>CM067841.1:347929098-352929098 GCA_034509565.1 Triticum monococcum
CGGTTGGATGCGTCGACCGAGAAAGGCCTCCAGCAGGTCCAATCCAGTCACCCCGTTGCGGACGAGTTGGACGACCCGCTCGACCAGCACCTTGACCCGTGCCTTCTCTTTTGGGACCACCTTCAGGGAGGAGGGCTTCTCCACTCGAGCCAGAGAAAAGGGAGGAAGTTCAGTCGACTGACCCGGGGTCGGCTGGTCCTTATATTAAAACCAAGTCGACTGCCAGCCCTGGACCGAGTCAGGAAGGATCATTGCTGGGAAGGTGCTCTTGTTCCTCATCTAGATCCCCAGGCCCCCGCACATCTAGATCACGTGCGTCCTCTCATCACTCGGATTGGCCATTTTGACCGACTGGGAGCGGCAGGTGAAGATGTATTTGAAAATACCCCAGTGCAGTCGATAGCCCAAGAAATTTTCACACATTGACATGAAAGCAGCCAGATAGACTATGGTGTTTGGAGTGAAGTGGTGGAGCTGAGCCCCAAAGAAGTTCAAAAAGCCCCGAAAGAAAGGATGGGGAGGCAGAGAAAATCCGCGATCGACGTGGGTGGCAAGGAGAACACACTCACCCTCCCTTGGCTGTGGCTCGGTCTCGTTCCCCGGGAGCCGCGCCGATTTGTGGGGGATCAGTCCCCCCTCCACCAGGTCGTCGAGGTCGTCCTGGCTGATCGTCGAGCGGATCCAGTTGCCCTGGATCCAGCCCAGCGGCAGACCAGATCTCGACAAGGAGCCGCCCCTGCTGGTTCGCTTGCCCTTCGCCTTCGCGGTCGCCTTCTTCACGCGCTCCAGCGCCACCGTCTTCTCTTTTCCCATGGCGGCAGATCGAGTTCGAGTGAGGGTTCAGTGACGAGAGCAGAAGCAAGGGTGGCGGAGAGGTCGAAGGAAGAAGAAAAGAGAATGGGAGAGCACGGGACAGAGACCTGGTCCGGTGCCTTTTATAAGGTCGTTCCCCGAGTGACTGACTGGTAGGCCCAGACGATCTAAACAAATCCCGCAATAGTCGCGCGCGCAGTATGTGGTGAAAAAGGTGACGCGGGGATCGAGGAGACTTGCCTAATCCATCCCGATTACCACAACCCCGCCCGTCTGGCGTGCTTCCCGAAATTCGAATCCCACGAAATCTATGGAGAGCAGAGAAACTTGTCAGCCTGAAAGCATCCTCTACATTATCATTCGGAATTCTACCATGAAAATTCACTCGACAAAAACCAAGAATGGACCAAGGCGACTGAAGAAGAAGTTGACGTTGTCTCCTCAGTTCATGGCTCCAAAATAAGTTATACTCACAGCATGAAGAATGAGTCAGAAGTGTTCTCAACTCCTTCCCCACTCAAACCCTGATCCATTCGGGGGCTAATGATGAAGCTATGTACCTAGGGTAGGGTCATGGATCTGTCCAAGATGCCCTCCCCAAGGACATCTCTAAAAGAACCAGAAGCAGTCAGAGAGAAATCATCATCCACTCGACCTTGAAGTTGTGTTCCACTCGACAGCCTTGAAGGCACTCGACCATGCGAACAACCATTCGACCGTCAGAAGATGTGAAGACACTCACTCCGCAATGGTCGAGATTTAAGTCATAGCTTTATGGTCATTTATAGTTACTCCAGACGTTACCAGTAATGCTCCTCCTTTATGAACATTGAACACTGTGTAACGGAGGGGAGCTGGGGTCGTGGCGCACTCTATATAAGCCACCCTCTCCTCTGGGACAAGGGTTAGCACCTTTTGTAATTCACACGCGTATATCCAGTCGACCGCCTCCGGGCTCGAGACGTAGGGCTGTTACTTCCTCCGAGAAGGGCCTGAACTCGTAAAACTCGCGTGTACAGCTCCTCCATAGCTAGGATCTTGCCTCTACATTCCTACCCCCCTATTCTACTGTCAGGCCTAGAACCACGACAGCCTCCCCATGCTTGTGGGAGACTCTCTTCTTCAATTTGCGCAAAATTGTATATATCCCTTAAAGCAGCTTGTTTCTTATGCGCGGGGAAATATTTAGCAGAGAAGTAATAAATCATATCTTGGGGACTACGCACACAACTAGGATCAAGAGAATTGAACCATATCTTAGCATCACCCTTTAATGGGAACAGAAATATTTGAAGGATATAAAAGTAGCGAGTTCTCTCATCATTAGTGAATAGGGTAGCCATAACATTTAATTTAGTAAGATGTACCACAACAGTTTCAGATTCATAGCCATGAAAAGGGTCAGATTCAACCAAAGTAATTATATCAGGATCAACAGAGAATTCATAATCCTTATCGGTAACATAGATAGGTGAAGTAGCAAAAGCAGGGTCATGTTTCATTCTAGTATTTAGAGATTGTTGATTCCATTTAGCTAATAACCTCTTGAGTTCGTATCTATCTTTCGAGCTAAAATAGCTAAAGAAGCTTCTTTATCAAAAACATAACCCTTAGGAATAACAGGCAAGTCTTCATCGTCACTTTCATCAGTATTACCAGATTCAATACTTTCAATCTCTCTAGCCCTAGCAAGTTGTTCGTCAAGAAATTCACCAAGTGGCGCAGTAGTATCAAGCATAGATGTAGTTTCATCATAAGTATCATGCATAGCAGAAGTGGCATCATCAATAACATGCGACATATCAGAATGAATAGCAGAAGCAGGTTTAGGTGTCGCAAGCTTACTCAAAACAGAAGTTGAATCAAGTGCAGAGCTAGATGGCAGTTCCTTACCTCCCCTCGTAGTTGAGGGATAAGTCTTGGTTCTTGGATCTTTCAAGTTCTTCATAATGATAAGAAGATATAAATCCCAAGTAACTCAAAGAATAGAGCTATGCTCCCCGACAACGGCGCCAGAAAATAGTCCTGATAACCCACAAGTATAGGGGATCGCAAAAGTTTTCGAGGGTAGAGTATTCAACCCAAATTTATTGATTCGACACAAGGGGAGCCAAAGAAATTCTCAAGTATTAGCAGCTGAGTTGTCAATTCAACCACACCTGGAAACTTAGTATATGCAGCAAAGTGTTTAGTAGCAAAGTAATATGATAGTAGTGGCAATGATAATAAAAGGTAATGATAGCAAAAGTAATGTTTTTGGTATTTTGTAGTGATGATAGCAATAGCAACGGAAAAGTAAATAAGCGAAGAACAATATATGGAAAGCTCGTAGGCAATGAATCGGTGATGGAGAATTATGCCGGATGCGGTTCATCATGTAACAGTCATAACCTAGGGTGACACAGAACTAGCCCCAGTTCATCAATGTAATGTAGGCACGCAATCCGAATATAGTCATACGTGCTTATGGAAAAGAACTTGCATGACATCTTTTGTCCTACCCTCCCGTGGCAGCGGGGTCCTTATGGAAACTAAGGGATATTAAGGCCTCCTATTAATAGAGTACCGGAACAAAGCATTAACACATAGTGAATACATGAACCCCTCAAACTATGGTCATCACCGGTAAGTATCCCGATTATTGTCACTTCGGGGTTAACGGATCATAACATGTAGCGACCTGACCTCAGACAATCAAGCCTCTATGTATTTGTGCCATCCCTGGATCGGTATGCTGGCACACACATTACATCAATGTATATATCAAAGTGCAATCACATGTATAAATACCGTAAAACTGATATATACCTCATAAGTCTCAGCGGAAACAAACAATCGGGTGTGGAGTCCCATCAACGCCATCGGCAAGTTGAGTGTAGACCGTAACCCTGTATCGTAACTCTTACTCGTCGAGGAATTATCTGCAACATGAGACGTTGCAGCCGTGTAGGTCAGTACATTGAATGTACCGGCAAGATCACAATAAGAGAAAGCAGATTGATAAAACTATTCTATATGCGATATGGCTTTGTGGCTCTGGGTCTGAGTTTTGTTTGCGTAAAAGCTAGTTTTATTTTCCCTACAACAAAGGAATATCAGGAGTTTGTACTATGGAGTTTTCTATCATGACATGGTTCCGCCAACTGATGTCTCATACCCAAATCATCATAAGTAGCCCACAATTAAATTATCAGTCCGGTGTTGAGATTTCTGAGATAGATCCAAGTCCAGAGGCTCAAATTGTCCATAACCGGGGACACGGCTAATCGGTTAGGTTTTAACCCTCTGCAGATGTTTGTACACTTTACCCGCAAGATTCGATCCCTCTTTTTACGTTCTCGCACTTCAGGTTGTTTGAGAACAAGACGACCGAAACATGGTCTTCCGAAGAGTTCCCCAGACCACTGTCCGGTGCTCATCCAATCCTACCGTAGTTCTACATCTGCTAGCACCGTCCCAGCCAGAGTCACAACTAAGGTCAACCAAGCCAGAGCCCATAGTGACTTGCGGTTGCACAGGTAAGCTTTCGGGCATGAAGTATTCTTCCGTCTCTTTGAGTCTGGGTGAAGCTTTCCGCAAGATTTCATGGCGCTTCTCCATGCATCTCGGCCAACCACTGGTTTCTCCAGGGTGCCCGTCAACCGTCCTTCACCCAGTAGTGTGTATTGAATTCTTCTATCGAGTCTCGAAATCTCGAGGTGTTAAGTCTTGAGGCCTTAAAAATGCAGTCCTTGCAGATGCCATCATGGAGTTGTCGTCATTGGCGTAGAGTCCTCCATTCTCACACCCCTCTCGTGCACTCATACCAAACCTCGTCTACTATAGCGTAGCATTAAAACTATATAACATCCCGGGCTTGGTAACAGAGAGATGGGTTTCTACCTCATGCATTCTACTCAACTACAAGATTAAATAACACTACTGGAGGGATTGTTGAAAGTGTGCTACTACATGCAAATAAAACATAGGTATGGAAAACATGGTCAAAGTGAACTTGCCTGGTATTAGTTGATGAAGATAATAATGCTCTCGGAATCTTTGATAAACTATTCGTCACTCCGAGAAAATCTATATAGTAAAACATTATACTCACATAAGCAATAATCTTAGCAAACAATACTAGCAATCAAAATAACAATCAAAAAGCCATAAATAAAACAATAATGAAGTCAAAGAAAACCAAATAGAATTCCAAAGAAAACTTCACGAAAACAAGGGAGAAACCAACTCACATAATAACAGTCAATACTTTCTTATTAAAACTAAATTATTCTAATAACTTTTATACAACATGGAAAATATAATTCTAATAAAACAACAACAAAATAATTTACTAAAGCATTTACTAGCAAAAAGAACTAGTATAAAAACTATTATAACTATCTAGTTAACACTAGAACAACTATAACAACTAGAAAACACTAAGACAATAGTAAACAATACTAAAATAATTTATGAAAACTTATTTTTCTTCTAAATAACATAACGAATAACAACATATATTGAAGTGGCAAAAAGAAATACATTAAAACTAATAAAACTATTTGTATCAACTATCACTATGAACTAAACAAACAAATACTAAAACAATAGCTAAATACTAATAAATAACTACAAAATTTATCTACTGTAGTCTAACAGAAACATATGCTAACATGTAAAAATCTACAAAAAGAATTAACTAAAAATAATTAAAAACACCAATTATATGACTAAAACAACTACATAAGCAAAACAGTACTGTTTTTGCAACAAACCTACATTAAAATAAACTAAAAATAAATAACTATATGTTACTGGATAAACAAAACAATAAAAAAGCAGTAGCAAAAAGAATCAATAAAAAATCTATTTCTAAACTCAAGTTAGATCAAATACAAGGATTTAAGAGAAATTGATCAAGTTCAGATTTAAATAGTCAAACCTAAAAACTATTTACCTATTCAGAAACTTTACAAAAATTTGTGATCTGACGCAATTGGAATCACTCAAGTTGGATATGTATACTAATAGATATGAATTTTCTAAGATCGCTACTTTTCTGAAAAGAAGAAATTACGAGATTTCTTTGATCTCACCGGAGTAGTCGCCGGAGTTGGGGAAGAAGATTGAATCTGAGGTTGTAGGGGCTCCTAGCGGAAGGAGAGCACGGGACGGTGCAGAGGAGATCTCAGCAACCTCAGGAGAAGCCGAGGAAGTACCAACCGAGCCTCGGGCGGCCATGGAGAAGCCGCCGGAGTTTATGAACTCCGATGAGAAATTATGTGGGATAGGGAGGGGGATAAGCTCCCATAGGAGAGGGCTTTGGGCAAGGGGAAAGAGGGAAACACGAGGTAGGTATTTATAGGGCGAGGGGTGTCCAAATTCGTGCAGACATGGCGAGGAAAAAAAGGCAAGTGCGGATCTCCGGGGAGAAAATCCGGGGCATTAATGGCGTTTTACTTGGAGAAGGAGGTGTAGGGGAAGGAGGTGGATCCATTCAGAGGATTCTTGGGGAAGGGGAAGGAGGGAAGGGAGTGGGGCGCGGGGTGGGGTGCGTGCGTGCGTTCTGCTCCTGTAGGTGCAGGAACGATCGTAGGAGGAAGACGACCTGTTGGGTCGCGGAGGGGGCCGGGCCTAGTGCGGCTGGGCTTCACCCAGTTTTTTTGAAAATAGAGAAGGAAAACTGAAACAAAGAGAAATAAAAAAAACTATTATATAGGCATATTATATATCAAAAGTTTTAGAAAAATAATTTCTAAAACATGAACACATTTTCAGAGGCAAATAAAATCTACAAAAATTCAAATAAAGAAAATAGTGCTACTGTTGCATTAAAACCCCACAAAAATCATTTTTAAAATACCAAAATAATTTCAAATTTATTTTCTCCTAATTTTCCATTGAAGGGAATTATTTTACCCTTATTTCCATTTTTTTTAGGAGAGAAAAGAATTAAAATTAAAATCCAAATAATGCCAAATTGGAAGGGAGTTTCAAAATACTTCCAAATGACTTTAAATTGGATTCTTTGTAACTTCCAACTCATATTTCATATAATTGAAGAAGTCATTTTATCTTCTCTCGTGAAAATCATTGAGTTGCATAAAGTTTCCAATTTGAAATATTTTCGGATGGAATTCAAATCTTTTTAAAACCCTTTTCATTTATTTAAATGGAACAAGTCATATCATCTTCACTCTAGGGTTTTGTGATGAAATGAATTTGAATTCATGGGGATCAAAATGCAAAGTGAAAGTTTTGGGAAAGTCATTTCATTCCCTCTTATTCAACTTTCAAAAAGTATCAAATTTCACTCAATTTCACACAATCAGTCACACAAAAATCAAACAAACAATCATAAATATTTATTTAATATAACATTCCAAAATTTAGAATTTTGGGATGTTACAAACCTACCACACTTAAAATGAATCTCGTCCTCGAGATTCGAAGAGGCTAGCAAGAAAAGGTTAGGGTTTGGGGGTCTTCTAGCAATGCCATTGATTGGAATGGTCTAGTGTGCTACCACACTTAAAAGCATGGGTATGGTTCCGACAAAACTCATGTACTCCATCCTTTTGGATTGCTGGTGTCGGTGTTCTCATATACTCCGGAATAGCTCTTTCACAGGTGCTCTTCCGGTCGGGCATGACCTTTTTCTCACAACCTTGTGTCCTCTCAATCCTGGCAAGGTTCCTCTGGAGAGTGGGTTTTCGTATATGATATGTCTGCCATCAATACTAAGAAACTATCGGAGCCTCATGGTGGTCAACAATTTATGGCTTCTCCTGCAGGAAAAATGGACGGGGTTGAGTCTCACCGTATATCCTACGATTGGCATTGGTTGCCTATAAAGGGTTCCATCGTCCTACCATTCTATGGTTTTATGGCTTGGCGTATCGACACTCTTCTAAGGTTTTCAAGGCTCTCTGAGTTTCCATCAACATATGATAGTTCATGATAGAAGTCTCCGGTATGGGGGCCAATCCATCCCGTACTTGAACCATTACTACATATGCAGACATCGAATCATGTATTCTAACACTTGGGCATACTCACAAGCATTGCAGAATTCTCTTGTCGACAAACTAAGTTCGAATAAATCCATTGTTTCTGCAAGCTGAACAAGATATCTATTGTTTCTTCACAACTCTCGAGTTTTCGTATCCTCCTAAAAATGTCGGCTGATTAACTTAGAGTTTTCTTCCAAAACGTCTTCCCTCAGTGTCAGGACCCCGATTCCAAGCCACATCGATCTAGCCGGTAACACCTCATATCACTTTGCGGCCTCACGCACGGTATCCCACGGGTGTCGCCTTACCATGGCCCGGGACCGTTTGCGCCTTTTGGCTCACGTCTATGATAGTGTCGCTAGCATCCATATCACAGAGAACCCGGGCCGACATGGCTAGTCGTGAACCCAAAGCGACACAGACCTATGGATACAGGCATACATGAATCACAACGAACATGTCGGTCATCAACGAGTGATTCCGGGCTGTAGAACTAGGCTAACAGGACTCCGGGGATCCCGGGCTGTAGCAGGCTAGGCAGGACTCCGGAAGTCACCACGTGACATTTACCCGAAGGGACAGACATAGGGACGAAGTGAAACACATGCCGGCCAGTCAAGTGTCCTGAACAGTAGTGCTGGCCTAGCAGGACTCCGGTGAACCAGGCTGTAGCGGACTACTATGGCTCGAGGAACACTAGACTACATTTCCCCATAAGAAAGGCTGCCAAGGATAATCAACTAGATTGTCGGATCCCACTCATACCAAGCATTTCGATCATACACACAATATGCCTGATATGAGTACATACAACATGGCATCACAACAAAACTCTACAACTCAAGTACTTTATTTAAAGGCTCCAGAGATCCATACATAACATGTTTTACAGATAGGGGTCACATGACCCGACACTCAAGTCATACAATCATACAAGCACGTGCGGAAGCAACTAGTCTGAGTACAGACTCTAAAAAGAAAGAAGGCTTCTCGAAGCCTGTCTATCTACATAGGGCCCTCCATGGCCGGGATCACCACCTGGGTGGCTAGTCACTCGTCGACGTCAAGGTCTACATAAAACCCATCGGAGGGGGCAGTGTTGTTGTCTGAAAACAATAAATAAGCAAACATGAGTACAAAAGTACTCAGCAAGTCTTACATCAGAACCTACTATACATGCTCATTCTCAAGAAGGTGGTGGGGTTATGCAGCAAGCCAGCTTTAACTCTTGGCCAAGCTATCCTACGGAACCTCTTTAGTAAAATAGTTTTCGCACACGAGTCCACTACTCACCAACATAATACTCCACCGAGGATCCTCCCTTGTCATCCTACGAGAGGGCCATCCTCGGTACTCACACTTATCTCGAGTCTTTTAGTAGTATCCACTAACTTGTCTATGAACTGTATAGGCAACCAAGTAGTCCTTCACCGCGGACGCGGCTGTTCGAATAGTTTGATGCCCTGCAGGGGTTGACTTCGTCACACATGTTTCCACCACTTAGCGTCTGCACACGATATGTGCTCGGCAGACTTCAAGCGAAAACCAACGTGGGTGTAGACCACGACCTAACTAACCTCACAAGTATCTAGTCCAGGTTTATCGCCTATTCAGGTTCCATCCGCAAGGAAATCCGGCCGGGGTGTCCTCAACGGCCCCAAACGATGTGAACAGGGTTCCCGAGACACCAAACGGGTGACTCGGTACACCGTGCCACGGTGTATCTACCGCAACATAGCCCACCCCTAGGGTCAGTGCTACGCACAGCCGCCAACACATGTCCTACAAACACCAGAAACTAGTTGCAACTCCTGGACAGAGGCGATAGGGGTCAGTAAGTCGAGCGGGGTCATATCTCAGGGCCCAATGTGTGGTAGTAGATGAATCTTAAATCACGCATACAGATCTCAGTTCTTAGGGACGGTCTCAATGAAACAACCCACCATGTACTCCTACATGGCTTCTCATCGATACCTTTACCAAAACATGTTCATCACATCCCTCACAGTACCGACATAAGCATTTCACTCTAGCCCATCACCCAGATGAACAAGACCTGACCCAACTCTAAGCATAACAGGCATAGCAAGGTAGGAATCACAAAAACGTGGCTCAATCAACTCCTACACATGCTAGTGGGTTTCATCTAGTTACTGTGGCAATGACAGGTCATGCAGAGGATAAGGGTTCAACTACCGTAGCACACAGCAGTTTGAATCGCATTGTCTTAATGCAGTAAACAAGAGCAGAAAGCGGGAACATGGGTTTGTATCGGGATGATCAATGGGTTGCTTGCCTGATGGAGTGGTAGCGGGATACTGCCCTTCAGTTGGATACTCGGGAATATCCTCGGAGGCAGAACCTACCACGAAGAACACATCGGAACACAATCAACACATGACGATATGCAACAATATGATGCATGCTATGACATGGCAATATGATTGTGTCTTAACCTAATGCAAGCTAGAATAGAAGGGGATGAACTCATTTGAATGAAAGATTCAAATATTAGCTCATTAAACATGGCATTTATAGTGCATTACCTTATTCTGCTTAACCAGCAAGGTAAACTTGTTTTGTCATGCATGAAACAATTACAGATGGATAGATTGAATTTTTCTGACAATTTTTCATATATAATTTATCTCATTTGGAGCTATGGTTGAATTTCTATGAATTTTTGAAGTTTGTACTATTTTCTGGAATTTCCTGAATAAGAATAAATCCAGAAAATCAATTACTGTGTCAGCAACGCATCAGGGTGACGTCAGCAGGTCATAGGGGCCAGCCAGGTCAAACCTGACTGGTGGGGCCCACTCGTCAGTGTCTCTATGCACTAACTACGTTTAGTTAGCCTAATTAACTGGCAGGGCCCACTAGTTAGTGACTATACTAATTAAACTAACCTATTTAGTTAGCACTAACAGGGTAATTAGCTGGGCGGGGCCCGCATGTCGGTGAGAGAGAGGGGGGGAGGTCAACCCACGTCAGCAGATCAACCTCGCCGGTCAGCGGGTCAAAGCCTGCCGGCGTTTAGCCGCCGGCGAGGCCAGACGCGGTGGCGCGCTGCGGAAATCGCCCACAGGGCACCAAATGATGCGCGGAGAGAAGCTACGGGTAGCTGGGAACGAACCGCGGCGTTTGGTGGTGGTGGTTGGGCTCGGGGTGGCCGGAAACGACGTCGGCGACGACCTTGGCGGTCGCCGGAGTTCGGGCGTGGTTGAATCCGACGCTATGGGGCACGGCGATGCGCGGGGAGTGGTGCGTTAGGCTCCTGTGACTGCGCTGAGCACGGTGGTGTGCCCGGCTTCAAGCCACGGTGGCCCTGGCCACGACGGCGACGAGGCACGGCGCTAGCGAGCTTCGGCCGCGGTGGAAATCGGAGCTATAGAGCGCAAACAAGCAAGGGGAAGGTGGGGTCGAAGGAGAGGCTCACGGGGAGTGCGGCGGTGGTCTCAGCGGGCTCGGGGATGGGCTGGAGAAGAAGTGAGGTCGCCGGCGATCTCGGATGCCCGAGGTTGAAGACGAGGGCGAAGGCGGCGTTGCAGGGCTTCCGGCGAAGCATGGCTTGGTGGGGAGGACAAGGGAGCCGAGGCGAAGCTGATGGACTCATCGGAGGGGCGAGGGGAGGTCTCTAGCGGCGACTATGGCAATCGGCGGCGAGAGGATGAGGGAGACGAGGAGGAGAGTGAGAGAGGATGAGAGAGGGTCAAGGGGGTCTCGTGGCGTCTCTGGGCGCCTCCCAGCATCGCAGAAGCAGCAGGTGGCCGGCGCATGGCCGGCGCGCGGCGAGCACGCGCCCCTTCCTCCTGGCGCGAGGTAGGGGGTGACTGGCGCTGGCCAGTCGGCTGGGCCGAGCCAGGCAAGGCCCAAGTGGCTTCTTTCTCCCCTTTTTTTGATTTTTGTTTCCCTTTTCTATTTTTCTGTAGCTTTAGGGCTTTATTTAAAATACCTAGGCACTTTCTAAAATCCTGAAAATAATTGTGGGCTCTGTTGGAATTATTCCTAACAGCAACTTTTATTTCTAGAATTATTTGAGCATTTGAATTATTTTATAGCATTTAAATGCCCAAATTCAAATATTTATGATTTAAATCAATGACCTTCTGTTGACCTAGAAAAATGTGCACCTATTTTCCCAGAGGTTCTAACCCAAGGCAAAGAGGGTGAACATTTTAGAAGGGCATTTCAGGTTCATTGAAATTATTTTTAGTAAACCCTAGTTGATTTCACGGGGGGGGGGGGGGGGGGAGGTGCTGGGGGTTCTGCCTTCCCCATTTCAAGTTTCTGATGAAAGTAAACATGATGCACACTCTAATGCATGGACTAGCTAGGGTGTGACAACTCACCCCCACTCAAAAGAATCTCGTCCCGAGATTTAGGATCCTCTGGAAAGAAGGTGGGGTACTCGAGTCGAAGACGATCCTCCCTTTCCCAAGTGGCTTCTTTCTCGGAATGGTGTGACCATTGAACCTTGAGAAACTTGATATTATGATGTCGAGTGGTACGCTCGCTTGATCAAGGATACGAACGGGATATTCCCGATAAGAGAGGTTATCTTGTAGATCAAGCGTTTCGTGGTCCACTCCACGGATAGGATCCGCGAAGCAACGCCTGAGTTGTGAAACGTGGAAGACATCGTGAACTCTGGAAAGATGCGGAGGTAGTTCCAATTGGTAGGCAACTTCTCCTCTTTTGGCAAGAATGCGAAAGGGTCCAATGTAGCGAGGAGCCAATTTGCCTTTGATACCGAAACGATGGGTTCCCTTTAACGGGGTAACCCGAAGGTAAGCCTTCTCGTCAACTTCATAAGTCATAGGCTTATGTTTACGATCATATTGACTCTTTTGACGAGATTGGGCTGTTTTCAATTTCTCACGAATAATGCGAACCTGCTCTTCCGCTTCCTGAATCATATCCGGGCCAAAGAGTTGTCTTTCCCCGGTTTCTGGCCAGTTAAGAGGCGTTCGACATTTTCGTCCATAGAGAACTTCGAAAGGAGCTTTGCCCAAGATGGCTTGATAACTATTGTTATAAGCAAACTCCGTGAATGGAAGGCATTTCTCCCAACTCATTCCGAACGAGATAACAGAAGCTCGGAGCATATCTTCCAGAATTTGATTGACTCGCTCTACTTGACCACTTGATTGGGGATGGAAGGCGGTGCTAAAAGAGAGATGAGTTCCCATAGCATTTTGGAAACTTTCCCAAAATCGAGAGGTGAAGAGACTCCCACGGTCTGAGTTGATTTCCAATGGAACACCATGAAGAGACACTATTCGGGAGATGTATAAATCAGCTAGCTGGCTAGAGGTGATACTCTCACGAACAGGTAGAAAATGGGCTACTTTGGAAAGTCGGTCGATCACAACGAAGATGGCATTATTCCCTCTCTTGGTCCTGTGAAACCCAGTGAGGAAATCCATACTGATTTTATCCCATTGCCATTCAGGAATAGGCAAAGGTTGAAGGGTGCTAGCAGGCCGTTGGTGCTCTGCTTTAACACGACGACAGACGTCGCAATTAGCAATGTATTGAGCAATTTCTCTCTTCATCCTAGTCCACCAAAACCTCTGGCGTAGGTCTTGATACATTTTAGTACTACCGGGATGAATGGTGAGAGGGGATTCATGAGCTTCCTTAAGGATCAACTGGCGTAGATGTTGTTTCTTGGGAACCACCAGACGGTTCTCGAAGAAGACAACACCTTGCTCATTCATGGAGAAACATTTAGCAACTCCGCTAATGATGTTTTCCTTAATCCGGGATATGCCCTTATCATGCTTCTGGGCAGCTATGATTTGATCCATAAGGGTAGGTCTCGCCACCAGGGTGGATAGGAATCCTCGAGGAACAATGTGAATATTAAGGTTACAAAATTCCTCATGGAGAAGTGGTTGACTTTGTTGTAACATCAGGTTGTTACAATAGGACTTATGACTTAGTGCATCAGCCATGACATTGGCTTTGCCCGGGTTGTAAATTATTCCTAAGTCGTAATCCGAGATCAACTCGACCCAACGTCTTTGCCTGAGATTCAAATCTGGTTGGGTGAAGATATATTTCAAACTTTGGTGATCGGTGAAGATCTCGCAACGATTACCGATAAGGTAATGTCGCCAGGTGACTATACTAATTAAACTAACCTATTTAGTTAGCACTAACAGGGTAATTAGCCGGGCGGGGCCCGCATGTCGGTGAGAGAGAGGGGGGGAGGTCAACCCACGTCAGCAGATCAACCTCGCCGGTCAGCGGGTCAAAGCCTGCCGGCGTTTAGCCGCCGGCGAGGCCAGACGCGGTGGCGCGCTGCGGAAATCGCCCACAGGGCACCAAATGATGCGCGGAGAGAAGCTACGGGTAGCTGGGAACGAACCGCGGCGTTTGGTGGTGGTGGTTGGGCTCGGGGTGGCCGGAAACGACGTCGGCGACGACCTTGGCGGTCGCCGGAGTTCGGGCGTGGTTGAATCCGACGCTATGGGGCACGGCGATGCGCGGGGAGTGGTGCGTTAGGCTCCTGTGACTGCGCTGAGCACGGTGGTGTGCCCGGCTTCAAGCCACGGTGGCCCTGGCCACGACGGCGACGAGGCACGGCGCTAGCGAGCTTCGGCCGCGGTGGAAATCGGAGCTATAGAGGGCAAACAAGCAAGGGGAAGGTCGGGTCGAAGGAGAGGCTCACGGGGAGTGCGGCGGTGGTCTCAGCGGGCTCGGGGACGGGCTGGAGAAGAAGTGAGGTCGCCGGCGATCTCGGATGCCCGAGGTTGAAGACGAGGGCGAAGGCGGCGTTGCAGGGCTTCCGGCGAAGCATGGCTTGGTGGGGAGGACAAGGGAGCCGAGGCGAAGCTGATGGACTCATCGGAGGGGCGAGGGAAGGTCTCTAGCGGCGACTATGGCGATCGGCGGCGAGAGGATGAGGGAGACGAGGAGGAGAGTGAGAGAGGATGAGAGAGGGTCAAGGGGGTCTCGTGGCGTCTCTGGGCGCCTCCCAGCATCGCAGAAGCAGCAGGTGGCCGGCGCATGGCCGGCGCGCGGCGAGCACGCGCCCCTTCCTCCTGGCGCGAGGTAGGGGGTGACTGGCGCTGGCCAGTCGGCTGGGCCGAGCCAGGCAAGGCCCAAGTGGCTTCTTTCTCCCCTTTTTTTGATTTTTGTTTCCCTTTTCTATTTTTCTGTAGCTTTAGGGCTTTATTTAAAATACCTAGGCACTTTCTAAAATCCTGAAAATAATTGTGGGCTCTGTTGGAATTATTCCTAACAGCAACTTTTATTTCTAGAATTATTTGAGCATTTGAATTATTTTATAGCATTTAAATGCCCAAATTCAAATATTTATGATTTAAATCAATGACCTTCTGTTGACCTAGAAAAATGTGCACCTATTTTCCCAGAGGTTCTAACCCAAGGCAAAGAGGGTGAACATTTTAGAAGGGCATTTCAGGTTCATTGAAATTATTTTTAGTAAACCCTAGTTGATTTCACGGGGGGGGGGGGGGGGGGGAGGTGCTGGGGGTTCTGCCTTCCCCATTTCAAGTTTCTGATGAAAGTAAACATGATGCACACTCTAATGCATGGACTAGCTAGGGTGTGACAACTCACCCCCACTCAAAAGAATCTCGTCCCGAGATTTAGGATCCTCTGGAAAGAAGGTGGGGTACTCGAGTCGAAGACGATCCTCCCTTTCCCAAGTGGCTTCTTTCTCGGAATGGTGTGACCATTGAACCTTGAGAAACTTGATATTATGATGTCGAGTGGTACGCTCGCTTGATCAAGGATACGAACGGGATATTCCCGATAAGAGAGGTTATCTTGTAGATCAAGCGTTTCGTGGTCCACTCCACGGATAGGATCCGCGAAGCAACGCCTGAGTTGTGAAACGTGGAAGACATCGTGAACTCTGGAAAGATGCGGAGGTAGTTCCAATTGGTAGGCAACTTCTCCTCTTTTGGCAAGAATGCGAAAGGGTCCAATGTAGCGAGGAGCCAATTTGCCTTTGATACCGAAACGATGGGTTCCCTTTAACGGGGTAACCCGAAGGTAAGCCTTCTCGTCAACTTCATAAGTCATAGGCTTATGTTTACGATCATATTGACTCTTTTGACGAGATTGGGCTGTTTTCAATTTCTCACGAATAATGCGAACCTGCTCTTCCGCTTCCTGAATCATATCCGAGCCAAAGAGTTGTCTTTCCCCGGTTTCTGGCCAGTTAAGAGGCGTTCGACATTTTCGTCCATAGAGAACTTCGAAAGGAGCTTTGCCCAAGATGGCTTGATAACTATTGTTATAAGCAAACTCCGTGAATGGTAGGCATTTCTCCCAACTCATTCCGAACGAGATAACAGAAGCTCGGAGCATATCTTCCAGAATTTGATTGACTCGCTCTACTTGACCACTTGATTGGGGATGGAAGGCGGTGCTAAAAGAGAGATGAGTTCCCATAGCATTTTGGAAACTTTCCCAAAATCGAGAGGTGAAGAGACTCCCACGGTCTGAGTTGATTTCCAATGGAACACCATGAAGAGACACTATTCGGGAGATGTATAAATCAGCTAGCTGGCTAGAGGTGATACTCTCACGAACAGGTAGAAAATGGGCTACTTTGGAAAGTCGGTCGATCACAACGAAGATGGCATTATTCCCTCTCTTGGTCCTGTGAAACCCAGTGAGGAAATCCATACTGATTTTATCCCATTGCCATTCAGGAATAGGCAAAGGTTGAAGGGTGCTAGCAGGCCGTTGGTGCTCTGCTTTAACACGACGACAGACGTCGCAATTAGCAATGTATTGAGCAATTTCTCTCTTCATCCTAGTCCACCAAAACCTCTGGCGTAGGTCTTGATACATTTTAGTACTACCGGGATGAATGGTGAGAGGGGATTCATGAGCTTCCTTAAGGATCAACTGGCGTAGATGTTGTTTCTTGGGAACCACCAGACGGTTCTCGAAGAAGACAACACCTTGCTCATTCATGGAGAAACATTTAGCAACTCCGCTAATGATGTTTTCCTTAATCCGGGATATGCCCTTATCATGCTTCTGGGCAGCTATGATTTGATCCATAAGGGTAGGTCTCGCCACCAGGGTGGATAGGAATCCTCGAGGAACAATGTGAATATTAAGGTTACAAAATTCCTCATGGAGAAGTGGTTGACTTTGTTGTAACATCAGGTTGTTACAATAGGACTTATGACTTAGTGCATCAGCCATGACATTGGCTTTGCCCGGGTTGTAAATTATTCCTAAGTCGTAATCCGAGATCAACTCGACCCAACGTCTTTGCCTGAGATTCAAATCTGGTTGGGTGAAGATATATTTCAAACTTTGGTGATCGGTGAAGATCTCGCAACGATTACCGAGAAGGTAATGTCGCCAGGTTTTAAGTGCATGGACTACAGCTACAAGCTCTAGATCATGTGTAGGATAATTTTGCTCATGTGGGTGTAATTGCTGTGAAGCATAGGCAATTACCTGACGATCTTGCATGAGTATGCAACCTAGTCCTTGTCGCGAGGTGTCGCAATAGATAATAAAGTTCTTGGAGAAGTCTGGTGGTACCAGTACGGGGGCAGATGTCAAGTGTCTTTTCAGTTCCTGAAAACTGACCTCGCACTGTGGAGTCCACTCAAACTTTTTATCTTTCTTGAGGAGTTCAGTTAGAGGTTTAGCAACCTTGGAGAAATTTTCGATGAAGCGGCGACAATAGCTCGCTAGGCCAAGGAAACTCCGAACTTGCTTGACCGTTTCAGGTGGAGTCCAATCGAGGACGGCTTGAACTCGCTCGGGATTGACAGCAGTACCCTTGCCAGAGATTACATGGCCTAGATAGGTCACTTCTGGCAACCAAAATTCACACTTGGAGAATTTGGCATAAAGGCGATGCTCTCGAAGTTTCATCAATACCAGCCTTAGATGTTTGGCATGTTCCTCTTCATTCTTGGAGTAGATGAGTATGTCATCGAGGTATACTACGACGAATTTATCCAAGTACTCCATGAAAACCGAGTTCATTAACCGGGAGAAGGTGGCCGGGGCGTTGGTTAAACCAAAGGACATAACGGTGTACTCGTATTGGCCATAATGAGTAACAAAGGCCGTTTTGGGAATGTCCCCGTTTCTGATTTTGATTTGATGGTAACCCAACCTCAAATCCATCTTGGAGAAGACTGAGGATCCAGCAAGCTGATCATACAGATCGTTGATCCTGGGAAGCGGGTATTTGTTCTTGATGGTGACCAAGTTGACGGGTCGGTAATCCACAACCATTTGATCTGTTCCATCCTTCTTCTTGACAAATAGGACGGGACAAGCCCAAGGAGAGGAACTATGGCGAATGAAACCCTTGTTCAAGGACTCATCGAGTTGGTTCTTAAGCTCGGCTAGTTCTAGGGGTGCCATCTTATAGGGTCTTCTGGAAATTGGAACGGTTCCTGGAACAAGGTCTATCACAAACTCGACATCCCTGTCAGGTGGAACAACTGGCAGTTCTTCTAGAAAGACATCCGGAAAGTCTCGGACTACTGGAACATCCTCAAGGTCTGGAAGAGGGTTGGCATTTAGGGAGTAAAGCTGGCGCTTGGCCACTCGAGTTAAGACATTAACTGTCTTGCCCGAGGGGTGAGTAAGTTGAACGGTTCTAGTGGCACAGTCAATCTTAGCATAATGAGCTGTCATCCAGTCCATATCTAAGATGATGTTTATGTCTGAGGACTTGAGAGCTATTAAGGATGCAAGGAAGACAAGCCTATCGACAAGAATTTCGTTCCCATGGCTTACCCTAGAAGTTTTCCATTTGGAACCCGGAGTTTGAATTACCATGGAAGTGGGCATGTCACAGAAGGTCGTGTTATGCAATCGAGCATACTTCTCGGATATGAATGAATGAGATGCTCCGGTATCAAAAAGAACAGATGCCGGATGGCAGTTAACAAGGAGCGTACCAAGGACGACGTTGGGATCCTCATGAGCCTCCTTGGCTGATACATAATTGACATGGCCACGTGCAGTGGTGGCCGGCTTGGCATAGAACGTCTTTCCCGCGGGCTTACCACGGCCAACAGACTTCCCAGATTGGTTGGGGTTGTTGTTCTGGGGACACTCTCGGCTATAGTGACCCGGCTCTCCACACTTGAAGCATGTTACCACATTGGGGCGTGGATCAGCGTTAGCAGCGGGGCCACCATAGGGCTTGGGCGGTGCGAATTGCTGGTTGGGACGAGGAGCCTCAACGGATGGCCTCGGGATGAATCTGGGTGGCAGTGCCGTGCTTGGAATCCACACCCGGCGCTTCTGAGCTCCAGAGCCGGATGAAGAGCCAAAATCACGGGAGTGCTTGCGTGAAGCATCATAATCAGTCTGGCATGTCTCAGCACTGATGGCTTTATTGACCAACTTCTGAAAAGATGTGCACTCGTGCAGACGAAGATCGCGGCGAAGCTCAGGGCTAAGTCCCTTGCGGAACCTTGCCTGCTTCTTGGCGTCAGTAGAAACCTCTTCAGGAGCATAGCGTGCCAGATTCCCAACTTCACGACTGTAAGCATCTACAGTCAGCCTTCCTTGGGTGAAGTTGCCAAACTCCCGCCTCTTGCGATCCATGAGACCTTCCGGAATGTGATGCTCACGGAAAGCCTCGCTGAATTCAGCCCAAGTAGTGATTTGACCGACCGGGCGCATAGCTTCGAAGTTTTCCCACCAATGGCTAGCGGGGCCTTCGAGATGATAGGCAGCATAGGTAACCTTGTCGGCTTCGGCTACGTTGGCAGAACGTAGCTTGTGGGTGATGCTGCGAAGCCAATCATCCGTGTCGAGGGGCTCGATGAAATGGTTAAACTTTGGTGGGTACAGCTTGATAAAGTCATTGATTGACACCAAGTCATTTCGTGGGTGGCGTGCAGTGTTCTGCTCAATCCGCTCCAGCAGGCGGTTGGTCTCACACTTGTTTCTTTCCGCCTCCAGCATCACTTCAGCCAGAGAAGGCGGGTGAGGCAGATTTTCACCTCTAGCTGCACTGGCTTCCCCTTGCTCCGGGACAACAGGGTTGCCGCGGGTGTTGACCATCCTAGGAGAAAACAAGACAACGGTTTAGACAAGGATGGCTCAAACTTAGCAAGGAAGTGTAGAATGTAACGGATAACACGGAATGCAGAGATGTTCATCCGTATGTCATGGTAATATAAAACTGCCATATATATACCAACGGTCATACACACCATACATAGTTTAGTACAAGCCCAGGCTACAGTACAACTATGATGAAGGACGTTACATCTCATCGGAGGCATTCCAAGCTCCTATACATTATTTGTCTACACCTCCAGAATCGATTACACGCAAAGTCATATTCCACAAGTCACGCAGGACAGTGGAGATACAACTCCTACAATACTAGTGGTACTACTACTAACCCAGACAGTTCCATAGTAGTCCTCATAGAAGTCACCTCCATAGCCTGGAAGTTCAACGTGATCATGCGGAAACAGACGGTCCTGAGGAGCCTGTGGACCATAGGGGCTAGGATGAGGTCTTGGACCAACAAATGGTGGCCTGCGGGGACCACGGGGTGGGGTGATGCCTCCCACATCACGCCAATCCACCATGTCTGGCAGAGCTGATCTCACAGGATATAGATCCCTTGTATCCATACATCCAGCTTGCACCGCAGGTGCAAACCGAGTCAATGTGGCCCAATGATCAGCACGAGTATTAAAAAGCTCCAACCTCAAGGCCCGATTCTCTCGGTCCTTATCTTCGAGCATCTCGACAGTGGTACGAGTTAATGAGTCCTCCTGAGTGGAGTCAGCATAGATAGCCTGAAGATACCCTTGCGCTCCCAGAAGTGAAGCTGGCATGTAACGGAAATCAGTGTTCCGAAGCAGGCCAGTCCGGACTCGCAAGATGGTCATCATGGAATAGGCAGCATCCTGCACAGCCATCTCAACGGTAACCCCGAGTCCATAGGAACAGTGAAGGGGCTCGGTAGATCCAGGATAGGAAGGAAATATCCTGACGGTGCAGAAATACTGGCTTTGATTAAAGTCGCGGAACTTCTCTTCGACAGTGTATTCGGGATACCAGCGGTAACCCGTCTCGATCATGACCCGGACTAACATAGCAGTATGACCGGGCACGTCGAGGCACCTGGTCAGGCGAACCACTTGGTTTTGAGGACGGTTGGCCATCTGAAAGCACCACCACAATGCAAAGACATTAGAATTTCTAGGGAAAAATGGACAGCATAACGGCTGTAAATGCTCAGAAAAAGATTTGAGACATCCACAACAGTTCACAATACCACTCAACAACATCATATCAAGGTTCTGATTCAATTGGCAACATACTAAGAATAGTGGAAAGTGAACTGGAACTCGTAACAATAATCCTATAAGCTACTACGGATTAGTAACACGTGAACCTGATAGAAGAAGAGAGCCTAGTCCTTAACCCACGTTGAATGAGGGGAGAATGACTCAGATCAGAGGCATAGGTAAAGGAGTAAAAGAACCTTACGTTCCCTCCCACAATCAATTCCCCTACATATAACTAAAGCATTTCTAGACTCGACATCGACCAGTTTGGCTCAACGAACCTACAGGCAGTCCGGCTCTGATGCCAACGCTGTCAGGATCCCGATTCCAAGCCACATCGATCTAGCCGGTAACACCTCATATCACTTTGCGGCCTCACGCACGGTATCCCACAGGTGTCGCCTTACCATGGCCCGGGACCATTTGCGCCTTTTGGCTCACGTATATGATAGTGTCGCTAGCATCCATATGACAAAGAACCCGGGCCGGCATGGCTAGTCGTGAACCCAAAGCGACACAGACCTATGGAGACAGGCATACATGAATCACATAGAACATGTCAGTCATCAACGAGTGATTCCGGGCTGTAGCACTGGGCTAACAGGACTCCGGGGATCCCAGGCTGTAGCAGGCTAGGTAGGACTCCGGAAGTCACCGCGTGACATTTCCCCGAAGGGACATACATAGGGACGAAGTGAAACACATGCCGGCCAGTCAAGTGTCCTGAACAGTAGTGCTGGGCTAGCAGGACTCCGGTGAACCGGGCTGTAGCGGACTACTATGGCTCGAGGAACACTAGACTACATTTCCCCATAAGAAAGGCTTCCAAGGATAATCAACTAGATTGTCGGATCCCACTCATACCAAGCATTTCAATCATACACACAATATGCCCGATATGAGTACATACAACATGGCATCACAACAAAACTCTACAACTCAAGTACTTTATTTAAAGGCTCCAGAGAGCCATACATAACATGTCATACAGATAGGGGTCACATGACCCGACACTCAAGTCATACAATCATACAAGCACGTGCGGAAGCAACTAGTCTGAGTACAGACTCTAAAAAGAAAGAAGGCTTCTCGAAGCCTGTCTATCTACATAGGGCCCTCCATGGCCAGGATCACCACCTGGGTGGCTAGTCACTCGTCGACATCAAGGTCTACATAAAACCCATCGGAGGGGGCAGTGTTGTCGTCTGAAAACAATAAATAAGCAAACATGAGTACAAAAGTACTCAGCAAGTCTTACATCAGAACCTACTATACATGCTCATTCTCAAGAAGGTGGTGGGGTTATGCAGCAAGCCAGCTTTGACTCTTGGCTAAGCTATCCTACGGAACCTCTTTAGTAAAATAGTTTTCGCACACGAGTCCACTACCCACCAACACAATACTCCACCGGGGATCCTCCCTCGTCATCCTACGAGAGGGCCATCCTCGGTACTCACACTTATCTTGAGTCTTTTAGTAGTATCCATTAACTTGTCTATGAACTGTATAGGCAACCAAGTAGTCCTTCACCGCAGACGCGGCTATTCGAATAGTTTGATACCCTGCAGGGGTGTACTTCGTCACACATGTTTCCACCACTTAGCGTCTGCACACGATATGTGCTCGGCAGACTTCAAGCGAAAACCGACATGGGTGTAGACCACGACCTAACTAACCTCACAAGTCTCTAGTCCAGGTTTATCGCCTATTCAGGTTCCATCCGCAAGGAAATCCGGCCGGGGTGTCCTCAATGGCCCCAAATGATGTGAACAGGGTTCCCGAGACACCAAACGGGTGACTCGGTACACCGTGCCATGGTGTATCTACCGCAACATAGCCCACCCCTAGGGTCAGCGCTACGCACGGCCGCCAACACATGCCCTACAAACACCAGAAACTAGTTGCAACTCCTGGACAGAGGCGAGAGGGGTCAGTAAGTCGAGTGGGGTCATATCTCAGGGCCCAATGTGTGGTAGTAGCTGAATCTTAAATCACGCATACAGATCTCAGTTCTTAGGGACGGTCTCAATGAAACAACCCACCATGTACTCCTACATGGCCTCTCATCGATACCTTTACCAAAACATGTTCATCACATCCCTCATAGTACCGACATAAGCATTTCACTCTAGCCCATCACCCAGATGAACCAGACCTGACCCAACTCTAAGCATAGCAGGCATAGCAAGGTAGGAATCACAAAAACATGGCTTAATCAACTCCTACACATGCTAGTGGGTTTCATCTAGTTACTGTGGCAATGACAGGTCATGCAGAGGATAAGGGTTCAACTACCGTAGCACACAACAGTTTGAATCGCGTTGTCTTAATGCAGTAAACAAGAGCAGAAAGCGGGAACATGGGTTTGTATCGGGATGATCAATGGGTTGCTTGCCTGATGGAGTGGTAGCGGGATACTGCCCTTCAGTTGGATACTCGGAAATATCCTCGGAGGTAGAACCTACCACGAAGAACATATCGGAACAGAATCAACACATGACGATATGCAACAATATGATGCATGCTATGACATGGCAATATGATTGTGTCTTGACCTAATGCAAGCTAGAATAGAAGGGGATGAACTCATTTGAATCAAAGATTCAAATATTAGCTCATTAAACATGGCATTTATAGCGCATTACCTTATTCTGCTTAAACAGCAAGGTAAACTTGTTTTGTCATGCATGAAACAATTACAGATGGATAGATTGAATTTTTCTGATAATTTTTCATATATAATTTATCTCATTTGGAGCTATGGTTGAATTTCTATGAATTTTTGAAGTTTGAACTATTTTCTGGAATTTCCTGAATAAGAATAAATCCAGAAAATCAATTACTGTGTCAGCAATGCATCAGGGTGACGTCAGCAGGTCAAAGGCGCCAGCCAGGTCAAACCTGACTGGTGGGGCCCACTCATCAGTGTCTCTGTGCACTAACTATGTTTAGTTAGCCTAATTAACTGGCAGGGCCCACTAGTTAGTGACTATACTAATTAAACTAACCTATTTAGTTAGCACTAATAGGGTAATTAGCCGGGCGGGGCTCGCATGTCGGTGAGAGAGAGGGAGGGAGGTCAACCCACGTCAGCAGATCAACCTCGCCGGTCAGCGGGTCAAAGCCTGCCGGCGTTTAGCCGCCGGCGAGGCCAGACGCGGTGGCGCGCTGCGGAAATCGCCCACAGGGCACCAAATGATGCGCGGAGAGCAGCTACGGGTAGCTGGGAACGAACCGCGGCGTTTGGTGTTGGTGGTTGGGCTCGGGGTGGCCAGAAACGACGCCGGCGACGACCTTGGCGGTCACCGGAGTTCGGGCGTGGTTGAATCCGAAGCTACGGGGCACAGCGATGCGCGGGGAGTGGTGCGTTAGGCTCCTGGGACTGCGCTGAGCACGGTGGTGTGCCCGGCTTCAAGCCACGGTGGCCCTGGCCACGACGGCGACGAGGCACGGCGCCGGCGAGCTTCGGCCGCGGTGGAAATCGGAGCTATAGAGCGCAAACGAGCAACGGGAAGGTGGGGTCGAAGGAGAGGCTCACGGGGAGTGCGGCGGTGGTCTCAGCGGGCTCGGGGGCGGGCTGGAGAAGAAGTGAGGTCGCCGGCGATCTCGGATGCCCGAGGTTGAAGACGAGGGCGAAGGCGGCGTTGCAGGGCTTCCGGCGAAGCGTGGCTCGATGGGGAAGACGAGGGAGCCGAGGCGAAGCTGATGGACTCGTCGGAGGGGCGAGGGGAGGTCTCTAGTGGCGACTACGGCGATCGGCGGCGAGGGGCGCGCTTGGCCATCGCGGGAGAGGATGAGGGAGACGAGGGGGAGAGTGAGAGAGGACGAGAGAGGGTCGAGGGGGTCTCGTGGCGTCTCTGGGCGCCTCCCAGCGTTGGTAGAAGCAGCAGGTGGCCGGCGCGTGGCCGGCGTGCGGCGAGCACGCGCCCCTGCCTCCTGGCGCGAGGTAGGGGGTGACTGGCGCTGGCCAGTCGGCTGGGCCGAGCCAGGCAAGGCCCAAGTGGCTTCTTTCTCCCCCTTTTTTTGATTTTTGTTTCCCTTTTCTATTTTTCTGTAGCTTTAGGGCTTTATTTAAAATACCTAGGCACTTTCTAAAATCCTGAAAATAATTGTGGGCTCTGTTGGAATTATTCCTAACAGCAACATTTATTTCCAGAATTATTTGAGCATTTGAATTATTTTATAGCATTTAAATGCCCAAATTCAAATATTTATGATTTAAATCAATGACCTTCTATTGACCTAGAAAAATGTGCACCTATTTTCCCAAAGGTTCTAACCCAAGGCAAAGAGGGTGAACATTTTAGAAGGGCATTTCAGGTTCATTGAAATTATTTTTAGTAAACCCTAGTTGATTTCAGGGGGGGGGGTGCTGGGGGTTCTGCCTTCCCCATTTCAAGTTTCTGATGAAAGTAAACATGATGCACACTCTAATGCATGGACTAGCTAGGGTGTGACACTCAGCAAGAGTGTGCTTGCTTCTTATTAACTCCTGGGCCTGTGTGTTATGGCCCACTTCAACTCTTGTACAAATTTAACTCATCCTTTCGAGGATTATCATTCCGTATTGCAACATTACATCTCCTTTAAATCCAATAGTACTTCTTCCTACATACCCTTGTGGTGACGACCATAGAAAACTCCAACTTATTTGGTCCAGCTCCCTTCTATGGACCGTCATGAATAACACATTTCTTTCTTCATTGATCATGTGGCTTTACAGAGTACTACCACACCAAAAAATGCACTAGTTTATCCATAAATCATATTATTTTCATATCAAATCTTTTATTACATCCTTAACCATTTTTCGTAAATCCAAATTCCAAAAAGTACTTTATTACAAATGCTGCCACCAACATGGTTTGGTATGGTCAGGCATTACGTCCAACTTTATTAATTTTTTTCTCCTTGAGGATTCTTCAGTTCCACTGGAATTGTGCGACATGCGCCTTGAAATCTTCAATCTTCTGTTTCATCGTGGTGGCCTTGAGCTTCATCTCCATCATCTCTACATGCACTTCTCTTAGGTATTCCTGAGTATAACGGAGTCTTGCTTCAAGTATTTCTCCGATCTGGCGTATGGCTTCCATGGCTGCTTCACGAACAGCGTTGAAGAAAGTTGCTTGTGGTACACGTGAGATGAAAAAGTACTGCCCCATCGTCATTGGGAAAACTCCTTTCATACGGTGGAGGTGTACCTCCACATACCAAAGTTCCTCTCCATTCTCCATGAAAGGATAACCCTTGTAGACTGCATCTCCTTCAAGATGAATATGCTTCATCATGTGCTTCAGGATCTTTGGGTAATCCTGATCACTTGTCAGGGTCATGATCGTTTCCGGTCCCGTGAGGAAAGACTCATAAAGGGTCGTCATCTGCAATTGTAAAACAAAAATGGTGCTCAGAATAAGGTACATATCTCCTTGGGTACACATTCATATCATCCAAACAGAACTTCAAACTCAATTTCCAACATCCAGTTTATGCATCACAACTCATTTTCTTCCATGTTCACCCAGAATATTAATTTCCAAGATAAAACATAACAACTCCTTAAAGCCTTTCATCATATGACATATCAACTTTATTGAGGCATGAATTATTACAATATCTGAGTAATCTATTACATAACTCAACCCCGCATTCTCATGAAAAAGTGTTTTCCATACTACCCTTATTACTGATATCAACATCTCCTCTACTCAGCTCCAGCTTTCTCATGATTTGTACAATCCCTAGCAAAATGTCCTGCTTCCTTGCAACGAAAACAAATAACTTCCGACATGTCTCGAGGCTTCTTGGTGATGGTGCCTGCTCCTTGAGTTCCTTGCTTCCTTTCGAGACAATCATTGGCAAAATGCTCGACGTCCTTACATTCAAAACAGGTAACATGACTCTTGTCCCTCTTTGCACAAATTGGGTTGTTCTGAGGGTGTCTTTGTTTTCTCTTCCTGGGTTTCTTCATTCTGATCAAACGTTCTATTCCCTGTGGATCAAACTCCACTGCTTCTGTCGGGAAGTATCCTGGATACTCTTTTCTTTCCTTGGTGCAATACCGTGAAAAATGTCCTTCTTCTCCACATGAATAACAGGCATTGGAGTAAAATTGGTTGAGGCTTTCTCCATCAGGGTCCTCAACATTTACCTTAATCACAGGTTCTTTCATAACTTTTCGGAGGGTTCTTTCATTCCTTCTTCCTGCTTCTGAATAGTTTGTTGCACCGTGGGGTAAATGTGACACTGAGCTGGGTAGTGGGTGTTTCCTTCACACAAGAAACAAGTCACCTGACTAGTTGGGCACTCCTCAGCTGGGTGTTCCTCCTCACAATGAGGGCATCCATCCTTGTGTTCCTCCTAGGTGTGTCCTATTTCTCCGCAAATCTTGCACGCATAAGGTTTATTTCTTGGGGTATCATGGTGCTTCCGGATAAGACGGGATCTTGTTAGAGTCTTCTTGAATTCTTCCCAAGTCCTTGCTCCATTCCATCCCTATATAGCTTGAGGCATCTGCCACCATGTTGTAGCACTTCCTTCAAAGTACTGAAGAGCGTACGATACTTCATTCTTCCTTGAAACCAAATTGCTCCCGAAGTGATTCTCCATGTTCTGAATCCATAGCTCTGCCTCCGGCTGGGTTTTTGGTCTAGAGAATACCAGTCCAACTTCATTCATCATCTACTGGGTCCAAGGGTTTTAGGGTGAGATAAGAGAGAGGTGGGAAGGGATACACACAATACAAATAATAGTTTTAAAGAAAGGAGTTTTATTCCGTGGCTATCGGAAAAACATCAAACAAATGATAGCTCACAAATCGTTGCATCTAACGTAAGTGTATAAAAGGGGTTTGGTCCTCTAACTGTCGAATAATTCTTTTGATTCTTCAGGTCGTCGGAGTATTCAACTGGTGTAGCTTCAATGCATGGTGAAAGCCTCTTTACTCTGAAATGGTCATCGATTGTCCGATATCTTGTCCTTCTTCGAGCGGCTTCAGTTGATCCTCTGTGTGGTCAAAAGGGAAAGGGTATATTCTAACTATTTGAGGTAAGAGAGGTGTCGGTGGGAAAGACACCTATGGGATCACAAGAATCCCTACTGTGGTTAGCGGGGCGTGGGGTCGTGAGAAGAGCGGATCAAACAGATAGCACATGGTTCGTTTATCCAGGTTCGGGCCGCGAGGATGCGTAAAACCCTACTCCTGCTTTGGTGGATTGTATATCTGTGTTCTTGAGCTAGCTATGGGGCGTGAGGAGCTCCAAAAAGACGAATCCCTCCTCTGGTCGCCTCGGGCCTCCTTTTATAGAAAAAAGGGTTTGCCACAGTGGCACATAGGAGGTGGAAAGGGTACAGTGCTGTGAGGTTATCCCTCGCATCACATGACAAGGCGCATTTAATGCGTCTGGCTTAGGTGTCCTTGCTTTATCGGGGACGGGGGAGAAACCTGTCTCGTCTGTCACCGCGCCTTCTTGTGTCGACATGCGCCCTGGGCAGCAACGATTGCGATGCCGTGTAGGTAGGCAGGCAGCTGAGTTGGCGCAGTGGTGGGTCTTCACGAAGATCTCCATGCCGCCACGCGGGTGCTTGCCCAGCTGGTTGGGTCAGCAGCTGCATGCATGCAGTGGTGGAGGTTTAGTTGGCATGGGCCTGATGGTGGCCCTGCGGGTGTCCTCGGCAAGGGCTTTGCCGGGGCCCCGACAAGGGTCTTGCCGAGGCGCCTGCTGTCATCCCCGACAAGGCGCTTGCCGGGGGCCTTGTGGTCTTCCTTGGCTGGGATCCCGCCAAGGGTTGTCGTCTCCTTAATGCGTATCTGATCTTGAATGTCTTCACAAAGATCTGCATGCCGCCACGGGGATGTCTCCCGAATCCTTGCCCTTAGACTCAAGGGTGATTTGCTCCGTAGGCGCGGGACGAGTCACCGCGGCAAGAGTCTTGCCGGGGCTGCTAGAACTGTCTCCCGGCAATGATCTTGCCGGGGGAGTCCGCTTCGTCCCCTTTGCTCTTCGTGGTCTTGGCCTTGGCGTCGTTCTAGTTCTCTTGAGCTTCAGTCTTACCCTGGCTCACCTCCCTTGCCTTGCTTGGTGTGGTGGTATCCGCGGCTCAGACTGCCCGTGCACAGTTATAGGGGTACAAAAAGTGTGCCCCTCCTTTTGTACACCGACAGGAGCCCCCGGGCCTGGGCCACACATAAGCGCAACGTGTTGTTGGGCTAGGCCCAAAAACGGTGCGCGGGCAGGCGGGGCGGTTTTTACCGCGGTAAGATTCTTCGTGCGCTGCGCTTACCATGATTCCCGCGGGTGGCGCGGCATGGGGAGGCGCGTGTGACGTGGGCGACATGCGTGGGGTTGGTTCCCGCAGGCATGCGTCACATCGTAGTAAAGGGGCGGTTCGCGCCTTCCCCATAAACGGAGGAAGGAGTGGAGGCACGACCCATTTACCGAATGTGGCGGAGGCGCGGTCTTCAAGGCGTCCACTCCCCATGATCATGGGGTGGTGAGTGGTCGTCTCACCCGTCCCCTCGGTCCTGCACATCCGCCACGCGTCTCCCATGCGCCTGGGGTGGCAAACGGTGGAGGCGGGAAACCGGGCCGTCGCTGGTTGGGGCGGCGGGTCGGTCCTGGCTCCCTGCGCCTTCCGTACCTTGATTGGCCGAGCGGGGCGGCCGAGCCCCAACCCCGATCCTTTATAAAGAGAGGGAGGGGGGATGGCATCCCACATTCTTTCATCTTCTTCTTCCTTCAGCTTCTGCTCCTCCCTTCCATCCGTCATGGAGAGAGGGAATCCCAGTCCTTCAACAGTGGCGGCGAGGGTCACCACTCGATAACACGTCCCTCCTTCTCCTGCGCCTGCGGTGGCAGAGCCAGCCGCGAGGGGAAGGGGGAGGGGGCGAGGCCGTGGGCGAGGCCGGGGCGCTCAGGGAAGGGGAGGAAGGGGCGGCGCGCCGGCCTTGCCTCCGCCAGCAGCTCCTCCTCCAATGGAGGGCCATGTTGGGGATGACCCTTGTGAGTTCTTCGTCAGGCTATGCCGGCCGCCGCGTCATCGCCTTCGTCTCCCGACTCCATTTGCGCAGGAGATGGAGCTGGATCCGCCGGAGTCGTTGCGGCTGCACATGAGGGGCTGCGGGATAAGTGGCACACGGGTCCGCGCCGACTTCCCAGCCCCTCACGTGATGTATCTTCGTCGGGGATGGAAGACGTTTGCTCATATCCACCACTTGACAGAGGGGCTCACTCTCCATTTTAAGCTGATGGAGGGTGGCCTTCTCTCCGTCAAGGTCTTCGGGCTCTTTGGGACCCGTGCAAGGTGCTGTGTGGAGAGCTCTTCTGATAGTGAAGACTCCTCCTCGAGCGGGAGTGACGAGGAGGATAGTGGCAGCGACGACGAGGGTAGTAGGCGGTAGGATGACGGGTCCGATTAGGTGTCGGGTGCCGCTCCGTGCAGCACCGGCGACCCCATCATCCGTGTCGCCGGCTCCTTGAACTTCTTGGGGTCGTCTCCTTGGGCGGCTGGCGTTGGGAGGCTGCGGAAGAGGAAGAGGGCGGGCGGCAAGGCCGTCAAGTCGGAGTACGCGGGCACCGATGCCTTCGACTAACGTCCTTCCGCCTCATCTTCGAGCTCTGCTTCTGGCGCCACCATCACCATCCAGCCTTTGGACGGCCACCAAGATGTTCTCTTGGGTCTTCTGCCACCCGTAGCTCACCTAGGCGCTCCTTTTGTGCTTTCCCCCTCCTTGACCTGCCTCCTGTGGAGAGGGACAAGAAAGGGATTACGGGCACCTTATCTCTTTTTAGTTTGTAAGCCTTCGGGCCTTTGTTGAATTTAAAACTTGTAATCCCATCATTCATGTTTTTCATTCCCTATGGACTGTACCTGAGTGGAATGTTTTTTTAATGAAAAGGGATGCTTGCCGGGTCATTTGTTTGCTGGTGGAACCCACGACAAGGAGTAAATCCTTGATATCTTCAAGATAAACATTTCCTTGCCCGGCAACAGGCCTTGCCATCTCCCCACTTCGCTCGACCTTCCTCACGCCTTTGGCGGAGGCAGGGATGAGGCGGGTTCAGGCTCCTTGTTTCATCCTTTCGCTGCCGCAACTACGACCAAACTTGGCCCCAGGAACGAGCCCTAGGGCCTAGAGTTAGGGGAGCACGGTAGCTTAGGGGAAAACGAGGTTTCACATACCTTAGTCCATAATGGAATGCATGATAAGGGATGAAGAACTTATCTGAAGCTGCAGTCCCCGGCAACCCTGGTTCGCCGTGGGTGAATCTTTGCTCTTGCAGCCCCCGACAATACTAGCTTGCCGGGGGCTAGATGCTGGTCTGTTCCTCTTTTTTTCCTCCCCAAGTGGTTCGGCACGGATATCTGTGTGTCCTGTGAACCAAAGAAGACAAAAGAAAGACAAAGAGACACACACTCAACCTCTAAGCTAGGGGTTAGGGGCCGCTAAGCACTATCAACCCTAACCAAGGAGGAGACTCGACCTAGCGTGCATGCTATAACTTAGGGCACCAGCGCTTCATTTACTTATGCTCAGGGTCTGCGCCTGACTTTGTACAAAGGGTTACATGCGTCATCGGCAAGGCTCGTACGAAAGGTGGCTTGCCGGGGGGCCCGGCAAGCCGCGCCTCATGGGTAAAACTTGCGAAGATGCTCAATGTTCCAGGAGTTACTCACCGGAACGGCATCTTCGGTCTCCAGGCGGACTGCGCCGGGCCTGGTGACTCATATTACCCGATAAGGGCCTTCCCACTTTGGCGTCAACTTGTTGGAATTCTTGGCCGATTGAACGCGCCGAAGAACAAGGTCGCCTTCCTCAAAGCTTCGGGCATGAACCTTGCGGCTATGGTAGCGGCGCAAGGCTTGCTGGTAGCGCGCTGCTCTCACAGCCGCCCGAAGATGATCTTCCTCAAGGAGCGTTGCGTCAACTTGCCGCAATTGCTCTTGCTCAAGCTCGTCATAAGCGAGTACTCGAGGTGACCCATATATCAGTTCTGTGGGGAGAACTGCTTCTGCCCCGTATACCAGGGCAAAGGGTGTCTGGCCGGTGGCTCGATTTGGTGTCGTTCTGATTGACCAAAGAACCGCCGGCAATTCATCAATCCAGCACCTTCCACTCTTGTGCAGTCTGTCAAAGGTCTTTGTCCTCAGGCCTCGTAGTACTTCAGCATTTGCCCTCTCAGCTTGACCATTGCTTCGTGGGTGAGCAACGGAAGCAAAACAGACCTTGCTGCCGAGGTCTTGAATATATTGCATGAAGGTGTGGCTTGTGAACTACGTGCCGTTGTCGGTGATAACCCTATTGGGTACACCAAAACGGCACACCAGTCCTTTGAAGAACTTGACGGCTGAATGTGTTGTGACCTTCCTCACTGCTTCCACTTCTGGCCACTTTGTGAACTTGTCGATTGCAATGTACAAGTACTCAAAGCCCCCGACAGCGCGGGGGAAAGGGCCCAATATGTCGAGCCCCCAGACCGAGAAAGGCCAGGAGAGAGGAATGGTCTGAAGGGCTTGAGCTGGCTGATGAAGCTTCATTGAATGGAACTGACACGCTTCACACCTGGTGACTAGCATCATCGCATCCTGGAGGGCGGTGGGCCAGAAGAAGCCTTGTCGAAATGCTTTGCCGGCAAGGGCCCTTGACCCGATGTGGGATCCACATATGCCTCCATGTATCTCCGCCAACAGCCCCAGTCCTTCCTCTCGAGGGATACACTTCAATTTCACGCCGTTTGGCCTCTTTCTGTACAGGACGTCATCGACGAACTGGTACATAGTAGAGCGACGGGCTACTTTTTCCGCTTCTTCCTGCTCCTCAAGAAGTTCCCTTGTTTGGAGGAATCAGACGGTATGCTATGCCCATGCTGGAGCCTGGGTCTCGACGGCAAGGACTAAAGGCATTTCCTCCGCTATCGGAGCGGCTGTCCCCATGGCAAGAGCTTGATGCTCTGTCGGAGCTAGCCGTCCCATGGTGGGCTCAGCATCTCTGGCAACATCCTTGCCGGCGGCTTCAGGGAGCTCGGCGGGAAAGTACTTGCCGGGCCCTGATTTTCTCCTCTTGTTCTGCTCTGTTGATGGATCAATGGATGGCTGAGTTAGCCGAAGCACGAAGGTACCTGGTTCCACAGGTAGCTTGAGGGCAGCGCATTTTGACAGGTAATCGGCGATATCATTCTCCGCTCGGGGAACGTATTCTGCCTGTATACCGTCAAAACGCTCTTCCAGCTTTCTCACTTCATCGACGTAGGCCTTCATCAACGGGCTCTGGTAATCCTTGTTGACTTGCTTGACGACAAGTTGCGAGTCGCCTCTGACGACGAGTTTCTTGATTCCAAGGTCCACCGCGATCCTAGACTGGCAAGCAGCCCTTCGTACTCAGCTGTATTGTTTGTTAACACCTCCCTGGGGAAGTGCATCTAGATCACGTACTTGAGGTGCTCTCCGGTGGGCGCGACAAGCAGTACGCCAGCCCCGACGCCCTGTAAGGAGAAAGCTCCATCAAAGCACATGATCCAGTCGCAACTTGCCTCCTTGCCGGGGAGAGTAGTCTCTTGGGTTTCTTCGTCAGGCGTCGCGGTCCATTCTGCAACGAACTCCACCAGGACTCGGCTTTGAATCGTCGAGGTACCCTCAAACTTGAGGCCAAAGCTGGACAGTTCCAGTGCCCACTCTACGATCCTTCCCGTTGCGTCTGGATTGTGCAATATCTGTTGCAGAGGGAGGCAAGTGATGACAGTGATTTCGTGCGCCTGGAAGTAGTGACGCAGCTTCCTCGAGGCCATAAGAAGGCCGAAGAGCAGTTTCTGCACACCGGAGTACCTCGATCTAGCCCCCTGCAGGAGGGAACTAACAAAGTAGACTGGGTGCTGCATCATTTTCTTCTTTGGCGGCACTTCAATTGGCTGCGTCGTCTCGGCATCGGTGGCATCGGGCTCCGTCGCTGCTATTACCTCATCATCAATTTCTCTCTGCACCACTAGTGCGGCGCTGACCACCTGGTTCGTTGCCGCCAGGTACAGCAGCAACGGTTCTTGTGGCCTAGGCGCAACTAGTATTGGCGCGGAGGAGAGGTACCTCTTCAAATCTTGCAATGCTGCTTCGGCTTCTGGCGTCCACTCCATCAGGCCCGCCTTTTTCAAAATCTTGAAAAAGGGCAGGGTGCGCTCGGCGGACTTGGAAATGGACCTACTCATGGCGGCAACGCAACCAGCAAGCCGACGCACATCCTTGACTCGCTTGGGCGCTTCAATCTGCTCTATAGCTTTGATCTTGTTCGGATTGGCCTCTATCCCACGCTGTGACACAAAGAACCCGAGAAGCTTGCCAGACGGGACGCCGAAGATGCACTTCTCAGGGTTCAGCTTGAGATTGATCTTGCGTAGGTTTGCAAATGTTTCTTGTAAATCTGATATGAGGGTTGCCCTATTCTTGGTTTTGACCACTATATCATCCATATAAGCTTCCATATTTCTATGGAGTTGGGGTTCAAAACCAATCTGGACCGCCCTTGCAAACATTGAACCAGCACTCTTCAACCCGAAAGGCATCCGTATAAAGCAATACGTACCACATGGGGTGATGAATGCCATTTTCTCTTCATCTTCCCTTGTCATGAAGATCTAGTGGTTGCCGGAGTAGCCATCGAGGAATGACAACAGATCACACCCAGCTGTGGAGTCAACAATCTGGTCGATGCGCAGCAACGGGAAGGGGTCTTTGGGACAAGCCTTATTAATATCTATGTAATCAATACACAACCTCCACTTCCCATTTGCCTTGCGCAGTACCACCGGATTGGCCAACCACGTTGGATGGAGCACTCCTCTTACCAAACCCGCTGCTTCCAGTTTCCGGATCTCCTCTGTGATGAACTCTTGTCGTTCCAAAGCTTACTTTCTAACCTTCTGCTTGACGGGCCGCGCATGAGGACAGACAACAAGGTGGTGCTCAATCACCTCCCTGGGAACGCCGGGGATGTCGGATGCTTGCCATGCAAACACATCGACATTCGCCCACAGGAAGGTGACGAGCGCGTCTTCCTATTTGTCAGCAAGGGTGGAGCTTATGGTAAAAGCTCCTCCCCTGTTGTCCTCCTTGACAGAAACCTTATTGGTTCCCGGCGGTGTGGCCCTGGACTTCTTGTTTCTATCGGCGGAGCTCTCTGGCACGTCCTCGACAGGAGCGCTACACTCCGAAGAGGTGCGCTTGTCGGAGTGGGTGCCCGAGGTCTCACTGGTCTTCTTCTTTTGCCTTCCCGAGGCTCCAGCAGCAGGAGCAAGCGCCTTAGCAGTGGCGGCTACTGCAACTGCTTGTTAGTAGAGCTGGTCAGCACAAATTAGCACATCCTTCTTGTCTGATGGGACGGTGATGATCGTCACAGGCCCCGGCATCTTCAGGGTGTTGTAGGCGTAATGTGACGCCGCCATGAACTTGGCTAGCGCTGGGCGGCCAAGGATCTTGTTGTAAGGCAAGGGGATCTTGGCAACGTCGAACACAATCCTTTTTGTCCTGTAGTTCAGATCACTCCCAAAAGTCACAGGCAACGTGACCTTTCCCTTTGGTCGACTTCTTCCCGGGTCGACCCCCTGAAACGTGCCCGTCTCTTCGAGGTCTTCATCAGGAATCTGCAATTTCTCAATCACGGTAGGCGAGATAAAGTTCAAACCGGCCCCGCTATCGACTAGCATCTTTGTCACCTTGAGGTTGCGTATTGTTGGTGAAACCAACAATGGCAAGCACTCGACTGCAGTAGTGCGATCAGGGTGATCCTCAGTGTCAAAAATGATAGGTGTGATGGACCACTTCTGGCCTTTGGGCATCAAAGGACGGTTCCGCAGCTGTAATCTCACGCACCCACTGTTTAAGCTGGCGGTGAGAAGTATGCAGCGAGGCGCCGCCATCGACGCACATGGCCTCTGTAGCTTTCTAAAATTCTTGGTCACCAGACTCATCGTCCTCTTCGTGATCATCGTCTTCTGGCTTTTTGTCACGGCCCCAGGCGGGCCTCTCCCGCTGTTTATCTTTGCCGCGACGGCCCGCCTGGCCGTCATGCTTCTTGCCGGACCCCACAGCACCGTCCTGGCCTTTCTCCTTGTCCCGTGTCTCATATTCAGCCCTCTACTTCTCAGCAAGGAGCTCAACCTGTCGGCAGTTCTAGAGATCATGGCCTTTGGTGCGATGGATCTTGCAGTATTGCTTGTCAGAGTTTCCTGGCTTCTCGGCAGCTGCGAAGGCCCGGCAGGCGACACATCCGGCAATTTCCTTGCCGGGGTCATCTGCCTTGGTTTTCTTGGTGGAGCCGACGTCGTCAGATCCCTCGACGGCAAGCACAGCTTTACCTTTGCGCTTCCTGTTGTGGTGCCGGCCTTTCTTCGCCAGGGCGGAAGTATCCTCATCTAAGGAGTCGATTTCCACGCCGGCATCTTCGCCGGGGTACCTTCCTTCCCTCTTCAGCTCGGGCACATCTGTCAGCAAGAACATAGAGATCTGCCACATCTTTCACCTTGTTCATTGCCAGTTCTTCGCGCATCTTGCGGTTACGCACGTTCTGATGGAACACGCTGATGATGGCGGTAGGGTGAACATCAGGGATATTGTACTGTACCCGGCTGAACCTCTGTATATACTTGCGCAGACTCTTGCCTCCCTTCTGGGGAATGACATGCAGGTCGCTTGCTTGTCCATGGGCTTGGTGACCTCCAGTAAAGGCGCCCACAAACTCATGGCACAAATCTGACCAGGAGGAAATAGAGTCTACCGGGAAGTGCATCAACCACGACATGGCGTTGGGTTTAAGAGCCAATGGAAAGTAATTCGCAAGCACCTTATCATCGCGGCCTCCGGCGGCTTGCATCGCGATGGTGTAGATGCTGAGGAACTCAGACGGGTGAGTCTTGCCGTTGTACTTTTCGCCAACGTCAGGTTTGAAGGTGCGGTGAGTGGGCAACTGGAACTGCCACAGCTCACGGGTAAAAGCCGGACAGCCTACCTCGTAAGGTAGGCTTGCAGGGCTCTCCAGGGCCGGGTGGTTCATAGTAGGCCCTGCTCGCCCGTCTGACTGGTGGCGCGCCCCGCGCCGGCGCTCGATAGTGGTTCGAGCGTCTTCATGGGCTCGTTCCCGAAGAACTTGGCGCTGGTCACAGTGGGTCCATGGGTCAGACAACACTATGGAGATGTTGTCGCCCGTGACGTCGCGACGAGCCGGTGTCCGCGGTACCGGATGGGGAAGAGGTGAATGCACCGTGGTCGCGGCGCCGCCGGCTTTTCCGCCACTGGTCCGCAGGACTCCATCAGAGCGTCGACTCGGGGGCCCCACTTGACTTGGTTCGTCTTTGTTTGCCACCGCAACAAGGCTTCGGATAGTGGCTCTCCATTCGTCGAGTTTCCCCGTAGTGGGAGGAAAGTCGAGGAGCAACTGCGCGTGCGCCAGGGCCTCTGCTGGCGTCGGTGGCAGCGAAACCTGCACGGATCGTGACGTGCTTCGACTTCTGACCATGTCAGAAGGAGCTCTATCACGACCCCGCGGTCGCATGCCGTTTTCACCAGCGCCTTGGTGAGTGGGCAGGTCTTCTATGTTCCGGGATTGGCACTCGGGGCTCTTCCCGCGGCGACGCCCAGGATCTTCGGCGTGATTACGCCGTTCGTCACGCACTGCCTGGGAGGAGCGCGCTGTTGGCGCCGGCGTGGGAGTCTTGGAGGCCCTTGCGTCGCCTTCGGGCGGGGCGGCGGTGACATTGGAAGGCCCCGCTCCACCCGCGAAGGGCCTGGCTCCGCCTTTGGATTTGGCGACGTGTGGCCCGTTACCAGGCGCACAAACATCGTCGCCTCCCAAACTCTGGCTGGTGGGATGGTGTTGGTGTTCGCGAGCAGCGCCCCGGGTCCTTTCTGTGACCGGTCCGCTGCTCGCCTGCGTCGGGACGGGCTGTCCAGCTTCCGACTGGCCAACTGCCATCGTCATCTTCTTCTTGGGTGCCATGATGATGAAGAAGCGCCGAACTAACTGCTAAGGCCGATTCTCACAACTGCGCCCCCTACCAGGCGCGCCAAGGATGTCGGTGGGAAAGACACCTATGGGATCACAAGAATCCCTACTGTGGTTAGCGGGGCACGGGGTCGTGAGAAGAGCGGATCAAATAGATAGCACACGGTTCGTTTATCCAGGTTCGGGCCGCGAGGATGCGTAAAACCCTACTCCTGCTTTGGTGGATTGTATATCTGTGTTCTTGAGCTAGTTATGAGGCGTGAGGAGCTCCAAAAAGCCGAATCCCTCCTCTGGTCGCCTCGGGCCTCCTTTTATAGAAAAAAGGGGTTGCCACAGTGGCACATAGGAGGTGGAAAGGGTACAGTGCTGCGAGGTTATCCCTCGCATCACATGACAAGGTGCATTTAATGCGTCTTGCTTAGGTGTCCTTGCTTTATCGGGGACGGGGGAGAAACCTGTCTCATCCGTCACCGCTCCTTCTTGTGTCGACACGTGCCCTGGCTAGCGACGCATGCGATGCCATGTAGGTAGGCAGGCAGCTGAGGTGGCGCATTGGTGGGTCTTCACAAAGATCTACATGCCGCCACACGGGTGCCTGCCCAGCTGGTTGGGTCAGCAGCTGCATGCATGCGGTGGTGGAGGTTTAGTCGGCGTGGGCCTGATGGTGGCCCTGCGGGTGTCCTCGGCAAGGGCCTTGTCGGGGCCCCGGCAAGGGTCTTGCCGAGGCGCCTGCTGTCATCCCCGGCAAGGCGCTTGCCGGGGCCTTGTGGTCTTCCTCGGCCGGGATCCCGCCAAGGGTTGTCGTCTCCTTTGTGCGTATGTGATCTTGAATGTCTTCACAAAGATCTGCATGCCGCCACAGGGATGTCTCCCGAATCCCTGCCCTTTGGTGGCAGTGGACTCAAGGGTGATTTGCTCCGTAGGCGCAGGACGAGTCACTGTGGCAAGGGTCTTGCCGGGGCTGCTAGAACTGTCTCCCGGCAAAGATCTTGCTGGGGGAGTCCGCTTTGTCCCCTTTGCTCTTCGTGGTCTTGGCCTTGGCGTCGTTCTAGTTCTGTTGAGCTTCGGTCTTACCCTGGCTCACCTCCCTTGCCTTGCTTGGTGTGGTGGTATCCGCGGCTCAAACTGGCCGTGCACAGTTATAGGGGTACAAAAAGTGTGCCCCTCTTTTTGTACACCGACAAGAGGATATTTGATAAAATCAGAAAAGATGAGAACTAATGGATTCTTTTGAAAATAAGGTTTTAGGGATTTCCTGTCCTAGGAGATTTCCAGTTTGTAGGGTCACGTCCTACAGTCAACATGTGCTCTGATACCATATCTGTAGCGACCCGACCTCAGACGATCAAGCCTCTGTGTATCTGTGCCATCCCTGGATCGGTATACTGGCACACACAGTACATCAATGTATATATGAAAGTGCAATCACATGTATAAATACCGTAAAACTGATATATACCTCATAAGTCTCAGCGGAAACAAACAATCGGGTGCGGAGTCCCATCAACGCCATCGACAAGTTGAGTGTAGACCGTAACCCTATATCGTAACTCTTACTCGTCGAGGAATTATCTGCAACATGAGACGTTGCAGCTGTGTTGGTCAGTACATTGAATGTACCGGCAAGATCACAATAAGAGAAAGCAGATAGATAAAACTATTCTATATGCAATATGGCTTTGTGGCTCTGGGTCTGAATTTTGTTTCCGTAAAAGCTAGTTTTATTTTCCCTACAACAAAGGAATATCAGGAGTTTGTACTACGGAGTTTTCTATCATGACATTGTTCCGCCAACCGATGTCTCATACCCAAATCATCATAAGTAGCCCACCATTAAATTATCAGTCCGGTGTTGAGAGTTCCGAGATAGATCCATGTCCAGAGGCTCAAATTGTCCATAACCGGGGACACGGCTAATCGGTTAGGTTTTAACCCTCTGCAGAGGTTTTTACACTTTACCCGCAAGATTCGATCCCTCTTTTTACGTTCTCGCACTTCAGGTTGTTTGAGAACAAGACGACCGAAACATGGTCTTCCGAAGAGTTCCCCTGACCACTGTCCGGTGCTCATCCAATCCTACCGCAGTTCTACATCTGCTAGCACCGTCCCAGCCAGAGTCACAACTAAGGTCAACCAAGCCAGAGCCCATAGTGACTTGAAGTTGCACAGGTAAGCTTTTCGGCATGAAGTATTCTTCCATCTTTTTGAGTCTGGGTGAAGCTTTCTGCAAGATGTCATGGCACTTCTCCATGCATCCCAGCCAACCAGTAGTTTCTCCAGGGTGTCCGTCAACCATCCTTCACCCAGTAGTGTGTATTGAATTCTTGTCTCGAGTCTCAAAATCTCGAGGTCTTGAAGTCTTGAGGCCTTAAAATGCAGTCCTTGCAGATGCCATCATGGAGTTGTCGTCATTGGTGTAGAGTCCTCCATTCTCACACCCCTCTCGTGCACTCATACCAAACCTCGTCTACTATAGCATAGCATTAAAACTATATAACGTCCCGGGCTTGGTAACAGGGAGATGGGTTTCTACCTCATGCATTCTACTCAACTACAAGATTAAATAACACTACTGGAGGGATTGTTGAAAGTGTGCTACTACATGCAAATAAAACATAGGTATTGAAAACATGGTCAAAGTGAAATTGCCTAGTATTACTTGATGAAGATAATAACGCTCTCGGAATCTTTGATAAACTATTCGTCACTCCAAGAAAATCTATACAGTCAAACATTATACTCACATAAGCAATAATCTTAGCAAACAATACTAGCAATCAAAATAACAATCAAAAAGCCATAAATAAAACAGTAATGAAGTCAAAGAAAACCAAATAGAATTCCAAAGAAAACTTCACGAAAAGAAGGGAGAAACCAACTCACACAATAACAGTCAATACTTTCTTATTAAAACTAAATTACTCTAATAACTTTTATACATCATGGAAAATATAATTCTAATAAAACAACAACAAAATAATTTACTAAAGCATTTACTAGCAAAAAGAACTAGTATAAAAACTATTATAACTATCTAGTTAACACTAGAACAACTATAACAACTAGAAAACACTAAGACAATAGTAAACAATACTAAAATAATTTATGAAAACTTATTTTACTTCTAAATAACATAACCAATAACAACATATATTGAAGTGGCAAAAATAAATACATTAAAACTAATAAAACTATTTGTATCAACTATCACTATGAACAAAACAAACAAATACTAAAACAATAGATGTCGGTGTCAAAACCGGCGGATCTCGGGTAGGGGGTCCCAAACTGTGTGTCTAAGGCGGATGGTAACAGGAGGCAGGGGACACGGTGTTTTACCCAGGTTCATGCCCTCTTGATGGAGGTAAAACCCTACGTCCTGCTTGATTATTCTTGATAATATGAGTAGTAGAAAAGTAGATCTACCACGAGATCGGAGAGGCTAAACCCTAAAAGCTAGCATATGGTATGATTGTATGTTGTCCTACGGACTAAAACCCTCCGGTTTATATATACACCAGAGGAGGCTAGTGAGGGAGTCCTGGATTAGGGGGTGTTCGGATAGCCAAACTATACCTTCAGCCGGACTCCTGGACTATGAAGATACAAGATTGAAGACTCCGTCCCGTGTCCGGAAGGGACTTTCCTTGGCGTGGAAGGCAAGCTTGGCGATACAGATGTTCAGATCTCCTACCATTGTAACCGACTCTATGTAACCCTAACCCTCTCCGTATATATAAACCGGAGGGTTTTAGTCCGTAGGACAACATACACATCAACAATCATACCATAGGCTAGCTTCTAGGGTTTAGCCTCTCTGATCTCGCGGTAGATCTACTCTTGTACTACCCATAACATCAATATTAATCAAGCAGGACGTAGGGTTTTACCTCCATCGAGAGGGCCCGAACCTGGGTAAAACTTCGTGTCCCTTGCTTCCTGTTACCATCCGGCCCAGACGCACAGTTCGGGACCCCCTACCCAAGATCTGCCGGTTTTGACATCGACATTGGTGCTTTCATTGAGAGTTCCTCTATGCCGTCGTCGTCAGGCCCGATGGCTCCTACGATCATCAATGGCGATGCAGTCCAGGGTGAGACCTTCCTCCCCGGACAGATCTTCGTCTTTGGCAGCTTCGCACTGCGGGCCAATTCACTTGGCCATCTAGAGCAGTTCGAAAGCTACGCCCCTGGCCGTCAGGTCAGATTCGGAAGTTTAAATTACACGGCTGACATCCGCGGGGACTTGATCTTCGACGGATTCGAACCACTGCCGAGCGCGCCGCACTGTCATGATGAGCATGATCTAACTTTGCCGCCGAACGGTGCCCTGGAGGCCGCACCCGCACTGGCTCTGACCCTTAGTTCAGACTCAACTGCACCGATCGAGGATGGGTGGTTGGACGCCACCTCGGGGGCTGCGATCCAAATGGCGATTGAGCCGAACACCAGCCCCGTACTCTGCGAGGCTCATGACTCCAAGGAGCCGGACTCCTCTCCGGACTCCGAACCCTCCGCGCCCCTGCCTGTCAAATCCGATTGGGCGTCGATCATGGAGTTCACTGCCGCAGACATCTTTCAGCACTCGTCTTTCAGCGATATCCTGAAGTCGCTGAAGTCTCTCTCTTTATCAGGAGAGCCCTGGCCGGACTACGGTCAGCAAGGTTGGGGTACGGACGATGAAGAAATTCAAAACCCACCCACCACCCACTTTATAGCCACTGTCAACGACTTAACCGACATGCTTGACTTCGACTCCGAAGACATTGACGGTATGGACGCCGATGAAGGAGATGATGAAGAACTAGCGCCTACTAGGCCCTGGAAAGCCACCTCGTCATATGACATATACATAGTGGACACCCCAAAAGAGGGAGAGGGCGATGGAACAGCGGAGGATGACCCCTCCAAGAAACAGCCCAAGCACCGGCATCAGCGGCGCCGCTCAAAATCCCGCCAACACAAAAACGGTGATTCCAGCACGGGAGATAATAACACTCCGGAGAGTGCCGAAGAAAACCCCCTCCAGCAAGGTTTAGCATAGGAGGATGGAGAAACCAGCCCTCATGAGAGAGCGGCAGACATAGAGGTTGAGGACGATAATTATATGCCTCCCTCCGAAGACGCGGCAAGCCTCGACGACGACAAATTCGTCGTGCCAGAGGATCCCATTGAGCAAAGGCGTTTCCAACGCAGGCTTATGGCTATGGCAAGAAGCCTCAAGAAAAAATAGCAACAACTCAGAGCTGATCAAGATTTGCTGGTTGACAGATGGACTGAAGTCCTTGCGGCCGAAGAGGATAAACTCGAACGCCCCTCCAAGAGTTACCCAAAGCGCAAGTTGCTACCCTGATTAGAGGAGGAAGCACTTGATGCGGCCGAACGGCCACCTCGTGGCCGCGACAGAGAGGCCTCCCGGCCCTCCACTCAAGCCGCACCCCGTACCAAGGCACGGGAATATGCGCCGGACTTCCGAGACATGTTGGAGGACAAGGCAAGGCGAACACGATCGATCTACGGATCGCGTGGGCACCCCACGGCTCGAGATGGTAACCGTCATGCCGGCCACAAATTCGGCAGGGCCGAACACAGCAGACAAAGCTCATTGGAGCTACGTCATGATATCGCCCAGTACAGAGGCGCCGCACACCCACTGTGCTTTACGGACGAAATAATGGATCATCAAATCCCCGAGGGTTTCAAACCCGTAAACATCGAATCATGTGATGGCACAACAAACCCTGTGGTATGGATCGAGGATTACCTCCTTCATATCCACATGGCCCGCGGCGACGATTTTCATGCCATCAAATACCTCCCACTCAAGCTTAAAGGACCAGCTCGGCATTGGCTCAACAGCTTGCCAACAGGGTCAATCAGTTGTTGGGAGGACCTGGAAGCCGCATTCCTCGACAATTTCCAGGGCACTTATGTGCAACCCCCAGACGCCGATGACCTAAGTCACGTAATCCAGCAGCCAGAGGAATCGGCGAGACAATTCTGGACACGGTTCATAACAAAGAAAAATCAAATAGTCGACTGTCCGGACGCTGAGGCCCTAGCAGCCTTCAAGCACAATATCCATGACGAGTGGCTGGCCCGGCACCTCGGACAGGAAAAGCCGAAATCTATGGCAGCACTCAGGACACTCATGACCCGCGTTTGCGCGGGAGAAGACAGCTGGCTCGCTCATAGCAACAATATGACCAAGAACCCTGGTAGTTCGGACACCAGGGACATTAGTGGCAGGTCACATCGCAACAAGCAGAAGCGCCGCATTAACGGCGACAATGCTGAGGATACGACAGTTAAGGCCGGATTCAGAGGCTCTAAATCCGGTCAGCGGAAGAAGCCATTCAAAAGGAATCCTAGGGGCCCGTCCAGCTTGGACCGAATACTCGACCGCTTGTGCCAAATACATGGCACCCCCGAAAAGCCGGCCAATCACACCAACAGGGATTGTTGGGTGTTCAAGCAGGCAGGCAAGCTAAGCACCGACAATGAAGATAAGGGGCTGCATAGCGATGACGACGAGGAGCCCCGGCCACCGAACAACAATGGACAGAAGGGTTTTCCCCCACAAGTGCGGACGGTGAACATGATATACGCCACCCACATCCCCAAAAGGGAGCAGAAGCGCGCGTTAAGGGACGTATACGCGGTAGAGCCAAACGCCCCCAAGTTCAACCCATGGTCCTCCTGCCCGATCACCTTTGATCGAAGAGACCATCCCACTAGCATCCGTCATGGCGGATTTGCCGCATTGGTTCTAGACCCAATTATTGACGGATTTCATCTCACTAGAGTCCTCATGGACGGCGGCAGCAGCCTGAACCTGCTTTACCGGGATACAGTGCAAAAAATGGGCATCGACCCCTCGAGGATTAAGCCCACCAAAATGACCTTTAAAGGCATAATACCAGGTGTAGAGGCCAACTCTATAGGCTCAGTCACACTTGAAGTTGTCTTTGGATCCTCGTATAATTTCCGAAGCGAGGAATTGATCTTCGACATAGTCCCATTCCGCAGTGGCTATCATGCACTGCTCGGACGAACCGCATTCGCCAAATTCAATGCGGTACCGCACTACGCATACCTTAAGCTCAAGATGTCAGTCCATTGTGGAGTAATTACGGTCAATGGAAACACCGAACGCTCCCTCCGAACGGAGGAGCACACGGCGGCCCTTGCAGCGCAAGTACAAAGCAGTCTCTTCAGGCAGTTCTCTAGCCCGGCCATTAAACGTCCGAACACCGTCAAGCGCACCCAGAGTAACCTACAACAAGACCGCCTGGCATGTTTCGAGCAGGCGTAGCAATGCGGCCCCAACCCCAACCCTCGCAAAAAGGCGACGCCAATACTTCACGTACATAACTACGCTCTAGAAATACCATGGGCACAGGGGGAGGGGCACCATCACGGCACGCCCAAAACACGGCTTAAACCACACCAGGGGCTGCCGATTTTTTACTTTCCAGGACTCTACTCTTCGGAAGGCCTATTCGGCAGTTCAATTGTCGCACAAACGATGCAAGGACCAGGGAAGCAGACATGCCATGCCGCATTACGGAAATCCCAGGTGGTCTCTATCACGAGCAGTATACCTGTTTCGCATACTATTCCGCAGCTTGCCCCTGGAGCAGACATGTCAAATAGTCCAACTTTTCATTTATCGCATTACTTGTATCGTTCTGCTTTGATCGCAGCTATTTTTAAACAATGCATAGCTTTTGTCTATTTTTGCATTATATTTTAATAAATAAATGTTCCTTAACGACATGTTGCACCTGTACAACTTGGTACGGCCAAAATACGCCAGGGGCTTTTAGCACCCCTCAATATGGTGTGAGAAGTCCGAACACTTTCACAAGTGCGGCACCCCGAACTTATAGCACTATATGCATCGGCTCCGAATCATGTCTTGGGTCAATAGTTGGGTTTGCCCGGCTCCTATGTTTTGGTGCCTTACGTTCCGCTATATCGGCTAAGGTAGCACTAGGAGAACCACTGTGATTGTGCCCAGTTGAGCTGGGCCGAGCACCTCAGTGGAGAAAGCTAAAACTGACTGTCATGATGATGCGAGAGCTGGTCGTTGTTCGAGAGGTTTTTTCGAGTCCCTAAAGACTTATGCCGCTCAGGGCGAGGAGTCGGCTCTGTCCGGCCAAGGCGTGGATAGCGCCCCGAGCTCGGTCTTCCGAATACTAGGGGCTTCGCCGAAATTTAAAATTATAGAATTCTATGGCTAAGTGAGAGTGTTCACACATTATAGTCTGATTGCCTCGTTCGTTGGGCTGAGCGCCTCCCTCGAAGGACCCAAATATGGGGAAAAGAGCACCCAGGTTTATCCCCGAACACCCCAGCACTAGCGGCAAGGGGGCAGAAGCCGACGACTCGCCATCTCTCAGTATTGATAAATAGCCGCACAGAAGGTAATATTTTAAATTCAAGCAGCATTGCTCAGCGCATATGAACAAGTTTTCAGCGCACAGGACAAACACGAGCGAGTTTTACTCAAAAATTACATCCCTAGTACAGCCACAAGGCGGGCACCCTTCAAAACATCCTTATAGTAATTTTCGGGCTTGCGATGCTCTTTCCCCGCTGGTGGCCCGTCCTTCACAAGCTTCTCCGCATCCAGCCTGCCCCAGTGCACCTTAGCACGGGCAAAGGCCCTACGGGCATCTTCAATACAGATGGAGCGCTTGATGACTTCGAGCCTTGGACAGGCCTCCACCAGCCGCCGCACCAGCCCGAAATAGTTCCCAGGCAGAGCCTCTCTAGGCCACAGCCGAACTAGGAGGCCCTTCATGGCCTGTTCAGCCACCTTGTGGAGCTCGACCAGTTGCTTCAGCTGGTCGCTCAGGGGCACGGGGTGTCCGGCCTCAGCATACTGAGACCAGAACACCTTCTCCGTCGAGCTGCCCTCCTCGGCTCGATAGAATGCAGCGGCATCGGATACACTCCGGGGAAGATCTGCAAATGCCCTTGGAGAGCTCCGGATTCGGTTAAGTATCAAGTAACTCATGTTTATGTGTTTACTTTGCATAAAGAATGCCTTACCCGCCGCTATCTTCTTCACCTCATCCAACTCCTGGAGGGTCTTCTGGGATTCGGCCTTGGCAGATTTGGCATTCTCAATAGCCACCGCAAGCTCGGACGCTTGCGTCTTCGAGTCATGCTCCAAACTCTCATGTTTTTCCATGAGAGCCCGGAGCTCTTGCCGCACCTTTCCAACCTCGGCCTCATAATTCTCCCGCTCGGTGCGCTCCGAGGCCGAATTCTTCTCGGCCTCGTCCAACGCTTGCTTAAGGGTCGCCACCTCAGACGTGGCCCCTACAATAGCCACGATAATCCTGTCATTTTTTGCAATTGCACCTTTTTATATATATATTTAATTCCAACAAGGTATTTCTTACCTTCATTATCCTCGAGCTGCTTCTTGGCATGCCCGAGCTCTTGCTCGGACTGCTCGAGGTTCTGCTTTAGCACGTCCACTTCCGCAGTCAGTGTGGCGGATGCCCGCAGGGAAGCCTGCACACGCATATTGACTCCTTTTTGTTAGACTCCTGCGAATTTTATTTGATCCTCTATTCGGCTTTTCTTCCCGAACGCCAAACAGAGCATCAGGGGCTACTGTCTATGCGTTAATATTATTTACGCATTCTTTACTTACCTCAAAGCCTGTTAAAAGGCTTGTACAAGCTTCAGTCAGTCCGCTCTTGGCGGACTGAACCTTCTAGATCACCGCACTCATAATAGTGCGGTGCCCCTCGTCGATGGAGGTGCCTTGGAGCGCCTCCAACATATTGTCCGGCGCCTCCGGTTGGACGGAGGTCACCGGCACAGTGGGCTTGCTCCTCTTGGAAGGAGGTCCCCCGCCGGACTCTGGAACCTTTGAAGGTTCCGGAGCGGTGTCTGGCCTAGGGCTAAACTTGGAGCGCTGGGGGGTTTCATCCCCCTTACTCCTGGAGTCCGGGAGGTCGCCTCGCGGCACCTCCAGGACCACCTCCTCCTGGATTGGAACCTTTTGGGACAACACTTCGGTGTCGTCCGTAGGGAGGGGGGAGGAAGCCGTCGGAAGTGAGTTCACATCTGACGAGTCCAGTGAGCCGCTCGACGACGCGTCGAGCTGGTCTTTGGGTGGGCAGCATAAACACATTTGACATAAGGGCAAGCTGTGCAATAAACGAATACTATGAATTACTTTCGTATCCGGATACTTACGATTTCGCCAGGGGCTTGGCCCTGGGCGCCCACTCCTCTCCGCCGTCATCGGCGTCGGTGGAGTAATCCGGAGCAAGGGTTTTCCCCTTCTTGGACCCTTCGGCCTCCCCAGTTGGGGCGGCCTTCCTTTTCTTCCCTTCCCCCGCTGGAGGGGGAGGGGTCTCTTCTTCCTCCTCCTCGTCTTCTTGGGAGGAGTGCGTCTTGGATTCATCGGATGGTGAATCCGACACCTCCAGGCGCCGGGTACTCTTTCGAGTCCCCGTGGCCCTTTTTGCGGCCTTCTTCTCCGGCACCACATAGGGTGCCAGAGCCAGCAGCTTCGCCAATTGAGCGTCCGCTGGGCCTTCGGGCAAAGGCACCGGACAGTCGATCCGTCCGGACTTTGCCTGCCAATCCTGTCAAAGGTAAGGGAGTTTAGATCCCGCACAGAGTTAAACTATGAAAAACTAGTGGCCTGTAAAAGGTACAAAAAACTTACCGCGCTAGCATGACGCTGCGCGCTGAATCCGCGATCCTCAGTAGTGGATGAGGGAGCCTCGGCGCCTTTGAAAAGCACCTTCCAAGCATCTTCGTATGTCGTGTCGAAGAGCCTGCTCAGAGTTTGGTGCTGTGCCGGATTGAACTCCCATAGATTGAAGGCCCGTTGTTGACACGGGAGGCTCAGGCGGATGAGCATAACCTGGACTACGTTGACAAGCCTGAGCTGCTCGTTCACCAGGGATTGGATGCATGTTTGCAGTCCGGTCACCTCCTTTTGGTTGCCCCACGACAGGCCCGTCTCTTTCCAGGACGTGAGCCGCGTTGGGGGTCCGGACCGGAACTCGGGGGATGCGACCCACTTAGGGTCGCACGGCTCGGTGATATAAAACCACCCCGATTGCCACCCCTTCAGGGTCTCCACAAAGGAGCCCTCGAGCCATAAGACGTTGGCCATCTTGCCCACCATGGCGCCTCCGCACTCCGCCTGGTTGCTGCGCACCACCTTCGGCTTGACGTTGAAAGTCTTGAGCCATAGGCCGAAGTGGGGGCGGATGCGGAGGAACGCCTCGCACACGATGATAAACGCCGAGATGTTGAGGACGAAGTTCGGGGCCAGATCGTGGAAATCCAGGCCGTAGTAGAACATGAGCCCCCGGACAAATGGATGCAGAGGGAAGCCTAGTCCGCGGAGGAAATGGGGGAGGAATACCACCCTCTCATGGGGCCTAGGGGTGGGGATGAGCTGCCCCTTTTCGGGAAGCCAGTGCGCGATGTCGCTAACCAGATATCCGGCCTTCCTCAGCTTTTTGATGTGTCCCTCCAGGACGGAGGAGACCATCCACTTGCCTCCCGCTCCGGACATGACTCAAGAAGGTTGAGGTGGTAGTGCGGACTTGGGCGCTGGAGCTCGAGTGCGCAAGAATGGATAGGCAAAGGAGGAAGAAGGCGTGGGTGAAAAGGTGGATCCTTATCCCCTTATATGGGTGGACGCAAGTACGTGTCCCCACCAGCCTGGTAAAACTCGCTTATCTCCAAGCGCCGTAATCAATGGCGCAGTTGGGTTGCCCACGCCCGTATTGATGAGAATCCTGGAATAAGGGGACACGATCTCTGCTTTAACAAGACATGCCAAGGAAACCGCCTCGCATAACGCGCTAAGATGGGACAGTAAAACGGTTCGAATAAAAGGTTGGCCGTGGTGTGATGTCACAGTATGGAGTACGTCAGCAGACTAGATTTGTGTAAATATTATTCTCTCTATGGCAATATGTGGAAACTTATTTTGTAGAGCCGGACACTATCTTTGTGTTCAAAATCTTCTAGGAAGTACTTGCAGGAGGAACCCGCCTTGCAATGCCGAAGACAATCTGTGCGCCGGACTCGTCGTCATTGAAGCCTGGTTCAGGGGCTACTGAGGGAGTCCTGGATTAGGGGGTGTTCGGAGAGCCGAACAATACCTTCAGCCGGACTCCTGGACTATGAAGATACAAGACTGAAGACTCCGTCCCGTGTCCGGAAGGGACTTTCCTTGGCATGGAAGGCAAGCTTGGCGATACGGATGTTCAGATCTCCTACCATTGTAACCGACTCTATGTAACCCTAACCCTCTCCGGTGTCTATATAAACCGGAGGGTTTTAGTCCATAGGACAACATACACATCAACAATCATACCATAGGCTAGCTTCTAGGGTTTAGCCTCTCTGATCTCGTGGTAGATCTACTCTTGTTCTACCCATATCATCAATATTAATCAAGCAGGACGTAGGGTTTTACCTCCATCGAGAGGGCCCGGACCTGGGTAAAACTTTGTGTCCCTTGCCTCCTGTTACCATCCGGCCTAGACGCACAGTTCGGGACCCCCTACCCGAGATCCGCTGGTTTTGACACCGACAGCTAGGGTTACACATCCGTATTGACTAGCTTGCCTTCCACGCCAAGTAGAGTCCCATCCGGACATGGGACGAAGTCTTCAATCTCGTATCTTCATAGTCCAACAGTTCGGCCAAAGGATATAGTCCGGCTGTCCGGAGACCCCCTAATCCAGGACTCCCTCAGTAGCCCCTGAACCAGGCTTCAATGACGATGAGTCCGGCGCGCAGTGTTGTCTTCGGCATTGCAAGGCGGGTTCCTCCTCCGAATACACGATGGAAGAGTTTGGATACAAGGATAGTGTCCGACCCTGCAAAATAAGCTCCACATACCACCGTAGAGAGAATAATATTTCCTCAAATCTAATCTGCTGACACGTTTTGGCAGCATGACATCACGCCACGGCCCGGTAATAATATGAACCGTTTTTCTTTAACCAGCCCCGCACATAACGCGAGGCGGTTTCTTGACATGTCTTGTCAAAGCAGAGATCGTGTTCCCCTTATCACGGGATTCTCATCAATACAAACGTGGGTAACCCAACCGTGCCTGTTGGTATGACTCCTAGATCTTAGGCAAGTCTCGAACGGCCACGAGGAGGACGCCTGATATTCATCCCCTTTATAAAGGGACAAGGCTTTTTCTCCCCCCTGCTCAATCGAATCCTTCCCCCGCCTCGAGTACTAACACCCAAAGCCCAGGTCAGGTGCTTCGGACCTTCAATCATGTCCGGATGCGGCCTTCAAGGCCGGTGGATGCCTTCCTCCGTCATGGAGGAGGACATCAAGAAGTTGAGGGAGGCCAGATATCTGACTGCCGAAATTTCGCATAGGCTGCCCGCCTGAGGGCAGGTCGTCCCTACTCCCGAACCCAACGAGAGCATTGTGTTCGTCTCCCACTTCCTCTAAGGACTAGGCCTCGCTCTGGATCCCTTTGTTAGGGGTCTTATGTTCTATTACAGGCTAGATTTTCACGACCTGGCCCCAGATTCCCTTCTTCACATCTCGTCATTTATTGTCGTTTGTGAGGCCTTCCTCAGCATTACCCCTCACTTCGGCCTGTGGCTCAAGACCTTCGATGTGAAGCCGAAGATGGTCGAGAGGCAGTACGCAATGTGTGGAGGAGCTCTAGTAAGCAAAATTGTTGACGCTCCATGGCCAAAGGGTTCCCTTCTAGAGGTGTCCGGATTGTGAGAACGGGAGTGGTTTTACGTCACAGCTCCCTGAAGTGCCAAGTGGGTAGCTGCCCCCACCTTTCACTCGGGCCCTCCACCACAACTGATGTCATGGATCAGCAGGGGGCTGAGCTGGGGTCCAGCCAAGGACGTGCCAATACTGCAGAGCCATATCCGAGATCTCTTCGAGGGAGATTTCAGTCTGGTTATGGTAATGCAAGTTATGCTGGTTCGTCGAGTCCAGCCTTGCAAATGCCGGCCCCTCCGCATGTGGGAATTCAACCCGGAAGGACCGCGCACTATTCAGAATTTCCTCGGCATGACACGCGAGGAGATGTACAAATCATTCTTCGGACCCCAAATAGAGTGTCCGGACACTACCAAGGACGCGGTCCTGAGCTGCAACCGCCCCGCTGCCCAAGTAAGTAATCCCATGGCCGAACACACTGTCCTTTTATTTATCATGACATCATTCTGAAGAATCGCTCTTTGACCAGGACTGGATAACAAAGGCGAAGATGATCCGGTGTTCGGCCCCCCTTCCTAAAGGCTTGGACAATCCGGTGCTGGAAAAGATCTTCGAGCCAGCACCTTAGCTAGTGCCCTCAAAGGAAGACGAAGGGGGGAATAAAGAGGGCAAAAGCGGGCCTCCATCACTACCTATTCCAATCGAGGGAATGAGCGCGGGAGGATATCCAAGGGGAAGAATCTAACATTCTCTCTCCCCGGGGAAGGAAGAGGTCTACCTCTGAAGATCCGGAAACTAAGGTTTCCAAACGGGAGAAGGAATGTCCGCCAGAGGAACCTACCTCGGAGGGTACTCTTGCTGCACAATGTCTGCACGGGGATCAGCCCTCTACCGAGCTGTAAGTAAAAGGGTATTCAATAACGAAAATATCTTGCTCTATTTCTGACAAAAATAATCGAAGCATTTATCTTGCAGTTCGGATCTCAGCCCTTCTCAGCAGAGCTCATCTTTGGGGGATCTTCTTCCGGAGATGATGGAGAGCGAAACGCCTCCCCCTGCCACACCGCCTTACGAAGCGAGTGACCCCGAGGTGTCGTCGCGGAGGGCTTCTCCTGATCTCGCAAGGCCAGAAGGTAATCCTATGGCCACCCGAAGTCCTCAGTATCCGGCTCTCGAAGAGAGCAATCAAAAGAGTCCAGCACCATCTGGTGTGTGTTTGGACGTACGGAGGGGTCTGCTGGAGAAAGCGGCTATCTCAGAAGAGCACCGCACATTGATGGGTACGGTGATTGAAAGGATTTCGTTCGCTGAAAGCGGGCTGCATGAAGCCTTTATGAGTCTACTGACAGGTTTTGAGGTACGTGAAATGATGTACATTTTTGAAAGTACCGCACATTTTTAGATGTGCCCTGTGTAGATAGTAGCCCCTGAGAATCTTGTTGTCGTCGAAAACGGTGGTAAACTGAGGATCATAGTCCCAGGTAATAACCATACTGCCTTTATGTGCATGTGGTGGAGGCTCCGGTGGCTAGCCGGACTGATGGGTATGCCGAACTAAAGTGGCAGCTGGATGCGGCAGATGCCGACATCGTGCTTGTCAACAAGCGGCTTGACGATGCGCAGGGTCAGTGATTTTTCTGGCGATTGTCACATAATAAGAGCAGCCTAATGCCAGTATCTTTAATATGTTGTGACTGCAGATGGAGCGGCCACTGTGGAGACCCTTCGGGCGGAGCTTGCCCGAGCCAAGGAACAAGCAAGGAGTAGCAATGCGGCCGCTTTACAGGCGGCCGAAGAGTTAAGGGCCGAACAGGCTACACATTGCGAGAGCAAAGAAAAAATTGCCAAGATGGCCGTGGAGTTAAAAGATGCTGCCGACCATTACTGGCTTCTTGAAGAGGAAAACCGGGCGAAAGCGACGGACCTGGAGAAGGCCCGGGTGGCTGCCAAGGAAGCCCGGTCCAAAATTAGAGCGACGAAGGAGGAGCTTAATCAAGCTGCAGATATCGTGTCTGGGAAGCCCTTCTTGTTGCCGACTAAGTTTGGAGATCCGAAGTATGCTCCTCTGGACCGGCTATGGAGTTCTGCGGACGTGTACATGGATTTGGCTGGCAACGCTGCTAATGCCGCCGAGTACTTCAAGGATCAGAAAGGTCCCGAAGTGGAGAAGTTGTTCTGGTCACAGTTTCATGCTCCAGTCCGTCTGTTGCTGCTGAATGAGCGATTGACCGGTTGGGCTGAGCTCCATAGGTTGTCCGGACTTGCCATGAGGTCCGTTGTGGATCACCTGTGGTCGGGAGCACTACTAGGAAAAGGGCTATAGATGATATGGTCACTAATGGCGCACCAGACATGTGGTGCGCCATTAGTATATACTAATGGCGCACCACGTGTTGGTGCGCCATTAGTGTTCAAATACTAATGGCGCACCACATCCACGGTGCGCCATTAGTAACAATTTTTTTTCATTTTTTTCAAAACTAGTAATGGCGCACTAGTAGATAGTGCGCCATTACTAGTTAAACTAGTAATGGCGTACCACATCCACGGTGCGCCACTAGTAAAAAAAAATTCAAATTTTCTTTTTCAATTTTTTTATTTTTTTTCAAAACTAGTAATGGTAACTAGTAATGGCGCACTGTCCACTGGTGCGCCATTACTAAGTTTTTTTAAAAAAAAATTCAGAATTTGTTTTATTTTTTTTCAAAACTAGTAATGGCGCACCACTCCCACGGTGCGCCATTACTAACTTTGCCAAAAAATTCCACCAAATGCACCCCCCCTGTGGACCGCCTTTTCAGTTTAAAAAAATAAAAGAAAATGATGGAAATGTCAAAAAAAATAAGTTTCCCATGTGATATGTGGTCTACTTGTTGGGAAAATTTACAAAATCTCTCTGGAATTTGTAAAATGGGCATAACTTTTGCATACGAACTCGGATTAAAAAGTTTTATATATGAAAAATCATCTACTCGAAAAGTTACATCCAAATTTAACGGGGGGACCCCGTTAAATATTTTCAAAATCCTCAAAAACCTAACAGAAAAAAAATTACGGGGCTTTTAAGATCTAGAGGAAAAAAATGGAAAAAAAAAATTCAAACTTACTAGTGGTGCACCGTTTGCTAGGTGCACCACTAGTAATAGAAAAAAATTGGTTTTAAAAAAACTTGAATTTTTTTTCAAAATATGATACGTAATATGACCGGAAAGTTTGAAATATTTTTTCAAAATTTCATCATACTCATGAACATGAACAAAGTCCTAGACATCAAGAAGGTTTAATAGGATTGATATGATAGATATATCAACAAGTGCCTATGAAGTGAGCTGGTGCTGGGGTTGGATAGAACTGCAAAGTTAAGCGTGCTCGGGCTGGAGTAGTGTGAGGATGGGTGACCTTCCGGAAAGTTTAACCACAAAGTGCAATTTGACTTGAGATTAAGCATATTGACCCGAGATTAAGCCATAGTGACCTGAGATTAAGAAAAAACGAAAAAAAAAATTTAAAAAAAAATTAAAAAAAATTCTGAAAAAAAGTTTTCAAAAAATTGTTACTAATGGCGCACTTCTATGTGGTGCGCCATTAGTATACCAGATACTAATGGTGCACCGTGGGCTATACTAATGGCATGTGGTGCTAGTGGCGCACCTGTAGTGCGCCACTAGCAGCCCATTTCCTAGTAGTGGAGGGCCAAGGCCGAGTAGCTACTCTAGCTTAGTGCAACAATTCCTTGAAGTTGTGCCACGCATCGATGTTGTAAAGAGATCAGCGTGCATAGAAGGTGTGCGGATGGCCCTTGCCCGTGTCAAAACATACTGGGTGGAGATGGAGGCCACCACTATTGTGGCACACGATTCGGCCATAGGCCGAGTGGCTGCCGAGCACTACTTTGAAGAAGTCCTTGAAGGCGCTCGGTCGATAGAGGCGTAGTGCTCGAAGAATATTATTTTTCCAGTGACATGTAGTCCCATTGTACAAACAATGTTTTATTGAATTTATCAAGGCTGTATTTATACTTTTGCCTGAAAGTGCTATGATGCCTCCTGTGCGGCCGTTTATGTATATATGTATATAACTTGAAAGATGGCAGTCGTCGGCTTCAACCCCCACGCATATAATACGGGGGTGTTCGCAGAAGATGCATGTTCACACTTGATCCAACGTCTTGGTCCATTAAGGAGGTGATAGTGCAGCGAACTAGGCAACCAGACTATAATGCTTTAACACTTTCACTTAGCCAGAGGAGTTTGATAGTGGGGCTACTATATAGCCCCTGGTGGCTCCGCGCTCATCCGGTTTCGGGGCGCGTACATGCCTGGCCGGGAAACGACCCTTCGTTAAGGCGGAGGAATCCCGAAGATTCCGCTAGGTTATTGAGTGGTTGACCAGTCTCATGCTGAAAGCACAAGTGCTACCTAGGTGGTTTTGGTAATTGATGACAACATATCTCTTGTTGGACTAATACCTTTACCTAGTATATTTCAGATAAGTTCAACAATGGAGTGGCATGGACTAAAGGTTGTGGGAACCTCTTCAAGATGCTAAGGACAAAGGATTGGCTAAAGCTTCAAGCTCAAGACTCTTCATTTTATATATTTTAGTGATCCAAGATCACATTGAGTCTTTAGGAAAAGCCAATACTATCAAGAAGGGATGAGGTGTTGCTTAATGAGCCTCTTGCTTTATGTGCTTAATGACATGCTCCAAAATCCTCAGCTACTTTCCCACTTCCACAAATGACCTAAACCCTAAGCCAAACTCGGTCATACCGATTCTGTCAATCCGGCGCCACCGAGTTTCACTTGTCATTTTCCACTGCCAAACCCTAGCAATTCGGTCCTACCGATACGGATCTCGGTCTCACCGAGATGGGCTTGCAAACTCTCTGTTACCTGTTGCAATATCTTCGGTCCCACCAAGATATGCAATCGGTCCCATCGAGTTTGCTTGGCCAACTCTCTGTTTCACTTATTACCAAAATCGGTCCCACCGAGTTTGAGTAATCGGTCAAACCGAGTTTTGGATTTTCCCTAACCCTAGCACATCGGTCCCACCGAGTTGTTCCAGTCGGTCCCACCGAAATCTTTAACGATCACTAGGTTTACCATTTCGGTCCGACCGAGTTTGATGATTCGGTCCCACCGAGATTGGAAAACTATGTGTAACGGTTGGATTTTGTGTGGAGGCTATATATACCCCTCCACCACCTATTCATTCGAGGAGAGAGCCATCAGAACACATATACCATTCCTACTCATATGTTCTGAGAAAGAACCACCTACTCATGTGTTGAGACCAAGATATTCCATTCCTACCATATGAATCTTGATCTCTAGCCTTCCCCAAGTTGCTTTCCTCTCAAATCTTCTTTCCACCAGATCCAAATCCTATGAGAGAGAGTTGAGTGTTGGGGAGACTATCATTTGAAGCACAAGACCAAGGAGTTCATCATCAACACACCATTTGTTACTTCTTGGAGAGTGGTGTCTCCTAGATTGGCTAGGTGTCACTTGGGAGCCTCCGACAAGATTGTGGAGTTGAACCAAGGAGTTTGTAAGGGCAAGGAGATCGCCTACTTCGTGAAGATCTACCGCTAGTGAGGCAAGTCCTTCGTGGGCGATGGCCATGGTGGGATAGACAAGGTTGCTTCTTCGTGGACCCTTCGTGGGTGGAGCCCTCCGTGGACGCGCGACCGTTACCCTTCGTGGGTTGAAGTCTCCATCAACATGGATGTAGGATAGCACCACCTATCCGAACCACGGGAAAAACATCCGTGTCTCCAATTGCGTTTGAATTCTCCAAACCCTTCCCATTACATTCTTGCAAGTTGCATGCTTTACTTTCCGCTGCCTATATACTCTTTGCATGCTTGCTTGATATGTATTGTGTATGTTAAAATCATGCCCGAACTCCACTTAAACCGAAAAAAGCTTAAAAAGTGCAACTTTAGCTTTAAGTGTCTATTCACCCCCGTCTAGACACTCCTTCTTCTAGATCCTACTAGTGGTATCAGAGCTTTGGTCTCCATTGCCTTGGTTTAATCACCATTGGAGGAAGATGGATGTGTCTACTTTAGGGAGTCTTAGACATAGAGTGCCTATTCTTGATGGAGAGTACTTTCATGAGTGAAAAAATGAGATGCTTGTAATCTTCAATCAATATCATTTAAACAAGTATATTGCTAGCCCTTGTGCACCTCATATTGATCCTTTGCATCCTACCCTAGATGAAGATATTGACATGATTCGCAATCTTAGAACCTTTGAGCTCATCATTAGAGGATTGCCCAAAAATTTGATTGCTAGTTTGCCTACTCTTAATTGTTCCTATACTATATGGAAATCTCTTGAGGAACGATTTCCCGATCATTCCTTGAAAAATTTGGATAAAATTCTCCATAAATCTATTGCCTTGAGTAAGATGAACTCTAGTGATACTAAGTTTGGTGATTGTCTATTTGAGCTTACCAATCTCAAGCATGCTAAAGGAGATGTTGGAATCATTAGTGATATTATATGTGAAGCTATAAGAATTCATAAAAGTGATCACTTTGATGACCATTTATCTAATGAATTACCCTCTCTAGGAAATGATGAGTCACAAGATCATGATGAACATGGATACTATGATGATGATGATGATAGTGACTTCGATCTTGATGATGCAATGAGACACTTTGGTCTTACGGCAAATCTTCGGGGATATGCGTCAGGAGGAAAGGAATGGGTTCTTGATAGTGGATGTACTGATCATATGACCGGAGATGAAGAGATGTTCCGTGAGCTTGCTGAAAATGACGGCCCTCGAAAATATGTCACCTTTGGTGATAATTCAAAGGGTAAAGTAGTTGGCCTTGGTAAGGTGGCCATCTCACATGATAGTTCCATTCAAAATGTCATGCTCGTTGAATCTCTCGGCTACAATTTACTTTCAGTATCTAGACTTGCTGATTTTGGCCTAAATGTTCTATTTACTGAGGTAGATTGCCAAGTCTTTCGTCGAGACAATCATAAAATGGTCTTTACCGGTATGCGTAGAGGTGATCTTTACATTGTCGATTTCTCTAAAAAGGCACAACCTAAAACTTGCTTCGTTGCTAAATCCTCAAAAGGTTGGTTGTGGCATAGACGACTAGGTCGCGTTGGCATGAGAAATCTTGACAAGCTTATTAAAGGAAATTATATCCTTGGAGTTAACGATGTCATATTTGATAAGGATAGACTTTGCAGTGCTTGTCAAGCAGGTAAACAGGTTGGAGGAAGGCATCCTGTGAAGAACATCATGACCACAAGGAGGCCACTCGAGCTACTTCATATGGATCTTTTTGGTCCCAACGCCTACAAAAGTCTTGGTGGAAATTCTTTTGGTCTAGTTATAGTTGATGATTTTTCAAGATTTACGTGGGTGTTCTTTCTTAATGACAAGTTGCAGGTCCAGAAGATCTTCAAAAACTTCGCTAGGAAAGCCCAAAATCAGTTTGAAGTGAAGATCAAGAAGGTTCGGAGTGACAACGGAACGGAGTTCAAGAACGCAAATGTGGACACCTTTCTTGACGAAGAAGGGATTTCACATGAGTTCTCGGCTACGTACACACCTCACAAAATGGAGTTGTTGATAGGAAGAACCGGATGCTCATCGAAATGGCAAGAACGATGCTTGATGGATACAAGACGCCAAAGCACTTTTGGGCAGAAGCGGTTGAGACAGCTTGTCACGCAACAAATCGCTTGTATCTTCACAAGCTACGGCAAGACAGCATACGAGCTCCTCACCGGTAACAAACCACAAGTTGGATACTTTCGAGTATTCGGCTCAAAGTGCTACATTCTTGATAAGCATCGTCGTTCAAAGTTTGCTCCTAAATCTCATGAAGGCTTCCTACTCGGTTATGGCTCAAACTCTCACACTTACCGTGTCTACAACAATTTCACCCGAAAAGTTGAAGAGACGGTAGATGTGAAGTTTGATGAATCTAATGGCTCGCAAGTAGAGCAATTGCCAATTGATGTAGGAGACAAAGACCCTTCAGAAGCAATCCAAGACTTGTCCATTGGCAAAGTTCGTCCAACGGAGGTGAAGGAGAGTACATCATCCGTCCAAGTGGAAGCTTCTACTTCACGACAAGGTGAACCAAGAATCAACACGGAAGCATCCACAAGTGGGACACACCAAGATGAAGAAGACGAGGAAGTACATCAAGACGAACATCAACAACCTCCTTCCCCACCACGACAAGAGAATGACAACGTCAACAATGAAGAAGGCCAAGAAGAAGAACAAGATGAAGAAGATGCTCAACAAAGACCCAAGCAAAAGCTCTCACGAGTTCGAGCAAGAATTGCCAAAGATCATCCCGTCGAGCAAATCCTCAGTGATATACAAACCGGGAGAATCACTCGCTCAAAAACTCGTTTAGCTAACTTTTGTGAAAACTATTCATTCATCTCTAGCATTGAACCTATGAAGGTTGAAGAAGCATTGGAAGATCCGGATTGGATAAACGCTATGCATGAAGAGCTACACAATTTTGAGAGAAACCAAGTTTGGACATTGGTTGAGAAGCCCGACAACAACCACAACATCATTGGTACCAAATGGGTGTTTCGCAACAAGCAAGATGAAGATGGACAAGTGGTCCGCAACAAAGCACGTCTCGTCGCCCAAGGGTACACACAAGTCAAAGGTAAGGACTATGGTGAGACATATGCTCCCGTTGCTAGACTTGAGTCCATTCGCATCTTACTTGCCTATGCTAATCACCATAATATCACCCTGTACCAAATGGACATTAAGAGTGCTTTTCTAAATGGTGAAATAGAGGAGGAAGTTTATGTCAAACAACCTCCCGGCTTTGTCAATCCTAAGAAACCTAATCATGTTTACAAACTTCACAAAGCTCTTTATGGTCTTAAATAAGCTCCTAGAGCATGGTATAAATGCTTGACCAAGTTCCTTATTGCAAGTGGTTTTGAAATTGGTAAAATTGATTCTACTCTCTTCACTAAAAGGGTTAATGGAGAACTATTTGTATGTCAAATCTATGTTGATGATATCATATTTGGTTCAACTAACCCTCTCTTTAGTGAAAAGTTTGGAAAGCTAATGTCAGAGAAGTTTGAGATGTCTATGATGAGTGAACTCAAATTCTTTCTTGGTTTGCAAATCAAGCAAACTAAGGAAGGTACATTTGTCTCTCAAACGAAGTACACCAAGGACTTATTCAAGAAGTTCAATATGCAAGAGTGCAAAGGTATGTCTACACCAATGCCCACTAGTGGACATAATGATTTGACCAAAGGTGGTGAACCGGTTGATCAAAAGGTTTATCGTTCTATGATTGGTTCATTACTATACCTATGTGCTTCACGTCCCGATATTATGCTAAGTGTATGCATGTGTGCACGATATCAAGCTGCTCCTAAAGAATGTCATCTTAAGGCTGTGAAAAGGATAGTGAGATACTTAATTCACACACCAAACTTTGGCATTTGGTATCCTAAGAGGTCTTCTTTTGATCTTGTTGGCTATTCTGACTCGGATTATGCCGGAGACAAGGTTGATAGGAAGTCCACTTCGGGTACCTGTCAATTTCTTGGCAGATCTCTTGTGTCTTGGTCCTCCAAGAAACAAAACTCCGTATCCCTATCCACTGCCAAAGCGGAATACATTGCCGCTGGTTCATGTTGTGCTCAATTACTTTGGATGACCCAAACTCTTAAAGATTATGGAATTGATGTGATACATGTTCCACTGCTTTGTGACAATGAAAGTGCTATCAAAATTGGTCATAATCCCGTACAACATTCTCGAACTAAGCATATTGAAGTTCGTCATCATTTCATTCGAGATCATGTTGCTAAGGGTGACATTAATCTTAAGCATGTTCGCACTGACAAGCAATTAGCGGATATATTCACTAAACCACTTGATGAGAAAGTATTTTGCAGGCTAAGAGGAGAATTGAACATCATTGATGCTTCAAACATGGTGTAGGAACTCCATTGGACACATGCAAGACATGAGCTTATGACTAATCCATGATATATCTCTTATGATGACTATCTTATGTCTTGGATATATTTGTACCTTGCATGTTGTCTAACCCATGTAGGTACTTGGTTGAAACTAATTCCATGGGATTGTGACTCACTCACATCTTGAGCAATCTCTACATCACCAAGTCTCTACACAATGGTGGTTGAAGACAAGGAAGCACAAAACCATTCAAACATATCCTTTGACAAATTCTATGTTGAGCTTCATGATTGTCATTTTTGGATACACAAGTGCTCTTCCTTGCAAGAACTAACCCATGTAGGTAGATGAACTCAAACTCCAAGTGGTGCTCCAAATTCCTAATGGACTACACCAACCTTGAGCACTCACACAAGTTCAACTACATCAGCAAGAACCACTCCACCACCCAAGGTATGTTATCCCATCTTAGAGAAGCTTTACTCCAAGACATGAGTCAAAGCAACTCAACAAGATGTGAATACATCAAGATGCTTAAACGAAAAATGGCAACCCCATTTTGAGCTTAAACGATGAGTATGACCTATGATCACGTGTTCTCACTTGACTCCTAAGTCAATATACTCTAACATAGGTGACTATGTCACCGCCCAACTCTAGATGAAGTTCTCTTGTGTTTCTTTCTGTGTTACTGCATTTGTCTCATGCTTGTTTATTTTTTTCCTTCTACTTCATCTAGATCCTTCAGTTTCTTTTCTTTTCTTTTTATTCTGCATTTTCCGCATTCAATTCATTGCAAATCTTTGTGAGATCCTGCATGTCTAGTGAGCTGAGGTGACAAGTGTTTTTCTCTGTGTGAACTCGGTCTCACCGAATTGTAATTTTCGGTCCAACCGAATTCCTTCGGTACCACCGAATCATACCACTCGGTGCCACCGACTTCGCAACAGGAAAAACAGTTTGTCACATAACCTATAATTCTTCTGATCCAGCTCCACTCAATGAATCTTGTCCTCTACAAGCATCCATATTTTATTCTTTGCTTTATGCTGAGTCTCCAGGACAAAACCTTTTGGACGGATTCCAGAAGAACCTTCTTGGAAATTGATGTCAAAGGGGGAGAGAGAGATCACATCAAAGCTTATCTTCGGGGAGAAAGAGATCACTTCAAAGCACTAAAGGGGGAGAAAGAGATCCCTAGGGGGAGAGACAATACTCAAGGATCCCAGATGCTTGATGATCAAGAGGAGAGATGTCACATGTCTTTTTAGGGGGAAAGACATGTTCATTTGTTTTGTTTCTTTCAGCTCTGATTTTCTATTCCCTATCTTCTCCCAATATCCCATATAAGATTCAGGGGGAGCAAGACACCTATGGGAAAGAAATCAGTCAAATTCATTGCATATCTTTACTCTTGGGGACATGTTGAATTCAATGCAGTACCTAGTACTTACTCTCTACATGTCATCCCAGTCTTGGTATTCTTGTGGTTTCTTCAGTTTACTCTGGCTAGTGGATGTACCTGTGTTATCTAACCTTGTTTGTGCAGGTTCATTCTGTCCTAAGTCAACCAAAGACTACAAGGTAAGTGTATGCATCAAAATCATGAGTATGAGAAGTTCTTGCTTATGTACATACTGTTTGCAAGAAGGACTCATGAGCATGAAGGTATTTTCCTTAACAATCTTTTACTCTGATGCATATGGCCAAGATACATGTAACACATTGCCCACTCTGTCATGGTTATGCCCTCACATGCCTCTATATTTCATATTCACATGAGTGCATACATGTAGGGGGAGCCTATGCTTGTTACATGTCCTTCCAAAGCTTTACTTGTTGTTCTTTATATCTTTATCTAAAGCTTTGATGTATGTTGCCATCAATTACCAAAAAGGGGGAGATTGAAAGCACAAGTGCTCCCTAGGTGGTTTTGGTAATTGATGACAACATATCTCTTGTTGGACTAATACCTTTACCTAATATATTTCAGATAAGTTCAACAATGGAGTGGCATGGACTAAAGGTTGTGGGAACCTCTTCAAGATGCTAAGGACAAAGGATTGGCTAAAGCTTCAAGCTCAAGACTCTTCATTTTATATATTTTAGTGATCCAAGATAACATTGTGTCTTTAGGAAAAGCCAATACTATCAAGAAGGGATGAGGTGTTGCTTAATGAGCCTCTTGCTTTATGTGCTTAATGACATGCTCCAAAATCCTCAGCTACGTTCCCACTTCCACAAATGACCTAAACCCTAAGCCAAACTCGGTCATACCGATTCTGTCAATCCGGCGCCACCGAGTTTCACTTGTCATTTGCCACTGCCAAACCCTAGCAATTCGGTCCTACCGATACGGATCTCGGTCTCACCGAGATGGGCTTGCAAACTCTCTGTTACCTGTTGCAATATCTTCGGTCCCACCGAGATATGCAATCGGTCCCACCGAGTTTGCTTGGCCAACTCTCTGTTTCACTTATTACCAAAATCAGTCCCACCAAGTTTGAGTAATCGGTCAAACCGAGTTTTGGATTTTCCCTAACCCTAGCACATCGGTCCCACCGAGTTGTTCCAGTCAGTCCCACCAAAATCTCTAACGGTCACTAGGTTTACCATTTCGGTCCGACCGAGTTTGATGATTCGGTCCCACCGAGATAGGAAAACTGTGTGTAACGGTTGGATTTTGTGTGGAGCCTATATATACCCCTCCACCACCTCTTCATACGAGGAGAGACCCATCAGAACACATATACCATTCCTACTCATATGTTCTGAGAAAGAACCACCTACTCATGTGTTGAGACCAAGATATTCCATTCCTACCATATGAATCTTGATCTCTAGCCTTCCCCAAGTTGGTTTCCACTCAAATCTTCTTTCCAGCAGATCCAAATCCTATGAGAGAGAGTTGAGTGTTGGGGAGACTATCATTTGAAGCACAAGAGCAAGGAGTTCATCATCAACACACCATTTGTTACTTCTTGGAGAGTGGTGTCTCCTAGATTGGCCAGGTGTCACTTGGGAGCCTCCGACAAGATTGTGGAGTTGAACCAAGGAGTTTGTAAGGGAAAGGAGATCGCCTACTTCGTGAAGATCTACCGCTAGTGAGGCAAGTCCTTCGTGGGCGATGGCCATGGTGGAATAGACAAGGTTGCTTCTTCGTGGACCCTTCGTGGGTGGAGCCCTCCATGGACTCGCGCAACCGTTACCCTTCGTGGGTTGAAGTCTCCATCAACGTGGATGTAGGATAGCACCACCTATCCGAACCACGGGAAAAACATCCGTGTCTCCAATTGCGTTTGAATCCTCCAAACCCTTCCCATTACATTCTTGCAAGTTGCATGCTTTACTTTCCGCTGCCTATATACTCTTTGCATGCTTGCTTGATATGTATTGTGTATGTTAAAATCGTGCCCGAACTCCACTTAAACCGAAAAAGCTTAAAAAGTGCAACTTTAGCTTTAAGTGTCTATTCACCCCCTCTAGACACTCCTTCTTCTAGATCCTACACACGCTATATCATGACAATCAGTTTTCGGCTTTCTCTACTGAGGTGCTTGTCCGGATGAACCAAGGCACAATCGCAGTAGTTCTCATGGTGCCGCCTTAGCCGATAGAGCGGAATGTAAGGCAGCAAAACATAGGAGCCGGGCAAACCCAACATTTTACCAAAGACATGATTCGGAGCTGATGCATATAAGGCCAAACTCGCGATGCCGAACACTCCCTAAGGTATTCGGTCTTTATGATGTAAACCAGGCCTAAACAGTGCCCTTTGTAATAAGCCCCTGGTGTCCAGGTACATGTAATATTCTGACGTGGCCACATGCCAATACGTCAGCATCCTTCTCAATTATACTGAGAATCCGAGGGATGTGTATCAACAAGAGATAGTAAAAAAGGTTTACACAGGGTCTTAATCTAAAAAGAATCCTTGGAACGGGTCCCTGCTGCACGTCTGCGCCTGTGTCTCCGTTTTGCCGTATTCTGGATGGGTGTAGCACGATGGTCATCTAAAAAAGAGAGGAACTTAATTGAAAAGTTTCCATGCAAAAGGTAAGTTATACTAAATAAACAATATATAGTTCAAAATGAGTAAAGTTGAGCCTAATTTCCACTTGTGCGCGCGCGTTGAGCCCCTTGTATTGTAATAGGGGTATAGCCATCAAACCTGTATCAATTACATATAGCTACACCAGACTCGTCCAATCGTGCCCGTGGTCTTAACGACCTATCAGATGCTTTAGTTGGTGAGGTCATTTAGTGTGCGGCTGCCAAGGCAGCCACGCGGTCTTGCGCGCGCAAGGAGTGCTCAATATTTCCATTTACTGTAATGATGCCACGTGGACCGGGAATTTTAAGCATGAGGGAAGCGTAATGCGGTATTGCGTTAAAGCGAGTGAAAGCTTCGCGTCCGAGTAGTGCTTGATAGCCACTTTGGAATGGAGCGATGTGGAAGGTTAAATTTTTGCTGCAGAAGTTATCGGGGAAGCCGAATATAACCTCTAGTAGTAGGGAGCCCATGCAATGGGATTCTGGGCCTGGCGTTACTCCTTTAAAGGTAGTATTACTATGGCTAATTTTTGTTGGGTCTATCCCCATTTTGCGGACTGTGTCCTGATATATTAGGTTTAAACTGCTGCCGCCGTCCATCAGGACTCGTGTGAAGTGGTATCCGCCAGTTATCGGGTCTAACACCAAGGCAGCCCATCCTGCACGCCGGATACTTGCTGAGTAATCCTGATGGTCGAAGGTGGTCGGTTGGGACGACCAGTGGCAGAACACCGCTGTGATAGGACCTGGGACATGTGTCTCTAGGAGTGCCGCTTTGTTTCTCCCCTTTGTCATGTGTAACACGTTTACTGTTTTAACTTCTGGTGGGAATTTCTTTTGTTCCCTTGTGCTTTGCTTGCGAGGCTCGTCCTCGTCTTCGCTTGGTGTATCCTGCCCCTTGTGTTCGGTGTTGAGCTTGCCGGACTGCTTGAAGACCCAACATTCTCTATGGGTATGGTTTGCAGGTTTGTCGGGGGTGCTGTGGATCTGACATATTTTGTCCAGAATCTTGTTTAGGCTGGATAGTTCGTCTCTGTTGCCTTTGGAGGGCAGCTTTTGCTGACCTGGCCGAGAGCTTCTGAATCCGACATTTACCGTCGTGCTCTTCGGGTTGTCTTCTTTATTCCGTCGCTTGTTTTTGCTGCGTCGTGGTTTCCCGTTTTCATCCCTGACTTCGGATGTACTTGGGTCGCTTGAGCTGCACCAGGCTAACCAGCTATCCTCGCCCACGCAAAAGCGGGTCATGAGGCTTGTTAATGCTGCCATTGTTCTCGGCTTTTCTTGCCCGAGGTGTCTGGCAATCCATTTGTCTCGAACGCTGTGCTTGAATGCTGCTAAGGCTTCGGCATCCGGACAGTCGACTATTTGGTTTGTTTTAGTGAGGAACCTGTTCCAAAGCTTTCGGGCTGACTCTCCGGGCTGAATCTGGCAATTCGGCATCACGACTCTCGTGAAGGGTAAGGTCGATACTTAGCTCGATCGCCGATGAGAGTGCGGCCTCCATGGCGGGGTCTATCCACCCGTCCATGGATGGCGCAATTGGCCCTGAATTGAGGGTCGGAGCGGTTGCCGGTGCGGTTTCCTGAACACTGTCCGATGGTAGAGCTAAATCATGCTCATCGTGACCGTGTGGCGCTCTTGGCAGGGGCTTGAATCCGTCAAAGATCGAGTCTCCGCGAATGTCGGCAGTGTAGTTTAAGCTTCCAAACCTGACCTGGTGGCCAGGAGGGTAACTCTCGATCTGCTCCAGATGGCCAAGCGAGTTGCCCTGCAGTGCGAAGCCGCCGAATATAAAGATCTGTCCGGGGAGAAAAGTCTCACCCTGGACTACATCGCTATCAATGATCGAAGGAGCCATCAAGCCTAATGACGACGACACAGAGGAACTCTCAATGAAAGCACCAATGTCGGTGTCAAAATCGGCGGATCTCGGGTAGGGGGTCCCGAACTATGCATCTAAGGCGGATGGTAACATGAGGCAGGGGACACAATGTTTTACCCAGGTTCGGGCCGTCTTGATGGAGGTAAAACCCTATGTCCTGCTTGATTATTCTTGATAATATGAGTAGTACAAGAGTTGATCTACCACGAGATCGGAGAGGCTAAACCCTAGAAGCCTATGGTATGATTGTATGTTGTCCTATGGACTAAAACCCTCCGGTTTATATAGACACCGAAGGAGGCTAGGGTTACACAAGGTCGGTTTCAAAGGAGGAGATATGCATATCCGTATTGCCTAGCTTGCCTTCCACGCCAAGTAGAGTCCCATCCGGACACGGGACGAAGTCTTCAATCTCGTATCTTCATAGTCCAGCAGTCTGGCCAAAGGATATAGTCCGGCTGTCCGGAGAGCCCCTAATCTAGGACCCCTCAGTAGATAAACATTAATAAATAACTACAAAAATTTATCTACTGTAGTCTAACAGAAACATATTACAACATGTAAAAATCTACAAAAAGAATTAACTAAAAATAATTAAAAACACTAATTATATGACTAAAACAACTACATAAGCAAAACATTACTGTTTTTGCAACAAACCAAATTTAAAATAAACTAAAAATAAATAAGTATATGCTACTAGATAAACAAAACAATAAAAAAGCAGTAGCAAAAAGAATCAATCAAAAATCTATTTCTAAACTCAAGTTAGATGAAATACAAGGATTTAAGAGAAATTGATCAAGTTCAAATTTAAATAGTCAAACCTAAAAAACTATTTATCTATTCAGAAACTTTACAATAATTTGTGATCTAACGCAATTGGAATCACTCAATTTGGATATGTATACTAATAGATATGAATTTTCTAAGATCGCTACTTTTCTGAAAAGAAGAAATTACGGGATTTCTTTGATCTCACCGGAGTAGTCGCCGGAGTTGGGGAAGAAGATTGAATCGGAGGTTGTAGTGGCTCCTAGAGGAAGGAGAGCACGGGACGGTGCAGAGGAGATCTCAACAACCTTAGGGGAAGCCGAGGAAGTACCAACCGAGCCTCGGGCGGTGATGGAGAAGCCGCGGGAGTTTATGAACTCCGATGAGAAATTATGCGGGATAGGGAGGGGGATAAGCTCCCATAGGAGAGGGATTTGGGTGAGGGGAAAGGGCGCAACACGAGGGAGGTATTTATAGGGCAAGGGGGTGTCCAAATTCGTGCAGCCATGGCGAGCAAAAAAGGCAAGTGGGGATCTCCGGCGAGAAAATCCGGGGCATTAATGGCCTTTTACTTAGAGAAGGAGGTGTAGGGGAAGGAGGTGGATCCATTCAGAGGACTCTTGGGGAAGGGGAAGGAGGGAAGGGAGTGGGGCGCGGGGTGGGGTGCGTGCGTGCGTTCTGCTCCTGTAGGTGCAGGAACGATCGTAGGAGGAAGACGACATGTTGGGTCGTGGAGGGGGCCGGGCCTAGTGCGGCTGGGCTTCGCCAAGTTTTTTTTTTGAAAATAGAGAAGGAAAACTGAAATAAAGAGCAATAACAAAACTATTATATAGGCATATTATATATCAAAAGTTTCAGAAAAATAATTTCTAAAACATGAACACATTTTCAGAGGCAAATAAAATCTACAAAAATTCAAATAAAGGAAACAGTGCTACTGTTGCTTTAAAACCCCATAAAAATCAATTTTAAAATACCAAAATGATTTCAAATTTATTTTATCCTAATTTTCCATTGAATAGAATTATTTTACCCTTATTTCCATTTATTTGTATTTAGGAGAGAAAAAATTAAAATAAAAATCCAAATAATTCCAAATTGGAAGGGAGTTTCAAAATACTTCCAAATGACTTTAAATTGGATTCTTTGTAACTTCCAACTCATATTTCATATAACTGAAGAAGTCATTTTATCTTCTCTCATGAAAATCATTGAGTTGCATAAAGTTTCGAATTTGAAATATTTTCGGATGGAATTCAAACCTTTTCAAAACCCTTTTCATTTATTTAAATGGAAGAAGTCATATCATCTTCACTCTAGGGTTTTGTGATGAAATGAATTTGAATTCATGGGGATCAAAATGCAAAGTGAAAGTTTTGGGAAAGTCATTTCATTCCCTCTCATTCAACTGTCAAAAAGTATCAAATTTCACTCAATTTCACACAATCAGTCACACAAAAATCAAACAAACAATCATAAATATTTATTTAATATAACATTCCAAAATTTCGAATTTTGGGATGTTACATAACACATAAGGTGACTATAGACTTGCAAGATAGGATCAAGAACTCTCATATATTGATGAAAACATAATAGGTTCAGATCTGAAATCATGGCACTCGGGCCCTAGTGACAAGCATTAAGCATAGCAAAGTCATAGCAACATCAATCTCAGAACATAGTGGATACTAGGGATCAAACCCTAACAAAACTAACTCAATTACATGATAGATCCCATCCAAACCATCATCGTCCAGCAAGCCTACGATGGAATTACTCATGCACGGCGGTGAGCATCATGAAATTGGTGATGGAGGATGGCTGATGATGACGATGGCAACGAATTCCCCTCTCCGGAGCCCCGAACGGACTCCAGATCAGCCCTCCCGAGAGGTTTTAGGGCTTGGCGGCGGCTCCGTATCGTAAAACACGATGAATTCTTCTCTGTGATTTTTTCTCCCCGAAACACAATATATAGAGTTGGAGTTGGAGTCGGAGGAGCTCTAGGGGGCCACGAGGTAGGGGCGCGCCCTAGGGGGGCAAGCGCGCCCCCACCCTCGTGGACAGGTGGTGGGCCCCCTCATCTTTTGTAGGTATTTTTTTATATTTTCCAAAAAGTTTCTCCATGAAGTTTCAGGTCATTCTGAGAACTTTTGTTTCTGCACATAAATAACACCATGGTAATTCTGCTAAAAACAGCGTCAGTCCGGGTTAGTTCCATTCAAATCATGCAAGTTAGAGTCCAAAACAAGGGCAAAAGTGTTTAGAAAAGTAGATCCGACGGAGGCGTATCATGGAATAATGGTTTTTCTATTTATATGAGTAATATCTTTTATGGTCATGCACCCTTGATGAGTGGTCTATTTTGACTAAATCTTGATAGTAGTGATACACATATTCATAATATTGAAGCCAAAAGATATAAGTTTAATAATGATAGTGCAAGGCACTGCCATTTAGGTCATATTGGTGTAAAACGCATCAAGAAACTCCATGCTGATGGGCTTTTGGAATCACTTGATTATGAATCACTTGATGCTTGCGAACCATGCCTCATGGGCAAGATGACTAACACTTCGTTCTCCGAAACAATGGAATGAGCAACAGAGTTATTGGAAATAATACATACTGATGTATGAGGTCCGATGAGTGTTGATCGTGGCGGGTATCATTATTTTCTGACCTTCACAGATGATTTGAGCAGATATGGGTATATCTACTTGATGAAACATAAGTCTGAAACATTTGAAAAGTTCAAAGAATTTCAGAGTGAAGTGGAAAATCATTGTAACAAGAAAATAATGTTTCTACGATCTGATCATGGACGAGAATATTTGAGTTATGAGTTTGGTCTTCATTTGAAACAATGCGGAATAGTTTCGCAACTCACGCCACCTGGAACACCACAGCGTAATGGTGTGTCCGAATGTCGTAACCGCACTTTATTAGATATGGTGCGATCTATGATGTCTCTTACTGATCTACCACTATCGTTTTGGGGGTATGCTTTAGAGATGGCTGCATTCACGTTAAATACGACACCATCGAAATCCGTTGAGTTGACACCATATGAACTATGGTTTGGCAAGAAACCCAAGTTGTGATTTCTTAAAGTTTGGGCTGTGATGCTTCTGTGAAAAAGCTTCAACCTGATAAGCTCCAACCCAAATCGAAGAAATGTGTCTTCATAGGATACCCAAAGGAGACTGTTGGGTACACCTTCTATCACATATCTGAAGGCAAGATATTCGTTGCTAAGAATGGATCCTTTCTAGAGAAGGAGTTTCTCTCGAAAGAAGTGAGTGAGAGGAAAGTAGAACTTGATGAGGTAATTGTACCTGCTCCCTTATTGGAAAGTAGTTCATCACAGAAATCAGTCCTAGTGATTCCTGCACCAATTAGTGAAGAAGCTAATGAAGATGATCATGAAACTTCTGATCAAGTTACAACCAAACCACATAGGTCAACCAGAGTAAGATCCACACCAGAGTGGTACGGTAATCCTGTTCTGGAGGTCATTTACTTGACCATGACGAACCCATGAACTATGAGGAAGCAATGATGAGCCCAGATTCCGCAAAATGGCTTGAGGCCATGAAATCTGAGATGGGATCCATGTATGAGAACAAAGTGTGGACTTTGTTTGACTTGCCTGATGATCGACAAGCCATAGAGAATAAAGCTCGACTTGTTGCGAAAGGTTTTCGACAAGTTCAAGGAGTTGACTACGATGAGACCTTCTCACCCATAGCGATGCTTAAGTCCATCCGAATCATGTTAGCAATAACCGCATTTTATGATTATGAAATTTGGAAAATGGATGTCAAAACTGCATTCCTTAATGGATATCTTAAAGAAGAGTTGTATATGATGTAACCAGAAGGTTTTGTCGATCTAAAAGGTGCAAACAAAGTGTGGAAGCATCGGCGATTCATTTATGGACTGGTGCAAGCATCTCAGAGTTGGAATATACGCTCCGATAGTGTGATAAAAGCATATGGTTTTATACAGACTTTTGGAGAAGCCTGTATTTACAAGAAAGTGAGTGGGAGCTCTGTAGCATTTCTAATATTATATGTGGATGACATATTGTTGATTGGAAATGATACTGAATTTCTGAATAGCATAAAAGGATACTTGAATAAGAATTTTTCAATGATTGACCTCGGTGAAGCTGCTTATATATTGGGCATCAAGATCTATAGAGATAGATCAAGACGCTTAATTGGACTTTCACAAAGCACATACCTTGATAAAGTTTTGAAGAAGTTCAAAATGGATCAAGCAAACAAACGGTTCTTGCCTGTGTTACTGTAAGTGCATCTAGTGCCACCCCTAGTTGGTTTTGGAGTATTGACGACAAACCTAGTTGAGGGACTAATGTGTTTGTGAGAATTGCAGGATAACACAGGTAGAAGTCCCTCATTGATTCGGTTTTACTACCAGAGATGACCCCTAAAAATGTACGAAGACATTGAAGTCAATGGTGGTATATGAAGATATTCACATTGAAGACTATGACATGAGAAGACACCACGTGAAGCCTATGGAACTCGAAGACTTAGATCTTTCGTAGTTCTCTTTCATTTGTGTTGAGTCATAGGAACCACCGTACTGTTAAGTGGGGTCCAAGAGAACCATTCAGAACGACTGAAGTGATGCCTAATTCAAAACCTATATCTTCGAGCAAAGACTATGAGAGCAAATCTTGTCCAGAGTTGGACAAGTCAGCTTTACTTGTAGCCCAAGTAAAGTTGCCGTGTGAGTTTGAAATCTGACCATTGGTACACGTGTCAGTTCCTTAGTGACCTAGTGTCATTTCGGACAAATCAGGTCGGGTTGCCCAGTGGCTATAAATAGTCCACCCCTACAACCATAAACGATTGGCTGCTCAGATTTCAGTGCACGGCTTTTGTCGTTTGAGAGCAACCCACCTCGAAGCCTTTGAGAGAAAATTTCCTAGCGAGGAGAAAAGCCCTAACCACCCAGAGCCGGAGAGAATTGAGCATCACTTAAGTCTTCTTGTCTGAGTGATATGAAGACTTATTACACTTGAGGACTGTGCATCCTCCAGACGGTTAGGCATCGCGTTCTGAGCATCCAAGAGACATTGTGGATTGCCGGTGAATGAAGTCTGTGAAGGTTTGGGAGTCTACCTTGAAGACTTACCAGAGTGATTGGGCGAGGTCTGTGTGACCTTAGCTCAAGGGGAATACGGTGAGGATTGGGTGTCCTGAGCTGCGTGTTCAGGACTGGGTGTCCGGGACTGTGTGTCCTTTGGTTTAAATACCTAGCCGCCCTAACTAGACGTACAGTTGTCACAACAACTGGAACTGGTCCAACAAATCATTGTCTTCGACGAGTCACTGGTTTCATCTTCACTTCCCTTTACTTACTGTTACTCTTTGTGAAGCCATTGCATGCTTGCTCTATCTTTTATCTTCACAACGTAACTGTAAGATTTGATTGGCTTCATAACTTCTTCCTACCTGATCCTTATTACACTGCAGCTACTTGTCATTGTGCTTTCACTCTATTGAATAATTGACCATGGCTTGCCTAGTGTAATCTAACTTCCGCTGCATAGTGATAGGCATATCTCTACTATTCATCTTCATAACCTTCACGTTTTGAAGACTTTCATAAAAATCGCCTATTCACCCCCCCTCTAGTGGATATAACACACTTTCAATTGGTATCAGAGCAAGGTGCTCCCTTGTTCTGTGTGATTCGGTTTAACCACCTGGAGTTTTAGCTATGTCGACTGCAGGGATAATCAAAGTCTCCGCTGCGTGCCCCGTCTTTGATGGAACTGAATATCCCTACTGGAAGAATAAGATGCGTATGCATCTTGAAGCCATTGACGTTGACCTATGGTATGTCGTCGAAAACGGCGTTCCCAAGGCTGGAGAAGATGTCACTGTTGCTGATGTCAAGAAGTTCACTCAACTGGACTCTACTGCCAAGAATATCATCTGTGGTCATCTGATCAAAGGACAGTATGGCCGTGTGAGTGCCTTGAAGACATCCAAGCTGGTCTGGGACTGGCTCTCCAAGGTCAATGAAGGCATCTCAACTCAGAGAGATCAAAGAATCAGTGTTCTTCACAACCTCTTCAACCTCTTCAAGCGAAATGACAATGAGAATGTCCAGCACACATTTGACAGGCTCACTGACATCACAAATGAGCTTCAAGCCCTCGGCGCCACTGAGATCACCAAACATGAAATCGTCAAGACGCTGCTGAGATCACTTGATAGTTCGTTTGACATCCTAGCCTTGATGATTCAAGAACGTCCAGACTTCAAGACACTCGATCCGTCTGACATACTTGAGAGGCTCAACACACATGAGTTTCAGCTTTCTGAGAAAAGAGATATCTACGGTCCAAACTATGGGCGAACTCGTGCCTTGAAGGCAAAAGCTGTGTCCTCATCTGAAGAAGAATCTGATAGCAGTTCTGATGATCCTGAAGACATTGGAAGGGAACTTGAAATGCTAGTGAAGAAGTTAAAGAAATTCACCAAGAAGAAAGGCTTCAGATAGTCTTCACGATCAAGCTCAAGGAGTGATGAAGCTTCTGCTCATGACTACAAGAAGAAAACATGTCACAAGTGCAAGAAAACTGGACACTTCATCTCTGAGTGTCCACAGTGGGACAATGAGAACAGAAAGAAGAAGAAGAGCAAGGAATATGACTCTGACGACAAGAAGAAGAAGAAATACTCAAAGTCTTCTTCCAAGTCTTCCTCAAAGTCTTCATCACACAAGAAGAGCTCAACTGGCAAGGCTCATGCGTTTGTTGGCAAGGAAATGGATTCAGCGGAGGAGTCCGCTTCTGAGCAGGAAGAGGTGGAGTCTGAGGAGGAATCTGATTCTGGCATTGCGAGTCTGGCTATAGCTTACGTCGCCAAGTCCATCTTCAACACTGAAGACAATGACTTCATCACCAACACCGATGCAAATGACAAGGACGACTCCACTCCTACCTACTGCTTCATGGCACGCGGTGCCAAGGTAAACACATGCACTACTCACTATGAAACATCCAGTGACGATGATTCTGATTGTGATTCAAAACCCAGCTACAAAACACTTGCTAAAATTGCAACTGAACAACAGAAAGCCATGGAACATATTCAAAAATTGTTAGACAGAAGCGATGATCTGTTGGGTGCTGAAATGACTCGATCTGAATCCTTAATTGAAGACATAAAAAATCTTCACGTTAAGTATCAGGAACTTGAAGATCGTCATGATACTCTCTCAACAACTCATGAAAAGCTCTCCTATGATTATCTTCAAAGGAAGCAAGATCTTGAGAAATTGAGAGCGGCTCATGAAGATCTTCAAAGGGAAAACGAGTCACTTCGCGCCGAACAGATCAGTTCCGCTCAGGAAGGATTTGAACCACCATGCCTTAAATGCATTGAGCGTGATAATGCTACTTCTGTTGCTGAATGTTCAACTGCTACTGCTGTTGCAATATCTTCAACTGTTGAAGTGGTAACTAACCCCTCTGGTGAGGATACCACTGCTATTGCTGATGAGAATGCTAGGTTGAAGACATTGCATGAAACAGGGATGTACAAAAGTCTCAAAGGACATCAGACATTATGTGATGTCCTCAAGAAGCAGATTCTGAACTGAAACCACAGGAAAGAGGGTGTTGGGTTCGTGAGGAAAATAAATGTAGATGGCTCTTACTGGAAACCTGAGCAGTACCCCAAAACCACATGGGTTGCTGCAAAGGAATCCTCAACAGATCCATCCAATCTGTCTGGCTTCACCTGTGCTAACCAATTATCATTGATGAATCCTTCGATGCAAACTATAAGCTGTTTAGAAATCAGAATGGTGAAGTGTTTGCCAGGTACATTGGTACTAACTGCAGGAATGGACCACCTATGAAGAAGATCTGGGTTCCAAAAACGTGTCTGGAGAATCTTCCTGTGAATGTCCTCATGACACCTCACATGAAGAAGACAAACCTCAGACCAAAGGCTTCATATGGTCCAAAGGCTTCATACAGATAGAGGACTCACCTGAGTTGCACTAACGCAAATGTTTTGCAGGGAAATCATACTCAGGCATATGAATATGAGAGCGGTTCTTCAAACCATCATGTTCATATGACCAAGAACTATTCTGCCTATTCTTATGAGTACTATTGCCCGCCTGCTAGACTGTTTGCTAGGGCTCCAAAGCCAAAATTCTCAGATGCTGCACTTAGACTTATTGCTTCTAAGCCACCCTTGAAGATGTGGGTGGTTAAGAAAGCTTAACTCTCTTTTGCAGGGAAAGGTCTCCAGCAGAAAACCAAAATCTTCTGACGCTATTGCTGGGGACCTTAAAAATCTTGTGGGGCGCAAGATCAAATGCCCGAATGGCATCACTATGTATTTCGTTCCTGCATCGCATGCTACTCTCCCTATTAGTCCTAACCTGGATCTAAGTTTTCATAACCCACTGGTTCGTCAAATGTTTTTGCTTCACAATTCTCTTCGTGAAGCCTATCCCCCTAACTGCACTGTAGGGTACGACACCAGCGTCTTCAGAATGGATTATTGACAGTGGGTGTACAAATCACATGACTGGCAAAAGAAGCCTTCTTATGGACTCAACCTTACGTCCATCCGACAAGAGCCACATCACATTTGCTGACACTGGTAAAAGTAAGGTATTGGGTCTAGGTAGAGTTGCAATCTCAAAGGATCAGCACATGGACAAAGTCATGCTTGTTGAATCCCTTGGCTTCAACTTAATGTCTGTCTCAATGCTTTGCGATTTGAACATGGTCGTAATATTTGGAAAATATCGTTGCCTGGTACTAATGGAATCTGACAAGTCTCTAGTGTTTGAAGGGTATCGGAAAGATGATCTATATGTGGTAGATTTCTCAGTAGGGCCACATCTTGCAGTATGCCTTCTGGCAAAGGCTTCAGAATGTTGGCTTTGGCATCGGAGGCTTGGGCATGCTGGCATGAGGAACCTCCACACCCTTGCAAAGAAGAAGCATGTCATAGGCATCGAAGGCGTCAAGTTCAAGAAAGATCACTTATGCGGTGCCTGTGAAGCAGGGAAGATGACGAGGGCAAAACATCCCCCGAAGACAATCATGACCACTACTCGACCCTTCGAACTGCTTCACATGGATCTTTTTGGTCCCACTCACTACTCAACCTTTTCCACTACTGCTTGCCTCTATGGCTTTGTCATTGTTGATGATTACTCTAGATATACTTGGGTGCACATAATCCTTTACAAGACTGAAGTGCAGGATGTCTTCAGACGCTTCGCCAATCGAGCTATGAACAATTATGGCGCCAAGATAAAGCACATCAGAAGTGACAATGGCACTGAATTCAAGAACACTGGCCTTGACACATATCCTGATACCTTGGGCATCACACATGAATTCTCAGCTCCATACATGCCACAGAAGAATGGCGTCGTCGAACGCAAGAACAGAACACTCATTGAGATGGCCAGAACGATGCTAGATGAGTACAAGACTCCAAGAAAATTCTGGCCTGAAGCCATTGACACTGCATGCCATACAATCAACCGTGTTTATCTTCACAAGCTTCTGAACAAGACATCTTATGAACTCCTAACTGGCAAGAAGCCAAATGTCAGTTACTTCAGAGTATTTGGCGCAAGATGTTGGATCAAGGACCCACACCACACCTCAAAGTTTGCACCAAAAGCACATGAGGGTTTTATGCTTGGATATGGAAAGGATTCGCACTCCTACAGAGTCTTCAATCTCTTTCACTACAAAGTGGTTGAAACAATGGATGTGCGGTTCGATGAGACCAATGGTTCACAAAGAGAGCAACTGCCAGATGTGCTAGATGAAGTTCCAGCTAGTGAATCAATCAAGCTAATGGGAACTGGAGAAATTATACCTTCTGAAGCTCATCCTGAAGAAGAACTTATCATCTCAGCACCTGATCCACATGAAGACAATGCTCAGCCTAAAGACATTCCTCCCAACGACAACATAGATCAGCAAGAGCAAAGTCTTCGACATATACATCCTCGTGTTGCCAATGAAGTGCAGATTGACAGAATAATTGACAGCATCATTGCACCTGGTCCACTGACTCATTCAAGGTCAACTCAACTGGCAAATTTCTGCGGGCACTTCGCATTCGTTTCAATCACAGAACCCAAGAAAGTTGAAGAAGCTTTCATGGAACCTGAATGGATTCAAGCTATGCAAGAAGATCTTCAACAGTTTGAGCTGAACAATGTATGGGAACTGGTTAAGCGTCCTGATCCACGGAAGCACAATATAATAGGCACCAAATGGATATACCGCAACAAGAAAGACGAGCATGGTCAAGTTGTCAGAAACAAAGCTCGTCTCGTTGCTCAAGGATATACTCAAGTGGAAGGCATTGACTTCGATGAAACATTTGCTCCTGTGGCCAGGCTTGAAGCCATCCGTATACTACTGGCCTATGCAAATCATCATAACATACTTTTATATCAAATGGATGTGAAGAGTGCCTTTCTCAATGGCAAGATTGAAGAAGAAGTGTATGTTGCACAACCACCTGGGTTTGAAGATCCAAAACATCCTGACATGGTTTACAAGCTCAATAAGGCACTGTATGGCCTCAAACAAGCCCCTCGGGCCTGGTATGACACACTCAAATACTTCCTGAAGAGCAAAGGCTTCATACCTGGCTCCCTAGATCCCACTCTCTTCACGAAGACATATGATGGTGAACTTTTTGTGTGCCAAATATATGTGGATGACATTATCTTCGGCTGCACCAATCAGAAGTATAGTGAGGAGTTTGGATATATGATGCAAGAGCAATATCAGATGTCTATGATGGGGGAGCTGAAGTTCTTCCTCGGTCTTCAGATACGGCAACAACGCAATGGCATCTTCATATCTCAAGAGAAGTATCTCAAAGATTGCCTGAAGAAGTTCGGTATGCAAAACTGCAAAGGCTTCACAACACCAATGCCAGCCAAACATCATCTGGGTCCAGACGACAATGGTAAAGAGTTCGATCAAAAGGTATACCGCTCCATGATTGGTTCTTTGCTTTAATTATGTGCATCTAGGCCAAATATTATGCTTAGTGTTTGCATGTGTGCTCGATTTCAAGTGGCACCAAAGGAGTTGCATCACTTAGCAGTGAAGCGAATTCTTCGATATTTGGCTCACACCCCAACTCTAGGGTCATGGTATCCAAAGGGCTCAGAGTTTGATCTGGTTGGATTCTCGGATGCTGATTATGCTGGTGACAAGGTGGATCGCAAGTCTACATCAGGGACATGTCATTTTCTGGGACGATCACTTGTATGTTGGTCTTCTAAGAAGCAGAACTGTGTATCTCTCTCCACTGCTGAATCTGAATACACTGTTGCTGGATCTTGCTGCGCTCAGCTTTTGTGGATGAAGCAAACTCTCAAGGACTGTGGCATTCTTCTGAAGCAAGTGCCACTCTACTGCGACAACAAAAGCGCCATCAAGATTGCTAACAACCCAGTTCAGCACTCGAAGACAAAGCACATTGAAATTCGTCATCACTTTCTCAGAGATCATGTTGTGAAGGAAGATATTGATATCATACACGTCAACACTGAAGAGCAATTGGCAGATATCTTCACCAAGACCTTGGATGAGAAGAGATTTTGCAAGTTACGGTGTGAGCTAAATATCTTGGAATCCTCAAATGTCCTGTGATCAGGCACACATCCTAACACTTATGCATATTGATGACTTAGATGTGCAACACACGAAGTAACGTATATCTTCAATCAATGAAGACATACATTCTAAGTGTGAATACATCAATGTGGAATTTGACTTCGGAGCGCCACGATAATTGTGCGCCGTGTCTGGGCCTAATACTTCCTATACGGTGGGTAACGCCACCACCAAACGTTCTATTTTGAAGTGTTTCACTCATGGTGTTGCCTTGCAATGTCTTCACATTTGGTTTGGCTTACATCTCAACATGTCTTCATGATTATCCTCACTACGTGGATTATATATATATATATATATATATATATATATATATATATATATATATATATATATATATATATATATATATATATACTAGTGTTCTGTCCTCTACAACATTCACTTATAGCTATGTCTTCTTGTTTGAATCTTTTGAACTAAGTGAATGTGATCGGACCCTAATCTCTCTATGCTTTCTATCTCAAATTCTATCTCTCCAAGTCATATGCATTCTATTGAAACTATCGGATGTCTTCTCTGCATCCTTGTCAGCAGAAGACACAGAGAAAAACTTTAAAACCGTTTTTAATGCTCAATCATCCACAAGAAATCCGGAGAAGTAGGAACGACCACCCGACAATCCCGGCGTGCGTGGGATGTGGAACTGCCCCCGAGATTCCGCATGATGGCCACGTGTTGTTCAGAGGCGAATCGCCAGGGGCACCTGTGTAATAGCATAGTGCCGCCCCTGTAACTATAAATACACCCTCACCGCGGTCATTATCTCCTTCTTCCTCCCTCGCACGAACCCTAGCGCCACCACTAGCTCTCGACGACGCCGGCGACGAAGCGCTTCACTGCCGCAACCTCTCCGACACCGTCTTCACGCCGATCGCGGACATCGTCCTCTCCGCCGTCGCCGTAGGTGTCTTCCGTCGCCAAGTTAGGGCACGGAGGATCGAACTGCTCGGCCTCATCTCCCACTCCGTCTAGCAGTTCCAAGTGTGGTAAATAAAACCTCTTTTTACAGCCTCTTTTGATCCTATGGTTCTGTCTCTTTCTTCCATAAGAAGTTTCTATTCACACAAGTTAGATCTCTCTCAATCTGCATCTCATAACATGCCTAGAATATTCACTTATGCTTCATAAAGTACTTAGATTCCTCACTTGTACTGATTTGTGGGTTCGTACAAATCTGGAACCAACTTCTTATCTATGAGTGAATGTCTTCGCACGATGAGGTCAATGTGTTCTAAACTGATTTATCTTCAAAATCTTCTGAGAATGCATAAGACCTCTTCCCCTTCCCTCACACCTTAATGCTGTCACAGGTGTATGTCCGTGGGAGAATCCCTTGGTTCTCATAGTCTGCATTCATTTGCAGAATTCTTACAACATCATATAAATTCTCCCGAAGCCAGTTCCTGTTTGACCAGCAAGAGAAAGCCTTTGAAGCCTTTGAATGTATTGAAGCCATTCAGTTTAAAGTTCATGGCTGCAGAAAAATCAGCAATGAAGGGTGGCAGAAAGTGTCGAGGAGAAACATCAAGAGATCTGCCCGATGACCTCTCAGAGCTGTACAAGACAGATCCTAAAGAGGATTACAATCAGCGCAAGACACGAATCCAATGGATTCGATGCTATTGGGCGGAGCAATGGTTCCAATACCGCTTCGTCACCAAGGAGTACGCTGAGAAAAACGCCATCAGGAGACCATGGGGAGACGTACTATACAAAAATCTCATGCCCAGGTCCAGAGATGAAGCCATTGCTCAAGGCTTCTACCCGTGCATGGTTCGTGGGCCACAGCCAGCTGAAGCACATCCGTCGTCACTACTCTGGTGCCGTGACGACAATCTGTTCAAGCGCAACTTTCAGTTTGCCCAGAACTCAGCGAAGCAAAACAAGAAGAAATTGGGCTTAGACTTCAACCCTGGTCCCTCCGCACCAAGGGCAGATGGCACACGCGAGGCGGACCAGAATATCATCGGACCATACGCCAACCTTGAGGGCCTCATCACCCGCATCTTAGTTCAAGGGACTGCAGTGAATGAGCCACCAGCTGACTCTGAATCAGAAGAAGCACCTGCTGCACCGAAGCCAAAGCAATCGAAGAAGCCAAAAGCTTCAAAGCTGGCCTCTCCACCAAAAATCTCAAGGGCGAAGCCATTGGCAACTGCACCTCCTGAAGCCAGTGTGCAGTCTGAAGGCTTATCACGAGTCTCCAAGCCCCAGAAGGCCAAGATGCCTCAGCCACACAGTGGCCAAGAGCTCACAGCTACTGCCATTCTACGCAACGACGCCATTGATCTGTCAAGAGATGAAGACCTTGCAGATGATGCTCTTGAGCAACTCATCAAGAGCAAAGAGGAGGCAGAAATCCTCAATAATCCGCCTCTCTTTGATGTTGCCATCATCCACGACTTCATTGACAAGTGGTTTGCTACACCAAACATCAGCTTTGACGATCTGCAGCTGCCCATTGGCCTCAGTGTTGCCTTCCAAGGAGCCATTGCTTCAGAACTGGCCATCGCCCAGCGCGTTGTTGAGCTGAAGCAGAAAATTGACTATGAAAAGGCTCAGTTCAAGAAGCATATGGCCAAGCTCAGCGTGCAGGAAGTGAAGAACTTCAAAATCATGCTGCACGAGCTAAAGGAAAACTTCCTGAAGAAATGTGCCGAAGCTCAAGGTTCGCGTGAGCGGATGAAGACTCTGGCCGACAGATGTGTGCAAGCCTATAACGAGGCTGAGAAGCGCAAGGCATTTGGGCGTCCTGGCATCGACCCCAGGATGGCTGCGAAGAAGAAGAAGCCTGCTACAGCTGAACCAGATGCACCAAGGCAAGAAGCGGTTCCAATTTTCTTCCCAACTACACTGACTGGCTCGAAGCCAAAGAGTCGGTCAATCGCTTTAGAGCTCAAGAAGAAAAGAGCTGCAGAGGCTGAAGCCCGGAAGAGGAAACACTCTGAAGCCTCTCCTACTGCCCCCTCCAAGAAGAAGAGGAAGACCAAGCAAGATCGGGCTGCTCCCACAGAGCCCTTGATAGTTGAACCCATCTCTGTGGTCTATCCTGACGCACAATGCCAACTCACAGTTCATGAGCCTGCTTCCACAGAGGCTCCTGAAGCTGAAGACATTCCAGCAGCCGACCCCATCGCTGCTGAAGACATTGGTCATTAGGACAATGTACAAGATGATGCAGCTCTACCTCAGCTTGAAACAAGCAAACTCATCAGCATTGGTCGTCCTCTGACGCCAATTGCTCAAGACGCGTCATGGGCGGATCGCCCACAAGTGGAAGAAGAATCTAAGGTCCAGCCCACTCCAACTCCATAGACGTCGTCTGCATTTCGCAGGCTTCGCAAAGGTCCAAGGCCTTAGGACTCTGTTGACGACATTCTGGCTGCATCAGCCGAAGAAGATGAAGAAGCACCACAAGATCCCACTCCCCCGCTCCACCAAGACGCTGTTCTCGAGGAGAATGTGCCTGAGTCTGACCCTCCAGCTAGTCAAGTGGAGGCTGAAAATGTTGAGGCTGCCACAACCAACACTGAAGCCAATGTGGAGCCCTCCCCACCAAAAGCTTCAGCAGACAGCGAAGCTACTGATCCTAACACGTCTGTTCCTGAGTCTGCTGCTGGTCCTCAATTTGATTACCATCTTGAGCACAGGCCTCATGTACAGACGCCAATCCCAAGACTGCTAAGGTTCCCAGGTCCTGCATCAGCACCTGGCTCCTTTAACATCACTAGCTTCAAGGCAGACAATACATTCTTCAACAGCTCCAAGAACCCCTATTCAAGGGAAGGGATTGCATCAGACAGGTTCTGGAGCTATCCTCAGCGCAGCTACTATTCATGCATCCTATACAACCAAGGTCGCATCTTCCCGCACAAGCGGCTTGATGTTGAAGCTGTTGCTGGTCTGCCCTGTTTAGAGGAAGCTTTAGATTGCTTCAAGCAAGTGGGTCTGCTGCAGTTTGTAACTGATGAAGAGCACTGGAATGAAGAGCTTCTATTACAATTCTATGCCACCCTCCACATCAAAGGATACAACAGAGATCCGAAGACTTGGGTCCTGGAGTGGATGACCGGTAATGTTCATCACGAAGCCAATGCATTTGATATCATTGAGCTCACCGGCCTGCCCACTCCTGGCGCACTCTTCGAAGAAGGCTGTCAACTGCATGCTGAAGCTACTAAGAGCATCTTTCAGCGACCAGAACCTGATATGAGTCAAATGCTCTCCATGATGAAGCCATTGCCTCAAGATGCTCCTTATCCCTCAGAGTTCTTTGTTGAAGACCTTGAGTACCTGCCCAGAACCATCTATCACATCATCAGGCGGACTCTCTGGCCTGTCAAAGGGCACTCTCCAAATGCCAAGATCGAGGGTGCAATGAAGACTCTGATATTTTATATCCTTCATGGCAAATGCTTCAACGCACAGGATTTCTTCATACGCCAACTTGCGGCATCAGGCTCGGATTTATTCGGTTTGAAGTTCTATGCTCCTTGGGTGATGAGGCTGATCGAACATCACTCTGCGATCTCATATCAGCCCTCTGCCCGCAACCATCGGATCTTCTTGCCAGATGTGGATACCTCTGATGAAGCCATATACCCGGAGCCTGCCAAGCAACCTTTGAGTCTTCAGAATGCAGAACACCAGAGCTTCACTCAGAACGTTGACGGTGTTGAAGCCATCTCCAGGGTGTATCCGTTGGCTGGCACTACACGTGCACCATGCCCTGCATCAACTGAAGCCACTGACAGCACACCTGCTCAAAGACCCAAGAAGCGGGCTCATGCTCTCAATGACCGAGAGCTTCTTGTGGCCCTTCATCAAAAGCAGGATAGGCATCACGACTGGTTGAAGAGACAGATGAAAAGCCTCTTAGTGGATGTCAATCGCATCAGAAATCTTGCCACCAAGAATGCACTCGTTGCACATGAAACCTGCCGCCGCACCTGGAAAGGACTCACCATGATGTGTTCTGAAGCTGATCTTCAAGAGGATGGCTTCAAAGAGCGATTCAAGTTTGACTCCACACCTCCCAGACGGGCTGGGCTGCATGGCACTCCATCACTTGAAGACTCAGAGTTCTCTTCATCTGCTGGCATAGTGACTGCAAGGATTATCGAGGAAGAAGACGATGCTACATCACCGCCACCTCCTTCATAACGCGTGGACACTGCACCAAGCTCTTCAGCACCACCAAAAAACTCCAACGACCCTGCTGCGCATGGGAACACGTAGAAAACTCTATGTCTTCAAACCTTTTTGGTCCTCACTGACAAAAGGGGGAGAAGCATATGATGTTGATAGTCTTCAAGCGGGTCAATATGGGCGGGTGCCTTATATTTTGCTACATTTTGCTTCGTTCTTACAACTCTCGTTTTGCTACATTTGGTTCTTTGAGTTGTAACACTTAAACTCGATGGTCGTTTGCTACGTGTTTGCCACTATGTTTGTGAAGATAAATTCCGCACGTGAGACGATAAATTCCGCACTTAGATCATTACGCAGATGTCCATTTTTCATTATGCATGTCATTTCATATACTTTTACATGCATAGTGGATTGTCATCATAAGTTGGAGTGGATCTCCACAAGTACAACCTGCCATGTGCATTTACGTTCCAGAAGCAAATCACTTATATGCACATCTTCAGGGGGAGCCCTTGCAGCTTATGAAGACAATTCCTTTACAATTTCACAAATTATATTCCCCGTTGAAAACTTCTACTAGTTTGTCATCAATCACCAAAAAGGGGGAGATTGTAAGTGCATCTAGTGCCACCCCTAGTTGGTTTGGGAGTATTGACGACAAACCTAGTTGAGGGACTAATGTGTTTGTGAGAATTGCAGGATAACACAGGTAGAAGTCCCTCATTGATTCGGTTTTACTACCAGAGATGACCCCTAAAAATGTACGAAGACATTGAAGTCAATGGTGGTATATGAAGATATTCACATTGAAGACTATGACATGAGAAGACACCACGTGAAGCCTATGGAACTCGAAGACTGAGATCTTTCGTAGTTCTCTTTCATTTGTGTTGAGTCATAGGAACCACCATACTGTTAAGTGGGGTCCAAGAGAACCATTCAGAACGACTGAAGTGATGCCTAATTCAAAACCTATATCTTCGAGCGAAGATTATGAGAGCAAATCTTGTCCAGAGTCGGACAAGTCAGCTTTACTTGTAGCCCAAGTAAATTTGCTGTGTGTGTTTGAAATCTGATCGTTGGTACACGTGTCAGTTCCTTAGTGACCCAGGGTCATTTCGGACAAATCAGGTCGGGTTGCCCAGTGGCTATAAATAGTCCACCCCCTACAACCATAAACAATTGGCTGCTCAGATTTCAGTGCACGGCTCTTGTCGTTTGAGAGCAACCCACCTCGAAGCCTTTGAGAGAAAATTTCCTAGCGAGGAGAAAAGCCCTAACCACCCAGAGCCGGAGAGAATTGAGCATCACTTAAGTCTTCTTGTCTGAGTGATCTGAAGACTTATTACACTTGAGGACTGTGCATCCTCCAGACGGTTAGGCGTCGCGTTCTGAGCATCCAAGAGACATTGTGGATTGCCGGTGAATGAAGTCTGTGAAGGTTTGGGAGTCTACCTTGAAGACTTACCAGAGTGATTGGGCGAGGTTTGTGTGACCTTAGCTCAAGGGGAATACGGTGAGGACTGGGTGTCCTGAGCTGCGTGTTCAGGACTGGGTGTCCGGGACTGTGTATCCTTTGGTTTAAATACCTAGCCGCCCTAACTAGACGTACAGTTGTCACAACAACTGGAACTGGTCCAACAAATCATTGTCTTCAACGAGTCACTGGTTTCATCTTCACTTCCCTTTACTTACTGTTACTCTTTGTGAAGCCATTGCATGCTTGCTCTATCTTTTATCTTCACAACGTAACTGTAAGATTTGATTGGCTTCATAACTTCTTCCTACCTGATCCTTATTACACTGCAGCTACTTGTCATTGTGGTTTCACTCTATTGAATAATTGACCATGGCTTGCCTAGTGTAATCTAACTTCCGCTGCATAGTGATAGGCATATCTCTACTGTTCGTCTTCATAACCTTCACGTTTTGAAGACTTTCATAAAAATCGCCTATTCACCCCCCTCTAGTCGATATAACGCACTTTCAGTTACAAGGTGTGAAGTTGAGTCAGACTCAATGCCCGACCACTGCAGAAGATAGAGAGAAAATGAAAGTCATTCTCTATGCTTCAGCCATAGGTTCTATTATGTATGCAATGTTGTGTACCAGACCTGATGTGTGCCTTCCTATTAGTTTAGCAGGGAGGTGCCAAAGTAATCCAGGAGTGGATCACTCGAAAGCGGTCAACAATATCCTGAAATACCTGAAAAGTACTAAGGATATGTTTCTCGTTTATGGAGGTGACAAAGAGCTCGTCGTAAACGGTTACATCGATGCAAGCTTTGACACTGACCCGGATGACTCTAAGTCACAAATTGGATATGCATTTTTATTGAATGGTGGAGCTGTTAGTTGGTGCAGTTCTAAGCAAAGTGTCGTGGTGGGATCTATGTGCGAAGCGGAATACATAGCTACTTCGGAAGCAGCAAATGAAGGAGGTTGGATGAAGGTGTTCATATCCGATCTAGGTGTCATACCTAGTGCATCGGGTCCAATGAAAATCTTTTGTGACAATACTGGTGCAATTGCCTTGGCAAAGGAATCCAAATTTCGCAAGAGAACCAAGCACATCAAGAGACGCTTGAATTCCATCCACGATCAAGTCAAGGAGGGAGACATAGAGATTTGCAAGATACATACGGATCTGAATGTTATAGACCCGTTGACTAAGCCTCTCTCACAAGCAAAACATGATCAGTACCAAGACTCCATGGGTGTTAGAATCATTACAATGTAATCTAGATTATTGACTCTAGTGCAAGTGGGAGACTGAAGGAAATATGCCCTAGAGGCAATAATAAAGTTATTATTTATATTTCCTAATATCATGATAAATGTTTATTATTCATGCTAGAATTGTATTAACCGGAAATTTAGTACATGTGTGAATACATAGACAAATAGAGTGTCACTAGTATGCCTCTACTTGACTAGCTCGTTAATCAAAGATGGTTAAGTTTCCTAGCCATAGACATGAGTTGTCATTTGATGAACGGGATCACATCGTTAGAGAATGATGTGATTGACTTGACCCATCTGTTAGCTTACCACTATGATCGTTTAGTTTATTACTATTGCTTTCTTCATAACTTATACATGTTCATATAACTATGAGATTATGCAACTCCCAAATACCGGAGGAACACTTAGTGTGCTATCAAACGTTACAACATAACTGGGTGATTATAAAGATTCTCTATAGGTGTCTCCGATGGTGTTTGTTGAGTTGGCATAGATCGAGATTAGGATTTGTTGCTCCGATTGTCGGAGAGGTATCTCCGGGCCCTCTCGGTAATGCACATCACTATAAGCCTTGCATGCAATGTAACTAATTAGTTAGTTGCGGGATGGTACATTACAGAACGAGTAAAGAGACTTGATGGTAACGAGATTGAACTAGGTATGATGATACCGATGATCAAATCTCGGGCAAGTAACATACCGATGACAATGGGAACAATGTATGTTGTTATGAGGTTTGACCGATAAAGATCTTCGTAGAATATGTAGGAACCAATATGAGCATATAGGTTCCACTATTGGTTATTGACCATAGATGAGTCTCGGTCATGTCTACATAGTTCTCGAACCCATAGGGTCCGCACGCTTAACGTTCGATGACGATTAGTATTATGAGTTTATGTGTTTTGATGTACTAAAGGTAGTTTGGAGTCCCGGATGTGATCACAGACATGACGAGGAGTCTCGAAATGGCCGAGACATGAATATTGACATATTGGAAGGTTATGTTTGGACACCGGAAATGTTTCAGATTAGTTCGGGCATTTACCGGAGTACCGGGGGGTTACCGGAACCCCTCGGGGAGTTAATGGGCTTTGATGGGCCATAGTGGAAGAGAGGAGGAGGCGGCCAGGTGTGGCGTGCGCCTCCTAGGCCCAATTCGAATTGGGGTAGGGTTTGGGGGACGCCCCCCTTTCCTTCTCTCCCTCTTCCCTTCCTTCCCCCTCCTAGTTGTATTAGGAAAGGGGGGAAACCTACTCCTAGTAGGAGTAGGAATCCCCCCTTGGGGCGCGCCCTAGGAGGCCGGCCCTCCCCCTCCTCCACTCCTTTATATACGGGGAGAGGGCACCCCATAGACACATAAGTTGATCTCTTAGCCGTGTGCAGTGCCCCCTCCACAGATTTGCACCTCGGTCATATTGTTGTAGTGCTTAGGTGAAGCCTTGTGTCGGTAACTTCATCATCACCGTCACCATGCCATTGTGCTGACGAAACTCTCCCTCGGCCTCAGCTGGATCTAGAGTTTGAGGGACGTCACCGAGCTGAACGTGTGCAGATCACGGAGGTGCCGTGCGTTCGGTACTTGATCGGTTGGATCGCGAAGACGTTCGACTACATCAACCGTGTTACTTAACACTTCCTCTTTTGCTCTACGAGGGTAGGTGGACACACTCTCCCTGCTCATTGCTATGCTTCTCCTAGATAGATCTTGTGTGATCGTAGGCAATTTTTTGAATTACTACGTTCCCCAACATGGACCATATGAGATGTTCCATTAGTTGAAGTTAATATTTCAAGCAAATGCCCGAGTTGAGAGATATGAAGTCTCCAACAAGTTCTACAGCTGCAAGATGGAGGAGAACAGTTCTATCAATGAACACATACTCAAAATGTCTGGGTATCATAATCACTTGACTCAGCTGGGAGTTAATCTTCTAGATGCTAGTGTTATTGACCGAGTTCTTCAATCACTGCCACCAAGCTACAAAGGCTTCATGATGAACTATAATATGCAAGTGATGGATAAGACAATTCCCGAGCTCTTCGCTATGCTCAAAGCTGCGGAGGTACAAATATAGAAGGAGCATCAAGTGGTGATGGTTAACAAGACCACTATTTTCAAGAAAAAGGGCAAGGGAAAGAAGGGGAACTTCAAGAAGAATGGCAAGCAAGTTGCCACTCCCGGGAAGAAGCCCAAATCTGGACCTAAGCCTAAAACTGAGTGCTTCTACTACGAAGGGACTGGTCACTGGAAGCGGAACTGCCCCAAGTATTTGGTGGATAAGAAGGATGGCAAAGTGAACAAAGGTATATTTGATATACATGTTATTGATGTGTACCTTACTAATGCTCGTAGTAGCGCCTGGGTATTTGATACTGGTTCGGTTGCTCATATTTGTAACTTGAAACATGTGCTATGGATTAAACGAAGATTGGCTAAGGACGAGGTGATGATGCACGTCGGGAATGGTTCCAAGGTCGATGTGATTGCCGTTGGCACGCTACCTCTACATCTACCTTCGGGATTAGTTTTAGACCTGGATAATTGTTATTTGGTGCCAACATTGAACATGAACATTATATCTGGATCTTGTTTAATGCGAGATAGTTATTCATTTAAATCAGAGAATAGTGGTTGCTCTATTTATATGAGTAATATCTTTTATGGTCATGCACCCTTGAAGAGTGGTCTATTTTTTGTTGAATCTCAATTGTGGTGATACACATATTCATAATATTGATTCCAAAAGATGCAAAGTTGATAATGATAGTGCAACATATTCGTGGCACTGCCGTTTAGGTCATATTGGTGTAAACAGCATGAAGAAACTCCATGCAGATGGGCTTTTGGAATCACTTGATTATTAATCATTTGATACTTGTGAACCATGCCTCATGGGCAAGATGACTAAAACTCCATTCTTCGGAACAATGGAGCGAGCTAATGACTTATTGGAAATAATAGATACCGATGTATGCGGTCTGATGAGTGTTGAGGCTCGCGGTGGGTATCATTATTTTCTGACCTTCACAGATGGCTTGAGTAGATATGGGTATATCTACTTAATGAAACACAAGTCTAAAACATTTGAAAAGTTCAAAGAATTTTAGAGTGAAGTGGCGAATCATCGTAACATGAAAATAAAGTTTCTACGATCTGATCGCGGAGGCGAATATTTGAGTTATGAGTTTGCCCTTCATTAAAACAATGTGGAATAGTTTCATGACTCATGCCACCTGGAACACCACAGCGTAATGGTGTGTCCGAACGTTGTAAGTGTACATTATTAGATATGGTGCGATCTATGATGTCTCTTACTGATTTACCACTATCATTTTGGGGTTATGCATTAGAGATAGTTGCATTCACGTTAAATACACCGTCTAAATCCATTGAGACGACACCGTATGAACTATGGTTTGGCAAGAAACCTAAGTTGTTGTTTCTTAAAGTTTGGAGTTGCGACACTTATGTCAAAAGGCTTCGGTCTGATAAGCTCGAACCTAAATCGGAGAAGTGCGTCTTCATAGGATACCCTAAGGAAACAATTGGGTACACCTTCTTCCACAAATCCGAAGGCAAGATATTTGTTGCCAAGAATGGAAACTTTCTAGAGAAGGAGTTTCTCTCGAAAGAAGTGACTGGGAGGAAAGTAGAACTTGATGAGGTAATTGTACCTTCTCTCGAATTGGAAGGCATCTCATCACAGAAAAACGTTCCCATGATGCCTACACCAACTAGAGAGGAAGCTAATGATGATGATCATGAAACTTTAGATCAAGTTACTATAGGACCTCGTAGGTCGAACAGAGCATGTTCCGCACCAGAGTGGTATGGTAACCCTATTCTGGAAGTCATGTTACTATACCATGACGAACCTATAAACTATGAAGAAGCAATGATGAGCCCAAATTCCGATAAATGGCTCAAGGCCATGAAATATGAGATAGGATCCATGTATGAGAACAAAGTGTGGACTTTGGTTGACTTGCCCGACGATCGGCGAGCTATAGAGAATAAATGGATCTTCAAGAAGAAGACTGGCGTTGATGGTAATGTTACTGTCTACGAAGCTTGACTTGTCGCAAAAGGTTTTCAACAAGTTCAAGGAGTTGACTATGATGAGACTCTCTCACCCGTAGCGATGCTTAAGTCTGTCCGAATCATGTTAGCAATTGCCGCATTTTATGATTATGAAATCTGGCAAATGGACGACAAAACTGCATTCCTTAATGGATTTCTTAAAGAAGAGTTGTATATGATGCAAGCAGATGGTTTTGTCGATCCTAATGGTGCTAACAAAGTGTGCAAGCTCCAGCGATCCATGTATGGACTGGTGCAAGCATCTCGGAGTTGGAATATACGCTTTGATGAGTTGATCAAAGCATATCGTTTTATACAGACTTTTGGAGAAGCCTGTATTTACAAGAAAGTGAGTGGGAGCCCAGTAGCATTTCTAATATTATATGTGGATGACATATTGTTGATTGGAAATGATATAGAATTTCTGGATAGCATAAAAGGATACATGAATAAAAGGTTCTCAATGAAAGACCTCGGTGAAGCTGCTTATATATTAGGCATCAAGATCTATAGAGATAGATCAAGACGCTTAATACGACTTCCACAAAGAACATACCTTGATAAAGTTTTGAAGAAGTTCAAAATGGATCAGTCAAAGAAAGGGTTCTTGCATGTGTTACAAGGTGTGAAGTTGAGTCAGACTCAATGCCCGACCACTGCAAAAGATAGAGAGAAAAATGAAAGTCATTCCCTATGCCTCAACCATAGGTTCTATCACGTATGCTATGCTGTGTACCAGACCTGATGTGTGCCTTGCTATAAGTTTAGAAGGGGGGTATCAAAGTAATCCAGGAGTGGATCACTGGACAACGGTCAAGAACATCCCGAAGTACCTGAAAAGGACTAAGCATATGTTTCTTGTTTATGGAGGTAACAAAGAGCTCGTCGTAAATGGTTGCATCGATGCTAACTTTGACACTGATCCGGATGACTCTAAGTCACAAACCGGATACGTATTTATATTGAATGGTGGAGCTTTCAGTTGGTGCAGTTCCAAGAAGAGCATCGTGGCAGGATCTACATGTGAAGCGGAGTACATAACTGCTTCAGAAGCAGCAAATGGAGTCTAGATGAAGGAGTTCATATCCGATCTAGATGTAATACCTAGTGCATCGGGTCCAATGAAAATCTTATATGACAATACTAGAGCAATTGCCTTGGCGAAGGAATCTAGATTTCACAAAAGAACCAAACTGTAGGATCGAAAGTAAGTCTAGAGGGGGGGGGGGGTGATTAGACTACTTGACCAAATAAAAATCTAGCCTTTCCCAATTTTAGGTCTTGGTAGATTTTAGCAAATTGGCTCAAGTCAAGCAATCAACCTACACATGCAATTCTAAGAGTACAGCAACGGAATGTAAAACATTGCATATGGAGGTAAATGGAGGGGTTTAGAAAGGCAAACGCAATGTATACATGGAGATTTTTGGCGTGGTTCTGATAGGTGGTGCGGTCATACATCCACATTGATGGAGACTTCAACCCACAAAGGGTAACGGTTGCGGGAGTCCACGGAGGGATCCACCCATGAAGAGTCCACGAAGAAGCAACCTTGTCTATCCCACCATGGCCATTGCCCACGGAGGACTTGCTTCACTTGGGTAGATCTTCATGAAGTAGGCGATCTTCTTGCCCTTACAAACTCCTTGGTTCAACTCCACAATCTTGATGGAGGCTCCCAAGTGACACCTAACCAATCTAGGAGACACCACTCTCCAAAAGGTAATAGATGGTGTGTTGATGATTAACTCCTTGCTCTTGTGCTTCAAATGATGGTCTCCCCAACACTCAACTCTCTCTCACAGATTTGGCTATGGTGTAAAGATGATTTGAGTGGAAAGAAACTTGGGGAAGGCTAGAGATCAAGATTCTTGTGGTTGGATTGGAATGTCTTTGTCAGGACCCCGATTCCAAGTCACACCGATCTAGCATGTAACACATCATATCACTTTGTGGCCTCACGCACGGTATTTCCACAGGTGCCACCTTACCTGGCCCGGGACCGTTTGCGCCTTTTGGCTCACGTATATGATAGTGTCGCTAGCATCCATATGACAAAGAACCCGGGCCGACATGGCTAGTCGTGAACCCAAAGAGGCACTAACCCATGGGGACAGGCATACATGAATCAACCTCGAGCATGTCGGTCAACAGCGTGTGAATCCGGGCTGTAGCACTAGGCTAACAGGACTCCGGTAACCCGGGCTGTAGCAGGCTAGGCAGGACTCCGGATGTCACCGCGTGACATTTCCCCGAAGGGACAGACACAGGAACGAAGAGAAACACATGCCGGCCAGTCAAGTGTCCTGAGCAGTAGTGCTGGGCTAGCAGGACTCCGGTGAACCGGGCTGTAGCGGACTACTATCGTTCAGAAAGCACTAGACTACATTTCCCCATATGATAGGCTGCCAAGGATAAACAACTAGATTGTCGGATCCCACTCATACCAAGCATTTCAATCATACACACAATATGCCCGATATGAGTACATACAACATGGCATCACAACAAGACTCTACGACTCAAGTATTAATTCATTAGGCTTCGAAGAGCCAGATATTACAAACATGGGTCTCAAGACCCGACATACAGAGCATACAAGCAACAAGCACATGCGGAAGCTTAACTTGTCTGAGTACACACAACTACAAATGAGAAGGCTGAGAAGCCTAACTATCTACCAGATCCTGTCGAGGACACAAGATCGTAGCTGAGGTATCAAGCTAAACGTCGAAGTCCACGCGGAACTACTAGCGAGACTGGAGTCTCTCTGCAAAACATAAATTAAGCAAACGTGAGTACAAAGGTACTCAGCAAGACTTACATCAGAACTAGCTACATATGCATCGGTATCAACAAAGGGGGTGGTGGAGTTTAACTGCAGCAAGCCAGCTTTGACTCAGTGGCTAACCTGAACTACAACTGCAAGTAACTCTTTTGAGGTGGCGCACACGAGTCCACAAATTCACCATACCAATACACCACTATGGATCTGCTCCCGTCTCCCTACGAGAACACCATCCATAGCACTCACGCTTATCTTGCGCATTTTAGAGTATCCACTTTCACTTGTCTATGAACTATGCAAGGGGTCCAAGTTTCCATATCCGAGGAATCTGGCTATTCGAATAGATAATGATAACCCTGCAGGGGTGTACTTCCTCACACACGCTCTCGCCACTTATCGCCCTGTACACGTCATGTACCTCGGCAACCTTCAAGCGGAAGCCGGGCGAGGGTGTCGGCCATGACCTGACTAACCAACAAGTCTCTAGTCCAGGTTTATCGCCTATTCGGGTTCCATCCGCAAGGAGATCCGGCCGGGGTGTCGCTCACGGCCCCAAACGATGTGTACAGGGTTCCCAAGCCCACCATCCGGGTGCCACTTGGTACACCGGGCCACTGTGCCTAGTCTGTCCCAAGCCCACCTGTACCGGGTGCCACTTGGTAGACTACTAACACTACCTACAAACACCAGAAACTAATTGCAACTCCTGGACAGAGATCGAGTTGATTAATAAGTCGAGAGAGCTTGGAGCGCCCGGAGCCCAATGTGTGGTAGTAACTGTTCATGGATCACAAACACAGAACTCAGTTCCTGAGGATGGCTGCAATGAGACAACCCACCATGTACTCCTACATGGCCTCTCACCGCTACCTTTACCAAATCGTGTTCACACACTTAGCTCTCAACGGTAGGACATGTTCACCACATTCCAATTCATCCCCGATGAATCAGACCTGACTCAACTCTAAGCAGTAGCAGGCATGACAAACAAGCATGAATGAGTAGGCACAACAAGGCTCAAACAACTCCTACTCATGCTAGTGGGTTTCATCTATTTACTGTGGCAATGACAGGTCATGCAGAGGAAAGGGTTCAACTACCGCAGCATGTAACAGTTGAAACGGTGTTGTTCTAATGCAGTAAAAGAGAGCAGGAGCGAGAGAGTGGGATTGTATCGGAATGAACAAGGGGGTTTTGCTTGCCTGACACTTCTGAAGATAATATAGCTCTTCATCGGTGTCATCGATCACATCATCGGAAACATCGTCGACTGAGAGGGGACGGTTACCGGCAAACAGAGAAAGAATACAATCAATGTAATGCAACAATATGATGCATGATCATGACATGGTAATATGGTGTGAGTTGAGCTAATTCAACTAGTGGCAGAAAGGTTTGGGTTGATTTGAACTCAAGGTTCAAATTCAAATTCAATATATGAATTCAAATAGTGCATTATCATGTTTTGGACTAAACAGTGAGGTTAACTTGCTCAAACATGCATGAAAATGGTACAGATGGATTCCTTGAATTTTTCTGATAATTTTTCATATATAAATTATTTCATTTGGAGTTACGGTTGAATTTCTATGATTTTTCAAAGTTTTGGATATTTTCTGAAATAAATAAATCATTTAAGATTTATTTAAATCCCAGAAAAGGATTACTGCGTCAGCATGACATCGTCATGACGTCAGCAGGTCAACGGGGCAGGGTCCAGGTCAAACCTGACCAGTGGGACCCACTGGTCAGTGAGCTTGAGACACTTAGTGCCACAGACAGGTGGGTCCGGTCAACTGCCACATCAGCGGGGTCAACTCTGGCTTGTGGGGCCACTGTGTTTGGATTAAACTTAACTAGTTTTGTTAGCTGGTTAGTTAGGCAGTGGGGCCTGTCTGTCATTGACTTAGGTGGTAGTTAGTGGGGTAATTAGCCCCTAACAGCCGGGTTAGGTCGGCGGTTAGTCGCCGGCGACGTCCAGAGACGGCGGCGTTGCTTGGGCTTTGCCCTCCGGCGACCAAATGGGTGGCGGAGGGGCTCTACGTGCAGCTGCGACTCGTCCGCGTCCAACGGTGCGGTTAGCTCGAGCCGGGGTGAACCAGAACGATGGCGGGGAGCACATCCGCGGCGGCGCCCGCACGGGGTTGGCCGGGGCAGCGTTGTGGTGTGCGGGAAGAAGAGTTGGTGGAAGCTACGGGCTCCTGCAGAGGTGGGGATAACAATGACGCGTGCGGGGGCGGCTGGTTTGGGCTCTGGCCACGGCGGTGCCATGGCCGGCGACATGGAGCTCTCGGCTCCGGTGGCTAGACGGGCTAGAGGATAGGATTGACCGCGGGGAGAGGGGGAAAATGCTCGGGGGCTCACAGCGGTGCCGTAGGGATGGCCAGCATGCTCGGGGAAGCCATGTGGACGACGAATCGGCGGCGACGATCTCCGGTGCCCGACGGTGAACACGACGAGGCCGGCGACGTTTTTGGGGCTTCCGGCGTTGGGAGGCTCGGTGAGGAGGAGGAGAGGAACGAGCCGGAGCTCGTGGACAGCTCGGAGAGGCGAGGGGACGGCTGTGGCTGCGCGTACGCGAGACGGCGGCCGGCGGTTGTGTTCGGCCGAGCTCTAGATCGAGCGGGGAGAAGGGGGAGAGTGACCAGAGGATGGAGAGGAGCACGGGGAGAGACTGAGAGGGCCTGGGGGGCGCGTGGCATCTCCAGGGCGTCGTCGGGGAGGCGGCAGCAAGCAGGAGGTGGCCGGGCGCGTCGGCGGCGCTCGCCACCGAGCTGCTTCGTGCGCTGGCAAGGGGAGGAACACAAGCGTGCCCCTGGTGGCCTGGGCCAGCGAGCTGGGCCGGCTTCAGGTAGGTGGGCCAGGTAGTCCTTCACTCTCTCTTTCTCTCTTATTTCTATTTTTGCTATTATGTTTTGATTTAGTTCAAGACCAAACCATTTTCAAAATTCATAAAAATAATTGTGTGAACTAAATGGACTTATCCAAATCCACACAACAATTTTCAGAATTATTGAACATATATTTATTATATAATAAATATAGATCCAATTCAAATATTTATTGGATTAAATCAATGGCCCAAAATAATTGCTTCTGAGATTCTAAAAATATTGGTTTGAACTTTGTCCCTTGCCAATATTTCTAGAGATTCACATGAACATTTTCTTGGACTTCTTTGAAAAGATTTTAATGTTGATTATTTTTGAGGTGATTTATGAGGGTTTCAACTAACCTCAATTCAACTTTCAGAATTTAGACATGATGCATGATGCTCACTCAGGTAAATAGCTACAAGCAAAATCTAGGGCTGTGACAACTCACCCCCACTAAACAAGAATCTCGGCCCGAGATTCAAGACGTGAGGTAAGAAGAGAGGGGGAACACCCATAAAGAATCTTCACGATCCGATTGCCCTTCTCAAAGATGTTGATTCATTTCGTCATCTTGATCTTGACGTCTTTGCTTTCGGGATCTTCATCCAGCATGATGATGGCAGAAAGGAAATTCTACAGAGATCGATCTCCTCGGAGATCGAGCACTCAAGATCAACTCATGGAGTGAGACATAGGAACATCTCTGGAGCTGAGAGGCAAAACTTGCATCAGGAGCAATAGAAGAAACAATTTGACGAGGGTTTCAAAGTAGCGAGGGAAATTGCCGTGATTCCGAAACGGGGCACCTCGGGGAAGGTGACTCGAAGAATTATTCCCTTAAGTGGCAAAAAGAATTACTTTTGATCCATAAATCATTGAAGCTCTTCATACCAACTTAAGGCAATTTACAATTGATCATTTGAGATAGCTTGAAGAGATGGCATACTTGGACTAGAATGGATGATGTGGACTACCTTGTTGAAGACAACACAATGGATGATTTTTGCTTATCATCGGAAATGTTTGGGACCCATGGTAAGTCCACTGTTGAAGATGATCCTAAACAACAACTACTGAGGTGCAAGCTGGGAACAAAATGCAATGTTGGGAATGATTCTGGTAACTGGGGAAGAACTCAACAGTCGAGAGTGAGTCCGCTGTTTGAAAAGGTTATAACATAACCGAGGAAACTGGAAGCAAATCCCAGTTAACGCCAACGGTAAAACCTAGTGCTTCTGTGTGCTCTCAAGAACTTGAGCATCTCCATATTCATTAAAGTTTTACCAATATCCGTGTCAAGGATCCTGGCAGCACAACATACTACCATGATGAATAAGGGTGGAAGATGCAGATGCAAAGAAAGATAACACTTTCCCAGATTTCACCTTAGCGAAGCCAAGGAAACAAAATCTGGATGATCGACCGAGAGACATTTAGCACTCCGCTTCTAATGTTCTCCTTGATGTTCTAGCTAGACTCAAGATCATTCGGTATCTGAACATCAAATAAAGGTCTGACTTCAGGAGCACAAGAATCCGTAAGGATTAACTACGGAGGTAAATCCTATGAAATCCTCATGGGGAGGTGGCCAACTTTCTTCAATCGAGATACTACAATAATAGGTCTTCCGCCTGGATGTGTTGGCCACGACATCCACTTTACCGGTTATCGAGGGACCAATATTATAGTTCTTGGAAAATGCTCCAACCATCATATCTGCCTGAGATTCGGATCTGGTTGGTGTCAGGATATTCCAGACTCATCGAGTCTAGAAAGAAAATGAAAGTTTGCAACACAAATTGACGAGACGACGTTGCGAGATTCTCGGGAATGAACTGCGATAGCAAGCTCCAAAACATGAGCTGGTTCTGCTACAACATGTGAACACGTTGTTCCAGACAAGTATGACCACATAGTAGTCTTATAATAAAACACTACCGAGTTCAGGTGGGGAACCATTATTGAAGATAACGAAGTCTTCTGCATGTCCGTCTGGGCCCTTCGGGAATAGCAGTTGAACTTCTTATCCTTGAACAAACCAATCAGTGGCTTTGTGTACTAGGAGATACATATGGAATGGAGGTAATTAATCTACCAAACCATAGAATACTTCGCACGGATGCATGACTGGCTTGGGATGATTCCAAGGGAAACAAAACAAACCTTTCTCAATTCATGGCGGCAACTTACACCTAATGCACGTGAATTCGAGGAAGTCACTTCTTCCATCCAAGCGTAAGCTTCATGAACGGAACATGAAGGCATTGCTTACAAAGTTTTCAACACTAGGTTGATGATCAACATGAATCACGGGGGAGACAAAATGCTGCTGATGGGCTCAACAACAACTCATCGGAATTTCCATATCACTGGACTTCCACCATCATGTGAACACGGTGATAGCATTGGTCAGACCAAAAGATATAATGGTGTATGCTCAAGGGATCAACCACGAGTAAGACAACATTACGAACATCGTTGTTCTGATTTGACTTGACGATAGCCCATACTCAAGTCAAGATTGTGAAAAACAATAGGCCCAATAACTGATCACGAGGACCAATTGATGAAGATATCATCTTTCTTCAACACACACACACAAAAGGGTATCCCTTAGTGATGAACTAAGCCGGACAAGCTTTCATCTTCCAACTCTCCAAGTTGTTGTTTAGCTAAACCAACTAGCTCAGGGGTATCCAACACAGATTCTTGGAGAAGGGGTGGTTTATAGGAAACCAACTTGGTCACGAACTCAACATAGCGGTTAGGTGACAACCTGGTAACGCTTCCGAGAAGATATTCGGAAAATCACGAACCACCGGTATGTTATTAAGCTCGAGAACAATCTTGCTTTTCAGGGCAAGACGATATGATCAATGAGCGAGGGATTCACAGTCCTAACTGATTGGTCGATGAGTGCACCCGGAAATAAGATATTGGTAGCATGATCAATCTTAGGATGGTGATTTAATTACCAGCACACTAAGAATGAGAGTATTGTCCATTAACTACCAAGCAACGGAGTTGCTAGGAGTATTGATTTCACACACCACGATTCACTTGTCGACATTCCGGTTGCAACAACACGGAAACCAAGAAATGAATAATGATGGAGAGAGTATCACTGCGTCAAGAATTCATAGGAGAAGGTGCAATTCTCACGACGCTCTTGACATAAAGTGGGTAATACTCCGAGGTAGAACAGAACAAAAGCTGGATTGGCATTTTGATCTGCGGAATACAACCACTTTGACCCGATCCCAGAAATGGATGAGGTACTGGAGTTTGTTTCTCCTAGTCATTCCGAATAGAATGGCTTGACGGGCCACAGAAGTAAAAGGCACTGATAAACATGAATGCACGACTACTTCTGACTATCAAGTGATAGACGAAGGTCGTAATATAACTGAAGGGGGGAACAACTCAAGGAACATATAACTTTCTGAGTTGTGGATGCATAGGTTAGTATGTCGAACGAGTTCAACATATTTCTTTCGGATAACCCATGCAGAAAGGTAGAACTGGCAGAGCCATAATATAGAATGGAGAACTCATCAAGAGCACTCTGGTTGTGATCCTTTGTTTCAAGAACTTCTGCCATAAGTGGTTCATAGTATTTGGAAGAAGGAAATACTACGGACCTCGAGGATTATCGCAAAGGTTACTAATATCTTAAGGGAACTAGCAAATACTAACAACATGAAGTAGGGTGAGTCTCGGGTTCAAAACCCAGGGATAGAATACCTACCACTACATGGCATCACGGGATGCTTTTGAGAATAATGGCCAGAATCACACACTAGGGACACAAAACATGGTTCGATTACTAGGTGATCCTCTAAGACACCTAGGGTCATAATAACAGTTCCAACATAAATGCCGAGGCAACGGAGTACCTCAACTCACCGATTAGTGTGATTAACCTGGCCTAAAAGGATATCAGAAATGGAAGGAAAGGATTTGCAAATGCATCAGACTATTTAGAAACCTGGAATGACTCGGACAGCATAACGGCTGTAAATGCTCGAAAAGATTTGAGACATCCTGCAAAAATGGTGGCATAACCACTCAGAATCATAATATCATGATTCTGAGATCAACTGTCATCACACGGAGGTAGTAGAAACTGGACTGAGGCTTAAATCCAACAATCCTAGGCAACTATGGTTTAGTAACACGTCATCCTGATAGATAGATGAGAAGGCCTAGTTCTTAATCCCCGTAGAAAGGAAGAGGATGACTCAGATCAGAGGGCATGAGGTATAAGGAGTAAAAAGAGCCTTACGTTCCCTTCCACAATCAATTCCCTTATATAACTAAAGCATTTCTAGACACGACTTCGACCAGGTTGGCTTGGTAATCCTACAGGCAGTCAGGCTCTGATACCAACGCTGTCAGGACCCCGATTCCAAGTCACACTGATCTAGCATGTAACACATCATATCACTTTGTGGCCTCACGCACGGTATTTCCACAGGTGCCACCTTACCTGGCCCGGGACCGTTTGCGCCTTTTGGCTCACGTATATGATAGTGTCGCTAGCATCCATATGACAAAGAACCCGGGCCGACATGGCTAGTCGTGAACCCAAAGAGGCACTAACCCATGGGGACAGGCATACATGAATCAACCTCGAGCATGTCGGTCAACAGCGTGTGAATCCGGGCTGTAGCACTAGGCTAACAGGACTCCGGTAACCCGGGCTGTAGCAGGCTAGGCAGGACTCCGGATGTCACCGCGTGACATTTCCCCGAAGGGACAGACACAGGAACGAAGAGAAACACATGCCGGCCAGTCAAGTGTCCTGAGCAGTAGTGCTGGGCTAGTAGGACTCCGGTGAACCGGGCTGTAGCGGACTACTATCGTTCAGAAAGCACTAGACTACATTTCCCCATATGATAGGCTGCCAAGGATAAACAACTAGATTGTCGGATCCCACTCATACCAAGCATTTCAATCATACACACAATATGCCCGATATGAGTACATACAACATGGCATCACAACAAGACTCTACGACTCAAGTATTAATTCATTAGGCTCCGAAGAGCCAGATATTACAAACATGGGTCTCAAGACCCGACATACAGAGCATACAAGCAACAAGCACATGCGGAAGCTTAACTTGTCTGAGTACAGACAACTACAAATGAAAAGGATGAGAAGCCTAACTATCTACCAGATCCTGTCGAGGACACAAGATCGTAGCTGAGGTATCAAGCTAAACGTCGAAGTCCACACGGAACTACTAGCGAGACTGGAGTCTCTCTGCAAAACATAAATTAAGCAAATGTGAGTACAAAGGTACTCAGCAAGACTTACATCAGAACTAGCTACATATGCATCGGTATCAACAAAGGGGGTGGTGGAGTTTAACTGCAGCAAGCCAGCTTTGACTCAGTGGCTAACCTGAACTACAACTGCAAGTAACTCTTTTGAGGTGGCGCACACGAGTCCACAAATTCACCATACCAATACACCACTATGGATCTGCTCCCGTCTCCCTACGAGAACACCATCCATAGCACTCACGCTTATCTTGCGCATTTTAGAGTATCCACTTTCACTTGTCTATGAACTATGCAAGGGGTCCAAGTTTCCATATCCGAGGAATCCGGCTATTCGAATAGATAATGATAACCCTGCAGGGGTGTACTTCTTCACACACGCTCTCGCCACTTATCGCCCTGTACACGTCATGTACCTCGGCAACCTTCAAGCGGAAGCCGGGCGAGGGTGTCGGCCACGACCTGACTAACCAACAAGTCTCTAGTCCAGGTTTATCGCCTATTCGGGTTCCATCCGCAAGGAGATCCGGCCGGGGTGTCGCTCACGGCCCCAAACGATGTGTACAGGGTTCCCAAGCCCACCATCCGGGTGCCACTTGGTTCACCGGGCCACTGTGCCTAGTCTGTCCCAAGCCCACCTGTACCGGGTGCCACTTGGTAGACTACTAACACTACCTACAAACATCAGAAACTAATTGCAACTCCTAGACAGAGATCGAGTTGATTAATAAGTCGAGAGAGCTTGGAGCGCCCGGAGCCCAATGTGTGGTAGTAACTGTTCATGGATCACAAACACAGAACTCAGTTCCTGAGGACGGCTGCAATGAGACAACCCACCATGTACTCCTACATGGCCTCTCACCGCTACCTTTACCAAATCGTGTTCACACACTTAGCTCTCAACGGTAGGACATGTTCACCACATTCCAATTCATCCCCGATGAATCAGACCTGACTCAACTCTAAGCAGTAGCAGGCATGACAAACAAGCATCAATGAGTAGGCACAACAAGGCTCAAACAACTCCTACTCATGCTAGTGGGTTTCATCTATTTACTGTGGCAATGACAGGTCATGCAGAGGAAAGGGTTCAACTACCGCAGCATGTAACAGTTGAAACGGTGTTGTTCTAATGCAGTAAAAGACAGCAGGAGCGAGAGAGTGGCATTGTATCGGAATGAACAAGGGGGTTTTGCTTGCCTGACACTTCTGAAGATAATATAGCTCTTCATCGGTGTCATCGATCACATCGTCGGAAACATCGTCGACTGAGAGGGGACGGTTACCGGCAAACAGAGAAAGAATACAATCAATGTAATGCAACAATATGATGCATGATCATGACATGGTAATATGGTGTGAGTTGAGCTAATTCAACTAGTGGCAGAAAGGTTTGGGTTGATTTGAACTCAAGGTTCAAATTCAAATTCAATCTATGAATTCAAATAGTGCATTATCATGTTTTGGACTAAACAGTGAGGTTAACTTGCTCAAACATGCATGAAAATGGTACAGATGGATTCCTTGAATTTTTCTGATAATTTTTCATATATAAATTATTTCATTTGGAGTTACGGTTGAATTTCTATGATTTTTCAAAGTTTTGGATATTTTCTAAAATAAATAAATCATTTAAGATTTATTTAAATCCCAGAAAAGGATTACTGCGTCAGCATGACATCGTCATGACGTCAGCAGGTCAACGGGGCAGGGTCCAGGTCAAACCTGACCAGTGGGACCCACTGGTCAGTGACCTTGAGACACTTAGTGCCACAGACAGGTGGGTCCGGTCAACTGCCACATCAGCGGGGTCAACTCTGGCTTGTGGGGCCACTGTGTTTGGATTAAACTTAACTAGTTTTGTTAGCTGGTTAGTTAGGCAGTGGGGCCCGTCTGTCATTGACTCAGGTGGTAGTTAGTGGGGTAATTAGCCCCTAACAGCCGGGTTAGGTCGGCGGTTAGTCGCCGGCGACGTCCAGAGACGGCGGCGTTGCTTGGGCTTTGCCCTCCGGCGACCAAATGGGCGGCGGAGGGGCTCTACGTGCAGCTGCGACTCGTCCGCGTCCAACGGTGCGGTTAGCTCGAGCCGGGGTGAACCAGAACGACGGCGGGGAGCACATCCGCGGCGGCGCCCACACGGGGTTGGCCGGGGCAGCGTTGTGGTGTGCGGGAAGAAGAGTTGGTGGAAGCTACGGGCTCCTGCAGAGGCGGGGATAACGATGACGCGTGCGGGGGCGGCTGGTTTGGGCTCTGGCCACGGCGGTGCCATGGCCGGCGGCACGAAGCTCTCGGCTCCGGTGGCTAGACGGGCTAGAGGATAGGATTGACCGCGGGGAGAGGGGGAAAATGCTCGGGGGCTCACAGCGGTGCCGTAGGGATGGCCAGCATGCTCGGGGAAGCCCTGTGGACGACGAATCGGCGGCGACGATATCCGGTGCCCGACGGTGAACACGACGAGGCCGGCGACGTTTTTGGGGCTTCCGGTGTTGGGAGGCTCGGTGAGGAGGAGGAGAGGAACGAGCCGGAGCTCGTGGACAGCTCGGAGAGGCGAGGGGACGGCTGTGGCTGCGCGTACGCGAGACGGCGGCCGGCGGTTGTGTTTGGCCGAGCTCGAGATCGAGCGGGGAGAAGGGGGAGAGTGACCAGAGGATGGAGAGGAGCACGGGGAGAGACTGAGAGGGCCTGGGGGGCGCGTGGCATCTCCAGGGCGTCGTCGGGGAGGCGGCAGCAAGCAGGAGGTGGCCGGGCGCGTCGGCGGCGCTCGCCACCGAGCTGCTTCGTGCGCTGGCAAGGGGAGGAACACAAGCGTGCCCCTGGTGGCCTGGGCCAGCGAGCTGGGCCGGCTTCAGGTAGGTGGGCCAGGTAGTCCTTCACTCTCTCTTTCTCTCTTATTTCTATTTTTGTTCTGTTTTCTATTTTTGCTATTATGTTTTGATTTAGTTCAAGACCAAACCATTTTCAAAATTCATAAAAATAATTGTGTGAACTAAATGGACTTATCCAAATCCACACAACAATTTTCAGAATTATTGAACATATATTTATTATATAATAAATATAGATCCAATTCAAATATTTATTGGATTAAATCAATGGCCCAAAATAATTGCTTCTGAGATTCTAAAAATATTGGTTTGAACTTTGTCCCTTGCCAATATTTCTAGAGATTCACATGAACATTTTCTTGGACTTCTTTGAAAAGATTTTAATGTTGATTATTTTTGAGGTGATTTATGAGGGTTTCAACTAACCTCAATTCAACTTTCAGAATTTAGACATGATGCATGATGCTCACTCAGGTAAATAGCTACAAGCAAAATCTAGGGCTGTGACAGTCTTGGTCTCAACACATGAGTAGGTGGTTCTCTCTCAGAAAATGAGTAGTGGAACTGTAGGCACGTTTTGATGGCTCTCTCTCAAATGGAGAGGAGGGTGGAGGGGTATATATTGCCTCCACACAAAATCTAACCGTTACACATATTTGAGCCATCTCGGTAGACCGAATATATAAACTCAGTGAGACCGATTCAGTTCATAATGTGAACGTTAGGCTTTTTGGTGGGACCGAAATGATCAACTCGGTGAGACCGATGAGCTACAGTTAGGACAAACCTCATCTTGATTTGACCAATTACGTGAACTCGGTGAGACCGATTTCAGTAATAGTCTAACAAAGAGTTGGCTAGGCAAACTCGGTGGGACCGATCGCTTCTTTCGGTGATACTGAAACGTTACGAAAGGGAAAAAAGAGAGTTTGCACTGCGAACTCGGTGGGACCGATCGCTCATTTCGGTGAGACCAAAACATTATGAAGGGAAAGAGAGAGTTTGCAATCCCATCTCGGTGAGACCGAGATCCCTATCGGTGTGACTGAACTGATTAAGGTATCTGGCTATGGCTATGTCAAGTGAACTCGGTGGCGCCGGATGGAACAAATCGGTGGGGCCAAGTTTGACTTTTGGTTTAGGACATATTTGGATTTGAGAAAGTGGTTGAAGGTTTTGGAGCATATCACTAAGCATTTTGAGCAAGTAGACCATTAAGCAACACCTCATCCCCTTTTAATAGTATTGGCTTTTCCTATGGACTCAATGTGACACTACAAAAAAACGACACATCCGTGACATTTTGGGTTGAACGAATTTTTTCTGTCATGCTTATGACACTTCTATGACGATAATTGTGACAAAACCCGGTATCATCATAGCTGTCGTGGGCTCCTACTTCTATGAAAAAAATCATGACAAAAAATGGGCTTTTCATCCTGGGCGGGCCAGAGACGCAGCTGCATGACATTCTTTGGGCCGTCCATGATGGAAAAACCATGGTAGAAGCGAGGGCGAGGAAAATATCGGGGGAGTTCCCGGTTATGGTGGGTGGTCGGGGGCCGAGCGATGCGTGTTTCTCTCGTACATACGCGTGTGTGTGCGAGGCGTTGCGCTCTAACTGAACCCGAGCGATTGCACTGCAGGCTACGCGTTACTGAACCCGAGCGATCGATCGATCCCTTGCTGTTAACTGAACCCGAGTGATTCCTTTGCTACTGCTGCTAACTGAAGCCGATCAAACCCTGCTGCCTCCTTCCCGGGATGAACAATGAGCATTGTTGGGGGGGGGGGTTGGATGAACAGTTCCCGGTGGGGGGTTGGATGAATAGGACCTCGTGGTAGTAGAGGCCGTTACTGCTGGATGAGCAGTACCCCAATCGATCGAGCTGGTTGGGGGATGAACAGGACCCCGTGGAGGGCTGGATGAACAGGACGACCCCGTGGAGGGGTGGTTGAATAGTAGCCGGTGGAGGGCTGGATGAACAATAGCCCGTGGAGGGGTGGTTGAACAGGACCCCGTGGAGAGGGATGGTTGAACAGTAGCCGGTGGAGGAGCGGTGGAGGCTGGATGAATAGGAGCCCGTGGATGAACAGTGGTTGGTGGAGGCAGGAGGGGTGACGTCGTGGATGAACAGTCGTAGGTGGAGGCTGGAGGAGGTCGACGGTGGATGAACAGTAGCCCGTGGAGGCAGTCGGCGGTGGAGATGAACAGTATCCCGTGGAGTCCCGTTTTGTGGTACGCCACACCCCTCCCGATGAACAGGACCGCCGTTTCGACCGTAGCGCACCAACACAAGTCCGTTTGCTCCGTTTTGTGGTACGCCACACCCCTCCCGATCAACAGGACCCCGCTTCGACCGTAGGAGGTCCAAGAGAAGGTTGTTTTCCTCCGTCTTGCGGTACGCCAGACCCCTCTTGATGAACAGGACCCCATTTCGACCGTGGCCAGTCGAACACAAGGCCGTTTCCTCCATTCTACGGTATGCCAGGCCTCGTTTCCATTAGCTATTCCGTCCAAGCCGGTTGGCTCCCGATGAATAACACGTGTTCCGTTACCTCCCGTTGAACATGATGCATTCTGTTGCCTCCCCATGAACACGACAACGATGCAGTTTCTCCGTTCCGACCCAGCCATGTACACAAGCCCTGACAGTACGTATGTGCGAGTAGGCATTCAAGACCCTGCCCATATGTACGTACGTGGCCATATTTACTTTCTTGCACCTTGGCCACTGTACATACGTGTACATGCTACGTGTGCACCTCTACTACGACACGTGCCCTTCCTTACACGGCCACGGTTCATCGCCGCAGCCTGCAGACAGACCGATCGTATATATATACATGTTCATGACCAGAATGACAACGCTACGTACGCTTCGACCAGGTGGGTCCTGACTGTCAGGCACTTCCTTCCATGTGAAGATGTAGCTGGTGCGTCCTAGCAGTCAGGGGGGAAATTTTTTTACGTGAAATACGGTGGCCCATCCGATGGGTCCCTGCTTTCAGGTGGAGGAATAATTATTTTGCACGTAATAAGGAGGCACTTCCTTGCTCCTGTCATGCACCCAGCTATCAGCCTCTCCTCGTACAGTATTCTTCCTATGGAAGTCGTTCCTTGACCATGTTGACCACGCCGCGCCGAGAGGACCAGGGCGGTGGACAATGGCGAGGCCTAGGAAGGGGACGACGTGGAGCCGGGGAAGACGCGATAGTGGAAGCCCACACGGAGAGGAGTACGAGGGTTCACTGGTTCGACTATGGTGTGAGGCTGTCGTTGCCACAGAACAACAGGGGGTGTGGGTGAGTAGAGGGATGACCTTGCCAGCGGTGGGAGTAGTAGGGGGCGGTGCGGCCTCTGTGGCAGCACAGCCGGCCTCGGGAGGCAGGAGCAGGCGGCACGACCGGTGCTGCTTTGGGTAGCTGGAGCAAGAAGACCACAGGTTGAAGAAGCACTACGGCCGTTGGATGGACATCGTACGATCACTAGAGCTTGAATCGTTCATATTGACTAAGTTGACAAAACCCTCCGTCCGCGTCAACTTAGTAGGCCCACAAGTCAGCCTCCCATATGGTGGGTCCCGGCTACTAGGGGGAGTATTCATTTTTTTTGTGCGCAATAAGGAAGCACTTCCTTGCATACGAAGATATAGCTGGTGGGTCCGAGCTGTCGGCGGCTGATACGTCTCCAACGTACCTATAATTTTTGATTGTTCCATGCTATTATATTATCAACCTTGGATGTTTTATATGCTATTTTATATGATTTTTGGGACTAACCTATTAACCTAGAGCCCAGTGCCAGTTTCTTTTTTTTCCTTGTTTTAGAGTATCGTAGAAAAGGAAAATCAAACGGAGTCCAATTGACCTGAAACTTGATGGAACTTATTTTTGGACCAGAAGAAGCCCACAGAGTACCAGATGTGGGCCAGAAGAGTCCCGAGGCCACCACGAGGGTGGGGGCGCGCCCCCTGCCTCGTGGCCGCCTCGTGGCCCCCCTGACTGACTTTTTTCACATATATATACATATATATATATATCCATATACCCTAGAAACATCGAGGAGCAGAATAGATCGGGAGTTCTGCCACCAGAAGCCTCCGTAGCGACCGAAAACCAATCTAGACCCATTCTAGCACCCTGCCGGAGGGGGGGATCCCTCGCCGGTGGCCATCTTCATCATCCCGACGCTCTCCATGACAAGGAGGGAGTATTCCACCCTCGGGGCTGAGGGTATGTACCAGTAGCTATGTGTTTGATCTCTCTCTCTCTCTCACTCGTGTTCTTGAGGTGATACGATCTTGATGTATTGCGAGCTTTGCTATTATAGTTGGATTTTATGATGTTTCTCCCCCTCTACTCTCTTGTGATGAATTGAGTTTTCCCTTTGATGTTGTCTTATCGGATTGAGTCTTTAAGGATTTGAGAACACATGATGTATGTCTTGCACGTGCTTATCTGTGGTGACAATGGGATATCGTGTGATCCACTTGATGCATGTTTTGGTGATCAACTTGTGAGTTCCGTGACCTCGTGAACTTAGGCATAGGGGTTGGCACACGTTTTCGTCTTGACTCTCCGGTAGAAACTTTGGGGCACTCTTTGAAGTTCTTTGTGTTGGTTGAATAGATGAATCCGAGATTGTGTGATGCATATCGTATAATCATACCCACGGATACTTGAGGTGACATTGGAGTATCTAGGTGACATTAGGGTTTTGGTTGATTTGCGTCTTAAGGTGTTATTCTAGTATGAACTCTAGGATAGATTGAACGGAAAGAATAGCTTCATGTTATTTTACTACGGACCCTTGAATAGATCGATCAGAAAGAATAACTTTGAGGTGGTTTCGTACCCTACCATAATCTCTTCGTTTGTTCTCCGCTATTAGTGACTTTGGAGTGACTCTTTGTTGCATGTTGAGGGATAGTTATATGATCCAACTACGTTATTATTGTTGAGAGAACTTGCACTAGTGAAAGTATGAACCCTAGGCCTTGTTTCAACGCATTGCAATACTGTTTGTGCTGACTTTTATCATTAGTTACCTTGCTGTTTTTATATTTTAAAATTACAAAAACCATTATCTACTATCCATATTGCACTTGTATCACCATCTCTTCGCCGAACTAGTGCACCTATACAATTTACCATTGTATTGGGTGTGTTGGGGAAACAAGAGACTCTTTGTTATTTGGTTGCAGGGTTGCTTGAGAGAGACCATCTTCATCCTACGCCTCCCATGGATTGATAAACCTTAGGTCATCCACTTGAGGGAAATTTGCTACTGTCCTACAAACCTCTACAGGAAGAAGGTTGTGTAGTAGACATTAAGCTCTTTTCTGGTGCCGTTGCTGGGGAGGTAAGTGCTTGAAGGTATATCTTTAGATCTTGCAATCGAATCTTTTTGTTTCTTGTTTTAGCACTAGTTTAGTTTATAAAAGAAAACTATAAATGGAATTGAGTTTGCCTCACACGCTTCATCTTTTTAATATGTTTCGTGAGAATGATGGAAAGGAAAATTATGCTCAAGTGCTAGAAGAAGAAGTCCATAAAATGTTTGGCACTAAATCTTTGAATGATGAGCATGATTGCAATGTTATTAGTATGAACTCTTTGAATATCCATAGTACTAATGATGATTCACTAGTTATGATGAAAATATCTCTTATAAGCATGTAGATTTTTGTGGAGTGCATAGAGTTTGCAAGTACATACCAAACAGGGAAGATAGATTTTGCAAGAGGCATAAGTATTTGGAAACTAAATGGTTGCAAGAGAGGCTAGATGTTTGTGCTGAAAATTTAAACTTTCTTGGCCCTACTTGTGAACTTTGCAATGAACGTGATCATTTCAGTACCCAATGCAAATTGTTTCATGATCGTATCGTGTCCAAAAATTGTGATGACTTGATTTCCCTTGCACATCATAATGAACTTAGTTTGCTTTTGGGTTATGAAGAAATGAAACGTATATCTAAGATTATTCCAGAATTTGCCCTTCATAGAGTTCTTAATTTTGATCTAGAGTAAATTTATATGTATTGTGCGGGGAATTGCATTGAAAATCCTTATATTGCCAATTACATAAAGAAAAGAAAACAAATATAGGATGAAGAGAATACTAATGAAAGGGAAGAGACTTCCCAATACCCTCCTATTATTTCTTATGATGAATCAGGTAATGAGGAGGAGCCTCCTATTCAACCAATCTCATTAATAAGGAGCTCCGAAAGGAGGATTAAACCCACACATGATGTGAAGAAGAAAAATAAAAGACGGATAAGCAAAGGTAAAAAGGTATCCCTCCCAAATGATGTTGATCCTATTACTCCTTGTGATGATGATAATTGCTATACTATTGATGATGTCCATACTATTAATGATGAGAGTGATTATGCTTATGATATGAAAAGGCCCAAGCTTGGGGATGCTATATTTGATGAATATGATATTTTTGAGAATATATTTGCTGCAATTAATGTTTGTCCTAAGCTTGGGCATGCTACGTTTAATGAAGATGATATTTTTAGTCTCCCAAGTTTTGATATGCAAATTTATAATGATGATAGCATGCCTCCTACTTATGATGATTATATTGATGAAAGTGGATTTGGAGAGGTCATGACTTTATTTAGTGATGATTCCACTATCTTGGAAGAGGTTTCAATCGATTATGATGAGAACAAAGTTGCTACTTATGATAATTATTGTGATGATACATATGCTATAAAAAGTAGTGATGATTATATTTATAAAACTTGTCATGATTATGATTACCCTTTTTCTGAACATTACTCTTTTAATGTGGAAACAATTTATAGTATTTGAGTCTCTTATGATACTCCCACTATTCCGAATGAGAAGAATTTTGCTTATGTGGAGAGTAATAAAATTTCTATGATGGTAGATCATGAAAAGAATGCTTTATGTGATGGTTATATTTTTGAATTTCTTCATGATGCTACTGAAAATTATTATGAGGGAGGAACATATGCTTGTAGGAGTTGCAATAATACCAAGTTTCCTCTCTATGTGCTTAAAGTTTTGAAGTTATGCTTATTTTGCTCTCCTATGCTAGTTGATTATTATTCCCATAAATTGTTTGCTCACAAAATCCCTAAGCATAGGAAGTGGGTTAGACTTAAATGTGCTAGTCATATTCTTCGTGATGCTCTATTTATATTTCAATTCTTATCTTTTATGTGAGCATCATTGAAATCATCATGCCTAGCTAGGGGCGTTAAATGATAGCGCTTGTTGGGAGGCAACCCAATTTTATTTTAGCTCCTTGCTTTTTGTTCCTGTTTAGTAATAGATTAATCATATATCCTCTGTTATGATTGTTTTTTATGTTTTAATTAGTGTTTGTGCCAAGTAAAGCCTTTAGGATCTTCTTGGGTGATTGTTATTTGATCTTGCTGTAAAAAACAGAAAGTATGCGCTCACAAGAATAATTTTCATTTATTACGAGAGAGTGATAAAATACCAATCAAACTTGCAGTATATTAATAAACAAATTTCCTAGGACTTCCTAATTTCTCAGGATTTTTGGAGTTACATAAGTATTCGAAACCTACAGATTACTATAGACTGTTCTGTTTTTGACAGATTCTGTTCTCTATGTGTTGTTTGCTTATTTTGATGAATCTATGAGTAGTATCAGAGGGTATGAACCATAGAGAAGTTGGAATACAGTATATATTACACCGATATGAATTTAGAATGAGTTCACAACAGTACCTAAGTGGTGATTTATTTTCTTATACTAACGGAGCTTACGAGTTTTCTGTTAAGTTTTGTGTTGTGAAGTTTTCAAGTTTTGGGTAAAGATTCGATGGACTATGGAATAAGGAGTGGCAAGAGCCTAAGCTTGGGGATGCCCAAGGCACCCCAAGGTAATATTCAAGGACAACCAAGATCCTAAGCTTGGGGATGCCCCGGAAGGCATCCCCTCTTTCGTCTTCATTCATGGGTAACTTTACTTGGAGCTGTATTTTTATTCACCACATGATATGTGTTTTGCTTGGAGCGTAATTTTTTTTGTTTTGCCTGCTGTTTGAATAAAATACCAAGATCTGAAATTCTTAAATGTTAGAGAGTCTTCATATAGTTGCATAATTATTCGACTACTCATTGATCTTTACTTATATCCTTCGGAGTAGTTTGTTGTTGCTCTAGTGCTTCACTTATATCTTTTTAGAGCACGGTGGTGGTTTTATTTTATAGAAATAGATGAACTCTCATGCGTCACTTATATTATTTTGAGAGTCCTAAACAACATGGTAATTTGCTTTGGTTACGAATTTAGTCCTAATATGATGGGCATCCAAGAGGGATATAATAAAAACTTTCATATAAAGTGCATTGAATACTATGAGAAGTTTGATACTTGATGATTGTTTTGAGATATGAGGATGGTAATATTAGAGTCATGCTAGTGAGTAGTTGTGAATTTGAGAAATAATTGTGTTAAAGTTTGTGATTCCCGTAGCATGCACGTATGGTGAACCATTATGTGATGAAGTCGGAGCATGATTTATTTTTTGATTGTCTTCCTTATGAGTGGCGGTTGGGGACGAGCAATAGTCTTTTCCTACCAATCTATCCCCCTAGGAGCATGCGCGTAGTACTTTGTTTGGATAACTAATAGATTTTGGCAATAAGTATGTGAGTTCTTTATGACTAATGTTGAGCCCATGGATTATACGCACTCTCAGCCTTCCACCATTGCTAGCCTCTCTAGTACCGCGCAACTTTCGCCGGTACCATAAACCCACCATATACCTTCCTAAAAAAAGCCACCATGCCTACCTATTATGGCATTTCCATAGCCATTCCGAGATATATTGCCATGCAACTTTCCACCATTCCGTTATTATGACACGCTTCATCATTGTCATATTGCTATGCATGATCATGTAGTTGACATTGTATTTGTGGCAAAGCCACCGTTCATAACTCTTTCATACATGTCACTCATGATTCATTGCATATCCCGGTACACCGCCGGAGGCATTCATATCGAGTCATATCTTGTTCTAAGTATTGAGTTGTAATTCTTGAGTTGTAAGAAAATAAAAGTGTGATGATCATCATTACTAGAGCATTGTCCCAAGTGAGGAAAGGATGATGGAGACTATGATTCCCCCACAAGTCGGGATGAGACTCCGGACGAAAAAAAGGAAAAAAGGAGGCCATAAAAAAGGCCCAAATAAGCCCAAATAAAAAAAAGGCCAAAGAAGCCCAAATAAAAAAAGAGGCCAAAAAGAGAAGGCCCAAATAAAAAAAGAATATAAAAAATAAAAAAAATGAGAGAAAAAGAGAGAAGGGGCAATGCTACTATCCTTTGACCACACTTGTGCTTCAAAGTATCACCATGATCTTCATGATAGAGAGTCTCCTATGTTGTCACTTTCATATAGTAGTGGGAATCTTTCATTATAGAACTTGGCTTGTATATTCCAATGACGGGCTTCCTCAAAATGCCCTAGGTCTTCATGAGCAAGCGAGTTGAATGCACACCCACTTAGTTTCTTTTTGAGCTTTCATACACTTATAGCTCTAGTGCATCCGTTGCATGGCAATCCCTACTCACTCACATTGATATCTATTGATGGGAATCTCCATAGCCCGTTGATACGCCTTGTTGATGTGAGGCTATCTTTTCCTTTTTGTCTTCTCCACAACCACCATTCTATTCCACCTATAGTGCTATGTCCATGGCTCACGCTCATGTATTGCGTGAAGACTGAAAAATTTTGAGAACATCAAAAGTATGAAACAATTGCTTGGCTTGTCATCAGGGTTGTGCGTGATTTAAATATTTTGTGTGATGAAGATAGAGCATAGCTAGACTATATGATTTTGTAGGGATTGCTTTCTTTGGCCATGTTATTTTGAGAAGACATGATTACTTTGTTAGTATGCTTGAAGTATTATTGTTTTTATGTCAATATTAAACTTTTGTCTTGATTCTTATGGATCTGAATATTCTTGCCACAATAAAGAGAACTACAAGGATAAATATGTTAGGTAGCATTCCACATCAAAAATTCTGTTTTTATCATTTACCTACTCAAGGACGAGCAGGAATTAAGCTTGGGGATGCTTGATACGTCTCCAACATATCTATAATTTTTGATTGTTCCATGCTATTATATTATCAACCTTGGATGTTTTATATGCATTTGTATGCTATTTTATATGATTTTTGGGACTAACCTATTAACCTAGAGCCCAGTGTCAGTTTCTGTTTTTTTCCTTGTTTTAGAGTATCACAGAAAAGGAAAATCAAATGGAGTCCAATTGACCTGAAACTTCACGGAACTTATTTTTGGACCAGAAGAAGCCCACGGAGTACCGGAGGTGGGCTAGAAGAGTCTTGAGGCCACCACGAGGGTGGGGGCGCGCCCTACCCCGCTGGGCGCGCCCCCTGCCTCGTGGCCGCCTCGTGCCCCCCCCCCCCCCCCGACCGACTTTTTCGCCTATATATATCCATATACCCTAGAAACATCGAGGAGCAGAATAGATCGGGTGTTCCGCCACCAGAAGCCTCCGTAGCCACCGAAAACCAATCTAGACCCGCTCTGGCACCCTGCCGGAGGGGGGATGCCTCTTCGGTGGCCATCTTCATCATCCCGGCGCTCTCCATGACGAGGAGGGAGTAGTCCGACCTCGGGGCTGAGGGTATGTACCAGTAGATATGTGTTTGATCTCTCTCTCTCTTGTCTTCTTGAGGTGATATGATCTTGATGTATCGCGAGCTTTGCTATTATAGTTGGATCTTATAATGTTTCTCCCCCTCTACTCTCTTGTGATGAATTGAGTTTTCCCTTTGAAGTTGTCTTATCGGATTGAGTCTTTAAGGGAACACTTGATGTATGTCTTGCACGTGCTTATCTGTGGTGATAATGGGATATCATGTGATCCACTTGATGTATGTTTTGGTGATCAACTTGTGAGTTCCGTGACCTTGTGAACTTATACATAGGAGTTGGCACACGTTTTCGTCTTGACTCTACGGTAGAAACTTTGGGCACTCTTTGAAGTTCTTTGTGTTGGTTGAATAGATGAAGCTGAGATTGTGTGATGCATATCATATAATCATACCCACGGATACTTGAGGTGACATTGGAGTATCTAGGTGACATTAGGGTTTTGGTTGATTTGCGACTTAAGGTGTTATTCTAGTACGAACTCTAGGATAGATAGAATGGAAAGAATAGCTTCATGTTATTTTACTATGGACCCTTGAATAGATCGATCAGAAAGAAGAACTTTGAGGTGGTTTTGTACCCTACCATAATCTCTTCGTTTGTTCTCCGCTATTAGTGACTTTGGAGTGACTCTTTGTTGCATGTTGAGGGATAGTTATATGATCCAACTATGTTATTATTGTTGAGAGAACTTGCTGTAACACCCACGATGCGGCTATATCTCCCACGTGTCGGAGCACGACTTAGAGGCATAGCTGCATAGTAGGCATGTCGCAAGAGGGGTAATCTTTACACATCCCATGTACTGAATAAGAAAGGGATAAAGAGTTGGCTTACAATCGCCACTTCACACAATACATAAATATAGCATTACATCTTCCTGAATACAATCAAGGTCCGACTACGGAACCAAATAAAGAAAGACAAACCCTAATGCTAGATCCCCGATCGCCCCGACTAGGCTCCACTAGTGATCAAAAGGAAACAAAACAAAACAACGACAAAGGTCTTCATCGAGATCCCACTTGAGCTCAGCGGCGCCATCTGGACTGGTATCATCGGCACCTGCAACTATTTGGAAGTAATCTATGAGTCACGAGGACTCAGCAATCTCACACCCGTGAGATCAAGACTATTTAAGCTTATGGGTAGGAAAAGGGGTAGTGAGGTGGAGCTGCAGAAAGCACTAGCATATATGGTGGCTAACTTACGCAAATGAGAGCGAGAACAGAAGCAAAGCATGACCGAGAAGCTATAATGATCAAGAAGTGACCCTGAAACTACTTACGTACAAGCATAACACGAGACCGTGTTCTCTTCCCGGACTCCGCCGAAAAGAGACTGTCACAGCTACACACGCGGTTGATTCATTTTAATTAACTTAAGTTTCAAGTTCTCTACAACCGGACATTAACAAATTCCCATCTGCCCATAACCGCGGGCACGGCTTTCGAAAGTTCAAAACCCTGCAAGGGTGTCCCAACTTAGCCCATCACAAGCTCTCACGATCGACGAAGGATATTACTTCTCCCGGGAAGACTCGATCAGACTCAGAATCCCGGTTACAAGACATTTCAAGAATGGTAAAACAAGACCAGCAAGACCACCCACTGTGCCGACAAATCCTGATAGGAGTTGCAGATATCTCATTCTCAGGGCACACCGGATAAGCTAAGCGTACAGGAGCCAACATAACCCAAGTTGCCAAGGGACGGCCCTGCACGGTGCTCTAGTTTGGACCAACACTCAAAGGAGCACTAGCCCGGCGGTATAAAATAAAGATGACCCTTGAGTCTGCAGAACCCAAGGGAAAAAGGCTTAGGTGGCAAATGGTAAAACCAAGGTTGGGCCTTGCTCGAGGAGTTTTATTCAAGGCGAACTGTCAAGGGGTTCCCATTATAACCCAACCGCGTAAGGAACGCAAAATCAAGGAACATAACACCGGTATGACAGAAACTAGGGCGGCAAGACTAGAACAAAACACCAGGCGTAAGGCCCAGCCTTCCACCCTTTACCAAGTATATAGATGCATTAAAGTAAACAAGATATAATAATGATATCCCAACAATAAACATGTTCCAACAAGGAACAAACTCCATCTTCACCTACAACTAGCAACGCTATAAGAGGGGCCGAGCAAAGCGGTAACAAAGCCAAATAACGGTTTGCTAGGAAAGGTGGGTTAGAGGCTTGACATGGCAATATGGGAGGCATGATACAACAAGTGGTAGGTATCGCAGAATGGTAATAGAGCGAACAACTATCAAGCAAAGATAGAAGTGATTTCGAGGGTATGCTCATCTTGCCTGATATCCTGCAAGGAAGAAGAAGGAGTCTATGAAGAAGACAAACGGACGTAGTCCAACGGATCCTCACAAACGCGACATTACCGAAACTAACCCGAAGAAGCAACACCGGAAAGAAGCAAACAACATGGTAAACAACCATCACATAAACATGGCATGATGCACAACCAAGTATGATGCATGTCCGGTTTTAAAAGGCATGGCATGGCAAAGTGCAACAAACAACACTACAAATTAAGTGGAGCTCAATATGCAACGAGTTGCATATTGATGAAACACCATAACAATTATTTAGTTCTCTCCCATTTATGTACCCAACAATGTTAAATGTTGGTTGGCATGGCTAGGGGTGAAGCACAATAAAACTACTTAACTTGGCAAGTTTAAATGAGGCCGGAACAGCAAACATCAAGTCCGGAAAAATCCTCATGTGCAATTTATGGATTTGGTACTGTTCTGCCCTAAACCATATTTTGGAGTTTTTAAACATGCAAAGTAATGCCACCATGTTAAACTAGGCATTTTTCTATCCCATTTACATATAAAGTTTGTTAGGTTTGGAGCTACGGTTATTTAGTTATGAATTAAATCATTTTAGCATGGCATCTAAGAAAAATTAGTCAAACAACATTTTAAACATGTTAAACATGGATGAAAGTGACATATTATTAAACTAGATGAAAATCTAAGTATTTTTCATATTAAGTTTGTTTAATTTCGATGCACGGTTGTGAAGTTATTATATGCATGATGCCTAGGGGGTTTTCTGTAAAACCGGTCTCTCTGGAATAAAAGGAAAATCGTTCTGGAGAAAAACAATATGAAACGGGCCAAAACTGGTCAGCCCAACAGGTAAAAAGACAAGAGGGGGCGCTGGGGTGGTGGCCTCACCCAGTGAGCCTTGCTGGCTAAGTGGAAGGACAAGGTGGACGTTGGGCCTAGGCGAGGCCGGTCCGCGTTGGGCGCTCGTGCCCACGACGGGCATGAGATCGGGCAGCGGGTCAATGGTTGGAGTGTTGATGAGCCAGGTGCTCGTCTTCTCCTTGACGAACGAGGCGGCAAGGAGCGCCAGGCGGCAGACTTGGCACGTGACTCCGGGACGGTGCGGCGGCTGATCCGGGCATGGGGAGGAGGGCAGCAGAGGATGTGGAGTCTTGGCGGCGGCGAACGAGCGTGAAGCAGAGGAGGCAGGCATGTCGCCGCACCCTATTGAAGAAGGGGACGAGCGAGCGATGTGGTGCTCCGTGAAGGTACTTGACGGGGCGACGGCGACGTATCCGGCGAGGACGCGGCTTGGGGTGAGGCAGAGGAAACATGTCCGGGCGCGCGAGGTTCTCTCTCGATGCCTTGAGGGCATGGATGAGGACAGCTGTGGGAGGCGAGGCGCTGGAAGGAACTCCAGCGAGGAGCGGGCAGAAGGTGGCAGAAACGGGGCGGTGTTGAGGAACTCTTGGCGCGAATCCATGGCGGCGCTGGACGCCGATGATGGGGCACATGGGTCCAGGAACCGTGAGGAGGCGAGGGGCGGCCATGGCGTTCCTGGGACTTGGGCGGCTCGATGAAGAGGAGCAGCAGCGAACAGGCGTGGCTCCTGCAGAGGGACTTGGCGCGAGTTCTTGGGGCTCCGGCGAGCTGCTGGTCGCAGGCGACGGTCGCGGTCATGGACAAGGGAGGTAGGCACTGGTTGGAGGGAGTGGAGGACGAACGGGAGGCACGGACAAATGCAGGTTTTGAAAACATGATGATGCAATGCACATGATGACATGACAATATGCAGCACACAAGCGAATGACATGGCAACGGCGGCGAATAACTGGAAGACACCTGGCGCATCGGTCTCGGGGCGTCACAACACTCCACCACTATAAGAGGATCTCGTCCCGAGATCTAGGATGGCACCGGAGGGAAAAGGAAGAGGAAGATAAGAGGTACAACTGAGTTGCTTCTTTGACAAACGAGTGAAACCACGAACCTTGGGAGGTTGAACAAATTGAAAGAAAGAATACAACGAAGATGAACAAAGTTGAAAACAATCTGTTAGAATAGAGGAACAAGGAACATTACGAGAACCTTATGGGTTGAAAGACATAAGAAAAGGTTACAATTGTCAAGAAGTAGATGCAAGCACCTGGGTTGACGCGAGATGTACAAGGAATGATAAAGATCAATTATGGCAACACTATGGCTGGAAATGGAAGGTAGAGAATATGGGCTTTGCAATATGAAAGCACTTGGATGAGACTCCGGTTAGAAGAGGAATGATAGGCACAACACTCCGATTAAAACAAGATAGTGAAGGAATAAGAATGATCTAATTTGGGAAGCACTCTGACTGTAAATGGAAGGAATTTAACATGATCTTGACAAACAAGATGATGGGTTGAAGAGAGCAACATCACAATGCCTCCGGAACAAAAGAATTGAAGTTGGATCATTGGAAAGGAAAGAGTTGAGAAGTAAATGACATATTCTACCACAATAGAATTTGAAAAGCATCCTTAAAAAGAAGTATTGAACGGAGTTGTTGGAAAATCAACAACGAAAACAATAAGCTGCTTGTGGGCTTATGAAAACATCTCAAAACATAAGGTGAAATTCTGCCACTAACGAAAACAAGATTGGATTGATAAGAACAAGGAGACGAGAAACTTATTTCGCCGGGAGGATAAATGAAGAACTTGGGTCATTTATGAGCACCAGAAATAGCAACAATCCTTAGGGAAGGCTTTAGGTGTAACATGACACAAGATAACTCCAACAAAGAGAGTAATGGATTTAAACTACCTCATTCTTGACAACATGTGAATCATGAAACACGAACTCAAATTTTCAATAATGACATAACACCACCTCAAATGATAGGTAGAACGAATTGCACTCCGGATTGCAAGATGAAGAATGCTTGAGCTCCTCTAAAAAGAATCTTCATGAATGCTTCGAGAAGGAATTAAATCCTTTATGAAACAACATGTAGAGTCTCCATGAAGAACTCCAGTAACAAAAGAATGATCAAACGAAATGAAAGAGAAGTTGAAAACACAAGGTGAAGACTTGCAATGATTAGATGGATCTTCATGACGAGAAAATTGAGAGAGCTTGGAACTACGGGAAAAGAAAAGATGAATCAAGTGAAACCGAGAATTTATTCATCATGAACAAACTCTGAAAAAGAGAAGATGAAGCATCTCGAACCGAGAATGTGATATGAAGGACAACTCCAGAGAGAAAGATGAATCACATGGATGAACCGAGAATAAGAATTATGTTATGCGTATCCTTCAACAATTTAGATGGATGACAAGCAACGGATTTGGCATACTACTTATTCTCGTAGAAAGGATTAAGATAGATATAGCGCCAACTTGGGAAGGTCTTCAACAAACCACCGGTAGGGTTTGGAAACAATGAATGAATTGATATGATAACATATAAGGAAGGATCTTGCACGAACCATCGTAAGAATTGAAAATGAATGTAGCAAAGGCAAAATTCACCGGGAAGAATATGAAGAGAGAATGAAGATACTTGAGGGAATTTAGATACAAATGAAAAAAGAGATCATGCACTGATTACAAGATATTTCAATGATTCACCGGTAAGATTGGAAAACGAGAGCTGAAAGCTTGAATGAATAATTTTGAGATGATGGGCTCTGGGGAATCAAACTGAAAAGACTCCTGAATTGCTCCGGATGGGTGAAAAGAATTGTCACAATCGAAAACAATTATGAGAGGATGGCATCACGCTAGCACCAAGAATATTCAAGAGAACGGATATGATTGTAGAGAAACTCTTCTTCGGTCTTCAAATCTGAGAATGACGACAAGAAAACACCATCAAGAATTATTGAGATACTCCGGGATGAATATTAGAAAGGTTGAACCGACGATGAAAATAATTTGAAAGATCGTGGAGAAAGACATTTGACTGATGACAAATCATTCTTACGTCAAACTTGGAAAAGAATTTGAGAGTAATCCGGGAAAATAAGACGAGTCAGGTAAGATCCTGGGAAAAGACCTGTGGGTTAGGGCCCACTGAAAAGAAACACCTTTGGAATGATTACTTGAAAGAGAGATTTCACCGGTTGAATAAAATAGGTTGAAGCTTGAACGGATGCAGAGTGGAAACATGAATCTTCGAGATATCTTCAACACTCTGGAACAATTGAATAGCGAGAGGTGAATGATTCAGGGGTGCACCGGCATGGTAAAGCATTTGAAACGAGGAAAGGGATATGATCAACACCAAAAGCTTGAATTGAAACCACCGGAGAAGAAAAGAGAACGAAGAATAATGAACTTGAAGCTCCGTTAGAATCTACATGAGAATCACCAGATACGAACATTGAAAGAAAAGAATGAAGAGACTTCACATGAGTAAAATGGATGCTTGATTAAGAAATCTGAGTCCTCGGAGAAAAAGGGTGGGAGGGTGGGAAAACAAAGGCAACTTGGGACGGATGAAACAAACATCGTTGCAAAGAATTGAGAATTGATCTCGTGAATGTAGAAATGATTGGATCCTCTTGAAGAGAAATACACCGGTTGAAAAGGATTGACATGACAATCTCGATTATCATGAAGGATTAGTATTCACATACAAATATGATAACACCGCTTAGAAAAAGGTATGGAATCAACATTTGACATTGAAGCAACTCGAATACCACAACTTAAAGCAAAACAAAGGTTTGGCTTGCAAAATAAGCCGGAAACAAACATAAGATAGATCCCATGTCGTATCATGTGTCTGTTGGAAGGATGTCCTATGATATACTTGAATTCCCACTTATAAACTCTCGAAACTTTCTGGTTATGCAATCAGGTGTTGGGGATAAAGGGGAAGCATAATATCTCACCCAAAACTAGCAAATCCTACATCCAGCTATATCCATCCTTCAACACATAACCAAGAAACCTTCAGAAATCATTTATCTCAACCTTCAAAAAGAATTTGTTATATGAGTTATGGCAATACTCCTGAACTCCTGCCCCAGTACTGGGTGGCATCGAGGTTATCTCACCAACAACTGCATAAAAGAGATTTTCGATGTCGGCGAACTCAGGTATTCCAGAACTGCTACGATACAACTGTGACGACAACACCTTGGAGCTCAACTCCCCGGGACACTGACACTACCCCTAAATGTTAGGAGGCACCAAGAACAATGTTCTCGTCACAAAACCCTCGGAATGATTCCAAGATACCCGCGTGATCCTAATTTTTTTAGTGAAATTTGAGGAGGGAAGAGTCAAAACTCTACGTCCGGAGGCCTCACCAGGGCGACGAAGGGGCTGAGGAGCAAAAGAATCCTACTCTCCGATATATATATATAATCCTATAAGACTCAAAACATTTTTCTAGACTCAACAACGCCAGCGATTCGATCAAGCAGGGGGGCTCCTAAGTCAGGGAAGGCTCTGATTACCAACTTGTAACACCCACGATGCGGCTATATCTCCCATGTGTCGCAGCATGACTTAGAGGCATAGCCACATAGTAGGCATGTCGCAAGAGGGGTAATCTTTACACATCCCATGTACTGAATAAGAACGGGATAAAGAGTTGTCTTACAATCGCCACTTCACACAATACATAAATATAACATTACATCTTCCTGAATACAATTAAGGTCCGACTACGGAACCAAATAAAGAAAGACAACCCCTAATGCTAGATCCGCGATCGCCCCGACTGGGCTCCACTACTGATCAAAAGGAAACAAAACAAAACAACGACCAAGGTCTTCACCGAGATCCCACTTGAGCTCAGCGGCGCCGTCTCCATTGGTATCATCGGCACCTGCAACTGTTTGGAAGTAATCTGTGAGTCACGGGAACTCAGCAATCTCACACCCGCGAGATCAAGACTATTTAAGCTTCTGGGTAGGAAAAGGGGTAGTGAGGTGGAGCTGCAGCAAGCACTAGCATATATGGTGGCTAACTTATGCCAATGAGAGCGAGAAGAGAAGCAAAGCACGGTCGAGAAGCTATAATGATCAAGAAGTGATCCTGAAACTACTTACGTTCAAGCATAACACGAGACCGTGTTCTCTTCCCGGACTCTGCCGAAAAGAGACCATCACGGCTACACATGCGGTTGATTCATTTTAATTAAGTTAAGTTTCAAGTTCTCTACAACCAGACATTAACAAATTCCCATCTGCCCATAACCGCGGGCACGGCTTTCGAAAGGTCAAAACCCTGCAGGGGTGTCCCAACCTAGCCCATCACAAGCTCTCACGGTCAACGAAGGATATTCCTTCTCCCAGGAAGACCCGATCAGACACGGAATCCCGGTTACAAGACATTTCGACAATGGTAAAACAAGACCAGCAAGACCACCCGATGTGCCGACAAATCCGGATCGGAGCTGCACATATCTCATTCTCAGGGCACACCGGATAAGCTAAGCATACAGGAGCCAACATAACCCAAGTTGCCAAGGGACGGCCCTGCACGGTGCAATAGTTTGGATCAACACTCAGAGGAGCACTGGCCCGGGGGTATAAAATAAAGATGACCCTTCAGTCTGCAGAACCCAAGGGAAAAAGACTTAGGTGGCAAATGGTAAAACCAAGGTTGGGCCTTGCTGGAGGAGTTTTATTCAAGGCGAACTGTCAAGGGTTTCCCATTATAACCCAACCGCGTAAGGAACACAAAATCAAGGAACATAACACCGGTATGACGGAAACTAGGGCGGCAAGAGTGGAACAAAACACCAGGCATAAGGCCGAGCCTTCCACCCTTTACCAAATATATAGATGCATTAAAGTAAACAAGATATAATAATGATATCCCAACAATAAACATGTTCCAACAAGGAACAAACTCCATCTTCACGTGCAACTAGCAACGCTATAAGAGGGGCTGAGCAAAGCGGTAACATAGCCAAACAACGGTTTGCTAGGAAAGGTGGGTTAGAGGCTTGGCATGGCAATATGGGAGGCATGATATAGCAAGTGGTAGGTGTCGCGGCATGGCAATAGAGAGAACAACTAGCAAGCAAAGATAGAAGTGATTTCGAGGGTATGGTCATCTTGCCTGAGATCCCGCAAGGAAGAAGAACGAGTCTATGAAGAAGACAAATAGACATAGTCGAACGGATCCTCACAAACGTGACGTTATCGGGACTAACCCGAAGAAGCAACACCGGAAAGAAGCAAACAACATGGTAAACAACCATCACATAAACATGGCATGATGCACAACCAAGTAAGATGCATGTCCGGTTTAAAAAGACATGGCATGGCAAAGTGCAACATACAACACTACAAATTAAGTGGATCTCAATATGCAACGAGTTGCATATTGACGAAACACCACAAGAATTATTTAGTTCTCTCCCTTTATGTACCCAACAATATTAAATGTTGGTTAGCATGGAAAGGGGTGGAGCACAATAAAACTACTTAACTAGGCAAGTTTAAATGAGGCCAGAACAACAAACAACAAGTCCGGAAAAATCCTCATGTGCAATTTATGGATTTGGTACTGTTCTGCCCTAAACCATATTTTAGAGTTGTTAAACATGCAAAGTAATGCCACCATGTTAAACTAGGCATTTTTCTACCCCATCTACATATAAAGTTTGTTAGGTTTGGAGCTACGGTTATTTAGTTTTGAATTAAATCATTTTAGCATGGCATCTAAGAAAAATTAGTCAAACAACATTTGAAACATGTTAAACATGGATGAAAGTGACATATTATTAAACTATATAAAAATATAAGCATTTTTCATATTAAGTTTGTTTAATTCCGATGCACGGTTGTGAAGTTATTATATGCATGATGCCTAGGGGGGTTTTCTGTAAAACCGGTCTCTCTGGAATAAAAGGAAAATCATTCTGGAGAAAAACAATATGAAACAGGCCAAAACTAGTCAGCCCAACAGGTAAAAAAACAAGTGGGGGCGCTAGGGTGGTGGCCTCACCCAGTGGGCCTTGCTGGCTGAGTGGAAGGACGAGGTGGACGCTGGGCCTAGGCGAGGTCGGTCCGCGTCGGGCGCTCGTGCCCACGACAGGTGTGAGATCGGGCAACGGGTCAATGGTTGGAGTGTTGACGAGCCAGGTGCTCGTCGTCTCCCTGACGAACAAGGCGGCAAGGAGTGCCTGGTGGCGGACTTGGCGCGTGACTTCGGGACGGTGCGGCGGCTGATCCGGGCTTGGGGAGGAGGGAAGCAGAGGACGTGGGGTCTTGGTGGTAGCGAACGAGCGTGAAGCAGAGGAGGTAGGCATGTCACCGTGCCCTTTTGAAGCAGGGGACGAGTGGGCGATGTGGTGCTCCATGAAGGTACTTGACGGGGCGACGGCGACGTATCCGGCGAGGACACGGCTTGGGGCGAGGCAAAGGAAACAGGTCCGGGCGCGCGAGGTTCTCGCTCGATGCCTTGAGGGCGTGGACAAGGACGACTGTGGGAGGTGAGGCGCTGGAAGGAACTTCGGCGAGGAGCAGGCAGACGGCGGCAGAAACAAGGCGGCGGTGAGGAACTCTTGGCGTGAATCCATGGTGGCGCTGGACGCCGGTGACGGGGCGCATGGGTCCAGGAACCGTGAGGAGGCGAGGGGCGGCCATGGCGTTCCTGGGACTTGGGCGGCTCGATGAAGAGGAGAAGCAGCGGACAGGCGCGGCTCCTACAGAGGGACTTGGCGCGAGTTCTTGGGGCTCCGGCGAGCTGCTGGTCGCAGGCGACGGCCGCGGTCACGGACGAGGGAGGTAGGTGCTGGTCGGAGGGAGTGGAGGACGAACGGGAGGCACGGGCAAATGCAAGTTTTGAAAACATGATGATGCAATGCACATGATGACATGACAAGATGCAACATGCAAGAGAATGACATGGCAACAGCGGCGAATAACTGGAAGATACCTGGAGCATCGGTCTCGGGGCGTCACACTTGCACTAGTGAAAGTATGAACCCTAGGCCTTGTTTCAATGCATTGCAATACCGTTTGTGCTCACTTTTATCATTAGTTACCTTGCTGTTTTTATATTTTCAGATTACAAAAACCATTATCTACTATCCATATTGCACCTGTATCACCATCTCTTCGCCGAACTAGTGCACCTATACAATTTACCATTGTATTGGGTGTGTTGGGGACACAAGAGACTCTTTGTTATTTGGTTGCTTGAGAGGGACCATCTTCATCCTACGCCTCCCACGGATTGATAAACCTTAGGTCATCAACTTGAGGGAAATTTGCTACTGTCCTACAAACCTCTGCACTTGGAGGCCCAACAACGTCTACAAGAAGAAGGTTGTGTAGTAGACATCAGCGGCGGGAACGTTTTTTTTCGCGAAATACAGATGCCCTTTCAGTTCTCCCCAGATGTTAGGTGGAGGAATCATTATTTTGTGCGTAATAAGGAGGCATTTCCTTGTGTGCGGTGATACATCTCCATCATATCTATAATTTTTGATTGTTTCATGCCAATATTATACAAGTTTTACATACTTTTGGCAACTTTTACATGATTTATTGGACTTACCTATTGATCCAGTGCCCAGTGCCAGTTCCTTTTTTCTGCATGTTTTTGTATCATAGAGTATCCATATCAAACTAAGTCCAAACGCCATAAAAATTTACGTAGAATTATTTTGGAATATTTGTGATTTTTGGGAGTTGGAATCATCGCAAACGAAGGCCCACACAGGGCACAAGACACCAGGGCACGCCAGAGGCCCCTAGCGCACGGTGGTGGGTTGTGCCCACCTCGTACGTCGGTTAGACCTCTACTTAGGGTGCAAGGAAGCTTATATCCGAAAAAATCATGTTAAAATCTCAGCGCAATCGGAGTTACGAATCTCCGGGAATATAAGAAACAGTTTTCGGCCAGATCTGGGGAACGCGAAACAGAAGAGAACAAAGAGGGAGATCCAATCTCGGAGGGGCTCCTGCCCCTCCGCCGCCATGGAGACCATGGACCAGAGGGGGAACTCTTGTCCCATCTAGGGGGGAGGCCAAGCAAGAATAAGAAGGAGGGGGCCTCTCTCCCCCTCGCTTCCGGTGGCGCCAGAGTGCCACCGGGGGCAATGATCGGCATTGCGATCTACATCAACAATCTTGCTACCGTCAACACCAACTTTCTCCCCCCTCTATGCAGCGGTGTAACACCTCTTCCCCCCGCTGTGATTTCTACTTAAACATGGTGCTCAACTCCATATATTATTTCCCAATGATCTATGGTTATCCTATGATGTTTGAGTAGATCCGTTTTGTCCTGTGGGTTAACCGTGATCTTGGTTGGTATGATTGTATATTTTATTTATGGTGCTTTCCTACGGTGCCCTCCGTCTTGCGCAAATGTGAGGGCCCCCCGCTGTAGGGTGTTGCAATATGTTCATGGTTCGCTTATGGTGGGTTGCGAGAGTGACAGAAACTTAAACCCGAGTAGGTGGGGTATGCCATATGGGAATAAAGAGGACTTGATACTTAATGCTATGGTTGGGTTTCACGACCTTAAAGATCTTTAGTAGTTGCGGATGCTTGCTAGAGTTCCAATCATAAGTGCATATGATCCGAGTAGAGAAAGTATGTTAGCTCATGCCTCTGCCTCATATAAAATTGCAAGAATGATTATCGGTACTTGTTATCGATTGCCTAGGGACAAATGACTTTCTTGTTGACACAAGCTATCCACTTTTATTACATTGCAATTTATTCATAGTTTTATTCCCGCAAAGTACTCGTAGATTTATTCCTACAAAATAGTTTCATACTTGTTTCCGGTAAAGCAAATGTCAAGCGTGCGTAGAGTTGTATCGGTGGTCGATAGAACTTGAGGGAATATTTGTTCTACCTTTAGATCCTCGTTGGGTTTGACACTCTTATTTGTCGAAAAAGGCTACAGACAATCGCCTATACTTGTGGGTTATCAAGAACTTTTTCTGGCGCCGTTGCCGGGGAGCAATAGCATGGGGTGAATATTCTTGTGTGTGCTTGTTTGCTTTATCAATGAGTAGTTTTTATTTCCTGTTCTAAGTTGTTCTCTATCTTTAGTTATGGATATGGAACACGAAACACCAAAAAAATTAGTGGTACTTGCTACTCATGGATATGGGGAACCTCCTAAAACCCTTGATTCTCGTTATGTAAAAGATATTATGCACTACTTTGATAATCCTGAGAAAACCCCATTCAACTATATAATGGGAGTAACGTTGGATCAACGTGAATACTTTAGGGATTATCGCTTGACTCATAAAGGGAAATTGTAATGGATCAAATTCAAATGTTCCATTGGTATGCTCGGGAGCTATGCTTGAGATATGATTATACTTGTTGCTCTAGGATGAACACTCCACATCTTCCCTTTTCATGTGAATTTAATGATAATGAAACCTTGGTTCTTATGCTATAGGTATATATGATTATTATGATGTGGAATGAATAGAAGAATTTGTTGCTTTTAAGGGAGCATATGAAATTGAATCTTTGTTTGAAAAATATGAAGCTTTTGATGATGATGTTTATAGACCTGAAAATTTTGCCATCCTTAAATATTGCTATGATAATTATAAATTCAATTCTGATATTGATAAATTTATTGAGAAAGTCTTCGTTGTCCAAGAAGAGACTAATATTTTGCAGGAGTCTATGGAAGAAGGAATTGATGAAACTGTAAGCCCATTGGATGAAAAGGATGAGGAGTAGAGCGAAGAACAAAAGGAGGAAGAACAGATTAGCTACCCATGCCCAACTTCTAATGAGAGTAACTCTTCAACTCATACATTTTAATGTCCCTTCGTTCTTGTTGAAGGATGAATGCTATGATGATTGCTCTGATCCCGTTGATTCTTTTGAAATATCCCTTTTTGATGAACTTGATGCTTGTTATGCTTGTGGCCAAGATGCCTATATGAATTATGCTTATGGAGATGAACTTGCTATAGTTCCATATGTTAAGAATGATATTGTTGCTATTGCACCCATACATGATAGTCCTATTATCTTTTTGAATTCTCCAAACTACACTATATCAGAGAAGTTTTCTCTTGTTAAGGATTATATTGATGGGTTTCCTTTTACCGTTGCACATGATGATTTTGATGAATATAATATGCATGTGCTTGCTGATCATACTTGCAATTATTATGAGAGAAGTAGTACATCTCCGCCTCTTTATGTTCCCCACACGATAAAATTGCAAGAAACTGCTTATGCTATGTATTGGCCTTTACTTGTGAAAGTGCAACTATCCCTGGGTGGTTTTGGTAATTCCTAACAACATATAGCTCATTGAGCTAATACTATTTCAATATAAATATTTCAAGAAAGCTCAATGATTGGCATGGCATGGATTAGAAATGTGGACTCCTCAAAACGCTAAGGACAAAAGACTGGCTCAAGCTCTTAAGCTCAAGATTCTACATTTTACCTTTTAGTGGTCCAAGATCATATTGAGTCCATAGGAAAAGCCAATACTATTAAAAGGGGATGAGGTGTTGCTTAATGGGTTACTTGCTCAAAATGCTTAGTGATATGCTCCAAAACCCTCAACCACTTTCTCATATCCACATTTTTACCAAACCAAAAGTCAAACTCGGCCCCACCGAAACTTTCCATCCGGTGCCATCGAGTTCAGTTGACATAGCCACTGCCACAAAACCCTAGTCTTTTCGGTCTCACCGAGATGGGATTGCAAACTCTTTGTTTCCCCTTCGTAACGTTTCGGTCCAACCGAGATGAGCGATCGGTCCCACCGAGTTCGCAATGCAAACTCTCTGTTTCCCTTTCGTAACGTTTCGGTCCAACCGAGATGAGCGAATCGGTCCCACCGAGTTTGCCTGACCAACTCTATGGTTAGCTTATTACAAAAATCGGTCCCACCGAGTTTGTGTAATCGGCCTCATCGAGATTATGTTATGCCCTAACCCTAATGAAATCGGTCCCACCGAGTTGACGTGTCGGTCCCACCAAAAATCCTAACGTTCACATTTTGAACTGAATCGGTCCGACCGAGTTTCACGGTTCGGTCTCACCAAGTTTGGTAAATTGTGTGTAACGGTTAGATTTTGTGTGGAGGCTATTTATACCCCTCCACCCACTCTTCATTCATGGAGAGAGCCATCAGAACATGCCTAAACTTCCAACATACATTTTCTGAGAGAGAACCACCTACACTTGTGTTGAGGTCAAGATATTCCACTCCAACCACATAAATCTTGATCTCTAGCCATCTCCAAGTTGCTTTCCACTCAAATCATCTTTCCACCAAATCCAAATCAGTGAAAGAGAGAGTTGAGTGTTGGGGAGACTATCATTTGAAGCACAAGAGCAAGGAGTTCATCATCAACACACCATCTATTACCTTTTGGAGAGTAGTGTCTCCTAGATTTGTTAGGTGTCACTTGGGAGCCTCCATCAAGATTGTGGAGTTTAACTAAGAAGTTTGTACGAGCAAGGAGATCGCCTACTTCATGAAGATCTACCCTTGTGAGGCAAGTCCTTCGTGGGTGATGGCCATGGTGGGATAGACAAGGTTGCTTCTTTGTGGACCCTTCATGGTTGGAGCCCTCCATGGACTCGCGCAACCGTTACCCTTCGTGGGTTGAAGTCTCCATCAACGTGGATGTACGATAGCACCACCTATCTGGACCACGTCAAAAATCTCCGTGTCTACATTGCGTTTGCTCCCTCCAAACTCCTCCCTTTACCATCATGTGCAATGTTTTACATTCCGCTGCTATACTCTTAGACTTGCATGTGTAGGTTGTTTACTTGACTAGTGCTAAGTTGCTAAAATCTGCCAAGACTTAAAATTGGGAAAAGGCTAGATTTTTATTTGGTCAAGTAGTCTAATCACCCCCTCTAGACATACTTTCGATCCTACAAGCGGTATCAGAGCTTTGGTCTCCATTTGCCTTGATTTCCATAGCTTTTGGTGATCATAGCCTTGGTCTCACAACCTAGGATAGTATGGCGTCTACCGAGGGAAATTATCACCATAGAGATCCTTACTTTGATGGTACAAAATTTTCTAGTTGGAAGCATAAGATGAAAATGCATATTCTTGGACATAACCCCGTCGTTTGGGCTATTGTATGTATTGGCTTGCAAGGTGGATTCTTTGATGGGAGAGAACCAAACCATGATGCTAGCGCGGAAGAGTTGAAGATGTTGCAATACCATGCTCAAGCTTGTGATATTCTCTTCAATGGATTGTGCCCCGAAGAATTCAACAAAATCGTCCGTCTCAAGAATACAAAAGAAATTTGGGATACTTTGATTGATATGCATGAAGGTACCGACTCCGTCAAGGAATCCAAATTGGATGTGCTTCAAAGTCAACTTGACAAGTTCAAAATGAAGGATGGTGAATGTGTCGCTGAAATGTACTCTAGGCTTGCTCTCATCACAAATGAGATTGTCGTCTTAGGAAGTGAAGAGATGACTGGTAGATTCATCATCAAGAAGATCCTAAGAGCCTTGGATGGAAAATATGATACCATGTGCACATTGATCCAAATGATGCCCAATTACAAAGATCTCAAGCCAACGGAAGTCATTGGAAGAATTGTTTCTCATGAGATGTCAGTCAAGGATAAGGAAGATCTTCACAACAAGTCAGGTGGTGCTTACAAAGCCTCATGTGATGCTCCCACATCATCAAGTGAGAAACAAGCCTTCAATGAAGAATTGAGCCTAATGGTGAAGAATTTCAACAAGTTCTACATGAGTAGAAGCAAGGAAAGATGACAAAAGATCTTCAAGTCGTGAAGGTAATTGCTACAATTGTGGAAGACCCGGACACTACTCCAATGAGTGTACGACTCCCTACAAAAGAAGAGAAGATTCTCCCAAAAGAAGAAGTAGAAGAGAATAATCACCACCAAGAGAGAGGAGTAGAGATAACCATTATGAACGAAGAACATCACGGAGAAGCAAGGATTCAGAAAGGAAGGACAAATCATCAAGGAGCTACACAAAACGAAGACATCAAGCTCATGTTGGTGAATGGGTATCCGGCTCTGACTCCGACAATCACTCCAATAGAAGTTATCACTCCGACTCCGAATATACTCAAGATGAAGGTGTTGCCGGTCTAGCACTTGTGTCAACCAACTCCTACGACATATTTGAGTCACCAAATGAAGGAATTGGAAGATGCTTCATGGCTAAAGGCCCAAAGGTATCACACCCCGAGTATGTTGATTTCAATAGTGATGAAGATGATTTGCTAGGTGATGATGCTTTACTTGTTGACAATTCTAGTGATGAAAACTATGATGAACTTGCTATTAATAATGCTAATCAAGATAAAACGAATGACAATGATAAGAAGGAGATTGAGCATATAACTAAAGAACTAAACACTCTTAAGTTAGCTCATGAAACTACCTTGGAAAATCATCAAGAGCTTTTAAAGACTCATGAGAAGTTACGCTTCTAAAAGCTTAACCTTGAGCAAGAGCATGGGTTCTTAAAAGTGATCAATGATGATCTTCGCAAGAAAAGTTCTTCTTACATTTCCAAGCATTTACTCTTTTCTACTTACATGCCACAAGTTAAATCTAGCAACAAGAGTAAGAAAGATTCTTCTTCTAGTAGTAATAATAATCATGCTAAACCCAATGTTGTTGCTTCTAGTAGTTCTCTTGATTCCACTAATGATTCTCTTAGCCAAGTTACGCTTGAGCAAGAAAATAGCTTATTGAAGGGAATTATAGAGAAAGATGTTTACAAGAGCCTTGCCGGAAGTAAGCAATTTGAGGAAATTATATGCAAGCAAGGAAGACACTGAAAGAATCAAGGAATTGGGTTTGAACGAAGGTTTAATGCCAATGGAGTTGAGTGGGAAGAAGATTAATACCCTAAGACAAAGTTTGTTCCTCAACAAGAGAAGTATGATCCTACTTGTTTCCAAGGAACACAAGATCAAGATGATCTTCCACCACAAGACCACAAGCAAAAAGGCAAGGACAAGCTTCAAGAGGAGATTGATGCATTTGAAGAAGCTCCCAAAGCCTTGGTCAAGTGGGTTCCCAAGACTACATCAAGTTCAACTTCATCAAGTACGACTACAACTCCAAGGATTCCCATCAAGATGGTGTGGATCCCGAAGAAAAAGAACTAGAGAGTTCTTGAGGGTGACTCCGCCAACACACTTCACTCATATCTTTTGGCAAGAACACGTGCAAACAACTTCCATATCTTGCACTAGTTCAAGGAGTCACAAACCCTCTTGTTGATAAGACAAGGGACAAGGTAACCTAATGCTTTCATGGACATCATCTTATGTGAACATCACTCTATGTCTATGGATATCCTTGTTTCTTCCTTTTGGGACTAACCCGTGTAGGTATTGAAAGTGCAACTCACTCTAATGGATTGCTCCAAATGATCTACACCAACATTGAGCATCTACATCTTCAACACCTACATGAAGTCATCATCGACAAAACCCAATGTTAGTTCATCCCTCTTAGGGGGGATATCACATCTAGGGGGAGCTTTACTCTAATCAATTGAGCTAAAGCAACTCTAATGGTGTGAACACAACAATGCTTTATGTAAAAGTGGCAACCCCACTTATGCTTAAACGATGAGTATGACCTACGATCAAATGTTCTCATTTGACCCCTCAGTCAATATACTCATATATAGATGACCTAGTCATTGCCAATTCCTTGATAGATGATAGAGTGTTTGTGCATGCTCTGCCACATATTTCATTTGCCATTTTATTGTGTGAGCATGTTGGTTGCATATTTTACTCATTCGAGGACATCCACTTGTTGTTTTGATTGTTTGGCGTTTTTCTCCTTTGCCAAGTGGATGAACAAGAATGCCTAAGAACCTCCTCTAGCTACCTATGCTTTTCTCATCTCAAACTCTATTCATGCCACATCACAAAGTTTGATCAAGTTAGATTCGAACCACTCTGTGTGAGGAGCACTCGGAGTCCCTGATTCTTCATAGACTTAAACTTCCAAAACCTCTTTGTGCATTTCGGTATGGCCGAGTCATCCACTTCGATCACACCAAGTTCACTAAGTTGATCTAGGTTTTCCATCTCGGTGCAACCAATTTGAACTTTTTGGTCACACCGAGTTGCAGTAACCGCTCGTGATTCTGCATCTCGGTGCCACCGAGTTGTTCCACTCGGTCACACCAACAGGGTCGGGATATAGATACCGACGGGTTGAATTTTGGAAATTTCTCCAAAACCCTTCACCCCACGCGTGTCCTGCTCTGCCTCCTCAGGTCTCCGGATTGTCTCCTCGCCGCCAGCGACCTCCCGCCACTGGTCTCCGTCACCGTCAACAGAATTCTGCTCCATCGTTGTCGCCATAGCGAACTCCCGTCGAACTAGAGTATGAGGTCGACTCTTTGTGCTATTTCCCAACTCCGATTCATAGCACATTACTTTGCCATGATCTTTACCATGTATGCAAACAATCTGTCCAGAAGAAAACATCCTTAGATTAGAATTGATTTGAAAATTTAGGCTTAGGTCTCCGCTGGACTCATGTTGGACCGACCGAATTGTAGAAATCGGTCTCACCGATTTGGCTTAGTCCATAGCACATGCATTTTTGGTCCGACCGAAAATTGCAAATTGGTGTGACCGAGTTTGATTCTCTGTGAAACCCTAGTAGTCTCGGTGCCACCGACTGTGACTTGGTCTGACTGAGTTCACTAGTTTAGGTTCCAAAAGCCGCTTCGGTATCATCGAGTTTATCAAATCGGTAGTTCCGAAATGCTTTTTGTGGAGAACTAAAACTAAGTTTTTAAGTCATCTGTTTTGCAAAAACTCTGCACTTTGTGATGCTCATCCACTCTACCTCATGTACATCTATTCACAGGGTTTGCTGCTAGTGATTGCCAAGATGTCTAACCAGAGTGATAGTCAGAACAAATTTGAGGAACATGTGCAATTGAGTGAGGGTTCAGGTCCATCAAGCACCTTAGATGATGGCAGCAGGAGCACTCCTAGTAACTTGCCGAAGGCAGCCACCAGGACAAGGAAGAAGAAAACCTTAGACTCTGAGGATAAAGACTATGTGGCTGTTGAGTATGAGGCCACCTCAAAGAGGAAAGTGTTGAAGAATGAGTATGGCTCAGCTGCTACAAAAAAGCCAGGGATGCACAAGAAAGCACCTACCAAGAGAATGCCAACATCCAAGCCTAGGAAAGCAGCCTTGGAAGGAACTATGGAGTTCACTCTTGAACCCAAAGAGGCTGGAGAAGGCAAGAAGAGAAAGGAGAGGGTCAAGAAGACCACTGCCAGAGTTCTAGGGAGATCATCCATGTTCAAGGATCCCGCAGAAGAAGAGGAAGAGGAAGAGGATGCTCCAGCACCCAAAGCTCAGAAGCTTATGGGAGATGCAGTTAAGTCAGGGGCTGCAACATCAAAGCCCAAGTCTGCTCCCAAAGTTCAAGATCAGAAGTCAAAGCCCAAGAGAAACACTAGAAGTATTCCTGCAGAAGAGAAGAACAAGGCCCCAGTGCATCAAGCTGAAGAAGAGGATGGCGAGTCTCTTGTTTTGAGGAAATTGAAACCCAAGATCCCAGACCACAATGATACTTATCCAGTGGCCGAAGACATGCACATCAGAAAAGATGCTGGACTGAGATTGTAGAGACAGTCTGATCCCTACACTATGAGGAGAAGGACTGCAGTCGACTACATATTCCACACAAAAGAACATCAAGACTTCTATGAAACTATTTTGCTTAACAAGAAGCCCATTGTTTGTGACATGAGATGGGTTGATTGGGAAGTCATCAAGGATAATGAAGATCACTTCCCAGGAGTATTTGACAGCTTCGAAGCATGTGGAGTAGATGAGTTTGTTGGAAAGAAGCTCACAAAATGGAATGATGAGCTGATCATGGAGTTTTACTCCACTGCTCACTTTTACCCAGATGGGAAGATCATATGGATGTCTGAAGGTACTAGGTACCAATCCACTGTTGAAGAATGGGCCAAACTAATTAATGCCCCAGAGGAACATGAGGATGACTTGGATGTGTATGCCAAGAAGAATAAAGACCACAACTCCATGGCAAACATGTACAAAGAGATCCCTGATAAAGCTTTGGAGACTCACAAGCTTGGATCTGTACATTACTTGGTGTCTGGTCTGCCTACCATCAACTGGATCCTAAGGCACACATTGCTACCCAAGTCAGGTGATCACAAGATGATCAAAGGACATTCCATCAACATGCTGCAAATCTTTGATGTCCCTCAGAAGTTCAAGGTCATGAGTCTGATTGTAGAGACAATCAAGAGGACTGTCGCTGACCAAAAGAGAAGTTGTGGGTATGCTCCACATATTCGGGAGCTCATCAATTCTAAGATGGGCATAGGAACATACTTGTTGGACAAGGAGCATCTACCCCTTTATCCTGAATTTGAAGTCAACACAGTTGTGATGAATGAGGAAGAACCATATTCAGTAGAAGCACAAGAGAAGAGAGCCAAAGCTAAGGTAGAGAAAGCTGCAAGGATGCCAAGTGCAGAAGAAGCATCTCAGGTGTCCTCAAGTAAAAACAAGATCAATTAGGATATCTGATTCAAGCTACACTAAGGATTGAGAAGGGCTTGGCCACCCTAACTCAGAATCAGGAGAGCCTGGAGAGGATTATTGAGACAAAATTCTATGATCTTGGCCTCAAGGTAACTGAGATACAGACTGCAGTTGAGCAGCTCCAGGAGGAAGCAAAAGAGAGAAGAGGGAAGGCAACTACTGATGCTTTTCAGCGTGTGCCATGAGGTCAAAGGTCTGCCGCAGTGCCAGTACCAGTCTCTAGAACTACTCTGTCAGCACAGCAGCTACAGCCTCAGTACCACCTCGAGCAGCCACTCCACCAGCTCCAACTACATCGACAGATGCCTTCGTCCTTAGAGTTCTCTCTACACCACCTCCCGAAGCCCGAGCCTGAGAGATGCATAGCACTATGCATTTTCAAACTTTTTGGTAACTTGTTGCCAAATGGGGAGAAATATGTATAGATCATGGGCTGCGAGAGAGAGTGTGTTGCTTTTTGTCTCTCTTGTTTTTGGTTGAACCTTTTTATGCACTTGGTTGATACACTATGTCTTTGTCTGTGTGAGATACTTGTTTGATCATGTGGTTGATCATATGCTACCTTAATGCTTGCTTGGATGATATCATCTCTTATATTCTTATATGATCATTCACTTTGCTTGGTGATGAGTGCATGATTTTAAGTTATATCATTTTGAGCGCTCCACCAAGATGTATGTGACATGGAAGAGTAACCCATTATCCTAATCGATTGTGCATTTGCATTCAAAAGAAAATTTTAAATAATGCACAAATTTAGCGGGAGCTCTTGCTTATCACATACTTCTCAAAAGCGACGATGTATTTCAATCTTATAATCATTTTTTGAAGCTTTGATCTATATATTGTCATCAATTACCAAAAAGGGGGAGACTGAAAGTGCAACTATCCCTGGGTGGTTTTGGTAATTCCTAACAACATATAGCTCATTGAGCTAATACTATTTCAAGATAAATATTTCAGGGAAGCTCAATGATTGGCATGACATGGATTAGAAATGTGGACCCCCCAAAATGCTAAGGACAGAAGATTGGCTCAAGCTCTAAAGCTCAAGACTCTACATTTTACCTTTTAGTGATCCAAGATCACATTGAGTCCATAGGAAAAGCCAATACTATTAAAAGGGGATGAGGTGTTGCTTAATGGGTTACTTGCTCAAAATGCTTAGTGATATGCTCCAAAACCCTCAACCACTTTCTCATATCCACATTTGTCCCAAACCAAAAGTCAAACTCGGCCCCACTGAAACTTTCCATCCGGCGCCACCGAGTTCAATTGATATAGCCACTGCCACAAAACCCTAGTCTTTTTGGTCTCACCGAGATGGGATTGCAAACTCCCTCTTTACCCTTCGTAACGTTTTGGTCCAACCAAGATGAGCGATCGGTCCCACCGAGTTCGCAATGCAAACTCTCTGTTTCCCTTTTGTAACGTTTCGGTCCAACTGAGATGCGCGAATCGGTCCCACCGAGTTTGCCTGACCAACTCTTTGGTTAGCTTATTACCAAAATTGGTCCCACCGAGTTTGTGTAATCGTCCTCACCGAGATTATGTTATTCCATAACCCTAATGAAATCGGTCCCATCGAGTTGATGTCTCGGTCCCACCGAAAATCCTAACATTCACATTTTGAATGGAATCAGTCCGACCGAGTTTCATGATTCAGTCTCACCGAGTTTGGTAAATTGTGTGTAACGGTTAGATTTTATGTTGAGGCTATTTATACTCCTCCATCCACTCTTGATTCATGGAGAGAACCATCAGAACATGCCTACACTTCCAACATACATTTTCTGAGAGAGAAACACCTACACTTGTGTTGAGGTCAAGATATTCCACTCCAACCACATAAATCTTGATCTATAGACATCTCCAAGTTGCTTTCCACTCAAATCATCTTTCCACCAAATCCAAATCAGTGAGAGAGAGTTGAGTGTTGGGCAGACTATCATTTGAAGCACAAGAGCAAGGAGTTCATCATCAACACACCATCTAGCCTTTTGGAGAGTGGTGTCTCCTAGATTGGTTAGGTGTCACATGGGAGCCTCCGTCAAGATTGTGGAGTTGAACCAAGAAGTTTGTATGGGCAAGGAGATCGCCTACTTCATGAAGATCTACCCTTGTGAGGCAAGTCCTTCGTGGGTGATGGCCATGGTGGGATAGACAAGGTTGCTTCTTTGTGGACCCTTCATGGTTGGAGCCCTCCGTGGACTCGCGCAACTGTTACCCTTCGTGGGTTGAAGTCTCCATCAACGTGGATGTACGATAGCACCACCTATCGGGACCACGCCAAAAATCTCCGTGTCTACATTGCGTTTGCTCCCTCCAAACTCCTCCCTTTACCTTCATGTGCAATGTTTTACATTCCGCTGCTATACTCTTAGACTTGCATGTGTAGGTTGTTTACTTGACTAGTGCTAAGTTGCTAAAATCTGCCAAGACTTAAAAGTGGGAAAAGGCTAGATTTTTATTTGGTCAAGTAGTCTAATCACCCCCCTCTAGACATACTTTCTATCCTACAACTTGATGTGCATGAATTGTTCTTGTATGACATGCTGATGCATAGGAAGAGAGTTGGACTTTGTCATTGATTGATATATGTTGCTTTGTGCTCACTACTAAATGCCAAATCATTGTTAATTAAAATTGGCTTTGATATACCTTGGGATCCGGGTGGATTCATTACTTGAGCACTTTATGCCTAGCTTAATGGCTTTAAAGAAAGCGCCACCAGGAGACAACCCGGAAGTTTTAGAGAGTCATTTATTTCTGTTGAGTGCTTTTATAAAGTTAAAAAACAAAAAATATAGAGGGGAACTTAAAACTTCACAAAAAGAAAAGTGAAACTGAGATAGACGAGCACCATGGAAGCGAGAGCTAGCTTTGAACTTTGTTCATGCCCTTCGAAACTTTGTGAATCTTAATTACAGAAACTTTTCAACAAAAATAATAATCCCCTTGTACAATTCCATTGTATTATAAAAATAATGTGCCAAGGTTTGCCTTTAGGATATTTAGATTGCTTGTTGGTTTGTGCAGTGCAAAACAGAAACTTTAGCTGCAGTGCTCGATTTTATTTTTTTATTGGAATTCCAAACGGTTCTGAAAGTTTTTGGACTGTCTTTCTATACAAATTGTTTATTTTTCCTAATTGTTTCAGAATTGTTGGAGTAACAGAGGTATGGTGAATGTTCAGATTACTACGGACTGTCATGTTTAAGACATATTCTGTTTTTATGCATTGTTTTGCTCGTTTTGATGAAACTATCGATTTTTATCAGTAGTATAAGCTATGGAGAAGTTATATTATAGTAGCTACAATGCAAAAACAAAATATGAATTGGTTTGCAACAATACTTAGAGTAGTGATTTTCTTTATTATACTAACGGATCTTACCGAACTTTCTGTTGAGTTTTGTGTGGATGAAGTGATCAAAGATCGAGGAGGTTTCGATATGAGGAGAAGGAGGAGAGGCAAGAGATAATGCTTGGGGATGCCCAAGGCACCCCAAGTAAATATTCATGGAGACTCAAGTGTCTAAGCTTAGGGATGCCCTGGAAGGCATCCCATCTTTCTTCAACAAGTATCGGTATGTTTTTAGTTTCGTTTCAGTCGCGTGACTTGTGCAAATCTTAGAGCGTATTTTTCTTTGATTTTTCACTTTTCTTTTATGCACCATGCTGGTATGAGATAGTCCATGGTTGATTTATAGAATGCTCATTGCACTTCACTTATATCTTTTGAGTATGGCTTTATAGAATGCTTCATGTGCTTCACTTATATCATTTGAAGTTTGGATTTCCTGTTTCTCTTCACATAGAAAACCGTTATTTGAATAATGCTCTTTTGCTTCACTTATATTTGTTAGAGCATGGTCTTCTGTAGAAAGAGTTAGACTCTCATGCTTCACATATATCTATTAAGAGAGTCAACAGGAATTGGTCAATTGCATGGTTAGTCATAAAATCCTACATAAAACTTATGGTGACTGAATATGATATGTTTGATTCCTTGCAATTGTTTTGCGATATAGATATGGAATATGTGGGAGGTACTAGTAAACGGTTGTGGTTAGTAAGAATATTGGTGTTAAGGTTTTTGATTCCCGAAGCATGCACATATTGTCTCTTGTTATGCTATGATGTTGGAGCATGATTTATTATTGGTTGTCTTCCTTATGAGTGGCAGTCGGGGACGAGCGATGGTCTTTTCCTACCAATCTACCCCCTAGGGGAATGCGTAGTAGCACTTTGCTTTGAGGGCTAACAAAATTTTACAATAATTATATGAGTTCTTTATGACTAATGTGAGTCCATGGATCATACGCACTCTTACCTTTCCGCAATTTGCTAGCCTCTACGGTACCGTGCGTTGCCCTTTGTCACATCGAGACGTGGTGCAAAATTCACATGTGCATCCAAACCCTGTGATATGATACGCTCCATCACACATAAGCCATATTATATCTTTCACAAAACAACCACCATACCTACCTATTATGGCTTTTCCATGGTCATTCCGAGATATATTGCCATGCAACTTCCACCGCTTCCGTTTGATGACTTCAGCATTCATTGTCATATTGCTTTGCATGATCATATAGCTGACATAGTAGTTATGGCAGAGCCACCGTTCATCATTTTCCATATATGTTACGCTAGATCATTGCACATCCTGGTACATGCCAGAGGCATTCATATAGAGTCATATTCTGTCATAGGTATCGAGTTGTAATTTTTATTTCTTCTGAGTTATAAGTGTGATGATCATCATTATTCATTTTTAGAGCAGTGCCCCAGTGAGGAAAGGATGATGGAGACTATGATTCCCCCACAAGTCGGGGTGAGACCCGGACAATGAGAGAAAAAAAGAAAAAAAGAAAGAAAGAAAAAGAAAATAAAAAAGAAAGAAAAAGAAAAAGAAAAAAGAAAAATAAAAAAAGAGAGAAGGGGCATTGTTAGTATCCTTTACCACACTTGTGCTTCAAAGTAGCACTATGTTTTTCATATGGAAAGTCTCCTATGTTGTCACTTCCATATACTAGTGGGAATTTTTCATTATAGGATTAGATGCATACCCACTTAGTTTTCATATTGAGCTTTCATACACTTATATGTAGCGACCAGACCTCAAACGGTCCAATCTCTGTGCTCCGGTGTCATCCCTGGATCAGTAATGCTGACACCACACAGTACTTGAAGGATTTATAATAGAGTAGCAATCACACACTTATTGCATCGAGTGTCTCCAAAAGAGAACTTATAACAATAAATATGGCTTAAGGCCATCTAATAACAATAACAGCGGAGGGCTTGGAAGATAAGTGAGTCCATCAACTCCAACGGCATCACTGAGTATAGAACCACGATCTAAAGGCAGCATACTCGTCGTCTGAAAAGTCTGCAACATGAACGTTGCAGCCCGAAACGGGTCAGCACATGGAATATGCTGGCAACGTAACACGTAGAGAGCAATGAAAGAATAAGGCTATACTACATGCATATTTGGCTGGTGGAAAGCTCTGTGGTTACAATTTTGCATAAAGCCAATTTTTCCCTACTGCAAAGGAATACATTTTATTTAACTATCATGGTGGTTGTTAAACATTGAGAGTGTAGACACCCTCTCAATCCCAATTAAACATCATCGTTAAAACCCAACAAAACTAATTAGAGTAACATGATGAGATTCACATGATAATCCAAGTACTAGATACTCAAGATGTCCATAACTGGGGACACGGCTAACCATGATTAGTTTATACACTCTGCAGAGGTTTGCACACTTTTCCCCAAAAGACTCGATCTCCATCGTTGGGATTCTCGCACTACATGGTGTTTGAGAAACGGATGACCGAGACATAGTCTTTCAGAGCGCTAGCACCTTACGATCGGGTAGACCGTTACACCTACTTTCCGCTACATCTGCTAGTCTACCACTGTAAGAGTTCGCACAACTTAGTCAACAATGCTAGAGCCCATAGTACCTTGTGGCTGCACACGGAAGTTTCTAGTATGAATAATCTCATGATCCCTTTGAGCCTGGGTGGCGGTCCAAAAGAAAAACAGGCAATCGCTGGAATACCCAGGTGCCTCAGTCCACCCAGATGTGTATTTAAGTTACCACCTTAGATAAACCATTAATTTAACAAACTCACATCAGTCATGGATACACTCACCCAGTCCACGTCTACTAGTACAGCATGGCATAATAAGCAAACGTTGAAGTAACTCCCAAAGGTTTGATAATAACAGGTAATAGGTACTACCTCATCTACTTCCCAAACCCACAATGTAAATAGATCCTAATCATGCAATGTGTGAGGATTGAACTAATGCAATAAAACTGGGTAATACGAAGTGTGATCAAAGTGTTCCATGCCTTGCTGACGATCCGCAAAACCTAGCCATTCGAAGTAGCAAGCGGCGCACTCCGGGTACTCTATCGCAAACAAGCAAGCATACAATAAGTACTCAACTAATTCACAGGTAAACTCAAATAAGAGATCTAACCAGAAAGTTCAACTTAAGAACTCCGGTTGGCAAAAAGAATCAAATCGAACGAAGCAACGAAAGACAAACGACAAAAGAAACAAGCTTCGTTTACTAATATGGATCTAGGTCAAATTTTACAAAGGCAAAAACTGGTTTGAGTTGGTTAAACGGAAAAAGGGTTTCGAGGCGGAACTCCGGGCGCTTGTATCACCTGATTCCGATAAACGAGCAAAAAGTTATACTAGAACGAACATCGGATCAGAAATCACGATCAGAAAAATCGTGGAATAAATCCGAGAAAAAGAAAAAAGATGAACATATTAACAAACGAACGTTCATTATTTGGATCTAAATGATGAACGTGTTCGTTAAAACGAACGAACGAGCGAATGCTCGCTAAATAACTAAACCGAGAAAAAAACCGATCTATCTAAAAAACGAAATAAAAAAGAATCGAAAATAAACCGTTGAAAACCAACGGTTTTCTAAAAAAATGGCGGCGGCGGTGGAGTCGACCTCATCGGCGGCGGGCTCCGGCGGCGGCGGGGCGGCGGCGCGGCGACGGTAGGCGGCAGGCGACTCGGGCTAGGGTTTGGGGCAGCGGCGGCTTTGGGTTGCTCGGGCCCTCGGGGCGTGCTATAAAAAGGCCTCGGCCAGGGAGTCCTGGCCGGACACGGCCCGTAGGTCGGTTCGGATTTTTTTTAAATAATTACGCTCCGGAAAAAACAAAAGAAATACTAAACGGACTTCAAAAATCCCGAAATAAAATTTCCCCGGCTTCTAAAATCAAGCCGCACAGGATGAACATTTATTTGGGGCCTAAATGTAATTTCGGAAAACGCGCATTTTTCCTAAATTCAAATCAAATAGCAAATAAAACCAAAATAAAATCTTATTTGATTTTTTTATTAATTCCTCAATATTTCTTTATTTTGGGAAAGTCATTTTATTCCCACTCTCATATTTTATAATAGAAATAACCAAAGGTAAAATAAATCAAATCAAATGATCCTATTTTCAAAATTTGAGAAAACTCAAATATGAAAATAACGAAATCCCCAACTCTATCCGAGGGTCCTTGAGTTGCATGAAATTTCTAGGATCAACCAAAATGCAATAAAATATGATATGCAAAAATGATCCAGTGTATAACATTCCAAATTGAAAATTTGGGATGTTACAAACCTACCCCTTAAGATGAATCTCGCCCTCGAGATTCGGGTTGGCTAGAAAATAGGTGAGGCTGGTCCTTCAAAAATTCTTCCTCTCGTTCCCAGGTGGCTTCATCCTCCATGTGGTGGCTCCACTGAACGTTGCAAAACTTGATAACCTTGCTGCGGGTGACTCGGCTGGCATACTCGAGAATCTTAACTGGTTTCTCCTCGTAGGTCAAATCACTCGCCAACTGAATAGCTTCCAGCGGCACTGTATCTCTTAGTGGTATATCAACCATCTCCGCATGGCACTTCGTCAACTGTGAAACGTGCAACACGTCATGAACTCCTCACAATCCTTCGGGCAATTCCAACTTATAAGCTACTTCTCCCATACGCTCCAAAACCTTGTATGGTCCTACAAAACGTGGCGCTAACTTTCCCTTAACTCCAAAGCGCTTAACTCCCCGAAGTGGAGATACTCGAAGATAAACTCGGTCTCCGACTTCGTAAACTGTCTCCTTGCATTTAGGATCTGCGTAGCTCTTCTGCCTGGACTGGGCTACCTTGAGCCTATCACGAATCAATTTCACTTTCTGTTCCGACTCCTTAATCAAATCTGGTCCAAACAATTGTCGGTCTGCAACTTCATCCCACGACAATGGGGTCCTGCACCTCCTTCCGTATAAGGCTTCGAAAGGGGCCATCTTAAAACTGGATTGATAACTGTTGTTATAAGAGAACTCTGCGTATGGAAAATTGTCGTCCCAACTAGATCCATAATCTAGCGCAGAAGCTCTCAACATATCCTCCAAATCTGATTGACTCTCTCGGTTTGTCCATCTGTCTACGGATGGAAAGTTGTACTGAACTCTAGCCTGGTACCCAAAGTTTCATGCAACTGATTATAGAACTTTGAGGTAAATTGGGTTCCTCTTTCTGATACAATGCTCCTTGGAAGTCCATGCAGACATACGATCCTGGTCATGTATATCTTTGCCAACTTGGCACTACTATAGGTAGTCTTCACTTGAATGAAATGATCTACCTTTGTCAAATGATCGACTACAACCCAAATCGAGTCATAGCCTGAACAAGTTCTGGGCAATCCTGTAATAAAATCCATGCCTAACTTATCCCACTTCCATTCGGGTATCGGCAATGGCTGTAGCAATCCCGCTGGCTTTTGATGCTCTGCCTTTACTCTCTGACATATATCACAAACTGCTACATACTCCGCAATATCCTTCTTCATTCTAGTCCACCAGAAAGTATCCTTCAAATCCAAATACATCTTGGTATTTCCTGGGTGAATCAAATATGGTGAATCATGGGCCTCTTGCATAATTAACTTCCTGATCTTCGGGTCATTGGGCACATAAACACGGTCTTCAAACCATAAGGTATCATGCTCATCCTCACGAAATCCTTTAGCTTTTCCTTTGCTCATTTTCTCCTTAATAGAACCAATCTCCTTGTCAGTCCTTTGAGCTTCTCTGATCTTATCCCTCAAAGTAGACTGAATCTCCAATGCTACCACATAGCCTCTTGGGACTATCTCCAAACATAGCTCACGAAGATTTTCGACTAACTCCCTTGGTAAATCTCCCGTCATTAGGGTGTTTACATGACTTTTACAGCTCAGCGCGTTGGCTACTACGTTAGCCTTTCCGGGGTGATAATGCAATCTCATATCATAATCCTTGATGAGCTCCAACCATCTCCTTTGCTTGAGATTTAACTCCTTCTGCGTGAAAATGTACTTCAAACTCTTGTGATCCGTGTACACCTCACAATGGTTTCCAATGAGAAAATGTCTCCAAGTCTTCAACGCATGCACTACGGCTGCTAACTCCAAATCATGCGTAGCATAATTCAACTCATGGGGCTTAAGCTGTCGTGAGGCATATGAAACAACTCTTCCTTCCTGCATAAGCACTGCTCCAAGTCCTCGACGTGAAGCGTCACAATATACATCATAATCCGTGGTCTGATCCGGTAAAATCAACACTGGTGATGTAACCAAATGTTTCTTCAATTCCTGAAAACTAGCCTCACATTCCTCAGTCCATTTGAACTTGGTATCCCTTTTCAACAACTCCGTCATAGGCTTCGCAATCTTCGAGAAATTTTCAATGAATCTCCGGTAGTATCCTGCAAGTCCAAGAAAACTCCGGATCTCTTCAACTGTTGTTGGCGGTTCCCAATTTTTCATAGTGTCTACCTTGGTGGGATCTACTGCTATACCTTCTCCGGATATAACGTGTCCGAGAAATCCAACTTCCTTCAACCAAAATTCACATTTGCTAAACTTGGCATATAACCAATGTTCTCTGAGTTTACCAAGTACCAAACGCAAATGCTCCATATGCTCCTCTTCATTTTTCGAGTAAACCAGGATATCATCAATGAACACTACGACGAACTTATCCAAAAACTCCATAAATACTTTGTTCATCATGTTCATAAAATATGCAGGTGCGTTAGTCAGACCAAATGACATAACGGTATACTCGTAGAGCCCATACCTGGTGGTAAAAGCCGCCTTAGGTATATCCTGTTCTCAAATCCTGAACTGATGGTATCCTGATCACAGATCGATCTTGGAAAATACCTTAGCTCCTTGCAATCGATCAAATAGATCATTGATCATCGGTAGTGGGTACTTGTTCTTGACGGTTACTTCATTCAATCCTCGATAATCAACAACCATCCTTAACGATCCATCCTTCTTCTCCACTAGAAGTACTGGTGATCCCCAAGGCGAAGAACTTGGGCCGATATGTCCTTTATTCAGTAACTCCTTAATCTTCTTCTTAATCTCTTCCAAATCCTTTGCGGGCATCCTATATGGTCTCTTAGATATTGGCCCTGTGCCTGGCAAAAGCTCAATCAAAAACTCAATATCTCTATCCGGTGGCATGCCTGGCAACTCCTCTGGAAATACATCAGGGAATCCTTCACTACTGGTACTTCCTCCTGCAAAACTCCTGTTAACAAATTTACTTGAGTCCTTTTAGGCACATGCCGGGATACATACTTGATCCTTCTTCCTTCTAGGGTGGTAAGCAAAAATGACTTACTGGCGCAATCAATGTTTCCTCCATACATCGACAGCCAATCCATACCCAAAATTACATCCAAACCTTGTGGTTCAAAAATGATTAAATCTGAGGGAAACACATGCCTACCTATACTCAATGGCACTTGAAAACATCCCTTACTAGCCATATACTCCGCTCCTGGTGAGCTTACTAACATGGGTGTTCTAAGAACCTTAGTGGGCAGGTTATACTTATCCACAAATCCCCTTGAGATGTATGAATGCGATGCACCAGTATCGAAAAGAACGATTGTAGTAAATGACTTAACCAAAAACTTATCGATTACTGCATCCGTCTGCTCTTCAACCTCCTCCACGTTAACGTGGTTCACCTGTCCCCTATTGAAAGGGTTCGGCTTCTTCCCAGAGCTTCCATTGCCATTTCCATTCTGAGATTCAGGACATTCATTGGCATAATGTCCGGTCTTCTGGCACTTAAAGCAAGTGACTTGGCTCGGGTCTCTCTTGGCTGGGGTTGATGGGTTGGTACGGTTCTGGCCGTTGCTTCCTCCGTTCTCATTACCATTCTTGGTGCCATTATGATTGTGCGAGCTACCTCCTCCATGGGTATGCTGAAAATGTCCTCCCAGTCTAGGGGTAAAACGCGGCTTCTGCTGAGCTCCTGAATTGTACTTCCCTTGTCCATACTTCCTCTTACAATTCTCAATCTGCTGCTGCTTCCCTTCAATCATAAGAGCACGATCTACCAACTCCTGATAGTTGTTGAAGGTTGCTACCATCAACTGCATGCTCAACTCATCATTCAGTCCTTCCAGAAACTTATCCTGCTTAGGTGCATCCGTAGCAATGTCATCTGGGGCATAACATGCTAACTTGCTAAAGTCCTCCTCATACTGGCCAACTATCCATCCTCCTTGGCGCAAGTTGCGAAACTCACGCTTCTTCATGGCCATAGCTCCTGTTGAAACATGGGCAGTATAGAAAGCTTGCTGAAACTGGTCCCATGTGATAGTGTCAATAGGGAAAGTGGTTGTGAAATTCTCCCACCATGAGGCTGCGGGTCCGTCAAGCTGATGTGCAGCAAACTTCACCTTTTCTGCATCGGTGCATCCGGCTGTGGTCAACTCCATTGCTGTCTTGCGGAGCCAATCATCTGCTACTATAGGCTCGGTGCTATTGGAGAACACAGGCGGATTCAGCCTAAGAAAACGGGCTAAGTGATCAACAGGTGGTGGTGGTGGTGGGTTATTGTTGTTGCTGTTGTTTCCCTGATTTTGATTCTGGACTAGCAACTGCATCAACGTATTCTGCCGCTGGATCAACTGAGTGAGCTCCGGTGGGAAGGTAAATCCGGGGTCACGTCTCGGAGGCATCTGAGGGTTTAGAAAAGATGAGATTTAAGAATAGAGAGGGGTCTAGAGAGAAAACACTACCCATATGCACATGAGGCAAAAGCAAACAATTCACTTCATTCAATCAAACAAGGGCATACAATCGATCTAACTATCGCAAAAGTGCTCGGACTACTATATTTACATGGTGGACTACTACTACTGATGGGGTGGTCTACTAGAAATATTCTTCGGTTGCAGACTCCATGATATCTGCTCCTGCTTCATCAACATAGTCATCATCGCTATCATCTGGATCCGAGTCGGTGTCGTCGATGATGATGTAGTCTTCCGGGCGAATCTCCTTGGGTTCTTCGTCTTCTTCTACCGGTGTAGGGCCTCCCATAAATATTCCGATCTTCTTGATCGGATTGTCATTCTTCTCCACTAATACTTTGATTTCCCCTTCATAATCTTCACATGTAGCCTTGAGTTCTTCCTCCAACTCCGTGATTCTTGTCCTCGCTTTCTTCAGATCTATCATGTCGGTGCACATCTGGTTCTCCTGACGTCGAATGTGCTGGTTTAACTCCTGGATAAAAGCTGCAATTGATCTATCCTTCCTGGTGCTAATCATCTCCCAGTGCTCATCTCGGCGCCCACAAATCTGGTAGATAGTATCCTTGAGATAATTGCGGTAAACTTCTCCAATGCGTCCCATGGCGATGTGAGCTGCCATGCTCTTTCCTAGACTCCAGGTTGGTGCATCAAAGGAAAATTCTATGGGCTCAGTGACTGGCATGAACGTCCTTCCTGGAACTTGAACTTGAATCATCCAGCGCTCCTATTCAGGTAAAGTGGCTTTGTAGGTCGCGGTGAAGCTTGGTACTCCTATGTTCAGATATCTAGTGACTTCCTTCAAGTGATATCCAAAGGGTGTATCTTCATCAGGTTGCGTGAACTTGTTCCTTGCATCCGTCATCCTAAAAGAGTAGAAAAGATGAGGAGTCAGAAAGAGAAGAGTGAGTAGTGATCTAGGGCTTTAGCTTAGTGGTCGTGTCCTACAGTCAGCGTGTGCTCTAATACCATCTTGTAGTGACTAGACCTCAAACGGTCCAATCTCTGTGCTCCAGTGTCATCCCTGGATCAGTAATGCTGACACCACACAATACTTGAAGGATTTATAATAGAGTAGCAATCACACACTTATTACATCGAGTGTCTCCAAAAGAGAACTTATTACAATAAATATGGCTTAAGGCCATCTAATAACAATAACAGCGGAAGGCTTGGAAGATAAGTGAGTCCATCAACTCCAACGGCATCACTGAGTATAGAACCATGACCTAAAGGCACCTTACTCGTCATCTGAAAAGTCTGCAACATGAACGTTGCAGCCCGAAACGGGTCAGCACATGGAATATGCTGGCAATGTAACACATAGAGAGCAATGAAAGAATAATGCTATACTACATGCATATTTTGGCTGGTGGAAAGCTCTATGGTTACAATTTTGCGTAAAGACAATTTTTCCCTACTGCAAAGGAATACATTTTATTTAACTATCATGGTGGTTGTTAAACATTGAGAGTGTAGACACCCTCTCAATCCCAATTAAACATCTTCGTTAAAACCCAACAAAATTAATAAGAGTAACATGATGAGATTCACATGATAATCCAAGTACTAGATACTCAAGATGTCCACAACCGGGGACACGGCTAACCATGATTAGTTTATACACTCTACAGAGGTTGGCTCAATTTTCCCCACAAGACTTGATCTCCTCTGTTGGGATTCTCGCACTACATGGTGTTTGAGAAACGGATGACCGAGACAGTCTTTCACAAGCGCTAGCACCTTACGATCGGATAGACCGTTACACCTACTCTCCCCTACATCTGCTAGTCTACCACTGTATGAGTTCGCACAACTTAGTCAACTATGCTAGAGCCCATAGTAGCTTGTGGCTGCACACGGAAGTTTCTAGTATGAATAATCTCATGATCCCTTTGACCCTGGGTGGCGGTCCAAAAGAAAAATAGGCAATCACTGTAATACCCAGGTGCCTCAATCCACCTAGATGTGTATTTAAGTTGCCACCTTAGATAAACCATTAATTTAACAAACTCACATCTGTCATGGATACACTCACCCAATCCACGTCTACTAGCATAGCATGGCATAATAAGCAAACGTTGAAGTAACTCCCAAAGGTTTGATAATAACAGGTAATAGGTACTACCTCATCTACTTCCCAAACCCACAATTTAATTAGATCCTAATCATGCAATGTGTGAGGATTGATCTAATGCAATAAAACTGGGTAATAGGAAGTGTGATCAAAGTGTTACTTGCTTTGCGGATGATCCGCAAAACCTAGCGATTCGAAGTAGCAAATGGCGCACTCCGGGTACCCTATCGCAAACAAACAAGCATACAAGAAGTACTCAACTAATGCACAGGTAAACTCAAATAGGAGATCTAACCAGAAAGTTCAACTTAAGAACTCCGGTTGGCAAAAAGAATCAAATCGAACGAAGCAACGAAAGACAAACGGCAAAAGAAACAAGCTTCATTTACTAATATGGATCTAGGACAAATTTTACACAGGCAAAAACTGGTTTGAGTTGGTTAAACGGAAAGAGGGTTTCGAGGCGAAACTCTAGGCGCTTGAATCGCCTGATTCCGATAAACGAGCAAAAAGTTATACTAGAACGAACATCGGATCAGAAATCGCGATCAGAAAAATCACGGAATAAATCTGAGAAAAAGAAAAACGATGAACAGATTAACGAACGAACGTTCGTCATCTGGATCTAAACGATGAACGCGTTCGTTAAAACGAACGAATGAGTGAATGCTCGCTAAATAATTAAACCGAGAAAAAACCGATCTATCTAAAAAACGAAACTAAAAAAACCGGTGAAAACCAACGGTTTTCTAAAAAAACGGCGGCGGCGGCGGAGTCGGCCTCATCGGCGGCGGGCTCCGGCGGCGGCGCGGTGGCTGGCGGCGGCGGCTGGGGCGGCGGGCGGCTCGGGCTAGGGTTTGGGTCGGCGGCGGCTTTGGGCTGCTCGGGCCCCCGGGGCGCGCTATAAAAAGGCCTCGGCCAGGGAGTCTTGGCCGGACACGGCCCGTAGGTCGGTTCGGACTTTTTTTTAAATAATTACGCTCAGAAAAAACAAAAGAAATACTAAACAGACTCCAAAATCCCGAAATAAATTTTCCCCGACTTCTAAAATCAAGCCGCACAGGATGAACATTATTTGGGGCGTAAATGCAATTTTGAAAACCGCGCATTTTTCCTAAATTCAAATCAAATAGCAAATAAAACCAAAATAAAATCTTATTTGATTTTTTTATTAAATCCTCAATATTTCTTTATTTTGAGAAAGTCATTTTATTCCCTCTCTCATATTTTTATAATAGAAATAATTGAAGATAAAATAAATAAAATCAAATGATCCTATTTTCAAAATTTGAGGAAACTCAAATAGGAAAATAACGGAATCCCCAACTCTCTGCGAGGGTCCTTGAGTTGCGTGAAATTTCTAGGATCGACCAAAATGCAATAAAATATGATATGCAAAGATGATCTCGTGTATAACATTCCAAATTGAAAATTTGGGATGTTACATTATAGCTCTTAGTGCATTCGTTGCATGGCAATCCCTACTCCTCATGTTGATATCAATTGATGGGCATCGCCATAGCCCGTTGGTTAGCCGCATCGATGTGAGACTTTCTACTCTTTTTTCTCTTCTCTATATTTACCCCTATCATCATACTCTATTCCACCTATAGTGCTATATCCATGGCTTGCGCTCATGTATTGTGTGAGGGTTGAAAAAGCTGAAGCACGTGAAAAAGTACGAACCAATTGCTCAGCTTGTCATCGGGGTTGTGCATGATAAATATTTTGTGTTAAGAAGATAGAGCATGACAAGACTATATGATTTTGTAGGGATAGCTTTCTTTAGCGTTAATGTTTTGAAAGACATGATTGTTTGTTGGGATGCCTAAGTATTGACATCCTTATGTCAAATTATAGACTATTGCTTTGAATCACTTATGTCTCAATATTCATGCCATGACTAGACATATGATCAAGTTTATGTTAGGTAGCATTCCACATAAAAAGTTATCTTTTATATCATTTACCTACTCGAGGACAAACAGGAATTAAGCTTGGGGATGCTGATACGTCTCTGTCGTATCTATAATTTTTTATTGTTCCATGCCTATATTATACAAGTTTCACATACTTTTGGCAACTTTTTATATGATTTATTGGACTAACCTATTGATCCAGTGCCCAGTGCCACTTCACGTTTTCTGGATGTTTTTTGTATCGCAGAGTATCCGTACCAAATGAAGTCCAAACGCGATGAAAATTTCCGGAGAATTATTTGGAATATTTGTGATTTTTGGGAGTTGGAATCACTGCAAATGGAGGCCCACACAGGGCACAAGACACCAGGGCGCTCCAGAGGCCCCCGGCGTGCGGTGGTGGGTTGTGCCCACCTTATATGTCGGTTGGACCTCTACTTCGGGCGCAAGGAAGCTTATATCCGGTAAAAAATGGTGTTAAGATCTCTGCGCAATCAGAGTTACGGATCTCCGGGAATATAAGAAACGGTTTTCGGCCAGAACTGGGGAACGCGAAACAGAAGAGAACGGAGAGGGAGATCCAATCTCGGAGGGGCTCCCGCCCCTCCGCCGCTATGGAGATCATGGACCAGAGGGGGAACTCTCCTCCCATCTAGGGGGGAGTCCAAGGAAGAAGAAGAAGGAGGGGGCTCTCTCTCCCTCGCTTCCGTTGGCGCCAGAGTGCCACCGGGGGCAACGATCGGGACGACGATCTACATCAACAATCTTGCTACCGTCAACACTAACTTTCTGCCCCTCTATGCAGCAGTGTAACACGTCTTCCCCTGCTATAATCTCTACTTAAACATGGTGCTCAACTCCATATATTATTTCCCAATGATCTATGGTTATCCTATGATGTTTGAGTAGATCCGTTTTGTCTTGTGGGTTAATCGTGATCTTGGTTGTTACGATTGTATATTTTATATATGGTTCTGTCCTACGGTGCCCTCCGTCTCGTGCAAACGTGAGCCCCCCTCCCCCCCCCCCCCCCCCGTTGTAGGGTGTTGCAATATGTTCATGGTTCTCTTAAGGTGGGTTGCGAGAGTGACAGAAATTTAAACCCGAGTAGGTGGGGTATGACGTATTGGAATAAACAGGACTTCATACTTAATGCTATGGTTGGGTTTCACTACCTTAATGATCTTTAGTAGTTGCGGATGCTTGTTGGAGTTCAATCATAAGTACATATGATCCAAGTAGAGAAAGTATGTTAGCTCATGCCTCTCCCTCATATAAAATTGCAAGAATTATTACCGGTACTTGTTATCGATTTCCTAGGGACAAATGACTTTCTTATTGACACAAGCTATCCACTTTTATTACCTTGCAATTTATTTGTAGTTTTATTCTTGCAAAGTACTCGTAGATTTATTCCTACAAAATAGTTTCATACTTGTTTCTGGTAAAGCAAACGTCAAGCGGGCGTAGAGTTGTATCGATGGTCGATAGAACTTGAGGGAATATTTGTTCTATCTTTAGCTCCTCATTGGGTTTTACACTCTTATTTATCGAAAAAGGATACAGACGATCCCCTATACTTGTGGGTTATCATGCGGCCATGGACCCAGCTGTCAGCCTCTCCACGTACAGTCCACGTCCGATGGTTGTCGTTCGTTGACCACGTTGACCACGGCGCGCCGAGAGCACAAGGGTGGTGGACAACAGTGAGGCCTCGGAAGGGGACGACGCGGAGCCGGGGAAGACGCGGCAGTGGATGCCCATGTGGAGGGGAGTATGTGGGTTGACTGCTTCAGCTACGGTGGGAGGCTGCCGTTGCCGGAGAATAATAGGAGGTGTGGGTGAGTATAGAGGGATGGCATGGCCAGCGGTGGCAGCACAGCCGGACACGGGAGGCAGGAGCAGGTGGCACAACCGACGCTTGTTTAGGCGGCTGGAGCAAGAAGACCAGAGGTTGAAGAAGCACTACGGCCATTGGATGGACATTGTACGGTCACTGGAGCTAGAATCGTTCATATTACCTAAGTTGACAAAGCCCTCCGTCCCCATCATCTTAGTAGGCCCACAAGTCAGTCTCCCACTATGGTGGGTCCCAACTAGCAGGGGGAGTATTCATTTTTTGTGCGTAATAACGAGGCACTTCCTTGCGTGCAAAGATATAGCTGGTGGGTCCGACCTGTCAGCGGGGGGAACATTTTTTCGCGAAATACAAAGGCCCTTCCGGTGGGTCCCAGCTATCAGGTGGAGGAATCATTATTTTGCGCGTAGTAAGGAGGAATTTCCTTGCATGCGGCCGTGGACCCAGCTATCAGCCTCTCCACGTACAATCCACTTCAGATGCATGTCGTTCATTGACCACGTTGACCACGCCACGCCGAGAGCACCAGGGCGGTGGACGACGGCGAGGCCTAGGAAGGGAACGACACGGAGCCAGGGAAGACTCGACAGTTGTTTCGCACGTGAAGGGGTGTACGAGGGTTTACTGGTTCGTGTGCCGTCGCCGGAGAATAACAACAGGTGTGGGTGAGTAGAGGAATGGCTAGGCCAGCGATGGGAGTACGATGGGGCGGTGAGGCCTGCACGGCAGCATAGCCGGCCACGGGAGGAGGGAGTAGGCAGTCCCGCCAGCGTTTGTTTGAGCGGCTGGAGCAGGAAGAGCAGAGGTTGAAGAAGCACGATGGCAGTTGGATGGACATCGAACAGTCACTGCTCTCGTGTGTTGACTAAGTTGACACAGTGTTGCGTGTGCGTCAACCTTTTTTAGGAAAGCATACGCGTCAACCTGTAGTAGGCACACAAGTCAGCCTCAAATATGTGGAAAACAACATACAACCCATCTGCCATTATTTCTAATAATTTACAGCCCATTTGCAAATTCTTAAGAATTGTTTTGGAGCCCATCTTCTTTTTGTTAGCATTACACCCCATATTGTGGCCACGATAAAAAATTATAAGAAAATTTGCATATTTTGGTGCGGTCAAGTGTTTTTAATCCTGAAATATCGAGTCACATTCAAGCTATTTTGAAAAATAATTTATATAAATATAAAATCCAAATAATTTTCCATGCATAAAAATCAATGGAATTCAAAATCTTGTAATAAAAAAAATGAAACTACTTCCCGGTTTGATGTGTTTTAAAAATGTACAACCCATTTTTGGGCAAACCGAATGAAACTCTCCTTGTCTTGAAAGATTTGCAGCCCAGCAGGGCTGATAAAGCAAGTAGGCGTTGTTTGGGTATTTCTTTAAAAAAATAGAACTGTACTAGCCATTTTCAGCAAGAAAAAAACACAACTGGGCTCATGACGTGGTAAACATAAATAAAACTCTAGATAGACGGGCCATAACCCCCGCACAGGCCCGTTGTTACCCTGATCCATCGCTAAAACTAGTATAAATGACAACTACTTGTTCCTAAAAAAATAACAACTGCGTGACCTGCTGGGTCCCTAGTGTCATCCGCTCGTTGTGTAATTCTCTCATTTATTGACTACGTTGATAATGGCGTGAGCCCCAGATGTCCAACCATTAGGAGGAACCTTTTTTGGGGGCTTGTAATAACATGGCACTTGCTTGCATACTGCTATGACGCTGGTGGGTCCCTACTGTCATCCTCTGCATGTACAAACATCTCCTTGTTCCTCTCGGTTGTTGACGACGTTGACAACGCAAGAGGGCGGTGCACCACGCACGGCGAGCGAACCAAGGCCGAGGATGATGACGAGGCCTTGGACGGAGCGAACAAGAGCTGTGGAAGATGCGCCAGTCCAGTCGCAGGCAGAGGGGAGTACGAGGGTTGACTGGTTCGGGTGCGGGTGCGTGTTGGGGCTAACGTCGCCAGAGAATAATAGGGCATGTGGGGGAATAGAGGGAGGGATTGGCCAACGTTGGAGGGTATGATAGGGCGGCAGAGGCGCAGCCAGCCATGGGAGGCGGGAGCAGGCAGAGCCGACGGGGTGGTTTGGTTTGGGCGGCTGGAGGAAGAAGACAAGAGATAGAAGATACATGACAGATGTTGAATGTCAATCCAACGGCTGGTAGGCAGAATCGTTTGTTGACTAGCTAGTAAGTCGACACCACCTTGGATAGGCTATTTCCTCGTGGGTCCCAAATGTCAGAATCCAATCTGTCATGGTCATGCAGCCTTTCCTATGGAAATTTACAGCCCATTTGGTGTGCTAGTTTAAAATAAGTTTGTGGGTGCTGGTGGGGGCTAATCACTTGGCTTCTGTAATGCAAAGTGAGCTCAAGCAGCCGGTGAGAGTGATGTTATTTCCCTTGGTTGGGATTTGTTAGAATATTTCAATCTAAATAAAATGAATGGCAAGCCATTTGCCTTGTTTGAAAGAAAATATGACAGTCACAGCCGAGTTGAAAAGGGAAAGAACATCTAACTCTGATGTCTACTACACAACCTTCTTCTTGCAAGATCTAAAGATATACCTTCAAGCACTCACCTCCCCGGCAACGGCGCCAGAAAAAAGCTTGATGTCTACTACACAACCTTCTTCTTGTAGATGTTATTGGGCCTCCAAGTGCAGATGTTTGTAGGACAGTAGCAAATTTCCCTCAAGTGGATGACCTAAGGTTTATCAATCCGTAGGAGGCGTAGGATGAAGATGGTATCTCTCAAGCAACCCTGCAACCAAATAACAAAGAGTCTCTTGTGTCCCCAACACAACCAATACAATTGTAAATTGTATAGGTGCACTAGTTCGGCAAAGAGATGGTGATACAAGTGGTATATGGATGGTAGATAATAGTTTTTGTACTCTGAAAATATAAAAATAGTAAGGTAACGAATGATAAAAGTGAGCATAAACGGTATTGCAATGCGTTGAAACAAGGCCTAGGGTTCATACTTTCGCTAGTGCAAGTTCCCTCAACAATAATAACATAATTGGATCACATAACTATCCCTCAACATGCAACAAAGAGTCACTCCAAAGTCACTAATAGCGGAGAACAAACTAAGAGATTATGGTAGGGTACGAAACCACCTCAAAGTTATTCTTTCCAATCAATCCGTTGGGCTATTCCTATAAGTGTCACAAACAGCCCTAGAGTTCGTACTAGAATAACACCTTAAGACACAAACCAACCAAAACCCTAATGTCACCTAGATACTCCAATGTCACCTCAAGTATCCGTGGGTATGATTATACGATATGCATCACACAATCTCAGATTCATCTCTTCAACCAACACATAGAACCTCAAAGAGTGCCCCAAAGTTTCTACCGGAGAATCACGACGAAAACGTGTGCCAACCCCTATGCATAGGTTCATGGGCGGAACCCGCAAGTTGATCACCAAAACATACATCAAGTGAATCACGTGATATCCCATTGTCACCACAGATACACATGGAAAGACATACATCAAGTGATCTCAAATCTTTAAAGACTCAATCCGATAAGATAACTTCAAAGGGGGAGCTCAATCCATTACAAGAGAGTGGAGGCGAAGGAGAAACATAAGATCCCACTATAATAGCAAAGCTCGTGATACATCAAGATCGTACCACCTCAAGAACACAAGAGACAGAGATCAAACACATAGCTACTGGTACATACCCTCAGCCCCGAGGGAGAACTACTCCCTCCTCATCATGGAGAGCACTGAGATGATGAAGATGGCCACTGGAGAGGGATTCCCCCCTCCGGTAGGATGCTGGAATGGGTCTAGATTGGCTTTTGGTGGCTACAGAGGCTTCAAGCGGCGGAACTCCCGATCTATTGTGCTCCCCGGTCGTTTTAGGGTATATGGGTATATATAGGAGGAAGAAGTACGCCAGGGGAGCCACGAGGGCCCACGAGGGTGGAGGGCCCGCCCAGGGGGTGGGCGCGCCCCTGCCTCATGGCCTCCTCGTTGATCCCCTGACGTGCACTCCAAGTATTCTGGGCTTCTTCTGATCCAAAAATAAAGTTCCGTGAAGTTTCAGGGCAATTGGATTCCGTTTGATTTTCCTTTTCTGCGATATTCTAAAACAAGAAAAAAAAACAGAAACTGGCACTGGGCTCTGGGTTAATAGGTTAGTCCCAAAAGTAATATAAAAGTGTATAATAAAGCCCATAAACATGCAAAGTTGATAATATAATAGCATGGAACAATCAAAAATTAATTCCCCAAGATTAATTCCTGCTCGTCCTCGAGTAGGTAAATGATAAAAACAGAATTTTTGATGTGGAATGCTACCTAACATATTTCTCTAAGTAATTCTTCTTTATTGTGGCAAGAATATTCAGATCCAAAAGATTCAAGACAAAAGTTTAATATTGACATAAAAATAATAATACTTCAAGCATACTAACTAAGCAATCATGTCTTCTCAAAATAACATGGCCAAAGAAAGCTATCCATACAAAATGATATAGTCTGGCTATGCTCCATCTTCACCACACAAAATATTTAAATCATGCACAACCCCGATGACAAGCCAAGCAATTTTTCATACTTTTGATGTTCTCAAACTTTTTCAATCTTCACGCAATATATAAACGTGAGCCATGGATATAGCACTATAGGTGGAATAGAATGGTGGTTGTGGAGAAGACAAAAAGGAGAAGATAGTCTCATATCAACTAGGCGTATCAACGGGCTATGGAGATGCCCATCAATAGATATCAATGTGAGTGAGTAGGATTGCCATGCAACAGATGCACTAGAGCTATAAATGTATGAAAGCTCAACTAAAGAAACTAGTGGGTGTGCATCTAACTCGCTTGCTCACGAAGACCTAGGGCATTTTGAGGAAGCCCATCATTGGAATATACAAGCCAAGTTCTATAATGAAAGATTACCACTAGTATATGAAAGTGACAAAATAGAAGACTCTCTATCATGAAGATCATGGTGCTACTTTGAAGCACAAGTGTGGTAAAAGGATAGTAGCATTGCCCCTTCTCTCTTTTTCTCTCATTTTTTTATTTTTTTATTCAGGCCTTCCCTTTTTTATGGCCTTTTTCTCTTTTTTTATTTGGGCTTCTTCGGCCTCTTTTATTTATTTATTTATTTTCATCCGGAGTCTCATCCCGACTTGTGGGGAATCATAGTCTCCATCATCCTTTCCTCACTAGGACAATGCTCTAATAATGATGATCATCACACTTTTATTTTCTTACAACTCAAGAATTACAACTCGATACTTAGAACAAGATATGGCTCTATATGAATGCCTCCGGTGGTGTACTGGGATGTGCAATGATTCATGAGTGACATGTATGAAAGAATTATGAACGGTGGCTTTGCCACAAATACGATGCCAACTACATGATCATGCAAAGCAATATGACATTGATGAAGCGTGTCATAATAAACGGAACGGTGGAAAGTTGCATGGAAATATATCTCGGAATGGCTATGGAAATGCAATAATAGGTAGGTATGGTGGCTGTTTTGAGGAAGGTATATGGTGGGTTTATGATACCGGCGAAAGGTGCGCGGTATTAGAGAGACTAGCAATGGTGGAAGGGTGAGAGTGCGTATAATCCATGGACTCAACATTAGTCATAAAGAACTCACATACTTATTGCAAAAATTTATTAGTTATCGAAACAAAGTACTACACGCATGCTCATAGGGGGATAGATTGGTAGGAAAATACCATCGCTTGTCCCCGACCGCCACTCATAAGGAAGACCGTCAATAAATAAATCATGCTCCGACTTCATCACATAACGGTTCACCATACGTGCATGCTACGGGAATCACAAACTTCAACACAAGTATTTCTCAAATTCACAACTACTCAACTAGCATGACTCTAATATTACCATCCTCATATCTCAAAACAATCATCAAGTATCAAACTTCTCATAGTATTCAATGCACTCTATATGAAAGTTTTTATTATATCCCTCTTGGCTGCCCATCATATTTAGGACTAATTTAATAACCAAAGAAAATTACCATTCTGTTCTAAATACTCTCAAAATAATATAAGTGAAGCATGAGAGTTCATCAAATTCTTCAAAATAAAATCACCACCGTCCTCTAAAAAGATATAAGTGAAGCACTAGAGCAAATGACAAACTACTCCGAAAGATATAAGTGAAGACTAATGAGTAGTCGAATAATTATGCAACTATGTGAAGACTCTCTAACATTTAATAATTTCAGATCTTGGTATTTTATTCAAACAGAAAGAAAAGCAAAAGAAAATGACATTCTAAGAATAGCAAACATCATGTGAAGAAGCATAAACTTAGGATCAACCGAAACTAACCGATAGTTGTTGAAGAAGAAAGGTGGGATGCCAGCTGGGGCATCCCCAAGCTTAGAAGCTTGAGACTTCTTGAAATATTATCTTGGGACGCCTTGGGCATCCCCAATCTTGAGATTTTGTGTCTCCTTAATTCCTCTCATATCACGGTCTCCCTAAATCTCAAAAGCTTCATCCACACAAAACTCAACAAGGACTCGTGAGATAATTTAGTATAAACCATTGCCAAAACCTTATCATACTCTACTATAGCAAATCACTAAAATTATTATTCAACATTTCATGCTAACTGCCTCTGCATATTTAATAGTCCTATCCTCAAATAGAATCATTAAAGAAGCAAACATATGCAAACATAACAGCAATCTGCCTAAACAGGATAGTCTGTAAAGAGTGCAGCAAGATCCATACTTCCAAAACTCCAAAAATTATGAAAGAAAATTCCCATTGTAGTAAATTTATCAGAGCTTAATATGCAAAAGGTTTCAACATTTTATCACATTCTGACTTTTCTAGGGAATTATTGCAACAGTGGTAAACTTTCTGTTTTCAAACAGCAACATGTGGACTTCTAAAATAGGCATAGTAAAGGCTATCAATGCCACTTTTATTGAAATAAAAGATGCAAAACATTGTTATAAATAACAGCAAGCAAATATTAACAAAATAAATTGACGCTCCAAGCAAAACACATATCATGTGGTGAATAAAAATATAGCTCCAAGTAAAGTTACCGATGAACGAAGACGAAAGAGGGGATGCCATCCGGGGCATCCCCAAGATTAGGCTTTTCGTTGTCCTTGAATATTACCTTGGGGTCCCTTGAGCATCCCCAAGATTAGGCTTTTGCCACTCCTTATTCCATAATCCATCAAATCTTTACCCAAAACTTGAAAACTTCACAACACAAAACTTAAAGTAGAAAATCTAGTGAGCTCCGTTAGCGAAAGAAAACAAAACACCACTTCAAGGTACGGTAATGAACTCATTATTTATTTATATTGGTGTTAAACCTAATGTATTCCAACTTGTATATGGTTTATAAACTATTTTACTAGCCATAGATTCATCAAAATAAGCATACAACACACGAAAAACAGAATCTGTCAAAAACAGAACAGTCTGTAGTAATCTGTAACTAACGCAAACTTCTGGAACCCCAAAAATTCTAAAATGAATTGCTGGACCTGAGTAATTTATCTATTAATCATCTTCAAAAATAATTAACTAAATAGCACTTCCCAAATGAAAATGGCAGAAATTCTCGTGAGCGCTAAAGTTTCTGTTTTTTACAGCAAGATTAAAAAGACTTTCCCCAAGTCTTCCCAAAGGTTCTACTTGGTACAAACACTAATTAAAACATAAAGCCACATCTAAACAGAGGCTATATGAATTATTTATTATTAAACAAGAACAAAAATCAAGGAACTAAAATAAAATTGGGTTGCCTCCCAACAAGCGCTATCGTTTAACGCCCCTAGCTAGGCATGATGATTTCAACGATGCTCACATAAAAGATAAGAATTGTAACATAAAGAGAGCATAATGAAGAATATGACTAGCACATTTAAGTCTAACCCAATTCCTATGCATAGGGATGTTGTGAGAAAACAACTAATGGGAGCAATAATCAACTAGCATAGGAAGGTAAAGCAAGCAAAACTTCAAAATTTTAAGCACATAGAGAGGAAACTTGATACTATTGCAATTCCTACAAGCATATGTTCCTCCCTCATAATAATTTTCAGTAGCATCATGAATGAGTTCAAAAATATAATCAGCACCTAAAGCATTCTTTTCATGATCTACAAGCATAGAAAATTTACTACTCTCCACATAAGCAAAATTCTTCTCATGAATAATAGTGGGAGCAAACTCAACAAAATAACTATCATGTTATTGAAAATTAAGATCAAGATGACAAGTTTCATGGTTATCATTATTCTTTAAAGCATACGTGTCATCACAATAATCATCATAGATAGGAGGCATGCTTTCATCATAATAAATTTGCTCATCAAAACTTGGGGGACAAAAAATATCATCTTCATCAAACATAGCTTCCCCAAGCTTGTGGCTTTGCATATCATTAGCATCATGGATATTCAAGGAATTCGTACTAACAACATTGCAATCATGCCCATCATGCACTTATTTAGTGCCAAACATTCTATAGATTTCTTCTTATAGCACTTGAGCACAATTATCCTTTCCATCATACTCACGAAAGATATTAAAAAGGTGAAGCGTATGAGACAAACTCAATTCCATTTTTTATAGTTTTCTTTTATAAACTAAACTAATGATAAAACAAGAAACTAAAAGACTTGATTGCAAGATCTAAAGATATACCTTCAAGCGCTAACCTCCCCGGCAACGGCGCCAGAAAAGAGCTTGATGTCTACTACACAACCTTCTTCTTGTAGACGTTGTTGGGCCTCCAAGTGCAGAGGTTTGTAGGACAGTAGCAAATTTCCCTCAAGTGGATGACCTAAGGTTTATCAATCCATAGGAGGCATAGGATGAAGATGGTCTCTCTCAAGCAACCCTGCAATCAAATAACAAAGAGTCTCTTGTGTCCCCAACACACCCAATACAATGGTAAATTGTATAGGTGCACTAGTTCGGCGAAGAGATGGTGATACAAGTGGTATATGGATGGTAGATAATAGTTTTTGTAATCCGAAAATATAAAAGCAGCAAGGTAACGAATGATAAAAGTGAGCGTAAACGGTATTGCAATGCGTTGAAACAAGGCCTAGGGTTCATACTTTCGCTAGTGCAAGTTCCCTCAACAATAATAACATAATTGGATCACATAACTATCCCTCAACATGCAACAAAGAGTCACTCCAAAGTCACTAATAGCGGAGAACAAACTAAGAGATTATGGTAGGGTACGAAACCACCTCAAAGTTATTCTTTCCAATCAATCCGTTGGGCTATTCCTATAAGTGTCACAAACATCCCTAGAGTTCGTACTAGAATAACACCTTAAGACACAAACCAACGAAAACCCTAATGTCACCTAGATACTCCAATGTCACCTCAAGTATCCGTGGGTATGGTTATACGATATGCATCACACAATCTCAGATTCATCTATTCAACCAACACATAGAACCTCAAAGAGTGCCCCAAAGTTTCTACCAGAGAATCACGACGAAAACGTGTGCCAACCCCTATGCATAGGTTCATAGGCAGAACCCGCAAGTTGATCACCAAAACATACATCAAGTGAATCACGTGATATCCCATTGTCACCACAGATACGCACGGCAAGACATACATCAAGTGTTCTCAAATCTTTAAAGACTCAATCTGATAGGATAACTTCAAAGGGGGAGCTCAATCCATTACAAGAGAGTATAGGGGGAGGAGAAACATAAGATCCAACTGTAATAGCAAAGCTCGTGATACATCAAGATCGTACCACCTCAAGAACACAAGAGACAGAGATCAAACACATAGCTACTGGTACATACCCTCAGCCCCGAGGGAGAACTACTCCCTCCTCATCATGGAGAGCACCGGGATGATGAAGATGGCCACCGGAGAGGGATTCCCCCCTACGGCAGGGTGCCGGAATGGGTCTAGATTGGCTTTCAGTGGCTACGGAGGCTTCTGGGGGTGGAACTCCCGATCTATTGTGCTCCTCGATCGTTTTAGGGTATATGGGTATATATAGTAGGAAGAAGTATGTCAGGGGAGCCATGAGGGGCCCACGAGGATGGAGGGCATGCCCAGGGGGTGGGCATGCCCACCTGCCTCGTGGCCTCCTTGTTGATCCCCTAACATGCACTCCAAGTCTTCTGGGCTTCTTCTGATCGAAAAATAAGTTCCGTGAAGTTTCAGGTCAATTGGACTCCGTTTGATTTTCCTTTTATGCGATATTCTAAAACAAGGAAAAAAACAAAAACTGGCACTGGGCTCTGGGTTAATAGGTTAGTCCCAGAAGTAATATAAAAGTGTATAATAAAGCCCATAAACATCCAAAGTTGATAATATAATAGCATGGAACAATCAAAATTATAGATACGTTGGAGACGTATCAAACTCCAGCTTACAAACTGTACAAAAGCACGAGGGTTAATTGTTCATCTGGTTTAGACAAAACCTAGGTTGAAAAGGGCAACAACATCTAACTCCAGCATGGTTTTCGGCAGTCACAGTCAAATGGATCGGTCAGGTCCATAGAATGAACATCTTGGGTCATAAAATTTACTGGATTATGACCCCAATATGTTGTAAATAGAAGCCCGGCATGTTCATAAGCTCTTTTCCCCACCTAAAACTCCTTTTTTTTGCTCTTCGACATACCCATCCTTCAAAACCATGCTGCTGATAAACTTAAGCCTGATGGACAGTAGTAACCTCGCATTCAGCAAGAAGAATGTGACAAATCTAGTATTTGCATGGTTGGCTACATATCGTTCTAGCGTTATTGTCTTCAATCGAATGTCATGAGAAGTGAGAAAATCCTGGTGCTTAGGAATCCACCGATTGGTTATAACTTTTCTTAACCCGTCTTGTTGCCTAAATAGACATGAAGATTGAAAACAATTAAGGTCTAGAAAAAGAGTGTGGAAAGAGCAACAGCTGAACGGTTAATTCTAGTACACTATATGCGGGCTTCCAATGTGTGTGAAATTATCACCTTTATATACAATTTCTCCGGACATGGAAAGCATTGTAACAAGCCAATAATCTTGTTCAGATCAAAACTATTTATTTGGATATATAAGATCTTGACAGAATCCAGCACCATTGATAGGCTATCCATGGAGAAACTCTTCATTGAGCATAGAACATAATATTAGTACAAAATGTGTACTCCGAGATGATATATATCTTATGCATAGAAATTTAAAATGCAGCTTATGGTTACAAGTGTAGATGATAATATAAAGTACCTGAAGAACTATGGAGCCAAACACCATATTGAAATGAGCACAAAGATCATGTATTACACCCAAGGTCTCTAGTTTAGGCGCAGAGAGGACGATTATTTGCGACGGTGAATAACTAGAATCAAGGATCGACCTTTGAAGTGAAGGGGCATCTTGGATGATGAGCTGCCTTCTGTCAAAAGAAATTCCAATTCTTACAAGGTTAGGCAACTTTATTGGAGATAACCAATTCTAACTGTGAAAACAAGCACCAAGCACTCTGATAACCCACAAGTATAGGGGACCGCAACAGTTTTCGAGGGTAGAGTATTAAACCCAAATTTATTGATTCGACACAAGGGGAGCCAAAGAATATTCTCAAGTATTAGTAGCTGAGTTGTCAATTCAACCACACCTGGAAAACTTAATATCTGCAGCAAAGTATTTAGTAGCAAAGTAGTATGGAAGTAACGGTGACAGTGGCAAAAGTAGCGGTAGCAGTTTTGTGGTGATTGTAACAGTGGCAACGGAAAAGTAACTAAGCAAAGATCAATATGTGAAAAGCTCATAGGCATTGGATCAGTGATGGATAATTATGTCGAATGCGATTCCTCATGCAATAGTTATAACATAGGGTGACACAGAACTAGCTCCAGTTCATCAATGTAATGTAGGCATGTATTCCGAATATAGTCATACGTGCTTATGTAAAAGAACTTGCATGACATCTTTTGTCCTACCCTCCCGTGGCAGCGGGGTCCTATTGGAAACTAAGGGATATTAAGGCCTCCTTTTAATAGAATACTAGATCAAAAGCATTAACACTTCGTGAATACATGAACTCCTCAAACTACGGTCATCATCGGTAAGTATCCCGATTATTGTCACTTCGGGGTTAACGGATCATAACACATAATAGATGACTATAGACTTGCAATATAGGATCAAGAACTCACATATATTCATGAAAACATAATAGGTTCAGATCTGAAATCATGGCACTCGGGCCCAAGTGAGAAGCATTAAGCATAGCAAAGTCATAGCAACATCAATCTCATAACATAATGGATACTAGGGATCAAACCCTAACAAAACTAACTCGATTACATGATAAATCTCATCCAACCCATCACTGTCCAGCAAGCCTATGATGGAATTACTCATGCATGGCGGTGAGCATCATGAAATTGGTGATGGAGGAAGGCTGATGATGACGATGGCGACAGATTCCCCTCTCCGGAGCCCCGAACGGACTCCAGATCAGCCCTCCTGAGAGAGATTAGGGCTTGGCGGTGGCTCCGTATGGTAAAACACGATGAATACTTCTCTCCGATTTTTTTCTCCCCGAATGTGAATATATAGAGTTGGAGTTGAGGTCGGTGGAGCACCAGGGGCCCACGAGGCAGGGGGCGCGCCCAGGGGGTAGGCGCGCCCCCACCCTCGTGGACAGGGTGTGGGCCCTGGCCTTGATTCTTTCACCAGTATTTTTTATATATTCCAAAAATATTCTCCATTGATTTTCAGGTCATTCCGAGAACTTTCTTTTCTGCACAAAAATAACACCATGGCAATTCTGATGAAAACAGCGTCAGTCCGGGTTAGTTCCATTCAAATCATGCAAGTTAGAGTCCAAAACAAGGGAAAACATGTTCGGAAAAGTAGATACGTTGGAGACGTATCAACTCCCCCAAGCTTAAACCTTTGCTTGTCCTCAAGCAATTCAGTTGACAAACTGAAAGTGATAAAGAAAAAATTTTACAAACTCTATTTGCTCTTGTTGTTGTAAATATGTAAAGCCATCATTCAAGTTTTCAGCAAAGATTATGAACTAACCATATTCACTATCGGTGTACAAAAAGAGAGGTACACTTTTTGTACCCCTATAACTATGCACAGGCAGTCTAAGCTGCGGACACCACCACACCAAGCAAGGCAAGGGAGGTGAGCCAGGGTAAAACCGAAGCTCAAGAGAACTAGAACGACGCCAAGGCCAAGACCACGAAGAGCAAAGGGGACGAAGAGGACTCCCCCGGCAAGATACTTGCTGGGAGACAGTTCTATCAGCCCCAGCAAGACCCTTGCCGCGGCGAATCGTCCCGCGCCTACGGAGCAAATCACCGTTGAGTCCACTGCCCCCAAAGGGCAAGGATTCAGGAGACATTCCTGTGGCGGCATGCAGATCTTTGTGAAGACATTCAATATCAGATACGCACTAAGGAGACGACAACCCTTGGCGGGATCCCAGCCGAGGAAGACCACAAGGCCCCTGCCAAGCACCTTGCCGGGGATGAAAGCAGGCGCATGAATTCACTGTCGTCACTCGCCTCCTTCTGCAACGGATATTGCACAATCCAGACGCAACGGGAAGGATCGTAGAGTAGGCACTGGAACTGTCCAGCTTTGGCCTCAAGTTTGAGAGTAACTCGACGATTCAAAGCCGAGTCCTGGCGGAGTTCGTTGCAGAATGGACCGCGACGCCTGACGAAGAAACCCAAGAGACTGCTCTCCCCGGCAAGGAGGCAAGTTGCGGCTGGATCATGTACTTTGATGGAGCTTTCTCCTTACAGGGCGCCGGGGCTGGCGTACTGCTTGTCGCGCCCACCGGAGAGCACCTCAAGTACGTGATCCAGATGCACTTCCCCAGGGAGGTGTCAACAAACAATACGGCTGAGTACGAAGGGATGCTTGGCGGTCTTAGGATCGCGGCGGACCTCAGAATCAAGAAACTCGTCGTCAGAGGCGACTCGCAACTTGTCGTCAACCAAGTCAACAAGGATTACCAGAGCCCGTTGATGAAGGCCTACGTCGATGAAGTGAGAAAGCTGGAAGAGCGTTTTGATGGTATATAGGCAGAATACGTTCCCCGAGTGGAGAATGATATCGCTGAGTACCTGTCAAAATGCGCTGCCCTCAAGCTACCTATAGAACCAGGTACCTTTGTGCTTCGGCTAACTCAGCCATCCGTTGATCCATCAACAGAGCAGAACAAGAGGAGAAAATCAGGGCCCGGCAAGTACTTTCCCGCCGAGCTCCCCTAAGCCGCCGGCAAGGATGTTGCCGGAGACACTTAGCCCGCCACGGGACGGCTAGCTCCGACAGAGCATCAAGCTTTTGCCATGGAGACAGCCGCTCCGATAGCGGAGGAAATGCCTTTAGTCCTCGCCGTCGAGCCCCAGGCTCTAGCGTGGGCATAGCATACCGTCCGGTTCCTCCAAATAGGGGAACTTCCTGAGGAGCAGGAAGAAGCGGAAAAAGTAGCCCGTCGCTCTACTATGTACCAGCTCGTCGATGACGTCCTGTACAGAAAGAGGCCAAATGGCGTGAAATTGAAGTGTATCCCTCGAGACGAAGGACTGGGGCTATTGGTGGAGATACATGGAGGCATATGTCGATCCCACATCGGGTCAAGGGCCCTTGCCGGCAAAGCGTTTCGGCAAGGATTCTTCTAGCCCACCGCCCTCCAGGATGCGACGACACTAGTCACCAAGTGTGAAGCGTGTCAGTTCCATTCAAAGAAGCTTCATCAGCCAGCTCAAGCCCTTCAAACCATTCCTCTCTCCTGGCCTTTCTCGGTCTGGGGGCTCGACATACTGGGCCCTTTCCCCCGCGCTGTCAGGGGCTTTGAGTACTTATATGTTGCAATCGACAAGTTCACAAAGTGGCCAGAAGTGGAAGCAGTGAGGAAGGTCACAGCACAGTCAATCGTCAAGTTCTTCAAAGGACTGGTGTGCCGTTTTGGTGTACCCAATAGGGTTATCACCGACAATGGCACATAGTTCACAAGCCACGCCTTCATGCAATATATTCAAGACCTCGGCAGCAAGGTCTGTTTCGCTTCCGTTGCTCACCCACGAAGCAATGGTCAAGCTGAGAGGGCAAATGCTGAAATACTGCGAGGCCTGAGGACAAAGACCTTTGACAGACTGCACAAGAGTGGATGGCACTGGATTGATGAATTGTCGGTGGTTCTTTGGTCAATCAGAACGACACCAAATCGAGCCACCGGCCAGACACCCTTTGCCCTGGTATACGGGGCAGAAGAAGTTCTCCCCACGGAACTCATATACAGGTCACCTCGAGTACTAGCTTATGATGAGCTTGAGCAAGAGCAATTGCGGCAAGATGACGCAACGCTCCTTGAGGAAGATCGTCTTCGGGCGGCTGTGAGAGCAGCACGCTACGAGCAAGCCTTGCGCCGCTACCATAGATGCAAGGTTCATGCCCGAAGCTTTGAGGAAGGCGACCTTGTTCTTCAGCGCGTTCAATCGGTCAAGAATTCCAACAAGTTGACGCCAAAGTGGGAAGGCCCTTATCGGGTAATACGAGTCACCAGGCCCGGCACAGTCCGCCTGGAGACTGAAGATGCCGTTCCGGTGAGTAACTCCTGGAACATTGAGCATCTTCGCAAGTTTTACCCGTGAGGCGCGGCTTGTCGGGCCCCCCGGCAAGCCACCTTTTGTACGAGCCTTGCCGATGACGCATGTAACCCTTTGTACAAAGCCAATAGCAGACCCTGAGCATAAGTAAATGAAGCGCTGGCGCCCTAAGTTATAGCATGCATGCTAGGTCGAGTATCGTCCTTGGTCAGGGTTGATAGTGCTTAGCGGCGACTAACCCCTAGTTTAGAGGTCGAGTGTGCATCTCTTTGTCTTTCTTTTGTCCTCTTTGGTTCACAGGACACACAGATATCCGTGCCGAACCACTTGGGGAGGAAAAAAAGAGGAACATACCAGCATCTAGCCCCCGGCAAGCCAGTATTGCCGGGGGTTGCAAGAGCAAAGATTTACCCATGGCGAACCAGGGTTGCCGGGGACTGCAGCTTCAGATAAGTTCTTCATCCCATATCATGCATTCCATTATGGACTGAGGTATGTGAAACCTCGTTTTCCCCTAAGCTACCGTGCTCCCGTAACTCTAGGCCCTAGGGCTCGTTCCTGGGGCCAAGTTTGGTCGTAGTCGCGGCAGCGAAAGGACGAAACAAGGAGCCTGAACCCGCCTCATCCCTGCCTCCGCCAAAGGCGTGAGGAAGGTCGAGCGAAGTGGGGAGATGGCAAGGCTTATTGCCGGGCAAGGAAATGTTTATCTTGAAGATATCAAAGATTTACTCCTTGTCATGGGTTCCACCCGCAAACAAATGACCCGGCAAGCATCCCTTTTTCATTAAAAAAACATTCCACTCAGGTACAGTCCATAGGGAATGAAAAACATGAATGATGGGATTACAAGTTTTAAATTCAACAAAGGCCCGAAGGCTTGCAAACTAAAAAGAGATAAGGTGCCCGTAATCCCTTTCTTGTCCCTCTCCTCAGGAGGTAGGTCAAGGAGGCGAAAAGGACAAAAGGAGCGCCTAGGCGAGCTACGGGTGGCAGAAGACACCAAGAGAACATCTTGGTGGCCGTCCAAAGGCTAGATGGTGATGGCGGCACCGGAAGCGGAGCTCGAAGATGAGGCGGCAGGACGTCAGCACACGTCGAAGGCATCGGTGCCCGCGTACTCCGACTTCACGGCCTTGCCGCCCGCCCTCTTCCTCTTCCGCAGCCTCCCAATGCCAGCCGCCCAAGGAGACGACCCCGAGAAGTTCAGGGAGCCGGCGACATGGATGATGGGGGCGCCGGTGCCGCACGGAGCGGCACCCGACACCTAATCGGACCCGTCATCCTGCCGTCTACTACCCTCGTCATCGCTACCGCTGTCCTCCTTGTCACTCCCGCCCGAGGAGGAGTCTTCACTATGAGCTCTCCACGCAGCACCTTGCACGGGTCCCAAAGCACCCGAAGACCTTGACGGAGAGAAGGCCACCCTCCATCAGCTTAAAATGGAGAGTGAGCCCCTCCGTCAAGCAGTGGATATGAGCAAATGTCTTCCATCCCCGATGAAGATACATCACGTGAAGGGCGGGGAAGTCGAAGCGGACCCGCGTGCCACTGATCCCGCAGCCCCTCATGTGCAGCCGCAACGATTCTGGCGGATCCAGCTCCATCTCCCGCGCAAATGGAGTCGGGAGACGAAGGCGACGGTGCGGTGGCTGGCGCAGCCTGACAAAGAACTCACAAGGGTCATCCCCAACATGGCCCTCCATTAGAGGAGGAGCTGCTGGCGGAGGCGAGGCCGGCGCACCACCCCGTCCTCCTCTTCCCCGAGCGCCCCGGCCTCGCCCATGGCCTCACCCCTCCCCCTTGAGGCTGGCTCTGCCACCGCGGGCGCAAGGGAAGGAGGGACACGTTGTCGAGCGGCGACCCTCGCCACCACTATTGAAGGACCGGGATTCCCTCTCTCCATGACGGATGGAAGGGAGGAGCAGAAGCCGAAGGAAGAAGAAGATGAAAGAATGCGGGACGCCATCCCCCCCTCCCGCTCTTTATATAGGATCGGGGTTGGGGCTCGGCTGCCCTGCTCGGCCAATCAAGATACGGAAGGAGCCAAGATCGGGGTTGGGAGCCAGGACAGACCCGCCGCACCAACCAGCAACGACCTGGTTTCCCACCCCGTGATCGTGGGGAGTGGACGCCTTGAAGACCGTGCCTCAGCCCCATTCAGTAAATGGGCCACGCCTCCACGCCTCCCTCCGTTTATGGGAAAGGCATGAACCGCCCCTTTACTACAATGTGACGCATGCCTGCGGGAACCAACCCCACGCATGCCGCCCACGTCACACGCGCCTCCCCACACCGCACCACGCGCGGGAATCATGGGAAGCACAGCGCACGAAGAATCTTACCGCGGTAAAAACCGCCCCGCCTACCCGCGCACCGTTTTTGGGCCTAGCCCAACAACGCGTTGCGCTTATGTGTGGCCCAGGCCCGGGGCTCCTATCGGTGTACAAAAAGAGGGGTACACTTTTTGTACCCCTATAACTGTGCACAGGCAGTCTGAGCCGCGGATACCACCACACCAAGCAAGGCAAGGGAGGTGAGCCAGGGTAAGACCGAAGCTCAAGAGAACTAGAGCGACGCCAAGGCCAAGACCACGAAGAGCATAGGGGACAAAGTGGACTCCCCCGGCAAGATCCTTGCCGGGAGACAGTTCTAGCAGCCCCGGCAAGACCCTTGCCGCGGCGACTCGTCCCGCGCCTACGGAGCAAATCACCCTTGAGTCCACTGCCCCCAAAGGGCAAGGATTCGGGAGACATTCCCGTGGCAGCATGCAGATCTTTGTGAAGACATTCAAGATCAGATATGCACTAAGGATACGACAACCCTTGGCGGGATCCAAGCCGAGGAAGACCACAAGGCCCCCGGCAAGCGCCTTGCCGGGGATGACAGCAGGCGCCTCGGCAAGAACCTTGCCAGGGCCCCAGCAAGGCCCTTTGTAAGTGCATCTAGTGCCACCCCTAGTTGGTTTTGGAGTATTGACGACAAACCTAGTTGAGGGACTAATGTGTTTGTGAGAATTGCAGGATAACACAGGTAGAAGTCCCTCATTGATTCGGTTTTCCTACCAGAGATGACCCCTAAAAATGTATGAAGACATTGAAGTCAAAGGTGGTATGTGAAGATACTCACATTGAAGACTATGACAAGAGAAGACATCGCATGAAGACTATGGAGCTCGAAGACTTAGATCTTTCATAGTTCTTTTTCTTCTTAGTTGAGTCATAGAAACCACCGTATTGTTAAGTGGGGTCCAAGAGAACCAGTCGAAATGACTGAAGTGATGCTTAACCAAAATCCTATGTCTTCGAGTGAAGACTATGAGAGCGAATCTTGTCCAGAGTTGGACAAGTCAGCTTTGCTTATAGCCCAAGTAAAGTTGTCGTGTGTGTTTGAAATCTGACCGTTGGAACATGTGTCAGTTCCTTAGTGACTCAGGGTCATTTCGGACAAATCAGGTCAGGTTGCCTAGTGGCTATAAATAGCCCACCCCCTACAACCATAAACGGTTGGCTGCTCAGAGTTAAAGTATGGCTGTTGTCGTTTGAGAGTAACCCACCTCAAAGCCTTTGAGAGAGAATTCCTTGCGAGGATAAAGTCCTAACCACCCAGAGACAAAGAGTGTTAGGCATCACTTAAGTCGTCCTGTCTGTGTGATCTGAAGACTTATTACACTTAAGGACTGTGAATCCTCCAGCCGGTTAGGTGTCGCGTTCTGAGCATCCAAGAGTCATTGTGGATCACCGGTGAACGAAGTCTGTGAAGGTTTGGGAGTCTACCTTGAAGACTTACCAGAGTGATTGGGCGAGGTCTGCATTACCTTAGCTCAAGGGGAATATGGTGAGGACTAACGGTTCTGAGCTGCGTGCTCAGGACTGGGTGTCCGGGACTATGTGTCCTCAGGTTTAAATACATAGCCGCCCTAACCAGACGTACAGTTGTCACAGCAACTGGAACTGGTCCAACAAATCATTGTCTTCAACGAGTCACTTGTTTCATCCTTCCCTTCCTTTACTTACTTTTGGTCCTTGTGAAGTCATTGCATGATTGCATTATCTTTTGTCTTCACTGAGTGACTGCTTGTTCTGATTGGCTTCACAATATCTTCCTACCTGATCCTTACTGCCTAGCTACTATAAGTCATTGTGCTTTCACTTCGTTGATTACCTGACTAAGGTTTGCCTAGGGCAGTCTACCTTCCGCTGCGTGGTAATAGGTTTACTTCTATCGTTTGTCTTCAAAACTTCCCTGTTTGGAAGACTTTCATAAAAATCTCCTATTCACCCCCTCTAGTCGATCACTAGCACTTTCAATTGGTATCAGAGCAAGGTACTCCCTTGTTATGTGTGATTCGGTTTAACCACCTGGAGTTTTAGCTATGTCAACTGCAGGGATAATTAAAGTCTCCACTGCATGCCCCGTCTTCGATGGAACTGAATATCCCTACTGGAAGAATAAGATGCGCATGCATCTTGAAGCCATTGATGTCGACCTATGGTATGTCGTCAAGAACGGCGTTCCCAAGGCTGGAGAAGGTGTCACTGCTGCTGATGTCAAGAAGTTCGTTCAACTGGACTCTACTGCCAAGAATATCATCTGTGGTCATCTGACCAAAGGACAGTATGGCCGTGTGAGTGCGTTGGAGACTTCCAAGCTAGTCTGGGACTGGCTCTCCAAGGTCAACGAAGGCGTCTCCACCCAGAGAGATCGGAGAATCAGTGTCCTTTGCAACCTCTTAACCGCTTCAAGAGAAATGACAATGAGAATGTCCAGCTCACGTTTGATCGACTCACTGACATCACAAATGAGCTTCAAGCCCTCGGCGCCACTGAGATCACCAAGCATGAAATCGTCAAGACACTACTGAGATCACTTGACAGTTTGTTTGACACCCTAGCACTGATGATTCAAGAACGCCCTGATTTCAAGACACTCGATCCGTCTGACATACTTGAGAGGTTCAACACACACGAGTTTTAGCTTTCTGAGAAAAGAGACATCTACGGTCCCAGCTATGGGCGAACTCGTGCCTTGAAGGCAAAAGCTGTCTCCTCATCCGAAGAAGAATCTGACAGCAGTTCTGATGATCCTGAAGACATTGGAAAGGAGCTTGCTATGCTTGTGAAGAAGTTCCAAAAATTCACCAAGAAGAAAGGGTTCAGAAAGTCTTCACGATCAAGCTCAAGGAATGATGAAGCTTCTGCTCATGACTATAAGAAGAGAACATGTCACAAGTGCAAGAAGCCTGGCCACTACATCTCTGAGTGTCCACAGTGGGACGATGAGAACAACAAGAAGAAGAAGAGCAAGGAGTATGACTCTGACGACAAGAAGAAGAAGAAATACTCAAAGTCTTCTTCCAAGTCTTCCTCAAAGTCTTCATCACACAAGAAGAGCTCATCTGGCAAGGCACGTGCGTTTGTTGGCAAGGAAATGGATTCTGAGGAGGAGTCTGCTTCTGAGGAGGCGGAGGTGGAGTCTGAGGAGGAATCCGATTCTGGCGTTGCGAGTCTGGCTACAACATACGTTGCCAAGTCCATCTTCAACACTGAAGACCATGACTTCATCACCGACACCGATGCAAATGACAAGGACTACTCCGCTCCTTCCTACTGCTTCATGGCACTTGGTGCCAAGGTAAACACACGCACTACTCACTATCAAACATCCAGTGACGATGAATCTGATTGTGATTCCAAACCTAGCTACAAAACACTTGCTAAAATTGCAACTGAACAACAGAAAGCTATGGAACACATTCAAAAACTATTAGACAAAAGCGAAGATTTGTTAGACGCTGAAATGACTCGATCTCAGTCCTTAATTGAAGACATAAAAAATCTTCATGTTAAGTATGAGGAACTTGAAAGTCGTCATGAAACGCTCTCAACAACTCATGAAAGGTTGTCTTACAATTATCTTCAAAGGAAGCAAGAACTTGAGAAATTGAGAGCGGCTCATGCGGATCTTCAAAAGGAAAACGAGTCACTTCGCACCAAACAGATCAGTTCAGCTCAGGAAGGATTTGAACCACCATGTCTTAAATGCATTGAGCGTGATAACGCTACTTCTGTTGCTGAATGTTCTACTGCTGCTACTGTTGCAATATCTTCACCGGTTGATGCGGTAACTAACCCCTCTGCTGAGGATACCACTGCCATTGCTGATGAGAATGCTAGGTTGAAGACACTGCTTCAAACAGGGATGTACAAAAGTCTCAAAGGGCATCAGACACTATGTGATGTCCTCAAAAGGCATATCCTGAACCAAAACCCTAGGAAAGAGGGTGTTGGGTTCGAAAGGAAAATGAATGCCGATGGCTCTTACTAGAAACCTAAGCAGTACCCCAAAACCACATTGGTTGCTGTAAAGGAACCTTCAGTGGATCCATCCACCCTATCTGGCTTCACTTGTGCTAATCCCATTGTTATTGATGAATCCTTTGATGCAAACAACAAACTGTTTAAGAATCAGAATGGTGAAGTGTTTGCTAGGTATATTGGCACTAACTGCAGGAATGGACCGCCTATGAAGAAGATCTGGGTGCTGAAAAGGTGTTTGGAGAATCTTCCTATGAATGTCATCATGACACCACAGGTGAAGAAGACAAACCCAGACCACAGGCTTCATATGGTCCAAAGGCTTCATACAGACAGAGGACTCACCGGAGTCGCACTAACAAAAATGTTTTGCAGGGAAGCCATACTCAGGCCTATGAATATGGGCGCGGTTCATCAAACCGCCATGTTCATCAGACCAAGAACTATTCTGCTTATTCTTATGAGTACTATTGTCCACCTGCAAGACTTTTTGCTAGGGCTCCAAAGCCAAAGTTCTCAGATGCTGCACTTAGACTCATTGCTTCAAAGCCACCCTTGAAGATGTGGGTGGCTAAGAAAGCTTAACTCCCTTTTGCAGGGAAAGGTCTCCAGCAGAAAACCAAAATCATCTGACGCTATTGCTGGGGACCTTAAATATCTTGTAGGGCGCAAGATCAAATGCCCAAATGGTCTTATTATGTACTTTGTTCCTGAATCACTTGCTACTCGCTCTATCAGTCCAAATCTCGATCTAAGCTTTCATAACCCACTGGTTCGTCAAATGTTTTTGCTTCACAATTCTCTTCGTGAAGCCTATCCCCCTAACTGCACTGTAGGGTACGACACCAGCAGCTTCAGAATGGATTATTGATAGTGGGTGTACCAATCACATGACTGGCAAGAGAAGCCTTCTTATGGACTCAACCTTACGTCCATCCGACAAAAGTCATATCACATTTGCTGACACTGGTAAAAGTAAGGTATTGGGTCTAGGTAGAGTTGCAATCTCAAAGGATCAACACATGGATAAAGTCATGCTTGTTGAATCCCTTGGCTTCAACTTAATGTCTGTCGCAATGCTTTGCTATTTAAACATGATTGTGATGTTTGGAAAATATCGTTGCCTTGTTCTAATGGAATATGACAAGTCTCTAATGTTTGAAGGGTATCGGAAAGATGATTTGTACGTGGTAGACTTCTCAGCAGGACCACAGCTTGTCGTATGTCTTCTAGCAAAAGCTTCAGAATGCTGGCTCTGGCATCGGAGGCTAGGGCATGCTGGCATAAGGAACCTGCACACCCTTGCAAAGAAGAAGCATGTCATAGGCATCGAGGGCGTCAAGTTCAAGAAATATCACTTATGCGGTGCCTGTGAAGCAGGAAAGATGATGAGGGCCAAGCATCCCTCGAGGACAATCATGACAACGACTCGACCCTTCGAACTGCTTCACATGGATCTTTTCGGTCCCACTCATTACTCAACTCTTACTACTACTGCTTGTCTCTATGGCTTTGTCATTGTTGATGATTATTCTAGATATACTTGGGTGCATATAATCCTCTACAAGACTGAAGTGCAGGATGTCTTCAGACGCTTCGCCAATCGAGCAATGAACAACTATGGCGCCAAGATAAAGCACATCAGAAGTGACAATGGCACTGAATTCAAGAACACTGGCCTTGATACATATCTTGATACTTTGGGCATCACACATGAATTCTCAGCTCCGTACACGCCACAGCAGAATGGCGTCGTCAAACACAAGAACAGAACACTCATTGAGATGGCCCGAACGATGCTTGATGAATACAGGACTCCAAGAAAATTCTGGCCTGAAGCCATTGATACTGCATGCCATACAATCAACCGTGTTTATCTTCACAAGCTTCTGAACAAGACATCTTATGAGCTCCTTACTGGCAAGAAGCCAAATGTCAGTTACTTCAGAGTATTTGGCGCCAGGTGCTGGATCAAGGATCCACATCACACTTCAAAATTTGCACCAAAATCACATGAGGGTTTTATGCTTGGATATGGAAAGGATTCGCACTCCAACAGAGTCTTCAATCTCTTTCATTATAAAGTGGTTGAAACAGTGGACGTGCGGTTCGATGAGACTAACGGCTCACAAAGAAAGCACCTGCCAAATGTGCTAGATGAAGTTCCATCCAGTGAATCAATCAAACTTATGGGAACTGGAGAAATCATACCTTCTGAAGCTCAACCTGAAGAGGAACTTATCATCTCCGCACCTGATCAACCTAAAGACGATGCTCAGCCTGAAGACAATCCCTCTAATAATGACAATGATCAGCAAGAGCAAAATCTTCGCCCTGTACATCCTCGTGTTGCCAATGAAGTGCAGATTGAGAGAATAATTGATAGCATCAATGCACCCGCTCCACTCACTCGTTCAAGGGCAACACAGCTAGCAAATTTCTGTGGGCACTTCGCATTCGTCTCAATAACAGAACCCAAGAAAGTTGAAGAAGCCTTCATGGAACCTGAATGGATTCAAGCTATGCAAGAAGAGCTTCAACAGTTTGAGCTGAATAATGTATGGGAACTGGTTAAGCGTCCTGATCCTCGGAAGCACAATATAATAGGCACCAAATGGATATATCACAACAAGCAAGATGAGCATCGTCAAGTTGTCAAAAACAAAGCTCGTCTCGTGTTGCTCAAGCATATACTAAAGTTGAAGGGATTGACTTCGATGAAACATTTGCTCCTATGGCTCGACTTGAAGCCATACGCATACTGCTGGCCTATGCAAATCATCATAACATACTTCTATATCAAATGGATGTGAAGAGCGCTTTTCTCAATGGCAAGATTGAAGAAGAAGTGTATGTTGCACAACCGCCTGGCTTTGAAGATCCAAAACATCCTGACATGGTATACAAGCTCAACAAGGCACTGTATGGCCTCAAACAAGCCCCTCGGGCTTGGTATGACACGCTCAAATACTTCCTGAAGAGCAAAGGCTTCACACCTAGTTCCCTCGACCCCACTCTCTTCACGAAGACATATGATGGTGAACTATTTGTCTGCCAAATATATGTGGATGACATTATCTTCGGCTGCACCAATCAGAAATACAGTGAAGAGTTTGGATATATGATGCAAGAGCAATATCAGATGTCCATGATGGGAGAGCTGAAGTTCTTCCTTGGTCTTCAAATACAATACCAACGCATCGGCATCTTTATATCTCAAGAGAAGTATCTCAAAGATTGCCTGAAGAAGTTCGGTATGCAAGACTGCAAAGGCTTCACGACGCCAATGCCAGCCAAACATCATCTGGGTCCCGACGATAATGGTAAAGAGTTTGATCAAAAGGTATAACGCTCCATGATTGGTTCTTTACTTTATCTATGTGCATCTAGGCCAGATATTATGCTTAGTGTTTGCATGTGTGCTCGATTCCAAGCGGCACCAAAGGAATCGCATCACTTAGCTGTGAAGCGAACTCTTCGATATTTGGCTTACACCCCAACTCTAGGATTATGGTATCCAAAGGGCTTAGAGTTTGATCTGGTTGGATTCTCGGATGCTGATTATGCTGGTGACAAGGTGGATCGCAAGTCTACATCAGGCACATGTCATTTTCTGGGATGATCACTTGTATGTTGGTCTTCAAAGAAGAAGAACTGTGTATCTCTCTCCACTGCTGAATCTGAATACATTGATGCTGGATCTTGCTGCGCTCAGCTTCTGTGGATGAAGCAAACACTCAAAGACTATGGTATTCATCTGAAGCAAGTACCACTCTACTGCGACAACGAAAGCGCCATCAAGATTGCCAACAACCCAGTTCAGCACTCGTAGACAAAGCACATTGAGATCCGTCATCACTTTCTCAGAGATCATGTTGTGAAGGAAGATATTGATATCATACACGTCAACACTGAAGAGCAATTGGCAGATATCTTCACCAAGCCCTTGGATGAGAAGAGATTTTGCAAGTTCCGGTGTGAGCTAAATATCTTGGAATCCTCAAATGTCCTGTGATCAGGCACACATCCTAACACTTATGCGTATTGATGACTTAGATGTGCAACACACGAAGTAAAGTATATCTTCAATCAATGAAGACATACATTCTAAGTGTGAATACATTAATGAGGAATTTGACTTTGGAGCGCCACCACAATTGTGCGCCGTGTCCGAGTCTAATACTTCCTATACTGTGGGTAACGCCACCACCAAATGTTCTGTTTGAAGTATTTCACTCATGGCATTACATTTGCTATGTCTTCACATTTGGTTTGACTTCAATCTCAACATGTCTTCATTATGTTGATCATATATATATATATATATATATATATATATATATATATATATATATATATATATATATATATATACACTAGTGTTCCGTCCTCTACAGCATTCACTTATAGCTATGTCTTCTTGTTGGATCTTTTGAACTAAGTGAATGTGATCGGACCCTAACCTCTCTATGCTTTCTATCTCAAACTCTATCTCTCCAAATAATATGCATTCTATTGAAACTGTCGAATGTCTTCTCTGCATCCTTGTCAGCGGAAGATACAGAGACAAATGTTAAGCCCGTTTTCAATGCTAATTCCTTCACCTGAAACCGGAGAAGTGGGAACGACCACCCGACAATCCAGGCGTGCGTGGGAGAGTGGAACAACCTCTAATATGCTGCATGATGGCCACGTGTTCCTCAGATGTGAATTGTTGGGGAACATAGTAATTTCAAAAAATTTCCTACACACACGCAAGATCATGGTGATGCATAGCAACAAGAGGGGAGAGTGTTGTCTACATACCCTCGTAGACCTAAGCGGAAGCGTTGACGTAGCGTAGAGGAAGTAGTCGTACGTCTTCCCGATCCGACCGATCCAAGCATCGTTACTTCGGCACCTCCGAGTTCTTAGCACACGTACAGCTCGATGACGCTCCCCGGGCTCCGATCCAACAAAGCTTCGGGGATGAGTTCCGTCAGCACAACGGCGTGATGACGATGATGATGTACTACCGACGCAGGGCTTCGCCTAAGCACTACAACGATATGATCGAGGTGGAATATGGTGGAAGGGGGCACCGCACACGGCTAAGGAATGATGACGTTGATCAATTGTGTGTCCTAGGGTGCCCCCTTGCCTCCGTATATAAAGGATCCAAGGGGGGGGGGGGGGGGGTTGGCCGGCCCTATGGTGGCGCGCAGGAGGAGTCCTACTCCTACCGGGAGTAGGACTCCCCCCTTTCCTTGTCCAATTAGGAGAGGTGGGAGAAGAGAGGGAAAGAGGGGGCACCGCCCCTCCCTCCTAGTCCAATTCAGACTAGGGGAAGAGGGGGCGCGCGGCCTGCCCTGGCAGCCCCTTCCTCTTCTCCACTTTAGGCCCATGAGGCCCATTAACCCCCCGGGGGGTTCCGGTAACCCCCCGGTGCTCCGGTTTTATCCGAAACTTCACCGGAACGCTTCCGGTGTCCGAATATGGTCATCCAATATATCAATCTTTATGTCTCGACCATTTCGAGACTCCTCGTCATGTCCGTGATCACATCCGGGACTCCGAACTAACTTCGGTACATCAAAATGCATAAACTCATAATAACTATCATCGTAACGTTAAGCGTGCGGACCCTATGGTTCGAGAACAATGTAGACATGACCGAGACACGTCTCCGGTCAATAACCAATAGCGGGACCTGGATGCCCATATTGGCTCCTACATATTCTACGAAGATCTTTATCGGTCAGACCGCATAACAACATACTTTGTTCCTTTTGTCATCGGTATGTTACTTGTCCAAGATTCGATCGTCGGTATCCAATACCTAGTTCAATCTCATTAGCGGCAAGTCTCTTTACTCATTTTGTAATACATCATCTCGCAACTAACTCATTAGTTGTAATGCTTGCAAGGCTTATGTGATGTGCATTACCGAGAGGGCCCAGAGATACCTCTTCGACAATCGGAGTGACAAATCCTAATCTCGAAATACGCCAACCCAACATCGACCTTTGGAGACACCTGTAGAGCACCTTTATAATCACCCATTTATGTTGTGACGTTTGGTAGCACACAAAGTGTTCCTTCGGCAAACGGGAGTTGCATAATCTCATAGTCATAGGAACATGTATAAGTAATGAAGAAAGCAATAACAACATACTAAACGATCGGGTGCTAAGCTAATGGAATGGGTCATGTCAATCAGATCATTCAACTAATGATGTGATCTCGTTAATCAAATAACAACTCTTTGTTCATGGTTAGGAAACATAACCATCTTTGATTAACGAGCTAGTCAAGTAGAGGCATACTAGTGACACTCTGTTTGTCTATGTATTCACACGTGTATTATGTTTCTGGTTAATACAATTCTAGCATGAATACTAAACATTTATCATGATGTAAGGAAATAAATAATAACTTTATTATTGCCTCTAGGGCATATTTCCTTCAGTCTCCCACTTGCACTAGAGTCAATAATCTAGATTACACAGTAATGATTCTAACACCCATGGAGCCTTGGTGTTGATCATGTTTTGCTCGTGGAAGAGGCTTAGTCAACGGGTCTGCAACATTCAGATCCATATGTATCTTGCAAATCTCTATGTCGCCCACCTGGACTAGATCTCGGATGGAATTGAAGCGTCTTTTGATGTGCTTGGTTCTCTTGTGAAATCTGGATTCCTTTGCCAAGGCAATTGCACCAGTATTGTCACAAAAGATTTTCATTGGACCCGATGCACTAGGTATGAATCCTAGATCGGATATGAACTCCTTCATCCAGACTCCTTCGTTTGCTGCTTCTGAAGCAGCTATGTACTCAGCTTCACATAGATCCCGCCACAACACTTTGTATAGAACTGCACCAACTGACAGCTCCACCGTTTAATGTAAACACGTATCTAGTTTGCGATTTAGAATCGTCCGGATCAGTGTCAAAGCTTGCATCAATGTAACCGTTTACGATGAGCTCTTTGTCACCTCCATATATGAGAAACATATCCTTAGTCCTTTTCAGGTATTTCAGGATGTTCTTGACCGATGTCCAGTGATCCACTCCTTGATTACTTTGGTACCTCCCTGCTAGACTTATAGCAAGGCACACATCAGGTATGGTACACAGCATTCCATACATGATAGAGCCTATGGCTGAAGCATAGGGAACATCTTTCATTTTCTCTCTATCTTCTGCAGTGGTCGGGCATTGAGTCTGACTCAACTTCACACCTTGTAACACAGGCAAGAACCCTTTCTTTGCTTGATCCATTTTGAACTTCTTCAAAATCTTGTCAAGGTATGTGCTTTGTGAAAGTCCAATTAAGCGTCTTGATCTATCTCTATAGATCTTTATGCCTAATATGTAAGCAGGTTCACCGAGGTCTTTCATTGAAAAACTCTTATTCAAGTATCCCTTTATGCTATCCAGAAATTCTATATCATTTCCAATCAGTAATATGTCATCCACATATAATATCAGAAATGCTACAGAGCTCCCACTCACTTTCTTGTAAAGACAGGCTTCTCCGAAAGTCTGTATAAAACCAAATGCTTTGATCACACTATCAAAGCGTTTATTCCAACTCCGAGAGGCTTGCACCAGTCCATAAATGGATCGCTGGAGCTTGCACACTTTGTTAGCTCCCTTTGGATCGACAAAACCTTACGGTTGCATCATATACAACTCTTCTTCCAGAAATCCATTCAGGAATGCAGTTTTGACATCCATCTGCCAAATTTCATAATCATAAAATGCGGCAATTGCTAACATGATTCGGACAGACTTAAGCATCGCTACAGGTGAGAAGGTCTCATTGTAGTCAACCCCTTGAACTTGTCGAAAACCTTTTGCAACAAGTCGAGCTTTGTAGACAGTAACATTACCGTCAGCATCAGTCTTCTTCTTGAAGATCCATTTATTTTCAATTGCTTGCCAACCGTCGGGCAAGTCAACCAAAGTCCATACTTTGTTCTCATACATGGATCCCATCTCATATTTCATGGCTTCAAGCCATTTTGCGGAATCTGGGCTCACCATCGCTTCTTCATAGTTCGTAGGTTCATCATGATCTAGCAGCATGATTTCTAGAACAAGATTACCATACCACTCTGGTGCGGATCTCACTCTGGTTGATCTACGAGGTTCAGTAGTATCTTGTCCTGAAGTTTCATGATCATTATCATTAGCTTCCTCACTTATTGGTGTAGGTGTCGCAAAAACAGTTTTCTGTGATGTACTACTTTCCAATAAGGGAGCAGGTACAGTTACCTCGTCAAGTTCTACTTTCCTCCCACTCACTTCTTTCGAGATAAACTCCTTCTCTAGAAAGGATCCATTCTTAGCAACGAATGTCTTGCCTTCGGATCTGTGATAGAAGGTGTACCCAACAGTCTCCTTTGGGTATCCTATGAAGACACATTTCTCCGATTTGGGTTCGAGCTTATCAGGTTGAAGCTTTTTCACATAAGCATCGCAGCCCCAAACTTTAAGAAACGATAACTTTGGTTTCTTGCCAAACCATAGTTCATAAGCCGTCTTCTCAACGGATTTTGATGGTGCCCTATTTAACGTGAATGTGGCCGTCTCTAAAGCATAACCCCAAAACGATAGCGGTAAATCGGTAAGAGACATCATAGATCGCACCATATCTAGTAAAGTACGATTACGACGTTCGGACACACCATTACGCTGTGGTGTTCCGGGTGGCGTGAGTTGCCAAACTATTCCGCATTGTTTCAAATGTACACCAAACTCGTAACTCAAATATTCTCCACCAGGATCAGATCGTAGAAACTTTATTTTCTTGTTACGATGATTTTCATCTTCACTCTGAAATTCTTTGAACTTTTCAAATTTTTCAGACTTGTGTTTCATTAAGTAGATATACCCATATCTGCTTAAATCATGCGCTTTACTCCGATATGACCTAAACGGCAGTGCCACAAATAAGTTGCACTATCATTATCAACGCTGCCATCTTTTGGTCTCAACATTATGAATATGTGTATCACTACTATCGAGATTCATCAGAAATAGACCACTCTTCAAGGGTGCATGACCATAAAAGATATTACTCATATAAATAGAACAACCATTATTATTTGATTTAAATGAATAACAGTCTCGCATCAAACAAGATCCAGATATAATGTTCATGCTTAACGCTGGCACCAAATAACAATTATTTAGGTCTAATACTAATCCCGAAGGTAGATGTAGAGGTAGCGTGCCGACCGCGATCACATCGACTTTGGAACCGTTTCCCACGCGCATTGTCACCTCGTCCTTTGCCAGTGTTCGCTTAATCCGTAGTCCCTGTTTCGAGTTGCAAATATTAGCAACAGAACCAGTATCAAATACCCAGGTGCTACTGTGAGCTCTAGTAAGGTACACATCAATAACATGTATATCACATATACCTTTGTTCACCTTGCCATCCTTCTTATCCGCCAAATACTTGGGGTAGTTCCACTTCCAGTGACCAGTCTGCTTGCAGTAGAAGCACTCAGTTTCAGGCTTAGGTACAGACTTGGGTTTCTTCTCCTGAGCGGCAACTTGCTTGCCGTTCTTCTTGAAGTTCCCCTTCTTCTTCCCTTTGCCCTTTTTCTTGAAACTAGTGGTCTTGTTGACCATCAACACTTGATGCTCCTTCTTGATTTCTACCTCCGCAGCTTTCAGCATTGCGAAGAGCTCGGGAATAGTCTTATTCATCCCTTGCATATTATAGTTCATCACAAAGCTCTTGTAGCTTGGTGGCAGTGATTGGAGAATTCTGTCAATGACGCAATGATCTGGAAGATTAACTCCCATCTGAATCAAGTGATTATTATACCCAGACATTTTGAGTATATGCTCACTGACAGAACTGTTCTCCTCCATCTTGCAGCTATAGAACTTATTGGAGACTTCAAATCTCTCAATCCAGGCATTTGCTTGAAATATTAACTTCAACTCCTGGAACATCTCATATGCTCCATGACGTTCAAAACGTCGTTGAAGTCCCGATTCTAAGCCGTAAAGCATGGCACACTGAACTATCGAGTACTCATCAGCTTTGCTCTGCCAGACGTTCATAACATCTGGTGTTGCTCTAGCAGCAGGCCTGGCAACTAGCGGTGCTTCCAGGATGTAATTCTTCTGTGCAGCAATGAGGATAATCCTCAAGTTACGGACCTAGTCCGTGTAATTGCTACCATCATCTTTCAACTTTGCTTTCTCAAGGAACGCATTAAAATTCAACGGAACAATAGCACGGGCCATCTATCTACTATCAAACATACATAAGCAAGATACTATCAGGTACTAAGTTCATGATAAATTTAAGTTTAGTTAATCAAATTACTTAAAGAACTCCCACTTAGATAGACATCCCTCTAATCTTCTAAGTGATCACGTGATCCAAATCAACTAAACCATAACCGATCATCACGTGAAATGGATTAGTTTTCAATGGTGAACATCATTATGTTGATCATATCTACTATATGATTCGTGCTCGACCTTTCGGTCTCCGTGTTCCGAGGCCATATCTGTATATGCTAGGCTCGTCAAGTTTAACCTGAGTATTCTGCGTGTGCAAAACTGGCTTGCACCCGTTGTAGATGGACGTAGAGCTTATCACACGCGATCATCACGTGGTGTCTGGGCACGATGAACTTTGGCAACGGTGCATACTCAGGGAGAACACTTCTTGATAATTTAGTGAGAGATCATCTTATAATGCTACCGTCAATCAAAGCAAGATAAGATGCATAAAAGATAAACATCACATGCAATCAATATAAGTGATATGATATGGCCATCATCATCTTGTGCTTGTGATCTCCATCTCCGAAGCACCGTCATGATCACCATCGTCACCGGTGCGACACCTTGATCTCCATCGTAGCATCATTGTCGTCTCGCCAATCTTATGCTTCCACGACTATCGCTACCGCTTAGTGATAAAGTAAAGCATTACAGCGCGATTGCATTGCATACAATAAAGCGACAACCATATGGCTCCTGCCAGTTGCCGATAACTCAGTTACAAAACATGATCATCTCATACAATAAAATTTAGCATCATGTCTTGACCATATCACATCACAGCATGCCCTGCAAAAACAAGTTAGACGTCCTCTACTTTGTTGTTGCATGTTTTACGTGGCTGCTACGGGCTTAAGCAAGAACCAATCTTACCTACGCATCAAAACCACAACGATAGTTTGTCAAGTTGGTGTCGTTTTAACCTTCGCAAGGACCGGGCATAGCCACACTCGGTTCAACTAAAGTTGGAGAAACAGTCACCCGCAAGCCACCTTTGTGCAAAGCACGTCGGGAGAATCGGTCTCGCGTAAGCGTACGCGTAATGTCGGTCCGGGCCGCTTCATCCAACAATACCGCCAAACCAAAGTGTGACATGCTGGTAGGCAGCATGACTTATATCGCCCACAACTCACTTGTGTTCTACTCGTGCATATAACATCAAACCATAAAACCTAGGCTCGGATGCCACTGTTAGGGAACGTAGTAATTTCAAAAAATTTCCTACACACACGCAAGATCATGGTGATGCATAGCAACGAGAGGGGAGAGTGTTGTCTACGTACCCTCGTAGACCAAAGCGGAAGCGTTGATGCAACATAGAGGAAGTAGTCGTACGTCTTCCCGATCCGACCGATCCAAGCACCGTTACTCCGGCACCTCCGAGTTCTTAGCACACGTACAGATCGATGATGCTCCTCGGGCTCCGATCCAGCAAAGCTTTGGGGATGAGTTCCGTCAGCAGAACGGCGTGATGATGATGATGATGTACTACCGGCGCAGGGCTTCGCCTAAGCACTACAACGATATGATCGAGGTGGAATATGGTGGAAGGGGGCACCGCACACGGCTAAGGAACGATCACGTTGATCAATTGTGTGTCCTTGGGTGCCCCCTTGCCTCCGTATATAAAGGATCCAAGGGGGGGCTTTGGCTGGCCCTATGGTGGCGCGCAGGAGGAGTCCTACTCCTACCGGGAGTAGGACCCCCCCTTTCCTTGTCCAATTAGGAGAGGTGGGAGAAGAGAGGGAAAGAGGGGGCGCCGCCCCTCCCTCCTAGTCCAATTCGGACTAGGGGAAGAGGGGGCGCGCAGCCTGCCCTGGCAGCCCCTTCGTCTTCTCCACTTTAGGCCCATGAGGCCCATTAACCCCCCGGGGGGTTCCGGTAACCCCCCGGTGCTTCGGTTTTATCCGAAACTTCACCGGGACGCTTCTGGTGTCCGAATATGGTCATCCAATATATCAATCTTTATGTCTCGACCATTTCGAGACTCCTCGTCATGTTCGTGATCACATTCGGGACTCCGAACTAACTTCGGTACATCAAAATGCATAAACTCATAATAACTGTCATCGTAACGTTAAGCGTGCGGACCCTATGGTTCGAGAACAATGTAAACATGACCGAGACACGTCTCCGGTCAATAACCAATAGCGGGACCTGGATGCCCATATTGGCTCCTACATATTCTACGACGATCTTTATCGGTCAGACCGCATAACAACATACTTTGTTCCTTTTGTCATCGGTATGTTACTTGTCCGAGATTCGATCGTCGGTATCCAATACCTAGTTCAATCTCGTTACCGGCAAGTCTCTTTACTCGTTCTGTAATACATCATCTCGCAACTAACTCATTAGTTGTAATGCTTGCAAGGCTTATGTGATGTGCATTACCGAGAGGGCCCAGAGATACCTCTCCGACAATCGGAGTGACAAATCCTAATCTCGAAATACGCCAACCCAACATCGACCTTTGGAGACACTTGTAGAGCACCTTTATAATCACCCATTTATGTTGTGATGTTTGGTAGCACACAAAGTGTTCCTTCGGCAAACGGGAGTTGCATAATCTCATAGTCATAGGAACATGTATAAGTAATGAAGAAAGCAATAACAACATACTAAACGATCGGGTGCTAAGCTAATGGAATGGGTCATGTCAATCAGATCATTCAACTAATGATGTGATCTCGTTAATCAAATAACAACTCTTTGTTCATGGTTAGGAAACATAACCATCTTTGATTAACGAGCTAGTCAAGTAGAGGCATACTAGTGACACTCTGTTTGTCTATGTATTCACGCATGTATTATGTTTCCGGTTAATACAATTCTAGCATGAATACTAAACATTTATCATGATGTAAGGAAATAAATAATAACTTTATTATTGCCTCTAGGGCATATTTCCTTCATGAATCGCCAGGGGCACCTGTGTAATAACACTGAGCCATCACTGTCCCTATAAATACACGCCTCATCTCAGTCATTATCCTTTCTTCCACTCTCGCACGAACCCTAGCGCCCCCGCTAGCCCTCAACGATGCCGGCGACGAAGTGCTTAGCTGCCGCGACCTCTCCGACGCCATCTTCACGTCGACCGCGGACATCGTCTTCTCCGCCGTCGCCATAGGTGTCCTCCGTCGCCAAGTTAGGGCACGGACGATCGAACTGCTTGGCCTCCTCTTCCACTCCGTCTAGCAGTTTCTTGTGTGGTAAATAAAACTCCCTTTTTACGGCCTCTTTGATCCTATAGATTCATCACTTTCTACCACAAGCAGTTTCTGTTCACACAAGTTCGATCCACTTCATACTTCATCTCATATTATGCCTAGTATGTTCACTTATGCTTCACAAAGTAGTTAGATTCCTCACTTGTACTGATCTGTGGATTCGTACAAATCTGGAACCAACTCCTTATCTATGAGTGAATGTCTTCGCACGATGAGGTCAATGTCTTCTAAACTAATTTATCTTCAAAATCTTCTGAGAATGCATATGACCTCTTCCCCTTCCCTCGCACCTTAATGCTGTCACAGGTACCTATCCGTGGGAGAATCCCTTGGTTCTCATAGTCTGCATTCATTTGCAGAATTCTTACAGCATCACATAAATTCTCCCGAAGCCAGTTCCTGTTTGTCCAGCAAGCGAAAGCCCTTGAAGCCTTTGAAAGTATTGAAGCCACTTAGTTTAAATTTCATGGCTGCATAGAAATCAGCAAGGAAGGGTGGCAGAAAGCATCGAGGTGAAACATCAAGAGATCTTCCCAATGACCTCTCAGAACTGTACAAGACAGATCCAGAAGAGGATTACAATCAGCGCAAGACACGAATCCAATGGATTCGACGATATTGGGCAGAACAGTGGTTCGAGTACAGATTTGTGACAAAGGAATATGCTGAAAAGAATGCCATCAAGTGACCATGGGGAGACATCCTATACAAAAATATTCAACCCAGGTCCAGAGATGAATCCATTGAACAAGGCTTCTACCCCTGCATGGTCCGTGGACCACAGCCTGCGGATGCTGACCCATAGTCACTGCTATGGTGTCGTGACGACAATCTGTTCAAGCGCAACTTCTAGTTTGCCCAGAATTCGGCGAAGCAAAACAAGAAGTCTTTAGGATTAGACTTCAACCCTGGTCCCTCTACTCCCCATGCCAATGGGACCCGCGAAGCTGAACCCAATCTTGTTGGGCCCTTCTACAACCTGGAAGGTCTCATCACTCATATCGTGGTTCAAGGGACAGCCGTGGATGAGCCTGCAGATGACGCCGAATCAGATGAAGCGCCTGCAGCGCCAAGGCCAAAGAAACTGAAGCAGCCTAAAGCTTCAAAGCCTGCCTCAGCACCAAAAATCTCACGGGCGAAGCCACTGGCTACTGCACCTCCTGAAGATAGTGTGCAGTCTGAAGATCTGTCACGCATCTCCAAGCCCCAAAAAGTCACGATGCCTCTGCCACACACCAGCCAAGAACTGACTGCTGCTGCTATTCTGCGCAACGATGCCATTGATCTGTCCAGTGATGAAGATCTTGCAGATGACGCTCTTGAGCAACTGATCAAGAGCAAAGAAGAAGCAGAAATCTTTAACAATTTGCCTCTCTTTGACGTGGTAATCATCCACGACTTCATCAATGAGTGGTTTGACACGCCCAACCTCAGCTTTGAAGATCTGCAACTTCCCATTGGCCTCAGTGTTGCCTTCCATGGCGCCATTGCTTCAGAGTTAGCTATAGCCCAATGCATCGTTGAACTAAAGCAGAAGATTGACTTTGAGAAAGCTCAGTTCAAAAAGCATATGGCCAAGCTCAGCGTGCAAGAGGTCAAGAACTTCAAGATCATGCTGCACGAGCTCAAAGAAGCCTTTCTCAAGAAGCGTGAAGAAGCTCAAGGTTCTCATGAGCGCATGAAGAGCCTGGCTGACAAGTGTGTGCAAGCCTACAATGAGGCTGAGAAGCGCAAGGCCCTTGGGCATCCTGGCATCGACCCCACGATGGCTGCAAAGAAGAAGAAGAAGAAGAAGAAGAAGAAGAAGAAGAAGAAGAAGAAGCCCGCTATGGCCGAACCCGACGCACCAAGGCAGGAAGCACATCCCATTGTCTTCCCAACCAGCATGACTGGCTCGAAGCCAAAAGCCAGGTCTAACGCTTCAGAATTGAAGAAGACGAGGACTGCTGAGGCTGAAGCCAGAAAGAGGAAACATCCTGAAGCCTCTGCTACTGCTCCCTCCAAAAAGAAGCGGAAGACCAAGAAGGAACGGGCTGCTCCCACAGAGCCCTTAATTGTTGAACCCATCTCCGTGGTTCGCCCTGCCGCTGAACATCAAGAGCACCAACTGACTGTCCATGAGCCTGCTTTCACAGAGGCTCATGAAGCTGAAGACTTTCCAGCAGCTAATCCCACTGCTGCTGAAGACATTGGTCACCATGACCATGTCGAAGATGATGCAGTTCTTCCTCAGATCGAGCACCAACAGGTATCATCGCTTGTGCTTATGCACAGCAAACTCATCAGCATTGGTCGTCCTCTAACGCCAATTGCTCAGGATGCATCATGGGATGATCACCCACAACAACAAGTCACACCACCCCGGCAAGAAGAAGAGGATGACTTTGAGGCCCATCCAACTCCATCTCCAAAGGCGTTGCCAGTGTTACGCAGGCTTTGCAAAGGACCAAGGCCTCCAGTCTCCGAATCTGAAGCTAAAGCTGCTGAAGAAATTATGGCTGCATCAGCCGATGACACCCAAGAAGAAGAACGTGTCCCCACTTCCCCAACTACTGACAGAGCTGTTCTCGAGGAGAACGTGTCTGTGCCCGACCCTCTAGCTCATCAAGTGGAGGTAGAAAATCTTGAGGCTGCCACCACCAACACCAATGAAGCCACTGACGCTGTCATGGCTGAAGCAAATGTGGAGCCTACACCAACCCAAGAACCAGAAGTCAGCAAAGCTAATGATGCTACTGCTTCTGTTCCTTCGCCTACTGCTGGTCCTCAGTTTGACTATCACATTGAGCATAGGCCTCAGGTACAGAAGCCAATGCCAAGGTTGCCCAGGTTTCCAGGTCCTGCATCAGCACCTGGATCATTCAATGTCAACAGCTTCAAAGCAGACAACACCTTCTTCAATAGCTCCAAGAACCCCTACTCAAGGGAACGAATATCTTCTGATCGGTTCTGGAGCTATCCGCATCAAAGCTATTACTCCTGCATTCTGTACAATCAAGGCCGCATCTTCCCACATATGCGTCTTGACACCGAAGCAATAGCTGGTATGCCCTGCTTGGAAGAAGTTCTGGACTGCTTCAAAGAGGTTGGATTGTTGCCTTTCGTCACCGACCAAGAGCACTGGAACGAAGAGTTGCTGCTCCAATTTTATACCACACTTCACATATGTGGTTACAACAGAGATCCGAAGACTTGGGTCCTTGAGTAGAAGACAGGAAATGTTCATCACGAAGCCAAAGCCTTTGATATCATTGAGCTCACTGGTCTGCCCACTCCTGGAGATCTCTATGAACCTGGATGTCACCTTCACAGTGAAGCTATGGAGAGCATCTTTCAGAAGCCTGAACCGAACATGAGTCAGATGCTCAGTATGATGAAGCCTTTGCCACAAGATGCTGCATATCCTAAGGAGTTCCTTGTTGAAGACCTGGAGTATCTGCCAAGGACCATCTATCATATTTTAAGGCGAACTCTCTGGCCCATCAAAGGACATTCCCCATATGCAAAGCTGGAAGGTGCAATGAAGACTTTGGTCTTCTATATTCTTCACGGCAAATGCTTCAACGCACAAGACTTCTTCATCCGCCAACTTGCTGCTTCAGGATCTGACCTTTTTGGCTTGAAGTTCTACACTCCATGGATAATGCGGCTGATCAAACTCCACTCAGCTATCTCATATCAGCCATCTGCTCGAAATCATCGGATCTTTATGCCTGACGTGGATATGCCCGTTGAAGCCCTCTATCTAGAGCCTGTCAAGGAGCCTCTTAGTCTTCAGAATGTGGAGCATCAAAGTTTCTCTCAGAACATTGAAGGAGTTGAAGCAGTCACTCGTGTTTATCCTTTGCCTGGCGCTACACGCGCACCTCATCGTGCCCTCACTGAAGCCACTGAAAGCACTATTGCCCAACGGCCCAAGAAGCGATCTCGTGTTCTCAATGACCGAGAGCTTCTGGTTGCTCTTCATCAGAAACAGGATAGGCATCATGACTTGCTGAAGCACCAAATGCACAGCCTCTTGGTGGATGTCAACCGCATTCGCAACCTTGCCACCAAGAATGCCTTTGTTACCCATGAAACTTGTCGGCGTACATGGAAAGTCCTGACGATTATGTGCTCTGAGGATGATCTTCAAGAGGATGGCTTCTCTGCACGTTTCAAGTTTGACTCCACACCTCCCCGAAGGGCTGTGCTGCGATGAACTCCCTCACTTGAAGACTCTGAGTTCTCTTCCTCTGAGGCAATTGTGAATGCCAGAGTGATCGAGGACGAAGACGATGATACAATACTTCACCGCCCCCTCCTTCAGCATGCGTCGACACTGCCCCAAGCTCGTCTGCACCGCCTAACAACACAGATGACCTTGCTACTTCACCTACTCCTCATGGGAACGAGTAGATGCTCTATGTCTTCAAACCTTTTTGGTCCTTACTGACAAAAGGGGGAGAAGCATATGAGTTTGATAGTCTTCAAGCGGGTCCATATGGGCGGTTTCTTTATGTTTTGCCTAGTGTTCACAACTCTCGTTTTGATACATTTGGTTCTTTGAGTTGTATCACTTAAACTCGATGGTCGTCTGCTACTCATTTGCTACTTTGTGATGCAATGATAAATTCCGCTTGTGCGACGATAAATTCCGCACTTAGATCATTATGCAGACGTCCATTTTCCATTATGCATGTCATTATCTTCACATACTTTTCATGCATGATGAGTTGTCATCATAAGTTGAAGAGGATCTCCACAAGTACAACCTGCCATGTGCATTTGCATTCCAAAAGCAAATTACTTATATGCACATCTTCAGGGGGAGCCCTACAACTTATGAAGACAATTCCTTATCCTTTACAATTTCACATATTATATTCCCCGTTGAAAACTTCAACTAGTTTGTCATCAATCACCAAAAAGGGGGGAGATTGTAAGTGCATCTAGTGCCACCCCTAGTTGGTTTTGGAGTATTGACAACAAACCTAGTTGAGGGACTAATGTGTTTGTGAGAATTGCAGGATAACACAGGTAGAAGTCCCTCATTGATTCGGTTTTCCTACCAGAGATGACCCCTAAAAATGTATGAAGACATTGAAGTCAAAGGTGGTATGTGAAGATATTCACATTGAAGACTATGACAAGAGAAGACATCGCATGAAGACTATGGAGCTCGAAGACTTAGATCCTTCGTAGTTCTTTTTATTCTTAGTTGAGTCATAAAAACCACCGTACTGTTAAGTGGGGTCCAAGAGAACCAGTCGGAATGACTGAAGTGATGCTTAACCAAAATCCTATGTCTTCGAGTGAAGACTATGAGAGCGAATCTTGTCCAGAGTTGGACAAGTCAGCTTTGCTTGTAGCCCAAGTAAAGTTGCCGTGTGTGTTTGAAATCTGACCGTTGGAACACGTGTCAGTTCCTTAGTGACCCAGGGTCATTTTGGACAAATCAAGTCGGGTTGCCTAGTGGCTATAAATAGCCCACCCCGTACAACCATAAATGGTTGGCTGCTCAGAGTTAAAGTACGGTTGTTGTCGTTTGAGAGCAGCCCACCTCGAAGCCTTTGAGAGAGAATTCCTTGCGAGGATAAAGTCCTAACCACCCAGAGCCAAAGAGTGTTAGGCATCACTTAAGTCGTCCTGTCTGTGTGATCTGAAGACTTATTACACTTGAGGACTGTGAATCCTCCAGCCGGTTAGGCGTCGCGTTCTGAGCATCCAAGAGTCATTGTGGATCGCCGGTGAACGAAGTCTGTGAAGGTTTGGGAGTCTACCTTGCAGACTTACCAGAGTGATTGGGCGAGGTCTGCGTGACCTTAGCTCAAGGGGAATATGGTGAGGACTAAAGGTTCTGAGCTGCGTGTTCAGGACTGGGTGTTCGGGACTGTGGGTCCTCAGGTTTAAATACCTAGCCGCCCTAACCAGATGTACAGTTGTCACAGCAACTGGAACTAGTCCAACAAATCATTGTCTTCAACGAGTCACTGGTTTCATCCTTCCCTTCCTTTACTTACTGTTGGTCCTTGTGAAGTCATTGCATGATTGCATTATCTTTTGTCTTCACTGAGTGACTGCTTGTTCTGATTGGCTTCACAATATCTTCCTACCTGATCCTTACTGCCTAGCTACTATAAGTCATTGTGCTTTCACTTTGTTGATTACCTGAGTAAGGTTTGCCTAGGGTAGTCTACCTTCCGCTACGTGGTAATAGGTTTACTTCTATCGTTTGTCTTCAAAACTTCCCTATTTAGAAAACTTTCATAAAAATCGCCTATTCACCCCTCCTCTAGTCGATCACTAGCACTTTCACCCTTACCGAGGACACCCGTAGGGCCACCATCAGGCCCACGCCGACTAAGCCTCCACCACCGCATGCATGCAGCTGCTGACCCAACCAGCTAGGCAGGCACCTGCGTGGCGGCATGCAGATCTTCGTGAAGACCCACCACTGCACCACCTCAGCTGCCTGCCTACCTATGTGGCATCGCAGGCGTCACTGGCCAGGGCGCGTGTCGACACAAGAAGGAGCGGTGACAGACGAGACAGGTTTCTCCCCCGTCCCCGATAAAGCAAGGACACCTAAGCAAGACGCATTAAATGCGCCTTCTCATGTAATGCGAGGGATAACCTCGCATCACTGTACCCTTTCCACCTACTGTGTGCCACTGTGGCAACCCCTTTTTCTATAAAAGGAGGCCTGAGGCGACCGGAGGAAGGATTCGGCTTTTTGGAGCTCCTCATGCCCCATAGCTAGCTCAAGAACACAGATATACAATCCACCAAAGCAGGAGTAGGGTTTTACGCATCCTCGCGACCCGAACCTGGATAAACGAACCGTGTGCTATCTGTTTGATCTGCTCTTCTCACGACCCCGCGCCCCGCTAACCACAGTAGGGATTCTTGTGATCACATAGGTGTCGTTCTGACCGACATTCACAATAACATTTAGGTCTCATGTTTAATCATATCAATGATATAGTCAACTAGCGAGCAATAATAGTAAATCTCGGATGACAACACTTTCTAAAAACAATCATAATATGATATAACAAGATGGTTTCCCGCTAACCCTTTCAGAGACTGCAAAACATAAATGCAGAGCACCTATGAAGATCAAGGGCTGACTAGAAATTGTAATTCATGGTAAAAAAGATCCAGTCACAGTCATACTCAATATAAACTAATAGTAATGCACGCAAATGACAACGATGCTCTCCAACTGGTGCTTTTTAATAAGAGGATGATGACTCAACATAAAAGTAAATAGATAGGCCCTTCCCAGAGGGAAGCAGGGATTTGTAGAGGTGCCAGAGCTTGATTTTGAAATAGAGATGAATAATATGTTGAGTGGTATACTTTCATTGTCAACATAACAACCAAGAGATCTCGATATCTTCCATGCTACACACATAGGTGGTTCCCAAACATAATGGTAAAGTTTATACTCCCCCTACCACCAACAAACATCAATCCATGGCTTGTCCGAAACAACGTGTGCCTCCAACTAACAACAATCCTAGGAGAGTTTTTTTTTGCAATTATTTTGATTTGAGCATGGGACTGGGCATCCTGGTTAACAGCCATTTTCTCGTGAGTTAGGAGCGGAGTCCACTCCTCTTGATAATAACCCGCCTAGCATGGAAGATATAGACAACCCTAGTTGATACATGAGCTATTCGAGCATACAAAACAGAATTTCATTTGAAGGTTTAGAGTTTGGCACATACAAATTTACTTGGAACGGCAGGTAGATACCACATATAGGAAGGTATGGTGGACTCATATGGAATAACTTTTGGGGTTTATGGAGTTGGATGCACAAGCAGTATTCCCGCTTAATACAAGTGAAGGCTAGAAAGAGACTGGGAAGCGACCAGCTAGAGAGCGACAACAATCATGAACATGCATTAAAATTAATCAACACTAAATGCAAGCATGAGTAGGATATAATTCACCATGAACATAAATATCGTGGAGGCTATGTTGATTTTGTTTCAACTACATGCGTGAACATGTGCCAAGTCAAGCGACCCGAATCGTTCAAAGGAGGATACCACCCTATCATACCACATCACAACCATTTTAATAGCATGTTGGCATGCAAGGTAAACCATTATAAACTCCTAGCAAATTAAGCATGGCATGAGAAATTATAATCTCTAATTGTCATTGCAAACATGTTTCATTCATAATAGGCTGAATCAGGAACGATGAACTAATCATATTTACAAAAACAAGAGAGGTCGAGTTCATACCAGCTTCTCTCATCTCAATCGTTCCATCATATATCGTCATTATTGCCTTTCACTTGCACAACCGCATGGTGTGGATAATAATAAGAGTGCACGTGCATTGGACTAAGCTGGAATCTGCAAGCATTCAATTCAAGGGAGAAGACAAGGTAATATGGGCTCTTTCTTAGATCAACAATAATTCAAATGAGAGCCACTCAACATTTTCATTATGGTCTTCTCCTCTCGACCCCCAAAGAAAATAAATAAAACTATTTACACAGGAAAGCTCCCTACAAGCAAAAAAAGAACAAGAAATCTTTTTGGGTTTTCTTTTTAATTATTACTACTACAGGCATGGAAAGTAAACTAGCTAAAAGATACAACTATTTTTTTGGTTTTCTTAAGGTTTTTCAAACACACAAGAAGAAATCTTAAAAAGAAAATAAACTAGCATGGATAATACAATGAAAAAGTATGAGCACCGACAACTGGCATGAGTGTGTGGACATGAATGCAATGTCGGTGAGGAATACATACTCCCCCAAGCTTAGGCTTTTGGCCTAAGTTGGTCTATGGCCACGGCTGGCCTGGTGGAAATCCAAAGTTGTAGCCGGGGTTATACTGAGATGCAGCAGCTACTGCCTGACGAGCTATAGCTTGGAGGCGAGCTGCCTCCGTCCTCCTCTCGTACTCGTTCACCTCCTCCCTGGTTATAACATATCTCCCTTTTGTCTGGAAGTCAAGGAAAGCAGGAGTAGGGAGAGCAACATGGACGGTGCACCGTCTATCAAAGATTAGTTGGTACTGGAGGAACTGATCATTCCTCTCAACAAACTGATGACGAACCATAGCATTATAATCTAGATAAGCAGGAGGTAATTCAATATCATTCTCATGTATGGGTATCTCAAGAAAATTAGCTACACGAGTTGCATAAATTCCACCAAACAAGTCTCCAATTAAACTATTAAGATGCAACCTACGTGCAACAATAGCCCCAAGTTGTATTGTTTATCACCCAATACCGCACTCTTGAGGACACTAAGATCTGGAATGCACATGTGGCCAGCCTCATCTTTACCGTTAATGTATCTACCCACGAAGAGAGCAAAATAATGTATGGCAAGAAAATGGTAGCTTGTGTTATTTCTCTAGATTCCGCCACAGTGATACTAGCAAGAAATTCTTTAAATTCAGATTTGCGAGGTTCACTAACACTACCCCACTGTGGGAGTTTACAAGCAGTATTAAAATCTTCTGAGTCCATGGTATAAGATTTATCATAGAGATCAAATAGGATAGTGTGAGAATTGCCTGATGATGTAAATTTAGACCTTCTCACAAAGGAATCAGTTAGGTGATAATATTGGGGGCACTTATCTGACACGAAGCCCTCAAGTTCAGCATTACGCACATATGCATCAAATTCCTCCTTAATTCCTGCTTGGACAATAAAATCTTCTAACAGCCATTCACAAGGCTGCACTTGAGCTTCTCTTGGTAGTTCATAGTCCGGTTCACGTATCGCGGGCCTGGGTCCTTGCTTCCTTGAGGAACCACCTTGGTACATTTTCCTAAACATATTTCTTCCTGTGAAAAATTTCTGAAATTTTTAGTAACTCAAAAATAAAAATGAACCAAACTCAACAAAATTGATAGCAACTACTCCTACAAGTGCCTAGAGGCTATATCATGCATTAAAACTACTTTTGACTACATAAATTTGACATGCAAGCTCAAGAACAGGGTCACCTAAGCAGTAAAAATTTACAATAAATAAAGCACTAGAACCAAAACTAATTGGACCATTGGAGGAGTCACATACCGAAGAACAATCCCCCAAAGCAGTTTTGTGAATGGAGCTTTGAGCAAGGAGATCGAAAATGGCAGCAAGATGAGCTAGAACTCAGGTTTGAGCTGGTGGATAATTTTTTTTGGAGGAAGACGAAGTGTTCGGGTGCAAGAATAAGTGGAGGGGGCCCACATGGGGTCCACGAGGCAGGGGGCGCGCCCTCCACCCTCGTGGGCACATGGTGGGTCCCCCTGGTGTGTTCTCAGTGCCAATAATTCTTAAATATTCTAGAAAAAATCATATTAAATTTTCAGGGCATTTGGAGAACTTTTATTTTTGGGGTATTTTTTATTGCAAGGATAATTCAGAAAATAGACAGAAAATACTATTTTTGCTTTATTTAAACTAAATAACAGAAAGTAAAAAGCGGGTACAGAAAGTTGTGCTTTCTAACTTCATCCATCTCATGCTCATCAAAAGGAATCCACTAACAAGGTTGATCAAGTCTTGTTAACAAACTCATTCTGAATCGCATGAAACCAGAGAATTTTGAATAACTCTAGGTTACCTCAACGGGCATATGCACATCCCCAACAATAAGAATATCATTTTTCTTCTTGACAGTAGGAAGAGGAAATTCAAAACCTCCAATAGTAATTGTTGGATTTTTTCCAATAGAATTGATACTGTGGACTTGAGGTTGTTTCCTCGGAAAATGTACCATATGCTCATTACCATTAACATGAAAAGTGACATTGCCTTTGTTGCAATCAATAACAGCCCCTGCAGTATTCAAAAAGGGTCTTCCAAGTATAATGGACATACTATCATCCTCGGGAATATCAAGAATAACAAAGTCCGTTAAAATTGTAACGTTTGCAACCACAACAGGCACATCCTCACAAATACCGACAGGTATAGCATTTGATTTATCAGCCATTTGCAAAGATATTTCAGTAGGTGTCAACTTATTCAAATCAAGTCTGCGATATAAAGAGAGAGGCATAACACTAACACCGGCTCCAAGATCACATATAGCAGTTTTAACATAGTTTCTTTTAATGGAGCATGGTATAGTTGGTACTCTTGGATCTCCTAGTTTCTTTGGTATTCCACCCTTAAAAGTATAGCAAGCATGGTGGAAATTTCAGCTTCCGGTATATTTATTTTATTAGTGACAATATCCTTCATATACTTAGCATAATAATTCATTTTAAGCATATCAGTGAAACGCATACGCAAAAAGATAGGTCTAATCATTTCAGCAAAGCGCTCAAAATCCTTAGCATCCTTTTTCTTCGATGGTTTAGGAGGAAAAGGCATGGGTTTCTGAACCCATGGTTCTCTTTCTTTACCGTGCTTCCTAGGAAAAAAGTCTCACTTATCATAACGTTGATTCTTTGATTGTGGGTTATCAAGATCAACAGCAGGTTCAATCTCTACATCATTGTCATTGCTAAGTTGAGCATCGACATGAACAGCATTATTAACATTATGACTAAGTTCATGTTCATTGCCAGATTGTGTTTCAACATCAGAAATAGAAATATCATTGGGATTCTCAGGTGTGTCAACCACATGTTCACTAGAAGCATGCAAAGTCCTATCATTTTTCTTTTTCTTCTTCGTAGAAGAACTAGGTGCATCAACATTAGTTCTCTGAGAATCTTGCTTAATTCTCTTAGGGTGGCCCTCAGGATACAAAGGTTCCTGAGTCATTTTACCCCCTCTAGTCATAACTCTAACAACATCATCATTTTTCTTACTATTTAACTCATTGAGCAAATCATTCTGAGCTTTAAGCACTTGTTCTACTTGAGTGGTAACCATAGAAGCATGTTTACTAATAAGTTTAAGTTCACCTTTAACTCTAGACATATAATCACTCAAGTGTTCAATCATATAAGCATTACGTTTTAATTTTCTACCAACATAAGCATTGAAGTTTTCTTGTTTAACAATAAAATTATCAAACTCATCTAAGCATTGGCTAGCAGACTTATAACGAGGAATAGCACCTTCATCAAATCTATAGAGACAATTTACCTTTACTACCTGTGTGGGGTTATCAAGACCATGTATTTCTTCAATAGGTGGTAAATTCTTAACATCTTCAGCTTTAATACCTTTTTCTTTCATAGATTTCTTTGCCTCTTGCATATCTTCAGGACTGAGAAATAGAATACCCCTTTTCTTCGGAGTTGGCTTAGGAGTTGGTTCAGGAAGTGTCCAATCATTTTCATTAGTCAACATATAATTCAATAGCAATTCAGCTTGATCAATAGTTCTTTCCCTGAAAATACAACCAGCACAACTATCCAGATGGTCTCTAGAAGCATCGGTTAGTCCATTATAAAAGATATCAAGTATTTGATTTTTCTTGAGAGGATGATCACGCAAAGCATTAAGTAACCAGAGAAGCCTCCCCTAAGCTTGTGGGAGACTCTCTTCTTCAATTTGCACAAAATTATATATTTCCCTTAAGGCAGCTTGTTTCTTATGAGCGGGGAAATATTTAGCAGAGAAGTAATAAATCATATCCTGGGGACTACGCACACAACCATGATCAAGAGAATTAAACCATGTTTTAGCATCACCCTTTAATGAGAACGGAAAAAACTTAAGGATAAAGTAATGGCAAGTTTTCTCATCATTAGTGAACAGGGTGGCTATATCATTTAATTTAGTAAGATGTGCCACAACAATTTCATATTCATAGCCATAAAAAGGATTAGATTCAACCAAAGTAATTAACTCATAATTGACTGAGAAATCATAATCCTTATCAGAGATACATATAGGTGAAGTAGCAAAAGCAGGGTCATATCTTATTCTAGCATTCAAAGATTTTTCTTTAAGCTTGGCTAATAATTTCTTAAGATCATATCTATCATTGCAAGCTAAAAAGTCTCTAGCAGTTTCCTCATGCACAACAGGCAATTCATATCTAGGGGGAGAATCTTGATCATCACTTTCATCAATATTATTAGTTTTAATAATTACATTCTCTCTAACCCTAGCAAGTTGTTCATCACGAAATTCACCTAGTGGCATAGTGTTATCAAGCATAGAAGTAGTTTCATCATAAGTATCATGCAAAGTAGAAGTGGCATCATCAATAACATGCGACATATCAGAATGAATAGCAGGAGTAGGTGTCGCAAGTTTACTCAAAATAGAAGGTGAATCAAGTGCAGAGCTAGATGGCAGTTCCTTACCTCCCCTCATAGCTGAGGGAAAAATCTTGGTTCTTTTATCTTTAAAGTTCTTCATAGTGATCAGCAGATATAAATCCCAAGTGACTCAAAGAATAGAGCTATGTTCCCTGGCAATGGCACCAGAAAATAGTCTTGATAACCCACAAGTATAGGGGATCGCAACCATTTTCAAGGGTAGAGTATTCAACCCAACTTTATTGATTCGACAAAAGGGGATCCAAAGAATATTCTCAAGTATTAGCAGCTAAGTTGTCAATTCAACCACACCGGGAAAACTTAATATCCGCAACAAAGTATTTAGTAGCAAAGTAGAATGGAAGTAACGGTAACAACGGCAAAAGTAACGGTAGCAGTTTTGTAGTGATTGTAACAGTGGCAACGAAAAAGTAACTAAGCAAAGATCAATATGTGAAAAGCTCGTAGTCATTGGATCAGTGATGGATAATTATGTCGGATGCGATTCCTCATGCAATAGTTATAACATAGGGTGACATAGAACTAGCTCATGTTCATCAATGTAATGTAGGCATGTATTCCGAATATAGTCACACGTGCTTATGGAAAAGAACTTGCATGCCATCTTTTGTCCTACCCTCCTGTGGCAGTGGGGTCCTATTGGAAACTAAGGGATATTAAGGGCTCCTTCTAATAGAGTACCGAACCAAAGCATTAACACTTAGTGAATACATGAACTCCTCAAAGTATGGTCATCACCGGTAAGTATCCTGATTATTGTCACTTCGGGTTAACGGATCATAACACATAATAGGTGACTATAGACTTGCAAGATAGGATCAAGAACTCACATATATTCAAGAAAACATAATAGGTTCAGATCTGAAATCATGGCACTCAGGCCCTAGTGACAAGCATTAAGCATAGCAAAGTCATAGCAACATCAATCTCGGAACATAACGGATACTAGGGATCAAACCCCAACAAAACTAACTTGATTACATGATAAATCTCATCCAACCCATCACCGTCTAGCAAGCCTACGATGGAATTACTCACGCACGGCGGTGAGCCTCATGAAATTGGTGATGGAGGAAGGTTGATGATGACGATGGCAACGGATTCCCCTCTCTGGAGCCCTGAACGGACTCCAGATCAGCCCTCCCGAGAGAGATTAGGGCTTGGAGGCGGCTCTGTATCATAAAACGTGATGAATCCTTCTTATTGATTTTTTCTCCCCGAACGTGAATATATAGAGTTGTAGTTGAGGTCGGTGGAGCACCAGGGGGCCCAAGAGGTAGGGGGTGCGCCAGGGGGGTAGGCGCGCCCCCACCCTCGTGGACAGGGTGTGGCCCTAGCCTTGATTCTTTTGCCAGTATTTTTTATATATATTCCAAAAATATTCTCCATTGATTTTTAGGTCATTCTGAGAAGTTTTATTTCTGCACAAAAATAACACCATGGCAATTCTGCTGGAAACAACATCTGTCCGGGTTAGTTCCATTCAAATCATGCAAGTTAGAGTCCAAAACAAGTGCAAAAGTGTTTGGAAAAGTAGATATGTTGGAGACGTATCACACTCCAGGGCAGGGCAACTGGAGTGGATGATGTTGTGCAATGAAGCCTATGATATACGAATCCGCACAAGTGAAATTTTCTTGAGAAATGGGAGTCGAAGGTTTAGTACCAGATTGTCTTGTAGGTAGCACATCGCAAAGGTGGCGGTGTGGAGACAGGAGGAAAACCGCGAGAGGAAATCAGTGCTGAGGGCACATGTACATGGCGTTCGGTATCTGGTACGTGATTTCCAAAGGGATAGTAGAACTCAAGCAGTTGTAGTTCTGTGAATTCAGGGGATTTGAGCTAGGCGTCCACCGTGCAGGGCATGGTATGCTTGCTCAGGTAGCATGACAAGATACGGAGGCTTTGAACGGAGCCTTGGTGGGAGGAGATGATGGCTCTGGGGATTTCTAAATCATTGAAGAGAGATAGCTGACGATAGACGAGATTAAGGGGCACGGCATGCCATAGAGGGCACCACCGAATTGAGAGGACATGGGTGCGGCAGCAATCCTTGGTGGGGAGAAGCGAGATGATCTCCCCAAGGACGGCGTCCGGGAGATCACCGATGAGGTCCACCTGAGATTCTATGAGTTCCTGGGATCTTGTGGGGGTGCGGTCGCTGCTTCTCCCCGCGCTGCTGGGTGCGGGATCTACAACAGGCGTTGCCGATGGCGAGAGCCTCATCTTCTTGGCTAACTCAATTTTCCTCGAGGGCGTCGCGTCGCACTCATGGATTTGAGCAGAGTAACGAATGACGAGCCTAGTTGTAGTGCGAGTGAAGAAGAAGGGGAGCTGGGGTTTTTCTGTAGTAGTGAGGAAGAAGGCGAGCTGGGTTTTCTGTAGGAGTGAGGTGAGGAATTTGGGGGTACGAGTGGAGCGAGCTGACGTGAGGTGGGTGGGAGTGAGGAGGAAGATGAGCACCCAGGTTTTTTGTGGGGCGGTGTGCTGGGTGTGGGTAGTGCCTCTCATTAAGTAAATATATGGGCTTTTGAATTGATTTTATTATTTACTAGGGTGGATGGGCTGTTTTGTCTTGGGCCCAAAGAAAAAATACTACTAGTACATTGGAGACACTCTACAACTACCCAGAAAAACAATTACTACTAGTACAGTGGATACACTACCGCTTCTGGCTCCTCCTAGGTCATCGAAACGTCTCCCTCTACTGAATGTCATTTTACTTTTGTTCACCAACATGTGGGCCATGCAGCGCGCGGGCCCAAATGCAATCCACCAAATTAGAAGGCAGTGTGCAGGCGGAGATTCACCCCGGTTGTAGCGCGGCAGTAATGAGCCGTCGTATCACAAAACCCCACCTCCCAGCAGTCTAAGTTTGACGGATGAAGCAGCCATCATTTCACTCTTTGCTGAATCCCCTTCTCCCTCACCATCTTCAATAAATCCAACACTCGCATCTGCCACTGTTCTTCTCACCCAACGAAGGGAAGGTAAGCGGATCCGTGATGTTGGTATATTTTCGTTCAGAAAAAAAAGAACTTTTGCAAAGCAGTAACCGATCCTCACTCTTTTTTTGTTTCATTGTTATTGTAATTGTGTTTTCCTTTCAGTGGTCTCCTAGTACTCGTCAGTTTCATGATGGACCAAGGAGAACCAGGCAAAGATCTGCCAATATTGGAGCAGACGCAGGAAGCTGATCCCCATGAGACAGAGAGGTCCAAGAAGACGATGGCAGCCACCGAGCCGACCCCAGATATGCTCATGGCCACTACTGAGATGTTCAACGACCCGTTTGAGGTTACAGCCCGTGTGGCACTGCAGGAGCAGTTTCTCCCCTTCAATTATGTGTCCCCCCCCCCCCCGCCCGCGCGCGCGCGCTGAGCTGCCCAAAGTGATTTTCTTCTTTGCCGATCTCGATTGTGGTTTTTCATCTAAGTATGTGGTGATGAATAATGCAAAATTTTATTAGCTTCGATGCCATGCTATACATAGTGGTTTAAATAACTTGTGTTTCTTATACTAGAAATAATTCAAAATTTGTTTCTGTTTCAGTTAGAGCCCTGATGCAGACAAGGATTGTGTGGTTGTACATGTCAGTCGCTATGAGGCGGATGAACTGAAAATATGCATTGGGAAAATGGAGTTCTTAGGTTATTGGATCCTGGAAGCCATTTGCACTTATACCAATGTCGAGATGTATTCCAACCTCACTGTTGTCAGGCGTGTTGTCCAGGGTGTGCTGAAGCACAAGAAGTTCAAAGCTACACCTTCATTTGTGAGGCATATTGTTCTTGTCAAGCTTACACAGGAAGATGACGTGGCATGCCTCCACAAACAAGTTTATGCGTGGCAAGGCCACAAGGTTATCTTCATGAAGGTTCACAGGATTGAGATGCTGCCGGACGTCCTCGATGATGTTCATGGCGAGGTTCGTCTTGTGTCCAACCCAAATTAGATCGGGGCATGAAATAGTTGGCCCAGCTAGTGTTTAATAGTAGTTTGGATTGTTTCTAACTATCCAAACCTTGCCTATTATCTAGCCCTCGGGGGCTAGTACTCTGTTTGAATCCGTCTATGGGAACTGCTGCTACTTTTGTGTGCCCATGAATCATGTGAGAACCATCGTAAATTTTGCCGAAACAGATGCGTCCTCACTAGTTTTTTCATGAATATGACATGGTAATACATAAGTTGTCATGGTTTATCATACGAGCAGTGTGTGTTTGATGAAATACAGTACTCATTCGAGAACTGTGCACCGACGTATACATAAGTACTTGTAAACACTGTTGGTGTTACCCCACTTGTAAGCAGTTGTGCAAAACACGACACATTGGCTCAGCTCGCTTCAACACTAGGCTATCGACCAGCTAACAATCAATAATCTGATGTCTGACATATAAGCAACTACGTATCTTGTTTGCAGCGACCCGACCTCAAACGGTCAAGTCTTTGTGCTTTAGTGTCATCCCTGGATCGGTAATGCTGACACACATAATACACACATAATACAGAGTAGCAATCACACACTTCTTACATCGAATGTCTCCAAGAACTTATTACAATAAATATGGCTTAAGGCCATCTAACACGATAATAGCGGAAAGCTTGGAAGATAAAATGAGTCCATCAACTCCAACGGCATAGCTGAGCTGTACGGCAACGACCTAGCGAACCTTACTCTTCGTCTGAAAAGTCTGCAACATGATACGTTGCAGCCCGAAAATGGGTCAGCACATGGAATATGCTGGCAAAATAACATAGTAGAGCAATGGACAGAAATAGGCTATCACTATATGCATATATGGCCGGTGGAGGCTCTATGGTTATATTGTTTTTGCCGGTGGATGGCAAATTCCCTGTTTTCAGTAGTGTATGGCCGGTGGAGGCTCTATGTTTATATTGTTTTTGCGAAAAGCCAATTTTTCCCTACAACAATGGAATAAATTTTATTTAACTAGCATGGTGGTTGAAACATCATTGAGAAGGTTCCTCCAACTCAATCCCAATTAAAAGTAATTATCAACCCAACAATTTAATTAAGAGTGATGAGATACAATAGGAAAATCCAAGTACTAGATACTCAAGATGTCCATAACCGGGGACACGGCTAACCATGATTAGATTGTACACTCCGCAGAGGTTTGCGCACTTCTCCCCACAAGACTCGATCTCCTCTGTTGGATTTCTCGCACTACATGGTGTTTGAGAAACGGATGACCGAGACACAGTCTTTCGGGAACACTAACTCTTTACTCTGGGTGGACAGTTACACCTACTTTCCCGTACATCTGCTAGCCCACCACCTAAAGAGGTCATGCAACATACTCAACTATGCCAGAGCCCATAATGTCTTGTGGCTGCACACGGAAGTTTCTAGCATGAATAGTCTTAAGATCCCTTTGAGCCTGGGTGGCAGACCATAGGATGATCACACGTGTACTCCGGGATATCCTAGGACAACAGTGGATTCTCCAGGTTCCCAAACAAGCAATCCACCCAGATGTGCATTAAAGTTTCCACCTTAAGTTGAACCATTAATTAGCATATCACATCTATCATGGATACCCTCAGATTCAATCCACGTCTACGAGCATAGCATAGCAATATAAGCATAACGTAGAAATAACTTGTTTGATAACAAAACAAGGCATTAGGTTCTATCTCATCAACTACTTCCCAAACCCACAAGTTAATCACATCCTAATCATGCAGTGTTTGCTGATTGGAACTAATGCATAAAAACTGGGTATGAAAAGAATATGATCAATGTTTGCAAAAAGAATCAAATCAAACGGAGCAACGAAACACAAACTGCGAAAGAAACAAGATCCAATTACTAATCTGGACTAAAGTCAAATTTTACAGTACCAAAATCTTGTACAAGCTGGTTAAACAAAAAGGGGGCTTCGAGACGAAGATCTAGGCGCTTGAATCGCCCGATTCCGATAAAACAGCGAAAAGATAAACTAAAACGAAAATCGGATCAGAAATCACGATAAAAAAAATCGCGAAAAACCCGAGAAAAAGAAAAATGAACGAACAGGCTAATGAGCGAACGTTCGTTGTCTGTGACTAATGGGCCAAAACCGTTCGTTAAAATGAACATACGGACAAACGTTCGATAAATAAACTAACCGAGAAAACCAACGAACCGGTCTAAAAAAGTAACTAGGGTTTTTTTTAAAAAACCGACGGTTTTTACCTAAACCGAAATAAAATCGAACGGCGAGATTTGGAAACTCCGGCGCGGCTCCGGCGGCTTCCGGCGAGTGGGAGGCGGCGCGGGCGACGGCGGGGTGTGGCGCGGGGCGGCGGAGGGCGGCGCAGCAATGACCCATCGACAGCGCAGCAGCAGGCGGCGAGCGGCAGCGTGCGGCGGCGTGGTGCGAGGCGGTAGGGCTGGCGGCTGGCGGCGGCGACTTGGGGCTCCAAGGGGGCCCCGGGTCCGGCTTTTAAAGGGGGAGGGGAGGCGGCTTGCGGGAGGGGCAAAGCCATGGCGGCGGTGGCTCGGACTCCCTCGAGGAGTCCGGTTCGGAGACGATGGCGGCACGGGGCTGGCTGGGCCAGCTGGGCCGCGGCCCAGTTCGGTCCGGCGAGCTTTCTCTCTTTTTTTTAAACATATTCCATCGAAAAGAAATCCTAGAAAAATTAATAAAAATCTAGAAATACCAAAACATATTTTCACTGTCTAAATAAAATATTTAGAACAAGCTGAACATTTTCTTGGCCTAAAATGCAATTTTAAGAAAATGCATAAAATTTTCCTATGCAAATAAAATAGCAATATAATCCGAATAAAATCAAATATTTGAATTTAATATTTTTCCTCCTATATTTCATTTATTTTGGGGAAGTCATATTATGTCGTCTCTTATATTTTTATATGAAATATTTTCGGAGAGAAAAATAACAAAACAAATGATCCTTGTTTCGATAGTTAATAAAATTCAAATATGAAAACCATGAAATCCCCAACTCTCTCCGAGGGTCCTTGAGTTGCTTAGTATTTCAAGGATCGCGAAACGAAATGCAAATAAAATATGATATGCATGAATGACCTACGTATAACATTCCAACTTGAAAATTTGGGATGTTACAAACCTACCCCCCTTAAGATGAATCTCGCCCTCTAGATTCGGGTTGGCTAGGAAATAGGTGTGGGTGGTCTTTGCGGAGACCATCCTCTCGTTCCCAGGTGGCTTCATCTTCGGTATGGTGGCTCCACTGGACTTTGCAAAATTTGATAACCTTGTCGCGAGTAACTCGGCTAGCAAACTCTAGAATCTTGATAGGCTTCTCCTCATACGTCAAATCACTGTCCAACTGAATTGCTTACAGGGGCACTGTATCTATCAGAGGAATATCGGCATCTCTGCATGACACTTGACAGTCCTTCGGGTAATTCCAACTTGTAGGCAACTTCTCCCATGCATTCCAAAACACGGTACGGTCCCACAAATCTCAGGGCTAATTTCCCCTTAACACCAAAACTTTTAACACCTCGAAGAGGTGATACTCGCAGATATGCTCTGTCTCTGATTTCATAGACTACCTCCTTGCGTTTTGAATCTGCATAACTCTTCTGTCGAGACTGAGCTACCTTCAGTCTATCTCGAATTAGGTTAACCTTCTCTTCAGACTCCTTAATCAAATCTGGTCCAAACAACTGGCGGTCTCCAACTTCATCCCACATCAACGACGTCCTACACCTTCTTCCATACAGGGCTTCAAACGGTGCCATCTTCAAACTGGCCTGGTAACTGTTGTTTTATGAGAACTCCGCATAGGGCAGGTTGTCATCCCAACTAGATCCATAATCTAGCGCACAAGCTCTCAACATGTCCTCCAAAATCTGATTGACTCTCTCGGTCTGTCCATCTATCGGCGGGTGAACAGCTGTACTGAACTCCAGCCGGGTACCCAAGGTCTGGTGCAGCTGGTGCCAAAACTTTGAGGTAAACTCTGTTCCTCTATCTGATACGATGGTCCTCGGAACCCCATGTAGACACACGATCCTGGTCATGTATATCTTGGCCAACTTCGCACTTGTATATGTGGTCTTCACTGGGATAAAGTGAGCCACTTTGGTCAAGCGATCAACTGCTACCCATATAGAATCATATCCTGATTTTGTCCCGGGCAATCCGGTGATAAAATCCCTGCCAAGCTTATCCCACTTCCATTCGGGTATCGGCATAGGCTGTAGCAATCCTGCTGGCTTTTGATGTTTTGCCTTCACTCTTTGACATACATCACATACGGCTACATACTCGGCAATATCCTTCTTCATACCAGTCCACCAGAAACGCTCCTTCAAATCCAAATACATCTTAGTGTTTTCGGGGTGTATCGAGTATGGCGAGTCATGAGCTTCCTGTAGTATAAACTTTCTGATCTCTCATTATTGGGCACATATATACGGTCCTCAAACCACAAGGTGTCGTGCTCATCCTCACGAAACCCTTTGGCTTTCCCTTCACTCATCTTCTCCTTTATCTCAGCGATCTCTTTGTCATCCTTCTGAGCTTCTCGAATATTTTCCAATAATGTTGACTGTACCTCCAATGTTGCCAAGAAGCCTTCTGGAACTATCTCCATTCGAAGTTCCCTGAGATCCTTGGCTAACTCCTTTGGCATCTCTCCGCTTACGAGGGTGTTAGCATAACTCTTACGGCTCAAAGCATCTGCTACAACATTGGCCTTTCGTGGATGATAATGCATCTTTATATCATAATCCTTCATGAGCTCCAACCATCTCCTCTGCCTGAGGTTAAGCTCCTTCTGGATGAAGATGTACTTCAAACTCCTGAGATCCGTGTATACATCGCAACGGTTTCCAATGAGAAAATGCCTCCAGGTCTTGAGCGCGTGCACCATAGCTGCTAACTCCAAATCATGCGTGGCTTAATTTAACTCATGCGGTTTCAGTTGTCGTGAGGCATACTAAACCACTTTTCCGTCTTGCATTAGTACTCCTCCAGGTCCTAAGCGTGAAGCATCGCAATACACTTGGAAGTCCTTGCGTATATCTGGCACAATCAACACTGGGGCTGAAGTCAATCGTTTCTTCAACTCCTGGAAACTTGCTTCACATTCATCAGTCTAATGGAACTTAGTCTCCTTCTTCAACAATGTCGTCATAGGCTTTGCAATCTTAGAGAAATTCTCAATAAATCTCCGATAGTATCCCGCTCGTTTCTTCGACTCCTGGAAACTTGCTTCACATTCATCAGTCCAGTGGAACTTAGTGTCCTTCTTCGACAATGCCGTCATAGGCTTTGCAATCTTAGAGAAATTATTAATAAATCTCCGATAGTATCCCGCGAGTCCAAGAAAACTGTGGATCTCTCCAACTGAGGTGGGTGCCAACCACTTAGTGACTAACTGAACATTGGTGGCATCCACAGCTATACCCTCTCCTGATATAACATGTCCAAGGAATCCAACTTCCTTCAACCAAAACTCACATTTACTGAACTGTGCATACAACTGATGTTCTCTGAGCTTCTCCAGAACCATACATAGATGCTCCTTGTGCTCCTCTTCATTCTTCTAGTATACCAAGATATCATCAATGAACACCACAGCAAACTTATCCAAGACCTCCATGAACACCTTATTCATCATACTCATGAAGTAGGCAGGGGCGTTAGTCAATCGAAAAGACATGACCGTATACTCATACAGCCCGTACCTTGTGGTGAAAGCTGTCTTAGGTATATCCTTCGCTCGAATCTTCAGCTGGTGATATCCTGATCGTAGATCGATCTTTGAAAACACTTTAGCTCCTATCAACTGGTCAAATAAATCATTGATCATCGGTAGTGGGTACTTGTTCTTGATCATCACTTCATTCAACGCACGATAATCAACAACCATTCTCAAAGATTTATCCTTATTCTCAACCAAGAGCACTGGGCTCCCCACGGTGATGAACTTCTTCAAATATAACCTTTCTCCAACAACTCCTTAATCTGCTTCTTGATCTCTTCTAGATCATTTGCGGGCATCCGGTAGGGTCACTTTGATATTGGCTCGGTGCCTGGCAATAGCTCTATAAAAAACTCAATGTCTCGATCCGGCGGCATGCCTGGTAACTCCTCTGGAAAAACATATGGGTAACCCTTCACTACAAGTACTTCCTCCTGAACAACTCCCATGAGGGTTTTTACTTAGCTCCTGCTAGGCGCATGCCTAGATACATACTTGATCCTTTTTCCCTCCGGGGTGGTGAGCAAAATCGACTTACTCGTGCAATCGATGTTTCCCCCATACATCGATAGCCAATCCATTCCCAGTATCACATCCAATCCTTGTGACTCCAAAATTATCAGGTCTGAAGGGAAAATATGGCTTCCTATGGTCAATGGCATCTAAAAGCATCCTTGGCTTGCCATATACTCCCCTCCTGGTGAACTTACTAACATGGGTGTCCTGAGTACTTTAGTGGGCAGTTTATACTTATCCACGAATCCCCTTGATATGTATGAATGTGATGCACCAGTATAAAAAATAACGATTGCTGTAAACGACTTAACCAAAAACTTACCGATAACTACATCAGGCTGCTCCTCAACCTCCTCCACGTTCACGTGGTTCACTTGTCCCCTGTTGAAAGGGTTGGGCTTCTTCCGAGCGCTTCCATTACCATTCCCATTCTTGGCTTCAGGGAACTCAGCGGCATAGTGTCCAGTCTTCCCACACTTGAAACAAGTAATGTGACTTAGGTCCTTCTTGGCGGGTGTGGCTGGGTTTGAGCAGTTCTGATTACTACCTGCTCCATTCCCGTTTCCATTCTTGGAGCCACTATGGTTGTGAGAACTCCCTCCATTGTGAGTGTGACCTCCATGGTTATGGACAAGTCCTCCCGAGTTCGGGGTTAAACGAGGCTTCTGTTGAGCTCCTGAGTTGTACCTTCCTTGTCCATACTTCCTTTTGCGGCTCTCAATTTGCTGCTGCTTCCCTTCAATCATAAGAGCCTTGTATCCAACTCTTGGTAGTTGTTAAATGTTGCCACCATCAACTGCATGCTCATCTCATCATTCAACCCTTCCATAAAATTCTCCTGCTTTGCGACATTTGTGGCCACATCATCAGGGGCATAACGAGATAGCTTACTAAATTCATCCACATACTGCCCCACAGTACAGTTCCCTTGGAGTAAGTTGCGAAACTCATGCTTCTTCATGCTCATAGCTCCTGCTGAGACGTGGGCTGTGCGGAATGCTTGCTGGAACTGGTCCCATGTAAAAGTGGCTATGGGATAGGTGACAGTGTAATTCTCCCACCATGAAGTTGTTGGTCCATCCAATTGGTGTGCGGCAAAACGCACCTTCTCTACATCAGTGCAACCAGCGGTGGTCAACTCCCTTCCAATCCGGCGTAGCCAGTCATCCGCAACTACTGGCTTGGTGCTACTGGAAAACACCGGCGGCTGTAACCTCAGAAAACAAGCTAAGTTGTCAACTGGTGGTGGTGGCGGTGGGTTGTTGTTGTTGTTGTTGTTGTTGCCTTGGTTTTGAACTAACAACTGCATCAAGGTATTTTGCTGCTGGATCAACTGAGTGAGCTCCGGTGGAAAGGTAAATCCGGGGTCACGTCTCGGAGGCATATGGGGGTTTTAGAGGGAAGAGAATAGAATAGAATGAGGTCTAGTGAGAAAACACTACCCATATGCACCTGAGACAAACACAATCATATCACTCAATCAATTAAGCAAGGGCATACAATCGGTCTAGAACCATCGTTACAAAAGTGCTCGAACTATAATTTATACATGGTGGAATACTACTACTAATATGGTGGTCGACCAAAATTTTGATCAGTCGGAGACTCCATGATGTCTGCTCCAGCTTCGTCTTCAAAGTCATCATCGCTGTCGTCGGGGTCGGAGTCGCTGTCGTCGATGATGATGTAGTCTTCAGAACGAATCTCCTTGGGTTTGTCGTCTTCTCCTCCTGGCGCGGGGTCTCCCATGAATACTCCCAGCTTCCTTGTCAGTTCGTCATTCTTCTCCACTAGTACGACGATTTCCTCCTCGTAATCTTCGCGAGTAGCCTTGAGTTCTTCCTCCAGCTCTGTGATCCTTGTCATCGCTTTCTTCAGATCTATCATGCCTGCACACATCTGGTTTTCCTGGCGACGTATGTGCTGGTTTAACTCCTGGATGAAAGCTGCAATGGATCTATCCTTCCTGGTGCTAATCATGTCCCATTGCTCATCTCAGTGCCCAAAAATCTGGTAGATAGTATCCTTGAGATCCTTCAGGTAAACTTCTCCAATGCGTCCCATGGTGATGTGGGATGCCATACTCTTTCCTAGACTCCAGGTTGGTGCATCAAAAGAAAACTCTATTGGCTCAGTGACTGGCGTGAATGTCCTTCCTGGAACTTGAACTTGAATCATCCAGTGCTCCTCTTCTGGTAAAGTGGCATTGTAAGTTCCGGTGAAGCTTGGTATTCCAATGTTCAGGTACTTAGTGACTTCCTTCAAGTGTCGTCCAAAAGGTGCTTCTTCATCCGGTTGTGCAAACTTATTCCTTGCGTCCGCCATCCTAAAGAGTAGAAAATGGAGAGGAGTCAGAAATGATAAGAGCATAGTGATCTATGGCTTTAGCTTAGTGATCGTGTCCTACACTCAGCGTCTGCTCTGATACCATCTCGTAGTGACCCAACCTCAAACGGTCAAGTCTCTGTGCTTCAGTGTCATCCCTGGATCGGTAATGCCGACACATACAATACTCGAAGGATTTATAATAGAGTAGCAATCACACACTTCTTACATCGAATGTCTCCAAGAACTTATTACAATAAATATGGCTTAAGGCCATCTAACACGATAATATCGGAAGGCTTGGAAGATAAAATGAGTCCATCAACTCCAACGGCATAGCTGAGCTGTACGGCAACGACCTAGCAAACCTTACTCTTCGTCTGAAAAGTCTGCAACATGATACATTGCAACCCGAAAATGGGTTAGCACATGGAATATGCTGGCAAAATAACACAGTAGAGCAATGAACAGAAATAGGCTATCACTATATGCATATATGGCCGGTGGAGGCTCTATGGTTATATTGTTTTTGCGAAAAGCCAATTTTTCCCTACAACAAAGGAATAAATTTTATTTAACTATCATGGTGGTTGAAACATCATTGAGAAGGTTCCTCCAACTCAATCCCAATTAAAAGTAATTATCAACCCAACAATTTAATTAAGAGTGATGAGATACAATAGGAAAATCCAAGTACTAGATACTCAAGATGTCCATAACAGGGGACACGGCTAACCATGGTTAGATTGTACACTCTGCAGAGGTTTGCAAACTTTTCCCTACAAGACTCGATCTCCTCCGTTCGATTTCTTGCACTACATGGTGTTGAGAAATGGATGACCGAGACATAGTCTTTCAGAAACACTAACTCTTTACTCTGTGTGGACAGTTACACCTACATTCCCCTACATCTGCTAGCCCACCACTGAAAGAGGTCAGGCAACATACTCAACTATGCAAGAGCCCATAATGGCTTGTGGCTGCACACGGAAGTTTCTAGCATTAATAGTCTTAAGATCCCTTTGAGCCTGGGTGGCGGACCGTAGGATGATCACACGGGTACTCCGGGATATCCTAGGACAACACTGGATTCTCCAGGTGCCCAGACAAGCAATCCACCCAGGTGTGCATTAAAGTTTCCACCTTAAGTTGAACCATTAATTAGCATCTGACATATGTCATCGATACACTCAGACCCAATCCACGTCTACAAGCATAGCATAGCAATATAAGCATAACGTAGAAATAACTTGTTTCATAACAAAACAGGGCATCAGGTTCTACCTCATCAACTACTTCCCAAACCCACAAGTTAATCACATCCTAATCATGCAGTGTTTGCGGATTGGAACTAATGCATAAAAACTGGGTATGAAAAGAGTATGATCAATGTGTTACTTTCCTTGCTGACGATCCGCAAAACCTAGGGACTCGTAGTAGCACGCTTCACACTCCGGGTGTTCTATCGCAAAAAAACAATAGCATAGATAAGAAATCAAGCAAAGATGCACAGATAAAACTCAAATAAGAAGAATTAACCAGAAAGTTCAACTTAAGAACTCCGGTTTGCAAAAAGAATCAAATCAAACGGAGCAACGAAACACAAACTGTGAAAGAAACAAGATCCGATTACTAATTTGGACTAAAGTCAAATTTTACAGTACCAAAATCTTGTTCAAGTTGGTTAAGCAGAAAGAGGGCTTCAATATGAAGATCTAGGTGCTTGAATCGCCTGATTCCGATAAACGAGCTAAAAGATAAACTAAAACGAAAATCGGATCAGAAATCGCGATCGAAAATAATTGCGAAAAACCCGAGAAAAAGAAAACAAACGAACAGGCTAACGAACGAACGTTCATTGTCTGTGACTAACGGGCAAAAACCGTTCGTTGAAATGAACGTACGGACGAATGTCCCTAAATAAACTAAGCCGAGAAAACCAACGAACCAGTCTAAAAAAACGTAACTGTGGTTTTTTTTGTAACCGACGGTTTTTACCTAATCCAAAAAAAACCGAACTGCGATATTTGCAAACTCCGGCGCAGCTCCGGCGGCAGCGCGGGCGGCGGCGGGGTGTGGCGCGGGGCGGCGGCGGGCGGCGCGGCAGCGCCGCAGCAGCAGGCGGCGAGCGGCGGCATGCGGCGGTGGGGTGCGAGGCGGCGGGGCTGGCGGCTGGCGGCGGCGACTTGGGGGTCCAAGGGGGCCCCGGGTCTGGCTTTTAAAAGGGGAGGGGAGGCGGCTTGCGGGAGGGGCGAAGCCATGGCGGCGGCGGCTCGGACTCCCTCGAGGAGTCCGACTCAGAGACGACGCCGGCGCGGGGCTGGCTTGGCCAGCTGGGCCGCGGCCCAGTTTGGTTCGGCGGGCTTTCTCTTTTTATTAAACATATTGCACCAAAAAGAAATCCTAGAAAAATTAATAAAAATCTAAAAATACCAAAACAAATTTTCGCCGTCTAAATAAAATATTTAGAACAAGGTGAACATTTTCTTGGCCTAAAATGCAATTTTAAAAAAATGCATAAATTTTTCCTATGCAAATAAAATAGCAATAAAATACGTATAAAATCAAATATTTGACTTTAATATTTTCCTCCTATATTTCATTTATTTCGGAGAATTCATATTATATCCTCTCTTATGTTTTTATATGAAATATTTTTGGGGAGAAAAATAATAAAACAAATTATCCTAGTTTCGATATTTGATAAAATTCAAATATGAAAACCGTGAAATCCACAACTCTGTCCGAGGGTCCTTGAGTTGCTTAGAATTTCGAGGATTGCGAAACAAAATGCAAATAAAATATGTTATGCATGAATGATCTATGTATAACATTCCAAATTGAAAATTTGGGATGTTACATTGTTACAGTGGTTCATGCAGTTAACTAAGGCCACAATGTAAATTCCAAACATTCAAACGCTAGTACAACATTCATGTGGAACACTCACATTAAACCCGGCTTCATAAAAAACTTGAAAAGCATAATTTAAGCAATTTTATACATCTCAATAATTCATAGAACATAACAAACATATACTAGTTCACAACAAAAGACAAAGTTGTGAGAAGGTTTACAAATCAGGAAAAAAAACAAGCAAGGCTTCTCTAAGCAAAGGGCTTCCCGGCAGGCTTAAATTTCCTGGAGTTCACTCTGGTTTTTTCTTGTTTCCACCATCCATTGTTAGGTTCTCTCATTCGAGAATAACCAATTATAATTGTGTTCTCAGCTGGAATGCTGAACTAAACCATGTAGTGTACTGATAATATGAAATTCTTGTGCATTCCACTAAATTTTAGCACTGCTATTTGCAGAAATAAGTAGACCACAATGCCTCTTGTCCGCACACCTGTCCCAAAAACCTCCATGCAACCGTGCCAGCTAGTCCTCGGTCCATGGGTCAACTCGTAGAAAGTGCATTTCGGACTAGGATGTACTTGTTTTCGCTCGTCCCTGCACTGTAATCAGGAAGTAAAACACATTAATCAGCTTCTTTTAGATTGCATTGGTCATTCTACCTAGTTACTACCAATGTAGGAATACCTGGAACACTGGTGGTTAGAGGACGCCAACTAGGAATAGCCATCTCATTTTGTGCAGTTGTACTAAAACTGAGGTGTGTACTTTTGATTGCACAGATAGAAACGATATGGAGACAGACATCCCTGTTTGCGCAAATATGAAATACGGTTATTTAAACAATGACAGATATTTGCAGTGACGTATGATTAACAACAACATCTATTGTGTTATAATTGGCACTAGATTGACAGTATGAAAGTGCTCTTAAGTAAGTAGCATCACATCACATCAACACTGCCACTAGATTAACATGCAAAAAATAGCATTAGTATGACTCTCATGAGAGTAGCACATGGTCAGTAAATGTGCAATCAAATTTGTGCAGTTCCACTGGGATGAAGCAATGTTAGTGGTGTGATATTTTAGTGTAACTGTGTCACACCCTAGCTAGGTTATGCATTAGAGTGTGCATCATGTTTACCTTCATCAGAAATTGAAATGGGGAAAGCAGAACCCCCAGCACCCCCCCCCCTGAAATCAACTAGGGTTTACTAAAAATAAATTCAATGAACCTGAAATGCCCTTCAAAAATGTTCACCCTCTTTGCCTTGGGTTAGAACCCTTGGGAAAAATGGTGCATATAATTTTAGGTCAACAAAAGGGGCATTGACTTAATTCATAAATATTTGAATTTGGGCATTTAAATACTATTAAATAATTCAAATGCTCAAATAATGTTGGAACTATTTTTGGGCCACTGAAATATTTTAGAAAGTGTCCATAAATATTTTCAGGATTTTATAAAATGATTTAGTATTTAAACTAAATCAAAAAAGAATAACAGAAATAGAAAAACAAAAAAAATAAAGAGGGAAAGGCCATGGGCCACTTACCTGGCCCATCTCCAGCTGGCGGCCCAGCCCACCCCGCTGCCTCCTGTCGTCCCCCTCCTCGGACAGAAGGACGCGGGCGTGTGCCCGGCGCTCGCCGGCACGCGCGCGCGCCACCTCCCCCCCCTGCGCGCCACCTCCTGCTTCCGGGCTCCCTCCCAGTGCCACGGAGACGGCCACGCACCCCCCTGGCCCTCTCATTCCCCCTCCCCGTGCTCATCCCCTCCTCTGCTCTCTCTCCCGCGCAACCGCCATGAGCCCGAGAGCGCCGACGAGAACCACCACGGCCACCGCCTCCCCCTCGCTTCCCTGACCAGCTTAGAGGCTCCGCCTCGACCCCGTCTTCCTCCTCACCGAACCACGCCCCGCCGGAAGCCCTGCATCGTCGATTTCAAGCTCTTCTTCAAGCTTCGGCACCGACGATCGCCGCCGTCGATTCGCTTGCTCCAGTGCCTCCCCGAGCTTGCCGAGGCCACGGCTGCACCCGCTGTGAGCTCCTGTGTCGTTTCCCCCTCTCCCCTGGCTCGTTTTCTTCCTCTAACACCGATGCCCGTCGGAACCGAGAGCTCTTCGCCGCCGGCCATGCCGCCACCGTGACCACAGCCGTGCAAGCTCGCAACCGAGTGCCCCATCGTGCTCAGCACGTTCCCAGGAGTCGACCGCGACCACCCGCGACTCCTGCCGTTCCCTACAACGCCGATCCGCTCAACTCCCGAACTCCGGCCGCCGCGCAAGTTGCCGCTGCCGTCGTTTTAGGCCACTAGGGCTGCTGCCGTGAGCACCACTGGACGCGGACGAGTCCCCACATCACATAGAGCCTCTCCGCTGTGCAAATGATCGCCTGTGGGTGATTCCCGAGCTGCCATGCCGTTTCTGTCGTCGCCGGCGACAAGCCGCCGGCGAGTTTGACCTGGCTGACCAGGGGGTTGACCACCCCTAAGTCACTGACATGTGGGCCCCAGGCCACTAACTAAAATAGGATTAGTATTAGTTTACCACTAACTAAATCTAGTTAGTTAACTAACCACTGACCAGTGGGTCCCACTGGTCAGGTTTGACCCGGACGCACCCTGTTGACCAGCTGACGTCACCCTGACGTCGGCCTGACGCAGTAAATCATTTTCTAGATTAAAAACAATCCAGGAATTCCAGAAAATACCCAAAACTTCAAAAATTCATAGAAATTCAACCATAACTCCAAATGAGACAAATTATATATGAAAAATTATCAGAAAAATTCAAGGAATCCATCTGTACCATTTTCATGCATGTTTGAACAATGTTTGTCCTCTGTTTTGGACAAAACAAATAAAGGGCATTTAAATAATTATATATGGGGTTGGAATTTGAATCTTGTACTCAAACCAACTCCATTTAAATCATAGCTAGTTGCATAAGCTCAAGACACATCCATATTGCCATGTCATAGCATGCATCATATTGTTGCATATCGTCATGTGTTGATTGTGCTCGGTTGTGTTATTCGTGGTAGGTTCTGCCTCCGAGGATATTCACGAGTATCCAACTGAAGGGCAGTATCCCGTCACCACTCCATCAGGCAGGCAACCATTGATCATTCCGATACAACCCATGTTCTCGCTCCTGCTCTTGTTTACTGCGTTAAGACAACACGATTCAAACTGCTGTGTACTACGGTAGTTGAACCCTTATCCTCTGCATGACCTGTCATTGCCATAGTAACTAGATGAAACCCACTAGCATGTGTAGGAGTTGATTGAGCCATGTTTTGTGATTCCTACCTTGCTATGCCTGCTATGCTTAGAGTTGTGTCAGGTCTGGTTCATCTGGGGGATGGGCTAGAGTGAAATGCTTGTGCCAGTAATATGTGGGATGTGTTGAACATGTTTTGGTAAAGGTATCGATGAGAGGCCATGTAGGAGTACATGGTGGGTTGTTTCATTGAAGCCGTCCCTAAGAACTGAGTTCTGTATGCGTGAATTAAGATTCAGCTACTACCACACATTGGGCCCTGAAATATGACCCCGCTCGACTTACCGACCCCTCTCGCCTCAGTCCAGGAGTTGCAACTAGTTTCTGGTGTTTGTAGGATATGTGTTGGCGGCCGTGCGTAGCGCTGACCCTAGGGGTGGGCTATGTTGCGGTAGATACACCGTGGCACGGTGTACCGAGTCACCCGTTTGGTGTCTCGGGAACCCTGTTCACATCGTTCGGGGCCGTTGAGGACACCCCGGCCGGATTTCCTTGCGGATGGAACCTGAATAGGCGATGACCCTGGACTAGAGACTTGTGAGGTTAGTCAGGTCGTGGTCTACACCCACGTCGGTTTTTGCTTGAAGTCTGCCGAGCACATTTCGTGTGCAGACGCTAAGTGGTGGAAACATGTGTGACGAAGTACACACCTGCAGGGTATAAAACTATTCGAATAGCCGTGTCCATGGTAAAGGACTACTTGATTGCATATACAGTTCATAGACAAGTTAATGGATACTACTAAAAGACTCAAGATAAGTGTGAGTACCGAGGATGGCCCCCTCGCAGGATACGAGGGAGGATCCACGGTGGAGTATTGTGATGGTGAGTAGTGGACTCGTGTGCGAAAACTATTTTGCTAAAAGATTCCGTAGGATAGCTTAGCCAAGAGTCAAAGCTGGCTTGCTGCATAAACCCCACCACCTTCTTGAGAATGAGCATGTATAGTAGGTTCTGATGTAAGACTTGCTGAGTACCTTTGTACTCATGTTTGCTTATTTATTGTTTTCAGACGATAACACTGCCCCCTCCGATGGGTTTTACGTAGACCTTGACGTCGACGAGTGACTAGCCACCCAGGTGGTGATCCAGGCCATGGAGGGCCCTATGTAGATAGACAGGCTTCGAGAAGCCTTCTTTCTTTCTAGAGTCTGTACTCAGACTAGTTGCTTCCGCATGTGCTTGTATGACTGTATGACTTGAGTGTCGGGTCATGTGACCCCAACCTGTATGGATATGTTATGTATGGCTCCCTGGAGCCTTTAAATAAAGTACTTGAGTTGTAGAGTTTTGTTGTGATGCCATGTTGTATGTACTCATATCGAGCATATTGTATGTATGATTGAAATGCTTGGTATGAGTGGGATCCGACAATCTAGTTGTTTGTCCTTCGCAGCCTTTCTTATGGGGAAATGTAGTCTAGTGCTCCTCGAGCCATAGTAGTCCGCTACAGCCCGGTTCACCAGAGTCCTGCTAGCCCAACACTACTGTTCAGGACACTTGACTGGCCGGCATGTGTTTCACTTCGTCCCTATGTCTGTCCCTTCGGGGAAATGTCACGCGGTGATCTCCGGAGTCCTGTCTAGCCTGCTACAGCCCGGGATCCCCCGGAGTCCTGTTAGCCCAGTGCTACAGCCCGGAATCACTCGTTGATGACCGACATGTTCGTTGTGATTCATGTATGCCTGTCTCCATAGGTCTGTGCCGCTTGGGTTCACGACTAACCATGCCGGCCCGGGTTCTCGGTCATATGGATGCTAGCGACATAGTCATATACGCGAGCCAAAAGGCGCAAACGGTCCCGGGCCATGGTAAGGCGACACCCGTGGGATACCGTGCGTGAGGCCGCAAAGTGATATGAGGTGTTACCGGCTAGATCGATGTGGCTTAGAATCGGGGTCCTGACAGCGTTGGCATCAGAGCCGGACTGCCTGTAGGTTCGTTCAGCCAAACTGGTCGATGTCGAGTCTAGAAATGCTTTAGTTATATGTAAGGGAATTGATTGTGGGAGGGAACGTAAGGTTCTTTTACTCCTTTACCCTATGCTTCTGATCTGAGTCATTCTCTTCTCAATCAACGTGGGTTAAGGACTAGGCTCTCTTCTTCCATCAGGTTCACGTGTTACTAATCCGTAGTAGTTTATAGGATTATTTCTACGAGTTCCAGTCCAGTTTCTACTATTTTAGTACGTTGCTATTTGAATCAGAACCTTGATATGATGCTGTTGAGCGGTATTGTGAACTGTTGTGGATGTCTCAAATCTTTTTCTGAGCATTTACAGCCGTTATGCTGCCCAATTTTCCCTAGGAATTCTGATGTCTTGTCTTGTGGTTGTGCTTTCAGATGGCCAACCATTCTCAAAATCAAGTGGTTCGCCTGACCAGGTGCCTCGACGTGCCCGGTCATACTGCTATGTTGGTCCGGGTCATGATCGAGACAGGATACCGTTGGTATCCCGAATACACTGTTGAAGAGCAGTTCCGCGACTTTAATCAAAGCCAGTATTTCTACACCGTCCGGATATTTCCTTCCTATCCTGGATCTACCGAGCCCCTTCACTGTTCCTATGGACTCGGGGTTACCATTGAGATGGCTGTGCAGGATGCTGCCTATTCCATGATGACCATCTTGCGAGTCCGGACTGGCCTGCTTCGGAACACTGACTTCCGTTACATGCCAGCTTCACTTCCGGGAGCGCAGGGGTATCTCCAGGCTATCTATGCTGACTCCACTCAGGAGGACTCATTAACTCGTACCACCGCTGAGATGCTCGAAGATAAGGACCGAGAGAATCGGGCCTTGAGGCTGGAGCTCTTTAATACCCGTGCTGATCATTGGGCCACATTGACTCGGTTTGCACCCGCGGTGCAAGCTGGATGTATGGATACCAGGGATCTGTATCCTGTGAGAGCAGCTCTGCCAGACATGGTGGATTGGCGTGATGTGGGAGGCATCACCCCACCCCTTGGTCCCCGCAGGCCACCGTTTGTTGGTCCAAGACCTCATCCTAGCCCCTATGGTCCACAGGCTCCTCAGGACCGTCTGTTTCCGGATGATCACGTTGAACTTCCAGGCTATGGAGGTGACTTCTATGAGGACTACTACGGAGCTATCTGAGTTAGTAGTAGTACCACTAGTATTGTAGTAGTTGTATCTCCACTGTCCTGTGTGACTTGTGGAATACGACTTGGTGTGTAATCGATTCCGGAGGTGTAGACAAATAATGTATAGGGACTCGGAATGCCTCCGATGAGATGTAACGTCTACCTTCATAGTTGTACTGTAGCATGGGCTTGTACTAAACTATGTATGACGAGTATGACCGTTGGTGTATATATGGAAGTTTTATATTACCATGGCATACGAATGAGCATCTCTGCATTCCGCGTTATCCTTTACATTCTGCACTTCCCTGTTAAGTTTGAGCCATCCTTGTCTAAACCGTTGTCTTGTTTCCTCCTAGGATGGTCAACACCCGCGGCAACCCTGCTGCCCCGGAGCAGGGGGAAGCCAATGCAGCTAGAGGTGAAAATTTGCCTCACCCGCCTTCCCTGGCCGAAATGATGCTGGAGGCGGAAAGGAACAAGCGTGAGACCAACCGCCTGCTGGAGTGGATTGAGCAGAACACTGCACGCCACCCACGAAATGACCTGGTGTCAATCAACGACTTTATCAAGCTGTACCCACCAAAGTTTAACCATTCCGTCGAGCCCCTCGACGCGGATGATTGGCTTCGCAGCATCACCCACAAGCTACGTTCTGCCAACGTAGCCGAAGCCGACAAGGTTACCTATGCTGCTTATCATCTCGAGGGCCCCGCTAGCCATTGGTGGGAAAACTACGAAACTATGCGCCCGGTCGGCCAAATCACTACCTGGGCTGAGTTCAGCGAGGCTTTCCGTGAGCATCACATTCCGGAAGGTCTTATGGATCGCAAGAGGGAGGAGTTCTGCAACTTCACCCAAGGAAGGCTGACTGTGGATGCGTATAGCCGAGAATTTGGGAACCTGGCACGCTATGCTCCTGAAGAGGTTTCTACTGACGCCAAGAAGCAGGCAAGGTTCCGCAAGGGACTTAGCCCTGAGCTTCGCCGCGATCTCCGTCTGCACGAGTGCACATCCTTCCAGAAGCTGGTCAATAAAGCTATCAGTGCTGAGACAGCCAGACTGATTATGACGCTTCACGCAAGCACTCCCGTGATTTTGGGTCTTCATCCGGCTCTGGAGCTCAGAAGCGCCGGGTGTGGATTCCAAGCACCGCACTGCCACCCAGATTCACCCCGAGGCCATCCTTTGAGGCGCCTCGTCCCAACCAGCAATTTGCACCGCCCAAGCCCTATGGTGGCCCCGTTGCTAATGTTGCTCCACGCCCCACTGTGGTAACATGCTTCAAGTGTGGAGAACCGGGTCACTATAGTCGAGAGTGTCCCCAGAACAACCCCAATCAAGCTGGGAAGTCCGTTGGCCGTGGTAAGCCCACGGGAAAGACTTTCTACGCCAAGCCGGCCACTACTGCACGTGGCCATGTCAACTATGTTTCAGCCGAAGAGGCTCATGAGGATCCCAACGTTGTCCTTGGTACGCTCCTTGTTAACTGCCATCCGGCATCTGTTCTTTTCGATACTGGAGCATCTCATTCATTCATATCCGAGAATTATGCTCGGTTGCATAACACGACATTCTGTGACATGCCAACTTCCATGGTAATTCAAACTCCGGGTTCCAAATGGCAAACTTCTAAGGTAAGCCATGGGAACGAAATTCTTGTCGATAGGCTTGTTTTCCTCGCATCTTTAATAGCTCTCAAGTCCTCCGACATAAACATCATCTTGGGTATGGACTAGATGTCGGCTCATTATGCCAAGATCGATTGTGCCACTAGAACCGTTCAACTTACTCATCCCTCAGGCAAGACAGTTAATGTCTTAACTCGAGTGGCCAAGCGCCAACTTTACTCTCTCAATGCCAACCCTCTTCCAGACCTTGAGGACGTTCCGGTAGTCCGAGACTTCCCGGATGTGTTTCCGGAAGAACTGCCAGGTGTTCCACCTGACCGGGATGTCGAGTTTGTGATAGACCTTGTTCCAGGAACCATTCCAATTGCTAGAAGACCCTACAAGATGGCACCCTTAGAACTAGCCGAGCTTAAGAAGCAACTCGATGAGTCCTTGAACAAAGGGTTCATCCGTCCTAGCTCCTCTCCTTGGGCTTGCCCCGTCCTCTTCGTCAAAAAGAAGGATGGAACTGATCGAATGGTTGTGGATTACCGACCTGTCAATCTGGTCACCATCAAGAACAAATACCCGCTTCCCAGGATCAACGACCTGTATGATCAGCTCGCTGGATCCTCAGTCTTCTCCAAGATGGATTTGAGGTTGGGCTACCATCAAATCAAAATCAGAAACGGGGACATTCCCAAAACGGCCTTTGTTACTCGTTATGGCCAATACGAGTACACCGTCATGTCCTTCGGATTAACCAATGCCCCGGCCACTTTCTCCCGGTTAATGAACTTGGTTTTCATGGAGTACTTGGACAAATTCGTCGTAGTATACCTCGATGACATACTCATCTACTCCAAGAATGAAGAGGAACATGCCGAACATCTAAGGCTGGTATTGATGAAACTTCGAGAGCATCGCCTTTATGCCAAATTCTCCAAGTGTGAATTTTGGTTGTCAGAAGTGACCTATCTAGGCCATGTAATCTCCGGTAAGGGTATTGCTGTCAATCCCGAGCGAGTTCAAGCCGTCCTTGATTGGACTCCACCTGAAACGGTCAAGCAAGTTCGGAGTTTCCTTGGCCTAGCGAGCTATTGCCGCCGCTTCGTCGAGAATTTCTCCAAGGTTGCTAAACCTCTAACTGAACTCCTCAAGAAAGATAAAAAGTTCGAGTGGACTCCACAGTGCGAGTTCAGTTTTCAGGAACTGAAAAGACGCCTGACATCTGCTCCCGTACTGGTACCACCAGATTTCTCCAAGGACTTTATCATCTATTGCGACGCCTCGCGACAAGGACTAGGTTGCATACTCATGCAAGATCGTCAGGTAATTGCCTATGCTTCACGGCAATTACACCCACATGAGGAAAATTATCCCACACATGATCTAGAGCTTGCAGCTGTAGTCCATGCACTCAAAACCTGGCGACATTACCTTCTCGGTAATCGTTGCGAGATTTTCACCGATCACCAAAGCTTGAAATATATCTTCACCCAACCAGATTTGAATCTCAGGCAAAGACGTTGGGTCGAGTTGATCTCGGATTACGACTTAAGAATAACTTACACCCCTGGCAAAGCCAATGTCATGGCCGATGCGCTAAGTCGTAAGTCCTACTGTAACAACCTGCTGTTACAACAAAGTCAACCACTTCTCCATGAGGAATTTCGCAAGCTTAATCTTCACATTGTTCCTCAAGGATTCTTGTCTACTCTGGTGGCGAAACCTACCCTTATGGATTAAATCATAGCTGCCCAAAAGCGTGATAAGGGCATATCCCGGATTAAGGAAAACATTGCTAGCGGAGTAGCTAAATGTTTTTCCATGGATGAGCAAGGTGCTGTCTTCTTTGAGAACCGCCTGGTGGTTCCCAAGAACCAACATCTACGCCAGATGATCCTTAAGGAAGCTCATGAATCCCCTCTCACCATTCATCCCGGTAGTACTAAAATGTATCAAGACCTACGCCAGAGGTTTTGGTGGACTAGGATGAAGAGAGAAATCGCTCAATACATTGCCAATTGCGACGTTTGTCGTCGTGTTAAAGCGGAGCATCAACGGCCTGCTGGCACCCTTCAACCTTTGGCTATCCCTGAATGGAAATGGGACAAAATCAGTATGGATTTCATCACTGGGTTTCCCAGGACCAAGAGGGGGAATAATGCCATCTTCGTCGTGATCGACCGTCTTTCCAAAGTAGCCAATTTTCTACCTGTTCGTGAGAGTATCACCGCTAGCCAGCTAGCTGACCTATACATCTCCCGAATAGTGTCTCTTCATGGTGTCCCATTGGAAATTAACTTAGACCGTGGAAGTCTCTTCACCTCTCGATTTTGGGAAAGTTTCCAAAATGCTATGGGAACTCATCTCTCCTTTAGCACCGCCTTCCATCCTCAATCAAGTGGTCAAGTAGAGCGAGTAAATCAAATTCTGGAAGATATGCTCCGAGCTTCTGTTATCTCGTTCGGAATGAGTTGGGAGAAATGCCTTCCATTCGCGGAGTTTGCTTATAACAATAGCTATCAAACTAGTTTGGGCAAGGCTCCCTTCGAAGTTCTCTAGGGACGAAAATGTCGAACGCCTCTTAACTGGTCAGAAACCAGGGAAAGACAACTCTTTGGCCCGGATATGATTCAGGAAGCAGAAGAGCAGGTTCGCGTTATTCGTGAGAAATTGAAAACAGCCCAATCTCGCCAAAAGAGTCAATATGATCGTAAACATAAGCCTATGACATTTGAAATTGACGAGAAAGCTTACCTTCGGGTTACCCCGTTAAAGGGAACCCATCGTTTTGGTATCAAAGGCAAATTGGCTCCTCGTTACATTGGACCCTTTCGCATTCTTGCCAAACGAGAAGTTGCCTACCAATTGGAACTACCTCCGCATCTTTCCAGAGTTCACAATGTCTTCCATGTTTCGCAACTCAGGCGTTGCTTCGCGGATCCTATCCGTGGAGTGGACCACGAAACGCTTGATTTACAAGATAACCTTTCTTATCGGGAATACCCCGTTCGTATCCTTGATCAAGCCGAGCGTACCACTCGACATCATAATATCAAGTTTCTCAAGGTTCCGAGGAAGAAGCCACTTGGGAAAGGGAGGATCGTCTTCGACTCGAGTACCCCGCCTTCTTCCTAGATGATCCTAAATCTCGGGACGAGATTCTATTGAGTGGGGGTGAGTTGTCACACCCTAGCTAGGTTATGCATTAGAGTGTGCATCATGTTTACCTTCATTAGAAATTGAAATGGGGAAAGCAGAACCCCCAGCACCCCCCCTGAAATCAACTAGGGTTTACTAAAAATAAATTCAATGAACCTGAAATGCCCTTCAAAAATGTTCACCCTCTTTGCCTTGGGTTAGAACCCTTGGGAAAAATGGTGCATATAATTTTAGGTCAACAAAAGGGGCATTGACTTAATTCATAAATATTTGAATTTGGGCATTTAAATACTATTAAATAATTCAAATGCTCAAATAATGTTGGAACTATTTTTGGGCCACTAAAATATTTCAGAAAGTGTCCATAAATATTTTCAGGATTTTATAAAATGATTTAGTATTTAAACTAAATCAAAACAGAATAACAGAAATAGAAAAACAAAAAAAAATAAAGAGGGAAAGGCCATGGGCCACTTACCTGGCCCATCTCCAGCTGGCGGCCCAGCCCACCCCGCTGCCTCCTGTTGTCCCCCTCCTCGGACAGAAGGACGCGGGCGTGTGCCCGGCGCTCGCCGGCACGCGCGCGCGCCACCTCCCCCCCCCTGCGCGCCACCTCCTGCTTCCGGGCTCCCTCCCAATGCCACGGAGACGGCCACGCACCCCCCTGGCCCTCTCATTCCCCCTCCCCGTGCTCATCCCCTCCTCTACTCTCTCTCCCGCGCAACCGCCATGAGCCCGAGAGCGCCGACGAGAACCACCACGGCCACCGCCTCCCCCTCGTTTCCCTGACCAGCTTAGAGGCTCCGCCCCGACCCCGTCTTCCTCCTCACCGAACCACGCCCCGCCGGAAGCCCTGCATCGTCGATTTCAAGCTCTTCTTCAAGCTTCGGCACCGACGATCGCCGCCGTCGATTCGCTTGCTCCAGTGCCTCCCCGAGCTTGCCGAGGCCACCGCTGCACGCGCTGTGAGCTCCTGTGTCGTTTCCCCCTCTCCCCTGGCTCGTTTTCTTCCTCTAACACCGATGCCCGTCGGAACCGAGAGCTCTTCGCCGCCGGCCATGCCGCCACCATGACCACAGCCGTGCAAGCTCGCAACCGAGCGCGCCATCGTGCTCAGCACGTTCCCAGGAGTCGACCGCGACCACCCGCGACTCCTGCCGTTCCCTACAACGCTGATCCGCTCAACTCCCGAACTCCGGCCGCCGCGCAAGTTGCCGCCGCCGTCGTTTTAGGCCACTAGGGCTGCTGCCGTGAGCACCACTGGACGCGGACGAGTCCCCTCGTCACGTAGAGCCTCTCCGCTGTGCAAATGATCGCCTGTGGGTGATTCCCGAGCCGCCCGGCCGTTTCTGTCGTCGCCGGCGACAAGCCGCCGGCGAGTTTGACCTGGCTGACCAGGGGGTTGACCACCCCTGAGTCACTGACATGTGGACCCCAGGCCACTAACTAAAATAGGATTAGTATTAGTTTACCACTAACTAAATCTAGTTAGTTAACTAACCACTGACCAGTGGGTCCCACTGGTCAGGTTTGACCCGGACGCACCCTGTTGACCAGCTGACGTCACCCTGACGTCGGGCTGACGTAGTAAATCATTTTCTAGATTAAAAACAATTTAGGAATTCTAGAAAATACCCAAAACTTCAAAAATTCATAGAAATTCAACCATAACTCCAAATGAGACAAATTATATATGAAAAATTATCAGAAAAATTCAAGGAATCCATCTGTACCATTTTCATGCATGTTTGAACAATGTTTGTCCTCTATTTTGGACAAAACAAATAAAGGGCATTTAAATAATTATATATGGGGTTGGAATTTGAATCTTGTACTCAAACCAACTCCATTTAAATCATAGCTAGTTGCATAAGCTCAAGACACATCCATATTGCCATGTCATAGCATGCATCATATTGTTGCATATCGTCATGTGTTGATTGTGCTCGGTTGTGTTATTCGTGGTAGGTTCTGCCTCCGAGGATATTCACGAGTATCCAACTGAAGGGCAGTATCCCGTCACCACTCCATCAGGCAAGCAACCATTGATCATTCCGATACAACCCATGTTCTCGCTCCTGCTCTTGTTTACTGCATTAAGACAACATGATTCAAACTGCTGTGTGCTACGGTAGTTGAACCCTTATCCTCTGCATGACCTGTCATTGCCACAGTAACTAGATGAAACCCACTAGCATGTGTAGGAGTTGATTGAGCCATGTTTTGTGATTCCTACCTTGCTATACCTGCTATGCTTAGAGTTGTGTCAGGTCTGGTTCATCTGGGGGATGGGCAAGAGTGAAATGCTTGTGCCAGTAATATGTGGGATGTGTTGAACATGTTTTGGTAAAGGTATCGATGAGAGGCCATGTAGGAGTACATGGTGGGTTGTTTCATTGAAGCCGTCCCTAAGAACTGAGTTCTGTATGCGTGAATTAAGATTCAGCTACTACCACACATTGGGCCCTGAAATATGACCCCGCTCGACTTACCGACCCCTCTCGCCTCAGTCCAGGAGTTGCAACTAGTTTCTGGTGTTTGTAGGATATGTGTTGGCGGCCGTGCGTAGCGCTGACCCTAGGGGTGGGCTATGTTGCGGTAGATACACCGTGGCACGGTGTACCGAGTCACCCGTTTGGTGTCTCGGAAACCCTGTTCACATCGTTCGGGGCCGTTGAGGACACCCCGGCCGGATTTCCTTGCGGATGGAACCTGAATAGGCGATGACCCTGGACTAGAGACTTGTGAGGTTAGTCAATTCGTGGTCTACACCCACGTCGGTTTTCGCTTGAAGTCTGCCGAGCACATTTCGTGTGCAGACGCTAAGTGGTGGAAACATGTGTGACGAAGTACACCCCTGCAGGGTATAAAACTATTCGAATAGCCGTGTCCGCGGTAAAGGACTACTTGATTGCATATACAGTTCATAGACAAGTTAATGGATACTACTAAAAGACTCAAGATAAGTGTGAGTACCGAGGATGGCCCCCTCGCAGGATACGAGGGAGGATCCACGATGGAGTATTGTGATGGTGAGTAGTGGACTCGTGTGCGAAAACTATTTTGCTAAAAGATTCAGTAGGATAGCTTAGCCAAGAGTCAAAGCTGGCTTGCTGCATAAACCCCACCACCTTCTTGAGAATGAGCATGTATAGTAGGTTCTGATGTAAGACTTGCTGAGTACCTTTGTACTCATGTTTGCTTATTTATTGTTTTCAGACGACAACACTGCCCCCTCCGATGGGTTTTACGTAGACCTTGACGTCGACGAGTGACTAGCCACCCAGGTGGTGATCCAGGCCATGGAGGGCCCTATGTAGATAGACAGGCTTCGAGAAGCCTTCTTTCTTTCTAGAGTCTGTACTCAGACTAGTTGCATCCGCATGTGCTTGTATGACTGTATGACTTGAGTGTCGGGTCATGTGACCCCTACCTGTATGGATATGTTATGTATGGCTCCCTGGAGCCTTTAAATAAAGTACTTGAGTTGTAGAGTTTTGTTGTGATGCCATGTTGTATGTACTCATATCGAGCATATTGTATGTATGATTGAAATGCTTGGTATGAGTGGGATCCGACAATCTAGTTGTTTGTCCTTCGCAGCCTTTCTTATGGGGAAATGTAGTCTAGTGCTCCTCGAGCCATAGTAGTCCGCTACAGCCCGGTTCACCGGAGTCCTGCTAGCCCAGCACTACTGTTCAGGACACTTGACTGGCCAGCATGTGTTTCACTTCGTCCCTATGTCTGTCCCTTCGGGGAAATGTCACGCGGTGATCTCCGGAGTCCTGTCTAGCCTGCTACAGCCCGGGATCCCCCGGAGTCCTGTTAGCCCAGTGCTACAGCCCGGAATCACTCGTTGATGACCGACATGTTCGTTGTGATTCATGTATGCCTGTCTCCATAGGTCTGTGCCGCTTGGGTTCACGACTAGCCATGTCGGCCCGGGTTCTCGGTCATATGGATGCTAGCGACATAGTCATATACGCGAGCCAAAAGGCGCAAACGGTCCCGGGCCATGGTAAGGCGACACCCGTGGGATACCGTGCGTGAGGCCGCAAAGTGATATGAGGTGTTACCGGCTAGATCGATGTGGCTTAGAATCGGGGTCCTGACAAACTGCAAAAACACAATTCATGGGAAATAAAGCAAGACAGAAGCACTTCATAAAATGGTGGTGGCATTGCTTCAATTTATCTACGGCAGTAGACCATTACTTATAGTGACATTAGGTGGAATTGCTTAATTCTTCATGTGATTTTACATTAACGACAGTGATATGGGCGTAGGGACAGCAGGGGCATAAAGTGGTGAGGCAGATGTGGTTGCTGATGGCGGGAAACACTCAAGCAGCATGTCTGCATTTGTCCCATTTTTTATCTCCTCGGCGACATTTTCCTATGTGAGCACATGAAATCTAGACCTGCTCATTTTCATTTGCGTTGTCCCCCAACACCCCTCACTTTCTTTCCTTTTTCAACCAAGAGACAGGTCCACTTCCCCCCACCCTTCGGCATCCACCATGCTTTCTTCGCCCTTTCAACCAGGAGACCGGTTGGTTAGCCAGTATCTACTACTTTCCCCTGTTTCCTCTTAGAACCAAGTCCTAGATTCATGCTAGAACTTTCCCACTTTCTTCCCCGTTTGAACCAACTCTTAGATTTGACTGTATGAACTAGCTTTACCTCTAATAATAGTAAAAGTCTAGGTAGCTTTGGAACAGCCGACAGAAGTAGAAAAAGATCCATACGTAGCCACGTGGGGAGCTAGGGCAGTAGAGCAAGGTAGGTTTCGAAGGAATATATACCTGAGGGTCGTCGGCATGTGGCAAAGACGGCGCCGGGAGGCCGCATCTTGGCCACAATACCACAGGGAGGAAGAATGGTCGGAGGCCCTCCTGAGCCGGCGCTCTCTCGGAGAGAACGGCACGGCCGCCGATCGGGACGCATGGGCATCCGTTGGTCTCCTCCCTCATCGTTGATACAGCGTGAACGATGCATCTACACGCCTGCCCCGGTTGAGGTGGCCCGGCCGGATTTTTGACCAGCCGTGAGCAGAGAGAGAGAGAGAGAGAGAGAGAGAGAGAGTGTATGTGTGTGGCCACCTATGTCTGGCTTAGATCTGGAGAGCATGAGATAGTGAAAGAGAGGAACCCTAGTAAAGCAAGCGCTAATGCTCCTGCTTATATATAGTAGAGTGATTTTGTTGTACCAGCTTCAAAAAAATGCGCTCCTACATGTACCCGCGAGTGGGTGTGAGAGAACTAGTGCGTGCGTGCACCGCTTCTCTTTGTGAGAGTACAATATACTATGCCCAAAGAACATTCTCCACAAGAGTAATAGTATAAGTGTGTGACGTGTGAGCTAAAATAAAAGGTGTGCGGTGTCTTTTGTTTTTTAGAAGTTCTGAGTGTAGGGTGTGAAGAGCACATATGTGTGTGACGTCTACCTGCAGATAGACGGTGGGTGCGAGAGGACTCGGGAGAGTCGTGACTCGTGAGGGTGCGTGTGTGCGTGAGAGAGAGGGGGCATGTATCAATGCAATGCATGTGTCCGTAAATCATTATCTGACAAATGTTCGCCACAAGCCCTTTCCTGACGAACGTCGTAAGAACCGTTAGATCAGCATCCGACAGTGTCCGTTTTTCCATGTCATTTAGCAGAGCAGACACTCCTCCTACACACAAATCTTCCACGTGAGTGTTAGCAACTGCCGTATGCTCATACCTCCATTCCAAAATGCAGTGCATATAGCTTTATTGAAAATTCAAACCTCACAAACTTTTACCGTGTTTTCATGTACCAAAATGCACATATAGAATACCCAGTATATATCATTTCATTCATCTTCGAGAGGTAACTATAAAGGTGGGGGAGGAGTCTACAAAGAAAGACCGTCGTATCACCTGCAACAATTTCAACCATCCTTTGGTGTGGAGGAATATCATAGGAACTCTATATGATATGATTTTTATAGGATTTTTTCCTTTAGAGCCAATTGGTTCATATGAATAGATTCATATACTCCACATTTCAAAGGAAATAAACATCATATCATTTTATAGCTTTAGAGCCACTTGGTTCATATGAATGGATTCCTATACTCCCATAATTTCAAAGGAAAATAAACATTAGTGTATATTCAATAGAAAAGTTCCTATGATGTGAACCAAATGACATGTCTTTTCTAATCCCTCTTCATAGGAATTGAGATACATGGCATCTCTAGATTCAATAGAAAAGTTCCTATGATGTGAACCAAATGACATCTATTTTCCAATCCCTACTCATAGGAATTGAGATACATGTCATCTCTTTCCCTGCAACTTCCATGTATACATCTTCTATTCCTAAATATCTAGTACAACCCACTAGTAGCTTTTTTTCCTAGACATGCAACTATGGCACAAGAACACGTCATGCATGCAAGTCATAAATCACATTGTTTTTCTATTCTATGCATGCAAGTACCATATCATCACTTTGTGCATGTTACTCATAAGTTATTTCTTGCATTAAATTTGGTATTGACAATGTATGTGCTGGTCACGTGCACACATATGTAGTTCACATTCACATCTTTGTTAGAAATGTCATTCTTTTAACTGCAATTCGTTTTTTCTATTTGTACTCCCTCCATCTAGGTGTGTAAGTCATCTTCCGAAAACCAAATAATCCTAAAACACTTTGGCACGTTACATTAACTCAATATTCGTTTCTTGTTTCGTGACATATCAACCAATAAGAGATCTGGGCCGTGCATGCTTTCAATGGTTTTAGACTTTCAAACATGACATGCGGTGGTTAATTCATTGCATGGAATGCTATTAACTAGCAAAAAATATAAGATGACTTATACACCTAGACGGAGGGAGTATTACATTTTTATCATTTTAAGCATACATTAAATTCCCATTAGTTATATGTGTTCTTGGAGGAACTTTTATGCATTGTCTATACCTATACCCCTATATAGTGTGCGAATAACTTTGAAAGATGGTCATTGGATGAAGCTAATCTGACAGTGCAGAGATGGCAAATCCGAGCACTACTGGCAGTTGGATATCATCAACATTCCACCAGATTCTGCCACATGTACAATCTAGAAGACTCCATGGTGGAACTTAAGCATAATGCACAAATCTCAAAACATAGGCACTTCTCCTTTGTTCTAGAATCTTCCGTATCATAACTGCCCCAACTTTTTTTCTTCTAAATGAATTTCCATTATTTGTTTTTACTTCATGCTTTACAATGCACAATCCCATGAATCTTAACCTTTTTATAAAACGAATTGATTTTGAATGAGATGAACTATAAGAACTAAACGAACATCTACATCATGCATATATGACTCAAAGCTTTACATGCTATAGTGTGTATTTATTCATAATTTGGTTTCCAAATCTTATCCGTTCAATGCATGTGTACCTTACTAGTTTTCAGTAGAGTAGCAAATTTCACGCGGCCGCGGGTATATCAAAATGCAGGGCACATGCATCATTGCCTTTCAGTCGAACCTACGTCCACAATTTTTTGTACGTATATATCCACTAGTCCCCGAACCCAAAATGCTGCCTCGTTCCTGTAAAACCAAGCGGCCCACACATATTAAGGCGTCGACTGAACTCAATCCCTCTCCTGTTTACTACGACGTGGCCCCGCACGCCGTAGTACTCCTACAAACCCTACCGCTGCATGCGTCATCGGTTTTCTTCAAGAGGACGAGGGAGAAGCGGATTTGTAGTGGAGGCCCCTACCCTAGGGTTCCCTAGGTAGCTGCCGCACGCATAATTGGTTTTCTCTTTTCTTTATGCTCTTGCGCCCTAGAGTGAAATGATGGCTGCTTCGTCCGTCCAGCTTAATGCGGGAAAGGTGGGGCTTTGTGATTTGACCCCTCATCGCTCATTTACTACTACTGCGGCGCTACGACCGGGATGCCTCCAAGTCTAACCGCTGCTCTGAACTGTAATTTGGTGCATCGCACATGGAACAAGACGATGGATGAGCCACATGTCAGCCAAAGGGGTCCTGTTAAGTGTGTCACCATTTCGTGTGTGGACTGACCCTGCTTGAGTTGCTATGCAAACACGACAAGAGCAGCCTACCACTTGGTTTTACTCCTCGGTGAATCTTGACTATATTGATCTAAAAAGATACGTACTCCCTCCATTTCTTTTTAGTCCGCATATAAGATTTGGTCAAAGTCAAACTACAAAAAGTTTGACCAAATTTATATAAAAAATATGAACATCTACAATACTGAAACTATATAGTATGAAAATACATTTCATGGTGCATCTGATAATATTGATTTCATATTGTGAATGTTTATTTTTTTAATATAAAGTTAGCCAAACTCTATAAAGCTTGACTTTGACCAAACCTTATATGCAGACTAAAAAGAAACGGAGGGAGTACTGTACTACCCTCTCCGTCTCGGTTTATAGGGCGCGCACGTAGCTCTCGGTCATCCATTTGACTAACTAAATATGAGTTACTATGTCACAAAAAGTATGTCATCGGATTCTTAAGCAGATGTAGTTTCTAAACATATACTATTCATCACATATATAGCCAGTTAAATTCACAACCTAGAATGACGTGCATGTCCTATAAATCGATACGGAGGAAGTAGTTAAAATGAGGTGATTTTACCGAGCGATGGGCGGAGGAGCATGGCTAGTCATGCAGTCCCACGTGTCATGATGTACAAGGCGATGTGTGTGTCCCTCTTGAGGCAGAACAATGGTAGAAGCAATACTACGTGGTTTTCTTGAAGGAGATGATGGCGAAGCGAGGTGTGAAATAATGGTTGCTTCGTCCGTCAAGGAAGGTGCGACATTGTGATTTGACGTATCATTGCTCATTACTACTACTGGGGCGGTACGACTGGGGTGCGTCCCCCTTGCTGTTCTGCACTGTTATTTGGTGCATGACACGTCGACCCGGTTGCTATATGTCCCACATGTTGGCGAGAGGAAGTATAGAATTTATGAAAGCGAGCATCGATGGAGGAGTATAAGACACGGCTTGGTTTTGGCTGCTCCACGCGATCCATCGATACAAACCCGGACTAAAAAAGGCGAGGGTGGATCTTTTCCCGCGCGGCAGGCGGGGGAGTTTGGCATAGTCTGTTCGAGGCTACGAGGCAGGAAGGGAAACAAGCAAATAAAGGTTGAGCGACTTAGTTTTGGGAAAATCTAAGTTTACGGAGTACGTACCCACTATGGTGGTAGTATACTACTTACTACTCCCTCCTTTCCTTCCTTTCCTGTTTATAGGGTTCGTCTAAAAAAATTTGTTTTTCCATTTTATAAGCCTCAATTCTACTAGTAGTAGTAGTACCATCACATGTTGGATTTCGAGGTGCGTTAAATCACCCGATGCAAGCATGTCAAGAGAAAACTCACCAATGCATGTGGAAGTTCATGGAAATTTAGTGGTCATGCATGCATTCGTTCTAATTAATGCCTCGGTAAACATAACTTCTTGAGAAAAACGAGCGTACATTACTTGTGCAAACTATGAAATTAGTTCCACCACTCACAGTCTACCTTGGTTGGAGAGATTTTGAAATAGAGCCATAAACTAGAAAGGAGGTAGTAGTAACATAGCCTAGGGTAGCTTGCTGCACCACGGACTCTAAGGAAATTGCCGTGGTAGTACTACTCCTATATACCCTTGTACTACTACTCGTACTACTACTAAAAGACATATATTCCAAACAATATGATAATCTCTCTAACCAAGGTAGGGACGAGGAGTAAACTGAGGGAGTAGTAAAATTTTCTCCTCGTCATGCGAGCCACCGCGCGCGTGGGCGAGGGTGCGGCCGTAAGGCGTAGTACTAGTAAGAAAGCTTCACCTCGTCCCGCGAGCCATCGCGCTCGTGGGTAGGGGAGACGGTGTAGTAAGCAAGCTTCTCCTCATCCTACGAGTTGACGGGACACATCAAAAGTAATACGTATAGAGCATCTCGAGTGTATAGAGCCTTGCCTCTAAGGCAGGCCCCACATGGTTTGCCTCTTTTTTAACATAACATGTCAAGTCACAATTTGTTTGTTCACCCATGGTAGACGATCCTCCATCAAGTGGACAACCAGTACACGTGTCAAATTACCACGTGGGCTGCCTTTTCGTACAGAAATGAGCTCCACTATGTACCCGTGCGGGTGTGGTTGGGAAAGAGGCGGGAGTACGTGCGCCGTACGTGCACCTATTCTCTTCGTGCACGTCCCCCACCTATGTGTGTGTGTGTGAGAGAGATACAAACCTAGACAGCCGTCCATCCCCATGCCTCCGCCGAGTCCGACCACTAGTCACCACCACGCCCCACTCCTCCTCACCTTATCTCTCATCTTTCTCGAGATATCATTTTTTCGATGAAATTCTTGAGATACCATTTTTCCGATAAAATTCTCGAGGTATCATTAGTTTTTACACATGTGATTACTCCTGCATGGGTCAATCACAATAGGTGTTTTGTAAAAAATGCATCTTGATGTTCCGTGTAATGCACGGGCATCTTTCTAGTCCATGAAAACAACACATGTGAAAATTTCATGGCGAACGAGGGATTTGAATCTGCTGGGAGGGGCTATTTTGATCTTGCCCGGGGTAGCCAAAATATTGGTGACACTTTTGTCCACCGGTGCCTTTGCCACCGATGAACAAGGAATGGCTCAGGTGCTCATCCATCCTTCAGCGCGCACATTGGAGATGAGCTCGCACGAGCTGTGCTTTTTTTGTCCCACCACGCCGCCCGAGCCGGCCGCAGACCAACTGATGACCCACATATTACGCCATCCAGCCATAGCCGCGCACATACTAACAACAACTCAACCAACCGGACGAAATTCATGCAAACACGGTGATATTTCATATAAACAATGACGGAAGTCATATAAAATACCGGGTTTTCATACAAACATGACGGATTTCATTACATTCAAATCAACTAAGCAGTGCTAGTTCTGGACAACACAAGTATATAATACTTGGCCTAAATGGTCGCCGCCGATCCATTTGTGTTCCTCATGTCTAGCAGCACGATCACCGGACTACCGGGAGCCCCGTGGTATATGCTTCAGCGCAAAGGACGGCTTGCTTCCCCATTACCAAAGCCGAAGATGATGGTGGAAGGGGGCTTCTCCGCTTCCGTGGAGCCCATGCGGGTTCGACGAAGGTCCTCGCAAAAAAAGGATCCGGCAAGACACCTCTTGTGTATGCCGGCGTCGCCTCCGCGGGGTCCTTCATGGGACACAAGCAGCGGCGACCTCCCATGTTCTACTTCTCCTCGATGATGGCGGCGGACGCGGAGGCGCTTGCGACCGACTCGTCGCTCTCCACGCACCCGGCTTCTATCTCTCCTTGCATGGCGCGGCCGCTGGCACAGGAGTCTCAGCCACAGAAACGGGAGACGCGGTCGCAGACATGGGAGGCGCGGTATGAGGCGGCGGCGTGGACGGCAGCGACGACGCCCTTGCGTCACTCCTCTTCGAGCTGGCCTGGAGCGGCGAGTTGCTGAACCGCGTGGCGACCTGGGGCAGCAACTGTCTCTATCGGGCGAGGGGAGGGTGAGGGAGTCCTTGATTAGGGGGTCCTCGGACAGCCGGACAATATACTTTGGCCGGACTGTTGGACTATGAAGATACAAGATTGAAGGCTTCGTCCCGTGTCCGGGTGGGACTCTCCTTTACATGGAAGGCAAGCTTGGCGATTCGTATATGTAGATCTCCTTCTCTATAACCGACTCTGTGTAACCCTAGCCCCCTCCGATGTCTATATAAACCGGAGGGTTTAGTCCGTAGGACAACAACAATCATAATCATAGGCTAGCTTCTAGGGTTTAGCCTCTACGATCTCGTGGTACATCAACTCTTGTAATACTCATATCATCAAGATCAATCAAGCAGGAAGTAGGGTATTACCTCCATCGAGAGGGCCCAAACCTGGGTAAACATTGTGTCCCCCGCCTCCTGTTACCATCAGCCTTAGACGCACAGTTCGGGACCCCCTACCCGAGATCCGCCGGTTTTGACACCGACATTGGTGCTTTCATTGAGAGTTCCACATTTCCATCACGATAAAGGCTTGATGGCTCCTTTGATCATCGGCAATGATGCGATCAAGGGTGAGGTTTTTCTCCTCGGACAGATCTTCGTATTTGGCGGCTTCATACTGCGGTCAACTCGCTTGGCCATCTAGAGTAGATCGATAGCTACGCCCCTGGCCATCAGGTCAAATTTGGAAGCTTGAACTATACTAGCGATATCCGCAGAGACTTGATCTTCGACGGATTCGAGCTCATGTCAGGCGCGCCGCATAGTGACGACGAGCATGACTTAGCTCTGCCATCAGACGGTGTTCGGGAGATCGGACCTGCGGTTACTCCGGCCCTCAATCCGGAGCAGATCGTGCCATCCGAGGACGGGTGGATGGACCCCGCCACGGAGGCCGCACACTCAGCGGCGATAGAGCCGAATACTAACTTCACCTCCTATGAGACCTGTGTCCCGGTTCTTCCGGATGAGCACCTCAGTAGAGAAAGATGAAAACTGACTATCATGATATGGCGAGAGCTGGTCAGCTGTTCGAGAGGTTGTAAAATCTTTAAGGATTCCTCCTGCATAATGCCATAACCAATGCAGCGTGCGATGGATCGGCTTTTCTTCCAATCAGGTGCTTATAGAGCCCCTCGTGTGGTCTTCCGAACACCAGGGGCTGTGCCTACCTTCCTTTTCTAAAGCTCCTATGGCTAAGTGAGAGTGATAAAGCCCTATAGTCCGATTGCCTGGTTCTTCATGCTGAAGACCTCCTTCAAAGGACCAAAAACTGGGATAAAGAGTGATCAAGTTTATACCGAACACCCTCATACTTCCTACGTGGGGGCAGAAGCCGACGACTGGCCAACTCTCAGGATTAATATATAAAACAGCCACGCAGGAGGATAAACTTTCATATAACAGGCAATAAATAATAGAAATGACCTTGGAGGACAAAGGACAACATGATTGTATTCATGGAAATATAATGTCCTTGGTGCATTGCTCCGTCGCAAGGCAGGATCCTTTCAGGACACTTTCATAATATAACTTAGGCTTGTGGTGCTCCTTTCCCTCCGGCGGTCCCTCGGTCACTAGCTTTTCAGCATCCATCTTCCCCAGTGCACCTTTGCGCGGGCGAAGGCCATTCGCGCACCCTCTATATAGACCGACCGCTTGACGACGTCAAGTCGAGGACATGCACTCGCAAGCTGCTTCATGAGCCCGAAGTAGCTACTTTTAATCGGCTCAGCGGGCCATAGCCGGATAATCAAATCCTTCATGGCTAGCTCGGCCGCCTTATGCAGTTCGATCAGCTGTTTCAGTTGATCGGCAAAAGTCACCGGACAATTCGGTGCCAGATACTGTGACCAGAAGAGCTTATCTGCAGTGTTCCTTTCTTCGGCTTGGTAGAATTGTGCGGCATGAGATATGCTGCGTGGCAGCTCCACAGATACCCCTGGAGAAATCCAAACTCAAGATTAGAAACATGATTTTCTCCCCAAATACTTGCCTTACATGGAAAAAGCCTTACCCGCCGTGATCTCCCTCGCCTCTTGGATCTTCTGCAAAGCACCTTGGTTTTGCCCCTGGGCATCGCATGCGGCCTGATGAGCCTTCGTAAGTTCGGATTCTTTCTTCGTTAGACTCTGCTCCAAGGCCTTGCATCTTCTCACGACCTCTTGAAGCTCTTGCTCAGCTTCAGTAACCCTGGCCTCGTGCTTCTCATGAAGAGCCCGCTCTGCAGCTACCTTTCTCTTGGCCTCGGCAATAGCCTTCTTAAGAGCCTCGACTTTGGTCATCGCCCTTGGCGCAAATCATAAAACATATCTTAAATTCATTCGCACTGAATGTGAGCAAGGTTTGTGCATACCTTGTTTATCCTCCAACTGCCTTTTCAGTTGGCCCAATTCTTCTGTGGCCCGCTCCAGACTTTGATTTAGTCCGGAGACCTCCGCAGTATGAGAGGTGGCACTCGCTACAGTTGCCTGTTTATAAAAGAAGAGAGGTAAATGTCATCAAGTGAATCTCCTGCGGACATAGATTTGATCCTCTATCCGGTTCTTTCTCTCACCGAACAGTGTATCAGGGGCTACCATCTATACTATGACACTCTTCGAAACCTCATGAAACATACCTCAATGCCTCTTATAAGGCTAATACAGGCTTCATTCAGTCCACTCTCCGCAGACTGAATCTTCTCAATCACCGCACCCATAAGGGCACGGTGTTCATCGATGATGGAGGCGCTTTTCAGCGTCGCCAATAAAGTATCCAGCACCTCTGGTTGGATAGAGGTTGCCGGTGGAACAGGTACACCCCCTCTAGCCGAGGGAGGCCGCCTGCCTGACTCTGGAACCATATTGGTCTCCGGAATTGCGTCCGGCTGGGGGCCGAATTCAAGATGGCTCCCGCCGACGATGCCCATGGGAGCCTTCTCTCCCATGTGTCCGGCCCCTGAAGTTTGACCTCCTGGTGCCACCTTGGCAATCTTTCCCCCCTCCTTGGCCTGGGTCCTCCTGGGACGAAGCCTCGGTGCTATTCACGTGTTTGGGGGAAGGGGCCTTCGGGGGTGTCCCGCTCTCCGTAGCATCCGAGCCTAGCAAATCCTCCGACGAGGATTGCTCGGCGCGGGACCTTGCTGGACTGCAAAAAGTATGGCCCAGATTAAAATATTATGCCATGATGTGTCTGGACACATAAACGTGCTCGGATGTTATATACTCATGAGTTCACCAGGGGCTGAGCCCTGGGATCCCACTCTGGGCTGCTATCAGCGGCGGTGGACTCCTCTGGAAGAGGAGTTTTTCCCTTCTTAGGCGACTCGGCCTCCAAGGATGTGGAGGTTGTCCTTTTCTTTCTTCCCCCCTGTCGGAGTAATTGGACACAGATATCCCGAAGACAGCGACACAATAAATCAAGACATCGGGGCTAGCAAAAGCCCCTCAGTCCAACTACCTGGCCGGCTGCTGGCTGCTGACTGCCCGGTCAGGCCGACTGCTGGCTACAGACTGCTCCACCCGGCCGGCTGCTGGCTACTGACTGCCTGGCCAGGACGACTACTGGCTGCTGACTACTCCACCAGGCCGGCTGCTAGCTGCTGACAGCTCCATCAGGCCGGCTGCTGGCTGCCAACTGCTCCGCCAGGCTGGCTACTGCTCCAGCCAGCCGGCTGGCCGAAGTCAACTGCAGCCTGACGCGACCCCGACGTGACGGCCGTACCCGGCACTGTTCACGTGTCACCCCAGCCATCATGTACAGTGTCCCTTGTCCCTGGGCACTATTTATGAAGTGACCCAGGGGGCAAGGATGACACCCCACCATACCCCCTTGCTCCCATACCACCGCATAGCTTAGATAGTAAGCTAGCTCCACACTATATATAGCCATCCATCCATCCATCCAGGAAGGACAAACCCTCACGCATGCATATTAGCTAGCAAGATAGCTAGCTAGCACACACACATACCATTCGGCCACTGGAGCTTGCACGCTCATCCGTCCATCCACATATATATGAGGCCAGATGCCTACAACACTGACCTCAGATACAGCTCCAGGAGCACTCTGTACCAGATGTACTCAGACGTGCAGGAGTAGGGGTGAGGGAGTCCTGGATTAGGGGGTCTCCGGACAGCCGGACTATATCCTTTGGCCGGACTATTGGACTATGAAGATACGAGATTAAAGAATTTGTCCCGTCTCCGGATGGGACTCTACTTGGCGTGGAAGGCAAGCTAGGCAATACGGATATGGATATCTCCACCTTTAACCGACCTTGTGTAACCCTAGCCTCCTCCGATGTCTATATAAACCAGAGGGTTTTAGTCCGTAGGACAACATACAATCATACCCTAGGCTAGCTTTTAGGGTTTAGCCTCTCCGATCTCGTGGTAGATCTACTCTTGTACTACTCATATTATAAAGAGTAATCAAGCAGGACGTAGGGTTTTACCTCCATCAAGAGGGCCCGAACCTGGGTAAAACATTGTGTCCCCTGCCTACTGTTACCATCCGCCTTAGACGCACAGTTCGGGACCCCCTACCCGAGATCCGTCGGTTTTGACACCGACACTGGTGCTTTCATTGAGAGTTCCTCTATGTCGTCGTCATAAGGCTTGATGGCTCCTTCGATCATCGATAGCGATGCAGTCCAGGGTGAGACTTCTTTCCCTGGATAGATCTTTGTATTCGGCGGCTCCACACTGCGGGCCAACTCGCTTGGCCATCTAGAGCAGATCGAGAGCTACGCCCCTGGCTATCAGGTCAGATTTGGAAACTTGAACTACACAGCCGACATCCACCGAGACTTGATGTTCGACGGATTCGAGCCCTTGCCGAGTGCGCCGCACGGTCACAATGAGCACACTTAGCTCTACCATCGGACAGTGTTCGGAAGCACGCACCGGCGACCGCTCCGACCCTCAAATCGGAGCCAATTGCATCATTAGTGACGGGTGGATAGACCTCGCCGCGGAGGCCGCATTCTCATCGGCGATCTAGCCGAGTATCGACCTTACCCTTCACGAGAGCCGTGACGCCAAACTGCCGGATTCTTCCCCGGCCACGGACTCCGAACCGCCTGCGCCCGTGCCTATCGAATCCAACCGGGCGCCGACCATGGAGTTCACCTCCGCGGATATCTTTCAGCACTCGCCCTTCGGCGACATACTGAACTCATTAAGGTCCCTCTCTCTGTCAGGAGAGCCCCGGCCAAACCATGTCCGGTAGAATTGGGATGCGGATGACGAAGAAATTCATCGCCCACCCACCACCCACTTAGTAGCCACTGTCGACGATTTGACCAGCATGCTCGACTTCGACTCCTAAGGCATCGACGGTATGGACGACGATGCAGGAGATGAACAGGAACCACAGCCCACAGGGCACTAGACACCCAATTCATCATATGATGTATAAATGGTGGACACACCCAGATAAAACGACGATGAAGAAAGGAAGGACGCATCAAAGGGTTGTTCCCTCGAGAAGCAGTCAAAGCGGCGGCATAACCGCCGCTCTGAATCCCAACTCGGCAGAAGCAGTGAACATATAAACCCAACGATAGAGCAAGGCGAGCCAGCGGACGACAAACACGGCATTGAACCATCGTCCGACCACGACAACATGGAGAATCAATCCGAACAACCCGACTCCGTCGAAGATAACAATCCGGATAACATTACACCGAACAGGCACCCAGAGCAACAGAATACCCATAAAAGGCTTGTTGCCACGGTGAGGAGTCTGAAAAAGCAGAAGAAAAGGCCTAGGGCTGCACAAGACACACTCAGAATCAGATGGAGTGAAGTACTCAACACTGAAGCAAAGTACGGCGGTAATCGCCACACCAAGAGCTACCCGAAGCGAAAGTTGCTACCTGAATTCGATGAGGAGGCCTTAGATCCCCCGCAATCAAAAAACAAAACAGCCATCCAGTCGGATAGACGACCTCGTAGCCTACATTGAGCGGCAAACGACGCCACACATAAGCCAGAACGCGATCCGTGTGAGGGCTCGCATCAAAACTACGGCGCAACCAGATCCATCTACGGGCCACGCAAGCGCGCTCCAGCATGCAATGCAACACAACAAACATCCCAACACCATGGTACACCCAAATACAGTGGTGCCACACACCCCCTATGTTTCACCGATGAGGTGCTGGACCACGAATTTCCAGAGGGATTCAAACCCGTAAACATAGAGGCGTACGACGGAACGACAGACCCTGGGGTCTAGATTGAGGATTACATCCTCCATATCCATATATATGGCTCGAGGAGACGATCTCCACGCCATCAAGTACTTACCCCTCAAGCTCAAAGGGCCAGCTCGGCACTGGCTTAAAAGCCTCCCCGAAAACTCCATTGGAAGCTGGGAAGAGCTCGAAGACGCTTTTCGAGAAAATTTTCAAGGGACCTATGTCCGACCACCGGATGTAGACGATTTGAGTCATATAACTCAGCAGCTCGGAGAGTCAGCCCGAAAGCTTTGGAACAAGTTCCTTACTAAAAAGAACCAAGTAGTCAACTGCCCGGACGCCGAAGCCTTAGCAGCTTTTAAGCACAACGTTCATGACGAATGGCTTGCCAGACACCTCGGCCTAGAAAAGCCGAGAACGATGGTAGCATTAACAAGCCTCATGACCCGCCTTTGCGCGGGCGAGGATAGCTGGTTAGCCCGATGCAGCACCAGCGACCCAAGTACATCCGAAGTTAGGGACGAAAACGGGAAACCACGACGCAGCAAAAACAAGCGCCGGAATAAAGAAGATAGCCCAAAGAGCACGGCGTTAAACGCCGGATTTAGAAGCTCTCGGCCAGGTCAACAAAAGCTGCCCTCCAAAGGCAACAGAGACGAACTGTCCAGCCTAAACAAGATTCTGGATAAAATATGTCAGATCCACAGCACCCCCGATAAGCCTGCAAATCATACCCATAGAGAATGTTGGGTTTTCAAGCAGTCCGGCAAGCTCAACGCCAAACATAAGGGGCATGATACACCAAGCGAAGACGAGGACGGGCCTCGCAAGCAAAGCACTGGGGAACAGAAGAAATTCCCACCAGAAGTCAAAACAGTAAACGTGTTACACATAACAAAGGGGAGAAACAAAGCGGCACTCCTAGTGACACATGCCCCAGGGCCTATCACCGCGGAGTTCTGCCACTGGTCGTCCCAACCAATCACCTTTGACCATCGGGATTACTCGGCAAGTATCTGGCGTGTAGGATGGGCTGCCTTGGCATTAGACCCAATAATCGACGATGCCACTTCACACGAGTCCTGATGGATGGCGGCAGCAGTTTAAACCTGATATATCAGGACATAGTCAGCAAAATGGGGATAGACCCAACAAAAATTAGCCACAGTAATACTACCTTTAAAGGAGTAATGCTAGGCCCAGAGGCCCATTGCACGGGCTCCCTGGTACTAGAGGTTATATTCGGCTTCCCTGATAACTTCCGCAGCGAAAATTTAACGTTCCACATTGCTCCGTTCCAAAGTGGTTATCAAGCACTCCTCGGACGCGAAGCTTTCGCTCGCTTTAACGCGATACCGCATTACACTTCTCTCATTCTTAAGATGCCCGGTCCACGTGGCATCATTACAGTAAATGGAAATATTGAGCGCTCCTTGCGTGCGGAAGACCGTGCGGCTGCCTTGGCAGCCGCACACTAAACGGCCTCACCAACAAAAGCATCTGACAGGTCGTTCAGACTACGGACGCGGTTGGACGAGTCCGGCGCAGCTATATGTACTTGATACAGGTTTGATGGCTATACCCCTATTACAATACAAGGGGCTCAACGCGCACAAACAAGTGGCAATTAGGCTCAACTTTACACATTTTGAACTGTACATGGTTTGTTTAGTATAACCTACCTTTTGCACGACAACTTTTCAATTAAGTTCCTTTCTTTTTCAGATGACCATCGTGCTACACCCGTCCAGAATATGGCACAACGGAGACACGGGCGTAGACGTGCAGTAGGGACCCGTTCCAAGGATTCTTTTTAGATTAAGACCTTGCGTAAACCTTTTTTACTGTCTCTTGTTGATACACATCCCTCGGATTCTCAGTACAATTGAGAAGGATGCTGACGTATTGGCATGTGGCCATGTCAGAATATTGCACGTACCTGGACACCGGGGGCTTATTACAAAGGGCACTGTTTAGGCCCAGTTTACATCATAAAGACCGAATACCTTAGGGAGTGTTCGGCGTCGCGAGTTTGGCCTTATATGCATCAGCTCCGAATCATGTCTTTGGTCAAATGTTGGGTTTGCCCGGCTCCTGTGTTTTGCTGCCTTATGTTCCGCTCTATCGGCTAAGGCAGCACCAGGAGAACTACTGTGATTGTGCCCTGGTTCATCCGGACGAGCACCTCAGTAGAGAAAGCCGAAAACTGACTGTCATGATATAGCGTGAGACTGGTCAACCACTCGATGACCTAGCGGAATCTTCGGGATTCCTCTGCCTTAACGAAGGGCTGTTTCCCGGCCAGGTATGTACGCGCCCTGAATGCGGATGAGCGCGGAGCCACCAGGGGCTATATAGTAGCCCCACTGTCAAACTCCTCTGGCTAAGTGAAAGTGTTAAAGCATTATAGTCCGGTTGCCTAGTTCGCTGCGCTATCACCTCCTTAATGGACCAAGACGTTGGATCAAGTGTGAACATGCGTCTTCTGCGAACACCCCCGCATTATATGCGTGGGGGCTGAAGCCGACGACTGCCATCTTTCAAGTTATATACATATATACATAAACGGCCGCACAGGAGGCATCATAGCACTTTCGGGCAAAAGTATAAATACAGCCTTGATAAATTCAATAAAACATTGTTTGTACAATGGGACTACATGTCACTGGAAAATAATATTCTTCGAGCACTGAGCCTCTATCAAACGAGCGCCTTCAAGAACTTCTTCAAAGTAGTGCTTGGCAGCCACTCGGCCTATGGCCGAACCCTGTATCGCAACAGTGGTGGCCTCCATCTCTGCCCAGTATGTTTTGACACGGGAAAGGGCCATCCACGCACCTTCTATGCACGTTGATCTCTTTACAGCATCAATGCGTGGCACAACTTCAAGGAATTGTTGCACTAAGCTAAAGTAGCTACTCGGCCTTGGCCCTCCCGGCCACAGGTGATCCACAACGGACCTCATGGCAAGTCCGGACAACCTATGGAGCTCGGCCCAACCGGTCAATCGCTCATTCAGCAGCAGCGGACGGACTAGAGCATGAAACTGTGACCAGAACAGCTTTTCCAGTTCAGGACCTTTCTGATCCTTGAAGTACTCGGCTGCATCAGCAGCACTTGCAGCCAAATCCATGTGCGCGTCCGCAGAACACCATAGCCGGTCCAGAGCAGCATACTTTGGATCTCCGAACTTAGTCCACAACAAGAAGGGCTTCCCAGACACGATATCTGCAGCTTGATTCAGCTCCTCCTTTATCGCTCTAATTTTGGAGCGAGCTTCCTTGGCAGCCACCCGGGCCTTCTCCAGGTCCGTCACCTTCGCCCGGTTTTCCTCTTCAAGAAGCCGGTAACGGTCAGCAGCATCGTTTAACTCCACAGCCATCTTGGCAATTTTTTCTTTGCTCTCGCAATGTGCGGCCTCTTCGGCCCTTAACTCTTCGGCCGCCTGTAAAGTGGCCGAATTGCTACTCCTTGCTTGCTCCTTGGCTCGGGCAAGCTCTGCCCGAAGGGTCTCCACGGTGGCCGCTACATCTGCAGTCACAACATATTAAAGATACTGGAATCATGCTGCTCTTCTTATGTGACGATCACCATAAAAATCACTCACCCTGTGCCTCGTCAAGCCGCTTGTTGACAAGCACGATGTCGGCATCTGCTGCATCCAGTTGCCGCTTTAGTTCGGCAAACCCATCAGTCCGGCTAGCCACCGGAGCTTGTCAGTGTACAAAAAGAGGGGTACACTTTTTGTACCCCTATAACTGTGCATGGGCAGTCTGAGCCGCGGACACCACCACACCAAGCAAGGCAAGGGAGGTGAGCCAGGGTAAGACCGAAGCTCAAGAGAACTAGAACGACGCAAGGCCAAGACCACGAAGAGCAAAGGGGACGAAGCGGACTCCCCCGGCAAGATCCTTGCCAGGAGACAGTTCTAGCAGCTCTGGCAAGACCCTTGCCGCGGCGACTCGTCCTGCGCCTACGGAGCAAGTCACCCTTGAGTCCACTGCCTCCAAAGGGCAAGGATTCAGGAGACATCCCCGTGGCGGCATGTAGATCTTCGTGAAGACATTCACGATCAGATACGCACTAAGGAGGTGACAACCCTTGGCGGGATCCCAGCCGAGGAAGACCACAAGGCCCCCGGCAAGCACCTTGCTGGGGTGATAGCAGGTGCCTCGGCAAGACCCTTGCCGGGGCCCCGGCAAGGCCCTTGCCGAGGACACCCGCAGGGCCACCATCAGGCCCACGCCGACTAAACCTCCACCGCTGCATGCATGCAGCTGCCGACCCAACTAGCTGGGCAGGCACCTGCGTGGCGGCATGCAGATCTTCGTGAAGACCCACCACGGCGCCACCTCAGCTGCCTGCCTACCTACGTGGCATCTCAGGCATCGCTGGCCAGGGCGCGTGTCGACACAAGAAAGAGCGGCGACGGACGAGACATGTTTCTCCCCCATCCCCGATAAAGCAAGGACACCTAAGCAAGACGCATTAAATGCGCCTTGTCATGTAATGCGAGGGATAAGCTCGCATCACAGTACCCTTGCCACCTCCTGTGTGCCACTGTGGCAACCCCTTTTCCTATAAAAGGAGGCCCGAGGCGACCAGGAGAAGGATTCGGCCTTTTCGAGCTCCTCATGCCCCATAGCTAGCTCAAGAATACAGATATACAGTCCACCAAAGCAGGAGTAGGGTTTTACGCATCCTCGCGGCCTGAACCTGGATAAACAAACCGTGCGCTACCTGTTAGATCCGCTCTTCTCACGACCCCGCGCCCCGCTAACCATAGTAGGGATTCTTGTGATCCCATAGGTGTCGTTAGCACCGACATCTTTGGCACGCCAGGTAGGGGGCGCAGTTGTGAGAATCGGCTCTAGCAATCAGCCTAGCACTCCTTCGTCTTTGTGGCGCTTGGAGAGGGAAGGAGGCCGGAAGATCAGCGCTCGAGCGACTACAAACAGAAGCTAAGTTGCACTGAACCCTTATTTGTTCTATCCTTCTTATATGAGGTTATCCCCCCCCCCCCCGGAGATGTCACGCATTTGTATGAGAAGCCTGCACGCCAGGGGGCTCTCCCACGATCGGCGACGCCCTTGCCCTGTTTCGAGTCCGCTCAACAGCTCAAGCGGCTGCGTTGAGAATGGCGGAGTAGCCTTCCGCGATCAACATTGCCCTTGATTCTGACTCGAGTCAAGGTCGACAGTTCGAGCGGCCGCGTTCAAAACGGAAAGGTGGCTCGTCCGGCAGGACGCATACCAAGCAGGCCCATGGGGATCCATCCCCAAAACGCCGCTAGGGGCTTCCGCGCCGGCGAGCCTACCCAATCGACGTAGGGCGCGCAAACAAAGAGGAATTGAACGGGGAAATAACGTGCATGAAATTAAAAGTACTGCAAAGTTATATTACATCACATCATTGTTGCGGTTCTAACTAAAGATGAAATTTGTCTTAGTCGTGAACCTGCAGCGGCGGTGAAGAATGGGATGCCTAATCCCGGTGCTGGCCTTCCACCCTCTTGATTTCGTCGATGCTGCTGATGACGGGCTTGATGCGCTCCTTGAGCACCGTGAGGTCAGTACTCTCCGGCAAGCTATCCATCGCGGCACTGAAGTCGAGGTCGGGATTCCAGTATGCCATCTTGGTGAGGACCTTGGTCATGACCCCACGGCAAAGTCGCCAGGCTTCCCCGGCCAACGTGGCCGCTCTGCTGGAGTGAAGATAAGCCAAGGCTCCGAGGACGCCCTCGAAGAACAGGGTCAGCTTGGTGTTGACTGTCCCGCTGCGCTCAGGGGCGTACCTCATGTTTGGCATCCCCATGGTGGCCAACTGCAAGGTGACCCTGCCGGCGACCTCCTCCAGACGGCTGATCCATCTGTTCTCGCCCGCCACATATTCCTGGTCGGAGGCGGCCTCGTTCGCCCGCAGCTTCTTCTCCTCCTCAAGACTCCTGGTCAAGATCACCTCCCGAGCCCTGCTCTCCGACAACATCTTCTCGAGATCCTCCAGCTTCAGCTTGAGATCTCTGACGGAGTTTTGTGCTTCGGAGAGCTCCCCAGTCCTGCTGATGACTGCTCCTTACGCCTCCACCAAGGCGCTGTTGAGCGTGCTCTTCTCGTTGGACAGCTTGAGGGCATGTTCCTTCAGCTTGTCCCGCTCCGCCTCCAACTCCCTTACGTTGCCGGCATGGGCCAGAGCCTGGGCATCGAGTGCCTCCTTGTGCCTCTGCTCCAACTCGCGAGTCCGCCGCGCGACAAGGGCCTCGAGCTCCTCATCCTTGCCACGGAGCATTGCGGCAAGTTTCGCCTCACGCATGGTGAGGTCCTCTTCCTTGGAATCCAGTGCGACTTGATGCTGGTTCTGGACGGCCTCGGCCGTGGCAGCCAAGTTCGCCGCCTGTTCCTGGGCCTTCTTGATGTCAGCCATCTTCATGGTGAGCTCAACATTGCACTTGGCCAATTCCTCCTGGAAGGCCCTCTGCTCCTCGCGAGTCTGGTGGAACCAGGTCTGCGTCTCAGCAACACGCGCCTTGAAATCCACCTCCTCCTGGTCCACCGTTGCTGTCCTAGACTTAACCTTGTCCAGACGGACACGGTAGAGTGCCTGGAGTTTTCGGAAGTTGACCCCCATAGCGCGGAAAAGCTGCTCTTCTGGAGAACCATCACCGCTAATGTTCGGCTCATCGACAACCTCAAGCCCGGTGGCGGCAAACACCTCGCCGTCAAAGACTTCCCCTTCGGCGGGCGCCCGAGAACTTGACGCCCCTGGGAGATGGACGAAAAGATCATCGCCCACCTTCAGATATCTGCCGGGGCCCGAGGTTGAGGAGGAGGGAGGCTGATCATCAACCACCTCTTCCTCGGCAGTGGCCTTGCCGGCCTCCCAGGCAGGCCCACCACTGGCACCCTCGGCAGAAGCCTCGCCGGTCGCCTTGGCGGCCCCCACAGCGGTGTCCTCGGCAGCATCCTTGGCGGCCTCATCGGCGGCGACCTCGTCAGCATCTCTGGCGGCCTCCTTGGCGGCAATCATGTCGGCCTCCGCCGCGGCCTCCTCAGCAATCTTCCCAACGGCAGTATCCACGTCCTCCATACCTATTGAAGGAGGGCCTGGGTAGTAATGGGAGCATTGAAGCCAAGAAAAAGAAAAAGGGAAAACAGAGACGGAGGACAGGCGACTCACTAGTGCCAGGCTGTGAAGCAGAAGCCCCCTCCCCGCCAGCATTTGGCGCTGTGGCAGAGTCACCAGTGCCCAAGTTCCCCTCTTCCTTCATGGGTGTGGGCTCCGTGCTTGATGCCCTTGCCGGGGACACCCCTCGCGGCGGTGTAGTCGATGGGGGTGGTGTGTCGGGGGTAGCCCTGTGCGGCTCCTCCTACTGCCGCTCCCCTCCTGCAAACCCGACAAGGTCAACACCATAGCATCGAATGCCTACCACATGTCGAATAAGAGGAGGGTGACGAACTTACGCAGGGGCTGTGCCGGGGGCTGCTGTCCGGGCTGCTCAGCACCACCAGTGGCGACTCTGAAGCACTGGACGGGGGCTGGCCAATCGCCAAGGCTTTGGCCCTCTACACCCTCTGGGCCAACGTCTCTGCATCCCTGCAAAAGCAAAAATGGATCAAGATGAGTGACTTAATTCAGAAGAACGGAAATGGCAGTAAGGAACAGAGTACTTACTCGCCATCTATCTCCTCTTCCTCCACTGCTTTCCTTTTTCTCTTCGGGCTGAGAGGCCTGAGATCAAAAGTGACCTCCGTGTCAACATCCGAGTCGACATCTGCCAGAGGAGGCGAAGACGGCGGGGTTTGTGCGCACCCAGATGAGGAAGGGGTTGTTGTCTTCTTCTTCTCAGCGGCCTTCGTCAGCCTCCTGGCTGTCGTAGCCCTCGTCTGACGCCCAGACCCCTCCAGGGTCAATTGGAGCCGCGTAGCCCTGCCGGGCCAGACTGGCTCGCCGGAGCCAGACCGCCGCAGGACTCGCCGTCTTCCCCTGGTTGGCGTCGAGCCCGCCGCCACGTCCTCCTCCTCCGACAACTCGTCGGCCGCGTCCTTGACAAGCAGAGCTCCGGTGTCGGTACTGCTGACCTCCTCGGTGGCCGCCGCCCACCGGGCGAGCTCCTATTCCTCCGCAACCGTTGCGGCCTTGTCCTCCTCACCCCCGGCGCTGCCGGCCTCCATGACAAGTTGTGCCTCCCTCGCCCTAGTGGCGATGTAGTACAGCTCTGCCTGGGTGGTGCCCATGATAAGCCACCGCTTGGCGTCAGCATTGACATACACCTCGATCAGGGTGTCAAAGAATTGCTGCACATCAGCATCCTTTGGCTCCTTCCAGCTCGGGACAGGGCCGTGCGCGTTACAGTCCGGCATCATGGCGATGATCTCGGACCGACGTGAATTGTTTCACAACGGGACCACCCCCGCTGGCAACTTGAAAAACGGCCCCTTGATGGCCTTGCCAACCTTTGCGGCAGCCCTCGTGGCCTTGCCGGTCCGTTCGACCTCACTGTCACGACCCACATCAAGCTGGAAAAGCCGCTGGCAGAAGTGGGCATGCGCCAACACCATGAAATTGTGGTCGAGGCCGGGGCGGAGTCGCATAATGTCAGCCGGATTCGTGAAAAACCAGGCTGGCCTCCCCTTGTTGTGCAACGGGGTGATCCGGCGACGAATGAAGTCCGCCCCGATCATCTCAAGGGTGAGTCCATCCCGGGTGAGCCGAAGAATCCTGGTGGTGGCGACAGTGAGCTTCCCATCGGCGATGTTGACATCACTCCAATCACTGCCACGGACCGGCGGCACTCGGCGGACCTTGCAGAATTCCGGCGGGTCTTCATCTTCAATCCAGCACCACCGGCCACGCCATTCCTCCCACCTCTCCTTCATGGCACCGTCCGGGTACGCCCCCTTGGATCTTGGGATCCAGGTGACGCAACCAGAGACGGCACCTCCCGGATGGATTCTAGGGAAGAAATAATGGCGGAAGAGCACCGTGTTGGGCTGCACCCCGGCAAAGCCTTTGCAAAGATGCGCGAAGAAAGCCATGCACGCCACCGCATTCGGAGTAAAATCCAAGAGGCAAAAGCCGAAGGTGTGCATAATGTCGCAGAAGAAATCGGAGAAAGGGGGCATAACTCGCAAGAAAGATAATCGACGAAAAAGGGATACCGATTTGGAGCAGGATCGGTGCAAGCAGTAGGAATGACGCGCGTCGCCGGGTGTCCCGAATTCTCTCCCGCCGTCTTTGCTTCCCATAGGGGCCTGAAGGAGGCCCGGAGCTCATGAACATCAACCGTCGAGGGGAAGAAAAAGGCGTACTTCATCCGGTCCCCCGACAGCACCCTCTCCGGTGGCTCCACAGTCCCAGCACCCTTAGCCACCCCCTTGCCCTTGACGGATTCGGGCGCCATGGCGGCCAAGAAGTTTAGAGGGCTGAGGAAGGAGGATGGCGAAGCAACGACGGCGGGCGACGGTGGAAGCTTGGGAAGGCCTAGCCCAACAACGCGTTGCGCTTATGTGTGGCCCAGGCCCGGGGGCTCCTGTCGGTGTACAAAAAGAGGGGTACACTTTTTGTACCCCTATAACTATGCACGGGCAGTCTGAGCCGCGGACACCACCACACCAATCAAGGCAAGGGAGGTGAGCCACGGTAAGACCGAAGCTCAAGAGAACTAGAACGACGCCAAGGCCAAGACCACGAAGAGCAAAGGGGACGAAGCGGACTCCCCCGGCAAGATCCTTGCCGGGAGACAGTTCTAGCAGCCCCGGCAAGACCCTTGCCACGGCGACTCGTCCCGCGCATACGCAGCGAGTCACCCTTGAGTCCACTACCCCCAAAAGGGCAAGGGATCGGGAGACATCGTTGTGGCGGCATGCAGATCTTCGTGAAGACATTCACGATCAGATACGCACTAAGGAGGCGACAACCCTTGGCAGGATCCCAGCCGAGGAAGACCACAAGGCCCCCGGCAAGCACCTTGCAGGGGATGACAGCAGGCGCCTCGGCAAGACCCTTGCCGGGGCCCCGGCAAGGCCCTTGCCGAGGACACCCGCAGGGCCACCATTAGGCCCACGCCGACTAAACCTCCACCGCTGCATGCATGCAGCTGCCGACCCAACCAGCTGGGCAGGCACTTGTGTGGCGGCATGCAGATCTCCGTGAAGACCCACCACTGCGCCTCCTCAGCTGCCTGCCTACCTACGTGGCATCTCAGGCATCGCTGGCCAGGGCGCGTGTCGACACAAGAAGGAGCGGCGACGGACGAGACAGGTTTCTCCCCCGTCCCTGATAAAGCAAGGACACCTAAGCAAGACACATTAAATGCGCCTTGTCATGTAATGCGAGGGATAACCTCGCATCATTGTACCCTTTCCACGTCCTGTGTGCCACTGTGGCAACCCCTTTTCCTATAAAAGGAGGCACGAGGCGACCAGGAGAAGGATTCGGCCTTTTGGAGCTCCTCACGCCCCGTAGCTAGCTCAAGAACATAGATATACAGTCCACCAAAGCAGGAGTAGGGTTTTACGCATCCTCGTGGCCCGAACCTGGATAAACAAACCGTGCACTACCTATTAGATCCGCTCTTCTCACGACCCCACGCCCCGCTAAACGTAGTAGGGATTCTTGTGATCCCATAGGTGTCGTTCGCACGGACAGAGCTTCAACCACCTGCACATAAAGGCGGTCTAGTTATTACCTGGGACTATGATCCTCTATTTGCCGCCGTTCTCGATGACAACCAGAGTCTCAGGGGCTACTATCTACATGGGCATACCTAATGTATGCGGTACTATTAAAGGCATACATTATTTTACGTACCTCCAAGCCTTTCAGCGGACTCATAAAAGCTTCGTGCAAACCGCTTTTTCGGCGGATGAAATCCTTTCAATTACCATACCCATTAGCGTACGATGCGCTTTCGAGACGATAGCTTTCCCCAGAACATCCTTCAGCGCGTTCGACCGCACACTGTATGGACCCTTGCCGTCGCTCTCCTCAGGAGCCGGATACTGGGGATGCCGGGCAGCCAAAGGGTTATCCTCTGGCAATATTGGATCCGGAGATACCCTTCGCGACGACACTTCAAGGTCGCCCGCTTCTTGAGTTGGGGAGTCTGGGGGAGGCGTTTCTCTCTCCATCATCTCTGGAAGAAGATCCCCCGAAGATGAACTCTGTCAAGAAGGGCTGCGATCCGGACTACAATTTACAAGCATCGGTTATTGTCTTCGGAAGTAAGGTAGGATATCTTCACTATTAAGTACTTTTTGATTACTTACATCTCGGTAGAGGGCTGATCCCCGCGCGGACATTGTGCGGCAAGAATACCCTCCGAGGCAGGACCCTCTAGCGGAGATTTCTTCCCCCGTTTGGAAATCTTAGTTTCTGGATCTTCAGAGGTAGTCCTCTTCCTTCCCCAGGGAGAGAGGATGTCAGATTCTTCCCCTTGGTTATCCTCCTTCGCAGAGGCGCTCATTGCCTCAATTTGAATAGGTAGCGGTGGAGGCCCGCTTTCGCCCTCTTTATTCCCCCCTTGATCTTCCTTCGAGGGAACTAGAGAAGGTGCTGGCACGAGCATCTTTTCCAGCACTGGATTGTCCAAGCCAGGAAGGGGGCTGAACACCGGATCATCTTCGCATTTGTTATCCAGTCCTGGTCAAAGAGTGATTCTTCAGAATGATGGCATGATAAATAAAAGGACAGTGTGTTCGGCCATGGGATTACTTACTTGGGCAGCGGGGCGGTTGTCGCTCAGGCCCACGTCCTCGGTAGTGTCCGGACACTCTATTTGGGGTCCGAAGAACGATTTGTACATCTCCTTGCGCAACATGCCGAGGAAATTTTGAATAGTGCAAGGTCCTTCCGGGTTGAATTCCCACATGCGGAGGGGCCGACGTTTGCAAGGCTGGACTCGATGAACTAGCATAACTTGCATTACCATAACTAGACTGAAATATCCCTCAAAGAGATCCCAGATACGGCTCTGCAGTATTGGCACATCCTTGGCTGGACCCCAGCTCAGCCCCCTGCTGATCCATGACATCAGTTGTGGTGGAGGACCCGAGCGAAAGGTGGGGGCAGCTACCCACTTGGCACTTCGGGGAGCTGTGACGTAAAACTACTCCCGTTGCCACAATCCGGATACCTCTGGAAAGGAACCCTTTGGCCATGGAGCATCAGCAATTTTGCTTATTAGAGCACCTCCACACGCTGCGTACTCCCCCTCGACCATCTTTGGCTTCACATTAAAGTCTTGAGCCACATGCCGAAGTGAGGGGTAATGCGGAGGAAGGCATCACAAACGACAATAAATGACGAGATGTGAAGAAGGGAATCCGGGGCCATATCATGAAAATCCAGCCCGTAATAGAACATAAGACCCCTAAAAAAGGGATCTAGAGCGAGGCCTAGTCCTCAAAGGAAGTGGGAGACGAACACAACGCTCTCATCGGGTTCGGGAGTAGGGACGACCTGCCCTCGGGCGGGCAGCCTATGCAAAATTTCAGCGGTCAGATATCTGGCCTCCCTCAACTTCTTGATGTCCTCCTCCGTGACGGAGGAAGGCTGGATCCGGACATGATTGAAGGTCCGAAGCACCTGACCTGGGCTTTGGATGTTAGAACTCTAGGCGGGGGAAGGATTCGGTTGAGCACGGGGAAAAAAAGAAAAAGCCTTGTCCCTTTATAAAGGGGATGAATATCAGGCGTCCTCCTCGTGGCCATTCGAGACTTGCCTAAGATCTAGTAGTCATACCAATAGGCACGATTGGGTTACCCATGTTTGTATTGATGAGAATCCCGTGATAAGGGGAACACGATCTCTGCTTTGACAAGACGTGTCAAGAAACTGCCTCGCGTTATGTGCGGGGCTGATTAAAGAAAAATGGTTCAAATAATTACCGGGCCGTGGCGTGATGTCATGCTGCCAAAACATGTTAGCAGATTAGATTTGTGGAAATATTATTCTCTCTACGGTGGTATCTGGAACTTATTTTGCAGGGTCGGACACTATCCTTGTATTCAAACTCTTCCGTGGTGAATTCGGAGGAGGAACCCGCCTTGCAATGCCGACGACAACACTTCGTGCCAGACTCATCATCATTGAATCCTGGTTCAGGGGCTACTGAGGGAGTCCTAGATTAGGGGGTCTCTGGATAGCCGAACTATATCATTTGGCTGGACTGCTGGACTATGAAGATACGAGATTGAAGACTTCGTCCTGTGTCTGGATGGGACTCTACTTGGCGTGGAAGGCAAGCTAGGCAATACAGATATGGATATCTCCTCCTTTGTAACCGACCTTGTGTAACCCTAGCCTCCTCCGGTGTCTATATAAACCGGAGCGTTTTAGTCCGTAGGACAACATACAATCATACCATAGGCTAGCTTTTAGGGTTTAGCCTCTCCGATCTCGTGGTAGATCTACTCTTGTACTACTCATATTATCAAGAATAATCAACCAGGACGTAGGGTTTTACCTCCATCAAGAGGGCCCGAACCTGGTAAAACATCGTGTCCCCTGCCTCTTGTTACCATCCGCCTTAGACGCACAGTTCGGGACCCCCTAACCGAGATCCGCCGGTTTTGACACCGACAAGGGGTGTTATCTCTCCGGAGAGCCCCGAATCTGGGTAAACTAGCGCGTGCTACTCGCATACCCGTCCCTGGATATTCCGGCAGCAGTCTTGCCCTCACATGAAGCCACCTTGTGGCATATGTCGTCTAGCACCCCCCCTGAGAATACCCCGACATTTGGTGCCAACTGTGGGGCGGTACTATGCTACTGCGTTGCTGCTGGTTTCTCAGTCCGGGTGGGACCATCTTCGCCATCACCGCCATGCCGTCCGTCCGGTAGCACTTGGGGGCTCGACTTCGACCCACCCCCGTAGCGGCCGCGCAGGACGGCGCGTCCTCGTCATCGGCCTCGCCATCTTCATCGTCACCGCGACGTCGCTACCTCTCCAGCACCGGTCGAGGGCTCGACATCAGCACGCCCTCGACGTGTCCATGCTGGGCGGTGCGTCTTCGTCATCACCGTTGCAATGCCAGCGGTCCGTCCACGCGCGGGTCTTCGCTTCGGTCGGCCTTGTTCGTCCATGCGCCGCTCGCGTCTGCTTTCCTCTGCGTTGCGCCTTGCTCCGTTGGACACACATGTTCGCTCTTCCATGTATTGTCTATGCAAGCTAGCTAGGTGCAAGTCAACCATGGTCAAACCATTAGCCAAACCATGGTACTCCTCATACACGCTCGTGCGCGACACATGCTCTGGCTGGTTCGTCCACGGCCTTGCGCTCGCTCCCCTGCACTGCCTCGCTCCGGCCAGCCGCCCTCTGCGGTTCCCCGTGGCCGTTGCAGCCCATGTCGCCGACGCTGCTTGCCGTTTCTCTCCGCTGTCGCTCTGCCGCTGCTGCTTTTCCCTACCACTGCACCACAGTCATGCGCCTCCGCCTTCCTGCAGTGGCCTCGCGCCTGCTCTCACTCCTCCGCTTGCGTGCGCCGCCCATCGAGGTCCCCATCCGCCTGTGTCGCTCCGGCGCTCGGCCACCGGGCCGCCCCGCGCCAGCTCCATCGCACCCCGGCGAGTCCCCTGCGGCTCTCGTCCGTGGCGATGTGGCGGTTCCCCCACGCCTTCCTCCCGCCTCGCACGCACAGCGCCTCGCCACGGCCGATGTGCCTGTGCACCTGCATCACGGCAGGTCTCCTCCCCACCGGCGCCGCCTCCTCGGACCATCTCGCGCCCGCATCCCGCCCCGCAAGCGTCGCCTCTGCTCCACTGCGGCTCCCCGTCCTGCGTCGTCTGGCTTGCCACTGCCGCCTACTGCACGCCGGCTCCACCCAAGCCGAGCCCCTTGTCCACGCCCTTCGCGGGCGTCCGCCTGCCCGCGTGGCCGGTTCCCAGGCCAACCCGGCTCCGCCCCCACCAACCCGCGCCTGGCTCCTACCGCCTGCCGTCCCCGCCCTAGGCAGAACGGCTGGCCCCGTCGCTTGCCGGCTCCGCCGCCTGCCGGTTTCACCCACCTCCTGGCCGGCATGGCCGCCTACCGGCTCCCATGCCTGCTTGCTGCGCCACCCCGCCTTCCCACACTTTTGGCGGCTCCCCGCACCAGCTGCACTGCCTCGCCGCACCTCCACGACTCTATACACCCGTGGGTTGGCTCTGCCTGCTCGCCAGCCCCGCTCGCGGCACCTCTGCCTCCACGCGTCATGCCGGCTCCGGCCCGCTCTGCCTCGCACATGCTCGTGGCCGGGCCGGCTCTGCTCCGCGCAACCCGGCCGACCCGCTCTGCCCACGCTGGCCCTGCCGGCACGGCGCCTCGCTCCACCCGCCGGCCGCCCCGCGCCCCACAGCCAGCTCGCCGCCGTTGCCGGCCACTGCCGCGTCCCGGCCGCGGCTCGCCGTTCGGCCGGCTGCTCCGCCTCTGGTTGCGCCCGGTACCTCCTGGCGGGCTCCCCTACTGAACCTATCGTAGGCGGCTGCCCAGCTGATTGGACAAAGTGAAAAAGAAAAAGAAGAGATGTCGGCTGGAAGCAGAAGAAACAAAGGGGCTGGGTGCCCATCCGGCTAGAGAAAAGAAAGAAGAAGCCGGGTGTTGCACTCCCACTACGGCCGCCTGTTGTGGTCGGGTGTCCGAAGAAGAAAATGAAAAGAAAAGCAAGGTGAGGTCGGGTGCTCGGGGAAAATAAAAAAGCCCAAGTGCCTAATCCGGCTGAGAAAAGAGGACGGTTGTTGAAAAAACAAGAGAGAGAGAGAGAGAGAGAGAGAGAGAAGTCGGCTGGGAGAAAGAGAAGAAAGAAAAGCCCATCTGAATGACTCGTCCGCCTGCTTCGCCACTCGAACGGTCAGTCGTGACCCATGTTGCCGGCTGTGCCAAGCCGGCCGGACTGCCTCCTGCTTTGAAAACACACTCAGCGGGTGCGCTGACGCGCCCCCGCGAAGAAGAAGACAAAGTAGTTGCCGGGAGATCCGACTCGACTTCTCAGAAATCAGCCCAGATCTCAGGGCTACACCCAGTGGGTGCGCTGACATGCCCCCGCGAAGAAGAAGACAAGATAATTGCCGAAAGATCCGGCCCGACTGCTCAATAGTCGACCCGAATCTCGGGGGCTACACCCAGTGGGTGCGCTGACGCACCCCCGCGAAAAAGAAGACAAAGTAGTTGCCGGGAGATCCGGCCCGACTGCTCAGCAGTCGGCCCAGATCTCGGGGGCTATACCCAGCGGGTGCGCTAACGCGCCCCCGCGAAGAAGAAGACAAAGTAGTTGCCGGGAGATCCGGACCGACTGCTCAGAAGTCGGCCCAGATCTCGGGGGCTACACCCAGCGGGTGCGCTGACGCGTCCTCGCGAAGAAGAAGACAAGATAATTGCCGGAAGATCCGGCCCGACTCCTCAGCAGTCGACCCGAATCTTGGGGGCTACACCCAGTGGGTGCGCTGGCGCGCCCCCATGGAAGATTGCAAGAAACAAAAACAACGGGCAAAAGAGAAGTTTTGTCCGGCTGCCAGCAGCCGGCAGAAGAGAAAAAAGAAGAAATGGGCACTGCCAGATGCCTTGCTGTCTGGCCGGCTGTGCCAAGCCGGCTTAGCCGCATTCCGCTCGCTGCCTGGCCGGTCAAGCCTGGCCGGCTGGACCTTCCTCGAGCGCCCGAAGGCTCAAAGGCTACACCTAGCGGGTATGTCGGCGCGCTCCGCGAGCGCCAAGCCACGTCGGCTGTCTTTGACAACCTCTGTCGCGACTACACGAAAATCAATGTGAGCTCCTCACTCGCATATTTTTGCATCACGAGAGCATGGATAACCTATCTCCGCATTTTATTATAGTTGCATCATAGTTCGCCCCGGCGCCAGCCAGAGTTGGCCCGGGGCTGGCCGCTTGGCCTGAGACGTTAGTTCCCGCAGACGGCTTAGTAGCGTGCCCAGTACCAAAGGCCAACTCTTAGCCATAGACCGTAGAGCGGCTGTTCGGCTAGCAAGAGTGAACGCTGCAGACCACCCACGGGAAAAACGTCCGGGAAGAAAAACGGTACGGGCGACCCGGCCGTTTCCTTTACAAGTATCTACTAGGTTGAATCTGCTCCCAGACTCTGAGTACTGTACACTCCACTTCACGGCCCACTCTAAGCCACATACCGCAGAGCGGCTGCCAGGCAAGCAAGACGACAAGCCAAAAAGCAGAGGGGAGATGAAAAAGATTAAGGGGGCTCGGGCGAAACTGAGTTGGCACCCTCCGCATAAAACTTGCAATGCTAAAAGCAAACATTTGATATATCTGCATGGACTAACTTTGTCTTTTTTTCATAATCATTTCCATGAACACTCGCCAAAAAACCTCCGTCCAACTTTGCCAAGTTGCCCGGAGGCTTGGGGGCTACTATCGGAGTAATTGGACACGGATACCCCAAAGACAGCGAGACAATAAATCAAGACATCATGGCTAGCAAAAGCCCCTCAGTCCAACTACCCGGCCGACTGCTGGCTGTTGACTGCCCAGCCAGGCCAACTGCTGGCTGCTGACTGCTCCACCTGGCCGGCTGCTGGCTGCTGACTGCCCGGCCAGGCCGACTGCTAGCTGCTGACTGCTCCGCCAAGCCGGCTGCTGGCTACCGACTGCTCCGCCAGGCCGGCTGCTGGCTGCCGACTGCTCTACCCAGCCGGCTGCCCGAAGTCAACTACAGCCTGACGCAACCCCGACGTGATAGCCGTACCCGGCACTGTTCACGTGTCACCCCAGCCATCATGTACATTGTCCCTTGTCCCTGGGCACTATTTATGAAGTGACCCAGGGGGCAAGGATAACACCCCACCATACCCCCTTGCTCCCATACCACCACATAGCTTAGATAGTAAGCTAGCCCCACACTATAAATAGCCATCCATCCATCCATCCAGGAAGGAGAGACCCTCACGCATGCATATTAGCTAGCAAGATAGCTAGCTAGCACACACACATACCATTCGGCCACTAGAGCTTGCATGCTCATCCGGCCATCCACATATATACGAGGCTAGATGCCTATGGCACTGACCTCAGATACAGCTCCAGGAGCACTTTGTACCAGATATACTCAGACATGCAGGAGTAGGGGTGTTATCTCTCCGAAGAGCCCCGAACCTAGGTAAACTAGAGCGTGCTACTCGCATACCCGTCCCTGGATATTCCGGCAGTAGTCTTGCCCTCACACGAAGCCACCTTGTGGCATATGTCATCTAGCACCCCCCGTGAGAATACCTCGACACCCCCGTTGGGGATTCGTCTTCCTCCTCCTCGTCCTCTTCGGAGGAAGAACAGGCATTGGAGTCTTCGGATATCGTGTCCGAGGCGCCACGATGACGGAGGCTGCCCCTGGTCTTCTTGGCCTCTCTCTCTCGGCCTTCTTCTTCAGCGCCTTGTAGGGCGCCGAGACCAGCATCTTCGTTAAAAACGGGTCGACCTGTTCTTTAGGTACCGGGGCCGGACAGTAGATCCGCCCCGCCTTCTTCATCCAGCCCTAGGAGAGTTGTGGAAAACACACTAAGCGTTTCCCTTGGGTTATGCGAATAAAACTTATGATGGCTTACCAAACTTGCGGGGTGGGACAAGTGGTACCCGCGGTCCTTGTCTGAGGCCGGCCATGATTTGCTGGACTTAAAAAGCACTTTCTAGATGTCTTTGTGTGAGGATCCAAAGAGCTCTAGCAGGGTCTGCTGCTTCGCCAGGTCGAATTCCCATAAATTACAAGCCTGGTGTTGACAAGGAAGGATCCGGCGAACTAACATCACCTGGACTACATTGACAAGTTTGATATTGTTGTCTTCCATATCCTTGATGCGTGTCTGGAGCGCCGACATCTCATCGGACGAAGACCAATCTAGGCCATTCTTGGGCCAGGACGTAAGCCGCAGGGCGGGCTCCGGATCGGAATTCGGGAGCATCGGCCCATTTCTTGCCGCGCAACTCAGTGATGTAAAACCACTGCTGCTGCCACCCTTTGACGGAATCATTGAACGTACCTGTTGGCCATGTGACGTTGGGCATCTTGCTCACCATGGCGCCTCCGCACTCGGCGTGCTCACCACCCACTACCTTGGGCTTCACATTAAAGATCTTCATCCATAAGCCAAGTGTGGAGAGATGCGGAGAAAGGCCTCGCACACGATGATGAACGTCGAGATGTTGAGGAAGGAATTGGGGGATAGATCATGCAAATAGATCCCATAGTAATACAGATGCCACGAACGAATGGGTGGAGGGGAAACCCCAGCCCATGGACAAAATGAGGGAGGAAAACAACCCTCTCATGGGGTTCCGTAGTAGGGATGATTTGTCCTGCCGTCAGGAGACGGTGGCTGATCTTCTGGGACAGGTACCCGGCCTCCCGAACCTTTTTGATATCGTTTTCCTGGATGGTAGAGGCCATCCATTTGCCTCCTGCTCCGGATCCAGACATTTTCGGAAGGCCTTTTGTGGCTGGAGAGGACGAACGCTTGGGCGCTGGGGCTTGAGCAGAGGGGAATGGATAAGCAGAAGAAGAAGGCATGGGTGAAAAAGGGGAGTCCTTATCTCCTTATAAAAGCGGCAGGGATCGAATGCCTCCCCACTTTCCCGGTAAACTCGCTTATTCCCCAAGTGTCGCGCTAAAGACGCGGTTGGATTACCCATACCCGTATTGATGAGAATCCCGAGATAGGGGGACACGATCTCTGCTTTGATAAGACATGCCCATAAAACCGCCTCGCAACATGCGCAGTAGCTGGTTAGGGAGAACGGTTTGAATGAAGACCGTATCATGGCGTGGTGTCACGTTAGGAAAATTTGTCACAGGATTAGATTTGTGGAATATTGTACTCTCTACGGTGGTATGTGGAATTTCTTTTGCAGAGTTGGACACGATCCTTGTGTTCAAAATCTTCTATGGAGTATTCGGAGAAGGAACCCACCTTGCAATGTCGAAGACAATTAGTGTGCCGGACTCATCGTCATTGAAGCCTGGTTCAGGGGCTACTGAGGGAGTCCTGGATTAGGATAGAGGCAAAGGTGTCCCGATGTTTCGATGAGATGGTGGCTATCGTTTTCTGTGGGAGTCGACCTTGACGATCCGACTACGAACGTGCGAGACGTCGTGCCTTAGCAATCGCTAAACCAACTTCCGAGGGTTATTGACCACGCCGGAGCACGATCAACCTGACCACAAGGGTCTATTTCCTGCAAGCAAACAAAGAACAAGCAAGGAACTGAGATTGCAATCTGGATATTGCGAATATAAGATGAAAGCTTTATTGATCAAGGTGGGGTTCTGTGACGTCTTGGTCTGGTCGTTGGACACAAACGAAGTACGAGAAGTTGCAGCTATGGCGAACTTTTAATCTAAACAAAACCCCAAAGTCTAAACAACGCCCTAAGGGCTGTATATATGAGGAAGAGGGGGGAATTTCGTGGCCCTTGAGGGTGGGGTCCGAAACCAACCCTAACTCTTGTTTCCCCACACATACGGACTCTAAAAATAGCCTATACTTAAGTATTTCGAAATTACATGGGCCTGGCCCATTAATAAGGTGACGCAGCACCTAGAATAGCCTATGGACGAATATTATGAAGTGGCATCTCATATATTTCGTCCAAGGCTTCATGCACTCCTTATGGCGGCTTCAATGTCCTGAAATCATCACTTGTAACTCCGTTCTTGATCCCCTTGTGCACGCCATCAACTCCTTGCGTGTTCTTGCTCCAATGTTCATCCTTCTCCAAGCTAGGCCCTTCATTTGTAAGCAAAACAAATGTATCCAATTTAGGCAGCATCATAATCTCATGAACATTAGAATCATTACCAAGAAACGAAAGTACCTGGTAATTTAATTGGCGTGCGCGAGCTCTAGTAATTGGCCCAGTATATGTAACAGTAGGGGCTGTGGGTGTAACAATGGTATTGATGTCCTCATCAGGGGGTCCTCGGATAGCCGAACTATATACTTTGGCCAGACTATTGGACTATGAAGATACAAGATTGAAGGCTTCGTCCCATGTCCGGGTGGGACTCTTTTGTGTGGAAGGCAAGCTTGGCGATTCGGATATGTAGATCTCCTTCTCTGTAACCGACTCTGTGTAACCCTAGCCCCCTCCGATGTCTATATAAACCAGAGGGTTTAGTCCATAGGATAACAACAATTATAATCATAGGCTAGCTTCTAGGGTTTAGCCTCTACGATCTCGTGGTAGATCAACTCTTGTAATACTCATATCATCAAGATCAATCAAGCAGGAAGTAGGGTATTACCTCCATCGAGAGGGCCCGAACCTGGGTAAATATTGTGTCCCCCGCCTCCTGTTACCATCAGCCTTAGACGCACAGTTCGGGACCCCCTACCCAAGATCCGCCGGTTTTGACACCAACAGAGGGAGGTGGATCAGCGAGCTGCATAACTCGTATCCGGTGGGCTCGGCGGGCCACCCAGCCGGCTTGGATGCAGGATAACTACTCTTCGTATGCCATTGTAAGAGTGGACAAAATGGTGAAGGAGGAGATAGGGGAGCGGTGGAGGTGTGCGATTCTTGGCCGGTGTTTGGCCTCATTTAAATAGGATATTAAATAGATGGTAGACGAGTGGAGCTCGGCCGGCGTTGCATTTAATGCCGGCCTGGTCATGAACGGACGTGTGTACAGAGTGGGTTTCGTAGCGTCCACACGGGTTTCATGGAGGCGTTTGAATGCGGCAAGGAGGCGTGTTCAGCCGGGCATGCATCAAGTGGCGTCCTCGACTCTGACGTACGACACCGCGCCATTCTTCCACTGACATGTGGACTCTTTGGCTAAATGGACTACATGTTAGTGACCCAATGCAGACAGCGCACGGTAGAGGGACTTTTGGTGGGCCAAGGCGGTCAGAAGCGGGCATTTCATAAACCGATGATTGTTCATTTAGTGTGACGTCATCTATTCCATCTAGATAAGCCTACTATATAATATAAGATAATTTTTAAATTTTCATATATACATTGGTAGCTCGTTCGATACGTTGTGATTCATAAAGACAGCTGCAAACATCAATGTTCTGCTTATCATAGATAAGATTGATTAATACCCATAACAATCCATGTCCTTAACAAAGGGTGCATGCACGTATAGGTTGAGCATGTGTGTTGTGTCGTGTGTTGTGTGCATGCATGCATGTGAGTGTTGCGTGCGTGCATGTGTACGTTTCAGTGTTGCATGCATGTGTGCGTACGTGCGTGTATTCATGAGTGCATGTGTACGTGTCAGTGTTGCATGCCTGCATGTGTGCGTGTGTTCATTATGTGTACGTGTCAGTGTTGCACGCCTGCATGCGTGCATGTGTTCGTGCGAGTGTTGCGGGCATGCATGTGTATGTGAGGGGTGAGGCTACACGTCAGTGTAGTGACTTTTTCATCTCTGGTAAGTAGATTTTCCAGGCGTTGGATACGAAATCAAGGGTCTGCAGTTTATCTTCAACCTCCACCCCCCTGAGCCGCCAGCCACCACCGGTCGAACTACCAGCACCCGCCTCTTGCATGGCCACGCCGCCCGCCCTGAAACCACTCTCCACCGCCGGTCCGACGCCACCTCGGCCATCCCTCTAGCCCCCCGCGCGCCGAGCTTTTTCTCCGGTGATTCCTACGCCACCGCCCAATCACCGCGCGCCCCCACCGCCTGCCAACCAGAGGTCTTATGACTTCGAATCCCGCCGACCAGTAATTTATTACCATTTTTGTCCTTCATATACGCGCTGACGGGTGGGCCATATGGTAATGTGCGCTGCTGAATGTGGACCGTTTGACTGGTCAATTGACCATGTCATCAACAAATTACGGAACTATATGGTGAGCCAGTGACCGTATGACCACCCTAAAATGCAGTTTATTAACACAGTACACACTCAAACTATCATTTCTTTCTTTCACATACGCGCTGACAGGTGGGCCCCACGGTTACGCGCCCCAATGGTGCAACACTAGTTGCGCCATGTGGAATGTTTGACTGGTCAATTTATTGTGTCATCAACAAAACACGGAGTTGTACGAGTGAGCCAGTGACTATATAATCACGACATGTATTTTTTAACACGGTATAGACACAAGCGCTCATATATATGCGCAAGCACTCACCGCTATAAGTGCACACACGCAGACCCTACCTCTATGAGCACCTTCGAGAGAGTGAGCCAGCATATGATCTTGAGATTTTACGAAGTCACCATAGGTGCCTCGTAGTTGAGTGGAACGGCTCCTCCCACTGAACGCACATCGCCAGAAAATACTGAAATTAACCTAGGATAAATGCGAGCTCCAGGACTTTAACCCTAGTGGGCTCGAGAAACCATTGTCCTCCTAACCATCCAACCACATGTTGGTTAGCACCACAAAATGTATGAGGTGGCCGTGATGAGCTTATTCTGAAGTCCAGTGACCATACTGTGCTTTCGCTTTAAATACAATGACCATAAGTGATGTCAACAAAATACGGAGCACGCATAAAATACAATGTCCGTCAGTGTCATCAATAGAATATGGAGACGTATCGTGAGCTAGATAACATATGATCACCACGAGAATGTATACGGTGACCGTAATGAGCATACTCTGAAGTGTAGTGACCGTATAGTGCTTTCGCTTCAAATACAGTGACCGTCACGCGTGAATGTGTCATGGGCATGCATACTTTTAGATGGCCGAGAGATAGTTTGTGTGCATACATGAAAGTGGTGTGGAAAGAGGGGCTGTCCGGTGGAGACAAGGAGAGATATGCCCTTCGTTTCTCTTTCCCGTGACTAATATTTTAGGAGAAAATAAAAACATTCACAATGCAAAACAAATATTTTTGGATGCACCATGCAATGATCTGATGGATTCATATCTGCCGACTACTAAGAGAGAGGTGTGTTTATGGGGGGCAGTGTGTGCGAGAGAGGCCTAAAGATAATGTGCGTGCGGGAGACACGTAGGCACATATATGTGCGTATAGAGGGCTAGTAGAGACCGTGCGTGTGTGTATATGCATGTGAGAGAAATAGTGTTTTCCAACTGAGATTAGTGAAAAGAGTGGTACAAAGTAGTCAAAGAGAGAGAGAGAGAGAGAGAGAGATAGAGAGAGTGTGAGCGTGAGACACCCCGACACCCTGGGAGAGATTGTGAGCATGTGTGAAAGATAAATGCTAATGTATATATAGTGTGTGCACTTATGCGTTAGATAGAGAGATATATAGCGTGTTTGTGAGAACGGGTCGAGGCATAGTGCATCTACGTGTAAAAGGCGGTTCTACGCATTAAAGTAAAATATAAATGGCATTATTATTTTTGGATGAGATCATGAATTTTGCAATTTGCGTATGAACGAAAGTCGGTCTATCAGACACCCATACTCTATTGAATTCTAGCATGTGCATGTGTTTATTTCATATTATCGATCCATAGAGTGAGAGCGGTTTGAAATACACGCAATGCATTGCTTTTGCAATTCATATATACACATTAATTAGTGCACTCCATGTTGTTAGTGTGAAGCACTTTATACATCTGTCACTTACATGGATACATTCCAAATTGCTAGCTATGAAATAGAATACATGTTGAATTCAACATAAAGGGGGTTTCGAAGATTCAAATTCATAGGAAGTGCATTCATCTATTTGAACCCGAGATAATGGCATTTGTAAATCAGATCTACTAGCACAAATGCCCGTGCGTTGCAACGGGGAAGCATACCAGGTCCTATGGAGCATGGTTGATGAGGTCGAGGAACTATGTCAAGTGACAGCGGTTGCTCATGAAAAAATAAAAAGATGCATGATTTTAGGATCAAAACATGGAACTTAGACCATGGGTTATGATCCGGAGTAAAAAAAGTATGGAAACTTTCGAGCATGTGTGTTACAATGGTAGAGAAAATTGGCCCATACTAAGATTTATTGTGAATTATTTACATCCATAATTCATGAAAAATTTAGCCTTATCAAGATATATAGAACACATGAATGAAATGTTTTCAACAATCATTTGTTATTTGATTTTGAGGGATTTTATTTTGTAAAAACAGATCGAAAAATTAGACATATGTTATGAGAACTTTAAATATATGAATCTTTAAATTAAAATTCTCATATTTGTTGTTCAAACCTTAATTTTAACCTAATCGGTGTATATGTTTTTAGAAATAAAAATATGAACTAAATACTAATGAAATATATATAGATTTCTTGTATGCTTTTCTTTCAATTTGCTAGCTGTCTACCATCCCGGTAAGTGTTCATACCACCGCGTGTCATGTATTTGTATTGACAGAAATATTTCACATGTGTGATCATTTCTCCTTTTCTTTCTTGCTTTTTTGTCAATTTTGTCACCTAAGGTTCATATTATTCGAGTCTTGCTTAGTCCGTGTGAAAATGAATGAGCGTCTATGTGCTAGACAGAAATCAAGTGAGGTGACCCTAAAAATAGTCAATTTGAGGCAATAGAAATCAATTAGGAAACTCATAGTGCGTGTGTTGTGCTTCTCCACTATTGTTTTTTTCTTTTGGATGTTTGTCTACTGATTATGTAAGAAATCAGATTGTATTTGATAGACATGCATATGGCAGAGTTGTATATACATATTTTCTTAGTGAAGTATATACATCTATTAATGGCGTGTGTCTCCGGAGGTCAACTTATATGTTGTTTGATTTTTCAACTAATTTGTTATCTCTATGTGTTATTTTCAAAACAAAACGAAAATTAATATTTTTTAGACTAACTTCACGTCAGGTTTGATCCACTAATCTCGGCAGAGCCCTCACAAAGAAAATGTTTGCTCATGCACGCACTAAACTACTTGCATGCAACCGGAAAAACTGCTAATGAACAACCATGTGCAGGTTCATGTCTAACATCCGCGCGGCTCATCGCACTTCAAACAGCACGCCGCCCACCTGGCCTACCAGTGCTCGCGCATGCGCCCACCTTGCCACAACACCCGTGCATGTCGCCGCCGGTGGTGATTGGCCAGTTCGGTCGGTCCATTCCGGGCTTCGGCGTCGCCCGTCGATCCATGAAAACATGACCGGGTGGTCGGGCCGGTCCCGTCTAGACCATCGGCAGCCAGTCCAAAAGGTCGCTCGGTAAGGGACCAGAATGGTCCGGACGGTGTCCACCCCACACCATCTTGATAAAGTGGAGAGGGTGTGTCTTAACTCCAAGCTCCGTCTCTCCATCTACATCGACAGCCTTCATGATGAAGCCGACGGCAAGCAGCGACACGACGTCATGGTGCCGAGCTCCTCATCCTTGTCTTCGGCAGCTTCCGTGTGGTGAAGTGTTTTGCTCAAGGTGCAAGTTGGTGAAGCAACTCGAGCGTAACCATGCATGGGTTGGGCATCGTCGTCCAAAGTCATGGCATGTGGACGTAGCAGGTAGTGGGCAACTATAACACCCACGATGCGGCTATATCTCCCACGTGTCGGAGCACGACTTAGAGGCATAACTACATTGTCGGCATGTCGCAAGAGGGGTAATCTTTACACATCCCATGTACTGAATAAGAAGGGATAAAGAGTTGGCTTACAATCGCCACTTCACACAATACATAAATATAGCATTACAACATCCAGAATACAAACAAGGTCCGACCATGGAACCAAAATAAAGAAAGACCACCCCTAATGCAATAGATCCCCGATCGCCCCGACTGGGCTCCACTACTGATCGTCTAGAAAGGAAACGTAGTATCATCCTGAGTCATCATCGAACTCCCACTTGAGCTCAGTCGCATCTCCTGGAATGGTATCATCGGTCCCTGCATCTGGTTTGGAAGTAATCTGTGAGTCATGGGGACTCAGCAATCTCACACTCTCGCGATCAAGACTATTTAAGCCTATGGATAGGTAAAAGGTATGAGGTGGAGCTGCAGCAAGCACTAGCATATATGGTGGCTAACATACGCAAATGAGAGCGAGAAGAGAAGCAAAGCACGGTCGTGAAGTAGAAGTGATCAAGAAGTGATCCTGAAACTACTTACGTTCAAGCATAACTCCAACGCCGAGTTCACTATCCGGACTCCGCCGGAAAGAGACCATCAAGGCCACACACGCGGTTGATGCATTTTAATTAAGTTAAGTGTCAAGTTCTCTACAACCGGACATTAAAAAATTCCCATCTGCCCATAACCGCGGGCACGACTTTCGAAAGTTCAAACCCTGCAGGGGTGTCCCAACATAGCCCATCACAAGCTCTCACGGTCACCGAAGGATATTCCTTCTTCCAGGAAGACCCAATTAGACTCGGAATCTCGGTTACAAGACATTTCAACAATGGTAAAACAAGACCAGCAAAGCCGCCCGAATGTGCCGACAAATCCCGATAGGAGCTGCAGATATCTCGTTCTCAGGGCACACCGGATGAGCAATCCGTACAACTAAAACCAACCCTCGAGTTTCCCCGAGGTGGTGCTGCAAGGGGCTCTAGTTTGGACCAACACTCAAAGGAGCACTGGCTCGGGGGTTTAAAATAAAGATGACCCTCGGGAGCGCGACTCCCAAGGGAAAAGTAGGTGGTGGTGAGGCAAATGGTAAAACCAAGGTTGGGCCTTGCTGGAGGAGTTTTATTCAAGGCGAACTTTCAAGGGGTTCCCATTATAACCCAACCGCGTAAGGAGCACAAAATCAAGGAACATAACACCGGTATGACGGAAACTAGGGCGGCAAGAGTGGAACAAAACACCAGGCATAAGGCTGAGCCTTCCACCCTTTACCAAGTATATAGATGCATTAATTAACATAAAAGATATTGTGATATCCCAACAAAATCCGTGTCCCGAACATGGAACAAACTTCATCTGCACCTGCAACCAGCAATGCTATAAGAGGGGCTGAGCAAAGCCGTAACATAGCCAAACAACGGTTTGCTAGGACAAGGTGGGTTAGAGGCTTGACATGGCAATATGGGAGGCATGATATAGTAAGTGGTAGGTATCGCAGCATAGCAATAGAGCGAGCAACTAGCAAGCAAAGATAGAAGTGATTTCGAGGGTATGGTCATCTTGCCTGAAATCCCGCAAGGAAGAAGAACGAGTCCATGAAGAAGACAAACAGACGTAGTCGAATGGATCCTCACAAACACGACGTTATCGGAACTAACCCAAAGAGGCAACACCGGAAACAAGCAAACAACATAGTAAACAATCACCACATAAACTTGGCATGATGCACAACCAAGTATGATGCATGTACGGTTTAACGAGGCATGGCATGGCAAAATGCATAAACAATCCTACAAATTAAGTGGAGCTCAATATGCAACTCCGTTGCATATTGACGAAACACCACGTCAAATATTTAGTTCCTCTCGTTTAGGTACCCATCAATATTGAAATTTGTTAAACACAGCAAGAGGTGAAGTGTAGTAAAACTACCTATCTAGGCAAGTTTAAATGAGGACGGAACAACAAGCAACAAGTCCGCAAAATCCTCATGTGCATATTTATGGATTTGGTACTCTTCTGCCCTAAACACAATTTTAGGGTTGTTAAACATGCAAATAAAGTGAACCATGTTAAACTAGGCATTTTTCTACCCCATTTACATATCAAGTTCATTAAAAACCGAGCTACGGTTATTTAGTTATGAATTAAATCATTTTAACATGGCAATTAAGGAAATACATGCAAATAGCAGTTTAAACATCTCAAACATGCATGAAAGTTGGCTATTATGAAACTAGACAAGATTCTAAGCAACTTTCATATATAATTTATTTAGATCCGATGCATGGTTGGTTAGTTATGCTATGTATGATGTTTGAGGTCTTTTCTGCAAAACTGTAAAACACTGGATAAAAGATAAATTCGCAGATCTGGAAAAAAACCTACACGGGCCGAAACTAAAAGTGGAGTACGCCCAACAAAAGAAAAGAAATAAAAAAGATAAAAAAACAAACGGGCGCTGGGGCTTTCTCACCATGGGCCAAGCCCAGGCTGAAGAGAGGCCAAGCAGGCCGGCTGGATCGAAAGAGGCCGGGCCTCGTGATCTGGCACGGGAGGCATGTCGACGACGCGGGACGCGGTCAACCCACGAGTGCGAGCGCTTGTCCTGGACGAAGGAGAGGAACGCAACAGCAGGACGAACTCTGGCGGTCCAGGAGAAGGTGACCGGCGGCGCTCGGAACCAGCAGGAGACGGCGAAGGCAAGGGGAATCCGACCGGATCCAAGATGGAGCAACTGGATCAGGCAAGGGTGGACTTGGAGCTCCAGGCGTCGGCGTTCATGGCGGCTTGGTGCAGTTCGGCGCAGAGGAGTGGCGGTGCTGATAGCTTACTCCGGCGACAGAACGGCAAGGGAGCTTGGCGGGTGTTGGAAAGCTGCAGAAGGGCCGGCCTTGGAGCAGATCAGGTGCATGGATGGAGCTCTAGGGGCGCGTCTCGGGATCCATGGAGGGTGGTGGCCGACATTGTTGCCTGCTGGGTTTCGACGACGGCTTGTCTTGACCGGGCGACAACCGTGGCATTCTCCGGTGAGAACCTTGGCGGCGCGGCAGGGTTCCGTTGGGAGGAGCAGCAGCGAAGTCCTGAGAGGGATGGACCTGGCAGAGCTGCGGGAGGCCATCCATGGCGGTGCTGCGAAGACAAGAGAGAGAGAGAGAGAGAGAGAGAGATCGTGAGGGATGGAGAGAGGGGGCTTCAGCGAAAAGGGAAAGGGGAAGGGAGTAGGGGCACGGCCTGGTGGTCAAGGACGCTAGCGGTGGCGTGCTCCGTCGAGGGACTTCTGGCGAGGAGGGATCGGGCAGCAGCTGGTGGCAGGGGAGATCGAGCAGAAGGGGATCTGGGAGGATCCCGAAGTGGGGGTTTGAGTGTGGCGGCGGCGAGGAGGAATAATGGGACAACTCTCCTTGATTTTAGGGTTGGACTGATACATATATAGCATGTGAAATTTTTTGGGTAGGGGCTACCTCGTCCCTCCGATCATAATCGGACGGTCGAGAAAAAATATGTTAGGAAGTCCAATTAACAAAATGGAGACATTTTGTAGATGTTTGGGGATGATCCGGATCCAACGGTGACGACTGAGAGGGTTGGGTTCGGGACAACTTCCGGACGCGCGCGAGGGGTTCGATGCACTGTGCAGAGAGGGTTTTTGGACCGTGCGATCGCATCGGATGGCTCCGGATGCGAAGAGGGGTAGGTGGATGGACTAGGTGGGCTGGGGCGAGGCTGAGAGGAGAGAAGAAAGAGAGAGAGGGCCCAGCAGCAGTTTTCGGAGACCGAAAACGTCTGACGTTAGACCCACTATACTGCAGCTATAGTTATCCATTGGGGCATCAAACGAACTCCAAACGCGATGAAATTTGACAGTCGATCTTCGTACATTAAAATAAGACCGCACTCCAACTTTCATCCCAATCCGAGAACATTTTCCGGCCACTTATAAAATAATATTTCGGACGTGCCGCGGGCGCGTGCAAGTGTCTGGGCTCAGAACGGACAACGGATGGAACTTGGGGAACCCAGACGGATGCAAGTTTTGAAAACATGATGATGCAATGCGGATGATGACATGGCAAGACACAACACGCAAGCAAAAGACAAGGCAACAACAGTGAAAACTGAAAGACACCTGGCGCAACGGTCTTGGGGCATCACAACACTCCACCACTACAAGAGGATCTCGTTCCGAGATCTAGCATGGCACCGGAGAGAAACAGAAGAGGAAGGGGAAAAGGTAAAGCTAAGTTGCTTCTTTGACAAATGAGTGAAACCAAAGACCCTTGCGAGGTCGAACAAATTGAAAGAAAGAAAACAACGAAGATGAACAAAGTTGAAAACACTCCGTTAGGAAAGAGGAACAAGGAACATTACTAGAACCTTGTAGGTTGAGAGACATAAGAAAAGTGTCACCAAGGACAAGAAGTACATGCAAGCACTCTGGATGAAATGAGATGTACAAGGAACGATAAAGATCAATTGCGACAACACTCCGGTTGGACATGGAAGGTAAAGGATATAAACTTTGCCAAACGAAAGCACTTGGATGAGACTCCGGTTACAAGAGGAATGATAGACATGACACTCCGGTTAAAACAAGATAGAGAAGGGAAAAGAATGATATAATTTGGACAGCACTCTGACTAAAAATGGAAGGAATTAACAAGAACTTGACAAGATGAGACGATACTTGATGAAATGAACAACACGCTGCCTCCGGAACTATTGAAAGAATGGCACAAGGGGTAAGAAAGATTTCAGACAGCACTCCGGTTGAGAAGGGAGGCAAAATTTGATAAGATGAGAGAGCTCGAAAGAAAACACGACACTCCGGTTGAATGTATAAGCAAAGGAAAGACCATGATCTTCAATACGAGATGATGAGTGAAGAGAGCATCATCACAATGCCTCTGGAAGAAATGAAAGAATGCAAAGAAAAGAACGGAGAAGAAAAACAACATGTTCTACCTCAAATGAATTTGAGAGAGCATCCTTAAAAAGAAGGATTGAATGGAGTTGTTGGGAAATCAATGTCGGTGTACTAAATTAGTGGTACCTTAGTATCCCGAACTTGTGCACGGGCAGTCGCAGCGACCCGCGGCAAGGCTTGCCGGGCGACCGCCAAGACCCTCCGTGGTCCCCTTGGGGGGGCCATTCAAGAACAAAGTATCCAAGTAGAAGACAAGACCCCGGCAAGAGGAGCTTGCCGGGAAGGAGACGGGGCCCCGGCAAGAGGAGCTTGCTGGGAAGAAGGTGAGACCCCGGCAAGAGGAGCTTGCCGGGAAGACCGACCAAAGCATCTCAAGAAGCTCGCTGCGGCGCACTGCACGTCCCGACAAGACCTGGTGAGCGACAAGCTCCCGGACACGACAAGGCAACATCCGCGGCGAGGTGCTTGCTGTGGCAAGCTACTACCCCGCAGCCCGTGCTCCAGCTCACCCACCAACGTGTCGCTCTGGGACCGCTCCTTGCGTACGTGGTGGGAGGCTGTGCAGCCGGGGGCATGCGGTGGCAAGCAAGCGCTGACAAGATAGCCATCGTGGCAAACGGTGGCGCTCCTAGCGGTCCCTCTCTGTGCCGTCTAGGTGACACAGATAGGCATTTAATGCCCTTGTCCCCTGCCGTCAGGGTTAGGTATGATACGACCATTGTGGGCGGTGGAGCCAACTACCACCCTTTTTACATTTTTGCCCCCACCTCTGTTGCCACCTGTCGGTGACCCCTTAGACATATAAAAGGAGGCCCATGCGCAACAGAGAGAGGAGGACGGCCATTCTCACGCTCGGTCTCGACAGCTGCTTGAGCGTACTATAGCACTCATCGCTCCCGAGCAAGAACCCAATACAACCACCAAAGTAGGAGTAGGGTTTTACGCATCCGTGCGGCCCGAACCTGGGTAAATCGATCGTCTCACTCATGCGCTCGCCTCGATCTGCTCTTTCTAAATCCACCGCCCCCTGCCGAACCGAAAGGGGCTCGGTCCGCCGATCCCCATAGGTGTACGTGGGATCAGCAACCCCCGACATCTTTGGCGCGCCAGGTAGGGGGTGCGTCGAGGGTGTGTGAACCTGATCCAGCGTTCGCACGAGCCGAATCTTCATCGTCTTCATCAACATGCCGCCGAAGAAGAAGGCTTCGGAGGTAGCCGCTCCGTCTGCGCCGAGCCCGCCATCGCCGGAGCGAACGGCTGGTGGAGTAGGCGCCGGCGGAAGAACGGGCGCCAACGGGGAGACCCATGGCGCTGCCAGGTCCAAGGACCAGGCTGCGCCGCACGTCGGCGACGCAGTCGCCTCCCACAACGACCGCGCGCACTCCAAGACCTCGGCGTCCGTACACGCACCGCGCCCGTCCCAGGAGGCGCGGGACCAGCAGCGTCACGGTACCCACGGTACCATACGTCTGCTGGGCCAAGATCAAGCTGGCGGGTCCCGGAGTGCTCAGGACCAGCATGCACGCCAACACGCTGGCGTGAGCGTGGCACGGTCGCTTGGACGAGATGTTGCTCCTTCTAACGTAGTTAGGAGTCCAAGCATATCTCGCTCCTCGCACCGTTCGCTGCCGCCGCCCACCACTCTGGCGGAAGCGTTGGCACGTGCCCAGCTGCTCCTCGACTACCCTCCAGCGCTAGAGAAGATCGATGACTGGAGGGCCACTATCCAGAGCCTCATCGGCTGCGCCAACGGTGACAATCCACGGCAGCCGAGCGCATCGCTGCCGCGGCAAGTCAGCCAGGCGCGAGCCGGTGGCGACAAGACCCGCGAGGGTGCAACCACTGTGCACTCTCCGCCCTGAAGGCCTAGATCACCGGCTCGCCGGATCCACCTCGACAGCTACTCCACCGCGTCGTCGGATCCGCGAGCTCGTCGCGATCAACGCCAAGTTCTTCATGAGAGACAGCAAGAAGACGCTCGAACACGCATCGAGCGCCGGAGAGAAGCGCGGCGTCAATCAGACCTGCGCGCTGGGCCCTCTGTTGACATGCATGCGCCCGGAGAGCCAGGTAACTTGCCATATGCGGCAGGTTGTCCTGCGTTTACCCATGAGCTGCGGCAAGTCCAGTGGCCCAACCAGAAGCACTTCAAGCCAGACGTACCGGAGAAGTACGACGGCAAGTCGCACCCGTCTGAGTTCCTCAGCATCTACACCATTGCGGTGCAAGCTGCCGGGGGGCGAGACGACAAGGTCCTTGCCAACTACTTCCCGCTCGTGCTCAAGCCCGAAGTCAGATCCTGGCTCATGCACTTGCCGGACAACTCCATATCCTCTTGGGCGGATTTGTGCCATCAGTTTGTCGGCGCCTTTACAGGCGGCCACAAACCACATGGCCAAGAGAGTGACCTCCACCTGCTTGCCCAGAAGGAAGGAGAACCCCTGCGCAAGTATATCCAGAGATTCAGCCGCGTGCAACGCAACATCCCAGACATCCACCCTGCCGCGGTTATCAGCACGTTCCATCAGAACATGCGTAATCGCAGGATGCGGGAGGAGATGGCGATGAGCAGGATCAGGGACGTCAGCGAGCTATACGCCCTGGCCAACAAGTGTGCGCATGCTGAAGAAGGGAGGAAACTCCCCGGAGAAGATGCCGGAGCAGGGGGATCTGACAGTGAGGATGCCGCCCCGGCAAGGAAAAACCGGAGGCACAACAGGAAGAAGAGTGGCAAAGAGGTACTAGTCGTTGAGCAGTCCGGCGATGACGGCGCCGCCAAGCAAGCCAAAGTTGGTAGCTCCGGCAAGGAGGTTGCCGCATGCACCAACTGTCAAGCTGTGGAGGCCGCCGACAAGCAGGGCAGCTCCGACAAGCAGTACTGCAAGATTCACCGCACCAAGGGCCATGATCTCCAGAACTGCAAGAGGGTCGAGCAGCTTGTCCAGCAACAAAAAGCTGAGTACGAGCGGCGCGACAAGGAGAGAGCCCAAGGAGGCGGTGGAGAAGCCGGCAAGAAGCGCGCTGGCCAGGGAGGAGGCCGCGGCAAGGCCAAGCAGCGGCAAGGAGACAGACCTCCCCGTGGCCGTGACAAGGACGAAGATGAAGACGACGACGAAGACATGGATGATGTTGAGAACAGCGAGCAGGAGTTTCAGAAGGCTACAAAAGTCTTGTGTGTTGACGGTGGCGCTTCTCTGCATACTTCCCACCGCCAACTCAAACAGTGGCTCCGGGAAGTTAATGCGGCAGAGCCACCCGTCGAATCACGCAAGCTTCTGAAGTGGTCCAGCACGCCTATCGTCTTTGACATTGTGGACCACCCTGATCGCACAACTGCGGTCGGGTGCTTGCCGTTGTTGGTTTCGCCAACAATCCGCAACCTCAAGGTCACCAAGATGCTAGTTGACGGCGGGGCCGGCTTAAATCTGATCTCCTCCGCTGTGCTCCAAAAACTCCAGATCCCGGACAGCGAGCTCGAAGAGACCGGTACATTCCAAGGAATTAACCCGGGAAGGAGCAAGCCGAAAGGGAAGGTCACGTTGCCGGTGACATTTGGCAGTGAGCTGAATTTCAGAACGGAGAGGGTCACCTTTGACGTTGCTGATTTCCCATTGCCTTACAATGGGATACTTGGCCGTCCAGCGCTCGCCAAGTTCATGGCAGCCTCTCACTATGCATAAAACATGCTCAAGATGCCAGGCCCGATAAGCGTCATCTCTGTCCCTGGCGACAAGAAGGATGCCCTTATCTGCGCCGACAAGATCTACCGGGAAGCAGCTGCCGTGACAGACCGCGAGACACTTGCCGCTGAAGCTCCCGGGGGAAGAAGACTAAGTCCGGCAAGAGCTCTGGTGCCCACTCCGGCAAGCGCGCCTCTTTGGAGTGCCGTGCTGCCGTCTAGGACGCACCATCGAGCTCCCCCGGCAAGTGGACCAAGTCCGGCAAGAGCTCTGATGCCTACTCCGGCAAGCGCGCCTCTTCGGAGTGTTGCGCTGCCATCGAGGATGCACCATTGAGCTCCACCGGCAAGAGTAAGAAGACGATGGCCGCTCCACCACTTACCAAGAAGGTGTCCACCAAGGAGGACAGCACTCATGGTACCTTCACCATCAGTGCCACGCTTGACCCTAAATAGGAAAGCGCGCTCGTTACTTTCCTACGGGCGAATGTCGACGTTTTTGCATGGCAACCGTCTAACATCCCCGGTGTTCCCAGGAAGGTAATTGAGCACCATCTTGCCATGTGTCCTCATGCGCAGCCCGTCAAGCAGAAGGTCAGGAAACAGGCGGTAGAGCACCAAGAATTCATAGCAGAAGAAATCAAGAAATTGGAAGCAGCGGGCCTCGTCAGAGGGGTGCTCCATCCTACGTGGTTGGCCAATCCGGTTGTAGTGCGCAAGGCGAATGGGAAATGGAGGCTTTGTATTGACTTTACTGATGTTAATAAAGCTTGTCCCAAAGATCCATTTTCCTTGCCGCGCATTGACCAGATTGTTGACTCCACAGCCGGATGTGAGTTGCTTTCATTTCTTGACGCATATACAGGATACCATCAGATCTTCATGGCAGAAGAGGATGAGGAGAAAACCGCATTCATTACTCCATGTGGCACGTACTGTTTCATACGGATGCCTTTCGGATTAAAGAATGCTGGTTCAACATTTGCCAGAGTAGTCCATATCGCTTTGAAGCCACAGATACACAGAAATGTAGAAGCTTACATGGATGATATAGTGGTCAAAAGCAAAGACAGGGCAACTCTGATCCAAGACTTAGAAGAGACTTTTGCAAATCTGCGCAAGGTCAACCTCAAGCTCAACCCCGAGAAGTGTGTGTTTGGAGTCCCTTCCGGCAAACTTCTCGGGTTCTTTGTGTCTCAGCGGGGAATCGAAGCTAATCTCGACAAGATCAAGGCCATTGAGAAGATCGAAGCACCAAAGCGCGTCAAGGATGTACGGAAGCTTGCCGGCTGCGTGGCTGCTCTCGGCAGGTTTATCTCTCGGTCTGCTGAGCGCGCCCTGCCGTTTTTCAAAATCTTGAAAAGGGCAGGTCCAATGAAATGGACTCCGGAAGCGGAGGCTGCGCTGCAAGACTTGAAGAGATACCTGTCCTCCACTCCAACACTTGTCGCACCTAAGCCACAAGAGAAGTTGCTGCTGTACATAGCGGCAACCAATCAAGTGGTTAGTGTTGCGTTAGTAGCGGAGAGGGAGGCAGATGACGAGCCAGCGAGCACGGCAAGCACATCCAGCGACAAGCAGGGGGCTTCCCCGACAAGCTCTGGTCCCGACAAACAAGGATCTGCGTAGATGCAAGAGGAGATACAGAAGAAGATGGTGCAGCGCCCAGTTTACTTTGTCAGCTCCCTTTTGCAGGGGGCTAGGTCAAGGTACTCTGGTGTGCAGAAGTTGCTTTTCGGCCTTCTCATGGCCTCGAGAAAGCTGCGCCATTACTTCCAAGCACATGAGATCACAGTTGTCACTCGCTTTCCGCTGAAGAGGATATTGCAAAACCCAGAAGCAACAGGCAGGATTGTGGAGTGGGCACTGGAACTGTCAAGCTTTGGCCTCAAGTTTGAGAGTACATCAACAATCCAGAGCAGAGCATTGGCAGAGTTCATAGCAGAGTGGACGCCAACTCCAGATGAAGAAATTCCGGAGACGAGCATCCCCGCCAAGGAAGCAAACAAAGAGTGGCTCATGTACTTTGACGGTGCCTTCTCGCTGCAAGGCGCCGGTGCTGGTGTACTGCTCGTCGCACCCACCGGAGAGCACCTCAAGTACGTAGTCCAGATGCACTTTCCCAAGGAGCAAGCGACAAACAATACTGCAGAGTATGAAGGCTTGCTTGCCGGTATCAGGATCGCGGCAGAACTTGGGATTAAGAAGCTCATTGTCAGGGGTGACTCGCAGCTTGTCGTCCGCCAAGTGAACAAGGTTTACCAGAGTCCGTTGATGGAAGCTTACGTTGATGAAGTGAGGAAGCTAGAAGAGCGCTTTGACGGCCTGCAAATGGAACATGTTCCAAGAGCCGAGAACGACATTGCTGATGGCCTGTCAAAGTGCGCAGCACTTAAGTTACCTGTGGAACTAGGGATCTTTGTGCTCAAGCTGACTCAGCCATCCGTAACACCATCAACTGGACAGAGCAAGAAGAGGAAGTTGATCTTTGGTGATTATCTTCCGGCAGAGCTTCCCGAAGCTGCCGCCAAGAAGGTCCCCAAGATCGACGCCAAGAATGCTGAGGAGCGGTCTGCTCCGGCAAGCCCCAGGGTTTTTTCCGTTGAAGCAGATTCTCCCGACAAGTTTTGCTCTGGCAAGCTTGCCGGGGAATGTCAAGCTGCAGCAGAGCCACGGGCTCTTGCCGTAGAAGCGGACGTTCCCGCAGCAGCAGATGTGCCTTTAGTCCTTGTTGTCGAGCCACAGGCTCCAGCATGGGCGGAAAGAGTAGCCCGGCAGTCTAGTATGTACCAGTTTGTCGACAACACACTGTGCAGAAGAAGACTCAACGGTGTGAAATTGAAGTGTATTCCTCGGGAAGATGGACAGAAGCTGTTGGCAGAGATACATGGAGGCATATGTGGTCACCACATTGGCGCGAGAGCTCTTGTCGGAAAGGCATTCCGGCAAGGCTTCTTCTGGCCGACAGCCCTCCAGGATGCAACTGCACAAGTAACCAAGTTTGAAGCGTGCCAGTTCCATTCCAAGCAGATACACCAGCCAGCTCAAGCTCTCCAGACGATCCCTTTATCCTGGCCATTTTCGGTCTGGGGGCTCGACATCCTCGGCCCCTTCCCCCGAGCAGTCGGGGGCTTTGAGTACTTGTACGTTGCAATCGACAAGTTCACAAAGTGGCCGGAAGTGGAACCGGTGAGGAAGGTGACGGCGCAGTCCGCGGTCAAGTTCTTCAGGTCGATTGTTTGCCGTTTCGGAATCCCTAACAGGATAATCACCGACAACGATACACAATTTACGAGCCGCACCTTCATGCAATACGTCCAAGACCTTGGCGCCAAGGTCTGCTTCGCTTCTGTTGCTCACCAGAGGAGCAACGGTCAAGCGGAGAGGGCAAATGCTGAAGTGCTGCGCGGGCTCAAGACCAGGACCTTCGATAGGCTGCACAAGTGCGGACGCAACTGGATCGAGGAGCTGCCGGTGGTTCCTTGGTCGATCAGGACGACGCCAAATCGAGCCACTGCACAGACACCCTTCGCTCTAGTCTATGGAGCGGAGGCAGTTATCCCCACGGAACTCGTATACAGGTCACCTCGAGTGCTCGCTTATGATGAGCTTGAGCAAGAGCGGCTGCGGCAAGATGACGCGCTGCTCCTTGAGGAAGATCGTCTTCAGGCTGCTGTGCAAGCCGCTCGCTACCAGCAAGCTTTGCGCCGCTATCATAGCCGCAAAGTTAAAGACAAAAGCCTCGAGGAAGGCGACCTTGTTCTTCGGCGCGTTCAGTCCGCCAAGAATTCCAACAAGTTGACGCCGAAGTGGGAAGGCCCTTACCGGGTGAAACGAGTCACCAGGCCTGGCGTTGTCCGCCTGGAGACCGAAGATGACGTACCAGTGAGCAACTCCTGGAACATCGAGCATCTTCGTAAGTTTTACCCGTAAGGCGCAGTTGTCGGACCCTGTCCGGCAACCACCCTTTTGTACAAGTCTTGCCGCTGTTGCATGTAATCCTTTGTATAAAGCCAGGCGCAGACCTGAGCACAAGTAAATGAAGCGCTGGTGCCCAGAGTTATAGCATGCTTGCTAGGTCGAGTCGGGTCCTCGGTTAGGGTTGATAGTGCTTAACAACGGCTAACCCCTAACTTAGAGGTCGAGTGTGCGTCCCTTTGCCTTTCCTTCGTTTCCTTTGGTTCACAGGGCTCGCATATCCTTGCCAGACCGCCCGGGGACGAAAAGGAGAAGAAGGACGTGCCGGCATCTGGACCCCGGCAAGCCAGTGTTGCCGGGGACTGCAAGTGCCAAGGTTCACCCACGGCAAGCTAGAGTTGCCGGGGGCTGCAATCTCAGATAAGTCTTTCATCCCTCTTCACGCATTCTCTTATGGACTGGGGAATACGAAACCTCGTTTCTTCCCGGAAACTACCATGCTCCCTTAGCTCTAGGCCCTGGGGCTCGTTCCTGGGGCCAAGATTGGTCGTAGTCGCGGCAGCAAAGGGAGGAAACGAGGGGACGCACCCGCCTCGTCCCTGCCTCCGCCAAAAGCGTGAGAAAGGTCGAGCGGCGTGGGAAGACGGCAGGGCCTGTTGCCGGGGAAGAAGTGTCTGTCTGAAAGATACCAAGGAACTGCTCCTTGGCGTGGGTTATACCCGTGAGACAAATAACCCGGCAAACATCCCCCTTTTCATTAAAAAAACATTCCACGCAGGTACAGTCCATAGAGGATGAAAAACATGGAAGAGAGGATTACAAGTTTTGAATGCAACTAAGGCCCGAAGGCTTACAAATTAGAAAGATAAGATGCCCGTAATCCTTTTCTTGTCCCTCTCTTCAGGAGGTAGGTCAAGGAGGCGAGAAGGGCAAAAGAGGCGCCTAGGCGAGCTACGGGTGCCAGAAGACACCAAGAGAACATCCCGGGGGCCGTCAAGGCTGGACGGTGATGGCGGCGCCGGAAGCGGGGCTCGAAGACGAGGCGGCAGGACGTCAGCACGCTGTCGAGGGCACCACGCCCTCGTACTCCGGCTTGACTGCCTTGCCACCAGCCCTCTTCCTCTTCCGCAGCCTCCCTACGCCAGCCGCCCAAGGAGACGACCCCGGGGAGTTCAAGGAGCCGGCGACACGGATGATGGGGTCGCCGGTGCCGCACGGAGCGGCGCCCGACACCTAGTCGGACCCGCCGTCCTGCCGCCCGCTACCCTCGTCGTCGCTGTCGCTCCCCTCCTCGTCACTCTCGCTCGAGGAGGGGTCTTCGCTATCGGAGGAGCTGTCCACACAGCACTTCGCCCGAGTGCCGAAGTACCTGAGGACCTTGACGGAGAGGAGATCGCCCTCCACCAACTTCAAAAGGAGGGTGAGCCCCTCCGTCAAGCTGTGGATACGGGCGAACGTCTTTCACCCTCGACCAAGATACATCACACCGGGGGCTGGGACTTCAACGCGGACTCGCGTGCCGCTAATCCCACAGCCCCTCATGTGCAGTCTCAGCGTCTCGGGCAGATCCAACTCCAACATGGACCCCCGTGGGAAGAGGAGCCGCTGGCAGAGGCGAGGCCGACGCACCGCCCCGCCCACCTCTTCCCCGAGCGCCACGGCCTCGTCCTCGACCGCGTCCATGACCTCGCCCCCTCCCTCTTCCCCTTACGGCTGGCTCCGCCACCACGGGTGCGGGAGAGGGAGGGATGCGCTGTCTGGCGGCGACCCTCGCCGCCACTGACGAAGGACCAGGGTTCCCTTTCTCCATGGCAAATGAGGGGAAGGGGAGCAGAAACTGAAGGAAGAAGAAGATGAGAGAATGCGGGTTTCCGTCCTCCCCTCCCGCTCTTTATAAAGGAGCGAGGTGGGGGCTCAGCCGCCCTGCTCAGCGAATCAAGACGCGGGAAGGCAGGAAGCTGGGGGCCGACCCGCTGCCTCGACCCACGACGGCCCCGTTTCCCGCCTCCGCCGTCCGCGACCCCAAGTGCATGGGAGCCGCGTGGCAGGCGTGCAGAACCGAGGCGACGGATGGGGCAGCCTCTCCCCACCCCGTGATCGTGGGGAGTGGGCACCTCGAAAACCGCCCACGATCTCTCCCACGTTGCCGCGTTTGACGCGTGCCGTGCGGGGAGGGCGCGGTAGATGCGGAGTGAGTTATGGCGTGACCTAGGCCGCGCGTGCCCGTGCACTGTTTTGGGCCTGGCCCAACAGCGCTCGGCACCGTGTATGGCCCAGGCCCGGGGGCTCCTGTCGGTGTACTAAAGTAGGGGTACCTTATTATCCCGAACTTGTGCACGGGCAGTCACAACGACCCGCGGCAAGGCTTGCCGGGCGACAGCCAAGACCCTCCGTGGTCCCCTTGGGGGGGGCCATTCAAGAACAAAGTATCCAAGAAGAAGACAAGACCCCGGCAAGAGGAGCTTGCCGGGAAGGAGACGAGGCCCCGGCAAGAGGAGCTTGCCGGGAAGAAGACGAGACCCCGGCAAGAGGAGCTTGCCGAGAAGACCGACCAAAGCATCTCAAGAAGCTCACTGCGGCGCATTGCGCGTCCCGACAAGACCCGGTGAGCGACAAGCTCCCGGACGCGACAAGGCAACATCCACGGCGAGGCGCTTGCTGCGGCAAGCTACTACCCCGGAGCCCGTGCTCCAGCTCACCCACCAACGTGTCGCTCTGGGACCGCTCCTGGCGTGCGTGGCAGGAGGCTGTGCAGCCGGGGGCATGCGGTGGCAAGCAAGCGCTGACAAGATAGCCATCGTGAAAAACGGTGGCGCTCCTAGCGGTCCCTCTTTGTGCCGTCTAGGTGACACAGACAGGCATTTAATGCCCTTGTCCCCTGCCGTCAGGGTTAGGTATGATACGACCGTTGTGGGCGGTGGAGCCAACTACCACCCTTTTTACATTTTTGCCCCCACCTCTGTTGCCACCTGTCGGTGACCCCTTAGACATATAAAAGGAGGCCCATGCGCAACAGAGAGAGGAGGACGGCCATTCTCACGCTCAGTCTCGCCAGCTGCTTGAGCGTACTGTAGCACTCATCGCTCCCGAGCAAGAACCCAATACAACAACCAAAGCAGGAGTAGGGTTTTATGCATCCGTGCGGCCCGAACCTGGGTAAATCGATCGTCTCGCTCGTGCGCTCGCCTCGTTCTGCTCTTTGTGCATCCACCGCCCCTGCCGAACCAAAAGGGGCTCGGTCCGCCGATCCCCATAGGTGTACGTGGGATCAGCAACCCCCGACAATCAACAACGAAAAGAACAGGCTTGTTGAGGGCTTATGGAAAACATCTAAAAAAACTTGAGGTGAAAACCTGCCACAAACGAAAACAATTGCTTGGTTCAGATTGACGGAGAGATGAAAACATCTTCCATCCCGAGAATAGGAGGAAACTTGGATTATTGATAAGCACCCCAATAGCAACATTCCTTAGGGAAGGTTTTAGGTGAAATATAACCCAAGATAACTCCAATGAAGAGATTGATGGATTTAAGATACCTCATTCTTGACAACATGCGAATCATGAAACATGAACTCAAATTATGAAGAATGACATAGCACCACCTCAAATGATACTGTAGAAAAAATTGCACTTCGAAATGCAAGATGAAGAAGGCTTGAACTCCTCAAACAAAACATGTGTTGGGCACCATGTTTATTTTGAGAATAAAGCTTGGCGGATCTTAACTTCGAGAGGACAATCTTGAGGATTATTGAAGAATGAAAGGAATCCTTGGCGAACCACCATGTAGAACCTCCATGAAGAACTCCTGTAACAAAAGGGATGATAAAAAGAAATGAAGGATGGAAAATATTGAAGCCTCGCAATGATTGGATGGATCTTTTTGATGAGATAAAGTGGAAACTTGGAAATCCTGAAGAAAAGATAAAGCATCTCGAACCGAGAATGTGATATGGTGAACCTCTGGAATAATGAATTGAATTCACTCGATGAAACAAGAATAAGAATTACATTATGCTTATCCTTCACCAATTAAATTGATGACAAGCTACAGATTTGGCATACTACTTATTCTCGTAGAAAGGATTAAGATAGATATAGCGCAAACTTGGGAAGGTCTTCAACGAACCACCGGAAGGGTTGAAACAATGAATAAATTGATATGATAAAGAAAGAAAAGAAATCTTGAACGAACCACCGTAAGAATTGAAAATGAACATAGCAAAGGCACAATTCACCGGGAAGACTTATGAAATGAACGAAGATACTTGAGAGAATTTAGATGCAAGTGACCGAAGAGATCCCGGGCTGATTGGAGAATACTTGAATGATGCACCGGTAAGATTTGGAGAACGATAGCTGAAAGATGAGAATGAATACACCCGAAATGATGGCCTTCAGCGAATCAAACTGCAAAGACTCCTTAATAACTCCGGATGGGTGAAAAGAATTCTCACAATCGAAAACAATTATGAGAGGATAGCGGCAAGCTTGAATCACGAATCTTGAAACGAATGGAGCAAGAATTAAGAGAAACTCTTCTTCGGTCTTCAAAATCCGAGAATGACGATGAGAAACACCACCATAAATCGTTGAGGTACTCCGGAATGAATATTAGAAAGTTTGAACCGACGACGAAAATAATTTGAAAGATCTTGGAGAAAGACATTTGACTAATGCCAAATCGTACTTACGTCAAACTTTGAAATGAATTTGAGTATAGCTCCGAGAAAATTAGAAGAGTCAGGTAAGATCCTAGGAAAAGACCTGTGGGTTAGGTCCCACTCAAAAGAAACACCGTTGAACGATTCAAAAGGTAGATTGCGCCGGTTGAGTTAAATGGCTTGAATAAGATAACAACCCCGAGATAGGTTTGAACGGATCTTGAATGAAAAGACGAGCCTTCTGAGATATCTTCAGCACTCCAAAACAAATGAATAGAGAGAGGTGAACAGTTAAGAGAGTGTTCGGTAAGGACTTCAAACATGGAAAAGAATGAAGAATATTGAACTTGAAGCTTCGTTACAATCTTCCTGAGAATCACCGGATAAGAACATTGACGGAAAAGAATGGAAAGACTTCACATCAATAAGATGGATACTTGATTAAGAAATCTTAGTCCTCGAAGAAAAAGGGAGGGAGGGCGGGAAAACAAAGGCAACTTGGAGACGGATGAAACAAACACCATTGACGAAAACTAAGTTGATCTTGCAGATGTTGAAAATGATCGGATCCACTTGACGAGAAACACGCTGGTTGAAAAGGATTGACATGACAATCTCGATTGTCAGGAAGGTTTAGTATTCACATAGCAATATGAGAACACCGCTTAGGAAAGGTATGGAATCAACATTGGACTTCGAAGCAACTCGAATACCACAACTCAAAACAAAACAAGCATTGGCTTGCAGAATAAGCCGGAACAAACATATGATAGAGATTTCGTCCGAAGTTTTCGTGGTGTGGCCCACACGGGCTCGATCGTACAGCACCATCATGTACAAGGCAGTGCACATGACATATGAAGCGTCCCCGAGTCAGCATAGCCAAGGACTCTTTAAGACACAACGAGACCACCATAAAACCAACCGTGGATAGGCGGACCAATAGACGTCGAACCCCAATTTCATATCATACATCTGTCGGAAAGATATCCTAGGAGCTACTTGAATTCCCACTTATAAACTCCTGAAACTTTTTGGTTATGCAATCAGGTGTTGAGGATACAGGGGAAGCATAATATCTCACCCAAAACTAACAATCCTACATCCAGTTGTATCCATCCTTCAGCACATAACCAAGAAACCTTCGGAAATCATTTACCTCAACCTTCGAAAAGCATCCGTTATATGAGTTATGGCAATACTCCCGAACTCCCGCCCCAGTACTGGGTGGCGTCGAGGTTATCTCACCAACAACTGCATAAAAGAGATTTTCGATGTCGGCGAAACTCAGGTATTCCAGAACTGCAACGATAAAATTGTGATGACAACACCTCGGAGCACAACTCCCCGGGACACTGCCACAACCCCTAAATGTCAGGAGGCACCAAGAACAATGTTCTCGTCACAAAACCATCGGAACGATTCTAAGATACCCGTGTGATCCTAAAAAAATCGTGAAATTTAAGGAGAGAAGAGTCAAAACTTCTACGTCAGGAGGCCTCACAGAGCGATGAAGCGACCGAGGAGTAAAAGAATCCTACTCTCTGATATATATAATCCTAAAAGACTCAAAATATTTTTCTAGACTCAACAACGCCAGCGATTCGATCAAGCAGGGGGCTCCTAAGTCGGGGAAGGCTCTGATTACCAACTTGTAACACCCACGATGCGGCTATATCTCCCACGTGTCGGAGCACGACTTAGAGGCATAACCGCATTGTAGGCATGTCGTAAGAGGGGTAATCTTTACACATCCCATGTACTGAATAAGAAGGGATAAAGAGTTGTCTTACAATCGCCACTTCACACAACACATAAATATAGCATTACAACATCCAAAATACAAACAAGGACCAACAACGGAACCAAAATAAAGAAAGACCACCCCTAATGCAATAGATCCCCGATCGTCCCGACTGGGCTCCACTACAGATAGTCTAGAAAGGAAACGTAGTATCATCCTAAGTCCTCATCGAACTCCCACTTGAGCTCAGTCGCATCTCCTGGAATGGTATCATCGGTCCCTGCATCTGGTTTGGAAGTAATCTGTGAGTCATGGGGACTCAGCAATCTCACACCCTCGCGATCAAGACTATTTAAGCTTATGGGTAGGTAAAAGGTATGAGGCGGAGCTGTAGCAAGCACTAGCATATATGGTGGCTAACATACGAAAATGAGAGCAAGAAGAGAAGCAAAGCATGGTCGTGAACTAGAAGTGATCAAGAAGTGATCCTAAAACTACTTACGTTCAAGCATAACTCCAACACCGTGTTCACTTTCCGGACTCCGCCGGAAAGAGACCATCACGACTACACATGCGGTTGATGGATTTTAAATAAGTTAAGTGTCAAGTTCTCTACAACCGGACAATAACAAATTCCCATATGCCCATAACCGCGGGCACGGCTTTCGAAAGTTCAAACCCTCCAGGGGTGTCCCAACTTAGCCCATCACAAGCTCTCACGGTCAACGAAGGATATTCCTTCTTCCAGGAAGACTCGATCAGACTCGGAATCCTGGTTACACGACATTTCGACAATGGTAAAACAAGTCCAGCAAAGCCGCCCGAATGTGCCGACAAATCCTGATAGGAGCTGCACATATCTCATTCTCAGGGCACACCGGATGAGCAATCTGTACAACTAAAACCAACCCTCGAGTTTCCCCAAGGTGGCACTGCAAGGGGCTCTAGTTTGGACCAACACTCAGAGGAGCACTAGCCCGGGGGTTTAAAATAAAGATTACCCTTGGGAGCGCGACTCCCAAGGGAAAAGTAGGTGTTGGTGAGGCAAATGGTAAAACCAAGGTTGGGCCTTGCTGGAGGAGTTTTATTCAAGGCGAACTGTCAAGGGGTTCCCATTATAACCCAACCGTGTAAGAAACGCAAAATCAAGGAACATAACACCGGTATGACGGAAACTAGGGCGGCAAGAGTGGAACAAAACACCAGGCATAAGGCCGAGCCTTCCACCCTTTACCAAGTATATAGATGCATTAATTAACATAAAAGACATTGTGATATCCCAACAAAATCCATGTCCTGAACATGGAACAAACTTCATCTTCACCTGCAACTAGCAACGCTATAAGAGGGGCTAAGCAAAGCGGTAACATAGCCAAACAACGGTTTGCTAGGACAAGGTGGGTTAGAGGCTTGACATGGCAATATGGGAGGCATGATATAGTAAGTGGTAGGTATCGCGGCATAGCAATAGAGCGAGCAACTAACAAGCAAAGATAGAAGTGATTTCGAGGGTATGGTCATCTTGCCTGAAATCCCGCAAGGACGAAGAACGAGTCCATGAAGAAGACAAACGGACGTAGTCGAACGGATCCTTACAAACACGACGTTATCGGAACTAACCCGAAGAGGCAACACCGGAAAGAAGCAAACAACATAGTAAACAACCACCACATAAACATGGCATGATGCACAACCAAGTATGACACTTGTCCGGTTTAATGAGGCATGGCATGGCAAAATGCATAAAAAATCCTACAAATTAAGTTGAGCTTCGTTGCATATTGACAAAACACCACGTGAAGTATTTAGTTCCGCTCGTTTAGGTACCCATCAATATTAAAAGTTGTTAAACATGGCAAGAGGTGAAGCGTAGTAAAACTACCTATATAGGCAAGTTTAAATGAGGCCGGAACAACAAGCAGCAAGTCCGGAAAATCCTCATGTGCATATTTATGGATTTGGTACTATTCTGCCCTAAACACAATTTTAGGGTTGTTAAACATGCAAAGAAAGTGAACCATGTTAAATTAGGCATTTTTCTACCCCATTTACATATCAAGTTCATTAAAAACCGAGCGACGGTTATTTAGTTATGAATTAAATCATTTTAACATGGCAATTAAGCAAATACATGCAAACAGCAGTTTAAACATCTCAAACATGCATGAAAGTTGTCTATTATGAAACTAAACAAGATTCTAAGCAACTTTCATATATAATTTATTTAGATCCGATGCATGGTTGGTTAGTTATGATATGCATGAAGTTTGAGCTCTTTTCTCCAAAACTGTAAAACACTGGATAAAAGATAAATTCGCAGATCTGAAAAAAAAACCTACACGGGCCGAAACTAAAACTGGAGCAGGCCCAACAAAAGAAAAGAAAGAAAAAAAGATTAAAAAAACAAAGGGGCGTTGGGGCTTTCTCATCATGGGCCAAGCCCAGGCTGAAGAGAGGCCAAGCAGGCCGGCTGGATTGAAAGACGTCGGGCCTCACGATCTGGCACGGGAGGCCGGTCGACGACGCGGGACACGATCAACCCACGCGTGCGAGCGCTTGTCCTGGACGAAGCAAAGGAATGCAGCGGCAAGGACGAACTCCGGCGGTCGAGGAGAAGGTGACCGGCGCCGCTTGGAAGCAGCAGGAGATGGCGAAGGCAAGGGGAATCCGACCGGATCCAAGGCGGAGCGACTGGATCAGGCAAGGGTGGACTTGGAGCTCCAGGCATCGGCGTTCATGGCGGCTTGGTGCAGTTCAGCGCAGAGGAGCGGCGGTGCTGATAGCTTACTCCGGCGAGAGGACGGCGAGGGAGCCTGGCGGGCGTTGGGAAGCTGCAGAAGGGGCGGCCTTGGAGCAGATCAGGCGCAGGGATGGAGCTCCAGCGGTGGGTCTCGGGCTCCATGGAGGGTGATGGCCGATGTTGTTGCCTGCTGGTTTTCGACGACGGCGGGTCTTGACCGGGCGACAACCGCGGCGTTCTCCGGTGAGAACCTAGGCGGCGCAGCAGGGCTCCGTTGGGAGGAGCAGCAGCGAAGTTCCGAGAGGGGTGGACCTGGCGGAGGTGCGGGAGGCCATCCATGGCAGTGATGCGAAAGCAACAGAGAGAGAGAGATTGTGAGGGAAGGAGAGAGGGGGCTTCAGTGAAAAGGGAACAGGGAAGGGAGTAGGGGCACGGCCTAGTGGTCGAGGACGCTAGCGGTGCCGTGCTCCGTCGAGGGACTTCCGACGAGGAGGGATCGGGCAGCAGCTGGTGGCAGGGGAGATCGAGCAGAAGGGGATCTGGGAGGATCCCGAGGTGGGGGTTTGAGTGTGGCGGCGGAGAGGAGGAATGATCGGACAACTCTCCTTGATTTTAGGGTTGGACTGATACATATATAGCATGTGGATTTTTTTGGGTAGGGCTAGCTCGTCCATCCGATCATAATCGGACGGTTGAAAAAAAATATGTTAGGAAGTCTAATTAACAAAACGGAGCGTTTTGTAGATGTTTGGGGATGATCCGGATCCGGCAATGACGACTGAGAGGGTAGGGTTCGGGACAACTTCCGGACATGCGCGAGGGGTTCGATGGGCAAAGAGGGTTTTCGGACCGTGCAATCGCATCGGACGGCTCCGGACGCGAAGAGGGGTAGGTGGATGGACTAGGTGGGCTGGGGCGAGGCTGAGAGGAGAGAAGAGAGAGAGAGAGAGGGCCCGGAGCAGTTTTCGGAGACCGAAAACGTCCGACGTTAGACCGGCTATACTGCCGCTATAGTTATCCGTTGGGGCATCAAACGAAGTCCAAACGCGATGAAATTTGACAGACGGTTTTCCTACACTAAAATAAGACCGCACGCCAACTTTCATCCCAATCCGAGAACATTTTCCAACCACTTATAAAATAATATTCCGGACGTGCCGTGGGTGCGTGCAAGTGTGTCTGGGCTCAGAACGGACAACGGACTAAACTGGGGGAACCCGGACGGATGCAAGTTTTGAAAACATGATGATGCAATGCGGATGATGACATGGCAAGACGCAACACGCAAGCAAAAGACAAGACAACAATAGCGAAAAACTGAAAGACACCTGGCGCAACAGTCTCGGGGTGTCACAGCAACGTCATTGGCGCACTCTGGATGGCTATGTTGGAGAGCTTGACGTGGACACGACGACCCTACGACGATGGTGCCGATGGTTTGCTGCATATTTATGATTTCCGGGGTCTTGTGTGACAGCTCCATCCATCATCATCGTGTTGTGCTTGCATACATAATCTCACCGTTCAAAAGGATTACCACGCCTCCATCGTCAACTGAGTGGTAGGTTGGGTACATGTGCGCCTCTGACGAGCCCAACGGCTTACTCTACAGCCTTTACGTTTATGTGTTGCTCGCTCCTGACTGCCCCCTTGGAGTACTCAACCGTGCTCTTTTGTCTCCAGATGCTCACGCCAGATGCAATCGCCTCTGGTTGTTCTTACCTTGGTGCGTTTTGTGCCCGTTCTCTTAACCTCCCCTTGCTGCGTACTTGAATTGTGTGTTTTTTGCGTGTGTGTGCTTGTGTGTAGGTCGGACTCCCATAAATTGTTAAAAAGGGAATCTTCATAGATGAGTACGTGTTGGGTTGTGTACGTGCCTTATATTTGAAGTAACGTTATGTAGATTTATTTTAAATTCTCAACCATCTATCTTTAGCATTAACACAAAATCAACGGATATAAAAGGATGACCTATGGAGAACTATGAAATCTTCCGTCCTTTAATATTAGGTATAGAAAAGGGGGCATCAATCTTTGTTGTGAGTTTGAAGATGCTATATATTCATACGCATTTCTAACTATTTTTTTGGAACCAAGGAGATTATATCTGGAACCATGCATGAACTGAGGTAAGTTGCATATTTTTTAATACATACTCATGTACAATGTATATTCAAATGTACCCCCTCCATTCCAAAATAATCGTAGTTTTAGGATTTTCAAGAGTAAAGATTTGTGAAGTTTGACAAATCCTGAAAGTTCAAGTCAAGAGAACCGAAAATGTTAATGCTTCTGCTCCCAAATATTGAACGAAGTGCCAAATAAGCCTCTGGTCACCCGAAACCACGCGAGACTAATGTTTGGTGGTAGGAAATTACTGTCTTGACTCTGGCACGTGTAGCCTATCGTCCTGATGTACAAAGGTCTAAACTGGGGTAGGTTTGTAACTTCACCAAGAGACCAGTCTCAACCACCTCTCAGAAGCATTCATATGCTGTGGGCGCGTAAACACCCGTGCGCTCGGCCGAAATCTATCCCGCCCACCATTTGGGACACCTGAGATTACTGTCCTACCCCCAACCCGCAATATGTCCTAAATTTTAGATTGGGGCAAAGTTTGTAACTTTCCCAAAATTTCAAAAAAGCGTGTCCCAAACCGAAACATTGTTCACCCTTAGTTCCCCTCCCTCCGTTTCCCCATTCATACTCCGTGGGCGCCAAAACGCCCTCTCCACTAGCCACGAAACCCCAGCCTCCACCTTCCTCCACCCCATCGCACCCAATCCACCACTGCCCTCCTCCATCACGCTAGAGCCAATACCCCTACGGGGTCGTCCAACACAACCGCAACCGCGACGCCCTTAAGGACTTAGCAGCTAAAGCCGAGGCAGAGCTACCTCCACGACGCCGACACCGACGTGCGCCGTACCAGAACCACTTCGACCACGCCGTCCTGCGCCTCACCGCTGCCACTCCACTGTCGCAACCGTCCATCGCACCGGAGCTATTCCCGCTACGTTGTCGTTCGCCACCCTGGATCTGGTCCCCCCCCCCCCCGCCGACAGACGGCCACCGCACCACACTCAACAACTTGGCCATGGGTTCATCCAAGGCTCCACCGTCCTCCACAACTTCTCGTTTCCAGCGAACCACAAGAAGATCATTAGAAAAATAGAAGGAGGACACAGCACTGCCAGCAGAAAGAGGTACTCCTCTTCCCTTATTCATGCAAATCTTACGTCTTTGCTCACACCGTATTCATCCCACGAAAGAAACTAGTTGAGCGCTTCGTACTGCATCTTCTTCGTGATACTAAATGCACAAGGTTTCCTCCCATTTACTATTTCACCTTTGCTAGAGGTTAGTAGCCCGCCTGGATTTCAATTCAGGGCCAGTCAAATCGCAATTAAAAGAAGCAGCACCCGCATAGGTGCGCGGAGCATCTAATCTGCCTGTTCGCCGGGGAAGCGGCGCATCGGTGTCTATCATAGGGGTGTGGGGTACAGGAGCTTCTTGTGCCCGATCTGGAGGTCGGCGGGGCTTGAAGGGATGGCCGAGGGCGGTGCCAAGCACGTCGGTGCAGTGAGGTCGAGGGGAGGGCAGAGGCAGGGGACTGGGCCGGTGGTCGTTGGCGTTTCAAGGAAGATCGTAACACTGACTGGCTGGAGGTAGATGAAGGCGATCTACCCGTTCTTTGTACATCGGACGGTGCAAAAAAATGGACTGACCTATTTGTTGTCGGTTGACTGTTATTTTCATAGGACCACACCTTGTGGTGTGCTGGAGGAGCATCTGCATTTCCCAGCCATCCCCGTGCTCATATTTCAAAATCCTAGAATCTAGTAATTTCGTGTGCCATGCATGTTCTAGAGCTATCATGTGTCTCCCGTCATTTATTTCTCACCGACCTGCTATCTGCTACCTTTACACTGTACTACTTGTGCACACACTTCACCCACACTCACACTATTTTTTTATGCATGGGTATTTCAGACTCTGACGCAGTGTTGATGAATACAAAAAAGAGAAGACAGAAGTTGCTCCAGTGTGATTCAAAGATAAGCACTAAGAGTCTCAGCGCTCTAAAGGGTGCAGTGCTAGCAGATGGAGACAGTAAACGTAGCTCTGCAGTTGATGATCTCAATTGCCACACACAACCATCACAGGTGCTTGCTATAACTTCGCACTGTCAAATGTGGTTGCATGTTGCATATGATGTCTAGCTTGTATTGCTTCCAATTTGGTTAAATTGCATCAGCTTACTTTACACATTATACGTTTGATAATGACATGCCTTCCTGCTTTTGATACATACTACATATGTCTATTAATAAGTCTCCATCATATCTATAATTTTTTATTGTTTCATGCCAATATTATACCACTTTCACATACTTTTGGCAACTTTTTAAATGATTTATTGGACTAACCTATTGATCCAGTGCCCAGTGCCAGTTCCTGTTTTCTGCATGTATTTTTGTATCGTAGAGTATCCATATCAAACGAAGTCCAAATGCAATAAAAAATATGGATATTTATTTTGGAATATTTGTGATTTTTGGGAGTTGGAATCATCACAAAGGGAGGCCCACATAGGGCATGATACACCAGTGCACGGGCCAGGAGCCTAGGGCATGGTGGTGGGTTGTACCCACATCGTATGTTAGTTGGAGCTATACTTAGGGCACAAGGAAGCTTATATCCCAAAAAAATCATGTTAAAATCTCAGCGCAATCAGAGTTACGGATCTCCAGGAATATAAGAAACGGTTTTTGGCCAGATCTGGGGAACAAGAAACAGAAAAGAACAGAGAGGAAGATCCCATCTCGGAGGGGCTCCCGCCCCTCCGCGGCCATGAATACCAAGGACCAGAGGGGGACTCTCCTCCCATCTAGGGGTAGGCCAAGGAAGAAGAAGAAGAAGGAGGGGGGCTCTCTCCCCCATGCTTCCGGTGGCGCCGGAGTGCCGCCGGGGCAACGATCGGGACAGCGATGTACATCAACAATCTTGCTACCGTCAACACCAACTTTCTCCCCCTCTATAAAGTGGTGTAACACTTCTTCTCCCTGCTGTAATCTCTACTTAAACATGGTGCTCAACTCCATATATTATTCCCAATGATCTATGGTTACCCTATGATGTTTGAGTAGATCCGTTTTGTCCTGTGAGTTAATCGTGATCTTGGTTGGTATGATTGTATATTTTATTTATGGTGCTATCCTACGGTGCCCTCCGTATCGCGCAAACGTGAGGGGCCCTCACTGTAGGGTGTTGCAATATGTTCATGGTTTGCTTATTGTCAGTGTTGCGAGAGTGACAGAAACTTAAACGCGGATAGGTAGGCTATGTCATATGGGAGTAAAGAGGACTTGATACTTAATGCTATGGTTGTGTTTCATGACCTTAATGATCTTTAGTAGTTGCGGATGTTTGCTAGAGTTCCAATCACAAGTGTGTATGATCCAAGTAGAGAAAGTATGTTAGCTCATGGCTCTCCCTCATATAAAATTGCAAGAATGTTTATCGGTACTTGTTATCGATTGCCTAGTGAGGGAGTCCTGGATAAGGGGGTCGCTGGATAGCCGGACTGTTGGACTATGAAGATACAAGATTGAAGACTTCGTCCCGTGTCCAGATGGGACTCTCCTTGGTGTGGAAGGCAAGCTTGGCAATACGGATATGTAGATCTCCTCCCTTGTAACCGACTCTGTGTAACACTAGCCCCCTCCGGTGTCTATATAAACCGGAGGGTTTAGTCCGTAGGACAACAACAATCATACCATAGGCTAGCTTCTAGGGTTTAGCCTCTACGATCTCGTGGTAGATCAACTCTTGTAATACTCATATCATCAAGATCAATCAAGCATGACGTAGGGTATTACCTCCATCGAGAGGGCCCGAACCTGGGTAAACATCGTGTCCCCCGCCTCCTGTTACCATCCGCCTTAGACGCACAGTTCGGGCCCCCCTACCCGAGATCCGCCGGTTTTGACACCAACATTGGTGCTTTCATTGAGAGTTCCACTGTGTCGTCATCGTGAGGCTTGATGGCTCCTTCGATCATCGGTAACGATGCGGTCCAGGGTGAGGTTTTCCCCTCCGGACAGATCGAGAGCCACGCCCCTGGCAATTAGGTCAAGTTTGGAAACTTAAACTAGACTGCCGACATACGCGGAGACTTGATCTTCGACGGATTCGAGCCCATGTTAGGTGCGCCGCACAATCACGATGAGCATGACGTAACTCTACCGCCGGACAGTGTTCGAGATATTACACCCGCAACTACTCCGGCCCTTAATCCGGATCAAATTGCGCCATCCGAGGGCGGGTGGATGGACCCTGCCATGGAGGCCGCACTCCCAGTGGCGATAGAGCTGAATACTGACTTCACCCCTTGCGAGAGCCGTGTTGCCGAAGCATTGGATTCATCCCCGGCCACAGGCTCTGAGACGCCTGCGTCCGTGCCTATCAAATCTGATTGGGCACCGATCATGGAGTTTACCTCCGCGGATATATTTCAGCACTCGCCTTTCGGTGATGTGCTAAATCCATTAAGGTCTCTCTCCCTGTCGGGGGAACCTTGGTCGAACTATGTCTGACTAGAATGGGATGCGGATGACGAAGAAATTCGCTGCTCACCCACCACCAACTTAGTAGCCACTGTCGACGATTTAACCGACATGCTCGATTTCGACTCCAAAGACATCGACGAAATGGACGGCGATGCAGGAGAGGAATAGGAACCAGTGCCTACAGGGCGCTGGACAGCCACTTCATCACCTGACATATACATGGTGGATACACCCAAAGAAGGCAATGGTGACAAGACAGCGGAGGATGACCCCTCCAAGAAGCAAACAAAGTGTCGGCGTAGGCGCCGCCCCAAATCCCGCCCTGGCAAAAACAGCGATAACATCGCAAGAGAAAATAACACCCCAGTCGACTCTGGAGGAAATGACGACCACACTGACCCAGTGGCAGAGCACGATGAAACTACAAACGACGAACATAGTACGGATCTGATGTCCGAACATGGCGACACCGAGGATAAAGTTCATCAACCTCCCTCTGGGGAGGAAAATAGTCCGGAGGAAGATGCACACATCATCCCGGAAAGGCACTTGGAACAAGAGAACCTCCGCAGAAGGCTTATTGCCACAGCGAGGAGTCTGAAGAAGCAGAAGCAAAGGCTTAAGACCGCACAAAATACGCTCAACAGCAGGTGGAACAAAGTGCTCGACAACAAAGAAAAGTATGGTGGAAGTTACCACACAAAGAGCTATCCAAAGCGCAAGCTATTACCTGAATTCGACGATGAGGCCGTTGAGCCCACACAGCCGAAAAATAAAACAGCCAACCCGCCGAAACAACCACCTTGTGGCCGCGATAGAGCGGCTAACAAGGCGGCACATAAGTCAACACACGATCTACGTGAGGACTTGTTCCAAAAATCCAGTATGACCACATCCATCTATGGATCTAGGAAGCGCGCTCCGACTCAAAATCAAAACCGAATACTACAACCGTCCGAATGCCATGATACATCCAAATAGAGGGGTGCCGCACACCCCCTATGTTTCACCGATGAGGTACTGGACCTAAAATTTCCAGAAGGATTCAAACCAGTGAACATAGAGGCGTATGACAGGACCACAAACCCTGGGGTCTGGATTGAGGACTTTATCCTCCATATCCATATGGCTCATGGAGACGATCTCCACGCCATCAAGTACTTGCCCCTCAAGCTTAAAGGACCAGCTCGGCACTGGCTGAAAAGCCTCCCCGAAAACTCAATTGGAAGTTGGGAGGAGCTCGAGGATGCTTTTCGGGCTAATTTTCAAGGGACCTATGTGCGAGCTCCGGATGCAGACGATTTAAATCATATAATTCAACAGCCCGGAGATTCATCCCGAAAGCTTTGGAACAGGTTTCTCACTAAGAAGAACCAAATCATCGACTGCCCGGACGCCGAAGCCTTAGGAGCTTTCAAGCACAGCGTCCGAGACGAATGGCTCGCCAGACACCTCGGCCAAGAAAAACCAAGAACAATGGCAGCCCTGACAAGCCTCATGACCCGCTTTTCTGCGGGCGAAGATAGCTGGTTAGCCTGCAATAGCACCAGCAACCTAAGCACATCTGAAGTCAGGGATGGCAATGGAAAAACATGACGCAATAAAAGCAAGCATCGAAATAAAGAAGACAACCCAGATAATACGGCGGTAAACACCGGATTCAGGGGCTCTTGACTAGGTCAGCGGAAAAGGCCTTTCAAAGGCAGCAGAGATGCATCGTCCAGCCTAAACAAGATTCTAGACAAACTATGTCAGATTCATGGCACCCCCGATAAACCTGCAAATCACACGCACAGAGAATGCTGGGTCTTCAAGCAGGCCGGTAAGCTAAACGCCGAACACAAGGGGAGGGAGACACCAAGCGAAGACGAGGACGAACCTCGCCAGCAAAGCACTGGAGGACAGAAAAAATTCCCACCAGAGGTTAAAACAGTAAACATGATCCACGTGACGAAGGGGAGAAGCAAACATGCACTCCGAGACATACGCACCGTAGAGCCCGTCACCCCCAAGTTCAACCCCTGGTTGGCCTGCCCGTTCACTTTTGATCGCAGTGATCACCCGACAAGAATCCGGCATGAAAGATTGGCTACCTTGGTACTAGACCCAATAATAAACGGATACCATCTCACACGAGTCCTTATGGACGGCGCCAGTGGTCTAAATCTGATATATCAGGACACAGTCCGCAAAATGGGGATAGACCCGACAAAAATTAGCCACAGTAATACTACCTTCAAGGGAGTAATACCAGGCCCAGAGGCTCGCTCCACGGGCTCTCTAATACTAGAGGTTGTATTCGGTTCACCCGACAACTACCAAAGTGAGAAGTTAGACTTCGACATCGCTCCATTCCGGCACTAGAACAACTTTTGCTCATTTTAATGTGGTACCACATTACGCTTTTCTTAAGCTTAAGGTGCCTGGTCCACATGGCACCATCACAGTTAGCAGAAATATTGAGCGTTCTCTACACGCAGAAGAACGTGTGACGGCTTTAACAGCCGAGCACTAGAAGGCCTCACCAACCAGAATAAATGACAGGTTGTCAAGACCGCTGACACGGTTAGATGAGTCCGGCGCGTCACTAGATATACCCGAGATTGGTTTGTTGGTTAAACCCTCATAGACGGTACCAGGGTCTTCCCGCGTGTAATCAGGGCTAGTTCGGCTCAACCTGACTTATCTTGAATTTTAATGGTTTATTGAGAATAACCAATTTTTTGGCACGACAACTTTCACCTAAGTTCTTCTCTTTTACAGATGACAATCGTGCTGCACCCGTCCAGGACACGGCACAACGGAGACACAAGCGCAGACGTGCAGCAGGGACCCGCTCAAAGGTTTCTTTTCAGATTAAGACCCTGCGTATGAAGGAAATATGCCCTAGAGGCAATAATAAAGTTATTATTTATTTCCTTATATCATGATAAATGTTTATTATTCATGCTAGAATTGTATTAACCGGAAACATAATACATGTGTGAATACATAGACAAACAGAGTGTCACTAGTATGCCTCTACTAGACTAGCTCGTTAATCAAAGATGGTTATGTTTCCTAACCATGAACAAAGAGTTGTTATTTGATTAACGAGGTCACATCTTTAGTTGAATGATCTGATTGACATGACCCATTCCATTAGCTTAGCACCCGATCGTTTAGTATGTTGCTATTGCTTTTCTTCATGACTTATACATGTTCCTATGACTATGAGATTATGCAACTCCCGTTTACCGGAGGAACACTTTGGGTGCTACCAAACGTCACAACATAACTGGGTGATTATAAAGGAGCATTACAGGTGTCTCCAAAGGTACACGTTGGGTTGGCATATTTCGAGATTAGGATTTGTCACTCCGATTGTCGGAGAGGTATCTCTGGGCCCTCTCGGTAATACACATCACATAAGCCTTGCAAGCATTATAACTAAGATGTTAGTTGTGAGATGATGTATTACGGAACGAGTAAAGAGACTTGCCAGTAACGAGATTGAACTAGGTATTGGATACCGACGATCGAATCTCGGGCAAGTAACATACCGATGACAAAGGGAACAACGTATGTTGTTATGCGGTCTGACCGATAAAGATCTTCGTAGAATATGTAGGAGCCAATATGGGCATCTAGGTCCCGCTATTGGTTATTGACCGGAGACGTGTCTCGGTCATGTCTACATTGTTCTCGAACCGTAGGGTCCGCACGCTTAAGGTTTCGATGACAGTTATATTATGAGTTTATGAGTTTTGATGTACCGAAGGAGTTCGGAGTCCCGGATGAGATCGGGGACATGACGAGGAGTCTCGAAATGGTCGAGACGTAAAGATTGATATATTGGAAGCCTATGTTTGGACATCGGAAGTGTTCCGGGTGAAATCGGGATTTTACCGGATTACCGGGAGGGTTACCGGAACCCCCCGGGAGCCAAATGGGCCAACATGGGCCTTAGTGGAAAGGTGAGAGGGCAGACACATAGGGCTGCGCCTCCCCCCCTCTCCCTAGTCCTATTAGGACTAGGAGAGGGGCCGGCCACCTCTCTCCTTCACTTCCCCTTTAAGGAATCCTAGTTGGACTAGGATTGGAGGGGGGAGTCCTACTCCCGGTAGGAGTAGGACTCCTCCTGCGCCTCCCTCCTTTGGCCGGCCAGCCTCCCCCCTCCATCCTTTATATACGGGGGCAGGGGACACCCCAAGACACACAAGTTGATCATTGTTGATCGTTCCTTAGCCGTGTGCGGTGCCCCCTGCCACCAAATTCCACCTCGGTCATATCGTTGTAGAGCTTAGGCGAAGCCCTGCGTCGGTAGTACATCAAGATCGTCACCACGCCGTTGTGCTAACGGAACTCTTCCTCGACGCTTTGCTGGATCGGAGCCCGAGGATCGTCATCGAGCTGAACGTGTGCTAAGAACTCAGAGGTGCCGGAGTAACGGTGCTTGGATCGGTCGGATCGGGAAGAAGACGTACGACTACTTCCTCTACGTTGTGAGATCGCTTCCGCAGTCAGTCTGCGTTGGTACGTAGACAACACTCTCCCCCTCGTTGCTATGCATCACCATGATCTTGTGTGTGCGTAGGAAAATTTTCGAAATTACTACGTTCCCCAACAGTGGCATCTGAGCCTAGGTTTTATGGTTTGAAGTTATTTGCACGAGTAGAACACAAGTGAGTTGTGGGCGATACAAGTCATACTGCCTACCAGCATGTCATACTTTGGTTCGGCGGTATTGTTGGGTGAGACGATCCGGACCAACCTTACGCGTACTCTTACGCGAGACCGGTTCCCTCGACGTGCTTTGCACATAGATGGCTTGCGGAAGACTGTCTCTCCAACTTTAGTTGAACCAAGTGTGACTACGCCCGGTCCTTGAGAAGGTTAAAACGGAGTCTATTTGACGAACTATCGTTGTCGTTTTGATGCGTAGGTGAGATGAGTTCTTACTTAAGCCCGTAGCAGCCACGTAAAACTTGCAACAACAAAGTAGAGGACGTCTAACTTGTTTTTGCAGGGCATGTTGTGATGTGATATGGTCAAGGCATGATGCTGATTTTATTGTATGAGATGATCATGTTTTGTAACCGAGTTATCGGCAACTGGCAGGAGCCATATGGTTGTCGCTTTATTGTATGCAATGTAATCGCGATGTAATGCTTTACTTTATTACTAAGCGGTAGTGATAGTCGTAGAAGCATAAGATTGGCGAGACGACAACGATGCTACGATGAAGATCAAGGTGTCGCGCCGGTGATGATGGTGATCATGACGGTGCTTCGGAGATGGAGATCACAAGCACAAGATGATGATGGCCATATCATATCACTTATATTGATTGCATGTGATGTTTATCCTTTTATGCATCTTATCTTGCTTTGATTGACGGTAGCATTATAAGATGATCTCTCACTAAATTATCAAGAAGTGTTCTCCCTGAGTATGCACCGTTGCCAAAGTTCGTCGTGCCCAGACACCACGTGATGATCGGGTGTGATAAGCTCTACGTCCATCTACAACGGGTGCAAGCCAGTTTTGCACACGCAGAATACTCAGGTTAAACTTGACGAGCCTAGCATATGCAGATATGGCCTCGGAACACGGAGACCGAAAGGTCGAGCGTGAATCATATAGTAGATATGATCAACATAATGATGTTCACCATTGAAAACTACTCCATCTCACGTGATGATCGGTTATGGTTTAGTTGATTTGGATCACGTGATCACTTAGAGGATTAGAGGGATATCTATCTAAGTGGGAGTTCTTAAGTAATATGATTAATTGAACTTAAATGTATCATGAACTTAGTCCTGGTAGTATTTTGCAAATTATGTTGTAGATCACTAGCTCGCATTGTTGCTTCCCTGTGTTTATTTTTGATATGTTCCTAGAGAAAATTGTGTTGAAAGATGTTAGTAGCAATGATGCGGATTGGATCCGTGATCTGAGGTTTATCCTCATTGCTGCACAGAAGAATTATGTCCTTGATGCACCGCTAGGTGACAGACCTATTGCAGGAGCAGATGCAGACGTTATGAATGTTTGGCTAGCTCAATATGATGACTACTTGATAGTTTAAGTGCACCATGCTTAATGGCTTAGAATCGGGACTTCAAAGACGTTTTGAACATCATGGAGCATATGAGATGTTCCAGGAGTTGAAGTTAATATTTCAAGCAAATACCCGAGTTGAGAGATATGAAGTCTCCAACAAGTTCTATAGCTAAAAGATGGAGGAGAATCGCTCAACTAGTGAGCATGTGCTCAGATTGTCTGGGTACTACAATCGCTTGAATCAAGTGGGAGTTAATCTTCTAGATAAGATAGTGATTGATAGAATTCTCTAGTCACCATCACTAAGTTAGTAGAACTTCGTGATGAACTATAATATGCAAGGGATAACGGAGACAACTCCCAAGCTCTTCGCGATGCTGAAATCAACGAAGGTAGAAATCAAAGAAAAACATCAAGTGTTGATGGTTGACAAGACCACTAGTTTGAAGAAAAAGGGCAAAGGAAAGAAGGGGAACTTCAAGAAGAACGGCAAGCAAGTTGCTGCTCAAGTGAAGAAGCCCAAGTCTGATCCTAAGCCTGAGACTAAGTGCTTCTACTGCAAAGGGACTGGTCACTGGAAGTGGAATTACCCCAAGTGATTGGCGGATAAGAAGGATGGCAGAGTGAACATAAGTATATTTGATATACATGTTATCGATGTGTACTTTACTAGTGTTTATAGCAAACCCCTCAATATTTTATGCTAGTTCAGTTGCTAAGATTAGTAACTCGAAACGGGAGTTGCAGAATAAACAGAGACTAGTTAAGGGTGAAGTGACGATGTGTGTTGGAAGTGGTTCCAAGATTGATATGATCATCATCGCACACTCCCTATAATTTCGGGATAAGTGTTGAACCTAAATAAGTGTTATTTGGTGTTTGCGTTGAGCATGAATATGATTTGATCATGTTTATTGTAATACGGTTATTCATTTAAGTAAGAGAATAAATTGTTGTTCTGTTTACATGAATAAAACCTTATATGGTTACACACCCAATGAAAATAGTTCGTTGGATCTCGATCGTAGTGATACACATAATCATAATATTGAAACCAAAAGATGCAAAGTTAATAATGATAGTGCAACTTGTTTGTAGCACTGCCGTTTAGGTCATATTGGTTTAAAGCGCATGAAGAAACTCCATGATGATGGGCTTTTAGAATCACTTGATTATGAATCAGTTGATGCTTGCGAACCATGCCTCATGGGCAAGATGACTAAGACTCTGTTCTTCGGAACAATGGAGCGAGCAACAGATTTATTGGAAATCATACATACTGATGTATGTGGTCCAATGAATATTGAGGCTCGCGACAGGTATCATTATTTTCTGATCTTCACAGATGATTTGAGCAGATATGAGTATATCTACTTGATGAAACATAAGCCTGAAACATTTGAGAAGTTCAAAGAATTTCAGAGTGAAGTGAAAAATCATCGTAACAAGAAAATAAAGTTTCTATGATCTGATCGTAGAGAAGAGTATTTGAGTTACGAGTTTGGCCTTCAGTTAAAAACAATGTGAAATAGTTTCATTACTCACGCCACAAGGAACACCATAGTGTAATGGTGTGTCCGAACGTCATAACCGTACTTTATTAGATATAGTGCGATCTATGATGTCTCTTACCGATCTACCACTATCGTTTTGGGGTTATGCATTAGAGACAGCTGCATTCACGTTAAAAAGGGGCACCATCTAAGTCCGTTGAGACGACACAATCTGAACTGTGGTTTAGCAAGAAACCAAAGTAGTCGTTTCTTAAAGTTTGGGGTTGTGATGCTTATGTGAAAAAGTTTCATCCTGATAAGCTCAAAACCAAATCGGAGAAATATGTCTTCATAGGATACCCAAAAGGAGACTGTTGGGTACACCTTCTATCATAGATCCTAAGGCAAGACATTCATTGCTTATAATGGATACTTTCTAGAGAAGGAGTTTCTCTCGAAAGAAGTGAGTGGGAGGAAAGTAGAACTTGATAAGGTAATTGCACCTTCTCCTTTATTGGAAAGTAGTTCATCACAGAAATCTGTTCTTGTGACTCCTACACCAATTAGTGACGAAGCTAATGATAATGATCGTGAAACTTCGGATCAAGTTACTACCGAATCTCGTAGGTAAACCAGAGTGAGATCCGCACCAGAGTGGTACGATAATCCTGCTCTGGAGGTCATGTTACTTGACCATGACGAACCTATGAACTATGAGGAAGCGATGGTGAGCCCAGATTCCGCAAAGTGGCTTGAAGCCATGAAATCTGAGATGGGATTCATGTATGAAAACAAAGTATGGACTTTGGTGGACTTGCCCGATGATCGGCAAGCCATAGAAAATAAATGGATCTTCAAGAGGAAGACGGACGTTGATAGTAGTGTTACTATCTACAAAGCTAGAATTGTCGCAAAAGGTTTTCGACAAGTTCAAAGTGTTGACTACGATGAGAGTTTCTCACTCGTATCTATGCTTAAGTCTGTCCGAATCATGTTAGTAATTGCCACATTTTATGAAATCTGGCAAATGGATAAACAAAACTGCATTCCTTAATGGATTTATTAAAGAAGAGTTGTATATGATGCAACAGAAGGTTTTGTCAATCCGAAAGGTGCTAACAAAATGTGCAAGCTCCAGCGATCCATCTGTGGACTGGTGCAAGCATCTCGGAGTTGGAATATACGCTTTGATGAGTTGATCAAAGCATATAGTTTTATGCAGACTGGCGATGAAGCCTGTATTTACAAGAAAGTGAGTGGGAGCACTACAACATTTCTGATAAGTATATGTGAATGACATATTGTTGATCGGAAATAATGTAGAATTATTCTGTAAAGCATAAAGGAGTTTTTCAAAGAAAGACTTCGATGAAGCTGCTTACATATTGAGCTTCAAGATCTATAGAGATAGATCAAGACGCTTGATAAGTTTTTTCAATGAGTACATACCTTAAACAAGATTTTGAAGTAGTTCAAAATGGAACAGTCAAAGAAAGAGTTCTTGCCTGTGTTACAAGGTGTGAAATTGAGTAAGACTCAAAACCCGACCACGACAGAAGATAGAAAGAGAATGAAAGTCATTCCCTATGCCTTGGCCATAGGTTCTATAAAGTATGCCATGCTGTGTACCAGATCTATTGTATACCCTACACTGATTCTGGTAAGGGAATACAATAGTGATCTAGGAGTAGATCACTGGACAGCGGTCAGAATTATCCTTAGTGAAATAAGGATATGTTTCTCGATTATGGACGTGACAAAAAGGTTCGTCGTAAAGGGTTACGTCGATGCAAGTTTTTAACACTGATCTAGATGAATCTAAAGTCTCAATCTGGATACATATTGAAAGTGGGAGCAATTAGCTAGAGTAGCTCCGTGTAGAGCATTGTAGACATAGAACTTGCAAAATACTTACGGATCTGAATGTGACAGACCCGTTGACTAAGATTTTCTCACAAGCAAAACATGATCACACCTTAGTACTCTTTGGGGTTAATCACATAGCGATGTGAACTAGATTACTAAATCCAGTAAACCCTTTGGGTGTTGGTCACATGGCGATGTGAACTATAGGTGTTAATCACATGGTGATGTGAACTGTTGCTGTCAAATCACATGACGATGTGAACTAGATTATTGACTCTAGTGCAAGTGGGAGACTGAAGGAAATATGCCCTAGAGGCAATAATAAAGTTATTATTTATTTCCTTATATCATGATAAATGTTTGTTATTCATGCTAGAATTGTATTAACCGGAAACATAATACATGTGTGAATACATAGACAAACAGAGTGTCACTAGTATGCCTCTACTAGACTAGCTCATTAATCAAAGATGGTTATGTTTCCTAACCATGAACAAAGAGTTGTTATTTGATTAACGAGGTCACATCATTAGTTGAATGATCTGATTGACATGACCCATTCCATTAGCTTAGCACCCGATCCTTTAGTATGTTGCTATTGCTTTTCTTCATGACTTATACATGTTCCTATGACTATGAGATTATGCAACTCCCGTTTACCGGAGGAACACTTTGGGTGCTACCAAACGTCACAACGTAACTGGGTGATTATAAAGGAGCATTACAGGTGTCTCCAAAGGTACACGTTGGGTTGGCGTATTTCGAGATTAGGATTTGTCACTCCGATTGTCGGAGAGGTATCTCTGGGCCCTCTCGGTAATACACATCACATAAGCCTTGCAAGCATTATAACTAAGATGTTAGTTGTGAGATGATGTATTATGGAACGAGTAAAGAGACTTGCCAATAACGAGATTGAACTAGGTATTGGATACCGACGATCGAATCTCGGGCAAGTAACATACCGATGACAAAGGGAACAACGTATGTTGTTATGCGGTCTGACCGATAAAGATCTTCGTAGAATATGTAGGAGCCAATATGGGCATCCAGGTCCCGCTATTTGTTATTGACCGGAGACGTGTCTCGGTCATGTCTACATTGTTCTCGAACCGTAGGGTCCGCACGCTTAAGGTTTCGATGACAGTTATATTATGAGTTTATGAGTTTTGATGTACCGAAGGAGTTCGGAGTCCCGGATGAGATCGGGGACATGACGAGGAGTCTCAAAATGGTCGAGACGTAAAGATTGATACATTGGAAGCCTATGTTTGGACATCGGAAGTGTTCCGGGTGAAATCGGGATTTTACCGGATTACCGGGAGGGTTACCGGAACCCCCCGGGAGCCAAATGGGCCAACATGGGCCTTAGTGGAAAGGTGAGAGGGCAGCCCACATAGGGCTGCGCCTCCCCCCCTCTCCCTAGTCCTATTAGGACTAGGAGAGGGGCCGCCCACCTCTCTCTTTCACTTCCCCTTTAAGGAATCCTAGTTGGACTAGGATTGGAGGGGGGAGTCCTACTCCCGGTAGGAGTAGGACTCCTCCTGCGCCTCCCTCCTTTGGCCGGCCAGCCTCCCCCCTACATCCTTTATATACGGGGGCAGGGGACACCCCAAGACACACAAGTTGATCATTGTTGATCATTCCTTAGCCGTGTGCGGTGCCCCCTGCCACCAAATTCCACCTCTGTCATATCGTTGTAGAGCTTAGGCGAAGCCCTGCGTCGGTAGTACATCAAGATCGTCACCACGCCGTTGTGCTGACGGAACTCTTCCTCGACGCTTTGCTGGATCGGAGCCCGAGGATCGTCATTGAGCTGAACGTGTGCTAAGAACTCGGAGGTGCCGGAGTAACGGTGCTTGGATCGGTCGGATCGGGAAGAAGACGTACGACTACTTCCTCTATGTTGTGAGATCGCTTCCGCAGTCAGTCTGCGTTGGTACGTAGACAACACTCTCCCCCTCGTTGCTATGCATCACCATGATCTTGTGTGTGCGTAGGAAAATTTTCGAAATTACTACGTTCCCCAACAGCGTAAACCTTTTTTACTGTCTCTTGTTGTTCACATCCTCCGGATACTTAATACAACCGAGAAGGATGCTGACGTTACTGGCATTCCGCCACGTCAGAATATTGCATGTACCTGGACACTCGGGGTTTATTATCAAGGGCATTGTTCAGCCCGCCATATGTTATAAAGACCGAATACCTTAGGGAGTGTGCGGCGTCGCAAGTTTGGCCTTATATGCATCAGCTCCGAATCATGTCTTTGGTCAAATGTTGGGTTTGCCCGGCTCCCGTGTTTTGCTACCTTATGTTCTGCTCTATCGGCTAAGGCGGCACCGGGAGAACTACTGCGATTGTGCCCTGGTTCATCCGGATGAGCACCTCAATAGAGAAAACCAAAAACTGACCGTCATGATAAAGCGCGAGACTGGTCAACCACTCGATGACTTAGCAGAATCTTCAGGATTCCTCCGCATTACCGAAGGGCGGTTTCCCGGTCATGTACGTACGCGCACCATATTCGGAGGAGCACGGAGGTACCATGGGCTATATAGTAGTCCCACCGTCAAACTCCTATGGCTAAGTGAAAGTGTTAAAGCAATATAGTCCGATTGCCTCGTTCGCTGTGCTACCACCTCCTTAATGGACCAAGACGTTGGATCAAGTGTGAATACGTGTTTTTGCAAACACCCCCGCATTATATGCGTGTGGGCTGAAGCCGACGACTGCAAACTTTCAGGTTATATACATATATACATAAACGGCCGCACAGGAGGCACCATAATACTTTTAGGCAAAAGTATAAACACAGCCCTTATAATTCAATAAAACATTGTTTTTACAATGGGAATACATGTCACTAGAACATAATATTCTTCGAGCACTGAGACTCTATTGAATGAGCGCCTTCAAGGACTTCTTCAAAGTAGTGCTCGGCAGATACTCGGCCCATGGGCGAACTCTGGGTTGCAATAGTGGTGGCCTCCATCTCTGCCCAGTATGTATTGACATGGGCAAGTGCCATCTGCACCCTCTATGCACGCCGACCTCTTCATAGCGTCGATGTGCGGCACAACACCAAGGAATTGTTGCACTAAACTAAAATAACTATTCGGCCTTGGCCCTTCCGGCCACAGATGATCCACAACAGACCTCATGGCAAGTCCGGACAACCTATGGAGCTCGGCCCACTCAGCCATTCGCTCATTCAACAGCAGCAGACGCACTGGAACATTGAACTGTGACCAGAACAACTTTTCCACTTCATGATCTTTTTGATCCTTGAAGTACTTAGCCGTAGCAGCAGCACTTGCTGCCAAATCCACGTACACGTCTGCAGAACTCCATAGTTGATCAAGAGGGGCATACTTTGGATCTCCGAACTTCGTCCGCAACAAAAAGGGCTTCCCAGCCGCGATATATCCAGCTTGACGCAGCTCCTCCTTCGCCGCCCTGATTTTAGAGCGGGCTTCATTGGTTGCTACCATGGCCTTCTCCAGGTCCATCGCCTTCGCTCGGCTTTCTTTTTCAAGAAGCTGGTAATGGTCGGCGGCATCTTTCAACTCAAGGGCCATCTTGGCTATTTTTTCCTTGCTTTGGCAATGCGCAGCCTGTTCGGCTCTCAGCTCTCCGACCGCCTTTAGAGCGGTCGCATCACTATTCCTGGCTTGTTCCTTGGCTCGGGCAAGTTCCGCCCGAAGGGTCTCCACGGCGGCAGCTCCATCTGCAGTCACAACATAATAAAGATACTAGAATCATGCTCCTCTTACTATGTGTTGATCACCGGAGAAATCACATACCCTGTGCCTCGTCGAGCAGCTTGCTGACAAGCACGATGTCGACATCTACCGCATCAAGTTGCCGCTTCAGCTCGACAAACTCACTAGTCCGGCTAGCCACCGGACCTTCCGTCACCTGCATATGAAGGCGGCCTGATTATTACCTGGGACTATGATCCTCTGTTTGCTGCCGGTCTTGCCAGCAACTAGAGTCTCAAGGGCTACTATCTGCATAGGTCACACCTAATGTGTGTCGTACCGTAAAAAACATACACTATTTCACGTACCTCAAAGCCTTTCAGCAGACTCATAAAAGCTTCATGCAACCCGCTTTTGACGGATGAAATCCTCCCGAAGATCCTTCAGTGCGTCCGATCGCACACTGGACGGTTCCGTACTCTTTCTGTTGCTCCCTCTAGGAGCCGAATACTGAGGACTTCGGGTGGCCGAAGGATTACCCTCTGGCCTTGGCGGATCAGGAGAAGCCCTCCGCGATGACACTTCGGGGTCGCCCGCCTCATGAGGCGGGGTGGCATGGGGAGGTGTTTCGCTCTCCATCATCTCCTGAAGAAGATCCCCCGAAGACGAACTCTGTCGAGAAGGGCTACGATCCAGACTACAAAATATATGCTTTGGTTGTTGTCTTCAGAAGTAATGTAGGATATTTTTACTATTAAGTACCTTTTGTTTACTTACAGCTCGGTAGAGGGCTGATCCCCTTGCAGGCACTATGCAGCAAGAGTACCCTCCGAGTGAGGACCCTCTAGCGAAGATTTCTTCCCCCGTTTGGGAACCTTTGTTTCCTGGTCTTCAGAGGTGGTCGTCTTCCTTCCTTGGGGAGAGGGAATTTCAGATTCTACTCCCTGGTTATCCTCCTTCACGGAGGCATTAATTCCCCCGGTTTGGATGAATAATGAGTGAGGCCTGCTCTCAGCCTCTTTATTCCCCCCTTTATCTTCCCCCGAGGGCGCCTGATAAGGCGCCGGCTCGAGCATTGTGGCTAGTACTGGATCGGCCGAGCCTTCGGGAAGGGGGGCTGAACACTTGATCATCTTTGCCTTTGTTACCCAGTCTTGGTCAAAGAGCGACTTTTCAGAATGATGTTGTGATAAATAAAAACACAGCGTGTTCGGCCACGTGATTATTTACTTGGGTATCACTAATAGGGAAAAGCCTATACACAGAATTTTACCAGTAGCGCTGTACAAAATCAAGCGCTGCTGCTACTTAGTAGCAGCGCGTGTAAATAAACCGCGCTACTACTATGACTTTAGCAGTAGCGCGTACTAGCAAAAAGTGCTGCTGCTACGTTTGAACTGGGCACACATGGCTAGCCCAACCTAGCAGTAGCGCGTATAATGGCCCAGCGCTACTGCTAATCTCCTTAGCTGCAGCGCGCTTACGTGTAAAGCGCTGCTGCTAACAGAAATAAAATAAAGTGAAAAACAAGTAGAAAAGTAAATGAAAATGAAAGAAATAGAAAAAGGAGAAAGGGAAAAAATAAAATGTAAAGAAAAATAACAGAAAAAAGGGAAAAAAGGAGAAAGGAATAGCAGTAGCGGGTTTCAGTAAACGCGCTATAGCTAACTTCGCTATAGCGCATTCTCGAGAACGCGTTGCCGTTACGTTTCACATAAACAGCGGTCTCCCCCACCCCGCCCCCCGGCCACCAATTCTTCCCCAAATCATCCCTCGCCCTCGCCGCCGTCTCCTCACCGCCGCCGCCCAAGGCCGCCCTCAGCCTCACCGCCGCCGCTCGAGGCCGCCCTCAGCCTCACAACCGCTGCCCAAGGCCGCCCTCCACGTCACCATCGGCGCCCTCCACCTCACCGAGCCTGAGCCCGCCCAGGACCGCCCTTGCCCGTGCCCGAGCCCGTCCTCTCCGCCCCTGCCTCCGTCACCGAACACCTCCCCGCCACCGTCTCTCCCCTCTCTGTAAGTCCCCCACCCCTCCCCCTCACTCATCTCTCTCTGTATTTTAGAGAAAAAAATTAGATGTTAATTAGATGTTTTTCAGTTAGGGCACTAGAGTTTTGCTAGGTTAATTAGGTTAGTAGTGCTGCTAGTAGTATTGGTACAGTAGGTTAATCAGGTGATGTTAAATGAATAACCTAAATGAATGAAATTAGTAGTTAACTGAATTTTTTTCCTTTCATCATTATAGAGCACTAAAGTTAACTGAATTTTGTTCTATTAGTAGTTAAATGAATTTTCTTCTACACTGTTTGCACATGTGGTTGCTCGTGTATATTTGGACACTGTTTGCAGGGAATGATGCTTAGTGGCCTATGTTTTGCCGGAATGTTGATTCATTTCTTTTCCGGCAAATTTCAGGTTCTCGATTTGTCCACTTTTTAGCAAAGCTCATGCTGAAATTTTCCGTGAATTTCGGCATGACTTGTGCTACAAACTAGGACATATCGAGTGCCCGTGATTTGCCGCACCAGGAAGGAGTCAACATTCCTGCAAAACAATAGGCCTTTTTATGTCATTATTCATTTTATTAGGTCTAGAATTAATTGACTAGATTTAATCATAGGAAACATGGCTAGCAACGATGAAGGACAGGGTTCTGGTGATTGCGACGACGCCTACCGGGCGGCAGACGAATTTTTTAGCCTTACCGATGATCAACTGATGTTATTGCTGGGCCCACCGGTGGCATCGGGGACTGAGACCGACATGTAGACCGGTGCTGAGACTGAGACCGACGCTTAGACTCTGACCGGCATCAAGACCGGCGCTGAGACTGAGACCGGCGCTACCTCGGGGAGCGGAGCCGGTGTAGAACCGAAAGCAAAGAGGCAACGGGTTCCTAACAAACTCAGGACTACTAGAGTGGTGGTCACGGAGGTGGACGACGGCAATTTTGAGCCAACGGCACCCGAGGAAGCGCGTCGATTCTACGGCAATAAAATAGGCTGCATCATACGGACAACCGCCACCATCAACGATGAGAAACTACAGAAGATAGAAAATATGAGGAGCTCCCTCCTAAAGAAGTTTCACCAGATATTCTTGTTCCCAAGCCGGAATGAGAAGGATTATAAAGATCCAGATGAGGACCTCGCAATGAAGAAGATAAACAAACACACCATGACCAAGTTTAGCGACGCGTTGGCCACCTGAAAAAATCAAGTGAAAGCAAGGATCATCGACAAGAAGGAACCCTACTCCGAGATTGTAAAGGATAATCCGACAATCATGGAAGAGCAGTTTCAAATATTCAAGGAGGCTTGCGAGGCCGAAGATTCCAAAAAAAGTCTACGTACATGAAGGGGCTTCAAGAGAGGAACATTGGGAGCCACCACCTCGGAAGCCGTGGTTACGGCGGAAAGAGGTCCAAATGGGCCATGGAGGACGCGGAAGCCGCGAGTCGGGGCATCCCAGACCCCTTGGCGGAGTTCACCGTCCTGCAGGAGCGTGACGTCCTCAAGGCCCGGCACCGTTGGGACCCAGTGAAAAAGGTTTACGAGACAACACCGGTCATTACGGAGTTCATGAGACTGCTGGTAATTTTAGTTTCTGATCAATTCGACTGCACATGTTAGTCATATTTGTAAACAATCATTGTGCCTTTTGCAGAGAGAGCAGCACAGGATTGCGGCCGAAAGCGACTCGCTGTCTGAGGCATTGGCGAGGCCCAAGTGGGACACTCTATTCAACCGGGCATTAAACATATTGAAACAACAACCGGTGGATACTCGACCGTCGTATGGACACGTGCACGGTGTCGGAGACGGTGCCACGTGGAAGAAGTACTACTGTGAGACCACGGAGGAGAGAAAGGAAAGACGGAGGTTAAATGAAGAAAACATCGACAAGAGGGTTGAGATTGCGGTTAGGAAGAAATCAACTGAGACAGTCACAACAGCGGTAGCTGCCGCAAAACAGGTGGCTTTAGATATTTCTACTACCTTGGTTCCGGCCGTTTTCAATTAGACCAGGCAAAATCCAAAAAAAGATGCAGCGGACTTTCCCCTTGCTGACTTCTTGGCGGGGAGCAGCTCGACTAGCGTTGCACCAGCACCTGCACCTGCTCCCGCATCGGCTCCCGCACCAGACGTGCTAGGTGGTGCTTCGTCTTTGGTTGAGCTCGACGCCCTCACGGTATCTGTCACACCGGCCCCCTTCAATATAAATGTATAATCTCCCGTTTTCGTTGCCTTTCGGATGTCTCACGTCGCAGACTTTTCTTTGCAGGCCGACGAAACCCCGTGCACCATATTGTACACCATCGGTGACCAGAAGGTGGACGTGGGGAAGGCGACGATAATGGAGCCGAAGGAACCATTATTCCACAGCCGGCCGATCCCCCCAAATGTCTTCAAGGTTTCCGTGGCCAGTGTCAAACCGGGCCACGAGAATTTTCTCCTCCAGTACTACTGGGGGATGACGACGAGACACCGCGGCGGCTTGGTGATTGTTGCAATGCTGGGTGGGTCCTGTTGTGGCCAAAGAGTCTGCTTCGTCTGGAGGCGGCCGGGAGCACAGCCACGAGCACGCAGCCTCATCAAGGTATGAACATCAACACCCCACCTACCCAATTATCGTCGGGTGTCGGGTTGGGTGATAGTGGACGGGGCAAGGAGGAGGCTCCATAGTCGTTGATGACGTCGCCATGGATGAGGATGAGGACGGCGATGGCGCTGCTGAACAGTATGTCTATACTAGCGCCTCCTCAGGGTTTGAGCATCATGAGTCGGTGCCTGAATTGTCGTCTCAACATATTATGGACGACCTTCGGTAGTAAAGAAGTTTAGGAAGAGAGCGAGGAAAGGCAAAAAAAGTTGTTTCTATGATCCAGCCGCCTCAGCAGCCTCGGCTTCAGGACCGTATAGATATTCCCGGTGCGGATAAATGGCATATCCCCGGTCAACCAATCCTACCTGCAACAGCGCTACGGGCCAGATTCGACGATCTAAAGAGACTTCATGATGATGTGCTGCGGGTAGAGAAAGACCTCATCGCCTCGAAAGATCCAAGATACCCACTCTACGTGGTTAACGTTCCACGGCAAATGTCATACATCGACAGCTTCCCCACGGATAAGTTCTTCCTCCGATTCGATTACATATTCGACATGTTTCACGTGAAGAAGCTGGATTTTACGTTTGTCCGCCTTTATGCCTTGCACATGAACTACATCATCAGGGTTGAGCAGATATCTCATATCTGTGTTGCTGACCCGTACTACATGCACGAGGGCTTCTTGGGAGTCTGCGCAAATCACCGTGAATACGCGAGGGATTACATCGTCAGTTTCATGCTCACCAATAAGGACAAGTGGGCGATTCTCGTGCCTTATCATCCCGTGTAAGTCATCGGCACTACTATCCTTCCTTCGATTTCAATCATTCATTTGCACGGTGGAGGCTAATTAATTTGAGGACTTAGGTTGCGCAGCGGCGGGCGCGCCGTCCTCATCATCCTCTACCCCCGATTCTCCCACGCACTTTACTTGGACACGTCGAAGAACATTCACAAAAAGGATTACACCCACATCAAGGATGTTCTCAACAGTGCTATGTATCACTACCAATCACTGGGTGGAGAGGTCAGGGACAAGAAGATGAGGGGCGGCAGGGTTGCCTTCGGCCATAAGACCAACTTCTGCTGCATCCAGCAACCGGACGATTCTCTTAATGATGGATTCTATGTCCTACACCACATGCTGGAGTACAGACGGGATCACCCGAACCTTCGCATGGCACCTTCTTCCGGCGATGCCCATATTCTGCAATGGGCAAAGGACATAGGAGATATCGAGGATCATCGACTTCGAGCTGAGTTTTATAACATCCAGCGCGAACTTGCCCAAATCATCATGAAGGAGGTCGTCGAAAAAACAGCGATGTTCTACGGAGAAGGACAAATGTCGCGGGAAGACGTCCGAACATGGATAGCCTCTCAGCGTCTCGACCTGAAGCCTTTCACTAGGCTCGGGGACTATCTCCCTGACTTGGATGGATGGAACGACATGTTGGAGTGATTGTCGATATATGACAATGTGTCCGTTTAGTCCATACTTTCTGTATGACAAAACTTTGAGTTATGCACGGTGAAACTTTATTTGTGATGTAATTAAACCGTCCTCCTCCTCGACTAGCGAAAATCACTCTAGTTAGGGCATTTTGGCGTACGATGAACTTTGTTATTTATGCTTATGATATGTTGTTTTTATTTTTGCCAAGTCTGTCTCTTTCTGTTGCTCAACTATATATGTTGCATATCATCGACTCATGTGATGATGCAGGTGCATAGATCATAGATGGCGAAGAAGTGCTATGCCAGGAGTATATATATGACAAGTGGCCGGAGTGTCAGGCCCTTCCGGTTTCCGAGCGACAGGCAGTAGTTAGTTTAGAAGTTCACGCTAATGCGAAAGAGGGATACGAACTCATGTTCTCAAAGTGATAGCTCTTCTCGCGTATATCATTGTTTAGATGGATGACGATGTATTTGCATATCATTCGAGACTTGTATCGCTATTTTCGAGATGATGACGAGAGACCACTTTGTGTTGGATGATGATTATGATGATGACATGATTTGATGAGACTAATTGTATGTATATGCTATGATTACATTTGTATGTGTATGGTATGCTAAAGATTATTGTATAAAGCCTATTCAAATACAAAACAAATATGCAGGAAAAAAACTAATAAATAAACTAGTAGTAGCGAAGGGTGAAATTTAGCAGTAGCGCGTCCCAGCAAACAGCGCTATAGATAATATCAGTAGCGCCCTTTCCCAAAGAGCGCTACAGCTATTCATGTATAGCAGTAGCGTGGGACAACCGGCGCTACTGCTATACGTTAGCTGTAGCGCCTTATTAGTAGCGCCGGTGCTCGCGCTACTGAGAGGCCCAAAACCCTCGCTGCTAGTAGGCTTTTCCCTAGTAGTGTATGTGGGCGATTACAGCTCAGACCCGCATCCTCGGTGGTGTCCGGACACTTTATTTGTGGTCCGAAGAACAATTTTTACATCTCTTCGAGCGTCATGCTGAGGAAGTGCTGAATAGTTCACGGTCCTTCTGGGTTGAATTGCCACATACAGAGGGGTCGACGTTTGCAAGGCGGGACTCAACGAACTAGCATGACTTGCATTACCGTAACCAGGCTGACATCTCTCTCGAGGAGATCTGGGATGCGACTCTGCAATATCGGCACATCATTTACTCGCCCCCAGTCCAGCCCCTTGTTGATCTATGACGTCAGTTCTGGTGGGGGGGCGAGCGAAAGGCAGGGGCGGCCACCTACTTGGTACCCCGGGGAGTTGTGATATAAAACCACTCCCATTGCCATAAACTGGACACCTCTGGGAAGGAACCTTTTGGCCATGGAACATCGGCGCCTTTGATTATTACGACACCTCCGCACTCTACGTGTCGCCCCTCAATCAACTTCGTCTTCACATTGAAAGTTTTGAGCCATAGGCCGAAGTGTGGGGTAATGCGGAGGAAGTCCTCACACACGACGATGAACGACGAGATGTGAAGGAAGGAATTCGGGGCCAGGTCATGGAAATCCAGCCCATAATAGAACATGAGCCCCCTAAAAAGGGATCCAGAGCAAGGCCTAGCCCTCGGAGGAAGTTAGAGATGAATACAACGCTCTCGCCGGGTCCGGGAGCGGGAATGACCTGCCCTCAAGTAGGAAGCCTTTGCGAGATTTCGCCGGTCAAATACATGGCCTCTCTTAGCTTCTTGATGTATTCCTCTGTGACAGAGGAAGGCATCCACTGACCTTGAAGGTTGGATTCGGACATGGTTGAAGGTCCGAAGCGCCTGACCTGAGCCTTGGGTGTTGGAACTCGAGGTAGGGGAAGGATTGGATTAAGTACGAGAGGGAAAAAAGGACAGGCCTTGGCCTCTTTATAAAGAGGGTGAATATCAAGCATCCTCCTCGTGGCCGTTTGGGACTTAACTAAAATCGAGGAGTCATACCAACAGGCACTATTGGGTTACCCACGTCCGTATTGATGAGAATCCTATAATAAGGGGGACACGATCTCTGCTTTGACAAGACGTATCAAGAATACCGCCTCGCAATATGTGCAGTGTTGGTTGAGAAAAACGGTTCGAATAATGACCGGGCCATGGCATGATGTCATGTTGCTAAACGTGCCAGCAGATTAGATTTGTGGAAATATTTTCTCTGTACGGTGGTATGTGGAACTTGTTTTGCAGAGCCAGAGACTATCCTTGTGTTCAAAATCTTCTATGGAGTATTCGGAGGAAGAACACGCCTTGCAATGCCGAAGACAAATCTGCGTGCCAGACTCATCGTCATGGAAGCCTGGTTAGGGGCTACTGAGGGAGTCCTGGATTAGGGGGTCTCTAGATAGCCGGACTATATCCTTTGGCCGGACTGTTGGACTATGAAGATACAAGATTGAATACTTCATCCCGTGTCCGGATGGGACTCTCCTTGGCGTGGAAGGCAAGATTGGCAATACGGATATGTAGATCTCCTCCCTTGTAACCGACACTGTGTAACCCTAGCCCCCTTTGGTGTCTATATAAATCGGATGGTTTAGTCCATAGGACAACAACAATCATACCATAGGCTAGCTTCTAGGGTTTAGCCTCTACGATCTCATGGTAGATCAACTCTTATAATACACATATCATCAAGATCAATCAAGCAGGACATAGGGTATTACCTCCGTCGAGAGGGCCCGAACCTGGGTAAACATCGTGTCCCCCGCCTCCTGTTACCATCTGCCTTAGACGCATAGTTCAGGACCCCCTACCCGAGATCCGCTGGTTTTGACACCGACACCTAAGGACAAATGACTTTCTTATAGACAAAAGCTTTCCACTTTTATTAGCTTGCAATTTATTCGTAGTTTTAATCCCGCAAAGTACTTGTAGATTTATTCCTACAAAATACTTTCATACTTGTTTCGGGTAAAGAAAACGTCAAGCGTGCATAGAGTTGTATCGGTGGTCGATAGAACTTGCGGGAAAATTTGTTCTACCATTAGCTCCTCGTTGGGTTCGACACTCTTACTTATTGAAAGAGGCTACAATTGATCCCCTATACTTGTGGGTTATCAAGACCTTTTTCCGACGCTGTTGCCGGGGAGTTATAGCATGGGGTGAATATTATCATGTGTGCTTGTTTGCTTTATCACTACGTAGTTTTTATTTCCTATTCTAAGTTGTTCTCTATCTTTAGTTATGGATATGGAACATGAAACACCAAAAAATTTAGTGGTACTTGCTACTCATGGAGATGGGGAACCTCCTAAAACCCTCGATGCTCGTTATGTGAAAAATATTGTGCAGTACTTTGATAATCCTGAGAAAACCCCATTCAACTTGATAATGGGAGTAACGTTGGATCAACGTGAATACTTTAAGGATGATCGCTTGACTCATAAAGGGAAATTGTTATGGGATCAAATTCATATGTTGCATTGGTATGCTTGGGATTTATGCCAGAGATATGATTATACTTGTTGCTCTAGGATGAATGCTCCACATCTTCCCTTTTCATGTGCATTTTATGATAATGAAACCTTGGCTTCTTATGCTAGAGGTATATATGATTACCATGATGTGGAACGAATAGAAGAATTTGTTGCTTTTAAGGGTGCATGTGAAATTGATTCTTTCTTTAAAAAGTTTGAAGATTTTGATGATTCAGTTTATAGACCTAAAAATCTTGCTATCCTTAAATATTTCTATGATAATTATAAAAACAATTCCGATATTGATGCATTCATTGAGAAAGTCTCCGCTGTGCAAGAAGAGACTAATATTTTGTTGGAGTCTATGGAAGAAGGAATTGATGAAACTGTGAGCTCATTGGATGAGAAAGATGATGAGGAGAGCGAAGAACAAGCGAAGGAAGACCGGATTGATCACCCATGCCCACCTTCTAATGAGAGTAATCCTGCAACTCATACATTGTTTAATGCCCATTCGTTCTTACCGAAGGATGAATGCTATGATAATTGCTATGATCTCGTTGATTCATTTGAAATATCCCTTTTTGATGATGCTTGCTATGCTTGTGGCCATGCTGCCAATGTAAATGATGCTTATGGAGATGAACTTGCTATTGTTCCTTATATTAAGAATGAAACTGTTTCTGTTGCACGCACACATGATAGTCCTATTATCGTTTTGAATTCTCCCAACTACACTATATCGGAGAAATTTGCACTTATTAAGGATTATATTGATGGGATGCATTTTGCTATACCCATGATGATTTTGATGAATATAATATGCATGTGCTTGCTGCTCCTACATGCAATTATTATGAGAGAGGAACTACATCTCCACCTCCTTATGTTTCCAACACGATAAAATTGCAAGAAACTGCTTATGCTATGTATTGGCCTTTACTTGATGTGCATGAATTGTTCTTGTATGACATGCCGATGCATAGGAAGAGATTTAGACTTCGTCATTGCTTGATATATGTTGCTTCGTGCTCACTACTAAATGCCAAATCATTGTTAATTCAAATTGGCTTTGATATACCTTGGGATCCGGGTGGATTCATTACTTGAGCACTTTATGCCTAGCTTAATGGCTTTAAAGAAAGCGCTGTCAGGGAGACAACCTGGAAGTTTTAGAGAGTCATTTATTTTTTTAGTGCTTTTATATAGTTTAAAAACAAAAAAATATAGAGGGGAACTTAAAACTTCACAAAAAGAAAAGTGAAAGCGAGATAGACGAGCATTGTGAAAATGGGGGACGTCCTTGAACTTTGTTCATGCCCATGGAAACTTTATGAATCTTGAATTGCAAAAACAATTCAAAAAAATAATTACCCCCTTGTACAATTCCATGGTATTATAAAAATAATGTGCCAAGATTTTCCTTTAGGATGTTTACATTGCTTCTTGGTTTGTGCGGTGCAAAACAGAAACTTTGGCTGTAGTGCGTGATTTTATATTCTTTATTGTAACGTCAAACGGTTATGAAACTTTTTTCACTATATTTCTATACAAAATGTTTATTTTCGCTAATTTGTTCAGAATTTTTGGAGTACGAGAAGTATGGTGAATGTTCAGATTACTACAGACTGTCCTGTCTAAGACAGATTCTGTTTTTGATGCATTGTTTTGCTTGTTTTGATGAAACTATTGATTCTATTTGTGCATTAAGCCATGGAAAAGTTATATTACAGTAGCTACAATGCAAAAACAAAAATATGAATTGGTTTGCAACAGTACTTAGAGTAGTGATTTGCTTTATTATACTAACGGATCTTACCGAGTTTTCTGTTGAGTTTTGTGTGGATGAAGTGTTCAAAGATCGAGGAGGTCTCGATATGAGGAGAAGGAGGAGAGGCAAGAGCTCAATCTTGGGGATGCCCAAGGCACCCCAAGTAAATATTCAAGGAGACTCAAGCTTCTAAGCTTGGGGATGCCCCGGAAGGCATCCCATCTTTCTTCAACAAGGATCGGTATGTTTTCGGTTTCGTTTCATTCATGCGATATGTGCAAATCTTGGAGCGTCTTTTGTGTTTATTTTTCATTTTTATTTTATGAACCATGCTGGTATGAGATAGTCCATGGTTGATTTATAGAATGCTCATTGCACTTCACTTATACCTTTTGAGTATGGCTTTATAGAATGCTTCATGTGCTTCACTTATATCATTTGAAGTGTGGATTGCATGTTTCTCTTCACATAGAAAACCGTTGTTTGGATAATGCTATTTCGGTTCACTTATATTTGTTAGAGCATGGTTGTCGGTGTCAAAACTGGCGGATCTCGGGTAGGGGGTCCCGAAATATGTGTCTAGGCGGATGGTAACAGGAGACGGGGACACGATGTTTACCCAGGTTCGGGCCCTCTTGATGGAGGTAATACCCTACGTCCTGCTTGATTGCTCTTGATGATATGAGTTGTACAAGAGTTGATCTACAACGAGATCAGAGAGGCTAAACCCTAGAAGCTAGCCTATGGTATGATTGTTGTTCTTGGTCCTATGGACTAAACCCTCCTGTTTATATAGACACCGGAGGGGGCTATGGTTACACAGAGTCAGTTACAAGGAAGGACATCTACATATCTGTATTGCCAAGCTTGCCTTCCACGCCAAGGGGAGTCCCATCCGGAAACAGGATGAAGTCTCCAATCTTGTATCTTCATAGTCCAACAGTCCGGCCAAAGGATATAGTCCGGCTGTCCGGATACCCCCTAATCCAAGACTCCCTCAGTAGCCCCCGAACCAGGCTTCAATGACGATGATTCCGGTGCGCAGATTGTCTTCGGCATTGCAAGGCGGGTTCTTCTTCAAACTCTGAGTACCTGTTAAATAGTGTCCGGCTTCTCGCAAATGTTGCGCTTCTTGGCTTCTGCCTCCAATAATGGCCATCTTCAATGTATCAAGCGAATGTGAGGAGCCAGGGTGTTTTTACATTTTCCACCCCATCTATGTGAATGAACTGTCTATTAAAGATACGAGGACCCTCAGATCCAAACCACACCATCCTCCCTCAGCGCGCAATCATCGGAGCGCGCCCGAAAAAATCCATCCCAACATGGCCGGCCAGCGCAGCTCCTCCTCTCGCACCCGCAGCCCCAAGCCTGGAGAATGGGAGAAGTTTTCCGTCCCGTACAGCCAATTATTGAAGCTACAGACCCAAGGATTCGTCCCTCCGGTGTATATGGTCCCGGTTCGAGCTGGGCTCGCCACCTATAATGGCGGGGAGCAAGCGGAGAGCGTTCCCGACCCCTCTAAGGGAGAGCGGGTATGCCTTGTCCCTTATTTGTTAAGGGGACTCGGATTTACAATCCATCCATTTCTCCGAGGGCTCCTGGAGTTCTACAGCCTCCAGTTGCACAACCTCACCCCTGCCTCCATACTACACATCGCTGGTTTCGTAGCCCTTTGCGAGCTGTTTCCGGGTTGCGAAGCTCATTTCGCGCTGTGGAAGAAGTTGTTGTGCCTTGTGCCCCGTACACAGATGTAACGCCCCAAGTCCGGAGCTTCAGATACCTTCTTTGGTTTCTGGGTTTCGTCGTGTGATTTGTTTGGTTCATTGCATTCATCATCGCATCATGTGCATTGCATCATGTCATAATGCCATCATCTCATAAATCTTCTGCATCTCAACTAAATAAATTGTGTGGATCTTTGATCCATTTAAATCGAGGGAAGAGTGACTTCTCTTTATAACATATCCTCCTAATATTTAGGGAGTTATTATAAATATTCCTTTAATTTGGAATCACCAAAACACACTTGCAAGGAATTCCCCAGGCCTTGGTTACCACACATCTTGACCTCAAACTTTGTACATAAATTCATCCATCATATTTCAGAGCTCCACCAAAAATCCGAACATTTTTGCACCTTCCTAACCCTCACTTCCTATTCGAACCATTTGAATTCAAATCAAATGAGTTTGAACTTAAACTTTGAAAAATGGTCACTCCATTTTTCTTGGATCATACACATTTTTGCGAGTCCGGGAATATTATCCCCATGCCCAGATTCCACCCCTACCTCCTCTTTCTTTTCTTTCTCTTTTCTGTTTTGTTTTAATTTGGGAAAAGAGTTTAAGAGAAGAAAGAGAGGAGAGGGAGAGCCCAATCCAGCAAGCCCAGCCGGCACCCTCTCCTCTGGGCCGGCCAGTCAGTCTTCCCTGCCCCCCCGAAGGCCCACCTAATTCCTAACCCTAGTTGGCCCGAAGCCCAGCTCCTACACCTCACCTCATCTCCCCCTCGTTCCCTGCCGCCGCCAGCCTTTTGCCCGATCTGGATCGCCTCGATCGATCTCCCTCTCTCCCTCGTTTTCCACCTTGTCAACAGGAGAGCGCCAGTATCGCTAGGGAGAGACTCCCTCGATCCCCTCCTGCGTCGCCTCGCTCGACCCCAACACCCGCGCCGGTGACCTAACCTGCCCTGCACCACCTCCGTCTCCCTCTCCTCCCTTGCACCTCTACCAGCGCCAAGGCTCCACCACCACGGAGTCTCCCTGCCTCTTGGACAAGTCCGGCCGGCACCAGTTGCCGTCGCCCGCGGGCTCATCTGACCCGCACGGCCATGGCGCCGCCGATCTCCATGGCTCGCCTGCACCTTGTCTCGACGTCCTCTGCCTCCTTCTCATCGCCTTACATCCGCCGCCAGGCATCGTAGGACGAGGCCGCCGACACTGGAGATCACCAGTCCTGCGACCCCGTGCCCCATCTTCTTCGTCCGTGTCCCCACCTCCAGCGCGCCAAGTTCGTCGTCGTTCTTGCCTGTGAGCTCACCGCGGCACCGCTGCCTCGTTGTAGCTGTTGCTTCACCGTTCAGTGCCACTGCGCCTTCGTTCTGTCACCTGATGAAGGAGACGAGCAGTAGCCAAGCCCATCGAGCTCATACACAAGCCGCCAAGTCATCGCCTCTTTGCACCCTGCAGTGTTACCGTGGACGCAGGCACCCCCGGATCGGAACCGCAAGCACCAAGTACACCACCCGCAAGACCCAGACTCCGAACGCCAAGTACTACTACAAACCCGAAGAATTCGGATGCATCAAGTCCCCCGAGGAGATCCCTTTTTTGTTAAGTTCGACTACCCGTATCATCAAGTACCACTACGACCAGAGACCTCGGACACACCAAGTACCCCTTCGAGCTATCAATACCGCAAGCGCCAAGTTCCACGATGACCCAAGTACCACGAGACGTATACCACTACCGTCACAAGAATCGAGACCGACAAGTCCGAAGAAGCAAGTAGCACTCCGAACCATGTACGATGACCGTCGCCAAAGACCCGTGTAACACAAACGTCAAGTTCAACTACCGTCGCATGAACTGCTACTTCCCACGATGACCGTGTGAACAACTACTTCCTCTTGGACACGTGTACTCCTACCGCCGAACTCGATCCATCCCGATTGCACGCTTCGAAGGTATAACCCCGAGACGATGTCCGTGAACGAATGCTTGCGATGTTTGGGATGCTCATGTTTGCGCCGTGCCCAATTTGTCACTCGTTTCTTTGTCGCCAACTCGTGGGACACCCAGAATCCGGGAGCGCCCCACCATCTTTTGCATGCATCCGCACACTTCTCCTTTGCATTGGTATCTCAATCGAGTTACTGGAACCGGAACGTTGCCGTGGCACCTATCGTCACCGTGGCACCCCTTTTGTTTCCACCACGGTGACAAATGCTTCATAATGCTCTTGTCAACTTTTAATAAAAATTGCATAAACTTGTTCATGTCATCTCCATCATGATAAATTGATAACAACAATTAAAATGTTTAAAACTGTTGTTTGCATTAATTACTAAATGCACGTGGGGATTTACCAGATTTATTGTTTGTTATATCCGGCCCAATTTAAATTGTTTAAATGGTATAGTTTTGTTATGATGAACCTCTTGCCATGTTAACCAACAATTAATATTGTTGGGTACATAACCGAGGGAGAACTAAATAAGTCATGTGGTGTTTCGTCAATATGCAACTCGTTGCATATTGATCTCCACTTAATTTGTAGTTTTGTTTGTGCACTTTGCCATGCCATGCATATTTAAACCGGACATGCATCATACTTGTTTGTGCATCATGCCATGTTATGCTTGGTTGTTTACTATGTTGTTTGCTTCTTTCCGGTGTTGCTTCTTCGGGTTAGTTCCGATAACGTCGCATTTGTGATGAACCGTTTGACTACGTCCGTTTGTCTTCTTCATGGACTCGTTCTTCTTCCTTGCGGGATTTCACGCAAGATGATCATACCCTCGAAATCACTTCTATCTTTGCTTTGCTAGATGCTCACACTTTTGCTGGCCTATGCTGCGATTCCTACCACTTGCTTATCATGCCTCCTACTTTTTTTAACCAAGCCTCTAACCCACCTTGTCCTAGCAAACCGTTGATTGGCTATGTTACCGCTTTGCTCAGCCCCTCTTATAGCGTTGTTAGTTGCAGGTGAAGATTGAAGTTTGTTCCTTGTTGGAACATGGAGATGTTGTTCCGTCTTGGAACATGTTTACTTGTTGGGATATCACAATATATATTATTTATTTAATGCATCTATATACTTGGTAAAGGGTGGAAGGCTTGGCCTTATGCCTGGTGTTTTGTTCCACTCTTGCCGCCCTAGTTTCCGTCATATCGGTGTTATGTTCCCGGATTTTGCATCCCTTACGCGGTTGGACTATAATGGGAACCCCTTGACAGTTCGCCTTAAGTAAAGCTCTTCCAGCAATGCCCAACATTGGTTTTACCATTCGCCACATAGCCTTTTCTTTCCCTTGAGACGGCCGGCTCAAGGGTCATCTTATTTTAACCCCCCCAGGCCAGTGTTTCTCTAAGTGTTGGTCCAACTGAGCGATGTCCGAGGCTACCAGGGGCAACTCTAGGCTGGCTTACCCGACGTCTGGCTCATCCGGTGTGCCCTGAGAACGAGATATATGCAGCTCCTATCAGGATTTGTCGGCACATCTGGGTGGCTTTGCTGGTTTAGTTTTACCCTATCGAAATGTCTTGTTGTACCGGGATACCGAGTCTGATCGGAACGTCTCGGGTGGAGGTCTATCCCTTCGTTGACCGTGAGAGCTTGTCATGGGCTAAGTTGGGACACCCTACAGGGATTTGAACTTTCGAAAGCCGTGCCCGCGGTTATGGGCAGATGGGAATTTGTTAACTTCTGGTTGTAGAAAACCTGAATTTGACCTTAATTAAAATGAATCAACAGCGTGTATTATCGTGATGGTCTCTTTCCGGCGGAGTCCGGGAAGTGAACACGGTGTTGGAGTTATATTTGGCGTAGGTTGTTTTAGGATCACTTCTTGATCATACTTTTATCGACCGTGCTTTGCCTTCTCTTCTCGCTCTCATTTGCGTATGTTAGCCACCATATATGCTAGTCGCTTGCTGCAGCTCCACCTCATACCCTTTACCTTACCCATAAGCTTAAATAGTCTTGATCGCGAGGGTGCGAGATTGCCGAGTCCCCGTGGCTCACAGATACTTCCAAAACCAGCTTGCAGGTGCCGATGAGTCCGTGCAGATGACGCAACCAAGCTCAGGAGGAGCTCGATGAAGATCTTGTCCTTTGTGTTGATTCGTTCTAGTTGATCAGTAGTGGAGCCCAGTTGGGGTTGATCGGGGACCTTTGTCGCATTTGGGGTTCTTCTTTTATTTTGGTTCCGTAGTCGGACCTTGATTGTATTTGGTTGATGTAATGCTTTATTCATGTAATTGTGTGAAGTGGCGATTGTAAGCCAACTATGTATCTCTTTCCCTTATGTATTACATGGGTTGTGTGAAGATTACCTCACTTGCGACATTGCTTTCAATGCAGTTATGCCTCTAAGTCGTGCTTCGACACATAGGAGATATAGCCGCATCAAGGGCGTTACAAGTTGGTATCAGAGCCTTCCCCGACCTTAGGATCCCCCATTGCTTGATCGAATTAGCGGACGAGTTGAGTCTAGAAAAAAATGTTTTGAGTCAATTAGGAATTATATATCGGAGAGTTTAGGAATTCTTTTTACTTCCCAGTCTCCTCATCGCTCTGGTAAGGCATCCTGACGTAGAGTTTTGACTCTTCTCTTCTCAAATTTCACTAAAAAAAATTTAGGATCACGCGGGTATCTTGGAATCGTTCCAATGGTTTTATGATGAGAACATTGTCTTGGTGCCTCCTGTCAGGGATTTAGTGGAAGTGTCCCGGGGAGTTGAGCTCTGAGGTGTTGTCATCATAATTTTATCGTTGCAGTTCTGGAATACCTGAGTTTAGTACGCCGACATCGAAAATCTCTTTTATGCAGTTTGTTGGTGAGATAACCTCGACGCCACCCAGTACTGGGGGGGGGGTTCGGGAGTATCGCCATAACTTGTATAACGGATGCTTTTCGAAGGTTGAGGTAGACGATTTCCGAAGGTTTCTTGGTTATGTGTTGAAGGATGGATACAGCTGGATGTAGGATTTGCTAGTTTGGGTGAGATATTATGCTTCCCTGTATCCCCAACACGTGATTGCATAACCGGAAAATTTCGGGAGTTTATAAGTGGGAATTCAAGTAGCTCTTAGAATATCTTTCCAACAAATGTATGATTTGAAATTGGGGTTCGACGTCTAGTGGTCCGCCTATTCACGGTTGGTTTTACAGTGGTCTCGTTGTGTCTTAAAGAGTCCTTGGCTATGCCGACTCGGGGACGCTTCGTATGTCATGTGCACTGCCTTGTACATGATGGTGCTGTACGATCGTGCCCGTGTAGGCCCCGCCACGAAAACTTCGGACGAAATCTCTATCATATGTTTGTTCTGGCTTATTCTGCAAGCCAATCCTTTGTTTTGTTTTGAGTTGTGGTATTCGAGTTGCTTCGAAGTCAAATGTTGATTCCATACCTTCCCCAAATGGTGTTCTCATATTCCTATGGGAATACTAATCCTTCTTGATCATCAAGAGTGTCATGTCAATCATTTTCAACCGGAGTTGTTTCTCTTCAAGTGGATCCGAACATTTCAACATCCGCAAGTTCCAATCTCAGCTTTCGTTACGGTGTTCGTTCATCCATCCCAAGTTATCTTTGTTTTCCCACCCACCCACCCTTCTTCTTTGATGACTCGGATTTCTTAATTCAAGTATCCATTTTACTGATGTGAAGTCTCTCCATTCTTTTCAATCAATACCCTTATCCGGTGATTCTCAAGAAGATTCTAATGGAGCTTCAAGTTTGTCACTCTTCACTCGTTCTCTTCGCCGGTGGATTCAAATCAAGCTTTTGATCATATTCTTTTCCGTACTTCTGTTGTTTTTCTTTTGACGGTGCACCTCATAATGATTCACTTCTCGCTATTCATTTGTTCCGGCGTGCTCAAGCTATCTCAAAAGGCTCGTCTTGTCATTCAAGATCCGTTCAACCTATTTCGAGGTTGTTTATCTCATTCAAGCCATTTAATTCAACCAGTGCATTCCCTCTTTTAAATCGTTCTACGGTGTTTCTTTTGAGTGGGCCCTAACCCACATGTCTTTTCCAGGATCTTACCTGACTCTTCTTATTCTCCCGGAGCTATCCTCAAATTTCTTTTCAAAGTTTGACGTAAGAATGATTTATCATCAGTCAAATGTTTTCTCCAAGATCTTTCAAATTCTCTTCATCATTGGCTCACCTCTTCGTTTGGATTCTTCCGGAGTGTCTAAATAATTCTTGGTGGTGTTTCTCATCGTCATTCTCAACATTTGAAGACCGAAGAAGAGTTTTTCCTCCATATCTTATCCGTTCTCTCAAAGATTCACCATTCTAGCTTGTTGCCATCCTCTCATAGTTGTTTTTGGATTGTGAAAATTCTTTTCACCTATCCGGAGCAGTTCAAGAGCCTTTTCAGTTTGATTCTCCGAAGGCCATCATTTCGGGATTATTCATTCTAGCTTTCAGCTCTCATCCTCCTAATCTTACCGGTGCATTGTTCAAGTGTTCTCTAATCAGCTCATCATCTCTTCGTTCTCATATATCTAAATTCTCGCAAGCATCTTCATTCATTTGCTAATTCCTCCCGGTGTTTTCTTTATCTTTACTTCAATCGTTTTTAATTCTTACGGTGGTTCGTTCAAGATTTCTCTTCCTTGTTTATCATATCAATTCATTCGTTGTTCCAAATTCCACCGGCGGTTCCATCAAGTCCTTATTAAGTTATCGATATCTCTCTTAATCTTTTCTACGAGAATAAGTAGTGTGCCAAATCCGTTGATTGTCATCAATTTAATTGATGAAGGATGAGCATAATGTAATTCTTATTCTTGTTTCATCTGAATGATTAATTCCTTATTCCGGAGGTGCATCATATCACATTCTTGGTTCGAGATGTTTTATCTTTTCTTTCCCAAGAGTTCCAAGCTTTCACAATTACATCTCCACGGAGGTCCATCTAAATCATTGCAAGGATTCACCTTGTGTTTTCAATTTCTTTTTCTTTTTATTCTTTTATTACCGGAGTTCTTCATGGATGTTCTACATGATGGTTCATCAAGGATTTAATTCCTTCTCGAAGTGTCCATTGACATTCTTTTCTAAGGAACTCAAGTATTATTCTTCGTGTAATCCGTAGTGCAATCCTTTCTACCATATTATTGGAGGTGATATTATGTCATTCTTGATAACGTGAGCTCATGTTTTATGATTCACATGTTGTTAAGAATGAGGTATTTTAAATCCATCAACCTTTTCGTTGGAGTTATCTTGTGTCATGTTTCACCTAAAGCCTTTCCTAAGGACTGTTGCTATTTATGGTGCTCATAAATGACCCAAGTTCTTCATCTATCCTCCCGGTGTAATAGCTTTCTCGACTTCTTGTTCATATCAATCCAATCTATTGCTTCCATCAGTGGCAGAATTTCACCTCATATTTTGAGATGTATTCCCTAAGCCCATATCAAGATACTCCTTTCGTTGTTGGTTTTCCAACAACTCCGTTCGACCCTTATCCTAAGGATGCCTTTTTCAAGCGCACTTGTGGCAGAAGTTGCCATTTTCTTCTCCGTTCTTTCATTCCGACGATCTACCTTTTATTCCTTCATCCGGAGGCATTGTGATGTTGCTCTCTTCAACCCATCTTCTTGTGTTGTCAGGAGCGTGTTCTTTTATGGGTTTATACATTCAACCGGAGTGTTGTGCCCTCTGCTCAAGTTCCTTCATCTTATCAAGTCTTGCATCCCTTCTCAACCGGAGTGCTGCCTAAAGTTGTTCTTCCTTGTTTCCTCTTTGCTAACGGAGTTCTTTCAACTTCATTTATCTCCGTTGTATTCTTTTCTCAATATGGCTTAAACTTTGCAAGGTTCTTTGGTTTCACTCATTTGTCAAAGAAGCTACTTAGTTTTACCTCTTCTCTTTCTCTTGCGTTTTCCCCTCCGGTGCCATTCTAGATCTCGGGACGAGATCCGCTCGTAGTGGTGGAGTGTTGTAATGCCCCAAGTCCGGAGCTTCAGATACCTTCTTTGGTTTCCGGGTTTCTTCGTGTGATTTGTTTGGTTCATTGCATTCATCATCGCATCATGTGCATTGCATCATGTCATCATGCCATCATCTCATAAATCTTCTGCATCTCAACTAAATAAATTGTGTGGATCTTCGATCCATTTAAATCGAGGGAAGAGTGACTTCTCTTCATAACATATCCTCCTAATATTTAGGGAGTTATTATAAATATTCCTTTAATTTGGAATCACCAAAACACACTTGCAAGGAATTCCCCAGGCCTTGGTTACCACACATCTTGGCCTCAAACTTTGTCCATAAATTCATCCATCATATTTCAGAGCTCCACCAAAAATCCGAACATTTTTGCACCTTCCTAACCCTCACTTCCTATTCGAACCATTTGAATTCAAATCAAATGAGTTTGAACTTAAACTTTGAAAAATGGTCACTCCATTTTTCTTGGATCATACACATTTTTGCGAGTCCGGGAATATTATCCCCATGCCCAGATTCCACCCCTACCTCCTCTTTCTTTTCTTTCTCTTTTCTGTTTTGTTTTAATTTGGGAAAAGAGTTTAAGAGAAGAAAGAGAGGAGAGGGAGAGCCCAATCCAGCAAGCCCAGCCGGCGCCCTCTCCTCTGGGCCAGCCAATCAGTCTTCCCTGCTCCCCCGAAGGCCCACCTAATTCCTAACCCTAGTTGGCCCGAAGCCCAGCTCCTGCACCTCACCTCATCTCCCCCTCGTTCCCTGCCGCCGCCAGCCTTTTGCCCGATCTGGATCGCCTCGATCGATCTCCCTCTCTCCCTCGTTTTCCACCTTGTCGATAGGAGAGCGCCAGCATCGCTAGGGAGAGACTCCCTCGATCCCCTCCTGCTTCGCCTCGATCGACCCCAACACCCGCACCGGTGACCTAACCTGCCATGCACCAACTCCGTCTCCCTCTCCTCCCTTGCACCTCTACCAGCACCAAGGCTCCACCACCACCGAGTCTCCCTGCCTCTTGGACAAGTCCGGACGGCACCAGTTGCCGTCGCCCGCGGGCTCATCTGACCCGCGCGGCCATGGCGCCGCCGATCTCCATGGCTCGCCTGCACCTCGTCTCGACGTCCTCTGCCTCCTTCTCATCGCCTTACATCCGCCGTCAGGCATCGTAGGACGAGGCCGCCGACGCTGGAGATCGCCAGTCCTGCGACCCCGCGCCCCATCTTCTTCGTCCGCGTCCCCACCTCCAGCACGCCAAGTTCGTCGTCGTTCTCGCCTATGAGCTCACCGCGGCACTGCTGCCTTGCTGTAGCTGCTGCTTTGCCGTTCAGTGCCACTGCGCCTTCGTTCTGTCACCTGATGAAGGAGACGAGCAGCAGCCAAGCCCATCGAGCTCATACACAAGCCGCCCAAGTCGTCGCCTCTTTGCACCCTGCAGTGTTACCGTGGACGCAGGCACCCCCGGATCGGAACCGCAAGCACCAAGTACACCACCCGCAAGACCCAGACTCCGAACGCCAAGTACTACTACAAACCCGAAGAATTCGGATGCATCAAGTCCCCCGAGGAGATCCGTTTTTCGTTAAGTTCGACTACCCGTATCATCAAGTACCACTATGGCCAGAGACCTCGGACATGCCAAGTACCCCGTCGAGCTATCAATACCGCAAGCGCCAAGTTCCACGACGACCCAAGTACCATGAGACGTATACCGCTACCGTCGCAAGAATCGAGACCAACAAGTCCGAAGAAGCAAGTAGCACTCCGAACCATGTATGACGACCGTCGCCAAAGACCCGTGTAACACAAACGTCAAGTTCAACTACCGTTGCGTGAACCGCTACTTCCCACGACGACCCCGTGAACAACTACTTCCTCTTCGACACGTGTACTCCTACCGCTGAATTCAATCCATCCCGATTGCACGCTTCGAAGGTATAACCCCGAGACGACGTCCGTGAACGAATGCTTGCGATGTTTGGGATGCTCATGTTTGCGCCGTGTCCAATTTGTCACTCGTTTCTTTGTCGCCAACTCGTGGGACACCCGGAATCCGGGAGCGCCCCACCATCTTTTGCACGCATCCGCACACTTCTCCTTTGCATCGGTATCTCAATCGAGTTACCGGAACCGGAACGTTGCCGTGGCACCTATCGTCACCGTGGCACCCCTTTTGTTTCCACCACGGTGACAAATGCTTCATAATTCTCTTGTCAACTTTTAATAAAAATTGCATAAACTTGTTCATGTCATCTGCATCATGATAACAATAATTAAAATGTTTAAAACTGTTGTTTGCATTAATTACTAAATGCACGTGGGGATTTACCGGATTTATTGTTTGTTATATCCGGCCCCATTTAAATTGTTTAAATGGTATAGTTTTGTTATGATTCACCTCTTGCCGTGTTAACCAACAATTAATATTGTTGGGTACATAACCGAGAGAGAACTAAATAAGTCATGTGGTGTTTCGTCAATATGCAACTCATTGCATACTGATCTCCACTTAATTTGTAGTTTTGTTAGTGCACTTTGCCATGCCATGCATATTTAAACCGTACATGCATCATACTTGTTTGTGCATCATGCCATGTTATGCTTGGTTGTTTACTATGTTGTTTGCTTCTTTCCGGTGTTGCTTCTTCGGGTTAGTTCCGATAACGTCGCGTTTGTGAGGAACCGTTCGACTACGTCCGTTTGTCTTCTTCATGGACTCGTTCTTCTTCCTTGCGGGATTTCAGGCAAGATGATCATACCCTCGAAATCACTTCTATCTTTTCTTTGCTAGATGCTCGCTCTTTTGCTGGCCTATGCTGCGATTCCTACCACTTGCTTATCATGCCTCCTACTTTGTTTAACCAAGCCTCTAACCCACCTTGTCCTAGCAAACCGTTGATTGGCTATGTTACCGCTTTGCTCAGCCCCTCTTATAGCGTTGTTAGTTGCAGGTGAAGATTGAAGTTTGTTCCTTGTTGGAACATGGAGATGTTGTTCCATGTTGGAACATGTTTACTTGTTGGGATATCACAATATATCTTATTTATTTAATGCATCTATATACTTGGTAAAGGGTGGAAGGCTCGACCTTATGCCTGGTGTTTTGTTCCACTCTTGCCGCCCTAGTTTCCGTCATATCGGTGTTATGTTCCCGGATTTTGCGTCCCTTACGCGGTTGGGCTATAATGGGAACCCCTTGAAAGGAGGAAGATGATAGAGATGTATTTTATCTGATGGGCCGGATAAAGTTGCTGGCTAAATCAGGACTGACCATAATCGAGGCTATGGCAATATACATTATGCGGGGGGTGCAGCCACTTCAATATCGAGGCCACCCCATGTGGCAGTTCAATTGGGAAGATGATGCCACTCGCTGCGAGCGTAAGGGACCGGACTAAGTTGCTGCTCTAGCAAAAATTCTATCTAATCTATATAAGGGGGAAGAAAAGGAGTTCCTCCGCATCAAGCCACGGGATGGATTCTCAATGAAAACCCTCGAAGCTGGGTGAGCTTCCGCTCTTTTTACTTCCGTCCTACCCTTGTTTTCGTGATAAATATTTACCTTGCCGTTTCATCGCAGGAACTGCGTAAGGCTGTAGGGGAGATCAATAGCCCACCTCCACAACCGGAGGATCCTGAACGGCTCCTCGACCCGGGCTCAAAGAGGATCCGGACATATTCGTGGAGCTGATTGATAGGATTTTCTATCAGCTAAGCTGTGATGACGCCATGGTGGCCATTATAGCCGACTACCATGGGCTACTCCCAGCCTCGCAGGTAAATGAGACCGGAGTCCTAACCTTTGAAAAGGATTTCCTTTTATGCATTTCACCAACTATATACAAACAGTGTTCTATAGGGAAGTCCCTTAGGACGCCATGCCGAGCCCGCGGCGACTCGCCAACATGGGGTTTCAAAGCCGGACAGGCTAAAAAGGAAGGCAGTCCGGACAGAGACGCCGGTGCAGAGGTATGATGCAACACCTCGCTCCGTGGTTGTCATCTTTAAAAACATAAAAACACCCGTGTTTACTAGAAGGAAGAATGCTCGCAGGACAATATTCGGAGAGGCCGCCGATCACGCCTCTACCAGTCGGGCTCCAGGGCCGGACACAGAAGCAGAAGCTAACACGAGGCACACTCTGGATGCTCCTTCTACAGAGGATGCGGATAAGATATTCGCTACGAATTCCAAAGTGGACGGCGCCATGAATCACAGGCATCGCCGAGCCGTACTCCGTGACGCTTGTTTCTCCCAATAGGCGTTTGATGCATTCAACTCAGGAGATGCGTATATCCGTGCTGCTCAAAATGGTCTAGCCAGAGCCACGGACCAGTATGTAAAGGATGTACGGGTAAGAAAATTTGATGAGTATATATATTAGTAGCCCCTGAGACTTGAAATAGTTGGCATAACTAATTTAAGGATCATTGATTGTGCAGGTTCTTACAGAGAAGAATACTCGACTGTCACAGGAGCTGGAGGAATGCAAGACCCAACTTCAGGCCGCCGTTGCCGCATTGAAGGAACCTAAAAAGTCCCCAGCTGGTAACATTTGTTTCAAAGAATGATAGATACCATATAGTGTGCGGCATGGCTGAGGATCTAACAATAGATATTGCAGATGACTCCGGAGAGAATCCAGAGGACCAGCATGTCGTACGACAGCTAAAGGCTGGCGAACGCATGCTGACTAAGGTCATGCGGGAGAAAAACAATCTCCAAGACGCCAATACCAAGCTGAGCGTGGAACTGAAAGATGTTCGAGCCCAGCTTGCGGACTCCATGAAGGAGAATAAGCGGCTTCGACGCGGCATTTTCAGTAAGTGCTTGAACGAACCCTTAAAAGAGTGCGGCGAAGAAGCCGGCTAACAGAGTTATGTCTGCAGGTATGCTGACGGGTCGTCCCGTGGAGGAGATGCCCGGGTCTGCGGGTGATCTTCTACCCGAGCTCTCACAACTTCACGAACATGTTTGGCAGGTGATGGAAAGTATTGCCCGGGCATTGTGGCCATCCGTCTCCCTGCTAGCAGGCATTGGAGAGCTTGCGGAGAAGCTCAAGGGAGCACGGCGGCGCTTTCGATTATGGAAGATATCGGCCTGCAGTCAAGGTGCCAGGGAAGCCTGGGCCATGGTGAAGACACGGTATACCAAGGCTGACCCAAACCACACGGTCGAGGTCGGACCTGTGGGGCCCGATGGGAAAGAGGTCCCCGTTAGCTTAGTGTATGGGCAAGTAGAATTAGCCGCAAAGTATTCCCAACAGGATTGTAGGCTAGATAGGCTGTTGGATGGTATAGAAGAGGAATTTAGTCAGTCTAGATGACTATGTAATTAAAGTGACATGTATAATGCCTTCTAGCCGGATTGTAAATCATTTGTCATGGCGGACCTTTTTGCTTCAACCTCAGGACCTGATAGTCCGGAGTGTATCCGATACCCGCTCAGTTATATAAGAACCAGGGTATGCGTGGAAACCAGGCGTAGGGGTCATTAGTGCTTGAACAAACTAGTACGCAACTAGTTATGTTATATTACATGGGTAGTAAGAAACATCTTCCAGGGAGAATAGTTCCGTTAAGGGCTCCTTTCCCTGGGTACGCATGCCCTAAAGTGCATGTCCGGACTGCGAGAGGAGACGCAGGCAAAAACATCTAGGGGCACATATGGAAAATAAATAAAAATCATCTTTTGTTCACCGACCGAATATTCCCTTAAGAACGCTAGCTTTCGGCTTCCCCCAGTCTGAGGTACACATCCGGCTGACCCGGTAGTAACAATCGCAGGGGTGCTCCCCTTATGGCCTAGCCGAATTAACGGGAACGTAGGGCATAAATACAAGAGCCAGGCAACCCAGCTTGGCCAAAACTTAAGTCATATCGATGCATATAATGGCAAAGAAAAGGTACATGCGGAAGAATAACACATGTGCGGGGCATGAAGCCCAGATAAATAATTAAGCTTCTGTGTAAGAAGCCCCCAGGTATAATGAGCGTGGTTAGCACGTCAATAGTGTGCAAGCAAGGCACAAGTTGGCCCTTGAAGGCCTTGAAAAGAATAGAAGAAAGAAAGAGAGAAAAGACAGATAATGTATATGCAAAAAATGTACAAAGGAAGGAGACGAACATAGAGTCCGACACTAGGCGTAGAATATTCGGAGCCTGGCTGCGTTCCATGGGTTCGGCTCAAGTCGATTATTTGATGCATCCCGCAGATGGTACACTCCACCAGTCAGAACTTGGTCAATAATGAAGGGACCTTCCCATTTGGGCTCGAGCTTGGTCTTTTTCTTCTCCGGAAGGCGTAGCACTAGCTCGCCACGTTATAAGTTTTGGCCCGTACTTCTCTGCTTTGATATCTTTGAGCCTGTTGCTGATAGAATGCGGAACTGGCTTTTGCCACGTCGCGCTCCTCCTCCAGGGTGTCCAGACTGTCCTGCCGATAGAGCTCGGCTTCTCTTTCTTCGTACATGCGCACTCGAGGTGAGTCATGAATTATGTCGCAGTGCAGAACCGCCTCTGCGCCATACACCATAAAGAAGGGTGTGTGCCCGGTAGTACGATTCAGCGTGGTCCGCAGCCCCGAGAGTACGGAGTCGAGCTCCTCTACCCAGTGCATGTTAGACTCCTTTAAGGACCGCAGTAATCTGGGTTTGATGCCGCTCATGATAAGACCATTTGCTCGCTCAACTTGGCCGTTAGTTTGTGGGTGATAGTCAGAAGCATAATCGAGCGTGATGCCCATGTTGCTGCACTGGAGTTTTACCTCGTCGGCCGTGAAGTTCGTGCCGTTGTCAGTGATGATGCTGTGGGGGACGCCATAACGGTGTACAACCCCAGATATGAAGTCTATCACCGGTCCGGATTTGGTCGTTTTAACAGGTTTGGCTTCCATCCATTTGGTGAATTTATCCACCATGACCAGTAAGTATTTTTTTTCTTATGGGTTCCCTCTTTAAGGGGTCCAACCATGTCAAGCCCCCAGACCACGAAGGGCCAGGTAATGGGGATTGTTTGGAGGGTGGTGTGTGGCATGTGGCTTTGGTTTGCATAAAGCTGGCAACCGACACAGTGTTGGACCAAGTCCTGTGCATCTACCCGGGCCGTCGGCCAATAAAAACCTGTACAGAAGGCCTTGCTTACAAGGGCCCGGGCTGCGGCATGGCGGCCGCCGAGTCCGGCGTGAATTTCTGCCAAAAGCATCTGCCCTTCCTCTTCGGAGATGCACCTTTGAAGGACTCCGGTAGTGCTTTTTTATAAAGCTCTCCCTCGTGGACCCTGTAGGCTTTAGATTGCCGCACTATGCAGTGTGCCTCATTTTGGTCCTCGGGAAGTTCCTACCTAGTTAGGTAGGCCAGGAATGGTTTTGTCCACAGGGTGATGATGGCCATTATTACGTGGGCTGAAGGTGTTATTTGGGTGGCAGAGCCTCCGATTATATCAGAGTGTTCGGTATCTGTCGGTGTTCTGGGAACGGGGGTCCCCAGACTTGCCTGCTTGCGGCCTGCGGCGTGGCTCAAAGGGGGGCCCAGCACAGCCCATCTTCACCAACACAGACCCAAGACCCTCGCGAGGGGCCAAGCCTCACGGGGCGGACGACGCGGAGCTTCCTCAGGCACGGCCTCATCAGGCTGGCTCGCGAGGAGGCGGAGAAATCAAGGCGGGGTACCTCACGAGGTGCCCATGACGCAAGCCATGACGACCAAGGGCGCCAGGCGGGTGCCAGCCCGCGCAGTGTCCTCCTTTCCCCTTTGGTGCAAAGGGGGCAAGCGCAGCCGCGGAGTACCGAGGCATCAGGCAAAGGTTGCCATTTCGGTGCAACAAGACCAAGACCAGGAGGACTGCAAGATGGAGGTCACCGTGGAGCCCAAGACGGCGTCACCACTAGAGCTTTGTGCAGGCGAAGACTACTTTTGTCAGGATAGCTGGTACTAGCTGTCCCCTTTCAAATTAGCCTGCCATTGTTGGCTCCCTTCCCGCTCGATATTTGGGAGGACCAGGGCCTCTATAAATAGGACCAGCCACCCACGGAAAGGAGAGGGTTTTTTGAGAGCCAGAGCCAGAGCGAGAGGTTTTTAGCTAAGGGTTTAGAGAAGGGGATCGAGATCCGAGAGAGAGAGAAGGGTGATTGAACTCTCCCCAGCAGTTCATCCCCCCAGCCAAGAACAGACCCTCGCGAGGCTGTTCATCCTTGTATTGTTCATCATCATCAGCCCAAGAGGCAATCCACCACACCACACACTGGAGTAGGGTATTACACCACAACGGTGGCCCGAACCAGTATAAACCCTGTGTCTCTTGTGTTGTTGTTTCCATAGCTTAGATCTTAGCAAGGCGGAGGGGTGCAGGTAGGTAGGAGGTGAAATCTTCGTGCGCACCCCAGTGTTCGAACCTCAAGGGTCTACCGGAACCCGAAATCCGACATTTGGCGCGCCAGGTAGGGGTGCACCAGAGTTTTCTCTTCCGCCACCGCCACGGCCTGCCTCGCGATGAGTAGCGCGTCGCCCGCTCCGGCCGCCGGCGCCAGCACGGGGGCCAGGAGGATCTGCGCCCTGACCCCAGCCCTGCAGCAGGTGCGGTGGCCGGACAAGGTCAAGCCAACGACGCCGCCGCACTGCGGCGGCACGACAGATCCACAGGCCTTTGTGCTGGCGAGCGAGGAGGCCCTCCTCGAAGCCGGAGGTGACGATAAGGTCATGGCCAACTGGCTCCCCATGGCCCTCACCGACGCTCTACACACATGGCTGCCCCACCTGCCGGCAGCCTCCGTGGCCTCCTGGGAAGAGCCCCGCAGCCTCTTCCCCGCCCATCGCGCTACACCAACACCCCGGTCGTCGCTGTCGGCGTTCTGGGAACGGGGGTCCCCAGACTTGCCTGTCTGCGGCCTGTGGCGTGGCTCAAGTGGGGGCCCAGCGCGGCCCATCTTCATCAACACGAGGCTCAAGACCCTCGCGAGGGGCCAAGCCTCGCGAGGGGGACGACACGGCACAGCCTCGTCAGGCTGGCTCGCGAGGAGGCAGAGAGTTCAAGGCAGGGTACCTCGCGAGGTGCCCATGACGCAAGCCATGACGACACGGGGCACCAGGCGGGCGCCAACACGCGCAGCGTCCCTCTTTCCTCTTTGGTGCAAAGGGAGCAAGCGTATCAGCAGAGTACCGAGGCATTAGGCAAAGGTTGCCACTTCGGTGCAACGAGACCAAGGCCAGGAGGACTGCGAGACGGAGGTCACCATGGAGCCCAGCGCGGCGTCATCACTAGAGCCTTTGGCAGGCGAAGACTGCTTTTGTCAGGATAGATGTACTCGTTGTCCCCCTTCAAATTAGCCCGCCATTGTTGGATCCCTTCCCGCTCAATATTTGGGGAGAGGACCAGGGCCTCTATAAATAGGACTAGCCACCCACATAGCAAGGGGTTCGGTTGGGTTCTGTTCGTTCGACTGGTAGGAAGCAGAGTAAGAGAGAGAGGCGACCGAACTCTTCATAGCAGTTCATCGCCACAGCCAAGAACAGACCCTCGCGTGGCTGTTCTTCCTTGTATTGTTCATCCACACCAGCCCCAGGAGGCAATCCATCCACCACACACTGGAGTAGGGTATTACACCACATCAGTGGCCTGAACCAGTATAAATCTTGTGTCTTTCGTGCAGTTCTTTTAGTAGTTTAGATCCCCTCGAGACGGAGAGGTTGAAGGTGAGATTTCCGTGTGCACCCCAGTGTTCGAACCTTAAGGGTCTGCCAGAACCCGAAATCCGACATTTGGCGCGCCAGGTAGGGGTGCGTCGGGATCCGTCTTCCACCGCTCCGCCCGTCTTTGGTCGCCGCAACCATGCGCGGCGCCAGCCGGGCTCGCGCCGCCCCGGCGGCCCTCACCGGCGGGCGCTCTCGTTGTCCCCTGCCGCCCGCCGTCAACACTGCCACCGGCTCGGCGGGAAACGAGCTACAAGCACCACCCCAGCGTCCGCCTACGCGACAGAGCAACTGCACCGCGGCACCGACGCCTCCAGTCGTTGCGGCCCTCCTGGGCGGCTCGCAGGCGCGGCCCACAAGTCGCCACATCATGCCTTTTGCCCGCCGGGTTAGCACCGCTGCCGCGCAGCAGGGGGCTCCCCCGGACCGGGCGGCGAGCGAGGTCGATCTGACCTTCAGCTCGGAGGACCACCCCACCAACCCGGTCAGCTCAGGCGCGCTCCCCTTGTTGTGCACCCCCACCATCTGCCAGGTGGCCGTCACCCGGACCCTCATCGACGGCGGCGCGGGCCTCAGCTTGCTTTCGGTCGAGACTTTCGACCTCTTCCGCATACCCCGGGAGCGGCTGCGACCCAGCCGCTCCTTCTCGGGCGTCGGGGGCGGATCATCCGGCTCCCTAGGGCAAATCCGGCTCCCAATGACCTTCGGCACCTACGACAACTTCCGCACAGAGGCGGTCGACTTCGACATCGCCCCCATCGACCTTCCTTACAAAGCCATCCTCGGCTACCCAGCACTGGTCCAGTTCATGGCCGCCACACATCCAGCGTACAACCTCATGAAGATGCCCGGGAGCAATGGTACCCTCACGGTGCACGGGGACACCGGGGACGCCCTGCGAGTACTCGAGCTCGCCTTCAAGACAGTGGCGTCGGCACGGCCCACCAAGGCAGAGGCCCCTAAGCCCAAGGGGGCTGCGCCCGCCAAGAAGAAGCAGTTGTTCACCCAGGACAAGGCAGAGACCAAGCAGATACCCGTCGACGAGGACGGGTCCTCCAGTGCCACTTTCACCATAGGCGCCAACCTTGAGCCCGAGCAGGAGGAGGCCTTGGTCAAGTTCCTGCGCTCGAACAAGAAGGTATTTGCTTGGGAGCCGGATCAGCTGGCGGGGATCCCCAGAAGTGTCATCGAGCACCACCTCAACGTATGCCCAAATGTACGCCCCGTGAAGCAGAAGGCCAGGCGGCAGTCCACGGAGAAGCAGGCTTTCATCGCCCAAGAGACTCGCAAGCTAGAGGCCGCCGGGGTCATTCGCGAGGTCCGATACCCGGATTGGTTGGCCAACCCTATCGTTGTGCCCAACAAGGGGGGGGGGGGAGAACGCATGTGTGTCGACTTCACCAACCTCAACAAGGCATGCCCGCAAGATCCGTTCCCGCTCCCCCGCATCGACCAGATTGTCGACTCCACTACAGAGTGCGACCTGCTATGCTTCCTGGACGCCTTCCCCGGGTATCACCAGATCAAGATGGCAGTGGAAGACGTTGAAAAGACCGCCTTCTTGACCCCATGCGGGGTATACTGTTATACATGCATGCCGTTCGGGCTGCGTAACGTAGGGGCAACCTTTCAGCGACTGATGCACATCACCTTGGGCCAGCAGCTCGGAAAGAATGTCGAAGCCTACGTTGATGACATTGTAGTAACATCTCGGGAGGCCAAGACCCTGATACAAGACCTGGAGGAGACCTTCGCGAGCCTCGACGCAGTAAACCTGCGGCTCAACCCGGAGAAATGTGTGTTTGGCGTCCCCTCGGGTAAGCTCTTGGGATTCCTCGTGTCCCATCATGGCATCGAGGCCAACCCCGAGAAGGTCAAAGCGGTCGAGGACATGAGCCTGCCAAAGACCCTCAAAGAAATGCAGAAGCTCACGGGGCGTGTGACCGCGCTAGGGCGCTTCATCTCCAAACTGGGGGAGCAAGCGCTGCCTTTCTTCTAGCTGATGAAGAAGAAAGGGACCTTTGAGTGGACTGAAGAAGCAGATAAGGCATTTCAAGATCTCAAGAGGTACCTGACCAGTCCCCAGTCATGGTAGCGCCACGCCCCCAGGAGCCCCTGCTACTGTACCTCGCCGCCACACCCTACTCCACTAGCGCAGCCCTGGTGGCGGTTAGGGAGGAATGCAAAGTCAAGGCCACAGCGGCAGCCCGGGGCAGGACAAAACAGGAACAAGGAAAGCCTGCAGGAGCCACAACCACAGCTGAGGAGGGTCAGCAGCTGGGAAATGCATCGGGGGCAGGAGAGGCCACCCGACCGTGTAGTCCACTTCCCGAGGCCGCGACGCCTCGTGAGGCTCCCCCAACTCCCGAGGGCGCGGCAACCCCAGATGCTCCCAATCTTGTCGAGCACCCAGTTTACTTTGTCAGCACGGTGCTACGGGACGCGAGGGCACGGTACCCAATGCCTCAGAAGCTCCTCCTCGCGCTACTGATAGCCTCGCGCAAGCTGTGTCACTACTTCCAGGCTCACCCCATCAAAGTCGTCTCATCCTACCCCCTGGAGAGGGTGCTCAGGAGCCCTAACTCAGCCGGAAGGGTCGCAGAGTGGAACATAGAGCTGCAGGCGTTTCAGCTCAAATTCAGCACAACCAGGGTCATCAAAGGAGCAGCATTGGCGGATTTTATGGCAGAATGGACAGAGGCACCAGGCCTTGAGGCCGACGAGGATCGGTCCCTCTTCCTGGGGAGCGAGGCGCCCGAAGGCTGGGTCATGCACTTTGACGGGGCGTTCTCCAAACATGGTGCTGGGGCTGGAGCGGTGCTTATATCGCCCACTCAAGACAAGCTCTACTACGCCGTACAGCTTTGCTTCCAACATGGTGAGAAGGTCTCCAACAACATAGCAGAATACGAGGGTCTAATAGCGGGCCTGAAGGCTGCGGCAGCCCTGGGGGTGAAGCGCCTTACCATTAAGGGCGATTCACAGCTCCTCGTGAACTTCTCCAACAAGGTGTACGAGCCGAAAGACGAGCACATGGAAGCCTACCTTGCGGAGGTCCGCCGGATGGAGAAGCAGTTCTGGGGGTTGGAGTTGCAGCATGTGCCCCGTGGCACCAATCAGGAGGCCGACGACATCGCCAAACGGGCATCTAGGTGGTTGCCTCAGGAGCCTGGTGTCTTCGAGGAGCGGCTCTTCAAGCCCTCAGCCATGCTGTCGTTGTCAAACACGGCTCAACCTCGGGAGGAGCTCCCCCAGCCACCTGCCTCAGGAGCCCCGGTCTGTGGCCCGGCCTCGGGAGCACGCCTGCTCCTGACGGTGGAACCTAAGGAGGGGTGCTGGATCACGGAGCTCCGGAGCTACTTAACACAAGGGACCTTGCCGGAGAAGGAGGAGGACGCGGAGCGTGTGGCACGGCAGGCCACGGCGTACTGCATCAAGGATGGAGAGCTCTACCGGAAGCGACCAAACGATGTATCCCTGCGCTACATCTCCAGGGAGCAAGGAAAGGAACTACTGGAGGACATACACGGCGGAGACTGCGGGCACCACACATCATCGCGGACCCTCGTCGGCAAGGCATTCCGCAGCGGGTTTTATTGGCCTACCGCACTCAATGACGCCGTAGTGCTGGTGAAAGCTTGTGAGGCCTGCCAGTTCCACGCCAAGCAAATCCATCAGCCGGCCGGAGGCCTGCAGACTATACCCCTTTCATGGCCGTTCGCAGTCTGGGGGCTGGACATCCTGGGCCCGTTCCCTCGGGCGCCAGGGGGCTACCGCTACCTCTACGTCGCCGTGGACAAGTTCACCAAGTGGGCTGAAGTGGAGGCCGTCCGCACCATCCCCGCGGGCTTCGCGGTCAAGTTCATTAGGGGCATCATGAGCCGGTTCGGGGTGCCGAACCGCATCATCATGGAGAATGGTTCGCAGTTCACCAGTAACCTCTTCAAAACATACTGTGCTAACCTTGGAACGCAGATATGCTGCGCTTCAGTGGCACACCCTCGAAGCAACGGCCAGGCCGAGCGGGCCAATGCAGAGGTCCTGAGGGGCCTCAAGACCAGGACGTTCAAGAAGAAGCTGGAGGCCTGCGACAGAGGATGGTATGACGAGCTGCTATCCGTGCTGTGGTCCATCCGCACCACCACGACCAAACCGACTGGGAAGGCCAACTGCCGGTCTCCACGATCACAGGTAGTCATAACACGTTCTGCATGCAGGGACTTGTCCAACTCGCACGATCACCAAGGCGTCGTGGGGAAGTGGAGGCGCCACGTCCAATCAACGGCCACGTGGTGTCCAAGGCTGCAGGCTGTTAGGGCCCGCGGCGCTTCGCCCTTGGCCTTTCGCCTCTCGGCACGGCCAAGTCCATGCGCGCCTTGGGCCCGAGGGCTACTGTCGGCGTTCTGGGAACGGGGGTCCCCAAACTTGCCTGCCTGCGGCGTGGCTCAAGTGGGGGCCCAGCGCGGCCCATCTTCATCAACACGAGGCTCAAGACCCTCGCGAGGGGGACGACACGGCACAGCCTCGTCAGGCTGGCTCGTGAGGAGGCGGAGAGTTCAAGGCAGGGTACCTCGCGAGGTGCCCATGACGCAAGCCATGGCGACACGGGGCACCAGGCGGGCGCCAGCGCGCGCAGCGTCCCTCTTTCCTATTTGGCGCAAAGGGAGCAAGGTATCAGCAGAGTATCAAGGCTTCAGGCAAAGGTTGCCACTTCGGTGCAACGAGACCAAGGCCAGGAGGACTGCGAGACGGAGGTCACCATGGAGCCCAGCGCGGCGTCATCACCAGAGCCTTTGGCAGGCGAAGACTGCTTTTGTTAGGATAGATGTACTCGTTGTCCCCCGTCAAATTAGCCCGCCATTGTTGGATCCCTTCCCGCTCAATATTTGGGGAGAGGACCAGGACTTCTATAAATAGGACTAGCCACCCACATAGCAAGGGGTTCAGTTGGGTTCTGTTCGTTCGACCGGTAGGAAGCAGAGTAAGAGAGAGAGAGAGGCGACTGAACTCTTCATAGAAGTTCATCGCCACAACTAAGAACAGACCCTCGCGAGGCTGTTCTTCCTTGTATTGTTCATCCACACCAGCCCCAGGTGGCAATCCATCCACCACACACTGGAGTAGGGTATTACACCACATCGGTGGCCCAAACCAGTATAAATCTTGTGTCTTTCGGGCAGTTCTTTTAGTAGTTTAGATCCCCTCGAGACTGAGAGGTTGAAGGTGAGATTTCCGCGCGCACCCCAGTGTTCGAACCTTAAGGGTCTGCCGGAACCCGAAATCCGACAGTCGCGGCCCTCCTGGGCGGCTCGCAGGCGCCGCCTACAAGTCACCACGTCAAGCCGTTCATCCGCCGGGTCAGCGCCGCTTCCACGTGGCAGGGGGCTCTCCTGGACTGGGCGGCACCCAAGGCCGGCCTGACCTTTAGCTCGGAGGACCACCCATCCAACTCAGCCTGCTCGGGTGCGCTCCCCATGCTGTGCACCCCCACCATCTGCCAGGTGGCCGTCACCAGAACTCTCATCAATGGCGGTGCGGGCCTCAGCGTGCTCTCAGTCGAGGCCTTCAACCTCCTTTGCATATCCCTGGAACGGCTGCAACCCAGCCGGCCCTTCTCAGGCGCAGGGGGCGGGTCATCCAGCTCCTTGGGACAGATCCGGCTCCCAGTAACCTTCGGCACCTACAACAACTTCCGCACGGAGCTGGTCGACTTCGACATCGCCCCCATCGGCCTCCCCTACAACGCCATCCTTGGCTACCCAGTGCTGGCCCAGTTCATGGCCGCGACGCACCCGGCGTACAACCTCATCAAGATGCCCTGGAGCAGCGGTGTCCTCACCGTACATGGGGACACCGGGGACGCGCTGCGGGTGCTCAAGCTCGCCTTCAAGGCGGCGGCACCGGCACAGCCCGCCGACTTGGAGACCCTCGAGCCCAAGGGGGCTGCACCCGCCAAGAAGAAACAGTTGTTCACCCAAGACAAGGCAGAAACCAAGCAGATACCCGTCGATGAGGACGGGTCCACCAACGCCACTTTCACCATAGGCGCCAACCTCGAACCCGAGCAGGAGGAGGCCCTGGTCGGGTTCCTGCACGCAAACAAGAAGGTATTCGCTTGGGAGCCTGACCAGTTGGCAGGGATCCCTAGGAGTGTAATCGAGCATCACCTCAACGTGTGCCTCAATGTGCGCCCTGTGAAGCAGAAGGCCAGGCGGCAGTCCACAGAAAAGCAGGCCTTCATCGTCCAAGAGACCCGCAAATTAGAAGCCGCCGGGGTCATTCGCGAGGTCCGATACCCGGATTGGTTTGCCAACCCTGTCGTTGTGCCAAAGAAGGGGGGGAAGGAGCGCATGTGTGTCGACTTCACCAACCTCAACAAAGCATGCCCGCAAGATCCGTTCCGGCTCCCCCGCATCGACCAGATCGTCGATTCCACCGTGGAATGCGGCCTGCTATGCTTCTTGGATGCTTTCTCTGGGTATCACCAGATCAAGATGGCGCTAGAAGACGTCAAAAAGACAGGTTTCCTAACCCCGTGTGGGGTGTATTGCTACACATGCATGACATTCGGGCTGTGTAACGCAGGGGCGACCTTTCAGCGGCTGATGCACATCACCTTGGGCCCGCAGCTCGGGAAGAATGTTGAAGCTTACGTCAATGACATTGTGGTAAAGTCTCGGGAGGCCAGGACCCTGATACAAGACCTGGAGGAAACCTTCACGAGCCTCAACGCAGTGAACCTACGGCTCAACCCAGAGAAGAGTGTGTTCGGTGTCCCCTCGGGCAAGCTCTTGGGTTTCCTCGTGTCCCACCGAGGCATCGAGGCTAACCCGGAAAAGGTCATGGCGGTGGAAGACATGAGCCCGCCAAAGACCCTTAGAGAAATGCAGAAGCTCACTGGGCGCGTGACCGTGCTGGGGCGCTTCATCTCCAAGTTGGGGGAACGAGCGCTGCCCTTCTTCCAGCTAATGAAGAAAAAGGGGCCCTTTGAGTGGACAGAAGAGGCCGACAAGGCGTTCCAGGATCTCAAGAGATACCTGACCAGCCCACCGGTCATGGTGGCTCTGCGCCCTCAAGAGCCCCTGGTGCTTTACCTCGCCGCCACTCCCTACTCCGCCAGCGCAGCCCTGGTGGCGGTTAGAGAGGAGCGTCAAGTCAAAACCACAGCAGCAGACCGGGACAAGGCAGAACAGGAACAAGGAAGGCCCGCAGAAACCGCCACCGCGGCTGAGGAGGACCAGCCGCCGCAGAGGAGTGCACCGGAGGCGGAAGAGGCCCCTCTCCCAGATGGTCAGCCTCAGGAGGCCTCATCGCCTCAAGAGGCGCCAAGGTCTCCAGAGGGAGCCGCCAGCGCTGACGCACCCAACCTCGTTGAGCACCCCGTGTACTTCGTCAGCACGGTGTTGCGGGATGCGAGGGCACGGTACCCCATGCCTCAGAAACTCCTCCTCGCGCTACTGGTGGCCTCACGCAAGTTGCGGCATTATTTTCAGGGTCACCCATCAAGGTCGTCTCGTCATACCCCCTAGAGAGAGTGCTCAGGAGCCCTAACTCAGCTGGAAGGGTCGTTGAGTGGAACATAGAACTGCAAGCGTTTCAGCTCGAACTCAGCACGACCAGGGTCATCAAGGGAGTAGCGTTGGCGGATTTTGTGGTAGAATGGATGGAGGCACCAGGCCTCAAGGCCGACGAGGATCGGTCCCTCTCCCCGGGAAGTGAGGCGCCAAAAGGCTGGGTCATGCACTTCGATGGGGCGTTCTCCAGGCATGGCGCTGGAGCTGGGCGGTGCCTATATCGCCCACTCAGGACAAGCTCTACTACGCTGTGCAGCTCTGTTTCCAGCAAGGTGAAAAGGTCTCCAACAACATAGCGGAGTATGAAGGTTTAATAGCGGGCTTGAAGGCCGCAGCTGCTTTGGGAGTGAAACGCCTCACCGTCAGGGGCGATTCATAGCTCCTTGTAAATTTCTCCAACAAGGTGTACAAGCCGAAAGATGAGCACATGGAAGCCTACCTTGCGGAGGTCCGCAAGATGGAGAAGCAGTTCTGGGGGTTGGAGTTGTAGCATGTGCCCCGTGGCACCAATCAGGAGGCCGACGACATCGCCAAACAGGCGTCCAGGCGGTTACCTCAAGAGCCTGGCGTTTTCGAGGAGCGACTCTTCAAGCCCTCAGCCCTGCCGTCAATGTCAAACACGGCTCAGCCTCGGGAGGAGCTCCCCCAGCCACCTGCCTTAGGAGCTCCGACCTGCGGCCCGGCCTCAGGAGCATGCCTGGTCCTGACGATGGAACCTCAGGAGGGGTGCTGGATCACGGAGCTCTGAAGTTACTTAATGCAAGGGACCCTGCCGGAGAAGGAGGAGGAAGCGGAGCAAGTGGCACGCCAGGCCACGGCATACTGCATCAAGGATGGAGAGCTCTACCGGAAGCGACCAAACGATGTATCCCTGCACTGCATCTCCAGGGAGCAAGGGAAGGAACTGCTGGAAGATATACACGGCGGAGACTGTGGACATCATTCATCATCACGGACCCTCATCGGCAAGGCGTTCCGAAGTGGGTTTTATTGGCCCACCGCACTAAATGACGCCGTCGAATTAGTGAAAGCTTGTGAGGCCTGCCAGTTCCATGCCAAGCAAATCCAACAGCCAGCAGGAGGCCTACAGACTATACCCCTTTCGTGGCCATTCGCAGTCTGGGGGCTGGACATCCTGGGCCCGTTTCCACGGGCGCCAGGGGGCTACCACTACCTCTACATCGCCGTGGACAAGTTCACCAAGTGGGCTGACGTAGAGGCTGTCCGCACCATTCCCGTGGGTTCCGCGGTCAAGTTCATCAAGGGCATCGTGAGCTGGTTCGGGGTGCCAAACCGCATCATCACGGACAACGGTTCGCAGTTCACCAGTAACCTCTTCAAAACATACTATGCTAACCTTGGAACGCTGATATGCTACGCTTCGGTGGTGCACCCCTGAAGCAACGGCCAGGCCGAGCGGGCCAACGCGGAGGTCCTGAGGGGCCTCAAGACCAGGATGTTCAAGAAGAAGCTCGAGACTTGCGGCAGAGGTTGGTACTACGAGCTTCAGTCCGTGTTGTGGTCCATCCGCAAAACCGCGACCAAGCCGACTGGAGAGACCCCATTCTTCCTAGTCTACGGAGCCGAAGCGGTCCTCCCTCACGAGGTTAGACATTGCTCCGCGCGGGTCCTGGTGTTCGACGAGGCACAGCAGGACGCCATGCGGGGGATGGACCTCGTGCTGGGGGAGGAACATCGCCAAGAAGCCGCGCTGCGAGCGGTGAGGTACCAACAAGTGCTACGGCGATATCACTGCTGCAACATCCGCCCCAGAACTCTCAAAGTAGGAGACGTCGTGCTCAGGCGGGTTCTCTCCAGGGAGGGGCTGCACAAGCTCTCTCCCATGTGGGAGGGCCCGTTCAAAGTTGTTCATGTTTCCAGGCCCGGCTCCGCGCGCTTGGAGACTCAGGAGGGGGTGCCGGTCCAGAACGCATGGAACATCCAGCATCTCCGGAGGTTCTACCCCTAAAAAGGCCCAGAGCCTGTGAAGCTATCGCGTTTTGGAAAAGGCCCGGAGCCTGTGAAGAAGGCGAATGCCTGTGAAACTATCGCGTTTTGGAAAAGGCACGGAGCTTGTGAAGAAGGCGAATGCCTATGAAGCTATCACGTTTTGGAAAAGGCCCGGAGCCTATGAAGAAGGCGAATGCCTATGAAGCTATTGCGTTTCGGAAAAGGCCCGGAGCCTGTGAAGAAGGCCAACACCTGTGAAGCTCGCTGCCCGTGACACTCTCACGTAATAATGAGTTGGGGCTGTACACACCCCCGAGTCTCAGGAGCGCCGGCCTCAGGCCCTGGGGCTCCCTCCCACGCCCAGTGGCAGCACTTAGCTCCGCGCTGGTGAGAAGACGTCGAAGACTAGATTAGGTGCCGGACGCGGCTTTTCATTTGCTTTCCGCAGTTGGCTTGTTTCTTCTCATTAGAAGTTTTATTGAAGATGTTGCCGTCTTTGGCTTGTGGTTCTTTGGCTTTTCGCTCTCCTGCCTCGATTTCTCTTATGCAAGGCCTCGCGAGGGAGGGGGCAGCCGAGTGCCCTCGCGAGTATTCCTGTCCTAGTCGTTCAAAGGGTTCGCGACCTGGATCCATCACAGGAGCACCCCTCGAGTCCATGCCCCATGGGCACCGTGACACGAACACAGGGGCTGGGTCGGTCGCCCCCCCCACCCCCCATGGCTGGGGCCGGGAACTATCCACGCGCGGCCACGTAGCCGGAAGGCACGGTAACGGAAGCAAAACGATGATTAACAGCAATAACCTAAACACGCCCCCGCGGGGCTCCACACTACTGTCTTTTTGCGCAGGAAAAAGGAAAAGAAAGAACAAATTAGGCGCAGCTCGCCTCACACCGGCCTGCAGGGAAGACTCGAGCTGCCTCCGGGGCTCAGGCAGACTCCCTCTCGCGCTTCATCGGGGCGCGACGGTGGGCGGACACGCTACCACCTCCCAAGCAGATACGGCGGCATGGAGGCTGACCGCGGCCACCGTTAGAGGAGTCGCCGCCGGAAGAAGAACCGGAGAAGCTTGGGGAACCCTGAGCACCGCCAGTCATGCGAGCGCTATCCTCTCCATCATCGCTGGAGCTGGGTTCCCGGCCGCGGTCGTCATCCTCGGGGCAGGACCCTGCATGGCGACCATCTTCCCCAAACACCCTCACGTAGAGGGTGGCATCGCCGTCGAACTTGAAGTGAAGGGTGCACCGACGGCCAGGCCACGCGCGCGGGCAAATGTCTGCCAACCGCGAGCCAGGGCCAGGCTCCTGGCTGCGGAGACCTCCAGTGAAGCCCATGAGGCCCGGCTGCAGCAGCCGTCGGCCTGGAGCTAGAGGCCGCCTGGGGCGCCGGCCGGGAGCTCGCCGAGGAGGAAGCGAGGAAGTGGAAGCCGGGTGCTAGTCGGCTCCGCCGACCACACGACGAACTCCGGCAGCACCTCTGCAGTGCGAAAGCATGGCCTAGGGGGACGCGCGACCGGAGCGCGCCCCCCGACCGCAGCAATCCGCCCGTCACTGTGCTGGAAAGCGTCTCCGCAGCCGCGGGGAGCTGCCGTGGTGGCCACAGGATGTTTGCGAGGGCGCCCTCGGCCGCGCTTGAGCGGGGGAGAGGCATGCTCGGCCTGGCGAGCCATCCCCTTCTCTGCGGCCGAGAACCTCCTCAACAGGGCCATGAAGAAGAAGGAGAAGCAAGGGGAGATGAACTGGAAGGGCGCGCGTCGATCAGTACTTATAGCTGGCGAGGGCCAACCGACGGCCCCCACGATCGCAGGTAATCATGACCCGCTTTGCATGCAGGGACTTGTCCAATCCGTGCAGTTGCCGAGGCGCCATGGGGAAGTGGAGACGCCCACGTCCAATCAACCGCCACGCGGCGCCCAAGGCCGCAGGCTGTTAGGGCCCGCGGCGCTTCGCGCTTGCCCTTCCGCCTCCCTGCACGGCCAAGTCCGGGCGGGCCATGGGCCTGGGGGCTACTGTCGGCGTTCTAGGAATGGGGGTCCCCAGACTTGCCTGCCTGCGGCCTGTGGCATGGCTCAAAGGGGGGCCCAGCACAGCCCATCTTCACCAACACAGACCCAAGACCCTCGCGAGGGGCCAAGCCTTGCCAGGCGAATGACGCGGAGCTTCCTCAGGCATGGCCTCATCAGGCTGGCTCGCGAGGAGGCGGAGAAATCAAGGCGGGGTACCTCACGAGGTGCCCGTGACGCAAGCCATGACGACCAAGGGTGCCAGGCGGGTGCCAGCCCGCGCAGTGTCCTCCTTTCCCCTTTGGTGCAAAGGGGGCAAGTGCAGCCGCGGAGTACCGAGGCATCAGGCAAAGGTTGCCACTTCGGTGCAACAAGACCAAGACCAGGAGGACTGCAAGACGGAGGTCACCGTGGAGCCCAAGACGGCGTCACCACCAGAGCTTTGTGCAGGCGAAGACTACTTTTGCCAGGATAGCTGGTACTAGCTGTCCCCTTTCAAATTAGCCCGCCATTGTTGGCTCCCTTCCCGCTCGATATTTGGGAAGAGGACCAGGGCCTCTATAAATAGGACCAGCCACCCACAGAAAGGAGAGGGTTTTTTGAGAGCTAGAGCCAGAGCGAGAGGTTTTTAGCTAAGGGTTTAGAGAAGGGGATCGAGATCCGAGGGAGAGAAGGGTTACTGAACTCTTCCCAGAAGTTCATCCCCCCAGCCAAGAATAGACCCTCGCGAGGCTATTCATCCTTGTATTGTTCATCATCATCAGCCCAAGAGGCAATCCACCACACCACACACTGGAGTAGGGTATTACACCACAACGGTGGCCCGAACCAGTATAAACCCTATGTCTCTTGTGTTGTTCTTTCCATAGCTTAGATCTTAGCAAGGCGGAGGGGTGCAGGTAGGTAGGATGCGAAATCTCCGCGCGCACCCCAGTGTTCAAACCTCAAGGGTCTGCCGGAACCCGAAATCCGACAGTATCAGGTATTTTGGCCGGGTCCGGACTATTGTTACCGGTGTCCCCTTCCCATACCACGGATGGCTTAAACAACCTCTCCAAAAAGATGTTGGGGGGGACTGCATCGAGTTTTATGCCGATGCGGGCGAGGATATCCGCCGCCTGATTGTTTTCCCGAGCCACATGGTGAAATTCGAGCCCCTCGAACCGAGCTGACATCTTTAGGACGGCGTTGCGATAGGCCGCCATTCTCGGATCCTTGGCATCGAAGTCTCCATTTATTTGGGATATTGCGAGGTTCGAATCCCCACGCACCTCTAGGCATTGAATGCCCGTGGCTACTGCCTTCTGAAGACCATGTAACAGGGCTTCGTATTCGGCTATGTTGTTGGAGTCTGTATACAGTATCTGGAGTACATATTGAACTGTATCTCCGGTTGGGGACGTCAGGACGACGCCAGCCCCCAGACCAGCCAGCATTTTGGAGCCGTCGAAGTGCATGATCCAATTGGAGTATGCATCGTACTCTTTAGGGAGTTCGGCTTCCGTCCATTCGGCGACAAATTCGGCCAATACTTGCAATTTAATGGCTCACCGGGGTTTGTATGTTATGTCGAACAGGAGAAGCTCAATGGCCCATTTGGCAATCCGGCCCGTGGCGTCACGGTTGTTTATAATATCATTAAGTGGCACTTCCGAGGCTACTGTAATTGAACACTCTTGAAAGTAGTGTTGCAGCTTCCGAGATGCCATGTATACCGCAGAGGCTATCTTTTGATAATGTGGGTACCGTGATTTGCATGGAGTGAGGATAGTGGATACATAATATACCGGCTTTTGAAGGGGGAATTTATGTCCGTTCGTTTCTCATTCGATGACAAGCACTGCGCTTACAACCTGATGAGTTGCCGCAATGTACAACAGCATTGGTTCGCCGATGTTTGGCGCGGCCAGGATTGGGTTGGATGCCAGTATGGATTTTATTTCTTCCAATCCGGCTGTGGCAGCGTCCGTCCACTCAAAGTGTTCTATGCACCGAAGGAGACGATAAAGGGGTAACGCCTTTTCTCCTAAGCAGGAGATAAAGCGGCTTAGAGCCGCCACAAATCCGGTTAATTTCTGGATTTGTTTGAGGTCCGTTTGGATAGCCAACTGTGACAGATCTCGGATTTTGGCCGGATTTGCTTCAATTCCTCTACTAGAGACAATGAAGCCCAGGAGCTTTCTGGCTGGTACACCGAAAACGCATTTTTCTGGATTGAGCTTGATGTCGTATGTTCGAAGGTTGTCGAATGTGAGAGTCGTCTATTAGAGAGTCGACATGTTTAGTTTTGACGACCGCATCATCTACGTATGCCTCTACTATTTTGCCAATCTGTTTCTCCAGACATGTCTGAATCATGCACTGATATGTTGCGCCGGCGTTTTTGAGCCCAAAAGGCATTGTGTCGAAACAGAAGGGGCCGTATGGTGTGATAAATGCCGTTGCGGCTTGGTCAGACTCCGCCATCTTGATTTGGTGGTAGCCGGAGTATGCGTCGAGCAAACACAATGAATCGTGTCCTGTGGCAGCATCGATAATTTGATCGATGCGGGGGAGGGGGAAGGGATCCTTTGGGCAAGCCTTGTTGAGGTCCTTGAAATCGACACATAGGCGCCAGGATTTGTCGTTCTTTGGTTCCATCACCAGGTTTGCTAGCCAGTCCGGGTGTTTTATTTCTCTAATGAATCTGGCCTCCAATAACTTGGCTAGTTCCTCTCCCATAGCCTGTCTCTTAGGTTCAGAGAAACGTCGAAGAGTCTGCTTGACCGGCTTGAATCCCATTAGAATATTAAGGTTGTGCTCGGCCAGCCTGTGTGGGATCACTACAAAAAAAAGACACATCCGTGACATTTTGGGCCGAACGAATTTTTTTTCTGTCATACATATGACACTTCTATGACGATAATTGTGACAAAACCCGGTATCATCATAGATGTGGTGGGCTCCTACTTCTATGACAAAAAATCATGATAGAAAATGGGCTTTTCATCCTGGGCGGACCGGAGACGCAGCTGCATGACATTCTTTGGACCGTCCATGACGGAAAAAACCGTGGTAGAAGCGAGGGGGAGGAAAATTTCAGGGAGTTCCCGGTTACGGTGGGAGGTCGGGGGCCGAGCGATGCGCGTTTCTCTCGTACACGTACGTGCGTGTGTGCAAGGCGTTGGCTCTAACTGAACCCGAGTGAGGCGTTGGGCTCTAACTGAACCCGAGCGATTGCACTGCAGGCTACACGTTACTGAACCCGAGCGATCGATCGATGGCTATTAAGTGAACCCGATCGAGCGATTCCTTGGCTACTCCTGCTAACTGAAGCGGATCGATGGGATGAACGGTGTGAATTGGGGGGGGGGGGGGGTTGGATGAACAGTGAGTGGTGGCTTTGCCTTTGGATGAACAGGACCCCGTGGTGTGGTGGAGGGCTGGACGAACAGTAGACGGTGGAGGGTGCCCGTGGAGGGGTGGATGAACAGGCCCCGTGGTGTGGAGGGCAGGATGAACAGTAGAGGATGGAGGGGTGCCCATGGAGGGGTGGTTGAACAGGACCCCATGGTGTGGAGGACTGGATGAACAGTAGACGGTGGAGGGGTGGTTGAACAGCAGCCGGTCGAGTAGCGCGCGGTGGAGGCTGGATGAACGGGAGCCCGTGGAGGCTGGAGGAGGTCGACGGTGGATGAACAATAGCTCGTGGAGGATGGAGGGGGTCGGCGGTGGAGATGAACAGTATCTCGTGGAGTCCCGTTTTGTGGTACGCCACACCCCTCCCGATGAACAGGACCCCCGTTTCGACCGTAGCGCTCCAACACAAGTCTGTTTCCTCCGTTTTGCGGTACGCCACACCCCTCCCGATCAACAGGACCCCCGTTTCGACCGTAGCAGGTCTGTTTCCTTCGTTTTGCGGTACGCCACACCCCTCCTGATCAACAGGACCCCCGTTTCGATCGTAGGAGGTCCGTTTCCTCCTTTGTGCGGTACGCCAAGCCTCGTTTCCATCGCCTCTTCTGTCCAAGCCCTCCTGATGAACACAACCACGCATTTCGTTCCGACCCATGAACACGACGATGAAGCTGTTTCTCCATTCCGACCTAGCCATGTACACGAGCCCTCGTCGTACGTATGCGCGAGTAGGCGTTCGAGACCCCGCCCGTATGTACACATACGTGGCCATATTTTCTTTCTTGCACCCTAGCCGCTGTACGTACATGTACATGCTACGTGCGCGCCTCTAGTACGACACGTGCGCGCCTCTACATCGACCAGTATGTACGTACACGTTCGCGACCACAATGTCAACGCTACGTACGCTTCGACCAGGTGGGTCCCGACTGTCGGGCACTTCCTTGCCTGCGAAGATGTAGCTGGTGGGTCCCAGCAGTCAGGGGGCGAATCGGTTTTTTGCTCGGACGCACTTCCTTGCATGCGAAGAGGTCACGGGGGCGAATCGTTTTGGTTTTTTTTTGCCTGGACGCACTTCCTTGCGTGCGAAGATGTAGCTGGTGGGTCCCAGCAGTCAGGGGGCGAATCGTTTTTTTTACCCGGACGCACTTCCTTGCGTGTGAAGGTGTAGCTGGTGGGTCCCAACAGTCAGGGGGGAAATGTTTTTTTCACGAAATACGGTGGCCCGTCCGGTGGGTCCCTGCTGTCAGGTGGAGGAATCATTATTTTCCGCGTAATAAGGAGGCACTTCCTTGCTGCCGCCGTGGACCCAGCTGTCAGCCTCTCCACGTATAGTCCACGTCCGATGGAAGTCATTCCTTGACCACATTGACCACGCCGCGCCGAGAGCACCACGGCGGTGAACGACGGCGAGGCCTAGGAAGGGGACGACATGGAGGCAGGGAAGACTCGGCAGTTGTTTCCCATGCGGAGGGGAGTACGACTGTACGAGGGTTTACTGGTTCGTCTGCCGTCGCCGAAGAATAACATCAGGTGTGGGTGAGTAGAGGGATGGCTAGGCCATTTATGGGAGTACGGTCAGGCGGTGAGGCCTGCGCAGCAGCACAGCCGACCGTGCGGAGGAGGGAGCAGGCAGTCCCGCTGGTGCTTGTTTGAGCGGCTGGAGCAGAAAGAGCAGAGATTGAAGAAGCACGACGGTCATTGGATGGACATCCAACAGTCAGTGCTTGTGCGTCAACCTTTTTTAGGAAAGCCTCAAATCTGTGGAAAACAGCATACAACCCATCTGCCATTATTTCTAATAATTTACAGCCCATTTGCTAATTCTTAAGGTTTTCTTTGGAGCCCACATTCTTTTTGTTAGCATTACAGCCCATATTGTGGCAACGGTTAAAAAATTATATGAAATTTTGCATATTTCGGTGCGGTCCAAACTGTTTTTAATCCCAAAATTTCGACTCACATTCAAACTGATTTTAAAAATAAATGTATATCAATATAAAATCCAACAAATTCTCCACGCATAAAAATTAATGTCATTTAAAATCTTGAAATGAAAAAAAAAGATATTTGAAACTAATTGCCGATTTGATGTGTTTTAAAAAATGTACAACCCATTTCTCATTACTGATGGGCCATTTTCTCGGCCAGCCAAATGAAAGCTCTCCTCGTCTTGAAAGATTTGCAGCCCAACAAGCCTGACAAAGCGACTTACTTGGCAAATCACAAAAAAACTAGGTTGTGGCCGTGGACCCAGCTGTCAGCCTCTCCACATATAGTACTCTTCCGATGGAAGTCGGTCCTTGACCACGCCGCGCGGAGAGCACCACGGCGGTGGACGACGGCGAGGCCTAGGAAGGGGACGATGCGGTAGTGGAAGCCCGCGCGGAGAGGACTACGAGGGTTCACTGGTTCGGCTGCGGTGTGAGGCTGCCGTCGCCGCAGGGCCTGGCCGGCGGTGGGAATAGTTGGGGCGGTGAGGCCTCTGCGGCAGCACAGCCGGCCACGGGAGGCAGGAGCATGCGGCACGACCGGTGCTGATTTGGGCGGCTGGAGCAAGAAGACCAGAGGTTGAAGAAGCACTATGGCCGTTGGATGGACATCGTACGGTCACTGGAGCTAGAATCGTTCATATTGACTAAGTTGACAAACCCTTCGTCCTCGTCAACTTAGTAGGCCCACAAGTCAGCCTCCCAGCAAGGTGGGTCCTAGCTAGCCGGGGGAGTATTCATTTTCTTTGTGCGTAATAAGGAGGCACTTCCGGTGGGTCGGAGCTGACAGCAGGGGGAATGTTTTTTTGTGAAATACGGTGGCCCGTTCGGTGGGTCCGAGTAGTCAGGGGGAACGATTTTTTTCGCAAAATAATGGTGGCCCGTCCGATGGGTCCCCGCTGTCAGGTGGAGGAATAATTATTTTCCGCGTAATAAGGAGGCACTTCCTTGCGGCTACCGTGGAGCTGGCTGTCAGCCTCTCCACGTACAGTACTCTTCCGATGGAAGTCGGTCGTTGACCACATTGACCACGCCACGTCGAGAGCACCAAGGTGGTGGACGACGGCGAGGCCTAGGAAGGGGACGACACGGAGCCGTGCAAGACGCGGCAGTGGATGCCCACGCGGAGAGGAGTACGAGCGTTCACTGGTCCGGTTGTGGTGTGAGGTTGTCGTCGCCGCAGAATAACAGGGAGTAGTATGGGGGCGGTAAGGCCTGAGCGGTAGCACAGCCGGCCACAGGAGGCAGGAGCAGGCGGCACGACCGACGCTGCTTTGGGCGGCTGGAGCAAGAAGACTAGAGGTTGAAGAAGCACTATGGCCGTTGGATGGACATCATACGGTCACTAGAGTATTGACTAAGTTGACAAAGCTCTCCGTCCCTGTCAACTTAGTAGGCCCACAAGTCAGCCCAACAATATGGTGGGTCCCAGCTAGCAGGGGGTATTCATTTTCTTTGGGCGTAATAAGGAGGCACTTCCTTGCGTGTGAAGAAATAGCTGGTGGGTCGGACCTGTCAGCGAGGGAAACATTTTTTCCGCAAAATACAGAGGCCCTTCCTGTGGGTCCTAGTTGTCAGGTGGATGAATCATTATTTTGCGCGTAATAAGGAGGCATTTCCTTGCATGCGGTCGTGGACCCAGCTCTCAGCCTCTCCACATACATTCCACTTCCGATGGATGTCGTTCATTTACCACATTGACCAGGCCATGCCTAGAGCACCAGGGCGGTGGACGACGGTGAGGCCTAGGAAGGGAACGACACAGAGCCAGGGAATACTCGGCAGTTGTTTCCCACACGGAGGGGAGTACGATTGTACGAGGGTTTACTGGTTCATCTGCCGTCGCCAGAGAATAATAGCAGGTGTGGGTGAGTAGAGGGATGGCTAGGCCAACGATGGGAGTACGGTCGGGCGGTGAGGCCTGCGCGGCAGCACAGCCGGCATCGCGGAGGAGGGAGCAGGCAGTCCCGCCGGCGCTTGTTTGTGCGGCTTGAGCATGAAGAGCAGAGATTGAAGAAGCACGACAGCCGTTGGATGGACATCCAACAAACACTGCTCTTGTGTGTTGACTAAGTTGATAGGGCATTGCGTGTGCGTCAACCTTTTTTTTGTGAAAGCATACGCATCAACCGGTAGTAGGCGCACAAGTCAGCCTCAAATCTGTGGAAAACAGCATACAGCCCATCTGCCATTATTTCTAATAATGTACAACCCATTTGCTAATTCTTACGAATTTTTTTGGAGCCCATCTTCTTTTTGTTAGCATCACACCCCATATTGTGGCCACGGTTAAAGTATACGAAATTTTGCATATTTCGGTGCGGTCAACTGTTTTTAATCAGAAATATCGATTCACATTCAAACTATTTTGACAAATAATTTATATAAATATAAAATCCAAATAATTGTCCACGCATAAAAATCAATGGAATTTAAGATCTTGTAATGAAAAAAAATTGAAACTAATTCCCGGTTTGATGTGTTTTAAAAATGTACAACCCATTTCTAGGCAAACTGAATGAAACTCTCCTTGTCTTGAAAGATTTGCAGCCCAGCAGGGCTGATAAAGCAAGTAGGCCTTGTTTGGGTATTTCTTTAAAAAAAATAGAACTGGGCTAGCCATTTTCAGCAAGAAAAAAACACAACTGGGCTCATGATGTGGTAAACATAAATAAAACCCTGGCTAGACGGGCCACAGCCCCCGCACAGCCCCGTTGTTACCCTGATCCGTCGCTAAAGTAGTATAAATAATAGCTGCTTGTTCATAAAAAAACTGCGCGACTTGCTGGGTCCCTGGTGTCAACCGCTCGTAGTGTAATTCTCTCATTTATTGACTACATTGACAATGGCGTGAGCCCCAGATGTCCAGCCTTTCCTATGAAAATTTAGAGCCCATTTGATGTGCTAGTTCGAAATACATTTGTGGTTGCTGGTGGGGGCTAATCACTTGGCTTCTGTAATGCACAGTGAGCTCAAGCAGCCGGCGAGAGTGATGTTATTTCCCTTGGTTTGGATTTGTTACAATATTTCACTCTAAATTAAACGAATGGAAAGCCATTTGCCTTGTTTCAAAGAAAATATGACAGTCACAGCCGAGTTGAAAAGGGCAGTAACATCTAACTCCAGCTTACAAATTGAACAAAAGCACGAGGGTTAATTGTTCATCAGGTTTACAAAAAAAACCAGATTGAAAAGGGAAACAACATCTAACTCCAGCACTGTTTTCGGCAGTCACAGTCAAATGCATCGGTCAGGTCCATAGAATGAACATCCTGGGTCGTAAAATTTACTGGATTATGACCACAATATGTTGTAAATAGAAGCCCGACACATTCAGAATCTCTTTTGCCCACGTTAAACTCCTTTTTTGGCTCTTCGACATACCCATCCGTCAAAACCATGCTGCTGATAAACTTAAGCCTGATGGACAATAGTAACCTCGCATTTAGTAGGAAGAATGTGACAAATCTTGTGTTTGCACGGTTGGCTACATATCGTTCTAGCGTTATTGTCCTCAATCGAATCTCATGAGAAGTGAGAAAATCCCGATGCTTATGAATCCACCGATTGGTTATAACTTTCTTACCCCATCTTGTTGCCTAAATAGACATGAAGATTGAAAACAGTTAAGGTCTAAAAGAAGAGTGTCGAAAGAGCAACAGCTGAACATTTAATTCTAGTACACTATATGTGGGCTTCCAATGTGCGTGAAATTATCACCTTTATATACAACTTCTCCAGACATGGAAAGCATTGTAGCAAGCCAATAATCTTGTTCAGATCAAAACTATTCATTTGGATATATAAGATCTTGACAGAATCTAGCACCATTGATAGGCCATCCATGGAGAAACTCTTCATTGAGAATAGAACATAATATTTGTACAAAATGTGTACTCCAAGATGATATATAAATTATGCGCAGAAATTTAAAATGCAGCTTATGGTTACAAGTGTAGATGATAATATAAAGTACCTGAAGACTGTGGAGCCAAACACCATATTGAAATGAGCACAGAGATCATGTATTACACCCAAGGTCTCCAGTTTAGGTGCAGAGAGGACGGTTATTTGCAATGGTGAATAACTAGAATCAAGGTTCAACCTTCGAAGTGAAGGGGCATCTTGGATGATGAGCTGCCTTCCGTCAAAAGAAATTCCAATTCTTACAAGGTTAGGCTACTTTATTTGGAGACAACCGATTCTAACTATGAAAACAAGCACCAAGCACTCCAGCGTGGGGCAACTGGAATGGATGATGCTGTGCAATGAGGCCTCCGATATACGAACCTGCACAAGTGAAAGTTTCTTGAGAAATGGAAGTCGATGGTTTAGTACCAGATTGTCTAGGAGGTAGCACTGCGCAACGGTGGCGGTGTGGAGAGAGGACGAAAACCCCGAGATGGACATTGGTGCTGAGGGCACAAGTTCATGGCATTCGGTATGTGGTATGTGATTTCCAGGGGAATAGTAGAACTCAAGCAGCCGTAGTTCTGTGAATTCAGGGGATTCCAGCCAGGCGTCCACCATGCAGGGCATGGTATGCTTGCTCAGGTAGCATGACGGGATGCAGAGGCTTTGAACGGAGCCCTGGTGGGAGGAGATGATGGCTCTGGGGATTTCAAAATCATTGAAGAGAGATAGCTGACGACAGTCGAGATTAAGGGGAACGGCGCGCCATAGAGGGCACCACCAAATTGAGAGGATTTGGGTGCGGCAGCAATCCTTGGTAGGGAGAAGCGAGATGATCTCCCCAAGGATGGCGTCCAGGAGATCGCTGATGCGGTCCACCCGAGATTCTACGGGTTCGTGGGATCCGGTGGGGGTGGGGTCGCCACTTCTCCCCGCGCTGCCGGGTGCAGGATCTACAACAGGCGTCGCCGTTGGCGGGAGCCTCATCTTCTTGGCGCTGGGGTCAATCGACTTCATTTTCCTTGAGGGCGTCGCGTCGCGCTCATGGATTTGAGTAGAGTAACGAATGATGAGCCTAGTTGTAGTGCGAGCGAAGAAGAAGGGGATCTGGGGGTTTTCTGTAGGAGTGAGGAAGAAGGGGAGATGGGGTTTTCTGTAGGAGCGAGGAGGAAGAAGAGCACCCAGGTTTTGGGGGGGCGGTGTGCTGGGTGTGGGTAGTGCATGTCATTCAGTACATATATGGGCTTTTGAATTGATTTTACTATTTACTAGTGTGGATGGGTTGCTTTGTCTTGGGACTCGAGAAACAATTACTACTAGTACAGTGGAGACACTCTACAGCTACCCAGAAAAACAATTACTACTAGTACAGTGGAGACACTCGACCGCTTCAGGCTCCTCCTAGGTCATTGAAACGTCTCCCTCTACTGGATGCCGTTATACTTTTGTTCACCGACACGCGGGCCATGCAGCGCGCGGGCCCAAATGCCATCCACCAAATTAGAAGACAGTATGCAGGCAGTATGGATTTCACTCTTTGCTGAATCCCCTTCTCCCTCACCGTCTTTAAGAAAGGCAACACTTGCATCTGCCACTGTTCTTCTCTCCGAACGAAGGGAAGGTAAGCGGATCCATGATGTTGGTACATTTTCGTTCAGAGGAAAAAGAACTTTTAAAAAGCAGTAACCGATCCTCACTCTCTTTTTTGTTTCATTGTCATTGCGATTGTGTTTTCCTTTTAGTGCTCTCCTAGTATTCGTCAGTTTCATGATGGACCAAGGAGAACCAGGCAAAGATCTACCGATATTGGAGCAGACGCGGGAGGCTAATACCCACGAGACATAAAGCTCCAAGAAGATGGAGGCAACCACCAAGGTGACCCCAGATACTGAGATGGTCAACGCCCCATTTGAGGTTATAGCCCCCATGGCACTGCAGGAGCAGTTTTCCCCCTTCAAGGATGTGTCCCCCCCCCCCCCCCCCGCTGAGCTGCCTAAGGTGATTTCCTTCTTTGCCGATCTCGATTGTGTTTTTCATCTAAGTATGTGGTGATTTTTTAGAAAATGAAGTATGTGGTGATTAATAATGCAAAATTTTATTAGCTTCGATGCCATGGTATACGTAGTGGTTTAAATAACTTGTGTTTCTTATACTGAATAGTAATTCAGAATTTTTTTTCTGTTTCAATTAGAGCCTTGATGCAGACAAGGATTGTGTGGTTGTACATGTCACTCGCTATGAGGTGGATGACCTGAATATACGCACTGGGAAAACAGAGTTCTTAGGCTGTTGGATCCTGGAAGCCATTTGCGGTTATACCAATGAAGAGTTGTATTCCAGCCTCACTGTTGTCAGGCGTGTTGTCCAGGGTGTACTGAAGCACAAGAAGTTCAAAGCTACTGCTTCGTTTGTGAGGAATACTGTTCTTGTCAAGCTTACGTAGGAAGATGATGTGGCATGCCTCCACAAACATGTTTATCAGTGGCAAGGCCACAAGGTTGTCTTCATGAAGGTTCACAGGATTGAGCTGCTGCGGTACGTCCTCGATGATGTTCATGGCAAGGTCCGTCTTGTGTCCAGCCCAAATTAGATCGAGGCATGAAATAGTTACCCCAGCTAGTGTTTAATAGTAGTTTGGATTGTGTCTAATTATCCAAACATTGCCTGTTATCGACCCCTCCGGGGCTAGTACTCTATTTGAATCTGTCTATGGGAACTGCTGCTACTTTTGTGTGCCCGTGAATCATGTGAGAACCATCGTAATTGTTGCCGAAACAGATGCGTCCTCACTAGTTTTTTCATGAATATGGCATGGTAAGACATAAGTTGTCACGGTTTATCATACGAGCAGTGTGTGTTTTGATGAAATAGAGCACTCGTTTGAGAACCGTGCGCCCACATATAGATAAGTACTTGTAAACACTATTGGTGCTACCCCACTTGTAAGCAGTTGTGCAAAACACGGCACATTGGCTCAGCTCGCTTCAACACTAGGCTATCGACCAGCTAACAATCAACAATCTGCTGTCTGACATATAAGAAACTATGTATCTTGTTATAGTGGTTCATGCAGTTAATTGAGGCCACAATGTAATAAATTCCAAACGTTCACACGCTAGTCCAGCGCTCATGTGGAACACTCACATTAAACTCGTCTTCATAAAAAACTTGAAAAGCATAAGTTCAACAATTTTATACATCTCAATGATTCATACAACATATCAAACACATACTAATTCACAGCAAAAGACAAAGTTGTGAGAAGGTTTACAAATCAGGAAAAAACAAGCAAGGCTTCTCTCTGAGCAAAGGGCCTCCCGGCAGGCTTAAATTTCCTGGAGTTCACTCTGGTTTTTTCTTGTTGCCACCATTCAGGGTTAGGTTCTCTCATTCCAGAATAACCAAGTATAATTGTGGTCTCAGCTGGAATGCTGAACTGAACCATGCAGTGTACTGACCAGGTGAAATTCTTGTGCATTCCACTAAATTTAAGCACCGCTATTTGCAGAAATAAGCAGACCACAATGCCTCTTGTCCGCGCACCTGTCCAAAAAACCGTCGTGCAGCCGTGCCAGCTAGTCCTTGGTCCATGGATGAACTGGTAGAAAGTGCATTCCGGACTAGGATGCAGTTGTTTTCGCTTGTCCCTGCACTGCAATCAGGAAGTAAAATGTACGAATCAGCTTCTTTTAGATTGCGTTGGTCATTCTACCTTAGTTACTACCAATGTAGGGATTCCTTGAAGACAGGAGGTTAGACGACGGCAATGAGGGATAGCCATCTCATTTTGCGCAGTTGTACTAAAACTGAGGTGTGTGCTTTTGATTGCGCGGATAGAAACGATACAGAGACAGACATCCCGAAACGATATGGAGACAGACATCCCTGTTTGCGCAAATAAGAACTATGGTTATTTAAACAGTGACAGATATTACTACTTTCCCCCGTTTTCTCTTCGAACCAAGTCCTAGATTCATGCTATAGCTTTCCCACATTCTTCCCTATTTGATCCAACGCTTTTAGTCGACTATATGAAATAGCTTTACTTCTAATAATAGTAGAAGTCTAGGTGGCTTTGGAACAACGGACGGAAGTAGAAAAAGGACCCACACGAAGGGAGCTGTGGCAGTAGAGCAAGGCAGGTTTCGAAGGAATATATACCTGAGGGTCGTCGGCATGTCGCAAAGACGGCGTCGGGAGGCCGCATCTTGGCCACAATACTGTAGGGAGGAAGAAGGGGTCAGAGGCCCTCCCGAGCCGGCGCTCTCTCAAAGAGAATGGCACGGCCGCCGATCGGGATGCGCGGGCAGTCGTTGGTCTCCTCCCTCGCCGCCGACGACAGCGTGAATGATGCACCTACACCCCTGCCCCGGTCAAGGTTGTCCAGCCAGATTTGTGACCAGCCGTGAGCTGAGAGAGAGTGTGGCCACCTATGTGTTGCTTAGATCTGGAGAGCATGAGAGTGAACGAGAGGAACCCTAGTAAAGCAAGTGCTAAGGCTCCTGCTTTTATATATAGTGGAGTGATTTTGTTGTACCAGCTTCAAAAAAATGCGCTCCTACGTGTACCCGCGAGTGGGTGTGAGAGAACTAGTGCGTGCATGCACCACTTCTCTTCGTGAGAGTACAATATACTATGCCCAAAGAACGTTCGCCGCAAGAGTAATAGTACAAGTGTGTGACGTGTGAGCTACAATAAAATGCGCGTGCCGTCTTTTGTTTTTTAGAAGTTCTGAGGGTAGGGTGTGAAGAGCACATATGTGCATGACGTCTACCTGCAGATAGACGGTGGGTGCGATGTGCGAGTCTGCGAGAGGACTCGGGAGAGTCGTGACTCGTGAGGGTGCGTGTGCGTGAGAGAGAGGGGGGCACGTATCAATGCAATGCATGTGTCCATAAATCATTATCCGACAAACATTCGCCACAAGCCTTTTCCTGACGAACGCCGTAAGAACCGTTAGATTGGCATCCGACAATGTCTGTTTTTCCATGTCATTTAGCAAAGCAGACACTCCTCCTACACACAAATCTTCCATGTGAGTGTTAGCAACTGCTGTATGCTCCATCCATTCCGAAATGCAGTGCATATAGCTTTATTGAAAATTCGAACCTCGCAAACTTTTACCGAGTTTTCGTGTACCAAATTGCACATGTAGAATACCATGTATACATCATTTCATTCATCTTTGAGAGGTAACTATAAAGTTGGGTGAGGAGTCTACAAAGAAATACCATCGTATCACCTGCAGCAATTTCAAGCATCCTTTAGTGTCGAGGAATATCATAGGAACTCTATATGATATGATTTTTACAGGATTTTTTCCTTTAGAGCCAATTGGTTCATAGGAATATATTCATATACTCCACATTTCAAAGGAAATAAACATGATATCATTTCTATAGCTTTAGAGCCACTTGGTTCATATGAATGGATTCCTATACTCCCTTAATTTCAAAGGAAAATAAACATTAGCGTATATTCAATAGAAAAGTTCCTATGATATGAACCAAATTACATCTCTTTTCTAATCCCTCCTCATAGGAATTGAGATACATGTCATCTCTAGATTCAATAGAAAAGTTCCTATGATGTGAACCAAATGACATCTCTTTTCCAATCCCTACTCATAGGAATTGAGATGCTCCATGTCATCTCTTTCCCTCCAACTTCCATGTATACATCTTCTATTCCTAAATAGATAGTACAACCCACTAGTAGCTTTTCTCCAAAACATGCAACTATGGCACAGGAACTATATAGTGTGCCAATAACTTTGAAAGATGGTCGCTGGATGAAGCTAACCCGACAGTGCAGAGATAGGCAAATCCGAGCACTACTGGCCGTTGGATATCATCAACAAACCACCAGATCTGCCACATGTACAATTTAGAAGACTCCATGGTTGAACTTAAGCATAATGCACAAACCTCAAAACACAAGCACTTCTCCTTGGTTCTAGAATCTTCTGTATCATAATTGATTATTTTTTTCTAAATGAATTGCCATTATTTGTTTTTTACTTTATGATTTACTCCCTCCGTTCCAAAATAGATGACCCAACTTTGCACTAACTCAAAGTTAGTGCAAAGTTGGGTCATCTTTTGGAACGGAGGGAGTACAATGCACAACCCCATGAATCTTAACATTTTTATAAAACTTATTGATTTTGAATGAGATGACCTATAAGAACTAAACAAACATCTACATCATGCATATATGACTCAAAGCTTTACATGCTATAGTGTGTATTTATTCATAATTTGGTTTCGAAATCTCATGCGTTCAATACATGTGTACTCCCTCCGTCCGCGAATAAGTGTACTTCTAGCCTTTGTTCTAAGTCAAAGTTTTAAAATTTTGACCAAATATATACAAAAGAGTATTAACATATATGACATAAAATTGATATATTATGAAATTACAATTCAAAACGAATCTAGTGATACTAATTTAGTGTCATAAATGCTGCTACTTTTCCCTATAAAGTTGGTCAAAGTTTTAAAACTTTGACTTAAGACAAAAGTTAGAAGTACACTTATTCATGGACGGAGGGAGTACCTTACTAGTAGTTTTGAGTAGAGTAGCAAATTTCATGTGGCCCCGGGTATATCAAAATGCAGGGCCCATGCATCATTGCCTTTCGGTCGAACCTACGTCCACAATTGTTTGTACGTACTATATCTCCACTGGTCCCCGAACCCAAAATGCTGCCTCGTTCCCGTAAAACCAAGCGGCCCACACATATTTAAGGCATCGGCTCGAACCCGTTTACTACGACGTGGCCCCGCACGCCATAGTACTCCTACAAACCCTACCGCCGCACTCATCATCGGTTTTCTTCAAGAGGACGAGTGAGAAGCCGATTTGTAGTGGAGGCGCTTTAAAAAAAGGATCTGCCGTGGAGACCCCTACCCTAGGGTGCCCTAGGTAGCTGCCGCACGCATCATTGTTTTCTCTTTTCTTTATGCTCTTGCACCCTAGAGTGAAATGATGGTTGCTTCGTCCGTCCAGCTTAATGCGGGAAAGGTGGGGCTTTGTGATTTGACCCCTCATCGCTCATTTTCTACTACCGCGGCGCTACGACCGGGGTACCTCCAATTCCAACCGCTGCTCCGAACTGTAATTTGGTGCATCGCACGTGGAACAAGACGATGGATGAGCCACATGTCGGCCAAAGGGGTCCTGTTAAGTGTGTCGCCATTTCGTGTGCGGACTGACCCTGCTTGAGTTGCTACGCCAACACGACAGGAGCAGCCTACCACTTGGTTTTGCTCCTTGGTGAATCCCGACTATATTGATCTAAAAAGATACGTGCTGAACTACCCTCTCCGTCTCGGTTTTTTATTTTTAGGCGTCTCGGTTTATAGGGCCTGCACGTAGTTCTAGGTCATCCATTTGACTAACTAAATAGGAGTTACTATGTCACAAAAAGTATATCATTGGATTCTTAAGCGGATGTAGTTGTATTTAAAAGTCGAGGGCGGGGCTTTTCCTGCGCGGTAGGCGGCGGGGCAGTTCCGCCTAGTCGGTTCGACAGAGACGCAAGAATACGAGGGAGTAGCTGCTGCAAATGTAGGGCTGTGTGATTTGATAGCGAGTTACTGCTGGAAGGTGGGGCCCCGAGATTTGACTTGCCATTATCATTTTAACTGTGGCGCTACGACCGGCGTGAGTCTCCCAGATTCCTGACCACCTCCATACAGGTGCCTCTCCCAATGCTCCACCATGTAGTAGAGGCTGGCTCTTGCATGAGAACCCACTTCTCCACTTTTTCCTTGCCTCTCTTGCCTCCACATATGCAAAAATGCCATGTAAAGCGCACTATTGCACTTACTTTTACTTGCTCCTACAGGTGCTTAAGCTTGCCACATAGGCATAAAGTCTGATGTGGCAAGTTAATCAAGAAGAGAGAGACTAGTTTGGTGACCCAAGGAAGAAACGGTGCTAAGCGCGTGTACCTAGGTGAAAAGACAATTTTGTGTCTATAGCTAATTAAATGAAGCAAACTTAGCAACACCATTTCATTGGAAGAGGCCACTCCTTGGCAAATGCAATAAATACACGCGCTTACTAGCACCGTTTCTTCCTTGAGTACGAAGAAAGAAATAGAGAGGAGTAACAAAGAATACACTTATAGCCAACCATGTTGTAGTATGAGTGACTAAGTGATGACTATGTATGACATGCCAACATCAGATAGCCTAACGCACCGTGTTAAATCTCCAAGGGCGCGACTGCGCGAGCGACGCGACGGTCGTGGTAGGCACGACCATGATACGGGCTGCTGGCAGCCCTTGGATCTGAGATCAAACGGTCGCATGCTAAGTTGCTGAAAATTTGCAGAACAACCACTACAAGAAATATGGTAATCTGTGACAGCCCATGTCTGTCGCCGAGAGCCCAGGAACTGTCATCGATGACCGTCGGTGACGGTGGGCCTATCCGTCATGTATATCGCGTCATAATTTGTCCACCCGACCAACCATGACGGATTTTCCGTTTGTCATGGATTTAGGCCAAATTATGATGGTCATTTACCGTCACCGATCAGCCCCCAAGCCCGCCCGGCCCGCCCCAGGCCCGGGCCTCTGTGACGGACTTTTCCGTCACGCATTTACATGATGACATGGTATCAACACTCCAGTTTGGGTCTGACGTGGCGCCGCTTGGGCCCATGTAGTCTTCGGCCCAGTAAGTTTAGGCCCATTTGTTTTGGTTTGAACTATTTGTTTTCACTCTTCATGTTAGCCCATTTCCGATGGTCCAACAAGCACATCAGCCCATTAATCTTATGGGTCAGTTATGTTTTTTACCCAAAATATGTTTCGAGGCCTACTTCATCCAGCCCATCAATGTTAGGTTTACCCAACGAAGCCCATTTGTGATTTTTACACGAAACAATTTAGCACTGACAATTATTAATAATTTATATACAAATATTAAGATAGAAAAGAGGCACAACAGTACAAAGCACAAGTCACATTACACAAGTACTGGTCCTCCATGACACATCCAGCATAGCACAAGTCACATTACACAAGTACTGGTCCTCCATGACACATCCAGCATAGCATTCAGCACCAACAAGCACCAACAAGCAACTAGTTAGCATCGAACAATATGCAGTTTGCATAACAAAAGGCTGACAAAATAACAAGCTAGGTTCCACCAGCATATCCCACATTCATATAGCTTCCAGCAGCTTTTTGGACAAACAACTTACCCTTCAGCTGATCTTGATGGCATCTGACTTAGCAATAAGTCAAGTTTTGCATCCATCTCAGCTTGCTTCTTCCTGTTCTCCTCATTTCGCTTCCTGTACTCCTCATCTTGCCTGGCACTTTCTTCTTCAGATTCCTTCAACTTCTTGGTCAAGGTGTCAACACACGCCCGAGGCTCAACATTCATCTTCTGCGCTGCCAATTCTACTTCACGGTTGATAGCACTGGATCTCGCATGGACGTGCTGGATCCCCACATGCTGAAGAAACCTCGGCTTCTTAGTGTGCTTAGCAAGCACTTCAGCTATAGCTTCGGTTGCCGCCTCAGTTGTAGAGCTCGATTCCTGACCATCTTCTGTAGGATTAGGAACCTTCTTTTCCATCTCGGTCTAGCAATGCAAGCAACAAACATGGTTATGAGACAGCTTAAGCACAAGTAGAGATGACATCATCAACAAGTTAACATGCATGAGTAAAGCTAGCATGCATCCTTATCTTGTGAGAACAGAGTTAGATTAAACTTCTTTCTGTGCGGAGCTGAGTCGGATTATTCATCAATAACAAAGTGGCCAGAAGAAATAGGATAAATTATATCAATAAAGTACAAGCAACTAATGTTTAAATCTAATTATTTTATATATACTACAAGATAGAGACCGAGGATGGCCAAAACTACAATATAGGACAATCTATTACAAGATACTCAGGTGAATATGTTAACATTTCCAATTAACCTACACTGGCATTTGCTTAATATTTTTCAATCTGTAAGAGGGACTGAAACAATATTAATTCTAGCCGTGCAGAAGTTAAAACTTTGATGGTTGGTAGTCTTTGAAAGCTGACTTACAATTGCATCCAGCACAACATTGGTGTAACCTTTCTTTTTCTTGCTGTAGTGGCACTCCTTGAACAAATCCACTGCAGTTGGTTCTTTATCTTTGTATTTGTCTCCCTGAAAACAACAGATGTGAAGGCAAGGGAGCATCATATACCTACACTACATGGAAGCAATCCAAAAACACCTTTTAACAGTGCACACATACATCTTGCACATCCACAGCCACATGTTTGACTTACCAGATTTCCACAGTGCATAGGGTAGCTACGCGCTCCAGTAGTTTGGTGGAACTTAACTTGAGCTCGATTAGCTTTTTTAATTTGAGATATCCCCTACATAAAGATTCCAAATACATGTAAGGCACGGTCTCTAGATTAGCATGTAGAAGGCGAGATCGATCTGCAGGAAGAGACATACCATCTTTTTGGGATCCTTCCAGCTTTCCACCAGCTCGTTCCACTGGTCATCAGTCATCGAGGGGACTGGAGAAGTTCTCCTCACCAAATGGGGTGCGTGAGGATCAAAATACTCTTTCTTGAGCCTATATCGTTGTTCGCGAGTCGCGCGTTTCAGCATTTCTGTGCAAGCCTTCCTAACTGGCACCACCTCTAGGTCCATCTGAAACTTGTTCTAGTAAGATAAAAAACATGGGTAAGTATCATGATGGCACATAGACAAAATAGTAGAAGATTGACAGGTTCCTAGCAATGTGAGGGAGAAAGGCTAGGATTATGTACTTACACCAACTTTGCCTACAAAGTTCCTGAAGATCCCATCTCTGACATTTCCATTTGGGTCCTTGTAATCCTTCCAGTGCTTAAACACGGGCATATGGTGTCTGACTGTGACATTGCATTCGGTTGCAAACTTTGCAGCCAGAAGAGGTGTCTCTGGCCGTAAGCTTCCTTCTGGAATGAGAAGCGGCAGTTTGCCCTGCCGGCGTCGAGTGATCCTTTCCAGACCTTTCCCAAATTGGGCCCCCTTTCCCTTGGCTCCTCATAGGATTTTGGACCTACAAAGAAGGTAAAATCAAGGATGGTATTAAGCTCACAAGAAGGCCAAGACAACATACTAGTAACCGATGGCAGCAACAATTAAGGCGAAACAGTGTAAAGCGGTGACAAGAGAAGCTAATGATGTATGCACTAATAGTTGATCTGTCCAGCTTCATTATGGTTTATATCAAGTATATTTAAGACTGCAAGATGCATAGAACAATAGATTAAACAAGAAGTTCAGAAAATCTAAATGGAAGATCTAAAGGGCATTAATGCTTGAATGGAAGATCTGAAAATATATATACTTAATTTGCTATGTCACAATGCCATTACTAAATAACAATAGCCTCATTAACAATCAAATAAATGCAGAAAAATTAGGTTTGTAACTTGCCTTCAAAGTTACTGTCAGGTTGAGATTGCTGATGAGGTTGGGTACTACCACCAGCTTCGTTGTCCCTCTGGTTGTCATCATCACAATGGGCAATGATATTAGCTCCATTGGCCATCCAGTTGTCGTCATCACAATGTGCAAGGTCATCATCTTTTTAGAAGAAGGCATCCAGTGAGAGGATGTTCATTATGCAATCGAAGTTAATACACAAGGCTAGAAATTCAAAGAACAGAACATGAGCATGATATGACAACAATAGTAAGAAACTTGCCTTCAACAAAATGGTCATCAGAGTTGGGAACAAATTCTTCAGCTTGGCTGGCACAAGCCACAGAAGAAATTGGCTTATGAATGACACTTGGTGTCTGCTATTTAGGATCATACATCTCTTCATTTTGAGCACTTGCATCAACATTTTGTGATTGTACTTTCCTCGACCTTGTAACTCGCATATTAGTTGGGATGTCCGTGAGAACTCTCTTAGGAGGCCGAGGCTTGACTCCACCAGGGGGCATGGCAGCAGATCTTTTCTTACTAGATTCCTGACTTGTTTTTTTACAGTCCTTCAAGCCCTGATAGAAATGAAAACACGGTTTAATTAACAACCTTTAACAAAAACTCTGCTGCAATGACCAACAAGCAACATATCTAGCAAGGACTAGATGGAGGATTTTAGCACCTTGGAGTTTGAGCTAGCAGTAGGTGTGGACTTAAATTCTTGCAATGCTTCTGTCTCATGTACTAAACTACCATCGGACGACTCTCCTTCACTGGTATCGTCCTCATTAGGATGGTACTCAACTTCAGATTCATCGATACTATTGCTGGGCCTTTTTTTCCAGGTGAAATGACAGTTTTGGCTGCAAACAATGTTGATAATGCAGGACTTCCGAGTGCTTGAAGCCTTGAATTGTTCCTTATGATTCTTTTGAGGCACAAATCGTCCATAGGCCGATGTACAGGTGGTGGTTCTAAGATGAGTGAACACATTAACACAAATTACTATGTGCATAATATGTACTTAATAACAAATTACTGTTTCTTATGTTTATGTATGGTTACGGCCCTAATGAACCAGGAACACTAGCAATTGAAGTCAAGAACAATAAAAACACTATTACCACCTAGTAATTAGACATACATGGTCATGTTTTGAATTTTATCTGGTTGGATAGGAATATATCAGTATACAGTTGTGTGCAATTCTAAAAACCAACAAACGCTGTACAAGTATGCAGTAGCTCAAGCTCTAGTTTCAGATATGGTAGTTTTAGATCAAAGCCATTGGCGCTGGGAAGGCAATCAGGAGTTCATGTGAATAGTGGCGGTGCTGGGTGTTGTATATGATGTCAAGCGACATCACATAAGTTGGATTAGCAGCACAAGTACACCTATGTTTTACTCTAGTTTACCTCATATATGCACACACATATATAGCTTTGACATCACTTGCTCTGACTCCTATCACCACCACTGCATGTGAAGCTTCAATGCTTCAACTTATTCAAATAGCAGGCATGGGTTAAGAAGATTATACCTGCTGTCTTGCATCCTCGGGATTTCCTCGCTGCAATCTTCTTCCCCATTAGTGTGCCGTGCAGATGTCCAGCGAGGTGTTGGAGATGCCCTTGGAGCAGCGAAGTGTGGTGGCGGCGATGCACTTGAAGCGGCGCAGTATGGAGGCGGCAACGGCTTGTTTCTCTGGTTTGGTGGAGGGGAGGAGGAGGGGAGGGAGTCTGTGGCCGGCAATGGATGTGGGGTTGTGACCGGTGGTGGAGGCGGAAGAGGAAGAGGAAGGGAAGTGATGGAGGTGACCAGCGGCGGCCGGGTCGTGTTCTAGGGTTTGGTGGAGCGTGGGGGCGGAAGGGGGTCTTGGCCAGCAGTGAGGGAGGGGTTGTGACCGGCGGTGGAGGTGGAAGAGGGACAGGGCTCGTGCTCAGCGGTGGAGGAGTTGATGCCGGCGGTGGAGGAGGTGGTGCGGGCAGTGGAGGCGGATCTGGGGCGGCCGTGCGGAGGGGGGTGTGGGGGATTTGGGGGCTGGGCGGCCGTGCGGTGGGGTTAGTGGTTGGTGTCAAATTACAATGGTGTCCCTTCGTATGTACTGATGGAAGAATAGCTTGGTGGGTAATATGGTCAATTCAAGATGGTTCTTTTTGGCTTGGTGCCGGTGGAGCGAAAATAAAGTCCCCTGCGCGCGCTTTCTTGCCGCCAGGTAAATTTAGAAATTGATCTCTCCACTCAAAAAAATAAAGAGAATTGATCTCTCCACTAAAAAAGAGAGAGAGAATTGATCTAAAAAAAGTTCTAGAGAATACATCACGAGCAAGTAATTTGTTACTATAATGAGCAAGACATATATTTAATTACACACTATGTCATAATTACTAGAAATTATTTATGAAATAATTACCCACCCGCCCACCACACCACTCCGATTCCATTTTGTGATGGAATCGAGCGCACGGTCTTGATGGCGACCCGATCATCGGAGGCGACGTTAGTGATCACATGAATGGTATAGGACGTCGTTGATACGTGTCGATTCTTGGGCGGCATGGGCCTGGGATGGATGGACGGAAAGCTCGGGAATGGAGCGCACGATCTTGAAAGCTTCCGACAGAGCCGCGACCGGAGTCGACCCGGTCATCGACGGTGACCCGATCATCGGAGGCGACGTTAGTGATCACATGGATGGTGTAGGATGTCGTTGATATGTGTCCATTGTTGGGTGGCATGGGCTCCGGGATGGATGGACGGAGAACTTGGAATGGAGCGCACGATCTTGAAAGCTTCCGACAGAGCCGCGACCGGAGTCGACCCGGTCATCGACGGCGACCCGATCATCGGAGGCGACATTAGTGATCACATGAATGGTGTAGGACGTCGTTGATGCGTGTCGATTGTTGGGCGGCATGGGCCCGGGCCGGGATGGACAGAAAGCTCGGGAATGGAGCGCACGATCTTGAAAGCTTCCGACAGAGCCGCGACCGGAGTCGACCCGGTCATCGACGGCGACCCGATCATCGGAGGCGACGTTAGTGATCACATGGATGGTGTAGGACGTCGTTGATACGTGTCCATTATTGGGTGGCATGGGCTCCGGGATGGATGGACGGAGAGCTCGGAATGGAGCGCATGATCTTGAAAGCTTCCGATAGAGTCGTGGTCGGACTCGACCCGGTCATTGACGGCGACCCAATCATCGAAGGCGACATTAGAAAATAATCTGTCAGGGGTGTAGTTTCAAACAAAAAGAGAAATTTGAGCGAGTTGCGGTTTAAAAGATATGAATATTTTTAAAAACTTTAAATTTGCCGCCAAAAAAGGGGGAGAAAGTGGAGCCGAACCTGGGTCACCAGTGCTGGAGCGAGATGCTCTATCCACTGAACCATCTCAGTAATTGTGTTTTATGTTCTGGGAATTTCTTTTATTGAGTCATCGGTAGCATATTAAAAGAGAAAAATCGCGCCATAGGGAAAAAGGGGAGAAAGCGAAGTCGAACCTGGGTCACCAGCGCTGAAGTGGAGTGCTCTTTCCACTGGGCTATCTTGATTATTGTGTTATAATTGGTGGGACTTCGTCTTATTCAGCGGAAGCTGTCGCTAGCATATAGAGAAAAAATCGCGCGCTGGATCAGACGCACTATCTGGTGGAGCGCGTAGGGCTCGCGCGATGGATCAGACGCGCGTCTGGTGAGTTGGACGGTGCTGGACTATAGGCGAGAGGGGTGGGCGAGTAGGGGCCTGAGTCGCTCGTGGCGCCGCCAGAAAGGCACAGAGCGCCATTTTTGCCTGCCAGGGCAATGGTCACCACACGCTCTCCCTCTCTGTGAATTAGTTGAAGAAACCGACCGTGTCACAATGTGCTTCTATGCTCAATTAGGGTATACAAAGAAGCTAGATATTAATGGCTAAGGATAGGTGCCCTGTTTGGATGAAAATCAGTTTCCGCGGCAAACTTTGATGCCTGATCCACTGGCCTTTAATAGGGTAATTTGTCCAGAGGTTTTGGGTAGATGGCCAGGGTAGTAAGGAGTGTCATTCTGCCAATTTACACTGCCAAGACTGTTGGCTAGCCTGGGATCGCTTCACAAAGCTCCAAAATAAACTAGATATAAGGAACTTGATTTTAGGCCATATTATTAACATACATGAGCCTTATGAATTTCAGAAATTATTTGTGAAACTGAATAGCCAATGACAGCATACATATGCCATCCTCACAACAGCCGGTGCATAGATGATATATTGTCAGGCATACAACAAGGATTACAACTATAGCGACTTCGTTAACACATTGACAGACAAGATGGTTGGCCTATGAAGGCAAACAAAATAAAACTTCAGATACAACTCTGTTATGGATCACATCAAGGATCAGCGGTCATTGCCGTATCAAGGCAAACAAAATAAAACTCCAGACCAACTTATGCTTGCAGCACAACCATTTTTGAGCATCTCCTTCTCAGCCTCATTAGCACCGCATGTCGAATATTTCAAAATTAGAAGTTTCCATGAACTGTACTGAACAAAACTATGTATCAGTGAGAAGAAAAACACATCACACTCTCATGTACTGTACTGAACAAACACTATGGATCACAACACACTGACAGACTAAAACTCTGTTAAGGCAAACAAGATAAAACTTCGGATACTACCATTCTAATCCTCTAACACACCGGCCAACACATCAACTACAGGATTCAGTGAGAATTTTTTTTAGGAAATAGCAGTTGGTAATGTACTGAACAAAAACTCCATGTAGTGCATAAAACACCTCACTCTCTTTAAAACTGTACTGAACATAAACTCCATGTAGACAATAGGAAACAACAACTAAATGAAGAATGAAGATAGTACCTCTACATTAAAACATCTACTCATCATCGCTGTCAGCATCCATGGCACCTCCTTCGTCTTCGCTGCAATACTCCAGACCCGTATCATCTTCTTCCTCTTCATTGCCACCTTCATACACTTCTGTGCTTTTTTCTTTCATCAAACGAGCAACTACATCAGCTTCAAAAACAATGCCTTGCTCATCATCTCTATGCAAAGGCTTCTCGGATGTAAGGTCAGAAACAGATATTCTCCTACCCTCCTCAACACAACACTCGTCCTCTTGATATGCAGGACCAGTAAAAGGTACACCCTCAGTTTCACTAATATTGAAGAGATGCCTCTGTTCAAATGTTTGCACAACTTGCCAATTCTTCCCATACTTCGTGCTTGGCAAATAAAAGACCTTTCTAGCCTGCGTAGCCAGAATCAAAGAATCGTCCTTGTACCACATACTTCCAACATTTATGCTCTCGAAAAAACCATCATTTTTAAGCTCGGTCTTCTTTCCATCAAGTTTAAACCAGTCACATTTAAACAAAACAACTGACCTGTCATCCAAGTTGTAGTCTAACTGAATGATCTCTTTCAAGGTTCCATAAAAATTTATGAGCTTACGGTCATGTTCACCTTCGGTCATGACTCCACTATTTTGCGTTCTCTTGTTGCTATCACGATCAACAGTGCTAAATCTAATCCCATTCACTATGCATGATGAGAATTTCCGGACTCTCCGATCAGGACCACATGCCAAGGCAAAGAGATCTACGTCTACCTCTTCACCAACCTCATCCTGCATCCTTATCATCTGCAACAACACACACAAACACATACATTAGAATATGTAGTGAAATGTGACAACCAAAAACTAGATGCGAATGAAAACTAACATAGTTCTTGAACCATGTTGGAATTTTTTTTGAAGCTCCTTATCACTGTCCGACGCCCCTTTTCTCTTTAACTCATCTCTGAATATTCTGTAAAGTAAAACATATTAATCAACATATCACATAAGTACAACACAAACAACATAAGCAAGTTCAGAAGTGACAACATACTCGATATATTTCTTAGCTTGATCACAATTGTTCAACACATACCACACCATCTGATCAAATTCTTTTTCCGCATGTACATATTCATAATCATATCCTGAAGTAAAATTAACTCCATGTCCAAAAACATCAACACCATAGGCTTCTTCATCTGAAAAACCTATATTTCTTGGGTTCCGATTAAATATTGTTTCAACATCATCCATGTACTTGGAACAAAATGTCAGGCACTCATCCGCAACATATGCTTCAGCAATCGAACCTTCTAGTCATGCCCTATTCCTCACATAGCGCTTTAAAGTATATAGCCTTCTTTCAACTGGGTACATCCACCCATATTGTACGGGACCTCGAAGCAATGCCTCTTCAGGTAAATGTACTGCAAGGTGCACTATCACATCAAAGAAAGCAGGGGGGAAATTTTCTCAAGCTTGCACAAAATTATAGGGATTTCTTTCTTCATTTCAGCCAACACATCCCTATTAAGAGTTTTGCTGCATAGTTCCCTGAAAAACTTGCCTAACTCAGCTATTGCTTGATATATATCACTGTCCAAAAATCCTCTCATGCCAGCAGGTAAGATTCTTTGTAGAAGAATGTGACAATCATGTGTTTTAAGGCCTTGTACCTTGGTACCATCAGCACTTGTACATCTTGATATGTTGGAAGCAAATCCATCCGGAAACTTTAACTCCCGTAGAAATTGACAAAATGCAGCCACTTGTTCTTTGGACAAGGTATATCATGCCCGAGGCATCACATATGATTTTCCTTCCTTCCTTAATTTCAACACCTCTTTAATATTCAAATCTTTGAGATCAATCCTAGCATTGAGTGTGTTCTTTGTCTTCCCCTCTAAGTTCAAAATTGTCCCAATGAGGTTTTCACATATGTTTTTCTCGATGTGCATGACATCAAGATTGTGCCTCAGCTTCAATTTCCCCCAATATTCCAAATCCCACAAACAAACCCTGCGGATCCAAATTGGCACATGAGCCTTCTTGCTGCCCAAGTCAGAACGTTTCCTTTTCTTACTTTCTTGTTGCCTCCCAGGTCTAACCTTCTCCAATTCTGCTTGCAGCTCTTTCTCAGAGAATTTACCTGGCCGATCATTGCTTTCATAAAGACCAACAAATTCATTATTTCTCCGCAAACGATGTCCCTTTGGAAGGAATGATAGTGACCAATATACCCAATTTTTTCCTTAGGCCGTAAGAAATAGGGTGTTTGTCACAATGAATACATGCAAAATAGCCTCTTGTGGTACGCCCTGAAAGAGTACTCAGATCTGGGTAATCATGAATGCACCATAGAACTGCAGCATGAAGATCAAACATTTTTTCACTAAGAGCATCATATGTACGCACACCCTCCCAGAGCTCAAGTAATTCTTCTACAAGTGGTTGTAGAAAACATCAAAGTGCTTGCCAGGTGATTTAGGACCTGGAATTAGCAAAGCCATCATGAAATTTGACTGGTCCATGCATGCCCAAGGTGGAAGGTTGTATGGTATAACAAACACAGGCCACATACTATAGGTTGTGTTAAAGTTTCCAAAATGATTGAACCCATCAGTGGCAATGCCAAGTCTAATGTTTCTAGCATCTTTGGCAAAATCTGGATATTGTTTATCAAAATCTTTCCATGCATCACCGTCAACCGGATGACTCAATTCCTTCTCACTGGGCTGCCTCTTTAGCTTGTGCTATTGTGCTTCTTCTGCTCCTTTTTTGGAAAGAAACATCCTCCTCAGCCTAGGCACCAATGGAAAATGCCTCAACACTTTCTGTGGAATCTTCTTTCTAGCAGGGTCTTTCCACCTTGATAGGCCACAAACTGGGTAGTTGTCATGATTGGAATATTGCTTCCTGAATAAAATGCAATTATTAAAGCACACATGTATAGAAACATACCCAAGGCCTAATTCCTTCAGAAGGTTCTTCGCTTCCTCGTATGATTTTGGGAGTGTATTAGGTTCAGGGAATGCTTCAGCCAATATCTTCATTATATCAGTAAATGCACTATTTGTGATCCTATGGTATGACTTCAAATGAAGAAGCTTTACCACAAAGGAGAACCTCGAAAACTTGGTACAACCATGATAAAGTTGCTGCTTTGCCTCTTTCATCACGTTCTTCAAAAATGACTCATGCTCAGAAGGATTTTCAGTTTCACTTTCAGCTTGTTCTACTGTTGTGCGTAGGTCTCCAAACATCTCCTCGAATCGATCAGCACCATTGTTACCATCGGTGGTGTCATGCACATGAACAGGTTCTTCAATCACATCAACATGAAAGTCTTCTCCATGATATATCCAGCGAGTGTATGTACTTTCCATGCCATACGTCAATATGTGTGTGTTCACAACGGTCTAATGCTGGTGTTTATGATTAAGGCAATTTCTACATGGGCAGAGTATTTTGTCATCCTCGCTGAATTTATCTTGAATGCAGTTCATAAATTCTTTGACACCTTCGATATACTCACGGGAAAACAATGTACGATGAATCCAACGTCTATCCATCTGCATTGCAGAAAAAGAATCAAAGATATATCATCACTGAAGAGACATGACTAGAACAACTTACAAGTAATCCCAATATTACAAGGGGCATATGGATCAGAATTATAACTCTAGACAGGCAACATGTTTACTAGCAAAGATGGAAATAACATACAACCATAAGTGAAGAATTTTAATGGCCAGATAAATAAAATAGCAACAAGTTATAATAGAGGGAGCTGCCTATAGACAATCTCTTCTGCACAACAGAACAAACAAAATAACGATAACCAGGTAGTCACAAGTATTAAGGATTTAAGGCAGCATCAGATTTTGGGCATTTTGTACCAATAGAAGCAGCATGTCCTGTACTTAGGGCAGGATCAGATTCTGGGCATATTCTGCCAACAAAACACCAAGCTTAAGCATGCATAAATCACTTGCAGATTACGCAAGGTAACTGGGATTTTGGATCACATGGTATACAAGATCCGGATATTAAAACACAACACAACCCCAACTTTTAATCTATGCGTACATTTAAATCATTTGGCCAAGCACCGTTATCCTAGATCCCCTATCCAAAAAAAAATCACCTCAATCCATACAACTATACTGGAATAGCAATATTAAGGATGGGAAATCCATCTTAAATTATCTCTATATATGCATACTTGCTTCACCTCCGCTTGCAAATCACAATATTTAATCAACAAATTCAGTAGGAGAGAGATGATTTCTGTAGAAGACATACCGCTCGCTCCTGGTTGACGTTGATGTGGGGAAGAACGGGGGAGTGTCCGGTGCAGCAATGGCGGGCGGCGGCTGCTGGTCAATGCGGCCATGGCGGGCGGCGGCTAGATCGTGGCGCGGCAATGCCTGGCGGAGGCTGGCTCGTCGGCGCAGCAAGGGCGGGCGGCGGCGAGGCGAGAGGCCTACGGGATCCTGAAGATGACGCCGAGCCAGACCACCCCGCCAGACCACCCTCGCCCGGGTAGCCGTCGGTGGCACTAGCGGCGCCGCGGCGACGGCCCTCGTTCTGGACGGCGACGGACTAAATCGATAACTTGTTTTTTTACTGTCATGTGAGGCATACAATGGCACCCACGCATCCTCACTGTTTTTTTGGAAAAACATGTATGGTCCAACCGACATGTGGGCTAAAGAAGGGGCATCTACGCCACATCAGCATGAGCACAATCCATGACGGTCCGGATGGTGTATATGGAAAAAAAATTGTAGGCCCGACTAAGCCCACTTGTTCGATTCCTGACAGTTTCTGTGACGGTAGCCCGACGTCCGTCATCAAGGGCCTACTGTTTTTCGGCCCACACGCGGCTTACTAGTCAGTGACGGTATGGGTGACGGATGAGTGTAAACTGTCATAATCGTTGACGGATATAGGATCGTCAAAAAAATCCGTCATGGATTAACAGATTTCTTGTAGTGAACCCTCTAGGATAGGATATTCACCCATAGGTCTAGAATCATGCCATGCAACCATTCAATCTCAGATCCAAGGGCTCTCGGAAGCCCATATCATGGGAGAATGGAAAGCCACTACCCTGCCGTTCGCACGCTGGCAGTTCGCTCCTACTCGTCCATGCACATCCTTCAATACTACGGCGGTTCACTCCTAGTCGTCCCTTCCATTCATATTACGGCAGTTCCACTAATCCTAACCCTCCTCCCAAATCCATGGCGACCCAAATCTCCATGATCGGTGGTGAGTACAAGGTTAGAACCATCACCGGCGATGAGTTCGATGTCATTTACACCCGTTCTTCCGCACGGTGAAAGGATGCCTTTCTCACTTTAGATGCATGTTCGAAAACTCAGATGATGAGTGGGTCGCTGGGCTAGATGTTGAGTACACCATAGTCCTGGGACGAGAGAAGGATCTAAAGGATGAAGAGAGGAAGAAGCCTGTCGTGATCCAGGTTTGCGTGCATGACTTATGCTTCGTCTACCACATATGCCATGCCGATGTAGAGTGCCAGGATTTTAAGGACTTCCTCGGGAGCAACCTAGTCAAATTCGTTACTGTAGACTTTGGTAACGACAAAGAAATTCTAGGTCAGATAGGCCTCGTTGTAGGCAACCCCTTCGACCTCCAAAAGAATCGGCTGGTGCCCTCTCGTCAGCCTTCAATGCTGACCCTGGCAAGAGCCATGGTTCATCCTTCGTACGGTAAACTGGTGAAACCTCCATACACGCTTCATCGTCATGCATGGCAGCGGAATTTACTAGATATAGACCACATCCACTACGCTGCAATGGATGGCTACCTTTGCTTCAATATCTACAAGGGTTGGATGAAGAGCAATAGCCAAGTGTGCGATTCAAGCAAAGAATTATCAGCCAAAAGGAATAGGGACAAGGACGAAGTCGAGGATGTGGACGAGGACTCCGGGTAAGGTGGCAGTGTCGTTGCTCATGGTGGTTCTAAACTTCTAATGTAGTGTCTACCGGATTAGTTGCATAGTTTAATTTCAGGTGTGCTTAGTTTAATTTGAGGGGTGTGTTGTGCTGAGCCCCCAGCAGAACTATGTTATGTTTCTTCTCATTACTTTAACTCTTCAGTGTGTACATACTACTAGTATTTCTTTAATTGAATTTAGCACCCCAATTAAGCACGTACTAGCTTTTTTTAATAGTACTATATGCATAATTTGGCGATGAGCGCTCTCTATATGTACCACCTATTTTTGATTTCAAGTTTTGCTCCATGGCGCAATCCATCGATAGTACCACTGTACAAAAGTATACATTTTTTTAAATGCCAGAGTACTGTTCATCACATATATAGCCAATTAAATTCTCAACCTAGAACGACGTGCATGCCATGTAGTAAACCGATACGGAGGAAGTATAGTAAAAATGAGGTGATTTTACCGAGCGATCGGCGGGGGAGCATGGCCTGTCATGCGGTCCCACGTGTCATGGTGTACCAAGGCGATGCGCGTGTCCCTCTTGAGGCAGAAGCGATACTAGTACGTGGTTTGAGATGATGGCGAACCCAGGGCCCTGTTTGGATCAATGGGTTAGAGTTAGTTTGGGTTAGTTTGGACTCAACTAACTCAAAAAGATCCAAACGGGAGGGTTAGTTTGGGTTAGATGCATCTAACCCATCCAAAAACACTAACCCATACAAGAGGTGTTTATTTGGGTTAGTTCTTCTCAAGGCCATTAAAAAAATATTTTGTTTTCTCTCGCTCTCCCCGCAGCAGATCCCTCCCCACTTCCTCGAAGCTTATCCTCCTCTCCCTCTCTCCCTCTCGCATCGTCCATGAAGGCGCCTCGCCGTATCCGCGCTCCATCTAACCCTGCCATCCAAACACCTCTTTTGTTAGAGTTAGTTCAGGGTTAGTTCAAGGTTAGAATCTAAATCTAACCTCTAACTGAGTTAGAGTATCCAAACAGGGCCGAAGTGTGAAATAAGGGTTGCTTCGTCCGTCTGGGAAAGTGCGGCATTGTGATTTGACGTCTCATTGCTCATTACTACTACTGGGCCGGTACGAGTGGGGTGCATCCCCCCTGCTATTCTGCACTGTTATTTGGTGCTTTACACGTCGACCCGATTGCTATATGTCCCACATGTCAGCGACATGAAGTACAGAATTCATGAAAGGGAGCGTCGACGGAGGAGTATACTACTAGAGAATTCATAAAAGGGAGCGACTTAGTTTTGGAAAAATTTGTTCTTACGGAGTACGTACCCACTAGGGTTTATAAGGCTCATCTAAAAAACATTCGTTTTTCCGTTTGATAAGTCTCAATTCTACTCCACTATACTAGTAGTAGTACCATTACATGTTGGATTTCAAGGTGCGTTAGATCACCCGACGCAAGCAGTGTCAAGAGGAAACTAACCAATGCATGTACAAGTTCATGGAAATTTAGTGGTCATTCATGCATTCGTTCTAATTAATGCCTCGGTAAACACAACTTCTTGAGAAAAACGAGCATACTAATTACTTGTGCAAACTACGAAATTAATTCGACCACTCACCGTCTACCTTGGTTGGAGAGATTTTGAAATTGAGCCATAAACTGGAAAGGAGGGAGTAGTAACTTTTGTCTTGATTACAATTTGTGGCCTTGTATAGATGCAAAATGTATTTTTTCATAGTGGCCTTGTATAAGTAAATGGAGGGAGTACTAACCAAAGTACGTAGTAGGGACGAGGAGTAAACGGAGGGAGTAGTAAAATTTTCTCCTCGGGCTGCGAGCCACCGCGCGCGTGGGCGAGGGAGCGGGCGTAAGGCGTGGTAAACAAGCTTCACCTCATCCTGCGAGCCACCGCGCCCGTGGGCGGGGGAGACGGCGTACTAAGCAAGCTTCTCCTCATTCTGCGAGTTGACGGGACACACCAAAAGTATTCTAGTGTATAGAGCCTTGCCTCTAAGGTAGGCCCCACATAGTTTGCCTTTTTTTTAATTTAACATAACGCATCAAGTCACAATTTGTTTGTTCACCCGTGGTAGACGATCCTCCCTCCACCAAGTGGACAACCAGTACACGTGCCAAATTACCATGTGGGCTGCCTTTTTCGTACAGAAATGAGCTCCACCGTGTACCCGCGCGGGTGTGGTTGGGAAAGAGACGGGAGTACGTGCACCGTGCGTGCACCTCTTCTCTTCGTGCACGTCCCCCACCTACGTGGGTGTGTGTGAGAGAGATACAAACCTAGACATAATGCGCCGTCCATCCCCATGCCTCCGCCTAGTCCGACCACCAGTCACCACCATGCGCCACTCCTCCTTGCCTTATCTCTCATCTTTCTCCCTCCATTTTTATATACAAGGGGCCACTATCAAAATTACAATTTGCAGATATACAAGGGCACTAACACTAATTGATGCAATATTAATGGTGTTTGCCTCGTGGTACTAGCAAAGGAGGACACTAATTATCCCTTGCATGCATGTGGGAGTTTGTAAAAAATGCATCTTGATGTTCCGTGCAATGCATGGGCATCTTGCTAGTCCATGAAAACAACACATGGAAAATTTCCATGGCGAACGAGGGATTTGAATCTGTTGGGAGGGGCTGTTTGAATTTTGCCCGGGGTAGCCAAAATATTGGCGACTACTTCGCCATGGCCGGCACCGGCTCGAGTTCATCCTAACATTGCCCTCTTCTGTGGAGCCCATGCGGGGTCGACAAAGGTCCTCGCAACAAAAGGATCCGGCAAGACACCTGTTGTGTACGCCGGTGTCGCCTCCGCGGTGGCCTTCATGGGGCCCAAGCGGCGGCGGCCTCCCGTGTTCTACTTCTCCTCGATGATGGCGGCGGACGCGGAGGCGCTAGCCACCGACTCGCCGCTCTCCACGCACCCGACTTCTGTCTCTGCTTGCATGGCGCGGCTGCCGGCATGGGAGTCTCGGCCACAGAAACAGGAGACGCGGTCCGAGGCAGCGGCATGGATGGCAGCAACGATGCCCGTGCGCCGCTCCTCGTCGAGCTGGCCTGGAACGGCGAGTTGCTGAACCGCGTGCCGGCTTGGGGCGGCAACTGGCTCCGTCGGGCGAGGGGAGGGAGGTGGATCAGCGAGCTGCATAGCTCGTATCCGGGGGGCTACCCAGCCGGCTTGGATGCGGAATAACTACTCTTCATAAGCCATTGTAAGAGTGGACAAAATGGTGGAGGAGATAGGGGAGCGGCGGAGGTGTGCGATTCTTGGGCAGCGTTTGGCCTCGTTTAAATAGGAGATTAAATAGACGGCGGACGGGAGGAGCTTGGCCGGCGTTGCGTTTAATGCCGGCCCGGTCATGAATGGACGTGTGTCCAGAGTGGGTTTCTCGGCTTCCACACGGGCGGGTTTCATGGAGGCATTTGAATGTGGCACGGAGGCGTGTTCAGCCGGGCATGCTGCGAGTGGCGCCCCCGACTCTGACCTAGGACACCGCGCCGTTCTTCCATTGACGTGTGGGCTCTTTGGGTGCATGGCCTGCATGTCAGTGACCCAACACAGGCAGCGCACAGCAGAGGAACCTTTGGTGGGCCAGGGCGGTCAGAAGCGGGCATTTCATAAACCGATTATTGCTCATTGAGTGTGACATCATCTTTTTCATGTAGATAAGCCTACTATGTTGATAGCCCGTTCGATACGTTGTGATTCATAAAGACCGCTGCAAACATCAATGTTCTGCTTATCACAGATAAGATTGATTAATACCTATAACAATCCATGTCCTTAACAAAGGGTGCATGCACGTATAGGTTGAACGTGTGTCTTGCGTCGTGTGTTGTGTGCATGCAGGCGTGCGAGTGTTGCGTGCGTGCAAGGGTACATTTCAGTGTTGCATGCATGTGTGCGTACGTGCGTGTGTTCGTGAGTGCATGTGTACGTGTCAGTGTTGCACGCCAGCATGTGTGCGTGTGTACATGTCAGTGTTGCACGCCTACATGCATGCGTGTCTTGCGTGCGTGCATGTGTACGTGCAGGGTGAGGCTACACGTCAGTCGACTGACTTTTTCATCTCTGGTCATTAGATTTTCCAGCCGTTGCATACGAAATCAAGGGCCTCCAGTTTATCATCAAACTCCACCCTGGGAGCCGCCAGCCACCACCGGCGAACCGCCAGCCCCCGGCGCCCGCGGCCGGCCCGCCCTCCCCGAAACCACTCCCCACCCCCGGTCTGCCGCCGCACCGGCCATCCCTCTAGCCCCCCCCCCCCCGAGCTTTTTCTCCAGGGATCCCCACCCCACCGCCCAATGAATGCCCCCAACCGCCGATGACTGCCAACCAGAGGTCTCACAACTTCGAATACCCGCCGACCACTAATTTATTACCATTTCTCTCCTTCATATACGCGCTGACGGGTGGGCCCTATGGTAATGTGCGCTGCTGAGTGTGGACCGTTTGACTAGTCAATTGATCGTGTTATCAACAAATTACGGAGCTGTATGGTGAGCCAGTGATCGTACGATCACCCTAAAATGTACTCCTATTTTATTAACACAGTACAGACTCAAACTACCATTTCTTTCTTTCATATACGGGCTGACAGGTGGGCCCCACGGTTATGCGCCCCGATGGTGCAACACTAGTTGCGCCGTGTGGAATGTTTAACTGGTCAATTGATTGTGTCATCAACAAAATACGGAGTTGTACGGATGAGCCAGTGACCGTAAAATCATGATATGTATTTGTTTAACATGGTACAGACGCAAGGGCTCATATATACGTGCAAGCACTCACCGCTATAAGCGCACACACGCGAACCCGACCCCTATGAGCACCTTCGAGAGAGTGGGCCAGCATATATGATCTTGAGATTTTACGAAGTCACCATAGGTGCCTCGTAGTCGAGTGGAACGTCTCCTCCCACTGAATGTACGCCGCCGGAAAATACTGAAATTAACACAAGATAAATGCGAGCACCGGGACTTTAACCTTGGTGGGCTCGAGAAACCACTGTCCTCTAACCATCCAACTACATGTTGGTTAGCACGACAAAATGTATGCGGTGACCGTGATGAGCTTATTCTGAAGTCCAGTGACCATATCGTGCTTTCGCTTCAAATACAATGACCGTAAGTGTCGTCAACAAAATATGGAGCACGCATCAAATGCAAAGTCCGTCAGTGTCTTCAAAAAAATATGGAGACGTATCGTGAGCTAGATACTGTTGTATTATTGTATATGCTTATTCTCTTAGTGGCCGATTGCGTGTGTGGTGTGGTGGGCACATCATTTCTAGTTGTGGTGGGTCAACATGAAGACTCATGGGTCGGTTCCATCCTGCACCACATATAGGTTGGACCGAGATGTGTTATACGAAGACCCATGTGGAGGACTCGGCGTACAACACGAAGCTACCAGAGTCGCGGAGGACTCTATCCCCACTAGTGATAAGCCGACTATATATGATTTGTAACCCTAGGCCCTTAGTATGTTATACAAGCTTGGGGGCTAGTTCGTCGATAGTATCCACACACGCACAATGCATGGTATTCACATGTACTTTGTACACACCCCTATCACTAATATACAGTACCAGGAGTAGGCTCTTTCTTCAACTACAATTGAATTCTAGCATGTGGATGTGTTCATTTCATATTATCGATCCATAGAGTGAGAGCGGTTTGAAATACAGGCAATGGATGCTTTTGCAATTCATATATAAACATTAATTAGTGCACTCCATGTTGTTAGTATGAAGAACTTTATACATTTGTCACTTGCGTGGATACATTCCAAATTGCTAGCTACTAAATAGAATACATGTCGAATTCAACATAAAGGGGGTTTCGAAGATTCGAATTCATAGGAAGTGCATTCATCTATTTGAACCTGAGATAATGGCATTTGTAAATCAGATGTAAAGGGGGCATCAATCTTTGTTTTGAGTTTGAACATGCTATATATATATATATATATTCATACGCATATCTAACTTTTTTTGCAACCAAGGAGATTATATCTGGAACCATGCATGAACCGAGGTAAGTTGCATATTTTTTAATATATACTCGTGTACAATGTATATTCAAATGTACCCCTCCATTCCAAAATAATCGTAGCTTTAGGATTTTCAAGAGTAAAGATTTGTGAAGTTTGACAAATCCTGAAAGTTCAATTCACAAGAACCAAAAACGTTAATGCTTCTGCTCCCAAATATTGAACGAAGCGCCAAATAGGCCTCTGGTCACCTGAAACCGCGCGAGACTAATGTTTTGGTGGTACGAAATTACTGTCCTGGCTCTGGCCCGTGTAGCCTATCAACCCGATGTCCAAAGGTCTAAACCGGCGTTGGTTTGTAACTTCACCAAGACGCCAGAGAAACATTCATACACCGTGGGTGCCTACCCATGCGCTCGGCCGAAATCTATCCCGCCCACATTTGGGACACCTGATATGAATGTCCTACCCCCAACCAGCAATATGTCCAAAATTTTAGATGGGGGGAAAGTTTGGAACTTTCCCCAAATTTCAAACAAGTGCGTCTCAAACCGAAACATTGTTCCCCCTTAGTTCCCTGCCTCCCTCCGTTTCCCCATTCATACACCGTGGGCGCGAAAATGCCCTCTCCACCAACCGCGAAACCCTAGTCTCCTCCGTCCTCCACCCCATAGCGGCCAATCCACCGCCGCCCTCCTCCATCATGCCGGAGCCGGTACCCCGACGTCATCGTCCAACACAACCGCAACCCCAACGCCCTCAAGGACTTAGCAGCTGATGCCGACGCCGACGTGCGCCGTACCAGAACCACTCCGACCACGCCATCCCATGCCTCACTACTGCGCCTCCACTGTCGCAACCGTCCACCGCACCGGAGCTGTTCCCGCTATGCCGTCGTTCGCCGCCTTGGATCTGCTTCCCCGCCGCCGACAGACGGCCACCGCACCACACTCAACAACTTGGTCATTGGTTCGTCCAAGGCTGCACCATCCTCCACAACTTTTGGTTTCTGGCGAACAACAAGAAGATCGTCGGAAAAACAAAAGGAGGACACAGCACTGCCAGCAGAAAGAGGTACTCCTCTTCCCATATTCGTGCAAACCTTACGTCTCCGCTCACACCGTATTCATCCTACGAAAGAAACTAGTTGAGCGCTTCTTACTGCATCTTCTTCGTGATACTAAATGCACAAGGTTTCCTCCCTTTTACTATTTCACCTTTCCTAGAGGTCAGTAGCCCGCCTGGATTTCAATTTAGGGTCAGTCGAACCGCAATTAAAAGAAGCAGCACCCGCTTAGGCGCGCGGAGCACCTAGTCTGCCTGCTCCCCGGGGAAACGGGGTGTGGGGCGCAGGAGCTGCTTGCGCCCGATCTGGAGGTCGGCGGGGCTTGAATGGATGGCGGGGGGGGGGGGGGGCGGTGTCAAGCATGGCGATGCGGTGAGGTCGAGGGGAGGGTGCAGGCAGGGGAGGAATACTGGGCCGGTGGTCGCTGGTGTTTAGAGGAAGAACGTCAACACTGACTAGCTGGAGGTAGATGAAGGCGATCTGCTCGTTCTTTGTACATCGGACGGTGTCGAAAAAATGGACTGGCCTATTTGCTTTCAGTCGACTGTTATTTTCATAGAATCTTGTAGTAATTTAGTCTGCCATGCATGTTGTAGAGCTATCATATGTCTCCTGTCATTTATTTGTCACCGACCTGCTATCTGCTACCTTTACACTGTACTAACTGTGCACACACTTCACCCATACTCACACTATTGTTTTTTATGCATGGGTATTTCAGACTCTGACGCAGTGTTGATGAATGCAGAAGAGAAAACATAGAAGTCGCTCCAGTGTAATTCGAAGATAAGCACTAAGCGTTCTAACGCTCTAACGGGTGCAGTGTCAGCAGTTGGAGACAATAAACGTAGCTCCGGTTGATGATCTCAATTGCCACACACAACCATCCCAGGTGCTTTCTTTAACTTCGCCCTATCAAATGTGGTTGCATGTTGCATATGGTGTCTAGCTTGTATTGCTTCCAATATGGTTAAATTGCATCTGCTTACTTGACACATTATACCTTTGATAATGACATGCCTTCCTATTTTTGATACATACTACATATGTCTATTAACCATGTTCGTACATCAAACTAATGCTCTTTTGTATCCCTCGTCAATCACTTATGATGAGACAGTCACCCGGGTGGGTTACTATGAGACCCCATACTCGTTAAAGAGTGCAGTGTCATCCTCCCCACATGATTCTCAAGAAATAGCAAGGCTAAATGAAGATAGTCAACATAGGTCTCTAGTTGATCACCGCAATTCCCCCACACCACCATCGCAGGTGCTTGCTCTTACTTGGCAGTGTGATATGTGGTTGCATGTTGCATACGGTGTCTAGCTTGTAATGCTTCTAATTAGGGTAAATTGCATCTGCTTAGTTTACACACTATACATGTGAATATGACATGCCTTCCTATTTTTGGTCCACACTACATCTATGTGTTAACCTTGTTCTTACATGAAACTACCTCTCTTCTATATCCTGCATCAATCACTTACGATGAGTCACATTTATTCGTTGCATATTGCATATTATTTCTAGCATGTTGCCATGTATTGCTTCTAATTTGGTCAAATACATTTGTTAGGGCACCCTTTTAATTTGGCAGAGTGATATTGGTTTCATCTTTCATATGGTTGCTAGCTTGCATTGATTCTAACAAGTTCAAGCACCTTGTGCTTAGTTTACACTTTATACATCATACATGTCAATGTGTCACGCCGTCCTGTTTTTCATACATATTCCATCCTCCTATCATGCGGCTGCCTTACATGAAAGTAGTGTTCATCAGTATCATGCATCAATGAGTTCTGAAGAGCAAATTTTATTCCTTTTTCTTGTGGGTTTGACTTGACAAGGCAAAATCAAGAAAGAGGAAGGAAAAGAGTAAGGAAGGCGATGATGCTGGTCCTCTATAGCAACATAAACGGAGCATCTGTACCGATTCTCCTTGTACTGATAGTGCATTACAAGGTCCAAGTCTCCGCTCCCCTACTCCACCATCCAAGGTGCTTGCTCTAACTTGGCAGTGTGATATCTGGTTGCATGTTGCATATGGTGTCTAGCTCGTATTGCTCCTAATTAGTGTAAACTTCATCTGCTTAGCTTACACATGATACATGTGAATATGACACGCTTTCCTGTTTTTGGTACATACTATATCTTATGATAAGGCACCTTTAAGTCGCCACTATGATATTGGTTGTGTCTTGCATATGATTTCTAGCATGTACTACTTCTAATTTGTTGAAACGCCATACAGTTTGAACTTGGCAGAGTGATATTGGTTGCATCTTTCATATGGTGTCTAGCTTGCAGTGCTTCTAATTTGTTGAAATGCCTTCTTCTTAGTTACCACATCATAGGTGTGAATATGTCATACCATCCTGTTTTTCATACATATTCCATCCTCACATCATGTGTTTGCCTTTCATCCGAGTAGTGTTCGTGAGTATCATGCATGAATGAGTTCTGAAGAGCGAATTTTATTCCTTTTTCTTATTGGTTTGACTTCACAATGCAAAATCATTACAGCTGAAGGAAATTAGTCCGGCAGTGGATGATGGTGGTCCTTCGGAGCAACTCAAACTAGGGGTCTCTACAGATTCTACTCCGCCATCCTCCCAACAAGATTCGCAAGACAACACAAGGCTGGACAGTCAATGTAGCTGTGTAGATGATGAGCACATCTCCCCTACTCCACCATCACAGGTGCTTGCTCTAACTTGACACTATTATATGTGGTTGCATGTTGCGTATGATGTCTAGCTTGTATTGCTTCTAACTTGAATTGCATCTGCTTACTTTACACATAATGCATGTGAATATGACACGTGTTCCTGTTTCTAGAACATACGTGTACATGATGAGCACATCTCCCCTACTCCACCATCACAGGTGCTTGCTCTTACTTGGAACTGTTATACATGGTTGCATTTTCCGTATGATGTCTAGTTTGTATTGCTTCTGATTATGTTGAATTGCATCTGCGTAGCTTACAACTTATACCTGCAATGATAACTTACCCATAAGACACATTTAACTTGGTACTGTGATGTAGGTTGCATCTTGCATTGTCTTCTAGCTTGTACTGCTTCTAATTTCTTGAAATGACACTTACGACGAGACACTTTTTACCTGATAGAGTGATATTGGTTGCATGTTCATATGGTGCCTAGCTTTCATTTCTTCTAATTTTGTTGAAATGCCTTCCGCTTACTGTTTTTTCATACATATTCCATCCTCCTATCATACGTGTGAATATGAAACACTGTCTTTTTTGTATATATTCCATCCTCCTATCCTGCGCTTGCCTTACATCAAAGTAGTGTTCGTCTGTATCATGCATCAACCAGTAATGCAGAGCTAATTTTATTCATCTTGTGGTTTTGACTTCATAAGGCAATATCAGAAAATAGGAAGGAAAAGAGTAAGTTAGGGGATGTTGGTGGTCCTCCGCACCGACGCAAATAGAGACTCTCTAGATTTGCCACTGCTACTGCTAATGAAGTTGAAGTCCCAAGTCTACATGATGAGTTCATCTCCCGTACTCCACCATCGCAGGTGCTTGCTCTAAGTTGACAGTGTGATAATTGGTTTCATGTTGCATATGTTGTCTAGCCTGTATTTCTTCTATTTTGATTAAATTGCACCTGCTGAGTTTATATGTTATACATGTGCATATGACATGGCTTTCTGTGTCTAGAATACACTGCATCTATCTATCATACCATGTTCTTACATCAAAGTACTGCTGTTGTGTATCCTGCATCAGTCACTCATGATTGGACGCTTTTAACATGGCAGTTTGATAGTGGTTGCATCTTGCATTGATTTCTACGTTGTACTGCTTTTGATTTTTTGAATTGCCACTTATGACAAGACACTTTTAACTTGGCAGACTAATATTGGTTGCATCTTTCATATGGTGTCTAGCTTGCATTACTTCTATTTTCTTGAAAATCCTTCTGCTTAGTTTGCACATCGTAGCTGTGAATATGTCAAGCCGTCCTGTTTTTCTTACATATTCCATCCTCATACGGTTGTCTTACATCAAAGTATTGCTTGTCTGTATCATGCATCAATGAGTTTTGAAGAGTGATTTTATTCTTTTGTGTTGTGGGTACAGCTTGACATGGCAATGTCAAAAAAGAGCAAGGAAAATAATATAGTAGGGAGTGTTGTTACTCACCGGGTGAAACGGAAAAGGTTCTGCCATCGAGATTCTGCTAGTACTTATAGTTCACTAGAAGGTCCAAGTCCACCGACTAAATCTACAAACACAGTATCACCTGCTCCACCAGCTGCAGCATCCGCTTCAACTGTACCAGCGTCTCAACCAGTTACTCGTTCGTTTGCTCCGGAACTGGCCAGTTCCCAAGATGCCTTCACACCTAACACTACTTCTGAAGCACTGCTGACACAACAGGACTTGGCAAGATCAGATGAACCTCATGAGCATCAACACCAAGACAGTACCTGACCGAGTCAAGTTGCAGTTGCATGCTCCTTTATATGTACTCTCACAGTTTGATGTACACTAACACTTTCCATATTCGTTGTTGAACTAGCACCACGGCGCAAGCGGAAATAGACATCAGGGATAATGCTTGACAGATTAACAAAATCTAAAGGAGGAAGAATGGAGATCTATTTTGAGGCAGGTTTAAAAAGGCCACGTGATGCTACAGAGTCTGCCAAATTAGTATCAGAGGCAGCCGTTGCCATTAGGTGTCATGCACGTATCCTCCCAACGTGGATCCAGTACAGGAATGAGAAAGACAATACCCAGTTTAACACCTTCCTTGACCATTTATCCGTAAGTAATATTATTCATCACAATTAGTAATATTGTCTTGCTTTGTCCCATACTTTCTAGCTTCCTCCTAATAAGACTCACATTCTTTTTTCAATAGATGAGGTTCAAGTTGGATCCGAAAGATGATGCAACTAGACAAGCATGCACTCATGTTTTTCAGTCTTCTCTGTGACAGTATCGGTACCACCTTAGAAAATCTCACTTTGAAGGCAAGGCTAACAATGAAATCGCCCAAACATCTCCAGTGGAATATATTACAGATGAAGACTGGACAGCCCTCGTTAAACACTAGTCTGATCCAAAGTATCAGGTAAGCTATATGTATTTGATCAGAGCACATATTGAACTTGTATTTATGTATGTGCCTTACAAGTGTATCTTCTTCTAGGCTAATTGTTTGAAGAACAAAACCAACCGTTCTAAAGTGAAATTCCAACAGACCACAGGATCTCGTCGCTATATTGCACACTGCGAGGCTCTTGTAAATAGCTGCTACTTCCTTCTTTTTTTGTGCCATATTATCGTATCTATATTGACTTGTTCCAAATACAGAGGAAATCCCGTGCGGACCAAAAAGAACCTGAACCGAATGAAGTGCAAATATTCAAGGATTGCCACACCAGCAAGATGAAGGGCATTATCACACCAGTTCAAGCCGCTGTTGTAAGTCCTTACTCCTCCTGCCTTGAACTGATTGGTACTGTGATGTGTTCATTTAACTACTTGGTTTGCAGCCAATGTCAGTTACTCTGTTCACTTTTATTCACACTTGTCTTAACGTATCATTTCACCTTACATGGTTTAAAAGAGATGAAGGATATTCTTTTGGTCTTGATCTGTAATCTAGTTGTTATGTTCACATGCGCACACAATGATAAAATAGCCTATTTGTTTTATATCGGTTTGCCCATGATATGAATGATGTCATACTATGTTCATCCTACTTTAAACCATGTCTCTTTATCTTTATATGTCAACGAATGTGAGGAAATAGACAATACAGTAGGCATGCTACATGGACATATGTTCCGAAAGTGATTTTATTATGTAGTTGGCACTACAATACATGCTAATGTATTACAGTAGTTCACCAAAATAAGTTATGTATAAATGTTTAACCTACTTTGTTTGTTTTTGTCTCATTAGTAACTTACCTAGTACACTAATCTACAAGTTCAAACTTTCAGGAAGCTATGGAACAAATGATTGAACAGCCACAACCACCTGAAGGTGACGAGGCTACTACATGCACAATGTCACCTCTTGCTGCAGTGCGTCAGTATCTCTCCACTAACAGTGCAAAAAGCACCTTCCCGCATAATTCTGGGTTGGTTGTCAAGGTAACCTCGTCCAAATCGCCTACTGAACAAAATCTTCCTACTAGATAGAGTGATATATCTGTGCTCCAGACACAAGTCCAATCCCTAATGGACGTTGTTTCAGAAACAAGAATAGTGGTTGAGAAATGTCGTCAAGATATGAATGGTTTTGAAACCAGACTATCAGACATTCGCTTCGTTGTTCAAGAGTAATGGCGGAAAAAAGATGTTGATCGTGCTGCTCCATCAGATTCTATAGCCTGAAACATTAGCACTTAGGTCAAATGATCTGTGCTTCTATACATCTGATGGTGCTTTTATCTGGAAGGACTGTAAACTTTATGCCAACAGGCCTTTTGTTGTATGGTTGGAATTTATTTTGTTGTGATACAACATTCATGATGCTGCCTCAGGGTGCAGTAACTATGACGCTATTTTTCTATAGTGTAGGTTTATCTTAGTAATGTATTCAGCCGAAACCTTCGTAGGAGCCCAACATGCCAACATTCGTCGGGCCCATTCCAATTGGGCTAAAAACGATTACGGGCCGAAATTGGCATGTAGCCCACTAAAAATATCTGGGCCTAAATCAGCATAAGCTTTCATATTTTTCTGGTAGGCCTGTGCCCATACTAGGCCTTTAACATGCCTAAACATAATTTGGGCCCTCAGTAAAAATAGGTCGTTTACAGGTGTAAATATCTCGAGCCCATAAAATACATGGGCCTTTAATAGACCGAAAGTGAGATTGGGCCCTGATTGTGCCAAATAACCCATTGGACTTTAATAGGCCGAAATTCGGACGGGCCGTAAATGCGCCGACCTAATACATGGGCCTTTAACAGGCCGGAACTTCGGTCGGGCTAGATTATCGTCATTTTTATATGGGCCGTTAATGGGCCCGATATGACGTTGGGCCACATATGGCCCATGGTTTACGTACGGCGTTAACAGGCCAAAAATGACAACAGGCCGAAAGTGGCCCAAAGCTATAGTGGGCCTCTAACAGGCCGAATGTTAGACATGGCCGAATATGACCCAAATCCTTCACGGTCGTTTATGGGCCGAAAGTTTTGATGGCCTATAAATGGGCCCAAATGAAGCCGGACCTTTAACAGGCCGGAAATACACCGGGCCATAATTCGGCCCAATTACTTAGCGGACTGTTAACGGGCCAGAAGTGACCATGGGCCGCGTTGATGACAAGTTTAGGACAGGCCATTGACGGGCTAATTTGATAGAGAATGTTGGGCCTTTAGCTGGGTCGGCCCATTATGGTCGGCAGAATCTAGTGGGCCTTTAGTTGGGCCGGCCCATTGGGGTCTGCAAAATCTTGTGGGCCTTTAGCTGGGCCGGCCCATTATGGTCTGCATAATCATGTGGGCCTTTAGCTGGGCCGGCCCATTATGGTCCGCTAAATTTTGTGGGCCTTTAGCTGGGCCGGCCCATTATGGTCTGCTAAATCTTATGGGCCTTCGGTTGGGCCAGCGCATTTAATCTTTGTGGGCCACTTTTGGGCCGGTCCACGTGTCAACATATCATAGACCCATCTCGACCGTTGGATGAGTGACACTTGTGCCAACGCGGAGCTGACGCGTGGATCCGTTAGCCAATGAGATTTTACACGTGGAAAATCGGCATTGGTCATGGCTGTTAACGGGTTATCGGATCCAAAATCTGACCCAATAGCTTAACGGTGTTCCGTTACGGTGGATGCCACGTGTCGGCCACCCTTGACAAAAGCACTTTTGTGACGCGCGATTTATCATCATGGAAGTGGACACTTCTGTGATGATAATTTTGGCAATGTCATGGAACACTTCTACGACAGCACAGGTATGACTATCTTGATTCTGTCATAAATTTGTCATGGATGTACATGCATGACAGAAAACGCGACCTACTATGACAAACACGTATCATCACGGAAGTGTATTTTTTGTAGTGGATTCCTGGCATATCCGAGGGATGCCAGGCGAATATGTCCCAATTCTCGCGCAGGAACTCTCATAGTGCAGCGTCCACTGCGGGGTTTAACTGTGCCCCGATGGAGGTTGTTTTTGTAGGGTCCGTTGGGTGGACTTGGAATTTGACTATTTCATCCGCTGGTTTAAAAGAGGTGGACTTGGATCTCTTGTCAAGTATCACGTCATCCCTGTCCACTGTGGAGCGCAGCGCAGTTAATTCCTCGGCCGCGAGGGCTTCGGATAATGCCTCGAGGGCCAATGCGGCTGTTTTGTTTTCGGCGCGGAGTGCTGTGTCCGGATCACTAGCGAGAGTGATGATTCCATTGGGCCCGGGCATTTTGAGCTTCATGTACCCGTAATGGGGTATGGCTTGGAAGATCGTGAACGCCTCCCGCCCTAAAAGGGCATGGTATCCGCTACTGAACGGGGCCACTTGGAATGTAATTTCTTCGGACCTATAGTTCTCCGGCGTGTCGAATACCACATCTAGTGTGATTTTCCCAGCACAGCGTGCTTCCGACTGGGGATGATTGCTCTGAAGGTTGTGCTGCTTCGCTCAATGCAGTTCCAGTCTATTTCCATTTTTTGAAGAGTTTCCTCATAGATGAGGTTTAATCCACTGCCGCCGTCCATGAGTACTTTGGTGAGTCGAAAGCTGTCAACAATTGGACTGAGGACCAGTGCAGCTGGTGCTCGGGCAGTTCAGAATTTAGGTTCGTCACTGGCATTGAAGGTAATAGTTGTGTCACTCCATGGATTTATTGCTGCCATGTGGCAGATTTCGGCAAGGCTGCGGAGTGTTCACTTGCGCCTATTATTTGATGCGAAGGCCTCAAAGACTGTTAATACCGTATTGTTATCCATGGGATGGTGCTCTGTGGCATCTGGGATGAGAAGATCCTCACCACTTTTGGCCACCTGCCGGAGTACCCAACATGCTCTAAGGCTGTGTGTTGGTATGGTATCCGCTGTACTATGAATTTTGCAGGGTCCATTGAGCCATCCCTCCAATACGGTTCCACGCCCTGTAGAGGGTCTTTGCTTCTTTGTAATTAACTCGGGTGTCTTATGATAGTGCACCCTTTTACTTCAGACTGGGTGTATATTTGGAGCCGGATTATCCCAAAATTTCGTTTCGGTTTTCCAAGCGCTTTCCATCACACAGTACTTTCGTACTATGGACACCAAGTCAGAGAAGCGTGGTATGTCACGGCAACTTATGGCGTTAAGGATTCCCTTGTCCGTGCAATTATTGCAGAAAAATGAGACCGTGTCTTCCTCGCGACAGTCCTTAACCTTGTTCATCACAAGGAGGAATCTGGCCCAATAATGATGTACTATTTCCTGGGGCTCTTGCCTGATGTGGGAAAGATCGTTTATGTTTGCATGGGTGGGTGGATTTGAGTCCGAACCGTTACCCAATCTGAGACCCAGGGGTCGAGGAGTTTCCAATCATGGATGTTCGGATTCCAGGATGTTGCCCGATAAGTCTGGCCCGCTGCCTGGCTCTAGGTTCAGGGCTTGGGTGATGTCCTCCCGTAAACGGGTATCCGGCTCAGAGAGCTCAGGAATCCGGACATAATTAGTCTACAAGATAGAGGAAGAAACGCCGCATTATTCCTCCACCACCGCAATATGATGGGTGACCGGTGGAGAGTTAATCTCCCTTTGATCGGGTTTAAGCCCAATCCGATCATAGTCCATAGCGACTCCCAAGGCGGCGATGCGATCAAAGAGCTCGTTTAGGGAAGAGAGCTCCATTGGGTCCATTTGCTCGTCAAATTTCAAGCCGACATGGAGGCTGTTTTCGATGACCCGAGAAGTCATCTGGTGTAGCAGCCAAACGGGCGGTCATGATGAAACTTCCTAGCCGGAGAGTTTGGCCGACAGCCAGGGCTCCCCCGGCGGTAATGTTGTTTTTAACAACGAGACGAGGCATCCTTCCTTACGGTGACAGCACAGTGGAACTCTCAATGAAAGCACCAATGTCGGTGTCAAAACCGGCGGATCTCGGGTAGGGGGTCCCGAACTGTGCGTCTAGGCGGAAGGTAACAGGAGACGGGGGACACGATGTTTACCCAGGTTCGGGCCCTCTTGATGGAGGTAATACCCTACGTCCTGCTTGATTGTTCTTGATGATATGAGTAGTACAAGAGTTGATCTACCACGAGATCAGAGAGGCTAAACCCTAGAAGCTAGCCTATGGCATGATTGTTGTTCTTGGTCCTACGGACTAAACCCTCCAGTTTATATAGATACCGGAGGGGTCTAGGGTTACACAGAGTCAGTTACAAGGAAGGAGATCTACATATCCGTATTGCCAAGCTTTCCTTCCACGCCAAGGAGAGTCTCATCCGGACACGGGACGAAGTCTCCAATCTTGTATCTTCATAGTCCAACAGTCCGGCTAAAGGATATAGTCCGGCTGTCCGGATACCCCCTAATCCAGGACTCCCTCAATGGTCCTTTGTAGAAAGAATTAAACTGGCATGCTTCACTTATATCTATTTAGAGAGTCAAACGGAATTGGTCAATTGCATGATTAGTCATAAAATCCTACATAAAACTTATGGATCACTGAATAGGATATGTTTGATTCCTTGCAATAGTTTTGCGATATAGAGATGGAATCTGTGGGAGGTACTAGTAAATAGTTGTGGTTAGTTAGAATATTGGTGTTAAGGTTTGTGATTCTCGAAGCATGCACGTATAGTCTCTCGTTATGCTATGATGTTGGAGCATGATTTATTATTGATTGTCTTCCTTATGAGTGGCGGTCAGGGACGAGCGATGGTCTTTTCCTACCAATCTATCCCCCTAGGGGCATGCATAGTAGTACTTTGCTTCGAGGGCTAATAAACTTTAGCAATAAGTATATGAGTTATTTATGACTAATGTTAGTCCATGGATTATACGCACTCTTACCTTTTCGCAATTTGCTAGCCTCTACGGTACCGTGCATTGCCCTTTCTCACATCGAGACGTGGTGCAAACTTCGCAGGTGCATCCAAACCCCGTGATATGATATGATCTATAACACATAAGCCTTATTATATCTTCCTCAAACCAGCCACCATACCTACCTATTATGGCTTTTCCATGGCCATTCCGAGATATATTGCCATGCAACTTCCACCGCTTCTGTTCGATGACTTGAGCATTCATTGGCATATTGCTTTGCATGGTCATATAGCTGACATAGTAGTTGTGGCTCAGCCACCGTTCATTATTTTTCATACATGTTACGCTAGATCATTTCCAGAGGCATTCATATAGAGTCATACTTTGTCATAGGTATCGATTTGTAGTTTTTATTTTTCTTTTGAGTTATAAGTAAATAGAAGTGTGATGATCGTCATTAATCATTTTTAGAGTAGTGCCCCAGTGAGGAAAGGATGATGGAGACTAGGATTCCCCCACAAGTCGGGATGAGACTCTGGACAATGAGAGAGAAAATAGAAAAAGAAAAAAGAAATATAAAAAAGAAAAAAGGAAAAAAGGAAAAAAATAAAAATAAAAATAAATAATCAAAGAGAGAAGGGGCATTGTTAGTATCCTTTACCACAGTTGTGCTTCAAAGTAGCACCATGTTTTTTTCATATGGAGAGTCTCCTATGTTGTCACTATCATATACTAGTGGGAATTTTTCATTATAGGAGTAGATGCACACCCACTTAGTTTTCATATTGAGCTTTCATACACTTATAGCTCTTAGTGCATTTGTTGCATGGCAATCCCAACTCCTCACATTGCTATCGATTGATGGGCATCTCCATAGCCCGTTGGTTTACCGCATTGATGTGAGACTTTCTACTTTTTTGTCTTCTCTATATTTACCCCTATCATCATACTCTATTCCACCTATAGTGCTATATCCATGGCTTGCGCTCATGTATTGCGTGAGAGTTGAAAAGGCTGAAGTGCGTTAAAAAGTATGAACCAATTGCTCGGCTTGTCATCGGGGTTGTGCATGATAAATACTTCATGTTAAGAAGATAGAGCATGACAAGACTATATGATTTTGTAGGGATAGCTTTATTTAGCGTTGATATTTTGAAAGAGATGATTGTTTATTGGGATGCCTAAGTATTGATATCTTCATGTCGAATTGTATACTATTGATTTGAATCACTTATGTCTTAATATTCATGCAATGACTAGGCATATGATCAAGTTTATGTTAGGTAGCATTCCACATCAAAAATTATCTTTTTTATCATTTACCTACTCGAGGACGAGCAGGCATTAAGCTTGGGGATGATGATACGTCTCCACCATATCTATAATTTTTGATTGTTTCACGCCGATATTATACCACTTTCACATACTTTTGGAAACTTTTTATATGATTTATTAGACTAACCTATGGATCCAGTGCCCAGTGCCAGTTCCTGTTTTCTGCATGTATTTTGTATCGTAGAGTATCCATATCAAATGAAGTTCAAATGCAATAAAAAATACAGTGATTTATTTTGGAATACTTGTGATTTTGGGGAGTTGGAATCACCACAAATGGAGACCCACACAGGGCATGATACACCAGTGCACGGGCCAGGAGCCTGGCGCGCGGTGGTGGGTTTTACCCACCTCGTACGTCAGTTGGAGCTGTACTTCGGGCACAAGGAAGCTTATATCCAGAAAAAAATCATGTTAAAATCTCAGCGCAATTGGAGTTACGGATCTCCGGGAATATAAGAAACAGTTTTCGGCCAGATCTGGGGAATGAGAAACAGAAGAGAACAAAGAGGGAGATCCAATCTCGGAGGGGCTCCTGCCCCTCCACGACCATGGAGACCAAGAACCAGAGGGGGAACTCTCCTCCCATCTAGGGGGGAGGCCAAGGAAGAAGAAGTAGGGGGCTCTCTCCCCCTAGCTTCCGGTTGCGCCGGAGTGCCGCCGGGGGCAACGATCGAGATGGCGATCTGATAACCCACAAGTACAGGGGATCGCAACAGTTTTCGAGGGTAGAGTATTCAACCCAAATTTGTTGATTCGACACAAGGGGAGCCAAAGAATATTCTCAAGTATTAGCAGTTGAGTTGTAAATTCAACCACACCTGGAAAACTTAATATCTACAGCAAAGTATTTAGTAGCAAAGTCGTATGGAAGTAACAGTGACGGTGGCAAAGGTAACAGTAGCAGTTTTGTAGTAATTGTAATAGTGGCAATGGAAAAGTAACTAAGCAAAGATCAATATGTGAAAAGCTCGTAGGCATTGGATCAGTGATGGATAATTATGTCAGATCTGATTCCTCATGCAATAGTTATAACATAGGGTGACACAGAACTAGCTCCAATTCATGAATGGAATGTAGGCATGTATTCTGAATATACTCATACGTGCTTATGGAAAAGAACTTTCATGAAACCTTTTGTCCTAATCTCCCGTGGTAGCGGGGTCCTATTGGAAACTAAGGGATATTAAGGCCTCCTTTTAATAGAGTGCTGGAACAACGCACTAACACTTAGTGAATACATGAACTCCTCAAACTACGGTCATCACCGGGAGTGATCCCGATTATTGTCACTTCGGGGTTACCGGATCATAACACATAGTAGGTGACTATTGACTTACAAAATAGGATGAAGAACTTACATAATAGGTTCTGATCTGAAATCATGGCACTCGGGCCCTAGTGACAAGCATTAAGCATAGCAAAGTCATAGCAACATCAATCTCAGAACATAATGGATACTAGGGGTCAAACCCTAACAAAACTAACTCAATTACATGATAAATCTCATCCAACTCATCACCGTCCAGCAAGCCTATGATGGAATTACTCACGCACGGCGGTGAGCATCATGAAATTGGTGATGGAGGAAGGATGATGATGATGACGACAACGGATTCCCCTCTCCGGAGCCCCGAACAGACTCCAGATCAGCCCTCCCGAGAGAGATTAGGGCTTGGTGGTGGCTCCGTATCGTAAAACACGATGAATCCTTCTCCTATATTTTTTCTCCCCGAACGTGAATATATAGAGTTGCAGTGGACGTCGGTGGAGCCTCAGGGGGCCCACGAGGCAGGGGGCGTGCCCCAGGGGGTGGGCGCCTTGCACCCTCATGGACAGGCTGTGGGCCCCTGGTGTTGATTCTTTCGCCAGTATTTTTTATAAATTCCAAAAATATCCGCCGTGAAGTTTCAGGTCATTCCGAGAACTTTTATTTCTATACAAAAATAACACCATGGCAATTCTGCTGAAAACAGCGTCAGTCCGGGTTAGTGCCATTCAAATCATGCAAGTTAGAGTCCAAAACAAGGTCAAAAGTGTTTTGAAAAGTAGATACGATGGAGACGTATCAACTCCCCCAAGCTTAAACCTTTGCTTGTCCTCAAACAATTCAGTTGACAAACAGAAAGTGATAAAGAAAAACATTTACAAACTCCGTTTGATCTTGTTGTCGTAAATATGTAAAGCCGGCATTCAAGTTTTCAGCAAAGATTATGAACTAACCATATTCACAATAATATTTAGGTCTCATGTTTACTCATATCAATGGCATCATCAACTAGCGAGCTATAATAATAAATCTCGGATGACAACACTTTCTCAAAATAATCATAATATGATGTAAAAAGATGGTATCTCGCTAGCCCTTTCTATGACCGCAAAACATAAATGCAGAGCACCTCTGAAGCTCAAGGACTGACTAAACATTGTAATTCATGGTAAAAGATATCCAGTCACAGTCATACTCAATGTAAATTAACAGTAATGCATGCAAATGACAGCGGTGCTCTCCAACTGGTGCTTTTTAATAAGAGGATGATGACTCAACATAAAAGTAAATAGATAGGCCCTTCGCAGAGGGAAGCAGGGATTTGTAGAGGTGCGAGAGCTCGATTTTTGAAACAAAGATAAATAATATTTTGAGTTGCATACTTTCATTGTCAACATAAAAACTGAGATCTCGATATCTTCCATGCTACACACATTATAGGCGGTTCCCAAACAGAATGGTAAAGTTTACACACCCCCCACCACCAACAAACATCAATCCATGGCTTGTCCAAAACAATAGGTGCCTCCAACTAACAACAATCCTAGGGGAGTTTTGTTTGCAATTATTTTAATTTAAGCATGGGACTGGGCATCCCGGTTGCCAGCCATTTTCTCGTGAATGAGGAGCGAAGTCCACTCCTCGTGAGAATAACCCGCCTAGCATGGAAGATATAGACAGCCCTAGTTGATACATGAGCTATTCGAGCATACAGAACATAATTTTATTTGAAGGTTTAGAGTTTGGCACATACAAATTTACTTGGAACGGCAGGTAGATACCGCATATAGGAAGGTATGGGGACTCATATTGTAACATCCCAAATTTTCAATTTGGAATGTTATACATTAGGACATCATTGCATATCATATTTTATTGCATTTTGGCTTGATACTAGAAATCCTACGCAACTCAAGGACCCACAGAGAGAGTTGGGGATTTCGTTATTTTCATATTTGAGTTTTTCTCGAATTTTGAAAAGGGGGTCGTTTGATTTTAATTATTTTCTCTTCGAATATTTCTTTTATAAAAATAAAAAAAGAGGATAAAATGACTTCCTCAAAATAAAGAAATATTGGAGATTTAATATTAAAATCAAATAAGATTTTTATTCGGAGTTTTATTGCTATTTTATTTGAATTAGGAAAAATATGCGTTTTTCAAAATTGCATCAGAGTCCCAAATAAATGTTCATCTTGTCCGGTAGATTTTTAGAGGACGGCTAAATTTATTTCAGGATTTTGGAGTCCGTTTAGTATTTCTTTTATTCGTTTTTCTGCACGGATTATTTTTTAAAAAAATGAGGAACCGACTTTGGGCCGTATCCGCCCGCGACTCCGCCCAGGAGGGAGGCTTTATAAGCCGCCGAGGAGCAGCCCGCAGCCCACCAGCCCGCCGCCGCCGTCCGCTGCCCCCGCGCCGCACTGCCCTGCCGCCCACCGTCGGATCTGCGCCGCCGCCTCGCCACCTCGCCGCTGTCGCCGGAGTTTGCCGCCGCCATCGCCGGTTTACTTTGACCGGTTCTGTTTTTCGGTAAAAACCTAAATGCATTTTTTTATTAGATTGGTTTTATTTTTTCCGGTTTAGTTATATAGCGGACGTTCATCCGTACGTTCGTTTTAACGAACGGTTTTCGCCCGTTAGCCGAAGATAGCGAATGTTCGTTCGTTAGTTTGTTCGTCCGTTTTTCTTTTTCTCGGGATTTTCGTGATTATTTTCGATTGCGATCTCTGATCCGATTTTCGTTTTAGTATAACTTTTCGCTCGTTTATCAGAATCAGGCGATTCAAGCGCCTAGAGTTTCGTCTCGAAGCCCTATTTATGTTTAATCAACTTAAAAAAGTTTTTGCTACTGTAAAATTTGACTTTAGTCTAGATTAGTAAATGAAGCTTGTTTCTTTCGCAGTTTGAGTTTCGTTGCTTCGTTTGATTTGATTCTTTTTGCAAACTGGAGTTCTTAAGTTGAACATTCTGGTTAGATCTTCTTATTTGAGTTTTACTCATGCATCTTGCTTGATTGCTTATTGTATGCTTGTGTGATTGCGATAGAGTACCTGGAGTGCGAAGCGTGCTACTACGAGTCTTTAGGTTTCACGGATCATCCGCAAGGCAAGTAACACTTTGATCATACCTCTTTACTACCCAGTTTTATTGCATTAGATCAATCCTCAAACAATTGCATGGTTAGGATCTGTTTAAATTGTGGGTTGGGAAGTAGATGAGGTAGTACATATTCGCCTGTTTATTATCAAACCTATGGGAGTTACTTCTACGTTGCTTATATTGCTATGCTATGCTTGTAGACGTGGATTGGGTGAGTGTATCCATGATAGATGTGAGTTTTGTTAATTAATGGTTAACTTAAGGTGGCAACTTTAATACACATCTGGTGGATTGAGGCACCTGGGGAACCCAGTGACTGCCTATATTTTTGGAAATCCCGGGGTACCGCGTGATTCTCCTATGGATTGCCACCAAGGCTCAAAGGGATCATAAGATTTTTCATGATAGAAACTTCCATATGCAACCACATGCCATTATGGGCTCTGGTATAGTTGAGTAAGTTGTGGGAAACCTTTCCATGATGGGCTAGCAGATGTAGGGGATTGTAGGTGTACAGGCCTATTTATCGGTTAAGGGGACCTCTTCGGAAAGACTGTGTCTCAGTCATCCGTTTCTCAAACACCATGCAATGCGAGAAATACAACGGAGGAGATCGAGTCTTGTGGGGAAAAGTGCACGAACCTCTGTAGAGTGTACAAACTAATCATGGTTAGCTGTGTCCCCGGTTATGGACATATTGAGTATCTAGTTCTTGGATTATCATGTGGATCTCATCACTCTTAATATAAATATGGTTGGGTTATTAATTACATTTAATTGGCATTGAGATGGGGTTTACCATTCTCAATGTTTTTCAACAAACTTTGTAGTTAAATAAAATATATTCCTTTGCAGTAGGGAAAATTGGCTTTCTGCAAAACATATTAACCATGCAGCCTCCACCAGCCATATATGCACATAGTGATAGCTTTATCCTGTTCATTACTCTCTTGTTTTACATTGCCAGAATATTCCATGAGCTGACCCGTTTCGGGCTGCAACGTATTATGTTGCAGACTTTTCAGACGAAGAGTAAGGAGCCTTAGGTCGTGGTCTTTCACTTAGTGATGCCATTGGAGTTCATGGACTCACTTTATCTGCCAAGCCTTCCGTTGTTATCATATTAGATGGCCTTAAGCCATATTTATTGTATTAAGTTCTCTTTTGAGACATTCGATGTAATAAGTATGTGATTGCTACTCTGTTATAAATCCTCAAGTACTGTGCGTGTCAGCATTATCGATCCAGGGATGACACTGATGCAGAGAGACCAGACTGTTTGAGGTCTGGTCGCTACAAGATGGTATCAGAGCACGCGCTGACTGTAGGACACGACCACTAAGCTAAAGCCCTAGATCACTACTCTCTTCTCATTTCTGACTCCTCTCCATTTTATACTCTTTAGGATGGCGGACGCAAGGAACAAGTTTGCACAACTGGATGAAGAAACACCTTTTGGATGCCACTTGAAGGAAGTCACTAGGCACCTGAACATCGGAATACCAAGCTTCACCGGGGACTTGCAATGCCACTTTACCAGAAGAGGAGCGCTGGATGATTCAAGTTCAAGTTCCAGGAAGGACATTTACGCCAGTCACTGAGCCCATAGAGTTTTCCTTTGATGCACCAACCTGGAGTCTAGGAAAGAGTATGGCAGCCCACATCACCATGGGACGCATTGGAGAAGTTTACCACAAGGATCTCAAGGATACTATGTACCAGATTTGTGGGTGCGAGATGAGCGATGGGAGATCATTAGCATCAGGAAGGATAGATCAATTGCAGCTTTCATCCAGGAGTTGAACCAGCACATTCGTCGCCAGGCGAACTAGATGTGCGCAGGCATGATAGATCTGAACAAGGTAATGGCCAGGATCACGGAGCTGGAGGAAGAACTCAAGTCTACACGCGATGGATACGAGGAGGAAATGACGATACTAGTGGAGACGAATGATGATCTGACAAGGAAGCTAGGAGTATTCATGGAAGACCCCGCGCCAGGAGGAGAAGACAATGATTCCACTTGCCCGAAGAACTACATCATCATCGACGACACCGACTCGGACCTCGACGATAGCGATGATGACTATGTTGATGAAGCTGGAGCAGATATTATGGAGTCTTCCACCGATCAATTTTTCTAGTCGACCACCATATCAGTAGTAGTATTCCACCATGTATATAGTATAGTCCGAGCACTTTTGTAATGATAGTTCTAGACCGATTGTATGCCCTTTCTTGATTGATTGAGTGATATGTTTGTGTTTGTCGCATGTGCATATGGGTAGTGTTTTCTCACTAGACCTCATTCTATTCTACCCTCTTCCCTCTAAACCCTCAGATGCCTCCGAGACGTGAACCCGGATTTACCTTTCCATCGGAGGTCACTCAGTTGATCCAGCAGCAGAATACCTTGATGAAGTTGTTAGTTTAGAACCAAGGCAACAACAACAACAACAACCCGCCACCACCTCCCCCAATTGACAACTTAGCCCGTTTTCTGAGGTTGCAGCTGCCGGTGTTTTCCAATAGCACCGAGCCGATAGTGGTAGATGATTGGCTCTGCAAGATTGTAAGGGAGTTAACCACTGCAGGATGCACAAATGCTAAGAAGGTGCATTTGGCCGCGCACCAATTGGATGGACCAGCAGCCTCATGGTGGGCAAATTACACTGTCACCTATCCTATAGCCAATGTTAGATGGGACCGGTTCCAGCAGGCTTTTCGCACTGCCCATGTATCAGCAGGAGCTATGGTCATGAAGAAGCGTGAGTTCTGCAACTTACGCCAAGGAGGACGCACCGTTGGCCAGTATGTGGATGACTTTAGCTGGCTAGCATGTTACGCCCCAGATGATGTTGCTATGGATGCAGCTAAACAGGAGAAGTTTCTGGAAGGACTGAATGATGAGTTGAGCATGCAGTTGATGGTAGCAACCTTTAATAACTACCAACAGTTGGTACACAGAGCTCTCATGCTTTAAGGGAAGCAGCAGCAGATTGATAACCGCAAGAGGAAGTATGGACAAGGGAAGTATAATTCTGGAGCTCAGCAGGGACCCTGTTTCACCCTGAACTCGGGAGGACCCCTACAGCATAACCATGGAGGCCACAATCACACTGGAGGAAGTTCGCACAACCATAGTGGCTCCATGAGCGGAAATGGTAATGGTGGAAGCAACAGACAGAACCATTCCAACCCAGCAACCCCCACTAAGAAAGATCTAAGCCACGTTACTTGCTACAAGTGCCAGAAGAACGGACATTACGCCAATGAATGTCCTGATGCTTGGAAACGGCAATGGAAGTTCTGGGAAGAAGCCCAACCCTTTCAACAGGGGACAAGTGAACCACGTTAACATGGAGGAGATTGAAGCCCAGCCAGATGCAGTAATAGGTAAGTTTTTGGTTAAGTTATTTACTGCAGTCGTTCTTTTTGATACTGGTGCATCGCATTCAGACATATCAAGGGGATTTGTGGATAAGTATAAGCTGCCCACCAAAGTTCTTAGTACATCTCTATTAGTGAGCTCGCCAGGAGCAGAGTATATGGCAAGCCAAGGATGTTTTCAGATGCCATTGACCATAGGTAGGCATGTTTTCCCCTCAAATCTGATAATTTTGGAATCGCAAGGCTTGGATGTGATTCTGGGTATGGATTGGCTATCGATGTATGGAGGAAACATCGATTGTGCCAGTAAGTCGATTTTGCTCACCACCCAAGAAGGAAGAAGGATCAAATATGTATCCCGGCATGTGCCGATTAGGACTCAAGTAAATTCCTTATTAGGAGTTGTATAGGAGGAAGTACCAGTGGTGAAGGATTTCCCGGATGTATTTCCAGAAGAGTTGCCAGGCATGCCACCGGATAGAGACATCGAGTTTTAGATTGAGCTTTTGCCAGGCACAGGGCCAATATCTAAGAGACCGTACAGGATGCCCGCACAGGATTTAGAGGAAATTAAGAAGCAGATTAAGGAGTTACTAGAGAAAGGATATATTCACCAAGCTCGTCACCTTGGGGATCACCAGTACTTCTAGTGGAGAAGAAGGATGGATCGTTGAGGATGGTTGTTGATTATCGAGGATTGAATGAGGTGACGATAAAGAACAAGTACCCACTGCCAATGATCAATGATTTGTTTGATCAGCTGCAAGGAGTTAAGGTGTTTTCCAAGATCGATCTGTGATCAGGGTACCACCAACTGAAGATTCGAGAGCAGGATATACCTAAGACAACCTTTACCATGAGGTACGGGCTATATGAGTATACCGTTATGTCATTTGGCCTGACTAAAGCACCTGCCTATTTCATGAACATGATGAATAAGGTGTTTATGGAGTTTTTGGATAAGTTCATTATGGTGTTCATTGATGATATTCTGGTCTACTCGAAGAATGAAGACGAGCATAAAGAGCATTTGCGATTGGTACTTGAGAAACTCAGGGAACATCAGCTATGCACCAAGTTCAGCAAGTGTGAGTTTTGGTTGAAGGAAGTTGGATTCCTTGGACATGTTATACCCGGAGAAGGAATAGCAGTAGACCCCGCCAAAGTCGTCACTGTGACAAATTGGGAGGCACCCACGTTAGTTGGAGAGATCCGGAGTTTTCTTGGACTCGCAGGATACTACCGGAGGTTCATTGAGAATTTCTCAAAGATTGCAAAGCCTATGACGGAGTTGTTAAAGAAGGACACCAAGTTCAAATGGACTGAGGAATGTGAGGCCAGTTTTTAGGAGTTGAAGAAATGCTTGGTTACATCACTAGTGTTGATCCTGCCAGATCAACACAAGGATTATGAAGTGTATTGCGATGCTTCTCATCAAGGACTTGGAGCAGTGCTTATGCAGGAAGGAAGAGTTGTTTAATATGCCTCATGACAGCTTAAACCCCATGAGTTAAATTATGCTACGCATGATTTGGAGTTAGCAGCCGTAGTGCATGCGTTGAAGACTTGGAGACATTTTCTCATCGGAAACCATTGTGAGGTATACACGGATCACAAGAGTTTGAAGTATATCTTCACGCAGAAGGAGTTGAATCTCAGGCAGAGGAGATGGTTGGAATCATTAAGGATTATGATATGAAGTTGCACTATCATCCCGGAAAGGCTAATGTAGTAGACGATGCATTGAGCCGCAAGAGTCATGTCAATACATTCATGACTGGAGAGTTACCCAAGGAGTTAGCAGAGAATATTCGCGAGCTACGTTTGGAGATAGTTCCTAGAGGTTATGTAGCAGCATTGGAGATTCAATCTACTTTGATGGATAAGATCAGAGAAGCTCAGAAGGCGGACAAGGAGATTGCCGAGATAAAGGAAAGGATGAGCAAGGGAAAAGCCAAGGGATTTCGTGAGGATGAGCACGATACCTTATGGTTCGAGGACCGCGTATGTGTGCCAAATAATCAGGAGATCAGGAAGCTGATTTTGCAGGAGGCCCATGATTCTCCATATTCGATTCACCCAGGAAATACCAAGATATATCTGGATTTGAAGGATAGATTATGGTGGACCGGAATGAAGAAGGATATTGCGGAGTATGTAGCAGTTTGTGATGTTTGTTGGAGAGTGAAGGTAGAGCATCAGAAGCCAGCAGGATTGCTACAACCATTGCCGATACCCGAATGGAAGTGGGACAAGCTAAGCATGGATTTTATCATGGGATTGCCCAGGACTCATTCAGGCTATGACTCGATATGGGTTGTAGTCGATCATTTGACGAAAGTAGCTCATTTCATCCCAGTGAAGACCACTTACACCAATGCTAAGTTGGCAAAGATATACATGACCAGGATTGTATGTTTGCATGGAGTTCCGAAGACCATTGTATCAGATAGAGGAAACTAGTTTACCTCAAAGTTTTGGAATCAGTTGCATGAAACTTTGGGAACCAGGCTAGAGTTCAGTACAGCTTTTCACCCGCAGACAGATGGATAGACTGAGAGAGTCAATCAGATTTTGGAGGACATATTGAGAGCTTGTGCGCTAGACTATGGATCTAGTTGGGACGACAATTTTCCTTATGCAGAGTTCTCTTAAACAAGAGCTATCAAGCCAGTTTGAAGGTGGCCCCTTTCGAAGCATTGTACGGAAGGAGGTGCAGGACACCGTTGTTGTGGGATGAAGTTGGAGACCGACAGTTGTTTGTACCAGATTTGATTAAAGAGTCTGAAGAGAAGGTTAAGCTGATTCGCGATAGACTCAAGGTAGCCCAGTCCAGGCAAAAGAGCTATGCAGATTCTAAACGCAAGGAGACAGTTTACGAAGTCGGAGACAGAGTGTATCTTCGTGTATCACCCCTTCGAGGAGTGAAGCGCTTTGGAGTTAAGGGAAAGTTAGCACCACATTTTGTGGGACCATACAAAGTTTTGGAACATATGGGAGAAGTTGCTTACAAGTTGGAATTGCCCGAAGGATTGTCAGGAGTTCACGATGTGTTCCACGTTTCTCAGTTGAAGAAGTGCCACGCAGAGATGGCTGATATTCCTCTGAGAGATACAATGCCACTGGAAGCGATACAGCTAGATAGCGACTTGACCTACGAGGAGAAGCCGGTCAAGATTCTCGAGTTTGCCAGCCGAGTTACATGCAGCAAAGTTATCAAGTTCTGTAAAGTTCAGTGGAGCCACCATACTGAAGATGAAGCCACCTGGGAACGAGAGGAAGACCTACGGAAAGATCACCCTCACCTATGTTCTAGCCAACCCGAATCTCGAGGGCGAGATTCATCTTAAGGGGGGTAGGTTTGTAACATACCAAAATTTCAATTTGGAATGTTATACATTAGGTCATCATTGCATATCATATTTTATTGCATTTTAGCTTGATCCTAGAAATCCTACGCAACTCAAGGACCCACGAGAGAGTTGGGGATTTCGTTATTTTCATATTTGAGTTTTTCTCGAATTTTGAAAAGAGGATCGTTTGATTTTAATTATTTCTCTTCGAATATTTCTTTTAGAAAAAATAAAAGAGAGAGGATAAAATGACTTCCTCAAAATAAAGAAATATTGGAGACTTAATATTAAAATCAAATAATATTTTGATTCGGAGTTTTATTGCTATTTTATTTGAATTAGGAAAAATATGCATTTTTCAAAATTGCATTAGAGTCCCAAATAAATGTTCACCTTGTCCGGTAGATTTTTAGAGGAAGGGGAAATTTTATTTCAGGATTTTTGGAGTCAGTTTAGTATTTCTTTTATTCGTTTTTCTGCGCGGGATATTTTTTTCTTAAAAAAGAGAAACCGACTTTGGGCCTTATCCGCCCGGGACTCCGCTCGGGAGGGAGGCTTTATAAGCCGCCGAAGCGCAGCCCCGCAGCCCACCAGCCCGCCGCCGCCGAAAACCCTAGCTGACGCCGCGCTAGCCCGCCGCCACCGCCGCCGTCCGCTGCCGCCGCGCCGCACTACCCCGCTGCTGATCGCCGGAGCTGTGCTGCCGCCTCGCCACCTCGCTGCCGTCACCGTAGTTCGCCGCCGCCGGTTTTCTTTGACCAGTTCGGTTTTCGGTAAAAACCTAGATGCGTTTTTTTATTAGATCGGTTTTAATTTTTTTCCGGTTTAGTTATATAGCGGACGTTCGTCCATACGTTCGTTTTAACAAACGGTTTTCACCCGTTAGCCGCAGATAGCGAACGTTCGTTCGTTAGTCTGTTCGTTAGTTTTTCTTTTTCTCGGATTTTACTCGATTATTTTCGATTGCGATCTCTGATCCGATTTTCATTTTAGAATAAATTTTCGCTCGTTTATCAGAATCAGGCGATTCAAGTGCCTAGAGTTTCGTCTCGAATCCCTATTTATGTTTAATAAACTTAAAAAAGTTTTTGCTACTGTAAAATTTGGCTTTAGTCTAAATCCTGGGGTACCGTGTGATTCTCCTATGGACTGTCACCCAGGCTCAAAGGGATCATAATATTTTTCATGCTAGAAACTTTCGTGTGTAGCCACATGCCATTATGGGCTCTCGCATAGTTGAGTAAGTTGTGGGAAACCTTTCCATGATGGGCTAGCAGATGTAGGGGATTGTAGGTGTACAGGCCTATCTATCGGTTAAGGGGACCTCTTCGGGAAGACTGTGTCTCGGTCATCCGTTTCTCAAACACCATGCAGTGCGAGAAATACAACGGAGGAGATCGAGTCTTGTGGGGAAAAGTGCACAAACCTCTACAGAGTGTACAAACTAATCATGGTTAGTCGTGTCCCCGGTTATGGACATCTTGAGTATCTAGTTCTTGGATTATCATGTGGATCTCATCACTCTTAATATAAATATGGTTGGGTTATTAATTACTTTTAATTGGTATTGAGATGGGCTTTACCATTCTCAATGTTTTTCAACAAACTTTGTAGTTAAATAAAATATATTCCTTTGCAGTAGGGATAAAATTGGCTTTCCGCAAAACATATTAACCATACAGCCTCCACCAGCCATATATGCATATAGTGATAGCTTTATCCTGTTCATTACTCTCTTGTGTTACATTGCCAGCATACTCCATGTGATGAGCCATTTTGGGCTGCAACGTATTATGTTGCAGACTTTTCAGATGAAGAGTAAGGAGCCTTAGGTCGTGGTCTTTCACTCAGTGATGCCGTTGGAGTTCATGGACTCACTTTATCTTCCAAGCCTTCCGCTGTTATCGTATTAGATGGCCTTAAGCCATATTTATTGTATTAAGTTCTCTTTTGAGACATTCGATGTAATAAGTGTGTGATTGCTACTCTATTATAAATCCTCAAGTACTATGCATGTCAGCATTACCGATCCAGGGATGACACTGATGCACAGAGATTAGACTATTTGAGGTCTGGTCGCTACACATATGGAATAACTTTTGGGGTTTATGGAAGTGGATGCACAAGAAGTATTCCCGCTTAGTACAAGTGAAGGCTAGAAAGAGACTGGAAAGCGACCAACTAGAGAGCATCAGCAGTCATAAACATGCATTAAAATTAATCAACACTGAGTTCAAGCTTGAGTAGGATATAATTCACCATGAACATAAATACCGTGGAGGCTATGTTGATTTTGTTTCAACTACATGCGTGAACATGTGCCAAGTCAAGCCACTCGAATCATTGAGAGGAGGATACCACCCTATCATACCACATCACAACCATTTTAATAACATGTTGGCACGCAAGGTAAACCATTATAAACTCCTAGCTAATTAAGCATGGCATGAGCAACTATAGTCTCTAATTGTCATTGCAAACATGTTTCATTCATAATAGGCTGAATCAGGAATGATGAACTAATCATATTTACAAAAACAAGATAGGTCGAGTTCATACCAGCTTCTCTCATCTGAATCGGTCCACCATATATCCTCATTATTGCCTTTCACTTGCACGACCGAACGGTGTCGATAAAAATAATAGTGCACATGCATTGGACTAAGCTGGAATCTGCAAGCATTTAATACAAGGGAGAAGACAAGGTAATATGGGCTCTTGGTTAGATCAACAATAATGCATATGAGAGCCACTCAACAATTTCATCAGGGTCTTCTCCTCTCGACCCCCAAAGAACAAGAAAAGAAACAAAACTATTTACACAGGAAAGCTCCCAACAAGCAAAAGAAGAACGGGAATTCTTTTTCGGTTTTATTTTAATTACTACTACTCAAGCATGGAAAGTAAACTAGCTAAAAGATACAACTGATTTTTTTGGGTTTTTCTCAAGGTTTTTCAAACACTCAAGAAGAAGGCTAGAAAAGAAAATAAACTAGCATGGATAGTACAATGAAAAAGTATGAACACCGACAACTAGAATGAGTGTGTGAACATGAATGTAATGTCGGTGAGAAATACGTACTCCCCCAAGCTTAGGATTTTGGCCTAAGTTGGTCTAGGGCCACGGCTGGCCTGGTGGATATCCAAAGTTGTAACTGGGGTCATACTAAGATGCGGCAGCTACTGCCTGACGAGCTGCAGCTTGGAGGCGAGCTGCCTCCATGCTCCTTTCATATTCGTTTGCTTCCTCCTTGGTTATAAAATATCTCCTTTTTGCCTGAAAGTCAAAAAAGTAGGAGCAGTGAGGGCAACATGGATAGTGAGTTGTCTGTCAAAGATTAGTCAGTACTGGAGGAATTGTTCATTCCTCTCAACACACTGATGGCGAACCATGGCATTATAATCTAGGTAAGAAGGAGGTAATTCAATATCATTTACATGTATGGGTATATTAAGATAGTTAGCTACACGAGTTGCATAAATTCCACCAAACAAATCTCCACTTATACTGTTGTGGTGCAACCTACGTGCAACAATAGCCCCGAAGTTATATTGTTTATCACCTAATATCGCACTCTTGAGGACACTAAGATATGGAACGCACATGTCACAAGCCTCATCTTTACCGTTAATGCTTCTACCAATGAAGAGAGCAAAATAATGTATGGAAGGGAAATGAATGCTCCCTATGGTAGCTTGTGTGATTTCTCTAGATTCCCCCACAGTAATACTACCAAGAAAGTGTTTATATTCGAATTTGCGAGGTTCACTAACATTGCCCCGATGCATGAGTTTACAAGCAATATTAAAATCTTCTAGGTCCATGGTATATGATTTATCATAAAGATCAAATAAAACAGTGTGAGAATTGGGCGAGGATGTAAATTTAAACCTTCTCACAAAGGAATCGGTTAGATAGCGGTATTGCCGACACTTATCTGACACGAAGCCTTCAAGATCAACGTTACGCACATACGCGTCAAATTCATCCTTGATGCCTACCTGGACCATGAACTCCTCTGACGGCCATTCACAAGGCCGCACTTGAGCTTCTCTTAGTGGTTCATCGTCCGGCTCACGTATCGCGAGCCTTCGTCCTTGCTTCCTTGAAGAACCACCTTGGTACATTTTCCTAAACATTTTTCTTCCTTTGAAAAACTTCTAAAATTTTTAGTAACTCAAAATAAAAGTGAACCAAACTCAATAAGATTGATAGCAACTACTCCTACAAGTGCCTAGAGGCCATATCATGCATTAAAACTACTTTGGACCATATAAATTTGACATGCAAGCTCAAGAACAGGGTCACCTAAGCAGCAAAATAATTGCAATAAATAAAGCACTAGAACAAAAACTAATTGGAACATTGGAGGAGTCACATACCGAATAACAATTCCCCAAAGCAGTTTTGTGAATGAAGCTTTGAGCAAGGAGATCAAAAATGGCAGCAAGATGGGCTAGAACACGGATTTGGGTTGTGGGAGGGTTTTTTCTGGAGGAATACAAAGTGTGTGGGTGCTAGAATAAGTGGAGGGGGCCACATGGGGTCCACGAGGCAAGGGGCATGCCCTGGACCCTTGTGGCTAGGTTGTGTGGCCCCCTGGTGTGTTCTTAGTGCCAATAATTCTTAAATGTTCTAGAAAAAAATCATATTTCATTTTCAGGACATTTGGAGAACTTTTATTTTCGGGATATTTTTTTATTGCAAGGTTAATTCAAAAAACAGACAGAAAATGCTAATTTTGCTTTATTTAACCTAAATAACAGAAAGTAAAAGGAGGGTACAAAGAGTTGTGCTTTCTAACTTCATCCATCTCATGCTCATCAAAAGGAATCCACTAACAAGGTTTATCAAGTCTTGTTAACAAACTCTTTTCAAATAACATGGAATCGGAGAACTTTCGAATAACACTAAGTTACCTCAACGGGGATATGAACGTCCCCAACAATAAGAATATCATATTTCTTCTTGATAGTAGGGAGAGGCAATTCAAAACCTCCAATAGTACTTGTTGAAGTTTTTCCAATAGAATTTATACTGTGGACTTGAGGTTGTTTCCTCGGAAAATGTGTTGTATGCTCATTACCATTAATATGAAAAGTGACATTGCCTTTTTGCAATCAATAACAGCCCCAGTAATATTCAAAAAGTGTCTAGCAAGGATAATCGACATACTATCATCCTCGGGAATGTCAAGAATAACAAAGTCCGTTAAAATAGTAACGTTTACAACCACAACAGGCACATCCTCACAAATACCGATAGGTATAGCAGTTGATTTATCAGCCGTTTGCAAAGATATTTCAGTAGGTGTGAACTTATTCAAATCAAGTCTACGATATAAAGAGAGAGGCATAACACTAACACCATCTCCAAGATCACATAACGCAGTTTTAACATAGTTTCTTTTAATGGAGCATGGTATAGTTGGTACTCGTGGATCTCCAAGTTTCATTTGTATTCCACCCTTAAAAGTATAATTAGCAAGCATGGTGGAAATTTCAGCTTCCGATATCTTTCTTTTATTTGTGACGATATCTTTCATATACTTAGCATAAGGATTCATTTTAAGTATACCAGTCAAACACATACACAAAAACATAGGTCTAATCATTTCAGCAAAGCGCTCAAAATCCTCATCATCCTTTTTCTTGGATGGTTTAGGAGGAAAATGCATGGGTTTCTGAACCCATGGTTCTCTTTCTTTACCGTGCTTCCTAGCAGCGAAGTCTCTCTTATCATAACGTTGATTCTTTGATTGTGGGTTATCAAGATCAACAACAGGTTCAATCTCTAAATCATTGTTATTGCTAGGTTGAGCATCAACATGAACATCATCATTAACATTATCACTAGGCTCATGTTCATTACCAGATTGTGTTTCAGCATCAGAAAAAGAAATATCATTGGGATTCTCACGTGTGTCAACAATAGGTTCACTAGAAGCATGCAAAGTCATATCATTTTTGTTTTTCTTCTTTTTAGAAGAACTAGGTGCATCAACATTAGTTCTCTGAGAATCTTGCTCAATTCTCCTAGGGTGGCCCTCGGGATACAAAGGTTCCTGAGTCATTTTACCACCTCTAGTCACAACTCTAACAACATTATCATTTTTCTTATTTTTTTAATTCATTGAGCAAATCATCTTGTGCTTTAAGCACTTGTTCTACTTGAGTGGTAACCATATAAGCATGTTTACTAATAAGTTTAAGTTCACCTTTAAATCTAGACATATAATCACTCAAGTGTTCAATCATATAAGCATTACGTTTCAATTGTCTACCAACATAAGCATTGAAGTTTTCTTGTTTAACAATAAAATTATCAAACTCATCTAAGCATTGACTAGAAGACTTATAACGAGGAATATTACCTTCATCGGATCTATAGAGAGAATTTACCTTTACTACATGTGTGGGGTTATCAAGGTCATGTACTTATTCAATAGGTGGTAAATTCTTAACATCTTCAGCTTTAATACCTTTCTTTTCATAGATTTCTTAGCCTCTTGCATATTTTCAGGACTGAGAAATAGAATACCCATTTTCTTCGGAGTTGGCTTAGGAGTTGGTTCAGGAAGTGTCCAATCATTATCATTACTGAACATATTATTCAATAGCAATTCAGCTTGCTCAACAGTTCTTTCCCTGAAAACACAACCAGCACAACTATCCAAGTGGTCTCTGGAAGCATTGGTTAGACCATTATAAAAGATATCAAGTATTTCATTTTTCTTGAGAGGATGATCAGGCAAAGCATTAAGTAATCGGAGAAGCCTCCCCCAAGCTTGTGGGAGACTCTCTTCTTCAATTTGCACAAAATTATATATTTCCCTTAAGGCAGCTTGTTTCTTATGCGCGGGAAATATTTAGCAAAGAAGTAATAAATCAAATCCCGGGGACTACGCACACAACCAGGATCAAGAGAATTAAACCATGTTTTAGCATCACCCTTTAATGAGAACGGAAATAACTTAAGAATATAATAGTAACGATTTTTTCCTTGTTAGTGAATAGGGTGGCTATATCATTCAATTTAGTAAGATGTGCCACAACAGTTTCAGATTCATAGCCATAAAACGGATCAGATTCAACCAAAGTAATTATCTTAGGATCGACAGAGAAATCATAATCCTTATTAGAAATACAGATAGGCGAAGTAGCGAAAGCAGGGTCACATTTCATTCTAGCATTCAAAGACTTCTCTTTCAGCTTAGCTAACAGTTTCTTAAGATCATATCTATATTTGCAAGCTAAAAGATCTAACAGTTTCTTCATCCATAACATAACCCTCAGGCACATCAGGAAATTCAGGAAATTCATATCTAGGGGAGAATCTTCATCATCACTTTCATCAATATTATCAGTTTCAATAATTTCATTCTCTCTAACCCTAGCAAGTTGTTCATCAAGAAATTCACCTAGTAGCACAATATTATCAAGCATAGAAGTACTTTCATCATAAGCATAATGTATAGCAAAAGTGGCATCATCAATAATATGCGACATATCAGAATCAATAGCAGGTGTAGGTGTCGCAAGTTTACTCAAAACAGAAGGTGAATCAAGTGCAGAGCTAGATGGCAGTTCCTTACCTCCCCTCGTAGTTGAGGGAAAAATCTTGGTTCTTTCATCTTTCAAGTTCCTCATAGTGATCAACAGATATAAATCCCAAGTGACTCAAAGAATAGAGCTATGCTCCCCGACAACGGCGCCAGAAAATAGTCTTGATAGCCCACAAGTATAGGGGTATGCAACAGTTTTCGAGGGTAGAGTATTCAACCCAAATTTATTGATTCGACACAAGGGGAGCCAAAGAATATTCTCAAGTATTAGCAGTTGAGTTGTTAATTCAACCACACCTGGAAAACTTAATATCTGTAGGAAAGTATTTAGTAGCAAAGTAGTATGGAAGTAACGGTAACGGTGGCAAAGGTAATGGTAGAAGTTTTGTAGTAATTGTAACAGTGGCAACGGAAAAGTAACTAAGAAAAGATCAATATGTGAAAAGCTCGTAGGCATTGGATCAGTGATGGATAATTATGTCGGATGCGATTCCTCATGCAAAGTCATAATATAGGGCGACACAGAACTAGCTCCAATTCATCAATGTAATGTAGGCATGTATTCCGGATATAGTCATACATGCTTATGGAAAAGAACTTGCATGACATCTTTTGTCCTACCCTCCCGTGGCAGCGGGGTCCTATTGGAAACTAAGGGATATTAAGGCCTCCTTTTAATAGAGTACTGGAACAAAGCATTAACACTTAGTGAATACATGAACTCCTCAAACTACGGTCAACACTGGGAGTGGTCCCGATTATTGTCACTTCGGGGTTACCGGATCATAACACATAGTAGGTGACTATTAACTTGCAAAATAGGATCAAGAACTCACATATATTCATGAAAACATAATAGGTTCAGATCTGAAATCATGGCACTCGGGCCCTAGTGACAAGCATTAAGCATAGCAAAGTCATAGCAACATTAATCTCAGAACATAATGGATACTAGGGATCAAACCCTAACAAAACTAACTCGATTACATGATAAATCTCATCCAAACCACCACCGTCCAGCAAGCCTATGATGGAATTACTCACGCACGGCGGTGAGCATCATGAAATTGGTGACGGAGGAAGGTTGATGATGATGACGGCGACGGATTCCCCTCTCCGGAGCCTGGATGGACTTCAGATCAGCCCTCCCGAGAGGGATTAGGGATTGGCGGCGGCTCCGTATCATAAAATGCGATGACTCCTTCTCCTTTATTTTTTTTCTCTTCGAACGTGAATATATAGAGCTGGAGTTGATGTCGGTGGAGCCTCAGGGGGCCCACGAGGCAGGGGGGGCCCAGGGGGGCGCCCTGCACCCTCATGGATAGGGTGTGGGCCCCCTTGTGTTGATTCTTTCGCCAGTATTTTTTATAAATTCCAAAAATATTCTCCGTGAAGTTTCAGGTCATTCCGAGAACTTTTATTTCTGCACAAAAATAACACACCATGGCAATTCTGCTAAAAATAGCGTCAGTCTATGTTAGTTCCATTCAAATCATGCAAGTTAGAGTCCAAAACAAGGTCAAAAGTGTTTGGAAAAGTAGATACGATGGAGACGTATCATGATCTACATCAACAATCTTGCTACCGTCAACACCAACTTTCTCCCCCTCTATGCAATGGTGTAACACCTCTTCTCCCCGCTATAATCTCTACTTAAACATGGTGCTCAACTCCATATATTATTTCCCAATGACCTATGGCTATCCTATGATGTTTGAGTAGATCTGTTTTGTCCTGTGGGTTAATCGTGATCTTCATTGGTATGATTGTATATTTTATTTATGGTGCTGTCCTACGGTGCCCTCCGTCTCGGGCAAACATGAGGGGCCCTCGTTGTAGGGTGTTGCAATATGTTCATGGTTTTCTTATTGTCAGTGTTGCGAGAGTGATAGAAACTTAAACGCGGATAGGTAGGCTATCGTATGGTAGTAAAGAGGACTTGGTACTTAATGCTATGGTTGGGTTTCAGGACCTTAATGATCTTTAGTAGTTGCGGATGCTTGCTAGAGTTCCAATCATAAGTTCATATGATCCAAGTAGAGAAAGTATGTAGCTCATGCCTCTCCCTCATATAAAATTGCAAGAATGATTACCGGTACTTGTTATCGATTGCCTAGGGACAAATGACTTTCTTATTGACAAAAGCTTTCCCCTTTTATTAGCTTGCAATTTATTCGTAGTTTTATTCCCGCAAAGTACTTGTAGATTTATTCCTACAAAATAGTTTCATACTTGTTTCCGGTAAAGCAAACGTCAAGCATGCGTAGAGTTGTATCGGTGGTTGATAGAACTTGAGGGAATATTTGTTCTACCTTTAGCTCCTCGTTGGGTTCGACACTCTTACTTATCAAAAGAGGCTACAATTGATCCCCTATACTTGTGGGTTATCATCTATTAACCATGTTTGTACATCAAACTAATGCTCTTTTGTATCCCTCATCAATCACTTATGATGAGACAGTCACCCCAATGGGTTACTGTGAGACGCGCTACTTGTTTAAAGAGTGCAGTGTCATCCTCCCCACATGATTCTCAAGAAACAGCAAGGCTAAGTGAAGATAGGCAACGTAGCTCTGTAGTTGATGACCGCAATTCCCCCACACCGCCATCGCACGGGCTTGCTCTTACTTGGTAGTGTCATATGTGGTTGCATGTTGCATATGTTGTCTACCTTGTAATGCTTCTAATTAGGGTAAATTGCATCTGCTTAGTTAACACATTATACCTGTAAATATGACACGCCTTCTGTTTTTGGTACATATTACTTCTTTCTATTAAACATGTTCTTACATCAAACTACTTTTCTCGTGTATCCCTCATCAATCACTTCTGACGAGACACCCTCAAGTTGACGGTGTAATATTGGTTGCATCTTGCATATCATTTCAAACATGTATTGCCTCCAATTTGTTGAAGTGCCACTTATAATGAGACACTCTAACTTGGTAGAGTGATTTTGGTTTGATCTTTCATATGGTGTCTAGATTGCATTGCTTCCAATTTGTTGAAATGCCTTTTGGTTAGCATTTTTCATACATATTCCATCCTCCTACAATGTGGTTGACATACATAAAAGTTGTGTTCGTCAGTATCTGTTGGATTCTCGGTTCCAGCTAACCCTTGAGGTTCGAACACTGGGGTGCGCATGAAGTAACCTCGCTCTCTCTAGCTCACTCACACAATGATCTCAAGGCCGAGCTCGACGAACCCAAGGAACATGGGACTCGGAGGTTTATACTAGTTCGGGCCACCATTGTGGTGTAACACCCTACTCGAGTGTGGTGGTGGTGGATTTTCTCGAGGACTGAGGATGAACTAGTACAATGGATGAACTGCCTCTTGAGGAGAGGTGTTCTTGAGCTTGATGAGCTGGTGTGTATGAGGATGGTCCCAATGATCTGTCCCTTGCTACGGTGGTGGCTAGCCCTATTTATAGAGGCCCTGGTCCTCTTCCCAAATGTTAGGCGGGAAGGGATCCCACAATGACCAAGTTTGAAGGGGGACAACTAGTACAAGCTATCCTGACAAAAGGTGGTCTTCGCCTGCCAAAGACTCTGGTGGTGACGCCATTGTGGGCTCCGTGGTGACCTTCGTCCTACCATCATGCAGGCCTTGGTCTCGTTGCACCGATAAGGAAACCTTTGCCTGATGCCTCGGGACTCCTCTCCTGCGCCTGCCTCTTTTGCACCGAAGAGGAAACTAGTACACTGCGCCCGCTGGCGGCCGCCTGGCCTTGGTCGTCATGGCTCACGTCACGTGAACCTCGCGAGGTGCCCCTTGCATAGATATCTCCGCTCCTCAGGAGCCAGCCTAGTGAGGCTGCCAACTTGGAGGTCTTGGCGTTGTCCGCCTCACGAGGCTTGGCCCCTCGCGAGGGTCTTGAGTTGTCGCTACAGATGATGGGCCGTACCAGGCCGCTGGTGGAGCCACGCCATGGGCCGCAGGCAGGAAAGTCTGGGTACCCCCATTCCTAGGACACCGGCAGTAGCCCCCGGGCCCAAGGCGCGCTCAAACTTGGCTTTGAGGTGAAGCCAAAGGACAAGTGCGGAGCATCGCGGGCCCCAACTGCATGCGGCCTTGGTCGCTGCGTTGCGATTAACAGGACGTGGGCGCCTCCGCTTCCCCACACTACCTCGGCAACTGTCCTCATCTGACAAAAGGCTGGTGCGTGCTGCAGAGCCTTCATTACCTTCCTTCGTCTTGCTCCAGATCCCCTTTCTCCTTCTTGCCTCGAGAGACTCCAGATCCGAACGAACTTCTCCCCGAGCCTGCATCCAATGGCATTCGCAAAGCAAAGGCGACACCCTCGCTCTCCTGGTATGAGCCGGCCTTGAGCACGCCCAACGTCTTAGAGAAGAACCTCGCCACCACGCTCCCGATGACAGTGGAAAGCAGCAAAGAAGGGGGAAGACAGCACTCTGGGCAGGCTCCACCGAGCCGAAGCCTCAGGCGGTACCTTATATCCCTTCTTCATGAATAGCATCGTCGCAGGGCTGGTTCCCCTTTCTTTGACTTCTTCTACGCCGTCCTCAGCCACTACAAGCTACACGCCCTTCATCTTCATCCCAACTCAATCCTCCTCTTATTGATTTTCGCCATTTATTGCGAGGCAATTGTGGGGGTGATGTCGTCCGTGGCGTTGCTTCGCCACTTCTTCTACCTCCAGATCAAGGAGGGCCATTTCTCAGGATGCGTCAACTTCATCGCGGCTAACGGAACCATCGCGCTCTCAAAGGCCGGGAAGAAGGCCGAGGGATTCAGGAGCAAGTGGGTCCTCATGGACGCCAAGTGTACTCACCCTAGGCTGGTGCTGTCGACGGAGATGCCCTCACCTCACGACTGATGGCTCCGCGCGAAGCTCACCGACCCCCAGGTGAAGCGGGTGCTGGAGAAGATGACCGCTGACCTGAAGCCCGACGACCCGATGGCTGAGAAGCTGATGGGGGCCATGATCGTCAAGGAATTCCTAGCGCATAGCCCCACTCCAGGCGTGCTCGCGCCCCTTGTGGAAGCTTGGGGATGAGGGGGACGACCTTTGTCTGTGCCAGAAGTCTTGGCGGATGAGGACCTGGGCAAGGGCCTCCACCTTCTGGTCGGGGACGACCAGGGGTATCCACCGGATACCCATATCCCCCTGTATCGCCGCCCAGATGGGGCGGAGGTGGCCGCTGCCATGCCTGTCTTCGACGGGCGCGGGCTCGTGCCGCTAGCGCCTTCCGAGGCCCTGGTGTTGACGGTCCCGGTGGTGGTGTCCTTGGGCGAGCCCAGCGGGGAAGAGAGGCCCGACTCAGAGGCGACCCCGAAGGGGGCAGGGCAGACTTCTCCTCTACGCATGACCGATCTCCTCCGCTCCTTCCCCGATGACGACGACGCCGATGACCATCCAGTAACGGAGTCCCTGCCCCCCGCTGGAGTCACCACGAGGTCCAGGGGCACTCCCTCGAAGAAGTCGCCGACTAGGGTCCCGATGAAGAGCAGGTCGGTGCTGGTCTCTCAAGGTGGCGCCCTTGTCCTGACGTCGACCGGCACTGTCACAGGGCCAACTCCCGCGACCTCATCTGCTCCTGGGATTCGTACGCCGGCGCCCCAGGCTGCGAAGCCTCCAGGCTCCGTGCTTCTGAAGAGGCCGAGGGACTACGTCGCCATGGACCAGTAAGCACTTTGCCCCGATTTTCCTTCTGCTTCTGTCACTGCTTCTTGACGTTCTTCCCTTGCACCATCAGGCCAAAGCTGGAGGCGAAGAAGAAGAGGGAGGGAGCGGCCGCACCCCCTCTGGCGCTGAAGGGCAACGACGGCGCTCGTGCTTCTCTGGCCTAGTCATCCTTGCGAGGTCCGGAGGACCGACCCCGGGGGAAAATGACCTCCGTAGCCGAGCTGGCTCCCGAGATCTCCGCCCCCAGCTTTCCTGCCGAGGTCACGAAAGCTCAGGAGCTCCCGACTCCTTTTGCCGCCGCAGATCTGCAGAACCTAGTGGCGATGTCATCTCTCCCCATCTTCGTCACGCCGCCGGGCCGTAATTCCTATGTTTTGCCTGACACCCTGGAGGACGCCCTTCTCGCGCTGACCCAACTTCATAGTGACCTTCAAGGCACCGCCCGTCGCCTGGTGGCGGGACGCTTAGAGCTGATCTCAGGGTGGCTGCGCTCCGACATGTCTGTTAGGGCGGCACTAGGCCAGGCCATGGCAGCTTTCGAGGAGGGCAAGCAGGCCATTGACCAGGCTGCGGCCGCCCATGAGGCGGCGTTGAAGGATACCGAGGCTGCCAAGGAGCGCTGCCGGATAGCGGAGGCCGAGCTGGAGAACCTGCGCAAGGAACATGCTACCGCGGCTCACCAGCTCGAGGCACGGGAAGAGGAGCTGAAGGCTCGAGAAGAAGCAGTCGCTGGTCATGATGCTGAGTTGGAGTAGCTGGCGCAGGTGCAGGTCGCGGAACGCGACCACCTGGAGAAGCCAGAGAAGAAGGTGGAAGCGGAGAGGGCCTAGCTGGAAATCAAGGCGAAGGTTCTTGCCGAAGATCGCGAGGCCTTCAAGTCTCCTGAGGAGAGATCCCGCAAGGCGCTGCAGGAACTTTACAAGAAGGGCGTGGAGAAGCCTTTGGTGACTGATGACGAGGGCCCCGCCCAGCTACTTCCTCAGCTCGTCATGGTGCTCAAGGACATTGTCAACGGAATTGGCCCCATGGTGGAGGGGGAAACACACACGCTCTCCTCATTGGCCCTGACGCGCGTCCTCAGCCACCTTCACCTTCGCGATCCCAATGCCGACCTTGGTGTCCTGCTTGAGCTTGTGGATGAGGAGCGCTGCGCAGCTGCTGCCAAGGCCGTGAAGGGCCAGGTGGAGGCCTTGTTAAAGAAGTTCCTTACCATCGACCCCATGCCTCCAGCCGATGGTGCCGCGGATCCCGTGACCAAGGCCAACGACATGAGCAATGGCAATGTTGCCAACGGGAAGGCGCTTCCCGACAATGGCGCCCAAGGCTGAAGAGGGGGCTTGACGTTGCTCCTTCCCAATTTTACTTTCCTGCGACATGCGACGTGCCCCGTGGAGGTGTCAAAACTTCTGTTTGGTGTTTAAGGAACAATATGTTTTGTAATATTTTATTAAGACTCCATGATTTCCTTCCCGTTTGCTTGATGTTCTATGTTGGTAGGGCCTGACCCCACGCATACCTCAGACGCCGTTGGACCGTACGGATCACCAGGACGGGACCAAGGGGTGAGGGGCTACGTGGCCAGTTAGGCTCCCGAGTCGCAATGCTTTGGATTCCCCCTTGATGCGCAAACGGCCTGCGGGAGGAGATGCGAAAGTAGGCCGTAGTGTCATACGTCGGCAGGGCCCGACCCCGCGCATACCTCAGCCGCCGTTGGGCCGTCCGGATCACCAGGACGAAACCAAGGGGTGAGGGGCTACGTGGCCAGTTAGGCTCCTGAGTCACGATGCTCAGGAGTCCCCCTTGACGTGCAAACGGACCTTCATACCTGTCCTCGCCGAGGTCCCTCTCGGGAGGGGCATGCGATGACCAGGTCCGAGGGACCTGCAAGGGCAGCATACGCTAGGCGTGACCTGAGCGTAGCCCCCATGCCCAGCCCCCTCGCGCAACTCTCCTGAAGGGAGAGCGTTGCGGCGAGGCTGGACACTGAGCCGAGCGGCTCCCTGAGGTTGATCCGGCCATGGGGCCGCCCTCAGTTGTTTATCAACAGCGCGGAGCATAGCACTTCCACACTTGCACGGGCATAGCCGCTCCTCAACCGTGTCGACTGCCAACACAGAGCATGGTGCTTTTCCACTGGTGCGTGGGTGAGGGCTCCCACTGAGTGGAGCCCCCGGGGCATGTACAGCCCCGCCCTGACACGTGGCTTGCATGGCAGGGCTAGACGAGGTGTGTCTAGGCACTCGCGAGCCAGCACGGGACTCACGGGGACCTACCTCAAGGCGGGTTGCGCCTGATCTTGATTCTTGATAGCTGTGGCGGCCCTGCAAGATGGTTAGGTAACCTGCGCCGGATGAATCTCCTCAGGTAATCGCATGAGAAGGCCAAACACCAACGACCCCAGGAGGTGACATGAACAGGGCTAGCCCACCAGACAAAGCTCGGTCATTGGGTTTATCGACGCTGCAGGGACGGACCCGAGCACAGACGACGTGCCTAGTCTTCTCATGCAAAAAGTCCTAAAGAAAGATAACCAGCGCATGGCTCCCGTGGGTGGTCGTGGGTGGGCTTGCAAGGGCGCACGACGTTCATGGTATCAAAGTACTGGACAGGCAGGTGACAATCATAAGGTAAATCATGCAATTAGGCAAGCTAGTTTAGATAGATGAAAAAACGATACATGCCACCGGACAGACCCAAGCGGCCTGGGGATGATGCATCCCGAGGGGCGCCCCCAACTAAGTAAGCTAAAGATGCAAAAGGATACGCGTCGCAAGGACAAGCCCGTGTAACCCAGGGATGATGTAGCTCGAGGGGCGCCCCCAACTGAAATAAACCAGAAATTGTCACCTAGCACCATTGCTGACGAGGTGTTGGAGTAGCTGAAGATGCGTGCTGAAGAGGTTGCCCCTCACCAGCCGCCAGGGCCCTGAGCCTCAGGAGACTCAGGGGCCCAAATGGCTCCCAAAGAACTGTCGCCACCTCCGAGAGGGCAACGTGGTGCCTGGCCTCCTAAGCCGCTAGAATGCTCCGCAAGTGGCACTAGAAGGTGGCAGCCGCGTTCGGCAGGCCTAAAAGCATGCGAACGTAGCTATGAGGGGGACCCTCGCACCGTCCAACACTTGATGGCCAGAAGCGCCCCTGAGATGCGGCCCTGTTGAGCCCTAGAATGTCGACACAGACGCGCAACTCATCGCCCTCGCCAAGATGCGGAGCTGCGCCAGGTGGGGGACAGCGGTCGTCGCGCATGGCTCTTGCTTCCTGAAGCTCCTCGGTCGCCTTGGTGATGAAATCGTGAGCACTAGGTGTTCCATGCCTTGTGCCCTTTGGTGGGAAGCGTGCGGCGAAGCACGCCTCCACGTGGTGCCCGAGCGCCTCCCTCATGACACTGGCTAGGTCTAAGGCCCTCCGGAAGAGAGCCCCCGAGCCCAGCCTAAGGAGGGCACTGGGCGCGCCTTCCTATGTGAGGGAGGGAGGCACCCCATCTGCAGGCGCAGGTCCTGAGGTGGTGCTGTTGGAGATGCCGCTCTCCTGAGGTCCTTGGTGGATCGGCTGCTTCTTCATCTTGGGAATGGCTTCAGGGGGGTATGCGGCACCTTCGTTGTCTGGGTCTTCAGCCGCCGCAGCCTGGTAAGCACGCTCAAGGGAGCACATCGCGTCCTTCTCTTCGCAGGCGACTAAGATGATGTCGCCGCTCGCTGGCATCTTGAGGACGTTGTAGCTATGGTGGGTCACTACCATAAACTTGGCCAAGGCTGGGTATCCAAGGATGGCATTGTACGGCAGGCGGATGTGGGCAACGTCGAAGTCGACAAGCTCGATGCGATAGTTGTCGCGGGTGCCAAAGGTGACAGGGAGACGGACCTGCCCTATCGGGGTGGTAGAGCTGTCAGTTACTCCTGAGAAGGGCTTGGTAGGCTGTAGCTGGTCGTATGGCACTTGGAGGCGGTCGAATGTCTCGACGGACATGATGTTGAGCCCTGCGCCGCCGTCGATGAGGGTCTTGGTGACTTGGACGTTGCTGATGATGGGTGAACAAAGCATCGGAAGGGCACTGGCAGTTGCTACGCACTTGAGCTAGTCTGACGAGCTGAAGGTAATGGCACACTCGGACCACCTGAGCGGGCACGTGGCCTCGAGCCTGGGAGAGCTGTGTTCACCTTGTGGGTGAACTGCTTGAAGATGTGCTGGGAGGCTGGGGCCTGGGCGCCACCCAGGATGCAGGCGATGGCGCACAGCTCCTGGAAGCCCCCAGCCCCCTCGTCTTGATGATGGCCGTCGTTACTCCTTGGTGGTGGCGGCAGTGGAGGGAGGCCAACCTTGCCCTGAGGTCAGTCCTCGCGAGGCTCGTCCTGCCAGTGGTCCTCACGAGGCTAGTCACGCCACTCCTGGTGAGGGCCTCGGTCATCCCAGCATCCTCCGCTTCGTCCTCCTCCTCTGCCATAGCCTCAGTCATTCCGCTCGGGGCGTCGATCGAAGCGCCCATCGCGGATGGTCCTGAGCTCTTGACAGTCATTAGTGTTGTGGTTGTACATGTTGTAGAAGGCGCAGAACGAATGGCTGCCCTTCGAAGACTCCGGGTGGTCGCGACCGCGCTTCATCTCTGGCTTGGCCGCAAGCACGGCCGCTCCCTTACGCTTCACATCCTTGGCCTTGGTCTTCTTGTCTTTTGGGTCGGTAGCAGGGAGTTCGAGGAGGGAGAGGTGCCCCTCCTCAGCTCTTGTGCACTTGGTTGCCATGTTGAACATCTCCAGAGCCGTGCATAGGTCTTCGTGGATGGCGAGCTCCTCCTTCATTTTGACGTCGCGGGCGCCGTCGAAGAACACGGAGATGATGGCCTCGTCCGTCACCTTGGGGATCTTGAGGCGAACGTTGTTGAAGCCCTGGATGTATTTCGGCAGGGTTTCCCCTGGCTGCTGCTTGATGCGCCACAAGTCACCCACGGCCAGGGGCAGTCACGAGTGCCGTGGAAGTTGGCGATGAAGCGCTCATGCATCTCGCCCCAGGAGGAGATCGATCCCGCGGGAAGGAGCCACGAGCGCTCGCCATCCTTGAGGGCCATGGGAAACCATTTTGCCATGACCTTTTCATCGCCGCTGGCCGCCTCGATGCTTAGCTCGTAGAGCTGCAAGAACTCCGCGGGGTCGGGGGTGCCATCTTAGCGCGAAGGCAGGTCTGGCTTGAACTTGCCAGGCCAGATGACACTACACAGCTCAAGAGTGAAGACGTGGCAGCCTGCTATAGTCACTGGCGCCCGTCGCGGGGGCGGAGCCTGGTCTTGGTATCCGCGCGCCAGCACCGCGGTTGGCGCATGGTCTTGACGCGGTGGTGCTGGGAGCGCAAGGGCGTTATATTGGTGCGGCCGAGGGACTTCTTGGCAGCTTCCTTCTTCATGCGCAGGTGCCCTGCATGGCGGGTCGCACCGCGGGGCCGCACGTATTGGTGCGAGGGCGACATCTTGATGCGGAGGTGGCGGAGGTGCTCCATGGGCCACATCGCCCACAGCTGGAGGTGGGCGAGGCAGCGAGAGGGACGGTGCGGGGGAGCCCCCAGCGGTGCTGATGAGCTCGGCGATGTGGTAAAGCCAGTCTTCGTAGAGGTCATCAATGGGGAGGTAACGCAGGAGCTCACGTGCCATGAGCAGCGCGGCCTGCGCGTTCGTGGGCGCGCGATGAGCATGGGACGATGAGCCGGACGAAGTCAGTGACGGGGTGGCGGTGTGTCCGTGCCGCCGCACGGAGGGGTGCAGCGATGAAGCTTGCTGCTCGTTCCCCGCCGGGCCGGTGGCGGCATTGGTAGCGGGTGATGGAGAATGACGGGGAGGTCCGTAGACGAGCGCCGTCTGAGTGACGCGAGCGGCAAGGGCGGCCCGACGCTCAGCACGGGCTCGGCTAGCGTCAGCCATGGATGCGGCGGAGCAGTGGAGTGTGGATCAATGGAGGAAAGGCTTCGGCGCACCACTACCTGGCGCGCCAAATGTCGGATTCTGGGTTCCGGCTAACCCTTGAGGTTTGAACACTAGGTGCGCACGAAGTAACCTCTCTCTCTAGCTCCCTCGCACAATGATCTCAAGGCCGAGCTCGACGAACCCAAGGAACACGGGACACAGAGGTTTATACTAGTTCGAGCCACTATTGTGGTGTAACATCCTACTCCAGTGTGGTGATGGTGGATTGCATCGAGGGCTGAGGATGAACTAGTACAATGGATGGACTGCCTCCTGAGGAGAGGTGTTCTTGAGCTCGATGAGCTGGTGTGTGTGAAGATGGTCCCAATGATCCGTCCCTTGCTACGGTGGTGGCTAGCCCTATTTATAGAGGCCCTAATCATGTTCCCAAATGTAAGATTAGAAGGGATCCCACAACGGCCAAGTTTGAAGGGGGACAACTAGTACAAGCTATCCTGACAAAAGGTGGTCCTCGCCTGCCAAAGACTCTAGTGGTGACGCTGTTGTGGGCTCCGCGGTGACCTTCGTCCTGCTGGCCTTGGTCTCATTGCACCGATAAGGAAACCTTTGCCCGATGCCTCGGGACTCCTCGCCTGCGCCTGCCTCTTTAGCACCAAAGAGGAAACTGGTACACTGCGCCCGCTGGCACCCGCCTGGCCTTGGTCATCATGGCTCATGTCACGTGAACCTCCTGAGGTGCCCCTTGCATAGATATCTCCGCTCCTCAGGAGCCAGCCTAGTGAGGCTACCCCTGGGAGGTCTTGGCGTTGTCCGCCTCGCGAGGCTTGGCCCCTTGCGAGGGTCTTGAGTTGTCGCTGCAGATGATGGGCCGTACTAGGCCGCTGGTGGAGCCACGCCGTGGGCCGCAGGTAGGCAAGTATGGGTACCCCCGTTCCCAGGACGCCGACAATATCATGCATCAACAATTTGGAAGTGCGAATTTCATTCATTTTTCTTGTGTGTCTACTTGACAAGGAAAAATCTAAAAGGACGAAGGCACGAAATGTTGGTGGTCCTCTAGAGCAACCGAAATAGATGATCTGTGCAGATTCTTCTGCTACTCCTACTGTAGTGCAAGATCCAAATCCCATCTCCCCTACTCCACAACCCCGGGTGCTTGCTCTAACATGGCAGTGTGATATCTGGTTGCATGTTGCATATGGTGCCTTGCTTGTATTGCTCCTAATTTGTTAAATTGCATCTCCTTAGCTTACACATTATACATGTGAATATGACATGCCTTCATGTTTTTGGTACATACTACATCTGCCTATCACACCATGTTCTTACATCAAACTACTATTCTTGTGTATCCTGCATCTATCGCTTATGATGAGACACTTGTCGGTGTCAAAACTGGCAGATCTCGGGTAGGGGGTCCCGAACTGTGCATCTAAGGTGGATGGTAACAGGAGGCAGGGGACACGATGTTTACCCAGGTTCGAGCCCTCTTGATGGAGGTAAAACCCTACGTCCTGCTTGATTTATTCTTGATGATATGAGTATTACAAGAGTTGATCTACCACGAGATCGGAGAAGCTAAACCCTGGAAGCTAGCCGATGGTATGATTGTATGTTGTCCTACGAACTAAAACCCTCTGTTTATATGGACACCAGAGGGGGCTAGGGTTACACAAGGTCGGTTACAAAGGAGGAGATATCCATATCCGTAGTGCCTAGCTTGCCTTCCACGCCAAGTAGAGTCCCATCCGGACACGAGACGAAGTCTTCAATCTTGTGTCTTCATAGTCCAACAGTCCGGTCAAAGGATATAGTCCGGCTGTCTGGAGACCCCCTAATCCAGGACTCCCTCAGTAGCCCCTGAACCAGGCTTCAATGACGATGAGTCCGACGCTTAGATTTGTCTTCGGCATTGCAAGGTGGGTTCCTCCTCCGAATACTCCATAGAAGATTTTGAACACAAGGATAGTGTCCAGCTCTGCAAAACAATTTCCACATACCACCGTAGAGAGAATAATATTTCCACAAATCTAATCTGCTGACACGCTTGGCAACATGACATCACGCCACGGCCCGATCATTATTCGAACTGTTTTCCTCAACCAACACCGCACATATCGCGAGGCGGTTTTCTTGACACGTCTAGTCGAAGCAGAGATCGTGTCCCCTTATCATGGGATTCTCATTAATACGGGTGTGGGTAACCCAACCGCGCCATCCATTACGGCGCGTGGGGAATAAGCGATTTTACCAGGTAAGTGGGGAGGCGCATTGCCTCCTCGGCCCTTATAAAGGGACAAAGATTCACCCATTTTTACCCACGCCTTCTTCCCTCTTGCTTATCCACTCTCGCGCACTCGAGCTCCAGCGCCCAAGTTCGCGTCTTTCTCCTCAAACCACTCCAATCATGTCCGGAAAGGAAGGAAAGTGGATGGTCTCCTCCGTCATGGAGGAGAACATCACAAAGCTACGGGACGCCGGATATCTTGCCACGGACATCGTGCATCGGCTGCCAGATGCGGGGTAGATCATCCCTATGCCCGCACCCCACGAGAGGGTAGTTTTCCTCTCACACTTTGTTCGCGGACTGGGATTTCCCCTTCACCCGTTTTTCCGCGGGCTCATGTTCTTCTACGGGCTGGATTTTCATGATCTGTCCCCCAATTTCATCCTCAACATCTCGGCGTTTATCGTCGTGTGCGAGGCCTTCCTCCGCATCAGGCCCCACTTCGGCATGTGGCTGAAAACCTTCAATGTTAAACCGAAGGTGGTGGTCGGCCAGCAAGCAGAGTGCGGAGGCACCATGGTGGGCAAAATGCCTAACGTCACCTGGCTCGAAGGCTCCTATGTGGAGACCATAAAGGGGTGGCAATCGAGGTGGTTCTACATCACCGAGCCGCGCGACACCAACTAGGTGGCGGCCCCCGAATTCTGATCCGGAATCCCCACGCGGCTCACCTCCTGGAAAGAGAAGGGCCTACATTGGGGTTACCCGGTAGAGCTGACCGGACTCCATACCTACATCAAGAACATGATGAGCAAGAAAATCAAGCTCGTCAATGTGGTCCAGGTCATGCTCTTCCACCGGATTCTTCTATGCCAACGACGGATATTCAATTTGTGGGAGTTCGACCCGGCCAAGCACCAGACGCTGCGAGAGCTCTTCGACAACACGCCCTAGGATGTCTGGAAGGTGCTGTTCAAGGGTGCCGAGGTACCTCCTCCCTTTACCGAAGACCGCAGACTCAGCGCAAAGCACCAAGCCCATCCGGTAAGTTTTTATATCTCGCAGGATATCTATTTGCCCCAGTTTAATCATGTGCGGGATCTATGCTTCCATGCCATTAACAGGACTGGGTAGATCCTGACATTGGTCCAGGTCCAGGTCATGCTCTTCCACCGGATTAATTGCCCAGCCCCCTGCCTGAAGATCCTGCAGATGCTCTCCTGACGGAGATGCTGGTTCCGGCACTTTACAAGGTGTCGGCGAAGAAGGCCGCGGGGACCCGAAAGGGTCTCCGGCGCAAGGTTGTATCGGACTCATCGTCCGATAACTCTGATGCGCCCTCCTCCCATGAAAATGAGGAGGAGGAAGAGGAAAGTTCTCCCCCCCAGCCGGGGGAGACAAGAAAAGGAAGGCCGTCCCAACCGAGGAGGCCGAAGGGTCCAAGAAGGGAAGGACCCTCCTTCCGGATTACTCCACGACGGCCGCCCACAGCGACGACGAGTGGTTACCCAGGGACAAGCCCCTGGCGAAGTCGTAAGTATCTGGATACCCTAGTAAATCATGCTATGTTTTATTGCACTGCTTCTCCTCATGCTGAATACGATTATGCAGTCCGTCCCGAGCCCATATTGACGTATCTTCGTCGGACGGTTCATTGGACTCGTCGGATATGAATAGCGATTCACTTCTGACCGCCTCCACCCCTTGCCCTACGGACAATGTCGAGGTGTTGTCTCAAAAGGCACCGAGTCGAGGGGAGGTAGTCCTGGGGGCGCCTTGGGGCGACCTTCCGGACCCTGGGCGCAAGGGGAGCAAGACTCCCACGGGCTCCAAGTTCGGCCCCCAGCCGAACACTACGCCGGAAACTTCGGTGGTTCCGAACTCCGGTGGGCGACCCCCCCCCCCCCCCCGTTAAGAGGGGTAAGCCACCCGTGCCAGTGGCCTCTGTCCATCCAGAGGCACCAGACAACTTGCTGGAAGCGCTTCGTGGCGCTTCCATTGACGAAGTGCACCGCACTATCATGAGTGCGGTGATCGAGAAAGTTCAGTCCGCCAAAAACGGACTGACCGAAGCTTGTGCCAGCCTCCTAATAGGCTTTCAGGTAAGCAATCAAAATATAGGAAAATATTACCGCATAGACAGTAGCCCCTGATCCTCTGTTTGGCGTTCGCGGAGAAAAGCCGAATAGAGGATCAAATAATAACCCAGGAGCCTAATCAAAATATGTCTATATGCATGTGCAGGCTTCCCTGCTGGCCGCTGCCGCACGTACTGCGGAGGTCGTTGCACTGAAGCAGGACCTTGAGCGGTCCGAGGACGAGCTCAGCCATACCAAGAGGCAGCTCGAGGAGAGCAAAGGTAAGCAATACCTTGTCTATACAGTAAAAAGAAATTTGGTTGTAAAATAATAGGATAATCATGAATTTGCCAGGGACCACGACCGAAGTGGTGACCCTGAAGAAGGCGCTGTCCGAGGCCGAAGACAAAGCGGCCAAGGAGCACATTGAGCGGGAAAGGCAAGAAGCCCGGGTAGGCGAAGTGCAGCAAGAGCTCGAGGCTCTTGCCAAAAACACGAGTCCTTGTAGCTTGACTCTAAGATGCGAGAGTCCGAGCTTGCAAAGGCGCTCGAAAGCGCACGGAGCGCCAAGGCTGAAGCCCACAAGGCCCTCTAGGAGATTGATGCGGTGAAGAAGATAGCAGCGGGTAAGGCATTCATTATGCAAAGCAAGCATGGGAAGCAAACTTTCCTTTTACTTACCCGAGTTCGAAGCTCTCCAGGAGCGTTCGCAAATCTTCCCCGCAGTGTGCTTGATGCCGCGGAGTTTTACCGAGCTGAGGAGGGGAGCTCAACGGAAAAGTTGTTCTGGTATCAGTATACTGGGACCGAACACACAATGCCCTTGAGCGACCAGTTGAAGCAACTGGTTGAGCTTCATAAGGCGGCCGAACAGGCCATGAAGGGTCTTATAGTCCGGATGTGGCCTGGCGATCCCCAGTCGGGCAGCTACTTCGGTCTGGTGAGGCGGCTTGTGGATGCCTGCCCACAGCTTGAGGTTATAAAGCGGTCCGTCTGCATCGAGGGTGCGCGCAGGGCTTTTGCCCGGGCGAAAGAGCACTGGGCGAAGCTGGACGCCGTAAAGCTGGTGAGGGAGGGGCCACCGGAGGGCAAGGAGCATCGCTGCCCCGAAATGTATTATGAAAATGTCTTGAAGGGTTCCCGCCATGTGGCGGATGAATGTTCTAAAGATTTAATTTTTGAACATGCTCGTGTGATCCTGTAATGTGAAACGAGTTCATTTGCGCTATGCAACGCTTTTTTAATTTAAAATATTACCTTCTGTGCGGCCGTTTATAAAATCTGAGAGTTGGCCAGTCGTCGGCTTCTGCCCCCATGTAACTAGTACTGGGGTGTTCGGGATAAACCTGAGCACTCTTTATCCCAATTTTGGGTCCTTCGAGGGAGGTGTTCAGCACAACGAACCAGGCAATCGGACTATAAGGCTTTATCACTCTCACTTAGCAATAGAAGTCTACAATTTTAAATTTTGGCAAAGCCCCTAGTATCCTGAAGGCCGAATTTGGGGCGCTATATACGCTTAAGTCGGGCAAGGCCGACTCCTCGCCCGAAGCGGAAAAAGTCTTTAAGGACTTGAGACCTCTCGAACAGCGACCAGCTCTCGCCTTATCATGACAGTCAGTTTTAGGCTTTATCTACTGAGGTGCTCGTCCGGAAGAACCGAGACACAATCGCAGTATTTCTCCCGGTGCTACCTTAGCCGATATAGCGGAACGTAAGGAACAAAACATGGGAGCCGGGCAAACCCAACTATTGACCCAAGACATGATTCGGAGCTGATGCATATGATGCTATAAGTTCGGGGTGCCGCACTGTCAAAAGTGTTCGGACTTCTCACGCCGTATTATGGGGGAAGCCAAAGCCCCTGGCGTACTGACCGTACCAGAGTGTACGGCTGCAAGTTGTCGAAAATGAACACACACACACACACACACACACACACATATATATATATAGGTAAAATGTTTGGGGCACCTAGGTGCCTGGGCACCTTGATCGGGTCCAACCCGTCAGTGCATTTTCTAGAATGTCTGATTTCTTTCCTAGTATTCGCATGCAAGACTTTCCATGTACGAGATATAATCAAGTGTTTTAAATTCTTCGAATTAGTACATCTCCTTTTATTGCTTTCCTTCTCTTATTCATTTTCATGCAGAAGATGTACACTACGTATTTGCGACTATATACTCAAATTGATTCGCTACCATGGCTTCACATTTGTGTAGACATATATCCGGAAAAAATTAGGTATCATACCCACTTTGTAAATATATATAAATACATATGTATTATTGCGATACCTACACATGATTTTCACGTGAGAGTATGTAGTTGTAGATAAATATGATAAGTATGCACATACCTGAAAATATATTGAGTAATCTGAGTTTCGCATATCCGTAATTGTATTGGGTACTATAAATTTAAAATCATTTGACGAGTATATACCCGTATATGTTGACATACCCAAATAATATACTCTTTTGAATACATACGCATAAATGGTATTGGAGGCAGACCCCAAAAATAATATACCCAAAAATAAAATACATCTATATGCCTTGAACACATATCGTAAATGATACTTGAGACATACCCGTAAATAATATACCAAAATAAAATATATGTACTATGTTATAAAAAAAATTACACGTATTGTGTTTTAAAAATTAACGGATGTAATTTTAATGGTGAAATACCCGAAAATAATATACCCATTTTGAATACATATCATAAATAGTATTGGAGGCTTACCCGTAAATAATATACCAAAAACAATACACCTATATGCCTGGAATACATACCCATAAATGATATTGGAGATATACCCATAAATAACATACCAAAAATATAAATAAATGTATTTTTTTCTAAAAAAATACATGTATATGAGTTGAAGACATACTCGTAAACCATGTTGAAGATATACCCAAAAATAAAAGATGTGCATGTATGAAAAAGAAAGTAGGCACGTATCATGGAGCATGCATGGCCTTAATGGAACATTAATTGCTGATTTTATCTCTCCTACCTAATGTGAGCATTAAGTCTCCATATCTAGCAATAATTAGCAATAATGTTTCCTAATAAAAGAGCTAACGGGTCACCCATTAGTGGCAATACTAGTTACACCTGCACACATCTCAATGTAATCCAATGGTTTATAAGCAAGGTGCCTGGGCACCTAGGTGTCCCAAATTGGCGTCATATATATATAAAGATGGGTAATGAAATAATAGACTAATGCTATGCATTGTTATTTAAAGAGTACGTCGAAGTGTACTGATACAAGTAGTGCAATAAGCAAAAAATAGGACTATTTGACATGTCCTATCCAAGGGCAAGCTGCATATGGGTAGTAAAAAGCGGGTCTATCAATTGTTATTAGAGACCACCTGGGGGTTCCCTTCTACGTCTTAGTGTAACACCCTCGATGCGACTATATCTCCCACGTGTCGAGGCATGACTTAGAGGCATAATCGCATTGAAGGCATATGTCGCAAGTGAGGTAATCTTCACACAACCCATGTAATATAATAAGGGAGAAGGATACATAGTTGGCTTACAATCGCCACTTCACACAATTACATGAATAAAGCATTACATCAACCAAATACACTCATGGTCCGACTATGGAACCAAAATAAAAGAAGAACCCCAAATGCGACAAAGGTCCCCGATCGACCCCAACTGGGCTCCACTACTGGTCAACTAGAACAAAGCAACACAAAGGACAAGATCTTCATCGAGCTCCTCCTGAGCTGGGTTGCGTCATCTGCACGGACTCATCGGCACCTGCAAACTGGTTTTGAAGTATCTGTGAGCCACGGGGACTCAGCAATCTCGCACCCTCGCGATCAAGACTATTTAAGCTTATGGGTAAGGTAAAAGGTATGAGGTGGAGCTGCAGCAAGCGACTAGCATATATGGTGGCTAACATACGCAAATGAGAGCGAGGAGAGAAGGCAAAGCACGGTCGATAAAAGTATGATCAAGAAGTGATCCTGGACTACCTATGTCAAGCATAACTCCAACAACCGTGTTCACTTCCCAGACTCCGCCGGAAAGAGACCATCATGGTTACACACGTGGTTGATCCATTTTAATTAAGGTCAACTTCAGGTTTTCTACAACCGGACGTTAACAAATTCCCATCTGCCCATAACTGCGGGCACGGCTTTTGAAAGTTCAAATCCCTGCAGGGGTGTCCCAACTTAGCCCATAACAAGCTCTCACGGTTAACGAAGGAATAGACCTCCACCCGAGACATTCCGATCAGACTCGGTATCCCAGTACAACAAGACATTTCGACAGGGTAAAACTAAACCAGCAACACCGCCCGAATGTGCCGACAAATCCCGATAGGAGCTGCACATATCTCTTTCTCAGGGCACACTCAGATTGTCCTAGGTACGGGCAAGCCAGCCCAGAGTTGCCCCTGGTGGCCACCGGCAGCTGACAGGTTGGACCAACACTCAGAGGAGCACTGGCCTGGGGGGGTAAAATAATGATGACCCTCAGGAGCGCGACTCCCAAGGGAAAAGAAAAGGCTAGGTGGAAAATGGTAAAACCAATGTTGGGCATTGCTGGAAAAGCTTTACTTAAGGCGAACTATCAAGGGGTTCCCATTATAGCCCAACCGCGTAAGGGACGCAAAATCCGGGAACATAACACCGATATGACGGAAACTAGGGCGGCAAGAGTGGAACAAAACACCAGGCATAAGGCCGAGCCTTCCACCCTTTACCAAGTATATAGATGCATTAATTAAATAAGATATATAGTGATATCCCGACAAGTAAATAACTGTTCCAACAAGGAACAACATCTCCATGTTCCAACAAGGAACAAACTTCAATCTTCACCTGCAACTAACAACGCTATAAGAGGGGCTGAGCAAAGCGGTAACATAGCCAATCAACGGTTTGCTAGGACATTGGTGGGTTAGAGGCTGAACATGGCAATTTGGGAGGCTGACAAGCAAGTGGTAGGCATCGTAGCAATGGCATGGCAAAAGAGCGAGCAAACTAGCATAGCAAAGATAGTAGTGATTTCGAGGGTATGATCATCTTGCCTGAAATCCCGCAAGAACGAATCCATGAAGAAGACAACCGGACATAGACGAACGGGTCCTCACAAACTCGACGTTATCGGAACCAACCCGAAGAAGCAATCACAGGAAAAGAAGCACACAACATAGTAAACAACCACGACATCAACATGGCATGATGCACAATCGAGTATGATGCATGTCCAGTTTAAATATGCATGGCATGGCAAGGAGCACAAACAATCCTACAAATTAAGTGGAGCTCAATATGCATCGGGATGCATATTGACAAAACACCACATCAATTATTTAGTTCTCTCTCGGTTAGGTACTCAACAATATTAAATGTTGTTAAGCATGGCAAGAGGGTGAAGCAAATGAAAACTATCTAATCTAGGCAAGTTTAAATGAGGCCGGAAGCAACGAACAACAATTCCGGAAAATCCTCATGTGCAAATATTAGGTTAGGTCCTGATCTGTCCTAAACACAATTTTAGAGTTGTTTAACATGCAAGATGAGGCCACCACGTTAAACTAGGCAAAATTCTACCCCATTTACATATAAAGTTTATTTAATTCGGAGTTACGGTTATTTAGTTATGAATTAAATCATTTTAGCATGGCATAGGGGCAAATTTAATCGAACAGCATTTTAAATATTTTAAACATAGGTGAAAGTTGGATATTATTAATCTACACAAAATTTTAAGCAAGTTTCATATAAAAAGTATTTTAATCCGATGCACGGTTAATTAGTTATTAAATGCATGAAGTATAGGGGGTTTTCTGCAATTCTGCAAATTCCTGGATAAATAGATAAATCACTCCGCGGAAAAAAAATGTGACATGGGCCGAATCTGAGACGAACTGGGGCGCTCACCGCGGGCCTTAGCAGGCCGACTGGCCTAGTGGATCTAGTGCGGCTGCTAGGTTTGCACAGATGGGCCAAGGATTGGCTGGGCCTTGCAGCTGGGCTGGAGAGGAAGGAGGCCCGCAGAGGGCGCTGGCGCGCTGGTGGGCTCATCCCGCACCTCGACCTCGCCTGGATCGAGCAAGGCAGGGGCGGTGCTGCGGCTCCAGCGGGGTAGGGCGCAGGCGGACGGCGGGGACGGGGCGGATCCGGCAGGTGGGCGAGGCCGACATGGTGACGTGCGGGAGGTAGGAGGCGCGCAGCCGGCGCAGGGCGGCGCTCGATCAAGGAGGATGCAGGTCTCGAGCTCGATCCCGAAAAGAAGAAGACGACGGCGGACTTGGCGCGATGAATCCCGGAGCTCCGGCAAGGTCTTGGGCGGTAGCAGGACAGATCCGGGAGGTCTCGATGATGGGGAGCCGGTTTCCGAAAGTTGAAGCGCGAGGTGGCCTGACGAACAGCACCAGGTGGCGGCGACGAGCTCCTTCCGCGGACATGGCGTGGGCAGAGCTCCTTCACGTTCCTGGTACAGAGACAGAGAGAGAGTTGAGAGAGAGGAGAGGAAAGGAACGGGAAGGAGGATGCAGGAGCGGACGGGCCTCGGGCAGGAGAGGAAACAGGGCGCTGGTTCCTTGGCCAGGAGGAAAAAGGAATCGAGGGGAGCCGTGGGAGGGCTCTGGTTGGGTGGATCGATGGATTGGAAGGTGGAGGCAGCGCTGGGGTTGGTTCGATCTGATCTGGGAGGATCCCGAGGAACAACAGGTGGAGTGGCGGCACGGTGGGGTTGATGGGACAAGACCCCTAGGATTTAGGGCTGGACCTGATATAAATAGCACAAAAGATTAAAGGAGAGGGATTTGGATCATCGGATCGAAATCCGACGAACGAGAATAAAATAGGTAGGGAGTCCAAATAAGAAAACGGTGACGTTTTGTAGACGTTTGGGGATGATCCGGATCCAACGGTGACGATTGCCCGGGTCGGGTTCGGGACAATTTCGGACGCGCACGTGAGGGGTTCGATGCACTGTGCAGAGGGGGTTTCGGACCGTGCGGTCGCATCGGACAACTCCGGAAGTGAAGAGGGGAAGGAGGATGGACTAGGTGGGCTGTGGTGAGACTGCGAGGGGGAGAAGAGAGAGAGGGCCCGACATCTGTTTCCGGAGACCGAAAACGTCCGACGTAAAGACCGGCTACTACTGCCGCTATAGTTATCCGTTGGGGCGTCAAACGAACTCCGATTGCGATGAAACTTGACAAGCGGTCTGTCTACACTATAATAAGACCGCACGTCAAATTTCAACCCAATCCGAGAACATTTTCCGGCCACTAATAAAATAATATTTCGGACAAGTCACGGGCGCGTGCAAATGTGGTTGGGCTCAGAACGGAAAACGGACGGAACGAGGAGACCGAGACGGATGCAAGTTTTTAAAACATGATGATGCAATGCACATGATGACATGATAAGATGCAACACGCAAGCACATGACAAGGCAACAACAGCGAATAACAGAACGACAGCTGGCACATCGGTCTTGGGGCGTTACACTTAGCCTCTTCCCTCCTTGGTTGTTCCTTCCCGTAATGTGTTCGGCAATCGTACTGCCGGAAAGGGCTTCCAGAGTGTAAGGTCCTGAAAGAGAAAAAATGATAAAGGTATGCAGCCCCTAGGGCGGTTAAGTCGCATTGTGGGGCGTGCCTTGATCGTGCCCCCGCCTATGCCCATGGTATTTTCAGTGCATAATTATGTACGCGCGGCATGGATTCCGTCGCTTGACTGGGACTGGGACGGGGGCCGAATTGTTAAGCGAGCTCTGAACGTGCCAGGCGATCCTGTTGCAGGTTACTCCGGACTCTCTTGACAGTGTCTGGGGGTTGTATCGCCGAATTGGCGGTTCGCCTTAAAAGGCTTCTTTGTGCCTCCGCTGCGAGGGCCGCAGTATGCTCTTTAGTGTGGAGCGAGCGTTCTGTGTTTCCATTGACTGTTATGACCCCCTAGGTCCTGAAATCTTGAGCTTGAGGTATGCGTAATGCGGTACCGCGTTGAATTTTGCAAATGCGGTTCGCCTAAGCAGTGTGTGATAACCACTGCGGAACGGGGCAATATCGAAGATTAACTCCTCGCTTCTGAAGTTGTCTGGAGATCCGAAGACCACTTCCAGTGTGATTGAGCCCGTGCAATGGGCCTCGACACCTAGGATGACGCCCTTAAACGTGGTTTTAGTGGGTTTGATCCTTGAGGGATCTATACCCATTTTGCGCACGGTATCCTGATAGAGCAGGTTCAGACTGCTGCCGCCATCCATAAGGACTCGAGTGAGGTGAAACCCGTCAATGATGGGGTCTAAGACCAATGCGGCGGATCCGCCATGACGGATACTAGTGGGTGATCTTTGCGATCGAAGGTGATCAGACAAGAGGACCATGGGTTGAACTTTGGGATGACGGGCTCCACCGCATAGACGTCCCTTAGTGCACGCTTCCGTTCCCTCTTGGGAATGTGGGTTGCATATATCATGTTCACCGTCTTCACTTGTGGGGGGAACCTCTTTTGTCCTTCCGTGTTCGGCGGCCGGGGCTCCTCCTCGTCATCGCTATGCAGACTCTTTTCCTTGTTTTCGGCATTTAACTTGCTAGCCTGCTTGAACACCCAACATTCTCTGTTGGTGTGATTGGTTGGCTTATCGGGGGTGCCATGGATTTGACACGAGCGATCAAGTATGCGATCCAAACTGGACAGGCCCGGAGTACTTCTCTTGAATGGCTTTTTCCGCTGAACGGATCTAGAGCCTCTGAATCCGGCATTGACTGTCGTATTGCTGGCGTTATTGCCGTTGCCGCGACGCTTGTGTCTGTTATGTTGTTGTCTGCCGTTGGCATCTTTAGTATCCGAGGTGCCCGGATTCCTGGATGTGTTGTTGCTGTGAGCCAGCCAGCCATCTTCACCCGCGCAAAAGCGGGTCACGAGTGTCATGAGGGCTGCCATAGACTTCGGCTTCTCCTGGCCAAGATGCTGAGCAAGCCACTCATCATGGATGTTATGCTTGAATGCCGCTAAGGCCTCTACATCCGGGTAGTGGACAATTTGGTTTTTCTTAGTTAGGAACCGTGTCCAGAATTGCCTGGCCGATTCCCCTGGCTGCTGAGTTATATGTCTCAAGTCATCAGCATCTGGTGGTCGCACATAAGTGCCCTGGAAGTTGTCAAGGAATGCATCTTCCAAATTCTCCCAACTACCAACAGAGTCTTCTGACAAGCTATTCAGCCAATGTCGAGCTGGTCCTTTGAGTTTTAGTGGGAGGTACTTGATGGCATGAAGATCATCACCGTGAGCCATGTGGATGTGAAGGAGGAAATCCTCAATCCATACAGCGGGATCTGTTGTACCATCATACGATTCGATATTTACAGGTTTAAAACCCTCTGGGAATTCATGATCCATAACTTCATCTGTGAAGCATAGGGGGTGTGCGGCGCCTCTGTGCCGGGCTATATCATGACGCAGTTCATATGAGTCTTGTCTGCTGTGTTCGGCCTGGCCGGATTTACTTTTAGTGTATCCAGCGTGACGGTCATCGTCCCGCGTTGGCGTGCGTCCCCGTCACCCGTATATCGACCTTGCATGTTTTGCCCTGCTTTCCAATACGTCTTGCACGTCCCGCGTGTTGTCCCGGGCCTTGGTATTTTTGTTTGAGTGGCGGCGGGGTGCAGGCTGAAACGCCACTTTGGCTCGGCCGTAAGGTGGCCGGTCAGCCGCATCATACACTGGTGATGTAGGTTTCAATGCTTCCTCCTTGAGGTGAGGTAGCAACCTGCGTTTTTGGTAACTCTTGGAGGTGCGCTCGAGTTCGTTTTCCTCGGCCGCAAGGACTTTGGTCCATCTGTCTGCTAGCAAATCCTGATCAGCTCGAAGCTTTTGTTGCTTTTTCTTCAAGCTATTTGTTGTGGCTATAAGCCGGCGCTTGAAGCGCTCCTGTTCGACGGGATCCTCAGGCATAATAAATTCTTCGGAGAGAGGCATGTAATTGTCCTCCTTTGATTCTCCATCTGCTGCCTGCTCTGGAGGGCTAGCTTGTTCACCCTCCCCCTCTAAATCGTGCTGGAGGGGATTGTTGTCGTCTTCGGCACTATTTGGAGTGGTATTATCTCTTGTGCAGGTATCACTACTTCTGCTATGGCGGGACTTGGAGCGGCGCCACTGACGTCGGCGCTTGGGTTGCTTCTTGGAGGGGTCATCCTCCACTGTCTCGTCGTCATTGCCTTCTTTGGGGGTGTCCACCATGTATTTATCATATGATGAGGTGGCAGTCCAGCGCCCTGTGGGCGGTGGTTCCTATTCGTCTCCTGCATCGTCATCCATACCGTCGATGTGTTCGGAGTCGAAGTCGAGCATGTCGGTTAAATTGTCGACAGTGGCTACTAAGTGGGTGGTGGGTGGTGAGCGAATTTCTTCGTCGTCCGCATCCCATTCTAGCCGGACATACTTCGGCCAAGGGTCTCCTGACAAGGAGAGAGACCTTAATGAATTTAGCACGTCGCCAAAAGGTGAGTGTTGAAAGATATCCGCGGAGGTGAGCTCCATGATCGGTGCCCGATCGGATTCGATGGGCATGGACGCAGGCGGCTCGGAGTCCATGGCCGGAGACGAATCCAGTGGTTCGGCAACACGGCTCTCGTAAGGGGTGAAGTCAGTATCCGGCTCCATCGCCACTGAGAGTGCGGCCTCCATGGCGGGGTCTATCCACCCGTCTTCGGATGACGCACTTTGCTCCGGATTGAGGGCCGGAGTAGTTGCAGATGCGATCTCCCGAACACTGTCCGACGGCAGAGTTACGTCATGCTTGTCGTGATTGTGCGGCGCGCCTGACGTGGGCTCGAATCCGTTGAAGATCAAGTCTCCGCGGATGTCGGCAGTGTAGTTTATTTTTCCGAACCTGACCTGATGGCCAGTGGCGTAGCTCTCGATCTGCTCCAGATGGCCAAGTGAGTTGGCCCGCAGTGCGAAGCCGCCGAATACGAAGATCTGTCCAGGGAGGAAAGCCTCACCCTGGACCGCATCATTACCGATGATTGAAGGAGCCATCAAGCCTTACGGTGACGGCACAGTGGAACTCTCAATGAAAGCACCAATGTCGGTGTCAAAACCGGTGGATCTCGGGTAGGGGGTCCCGAACTGTGCGTCTAAGGCGGATGGTAACAGGAGGCAGGGGACACGATGTTTACCCAGGTTCGGGCCCTCTTGATGGAGGTAATACCCTACGTCCTACTTGATTGATATTGATGATATGAGTATTAAAAGAGTTGATCTACCACGAGATCATAGAGGCTAAACCCGAAAAGCTAGCCTATGGTATGATTGTCCTTGTCCTACGGACTGAACCCCCCGACTTATATAGACACCGGAGGGGGCTAGGATTACACGAAGTCGGTTCCAAGGGAGGAGATCAACATATCCGTATTGCCAAGATTGCCTTCCACGCCAAGGAAAGTCCCATCTGGACACGGGACGAAGTCTTCAATCTTGTGTCTTCATAGTCCAACAGTCCGGCCAAAGGATATAGTCTGGCTGTCCGGAGACCCCCTAATCCAGGACTCCCTCAACAGTCATGCCTGTGGGTTAGTATGAGATGTGTTACTCTTATAAAGATTAAGAAGGCAATGATGGTGGTCCTCTGCAGCAACGTAAACGAAGCATTTGTACGGATTCTCCTTGTACTGCTAGTGCATTACAAGTTCCAAGTCTCCGCTCCCCAACTCCACCATCCAAGGTGCTTGCTCTAACTTGGCAGTGTGATATCTGTATGCATGTTGCATATGGTGTCTAGCTTGTATTGTGTGACGCCCGGATAATAAAGGTACAGTAATCCTCTGCTAATGATGCCACGTCACCGCGATTACTTTTGTTAAACTCGCGTTGGTTCGAATCCGGTCCAATTTCAAGATTTTTAAAATAAAGTCAAACAAATAAAGTTTTCAAATGCCAAAACAAAAATGCTTGTTGGGTTGCAAATATTCACTAGCGAATTATCATGTGGCAACCAACATCATTTGGCTCTCCCTTTAATCTCTAGGAAAATATAAAGTGGCCCAACGACATATTAATTGGCTTTTTCAATTTCCAAAAATGCTTGAACAATTCCGTTGGCTCTAAAACTTTTAGTGCAACACCACAATTTGGTGCATGAATTATGTGCCAAGTTTCATTCTTCACAACATTCATTTTGTGCTCCAACTAATTGCAAAACAGAAAAGGAAAAGCAGAAAAGGGAAATAATTTTAAGAAAAGGGAGACCTAAACCTACTGGACGCTTGGCCCATTTAGCTAAAACAGGTCCAACCCAACCCAACTCGCCCTCATCTCCCTTCTCTGTTCACACAGGGGGATCGTGGAAACGATCCACCGGCACCATGGCCACCGATGACGCCATGGCAGCCATCCCATGCCTCCCCGGCGGATAAGAGCAACCCCCGGCCCCCTCTTCCTCTCCCCCAAACCCTAGCCTCCTTTCTCCCTCCCACGTGCCGTCACTCCCCCCCCCCCCCCCCGCACCCGCCCGAGCTCCTCCATCGTCGTGTCATCATCGATCCCATGGCCACCGGCCATCCCTTGTTGCCGAACTTAGTCCAGGAGCACCGCCGTCCTCTTCCTCATTGGCCGCAACCCTCGATTCAAGCAGGGGCACCCCGTACGCTCACCATCGAGCCCGTCCCCACCGCATACATCGCCGGTGTCCGCCGTCATCGCCGCGACTCCAGTCCACCTCCGGCCTCCCCGACCTCGCCTACTTCGACTACATGGGTGAGATCGAGCTGGAAGCCATCGGGACGCCCACTGCTTCCCCGTCCTCAACCTCCATCCGTCTCGGTCGCCGCCGCCATCGCCAACGCCGGCCACCTCTACAGCTCCTAAGTCACTCGACGGGCCTCCTTGTGCCTGCTCGGTGAGCACATCCTCTTCCCTCCCGTTCTTGCATCGTAGGTCGCCGTCCCCAAACTCGTCTGAGCTGCCGCGTACGCGTGCGTGCGTGCGTGTTGCGGCTGCTTCTATGCACGTGTGTCGGCCTCGCTGTGGTCTAGTGCTACTTTGCCTGCTACTGCTCCAACACTGCCCCGCACGGCGCTCGCCGACCTGCCACGCGCACGTCACGACGCCCGCACGCACCAGCCCCTGCCCTTGCTCGTGCTCGTAGTCGCCGTGACCGTGCTGCCCGCGCCAACGCCCCTGTCCGCTGCTACTACTCTGCTGGCTGCCGGTGTCGCCGGCGCTTCCTGTGCATGCCCGCCGGAGCACCCTGGCCGCGCCCACGCATACCGTTTGCCTCGCGCACGGCCTTGCCTTCCCTGCTGCAACGCCCCCGCCCGCTTGCTACTGCTCTACTGTACTGCTGCTTGCTACTGTAGATATAGCTAGCTTTTTTAATTCTACACTAAATAACCCTCTGGTCAGCCCCTAAACAGTGACTAAATGAATTTTAACTGGAGCAAAACTATTATGAGGAGGTAGTACACTTGTCAACGTTCAAATGTTTCCATTAGACCAAATCCATTTGGTGCATGGATTAATTCCTATAAAAATGACAAAAGTCTATGTTCTGTTAACTGGAAGAACTAAAAAACAGATTCTGGAGTTGACATCCAGTAGCACTTTTCAAACAAAGTTTTGGACAGGCAAATGGGCACTAACGTAGATGAACTTGAAACTGTCATGTAGATCCTGGGAAGATGATAAAGGTAAAGGGCACTAAGCCATAGGATGAACAGAACAATAGTTATAGCCTTTTGAAAACAGCCAAGTGAGGTTTAAAACTAAGGACTTAGCAGAATTTCAGCAATTCCAGTAAATGCTTTGAACTTTGATAAATCATAGAAAATAAACCATAGCTCGGATCGAAAAACTATCTACATGAAAGTTGCTCAGAACGACAAGGCGAATCCGAATGCGCCGACCGTTCATCCGCCACACATCCCTAGCATAGTGAACATGAAACTTTCCCCCTCTGGTCACCTGTCTGACGCAGGTCCAGAGGGAAAACTTTCCTGGTTGACTTCCCCCCTTCACCGCTATCGTGTAGCACCGCATTAGAACACGTCTAGCTCTGCCTGTTGTCTTGTTATGCACTTGCTTGCTATGTATTTACTGTTTCTTCCCCCTCTTCTCTTCGGTAGACCCCGTGAGGGTGATGATGCCCCTGTGAACGACTACGTCACCGACGACCCCTCCTTCTCGTCTGAGCAACCGGGAAAGCCCCCCCCCCCTTGATCATCTCGATATCGCCCATTCCATTCTCTCATGCTTGCATTAGATTTTGCTATTGTTATTGTTTTCTCCTATTTTGATGCATAGCCTGCTTTTGTAACCTGCTCATTGTTACCTACCTTCTTATCCTAAACTGCTTAGTATAGGTTGGTTAGTGATCCATCAGTGACCCCCACCTTGTCCTTGCTGCCCCTGCTTCATCATCGAAGACCCGATCAACGGGATCGAAGACCAGGCCCCGGCACCACACATCACTTTCCCCTTAGTTGCTCGACACTACTCGGTTACTATCGAGTACCGAGGGTGACACCTCATCAGCACTTCTGATGTTAACCCTGTAGTGTAGCTATTCGGTCATGGTCATTGAGGGTGATTTCCTCCTTAACCACTTCCGATACGGCTCTGTCGTGCAACCCCTCAAGTGTGAACCTCGAGGGTGGATCCTCTTATGTTCACCTTGATAATTACATCGAGTGGAATTCATCGGGGGTGATTCCTCAGGTTTTCCCCTGATGTTTGAACACACGGATACTTGGACTTTACCACTGCTACTTGGAATCGGGTTGACCTGGATGGTGCCCGCGAGATACTTACGAGGCATGGTCGGGCATTCTTAGCCCTTGCCGCAAGTCCTCGAGACGGGGCAACGGGGTCACATCTTTCGTGAGTCTCTTCTTGTTACCGCGTGCTCCTAATCCACGATGATTTGGATATTTGATCCGAGGGGCCTCTGGCCTAATAGCACTAACCATCACGTGGGCATAGTATGGGCGTTCTGTGTCGTATGCATCAGCCGAAGCTTAATAGACATTAGCGACTGAGCGGTGCACGCCGGGTTGGACTGGTAAGCACCTGCCTTTTTGAAGGAGGTAGCTAGGTCTGCTCACCGGCCGTGTACGCAACGTGCAGGAGTTCACGGGGAGATGGCACATGACCCCTGTGGGCATAGGTTTAGTCCGGCGTGCTGGCCTCTCTATTAAGCCTAGGTCGGGTTGTCGCGCATTATTTGGCCGAGGCCGGGCATGACCCAGGAAAGTGTGTCTGGCCGGAGTTAATCGAGCGTGGTGGGTAAGTTGGTGCACCCCTGTAGGGAAGAAAACATCTATCGATAGCCTGTCCTACGGTAACGGACACTTGGAGTTGTATCCCGATCGATACAACTAGAAGTTGATACTTGTGATGAGAATTGTATTGTGATGATAACTGGATAGTATGGCTCTGGGATTGCTTTCTCGCAGGGAGTCGAGAAATGATCTCTGGCCGAGGTTGATAACACTTCTACTACTTTACTTTATGCTACTCTACTCCCTCCTGTAGCTGCAAGTTGGTGGTTTCCAGAAGATGCTAGTCTTCGATAGGCTAGGCTTTCCCCTTCTCTTCTGGCATTCTGCAGTCCAGTCCACAGATACAACCCTTTTCATTGAGACCGATCCATATGTAGTGTAGATCCTTGCTTGCGAGTACTTTGGATGAGTACTCATGGTTGCTTGCTCCCCCTTTTTCCCCTTTCTTCTTCTTTCCGGTTGATGCAACCAGATGTCGGAGCCCAGGAGCCAAATGCCACCGCCGATGCCTACTACTACGTGAAGACCGCCGACGACCAGGAGTAGTTAGGAGGCTCCCAGGCAGGAGGCCTTGCCTTTTCGATCAATGTTGCTTTTGTGCTAGCCTTCTTAAGGCAAACTTGTTTAACTCATGTATGTACTCAGATATTGTTGCTTCCGCTGACTCTTGTGTATTCGAGCCCTCGAGGTCCCTGGCTTCTAATATAAAGCCTGTATTATTTTATTTTGTGTCTAGAGTTGTATTGTGATATCTTCCCGTGATTCCTTGATCTTGAGCGTACACATTTGCGTGTATGATTAGTGTACGATTGAATCGAGGGCGTCACATATTGCTCCTAATTAGTGTAAACTGCATCTGCTTAGCTTACACATGATACGTGTGAATATGACACACTTTCCTGTTTTTGGTACATAATATATCTGTCTATCACACCATGTTCTTACATGAACTACTCTTCTTGTGTATCTTGCATCAGTCACATATGATGGGACACCTTTAAGTTGGCAGTGTAATATTGGTTTGCGTCTTGAATATGATTTATAGCATGTAGTGATTCTAGTTTGATGAACGACACCTATGACGAGACAGTTTTAACTTGGTAGAGTGATATTGATTGCACCTTCCATGTGGTGTCTAGCTTGCAGTGCTTCTAATTTGTTGAAGTGTCTTCTGCTTAGTTACCACATCATAGGTGTGAATATGTCACGCCGTCCTATTTTTCGTACATATTCCATCCTTGTATTATGTGTTTGCCTTCCATCCAAGTAGTGTTTGTCAGTATCATGCATGAATGAGTTCTGAAGAGCGAATTTTATTCCTTTTTCTTATCGGTTTGACTTCACAATGCAAAATCAATACAACTGAAGGAAATTAGTCCGGCAGTGGATGATGGTGGTCCTTCGGAGCAACTCAAACATAGGGTCTCTACAGATTCTACTCCGCCATCCTACCAACAAGATTCACAAGACAACACAAGGTTGGACAGTCAACGTAGCTGTGTAGATGATGAGCACATATCCCCTACTCCACCATCACAGGTGCTTGCTCTAACTTGGCACTATTATGTGTTGTTGCATGTTGCGTATGATGTCTAGCTTGTATTGCTTCTAAATTTGTTGAATTGCATCTGCTTACTTTACACATAATGTTTGTGAATATGACACATGTTCCTGTTTCTAGAACATACATGTAGATGATGAGCACATCTCCCCTACTCCACCATCAAAGGTGCTTGCTCTAACATGGAACTGTTATATGTGGTTGCGTGTTCCGTATGATGTCTAGTTTGTATTACTTCTGATTTTGTTGAATTGCATCTGCGTAGCTTACAACTTATACCTGCAATGATCACTTACCCATAAGATACATTTAACTTGGGAGTGTGATGTAGGTTGTATCTTGCATTGTCTTCTAGCTTGTACTGCTTCTAATTTCTTGAAATGGCACTTACGACGAGACACTTTTTATCTGATAGAGTGATATCGGTTGCATGTCCATATGGCGCCTAGCTTTCATCTATCTATCTCTACCTATACTAATTTCAGACTCCCTACAAATTACCATGTTAATTACCTACACTAATTTCAGACTCCCTGCAAATTACCACATTAATTAGAAATTAAGAGCAGTTTATCTGGTGGGACCCCATGTTATGTATTCTTACAGCCCTTAGATGAATCCCAGCCGGGCTAACAATTGCACATGGCCGCCTCTTATTTTATAATGAAGAAAAAAACATATCTGCTCATTGGCCTCTCTTCCTTCTCCGCCTCCCCGTCTTCCTCCTCTGCCTCCTACACTATTCCTCTTCCGCCGCTCTCCATGCCCTAGGCCTAGAGGCTCCATCCATGAGATGTGGTCTCAGTATTCAGGTGGACGACGACAGCGGCCGGTGGCGCTCCCATTCATGGCCGGCGAGCAGAAGCTGCAGCTTCCGTCGCGCCCCGAGGTATACCGCTGCCACGCGCCCAACCGACTCTCTTCCCCTCTTTGTTCTCTTCCATAGGTCGCTGGCCATCGACGCTGCAACTCAATCTCTCCAATTCTCTCCCTCCCAAATCTTTAGATCTCCTCTTATTTCAACTTTTCAAATCCATGACCGTAGTGTGTTTCCATTTCCCATTAGATTCATGTGCCCCTTTGATCTAGAAAAACATGCCAAATCTGCGTGTTCTTTTGATCTGGAAAAGGTTGCATCATAAGAGCATTAGTAATTTTTGTTTTTTCTTGCGGGGGTTAGTAATTTGTGTTTTAGGGCTCTATATCTAGGTTTTTAGTTTTTTTGGTGTATTGTTTCTTACTGTGTATATGTATCAAACTCGCATTATTATTCTTGGAGTTCCATGTATACAGACCTCTTCTTTGTATTTCATTGCAATGTTATGGTCTGTTCTGCAATCCAATGTCTCCTTAATGCCCTTCCCACCAACCATTAGTTCTCTTCTTATTTCAAGTTTTAAAATCCAGGATGGTTGGTTCATCATATGAGGAGGTGTATGCATGATGGTTTGGAGAAAGGAGGCCACCATTGATACTTGAGGCCGTCAAGTTGAGGAATTACATTGGACTGCTGGCACTGCAACTGACAATCCAAACCCAACTCGAGTTCATCTCCCCTTATTCCTATCCCACCCCACCAGTAAATATCCCTAAATTGTTAAATCCTAACTCTTCCATCCGTTGAATTCATCATTGAATCCCTAATAAGTCAGCTTAATCCATCACGTCTCATCAACAATAAAAGGTTTTTTCCATATCTATCTTCATCGCTTCTCTATGTCAGATTATACATTTAGGCGAGCAGAGGGGAACCAACTAGGGTTTGAACCATCCAGTAAGTTTCTGTTAAATATCCAGCCGATTTAAATTTTTTTGCAGGAAGCTTTACACATGTCCTCCCATGCAACCCTTTGTTAGAGAACAAAATTAGTTGATGATTCCTATGTAATGAATTTTGACATTGTATGTTATTTCTTCAGAGTATATATATACCACACTAACATGCAGATAATCTAGCAGTTAGCATTTACTCTGAAGAAATAACATACAATGTCAAAATTCATTATATATATATACATCTGGGCTATTCTATTACGCGTAACAGAATATTATTCTGTTACCCTTTTTGAACTGACGTGGTTCACAGTTTGGACTGACGTGTTTTTCAACAAGAACTGGTCTTCCTGCGTGCACGACGGACGGAAACAGGGGATGCAACGTGGAGCTTCTGGTCGTTCCCCGGCGCAATGCTGCGGGCCATTCGTTGCTAGAGGAGACATGTAAGGGGTTCTGCACGTCCGCGCGCTCAGCTGGATGAGTTTTGCAATCTGCAGTCACCGGAGGTGACGGCGTGGGCATTTTGGCGGCGGGCGTGATTTTGGGCGTCAGTGTTTACTGTGGTGCTCGTGGGCCTCAATTTACTTCGTGTTTGTCGTTTTTGACGTGAGAATTATCGGTATGTTATAGTTTTTTGAGATTTTTTTCATCTGTAATTTATGATTACAAGTTTTTGTGTTCTTGGTCGTTTTCCATGCCCGCCATGGAAATCTGTTCTTCTTTTTCTGTTGTTTTACTTTTGAATTGGTGTTGCAGGGAGAGATATAAGGACTGTATGAAAAGATTTGCGTTGTCAATTTTGCTTTTTTGAGTCGTTTCTACCCCGGATTCCCATGTTGTTTTGTCGTTGGCGGAGGTTGTGTATGGCGGCTGACTGTAAGCTGCGATTTCGGGTAATCTGGTCAAATTGTGTAATTAAGTTGCGTGTTTTCAGTGTTGTTTTGAATTGATGCCCGTATGTGTAGTTGGACTGTTGCCGTGTCAAAGTTTTGTTACTGTGTGTTGACATGGGAGCCGCACCGATGGCTCTGCACTTTGATTATAAAGCCCGAGCCCTCTGTCAGTTTCATTCTACGAGCTGCAACCAAAGAAAAGGGAGATGGATCCTGAGCTGGGAGAGGTTATAGAGGAGGAGGGGGACGCCATAGATGTTAGGGCTGCAGTAGCGGAGCAGAGGAGGAGGAGGCGCAGGCGCAGGCAGATGGCGCGACGTGCTGCCGAGGAGGAACTGGAGGCAGAGTTCAACAGACGACTTGCGCGTGAGGTGATGGATACTTGCAACTCCAATGAATTGGAGCTTCTTTTCCCAGAGGGCAGGGGAAGGAACCATATTCAGATCATTAGTTGGGCTAGGGCGAGAGCAGCCACGGCTCCACATCCATCCACCAGGACAAAATGGCGTCGTTTCTTTTATCATTATGACTGAAGTAGTGAATATTATGTTTTTAAGATTTTTGTTGTGAGGGAGCAGATGTTCGAATGACTAAATGAATTCAACTTTGTTTTTGTCTCTGAATGTGTTGTTTTGTCTGCATATGTTCGACATATGCACCTTTGAACTGCTTGGTTTTCTGAAGTTGAACTGATTTGCGGTCAAATGTTGGATGGCTTGTGTAATAACTATTTCCTACCAGCTGGCTGCCCATCTGCCTATTTATCATTTTTATAATCTGCGAGTGTCCCTGACTATAAACGTTATCCATCTATGTGTGGTGTGTGGACAAGTCTTCCCCCTCCCTTTTATTCATTCTTCCAGAATCAGATCTAGGTTCCTCTCTCTTCTCTTCGTTTCTTTTTTCTCTGTACCTGTGTGTTCGATGGAGGATTGTTCATGCGGATGCCTGGTAAAGATGGCGCGCATAGCTGACGGCTGTGTGTACGAGTCAGGTTTGGAGCTCACTCAGACTTAGCGGCGTGGGCAACTTTCTTGTTTGTCGTACGGCAAACATGGGTTTCGTACACCCTATGTTTGTTGCCTGACGGATGGTGACTTCAAGGAATCATGGGTATGTGTTTCTATTCGTTTTGTTTTCTACTTTCTTGTTGGTTTCTATTTGAAAGCCATGGACTGGATCTGCAGTTTTTTCTTATGAATAGCTTGTCCATATTTTTTAATTTGGTTTTGTTGGATTTTAACAGTAGGGATTTCTGTGTGTATTTGTTCATTACTTAACAGTATATAAACCATTTTTTCTATAATCCCTGATATGTTTATGAATAGATGTTTTTACTATAGGTGTATTGATATGTATATTTTTCAGTTTAGTCAGTTCACATGTCTAGTTCGTTTTGTGTTACTGTTTTGGTTCAGTTTTTTTCCATTTTTAGTTTGTTATGCAAATCGTTCCTATATCTGTGTAAAAATTCAGTTATGTCAGGTGTTCATTTTGTTTTGTACTCCCATGTCCATTTGCAGAAAATGTCACCCAGGATCAGGATTGCTGCTCCTAGTTCCGGTGTTCTGAAGATGGAGACTTCAAACAAGAACGGGTATCAGTTGATGGATGTTTCCTACCACATCGACTTTGATGGTTGCATCAACCTAAGTACTGGGTGGAAGGAGTTTGCGGCTGAGTCTGGATTTGAGGATGGTGATGTGGTTATGGTTATGTTCTTGAGAGAAGACGACTCTCTGATGTTCAGAATTTATGTGCTGTAGGTTTAAATGTGGCAAATGACGCCGGCTTTGAGATTTGTGTATGGTTGATTATGTTGCAGTATTTTTTCTTTTAAAACATTTGCATGTGAGATGGTTGAATTGTATGGTTTTATCAGAATGGTATGGAACTAGTTATGTAATGTTTTTCCTATTGTTCTGCTCAATTATAAGTGTTTTATTTATACATTCTTTATATTAGTACTGGAACATTTTCTATAGTTGAACTGATGGGCATCCTTTGTTTTGGCTGGTATATTTTTCATGTTCATAACTCGGAGACAGTGCTATACGCTGATGATTTTTTTAGAACCCTTTTTTGTTATTGAGTTTGCTGAACTTACATTCTGTTAATGATAGTACTGCTCTATTTTAGGGTGTCAATTACCAATCAAATTTGTTTGTTGTATAATATTTTTTCTTACTTTTTTACATGAATTTTGGAGCATGTTTTTTTTCTTTTTTATAGATGAATAATGATAGTTTTGGTATTTTATAAAATAAAAAAAATTAATCTTCGCTGCACAGTACTTTCTTTTTATTTTTGTACTTGAACCTTATGAATTGTAGTAGTTGAACTTTTTTGTAAATTCGTTTCTGAAATTTTTATTTACAGTCTTATATATATATATACTTCTTACCATTAAGATGTGTTTGAACTTTTTCACAATTTTTTTGTTTATTAACTGATTTTTCTTGTGAGTTTTTTTTAAATTATTTTCATTTTTTATTTTTTGTCATGCGTGATCTACTGGATTTTTGTAATGGGGCGAAGTACTTTGTTGGGCCATCGGCCTGGGTCGTTGTATTCGGCCCGGATAGCTTCTCTCGCGCGGCTGTGCAGCACGGCGTGCGTGTGAGCTATGTGTTTAGTCCCACCTCGCTAGTCAAGGGGGCTCTAGACTTGTTTATAAGCGCAGCCGACACTCACCAGTCGAACTCCTCTGAACACTTACCAGAGCGCTTATACACGGCGCTCGCTCTCTCTCTCTCTCTCTTGACCTGTGGGCCCTGGACGGCAGGCCCTGCGGGTATGCGGATTACTAGGGATTCGCCCACGGGCTCGAGTTCAAGTATCTAGCATTGTCAGGGCTTGCGCCTGTCCTTGGGCGGTTAATTTTTTTTTGTTTTTTTGGATCTAGTACTTGACTACACCAGTAACTTGGACTGCTACTTTTTTGTCCTTGTGCTGTCAATTTTTTCTTTTTTTTGTTTGTTTGAATATAGTACTGTGGCATGACTTGCCCCCGCATCGAACCGTACCGAGGGGCATAGTTGTACTGACACATCTTCCTTGTATGGACTTTGCCCCATTATCTATCTTAGGGGTGTGGGTGCGTCAGGTGGGGTGGGGGGAAACAGAATAACCGCACTGCGCCTATCAAATGAGCGCCCCCTCCCCCATCCCGGTGAGGCCGAGCCAGGAACGAGCCGTAGCAGGCGACGACGCGGCGTGCCGCAGCGTCGCATGCGGAGGCGAGTCCGTAACATGACTTGCCCCATTATCTTATCTTAGGGGTGTGGGTGCGTGGGGAAACAGAATAACCGCGTTTTCTATCTTTAGGGGTGTGGGTGCATGGGGGAAACATGACTTGCCCCCGCACCGAACTGTACCGAGGGGCATAGTTGTACTGACACATCTTCCTTGTATGGACTTTGCCCCATTATCTATCTTAGGGGTGTGGGTGCATGGGGTGGGGTGGGGGGAAATAGAATAACCGCACTGCGCCTGTCAAACAAGCACACTGCCGCGTTAGCGCGAGGCCGAGCTGGGGGGGGGGGGGGTCGGGACCCCCCTCCCCCATCCCGGCGAGGCCGAGCCAGGAACGAGCCGTAGCACGCGACGACGCGGCGTGCCACGGCGCCGCATGCGGAGGCGAGTCCGTAACATGACTTGCCCCATTATCTTATCTTTATTTTTAGGGGGAAAACATCACCGTTATGAATTGTTTTTTCATTTGTACTTTTTTGATAAAAAATTTTGTACTGTTGTGAGTTATTATTTGTACTTTAGCCATTTGTTTTCACCATCTATATTAATTTTTTTATTTGTATTTGATTTTTGGTATTATCTTTTGTAACTGGCTAGAGATAGTGAGCTTCGCCACGATTGTGGGCTTTAGGCATCCGTTTTCTCCCAGTCATCTTTTAACCCTCCCACTCACCTTTAAACCTCATATCTTCCCCGTTCCGCTCCTCTCCCGTCCCCAAATCGATTCCGTCTTCGTCCCCCTCTTCTTTTCTTCTCGGAGCGGGAGTTGTTACTCCTGTTTTGCCGTGGGAGCATCGGCCGGAGGGCTCAACCCCAGGGGTGGAGGTCCGGGTGCTCTTTTTTGTTCTTTTTGCTCTGCCATTGACTTTGCTTGCGTCCTCTTATGTTTAGATTTTCTCTCTATTTCTAATCTCTTGCTCCCAGGCTGCACTCGCTAGGGTTCCTTTGCTGTTGAACGAGCGTTTGGCGGCAGTGATACTGGATTGCGTGGCGGATTTTGTGTTTGCTGGTAAGAGTTTTGCTTTTGTATGGCGTGCTTCGTTTCTGAAATAGTTCAAATCCCTAATTTTTGTTCATGTGTCTTGCAGATCTGGTTCGGCCGATTTTAGAACTGTAGATCTCAATGGGTACATCATCCAGTCCGGACAAATTGAATGCAGGTGATTTTCCCTGTATTTTGGATGATGTTTTAATAGATCTGGTTTTTATGTTGTACAGTTGTTGTCTTATCGACTTTATAAGTTGTATGTATTTTGATATGTGTTAATTTTGTCCTGGATTGTATGGCGTGTATGGTTTTGGCAGTTGATGCAACGTGCAGACAGGATGTAGTGCTTATCACAATGTGTATTTTGAACTCCTGTCTTGGCGTTTGAATAGGTTGTAGTAGTCAATGAAGAACTAGTATGATGTTGAAAGAGTTGTGTTTTCTGAAGTTTGTTCTGCAAGTGGTGGGTTCATATTTGTTTTATTCGGTGAACTTGTAGTGTTCACGTAGTTGAACTGATTGATTGTTCTTGTACTTTTTTGCTAATTATGATGTTGTTGCAGATGTTGGAGTGCCAGTGCCTCCTGATTCTGACAAATCAGAACACTTTCAAGATCTTGTGAATGTTATTTTTGAGACACCAAGTCCTCTAGAAGAACTTGCGAATGTTGCTGGTGTTTCCCTTATTTTTGCTCTATTTTTATCAGCCTTTAATACATATATATATGCTTAGTTACATCAGTTGTTCCGTTTTGTTTTGTGTCTGATGCAATGCGCTTTATTTATCTTTTGTGTCTGCAATGTTAATTGTGTTTTAATTTTTTATGTGCGTGGTTATGTTATTGGTTTATGCAGTTAATGACAGCCATGGTGTTCTAGAGGACATTGCTGATGTTGTTAAAGATATTAATGATGGAATGTATTCACTTAACGTTGATGATGGTGATGGCAGCTTGCAGTTGTCTGTTACTCAGTCTCAAAGTGTTGATGGCACTGAGCCTGTTACCCAAGCTGAGGATGAAAGGATAAGAAAGAAGAAGTATGAATTCCAGAAGAGAAAGGAATTGGAACAGCGTCAAAAGGCTGCCCATGTGCCAGAAAGTGATGTTGATGTTGCTCAAGCTCCTAAATGTGTAGGCGACGAAGGTGGTGACGCGGGTTTTTCAACTGTTCATGTCGGATCTCATGGAAGTGACATGCCTGTGAAGACAAACTTGATGCAAACTCGTTTGACGCAAGTGTTTGATCGTGATGGAGTTAAGGAGAAGAAAGTTGTTTTGAAGAGGAAGATGTCAGATCAAAATCCTGATGGCACACAGAGGCGTAGTCCACGTGTGAAAGCTGTTTCCCAACCTGGTAATAGCAAAGCTGATGCGGATAGTTTTGCTATGAAAATTGGTCCAAGCAAACTTGGTGGCTCCTCTGTTCGTCGGAGTCCACGAGGTTTGACAAATAAGAAGCCTTCTTCGTCTCCCCTTCAAGAGCGGTCTTTGTTGAAAGAAAATAAGAAGCGTAAAGTTCATCCTGCAAAAGTGAACAAAGGTGTGAAGAAGCGTGCTCGTGTTGAAGCTGAAGATTCTGCATCTGAAGAAGATGATATTGAAGTTGATTCAGAAGATGAAGTTGCAGTGGTATGTGTTTTGTACTGCATGTGTCTTGCTAGTTGTACTTGCAATGATTTAATTGTGTTTGGGCTGGTATGCTGGCCAGGTGAGGCTGGTCATTGTTTTGCATGTATTTTTGATTGTGGTACTTATGTTGTTTTAATAGTTGAACTTGTGCAAACTTTTCTTTGTTTTACTTGCCTTCATATGCTTGTTTTGTTTCCTATATTCATTGTTTGCAGTGGTATGTGTTTTGTTGTGCATGTGACTTACTAATTGTAATTATAATGATTTAATTTGTGTTTGGGGTGGTATGCTGGCCAGGTGAGGCTTGTCATTGTATTGATTAATTGAGGGTGGTACTGATGTTGTCTTAATAGTTGAACTTGTGCAATCTTTTCTTTTTCTTTTTACTTGCATTCATATGCTTTTGTACTTAAATTCGTATGCTTGTTTTGTTTTCTACATTCATTGTTTGCAGTGGTTTGTGTTTTGTATTGCATGTGACTTACTAGTTGTACTTGCAATGATTTAATTGTGTTTCGGCTGGTATTGCGGCCAGGTTAGGCTGATCATTGTTTGCATCAATTGAGGGGTGGTACTGATGTTGTTTTAATAGTTGAACTTGTGCAATCTTTTCTTTTTCTTTTTACTTGCATTCATATGATTTTGTTGTTTTCTATATTCATTTTTTAAGGTGTGGCTTTTTTGTTTTCATTTACAGCCTGTTAGCGTCATGAGTCTGGTCAAGCCGGTGGGAGGCAATGCCGGAAAAGTTGCCTTGGATGAAGGTGACCAACGGAAATTGAACTTAACTGTGCGATGTTCGTTGAGAGAGGTTGAAGATTGTGCTAAATTGCTCGAGAGTCGGCATGTGGCTAGGGTTCATGCATCTGGTTTTGGTTCTATCTTCAGGTGGAGGGTGAAGTCTAACATTTCCCGCCCTCTGCTGGGAGTTTTGTACCTGAGGATAGATTGTGATACAATGACTCTTAACATGGGTGAGGCTAATAAGAAGCTTCGCATCACTAGCGATGGTATACAACAATTATTTGGTTTCCCTCGTGGTGGTCGTTCTGCGCCATGGCCGTCAGAGGACGGATATGATGGCGCTCTGATGAAGTTAAGATCGGAGCTTGACATTAGCAGGGACAAAGATATCAAGACAAAGGATTTGAGGAATAAGCTCAAGGTGCTCGTCAAGGATCCTAGCAAAGATGACTTTGCTCTGAAAGTGTTCTTCATTATTGTGTTTATGAAGGTTGTGTTGCCTGGATCTGCCCCGCGTGTTTCCAGAGAGGCAGCAATGTTTGAGGGTCTCGTCTTTGAGGACTGTTGATGAGCTTAGAAGGGCCGTTGCCAAGTACCAAAGTGGTCATACCATGGGGAAGGCAATCACACGCTGTGCCATAGGGCCTGTACTAATGTACCTTGACTGCCTTATTCGTGGCAAAACTGTGGAGCCTGACATGCGAGTCCCCCGCATATGTTACATGGATCCTGCCAAGCTTTCTGATCTGGTTGATGCAGATTTGATAAAAAAAGGCAATGCAGATCCAAAGACTTGGGTGTTTGGGTAGCTTCCGGTGAGTTTTGTTTGTTTTGTCTCTTGCAGACCTTTTTTATTTTTAGGTATAGCTATTTTTTGCTGTAGTGGACATGTGTACTGTAGAGTTGTCTGTTTATATTTTGTATGGTTTAGTTATGGATTTTTAGTACTGTTGTTTCGTGTTTGGTTGAACTGAATAACTTTGTTCAACTGGCCTGTTGGTAAATACTAACAAATTGGCAATGACAATTAAAGTTTTATTAGTGGTGTTGATTTTAAATCTGTTAATATCATGATTTTATTTTTCCCTATGTGTTGCGTTGATTGATTAACTATTTTTCCCTTTTGTTTGTAGTCGAAAACTCAAGAGGAGGTTGTTTTTTTCCGAGTGTATAAACGACCAGTCCTGGAGATGCCGTCGTCTCAGGTTCCGAAGTTTTCATCTCTGCCCGATGAGTTGAGGGATGGCCGTGGTGTTGAGGGTGCTGGTTATGCCCCCCTGGCCCTAGTAATGCTAGTGCTTCACAGAGGCAGGGTTTTGGTATTGATGTTGTTGTTTCAGCGTTGGAGCGTGCTGAGCATATCTTAAGTAATGTGTGTTCTGAGCTGCAAAAGGTCCCAACGACAGTTGAGCGTTTGAGTTGTATCAATGGTATCCTTCCTGAAGGTCATCAATTTAACGCTGAGGAATCTGTTGACTACATTGAGATGGAGAGAATTTTAATCGGTGATATGCGCGACGGTGCCGCTAATCTAGTTCAGAGCTCGGTTCGCCTGTTGAACAACATGAAGCGTTTCAGAACTATGCAAAACTCTCACTGCAAGCCATATGAAGAAAGTGCAAATGTTGTTATCAAGCAGTTTGAGCAGGATGAGGCTGCTGCCATCGACAGCAGGGATGGTGATGGTACTAAGGCTAATGTTTTTGACCACGAAACGAATGATGTTGGCTTTGAGTGTCCTGATGTTGATGTGAGTCAGTCCTTGGTGTTTTGCAATTTTTATGTTGTTGTCCTGATGTCAGTGTTGTAGTTGAACTTCCTCATGTTCATCTATTTATTAATAATTTTCTTTCATGCAGATTGATCACGATGAGGCTGCTGGCACCGACAGCAGGGCTGATGATGGTACTGGGGCTAATGTTTCTAATCAGTGTACGAACGATGTTGGCTCGCAGCACCCTGTTGTTGATGTGAGTCGGTCCTCATTGTTTGTATGTTTTTACTATGTTGTTCTGCTGTCAGTATTGTAGTTGAACTTCCTGATCTACATCTGTTTATTAATTTTTCTTTTCATGCAGGAGACCAGTCATAATGTTGAGGCTGCTGTTGACGGTGGAGTTAATGATCTATCCACTGATAAGTGCAAGGTTATTTTTATTTTCATTGTGTTTATTAATATTTTCTTAAAATTTCATGCGCATCGATGTGTCTTGCTTGTTCATTTTTCTATCCCACACCGTTTATTGTTGCTCATAATAGCATTGTTTTTTTGTCTCATTACATTTGAATCAAGGTCCTATTGTTGGCGATGAGCCTTGTTTGCCTGTTGGTGATGTCGCTTTGAATGTTAGCAGCAGCGAGTTCGATGATGTTGCTGTGAATGCTTTCAAGGTTTATTTTTCTGTGCACCTATTGGTAGCTTATTTTTTATTGTTAGTTTTGTTCATATTATTTACTTTTTCTGAATTTTTATTTTCATCAGATTACTATTGTTGAGCGTGAGGTTGTCCTTAGTGGTGGAGATGATGCTCATGATGTTCCATTGAGTAGTGGGTGCAATGTTGGTACCAAAGTTGCTGATGAGGATGCTGGTGCTGCCAGCATACTTGATGGCAAATCGCCTAGTGTTGGTATTGCTGGGAATGAAAATTTTTCTGGTTGTGAAGATTTGCCGCCGAAGAATTTCCCGCCTGGAGGTCTTGATTACGGTGATGCATTGCAATATGCTTCTAGCGTGGAGGAGGTGCCATCCGAGGATGATGATTTACTTCTGTCAATTTCTTTTGACCCCTTGACGCAGGAGGCGCTCTTGTCGTCCCAGGATTTTCTTTCTACAGACCCTGAAAGCGCATCAATATTGGTGTCCTCTCAAGATGTCCCATCGTCAAACCCTGAAACTGGAGGCATAATGGTCTCATCACAGGAAGTACCGTCGTCGTCAAACCCTGATAGTCCAGGTAAGGACTTGTAAATGGGGTCTACTTCTCAATTTTGGCATGTTGGACATGTTCTCTTGTAGTTGTTGAACTTATTATTTTTCATCATTTTCTGCAAGCAGAAAGTGGTAATGTTGTTAAGGTTGATACGTTTTTCTTCGCTATTACGAGGTTGCGCATGAATCGTACGAAATGGTTAGTTTGGGATTTTGCCCGTACCATTTTTTGCCTCTTTTTCTTTCTCTAGTTTGATTATTTGTTGTTGTTGCAGTAGTTTTAATTCATGTAATCTTTTGTGTTTTTCTAGTCACAAGCCGATGTTTCAAAATAAAGAATGTGATGCCAGTGTTGGTTCTATTGCTAAAGCGTTTGTCCCCACTGGCATGCTCAACTCAGAGAGTGCTGATGTTGTTTTATATTCTCTACGTCAGAAGTACCGAGACACTGACAAGTTGATAGTTCCCAGATGGGTGACGGTCAGTATTTTGCTTTTTTGGTAAATAGGATGATAACTTGTTTTGCCAATTTTCTAACTATTGTTGTTCTTTTTGTACAACAGGCCAAGATCCGTGATGGAAATATTAATTCCAATGTGCTAAATTGGTTCACAAGATCAGGTGCTGATGGTTTTGACCAAGTAGGTGAACTTGGACTTTTTGTACTCATTAACTAGAACTGTCATGTTTTCTTTGCTGTTTTGGGAGGTGTGGGGAATGAACTTGATCTGTGCTTCTTTTATTAAAGATGTACTTATTGTTGCAAGGGAATTGAACTGATATGATTGTTCCTCAATTTTGGGCGGTGGATATGATTTTCTTTATGATTATTTGATTTTTTGTTTGTACTTATGAATTTCAATTTCCCTCTTTTGTTTTATTGTTTGGTAAATTCATTTTTCTTCTGCGATTTTTTTCAGCTTCTTTTCCCTACATTTGATCCGCCGTCATTTGTGGCTACATGAAGCCTAGTGAAGTATCTGGGCATTGGTGCTTGGTTGTTCTGAATTTGAAGTTCCGTCGTTTTGAGTGTCTTGATTCACTCCATGATGAAACCTGGGGTGATGCAGTTAGATTCTTAAGGAATATGACAAATAATATAAAGAAGCTTTGGAGGGAGTCCAGTGTAGACAGGGCCAAACCGTTCTCACCAGCGCATATTGATGGTTTCTCTTGCGAGTTTGTGCGGGTGCCTTAGCAGGAAAACACGTGAGTATCCATTTTTAATGATTTTTGCTGGTTGTTTTTGTTGCTGGAGGATGTTGTTCCTGTATTTTTTGGATTTTGTGTTGTACCATTTTTTTTATTTTTCCTTTGTTTACAGGCATGATTGTGGATTCTTTATGCTACAAAACTGCAAGACCTATTATTGCCGGGAGGATGGTGTAATTGAAATGGCCGATTACAGCCATGAAGACATTTTGGACATTAGGAACACTTTGCTGTATACCTGCGCAACTCGCGATGTGTTTGATGTTGACTTCCGGGGTTTGTTTGGCATCGAACCTTGTACCTGTGCATGGACTTTTGTAATTTTTTTGTAGCTTGTACTTCTCTATTAGTACTTTCATGAAATATGTATTTGAACTTACGCTTTGTGCGGTCTTCTTTTTTCAGGTGAGTGGCTGGATCTTGGTGAGCATGACTACAAGTTCTTTGGTAGCCAGTTCTTGGAGCTCGAGCGCGTAGCTATTGATCTTAGCCAGGGGCGTTCTCCCGAAAAGACAAGATCTGGTGTTATGAAGGGGCGGTTGGGTGCTCTGAGAGGTTTTACGGCTGCTTGTGCAGATAGCCCTACTACACCCAAGAATCCCATTGTGGAATTGATAGATAGTGATGATGATGTGTTTGACAAGATTGCTGGCGTTGGAAGAGTCACGAGGAGCGCTGCTGCCAAAGGTTTATCTCCCCTTGCTGGAATAGTGGCTCGTAGAGTTGGTGGTGCTAGGAAAGATCCCACTTTGGATTCTGGCAATGTTGTAAGCAAGAAGCATGCGCCCAGAGCTCCTATAAAGTTTTGCTCCCCTATGCAGCAGCTTCACCCTTATAAATTCTCTCACCTGGACAAGGCTCACAGGTTGTATAATCTGTTGCTTAGTAATGAATGGCGTGAGAAGTATGGCGAGTGAGTATCTCTCATTATTTTTTCCTCTTCCTTTTCTTCTGTTGTTTGTAACTGCTAGATAAATATGGCCTGAACTGTTCCTTTTTATACAACTCGAACTGCTATGAATGCCTTATCTTGCTTCTCCTTCTTTTTGTTCTTGTGTGTGCTGCAGGAATACATTCTCAGTGATACCTCAACCTGATGGAAACGTAACTAACTTCACTGGGAATCGCATCTGGGAAGTTTTTTCACTTGGGCAAATGATGGAGGGTGATGTAATTGACCTCCTCATTGATGATTGGAAGCAAGATCCCGATAGAAATGCTGATTTCGCATCTGGGAAAAGGATATTGCTGAGTCCATATTTCATCACGGTAATCAATCAGATCAGTTTCTTTTATGTTGAACAAGACTGTCTATTGTTTTTACGATTTTTAATAATACTTTGCTTGTTGATTCTTTTTCCGTTGTCTATTTTCTATTTTGGCTTTTTTGCAAGTTGTGCTTGACTGTTCGTTTTACAAGGATGAAAATAAAGTGTTTAATGTGGAGAGTGCAGCGAGAGATTTCAAGAGCTATGTTAAATCTAATGAAGACTTGCTCAGTGCCGACCTTGTGAGATCTACTAGCTGATTTTTGGTTTTTATTTGTTTGTTGTGGTGCTGGTTTTTACTTTGAATATTTAACATCTCTTTTTTGGTCATTTGTTTTTAGATCATGATGCCTCTATTCAAGCCTATGGTTTTATCAAAGGATAGGAAAGTGAATCCCTAGTGTTGACATCCTTGTATGTCATGAATCGGTACCGAAGTAGCGTTGACATCCTTGACTCTTTACCTTATCCGAAGAACCACCGTCCTTCGAAGAACACCTATCACAAAGACTGCGAGAAGATTGTGAGTGACATTTATTATCTGTACTGGATTAATATTTCTGCATCTTTGTTTCTGCTGTTTTTGAGAACTAAAATTGTGTGGGTTGTTTTGTTTTTTACAGATTTCTAGATTGGTCTAAGTAATGAAGGCTGTGTATGGTGATGCTCAGTACAATGCGAGCAAGCAGCCCAATTGGGAGCTGTTTGCAAAGAAACCAATGTTTGTCAAGGTTCCACTTCAAGGGCCGAATGAATATGGCCATTATACTCTGAAGTATGCGGGATGCTATGATGGTGAAAAGATCGTTGAGAACATTCGAGATAATGACGTGGGTTTCTTGTTGAGCTTTTCACTTTCTGTTTTTGGCTTATTGTGCATCCTTTTTTATGTGTCATGATTTTTGATAATTTGTTTTATTGTTTTGCAGCCACGCATTGTTGATTGGAACGCTGAGGATCTGTATAGAGTTGTGTTCAACCGTAATAACCATCTTATGGTGACGGAGCTTCCCAAGGAGGTTCAGGCTTTGGCTCCTGATGCATAGGATAAATGGTCATCATTTGCATAGTGAATTGGATAGTTGTGTGATATATCTCTTGAAAACATTGTAGGCTCTATTTTGTAGTGTTTGATGTCTTGTCGAGTACTATGTAATAACTAGTATATTTTGTGTAATGTTTCATCGGGAATTCGTTTTGGTTAAGTTTTTTTTGTACTGAAGACTTATATAGTAGTTGAACTGCAAACAATTTTTTTCCAAGTGTATTTTCGAGTTGTTGCTCAGAAAGTGAGATTTATTTTATTTTTATGTGATTCCATCCTAACTTGGATCTTTATGGTTTCTGTACTCTCGTTTTCTTGTACTTATGATATAGTTCTGTTAGTACTAATTTGAAGTCTCATTCAGTGTAAGGCTTTCAAAATTTTAGTGCCAAATTTCTTTTTGAACTTCTTGAACTTTAGTAGTTGAACTTCATAGTAAGAGTTAAAGTACTGGTTTAAATTAGCTACGTTTACGAGATATTCCTATTAAGTTCAAAACTATTTATTTCTCAATGCATTAATTGGTATCATCATAGCACTTACTGAATAAACTTAGTTGTACTGAGATTCCAATTGTGCTAGTACTTTTGATTAATTATTTATTGTTTGTGTTGTTTGATGCTAGTATGTCTTCTGTTGTGTTTCTTTTGATTTTTCTCTTTTGTCGAATTTATATTTTTTTGATTTAGTTTTTGGCCTTCTTTTTTCTAGGCTATGGTTCTTCTCCAGGCAATGTTTGGTATAATCCTAGCACTTGCTGTATAGACTAAGTTGTACTGAGATTTCAGTTGTATTGCCACTGTTAATTCTTAGTATGTCACTGTTTTAAGGAATGCGAACTGAAGCTTCCCGTTCCTTTTTATATATTTGTACAATGAACGTACCGTGTGTTCAACTGTACCAGAACTTTTCAGTCCTAGGATGCTAGTGACTAGGAACTACGTACTAATGTTTCTTTGCTTTTCCTGATGCAGTACTCAATGAATTTCTAACTACTTTTTACCATGATGGTTTTTAGTACTGAATGTTGTCCTCGGCTGAAACTTAGTCTTTTTAGTGTTCGTCTGAAACTAAAAACTGATTTTTTTAGCGTGATAGTACTACCGTTCATGTCTAAGCTGTACTGAGCGTCGAAGGCTACTATTTGCTTTTGTCCTTAGTTAGTCTGCCACTTTTTTTTTGTTTTTGCGAAAATATTCATGTGTTATTTTTTTCTCCATGACTAGTGCTGCGTGGCAGCCATCAAGTTTCAACTTCAACCTACTTCAACTTCAAATGATGGATGAAAAAAATAGGAAGCTAGCAAACTTGTTGGACGACATAGGAACGATGTACTTGATAGACATAGGCAAACTTGTTCCAACCCAGACACACATAGCATAAGGTAGCTGGTTCAACATAACGAAAGCAAACTACAAATCTGAAACAACAATACTAAGGACACACACAGCATAAGGTAGCTGGTTCAACATAACAAATGCAGACTTTCATGCATCTTCATCCGCGAAGTTGCAGTGGTAGTAGGGGTCAGCCTCCTGCTCTTTTGAAATATCCCAACCTCTCATGATGTTGTCGATTGTCTTCCATGACTTGTACGTTGCGTAGGCATCTATTCTTGCGTACGTGATGAGGTTGTCTGGCAGCGGGCTATTCCCCCACAGTTTGTGGTCTGCCCAGTTCATCTTCTTCTTCATGCCTTCGTAGAATGGGTGGATGATGTCGCCTGCAACATCGGCCAAGGAGTCGTAGTATTTTCTGGTCTTTGGATCTTTCCACTTGCGCTGCATGTCGATGAAGTTGTTGGGGTTGATTTCCAAACCAGACTCCTGCAGCATCCGTTTGTCACCTCCAATGCTGAAACCAACAAATGTGTACAATTTCTCCTCCCGCAGGAAGTCTTTGAGGCGCTTGGGCCTGCAAGGGGGGAGACACACATTTATAAATTAGTCTTCTTTTTTGAGGATTTAATTCTTCTGCTTTTTTTGTTTTACAAGTGATAATCCATGAGGTAGATGCTTATATATTATGAGTCATGCATGAATGTAGTTCAGAAACTAGTACACAAAGTCCTGAAATTAAATTCAACTACACCGTGTTATTTTTTCTTTTTTGGTATCTTCTTTTGCTTTACCAAATGCTTCACTAAATTAGAGAATCATTTTACCAGAGTCAATGATAGATGCGCTGCTTGATTCAAGTTTAGTTTTCTTTTTTGTTGAATAAAAGACCTATACCAGTGCTTGATACATCTTTGTGCATTAATTCTATATCAAGTTCAAAAATTAGTTTGAGAAACATGTGCATCAAGATATGGACCTATACCACTTCACCAAAGATTGTTTAATACATCAATTCTATAAACTATACTAGTGCATCAAGATCAGAATCTATGCTAGTTCATCAAGTTCAGAAATTAATTTGGTGCATAAAGTTCAGAATGCTATAAACTTTTTTTCAGATGCTAATCTGGTGAAACAATCCACTTCACAGTTTCAGAAATGCATTTAACTTGATAAACATGTAATCACGTATCCACTTCATGCACTATAGTAGTTCATCTAGTTGGGAAACAATTTTTAATTAAGTTTTTAGTGACTAGTACTGGTACAACAGATGAATGAACAGTAGTATGGGTTACCATTTTGTGGCTGCTGCGATGTGGTACACCAAGCAGAGTTCCTCGACGCACAACTGCGGGACTGCCACCATTTGTGGAGGTTTTTCCTCGTCGGTGTACTCCACATCAACTCCAATGAAGCTCGGATACAAGCCGCCGCCCTTCATCCTGAGCCTGCTCATCATCTCGTCGGCCTTGTCTGGTTCGCTGGTGCAGACGATCTCCAGCTTCTCCTTGCCGTGGAGCTCAACCCCTTTGAGCGTTCTGGTGTACTCGCGCTTCTCGCCGGGGACGTTAATGTCGACGAGGTTGCTCCTCTTGTCCGACGTCTTGGCATGATGACGCTTGGCGGATGGTTCCTCCACCATGGCCTTCCTCCGGCGACTGTGGGCTTTGGAGAGAGCCGCTGGAGGTCTGTGTGCAGTGGAAATGGAAGCGGCAATGGTGCTATGTGGGAACGAGGGAGAGATGGAAGACAATGGGGGTTTTTTGCAGTGCACCGACGGTGGTGTGTGGGAGGCGGTTCGTCAGGGGCGTGTGTGTAGTGGTCGTGGGGGTCGCCATTTGCACTTCGTCGTGGCAACCGCCCAGTGGGTGGCGCGGGTGGTGGCCTGGAAGAACTAACCGTCCAAGACAAATGCTTTTTATGGGTGCACTGATTAGTCTTGTCAAGCTGTACTTACGATCTACTAAATCCCACTTGCACGTCTATGTGGTTGTGATGATGGCATTTTGCACTGTTTAGGTGACGTATGGATCTGTGATGTTTTTCCTTGTGGATGTTTAAGTATTGTTTTTCTATTGAAGCCTTTATACACTAGTGTATGTCAAAACATTTTTTCAGTGCCCTGGGAGTTGTTGCTCAAAACTTGTACTTATTTTATTTTCATCTCTACAAACCTAAGTTAGGCCTTTATAGTTTTTGTATTCTCATTTTTACTGCACTTATGTTTTAGTACTGTGTGAACTGAATTGTAATTTCAAATAGCGCATGGGTTTGAAATTTGATGTCACAGTGTTGCGAGTGGCTTGATTGATCCTGCTGTTTTAGTACTGATGTTGTATGTATGTTTGAACTGATTTTTTTATAACTTAGGTTGGGGGTGGGGGTTTGATATTATTTTACGAGCAGATCATTCGTTGTGGTGTGGATAGATTATATATAAATAATAAATTTAGCGGAATTGACAAATAAATTCCATTTGAACTTTTTGAATTTTAGTAGTTGAACTTGTCAGTTTTTATATAAATAAGAAATTTAGCATATTTGACAAACATTATATGTTTGAACTTTTAGATTTTTAGTAGTTGAACTTGTCAGTTTTTATATAAATAAGATTTTTAGCATAATTGACAAACATTATATGTTTTGAACTTTTTTAGTTTTAGTAGCTGAACTTGAAAGTAATATTTATTTCTGTTTTTTAAATGATGTACATTTAACAGAAAGGCTATTAAGTTTTGTTCTTTTTAGAGGTTCATTGTTTTTGTATCATATTTTTTTCCTTTTTCCTTGTAGAGGTTAATTGACAAACATTTTTCTTGTGGTTTATATTTCTTTGTCCCACCCTCTGGTTTGTATAGCTGGGCTTATTTGGTGAGGTGTTTTGTTGACGATGTAGAGGCTATTGGGCCGTTTTCCGGCCCAGATAGCTCGTCCGCGCGCCTGTGCAGTGCGTCGTGCGCGTGCGCTCTGGTTTTAGTCCCACCACGCTAGTCGAGGGGGCTCCGAACCTGTTTATAAGCGCAGCCGATGCTCACCAGTCGAACTCCTCTGAACACTTACCTCAGTGCTTATACACGGCGCTCGCTCTCTCTCTTGACCTGTGGGCCCTGGTCGACGGGTCCTGCGTTGTGCGGATTACTAGGGATTCACCCACGGGCTCAAGTTCAAGTATCTAGCATTGTCAGGGCCTGCTCCTGACCTTGGGCGGTCAATTTTTTTGTTTTGTTTGAATCTAGTACTTGACTCCTCCAGTAACTTGGACTCATACTTTTTGTTCTAGTTCTTGTCAGTTTTGTGTGAGTGTAATCTTTTTCATTTGATTTTTTGCCTTCTTTTTTGTGTTTGTTTTTGTGATTATTCTCAAGTGTCTTCTGGTGTCATTTTCAGAACTATGGTACTTGCGTGTAGACTGAGTTGTACTGATAGTGCATTCATAGTAGCGCTTACGGACTGATGCTTCTTTGTACTTTTTATTGTAGTAAGTATGTAATGTCCGATCAAGTGTACTGAGTTGTACTGACATGGAACAACGTTGTGTGATTAGTTGCATCGTAACTAGTACTTTAGAGCAACGACAACGTTCCATTCAGAAGCTACTTTTTCAATTTTGAAATGATGGATTAACAACATACGAAGCTACCAAACCAAACTTATATAATGAGATAAGAAAAACATTGTACTTGATGACATAACTAAACTTGTTCAAACATGACAAGCACGACATAATCATACTGGTTCAACCCAACAAGAGCAAACTACTAATTTGAAACAACAATATAAAAGGCAAGCACAAGCGGAAGTAAAACGAAGGCAGGCTCTGATGTATCTTCATCCCGTAAAGGGGAAATAGGGGTGGTCATAGAACTTGTTAGCCTCCCGCTCTTTCGCAAATTCCGAACCATCTGTGATGTAGTCGATCATGAACCATGACTTATACGCGGCGTACGCATCTACTCCTGCGTACTCGATGATGTTGTCTGGCAGCTCGCTTGTCCCCCACAGTTTGTAGTCTTCCTGCGTGTTGATCTTGTTCTTCATGCCTTTGTAGAATGGGTGGATGACACTGGCTGCAACATCAGTCAAGGAGTCGTACTCTTTTCCGGTGTATGGAACTCTCCACTTGCGCTGAATGTTGATGAACTTGTTGGGGTTGATCTCCATACTGGACAACTTCAGCTTCTATTTGTCGCTTTCAATGCTGAAACCGGCAAATGTGAACAACTTGTCATGCTGTAGCATGTCGGTCAGGTGCTTGGGCCTGCAAGGGCAGAGACATTTTGAATATTAGCATTACTTTGATGTTTGAATTATCCATTTTTGTTTTGTTTTACAAGTGATGAATCCATGAAGTAGTTGTTTATGTAGGATAAACAATGATGAATGTACTTCAAAAACTAGTAAAGAAAGTTCTGAAATTAAATTAGTACATCATGTTATTCTTCTTCTTGGATTATACATAGTTTCAGTCAATGTTGTATGTTCCGCATTGGTACTAGTTTAGTCTACTTTTGTTGAAATAGGATAACACAGAACTAGTGCTTCACCAAGTCCTTAGTTTATTTTCTTACGAAAATAACATTACATCAAATTCAGAAAATACTTCACTACATCAAGTTCAGAAATATCTTTTTTAATACATCAAGTACATAGACTACTCTATTGTATCAACTCTAGAAACTACACTAGTCGATCAACTTCAGAATTTAATCTTCCGCAAGATTTTCCAAATAGTAATCCAGTGTATCAGGTTCAAAAATACATTTTATAGTATATCTACTTGAGAAAATGCAGTAGTGCATCCACTTTTCACAAACCACACTAGTACATCTAGTTGGGAAACAAGTGTGATTAAATTTTCAGGATACAGTACTAATAAACCATATGCAGGGCAAATGAGTAGGATTGCTCACCATTTTGTGGCCGCTGCGATGTGGTACACCAAGCAGAGTTTGTCGACGCACAATTGCAGGACTGCCGCCATCTGGGGAGGTTCATCTTCGTTGGTGTAGTGCACACCAACGCCAATGATCCTACGAATCCTGCCGCCAAGCTTCCTCCAGAGCCTGGAGATCACCTCGTCGGCCTTGTCTGGTTCACTGGTGCAGACGATCTCCAGCGTCTCCTTGCCGTGGAGCTCAACCCCTTTGAGCGTTCTGGTGTAGTCACGCTTCTCGCCGGGGACGTTAATGTCGACGAGGTTGCTCCTCTTGTCCGATGTCTCGGCATGATGACGCTTGGCGGATAGTTCCTCCGCCATGGCCTTCCTCCGGCGACTTGTGGGCTTTGGAGAGAGACGCTGGAGATTTGTGTGCAGTGGAAATGGAAGCGACAATGGTGGTTTGTGAGAACAAGGGAGAGATGGAAGACAATGGGGTATTTTTTCAGTGCGCCGACGGTGGTGTGTGGGAGGCGGTTCGTCGGGGGGCGTGTGTGTAGTGGTCGTGGGGGTCGCCGTTTGCACTTCGTCGTGGCAACCGCCCAGTGGGTGGCGTGGGTGGTGGCGTTGAAGAACTAACCGTCCAAGTTAAATGGTTTTTACTATTGAACTGACTAGTCTTGTCAAGCTATACTTATGACCTGCAAAACCCCACTTGCATGTCTCTGTGGTGGTGATGATGGCATTTTACTGTGGCACCGATTCGTATAGTCAAGCTGTACTTATCAGCTGCTTATCCCACTTGCACGTGTCAGCGTCGGTGTTGGTGGAGGTCTGAACTCCTCTACTGTCGTACTCGGACTGGTGATTGAAGTGTAATTGAACGTACCAAATACCAGCGATACTATGTGTGGTGCTAATGTTTTTTTAAAACAATTTTCGTATTTTTTAAAGGATTGTTTATATCAAGATAACCTGTGAGTATTTTTTACAGATAAATTAGATTTTCACTAGTACAGGATGTATTATATTCGCATTTTGCTTGAGGTAATTATTTTTATGAACTGATGGTCTTTCTGAATTGGGACTGGTAGGAGCAGGCATAGCTTTTTTTTTCAAAACGATTTTTTTCAATCGTTCACTAGTGTGTTTGTTATTACTATGCCTTTTGTACTGCCGACTGAGAGTTATCAGTACTGATGTAATACAAGAGTTTAAATTTTTCCTTGACATTTTTTTGCTGAGTTACTGGTTGACAGTAGCGTTTTGCGTCAGATATATCAAGATAAGTTTTTTCAATTTTATTTTTGACTGCATTCAAAAGGATTATCAAATGGTTTAAATAATAATGTCACTGCTTCAGTGGGCACAAATCAGAAATTATATCAGTACTGATGTGTACTCTGCCTTGTACTGATGACTGAGAGTTATCAGTACTAATATGCTACAAGAGTTTAAAATTTTCCTTGACATGTTTTTTTCCTGAGTTACTGGTTCATAGTAGCCTTTTGCGTCGGATATATCCAGATAAGTTTTTTCAAACGTATTTTGTGACTGCATTCAAAATGATTATCAAATGGTGTACATAATAATGTCACTGCTCCAGCGGGCACAAATCAGAAACTAATAAATAATTTTAGTTCTGATCGAGAAATCGACGATAAAGCTAAATAAGTTTTGGTAAACGACAGTGTTTTGTGAAATGCTTCCTCATTGTGTGCTGATTCAACTGAGACTACAAGGTTATTTTTTAGTTGACGCAGCAGGATAACCACTATGTATTGTTCAGTCTTGAGCTTCTCCTAACTGTCCCCGAATGTTGTGCCTTGCCGGCGCTCTTTCCAGGTTGAGCCTTGGCAGCTTCATTGTCAGTTTCAGTTTCCTCACCCCCGACACCGTCATCTTCATTGTCTTCATCTGATTGGCCGTCATTCTCATCAAACTCTTCTTCTTCATCGTCTTCATTTGATTGCTTGGAACTCTGTACCTTGCCCTATTTATGTTCAGCTCCACTGACCTCCTTGCCCACTTTGCACGTGCGGGCATTATGTCCGTCAGTTCCGCCACACTTGCGGCAAGTGTAGCTGTTACGTGTGTTGTCTCCATTGGTAGAAAGCTGGGTGGCTCCAATCTGCTTGTTCTTGTTGATAGTGGCATCTGTGCGGAGTGGGCATGTGCGGTAGTTATGGTTGCTCACGACGTTGCAGAATCTGCATGCCCTTACCCCGAGGGGTTTGCCGTCCGGGCCAAATTCCACGCGCTTGATGGGGCGTGGTGGCTTTTTGGCTGCTGCTTGCGTCTTTCTCTTCCTCCCCTTTGTGTTTGAGAATATTGGGGGTTTAATCACCCTTTCCTGCTGCTGCTGGTAGGATGTGCTATTGTCATGTCGTTCGCCTATAGCACCATCAAGCTCATGATCTCGCATGTGAGTTTGTCGGTGCTCTTGAGTGTGCACACGGGCAAGCTTCGGTTGCTGCTGCTCCTCTTCCTCGTTCTCAAACGGGTCAATAGCTCCCATATGGTTCATCTCGGACAACATTGTAGCAATATCCTGCTCAATGGCTTCATTGTCCGCGACACCTCCATTTTTAGCAGAATGCATGGCGTCGAGTTCTTGTTCAAGTTTGTCCATGACGACCCGCGTCCTTGCCATTTGCTCTTGGCTTCTCAAGCTTTTTCTGTGCACCCTCATGTTCAGCGTCAGCAGTGAGCTTTCAATGCAGTGTTGGGATGCCTTGTTTGACGCTGCTATCCTCAAGTCATTTCTGTCAAATGTTGGCTGGATGTTCGGGCGTTTGGTGTATCTCCTGAGTATGTATTTCTCTGGAACGCTTTCAGCCTTAATTGTTTGCATCATGCATAGGACATGCACGCAGAAAAGACCTGTATTTGTTTTTGGAAGAGGTGCATGTTTTTTGTCATTTGATTCGAACAAAAACTTTGCAAAAGAAGTAGTACAGTATGTAACATCTTTTTTGTAGTCCTCACCTGTGTGGTCCCATAGCCTGCACTCGCACTCATATGTTTCTCCCACGGGGTCTGCAACCACCTGGAACGCGTGCTGAGCCCACACAGACAGTTTTTGCGGGTGGTTGTAGCGCACTAGGTACTTTGTGGGCTCTTCCGTCTCTGTCGCCGTGAAGAGAGTGCTCAGTTTTAGCCTATCTCTGATCTCGTTGTACACAGCTCGCGTGTACAGCTTTGCCATCTAGGTGTCAAACCCATAGAAGGTCAGCGTGTTTTGTTCCTTCTATAGATGCAAGAATGATGACCAAATTGTTAGTTTTCTCGCAGGAAAAACTTCTAATAAAGTTTTTACTTTAGGAAGCATGTAACTTTTTGTCTTACGACAAGTGATAGAGCTATACCCGGTTACCCATTGTCTCCTGGTTCTCTGACTGCCTCCTGGTTTTGACGCAGGAGTTTACCTGGCTGACAAACTGGTGTAGGTTATGTCTCTCATTTACGTAGTTCTTCTTGAGCACATAGTTCATGCTCTCACTTTGCTGTGTGGATGTAATTTTGGCGCAGAAAATTTCTTTGAAGTAGGCCGATATCCATTTCTCACGCTCGTTCCACATGCCCACCATTGTGGCATCATCGTGGAGGTTGTACTTATCCATGAGTCTTTTCCAGGCATCCTCAAACTCAGTTGGCATGAGGGGCCAGTTGAGAATTGATGTGAATTCATCCTTAAGGTCCTCGTGCAGGAAATATAGGTACGCGAGGTGTTCCCTGTACTTCTTCATAATGTGCCAGCGGCATAGCTTATGTACTGTGTTCTTGAAAACATCTGCGATCGCCAAAGCCATTGCCTGGCACTGGTCTGGTAATGAGAAAATATACTCGGAGTGGTCAGCAGATGGTTGTGTATATATACCAATACAACTGACATAACATTTTTACTGTGTTATTTTCCTTTTCTTTTTTGGTAGGGGGTGGTGGTTGGGGGTGGTTTTAGTGGGTGTACCTGTGAGAATGCATGTAGGAGCCTTCCTTCTCATGCACCTTAAAAATGTCCTGAACAGCCACTTGAATGAATCTGCATCCTCATCTCTTATCAGGGCAAAACCAAAGAATGTAGTCTGTAAGTGGTTGTTAGTTCCGACAAACACCCCAAGTGGCATATGGTACTTGTTGGTCTTGTATGTTGTGTCAAACGTTACGCAGTCCCCGAAGTCCTGATACGCTCCTCGGCAGCTTGCGTTCGCCCAGAATATGTTCTTAACTCTGTCGGACTCATCGAGTTGCATGTCACAGAAGAATTCCCTGTTTATAGCTTTCATCTCCCTAAAGAAGTTGACAGTCTTTAGGACATCATCCACATCATCAATCCTTGAATTCTTTGCTTTCCTACATATAAAAAGTTCATTGAAAAATGCATGTTGAACTGGCGTCAGGTCATGCATTGCTTGATATGTTTGTACTGACAGAGGAAAAAAGACGTAGGCGGTTTATGGGAGGAGAACAAGTTTGTACTTACAGGTTAATCAGGTATTTGGCATTCATTTCGAGGAAGTAGCTACTAGGGTCATCACCGCCCAGAATGCTCATGATTTGTGTGTGTTCAATTCCCTTGAACTGCAGGTACTTGACGTACTCCAAGATTGTTTTGTCAAAGTTTTTGTGGGAGTGTAAGAAGACAAGCATTTCTGCGGTGAGCTGTAGCCTGTGGTTGTGTTCCCAGACTATCTCTTTTACGACAAATGTTCCATCCTTTTCCTTCTTCAGCCTCATTTTAGCCCCGCGGTTAGTTCTGGCTGTCGTCTTGTTACGCTGTCTATTTGCTTCAGACACCTTTGATTCATAAACTCCATGGCACATGCAATAAAGGTAGGCTCTGGTCTTAAACTTGGGGCCTTCCCTGACAGCAAAACCAGCGTGCTTCGCATATACGTTGTAGAAGTTCTTAGTTTCTTCGAAAGTTTCAAACCTCATCTCTAGCCTTGGCAGAACATAAGCTTCAATGTCAGGTGGTTGCACACAACAGTGACAAAACAAAAATGTTAGATGGGGTGGTCACAGCACCATGGTATGGACTATGCTTGTATTTTTTTTCTATATGGATACTTACATGTGTATAGCTCTACGCTGCCTCTGGTGTTTGTTGTTCTCCCTGGTTTATGGGCGCCGGTGGTGTCACCCTTGGCACATGCAGCAATGCATCTCTTGGAGGGAGCAACGATGACGAAGATCTCCGTCTCTCATTGTACGGACGTCTCTCCTCAGATTCATTGTGATGTTGCTCCTGTCTATATGGCTCATATCTTGTACTTTTGAACCTGCTAGAGTGGCCAAAATTTCTGTCTTTTTGCCCTGGTCTTCCTGTCGCAACTGCTTTTGCAGCACGGATGATTGATGTTGACGGAGCGACTGGTGGAAGCCTTCTTGTCCTTGGCTTTTTGCATGCACTTGGGAAGGAAAACATTTGTTGTTGGTGATATTGTTGGCCTGGTTGCAACCCAGTAGCTGCAAAGCTTGCATTCCCAGACATTGTTGTTTGCTGTATAGAAGGACCTATCCGTGCTTCTGATGATTGCGGTGTATCTTCAAATCTGTCTGTACTATTGAAATATCCAGGCGGTATTTCTGGTGTTACCCAACCAGGCGGTGCCCCATATCTGTTTTGCTCATGAAATGCTTGCTGCGTGCGCCGCCTTGCATGCTTCTGCAAACAACATTCAAAAGTTTTTGGGATTAATCTGGTTTCATTTTCAGTCGAACTGATGAACGTTCATGTTCAAACACGGATGTATTGATGTACTATTTTTAGCACTGTTTTGTAAACTGGACATTGAAATCATGCATGACTTCTCCTTTGTTCTTCTGTAACTTATGCAACTACACTAGAAGTACTCCTAGTTTATGTATCATTGAACTTACTGTGTAACTGTGGCACTCTCTCGTCACTATCTACCTGGACTGACGCATATGTGCTATTTTTTTTAACTTGAACTGAAGATAGCATATTAGATGCACTGACAGTAACCTCGACATCCTAATCGTGCATCAATGCATATACATTACAAGTACTGCTAGCTTATGTATCACTGAACTTATTGTGTAGCAATTTTATATTTTTTTTGGTAACAGTTTTGTTACTCGTTCGAACTGACGCAATTACATGACTTGTACTCTTAGGAATAACAACATACAACTCTCAGCGGTAGGTGAACCTTGTCACTATACCTGGACTGACGCATATGTGTTATTTTTTTTAACTTGAACTGAAGATAGCATATTAGATGCACTGACAGTAACCTCGACATCCTAATTGTGCATCAAGTGGCAGGGGTGTCAATGAACTGATGCTAGCATTTGCAATGTACCATCGGGTTCTTCTTCATAGCAGGACTGACGAACTGATGGAGTGACACAAATGTGGGGAGCAGACATTACCTCCAGTGTACTGTCTTCTTCTTCTACCTCTCGTGGGCATCTTACTGGCATGTTCTTGCGAGGCGGCACCATTGACGCAGCACCTGCTTGTGGTGGACGTCTGGCGAAGAGGTTCGTAGAGGAAGCACCTTGCGTGGATAACTGTCCCGGAAAAGGAGACTCGGTGACGGAGGGAGGCAGGAGGCGGGGATGACGGCTCCGAGAATGGATCCGGCGACGGAGGGAGGCAGGAGGCGGGGATGACGGCCCCGACGGTGGATCCGGCGACGGAGGGAGGCAGGAGGCGGGGATCATGGCCCTGTCGATGGATCCTGCGGCGGAGCGAGACAGGAGGCGGGGATGACGACCCCGACGATGGATCCGGCGACAGAAGGAACGAGGAGGCGGCGGCGGATCCGTCGCCGGCCAATCACGGCGCCGCGGGCTCCCTCGCTCCGGCTGCCGCCGTCACGCCTTATAAGGGCGAGGGTAACAGAATAATATTCTGTTACCGGTAACAGAATAGTCCAGCCCTATATATATATATGTATCTAATAATTCTCTCTTCCGGGATTAAAAAAGCTAAGTTAACATTTTAAGTCTTACAAACTTTCTAGATTTCTCAAAATGATTTCTATTATTGTTTATAATCTATCTTTGACAGTTCTATAGTAAGATTTTCAAATTGTCGCCCATGCAAAAATTATGCTAGATGTATGGCGTACTTAAGTTATATAGGTTCTGTTTACAGCACATACATGTACTGTGTTTGAAAAGGGATCCAAATCTATGGTTTTATTATCAAACACACATATGAAATTTTGCTGCAAATTTAGCATGGAATCCATATTTCCTAGGTTCATTCCTATAAATATGGTATTTCTTTTGGAGTTTCAATGTTTTGATTTTAGAGATGCTAACTTATACAAAATATGCTAATATATATTACCACCTCAAATATTATAGTGCCCTTTTAGTGATTTGCATATTTAAGGCGGGGAGGTATATACATTGATAATGATCCAAATATTGTCAGCTAAATATGTTTTTGTGAAATTAACAGATTTATGTGTTCCATTGTGAGCAGCAGAATGTTTAGTGTACATGTGTGACACTATATCTACTTCAAATAGTACTGTAGAGTAGGAACTGTAGAAAAAATATGTGAGAAAACCTAATCACTACCATATTATTAGTAAGTAGGTTGCAAATAGGACGTATAATCCTTATACGATTTTAACTACCTCCAATTTCAGTATGGCCGCATCATTGATCACATTGTAACTATACCGTCTACTGCATGTTTGACTTGAATTTTGGCTTCTGTACGTATGGTGTTCGTTCGCCTCTCCATAGGTTTCTACCTCCCGGAATTCATCTTCCTGTTGCCACATAATTACATCAATTGTTATTGGAAACTCAATGTATAGATCCTTTGTTTCCCTTTATAGTGCAGATGCTCTTATATTTGTTTTTGGACCGATTCTTCCATGGATTTCTTGCTATGCTGGGATAACTAGAGTATCTAATTTGAAACTATCTAGTCTTTTGTATGTTCACTTGCATGTATGGCTTAATCCAGAACCTAAACTGAAGACTCAATATAGCACATATACTTGGCCAGTTATCCTAAGAATATTAATCCACCTGGACTTTTAACTTGACTTCCAAAGAAGTTCTTAACGATCAAGCATTTTTGAATTTGGACATTGTATGTTATTTCTTCAGAGTAAACGCTAACTGTTAGATTATCTGCATGTTAGTGTGGTATATATATATATATATATATATATATATATATATATATATATATATATATATATATATATATATATCTACTAATTCTCTCTTCTGGGACTAAAAAAAGTAAGTTAACATTTTAAGTCTTACAACTTTCTAGATTTCTCAAAATGATTTCTATTATTGTTTACAATCTATCTTTGGCAGTTCTATAGTAAGATTTTCAAATTGTCGCCCATGCAAAAATTAAGCTACATGTATGGCGTACTTGAGTTATATAGGTTTTGTTTACAGCACATACATGTACTGTGTTTGAAAAGGGGTCCAAATCTATGATTTTTTTATCAAACACACATACGATATTTTGCTGCAAATGTAGCCATGGAATCCATATTTCCTAGGTTCATTCCTATAAATATGGTATTTCTTTTGGAGTTTCAGTGTTTTGATTTTAGAGATGCTAACTTATACAAAATATGCTAATATATATTACCACCTCAGATATCAAAGTGCCCTTTTAGCAATGTTTTAAATAGCCGGCTATAGCTTCGTTATAGCCGAAAGTGCATATCTGTGCCCGAGCACATATGTGCTCTTTATCTCCATCGCTAGTTTTCCTCTAGATTTGCATCAACAGTTGTATAGAGACCTATATGTGGTCGTGTATATCCAATTTTCCCCTGCACACTGGCCCACCACTGTCATCTATTAAATGGCATGGCTCACGTTAAGCTGCCGCCCGCACAGACGGAATTGACGGCATGGGCCACGGCTCAGGTCCTGTTGGGTACCAACACCGGCAGTGTACTGACGCCAATTTAATTCCACGTTCTCCACCACCTTTCAGTCTGCAGGATTCATCTTCCTCTTCAGACACTCTTATCCTCACCCTCAAACAATGATTTTTAATGCAAAACAATTAACAATCTTTTAACTCTTTCAAAATGTTATTCGGAACAGCGCACACTAACCCTCTGGAATCGTTATATGTACATCAAAGCTCACATAAATAATAGCACGTAAAAGAACAATAGTCTTCTCATTCCATGGCTTAATCCATACTTCATTTTTCTGACAAATTCTTTTAACATCAGCAATTCTCCTGAAACAATCATTTCTAACAGTAACAACTTGCCAGTCTTAACTGTTTCCAAATATCGTTGAACACACCCCACACCAGCCAAAGTGTTTCAACATTAACACTGCAGCCCTTATACAAGCATGCAAGCTCACAAAAGTATCAGCGCATGAAAGATGAAACAACAGCAGTCTGCTCATTCCACGGTTTAATCCTTAATTCAGTTCTCTGACAACACCCACCTGCAAAAAAAATCTCTACGTATTTTAAACCATAGTTTTTTTTTACCAGTAACACTTATTTCTAACATTTAAAACTTCCCACAGCCGTCTGCTCACTACATAATTTTTTCCCTGGCAACATGTACCAAAAAGAAGGCTAACAAGTTTAATCGTTATTTCAGTTCTCTCTGCAAACATTTTCCTATGCATTGCCTTGCTTGACTTCCTATGCAATGAATAAAATACATCTATTGCACTGCATTTCATCACGTGCACTAGGCACTAGCTGAACGAATTCACCACAGTTCCAGACTCAATAAAATCCCAAAGTATTTTAATTTATTGATCATTTTTTCTCCAAACTTTTTCCATGCAAACTAAGACATGTCTCCTGCACGATACACTGTGTTTTCAACAGCTACAGTAACTGAACTAATCTAAAACATTTTTGTTTTCCCAGTTTTTGCTTCTCTAACTACCACCTGTCAGCATCAACTAATTTTACCATCATACACACACAAGCAGCCAACGGCCAGCATGTATCTCACGGAACAAAGAAAATAGACAAAAAAATTGGTGCACACAAAAAACGCACCTCTTAGCTCATCTTGGTGCTTAGGGTTCATCTTCTCGGTCGACATTTCTGAAGCCTGTGGCGAGCTCCCACGTCTCTGATTAACCACCACATCTTCCTTGCAGATTTGCGCGCTCATGGCGGACCTAACGCTTCGTCTGCAGCTAGGCCTCGCTTGTTGCACCATTGGCAAGCAGATCCACTGGCAATATATCTCGACCATCCTTTGTCCACCTTTTTACTACCTGCTTAGCTCGGATTTCTTTAGCTCAAATGAAATCCAGAACTTGAAGCACAGTAGATCAACTTCCATCCCGAAGACCAAGCCCATCCCTCACTTCCGCATAGGGCAGCATCACTGTCAAATTTGATTTGAACAGGTTCATTAGGCGATTGTATGTGTCCACACTCATGCCACCTAGCCTGACTAGTTCCATCGCGTGCATGTACATGGTGAAGTGCATGTACGAGAACGGGTTTTCCTGCATGTTGTCCCTCTGATACCATGTCAGGTGTGGAGGCAATACATCTCTGGCATCTTTCGCCGCCTCTTCACTATATGTTTTGCCGATATTTCCTTTGCACGAAAGAAATCTAACACCTGTAGCAAGACAGAGTTAACACCATCACCAAACCATCCAACACGGTCAGGCTATATACTAGTCACACCCAACAAACCTTCAAGACAAGGTTGCACAGCAGTCCCACATGTGCAAATTGCCCATACTCGTAGTCAAACTCGTTGCCTCCATCGAGCATTGTAACCTTGTATGACACTCTACACCACTACTTCTCTATTTTCTTTGCTTCACAATGGATTGCAACATACATCTTGTCTTTCTCAATCTCTTCAACCTGATATGCTCTGCGTACACTATGTGCCCAAACTGCTCAAACATAGCCCTTGTGTATATCTTGCTGGCATGCCTCTCTACAGCCAGGTTCACCCTCATGAGTGGCCTCCCCTGTAAAAGAAACGCACTACATCAGACAAGACGCCATACTGATTCTGAATTGGAAATTACGACCAATCGAGATTCGTTCTTACAATTCTTGTTCGCTTCTCCTCGTAGTTCTCATCAGATTCTCTGTCGAACTGAACCTCATATACTTCTGCACAAACATATGCATTGGACACCCCTGGGGGACATAATACTTTAGCATGTGGCTTGTGCTTTCACTCCTCTGTGTGCTGGTCATCTTTGCACAGAACATGCCTTTGAAATAAGGCTTGGCCCATTTAAGCCTAATCTCAAACAGCTACGACATGTATGGGTGTGTTCTTAGCTTGTACTTTTCAAGCAACATGTACCACCCCCTCTCAAATTCGTACCCCGTTAGCATGTGGTTCACCACATTATGGAACTCTGCTCGGAACTCACTTTTCTTGGTGTACAAAGCACCCAAGGACCCCTTTGCCATTTTTAGAATGTGCCACTTGCACCACCTGTGCGTGGTGTCCGACATTCTGCTCTTGATCGCTAGCTCCATGGCTTGGTTCTGGTTTGCATAAAGCGAAGCCGAAACTTTAGCTTTCTATGATTGCTTTCTTGGCTGTTAAATATTTCAACATAAGCAGCAATGACATGACAATATGTGATGAATTTACCTATAAGTATGGTCACCGGTGGATCATCACCCATCATTCTCAGAAATTTGGAGAAAACCCACTCAAAACTCTTCGCTGTCTCATCGCAAACAAGAACTCCAGCCAATATGGTACTCTGGAAATGATTGTTAACGCCGAGAAACAATCCGAAAGGCATGTCGTAAAGGTTTATCTTATACGTGGTATCAAATGTTATGACATCTCCAAGAAATGTGTATTGAAGCCTACTACTGCCGCTAGCCCACATGAGGTTGTCAATCCTGCCATCGTTATCTGCTTGAACTCTGTATGTAATGTGGGATCCTTCGCTCCAATCTCTTCAAACACATGCATCGTCTTCCTCATATCGTTGTTTGCCTGCTCCCAGTTTATCTTCCCATACTGATTACGCAAAGACCTTTCCATGAATGGAACATTCCCTGATGTAAACATGAATATGCTTGTGTGATGGCCATTGGCCAGTGGATCGTCTCCCCAAAATTAGGTGAAGGTGAATGGTTATGACTCTCTCTGTGCTCTGCAATGTACCAACATTTTTCCTCGGCCCACAAAAATCTTGTCAGAGCTGGACATTCACACTGGCAGGACCTTGTGTTCTTTACACCAGCCTTCCCCTGGACCATGAATACAATTTACCGTCAGTGCATGAAACAAAAGCTGAGGCGGGAATGGATGCATCATAATGCTGAAAAAATAGCATTCAAGAAAAGACCAGTAACCAAGCACCCACAAACTATTTCTTAAACGCAATTCATCCTCTTGACATTAAGTCGGCTATTTTTCCATATCTTATGCCAAATCCCTTCTCCCAGGAATATAGATTGCAAAAATTATAAGCCTCACCCAACGATTCAAATGAAGACCCCAGAACTAGAGAGATCACAACTTCAGATGGATAATCGGTAAAGCATCTGACAGCCTTCTTGAATGCAGTAATACGATTCGGGTGCGGTGCTCTGCTGGGTGCAGCGGCACCAATCCTCAACCTGCACACACCAACATATCTCTAATCAAATTTCTAAAAAGAATAAGCCTGCAGCACTCAAAGAATTTAGCTCCATATGAATGATTTGGTCAGACATGTCTAAAATCAACACCGCATCTACCCACCCCACCACAGGAATTCTGAATTTCCTAATGTAAACACGAACTTCTCACACTCACAACTTATTCCACCCAGACTTCTGTGGCTGCTGCGAAACCACGCATATCGCCATTGGCAGACACAGTGCCCTTCACCAAGCCTACGGTCGCAGTCACAGGGGGTGGCACCAAGCTCTCCCCCACATCCTCAATCAAACAAGATCTAAAAAATTGGAAGCTCCTCTGTCAGCCACGAAAGCAATCCGCCTACAAACCAAGGAGAGACCGCAGGGAAAAGCACGGATGCGCGTACCTGCCGATTGGTTGCATCGAAAATCCATTGTCACTCCCCGCCGTAGCTCCGCGTCTCTATCTCGCAGGGACCCTCGATCTGGGTGGGGGAGGCGCTCGCGCCTGCATCGAATTCCTTGGCAGCGCATGGAAAGGAAACAACCCGAGCCACGGATCAGACGTCAATCCGGTTCCGAGCCACGGCTGACCTCGTCGACGGTGGACGGGCGTCCAACTCCGCGTTATCTCAGGCTGTACTGCGCCATCTTCTTGGCCCACGACCCACACCCGTTGGGTACGTATTTCCATCGCGTAATGATTTTTTGGTAGCCCATCTGGATGCGTATAAGAAAAAGGCCCAGATCCCAATGGAGTTACGAACGACCTGGATATTGAGTGCATCTGTGCTCGCGCTCAATTACTCCACGTCCCGCTATAGCCCGCTATATAGCCTTTTCACTAGGGTGTCGCTAAACGGTCCCATGTACAAATAGCCTGCTATAGCCTGCTATAGCTCCACTATAGCTAATTTTGAGGTCTGCCGCTATTTGGCAATAGCCCGCTATTTAAAACATTGCCTTTTAGTTATTTGCATATTTAAGGCGGGGAGGTATATACATTGATAATGATCCAAATATTGTCAGCTAAATATGTTTTTGTGAAATTAACAGATTTATGTGTTCCATTGTGAGCAACAGAATGTTTAGTGTACATGTGTGACACTATATCTACTTCAAATAGTACTGTAGAGTAGGAACTGTAGAAAAAATATGTGAGAAAACCTAATCACTACCATATTATTAGTAAGTAGGTTGCAAATAGGACGTATAATCCTTATACGATTTTAACTACCTCCAATTTCAGTATGGCCGCATCATTGATCACATTGTAACTATACCGTCTACTGCATGTTTGACTTGAATTTTGGCTTCTGTACGTATGGTGTTCGTTCGCCTCTCCATAGGTTTCTACCTCCCGGAATTCATCTTCCTGTTGCCACATAATTACATCAATTGTTATTGGAAACTCAATGTATAGATCCTTTGTTTCCCTTTATAGTGCAGATGCTCTTATATTTGTTTTTGGACCGATTCTTCCATGGATTTCTTGCTATGCTGGGATAACTAGAGTATCTAATTTGAAACTATCTAGTCTTTTGTATGTTCACTTGCATGTATGGCTTAATCCAGAACCTAAACTGAAGACTCAATATAGCACATATACTTGGCCAGTTATCCTAAGAATATTAATCCACCTGGACTTTTAACTTGACTTCCAAAGAAGTTCTTAACGATCAAGCATTTTTGAATTTGGACATTGTATGTTATTTCTTCAGAGTAAACGCTAACTGTTAGATTATCTGCATGTTAGTTCTATAGTAAGATTTTCAAATTGTCACCCATGCAAAAATTAAGCTAGATGTATGGCGTACTTGAGTTATACAAGTTCTGTTTACAGCACATACATGTACTGTGTTTGAAAAGGGATCCAAATCTATGATTTTATTATCAAACACACATATGTAATTTTACTGCAAATGTAGCCATAGAATCCATATTTCCTAGGTTCATTCCTATAAATATGATATTTCTTTTGGAGTTCCAGTGTTCTGATTTTAGAGATGCTAATTTATACAAAATATGCTAATATATATTACCACCTCAGATATCAGAGTGCCCTTTTAGTGATTTGCATATTAAAGGTGGGGAGGTATATACATTGATAATGATCCAAATATTATCAGCTTTATGTGTTCAGATTTATGTGTTCCATTGTGAGCAGCAGAATGTTTAGTGTACATGCGTGACACTATATCTAGTTCAAATAGTACTGTAGAGTAGGAACTGTAGAAAAAATATGTGAGAAAACTTAATCACTACCATATTATTTGTAAATAGGTTGCAAATAGGACGTATAATCCTTATACAATTTTAACTACCTCCAATTTCAGTATGGTCGCGTCATTGATCACATTGTAACTATACCTTCTACTACAGGTTTGACTTGAATTTTGGCTTCTGTACGTATGGTGTTGGTTCGCCTCTACGTAGGTTTCTACCTCCTGGTATTCATCTTCCTATTGCCACATAATTACATCAATTGTTATTGGAAAATCAATGTATAGATCCATTGTTTCCCTCTATAGTGCACATGCTCTTATATTTGTTTTTGGACTGATTCTTCCATCGATTTCTTGCAATGCTTGGATAACTAGAGTATCTAATTTGAAAATATCCAGTCTTCTGTATGTTCACTTGCATAGATGGTTTATCCAGAACCTAAACTGAAGACTCAATATAGCACATATACTTGGCCAGTTATCCTAAAAATATTAATCCACCTGGACTTTTAACTTTACTTCCAAAGAAGTTCTTAACGATCAAGCATTTTTGAGTTTTTAGTAAACTGAAATCTCGTTGCACTCTGACAATACTATTCTGATTTTGTAAGTTAATAGAAATCCTTCAATTTCATACCACTTTTTTAATCGCACATTTGGATGATTGCGATATTATCTCTTCTCTGAATTCCGCTTGCATGTTTCCAGTTGAAACAACGATTACGAGTCGAACGACTAGTCTAGACTAGTCACTCGACTAGTCGACGAGTCGCAAAGTGAGTGTCGACTGCATTTCTCATGTAGACTAGCAGACCGAGTCGAGCCGTGGATGGACTAGTCGACGACTAGTCTGGGCTAGTCGACCAAATCGAGTCGAGCGACTCAAAATTTTGGAAGTATAAATGAGCTTGCTGGACGAGGCCGCCGCCACTCATTGCCGGGACAGCGGATGTCACAGCCAGGCGCGGCCGCCGGCTGGAGCTCGTGCTCGGGCGGCGGCCCTGGCCATGACCTGTAGGCGAGCGCGGCCCTGATACGAGAGAGAGAGAGAGAGAGAGAGAGAGAGAGAGGCATGGCGGTGGTCGGCGAGCTCGCCGGAGGCGCGGGGCACACGCACGTCCTTCCGTGCATGTTGGCACTGGCGGCTGAGTTGGGATCGATTGGGATCTTAGGTTCAAGTGGCTGGGACGTGAGTTAAGTATAGGCTAGCCACTTGGGCCCAAATGGGCCAGCTGGTGGGGGCGTGCTGTGTGGTGCTGGGCTGGGCTGGGCCTGACTAGTGTTGGCTAGCACTGCTGTCCTGTAATGTGCTGTACAGTTTACTACATACTACTCCAGACTATTAGAGTTGTGTCGAATATTGTGTACAAGTTAGGTTACAGTTGGACTCTGAGTTGTATTGTGTTCAGATAGGATATGGAATTGTGTCCTAGTAGGACACTTGTATCCTAGGCCTCTCATATATAGCGGGGCTAGACACACGATGTAACCTATGCAAACATAATAGCACCGGAATGCAGGGGAAGCCGACGGCATGTGCCGGTGTCCAGGACGACCGGATGCGGTATTGTAGCGGTGTCATGGGGAGGAACGCCCATAGTCAGGCCCCGGAGATATAGCCATATCGGTGAACCTCGTTAACAAATCTCGGTGTTGTGCTCATGTGATTGCTTGGTCCTCGAATGATCAACGGTATGCCTCGAATTTATTCTAACAAGTGGTATCATGAGCTAGGTTGTTCGAAGGTTGTGGATTGTTAATTTAGAGGAAGTATCGAGGTCGAGATGCAGTCGGTTTCGACGTGGTTCTTGACGAGATTGGAAAAGGCAATGGAAGCGGGAGTCGACGAGATTGGATCGAAAGAAGCAGGAGCTAGACGTGCAGCGATCGGTTGGTGGACCGGTCGGGCGAGCGTATAGGCTGTGTGCTGTGCTCGAGGTCTGATCGTAGCAACGACGTAATGCAGCGCGGGGCAGCAGCAAGACTCTTAGCGGCAGGGGCGCTGTCACGAGGCCAAGGCCCAGGTGCGGAAGGACCAGGGGCGGCAGCTAGCGCGATGCTTGGCTGGACATGACGCTGCGGAAGCTGCGTACTATACGCGAGATTTGTTTGGAAAAAAACGGACACGTGCGTTCAGGCAAGAGGCAACAACAGCGGATCAAATCGGCGCAAGAGAAAATCCATTGTGGTGATACGCATCTAGCGGAATTAGCAAGGGAGTTGGCAAGCAAAAGCCAAAGCAAGAGCCGTCACGTGAAGACCAGCTAGTTGATCGCTAGTAGTCGCTAGTAGTACACGGAGGTTCTGTTCGTGCACTTGGGGATCACGGGAAGACTGCTCGGTTATTTTTCGCAGGGTCAGCTATACAAAGAACCATGGCGCCATCGGGTAACAGGTTTGAGGTGGAGAAGTTCAACGGAACTGTAAGCTTTGGCTTATGGCAGACAAGGGTGAAGGATTTCTTTGGCACAACAGGTATGCTTGAAGGCGTTGCGGGAAGTCATGTCAGCTGTGATGGAATTATCATGTGATGGATGGAAATTCTTGGAAGACGATTTGGGAGCCTCGAGCGTGTCATGTAGCTGGACATGTTCAGCTGGGTCGGACTAGATAGTCTGACGGATCGACGCGAGTCGATTGATACAGAAGACGGTGGTGGAATCGGCGATGACGACATAGGTGCGTGATGCTGATAGTGACCGACTTCTGGGGCGTGGAAACACGTGGCACAGGCCCGAGGGCTTGTGCGGCTTTGACAAGACTATGGCGCGGGGTTGATTCAAGGTGGTGTATACATGGAGCTTGAAGTTGACGGGGCGCGTGGGTGGACTGATCATCTACCATGAAGTCATGTTGAAGGTGGAGCTGGAGTCTGGAAGACTTCACTCGGTGCTGATTGAGGGGCTACGGCGTAAGAGCTCAGAGAGTCAAAGCCTATTCAGCGAGAAAAAGCGAGTGACACGTAGTTCGGACTGGAGCCCAGTGGTTTGATGGAAGTGTGAAACTCGTCATCGGTCGGTAATGATCGGTGGTACTCTATAGTGAGGGTTGAGTGGTGTGGGTTCACGACCCTTGAGACTCGACCGGGACAGCGGAGGCTCGACGCGATAATAGCTGTGAGGCGTGCGGTTAGCACGGAGGCATGGAGACGGGCCAGGGCTCTGGTGGTCATACATGTGGTGAGACAACTGCGAATTTGACTCGGGATGACTACAAGCAACGGTGAAATTCGTTCAAGTTTCAGACAAGCAGTCAAGAAAGGAGCGGTGATGTTGAGTTTAGCTAACTCTTATGTGTGACACCCAATATGTGAGTTGTTCACTTTCACGTAGGTCAATAATCAGTGTGTGATGGCGTTGAACTAATGCTCTGCAAGTTGACAGCGCAAACTAGAGTAATGTGAAACTTAATTTTGCTCGAGTGTTGACCGTGGTCAAAAAAAGAAGGGACTACAAGTTGCAGGTGGAGTCGTATGGAGTTTTTGGAGTAGCAGCGGTGCTCATGGGATAAGCTCAAGTCCAAAGTACATGGAAGTTTGACGCATTGACAAATTCAGGGTGGTGGAGAATATTCGCCAAGGTGGAGTTTGTTAGAGTTGTGTCGAATATTGTGTACAAGTTAGATTACAGTTGGACTCTGAGTTGTATTATGTTTAGATAGGATATGGAATTGTGTCCTAGTAGGACACTTGTATCCTAGGCCTCTCATATATAGCGGGGCTAGACACACGATGTAACCTATGCCAACATAATAGCACCGGAACGCAGGGGAAGCCGGCGGCAATGTGCCGGTGTCCAGGGCGACCGGGTGCGGTATTGTAGCGGTGTCATGGGGAGGACCGCCCATAGTCAGGCCCCGAGGATATAGCCATATCGGTGAACCTCGTTAACAAATCTCGGTGTTGTGCTCGTGTGATTGCTTGATCCTCGGATGATCAATGGTATGCCTCGAATTTATTCTAACACATACTGCTACTATGTATTAGTAGTTGAATACTACAGTACTATGTCGACTAGTCCAGCACTAGTCTAAGACTAGTCCGATTAGTCTATGAGTCTCAACCTCGGAACGACTCGTCGACTCGTCGACTTGTAATCCTTGAGTCGAAACAATAACTGAGTTTGATAAGTAACCACTATATTATTGGACGCAGAGGAATTGATCACGAGCACACAGGCTCTCGGAATCTATCCCACTCGATATGTCGTCGTGATTCGTTTTACCAAACACACGTGACCGCTGCAGGGCCCAGCAGACGAGGTGGAATAGAAAAAAAAAAGGAGAAATTCTCCTGGACGGAGGGCCAGAACGGCATGTCCATTCGAGGCCGTCGCGAATTGGCGTCGGAGCCGTCGCTCGGGTCGTCAGCGTATTCCTGATCCGTGGATCAGTCTCCGGTAACGACGTCACTGGGTTGGAGTAAATGCGATATGGGTAGCTGGGTGTAGCTTGCTCCTACCTCTCCCCGCTGCCGCTCTGGTTCTATTGAGGGCGGCTCGGCGGCGAAACCTAGGGTTGCTGACTCTCTCGTCCAGCGCGCATGGAGTTCTTGATGCAGCCATTCAACAGGTGCGAATCTATCCATGTCTGTGCTTTCTCGCCCGCGATTTGGGTTTAGAGATTCTGGAGATCTAAATCTTAGTGCTGCCGGTGTGTGTGTGCAGTAGAACTCATAAGCCACAGGCATCTGAAAACTCCATAGAGCAGATTGATCCAAAGACCCCTGGCTGGACACGAAGGTATGAAATTTAGGCTCGCACACGAGTGCGTATAAATGAAAAAATGCTTCAGAACGAATCTCTGGCGTATGTTATAAGATGAGGACACAACTAAATTTGATAAACTGCGGAAAAATAGTTGTGGTTGTCATGATCGCATTGTGTGCAAGTGCAAGAGAGGTAGTGTATTACAGAAATTGAATACTACAAATATAATCAGCAAGGGACGGTAAATATATTCAGTTTTCCTAATTTTCAGTCATCTGTCTTTCAATTCGCTTCAGGTCGATTTTTGTAACTGTCTGATCCGACACGAATCACAGTGCACCGCTGTGCCTCATTTATTCCTCTGCCCGTGCGTGTGTCGGGCTCGTTTATTCTTGGGCTTCATTCGGCCATGAGCTCTTCAGTTCAATTATCAATTATAGTGAATCTTCAGTTTAGTTCAGTCTCCAATTTCAGTCATATTCCGTTAAATTTCTTCAGTCATATTCAGTTCCTCTTTGTTCTCCAGTCTCCCAATTAGCTTGCCTTCAGTTTTGTGTAGGTCTCTGCTTCGATCAATGAAGAAATTCATCATCAATCTTCTGTAGGTGTGTCCTCCTTTTGTCCTATGGTGTTCAGTCTTTCATTCTATCATTAATCTTTTCTTCATTAGCTTGCCTTTAGTTTCAGGGTTCTCTGTTTTCCACTGTTATTCAGTCTTGTCCTTTTTAGCCAATGTCTTCGGTTAATTCTATCATTAATCTTTCTTTTTCAGTGTTTCATTTCGAGTGAATTTGTCTTCCAGTGCAAATTATTTTAGCCCTATCCTATGATATTTCCAGCCTTCTTCTTAGTGGATTGTTCTTCAGTAATCTATTTCTTTCTTCAGTCTTCAGTTCAAGTGTGGCAACCATGCATTAACTTCTTATTCAGATCACTATTTATCATTATAGATCAGGGTATGTGTGTGCAGTGTTTAGTTTTCAGGTTATTACAACTACTTGTCAAGAGAAGCATTTAGCTCGTCACGGTTCAGTTTAGACATTATCTTCAGTTTTTGAGACATAAGATTCTGTCCTGTTTTCTTTTAAGAGCACAATTGCTGATGCGGATGCCGTGAGAAAGATATAACAGAGCTAGTGCAGCTCAAATGACAAACTGCAGCTCATATATAACAGATCCATCTACGTATATTTAATTATTCTTCAGTTCCATCTCAAACTATTGCGTGCACTAAGCCACCCCGACGGCTTAGTTTAGTGCAGATAATTTGCAGTAAAATACTTTATATTTTAGCATGGTTTTACTTTTTTTCTCTCAGCTTGGTTTAGTTCTTAGTATCAGTTAGCGTGTTTTAAGTTATTTGTATCAGGCATCAGTCATGTTTCTTCAGTCTGGTTTCTTCATAATTCATTTTACTTTTGTGCTATTCATTTTATTAAAAATAATTTGTGAGTTGGCAACTGACATTTTTTTTACTTCTCCTTTTAGACAGACGGCAAAAAGACCAGAAATAACCTTTTAAGGTAGCTTCCAGCCTGACAACCACCCCGACCGCAGGCATGGTTGGGCTACGCCTTGGGGGAGGTATCATAAGCACTGTCGCGTATAAGACAGTAGCAGATGGTCGTATCGCCTTCAACAAGGATGGGCGTGGTAGGAATTCATGGAGGAGAACGACCTAAAGGTTGGCAGAGCGGTGCTAATCACCATCAGGAACAGTGCACTGGACGAACTGACACATGATGGTTGTCGTCAACCCGATCTAAGATGACCATCAGGGTCAATGCTAAAGTTGTCACCGCCTTTTGTTCTGCTGTGTGTTAACTATGTGGCGCCGCAGTTTGACGAACTATGTTTGTTTTCTCTTATTTTGTTATTGCGGTGGTATGCACCGTCAAAAAGTATGTAATATGGAGTCTGAAACTTTTTTTATGATTTCGTGTGGTACTTGATTCATAGGTTATCAGTATTTCCTAGTATCTATTTTTTCCAGCAATTTCAGTTCTGCTACGACCATAGTTTTTGCCTTTTTCATTTTTGATGTAGGTTCTAAATGCTAGTCCTCTGTTTATCCAGTCTTAATTTTATGTCATTGGTCAGTTATTAGACTCTTTTTTGTTAATGTCAGTATTTAGTTTTTTTTTTGTCCATTCAGATGTGGTTTTTCCTATGTTCTTTAGTTACTTGGTGGAGGGCTGGAACAGGAGAGGCTGTGTGTTTAGTTTTCTTCAGTTTTGTTTTTCTTTTTGGAATTTTTGCACCAAGCATTTCATTGCTGGGAGTAACTTTCAATTATCTGAAGTTCAGTATACTATCAAAGGACCCAAGTAAGTTCCCCTCTTACTCGAAGCACTCAAAACACTGCTATATATTCATTTTTTTTAATTCAGCGCACTAACATAAAAAATATTTTTATCCAATCCAGCATACAGGGAAAATGGAAGCTCAGGCAAAGAAGCTGGATGCTCCTTGTGCCAGTCCTCAGTCTGCTATGCCGGTAAAATCTAATCCTCCCATCATTGTTTTTTATTGAAGTTATTTGTCAGGTTTTCAGTTTCTATATGTTTTATTTTTTAGAGTTTTTCTATGTGTTTTTTATCAGTATGCAGTACAAGTAGTAACCTCATTTTGAGTTTAATCTTCACATTTTTGTTGCCACAGGGGTAATCTGCCACTAGTACTCATCATTTTGTTTGAAAAGAAATGGGAATTTAGATGCAGTCAAGTTCTTGTGTTTTCCAGTTTTTGTTTTGAGTCCTCTTTTTTTCTTTTTTGATAAGACGCACATAGCAGTAGGTGTTACCCATGTGCTCTCCTTTTTTGTATAGAAATGGGAGGAATTCACATTTACTTTTCTTCTTTTTCAGATTTTTTCATCTATGTTTTTTCAACCTACTAAGTTTATCTTCTCTGTTTTCAGTATTTTTGTTCTCTGAACTTTCGGGGTCAGTGGTGGAAATGAAAGGCTTGGACTGGGGTACTATACCAGGGGAGGTCGGGGGCTGTAGCATGGCCCACTGACAGGGGAAAGTAGGGAAGACGTGAGACTTTTTTTTGTGTGTTAACGGGTTGGCTGGGCGGCCCGTTAGGTACAGGACGACACGCTAATCAATCGAAGGCAAAGAGGCCGGTGTCGACCTGATCCCAGGAAGGAAATTGATGCTTTTTTTAAACTGAGTTTAGACCGAGTACTCAGTGTAGACGTCAAACCATGTTTGGAACAAAAATGGCCTGAAACAAATATAAAAACAGACGTCTGATGTTTAGTCACTCCCAATATATTAGGCTTGAATATTTCTGTAGGATAGAAGATGACTGGTAGTTCTTGATGCTTACGTCATGCATAAAAAAATGGATTCCAACAATTGACATGCAGCAAGTAATTTTGAAGCTGTACATAAGTTGGAAAACTCTGATTGTCTGTAATGAATAATTGTGTTCACAACGATTTATGTTATATTTCAGAGAGAACGCGTCGTACGAAGGGCTGAGTAACAACATAACAAGATTCTGCATGATTTGTCGTCGACAGGGACACAAGCGGACAACATGCCCTCATCACGGGGATGTGCCAAAGCAGCCATGGAAGCCAGGGAGATGTACAAATTTCCGTGTCGAAGGGCATCGCCGAAACAACTGGAGGAGGAGGTCGTATGGATCAAAATGGTTTCTTTCTCACTGGATCTAGTGTCACCAGCTCCAAAGACTGCTCGCTGGGTGGGTTGCTCGCTGAGTAAGTCTGAACTTAGCCCTGCCAGCTTAGAAATCTACCTCTTGATCTTCAGAAGCCCATCGCTTGTGCATCTCAGGAAGGTGCAGCTTCAGAGTCATCAGTGAATCAAGGGACACAATCTCAGCCAAGCAATCCAAGTGTATATCTGGGCGCTGCAGTCCTTGCATGGAACAAGAGGCAAAATCTCGTCATAGCCTACGGACGAGGACGATGCAGACATGGCTAGGAAGAGGTGGAGCTGCTGGCAATGGCTCGAGTGGGTTCTGGTGGAGCTGCAGAATGGGTGAGGTGTCGCCTGGATGGAGGAGATTATGAAGAGGAGGAGCGTGTTCATGAAAATTGGTAGCTCCAACTGGTGGATACATTAATGAAGTAGGTGCCGGCGTTAGTCCAGAATCTGGGCAGAACCAGCTCATATCGTCAGCGTATCCTGATCCGTGACGGGGATTTCTGACGGCTTAACCAGAAGTCCTTCCGACTGGTGGGCCAAAGGCCACAATAAAAAATCCAGAATCCAAAAATAGAGCTAGACCCACACTGCTGCTGCTGCGCATCACGAGATAGCCATGTGGTATAGATAAAGAGAGCACTGCAGCCCGGGCTCACATTAGTACTTTCGTATATTATTTTCTATGTGTAATTGGCATGTACACATGTTGTCGCTTTGCTTGAGTCATCCATCTCCACATTACGAGCCTGAGACTTCCATCACAATAATCTATATGTATCCAGGTAGTGTCCAATATGTACACACAAGCTCCTCTCACAGGCCGATCGGACTTTATCTTGGTCTGAGTATCAGTTCCCTTCAATAGTACAATTTTGGATGCTATTTTCTTCTAGATGTATAGGTTTATGTGGGTCCCATTGGCTGCTACGTTTAGTGATACGATAGCTCAATGTCATGCTTGCCAATTGTTATGTAAAAATGAAAAATCGACTTGCCTATATTTTGTACCTGTTTTAGTAATTACATGTTGTGATTATTTTCTTTCTAGATATGGAAATATTCTAAGGATTAAGCTTTTTGAGACGTTAAGGTATCTGATGATTAATTAGCCTTTGTAAGATTTATGCACTCAGGTCATACAACCTAGGTAATTCTCTATGGATCTCCATAATTTCTAACTGAATATAGATGTATATTGATAGTAAATCCCGTTTTAGTAATTAGTTGGATATAATTATTTGACATGTTTTTATTGAAATGGCTGCTTAAATCAGCGTTAGATGCTCCCATAATCGATTACTTTTTGGATATGAATTATTACTATAAGAAGTATTGTTCTCTGGTGTTTTCAGTTCTTACAATAAACAAATTATATTCTTTGACATGTTCTCCAGTGTTTTCAGTTCATACAATAAACAAATTATATTGTTTTCCATTAATCATTTCTCATGTAGTTTTCCTCTGCAGTATGTATCTTTTTCTTCATAATTCGTCTGCTCACAAGATTGATGCCTAGAAATTTCAGCCTTCCATGCTAAATGCCATTCTTTTTTTACTTGATAAACACCAGGTAACATGGAGTCTGCTCATTTGTAATAGCATAGAGATAGGAACGAGCAATTCAGCTTAAGTTTGAGAAAGTGGCGGACAAAAGAGAACTGGAATATTGTTGCTGAGCGCTAGCTCTGGCCGCATGATCATCTATGTATATAGTTTTCAACAATAAATGTATCTTTATTGGTATAGCACAATTGGAAATCTTACTTTCTTCTGATCTCTTAATTTCAAGGTGTGAGAGCGGATTTTTTACTAAGTTTAGAATCTGTCACAGTAAGTGTGTATTTGCGGTATTGATGTACATTTATTAAGAAAGTTACGTTTTCCAGCAATTGTGCTACTAAGAAGGAAGCATGGCCGAGAATTACTCTGACTGGAGTTGAATGTCTTTGTGACTGAATACTAGAGACGCTGACTTGCAGCCACTCTTTACACTCCTACCACCTAGCTTTTATCTCTCACCTTACGTTATTTTCATGTTAACATTGCCATTGGGGCAAATCTATATTGCTTATTGATCGACTCTAGCTATTGGTAGGATTCCATGTTTCCTACACTGTATTATACCCATTACTAATTGAATGTTGATTCTAACAATCTTAGGACATCCACCATAGTCATGGCAACTCGAAAAACGTAAACTGGAGAAATATCAAAAAATCACACGAAACCTCCCCTTAGCTAATACCATACGGGTTCGATCGAGGCTCTCTGTTAACAGCACTTTGGTAAAAGTAAGCTTATGGACTCACACAATTAATGAACTATGCATGTTGAGTTTGAAAAAGAATCTACAGATATTTTTTTCTCTTACGGATCATGTGACTATGTTTTGTTTTAAGATTAAATCAAAATGCTTCAACAATACACATTTAGTTACTGTAATTTTATTTTATTTTACTAGCACTCTCTTCTCTGCAAAAAATTAATTAATTATGGAATACATTGATAAGCTGTCGAAAAAGGGAGGATACATTTCCTTATCATTTTGCTCGATTGCTCGATATTCATTTATTAAAAAAATAGTTCCAAAAATATTCTGTTTCTAAATTACAGAAGAAACTATTGGCTTAATAATTAATTTTAGAACACAACTAAGCATGGAAATTGAGAAGCGCCCAGTTTTCTTGCCCTCACCTACTAATGTAATATTTTCTTTCGTATGCATGGTTGTCTTTTTGAGTATCTCTCCTTTTCCATTATGTGACATGGTTGTCTGAATTTTAATGCAACCCTTGAGGTTGTGCTTGATGACTGAATGTCCAAATTTCAGTACAACTAGGTTTTCCTTGGTTAGGTTGCATTCATGCAAACAAGAAATTCATCGTGTTAGATGTTCTGTAGGTAATATCCATCTAATATCACTTACAATAGATGTTATCAATCTGTATTGCTTCAAGTGAAGTACCTTTTGTCTCTCACTCTTTCATGGTACATTAATTTGCAGCATCAATCTACACAATAAATAGAGCAGGTCAAAAACACAAACAAAAAATAGAGGATGAAAACATGCCAATAAGTAAGTATCATCATACCCGTACATGAATAAACGTCTTTTCATCAACCGTGCTTGGCCTCTAACCTGAGATCTATATAGATCAAAAGAAAAGGCTTGATATTAATTGAAAGAAGTAGCAATGTAATTCCAATTGTGTATGTGTGCGTTTTGTTTCAAATGTTACTTACATTTTCTTAACACATCATCTGATGGTTGTCAATAGTGTTGCACTAGCATGGGAAGTTGTCGAGTGAATTCCAACAAAATGCTGCATGGTTGGCTTTTTGAGTATGTTAGCAATGGAACTGAGCCTTCCGCATGTGGATTAAATATAACCTGGTAAGTATGACAATCAGTGAATGATTCATCCGTTATATTATATTACACTTGGTTACTAATCCAAATACAAATTTCTTGATTGAAGTTCCTTCATAAGCAACTTACTATCAATTTCAGCTTGAAGGATCTTTTATTCAACAACAATAGTTTTATGATGCTAGCCGATGCAGATGCACGGGTTGACGACTAGTTTCCTCTAATTTTGTTGAAATGCCTTCTGCTTACTGTTTTTCATACATATTCCATCCTCCTATCGTACGTCTGAATATGCAATGCTGTCTTTTTTGTATATATTCCATCCTCCTATCCTGCGCTTGCCTTACATCAAAGTAGTGTTCGTCTGTATCATGCATCAACCAGTTATGCAGAGCTAATTTTATTCATCTTCTTTTGGTTTTGACTTGATAAGGCAATATCAGAAAATAGGAAGAAAAAGAGTAAGTTAGGGGATGTTGGTGGTCCTCCAGACCGACGCAAACAGAGACTCTCTAGATTTTCCACTGCTACTACTAATGAAATTGAAGTCCCAAGTCTACATGATGAGTTCATCTCCCGTACTCCACCATCGTAGGTGGTTGCTCTAAGTTGACAGTGATAATTGGTTTCATGTTGAATATGTTGTCTAGCATGTATTCCTTCTATTTTGATTAAATTGCACCTGCTGAGTTTATTCGTTATACATGTGCATATGACATGCCTTTCTGTGTCTAGAATACACTGCATCTATCAATCATATCATATTCTTACATCAAAGTACTACTGTTGTGTATCCCGCATCAGTCACTCATGATTGGACGCTTTTAACATGGCAGTTTGATAGTGGTTGCATCTTGCATTGATTTCTTCGTTGTACTGCTTCTAATTTTTCGAAATGCCACTTATGAGAAGACACTTTTAACCAGACAGAGTGATATTGATTGCATCTTTCATATGGTGTCTAGATTGCATTACTTCTATTTTTTGAAAATCCTTCTGCTTAGTTTACACATCGTAGCTGTGAATATGTCACGCGGTCCTGTTTTTCTTACATATTCCATCCTCATACGGTTGTCTTACATCAAAGTATTGCTTGTCTGTATCATGCATCAATGAGTTCTGAAGAGCGATTTTATTCTTTTGTGTTGTGGGTACGGCTTGACATGGCAAAGTAAAAAAAGAGCAAGGAAAATAATATAGTAGGGAATGGTGTTACTCGTCGGGTGAAACAGAAAAGGATATGCCCTCGAGATTCTACTGGTACTTATAGTGCAGAAGAAGGTCCAAGTCCACCGGCTAAATCTACAAACACAGTATCACCTGCTCCACCAGCTGCAACATCCGCTTCAACTGTACCAACATCTCAACGAATTACTCGTTCGTTTGCTCCGAAACTGGCCAGTTCCCAAGCTGCCTTCACACCGAACACTACTTCCGAAGCACTGCTGACACAACATGACTTGGCAAGATCGGATGAACCTCATGAGCATCAACACCAAGACGGTACCTGACCGACTCAAGTTGCAGCTGCATGCTCCTTTATATGTACTCTCACAGTTTGATGTGCACTAATATTTTCCATATTCGTTGTTGAAATAGCACCACGGCGCAAGCGGAAACAAACATCAGGGATAATGCTTGACAGATTAACAAAATCTAAAGGAGGAAGAATGGAGATCCATTTTGAGGCAGGTTTAAAAAGGCCACGTGATGCTACAGAGTCAGCCAAGTTAGTATCAGAGGCAGCGATTGCCGTTAGGTGTCATGCACGTATCCTCCCAACATGGATCCAGTACAGGAATGAGAAAGGAAATACCTAGTTTAACACCTTCCTTAACCATTTATCCGTAAGTAATGTTATTCATGCAATTTGTAATATTGTCTTGCTCTGCGCCATACTTTCTAGTTTCCTCCTAATAAGACTCACATTCTCTTTTCAACAGATGAGGTTCAAGTTGGATCCGAAAGATGATGCAACTAAACAAGCATGCACTCATGTTTTTCAGTCTGCTCTGTGACAATATTGGTACCACCTTAGAAAATCTCACTTTGAAGGCAAGGCTAACAATGAAATCGCCCAAACATCTCCAGTGGAATATATTACAGATGAAGACTGGACAACCCTTGTTAAACACTGGTCTAATTCAAAGTATCAGGTAGGGTATATGTATTTGATCAGACCACATTGAACTTGTATTTATGTATGTGCCTTACAAGTGTATCTTATTCTAGGCTAACTGTTTGAAGAATAAGACCAACCGTTCTAAAGTGAAATTCCAACAGATAATAGGATCTCGTAGCTATATTGCACACTACGAGGCTCTTGTAAATAGCTGCTAGTTCCTTCTTTTTTCTGTGCCATATTATCGTATCTATATTGACTTGTTCCAAATACAGAGGAAAACCCGTGCGGGCAAAAAAGAACCTGAACCGAATGCAGTGAAAATCTTCAAGGATTGCCACACCAGCAAGATGAAGGGCATGAGCACACCAGTTCAGGCCGCCGTTGTAAGTCCTTACTCCTCCTGCCTTTGAACTGATTGGTACTCTGATGTGTTCATTTAACTGTTTGGTTTGCAGCCAATGTCAGTTACTCTATTCACTTTTATACATAGTTGTCTTAACGTATCATTTCACATTACATGGTTTAAAATAGATGAAGGGTATTCTTTTGGTCTTGATCTGTAATCTATTTGTGATGTTCACGTGCGCACACAATGATACAATAGCCTGTTTGTTTTATATCTGTTTGCCCATGATATGAATGATGTCATACTATGTTCATCCTACTTTAAACCATGTCTCTTTATCCCTAGATGTCAAAGAATGCGAGGAAATAGACAATACAGTAGGCATGCTACATGGACATATGTTCCGAAAGTGATTTTATTATGTAGTTGGCACTACAATACATGCTAATGTATTATAGTAGTTCACCAAAATAAGTTATGTATAAATGTGAAACCTACTTTGTTTGTTTTTGTCTCATTAGTGAATTATCTGGTACACTAATCTACAAGTTCAAACTTTCAGTAAGCTATGGAACAAATGATTGAACATCCACAACCACCTGAAGGTGACGAGGCTACCACAGGCACACTGTCACCTCTTGCTACGGTGCGTCAGTATCTCTCCACTAACAATGCAAAAGCACCTTCCCGTGTAATTCTGGGTTGGTTGTTAAGGTAACCTCGTTCAAATCGCTAATTGAACAAAATCTTCCGGCTAGACAGAGTGATATATCTGTGCTCTAGACACAAGAACAATCCCTAATGGACGTTGTGTCGGAAACAAGAATAGTGGTTGAAAAATGTCGTGAAGATATGAATGGTTTTCAAACTAGACTATAAGACATTTGCTTCATTGTTCAAGAGCAATGGCGGAAAAAGGGGAAGATCGTGCTTGTCGGATGTGGGGTTCCGGCAAACCCTTAAGGTTCGAACACTGGGGTGCGCGCAAAGTCTTTCCTTCCTACCGATCTACGCCCTAGCTCGCTAATATCTCATGGACGAACTCGATGAACTCACAACACAGAAAGACACGAGGTTTATACTGGTTCGGGCCACCGTTGTGCTGTAATACCCTACTCCAGTGTGGTGGTGGATTGCCTCTAGGGCTGATGATGACCAGTACAAGGGAAGAACAGCCTCCTGAGGTTGAGGTGTTCTTGTGAGTAGGCTCTCGATCGGGTTGGATCAAGCTAAGATGAGATGATGTGCCATCCTAGGAGAGCCTCTACTATGGTGGCTAGCTCTACTTATATAGGCCCGGGTCCTCTTCCCAAATATCGAGCGGGAAGTGCGCCAACAACGGCGGGCCAATTTGAAGGGGGACAGCTAGTACAAGCTATCCTGACAAAAGTGGTCTCAGCCTGCGAAAAGCTCTGGTGGTGGCGCCGTCTTGGGCTCCATGATGACCTCCGTCTTGCTGTCCTCCTGATCTTGGTCTCATTGCACCAATATAGCAACCTTTGCCTGATGCCTCGGTACTCTTCGCCTGCGCTGGCCTCCTTAGCACCAAAGAGGAAACAAGGACGCTGCGCGCGTTGGCGCCCGCCTGGTGTTGTGCGTCATGGCTCACGTCACGAGGGCCTCGTGAGGTTTGCCCCGCCTTGATATCTCCGCTCCTCGTGAGCCTGCCTAGCTAGGCTACTCCAGAGGAGGTCTTGTGTCGTCCGCCTCGCTAGGCTTGGACCCTCGCGAGGGTCTTGGATGCTTTGTTGGTGAAGATGGGTCGTACGGCCTGCTAGCTTAGCCACGCCGGGGGCCGCAGGCAGGCAAGTCTAGGGACCCCCATTCCCAGGACACCGACAGTAGCCCCCGGGCCCAAGGTGCGCTCGGGCTTGGCTTCGCGGCGAAGCCAAGGGCCAAGTATGGAGCGCCGCGGGCCCCCAAAGCCCGCGACCTCGGTTGACGCGTGGCGGTTTATTGGACGTGGGCGTATCCGCTTCCCCATGCTGCCTCGACAGCTGCACGACTTGACAAGTCCCTGCGACATGAAAGGAAAACCATCATTACCTACGATCGTGGGAGACGCCAGTTGGCCTTCTCTTGCTATAAATGGGGAGGGGGCGGAGCCCCCGTTGCCCATCTCCTCGCTCGCTTGCTTCTTCCTCCTTGCTCCACTACTGACAACAATGGCGCCCATCAGAAAGTTTTCTACTGAAGAGAAAGGAAAGGCTCCCCGTGATGATCAAGGGCATCTTCCGCCGAAGAAAAGGTCGATCCATCGCCGTGATGAAGCGGCGATGCAGGTGGTGTTGAGGCCTTGGTGCGAGCGGCCTCCTCCGGGGTACCCCTTGCCCTCGTATGCCCGACCCGAGGGCTCGGGAGGACGAAGTGACGAGCAACGCCGCCCACGCCGCATCCGGGGTCGCCATGCCACGACGACGCGTGCCGTCGCCCCTGGAGTTCACGCCGTGGACTCCTCGTGCGAGTTGGTGCTATGGGCGCCGATGCCTCCATGCTCCTGAATCCGCCTCCCATAGTTCTTCTCTGACGTGATGCTGCCGAGGGGGCCTCTCAAGCTCTAGCTGCAGCATGCCGACTGCAGCATTCCGGCGACCGGAGCAGAGATCGAAGCGGTCCCCACCGGCAAGATTCTCATGACTCGCGGCTGGGGCGAGATCGCGCGGGTCTGCCATGCGAGGGGTGCCCTCACGATCCACTTCGAGTACGACGGCGTCTCCACGCTCTTCTTCAAGGTCTTCGATGCTGAGGGCCGTCGCCTGAAGTGCTGCTCCGGAGAGGAGCGTGCGGCTGACACGCGTCCCGCTCGCGGCCACTCCAGCAGCAGCAGCCCTTGGGAGTCCAGCAGCTCTCTTGAGTCTATGAGACGCTGGAGACGAGCGATGATAGCTACGTGCCCTCGAGCTCTCACCGCGCTCGGAGCGTAGCTGCAGCGTCCGGCCGTCGCCGCCGCTGATCTGGATGGGGTTGGCGCCAGCCTCCCGTGGCCCACTGTTCATGTTGGTGTCCACCACGGAAGGATGTAGATAGGATTCCCCTTAGTATCAGCTTTTGTTTCCTACGATGAATCATGAATTACCCCGTGGGGGCATGTAAGGGTCCGTAATGTCTTTTGTGCTTATCTTCCCTGTTATGAGAATTTGGTGAACGCATGTCCCGTTAAGGCTCGGTCCTCCTTTCTTTCTTCGTGATAGCTTGTTGCTCTACGCTGACAGGTCCCGGTCCCCAGGCAGGCTACAGCCGTCGCTGGTATGCCAGGTCGCATGTCGTGGTCAAGGCCAGGAGGTGTGCGGCCTGAGGTCCAGTAAGAGCCCCTGAGGCGCGATGCTCAGGAGGTCCCCCTTAGCGCTCAAGCAGCCATGGTAAGGCGAGAAAGGGAGTTGACGTGACCGCAACGGGGTTGCGGCAAGGCGTGGGTGGCCATTAGGCCCAAACATTTAGCCGATTCGAGTGCGGGACTTAACTTGTTGATCTCATGGCGACTCCTGATGTTGCGCTAGGGCTTTGCGCCTACTCGTGCGGCATAGCTAGGCCGGCCCATACGAGTTTCCCTCCCCTCATGCTCTCCTTAGTGCTCTACGTCCTCGGGTCCTGGCCCTCGAGCGAGCTCAGCCGCCGCTGGTATGCCAGGTCGCGATGCCGTGGTCAAGGCCAGGGGGTGAGGGCTGGAGAGCCAGTAAGAGCTCCTGAGTCGCGATGCTTAGGAGCCCCCCTTTTAACGTGCAAGAGAATTGCACGAGAGAAAAGGAGACTCGCGGTGCCGCCTGCTATTCTTCCCGCGGGGTCCCTGTGAACAGGCACAAGAAAACATGGTTTGCCGTTACAGTCGTCAGCCTGCCGCTGATTGGTCCGGATGTAGTGAAGGCACTGAGGGCCTGGTGAGGTGACGTGCATGGGGTGTGCCGTGAGCCAGAGCTCGACCGCTTAGATTTGTCGACGTGGCAGGGACGGACCCATGAACCAGCGCCGTGCCTGTGAGGAGGCCCCGTGGGAGGCGATGATCGAGCAGGTGATAACCGTGGGCAGGTTAAGCAGGGAAGGCAAATTAGCTTGGATAAATGTAGGAAGATATATGCCACCGGGTCCAGCCCGAGCGGCTTGGGGATGATGCAGCCCGAGGGGAGCCCCCAACAAGGTAAGCTAAAGACATAAGCAAAAGGGATACATGCCGCAGGGACGGACCCACGTGGTCTGAGAATAATGCAGCCCGAGGGGCGCTCCCAGCTAAACGAGCTTGGAAGATGTCACCTGGTTCTGTAGATGAAGTAGAGTTGGTGCAGCTGAAGGCGTGCGTTGAAGAAATGACTCCTCATGAGCCGCCAAAACCCTAAGCCTCAGGAGGCTCTAGGGGCTCGGGAGGTTCCCTGAAGGCCGTCTCCATTTCCTCCAGAACGGTGTGGTACCTGGCATCCTGAGCCGCCAGGACACGTCGCATGTCGCGCTGATAGGCCGACACCACGCTCGGCAAGCCAAAAGGCATACGAACTTAGCTGTGCGGCGGGCCCTCGCAGCGGCCCACACGCGAAGGCTAGAAACGCTCCTGAGCTGCAGCTCTGTTGAGCCCCCTCGCGTCGATGCAGACATGCAGCCCAGCATCCTCGCCGGGATGCGGAGCTGCGCCTCGTGGGCAGCTGTCAGCGCGCATGGCTCTTGCTTCTTGCAGTTCCTAGGTGGTCTTGGTGATGACCTCCTGAGTGGTGGGCACTCCTTGCCCTGTGCTCTCCTGAGGGTCACGTGCCGCGAAGCACGCCTACAAGTGGTGCCCAAGCGCCTCCCTCATGAGGTTGGCAAGGTCTGAGGCCCTCCAGAAGGGAGCCCCCGAGCCCTGCCTAAGGAGGGCGCCGGGCGCGCCTTCCTATGCGATGGATGGAGGCGCCCTTAGAGCGGGCGCTGGTCCTGACGAGGCTCCTGCCGCGACGTCATCCTCCTGAGGTCCTGTATGGCGCGGCTGCTTCTTCTTTGGGATGGCCTCCAGAGGGCCTTCATTTCTGCTGTCGGGGTCTTCGATTGCTGCGGCTTGAAAGGCGCGCTCGAGGGAGCACACCATATCCCTCTCTTCACACGGGACCGTGATGATTCCTCCGCTTCCTGGCATCTTGAGAATGTTGTAGCCGTGATGAGTGACTGCCATGAACTTGGTTAGGGCCGGATACCCGAGGATGGCATTGTACGGAAGGCGGATGTGCGCAACGTCGAAGTCAATGAGCTCGGTGCGGTAGTTCATGTGCTCCCCGAAGGTGACAGGCAGGCAGACCTACCCTATCGGTGTGGTGGAGCCGTCGATCACTCCTGAGAAAGGTTTGGTGGGCTGGAGCTGTTCATAAGGCACTTGGAGGTTGTCGAACGTGTCGACGGACAGGACGTTGAGCCCTCCGCCGCCGTCGATGAGGGTCTTGGTGACCTGCACATTGCTGATGACTAGGGAACACAACATAGGGAGGGCGCCAGCGGTGGCTCCGCACTTGAGCTGATCCGCCGAGTTGAAAGTGATGGCGCATTAGGACCACCTGAGCGGGCGCATGGCCTCGAGTTTGTGGAGCGCCGCCTTCACCTCGCGAGCGAACTGTTTGAAGGTGCACTGAGAGGCTGGGGCCTGGGCGCCGCCCAAGATGCAGGCGATCGCACGCGGCTCCTGGAAGCCCCCAACCCCCTCGCCCTAGTGGTGGTCGTCATTCCTTCTTGGTGACGGCAGCGGGGGAAGACCGGCGTTGCCCTAGGGGCGATCTTCACGCGGCGGGTCCCTCCAGGCACCCTCGCGAGATTGGTCCTACCAGCGGTCATCACGAGGCCAGTCGCGCCACTCCTGGCGCGGGCCACGGTCGTCCCAGCGTCCGCCTCCACGTCCTCCTCCGCGGCCATAGCCCCGACGATTGCACTCGGGGCATCGACCGTAGCGTCCTTCGCGTATGGCTCTGAGCTCTTGATAGTCGCTGGTGTTGTGGGTGTTCAAGTTGTGGAAGGCGCAGAACGGTCGGCCATTCTTGGGTGACTCGGGCTGATCTCTGCCCCGCTTGATGTCGGGCTCCGCTGCGAGCACAGCTGCTTCCTTGCGCTTCATGTCCTTGGCCTTGGCCTTCTTCTCCTCCACGCCCACGGCCGGTGGCTCAAGGAGAGAGAGGTGCCCCTCCTCAGCTCTTGCGCACTTGGTCACCAGGTTGAACAGCTCCTGAGATGTGCAGAGCTCCTTGGGGATGGCGAGCTCTTCCTTCATCTTGACGTCACGGACATCGTCGGAGAACGCGGAGATGATGGCCTCGTCCGTGACCTTGGGGATCTTGAGGTAGGTGTTGTTGAAGCACTGGATGTACTTCTAGAGGGTCTCTCCTGGTTGCTGCCTGATGCGGCGTAGATCACCCGCGGCAGGTGGGCGGTCGCAAGTGCCCTAGAAGTTGGCGACGAAGTGGTCGCGCATCTCGTCCCAGGAGGAGATCGAGCCGTGCTGCAGGTTCAGGAGCCAGGAGCAAGCTCCATCCTTGAGAGCCATGGGAAACCAGTTCGCCATGACCTTTTCATTGCCGTTGGCCGCTTCGATGCTCAGCTCATAGAGCTGCAGGAACTCCGCGGGGTCGGCGGTACCATCGTAGCGAGGAGGCAGATCCGGCTTGAACTTGCCCGGCCAGGCGATGCTACGTAGCTCGGGGGTGAAGGCGCGACAGCCAGCCGTGGTTGCCGGGGCCCGCTTCAGAGGTGGAGCTTGGTCTTGACGAGGTCCGCGCTGCACAGCTGCAGGCGGTGCGCGGTCTTGATGAGGTGGCGCGGGGAGCGCAGGTGCAGCTTCTCGTGGCCGCAGAATTTCTTGGCAGCTTCTCTCTTCGCGCGCGGGCGCCGGGCGCGGCGGATCATGCCGCGGAGCCGCGCACCTTGGTGCCAAGGCGCCGTCTTGGGGCTGAGGTGGTGGAGGCATGCCACGAGCCCCGTCGCCCGCGGCTGGTTGAGGGGGAGGCAGAGAGTGGGACGGCGCCGGAGAGCCCCCTGCGGCATGGACGAGCTCGGCGATGTGGTCGAGCCACTCCTCGTAGAGGTCGTCGACGGGGCAGTAGTGCAGGAGCTCGTTCGCCGCGAGGAGCGCGGCCCGTGCCTCCATGGGAGCGCGACGCGCGTGAGACGAAGAACCGGTAGGGGTCAGCGATGGAGTGACGGTGCGGTCGTCCTGCCGCACCGAAGGATGCAGCAAGGACGCCTGCTGCTCATTCCCCACCGGGTCGGTGGCAGCGTTAGCCGCAGGAGACGGAGAATGGCGATGTGGCCCACCAATGGGAGTCGTCTGAGCGACGCGGGCGGTCAGGGCAGCCCGACGCTCAGCTCGAGCACGGAGAGCGTCCGCCATGGAGACGACGGAGCGACGAAGCGACGAACTGATGGGAGGGAAGCTACCGTGCACCCCTACCTGGCGCGCCAAATGTCAGATGTGGGGTTCCAACAAACCCTTATGGTTTGAACACTGGGGTGCGCGCGAAGTCTTTCCTTCCTACCGATCTATACCCTAGCTCGCTAAGATCTCGCGGACGAACTCGACGAACTCACAACACAGAAAGACACGAGGTTTATACTGGTTCGGGCCACCGTTGTGGTGTAATACCCTACTCCAGTGTGGTGGTGGATTGCCTCTAGGGCTGATGATGAACAGTACAAGGGAAGAACAGCCTCCTGAGGTTGAGGTGTTCTTGTGAGGAGAGCCTCTACTATGGTGGCTAGCTCTACTTATATAGGCCCTAGTCCTCTTCCCAAATATCGAGCGGGAAGGGCGCCAACAACGGCGGGCCAATTTGAAGGGGGACAACTAGTACAAGCTATCCTGACAAAAGTGGTCTTTGCCTGCGAAAAGCTCTGGTGATGATGCCGTCTTGGGCTCCACGATAACCTCCGTCTTACTGTCCTCCTGGTCTTGGTCTCGTTGCACCAATATAGCAACCTTTGCCTGATGCCTCGGTACTCTTCGCCTACGCTGGCCTCCTTAGCACCAAAGAGGAAACAAGGACGCTGCGCACGGATATGTCTCCATCGTATCTATAATTTTTGATTGTTCCATGCCAATATTCTACAACTTTCATATACTTTTGGCAACTTTTTATACTATTTTTGGGACTAACATATTGATCCAGTGCCCAGTACCAGTTCCTGTCTGTTGCATGTTTTATGTTTAGCAGAATATCCATATCAAACGGAATCCAAACGGGATAAAAACGGACGGAGCTTATTTTTTGGAATATTTGGAAAATTCCAGAAGAAAAATCCACGCGAGATGGTGCCCGAGGTGGCCACGAGGCAGGGGGCGTGCCTGCCCCCCTGGGCGCGCCCCTTACCCTCATGAGCCACCCATAAGGCGGTTGATGCCCTTCTTCGGGCGCAAGAAAGCTAATTTTCGAAGAAAAAAATCATGATGAAGGTTTTGATCCAATCGGAGTTATGGATCTCCATATATACCCGAAACGGTGAAAGGGCAGCAGAACAGAACGCAAAAACAGAGAGAGACAGAGAGACCGATCCAATCTCGGAGGGGCTCTCGCCCCTCCCATGCCATGGAGGCCAAGGACCAGAGGAGAAACCCTCCTCCCATCTAGGGAGGAGGTCAAGGAAGAAGAAGACGAAGGGGCCCCCTCTCCCCTTCTCTTCTGGTGGCGCCGAAACTCTGTCGTGGCCATCATCATCATCACCGCGATCTACACCAACACCTCCGCCATCTTCACCAACATCTCCATCACCTTCCCCCCTCTATCTACATCGGTCCACTGTCCCGCAACCCGCTGTACCCTCTACTTGAACATGGTTCTTTATGCTTCATATTATTATCCAATGATGTGTTGCCATCCTATGATGTCTGAGTAGATTTTCGTTGTCCTATCAGTGGTTGATGAATTGCTATGATTGATTTAATTTGCTTGTGGTTATGTTGCTGTACTTTGGTGCCCATCATATGATTGCGCGCGTGGATCACACCATAGGGTTAGTTGTCTGTTGATAGGACTATGTATTGGAGGGCAAGAGTGACAGAAGCTTCAACCTAGCATAGAAATTGATGCATATAGGATTGAAGGGGGACCAATATATCTTAATGCTATGGTTGGGTTTTACCTTAATGAACATTAGTAGTTGCGGACGCTTGCTAATAGTTCCAATCATAAGTGCATAGAATTCCAAGTCAGGGATAACATGCTAGCAGTGGCCTCTCCCACATAATACTTGCTATCAGTCTAGTAAAGTAGTCAATTGCTTAGGGGCAATTTCGCAACTCCTACCACCACTTTTCCACACTCGCTATATTTACTTTATTGCTTCTTTACTTACAACAGCCCCTACCTTTTATTTTCTTGCTCTTTATTATCTTGCAAACCTATCCAACAACACCTACAAAGTACTTCTAGTTCCATACTTGTTCTAGGTAAAGCGAACTTCAAGCGTGCGTAGAGTTGTATCGGTGGTCGATAGAACTTGAGGGAATATTTGTTCTACCTTTAGCTCCTCGTTGGGTTGGAGACTCTTACTTATCAAAAACTATTGCGATCCCCTATACTTGTGGGTTATCAAGACCCTTTTCTGGTGCCGTTGCCGGGGAGCAATAGCGTGGGGTGAATATTCTCGTGTGTGCTTGTTTGCTTGATCACTAAGTAATTTTTATTTTCTGTTCTTAGTTGTTTTATATCTTTAGTTATGGGTAGGAAACGCAAAATACCAAAAAAATTAGTTGTACCTACTAAACCAATGGTTGAAGAACCACTCAAAATCTATCACACTGCTGAAGCTTATTACTTGGATCATCTTTGATCCCTATGTGCTCGTGCTAAAACCACAATTAGCTTAGTTGAGGGCAAATCTTTACATGAGCATGTTTGTTATGTGCGACACCGAATATCTGAAAGGGAAAATTTTACTGGGTCAAATTCATCGTTTGCAATGCTATGCTTGGAATTTATGTGAAATATATGATTTTACTTGTTGTTCTGAAAACCCTAAGAAACACCTTCCCTATCAATGTGAGTTTGGTGATAATGGAATCGTATCTTCGTATGCTAAGGGTGTTTATAATTACTATGATGTTCAACAAATAAAAGAATTTGTTGCTTTTAAGGGTGCTTACGAAATTGCTTCTTTGATTGAAAAGTATGATGCTACTCTTTACAAATCTGAAAATTTTGCCATACTTAAATATTGCTCTGATAATTATGCTTCTAATGCCTATGTTGAACCTTATATGGAGGCCTACTCCGCTGTCCAAGAAGAGACTAATATTTTGCAGGAGTCTATGGAAGAAGAAATTGATGAAACTGTGAGCTCATTGGATGAAAAAGATGATGAGGAGAGTGAAGAACAAAAGGAGGAAGAGCAGATTAGCTACCCATGCCCACCTTCTAATGAGAGTAACTCTTCAACTCATACATTATTTAATTTCCCTTCGTGTTTACCGAAGGATAATTGCTATGATGATTGTTATGATCCCGTTGATTCTCTTGAAATATCCCTTTTTAATGATGCTTGCTATTCTTGTGGCCAAGATGCCAATATGAATTATGCTTATGGAGCTAAACTTGCTATAGTTCCTTATGTTAAACATGAAATTGTTGCTATTGCACCCACGCATGATAGTCCTATTATCCTTTTGAATTCTCCCGACTACACTATATCGGAGAAGTTTGCCCTTATTAAGGATTATATTGATGGGTTGCGTTTTACTATTACACATGATGATTTTGATGAATATAATATGCATGTGCTTGCTGCTCCTACTTGCAATTATTATGAGAGAGGAACTATATCTCCACCTCTCTATGTTTCCAATATGATAAAATTGCAAGAAACTGCTTATGCTATGCATTGGCCTTTACTATGTGTGCATGAATTGTTCTTTTATGACATGCCGATGCATAGGAAGAGAGTTAGACTTCGTAGTTACATGATATATGTTGCTTTGTGCTCACTACTAAATTACAAAGCATTTTTAATTAAAATTGGCTTTGATATACCTTGGGATCCGGGTGGATTCATTACTTGAGCACTATCTGCCTAGCTTAATGGCTTTAAAGAAAGCGCTGCCAGGGAGACAACCCAGAAGTTTTAGAGAGTCATTTATTTCTGTTGTGTGCTTTTATAAGGTTTAAAATTAAAAATATTGTGCCAGGTTTGCCTTTAGGATGTTTACATTTGCTTGATGGTTTGTATGGTGCAGGACATAAACTTTGGCTGTAGTGCGCGGTTTTACATTTTTAGTTGGAATGTCAAACAGTTGTGATTATTTTTGCACTGTCTTCCTATACAAATTTTTTATTGTTCCTAATTTTGGTAGGATTTTTCAAGTATCAGAAGTATGGTGAATGTTCATATTGCTACAGACTGTTGTTTTAGACAGATTCTGTTTTTGATGCATAGTTTGCTTGTTTTGATGAAACTATCGATTTATATCAGTGGATTAAGCCATGGAAAAGTTATATTACAGTAGAAACAATGCAAAAACAAAATATGAATTGGTTTGCAACAGTACTTAGAGTAGTGATTTGCTTTATTATACTAATGAATCTTACCGAGTTTTCTGTTGAAGTTTTGTGTGGATGAAGTGTTCGATGATCGAGAGGGTCTTGATGTGAGAAGAAGGAAGAGAGGCAAGAGCTCAAGCTTGGGGATGCCCGAGGCACCTCAAGTAAATATTCAAGGAGACTCAAGCGTCTAAGATTGGGGATGCCCCGGAAGGCATCCCCTCTTTCTTCAACAAGTATCGGTATGTTTTCGGATTTGTTTCGTTCATGTGATATGTGCAATCTTGGAGCGTCTTTTGCATTTAGTTTTCATTTTTTCTTTTATGCACCATGCTGGTATGAAATAATCCTTGGTTGATTTATAGAATGCTCTATACAATTCACTTATATCTTTTGAGTATGGCTTTATAGAATGCTTCATGTGCTTCACTTATATCATTTGAAGTTTGGATTGCCTGTTTTTCTTCACTTAGACAACCGCCATTTGTACAATGCTCTTTTGCTTCACTTAGATTTGTTAGAGCGTGGGCATATCTTTTGTAGAAAGAATTAGACTCTCTTACTTCACTTATATCTATTTAGAGAGATAACAATAATTTTTCATTCACATGGTTAGTCATAAAATCCTACATAAAACTTGTAGATCACTGAATATGATATGTTCGATTCCTTGCAATAGTTTTGCGATATAAAGATGGTGATATTAGAGTCATGCTAGTGGGTAGTTGTGGATTAGTAGAAATACTTGTGTTGAGGTTTGTGATTCCCGTAGCATGCACGTATGGTGAACCGTTATGTAACGAAGTTTGAGCATGAGGTATTTATTGATTGTCTTCCTTATGAGTGGCAGTCGGGGACGAGCGATGGTCTTTTCCTACCAATCTATCCCCCTAGGGGCATGCGTAGTAGTACATTGCTTTGAGGGCTAATAAACTTTTGCAATAAGTATGTGAGTTCTTTATGACTAATGTTGAGCCCATGGATTATACGCACTCTCACCCTTCCATCATTGCTAGCCTCTCTAGTACCGTGCAACTTTCACCGGTACCATAAACCCACCATATACCTTCCTCAAAACAGCCACCATACCTACCTATTATGGCATTTCCATAGCCATTTCGAGATATATTGCCATGCAACTTCCATCATCATCATATACATGACTTGAGCATTCATTGTTATATTGCTTTGCACGATCGTAAGATAGCTAGCATGATGTTTTCATGGCTTGTCCATTTTTTGATGTCATTGCTACGCCGGATCATTGCACATCCCGGTACACTGCCGGAGGCATTCATATAGAGTCATATCTTTGTTCTAGATCGAGTTGTAATATTGAGTTGTAAGTAAATAAAAGTGTGATGATCATCATTATTAGAACATTGTCCCATGTGAGGTTATCAAAATAAAAGTGGCCAATGAAGCCCCAAAAAAAGAGATAGAGGGAGGCCAAAGAAGCCTACAAAAAAATATAAAAAATGAGAGAAAAAGAGAGAAGGGGAAATGTTACTATCCTTTTACCACACTTGTGCTTCAATGTAGCACCATGTTCTTCATATAGAGAGTCTCTTGAGTTATCACTTTCATATACTAGTGGGAATTTTCATTATAAAACTTGGCTCGTATATTCCAACGATGGGCTTCCTCAAATGCCCTAGGTCTTTCTGAGCAAGCAAGTTGGATGCACACCCACTTAGTTTCAGTTTGAGCTTTCATATACTTATAGCTCTAGTGCATCCGTTGCATGGCAATCCCTACTCACTCACATTGATATCTATTGATGGGCATCTCCATAGCCCGTTGATATGCCTAGTTGATTTGAGACTATCTTCTCCTTTTTGGCTTCTCCACAACCACCATTCTATTCCACCTATAGTGCTATGTCCATGGCTCACACTCATGTATTGCGTGAGGGTTGAAAATGCTGAAGCGCGTTAAAAAGTATGAACCAATTGCTCGGCTTGTCATCGAGGTTGTGCATGATGTGAGTATTTTGTGTGGTGAAGATGGAGCATAGCCAGACTATATGATTTTGTAGGGATAACTTTCTTTGGCCTTGTTATTTTGAAAAGACATGATTGCTTTGTTAGTAGGCTTGAAGTATTATTGTTTTTATGTCAAATGATAGACTATTGCTTTGAATCACTCGTATCTTAATATTCATGCCATGATTAGGTATGTGATCAAGATTATGCTAGGTAGCATTCCACATCAAAAATTATCTTTTTTATCATTTACCTACTCGAGGACGAGCAGGAATTAAGCTTGGGGATGTTGATACGTCTCCGTCGTATCTATAATTTTTGATTGTTCCATGACGATATTCTACAACTTTCATATACTTTTGGCAACTTTTTATACTATTTTTGGGACTAACATATTGATCCAGTGCCCAGTGCCAGTTCCTCTCTGTTGCATGTTTTATGTTTCACAGAATATCCATATGAAACGGAATCAAACGGGATAAATACGGACGAAGCTTATTTTTGGAATATTTGGAAAATTCCAGAAGAAAAATCCACGCAAGACGGTGCCCGAGGTGGCCACGAGGCAGGGGGCGCGCCTACCCCCTGGGCGCGCCCCTGACCCTCGTGGGCCACCCGTAAGGCGGTTGATGCCCTTCTTCGGCCTCAAGAAAGCTAATTTTTGGAAAAAATCACGGTGAAGGTTTCGATCCAATCAGAGTTACGGATCTCCATATATACCCGAAACGATGAAAGGGCAGCAGAACAGAACGAAGAAACAGAGAGAGACAGAGAGACAGATCCAATCTCGGAGCGGCTCTCGCCCCTCCCATGCCATGGAGGCCAAGGACCAGAGGGGAAACCCTCCTCCCATCTAGGGAGGAGGTCAAGGAAGAAGAAAATGAAGGGGCCCCCTCTCCCCTTCTCTTCCGGTGGTGCCGGAACGCTGCCGTGGCCATCATCATCATCACCGCGATCTACACCAACACCTCCGCCATCTTCACCAACATCTCCATCACCTTCCCCCCTCTATGTACAGCGGTACACTCTCCCGCAACCCGCTGTACCCTCTACTTGAACATGGTGCTTTATGGCTTTATGCTTCACATTATTATCCAATGATGTGTTGCCATCCTATGATGTCTGAGTAGATTTTCGTTGTCCTATCGGTGGTTGATGAATTGCTATGATTGATTTAATTTGCTTGTGGTTATGTTGCTGTCCTTTGGTGCCCATCATATGATTGCGCGCATGGATCACACCATAGGGTTAGTTGTATGTTGATAGGACTATGTATTGGAGGGCAAGAGTGACAGAAGCTTCAACCTAGCATAGAAATTGATGCATACGGGATTGAAGGGGGACCAATATATCTTAATGCTATGGTTGGGTTTTACCTTAATGAACGTTAGTAGTTGCAAACACTTGCTAATAGTTCCAATCATAAGTGCATAGAATTCCAAGTCAGGGATAACATGATAGCAACAGCCTCTCCCACATAATACTTGCTATCGGTCTAGTAAAGTAGTCAATTGCTTAGGGGCAATTTCACAACTCCTACCACCACTTTTCCACACTCGCTATATTTAATTTATTGCTTCTTTACTTACAACAACCCCTACCTTTTATTTACTTGCTCTTTATTATCTTGCAAACCTATCCAACAACACCTACAAATTACTTCTAGTTCCATACTTGTTCTAGGTAAAGCGAACGTCAAGCGTGCATAGAATTGTATTGGTGGTCGATAGTACTTGGGGGAACATTTGTTCTAACTTTAGCTCCTCGTTGGGTTCGACACTCTTACTTATCGAAAACTATTGTGATCCCCTATACTTGTGGGTGATCATGCACGCTGGTGCCCGCCTGGTGTCGTGCGTCATGGCTCATGTCACGAGGGCCGCGTGAGGTTTGCCCCGCCTTGATATCTCCGCTCCTCGTGAGCCTGCCTGGCGAGGCTACTCCAGAGGAGGTCTTGCGTCGTCCGCCTCACGAGGCTTGGACCCTCGTGAGGGTCTTGGATGCTTTGTTGGTGAAGATGGGCCATACGACATCCTGTCTTAGCCACGCCGTGGGCCGCAGGCAGGCAAGTCTGGGGACCCCCATTCCTAGGACGCCGACAGTGCTGCTCCATCAGATTCTACAGCATGAAACATTAGCACTCAGGCGAAATGATTTGTGGTTCTATACATCTGATGGTGCTTTTATCTACAAGGACTGTAAACTTTATGCCAATAGGCCTTTTGTTGTATGGTTGTAATTTATTTTGTTGTGATACGACATTTATGATGTTGCCAAAGGCTGCAGTAGTTACAACGCTATTTTTGTATAGTGTGGGTTTATCTTAGTAATGTATTCGGCCGAAAGCTTCGTAGGATCCCAATGTGCCAGGCCCATTCCAATTGGGCTAAAAACGATTCTGGGCCGAAATTTGCATGTAGCCCACTAAAAATATCTGGGCCTAAATCAGCATAAGCTTTCATATTTTTCTGGTAGGTCTGTGCCCATAGTGGGCCTTTAATAGGCCTAAACATAATTTGGGCCCTCAGTAATAATAGCCCATTTATAGGTGTAACTATCTCGAGCCCATAAAAAACATGGGCCTTTAATAGGCCGAAAGTAAGATTGGGCCCTGATTGTGCCAAATAACCCACTGGTCTTAGCAGGCCGAAATGGTGGCCCATTTACAATGCAGATCGTCCATAGGCCAAAATTCAGACGAGCCGTAAATGCGCAGACCTACTACACGGGCCTTTAACAGGCTGGAAGTTCGGTTGGGCTTGATTAGTGTCATTTTTATATGGGCCATTAGTAGGCCCGATGTGGCGTTGGGCCACATATGGCCCATGGATTTCATCCGACATTAATAGGCCGTAAGTAACAACAGGATGAAAGTGGCCCAAATCTATAGTGGGTCTCTAACAGGCCGAATGTCAGACATGGCCGAATATGACCCATATCCTTCACGGTCGTTTATGGGCCGAAAGTTTCAATGGCCTATAAACGGGCCCAAATGAAGCAGGACCTTTAACAGGCCGGAAACACACTGGGCCGTAAGTCGGCCCAAATACATAGCGGACTGTTAATGGGCCAGAAGTGACCATGGGCCGCGATGATGACAAGTCTAGGACGGGCCGTTGATGGGCCGATTTGACACTAGCCGTATGGGCCTTAACTGAGAATGTTGGGCCTTTAGCTGGGCCGACCCATTATGGTCAGCAAAATATTGTGGGCCTTTAGCTGGGCCGGCCCATTATGGTCCGCTAAATCTTGTGGGCCTTTAGTTGGGCCGGCCCATTTAATCTTTATAGGCCCCTTTTGGGCCGGTCCATGTGTCAACATATCATAGACGCATCTCTCCCATTGGATGAGTGACACCTGTGCCAACGCGGAGTTGACACGTGGTTCCATCAGCCAATGAGAATTTTACACGTGAAAAATCGGCATTGGTCGTGGCTGTTAGCGGGTTATCGGATCCAAAACCGGACCCAATAGCTTAACGGTGACCTGTTACGGTGGATGCCACGTGTGGGCCACCCTTGACGAAAGCACTTCTATAACGCGCAATTTATTGTCATGGAAGTGGACACTTCCGTGATGATAATTTTGGTAATGTCATGGAACACTTCTACGACAACACGGGTATGACTATCTTGATTCTGTCATAAAATCGTCATGGATGTACATCCATGATAGAAAAAGTGACCTACTATGACAAACACGTATCATCACGGAAGTGTATTTTTTTTGTAGTGTGATCTTGGATCACTAAAATAGAAATGAAGAGTCTTGAGCTTTTGCCAATATTTATCCTTAGCATTTTGAGGGGTCCACATCTCTAGTCCATGCCATACTAATCACTGAACTTTCTGAAATATTCAACTTGAATGGATATTAGTTCAATGAGCTATATGTTGTTATGAATTACCAAAACCACCCAGGGAATAGTTGCACTTTCAATCTCTCCCTTTTTGGTAATTGATGACAACATATAGATCAAAGCTTCAACAAATGAAAATAAGACTTAAATATATCGTCGCTTTGAGAAGTATGTGATAAGCAAGAGCTCCCCCTAAATTTGTGCATTATTTAAAATTTGCTTTTGAATGCAAATGCACAATCAATTAGGATCATGGGTTACTCTTCCATGTCACATACATCTTGGTGGAGCGCTCAAAATGAGAGAATATAAATAGCATGCTGTAGCGACCCGACCTCAGATGGTCAAGTCTTTGTGCTTCAGTGTCATCCCTGGATCGGTAATGCTGACACACACAGTACTCGAGGATTTATAGCAGAGTAGCAATCACACACTTATTACATCGAATGTCTCCAAGGAGAACTTATTACAATAATATGGCTTAAGGTCATCTAATGAAATAACAGCAGAAGGCTTGGAAGATATAGTGAGTCCATCAACTCCAACGGCATAGCTGAGCTGCACGGCAACGACCTAACGAACCTTACTCTTCATCTGAAAAGTCTACAACATAATACGTTGCAGCCCGAGAATGGGTCAGCACATGGAATATGCTGGCAAAGTAACACAGTAGAGCAAGAACAGAATAATGCTATAACTATATGCATATTTGGCTGGTGGAAAGCTCTATGGTTATAGTTTTGCGAAAAGCCAATTTTTCCCTACAACAAAGGAATAGATTTTAATTTAACTATCATGGTAGTTGAACAATATTGAGAAGGTAACCTCAACTCAATCCCAAATTAAAGTAGTTAACAACCCAACAATATTAATTAAGAGTGATGAGATACATGTGATAACTCAAGTACTAGATACTCAAGATTGTCCATAACCGGGGACACGGCTAACCATGATTAGATTGTATACTCTGCAGAGGTTTGCACACTTTTCCCCACAAGACTCGATCGCCTCCGTTGGATTTCTCACACTGCATGGTGTTTGAGAAACGGATGACCGAGACACAGTCTTTCAGAAACGTTAACTCCCTACTCCGGGTAGACCATACCAAACCTACAAAACCCACTACCTGCTGATCTAGCTCTTCAAGAGCTTCACGTAACTTACTCAGCTATGCTAGAGCCCATAATAGTTTGTGGCTGCACACGGAAGTTTCTAGTATGAACCATCTCAGTTCCCTTTGAGCTTGGGTGGCGGTCCATAGGAAGATCACACGGGTACCCCGGGATTTAAAAAAAAAAAAACAACACTGGATTCCCCAGGTGCCTCAATCCACCCAGATGTTTATTTAATTTGCCACCTTAAGTTGAACCATTAATTAACAATCTCACATCTGTCATGGATTTGACTCAAACCAAAACCACGTCTACGAGCATAGCATAGCATAGTAATATAAGCAACGCATAGAAGTAACTCCCAAGGGTTTGATAGTAACAGGGCAATAAGTTCTACCTCAATAACTACTTCCCAACCCACAAGTTAATGACATCCTAATCATGCAATGTTTGAGGATTGGAACTAATGCATAAAAACTGGGTATGAAAAGAGTATGATCAATGTGTTACTTGCCTTCCTGACGATCCGCAAATCCTAGAGACTCGTAGTAACACGCTTCGCACTCCGGGTGTTCTATCGCAAAAAAACAATAAAATACATAAGAAACAAGCAAAGATGCACAAGCAAAACTCAAATAAGAGAGGTTGACCAGAAATTTCAACTTAAGAACTCCGGTTAGCAAAAAGAATCAAATCAAACAGAGCAACGAAACTCAAACGGTGAAAAAAAGATCTGTTTACTAATCTGGACCTAGGTCAAATTTTACACTAGCAAAAACTTGTGCAAGTTGATTAAACAGAAAGAGGATCTCGAGACGAAGATCTAGGCGCTTGAATCGCCCGATTCCAAATAATGAGCGAAAAGATAAACAGAAACTAAGATCGGATCAAAAATCGCAATCGAAAATAATCGCGGATAAATCCAACAAAAAGAAAACTGACGAACAGACTAACGAACGAGCGTTCATTAACTGTAACTAACGGGCGAAAACCGTTCATTAAAACGAACGCATGGCCAAACGTCCGCTAAATTGAAGAACCGAGAAAAACCGTCTAACCGATCTAAAAAACGAACTAGGGTTTCTAAAAAAACTGAACGGTTTTTTAAAAAAACCGACGGCTCGGATCTGGCGCAGTACCTCCGGCGAGGGGCTCCGGTGAGGCGGAATTGGGCGGCGGGGCGGCAGGCGGCGCGGGCGGCGGCTGTGGCAGTGGTGGTGTGGTGGTGGGGGGCCGGGGTGGCGCGTATATATAGGAGTGGGGGCGGCGACTTGGGGGAGGGGCAAGGTGGCGGAGGAGTCCGGCTCGGACTCTTGTCCGAGTCGGCGGCGGCGGCGGCCCTCGCGCGCGGGAAGCGGCGATGACGATTGGGCCAGCAGCCCGGGTGGGTTCGGCCCAGTCGGCGCGGGGAGTTTTTTTAAAACAATTTCCTGACAGAAATAAAATCCTAGAAAATAAAATAAAAATCTAAAAATGCCAAAATAAATTTTCACCATCTAAATAAAATATTTAGAAAGAGATGAACATTTTCTTGGCCCTAGAATGCAATTTTGAAAACGTGCAATTTTTCAAATGCAATAAAATCCAAATAAACTCAAATAAAATGAAATAATGATTTTAATATTTTTCCTCCAATATTTCAATTATTTTGGAGAAGTCATATTATCTCCTCTCTTATATTTTAAATTGAAATATTTTTCGGAGAGAAAAATAATTAAAATCAAAATCCTCGTTTCATTATTTGATAAAAATCAAATATGAAAACCGGGAAATCCCCAGCTCTCTTCGAGGGTCCTTGAGTTGCTTAGGATTTCGAGGATTGCGGAACGGAAATGCAATAAAATATGATATGCAAGGATGACCTATGTATAACATTCCAAATTGAAAATTTGGAATGTTACAAACCTGCTAATGCTTCCCTTCAATCATAAGAGCCTTATCTACCAACTCCTGGTAGTTGTTGAAGGTTGCTACCATCAACTACATGCTTATCTCATCATTTAGCCCTTCCATAAACTTCTCCTGCTTCGCGGCATCTGTGGCCACATCATCAGGGGCATAGCGAGATAACTTGCTAAACTCATCCACGTACTGAGCCATAGTACGGTTCCCCTGGTGTAAGTTGCGGAACTCTCGCTTCTTCATCTGCATGGCTCCAATTGAGACATGGACGTGCGGAAAGCTTGCTGAAACTGGTCCCAAGTGACATTGGCTACAGGAAAAGTAGCCGTGTAATTCTCCCACCATGAGGCTGCTAGTCCATCCAACTGATGTGCGGCAAAGTGCACCTTCTCAGCATCTGTGCAACCTGCGGTGGTCAACTCCCTTCCAATACGACGTAGCCAGCCATCAGCAACTATAGGCTCGGTACTACTGGAAAACAGCGGCGGCTGTAACCTTAGAAAACGGGCTAGGTTGTCCACTGGCGGCGGGTTGTTGTTGTTGTTGTTGTTGTTGTTGTTGCCCTGGTTCTGAACTAGCAATTGCATCAAGGTATTCTGTTGCTGGATCAACTGAGTGAGCTCCGGTGGGAAAGCAAATCCGGGGTCATGTCTTGGAGGCATCTGATGGGTTTAGATGGAAGAGATTAGAATAGAATGAGGTCTAATGAGAAAGCACTACCCATATGCACATGAGACAAACACAATCATTTAACTCAATCAATCAAGAAAGGGCATACAAGCGGTCTAGAACTATCGCAAAAGTGCTCTACTACTACTAATTACATGGGGGTATACTAATGATATATGGTGGTCATCTAGAAATTTTGATCGGTGGAAGACTCCATGATGTCTGCTCCAGCTTCGTCTTCAAAGTCATCATCACTAGGATCGGAATCGGTGTCGTCGATGATGATGTAGTTGTCCAGGCAAGTGGAATCGTCGTCTTCTACTCCCGGTGCTGGATCTCCCATGAATACTCCGATCTTCCTAACTAGGTCGTCATTCTTCTCCAGTAGTGTCTTGATTTCCTCCTCATATCCATCGCGTATAAACTTGAGTTCCTCCTCCAGCTCGATGATCCTAGTCTTCGCCTTCTTCAAGTCCATCATGTCTGCGCACATCTGGTTCTCCTGACATCGAATGTGCTGGTTTAACTCATGGATGAAAGCTGCAATGGATCTATCCTTCCTGGTGCTTATTACTTCCCATTGCTCGTCTCGGCGCCCACATATTTGGTAGATAGTGTCCTTGAGTTCCCTGTTGTAGACTTCTCCAATGCGTCCCATGGTAATGTGGGCTGCTATGCTCTTTCCTAAACTCCAGGTTGGTGTGTCGAAGGAAAATTCTATGGGTTTGGAAGTTGGCGAGAACGTCCTTCCTGGAACTTGTACTTGAATCATCTAGCGCTCCTCTTCTGGTAGGGTGGCGTTGTACGTCCCGGTGAAGCTTGGTATTCCAATGTTCAAGTACCTAGTGACTTCCTTCAAGTGACGTCCAAAAGGTGTGTCTTCATCCGGTTGTGCAAACTTGTTCTTCATCTCCGTCATCCTAAAGAGTAGAAAATGGAGAGGAGTCAGAAATGAGTAGAGAAGAGTGACCTATGGTTTATCTTAGTGGCTGTGTCCTACACTCAGCGTGTGCTCTAATACCATCTTGTAGCGACCCGGCCTCAGATGGTCAAGTCTCTGTGCTTCAGTGTCATCCCTGGATCGGTAATACTGAAACACACAGTACTCGAGGATTTATAGCAGAGTAGCAATCACACACTTATTACATCGAACGTCTCCAAAGAGAACTTATTACAATAATATGGCTTAAGGCCATCTAATGCGATAACAGCGGAAGGCTTGGAAGATATAGTGAGTCCATCAACTCCAACGGCATAGCTGAGCTGCACGGTAACGACCTAACGAACCTTACTCTTCGTTTGAAAAGTCTGCAACATAATACGTTACAGCCCGAGAATGGGTCAGCACATGGAATATGCTGGCAAAGTAACACAGTAGATCAAGAACAGAATAATGCTATCACTATATGCATATTTGGCTGGTGCAAAGCTCTATGGTTATAGTTTTTTGAAAAGCCAAATTTTCCCTACAACAAAGGAATAGATTTTAATTTAACTATCATGGTAGTTGAACAATATTGAGAAGGTAACCCCAACTCAATCCCAAATTAAAGTAGTTAATAACCCAACAATATTAATTAAGAGTGATGAGATACATGTGATAACTCAAGTGCTAGATACTCAAGATTGTCCATAACCGGGGACACGGCTAACCATGATTAGATTGTACACTCTGTAGAGGTTTGCGCACTTTTCCCCACAAGACTCGTTCGCCTCCGTTGGATTTCTCGCACTGCATGGTGTTTGAGAAACGTATGACCGAGAAACAGTCTTTCAGAAACATTAACTCCCTACTCCGGGTAGACCATACCAAACCAACAAAACCCACTACCTGCTGATCTACCTCTTCAAGAGCTTCACGTAACATACTCAGCTATGATAGAGCCCATAATAGCTTGTGGCTGCACACGGAAGTTTCGAGCATGAACCATCTCAGTTCCCTTTGAGCCTGGGTGGCGGTCCATAGGAAGATCACACAGGTACCCCGGGATTTCCAAAAAAAAAACAGACAACACTGGGTTCCCCAGGTGCCTCAATCCACCCAGATGTTTATTTAAGTTGCCACCTTAAGTTGAACCATTAATTAACAATCTCACATCTGTCAAGGATTTCGCTCAAACCCAAACCACGTCTACGAGCATAGCATAGCATAGCATAGTAATATAAGCAGCGTGTAGAAGTAACTCCCAAGGGTTTGATAGTAACAGGGCAATAGGTTCTACCTCAATAACTACTTCCCAACCCACAAGTTAATGACATCCTAATCATGCAATGTTTGAGGATTGGAACCAATGCATAAAAACTGGGTATGAAAAGAGTATGATCAATGTGTTACTTGCCTTCCTGGCGATCCGCGAATCCTAGAGACTCGTAGTAACACGCTTCCCACTCCGGGTGTTCTATCGCAAACAAACAATAACATACATAAGCAACAAGCAAAGATGCACAAGCAAAACTCAAATAAGAGAGGTTGACCGGAAATTTCAACTTAAGAACTCCGGTTAGCAAAAAGAATCAAATCAAACGGAGCAACGAAACTCAAATGACGAAAAAAACAAGATCCATTTACTAATCTGGACCTAGGTCAAATTTTACAGTAGCAAAAACTTGTGCAAGTTGATTAAACAGAAAGAGGATCTCGAGATGAAGATCTAGGTGCTTGAATCGCCTGATTTCGACTAACGAGCGAAAAGATAAACACAAACTAAGATCGGATCAGAAATCGCGATCGAAAATAATCGTGGATAAATCCAACAAAAAGAAAACCGACGAACAAACTAACGAACGAGCGTTCTTTAACTGTAAATAACAAGCGAAAACCGTTCGTTAAAACGAACGTACGGACGAACGTCCGCTAAATAGAAGAACCGAGAAAAAGCGACAAACCGATCTAAAAAACGAATTAGGGTTTCTAAAAAAACTAAACGGTTTAAAAAAACCGACGACTCGAATCCAGTGCGGTACCTCCGGCGAGGGGCTCTGGCGAGGCGGGGTTGGGCGGCGGGGCAGCGGCTCACGGGGCGGCAGGCGGCGCTGGCGGCGGCTGCGGCGGCGGTGGTGTGGTGGTGGGGGGCCGGGGTGGCGTGTATATATAGGAGGGGGGCGACTTGGGGGAGGGGCAAGGCGGCGGAGGAGTCCGGCTCGGACTCTTGTCCGAGTCGGCGGCGGCGGCCCTCGCGCTGGGGAGGCGGCGGCGACGATTGGGCCGGCGGCCCGGCTGGGTTCGGCCCAGTCGGCACGGGGAGTTTTTTTAAACAATTTCCCGACAGAAATAAAATCTTAGAAAATAAAATAAAAAAATCTAAAAATGCCAAAATAAATTTTCACTGTCTAAATTAAATATTTAGAACGAGATGACCATTTTCTTGGCCCTAAAATGCAATTTTGAAAACGTGCAATTTTTCTAATGCAATAAAATCCAAATAAACTCAAATAAAATCAAATAAATGATTTTAATATTTTTCCTCCAATATTTCAATTATTTTGGAGAATTCATATTATCTCTTCTCTTATATTTTAATGCAAAATATTTTTCAGAGAGAAAAATAATTAAAATCAAAATCCTCGTTTCATTATTTGATAAAAATCAAATATGAAAACCGGGAAATCCCCAACTCTGTCCGAGGGTCCTTTAGTTGCTTAGGATTTCAAGGATTGCGAACGGAAATGCAATAAAATATGATATGCAAGGATGGCCTATGTATAACATTCCAAATTGAAAATTTGGGATGTTACACATGCACTCATCACCAAGACAAATATGATATATCATACACAAGTAATAGGATAGCATCATTCAAGCACACACATTAAAGCATAGTATGATCAATCACATGATCACATGAGTATCTCACACACGAGCACAAACATTGTAGCAAACCCATAAGTAAATAAGTAGCAAGAGAGACCAATAAAAAGCAAAACACACACACTCTTGCTCTCTCTCTCAACCTATGATCTATACACTTTCTCCCCCTTTGGCAACAAGTTGCCAAAAAGCTCAAAAATGCATAGTGCTATATGGCACTCTAAGCACGATCTTCGGAAGCTCCGGAGTGCGAAGATGGCATGGAGAGGACAACATCTTCAAAGACTTCGGCTGATGTCTAAGGAACTGGAGGGGTTGCCACTAGAGGGGCAACGGAGGCTGTGGCTGCAGGTGCTAAAGTTGTGGCCCTTGTGTCACTGACTGGCACAGCTGCACACCTTTGTGCTCTAGGCACCCTCTGGTAAGCATTTGTAGTAGTTCTTCCCCTCCTCTCCGCCACTTCTTCTTGGAGTTGCTCAACTACAGTCTGAATCTCTATGACCTTCAAATCTAGATCATAGAACTTTGTTTCAATGATTCTCTCAAGACTCTCTTGGTTGAGTCAGGGTGGTTAGTCCTTTCTCAATCCTCACTATGGCTTCAAGCAGATAGCTGAGCTGGTCCTGATTGGTCTTGAGATTTGCAGCTGAGACATCTGACATCTTGGAAACCTTTTCTACATTTGCCTTTTCTCTCTTCTCTTGAGCCTCTACCGATGTAGGATGTGAAGCATCCATGACAACTATGTTGTCCTCAAAATCTGGCCTCAAGGGAAGGTGCTCTTCGTCAAGCAGATATGTGCCTATGCCCACCTTGGAGTTGATGAGCATCTGAACGTGTGGAGCATAGCCACATGATCTCTTATGATCAGTTGCAGTCCTCTTAACAGTTTCTACTATCAAGGTCATCACCTTGAACTTTTCTGGCACATCAAACATGTGTAGCAAGTTTATGAAATGTCCTTTGATCATCCTGTCATCTCCAGACTTGCGCAACAAGGTGTGCCTCAAAATAGTGTTGATTGCTGGCAGTCCTGATAGAAGATAGTAAACTGAGCCAAACTTGTGTGTCTCCAAGGCATCATATGGTATCTCCTTGTACATGTGTTCCATGGAGTTGTGGCATTTCCTGGGCTTAGCATAGACATCAGTGTTCATTCTCCTTCTTCAGGTGCATGGATTAGCTCAGCCCACTCAGCAATAGAAGATTGGTACCTGGTACCCTCCGTCATCCAGACAATCTTGCCATCTAGGTAGAAATGGGCTGTGGAATAGAATTGAATCACCATTTCATCATTCCACTTGGTCAGTTTCTGACCCACAAAAGCATCAACTCCATTCATTATGAAGCTCTCATGAACTCCAGGAAAGTGGTCTTCATTGTCATCAATGAAATTCCAGTCGACCCACTTCATGTCATTGACTATGGGCTTCTTGTCTAGGAGGACTGTCTCATAGAAGTCATGTTGTGCCTTGGTGTGGAACATGTAGTCTACAATAGTTCTTCTCCTTGTTGCATAAGGATCTGTTTGCTTCCATAGTCTGAGACCTGCATCTTTCCTCAACTTCATGTTCTCAGCAATGGGATGGTTGTCGTCATGATCAGGTATCTTGGGCTTGAGTTTTTTGATCACTTGGGGCTCTTCCTCTTCTTGAGCTTTAGGCACTGGGGCCTTGTTCTTCTCTGCAGCAGGGATGTTCCTGGTAGATCTCTTGGGTGCAAATTACTTTGGAACAGTCTTAGGCTTGGATGTTGCAGCCCCAAACTTAATTGCATCTCCCATCAACTTCTGTGCTTTAGGTCGAGGTGCAGCAACTTCTTCCTCTTCTTCATCTTCATCTAGCTCTTCCATCATGGAAGGCTTTCTAATTACTCTAGCCATGGTCTTCTTGACCCTTTCCTTTCTCTTCTTGCCTCCAGCAGCCTCTTCTTCCTTTGATTGCAAGATTTCAAGAGTTGAGACCCTGGCTTTTGACATAGGCTTTCTCTAAGCAGGAGCCTTCACTTTCATTCCTGGCTTGATGACAGCAGCAGCAACAAATTGTTCTTTCTTGATCAACTTCTTCTTGGAAGTGACCTCCTCTTCTACCACAAAATCCTCATCCTTAGAATCCGAGTTTCTCTTCCTCCTTTTCCTTGTTTCTGCCTTGGGCAGGTTGCTTGGGGTGCTTCTGCTTCCATCATCAGAAGTGCTGTTGGAGGGGCTAGTGCCCTCACCGAGATTATGGTGCTCTTCTAACTTGTTTTCGCTGTCACTCTAGTCTGACATCACTAACATTGAAAGCTGACCCTGTGAATGGATAGGTTGAAATGGAGTAGATAAGTATCACAAAGCACAACCATTTTGCAAACAAATGAGTCAAAAACTTAGTTTTAGTTTTCTGCAGAAAGCATTTTGGAGCTACCGATATTACCAACTCGGTGACACCGAAGCAACTATGGAGTCTAAACATGCAAGATCAGTCAGACTGAGATGCAGTTTGATGACTATGAGTTGCTAGGGTTTCACAGAGAAATGAACTTGGTCACACCGATTAGCATGTTTCGGTCGGACTAAAAACACTTGTGCTTTGGCCTGAGCCATATCGGTGAGACCTAAATCCTAATATCGGTCGGTCCGAGATGAGTTCGGCAAAAACCTAAACCTAATTTTTGCATCAAATCTAATCTATCGGAGTTTTGAAGTGGATAGATTTGTCTCAATCATGGCAAGAATATGGGCATTGATGTTTGTGCAAGGAATCAGAGTAAGGAACGCACAAAGGGTCGAGTTCATACCCTAGCTCGGCGATGAACTCGCTATGGCGACAACGAATGTGAGGATTCCCGTTGATGGCGGAGAAGACCAACGGTAGGGGGTCGCGGGCAATGTGGAGATGATCCAGAGACCTCGAGTTGGCAGAGCTGGATAGGCGTGGGTGAAGTGTTTGGAGGAATTTCCAAATTTTCAACCCGTGGGTATATATATCCAGACTCGGTTGGTGTGACCGAGTGGAATAACTCAGTGGCACCGAGATGCAAAATCGCAAGCGGTTGCTGCAACTTGGTGTGACCAAAGGGTTCAAATCGGTTGCACCGAGATTAAAACCTAGATCGACTTAATGAACTCGGTATGACCAGATGGAATGGATCGGTCAAACCGAAATGCACTAAGAAGTTTTGGAAGTTAAGTCCTTGACGGATTGGTGACTCCAAGTGCTCCTCACCCGGAGGGTCCGAATTCGACTTGTTCAAACTTTGTGATGTAGCATGAATAGAGTTTGAGATGAGAAAAGCATAGATAGCTAGAGGGAGTTCTTAGGCATTCTTGTCCATCCATTTGGCAAAAACAAAAGACAATCAAATAAAACAACAAATGGATGTCCTCGAATGAGAAAATATGCAACCAACATGTTCACACAATAAGATAGCAAATGAAATATGTGGCAAATTATGCACAAACACTCTAGCATCTATCAAGCAATTGGCGATGACTAGGTAATCTATATATGAGTATATTGACTGAGGAGTCAAATGAGAACATTTGATCATAGGTCATACTCATTGTTTAAGAACAAGTGGGGTTACCACTTTTACACAAAAACTACAACAAATACACTTCCATGATGATATGTGTTTGTCACAGTAGGTCACGTTTTCTGTCATGCATGTACATCCATGACGATTTTATGACAGAATCAAGATAGGCATACCTGTGCTGTCGTAGAAGTGTTCCATGACATTACCAAAATTATCATCACGGAAGTGTCCACTTCCATGACGATAAATGACGCGTCATGGAAGTGTTTTCGTCAAGGGTGACCGACACGTGGCATCCACCATGAAAGGTTGCCGTTAAGCAATTGGGTCTAGTTTTTGATCTATTAACCCGTTAACAGCCCGGACCAATTGGGATTTTCCACATGTAAAATTCTCATTGGATAGAGGAAACACGTGTTGGCTCACCGTTAGGACATATGTCATCCACTCATTGGATAGGAGGCGCCTATGATACATCAACACGTGGCATGACCCAACAGAGGCCCATTCTAGTTAAAAGGCCGGCCCGTCTGACTTGGTCAAAAGGTAACGGGCTGGCCCACGGAAAGCCTGTTAATGGCTTGTTCGTATATAGCCCATTTACGGCCCACTAACTCCCGGCCCATTACGACCTATCGGAATTAAGCCCGGTAGCTTCATCTGGGCCGTCCAATATGATTCCAGCCCGTTGTAACTTCCGGCCCATGTATGGCCCATGATGTGTTTCGTCCCATATGAGGCCCTTTGTAACTCTGGGCCCATTAAAGTCCCGAGATGAAAGTGGCCCATAATGAACAGTGTATCACTTTATACCCATTAACGACCCATTATTCCGTCGGCTGTTTCCTAGCCGTGTTAACTTTCGGCCTTCTAAGGGCCCATTTATTCTTGGGCTCATTTCTAGAATTCGGTTAGTTACGGTCCGTTAGTGGCCTGTTCCGTTTGTGGGCCAAATTCAGCCCATGGTTACATTCGGCTTGTTTGTGGCCCATTAACCCATTGGGCTATTTTCATAGCGTTATCAAGTACGACCTATTAACGACCCTTTATGGTCCATGAATAGTACGACCCATGTTTGGAGAAATGATTATATGCCCTGTAGAAGGCCCATGGATCCTACGGCCCCGTAGAAGGCCCATGGATCCTACGGCCCGTAGAAGGCCCATGGATCATACGACCCGTGGAAGGCCCATGGATCATACAGCCCATAGAAGGCCCATGGATCATATGGCTCGTAGAAAGTCCATGGATTCTACGACGTGTACAAGGCCCACGGATCCTATGGCCCGTAGGAGGCCCATGGTTACAACAGTCCATGTGTTGCCATGATGATTATTGTGGCCTAGTTACCAAAAATAGGTTATTGTGGCCACTAGAAAAACACAGAAAAAGAACTGAAGTGACTACAAGCAAACAACTAAACAAGACAATAAGGAAATAAATAAGAAAGCAACTAACGCTAGCCTATTACAGCTATTACACATATTACATCCACTTGACATCAAAGTTCGCCACCAGTGCAAATATGGGGAACAAAGCAGCATATTACATACAGTGGCCATCAAAATTGGCCACTATTGCAAATAAACACGGCAACAAAACAAGTCCATAACTGGAACAACTTCGGAAGAACTCAAGAAACGTTATCATGGGTACCCACCATGCTTGGAATAAGCTTAGCAAGCTTATTAGCTTTGTCCTGTAAGGCGCTAAAATCCTCCAACGCTTGCTGTTGCACCAAAAAGTATGCATCTGAATGCTCCAGGGACTTTCGTAGTCCTTCCACTTCTTGTCGCAGCACAGCTGATCAATGTCTTTCATCTTGTAGTTGAGACTCAAGAAACCGAACTGATTCAGACAGTGAGTTTGAATAGCTTGTGCAAGCGGTAGTGGCCAGTAACTCGAACAGTAAACCAAGACAGTACTTTGGGGTTGTCTCATTGTCTTCAAGATAGTTTTCCTTAGCTGTTTTATCAGCTTTGTTGGAGACCAACAAGGATGTCTCTCAATCCTGAACCTTATCTGCTTTACTTCCTTTACCATTGCTTAATAAGGCACTCTTCCTCAATATTCCGTCAGCATTCTAAAAGAAGAAACAAGCAGACACATAACATATTTAGCATGTACTAGTATATGAAACTCATTTCGGTGAACCAGTTCATTAGTAAGGTGGACAAGATTAAACTACCAAGTCTTCTATTGCCAAGTAGTACATTATAAAAGCATCAAACAAACATATATCTATGTCCTATGGTCACTGCATTGTATTGCCAAATAAAAATAGAGACACAGTTCAAATCATATCAGTTCAAGACAAAGCAACACTGAAAGTATAAAGCGTGGGAAACTACACGGCACAACAAGATTTTAGATGGGTACCACGGGTCTACATGTACAACAACACTATTGGCCCTGTTGTGATGCTAGTAATGTGCATGATATGAGAAGTCAACTGTATACACAATTGAAATTAAAATCAACAGATCTATTTATAAGAGCAAACCTGTTAAAGAAACATGCGTAAACATACCTGTTGTGCCATTGGAGTTTCCATTGGATCGTTCAATTTAAAAATAAGTTTGTATGAGTAAATACAATTATACAAGAGCAAAGCAGTATGCACGATAGCAATTGAATCTTGAATGAGAACAGTTATTCTTCAGGTTTAAGCACTTGTTCTACATGAACAGAGTACAGTAAGACACAAGAATATAGTACTTAAAATAAAATGAGCTCATAGACCGTACCATATTCTTGGTTCAGGACCAGTACAGAATAAGGCGTTCCCAGTCATCGTCCAGTAAATGTGTCTCAGGAGAACGTAAGGGAATTTGATGAGTTTCTTTGCCAGTGAAGTAGATTTTCTTCAGATAATTCCGATACTGCCACCAAGCATTCTTGAAGACAGCAGAGGTATTAGCACAGGTTACCTCATCCTGAGTTTCCAAATCTGTCCTTCTCTACAGAGAGAAATGGGAAAAATTTACCGTATTATAACCATCATGGAGGTACAATGTATGGGACGAAGCAAAGTAATTGCCATGAATAACATTACTTACACATAAATCCTAGACAAACACCTGCAACTAGCATTTTCCTTTATCTCCAGTATAATATTTCCATGATGGGAAGATACACACATAGGATTTAACAGCATCAAATGTGATAAATGCTAAACTATGAATGGCTGGTTGTGCTTCCTCCACATGAATAGGTGTACTAACTGGTGGAGTTGGGGTTCGCCGTGGTAGTACTAGCGCTTTGAGCACTAGAGCTACCTTACTAACTGCTCTTGTTTGGGAGCTCTATGGTGGAGATGGTGATGTGTCAACATGAGCTAGGTTACTATCTGCTGGGGTGGGGTTAGATTGGGTGAAGTTGGTTCTCTGTCCATCGGAGTAGGGGTAAAATCTGCGAGAGTCTGGGTTATGTGTGGTAGGGATGGTTCTCGTGCATGTACAACCAGGGTGCTATCTCCACCAAGAGGCAACACTATTTTATTTGAAGACCATGTTTTTACTCCGCTATATACTGCCATCACCCGCTCCAATTCAAATGGCTGATACAAAGCAAACATAGTTGAATGTACAAACATTGTATGAGAGACAGATGCAATAGATAGTGTGGAAAAAAGAGGGCATGAAATAGTTGACATGTATATTGCTTAACTAAAATGGATAGCATGACATAATTTCACATATATGATGTCCATCTAAACTGGATAGCATAGCATAACATAATTCAAAGATATGATGACTAACTAAACATGATCGCATGACATAATTCACATACATGTTATCTAAGTAATCAGGATCGCATGATTTAATTCACATATGTGACTTATATGCTAAGTAGAGGGCATTCACATATATTATGTCTGAACTAAGAACATGGTGTTGAATATTGTGTATATAACTTCTAAACTATGCAATGCAAGACACCACATGCATGATATGAGCAGTATAACCATGCCAAGTTCGAGCATACACCTCGGTGGGGGAATAGGACTGGTCATCTGTCTCTGAATCCATCTCTGAGGAGCTATCAAGACCCAGCAATAGATCTGCTTCGACAGGTAGCACTATCTGCTCTGAAGGCCTTTGAGGGAGTCCAGGATTAGGGGGTCTCCGGACAGCCGGACTATATCCTTTGGCCGGACTGTTGGACTATGAAGATACAAGATTGAAGACTTCGTCTCGTGTTCGGATGGGGCTTTTACTTGGCGTAGAAGGCAAGCTAGGCAATACGGATATGCATATCTCGTCCTTTGTAACCGACCTTGTGTAACCCTAGCCCCCTCCGGTGTCTATATAAACTGGAGGGTTTTAGTCCGTAGGACAACATACAATCATACCATAGGCTAGCTTCTAGGGTTTAGCCTCTCTGATCTCGTGGTAGATCAACTCTTGTAATACTCATATCATCAAGAATAATCAAGCAGGACGTAGGGTTTTACCTCCATCAAGAGGGCCCGGACCTGGGTAAACATCGTGTCCCCTGCCTCCTGTTACCATCCGCCTTAGACGCACAGTTCGGGACCCCCTACCCAAGATCCGCCGGTTTTGACACTGACATTGGTGCTTTCATTGAGAGTTCCACTGTGTCGTCATCATAAGGAAGATGGCTCGCCTCATTGTCAAGGTCAACATCACCTCTAGGGGAGCCCTGGCTGTAGGCCAAACTCTCCGACTAGGCTGCTTTGTCATGACCGCCCGTTCGGCCGCTGCACCGATGATGACCTCTCGGGTCATCGAAAATAGCCTCCACATCGGCTCAAAATTTGCTAAGCAGATGGATCCAATGTAGCTCTCCTCTTTGAACGAGCTCTTGGATCGCATTGCCGCTCTAGGAGTCACTATGGACTACGATCGGATCGGGCTTAAACCCGACCAAAGGGAGATTAACTCTCTGCCGGTCACCCATCAGATAACGGTGGTGGAGGAGCAATGCGGCGATTCTCCCTCTATCCTAAGGACGAACTATGTCCGGATTCCCGAGCTCTCCGAACAGGATACTCGCTCACGGGAGGACGCCGCCCTAACCCTGAATCCAGAATCAGGCCGCATACCGAACCCGTAGGGCAACATCCCGGAGCCCGAACTTCCAAGATCGGAAACTCCCCTGCCCCGGGATCACAGATTGGGTCAAGGTTTGGACTTAAATCCACCCACCCACCCAGATACAAACTATATTTCCCACATTAGGCAAGCGCCCCAAGAGACAGTACATCACTATTGGGCCAGATTCCTCATTGTAATGAACAAGGTCAAGGACTGCCGCGAGGAAGATGCAATTTCGTTCTTTTGCAACAATTGCATGGACAAGGGAGTCCTCAACTCCATAAGTCGCTGCGACATAGCACACTTCACTGACTTGGCAGACATAGTACGGAAATATTGTGCGATGGAAAGTGCCTGGAAAACCCAAACACAATTTTGGGATAATCCGGCTCTGACAAAACTCCCAGTCCGAACTAAAAGGGTGCACTCTCATAAGTCGCCTGACTCAATTACAAAGAAGTAAAAGCCCAATACAGGGCGTGGAACCGTATTGGAGGGATGGCTCAACGGGCCCTGCAAAATCCATAGTACAGCGGATACCATATCAACACACATCCTTAGAGCATGTTGGGTACTCCGGCAGGTGGCCAAAAGCGGTGAGTATCTTCTCACCCAAAATACCTCAGAGCACCTTCCCATGGATAAAAACACAGTATTAATGGTCTTCGAGACCTTCGCCTCAAATAATAGGCGTAAGCGAGCACTCCGCGGCCTTGCCAAAGGCTGCCACGTGGTAGCAATAAATCGATGGAGCGACATGGCTATCACCTTCAACGCCAGTGATGAACCTAAATTCCGAACAGCCCGAGCACCAGCCGCTTTGGTCCACAGTCCAATTGTGGACGGCTTTCGGCTCACTAAGGTGCTCATGGATGGCGGCAGCGGATTAAACCTCATCTATGAGGAAACTCTCCAAAAAATGGACATAGACAACAACCGTATTGAGCAAAGCAGTACGACCTTCCGAGGAATCATCCCTAGTCGGGAGGCACGTTGCGCTGGGAAAATCACACTTGATGTGGTATTCGGCACTCCGGAGAATTACAGGTCCAAAGAAATTACATTCCAAGTGGCCTCGTTCAGTAGCGAATACCACGCCCTTCAAGGGCGTGAGGCATTCATGATTTTTCAAGCCATACCCCATTACGGGTACATGAAGCTCAAAATACCCAGACCCAAGGGAATTATCACTCTAGCTAGTGATCCGGACATAGCACTCCGCGCCGAGAACAAAACAGCCGCACTAGCCCTCGAGGCATTATCCGAAGCCCTTGTGGCGGAGGAGTTAACCACGCTGCGCTCCACGGTGGACATGGACGACGTGATACTAGACAAAAGATCCATGTCCACCTCCTTTAAACCAGCGGACGAAATAGTTAAATTCCAAGTCCATCCAATGGACCCTACAAAAACAGCATCCATTGGGGCACAGTTAGACCCTGCTGTAGACACCACACTACAGGAGTTTCTATGCGAGAATTGGGATATATTCGCCTGGCATCCTTCAAACATGCCAGGAATCCCACGCAGATTGGCCGAGCATACCCTTAATATTCTAAAAGGATTCAAGCCGGTCAAGCGGACTCTTCGGTGTTTCTCTAAACCTAAGCGACAAGCCATGGGAGAGGAGCTGGCCAAGCTACTGGAAGCCGGATTCATTAAAGAAATAAAACATCCGGATTGGCTAGCAAACCCAGTGATGGTACCAAAGAAGGACAAATCCTGGTGCCTATGTGTCGACTTCAAAGACCTTAACAAGGCTTGCCCAAAGGATCCATTCCCACTCCCTCGCATCGATCTAATTATCGACGCTACCGTAGGACACGAATCATTGTGCTTCCTCGATGGATACTCCGGTTACCACCAGATTAAGATGGCGGAGTCTGATCAAGCTGCAACGGCATTTATAACACCATACGGCCCCTTCTGCTTTAACACAATGCCCTTTGGGCTCAAAAAAGCCGGCGCAACATATCAGCGCATGATCCAGACATGTCTGGAAAAGCATATCGGTAAGACTATGGAGGCATATGTAGACGATGTGGTCATTAAAACCAGACACATTGACTCTTTAATAGACGACTTGAGGCTCACGTTCACCAATCTCCGAACATACGACATTAAGCTCAATCCGGAAAAATGCGTTTTCGGCGTTCCCGCCGGAAAGCTCCTGGGCTTCATCGTGTCCAGTAGAGGAATTGAAGCAAATCCGGCTAAAATCCGAGCTCTATCACAATTGGCTATCCCAACTGACCTCAAGAAAATCTAGAAATTGACTGGATGCGTGGAGGCTTGAAGCCGCTTTATCTGCCGATTAGGAGAAATGGCACTTCCCCTTTATCGCCTTCTTCGGCGCACCAAACACTTCGAGTGGACGGATGCGGCCATGGCTGGACTGGAAGAAATCAAAGCCATCCTGGCCGCCAACCCAATCCTGGCCGCGCCAACTGTTGGCGAACAAATGCTATTATATATAGCGGCAACTCACCAAGTCGTAAGAGAGTGCTTGTTGTCGAATGAGAGATGGACGGACATAAATTCGCGCTTCAAAAGCCGGTATATTATGTATCCACTGTCCTGACTCCATGCAAATCACGGCACCCACATTACCAAAATATAGCATATGCGGTATTTATGGCATCCAAGAAATTATGACACTACTTTCAAGAGTGTTTGATTAGGGTGGCATCCGAAGTACCACTCAATGACATAATAAACAACCGTGATGCCACGGGCCGGATTGCCAAATGGGCCATCGAGCTCCTCCCGTTCGACATAACATATAATCCACGACGAGCCATTAAGTCACAAGTACTGGCCGATTTCATAGCCGAATGGATAGAAGCCGAACTCCCTAAAGAGTACGGCGCATAATCCAATTGGATCATGCACTTCGATGGCTCTAAAATGCTGGCTGGTCTAGGGGCTGGCGTCGTCCTGACGTCCCCCACTAGAGACACGGTGCAATACGTGCTCCAAATACTATACAAGGACTCCAATACCACAGCCGAATACGAGGCCCTATTACACAGCCTCCGGATGGCAGTCTCCATGGGCATCGAACGCCTAGAGGTGCGTGGGGACTCGAACCTTGCAATATCCCAAATAAATGGAGACTTCGATGCCAAGGATCCGAAAATGGCGGCATATCGCAACGCCGTCCTCAAAATGTCAGCCCGGTTCGAGGGGCTGGAATTCCACCATGTGGCTCGAGAAAACAACCAGGCAGCAGGCATCCTAGCACGTATCGGCGCTAAACGCGACCCTGTCCCACCAAACATCTTCCTGGAAAGACTGTTTAAACCATCTGTGGTATGGGAAGGGGACACCGGCAAAAATAGTCCGGATCCGGCCACAACCCTAGATACCGAATACTCTGACACAATCGGAGGCTCTGCCACCGAAATAACGCCTTCAGCCCACGTGATAATGGACGTCATCGCCCCGTGGACAGAACCATTCCTGGCCTACCTAACTAGACAAGAATTACCCGAGGACCAAAATGAGGCTCGCTGCATAGTGCGGCGATCTAAAGCCTACAAGGTCCATGAGGGAGAACTCTATAAGAAAAGCACAACCGGAGTCTTTCAAAGGTGCATCTCCGAAGAGGAAGGGCGGAAGCTTTAGGCAGAAATCCATGCCGGACTCAGCGGCCACCAAGCAGCAGCCCGGGCCCTTGTAAGTAAGGCCTTTCGTACAGGTTTTTATTGGCCGACGGCTCGGGCAGATGCACAACATCTGGTTCAACATTGTGTTGGTTGCCAGCTTTTTGCAAACCAAAGCCACATGCCACCTACCGCCCTCCAAACAATCCCCATTACTTGGCCCTTTGCAGTCTGGGGGCTCGATATGGTCGGACCCCTCAAAGGGGGAACCCATAAGAGAAAATACTTACTGGTCATGGTGGACAAATTCACCAAATGGATAGAAGCCAAACCTGTCAAAACGGGTGAATCCGGACCGGTGATAGAATTCATATCCGGGGTTGTACACCGTTATGGCGTCCCCCACAACATCATCACTGGCAACGACACGAACTTTATAGCCGACGAGGTGAAACTTTGGTGCAGCAACATGGGCATCAAGCTCGATTATGCTTCTGACTATCATCCACAAACTAACGGTCAAGTCGAACGAGCGAATGGTCTTATCATGAGTGGTATTAAACCCAGATTAGTCTGGTCCTTAAAGGAATCAGACACCCATTGGGTAGAGGAGCTCGACTCCATACTACGGGGGCTGCAGACCACACCGAATCGCACTACCGGATACACACCGTTTTTTATGGTGTAAGGCGCTGAGGCGGTGCTGCCTTGCGACATAATTCATGACTCACCTCGAGTGCGCATGTACGAAGAAAGAGAGGCCAAGCTCGATCGGCAGGACAGTTTGGATGCCCTAGAGGAGGAGCGCGATGTGGCAAAAGCCCGTTCCGCATTCTATCAACAACAAGCTCGAAGGTATCAAAGCAGAGAAGTGCGGGCCAAAACCTATAACGTTGGTGAACTAGTTCCGCGCTTGCCGGAGAAGAAAAAGAACAAGCTCAAGCCCAAATGGGGAGGTCCCTTCATTATCGACCAGGTTCTGACCGGTGGAACGTACTGTTTGCGGGATGCATCGAATAATCGACTCGAGCCAAACCCATGGCACGCAGCCAGACTCCGAAGATTCTGCGCCTAGCGCCGGACTCTATGCTCGTCTCCTTACCTCCATGAAATTTTTGCACATCTGTTTTTATCTCTTTTTTCTTCAAAGCCCTAAAGGGATAAACCTGTGTCTTGTTTACATAATCTTGATGCGCTAACCGCGCTCAATATACCCGGGGGCTTCCTATATAGAAGCTTAACCTAATTATTTTTCCGGGCTTCATGCCCCTCACATGTGTTATTCTTCCGCATGTACCTTTTTTCGCCATTATATGCGTCGATATGAACTAAGTTTTGGCCAAGCTGGGTTGCCTGGCTCTTGTGTTTATGCCCTACATTCCCGTTAATTCGGCTAGGGCATAAGGGGAGCACCTCTGCGATTGTTACTGCCGGGTCAGCCGGATGTGTACCCCAGACTGGGTGAAGCCGAAAGCTAGCGTTCTTAAGGGAATATTCGGTCATTGAACAAAAGATTACTTTCATTTAAATTACTACACGCCCCCAGATGTTTTTAGACTGCGTCTCGCAGTTCAGACATGCACATTAGGGCATGCATACCCAGGGAAAGGAACCCTTAACGGAACTATTCTCCCTGGAAGATGTTTCTTACTATCCATGTAATATAACATAGCTAGTTGGGTACTTGTCTGTTCAAGCACTTATGACCCCTACGCCTGGTTTCCATGCATACCCTGGTTTTTATATAACCGAGTGGGTATTCGGATACACTCCGGACTACCGGGTCTAGAGGTCGAAGCGAAAAGGTCCGCGATGACAAATGATTTACAATCCGGCTAGGGACATCACATATGTCACTTGAAGTACACAGTCGCTAAGACTGATTAAATTCTTCTTCTATACCATCCAACAGGCTGTCTAGCCTACAATCCTGTTGGGAATACTTTGCGGCTAATTCTACTTGATTATATACTAAACTAACAGGGATCTCTTTCCCATCGGGCCCCACAGGTCCGACCTCGGCCATGTGGTTTGGGTCAGCCTTGGTATATCGTGTCTTCACCATAGCCCAGGCTTCCCGTGCACCTTGTCGGCAGGCTGATATCTTCCATAATCAAAAGTGCTGCCGCGCTCCCTTAAGCTTCTCTATAAGCTCCCCATGCCTCCTGGCGGGGACGCGGACGGCCACAAGGCTTGGGCAATACTCTGCATCACCTGCCGAACTTGTTCGTGCAGTTGTGAGAGCTCTGGCAGAAGATCACTCGAGGACCCGGGCATCTCCTCCGTGAGACGACCCGTCAGCATACCTACAGACATAACGCTGTTAGCAGGCTTCTTCGCCGAAATCCTTTAAAAAGTTCATTCAAGCACATACTAAAAATGCCGCGCTGAAGCCGTTTATTCTCCTTCACGGAGTCCGCAAGCTGGGCTCGAACATCCTTCAGTTCCAAGCCTAACCGGATATTGGCATCTTGGAGATCATTTTTCTCTTGCCTGACTCACATCAGCACGCGCTTGCCAGCACTTCGCTGTCGATCATCACGTGCCGTATCCGCCTCCACGGCCACCGGATTCACTCCGGGGCCACCTGCAACATCTATTGTTAGGTGTGCATATACGCCGCATACTACCTGGTACTGATATTCTTTACAATAGACAAAAGAGTTACCAAGGGGACCCTTCTTAGACTCCTTCAATGCGGCAATAGCGGCTTCCAGCTGGGCCTTGCACTCGTCCAGCTCTTGAGACATTTGGGAATTCTTCTCCGTAAGAACCTGCACAAATAATGATCCTTAAATCAATTGCGTCAACTGTTTCAAGTATCAGGGGCTACTGATACATATACTCGTTTGATTTGCTTGCCCGTACATCCCTTACATACTGGTCCGTGGCTCTGGCTAGACCATTTTGAGCAGCACGGAGGTACGCGTCTCTAGAATTGAAGGCATCAAATGCCTCTGGTGAGAAGCAAGCATCACAGAGTACGGCCAGGCGACGCATATGATTCATGGCGCTCTCCACTTCTGAATTTGTGGCGGACAGTCTATCCGCATCCTCGTAGGAGGAGTATCCGGCGTCCGCCCCATGTCGGCTTCCGCCTCGATGTCCGGCCCTGGAGCCTGACTGGTGGAAGCGTGATTGGCGGCCTCTTCGGACATATTCCGGCGAGCGTTTTTTCTATTAAAGAAACATGGACGTCATTACATTTTGAGAAAGACGACAACCACGGAGCGGGGTTTTTTTCATACCTATGCGCCGACGTCTCCATCCTGACCGCCTTCCTTTTTGGCCTACTCGGCCTCGGTGCCTCTTGTTGGCGAGTTGCTGCGGGTTCGGCACGGCATGCCTTCCCTGTAAAACACCATATGTATATGGTAGGTGAAGTGTCTAAAAAGGGGATCCTAGTATTTGGAGTTGGGATTTTGGTTTTTCTTACGTGCGACACAGGGAGCAGTCTGGGATAGTCGGCTGTAATGGCCACCATGGCATCATCACAGCTCAATTGATAGAACTGCCTGTCTATCAGCTCCACAAATATGTCCGGATCTTCTTCGAGTCCGGGACTGAGGGCCCAGTCAGGGTCCTCTAGTTGTGGAGATGGGCTGTTGACCTCCCTTACAGCTTTTCGCGGTTCCTGTCGTAAAATGGCAAGGTGAGTACCTACAACAAAGAATGCGGGAAGAATGGGAGTAAGGAGATATAACTCACCCAGCTTGGAGGGTTGTACATCGAGAATCCATCCCGTGGCTTGAAGCGGATGAACTCCTCTTCCTCTCCCTTGAACAACTCGGACATAATTTTTGCTAAAGCAGAAGCGGAGTCCGGTCCCTTACGCCCGCAACGGGTGATAACCCACAAGTATAGGGGATCGCAACAGTTTTCGAGGGTAGAGTATTCAACCCAAATTTATTGATTCGACACAAGGGGAGCCAAAGAATATTCTCAAGTATTAGCAGCTGAGTTGTCAATTCAACCACACCTGGAAACTTAATATCTGCAGCAAAGTGTTTAGTAGCAAAGTAATATGATAGTGGTGATAATGGTAGCAAAAGGTAACATTAGTAAAAGCAATGTTTTTGGTATTTTGTAGTGATGCTAGAAATAGCAACGGGAAAGTAAATAAGAGACGCACAATATATGGAAAGCTCGTAGGCAATGGATCGGTGATAGAGAATTATGCCGGATGCGGTTCATCATGTAACAGTCATAACCTAGGGTGACACAGAACTAGCCCAGTTCATTGATATAATGTAGGCATGTATTCCGAATATAGTCATACATGCTTATGGAAAAGAACTTGCATGACATGTTTTGTCCTACCCTCCCGTGGCAGCGGGGTCCTTATGGAAACTAAGGGATATTGAGGCCTCCTTTTAATAGAGAACCGGAACAAAGCATTAACACATAGTGAATACATGAACTCCTCAAACTACGGTCATCACCGGTAAGTATCCCGATTATTCTCACTTCGGGGTTAACGGATCATAACACATAATAGGTGACTACAGACTTGCAAGATAGGATCAAGAACACTCATATATTTATGAAAACATAATAGGTTCAGATCTGAAATCATGGCACTCGGGCCCTAGTGACAAGCATTAAGCATAGCAAAGTCATAGCAACATCAATCTCAGAACATAGTGGACACTAGGGATCAAACCCTAACAAAACTAACTCGATTACATGATAGATCCCATCCAACCCATCACCGTCCAGCAAGCCTACGATGGAATTACTCACGCACGGCGGTGAGCATCATGAAATTGGTGATGGAGGATGGTTGATGATGACGACGGCGACTGATTCCCCTCTCCGGATCCCCGAACGGACTCCAGATCGGCCCTCCCGAGAGGTTTTAGGGCTTGGCGGCGGCTCCATATCGTAAAACACGATGATTTCTTCTCTCTGATTTTTCTCTCCCCAAAACTCAATATATGGAGGTGGAGTTGGAGTCGGAGAGGCAACACGGGGCCCACGAGGTAGGGGGGCGCGCCCCCCACCCTCATGGCAAGACGGTGGCCCCCCTGGCCTTCATCTTTGGCAGGTATTTTTCTTATTTTCTGAAAAGTGTCTCCGTGAAGTTTCAGGTCATTCCGAGAATGTTTGCTCCTGCACATAAATAACACCATCGTAATTCTATTGAAAACAGCGTCCGTCCGGGTTAGTTCCATTCAAATCATGCAAGTTAGAGTCCAAAACAAGGACAAAAGTGTTTGGAAAAGTAGATACGTTGGAGACGTATCAACTCCCCCAAGCTTAAACCTTTGCTTGTCCTCAAGCAATTCAGTTGATAAACTGAAAGTGATAAAGAAAAACTTTTACAAACTATGTTTTGCTCTTGTTGTTGTAAATATGTAAAGCCAGCATTCAAGTTTTCAGCAAAGATTATAACTAACCACATTTGCAATAACGCATAGGTCTCTAGTTTAGTCATATCAATAGCATGAGTTTTTTTCTATATGCAGCCACCTCTGGGTATTGAAGTTCCTGATGGTCATGTTTGTCGCCTTCGAAAGGCCCTCTATGGGAAAAAAGCAACCACCTCGTGCTTGGTTTGAGCGGTTCAGCTCTGTGGTTCAAGCTGCTGGTTTCTCTTCTAGTGAGCATGACCCTGCACTTTTCACTCATACATCTGACCGCGGCCGTACCTTGCTTCTTCTCTATGTTGATGATATGTTGATCACTGGAGATGATCAGAAGTACATTACTTTTGTGAAGAAAAAGTTGAGTGAGCAATTCAAGATGTTAGATTGATTTTCTCTCAGTTATTTTCTAGGAATTGAGGTTGATCAAACTAATGATGGTTACTATCTCTCTCAGCATCGCTATACTCAGGATCAACTAGCGAGCCATAATAATGAAACTCGGATGACAACACTTTCTCAAAACAATCGTAATATGATATAACTAGGTGGTATCTCGCTAGCCCTTTCTGAGACCGCAAAACATAAATGCAGAGCACCTTTAAAGACCAAGGACTGACTAGACATTGTAATTCATGGTAAAAGAGATCCAGTCAAGTCATACTCAGTGTAAACTAACAATAATGAATGCAAATGATAGCGGTGCTCTCCAAGTGGTGCTTTTTAATAAGAGGATGATGACTCAGCATAAAAGTAAATAGATAGGCCCTTTGCAAAGGGAAGTAGGGATTTGTAGTGGTGCCAAAGCTCGGTTTTGAAACAGAGGTGAATAATATTTTGAGTGGTATACTTTCATTGTCAACATAACAACCAAGAGATGGAGATATCTTCCATGCTACACACATTATAGGCGGTTCCCAAACAGAATGGGAAAGTTTATACTCCCCCTTCCACCACAAGCATCAATCCATGGCTTGCTCTAAACAACGAGTGCCTCCAACTAACAAGAGTACCAGGGGGATTTTTGTTTGCAATTATTTTGATTTAATTTGCATAAAGCATGGGACTGGGCATCCCGGTGACCAGCCATTTATCTCGTGAGTGAGGAGCGGAGTCTAGTCCTCTTGAGAATAACCCGCCTAACATGGAAGATACAAACAGCCCTAGTTGATACATGAGCTATTCAAGCATAAAAAACAGGATATTTATTTGAAGGTTTAGAGTTTGGCACATACAAATTTACTTGGAACGGCAGGTATATACCGTATATAGGTAGGTATAGTGGACTCATGTGGAATAACTTTGGGGTTTAAGGAGTTTGGATGCACAAGCAGTATTCCCGCTTAGTACAGGTGAAGGCTAGCAAAAGACTGGGAAGCGACCAGCTAGAGAGCGACAACAGTCATGAACATGCATTAAAATTAATCAACACCGAATGCAAGCATGAGTAGGATATAATCCACCATGAACATAAATATCATGAAGGCTATGTTGATGTTGTTTCAACTACATGCGTGAACATGTGCCAAGTCAAGTCATTTAAATCATTCAGAGGAGGATACCACCCTATCATACCACATCATAACCATTTTAATAGCATGTTGGCATGCAAGGTAAACCATTATAACTCATAGCTAATCAAGAATGGCATAAGAAACTATGATCTCTAGTTGTCATTGCAAACATGTTTATTCATAATAGGCCGAATCAGGAACGATGAACTAATCATATTTACAAAAAAAAGAGGTCGAGTTCATACCAGCTTTTCTCATCTCAGCCAGTCCATCATATATCATCATAATTGCCCTTCACTTGCACGACCGAATGATGTGAATAATAATAATAGTGCACGTGCATTGGACTAAGCTGGAATCTGCAAGCATTCAATAAACAGGAGAAGACAAGGAAATATGGGCTCTTTTGTCAGATAAACCATAATGCATAGAAGAGCCACTTCGACAATTTAATCATGGTCTTCTCCTATCAACCCCCAAAGAAAAGAAAAGAAATAAAACTATTTACACGGGAAAGCTCCCAACAAGCAAAAGAAGAACAAGAAATATTTTTGGGTTTTCTTTTTAGTTACTACTACAAGCATGGAAAGTGAACTAATTAAAAGCAACAACTATTTTTTTCTTAAGGTTTATTAAACACACGAGAAGAAAGCATAAAAAGGGAAATAAACTAGCATGGATGATACAATGAAAAAGTATGAACACCAACATCTAGCAATGAGTGTGTGATCATAAATGTAATGTCGGTGAGAAATACGTACTCCCCCAAGCTTAGGCTGTTGGCCTAAGTTCGTCTATGGCCACGGCTTGCCTGGTGGATATCCATAATAATAGTTGTTGGGGTCGTACTGTGATGAGGAAGAATAAGGCTCAGATTACTGGCTGACAATCATCTCCGGATCCCACTGGTAATTAGACTGTCGTGAAGGATCAAATTTTGGTTCCGGCTCTAGCTCCTCGGCTGGTGCAGGGTTCCGGTAGGCATGGATAGCCGTCAACGGGACAAGGTACGTGCCTACAGTCAAATCAAACAAAGAAGGAGCAGGCAAGGTAATAGTCCCAGGATGATGTTTATTAAAGAACAATTGATATTTAAGCTCTCCTACCCTATTCTTAACAATAAAATCATGTGCTACCATACTTTTATAATCTAGATAAACACGGGGCAGCACTTTTTCTTCCTTCTCAGCATGCCTAATAGGTATGTTAAAATGTGCAGCTAGGCGTGTAGCATAGATGCCTCCAAAAATGGGGCCCTTGGTATAGTTCAGACTTAACCGTTTGGCAATAATGCTGCCCATACTAAAATAGTTATCACCGTATAAACCATGGTGCAAAATAATAATATCAGGGATACTCAAGTTTCCACAGTTTCCGCGACCAATTAAGCAACGACTAGCAAATAATGCAAAGTAGCGTAAAACAGGAAAATGTATGCTAGTGATTCATGCATCGGAAACCTTCCTTGTTTCCCCTACAGTGATAGTGTCAATAAATCCCTCCACATCATCATGATGTGGTTCTTCTGTCTTGCCCCCAAAAGGGACTAAACAAATCTGACAGAAATCATAAAGTGACATCTCCTTATGCTCATCATATAAATGAAATTCCACCGTAGGTGGTGAGTTCCTAGAATGAAAATGAAAGTTTTGCACAAAGGTATTTGTGAGCAAGAGATACTGATTGCATTGGCCGTGGAGGAAAGCGGTAAGGCCTGCAGTCTGAGCCAACTCATGTAAATCTTCATAAATCCCGGCTGCTCTTAAGAAATCCTCGGAAGGCCATTCACATGCCCGAACCTCCGCGGTGCGAGGCAAGTTACACTTAGGCTTCGGTGCCTTTTCCTTCGAGCTTTGGCTCGATGAGCCCCTCAAAAGTCTCCTCATCATTTTCTGAAAAATTCTGAAATTTTTAGTAAACTCAAAATAAAAGTAAACCAAACTCAATAATATTGATAGTAACTACTCCTACAAGTGCCTAGGGCCTATATCATGCATCAAAAATACTTTTGACCATATAAATTTGACATGCAAGCTCAAGAATAGGGTCACCTAAGCAGCAAAAATTTGCAATGAATAAAGTACTAGAACAAAAACTAATTGGATCAATGGAGGAGTCACATACCAAGGAACAATCTCCCCAAGCAGTTTTGTGAGAGGTGCTTTGAGCAAGGAGATCGAAAATGGCAGCAAGATGAGCTAGAACTCGTGCTTGAGCTGGATATTTGTGTTTGGGGGAGGAAGATGAAGTGTGTGGGTGCAGGAATAAGTGGAGGAGGGCCACCGTGGGCCCACGAGGCAGGGGGGCGCGCCCTAAGGGTGGTGGGCGCGCCCGCCACCCTCGTGGGTAGGTGGTTGACTTTAATGCCCCGGACACACCCGCCGGTGGTCGTTACTCCTGGCGGGATCTAGACTGGCCCCACAGATCAATAATAGTCTTTTCTGCGCACTTTGTCCTCACTCATGCGCACCCGGGAGCAACTTCCCGGTCGGTCACCCATCCTGACACTACTCCAAGCTGAGCATGCTTAACTTTGGAGTTCTGTCCGAATGGGCTACCGGAAAAAAAGGAATTCCTTATTGATATGAGTAGTCTATCATCCCTAATAAGCCAGGCCATCACATACACCCCCACTTAGAGGAACCGACGTCCTCGTTGGGCCACAGGAACGTTCCCTCTTGGCACATACGTCTGTGCATCCAGTACGGTACATGTGCCATGCCGGGTGCCACGACGGGTCACAAACGTCATGAACAACATGACCGCGCACCTGTCCGCAAACATCCTTATAACCGTGAGGGTTGGCTCTAATACCAACTTTTAACGCCCCGGACACACCTGCTGGTGGTCGTTACTCCTGGTGGGATCTAGACTGGCCCCATAGATCAATACTAGTCTTTTTTGCGCACCTTGTCCTCACTCATGCACACCCGGGAGCAACTTCCTGGTCGGTCACCCATCCTGACACTACTCCAAGCTGAGCACGCTTAACTTTGGACTCTGTCCGAATGGGCTACTGGAAAAGAAGGAATTCCTTATTGATATGAGTAGTCTATCATCCCTAATAAGCCAGGCCATCACATTAACCCCCCTGGTGTGTTCTCAGTTCCATAAATCCTCGAATATTCTGAAAAAAAATCATATTTAATTTTCAGGGCATTTGGAGAACTTTTATTTATGAGGTATTTTTATATTGCATGGATAATTAGATAACAGACAGACAAATATTTAATTTTATTTTATTTAATATAAATAACAGAAAGTAAAAGTGGGGTACAGAAGGTTGTGCCTTCTAGTTTCATGCATCTCATGATCATCAAAAGGAATCCACTAACAAGGTTGATCAAGTCTTGTTAACGAACTCATTCCGAAAAACATGGAACCGGAGAAATTTCGAATAACACTATGCTACCTCAACGGGGATATGCACATCCCCAATAATAAGAATATCATATTTCTTCTTGACAGTTGAAAGAGGAAATTCAAAACCTCCAAATATAATCGATGGAATTTTTCCAATAGAGTTGATACTATGAACTTGAGGTTGTTTCCTCGGAAAGTGTACCATGTGCTCATTACCATTAACATGAAAAGTGACATTGCCTTTAGTGCAATCAATAACAGCCCCTGCAGTATTCAAAAAGGGCGTTCCAAGAATAATAGACATTCTATCGTCCTCGGGAATATCAAGAATAACAAAGTTCGTTAAAATAGTAACATTTGCAACTACAACAGGCACATCCTCACAAATACCGACAGGTATAGCAGTCGAATTATCAGCCATTTGCAAAGATATTTCAGTAGGTGTCAACTTATTCAAAGCAAATCTACGATATAAAGAGAGAGGCATAACACTAACACCGGCTCCAAGATCACAAAAAGCAGTTTTAACATAGTTTCTTTTAATAGAGCATGGTATAGTGGGTACTCCTGGATCTCCAAGTTTCTTTGGTATTCCACCTTTAAAAGTATAATTAGCAAGCATGGTGAAAGTTTCAGCTTCCGGTATCTTTCTTTTGTTTGTAATAATATCTTTCATGTACTTAGCATAAGGATTGGTTTTGAGTATATCAGTTAATCGCATACGCAAAAAGATAGTTCTAATCATTTCAGCAAAGCGCTCAAAATCTTCATCATCCTTTTTCTTGGATGGTTTAGGAGGAAAGGGCATGGGTTTCTGAACCCATGGCTCTCTTTCTTTACCATGTTTCCTAGCAAAAAAATGTATTTCTTATCATAACGTTGATTCTTTGATTGTGGGTTATCAAGATCAACAACAGGTTCAATTTCTACATCATTATCTTTACTAGGTTGAGCATCATCATGAACATTATCATTAACATTACCACTAGTTTCAGGTTCATTACCAGATTGTATTTCAGCATGAGAAATAGAAATATCATTTGGATTCTTAGCTGTTTCAACAATAGGATCACTAGGAGCATGCAAAGTCCTATCATTTTTCTTTTTCTTCTTTTTAGAAGAACTAGGTGCATCTAAATTATTTCTCTGAGAATCTTTCTCAATTCTCTTAGGATGGCCTTCAGGAAACAAAGGTTCTTGAGTCATTCTACCAGTTCTAGTAGCCACTCTAACAACATTATCATTATTTTTACTATTCAATTCATTGAGCAAATCATTTTGAGCTTTAAGTACTTGTTCTACTTTAGTGGTAACCATAGAAGTATGTTTACTAATAAGCTTAAGTTCACCTTTGACATTAGCCATATAATCACCCAAGTGTCCAAGCATATTTGAATTGTATTTCAATTGTCTACCAAAATAAGCATTAAAGTCTTCTTGCTTAGCCATAAATTTATCAAACTCATCTAAGCATGGGCTAGCAATTTTAGTAAATGGGATTACAGCTTTATCATATCTATAGAGAGAATTTACCTTTACTACCTGTGTCAGGTTATCAAGACCATGAGTTTCTTCAATAGGTAAAGGATTAAGATAATATGTTTCTTCGACAGGCGGTAAATTAAGACCGTGTATTTCTTCAATAGGAGGTAAATTCTTAACATCTTCAGCTTTAATACCCTTTTCTTTCTTAGATTTCTTTGCCTCTTGCATATCTTCAGGACTAAGAAATAGAATACCCCTCTTCTTCGGAGTTGGTTTAGGAATAGGCTCAGGGATTGGCTCCGGAGGTGTCCAATTATTTTCATTTATCAACATATTATTCAATAGAATTTCAGCTTCGTCCGGTGTTCTTTCTGTGAAAACAGAACCAGCACAACTATCCAGGTAATCTCATGAGGCATCGGTCAGTCCATTATAAAAGATATCAAGTATTTCATTTTTCTTAAGAGGATGATCAGGCAAAGCATTAAGTAATTGGAGAAGCCTCCCCTAAGCTTGTGGGAGACTCTCTTCTTCAATTTGCACAAAATTATATATATATATATATATATATTCCTTAAAGCAGCTTGTTTCTTATGAGCAGTGAAATATTTAGCAGAGAAGTAATAAATCATATCCTGGGGACTACACACACAACTAGGATTAAGAGAATTAAACCATATCTTAGCATCACCCTTTTATGAGAATGGAAATATTTTAAGGATATAAAAGTAACGAGTTCTCTCATCTTTAGTGAATAGGGTAGCTATATCATTCAATTTAGTAAGATGTGCCACAACAGTTTCAGATTCATAACTATGAAAAGGATCAGATTCAACCAAAGTAATTATATCAGGATCAACAGAGAATTCATAATCCTTATCAGTAACAAAGATAGGTGAAGTAGCAAAAGCAGTGCCAGGTTTCATTCTATTATTTAGGGATTGCTTACTCCATTTAGCTAATAATTTTTTAAGTTCAGTTCTATTTCTGCAAGCTAAATTAGCTAAAGAAGTATCTTGATCAAATACATAACCCTTAGGAATAGCAAGTGGTTCTTCATCATCACTTTCATCAGTATCATCAGATTCAATATTTTCGATCTCTCTAGCCCTAGCAAGTTGTTCGTCAAGAAAAGCACTAAGTGGCACAGTAGTATCATGCATAGAGGTAGTTTCATCATAAGTATCATGCATAGCAGAGGTGGCATCATCAATAACATGTGACATATCATAACGAATAGTAGAAGCAGGTATAGGTGTCGCAAACTTACTCCTAACATAAGGTGAATCAAGTGCAGAGCTAGATGGCAGTTCCTTACCTCCCCTCGTAGTTGAGGGATAGATCTTGGTTTTTGGATCTCTCAAGTTCTTCACAATGATAAGCAGATATATATCCCAAGTGACTCAAAGAATAGAGCTATGCTCCCCGGCAACGGCGCCAGAAAATGGTCTTGATAACCCACAAGTGTAGGGGATCGCAATAGTTTTCAAGGGTAGAGTATTCAACCCAAATTTATTGATTCGACACAAGGGGAGCCAAAGAATATTCTCAAGTATTAGCAGCTGAGTTGTCAATTCAACCACACCTGGAAACTTCATATCTGCAGCAAAGTGTTTAGTAGCAAAGTAATATGATAGTGGTGATAACAGTAGATAAAGGTAACAGTAGTAAAAGCAATGTTTTTGGTATTTTGTAGTGATGATAGCAATAGCAACGGGAAAGTAAATAAGCGAAGCATAATATATGGAAAGCTCGTAGGCAATGGATCGGTGATAGAGAATTATGCCGGATGCAGTTCATCATGTAACAGTCATAACCTAGGGTGACACAGAACTAGCTCTAGTTCATTGATATAATGTAGGCATGTATTCCGAATATAGTCATACGTGCTTATGGAAAAGAACTTGCATGGCATCTTTTGTCCTACCCTCCCGTGGCAGCGGGGTCCTTACGGAAACTAAGGGATATTAAGGCCTCCTTTTAATAGAGAACCAGAAGAAAGCATAACACATAGTGAATACATGAACTCCTCAAACTACGGTCATCACCGGTAAGTATCCTGATTATTTACACTTCGGGGTTAACGGATCATAACACATAATAGGTGACTATAGACTTGCAAGATAGGATCAAGAACACTCATATATTGATGTAAACATAATAGTTTCAGATCTGAAATCATGGCACTCGGGCCCTAGTGACAAGCATTAAGCATAGCAAAGTCATAGCAACATCAATCTCATAACATAGTGGACACTAGGGGTCAAACCCTAACAAAACTAACTCGATTACATGATAGATCCCATCCAACCCATCATCGTCCAGCAAGCCTATGATGGAATTACTCATGCACGGCGGTGAGCATCATGAAATTGGTAATGGAGGATGGTTGATGATTATGATGGCGACGGATTCCCCTCTCCAGAGCCCCGAACGGACTCCAGATCAGCCCTCCCGAGAGGTTTTAGGGCTTGGCAGCGGCTCCGTATTGTAAAACGCGATGATTTCTTCTCTCTGATTTTTTTCTCCCCAAAACTCAATATACGTAGGTGGAGTTGGATTCGGAGAGGCAACAGGGGGCCCATGATGTAGGGGGGCGCGCCCTAGGGGGGCAGGCACGCCCCCACCCTCATGGCAAGATGGTGGGCCCCTGGCCTTCATCTTTGGCAGGTATTTTTCTTATCTTCTGAAAAGTGTCTCCGTGAAGTTTCAGGTCATTCCGAGAACGTTTGCTCCTGCACATAAATAACACCATGGTAATTCTGTTGAAAACAGCGTCAGTCCGGTTTAGTTCCATTCAAATCATGCAACTTAGAGTCCAAAACAAGGGCAAAAGTGTTTGGAAAAGTAGATACGTTGGAGACGTATCAACGGGTGGCATCATCTTCCCCGTTAAAACACCACAGGGAGTGCCCTCGATATTGAAGTGGTTGCACTCCCCGCATTATGCATATTGACATAACCTCGATTACTGTCAATCCTGATTGACCCAACACTTTAATCTGGTTCATTAGGTAAAGGACTTCTCTGTTGTCTTCCTCCTGGGGGCTCCATGGGCGCCAGCTTCGGCGTTTCTTCAGAGGAGCATTGTTGAACTTAGGAAGACCCCATCGAACAGGGTCCGGAAGGGGGACGTCCTCCATATAAAACCATTCCGAAGGCTAGTCTTCGGACGTCTTCTTCGGAGTACTGGACAGGTATCTGGTTTCGGTGATGCACCATATTTCGGCTCCGCCCACTTGATAAAGTGACCCCTTATGTGTGCGGGGGACGAGGCAAAATAACCTTTTTCTACAGCTTGAAATGAGCCTCGCAGCCTAGGAATAACTCGCAAAGGGATACGTAGCCAGCGATGTGTAATATGGAAGCAGGGGTGAAATTATGCAGTTGGAGGCCGTAAAACTCCAAGAGCCCGCGGAGGAACGGATGAATTGGAAGTCTGAGTCCCCATAATAAGTAAGGAACAAGGCACACCCGCTCCCCTGTAGAGGGGCCGGGGAAGCTCTCCGCTCGCTCCCCGCCATTGTAGGTGGTGAGCCTGGCTCAGACGAGAACCATATATGCTGGAGGGAGAAATCCCTGAGTCTGCAGTTCGACTAATCGACTGTGTGGGACAGAACACCTCTCCCAATCACCGGGTTTAGGGCTATGGGGGCGAGAGGAGGAGCTGCAGTGGTTGGCCATGTTGGAGTGGATTTTTCCGAAGCGCTCTCCGATGGATTCTCGCTGTGGGAGGATGGTATGGATTGGATCTAAGAATCCCCATACCTTTAATAGACAATTTATTTATCTGGCTAGGGGGTGTAGCGACCAGACCTCAACCGGTCTGATCTCCGTGCTCCGGTGTCATCCCTGGATCAGTAATGCTGACACCACACAGTACTTCAAAGGATTTATAGCAGAGTGGCAATCACACACTTATTACATCGATGTCTCCGAAGAGAACTTATTACAATAATATGGCTTAAGGCCATCTAGTGTCGATAATAGCGGAAGACTTGGAAGAATAAATGGGTCCATCAACTCCAACGGCATCACTGAGTATAGAACCACGACCTAAAAACACCTTAATCGTCGTCTGAAAAGTCTGCAAAATTAATGTTGCAGTCCGAAACGGGTCAGCACATGGAATATGCTGGCAAAGTAACACATAGAGAATAATGGAATGAAACAGCTATACTATATGCATATTTGGCTGGTGGAAAGCTCTATGGTTACAGTTTTGCGTAAAGCCAATTTTCCCCACTGCAAAGGAATAAATTTATTTAACTATCATTGTGGTTGTTAAACATTGAGAATGGTTGACAGCATTCTCAATCCCAATTAAAAGTAGTCATTAAAACCCAACAATATTAATTAGAAGTAACATGATGAGATTCACATGATATTCAAGTACTAGATACTCAAGATTGTCCATAACCGGGGACACGGCTAATCATGATTAGTTTATTACACTCTACAGAGGTTTGTGCACTTTTCCCCACAAGACTCGATCGCCTCCGTTGGATTTCTCGCACTACATGGTGTTTGAGAAATGGATGACCGAGACATAGTCTTTCAGAAGCGCTAGCACCTTACGATGGAGTAGACCGTACCACCTACAACCCCTACATCTGCTAGTCTACCCCTATAAGAGTTCGCATGACTTAGTCAACTATGCCAGAGCCCATAATGGCTTGTGGCTGCACACGTAAGTATTTAGCATGAAAGATCTTATGACCCCTTTGAGCCTGGGTGGCGGTCCATAAAAAAACAGGCAAGTCCTGATAGACATCAGGTGCCTCAATCCACCCAGATGCGTGTTTAAGTTGCCACCTTAGATAAACCATTAAAATTATCAATCTCACATCTGTCATGGATATAACTCACCCAATCCACGTTTACTAGCATAGCATGGCATAATAAGCAAACGTAGAAGTAACTCCCAAAGGTTTCATAGTAACAGGTAATAGGTACTACCTCATCTACTTCCCATCCCACAATTTAATTAGATCCTAATCATGCAATGTGTGAGGATGGATCTAATGCAATAAAACTGGGTTGTAGAAAGGTATGATCAAAGTGTTACTTGCCTTGCTGATGATCCGCGAGTCCTAAAGATTCGAAGTAACAAGCGGCGCAATCCAGGTAATCTATCGCAACAAACAACAAGCATACAATAAGTACTCATCTAATGCACAGGTAAAACTCGAACAAGAGATCAAACCAGATAGTTCAACTTAAGAACTCCGGTTGAGAAGAAAGAAAGAACCGAACAAAGAAACCGAAAACAAACGGCAGAAAACAACTTGGTTCTAGCAAGTTGAAACTAGGTCAAATTTTACCGTAGCAAAAACTTAGTTAAAGTTGATTAGTCGGAACGGCGGTTTCGAAACAAAACTCCAGGCGCTTGAATCACCTGATTTCGATAAACGAGCGAGAAAATAGACTAGAAAGAAGATCGGATCTGAGATCGCGATCGCGGAATAAATCCGACGAGAAGAGAAAGAAGAACGGTTGAACGAACGGACGTTCATTAACCTAGAAGAAATCCGGTGATCACGTTCGTTAGGACGAATGGTCCGACAAACGATCTCGGGCAACTAAATCAGAAAAGAAAACGAATCTGATCTAGGGTTTCGGAGAAGAAAACCGATCATAAAACCGATCTAGAAAACCAGAACGGTTTCGTGAAGAAAAACAAATCGGAGAAAAAGAATCGGAACGATTAGAAGAAAACGATTCGATTAGAAGAAAAGATGTAGCGTGGGGCTACCTCCGGTGAAGTCTCCGGCGAGGAACTCCGGCGGCGTGGGCGTGGGCGGCGGCAAGGTGCGGCGGCGGCACGGGTGGTGTGGCGGCGGTGGGGTGCGGCGCGGCGCGGGTGTGGGCGCGGTGGTGCTTGGGGCTTTGGGGCTTTGGATTTGATGTGTTTAGAGGGGGGGGGGTGTGGGAGTATTTATATTGGGGAGGGGAGGGGTTTACTTGGGGTAGGGGTCAAGGAAATAGACTAGGATTAGGAAAGAAAAGAGGGAAGGAAAAGATCTAGAAATAGATAAGGAAATACGGAAGTAGGACTAAAGTCCTACTAGGAAACAAAATAGGCAACGGCGGCCGCCTGGCGCCTTGCGCCTAGCGCGCGCGCCTCCCTGGCGTGGCGTGCGATGGCCTTTGGCCTGGCCGGCCGCTGTCTCGGTGCGGTGGCTTGGGCCTTTGGCCCAAGTCGCTGGACCCTCTTTTTTTTTAAACGGTTCCGCGCTCGAAAAAAAACAAAAAGAGATCTAAACGAACTCCAAATCTAATAAAGTAAATTTTCCCCGACTCCTAAAAATGAGTCGAACAAAATGAACTTTTCTCCGGGCCTAAAATGCAAACTTTTAAAAACGCGCATTTTCCCCTATCCAAATAAAAGGCAAATAAACTCCGACAAAAACCAATGATCCTTTATTCAAAATTTGAGAGGACTCAAATATGGAAAATACGAAATCTCCAACTCTCTCCGAGGGTCCTTGAGTTGCGTGAAATTTCTAGGATCGCCAAAATGCAAGAAAATATGATATGCATGATGATCTATGTATAACATTCCAAATTGAAAATTTGGGATGTTACAAACTTACCCCCCTTAAGATGAATCTCGCCCTCGAGATTCGGGTTGGCTAGAAAATAGGTGAGGGTGGTCCTTGAGCAAATCTTCTTCTCTCTCCCAGGTGGCTTCATCCTCTGAGTGGTGGTTCCACTGAACTTTGCAAAACTTGATAACCTTGCTGCGGGTAACTCTGCTGGCAAACTCGAGAATCTTGACTGGTTTCTCTTCATACGTTAGGTCGTCCTTCAACGGAATCGCTTCAAGCGGCACTGTATCTCTTAACGGTACCTCCGCCATCTCGGCGTGACATTTCTTCAGCAGAGAAACATGGAATACGTCATGAACTCCTGACAGTCCCTCTGGTAATTCCAACTTATAAGCTACTTCTCCCATACGTTGCAAGATCTTATACGGTCCAACGAAATGCGGTGCTAACTTTCCCTTAACTCCAAATCGCTTAACTCCTCGTAGTGGGGATACTCGGAGATACAACCTGTCTCCGGTTTCGTAAACTGTCTCCTTGCGTTTAGAATCTGCATAGCTCTTCTGCCTGGACTGGGCTACCTCGAGCCTATCGCGAATCAACTTAACTTTCTCTTCAGACTCCTTAATCAAATCTGGTCCAAAGAACTGACGGTCTCCAACTTCGTTGTCATGGGACATAGGCTGCAATATCCTTCTTCATTCCGGTCCACCAGAATGTTTCCTTCAAATCCAAATACATCTTGGTATTTCCTGGGTGAATCGAATATGGTGAATCATGTGCCTCTTGCAAAATCAACTTCCTGATCTCCGGGTCATTTGGCACATAAACACGGTCCTCAAACCATAGGGTATCATGCTCATCCTCACGAAATCCCTTTGCTTTTCCTTTGCTTAGTTTCTCCTTTATAGAAGCAATCTCCTTGTCATATTTCCGAGCTTCTCTGATTTTATCCATCAATGTTGACCGAATCTCCAATGCTGCTACATAGCCTTTCGGAACTATCTCTAGACTTAGTTCACGAAGGTTTTCTGCTAACTCCTTTGGGTACTTCTCCCGTCATCAATGTATTGACATGGCTCTTATGGCTCAATGCGTCAGCTACTACATTAGCTTTACCGGGATGGTAATGCAATCTCATATCATAATCTTTGATGAGCTCCAACCATCTCCTTTGTCTGAGATTCAACTCCTTCTGCATGAAAATGTACTTCAAACTCTTGTGATCCGTGTACACCTCACAATGATTTCCAATGAGGAAATGTCTCCATGTCTTCAATGCATGCACTACGGCTGCTAACTCCAAATCATGGGTGGCGTAATTCAACTCATGAGGTTTCAGTTGTCGTGAAGCATACGAAACAAATCTCCCTTCCTGCATAAGCACTGCTCCAAGTCCTCGACATGAAGCATCGCAATACACCTCATAATCCTTGGTCTGATCTGGCAAAATCAACACTGGTGAGGTAACCAAACGTTTCTTCAACTCCTGGAAACTAGCCTCACACTCCTCAGTCCAATTGAACTTGGTACCCTTCTTCAACAACTCCGTCATAGGCTTCGCAATCTTTGAAAAGTTCTCAATGAATCTCCGGTAGTATCCTGCGAGTCCACGAAAACTACGGATTTCTCCAACTGTCGTTGGTGCTTCCCATTCGGTTACGGTCTCAACCTTTGCGGGGTCAACTGCTATCCCTTCTCTGGATATAACATGTTTGAGGAATCCTACTTCCTTCAACCAAAACTCACATTTGCTAAATTTGGCATATAACTGATGTTCCCTTAGTTTCTCCAAAACCAAACGCAAATGTTCCTTATGTTCTTCTTCATTCTTTGAATAAACAAGGATATCATCAATGAACACTACGACGAACTTATCCAGAAACTCCATAAATACCTTGTTCATCATGTTCATAAAATAGGCAGGTGCGTTAGTCAATCCAAATGACATAACGGTATACTCATACAGTCCATATCTCGTGGTGAAAGCTGTCTTAGGAATATCCTATTCTCGAATCTTCAACTGGTGGTACCCTGATCGCAAATCGATCTTGGAAAACACTTTAGCTCCTTGCAAATGATCAAACAGATCATTTATCATTGGCAGTGGGTACTTGTTCTTGATGGTTACTTCATTCAATCCTCGATAATCAACAACCATCCTTAATGATCCATCCTTCTTCTCCACTAGAAGTACGGGTGATCCCCAAGGTGAAGAACTTGGGCAAATGTAACCTTTCTCCAATAACTCCTTAATCTGATTCTTAATTTCTACCAAATCCTTTGCTGGCATCCGGTAGGGTCTCTTTGATATTGGGCCTATGCCTGGCAACAACTCAATCAGAAATTCAATGTCTCTATCCGGTGGCATGCCTGGCAACTCTTCCGGAAATACATCAGGAAAATCCTTTACCACTGGTACTTCCTCCTGCACGACTCCTGTCAGGCAATTTACTTGTGTCCTCTTTGGCACATGCCGGGATACATACTTGATCCTTCTTCCTTCCGGCGTTGTAAGCAAAATTGACTTACTAGAACAATCGATGTTTCCTCATACATCGACAGCCAATCCATACCTAATATCACATCCAATCCTTGAGATTCCAATACTATTAGGTCTGAGGGAAAAACATAGTTACCAATCCTTAATGGTAAATCCGGGGTCACGTCTCAGAGGCATCTGAGGGTTTAGAACAGATGAGAAATAAGAATAGAGAGAGGTCTAAAGAGAAAACACTACCCCAATGCACATGAGCAAATTCACACAAAATCACTTCATTCAATCAAACAAGGGCATACCATCGATCTAGCTATCGCAAAAGTGCTTGAACTATAGTGTTTACATGGGGGAATACTACTAATATTTGGTGGTCATCAAGAAATTTGAACCGATGGAAGACTCCATGATGTCCGCTCCAGCTTCGTCGTCAAAGTCGGGTTCACTTGGATCTGAATCGGTATCGTCGATGATGATGTAGTTGTCCGGGCATGCGACGTACATGTCTTCCTTCCTGGATGCTAACTCCCTCTTGAGTTCTTCAATCTCCTACTTAAGATCGACGTTGTGTCTTGCTAGAGCTACGATCTCGTCCATGTAGTCCTTGCGTGTAGCCTTCAGTTCTCCTTCTAGCTCGATGATCCTTGTCTTCACATTCTTCAACTCCATCATATCATTGCACATCTGGTTCTCGTGGCGTCGAATGTGCTGGTTTAACTCCTAGATGAAAGCTGCAATGGATCTATCCTTCTTGGTGGTGACTAACTCCCATTGTTCATCTCGGCGTCCGCAAATCTGGTAGATAGTGTCCTTGAGGTCTTCTTGATAAACTTCTCCAATGCGTCCTATGGTGATATGGGCTGCCATGCTCCTTCCTAGACTCCAAGTTGGTGCATTGAAAACACTATCTATAGGCTTCGTGATTGGCGTGAATGTCCTTCCCGGAACGTGAGCTTGAATCTTCCAGCGCTCCTCTTCAGGCAAAGTGGCGTTGAAGGTTCCCGTGAAGCTTGGTAATCCAATGTTTAGGTACTTGGTGACTTCCTTCAAGTGAAATCCAAAAGGTGTGCCTTCATCTGGTTGAGCGTACTTAATCTTCGCGTCCTTCATCCTAAAGAGTAGAAAAGATGAGGAGTTAGAAAATGAGGAGAGAATAGTGATCTATGGCTTTAACTTAGTGGTCGTGTCCTACAGTCAGCGTGTGCTCTGATACCATCTCTGTAGCGACCAGACCTCGACCGGTCTGATCTCTGTGCTCTGGTGTCATCCCTGGATCAGTAATGCTGACACCACACAGTACTTCGAAGGATTTATAGCAGAGTGGCAATCACACACTTATTACATCGATGTCTCCGAAGAGAACTTATTACAATAATATGGCTTAAGGCCATCTAGTGTCGATAACAGCGGAAGACTTGGAAGAATAAATGGGTCCATCAACTCCAACGGCATCACTGAGTATAGAACCACGACCTAAAAACACCTTAATCGTCGTCTGAAAAGTCTGCAACATTAACGTTGCAGCCCGAAACGGGTCAGCACATGGAATATGCTGGCAAAGTAACACATAGAGAATAATGGAATGAAACAGCTATACTATATGCATATTTGGCTGGTGGAAAGCTCTATGATTACAGTTTTGCGTAAAGCCAATTTTTCCCTACTGCAAAGGAATAAATTTATTTAACTATCATGGTGGTTGTTAAACATTGAGAATGGTTGACAGCATTCTCAATCCCAATTAAAAGTAGTCATTAAAACTGAACAATATTAATTAGAAGTAACATGATGAGATTCACATGATATTCAAGTACTAGATACTCAAGATTGTCCATAACCGGGGACACGGCTAATCATGATTAGTTTATTACACTCTACAGAGGTTTGCGCACTTTTCCCCACAAGACTCGATCGCCTCCGTTGGATTTCTCGCACTACATGGTGTTTGAGAAACGGATGACCGAGACATAGTCTTTCAGAAGCGCTAGCACCTTACGATGGAGTAGATCGTACCACCTACAACCCCTACATCTGCTAGTCTACCCCTATAAGAGTTCGCACGACTTAGTCAACTATGCCAGAGCCCATAATGGCTTGTGGCTGCACACGTAAGTATTTAGCATGAAAGATCTTATGATCCCTTTGAGCCTGGGTGGCGGTCCATAAAAAAAACAGGCAAGTCCTGATAGACATCAGGTGCCTCAATCCACCCAGATGTGTGTTTAAGTTGCCACCTTAGATAAACCATTAAAATTATCAATCTCACATCTGTCATGGATATCACTCACCCAATCCACGTTTACTAGCATAGCATGGCATAATAAGCAAACATAGAAGTAACTCCCAAAGGTTTCATAGTAACAGGTAATAGGTACCACCTCATCTACTTCCCATCCCACAATTTAATTAGATCCTAATCATGCAATGTGTGAGGATGGATCTAATGCAATAAAACTGGGTTGTAGAAAGGTATGATCAAAGTGTTACTTGCCTTGCTGATGATCCGCGAGTCCTAAAGATTCGAAGTAACAAGCGGCGCAATCCGGGTAATCTATCGCAGACAAACAACAAGCATACAATAAGTACTCATCTAATGCACAGGTAAAACTCGAACAAGAGATCGAACCAGATAGTTCAACTTAAGAACTCCGGTTGTGAAGAAAGAAAGAACCGAACAAAGAAACCGAAATCAAACGGCGGAAAACAACTCGGTTCTAGCAAGTTGAAACTAGGTCAAATTTTACCGTAGCAAAAACTTAGTTAAAGTTGATTAGTCGGAACGGCGGTTTCGAAACGAAACTCCAGGCGCTTGAATCACCTGATTCCGATAAACGAGCGAGAAAATAGACTAGAAAGAAGATCAGATCTGAGATCGCGATCGCGGAATAAATCCGACTAGAAGAGAAAGAAGAACGGTTGAACGAATAGACGTTCGTTAACCTAGAAGAAATCCGGTGATCACGTTCGTTAGGACGAACGGTCCGACAAACGATCTCGGGCAACTAAATCGGAAAAGAAAATGAATCCGATCTAGGGTTTCGGAGAAGAAAACCGATCGTAAAACCGATCTAGAAAACCGGAACGGTTTCGCGAAGAAAAACGAATCGGAACGATTAGAAGAAAACGATCCGATGAGAAGAAAAGATGTAGCGCGGGGCTACCTCCGGTGAAGTCTCTGGCGAGGAACTCCGGCGGCGTGGGCGTGGGTGGCGGCAAGGTGCGGCGGCGACGCGGGTGGTGCGGCGGCGGTGGGGTGCGGCGCGGCGCGGGTGTGGGCGCGGTGGTGCTTGGGGCTTTGGGGCTTTGGATTTGATGTGTTTAGAGGGGGGGGGGGTGTGGGAGTATTTACATTGGGGAGGGGAGGGGTTTACTTGGGGTAGGGGTCAAGGAAATAGACTAGGATTAGGAAAGAAAAGAGGGAAGGAAAAGATCTAGAAATAGAAAAGGAAATACGGAAGTAGGACTAAAGTCGTACTAGGAAACAAAATAGGCAACGGCGGCGGCCTGGCGCCTTGCGCCTGGCGCGCGCGCCTCCCTGGCGTGGCGTGTGATGGCCTTTGGCCTGGCCGGCCGCTGGCTCGGTGCGGTGGCTTGGGCCTTTGGCCCAAGTCGCTGGACCCCTTTTTTTTTTCAAAATGGTTCCGCGCTCAAAAAAAAACAAAAAGAGATCTAAACGAACTCCAAATCTAATAAAGTAAATTTTCCCCGACTCCTAAAAATGAGTCGAACAAAATGAACTTTTCTCCGGGCCTAAAATGCAAACTTTTAAAAACGTGCATTTTCCCCTATCCAAATAAAAGGCAAATAAACTTCGACAAAAACCAATGATCCTTTCTTCAAAATTTGAGAGGACTCAAATATGAAAAATACGAAATCTCCAACTCTCTCCGAGGGTCCTTGAGTTGCGTGCAATTTCTAGGATCGCCAAAATGCAAGAAAATATGATATGCATGATGATCTATGTATAACATTCCAAATTGAAAATTTGGGATGTTATAGGGGGGCAAATGTAAAAACGCCTTGGCTCCTCGTATTCATTCGACGCGTGGAAGATAGCCCTTATTGGGCAAGGAAGCCAAGAAGTCCAACATTTATGGGGCCGAACACTACTTGACAAACATTCAAAATTTGGAGAAGAACCCGCCTTGCAATGCCGAAGACAATACTGCGTGTCGGACTTGACGTCATTGAAGCCTGGTTCGGGGGCTACTGAGGGAGTCCTAGATTTGGCGGTCTCCGGACAGCCGGACTATATCCTTTGGCCGGACTGTTGGACTATGAAGATACAAGATTGAAGACTTCGTCTCGTGTCCGGATGGAACTTTACTTGGCGTAGAAGGCAAGCTATGCAATATAGATATGTATATCTCCTCCTTTGTAACAGACCTTGTGTAACACTAGCCCCCTCCGGTGTCTATATAAAGCGGAGGGTTTTAGTCCGTAGGACAACATACAATCATACCATAGGCTAGCTTCTAGGGTTTAGCCTTTCTGACCTCGTGGTAGATCAACTCTTGTAATACTCATATCATCAAGAATAATCAAGCAGGACGTAGGGTTTTACCTCCATCAAGAGGGCCCGAACCTGGGTAAACATCGTGTCCCCTGCCTCCTGTTACCGTCCTCCTTAGACGCACAGTTCGGGACCCCCTACCCGAGATCCGCCGGTTTTGACACCATCAACCTTGTTTTCACTCCAGATTTTTCCATCACCCACTCAAATGGCTGATTCATAGGAAGAGTAGTTTAATGTACAAACATTGTCGACAAATGGAAATGTAATCAAGAAAAGGATGGGCAAGATATCTTTCAAATATATGATGCCTGGTTAAACAGGATGGCATTGCACATTTCACATATATTATGGTTGGCTAAAAGACATGAGACTGCCTAATTCCCATATATGATATTGAAACTAAACATGTGGCATTACAAAACATGTCTAAACTAAGTAGATGACATATATGATGTCGAAAGTAGGAACCGCAAGGCAACATATGCATGATATGACTAACATCATCATGCCAAGTTAGAGCAAACACCTTGGGGGGGGGGGGGGGTAAATAGGAGTGGCCAGCTGCATCTGAATCCGCCTCAGAATAGATATCTTCCTCTGGATTACAATCTGGAGAGGGGGTGGAGGGTTTTCCATTGAGCCCACCATGGAGCGATGTCTGCATGACATTGTATTGCCGCGCAAAACTCTTCTCTTTTTCTCTACATGTTCAGCATGACTGTGTACAATATCTGACATGCATACAAAAAAATATAGTGAGATTATGTAAGTAGAGCATGCAGAAATCTAGAGTAATGGTATCAACCAGTGGATGGATCCAAAAATATTGATAGCAGGCTGATGGTTGCTTTAATTTAATAAAAAACCGATGATGGTTGATTTACTATTTGTTTCCCACCCAAGATGAACAACATAGGCATACCCTAGGTGAACCAGATATTAGACAAAGATACTATTCATTGTTGCCTCGATATGTGCCCCACAAGTAATTTAGAACTCAAGTTTGAACATCAATTTGGACCTGACTTGGAGTCTAAGAGGTGAACAGGACAATAATGTAGCAGGTAATATTAAACAATGCATAACATAAGCACAAACAAAAGAGTGCTACCTCTCTTGTGGACCCATGTACTCCTCAGGTTCATCTGCTCAGTCGATGATGGTGATGCCATTGCGGTGGGTGCCGGCAACAGGGAAGGAGATATGAGGCGGCGAAAGACGGTCAGGAGTCGTGATGTCTGGTTTGGTGGATGCTTCTATCGATGGAGCAGCTCAGTTGAGGTGGACGACGTCGCGGCAGGAGCAGGACAAACCACACAATGTTTTCTTCGACACCTACCTGCAATGGAAGTAATTTTGTAAGGGCTCATTTGGCTTGCATGATTCTAAAAACGCGGGGATAGGAGGAAAAACACCAGAATAGGTAAGGAATGCACATGGGAAACAGAGCATTTGTGAACATATGATTTTTGTCAACTTGGGTGTTTGGTTCATAGGAATTGGAGGAGCAGAGGAATGCAAAGAAACATGGCCAAAATAAAGTGAAACCATATGAAAGCGTGTATAGTTAGAATGTGATTCTGCCACTAATGCACTTGGTCTTGTTTTCATGCATAGAATTTTTTAAAGTAGGTCCAGGTGGATGTTTTGCTCCATTCCTTTCAACAAAATGCATGAATAATTGAATAGTAGAGTGCCATAGGAAAATTTCCTATTTGCTATGTTTTTTCATTGAACCAAAATAGCCCTAATGGATCGACATGAATGTAGAGTAATAAGTGATGAGACAAGTGCACAACCTCTTTGCCATAGCCGTGTCGACCTTAGCATCATTGGGTTGGTCGCTGAAGAAGTTGACGCAGAGGTGGCTGTCGGACGTGTGGAGGAAGATCTGAGAAATCTGTAGACGGCGTCCAGGGCACTGCTTTGTTGTGATGAATCATTCGTTGTTGGAGCAGCTCTGGTGAGCCATAAGACGTTGAGGCTAAAGAAGCACAAGACAAACACCATTAATCTCAGGTGGGATTCTAATAGCATCTCCTCTAGATGATGTAAAATACATTACCATGAAAAACCACCTGACTACAATAGATGAGGTAAAAACTGTTGACTCTGAACTTAACTGTCGAAACTGAAATTTACTATGGAATCGGAATGTTACTGTCAAAACTGAACGAAATGGAGGCAGAGAGGCACTTCACATGTAGTTTAGGGAGGGCCCGCGGTTCATCTTCAACCTGCACCCCCCTGAGTCGCCAGCAACCACCGGCCGATCCGTCGGCCCCCACGCCGCCTCGTCGCCCCGAAACAACTCCCCACCGCCGGTTCACCACCGCCTCGCCGCCCCGAAACAACTCCTCACCGCCGTTCCGTTGCTGCCCTGGCTAGCCCTCTAGCCCCCCGCACCGAGCTTTTTCTCCGGCATCCCCATGCCACCGCCCCACCACCGCGCCCCCACCGCTGGTGACCACCGGCCCCACCCTGAACCCTAAGATAGATAGTGGGATACGTCTCCGGTGAGCCCCCTTCCCTGCTGCGGGTGGTTCTTCCTTAACTCCGGCGAGCCCCCCCCCCACCCCCTGAAAATCAACTGACCCAAACGTCGGTTCAGTTGGCTCAAGTGTAGGTAAATCGGAGGAGAGTAGCAGTACGAGCGAGGGGGAGAGAAGCAGCAGCAGCGTGAGCAAGCAAGCGAGAGCCGAAGCAGTGGTGCAAGCGAGTGAGCGAGAGCCAGAGCAGCAGCTGCTGCACGAGCGAGCAAGTGAGAGCCAGAGCAGTAGTAGCAGCAGTAGTAGCGTGAGCGAGTGAGAGCCGGAGCAGCAGCAACAGATCCGGCTGGTATGGACACCGCCGCCAAGGGGCCTCGCACTGGGAGAGCCGCCACGGAGATTTCGCTCGCGGCACTGGCTTCGAGGTAGCCGCTCCATGGGGGTGTGAGATGGAGCACCATCGGCACCGGGAGGTCGAGTTAAGGAGAAGGTGCGATGCAATGAGAGTATAACCTCTTTGGTAGCACCGAGTAGGCCTCAGCTTCGTCCGAGGAGTCGGTGAGGATGTTGCGGTTCCGGTGGAGCAGGTTAAGGCGTCACTGTGGGGATGGAGCAGCCGCGATAGACAAGGCGATCGTCAGAGCAGCACCTTGGAGGTGGAGGATGGGGCGGCTGAATCGGCGGGATGACGAGATGGACGACGGATCTTGATAACCCACAAGTATAGGGGATCGCAACAGTTTTCGAGGGTAGACTATTCAACCCAAATTTATTGATTCGACACAAGGGGAGCCAAAGAATATTCTCAAGTATTAATAGTTGAGTTGTCAATTCAACCGCACCTGAAAGAATTAATATCTGCAGCAAAGTATTTAGTAGCAAAGTAATATGGAAGTAACGGTAACGTTGGCAAAAGTAACAGTATTGGTTTTGTAGTGATTGTAAAAGTGGCAACAGAAAAGTAACTAAGCAAAGATCAATATGTGAAAAGCTCGTAGGCATTGGATCAGTGAAGGATAATTATGTCGGATGCAATTCCTCATGCAACAATTATAACCTAGGGTAACACGGAACTATCTCCAGTTCAACAATGTAATGTAGGCATGTATTCCGAATATAGTCATACGTGCTTATGGAAAAGAACTTGCATGAAATCTTTTGTCCTACCCTCCCATGTCAGCGGGGTCCTATTGGAAACTAAGGGATATTAAGGCCTCCTTTTAATAGAGTACTGGACCAAAGCATTAACACTTAGTGAATACATGAACTCCTCAAACTACGGTCATCACCGGTAAGTATCCCGATTATTGTCACTTTGGGCTTAACGGATCATAACACATAATAGGTGACTACAGACTTGCAAGATAGGATCAAGAACTCACATATATTCATGAAAAGATAATAGGTTCAGATCTGAAATCATGGCACTCGGGCCCTAGTGACAAGCATTAAGCATAGCAAAGTCATAGCAACATCAATCTCAGAACATAATGGATAGTAGGGATCAAACCCTAACAAAACAAACTTGATTACATGATAAATCTCATCCAACCCATCACGGTCCAGCAAGCCTATGATGGAATTACTCACGCACAACGGTGATCATCATGAAATTGGTGATGGAGGAAGGTTGATGATGACAATGGCGACGGATTCCCCTTTCCGGAGCACCGAACGGACTCCAGATCAGCCCTCCCGAAAGAGATTAGGGCTTGGCCGCGGCTCCATATCGTAAAACGTGATGAATCATTCTGTCTGATTTTTTTCTCCCCAACATGAATATATAGAGTTGGAGTTGAGGTCGGTGGAGCATCAGGGGGCCCATGAGGCAGGGGGCGCGCCCCCACCCTCGTGGACAGGGTGTGGGCCCCCTGATGTAGATTCTTTCGCCAGTATTTTTATATATTCCAAAAATATTCTTCGTTCATTTTCAGGTCATTCCGAGAACTTTTATTTCCACACAAAAATAACACCATGGCAATTCTGCTGAAAACAGGGTCAGCCCGGGACAGTTCCATTCAAATCATGCAAGTTAGAGTCCAAAACAAGGTCAAAAGTGTTTGGAAAAGTAGATACGATGGAGACATATCAACTCCCCCAAGCTTAAACCTTTGCTTGTCCTCAAGCAATTCATTTGACAAACTGAAAGTGATAAAGAAAAACATTTACAAATTCTATCTGATCTTGTTTTTGTAAATATGTAAAGCCAGCATTCAAGTTTTCAGCAAAGATTATAAACTAATCATATTAACAATAACATTTAGGTCTCATGTTTACTCATATCAATGGCATAATCAACTAGCGAGAAATAATAATAAATCTCGAATGACAACACTTTGTCAAAACAATCACAATATGATATAACAGGTTGGTATCTCGCTAGCCCTTTCTGAGACCTCAAAACATAAATGCAGAGCAGCTTTGAAGATCAAGGACTGACTAAACATTGTAATTCATGGTAAAAGAGATCCAGTCATATTCATACTCAATGTAAACTAATAGTAATCCATGCAAATGACAACGGTGCTCTCCAACTGGTGCTCTTTAATAAGAGGATGATGACTCAACATAAAAGCAAATAGATATGCCCTTCACAGAGGGAAGCATGGATTTGTAGTGGTGCCAGAGCTCGATTTTGAAATAGAGATGGATAATATTTTGAGTGGTATACTTTCATTGTCAACATAACAACCAAGAGATCTCAACATCTTCCATGCTACACACATTATAGGCGGTTCACAAGAAGAATGGTAAAGTTTATACTCCCCTACCACCAACAAACATCAATCCATGGCTTGTCCAAAACAATGGGTGCCTCCAACTAACAACAATCCTGGGGAGTTTTGTTTGCAATTATTTTAATTTAAGCATGGGACTAGGCATCCCGGTTACCAGCCATTTTCTCGTGAGTGAGGAGCGAAGTACACTCCTCTTGAGAATAACCAGCAAAGAATGGAAGATATAGATAGCCCTAGTTAATCCATGAGATATTAGAGCATACAAAACAGAATTTCATTTGAAGGTTTAGAGTTTGGCACATACAAATTTATTTGGAACGGCAGGTAGATACCGCATATAGGAAGGTACAGTGGACTCATATGGAACAACTTTTGGGGTTTATGGGAGTGGATGCACAAGAAGTATTCCCACTTAGTGCAAGTGAAGGCTAGAAAGAGACTGGGAAGCGACCAGCTAGAGAGCAACAACAGTCATGAACATGCATTAAAATTAATCAACACTGAGTGCAAGCCTGAGTAGGATATAATTCACCATGAACATAAATATAATGGAGGCTATGTTGATTTTGTTTCAACTACATGCGTGAATGTGTGACAAGTCAAGCCACTCGAATCGTTCAAAGGAGGATACCACCCTATCATACCGCATCACAACCATTTTAATAGCATGTTGGCATGCAAGGTAAACCATTATAAACTCCTAGCTAATTAAGCATGGCATGAGCAACTATAATCTCTAATTGTCATTGCAAACATGTTTCATGCGTAATAGGCTGAATTAGGAATGATGAACTCATCATATTTACAAAAACAAGATAGGTCGATTTCATACCAGCTTTTCTCATCTCAATCAGTTCATCATATATCGTCATTATTACCTTTCACTTGCACGACCGAATGATGTGGGTAATAATAATAGTGTGCGTGCATTGGACTAAGCTGGAAGCTGCAAGCATTTAATACACAGGAGAAGACAAGGTAATATGGGCTCTTGGTTAGATCAACAATAGTGCATATGAGAGCCATTCAACATTTTCATCATGGTCTTCTCCTCTCGACCCCTAAAGAAAAGAAAAGAAATAAAACTGTTTACACAGGAAAGCTCCCAACAAGCAAAAGAAGAACGAGAAATATTTTTGGGTTTTCTTTTAATTACTACTACTACAAGCATGGAGAGTAAACTAGCTAAAAGCTACAACTAATTTTTTTGGTTTTTCTTATGGTTTTTCAAACACACAAGAAGAAGACTTAGAAAAAGGAAAATAAACTAGCATGGATATTACAATGAAAAAGTATGAGCACCGACAACTAGAATGAGTGTGTGGACATGAATGTAATGTCGGTGAGAAATACGTACTGCCCCAAGCTTAGACTTTTCGCCTAAGTTGGTCTATGCCCATGGATCAAAATGGTCCTCTCTAGTGTACCGAGGAGGGTCCTCGGGGTGCCACTTGTTGGCGATCTCCTCCGGATCCCACTGATAAACATACCGCTGATAAGGGCCAGGAGATGGCTCAGGCTTAGGCTCTGGGGATCATGTTCGCTCTCAATATGCATAAATGTCATCGGGCAGGATGATGCATGTGCTTGAATAAATGTTAAACAAAGAAGGTGCATGCAGGGTAATAATTTGACAAGCCTTTTCACTGAATACCAGGTTATAAATGAGTCTCTTCTCCTTATCATCGCAAATAAAATCATGTGCTACCATACTTTTATAGTCTAAGAAAATGGGGGGCATCACCTTCTCTTCTTTCTCATAGTGTCTAATAGGTATCTCAAAATGTTTAGTAGGACGCGAAGCAAAGATACCTCCAAAAATGGGGCCCTTTGTATGATTTAGACTCAACCATTTAGCAACCATAGCACCTAAACTGAAAGTTCTGTCATAGAATAAAGCATGTTGCAAAATGGCGAGGTCAGGAGCACTGAGGCCCCCATTGTTCCCGCAGCCAATTAAACATGTACTAGCAAATATTGCATAGTAACGTAGAACAGGAAAATGTATGCTAGTAGTTCTTGCATCTGACACTTTCTCGTTTCCCCTAGAGCAATCATATCAATAAATCCTGTCACATCCCTAGGATGTGGTTCCTCGACGCTGCCCTCAGAGGGCAACTTGCAAACTGCACAAAAATCATAAAGTGACATCTCCCTAAACTCATCATATAAATAAAAATCCTCTGAAGGTGGCGATCTCCTAGCATGGAAATGAAATTTTTGCACAAAAATATTAGTGAATAGGAGATACTGTTCGAGCTAGTCGTGGAGGAAGTCGGTGAGGCCTGCATTCTCATCCAAGTAATAAAAATCATCATGAATCCTGGCTGCTCTCAAGAACTCATCACAAGGCCATTCGCACGGCCGAACCACCGCAGTGCGAGGGAGATTATATTTGGGCTTCTTATTCTCTTCACTTTGTTTATCCTTCGAGCTTCGGCTCGAAGAGCCCCTCAAAAATCTCTTCATCATTTTTTGAAAATTTATGAAAAATTTAGTAACTTAAAATAAAAGTGAAACAAACTCAACAAAATTGATAGCAACTACTCCTACAAGTTCCTAGAGGTCATATCATGCATTAAAACTACTTGGGACCATATAAATTTGACATGCAAGCTCAAGAACAGTGTCACCTAAGCAGCAATAAATTGCAATAAATAAAGCACTAGAACAATAACTAATTGGACCATTGGAGGAGTCACATACCAAAGAACAATCCCCCAAAGCAGTTTTGTGAATGGAGCTTTGAGCAAGGAGATCGAAAATGGCAGCAAGATGAGCTAGAACTCGGGTTTGAGCTGGTGGAGGATTTTTTCTGGAGGAAGACGAAGTGTGTGGGTGCAAGAATAAGTGGAGGGGGCCCATGTGGGGTCCACGACGCAGGGGGACGCTCCCCACGGGGGTGGGCGCGCCCTCCACCCTCGTGGGCACATGGTGGGTCCCCCTGGCGTGTTCTCAGTGCCACATATTCTTAAATAATCTAGAAAAAAAATCATATTTCATTTTCGGGGCATTTGGAGAACTTTTATTTTTAGGGTATTTTTTATTGCATGGATAATTCAGAAAATAGACAGAAAATACTATTATTGCTTTATTTAATCTAAATAACAGAAAGTAAAAGGAGCGTACAGAGGGTTGTGCCTTCTAACTTCATCCATCTCATACTCATCAAAAGGAATCTACTAACAAGGTTGATCAAGTCTTTTTAACAAACTCTTTTCGAATAACATGAAATCGGAGAATTTTTGAATAACACTAGGTTACCTCAACGGGTATATGCATGTCCCCAACAATAAAAATATCATATTTCTTCTTGACAGTAGGAAGAGGAAATTCAAAACCTCCAATAGTAATCGTTGAAGTTTTTCCAATAGAATTAATATTACGGACTTGAGATTGTTTCCTCGAGAAGTGCACCGTATGCTTATTACCATCAATAACAGCCCCTGCAGTATTAAAAAAGGGTCTACCAAGTATAATAGACATACTACCGTCGTCGGGAATATCAAGAATAACAAAGTCCGTTAAAATAGTAACGTTTTCAACCACAACAGGCGCATCCTCACAAATACCGACAGGTATAGCAGTTGATTTATCGGTCATTTCAAAGATATTTCTGTAGGTGTCAACTTATTCAAACCAAGTCTACGATATAAAGAGAGAGAGGCATAACACTAACACCGGCTCCAAGATCACATAAAGCAGTTTTAACATAGTTTCTTTTAATGGAGCATGGTATAGTTAGTACTCCTGGATCTCCAAGTTTCTTTGGTATTCCACCCTTAAAAGTATAATTAGCAAGCATGGTGGAAATTTCAACTTCCGGTGTCTTTCTTTTATTTGTGACAATATCTTTCATATACTTAGCATAAGGATTCATTTTAAGCATATCAGTTAAATGCATACGCAAAAAGATAGGTCTAATCATTTCAGCAAAACGCTCAAAATCCTCATCATCCTTTTTCTTGGATGGTTTAGGAGGAAAAGGCATGGGTTTTTGAACCCATGGTTCTCTTTCTTTACCGTGCTTCCTAGCAACAAAGTCTGTCTTATCATAACGTTGATTCTTTGATTTTGGGTTATCAAGATCAACAACAGGTTCAATCTCTACATCATTGTCATTGCTAGGTTGAGCATCAACATGAACATCATCATTAACATTATCACTAGGTTCATGTTCATTACCAGATTTTTTTTCAGCATCAGAAATAGAAATATCATTGGGATTCTCAGGTGTGTCAAGAACAGGTTCACTAGAAGCATGCAAAGCCCTATCATTTTTCTTTCTCTTCCTCTTACAAGAAGTAGGTGTATCAACATTAGTTCCTTGAGAATCTTGCTCAATTCTCTTGGGATGGCCCTCAGGATACAAAGGTTCCTGAGTCATTTTACCCCCTCTAGTCACAACTCTAACATCATTATCATTTTTCTTATTATTTAATTCATTGAGAAAATCATTCTGAGATTTAAGCACTTGTTATACTTGAGTGGTAACCATAGAAGTATGTTTACTAATAAGTTTAAGTTTACCTTTAACTCTAGACATATAATCACTCAAGTGTTCAATCATATAAGCATTACGTTTGAATTGTCTACCAACATAGGCATTGAAGTTTTCTTGTTTAACAATAAAATTATCAAACTAATCTAAGCATTGGCTAGCAGACTTATAATGAGGAATATCACCTTCATCAAATCTATAGAGAGAATTTACCTTTAATACCTGTGTCGGGTTATCAAGACCATGAATTTCTTCAATAGGTGGTAAATTCTTATCATCTTCATCTTTAATACCTTTTTCTTTAGTAGATTTCTTTGCCTCTTGCATATCTTCAGGACTGAGAAATAGAATACCCCTTTTCTTCGGAGTTGGCTTAGGAGTTGGTTCAGGAAGTGTCCAATCATTTTCATTACTCAACATATTGTTCAATAGCAATTCAGCTTGATCAACAGTTCTTTCCTTGAGAACACAACCAGCACAACTATCTAGGTGGTCTCTGGAAGCATCAGTTAGTCCATTATAAAAGATATCAAGTATTTCAGTTTTCTTGAGAGGATGATTAGGCAAAGCATTAAGTAATCGGAGAAGCCTTCCCCAAGCTTGCGGGAGACTCTCTTCTTCAATTTGCACAAAATTATATATTTCCCTTGAGGCAGCTTGTTTCTTATGAGTGGGGAAATATTTAGCAGAGAAGTAATAAATCATATCCTAGGGACTACGCACACAACCATGATCAAGAGAATTAAACCATATTTTAGCATCACCCTTTAATGAGAACGGAAATAACTTAAGGATAAAGTAATAGCGAGTTTTCTCATCATTAGTGAACAGGGTGGCTATATCATTTATTTTAGTAAGATGTGCCACAACAGTTTTAGATTCATAGCCATAAAAAGGATCAGATTCAACCAAAGTAATTAACTCAGGATCAACAGAGAAATCATAATCCTTATAGGAAATACAGATAGGTGAAGTAGCAAAAGCAGGGTCATGTTTCATTCTAGCATTCAAGGATTTTTCTTTTAGCTTAGCTAATAGTTTCTTAAGAGAATATCTATCATTGCAAGCTAAAAAATCTCTAGTAGTTTCTTCATCCATAACATAACCGTCAGGCACATCAGGCAATTCATATCTAGGGGGAGAATCTTCATCATCACTTTCATCAATATTATCAGTTTCAATAATTTCACTCTCTCTAACCCTGGCGAGTTGTTCATCAAGAAATTCACCTAGTAGCACAATGTTATCAAGCATAGAAGTAGTTTGATCATAAGCATAATGTATAGCAGAAGTGGCATCATCAATAACATGCAACATATCAGAATCCGTAGCAGGTGTAGGTGTCGCAAGTTTACTCAAAACAGAAGGTGAATCAAGTGCAGAGCTAGATGGCAGTTCATTACCTCCACTACTAGGAAAAGGCTTATTAGTGGCGCACCTGTTTTGGCCATTAATGGCGCACTACAGGTGCGCCACTATCATCACGCCACTAGTAACATATACTAATGGCGCACCCCTGGTACGCCATTAGTATACCATACTATAGTAGCGCACCAGGCAGTGCGCCATTAGTATGTCACACGGTGCGCCATTAGTATGCCTCCCAGGGGGCCATATTTACCTTGTGCTCTGGGTTACTAATGGCGCACTGACAGATAATGCGCCACTAGTATTTTTATAGCAGTGCGCCACTAATGTGATGTTTGGTGCGCCACTAGTATGAATATTAGGATTTTTTTTATTTTCTGATATTTGCACAGGTTACAAAATATATTACTGCACAGAATATAGATAGCACAACATATAAACAACAGATTCATCAAATACATTAGAAGATTAGTCTCCGAATACAATTCATCATATTAGTCTCCGAATTCAAAAGACCAAACAAAGTTAGAACATTACAAGTCTCGAGACCGCGAGTAGCGAGTTTGTCGAAAGTAATACTGCATTCGGAGATAATTGAGAAATGTGTCCTCTCTTATCTCTGTGCTACTGCTACTGCTATGCCTAAACATGACCTAAATACCCTATTTAAGGTAAAATAGCATAAAACAAAATAGACCCTGACTCTGCATTATGGAGAATGGAGATCATCCTATCTCGAATTCTTGCACTTCGCTTCCTTTTGCTTCCAAGAACCTCCTTACGACTGTCCATACATTTTTTCCATCCTTTGATTTGCATGTCTCCACTTATTTTAGAAATCTAGTATGGACATTTGAGATTCGTAGGATGACTTGGTTGTATGTTCCAAACATTAAGGCTACCTTTTTGATACATCAAATGAGGCACACAATTCTCTGGGATTATCTATTGAAAAACATAGTAATAACTTCATAGTTAGCAATGATGTACTAGTTTCAGAAGTATGCAAAAGATGCACGGATGTCGTAATAGTAAAAAATCTTACCAGGGTATCTCCATGGTAGTTACTGTACTTCAACATATGCACTAGTGGCACGTATTGACCATAATGTTGAGGAGTTTGATTGTAGATATTGTAATTCTCAATGTCAGTACAAAATCCGACCAGATGATTTTTCTCCTTGTAAGTTAATTCGGAGCCATTGGTGTAGTCGGTTTTGTCTACCATATCCCGCATATTCTTTGAAGAATGAACATAAGCTGTCAATGGAAATAAGCTATCAACTATTTTGAAATGAACAATATAAATTAGTTAATAATTAACTATGTTTGATAAACTCACATAGCGGTAGAACTAGAGGCGTATCAATAAGGACCCAAACGTCCATATTGTCTTAGTCGATGTTAGGATCACCAAGATCCATGGTGACAAGCATACCCTCATCAAAACCATACATCTTGCAAAATGCTTCCCAATTTTTGCAACCAAAATGGGTTACACTCCTAGAATTATACAGATTTACTTCAAAATCCACATCATGATGACTCCTTAGGTGAATTTTCTTTGTTTCAGAATTTTCATGGTCTTCAAAATCCATCCTCTCCAAGACATAGCATCCTGCATGGCATGGGATAAGCTATACTCGAATTGTAAAAGATGAAAAGTACACGTTGAAATAGTTGAAGTCATGCTTAATTATAAAAAAACACTTGTTGTCATTGTGTACCGTTTCAACTTCGAAGGTCTCCTTGAGCTTAATGCTGAAGCACCGATCATCGTCCAGGTGAAGCCTGTCGCACAGACCTCGATCGCCGTGGCACCAGCCGCACTCCCCCGGGAGACTTTTGTCATCCGATGACGACATTTCCTACGTTCATAATTCAAAACTACATCATCTCTTGACATTAGTAATAACTATGAGTTGATATCACACTTCTATATGTATAACACAAGAGGCAGCTGATCCTACTTAATTAAGTACTAAGATACCCAGGCCCATGCATTAGTCGCAAGTACCCCATATGTCCTATTTTTAGCAAAGTCATGCTAAAATTCATGGAAAATTTCAGCATGACCTTTGCTGAAAATAGGACATATGGAGTACCCAAATTTGCCGGAACGGAAGTTAATTGACATTCCGGCAAAATCAAGGGCCTCTCGGGGTACTGGCAAAATCATTATCCCAGTTGGACAAGGCAATGTGCTACTTGCTTAAATCTCTGTCCAATGCTATTTACAAGACAAACAACAGGTGGCAAAGCTAAGTGTTAAAAAAAGGCCTCCATCACAACATGGAAAATACGTTGGCCTGTGAAGAGGTGAAACAATATATGCATCTCCAGGCAGTATCATTCAACATTTTGGACAAACCACTACAAGCAATACTGGATCAGATACAAGAAGAATGTGACAATATGCAGACAAATACTAACAGATTGAGGTGTTTAACTTGTGGTGCTCTCTGTGCTATACAGACCTGTATTCTTGACAAACTAGTGCAAGCAATGGTGGATCAGATACATGAACAATGTGGGAAAATGCAGATAAGGACTAACGACAGATCGAGGAGTTCACCAGCCAATGCAAGATGGAGTCTGGTCTGTTTTATGGTGGATCCTATTCTAGTGTCTGGAATGCATCAAGGAACATTTTTTTTCTTTCAATCGAACAAACAACAAAACAGCCTGTATGCAAAACAGAGTCGCGGGCAAAGACATAAGTCAACAATACCAAACGCAAGAGCTGTCATGAACTAAAACAACAGGACCCCGGTATTAAACAGTCTCCACCGATTAATGCTATTGTCTGATCAAAAGAGTGCCAATGTGTCAATGCTTATATAGGGAGAGTAGAAGTGTGGCCACTACGCTGTCACTAGCTTTAGATTTTTTCCTTAGGTATAAGTTGATGCTTTTTCTCATTTTTGCCATATGAAAAAATTAGGATGGTATCATCCTATATTTTGCCATCCTGAAAGATTGTGCCATGTAGAAAATTGCCATGCTAATCTTTAGATAAATACAAATAGAACAAACTCTTAGATAAAAATTTGCCATGCTATTTTACAGAACAAACAAACATTTTGCCACCTTGATACATAACTGAATTTTTGTGTAGTAGGTTCAGATCTCATTTTTTTGAGCTATCACACTTTTTTTGTTTACACAGCTACAATCTTTTGACATGGCAAATCTTGGGACCATGGTCACATGGCAAATGTAGGATTGCTCTTAGCTAAAAACACGGCAAATGTAAAACATGGAAAATTCTGAAATTTCCACAACATGTCAAACTTATTTCAAGTATCATGGCAAACTGAATGTTTTTATGAAAGTTGCCATGGCAGACTTTTCTATGAGTAGTTGCCAAGGATAGAATCTCTACGAGTTATTGACAAAAGGAGAGGCGGAAGAGGGAAGCTAGGGGAGCTCACCGCGAAGGCACACGAAGGCCCGGCGGTGGATTAGGAGCAGCAGGCCAGCCGAGCTTGAAGGAGAGGCACCGGAATCCGAGGTGGAAGAAGGGCTCGGTGGCGGGTTTGCGGTGCTCCTCGGCTCGGCTCTGGTCCGGTTCGTCGACGTATCTGACGGAGACGGCATAGACGCTCGTGCTGGACTTCTCCGGCCTGCTTCGGTGCTCGACGGCGTGGATACTGAGACGCGTCGGGGTGGGGTTAGGGGCGGAAGGGGGAGGAAGGGGAGGATGTGGAGAGGGAGGCGGCGGGGGGTGGCGGCGCACATAGGGGCGGCGGCACAGTGGGTCGGGGCAGCAGCGCGCATTGGGGGGGGGGGGGCTGAGAGAGATGTGAGATTGGGGATCGGGGCGGTTGGGGATTTTAATGGGGGGGGGAGTGATAGCAATGGCGCACCACCTAAAGGTGCGCCATTAATTACTTTTTTGGATGGCAATGGCACAACACCTAGCGGTGCGCCATTAGTAATTTTTAGTTGCATCTAATAATGATTTAGAAAATGATGATCAAATTTGAAAACATTTATGGATGTGGAAAAATATCATCAGATTTCAAAACATTTATGAAAATATATGAATATGAAAACTACGATTCAAATACAATCAAGAAATGAAGACTACGATTTGAAAAAATATTCATGAATTCAAAAGGTGCCCATGAAATTTAAAAATATTCATGAGTTCAAAAAATATTAACAAATTCAATAGTTTTTGTGAGTTAGAAATTCAATACCGGAATAAACACATAAATAAATATTCATGAGGACTAGAAAAGAAGAAATATCATTACTAGTTTTGCAAAACAAACAAAAATTATAATTGTTAGTAGTGGCGCACCTTGATTGACGTGCGCCATTACTAGTTTGAACTAGTAATGGTGCACTGTACCCTGGTGCGCCATTGCTACTTTTGGAAAAAAAGTAAAAAAAAATTGTCAGTAGTGGCGCACCGAGCGCGTGGTGCGCCATTACTAGTTAAAACTAGTAATGGCGCACTGTGCCCTGGTGCGCCATTAATAGTTTTGGAAAAATAAAAAAATTGCTAGTAATGGCGCACCGTGTGTCTGGTGCGCCATTAGTAATGAGGACACTAATGGCACACTTGTATCTGGTGCGCCACTGCTATATAGTAGTGGCGCACCACATACATGGTGCGCCATTAATGTCCATATTGGCTATAGCCCTTTTTCCTAGTAGTGCTCCCCTCGTAGTTGAGGGAAAATCTTGGTTCTTTCATCTTTCAAGTTCCAATAGTGATCAAAAGATATAAATACCAAGTGATTCAAAGAATAGAGCTATGTCCCCGGCAACGGCACCAGAAAATAGTCTTGATAACACACAAGTATAGGGGATTGCAACAGTTTCGGAGGGTAGAGTATTTAACCCAAATTGATTGATTCAACACAAGGGGAGCCAAAGAATATTCTCAAGTATTAGCAGTTGAGTTGTCAATTCAACCACACCTTGGAAACTTAATATTTGCAGCAAAGTATTTAGTAGCAAAGTAGTATGGAAGTAACGGTAACGGTGGCAAATGTAACAGTAGCAGTTTTGTAGTAATTGTAACAGTGGCAACGGAAAGGTAACTAAGCAAAGATCAATATGTGAAAAGCTTGTAGGCGTTGGATCAATGATGGATAATTATGTCGGATGCGATTCCTCATGCAACAGTTATAACCTAGCGTGACACAGAACTAGCTCCAGTTCATCAATGTAATGTAGGCATGTATTCCGAATATAGTCATACGTGCTTATGGATAAGAACTTGCATGACATATTTTGTCCTACCCTCTCGTGGCAGCTGGATCCTATTAGAAACTAAGGGATATTAAGGCCTCCTTTTAATAATGTAATGGACCAAAGCATTAACACTTAGTGAATACATCGACTCCTCAAACTACGGTCATCATCGGTAAGTATCCCGATTATTGTCACTTCGGGGTTAACGGATCATAACACATAGTAGGTGACTATAGACTTGCAAGATAGGATCAAGAACATAGTGGATACTAGGTGATACGTCCATTTTTCATCATGCTTTTATATCGATATTTATTGCATTATGGGCTGTTATTACACATTATGTCACAATACTTATGCCTATTCTCTCTTATTTTACAAGCTTTACATAAAGAGGGAGAATGCCGGCAGCTAGGATTCTGGGCTAGAAAAGGAGCAAATATTAGAGACCTATTCTGCATAGCTCCAAAAGTCCTGAAACTTCACGGAAGTCCTTTTCAGAATATATAAAAAATACTGAGCGCAAGAAGTTCCGGAGGGGGCCACACCCTGGCCACGAGGGTGGGGGCGCGCCCTACCCCCCTGGGCGCGCCCCCTGCCTCGTGGGCCCCCTGGTGGCCCTCCGATGCCCATCTTCTGCTATATGGAGTCTTTCATTGAGGAAAAAATCATAAGCAAGCTTTCGGGATGAGACTCCGCCGCCACGAGGCGGAACCTTGGCGAAACCAATCTAGGGCTCCGGCGCTGCTGTTCTCCCGGGGAAACTTCCCTCCAGGAGGGGGAAGTCATCGCCATCGTCATCACCAATGATCCTCTCATCAGGAGGGGGTCAATCTCCATCAACATCTTCACCAGCACCATCTTCTCTCAAACCCTAGTTCATCTCTTGTATCCAATTCTTGTCTCCAAGTCTGGGATTGGTACTTGTGGGTTGCTAGTAGTGTTAATTACTCCTTGTAGTTGATGCTAGTTGGTTTATTTGGTGGAAGATCATATGTTCAGATCCTATATGCATATTAATACCCCTCTGATTATGAACATGAATATTCTTTGTGAGTAGTTACGTTTGTTCCTGAGGACATGGGAGAAGTCTTGCTATTAGTAGTCATGTGAATTTGGTATTCGTTCGATATTTTGATGAGATGTATGTTGTCTCTCCTCTAGTGGTGTTATGTGAACGTCGACTACATGACACTTCACCATTATTTGGGCCTAGAGGAGGGCATTGGGAAGTAATAAGTAGATGATGGGTTGCTAGATTGACAGAAGCTTAAACCCTAGTTTATGCGTTGCTTCGTAAGGGGCTGATTTGGATCCATATGTTTCATGCTATGGTTAGGTCTACCTTAATAGTTTTGTTGTAGTTGCGAATGATTGCAATAGAGGTTAATCATAAGTAGGATGCTTGTCCAAGTAAGGAGAACACCCAAGCACCGGTCCACCCACATATCAGATTATCAAAGTACCGAACGCGAATCATATGATCATGATGAAACCTAGCTTGACAATAATTCCCATGTGTCCTCAGGAGCGCTTTTCTCTATATAAGAATTTGTCTAGGCTTGTCCTTTGCTACAAAAAAGGATTGGGCCACCTTGCTGCACTTTATTTACTTTTGTTACTTGTTGCTCGTTACAAATTATCTTATCACAAAACTATCTGTTACCTATAATTTCAGTGCTTGCAGAGAATACCTTGCTGAAAACTGCTTATCATTTCCTTCTGCTCCTCGTTGGGTTTGACACACTTACTTATCGAAAGGACTATGATAGATCCCTATACTTGTGGGTCATCAAGACTCTTTTCTGGCACCATTGCCGGGGAGTGAAGCGCCTTTTGTAGGTGGAATTTGGTAAGGAAAAATTTATATAGTGTGCTGAAATTTACTGTCACTTGTTACTATGGAAAGTAATCCTCTGAGGGGCCTGTTCGGGGTATCTTCACCTCGACCAGTAGAGCAAAGAGTTGCTCCTCAACCTACTGAACCTACTGAAAATGAAAATGTCTGCTTTGAAATTCCTTCGGGTATGATAGAAAAACTGCTAGCTAATCCTTTTTCAGGAGATGGAACATTACATCCTGATGAGCACCTAATATATGTGGATGAAGTTTGTGTATTATTTAAGCTTGCATGTATGCCCAATGATGTTATCAAGAAGAAGGTCTTCCCTTTATCTTTGGAGGGAGACTCATTGACATGGTATAGGCTATGTGATGATATGGGATCATGGAACTACAAACGATTGAAATTGGAATTTCATCAAAAGTTTTATCCTATGCATCTTGTTCATCGTGATCATAATTATATATATAATTTTTGGCCTCACGAAGGAGAAGGCATTGCTCAAGCTTGGGGGAGGCTTAAATCAATGTTATATTCATGCCCCAATCATGAGCCCTCAAGAGAAATGATTATTCAAAAAATTTATGCTCGGCTTTCTGATAACAACCGCACCATGCCCATTTAGCACTAAATATGGACTATTGAATTCAAATGGGATTTATTGGAAAGAATTAAACGCAACTCTGATGATTAGGATCTCGACGAAGGTAAGGAGTCAGGTATGACACCTAAGTTTGATTATGTTAAATCTTTTATGGATACCGATGTTTTCCGTAAATTTAGCACTAAATATGGACTTGACTGTGAAATAGTAGCTTCTTTCTGTGAATCTTTTGCTACTCATATTGATCTCCCTAAAGATAAGTGGTTTAAATATCATCCTCCCATATAAGTAAAAGTAGATGCACCTATTAAAGTTGAAGAAAAGACTATCACTTATAATGATCCTATTGTTCCTACTTCTTATGCTGAGAAACCACCTTTTCCTGTTAGGATAAAAGATCATGCTAAAGCTTCAACTGTGGTTCGTAAAAGCAATATTAGAACCTATACACCTCCTGAGCAAGTTAAAGTTGAACCCAATATTGCTATTGTTAAAGATCTCTTGGCTGATAATATTGATGGGCATTTTATTTATTTCGGTGATGAAACTGCTAGAATTCCTAAACCTTGTGCTAAAGATAAACATAGACCTGTGGTAGGCATGCCTGTTATTTCTGTTAAAATAGGAGATCATTGTCATCATGGCTTGTGTGATATGGGTGCTAGTGCTAGTGCAATACCTATTGACTTGTACAACGAGATTATGCATGATATTGCACCTGCTGAGTTAGAAGATATTGATGTCACAATTAAACTTGCCAATAGAGATACTATTTCACCAATTGGGATTGTTAGAGATGTTGAAGTCTTGTGTGGGAAAACTAAATATCCTGCTGATTTTCTTGTTCTTGGTTCCCCACAAGATAGCTTTTGTCCCATTATATTTGGTAGACCCTTCTTAAACACTGTTAATGCTAGGATAGACTGCAAAAAGGATGTTATTACTATTGGTTTATATAACACCCTCGATGCGACTATATCTCCCACGTGTCGAGGCACGACTTAGAGGCATAATCGCATTGAAGGCATATGTCGCAAGTGAGGTAATCTTCACACAACCCATGTAATATAATAGGGGACAAAGGATACATAGTTGGCTTACAATCGCCACTTCACACAATTACATGAATAAACATTACATCAATCAAATACACTCATGGTCCGACTACGGAACCAAAATAAAAGAAGAACCCCAAATGCGACAAAGGTCCCCGATCGACCCCAACTGGGCTCCACTACTGATCAACTAGAACGAAACAACACAAAGGACAAGATCTTCATCGAGCTCCTCCTGAGCTTGGTTGCGTCATCTGCATGGTCTCATCGGCACCTGCAAGCTGGTTTTGGAAGTATCTGTGAGCCACAGGGACTTACCAAGCTCGCACCCTCGCGATCAAGATTATTTAAGCTTATGGGTAAGGTAAAGATATGAGGTGGAGCTGCAGCAAGCGACTAGCATATATGGTGGCTAACATACGCAAATGAGAGCGAGAAGAGAAGGCAAAGCACGGTCGATAAAAGTATGATCAAGAAGTGATCCTGGACTACTTATGTCAAGCATAACTCCAACAACCGTGTTCACTTCCCGGACTCCGCCGGAAAGAGACCATCACGGTTACACACGCTGTTGATTCATTTTAATTAAGGTCAACTTTAGGTTTTCTACAACCGGACGTTAACAAATTCCCATCTGCCCATAACCGTGGGCACGGCTTTCGAAAGTTCAAATCCCTGCAGGGTGTCCCAACTTAGCCCATGACAAGCTCTCACGGTCAACGAAGGAATAGACCTCCACCCGAGACGTTCCGATCAGACTCTATATCCCGGTACAACAAGACATTTCGACAGGGTAAAACTAAACCAGCAACACCACCCGATGCGCCGACATCCTGATGGGAGCTGCACATATCTTGTTCTCAGGGCAACACCGGATTGTCTAAACTTCCGGTAGGCCAGCCCAGAGTTGCCCCTGGTAGCCACCGGCGGCTGACAGTTTGGACCAACACTTAGACAAGCACTGGCCCGGGGGGGGGGGTGTTAAAATAATGATGACCCTCAGGAGTGCGACTCCCAAGGGAAAAGAAAAGGCTAGGTGGCGAATGGTAAAACCAATGTTGGGCATTGCTGGAGAAGCTTTACTTAAGGTGAACTGTCAAGGGGTTCCCATTATAGCCCAACCGCGTAAGGACGCAAAATCCGGGAACATAACACCGATATGACGGAAACTAGGGCGGCAAGAGTGGAACAAAACACCAGGCATAAGGCCGAGCCTTCCACCCTTACCAAGTATATAGATGCATTAATTAAATAAGATATATCGTGATATCCCAACAAGTAAACAAATGTTCCAACAAGGAACGGCTCCAATCTTCACCTGCAACTAGCAACGCTATAAGAGGGGCTGAGCAAAGCGGTAACATAGCCAATCAACGGTTTGCTAGGACATGGTGGGTTAGAGGTTGAACATGGCAATTTGGGAGGCTGACAAGCAAGTGGTAGGCATCGTAGCAATGGCATAGCAAAAGAGCGAGCAAACTAGCATAGCAAAGATAGTAGTGATTTCGAGGGTATGATCATCTTGCCTGAAATCCCGCAAGGAAGAAGAACGAGTCCATGAAGAAGACAAACGGACGAAGTTGAACGGATCCTCACAAGCTCGACGTTACCGGAACCAACCCGAAGAAGCAATCACCGGAAAAGAAGCACACAACATAGAAAACAACCAACACATCAACATGGCATGATGCACAAACAAGTATGATGCATATCCGGTTTAAAGAGGCATGGCATGGCAAAATGCACAAACAATCCTACAAATTAAGTGGAGCTCAATATGCAACGAGTTGCATATTGACGGAGCACCACATCAATTATTTAGTTCGATCTCGTTTATGTACCCAACAATATTAGATGTTGTTAAACATGGCAAGAGGGTGAAGCAAATGTAAACTACCTATCTAGTCAAGGTTAAATGAGGCCGGAAGCAACAAACAACAATTCCGGTAAATCCCCATAGCATATTTTTGATTTGGTACTGTTCTGCCCTAAACACAATTTTATAGTAGTTAAACATGCAAGATGAGGCCACCATGTTAAACTAGGCAAAATTCTACCCCATTTACATATAAAGATTATTTAAATTGGAGCTACGGTTATTTAGTTATGAATTAAATCATTTTAGCATGGCATAGGAGTAAATTTAATCAAACAGCATTTTTAACATTTTAAACGTAGGTGAAAGTTGGATATTATTAATCTACACAAAATTCCGAGCAAGTTTCATATATAAATCATTTTAATCCGATGCACCATTGTTGAGTTATTAAATGCATGATCTAGGGGGACTAAACTGCAAAACTGGCTGTCTCAGGAAAATAGACAAAATCGCAACAGGGAAAAAAACATGCATCGGGCCGAAACTGGGCAGCCCAACAGGCACAGGGGAGAAGGGGCGCTGGGATGTGGGTGGCTCACCCATGGGCCTGGCCCAGCTGGAAGGGAAGCATGCCGGTCGGCTTGGAGCTGGGTCTGGGAGGAGGCGGGCGCGCTGGGCCGGACTCGGGTGCGGCCCACGTGGCGCGCGGTCAACGGAGACGGATCGGGCTCCATCCGAACTGGCGCAGGGAGCGGCGACTCCGGTGAAGCCATGGGCGGCGGCGCAGGTCCGACGGGAATGTACTCCGGCGAGGGGAGGGCCGGCCGCGAGCAAAAAAAGGACGGATCCCGGTGCGGAATGACCGGATCTGGCGACAGCGGCGCCGGACGGGGAATCCAAGTCGCGGGGGGGGGGGGGGGGGGGGGCGCTCCGGTGATCCCCGGAGAAGAGGACGACGACGCATGCGAAGGGTGGTCCGGCGACTGCGCGCGGCGGCGCCGGGCGGCTCGGGCGCCGGACATGGGGAAGGAGGAGGCGCGGGGTGGCGCGCGGATCTGGGCCACGGGGGCCTCCCGCGGGCTCGGGCGGGCCGGCGGCAATGTGGGGCTCAGGCGACACGTGGCAGGCTCCGGTTTGCTGCGGGCGGCGGCGGACGTGTCCGGGCGCGGGGTGGACGCGTCCGGTGGCGCGAGGAGGACGAAGTTAGGGTTTCGGGGAGGAAGGATATCCGAATTTCGGGGGGGGGGGGGGTGTTTATATAGGCATAGAGGGAGCTAGGAGAGTCCAAATGAGGTGCGGTTTTCGGCCACGCGATCATGATCGAACGACCGAGACGATGGAGCAGAGTTAGGTGGGTTTTGGGCCAAAATGGAAGGGTGTTGGGCTGCAACACACACGAGGCCTTCTCGGTCCCTTGGTTAACCGTTGGAGTATCAAACGAAGTCCAAATGGTACGAAACTTGACAGGCGGTCTACCGGTAGTAAACCAAGGCCGCATGGCATGTCTCGGTCCAATCCGGAAATGTTTAATCCCCACACACGAAAGAAAGCTAGAATTGTCCACCGGAGGAGAACGAAGCGCCGGAATGCAAAACGGATAACGGGGAAAATGCTCGGATGCATGAGACGAACACGTATGCAAATGAAATGCACTTGATGACATGATATGAAATGCATGACACGCAAGCAATGACAACGCAACAACAGCGAATAACTGCACGACACCTGGCACATCGGTCTCGGGGCGTTACAACACTCCACCACTACGAGAGGATCTCGTCCCGAGATCTAGAATGGCACCGGAGGGGAAAACGGAAGAGAAGGAGGAGAGGTAAAACTAAGTTGCTTCTTTGACAAACAAGTGAAACCAAAGAACCTTGCGAGGTTAAGCCATCTCGAGAAAAGAGTACAACGGAGATGACAAATTCGAAAACACTCCGTTAGAAAAGAGGGACAAGGAACATTGCAAAAAACCTTGAGGTTGAAGGGAAGATATATATAGAAAAACACTCCGGTTAAGGAAGGGGATCAAGGAAAAACCAAATTTCAGGCAGCACTCTGGTTGAAAGGAAAAGGAATTGAATAAGGTCTTGATAAGATGAGAAGATACTTGATGAAATCACAATACACTGCCACCGGAACTATTGAATAAATGGAACAAGGGGTAAGAAAGATCTCGGACCGCACTCCGGTTGAGAAGGGAGTCAAAATTTGATAAGATGAGAGAGCTCAAATGAAAACATGACACTCCGGTTGAGAAAGGGATGCAAGACTTGATAAGGCGACCAAAACTTGAGCAAAGGGGCACAATACTCCGGTTAAGCAAGATAGGGAAGGAATAAGAGTGATATAATTTGGACACCACTCCGCCTGTAAATGGAAGGAATTGAACTTTACAAGATGAGAGGATACTTGACAAGAGGACACAACACTCCAATTAAAAGGATAGGCATGGAAAGATCATGATCTTTGACAAAACGAGATGATGGGTTGAAAAGATGAACATCACAATGCCTCCGGAACAAAAGTAAGAATGGAATGGAGTGAACGAAGGAAAACAATATCTTGAGAGAGCACGGTTACAACAGAAGCTAGAACGGAGTTGTTGGAAAACCCACAAAGAAAAGAATAAGCTTGATATGGTCTTATGGAATACATCTCAAATTATGAGGTGACAACCTGCCACTCACGGGAAAAAGAATTAGATTGATAAGAACAAGGAGACGAGAAACTTATTTCACCGGGAGGATAATTGAAGAACTTGGGTCATTTATAAGCACCATAAATAGCAACAATCCTTAGGGAAGGCTTTAGGTGTAACATGGCACAAGATAACTCCAATAAAGAGATTGATGGGTTTAACTATCTCATCTTGATAACTTGTGAAACACGAAGCGCGAAGGAAAATTATCAAGAATGACATAACACCACCTCAAAAGATATGCGTGAAAGAATTGCACTCCGGATTGCAAGATGAAGAATGCTTGAGTTCCTCTGAAAAGAATCTCAAAGAACACTTTGAGAAGGAATTAAATCTTTGATGAACCATCATGTAGAGCCTCCATGAAGAACTCCGGTAAACAAAAGAAAGATCCAAAATAATTGAATGATGTAAAGAATAAGATTTAAGCCTCGCAATGATTTAAATAGAGAACTCCGTGATAATATAATTGAAAGAGGTTGGAACTCCGGGAAAGAAAGATGAGCACTTGAACCCAAGAATTTAATCATCAAGAACAAACTCCGGTAAACAAAAGGATGAACAAACGGAAGGAAAAAGAAGTTGAAAACACAAGGTGAATCCTTGCAATAATTTAGATGGACCTCCGTGGAGATGTAATTGTGAAAGCTTGGAACTCTTGGGAAAGAAAAGATAAAGCGTCTCAAACCAAGAATGTGATATGATGCACCTCCGGAATAAGGAATTAAATCACTTGGATGGAACAAGAGTAAGAATTACATTATGCTTATCCTTCACCAATTTAAATTGATGACAATCAACGGATTTGGCATATTACTTATTCTTGTAGAAAAGATTAAAAGAGATATAGCACGACTTGAGAATGCCTTCAACGAAACACAACGATAAGTTATTTAGTTTGATACCAACTTGTAACGCCCTCGATGCGGCTATATCTCCCACGTGTCGAGGCACGACTTAGAGGCATAGCCGCATTGAAAGCAATGTCGCAAGTCGGGAAATCATCACACATCCCATGTACATAATTAATATAAAGGGGGAAGAACATAGTTGGCTTACACTCGCCACATCACATCAAAGTACATAAATAACATCCATCATACAAATCACTCATGGCCCGACTACGGCGCCAAAATAGAAAAGACCCCCAACATGCGACAAGGCCCTGAATCTAACCCCGAATAGGCACCACTACTGATCATCAGGAAAAGACACATAGTAACGCTGAGAGTCCTCGTCGTACTCCCACTTGAGCTCGAGCGTGCCATCTGGAGCTGTATCATCTATCCCTGCATCTGGTGTAATAGTAATCTGTGAGCCACAGGGACTCAGCAATCTCGCACCCTCGCGATCAAGACTATTTAAGCTTAATAGGTAGGAAAGGGGTAATGTAAGTGGAGCTGCAGCAAGCGACTAGCATATATGGTGGCTAACTTATTCGCAAAAGAGAGCGAGAAGAGGAGGCAAAGCACGAGCGAGAAACTAGAGAGCAACCTGCACAAACATAACCCCAACACCGTGTCCACTTCCCGGACTCCGCCGAGAAGAGGCCATCACGGCAACACACTCAGTTGATTCATTTTAATTAATTAAGGTTCAAGTTATCTACAACCGGACATTAACAAATTCCCATCTGCCCATAACCGCGGGCACGGCTTTCGAAAGATCAATCCCTGCAGGGGGGTCCCAACTTAGCCCATAACAAGCTCTCACGGTCAACAAAGGAATAGACCTCCACCCAAGACACACCGATCAGACTCGGTATCTCGGTACAACAAGATGATTCGACAGGTTAAAACAAGTCCAGCAACACCGCCCGAATGTGCCGACAAATCCCGATAGGAGCTGCACATATCTCTTTCTCAGGGCACACTCAGATTGTCTAAACTTCTGGTAGGCCAGCCCAGAGTTTCCCCTGGTAGCCACCGGCGGCTGACGGTTTGGACCAACACTCAGAGGAGCACTGGCCCGGGGGGGTTTAAAAATAAGATGACCCTCGGGCTCCGGAAACCCAAGGGAAAAAGAGGCTAGGTGGCAAATGGTAAAACCAATGTTGGGCATTGCTGGAAAAGCTTTAATCAAGGCGAACTATCAAGGGGTTCCCATTATAGCCCAACCGCGTAAGGGACGCAACAATCCGGTAACATAACACCGATATGACAGAAACTAGGGTGGCAAGAGTGGAACAAAACACTAGGCAAGAGGCCGAGCCTTCCACCCTTTACCAAGTATATAGATGCATTAAGATAACATAGCAATATAATGATATCCAACAAGTAAATAAAGGTTCCAACAAGGAACGGCTCCAATCTTCACCTGCAACTAACAACGCTATAAGAAGGGCTGAGCAAAGCGGTAACATAGCCAATCAACGGTTTGCTAGGACAAAGGTGGGTTAGAGGCTTAATCATGGCAATTGGGAGGCTGACAAGCAAGTGGAAGGCATCATACCAATGGCATAGCAAAAGAGCGAGCAAACTAGCATAGCAAAGATAGTAGTGATTTCGAGGGTATGATCATCTTGCCTGCACAGTTGTCAGAGTTGACTGGATCCTCAAAAGAAAACTCAACGGGCTCCTCATTAGCGAACTCGTCTCTCAGCTCTACCCAACAACACAAACAAGCAACAAGGATACAATCAACCACGTGCAAGGGCAACCAATAATATGCAAAGATGGTATGCTATGCGGAATGCGATGCGGGATGCAAAATGCAAGACGTGACAAGAAATGCATGAACCTGGCCTCAACTTGGAAAACCAAGTGTTCCACTGGATAGAGGGGAAGAAATCCCCTGAAAACGATATAAAGATCATAGGAATGGGAGCTACGGTTTGGAAATGGCAAGCGTTTTACGAAACGAACCGATCTGCGATTTACAGCAAGTAGGCTCCTAAATGCATCGAAATGAACATGCTACAGCCACCAAACATGAAAACAAAATGCATGGCAGGGATGTACACAAGATTCTTAACAAATCACTAGGACTGAGCCATAGGCAAATCCATCCATTAAGGGGTTCAAACAAGCATGGCAAAAACGAATAAGCAAAACAGATTTCAGACTTAGTGAAATTAACACTAGTCTGAAATTTCAGACCACGATGCTCTCTTCGGAGCAACAAAACAACATGAAACATAACCTGAACATGGCAAGTAAGAGCATGGCATGGAGCTACTCAACAAGCTTAACAAAACACCCAAAGTGATCTGGGGCAAAAAGGGTTCACAAAATACTCTAACGAGCACACGAACATGGATGAAACACAATCAGTTTTCAGACTTGGTGAAAACTGAGACATGCTGAAATTATATCTCACGGAGGCATGTAAACAAGCTCGATGCACTCACTACGGTGCAAGTCATGGCAAGGCAAGCATATATCCATAACGAAAGCACAAAATGCCATCTAGACATGGCAAGAACAATGGCATAGCATGCATGGATCACTAACAATAGCACCGGCAAAATCGCAAAAGAGTTCACGATCTGCCCAAATTAACAACGATGCAAAAGTTGAGCTCGATTGGCTCAACCTACGGTGCTCCAACATAACAAGTAAAGACATGGATGGATAGAGAATAACAAGATTAACAAATGTCCCTTACTGATCATACTCAAAAGGGGCACGGATCGCTAGGAAACAAGCTGAACATATGGCATCATGAACTAAAACATCCCAGACTTAGTGAAAATCACTAAGTCCCTAAAAACAGATTACTCAGGTGCCCCTCTTTGCAAGCTTGCACAAGTCACCACACACATCCTAAAAATGCATGGGTGGCACCTCTGGAAAGAAGACAAAATGCTTAACAATTCATCCCAAAGGGTCACAGGCATATCATGCACACAATAATCATGGCAAAAATGACAAAAGTCAATGATGAGCTAACGGATCTGCAATTTAACTCACGATGCCTCCTTCTAACAGCATTTTGGGCATCAAGATGACCTCAAATGAAAATGATGCAATGAAATGAAATGATGTTCTCGTCGAGGCGAAGATTTTGATATATCATATGTCCAAAACGGAGCCACGGAAGCAAAGATATGAGCAGTCAAACATAGCATAAAAATTCAAGGGGGGAGGGAAAGTCAACCCTAGGGTTTTCAAATTCCAGATCTGAGATCCGCACGGATTACGAGGCCGCCGAAGTTACTGTTCACCAGAGGGAGAGGGTTCGCCGGAGGAGGACCGCAGGACGTGGGGAGGCTCACCGGAGCCCGATCCGGCCGCCGGAGGAACCCGACGAGGGCGGCGGGGCCCGGTGGTGGCCACAGCGAGGTTGGGCGCCATCGGCGGACGGCGGGGCCGCGGCTCGAGGTGCCGGCCGCTGAGGATGGAGGGCGGCGGCGCCGGTGCCCCTGGTGGCCGGCCGCGAGGAGGGCGGCGGCGCTGCGGGCGTGAGGCAGCGGGGCGATGACGCGGGCCGGGAGGGCTCTCCGCGGGCCTGGCGGGCCCCGGGCGTCGGCGGCGATGTGGGCCTCGCCCACATGGCGGGAGGCGGTTGGTTGCAGCGGCGGGGCGGACAAAGTCCGGCGCGGGCGGACACGTCCGGCCCGGCGCGGGGAGAGATGGATCTTTTTTTAGGGTTTTGGACGAGGGAAGAAGAGATCCGAATGGAGGGGGGGTATTTATAGGCATAAGTGGAGCTAGGAGAGTCCAAATGAGGTGCGGTTTTCACCCACGCGATCATGATCGAATGATCGAGACGATGGAGCAGAGTTTGGTGGGTTTTGGGCCAAATTGGAGGGGTGTTGGGCTGCAACACACACAAGGCCTTTTTGGTCCCTCGGTTAACCGTTGGAGTATCAAACGAAGTCCAAATGACCCGAAACTTGACAGGCGGTCTACCGGTAGTAAACCAAGGCCGCATGGCATGTCTCAGTCCAATCCGGAAATGTTTAATCCCCACACACGAAAGAAAGCTAGAAATGGCCACCGGAGGAGAACGAAACGCCGAAATGCAAAATGGACAACGGGGAAAAAGCTCGAATGCATGAGATGAACATGTATGCAAATGCAATGCACGTGATGACATGATATGAGATGCATGAAAACGAAAACAACACACGGAGACAAAGACCCGAACCCGAGGAATAAATATAACTTAATGCCGGAAACGGCAATAGTTGGAGTACAAATTGGGAAAGGTATATCTGGGGCGTTACAACACTCCACAACTACGAAAAGATCTAGTCCCAAGATCTAGGACTGAAAGAACTCCGGGTACTTAGAACGGAGGTGATCCTCGCGTTCCTAGGTAGCTTCATGGTCGGAATGGTGTGACCACTTGACTTTGAGAAATTTGATTGACTTGTTGCGAGTTCTGTGTTCAGTCTCTTCAAGGATTGCAACTGGGTGCTCATGATAGGAGAGATTTTCTTGGAGCTCAATGTCCTCAAAGTTGACCGTGCGTTCAGGCGTCTTGAAGCACTTTCGGAGTTGGGAGACATGGAACACATCATGAACATTAGCAAAGTTTGAAGGAAGCTCGAGTTGATAGGCGAGGTCGCCTCTCTTGCTGACAATCTTGAAAGGTCCGACGTATCTAGGGGCAAGCTTCCCTTTGATACCGAAGCGACGAGTCCCTTTCATAGGAGAGACACGGAGGTAACCATGATCTCCGATCTCGAAAGCCAAATCACGGTGCTTACTATCATAGTAGCTCTTCTAGCGGGATTGGGCTGCTTTGAGGTTATCACGAATGACCTTGCACATTTCTTCTGCCTCTGTGATTAAGTCATTACCCAGCAGCTGACGTTCACCGGTTTCAGACCAGTTGAGAGGTGTACGGCACTTCCTACCATACAGAATTTCAAAAGGGGCCTTGCCCGAACTTGCTTGAAAACTGTTGTTGTATGAGAATTCAGCATAAGGAAGACAATCCTCCCACTTCATGCCGAAGGAGATAACACAAGCCCTGAGCATATCTTCAAGAATCTGGTTGACACGCTCGACTTGACCGCTTGTTTGAGGATGGAAAGCAGTGCTGAAGCGGATGTTGGTGCCCATGGCCTTATGAAAAGAATCCCAAAACTTGGAGGTAAAGATGCTGCCACGGTCTGAAGATATCACTTGAGGAATACCGTGCAGAGAGACAATTCGAGAGGTATAGAGTTCCGCCAATTGAGCTGCAGTGATTGACTCTTTGATAGGCAGGAAATGAGCCACTTTGGTACCAACTTATAACACCCTCGATGCGACTATATCTCCCACGTGTCGAGGCACGACTTAGAGGCATAATCGCATTGAAGGCATATGTCGCAAGTGAGGTAATCTTCACACAACCCATGTAATATAATAGGGGACAAAGGATACATAGTTGGCTTACAATCGCCACTTCACACAATTACATGAATAAACATTACATCAATCAAATACACTCATGGTCCGACTATGGAACCAAAATAAAAGTAGAACCCCAAATGCGATAAAGGTCCCCGATCGACCCCAACTGGGCTCCACTACTGATCAACTAGAACGAAACAACACAAAGGACAAGATCTTCATCGAGCTCCTCCTGAGCTTGGTTGCATCATCTGCATGGTCTCATCGGCACCTGCAAACTGGTTTCGGAAGTATCTGTGAGCCACAGGGACTCAGCAAGCTCGCACCCTCGCGATCAAGACTATTTAAGCTTATGGGTAAGGTAAAGATATGAGGTGGAGCTGCAGCAAGAGACTAGCATATATGGTGGCTAACATACGCAAATGAGAGCGAGAAGAGAAGGCAAAGCACGGTCGATAAAAGTATGATCAAGAAGTGATCCTGGACTACCTACGTCAAGCATAACTCCAACAACCGTGTTCACTTCCCGGACTCTGCCGGAAAGAGACCATCACGGTTACACACGCTGTTGATTCATTTTAATTAAGGTCAACTTTAGGTTTTCTACAACCGGACATTAAAAAATTCTCATCTGCCCATAACCGCGGGCACGACTTTCGAAAGCTCAAATCCCTGCAGGGTGTCCCAACTTAGCCCATGACAAGCTCTCACGGTCAACGAAGGAATAGACCTCCACCCGAGACGTTCCGATCAGACTCGGTATCCCGGTACAACAAGACATTTTGACAGGGTAAAACTAAACCAGCAACACCGCCCGATGCGCCGACATCCTGATGGGAGCTGCACATATCTCGTTCTCAGGGCAACACCGGATTGTCTAAACTTCCGGTAGGCCAGCCCAGAGTTGCCCCTGGTAGCCACCGACGGCTGATAGTTTGGACCAACACTTAGACAAGCACTGGCCCGGGGGGTTAAAATAACGATGACCCTCAGGAGCGCGACTCCCAAGGGAAAAGAAAAGGCTAGGTGGCGAATGGTAAAACCAATGTTGGGCATTGCTGGAGAAGCTTTACTTAAGGTGAACTGTCAAGGGGTTCCCATTATAGCCCAACCGCGTAAGGGACGCAAAATCCAGGAACATAACACCGATATGACGGAAACTAGGGCGGCAAGAGTGGAACAAAACACCAGGCATAAGGCCGAGCCTTCCACCCTTACCAAGTATATAGATGCATTAATTAAATAAGATATATCGTGATATCCCAACAAGTAAACAAATGTTCCAACAAGGAACGGCTCCAATCTTCACCTGCAACTAGCAACGCTATAAGAGGGGCTGAGCAAAGCGGTAACATAGCCAATCAACGGTTTGCTTGGACATGGTGGGTTAGAGGTTGAACATGGCAATTTGGGAGGCTGACAAGCAAGTGGTAGGCATCGTAGCAATGGCATAGCAAAAGAGTGAGAAAACTAGCATAGCAAAGAGAGTAGTGATTTCGAGGGTATGATCATCTTGCCTGAAATCCCGCAAGGAAGAAGAACGAGTCCATGAAGAAGACAAACGGACGAAGTTGAACGGATCCTCACAAGCTCGACGTTACCGGAAGCAACCCGAAGAAGCAATCACCAGAAAAGAAGCACACAACATAGTAAACAACCAACACATCAACATGGCATGATGCCCAAACAAGTATGATGCATATCCGGTTTAAAGAGGCATGGCATGGCAAAATGCACAAACAATCCTACAAATTAAGTGGAGCTCAATATGCAACGAGTTGCATATTGACGGAGCACCACATCAATTATTTAGTTCGATCTCGTTTATGTTCCCAACAATATTAGATGTTGTTAAACATGGCAAGAGGGTGAAGCAAATGTAAACTACCTATCTAGTCAAGGTTAAATGAGGCCGGAAGCAACAAACAACAATTCCGGTAAATCCCCATAGCATATTTTTGATTTGGTACTGTTCTGCCCTAAACACAATTTTAGAGTAGTTAAACATGCAAGATGAGGCCACCATGTTAAACTAGGCAAAATTCTACCCCATTTACATATAAAGATTATTTAAATCGGAGCTACGGTTATTTAGTTATGAATTAAATCATTTTAGCATGGCATAGGAGTAAATTTAATCAAACAACATTTTTAACATTTTAAACGTAGGTGAAAGTTGGATATTATTAATCTACACAAAATTCTGAGCAAGTTTCATATATAAATCATTTTAATCCGATGCACCATTGTTGAGTTATTAAATGCATGATCTAGGTGGACTAAACTGCAAAACTGGCTGTCTCAGGATAATAGACAAAATCGCAACAGGAAAAAAAACATGCATCAGGCCGAAACTGGGCAGCCCAACAGGCACAGGGGAGAAGGGGCGCTGGGATGTGGGTGGCTCACCCATGGGCCTGGCCCAGCTGGAGGGGAAGCATGCCGGTCGGCTTGGAGCTGGGTCTGGGAGGAGGCGGGCGCGCTGGGCCGGACTCGGGCGCGGCCCACGCGGCGCGCGGTCAACGGAGACGGATCGGGCTCCATCCGAACTGGCGCAGGGAGCGGCGACTCCGGCGAAGCCGTGGGCGGCGGCGCAGGTCCGGCGGGAATGTACTCCGGCGAGGGGAGGGCCGGCCGCGAGCAAAAAAAGACGGATCCCAGTGCGGAATGACCGGATCTGGCGACAGCGGCGCCGGACGGGGACTCCAAGTTGCGGGGCGGCGCGCTCCGGTGATCCCCGGAGAAGAGGACGACGACGCATGCGAAGGGTGGTCCGGCGACTGCGCGCGGCGGCGCCGGGCGGCTCGGGCGCCGGATATGGGGAAGGAGGAGGCGCGGGGTGGCGCGCGGATCTGGGCCACGGGGGCCTCCCGCGGGCTCGGGCGGGCCGGCGGCGATGTGGGGCTCAGGCGACACGTGGCAGGCTCCGGTTTGCTGCGGGCGGCGGCGGACGTGTCCGGGCGCGGGGTGGACGCGTCCGGTGGCGCGAGGAGGACGAAGTTAGGGTTTCGGGGAGGAAGGATATCCGAATTTCGGGGGGGGGGGGGTGTTTATATAGGCATAGAGGGAGCTAGGAGAGTCCAAATGAGGTGCGGTTTTCAGCCACGCGATCGTGATCGAACGACCGAGACGATGGAGCAGAGTTAGGTGGGTTTTGGGCCAAAATGGAAGGGTGTTGGGCTGCAACACACACGAGGCCTTCTCGGTCCCTTGGTTAACCGTTGGAGTATCAAACGAAGTCCAAATGGTACGAAACTTGACAGGCGGTCTACCGGTAGTAAACCAAGGCCGCATGGCAAGTCTCGGTCCAATCCGGAAATGTTTAATCCCCACACACGAAAGAAAGCTAGAATTGTCCACCGGAGGAGAACGAAGCGCCGGAATGCAAAACGGATAACGGGGAAAATGCTCGGATGCATGAGACGAACACGTATGCAAATGAAATGCACCTGATGACATGATATGAAATGCATGACACGCAAGCAATGATAACGCAACAACAGCGAATAACTGCACGACACCTGGCACATCGGTCTCGGGGCGTTACAGTTTAGGTGATATGTCTCATGAGTTCAACTTTTCTAAATTTCGTAGACAACACCGTGAAGAAGAATTGCCTAGTAAAGATGAAATTATTAGTCTTGCTTCTATTGCCATACCTCCTAGTGATCCTTTAGAACAATATTTGCTAGACCATGAAAATGATATGTTTATGAATGAAAGAAGGGAAATAGATGAAGTGGTCTTTAAATAGGGACCTATTCTGAAACACAACTTGCCTATTGAAATCTTAGGGGATCCTCCTCCACCCAAGGGTGATCCTGTGTTTGATCTTAAAACTTTTCCTAATACTCTTAAATATGCTTATCTTGATGAAAAGAAGATATATCCTATTATTATTAGTGCTAACCTTTTAGAGAAGGAGGAAGAAAAATAATTGAAAACTCTGAAGAAGCACTGTGCTGCTATTGGATATACTCTTGATGATCTTAAGGGCATTAGTCCCACTCTATGTCAACACAAAATAAATTTGGAAAAAGATGCCAAACCAGTAATTGATCACCAACGACGACTGAATCCTAAGATGAAAGAAGTGGTAAGAAAAGAAATACTAAAGCTCCTTGAGGCAGGTATAATTTTGTAACATCCCAAATTTTCAATTTGGAATGTTATACATAGGTCATCATGCATATCATATTTTCTTGCATTTTGCCGATCCTAGAAATTTCACGCAACTCAAGGACCCTCGGAGAGAGTTGGAGATTTCGTATTTCTCGTATTTGAGTCCTCTCAAATTTTGAAGAAAGGATCATTGGTTTTGTCGGAGTTTCATTTGCCTTTTATTTGGATAGGGAAAAATGCGCGTTTTCAAAGTTTGCATTTTAGGCCCGGAGAAAAGTTCATTTTGTTCGGCTCATTTTTAGGAGTCGGGGAAAATTTACTTTATTAGATTTGGAGTTCGTTTAGATCTCGTCCTGTTTTTTTTTCCGAGCGCAGAACCGTATTAAAAAAAAGAAAAAAAAAGAAAAAGTCCCAGCGACTTGGGCCTAAGGCCCAAGCCACCGAGCCGCCGCTGGCCAGAGGCCATCGCTAGCGCGCCGCGCCCAGGCGCAGGAGGAGCCGCCGCCGTTCCTTGTCCTAGTAGGATTCATCTACTTCCGTTTTTTCTTCTAGATCTTTTTCCCTCTTTTTCTTTCCTATTCCTAGTCCAATTCCTTGACCCCTACACCAAGTTTTCTCTCCCCCTCCCCAATATAAATACTCCCACACCCCCCCTCTAAACACATCAAATCCAAAGCCCCAAAGCCCCAAGCACACCACGCCCCTCACCCGTGCCGCGCCGCCCTAGTGCCCCATCGCCGCCGCGCCGCGCCCACACCCGCGCCGCCGCACCCCACCACCGCCGCACCGCCCTTGTGCACCGCCGCCGCCGCCCTACGCCCACGCCACCGGATTTCCTCGCCGGAGACTTCGCCGGAGGTAGCCCCGCGCTACATCTATTCTTTTCATCAGATCGTTTTCTTCTAATCGTTCCAATTCTTCTTTTCCGTTTCGTTTTCTTTTCTAAACCGTTCCAGTTTTCTAGATCGGTTTTACGATCGGTTTTCTTCTCCGAAACCCAAGATCGGATTCGTTTTCTTTTCCGATTTATTTGCCCGAGATCGTTCTCCGGACCGTTCGTCCTAACGAACGTGATCACCAGATTTCTTCTAGGTTAACGAACGTCCGTTCGTTCAACCGTTCTTCTTTTTCTTTTCGTCGGATTTATTCCGCGATCGCGATCTCAGATCCGATCTTCTTTCTAGTCTATCTTCTCACTCGTTTATCGGAATCAGGTGATTCAAGCGCCTGGAGTTTTGTTTCGAAACCGCCGTTCCGTCTAATCAACTTTAACTAAGTTTTGCTATGGTAAAATTTGACCTAGTTTCAACTTGCTAGAACCGAGTTTTTTTCTTCCACCATTTGTTTTCGGTTTCTTTGTTCGGTTCTTTCTTTCTTTGCAACCGGAGTTCTTAAGTTGAACTATCTGGTTCGATCTCTTGTTCGAGTTTTACCTATGCATTAGATGAGTACTTATTGTATGCTTGTTGTTTGTCTGCGATAGATTACCCGGATTGCGCCACCTGTTACTTCAAATCTCTAGGACTCACGGATCATCAGCAAGGCAAGTAACACTTTGATCATACCTTTTCTACAACCCAGTTTTATTGCATTAGATCCATCCTCACACATGGCATGATTAGGATCTAATTAAATTGTGGGATGGGAAGTAGATGAGGTAGTACCTATTACCTTTTTATTATGAAACCTTTGGGAGTTACTTCTATGTTTGCTTATTATGCCATGCTATGCTAGTAGACGTGGATTGGGTGAGTGATATCCATGACAGATGTGAGTGTGATAATTTTAATGGTTTATCTAAGGTGGCAACTTAAACACACATCTGGGTGGATTGAGGCACCTGATGTCTATCAGGGCTTGCCTGTTTTTTTATTGACCGCCACCCAGGCTCAAAGGGATCATAAGATCTTTCATGCTAAATACTTACGTGTGCAGCCACAAGCCATTATGGGCTCCGGCATAGTTGACTAAGTCGTGCGAACTCTTATAGGGGTAGACTAGCAGATGTAGGGGTTGTAGGTGGTACGGTCTACTCCATCGTAAGGTGCTAGCGCTTCTGAAAGACTATGTCTCGGTCATTCGTTTCTCAAACACCATGTAGTGCGAGAAATCCAACGGAGGCGATCGAGTCTTGTGGGGAAAAGTGCGCAAACCTCTGCAGAGTGTAACAAACTAATCATGATTAGCCATGTCCCCGGTTATGGACAATTTTGAGTACCTAGTACTTGAATATCATGTGAATCTCATCATGTTACTTCTAAATTAATATTGTTGGGTTATTAATGATTACTTTTAATTGGGATTGAGAATGCTGTCAACCATTCTCAATGTTTAACAACCACCATGATAGTTAAATAAATTTATTCCTTTGTAGTAGGGAAAAATTGCCTTTACGCAAAATAGTAACCATAGAGCTTTCCACCAGCCAAATATGCATATAGTATAGCTGTTTCATTCCATCATTCTCTATGTGTTACTTTGCCAGCATATTCCGTGTGCTGACCCGTTTCGGGCTGCAACTTTAATGTTGCAGACTTTTCAGGCGACGATTAAGGTGCTTTTAGGTCGTGGTTCTATACTCAGTGATGCCGTTGGAGTTGATGGACCCATTTATCTTCCAAGTCTTCCGCTGTTATCGACACTAGATGGCCTTAAGCCATATTTATGTAATAAGTTCTCTTTTGAGACATCGTTGTAATAAGTGTGTGATTGCTACTCTGCTATAAATCCTTCGAAGTACTGTGTGGTGTCAGCATTACTAATCCAGGGATGACACCGGAGCACAGAGATCAGACCGGTTGAGGTTTGGTCGCTATAGAGATGGTATCAGAGCACACGCTGACTGTAGGACATGACCACTAAGTAAAAGCCATAGATCACTATTCTCTCCTCATCTTTTCTACTCTTTAGGATGAAAGTCGCGATGATTAAGTACGCTCAACCGGATGAAGGCACGCCTTTTGGATTTCACTTGAAGGAAGTCACCAAGTACCTAAACATTGGATTACCAAATTTCACGGGAACCTTCAACGCCACTTTGCCTGAAGAGGAGCGCTGGAAGATTCAAGCTCACGTTCCAGGAAGGACATTCGCGCCAATCACGAAGCCCATAGATAGTGTTTTCAATGCACCAACTTGGAGTCTAGGAAGGAGCATGGCAGCCCATATCACCATAGGACGCATTGGAGAAGTTTATCAAGAAGACCTCAAGGACACTATCTACCAGATTTGCGGACGCCGAGATGAACAATGGGATTTAGTCACCACCAAGAAGGATAGATCCATTGCAGCATTCATCCAGGAGTTAAACCAGCACATTCGACGCCATGAGAACTAGATGTGCTATGATATGATGGAGTTGAAGAATGCGAAAACAAGGATCATCGAGCTAGAAGGAGAACTGAAGGCTACACGCAAGGACTACATGGACGAGATCGTAGCTCTAGCAAGACACAATGTCGATCTTAAGCAGGAGATTGAAGAACTCAAGAGGAAGTTAGCATCCAAGGAGGAAGACGAGTACGTCGCATGCCCAGACAACTACATCATCATCGACGACACCGATTCGGATCCAAATGAACCCGAATTTGACGACGAAGCTGGAGCGGACATCATGGAGTCTTCCATCGGTTCAAACTTCTAGAAGACCACCAAATATTAGTAGTATTCCCCCCATGTAAACACTATAGTTCGAGCACTTTCGCGATAGCTAGATCGATTGTAAGCCCTTGTTTGATTGAATGAAGTGATTTTTGTGTGAATTTTCTCATGTGCATTGGGGTAGTGTTTTCTCTTTAGACCTCATTCTATTCTTATATCTCTTCTTTTCTAAACCCTCAGATGCCTCCGAGACGTGACAATGGATTCCCACTAGAGCTCACTCAGTTGATCCAGCAACAGAATCAGTTGATGTAGATGTTAGTCCAGAATCAGCAGAACAACAACAACAACAACCCACCACCACCCCCTGTTGACCACTTAGCCCATTTCCTTAGGCTAAATCCGCCGATGTTTTCTAGTAGCATCGAGCCGATAGTAGCAGACGATTGGCTCCGCAAGATAGGAAGGGAGTTGACCACTGCAGGATGCACGGATGGTGAGAAAGTGAAGTTTGCCGCACATCAGTTAGAAGGACCCGCGGCAGCATGGTGGGAGAATTTCACAGCCACTTTCCCAGTTGACACTCTCACATGGGATCAGTTCCAGCAAGCTTTCCGCACTGCACATGTTTCAGCAGGAGCTATGGCCATGAAGAAGCGTGAGTTTCGCAACTTACGCCAAGGAGGAAGGATAGTTGGCCAGTATGTTGATGACTTCAGCAAACTAGCACGTTATGCCCCAGATGACGTTGCTATGGATGCGGCTAAGCAGGAGAAGTTTCTGGAAGGATTGAATGATGAGTTAAGCATGCAGTTGATGGCAGCAAGTTTCAGAAACTACCAGGAGTTGGTAGATCGTGCTATCATGATTGAAGGGAAGCAGCAGCAGATTGAGAACCACAAGGGGAAGTATGGACAGGGGAAGTATAACTCTGGAGCCCCGCAGAAGCCCCGTTTTACCTCTAAATCGGGATTTCAGTTTCAGCATACCCATGGAGGAAGTAGTTCGCACAACCACAATGGCCACAAGAATGGTAATGGGAATGGAGGAAGCAACGGCCAGAACCGGACCACCCCATCAACCCCAGCCAAGAGAGACCTGAGTCAAGTCACCTGTTTCAAGTGTTCCAAGACCGGACATTATGCCAATGAATGTCCTGAAGGCCAGAATGGAAATGGCAATGGAAGCTTAGGGAAGAAGCCGAACCCTTTCAATAGGGGACAGGTGAACCACGTTAGTGTGGAGGAGGTTGAAGATCAGCCGGATGCGGTAATCGGTAAGTTTTTGGTTCAGTCATTTACCGCACTCGTTCTTTTCGATACTGGTGCATCACATTCATACATATCAAGGGGATTTGTGGAAAAATATAGCCTGCCCACTAGGATTCTTAAAACACCTATGCTAGTAAGTTCGCCAGGAGCAGAGTACATGGCCAGTCAAGGATGTTTTCAAGTGCCATTAAGCATAGGAAGGCATGTTTTCCCAACAGATTTGATTATTCTGGAATCCCAAGCTTTGGATGTAATCCTCGGGATGGATTGGTTGTCGAAGTATGGAGGAAACATCGATTGTGCTAGTAAGTCAATTTTGCTTACAACGCCAGAAGGAAGAAGGATCAAGTATGTATCCCGGCATGTGCCAAATAGGACACAAGTAAACTGCCTAACAAGAGTTGTGCAGGAGGAAGTACCAGTGGTAAAGGATTTTCCTGATGTATTTCAGGAAGAGTTGCCAGGCATGCCACCGGATAGAGATATTGATTTTTTGATTGAGTTATTGCCAGGTACAGGCCCAATATCAAAGAGACCATACCGGATGCCAGCAAAGGATTTGGTAGAAATTAAGAATCAGATTAAGGAGTCACTGGAGAAAGGTTACATTCGCCCAAGTTCTTCGCCTTGGGGATCACCCGTACTTCTAGTGGAGAAGAAGGATGGATCATTAAGGATGGTTGTTGATTATTGTGGATTGAACGAAGTAACCGTCAAGAACAAGTACCCACTACCAATGATAAATGATCTGTTTGATCGTTTGCAAGGAGCTAAAGTGTTTTCCAAGATCGATTTGCGATCAGGGTGCCACCAGTTGAAGATTCGAGAGCAGGACATACCTAAGATAGCATTCACCACAAGATATGGACTGTATGAGTATACCGTTATGTCATTCGGATTGACTAACGCGCCTGCCTATTTTATGAACATGATGAACAAGGTGTTTATGGAGTTTTTGGATAAGTTCATCGTAGTGTTCATTGATGATATCCTGGTTTATTCGAAGAATGAAGAAGAGCATAAGGAGCATTTGCGTTTGGTATTGGAGAAGCTAAGGGAACATCAGTTATATGCCAAATTTAGCAAATGTGAGTTTTGGTTGAAGGAAGTAGGATTTCTTGGACATGTTATATCCGGAGAAGGGATAGCAGTTGACCCCGCAAAGGTTGAGACCGTAACCAAATGGGAAGCACCAACGACAGTTGGAGAAATCCGGAGTTTTCTTGGACTCGCAGGATACTACCGGAGATTCATTGAGAACTTTTCAAAGATTGCGAAGCCTATGACGGAGTTGTTGAAGAAGGATACCAAGTTCAATTGGACCGAGGAGTGTGAGGCTAGTTTCCAGGAGTTGAAGAAACATTTGGTTACCTAACCAGTATTGATTTTACCTGATCAGACCAAGGATTATGAAGTATATTGCGACGCTTCACGTCGAGGACTTGGAGCAGTGCTTATGCAGGAAGGAAGAGTTGTTTCGTATGCTTCACGACAACTGAAACCTCATGAGTTGAATTACGCCACGCATGATTTGGAGTTAGCAGCCATATTGCATGCATTGAAGACATGGAGACATTTCCTCATTGGAAATCATTGTGAGGTGTACACGGATCACAAGAGTTTGAAGTACATTTTCACGCAGGAGTTGAATCTCAGACAAAAGAGATGGTTGGAGCTCATCAAGGATTATGATATGAGATTGCATTACCATCCCAGTAAAGCTAATGTAGTAGCTGACGCATTGAGCCGTCAGAGCCATGTAAATATGTTAATGACGAGAGAAATACCCAAGGAGTTAGCAGAAAACCTTCGTGAACTATATTTGGAAGTAGTTCCGAGAGGATACGTGGCAGCATTGGAGATTCAGTCAACATTGATGGATAAAATCAGAGAAGCTCAGAAATCTGACAAGGAGATTGCTACTATAAAGGAGAAACTAAGCAAAGGAAAAGCAAAGGGATTTCGTGAGGATGAGCACGATACCTTATGGTTTGAGGACCGTGTTTATGTGCCAAATGACCCGGAGATCAGGAAGTTGATTTTGCAAGAGGCACATGATTCACCATATTCGATTCACCCAGGAAATACCAAGATGTATTTGGATTTGAAGGAGACATTCTGGTGGACCGGAATGAAGAAGGATATTGCAGCCTATGTAGAAGTTTGTGACGTATGTCATAGAGTGAAGGCAGAACATCAAAAGCCAGCCGGATTGTTACAACCATTGCCGATGCCCGAATGGAAGTGGGATAAGATATGCATGGATTTTATCACAGGACTACCCAGGACGAAAGCAGGATATGACTCGATATGGGTAGTAGTTGATCGTTTGACGAAGGTAGCACATTTCATCCTAGTCATGTATATCCTGATCATTTGTTTGCATGGAGTTCCGAGGAGTATTGTATCAGACAGAGGAACCCAATTTACCTCAAAGTTTTGGAATCAGTTGCATGAAACTTTGGGAACCAGGCTAGAGTTCAGCGCAGCTTTTCATCCGCAGACAGATGGACAGACCGAGAGAGTCAATCAAATTTGGAAGATATGTTGAGAGCTTGTGCACTAGATTATGGATCTAGTTGGGACGATAATTTGCCGTATGCGGAGTTTTCGTATAACAACAGTTACCAAACCAGTTTGAAGATGGCACTTTTCGAAGCTTTGTACGGAAGGAGGTGCAGGACACCGTTGTCATGGGACGAAGTTGGAGACCGTCAGTTCTTTGGACCAGATTTGATTAAGGAGTCTGAACGGAAAATGAAGTTGATTCGCGATAGGCTCAAGGTAGCCCAGTCCAGGCAGAAGAGTTACGCAGATTCTAAACGCAAGGAGACAGTTTATGAAATCGGAGACAGGGTGTATCTCCGAGTATCCCCACTTCGAGGAGTTAAGCGCTTTGGAGTAAGGGAAAGTTAGCACCACGTTTCGTTGGACCATATAAGATCTTGCAACTTATGGGAGAAGTCGCTTATAAGTTGGAATTACCAGAGGGATTGTCAGGAGTTCACGACGTATTCCATGTTTCTCAGTTAAAGAAATGTCATGCCGAGATGGCGGAGGTACCGTTAAGAGATACAGTGCCGCTTGAAGCGATTCAGTTGAAGGACGACCTAACATATGAGGAGAAACCAGTCAAGATTCTCGAGTATGCCAGCAGAGTTACCCGCAGCAAGGTTATCAAGTTTTTCAAAGTTCAGTGGAACCACCACTCAGAGGATGAAGCCACCTAGGAGAGAGAAGAAGATTTGCTCAAGGACCACCCTCACCTATTTTCTAGCCAACCCGAATCTCGAGGGCGAGATTCATCTTAAGGGGGGTAGGTTTGTAACATCCCAAATTTTCAATTTGGAATGTTATACATAGATCATCATGCATATCATATTTTCCTACATTTTGCCGATCCTAGAAATTTCACGCAACTCAAGGACCCTCGGAGAGAGTTGGAGATTTCGTCTTTCTCATATTTGAGTCCTCTCAAATTTTGAAGAAAGGATCATTGGTTTTGTCGGAGTTTCATTTGCCTTTTATTTGGATAGGGAAAAATGCGCCTTTTCAAAGTTTGCATTTTAGGCCTGGAGAAAAGTTCATTTTGTTCGGCTCATTTTTAGGAGTCGGGGAAAATTTACTTTATTATATTTGGAGTTCGTTTAGATCTCATTCTGTTTTTTTTCCGAGCACGGAACCGTTTAAAATAAAAGTCCCAGCGACTTGGGCCTGAGGCCCAAGCCACCGAGCCGCCGCTGGCCAGAGGCCATCGCTAGCGCGCCGCGCCCAGGCGCAGGAGGAGCCGCCGCCGTTCCTTGTCCTAGTAGGATTCATCTACTTCTGTTTTTTCTTCTAGATCTTTTTCCCTCTTTTTCTTTCCTATTCCTAGTCCAATTCCTTGACCCCTACACCAAGTTTTCTCTCCCCCTCCCCAATATAAATACTCCCACACCCCCCCTCTAAACACATCAAATCCAAAGCCCCAAAGCCCCAAGCACACCACGCCCCTCACCCGTGCCGCGCCACCCTAGTGCCCCATCGCCGCCGCGCCGAGCCCACACCCGCGCTGCCGCACCCCACCACCGCCGCACCACCCGCGCCGCCCTTGTGCACCACCGCCGCCGCCCTACGCCCACGCCGCCGGAGTTCCTCGCCGGAGATTTCGCCGGAGGTAGCCCCGCGCTACATCTATTCTTTTCATCGGATCGTTTTCTTCTAATCGTTCCGATTCTTCTTTTCTGATTCGTTTTCTTTTCTAAACCGTTCCGGTTTTCTAGATCGGTTTTACGAACGGTTTTCTTCTCCGAAACCCTAGATCGGATTCGTTTTCTTTTCCGATTTATTTGCCCGAGGTCGTTCTCCGGACTATTCGTCCTAACGAACGTGATCACCGGATTTCTTCTAGGTTAACGAACGTCCGTTCGTTCAACCGTTCTTCTTTTTCTTTTCGTCGGATTTATTCCGCGATCGTGATCTCAGATCCGATCTTCTTTCTAGTCTATCTTCTCACTCGTTTATCGGAATCAGGTGATTCAAGCGCCTGGAGTTTCGTTTCGAAACCGCCGTTCCGTCTAATCAACTTTAACTAAGTTTTGCTATGGTAAAATTTGACCTAGTTTCAACTTGCTAGAACCGAGTTGTTTTCTTCCGCCGTTTGTTTTCGGTTTCTTTGTTCGGTTCTTTCTTTCTTTGCAACCGGAGTTCTTAAGTTGAACTATCTGGTTCGATCTCTTGTTTGAGTTTTACCTGTGCATTAGATGAGTACTTATTGTATGCTTGTTGTTTGTCTGCGATAGATTACCCGGATTGCGCCGTCTGTTACTTCGAATCTCTAGGACTCGCGGATCATCAGCAAGGCAAGTAACACTTTGATCATACCTTTTCTACAACCTAGTTTTATTGCATTAGATCCATCCTCACACATGGCATGATTAGGATCTAATTAAATTGTGGGATGGGAAGTAGATGAGGTAGTACCTATTACCTGTTTATTATGAAACCTTTGGGAGTTACTTCTACGTTTGCTTATTATGCCATGCTATGTTAGTAGACGTGGATTGGGTGAGTGATATCCATGACAGATGTGAGTGTGATAATTTTAATGGTTTATCTAAGGTGGCAACTTAAACACACATCTAGGTGGATTGAGGCACCTGATGTCTATCAGGACTTGCCTGTTTTTTTTATGGACCGCCACCCAGGCTCAAAGGGATCATAAGATCTTTCATGCTAAATACTTATGTGTGCAGCCACAAGCCATTATGGGCTCGGGCATAGTTGACTAAGTCGTGTGAACTCTTATAGGGGTAGACTAGCAGATGTAGGGGTTGTAGGTGGTACGGTCTACTCCGTCGTAAGGTGCTAGCGCTTCTGAAAGACTATGTCTCGGTCATCTGTTTCTCAAACACCACGTAGTGCGAGAAATCCAACGGAGGCGATCGAGTCTTGTGGGGAAAAGTGCGCAAACCTCTGTAGAGTGTAACCAACTAATCATGATTAGCCGTGTCCCGGTTATGGACAATTTTGAGTATCTAGTACTTGAATATCATGTGAATCTCATCATGTTACTTCTAAATTAATATTGTTGGGTTATTAATGATTACTTTTAATTTGGATTGAGAATGCTATCAACCATTCTCAATGTTTAACAACCACCATGATAGTTAAATAAATTTATTCCTTTGCAGTAGGGAAAAATTGGCTTTATGCAAAATAGTAACCATAGAGCTTTCCACCAGCCAAATATGCATATAGTATAGCTATTTCATTCCATCATTCTCCATGTGTTACTTTGCCAGCATATTCCATGTGCTGACCCGTTTCGGGCTGCAACGTTAATGTTGCAGACTTTTCAAACGACGATTAAGGTGCTTTTAGGTCGTGGTTCTATACTCAGTGATGCCGTTGGAGTTGATGGACCCATTTATCTTCCAAGTCTTCCGCTGTTATCGACACTAGATGGCCTTAAGCCATATTTATGTAATAAGTTCTCTTTTGAGACATCGTTGTAATAAGTGTGTGATTGCCACTCTGCTATAAATCCTTCGAAGTACTGTGTGGTGTCAGCATTACTGATCCAGGGATGACACCGGAGCACAGAGATCAGACTGGTTGAGGTTTGGTCACTACAAATTTATCCCATTGCTGATAGTCAGTGGGTAAGTCCTGTCCATTGTGTTCCTAAGAAGGGAGGTATTACTATCGTTCCTAATGATAAAGATGAATTGATTCCGCAAAGAATTATTACAGGTTATAGGATGGTAATTGATTTCCGCAAATTAAATAAGCCTTCTAAAAAGATCATGACCCCTTACCTTTCATTGATCAAATACTAGAAAGAGTATCCAAACATACACATTTTTTCTTTCTAGATGGTTATTCTGGTTTCTATCAAATACATGTATTAGCTGATGATCAATCTAAGACCACTTTTACTTGCCCTTTTGGTACTTTTTCTTATAGACGTATGCCTTTTGGTTTATGTAATGCACCTGCTACCTTTCAAAGATGCATGATGGCTATATTTTCTGATTTCTGTGAAAAGATATGTGAGGTATTCATGGATGATTTCTCCGTTTATGGATCCTCTTTTGATGATTGCTTAAGCAACCATGATCGACTTTTGCAGAGATGTGAAGAAACTAACCTTGTCTTGAATTGGGAGAAATGCCACTTTATGGTTAATGAAGGTATTGTCTTGGGGCACAAAATTTCTGAAAGAGGCATTGAAGTTGATAAAGCTAAAGTTGATGCTATTGAAAAGATGTCGTGTCCCAAGGACATCAAAGGTATAAGAAGTTTCCTTGGTCATGCTGGTTTTTATAGGAGGTTCATTAAGGACTTCTCAAAAATTTCTTGGCCTCTGACTAATTTATTACAAAAAGATATACCATTCGTCTTTGATGATGATTGTGTAGAAGCCTTTGAAATACTTAAGAAAGCATTAATCTCTGCACCTATTGTTCAGCCACCTCATTGGAATTTACCTTTTGAAATTATGTGTGATGCTAGTGATTATGATGTAGGTGCTGTTCTAGGGCAAAGAGTTGGTAATAAATTAAATGTTATTCAATATGCTAGTAAAACTCTAGACAATGCTCAGAGAAATTATGCCACTATTGAAAAAGAATTTCTAGTAGTTGTATTTGCTTGTGATAAGTTCAGACCTTATATTGTTGATTCTAAAGTAACTATTCACACGGATCATGCTGCTATTAAATATCTTATGGAAAAGAAAGATGCTAAACCTAGACTTATTAGATGGGTTCTCTTGCTACAAGAATTTGATTTGCATATTATTGGTAGAAAGGGAGCTAAGAACCCTATTGCAGACAACTTGTCTAAGTTAGAGAATGTTCTTGATGACCCACTACCTATTGATGATAGCTTTCCTGATGAACAATTAAATGTCATAAATGCTTCTCAAACTACTCCATGGTATGCTGATTATGCTAATTATATTGTTGCTAAATTTATACCACCTAGTTTCACATACCAGCAAAAGAAAATGTTCTTCTATGATTTGAGACATTACTTTTGGGATGACCCACATCTTTATAAAGAAGGAGTAGATGGTATTATTAGACGTTGTGTACCTGAGCATGAACAGGAAGAGATCCTACGCAAGTGTCACTCCGAGGCTTATGGAGGACACCATGCTGGAGATAGAACTGCACATAAGGTATTGCAATCCGTTTTTTATTGGCCTACTCTCTTCAAGGATGCCAGTAAGTTTGTCTTGTCTTGTGATGAATGTCAAAGAATTGGTAATATTAGTAGACGTCATGAATTATTCACTTGTTATTGAACCATTTGATGTTTGGGGCTTTGATTATATGGGACCTTTTCCTTCCTCTAATGGGTATACACATATCTTAGTTGCTGTTGATTACGTTACTAAGTGGGTAGAAGCTATTCCAACTAGTAGTGCTGATCATAACACCTCTATTAAGATGCTTAAAGAAGTTATTTTTCCGAGGTTTGGAGTACCTAGATATTTAATGACTGATGGTGGTTCACATTTTATTCATGGTGCTTTCCGTAAAATGCTTGCTAAGTATGATGTTAATCATAGAATTGCATCTCCTTGTCACCCACAGTCTAGTGGTCAAGTAGAATTGAGCAATAAAGAGCTTAAATTAATTTTGCAACAGACTATTAATAGATCTAGAAAGAATTGGTCCAAGAAACATGATGATGCATTATGGGCCTATAGAACTGCATATAAAAATCGTATGGATATGTCTCTGTATAAAATGGTTTACGGAAAAGCATGTTACTTACCTATCGAACTAGAACATAAGGCTTATTGGGCTATTAAAGAGCTCAATTATGATTTCAAACTTGCCGGTGAGAAGAGGTTATTTGACACTAGCTCACTTGATGAATGGAGAACCCAAGCCTATGAGAATGCCAAATTGTTTAAAGAAAAAGTTAAAAGATGGCATTACAAAAGGATACAAAAGCGTGAGTTTAACGTAGGTGACTATGTATTGTTATAAACTCTCGTTTAAGATTTTTTGCAAGAAAAATTCTCTCTAAATGGGAAGGTCCTTACATTATCGAGGAGGTCTATCGTTCCGGTGCCATAAAAGTCAACAACTTCGAAGGCACAAATCCGAAGGTGGTGAACGGTCAAAGAATCAAACATTATATCTCAAGTAATCCAATAAAGGTTGAAACCAATGCTATTGAAACCGTAACCCCGGAGGAATACATAAGGGACACTTTCCGGAACGTTTCAGACTCCGAAAAGGAAGAGTTATGTGGTACGGTAAGTAAATCGACTCCAAAATAGTTCTTATGGCAATTTTCCCCCATTTTGGAATATTTAGGAAAATAGAAAAATAAGAAGCAGTCCGGGAAGGAGATGAGGGCTCCACGAGGGTGGAGGGTGCGCCCTACCCCCTGGGCGCGCCCCTACCTCGTGGGCACCTCATGCGCTCTCCGGATTCCGTTTTCTTGCACGTTACGTATTTTGGTCGGTAAAAATTCATTATATAATCTGCCGTAGGTTTTGACTCTTGTATCATGCAAATATCTCTCATCTTTGTTTCGAGCTGTTTTTCTGATAGATCTAGGTCGTCATGACATCTTCAAGTGCCCCCAAGGACAAGTTCTTCGAGAAGGTCATCAACCCCTACCTCACGGAGGTGCTGCAACACCCTCAAACCATTGAGATGCGTGAGGGGTTGTTGCACATCCGCGGTGTTCAGGGACCTAGGAAGCACGGAGGCAAGGCTCGAAGCATTGGAGCAACAATTTTTCAAGTGTTAGGAAATGGTGGAGCATGGACTCAAATCCAATCACATTATGATCACGGAGTTCACCAACAACCACAAGTTGGACGTCAAGGACATTGGGGAGGCCATCTACAAGCTTCATGAGAAAATCGAGCACCTCCAAGCCCAGATCTATGACCGGCAAAATCAAAACTGTGAGTATGAATATAGATTCAAAACGATGAGTTTGGCTATAGATTTGAGGACTCAGGAGACTCGATCATCCTTCTATGATGGTGAGCCTATTCCTTGGAAGAGGGATGACAAGACTACATCATCAACAACTCCAACTCCTTCACCGGCAAAAGAGATATAATCACATGGGTGTGGGCACTCCCCTAGGCAACTGCCAAGCTTGGGGGAGTGCCCCGGTATCGTATCACCATCACTTTTATCTTTACCATTTTTCTTAGTTCGATCCTTTTGGTAATATCTTGATCTAGTAGCATAAAAGTTTTAGTATGATCTAGTTGTGAGTTTTGCTTTATGATCCTTCTATGTAATCGAGTCCATGACCTATAATAATAAAGATTAGTGTTGAGTCAAGGGCTAGATTATTTTGCCATAATCTTGAGTGAATAAAAGAAAAGAGAAAGAAATAAAAAGAAACAAAGAGATCATATGGATCTTATGGAGAGTAATGAGCTCACATAGAAAGAGTATGATGAATAAAAGTTGTTGAGAGTTGACAAACATATTTTTGGTCATCGTTGCAATTAATAGGAAGTAATAAAGAAAGAGAGGTCTTCACATATAAATACACTATCTTGGACATCTTTTATGATTGTGAGCACTCATTAAATATGACATGCTAAAGAGTTGACGTTGGACAAGGAAGAAAACGTAATGGGTTGTGTTTTCTTACATCTGAGATAAATTATATTGTCATGGATCATCCAACATGATTGATCTTGCCTTTCCCCCTCATGCTAGCCAAATTCCTTGCACCAAGTAGAGATACTACTTGTGCTTCCAAACACCCTTAAACCAGTTTTGCCATGAGAGTCCACCATACCTACCTATGGATTGAGTAAGATCCCTCAAGTAAGTTGTCATCGGTGCAATAAATAAAAATTGCCCTATAAATATGTATGACTTATTATGGGAGAAAATAAGCTTTATACGATCATGTGATACAGAAGAAATAAAAGCGACGGACTGCATAATAAAGGTCCATATCACAAGTGGCAATATAAAGTGACGTTCTTTCACATTAAGATTTTGTGCATCCAACCATAAAAGTGCATGACAACCTCTGGTTCCCTCTACGAAGGGCCAATCTTTTACTTTTATCTCCTACCTTGCATAAGAGTCATGGTGATCTTCACCCTTCCTTTTTACATTTTATCTTTTGGCAAGCACAACATGTTGGAAAGATCCTAGTATATATGGCTAATTGGATGTGATTTTTCATGAACTATTATTGTTGACATTACCCTTGAGGTAAAACATTGGGAGGCAAAACTATAAGCCCCTATCTTTCTCTGTGTCCGATTAAAACTCCATACCCATAAGTATTGCATGAGTGTTAGCAATTGTGAAAGACTATATGATAGTTGAGTATGTGGACTTGCTGAAAAGCTCTGATATTGAATATTTCCTATGTTATGACAAATTACAATTGCTCCAATCACTGAGATTATAGTTTGTTAGTTTTCAATGAAGTTTATGATTCATACTTGAAATTGTGATTGAATTGTTACTCTAGCATAAGACATCATATGACAAGAATTATATAAGTTGCTGTTCTAAGAATGATCGTGATGCCCTCATGTCCGTATTTTATTTTTATCGACACCTCTATCTCTAAACATGTGGACATATTTTTCGATTTCGGCTTTCTCTTGAGGACAAGCGAGGTCTAAGCTTGGGGGAGTTGATACGTCTATTTTGCATCATACTTTTATATAGATATTTTTTGCATTATGGGCTGTTGTTACACATTATGTCACAAGACTTATGCCTATCCTCTCTTATTTTACAAGGTTTACATAAAGAGGGAGAATGCCGGCAGCTGGGATTCTGGGCTGGAAAAGGAGCAAATATTAGAGACCTATTCTACACAACTCCAAAAGTCCTGAAATTTCACGGAAGTCATTTTCAGAATATATAAAAAATATTGAGTGCATGAAGTTCCAGAGGGGGGCCACACCCTGGCCACGAGGGTGGGGGTGCGCCCTACCCCCCTGGGCGCGCCCCCTGCCTCGTGGGCCCCCTGGTGGCCCTCCGATGCCCATCTTCTGCTATATTGAGTCTTTCGCTGAGGAAAAAATCATAAGCAAGCTTTCGGGACGAGACTCCGCCGCCACGAGGCGGAACCAATCTAGGGCTTCGGCGGAGCTGTTCTGCCGGGGAAACTTCCCTCCGGGAAGGGGAAATCATCCCCATCGTCATCACCAATGATCCTCTCATCGGGAGGGGGTCAATCTCCATCAACATCTCCACCAGCACCATCTCCTCTCAAACCCTAGTTCATCTCTTGTATCCAATTCTAGTCTCCAAGTCTGGGATTGGTACCTGTGGGTTGATAGTAGTGTTAATTACTCCTTGTACTTGATGCTAGTTGGTTTATTTGGTGGAATATCATATGTTCAGGTCCTATATGCATATTAATACCCCTCTGATTATGAACATGAATATTCTTTATGAGTAGTTACGTTTGTTCCTGAGGACATGGGAGAAGTCTTGCTATTAGTAGTCATGTGAATTTGGTATTCGTTCGATATTTTGATGAGATGTATGTTGCCTCTCCTCTAGTGGTGTTATGTGAACGTCGACTACATGACACTTCACCATTATTTGGGCTGAGAGGAGGGCATTGGGAAGTAATAAGTAGATGATGGGTTGCTAGAGTGACAGAAGCTTAAACCGTAGTTTATGCATTGCTTCGTAAGGGGCTGATTTGGATCCATATGTTTCTGAAAGTGCAACTACCCCTAGGTGGTTTTGGTAATTCCTAACAACATATAGTTCATTCAGTTAATGCTATTTCAAGATTAATATCTCAGCAAAGCTCAATGGTTGGCATGGCATGGATGAGAAAAGTGGACCCCTCAAAATGTTAAGGACAAAGGATTGGCTCAAGCTCAAAGCTCAAGACTCTACATTTTCTATTTTAGTGATCCAAGATCACATTGAGTCTATAGGAAAAGCCAATAATATCAAGGAGGGATGAGGTGTTGCTTAATGAGGTTCTTGCTCAAAATTCTTAGTGATATGCTCCAAAACTCTCAACTACTTTCTCACATCCACATATGACCTAAAACAAAAGTCAAACTCGGCCCCACCAATTCTTTCTATCTGGCGCCACCGAGTTTCAAATGGCATAGCCACTGCCACAAACCCTAGGCAAATCGGTCTCACTAAGATGGGGTTGTAATCTCTCTGTTTCTCTTTGTAACATTTCGGTCTCACCGAGATGAGCGATCGGTCCCACCGAGAATGTAATGTAAACTCTCCGTTTTCCCTTCGTAACATTTTGGTCTCACCGAAATGAGCGATCGGTCCCACCGAGTTTACCTGACCAACTCTCTGGTTAGCTTATTACCAAAATCAGCCTCACCGAGTTTGTGTAATCGGTCTCACCGAGATTACGTTATGCCCTAACCGTAATCATATCGGTCCTACCGAGTTGCATGTCGGTCCCACCGAAAACCCTAACGGTCACTAGCTTTGCTGAATCGGTCCGACCGAGTTTAATCCTTCGGTCCCACCGAGTTTGGAAAGTTATGTGTAATGGTTAGATTTTGTGTGGAGGATATATATACCCCTCCACCTCCTCTTCATTCTTGGAGAGAGCCATCAGAACAAACCTACACTTCCTACCTATATTTTCTGAGAGAGAACCACCTACACTTGTGTTGAGACCAAGATATTCCATTCCTACCATATGAATCTTGATCTCTAGCGTTCCCCAAGTTTCTTTGCACTCAAATATTCTTTCCACCAAATCCATATCCTGTGAGAGAGAGTTGAGTGTTGGGGAGACTATCATTTGAAGCACAAGAGAAAGGAGTTCATCATCAACACACCATTTGTTACTTCTTGGAGAGTGGTGTCTCCTAGATTGGCTAGGTGTCACTTGGGAGCCTCCAACAAGATTGTGGAGTTGAACCAAGGAGTTTGTAAGGGCAAGGAGATTGCCTACTTCATGAAGATCTATCGCTAGTGAGGCAAGTCCTTCGTGGGCGATGGCCATGGTGGGATAGACATGGTTGCTTCTTCGTGGACCCTTCGTGGGTGGAGCCCTCCGTGGACTCGCGCAACCGTTACCCTTCGTGGGTTGAAGTCTCCATCAACGTGGATGTATGATAGCACCACCTATCGGAACCACGACAAAAACATCCGTGTCTCCACTTGCGTTTGAATCCTCCAAACCCTTCCCTTTACATTCTTGCAAGTTGCATGCTTTACTTTCCACTGCTCATATACTCTTTGCATGCTTGCTTGAATTGTGTTAAGATTGCTTGACTTGTTCAAAGTTGCTAAAATCTGCGAAGAACTAAAATAGGGAAAATGCTAGATTTTTATTTGGTCAAGTAGTCTAATCACCCCCCCTCTAGACATACTTTCGATCCTACAAGTGGTATCAGAGCTTTGGTCTCCAATTGCCTTGATTTTCATAGCTTTTAGAAGTCATAGCCTTGGTTTCACAACCTAGGAGAGTATGGCGTCTAGCGAGGGAAATTACCACCGTAGAGGTCCTTACTTTGATGGTACTAATTTTGCTAGTTGGAAGCATAAGATGAAAATGCATATTCTTGGACATAACCTCGCCGTTTGGGCTATTGTGTGTGTTGGCTTGCAAGGTGAATTCTTTGATGGGAGAGAACCGAATCGTGAAGCTACCGGTGAAGAGTTGAAGATGCTGCAATACAATGCTCAAGCTTGTGATATCCTCTTCAACAGATTGTGCCCCGAAGAATTCAACAAAATCAGCCGTCTCGAGAATGCAAAGGAAATTTGGGATACTTTGATTGATATGCACGAAGGCACCGACTCCGTCAAGGAATCTAAGTTGGATGTGCTTCAAAGTCAACTTGACAAGTTCAAAATGAAGGATGGTGAAGGTGTCGCTGAAATGTACTCTAGGCTTTCTCTTATCACAAATGAGATTGCCGACTTAGGAAGTGAAGAGATGACCAACAAATTCATCATCAAGAAGATCCTAAGAGCCTTGGATGGAAAATACGATACCATATGCACGAACATTGATCCAAATGATGCCAAATTACAAAGATCTCAAGCCAACGGAAGTCATTGGAAGAATTGTTGCTCATGAGATGTCACTCAAGGATAAGGAGGAGCTCCATAACAAGTCAAGTGGTGCTTACAGAGCCTCATGTGAAGCTCCCACATCATCAAGTGAGAAACAAACCTTCAATGAAGAGTTGAGCCTAATGGTGAAGAACTTCAATAAGTTCTACAAGAATAGAAGAAAAGAGAGAAGTTCCAAGTCAAGGTCTTACAATGACAAAAGATCTTCTTGTCGAGAGCGAAACTGCTACAATTGTGGAAGACCCGGACACTACTCCAATGAGTGTACGACTCCCCACAAGAGAAGAGAAGATTCCCCCAAAAGAAGAAGTAGAAGAGAAGAATCACCATCGAGGGAGACAAGGGGTAGGGATGATCGTTATGAACAAAGACCCTCTCGGAGAAGCAAGGATTCGGAAAGGAAGGACAAGTCATCAAGGAGCTACACAAAACGAAGACATCAAGCTCATGTTGGTGAATGGGTATCCGGCTTCGACTCCAATAGTCACTCCGAGAGAAGCTGTCACTCTGACTCCGAATATATTCAGGATGAAGGTGCTGCCAGTCTAGCACTTTTGTCATCCAACTCCTACGACATATTTGATTCACAAAATGAAGGAATTGGAAGATGCTTCATGGCCAAAGGTCCAAAGGTATCACACCCCGAGTATGTTGATTTCAATAGTGATGAAGATGACTTGTTAGGTGATGATGATTTATTTGTTGACAACTATAGAGATGAATACTATGATGAAACATCAATTAATCATGCTAATCAAGATGAAACGAATGACAATTATAAGGAGAAGATTGAATCTCTAACTAAAGAACTAAACACTCTTAAGTTAGCTCATGAAACTATCTTAGGAAATCATCGAGAACTTTTAAGGACTCATGAGAAATTATGTTTTGAGAAGCTCAATCTTGAGCAAGAGCATGAGTTCTTAAAGGCAATCAATGATGATATTCGCAAGAAAAGTTCTTATTACATTGCCAAGCATTTACTCTTATCCACTTACATGCCTCAAGTCAAGTCTAGTAACAAGAACAGGAAGGATTCTTCCCCTAGTCGTAACAATAATCATGCTAAATCCAATGTTGTTGCTTCTAGTAGTTCTCCTAATTCCACTAATGATTCTCTTAGCCAAGTTACACTTGAGCAAGAAAATAGCTTATTGAAGGGAATCATAGATAAAGGTGTTTACAAGTGCCTTGCCGGGAGCAAGCAATTCGAGGAAATTGTACGCAAGCAAGGAAGGCACCGGAAGAATCAAGGTATTGGTTTTGAACGAAAGTTCAATGCCAATGAAGTTGAGTGGGAAGAATATCAATACCCCAAGACGAAGTTTGTTCCTCAACAAGAGAATTATGATCCTACTTCTTCCAAAGGGACACAAGCTCAAGATGATCTTCCACCACAAGACCACAAGCAAAAAGGCAAGGACAAGCTTCAAGAGGAAATTGATGCATTTGAAGAAGCTCCTAAGGCCTTGGTCAACTGGGTTCCCAAGACTACATCAAGTTCCACTTCATCAAGTACAACTACAACTCCGAGGATTCCCATCAAGATGGTGTGGATCCCGAAGAAGAGGAACTAGAGAGTTCTTGAGGGTGACTCCGCCAACATACTTCACTCTTATCATTTTGGCGAGAACAAGCGCAATCAACTCCCACGTCTTGCACTAGCTCAAGGAGTCACAAACCCTCTTGTTGGTAAGACAAGGTACAAGGTAAGCTAATGCTCTCATAGACATCATCTTGTGTGTGCATCACTCTATGTCTATGGATATCCTTGTTTATTCCTTGTGGGACTAACCCGTGTAGGTATTGAAAGTGCAGCTCACTCCAAAGGACAGCTCCGAATGATCTACATCAACTTAGAGCATCCACATCTTCAACACCTACATGAAGTCATCATCGACAAAACCCAAGGTTAGTTCATCCCTCTTAGGGGGATATCACATCTAGGAGGACCTTTACTCTAAGAATTGAGTTAAAGCAACTCTAATGGTGTGAACACAACAATGCTTTATGTAAAAGTGGTAACCCCACTTGTGCTTAAATGATGAGTATCACCTATGATCAAATGTTCTCATTTGAATCCTAAGTCAATATACTCATATATAGGTGACCTAGTCATCGCCAATTGCTTGATAGATGCAAGAATTGTTTGTGCATGCTTTGCCACATATTTCATTTGTCATTTTATTGCGTGAGCATGTTGGTTGCATAATTTACTCATTCAAGGACATCCACTTGTTGTTTTGATTGATTGGATTCCTTTTCTTTTGGCCAAGTGGATGTACAAGAATGCCTAAGAACCTTCTCTAGCTATCTATGCTGTTCTCGTCTCAAATTTTATTCATGCTGCATCACAAAGTTTGATCAAGTTAGATTCGAACCACTCTGTGTGAGGAGCACTTAGAGTCCCCGATTCGTCATAGACTTAAACTTCCAAAACTTCTTTGTGTGTTTCGGTCTGACCGATTCATCCATTTCGGTCATACCAAGATCACTAAGTCGATCTTGGTTTTCAATCTCGGTGCAACCGATTTGAACTTTTCGGTCACACCGAGTTTCAGTAACTGCTTGCAGTTATAAATCTCGGTGCCACTGAGTTGTTCCACTCGGTCACACCGATAGGGTCAGGCTATATATCAACGGGTCAAATTTAGGAAAACTTTCCGAACCTCCTCGCCCGTTCTTAGCTTGCTCTGCCTCCCTGGGTCTCCGGATCATCCTCCTCGTCGCCAGTTGCCTCCTGTCGCTGGTCTCCGCTGCCGTCAACGGGATCGTCTCTGCCGTAGCAAGTTCATCGCCGAACTAGGGTATGGACTTGAACTTTGTGCTGTTCTAACTCTGATTCTCCAGCATATTGCTTTGCCATGTATCTTGCCATGATTGAGATCATTCTATCCATCGAAAACACTCCGTAGTTTAGTCGTGAATTGAAAATTTAGGGTTAGGTTTCCGCCGAAACCATCTCAGACCGACCGAGTTGATGAAATCGGTTCCACCGATTTGGCTTAGGCCATTGCACATGTGATTCTCGGTCTGACCGAGAATTGCAAATTGGTGTGACCGAGTTCAGCACTTTGTGAAACCCTAGCAGTCTTGGTGCCACCGAACTGTGACTCGGTCTGACTGAGATCACTAGTTTAGGTTCCAAAAGCTGCTTTGGTATCACCGAGTTTGCAAATCGGTAGATCCGAAATGCTTTCTGTGGAAAACTAAAACTAAGTTTTTAACTCATTCTTTTGCAAAAACCTCTGTACTTTGTGATGCTTATCCACTCTACCTCATCTATAATCTATTCACAGGGTCTGTTGTTAGTGTTTGCATCATGTCAGATCAGAGTGACAGCCAGAACAAGTCTGAGGAACAGGTTCACTTGAGTGAGGGCACTAGTCCCTCTAGCAGCTCAGATAATGGAAGCAGGAGCACACCCAGCAATCTGCCAAAGGCTGCCATAAGGGCCAGCAAGAAAAGAACCTCAGAGTCAGAGGATGAGGACTATGTGGCTGAGGAAGAAGAAACCACCTCAAAGAGGAAAGTCCTGAAAAAGGAATATGGCACAGCTGCTGCCACCAAGCCAGGGATGAAGTAAAAGGTTCCTGCCAAGAGAGCTCCAATGTCTAAAGCCAGAGCATCTACTCAAGAGACTTTCGGATCTGCAGCCAAAGAGCAGGTTGTGGCAGAAAAGAAAAGGAAGGAAAGGGTCAAGAAGACCACAGCCAGAGTGCTTGGGAGATCTTCAATCATGAAAGACTCTGAAGAAGAGGAAGAGGATGCAGCACCAGCACCCAAAGCTCAAAAGCTTATGGGAGATGCCATAAGATCAAGGGCTGCTCCATCTAAGCCCAAAGGAACTCCTAAGCCAGCTGCTCCAAAACCAAAAACTGCACCCAAGAGGAGCACCAGGAATATCCCAGCAGTAGAGAAGAACAAGGCCCCAATGCTTGAAGCTGCAATGGAAGAAGAAGATGATTCTGTTGTCTTGAGGAAGTTGAAGCCAAATATTCAAGATCACAATGATGCTCATCCAGTTGCAGAGAACATGAAAGTCAGGAAGGACTTTGGTCTAAGGCTATGGAGAGAGTCTGATCCATATGCCACCAGGAGAAGGACTGTTGTGGACTATATGTTCCATACAAAGGAACAACAAGACTTCTATGAGACCATCTTGCTTGACAAGAAGCCCATAGTGTGTGACATGAGATGGGTCGATTGGTCATTCATTGAGGAAAATGAGGATCACTTCCCTGGTGTATATGATAGCTTCAAGGCTTGTGGAGTTGATGAGTTTGTGGCTCAGAAGCTCACAAAATGGAATGATGAGCTCATCATGCAGTTCTACTCCATAGCTCACTTCTACCCAGATGGAAGGATTGTCTGGATGTCTGAAGGTACTAGGTACCAGTCCACAGTTGCAGAATGGGCTAAGTTGATCAATGCCCCAGAACAGAGTGAAGATGACTTGGATGTCTATGCCAAGAAGAAGAAGGATCACAACCACATGGCACACATGTACAAGGAGATCCCAGATGCTGCTCTTGAGACACACAAGTTTGGATCTATACATTACCTTCTTTGGCAAGAGAGTGTGCCTGAGGATCCAGTTGAGGCCATGCAATTAACTTGCTTCACATCTTTGATGTCCCACAGAAGTTCAAAGTCATGAGCCTAATAGTGGAAACAATAAAGAGGACAACTGCAGATCAGAAGAGGAGTTGTGGGTATGCCCCACAGATCCAGGACATGATCAACTCCAAGATGGGCACTGGCATGTATCTGCTAGACAAGGAGCACCTGCCCATCTACCCAGACTTTGAGGACAACACTATGGTGATGGATGAAAATGAACCATCTTCTGTGCACGCACAAGCCAAGAAGGAGAAGGCAAAGGCTGCAAGGATGCCAACTACTGAAGAAGCATCTCAGTATCTTCTGAAGAGCAAGCAAGATCAGCTTGGCTACTTGATTGCCTCTACTCTGAGGATTGAGAAGGGACTGGCCACCCTGACTCAAACCAGGAGAGCTTGGAGAGGATCGTGGAGCAGAAGTTCTATGACTTGGATGTGAAGGTCACTGAGATCCAGTCAGTCGTTGAGAAACTTCAGGATGAAGTGGAGGAGAAGAAGGGCAAGAAAACCACTAATGCTTTTGCCAGAGTGCCCAGAGGTCAGAGGTCTGCGGCAGTGCCTATTCCAGACACTAGAGCTACTTCATATGCACCAGCTACAACTTCAGTGCCACCGGCTCTAGCACCTACTCCATGAGCTCCATCTACATCGACTGATGCCTTCGTTCTTGGAGTTCTGTCTACACCACCACCTGAAGACCAAGCCTGAGTGTCGATCTAGAACTCTGCATTTCTATGAACTTTTTGGTAACTTGTTGCCAAAGGGGGAGAAAATGTATAGATCATAGGCTTCCAGAGAGAGCGTTGCTTTTTATTCTCTCTTTTTGTTTGGTGGTTAAACTTCGTTTATTTGCTTGGTTGAACTACTTTATACTTTGTGCTTTCTTAGATGATCATGTGTTTGATCATATGCTACCTGAATGCTTGTTGGATGACATTATCCTTTTTATATTCCATATGATCATTCACTTTGCTTGGTGATGAGTGCATGTATTTTAATTATTATCATTTCGAGCGCTCCACCAAGATGTGTGTGACATTGAAGAGTAGCCCATGATCCTAACTCTTTGTGCATTTGCAGTCCAAAGCAAATCTTAAACTATGCACAAATTTAGGGGGAGCTCTTGCTTTTCACATACTTCTCAAAGCGACAATGTTTTTCACTCCTATTATCATTTGTCGAAGCTTTGATCTATATGTTGTCATCAATTACCAAAAAGTGGGAGATTGAAAGTGCAACTATCCCTAGGTGGTTTTGGTAATTCCTAACAACATATAGCTTATTGAGCTAATGCTATTTCAAGATTAATATCTCAGGAAAGCTCAATGATTGGCATGGCATGGATGAGAAAAGTGGACCCCTCAAAATGCTAAGGACAAAGGATTGGCTCAAGCTCAAAGCTCAAGACTCTACATTTTCTATTTTAGTGATCCAAGATCACATTGAGTCTATAGGAAAAGCCAATACTATCAAGGAGGGATGAGGTGTTGCTTAATGAGGTTTTTGCTCAAAATGCTTAGTGATATGCTCCAAAACCCTCAACTACTTTCTCACATCTACATATGACCTAAATCAAAAGTCAAACTCGGCCCCCCGATTCTTTCTATCCGGTGCCACCGAGTTTCAAATGTCATAGCCACTGCCACAAACCCTAGGCAAATCGGTCTCATCGATAGGGATCTCGGTCTCACCGAGATGGGTTGTAATCTCTCTGTTTCTCTTCGTAACATTTCGGTCTCACCGAGATGAGCGATCGGTCCCACCAAGATTGCAATGTAAACTCTCTGTTTTCCCTTCGTAACATTTCGGTCTCACCGAAATGAGCGATCGGTCCCACCGAGTTTACCTGACCAACTCTCTGGTTAGCTTATTACCAAAATCGATATCACCGAGTTTGTGTAATCGGTCTCACCGAGATTACGTTATGCCCTAGCCTAATCATATCGGTCCTACCGAGTTGCATGTCGGTCCCACCGAAAACCCTAATGGTCACTAGCTTTGCTAAATCAGTCTGACCGAGTTTAATCATTCGGTCCCACCGAGTTTGGAAAGTTATGTGTAACGGTTAGATTTTGTCTGGAGGCTATATATACCCCTCCACCTCCTCTTCATTCGTGGAGAGAGACATCAGAACAAACCTACACTTCCAACCTATATTTTCTGAGAGAGAACCACCTACACTTGTGTTGAGACCAACATATTCCATTCCTACCATATGAATCTTGATCTCTAGCCTTCCCCAAGTTTCTTTCCACTCAAATCTTCTTTCCACCAAATCCATATCCTGTGAGAGAGAGTTGAGTGTTGGGGAGACTATCCTTTGAAGCACAAGATAAAGGAGTTCATCATCAACACACCATTTGTTACTTCTTGGAGAGTGGTGTCTCCTAGATTGGCTAGGTGTCACTTGGGAGGCTTCGACAAGATTGTGGAGTTGAACCAAGGAGTTTGTAAGGGAAAGGAGATCGCCTACTTCGTGAAGATCTACCTCTAGTGAGGCAAGTCCTTCGTGGGCGATGGCCATGATGGGATAGACAAGGTTGCTTCTTCGTGGACCCTTCCTGGGTGGAGCCCTCCGTGGACTCGCGCAACCGTTACCCTTTGTGGGTTGAAGTCTCCATCAACGAGGATGTACGATAGCACCACCTATTGGTACCATGACAAAAACATCTGTGTCTCCAATTGTGTTTGAATCCTCCAAACCCTTCCATTTACATTCTTGCAAGTTGCATGCTTTACTTTCCGCCGCTCATATACTCTTTGCATGCTTGCTTGAATTGTGTTAAGATTGCTTGACTTGTTCAAAGTTGCTAAAATCTGCCAAGAACTAAAATTGGGAAAATGCTAGATTTTTAGTTGGTCAAGTAGTCTAATCACCCCCCTCTAGACATACTTTCGATCCTACAGTTTCATGCTATGGTTAGGTCTAACTTAATACTTTTGTTGTAGTTGCGGATGCTTGAGATAGAGGTTTATCATAAGTGGGATGCTTGTCCAAGTAAGGACAACACCCAAGCACCGGTCCACCCACATATCAGATTATCAAAGTACCGAACGCGAATCATATGATCGTGATGAAACCTAGATTGACGATAATTCCCATGTGTCCTCGGGAGCGCTTTTCTCTATATAAGAATTTGTCCAGGCTTGTCCTTTGCTACAAAAAGGATTGGGCCACCTTGCTGCACTTTATTTACTTTTGTTACTTGTTGCTCGTTACAAATTATCTTATCACAAAACTATCTGTTACCTATAATTCCAGTGCTTGCAGAGAATACCTTGCTGAAAACCGCTTATCATTTCCTTCTTCTCCTCGTTGGGTTCGACACTCTTACTTATCAAAAGGACTACGATAGATACCCTATACTTGTGGGTCATCACTAGGGATCAAACCCTAACAAAACTAACTTCATTACATGATAAATCTCATCCAACCCATCACCGTCCAGCAAGCCTACGATGGAATTACTCACGCACGGCAGTGAGCATCATGAAATTGGTGATGGATGAAGGTTGATGATGACGATGGTGATGGATCCCCCTCTTCAGAGCCCTGAACGGACTCCGGATCAGCCCTCCCGAGAGAGATTAGGGCTTGACGGCGGCTCTGTATCGTAAAACGTGATGAATCCTTCTCTTTGAATTTTTTCTCCCCGAACGTGAATATATAGAGTTGGAGTTGAGGTCGGTGGAGCATCAGGGGCCCATGAGGCATGGGGCGCGCCCCAGGGGGGTGGGCGCGCCCCCACCCTCATGGACAGGGTGTGGGCCCCCTGACATAGATTCTTTCGCTAGTATTTTTATATATTCCAAAAATATTCTCCGTTGATTTTCAGGTCATTCCGAGAACTTCTATTTCTGCACAAAAATAACACCATGGTAATTCTGCTAAAAACAACATTAGTCCGGGTTAGTTCCATTCAAATCATGCAAGTTAGAGTCCAAAAGAAGGTCAAAAGTGTTTAGAAAAGTAGATAAGATGGAGACGTATCAGATCCTCATCCGGGGAGGTGGATGAGGGACGTCGAGCTGTTGAGGTGGACGACGTCGTCGGATAAGAGGCTCCGGCTGGGCAGTAGTGAGGTGGCAGATGGAGGAGGGTGGGGTTTCGCGGCTGGAGCGGAGAGGTTATGGCGGCCTGGGATTTCGAATGGCGAAAAGGAGGTGATGGGTGGGGGGAACCATCACTTAGGGACGCACTTGTCCAAAATGTAGTGTGTGTTACAAAAGTACCCCCACCGATTTGAACTAGCAGCCCTTTCGGCTCAGGGTTAGAAGTGGGATTTCACGTATTGGGATTTGGCAGCTGGAGGGAGTTTTCACGTGCGTTGTAATTTCGGGAAAGTAATGCGGGGGTTGTGAATGCGCCAGTTTTGGGAGCACGATATCTGAATTTTCCGGATATAACAAGGTGCGGGTTGAATTTTAGGGACAAGCCTAACGTGTAATATTGTACTTGTATGCACCAAATCAATTCACACTTCCCTCAATGAAAAAACAAAAAAATAATACTATTCACACCACACAAAGAGAGAGTCTTGTCCCGTTTTACTATACAAATGCTATTCAAAGCTATGAATCCATGTTATGTCCAATTAAAATTTTTTGCTGGCTGTACAATGCATGTAACCTACTCATACCAACATTTTAGTGCATTCCAAATGTCTATACTACCGTTGCAATTCAAACTAAATTTGAATTCGTTTCTCTATTTCAATAAGAATCTACAATCATGATTTTTGCCAACTTCAACCATCATTCGTGTATTACCTTAACAACACACCACATGATTACTATAGAGATAGATATGAACTATGTGTACTATATGAACTCGAATTCATTTTTTTGAATACACTTGATGTTGATTCTAAATAATAGTACATTTGATGTACTAACTATATATTCATAATCTAAACCATGTTCCATACGTACACCGTGTTTATCACACAAAGTATAGTGCCCCTCCCCCTACATTATGACAAGTATTTAGCCCTGAGCTGCAAAAGCCACACATTCTCCCAAATTATAATCAATGTTCTATATAGTATATGTAGTACTTGCAAGATACCCATGCGTTCCATGGAACATCAAGATGATCGAGGGGAGGCCTTATTTGCAAATATGGAGAGGGGTGTGGGTATCTTTTTTCAAAATTGTCATAGTTTGCTTCATATCCGTCAGATATAAATCAGGCTGCCTATATTGCAGGATGGCATGCACACCATCATCAACAACTCTGTTTTTTATAAGGGTAGAGATAACATATATTATATGTAGTATAACATGTTCATAACAGCACCATGTGTATCACCGTTATATACAGCCGGTCTATTCTGATAATATTATCAGAATAACTATTCTGATAACACTTCCGCACTGCATGCTCAACACGAGGGCACTGCACTTTCTTTAGCGAGAGCACTGCATTATAGAGACTAGTGAACTTCGCGTCATAAAAAACTATACACAGTATTTTTTCGATACTGTTTTTGCTCTAGTTTTTTAACCGTTTATCGGAACAAGGCTTATAATATACCGTTGGAAAGCTATGAATTAGGCGCAACTTTTCACCATGTTGAACACTTTAAGAGATTCCTCACGGTTTAAGAGCTGCTTTGAAAATGGTGCGGCCCACAAAGAGTGGCAGCGAGCATTTTTTGCATTTTTTCTAAACCACTCGTTGGAATGAGGCAAATAATACACCGTTGGATAGATATCATCGAGGCGCATCTTTTTCATATCTATTATTTTCTCTAATTCATTACGGTTTAAGAGCAGTTTCAAATTTACTAAATTGCGGAATCTTGTTTTTCAATATTTTTCAAATTTTCGCTACTGTTTTCGTTCAGTTTTTGAACTGTTTGTCGAAACAAGGCGTGTAATATACTGTTGAAAAGCTATGGACGAGGCGCAACTTTGATATGTTGAAATGTTTTTGAGATTCTTTAAGATAATTTTGAAAATCGTGCGGCGGACGACGAGTGGCAGTGGCCGTTTTTCGCAAATTTGTTACAAACCTCTGGTCGGAATGATTCAAATGATACGCCATTGGAAAGATATCGATTAGGCGCAATTTTTTCATGTAGAACACTCTCTATAATTCTTTACGGTTTAAGAGGAATTTCGAATTTACCGAAATGCGAACACTCTGTTTTTCGCAACACGCAAATCGACGTGCGTACTTCATCCGACTAAAAACCGCACCGCATCGGACGAAAAACTGCACTGCATCAGATGGGTAAGAGAACATCATGGTTTCTTTTTTATGGGACATTACTTTTTGAAGACGAGGAAGAAAACCGCACTGTTTTTAGACTGAAAACCGCACTACATTAGACGAACTAGCGGACTGCATGATTTCTTTTTTGTGGGACGTAAATTTTTGAAGACAAGGAAGAAAACCGCACTGCAGCAAACTAAAAATCGGACCGCACCAAAAGAGGCAAGCGAACTTCATGATTTCTTTTATTTAGACGTAAATTTTCAAAGATGAGGAAGTGGACTGCACTTCATGTCAGGTGTATGTGAACCTCAACACTATCGAGAAGTGGCACTAAAATCGACGAGTGAACCACATCGGACAGGAAACCGCATTGCATCAAACTAAAAATCGCACTGCATAAAACAGGCAAGCGAACTTCATGATTTCTTTTATTTAGACGTAAATTTTTGAAGACGTGGAAGTGGACCGCACTTCACGTCAGGAGTAAGTGAACCTCAACACTATCGAGAAGTGAACCGCATTACTTTTATTTATTATTTTCCAACATTTTTCTACACACACTAGGAGTAAGTGAACTGCGACACTACCAAAAGTAAACTCCTACGCTACCAAAAGTGGACTGTATGAGTTTTTTTGTTTCTTCATACTTACTTATAATTTTGGCCTTTCCTTTTTTTCCAATGAACGATGTGCATAGTGCAATGTGAGCTTCTCGACCGAATTACTAAACTTATCAATAGGCACATAAATTTTCTGAGAAAGGCCTACAATCAAAGTGCACCAAACAGATAACTTTGATTCTTCCCGGATAAAAATGAATACAAACATTCCACTGCAATTTTATACTACATAGCAAGCACCACAAAACTACACCTAACACTCGTCAACTGCGCTGCGCCAAGGGGGAGTTCGAACAGGACGAGAGCTCGCCAAAGATCAAGGCGTTGCCGTCGTCGTCGCTGGTGCGCCCACCAACTGCACGTCCATGGTGGCTGTACTACACCACAGACACCCAAACTGAACACAAGGTGAGGTGTCTCAAAACAGAAGTAGATGTCACCAAGATGAGAGGTGGTGGTAGCTTGGACCAGTAGCATTCCCATCAAACGCGCGCCCATGAGCGACAAAAGAGCAGCTCGTCTGTTGTGTAGAGAGATTAGGGAAGGGAGGGGATCCATGGTGGCAGTGGATGAACCACACGAGGGGCGTGGGCTGCACTGCTCGTGGGATCTGGCTGCATTGCACATCTGAAAAACCAAAAAAAGATGAAAAAAGCTCCGTATGAACTGCACGGGGGTCATCGCCAGCATTGACCTTCATCACCATGGAATCCCAAGCAAGAAGGAATGAGGCAGAATGTTGCCAGAAGAACTGCCGTGACTGTGCTCAAGCGCCATGACGGTGAAGATAGTGGGAAGAGCACCCGAGGGATCTGCCGCTGCACGAAGGTGGTGGCCGCGTGTGGCCTGCGTGGCGAACAGCACCCGCGTGGGCACACGGCCTTTGTCCTTGCAGTCGGCCGGGAGCAGCTCGCCATCGAACGCCCCGTTTAATGCCTTCCCTTCCGAAGAGAGCGCAAGATGGCACCACACAGCCGGATTGCACGCGCGTCCTTCCCCTCTTTGTGTTACAGTCTAAAGAATCAATCTAGATAGATAGAGAATGAACTATAACAAAGGAAGAGGGGGCTGGGGTCACATCGGGACGGCCAGGGAGGGGTGTGTAGTTTGCAGTCGCTCGTCATGCGTTTCAGTAGCGCCACCACGGAGGACCTTTGATGACAGAGGAGTATTTTGCCATGCACAGAGCACTGCAAACACCGGCTCCAGCAAACTGCATGGCCGCAACTCGGCGAGCCGCACAGGCCTATCAGGGAACCGCCCAGCTGCAGTTTCGAGCTGACCGGCGACGCCGGAGAGGTCGTGGAGGAGACAGGATGCAGGGGGCGGGGCGAACTGCTCGGGGATGTAGAAGAGAGCAGCATCGCGCCGCCGATAAGACTGCAAGCACACTCCTCGTGAACTGCACAAGCTGCGGATTGCAGGCCGTCGTCCCACAGTCTGGTGGTCGGGGATGGCCAAATCCATGGCCGCTCGAGCTCTGTCGAACTACACAGAGGGGTGGAGGGGAGGCAAGGCAGGTGGCCCCATTGACCGGACCCAGTGTCGGAATCCAGTGCCCCTAAGACCGCCATCACTTCAAGATGGAGTCAGAGGCTGGCATCACGCACGCAACAGCCATTGACCTCGTCGCCAGGCAAAAGAAGAAAGCGGCGGACGGGCGGCGGTCGACCCAGCTGCGCTTGCTAGAGGCTGTCGGCGTGCGAGTTTGGACGGCTGAGGACCATCAGAATTTGTTGGCAGAGGGGTCCTTGGATTGACGCCGATGCGAGGTCACGCCAAGCGGATCCAGCGCCCGCAAGTCAGTGGCCACGCGAGGACCCCGGATTTGAAGCTCGGGCACCGGTGGCAGGGCGTGGAGGCTTGCAGCAGCAGCAGTTGTGGCGCAGTGGGAAGCGATGGCGCTTGGGCGGCCGACGAGTAACGGATCTCGTCGGATTTGGCTCGGGGGAAGCACAGGACCAGGAGAACCTCGCCAGATCTAGCTTGTGTAGGCGCTGGACCCACAGAGGCGTGGCCAGTCATCGGGAATGCCGGGGGGCCACGGGGGCTGCGCCGGAGAGGAAGAGTAGGTGGTTCCGAGGGGAGGAGCTGAAGGTGGTTGGGGGTCGTTGGGTCTGTGTTGAGCCACACGGTTCCACGGCGACGGGGCAGTGAGGAAGGAGGAGGGGTCGCTGGTGCGCAGCGTCTTGGCCGGCACTTCGGTGTTGGGGCGGTTGTGGGAAGAAGGTGGGAGAAGAGGGAGTTGGTGCGTCCGAGCAAGAAGAAGGTGGGGTGTTATCAGAATAAGGCTTAGGTGTTATTAGAATAAGACTCTTAAGGGTGTTATCATAATAGACCCATATATATATATATATATATATATATATATATATACATACACACACATAAACACTATTCTGATCACGGGATCAGAATAATATTCTGATCACAACATGAACTTCCCGAGTAACGCGCCTGACCTTCCCCGAGTACTAGGTTGAACTTCAGCTAAAAGGTGTCCAAATGGGGCTTGCGATATACCGTTGGATAGCTATAGCTATGGACATCAGTATCATGACCCAAGTTAAATTTTTGGCAAAATGTAAGCGGTTTAAGAGCAGTTTTGAAAACCGTTTTTTCTTCATATAAAAAACGTGAATCGTATTTTCGATTGCATTTTTAAACCGTTTATCGGAATGAGGCAAATAATATGGCGTTGGAAAGCTGCTGCAAAACCGCTCCTTCCACATGTCGAAAGTTTTCTCTAATTCCCTACGGTTAAAGAGTAATTCGGAAAATCGTAAAATTTTGCAAACCGAACACCCGAGTTCATATTTTCGATGCCATTTCTAAACGGCTAATCCAATTGAGGCAAATAATATGGTGTTCGAAAGCTTATGAAAATGCGCTACTTTTTTATGTTAAAAGTTTTTTCTAATTTTGAATGGTTTAAAAGTAATTTAGAAACGGTACAAGTTCCACCGAGTTCGTATTTTCGAGCTAATTTTTTAACCGTATGTCCAAATGCACCAAGTGATATGGCGTTGGAAAGCTTGAAGAAATGTGAAACTTTTTTGTATATATTGTTTCTCCTAATTCATTATGGTTTTATGTCAGTTTTGAAAATGGTTAAAAACGTATTTTGCCATAATTTTTACAAACTTTATTGGAATGGGGCAAATAATATACCGCTGAAAAGCTATGGAAAATGCAAATTTTTTTCATGTTGATGGTTTTCTCTGAATCCTGACAGTTTTCAAGTAATTCCAAAAATGGCGAGATCATTTGTTCTGCCTTTATCGCGAAACAGATTCTTCGAAAATGCACCGCGTGAAGAACCTGAACTTCTCGGCATGTCTACCTGAACTTCACTCTGTTTTTCACGTGTTTTTTTGCTCGTAGCTCTCCATCCACTGCTCGTAGCTCTCCATCCACTCACCGGAATTGAGCAAGTGATATACCAGTGGAAAGCTGCTGTAAACACGCAACTTTCCCGTGTTGATCATTTTTTCATACTCGCGACGATTTTAAAAGTTTTTCATCTGATATTCATTCAGTGTAGTAGGTGAACTTCCTATTGTTTTTACGTTGAACTTGTGTGACATATTTTTCATTTGTAATTTTCTCATCCATTCATCAAGTTTTACACAAATGGTATTTCTTTTGTATAAACCTCTCTCACAATATTTTTTAATATTTCTCCAACGGAGGACTTGCACTTATATCAACAAACTTTTAGTCTTTGCTTTTTTTATTCTTTTTAATACAAAATGCTCACCGTGTAGTATGTGAACTTCTGGCAGTTATCAATCTAATCTTCTCTCGGATACATGAAAATATATGAGTTTTGTTATGATTTTTAATATGATTTTCTTAATCCTTTTTTATGAAATTTTGAAGCGCTCTATTATTAAAAGTTGAACTTCTTGTTATTTAATTTCTGAACTTCTTTTTTCCATTCTTGAATAACGAGAAAAATTTGAGTTTTCTATAATCATCAAACTTCTCCATCTTTTAATATGGACTTCCTGGTTTTATTTCTTAATCTTCTTTCACGAAATTTTGAGGCCCTCTATTATTAAAAGTTAAACTTCATGTTATTTAATTTTTGAACTTCTTGTTTCCATTCTTGAATAACGAGGAAAATCTGAGTTTTCTATAATCATCGAACTTCTCCATCTTTTTAATATGGACTTCCTGGTTTATTTATTAATCTTTTTATGAATTTTGAAGCGCTCTATTTTTAAAAGTTGACCTTCTTGTTATTTTTTTGAACTTCTTGTTTCCATTCTTTAATAACGAGGAAAATCTGAGTTTTCTATAATCATCAAACTTCTCCATCATTTTAACATGGACTTCCTGGTTTTATTTATTTAATCTTTTTTATGAAATTTTGAAGTGCTCTATTTTTAAAAATTGAACTTCTTGTTATTTTATTTTTGAATTTCTTGTTTCCATTATTTAATAACGAGGAAATATCTGAGTTTTTATAATCATCGAAACTTCCCGCTGTTTTCACTTTGAACTTCTATCACGCATTTTTTGTTCGTAATTTCTCACCCATTCAACGGACTTGCACAAATGATATATAATGCCAATTACCTCTCTAACAACAAGTTTTTGAACTTCCCTATGCTGAGCACCTGAACTTCTAGCAGCGAAATTTTTATACTTTAACTTTTTATTCTATTTTTCTCTTATGAAAACACACACCATGCAGCACGTGAACTTCTGGCCGTTTTCAATTTGAACTTCTCTGTAAAAAAATTATCCCTAACTCCTAAAGCACTCGTCGATTTTTGAGCAAATGATTGCACTGGAAAGCATTTTTTTTAACAAATCATGACTAGTTAACAACATATTTTGAACATTCTAAGACTTGTTTTGAATGATATACATAAAACATTCAAATTATATTATGGGAATAATGCGCATGATATACCATTGGAAATATTATGTTTGAGAAGCAAATTTTTCCATCAATTTTTTCCAAATTCGTCTCCATTAATGGGTAGTTTTCAAAATGCCAAAATAGCATCAATTTTTTTTAACTTGTAAATTCTATGTTTTTATAAACTTCGGACTTCTCTCTTATTTTTAATTTGAACTTCTATGTTTTTACTTAAACTTCTATGTTTATTTTAAAAAGTCGAATTCCTTTTTTCTAGAGACAATGAACTCTTTTTCATTTTATTTAATTTGATCTTCTTACTTTTTTAGAAACAAGGAAAATTCATATTTAAAAAAATGAAATTTCTATCTTTTTTTAGTTTAACTAGTTGGTTTTGTTGTTAGAAATGGGAAACTCTTTTTTTATAAAAGTATAACTGATCTTTTTTATTTGAACTTCTCTGTTTCATTTTTAGAAACGGAGAAATACATGTGTTTTACAATTTGAACTTCGATTTTTTTACAATTTGTACTTCGCAAAATTTTCTCGACGGGCGTCAAGACAATGAACTTCGAGAGTATACCGTTTCTGGGTGAGGCTTTGTTTTTTCTTGTTTTTCATGTCGTGTATGTTTTCTGTTCTTTTTCTTCTTTTTTGGACTTCCTTTTCTTCTAGTATTTGAACTTACTTGGTGTTTTGTAGTTTTTGAATTGAAACTAACATATAAAAAAAATACTTTTTTGCATCCATACATACCATCGAACTTCACGAAATAATACGAAACAAGAAACTGCACAACATGATGTTTTAGACCGATGTTTTTTCTATTGTGTGTGGGCCAACTAAGTCCTCTATTTTTTGGATCCTATCTTTTTTGCAGTCTGCGAATTCCTGCTACTGGTACACTCACTGAACCTTCACAAAGGTAAGGTTGAACTTCCGCATTTTTGTAGTCTCTCACATTGCCGTAGTAAGGAAGTGAAAACAACATTTTGTTTAGAACGTGTGTGTTGATTGCTGTCTTTTTCTTCCTCCTGCATCTGCATAAAAAAACATCCACAACGATTAAGAGAGAGTTCAGGTTCTCTGAAGTTCGAATACGCACACACATGCATTTTTTTTGTTCAATCTAATATAGAGAAAGAGGAACATTGTGCGGAGTGGGGAGATACAAAATCAAGGAAAAAATGAAAATAAAGGTGTTGTACAAGCGCTGCAGCAACATCATCAGTTCTCACACGCCAAAATAGTTAAATGCCTGGCAACATCAAGGATCCAGGGAAAAGGCGACAACATATTATTGGTCCAAAATTGAACCCTGAAGGTATCCAGGTTTCTTAGAAATTGTAGAACTAGCTAAAGAAAGCTAACAGGCATAGATCACCGACACGCCTAGCTGATTACTTCCTATGCCAATTACTAGGCTGCCGTAGTCATGCCAAAGCTTTACTTAAATCGAATGCCTGAACCTCATTCTCCAGAAGATGTCATAGAAATTATACCTTCTCGATTAGATCATTGCTGGTAAGGGGGAAAGGCTCCTTGTCCAAATATTCGCGACCCTTCTTGTAAATAAGCTCCTTCACATTCTTCAAATTGGGGAACCTACCGTGATGCCAATTAACAACATTCAATCACTATAAACTACTAGTACAAAACTGGCGAAACGAGCCACACCAATGGAGAAGATATTTCCATTCAGTCAGTTACCCATAGGTGCGAATGGTCCAATAGCAGCAAGCCTCTTGAGGTTTGCTTTGGTGGCCTTGAGGAAGACACCGGTGAGGACCTGGGTCAGCCGCAGCCTTGCCAAGATCTTCCCAATTTTGCTGGTGCAAGTCAGCGGTGCTGCAATCAGACAGGAAGAGTTCGATGTTAATCGCGAGGTACCACTAGCAAGTCGGAGAGATGGATGCTTTTGGTTTAGGTAGGCACTGCCCCTGGTATGCGGATGGCGAAGAGTAGCTTGGCGTCGATTCCCATGAATAAATAGCCAAGGAAATGTCTTGTTAGCAACCACATGGTTCATCGACTAGGCCTCTAACTTGTGATGTAGCGTTAGAAGGGCTCTATCTTTCCTGTTACTGAACATAATCACAAGTGTCAACATCATCAGCTAAGAAGGATGAGCAAAAGTTGAGACCTGACTTACCTCACGTGGCAGCGATGAACTGCTGCAGTTGGAGACGTCGGACTGCGGTGACGGGTGGAGCTGAAGGAGGTGCATCGGGTTGGGGGGCGTGAGGTGGTGGCGCAAATGGGGGAGGGGCAGCGCTTGTGGGAGGTGGAGGTGACGGCACATCACTGGGAGATGGAGAGGTTTGACCGACGCCGGGAGGTGCAGGAGGCTGGGTGTCACCGGGAGGTGCAGGGGTGGCCCGCTCCGGTCGGGATCCGGCCAGATCCGTGCGTGCCGGCACTCTCGAGGAGCGGTGGTTGTGGCGGCGGTGCGCTGGATGGAGACGGCGAAGGAGACATGACGGCGGCGCACGGGGTGCCTGCGGGGTTCGGGGTAGCGCCGGCGCGCTGGGTGGCTGGATCCCGATGGCGGGGAGGTGGGTTGGTGGCAGACACCGACTCGCCGTTGGCTGGATCCCAGTGGCGGGAGGTGGGATGGTCGAGATCGGGATGGGAAGAGATGGGGGCGCGGCGGGGACAGTGGGGGCGCTGTGTTTTTTTCTTTTTCTTTCCCACGGTTCGGGAGTTCAAGAAGACGCCTGTATAGGGCGCGTCGTGATCCAAATAACTATTCTAATCCTGGGATTAGAATATATATATATATATATATATATATATATATATTCACGCATGCGTCGGTTTAAAACACTATGATAAATTCTTCAAATATCTGAATTCACTTTTTATAATGAATTATGATCTCTATTTGCCTTTTACACCCACACAATCCTATTATCTTTATAGCTAGCACTAACTTTCTCTCGTGCATGCACAGGCCCGCATCCCTCTCACCCTCCCTCGGCATTCTCTAGCTCCATCTCGCAAATTCATCTTTTCACTTTAGGTCGTTCACCCACGGTGTGTGTAATCCCCCCCCAGCTCCTTCTTCACGGTACACATCGATCGATATGCCTCTCTAGGCAGGTGTGCCTACCACAAACACAAGCTTTCCCTCTTCTCTTCTCACCGTCCATGCCTCACTCCCACCCCTCTTTTCATCGATATCGTACTCGCACAGTCCTTCCCCCTCGATATAGTATGCCTCTTGCATCACCTCCTAGATGCATCCCTCTCTCTCTCTCTGTCCTTCTCCCCAGGCCTTAGTTGCTTCTAACACATACATGCATGTATACCAATCATCTCCCTACATATACCTAGGTCGACTTTAACTATTTCCCCCCACCCATCGATCGACGTACCTCACAAGTTATGTCTCTCCTTTTTCTAAGGACGATTGATCTTCCTATGTAGTTACATCTGCTTACCACAGCCATATCGCCCCCTCGTCATTCGTGCATGCCTCCCGACCCATCTCTCACACGCACGTGCACAGACAGGCAACAATCCCCTCTCTTATTGATATTGCAAGCGTGCCCTCTGTTTGTCTGGCAAGCCTCTCCCACCATTTGTTAGAAGCACCTCCACCACTACCCCCTCCAACACTCTAGCTCTGTCTCTCTCCCATCCTTATTCCTCTCCTACACATATGCATGGATGCCGATCGATCTGCCTCAATACATAAGGTAGGTCTCTCTCCTCCTCCACACATATACCAACCATTGTACCTCTATAGTTAATTAGGTCTTCCCCCCACCCCCACCACGCACCGATAGTCGAGTGCTATAGGTAGGTATCCATGCCATAGAGACAAACTACACCTGTCCCCTCTCACGTTCCAGTAGGCCAACCACCCTATATCTTTGACGTGGGCACTGCTACCTCTTGAGCATGCATTGGTTTTCCCTTGAAGAGGAAAGGGTGATGCAGCAAAGTAGCATAAGTATTTCCCTCATTTTTTGAGAACCAAGGTATCAATCCAGTAGGAGACTACAAGCAAGTCCCTCGTACCAGCACAAACAAACAAGAACCTCACAACCAATGCGATAAAGGGGTTGCCAATCCCTTCACGGTCACTTACGAAAGTGGGATCTCATAGAGATAATAACATAAATATTTTTGGTATTTTTGTTGTATAGATTGGAAAATAAAGATTGCAAATAGAAACAACAAGTTGATACGAAAATAATATGATGGAAGATAGACCCGGGGGCCATAGGTTTCACTAGGGGCTTCTCTCAGTAAAGCAAATTCTATGGTGGGTAAACAAATTAATGTTGAGCAATTGATAGAAAAGCGCATAGTTATGAGAATATCTAGGCATGATCATGTATATAGGCATCATGTCCGCGACAAGTAGACCGAAACAATTCTGCATCTACTACTATTACTCCACACATCGACCGCTATCCAGCATGCATCTAGAGTATTAAGTTCATAAGAACAGAGTAACACATTAGGCAAGATGACATGATTTAGAGGGATAAACTCAAGCAATATGATATAAACCCCATCTTTTTATCCTCGATGGCAACAATACGATACGTGCCTTGCTGCCCCTGCTGTCACTGGGAAAGGACACCACAAGATTGAACCCAAAGCTAAGCACTTCTCCCATTGCAAGAAAGATCAAACTAGTAGGACAAACCAAACCGATAATTCGAAGAGACTTGCAAAGATATTTAAATCATGCATAAAAGATTTCAGAGAAGAATCAAATATTGTTCATAGATAATCTTGATCATAAACCCACAATTCATCGGATCTCGACAAACACACTGCAAAAAGAATTACATCGAATAGATCTCCAAGAGAATCGAGGAGAACTTTGTATTGAGATCCAAAGAGAGAGAAGAAGCCATCTAGCTAATAACTATGGACCCAAAGGTCTGTGGTAAACTACTCACACATCATCGGAGAGGCTATGGTGTTGATGTAGAAGCCCTCCGTGATTGATTCCTCCTCCGGCAAAGCGCCGGAAAAGGCCCCAAGATGGGATCTCACCGGTACAGAAGGTTGCGGCGGTGGAAATAGGGTTCCATGGTGCTCCTAGATGTTTTCGGGGTATATGGGTATATATAGGAGGAAGAAGTACGTCGGTGGAGCTGTGAGGGGCCCACGAGGGTGGGGGGCGCCTACCCCCCTGGGCGTGCCCTCCTGCCTCGTGGCCTCGTCACTTCTTTCTTGGTGTCCACTCCAAGTCTCCTAGATCATGTTTGTTCCAAAAATAACTCTCCCGATGGTTTCATTCCGTTTGGATTCCGTTTGATATTCATTTTCTGCAGAACACTGAAATAGGCAAAAAACAACAATTTGCACTGGGCCTTTGGTTAATAGGTTAGTCCCAAAAATAATATAAAAAGGTATATTAAAGCCCATTAAACATCCAAAATAGATAATATAATACCATGGAACAATCAAAAATTATAGATACGTTGGAGACATATCAGGCATTCCCAAGCTTAATTCCTGCTCGTCCTTGAGTAGTTAAATGATAAAAACAGAATTTTTCGTGTGGAATGCTACCTAGCATAATTCTTAATGTAATTTTCTTTATTGTGTCATGTATTTTCAGACCCGAAAGATTCAAGAAAAAACTTTAATATTGACATAAAAATAATAATACTTCAAGCATACTAGCAAAGCAATCATGTCTTCTCAAAATAACATGGCCAAAGAGAGTTATCCCTACAAAATCATATAGTCTGGCTATGCTGCATCTTCACCACATAAAATATTTAAATCATGCAAAACCCTGATGACAAGCCAAGAAATTGTTTCATACTTTTGATGTTCTCAAACCTTTTCAATCTTCACGCAATACATGAGCGTGAGCCATGGACATAGCACTACAGGTGGAATAGAATGGTGGTTGTCGAGAAGACAAAAAGGAGAAGGTAGTCTCACATCAACTATAGGCATATCAACGGGCTATGGAGATGCCCATCAATAGATATTAATGTGAGTGAGTAGGGATTGCCATGCAATGGATGCACTAGAGCTATAAGTGTATGAAAGCTCAACAAAAGAACTAAGTGGGTGTGCATCCAACTTGCTTGCTCACGAAGACCTAGAGCATTTTGAGGAAGCCCAGCATTGGAATATACAAGCCAAGTTCTATAATGTAAAAGACCCACTAGTATATGAAAGTGACAACATAATAGACTCTCTATCATGAAGATCATGGTGCTACTTTGAAGCACAAGTGTGGTAAAAGGATAGTAGCATTGTCCCTTCTCTCTTTTTCTCTCATTTTTTTTCTTTTTCTTTCTCTCTCTTTTTTCGTCCGGAGTCTCATCCCGACTTGTGGGGGAATCATAGTCTCCATCATCCTTTCCTCACTTGGGACAATGCTCTAATAATGATGATCATCACACTCTTATTTACATACAACTCGATACTTAGAACAAAATATGACTCTATGTGAATGCGTCCGGTGATGTACCGGCATGTCCAATGAATCAGGAGTGACATGTATGAAAAATTATGAATGGTGGCCTTGCCACAAATACGATGTCAACTACATGATCATGCAAAGCAAAATGACAATGGTGAAGCGTGTCATAACAAACGGAACGGTGGTAAGTTGCATGGCAATTTATCTCGGAATGGCTATGGAAATGCCATAATAGGTAGGTATGCATGGTGGCTGTTTTGAGGAAGGTATATGGTGGGTTTATGGTACCGGCGAAAGTTGCACGTTACTAGAGAGGCTAGCAATGGTGGAAGGATGAGAGTGCGTATAATCCATGGACTCAACATTAGTCACAAAGAACTCACATACTTATTGAAAAAATCTATTAGTTACCAAAACAAAGTACTACGCGCATGCTCCTAGGGGGATAGATTGGTAGGAAAAGACCATCGCTCGTCCCCGACCGCCACTCACAAGGAAGACAATCAATAAATAAATCATGCTCCGACTTCTTCACATAACGGTTCACCATACGTGCATGCTACGGGAATCACAAACTTTAGAACAAGTGTTTCTCAAATTCAAAACTACTCAACGAGCATGACTCTAATATCACCATCTTCATATCTCAAAACAATCATCAAGTATCAAACTTCTCATAGTATTCAATGCACTTTTTATGATAGTTTTTATTATACCCATCTTGGATGCCTATTATATAAGGACTAATTTTATAGCCAAAGCAAATTACCATGCTGTTCTAAAAGACTCACAAAATGATATAAGTGAAGCATGAGAGATCAATAATTTCTATAAATTAAAACCACCACCGTGCTCTTAAAGATATAAGTAAAGCACTAGAGCAAAATTTTCTAGCTCGAAAGATATAAGTGAAGCACATAGAATATTCTAATAAATTCCGATTCATGTGTGTCTCTCCAAAAGGCGTGTACAGCAAGGATGATTGTGGTAAATTAAAAATCAAAGACTCAAATCATACAAGACGCTCCAAGCAAAACACATATCATGTGGTGAATAAAAATATAGCCTCAAGTAAAGTTACCGATAGATGAAGACGAAAGAAGGGATGCCTTACAGGGCATCCCCAAGATTAGGCTTTTGGTTGTACTTGAATTTTACCTTGGGGTGCCTTGGGCATACCCAAGCTTAGGCTCTTGCCACTCCTTATTCCAAAATCCATCAAATCTTTACCCAAAACTTGAAAACTTCACAACACAAAACTCAACAGAAAATCTCATGAGCTCCGTTAGTATAAGAAAACAAACCACCACTTCAAGGTACTGTAATGAACTAATTATTTATTTATATTGGTGTTAAACCTACTGTATTCCAACTTCTCTATGGTTCATACCCCCCGATACTAGCCATAGATTCATCAAAATAAGCAAACAACACACGAAAAATAGAATCTGTCAAAAACATAACAGTCTGTAGTAATATGTAGGTTTCGAATACTTCTGTAACCCCAAAAATTCTGAAATAAATTGTAGATGTGAGGAATTTTTCTATTAATCATCTTCAAAAAGAATCAACCTAATCTCACTCTCCAGTAAAAAATGGAGCAAATCTCGTGAGCACTAAAGTTTCTGTTTTTTACAGCAAGATCACAAAAACTATCCCCAAGTCTTCCCAAAGGTTCTACTTGGCACAAACACTAATTAAAAGCATAAAACCACATCTAAACATAAGCTATATGAATTATTTATTGCTAAACAGAACCAAAAATAAAATTGGGTTGCCTCCTAACAAGCGCTATCGTTTAACGCCCCTAGCTAGGCATAAAAACAAGAATAGATCTAGGTATTGTCATCTTTGGTATGGAATCCATAAGTGGATCTCATAATAGATTAGTAAGGTAATTTAATTTTGTTTCTAGGAAATTGTTCCATGCCTTTCTGTGACGCCCCCGATTTAATCATACACTAATCATACACGCAAACGTGTACGATCAAGATCAGGGACCCACGGGAAGATATCACAACACAACTCTACAAATAAAATAAGTCATACAAGCAATATATTACAAGCCAGGGGCCTCGAGGGCTCGAATACAAGAGCTCGATCATAGACGAGTCAGCGGAAGCAACAATATCTGAGTACAGACATAAGTTAAACAAGTTGCCATAAGATGGCTAGCACAAACTGGGATACAGATCGAAAGAGGCGCAGGCCTCCTGCCTGGGATCCTCCTAAACTACTCCTGGTCGTCGTCAGCGGGCAGCACGTAGTAGTAGGCACCTCCGATGTAGTAGGAGTCGTCGTCGACGGTGACGTCTGGCTCCTGAGCTCCAACATCTGGTCGCGACAACCAGGTAGAAGGGATAGGGGGAAAAGAGGGAGAAAGCAACCGTGAGTACTCATCCAAAGTACTCACAAGCAAGGAGCTACACTACATATGTATGCATTAGTATCAACTGGAATAGGGCTATTATAAGTGGACTGAACTGCAGAAAGCCGGAATATGAGGGGGATAGCTAGTCCTTTCGAAGACTACGCTTCTGGCAGCCTCTGTCTTGCAGCATGTAGAAGAGAGTAGACTGAAGTCCTCCAAGTAGCATCGCATAGCATAATCCTAACCGATGATCCTCCCCTCGTCGCCCTGTGAGAGAGCGATCACCAGTTGTATCTGGCACTTGGAAGGGTGTGTTTTATTAAGTATCCGGTTCTAGTTGTCATAAGGTCAAAGTACAACTCCGGGTCGTCCTTTCACCGAGGGACACGGCTATTCGAATAGATAAACTTCCCTGCAGGGGTGCACCACATACCCCAACACGCTCGATCCCATTTGGCCGGACACACTTTTCTGGGTCATGCCCGGCCTCGGAAGATCAACACGTCGCAGCCCTACCTAGGCACAACAGAGAGGTCAGCACGCCGGTCTAAATCCTATGGCGCAGGGGTCTGGGCCCATCGCCCTTTGCACACCTACACGTTGCGTACGCGGCCGGAAGCAGACCTAGCCTAGTGGCTTTCCAGTCCAATCCGGCGCGCGCCACTCAGTCGCTGATGTCACGAAGGCTTCGGCTGATACCACGACGCCAGGATACCCATAACTGCTCCCACGTAGATGGTTAGTGCGTATAGACCAAATGGCCAGACTCAGATCAAATACCCAGATCTCGTTAAGCATGTTAAGTATCCGCGAACGCCGACCAGGGCCAGGCCCACCTCTCTCCTAGGTGGTCGGAACCTGCCCTGTCGCTCCGCCACAAAGTAACAGTCGGGGGCTGTCGGGAACCCAGGCCCACCTCTACCGGGATGGAGCCACCTGCCCCTTCAGCCCCCATCTCCGAACAGTATCACCGGTAATGTAATAGTGTAAAGTATATAGTATATGCCCGTGATCACCTCCCGAAGTGATCACGGCCCAGTAGTATAGCATGGCAGACGGACAAGAGTGTAGGGCCACTGATGGGACACTAGCATCCTATACTAAGCAGTAGGATAGCAGGTAATGGTAACAACAGTAGTAGCAAGGACATGCTATGCATCAGGATAGGAATAACGGAAAGCAGTAACATGCTACACTACTCTAATGCAAGCGGTATAGAGAAGAGTAGGCGATATCTGGTGATCAAAGGGGGGGCTTGCCTGGTTGCTCAGACAAGAATGAGGGGTCGTCAACACCGTAGTCGACCGGGGCATCAACGGCGTCGGTCTCGTAGTCTACCAGAAAGAAGTAACGGAGGGGGAACACAATAAATAACAGAGCAATCAAATCATAACATGACAAACGTGGTGCTAGAGGTGATCTAACGCAGGGATAGGTGATACCGGCGAAGGGGGGGAAACCTCCGGGAAAGTATTCCCGGTGTTTCGCGTTTTCAGACAGATGAACGGGAGGGGGAAAGTTGCGTGTTTGCTATGCTAGGGATGTGTAGCGGACGAACGGACTGCGTATCTGGATTCGTCTCGTCGTTCTGAGCAACTTTCATGTACAAAGTTTTTTTTCATCCAGGTTATGAATTATTTTATATGATTTTACAAAGTTTTTAAATGATTTTCAAAATGTCTAAATTTACTTGTAATTCAAAAATAAATGGGGAAATGCTAGGTGCACCCAGAAGTGCACCAAAGGCTAACATGTTGGCACAGTCAACTGCCAAGTCAGCAATTGACTGGGTCAACATTGACCGGTCAATGGATGAATAGTGATGGTGGGGCCCAGGTGTCATGTAGAGTAGCAAAAATGATTTTGGTTAGTTATTATAATTTCTAGGGGACCCACATGTCATCTATACATAGACTAACCTAACTATTAATTAATCCCAAATTAATTAGACATGGCTGGAAGTTAGTCACGGCCGGCCACACACAGGAAAACACACACGCACACGCACCGAATACATAGCTTGGGGTTACTTTTGTTCCCTGTTAACAGAACAAAGCATTTTACGATTTTCATATGATTTAATCCAGGCATCAAAAGGATTTGGTCCAGTGGGATAAAATGAAGTTAGTCATGTATATTTTCTACTCATATTATTTTTACTCATGTTAGCACTTGATTAGTTGTTGTTTAGGGGCTGTCCAGAGAGCTAAATAGCATAAAAGTGCAAAAGCTAACTACTGCTACAGTAACTGAATGTTACTGTAGCAGAGTAGCATCCAACGGTGGCAGTAGTAGTAAGAAGCAACAGAGCAGCAGCGGGCGACGACGAGCGCAGGCAGCGGCGTGGCATGGGCGCGCGTGCGGTGCTGGCAAGGCCGGACGAAGGCGGGCGCGAACAAGGAGCAGTGGCGCGCGGCCGGACGCGGCGAGGGCACGTGGCCACGCACGGGCGGGCACACAAGCGGGGTCGTGGACAGGGACGCGCCAGGCAAGGTGGGGTGCGGACGGAGGTGGTTACGGGGGCGGCAACGCGGGCAGATGCGAGCGCATGTCGGCAGGAGCAACAGCGAGCGGGGCGAGGTCAGGGCGCAGGGCGCGTGTGAGATCAGAATCAGCGACAACGACGGCCAGCGGCGACGCCCAATAGAATCGATCTCAGAGGGCACGTGTGGACAAACAAGAAGGGGAAGGAGATGCGCAAGCTCACTTTGATGCGGAGGAAGAGCTCGACGGAGGCGGGGAAGCAGCAGTGGCAGCGGATCGACGACGGTGATCCGCGGAGCCGGAGGTGGAAGATGAAGGCGTTGGCGTCGATGCGGTGCTCGCGAGCTCGATCCGATGATGCAGGGGCTCCGAGGTCGAATCCGTTCACGTAGTCGACGTAGTCGACGACGATGAAGCAGTTGGTCACGTTCTCAGGCGCTGGAGAGCTCGGTGTGCACGAGGGCGACGAAATTCATGGCGACGGCGGCTCATCTTCTTGCGGGAGAGATAGAAGCGGCACAAGGTGGGGAGATGGGGGGCTAGCTAGGGTTTCAGCCGGGGGGAGGGGGTTCGCGGGGTCTTTGTAGGCGTCCAGCGGAGGTGCCGGATGGCCGCCACGCACGGCATAGCCGGCGGATGGCTGCCACAAACCCCTCCCGTGAACAGGAGGTAGTGGATGGCTACGGGGTGGGTTGGGCCATGTACTGTAGACCTAGAGCCCGGCCACACGTACGTAGGTTTCCTTCTCGTTTTCTTTTCAGTTTTGCCTTTTTCTTTTTTTGTTTCTTTTAATTAGCTTCCGTTTTACATTTAAAACTTGAACCAAATGACTTTTTTTTAAAGTGGAGCCTTGACATATAAATACTATGCAATAGTCTGCACTGCCACAAAAGGTTTAGTCCCCAAATAATTTAGTTTGATATTTTAATAATTAGTAAAGGCATTTAAATAATTATGTTTGCTACTATTTTATTTTTATTAAAGCATTTAAACACTTCATAATAATCTGGTTTCTCCAAGATAATTACTTATGCAATATTTGGCACAACACGAACATTTTAGTTTTAATTTTTGAAAACTTTATCGTCTGACGTAAATTCAAATTTGAATTCAAATCGGTTTTGAACTAACGTGAGATTAACAACAGTAACCGTGGTGACGTGGCACCATTAGCAGAGGTTTACTGTAGCTTGATTATCCGGGCATCACAATTCTCCTCCACTACAAGAAATCTCGTCCCGAGATTTAAGAGGGGAGTAAGGGGGAAAAGTTTGATAATGAATCTAGCGAATCTTTTCGGTCTTGGTTGCTCTTCTCGAAGAGGTCGATCCATTACATTGACGTCTTCATTTCTCTGCTTCAGGTCATCATGGTGATGTCGTCCTTTTCTCGGGAATTCCAACGTACTTATGAATAGGTAAGGGGCATTTCGGAAGAACGGGCCTCTATAGTATTGCTTATCTGGTAGATAACATCAGCGAAGGTGGCGGAAGGTAACTCTCGAATTGAAACCTTAGAAAATATCGAGAGCGAAGTAAGGAGGTATCATGAAAAGTTTCGGGCGGATAGGCAATCGTTCATTGCGCGAAATAGAGTGTGAAAGGTTTCAGAGCAATGGGACCAAGTATTGTGTGTGATGCCAGAATAGATCAAAAGGCAGGTGGTCCGTGAATACCTACAAAGTCAAGCGCGAGGAATAACTTTGATAACAGGGTGTATAGGAGAGTCAGGTTTCGATCCTGTGGAACTGTGGGTTATGGGCCCACCATGTGGGTTTAAAGTATGAAGGGCGAGGACATCTTGCACGATCATGTGAGCAAGGCATGTCAGAGGATAGCCTATCAGTTACGTCGGCAACAACATCGGTACCAAGGGCGAGGGACGAAGAGAACCATTTTCCCGCTCGTTGAACGAGGCGGACCAATAGGCAAAGTTCTCGTCCACCGGTGGTTACCGGGATGCTATCAACAATGGTAACAGGGTCTTACTGACAGAGTTGTACGCTGAGGAGCTTATAAAAGCAATGACGTATTACTGCTTAGATCATATAAACCTCAAGAAGGTTAAACAGAACAATGGAAAGGAAGAATGTGATTCTTAGATTAAACAGAAGAATGGAAAGGAAAATGTGATTAAACACATATTTCAGGGTATATCCTTCCCATGAACAAGCAGAGTATGATATCCAAGACCGGATAGAAGGTAGAAAACTCTTTTAGGTAGGAGAGACAAATTTCATGACATTACCCATACAACGGTGTTTGGGTAATTTCAACAAGAAACATTTAGCATGGTGCTTCAAATGTTCTTATTGAAAATCGGAGTACCATAGACATGCTTCGAGATAGCGCTGACATGGTCAACAGGTGAAAATCAGACTTTGGAAACAAAAAGGATCCATTAGGAATAACTTGTAGAATAAGTCTTACAGTTTCCTCATAGAAGAATGGATAACATTGCTAAAAAGGGAACTATAACAATAGGGCCTCCGGCCAGGTGGGCTAGGTATGATACCACCTTACCGGGTCGTCTAAAGACCAACGTTATAACTCTTGGAAATAAGTTCCAACCATCATATCTGACCGAGATTCAGATTTGATTGGTGTCAGGATACCTCAGACTTGGGATGCCTGAGAAGAAAAGGTGCAACACAATTTTACGAGATGACATTGTGAGATTCTCAGAAGTGATCTATGTAAGTGAGCTCTGAAACAAGAGGTCATCAGTAAACCAAGGAGAGGATGAGGAGGTGGCTGATAGGCTCAGCAACAAATCATCGAGATTTCCAAAGGATTGATTTCCACAATTATGTGAACAAGGAAATATCATTTGTCGGATCAAATGTCATAATGATGTATGCTTGAGGGAAACATACACAACTGAACAATGATAGAAGGGTGCACCCAGGAATCTGGACTAGGTAGCACGATCAATGTTTGAATGATGATTCAATAATCAATAGACTTAGAATGAAACTGTAGACCAATAACTTCAAGCAATAGGGTTGCTAGAAGTTTAGAATTTACACATCACAGACCATTTATCGGTATTCCAGTTAGAAACAACACGGAGACCAAGAAATGAACGCAAAAGGCGAGAGATATTACTATATCAAGAATTCTCAAGAGGTGGTAAAATTACCACGACATTCTTGACATAAAAGGTGGTAACATTCCAAGGTAAAGAAGAACAAATGCTGGATAGCAAGGATATCAAGGTATAACTCAAAACACGAATAAGTTTGTGTTGAACGGAAGGCAATAAAGTGGTCGGTGATAACACAAACTATTGAGGGGCGATGATGGTATTTCTCATCAAGAATTCGATATATATCTTGGAAGAGCTCAGGATGTTGATGATGACCATGACACATTTGTCGAGAAATTTCATGAAGATGTAATCGGTTGGCGATGACATCAACTCAAATGATGACGCAGCGAAAGTCGAATAATACTTGAAGAAGAACTCATAAGAAGTTATGCAGTTCCGTGATAATCTCGAGATACCAGAGGGGGTAATACTCGACGACAAATCAAAGTAGAGGTTGGACTGGGGTATTACCCTGCAGAAGACAAGTGCTTAAACTTGCACGAGAAATGGTATTTAAAGGAGAACATGGTCGGAACCACGATTGCAAAAGGCCAGATCCTAGATATAAGATGAACTTATACCAAAGGAGTAATTAATTTAAGAGAAGCTTTAATGATAAGATCTACATCGTGTCCATGGGCATGAACGCAAGGTTCAAGGTCGACTCCCACTTCTTCAATGTATAACCTTCCATTCACTTTTCGCTTTGATAAAGGCCTTAGTGTTGAAAGTTTTACCTGGTGAAATACCAGATGAGTATGACTCGTGAAAACTTCCGAGTTCACACATATAAAGGAAGGCATCGGATCAACCCGTTAGGGTATCATGGAAACATATACCACAATCTTCAAGAGTAGATATCACCAGCTCGAAAGCAGAGCATGGTTGGCAAAAGGAGAGGATACAATTTACCAAAGGCATTATGTATCGGAGAAAGAACTCACAAGGTGATTAATTATGAAGGACACTGTCGGATAATAATCCAACAGTGAATATGGCGATCCACAATGGAGCTGATGTGAGTATCGACACCTAATCAGAGGGAGAAAGAATGCAAATGCATCGGTTTATAGAACATCTGAATAATTCAACGTTTAAATAGAAAAGGAATTATGTTTTTCAAATCAAGGGATCGGGAGCAAATGCTCTGATTAGGGATGGATAAGTAGAATAGCCTTAGGGGTACAAGCGACGGCATTTGGATTTGTTGAGAACCAGCTCATGTTTAAAATGACGTCTGAGCCGGAATGATAATTTAAAAGGATTAACTGATGATTGCGTGCATTCGCACTCATGTTGAATCAATAGGATCAAAAAGACGATGCCTAAGGATACTAACGAATATTGCCAGACATATGGAAAGCATCCATAATGCAAGCAGGCAAGTATTGCAGAGCAATAAGCTTGTAAGGATTTTTGGAGGATCGAATAGTATTTCGAAGACCATTGTGAAACACATGAACAACTGGGGATGAGTGGATACTCGACAAGTGCGAGGATTTAATTGAAGGGGTATTCATGTGGCAAGGAACTGCTAGGCAGTAGGCACAAAGTATTCTCGGAACAATAGAGAGAATTTTGGGGCATCTTGTAATAACAAGATCAATGAGGAATGATTATATGAATAGCACATTTACGTAGTTACCCATAGAGGTTTATCGATAGAAGGGAATTGCAAAAGCAATAGGCACAAGGTCTCGACAGAATATCGGAGAGTATCTTCGAAATCTTCTAGTGCAGCCGGCGATCATCTGGATTGAAAGGGCTCTCCGGGAGAAAGTATTTTCAAGAACCTAAGTTAGATTTTCAGTAAATTCATTAAACCCGAATAGGAGAGAGTTCAGAGTCCCAGAGCATAGACGAGGAATAAAAGATCCTAATACCACCCAATGGCGACGTGGGCCCATAGGCCACACAGCCATGTTAGTAAAAGGTTTTGCAATGACTAGACTCAACTTCGGCCAAGGAGTTGGAAAGGGGATTCCTACAGGCAGTCGGCTCTGATACCAACTTGTGACGCCCCCGATTTAATCATACACTAATCATACACGCAAACATGTACGATCAAGATCAGGGACCCACGGGAAGATATCACAACACAACTCTACAAATAAAATAAGTCATACAAGCAATATATTACAAGCCAGGGGCCTCGAGGGCTCGAATACAAGAGCTCGATCATAGACGAGTCAGCGGAAGCAACAATATCTGAGTACAGACATAAGTTAAACAAGTTGCCATAAGATGGCTAGCACAAACTGGGATACAGATCAAAAGAGGCGCAGGCCTCCTGCCTGGGATCCTCCTAAACTACTCCTGGTCGTCGACAGCGGGCAGCACGTAGTAGTAGGCACCTCCGGTGTAGTAGGAGTCGTCGTCGACGGTGACGTCTGGCTCCTGAGCTCCAACATCTGGTCGCGACAACCAGGTAGAAGGGATAGGGGGAAAAGAGGGAGAAAGCAACCGTGAGTACTCATCCAAAGTACTCGCAAGCAAGGAGCTACACTACATATGTATGCATTAGTATCAACTGGAATAGGGCTATTATAAGTGGACTGAACTGCAGAAAGCCGGAATATGAGGGGGATAGCTAGTCCTTTCGAAGACTACGCTTCTGGCAGCCTCCGTCTTGCAGCATGTAGAAGAGAGTAGACTGAAGTCCTCCAAGTAGCATCGCATAGCATAATCCTAACCGATGATCCTCCCCTCGTCGCCCTGTGAGAGAGCGATCACCGGTTGTATCTGGCACTTGGAAGGGTGTGTTTTATTAAGTATCCGGTTCTAGTTGTCATAAGGTCAAAGTACAACTCCGGGTCGTCCTTTTACCGAGGGACACGGCTATTCGAATAGATAAACTTCCCTGCAGGGGTGCACCACATACCCCAACACGCTCGATCCCATTTGGCCGGACACACTTTTCTGGGTCATGCCCGGCCTCGGAAGATCAACACGTCGCAACCCTACCTAGGCACAACAGAGAGGTCAGCACGCCGGTCTAAATCCTATGGCACAGGGGTCTGGGCCCATCGCCCTTTGCACACCTGCACGTTGCGTACGCGGCTGGAAGCAGACCTAGCCTAGTGGCTTTCCAGTCCAATCCGGCGCGCGCCACTCAGTCGCTGACGTCACGAAGGCTTCAGCTGATACCACGACGCCAGGATACCCATAACTGCTCCCACGTAGATGGTTAGTGCGTATAGACCAAATGGCCAGACTCAGATCAAATACCCAGATCTCGTTAAGCATGTTAAGTATCCGCGAACGCCGACCAGGGCCAGGCCCACCTCTCTCCTAGGTGGTCGGAACCTGCCCTGTCGCTCCGCCACAAAGTAACAGTCGGGGGCAGTCGGGAACCCAGGCCCACCTCTACCGGGATGGAGCCACCTGCCCCTTCAGCCCCCATCTCCGAACAGTATCACCGGTAATGTAATAGTGTAAAGTATATAGTATATGCCCGTGATCACCTCCCGAAGTGATCACGGCCCAGTAGTATAGCATGGCGGACGGACAAGAGTGTAGGGCCACTGATGGGACACTAGCATCCTATACTAAGCAGTAGGATAGCAGGTAATGGTAACAACAGTAGTAGCAAGGACATGCTATGCATCAGGATAGGAATAACGGAAAGCAGTAACATGCTACACTACTCTAATGCAAGCGGTATAGAGAAGAGTAGGCGATATCTGGTGATCAAAGGGGGGGCTTGCCTGGTTGCTTAGACAAGAATGAGGGGTCGTCAACACCGTAGTCGACCGGGGCATCAACGGCGTCGGTCTCGTAGTCTACCGGAAAGAAGTAACGGAGGGGGAACAAAATAAATAACAGAGCAATCAAATCATAACATGACAAACGTGGTGCTAGAGGTGATCTAACGCAGGGATAGGTGATACCGGCGAAGGGGGGGAAACCTCCGGGAAAGTATTCCCGGTGTTTTGCGTTTTCAGACAGATGAACCGGAGGGGGAAAGTTGCGTGTTTGCTATGCTAGGGATGTGTAGCGGACGAACGGACTGCGTATCTGGATTCGTCTCGTCGTTCTGAGCAACTTTCATGTACAAAGTTTTTTTTCATCCAGGTTATGAATTATTTTATATGATTTTACAAAGTTTTTAAATGATTTTCAAAATGTCTAAATTTACTTGTAATTCAAAAATAAATGGGGAAATGCTAGGTGCACCCAGAAGTGCACCAAAGGCTAACATGTTGGCACAGTCAACTGCCAAGTCAGCAATTGACTGGGTCAACATTGACCGGTCAATGGATGAATAGTGATGGTGGGGCCCAGGTGTCATGTAGAGTAGCAAAAATGATTTTGGTTAGTTATTATAATTTCTAGGGGACCCACATGTCATCTATACATAGACTAACCTAACTATTAATTAATCCCAAATTAATTAGACATGGCTGGAAGTTAGTCACGACCGGCCACACACAGGAAAACACACACGCACACGCACCGAATACATAGCTTGGGGTTACTTTTGTTCCCTGTTAACAGAACAAAGCATTTTACGATTTTCATATGATTTAATCCAGGCATCGAAAGGATTTGGTCCAGTGGGATAAAATGAAGTTAGTCATGTATATTTTCTACTCATATTATTTTTACTCATGTTAGCACTTGATTAGTTGTTGTTTAGGGGCTGTCCAGAGAGCTAAATAGCATAAAAGTGCAAAAGCTAGCTACTGCTACAGTAACTGAATGTTACTATAGCAGAGTAGCATCCAACGGTGGCAGTAGTAGTAAGAAGCAACAGAGCAGCAGCGGGCGACGACGAGCGCAGGCAGCGGCGTGGCATGGGCGCGCGTGCGGTGCTGGCAAGGCCGGACGAAGGCGGGCGCGAACAGGGAGCAGTGGCACGCGGCCGGACGTGGCGAGGGCACGTGGCCACGCACGGGCGGGCACACAAGCGGGGTCGTGGACAGGGACGCGCCAAGCAAGGTGGGGTGCGGGCGGAGGTGGTTACGGGGGCGGCAACGCGGGCAGATGCGAGCGCACGTCGGCAGGAGCAACAGCGAGCGGGGCGAGGTCAGGGCGCAGGGCGCGTGTGAGATCAGAATCAGCGACAACGACGGCCAGCGGCAATGACCAATAGAATCGATCTCAGAGGGCACGTGTGGACAAACAAGAAGGGGAAGGAGATGCGCAAGCTCACTTTGATGCGGAGGAAGAGCTCGACGGAGGCGGGGAAGCAGCAGTGGCAGCGGATCGACGACGGTGATCCGCGGAGCCGGAGGTGGAAGATGAAGGCGTTGGCGTCGATGCGGTGCTCGCGAGCTCGATCCGATGATGCAGGGGCTCCGAGGTCGAATCCGTTCACGTAGTCGACGTAGTCGACGACGATGAAGTAGTTGGTCACGTTCTCAGGCGCTGGAGAGCTCGGTGTGCACGAGGGCGACGAAATTCATGGCGACGGCGGCTCATCTTCTTGCGGGAGAGATAGAAGCGGCACAAGGTGGGGAGATGGGGGGCTAGCTAGGGTTTCAGCCGGGGGGAGGGGGTTCGCGGGGTCTTTGTAGGCGTCCAGCGGAGGTGCCGGATGGCCGCCACGCACGGCATAGCCGGCGGATGGCTGCCACAAACCCCTCCCGTGAACAGGAGGTAGTGGATGGCTACGGGGTGGGTTGGGCCATGTACTGTAGACCTAGAGCCCGGCCACACGTACGTAGGTTTCCTTCTCGTTTTCTTTTCAGTTTTGCCTTTTTCTTTTTTTGTTTCTTTTAATTAGCTTCCGTTTTACATTTAAAACTTGAACCAAATGACTTTTTTTTAAAGTGGAGCCTTGACATATAAATACTATGCAATAGTCTGCACTGCCACAAAAGGTTTAGTCCCCAAATAATTTAGTTTGATATTTTAATAATTAGTAAAGGCATTTAAATAATTATGTTTGCTACTATTTTATTTTTATTAAAGCATTTAAACACTTCATAATAATCTGGTTTCTCCAAGATAATTACTTATCCAATATTTGGCACAACACGAACATTTTAGTTTTAATTTTTGAAAACTTTACCGTCTGACGTAAATTCAAATTTGAATTCAAATCGGTTTTGAACTAACGTGAGATTAACAACAGTAACTGTGGTGACATGGCACCATTAGCAGAGGTTTACTGTAGCTTGATTATCCGGGCGTCACACTTTCCTTAACAGAAGTTGGAATCTAATGTTTCCTTCTTCCATATCAACAATTGCACCAATCGTTCTAAGGAAAGGTCTACCAAGAATAATAGGACATGAAGGATTGCAATCTATATCAAGAACAATGAAATCTACGGGCACATGATTCCTATTTGCAAAATAAGAACATCATTAATCCTTCCCATAGGTTGCTTAATAGTGGAATCCTCAAGATGCAAATTTAAAGAACAATCATCAAATTCATGGAAACCTAACACATCACACAAAGTTTTTGGAATCGTGGAAACACTAGCACCGAAATCCCATAAAGCAAAGCATTCATGATCTTTAATTTTAATTTTAATAGTAGGTTCCCACTCATCATAAAGTTTTCTAGGGATAGAAACTTCTAATTCAAGCTTTTCTTCATAAGATTTCATTAAAGCATCAACAATATGTTTGGTAAAAGCTTTATTTTGATCATAAGCATGAGGAGAATGTAGCACGGATTGCAACAAGGAAATACAATCTATCAAAGAGCAATTATCATAATTAAATTACTTGAAATCCAAAATAGTGGGTACATTGCTATGTAAAGTTTTGACCTCTTCAATCCCACTTTTACCAATTTTTGCATCAAGATCTAAAAACTCCAAATCATTGGGACGCCTTTTGGCTAAAGTTGACTCATCTCTAGTCCCATCACTATAAAGATTCATATTTCAAAACAAAGATTTAATAGGAGACACATCAATTACTTTTAGATCTTCATCCTTATTATCGTGAAAACTAGAAGAACATGCTTTTATAAAGCAATCTTTTTTAGCACGCATCCTAGTGGTTCTTTCTTTGCACTCGTCAATGGAAATTCTCATAGATTTGAGAGACTCATTGATATCATGCTTAGGTGGAATAGATCTAAGTTTCAAAGAATCAACATCAAGAGAAATTCTATCCATGTTCCTAGCCAACTCATCAATCATAGGTAATTTTTCTTCAAGCAAAGCATTGAAATTCTTTTGCGAAACCATAAATTCTTTAACACTAGTCTCAAAATCAGAGGGCATATTATTAAAATTTCCATAAGATTTGTTGTAGGAATTACCATAATTATTAGAGGAATTACTAGGAAACGGCCTAGGATTAAAGTTTCCTCTATAAGCGTTGTTACCAAAATTGTTCCTACCAACAAAATTCACATCCATAGATTCATTATTATTCTCAATCAAAGTAGACAAAGGCATATCATTAGGATCAGAAGAAACACTCTGATCGGCAAACAACTTCATAAGTTCATCCATCTTTCCACTCAAAACATTAGTTTCTTCTATAGCATGAACATTTTTACTAGTAGATCTTTCTATGTGCCATTGAGAATAATTAACTATAATATTATCTAGGAGTTTAGTAGCTTCTCCTAAAGTGATTTCCATAAAAGTGCCTCCCATGGCCGAATCTAAAAGATTTCTAGAAGCAAAATTCAATCCAGCATAAAATTTTGTATGATCATCCATAAATTTAATCCATGAGTAGGCCAATTATGTATCATTAATTTCGTACTCTCCCAAGCTTGTGCAACATGCTCATGAGCAAGTTGCTTAAAATTCATGATATCATTTCTAAGAGAGTTGATCTTAGCGGGAGGAAAATACTTAGAGATAAAAGCATCTTTGCACTTATTCCATGAATCAATACTATTTTTAGGCAATGACGAAAACCAAGTTTTAGCAGGATCTCTAAGTGAAAACGGAAATAGCTTCAATTTAACAATATCATTATCCACATCTTTATTCGTTTGCATATCACATAAATCAACAAAGTTGTTTAGATGGGTAGCGGCATCTTCACTAGGAAGGCCAGAAAACGGATCTTTCATGACAAAATTCAGCAAAGCAGTATTAATTTCACAAGATTCAGCATCGGTAAGAGGAGCAATCGGAGTACTAATAAAATCATTATTGTTGGTATTGCAGAAGTCACACAATTTAGTATTATCTTGAGCCATCATGACAAACAATCCAACACACAAGCACACTAGAAGCAAGCAAAAAGAGACGGGCGGAAAAGAGGTGGACGGAGAAAAGGGCGAATAAAATGGCAAGGGTGAAGTGGGGGAGAGGAAAACGAGAGGCAAATGCCAAATAATGTAATGCGAGGGATAAGAGTTTGTGATGGGTACTTGGTATGTCTTGACTTGTGCGTAGATCTCCTAGGCAATGGCGCCAGAAATCCTTCTTGCTACCTCTTGAGCATGCATTGGTTTTCCCATGAAGAGGAAAGGGTGATGCAACAAAGTAGGGTAAGCATTTCCCTCAGTTTTTAAGAACCAAGGTATCAATCCAGTAGGAGACTACACACAAGTCCCTCGTACCTGCACAAACAAACAAGAACCTCGCAACCAACGCGATAAAAGGGTTGCCAATCCCTTCACGGTCACTTACGAAAGTAAGATCTGATAGAGATAATAAGATAAATATTTCTGGTATTTTTGTTGTATAGATTGGAAAATAAAGATTGCAAAATAGAAACAGTAGGTTGATAGGAAAATAATATGATGGAAGATAGACCCGGGGGCCATAGGTTTCACTAGTGGCTTCTCTCAAGATACCAAATTCTACGGTGGGTAAATAAATTACTATCAAGCAATTGATAGAAAAGCGCATAGTTATGAGAATATTTAGGCATGATCATGTATATAGTCATCACGTCTGCGACAAGTAGACCGAAACGATTCTGCATCTACTACTATTACTCCACACATCAACCGCTATCCAGCATGCATCTAGAGTATTAAGTTCATAAGAACAGAGTAACGCATTAGGTAATATGACATGATGTAGAGGGATAAAGTCAAGCAATATGATATAAACCCCATCTTTTTATCCTCGATGGTAACAATACAATATGGGCCTTGCTACCACTGCTGTCATTGGGAAAGGACACCGCAAGATTGAACCCAAAGCAAAGCACTTCTCCCATTGCAAGAAAGATAAATCTAGTGGGCCAAACCAAACTGATAATTCAAAGAGACTTGCAATGATATTTAAATCATGCATAAAAGATTTCAGAGAAGAATCAAATATTGTTCATAGATAATCTTGATCATAAACCCACAATTCATTGGATCTCCACAAACACACCGCAAAAAGAATCACATCGAATAGATCTCCAAGAGAATTGAGGATAACTTTGTGTTGAGATCCAAAGAGAGAGAAGAAGCCATCTAGCTAATAACTATGGACCCCCAAGGTCTATGGTAAACTACTCACACATCATCGGAGAGGCTATGGTGTTGATGTAGAAGCCCTCTGTGATTTATTCCCCCTCCGGCAGAGCACCGGAAAAGGCCCCAAGATGGGATCTCATGGGTACAGAAGGTTGCGGCGGTGGAAATAGGGTTTCGTGGTGCTCTTGGATGTTTTCGGGGTATATGGGTATATATAGGGGGAATGAGTACGTCGGTGGAGCTGCGAGGGGCCCACGAGGGTGGGGGCGCGCCTACCCCCTGGGCATGCCCTCCTACCTTGTGGCCTCCTCGCTTCTTTCTTGACATCCACTCCAAGTCTCCTGGATCACGTTTGTTCCAAAAATAACTCTCCCGAAGGTTTCATTCCGTTTGGATTCCGTTTGATATTCCTTTTCTATGAAACACTGAAATAGGCAAAAAAAACAATTTGCAGTGTGCCTTTGGATAATAGGTTAGTCCCAAAAATAATATAAAAATGTATATTAAAGCCCATTAAACATCCACAACATATAATATAATAGCATGGAACAATCAAAAGTTATAGATACGATGGAGACATATCAGGCACACACAAATTTGATGGAACTCTTTATCGATCACGCGCGCGCACACACGCACATCATCCCTCTCTTCGATTCTATGGATACCTCAAGCCAATGATACCTCCACTCTCCTCTCGTGGATCGCCCCCTCTATATATATGATATATCCAGGACTATATTTCACACACATTGCATATGTTACATTTTTTGATTGAAATATCATCCACATATATTGCTCGTCTATTTCTCAACCCCCCCCCCCCCAAAAAACACTCACGAACCCACGCACTATATCTCTCTACGTTTGTATCTCTCTCACACAACCCCACATAGGTGGTGTACGTACATGAAGAGAATAGGTGCACGTACTCGCGCTTCGTGCCCAGCCACACCCACGTGGGTACACGGTGGAGCTCATTTCTATACGAAATGGCAACCCATGTGCTAATTTGAACGCGTGTAGCGGTTGTTTACCTACGGAGGTTGTGTACCATGCGTGCATGAAACAAAGTTCGACTTGATGCATTGGCGCGTTATTTTTAAATAAAGTTATATCGCTCAATGGCACGTACACAGAATATAAAACGAATTTTATGGAGAAAAGGTATCCCGCTCCACTATATAGAATGAAGCCTGCCTGCCTGGATTTGTCTCTCTTCAGAGTATGTCACACAAGGTGGCGGTGGCCTCTCTCTCACCGTTGGTCACTGATATGACCGCATCCCATCCGTCGGCGGAAAGGGAGAATGTCCTGATCTACGGTACCCTCTGTTCTCTCTCACCAAGCTCCGGCGCAGTAGGGCCTACACCACCTGCTCGCTGCCGCGGTATGGGAAGATCCCGCCCACTGCCGCTCACCTAGTTACATCGCGATGACCCCCAGGTATCTCTGTCGAATTTCGGGTTCCGGCAGACCCTTGAGGTTTGAACACTGGGGTGCGCGCGGAGATCTCTCCCCTACTGATCTATGCCCAATCTCCTCGCGTGATTTGAGCTGGGAACAACGAACAACACAAGGGACACAAGGTTTATACTGGTCGGGCCACTGTTGTGGTGTAATACCCTACTCCGGTGTGTGGTGTGGTGGATTGCCTCAGGGGCTGATGAGGATCAGTACAAAGGAAGAACAGCCTTGCGAGAGGTGTTCTTGAGCTGGTGCGATGAACTGCTAGGGTGAGTTCATTCGCCTCTCTTTCTCTCTCTGCTAGGGTTCTACCAGATTTCTAGTTGTCCCTCTACTCTGTGGTGGCTAGCTCTATTTATAGAGGCCCTAGGCCTCTCCCCAAATAATGAGCGGGAAGGGCGCCAACAATTGGCCATTTTGAAGGGAAACAGGTAGTACAAGTTACCCTGACCAAAGGTGGTCTTCGGTTGCCAAAAGTACTAGTGATGACGCCGTCTTGGGCTCCACGGTGACCTCCGTCCTGCCGCTCTGCTGGTCTTGGTTTCGTTGCACCGGAATGGCAACCTTTGCCTGATGCCTTGGCCTGTGCTTGCCCCCTTTGCACCAAAGGGGAAACAAGGACACTGCGCAGGCCGGCGCCTGCCTGGTCTCGATCGTCATGGCTTGCGTCACGGGTTCCTCGCGAGGTACCCCTGCCTTGATCTCTCCGCCTCCTCGCGAGCCTGCCTGATGAGGCTGCCTCTAAGGAAGCTTCCCGTCGTCCGCCCCACGAGGCTTGGCCCCTCGTGAGGGTCTTGAGCTTGAGCTGATGAAGATGGGCCGTGTTGGGCCCCCACTTGAGCCACGCCGCAGGCCGCAGGCAGGCAAGTCTTGGGACCCCCATTCCCAGAACGCTGACAATCTCCTCCGGCCTTGCTCCACTACCTATCTTCCCACGTCGCTGCATGTGTAAAATCTTGCATGTGGATCTTCCGTAGTTCTTTGCCCAAACCGTAGCTCGTCTGGCGTACTTCCCATATTGCAATCTCGTCCTCACACCATTTTAGACAAACACAACCGTGTTGTTATCTTCCCTTAGGAAAAGGAATATGCTTCTTTTTTGTCATCATATGTGTCACCAATTGTTATTGGCCAGTAATTGTTTCCTTTCTACCTCTTTTTTGGAAACAGGGCTATCCATTTCACCTCGTTGCTATTGCGACCTTTTGGTAAACTGCACAAATCACTTTTTTCTTAAGAATGTTTTGTGCAGTTGTACTAAAATGTCACACGGGCAACGTCTCTACATTTCAGTGTGACTGCACAAATGGAGATTGGTTTTGCTCTATCCTCCTCATCCAACTCCGAGCCTAATCTTCTCCAACTATTTGCTTAATCTTCTCCAACTAGTTAGTCTTAAGAGAGACTGCAAAGGTGACCGGCTTCTATTTGTGTGTTTATTGTTTCATCAGGAGTCCTCTATTATTGTAATCACACTTAATATCTTTGGAATAGGGACACTCAGCTCTATTTTAGTGGAAGTACACAAAATGATCGGAATGTTGCATACTCCAGATAGCTACTTTTTTGCCAACATGCCTTGTTGATTTAGACAGAGCTGGGGGGACGTTGCTGCCAATGAAAGCATGGATCAATTTTAATTTAATACCTTCTCACAACTTTGTCTTCGGTTGTGATGTAAATATTAGCTCTGATCTGCTAATCATTGAGATGCATTAGCAAGGAAGTTAGTTTTTTATTGTTTCCGAAAGAGCATGGATGGCAAGACACACGAAACAAAAGTTGAAAGCTCGGAGCATTGTACAATTTCATGTCGCTGGAAAATTATTTGTATAGTACGTCCATTATGTAAACAAATGTTGGAAGCTTGATAGCATTGCCAGAAGCCTGTTCAGCACCCGGGTCCATGTGCCATGCATAAAATTATACTTCCTCCATTCCTAAATATTTTTCTTTTTACAAATTTCAAATGGACATATTTTAGAGTGTAGATTCACTCATTTTGCATCATATGTAGTCACTTGTTGAAATCTCTAGAAAGACAAATACTCTAGGGTATATTTAAGAATGAAGGGAGTAGTGCACAACCGCATGGGAGACTCAGCCCGGTCGTTGCGCCGCACTAATAGTGAGTAATGAGCAGTCAAATCATAAGCCCCACCTTTCCCACTGTAAGTTGCTCGGAAGAAGCAACCATCAATGCACTCTTCTTTGAATCCGCTCATACTACTCCATCCGTCAATGTTCATAGAGCGCGCTTAAAAAAACAATCTCTGGGACCAAGGCGACTAGCGATCGGCCTGAAAAATAGCATTGGTAGTTATAGCACAGCGTCTATTACTAGAGGAAATAAGGCGTACACACATCCATGCAGTGCTTCCACCCCGGGTACACACATGCATGCACTCACTCCACTCCGTAGTACATCGAGAGAAAATTGCGGACTTGATTGCAGTTACCACGCCCTAATTAATTGAGCATTAAACCAAACATGTCTAAAGTCTCTCTGGTGGTGGAATGCATGGAGAGAAATGCCTCAGAATGAAGCGCACCTTGTAAACTGTGATGGATGGAGGAGTAGTATGAAGGTGCAAAACCAAGTACGCGTGTGGCCAGTCGGTCAACGCACTTCCTCTTGGCATATCACTGACATGTGGGACCGGAGTGTGACCAAACCGATCTCAATTGACGGCAAAATGGCCAACTCGCCATTCCTTGAGAGAGACGAGGAGCAAGAACACACAGACGGGCTCGCACGAAGGCCAAGATATATTCGAGCATGGTTGATCGATATCATCATTACATGTTCGATGTTTTTTAATACTACTATTGGGCTGCCGTTTTCCGCCCTTCTCCCGAATAAATGTGTACTTTATCAGAGATTAAAATAAAATAAGAGTACAGATGCTCCACCATGCGGTTCTAGTAGTAGTACTAACCGTACTACTAAACCGTGCGCTTGGCTCTTCACCTCTTCGTGAAGTCGAACAATGATGGTACTCCGCATGTTGGGTACTACAGTGTATGTCTCTGGCAATCTGACACCGAATGAACTGCTGCATGTCCACCGCTTGGGCGAGGGTAGGTTGCATTAGTCAAAAGGCGTAAGCAAGCTTCACCTTGTCCTGCAAGCTTCTCCTCTTTCTGCGAGTTGACGGGACACACCAAAAAGTAGTGCTGGTCCATACTCCCTCCTTTCCGGTTAATATGGCTTAATCTTTTCTACGGGTAAATGAGAGAGCTTCATTCATATATAAGCATGAAGGAAATATGCCCTAGGGACAATAATAAAGTTGTTATTTATATTTCCTTATATCATGATAAATGTTTATTATTCATGCTAGAATTGTATTAATCGGAAACTTAGTATATGTGTGAATACATAGACAAATAGAGTGTCACTAGTATGCCTCTACTTGACTAGCTCGTTGATCAAACATGGTTAAGTTTCCTAGCCATGGACAAAGAGTTGTCATTTGATAAACAGGATCACATCATTAGAGAATTATGTGATTGACTTGACCCATCCATTAGCTTAGCATGATGATCGTTTAGTTTGTTGCTATTGCTTTCACCATAAATTATACATGTTCCTATGACTATGAGATTATGCAACTCCCGAATATCGGAGGAACACTTAGTGTGCTATCAAACGTCACAACGTAACTGGGTGACTATAAAGATGCTCTACAGGTGTCCCCGATGGTGTTTGTTGAGTTGGCATAGATCGAGATTAGGATTTGTCACTCAGTGTATCGGAGAGGTATCTCTGGGCCCTCTCGGTAATGCACATCACTATAAGCCTTGCAAGCAATGTAACTAATGAGTTAGTTACGGGATGTAGCATTACAGAACGAGTAAAGAGACTTGCTGCTAACGAGATTGAACTAGGTATTGAGATACTGACGATCGAATCTCGGGCAAGTAACATACCAATGACAAAGGGAACAACGTATGTTGTTATGCGGTTTGACCGATAAAGATCTTCGTATAATATGGAGGAACCAATATGAGCATCCAGGTTCCGCTATTGGTTATTGACCAGAGATGAGTCTCGGTGATGTCTACATAGTTCTCAAACCCACAGGGTGCGCACGCTTAACGTTTGATGACGATCAGTATTATGAGTTTATGTGTTTTGATCTACCGAAGGTAGTTCGGAGTCCCGGATGTGATCATGGACATGACAAGGAGTCTCTAAATGGTCAACACATAAAGATTGATATATTGGACGGCTATATTCGGACACCGAAAGTGTTCCGGGTGGTTTCAGATAAAACCGTAGTGCCGGAGGGTTACCTGAACCTCCTCGGGGAACTAATGGGCCTAGATGGGCCTTAGTGGAGAGAGAGAGGGGTGGCTAAGGCAGGCCACGCGCCCCTCCCCCTTGAGTCCTAATTGGAGTAGGAGTGGGCGGCGCCCCCCTTTTTCCTCCCCCTCTCCCACTCCTTCCTTTCCCCTCCTAGTAGGACTAGGAAAGGATGAATCCTACTCCTACTAGGAGGAGGATTCCTCCCCTCCTTGGGCACCCCAAGGGCCGGCCAGCCTCCCCCTTTCTCCTTTATATACGGGGACAGGGGCACCCTAGAACACACAAGTTGACATTGTTTAGCCGTGTGCGGTGCCCCCCACCATATTCCACCTCGGTCATATTGTTGCAGTGCTTAGGCGAAGCCCTGCGCCGGTAGCTTCATCATCACCGTCATCATGCCGTCATGCTGGCGAAACTCTCCCTCGACACTCAGCTGGATCTAGAGTTCGCGGGATGTCACCGAGCTGAACGTGTGCAGATCACGGAGGTGCCATATCTTCGGTGCTACGATCGGTCGGATCATGAAGACGTTCGACTACATCAACTGCGTTGTCATAACATTTCCGCTTACGGTCTATGAGAGTACGTGGACTATACTCGTCCCTCTCGTAGCTATGCATCACCTAGATAGATCCTGCATGTGCGTAGGAATTTTTTTGAAATTACTACGTTCCCTCCAACAGTGGCATCCGAGCCAGGTCTATGCGTAGATGTTATATGCACGAGTGGAACACAAAGGAGTTGTGGGCATGGGTATATACATATTGCTTGCCGTCACTAGTTGATTCCTAATTCAGCGGTATTGTTGGATGAAGCGGCTCAGACCAACATTACGCGTACGCTTACGCGAGACTGGTTCTACCGACGTGCTTCGCACAGAGGCGGCTGGTGGGTGTCAGTTTCTCCAAATTTAGTTGAATCAGATTCAATGAACATGGTTCTGTGTGAAGATCAAAAAGCAATCACTATATCGAGTTGTGGTTTTTTGATGCGTAGGTAAGAACCGTTCTTTGTCAGCCCATAGCAGCCACGTAAAACTGGTAACAACAAAGTAGAGGACGTCTAACTTGTTTTTGCAGGGCATGTTGTGATGTGATATGGTCAAGACATGATGCTAAATTTTAGTGCACGAGATGATCATGTTTTGTAACGGAGTTATCGGCAACTGGCAGGAGCCATATGGTTGTCGCTTTATTGTATGAAATGCAATCGCCATGTAATTGTTTTACTTTATCACTAAGCGGTAGCGATAGTCGTAGAAGGAATAGTTGGCGAGGTGACAACGATGCTTCAATGAAGATCAAGGTGACAAGCCGGTGACGATGGTGATCATTGCAGTGCTCTGGAGATGGAGATCAAAGGCACAAGATGATGATGGCCATATCATATCACTTATATTGATTGCATGTGATGTTTATCCTTTATGCATCTTATTTTTCTTAGTTCGGCGGTAGCATTATAAGATGATCTCTCACTAAATTTAAAGGTACAAGTGTTCTCCCTGAGTATGCACCGTTGCTACAGTTCATCGTGCCGAGACACCACGTGATGATCGGGTGCGATAAGCTCTATGTTCAAATACAATGGGTGCAAGCCAGTTGTCGGCGTTCTGGGAACGGGAGTCCGCAGACTTGCCTGCCTGCGACCCGCGGCGTGGTGGAGCCGCCAGGCTGTATGACCCATCTTCACCAACAAAGCATCCAAGACGCTCGCGAGGGTCCAAGCCTCACGAGTAGGGCAACGCAAGACCTCCTCCCGAGCAGCCCAGTCGCGAGGGGCGGAGATAACAAGGCGAGGCAAACCTCACGAGGCTCTTGTGACGTGATCCATGATGATTGACACCAGGCGGGCGGCAGCGTGTGCAGCATCCTTGTTTCCTCTTTGGTGCAAAGGGGGTAGGCGCAGCCGCAGAGTACCTAGGCATCAGGCAAAGGTTGCTATTTCGGTGCAACAAGACCAAGACCATGGACTGCAAGACGGAGGTCATCGTGGAGCCCAAGACGGCGTCACCACCAGAGCTTTGTGCAGGCGAAGACTACTTTTGTCAGGATGGCTCGTACTAGTTGTCCCCCTTCAAATTAGCCTGCCATTGTTGGTTCCCTTCCCGCTCAATATTTGGGAAGAGGACCAGGGCCCCTATAAATAGGACTAGCCACCTCAGTAGAGGGGGATGGGACCAAGGAAGGATCATCTCATCTTAGCTTGAGAGACCCAGAGACACACCACAAGTTCGTACGCACAAGAACACCTCAACCTGAGGAGGCTGTTCTTCCCTTGTATTGTTCATCATCAGCCCAAGAGGCAATCCACCACCACCACACTGGAGTAGGGTATTACACCACAACAGTGGCCTGAACCAGTATAAAGCCCGTGTCTTTCTATGTCGTGAGTTTGTCGAGTTCGTCCGCAAGATCTTAGCGAGCTTAAGCATAGATCGGTAGGAGGGAAAGACTTCACGCGCACCCAAGTGTTCGAACCCTAAGGGTTAGCCGGAGCCCCACATCTGACATTTGGCGCGCCATGTAGGGGTGCGCCGGGGATTCTCTCCACAAACTAGCGCCCCGTGCCATCACACTACGCTCCCATGGCAGGTGCCCGGCCACCAACCTCTGCGGTCAACACCAGTAGCAGGGAGTCTGGGTACCGAGCCCTGGCCCCAGCCCTGCGGCGAGTGCAGTGGCTGGCTAAGTTCAGGCCAGAGATACCGCCACATTACAATGGCGTGGCAGACTCAGCAATGTTCCTACTAGCATACGAGGAGGCCATCCTCGAAGCCAGAGGCAACGTCAAGATGATGGCAAACTTGTTCCCCCTGGCCCTCGCCGGCGAGCCGTGCACTTGGCTGCTCAACCTCCCGGGATCCACGACGGCGTCTTGGGGGAACTCCACGACCTCTTCACTGCGCGCTACGCGGCGCCGGCACACCACGCAGTCGCGGCAATGCTGGGTGGCTCCCAAGCACCTCCTTCAGATCATCATGTCAAGCCTTTCTTCCATCGGATTGGGGCAGCCTGCAAGCGCCCGGGGGCTCTGCCGGGTTGGGCTGCGCTGGAGGCCGACCTCACCTTCGACTCGGAAGACCACCCCGGCTCCACCGCTGGCTCAGGGACGCTCCCAATGCTCTGCACGCCCACCGTCTGCAACGTGGCTGTCACCAAGACCCTCATCGACAGTGGCGCCGGCCTCAACTTGCTCTCCGTGGAAGCCTTCAGCCTTCTTCATGTGCCGCTCGAACGGCTCGGCCTCAGCAAGCCCTTCACAGGAGTGGGTGGTGGAACGGCTCACCCTCTGGGGCAGATCCGCCTCCCTGTCACCTTTGGCATGCGAGACAACTATCACACCGAGCTGGTGGACTTTGACATCGCTGCATCAGTCTCCCGTATAATGTCATCCTCGGGTACCCGGCTCTCGCTCAGTTCATGGTGACGACTCACCCAGCCTACAACCTCATGAAGATGCCAGGGAGCAAGGGCGTCCTCACCATCAAAGGGGGACACTAAGGAGGCCGTGACGGTGCTCAGGCTCGCCTTCAAGACCGCGATAGCAGCGCAGCCAGCCGACGCCGGTGCGCCCGAGGCCAAGGAGACCGCGCCCACCAAGAGAAAGCAGCTGTTCACCTAAGACAAGGCGGAGACCAAGCAGGTGCCGGTCAAAGAGGACGGGTCTTCAGGAGCCACCTTCACCATAGGAATCGGCCTTGACCCGGGACAAGTAGAAGCTTTGGTGAGGTTTTTGCGCGCTAACAAGGAGATATTCGCGTGGGAGCCCAATCAACTGGTAGGGGTCCCAAGAGAGGTAATCCAACAGCATCTAAGGGTGTGCCCCAACGTACGCCCCGTGAAGCAGCGAGCAAGACGGCAGTCCACTAAGAAGCAGGCCTTCATCGTCCAAGAGACACGCAAGCTGGAGGCAGCAGGTACCATCCGAGAAGTTCGAGACCCCGAATGGCTGGCGAACCCCGTTGTAGTATCGAAGAAAGGTGGGAAGGAATGGATGTGCGTCGACTTCACCAACCTCAACAAAGCCTGCCCCCAAGATCCGTTCCCCCTTCCGCGCATCGATCAAATCGTCGACTCCATCGCCGAGTGGGATTTGTTGTGTTTCCTAGATGCGTTCTATGGATACCATCAGATCAAGATGGCGGTGGAGGATGTGGAGAAGACGGCCTTCTTGACACCATGTGGGGTGTACTGCTACACCTGCATGCCTTTCAGCCTTCCCAACGCGGGCGCAACCTTTCAGCGGCTGATGCACATCGCCTTGGGGCGGCAGCTCGGCAGGAACACGGAGGCCTATGTTGATGACATAGTGGTCAAATCTCGCGAGGCGTGGACATTGATTCATGACATGGAGGAGACCTTTGAGAGTTTGTGTCGGGTGAACTTGAGGCTTAACCCGGAGAAGTGTGTGTTTGGTGTCCCCTCTGGCAAGCTGCTAGGGTTTCTCGTATCCCACAGAGGGATCGAGGCGAACCCGGAGAAGATCAAGGCCAACGAATACATGAGCCCACCACAGACCCTCAAGGAGATGCAAAAGCTGGCAGGACGGGTGACCGCGTTAGGGCGTTTCATCTCTAAGCTACGCGAGCGCACCTTACCCTTATTTAAGCTCATGAAGAAGAAAGGCCCCTTCGACTGAACCACGGAGGCCGACCGGGCCTTCCAAGACCTCAAGAAATATCTCACCAGCCCCCCGGTGATGGTGGCGCCACGGCCTCTCGAGCCACTGGTACTCTACCTCGCCGCCACCCCGTACTCCGCCAACGCGGCGCTGGTGGCGGTTCGGGAGGAGCGTAAAGACAAGGGTGTGCTACACCAAGCCAGAGGTGATGTAGTGCAGGGTCGGGAAGGCACACCAGGGCCATCAGCGGTGGAAGATCAAGCTCGGCAGGGCAATGTCATGAAAACTCCTGCGGATGGCCAAGCCTCAGGAAACCACCCACCTCAGGATACGCGACACTCTCCGCAAGACCCGAGCCTCTACAGTGTGCCAGCCCTCGCCGAGCACCCTGTGTACTTCGTCAGCACCGTACCGCGGGACGCAAGGGCACGCTACCCCATGCTGCAAAAGCTCCTGCTCGCACTTTTGGTGGCCTCGCGCAAGCTGCGGCACTACTTCCCAGGGCACCCCATCAAGGTCGTCTCGTCTTACCCATTGGAGAGGGTACTCGGGAGCCCAAACTCAGCCGGAAGGGTCGCTGAATGGAACATCGAGCTGCAAGCATTCCAGCTAGAGTTCAGCACCACCAGGGTCATCAAGGGAGCCGCGCTCGCCGATTTTGTGGCAGAATGGACAGATGCCCCGGCTCTTGAGGAAGGAGAAGACCGGTCCACCTCCCCAGGAAATGAGGCGCCCGACGGTTGGGTCATGTATTTTGATGGCGCCTTTGCGCATAGGGCGCAGGGGCTGGAGCAGCGCTCATCTCGCCCACTCAGGACAAACTTTACTACACCGTGCAACTCTGCTTCCAGCATGGAGAGAAGGTCTCCAACAATATCGAAGAGTACGAAGGCCTCATAGCCAGCCTAAAGGCTGCGGCGGCTATGGGGGTGAGTCATCCTACTGTCAAGGGCGACTCACAGCTCCTCGTCAACTTCTCCAACAAAGTGTACGAGCCAAAGGACGAGTACATGGAGGCCTACCTTGCGGAGGTGTGCAAAATGGAAAAGCAGTTCGCAGGCTTGGAGCTGCAGCACGTGCCCCGGGGCACAAACAAGGAAGCCAACGACATCGCCAAGAGAGCATCCAAGCGGCAACCGCAAGAGCCTAGCGTCTTCGAAGAGCATCTCTTCAAGCCATCAGCTATGCCACCTCTTTCAAGTACGGCTTGGCCTCGGGAGGAGCTCCCACAGCCCCCGGCCATGAGAGCCCCAGCTTGTTGCCCAACCTCAGGAGCTCGGCTACTCTTGGCGCTCGAGCCCTAGGAGGAGTGCTGGACCGAGGAGTTCAAGGAGTACCTGATGCACGGGAAACTGCCGGAGAAGGAAGATGACGCGGAGCGCGTGGCCCGACAGGCCACGGCATACTGCATTCAAGATGGCGAGTTGTACAGGAAACGGCTGAACGATGTCACGCTGTGCTGCATCTCCAACGGTCAAGGGAGGGAGCTGCTGATTGACATACACAGCGGGGACTATGGACATCAGTCATCATCACGGACCCTCATCGGCAAGGCCTTCCGCAGTGGATTCTATTGGCCCACAACACTCAATGATGCAGCCGAGCTGGTGAAGTCCTGCGAAGCTTGCCAATTCCACGCCAAGCAAATGCATCATCCTGCTCAGGGCCTCCAAACCATCCCGCTCACGTGGCCGTTTGCGGTCTGGGGGCAAGACATCCTAGGCCCGTTCCCACGAGCGCCAGGGGGCTACCATTATCTCTACGTCGCCATCGACAAGTTCACCAAGTGGGCGGAAGTGGAAGCTGTCTGAACCATTCCAGCCGGCTCTGCTGTCAAGTTCATCAAGGGCTACATGAGCCACTTCGGGGTCCCCAACCGCATCATCACAGACAACGGCTCACAGCTTACTAGTAACCTCTTTAAAACCTACTATGCTAACCATGGAACGCAGATCTGCTACGCTTCGGTGGCCCACCCCAAGAGCAATGGTCAGGCTGAGCGCGCCAACGCTGAGGTCCTGAGGGGCCTCAAGACCAGGACCTTCAAGAAGAAGCTGGAGGCATGCGGCAGGAGCTGGCACGACGAGCTCCAGTCCGTGTTGTGGTCCATCCGCACCACCGCTACCAAGCCAACGGGCGAGACTCCGTTCTTCCTCGTCTACGGAGCTGAAGCAGTCCTCCTTCACGAGGTCAAGCATCGCTCCGCGCGGGTTCTAGCGTTCGACAAATCGCAACAGGATGCATGCGGGGGATGGATCTCGTGCTGGGGGAGGAACGTCGTCACGTGCATTAAGGGCGGCAAGGTACGAGCAAGCGCTGCGGCATTACCACTACCGCAACATTCGCTCTAGGAAGCTCGAGACGGGTGACCTAGTCCTGAGGTGGGTCCTCTCCAGGGAAGGGTTGCACAAGCTTTCACCCATGTGGGAGGGCCCGTTCAGGGTTGTCCACATCTCCTGGCCTGGCGCCGTGCGCCTGGAGACGCAAGAGGGGACACCTATCCAAAACACCTGGAACATCCAGCACCTCCGGAAGTTCGACCCATGAAGAAAGGCCCAGAGCGTGTGAAGCAAGGCCCAGAGCCTGTGAAAAAGGCCCAGAGCCTGTGAAGCAAGGCCCATAGCCTATGAAGAAGGCCCGGTGCCTATGAAGAATCGCCGCCCATGACACTCTCACGTAATAATGAGTTGGGGTTGTACACGCCCCGGAGTCTCAGGAGCGCCGGCCTCAGGCCCTGGGGCTCCCTCCCACGCCTAGTGGACAGCACTTAGCTCCGCGCTGGTGAGAAGACTTGAAGACTAGATTAGGTGTCGGACGCGGCTTTTCATTTGCTTTCCATAGTTGGCTTGCTTCTCCTTAATCAAGTTTGCCTTGGGCGTTCCTTGATAATTTGGTTCCTTCGCCTTTTACCTAGTTTTTCGGCTCTAGTTTGCTAATGATCTCTCTCTCTCGCATACCGCATGAGGGGGCTAGGCAGGTGCCCTCGCGAGCATTTTTCTTCTCTCTACCTTCTCACGAGTCACCCTTGTTCGAGCCTGGAAGCTGGCGCATCTCTCCTAAATCCGTGCCCCTCGGGTACCGCGATGCAAAGCGCCAAGTCAAGGTTTGGGTGAACGGCAAATCCTCTAGCGCACCCCCTAATAAATTTTTTGCAGTTCCTGAGCAAACATAGACATCTCGTGAAGGAAAGGGTGTGCCAAATGCGCTAGGTTAGGTTATCTTTGCGCAAAATAACAACACGACATGGGAATAACTCACATGTTGCATTAACCAAGAACCACAGTTCGATACATGCCCCTTTGGGCCCATACTGGTTTCATTTTTTGGTGCAGGAAAAAAGGGAAAAAGCTAAACAAAGTGGCATTTCAGCAATCCATGGGGGTGGGCCCTTATCGACGACCGAGCCTACCCAGACCCGTCCTCGCGCTTCACGGAGGCACGGCGACGAGATGACTCGTTGCCTCCTTCGAAGCGGGCACGGCGGCTGGTCGTAGCCACCGCTGCTAGAGCTGTCACTAGAGGAAGAGCCGCCGTAGCTGGAAGAGACGCGGTTGCCGCCGAGAGTAGGCTCGCCCTCATCCTCGTCGCGACCATCACCATGGCCGAGCACCTCCTCACCATCGTTCGTCTCGGGGCAGCACCCGGCGCGGCGACCATCTTCCTTGAACACCCTCACATAGAGGGTCGACCCACCGTCATACTTGAAGTGGAGCGTGCACCGCCTGCACAGGCCGCGCGCGCGGGCGAATGTCTGCCAGCCGCGGGCCAGGGCTATGTTGCCCACGGCGGATGTCTTGACCGCGACCCAGGAGGCCTTGCTACAGCAACCATCCGCCTACAACCAGAGCCCGCCTGGACCAGGGGCCAGCAGTTCATCGACAGGAAACACGAAAGCTGGAGCCAGTTGTCGGCCGGGTTATCCGACCAGACAACGAACTCCGGCGACACCTCCGCTGAATGGCAGCACGGGCGGGGGGGGGGGGGGAGGGGGGGCGACACCATCGCGTGCCTCCCCTCATCAACTGGACTGCCATGGTCGGGACGGCCCCTTCCGCGTGCCGCGGCGCCGCCTCGACCGTGGGCCATGGCGGGGGTTGCAGTTTGCTTGCGCGGATGGCCACAACCATGCTTGGGCGCCGGGGAGCCGGGGCCCTCGCGAGGGGCCTTCCCCTTCTCGGAGGTAGAGAACTTTCTTCGTGGCGCCATCGGAGGCACTGCAAGCAATGAAGCAAAGAAGAAGCAGGCAAGCGAGAAAAAGATGGGCAACGGGGGCTCCGCCCCCTCCCCATTTATAGCAAGAGAAGGCCAACCGGTGTCTCCCACGATCGCAGGCAATGATGGTTTCCCTTGCATGTCGTAGGGACTTGTCAAGTCGTGCAGTCGTCGAGGCAGTGTGGGGAAGCGGAGACGCCCACGTCCAATCAACCGCCACGTGTCAACCGAGGCCGCGGGCTTTTGGGGCCCGCGGTGCTCAGAACTTGACCCTTGGCTTCGCCGCGAAGCCAAGCCCGAGCGCACCTTAGGCCCGGGGACTACTGTCGGTGTTCTGGGAACGGGGGTCCCCAGACTTGCCTGCCTGCGGCCCATGGCGTGGCGGAGCCGGCAGGCCGTATGGCCCATCTTCACCAACAAAGCATCCAAGACCCTCGCGAGGGTCCAAGCCTCGCGAGGCGGGCGATGCAAAACCTCCTCCCGAGTGGCCCAGTCAGGCAGGCTCGCGAGGGGCGGAGATAACAAGGCGAGGCGAACCTCACGAGGCTCTTGTGACGTGAGCCATGACGATCGACACCAGGCGGGCGCCAGCGTGCAGCGTCCTTGTTTCCTCTTTGGTGCAAAGGGGGCAGGCGCAGCCGCGGAGTACCGAGGCATTAGGCTAAGGTTGTTATTTCAGTGCAACAAGACCAAGACCATGGACTGCAAGACGGAGGTCATCGTGGAGCCCGAGACAGTGTCACCACCAAAGCTTTGTGCAGGCGAAGACTACTTTGGTCAGGATGGCTCGTACTAGTTGTCCCCCTTCAAATTATCCCGCCATTGTTGGCTCCCTTCTCGCTCAATATTTGGGAAGAGGACCAGGGCCTCTATAAATAGGATTAGCCACCTCAGTAGAGGGGGATAGGACCAAGGAAGGATCATCTCATCTTAGCTTGAGAGACCCAGAGACACACCAGAAGTTCGTACGCACAAGAACACCTCAACCTCAGGAGGCTGTTCTTCCCTTGTATTGTTCATCATCAGCCCAAGAGGCAATCCACCACCACACTGGAGTAGGGTATTACACCACAACGGTGGCCCGAACCAGTATAAACCTCATGTCTTTCTGTGTTGTGAGTTTGTCGAGTTCGTCCGCAAGATCTTAGCGAGCTTGAGCGTAGATCGGTAGGAGGGAAAGACTCCGCGCGCACCCCAGTGTTCGAACCTTAAGGGTTAGCCGGAGCCCCACATCCGACACCAGTTTTGCACACGCGGAATACTCGGGTTAAACTTGACGAGCCTAGCATATGCATATATGGCCTCGGAACACTAAGACCAAAAGGTCGAGCATGAATCATATAGTAGATATGATCAACATAGTGATGTTCACCATTGAAAACTACTCCATCTCACATGATGATCGGACATGGTTTAGTTGATATGGATCACGTGATCAATTGGATGATTAGAGGGATGTCTATGTAAGTGGGAGTTCTTAAGTAATTTGATTAATTGAACTTTAAATTATCATGAACTTGGTACTTGATAGTATTTTGCATGTCTATGTTGTTGTACATAGATGGCCCGTGTTGTTGTTCCGTTGAATTTTAATGTGTTCCTAGAGAAAGCTATATTGAAAGATGATGGTAGCAATTACACGGAATGGCTCCGTAATTTGAGGATTATCCTCATTGCCGCATAGAAGAATTACGTCTTGGAAGCACCGCTAGGTGACAAACCCGCTGCAGGAGCAATGCCAGATGTTGTGAACACCTGGCAGAGCAAAGCTGATGACTACTTGATAGTTCAGTGTGCCATGCTTTACGGCTTAGAACCGGGACTTCAACGACGTTTTGAACTTCATGGAGCATATGAGATGTTCTAGGAGTTGAAGTTAATATTTCAAGAAAATGCCCGGATTGCGAGATATGAAGTCTCCAATAAGTTCTACAGCTGCAAAATGGAGGAGAATAGTTCTGTCAGTGAACATATACTCAGAATGTCTGGGTACCACAACCACTTGACTCGGCTGGGAGTTAATCTTCCTGATGATAGTGTCATTGACAGAGTTCTTCAATCACTGCCACCAAGCTAGAAGAGCTTCGTGATGAACTATAATATGCAAGGGATGGATAAGACAATTCCCGAGCTCTTCGCAATGCTAAAGGCTGCAGAGGTAGAAATCAAGAAGGAGCATCAAGTGTTGATGGTCAACAACACCACCAGTTTCAAGAAAAGGTTAAAGGGAAGAAGGGGAACTTCAAAAAGAACAACAAGCAAGTTGCTGCTCAAGTCAGGAATCCTAAGTCTGGACCTAAGCCCGAGACCTAAGCCCGAGTCTGGTCACTAGAAGCGGAACTGCCCCAAGTATTTGGTGGAGAAGAAGGATGGCAAAGTGAAAGGTATATTTGATATACATGTTATTGATGTGTACCTTACTAATGCTCGTAGTAGCGCCTGGGTATTTGATACTGGTTGCGTTGCTAATATTTGCAACTCGAAACAGGGGCTACGGATTAAGCAAATATTGGCTAAGGACAAGGTGACGATGTGCGTGGGAAATGGTTCCAAAGTCGATGTGATCGTTGTCGGCACGCTACCTCTACATCTACCTTCGGGGTTAGTTTTAGACCTAAATAATTGTTATTTGGTGCCAGCGTTGTGCATGAACATTATATCCGGATCTTGTTTGATGCGAGACGGTTATTCATTTAAATCAGAGAATAATGGTTGTTCTATTTATATGAATAATATCTTTTATGGTCATGCACCCTTGATGAGTGGTCTGTTTTTACTAAATCTTGATAGTAGTGATACACATGTTCATAGTATTGAAGCCAAAATATATAAGTTTAATAATGATAGTGAAACTTATTTGTGGCACTGTTGTTTAGGTCATATTGGTGTAAAATGCATGAAGAAACTCCATGCTGATGGACTTTTGGAATCACATGATGCTTGCGAACCATGCCTCATGGGCAAGATGACTAAAACTCCGTTCTCTGGAACAATGGAGCGAGCAACAGACTTGATGGAAATAATAAATACTGATGTATGCGGTCCAATGAGTGTTGATACTCGCGGCGGGTATCGTTATTTTCTTACCTTCATAGATGATTGAATTAGATATGGGTATATCTACTTGATGAAACATAAGTCTAAAAAAATTGAAAAGTTCAAAGAATTTCAGAGTGAAGTGGAAAATCATCGTAACAAGAAAAATAAGTTTCTACGATCTGATCGTGGAGGTGAATATTTGAGTTATGAGTTTGGTCTTCATTCGAAACAATGCGGAATAGTTTCGCAACTCAGCCCACCTAGAAGACCACAACATATGGTGTGTCCGAACGTCGTAACCGCACTTTATTAGATATGGTGCGATCTATGATGTCTCTCACTGATTTACCGCTATCATTTTGGGGTTAAGCTTTAGAGACGCCTGTATTCACGTTAAATAGGGCACCATCAAAATCCGTTGAGACGACACCTTATGAACTGTGGTTTGGCAAGAAACCCAAGTTGTCATTTCTTAAAGTTTGGGGCTACGATGCTTATGTGAAAAAGCTTCAAGCTGATAAGCTCGAACCCGGTTAGGAGAAATATGTCTTCATTGGATACCCAAAGGAGACTGTTGGGTACACCTTCTATCACAAATCCGAAGGCAAGATATTCGTTGCTATGAATGGATCCTTTCTAGAGAAAGAGTTTCTCTCGAAAGAAGTGAGTGGGAGGAAAGTAGAACTTGATGAGGTAATTGTACCTACTCCCTTATTGGAAAGTAGTTCATCACAGAAATTAGTTCCAGTGATTCCTACACCAGTAAGTGAGGAAGCTAATGACGATGATCATGAAACTTGTGATCAATTTACTACCAAACCTCGTAGGTCAACCAGAGTAAGATCCGCACCAGAGTGGTACGGTAATCCTGTTCTAGAGGTCATGTTAGTTGACCATGACAAACCTACGAACTATGAAGAAGCGATGATGATCCCAGATTCTGCAAAATGGCTTGAGGCCATGAAATCTGAGATGGGATCCATGTATGAGAACAAAGTGTGGACTTTGTTTGACTTGCCCGATGATCGGCAAGCCATAGAGAATAAATGGATCTTCAAGAAGAAGACTGACATTGACGGTAATGTTATTGTCTACAAAGCTCAACTTGTTGCGATAGGTTTTTGACAAGTTCAAGGAGTTGACTACGATGAGACCTTCTCACCCGTAGCGATGCTTAAGTCCATCCAAATCATGTTAGCAATTGCTGCATTTTATGATTACGAAATTTGGCAAATGGATGTCAAAACTGCATTCCTGATGGATATCTTAAAGAAGACTTGTATATGCTGCAAACAGAAGGTTTTCTCGATCCAAAAGGTGATAACAAAGTGTGCAAGATCCAGCGATCCATTTATGGACTGGTGCAAGCTTATCGGAGTTGGAATATACGCTTTTATAGTGTGATCAAAGCATATGGTTTTATACAGACTTTTGGAGAAGCATGTATGTACAAGAAAGTGAGTGGGAGCTCTATAGCATTTCTGATATTATATGTGGATGACATATTGTTGATCAGAAATGATACTGAATTGCTGAATAGCATAAAAGGATACTTGAATAAGAATTTTTCAATGAAAGACATCAGTGAAGCTGCTTTTATATTGGGCATCAAGATCTATATAAATAGATCAAGACGCCTAATTGGAATTTCATAAAGCACATACCTTGATAAAGTTTTGAATAAGTTCAAAATGGATCAAGCAAGGAAAGGGTTCTTGCATGTGTTACAAGGTGTGAAGTTGAGTCAGACTCAATGCCTGACCACTACAGAAGATAGTGAGCAAATGAAAGTCAGTCCCTATGCTTCAGCAATAGGTTCTATCATGTATGCAATGTTGCGTGCCAGACCTGATGTGTGCCTTGCTATTAGTTTAGTAGGGAGGTACCAAAGTAATCCAGGAGTGGATCACTGGACAACGGTCAAGAACATCCTGAAATACCTAAAAAGGACTAAGGATATGTTTCTCATTTATGGAGGTGAAAAAGAGCACGTCATAAACGGTTACGTCAATGCAAGCTTTAACACTGATTCAGATGACTCTAAGTCACAAACCGGATATGTATTTTTATTAAATGGTGGAGCTGTCAGTTGGTGCAGTTCCAAGCAGAGCATCATGGCAGTATCTACATGTGAAGCGGAGTACATAGCTGCTTCGGAAGCAGCAAATGAAGGAGTCTGGATGAAGGAGTTCATATCCGATCTAGGTGTCATACCTAGTGCATCGGGTCCAATGATAATCTTTTGTGACAATACTGGTCCAATTGCCTTGGCAAAGGAATCCAGATTCACAAGAGAACCAAGCACATCAAGAGACGCTTCAATTCCATCCACGATCAAGTCAAGGAGGGAGACATAGAGATTTGCAAGATACATATGGATCTGAATGTTGCAGACCCGTTGACCAAGCCTCTCTCACGAGCAAAACATGATCAACACCAAGACTCCATGGGTATTAGAATCATTACAATGTAATATAAATTATTGACTCTAGTGCAAGTGGGAGACTGAAGGAAATATGCCCTAGAGGCAATAATAGAGTTGTTATTTATATTTCCTTATATCATGATAAATGTCTATTATTCATGCTAGAATTCTATTAACCGGAAACTTAGTACATGTGTGAATACATAGACAAACAAAGTGTCCCTAGTATGCCTCTACTTGACTAGCTCGTTAATTAAAGATGGTTAAGTTTCCTGACCATAGACATGTGTTGTCATTTGATGAACGGGATTACATCATTAGAGAATGATGTGATGGACAAGACCCATCTGTTAGCTTAGCATAATGATCGTTTAGTTTTATTGCTATTGCTTTATTCTTGACTTATACATGTTCCTATGACTATGAGATTATGCAACTCCCGAATACCGGAGGAACACTTAGTGTGCTATCAAACACTACAATGTAACTGGGTGACTATAAAGATGCTCTACAGGTGTCTCCGATGGTGTTTGTTGATTTGGCATAGATCGAGATTAGGATTTGTCACTCCGTGTATCGGAGAGGTATCTCTGGGCCTTCTCAGTAATGCACGCCACTATGAGCCTTGCAAGCAATGTAACTAATGAGTTAGTTATAGGATGTAGCATTACGAAACAATTAAAGAGACTTGCCGGTAACGAGATTGAACTAGGTATTGAGATACCGACGATCGAATCTCGGGCAAGTAACATGTCGATGACAAAGGGAACCACGCATGTTTTTATGCAGTTTGACCGATAAAGATCTTCGTAGAATATGTAGAAACCAATATGAGCATCCAGGTTCCGCTATTGGTTATTGACCGGAGATGAGTCTCGGTCATTTCTACATAGTTCTCGAACCTGTAGGGTCCGCACGCTTAACGTTTGATGATGATCGGTATTAGGAGTTTATGTGTTTTGATGTATCAAAGGTAGTTCGGAGTCCCGGATGTGATCACGGATATGATGAGGAGTATCAAAATGGTCGAGACATAAAGATTGATATGTTGGACGGCGATATTCGGACACCGGAAGTGTTTCGGGTGGTTTCAGAAAAAACCGGAGTGCCGGCGGGTTACCGGAACCCCCCCCCCCCTAATGGGCCTAGATGGGCCTTAGTGGAGAGATAGAGGGATGGCTAGGGCAGGCCGCGAGCCCCCTCCCCCTTGAGTCTGAATTGGACTAGGAGGGGGGCGCCCCCCCCCCTTTTTCCTTCCCCTCTCCCACTCCTTGCTTCCCCCTCCTAGTAGGAATAGGAAAGGATGAATCCTACTCCTACTAGGAGGAGGATTCCTCCCCTCCTTGGGCGCCCCAAGGGCCGGCCGGCCTCTCCCCTTGCTCCTTTACATACGGGGGTAGGGGAGCACCCTAGAACACACAAGTTGACATTGTTTAGCCGTGTGCGGTGCCCCCCTCCACCATAATCCACCTCGGTCATATCGTTGCACTGCTTAGGCGTGCCGGTAGCTTCATCATCACCATCATCACGCCATCGTGCTGACGAAACTCTCCCTCGACACTCAGCAGGATCTAGAGTACGCGGGACGTCACCCTGCTGAACATGTGCAGATCACGGAGGTGTTGTATCTTTGGTGCTAGGATCGGTTGGATTGTGAATACGTTCGACTACATCAACCGCATTGTCATAACGCTTCTGCTTACGGTCTACGAGGGGACATGGACTATACTCTTCCCTCTCGTTGCTATGCATCACCTAGATAGATCTTGCGTGTGCGTAGGATTTTTTTGAAATTACCGCGTTCCCCAACAAAGCATTCTTAGGACGATCAGCCAAGTGACTGGTCACTAGGAAGCGAGGTACCCCGCAAGAAAAGAAGAAGGAAGCGAGGTGTTTCATCAAGCCAGCTCTTGCACACATTCAAAGTGCAGCCAGCACGATTCGCACAAAGATGCGCCGCAAGGTTTGCTGACCTGTTTACATGCTGAATAACAAAAAAGAGAAAATATTACTGAGCGCTCCTGTTTGTAACAGGATATGAGCCAGAATTAAGCAAGAATTTTGGCGAGTGTTCCATGCAATCAACTTCCATTATCACATGCGAGAACCCTCGAAGAGAACCAAATGTGTTGAAGATTGCTTTAACACATTTTAAAATAAAATAAGAGTGCAGACGCTCCTCCATCTGGTTCCTAGTAGTAGTACATACCTCTATAGTAGCAGTACTAGTACTAGTAAACTTTGCGCTTACCTGTTCGCCTCTTTGGGAAGTCAAACAATAATAGTACTAGTATAGTGTATGCTTCTGCCAATTTGACACCGAATTAATTATTGCACGTCCATCGCCTAAGCGAGGGAGAGCTTGCATTAGTCAAAAGTTTCTCCTTGTCCTGTGAGCCACCACGCGCAAGCTTCTCCCGTCCTGCAAACTTCTCCTCGTTCGGCAAGTTGACAGGACACAACAAAGTAATGCTAGTCCACACTGCCTCCTTTCCGGTTAATATGGCTTAATTTCAAATGACATAAATACATTGTCTGTCACTGTATATTTGTAAAAATATGGTCAATGGACTTCATAATACGCTCATTGCGCTCAATATATACATTTTATGGTGTTTATACGGTTACTAGCTCACCCTGGGTGAGTATGTGTGTGCATGCACATGTGGGTTGAGCACTTGAGCATGACCGTGTGTGTTCCGTCATGTGTTCGGACATGCATGCATTAGGGCATCGCACCCGTTTTTTTGTCCATGTGTATGTGTGACTGTTGCATGCATGCACGAGGTTGTAGTCCCTCACATTCACATGTTCATAAGTCAATGCTTTGTCAAAATGTTGCATGCAAGGTTTAATCATTCGTTGTTCACGCATTCTTGATATTAATATGTTGGTAAAGAAATTTTCTTGAGGAAAACGAGCCCATGAATTGAGTACAAAGGGGACCCATAAGCCAGGACGGAGGGAGTACCAGTAGTGAACCGGAAGGAGGGAGTAGGTACTAGTAGTACTACGTAACAACGTGTAGTTAAAAATTCCTCTATGCGCATCATGTCTATGTGTCATGCAAGAAAATAGAGATAAGTACAAGTGAGATTCAGGAACGGTCATACACGTAGAGGAGCTGCTATACGTACGACCAAATTCGGTATGTACGACAAGACTCATCTAGTGTGGTGGGCCCAGACCTCGGGAAACAGGCCTGTCGCTTATTGTGCAAATCATATGACAATTGATCATACGTGAGGCAGTTTCGTACACATAGGGGGAGTACGTGTAGGGGCCACTAAGGAGGAGTCAAATCACACAGTAAGTTAGTCGGAAGAAGCAACCATCATTTCACTCTTCAATGACACGTACAGAGCAATAAATGGTTGATATGGAGAGAAAAAGAAAACCACTATATATACACTAGCAGGAGCCTAAGCTACAAGCCTGCTTGCTTGGGTTGCTCTCTTCACAAGCATAGAAAGACAGTGGCCACGCCGCTGGTCACAGATCAGGCATGATCCTGCCGCTAGGGGAAGGGAACGATGTTCTGCGTAGATGCGGTCGACATCGGCGAGGGAGAAAACCCACAGTTGGTGCGTCCCAATCGGGGGTCCCCGTGGTATGGGCTGATGTTGGTGTCAAAACCGGCAGATCTCGGGTAGGGGGTCCTGAACTTTGCATCTAAGGATCGATGGTAACATGAGATAGGGGACACAATGTTTACCCAGGTTCGGGCCCTCTTGATGGAGGCAATACCCTACTACTCCTGCTTGATTGACTTTGTTGAATATAGGGGTTACAAGAGTTGATCTACCATGAGATCGTAATGGCTAAACCCTAGATGTCTAGCCTATATGATTATGATTGCCTCTACAGACTAAACCCTCTGGTTTATATAGACACCGAAGGGGCTAGGGTTGTATAGAGTCAGTTTACAGAGAAAGGAATCTTCATGTCCGCACACTAAGCCTGCCTTCCATGCCAAGGAGAGTCCCATCCGGACACAGGGAAAGTCTTCCGTCTTGCATCTCCACGGCCCATTAGTCCGACCCATATCACATAGCCCGAACGCCCGAGGACCCCATAATCCTGGACTCCCTCAGCAGCCCCTGAACCAGTCATCATGATGAAGTGTCCGGAGCGCAGATTGTCTTCGGCATTGCAATGCGGGTTCCTCCTCCGAACACTTCAAAGCAGTTGATCATTACTACTATATCCGGCTCTGTACAACAATCATACCTCGGAATCACAGGGGCAGAATACGGATAAGTTCTGTCCTCTGAAGATTTTACTGGTGAGACATCATGTCCGGCCATTTTATTATCTCAAACTGTTTTTTGGTCTCCCGTTTCGTGTTTTGAGACGCAACCACCGACGACACGTCTTGTCAAAGCAGAGATTGTGCCCCTTATTACGGGATTCTCATCAATACGGGTTTGGGAAACCCAACCGTGCCGTTTCGCACGACCCCTTGGAAATAGGCGAGCTTTAAGGCTCGTGGGGGACGCATGATATTCACTTCTTTTATAAGGAGATAAGATTCCCCCTTTTTTACCGAGGCCTTCCCCTTCCTCAGCCCATCCGTCCTCAAGCTCCAGCACCCAAGCTTCAATCATGTCCGTTCCCAAAAAGTACTCTAGCCATGTCCGGATCCGGAGCACAGGGCAAGTGGATGGCTTCCTCCATCACGGAGAAAAATATCAAGGAACTCCGGCAAGCGGGGTACCTGGCCAAGGAGATCGCCCACCGGCTCCCAGCCAAAAAGTAGATCATCCCCACACCAAAGCCCGGTGAGAGGGTAGTGTTTATCCCTCATTTCCTTCGCGGACTAGGGTTTCCCCTTCATCCTTTCGTCCGCGGACTCATGTTTTACTACGGCCTAGACTTCCATGATCTAGCCCCAACTTATTTTCTCAATATTTCAGCGTTTATCGTCGTATGCGTGGCATTCCTCTGCATTTCCCCCGACTTCTTCCTACGGCCCAAGGTCTTCAATGTGAAGCCGAAAGTGGTGGATGGCCAGCACGCAGATTGCGGTGGCGCTATGGTGAGCAAACTTCCCAACGTCACTTGGCCCAAGGGCACCTTCATGGAGACCGTGAAGGGATGGCAGCCGGGGTGGTTCTATGTCACAGAGCCCCGTGACTCCACATGGGCTGTTCCTACGGAGTTCATTTCCGGTCCCCTAATGCGGCTGGCATCCTGGCTCCACAAGGGCCTGTACTGGGCGTCATCTGACGAGGTGATGATGCTGCAGAAGCATATAAAGAGCATGGTAGATAAGAATACCAGCCTCGCCAGCGTGGTCCAGGTGATGCTCTTCCACCGGATTCTCCACTGTCAGGTGCGTCAAGTGTTTATGTGGGAGTTCAACCCGGCCAGTCCCTGGACCCTGCAGCAGTTCTTTTGCACGAAGCATGAAGACACATGGACGCAGCTCTTCAAGACCTAGAAGTCATGGCCTAAGACATCCGAAGACCTCGGCTACGACAGCACCCATGCTGCGATCCCGTAAGTTCTTTGATAACCTTACTTTTCTAGTCCAAGAAGCACACTAAACTGTCCATTTTCTTTTGCAGGGCTGGACGAAGAAAGCAGAACGGATTCACTGTCCGGCTCCGATGCTCGAAGACTCAACTATTCCTCTATTGACGAGGATGCTAGTCCCGACACCGTACCAGGCGCCAGAAAAGAAAGCCAAGGAGAAGGGCAAGCAGACCAAGAGTGGCCTCCACCATAAGGGTGCTTCGAACGTAGCATCTGAGGACACTTTAACCCTCTCCTCTCCTGACGAAGAGGAATAGGAAGAGGAAGAGAGAAACTTCCCCCTAAGGGGGGAGAAGAAGAAAAGGGCAGCCTCCGCTAATCTAGAGGCGGAGGCGTCCATGAAGGGGAGTACCTCCCTTACGAATGACTCCGAGTCAGACGCCGAAGAGTGGCGCCCCAGGCCGAAGCCCCTGGCCGGATCGTAAGTACTCGAAGGTATATACATGTCTGGCTTTTTTGCCTTATAGTTATAATATGCTTAAATTGCATGCTGCAGCCCGGTTCATGTCCCCCCCCCCCCAGCGATCTTCCTCTTCTGAGAATTCGCTGAGTCCAAACATGATGGAGAGCCAGTCGCCTCCACCAGCTTCCTCCCCCACTGCAGCGGACAACACCGAGGTGTCGTCCCGAAGGACCCTTCCAGAACAGGGAGAGGTGCTGGACGCTGCCAAGACGGTGCCAAAGGGTGACACCTCAGCTACCGAGAACATGGGGGAACCGACTCCCATGGAGACTGGAGACGGGGGCCATGTCCAGTTTGCCCCCAACAAAATGTCGCTCCGGAAACCTACACGGTTCCGGAAACAGATGAGCAACCCTCTTTGCAAGAAGGGGGCGCACCTACTACACCGGCGACCTCTGTTAATGCGGAGGCGCCAGACACTCTGGTGACAGCTCTTCAGAGCACCACCATTGTGGAAGAACATCGTACCCTTTATGGGTACGGTGATTGAAAAGGTTTAGTCCATGAAAAGCGGATTCAGCGAAGCCTAAAGTAGCCTTTTAAGAGGCTTTGAGGTATGTGCTTTATAGTGTTTTTAGGTGTATAAAAAGAATGCATGTGTATAGATAGTAGCCCCTGAGACTCTGTTTGGTGTTCGGAAAGAAAAACCGAACAGAGGATCTAATAACTCATGCAGGAGGTTAATGTACATATCCGTTTGAACAAACAGGCTGCAAAACAGGCGCCGACTACCCATGCCGCCGAAGCTTCCGAGCTAAGGCGGAAGTTAGAAGAAAAGCAAGGTATGTAATACTGCAACATGTCTGAAACGATGTCAGCTATGATGTGGTATCTCAATGAGTTTCAGAATTATGTTTGCAGCTCACACGTCTGAGGTCGAGGCCCTCAAGAGTGCGCTGGCCGAGGCCAAGAAGGAGGCGGAGAAGGAACGAGCCTCCCGCCTTAGACATGAATCACGGGTGGAGGAAGTCCAGCAAGAGCTCAAGGATGCCATAGGAAAATGCGAGTCCTTAGAGCACAAGAGTTCAGAGAAAAAAATATGAGCTTGCTAAGGCACTCCAAAGCACACAGGAGGCCCGGGCCGAAGCCCAAAGAGCTGTCCTGGAAATCCAAGAGGCAAAGCAGATTCCGGTGGGTAAGGCCTTTAACATGCAGAGAAAATTTGTGAGGAAAAGGTATATCTTGCTAACCCGGATTTGGACTTCTCCAGGAGTGTTTGCGGATCTGCCCCGGAGTGTTGCTGATGCCGCGGAGTTCTTTCAGGCCGAAGAGGGGAGCTCAACAGAGAAGTTGTTCTCATCGCAGTACCTTGGACCAGAGCATCCCGTGCCCCTCAGTGATCAGCTAAAGCAGTGGACCGAACTGCATAGGGTAGCCGAATTGGCCATGCGGGATTTGATAATCCGTCTTTGGCCCGCCGAACCCATGCCCAATAGCTACTTCGGTCTCGTAAAGCGATTGGTTAGTGTTTGCCCTCGGCTTGATGCTGTGAAGCGGTCAGTCTGCATCGAAGGTGCGTGGATGGCCTTCGCCCATGTCAAGGTGCAGTGGGCGAAGATGGACGCCGTCAAGCTTGCAACCGAGGGACCGCCCGCAGGCAAAGAGCACTGCACGCCGGAGCGTTACCTCGATGATGTCCTAAAAGGATCCCGCATTGTAGAGGGCCAATGTTCGAAGGACATCCTTTTTGAATGAATGTATCTATGTTGTTCAATCTTGTATCATGAAACAAGGCTTATGTCTGATATGTTGCTTGTATTATTTTAAAATATCTCCTCCTGTGCGGCTGTTTACGACATCTGAGAGTTCGCCAGTTGTCGGCTTCAGCCCCCTCGTAGGTAGTATGGGGGTGTTCAGTATGAAACTTAAACATGCTTGACCCAATGTATTGGTCCGTGAAGGAGGTGTTAGTGCGGTGAACCAGGCAATTAGACTATGTGGCTTTATCGCCCTCACTTAGCCATATGAGTTTTACAATAGGGGTGTGGGCGCAACCCCTAGTATTGTTCGATTATCCGAACTTGGGTGCTGCAAATGCCCGGCCGGGTGAAGGCTGGCCTATTTCATAATGCGGAGAAATCACGAGAGATTTTGACTTAGCCACCGAATAGCTGACCAGCTCTCGCCGCATCATGACAGTCAGTTTTCGGCTTTCTCTACTGAGTTGTTTGTCCGGATGAACCATAAACACAATCACAGTAATTCTCCCTTTACTACCTTAGCCGATCAAGCGGAACGTAAGATAGTAACCACAGGAGCCGGGCAACCCAACTATTGACCAAAGACATGATTCGGAGCCAACGCACATAATGCTATATTTTGGACGCCGAATTTCACTGTGAAAGTTTTCGGACTTTGTTTTAGTATTTAAAAGATGTACACGGCTTAATAGAGCCCCTGGTAGTTTAGGTCATACCGAGGTGTACATGACAATCGGACAAAAACAGGGAAACATATGTTAAGAGATAAGCCAACACCATGTAGGTTTGGCCTAAAAACTGTTTCCATTGTAGTCTGATTGATACGCCAAAACGTATTGATACAAATAGTGCAATAAGCAACTAGGCTATTTTACACGCCGAACACAAGGGGAAGTTGTGCATGCGTCCTGAAAGCGGACGGGGTGATCTTTAAGGATCCTTTAGGTGCTCTGGCACGCGTCTATGCTGCTTTTCTCCTTGGTATATTGTCCTTTGAGAGGATCATCGACCGGTGTTTTCATAGTAGGCCATGGAAAGAGGCCTTGGTATCGTCGAAAGGGTGGTGTGGGTTGTAAGGAACCTAGAAATATAAAAAAAATAAAAAGGGAAAGTGAGTGTCCCGATATGGTCTAGTCGTATTGTGGACCTTTTCCTTATTATGCATCCATCCTTTCCCATGGTATTTTTAGCGCGTAATTATGTACGCGTGGTACATATGCCACAATTTGGTAGGGGTGAGATGGAGGCCGAATTGCTAATCGTGCTCCTGACGAGCTGGACTGTCGTACAGTGGGGTAGTCCAGACTCGTTTGATAGTGTCCGAGGACTTGGCCGCCAACGTAATTGTTGGCTTGATGAGGCCACCCTGTACTTTCGCTGCTAGGGCCATGGCGTGCTCCTCAGTGCGGAGGGAGCGCTCCATGTTTCCATTCACTGTTATAACACTGCGTGGTCCGGGAATCTTGAGTTTGAGATAGGCGTAGTGTGGGACTGCATTGAAGCGAGCGAACGCGGTTCTTCCGAGCAGTGCATGGTAGCCACTGCGGAAGGGGACGATATCGAAGATCAAGTCTTCGCTGCAGAAGTTGTCTGGCGAACCGAAGACCACTTCCAATGTGATTGAGCCCGTGCAGCAGGCCTCTACACCGGGTATCACTCCTCTAAAGGTAGTTTTAGTGGGCTTGATTCTTGACGGATCAATACCCATCTTGCGGACTGTGTCCTGATAGGGCAGGTTAAGGCTGCTGCCGCCATCCATGAGGACTCGCGTAAGGTGGAATCCATCGATGATTGGATCAAGGACTAATGCGGTCGAACCTCCGTGATGGATACTGGTCGGATGGTCCTTGCGATCGAAGGTGATCGGACATGCCGACCATGGGTTGAATTTTGGGGCAACTGGCTCTATCGCATAGACGCCCCTTAGCTTGTGCTTGCGCTCCCTCTTGGGGATATGGGTGACGTATATCGTATTCACCATTTTGACTTTGGGGGGAAATTTCTCTGCCCCCCTGTTCTTGGTGCGTGAGGTTCCTCGTCGTCATCCTCGCTGGGCGACACTTTCTCCTTATGTTCGGCATTTAACTTGCCGGCTTGTTTGAAGACCCAACAGCTTCTGTTGGTGTGGTTGGCAGGCTTATCAGGAGTGTCGTGGATCTGGCAGGGTCGATGAAGTATTCAGTTCAGGCTTGATGAACTGTCTTTGTTTCGTTTGAATGGCTTGTTCCATTGACCGGATTTGCAGCCACTGAATCCGGCGTTGATTGTCGTATTCTCTATGTCATCATTGTTGCTCCGACTCTTATGTTTGTTGCGTCAGGGTCTTCCGTTGCCGTTTCTGGCTTCGGAACTACCAGGGTCGCTGGTACCGTTACCGCTATGGGCTACCCAGCTATCCTCTCCCACGCAGAAGCGGGTCATTAGTGCTATAAGGGCTGCCATGGACTTCGGCTTTTCTTTGCCGAGGTGTCGGGTGAGCCATTCGTCGCGGATGCTATGTTTGAAGGCAGCTAGGGCTTCAGTGTCCGGACAGTCGACAATCTGGTTCTTTTTAATTAGGAACCTGGTCCAGAATTTCCTGGCCGACTCTCCGGGTTGTTGGACTATATGATTGAGGTCATCGGCATCCGGAGGCCGGATATAAGGGCCTTGGAAGTTGTCTCTAAAGGCATCTTCCAAGTCTTCCCAGCTTCTAATAGAGTTTTCTGGGAGGCTGCTTAACCAGTGCCTAGCTGGCCCCTTAAGTTTTAGGGGAAGGTATTTGATGGCGTGTAGATCATCACCGCGAGCCATGTGAATGTGGAGAAAAAAATCTTCAATTGATACCGCGGGATCTGTTGTGCCGTCGTATGATTCGATGTTCACGGGTTTAAACCCTTCAGGGAACTGGTGCTCCACTACCTCATCGGTGAAGCATGTGGGGTGTGTGGCGCCTCTGTATCGGGCCAAGTCACAATGCAGTTCGGATGAAGTCCATACGCGGTTTTCGGCCTGGGTGTGGTTATGCTTGTCACGCCAGGCTTGATAGCCGTCTTCTCGCGTCGTTGCACACTCCCGCGATTCGTAGATTGATATGGTCTGACCTGTTCTATTTTCCAGGTCCTGTCGTAGGTCATATGTGTATTCCCGAGCTATTGTTTCTCTGCTTTTGGGGCGAGGTAGTGCAGGTTGGTGTTCGTCTTGAGTTGTCATTCTGTCCTGGCCACGTGGTGGTCTATCGGGTCCGTCAGCCGCATTACACACGGGTGGTATGGGCTCCAACGCCTCATCGTCGAATTAGGGTAGCAGCTTACGCTTCGGGTAACTCTTTTTTGGTCGCTCGAGGCCATATTCCTCGGCTGCCAGGACATTAGTCCATATTTCGTTGAGCATGTCTTGGTCAGCTTGAAGCTTCTGCTGTTTCTTTTTTAGGCTTCTAGCCATGGCTATTAGCCGGCGCTTGAAGCGCTCTTGTTCAAGGGGTTCCTATGGCACGATAAAATATTCGTCGCCGAGGCTTACGTCGTCTTCGGGGAGTGGCAGATAATTGCTGTCCTCCGAGTTGTTGTTCCCTGTTTGTTCATCAGGGTCAACCTTCCCGTCCTCCCAATCATCCTGTTCGGATGTTGGTTCGATGGGGTCTTCTTGGTCTTCGGCGTTCTCCGGAGTATCGCTGTCTTCGGTGCCAGTATTGATGTCCTTTCCATGATGCGATTTAGAGCGGCGCTGCTGACGTCGGTGCTTTGGTTGTATCTCAGGAGGTTCGTCCTCGACTGGATTTTTCTCATTGTCGTCACCTTGTTTAGGTGTGTTCACCATATAGAAGTCGTATGAGGAAGTGGCCGTCCAGCGTCCGGTGAACAGCGGGTTTTGGGTCTGTTCCTCTCTGGCGTCATTGTCCATACCGTCAATGTCTTCAGAGGCGTAGTCAAGCATGTGGTTTAGATCTTCGACGGTGGCTACAAAGTGGGAGGTGGGTGGGAAGTAAAATTCCCTATTTTCAGCCCCTAGCCCGGGTTGGGCGTAATTCGGGAGCGGTTCCTCTGTGATGACGAGGGATCGCATTAAGTCCAGAGCCTCGTTTAAGAGCGGGGTTTGGACGGGGTCGGAAGTTTCCGGGCTGAGCTCGTATGACGCGGGCCTCCAGGGTTCGGAATTAGTATCCGAAGAAGAGTCCAGCTTTGTAATGATTGCCAGAGACACTATTCTCTCTGGTTTTCCGGTGTTGAGCGCTAAGGCCACAGAGAGTTCGGCGGGCTCTAGACTCCCGTCTTCAGACCTGATGACGCGCTCCGGATCTAAGGCCGGAGCGGTGGTTGGGGCTGCGAATCCTTGGAAGATCAAGTCTCCTCGGATATCCGCGACATAGTTTAGATTTCCAAAACTGATCTGGTGACCAGGGGCGTAGCTGTCGATCTGCTCCAGGTGGACAACCGAGTTGGCACGCAGTGCGAAGCCGCCGAATACAAAGATCTGGCCTGGGAGAAAAAACTCCTTTGCGGTAGCATTGTTGTAGATTATTGATGGAGCCATAGAGCCTTTCGATGACGACCCAGTGGAACTCTCAATGAAAGCACCAATGTCGGTGTCAAAACAAGTAGATCTCGGGTAGGGGGTCTCGGACTGTGCGTCTAAGGATTGATGGTAACAGGAGACAGGGGACACGATGTTTTCCCAGGTTTGGGCCCTCTTGATGGAGGTAATACCCTACTTCCTACTTGATTGACTTTGATGAGTATAGGGGTTACAAGAGTTGATCTACCACGAGATCCTAATTGCTAAACCCTAGATGTCTAGCCTATATGATTATGATTGCCTCTATAGACTAAACCCTCCGGTTTATATAGACAACGGAGGGGGCTAGGCTTGTACAGAGTCGGTTTACAAAGAAAGGAATCTTCATGTCCGCATGCTAAGCTTGCCTTCACGCCAAGGAGAGTCCCGTCCGGACACGGGGAAAGTCTTCCATCTTGTATCTCCACGGCTCAATATCTTTGCCATCATGGATGCTCAGCTCAATTTTAGTGGAACTTCACAAAAGCATCGTATGATTTGAGGGTGGCAACCATCTTTCGTTCGACAGGTTCTACCTAGCCAAGAAATTAAATCATATTTAGGGTTTAGGGTTTAAGTCGTAGTGACCCCATCAGTAGTTTTTCTTTTGTACACGCTCTCACAACTTTTGTCTTTAGTTGTGAAGTAAATATTGGCTATGATCTGTGAATCATTGAGATGCATCAACATGCGTGTTAGTTTTCCTTTGTATTTGATGGAATGTTGTAATGGGGCAACCTTGGAGTAGGAATTAAAATGGAGTGGAAAGTTTCCGTTTTTCCAGAGAAAAAATGGAAACAGCGAGAAACCAATGTTTTGTTTCGTTGGATCGCACCATCAAGCAAAACCAACGTTTAAATCATGTCTGTCACGTTCGTGTGTCACCCTCGTCCACGACTCCACCCCACACGGTCGCTTGGCATGCCACTCACCGCAAACCGAGTATACGATAACTTCCCCGCCTGCTTGTTGATGGATCGCGCCATGGAGTACTAGCACTACTGGAAGAGATTGACGAGTTGGGGGAGGACAGATAGCTGTAGCACAGACTCCCAAGAACTTTTTACATGCATGTTGTGGTCGGCTATTGCAACCTTTGAACACGGAGCAGTCGTGTGCACCGGGAAGCGGCGCGGGTGACGCTCTCTTGGCCGGCACACCGCTTCAATGTTGGCACCAGTGAGAGGTCGCGTCCGCTCTGGCCGGGCATGAATGCGGCACTGACCGTTTCGGGCGGGAAGCACATGTGGGTGATGAAGAGGGTTCGGGTTGGTCAGGAGCGGGCGTGGTAGCGGTCCAGACGCCCACAAACAAGAGATGTTGTACGTTAATATTGCTGCGTATATAATTAACAACGTAAATAATGTGTCAGTTGGACAAATATGATTGGAGATGGAGATGGAGATGCAATTTTACGTAAACACGGATATGCATGTCTATATCTATGTGTGTGTGCGCGACGACTCTCGCGATCTACAAGCGGGGGCGTGTTTTTGATCAAGTTTTCTTTCTTGGTACCTTAAAAAATTGTTCGCCAGTTTTCATTTCTTTTTTCCGGGAACACGCGTATTCTATTTAAAACCACAGCTATGGAGATATTTTTTTACTCCATTGTATATGTAGCCTCTTGTTTGATCGGGTTTCTCGCATCTCGCTCTCTCACCCTCTCCATATCAAAACAAGATGGCAGTGTCCACTCTATCTCTCTCCTCACCGGTGGTCACAGATCCAGCCGAATCCCGTCCGCTGCGGGAGGTGAGGAGGTGCAGCATTGACGTTGTCGCTGTCGGCGATGGAGGAAGCCGATGCGCACCATCCTCTCGGAGCCGGCGCTGGCGCGGACGAAGGTCCTCCGCACCCTTGTTCGCTGCCGTCGTGTGGGCAGATCCTGCCCGCCCTCCTAAGAGATATCTCACCCACCTGAGGTATAACTTCTTGTACTAGTCCAGCTCCACAGGTCGCTGCATGCGGGTTTTCTTCTATGCGACTACTCCCCAGCTCCCCATGTACAGTAGCTAGGGTTCGTCGGCTGGTCCAACATCAGCTACTATTATAGAGGAAATGCCACTTGAAAAGTTTTCCTGGTTTATGCCTTGGTGGAGGTATACATGTTGTTTTGACAAAAAGTACATGGTGGTTGTGTGGTCATTGTCCATATGCTCCTATTGTTCTTGCTAATCTAATATTATCAGTGGTTAAATGAAGAAATGCTTTTTTTCTCGGTTATCCTGGTTTAGTTCCCATCAAGATAATCATGATGCTTCTGTTTGTTGGTGTACTTTTCATTAATTCTTATTGACAATTGAGATGTCGCTGTTAATCTTGTACCACTGCCAAAACAAAGTAACAACACTATATCCCTTTTTATATTTTTGCAAACAGCGATGCGTATCTCCATACCCGGGCATGTCTTCCTCAATTTTATTGGAACTGCACAAAATTGGATGGCCATTGTTGTTCCGCCTCACTGTCCTCTGCCACGTGGTTCTTCCTTCCTCGAGCTTGATCATTGAGAAGAAACAGACCATAGTGAGGATTTGTCGAACTTCATAGGTGCCTCGCCCAAACTTGATGCGAAATGGATGATGCATCACTATGATGACCTATCGACGCTCATGGTTGCGCCTCATGGTTGCATCAGTTCGTGGAGCTGATCGATTTTCAATGAAAAACAAGTTGTCTTCCAACAGTGCTCTTTGCTTGTTACCCACGAAGATGATATCCTTCATCAGTTCACCTTGGTTGCTTTGGAGACACAGTCGTCTTTCACCTTGGTGCAATTTTATCACACAATTTGCTATGAACCAAATGTTTCCTCGAAGAAGGATCGACGTTGGTACTAAGAGCATAAGTTTTGTATTGATTTCTAAGCCTTCTCACAACTTTGTCTTCAGCTCCCCTGTAATTTTTTTCCAGCTATTAACTTTGATTAAAAATGGTGTGGACTAAAAACGCGAATGAACGTAGTAGCCTTCCATTTTTATTTACTCCGCATATTAGATTTGACTAAAGTCAAACTTTGTAAAGTTTGACCAAGTTTAGGCCGAACACAACAAACCATAATTATTGAGAGAGGGCAAACTGTACATACTCTCAAACCTTTCCGATAATTGAAATTAAAATTCTTTATTTGTACACACTCTCACACATTTCCGATAATTTGGCGCATGTCTGGTTGTTCACTTAAGGGAGGGTAGTGTACCGCACGTGAAGGACAGGAAGTGTGACCAGGACGCGTGGATCGTTAGTTCATCGGAAGTAGTAGTTTTCTTCACTGGTACGTTAAATAAAGAGTTTCGTTTCGTACTTATACAATTTAAAACGATTGTTATGGAGAGAATAAGAAAACCACTCCATTATATATTAGTAGTATACACGAGTACTATATGGACGCAACTTCATTGACTTAGTGCACCTGCCTTTGGGTGTATGACAGGTGGGCCCAAAATGTGGCTGGCCCACCTATGATACAACCAAAGGCGGGTGCAGCCTAGTGGTGGGAAGGGGCTGATGCCTTCCCACCCACCCAGGTTCAAGGCATGGTACTTCAAATTTAGGTTTGTTGCACCAATTATACTGTAGGGGGTTCCCTTACAGTCTTTCTGTCAAAAAAAGGCGGGTGCAGCTAAGCCACCGGAGCTCAGTCCGTACTACAGTATATATGTACTCCCTGTGTTTCTATTTTGTCTGCGTATAAGTTTTCTCGATTTTTTCCGCAATAGTCCGCGTGTTCCCTTCATTTAGCCCTCTCTTCCGATGCTACCCCTCTATTCTGGTTTTCCCCGTCTAATCCGCTGCATGCGTGAGCCAATCCATTGCATGTGTAGAGAGAAATTAGTGGGCAATCCAGCAGCATGCAAAGAGGTCTAGGGGCGCATGCAGAGAAGGGCTAATCCATTCACTAGTGAATTTATTGCATGGCAGTTTCCTTGCCATCAATGCAGGGGCAAAACAGTCTAAAGAAAGCCCGGTTATTGCCACCTTGGTATGCGGGCTAGTTCTCATGCGCAAACAAAATAGAATCAGAGGGAGTACTATATAAGCTGGAGCCTCAGCGCTTGTTCTCTAGGGTTTGCACTCTCCACACTCTCGTCGCACTACATATATATACACGCTAGAGGCTTAGCATTCCTTTGCTAGGGTTTGCTATATTCACAGTCTCTCACCCTCTTCACCAGATCTAAACAAGACTGCGTTCGCCTCTGTCTCACTCTCCCCCCTCACAGCTGGTGAAGAAGGCGTCTCGATCCCGTCGCACCAGGAAGGGGAGGAGGTGCAGCATTCACTCTATCGCCTTCGGCAAGGGAGGCAAACCACTGTTGGCTGCGCTATTCTCTTTCACCCATCGTCTGTGCCGGAGGGCCACCGACCCTTTCTTCCTCGCTGGCGTACGTAGTGTGGCGAGATTCGGCCTCCCGCCGCACACCTTGCCACATCCCGACGACCCTAAGGTATAAGTTTCTTTGAAACTATCATTTCTCTAACTGCATGCGGATCTTTTTCGATTCTGTAGTTGAATCTAGGTCTTGGTTCAAAGAGGAAAGAAGGGTGCGGTGGGGTGGAGCATGAATCTAGGACGTGGTTCAATGAGGAAAGGAGGGAGGGAAAGTAGTATAGACTGGCTATCCAGCTGCTTTGTTGGTTGAAAAGGGAAAAAGGGGGTAACCCAGTACACACATCTGTAAGGAACCGATCTCTTTGTTGAAAAAGGAAAGAAACTGAGGGGGTCGGGTAGTTTGTGCAGAACTAGATTTGCTGCCCTCACATATGAAATGGGTTCAAAGAGAACAAATATGGGACCAACACAGATAAGCTGCTTGGCAACATACTTTGCATCACCCATTTATACGTGTGGACGCACATGGTGCTAGTATGTCCCATGTCCCATGTCCCATACAACCATTTTGTTGTCGTTAATCTAAGAATGCCACTGGAAAATTGAAGCAATGCCACTGTTTAAAGTAAATTACATTTTTAAATGTTGTTTTAAGAGAATGTCTCTGTTAATATAAATCAATGCAACCGTTCTAGGAATGCTACTATCCTACTTTGTTTTCCATCAAGGTAAGTTAGATGCTTCTTTTTGTTGCTGTTTGTTTTATCCTCCTTTATTGGCCAGTAATTGTTTCCTTTTTTACCTCTGTGAAAACAGGGATATCTATTCAACTTGTTGCTATAGCGAACTTAAATGTCACACCGGCAACTTAGCTTGATTTCAGTGCAATTGCACAAAACGAGATTGGATTTCCTATTCGTGTTGGTAGATTGTATTTTATCTTGGTCGTCTCATGAAAGGTCAGTACAGGCCTTCATCCACATGATTGTGCAATGTGCTTTGAGATGCTATGCTACTTGTATTGGTACCATTTTAAATAAATGTTGAATTGAAGCTATTGTATTGCTGTCTTTTCCCATTAAGTAGTGAACAAAAATGGGACCAACCCAGACATGATGCTTGTTGCTTTGTTACAACAAACTCTGCATCACCCCCTTTATAAGTAGATGGAAGCACATGGTGTTGTTGCACCCACTCTCCCCTGGAACTGTTTATGCTTTTTGTTAATCTAATGCCGCTGGTAAAATTAAGCAATGCCACTCTCAGAATTAACTACTGAATCTTAGTTCAAAACTACAACACTTGTTAGGGATTGGTGGGATTTCCATTTTTGTGGACGCATGTTTCATCCTCCTTTATTGGCCAGTAATTGATTCCTTTTTTGCCTTTGTTAAAATAGGGGTATCTATTCAACTTGTTGCTATAACAAACTTAAATGTCACACCTTCAACTTTGCTTGATTTCAGTGCAACTGCACAAAACAAGATTGGATTTCCTATTCGTGTCGGTATATTCGTATTTTATCTTGGTTGTCTCATGAAATGTCAGTACAGGCCTTCATCTACATGATTGTGCAATGTGCTTTGAGATGTTGTGCTACTTGTATTGGTACTGTTTTAAATAAATGTTGAATTGAAGCTATTGAATTGCTCTCTTTTCCCATTAAGTAGTGAACAAAAATGGGACGAACCCATACATGATGCTTGTTGCTTTGTTACAACAAACTATGCATCACCCCGTTTATAAGTAGATGGAAGCACAGGGTGTTGTTGCGCCCACTCTCCCCTGGAACTGTTTATTCTTTTTGTTAATCTAATACCGCTGGTAAAATTAAGCAATGCCACTCTCAGAATTAACTACTGAATCTTAGTTCAAAACTGCAACACTTGTTAGGGATTGGCGGGATTTCCATTTTTGTGGCCGCAAGCTTGATCCTCCTTTATTGCCCAGTAATTGATTCCTTTTTTGCCTCTGTTAAAACAGGGGTATCTATTCAACTTGTCGCCATAGCGAACTTAAATGTCACACTAGCAACTTTGCTTTATTTCAGTGCAACTGCACAAAACGAGATTGGATTTCCTATTCATGTTGGTAGATTCATGTTTTATCTTGTCTGTCTCATGAAAGGTCAGTACATGCCTTCATCCACATGATTGTGCAATGTGCTTTGAGATGTTGTGCTACTTGTATTGGTACTGTTTTAAATAAATGTTGAATTGAAGCTATTGATGTTGGGGAACATAGTAATTTCAAAATTTTCCTACGCACACGCAAGATCATGGTGATGCATAGCAACGAGAGGGGAGAGTGTTGTCTACGTACCCTCGTAGACCGATAGCGGAAGTGTTATGACAACGCGGTTGATGTAGTCGTACGTCTTCACGGCCCGACCGATCAAGCACCGAAACTACGGCACCTCCGAGTTCTAGCACACGTTCAGCTCGATGACGATCCCCAGACTCCGATCCAGCAAAGTGTCGGGGAAGAGTTCCGTCAGCACGACGGCGTGGTGACGATCTTGATGTACTACTGTCGCAGGGCTTCGGCTAAGCACCGCTACAATATTATCGAGGATTATGGTGGAAGGGGGCACCGCACACGGCTAAGAATATGATCACGTGGATCAACTTGTGTGTCTATGGGGTGCCCCCTGCCCCCGTATATAAAGGAGTGGAGGAGGGGAGGGCCGGACCTCTCTATGGTGCGCCCTAGGGGAGTCCTACTCCCACCGGGAGTAGGATTCCCCTTTTCCTAGTCCAACTAGGAGTCCTTCCATGTAGTAGGAGTAGGAAACAAGGAAGGGGCGCAGCCCCTTCCCCTAGTCCAATTCGGACTAGGCCTTGGGGGCGCGCGGCCTGCCCTAGGCAGCCCCTCTCTCTTTCCCGTATGGCCCAATAAGGCCCAATACTTCTCCCGGCGAATTCCCGTAACTCTCCGGTACTCCGAAAAATACCCGAATCACTCTGAACCTTTCCGATGTCCGAATATATTCGTCCAATATATCGATTTTTACGTCTCGACCATTTCGAGACTCCTCGTCATGTCCCCGATCTCATCCGGGACTCTGAACTCCTTTGGTACATCAAAACTCATAAACTCATAATATAATTGTCATCAAAACCTTAAGCGTGCGGACCCTACGGGTTTGAGAACAATGTAGACATGACCGAGACACGTCTCCAGTCAATAACCAATAGCGGGACCTGGATGCCCATATTGGCTCCTACATATTCTACGCAGATCTTTATCGGTCAGACCGCATAACAACATACGTTGTTCCCTTTGTCATCGGTATGTTACTTGCCCGAGATTCGATCGTCGGTATCCAATACCTAGTTCAATCTTGTTACCGGCAAGTCTCTTTACTCGTTCCATAATACATCATCTCACAACTAACTCATTAGTTGCAATGCTTGCAAGGCTTAAGTGATGTGCATTACCGAGAGGGCCCAGAGATACCTCTCCGACAATCGGAGTGACAAATCCTAATCTCGAAATACGCCAACCCAACATGTACCTTTGGAGACACCTGTAGAGCTCCTTTATAATCACCCAGTTACATTGTGACGTTTGGTAGCACACAAAGTGTTCCTCCGGCAAACGGGAGTTGCATAATCTCATAGTCATAGGAACATGTATAAGTCATGAAGAAAGCAATAGCAACATACTAAATGATCGGGTGCTAAGCTAATGGAATGGGTCATGTCAATCAGATCATTCATCTAATGATGTGATCTCGTTAATCAAATAACAACTCTTTGTCCATGGTTAGGAAACATAACCATCTTTGATTAACGAGCTAGTCAAGTAGAGGCATACTAGTGACACTCTGTTTGTCTATGTATTCACACATATATTATGTTTCCGGTTAATACAATTCTAGCATGAATAATAAACCTTTATCATGATATAAGGAAATAAATAATAACTTTATTATTGCCTCTAGGGCATATTTCCTTCAATTGAAGTGCTCTCTTTTCATTAAGTAGTGAACAAAATGGGACTAACCCAGACATGATGCTTTTTGCTTTGTTACAACAAACTATGCATCGCCCCGTTTATAAGTAGATGGAAGCACGTGGTGTTGTTGCGCCCACTCTCCCCTGGAACTATTTATTCTTGCTGTTAATCTAATACCGCTGGTAAAATTAAGTAATGCCACTCTCGGAATTAACTACTGAATCTTAGTTCAAAACTGCAACACTTGTTAGGGATTGGTGGGATTACCATTTTTGTGGCTGCTTGTTTCATCCTCCTTCAGGTCTTCCTCACGAGTTGTTTCAAATCTTGGTCTTGAAAGGTCAGTACCAACTTTCAGTACCGACTTTCCTCAGAATTAACTATTGAATCTTAGTTCAAAATTGCAAAACTTGTTAGGGATCGATGGGAGTACCATTTCTGTTAGGGATCGGCCGGAGTACATGTTTAAGAAATGTATTGTTCAGATAATGTCTCTGTTATTATACATCGGTTACAGTGTTTTACAAATGGTACTATCCTGCTTTGTAGTTCTTTCTACATGTTTAACCAAGGTAATGTTAAGACAATGTCTCTGTTAAAATCATTCAGTCACATTGCTTTAGGAATGGTACTTTTCTGCTTTGTCGTTCTTTATACATGTTGAAACAAGGCATTGTTAAGATAATGTCTCAGTTAATATGAATGAATCACACTGATTGAGAATTGCTACTCTCCTGCTTCGTTTCTCATTAAGATAAGGTAGATCGGTAATTGTTTCTTAGTAATTGTTTCCCTTATTATACCTACTAGTCGTCAACCCATGCAAATGCACGGGCTAGTTTATCGAATTAGGGTGTGAATATTTCATATTATGAACTACCTTGTAACTTTTGTCCAATTCTTATTGGTGGTTTGCATCCGATTCATCCATGAACATTTTCTAGCGGAGGTACTATCTGGCCGCTAAGCTTCATTAAATAATACCATGGATTTTTTTTTCAATGCGGGATGTGAATATTTCATCATAAGAACTACCTTGTAAGTTTTGTCCAATTCTTATTGGTCGTTCGCATCCTATTCATCGATGGACCAATTCCAAGCATATATAGGAACTATCTGGTCCCTAAGCTTCACTAATTTATATCTTGTTTTTAAACAATTAATTAATTAATACACTGTTTATTCTGTAATCATCCATGCATCTTCCACACTTGACCATATATCTAGGAAACCACATTCTTCATTGTCTATTTCTGATATTTTGGCACATATCTTTGTTATTACTTTGTTTATCAATTGCCTATTACATAAATTTTCTACAAGATATTAATTGATATATACAATTTATAAGTTACATGACTTATGATTATTCAGTCTATTTTTTTGAGAAAAATATAGTAGGTTAAACCCCAACCGTGCCCCGTTTTCTATTAATATGATGGATGAGGTACATGTGTATATGCATAGGAGGAGAAGAAAAGAAATTACATGTCTTTCTATATGTGACCCCTCCTTTAGGCTAGGTTTTGACGTCTTCATGATGATACAAAAATGCTTCTTGAAACTGAATAGGCACGTCTCTATATTAGAATCTTTGTTATCAAAGATGTTTCTACGATTCCATATAGACCAACACCCACTACTCATGATCTTATTAAAACATATGATGGTATTCCTTTTATTTGCTTCATTAAGCATATCAGTGTCCCATCCAATACCCAGATTCCACCCAAACAAATCTAACTGAATGCACATGAGAAAAAAGGTACATCCTAATTTCATTCCTCACATAGGATACAATTTTTATACCCAGCAAAAAAGTCTCTTCATCAGATCGCTATTGTTAAGTCTCTCCTGTATAAGAAGCCTGAAAAATTTTATTGTTTGGCTAAGCAAGAATATTTCCATAACCATTTGTATGGTGCTCGGGTAGGTTGAGGATCACCAATAAGGGTTTGGTTCAGGTACATTATTTTCCATTAGCCAAGTTATATGACCAGCTGTCATATTGCATAACATCGTTCTGAATGTTCAAACTCTGTATAACTGTTGTAGCTATAGCTGTTGGAAAAACAATGGATAACACATGGATGAGAAATAATTCATAAATGTCAGTGTCATCATGTAATCTAGCTTCGTTATGATCTTTAGCATATGAGTGCAACAGGAGGAAAGTTCTAAAGTGGTTGATCCTGCAAACTGTTACGCCATAATAGAATTGGGCCTAATTCATGGTCAGAGTTACATCTCAAAAATTATAAGCAGCCTCTTTTTGAAGTTGGGGGTAGTAAAATATTGCACAGTACCTATAATCAACAAAATCCAAGTGAAGACCTAACAAATGCTCGTGACTTCACTTAATACATCTATAAAGTTAATGTAGATGATAAAGTACTAAAAATGGAGCATTTGTTTAGCGGAAAAATATATGTCAAAATAGCAGCAGTTATTTCTATAGAAATTTAGTTTCATAAGCAGTCGCCTGACACTGCTTATTTTCTAGCAAAACTCAAGTGTCGTCACTAAAATAGGAAGTATTTCCAAAATTTTGCTAGACTTGCATGTAAACTGCCGTATATTTGTAATAAATAAATAAATATTGAACCATTTAACTGCATACAAACATTAATTTTGCAATTAGTGCATCAAGTGTCCAACCACAAGTTATTAGAATATATGAATTATTATTAACAACAACGCCTTATGTAGAGGAAAGTGGATTTTGCACTGAGAATTACCATACATACACACTATTTCGTTTCAGTCCAACAATTTCATCGACCTGAAAATAGAGCATAATATAGTGAATCATGTGTCCCCATAAGATTTTTCTCTGCGAACCAAAACATAGTACATCTAACTACTGTGAATGTATGAAGTAACCAAAGGTGTGCTCTACATTAATGGAATGGAACCTCACCAATACCTTTCAAAACTGAAAATGAAATCATTGCAACTATTATGCTCTTAATCCTAACGCAAAGTCTTAGGAAATTACAGATATCACAACATAAAAATAGAGGCCAAAATCATATCTTGATATATTTTCATGCTTGCAAAGTTCTAATATGAGGACACCATATAATTGTAGTAGATCTATAGAACTGCTAACGGAGCTCAAGTGTCCAACTAAACCTTATTAGAATATAGAAATTACTATTACTGCAATGCCTTGTGTAGAGGAAAGTGTATGTTGAAATGAAAATTACCTTATATACGCATAGATTTTTTTCCATTTCCAGAAATTTCATTGGCCTGAAAGCAAAACAAAATACAATGAGTCATGTGTCCCCATAAGAATCCTCTCTGCCAACGAAAACGTAGTACATCAAACTATTGTGAATGTACAATCGAACCAAAGGTGCGATACCTATATATGCTAATATCTTGTCATGCTTGCAAAGTTCTGATGTGAAGACATCATATAATTGTAGTAGATCTACAGAACTACAAGGTAAGTACAAAATTAGGCATGTTATGTAGCTTTCTCTGTAGAAACATACTAGCACCTTCCAACACCTGAAGGAAAAATGCTCATAAAGATGATGGCTCTAATAATCCTGAGTAATGGACTATCAGCAAAATAAAGAGAAATCACAGAAAAATTAATAAATTGTAAGCTTCACAATCTTGTTTTCTAGATACACATGGTAAATAAAACAAAGTGTAATTGCAAATCTAATTAGATACATATGGGCAACGATAATCAAAATCGTTTTCCACAACATCGATGAACATATCGGGCAACATAATTCAATGGTACAGATAAGGTTTTAAAATGTCAGAATCAGGTACAAATAAGGAAGCAACAATGGTGTCTACATCTATTGTACGTGGTCAGGGCATACTAAAACTCCCATAATCAAATCCTTCAAAACGAAGAGCAACAGTAGTTGATAAATTTGACATGCACATTGTTGCGAATTATTTTCTAAAAACATTTCTGAGTACAACTAATTCGAATGTACATGCAGCATACCCAAATCATGTCAGTCTTGTTCTCATACAAAGCATCATGTCTGTAGCCCATGCAAAAACTGCAGGAAGAGAAATGAAGTAACCAAATGATGTTTAGTAGATGTGGAGAACTCACAGGTTCTTTTTCACAACCCTTGTTGAATGCAGGAGGCACTCAGTGAGAAGCATTTGCTGGGAAGTTGTGAGCACTTTGTGAGATGGGTGTGTCTCGCCGATAAATTGTATCACTGGATCCGAGTATGGAGCGTGGGTAACGTTCCAGTGGATATGTATGCACACATTATTTCCCAGTTGGAGATAGAGCAAACATATGTGAGAGTTCCTTTGTGTTGAGGTTAATATCAATTTAGAGTATAACTTCTATATTACCCAACAATGCCATGATTAATCCTAGTTGATAGCACCAATTATTTCACACGCCATTCTATTTAACCTAAAATTGTCAAAAAAGGGCATTGAAATTTAGTAGTTGTCAGTTGTAACACACAATTGATAGAAAATCAATCCCCATACTTATAGAAAGTGCAACAGCAATGACACTCAATGCTTTAGTACTTGTCACATGCCATTGCTTTTATAAACCAATTGCCCGCAAAAACATTCAGATTTACAACAGAAAACTGTCAATGCTCTAATAGTTGACAGGGAGCTTCATTGCCAAGTGTTCCACAATATAACTATCTAACTGAAAGAGGATAAGAAGAAAGTTCATCAGAAGTCAATTATCTAACCTACAATGGCCACGACATGCCAGCTTGGGAAGGTACTTCCTTGAACAGGAGATTGTGGCAGACCAGCAAAAAAAGAAATCAAGAAAAGATATTAATCCTGCCATATAGGGTCCCTGGCATTTTTTGCCCATACAAAATTTGATATAGGAGTGGTTTAACCAATGGCATGTTAAAAACTGACATTAGCTCCTGCACGTTTATGTTTGTTTAGACAACATGTTTCTTAATTTATAAACTCACCTGATGAGCATAGTTATGCCCCGACCGATCTTAGGCTTCCATAGGTTGTACTGTAGGTGAGAATATTCTAGATTGAATCCCTTGAGCGCACAACACTATCTGAAGGGGCAAACTAAGGCATAGCCTAGTGGTGGGAAGGGGCTGATGCCTTCCCACCCACCCAGGTTCAAGGCACGGTACTTGCAATTTGGGTTTGTTGCACCAATTATACTGTAGGGGGTTCCCTTACAGTGTTTCTGTCAAAAAACACTATCTGAAGGGGTGATTGAAAAAAAATTGAAACCAAATCCGAAGTTAATGTGGATTCAAGTATAAACCAGAAAGAAAACAAATCCAGAACAAAAAAATGTGGGAAAACGAACCTGATCCAGAGGAGGAAAATAATCTTGACGCAATAAGCTCCTTGATTACACAGGATCCATGCCTCAACTTGGTTTTGAGAGAGACGTGGATTTGTTTTTCATTGGGGGAAGGATAGAGAGGACTAAGGCGAGAGATGGTTCACGGTGGTGGGGAGCAGGGCGGCGGCACGATCCTTGGTGAGCAACGGGTGGGGTGGTGGGCATGGGGGAATACAGGAGGACGACTTATTTTTTTAGCAAATCAAGGGGAAAGGAATGTGGGCATTCAACCTTGATGAAAGGACGAATTAAGCACGCCATTAAGGGAAAGTTACATGGCTTAATATCCACCCTAATAACTCGGTCCCACCAGAGATGAACGGTTCATAATTTTAATTAATATGGTAATTTCTTGAGAGTCTGTAATTAGTATAGGTATAGATTGTTGCTTACAGGGATATCAAAATTGAAGCTCGGTTTTATTCTGACTTTGATTTTAGTTGAACTGCACAAAAGGAGCCAATGTGACTAAGGCAAACCGCTGCATTAGTGGGTTCAGTTGGTCTTAACACTTTGCAGAAAGAAGCAATCGTTGTTTGCGCTACATTAGAGAAGGAATGATCAAGAAGCTTTACAAAGTATTAGTAGATGTTGGTGACATGACTAGTCTGCAGAGAGCATAGGCAACTCTACAACACGTGGAGTGCACTGGGCAAAAAGTGCCCAAACAAGTACAAGAAGTCAGGACAGGACTCAAAGTCTGTCAATGTCATTCTAAGCAACAATGATGGGCCATCTAGGTATGGTAATCTATTTACCGTACTTTCAGTTTGTTAGTCCACCGATTGGTGGGTTGACACTGGGGCCAATATTCATGTGTGTGCTGATGTGTCTTTATTTTCTTGCAGCATATAAATACGAAATCCATAGGGATGCTCAGCTTGATTTTAGTGGAACTGCACAAAATGTTCAGATGGTTCGTGTCCTCCATAATAATTCATCATGCACAATACATCGAATGGTTCTCTAATCATTTGTTGCCACCTTGAGCCACCGACTATCAGATGACAAACTGATGACAAACCCTGCTTGTTCCACAATCATAGGCATTACATATTTTGAATGGTAAAAGCTTGTCAAAGTTTAATCATTGATCTTAACAAGAAGACATTAGTTTAATATATTGGAATTGGAAAACCTTGTCAAATTTTGCTCATTGATGTTAGCCAGAAGTCATGCATTTGATATTTTTGAGTGGGATGCCCTTTGCTATGAGCAACGTCAATCGTTTTTTCCTATTCCTGTCTTCAGTTCAGAAGTAAATATTTACTCTGTTGAGATGCATAGTCACATGAATGTTGACTTATCTAAGGTATTTTAAGAGTTTGCTTTGAATGTTGTCTATGTAATGCCAGGCCTTGTGAGTTTGATTGCAAAGTTGAGCTTGGAATGATGTGGCATGCGGCATCATGAGCTGTTCACTGTGCCTCCTGAGAATAATGCTTCATATTTTTTTGTATGTTGAGCTAATGCCTGTGATTTGCATGTTAAGAAGATCATCCTCTTCTGTTGTTTCTGTGCTTAAGAAGTTCATTGTCTTATGTTTCATTCATAGCCTATACGACAACTCAGGTAGGTTAGAGGTGAAACCATATGATCTTCTGATCAACTCATCATCTTAGGCCGTGATTGGATTGTCGTTTTCCAACCAAAACCGCTTGTAAAACTGACTCTTGTAAATAAAAGCAGATGGTCTCGGGTGAAGCGCTTGGTTGGTCGATTTCGACTAGTAAAATATACATTGGTCTCTCAAATTACACGCATAACACGCCAGTTTTTGTTAGAGACCTCAGGCCCTCAGTTTCATTATGCCTGTATTTTACGCGTTGTTTTCGATGACGAGTAAATTACACTTGTATCTTAATACAGGTGTGAAATAAACCAGAGCTCCCAACCGCAGACTTACCGTTTCATGCCGTCTCAGTCTCTCGAAGGTGCTCATAGCTGTCCGATGATCCTGACTTCCTGAATGAGTAGCGGGCGCTGTATCAGACCATCCATAGGGCCCGCGAGGCCCTCTTTGTCGTCTTTCGAGTTGTTGCGCTCGTCATGGCACCAAGCATTGTCAAGATGGTCAATGAACATGAGGATTTAGGATATGACTTTATTTTGACTGGATGACAGTAGGGACCCACTAGGGCCATAGCCGTATGTACGCAAGTTCCTCCTTATTATATACAACTATAATTTTTCTTGCTTCCTCCTGGTTTCCTGACATCACGGTCCCACGCCATCGTCAACCTATATAGTCAATAAACGAGAGAATTGCACAAGGAGCAGCCGATAGTTGGGACCTAGCAACTCAAGCAATATTTGTTATTTTAGGTGTAAGCGGAGTTTTTCTTGAGCGAGTTTTTGTTGTTGTTCAGAGGAGTAGGGTATCAACTGGGCGGGCTGTGGCCCATCTAGCCCAGGCTATTATTTTATATCGACCAAATATCCAGCCCAAATATTATTTTTTCAAGGTGAAAATGGCCAGCCTAGCTATACTTTTTTGCGGAATACCCAACCCAGGTCAACTTGTTATTCTCCACCCCGCTGGGCTGTAAATCTTTCCTATTAGGTCTAACCAGAAATGGGCTTTAAGAAATAATAAATGGGATGTAATTATAAAAACTGGGCCGTAAATATACAAAAACGCACCAAGCAGGTAATTAGTTTCAAAAATAATATTGTTTGAATTTGGAAATTTTCATTTCATTACTTATTGCGCGCGCATTATTTTTTTAGATTTTTACTTAATACAAATTCATTTTGAAATTATATTTAATTTGACTCAAAAGTTTGGGATAATTGTTTCGGATCCCCCAAATGTGGGATTTTTGGTTGAATTTTGTTTTGAGAGGTTGATTTAAATTATTAATCGTTGTCCTGGCTAGAAAATGGGTTGTAATTTTAACAGACTGTAAATGGGTTGTAGCAAATTCCATTAGAATTCAAAAATGGGCTATACACTATTACAAATCACAAATGGGCTATATGTTCTCTGCCACAGACGTGATGCTCACTTGTGGGCCTACTATTTTTTTGAGAATTATAGTCAGTGACGCGTACGAAAGGCTTGTGGGCCTACTAAGGCGTACGGAAGGCTTTGTAAACTTATAGTCAAGACACGATTTGATGTAGGGTAGGAACCCTAGGGGCCGATCTTTGACGAAAGGAGCGGATCCCGCGAAGAACACGAAGAACACGGGGAAGAACGGTGAGAAATCACAAGGGGGAACACTCAAAAACAAGTCCAATCACACATCCACTAGACAATCAAACACACAAGATCCACAAGGTACATGAACAACAGAGGGAAAGATACAAGATAAGGTTCATCTCCATGAGGAGGTCTCGAAGGGGGCCACCCAAGGTGGGGGGGGGGGGTCTTGAATCCAAGGGGATCTTCTCCGAAAAGGGGCCGCGGTCTCTCTCGTGGAGTAGATCCGTAATGGATGAGCAAAGCTCTATGTATAAATGAGCTACTACTTTGCTGACCCTAGAAAGGAGATGGGGTTGGTCTATATATAGTCTAAGCCACGAAGGGGTAAGTGGGAGAGAGATACAAGGCCAAATGCCCGGCTGCGCACAGGAAGGGTGGTAGTACCGGTCCCTTGGTCGGTAGTACCGCTTCAGCGGTAGTACTGCTTGAACGGGCGGTAGTACCGGACTTGTGCTGCTCGATCATAGGAGTTTGTCGGGTTGAGCGGCAGTAGAGCGGAAGTTGGCCGGTAGTACCACTTGTGGGCCTTCAGCGGTAGTAGCGCTTGGTGTGGGTGGTAGTACCGCTCATCCTGGACTGGGCGGATCCTCTTCTTCCTTCTCTTCCATGCTTCTGTCACGGATGGTGTAGTTGTACACTTGTGCTTGCCCTCCTCCTCCTCGTCGATGGTGTTCTGACAATACCTTTGTGTATGTGAAGTAGAAGTCGCATGTGTCGCTTGCCGAACGGATTCTTGACATGGTGATGTCCATAGGATGCTCCGCATCATCCCTCCCCCTAGGGAAAGATCCGACCTCGGATCGAAAACCAAATCACCATGGGAGAGAGATGGCTTTGCCGTGTAGAAGCAGACGTTCACCAAGTAGTCATCATCTTCAAGCTTGGACTGGGCACTCTCCAATGTCGCACCGTCTAGTGATTCCTTCAAAATGAGCAAGGACAACAAACACTTGGAAAAATAAATGTGGTTAGCGTTAGTGCAAAACCAAGCATTCAAGAGGTGATTCACCAAACAAGTGTCGTCATCATGCAAAGCATATGGTGTGACAAAGGATTGTGACATGGCATGTAAGCACATAAATTGAGCACAAGCAAAGGTATCATGGGGACAAGCATGTAAATGTGAGGTAGATGCAAATATGAGTAACAAGAGAAGAAGCATCAACCTCAAGGTCATAGAAATCATGCATAAAGCGCTCGACAAATGGTCGATTGTAGGCATAAGAAACATTCACAACACCAAATACAATGAAGTGTCTAAACACATGGGACAAGTGTAATACAATCCAAGCATAACTTGCATATGGTGTAGTGAAGATAGTATGGCACTCAACACAATAGAAAGAGCAAGTGTTCATCATGTGTGAGGCAATCAAGGCAAGCATGTAGCAATCATTGGGACGCGACATATGTGAAGAAACGACATTGTTGCAACCAAACATGTGATAGGAGCAAGTAATCCAAGAATTGGATGCAACACACAGGGCATATATATCATGATGCATGGAATTGTGAAAATGACAAGTCGAAGCAAGATCTCTAACAAGTGTGTGATCAAGTGGTCCAAGATGAACAATAAATCTCATGGTGCAAGCAACACTAGTATGATCCGCAATATCCATTCTCAAGAAAGATGTCACCTTGAAGGCGTGTCCTTGTGCATTCTTCACATTGCCGAAGTTGTAAGAAAGGTGGTGTCAAAGCGAGTCGTGGTCGAATGTATGCAACATACTAGAGGAAATCATGGCAATCATGTCATGTGAGCAAATAATAGGAATAGGCAATGCACATGACATATCGCAAGCACAAACACCAAGCAATATCATAGTATCATAGTAGGCATGGGGCACAAAGCAAACATGGCAATAACAAGCAATATCTCCACCAAGCTTGCAAATACACATACAAGTATGAGAATCAATCATCATGTGTAATGCAAAGCATGGGTCACGAATGCATGACAAGGGCATAGTAATGAGCATATCATGCAAAGTGAACATGGCAAGATGGGCATATAATATATAATGGACAATACACCATAGCCAAGTGAAGGCCATGTAGAAGAAATGTGCGAAGTCTTTACGCGAAGAGAGCAGTGGGAAAGACAATCCATGGGATCCCAAGTCATCATTGCTCTCTAGAGCTCATTTTGTCAACTCGTGGGATTGCGAGGTTGACAAGAATTCATGGGTACCTACACAAAAGAAACACAAACGAAAGAAATTGTGTGTGTGGTAAATGTACACATCATCCATCATGATGTGTATGTGCACGCGAGAGTTAGTACAAGATAAGCATCGCTCAAAGAAATTTGATGCATGGTATAGGAACATGTCATCCATCATGAAAGAATAGTTATTGTGTATAACACGATGTGGACACAAATTGAGAATGTAAGTATATGGCACATCAATAGCATGTTTATTCATGGGAAGCATATGGTGCGCACAAGTATTGGGATCTTGCAATGAATGGGAGTGATCAAAGTCTCCTAAAATGTATGAGGACACTATGGGGGTCTCCTCATGAGCAATATCAGAAACATCATATGGAGAAAATGGACAACATCCAACACTAGGTGGTTATGGCATGGCATATGAGATAAATGATGCAAAGGGAGCATATCAATATCATCACAAGAAAAAAAATTCCAATAACCATGGGCTTGTCATCTATGCCATAAGTGCAAATTGAGTTTATTTTAATAGCATATGCATAGTCACTATGAAGAGATTGCAAATATGACATATGATTGATCTCATGCATAGCATATGACAAGTCAAGCGGATTGGCAAACATGATGTGACCTAAAGAATTATCACAAGAAATCCTATGTAACATGGCATCACAACTAATAGACTCCACATGACAATCATCATACTCATCATAAATGGGTAAATCATCGCATGGGGAAGTAGCACTAGAATGAAGCATGGTAATAGGTTGATCAACATCATGCAAGCAATCAATGTCAAGAATGTCCACTAGTGGGACTAGAGCATCACCTTCACCTATGTTACCTTTGTCATTCCACTCAAGTGGTGTAGGTGAGGTGGTAAACACCAAATGGTGGTCATCATCATCAACTTGATGGAACCATGTGGGGTGCATCATATTCCACCACGGCCATCATCTTGTCCAAAGGTAGAACGTAGTCGTCGTGAATCGGCGCGTCATCATATATGGGACCTAGCACCAAATGAGAAGACGCAATAGAGGTAGAGGTCAAGTCATTAGAAATCATAGTGGCCTCACATGCCCTATCAACTATCTCACTCTCTCTATGTGGTGGTTCACTCGCTCCCTCACAATAGGTGCACTCAAACTCACATATGGCGGGGTCACTCATCTCACTCAAGTGGTGGGGGTTGTGGCTCTCCTCACATGGGAATTGTGAAAACACATCATATATGGGGCTAGTGGTGAAGTCACTCTCAATCTCAATATGGTGGCAAAAGTCACTCAAGTCATCATACGTTGTTGTGGTCGAGGTGAAATACTCAACCATCGCATCGCTGTCGCCATGGATGAAGGCCGAAGATGGCACATCATCACTCTCGCCTCCTAGTATGGAAGCATCATCCTTGCTCGCCACCTCGTCGCTCGCCTCCAAAGCGTGTTCCTTGATTGGCTCCATAGTCGTAGTCATCGATGCACCGTCTTGAAAAAGAGTCATGGAGGACTCGGCATCATCAATGCCACAAAGAGGGATGGCAGTGAAGTCGAACTTGGGAGCATCATCTTGGAGCTCGTCGGGCTTGGACATCATGGTGGTACTAGCCTCATGCTCGTTCTTATGGAGCTTGGTCGTCGCGAAGTGAGCTTGGGGTGGAGAAGCTTTGGCCTTCATGAGTTCTTGTTCCGCCTTGAGAGCACCAATGTAGTTGTCGTCAAGGGACTTGTAGTTCTCGGGGAAGATCGTCTTGGAGATGTCGTTGTGCAATCCCATCATGAAGTGGAACTTCATCAAAATGGCGTCGTCCACGCCGGCTTGTCGCAAGGCAATCTTCATCTCCTTGAAGTACTCGTTGATGGACTTGGATCCTTGGATGGTGTTCTCCAATTGGCGTAGAAGTTGTTCCGTGTAGGTTGGAGGCACAAACTCTCACCGCAAAGCTCTCTTCGTCTTGGGCCAACTCACGTCGTAGGTCTCCGAAGGTGCATGAAGTCACCATGTGGACGCGTAGTCGTGGAAGTTACTTGTGGCGCACTTCACTTGATCTTCGGGAGGAACTTGATGTAGCTTGAGGTAGTCGTCCATCAAACGCTCCCATTCGAGATACTCCTCAGGTTCTTGAGTCCCATAGAAAGGTATTGCATGGTCGGTATCGAGGTAGTAGCTTGTGGAAGTCGAGGACTTGAGCTTGGGGAGCTTCTCTTGAAGTGCTTGTGGGCGAAGATGCAGTATGTCCATAGGTGAAGATGCCTTGAAGTCGCTTGGTGAAGATGCCAAGGGAGATGGTGAAGTCGTTGAGTGGTTGTTGGTGTTGAGATCTTGACCTTGACGTTTGTGGTGGTGATGGTGTCGATGCCGATGAGACCTTGCCAGAGATGGTAGTTTGGAAGCATGTGTACTTGAGCGTCTTCTCGAAGATGAGGAAGATCGCTTGTAGGACTTGATGAGGGCTTTGATCTCCTCCATTTGAGCTTGCATCTTGGCGTCGGTAGAGTTATTCGTGGCATCGAACTCGCCATTGTTGTTGTAGACCGAAGGTGAAATGCCTTGCCTATCCGTCACAAGACTCAAGTAGAGGTGAGTAGGAAATGAGATGAACAATACCAAGTTACCTTTTCCCAAAGTTGAGGATGTATCCCCTTTCACTCAATGTGAGATGAAAGAATAGTGGAATTGGTACCGGACTTGTTCACTCACACCTACAAACTAAAGCTTATGGAGTAGCTCGGTGAGGATAGTGGCACAAAAATTTAATGCAAAATTTTCACAAGAGCCAATAATGTTGAAAGAGATTCACAAATTCGCAAGTGAAACAAGTAGACCAATAGCAATATATGTCACACGGAAACCCACACACGAATAGATAAATGGGGGCGTGCAACCAAGGGATGAGCACAAAATGTCGAATCCACGGAAAACGCTCGTGTTGCACAACTCAAGGGAGACGCTAGCACGATTTCTCAATAGGCGGATATGACACTTGTGCACAACCTATAAGATGCAAAATATAAGGACGTTCTATCCCAAGTATGCTATGTGTATGATGTTCCAGTGCTTTAGCACAAGATGATCCAAGATGATCGGATATGACAATCTTATATGCAATGTGGTATGGTGCTATGGCTATTGCTTACAAGCTTCTTGTGTTTCTCTCTTTTTGCTTAAAAGCTTATTCTTTTTTTTGTATTGCCACTTATGCGAAATGCACAAACCAAGATAGCGATTGGGTACATGCGGGAACAAACTTGAGGCACAAGAGATGATATGATGATACCAATATGATACCGATATGGTATGGTATGTATGTAATGAAAGGTGTAGACCACTAATGTGCACAAGTAACGTTGCCGGCAATACTCAAAGGCTAGTCTCGATAGGCAAGTGACGCAAAATAGGCTAGGGGTTATCAATGCAATGGCAAGGGAATATACAATGGAGGGATACCACGATACCAAGATGATATGGAGGTTACTGTCCTTGGCGATGATGAGTGGCGGTGATCTTGATGGAGATAACAAGATGATGGAGACTCTTCCCTAAGTAGCCGAAACACCTTAGGAAACGGAAAAACCGTGAACTCAAAATCTCAAATGTCAAATGTCAAATGTAAAAATGGTGGTAGCGGGATGCGGTGGTGGAATGATGGGTTATGCAAGTAGGCAATGCGGAAATGGAGTGTAAGGTGGTGGACCATACACGGTGTCGGAGTTGGAAGCACGGTCCCTAACTAGCCGAAACACCTTAGGAGACACAACTCACAACACAAACAAAATTGGCTTAAGTCGGTGTGGAAGAAGTGTATGGTTGGTAAGCCTATGCGGAAGTGGTGGTGGTGGTTGATGAAGAAGCAACCATCCCTAAGTATCCTAGACACCTTAGGAAACTCAAATCACTCCTCAAGCAACCACTAATGCGATGGGGAACAAGATTGGTTAGGTTGCGGAAGTCGGTGGTGGTGTAGCGGATGATGTGGTGGAAGCCCTAGGCAAAGATGCCAAAGTTCCAAAATTTTCATGGAGTCAAATGGTGTTGAAACCTATGTATAGGGATGGGGGATGTCAATGGCTACTCAACGAGCTAAATAATGCGAAAATCGTACTCCGGATGTTAAAGTTATGGTCGATACGGTGAAACTCGGAATGCTGAAACTGGTAGGGGCGGAAGTACCGCTTGGAAAGGCGGTAGTACCACTTGTGGTGCTCAGCGGCAGTATGGCTTGGTGGGGCGGTAGTACCGTCGTGTCGGGAAAATTCACACAACTGGATTGGGACGAATTTTGGGGCGGAAAAGGATGATTTCATGGTCAAAATTCGAGCGATTTCATTGATGGAAAGTGGAGAAAATTAGGGAGATGCTAGATCCACTTGAAACCAAGCAAATTTATGGATCAAATCCAACAAAACTTCGTCAGAATAACAAATCACAAAACAATTTGGGGCTATTTTTGGTGGGGATTTTCGAAATTGGGGAAGAACACAACAAAATTAGGCTAGAAAACGATGAGGGGAGGCTCCGAAATCATGATCAACGTGGCTTTGATACCAAGATGATGTAGGGTAGGAACCCTAGGGGCCGATCTTTCACGAAAGGAGCGGATCCCGCGAAGAACACGAAGAACATGGGGAAGAACAGTGAGAAATCACAAGGGGAAACACTCAAAAACAAGTCCAATCATACATCCACTAGACAATCAAACACACAAGATCCACAAGGTACATGAACAACAAAGGGAAAGATACAAGATAAGGTTCATCTCCATGAGGAGGTCTTAAAGGGGGGCACCTAAGAGGGGGTCTTGAATCCAAGGGGATCTTCTCCGAAGAGGGGCCGCGGTCTCTCTCATGGAGTAGACCTGTAATGGATGAGCAAAGCTCTATCTCTAAATGAGCTACTACTTTGCTGACCCTAGAAAGGAGGTGGGGTTGGTCTATATATAGTCTAAGCCATGAAGGGGTAAGTGGGAGAGAGATACAAGGCCAAAGGCTCGACTGCGCACTGGCAGGGCGGTAGTACCAGACTTGTGCCGCTCGATCACAGGAGTTTGTCGGGTTGAGCGGCAGTAGAGCGGAAGTTGGCCGGTAGTACGGCTTGTGGGCCTTCAGCGGTAGTACCGCTTGGTGTGGGCGGTAGTACCGCTCATCTTGGACTGGGCGGATCATCTTCTTCCTTCTCTTCCATGCTTCTCTCGCGGATGGTGTAGTTGTACACTTGTGCTCGCCCTCCTCCTCCTCGTCCATGGTGTTCCGACAATACCTTTGTGTATGTGCAGTAGATGTCACACGTGTTGCTTGCCGAACGGACTCTTGACATGGTGATGTCCACAGTATGCTCCGCATCACGATTCTAGCAGCAGTGGCCATTGGATGTCCATCCAATGGCTGTAGTGCTTCTTCAATCTCGGATGTTCTTGCTTTAGCCGCCCAAACCATCACCGGCGGTACCACCTACTACCGCCTCCCCTGGCCGGATATGCTGCTGCGCAGGCTTCACCGGCCCACTCTAGTCCCAAATGCAGTCCTGGCCATTCCTCTACTCGCCAACACCTCATGTTCTTCGCCGGCGATGGCAGCCTAACACCGCAGCCGAACCAATGAACCCTCGTACTCCCCTTCGTGTGGGCATCCACTGATGTGTCTTCGCCGGCTCCGGGTCGTTCCCTTCGTAATACTCGTCATTGTTCACTGCGTTGGTTCTCTCGGCGCGGCGTGATACGTCTCCAACGTATCTATAATTTTTGATTGTTCCATGGTATTATATTATTTGTTTTGGATGTTTAATGGGCTTTAATATATTTTTTAATATTATTTTTGGGACTAACCAATTAACCAAAAGCCCAGTGCAAATTGTTGTTTTTTGCCTATTTCAGTGTTTCACAGAAAAGGAATATCAAACGGAATCCAAACGGAATAAAACCTTCGCGAGGATCTTTTTTGGAACAAACGTGATCCAGGAGACTTGGAGTGGACATCAAGGAAGCAGCGAGGCGTTCACGAGGTAGGAGGGCGTGCCCCCACCCTCGTGGGCCCCTCACAGCTCCACCGACCTACTTCTTTCACCTATATATACTCTCGTACCCTGAAACCTTCAGGGAGAGCAAAGAAACACCTTTTCCACCACCGCAACCTTCTGTACACGTGAGATCCCATCTTGGGGCCTTTTTCGGCGATCTGCCGGAGGGGGATTCGATCATGGAGGGCTTCTACATCAACACCATAACCTCTCCAATGATGTGTGAGTAGTTTACCACAGACCTTCGGGTCCGTAGTTATTAGCTAGATTGTTTCTTCTCTCTCTTTGGATCTCAATACAAAGTTCTCCTCGATCTTCTTGGAGATCTATTCGATGTAACTCTTTTTGCGATATGTTTGCCGAGATCCGATGAATTGTGGGTTTAAGATTTAACTATCTATGAATATTATTTGATTCTCCTCTAAATTCTTATATGCAGGATTTGATATCTTTGCAAGTCTCTTTGAATTATCAGTTTGGTTTGGCCTACTAGATTGATCTTTCTTGCAATGGGAGAAGTACTTAGCTTTGGGTTCATTCTTGCGGTGTCCTTTCCCAAAGACAGCAGGGGCAGCAAGGCACGTATTGTATTGTTGCCTTCAAGGATAAAAAGATGGGGTTTATATCATATTGCTTGAGTTTATCCCTCTACATCATGTCATCTTGCCTAATGTGTTACTCTGTTCTTATGAACTTAATACTCTAGATGCATGCTGGATAGCGGTCGATGTGTGGAGTAATAGTAGTAGATGCAGAATCGTTTTGGTCTACTTGTCAGCGACGTGATGCCTATTCATGATCATTGCCTTAGATATCATCATAACTATGCGCTTTTCTATCAATTGCTCGGCAGTAATTTGTTCACCCACCGTAATATATGCTATCTTGAGAGAAGCCACTAGTCAAACCTGTGGCCCCTGGGTCTACTTTATATCATATAAGTTTCCAATCTACAATTCTAGTTACTATTTATTTTGCAATCTTTATTTTCCAATCTATATCACAAAAATACCAAAAATATTTATCTTATTATCTCTATTAGATCTCACTCTCGTAAGTGACCCTGAAGGGATTGACAACCCCTTTATCGTGTTGGTTGCGAGGTTCTTATTTGTTTGTGTAGGTACGAGGGGATTTGCATGTAGTCTCCTACTGGACTGGTACCTTGGTTCTCAAAAACCGAGGGAAATACTTATGCTACTTTGCTGCATCACCCTTTCCTCTTCAAGGGAAAACCAACACATGCTCAAGAGGTAGCAAGAAGGATTTCTGGCACCGTTGCTGGGGAGATCTACGCACAAGTCAAGACATACCAAGTACCCATCACAAACTCTTATCCCTCGCATTACATTATTTTCCATTCGCCTCTCGTTTTCCTCTCCCCCACTTCACCCTTGTCATTTTGTTCCTCTCCTTTCCATTCGCCCTTTTTCTGTTCGTCTCTTTTCGCTTGCCTCTTGTTTGCTTGTGTGTTGGATTGATTGGTTGTCACGATGGCTCAAGATAATACTAAATTATGCGACTTTACCAATACCAACAACAATGATTTTATTAGCACTCCGATTGCTCCTCTTACCGATGCTGAATCTTGTGAAATTAACACTGCTTTGCTGAATCTTGTCAAGAAAGATCAATTTGTCGGCCTTCCTAGTGAAGATACCGCTACCCATCTAAATAGCTTTGTTGATTTATGTGATATGCAAAAGAAGAAAGATGTGGATAGTGATATTGTTAAATTGAAGCTATTTCCATTTTCACTTAGAGATCATGCTAAAACTTGATTCTCTTCTTTGCCTAAAAATAGTATTGATTCTTGGAATAAGTGCAAAGATGCTTTTATCTCTTAAGTACTTTCCTCCTGCTAAGATCATCTCTCTTAGAAATGATATTATGAATTTTAAGCAACTTGATCATGAGCATGTTGCACAAGCTTGAGAGAGGATAAAATTAATGATACGTAATTGCCCTACACATGGTTTGAATTTATGGATGATTATACAATTTTTTATGCTGGATTAAATTTTGCTTCTAGAAAACTTTTAGATTTGGCCGCGAGAGGCACTTTTATGGAAATCACTTTAGGAGAAGCTACTAAACTCCTAGATAATATTATGGTTAATTATTCTCAATGGCACATCGATAGATCTACTAGTAAAAAGGTTCATGCGATAGAAGAGATTAATGTCTTGAGTGGAAAGATGGATGAACTTATGAAATTGCTTGCTAATAAGAGTGTTTCTTCTGATCCTAATGATATGCCTTTGTCTACTTTGATTGAGAATAATAATTAATCTATGGATGTGAATTTTGTTGGTAGGAACAATTTTGGTAACAACACGTATAGAGGAAACTTTAATTCTAGGTCGTTCCCTAGTAATTCCTCTAATAATTATGGTAATTCCTACAACAACTCTTACAGAAATTTTAATAAGATGCCCTCTGTTTTTGAGACTAGTGTTAAAGAATTTATGAATTCGCAAAAGAATTGCATTGCTTTGCTTGAAGAAAAATTGCTTAAGATTGATGAGTTTGGCTAGGAACGTGGATAGAATTTCTCTTGATATTGATTCTTTGAAACTTAGATCTATTCCACCTAAGCAAGATATCAATGAGTCTCTCAAAGCCAGGAGAATTTCCATTGATGAGTGCAAAGAAAGAACCGCTAGGATGCATGCCAAGAAAGATTGCTTTGTAAAAGCATGTTCTAGTTTCATGATAATAATGATGAAGATCTAAAAGTGATTGTTGTGTCTCATATTAAATCTTTGTTTGCCAATAAGAATCTTGATAAAGATGGGACTGGAAATGAGTCAAATTTATTTAGAAGGTGTCCCAATGAATCGGAGTTTTTAGATCTTGATGAAAAAAATGGTAAAAGTGGGATTGAAGAGGTTAAAACTTTACTTAGCAATGAACCCACTATTTTGGATTTCAAGGAATTTAATTATGATAATTGATCTTTGATAGATTGTATTTCCTTGTTGCAATCCGTGTTAAATTCTCCTCATGCTTATGATCAAAACAAAGCTTTCACAAAACATATAGTTGATGCTTTAATGCAATCTTATGAAGAAAAACTTGAATTAGAAGTTTCTATCCCTAGAAAACTTTATGATGAGTGGGAACCTACTATCAAAATTAAGATTAAAGATCATGACTTCTATGCTTTATGTGATTTGGGTGCTAGTGTTTCCACGATTCCAAAAACTTTGTGTGATGTGTTAGGTTTCCGTGAATTTGATGATTGTTCTTTAAATTTGCATCTTGCGGATTCCACCATTAAGAAACCTATGGGAAGGATTAATTATGTTCTTATTGTCGCAAATAGGAATTATGTGCCCATAGATTTCATTGCTCTTGATATAGATTGCAATCCTATGTGTCCTATTATTCTTGGTAGACCTTTCCTTAGAACGATTGGTGCAATTATTGACATGAAAGAAGGAAATGTTAGATTCCAATTTCCCTTAAGGAAAGGCATGGAACGCTTTCCTAGAAAGAAAATTAAATTACCTTATGAATCTATTATGAGAGCCACTTATGGATTGCATACCAAAGATGATAATACCTAAATTTATTCTTGCTTTTATGCCTAGCTAGGGGCGTTAAACGATAGCGCTTGTTGGGAGGCAACCCAATTTTATTTTTGTTCCTTGCTTTTTGTTCCTGTTTAGTAATAAATAAATCATCTATCCTCTGTTATGATTGTTTTTTTATGTTTTAATTAGTGTTTGTGCCAAGTAAAGCCTTTAGGATCTTCTCGGATGATCGTTATTTGATCTTGCTGAAGAAATAATAGAAAGTATGCGCTCATGAGAATAATTTTCATTTTTAACAAGAGAGCGATAAAATACTGATTCCAACTACAGTAGATCAATATACAAATTATTTAGGTCGTACTAATTTGGTAGGATTTTGGAGTTACAGAAGTATTCGAAACCTATAGATTACTACAGACTATTCTGTTTTTGTGTGTTGTTTGCTTATTTTGATGAATCTATGGCTAGTATCGGGGGGTATGAACCATAGAAAAGTTGGAATACAGTAGGTTTAACACCAATATAAACAAAGAATGAGTTCATTCCAATACCTTAAGTGGTGATTTGTTTTCTTATACTAATGGAGCTCATGAAATTTTCTGTTGAGTTTTGTGTTGTGAAGTTTTCAAGTTTTTGGGTAAAGATTTGATGGATTTTGGAACAAGGAGTGGCAAGAGCCTAAACTTGGGGATGCCCAAGGCACCCCAAGGTAAAATCCAAGGACAACCAAAAGCCTAAGCTTGGGGATGCCCTGGAAGGCATCCCCTCTTTAGTCTTCGTCTATTGGTAACTTTACTTGAGGCTATATTTTTATTCACAACATGATATGTGTTTTGCTTCGAGCGTCTTGTATGATTTGAGTCTTTGCCTTTTAGTTTACCACAATCATCCTTCCTGTACACACCTTTTGGGAGAGACACACATGAATCAGAATTTATTAGAATACTCTATGTGCTTCACTTATATCTTTTGAGCTAGATAATTTTGCTCTACTGCTTCACTTATATATATATATATATATTTTTAGCACGGTGGTGGATTTATTTTATAGAAATTATTGATCTCTCATGCTTCACTTATATTATTTTGAGAGTCTTTTAGAACAGCTTGGTAATTTGCTTCGGCTATAAAACTAGTCCTAATATGATAGGCATCCAAGATGGGTATAATAAAAACTTTCATATAAAGTGCATTGAATACTATGAGAAGTTTGATACTTGGTGATTGTTTTGAGATATGAAGATGGTAATACTAGAGTCATGTTAGTTGAGTAGTTGTGAATTTGAGAGATACTTGTGTTAAAGCTTGTGATTCCCGTAGCATGCATGTATGGTGAACCGTTATGTGATGAAGTCGGAGCATGATTTAATTATTGATTGGCTTCCTTATGAGTGGCGGTCAAAGAAGGAAATGTTAGATTCCAATTTCCCTTAAGGAAAGGCATGGAACGCTTTCCTAGAAAGAAAATTAAATTACCTTATGAATCTATTATGAGAGCCACTTATGGATTGCATACCAAAGATGATAATACCTAAATTTATTCTTGATTTTATGCCTAGCTAGGGGCGTTAAACGATAGCGCTTGTTGGGAGGCAACCCAATTTTATTTTTGTTCCTTGCTTTTTGTTCCTGTTTAGTAATAAATAAATCATCTATCCTCTGTTATGATTGTGTTTTTTATGTTTTAATTAGTGTTTGTGCCAAGTAAAGCCTTTAGGATCTTCTCGGATGATCGTTATTTGATCTTGCTGAAGAAATAATAGAAAGTATGCGCTCACGAGAATAATTTTCATTTTTAACAAGAGAGCGATAAAATACTGATTCCAACTGCAGTAGATCAATATACAAATTATTTAGGTCGTACTAATTTGGTAGGAGTTTGGAGTTACAGAAGTATTCGAAACCTATAGATTACTACAGACTATTCTGTTTTTGTGTGTTGTTTGCTTATTTTGATGAATCTATGGCTAGTATCGGGGGGTATGAACCATAGAAAAGTTGGAATACAGTAGGTTTAACACCAATATAAACAAAGAATGAGTTTATTCCAATACCTTAAGTGGTGATTTGTTTTCTTATACTAACGGAGCTCATGAAATTTTCTGTTGAGTTTTGTGTTGTGAAGTTTTCAAGTTTTTGGGTAAAGATTTGATGGATTTTGGAACAAGGAGTGGCAAGAGCCTAAACTTGGGGATGCCCAAGGCACCCCAAGGTAAAATCCAAGGACAACCAAAAGCCTAAGCTTGGGGATGCCCTGGAAGGCATCCTCTCTTTAGTCTTCGTCTATTGGTAACTTTACTTGAGGCTATATTTTTATTCACCACATGATATGTGTTTTGCTTCGAGCGTCTTGTATGATTTGAGTCTTTGCCTTTTAGTTTACCACAATCATCCTTCCTGTACACACCTTTTGGGAGAGACACACATGAATCAGAATTTATTAGAATACTCTATGTGCTTCACTTATATCTTTTGAGCTAGATAATTTTTCTCTACTGCTTCACTTATATATATATTTTTAGCACGGTGGTGGATTTATTTTATAGAAATTATTGATCTCTCATGCTTCACTTATATTATTTTGAGAGTCTTTTAGAACAGCTTGGTAATTTGCTTCGGCTATAAAACTAGTCCTAATATGATAGGCATCCAAGATGGGTATAATAAAAACTTTCATATAAAGTGCATTGAATACTATGAGAAGTTTGATACTTGGTGATTGTTTTGAGATATGAAGATGGTAATATTAGAGTCATGTTAGTTGAGTAGTTGTGAATTTGAGAGATACTTGTGTTAAAGTTTGTGATTCCCGTAGCATGCATGTATGGTGAACCATTATGTGATGAAGTCGGAGCATGATTTAATTACTGATTGGCTTCCTTATGAGTGGCGGTCAGGGTCGAGCGATGGTCTTTTCCTACCAATCTATCCCCTAGGAGTATGCACGTAGTACTTTGTTTCGATAACTAATAGATATTTGCAATAAGTATGTGAGTTATTTATGACTAATGTTGAGTCCATGGATTATACACACTCTCACCCTTCCACCATTGCTAGCCTCTCTAGTACCGCGCAAGTTTCCCCGGTACCATAAACCCACCATATATGTTCCTCAAAACAGCCACCATACCTATCTATTCTGGAATTTCCATAGCCATTCTGAGATATATTGCCATGCAACTTTCCACCGTTCCGTTTATCATGACACGCTTCATCATTGTCATATTTCTTTGCATGATCATGTAGTTGACATTGTATTTGTGGCAAAGCCATCGTTCATAATTCTTTCATACATGTCACTCTTGATTCATCGCATATCCTGGTACACCACCGGAGGAATTCACATAGAGTCATATTTTTGTTCTAGTATCGAGTTGTAATTCTTGAGTTGCAAGTAAATAAAAGTGTGATTATCATCATTATTAGAGCATTGTCCCAGTGAGGAAAGGATGATGGAGACTGTGATTCCCCCACAAGTCATGATGAGACTCCGGACGAAAAAACATAAAGAAAAAAAAGAGGCCATAAAAAGGGGAGAAAAGGCCCAAATAAAAAAATTGAGAGAAAAAGAGAGAAGGGGCAATGCTACTATCCTTTTACCATACTTGTGCTTCAAAGTAGCACCATGATCTTCATGATAGAGAGTCTCCTATGTAGTCACTTTCATATACTTGTGGGAATCTTTCATTATAGAAGTTGGCTTGTATATTCCAATGATGGGCGTCCTCAAAATGCCCTAGGTCTTCGTGAGCAAGCAAGTTGGATGCACACCCACTTAGTTTCTTTTGTAGCATTCATACACTTATAGCTCTAGTGCATCCGTTGCATGGCAATCCCTGCTCATTTACATTGATATCTATTGATATTCATCTCCATAGCCCGTTGATACGTCTAGTTGATGTGAGACTATCTTCTCTTTTTTGTCTTCTCCACAACCACCATTCTATCCCACCTATAGTGCTAAACCCATGGCTCACGCTCATGTATTGCGTGAAGATTGAAAAAGTTTGAGAACGTCAAAAGTATGAAACAATTGCTTGGCTTGTCATCAGGGTTGTGCATGATTTAAATATTTTGTGTGGTGAAGATAGAGCATAGCCAGACTATATGATTTTGTAGGTATAACTTTCTTTGGCCATGTTATTTTGAGAAGACATAATTTCTTTTTAGTTTGCTTGAAGTATTACTATTTCTATGTCAATATTAAACTTTTACTCTTGAATCTTATGGATCTAAACATTCATGCCACAATAAAGAGAATTACATTGAAAATTATGTTAGGAAGCATTCCACATCAAAAATTCTGTTTTTATCATTTTCCTCCTCGAGGACGAGAAGGAATTAACCTTGGGGATGTTTGATATGTCTCCAACGTATCTAGAATTTTTGATTGTTCCATGCTATTATATTATCTCTTTTGGATGTTTAATGGGCTTTAAAATACCTTTTTATGTTATTTTTGGGACTAACCTATTAACCGAAAGCCCAATGCAAATTGCTGTTTTTTTGCCTATTTTAGTGTTTCGCAAAAAAGGAATATCAAACGGAATCCAAAAGGAATGAAACCTTTGCGAGGATCTTTTTTGGAACAAACGTGATCCAGGAGATCTGGAGTGGACGTCAAGGAAGCAGTGATGCAGCCACGAGGTAGGAGAGCGCACCCCCACCCTCGTGGGCCCCTTGCAGCTCCACCGACCTACTTCTTTCATCTATATATACTCTCGTACCCTGAAACCTTCGAGGAGAGCAACGAAACACCTTTTCCACCGCCGCAACCTTCTGTACCCGTGAGATCCCATCTTAGGGGCCTTTTTCGGCGATCTGCCAGAGGGGGATTCTATCACGGAGGTCTTCTACATCAACACCATAGCCTCTCCGATGATGTGTGAGTAGTTTGCCACAGACCTTTGGGTCCATAGTTATTAGCTAGATGGCTTCTTCTGTCTCTTTGGTTCTCAATACAAAGTTATCCTCGATCTTCTTGGAGATCTATCTGATGTAACTCTTTTTGCAGTGTGTTTGCCGAGATCCGATGAATTGTGGGTTTATGATTTGATTATCTATGAATAATATTTGATTCTCCTTTCAATTCTTATATGCATGATTTTCTATTTTTGCAAGTCTCTTCGAATTATCAGTTTGGTTTGGCCTACTAGATTGATCTTTCTTGCAATGGGAGAAGTGCTTAGCTTTGAGTTCAATCTTGCGGTGTCCTTTCCTAGTGACAGCAGGGGCAGCAAGGCATGTATTGTATTGTTGCCATCGAGGATAAAAATATGAGGTTTATATCATATTGCTTGAGTTTATCCCTCTACATCATGTCATCTTGCCTAATGCGTTACTCTGTTCTTATGAACTTAATACTCTAGATGCATGCTGGATAGCGGTCGATGTGTGGAGTAATAGTAGAAGACGCAGAATCGTTTCGGTCTACTTGTCACGGACGTGATGCCTATATTCATGATCATTGCCTTAGATATCATCATAACTATGCGCTTTTTGAAGGAAATATGCCCTAGAGGCAATAATAAAAGTTATTATTTATTTCCTTATATCATGATAAATGTTTATTATTCATGCTAGAATTGTATTAACCGGAAACATAATACATGTGTGAATACATAGACCAACAGAGTGTCACTAGTATGCCTCTACTAGACTAGCTCGTTAATCAAAGATGGTTATGTTTCCTAACCATAAACAAAGAGTTGTTATTTGATTAACGAGGTCACATCATTAGTAGAATGATCTGATTGACATGACCCATTCCATTAGCATAGCACCCGATCGTTTAGTATGTTGCTATTGCTTTCTTCATGACTTATACATGTTCCTATAACTATGAGATTATGCAACTCCCGTTTACCGGAGGAACACTTTGGGTACTACCAAACGTCACAACGTAACTGGGTGATTATAAAGGAGTACTACAGGTGTCTCCAATGGTAGATGTTGGGTTGGCGTATTTCGAGATTAGGGTTTTGTCACTCCGATTGTCGGAGAGGTATCTCTGGGCCCTCTCGGTAATGCACATCACATAAGCCTTGCAAGCACTGCAACTAATATGTTAGTTGTGAGATGATGTATTACGGAACGAGTAAAGAGACTTGCCAGTAACGAGATTGAACTAGGTATTGGATACCGACGATCGAATCTCGGGCAAGTAACATACCGATGACAAAGGGAACAACGTATGTTGTTATGCGGTCTGACCGATAAAGATCTTCGTAGAATATGTGGGAGCCAATATGGGCATCCAGGTCCCGCTATTGGTTATTGACCGGAAACGTGTCTCGGTCATGTCTACATTGTTCTCGAACCGTAGGGTCCGCACGCTTAACGTTACGATGACAGTTATTATGAGTTTATGCATTTTGATGTACCGAAGGTTGTTCGGAGTCCCGGATGAGATCACGGACATGACGAGGAGTCTCGAAATGGTCGAGACGTAAAGATTGATATATTGGAAGCCTATGTTTGGACATAGGAAGTGTTCCGGGTGAAATCGGGATTTTACCAGAATACCGGGAGGGTTACCGGAACCCCCCGGGAGACTAATGGGCCTATTGGGCCTTAGTGGAAAAAGAGAAAAGGGACAAGCCCATGGCTGGCTGGCGCCCCCCCTTTCCCCAAGTCCTAGTAGGACTAGGATAGGGGGCCGGCCCCCCTTCTCTCTCTTTCCCCCCCGGGAGTCCTAATAGGATTAGGATTGGGGGGAGTCCTACTCCCGGTGGGAGTAGGACTCCCCTGCGCCTCCTCTCCCTTGGCCGGCCGGCTCCCCCTCCCCCAACCTTTATATACGGGGGCAGGGGGCACCCCAAGACACACAACTTGATCCTTGAGATCGTTCCTTAGCCGTGTGCGGTGCCCCCTGCCACCAAATTCCACCTCGATCGTACCGTTGTAGTGCTTAGGCGAAGCCCTGCGTCGGTAGTACATCAAGATCGTCATCACGCCATCGTGCTGACAGAACTCTTCCTCGACGCTTTGCTGGATCGGAGCCCAAGGAACGTCATCGAGCTGAACGTGTGCTAAGAACTCGGAGGTGCCGGAGTAACGGTGCTTGGATCGGTCGGATCGGGAAGAAGACGTACGACTACTTCCTCTACGTTGTGTGATCGCTTCCGCAGTCGGTCTGCGTTGGTACGTAGACAACACTCTCCCCTCTCGTTGCTGTGCATCACCATGATCTTGCGTGTGCGTAGGAAATTTTTTGAAATTACTGCGTTCCCCAACAGTGGCATCCGAGCCTAGGTTTTATTGTTTGATGTTATATGCACGAGTAGAACACAAGTGAGTTGTGGGCGATACAAGTCATACTGCCTACCAGCATGTCATACTTTGGTTCGGCGGTATTGTTGGGTGAGACGATCCGGACCAACCTTACGCGTACTCTTACGCGAGACCGGTTCCCTCGACGTGCTTTGCACACAGTTGGCTTGCGGAAGACTGCCTCTCCAACTTTAGTTGAACCAAGTGTGACTACGCCCGGTCCTTGAGAAGGTTAAAACGGAGTCTATTTGACGAACTATCGTTGTGGTTTTGATGCGTAGGTGAGATGAGTTCTTACTTAAGCCCGTAGCAGCCACGTAAAACTTGCAACAACAAAGTAGAGGACGTCTAACTTGTTTTTGCAGGGTATGTTGTGATGTGATATGGTCAAGGCATGATGCTGATTTTATTGTATGAGATGATCATGTTTTGTAACCGAGTTATCGGCAACTGGCAGGAGCCATATGGTTGTCGCTTTATTGTATGCAATGCAATCGCGATGTAATGCTTTACTTTATTACTAAACGGTAGTGATAGTCGTGGAAGCATAAGATTGGCGAGACGACAACGATGCTACGATGGAGATCAAGGTGTCGCGCCGGTGACGATGGTGATCATGACGGTGCTTCTGAGATGCAGATCACAAGCACAAGATGATGATGGCCATATCATATCACTTATATTGATTGCATGTGATGTTTATCCTTTTATGCATCTTATCTTGCTTTGATTGACGGTAGCATTATAAGATGATCTCTCACTAAATTATCAAGAAGTGTTCTCCCCGAGTATGCACCGTTGCCAAAGTTCGTCGTGCCCAGACACCACGTGATGATCGGGTGTGATAAGCTCTACGTCCAAATACAACGGGTGCAAAACAGTTGCACACGCAGAATACTCGGGTTATACTTGACGAGCCAAGCATATACAGATATGGCCTCGGAACACGGAGACCGAAAGGTCGAGCGTGAATCATATAGTAGATATGATCAACATAATGATGTTCACCATTGAAAACTACTCCATCTCACGTGATGATCGGTTATGGTTTAGTTGATTTGGATCACGTGATCACTTAGAAGATTAGAGGGATGTCTATCTAAGTGGGAGTTCCTAAGTAATTTGATTAACTGAACTTAAACTTATCATGAACTTAGTACCTGATAGTATCTTGCTTGTTTATGTTGCTTGTAGATAGATGGCTCGTGCTATTGTTCCGTTGAATTTTAATGCGTTCCTTGAGAAAGCAAAGTTGAAAGATGATGGTAGCAATTACACGGACTGGGTCCGTAACCTGAGGATTATCCTCATTGCTGCACAGAAGAATTATGTCCTGGAAGCACCGCTGGGTGACAGGCCTGCTGCTGGAGCAACGCCAGATGTTATGAACGTCTGGCAGAGCAAAGCTGATGACTACTCGATAGTTCAGTGTGCCATGCTTTACGGCTTAGAATCGGGACTTCAACGACGTTTTGAACGTCATGGAGCATATGAGATGTTCCAGGAGTTGAAGTTAATATTTCAAGCAAATGCCCGAATTGAGAGATATGAAGTCTCCAATAAGTTCTATAGCTGTAAGATGGAGGAGAACAGTTCTGTCAGTGAGCATATACTCAAGATGTCTGGGTATAATAATCACTTGATTCAGATGGGAGTTAATCTTCCAGATGACTGCGTCATTGACAGAATTCTCCAATCACTGCCACCAAGCTACAAGAGCTTCGTGATGAACTATAATATGCAAGGGATGAACAAGACTATTCCCGAGCTCTTCGCAATGCTGAAAGCTGCGGAGGTAGAAATCAAGAAGGAGCATCAAGTGTTGATGGTTAGCAAAACCACTAGTTTCAAGAAAAAGGGCAAAGGGAAGAAGAAGGGAAACTTCAAGAAGAACAGCAAGCAAGTTGCTGCTTAGGAAAAGATACCCAAGTCTGGACCTAAGCCTGAAACTGAGTGCTTCTACTGCAAGCAGACTGGTCACTGGAAGCGGAACTGCCCCAAGTATTTGGCGGATAAGAAGGATGGCAAAGTGAGCAAAGGTATATGTGATATACATGTTATTGATGTGTACCTTACTAGAGCTCGCAGTAGCACCTGGGTATTTGATACTGGTTCTGTTGCTAATATTTGCAACTCGAAACAGGGACTACAGAATAAGCGGACGCTAGCAAAGGACGAGGTGACGATGCGCGTGGGAAACGGTTCCAAAGTCGATGTGATCGCGGTCGGCACGCTACCTCTACATCTACCTTCGGGATTAATATTAGACCTAAATAATTGTTATTTGGTGCCAGCGTTGAGCATGAACATTATATCTGGATCTTGTTTAATGCGAGACGGTTATTCATTTAAATCAGAGAATAATGGTTGTTCTATTTATATGAATAATATCTTTTATGGTCATGCACCCTTGAAGAGTGGTCTGTTCTTGTTGAATCTCGAAGATAGTGATACACATATTCATAATGTAGAAGCCAAAAGATGCAAAGTTAATAATGATAGTGCAACTTACTTGTGGCACTACCGTTTAGGTCATATCGGTGTAAAGCGCATGAAGAAACTCCATACTGATGGGCTTTTGGAACCACTTGATTATGAATCACTTGGTACTTGCGAACCGTGCCTCATAGGCAAGATGACTAAAACACCGTTCTCCGGTACTATGGAGAGAGCAACAGATTTATTGGAAATCATACATACCGATGTATGTGGTCCGATGAATATTGAGGCTCGTGGCGGATATCGTTATTTTCTCACCTTCACAGATGATTTAAGCAGATATGGGTATATCTACTTAATGAAACATAAGTCTGAAACATTTGAAAGGTTCAAAGAATTTCAGAGTGAAGTTGAAAATCATCGTAACAAGAAAATAAAGTTTCTACGATCTGATCGTGGAGGAGAATATTTGAGTTACGAGTTTGGTGTACATTTGAAAAATTGTGGAATAGTTTCGCAACTCACGCCACCCGGAACACCACAACGTAATGGTGTGTCCGAACGTCGTAATCGTACTTTACTAGATATGGTGCGATCTATGATGTCTCTTACTGATTTACCGCTATCATTTTGGGGTTATGCTTTAGAGACGGCCGCATTCACGTTAAACAGGGCACCATCAAAATCCGTTGAGACGACACCTTATGAACTATGGTTTGGCAAGAAACCAAAGTTGTCGTTTCTTAAAGTTTGGGGCTACGATGCTTATGTGAAAAAGCTTCAACCTGATAAGCTCAAACCCAAATCGGAGAAGTGTGTCTTCATAGGATATCCAAAGGAAACTATTGGATACACCTTCTATCACAGATCCGAAGGCAAGCCTTTTGTTGCTAAATTCGGAAACTTTCTAGAGAAGGAGTTTCTCTCGAAAGAAGTGAGTGGGAGGAAAGTAGAACTTGACGAGGTAACTGTACCTGCTCCCTTATTGGAAAATAGTACATCACAGAAAACTGTTTCTGCGACACCTATACTAATCAGTGAGGAAGCTAATGATGATGATCATGAAGCTTCAGAACAAGATACTACTGAACCACGTAGATCAACCAGAGTGAGATCCGCACCAGAGTGGTACGGTAATCCAGTTCTGGAAGTCATGATGCTAGATCACGATGAACCTACGAACTATGAAGAAGCGATGGTGAGCCCAGATTCCGCAAAGTGGCTTGAGGCCATGAAATCTGAGATGGGATCCATGTATGAAAACAAAGTATGGACTTTGGTTGACTTGCCCGATGATCGGCAAGCAATTGAGAATAAATGGATCTTCAAGAAAAAGACTGACGCTGACGGTAATATTACTGTCTATAAAGCTCGACTTGTCGCGAAAGGTTTTCGACAAGTTCAAGGAGTTGACTACGATGAGACCTTCTCACCCGTAGCGATGCTTAAGTCTGTCAGAATAATGCTAGCAATTGCCGCATTTTATGATTATGAAATATGGCAGATGGATGTCAAAACTGCATTCCTGAATGGATTTCTGGAAGAAGAGTTGTATATGATACAACCAAAAGGTTTTGTCGATCCAAAGGGAGCTAACAAAGTATGCAAACTCCAGCAATCCATCTATGGACTGGTGCAAGCATCTCGGAGTTGGAATAAACGCTTTGATAGTGTGATCAAAGCATTTGGCTTTATACAGACTTTTGGAGAAGCCTGTATTTACAAGAAAGTGAGTGGGAGCTCTGTAGCATTTCTGATATTATATGTGGATGACATATTGCTAATTGGAAATGATATAGAATTTCTGGATAGCATAAAGGGATACTTGAATAAAAGTTTTTCGATGAAAGACCTCGGGGAAGCTACTTACATATTAGGCATAAAGATCTATAGAGATAGATCAAGACGCTTAATTGGACTTTCACAAAGCACATACCTTGACAAGATTTTGAAGAAATTCAAAATGGATCAAGCAAAGAAAGGGTTCTTGCCTGTGTTACAAGGTATGAAATTGAGTAAGACTCAATGCCCGACCACTGCAGAAGATAGAGAGAAAATGAAAGATGTTCCCTATGCTTCAGCCATAGGCTCTATCATGTATGCAATGCTGTGTACCAGACCTGATGTGTGCCTTGCTATAAGTTTAGCAGGGAGGTACCAAAGTAATCCTGGAATGGATCACTGGACAGCGGTCAAGAACATCCTGAAATACCTGAAAAGGACTAAGGATATGTTTCTCGTATATGGAGGTGACAAAGAGCTCACCGTAAGAGGTTACGTTGATGCAAGCTTTGACACTGATCCGGACGATTCTAAATCACAAACCGGATACGTGTTTACTTTAAACGGTGGAGCTGTCAGTTGGTGCAGTTCTAAACAAAGCGTCGTAGCGGGATCTACATGTGAAGCGGAGTACATAGCTACTTCGGAAGCAGCAAACGAAGGAGTCTGGATGAAGGAGTTCATATCCGATCTAGGTGTCATACCTAGTGCATCGGGTCCAATGAAAATCTTCTGTGACAATACTGGTGCAATTGCCTTGGCAAAGGAATCCAGATTTCACAAGAGGACCAAACACATCAAGAGACGCTTCAACTCCATCCGGGATTTAGTCCAGGTGGGAGACATAGAGATTTGCAAGATACATACGGATCTGAATGTTGCAGACCCGTTGACTAAGCCTCTTCCACGAGCAAAACATGATCAGCACCAAGGCTCCATGGGTGTTAGAATCATTACTGTGTAATCTAGATTATTGACTCTAGTGCAAGTGGGAGACTGAAGGAAATATGCCCTAGAGGCAATAATAAAAGTTATTATTTATTTCCTTATATCATGATAAATGTTTATTATTCATGCTAGAATTGTATTAACCGGAAACATAATACATGTGTGAATACATAGACCAACAGAGTGTCACTAGTATGCCTCTACTAGACTAGCTCGTTAATCAAAGATGGTTATGTTTCCTAACCATAAACAAAGAGTTGTTATTTGATTAACGAGGTCACATCATTAGTAGAATGATCTGATTGACATGACCCATTCCATTAGCATAGCACCCGATCGTTTAGTATGTTGCTATTGCTTTCTTCATGACTTATACATGTTCCTATAACTATGAGATTATGCAACTCCCGTTTACCGGAGGAACACTTTGGGTACTACCAAACGTCACAACGTAACTGGGTGATTATAAAGGAGTACTACAGGTGTCTCCAATGGTAGATGTTGGGTTGGCGTATTTCGAGATTAGGGTTTTGTCACTCCGATTGTCGGAGAGGTATCTCTGGGCCCTCTCGGTAATGCACATCACATAAGCCTTGCAAGCACTGCAACTAATATGTTAGTTGTGAGATGATGTATTACGGAACGAGTAAAGAGACTTGCCAGTAACGAGATTGAACTAGGTATTGGATACCAACGATCGAATCTCGGGCAAGTAACATACCGATGACAAAGGGAACAACGTATGTTGTTATGCGGCCTGACCGATAAAGATCTTCGTAGAATATGTGGGAGCCAATATGGGCATCCAGGTCCCGCTATTGGTTATTGACCGGAAACATGTCTCGGTCATGTCTACATTGTTCTCGAACCGTAGGGTCCGCACGCTTAACGTTACGATGACAGTTATTATGAGTTTATGCATTTTGATGTACCGAAGGTTGTTCGGAGTCCCGGATGAGATCACGGACATGACGAGGAGTCTCGAAATGGTCGAGACGTAAAGATTGATATATTGGAAGCCTATGTTTGGACATAGGAAGTGTTCCGGGTGAAATCGGGATTTTACCGGAATACCGGGAGGGTTACCGGAACCCCCCGGGAGACTAATGGGCCTATTGGGCCTTAGAGGAAAAAGAGAAAAGGGACAAGCCCATGGCTGGCCGGTGCCCCCCCTTTCCCCAAGTCCTAGTAGGACTAGGATAGGGGGCCAGCCCCCCTTCTCTCTCTTTCCCCCCCGGGAGTCCTAATAGGATTAGGATTGGGGGGAGGAGTCCTACTCCCGGTGGGAGTAGGACTCCCCTGCGCCTCCTCTCCCTTGGCCGGCCGGCTCCCACTCCCCCAACCTTTATATACGGGGGCAGGGGGCACCCCAAGACACACAACTTGATCCTTGAGATCGTTCCTTAGCCGTGTGCGATGCCCCCTGCCACCAAATTCCACCTCGATCGTACCGTTGTAGTGCTTAGGCGAAGCCCTGCGTCGGTAGTACATCAAGATCGTCATCATGCCGTCGTGCTGACGGAACTCTTCCTCGATGCTTTGCTGGATCGGAGCCCGAGGAACATCATCGAGCTGAACGTGTGCTAAGAACTCGGAGGTGCCGGAGTAACGGTGCTTGGATCGGTCGGATCGGGAAGAAGACGTACGACTACTTCCTCTACGTTGTGTGATCGCTTCCGCAGTCGGTCTGCGTTGGTACGTAGACAACACTCTCCCCTCTCGTTGATGTGCATCACCATGATCTTGCGTGTGCGTAGGAAAATTTTTGAAATTACTGCGTTCCCCAACACTTTTCTATCAATTTCTCGGTAGTAATCAGTTCACCCACCGTAATATATGATATCTTGAGAGAAGCCACTAGTGAAACCTATGGCCCCGGGTCTACTTTATATCATATAAGTTTCCAATCTACAATTCTAGTTTACTATTTATTTCGCAATCTTTATTTTCCAATCTATATCACAAAAATACAAAAAAATATTTATCTTATTATCTCAGATCTCACTCTCGTAAGTGACCGTGAAGGGATTGATAACCCCTTTATCGCATTGGTTTCGTGGTTCTTATTTGTTTGTGCAGGTACTAGGGGATTTGCGTGTAGTCTCCTACTGGATTGATACATTGGTTCTCAAAAACCAAGGGAAATACTTATGCTACTTTGCTGCATCACCCTTTCCTCTTCAAGGGAAAACCAATGCATGCTCAAGAGGTAGCGTGACATGGTCAACTTTATCAACAAATGACAGCCATCGGGGACAGAGATCCAGTGCCTTGCCCACTGCAAGGCACGGCGTAACTGGCGGCCAGCCAGCCGTTGGATCAGAGGGGCGGATCAGATGAGGCATGTATGTGGATTGCCTGATAGTAGGGACGCACATGGCCCATGGCCGCACGCAGCAAGTGCCCCCGTATTATGCGAAAACAAATAATTTCTCCCCCTGACAGGTTTGACCCACCAGTTACATCTTCACACGTAAAGAAGTGCTTCCTTTATTACGCGGAAATAAAAAGTTTCCTCTTTGTGACAACTGGGGCCCACCAGCTTTATTATGATCCTTTTCGTGAAAATATAGATTGTACCGACGATCCTAAATTGTTTTATTTTTATTCTAACTCGAAAAGCAAGAAATAAAAAAACTAGAAAACATCTTCGCACGCAAGGAAGTGCCACCTTATTACACGAAAAAATTTGATTCCCCCTGCTAGCTGGGACCCACCAGATTTGTAGGCTGACTTGTGGGCCTACTAAGTTAACGCGTATGCATGGCTTTGTCAACTTAGTCAATAAACGATTCTAGCTGCACTGACCGTTCGATGTTAATCCAACGGCCAAGCTGCATCTTCAATCTCTAGTCTTGTTGCTTCGGCCGCCCAAACCTGCGCCCGCCGTATCGCCTGCTCCAGCCTCCCATGGCCGACTGTGCTGCCGCGCAGGCCTCACCGCCTGACCATACTACTACTGGCCAGGCCTTCCCTCTACTCACCCACACCCGCTATTATTCTCCAAAGATGGCAGCCTCAAACTGCAGCCGAAGTAGTCAACCCTCGTACTCCCCTCCACGTGGGCATCCACTACTGTGTATTCCCTGGCTCCGGGCCATTCCCTTCCTAGGTCGCATCGTCGTCCACCACCTTGGTGCTCTCGGGCGGTACGGCATCGTCAACATGGTCAACGAATGACAACCATCAAAAGAGGACTGTAAGTGGAGAGGCAGACAGCTGGGTCCATGGCCGCACACAAGGAAGTGCCTCCTTATTACGTGCAAAATAATGATTCCTCCACCTGACACCTTGGACCTACCGGAAGGGCCTCTGTATTTCATGAAAAAAAGTCCCCCCTGACAATTGGGACCCACCGGCTTTATCTTCGCATAGAAGGAACTGCGTTCTTACCCCTTGATAGCTGGGACCCATCAGGTTGAAGCAAAGAGAGCGTTATCTGTCCGGCCACAAACATGTACGTACATAGCGGTTGATCGGTGTCTTTGTAGCGACGTACCGTGGCCAAGTAAGGATCGGCACGTGTTGAAGTAGAGGCGCCGACGTAGCATGTCACGTAGTCCCGTCTATATCGTGTACACGTACGTACGGCCATGCTCCAACATTGTAAATACGACTACATACGTACATACGGCCGGGGCCTCTAATGCGTACATCGACTAATGCCGTTCATCGGAAGCCAACCGGCTGGGTCGGAAAGGAGAAACTGTGTCATCATCGTGTTCATGGGGAGGCAATGGAATGCGTCGTGTTCATCGGGAGGCAACGGAATACATTGTGTTCATCGGGAGCCAACCGGCTTGGACTGAACAGCCGATCGAAACGAGGCATAGCGTACCGCAAAACGGAGGAAACGGCCTTGTGTTCGACCGGCCACCGTCCAACACAAGTCTGTTTCCTCTGTTTTGTGGTACGCCACACCCCTCCCGATCAACAGGACCCCGTTTCTACAGTAGGAGGTCCGTTTCCTCCATTTTGCGGTACGCCAGACCCCTCCTGATGAACAGGATCCCGTTTCGACCATGGTCGGTCGAACACAAGGCCATTTGCTCCGTTCTGCAGTACGCCAGGCCTCGTTTCCATCGGCTGTTCCATCCAAGCCGGTTGGCTCCCGATGAACACGACGACGCATTCCGTTCCGACCCAGCCGGTTGCCTCCCCATGATCACGATGACGGTGCAGCTTCTCCGTTCCGACCCAGCCATGTACACGAGCCTTGGTCGTATGTATGCACGAGTAGGCGATCAAGACCCCACCCGTATGTACGTACGTGGTCGTATTTTCTTTCTTGCACCCTGGCCCTGTACGTACGTGTACATGCTACCTGCGCCTCTACTACAACACATGCATGCCTCTACTACGACACGTGTGTGCCTCTACTTCGACATGTGCGCGCCTCTACATCGACCAGTATGTATGTACACGTTCGCGACCAGAATAACAATGCTACGTACGCTTCGACCGGGTGGGTCCCAACTGTTAGGCACTTCCTTGCATGCGAAGATGTAGCTGGTGGGTCCCAGCAGTCATGGGGGAAACGTATTTTTCGCGAAATACGGTGGCCTGTCCGGTGGGTCCTTGCTGTCAGGTGGTGGAATCATTATTTTCCGTGTAATAAGGAGGCACTTCCTTGTTGCGGCGTTGGACCCAGCTGTCAGCCTCTCCACATATAGTACTCTTCCGATGGAAGTCGTTCTTTGATCATGTTGACCACGCCGCGTCGAGAGCACCAAGGCGGTGGACGACGGCAAGGCCTAGGAAGGGGACGTCGTGGAGCCGGGGAAGACGCGACAGTGGATGCCCACGTGGAGAGGAGTATGAGGGTTCACTGGTTCGGCTACCATGTGAGGCTCCCGTCACCGCAGGGCCTAGCCAGCGGTGGGAGTAGTAGGGGGCTGTGAGGCCTCCGCGGCAGCACAACCGGCCACGGGAGGCAGGAGCAGGCGGCACGACTGGCGCAGCTTTGTGCGGCTGGAGCAAGGAGACCAGAGGTTGAAGAAGCACGATAGCTGTTAGATGGACATCGTACGGTCACTGTAGCTAGAGTCGTTTATATTGACTAAGTTGACAAAGCCCTTGGTACGTGCCAACTTAGTAGGCCCACAGGTCAGCCTCCGAGATGGTGCGCCCCAGATATTAGGGGGAGGAATCATTTTTTTGGGCGGGTGAAGCTAGAATATCCGAGATTGAAGAAGAAGCACGACATCCGTTGGATGGACATCCAACGGGCATTGTTGCTAGAACCGTGTGTTGCCTATAAGTTGCTAAAGCCTTGCATACACGTCAACTTATTTTTTTTTGAGGTGACGCGTCAACTTAGTAGGCCCACAAGTGTGTGGCAGAGAACTTATAGCCCATTTGAGATTTGTAAGAATGTACATCCCATTTTTGAATTCTAATGGAATTTACTACAGCCGATTTATAGTTTGTTAAAAGTACAACCCATTTTGTAGCTAGGACAACGATTAATAATTTCAACCAACCGTTCAAAACATAATTCAATAAAATTTCCCACATTTTGATGGGATCCGAAATATTTTTATCCCGAAATTTCTAGTCAGATTAAATACAATTTCAATATAAATTTGTCTTACATAAAAGTCCAAGGAAACATTGCGCGCACAACAATTATTGAAATTAAAATTTTCAAAATCCAAAAATAATATTTTATAAAGTAATTGCGTGTCTCGTGCTTTTTTTAGTTATAGCCCTGTTTTTATAATTACATCCCATTTATTATTTCTTAAAGCCCATTTTCTTGTTGAACCTAATGCATCCCTCCTAGAAAAGATTTGCAGACCAGTGCGGCGGAGAATAACAAGTTGACCTTGCCTGGGTATTCCTCAAAAAAAAGTATAGCTGGGCTAGCCATTTTCAGCTTGAAAAAAATTAATATCTGGGCTGGATATCTGGCATGGGCTAGACAGGCCGCAGCCTGCCCAATTAATACCTTTCTCTCCTCTGAACAACAATGAAAACATCGCTCTTGTCTAAAAAACCGAAAACATCGCTCAAGAAAAACTGTGCAGTGCTCACACCTCAAATACACAAATACTGCTCGAGTTGCTTGGTCCCAGTTGCCGGCCGCTCCTTGCGCAATTATCTTGTTTATTGACTACATAGGTTGACAATGGTGTGGGACCGTGATGTCAGGAAACCAGGAGGAAGCAAAAAAAATTACAGTTGTAGTATATAATAAGGAGGCACTTGCGTACGTGTGGCTATGGCCCTAGTGGGTCCCCACTGTCATCCTCTCCAAGTAAAGTCACCTCCTCATTCCTGATGTTTGTTGACCATGTCGACAACGCAAGACAGCCGCGCCACGGTGAGTGCAACAACTCGAAGGAAGATGGAGAGGGCCTCGCGGGCCCTACGAATGGTTTGATACAGCGCCCGCTACTCATTCGGGAAGCCGGGATCATAGGGCCACATGTCCACGATGGCATTGTCGTTCGCTTGTTCACCGGTACACGTTGGGGAGACGGAGGTTGCATCACAGGTCCTCCTATGCTGGTAGCTCTTCCGACTTTAGGGCGTCGAAGTGCGGCCACACCTTCTCTATGGTGAACACTGCATGGACCAGCTTAGACAAAGGCGCCGGCTCCTGGTCGGAAGCTACATCCATCGTCTGATTGTCGTTGCTCAACTCGGCAAGCTCGCTGGCGAGCCAGCATGTCCGGCTGCTGGACCGACCCGCTGCCAAGCACGAGTCTGACTGCCCTGGCCCACCCAGACCGCCTCCCTCGCTCGCGCGCGCTTTCCGCCCGGAACGGTCAGCGCCGCCCGCCCCACTTCCCGGTGCAGGCGATGGCTCCGCCTTCATACGACACAAGTGCCATCCTTCCGTCCGTCTGCACCCACATTAACAATATGCGGTTGCCGAGGCGGCTACTCCGGCACCACACGTTCGTCCCTCCGCCGCCCACCATTGCTATATAAACTGTTGCACTAGCCATAGCCGCAGTCATCCGCCTCTGTTCCCTTTCTCCTGTCCACACCACTACTACCCACCATGGCTTCCTCGCGCTCCAGCGCTCTTCGGGACGGGCGGACGACGGACCACAAGGAGATGGCAGCCATTGCTGCCGACTGCCTAGCCAGCAGGCAGCCGAAGGACGGCGACATCCCATTGGAGAACATGCTAGTCGATGATCCGGCGCCAACCCCCTCCTCTGCGCCATCCTCGCTGGTGCATTGCACCATCACCATCGGCGAGACCCGTGCCCAATACATGGACATGATGAGGCAGAAGCGTGAGGAGTAGTTCCAGGAGGCGCAGGCCGACGCCGCCTACAACCACCATCTCCTCCAGGAGCACATACAGGCAGAGGAGCAGATCACCGCGGAGCAGGAGGCGCTGCTCGACTCGTACCGCTTCGCCCGCGAGGGCCGCCTCGAGCGCTAGCGGTATCGCATGCGGGTGGTGAAGGCTACAGCCGCCTACAAAGAGGGCGATGAAGCGGGCGAGGCAATGTTTGGCGAGACCGAGGAGGAGGCAGAGGACAATGAAAGCTCCGACGAGTCCCCACTCCACTGGCGTCGACAAGGCCCTGCTCCGCCAAGGCCCCGCGGCGTAAACAACAAGGCGGAGGACATCGCCGGCTCCGCCGAGGCCCCGCCCCGCCAACAACGAGGCAGAGGACATCACCTGCTCAGCCGAGGCCCCACCCTACCGACAACGAGGGGAAGGATTTCCCCCACTCCGCCGAGGGGCCACCCCGCCGGCAACGAGATAGAGGACATCGCCAGCTTCGTCGAGGCCCCGCGCTACTGCCAACGAGGCCGTGCTACACAGAAAATGAGGAAGAGTAGAACATGGTAGGTCACCACCGCTCGGGTCCAAGTAAGGCCACCGATGCTACCCTTCGGTTGAAGCCAAGCTAGGCGGGTTGACCATTGACGGCCGATTAGCTTCTTGGCGGCAACGTGGAGTCGGAGAGCTATGTTGGAGAAGGACACTGCTTCTACCCCTTTTTAGTTGAAGAATGTATGAAATGTAATGAAATCTGGCATGTTTATATGAACTCCGACCGTGCATGAATGAATTTAGTTCGATTAGTTTGAATTCTTGTATCACTGGCATTGGATGAGCATGCAAAACAAAACGTACTAGCATTATTCCCAGGGTGATCACCCCATTTGCAGGAATTTCACATGTACTCCCTCCGGTCCTTTTTAGTCTGCATACAAGTTTTATCTGCAGTCAAAGTATCTCTACTTTGACCGGAGTACAAAGAGTTTGAGCAGCTTTTTAGCGTTCTTGTACATTGCAATCAAACACATAGGCCTGGCAATTCATAGAGAACATTCCAAACAATCGATGATTATGCATCTCAGTGATTGACATGTCAGAGCCAATATTTACTTCACAACTAAAGAATAAAGAAAAATAGATCGACGCTGCTGATAGCAAAGGGCGTCCCATTTGAAAATATCAAACGCATGTCTTCTTTCTAACATCAATGAGCAAAATTTGACAAGGTTGTCCCATTCCAAAATGTCAAATGCTTGTTGTTTTGCGTACATCAATGAGCAAACTTTGACAAGGTTTTCCCATTCCAAAATGTCAAATGCTTGTTGTTTTGCATAAATCAATGAGCAACTTTGACAAGGTTTTCCCATTCCAAAATATCAAATGCCTACGATTGTGGAATGAGCAGGGTTTGCCATCAGTTCGGACATTGACATGGCACCTCGTGCTAAATAAACCAGTTGTTCTTTTTGTGCAGTTCCACCAAAATCAACCAAATTCGCGTGTAGCTTGTATGATTTCGCCGTTATATGTTGCAATACCTTGAAAATATGGGCACCTCCTTTCTTGTGGTGGATATGAATGATTCGATGTATTCATAAACATTTTGTGCAGTTCCCATTGAAATCAAGCGGAGAAACCATGTTTGCACAAATACAAAAAAAGTGATTAGTATAAAGAAAACTGTACTATGAATTGACAGCTTAAATAGGCACCTACATGGTCCATGTAGAGCACACTTTTAAAACATGGAACCCACCGGAAAGAATCCTAGAACAACATTTTACTTGCGCATCACAGCAAAAAGATGGAGATATGTCAGTCCTTCTAAGTTGAAGTTAGTTTGGTCTTGTGGGGAGTAATGTAACCATCCTTCAACTGCTCCTTTTGATGAGAAGATAGACAGGGCTTCTTCATCCTGGCATAATTGGAACTAGTCACTTCACGTACTCCATATTCTTCTTCAGAGGAGAATGATCCTGTTGTGCAAAGACAAGAGGACAACTAAATGCTAGCATCTCTGTTTGCTCGGAAAAAGGGAAAGGAAATATTTAAAACAGCACAGATGAAGCACTTCTCAAGGACAATACCACTTTCTCATGACAGTATCTAAACAGTAGCACAACACCAATAGATATGACAAAGCTCAATCATATGGATGAAATCCGTGGGCGAGTACCAACCTTTGTCAGGATGCTTATTGTGTAGAGCATACAGATCAAGCACTTCTCCCAAAACATCCATTGTTATCTACTATGGTTGCCATGCTTACTATATACTCGTCGATTAGTTTAATCTTTCCAACATCTTCTTGTGCCGTTCCACTAAAATATATGGTATCTTCAAAGAAGATCCTTGTTTGCACAAGTAGAGATAATTACATATTACATTAAGAGTGGCATCAAATCAGTGGCAAAACAGTTCCTCGTTCCAGCCATAGCAATAAATTAAGATGCAAAACTCTATCATTACTTGTGTCATCACAGTTCCAGTGCTTCATTATAGCACCGGGAGTTGATTTTTGTTTTTCTTCTGCTTGTGCTTCCCCTTCATCACTTGGTTCAATAACAGACAAGCTTCACCTTCAATGTAAGATTTGACATGTCAATTAGGGAGCACAAGTATAGCACTAAACAATGACATTAATTTTTGGATGAAAGTGGCAAAATATAGGCCAACAGTTGTGAAATATCCTTATCTTACCTCAATGGGATATTACGGTGCACATACAGATTGGAGGTCTTGTCTCCATTTGTGCAGTTCACTAAAGTCAAGCAACATTACCTTACAAGTAGCACAACATATGAAAGCACACTGCACAATCGTGTGAAAGAAAGCTAGTACTAACCTCTCATGACGTGGAATTCAAACAACTCACAAGAAGAAGATCTGAACCAAATTTGCCAACACTGATAGGAAGTAAGATCTCCTCTTGTGCAGTTCCAATAAGATCAAGCAATCAAGCAACATTGTCAGTGTGACATTTTGGTTGAACTGCACAAAACACTCTTAAAACAAAAGTGTTTTGTGCAGTTCAACAAAAGGTCACAATAGCAACGAGGTGAAGTAGATAACCCTGTTTACATAGAGGTGTAAAGGAAACAAATAGTAGTGAATAACGGTGGATGACACAGAAGCCAACAAAAAGAAGCATCTAACGTATCTAAATGGGCAAGAAAGCAAGACAGTAGAATTTCTCAAACGGTGGCATTGATTAATATTAACAGAGAGATTATATTAACAATAAAATTCGTTAAACATGGAATTTGCTTTTAAATGTGGCATTGCATCAATTTTCTGGCGGCATTATTAGAAGGTGTTTGTTTATAGGGACTTTTTGGTGTAGGGTCTAAAAAAGTCCTTGTCAGTCCCATCTAAACCAAATAGGAGGGACTTTTAGGGACTAAAAGTGGGCATTTGGGACTAAAGAAAGAAGACCCCGATGGAGAGACTTTTTGGGACTTTTTCCAATGGTTGGTCCTGCCCCGCATCGCACCTTGTCTCTATTAGTTCATTACTAGGGGTAACATGGTCTTTTAGCATGTTATTTAATAACCTCTAGTCCATGTTTAGTCCCTGGAACCAAGCAGGTAGGGACTAGGGACTTTTTAACCAAACGGGGCCTTAGATTAACAACGGCTAAAGAGTTGCACGGGACAGTGGACGCACCAGCACCAGGTGCATCTACCGATGTATGAAGGGGTGATGCACAGGCTATTGCAACAAAGAACAAAGAACCAAGGAGCATATTTGTGTTGGTCCCAGTTTTGTTATCTTTAGACACCTTTCCCTGTGTGAACATAGCAAATCTAGTCATGCTCAAACTCTATAGCCTTGTCCCCCAAAACAAAAAGACCAGTTTGTTACAGATGTGTGTACTGCGTTTGTCATTTTTTCCCTTTTCGACCAACGTAGGTGCTGGATAGCCATTCTATACTAGTACTTTCCCCCTTCCTTTCCTCTTTGAACCATGTCCTAGATTCATGCTATATAACTTTCCACACTATGTTCCCCCATTCCTTTCGTCTTTGAACCACGTCTTAGATTCATGCTATACAACTTTCCCCACTACTTTCTCCCCTTCCTTTCCTTTTTGAACCAAGTCCTAGATTCATGCTATACAACTTTCCCCACTACTTTCCCCCATTCCTTTCCTCTTTGAACCACATCCTAGATTCATGCTATACAACTTTCCCCACTACTTTCCTGTTTGATCCAACATCTAGATTCGAGTGCAGAAGCAGAAAAAGCCCACATGCAGCTAGAGCAATGCATGTGGAATAAGTAAATTATACCATAACGTTCTTGGGGTGTGGTTTGGTGGGCGACCGGAGGCTGTTCGGCCCACACTACGTACGTCAGCGAGGAAGAAGGGGTCGGAGGCCCTCCCACACTGCCGCTTGGTGAAAGAGAACAGTTGTGCTGGTGGTGGATTCCCTCCCTCACCGACGGCGATAGCGTTAAGCCTCCTTCCCTTCCCGGCGGACGGATCCTGCCGGCTCTTTGACCAGCAGTGAGGGGAGAGAGAGAGGCCAATGAAGTCTTGTTTGGATCTGGAGAGGTTGAGAGAGTGTGAAGAGAGCAACTACAAGCATTGAGGCTCCAGCATGTATATATACTGGAGAGAGAGTGTGAAGAGTGCAAACCCTAGAAAGCAAGCGCCGAGGCTACAGCATATATGTGATGAGGTGATTATACGGTCACTATGAGATCGTATAGCTCCGTATCCATCCATTTTGACCAGTCAAAGAATCCTCCTGGCATCGCCCCAGATCACTTTCTCTCTGTCATGTGGGGCCTACCTGTCATTGGGTGGAATAAAGAAGTCGAACAAAAACAAAATTATGCTCAAGTGTAGTAATCCAACCCGAGACCTCAAGTTTGATGAGCGAACAGGCTAACCAACTACACCACCCTCCCGTTATGTTCAAGGAGAGGAAAATAACCTTTTATACATTACTGCATTCATGTGACAAGGATGCCGTGTTTTTTTTGCGTGCGAGTCATTGAGATTTAAATCATAATCGTGTCATGTGGCTTTGTTGGTAAGGTCTTTTGGGATTTAAAGCAGTGTTGGTAGTACAAAATAATGCAGCCTTAGTCACCTTACCTCTCTCCACGTAGTACGTTGGGTCCCTCAAGTCAGAGGGTGAAATAAACAAATTAATAAGAAAAATTAAAAGCGCCAGCGGTGTACCTTACCTCACACATCTCGCTATTGCTCATGAACACTTTCCAATTGATCCCTCTGTTCGTTCATGTACTATTTTAAGTGAATCCTTATTATAACATGCACACAATTTTGGGCACTTGTATTCGACCTAAGTCAGTGTGCCACCATATCTCGTACTAGTCCCTCCGTCTAGGTGTAATCAGTCACGTTAGAAGGTGCAGCGATACCAACGTGCAAGCAGATTGGAGGAGGAGAAACTTGACCGGTCCTTCCTCCAATCAAAGCCCTAATTTCTGTCTCTAAACTCAACAATTAATCCCAACAACTAAGAGATGTCGTTTTAGCTACCATGCAGGGCCACGTACTAAATCGCATGCAAGCCGACTTTGATTTCTTGACTGATCAACACGTAGTTGCACTCCATGCATTGGGTTTCTGGGGGAGATAACAAGGCAGAGTAAGTGTTTGGTTACATTGCTTAGTTCCAAACGCCTTACCTTACCCGACTAGGCTATAAACTGTTCTTGCTAAGGATCCAAACGCTCCCTAAGTAACTCGCACGATATTCCTATTCTATGAACATGTGTGTGCGTGTGCGTGTGTGTTTAATAGCATGTGTGTGTTAGAGAGAGCAACACATCGACCTACTCCTACAGAGAGATGGTGTGTAGTGTACAATTTAGCTGCGAGAGTCCGTACATCCTCTTCCGGGCGTCCCGGTCGGGACAGGCGGACTGCTGCCACGCCCGCTCCTGACCAGCCTGGCCCACCCAAAGCCCCTCCATCGCCCGCGCGCGCTTCCCGCCCGAAACGGTGATGCATTCATGCCCGGGAGGAGCGGACGCGACCTCTCACTAGTGCCTACGTTGAAGAGAGAAGCGGGTTCAAGAGTGATGGTTGCTTCGTTCGTCCAACTTACTGCTGGGTCTATATGATTTGGTGGCTCATTGGTCATTACTATTGACGTGGTAGGACTGCTGGATGTCCCACGCTTTCGGTGAAAGGAGGTACTACTAGATTACAATTTTCTCCATTCTTACAGTGGAGGAGTGCGTGGGCAGTGAAAACACGCAGGCTCAGTGATTACATGGCCCACCTCACATTATCACTATATTTTCTGGACACCATGCGACACCTAACTCTTTACATAGTACTACTACTAGTATAGTACGCACTGTAATTTATCAGCTAGATAAATTTGTACAATGCTATGAAGCTTCCAGCTTTTGTATCATGTATCTTGCATCCAAGGTTGCCCGTTGCAACATTTCATCAAATACGAAGGAGACTAACATGCATGCTATTGCATCTCAATGATTGACAGATCATAGCCAATATGTACTCCAGCCGTTCCAAAATAAGTGTCTCAACTTTATGCAAACTTTGTACTACTACTAAAGTTGACACTTATTTTGGAACATATACAGCTAAAGAAAAAAAGATCCATGCAGTCCCTAGCCCTTGAACCGTAAACCCTAACCACACTTTAATTTGCTGGCAACGTTGGAGCTTCCAAAGAAATGAATTTTGCAACCCTTTGACCATCGGACCATTTTGTGCAGTTTCACCAAAATCGAGATGAGCACCCCTGTGGCAAAGGAATTGAAGAAGCAAGATTAGAATAACATTACTGGGACTAGTTGATGAGACATATACTCATCACAAATACAATGCGTAGAAGCCAGTAGAGGTATGTGCGGGGTAAAGAAGTAGAGAAATATCCACATGGAGTGATGTGGGCAGATGGAGCAGTGGTGCAAGACGGCTGTAAAGGGAGTTGTACTTGAGGGATATCGGGACGTATCTCAACCTAGAGGAGGGCGGTGGGAGGCAGCAACTGCCACGTCACGCTAGTGGGCAAGGGGCAAAGGCAACCTCGCCGGCTTTGTGAGAGAGAACGGCGGGGACCCCTGATCGGGACGTGCCGACAGTGGGTTGCCGTCGGCGACGGCGACCGCATCTACACTAAGCATCCACCCCTTCCCCCGGCGGAAGTGATCCGCTGGGATGTTAGAGATCTGGCCACAGTCGTTTTGTACGAGATAGTGTGAAGAGAGCAACCCCAGCAAGCAGCCGTGTAGGCTCGTCGTGCCTATGTATATAGTGGAGCGGTTTCCTTTTCTCTCCATATGAACCTATTTATATTGCGTACGTGCCACTAAAGAAAAAAACTTTATTTATAAATGACGTGGCACCTACTACTCGTTCTCCTATAAACCTTGCGCTTGACATCTCCAAATTATTAACATTGCGATTGGCTCTTCGCCTCTTCGGGAAGTCGAGCAATAATAGTACTGCAGTATATATCGTTCTGGCTATATGAGACCGAATGAATTGCTGCATGTCCACCACGTGGGCGAGGGTCGAGGGGCGAGGGAGAGTGCGTACTATTACGTCTGTTTCAATATGGACTACATACGGAGCAACATGAGTGAATCTACACTCTAAAATACATCTATATACATCAGTGTTTGGAGTATGTACTAGTAGTTCATATTGAAATCTACTAAAGGACATATATTCCAAACAATATGATAATATCTCTAACCAAGGTGGGGATGAGGAGTTAACGGAGGGAGTAGTAAAATTTTCTCCTCGTCCTGCGAGCCACCGCGCGCGTTGGCGAGGGAGCGGGCATAAGGCGTAGTACTACTTCCTCCGTCCTGGTTTATAGGTCAACTTTGTAAGTCGTGCCAAATTTTTACCAAATATTTAGCTAATAAAATGTTAATGCATGTCAACAAAAATTATATCGTTGGATTCGTATTTCAACATAGTTTTCAATGATTTAATTTTTGGTAACATGCATGAACATTTTTTTAGTTCAATCTATAGTCAAAATTTGACACAATATACAATTGGACCAATAAACCAATATAGTACAATGAGTAGTAGCAAGCAAGTTTCACCTCGTCCTGCGAGCCACCGCGCCCATGGGCGGGGGAGACGGCGTCGTAAGCAGGCTTCTCCTCGTTCTGCAAGTTGATGGGACACATCAAAAGTAATACGTACAGAGCATCTTGAGTGTATACAACCTTGACTCTAAGGTAGGCCCCACATGGTTTGCCTCTTTTTTAACATAATGCGTCAAGTCACAATTTGTTTTTCCACCCGTGGTAGACAATCCTCCATCAAGTGGACAACCAGTACACGTGTCAAATTACCACGTGGGCTGCCTTTTTGTACAGAAATGAGCTCCACCGTGTACCCCCGCAGGTGTGGTTGGGAAAGAGACAGGAGTACGTGCACCGTGCGTGCACCTCTTCTCTTCATGCACGCCCCCACCTACGTGGGTGTGTGAGAGAGAGATACAGACCTAGACAGATGGCGTGTGCGTTCATGAGTGTTTTTTGTTTGGGGATGATTTCGTGAATGTATCTATGGGAATATGTGTCGATGACATCTCAAACAAAAATTTGCATGCAATGTGTGTGAAATACAGGCCTATCCATATTGTTGGGGATATTACCACTGGACGTAAATACCACTGGACGTAAACAGGCCAGGGGTAGCCAGATTAACCTTATGAAGATTAGAAGCCCATGAAGACATAAGAATGATGGCGCTTTATGAAGGCCCAAGGCCTAGAGGCGAGTTAAGGCCTGTAGATGTAAACCGACCTTGTTATGTAACTTGCATTGTAAGATAGGAAGGATAGAGACCGAACCGGACACGTTTATGATCCGGCTTAGGGACTCTGTAACCCGGCGGGCGTCAACCTATGTATATAAAGAGACGACCAAGCAACGGTTTAGGGACAACGGACAACAACTCGAGAGCCAGACAAAGCGGATTCGCTCCCTGGCCTTCGAAACTCCAGCAATACCAATCACAACTAGACGTAGGCTTTTACCTTCATCGAAGGGGCCGAACTAGTATAAACTCCCCATGTCCCCTTGTCCGGTTTAACCCTTTAAGCTAACCCGTTGCGATGGCTCCACGATTAAGTCCTTTCACGAGGACATCTTCCATGACAAACCCATGACAGTTGGCGCCCATCGTGGGGCTATCGCATGATGCTTTCGAGTTCTTGAAGGGCAGCTTTGATGGACTCAAGGGATACGCTGTGGGCCGGATGACGAAGAGTCGTCGCGGAAAGCTCTACATCAACAATGCAGGATGGGGTCCTGAGGCCAATTCAATCGAATACGGGTACCGGGTCCCCTTTGGTGGGATTCACGTCTTCATCGGCAAGATTGGCGAACCGGCCCTTGAGCCGGACATCTGCACCGACATCATCGAGACGGCTCAGCGTGCAAGCCCTTCGCCGGTTCAGCCCATGGTGAAGCATGTTTTCGTAGGCGTCATCCACGGAGCAGAATACGAGGACAAACAAGCGTCCGATGGAGAAACCGTTGTCTGTTCCGACGATGTGTCTTTTGGAGAGACCGAGTCGCTCTATCAGTTGTAGGATGGCTGGATTGGTGGAGGATCCGAGGGCAACAGTATTCCGGACTCCCCTGATCTGCCAAACCGGGCCGCTATCTTCATGGCCGGTACACAGTCGACGCCTCATTCGTCAGTTGCCGCAGCAATACTCTCCGGTTCAACAATGGCCACGCCGGCAGGGGCAGGAAGCTCTGCGCCGCCTCTAGCTCGGGTCCTGTCTGACTTGTTCGACGCTTTGGCAACATTGATGGCTGCTGAGGTGGAAGCAGCAACCCGGGATCAGCACAATGTGGAGATTGCAAAGGTAAAGGATCAGATAGCTCAAGCTAAAGCGGATCTAGCGGCAGAGAATGCTAGGATGGCTACAGAACGGGCTGAGTTGGAAGCTCAGGCCTATCGGATTAGGCTCGATCAGAACGCTTCCGAAGAATTCATGAGAATAAGGTACCAATCGCATCTCCCGTTGGGTTATGAGCCACGAAATCTCTTCAACACGCCAGGAGCAGGAACTAGTAACCAGCCAATATTAAACCGGACGGAGGCACCAAGAACAGTGGTGCCGGTTCAGCCATGCACGATGGATCCGCCTCATCAGAATAACATTGTGCCGCAATATGTTCCAACACCTCCTGGGCATTATTCCAACCCGTTGGACAACATTGTGGCCGCCGCTTCACTATTAGCAACTCTCCCAACTGACGGTGAGTCACCAGTTGCGGTTGAAGCACGACGGGCCAGAGATCTCCTTCAAACAGCCCTAAATCAGCAGCAGGCATATTCGCACAGTCGTGAGAGGATCCATTCCACCCCACGTCCAAGTAGGAGCTACAGCAGGCATGTAGAGGATGAACCGGCTGTGTCAAGCAGTGCGGGTCGCCGTAACTCGTCGCGAGGACACAACCCGGTAGGAGGCGGTGCCAATGCGCAGGATGTAGTGGATCATGGTCGTGCACGTCGGGAGGCCGAGTTAGCGGCCCTGCACGGGGCCCGTCAACCTACTCCGGTTCGTCCCACCACTTCAGTCGAACCGGGGGTAGTATTTAGTTCTTTGGGGGTGCCGTGCCTTACCCCCGCTTTGCGTAATGTGAGATTACCCAAAGACTTCAAGGGACCTGGTAAGGTACCCAATTATACCGTCGATCTACAGCCAGAAGCATGGGTTGAAAGCTACGAGGTGGCAATGGAGATGCTCAATGTGGATGAAGCGGTATGTGCTAAGTACTTCACCAGGATGTTGGAAGGAATAGCTCGTACTTGGTTGAAGAGCTTACCAACTAACTCTGTTGGATCATGGAAGTCTTTCACCCAGAGTGGTTGGCTTATCCGGTGCTGGTTCTTAAGAAAAACGGCACTTGGCGTATGTGTGTAGATTACACAGACTTGAACAAAGCTTGCCCCGCAGACCCCTTTGCCCTCCCTCATATTGATCAGATCATTGATGCTACGGCGGGTTGTGACCGTTTGTGTTTTTGGATGCTTACTTTGGTTATCATCAGATCAAAATGGCAGTTAAGGACCAGGAGAAGACATCTTTCATCACTCCCTTTGGAGCCTTCTGTTATGTCTCCATGCCCTTTGGGCTCAAGAGTGCCCAGGCGACTTATCAACGATGTGTTCAGAATTGTCTTCATAAGCAGATTGGGCGCAATGTTCATGCATATGTGGATGATATTGTGATAAAGTCCAGGAAGGAGGAAACATTAATAGACGATTTGAGAGAAACCTTCGACAACCTCCGGGTTTACAAGATGATGTTCAATCAAGAAAAGTGTGTCTTTGGTGTACCGGCGGGCAAACTCTTGGGTTTTCTGGTCTCAAATAGAGGCATTGAGGCTAATCCGGAAAAAATCTCAGCAATTACATCTTTGGCTAAACCGGCGTGTATCAATGATGTTCAACGTCTAGCCGTCCGGATTGTGGCTCTGAGCCGGTTTATCAGTCGTCTTGGGGAGCAGGCTATCCCTTTATATCAGATGCTCAAGAAAACAGATAATTTTGTCTGGAGCGAGGCAGCTGATAAAGCGTTTGAGGATCTGAAGAGACAGTTAGCTGAACCGCATGTGCTTGCAGCCCCGATCGATAAGGAGCCGTTATTGCTATATGTGGCTGCTAATGCCCGAGCTGTTAGCGTGGCTATTGTGGTGGAGCGCAAGGAAGCAGGCAAGGAATATCTGGTTCAACGGCCGGTTTATTATATCAGTGAAGTACTCATTGAATCAAAGAAGAGGTATCCACATTAGTAGAAGCTAGTATATGGACTGTTTATGGCAAGCCAGAAGCTTAAACATTATTTACAGGGCCATCCTATCATAGTGTTCAATCCTGCCCCTCTGGGAGATATCATTCAAAACAGAGAAGCAACTGGCTAGATTGCCAAGTGGGCTATTGAGCTTGGACCTCACGGGCTCAAATATATACCTCGCACAGCGATCAAATCCGAGGCACTCATGCACTTCATCAATGATTGGACGGAGTTGCAGGCACCAGTGGAGAAGCCAGATAATACGTATTGGACTATTCACTTTGATGGATCCAGGCAGTTGGAGGGCTCGGGGGGCTAGAGTCATACTAACTTCCCCACGAGGTGACAAGTTTTGTTATGTCCTCCGTTTAATGTTCCCTTTTACTAACAATGCAGCTGAATATGAGGCCTTACTCCACAGTCTTCGGATGGCTAAGGAGATGAACTTAAGCCGGGTTAAGTGCTTCGGGGATTCAGATCTGGTGGCTCGGGAGGTGTCTGGCACTTCGGATTCTAAAGACCCACTCACGGCTGCATATCGGCGAGAGGTGGATACAGTGGTTGGTCGCTTCAAGGGTTATCAGGTGGACCATATAGACCGGCAAAAGAATGAAGCGGCGGACGCTTTAAGTCGCCTTGGTTCTCAATGTAAACCGGTTCCACCAAATGTCTTTCTTGACGTATTGCATAATCCGTCAGTCAAGGTACCAACAGAGGAAGAGGTGGTTATTCCTGATCCGGAGGCTCAATTGGTGGCGGCTTTGCATGTCATACCGAATTGGACAATCCCGTATCTGGCTTACATGAACCGGGGCGAATTACCGGACGATGAAACCTTGGCCCGACAGATAATCCGGCGTTCCAAGTCTATGACCATACTCAACGGGGAGTTACATCGTTACAGCGTTTCAGGAGCAATTCAGCGTTGTGTCTCTCCTCAAGAGGGTTGTGAGATTTTGCGAGAAATCCATGAAGGGGATTGTGGTCACCACGCCGGTTCAAAGTCTTTGGTTGCTAAAGCTTTTTGCCACGGTTTTTACTGGTTAACAGCTCATGCTGATGCGGAGGATTCAGTCAAGAGATGTGACGGTTTTCAAAAATTCGCACGCCGTGCTCACATTCCGGCTCAGGAGTTGAGGATGATTCCAATAACTTGGCCGTTTGCGACTTGGGGGCTTGATATGGTTGGACCCTTCAAGCGATCCAAGGACAAAAAGACCCACTTGTTAGTGGCAGTTGATAAATTCACCAAATGGGTGGAAGCAGAACCAGTCAGTAAGTGTGATGCGGCCACGGCGGTTCAATTCATCAAAAAGGTGATATTCCGATTTGGCTTTCCACACAGTATTATAACTGATAATGGTACTAATCTGTCAAAGGGAGAGATGGAGGAATTTTTCCAACGTGAGCACATCCGGCTTGATATAGCATCGGTGGCTCACCCCCAATCTAATGGTCAAGCAGAGAGGGCAAATCAAGAAATTTTGAGAGGTATTAAACCCCGGCTTATGGCTCCTTTGAAGTGGACACCGGGTTGTTGGGTGGAGGAATTACCTTCTGTGTTATGGAGTATCAACACCACACCTAACAGATCGACGGGTTACACACCTTTCTTCATGGTTTATGGAGCGGAGGCGGTTCTCCCTAGTGACATCCGTCACGACTCGCCCCGGGTAGCAGCTTATGTTGAAGCGGATAATGAGACAACACGTCAGGATTCTCTGGACCTGTTAGATGAGGAGCGTGATCTTGCAGTAGCACGTTTGGCGATTTATCAGCAGGATCTCCGACGTTATCATAGCCGTCGGGTTAAGACCAGAACCTTTCAAGAGGGCGATTTAGTGCTCCGGCTCATCCAGGATCAAACTGATATGCACAAATTATACCCACCTTGGTAAGGACCTTTTGTGGTCAGCAAGAATCTGCACAACGGGTCATACTACCTCATTGATGTTCGAGAGCACAAAGACTCACGTAAATCGGAGGAGGAGACCAAGCAGCCATGGAACATAGCTCTTCTTCGGCCATACTATACTTGAGCCATAGGCTCTTCATATGTACATATTTATGACGATGTATATATTATATAATAAACCAAAGCCTCCATTAAAGTGGTGTCTCTGTTCTTTTTACATCATGTGTGTGCTTACAAGAGTTTCTACTGACAAAGCGGAGTTTTTTGTTAAAACGGTCTCTACAGCCGCACGGATATAAAGAAAATCACTATGGGGCTTGGTCATATCTGAACCATAGCTACACCTCTTGATCGGTTTAAAACCACAAAGGGATATCACTAGGGGGCTTGGTTGTTATCACACCATAGCTACACCTCTTGATAGGCATTTAGCCATAAAGAAAATTATGTGGGGCCAAAGAGCATATTACACAAAGCACAAACTCACACATGGGCACCCACTGAGCACCGCTCACAAAGTTACTTGGGGGCTCTTGGTGCAAAGCAACAAAGAGTTTGAAAGGACCCTTGTAATTGGCTATCAAGCCACGGCTTGGAAGCCTGGTGTATTCACCTAAAACCCCGAGTTAACCTGCCTTCATCAAGTAAGCCACTCCTGTCCAGGTAATCCTGGTATGACCCGCTGAACGTTTGACAAGTCAATCTTATATAGACCCTGAACTTTTCAAAGTTAAAACGACGATTGGTTAATTTGAGGCCCATCTTAAAAGGCTTTGTCAAATGGTTTAACTCAGAGGCCTGGCAGCCCATGGAAAGCCTCGATTTGGAGCCTGGCAGCTCGTAAAAAGCCTTGCATATTTATTTTTTGACCCTTATTTGTTAAGTTTTTTGACTTTATAGAGGTTTATAATGTCTTCTGATAAACCGGTGTCCTTGACCCGGCTTGGCTCTCAACTACAAGTTGTCAGTACATGATCAGTTATAAACTAGTGTTTGTTACCCCGGTCTGGTTTTGACTAACAAGTCGCCAGTGTTATAAGGAAAACCCAGTGTTTATTATATACCGGTACGGTTTATTATCATAATCCGGTGAATTAAGGACGGCGTTATCACCACTCCGGATTGGTGTTTACACCTTTACCATACAAGCAGTTGGTCAGCCAACGAGGTATGTTACACATGTTATTTTTATATACAAACTTTGATTATCCATCCAAGTATTGTCTATTCTTGGGCATCATGACCCATCCAGTGGTAAACCATTAGGACACATTTCATGTTCCTGTATCCAGGAACACAAGTCATATGGGTTAAGCATAAATAGATCCCAAAAGGTGGAGCAAGTTTTCACATTATCAAAGCGTCACAAAACATTCTCGATGGCAAGACAGATAAAGGAGTGTTTGCTATCCTATTACATGAAGCTTTCAAAACAACTCCAATTGAATAGTTGTTTTTAAGCATTGGCACACAATAGCTGGTAGACTGGCGGCCGGTTTAAGATGCTTCATCTGGACGGTTTGATGGTTGAGGGTCAGTTGGTGCGATCACTTCTTCTTCATCCCTCCCCGGACACTGGAAATCAACCGTCGACCATTCGATTCCAGTTAACGGTTGAAACACAGCCTCTTCATGGATAAGGCTGGAAGGGTTAATATCAGGAGCGTAGGTATGCTTACGAATTGGAGGTACAAGTTCTTCGACTTCATGGATTTTGGCAGGCTGTCTCTTCCCTTCAGCGTCATAAGCCGGTTGGAAATGAGACAAGTCTGTGTCCTCTGCCAGCTTGCTAGCTATTGGCTGCATTTCTTTGGTCAGCCTTCGGAGGTCATCATTGTCAAAGTTTAAACCATCCTCTTTCACACCTGGATATCCTTTGATGATGTCATCCGCTTCAAGATCTGGAATCCATGCCTTGGCTCGGATTAGTGCAGTTAATGCCCCTGCTCTTGCAGCTGCCTTCTTCATTTCGGTAATCCGGGCTGGTAACATGGCCAGCTTCTCAAGAGTTTCCTTTATTAGTGATGGCGCTGGTTATTGTAAGCAGCAGTACAAATCGCATGCTGGGACCCAGAGTACAGCTGTTCAATAAGGGTATAAGCCGCTTTGAGCTTCATCCGCATATCTGTGCCCAGATGAGCAATATGAGTGCCTGTTATGGTTTAAAATCAGCGTTCTGGTCAATGATAAGGTTTCATTAATTGGACAAATTGCATAAAGAGATACTTACCAAAAATAGCGGAAGTCATGGCGTATATTTGCCGTTTCAACCCAGTTAGTTCATCCACAATTGGTTTCAGGGCCACTTTAGCATCTTCGGCTCTTTTGGTTAAACTGGTTTTCTCGGTTTCCTAGTCAGCCCGATCTTTGTTAAAAGACTCTTTCAGCTTTTCCATCGCTGCCAGGGCTTTGGTCAGCTCCTCTTTAGCTTTTGCAGCTTCTGCTTGTTGAGACTTCACATTCTCTTGCAAATTAGCAGTCCGGGCATCTCTATTGCTTAGTTCAGCCTACAACAATGAAGAAATGTCAAATAACACGATATATATTTTCTAAAGTACAAAGTGTATAACAAGTTATGCACTTCGTACTTGGGGGCTAATGTCTATTTACTCTCATTCACTACATCTTTTATAAAGTCTCCAAAACAATGCAAGCATTATCCTTGACACTTGGGGGCTAATGTACATCTGTTCAAAACAGACGCATGGATTAAAAACCGGATTACCTTGCAAAGCTAAACCGGCCTTTGGGGCTATGCTGAGGAAAGTTATATCATTACATTGGTAAAGTATCGGCATTGGCTTTCACTAAGGACCTAACATTTTGAGGATCAGTGGGAGAGACTTAAAGTATTACAAAAACCCGGTTCACGATTAACATCATAAAATGGCCCTTGGGGGCTACTTGGGCTGGCATTTCAACTTTGGAATCAAGAAGTAAAGGGAGATGAAAATACCTCATGGCGTTCCTTCATCAAATTCACTAAACCGGCTTCATAGTCACGGTTTGAGTGCAGACGGTTTAAGAAACCGGAGTGAAGCTCTTCAGCGTTGAGATGGGCATAACTTGATAAGTCAGTACTCCATTTGCCCTTCTCCCTAGCAGCACGCTCTTCTTTGGCACTATGTTGGGCCAAATTTACGGGATGGCCAGGAGAGCTGTAGCCCATACCAGTAACAATAACATCGTCTCCTTGGCCTTCAGTGGTTTTTGCGGGTGATGACGGAGTTTCAGTATCTCTCATTGGACGAGCCCGGTTTGGAGCTGCCGGTTAAGTATCAGGCACGGCAGGGTCAACTTCTGGTGGTTCATCAGTATTCTGATCTTGAAGGGGCAGTTCATCAGCGGCGGTTTCAGGATGAGGACCCTCCGGTTCATGAGTTTGGTCCGGTTCACCCCTCTGCTCTTCTTCAAAAACTGCATGGTCTTTTGACGGATTGTTGACCCGAGCTTTCTTGCTGGGTCTGGCTTTGGCTCTGCAAATAAATTAAAAGAGGGTTAGCATCTTATTCAAGATTTGTAACGCATTGGAAGAAAGAGTTTGAAAACTTACCCAGCCACAGTTTTTAGAGGAGGGAGTTGGGTTGTTGTCGACTCGCCAGAGGATGAGGGAGGTGTCACCTGATAATTTGAATCAGACGGATTAAGAGGTTGTCTGAAATAACCTGCCTTGGGATAAGAATGGTCAGAAGTGGAAGAGACATCAGACCGGCGCTTCCGAACCGGGGTATCAGGTAAACTGGTCGAAGTGACCTATTGGCCACTGTGCCGGGTTGTCCGGCGAGCTTCATGTTGTTGCGTCTTCAAAATAAATGTTGGGTAAAAGTAAGCAAGAGGATGAGAAAAGCTTACTTTCTGCACTGCTTGATGGGTTTTTGTGTTGGCATAGAGTCTGAACCGGAGGAAAGGGTAATTACCTCTACATCATCAGCTTGGCTGCCTTCTACGTCCTCCTGATAAAGATCATTGTTAATGAGGTGCATGAAAAGGGAGCCAAGTGAGTCAAGTTCTACCTCAACTTCCGGATCATCAGCATCGTCATCAAGTTCCATGTTGATCTGGTTAGCCGTTTTCCGCTTTGAGGTCCGCTTGACAGCTTTAGTTTTGGGATGAGATGGTTTGACCGCTTTATCCCCGGTTGGCTTCACTGCGTTCTCTACGGATTTTCGTTTCCAGAAGGGATCATCACCCTATTCATACATAAACAGAAGAAGGATTACAAGTTGAAACAAGTTAAAGACATCAAAGATGAAAAGGAAGTATAGTGCTTACAGCAGGCGGTTTGTTCTTGGTATAGAAGGGGTTTAAGCCGGTTTGACTACAGACTGATTCCGATTCATTCAAAATTTTCTTTACGCTTTTAGTGACCTCTTCATCGGTCACCTGAATGTTGATATGGCGTTGAGGGTCTTCAACATCACCGGTGTACTCACACATTAAACCGGGGCGCTGGCTTAGCGGCAAGATGCTCCAAGATATCCAACAGCGCATGAAATTAACGCATGTTAAACCGTTGGCCATAAAAGCCCGGAGCTTGGCGAGTTGAGGGGCATACTTGGACCGTTCTGCAGAACTTAAGCGTTGCGGCATTGGATGGGTGTTGGAAAGCCGGCTGTGCAGTTTGGCATGAGGGAATTCAACTTCTTTCCACTTTTGAATAGAAACACCACCAAGTTCAGTGTTGGGACCATTTACAAATACTATGCGCTGGTTCAGATGAAAGAAGTCCCGGAACAGTTCAGTAGTCGGTTCTTCTTGTAAATACACTTCACAGAAGACCTGGAAGTTGCATAGATTAGACACCGAGTTGGGTCCAATATCTTGAGGATGGAGTTGGAAACTGGCAAGTACATCTCGGTAGAACTTTGACCCTAGCGGTTTGAAACCACGGCCTATGTGGTCGACAAAGACCACAACCTCGCCCTGCCTCGGGGTTGGAGGATTTTCTGTTCCTGGACCTCGCCATCGAATTTCAGTTTTCTTAGGCAAGGTGCCAATGCTGACCATCCCGTTCAATTGTTCCTCGGTGACCCGGGAACAAGCCCAATTGCAAGCCGCAAATTGTTTGGCCATTGTGAAACAAAAAGCTGGAAAATAAATGCCGGTTTACAAATCATTCACGGTGGTATACAAGATGCAGTGGAATACAGATTTACAGGTATGTAAAATTGCATAAACCGGAGACAAATACAATAGTGAATGGCAAGGTCATATCAAGGGCATACATGTGTTGTTAAACCGGACAATTACAATCAACATAAAGAAGGTTTGCCGGTTTACTAGGGGACTAATGGTATGAGATAGATTGTTTTTGCAAAAGTAAACCGCCTATGTAGTACAGAGGATATAGATCCAAGGCGAAAAGGGTTATGTAAGGAAAAACAAGTTTCACAGCATCACATGGAAATTTTGGATCTACCGAAGACTGAAAGGTAAAAATATTTTGACCTAAAAAGGGTAGGACCCGAAATAGTTTATGAAGGACTAGATCAGTTTTTTGCGCATAAGGGTCTGTGGTGGTAATAGAAGATTAGCCACGGTAAGGCATACGTCAAGAGTGAAGTGTCCATCTATAGACTAAGGAGGAACAGGGAAGAACAGCACCGAAGCACTGATGAACTTCAGAGAACTACGAAGAACAGGGAAACCCTAATGAATCTAAGGAAGGAGGAAAGGACTTACTGCGGCCGCGGAAGCAGTGGAGGTGTGCTGCAGAACTCCGGTACGAATAGGTTGATGCAGCGGCCAATGGTGTGGCAGAGGCGAGGCTTGACGATGGCGGCTGCGCTCAGGTGCGGAGGTGTCGCGAGGATGAAGAAGAAGTGAACGAGATGTGACGCCCCCGATTTAACCGTACACTAATCATACACACAAACGTGTACGATCAAGATCAGGGACTCACGGGAAGATATCACAACACAACTCTACAAATAAAAATAAGTCATACAAGCATCATATTACAAGCCAGGGGCCTCGAGGGCTCGAATACAAGAGCTCGATCATAGACGAGTCAACGGAAGCAACAATATCTGAGTACAGACATAAGTTAAACAAGGTTGCCTTAAGAAGGCTAGCACAAACTGGGATACAAATCGAAAGAGGCGCAGGCCTCCTGCCTGGGATCATCCTAACTACTCCTGGTCGTCGTCAGCGGGCAGCATGTAGTAGTAGGCACCTCCGGTGTAGTAGGAGTCGTCGTCGACGGTGGCGTCTGGCTCCTGGGCTCCAACATCTGGTTGCGACAACCAGGTAGAAGGGATAGAGGGAAAAGAAGGAGAAAGCAACCGTGAGTACTCATCCAAAGTACTCGCAAGCAAGGAGCTACACTACATATGTATGCATTGGTATCAACTGGAATAAGGCTACTATATGTGGACTGGACTGCAGAAAGCCGGAATAAGAGGGGGATAACTAGTCCTTTCGAAGACTACGCTTCTGGCGGCCTCCGTCTTGCAGCATGTAGAAGAGAGTAGACTGAAGACCTCCAAGTAGCATCGTATAGCATAGTCCTACCCGATGATCCTCTCCTCGTCGCCCTGTGAGAGAGCGATCACCGGTTGTATCTGGCACTTGGAAGGGTGTGTTTTATTAAGTATCCGGTTCTAGTTGTCATAAGGTCAAGGTACAACTCCGGGTCGTCCTTTTACCGAGGGACACGGCTATTCAAATAGATTAACTTCCCTACAGGGGTGCACCACATACCCCAACACGCTCGATCCCATTTGGCCGGACACACTTTTCTGGGTCATGCCTGGCCTCGGAAGATCAACACGTCGCAGCCCTACCTAGGCACAACAGAGAGGTCAGCACGCCGGTCTAAACCCTATGGCGCAGGGGTCTGGGCCCATCGCCCTTTGCACACCTGCACGTTGCGAACGCGGCCGGAAGCAGAACTAGCCCCCTTAATACAAGAGCAGGCTTACGGTCCAATCCGGCGCGCGCCACTCAGTCGCTGACGTCACGAAGGCTTCGGCTGATACCACGACGCCGGGATACCCATGACTACTCCCGCGTAGATGGTTAGTGCGTATAGACCAAATGGCCAGACTCAGATCAAATACCCAGATCTCGTTAAGAGTGTTAAGTATTCGCGAACGCCGAACAGGGCCAGGCCACCTCTCTCCTAGGTGGTCTCAACCTGCCCTGTCGCTCCGCCACAAAGTAACAGTCGGGGGCCGTCGGGAACCCAGGCCCACCTCTACCGAGATGGAGCCACCTGTCCCTTCAGCCCCCATCTCCGAACAGTTTCTCCGGTAATGTAACAGTGTAAAGTATATAGTATATGCCCGTGATCACCTCCCGAAGTGATCACGGCCCAGTAGTATAGCATGGCAGACGGACAAGAGTGTAGGGCCACTAATGGAACACTAGCATCCTATACTAAGCAGTTGAATAGCAGGTAAAGGTAACAACAGTAGTAGCAAGGACAGGCTATGCAGCAGTATAGGATTAACTGAAAGCAGTAACATGCTACACTACTCTAATGCAAGCAGTAGAGAAGAATAGGCGATATCTGGTGATCAAAGGGGGGGGCTTGCCTGGTTGCTCTGGCAAGAGAGAGGGGTCGTCAACTCCGTAGTCGTACTAGGTAGAAGCAGCGTCGGTCTCGGTGTCTAGCGAGAGAAGAGGGGGAAGAAACAATAAATATTTAAGCAAACAGATGCATAGCGATGCATGACATGACAAGTATCGGTGTTAGGGGTGCCCTAACGCAGTATGAGGTGATACCGGTGAAGGGGGGAAACATCCGGGAAAGTATCCCCGGTGTTTCGCGTTTTCGGGCAGAGGAGCCAGAGGGGGAAAGTTGCGAGTTTGCTATGCTAGGGATGCGTGGCGGACGAACGGGCTGCATATCCGGGTTCGTCTCGTCGTTCTAAGCAACTTTCATGTAGAAAGTATTTTCATCTGAGCCACGGTTTATTTTATATTAATTTTAAAAGGATTTTATCATTTCTAGAATTAACAGAATTAATTTAATCCTAAAATGCATTTATGACGTCAGCATGATGTCATCATGACGTCCGCGGTCAAACATGGACTTTGACTAGTCAACAGACCTCTGGGTCCCACATGTCATTTTCACAGGTTAACTAAACCTGCTTAATTAGACTAACTAAGTAATTAGGCTAATTTATTTTAATTAGATTAGTTAAACAGGATTAATTAAGTTGATTATTTGGTTAATTAATTGATTAATTGATGTTTTTTATTTATTTTATTATTATTATTATTCTTTTTTTTAACAAGAACGTTCTGGGGGGGGTCCCATGTGTCTGTGGCCCAGAGGGCATTAGCGGGTTTGGGCGGCGGGTAACGGGGCGGGCGCTGGGTGCGGGCGCTCGTGCCCGAGGCCACAGCAGCAGGCCGAGCACGGCGGCAGAGGGGCACGGCGCGGGGAGGCCGCGGGGCGTGGGCAAGCACGGGCGCGCGCAGCGCAGGCAGCGAAGAGTCAGGCGGGGGGACGCGAGCGGCGAGCTGTGGTGTAGAGCCGGCGCGGTGGCACGGTCGGGCGAGGACGGCGCCGGAGTAGGGGCGGCCCCAGACGATGGCGGCCCTGGTGGGCGCGGCCAGGCGCCACGGGATGGAGGCGATGATGGCCGGGCGTAGGCGGCTCCCGGGGCAGCGCTCGCGGCCGGTGAGCGAAGCAACGGCGACGGCGGCAGTGGAGCTCGGTAGCGGTTGGCGTGGGCGGTTCCGAGGCGGCGCGAGATGGAGCCGAGCGTGAGGGGGAGGGCGCGGCCACGGCAGAGAGAGGGAGGGGAGCTCACAGGGGAGCAGTAGGGCACGGGCAGTGGGGCTCGGGGAGGAAGACGTGGATGGCGCGCGATGGGGAGGCAGTCCGGCGAGGAGGCTCCGGCGTCGAGCAGCGGGGCGGCGTCGGGGTCGTGCCCCGATCCCGTTCTAGATCGGGAAGGGGGCGAGGACGGGGAGGCGAGCGACGGGGTCTAGGCAGCGATGGCGGGGCGACGCCTGAGACGGCGAGCGGCATCGGGAACGCCGATGGCAAGGTGGGCAGCGGGGAGGGGTTGGAGCCCGATCTGGATCGTGGGGGGGGAGATAGGGAGGAGAGGGGATCGTGCGGGGGGTTAGGGTTTGGCCTGGGGAGGCCATATACGGGACGGGGTGGGCCGGCCTAGATGGTGGCCTCGTGGGCCAAGGCCGTTTGGCCAAGTTGGGCCACGGCCAAGTGGGGGGGTCCTTTTCCCTTTTGTTAGTTTTCGATTTTTGTTTTTTGTTTAGTTTTTTTTCTTTTGTATTTTCTTTACTTTTATTTATTTACTTTTCTGTTTTAATTTTAGTTGCATTCTATTTTAGTAAAATATACACTTAGTATCTAAATTAGTATTACAACTTAGTCCATAGTCACAAAAAGTCTAGACCCCAAATAACTTAGTTCGACATTTTATTAATTATAAAAGTTATTTAAATTATCATTTTTGCTACTGTTTTATTCATCTCATAGTATTTAAACATTTTATAAATGTGTGGTTTTTCCCCCATAATTATCTATGCAATATTTGCTTCACCCCGAACATTTTAGTTTTAATATTTGAAAACTTTTATTGTTTGCCTATTTTTGAATTTGAATTTGAATCGGTTTCGAACTAACTCGAGATTAGCAACTATAAACGCGGTGACGTGGCACCATTAGCAGAGGATCACTATAGCTTAATTACCCGGGCGTCACAAATCTCCTCCACTACAGGAAATCTCGTCCCGAGATTTAAGAGAGGGACTAGGGGTAAGGTCTAGTTACGAAATTCTAACGAATCTTCTCGGTCTTGATTGCTCTTCTCGAAGTGGTCGATCCATTACATTGATGTCGTCATTTCACTGCTTCAAGTCACCATGATCAATTTGTCATCCTTTCTTCGGGATCTCCATCGTACTTACAAATAGGTAAGTGGCAGCTCTACAACGATAGGATGTTATAAGGGAAAATCTTCTAGGGGTTTCCCAAGTATGAACATATGAGTATCTCTTGAGTTGAACAAATGAAACACATCGAGAGCTAAGTGGTGCAATAAGAAGTTTCAAGCGGATAGACAATCGTTCATTGCCTGAAACAGAGTGTGAATGGGGTTCAGAGCAACGGGAATAAGTATTGTGTCCGATACCAGAATTGATCACTAGGAAGGTGGCTCGCAAATTACATACGAAGTCAAGTTCTAGGAATAACTTTGGCAACAGGGTGTATAGGAGAGTCAGGTTTCGATCCTGGGACCTGTGGGTTATGGGCCCACATGTGGGTTAAAAGTAGGAAGGGCGGTGACATCTTGCATAATCATGTAAGCAAGGCATGTTAGAGGATTGCCTGTCATTTATGTCGGCAACAACATCGGTACCAAGGGCGAGGAACGAAGAGAACCATTTTCCTGCTCGTCGAACGAGGCGGACCAATAGGCAAGGTTCTCGTCCATCGGTGGTTACCGGGATGCTATCAACAATGGTAACCGGGTCTTACTGACAGAGTTGTACAACGAGGTGCTTACCAAGCAGGGAATTATCACTGCTCAGTTAAATCGGATTACAAGAAAGCTTAACAAGACAATGGAAAGGAAAATGTGATTATCAGGTTTAACAGAAGAATGGAAAGGAAAATGTTCTTTAAACACATAATTCAGGGATATATCCTTCCCACGGACAAGCAGAGCAGGATATCCGTGGCAGGATATCATGTAGAAAACCCTTTAAGTCAGGGGAGAGAAATTTCATAACATTACCCATACAACGGTGTTTGGATAATTGAGCAAGAAACAATTAGCATTGGGCTTCAATTGTTCCTTTGAAGAACGGACTACCATAGACGTGCTTCGAGATAGCACTGACATGGTCAACAGGTGAAAATCAGACTTTGGAAACAAAAAGTATCCATCAGGAACAACTTGTAGAATAGGTCTTACCATTTTTCATGGAAGAATAGATAACCTTGCTAAAAAGGAAAACTGTAACATTAGGTCCTCCGACCAGGTGGGCTAGGCATGATATCACCTTACTGGGTTATATTGATACCAATGTTATAACTCTTCTGACCGAGATTCAGATCCGATTGGTGTCAGGATACCTCAGACATCAGGATGCCTGAGAAGAGAAGGTGCAACACAATTTGATGAGATGACACTGTGAGAATCTCGGAAATGATCTATGGAAGCGAGCTCTGAAACAAGAGGTCATCAGTAAACCAAGGAGAGGATGAGGAGGTGGCTGATAGGCTCAGCAATAAATCATCGAGATTTCCAAAGGATTGATTTCCACAATTATGTGAACAAGGAAAAATCATTTGTCGGATCAAATGTCATAATGATGTATGCTCGAGGGAAACATACACAACTGAACAATGATAGAATGGTGCACCCAGGAATCTAGACTAGGTAGCACGATCAATGTTTGAATGATGATTCAATAATCAATAGACCTAGAATGAAACTATAGACCAATAACTTCAAGCAACAGGGTTGCTAGAAGTTTAGAATTTACACATCACAGACCATTTATCGGTATTCCGGTTAGAAACAACACGGAGACCAAGAAATGAACGCAAAAGGCGAGAGATATTACTATATCAAGAATTCTCAAGAGGTGGTAAAATTACCACGACATTCTTGACATAAAAGGTGGTAACATTCCAGGGTAAAGAAGAACAAATGCTGGATAGCAAGGATCTCAAGGTATAACACAAAACACGAATAAGTTTGTGTTGAACGGAAGGCAATAAAGTGGTCGGTGATAATACAAACCATTGAGGGGCGAGGATGGTATTTCTCATCAAGAATTCGATATATATCTTGGAAGAGCTCAGGATGTTGATGATGACCACGACACATTTGTCGAGAAATTTCATGAAGATGTAATCAGTTGGCGATGACATCAAGTCAAATGATGATGCAGCGAAAGTCAAATAATACCTGAAGAAGAACTCATAAGAAGTTATGCAGTTCCGTGATAATCTCGAGATACCAGAGGGGGGTAATACTCGATGACAGGTCAAAGTAGAGGTTGGCCTGGGGTATTGCTCTACAAAAGACAAGCGCTTAAACTTGCACGCGAAATGGTATTTAAAAGAGAACATGGTCGGAACCATGATTGCAAAAGGTCAGATCCCAGATATAAGATGAACTTATACCAAAGGAATAATTTAATTTAAGAGAAGCTTTAACGATAAGATCTACATCGTGTCCATGGGCATGAACACAAGTTCAAGGTCGACTCCCACTTCTCCAATGCATAAACTTTCATTCACTTCTCACTTTCGAAGAAGTTGTAGTGTTGAAATTTTATTTGGCAAAATACCAGAAGTGTATGGCTCGTGAAAACTTTCTAGTTCACACAGTTTAGAGAAGGCATAGGTTCAACCCATCAGGGCATCTTAGGAGTATATACCACAAATTTCAAGAATAAATAACACAAGCTCGATAGTAGAGCATGTTTGAGAAAGCAGAGGATACAATTTACCAAAGGTATTATGTATCCGAGGAAAGGCTCACAGACTTATTGAATATGAAGGACGCTGTCGGATAGAATCCAGCAAATGATCTGGTGGTCCTCAAGGGATCTGGTGCGAGCATCGATACTCAACCAGAGGGAGAAACAATGCAAGGAGATCAGACTTTAGAAACAACTGACTAATCCAAGGCTCAAATGCAAAGGAATTATCAATTCCAAGACAAGGGATCAGAAGCAATGCTCTGATCAGGGATGGATAAGTTGAATAGCCTTAAGGGTACAATCGACAGCAATTTGATTGGTCGAGATCCAGCTCATGTTTTAAAATAACGTCTGAGCCGGAAAGATAATTTAAAAGGATCAACTGATGATTGCGTGCATTCGCACTCATGTTGAATCAATAGGATCAAAAAGACGATGCCTAAGGATACTAACGAATATTGCCAGACATATGGAAAGCATCCATAATGCAAGCAGGCAAGTATTGCAGAGCAATAAGCTACTAAGGATTTTTGGAGGATCGAATAGTATTTCGAAGACCATTGTGAAACACACGTATCCACTTGGGATGAGCGGATACTTAATAAGTGCGAGAAATTATTCGAAGGGTTACCCAGGTTGCAAAGAACTGCAAGGGCAGTGGGCACCGGGTATTATCGGAACAAGAGAGAGAATTTTCGGGGTATCTTGTAATAACAAGATTAACTGGGAATAAAAGTAAGGGTGACAGGTGTAAGTATTTATCCATAAGGATTTATCGCTGATCGGGAATTGCAAAAGTGGTGGGCACAAGTCTCGAGGGAATATTAAAGAGTATCTTCGGAATCTTCTGGTGCAGTAGACGATCATCCTAATAAGGTGCTCTCCAGGTGGAAGTAGTAACGAGATCCTAGAGTCAGAGTTAGTTAATTCATTTTTAACCCGAATAGAAGAGAGATCAGAGTCCCAGAGTAAGGATTGAGGAGTAAAAGATCCTAATTACCACCCAATGGCGACGTGGGCCCAAGGGCCGCACAGCCAAGTTAGTAAAACAATTTCCATCGACTAGACTCAACTTCGGCCAAGGAGTGTGGAAGGGGATTCCTACAGGCAGTCGGCTCTGATACCAACTTGTGACGCCCCCAATTTAACCATACACTAATCATACACACAAACGTGTACGATCAAGATCAGGGACTCACGGGAAGATATCACAACACAACTCTAAATAAAAATAAGTCATACAAGCATCATATTACAAGCCAGGGGCCTCGAGGGCTCGAATACAAGAGCTCGATCATAGACGAGTCAGCGGAAGCAACAATATCTGAGTACAGACATAAGTTAAACAAGGTTGCCTTAAGAAGGCTAGCACAAACTGGGATACCGATCGAAAGAGGCGCAGGCCTCCTGCCTGGGATCCTCCTAACTACTCCTGGTCGTCGTCAGCGGGCAGCACGTAGTAGTAGGCACCTCCGGTGTAGTAGGAGTCGTCGTCAATGGTGGCGTCTGGCTCCTGGGCTCCAACATCTGGTTGCGACAACCAAGTAGAAGGGATAGAGGGAAAAGAAGGAGAAAGCAACCGTGAGTACTCATCCAAAGTACTCGCAAGCAAGGAGCTACACTACATATGTATGCATTGGTATCAACTGGAATAAGGCTATTATATGTGGACTGGACTGCAGAAAGCCGGAATAAGAGGGGGATAACTAGTCCTTTCGAAGACTACGCTTCTGGCGGCCTCCGTCTTGCAGCATGTAGAAGAGAGTAGACTGAAGACCTCCAAGTAGCATCGTATAGCATAGTCCTACCCGATGATCCTCTCCTCGTCGCCCTGTGAGAGAGCGATCACCGGTTGTATCTGGCACTTGGAAGGGTGTGTTTTATTAAGTATCCGGTTCTAGTTGTCATAAGGTCAAGGTACAACTCCGGGTCGTCCTTTTACCGAGGGACACGGCTATTCGAATAGATTAACTTCCCTGCAGGGGTGCACCACATACCCCAACACGCTCGATCCCATTTGGCCGGACACACTTTTCTGGGTCATGCCCGGCCTCGGAAGATCAACACGTCGCAGCCCTACCTAGGCACAACAGAGAGGTCAGCACGCCGGTCTAAACCCTATGGCGCAGGGGTCTGGGCCCATCGCCCTTTGCACACCTGCACGTTGCGAACGCGGCCGGAAGCAGAACTAGCCCCCTTAATACAAGAGCAGGCTTACGGTCCAATCCGGCGCGCGCCACTCAGTCGCTGACGTCACGAAGGCTTCGGCTGATACCACGACGCCGGGATACCCATAACTACTCCCGCGTAGATGGTTAGTGCGTATAGACCAAATGGCCAAACTCAGATCAAATACCCAGATCTCGTTAAGCGTGTTAAGTATCCGCGAATGCCGAACAGGGCCAGGCCACCTCTCTCCTAGGTGGTCTCAACCTGCCCTGTCGCTCCGCCACAAAGTAACAGTCGGGGGCCGTCGGGAACCCAGGCCCACCTCTATCGGGATGGAGCCACCTGTCCCTTCAGCCCCCATCTCCAAACAGTTTCTCCGGTAATGTAACAGTGTAAAGTATATAGTATATGCCCGTGATCACCTCCCGAAGTGATCATAGCCCAGTAGTATAGCATGGCAGACGGACAAGAGTGTAGGGCCACTGATCGAACAGTAGCATCCTATACTAAGCAGTTGAATAGCAGGTAAAGGTAACAACAGTAGTAGCAAGGACAGGCTATGCAACAGTATAGGATTAACTGAAAGCAGTAACATGCTACACTACTCTAATGCAAGAAGTAGAGAAGAATAGGCGATATCTGGTGATCAAACGGGGGGCTTGCCTGGTTGCTCTGGCAAGAGAGAGGGGTCGTCAACTCCGTAGTCGTACTGGGTAGTAGCAGCATCGGTCTCGGTGTCTAGCGAGAGAAGAGGGGGAAGAAACAATAAATATTTAAGCAAACAGATGCATAGCGATGCATGACATGACAAGTATCGGTGTTAGGGGTGCCCTAACGCAGTATGAGGTGATACCGATGAAGGGGGGAAACATCCGGGAAAGTATCCCCGGTGTTTCGCGTTTTCGGGCAGAGGAGCCGGAGGGGGAAAGTTGTGAGTTTGCTATGCTAGGGATGTGTGACGGACGAACGGGCTGCATATCCGGGTTCGTCTCGTCGTTCTGAGCAACTTTCATGTAGAAAGTATTTTCATCTGAGCCACGGTTTATTTTATATTAATTTTAAAAGGATTTTATCATTTCTAGAATTAACAGAATTAATTTAATCCTAAAATGCATTTATGACGTCAGCATGATGTCATCATGACATCCGCGGTCAAACGTGGACTTTGACTAGTCAACAGACCTCTGGGTCCCACATGTCATTTTCACAGGTTAACTAAACCGGGTTAATTAGACTAACTAAGTAATTAGGCTAATTTATTTTAATTAGATTAGTTAAACAGGATTAATTAAGTTGATTATTTAGTTAATTAATTGATTAATTAATGTTTTTTATTTATTATTTTTTATTATTATTCTTTTTTTTAACAAGAACGTTCTGGGGGGGGGGTCCCATGTGTCTGTGGCCCAGAGGGCATTAGCGGGTTTGGGCGGCGGTTAACGGGGCGGGCGCTGGGTGCGGGCGCTCGTGCCCGAGGCCACAGCAGCAGGCCGAGCACGGCGGCAGAGGGGCATGGCGCAGGGAGACCGCGGGGCGTGGGCAAGCACGGGCGCGCGCGGCGCAAGCAGCAAAGAGTCAGGCGGGGGGACGCGAGCGGCGAGCTGTGGTGCAGAGCGGGCGCGGTGGCACGGTCGAGCGAGGACGGCGCCGGAGTAGGGGCGGCCCCAGACGACGGCGGCCCTGGTGGGCGCGGCCAGGCGCCGCGGGACGGAGGCGATGGTGGCCGGGCGTAGGCGGCTCCCGGGGCAGCGCTCGCGGCCGGTGAGCGGAGCAACGACGACGGCGGTAGTGGAGCTCGGTAGCGGTTGGCGTGGGCGGTTCCGAGGCGGCGCGGGATGGAGCCGAGCGTGAGAGGGGAGGGCGCGGCCACGGCAGAGAGAGGGAGGGGAGCTCACAGGGGAGCAGTAGGGCACGGGCAATGGGGCTCAGGGAGGAAGACGTGGACGGCGCGCGATGGGGAGGCAGCCCGGCGAGGAGGCTCCGGCGTTGAGCAGCGGGGCGGCGTCGGGGTCGTGCCCCGATCCCGTTCTAGATCGGGAAGGGGGCGAGGACGGGGAGGCGAGCGACGGGGTCTAGGCGGCGATGGCGGGGCGACGCCTGAGACGACGAGCGGCATCGGGAACGCCGATGGCAAGGTGGGCAGCGGGGAGGGGTTGGAGCCCGATCTGGATCGTGGGGGGAAGATAGGGAGGAGAGGGGATCGTGCGGGGGGTAGGGTTTGGCCAGGGGAGGCCATATACGGGACGGGGTGGGCCGGCCTAGATGGTGGCCTCGTGGGCGAAGGCCCTTTGGCCAAGTTGGGCCACGGCCAAGTGGGGGGGGTCCTTTTCCCTTTTGTTAGTTTTCGGTTTTTGTTTTTTGTTTAGTTTTTTTTCTTTTGTATTTTCTTTACTTTTATTTATTTACTTTTCTGTTAATTTTAGTTGCATTCTATTTTAGTAAAATATACACTTAGTATCTAAATTAGTATTACAACTTAGTCCATAGTCACAAAAAGTCTAGACCCCAAATAACTTAGTTCGACATTTTATTAATTATAAAAGTTATTTAAATAATCATTTTTGCTACTGTTTTATTCATCTCATAGTATTTAAACATTTTATAAATGTGTGGTTTTTCCCCCATAATTATCTGTGCAATATTTGCTTCACCCCGAACATTTTAGTTTTAATATTTGAAAACTTTTATTGTTTGCCTATTTTTGAATTTGAATTTGAATCGGTTTCGAACTAACTCGAGATTAGCAACTATAAACGCGGTGACGTGGCACCATTAGTAGAGGATCACTGTAGCTTAATTACCCGGGCGTCACACGAGACGAGGGGAAAATGATAAGGACTCGTGGCCCTATTTATAAGGTGAAGTGATAAGGCGACAAGTGCGGGAATCGAGGAGCTCAAAACGGATAGTTAATAATGGTGTCGCTTCGATGACTGGATATGCATTAATGAAGGTAATCTTCAGCTTCAACGGATAGATGACATCAGGGCGGTTTATCATGATCCTAAAGTATGACGTCATGGCGGTTTACAAGATTAAGGTGAAGATGCAAGGGAGGAATTTTTCTAAGTATTGAAGATTGACATGAACAAGTTCAAACCAATCTCGGCCTAATGTTAGGGATATTACTACTGGACGTAAACCGGCCAGGGGTAGCCGGATTAACCTTATGAAGATTAGAAGCCCATGAAGACATAAGAATGATGGCGCTTTATGAAGGCCCAAGGCCTAGAGGCGAGTTAAGGCCTGTAGATGTAAACCGACCTTGTTATGTAACTTGCATTGTAAGATAGGAAGGATAGAGACCGAACCGGACACGTTTATGATCCGGCTTCGGGACTCTGTAACCCGGCGGGCGTCAACCTATGTGTATAAAGGGACGACCCGGCAGTGGTTTAGGGACAACGGACAACAACTCGAGAGCCAGACAAAGCGGATTCGCTCCCTGGCCTTCAAAACCCCAGGAATACCAATCACAACTAGACGTAGGCTTTTACCTTCATCGAAGGGGCCGAACTAGTATAAACTCCCCGTGTCCCCTTGTCCGGTTTAACCCCTTTAAGCTAACCCATTGCGATGGCTCCACGATTAAGTCCTTTCACAAGGACATCTGCCGTGACAAACCCATGACACACATCATATATAGAGGGGCGATCCACGAGAAGAGAGGGAGGGGTCATAGATATCGATAGAGTCGAAGAGAGGATCAAGTGGGTGGGTGCGAGATCGATGAAGAGAGCCATAGAAATTGTGTTTGTGCAAGTCAAAGATATAGGGCGACTGACCAACCGGAACGTCAGAGAGCACAGGGCAAATTTGTGTGTGGCAGGGAGACATGACTAGAGCACCCGATGTATCGGTGTGTGTGGGGGTGGGGGAGGCAGAGGCAGAGGCCTAACTAGAGAGGTAGAACGACTCGTATATGTGTTGAGAAGGAGAGACCCAGCTATGTCTTGAGGGAGAGCGGTCGACATCCATACATAACTGAAGGACGGAAAATATGTTGGGACAGCGAGAGAGAGAGAGAGAGGATAGAGAGAGAGGGAGAGGGGTAGAGTGCTGGATGGGTGATGGAGTCGCTTCTCAAATATGGTGGGAGAGGCCTACTAGACAAACTGAGGGTAGAACTACAATATTATCAATAAGAGTGGCGATGTGTTTCTGTGTGTGCCTGTGCATGATAGATCTGTCAGGACACATGCATGGACGATGAAGGGGAACCATGTATTTGGTAAGCAAACCTAACTAGATCAGTAGATCAATTGTTGTTTGTCAGAGGAAGGGAGAGACATAACTAATGAGGTAGATCGATCGATGCGTGAAAAAAACAAGTTATAAGGACCTAGCTAGATATATGTATATCGGGAGATCGGTTGGTGTACATCCATTTGTTAGAGGCAAATAAGGCCCAGCGAGACGGATAGACAGAGAGAATGGAGCTAGGAGGTGGTGGGAGAGGCCGAGCTACTAGCTAGATAGGGGGAGGAGTGTGTGGTTGTGAGATCGATGAAAAGAGGGGCAAGAGTTTACACGTGTGTGGGACCGTATGAGAGACACGAGGCATGGATGCGGAAAGGAGGAGATGGAAGGTGCGTGTGTATGTTGTAGGCAGACATCGCTGGAGAGGTTTATCGATCAGTGTGTGTCGGAAAGGAGTTGTGGAGACTATGGGAGAACGACCTAAGGAAAAAATGAATGTGCGCGATGGATAGAATGCTGAGGGAGGGGGAGGGCGTGTGCCGATGTGCGTGCATGAGAGAAAGTTAGTGCTAACTACAAGGGTTAGAGGATTCTGTGGGTGTAAGAGACTAACAAAGATCATAATTTGATATGAAAGTGGATTCATATATTTGAATATGAGATCATAGTGTTATAAACATATGCATGCATGAATATAGAGGTGATACATGTGCTTTGGTTTTGCACATGTTATACCATAATGTGATAATGCATGGCGTTTGCAACTCACAGCTAAATGTTGAACAATCTAAACCATACTATACATCGAACAATCTCACATTATATTTGAATTTGTGATAATGTGTGGCATTTGCGTCTTACAACTAAATATCGAACAATCTAAAAAATACTATATATCGAACAATCTCACATTTTATTTGAATTTGTGGTAATGTGTGGTGTTTGCAACTCACATCGAAATACTTGTAGGTGTAGGGGGCGGGGCACCATACATTATGTGATAAACACATTATACACATGAGACATGGTTTAGATTATGAAGATCTGGCTAGAGCTTGAAATGTACTGTGATTTGAAAACAACATAAAGTGGATTCAAAAAATCGAGTTCGAGTTCATATAGTACACATAGTTCATATCTAACTCGAGAGTAATCATGTGGTGTGCTGTGAAGATAATACACAAACGATGGTTTAACTTGACAATAATGATGATTGTAGATCTTATTAAAATAGAGAAACGAATTCAAATGGTTTGACTTCGCAACAATCATTATTGTAGATCTTATTCAAATAGAGAAACAAATTCAAATTTAGTTCATATTGAAGCGGTAGTATATACGTTTGAAATGCACTAAAACGTTCATTTGAGTAGTAGGTCGCACACACTACACACGTAGCGAAATAATTTAATTGAACATAACATGAATTCAAAGTTTTGAATGACATTTGTAGTGCGAATTGATTTGGTACAATACACGGGACTAGACTCTCTTGTGTGCTATGAATTGATTTCTTTTTGTTTTTTCATCAACAGAAGTACGAATTGATTTGGTACAGTACATGTTAGGCTTGTTCGGAAATTTCAACCCGCGCCTTGTTACCCTGAAATATTTAAGATATATCTTTGTCTCGTTGTGCTCCGACAACTCTCTCCTGTGAAATCTCAACCCGCGCCTTGCTATTCCAAAATTACAATGCGCGCGAAAACTCCCACCTCCTGTGAAATACCGACATCCGAAATGCCCCTGATACCCCTGAACCGAAAGAACCTCCTAGGTTAAATCGGTGGGGGTACTTTCGTAACTTACCCCACATTTCGGACAAGCGCATCCCTAAGCCATGGTTCCCCACTCCCATCCCATCCGCCCACCCATTCATACACCGAGGCCACGAAAACCCGCAAAGCCCTACACCCTCCTCCGTCCGCCACCCAGCCGGAGCCTCTTCCCCGACGACGTCGTCCACAGCAACACGTCGACATCCCTCATCCATCGTACCGGATGAGGATCCGTTGTCGATCTCGTCATCCTGCCGGTTCAGCCACCCCGTCCTCCACCTCCAAGGAGCTGCACCGACGTTCCCCTCGTCTTTCGCGCCACCTCCATTCCCACATTGCCGTCTTCACCCGCACCACCGGAAGAGCATCATCATCACCGTTTCCTCGAATGAAGCTGAGGCCTAATCGGTGCCACCAAAGAGGTTGTACACTAATAACCGCATTTTCTTCTTGATTCGATCTCACGATGCTGCCGGCGGTTGGTCCCGAGCCAACACGGCACGACTCCATCCATGGCGGCGGCGGCCACTTCCTTCACGGCGTCTCTCCCTCAGTGGCGACGTCCACATCAGTAGGAGCTGCTGCTGCTTTAGCTCTCGCTCGCGCTACTGCTACGCTCTTGCTCTCGGTCCCCTGCTTGGTCTGGTCTTGCTATTACTCTTGCTCGCGATGCTGCTCTCACTCTTGATCTTGCTTGTGATGTTGCTCCGATTTAGCTACACTTCAATCGACTGAATCGACTTTTGGGTCAGTCGATTTTCAGGGGGTGGGGGCTCGTCGGAGTTAAGGAAGAACCATCCATAGCGGGGAGGGGACTCGTCGGAGAGGTACCCGACTATCTTTCTTAGGGTTCAGGGTGGGGTCGGTGGTCGCCGGCGGTGGTGGGGCAATGGTGTGGGGATCGCCGGAGAAAAAGCTTGGCAAGGGGGGGGCTAGAGGGATGGCCGGGGCGGCGGACTGGCGGTGGGGAGTGGTTTCGGGGCGGGCGGAGCGGCGTACCGCCGGCTGCGGGCGACGGGGGCGGCCGTTTGGCCGATGGTGCCTGGCGGCTCGGGGGGTGTAGGTTGAAGATGAACTGCAGGCCTTGATTTCATATCCAACGGCTAGAAAGTCGACTGGCCAGAGATGAAAAAGTCAGTCAACTGACGTGTAGCCTCACCTGATGCTACTACACGACCAGCTGCCCCGGCTCTCACACGCGCTGCTGCTGCTACTGCTTTTCTGCTATTAGTGTGTTTAGTTTTGAGAGTTAAGATCAGTTTTGACAATTAAATTCAGTTTCGATAGTTAAGTTCAGAGATGAGCGGCTGATGTATTTTACATTTAGCACTTTGTGGTTATGTATTTTACGTCATCTATTGGAGATGAGCGGCTGATGTATTAGAATTCCACTCAGGTTAACATTGTCTCTCCTGTCCTGCTTCAGTCTCAGCATCATACAACTCACCGAAGCTGCTCCAACGACGAAACCCTCCATCACAGCGGAGCAATACCCCGGGCACCATCTCAAGATGCCTAAGATCTTCCCTCCTCCGACAGCCAAGTCAGCCGGATCATCCTCACCGACCAACCCAATCACGCTGAGATCGACATGGCTTCGCCGAAGAGGTTGTGCACTTGTTGCATCTCTACATGTTATATATATTGTCCACTGAGCACACGCAGTAACGTGAAATACGATTAGTTTCTCCTACTATATGACAAGCAGTGAGGTACCAGGCAACTTAGCTATCCGTGATGGACTCTCTTGAATGCCATAATTGTTTATCCCTGTGCGTTTGAGTTGTGCATTTGTCGATGGGCCTGGGAGTTGAGCTAGTAGGGCAGTGGCCTGGGTCCAAAGTAGTAGAAGTAGCACAAAACATTTTTTGACTGTAGGCTTTTCCTTGGTCAAGCCTGCCTGCTAGAATCGCCAGTGCTTGAAAGGAAAAGTGAAGGAAAAACATAGGAATTGGAAAGTTTCCTATGGTACTACTATTCATGCATTTGGTTCAAAGGAATGGAGCAAAGGAAAATTGTAGGATTTGTTCCTTTAGTGTCTCCTTGAATGAAAAAATGTAGGAATTTTAATATCCACTTGTCCTCCTTTTCAAATTCCTATTCATGTAGCACAATACTAAGAGATAGTAGCATAATAGCATTCTAACCGTACAATTTCTTGTGGTTTGACTTCATCTCATCAAGCTTCTTTGCATCATGTGATCTTCCAATTCTTGTGAACCAAACACCCAGATTGGCAGAAATCCTGTGTTTTTAAATTCTCTATTTTGCACGTGCATTCCTATCCTATTACTGTGTATTTCCTATCCCTGCATTGTTAGAATCCTCCAATTCAAACGAGCCCTTACAGAATTACTTCTCTTACAGATAGTTGTCAAAGAAAACCTTGTGTGGTTTGTCCCGCTCCTGTTGCGCCGTCGTCCACCCCAGCTCAGCTACTCTAACGACAAAAGGGTCCAGCACAGCAGGGATCCGGCCTCTAGACTGTCCTTCGCTGCCTCAGATCTTCTTCCCCGCTGCTGGCAGCCATGACAACTGCATTACCATCATCACTCGAGAAAATGATCTCGAGGACTACACGGGTCCGCAAGAGAGGTCGCACTCTTTCGTGTCTGCTTATGTTATGCATCGCTTAATATTACATGCTACTTTATCGTCATGTTCACTGATTAGACTATGAGTCAGCTCCAAACTAATGGTCAAACTTGAGTTTTTAAATGCCTCTAAGTCGTGCCCCGACACGTGGGAGAAATAGCCGCATTGTGCACTACAAAAAAAGACACATCCGTGACCTTTTGGCCGAACGAAAAAAATTATGTCATACATATGACACTTCTATGACGATAATTGTGACAAAACCCGGTATCATCATAGACGTGGTGGGCTCCTACTTCTATGACAAAAAATCATGACAGAAAATGGCTTTTTGTCCTGGGCGGGCCGGAGATGCAGCTGCATGACATTCTTTGGGCCGTCCATGACGGAAAAACCCGTGGTAGAAGCGAGGGGGGAATTTCGGGGAGTTCCCAGTTACGGTGGGAGGTCGAGGGCCGAGCGATGCGCGATGCGCGTTTCTCTCGTACACATACGCGCATGTGTGCGAGGCGTTGGCTCTAACTGAACCCGAGTGAGGCGTTGGGCTTTAACTGAACCCGAGCGATTACACTACAGGCTACGCGTTACTGAACCCGAGCGATCGATCGATGGCTGTTAACTGAACCCGATCGAGCGATTCCTTTGCTACTACTGCTAACTAAAGCCGATCGATTGGATGAACAGTGAGTGTTGCGGGGGGGTTGGATGAACAGTGAGCGGTGGCGTTGCCTCTGGATGAACAGGACCCTATGGTGTGGAGGGCTGGATGAACAGTAGACGATGGAGGGGTGCCCCTGGAGGGGTGGTTGAACAGGACCCCGTGGTGTGGAGGGTTGGATGAATAGTAGACGGTGGAGGGGTGGTTGAACAGTAGCCGGTGGAGTAGCGCGCGGTGGAGGCTGGATGAACAGGAGCCCGTGGAGGCTGGAGGAGGTCGACGGTAGCCCGTGGAGGCTGGAGGAGGTCGATGGTGGAGATGAACAGTATCCCGTGGAGTCTCGTTTTGCGGTACGCCACACCCCTCCCGATGAACTGGACCCCCGTTTTGACCGTAGGAGGTCCGTTTCGTCCGTTTTGCGGTACGCCACACCCCTCCCGATCAACAGGACCCCCGCTTCGACCGTAGGAGGTCCGTTTCGTCCATTTTGCGGTACGCCACACCCCTCCCGATCAACAGGAGCCCCATTTCGATCGTTGGAGGTCCGTTTCCTCCATTTTGTGGTATGCCACACCCCTCTCGATCAACAGGACCCCCTTCTGAACGTAGGAGGTCCGTTTCCTCCGTTTTGCGATACGCCAGGCCTCGTTTCCATCACCTGTTCCATCCAAGCCCTCCCGATGAACACGACCACGCATTCCGTTCCGACCCAGCCGGTTGGCTCCCACGGGTTCCGTTGCCTCCCGATGAACACGACGCATTCCGTTGCCTCCCCATGAACACGACACATTTCGTTGCCTCCCCATGAACACGACGCATTCCATTGCCTCCCCATGAACACGACGACGACGCTGTTTCGATGTTCCTACCCAGCCATGTACACGAGCCCTGGCCGTACGTATGCGCGAGTAGGCGTTCGAGACCCCGCCCGTATGTACACATACGTGGCCGTATTTTCTTTCTTGCACCATGGTCGTTGTACGTACGTGTACATGCTACGTGCGTGCCTCTACTACGACATGTACGCGCCTCTACTACGACACGTGCGCACCTCTACATCCACCAATATATATGTACGTACACGTTCACGACCAGAATGACAACGCTACATACGCTTCGACCAGGTGGGTCCCGACTGTCAGGCACTTCCTTGCGTGTGAAGATGTAGCCGGTGGGTCCCAGCAGTCAGGGGGCGAATCGTTTTTTTGCCCGGACACACTTCCTTGCATGCGAAGATGTAGCTGGTGGGTCCCAGCAGTCAGGGGGGCGAATCATTTTTTTGCCCGGACGCACTTCCTTGCATGCGAAGATGTAGCTGGTGGGTCCCAGCAGCCAGGGGGGAATGTTTTTTCGTGAAATACGGTGGCCCGTCCGGTGGGTCCCTCATATCAGGTGGAGGAATCATAATTTTGCGCATAATAAGGAGGCACTTCCTTGCTGCGGCCGTGGACCCAGCTGTCAGCCTCTCCACCTACAGTCCACGTCCGATGGAAGTCATTCCTTGACCACGTTGACCACGCCGCGCCAAGAGCACCACGGAGGTGGACGACGGCGAGGACTAGGAAGGGGACGACTCGGAGCCGGGGAAGACGTAGAAGTGGATGCCCACACGAAGAGTACGAGGGTTCACTGGTTCGGCTACGGTGTGAGGCTGCTGTCACCGCAGAATAACAGGGGTGTGGGTGAGTAGAGGGATGGACTGGCCAGCGGTTGGAGTAGTAGGGGCGGTGAGGCCTCTGTGGCATCACAGCCAGCCATGGGAGGTAGGAGCACGCGGCACGACCGGCGCTGGTTTGGGCGGCTGGAGCAAGAAGACCAGAGGTTGAAGAAGCACTATGGCCGTTGGATGAACATCGTACGGTAACAGGAGCTAGAATCGTTCATATTGACTAAGTTGACAAAGCCCTCCGTCCCCGTCAACTTGGTAGGCCCACAAGTCAGCCTCCCACTATGCTGGGTTCCAGCTGGCAGGGGGAATATTCATTTTTTTGTGCGTATTAAGGAGGCACTTCCTTGCATGCGAAGATAGCTGGTGGGTCTGACTTGTCAGCGGGGGGCACGTTATTTTCTCGAAATACAGAAGCCCTTCCGGTGGGTCCTAGATGTCAGGTGGAGGAATCATTATTTTGCACGTAATAAGGAGGCATTTCCTTGTATGCGGCCGTGGACCCAGCTGTCAGCCTCTCCACGCATAGTCTACTTCGGATGGTGTCGTTCGTTGACCATGTTGACCACGCCACGCCGAGCGCATCCAAGGTGGTGGACGATGGTGAGGCCCCGAACATCAACGAGCCGGAGATGGGAAGACACTGGAGTAGAGTCACAGACGGAGAGGTGTACGAGGGTTAACTGGTTCTAGTGCGGTGTGGTTCGGCAGTCGGTGGAAAAGAACAGGAGGTGTGGAGGGATGGAGGGATGGCCTGGCCAACGATGGAGTAGCACTTCATAGCAAAGCGTGCTAAGCAGAGCTGCTAGCAGCAGGAGGCGGGAGGTGGTCCCGGCGGCGCTGGAGAAAGAAGACGAGAGATTGAAGATGGATGCCGGTCGTTGGATGTAAATCCAACGGCTAACATGTTAGAATCATTTGTTGACTAAATTGACAACGACTTGCGTTGGCTTTGACCTATGGGCCCACATTTCAGCCTCCAAAAATGTGGCACGTATTCAACCCATTTTTCATAATTTACAGGCTTTTTCTGTGCGGTAGAATTTACAGTCAATTTGATCTTTTTTTTGAATTACAGCCATTAGCTGGGCTGGGTGAACAAATAATCTAGCGTCCATGTGGCCCATTTATTTTATTTCCTAAAAAATTACAGGCCATTTGCACTTTCTCAAAATACACGATTTTGCTGGGCTGATTCTAATTATAATGTTGGGTTGGGCCAGCAAAGTTATCAAAAAATAAAAAGGGGCTGCGCATTTTGTTATAAATATATTTAAATAATAAGTGATATTATTACATTCGTCCTTAAATCTTACCAAGCTTTTGTACACAATCACTAGGATTTTCGTGCCAAAACAATCCAGGATTTTATTTGTTAAGAAATTATTTTTATAAGTTAATAAGATGTGGGATATTATTTTATTACATATGTAAGTATCTATTAAATATATGATGACAATAAAAATAATATATAATAACATATAAAATAATTTAAATAGTTAGAAGGGAAACATAAGTTGGACCTGGCATTCCTATTCTTATATAGAAAAATAGAACAGACCTCTGCATTTTCTTCAAAAAAAATACATAAATTGGGCTGCCAAAAATAAAACCTCGGATGGGAGGTCCATAGGCCAGTCTCCGAGGTCGTGGGCTGCGCATGTTAAAAATGAAAGCCTAGACGGGGCAGCCCAAAACCACGTCCACACTTGCCAAAACTTCGTCCCTCGTTTTCTCTGTGTTTCGCACACTCGACATTGTGTGGGCATTTTGACTGTGCATCATATGAAGATGTGCTATGCATGAATGTTGATCAGCATGATGTTAACTGGCTGGTAGTTCCATTTTCGACCATGAATAAAACTTCCAACATGATGTTAACCCTGTTTGAAAAGGTCGTGTTAATATAAATGCTCTGCCTCTGAAAGTTGCAGTTTCTTATCTGAAACTGAACTTGCAGTTTCTTATCTGAAACTGAAACTTGCAGTTTCTTCTCTGAGAATCACATTGTCTGCACTTTTATACTCCTATGAAACTACATTTTAAGTGCTAAAATAGATCTCTAGAATTCATAAAATACTTCATATGCTCAATACTGCAAATCTGAAATTCAAAAGACATTCATATCTGAAAGTACTCTCAAAATACACAACACAAAACACAAGTCAGAACCTGCAAATACTGACAACCCTAAGCTCCTCCTGACAATTCACAACCTGCCCGACTATTGGGATGGCGGGCAGCGCCCTCCTATTCCTCGGCGGTAGACAGCCGCCCCGTGAGACGATGTGAACGGCAAGGGAGACGATGGTGGGGAAGCGTCGTCGGGCCAACTGCTTTTCTCCTCTTGCAGTTGGGTTCGGTCGACGAAGACTCCACCGGCTCGCTCTGGCAGGACACCCTCACAAACGGCATCCTGTAGATGCTCGATCCTTCAATCTTTGGTGGATGCTCCATCTGGGAACGATACTCCCACCACCGCTCCCTCACGATCGGATTCGGTGAATCTATTTGCTCCATGGCCCAGAGGAGCAGCTCTATGTACTCCTGCACGACTCCCTTCGGGAGTATCGCCACCTTTTCACTCTGTTGCAGATATTTGGCCATGGATGTCGCCATCGCTGCTAGTTGGTTCTTATTGTCAAACCAAGACTGTATCTCCAACATCCTAGCTAGCTTCACAGGGTCGTCGTCTGCGATCCTCACATATCGGTTGTACTCCTCCATCGATCTACTTCTCCACAGCACCTTCACTCGCCGGAGGTAGTTTTTGAATGGAAGAGGAGAGGAGCAGCGTTGATTTTGTATTAGAACAGGAGAGGAGCGATGCTGGTTTTGGACTGAAACAGGAGAGGAGGGGCGGTGGTTTTGAAGTGGAAGAGGAGAGGAGCGGCGCTGCATTTAGATTGGAACGGGAGAGGAGCGACGGTGGTTTAAGAGGAGAAGAGCGGAAGAGCGGCGTTGGTCTTGGAAGTAATTTTTTTGTTTTGCGTATTTTGGGTCAAAGTTTGACCACGTACTGTATTTAACAAGCAAAATGTGAATGCATGTCACCAAAAATTGTATCGTTTGGTTCGTATCTGAATGTACTTTCAAATTATATTATTTTTGCAACGTATAACATATATTTTATGTGCGAAAATCATGGTCAATTATGACCCAGAATAAAAGGGATACTAGTTAATGTGGGGTCGCTTTCTTAATTGAAGGGTAAATTGATTTGATTTTGATCCAGTCACAGCGTGTCGGCCCTCTCGTCCAATCCTAAATCGCTGCCGCACGCTCCTCTCCCTCTTCTCCATTGCAAAACACCTCCTCTCCTCTCCATCATCTCCATTCCAAAACCACCGTCTCGCCTCTCCCTCTTCTGATCTTCTCCATTGCAAAACCACCTCCTCTCCTCTCCATCATCTCCATTCCAAAACCACCGTCTCGCCTCTCCCTCTTCTGATCTTCTCCATTGCAAAACCACCTCCTCTCCTATCCATCATCTCCATTCCAAAACCACCGTCTCACCTCTCCCTCTTCTATATTGCAAGACACCGTCTCTCCTCCCATCTTCCAAAGCTAGCACCGGACCACTCAGAAGGACATCTGTGGAGAGGATGCAGCAGCGAATCAAGCAGATCGCCGACGGCGACCAGGCAAAGTTAGCCAGGTTGAAGGAGATCCTTAGTTGGTTTGGCAATGAGTGGGAGATTTTGAGGATGGTGTGGGCCATGTGGCAATGTATGCGAAAGAGCGAGACGGTGGTGATGTACATGTACTCCTCAGCGGCAGTCACGCCGCAGTCCTCCGAGTTCATCGAGTATCTCCTCTGGGCGATGGAGCAGATAGATTCGCCCGAGGCGATAGTCAGGCAAAGGTGGTGGGCGTACAGGTCGACGGTCGAGCACCTAGAGGATAACGAATCGATCGAGTATGGTGTGCCGTTCATGAGGGTGCAGAGCCAGCCGGAGCCACAGGAGTATTTGTTCTCCCACCACAAGAGGAGGCCGGATGGCGCGACGTTGCTTCCCCGCCGTTCTCCATGGTTCCCTCGATGCTCGCCTCGTTTCAACGGCGGCGGTAGGGTTTAAGTTAAGCTTCGCACTAACCTAATCTTCCACCTGCTCATGCTTACAATCAGTGTGACATCTAATGAAACTCATGCTTACAATCAGTCTCTGAGTACTACGCCAATCACCCTAAAATAGCTCTGGACCTTTGGGTCAAAGTTGTGACACAGTGTACAAATAAAGAAAAATAGATTGGTGCTTCTTTCAGAAAAGAGTACTCCCTAGAAAACAGCCAATATAAGCTACTAGTATTTGGTTAGATGATTTGCTGCTGAGAAAGATCCATCCACAGAGAGTGCCACACATCCCACTGGTGGTGGTGGACGCCAATGCGTGCATGCAGCATGGTTGGTGTCGGTAATTTTTTTACTTGGCACGCCTCGCACTCTGCATATATGCCGGTTCCATACGTACATTTGTGCAGTTCCACCAAAATGCAGCTGAATAACCCTGTTTGCACAGATAATGAAAAAGTGTGATTAATTTATAGTGGTACTAGTTGATGAAACACACAAAATAAATAGAAGAAAATAGTGCGATAGTATCATAGTATGCCATGCTGCGAGGGCGAGATGGGCCCTGCGACGCCTCATACAGTACGACTCATACTGGACATCGTCCCAAGTCTCCCAGATACACCTCATACAGTACAAGGAGGCACCTTGAGACATTCAAATCTCTACTTTTGTACATATCAACTAAAATTAAGCACCCCAGTTTGCAGAAACGCTTAAACATTAACAATGGGACTAGTTGATGAAACATACATTAACAAAGAGAAGCACTTTCTTTATCTACATTGGAAATGAAATGATAGAGAAGGCACTCGCTCTATTTTAACTGTATTATTACTTCATTTTATCAGTGGCACTAGGGTCGAGCAGGTGGCAAACGAGGTGTACCGTGCATCGCAAGGATGGAGGCCGGGGGTGCTTAGACTGGGATGCTGAAGCTGGCTCTTTCAGTCACCAACATGGATGATTCAATTCATGGGACCTTTTGGTGCAGTTCACCCAAAATGAAGCAATGTCCCATGGGCTAGCAGCTTCTTCAATTTTTTTTAGAAAAGGGCTCCAGCCCCGGTTCCATTTCCATTAGAAAACGAAACCCATAGAGCTTCTTCTTCATTAGTTGCAATAAAATTGAGCAACATCAAGGTTGGTTGTGAAGCTCCTGGAATGCTCAACTATAATTTGGATATCATTTGTGCAGTTCAACTAAGATTGAGCGTGAAATGTATATCTCTGTTTGCACAAAAAAGGTGGAAAGGAGGGTGACTAACAAGTGATGAAACATGCATCAAATGAAAAGAAGCATGTTCCTTATCTGAATGGCAATCCTACAAGGACAGTAGCAATTTCTAAATCACTGGCATTGCTAGATATTAGTGTGGGCATTAGGATAAACTATGACAACCGTCAAATACGACATTACTTTGGGCACGGGAAAGTAGGCAGACCAGGACAGTTGCATTTCCAACGAAAAGAACCAACCTATCTTAATGGGAAATTTTAGCACGAGATGTAAAGAAGTGCCATTGATTCATATTACTAGAGGCATTACATTGAAAACAACATTGGTTTAACGTGTCCTTACTTTTAACAGTGTGACTGCTACATTTTACCAGTGGCATATTACATAAGAGTGAATAGGGGCAACAAACATCAGAATAGGATATCTAGGTTGGTCCCATTTTTGTTCGGTATAGCCACCTTATACTGTGTGAGGCTAGCAAATCTAGTGCTGGACTTACTCTGTTGACTTGTCCCCTAGTCCCCACTTTCTTTCCTTTTTCAACCAATAGATCGGATTTATATTGAGTTTGTACTGCGTTTCCCTTTATTTCCCTATTAGACCTAAAGACCAGTTGGATAGCCAGTCTTTGCTACTTTTCGCCCCCATTATTTCCTCTTTCGACCAAGTCCTAGATTCAGGTAACAAATCCTCCCCCACCCCCACCCCCTTTCTTCCTTGTTTGAACCAAGTAGTACTAGATTCAAGTGCATGAACTAGTTTTACCTCTTAAACGTAAAAAAATTAGGTGGTTTTCGAACAGCCGATCGATCCTATCTATGAGGGGGCCTGAGAAATAGTAAAAGATACAAATGCAGCGATGTTAGGAGCTCAGGAAGTAGAGCAAGGCCGGTTCCGAAGGAAGTTATACCTGATGGTCGCCGGGATGTCGCTAGGTGGGTGGCGAGAGGCCGGATCTGCCCACACTGCACTACGGTAGCGAGGAAGAAGGGGTCGGAGGCCCTCCCTCGCCAGCGGTGCTTGGGAGAGAACGGCAAGGCAGGCTGATCGGGACGCGCCCAGCAGTGGGTAAGAGCCGTCGCCGAGGACGACCGCGTGAACGTTGCACCTTCTCACCTTCCCCAGCGGAGAGGATCCGGCTGGATCTGTGGCCAGCGGTGAGCAGAGAGAGAGAGAGTGTGTGTGTGTGTGTGTGTGGCCACTGCTGTCGTGTTTAGATCTGGAAAGGCCGAGACAGTGTGAAGAGAGCAACACTAGCAAGCAAGCGCGGAGGCTCCTGCCTATATAGTGGAGTAGTACTAGTTTTCTTTTGTCTACCGGAGCTGGCTTGACCTCGTCAATGACTGTCGAGAAGTCTTCATGCACGTGGCCCGGAGGCGCAGTTGTCGTCATTTTGATCTGAAGTGCCGGATTATAACATATAACACAAAAAATGCCACATGACAAGAAATCATAACCTCACTGCCCAAAGGAGACAAAATGAATCCCGATGGACAAACTAGACGAGGAACAAAGCTCAAATTAAAGATAAACTCGCAGAAAAGGGGTCCGTCAATAGATGTCCTAATTAACATAGACGGCTTCACCTAGATGGCAGCCGAGTAGTCACTATTCATGCATGTGCCCCCAATGACTAGCCCAACTCAGTTGTCGCTGTTTAACCTTCGCAGTGATCCGAAGCACATGAGACCTAATTTTGCGAGATGACAAGAAACCTTTTTTTAGATTTCTCACCACAACTACAGCCATGTACAACACAGCCTGCTCGATATGTAGACGATAGCCAATCCAGGCGTGTCTGCTGGAGTCTGGTCACATCCACGGATGAACTAATCTTCCGTGTCTTGCAGGGATCGTCCAGGCACCAACGTAGTACAACACTTCTCTAGTACAATCGCTCGTCTCCCTATTCTATTAAGTCACCCGACTTGCGGGGTCGGGGAGTGTGACTATGGTCGGTTCTCAATTGTCGTCCCACATGTGTGTGCAAACGCAATATGATGTGCGTTCCATTCGGAGAGCAGCCTGCCAGACCGACCGACCATCTGGGTTGTGACGCGAATGCGACGGGCGTGCTGTATACTCCGTACATGTGTACCACCATTTTCTAGACGCTTTGCTCCATGGCGCGGGCGCAATCCATGGATACAAAATTAGTATTATGTATACTATTTAAAAGTCGAGGGCGGGGCTTTTCCTGCGCGGTAGGCAGTGGGGCAGTTCCGCCTAGTCGGTTCGACAGAGACGCGAGAAGACGAGGGAGTAGGCTGCTGCAAACGTAGGGCTGTGTGATTTGACAGCGAGTTACTGCTGGACAGGTGGGCCCCCGTGATTTGACTTGCCATTATCATTTTAATTGCGGCGCTACGACCGGCGTGAGTCTCCCGATTCCTGACCACCTCCATACAGGTGCCTCTCCCAATGCTCCACCATGTAGGAGAGGCTGGCTCTTGCACATGAGCCCACTTCTCCACTTTTTCCTTGCCTCTCTTTCCTCCACATATGCAAAAATGCAATGTAAAGCGCACTATTGTACTTACTTTTACTTGCTCCTACATGTGCTTAAGCTTGCCACATAGGCATAAAGTCTGATGTGGCAAGTTAATCAAGAAGAGAGAGACTAGTTTGGTGACCCAAGGAAGAAACGGTGCTAAGCGTGTGTACCTAGGTGAAAAGACAATTTTGAGTCTATAGCTAATTAAATGAGGCAAACTTAGCAACACCATTTCATTGGAAGAGGTCACTCCTTGGCAAATGCAATAAATACTAGTACTCCATGTGTCCCATAATATAAGAATGTTTGGGGCACTACACTAGTGTCAAAAACATTCTTATATTATGGGACGGAGGGAGTACGAAGAAAGAGATAGAGAGGAGTAAAAAATACACTTATAGCCAACCTTGTTGTAGTATGAGTGACTAAGTGATGACTATGTATGACATGCCAACATCAGATAGCCTAACGCACCATGTGAAATCTCCAAGGGCGCAACCACGCGAGCGACACGATGGTCGTGGTAGGTGTGACCATGATACGGGCTGCTGGCAGCCCTTGGATCTGAGATCAAACGGTCACATGCTAAGTTGCTGAAAATTTGCAGAATAACCCTGCAGGATAGGATATTCACCCATAGGTCTAGAATCACGCCATGCAACCGTTCGATCTTAGATCCAAGGGCTCTCGGAAGCCTGTATCATGGGAGAATGGAAAGCCACTACCCTGCCATTCACATGCTGGCAGTTCGCTCCTACTCGTCCCCACACGTCCTTCAATACTACGGCGGTTCGCTCCTAGTCATCCCGTCCATTCACATTACGGCAGTTCCACTAATCCCAACCCTCCTCCCAAATCCATGGCGTCCCAAATCTCCACGATCGGCGGTGAGTACAAGGTTAGAACCATCACCGACGATGAGTTCGATGTCATCTACACCCGTTCTTCCGCGACGGTGAAAGGATGCCTTTCTCGCTTCAGACGCATGTTCGAAGACTCAGATGATGAGTGGGTCGCTGGGCTAGATGTTGAGTACACCACAGTCCTGGGACGAGAGAAGGATCTAAAGGACGAAGAGAGGAAGAAGCCCTCCATTATCTAGGTTTGCGTGCATGACTTATGCTTGGTCTACCACATATGCCATGCCGACGTTGAGTGCCAGGATTTGAAGGACTTCCTCAAGAGCAACCTAGTAGAATTCATTACTGTAGACTTTGGTAAAGAAAAAGAAGTCCTGCGTTGGATAGGCCTCATTGTAGGCAACACCTTCGACCTCCAGAAGAATCGGCTGGTGACCTCTCGTCAGCCTTCAATGCTGACCCTGGCAGGAGCCATGGTTCATCCATCGTATGGTAAACTGGAGAAACCTCCATACACATTTCATCGTCATGCATGGCAACGGAATGTACTAGATATAGACCACATCCACTACGATGCAATGGATGGCTACCTTTGCTTCAATATCTACAAGGGTTGGGTGAAGAGCAATAGCCAAGTGTGCAGTTCAAGCAAAGAAGTATCGGCCAAGAGGAAGAGGGAAAAGGACAAAGTCGAGGACGTGGATGAGGACTCCGATTAAGGTGGCAGTGTCGTTGCTCATGGTGGTTCTAATGCAGTGTCTACCGGAATAGTTGCAAAGTTTAATTTCAGGTGTGCTTAATTTAATTTGAGGGGTGTGTTGTGCTGAGCCCCCAGTAGAACTATGTTATGTTTCTTCTTGTTACTTTAACTCTTCAGTACGTACATACTAGTATTTCTTACATTTCATCTTTTAGTTGGTATAGTACTACCACTCGTTTCTTCACATTATATACGTACAATATATATGGCCAACATCATATAGCCAGCAGTTTAGTTGTCAAAGAATTTCAGGGTGCTTAGTTTTGTCAAAGAACTCCAGGATGCTTAGAGGGTGCTTGGATCCAAGGGACTTATTTTAGTCTGACTAAAAATAGTCTCTTTAAGAGGCTAAAGTTCCAAGCACCCCTGACTAAAGAGGGGCTAAAACTAGTCTTGAGACTAAAAAAATTTAGTCAGGGGTACCCCTACTAAAATGTGGATTAGTCCTCTCTCTACTCATTTAACTCCTATTCTTTAACACAGGCGAGTTCTGGATTGGAGGGTTTGGAGGATAATAAATGCTCATTAACTTGACTTTAGCCTTTTTAGTATTTGGATCCAAGGATGGGTGAGGCTAGCATGTTTTAGTCCCACTACTTTTAGTCATGGGACTAAAACGTATCCAAGCACCCTCTTAGTTTTATTTGAGGGGTGGGTTGTGTTGGACACCATTATTGTGACTAGCCTTTTTAATAGTACTATATGCATAATTTGGCGACGAGCGCTCTCTATATGTAGCACCCTTTTTTTTAATTTCAAGTTTTGCTCCATGGCGCAATCCATCGATACTACTATTGTACAAAAGTATGCATTTTTTTAAAGGCTAGAGGGCGGGCAGTCTAGCTTGGTCGGTTTCACGAGAGGCGAGGGCCTTTGTGATTTGACGGCTCATTACTGCTAGAAGGCGGGGCCTTGTGATTTGACTGCTCGTATAAATGCGCCGACGACCTGATCGAGGAGGAGCAAAGAACCGTGCGGTATACTCTAGTTTTCCACTGGAGTAGTACTGCGACGGAGGAGCACGAAACACGGCAGCCCAGTGCCATATGGCGATAAAAAATGATATAATTTGCTAGGCATCTCATTGTTAGCATTGTTCTATTCATTCCCTCAAAAAAACCATTGTTCTATTCATGCCTCGCAGAGAACGTGACACGTGCGGGGAAACACCCGAAGCAAAAGATGAAACACATGAGCAAAATAAGAAGGAAGATTATCACCCCAAATGATCTAATTCGCCGCGGAGTCGTAACTGCTTCTTCATCGCCTCCACGACCTCCATCTCCTTGCGCGTCTCCTCCGCCATCTTCTTCATTCTGTCCATGACGCGGGATTTCTCAACGCGAGCCTTCATCATCTGTTCCACGGCCACATTACGTACCTTGACAGCAGTCGGGTGCTCGATGCAGAGCTTCGCCAACTCCTCCTTCTGTTCCATGACGAGGGCCTGCAGCATCTTCATTGAGGAACTACTATTCTCATGCAGCTTCTTCCAGCCAGCGTTCTTCACCTTCAATAGGTCGATCTCGTGGCAGAGCTTCTCCTTGTCCTCCTGAAGTTGCAGGATTTCGCCGGTCACCTTCTTCTCTGAGGCAATGCTCTTCTTCAGCAGCATCACCAAGCCGGCGGTCAACTCCCCCTGCTGCTTGAGCTCAGCGGGCATGTCGTCGAGGCTCTCCTTTAGCAACTCCATCAAGCCTTGGATGAACTCCTTCTGCTTATTGAGGTGCTTATTGAGCTGATCAGGCATGCCGTCGAGGGATAACGACTCTAGCTCCGTCGGCTCGGCATGTTCACCTCCGCGGCTAGGGCGCTCCTGGGAGCCATCGCCTGCCCGTGAGAGATCTTTCGAGGTCCTACGTGGCGGCAAGCCCTCTCTTTTTTTCCGCAGCCTTGGTTGTCGCTCCCTTGTTACGAGTAGTTCTCGACCTAGAGCTCTGCTCACCGGCCATGGCAACGACGGACGAAGAAGAAGCACTTATGAGGAGGAAAGGTAGAGTAATTTTCGGTTAGGTAGTTCCCCTTTTTATAACCTAAGTACTAGCACTAGTACTAATACCTACATAGTGGGAACACGTTCAGGTTTGGTACGTACTAGTAGGTGTGAGCAGGCTTTCGAATGTGATGGAAACAAGGTAAAGATTAATTGATGGTTTTGGTTTCGAGGCTCGAGACGGCTCCCGATGAGTTTAGCGGAACATAAATTTCAAGTACTACACTGCTCAAATGCGTAAATATTATGTTACTGTCAAAAATTAGCACAAAATATGAAGGAGACCAATGGAAGTACTACTAGCAACCCACGATTTAACTACTCGCATGCGCACAGTGGAGTAATAATGTCTTTCTTCCACCCTCACGTCCACTCAATTTGCATGCGCTGTATTAATTGACCATCAATGAAGTGAATGACTTTACACATGTCAAATTATCACATGGGGTGGATCTTGGTACAAAATTGCGTCCGCCCGTGTACCCGCGTGTGTGTGCGAGGGAATGAGTGCGTGCGTGGCGTGCGTGCACATCTTCGCTTCATGCATGTACCGCCAGTATAGCTCAGGGAGGACGAGTACATTCTTCTGGAACTAGCAGCACATCACTGTGATCAATCCATGAAAGGAGGTCACGACAACGCCTCCACATGTGACACATGGCTTCATGAACTGTAAGAGGGACACTATGTAGCGTGCCATTGGTATTCTAATTTACGTGTTTTGCACATACTCGAAGTACTAGTAAGGTACACGTGCATTGCACGCATCAGATTTTGCAACCAAATTATGAATAAATACCACACTATAGCATGTAAGCTCTGAGTCATATATGCCTGATGTTGCCCTTCTTTAATTCTTATAGTTCATCTCATTCAAAATCAATTAGTTTTTATAAAAAAGCTAAGAACGCGGGAATAGGAAAAACATGGGATTATAGTGGAATGTCGTCTTGAATCCTACAGGATTGTACGAGTGTTTGATTATGCGTAGAAAAAACGCAGAATTCTTTCAAAGAGGTTTGAGTGGATGGGATGTTTCCTATGAAATCTAGTGAAAATGAATCATATGGAAAAATTCCTATGGTTTACAATCCTGCGAATCAAACAACCAAGATAGGAAAAATTCCTAATGATTACAGTCCTCCAAAATTCCTTTGAGAATCCTTTGAATCAAAGAAACCCTTAATCTATTTTATGATTCATGGAATTGTGCGTTGTAAAGCATAAAGTAAAAAAACAAATAATGGCAATTCAACTAGAAAAAAAGTTTTGGCAGTTATGATACGGAAGATTCTAGAACAAAAGAGAACCACTGTTGTTTTGAGGTTTGTGCATTATGCTTAAGTTCAACCATGGAGTCTGCTAGATTGTACATGTGGCAAAATCCGGTGGGGGCTAGAAGATGGTGCGAGGGGCCGAGTGGAGGGAGACTATGAAGGAATGCACAAGTGCGAGATTGATATTTAGAGAAAGGGGGAGAACACGTGCGCTGTTGCGCGCAGTGGCGGAGCCATGAAAAATAAATGAGCTAGGGGGCAAGCATTGCTAATCCTTTACGAGGAGGGTCAATTCATGAACTTAAACCATTCTAGCAGCAATTGTCTAATGATCACATTCATATTAGCCTCGATATATAGTGATGTTAGGGGGGGGCCTTACTGCCCCCTGTCTTCGCCATTGTGCACGCGTCTGAGAGATGAAGCGGAAGGCATGGACGATGAGAGGGGGACGTTGGATATATAATTAATGTGGGTGTATTAGCTATATATGTTAACCCTATATAGAGAGGTATATATTGATCGATGTGGACGTGGGAAAGAGGGTGAGACCTCACTGGATATATCGATTGATCGGTTTGTGTGGAAAACTAGGAAAGTCCTAGCTATATACACACATACATAGAGGAACATCGATCGTTGCGCATGCACGCGTGAGAGATAAAGAATGCCCGATATGATGGAGAGGGGGATGTGTGTGGGTGTGTGCCTTCATGGGAGACCGACCTGGAGAAAAAGATTAAATGCGTGCGATGGATAATGCCGATTGGTAGTGTGTGTGCATGCATGCATGAGAGAAAGTTAGTGGTACAATTATAAAGAGAAGACTACTATGTGGGTGTAAAATAATTGGTGAGGTCATAATCAATGTAAAGTTGAATTCAAATATTTGAATAAGAGATCCTGATGTTTGAAACCCATGCATTCATGAATATAATGGAGATCTGCGGGTGCGGTTTGGAAACGAGCATGTTGTAATGTATACACATTGAACTAGGTCAGGCTGACTTGAATTTGAGATACCGATGGCAGACATCATTTGGCCACGTCGCATCCGTGCATGGACACATATTCTAATTGGAGATGATGGGCGGCTTTCGCATCACATATCTATATCTATACCCCTATATATATTATATTATATTTTTTTATATTGTGTGCGGGTAACTTTAACTTTGAAAGATGGTCCTTGGATGAGGTGAATCCGATGGTCCAAAGATGGCAAATTTGAGCAGTACTGGCCGTTGGATATCATCTAGATTCCACCAAATTTCGCCACATGTATAATCTAGAAGACTCCATGGTTGAACTTAAGCATAATGCACAAACATCAAAACACAAGCACTTCTTATTTGTTCTAGAATCTTCTGTATCAGAATTGCCCAAATGTTTTTCCACATGATTTGCCATTATTTGTTTTTACTTTATGTCTTACGACGCAAATTCCATGAATCTTAAAATAGATTAGCTTTCTTATAAAAACTAGATGATTTTGAATGAAATGAACTATAAGAATTAAACGAACATCTACATCATGCATATATGACTCAAAGCTTGCATGCTATAATGTGGTATTTATTCATAATTTGGTTGCCAAATCTCATGCGTGCAATGCACGTGTACCTTACTCTAGTCTAAATGGTGTCTGTGTGTGTGTTGTGCGTGTTGAGGTGCAAATTGTCTTTTTTGGTACACGTTAAGCTTGTTCTTCCGAAATTTCAAGCCGCGCCTTGTTATGCCAAAAATTCAAGATAGCGTCTCTGTCTATCATGCTGCGAAACTCCCGCCTCTTCAACCCGCGCCTTGTTAGCCCGAAATATTTAAGATATATATTTGTCTCGTTGTGCTCCGATAACTCCCTCCATCTCAACCCGCTCCTTGCTATTCCGAAATTACAACGCGCGCGAAAACTCCCACCTCCTGTGAAATCCTGACACGCGAAATGCCCATGGTACCCCTGAACCGAAAGAACCGCCTCAAATTGGTGGGGTTACTTTTGTAACTTACCCCACATTTCAGACAAGCGCGTCTCTAAGCCATGGTTCCCCACTGCCATCCCATCCGCCCACCCATTCGTACACCAAGGCCACGAAAACCCGCGACGAAACCCCACACCCTGCTTCGTCCGCCACCCAACTGGAGCCTCTTCCCTGACGACGTCGTCCACAGCAACACCTCGACATCCCTCATCCACCGTACCGGATGAGGATCCGTCGTCGATCTCATCGTCCCGCTGGTTCAGCCACCCCGTCCTCCACCTCCAAGGAGCTGCCCTAACGTTCCCCTCGTCTTTCACGCCACCTCCATTCCCACACCGCCGTCTTCACCTGCACCACCGGAAGAGCATCATCATCACCGTTTCCTCGGATGAAGCTGCGGCCTAATCGGCGCCACCAAATAGGTTATACACTAATCGCCGCATTTTCTTCTTGATTCGATCTCACGGTGCTGCCGGCACTCGGTCTCGAGCCGACACGGCGCGGCTCCATCCACGGCGGCATCGCCGGCCACTTCCTCCATGGCGTCGCTCCCTCGGCGGCGACGTCCACATCAGTAGGAGCTGCTGCTACTTTAGCTCTCGCTCGCGCTGCTGCTCTGCTCTTGCTCTTGGTCCCCTGCCTGGTTTGCTCTTGCTATTGCTCTTGCTCGCGCTGCTGCTCTCGCTCTTGCTCTTGCTTGCGATGCTGCTCCGATTTAGCTACACTTCAGTCGACTGAATCGACTTTTGGGTCAGTCGATTTTCCGGGGGTGGGGGGGCTCGCCGGGGTGAAGGAAGAACTAGCCGCAGCGGGGAGGGGGGCTCGCCGGAGAGGTACCCCACTATCTATCTTAGGGTTCAGGATGGGTGCGGTGGTCGCCGACGGTGGCGGGGCGGTGGCGTGGGGATCGTCGGAGAAAAAGCTCGGCACGGGGGGGGGCTAGAGGGATGGCTGGGGCGGTGCCGGAACGACGGTGGGGAGTGTTTTCGGGGCGGGCGGGGCGGCGCACCGCCGGCCGCGGGCGGCGAGGGGCTGTTGTTTGGCCGGTGGTGGCTGGCGGCTCAGGGGGTGGAGGTTGAAGATGAACCGCAGGCCCTTGATTTCGTATCCAATGGCTGCAAAATCGACTGACCAGAGATGAAAAAGTCAGTCGACCGACGTGTAGCCTCACCTTGCTAGTGCGTTCAGTTTCGACAGCAAAATTCAGTTTCGACAGTCAAGTTCAGTTTCGACAGTTAAATTCAGTTTTGACAGTTAAGTTCAGAGATGAGCGGCTGATGTATTTTACATCTAGCACTTTGTGGTTATGTATTTTACATCATGTATTGGAGATGCTATTAGAATTCCACTCAAGTTAACGTTGTTCGTTGTATCTCTTGTCCTGCTTCAGCCTCGGCGTCGTACAACTCACCGGAGCTGCTCCAACGACGAAACCCTCCATCACAGCGGAGCAGTACCTCGGGCTCCATCTCCAGACGCCTAAGATCTTCTTCCCCTCCTCCGACAACCAAGTCAGCCGGAGCATCCTCACCGGCCAACCCAATCATGCTGAGATCGACATGGCTTCGCCAAAGAGGTTGTACACTTGTTGAATCTCTTTTTTACTCTACATGTTATATATATTGTCCACTGAGCACTCGTAGTAATGGGAAATACGATTATTTTATCCTACTATATGACAAGCAGTGAGGTACCAGGCAACTTAGCTATCTGTGATGGACTCTCTTGAACGCCATCATTATTTATCTCTACGCGTTTGAGCTGTGCATTTGTCGATGGGCCTGGGAGTTGAGCTAGTATGGCAGTGGCCTGGGTCCAAAGTAATAGAAGTAGCACAAAAACATTTTTTTAGTGTAGGATTTTCCTTGCTCAAGCCTGGCTACTAGAATCGCCAGTGCTTGAAAGGAAAAGTGAATGAAAAACATCAGAATTGGAAAGTCTCCTATGGTACTACTTTTCATGAATTTGGTGCAAAGGAATGGAGCAAAGGAAAATTGTAGGATTTGTTCCTTTAGTGTCTCCTTGAAAGAAAAACCGTAGGAATTCTAATTTCCACTTCTCCTCCTTTTCATATTCCTATTCATCAAGCACGAGACTAAGAGATAGTAGCATAATAGCATTATAACCGTACATTTTCTTGTGGTTTGACTTAATCTCACCATGCTTTTTTGCATCCTGTGATCTTCCAATTGTTGTGAATCAAACACCCAGATTGGCAGAAATCCTGTGTTTTTAAATTCTCTGTTTTGCACGTGCATTCCTATCCTATTCCTCTCTATTTCCTATCCCTGCATGTTAGAATCCTCAAATTCAAACAAGCCCTTACTCAATTACTTCTGTTACAGATATGTGTCAAAGAAAACCTTGTGTGGTTTGTCCTGCTCCTGTGGCGCTGTGTTCCACCCTAGCTCAGCTGCTCTAACGACGAAAGGGTTCACCACAGCAGGGATCCGCTCTCCAGACTGTCTTTCACCGCCTCAGATCTTCTTCCCCATCGCCGGCAGCCACGGCAACTGCATTACCATCATCAACTGAGCAGATGACCTTGAGGACTACACGGGTCCGCAAGAGAGGTTGCATTCTTCCGTGTCTGCTTACGTTATGCGTCGCTTAATATGATGACATGCTACATTATCGTCGTGTTCACCTATTAGACTCCAAGTCAGGTCCAAACTAATGCTGAAACTTGAGTTTTTAAATGGTTGTGGGGTACATATTGGGGCAGCAATCAGTACTATCTGTCTAGTATCTGGTTAATCTCTGGTGTCTACTATGAGTTTCATGTTGGGTGCAAACAAACATTAAAGGAGCCATTATCTGTATTTTTTAACTAAAGCTATTATCTGCCTGCTATCATTGGTTTTGAGTCTATCCACAGTTTGCTACCATCACTCTGGATTTGTGCATGCACTCCTTAGATAATCTCACTATGTTTTATTCCTATGCATGCCAGTTATTGTACACAATGGAACTGATCATGTAGAGCAAAAGATACGAGCCTTCTGTGGCAATAAAATTTCATGCAGACGTCGTTCCATGCTGGGCGCAAAGGCAGCCCCCCTCCACCCATTTAGGATCGTAATCAAGAGGAAGATAACTGTTCTGAGGGGGATTCAGAAGGAGAAGACCACTCCTATTTACCCCATGAGGTCTTTTCTCTAACTTGGCATGCTAATGTTGGTAATATCATGCATATGGTGCCTTGCATTGCTTACTGTATACATTAAAGATGTCATCTGCTTAGTTTAGACATGCTTTGTGTCAATGCCATCTGTTTAGTTTCTTTATCGTATATGTGAATCATGCAATGCCATCTTGTCTAGCCTGGCATCATATATGTGAATTTGCAATGCCACCCTGGTTAGCCAGTCATCTTATATGTGAATTATATCATGCCATCATTTTTTATTACGTGTTAAATTTGTCAACAATTTTAGTACATTCAATTACTCTTCCTATGCATCAGCCATTCGGCACGGTCATGGAAAAATCTGGAGTGGAAACAAGGTCTTCAGAGCAGACAATGCTATCTGACGAAGTGCATGTCTTGCTGGTTACCGATAGCTCCTCAGAGGAGGAATCAAAGACAGATGGCCAGTAATATCCCCCCCCCCCCGAGGTGCATGCCCTAACTTGGCAGGGTTATGTTGCTCATATCGTGTGTATGGTATCTTGCATTGCTATGTCATTTGCTTAGTTTAGACATGCTTTGTGTGAATGCCACCTGTTTAGTGTCTAATTACCATATATGTGAATTATGCAATGCCATCTTGTTGCAAGACATTATATATGTGAATTATGCAATGCTATCTTGTTGCAGGGTATTATATATGTGAATTATGCAATGCCATGTTGTTTAGCCAAGCGTCATATATGTGAATTATATCATGCCGTCCTTTTTTTGTATTTCTCATTGCTTTTGTCGACAATGTTTGTATATTCAACTGCTCTTCCTATGCATCATCCATTTGAATTGGTGATGGAGAAATCTGGAGTGAAAACAAGGTCTTTAGAGCAGACAATGCTACCTGCTGAAGCAGATATCTTGCTGGTTACAGATAGCTCTTCAGAGGAGGATTCAAAGGCAGATGACCAGTCCTATTATCCCCCTGAGGTGTATGCTCAAACTTGGCAGGGTTATATTACTCATATAATGCATATGTTGTATTGCAATGCTTAGTTTTTACATCATATACACAATATTGAATGCCATCTCCTTAGTTGACACATCATATATGTGATTGCCCTCTGCTCACTTCTTAGTATATAAATCATATATTTGAATTATGGCATGCCATGACGTTTACATAGACAGCATGTATCTGAATTATGACATGCCAACCCATTTTCGAAAGACATAATATAGTTATATCATCTCATCATGTTTACATAGTCATCATATTTTAAATTATGTCATTCTATCCGTGAATTATATCATGCCATCATGTTTCCATCGACGGCATGTTTGTGATTTATGGCATGCCAACCACTTCAATAGACACATCGTATAGTTATATCATGTCATCCTGTTTACATAGTCATCATATTTTGAAGTATGTCATTCTATCCTGTTTAGTTAGCCATCATACATGTGAAATTGTGGCATGCTATCCTGTTTAATTAGCCATCATATATGTGAAATTATGTCCTGCTATTATGTTTGCTTAGACAACATAAATGTGAATTATTTCATGCCCTGTTTTCTTCCCTACTATCCATTGCACATGTCTATCTTACAATGTCTGTACATTCAATTACTTTTCTTGTTTATCAGCCTTTTCAATTGGAGGGAGTGATGGCAGTATCTGTGGGAGTAAAAATACGGTCTTCAGAAAAGATCGTGCTACCTGTCGATGCAGATAGAACCACGGTTGTACTTGCCCAAGAACCAGCCCCACCACACATAACCCACACTCATGCAGATTGTACCCCTACCCAGTTGGACAGAGAACCAGCTACACCCCTTCTAACCCCAACCCCAGCTGATGGACACCCAGTTCCCGTTGACACAACACCGTCTCCACCACAGAGCACCCAAACACGAGCAGTTAATAAGGCAACTGCAGTGCCCAAATCACGAGGACCACCACTCCGAACCCGAAGTCAACGCTTAAAGCAGAAGAAGAATTGTTCTTAGGTCAGGTTCCGTAGCTATGGTTCATACTACTTTGCTCTTGCATCACTGTATTTACCGATACCAACTAATTTCAAATTTGAAGGATGCAATTGAAACTCCAATGGCGCAACAGGTATGTTTTAAACCTGTTTCTTCAACGTGTTTGGCTGTTTGCTGTTGTAACTTTCTCAATGTTGATTTCAGTTTCAATTGAATAAAAAGTTATGTTCTCATGCCATGCACATTACAAGTGTTGTTATTGCTGTGTAGTTTCCCACACTTATATTCTGTCTATGCTGCTTTATCTTAAATAGATATGATTCAAACTGTATCTATCTTGATTTGGCAACATAAACTAGAATGATATAGACCATACAGTGATCATACTACATAGATATATGTTTGTTTCATGCTGTTATCATGTCCACCTTACTACTGAACTAGTTTACCAAAATGAGTTTCATATACTACATTGTAAACCTGAGATGTGTTTGTTTGTTTCTCTTTTAGAACATGGATAAAATATTGGAGAAGAGTACCCTGTTATGCAATGGTAAAGGAAGTAATGCAGATAAGGTTCAACATAGTGAGACATCCCTGTTGGTCTCCAAGAAAGCTGATAAAAACTATAATGAAGACAGTGAGACAACCCCAAAGTCCTGTCTTGATGTAGTGTTCGAGTTACTGGCTACCACTCCTGGCACCAGCTCTTCGAACTCATTGCCTGAATCAGTTCGGCTTCTTGAGTCTCAACTTCAAGTTGAAAGACATTGATCAGATGTTATGCGACAGGAAGCCGAAGGACTGAGGAAGTCCCTGCAAAATTTAGATGCATACTTTCTGGTGCAATAGCAAGCGATGGAGGACTTAAGCGCCAAAAAAGAGAAAGTTAATAAGCTTGCTAAGCATCTTGCCAACATTATGGGTACCCAGGATATTGTTTCTTGAGCTCTTCTGAAGTGGTTTCAGTTCTGGACTTGTTTTGCTGCGGCGTTTATATGCTGATGTGTTCCCTATATTTGCACTGGTGGCGAACTTTGATGCCCAGTGGATGTAATATGTGTAATAGCCATGATAGCCTAGTGTAAGTTGCTTGCTTATTTATTTCCTTGTTTTCTTGTTTATTTGTTTGCTTGTAGTCAGTGCAATTCTTTTTCTGCGGTTTGCTAGTGGCTGCAATAACCTATTTTTTAAAACTAGGCCACAATAACCATGGGCTAATATTTACTGTAGTGACACTGGGCCTCCTACGGGCCGTATAAATAGTGGGCCTTCTACGGGCCGTATAAAAAGTGGGCCTTCTATGGGCCGTAGAAATAGTGGGCCTTCTATGGGCCGTAGAAACAATGGGCCTTCTACAGGCCATAGAAACAATGGGCCCTCTACGGGTCGTATCATCAATGGGCCTTATACGGGCCGTATGCTCGATTGGCCAAACATGGGCCAAACAGACCGCATTCTGGCCGTAAACGGGCTAGAGTTGGAATCGTCCGTTCATGGGCCGACCATAACGGGCCATCGTTAATAGGACGTATTTGATGATGCTATGAAAATGGCCCAACGTATTAACGGACCACAAACGGGTCGACTGTAACCACGGGCTGAATTTGGCCCACAAGCAGAAAATGACAGTAGCGGGCCGTAAATAAACGAATGCTGGAAAATAGCCCAAGAATAAATGGGCTCTGAGAAGGCCGAAAGATAACATGGGATGGAAACGGCCCAACGGAATAACGGGCCATTAATGGGTATAAAGTGATACAATGTTCTTTACGAGCCAGTTTCACCACGGGCCGTTAATGGGTGTAAAGTGATACACTCTTCATTACGGGCCAGTTTCACCACGGGCCGTTAATAGGCCAAGAGTTACATAGGGCCTCATATGGGCTGAAAGACGTCATGGGCCATACATGGGCCAGAAGTGAAAACGGGCTGGAATCATATTGGATGGTCCTGATGACGCTACTGGGCCTAATTTGAATAGGGCGTAATGGGCCTTGGGTTAGCAGGTTGTAAATGGGCTATATGCGAACAGGCCGTTAACAGGCTTTCCATGGGCCGGCCCGCCACCTTTTTACCAAGTCAAACAGGCCGGCCTTTTCACAGGAATGGGCCTCTGTTGGGTCGTGCCACGTGTTGATGTATCATAGGTGCCTTATGTCCAATGAGTGGATGACATCTATCCCAGCGATGAGCCGACATGTGTTTCCTCCAGCCAATGATGATTTTACACATGGAAAATCCCCATTGGTCGGGGTTGTTAATAGGTTATAGGATCCAAAACCCGACCTGATAGCTTAACGGCGTTCCGTTATGGTGGATGCCACGTGTCGGTCAACCTTGACGAAAGCACTTCTGTGACGCGCGATTTATCGTCATGGAAGTGGACACTTTCGTGATGATAATTTTGGTAATGTCATGGAACACTTCTACGACAGCACACGTATGACTCTTGATTCTGTCACAAAATCGTCATGGATGTACAGGCATGACAGAAAACGCGACCTACTGTGACAAACACGTATCATCACAGAAGTGTATTTTTTTTGTAGTGGTGGGTGTTACAAGTTGGTAATCAGAGCCTTCCCCGACTTAGGAGCCCCCTGCTTGATCGAATCGCTGACGTTGTTGAGTCTAGAACAAAATGTTTTGAGTCTTAGGATCATATATATCGGAGAGTAGGATTCTTTTTACTACTCAGCCCCTTCGTCGCTCTGGTGAGGCATCCTAAGTTCTGACTCTTCTCTTCTCAAATTTCACGAAATTTTTTTAGGATCACGTGGGTATCTTGGAATCGTTCCGATGGTTTTATGATGAGAACATTGTTCTTGGTGCCTCTTGACATTTAGGGGTTGTGGCAGAGTCCCGGGGAGTTGAGCTCCGAGGTGTTGTCGTCACAATTTTATCGTTGCAGTTCTGGAATACCTGAGTTCGCCGACATCGAAAATCTCTTTTATGCAGTTGTTGGTGAGATAACCTCGACGCCACCCAGTACTGGGGCGGGAGTTCGGGAGTATTGCCATAACTCATATAATGGATGCTTTTCGAAGGTTGAGGTAAATGATTTCCGAAGGTTTCTTGGTTATGTGTTGAAGGATGGATACAGCTGGATGTAGGAATTGCTAGTTTTGGGTGAGATATTATGCTTCCCATGTATCCCCAACACCTGATTGCATAACCAGAAAGTTTCGGGAGTTTATAAGTGGGAATTCAAGTAGCTTCAAAGCCAACACCTGATTGCATATGGGATCTATCATATGTTTGTTTCTGGCGTATTCTGCAAGCCAATCCTTGTTTTGTTTTGTGTTGTGGTATTCTAGTTGCTTCGAAGTCAAATGTGGATTCCATACCTTTCCTAAGCGCTGTTCTCATATTTCTATGTGAATACTAATCCTTCATGATAATCGAGATTGTCATGTCAATCCATTTCAACCGGCGTGTTCCCCTTCTAGTGGATCCGATCATTTCAACATCCGCAAGATCACCTCTCGGTTTTTCCCAATGTTGTCCGTTTCATCTGTCTCCAAGTTGCCTTTGTTTTTCCGCCCACCCACCCCTTTTTCTTCAAGGACTCGGATTTCTTAATCTGTTATCCATTTTATTGATGTGAAGTCTCTTCATCTTTTTTCTTTCAAGTTTCGATCCGGTGAATTATCGTGAAGACTCTAACGGAGCTTCAAGTTTAGCATTCTTCATTCTTTTTCTTTTCCGGTGTATTTAATTGAAGCTTCGGTGTTGAGCATATTCCTTTCATTTGTCCAATGTTTTCCATGCCGGTGCACCTCTTAATCATCCACTTTTCGCTATTTAATTGTTCCGGTGTGCTGAAGATATCTCAGAAGATTCAAGTTTCCTTTCCCAATTCGCTCAAGTTCTTTTGAGGATGTTAGCTCATTCAAGCCATTTAAATCAACCGGTGCAATCTCCCTTTTTAAGTAATCATTCAAAGGTGTTTCTTTTCAGTGGGCCCTAAACCACAGGTCTTTTTCCAAGATCTTACCTGACTCTTCTAATTTTCTCGGAGCTATTCTCAAATCTTCAAAAGTTTGACGTAAGAATGAATTTTCATCAGTCAATTGCCTTCTCCAATATTGTTTTCAAATTCTTTTCATCCTTGGCTCAACTTTCCTCTTTTAATCCTTCCGGAGTGTCTCAAAAATTCATGGTGGTGTTTCTCATCGTCATTCTCAGGTTTTGAAGACCGAAGAAGAGTTTCTCTTCAATCTTACCCGTTCTCTCAAGACTCGTGATTCTAGCTTCATGCCATCCTCTCATAATTGTTTTCGTTTGTGAGAATTCTTTTCACCCATCCGGAGCATTTCATGAGTTGTTTCCATTTCTTTCCTCCGAAGGCCATCTTTTCAAATATTATTCATTCCAGCTTTCAGCTCTCGTTATCCAAATCTTACCGGTGCATCATTCAAGTGTTCTCTAATCAGCTCATGATATCTCGGTTCTCTTGTATCTATATTCCATAAAGTATCTTCATTCATTTTTCCAATTCTTCCCGGTGAATCTTGCCTTTCCTACGTTCATTTTCAATTCTTATGGTGGTTCGTTCAAGATTTCTCTTCCGCTGTTATTGTACCAATTCATTCGTTGTTTCAATCCTTCCGGTGGTTCGTTGAAGACCTTCTCAAGTTCGCCCTATATCTATCTTAATCCTTCCTACGAGAACAAGTAGTATGCCAAATCCGTTGCTTGTCATCAATTTAAATTGGTGAAGGATACGCATAACATAAATCTTATTCTTGCTTCATCCTAATGATGGATTCATTCTCCCAGAGTTTGTTCACGATGAGTCAATTATCGGTTTCAATTGTTTCATCTTTCTTTTCCGGAGTTCCAATTTTTCTCGTTTATACCGTCGCAAAGCTCCATCTGATCATTGCAAGGCTTCAATCTTGCTTGATTCAAACCTTTCAATTCTTTTATGTTATCATTTCCTATCCGGAGTTTCTTCATGGAGGCTCTATATGGTGGTTCATCAAGGATTATTTTCATTCTTCAATTCTTCTTCAAGATTTTTCTCAAAGTTAAGTTCCGCCAAGCTATAGTCTAAAATAAACATGGTGTTCAACACATGTTTTGTTTTGTGGACTCCAAGCATTATTCATCTTGCATTCCAAAGCGCAATTCTTTCTATCTTGTCTCTTGCAGTGGTGTTATGTCATTCTTGACAATTTCCTTCATGTCTCATGATTCACAAGTTGTAAGGAATGAGATAGCTAAACCCATCAATTTCTTCGAGCATGAGCTCTTCTCAACCAATCAATCTCCTCATTGGAGTTATATTGGGTTATATTTCACCTAAAGCTTTCCCTAAGGATTGTGCTATTTATGGTGCTTATAAACGACCCTAGTTCTTCATTTATTCCTCCCGGTGAAATAAGTTTCTCATCTCCTTGTTCATATCTATCCAATCTTTTGTTTCCGTTAGTGGCAAATATTTCACCTCAGTTTTGAGATGTTTTCGTAAGTCCACGAGGAGTATATCATTTCATTGTTGATTTTCCAACAACTCCGTTCGACCCTTCTCCTAAAGATGTTGTTCACGCTCATTTGAGGTAGAAGATGTTGTTTTCTCCTCCGTTCTTTTGATTCCATTCTTACATTTGTTCTGGAGGCATTGTGATGTTGCTCTTTTCGACCCATCATTTTGTTTTGTCAAGATCATGTTTAATTCCTTTCATTTACAGTCGGAGTGTTGTCCAAATTATATCATTTGTATTCCTCCTCTATCTTGTTTTAACCGGAGTGTTGTGGCTATCATTCCCCTTCTAACCGGACTCTCATCCAAGTGCTTTCATTTTGCCAAGCTCATATTCTTTACCTTCCTTTTCCAACTGGAGTGTTGTCGTAGTTGATCCTTATCGTTCCTTGTACATCTCGTTTCTACCAAAGTGCTTGCATGTACTTCTTGTCCATTGCAACCCTTTTCTTATGTCTTTCAACCTACAAGGTTCTAGTAATGTTCCTTGTTCCTCTTTCCTAACGGAGTGTTTTCAACTTTGTTCATCTTCGTTGTATTCCTTCTTTAAATTTGTTCAACCTCGCAAGGTTCTTTAGCTTCACTCGTTTGTACAAAGAAGCAACTTAGTTTTACCTTTTTCCCCTTCCTCTTCTGTTTTCTCCGGTGCCATCCTAGATCTCGGGTCGAGATCCTCTCGTAGTGGTGGAGTGTTGTAACGCCCCGAGACCGATGCGCCAGGTGTCTTCCAGTTATTCGCTGTTGTTGCCTTGTATTTCTCTTGCATGTTGCATCCTGCCATGTCATCATCCGCATTGCATCATCATGTTTTCGAAACTTGCAACCGTCCCGGTCTCCTTGTTCTCTCTGTTATCCGTTCTGAGCCCAGACACACTTGCACGCGCCCGCGGCACATCCGAAATAGTATTTTATAAGTGGGCGGGAAATGTTCTCGGAATGGGATGAAAGTTGGCATGCGGTGTTGTTATGTTGTCAGTAGGCCGCCTGCCAAGTTTCATCGCATTCGGAGTCCGTTTGACGCCCCAACGGATAACTATAGCGGCAGTATAGCCGGTCTAACGTCGGACATTTTCGGTCTCCGGAAACAGACGCCGGGCCTCTCTCACTCTTCTCTCCTCTCAGCCCGAGGCCTTCTGCACAGCCCACAAGCTCCAACCTACCCCTCCTCACGTCCGAAGCCGTCGGATCGCGATCGGAGGCTCCGGAAACCCCCCTAAACCCCCTAACCCTAGAACCCGCCCTATATAAACCACCTCCCCTTCCATTTTTGGGTAGCTACCTACCCCTCTCCTAAAATTCCATGCCCCTAATCATCAGCCGCCACCTCCACCTTGTTTTCTGCAGCCACGCTCTCCCCAACCGCCACTTGGCGCCTCCTCCTCCACCACAAGCCGTCGTGGCCCGTGAAGCCCATCCGGGGCCCACCCAGGCCCGGATCTCTCCACTGTCGCCTGTACGCCGCTCCCGAGCTCCTCCCGCTCGATCTGGAGCATCCCTACACCGGCCGGGCCTCCTCCACCTACCTCGTCGCTGGTGAGCGCCGTCATCGGACAAGCCGGCCAGGCCAGTATCCCGCCGCCCTGCTCCTTCCCTGACCGTCTCCCTCTCCTCCTCCCTCTAACCTCTCTCTCTCTCCCGCCATGTTCAGGGTCCCCCATGGCCGCCAAATCTAGGTGCCCCACTGTCGCCCTACCCGTTTCCGGCCTCCCCTGCCGCTGCCTCACCCGGATCAGGTGGATCCGGCGAGCTCTTGGCCGCCGCCGTCCACATCGAGTTCCTGGTTGTTCCCTACTTCAGGAACGAGTAGTCAAGCGCCCCGCTCGCGTTGACCGCTTCCACTCAACATTCCTGTGCCACCTCCCGTTTGCCCGTGACCGCTGCCCTGCTCGTCTCGATCTAGAGAGACCGAGCCAGCCTCCTTTACCCGCGTGGGCCCCATCCAGCGCTGAGGCCCAGCAGCGCCCCGGCCTGCTTCCCCTCCAACTCATGGGCCAAGCCCATGGTGAGCCACCGCTGCGCCTCCCCCTTCCACTGTTGGGCTAGTCAGAATCGGCCCATAAGGTTTTTTCCTGCTGCTGCGATTTTCACAATTTTCCAGAGTTTACGGTTTTACAGAAACACCCTTGCACATCATTCATATCATAACTCACCAACCGTGCATCAGATCTAAATAAATTATATATGCAACTTGCTTTGAATTTTGTGTGGATTAATAATTTGCAACTTCCATCTATGTTTAAAATGTTTAAAATGATGTTTGCTTATATTTTGCTTAATTGCCATGTTAAAATGCTTTATTTCATAACTAAATAACCGTAGCTCGGATTTAAATAAACTTTATATGTAAATGGGGTAGAAAAATGCCTAGTTTAACATGGTGCACTCATATTTCATGTTTAATAACTCTAAAATATGGTTTAGGGCAGAACAGTACCAAACCTAAAAATATGCACATGAGGATTTTCTGGAATTGTTGTTTGTTATTTCCGGCCTCATTTAAACTTGACTAGATAGTTAGTTTAATTATGCTTCACATCTTGCCATGCTAACCAACATATAATTTTGTTGAGTACTTAAACGGGAGAGAACTAAATAATTGTTGTGGTGTTTCGTCAATATGCAACTCATTGCATATTGAGCTCCACTTAACTTGTAGTTTTGCTTGTGCACTTTTCCATGCCATGCCTCTTTAAACCGGACATGCATCATACTTGATTGTGCATCATGCCATGATTATGTGATGGTTGTTTACCATGTTGTTTTATTCTTTCCGGTGTTGCTTCTTCGGGTTAGTTCCGATAATGTCGTGTTTATGAGGATCCGTTCGACTACGTCCGTTTGTCTTCTTCATGGACTCGTTCTTCTTCCTTGCGGGATCTCAGGCAAGATGACCATACCCTCGAAATCACTTCTATCTTTGCTTGCTAGTTGCTCGCTCTATTGCTATGCCGCGCTACCTACCACTTGCTATATCATGCCTCCCATATTGCCATGTCAAGCCTCTAACCCACTTTCCTAGCAACCCGTTGTTTGGCTATGTTACCGCTTTTGCTCAGCCCCTCTTATAGCGTTGCTAGTTGCAGGTGAAGATGAAGTTTGTTCCATGTTGGAGCATGGATATTGTTGGGATATCATTATTATATCTTATTTACTTTAATGCACATATATACTTGGTAAAGGGTGGAAGGCTCGGCCTTATGCCTGGTGTTTTGTTCCACTCTTGCCGCCCTAGTTTCCGTCATACCGCTGTTATGTTCCTTGATTTTTTATTCCTTACACGGTTGGGTGTCATGGGGACCCCTTGACAGTTCGCTTTGAATAAAACTCCTTCAGCAAGGCCCAACCTTGGTTTTACCATTTGCCTCACCACCACCTACTTTTCCCTTGGGAGTCGCGCTCCTGAGGGTCATCTTTATTTTAACCCCCCCGGCTAGTGCTTCTCTAAGTGTTGGTCCAACCTGAGCAATGTCCGGCGCCCCCTGGGCAACCAGGGTCTATGCCAACCCGACATCTGGCTCATCCGGTGTTCCCTGAGAACGGGATATGTGCAGCTCCTATCGGGATTTGTTGGCACATCCAGGAGGCTTTGCTGGTATTGTTTTACCATTGTCGAAATGTCTTGTAACCGGGATTCCGAGTCTAATTGGGTCTTCCTAGGAGAAGGAATATCCTTCATTGACCGTGAGAGCTTGTGATGGGCTAAGTTGGGACACCCCTGCAGGGTTTGAACTTTCGAAAGTCGTGGCCGCGGTTATGGGCAGATGGGAATTTGTTATATCCGGTTGTAGAGAACTTGACATTTAACTTAATTAAAATGCATCAACCGCGTGTGTAGCCGTGATGGTCTCTTCTCGCCAGAGTCCAGGAAGTGAACACGGTTCTTATGTTATGTCTGTGCGTAAGTAGTTTCATGATCACTTCTAGCTTCTCGACCGTTGCGTTGCTTCTCTTCTCGCTCTTATTTGCGTATGTTAACCACCATATATGCTAGTGCTTGCTGCAGCTCCACCTCACTACCCTTTCCTACCCATAAGCTTAAATAGTCTTGATCTGGTGGGTGTGAGACTACTGAGTCCTCATGGCTCACAGATACTTCCAAACAGTTGCAGGTGCCGATGATACCAGTGCAGGTGATGCAACCCGAGCTCAAGTGGGAGCTCGATGAAGATCTTGATCATTGTTCTGTTTCGTTTCCTATTGATCAGTAGTGGAGCCCAGTTGGGACGATCGGGGATCTAGCATGTGGGGTTGTCTTCTTTTACTTTGGTTCCGTAGTCGGACCTTGATTGTATTCTGGATGATGTATGTATAACTTGTATTTGTGTGAAGTGGCGATTGTAAGCTAAATCTTTATCCCATTCTTATTCAGTACATGGGATTGTGTGAAGATTACCCCTCTTGCGACAAACCTACCATGCGGCTATGCCTCTAAGTCGTGCCCCAACACGTGGGAGATATAGACGCATTGTGGGTGTTACAGGCTTGCTGGATGGTGATGGGTTGGATGAGATTTATCATGTAATCGAGTTAGTTTTGTTAGGGTTTGATCCCTAGTATCCACTATGCTCTGAGATTGATGTTGTTATGACTTTGCTATGCTTAATGCTTATCACTAGAGCTCGAGTGCCATGATTTCAGATCTGAACCTATTATGTTTTCATGAATATATGTGAGTTCTTGATCCTATCTTGCAAGTCTATAGTCACCTATTATGTGTTATGATCCGTTAACCCCGAAGTGGCAATAATCGGGATACTTACCGGTGATGACCGTAGTTTGAGGAGTTCATGTATTCACTAAGTGTTAATGCTTTGGTCCGGTACTCTATTAAAAGGAGGCCTTAATATCCCTTAGTTTTCAATAGGACCCCGCTGCCACGGGAGGGTAGGACAAAACATGTCATGCAAGTTCTTTTCCATAAGCACGTATGACTATACTCGGAATACATGCCTACATTACATTGATGAACTGGAGCTAGTTATGTGTTACCATATGTTATAACTATTGCATGAGGAATCGCATCCGACATAATTATCCATCACTGATCCATTGCCTACGAGCTTTTCACATATTGTTCTTCGCTTATTTACTTTTCTATTGCTACTGTTACAATCACTATAAAACCAATACTGTTACTTTTGCTACCGCCGCTACTACTATCATATTACTTTGTTACTAAATACTTTGCTGCTAATACTTGAGAATATTCTTTGGCTCCCCTTGTGTAGAATCAATAAATTTTGGTTAAATACTCTACCCTCGAAAACTGTTGCGATCCCCTATACTTGTGAGTTATCAGTCCATAGTTTCCCACACTTATATTATGTCTATTCTGCTTTTTCTTGAACAAATATTATTAGAATTGTGTCTCTATCTTGATTTGGCAACAAAAACTATAATGATATAGACCATAAAGTGACAGTGGTACATAGATATATGTTTGTTTCATGATGTTATCCTGTCCACTTCACTACTGAACTAATTTACCAAAATGAGTTTCATATACAACATGGTAAACCTGTGATGTGTCTGCTTGTTTCTCTTTTAGAATACGAACAAAATATTGGAGAACAGTACCCCGTTATGCAGATAAGGTTCAAGATAGTGAGACATCCCTGTTGGTCTCCAAGATAGCTGATAAAAACTATCTTGATGACAGTGAGAGAACCCAAAAGTATTGTCTTCATGTAGTGTTCGAGTTACTGGCCACAACTGCTGGCACAAGATCTTCGAACTAGATGCCTGAATCAGTTCGTCTTCTTGAGTCTCAACTTCAAGTTGAAAGACATCGATCAGATGTGCTGCGACAGGAAGCTGAAGGACCGAGGAAGCCCCGCAGAATTTCCCAACGGTGAGCCAACATGTGTTTCCTCCGGCCAATGACAAATTTACATGTGGAAAATCCTCATTGGTCCATGCTGTTAACGGGTTATCGGATCCAAAATCGGACCCGATAGCTTAACAGCGACCCGTTACAGTGGATGCCATGTGTCGGTCACACTTGACGAAATCACTTCCATGACGCATGATTTATCGTCATGGAAGTGGACACTTCCATGATGATAATTTTGGTAATGTCATGGAACACTTCTATGACAGCACATGTATGACTATCTTGATTCTGTCATAAATTTGTCATGGATGTACATGCATGACAGAAAACGTGACCTACTGTGACAAACACGTATCATCACGGAAGTGTTTTTTTGTAGTGATTGGCATTGAACTTGCGTTCAAAACCAATACCTTGATTCTTCCGGTGCCTTCCTTGCTTGCATACAATTTCCTCAAATTGCTTACTTCCGACAAGGCTCTTGTAAACACCTTTCTCTATAATTCCCTTCAATAAGCCATTTTCTTGCTCAAGTGTAACTTGGCTAGGAGAATCATTAGTTGAATCAATAAAACTACTAGAAGCAACACCATTGGATTTAGCATGATTATTGTTACTACTAGAGGAAGAATCTTTCTTGCTCTTGTTGCTAGATTTTACTTGTGGCATGTAAGTAGACAAGAGTAAACGTTTGGCAATGTAAGATTAATTTTTCTTACGAAGATCATCATTGATTGCTTTTAAGAACCCATGCTCTTGCTCTAGATTGAGCTTTTCAAAGCATAGCTTCTCATGAGTCTTTAAAAGCTCTCGATGATCCTTTAAGGTAGTTTCATGAGCTAACTTAAGAGTGTTTAGTTATTTAGTTAGACGCTCAATCTCCTTCTTATCATCGTCATTCGTTTGTCTTGATTAGAATGATTAATAGCAATTTTATCATAGTTTTCATCACTAGAGTTGTCAACAAGTAAATCATAATCACCTAGCAAATCATCTTCAACACTATTGAAATCAACATACTCAGGGTGTGATACCTTGGGCCCTTTAGCCATGAAGTATCTTCAACCCCTTAATTGGGTGAATCAAATATGTCGTAGGAGTTGGATGACATAAGTGCAAGACCGGTAACACCTCCATATTGAGTATATTCAGAGTCAGAGTGATAGCTTCTCTCGGAGTAGTTGTCGGAGTCGGAACCGGATACCCATTCACCAACATGAGCTTGATGTCTTTGTCTTGTGTAGCTCTTTGATGGCTTGTCCTTCCTTTCCGAATCCTTGCTTTTGTGAGAGGGTCTTCGTTCATAATGATCATCTCTACTCCTCCTTTCTCTTGGTGGTGATTCTTCTCTTTTGCTTCTCCTTTTAGGTGAGTCTTCTCTTCTTTTATAAGGAGCCATACACTCACTAGAGTAGTGTCCGGGTCTTCCACAATTGTAGCAATTGCGATCACGACTAGAAGATCTTTTGCCATTGTAGGACCTTGACTTGGAACTTCTTTCTTTGCTTCTACTCTTGTAGAACTTGTTGAAGTTCTTCACCATTAGGCTCAATTCCTCATTGAAGATTTGTTTCTCACTTGATGTTGTAGGAGCATCACATGAAGCTTTGTAAGCACCACTAGGCTTGTTGTGAAGCTCGTCTTTATCCTTGACTGACATCTCAGGAGTGCCAATTCTACCAATGAATTCTGTTGTCTTGATATCTTTGTAATTGGGCATCATTTGGATCAAAGTGCACACGGTATCATATTTTCCATCCAAGGCTCTTAGGATCTTCTTGATGATGAATCTATTGGTCATCTCTTCACTTCCTAAGCCGAGAATCTCATTTGTGATAAGAGCAAGCCTAGAGTACATTTCAACGACACCTTCACCATCCTTCATTTTGAACTTGTCAAGTTGACTTTGAAGCACATCCAATTTGGATTCCTTGATGGACTCGGTACCTTCATGCATATCAATCAAAGTATCCCAAATTTCCTTTGCATCCTCAAGACGGCAGATTTTGTTGAATTCTTTGAGGCACAATCCATTGAAGAGGATATCGCAAGCTTCAACATTGTATTACACCATCTTCAATTCTTCCACGGTTGCTTCACGATTCGGTTCTCTTCCATCGAAGAATTCACCTTGCAAGCCAATACACACAATAGCCCAAACGGCTGGGTTATGTCCAAGAATATGCATTTTCATCTTATGCTTCCAACTAGAAAAAATAGTACCATCAAAGTAAGGACCTCTACAGTGGTAATTTCCCTTGCTAGACGCCATACTCTCCTAGGTTGTGAAACCAAGGCTATGATCACCAAAGCTAGGGAAATCAAGGCAAATGGAGACCGAAGCTCTAATACCACTTCTAGGATCGAAAGTAGGTCTAGAGGGGGGTGATTAGACTACTTGACTAAATAAAAATATAGCCTTTTCCCAATTTTAAGTCTTGGTAGATTTCAGCAAATTGGCTCAAGTCAACCAATCAACCTACACATGCAATTCTAAGAATATAGCAGCGGAATGTAAAACATTGCATATGAAGGTAAAGGAAGGGGTTTGGAAAGGCAAACGCAATGTCGACATGGAGATTTTTGGCGTGGTTCCGATAGGTGGTGCTATCGTACATCCATGTTGATGGAGACTTCAACCCACGAAGGGTAACGGTTGCGCGAGTCCACGAAGGGGTCCACGAAGAAGCAACCTTGTCTATCCCACCATGGCCATTGCCACGAAGGACTTGCCTCACTTGGTTAGATCTTCACGAAGTATGCAATCTCCTTGCCCTTACAAACTCCTTGGTTCAACTCCACAATCTTGATGGAGGCTCCCAAGTGACACCTAACCAATCTAGGAGACACCACTCTCCAAAAGGTAATAGATGGTGTGTTGATGATGAACTCCTCGCTCTTGTGCTTCAAATGATAGTCTACCCAACACTCAACTCTCTCTCATAGATTTGGCTATGGTGGAAAGATGATTTGAGTGGAAAGAAACTTGGGGAAGGCTAGAGATCAAGATTCTTGTGGTTGGATTGGAATGTCTTTGTTTCAACACATGAGTAGGTGGTTGTCTCTCAGAAAATGAGTAGTGGAAGTGTGTGCATGTTCTGATTGCTCTCTCTCAAATGGAGAGGAGGGTGGAGGGTTATATACAGCCTCCACGAAGAATCTAACCATTACACACATTTGAGCCAACTCGGCCAAACCGAATATATAAACTCGGTGAGATCGATTCAGTTCAAAATGTGAACATTAGGCTTTTCGGTTGGACCGACATGATCCACTCAGTGAGACCGATGAGCTAGGGTTAGGGCAAAACTCATCTCGGGTTGACCGATTATGCGAAATCGGTGAGACCGATTTTAGTAATAGGCTAACAGAGAGTTGGCCAGGCAAACTCGGTGGGATAGATCGCTCCTTTCGGTGATAATGAAATGTTACGAAAGGGAAACAGAGAGTTTGCACTGCGAACTCGGTGGAACCAATCGGTCATTTCGGTGAGACCGAAATGTTATGAAGGGAAACAAAGAGTTTGCAATCCCATCTGGGTGTGACCGCAATCCCTATCGGTGTGACCGGACTGATTAGGGTTTCTGGCTATGGCTATGTCAAGTGAACTCAGTGGCACCGGATGGAACAAATCGGTGGGGCTGAGTTTGACTTTTGGTTTAGGACATATTTGGATTTCAGAAAGTGGTTGAGGGTTTTGGAGCATATCACTAAGCATTTTGAGCAAGAAGACAATTAAGCAGCACCTCATCCCCTTTTAATAGTATTTGCTTTTCCTATGGACTCAATGTGATCTTGGATCACTAAAATAGAAATGAAGAGTCTTGAGCTTTTGCCAATATTTGTCCTTAGCATTTTGAGGGGTCCACATCTCTAGTCCATGCCATTCCAATCATTGAACTTTCTAAAATATTCAACTTGAATGGATATTAGTTCAATGAGCTATATGTTGTTATGAATTACCAAAACCACCCAGGGAATAGTTGCACTTTCGCAAACACATCAAGAGACGCTTCAACTCCATCTATGATCAAGTCAAGGAGGGAGACATAGAGATTTGCAAAATACATATGGATCTGAATGTTACAAACCCGTTAACTAAGCCTCTTCCATGAGCAAAACATGATCAAAACCAAGACTCCATGGGTGTTAAAATCATTACACTGTAATCTAGATTATTGACTCTAGTGCAAGTGGGAGACTGAAGGAAATATGCCCTAGAGGCAATAATAAAGTTGTTATTTTATATTTCCTTATTTAAGATAAATGTTTATTATTCATGCTAGAATTTTATTGATCGAAAACCTTAATACACGTGTGAATACATAGACAAACACTGAGTCCCTAGTGAGCCTCTACTTGACTAGCTCGTTGATCAAAGATGGTTAAGGTTTCCTAACCACGGACATGAGTTGTCATTTGATAAACGGGATCACATCATTAGGAGAATGATGTGATGGACATGACCCACCCATTAGCTTAGCATATTGATCATTCAGTTTTATTGCTATTGCTTTCTTCATGTCGAATACATATTCCTTCGACTATGAGATTATGCAACTCCCGGATACCGGAGGAATGCCTTGTTTGCTATCAAACGTCACAATGTAACTAAGAGATTATAAATATGCTCTACAGGTATCTCCGAAGGTATCTGTTGGGTTGGCAGAGATCGAGATTAGGATTTGTCACTCTGAGTATCGGAGAGGTATCTTTGGGCCCTCTCGGTAATACACAACATGAGAAGCCTTGCAAGCAAAGTAACTAATGAGTTAGTTGCGGGATGATGTATTACGGAACAAGTAAAGAGACTTGCCAATAACAAGATTGAACTAGGTATGAAGATACGACGATCGAATCTCGGGCATGTAACATACCGATGACAAAGGGAATAACGTATGTTGTCATAATTGTTCGACCGATAAAGATCTTCGTAGAATATGTAGGAACCAATATGAGCATCCAGTTTCTGCTATTGGTTATTGACCGGAGAGGTGTCTCGGTCATGTCTATATAGTTCTCGAACCCGTAGGGTCCGCACGCTTAACGTTCGATGATGATTTAGAATTATATGAGTTATGTGATTTGGTGACCGAATGTTATTCGGAGTCCCGGATGAGATCACGGACATGATGAGGAGTCTCGAAATGGTCAAGAGGTAAAGATTGATATATAGGACGATGGTATTCAGACACCGAAAGTGTTCCGGAAAGTATCGGGTATTTATCGAAGTACCAAGGGGGGTTACCGAAACCCCCCGGGGGAAGATATGGTCCATATGGGCCATAAGAGGGGAGCACACCAGCTCACAAGGGGTGGCACACCCCCCCCCCTACGTACGAGGCCGAATAGGAGAAGGAAGAGGGGGTTTGGCCCCCCTTTCCTTCCTCCCTTCTCTCTTCCTTTTCCCCCATCCGGAAATAAGGAAGGGGGAGGCCGAATTTGGGAGGTCCCCAAGTAGGATTCCTCCTACTTGGGGCGCCCCATGGTTGCTCACCTCCCCCTCCCACCTATATATACTGTTTGGGAACGCAGTATTTCAAAAATTTCCTACGATCATGCAAGATTTATCTAGGAGATACATAGCAATGAGAGGGGAGAGTGTGTCCACGTACCCTCATAGACCGAAAGCGGAAGCGTTTAGTAACGCGGTTGATGTAGTCGAATGTATTCACGATCCAGCCGATCCTAGCACCGAACGTACGACACCTCCGTGTTCAGCACACATTTAGCACGATGACGTCCCTCGAGCTCTTGATCCAGTTGAGGACGAGGGAGAGTTCCGTCAGCACGACGGCGTGTGGCGACGGTGATGATGAAGTTACCACGCATGGCTTCTCCTAAGCACTACGACGATATGACTGAGGCGGTAAACTATAGAAGGGGGCATATGTCGGTGTCAAAACCGGCGGATCTCGGGTAGGGGGTCCCGAACTGTGCATCTGAGGTTGATGGTAGCAGGAGACAGGGAACACAATGTTTACCCAGGTTCGGGCCCTCTCGATGGAGGTAAAACCATACATCCTGCTAGATTAATATTGATGAGTATGGGGGTTACAAGAGTTGATCTACCACGAGATCGTAATGGCTAAAACCCTAGAAGCCTAGCCTATCTAATTATGATTGTCCCTACGGACTAAACCCTCCGGTTTATATAGACACTGGAGGGAACTAGGGTTGTACAAAGTCGGTTACATAGAAAGGAAATAGTACATCTGACCACCTAGCTTGCCATCTATGCAAAGGAGAGTCCAATCCGGACATGGGAGAAAGTCTTCTGTCATGTATCTTCATGGCCCAATAGTCCGGCCCATGTCCAACAGGCCGGCCGCCTGAGGACCCCTTAGTCCAGGACTCCCCCAGTAGCCCCCGAACCAGACTTCAATGAAGAGGTGTCCGGCGTGTAGATTGTCTTCGGCATTGCAAGGCAGGTCCCCCCTCTGATTACTTCAAAGTCCCTGACTTAAAGAGCGGTATTCGGCTTTTCCATTTAATGTAGCTCCCATCGGCTTCCGCGCCTTCCTGACTTCAGCTTCCATGTGGCGAGCGAATACGAGAGGTCGGGGTATTTTTACACATACCACCCTGACCATACAAGAGAGGTGCCTATTTAAAGAGCTCGCTAGGAGGAACCACTCCAACAAGGCTAGCGCTCCCAGCTCTTCCTCTCGTCCCCACGGCTCCTAAAAAGGTGATTGGGAAAGATGTTCCGTATCTCACGGTCAGCTGACAAAGCTGCAAAACAGCGGTTCCTTCCTCCCGTGGATCTAGTCCTTGTCCGAGCAGGACTGACGTCCTTCAATGGCGGGGTTTAGGCAGAGAATTTCCCCAATCCGTCCAGGGGGGACGAGTATGCTTCGTTCCCTTCTTGCTAAGAGGCGTCGGATTTCCAATCCATCCCTTCCTCCGAGGACTTCTGGAGTATTATGGCCTCCAACTACACAGTTTCACTCCCGCCTCCATCCTGCACATCGCGGGTTATGTTGCTCTATGCAAGCTATTCCTGGGCTGTGAGGCCCATTTTGAATTATGGATAAAACTATTCTGCCTCATCCCTCGTAATCAAGGGAGATCAATATTCAAAGTGGGAGGAGCCGAAGTGTGGCGTATCGCCGGGACCGGATACCTGTCCGGCACGCCGAAGAAGGCTTCCGAAGAATGACCTTCCAAATGGTTCTATATTGACGACGTCGCTCTTCCTGACCCAGTCCAGATGGGTCTCCCCGAATTTTCAAGCGCTCCGTTGAAGAAACGCCACAACTGGCGTCCTCGGAGCCTCGAGGAGGAGGATAGCATGGAAGTCAGTTAGTTGGTGGGCAAGATTAAGACGCTCGCCCAGTCCGGATTATCAATAATAGAGGTAATGGAGATCTCCATAGTGTGGGGGGTCCAACCACTCCAATACAGAGGGCTTCCCATGTGGCACTATAATGGGGAAGATGACGCCTCACGCTGCAGTCGGAAGGGTCCGAAAACCCCCGCCGCTTTGGCCAAAATATTGGCCGAACTATACAAAGGGGAGAAGGAGGAGTTCACTCGTCTCCAATGTCGAGATGGATTTTCCATGTATAATCCTCCTAGCTGGGTAAGCTCTAATCCCACCCTTTTACTCCTCTTGCTGAATCATTTTTGATGAATAGTAACCTATCCACTCGCAATAGGAATGGTGGAAGGCTATTGAGGGGATCCATAGCCCCCCCCCACCCCCGCCGCCGCCCCCAGCCGAAGGGTCACAACCGAGACCTTGACCCCGGATTCGAAGAAGATCCGGACATATTTGTGGAGCTTGAGAATGGAGTATTCTATTAGACGAGCTACGATGGTACGGAAGTACCCATCACCGCCGATTACCCCGGCCTCCTCCCTGCTTCGCATGTAAGTAATTTAAAAGACACCTTCTTCGAAAGAGTTTCCTTATTATGCCTCACCCACCGCACTATTTCGTGTTCCAAAGGGAAGGTGCTTGATGTTACAACGTGCACCACAAGCGTCTCCGAGGAGTGCGGCGCCCGCGCCGAGCACATCTTCGAAGAGGAAGGCAAATGATAATACGGCGGAACCCTCATCAAAGAGGTAAGGCTTTCCTTTCAAGAATACATCTCCTGATCGCCACATCAAATCGTGATGCCATTTGCCGCATTCCATCAAGAGAAGTGTCCGCCGGACTATATCCGGGGACCCTGCCGGTCGTGCCTCCACTAGTCAGGTTCCAGACCCTGCCCTAAGGACGAGGGCTGACATGGGAGTGGTGCCGAACTGTCCTTCCACAAAGGATTCGGTCGATATGTCCGTCACAAACTCTGAAGTGGAGAGTGCCATGAATCATCATCATCGGAGGGCCGCTCTTCGTGACCCCGGCTTTTCAAAGGAGGCATTCGATGCCTTCAGCTCGGCCGATGCGTACATCCGAATTGCTCGGGATGGGCTTGCCAGAGCCACGGACCAGCATCTAAAAGATATGCGGGTAAGTGTAGATTTATTAATCATACACCAGTAGCCCCCGAGACTTAAAGCAGGTGATACAACTGACTTAAGGATCATTGTATAATCAGGCACTTATGGAGAAGAATAGCCTGTTGTCTCAACAGCTGGAAAAATGTCAGACTCAACTAACTGCAGCTACCACCGAATTGGAAAAATCCAAGGAGGCACCACCTGGTAATGTTTCTCCCCAGCGAAAAGAAGTATAATCATATACCATTTATATTAACACTGTTGTGTTTCTGCTGACAGAAGCAGTAGAGCAACTGAGAGGGAAACTGAAGGACGCCCAGGCTAGTGAACAAGAGGCCAAAAGGCAACATGCGGCAGGTGAGCGTGTGCTAACGCGGGTCAGGGATGAGAGGAACAAGCTGCAGGACTCCCATACCCAACTAGACAAAGAACTAAAAGATGTTTGTGCCCAACTAGCTGACGCTGTCAAGGAGAATAAGAGGCTACAAGGCGGCATATTCAGTATGCTTTTCAAACTTGCCTCCCTATAATTTGGCGAGGGCTGGAGCTGACAGATTTATGTCTGCAGGTATGCTAACTGGCCGTCCCGAGGAAGAAATGTCCGGATCTCAAGGCGACCTGCTACAAGAGCTGTCCTAGATGCATGAGCGAGTTCGGCACGCAATGCATAGTGTTGCCAAGGCTTTATGGCCATCCATCTCTCCTCCAGGAGGTATGGCGGAACTCATGGAGTTGTTTAAAGGGGCACGGCGGCGTATTCGATTATGGAAGATATCATCCTGCCGTGAAGGTGCGCAAGAGGCCCGGGCCATGGTAAAAACACGGTATACCAAGCTTGATCTGAATCATATGGCCCGGGTCGGACCGCTAAGGTCAGATGGGACAGAAATTCCTGTGAATTTGGTATATGACCAAGTAGAAGTAGCTGCCAAATATTCCCAACATGATTGTAAGCTAGATAGCCTATTGGATGGTATAGAGGAGGAAGTTTTTGAGTCCAAGTGACTATGTACTTTCCTTAATATATTTGTTCCTAGCCGGATTGTAAAACGATTGTCATGGACGACCTTTTCGCTTCGACCTCTGGACTAGAAGGTGCGGAGTTTTTCCGAATACTCGAGCGGTAAAATAGACCGGGGTATGCATGGAAACCAGGCATAGGGGCCATAGTTTCTTGAATAGACAAGTTGTATCCGGCTACCTATGTTATATTACATTGTGATTGTAAGAAACAACTTCTAGAGAGAATAGTTCCGTTAAGGGTTCCTTTCCCTGGGTGTGCATGCGTTAATATGCATGTCTGAACTGTGATTGAAAACATCACAGTATAGGTAACATCTGGCGGTTCATAGTGGAAGAAATGTAAAACATCTTTAGTCCGCCGACCGAATATTCCCTTAAGAACGCTAGCTTTCGGCTTCACCCAGTCTGAGGTACACATCCGGATGACCCGGCAGTAACAATCGCAGAGGTGCTCCCTTTATGCCCTAGCCGAACTAACGGGAACGTAGGGCATAAGCATAGGAGCTAGGCAACCCAGCTTGGCCAAAAGTTATGTCATATCGATGCATATAATGGCGAAGAAAAGGTACATATGAGGAAAAACACATATGTGATGAGCTTGATGCTCGAAAAATAACGATAATAAGCTTATGTGCAAGAAGCCCCTAGGTATAATGGACGTACACATTTGAGAGTGTGTACGTCATAGGTGTATGGTTTAGCCGCACGAAAGCTTTAAGGCTAATAAAAGAGGGCGAAAAGAGATGATAAAAATAATGTAAACAATAGGGAGGAGGAAGCAAACGAAGGGTTCGATGCTAGGCATAGAATCTTTGGAGTCTGGCCGCATTCCGGGGGTTTGGTTTGAGGCGGTTGTCTGATGCATCACGCAGGCAGTACGCTCCTCCAGTGAGAACTTCATCAATGATGAAGGGACCCTCCCACTTGGGCTTGTGTTTGTCATTTTTCTTCTACGGCAAGCGTAGAACGGGTTCGCCAACATTGTAAGTCTTGGCCCGCACTTCTCTGCTTTGATATCTGCGGGCCTGTTGTTGATAAAATGCGGAATAGGCTTTTGCAACATCGTGCTCCTCCTCTAGGGCATCTAAGTTTTCCTGCCGATCAAGCTCGGCATCTCTCTCTTCATACATGCGCACTCGAGGTGAGTCAAGAATAATGTCGCAGGGTAACACAGCCTCTGCGCCGTACACCATGAAGAAAGGTGTATATCCGGTACTGCGATTGGGCGTGGTCCGCAGCCCCCAGAGTACGGAGTCGAGATCCTCAACCTAGTGCTTGTCTGATTCTTTCAAAGACCGCACTAGCCTGGATTTGATGCCGCTCATAATAAGACCATTGGCTCGTTCGACTTGAACGTTTGTTTGCGGATGATAGACGGAGGCGTAATCGAGCTTAATGCCTAGATTAGCACACCAGGCTTTCACCTCATCGGCTGTAAAATTAGAGCCGTTGTCGGTGATGATGCTATGTGGGACACCGTAACGGTGCACAACACCGGATATAAAGTCTATCACTGGTCCAGCTTCGGCCGTTTTAACTGGTTTGGCATCTATCCACTTAGTGAACTTATCTACCATGACTAGCAGATATTTTTTTCTTATGGATACCTCCTTTAAGGGGTCCAACCATGTCAAGCCCCCAGACCGCTAAAGGCCAAGTGATGGGGATTGTTTGCAGAGCAGTGGGTGGCATATGGCTTTGGTTGGCGAAAAGTTGGCATCCGACGCAACGTTGGACAAGGTCCTAAGCATCTGCTCGGGCCGTCGGCCAGTAGAAGCCTGTACGGAAAGCCTTGCTTACAAGGGCTCGAGCTGCGGCATGGTGACCACTGAGACCGGCATGAATCTCAGCCAAGAGCTGCCGCCCCTCTTCCTCGGAGATACATCTTTGAAGTACTCTGGTTGCACTTTTCTTGTAGAGTTCTCCTTAGTGGACCTTATAGGCTTTCGAACACCAAACAATGCAGCGAGCCTCATTCTGATCCTCGGAGAGTTCTTGCCTATTGAGGTAGGCCAAGAAGGATTCGGTCCATGGGGCAGTGACTGCCATGATAAGATGGGCCGACGATGTTATTTCGGTGGCTAAGCCTCCGATGATATCGGTATGTTTGAAATCTGGGGTTATGGTCGGATCCGGACTGATGTTGCCGCTCTCCCCTTGCCACACCACGGATGGCTTAAAAAGCCTTTCCAAAAAGCTGTTAGGTGGGACGAGGTCGCGCTTGGCGCCGATGCAAGCAAGGACATTCGCTGCTTGATTACTTTCTCGAGCCACATGGTGAAACTCGATCCCCTTGAACCGAGCCGACATTTTGACAACGGCGTTACAGTAGGCCGCCATCTTTGGATCCTTGGCATCGAAATCTCCATTTATTTGAGATATCGCGAGGTTCGAGTCCCCGCGCACTTCCAGGCGTTGTGTGCCCATGGAGACAGCCATCCGAAGACCATGTAATAAGGCCTCGTATTCGGCTGCATTGTTGGAGTCTGTGTATAATATTTGGAGTACGTACTGAACTGTATCTTCGGTGGGGGATGTTAAGACAAAGTCCGCCCTAAGCCCGCCAGCATTTTGGAACCATCGAAGTGCATGACCCAGTTGGAATATGTGTCATACTCTTTAGGGAGTTCGGCTTCTGTCCATTCGGCGACGAAGTTTGCCAGCACTTGGGATTCAATGGCCCACTTGGCAATCCGGCCCGTGGCGTCGCGATTGTTTATTATGTCATTCAGTGGAACTTCGGAAGCCACCATGATCGAACACTCTTGGAAATAGTGTCGTAGCTTCCGGGATGCCATGAAGACCGTGTATGCTATCTTTTGATAATGAGGGTACCAGGATTTGCATGGAGTTAGGACAGTAGATACGTAGTATACCGGCTTCTGGAGCGGGAATTTGTGTCCGTCCTCCTCTCGTTTGATGACGAGTACTACGCTCACCACCTAGTGTGTTGCAGATATGTATAATAACATTGGTTCGCTAACGCTAGCGCGGCTAGGATTGGGTTGCTTGCTAAAAGAGCCTTTATTTCTTCCAATCCGGCCATTGCTGCATTTTTCCACTCGAAGTGATCGGTGCATCGGAGAAGTCGATAAAGTGGCAATGCTTTTTCTCCTAGTCTGGAGATAAAGTGGCTTAAAGTTGCCATGCATCCAGCTAGTTTTTGGACCTGTTTAAGGTATGTTGGTGTAGCCAGTTGTGATAAAGCTCGGATTTTGGCTTGATTTTCCTCAATTCCTCTACTGGAAACAATGAAGCCCAGTAGTTTTCCAGAGGGGACGCTGAAAACACATTTTTCCGGATTGAGCTTAATGTCATATGTCTGGAGATTGTCGAATGTGAGACGTAAGTCATCTATTAATGACTCGACACGCTTAGTCTTGATGACGACATCGTCCACATATGCTTAAATTGTCTTGCCGATTTGTTTCTCTAGGCATGTTTGAATCATGCGTTGGTAGGTGGCGCTGGCGTTTTTGAGCCCAAAGGGCATAGTGTTGAAGCAGAAAGGCCTGTATGGGGTAATAAATGCCGTTGCGGCTTGGTCGGATTCCTTCATTTTAATTTGATGGTATCCGGAATACGCGTCGAGGAAACACAGTGAGTCGTGTTCTGCAGTGCAATCAATAATTTGATCAATGCGAGGGAGGGGGAATGGATCCTTAGGGCAAGCTTTGTTGAGGTCTTTGAAATCGACGCACAAGCGCCAGGATTTATCCTTCTTTGGTACCATCACCAGGTTTGCTAGCCAGTCCGGATGTTTTATTGCTCTGATGAATTTGGCCTCAATTAGCTTGGCTAGCTCCTCCCCCATAGCTTGTCGTTTGGGTTCGGAAAAGCGTCGTAGTGTTTGCTTAACTGGCTTGTATCCCTTCAATATATTAAGGTTGTGCTCAACCAACCTGCATGGGATTCCTGGCATATCAGAAGGTGCCAGGCGAATATGTCCCAGTTCTCGCGTAGGAATGCTCGTAGTGCGGCATCCACCATCAGGTCCAGCTATGCACCGATGGAGGATGTCTTCTTTGGGTCCGTCGGGTGGACTTGAAATTTGACTATTTCATTTGCTGGTTTGAAGGAGGTGGATTTGGAGCGCTTGTCGAGGATTACGTCGTTCCTATCCACCGTTGAGCGTAGCGCAGTTAACTCTTCGGCCGCAAGGGCCTCAGAGAGTGCCTCAAGGGCCAGGGAGGTTGTTTTGTTTTCGGCGCGAAGGGCTATATCCGAATCACTAGCGAGAGTGATAATACCGTTGGGCCCAGGCATTTTGAGCTTCATATACCCGTAATGAGGTATGGCTTCAAAGCGTGTGAATGCATCTCGCCCCAATAGGGTGTGGTATCCGTTGTTGAAAGGGGACACTTGGAAGGTTATCTCTTCGGACCGATAGTTCTCCGGTGTGCCAAATACCACGTCAAGTGTGATTTTTCCCGCGCATCATGCCTCTCGACTGGGAATAATTCCTCGAAAGGTCGTGCTACTTTGCTCGATACGGCTCCTGTCTATTTCCATTTTACTGAGTGTATCCTCATAGATGAGGTTTAATCTGTTGCCGCCGTCCATGAGTACCGTCGTGAGTCGAAAGCCGTCCACAATTGGATTGAGGACCAAGGCGGCTGGTGCCCGGACTGACCAGGTTTTTGGTTCGTCACTGGCATTGAAAATTATGGCCATGTCCTTCCAAGGATTTATTGTTGCGACTTGACAGACTTCGGCGAGGTCGCGGAGTGCCCTTTTGCGCCGATTGTTTGAAGTGAAAGTCTCGAAGACCGTCAATACTCTGCGGTCGTCATGTTACGGGGGGAGTTGTTCCAAGGTATTTTTGGTGAGGATATCCTCTCTACTCTTGGCCACTTGCTGGAGTATCCAACATGCTCTAAGGTTGTGGGTAGGTATGGTATCCGGTGTTGTGTGTATTTTGCACGGCCTATCGAGCCATCCCTCCAGAACGGTTCCGCGCCCCGTAATGGGTTTGGATTTCTTTACTGCTGTGTTGGGCGCCCCGTGAGGGTGCATCCTTTTTGTCCAGACGGAAGGTTGAGTGGGAGCTGGCGGTTCCCAACGAGTTGCCTGAGTTTTCCAGGCGCTTTCCATTGTGCAGTACTTCTAGACTATGGTTGCCAAGTCGGCGAAGTGTAATACGCGACGGCGGTTGATAGCATTGAGGATTCCTTCGTCTGTACAATTATTGTGGAATATTGATATCGCGTCTTCGTCGCGGCAATCATTGATCTTGTTCTTGACAAGGATGAATCTGGCCCAAAAGTGATGAAGTGTTTCCTGAGACTGCTGCCGTAGGTATGTGAGATCATGTATATCTGGGTGGGTGGGTGGATTTAAGTCCGAACCCTGGCCCAATTTGGGATTCGGAGTTTGAGAAATTTCCGAGCTGAATAGTTCAGGCTCCAGGAGATCGACCAATTTTTCAAGTCTACCGTCTCATTCCAAGTTCGGAGGACAAGGCATGTCATTCTGTGGACAGGTATCCGGCTCTTCGAGCTCATAGATCCGAACATAGTTTGTCATCAGTATAGAGGGAGAGTTGTTGTTTTTCTCCTCCACTACCGCTATCTGATGGGTGATCGATGGAGATTTGATTTCTCTCTGATCGGGTTTAAGCCTAATCTGACCGTAGTCTGTAGCAACCCCCAAGGCGGCAATGCGATCCAGGAGTTCACTCAAGGACGATAATTCCATTGGATCTATCTGTTTGGAGTATTCGGAGTCAATTCGGAGGCGATTTTCGATGACCCGAGAAGTCATCGTCGGCTCACCGGCCGAACGGGCGGTCATGATAAAGCCACCCAACCGGAGGGTTTGGCCTGAGGCTAGGGCTCCATCGGTGGTGATGTTGTTCTTGATCACGAGGCGAGCCATCAACCCTGACTTCTACGTCATAGTGGAACTCTCAATGAAATCACCAATGTAGGTGTCAAAACCGGCGGATCTCAGGTAGGGGGTCCCGAACTATGCGTCTGAGGTTGATGGTAACAGGAGACAGAGAACACGATGTTTACCCAGGTTTGGGCCCTCTCTATGGAGGTAAAACCCTACGTCCTGCTAGATTAATATTGATGAGTATGGGGGTTAAAAGAGTTGATCTACCACGAGATTGTAATGGCTAAAACCCTAGAAGCCTAGCCTATCTGATTATGATTGTCCCTATGGACTAAACCTTCGGTTTATATAGACACCGGAGGGAACTAGGGTTGTACAAAGTTGGTTACATAGAAAGGAAATAGTACATCCAGCCACCTAGCTTGCCATCTACGCAAAGGAGAGTCCAATCCGTACACGGGAGAAAGTCTTCTATCTTGTATCTTCATGGCCCAATAGTCCGGCCCATGTCCAACAGGTCGACCGCCTGAGGACCCCTTAGTCCAGGACTCCCTTAGCACCGCACATGGCTAAGAGATTGTCTGTTGTGCTTTGGGGTGCCCCCTGCCCACATATATAAAGGAGGGGGAGGAGGAGGCCGGCCATAGGGTGCGTGCGCCATAGGGGAGTACAACTAGGATTCCCAATCCTAGTTGGAGTCCCCTTCCTTTCTAAGAGAGGGAGAGAGGGAAGGAGGAGGAAGGGAGAAGGAAAGAGGGGGGCGCCGCCCCCTCCCTAGTCCAATTCGGACTGGCCATGGGGGGCGCGGTGCCTCCCTTGCGGCCTCCTCACCTTTCCACTAAGGCCTATGAAGGCCCAACACTTCCCGGGGGGGTCCGGTAACCCCCGGTACTCCGAAACTTCCCGAAACCATTCCAGTGTCCGAATGTAACCTTCCAATATATGAATCTTTACCTCTTGACCATTTCGAGACTCCTCATCATGTTTGTGATCTCATCGGGACTCCGAACAAACCTTGGTCATCAAATCACATAACCCATAATACAAATCGTCATCGAACGTGCGTGCGGACCCTACGGGTTCGAGAACTATGTAGACATGACCGAGACACATCTCCGGTCAATAACCAATAGAGGAACCTGGATGCTCATATTGGCTCCTACATATTCTACGAAGATCTTTATCGGTCAAACCGCATAACAACATACGTTATTCCCTTTGTCATTGGTATGTTACTTTCCCGAGATTCGATCGTTGGTATCATCATACCTAGTTCAATCTCGTTACCGGCAAGTCTCTTTACTCGTTCTGTAATGTATCATCCCGCAACTAACTCATTAGTCACATTGCTTGCAAGGCTCATAGTGATGTACATTACCGAGAGGGCCCAGAGATACCTCTCCGATACACGGAGTGACAAATCCTAATCTCAATATGTATGCCAACTCAACAAACACCATCAGAGACACCTATAGAGCATCTTTATAATCAGCCAGTTACGTTGTGACATTTGATAGCACACGAGGTGTTCCTCCGGTATTCGGGAGTTGCATAATCTTATAGTCTGAGGAACATGTATAAGTCATGAAGAAAGCAATAGCAATAAAACTAAACGATCATTATGCTAAGCTAACGGATGGGTCTTGTCCATCACATCATTCTCTAATGATGTGATCCCGTTCATCAAATGACAACACATGTCTATGGTCATGAAACTTAACCATCTTAGATTAACGAGCTAGTCAGGTAGAGGCATACTCGGGACACTCTGTTTGTCTATGTATTCACACATGTACTAAGTTTCCGGTTAATAAGATTCTAGCATGAATAATAAACATTTATCACGATCTAAGGAAATATAAACAACAACTTTATTATTGCATCTAGGGCATATTTCCTTCAGTCTCCCACTTGCACTAGAGTCAATAATCTAGATTACATAGTAATGATTCTAACACCCATGGAGTCTTGGTGATGATCATGTTTTGCTTGTGAGAGAGGCTTAGTCAACGGGTCTGCAACATTCAGATCCGTATGTATCTTGCAAATTTCTATGTCTCCCTGCTTGACTTGATCGCGGATGGAATTGAAGCATCTCTTGATGTGTTTGGTTCTCTTGTGAAATCTGGATTCCTTCGCCAAGGCAATTGCTCCAGTATTGTCACAAAAGATTTTCATTGGACCCGATGCACTAGGTATTACACCTAGGTCGGATATGAACTCCTTCATCCAGACTCCTTCATTTGCTGCTTCCGAAGCAGCTATGTACTCCACTTCACACGTAGATCCCGCGACGACGCTCTTCTTGGAACTGCACCAACTGACAGCTCCACCATTCAATATAAATACGTATCCGGTTTGTGACATAGAGTCATCAAGATCAGTGTCAAAGCTTGCATCGACGTAACTATTTATGACAAGCTCTTTGTCACCTCCATAAACGAGAAACATATCCTTAGTCCTTTTCAGGTATTTCAGGATGTTCTTCACTGCTGTCCAATGATCCACTCCTAGATTACTTTGGTACCTCGCCGCTAAACTTATAGCAAGGCACACATCAGGTCTGGTACACAGCATTGCATACATGATAAAACCTATGGCTGAGGCATAGGGAATGACTTTCATTTTATTTCTATCTTCTGCAGTGGTCGGGCATTGAGTCTGACTCAACTTCACACCTTGTAACACAGACAAGAACCCTTTCTTTGACTGATCCATTTTGAACTTCTTCAAAACTTTATCAAGGTATGTGCTTTGTGAAAGTCCAATTAAGCGTCTTGATCTATCTCTATAGACTTGATGCCCAATATATAAGCAGCTTCACCAAGGTCTTTCATTGAAAAATTCTTATTCATGTATCCTTTTATGCTATTCAGAAATTATGTATTATTTCCAATCAACAATATGTCATCCACATATAATATTAGAAATGTTACAGAGCTCCCACTCACTTTCTTGTAAATACAGGCTTCTCCAAAAGTCTATATAAAACCATATGCTTTGATCATACTATCAAAGCGTATATTCCAACTCTAAGAGGCTTGCACCAGTCCATAAATGGATCGCTGGAGCTTGCACACTTTGTTAGCACCTTTAGGATCGATAAAACCTTCTGGTTGCATCATATACAACTTTTCTTTAAGATATCCACTAAGGAATGCAGTTTTGACATCCATTTGAAAAATTTCATAATCATAAAATGCGGCAATTGCTAACATGATTCGGATAGACTTAAGCATCGCTACGGGTGAGAAGGTCTCATCGTAGTCAACTTCTTGAACTTGTCGAAAACCTTTCGCAACAAGTCGAGCTTTGTAGATAGTAACATTACCGTCAGCGCTAGTCTTCTTCTTGAAGATCCATTTATTTTCTATGGCTTGCCGATCATAGGGCAAGTTAATCAAAGTCCACACTTTGTTCTCATACATGGATCCCATCTCAGATTTCATGGCCTCAAGCCATTTCGTGGAATTTGGGCTCATCATTGCTTCCTCATAGTTCGTAGGTTTGTCATGGTCAAGTAACATGACCTCTAGAACAGGATTACCGTACCACTCTGGTGTGGATCGTACTCTGGTTGACCTATGAGGTTCGGTAGTAACTTGATCAGAAGTTTCATGATCATCATCATTAGCTTCCTCACTGATTGCACTGAAACTGATTTCTGTGATGAACTACTTTCCAATAAGGGAGAAGGTACAATTACCTCATCAAGTTCTACTTTCCTACCACTCACTTCTTTCAAGAGAAACTCCTTCTCTAGAAAGGATCCATTCTCAGCAACGAATATCTTGCCTTCGGATCTGTGATAGAAGATGTACCCAACAGTTTCCTTTGGGTATCCTATGAAGACACATTTCTTCGATTTGGGTTTGATCTTATCAAGTTGAAGTTTTTTCACATAAGCATCGCAGCCCCAAACTTTAAGAAATGATAGCTTAGGTTTCTTGCCAAACCACAATTCATATGGTGTCATCTCAACGGATTTAGATGGTGCCCTATTTAACGTGACTGCAGCCGTCTCTAAAGCATAACCCCAAAACAATAGCGGTAAATCAGTAAGAGACATCATAGATCGCACCATATCTAATAAAGTACGGTTACAACGTTCGGATAGACCATTATGCTGTGGTGTTCCAGGTGGCGTGAGTTGCGAAACTATTTCACATTGTTTCAAATGAAGACCAAACTCATAACTCAAATATTCACCTCCACAACCAGATCGTAGAAACTTTATTTTCTTGTTATGATGATTTTCCACTTCACTCTGAAATTCTTTGAACTTTTCAAATGTTTCGGACTTATATTTCATCAAGTAGATATACCCATATCTTCTCAAATCATCTGTGAAGGTCAGAAAATAACGATACCTACCGCAAGCCTCAACACTCATCGGACCGCATACATCAGTATGTATTATTTCCAATAAGTCAGTTGCTCGCTCCATTGTTCCGGAGAACGGAGTCTTAGTCATCTTGCCCATGAGGCATGGTTCGCAAGCATCAAGTGATTCATATTCAAGTGATTCCAAAAGCCCATCAGCATGGAGTTTCTTCTTGGGCTTTACACCAATATGACCTATACGACAGTGCCACAAATAAGTTGCACTATCATTATTAACCTTGCATCTTTTGGTTTCAATATTATGAATATGTGTATCACTACAATCAAGATTCAACAAAAATAGACCACTCATCAAGGGTGCATGACCATAAAAGATATTACTCATATAAATAGAACAACCATTATTCTCTGATTTAAATGAATAACCGTCTCGCAACAAACAAGATCAAGATATAATGTTCATGCTCAACGCTGACACCAAATAATAATTATTGAGGTCTAAACTAATCCCGACGGTAGATGTAGAGGTAGCGTGCCGACGGCGATCACGTCGACTTTGGAACCATTTCCCACGCACATCGTCACCTCATCCTTAGCCAATCTTCGTTTAATCCGTAGCCCCTGTTTCGAGTTGCAAATATGAGCAACATAACCAATATCAAATACCTAGGCGCTACTACGAGCATTAGTAAGGTACACATCAATAACATGTATATCAAATATACCTTTCACTTTGCCATCCTTCTTATCCACCAAATACTTGGGGCAGTTCCGCTTCCAGTGACCAGTCCCTTTGTAGTAGAAGCACTCAGTCTCAGGCTTAGGTCCAGACTTGGGCTTCTTCACTTGAGCAGCAACTTGCTTGTCGTTCTTCTTGAAGGTTCCCTTCTTACCTTTGCCCTTTTTCTTGAAACTAGTGGTCTTGTTAACCATCAACACTTGATGCTCCTTCTTGATTTCTACCTCCGCATCCTTTAGCACTGCGAAGAGCTCGGGAATTGTCTTATCCATCCCTTGCATATTATAGTTCATCAAGAAGCTTTTGTAGCTTGGTGGCAATGATTGAAGAACTCTGTCAATGACACTATCATCAGGAAGATTAACTCCCAATTGAGTCAAGTGGTTGTGGTACCCAGACATTCTGAGTATATGTTCACTGAGAAAACTATTCTCCTCCATTTTGCAGGTATAGAACTTATTGGGGACTTCATATCTCTCAATTTGGACATTTGCTTGAAATATTAACTTCAATTCCCAGAACGTCTTAAATGCTCCATGATGTTCAAAATGTCTTTGAAGTCCCGATTCTAAGCCGTAAAGCATGGCACACTGAACTATCGAGTAGTCATCAGCTTTGCTCTGCCAGACGTTCACAGCGTCCGGAGTTGCTCCTGCAGCGGGTCTTGCACCTAGCGGTGCTTCCAGGACGTAATTGTTCTGTGCAGCAATGAGGATAATCCTCAAGTTACGGACCCAGTCCGTGTAGTTGCTACCATCATCTTTCAACTTAGCTTTCTCTAGGAACGCATTAAAATTCAAGGGAACGGTAGCACGGGCCATTGATCTACCACAACATAGACATGCAAATACTATCAGGTACTAAGTTCATGATAAATTAAAGTTCAATTAATCATATTACTTAAGAACTCCCACTTAGATAGACATCCCTCTAGTCATCTACATGATCACGTGATCCATATCAACTAAACCATGTCTGATCATCACATGAGATGGAATAGTTTTCAATGGTGAACATCACTATGTTGATCATATCTACTATATGATTCATGTTCAACCTTTCGGTCTTAGTGTTCCAAGGCCATATCTGCATATGCTAGGCTCGTCAAGTTTAACCCGAGTATTCTGCACATGCAAAACTGGCTTGCACCCGTTGTATGTGAAGAGCTTATCACACCCGATCATCATGTGGTGTCTCGGCACGACGAACTGTAGCAATGGTGCATACTCAGGGAGAACACTTGTACCTTGAAATTTAGTGAGGGATCATCTTATAATACTACCGCCGTACTAAGAAAAATAAGATGCATAAAGGATAAACATCACATGCAATCAAAATATGTGACATGATATGGCCATCATCAGCATGTGCCTTTGATCTCCATCTCCAAAGCACAGTTATGATCTCCATCCTCACTGGCTTGACACCTTGATCTCCATCATAGCATCGTTGTCATCTCGCCAACTATTGCTTCTACGACTATCGCTACCACTTAGTGATAAAGTAAAGCAATTACATGGCGATTACATTTCATACAATAAAGTGACAACCATAAGGCTCCTACCAGTTGCCGATAACTTTTACAAAACATGATCATCTCATACAACAATTTATATCTCATCACGTCTTGACCATATCACATCACAACATGCCCTGCAAAAATAAGTTAGATGTCCTCTACTTTGTTGTTGCAAGTTTTACGTGGATGCTACGGGCTTCTAGCAAGAACCGGTCTTACCTACGCATCAAAACTACAACGATTTTTCGTCAAGTGTGCTATTTTAACCTTCAACAAGGATCGGCCGTAGTCAAACTTGATTCAACTAAAGTTGGAGAAATAGACACCTGCTAGCCACCTGTGTGCGAAGCACATCGGTAGAACTAGTCTCATGAACATGGTCATGTAATGTCGGTCCAGGCCGCTTCATCCAACAATACCACCCAATCAAAGTAAGATGTTGGTGGTAAGCAGTATGACTATTATCACCCACAACTCTTTGTGTTCTACTCGTGCATATAACATCTATGCATAGACCTGGCTCGGATGCCACTGTTGGGGAACGCAGTATTTCAAAAATTTCCTATGATCACGCAAGATCTATCTAGGTGATGCATAGCAACGAGAGGGGAGAGTCTGTCCACATACCCTCATAGACCGAAAGCGTTTAGTAACGCGGTTGATGTAGTCGAACGTCTTCACGATCCAACCAGTCCTAGCACCGTACGTACGGCACCTCCGTGTTCAGCACACGTTCAGCACGATGACGTCCCTCGAGATCTTGATCGAGTTGAGGATGAGGGAGAGTTCTGTCAGCACGACGGCATGGCGACGGTGATGATGAAGTTACCGGCGCAGGGCTTCGCCTAAGCACTACGACGATATGACTGAGGTGGTAAACTATGGAGGGGGGCACCGCACACGGCTAAGAGATTTTCTGTTGTGCTTTGGGGTGCCCCCCTTCCCACATATATAAAGGAGGGGGGAGGAGGAGGCCGGCCATAGGGGGCACACGCCATTGGGGAGTCCAACTAGGATTCCCAATCCTAGTTGGAGTCCCCTTCCTTTCCAAGAGGGAAGGAGGAGGAAGGGAGAAGGAAAGAGGGGGGCGCCGCCCCCTCCCTAGTCCAATTCGGACTGGCCATTGGGGGCGGCCTCCCTTGCGGCCCTCCTCTCCTTTCCACTAAGGCCCATGAAGGCCCGCCACTTCCCCTCCGGGGGGGGGGGTTCTAGTAACCCCCGATACTCCGAAACTTCCCAAAACCATTTCGGTGTCCGTATGTAACCTTCCAATATATGAATCTTTACCTCTCGACCATTTCGAGACTCCTCGTGATGTCAGTGATATCATCCAGGACTCAAAACAAACTTTAGTCATCAAATCACATAACTCATAATACAAATCGTCATCGAACATTAAGCGTGCGGACCCTACGGGTCCGAGAACTATGTAGACATGACCGGGACACATCTCCGGTCAATAACCAATAGTGGAACCTGGATGCTCATATTGGCTCCTACATATTCTATGAATATCTTTATCGGTCAAACTGCATAACAACATATGTTATTCCCATTGTCATCGGTATGTTACTTGCCCGAGATTCGATCATCGGTATCATCATACCTAGTTTAATCTCGTTGCCGGCTAGTCTCTTTACTCGTTCTGTAATGTATCATCCCGCAACTAACTCATTAGTCACATTGCTTGCAAGGCTCATAGTGATGTACATTACCGAGAGGGCCCAGAGATACCTCTCTGATACACGGAATGACAAATTCTAATCTCGATCTATGCCAACTCAACAAACACCATCGGAGACATCTGTAGAGCATCTTTATTATCACCCAGTTACGTTATGACGTTTGATAGCACATAAGGTGTTCCTCCAGTATTCTGGAGTTGCATAATCTCATAGTCAGAGGAACATGTATAAGTCATGAAGAAAGCAATAGCAATAAAACTAAACGATCATTATGATAAGCTAACAGATGAGTCTTGTCCATCACATCATTCTCTAATGATGTGATCTCGTTCATCAAATGACAACACATGTCTATGGTCAGGAAACTTAATCATCTTTGATTAACGAGCTAGTCAAGTAGAGGCATACTAGGGACACTCTGTTTGTCTATGTATTCACACATGTACTAAGTTTCCGATTAATACAACTCTAGCATGAATAATAAACATTTATCATGATATAAGGAAATATTAATAACAACTTTATTATTGCCTCTAGGGCATATTTCCTTCATATACATGGGGAGGGGCGCCTAGAACACACACCAATAATTTTTAGTTGTATGCGGTGCCCCCCTTCATAGTTTACACCCCCGGTCATAGTTTTGCGGTGCTTAGGCGAAGCCCTGCGAGAATCACTTCAACATCACCGTTACCACACCGTCGTGTTGATGGAACTCATCTACTTCCTCGAGACCTTGCTAGATCTAGAAGGTGAGGGACGTCATCGCGCCGAACGTGTGTAGAACTCGGAGGTGTCGTATGTTCGGTGCTTGATCGGCTGGAGTTAGAAGTTCAACTACATCAACTGCGTTGTCAAATGCTTCTGCTTTCGGTCTACGAGGGTACGTGGACACACTCTCCTCCTCTCCTTGCTATGCATCTCCTAGATAGATCTTGCATGAGCGTAGGAATTTTTTTGAAATTGCATGCTACGTTTCCCAATAGCTGGCTACTGAAAATTTCTTCCCAGGCCAGTGGTTGCTCAAACATGAGTTTGCAGCAGGAGGCCAAGGGCCTTCTCAATGAGATGGTGATAAGCAATCTTCTCCCTATTGATGATGTTTCCAATATATGATGATAATTGCCATGTGCTTAGAGGGTGGATTAGATGTATCATACTATCTATTAGACTAGTTGGTTGCTTATGACTGTAAACCTGCAGACTTAACATATAGCATTGTGATAAAATTTCTGTGTAGACAAAAGCGCAAGGATTATGCTAGGACACTCATTAGTCTTATGCAGAGCAGAGGTGTCAGATCTGATATGTCCATGAATTCAATTGTGGTAACCACATAATGTAAGATTGGTGATGACAGTGCACGTGGTCTATTTGATGATATGGCCAATGACAGACAAGAGCATTCTATTGCAATTATGTTTCCATCGTAACATGCCTTTGCAGAATGAGGCACCTTAAAGAAGCAGAGTTTACTCTATGCCAGATTATTAAGGCTGGACTGATACCTGATGAGGTTAACACATCACTTTGGACATTCCGTTATGGGGCATACAAAGGACGCCTGTGGCGTTTTTGCTGAAATGCTAGAGCGAGGTTTGCAACCTAGTTCCCATGCTTATGGTGCCCTAATAAATGGGTTGATTAAAGACCACGAAAATAAGCAAGGCTCTCTATTATCTGGAAAGAATATTGGAGGAAGGTTTTGCAACCCAGACTGTTATTTATATAATGCTTATAAGTCAGTTCTTTAGGAAAGGAGAGATGAGATTAGGTTTAGATCTTGTTGAACTGATGATGGGAAACCACGTTGAACCTGATATGATTACCGACACTAGTCGATGGCATTTTCCGAAATATAAATTGTCGAGAGATGAGGCCATCTTTGGCTACAAAACTGTAGGGAGCAAGGTATGTGTTGTTTAGACTGCTGCCCCAAATAACTTTTAGCACAAGGGGAAAGAGAAGAGCAAGCACATGTCTATAGAAGAAAAAATTGAGCCTGCTCTGAGTATAATACAGGATTTTGTAGAAAATTGGATGATGCCGGATTTGCACATCTATAATTGGATGCTCAATGGCCTTTGTCAAGCAAGCAAAATGGACAATGTTTACAGTCTCTTGCAATTAATGGGAATTGGTATTCTTCCCAATCATGCGACATACACGATACTTAACCATATATGATTAGGAACAACAATCGTGCTATCCAACTATTTAACTCGCTGAATAGTGATGCTCATGTTTTTTATGATATAGCATACAACACTTTTGTATGGAAGTACGTGTGAACTCTGTTAGGGGGCTTATTTCAGTTTGTGAATCATTATCTCGCCCTAAAGTTACTTGAGGATATGATGTTTTGATATCTTTCATCCTAGGTGAATGTATCATCGTGATAACAAGAATAGAAACAGTTCCTAGTGATGATGCTATAGGTGTTCATTCCGAGGATGGAAGATACAAGCATTTACATGGAAAATATATGCCCGCAGTCGCCTTAGTGACTGAAAATTCAAATTAGTTGTATTTGTGATGCTATCGTAGTGGATCCTACCATTGTCATAGACTACTAGTGATGTCAAGGTATGTATGCTCACCTGAAGAGGTAGTTTAGATATATTGATCTATATTTCCCTATTTGCATTAATTACATTCATTAAACAACAATATGCAGTCAACACCCACTCTTATCTTCACTTTTTGCTCTACTGTCTGTATACAGATAACTCCGGCCCATGATCTTGATGTCTTAAGGTTGGGAAACAGTTTCTTCAGATTGTCCATATTTATTTTCGTTGATGATGGGAACATAAATGAAATGGAGTTCCATGATTTTAAAAAATGCCACCTTTCACCACTCGAGTTGTTGTTATTGATGCACATGCATAGGTAATATGAGATTATTCAATATTGCCAAAAAAACCTTTACAATTAGCTCTGTGATGTTTCCTCTGTAGCGAAATGCATTTATTTATATCCGTTGCAACGCACAGGCTCTTTTGCTAGTGAAAACTAATGATTGTTCAATGTTATTAACTTGTGTTCTGAAATGCTATTGGATGCATGTGTGAAGATGGTTGATTAAGTCGATTCTTTTAGAATTTTAGTATAAAAATTTCTTGCCTGGTTATATCCTTCTATCACCACTTTTCCTGCAATTAGGTATATATAGCAGAAACTTTCCATCTATTCTGGGGAAAAGGGAAACGGAACCGGAAAGGCATTTCCTAATATAACTCATGAGGAATTTTCATATCTGCATGTGCGAAAATTTCTCTTTATTGCTTGTCCGTATAGTCTATCCCAGGTGTTTAGGTTGTATTGTAGTAGTGTGAAAAACAATTTCTTAACTTGGTTTATCTACTTGTTCATGTGTGTTTCTAATGTTCATATGCATAGGAATTGTGGTCGTATGTGTCTTAGTTCTAAATCCTTCATTGCTTCCCAATCAAGTCTCTCTGTTTGGTTGCTCTTTGGTGAACCCTTTCAGTCCCTCCTCTTCTATACAATCTGCTACATGAATCAGGACCTTCCATCTATTTTAGTCAACATCATTAAATACAGTTAACATTGGTCTCACTTGTTTGACCCTGCAGCTGATCAGGTGTGCCTTGTACTACCGCGAGGTAATCATTTCATATCGGCAGAAAATATGCATAAAGCCCATGAAACACTGCAGGGACTAGATTAAGGTCTGCTAGATCACAGAAAACCCTATGCGTCGCTCCTTGCGTCAAAATGTCGACACAACGCACAGGAGAAGCCCCGTGTCCCTAGAAATGGGTCAGCCCATTATACAAAATTTAGCCAGCCGATTTTGGGAACGTTCTAGAAGGTTCCCTGAACCTTTTTTTTCTTTTTGACCGGTTTTATTGTTTCTTCTTAGGGTTTTTTTCACCTTTATATTTCTTTTTCTTCTTTCTTAATGTTGTTTTCTGTTTGTTTTTTTCCCTTTTTCATTTATTTTATTTTTCAAGTTTATTTTTTAAAGATAATCTTTTAAAAATTGTTCGAAAAATTTAAAAAATGTTCCTGTTTTGTAAAACGTTAACATTTTCAAAAAATGTTCATGTTTTAAAAAAAGACTGTGCTCGACTGGTCGTTAGCGACAGATCCGCACGATTGCTTCTCCCGCTTCGTTCCCCTCCCTTCTCTCGTTTTTTTTCTGGCGTGGTAAAAAAATGTACAAAGTGGGAATCGAACCCACTACCTACGGTTCACCATAGCTGTTCACAACCAACTAAACTAGCTTAAATTCTGGCTATAATTAGGTTGGGTAATATTTATACCGGACTGTGGTAAACATATTTTTCTGGCGCACATCCTTCTCTCTCCATCCCATCCCATCGCTTCTCCCGCTTCATTTTATTTCCTAGCATGGTAGAAAAAACATGGTAAAAAGTGCTATAAGGTGGGAGTTGAACTCACTACCTCTTGATTCAAGATCCCTTGTCATATCCATCTAGTCTAGTTTCAAGTTGTGATTACATAGAATGCCAATAAATATTTGTACTTCTACATATGCGACCAGAAAAACAAGCTGTTTTCCTTTCTTTCTTTTTTATTTACCAAATTTCCTTTCCTTTTGTACATGGTAATCCATGCATCACAGACCTGATAACTCGCGCGCCGCTGTAACCTTTTGACCCTAGGTAAAGTGTTGTAATAATACACCTCGATAACTTATCTGTAAAAGAACATGATAATTATACGCCACGAACATGATAACTCACTCACAAATCTCTATGGTAACTGTGAAGAAAAAGTGTTGTTGTAACACACCCCGATAACTTATCTGGAAAAAGAGCATGATAATTTATTACGCCACGAATCTGATAACTCACGCACAACACACTATGATAAATTTTCTGACCACATGAATTTTTGTTGTTGTAACAAATCCTAATAATTTCTTTATAAAGAGCATGGTAATATATAAGCCACAAACCTGTTAACTCACTCACAAACACTGCTTAACTTTTCGCCCAAAGAAAAAAAGTTGTTGTAACATACCCCGATAACTTTTTTGTAAAGAGCATGATAATGTATACGCACGAACCTGATAACTCACGCACAAATACCATGATAACTCACGCACAACAAATATTTTCGCCCAAGTAAAAAGTTACTATGGTGTTTTGTACATAAGTTATCAGATGTGTGGGCACACGAAAGTTACCGGAGTTACATTTTAAACAACATTTTTTCCTCAGATTAAAGTTACCAGGGTATTTGTACCTAAGTTATCAGGTTTGTTGTCGTATATTATCATGCTATTTATACAGAAGTTATGGCGGATGTATCTTCAACATTTTCTTTCCCGGATAAAAATTACCGTGATGTTTGGACCTAAGTTATCAGGTAAGCGGTGCGTATATTACCATACTATTTTACACATAAGTAATTGAAGATATGATTTTAAGAAAGAAAAATCCCAGGTCAAAGTTATCACATTGTCTGTGCCCCTAAGTTATTTGGTCTATGGTGCGCATATTTCCATGCTATTTATATTGAAGTCATCAAGTTGTGTGTTTAACCACTATTTTCTGCCGGGTCAAAAATACCGTGAGTATTACGTACCACTGAAGATGCCGGAGTATATTTAAGCAACTTTTTTCTAGGTAAAAGTTAACATAATATTTGTTCATCAAGTTATGAGATCTATATCTCGCCAAAAACAAGTCGTTTACGTGGGCTACACCACTAGCACGCTATAAGGATGTTTGTACAAAAGTTATCACGATTTTTGTATATAAGTGATCAAGTTTGTTATGCGTGAGTTACCATGCTATTTATACATAAATTATCGTCAAACAACACTCCCCCACTGGACCAAAATTATTATGTATATGGTACTTATATTATCATGCTATTTTCACACGAGTTATCGGGGTGTGTTTCAAAAATGGTTTTTCACCTGATCGAAGTTTCTATAATATTTGTACATAAGTTATCAAGGTTGCGGTGAATAAATTATCATGTTAAGACCATGAACTCAGCTCATATCTATGTACAAAGAGTACAAGAGTCTAGTCTTATATGTTAAATCGTGAGCTCAACTCACATCTCTAATTTATTTTTGATAAAAATGTATGTTTTGTATATATTTTTGGTAAAAAGTTTGTAAGAAAAACCGAAAACGACAACAGAATAACACTCGATCAGATATGTGAGTAGAAAAGTGTACCTCAACATAAAGGTATGAAAAGTACGTAACAAGAATCAAATCACAACATAGAGTTTGTTTAGGTGGTTGCTGTTAGATTCCTAATATTGCTGGATCTATAAGATCCTAGGTTCGACTCCCCCAGCCCAGAATTAAAAAAAAAGACAGACAAAAAAAGGTTCGAGCGGGGATGCGCGAGACGTGCGGGAATTGTGGATCGAGAGCGGGCGGGAGCGGGAGATCGAAGGAAAAAAAAACAGGCGGAAGCGATCGTACGTGCCTGTCGCTAACTGCCAGTTGGCAGGAAAATAGCATTCTCGTTTAAAAAATTGTTCATAAAATCAAAAAATGTTCTTTTTTAAAAAATTGTTTGCATTTTTAAAAACTTAAAAATTGTTCACATTTCTCAAAAATTGTTCTCGAATTTCAAAAATGTTCTTGTTCTACAAAAAATGCTTGAATGTTTTCTTTTCAAATATCTGACTATGTTTAAAAAATTCATGTTTTAAAATTTTGTTCATAAATTTTAAAAATTGTTCACATTTTCATTTTTTGGGAGTTCCAAAAAAATTTCACAAGTTTATTAAAATCGTGTTTTCAAATTTTGTTTAGGGATTTTCAAATATGTTTGCGTTTCGCAATTTTTGAAAAAATGTTCCCGTTTCAGAAAACTGTTCGCATTTTTCAAAAATTTCGAAAATTGTTTGCAGTTCCCAAAAATTGTTCTCGAATTTAAAAAAATGTCCTTGTTTTACAAAAAATGTTTGAATATTTTCTTTTCAAAATTTTGACAATGTTCAAAAAATGTTCATGTTTTAAAAAATTGTTCACGTTTTCATTTTTTTCAGGAGTTTGAGAAAATGTTCACAAGTTACTTAAAAATCATGTTTTCGAATTTTGTTCAGGAATTTTCAAATATGTTCGCGTTTTCCAATTTTGTTTTGAAATTTGAAAAAATGTTTCCGTTTCAAGAAAATTGTTCATGATTTTCAAAAAATGTTCCCGCTTTTCAAAAATGTTATTATTTCCAAAATATTTTTCACAATTTTCGAAAGTGTTTGCATCTCCTAAACTAATTCGGATCTGTGCAGCGTGTTTGGTTCTTAAAGTTTGATTCTCCAACATGGTCAAAGACGTCTTCTAGCACAGCTGGTAGGAAACGCGTCGTTTATAGCAGTCGCTCTTGTGTTCGAATCTCCCGCGGCTCAATATTTCATTTTGAGCTACAGTGTGCGTCGCCATCTTCATGGGCCGGCCCAGTCGAAGAAATGTCTGAGCGAAACCTCAGCAACTTGACGCGGAGAGCCTCACATAGGAGGTCTCCTAGATTAGTACCAATAGTATGGGAGCAACTAGTTTACGAGCGCTTTTTCAGAAGCCTCAAAATGATCAGCGCCACTTGGTGCGCTTTCAGCCACCAGCCACGTGTTGCGCTCTGGGTGTTTTCTTTGGATTTTTATTTTATTTTTATTTTTCTGCATGTGTTTTCGGCTTTCTAAACGGTTTTTTTTTCGACGGTTTGGTTTTCCACCGGTTTACCTTAGCTTTTGGATAAAAAAATTAGATATCTTTGCGCGAAAAACCCATTTTTTTTTTCACGAGAGTCACAGTTTTGCTTTCGCCAGAGTCATGGCCGTGCCTCTCGAAAACGGAAAAAAAATGTATTTTTTGTTTTTTTCCTTCCGCGAGAGGCACGGTTGTGCTTTCGTGAGAGGCACGGTCGTGCCTCTCGAAAAAGAAAAACGCGTTTTCTGTTTTTCCCTTCCGCAAGAGGCACGGTTTTGCTTCCACGAGAGGTGCGGTTGTGCTTTCGTGAGAGTCACAGCTGTGCCTCTCAGAAACGAAAAAAATGTGTTTTACTATTTTTTTTCCTTCCGCGAGATGCACGGTTTTGCTTCCGCGGGCCATGCCTCTCGAGAACGAAAAAAACGTGTTTTCTGTTTTTTTTTCTTCCACGCGAGGCATGGTTTTTGCTTTCGAGAGAGGCACGGTTGTGATTTTGCGAGAGCCATGGGTGTGCCTCTTTCGGAAAGGGAAAACCCATCGCGAGAGGCACGGCTGTGATTTCGCGAGAGGCATGGGTGTGCCTCTTTCGAAAAGGGAAAAACCCATGCTTCTGGTTTGGTTTTTCCGTTTGTTTTTTTCGTGAAAAAATGTTTCTCAAAACCTATCAACATGGGATCTAGTTATGAAGATCTCGATGTGAGGAATCCAACAGTGAAAACGGTTCGAGATTTGGACGCACGGTTTAAGAGATAAAACATTTTGAATAAACGAATCTATGAAAAATAGGAAAACTTCCAAGTCGCGGCAAGTGGCGCACATACAGCGCGCCACTTTTTGCAATCTAGGAAGGTGGGCCAACATGGGATCTAGTTATGAAGATCTCGGCGTGAGGAATCCAACGGTGAAAACGGTTCGAGATTTGGACGCACGATTTAAGAGATAAAACATTTTGAATAAACGAATCTATAAAAAATAGAAAAACTTCCAAGTCACGACAAGTGGCGCACATACAGCGCGCCACTTTTTACAATCTAGGAAGGTGGAAGTGATCTTTGTAATGAGCCTCAATTAGTGATTTCACAATAGTATTGGTTCATTCATCTCCTGATATTTGATGCCCGTCGTGGCCCACCTAGTTCAGTTCATATATTTGCACATGCTTGACTTTTCCTTAGCGGGTTCAGATATGGCCCATGACTTTTTCCGGACTTGTTTTTTCAAAAAGAATTTGGCCCATGATTGCATAAAAATTTGGCCCTAGTATGGGCTAGTCTTTTTCATGGCTAATATTCTGAATTTCTCTCTGTACGAGTATACATTTCCAGCCAAAGCATGTCATTGTATCCCTTCGAGTGCTATCAGAATGCTGAACTTGCGCCTTAGCCAAAATCTATTTGTCGGTTGAGCCTTAGCCTCAACAAATCCCCAAAGCTACTTTGCCAATGCTCTGTGCAACTTGAGCCTGGGCAGCTTTGGCTTCTAGAGTAGTACTTATATTTATTTTTCATTTTGGATTTGATTTAAAAGAAAGGCAAGCTTCAGGGTTTGTACCAGCACCAATCTGACCATGGAGCGGCGAACTGATGATGTACCTTAACCCTTATCGCTCTTGAGCGAATACATGCAAAGCTCATGCCATCCTTTTTGGAAGAACATCTACATGCCAACGAAGTTCTGCTGCCACCAACACCAAATCCTCCGAGATCGCGCGATTACGTGGCACAGGGCCCCTGACGAGTTATTCGATACCGTTGTGAGCTAGACAGAACCCAAAATCTGGATCAAAGGTGTTTGTGCATGGAATTCTTTTTCCCTTGTGTTCCTTCCGGGGATTTGCAGCCTGGTGATAGATGCTGCCATTTTGCTATCGTTTCAGAGTCGTCTCCAACTCGCCCTAACTCCCCCTTACCTGCCTCTCGGGTGATAGATGATGCTCCTCTACTTCCCCCTACCTGCCTCTCGGGTGAAAACTCTAACTCCGGTGGGCGGCGGAGGCGTCCTTGATGTCGTGACCTTCCAGAAGGCGTCGCCTTGAGGGCTGAGTGGTGGCGAGCATTGTGTGGGTCCTTAACGGTTGCTGGTGGTGGGCACTACTTCGGGGAAAACCCTAGGGTCTGGTCTTCCAGATCGGATGATGGCGGTATTGCGGTGATGTTTCTCTCTTGGGAGCATCGTTTGTGGAGTAGCGCTGGATGGCAGATGCAGGAGGTGGAGCGGCTTAGTCTTGCACGGAGCTTTGGTGGAGCTGTCAAGTCATGCCTGGCCAACATGTGCTACGCTGAGTCATGCCAGGATTGGCAGGTGCTACGCACGACAGTCTTCTAGAGTTTCCGCGTCTCGACGGATGAGCACAGGGCGGTGGCGCCATTGGGCGCCATGGTGACGTCGACGGATGTCCGGACTGGCAAGAATGATGCAGATCTCTCTCTTGAATATGGGTCAGTGGTCCGATGATGATGTCGGATTCTAAACCGCGTGCATGTGGTGTGAGCTTTAAGTCTGCTACACAGGCTGTTGGTCTCGATACATTATGTGGATGGATTGACGACGATGCCGGTTTTAGATATGAGGAGTGAGAGCACTCCACATCATCGAGTTTATAGGTGTGAGTGGTGGCTTCAGGTGGATTGATGTATATTTTTGCCATACCTTTATGTAATAATTAATAAAGATGGCTGCATGCATCGATTGATGCATAAGTCGGGGGTTTATCCTCCTTTTTTTAAAGAAAAAAGACCTGCAGTACACATCTAGAGGACAAACCAAAAAGGTCATTTTGCTACACCATTAAGATTGAGAGGCATATAGCATCATAATTCTGAAGAGTGTATGATTCTTTCAAAAGAAAAAAATAAATCGACAACATCATGCTCATAGAGTTGGAAATAACCGACAAAAATCACACTTACACCGTATAAGAAACAAATGCGATATCAACAAACATGTATTAGTGTATATAATGTTGAAGAGTAATTTTGCCAATAAAAACACCCTTTTGCCATATTAGTTATGTTAACAACTTTTCTAAGCAAGTTTACAACTTGTGTATCTTCTGACTTCGACAGGGGCATGATAAGTTTCAATGGAACTGATTACTCTTCACAGGTTGATAGAACTGACGCTAAGGTACTATCTCAGCTCCTTAGTTGGTTCAGCCAGACACCCAAGGTGATATTTCCATTTCTTACTTGAAGTTTTAACGGCTATGGAATGGAAAATCCAGTTCAGATATTATCTCCAACATTCAGATCTTGAAGCTTCGCAGCTGATCAGGTGTGCCTTGTCCTACTGCGAGGTAATCATTTCATCTCGGCAGAAAATATGCATAAAGCCCATGAAACACTAGTAGGGTCTGCCAGCTTAGTAGCAATAGTAGTGGGAGCGCCTATACATCGTGGTACGCGCGCGCAGCCACGGGAGCGCGTACCCTCCCTGCTCCCCCGCGCGCCCTCATGGGCCGGCCCATGTGCCGGGCGGGCAACCCCTTGTTTTTTTTACCTTTTTTCTGTTTTCAGATTTATTTTGTTTTTAAAATATAATTAGTATTTCAGAAAAAGTTACAAATTGTCCAATTATTCGCGAATTCAAAAATTGTTCACAATTTGAAATTTTTTCAGGAAATGATAAATTCTCAATGATTCAAGAAATGTTCGCAATTTCAAAAATAATGTTCATCTATTCAAAAAAAAATATAATTTCAAAAAATGTTCACGATTTTCAAAAATTGTTCATGATTTCAGAAAGATGTTCACGATTTCCAAAAAATGTTCACGATTTCCAAAGAATGTTCACGATTTCAAAAAAAAGATTAAAGAAAATAGAAAAATAAAAATGTTCACAATTTCAAAAAAATGTTCACGATTTCAAAAAATGTTCACGATTTCAAAAAAATGTTCATGATTTCAAAAAAAGAGATACAAAACATTAAAGAAAAGAGAAAAATAAAAATGTTCATGATTTCAAAAAAAGAGAAATAGAACATTAAAGAAAGGAGAAAAATAAAAATGCTCACGATTTAAAAAAAATGTTCACGATTTCAGAAAAAGAGAAACAAAACATTATAGAAAAGAGAAAAATAAAAAAATTAATCAGAAAAGTAAAAAAGAAAAAGGAAATCCAAAATAAACATCGATAAAAATAAACAAGGAAAAACCGGTTCTGGGAAGGTTCTAGAACCTTCCCAAAACCGGTGGGGAGGAGTCCCTATATGGGCCGGCCCAAAAAGCTGCGGACGCTCAAGGGGGGTACGCGCCCACTCGCTAGCGGGCGACCTACGCGCCGTATAGGAACCCCGACAATAGTATTGGTTCATTCATCTCCTGATGTTTGAGGCCCATCGTAGCCCACCTAGTTCAGTTCATATATCTACACATGCTTGACTTTTCCTTAGCGGGTTCAGATATGGCCCATGACTTTTCCCGAACTTGTTTTTTCAAAAAGAATTTGGCCCATGATTGCATAAAAGTTTGGGCCTAGTGTGGACTAGTCTTTTTCATGGCTAATATTCCGAATTTCTCTCTGTACGAGTATATATTTCCAGCCAAAGCGTGTCATCTTATATCTTCGAATGCTATCAGAATGCTGAACTTGCGCCTCAGCTAAAATCTACTTATTGATTTGATAAGGGACATAACAAATCCCTAAATCTACCCCGCCAATGCTCCATGCAACTTGAGCCTGGGCAGCTTTGGCTTCTAGAGCAGTACTTATATTTATTTTTTATTTTGAATTTGATTTGAAAGGAAGGCAAGCTTCAGGGCTTGTACCAGCGCCAATCTGACCTTGGAGTGGCTAGCTGATGATGTACTTTAACCCTTAGAAAAAATTTCTTATTTGATATTATCTTAAAATCTACTTCCTTATTTGATATTGAATTTTTTTTCCTTATTTGACACAAGTTCTAAATTTTATTCCTTATATGATATTTCCGTTCATTTTGAGCCTAAATGACACCTGAAAAGACTCTTTTGCCCCTCATATGGTATGTGTGTGGGGGGCAATAGCGCACACATGCAGCATCAGTGCGAGGGCAGGAGCACACACGCAACAACACATACACATGGACCAACACACACGCACGCGCACACACACGCAACAACACGCACGCGCATGTGCACACACACATACACGCAACAACACACACGCAGCAACACACACGCACGCAGCACACACACACACACGCGCGCGCAGCAGCAGCACACACGCAGACAGCACATAGGCACGCAACAGCACACACACACGCGCACACGTACACACGTAATATAAAACACACATGCAACAGAACACATGCAGCAGCAGCACACATGTGCGCATGCACCCACACACGCAACAGCACACGCGCGCGCACACACATACCACATGAGGGGCAAAATCGTCTTTTCAGGTGTCATTTAGGTTCAAAATGAACAGAAGTGTCGTATAGGGAATAAAATTTAGGACTAGTGTCAAATAGGGAAGAAAAACTTTTTCAGTGTTAAATAAGAAACCAGATTTTAAAATAATGTCAATAAGAAATTTTGTCTAACCCTTATCGCTCCTGAGCGAATACATGCAAAGCTCATGCCATCCTTTCTGGAACAACATCTGCATGCCAACCAAGTTCTGCTGCCACCAACACCAAATCCTCTGAGATCGCGTGATTACGTGGCGCAGGGGCCCCTGACGAGTTATTCGATGACGTCGCAAGCTAGACAGAACCAAAAATCTGGATCAAAGGACCACACAGGAGTCGTATATGTGCATGGAATTTTTTCCCCTTTATGTTCCTTCCCGGGATTTGCAGGCTGATGATAGATGCTGTCATTTTGCCATCGTTTCAGAGTCGTCTCCAACTCACCTTCCGCATGCTGTTTCGCCCAGCAGGTAACCGTTCGAATGTTGTAAAAAGTACAACCGTTCTTTTTGTTTTTCAAAAAAAAAAGTACTACCGTTCTTTTTGTTGCGTGCGGCCGGCCGGGGAGCAGAGCAGGGTGAACGGGCGATGTCAGTGTCGGCCACGGTGACGGCCAACCAGTAGAATTTGGTTTGACATCCGGAGCCGGCTGCGCGCGCTTCGGTGTGGAGTTTACCGGCACGCCGAGATCTTATTCGGAGAATAGACAGACGGACGGCGACGGACGCGAGGATTTTACACGAAACAGCTCGCTCGGCTTGGTAAGAATCTGCTGCAGAGAGGTGTGCAGGTGCGCATCTGTTTTGTGTGAAGACGAGGCGAGGCGGTTGGAACTGACATGCGTAACTGCAAAGGAAACGCGTGGCCGCGTTCGGTATCGCCCATGCGGTGGACAACGTAGCCGGCCTGTTTGAGCTTCACCGAAAGCTGTGTCAACACTTCCAAACGTGGAAAACCTTGGGCATGCAGTTGGCAGAGGCCAAATTACTTACTTGCACGTAAGATGTGGTGCATATGGCGTGCAACTCCGTTGCTTCTTGGCTGCTTAATCCCGATGCAGAATGCGCTGTCGAAAGGAACACCATGTCCATGGCCGGATGGCGAGAACCAGCAGGTGCCTTGTCATGTTGTAGGACAGAGGCCTGGTCATGGACACGAACGGTGACCCTTGTGCTTAAGCTTAACTTTTGCTCCAGAGTCGTGGATGTGGGCACTGTAGCGGAACATGTTGCTACTCCGTCGAGTCATGCAAGTGTCGCGGCAGATGCTGTCGACCTGTTCCTTCCTTTCCCGCCTTTGGCAGAGCTTTCTTATGCACGCGCACGCACGTCATTTTCTCTCGGGCTTCAATCAGTCACTGCACGTTTAATATGCCACTCTAACATCACGCATACTTATTAGAGGACCACTGCCACGGAGAGGAAAGCACAAAATATACTAGTGATAGTAAAGTAATTTCAGAACACGGATTCAGCAAGCAAAGTGACTTGTTTTCATAGCGTTGCGTACAGAGACCAACCCAAAAATGAAATTAAACGTGCACCTGAAGACCTGGAAATGGAATCAGGGGGAGATCAACTACGCGGCAACACCTAATCTTTTCTTCCACGATCCAGTCCAAACTACTTACCACTAGGAGGTCATTAATTACCCTATGCCGTAGTAGCAATCAACCAAACCAAAACGTGGCGCTGTTCATCTTTGACCCCGGACAATCCGACTGCAGAGTCCACACACGTCAAAACTAAACAAGCTCGCAGTCACAAGTAAACAACAACGCCAGTCCGGACCCATCCATCGATCTGAGTCTGACCACCTTTGTTTGCGTGAAGAACCGAACCATTTGGCGCGGATCGACCTGGGACTTCCGGCACTGATCGCCTCTCTCTCAGACACGTACGAGAGGGATTTCTTGATGGTTAGTCCTTGCTTGGCACCTCGCCGCTTTTAATACCAGCCGCGCTATTAGAAACGAACGGCAGGCCAGGTGCAGACCTCGCGCTAACTGACTGAACCAACCTCGCATCTCATGTGCCCTGCACTTGTTGCGGTACCGTCTACCGTCTGAAAATACTTCAGGCTCAAGTGCTGAAACAACAAAGTCACCCAGAAGCGGCATCGAAGATTGCCTCGTTGGACGTGGCATGGGACTGACTGAAGCTTCGGCCATCACAGTGTGACGCTCAGCCGTTCAGAGATGGACCAATCCGGTCTCTGTAACAGGTGTCTGAGATACCGAGGCAGAGATCTCTCGACCTCAATGATCAGTCACCTTCACCTCTCCATCTCCCTCTACGTGAGAAAGGTAAAGAAATGGCTTCCTTTTCTGAGGCTCGTGCGTTCAGGGGGCTGCGTGGCCGTAAACTCACGGCCCTTCTTTTCCTGCTTTTATTAGTCGTGCGGTGATACAGTAAAAAAAGGTCCTTTGCCGCGCCGGATGCTTGGTCCGGGAAGAGCCACATGTGTGGCGGCTAATCAAGGCCCAGCTGAGCTATCCGTGCTGCCGCGAAGGTGGCAAATAGTGATTGATGCTGCCATTGGCACGGGAAGGAGGCATCTAGGAGTAGTGACTAAGCGGGGAATTGAAAGGCCATCGTGACCGTGCATGCGGCTAATTGCTTGGTTAGTTTTCATAGGTTTTGTCTTATTAGGCAGTATATTTGTGGGCTAGGTATGTGCATGCTGTGTTGTACTGTGTTGAATTTATTTTGTAGTATGACGATGCTCAAAATTAACCACGGAAGTAGAGAATTGGTGATTACACAAACTTATGATCCACCGTAATGCTAGCAAGTCCACCCGCAAAGAAAAAGTAATGCTAACAAGTCTTCATGGGGAAAGAAAAATAGTTTTATTCTTGCAACATAATCCTGATCCAATATGTCTTCCGATTTATTGTCCACAGAATATACTAAAAACCTTTTGTTGTGATTCTGAATGTCATTTTCTTTAGTTCCTGGGATTGATTGTTAACTCCCCTTTGAAAAGGCTATTTTACATGTACTACCTCTGTAAATTAATATAAGACATTTTAGATCACTACTAGTACCTCATAGTGATAATGTATTTTTTTAAAAGAATATAGGTATTTTTTGGTGATAGTTTGGTAGTTTTTGTTGTTTCGTTTAACCATATGTGATGTTGTGTGTGGGGGTATTTCAATTATTTGTAAAAGGACAGACGAGTTTCAGTCAGGGGGTTATGTACGTGTTGCTGCGGTAACCTGGTAAAAAGAAATGTGTAAGTTGGTGCTTCAAACACAACTAAAACTAATGGAAAACAAGTGTTAAGAGTGCTTTCGATTTACACTTTAAAAACAATACAATATGAAGCGTATAACAAATTTGTGTCTAATGAAATATAGTACTGAAAACCTTTTGCTGTGATGATGCTTCTGACCCTCTTTTGTTGTGATTATCATTCCGAACGTCCTTTTCTACAGTTGATTGGGTTGGTCATTAGGTTCAAGGTTGTCAGAATCGCGATTCTATTCTACAATTCTACGACTTTATGATCCAAACTAACCCCTCTGATTCTATGATTTTGGTTTGTGAATCTACGTTTCTACGACCCTGATAGTTAAGATTCTATGATTTGCGATCTTACCATTGGCTCTCCGATCCGATTCAGAATCATCATTTTGGCAACCATGGTTGGGTCCCTGTTGGAAAGGACATTTTACACCTACTCCCTCCGTCCCATAATATAAGAGTGTTTTTGATACTAGTGTAGTGCCAAAAATGCTCTTATATTATGAGATGGAGAGAGTATCTTATAGTGATATTTTGATTTTTACAGATAAATATTTCGGTGACAGGTGGGTAGTTTCAGTTAACCATATTATTGTTGTGTGGAGGAGTGTGGGTATTTTCCGTGTTTGTAAATAACCCGATAAGTTTAGGTCTGCGGGATATGTAGAACAATGGATACATTGTTCATGTATATTCAGGCTGGGATATTTTTATAGAAAATTGAAAACATAGCTAATTTATTGGCACACATGAGAAACTAATACTCCCTTTGTATCAAAATATAAGTCATTTTCTAGCACTATGTTAGTGCCAAAAAAACATCTTATGTTTTTATACTGAGGGAGTAAGAATGCACCTTTTACATGTATCACAAGTCAGTTCTCATTTTGCAGAAAAAACTTGAGCGTTACTCGTGACATCACACATTACAGCTCCAAGCATGTGACCTAGTGAAAGTGCAATCATGCCCTTAATTACATCATGTTTTGATGTTGATGACAATCTACATGTGGGGGACTAACTATGTTTGTCAAGTAAATCTCAGGTGTTAGTCCCCGGTTCATCAAAGTGTGTGGATCAAGAGCATACGAAGTGATTTTACTCAAGGATAAAGTATCAAAATTGATTACATATTTGTTTTCTTGAGTATAGGATCCCGCACTATTAAGAGGGGATCAATAGGGTTAGCTTAAGGCTTGCTCTTGCCACAAACCTCATTTCCAAATATGCTTTAGCTCCATCTTTATATTCTCTGGGATGATTCTGTCTTTGTCCTGCCGGATGTCCGGGCCTCACGCCGGCTGGATATCCGGACCTAGATATCCAGAACGCACTTTGTGCTGGTGCTATTTGCCGGATGTCCGGCCCTCTATACCGGATGTCCGGGCTCTCCTTGCACCCCGGATTTCCGGGCTTCCTTGCCGGATGTCCGGCCTGTGCTATCCAGAGGACTTCTCAATTTGGTGAACTTGCCATATGTCCGGCCATGTGCCGGATGTTCGGGGTTTCCTGACATGCCGGATGTCCGGGCTTGGCCCCCGGATGTCCGGCCCCTCTGCTTTTAACTCTACTTCTGCTTTGTTCTTCAAGTGCCTCGCTAGGCCGCATGTCCGCCCCCCTTGCCCGGATGTCCGGCCTGCCCATTCACTTGTACTACAACGGCCATATTTGTGCTCTCACTATATATAGCCCTCCTCCCCCACGGGAGAGGGTTGACCTTTCACTTTGAACAAACCCTAGAACACATTTTACTCTCTCTCTCTCTCTCCCCCCCTCTCTCTCTCTCTCTCTCTCTCTCTCTCTCTCTCTCTGTCGGTGTCAAAACCGGCGGACCTAGAGTAGGGGGTCCTGAACTGTGCGTCTAGGCCGGATGGTAACAGGAGGCAAGGGACACGATGTTTTACCCAGGTTCGGGCCCTCTTGATGGAGGTAAAACCCTACGTCCTGCTTGATTAATATTGATGATATGGGTAGTACAAGAGTAGATCTACCACGAGATCAGAGAGGCTAAACCCTAGAAGCTAGCCTATGGTATGATTGTATGTTGTGATTGCTGTCCTACGGACTAAAACCATTCGGTTTATATAGACACCGGTGAGGGTTAGGGTTACACAAGGTCGGTTACAAAGGAGGAGATATCCATATATGTATTTCCTAGCTTGCCTTCCACGCCAAGTAGAGTCCCATCCGGACACGAGACGAAGTCTTCAATCTTGTATCTTCATAGTCTAACAGTCCGGCCAATGGAGATAGTCCGGCTATCCGGAGACCCCCTAATCCAGGACTCCCTCAGTAGCCCCTGAACCAGGCTTCAATGACGATGAGTCGGGCGCGTAGTATTGTCTTCGGCATTGCAAGGCGGGTTCCTTCTCCGAATACATCACAGACGAATTTAAATACAAGGATAGTGTCCGACCCTACAAAATAAGTTCCACATTCCACCGTAGAGAGAATAATATTTTCGCAGATCTAATTTGCTGGCTTGTTTTGGCAACACGATGTTATGTCATGGCCCGGTGATTATTCGAACCGTTTCTTTTAACCAGCCCGCACATAACGTGAGGCAGTTTTTCGACACGTCTTGTCAAAGCAGAGATCGTGTCACCTTATTACGGGATTCTCATCAATACGGGCGTGGGTAACCCGACCGCGCCATCAATTGCGGCGCTTGGGGGATAAGCGAGTTTTACCAGGCAAGTGGGGACGCTTAGTTTTGTCCGCCCATATAAAGGGATAAGGATTCACCTTTCTATCCACGCCTTCTTCCTCCTCTGCTAATCCGCTCCCGCACACTCGAGCTCTAGCGCCCAAGTCCTCACTTCCATCTCAACCTTCTCCAACCATGTACGGAGCGGGAGGCAAGTGGATGGTCTCCTCCGTCATGGAGGGAGACATCAAGAAACTGAGGAGAGCCGGATACCTGCCCGACGACATCGCGCACCGGCTCCCAGATGAGGGGCAGCTCATCCCCACCCCCAGGCCCCATGAGAGGGTGGTATTCCTCACCCATTTCCTCTGCGGACTGGGATTCCCTCTCCATCCCTTCGTCCGGGGCTCATGTTTTATTAGGGCCTGGATTTCCACGATCTGGCCCCGAACTTCATCCTCAACATCTCGGCGTTTATCGTCGTGTGCGAGGCCTTCCTCCGCATCAAGCCCCACTTCGGCTTATGGCTGAAGACCTTCAACGTCAAGCCGAAGGTGGTGGGCGGCCGCCAGGTGGAGTGCGGAGGCGCCATGGTGGGCAAGATGCCCAACATAACATGGCTCGAGGGCTCCTTTGTGGAAACCATAAAGGGGTGGCAATCAGGGTGGTTCTATATCACCGAGCCGCGCGACCCCGCATGGGTAGTGGCCCCTGAGTTCCGATCTGGCATCCCCATGTGGATCACCTCCTGGAAAGAGAAGGGCCTGTCCTGGGGTAATTCAAAAGAGCTGACCGGACTCCAGACATGTATTCAGAACATGGTGGACAAGAATCTCAAGCTCGTGAACATACTCCAGGTTATGCTCATCCGCCGGATACTCCCGTGCCAACAACGGGAGTTCACCTTGTGGGAGTTCAATCCGGCGCAACATCGAACTCTGAACAGGCTCTTCGACACGACTCATGAAGATGCCTGGAGGGTGCTGTTCAAGAGCGCCGAGGTCCCTCCCCCCATTACCGAGGATCGCCGATTCAACGCGAAGCGCCAAGCCAGTGTGGTAAGCTGTTTTACCTTTCACAGGATACTTATTTTTTATATAGATTGACTCTATGCGGGATCTAAACTCCCGTGCCTTTGACAGGACCGGCAGAAGATGGCCAGACAGATCGACTGTCCGGCTCCTTTGCCCGAAGGCCCCGCGGACGCTCTTCTGGCGAAGATGCTGACTCCGACCCCTTATAAGGTGCCGGAGAAGACCAAGAAGGCCAAGGGAACTCGAAAGAGTTCCCGACGCCAGGTGTCGTCGGACTCACCGTCCGATGACTCTGCGGCGCACTCTTCCCCTGAAGACGAGGAAGAGGAAGAAGAGGTTCCCCCACCGACTGGGGGAGACAAGAAAAGGAAGGCCGCCCCAACTGGGGAGGCCGGAGGGTCCAAGAAGGGAAGGACTCTCCTTCCGGACAGCTCCACCGCCACCGACGAAAGTGAAGACGAGTGGTTGCCCAGGGCCAAGCCCCCGGGGAGATCGTAAGTATTCGGATACCAAAGTTACCCATAGGATTCCTTTGTCGCACTAATTTTCCTAACGCTGAACTCAATTGTGCAGGCCGCCTCGAGCCAATATCGAGGTATCATCGGAAGGCTCCCTGGGCTCGTCGGACATGGATAGCGATCCAGTCCCGACCGCCACCTCCCCTCATCCAGCCGACGACGCCGACGTGTTGTCTCAAGAGGCACCGAATCGAGGGGGGACAGTCCCGGAGGCACCTCAAGGTGACCTTCCAGACTACGGGAGCCGGGGGGACGGGGTCCCCGAGAGCTCCGAGTTTGGCCCTCAGCCGAACACCGCGCCGGACCCTCCAATGGTTCCGAGCTCGGGCAGGCGGTCCCCTTCTAAGAGGGGCAAAACGCCTGCGCCGGTGACCTCTGCCCATCCAGAGGCACTGGACAACCTGCTGGAAGCGCTTCACAACGCTCCCATCAACGAGGAGCACCGCACCATCATGAGTGCGGTGATCCAGAAGGTTCAGTCCACCAAGAGCGGATTGACTAAAGCCTGTGCCAGCCTTCTAACAGGCTTCGAGGTAAATGTGTTAAAATGTAGTAGGAGTATTACCGCATAGACATTAGCCCCTGATGCTTTGTTCGGTGTTCACAAAGAAAAGCCGAACAGAGGATCAAATAATATCGCAGGAGTCTAATATAAGTATGTCAATATGCATATGCAGGCTTCTCTGCTGGCGTCCGCCGCACTAACTGCGGAGGTCGCCGTACTGAAGCAGGACCTCGATGGGTCCAAGAAAGAGCTCAGCCTTGTCAAGAGGCAGCTCGAGGAGAACGAGGGTAAGTAACACCCCGTCTATAGATATATGTATATATATATAAAAGGACACGATTGCAAAATGACAGGATCATTGTATGTTTTGCCAGGGGCCACGACCGAGGTGGCGACCCTGAAGCAAGCGCTGACCAAGGCCGAAGATACAGCGGCCAAGGAGCGCACCGAGCAAGAGAGGCACGAGGCTCGGGTGGGCGAGGTGCAGCAAGAGCTCCAGGCTCTCGTGACGAAGCACGAGGCATTGGAGCTTGACTTGAAGATGCGAGAGTCTGAGCTTGCCGCGACCCGTGAGAGTGCGAAGAGTGCCAAGGCCGAGGCCAAGAAGGCCCTTCAGGAGATCGACGCGATGAAGAAGATAGCGGTGGGTAAGGCTTTATATATGCAAAGCAAGCATGTAAAAGTGAATTACCGATTACTTACCCGAATCCGGAGCTCTTCAGGAGCATTCGCAGATTTGCCTCGCAGTGTGTCCGATGCCGCACAATTTTACCAGGCCGAGGACGAAAGCTCAACGGAGAAGCTGTTCTGGTCTCAGTATGCTGAGGCCGAACATCCGATGCCAATGAGAGACCAACTGAAGCAGATGGTCGAGCTACATAAGGCGGCCGATCAGGCCATGAAGGGCTTCATAGTCCGGTTGTGGCCTGGCGACGTCGTTTCGAACAGCTTCTTCAGCCTGGTGAGGCGGCTTGTGGATGCCTGCCCACGGCTGGAGGTCGTCAAGCGATCCGTCTGCATTGAAGGTGCACGCCAGGCTTTCGCCCGTGTAAAAATGTAGTGGGTCAAGCTAGACGCCGTGAAGCTGATCAAGGAGGGGCCGCCGGAGGGCAAGGAGCACCACCACCCCGAGATGTATTACGAGGGTGTTCTGCCGGGTGCCCGTCTTATCGCGGATGAGTGTTCGAAAGATGTAATATTTGAGTAAACTTGCTCGTTTTATCCTGTATTTATGAAAACTTGTTTCATATTCGCTATGCAACGCTTGTTAGAATTTAAAATATTACCTTCTGTTTGGCTGTTTATCCAATCTGAGAGATGGCTAGTCCTCGGCTTCTGCCCCCATGCCACGAGTGCTGGGGTGTTCGGGATAAACCTGAGCACTCTTGTTCCTATGTTTGGGTCCTTCGAGGGAGGTGCTCAGCACAATGAACAAGGCAACCAGACTAATAACGCTTTATCACTCTCACTTAGCCATAGAATTCTATAATTTTAAATTTCGGCGAAGCCCCTGGTATTCGGAAGGCCGAATTCGGGGTGTGATACACACCTGTAAGCCGGACAGAGCCGACCCTTCGCCCTAAGAGGCATAAGTCGTTAGGGACTCGAAAAACCTCGCCGAACAGCGACCAGTCTCTCGCCTTATCATGACAGTCAGTTTTAGCTTTCTCTACTGAGGTGCTCAGCCCGGCATAACCGGGGCACAATCGCAGTAGTTCTCCTAGCGCTACCTTAGCAGATAGAGTGGAACGTAAGGTACCAAAACATAGGAGCCGGGCAAACCCAACATTTGACCAAAGACATGATTCGGAGCTGATGCATATAATGCTATAAGTTCGGGGTGCCGCACTTGTGAAAGTGTTCAGACTTTTCACACCGCATTGTGGGGTACATAAGCCCCTGGTGTATTGGCCGTACCAGAGTGCACGGTTGCAAGGCGTCATTAATGAACACATAGGTATATATATAACAACAATACAATAATAGTCATAATGTCATGCATTGTTTATTGAAAAATTGCATTAAAGCAGAGTGATACAGATAGTGCGATAAGCAAAAGAGTAGGATTATGTCCCTTCCAAGGGCGAGCTGAGGAATAATATGAAATCTGAATCAACCTGGGAATTCCGTTGTATAAAGTAGCTGTCTGCCTCCTTGGTTGCTGTATCATGTGTTCGGCAATATAGCTGCCGGACAGTGTTTCCAGAGATTAAGGTCCTGAAAGAAAAAGAAAAATAACCAAATGGGAAGCCCCTAGTGCGGTTTAGGCCGCATTTTGGGGCGTGCCGCAGTTGTGCCCCCATCCCCACCTGTGCCCATGGTATTTTTAATGTGTAATTATGTACGGGCGGCACGAATATCACCGTTGGGCTGGGATTGGGGTGGCCGCCGTATTGCTACGCGAGCTCAGATCGTGCCAGGCGGTCTATTTGCCTATTGCCCCGAGCACGCTTGAAGGTGTCCGGGCTTTGAAACGCCGAACTGGTAGATTGACTTGAGAGGCTGCTTTGTGCTTCTGCTGCGAGGGCCGCGGTGTGCTCCTCTGTTCGAAGAGAGCGCTCTGTGTTTCCATTCACTGTAATAACTCCGCGAGGTCCTGGCATTTTGAGCTTGAGGTATGCATAATGCGGTACCGTATTGAATCTAGCAAATGCGGTTCATCCAAGAAGCGCGTGATAACCACTGCGGAGCGGGACTATATCGAAGATTAATTCTTCGCTTCGTAAGTTATCCGGGGATCCGAAGACCACTTCCAGTGTAATGGAGCCTGTGCAATGGGCCTCTACGCCTGGAATGATGCCCTTAAAGGTCATTTTTGTGGGTCTGATCATTGAGGGGTCTATACCCATTTTGCGCACTGTGTCCTGATAAAGCAGGTTCAGGCTGCTGCCGCCGTCCATAAGGACTCGAGTGAGGTGAAATCCGTCGATGATTGGGTCTAGAACCAGTGCGGTGAATCTGCCATGACGGATACTAGTGGGGTGGTCCCTGCGATCGAAGGTGATCGGACAGGAGGAACAAGGGTTGAACTTTGGGGCGACTGGCTCCAACGCATATACGTCCTTGAGCACACGCTTCCGCTCCCTCTTGGGGATGTGGGTTGCGTATATCATGTTCACCGTTCGCACTTACAGGGGAAACCTCTTCTGTCCTCCAGTGTGCGGCTGCTGGGGCTCCTCCTCGTCATCGCTATGCGGCCCTTGTCCTTGTTTTCGGCAATTAACTTGCTGGCCTGCTTGAACACCCAACAATCCCTGTTGGTGTGATTGGCTGGCTTGTCTGGGTGCCGTGTATTTGACACGAGCGATCGAGTATACGGTCCAAGCTGGACGGACCCGGCGTACTTTGTTTGAATGGCTTTTTTCCGCTGACCGGGTTTAGAGCCTTCGAATCCGGCATTGACTGCCGTATCCTCAGTATTTTCGCTGTTAGTGCAGCGCTTATGCTTGTTGTGACGTGACCTACTATTGCCATCCTTGGTATCTGAGGTACCATGGTTCTTTGATATGTTATTACTGCGAGCCAGCCAGCTGTCTTCTCCCGCTCAAAAGCGGGTCATGAGCATCGTGAGAGCTGCCATAGATTTCGGCTTTTCCTGACCAAGGTGCCGGGCTAGCCACTCATCTTGGATGTTGTGCTTGAAAGCCGCTAAGGCCTCCGCATCCGGACAGTCGACGATTTGATTTTTCTTTGTAAGGAACTGAGTCCAGAATTGCCTGGCCGACTCTTCTGGTTGCTGAATTATGTGGCTTAGATCATCGGCGTCTGGTGGTCGCACATAAGTGCCCTGAAAGTTGTCGAGGAATGCAGCTTCCAGATCTTCCCAACAACTAATGGAGTCCGCTGGCAAGCTATTAAGCCGATGTCACGCTGGTCCTTTGAGCTTCAGTGGGAGGTATTTGATGGCATGTAAGTCATCACCGCGGGCCATGTGGATGTGGAGGAGGAAGTCCTCAATCCATACTGCGGGATCTGTTGTGCCTTCGTATGATTCAATGTTTACAGGTTTGAAACCTTCTGGGAATTGATGTTCCATTACTTCGTCTGTGAAGCATAAGGGGTGTGCGGCGCCTCTGTATTGGGCTATATCTCGATGCAGCTCGAATGGGTCTTGCCCGTTGTGTTCGGCTCGGCCGGATTTGCTTTTACTGTATCCGGCGTGACGTTTATCGTCTCACGGAGTGGTGTGCCCTCGTGATCCGTAGATCGATCTTGAATGCTTTGCTTTGTCCTCCAATATGTCTTGCAGGTCTGGCGTATCTCCCCATGCCTTTTTATTTGAATGGCGTTGGGGTCGAGGCTGAGCTTTTGGCTGGAATGCCTCTCTATCGCGGCCACAAGGTGGCCAATCAGCCATATCATACGCCTCTTCCTCTAGTCGGGGTAGTAACCTATGCCTTGGGTAACTCTTGGAGGGGCGCTCGAGTTTATATTCCTCGGCTGTGAGGACTTCAGTCCATTTGTCAGCTAGCAGATCTTGATCAGCTTGAAGTTGCTGCTACTTTTTCTTCAGGCTATTTGTCGTGGCCATAAGCCGGCACTTAAAGCGCTCTTGTTCGACGGGATCCTCTGGGACAGCGAATTCATCGTCGCCGAGGCTTGCCTCGTCTTCGGAGGGGGGCATGTAGTTGTCATCCTCCTCCTCTCCGCCAGCCGCTCTCTCAGGAGAGCTGGCTCCTTCATACTCCTGCTCTAAATCTTGCTGGAGGGGATTGTTGTTGTCTTAGGCGCTATCCGGAGTGTTATTATCTCCTGTGCCGGCACCACCACTTTTGCTTTGGCGGGACTTGGAGCGGCGTCGCTGACGTCGGTGCTTGGGTTGCTTCTTGGAGGGGTCATCCTCCACTATCTCGTCGCCATTACCCTCGTTGGGTGTATCCACCATGTATATGTCATATGACGAGGTGGATTTCCAGTGCCCTATAGGCGCTGGTTCGTGTTCGTCTCCTACATCGTCGTCCATACTGTCGATGTCTTCGGAGTCGAAGTCGAGCATGTTGGTTAAATCATCGACAGTGGCTACGAAGTGGGTGGTGGGTGGGCGTCGAATTTCTTCGTCTTCCGCATCCCAATCCTGTTGGCCATAATCCGGCCAGGGCTCTCCTGACAAAGAGAGAGTCCTTAGTGAATTCAGAATGTTGCCGAGGGGCGAGTGCTGAAAGATATCCGCGGCGGTGAATTCCATGATCGGCGCCCAATCGGATTCGATTGGCAGGGGCGTGGACGGTTCAGAGTCTGGGAAAGAGTCCGGCACCTTGGAGTCACTGGCTGTGCAGGAGGTTTATGCTGGTCTTTGGCTCAATCGCCATCGAGACTGCAGCCCCTGAGGTGGTGTCTAGCCACCCGTCCTCGATTGGCGCAGTTTGCTCCAAGCTAAGGGTCGGAGCAGATGCGGGTGCGGCCTCTAGGGTACTGTTCGGCAGCAGAGCTAGGTCATACCCATCGTGACAGTGGGGCGCGCCCGGGTGTGGTTCGAATGCGTCGAAGATCAAGTCTCCGCGGATGTCGGCCGTGTAGTTCAAACTTCCAAATCTGACCTGATGGCCAGGGGCGTAGCTCTCAATGTGCTCCAGATGGCCAAGCGAATTAGCCCGCAGTGCAAAGCCGCCGAGTACGAAGATCTGTCCGGGGAGAAAAGTCTCAGCCTGGACCGCATCGCTATCGATGATAGTAGGAGCCATCAAGCCTAACGGCGATGACACAGAGGAACTCTCAATGAAAGCACCAATGTCGGTGTCAAAACCGGCGGATCTCGGGTAGGGGGTCCTGAACTGTGCGTCTAGGCCGGATGGTAACAGGAGGCAAGGGACATGATGTTTTACCCAGGTTCGGGCCCTCTTGATGGAGGTAAAACCCTATGTCCTGCTTGATTAATATTGATGATATGTGTAGTACACGAGTAGATCTACCACGAGATCAGAGAGGCTAAACCCTAGAAGCTAGCCTATGGTATGATTGTATGTTGTGATTGTTGTCCTACGGACTAAAACCCTTCGGTTTATATAGACACCGGAGAGGGTTAGGGTTACACAAGGTCGGTTACAAAAGAGGAGATATCCATATACGTATTGCCTAGCTTGCCTTCCATGCCAAGTAGAGTCCCATCCGGACACGAGACGAAGTCTTCAATCTTGTATCTTCATAGTCTAACAGTACGGCCAATGGAGATAGTCTGGCTGTCCGGAGACCCCTAATCCAGGACTCCCTCACTCTCTCTCTCTCGCTCTCTCTCTCTCTCACTCTTCCACAACAAATCTTAGACCCCTAAGGGATTTGAGAGCATTTGAGAGAAATTGTCCGACCAAGTGATAGATCCACTCCTTCTCCTTCGTTGCACCAAAGGAATTCGTGGTTTGAGCAAGTTTTGAGTTTTCCCCATCATTCTTGTTACTCTTGGAGGTTGGAGACTCCTAGGCAGTAGGAGCCTTTTGGAGAAGAATCAACCATTGTGATTACCCCGGGAAAAGTTTGTGACGATTTGGAGACCACCCCAAGGTCTACCGCTAGTGGTTGAGAAACGCCTTCGTGGTGTTGTCTCAAAGGGAGAATAGGGTGAGCCTTCGTGGCATTGATGTGCCTTCGTGGTAACATCCACCTCTCTAACGGTGGCTATCTTCCCTACAAGGAAGTGAACATCGACATACATCCTCGTCTCCCGGAGTTGCGGTTATTCCTTCCTAACCCTAACTCCCTACTTGTGGTTACTTGTCTCTTAGTTCTTACTCATATCTTATTGTGCTTGTTTACTCACCTAGTTGTGTTACTTGTTTATCTTGCTTAGCTCCTAGCAATACCTGCAATTGTTAGGATCACTTTCATATTCCGCATTATTTCCTAAAATTGCTAAGTAACTATTAAATTTTTTAATTGTACCTATTCACCCCCTCTAGGTCCATCTCGATCCTTTCAATTGGTTTAGAGCCTCGTGCTCTATTCTTGTGGCTTAACTGCCCTAGAGCAAGATGAACCCCGATGGGACTCCCCTTGTTGCAGATCTGAAGAGTATGGGTGTGGCTTCCACGGAAGCCAAGTCCTTCACTTCAGAGGATCTGGAACGAGCTCTTGCTAAGCCAAAGGAGGAGCATGATGTGTCTCTTGAGGCCTTGGTCCAAATGAGGATAGCCGCACTAACCACGATGCTTGTACCACTTTCTGGTGGTGCAGCCTCGAGGCCAGTTGTGCCTACTCCTTCACTTGGCCAACAACCTCCTAGTAATGAACACTCCAGTGTTCCTTGGCTTTATGCAAGACCTCAAATAGAGAAACCTAAGTATAACCCTCAAGGCAAACCTCCTTTACTTGATGACACTACCGATTTTGCTTTATGGAGAGTTGCTATGCAGGATCATCTTCGATATGGAACTGATGAGATGTTGGATATCTTGGAGTATGGCTACCAAGCTGTTGACCCAAAGAATCTTACTCCAAGAGAAGTATATGACAAGAATCTCAACGACACAGCAACCATGTGCATAAGAAGAGGTATGACTGACAAGCAAAGGAGACCATACATACATATCACAAGTGCCAAGGAATTATGGGATATCATTGTGAGGACCAAGACCGGTACCTCCACTCTCAGAATTTCTCAAAACACTTTGAGGCTAGTCAAAAAGAGTGGTGATGTTGTCACCTACAACTATATGAAATACTACAAGGGCAATGCTCACAAGTGCGCAATGGCAAAGGTCGTGGTAGAAGATGGAGAGGACCAAAGCTCTCCTGACAAGGTCAAGGTAACCCCATGATCAAACCCTCCTCTTTTCACCCCTTCTACTCCTAGTGATGAGTATCTTGATGCGAAGGATAGTTATGAGGATGATGATATAGATGATCCTATGCTGGCTAAACTAAATAAGTTCATGTGCTCCCTCAAAGGAAAACTAAATAAGTTCATGTGCTCCCTCAAAGGAAAGAAGCTCACTATGTTTCGTATGCTTATGGAGATGGTGAGTAAGCACACCTTCACCATTAAGGAACTCGGAACCCTCGTCACCGAGGAAAAGGAAAAATATGAAATCCTTGAGCGGAAAGTCCAATATGAGGAAGTATGAAATGATGAACCATGCTTGAAAATTGGTGCAAACATTGATGCTCATACTAAAGATCTTTCCTCCTTGAAAAAGGCTAATGACTCTTGCGAAGAGTTGATGAATGATAAAAGTAAACTTGTGAAGTCACATGCTTCTCTCTCTAAGGATTGTGAGCTCCCATTTGTGTCCCTCAAGACTAAGGAAGAAGAGCTCACCCTTCTTACAAAGAGTTTTGAGACACTCAAGCTTACTTATCTTGAAACTCTAGCCAAGGCTTACTCTTCTCCTATGATCAATGTTGATACTTGTACTACTAAGTCTAGTAGTGATCTAGCATCTATTCTTGCGGAGAATCGCTTTCTCAAGGCTCAAAGCGAGAAAGGTCTCATGACATGTGCTCAAGGACAAAAGAACCTTAATGAGGTATTGAGACAACACAATGAGGTGTTTGCCAAAGAGGGGCTCGGGTTTGACCCAAGCACAAGCAAGAAGAATACGTCTTCTCAAAAGTGCACCACTCCTCTAAAAGAAACATTTGTATGAGAAGGGCACAAGGAGAAAGGTAAGGTTGTTAGTGGGAAGGCCACAAGGGGCATGCCCACTCTCAACAAGCCAAAAGAGTTCATGACTCCATCCTATGTACTTCGTAAGACTAAGGATGGAGAAGTTTATGCAAAATTTGTTGGTCCTCGAAATGCATTCCGATTCTATGCTATTTGGGTTCCTAAGACCCTTGTAACTAACTTGAGAGGTCCCATTGCAAAATGGGTGCCTCCAACCAAGTCATAATTGTGTGTAGGTTGCCTTCTCCCGTAGAGTAAAATGGGTGATTGATAGTGGATGTACCAATCATATGACCGGAGATAGCAAATTGCTCTACAATTTCATGGAAGCCATTCAACCATTTATGAGCATTATGTTTGGTGGAGGATCAAAAGGACAAGTACTCAGGTTGGGCAAGGTGGCTATCACAAATGACATGTCTCTAGCAAATGTCATGCTTGTTCAATCCCTTAAATATCATTTGCTTTCTGTTCGCCAATTGGCTTCTGTTGGTTATGATACACTCTTTGGACTAATGGATGTGAAAGTCTTTAAGAGAGATACTCTCTAAGTGGCCTTTGTCGGATTTCGGGTTCCGGCAGACCCTTAAGGTTCGAACACTGGGGTGCGCGCGGAAATCACGTCCTCAACCTCCCCGTCTCGCAAAGATCTAAACTACTAAAGGAATCACACAAGAGACACAAGGTTTATACTGGTTCGGGCCACCATTATGGTGTAATACCCTACTCCAGTGTGTGGTGGATGGATTGCCTCTTGGGGCTGAAGATGAAGAACAATACAAGGAAGAACAGCCTCGCGAGGGTCTGTTCTTGGCTGGGGCGACGAATAGCTGGGAGGAGTTCGGTCACCTTCTCTCTCTCTCTCTCTACTTGCTAGTCGGATCGGCCTAGTCTGTGTGCTTCCCTACGAAAACCGAACCCTTTGCTACATGGGTGGCCGTCCCTATTTATAGAGGCCCTGGTCCTCTTCCCAAATATCGAGAGGGAAGGGAGCCAACAATGGCGGGCTAATTTGAAGGGGGACAACAAGTACTCTTATCCTAACTAAAGGTGGTCTTCGCCTGCAAAAGACTCTGCGGTGACGCCGTGCTGGGCTCCATGGTGACCTCCGTCTCGTAGTCCGTTTGGTCCTGGTCTCGTTGCACCAAAATGGCAACCTTTGCCTGATGCCTCGGTACTCCACGGCTGCGCTTGCCCCCTTTGCACCAAAGAGGAAAGAAGGACGCTGCGCGCGCTAGCGCTCGCCTAGCGCCCTCGATCGTCATGGCTTATGTCATGGGCACCTCACGAGGCACCCCGCCTTGATATCTCCGTCTTCTCGCGAGCCAGCTTGAGGAGGCTGCGCCCGAGGATGCACCGTGTTGTCCGCCTCGCGAGGCTTGGCCCCTCGCGAGGGTCTTGAGTCTTGTGCTTGATGAAGATGGGCCATGTTGGGCCCCCATTCGAGCCACGCCGCAGGCCGCAGGCAGGCAAGTCTGGGGACCCCCGTTCCCAGAACGCCGACAGTAGCCCCCGGGCCCGTGGTGCGCATGGGCTTGGCCATGCCGACAGGCGAAAGGGCAAGGGCAAAGCACCGCGGGCCCTAATAGCCTGCGGCCTTGGGCGCCGCGTGGCGGTTGACGGGACGTGGGCGCCTTAGCAACCACGCAGGTTGGTAAAGGAGCGGCATCTGCCCAGACTTCGCCTTTTGCTCTCTCCGGTCGTCGCTCAGATCCCCTTTCCTGCGCCTTCCCTTTCTTCCTCTAAACTTCCAGATCTACTCCAGCTGCGTGACCTAGGAAGCCATGGCGCCTTGCCAGCCTCCGCCCAAGGCTTGGTACTCCACTGCTCTGGATCCGCCGAATGTGTCCAAGGCGAGCTTCACCCGGCTGTGCTAGATGGCGACGACGAAGGGCGTCAACGGGACAGAGGTGTTCAAGGCCGGCTCCGCCACCCCCGAGGACCGAAGGAGCACCTTTTATCCTCTCTTTGCGAGCTCCATTGCTGCGGGCTTGTTGCTTCCCTTCTCCGAGTTCTTCTTCTCCGTCCTCCGCCATTACGACTTGCAGGCTCTGCATCTCCACCCCAACTCCGCCCTCCTTCTGGCGATCTTCGCTTACTACTGCGAGGCCCACGTAGGGGTGCAGCCTTCGGTGGCCCTGCTGCGCCACTACTTCTACCTCCGGATCACCGGCAGCTCTCTTTCTGTGTGTGCGGGCTTCGTCGCGTAGAGCGGCACCATTGCCATCTTGAACCCCGGGAAGAGGATCGAGGGCTTCAGGAGCAAGTGGGTCTTGGCAGATGTCGGGCGCATCCACCCTCGGCTGATCTTGCCTACGGAGCAACCCGTGAGCACCAGCGACTGGTGCCGAGCGGAGCTCACGGATCCCCGTGTGAAGCCGGTGTTGGAGAAGATGGACGCGGACCTGAGGCCGGCCAACATGGCGACGGCGAAGTTGAACGGTGCGTCGCTGCTGAAGGAGTTCCTGGAGCACCAGCTGGCCCCGCTCTGGGAGTACTCTCCTCCAATGTGGAGGCCTCATCCTTGCCCCGAGGCTGCGGATGAAGAGGATGTGACCGCGGTTCTCCAATCTCTGGTCGGGGGCGAGGTGGCAAGGCCGAAGGGCGCTCCCGAGCCCTTGTTCCTTCACGACGACTGGAAGCGGGTGGTGAAGTCCATGCCTGTTTTTAACGGGGACGGGCTCGTGCCCGCGCTGGCCTCTGAAGGGCCGGTGGATGTGCCCTCCGGCGACTCCAGCGATGAGGAGGAGGGCGAAGAGGAGCGGGGAGAGGGGCCCAACTCTGGGGCGACCGACGGAGAGTCAAGGGCTCCCCTCCCTCGACGCTCGCCCCGTACTCTTCGCCTTTCGCCGAGCGATGATGATGATGATGATGACGACGATGATGATGTGCTGGGAAGCGGGAGCTCGCCCCCGATTCCGAAGAAGGACAGGACCGCGCTGATCTCCCGCGGGTCCGTCCCGGCTCCGGGGCGAACCGTGGACGCGCCTTCTGCTTCTGAGGTCGACCCTTCCAGCCGGCTGTCAGGCTTCAAGTTAGGCCGGAGGCTGCCCAAGCTCACCGGCGAGGACCCGTAAGTGCTTGATCCTTGATCTTTTGTTCCTCGTTCTGCCGACGAGGCTTGATGATTGCTTCTCTTGGATAGGCTGGCGCCAGCGGCAAAGAAACCGAAGGGGGCTCCTGAGGTCCCACCTGCGGCGACGCCTTCGCCCACAGGGGAGGGAGATCGTGCTGCGCGGGCCTCTCCTGCCCGTTCATCCTTGCGAGGCTTGGCTGAGCTGGCTGGGGCGAGCTCAGCCCCCACGGCCCAAGTGACTCCGGAGGTGCCCTCGTCTGGCGCCGCTGCTACGGCTGCGGAGGCGCAGTGGACTCTGCTCCAGGACACTACGGCCTTGCCGCCGCTACTTTCTCCTCCCATTCCAGTGACCGTTGCTTCCCCGGCCCCTCCTATTGTGTTGGGGCTTATCGACGGTTCTCCGCCTCCTTCTTCCATCTTGGAGCATGCTGTCGCCGAACTGGACCGGCTGCGGCAGGATCTTCTCGGCGCCGACCCTCGCCTGGTGGCCGGGCGCCTGGAACTGGCTTCGCGGTGGATTCGCTTTGATGCTTCGATTCGGGTGGCGTTGGTTCAGGCCTCGACGGCCTGTGACGGAGAGAGGGAAGCCACCCTCGAAGCGAAGGCTACTCGTGACGCAGCCCTGGGAGAAGTGGTCGAAGTCCGCGGCCGTTGCAAGGCGCTGGAGGACGAGTTGCGAGGCCTGCGGGGCCAGCTTGCAGAGGAGGTCCACCTGCGCTAAGAGCTGGAGAAGGGGGCGAAGGCGCGTGAGGCGGCACTCGAGGACCAGGAGGCCAAGCTCAAGAAGCTCCACGACCACTTAGGTGCGTTGAAGAAGGAGCTGGAGGCGACGAAGGCCGAGCTGGACGCCAAGGCCCGGGTTCTTGCCGAGGATCGCGTGGCCTTCGCGGACATGGAGAAAGATGCCCGTGCTTTGCTGAAGATGCTTTACGAGAGCGGCCTGGACAGCCCGCTAGCCGGTGACGGGGACGGCCCCGCCAAGCTGATTCCCTTCCTGGTTAAGGCCCTTGGGGATGTCGCCCTTGGCATCGGCCCCGCGGCCGAGGCCGAGGCGCACGTCTTGTCTTCTGCTGCGTTGACGCGGGTCTTCGCCCACGCCTACCTTCGCGATCCCGACGCCGACCTCGACGGCCTGCTGGAACCGGTGAGCGGCGAGGGTGCTGCCGCCGTTATCGAAGCCGTGAAGGGGCGCGCGGAGGCGCTGCTGATGAAGTTCCAGGCCTTCAACACCAAGCTAAGGCAAGGCGCTGCCGGCCCCACTGCTCCATGAGGCGAAGCCACTCCGCACAGCTTCACCGCCGACAAGTGACTCCGTTCCATCCCTGTTCTTCTTTCAATTCCTGCACATGAACCATGCCTCGGGGAGGCATTTAAACTTGCGTTTGGTATTGAGACGACAATATGGACTGTAATATTTGCTTTTAAGTTCCTTGAATTTTATGCTTTTCTTCCCTACTTGCTTGTGTTCTACGCCGGCAGAGCCCGGCCCCGCGCATGCCTCACCCAGCATTAGCCCCGACCGGAAACCAAGACGGGACCAAAGGAGTGAGGGGCCACGTGACAAGTTAGGCTCCTGAGTCGCGATGCTGAGGAGTCCCCCTTGGCACGTGAACAACAAGTAGGGAAGCGTGATGTAGGCGTGTCTTCCGTTCTGCGTCTGCAGAGCCCGACTCCGCGCGTACCTCACCTAGCATAGCCTTTCGGAACTAAGGAGTGAGGGGCTACGGAGCCAGTTAGGCCCCTGAGTCGCGATGCTCAGGAGTCCCCCTTGACGCGCGAACAGCGGGTGATGAGGCGAGATGTAAGCGTGGCTACCGTTCTACGTCTGCAGAGCCCGGCCCCGCGCGTACCTCACCCAGCATAGCCTTTCGGAGCTAAGGAGTGAGGGGCTACGGGACCAGTTAGGCTCTTGAGTCGCGATGCTCAGGAGTCCCCCTTGACGCGCAAACGGCCTTCATACCTTGGCTCCGCTCGGGGAGAGACGCGTGACGAACCAGGCCCGAGGGGCCTGGCTGGGCGGCGTACGTCTGGGCGTGACCCAGCCGTAGCCCCCGTGCCCAGCCCCCTCGCGCGGCGCTCCCAAGGGGAGGCGTTGCGATGGGGCCAGCCACTGAGCTCTGGGCTCCCTGAGGTTAATGCGGCCCGGAGGCCACCCTCAGTTGTTTATCACCAGCGCGGAGCATAGCGCTTCCGTATGTGTACGGGCATAGCCGCTCCTCGGCAGTGTCGTCAGCCAGTGCGGAGCATGGTGCTTCCACTGGTACGTGGGAGGGGGCTCCCCTCCGGGAGGAGCCCCCGGGGCGTATACAACCCCACCCTGACATGTGACCAGCACGGTAGGGCTAGGTGAGGTGTATCTGGGCACCTGTGAGCCAGCGCGGGACTCACGAGGCCCTACCTCTGGGCGGGTTGCGCCCGGCACTGGGCCGTATCTTGAGATGTGTCCCTGCAAAATTTGGTTAGATGCCGGTACTCTACGTCCTCGGGTCCCGGCCCTCGAGCTTGTCTCAGCCGTCGCCGGTATGCCAGGTCGCGATGCCATGGACAAGGCCAGAGGGTGAGGGCTGGAGAGCCAGTAAGAGCCCTGAGTCGCGATGCTCAGGCACCCCCCCTTTAACGTGCAAGTGGCCGACATGGGAAGAAAAGATGCCGCGGACGGGCACCATGCAGCTAAGCGTGATAGGCAATGCATAGTTGGAAATAAACACTAGGGGGATACACGCCGCTGGGTCTGGCCCGAACGGCTTGGGGATGATGCAGCCCGAGGGGCGCCCCCAACAAGGCAAACTAACGATGGAAAGGTAAATGCAGATACATGCCGCGGGGACGGACCCACGCGAACTGGGAGTGATGCAACCCTGGGAGGGTGCTCCCAGCTGTGAACGGAACTTGAAAGATGTCACCTGAGGATGTCGTCGGCGTAGTGGCGTTGGTGCAGCAGACTTGACGGGCTGCAAAAGCCGATCCTCACGAGCCCCCAGGCCCCGGGGCCTCGGGAGGCTTCGGAGGCGCTGGTGACTCCTCGCGAGCTGCCTCCATCCCCGCCAAGGCCGCAGAACGCCTGTCTTCCTGAGCCTCCACGATGCCCCTCATGAGGCACTGGTACGCCGCAGCCATGCTCGGCAGGCCGTAAGGCATGCGAACATAGCTGCGGGGTGGACCTCCGCAGCGCCCCACTTGCAAGGGCCAGAGGCGCTCCATTGTGGCGATCTGATTGAGCCCTGGTACGTCGACGTAGACGCGCAGCCCACCATCCTCGCCTGGATGTGGGGCCATGACTGGCAAGCGGCGGCAACCTCTCATGATCCTTGTCTCCTGTAGCTCTTGAATGGCCTCGTCAACGAACTCTTGCTGGTCTGATCTTCCTCGCCTGGCTCCCTCTCGAGGGAAACATGCTGCGAAGCACGCCTCCACATGGTGCCCAAGCGCCTCCCTCGTGACCCTGGCTAGGTCGGTGGCCCTCCAGGTGAGAGCCCCCGAGCCCTGCCTAAGGAGGGCGCCGGGCGCGCTTTCCTATGCGATGGAAGGAGGGTCCCCCTAGGCAGACACGGGCCTTGAGGGGCCTACCTCCTGAGGGGCCGAGCCTGACGATGTCTTCTTCTTCTTGGGGGTGGTCTCGGGGAGCCTCCTGCTTCCGCGATCTGGGTCCTCTAGCGATGCGGCCTGATAGGCTCTCTCCAGGGAACACACTGCATCCTTCTCTTCACAGGGCACCATGATGACGCCGCCACTTCCTGGCATCTTGAGGATGTTGTAGCCATGGTGAGTCACAGCCATAAACTTGGCCAGTGCTGGGTACCCGAGGATGGCGTTGTACGGCAGGCGGATGTGGGCGACGTCGAAGTCGATGAGCTCGGTGCGGTAGTTGCTGCGAGCCCCGAAGGTGACAGGAAGGCGGACCTACCCGATCGGGACTATGGAACCATCGGTGATCCCGGAGAAAGGCCTGGTTGGCTGAAGCTGGTCGTAGGGCACTTGGAGGTTGTTGAATGTTTCCACGGACAAGACGTTGAGCCCTGCCCCACCATCGACGAGGGTCTTGGTGACCAGCACATTGCTGATGACCGGGGAGCAGAGCATCGGGAGGACTCCTGCCATGGCCGCGCACTTGAGCTGGTCTGCCGAGCTGAACGTGATGGGGCACGCCGACCACCTGAGGGGGCGCGTTGCTTCGAGCTTGGGGAGAACTGCATTCACTTCGCGGGCAAACTGCTTGAAGATACGTTGGGAGGCTGGGGCTTGAGCTCCGCCCAGGATGCAGGCGATTGCGCGCGGCTCCTGGAAGCCCCCAGCCCCCTCGTCTTGATGGCGGTCTTCGTTCCTTCTTGGTGGAGGCGGCAGCGGAGGTAGGCCTGCATTGCCATGAGGGCGATCCTCGCGAGGCTGATCCCTCCAGTCTCCCTCGCGAGGCAGGTCCCGCCAGCGGTCCTCGCGAGGCTGGTCGCGCCACCCCGGGCGCGGGCCGCGATCTTCCCAGCGTCCTGGGTTTCTTCCTCCTCCCCGGCCATAGCCCCGATCAGCACAGTCAGGGCGACGGCCGATCCTTCCTTCTCGCACGGCGCGGAGCTCTTGACATTCATTGGTGTTGTGGGTGTGGAGGTCATGGTACACACAGTACCGGCTGCCTCTGGAGGGTTCGCGCAGATCCTTGCCCCGTTTGGTGTCTGGTTCTGCCGCGAGTACGGCAGCCCCCTTGCGCTTCGCGTCCTTGGCTTTGGGCTTCTTCTCTTCTAGGTCTGCGGCAGGCAGCTCGAGGAGGGAGAGACGTCCCTCCTCAGCCCTGGCGCACTTGTTCGCCAAGTTGAACAACTCCAGGGAGGTGCAGAGGTCTTCGTGCATCACCAGCTCCTCCTTCATCTTGACGTCACACACGCCGTCAGAGAAGGCGGAGATGATGGCCTCCTCTGACACCCTGGGGATCTTGAGGCGCGCACTGTTGAAGCGCTGGATGTACTTTTGCAGGGTCTCTCCGGGTTGTTGCTTGATGCGGCACATGTCGCTCACGGCGGGCGGCCGGTCGCGAGTACCTTGGAAGTTGGCGATGAAGCGGGTGCGCATCTGGTCCCAGGAGGAGATTGTGTCTGGAGCCAAATTCAGGAGCCAGGTTCGAGCTCCTTCCTTGAGCGCCATGGGGAACTAGTTCGCCATGACATTTTCATCCCTGCCGGTAGCCTCGATGCCCAGCTCATAGAGCTGGAGGAACTCTGCGGGATCGGTTGTGCCGTCGTAGCGAGGAGGCAGGTCGGGCTTGAACTTGCCGGGCCACGCGACGCTGCGCAGCTCAGTGGTGTAGGCGTGGCAGCCCGCGGTGGCCACGAAAGGCCTCGGTTGGTGGAGAGCTTGGTCTTGAGGGTCCCCACGCACTGCAGCTAGGAGCAGGGCGGGGTCTTGGCGCGCCGGAGCTAGAGCAGGGTCGCGGCGTGCCGGAGCAGGGAGCGCCCTGGCAGCCCCTTGCGGGCGAGGAACTTCTTGGCAGCTTCGCTCTTGCTGCACTGGCGCCTGACGGAGCGGGTTCCGCCCAGGGACCAAGCGCCTTGGAGCCATGGCATCTTCTTGGAGGGGAGGCGGCTGGTGCGCCTCTGGAGCTTCGTTGCCCGCGCGGGGCGGAGTGCGGCGCAGAGGGACGGACGGCGCGGAAGAGCCCCCTGCGGCGCGGACAAGCTCGGCGACGCGGTCGAGCCATTCTTCGTAGACGTCGTCGACGGGACGGTAGCGCAGGAGCTCGTTTGCCGCGAGGAGCGCAGCCCGAGCCTCCAAGGGTGCGCGGAGCGCGCAGGACGAAGAACCGGCTGGAGCGAGTGATGGAGTGGCGGTGCGGCCGTCTTGCCGCACGGACGGGTGCTGAGACGACGCCTGCTGCTCGCCCCCCGCTGGCCCGGTGGCGGTGTTGACGGCGGGCGACGGGGAACGACGAGGACGCCCACCGACGGGGGTCGTCTGGGCGACGCGAGAAGCGATGGCGGCCCGGCGCTCAGCGCGGGCCCGACGAGCGTCGGACATGGATGCGACGGTCGGAGGAGAACAGAGTGGTGGAAGACAGATTCCGACGCACCCCTACCTGGCGCACCAAATGTCGGATTTCGGGTTCCGGCAGACCCTTAAGGTTCGAACACTGGGGTGCGTGCGGAAATCACGTCCTCAACCTCCCCGTCTCGCAAAGATCTAAACTACTAAAGGAATCACACAAGAGACACAAGGTTTATACTGGTTCGGGCCACCATTGTGGTGTAATACCCTACTCCAGTGTGTCGTGGATGGATTGCCTCTTGGGGCTGACGATGAAGAACAATACAAGGAAGAACAGCCTCGCGACGGTCTGTTCTTGGCTGGGGCGATGAACTGCTGGGAGGAGTTCGGTCACCTTCTCTCTCTCTCTCTCTCTACTTGCTAGTCGGATCGGCCTACTCTGTGTGCTTCCCTACGAAAACCGAACCCTTTGCTACGTGGGTGGCCGTCCCTATTTATAGAGGCCCTGGTCCTCTTGTCAAATATCGAGCGGGAAGGGAGCCAACAATGGCAGGCTAATTTGAAGGGGGACAACAAGTACTCTTATCCTGACTAAAGGTGGTCTTCGCCTGCAAAAGACTATGCGGTGACGCCGTGCTGGGCTCCATGGTGACCTCCGTCTCGTAGTCCGCTTGGTCCTGGTCTCGTTGCACCGAAATGGCAACCTTTGCCTGATGCCTCGGTACTCCGCGGCTGCGCTTGCCCCCTTTACACCAAAGAGGAAAGAAGGACGCTGCGCGCGCTGGCGCCCGCCTGGCGCCCTCGATCGTCATGGCTTACGTCATGGGCACCTCACAAGGCACCCCGCCTTGATATCTCCGTCTTCTCGCGAGCCAGCCTGAGGAGGCTGCGCCTGAGGATGCACCGTGTCGTCCGCCTCGCGAGGCTTGGCCCCTCGCGAGGGTCTTGAGTCTTGTGCTTGATGAAGATGGGCCATGTTGGGCCCCCATTCGAGCCACGCCGCAGGCAGGCAAGTCTGGGGACCCCCGTTCCCAGAACGCCGACAGCCTTTGTTGGAGAGTTGGATGGCAACCTTTACAGGTTGATTTCTCGAAAGAGAGCACATTCCATGCAACTTGTCTAACGGCCAAGGCCGACAAGGGGTGGCTATGGCATCGCCGGCTAGCCCATGTTGGCATGAGAAATCTTCAAGATCTCTTAAAGGGTAATCACATCCTTGGACTAACCAATGTATCTTCTGAGAAAGATCATGTGTGTAGTGCATGCATAGTCGGGAAGCAACATCAATCAAAGCACCCACCCAAGAATATTGTGTCTACTTCAAGGCCTTTGGAGCTCCCTCACGTGGATCTCTTTGGGCCTCCTTCATGGGATAATCTTGGTGGGAAAAAGTATGCGCTTGTCATTGTTGATGATTACTTGCTACCTCTTTTAGCACTGCGTTGGTTTTCCCCGAAGAGGAAGGGATGATGCAGCAAAGTAGCGTAAGTATTTCCCTCAGTTTTTGAGAACCAAGGTATCAATCCATTAGGAGGCTACGCGCGAGTCCCTTGCACCCGCACAAAACAAATAACTCCTCGCAACCAACGCAAATAGGGGTTGTCAATCCCTATAGGGCCACTTACGAGAGTGAGATCTGATAGCTATGATAAAGATAATATTTTTGGTATTTTATGGCAAAGATGCAAAGTAAAATAAAAGCAAAGTAAATAACAAAGTAGTAGGAGATTGATATGATAAAGATAGACCCGGGGGCCATAGGTTTCACTAGTGGCTTCTCTCGGGAGCATAAGTATTCTACGATGGGTGAACAAATTACTGTTGAGCAATTGACAGAATTGAGCATAGTTATGAGAATATCTAGGTATGGTCATGTATATAGGCATCACTTCCGAGACAAGTAGACCGACTCCTGCCTGCATCTACTACTATTACTCCACTCATCGACCGCTATCCAGCATGCATCTAGAGTATTAACTTAAAAATAGAGTAACGCCTTAAGCAAGATGAATTGATGTAGAGGGATAGACTCATGCAATATGAAGAAAACCCCATCTTGTTATCCTCGATGGCAACAATACAATACGTGCCTTGCTGCCCTTACTGTCACCGGGAAAGGACACCGCAAGATTGAACCCAAAGCTAAGCACTTCTCCCATTGCAAGAAAGATCAATCTAGTAGGCCAAACCAAACTGATAATTCGAAGAGACTTGCAAAGATAACCAATCATACATAAAAGAATTCAGAGAAGATTCAAATATTATTCATAGATAGACTTGATCATAAACCCACAATTCATCGGTCTCAACAAACACACTGCAAAAAGAAGATTACATCGAATAGATCTCCACAAGAGAGGGGGAGAACATTATATTGAGATCCAAAAAGAGAGAAGAAGCCATCTCGCTACTAACTATGGACCCGTAGGTCTGAAGTAAACTACTCACACTTCATCGGAAGGGCTATCGTGTTGATGTAGAAGCCCTCCGTGATCGATGCCCCCTCCGGCGGAGCTCTGGAACAGGCCCAATATGGGATCTCGTGGATATAGAAAGTTACGGCGGTGGAATTAGGGTTTTGGCTCCGTATATGATCGTTTGGGGGTACGTGGATATATATAGGAGGAAGAAGTACGCCGGTGGAGCAACAGGGGGACCACGAGGGTGGAGGGCGCGCCTGGGGGTGCGGGGGGGGGGGGGGGGGGGGTAGGCGCGCCTCCTACCTCATGGCCTCCTGTTACGTGTCTTACGTAGGGTCCAAGTCTCCTGAGTTGTATTCGATGAGAAAATCACGTTCCCGAAGGTTTCATTCCGTTTGGGCTCCGTTTGATATTCCTTTTCTTCAAAACCCTAAAACAGGCAAAAAACAGCAATTCTAGGCTGGGCCTCCGGTTAATAGGTTAGTCCCAAAAATAATATAAAAGTGGATAATAAAGCCCAATAATGTCCAAAATAGTAGATAATATAGCATGGAGCAATCAAAAATTATAGATACGTTGGAGACGTATCAAGCACCCCCAAGCTTAATTCCTGCTTGTCCTCGAGTAGGTAAATGATAAAAACAATTTTTTTGATGCGGAGTGCTATTTGGCATAATTTTAATGTAATTCCTCTTAATTGTGGTATGAATATTCAGATCCGAAAGATTGAAGACAAAAGTTCATATTGACATAAAAATAATAATACTTCAAGCATACTAACAAAGCAATTATATCTTCTCAAAATAACATGGCTAAAGAAAGTTATCCCTACAAAATCATATAGTCTGGCTATGCTCTATCTTCACCACACAAAATATTTAAATCATGCACAACCCCGATGACTATCCAAGCAATTGTTTCATACTTTTGACATTCTCAAAACTTTTTCAATTTTCACGCAATACATGAGCGTGAGCCATGGATATAACACTATAGGTGGAATAGAGTGGTGGTTGTGGAGAAGACAAAAAGGAGAAGATAGTCTCACATCAACTAGGCGTATCAACGGGCTATGGAGATGCCCATCAATAGATATCAATGTGAGTGAGTAGGGATTGCCATGCAACAGATGCACTAGAGCTATAAGTATATGAAAGCTCAAAAAGAAACTAAGTGGGTGTGCATCCAACTTGCTTGCTCAGGAAGACCTAGGGCAATTTGAGGAAGCCCATCATTGGAATATACAAGCCAAGTTCTATAATGAAAAATTCCCACTAGTATATGAAAGTGATATGAGAGACTCTCTACTATGAAAATCATGGTGCTACTTCGAAGCACAAGTGTGGTAAAAGGATAGTAACATTGTCCCTTCTCTCTTTTTCTCTCATTTTTTATTTGGGCCTTTTTGTCTTTTTTATGGCCTCTTTTATTTCTCTTTTTTTTCGTCCGGAGTCTCATCCGACTTGTGGGGGAATCATAGTCTCCATCATCCTTTCCTCACTGGGACAATGCTCTAATAATGATGATCATCACACTTTTATTTTTCTTACAACTCAACAATTACAACTCGATACTTAGAACAAAATATGACTATGTGATTGCCTCCGGCAGTGTACCGGGATATGCAATGATGCATGAGTGACAAGTATGAAAGAATTATGAACGGTGGCTTTGCCACAAATACTATGTCAACTACATGATCATGCTAAGCAATATGACAATGATGGAGTGTGTCATAAACGGAACAGTGGAAAGTTGCATGGCAATATATCTCGGAATGGCTATGGAAATGCCATAATAGGTAGGTATGGTGGCTGTTTTGAGGAAGGTATATGGTGGGTGTATGATACCGGCGAAAGGTGCGCGGTATTAGAGAGGCTAGCAAAGGTGGAAGGGTGAGAGTGCGTATAATCCATGGACTCAACATTAGTCATAAAGAACTCATATACTTATTGCAAAAATCTACGAGTTATCAAAGCAAAGTATTACGCGCATGCTCCTAGGGGATAGATTGGTAGGAAAAGACCATCGCTCGTCCCCGACCTCCACTCATAAGGAAGACAATCAAAAAATAAATCATGCTCTGACTTCATCACATAACGGTTCACCATACGTGCATGCTACGGGAATCACAAACTTCAACACAAGTATTTCTCAAATTCACAACTACTCAACTAGCACAACGTTAATATCACCATCTCCATATCTCAAAATTGTCAAGTATCAAACTTCTCATAGTATTCAACACACTCATAAGAGAGTTTTATTATTAATTTTGCATACCAAGAATATTAGGATTTTAACAAAATTACCATGATATTAAGATTCTCAAAATAATCTAAGTGAAACATGAGAGATCAATAGTTTCTATAAAACAAATCCACCACCGTGCTCTAAAAGATATAAGTGAAGCACTAGAGCAAAATTATATAACTCAAAAGATATAAGCGAAGCACATAGAGTATTCTAACAAATTCCAAATATGTATGGCTCTCTCAAAAGGTGTGTACAGCAAGGATGATTTTGGTAAACTAACAAGCAAAGACTCAAATGATACAAGACGCTCCAAGCAAAACACATATCATGTGGTAAATAAAAATATAGCTCCAAGTAAAGTTACTGATAGAAGTAGACAAAAGAGGGGATGCCTTCCGGGGCATCCCCAAGCTTTGGATTTTAGGTGTCCTTAGATTATCTTGGGGGTGCCATGGGCATCCCCAAGCTTAGGCTCTTTCCACTCCTTGTTCCATAATCCATCAAATCTTTACCCAAACTTGAAAACTTCACAACACAAAACTTAAAGTAGAAAATCTCGCGAGCTCCGTTAGCGAAAGAAAACAAAAGAACACTTCAAGGTACTGTAATGAAATCATTCTTTATTTATATGGGTGTTATACCTACTGTATTCCAACTTCTCTATGGTTTATGAACTATTTTACTAGCCATAGATTCATCAAAATAAGCAAACAACACACGAAAAACAGAATCTGTCAAAAACAGAACAGTCTGTAGTAATCTGTAGCTAGCGCAAGATCTGGAATCCCAAAAATTCTAAAATAAATTTCTGGACGTGAGGAATTTATCTATTAATCATCTGCAAAAATAATTAACTAAATAGCACGTTCCAAATAAAAATGACGGGAGTTCTCGTGAGCGCTAAAGTTTCTGTTTTTTGCAGGAAGTTCAACAAGACTTTCCCCAAGTCGTCCCAATGGTTCTACTTGGCACAAACACTAATTAAACACAAAAAACACAACCAAAACAGAGGCTAGATAATTTATTTATTACTAAACAGGAGCAAAAAGCAAGGGATAAAAATAAAATTGGGTTGCCAGACAACAAGCGCTATCGTTTAACGCCCCTAGCTAGGCATAACGAGCAAGAATAGATCTAGGTATTGCCATCTTTGGTAGGCAATTCTTCAATGAGGCATCTACCATCTTTAGGAATTTCTTTCTTTTTATTAATTATCAAACTTTTAGGCACAAGATCAAAAAATTCATTTGTAACAAATGGTTCCTTAATGATAGCAAAAAGATTGGGATGAACACTAATAGATTTGAGATCCGCATTTTCCTTACTAGATGATTTACCCTTATTTTTAGGAATGTACATAAGTTTGGCAACTTTAGTGGAGGGACTCAGAGTATTCTTTACGGAAGAAAAAGCAGTTCCCAAGTTGGTAATAATATTCTCAAGTTTATCGATCCTAACGGAATCGTGATTTATTTTCTCATTAACTATGGGTTCCTTTTCTTTAATATCTTTCAAAGTAACTCCTACTTTAGATCCATATTGAGATATTCGGCTGTGGATCTTTTTATCCAAATTTTGAATTAACTCTACGGTAGCAACCTTATTTTCAATAATCTCAAGCCTTTGCATTACATGCTCCAAAGTTAATATAGTTCCATTAACCAAGAGAGGGGGTGAGCTAAATAAATCTAACATAGCATTATAAGAATCAAAAGTATGGCTACCCAAAAAGTTCCCTTCGGTAATAGTATCAAGAACATAACGGTGCCAAGGAGTAATGCCTACATAAAAATTGCAAAGGAGAATGGTAGTAGATTGCTTCCTAGTAGATCTATTTTGAGCATTGCAAATTCTATACCAAGCATCTTTTAGATTTTCACCCTCCCTTTGCTTAAAATTTAGAATTTCATTCTCGGGAGACAATGGAGAAGATAAGGGACTAGCCATAACGACAAGCAAGCAGACTAACACACAAGCAAACAAAAAGCAAGCGGGCAAAAAGAGGCAAATAGAGGGAGGATAGAGAGAGAGGGCAACTAAAACGGCAATGGTGAAGTGGGGGGGAGAGGAAAACGAGAGGCAAATGGCAAATAATGTAATGCAGGAGATAAGGGTATGTGATGGGTACTTGGTATGTTGACTTTTGCATAGACCTCCTCGGCAACGGCGCCAGAAATCCTTCTTGCTACGTCTTTTAGCACTGCGTTGGTTTTCCCCGAAGAGGAAGGGATGATGCAGCAAAGTAGCGTAAGTATTTCCCTCAGTTTTTGAGAACCAAGGTATCAATCCAGTAGGAGGCTACGCACGAGTCCCTCGCACCTGCACAAAACAAATAAATCCTCGCAACCAACGCAAATAGGGGTTGTCAATCCCTATAGGGCCACTTACGAGAGTGAGATCTGATAGATATGATAAAGATAATATTTTTGGTACTTTTATGAAAAAGATGCAAAGTAAAATAAAAGCAAAGTAAATAACAAAGTAGTAGGAGATTGATATGATAAAGATAGACCCCGGGGCCATAGGTTTCACTAGTGGCTTCTCTCGAGAGCATAAGTATTCTACGGTGGGTGAACAAATTACTGTTGAGCAATTGACAGAATTGAGCATAGTTATGAGAATATCTAGGTATGATCATGTATATAGGCATCACTTCCGAGACAAGTAGACCGACTCCTGCCTGCATCTACTAGTATTACTCCACTCATCGACCGCTATCCAACATGCATCTAGAGTATTAAGTTAAAAACAGAGTAACACCTTAAGCAAGATGACATGATGTAGAGGGATAAACTCATGCAATATGAATAAAACCCCATCTTGTTATCCTCGATGGCAACAATACAATAAGTGCCTTGCTGCCCTTACTGTCACCGGGAAAGGACACCGCAAGATTGAACCCAAAGCTAAGCACTTCTCCCATTGCAAGAAAGATCAATCTAGTAGGCCAAACCAAACTGATAATTCGAAGAGACTTGCAAAGATAACCAATCATACATAAAAGAATTCAGAGAAGATTCAAATATTATTCATAGATAGACTTGATCATAAACCCACAATTCATCGGTCTCAACAAACACACCGCAAAAAGAAGATTACATCGAATAGATCTCCACAAGAGAGGGGGAGAACATTGTATTGAGATCCAAAAAGAGAGAAGAAGCCATCTAGCTACTAACTATGGACCCATAGGTCTAAAGTAAACTACTCACACTTCATCGGAAGGGCTATGGTGTTGATGTAGAAGCCCTCCGTGATCGATGCCCCCTCCAGCAGAGCTCCAGAACAGGCGCCAAGATGGGATCTCATGGGTACAGAAAGTTACGGCGGTGGAATTAGGGTTTTTGCTCCGTATCTGATCGTTTGGGGGTACGTGAGTATATATAGGAGGAAGAAGTATGTCGGTGGAGCAACAGGGGGCCCATGAGGGTGGAGGGCACGCCTGGGGGGGGGGGGGGGGGGTAGGCGCGCCCCCTACCTCGTGGCCTCCTGTTACGTGTCTTGACGTAGGGTCCAAGTCTCCTGAGTTGTATTCGATAAGAAAATCACGTTCCCGAAGGTTTCATTCCGTTTGGACTCCGTTTGGTATTCCTTTTCTTCGAAACCCTAAAACAGGCAAAAAACAACAATTCTGGGCTGGGTCTCCGGTTAATAGGTTAGCCCCAAAAATAGTATAAAAGTGGATAATAAAGCCCAATAATGTCCAAAACAGTAGATAATATAGCATGGAGCAATCAAAAATTATAGATACGTTGGAGACGTATCATTACTCAAGATATACATGGGTCTTCCTCCTCAAGCTCAAGGACGAGACAAAGATCACCTTCATTGATTTTGCCAAGCAAGCACAACGCAAGTTTGACAAAGAAATGTTGGCTATAAGAAGTGATAATGGCTCTGAGTTCAAGAACTACACTTTGGAAGAATTTCTTAGTGATGAAGGGATTGAGCATCAATATTCAGCTCCATACACTCCTCAACAAAATGGTGTAGCAGAAAGGAAGAACCACACACTTGTGGAGATGGCAAGGTCCATGTTGGATGAATACAAGTCGCCACATAGTTTTTGGTCCAAGGTTGTCAGCACCGCATGCCATGCATCAAACCGGCTCTTCCTCCGCACTATATTAGAAAAGACTCCATATGAGCTCCTAACTGGGAACAAGCCGAATGTCAAGTACTTTCATGTATTTGGGTGCAAATGTTTCATCCTCAACAGAAGAGAATGATCACGAAAATTTCAATCCAAAACCATTGAGGGCATATTTGTTGGCTATGGATCAAACTCCCATGCCTATAGAGTCTACAACAAATCCAATGGATGTGTTGTAGAAACTTGTGACGTGGTGTTTGATGAATTTAATGGCTCCCATGGGGAGCAAGTTGATCTAAGTGATGTAGGTGAAGAAGATTCTTCTCAAGATATTTTGACCATGGGTGTTGGTGCACTCCTTCCAATGGAACAAGAACCTCATGATATGAAGAAGAAGATGGAAGCTTCACACATCATCAAACTACTTCAACACCCGTACCACCACAAGCTCCTATTGCTCAACCAATGCCCTTAGACCAAGTACAAGAAGATGATCATGTCCCTCATCATGATAATCTTCAAGAACAAGATCATCATCAAGGGCAAGAACAAGAAAGTGCAATCATTGATTACGAACCTCAACAAATGCAAGATGAAGAAGAAGATCTTCCACCACACATAAATGATCGATATGTTGAGGACGTGGATGATGGACATGAATTTGAACCTCGCGAAACTCTAACCTCCATCATGCCTCGAGTGGTCGGTCGTGTTGATATTGACATAATTCTCACTGGCATATCGGAAGGTAGAGTCACTCATAAACATTTGACAGTGCTCACTTCTCGTTTGTGTCTAGTGTTGAGCCTCTCAAGGTACAAGATGCATTAATGGAGAACAATTGGCTCGTTGCTATGCAAGAAGAGTTGAACAGTTTTGAACGCAACCAAGTGTGGTCTTTAGTCGAGAGACCAACTACGCAGCACAATGTCATTGGAACAAAATGGATTTTCAAGAACAAGCAAGATTAGAATGGTTTAATCATCCTTAACAAGGCAAGGTTAGTGGCACAAGGGTACTCACAAGTTGAAGGTTTGGACTTTGGTGAGACCTTTGCTCCCGTTGCCCGTCTTGAATCTATTCGCATCTTACTTGCTTATGCTGCTTTCAATGGTTTTGCATTACATCAAATGGATGTGAAGAGTGCTTTCCTTAACGGTCCTCTACAACAAGAAGTATATGCATCACAACCACCTGGGTCGTTGATCCCGATCACAAAGACTATCTGTATAAACTTCATAAGGCTTTGTATGGCCTCAAACAAGCACCTCGTGCTTGGTATGATCATCTTAAGAAGTTTTTACTCGATGATGGTTTTGTGAGAGGGGTGATCGATCCCACTCTTTTTACTAAGAGGGACAAAGGTGATTTGATCTTATGCCAAATCTATGTAGATGATATCATTTTTGGTTCTTCTAACATTCATTTGTGCAAGAAGTTTGCGTCTTCCATGACCAAGAATTTGAGATGTCACTCAATGCAGATTTGAAATTCTTTCTTGGATTCCAAATTCAACAATTTCAAGAAGGAATATTATTATATCAAGCCAAGTATCTCAAGCATATTCTAGAGAAGTTTGGCATGACTGATGCTAGTCCATGTAAGACACCCATGCCAACCAAAATTGTACTCACTGAAGACACAAACGGTATCCTTTTTGAGCCATCTAAATACCGCTCTATGATTGGTTCATTGCTTTATCTTTGTGCACCTAGACCAGACATCATGTTTAGTGTATGCATGTGTGCTAGATTTCAAGCTTCCCCTAGGGAAAGTCATCATAAGGCGGTTAAGCATATTCTTAGATACCTTGTTCACACCACAAAGTTGGGTCTATGGTACCCCAAGGATGCTAAGTTTGATCTCATTGGGTACACGGATACAGATTGGGCTGGAGACAAAGTGGATCGTAAGTCCACCTCCGGTGCATGTCAATTTCTTGGACGCTACTTGGTAAGTTGGTCCTCGAAGAAACAAAATTGTGTTGCTCTCTCCACTGCCGAAGTTGAACACATTGCAACTGCCAGTTGTGCAACTCAATTGTTATGGATGAGGCAAACTTTGGAGGATTACAGTATCACCTATAGAAACGTGCCTCTTCTATGTGATAATGAAAGTGCCATCAATATTGCTGAGAATCCCAAAGATCATACCCGCACCAAGCACATTGATATTAGGTATCATTTCTTGAGAGATCATGTGGAAAAAGGTGACATTTATATTGCTCATGTTGGCACAGATATGCAACTTGCAGACATTTTCACCAAGCCATTGGATGAAGCAAGGTTTTGTGAACTTAGGCGTGAACTTGGTATCTTGGAGCTTGACAACATTATGTGAAACCTAATACCCATGCATGCATTCTCATAATGTCTTGTCTTGATGTAGGCATATTTTTAGGGGGAGACACTTAATTCATGAGTACTCTCACCCTACATAATGCATAAATAGAACAAACACTCTCAAAGCTATCATGGTTTCCTTTGAACTATGGTGCTTTAAAATGATGGAGTCGTGACTATGTACCCAAAAGTCGTAATCTTTGCGGTACTATGTCCCATATGCTCAAACATGGTGACTTCGGTCTCCTTGGTGGAGTCTATATCAATATTTTTTGTTGGCCCCTCCTTACAAGATTTTCCCCTGGCTGAGCTCACTGTCCGGTTGCTGGACATCCGGGCCCTGGCAGGATTCTACTTCAAATCTCCCATCGAGCACTACCAGTGGCCGGATATCCGGGCCCTGGATCTTTACTCTCTGATTTCCACTAGACGGATATCCGGGCTTGGTCCTCGGATGTCTGGCCCGTTGGCCCTGGTTTTTCTGCTCTCTGACCTCTGCACGCTGGATATCCAGGCCAGGACCCTGGATGTCCGACCCGTCGCTCACAGCCACACATAACGGGGGAGGGCTCGGGATTTGGGGGCAGTTCCCCATTATCCCCTTGCTCTCCCCATCTTTTTAAACGGCCGCCGTCGCCGCCGGGCTGTGCTCCAGCGCTGCCCCAGCCTTCTCCTCCGTCCTCCGCCCCCGATCTCCTGCCCATGGCTTCTTCTCCTCCCGATCTACATTTCCATCCAATCCATTCCTTGGGTTGTGGTGTGAATCACTCGGGAGGGACCAATGACTTGTGGATTGACCGCCGGAGTTCGTCATGGCGCGTACCATGAATTGTGGTCCAGATCCTTCTTCCCGGGGTATGGATGCTATCTACTCTTGCCTCTTCTGTTGGGTAATGTAGTAATTTCAAAAAAATTCCTACGCACACGCAAGAACATGGTGATGCATAGCAACGAGAGGGGAGAGTGTAATCTACGTACCCTTGTAGATCGACAACGGAAGCGTTTGGTTGATGTAGTCGTACGTCTTCACAGCCCGACCGATCAAGCACCGAAACTACGACACCTCCGAGTTTTAGCACACGTTCAGCTCGATGACGATCCCCGGACTACGATCCAGCAAAGTATCGGGGAAGAGTTCCGTCAGCACGATGGCGTGGTGACGATCTTGATGTACTACTGTCGTAGGGCTTCGCCTAAGCACCGCCACAATATTATCGAGGACTATGGTGGCAGGGGGCGCCGCACACGGCTAAGAATATGATCACGTGGATCAACTTGTGTTCCTCTGGGGTGCCCCTGCCTCCGTATATAAAGGCTCAAGGGGGGGGGGTGCGTCCGGCCTAGAGGTGGCGCGCCAGGAGGAGTCCTACTCCCTCCGGGAGTAGGATTCCCCCCCCCCCCCAATCCTAGTTGGAATAGGATTCGCGGAGGGGGGAAAAGAGGAAGGGGGGCCAGCCCCCTCTCCTTGTCCTATTCGGACCAAGGGAGGGGAGGGGCGCGCGGCCCATCTCCGGTTGCCTCTTCTCTTTTCCACTAAGGCCCACTAAGGCCCATATAGCTCCCGGGGGGTTCCGGTAACCTCCCGGTACTCCGGTAAAATCCCGATTTCACCCGGAACAATTCCGATATCCAAACATAGGCTTCCAATATATCAATCTTCATGTCTCGACCATTTCGAGACTCCTCGTCATGTCCGTGATCACATCCAGGACTCCGAACAACCTTCGGTACATCAAAATGTATAAACTCATAATATAACTGTCATCGAAACCTTAATCGTGCGGACCCTACGGGCTCGAGAACAATGTAGACATGACCGAGACATGTCTCCGGTCAATAACCAATAGAGGGACCTAGATGCCCATATTGGCTCCTACATATTCTACAAAGATCTTTATCGGTCAGACCGCATAACAACATACGTTGTTCCCTTTGTCATCGGTATGTTACTTGCCCGAGATTCGATCATCGGTATCCAATACCTAGTTCAATCTCGTTACCGGCAAGTCCCTTTACTCGTTCTGTAATACATCATCTCGCAACTAACTCATTAGTTGCATTGCTTGTAAGTCTTAAGTGATGTGCATTACCGAGAGGGCCCAGAGATACCTCTCCGACGATCGGAGTGACAAATCCTAATCTCGAAATACGTCAACCCAACATGTATCTTTGGAGACACCTGTAGAGCACCTTTATAATCACCCAGTTACGTTGTGACATTTGGTAGCACACAAAGTGTTCCTCCGGCACATGGGAGTTACATAATCTCATAGTCATAGGAACATGTATAAGTCATGAAGAAAGCAATAGCAACATACTAAACGATCGGGTGCTAAGCTAATGGAATGGGTCATGTCAATCATATCATTCAACTAATGATGTGATCCCGTTTAATCAAATTACAACTCCTTGTCCATGGTTAGGAAACATAACCATCTTTGATTAACGAGCTAGTCAAGTAGAGGCATACTAATGACACTTTGTTTGTCTATGTATTCACACATGTATTATGTTTCCGGTTAATACAATTCTAGCATGAATAATAAACCTTTATCATGATATAAGGAAATAAATAATAACTTTATTATTGCCTCTAGGGCATATTTCCTTCATCTTCTTCTTGTTTTTGACCCAACCATCCTAGGGTTTCATTATCTCTCATGACTACCATGGTGAATATATCTCTGTAGAGATTTGATGTCACTTGCCTAGTCTGAAAATCCTCTCTATGTACTTGGCTAAACAACTTAATCATGGGCATGTCAATATTTTGATCTACCATCCGATGGTCATGTTCAAAAATATTCATTCCATTGTTTAATTTGACTTATCCTTGTTTCATACCTTTTGACTCCTTCTCATCGGTACCCATATCATGTATCCGTTTCAGTCGATCGCCGGCAAGGTTCCACCGACTCCGATGAACATGCTCGACCTAAGAAGAAGAAAACCACCACTAAGAAGAAGCGTCGTGCACCATCCTGTCAGTGTCAAAACCGGCACATCTCGGGTAGGGGGTCCTGAACTGTGCATCTAAGGATCGAAGGTAACAAGAGGCATGGGACACGATGTTTACCCAGGTTCGGGCCCTCTTGATGGAGGTAAAACCCTATGTCCTGCTCGATTGACTTTGATGAGTATAGGGGTTGCAAGAGTTGATCTACCAGGAGATCATAATGGCTAAACCCTAGATGTCTAACATGTATGATTATGATCATCCCTATGGACTAAACCCTCCAGTTTATATTGACATCGGAGGGGCCTAGGGTTGTATAGAGTCGGTTTACAGAGGAAGGAATCTTCATATCCGAGCGCCTAGCTTCCCTTCCACGCCAAGGAGAGTCCCATCCAGACACGGGGGAAGCCTTCCATCTTGTATCTTCAAGGCCCATGAGTCCGGCCCATGTCACATAGCTCGGACGCCCGAGGACCCCCTAATACAGGACTCCCTCAGTATCCCCCAAACCAGTCTTCAATGACGATGTGTCTGGTGCGCAAATTGTCTTCTACATTGCAAGGCGGGTTCCTCCTCCGCAGACTTCAGAGCATCTGAACCAAAGGACTGTATTCGGCTTTTACATCTTCGGTCTTAGTAAGGTGAGTTCTTCGAACAGCTCATCTTTACATTAAATGTTATATCCTTCGGCTTCTGCGCCATCGTCGCCCGGGCTCCCACGTGTCAGACGAATATGAAGGGTCCAAGTATTTTTACACATAACACCTGGGCCATGTAGGGAAGGCGTCTATTTAAGGAGATCGAATCTCAGATGCCATTCCAAACCAGGCGGAAAATCCTTAGAGCTCACCACAAGAAACCACGCAAGCATGGCCAGCGCCCCCAGTTCTTCCTCCCGCCCCTATGGTCCTCAAAAAGGTGATTGGGAGAGCTATTTTGTATCCCATGCCCAACTGACCAAGCTCCAGGTGCAGGGATATCTCCCCCTGTGGATCTGGTCCCTGTTCGGGCGGGATTAACTTCTTTTACCAGCGAAGCCCTGGCAGAAAATTTCCCTAATCCTTCAGAAGGGGAGCGAGTGTGTTTCATTTCCTTTCTATTAAAAGGCGTTGGATTTCTAATCCACCCCTTCCTCCGAGGCCTACTAGACTACTATGGCCTCCAACTGCACAATCTCACGTCGGGCTCCATTCTGCACATCGCGGGCTTCGTCGCTCTTTGCGAGATGTTCCTATGTTGCGAGGTCCATTTTGAGTTATGGAGGAAGCTTTTCTTCCTCGTCCCTCGCTCCCAAAAGGGATCCATATTCGAGGTGGGCGGTGCCGAAGTATGGTGCATAGCCGGGACAAGATACCTATCCGGCATTCCGAAGAAGGCATCCGAAGAGTGGCCCTCGGAGTGGTTTTATATTGAAGACGTCATTCTCTCAGACCCAATCCAACAAGGCCTACCCGAATTTTCCAACGCTCCATTAAGAAAGCGCCATAGCTGGCGCCCCCGGAGCCTCGAGGAGGAAGACAGTGCGGAGGTTAAGAAGTTAATGGACAAGATAAAGATACTCGCCCAATACGGACTATCCATAATTGAGGTCATGGCGGTTTCCATAACGCGAGGTGTTTAGCCACTCCAATCTAGAGGACTCCCCATGTGGAACTACAACAGGGAGGATGACACATCTCGCTACAGGCGCAAGGGTCCGGACAACTTCTTTTGAGAGAAACTCCTTCTCTAGAAAGTTTCCGAATTTAGCAACAAAAGTCTTGCCTTCGGATCTGTGATAGAAGGTGTATCCAATAGTTTCCTTTGGATATCCTATGAAGACACATTTCTCCCATTTGGGTTCTAGCTTATCAGGTTGAAGCTTTTTCACATAAGCATCGCAGCCCCAAAGTTTCAGAAATGACAACTTTGGTTTCTTGCCAAACCATAGTTCATAAGGCGTCGTCTCAACGGATTTTAATGGTGCCCTATTTAACGTGAATGCGGCCGTCTCTAAAGCATAACCCCAAAACGATAACGGTAAATCAGTAAGAGACATCATAGATCGCACCATATCTAGTAAAGTACGATTACGACGTTCGGATACACCATTACGCTGTGGTGTTCCGGGTGGCGTGAGTTGCGAAACTATTCCACATTGTTTCAAATGTACACCAAACTCATAACTCAAATATTCTCCTCCACGATCAGATCGTAGAAATTTTATTTTCTTGTTACGATGATTTTCAACTTCACTCTGAAATTCTTTGAACTTTTCAAATGTTTCAGACTTATGTTTCATTAAGTAGATATACCCATATCTGCTTAAGTCATCTGTGAAGGTGAGAAAATAACGATATCCGCCACGAGCCTCAATATTCATCGGACCACATACATCTGTATGTATGATTTCCAACAAATCTGTTGCTCTCTCCATAGTACCGGAGAACGGTGTTTTGGTCATCTTTCCCATGAGGCACGGTTCGCAAGTACCAAGTGATTCATAATCAAGTGGTTCCAAAAGTCCATCAGTATGGAGTTTCTTCATGCGCTTTACACCGATATGACCTAAACGGCAGTGCCACAAATAAGTTGCACCATCATTATCAACTCTGCATCTTTTGGCTTCAACATTATGAATATGTGTGTCACTACTATCGAGATTCAATAAGAATAGACCACTCTTCAAGGGTGCATGACCATAAAAGATATTACTCATATAAATAGAACAACCATTATTCTCTGATTTAAATGAATAACCGTCTCGCATTAAACAAGATCCAGATATAATGTTCATGCTTAACGCTGGCACCAAATAACAATTATTTAGGTCTAATACTAACCCCGAAGGTAGATGTAGAGGTAGCATGCCGACCGCGATCACATCGACTTTGGAACCGTTTCCCACGCGCATCGTCACCTCGTCCTTAGCCAATCTTCGCTTAATCCATAGTCCCTGTTTCGAGTTGCAAATATTAGCAACAGAACCAGTATCAAATACCCAGGTGCTACTGCGAGCATTAGTAAGGTACACATCAATAACATGTATATCACATATACCTTTGTTCACCTTGCCATCCTTCTTATCCGCCAAATACTTGGGGCAGTTCCGCTTCCAGTGACCAGTCTGCTTGCAGTAGAAGCACTCAGTTTCAGGCTTAGGTCCAGACTTGGGTTTCTTCTCTTGAGCAGCAACTTGCTTGCCGTTCTTCTTGAAGTTCCCCTTCTTCTTCCCTTTGCCCTTTTTCTTGAAACTAGTGGTCTTGTTGACCATCAACACTTGATGCTCCTTTTTGATTTCTACCTCCGCAGCTTTCAGCATTGCGAAGAGCTCGGGAATAGTCTTATTCATCCCTTGCATATTATAGTTCATCACGAAGTCCTTGTAGCTTGGTGGCAGTGATTGGAGAATTCTGTTAATGATGCAATCATGTAAAAGATTAACTCCCATCTGAATCAAGTGATTATTATACCCAGACATTTTGAGTATATGCTCACTGACAAAACTGTTCTCCTCCATCTTGCAGCTATAGAACTTATTGGAGACTTCATATCTCCCAATTCGGGCATTTGCTTGAAATATTAACTTCAACTCCTGGAACATCTCATATGCTCCATGACGTTCAAAACGTCGTTGAAGTCCCGATTCTAAGCCGTAAAGCATGGCACACTGAACTATCGAGTAGTCATCAGCTTTGCTCTGCCAGACATTCATAACATCTGGTGTTGCTCCAGCAGCAGGCCTGGCACCCAGCGGTGCTTCCAGGACGCAATTCTTCTGTGCAGCAATGAGGATAATCCTCAAGTTATGGACCCAGTCCGTGTAATTGCTACCATCATCTTTCAACTTTGCTTTCTCAAGGAATGCATTAAAATTCAACGGAACAATAGCACGGGCCATCTATCTACAATCAAACATACATAAGCAAGATACTATCAGGTACTAAGTTCATGATACATTTAAGTTCAATTAATCAAATTACTTAAAGAACTCCCACTTAGATAGACATCCCTCTAATCCTCTAAGTGATCACGTGATCCAAATCAACTAAACCATGTCCGATCATCACGTGAGATGGAGTAGTTTCATTGGTGAACATCACTATGTTGATCATATCTACTATATGATTCACACTCGACCTTTCGGTCTCCGTGTTCCGAGGCCATATTTGCATATGCTTGGCTCGTCAAGTATAACCTGAGTATTCCGCATGTGCAACTGTTTTGCACCCGTTGTATTTGAACGTAGAGCCTATCACACCGATCATCACGTGGTGTCTCAGCACGAAGAACTTTCGCAATGGTGCATACTCAGGGAGAACACTTCTTGATAATTTAGTGAGAGATCATCTTATAATGCTACCGTCAATCAAAGCAAGATAAGATGCATAAAAGATAAACATCACATGCAATCAATATAAGTGATATGATATGGCCATCATCATCTTGTGCCTGTGATCTCCATCTCCGAAGCACCATCATGATCACTATTGTCACCGGCGCGACACCTTGATCTCCATGGTAGCATCGTTGTCGTCTCGCCAATCTTATGCTTCCACGACTATCGCTACCGCTTAGTGATAAAGTAAAGCATTACAGCGCGATTGCATTGCATACAATGAAGCGACAACCATATGGCTCCTGCCAGTTGCCGATAACTCGGTTACAAAACATGATCATCTCATACAATAAAATTTAGCATCATGTTTTGACCATATCACATCACAACATGCCCTGCAAAAACAAGTTAGACGTCCTCTACTTTGTTGTTGCAAGTTTTACGTGGCTGCTATGGGCTTAAGCAAGAACCAATCTTACCTACGCATCAAAACCACAATGATAGTTTGTCAAGTTGGTGCTGTTTTAACCTTCGCAAGGACCGGGCGTAGCCACACTCGGTTCAACTAAAGTTGGAGAAACTGTCACCTGCAAGCCACCTATGTGCAAAGCACGTCGGGAGAACCGGTCTGCGTACGCGTAATGTCGGTCCGGGCCGCTTCATCCAACAATACCGCCGAACCAAAGTATGACATGCTGGTAAGCAGTATGACTTATATCGCCCACAACTCACTTGTCTTCTACTCGTGCATATAACATCAACACATAAAACCTAGTCTCGGATACCACTGTTGGGTAACGTAGTAATTTCAAAAAATTTCCTACGCACACGCAAGATCATGGTGATGCATAGCAACGAGAGGGGAGAGTGTAATCTATGTACCCTTGTAGATCGACAACGGAAGCGTTTGGTTGATGTAGTCGTACGTCTTCACGGCCCGACCGATCAAGCACCGAAACTACGGCACCTCCGAGTTTTTGCACACGTTCAGCTCGATGACGATCCCCGGACTCCGATCCAGCAAAGTGTCGGGGAAGAGTTCCGTCAGCACAACAGCGTGGTGACGATCTTGATGTACTACTGTCGCAGGGCTTCGCCTAAGCACCGCTACAATATTATCGAGGACTATGGTGGCAGGGGGCGCCACACACGGCTAAGAATATGATCACGTGGATCAACTTGTGTTCCTCTGGGGTGCCCCTGCCTCGGTATATAAAGGCTCAAGGGGGGGGGTGCGTCCGGCCTAGAGGTGGCGCGCCAGGAGGAGTCCTACTCCCTCCGGGAGTAGGATTCCCCCCAATCCTAGTTGGAATAGGATTCGTGGAGGGGGGAAAAGAGGAAGGGGGGCCGGCCCCCTCTCCTTGTCCTATTTGGACCAAGGGAGGGGAGGGGCGCGCGGCCCATCTCCGGTTGCCTCTTCTCTTTTCCACTAAGGCCCACGAAGGCCCATATAGCTCCCGGGGGGTTCCCGTAACCTCCCGGTACTCCGGTAAAATCCCGATTTCACCCGGAACAATTCCGATATCCAAACATAGGCTTCCAATATATCAATCTTTATGTCTCGACCATTTCGAGACTCCTCGTCATGTCCGTGATCACATCCGGGACTCCGAACAACCTTCGGGACATCAAAATGTATAAACTCATAATATAACTGTCATCGAAACCTTAAGTGTGCGGACCCTACGGGTTCGAGAACAATGTAGACATGACCGAGACATGTCTCTGGTCAATAACCAATAGCGGGACCTGGATGCCCATATTGGCTCCTACATATTCTACGAAGATCTTTATCGGTCAGACCGCATAACAACATACGTTGTTCCCTTTGTCATCGGTATGTTACTTGCCCGAGATTCGATCGTCGGTATCCAATACCTAGTTCAATCTCGTTACCGGCAAGTCTCTTTACTCGTTCCGTAATACATCATCTCACAACTAACTCATTAGTTGCATTGCTTGTAAGGCTTAAGTGATGTGCATTACCGAGAGGGCCCAGATATACCTCTCCGACGATCGGAGTGACAAATCCTAATCTCGAAATACGTCAACCCAACATGTATCTTTGGAGACACTTGTAGAGCACCTTTATAATCACCCAGTTACGTTGTGACATTTGGTAGCACACAAAGTGTTCCTCCGGCACACGGGAGTTACATAATCTCATAGTCATAGGAACATGTATAAGTCATGAAGAAAGCAATAGCAACATACTAAATGATCGGGTGCTAAGCTAATGGAATGGGTCATGTCAATCAGATCATTCAACTAATGATGTGATCCCGTTTAATCAAATGACAACTCCTTGTCCATGGTTAGGAAACATAACCATCTTTGATTAACGAGCTAGTCAAGTAGAGGCATACTAGTGACACTTTGTTTGTCTATGTATTCACACATGTATTATGTTTCCGGTTAATACAATTCTAGCATGAATAATAAACCTTTATCATGATATAAGGAAATAAATAATAACTTTATTATTGCCTCTAGGGCATATTTCCTTCATATTCTTCTTGTTTTTGACCCAACCATCCTAGGGTTTCATTATCTCTCATGACTACCATGGTGAATATATCTCTGTATAGATTTGATGTCACTGGCCTAGCCTAAAAATCCTCTCTATGTACTTGGCTAAACAACTTAATCATGGGCATGTCAATATTTTGATCTACCATCCGATGGTCATGTTCAAAAATATTCATTCCATTGTTTAATTTGACTTATCCTTGTTTCATACCTTTTGACTCCTTCTCATCGGTACCCATATCATGTATCCGTTTCAGTCGATCACCGGCAAGGTTCCACCGACTCCGATGAACATGCTCGACTTAAGAAGAAGAAAACCACCACTAAGAAGAAGCGTCGTGCACCATCCTGTCAGTGTCAAAACCGGCACATCTCGGGTAGGGGGTCCTGAACTATGCGTCTAAGGATCGAAGGTAACAGGAGGCATGGGACACGATGTTTACCCAGGTTCGGGCCCTCTTGATGGAGGTAAAACCCTATGTCTTGCTCGATTGACTTTGATGAGTATAGGGTTTACAAGAGTTGATCTACCAGGAGATCATAATGGCTAAACCCTAGATGTCTAACATGTATGATTATGATCATCCCTATGGACTAAACCCTCCAGTTTATATTGGCATCGGAGGGGCCTAGGGTTGTATAGAATCGGTTTACAGAGGAAGGAATCTTCATATCCGAGCGCCTAGCTTCCCTTCCACGCCAAGGGGAGTCCCATTCAGACACGGGGGAAGCCTTCCATCTTGTATCTTCAAGGCCCATGAGTCCGGCCCATGTCACATAGCCCGGACGCCCGAGGACCCCCTAATACAGGACTCCCTCAGTAGCCCCCAAACCAGTCTTCAATGACGATGTGCCTGGTGCGCAAATTGTCTTCTACATTGCAAGGCGGGTTCCTCCTCCACAGACTTCAGAGCATCTGAACCAAAGGACTGTATTTGGCTTTTACATCTTCGGTCTTAGTAAGGTGAGTTCTTCGTACAGTTCATCTTTACATTAAATGTTATATCCTTCGGCTTCTGCGCCATCGCCGCCCCGGCTCCCACGTGTTAGACGAATATGAAGGGTCCAAGTATTTTTACACATAACACCTGGGCCATGTAGGGAAGGCGTCTATTTAAGGAGATCGAATCTCAGATGCCATTCCACACCAGGCGGAAAATCCTTAGAGCTCGCCACAAGAAACCACGCAAGCATGGCCAGCGCCCCCAGTTCTTCCTCCCGCCCCCACGGTCCTCAAAAAGGTGATTGGGAGAGATATTTTGTATCCCATGCCCAGCTGACCAAGCTCCAGGTGGAGGGATATCTCCCCCTGTGGATCTGATCCCTGTTCGGGCGGGATTAACTTCTTTTACCAGCGAAGCCCTGGCAGAAAATGTCCCTAATCCTTCAGAAGGGCAGCGAGTGTGTTTCATTTCCTTTCTATTAAAAGGCGTTGGATTTCCAATCCACCCCTTCCTCCGAGGCCTACTGGACTACTATGGCCTCCAACTGCACAATCTCATCTCGGGCTCCATTCTGCACATCGCGGGCTTCGTCGCTCTTTGCGAGATGTTCCTATGTTGCGAGGTCCATTTTGAGTTATGGAGGAAGCTTTTCTTCCTCGTCCCTCGCTCCCAAAAGGGATCCATATTCAAGGTGGGCGGTGCCGAAGTATGGCGCATAGCCGGGACAAGATACCTATCCGGCACTCTGAAGAAGTCATCCGAAGAGTGGCGCTCGGAGTGGTTTTATATTGAAGACGTCATTCTCTCGGACCCAATCCAACGAGGCCTACCCGAATTTTCCAACGCTCCATTAAGAAAGCACCATAGCTGGCGCCCCCGGAGCCTCGAGGAGGAAGACAGTGCGGAGGTTAAGAAGTTAATGGACAAGATAAAGATACTTGCCCAATACGGACTATCCATAATTGAGGTCATGGCGGTTTCCATAACGCGAGGTGTTTAGCCACTCCAATCTAGAGGACTCCCCATGTGGAACTACAACAGGGAGGATGACACATCTCGCTACGGGCGCAAGGGTCCGGACAACTTCGCCGCCCTGGTTGCCATGTTGGCTGATCTTTATAAAGGGAAGAAAGAAGAGTTCACTCGCCTTAAATGCCGAGAATGATTTTCCATGTACAATCCTCCCAGCTGGGTGAGCCTTTGCTTCGTAACTTTATTCAGTCTCCTTCCTGAGTTGTACTTATTTGAACTTTTAATCCGACTATCTTTAACAGGAATGGAGGAAGGGCGTCGCAAGGATTTACAGCCCTGCTCCGCAGCCAGAGGATCATATTCGGGATCTGGATCCCGGATTTGAGGAGGATCCGGATATTTTTGTAGATCTCAAGGAGGGGGAACGTAGGGCATAAGCACAGGAGCCAGGCAACCCAGCTTGGCAAAAACTTAAGTCATAAAGGTGCATATAATGGCGAAAAAAGATATATATGAGTAGACGACACATATATATGGTCAACTTGATGCTCGAAAAATAATAATAATAAGCTTCTGTAAAAAGAAGCCCCCAGGTATTGCGGGGTACTGTACATTTAAGGATGTATACCCCTCAGGTGTGCGGTTTTATCCGGACACGAGCTAGAAGTCGTATAAAATGAGAAAAAAGGCAACAACGAAAGGGAGAAATGAAGGAACGAGGAAAAAGGGTATGTGTGAGGACTTAGGCGTAGAATCTTCAGAGCCTTGCAGCATTCCATGGGTTTGGCTCCAAGTGATTATCGGAAGCATTGCGAAGGCGATAGGCTCCTCCAGTGAGAACTTCATATATAATGAAGGGACCATCCCATTTGGGGTTGAGCTTGTCCTTTTTCTTCTTTGGTAGGCATAGAACAAGTTCACCGATACTGTAAGTCTTTGCCCTTACTTCTCTGCTTTGATATCGCCGAGCCTATTGTTGGTAGAATGCAGAATGGGCCTTCACGGCATCCCGCTCCTTCTCCAGGCCATCCAAGTCGTCCTGCCGATCGAGCTTAGCTTCTTTCTCTTCGTACATGCACACTCGAGGTGAGTCGTGAATAATGTCGCAAGGCAAGAGCGCCTTCGCTCCGTACAAAAAGGTGTATATCCGGTCATGCGATTGGGCGTGGTCCGCAGCCCCCAGAGTACGGAATCGAGTTCCTCAACCCAGTGCTTGTCTGATTCTTGCAGAGATCACACTAGTCTGGGTTTGATGTCGCTCATTATCATGTCGTTAGCCCGTTCGACCTGACCGCTTTTCCGAGGGTGATATACGGAGGCGTAATCGAGCTTGATGCCCAAATTGGCGCACCAATTTTTCACCTCGCCGGCTATAAAGTTAGAGCCGTTGTCAGTAATAATACTATGCGAGACACGATAACAATGTACAACACCGGATATAAAGTCTATCACCGGTCCGGCTTTAGCCGTTTTAACTGGTCTGGCTTCTATCCACTTAGTGAACTTGTCGACCATAACCAATAAGTATTTCTTTTTATGGCTTCCCCCTTTAAGAGGTCCGACCATGTCAAGCTCCCAGACCGCAAAGGGCCAAGTGATGGGGATTGTTCATAGGGCAGTGGGCGGCATATGGCTTTGATTAGCAAAAAGCTGGCATCCAACACATCGCTGTATGAGGTCATGTGCATCTGCTCGGGCCGTGGGCCAAAAGAAACCCGTACTAAAGGCCTTACTTACAAGGGCCCGAGCTGCGGCATGATGGCCACCAAGACCAGCGTGTATTTCAGCCAAAAGTTGCCATCCCTGTTCTTCGGAGATACATCTTTGAATGACTCCGGTAGTACTTTTCTTGTACAGTTCTCCTTTATGAACTTTGTAGGCCTTCGAGCGTCGAACGATGTGGCGGGCCTCAGTCTGATCCTCAGGGAGCTCATTCCTACTCAGGTAGGCAAGGAAAGGCTCGGTCCATGTGGCAATTACATCCATGATTTCATGGGCCGATGGTGTTATTTGGTGCCTAAGCCCCCGATGATATTGGAACTGTGTTCGGAATCTGGGGGGTATGATCGGCTCCGGACCAGTGTTGCCGCTGTCATCCTGCCACACCACGGATGGCTTGAAGAGCCTTTCCACAAAGGTGTTAGGGGGGACGGGTCGTGTTTAGCACCCATGCAAGCAAGAATGTCCGCAGCTTCATTACTCTCTCAAGCCACGTGATGAAACTCGAGCCCGTCAAACCGAGCTGATATTTTGAGTGCGGCATTGCGGTAAGCCGCCATCTTCAGATCTTTTGCATCGAATTCTCTGTTTATTTGTGATATTGTGAGGTATGAATCCCCGCGCACCTCAAGGCGTTGTATGCCCATGCAGACAGCCATCCGGAGACCATGCAACAGGGCCTTGTATTCAGCTGCATTGTTAGAGTTTGTATACAGTATTTGGAGCACATAACAGACTGTGTATCCTCTGGGGGATGTTAAGATGACACCAACCCCAAGTTCGGCGAGCATTTTAGAGCCATCGAAGTGCATCACCCAGTTGGAATACGTCCCTTACTCTTTAGGGAGTTCCGGCCTCTGTCCATTCGGCGACAAAGTCAGCCAACACCTGAGATTTAATGGCTAGGTGTGGTTTGTATGTTATTTCAAATGGTAATAGGTCAATGGCCCATTTGGCAATCCGGCTGGCGGCGTCCCGGTTGTTTATAATATCATTGAGTGGTACTTCTGAAGCCACAATGATCGAACACTCTTGAAAGTAGTGCCACAGCTTGCGGGATGCCATAAAGACTGCATATGCTATCTTCTGATAATGCGGGTATCGGGATTTGCATGGTGTAAGGACTGTTGATATGTAGTATACTAGTTTTTGGAGTGGGAATTTATGCCCCTCTTCTTCTCGCTCGACGATGAGCACCACGCTCACCACCTGGTGAGTTGCAGATATGTAGAGCAACATTGGTTCACCGACGTTTGGTGTTGCCAGGATTGGGTTGCTCCCTAGCAAAGTTTTTATTTCCTCCAGTCCGGCCGTTGCAGCTTCCGTCCACGCGAAGTGGTTGGTGCGTCGGAGCGGGCGATACAATGGCAATGCCTTTTCTCCTAATATGGAGATAAAATGGCTCAAAGCTGCTATGCACCCAGTTAGTTTTTGGACCTATTTGAGGTCAGTTGGTGTTGCCAATTGTGATAGGGCCCTGATTTTGGCTGGGTTTGCTTCAATTCCTCTATTGGATACAATGAACCCGAGTAGTTTCCGGCGAGAACGCTTTAAATGCACTTTTCCGGATTGAGCCGTATATCATATGTTCGGAGGTTGTCGAATGTAAGGCGTAAGTCATCCACCAATGATTCGACGTGCTTTGGTTTTGATGACTATGTCATCTACATATGCCTCCATAGTCTTGCCGATTTGATTTTCCAGGCATGTTTGAATCATGCGTTGGTAAGTGGCGCCGGCGTTATTGAGCCCGAAAGGCATAGGGTTGAAGTAGAAAGGCCCATACAAGGTGATGAATGTCGTTGTGGCCTGGTCGGATTCCTTCATCTTAATTTGATGGTATCCGAGTATGCGTCGAGGAAACACAGTGAATCATGTCCCGCGGTTGCATCAATAATCTGGTTGATGCGAGGTAGCGGGAAGGGCCCCTTGGGGCAAGCCTTATTAAGGTCTTTGAAATCGACACACATGCGCCATGATTTATCCTTCTTCGGTACCATTGCTACCTCTTGAGCACTGCATTGGTTTTCCCTCGAAGAGGAAAGGGTGATGCAGTAAAGAAGCGTAAGTATTTCCCTCAGTTTTTGAGAACCAAGGTATCAATCCAGTAGGAGACCACACGTGCGTCACCTCGTACCTACACAAACAAATAAGAACCTCGCAACCAACGCGATAAAGGGGTTGTCAATCCCTTCACGGCCACTTGCAAGAGTGAGATCTGATAGAGATGATAATAATAAGATATGTATTTTTGGTATTTTTATGATATAGATTGAAAGTAAAGATTGCAAAATAAAGTAGATCGGAAACTTGTATGATGGAAAATAGATCCGGGGCCATAGGTTTCACTAGTGGCTTCTCTCAAGATAGCATAAGTATTACAGTGGGTGAACAAATTACTGTCGAGCAATTGATAGAAAAGCGAATATTTATGAGAATATCTAGGCATGATCATGTATATAGGCATCATGTCCATGACAAGTAGACCGACTCCTGCCCGCATCTACTACTATTACTCCACACATCGACCGCTATCCAGCATGCATCTAGAGCATTAAGTTCATAATAAAAGAGTAACGCCTTAAGCAAGATGACATGATGTAGAGGGATAAACTCATGCAATATGATATAAACCCCATCTTTTTATCCTCGATGGCAACAATACAATACGTGTCATTTCCCTTTCTGTCACTGGGATCGAGCACCGCAAGATTGAACCCAAAGCTAAGCACTTCTCCCATCGCAAGAAAGATCAATCTAGTAGGCCAAACCAAACTGAAAACTCGAAGAGACTTGCAAAGAGAAACCAATCATACATAAAAGAATTTAGAGAAGATTGAAATATTGTTCATAGATAATCTGGATCATAAACCCACAATTCATCGGATCTCGACAAACACACCACAAAAAGAAGAGTTACATCGAATAGATCTCCAAGAGAATCGAGGAGAAGTTTGTATTGAGATCCAAAGAGAGAGAAGAAGCCATCTAGCTAATAACTATGGACCCGAAGGTCTGAGGTAAACTACTCACACATCATCGGGGGGGGGGGGGCATGGAGTTGATTTAGAGGCCCTCCGTGCTCAATGCCAATCCGGCAGAGCTCCGGAAAAGGCCCCAAGATGGGATCTCTTGGGTATAGAAGGTTGCGGCGGTGGAAATAGGGTTTCGTGGTGCTCCTAGATGTTTGCGTGGTCTGTGAACATATATAGGAGGAAGAAGTAGGTCGGTGGAGCTATGAGGGTCCCATGAGGGGGGAGGGCGCGCCCCCTGCCTCGTGGCCACCTCGTTGATTGCTTGACGTCCACTCAAAGTCCTCTAGATCACGTTAGTTCCAAAAATCACGTTCCCGAAGGTTTCATTCCGTTTTGTAGGATCGAAACTATGTCTAGGGGGGTGATTAGACTACTTGACCAAATAAAAATCTAGCCTTTTCCCAATTTTACTTCTTGGCAGATTTTAGCAACTTTGGACAAGTCAAGCAATCTTAATACAATTCAAGCATGCATGCAAAGAGTATATGAGCAGCGGAAAGTAAAGCATGCAACTTGCAAGAATGTAAAGGGAAGGGTTTGGAGGATTCAAACGCAATTGGAGACTCGGATGTTTTGTCGTGGTTCCAATAGGTGGTGCTATCGTACATCCACGTTGATGGAGACTTAAACCCACGAAGGGTAACAGTTGTGCGGGTCCACGGAGGGCTCCACCCACGAAGGATCCATGAAGAAGCAACCTTGTCTATCCCACCATGGCCATCGTCCACGAAGGACTTGCCTCACTAGCGGTAGATCTTCACAAAGTAGGTGATCTCCTTGCCCTTACAAACTCCTTGGTTCAACTCCACAATATTGTCAAAGGCTCCCAAGTGACACCTAGCCAATCTAGGAGACACCACTCTCCAAGAAGTAACAAATGGTGTGTTGATGATGAACTCCTTGCTCTTGTGCTTCAAATGATAGTCTCCCCGACACTCAACTCTCTCTCACGGGATTTGGATTTGGTGGAAAGAAGATTTGAGTGGAAAGCAACTTGGGGAAGGCTAGAGATCAAGATTCATATGGTAGGAATGGAATATATTGGTCTCAACACAAGTGTAGGTGGTTCTCTCTCAGAAAAAGTAAGTTGGAAGTGTAGGTTCGTTCAGATGGCTCTCTCCACGAATGAAGAGGTGGTGGAGGGGTATATATAGCTTCCACACAAAAACTAACCGTTACACACAACTTGCCAAACTCGGTGGGACCGAATGGTTAAACTCGGTCGGACCGATTCAGCAAAGCTAGTGACCGCTAGGATTTTCGGTGGGACCGACATGCAACTCGGTAGGACCTATATGATTAGGGTTAGGGCATAACATAATCTCAGTGAGACCGATTACACAAACTCGGTGAGACCTATTTTGGTAATAAGCCAACCAGAGATTTCGTCAGGTAAACTCGGTGCGACCGATCGCTCATTTCGGTGAGACCGAAACATTACGAAGGGGAAACCAAGAGTTCACATTGCAATCTCAGTGGGACCGATCACTCATCTCGGTGAGACCGAAATGTTACGAAGGGAAACAGAGAGATTACAACCCCATCTCGGTGAGGCCGAGATCCCTATCGATGAGACCGATTTGCCTAGGGTTTGTGGCAGTGGCTATGACATTTGAAACTCGGTGGCACCGGATAGGAAGAATCGGTGGGGCCGAGTTTGACTTTTGGTTTAGGTCATATGTGGATGTGAGAAAGTAGTTGAGGGTTTTGGAGCATATCACTAAGCATTTTGAGCAAGAACCTCATTAAGCAACACCTCATCCCTCCTTGATAGTATTGGCTTTTCCTATAGACTCAATGTGATCTTGGATCACTAAAATGGAAAATGTAGAGTCTTGAGCTTTGAGCTTGAGCCAATCCTTTGTCCTTAGCATTTTGAGGGGTCCACTTTTCTCATCCATGCCATGCCAATCATTGAGCTTTCCTGAGATATTAATCTTGAAATAGCATTAGCTCAATGAGCTATATGTTGTTAGGAATTACCAAAACCACCTAGGGATAGTTGCACTTTCAATCTCCCCCTTTTTGGTAATTGATGACAACATATAGATCAAAGCTTCGACAAATGATAATAAGAGTGAAAAACATTGTCGCTTTGAGAAGTATGTGAAAAGCAAGAGCTCCCCCTAAATTTGTGCATAGTTTAAGATTTGCTTTGGAGTGCAAATGCACAATGAGTTAGGATCATGGGTTACTCTTCCATGTCACATACATCTTGGTGGAGAGCTCAAAATGATAATAATTAAAATACATGCACTCATCACCAAGCAAAGTGAGTGATCATATGGAATATAAAAGGATAATGTCATCCAACAAGCATAAAGGTAGCATATGATCAAACACATGATCATCTAAGCAAGCACAAAGTATAAAGTATCTCAAACGAGCAGATAATAAAGTTCAACCACCAAGGAGAAACGCAAGAGAGAACAAAAGCAACTCTCTCTCTCTCTCTCTTGAAGCCTATGATCTATACATTTTCTCCCCCTTTGGCAACAAGTTACCAAAAAGTTCATAAAAATGCATAGTGCTAAATCGTAACTCTGGCTTGGTCTTCAGGTGGTGGTGTAGACAGAACTCCAAGGACGAAGGCGTCAGTTGATGTAGATGGAGCTGGTGGAGTAGGTGCTGGAGCTGGAGGCACTGAAGCTGTAGCTGGTACAGATGAAGTTGCTCTGGTGTCTGGAACAGGAACTGCAGCATATCTTTGTCCTCTGGGCACTCTAGCAAAAGCATCAGTGGTAGACTTGCCATTCTTCTCCTGCACTTCATCCTGAAGTTGCTCAACAACAGACTATATCTCAGTGACCTTCACATCTAAGTCATAGAACTTCTACTCCATGATCCTCTCCAAGCTCTCCTGGTTTTGAGTCAGGGTAGCCAATCCCTTCTCAATCCTCAGAGTGGAGGCAATCAAGTAGGCAAGCTGTTCATGTGTGCTCTGCAGATGATACTGAGATGCCTCTTCAGTGGTTGGCATCTTTGCAGCCTTTTCAGGCCTTGCCTTCTCCTTCTTGGCTTGTGCGTGCACAGAAGATGGTTCATTCTCATCCATCACCACGGTGTTGTCCTAAAAGTCTAGGTAGATAGGCATGTGTTCCTTGTCCAGGAGATATGTGCCAGTGCCCATCTTGGAGTTGATTAGCTCCTGGATCTGTGGGGCATACCCACAACTCCTCTTCTGATCTGCAGTTGTTCTCTTAATGGTTTCCACAATTAGGCTCATGACTTTGAACTTTTGAGGCACATCAAATATGTGAAGCAAGTTAATTGCATGGCCTCTGATCATCTTGTGATCACCTGACTTTGGCAAGAGAGTGTGCCTGAGGATCCAGTTGATTATTGGCAAGCCTGACAGAAGGTAATGTACTGATCCAAACTTGTGTGTCTCAAGAGAAGCATCTGGGATCTCTTTGTACATGTGTGCCATGGTGTTGTGATCCTTCTTCTTCTTGGCATAGACATCCAAGTCATCTTCACTCTCGTCAGGAGCATTGATCAATTTCTCCCATTCAGCAACCGTTGACTGGTACCTAGTACCTTCAGACATCCAGACTATTCTTCCATCTGGGTAGAAATGAGCAGTGGAGTAGAACTGCATGATGAGCTCATCATTCCACTTTGTGAGCTTCTGAGCCACAAACTCATCAACTCCACAAGCCTTGAAGCTGTCATATACACCAAAGAAGTGATCCGCATTTTCCTCAATGAATGTCCAATCGACCCATCTCATGTCACACACTATGGGCTTCTTGTCAAGTAAGATAGTCTCACAGAAGTCCCGTTGCTCCTTTGTATGGAACCTGTAGTCCACAACAGTCCTTCTCCTGGTGGCATATGGATCAGACTCTCTCCATAGCCTTAGACCAAAATCCTTCCTGATTTTCATGTTCTCTACAACTGGATGAGCATCATTGTGGTCTGGAATTTTGGGCTTCAACTTTCTTAACACAACAGAATCATCATCTTCTTCAGCAGCTTGAGGCACTGGGCCTTGTTCTTCTCCTCAGCAGGGATGTTCCTGGTGCTCCTCTTTGGTTTTGGCTTTGGAGCTGGAGCAGCAGTATTAGGAGCAGTATTAGGCTTAGATGGAACAACCCCTGCCCTTATAGCATCTCCCATAAGCTTTTGAGCTTTGGTGCTGGTGCTGCATCCTCTTCCTCTTCTTCAGAGTCTTTCATTATTGAAGATCTCCCAAGCACTCTGGCAGTGGTCTTCTTGACCCTTTCCTTTCTTTTCTTTTCTGCCACAACCTGCTCTTTGGGTGCAGATCCCAAAGTCTCTTGAGTGGATGTTCTGGCTTTTGACATGGGAGCTCTCTTGACAGGAACCTTTTGCTTCATCCCTGGCTTAGTGGCAGCAGCTGTGCCATATTCCTTTTTCAGGACTTTCCTCTTTGAGGTGGCCTCTTCCTCAGCAGTCACATAGTCCTCATCCTATGAATCTGAGGTTTTCTTCTTTCTGGTCCTGGTGGATGCCTTAGGCAAGTTGCCGGGGGTACTTCTGCTTCCTTCATCAAAGCTGCTAGAGGGACTAGTGCCCTCACTCAAGTTCACGTGCTCCTCAAACTTGTTCTGACTGTCACTCTGATCTGACATGATGAAAACACTGACAGCAGACCTTGTGAATAGATTATAGATGAGGTAGAGTGGATGAGCATCACAAAGTGCAGAGGTTTTTGCAAAATAATGAATCAAAAACTTAGTTTCAGTTTTCCATATAAAGCATTTCGGATCTACCGATTTGAAATCTCGGTGATACCGAAGCAGGTGTTGGAACCTAAACTAGTGAACTCGGTCACACCGAGTCACAGTTCGGTGGCACCAAGACTGCTAGGGTTTCACGAAGACTCGAACTCGCTCACAACAATTTGCAATTCTCGGTCAAACCGAGAATCACATGTGCAATGGCCTGAGCCAAATCGGTGGAACCGATTTCAACAACTCGGTCGGTCCGAGATGGTTTCGGCGGAAACCTAACCCTAAATTTTCAATCCACAACTAAACTACGGAGTATTTTCATTGGATAGAGTGATCGCAATTGTGGCAAGATACATGGCAAAACAATGTGCTGGGGAATCGGAGTGAGAACATCACAAAGATCAAGTCCATACCCTAGTTCGGCGATGGACTCGCTATGGCGGGAACGATGGAGACGATCCCGTTGACGGTGGCGGAGACCAGCGACTGGCGGCGGCTGGCGACGAGGAGGACGATCCAGAGACCCAGGGAGGCAGAGCAGGCTGAGCGCGGGCAAAGAGATTCGGAAAGTTTTCCAAATTTTGGCTCGTGCGTATATATAGCCTGACCTTGTCGGTGTGACCGAGTGGAAAGCCTCGGTGGCACCAAGATGCATAACTGCGAGCAGTTACTACAACTCGGTGTGACCGAAAAGTTCAAATCGGTTGCACCGAGATTAAAAACCTAGACCGACTTAGTGATCTCGGTATGACCGAAACAGATGAATCGGTCAGACCGAAATGCACAAAGAAGTTTTGGAAGTTTAAGTCTATGACGAATCGGGGACTCCGAGTGCTCCTCACACAGAGTGGTTCGAATCTGACTTGATCAAACTTTGTGATGCAGCATGAATAGAGTTTGAGACGAGAAGAGCATAGATAGCTAGAAAAGGTTCTTAGGCATTCTTGTCCATCCACTTGGCAAGAGAAAAAGAAACCAACCAATCAAAACAACAAGTGGATGTCCTCGAATGAGTAAATTATGCAACCAACATGCTCACACAATAAAATGACAAATGAAATATGTGGCAAAGCATGCACAAACAATTCTAGCATCTATCAAGCAATTGGCGATGACTAGGTCATCTATATATGAGTATATTGAATTAGGAGTCAAATGAGAACATTTGATCATAGGTCATACTCATCGTTTAAGCACAAGTGGGGTTAACACTTTTACATAAAGCATTGTTGTGTTCACACCATTAGAGTTGCTTTAACTCAATTCTTAGAGTAAAGCTCCCCCTAGATGTGAGATCCCCCCTAAGAGGGATGAACTAACCTTGGGTTTTGTCGATGATGACTTCATGTAGGTGTTGAAGATGTGGATGATCTAAGTTGATGTAGATCATTCAGAGCTATCCTTTGGAGTGAGTTTCACTTTCAATACCTACATGGGTTAGTCCCACAAGGAACAAACAAGGATATCCATAGACATAGAGTGATGCACACACAAGATGATGTCTATGAGAGCATTAGGTTACCTTGTCCCTTGTCTTACCAACAAGAGGGTTTGTGACTCCTTGAGCTAGTGCAAGATGTGGAAGTTGATTGCACTTGTTCTTGCCAAAATGATAAGAGTGAAGTATGTTGGCGGAGTCATTCTCAAGAACTCTCTAGTTCTTCTTCTTCTGGATCCACACCATCTTGATGGGAATCCTCGGAGTTGTAGTTGTACTTGATGAAGTGGAACTTGATGTAGTCTTGGGAACCCACTTGACCAAGGCCTTAGGAGCTTCTTCAAATGCATCAATTTCCTCTTGAAGCTTGTCCTTGCCTTTTTCCATGTGGTCTTGTGGTGGAAGATCATCTTGAGCTTGTGTCCCTTTGAAAGAAGTAGGATCATACTTCTCTTGTTGAGGAACAAACTTCGTCTTGGGGTACTGATCTTCTTCCCACTCAACTCCATTGGCATTGAACTTTCGTTCAAAACCAATACCTTGATTCTTCCGATGCCTTCCTTGCTTGCGTACAATTTCCTCGAATTGCTTACTCCCGGCAAGGCTCTTGTAAACACCTTTCTCTATGATTCCCTTCAATAAGCTATTTTCTTGCTCAAGTGTAACTTGGCTAAGAGAATCATTAGTGGAATCAAGAGAACCACTAGAAGCAACAATATTGGATTTAGCATGATCATTGTTACTACTAGAGGAAGAATCCTTCTTGTTCTTGTTACTAGACTTGACTTGAGGCATGTAAGTGGATAAGAATAAATGCTTGGCAATGTAATAAGAACTTTTCTTGCGAAGATCATCATTGATTGCCTTTAAGAACTCATGCTCTTGCTCAATATTGAGCTTCTCAAAACGTACTCATGAGTCCTTAAAAGTTCTAGATGATCTCCTAAGATAGTTTCATGAGCTAACTTAGGAGTGTTTAGTTCTTTAGTTAGAGACTCAATCTTCTCCTTATTATTGTCATTCGTTTCATCTTGATTAGCATGATTAATAAGTAAATCATCATCACCTAACAAGTCATCTTCATCACTATTGAAATCAACATACCCGGGGTGTGATACCTTTGGACCTTTGGCCATGAAGCATCTTCCAATTCCTTCATTTGGTGAATCAAATATGTCGTAGGAGTTGGTTGACACAAGTGCTAGACCGGCAACACCTTCATCTTGAGTATATTCGGAGTCGGAGTGATAGCTTCTCTCGGAGTGATTGTCAGAGTCGGAGCCGGATACCATTCACCAACATGAGCTTGATGTCTTTGTTTTGTGTAGCTCCTTGATGACTTGTCCTTCCTTTCCGAATCCTTTCTTCTCCAAGAGGGTCTTCGTTCATAACGATCATCCCTACTCCTTCTCTCCCTCGATGGTGATTCGTCTCTTCTACTTCTTCTTTTGGGAGAATCTTCTCTTCTCTTGTAGGGGGCGTACACTCATTGGAGTAGTGTCTGGGTCTTCCACAATTGTAGCAGTTTCGCTCTCGACTAGAAGATCTTTTGTTATTGTAGGACCTTGACTTGGAACTTCTCTCTTTGCTTCTACTCTTGTAGAACTTGTTGAAGTTCTTCACCATTAGGCTCAATTCTTCATTGAAGGTTTGTTTCTCACTTGATGATGTGGGAGCTTCACACGAGGCTTTGTAAGCACCACTTGACTTGTTATGGAGCTCCTCCTTATCCTTGAGTGACATCTCATGAGCAACAATTCTTCCAATGACTTCCCTTGGCTTGAGGTCTTTTTAATTTGGCATCATTTGGATCAATGTGCATACGGTGTCATATTTTCCATCCAAGGCTCTTAGGATCTTCTTGATGACGACTTTGTCGGTCATCTCTTCACTTCCTAAGCCGGCAATCTCATTTGTGATAAGAGCAAGCCTAGAGTACATTTCAGCGACACCTTCACCATCCTTCATTTTGAACTTGTCAAGTTGACTTTGAAGCACATCCAACTTGGATTCCTTGACGGAGTCGGTACCTTTGTGCATATCAATCAAAGTATACCAAATTGCCTTTGCATTCTCAAGACGGCTAATTTTGTTGAATTCTTCGGGGCACAATCCGTTGAAGAGGATATCACAAGCTTGAGCATTGTATTGTAGCATCTTCAACTCTTCTGTGGTAGCTTCACGGTTCGGTTCTCTCCCATCAAAGAATTCACCTTGCAAGCCAATACACACAATAGCCCAAACGGCGGGGTTATGTCCAAGAATATGCATTTTCATCTTATGCTTCCAACTAGCAAAATTAGTGCCATCAAAGTAAGGACCTCTACGGTGGTAATTTCCCTCGCTAGACGCCATACTCTCCTAGGTTGTGAAACCAAGGCTATGACCACCAAAAGCTATGGAAATCAAAGCAAATGGAGACCAAAGCTCTAATACCACTTGTAGGATCGAAAGTATGTCTAGAGGGGGGTGATTAGACTACTTGACCAAATAAAAATCTAGCCTTTTCCCAATTTTAGTTCTTGCCAGATTTTAGCAACTTCGGACAAGTCAAGCAAGCATGCAAAGAGCATATGAGCAACGGAAAGTAAAGCATGCAACTTGCAGGAATGTGAAGAGAAGGGTTTGGAGGATTCAAACGCAATTGGAGACACGGATGTTTTGTCGTGGTTCTGATAGGTGGTGCTATCGTACATCCATGTTGATGGAGACTTAAACCCATGAAGGGTAACGGTTGCGCGAGTCCACGGAGGGCTCCACCCACGAAGGGTCCATGAAGAAGCAACCTTGTCTATCCCACCATGGCCATCGCCCACGAAGGACTTGCCTCACTAGCGGTAGATCTTCACAAAGTAGGCGATCTCCTTGCCCTTACAAACTCCTTGGTTCAACTCCACAATCTTGTCGGAGGCTCCCAAGTGACACCTAGCCAATCTAGGAGACACCACTCTCCAAGAAGTAACAAATGGTGTGTTGATGATGAACTCCTTTCTCTTGTGCTTCAAACGATAGTCTCCCCAACACTCAACTCTCTCTCACATGATTTGGATTTGGTGGAAAGAATATTTGAGTGGAAAGCAACTTGGGGAAGGCTGGAGATCAAGATTCATATGGTAGGAATGGAATATATTGGTGTCAACACAAGTGTAGGTGGTTCTCTCTCAGAAAAAGTAAGTTGGAAGTGTAGGTTCGTTCTGATGGCTCTCTCCATGAATGAAGAGGTGGTGGAGGGGTATATATAGCCTCCACACAAATCTAACCATTACACACAACTTGCCAAACTCGGTGGGACCGAATGGTTAAACTCGGTCGGACCGATTCAGCAAAGCTACTGACCGTTATGATTTTCGGTGGGACCGACATGCAACTCGGTAGGACCGATATGATTATGGTTAGGGCATAACGTAATCTCGATGAGACCGATTACACAAACTCGGTGAGACCGATTTTGCTAATAAGCTAACCAGAGAGCTGGTCAGGTAAACTCAGTGGGACTAATCGCTCATTTCGGTGAGACCGAAACGTTACGATGGGGAAACAGAGAGTTTGCATTACAATCTCGGTGGGACCGATCGCTCATCTCGGTGAGACCGAAATGCTACGAAGGGAAACAGAGAGATTACAACCCCATCTCGGTGAAACCGAGATCCCTATCGGTGAGACCGATTTGCCTAGGGTTTGTGGCAGTGGCTATGACATATGAAACTCGGTGGCGCCGGATAGGAAGAATCGGTGGGGCCGAGTTTGAATTTTGGTTTAGGTCATATGTGGATGTGAGAAAGTAGTTGAGGGTTTTGGAGCATATCACTAAGCATTTTGAGCAAGAACCTCATTAAGCAACACCTCATCCCTCCTTGATAGTATTGGCTTTTCCTATAGACTCAATGTGATGTTGGATCAGTAAAATGGAAAATGTAGAGTCTTGAGCTTTGAGGTTGAGCCAATCCTTTGTCCTTAGCACTTTGAGGGGTCCACTTTTCTTATCCATGCCATGCCAATCATTGAGCTTTCCTGAGATATTAATCTTGAAATAGCATTAGCTCAATGAGCTATATGTTGTTAGGAATTACCAAAACCACCTAGGGATAGTTGCACTTTCACGTTTGGACTCCGTTTGATATTCCTTTTCTATGAAACACCGAAATAGGCAAAAAACAGCAATTTGGGCTGGGCCTCCGGTTAATAGGTTAGTCCCAAAAATAATATAAAAGTGTAAAATACATCCCATTAACATCCAAAACAGATAATATAATAGCATGGAACAATCAAAAATTATATATACGTTGCAGATGTATCAGCATCCCCAAGCTTAATTCCTACTCGTCCTCGAGTGGGTAAATGATAAAAACAGAATTTTTGATGTGGAATGCTTTCTAGAATATTCTTCAATGTATTTTTATCTATTGTGGCATGAATGTTCAGATTCGAAAGATTCAAGATAAAAGTTTATTGTTGACATAAAAATAGTAATACTCCAAGTATGCTAATCAAGCAATTATGTCTTATCAAAATACCAAAGCCAAAGAAAACTTATCCCTACAAAGTCATATAGTTTGGCCATGCTTCATTTTCGTCACACAAAATTCTCTCATCATGCACAACCCCGATGACAAGCCAAGCAATTGTTTCATACTTAGCCTTTTCATAGTCTTTCAACTTTTACGCAATATATGAGCGCGAGCCATGGACATAGCACTATGGGAGGAATAGAATATGATGATTGAGGTTGTGTGAGAAGACAAAAGGGAGAAAGTCTCACATTGGCGCGGATAATCAGTGGGATATGGAGATGCCCACCGATTGATGTCAATGCAAGGAGTAGGGATTGCCATGCAACGGATGCACTAGAGCTATAAATATATGAAAGATCATCAAAGAAACTAAGTGGGTGTGCATCCAACTCGCTTGCTCACGAAGACCTAGGGCATTTGAGGAAGCCCATCATTGGAATATACAAGCCAAGTTTATAATGAAAAATTCCCACTAGTATATGAAAGTGACAAAATAAGAGACTCTCTATCATGAAGATCATGGTGCTACTTTGAAGCACAAGTGTGGAAAAAGGATAGTAACATTGTCCCTTCTCTCTTTTTCTCTCATTTTTTTATTTTTTTATTTGGGCCTTCTTTTTTTTGGCCTCTTTTTTTCGTCCAGGGTCTCATCCCGACTTGTGGGGGAATCATAGTCTCCATCATCCTTTCCTCACATGGGACAATGTTCTAATGATGATCATCACACTTTTATTTTCTTACAACTCAAGAATTACAACTCGATACTTAGAACAAAATATGACTCTATGTGAATGCCTCCGGCGGTGTACCGGGATTGCGATGAATCAAGAGTGACATGTATGAAAAAGTTATGAATGGTGGCTTTGCCACAAATACGATGTCAACTACATGATCATGCAAAGCAATATGACAATGATGATGCGTGTCATAATAAATGGAACAATGGAAAGTTGCATGGCAATATATCTCGGAATGGCTATGGAAATGCCATAATAGGTAGGTATGGTGGCTGTTTTGAAGAAGATATAAGGAGGCTTCTGTGTGATAGAGCGTATCATATCACGGGGTTTGGATGCACCGGCGAAGTTTGCACCAACTCTTAAGGTGAGAAAGGGCAATGCACGGTACCGAAGAGGCTAGCAATGGTGGAAGGGTGAGAGAGCATATAATCCATGGACTCAACATTAGTCATAAAGAACTCACATACTTATTGCAAAAATCTACAAGTCATCAAAACCAAGCACTACGCGCATGCTCCTAGGGGGATAGATTGGTAGGAAAAGACCATCGCTCGTCCCCGACCGCCACTCATAAGGAAAGCAATCAAAGAACACCCCATGCTTCAAATTTGTCACATAAAGTTCACCATACGTGCATGCTACTGGACTTGCCAACTTCAACACAAGTATTCATCAATTTCACAATTACTCAACTAGCACACTTCTAATATTACCCCCTTTATATCTCAAAGCCATCTATCAAGCATCCAACTTCTTTTAGCATTTAAAATTTATAACCTAAGTGAATTACCATGCTGTTCTAAAGGACTCTCAAAATTATATAAGTGAAGCATGATAGATCAATTATTTCTATAAAGTAGAACCACCGCCGTGCTCTAAAAGATATAAGCGAAGCACTAGAGCAAAAAACTATATAGCTCAAAAGATATAAGTGAAGCACATAGAGTATTCTAATAAATTCCAATTCATGTGTGTCGCTCCCAAAAGGTGTGTACAACAAGGATGATTGTGGTAAACTAGAAAGCAAAGACTCAAATCATACAAGAGGCTCCAAGCAAAACACATATCATGTGGCGAATAAAAATATAGCTCCAAGTAAAGTTACCGATAGACAAAGACGAAAGAGGGGCTTTTTGGTGTCCTTGAATTTTACCTTGGGGTGCATTGGGCATCCCCAAGCTTAGGCTTTTGCCACTCCTTGTTCCATAATCCATCAAATCCTTACCCAAAACTTGAAAACTTCACAACACAAAACTTAAAAGAAAATCTTGGCGAGCTCCGTTAGTAAAAGAAAACAAACTACCACTTCAAGGTACTGTAACGAAATCATTCTTGATTTATATTGGTGTTAAACTTACTGTATTCCAACTTCTCTATGGTTTATAAACTCTATTACTAGCCATAGATTCATCAAAATAAGCAAACAACACACGACAAACAGAATCTGTCAAAAACAGAATAGTCTGTAGTAATCTGTAGGTTTCGAATACTTCTGGAACCCCAAAAATTCTAAAATAAATTACTGGAAGTGAGGAATTTATATATTAATAATCTTCAAAACGAATTAACTAAATATCACTCTCCAGTAAAAAAATGGCAGCAATTCTCGCGAGCGCTAAAGTTTCTGTTTTTTACAGCAGGATCAAAAATACTTTCCCCAAGTCTTCCCAACGATTCTACTTGGCACAAACACTAATTAAACACAAGAAACATAACCAAAACAGAGTCTAGATAAATTATTTATTACTAAACAGTATCAAAAATCAAGGAATAGAAATAAAATTGGGTTGCCTCCGAACAAGCGCTATCGTTTAACGCCCTTAGCTAGGCATAAAAGCAAGGATAGATCTAGGTATTGTCATCTTTGGTATGCAATTCTTCAATAAGACACCTATAACCCCTAGGAGTCTCTTTCTTTCTATTAATTATCAAACTCCTAGGCACAAAATCAGGAAAATCATTTGTAGCAAAAGGTTCCTTAAGGATAGCAAGAAAGTTGGGTGGACACTTATGGATTTGAGGTCCGCATTTCCCTTACTAGAAGTTTCACCCTTAACTTTAGGAACATACATCAATTTGGCAATCTTAGCATTAGAAGGAGTGTTTTTCATGGAAGAAAAGGAAGATCCTAGGTTGGTAATAATATCCTCAATTTTATCAATTCTAGTGGGATCTTGATCTATCTTTTCATTAACCATAGGTTCCTTTTCTTTAAAAAATTTAAGAGCCACACCTACCTTAGATCTGTATTGGGTAACTTGGTTGTGGATCTTTCTATCCAAATTTTCAATCAACTCTACGGTAGAAACTTTATTTTCAATAATTTCAAGCCTTTGCATCACATGTTCTAAAGTTAAAGTAGTTCCATTAACCAAAAGAGGTGGTGGGACAAACAAATCTATCGTAGCATTATAAGAATCAAAAGTATGGCTACCCAAGAAATTTCCTCCGGTAATGGTATCAAGAATATATCTATTCAAAGGCGTGATGCCTACAAAAAAATTGCGAAGAAGAACAGAAGTAGATTGCTTCCTAGTAGATCTATTTTCCACATTGCAAATTATGTATCAAGCATCTTTTAGATTTTCTCCCTCCCTTTGTTTAAAATTAAGAACTTCATTCTCGGGAGACAAGGGAGTAGATAAAGGACTAGCCATCACGACGAGGCAAGCGAAAAAGATGCGAACGGAAAAGAGAGGGCGAATAAAACGGCAAGGGTGAAGTGGGGGAGAGGAAAACGAGAGGCAAATGGCACATAATGTAATGCGAAGGATAGGAGTTGTGATGGGTACTTGGTATGTCTTGACTTGGCATAGATCTCCCCGGCAATGGTGCCAGAAATCCTTCTTGCTACCTCTTGAGCACTGCGTTGGTTTTCCCTTGAAGAGGAAAGGGTGGTGCAGTAAAGCAGCATAAGTATTTTCCTCAGTTTTTGAGAACCAAGGTATCAATCCAGTAGGAGACCACGCGCGAGTCACCTTGTACCTACACAAACAAATAAGAACCTCGCAACCAACGCGATAAAGGGGTTGTCAATGCCTTCACGACCACTTGCAAGAGTGAGATCTGATAGAGATGATAATAATAAGATAAGTATTTTTGGTATTTTTATGATATTGATTGAAAGTAAAGATTACAAAATAAAATAGATCGGAAACTTCTATGATGGAAAATAGACCCGGGGGCCATAGGTTTCACTAGTGGCTTCTCTCAAGATAGCATAAGTATTACGGTGGGTGAACAAATTACTGTCGAGCAATTGATAGAAAAGCGAATAATTATGAGAATATCTAAGCATGATCATGTATATAGGCATCATGTCCGTGACAAGTAGACCGACTCCTTCCTGCATCTACTACTATTACTCCACACATCGACCGCTATCCAGCATGCATCTAGAGTATTAAGTTCATAAGAACAGAGTAACGCCTTAAGCAAGATGACATTATGTAGAGGGATAAACTCATGCAATATGATATAAAGTCCATCTTTTTATCCTCGATGGCAACAATACAATATGTGTTGTTTCCCTTTCTGTCACTGGGATCGAGCACCACAAGATTGAACCCAAAGCTAAGCACTTCTCCCATTGCAAGAAAGATCAATCTAGTAGGCCAAACCAAGCTGATAATTCAAAGAGACTTGCAAAGATAAACCAATCATACATAAAAGAATTCAGAGAAGATTCAAATATTGTTCATAGATAATCTGGATCATAAACCCACAATTCACCGGATCTCGACAAACACACCGCAAAAATAAGAGTTACATCGAATAGATCTCCAAGAGAATCGAGGATAACTTTGTATTGAGATCCAAAGAGAGAGAATAAGCCATCTAGCTAATAACTATGGACCCGAAGGTCTGAGGTAAACTACTCACACATCATCAGAGGGACCATGGAGTTGATGTAGAGGCCCTCCGTGATCAATGCCCCCTCCGGCGGAGCTCCGGAAAAGGCCCCAAGATGGGATCTCTTGGGTACAGAAGGTTGCGGCGCTGGAAATAGGGTTTCGTGGTGCTCCTGTATGTTTGCGGGGTATGTGAACATATATAGGGGGAAGAAGTAGGTCGGTGGAGCTACAAGGGGGCCACGAGGGGGAGGGCGCACCCAGGGGGTAGGCGCGCCCCTGCCTCGTGGCCGCCTCGTTAATTGCTTGACGTCCACTCCAAGTCCTCTGGATCACGTTTGTTCCAAAAATCACGTTCCCGAAGGTTTCAGTCCATTTGGACTCCGTTTGATATTCCTTTTCTACGAAACACTGAAATAGGCAAAAAAACAACAATTTGGGCTGGGCCTCCGGTTAATAGGTTAGTCCCAAAAATAATATAAAAGTGTAAAATAAAGCCCATTAACATCCAAAACATATAATATAATAGCATGGAACAATAAAAAATTATAGATACGTTGGATATGTGTCAACCATGACCAAGTTTGCTAGCCAGTCCGGATGTTTGATTTCTCTGATAAACCCGGCTTTGAGTATCTTGGCTAGCTCCTCCCCCATAGCCTGTCGTTTGGGTTCGGAGAATCACCGCGGTGTTTGCTTGACTGGCTTGTATCCCTTCAGTATAATGAGACTATGTTCGGCCAGTTCACGTGGGATTCCTGGCATATCAGAAGGGTGCCAGGCAAAGATGTCCCAATTCTCGCGCAAGAACACGTGTAATGCGGCATCGACCGTCGGATCCAGCTGTATCCCAATGGAAGTTGTCTTCTTGGGGTCCGTTGGGTGAACTTGAGATTTGACTATTTTGTCTGCTGGTTTGAAGGAAGTTGACTTAGGTCTCTTGTCAAGTATTACGTCGTTCCTATCCACTGTGGAACGTAAGGTGGTTAATTCTTCGGTCGTGAGGGCCTCCGACAGTGCCTCGAGGGCCACGGAAGCAGTTTTGTTTTTGGTGCGGAGTGCTATGTCCGGATCACTCGTAATAGTGATAACTACGTTGGGCCCAGGCATTTTGAGTTTCATATACCTGTAATGGGTTATAGCTTGAAAGCGTGTGAATGCGTCTCGCCCCAGCAGGGCGTGGTACCCGCTGTTGAAAGGTGCCACATGGAAGAGTAACTCTTTGGACCTATAATTCTCCGGCGTGCCGAATACCACGTCGAGTTTGATTTTCCCCAAGCATCTTGCTTCCCGACTGGGGATAATGCCTCAAAAGGTCGTATTACTCTACTCAATGTGACTCCTGTCCATTTTCATTTTATTGAGCATGTACTCATAGATGAGGTTCAGTCCGCTGCCACCGTCCATTAACATTTTGCTTCCCCAAGCATCTTGCTTCCCGACTGGGGATAAAGCCATCCACGATTGGGTTTAGGACTAAGGCAGCTGGTGCCCGGACTGAGCGAGACCTTGGTTCGTCCTTGACATTGAAAGTAATCGTCGTATCATTCCAAGGGTTTATTGCTGCTATTTGGCAAACTTCGGCGAGGTCGCGGAGCGCCCTTTTGGGACGATTATTTGATGAGAAGGTCTCGAAGACCGTGAATACATTGAGATCGTCATCCTCCGAAGAGTACTTCTCTGGGGTATTGTTGGTGAGGATACCTTCACCGCTCTTGGCCACTTGCCAGAGTATCCAACATGCCCGTAGGCTGTGCATTGGTTCGGTATCCGGCGTCATGTGTACTTGACAGGGCCTATCGAGCCATTCCTCGAAGACAGTTCTATGTACCATAAAGGGCTTAATTTTCTTGTCCACGGGATGATGGTCAGGTGCCCCGCGAGGGTGCACCCTTTTTGTCCGTCCGGGAGATGGCTTAAAGGCCTACGGTTCCCAGCAGGCTGCCTGAGTTTTCCAAGCGCTTTCCATTGCGCAGTACTTCTGCACTATGTGTGCCAAATCTGCAAAGTGCAGTATGCGACATCAGTTGAGGGCATTAAGGATTCCCTCATCCGTACAGTTGTTGCAAAATACTGAGATCGCTTTGTCGTCGAAGAAATCTTTAATCTTGTTTTTAACAAGTAGGAATCTAGCCCAAAAGTGATGGACCATTTCCTGAGGTTGCTGACATATATACATTAAATCGCATATGTCTAGGGGACCAGAATTGCTTGGGCAGTATTGCTTGTGGTGGGCGGGTGGGATTAAATCTGACCCGTGGCCCACTGAGGAATCCGGGTTTTGAAGAATTTTTGAGTTCAATGGCCCAGGTTCCGGAGTGTCCTGAGAGTTTTAGGCTCGAAGCCTGGTTCTATGTTCGGAGGACGGATAGTTTCCCAAAGATGGGCATCCGGCCCGCGTAGCTCGAAGATCCAAACTGTGGGGACCCTGACTCATAGGTCGTGATCACCGAATGCACATGTAAAGTGATCCCAGAGATCAATGCTCACTGAACACACAGAAGCTGAATAACAAGAGTCTTACATCCATACATACCGTCTTACATAATTTATGACCATTATGGTCAAGTCTTGAGTATAACTTCGCAGTGGAAAACTTCATCGATAACTTGGACCCATGCCATCTGCCTTAACCCTACAGGCATTCTGACAGCTAGCTCACATGTTTGTTACCGAAGTATTCTTCATCATATCATGTTCTTTCATGCCTGGCCAATAAAATAACCAGTGGCAAGCCAATGAGTACTTTGAATGTACTCGCAATCAACCCATGTTTTGGCTCAAGATACAACAATGCATGAAATAGGTAAATTTTTCCAGAAAGATAATTTTGTTGTGTTATGACATGTTCAACAACTGGTAAAACATGCATCATATGAATTCAAGTAACCTAGGAACTGGTTACAGATATCAACATAAAGGGAGTGGGCTCCAACCCAACTCATCCATGTAAAGTCCTTTGACTTGACCCAAGTAGTTCTTCCCACATACACTGGTTTGTAAACAAGTCGACGTAGCCCAAGAGCGGTTACCCAACTGTCCTTGACCGTGGACACGGCTATTCAAATAGTTTTACACTCTGCAGAGGTTGCACACTTTACCCACAAGATCCGGGGAACTTCCGTGTCATCCACGACCCGCGGTACCTCAAGTACCCGGGGTAAGCACCCGATAACTATCTTTCCCTAGACGACACTAACATAGAGTCCACTCGATTGGCAGTAACCCCCGTGCCCAACATTTCACATCTTAAAATTGTGAAGCCTCGCTCCCATATCCATCACATACCACAAGCATGGGGTACCAACGGTGTGTCCGGTGCCCTGTGAAGACAGTCATGGCCGCCCTACCTAGCACGACCCCGTCCCGAGAGAGCGCAACAACAATTCTCCCATCACTAGTGATGCGGGCTCCAAGCTAGTATCGGCCTAGGTAATCAATAATGCCCTTTCCCATATAAGGGTAGAGTGGTTGCGCATGTAAGGTTGGAATAACAACCGCAACTTAAACCAATCTGTTTTGAAAACAACACACACACTTGCCTCGGTACACCACTTCGTCATCAAGTGGCTACCCAACTCATCATCTCCCCCTGGGCATAAGTGGCACCCGATGGGGTTTTTGAAAAGTCTTTTGGAAATACTTTGTCTCCATCACCATGCATATTCCCGCCCCTTTTTGCGTAGCGACTACTTTAGCATCCTATCTACTCCCACCCGCATAACCCTCATAAGGAGGTAGGGTCATGCACAATGCAAGTATCAACGAGGAAGTAACGGAGGCAAACCATCAAAGTGGTTCCACCTCATCATGATTCCATTGCAACAACAATATGGTGCTATATGTCATGCATAAAAAGGGTTTCATAGACATGGTCAAAGGGTTGCTTGCCTGTTTTAACAAAGCCTTCGAGGTCTTCAAATATCTCTGGTCCAACTCCAAGCATTTTGTCTACTTCATCAACTATCGTTGAAAGCAACCATAATAAGCAACACAACAAGGCAGAAAATAAAAGTGCTCTAAAAATATTGATTTGACTTTTCTAGGACATCTCTGGTTATATGAAAATTAACCAGAGTGGTTTCAATGGAATTTGGTCAGTGGACATCTCTAAACATTTTGATATGATGGAATCAAGGGGTTTATGGATTTGTAAGAAGTGTACAAAAACATATTTTTGAAAAATGAGCAAAGGCACCCATTTAACAAACCATGATTTTAGAAGCATCTAGGAGTTGGTTTCACTGGATTTGGAGTTCAAATGATTTTCTTATGAATTTGCAAGGTTGACAAATATGAAGAAATGGCTCATTATTTTGTGTGGTACAGAAAGTATTAAGAAAAATGTTCATAAACTAAGTTATGAACTTAGAATCATCTAGGAATTTGAATCATGGCATTTGGATCAATTTTGAGCTCTCTGTGATTTTCTAAAGTTCATCGCAAAAATAGGAAAATATGGTTTTTCGAAATATGTGTGAAGAAAAGTTTCCTGGAAAAATGTGTAAACATCACCATCTGATAGATCATGAATTTATGAACTACTAAAAATTTGAATCATCAAATTTGGAGCTCTGTTGAATTATTTATGGATTTTTGAAGTTGACTGGAAAAAGAAAATGGAAATAAGGCTTTAACCTTATCCTGCGCACGGGGCGACAGATAGACCGTGGGCCGGCCCAGCGGCTCGGCTGCGCGGGCAGATGTGGTGATGTCGAAGGCGGCTTCGCGGGGGTGCGCCTTCGCGCAGGGGAGGCGGATCCGGCCAAAGTCGTTTCCACTTAAACGGTCGGGCCCGCCCGCTGGGTCGCTGACGCGCGGGGCCCAGCAGCAGGCTGTCTTCAACCTCCCGCACGCGCTCCGGCCGCGGGGTGGACCGGCTCCCGCCGGTGATTGCCGGGGCTACAAAGCACCCTCGGCAACGTTCTTCCCACCGGCGTGACCAACGCAGAGAGGCGCTTCCAGCCACTGGTCACACGCATGCCAGGGAGGACCTGGTCAAGGAGAGCACCGTCCGTGGCGGACGTGGCCGACGGCGATGGCGGGCACAGCGCTCCGGCCGTCGGGAGGAGTAAACGGAGTGCGGGGGAGCTCCACGGGGGCAGTAGAGATGCAAAGTAACCCATAGGTGGGGAGGAGAGGGCCCGGACGACGAGAATTTAGGCGGTGATTGGCGGCTCGGCTCCGGCCATGGACGAGGTTGGAGGGCGCGAGGAGGGGAGTGGGTTGGTCCAGGGGCTGCATGGGAGGGAGAGAGAGCCAAATGGGTAGAGAGATCTCGGCGTGGCCTTAAGTAGCCGACCCGTGGCTCACCGTGGACGCGGCAGACGGGTGGCCGCGGCAACGGCTCGGGAGGCAAGGCGAGAGGGCGAGGACTTGTCTGCAGTGTTAGTGGGGCTGGAGTAGGGCGCCAGGAAGAGAGAGAAGGAGCGGGGCGAGCTGCACGCGGCCACAGGAGCTGCGCGAGCATTAGCCGAGCCGGGCGGCTTTGGGCACGCGCCGCAGGAGGTGAGAGAGAGGGAGAGACGAGTGGGCCTACACGGTGGCGTGTTGCGGACGTCGAGGCACCTCGACTGGCGTGAGAAGGAGGCCCGAGGCGGTCGGGGGACGCGGCATCAACGGTCGCCTGCTCTGCCTCGCGCTCCATAGCGCGACTTTGGCCGGCACCCATGGCTTTTTTGCGCACACCCGCGCGCCCACTTGTGGCTGGCGTATGCAGGAGGAATAAACAAGAGGGGTGGAGGATTTGGATGCTTTGGAACTTGCCAGGAGTGAGAGAGAGATGAGAAAGGGAGTGAAAAGTGGCTGTCCAGAGAAGAAAAATGGGTCTCTGCCCCTTAATCATTTCTCCTTGGGCAGCTACGCATGCATGAGGTAGAGGAGGAGCAGCTAAGGCTGTGGGAAGAAGTTCAAATCATGGAGATTAGTGGAAATGGCCAAAACATGCATTTTAAGTATCTGCCAGAAGGTGTTTGATGTAGGTTTGGGCAAGCAAATGGACTTCCCTTGTCATGGGGCCTGACAGGGTCAAATGGCCTGAGAAAATAAGAGGTTCCACCAAGATTTAGTTCATTTGGGCAAAGTTGCCAATGTAACTTTTGTAAACCCTAGAAATCAGCATAAATGGACTTTCCAAGATTTAGTCATGCAAATCTATTCTCCTTGATGCACCACTTGGCTTAGTGTCATCATTTTAGGATTTGAACATGTCCACAAAAATTCAGACCAAAAGGACACACTTGGCAATGTAGAGTTGTTCAAACTTGGATCTGGACAGAGAGGGTTTTGGGGCACTTTTGTGAACCAACATTATTTTGATTGATATGAAACTTTGCAAGATCATCGCATTATGCATATGTGACTTACTAGAATTTTCATGGATTTATTTGAAAATATTTCTTATAGAAATATTTCAAATATTTGAAATGAGCTAAAATGGTTCTGGAGGGTTTTGTCCAATATTTTGATCATGACCATATGTTGAAACTCATATATATGGAAAATATATGTCCACTGAGTTTCCCTGATTTTTCTCAAATATTTTTGAAGCTTTAAAATAATTTTAACCTATTAAAGACCATTTCTGGCCTTAAGAAAAAGCCTTTAAATAAAATAGGAAAATAAATTTTAAAATTATATTTGTGTGGTTTATGGGAGTCCTATGCCTAATAGGTTTCAAATAAACCTTTTGTAAGATTTTTCGCACCCTTAATTAAGTAGTTGTAGTTCAAGTCTCAATTCAGGGGTTTTTGGAAAACCTAATTTAGAAAATACTTTTTGGCCAAATTATTTTTGCAAGAAATTATTTTTATGTCCTACACACATGGCATGATCATTGGGCAAGGTTTTGGATCAAGGAGAAGGAGTATAGGAGTTGGAGGATTTATATGATTTTTAGAGCACTTGCAACCAACCAACAAAAAATCAAATCAAACAAAGACCAAAACACTCAAAAGTTTTTGTCAAACCACATTTTATCATGATTGATTAGTTTAAGTGTTGTGGCATGAAAATCAGGGTGTAACACGAACATAGTTTGTTTTTAGCGTAGGAGGAGCAGAATCCTCACCTTGCTCTTCCACGACAGTCACCAGGTGGGTGACCGGTGGGGATATGATTTCTCTCTCGTCGGGTTTAAGCCCAATCAGATCATAATCTATAGAGACCCCCAGGGCGGCGATGTGATCTAGTAGTTCGTTTAAAGACAAAACGTCTGTCGGATCCATCTTATCGACGCTTTCGGGGTTGATGCGGAGATGATTTTTGGCAATCCGGGGGACCGCCTCAGGCTTTATGGCTGGGCGGGTGCCTATGGTGAAATTGCCGATCTGGAGGATCTGCCCAGTGTTGGAATATGCCCTAGAGGCAATAATAAATTGGTTGTTATTATATTTCCTTGTTCATGATAATCGTTTATTATCCATGCTAGAATTGTATTGATAGGAAACTCAGATACATGTGTGGATACATAGACAACACCATGTCCCTAGTAAGCCTCTAGTTGACTAGCTCGTTGATCAATAGATGGTTACGGTTTCCTGACCATGGACATTGGATGTCGTTGATAACGGGATCACATCATTAGGAGGATGATGTGATGGACAAGACCCAATCCTAAGCATAGCACTAGATCATGTAGTTCGTATGCTAAAGCTTTTCTAATGTCAAGTATCATTTCCTTAGACCATGAGATTGTGCAACTCCCGGATACTGTAGGAGTTCTTTGGGTGTGCCAAACGTCACAACGTAACTGGGTGGCTATAAAGGTACACTACGGGTATCTCTGATAGTGTCTGTTGGGTTGGCACGAATCGAGACTGGGATTTGTCACTCCGTGTGACGGAGAGGTATCTCTAGGCCCACTCAGTAGGACATCATCATAATGTGCACAATGTGATCAAGGAGTTGATCACGGGATGATGTGTTACGGAACGAGTAAAGAGACTTGCCGGTAACTAGATTGAGCAAGGTATCGGGATACCGACGATCGAATCTCAGGCAAGTATCATACCGATAGACAAAGGGAATTGTATACGGGATTGATTAAGTCCTTGACATCGTGGTTCATCCGATGAGATCATCGTGGAACATGTGGGAGCCAACATGGGTATCCAGATCCCGCTGTTAGTTATTGACCGGAGAACGTCTCGGTCATGTCTGCATGTCTCCCGAACCCGTAGGGTCTACACACTTAAGGTTCGATGACGCTAGGGTTATAAAGGAAGTTTGTATGTGGTTAACGAATGTTGTTCGGAGTCCCGGATGAGATTCCGGACGTCACGAGGAGTTCCGGAATGGTCCGGAGGTAAAGATTTATATATAGGAAGTCCTATTTCGGCCATCGGGACAAGTTTCGGGGTCATCGGTATTGTACCGGGACCACCAGAAGGGTCTCGGGGGCCCACCGGGTGGGGCCACCTGCCCCGGGGGCCACATGGGCTCTAGGGGGTGTGCCTTGGCCTATATGGGCCAAGGGCACTAGCCCCAAGAGGCCCATGCGCCAAGATATGAGGGATAGGAAGAGTCCTAAAGGGGGAAGGCACCTCCGAGGTGCCTTGGGGAGGAGGGACTCCTCCTAGCCGCACCCTTCCTTGGAGGAAGGGCCAAGGCTGCGCCTCCCCCCCTCTCCCTTGCCCCTATATATATGTGGGGGGTGGGAGGGCAGCCATACCAATGTTCTAGTGCAGCCCTCCCCTTCTCCCAAGTCCTTCTCCTCTCCCATGGTGCTTGGCGAAGCCCTGCAGGATTGCCATGCTCCTCGACCACCACCACGCCGTTGTGCTGCTGCTGGATGGAGTCTTCCTCAACCTCTCCCTCTCTCCTTGCTGGATCAAGGCGTGGGAGACATCATCGGGCTGTACGTGTGTTGAACGCGGAGGTGCCGTCCGTTCGGCACTAGGATCATCGGTGATTTGGATCACGACGAGTACGACTCCATCAACCCCGTTCACTTGAACGCTTCCGCTTAGCGATCTACAAGGGTATGTAGATGCATTCTCCTTCCCCTTGTTGCTAGTCTCTCCATAGATAGATCTTGGTGACACGTAGGAAAATTTTGAATTTCTGCTACGTTCCCCAACAGTGGCATCATGAGCTAGGTCTATTGCATAGATTCTATGCACGAGTAGAACACAAAGTAGTTGTGGGCGTTGATTTTGTTCAATATGCTTACCGTTACTAGTCCAATCTTGATTCGGCGGCATTGTGGGATGAAGCGGCCCAGACCAACCTTACACGTACGCTTACGTGAGACCGGTTCCACCGACTAACATGCACTAGTTGCATAAGGTGGCTGGCGGGTGTCTGTCTCTCCCACTTTAGTCGGAACGGATTCGATGAAAAGGGTCCTTATGAAGGGTAAATAGCAATTGGCATATCACGTTGTGGTTTTGCGTAGGTAAGAAACGTTCTTGCTAGAAACCCATAGCAGCCACGTAAAACATGCAAACAACAATTAGAGGACGTCTAACTTGTTTTTGCAGGGTATGCTATGTGATGTGATATGGCCAAAAGGATGTGATGAATGATATATGTGATGTATGAGATTGATCATGTTCTTGTAATAGGAATCACGACTTGCATGTTGATGAGTATGACAACCGGCAGGGGCCATAGGAGTTGTCTTAATTTATTTATGACCTGCGTGTCAACATAAACGTCATGTAATTACTTTACTTTATTGCTAACCATTAGCTGTAGTAGTAGAAGTAATCGTTGGCGAGACAACTTCATGAAGACACGATGATGGAGATCATGATGATGGAGATCATGGTGTCATGCCGGTGACAAGATGATCATAGAGCCCCGAAGATGGAGATCAAAAGGAGCAATATGATATTGGCCATATCATGTCACTATTTGATTGCATGTGATGTTTATCATGTTTATACATCTTGTTTACTTAGAAACGACGGTAGTAAATAAGATGATCCCTCATTAAAATTTCAAGAATGTGTTCCCCCTAAATGTGCACTGTTGCGACAGTTCGTTGTTTCGAAGCACCACGTGATGATCGGGTGTGATAGATTCTAACGTTCACATACAACGGGTGTAAGACAGATTTACACACGCGAAACACTTAGGTTGACTTGACGAGCCTAGCATGTGTACAGACATGGCCTCGGAACACAGAAGACCGAAAGCTCGAGCATGAGTCGTATAGAAGATACGATCAACATGAAGATGTTCACCGACGTTGACTAGTCCGTCTCACGTGATGATCAGACACGACCTAGTTGACTCGGATCATGTAATCACTTGGATGACTAGAGGGATGTCTATCTGAGTGGGAGTTCATAAGATGAACTTAATTATCCTGAACATAGTCAAAAGGTCTTCGCAAATTATGTCGTAGCTCGCGCTTCAGTTCTACTGTTTAGATATGTTCCTAGAGAAAAATTAGTTGAAAGTTGATAGTAGCAATTATGCGGACTAGGTCCGTAAACTGAGGATTGTCCTCATTGCTTCTTAGAAGGCTTATGTCCTTAATGCACCGCTCAGTGTGCTGAACCTCGAGCGTGGTGTGTGGATGTTGCGAACATCTGACATACACGTTTTGATGACTACATGATAGTTCGGTAATGTTAAATGGTTTAGAGTTGAGGCACCGAAGACGTTTTGAAATGTCGCAAAACATATGAGATGTTTCGAGGGCTGAAATTGGGATTTCAGGCTCGTGCCCACGTCAAGAGGTATAAGACCTCCGACGATTTTCTTAGCCTGCAAACTAAGGGAGAAAAGCTCAATTGTTGAGCTTGTGCTCAGATTGTCTGAGTACAACAATCGCTTGAATTGAGTGGGAGTTGATCTTCCAGATGAGATAGTGATGTTTCTCCGAAGTAATTACCACCAAGCTGCTAGAGCTTCGTGATGAACTATAATATATCAGGGACATATATGATGATCCTTGAGATATTCGCGATGTTTGACACCACGAAAGTAGAAATCAAAAGGGAGCATCAATCGTTGATGGTTAGTAAAACCACTAGTTTCAAGAAGGGCAAGGGCAAGAAAGGGATACTTCATGGAACAACAATTTAGCTGCTGCTCTAGTGAAGAAACCCAAGGTTGAACCCAAACCCGAGACTAAGTGCTTCTGTAATAAGGGGAATAGCCACTGGAGCAGAATTACCCTAGATACTTGGTAGATTAGAAGGCTGGCAAGGTCGATAGAAGTATATTGGATATACATTGTGTTTATGTGTACTTTACTAGTACTCCTAGTAGCACCAGGGTATTAGATAGCGGTTCGGTTGCTAAGTGTTAGTAACTCGAAATAAAAGCTACGGAATAAACGGAGACTAGCTCAAGGTGAGCTGACGATATGTGTTGGAAGTGTTTCCAATGTTGATATGATCAAGCATTGTACGCTCCCTCTACCATCGAGATTGGTGTTTGTGTTGAGCATAGACATGATTGGATTATGCCTATCGCAATACGGTTATTCATTTAAGGAGAATAACGGTTACTCTGTTTATTTGAATAATACCTTCAAGGGTCTTGCACCTAAAATAAATGGTTTATTGAATCTCGATCATAGTGATACACATGTTCATGCCAAAAGATATAAGATAGTAATGACAGTACCACCTACTTGTGGCACTGCCACGTAAGTCATATCGGTATAAAACGCATGAAGAAGCTCCATGTTGATGGATCTTTGGACTCAATCATTTTTGAAAGGATTGAGACATGCGAACCATGTTTGTTGGTAGATATGCATGAAGAAACTCTATACAGATGGATCGTTTGGACTCACTTGATTTTGAATCACTTGAGACATGCAAATCATACCACATGGGCAAGATGACTGAAAGCCTCGTTTTCAGTAAAATGGAACCAGAAAGCAACTTGCTGGAAGTAATACATTTTGATGTGCGCAGTCCAATTAGTGCTGAGGCGTGTAGTGGATATCGTTATGTACTTACTTCACAGATGATTTGAGTAGATGTTGAGTATATTTACTTGATGAATCACGAGTGTGGATTATTGAAAGGTTCAAGTAATTTCAGGGTGAAGTTGAAAGATCGTTGTGACAAGAGGATAAAAGATCTATGATATGATCATAGAGATGAATATATGAATTACGAGTTTGGCACAGAATTAAGACATTGTGGAAATTGTTTCACAACTAATACAGCCTGGAACACCAAAGTGTGATGGTGTGTCCGAACATCATAACTGCACCCTATTGGATATGATGCATACCATGATGTCTCTTATCGAATTACCACAATAGTTTATGGGTTAGGCATTAGAGACAACCACATTCACTTTAAATAGGGCACCACGTAATTCCGATGAGATGACATCGTATGAACTATGGTTTAAAGAAACCTAAACTGTCATTTCTTAAAAGTTTGGGGCTGCGACGCTTATGTGAAAAAGTTTCAGGCTAATAAGCTCGAACCCAAAGCGGATAAATGCATCTTCATAAGACACCCAAAACAGTTGGATATACCTCCTGTCTCAGATTCGAAAGCAATAAAGGATTGTTTCGAGAATCGGGTCCTTTCTCGAGGAAAAGTTTCTCTCGAAAGAATTGAGTGGGAGGATGGTGGAGACTTGATGAGGTTATTGAACCGTCTCTTCAACTAGTGTGTGGCGGGGCACAGGGAGTTGTTCCTGTGGCACCTACACCAATTGAAGTGGAAGCTTATGATAGTGATCATGAAACTTCAGATCAAGTCAATACCAAACCTCGTAGGATGACAAGGATGCATACTACTTCAGAGTGGTACGTAATCCTGTCTTGGAAGTCATGTTGCTAGACAACAATGAGCCTACGAGCTATGGAGAAGCGATGGTGGGCCCAGATTCCGATAAATGGCTCGAGGCCATAAAATCCGAGAGAGGATCCATGTATAAAAACAAAGTGTAGACTTTGGAAGAACTACTTGATGGTCGTAAGGCTGTTGAGTACAGATGGATTTTAAAAGGAAGACGGACAATGATGTTAAGTATCACCATTAAGAAAGCTCGACTTGTCGTTAAGATGTTTTCCGACAAGTTCAAGGAGTTGACTATGATGAGACTTTCTCACACGTAGCGATGCTAAGAGTTTGTTGGAATTATATTAGCGATTACTGCATTATTTATGAAATCTTGCAGATAGGATGTCAAAGCATTGTTTCCTCGACGATTTTCTTGAGGAAAGGTTGTATGTGATACAACCGGAAGGTTTTGTCAATCCTGAAAGATGCTAATAAGTATGCAAAGCTCCAACAATCCTTCTGAGGACTGGAGTAAGCATCTCGGAGTTGGAATGTATGCTTTGATGAGATGATCAAAGATTTTGGGTTTATACAAAGTTATGAGAAACTTGTATTTCCAAAGAAGTGAGTGGGAGCACTATAGAATTTCTGATGAATATATGTTGTTGACATATTGTTGATCAAAAATGATGTAGAATTTCTGGAAAGCGTATAGGGTTATTCGGAAAGTGTTTTTCAATGGAAAGCCTGGATTAAGCCACTTGAACATTGAGCATCAAGATCTATAAAGATAGATCAAAACGCTTAATGGTACTTTCAAATGAGCACATACCTTGACATGATCTTGAAGGTGTTCAAGATGGATTAGTCAAAGAAGGAGTTCTTGCCTGAGTTGTAAGGTATGAAGTTAAGACTTAAAGCTCGACCACGGTAGAATAGAGAGAAAGGACGAAGGACGTCCCCTATGATTAAGACGTAGGCTCTACAATATGCTATGCTGTGTACCGCACCTGAAGTGTGCCTTGCCATGAGTCAGTCAAGGGGTACATGAGTGATCCAAGAATGGATCACAAGACAGCGGTCAAAGTTATCCTTAGTAACTAGTGGACTAAGGAATTTTCTCGATTATGGAGGTGGTAAAAGAGTTCATCGTAAAGAGTTACGTCGATGCAAGCTTAACACCTATCCGGATAGCTTTGAGTAGAGATACCAGATACGTATAATGGAGCAGCAATTTGGAATAGCTCCAAGTAGAACAGTTATTTGAAATGGCTCCAAATGTAGCATAGTAGTTGCATCTACAAGATGACATAGAAATTTGCGAAGTACATACGGATCTGAATGTTGCAGCCCGTTGACTAAAACCTCTCTCACAAGCAACATGATCAAACCTAGAACTCATTGAGTGTTAATCACATAGTGATGTGAACTAGACTACTGACTCTAGTAAACTCTTGGGTGTTAGTCACATGGCGATGTGACCTGTGAGTGTTAATCACATGGCGATGTGAACTAGATTATTGACTCTAGTGCAAGAGGGAGACTGTTGGAAATATGCCCTAGAGGCAATAATAAATTGGTTATTATTATATTTCCTTGTTCATGATAATCGTTTATTATCCATACTAGAATTGTATTGATAGGAAACTCAGATACATGTGTGGATACATAGACAACACCATGTCCCTAGTAAGCCTCTAGTTGACTAGCTCGTTGATCAATAGATGGTTACGGTTTCCTGACCATGGGCATTGGATGTCGTTGATAACGGGATCACATCATTAGGAGAATGATGTGATGGACAAGACCCAATCCTAAGCATAGCACTAGATCGTGTAGTTCGTATGCTAAAGCTTTTCTAATGTCAAGTATCATTTCCTTAGACCATGAGATTGTGCAACTCCCGGATACCGTAGGAGTGCTTTGGGTGTGCCAAACGTCACAACGTAACTGGGTGGCTATAAAGGTACACTACGGGTATCTCTGATAGTGTCTGTTGGGTTGGCACGAATCAAGACTGGGATTTGTCACTCCGTGTGACGGAGAGGTATCTCTGGGCCCACTCGGTAGGACATCATCATAATGTGCACAATGTGATCAAGGAGTTGATCACGGGATGATGTGTTACGGAACGAGTAAAGAGACTTGCCGGTAACGAGATTGAGCAAGGTATCGGGATACCGACGATCGAATCTCGGGCAAGTATCATACCGATAGACAAAGGGAATTGTATACGGGATTGATTAAGTCCTTGACATCATGGTTCATCTGATGAGATCATCGTGGAACATGTGGGAGCCAACATGGGTATCCAGATCCCGCTGTTGGTTATTGACCGGAGAACGTCTCGGTCATGTCTGCATGTCTCCCGAACCCGTAGGGTCTACACACTTAAGGTTCGATGACGCTAGGGTTATAAATGAAGTTTGTATGTGGTTACCGAATGTTGTTCAGAGTCCCAGATGAGATCCCGGACGTCACGAGGAGTTCCGGAATGGTCCGGAGGTAAAGATTTATATATAGGAAGTCCTATTTCGGCCATCGGGACAAGTTTCGGGGTCATCGGTATTGTACCGGGACCACCGGAAGGGTCCCGGGGGCCCACCGGGTGGGGCCACCTGCCCCGGGGGCCACATGGGCTGTAGGGGGTGTGCCTTGGCCTATATGGGCCAAGGGCACCAGCCCCAAGAGGCCCATGCGCCAAGATATGAGGGATAGGAAGAGTCCTAAAGGGGGAAGGCACCTCCGAGGTGCCTTGGGGAGGAGGGACTCCTCCTAGCCGCACCCTTCCTTGGAGGAAGGGCCAAGGCTGCGCCTCCCCCCTCTCCCTTGCCCCTATATATATGTGGGGGGTGGGAGGGCAGCCATACCAATGTTCTGGTGCATCCCTCCCCTTCTCCCAAGTCCTTCTCCTCTCCCATGGTGCTTGGCGAAGCCCTGCAGGATTGCCACGCTCCTCCACCACCACCACGCCGTTGTGCTGTTGCTGGATGGAGTCTTCCTCAACCTCTCCCTCTCTCCTTGCTGGATCAAGGCATGGGAGACATCATCGGGCTGTACGTGTGTTGAACGCGGAGGTGCCGTCCGTTCGGCACTAGGATCATCGGTGATTTGGATCACGACGAGTACGACTCCATCAACCCCGTTCACTTGAACGCTTCCGCTTAGCGATCTACAAGGGTATGTAGATGCACTCTCCTTCCCCTCGTTGCTAGTCTCTCCATAGATATATCTTGGTGACACGTAGGAAAATTTTGAATTTCTGCTACGTTCCCCAACACCCAGGAACTAGGGCTTTTCCAGAGGTGATTTTGTCGTTGATAACGAGGCGAGCCATCGATCCTTCTATCGACAACACGGAGGAACTCTCAATGAAAGCACCAATGTCGGTGTCAAAATTGGCAGATCTCGGGTAGGGGGTCCTGAACTGTGCGTCTAAGGATCAAAGGTAACAGGAGGCAGGGGACACGATGTTTACCCAGGTTCGGGCCCTCTTGATGGAGGTAAAACCCTATGTCCTTCTCGGTTGACTTTGATGAGTATAGGGGTTACAAGAGTTGATCTACCACGAGATCGTAATGGCTAAACCCTAGATGTCTAACATGTATGATCATGATCGTCCCTATGGACTAAACCCTCCGGTTTATATAGACACCGGAGGGGCCTAGGGTTGTACAGAGTCGGTTTACAGAGGAAGTAATCTTCATATCCGAGCACCTAGCTTGCCTTCCACGCTAAGGAGAGTCCCATCCGAACACGGGGGAAATCCTTCCATATTGTATCTTCAAGGCCCATGAGTCTGGCCCGTGTCACATAGCCCGGACACCCAAGGACCCCCTAATATAGGAATTCCTCACATCCCCAAGTCCATCTGCCTCTGGTCCGGATGATGAGGACTATGTTGTGGAGGAAGAGGATGGCATTGCGCCAAGACATTCCATTGGGCAGTCCAAGCCTGGCACTAGGAGGGCACAGGTGCCTCAAGTCCGTGGTGCTGCAATGCCCGTGGTCCATGGTCGTCGCATCTCAATGGAGCTTACCGACAGCGGGGACCGCCTCACACACGACTTCACCACTGTGGGGGTTGGTCCATACCTTGAGTTCCGACGGGATACCAACCAATATGAGATGGTGGCTGATGCCGAGGACCCTTGTTTTCATACTCGCATGCAGCAAGATCTTTACTCGAGTTTCGTCCATGGCCGTGGACTTGCTCCTCATAAATACCTAGATCTTTAGTTCATGCGTGATCATCCTGCCATGTTCCCTGACAACACGGTCAAGATCATTGATGATATGACTCTAGGTCAAGCAATGACCTTCAAATGTGATTGGAATGAAGCTGCCATCCTTCAGTTCTATGCCACCTGCTTCTTTGGGCCAGACAACACTCTCACATGGATGACTGATGACACTGTGCTGAGCATCACCTATGACCGGTTTGTTCAGATTTTGGGCTTCTCTGGTGTTGGTCATGACATCCACAGTATGGATCCTCACTACAAGCCCAAAGGGATTGATGCTTGCATGGCTCTTCTTAAGCCTATCTCTGAGCTCACTCCAGAGGAACGTGCATATCCACCCAATGACTCATCCATTTTCCGGTCCCCCTACTACATTCTCTATCAGTGTGTGCTTCGCACTCTCTATCCTATGAAGGGAGATCGCTCCAGGGCTCACAACTACTGCATTGATCTGATGGTACGTATGCATGATGTGAAGGAAATATGCCCTAGAGGCAATAATAATGTTATTATTTTATTTCCTTATATCATGATAAATGTTTATTATTCATGCTAGAATTGTATTATCTGAAAACATAATACTTGTGTGAATACATAGACAAACTAAACGTCACTAGCATGCCTCTACTTGACTAGCTCGTTACTCAAAGATGGTTATGTTTCCTAACCATAGACATGTGTTGTCATTTGATTAACGGGATCACATTATTAGGAGAATGATGTGATTGACATGACCCATTCCATTAGCTTAGCACCCGATTGTTTAGTATGTTGCTATTGCTTTCTTCATGAGCTATACATGTTCCTATGACTATGAGATTATGCAACTCCCGTTTGCCAGAGGAACACTTTGTGTGCTACCAAACATCATAACGTAACTGGGTGATTATAAAGGAGCTCTACAGGTGTCTCCAAAGGTAAATGTTGGGTTGGCGTATTTCGAGATTAGGATTTGTCACTCTGATTGTCGGAGAGGTATCTCTGGGCCCTCTCGGTAATGCACATCACACAAGCCTTGCAAGCATTGCAACTAATGAGTTAGTTGCGAGATGATGTATTACATAACGAGTAAAGAGACTTGCCGGTAACGAGATTGAACTAGGTATTGAGATACCGACGATTGAATCTCGGGCAAGTAACATACCGATGACAAAGGGAACAACGTATGTTGTTATGCAGTCTGACCGATAAAGATCTTCGTAGAATATGTGGGAGCCAATATGAACATCCAGGTTCCGCTATTGGTTATTGACCGGAGACATGTCTCGGTCATGTCTACATTGTTCTCGAACCTGTAGGGTCCGCATGCTTAAGGTTTCGATGACAGTTATATGAGTTTATGAGTTTTTGATGTACCGAAGTTAGTTCAGAGTCCCAGATGTGATCACGGACATTTCGAGGAGTCTTGAAATGGTTGATACATAAAGATTGATATATTGGATGGCTATATTCGGACACCGGAAGTGTTCCGGGTGATTTCGGAGAAAACCGGAGTACCGGAGGGTTACCGGACCCCCCCCCCCCCCGGGAGAAGTAATGGGCCATATGGGCCTTAGTGGACAGAGAGAAGGGCAGCCAGGGTGGGCTGCGCGCCTCCTCCCCCCACTTCCTTTCCCCCTCCTAGTAGGAGTCCTACTCCTACTAGGAGGAGGACTCCTCCTTGGCGCGCCAATAGGGCCGGCCGGCCTCCTCCCCTTGCTCCTTTATATACGGGAGCAGGGGGCACCCCTAGACACACAAGTTGATCCGTGTGATCATTTTCTTAGCCGTGTGCGGTGCCCCCTTCCACCATAATCCTTGATAATATTGCAGCGGTGCTTAGGCGAAGCCCTGCGACGGTAGAACATCAAGATCATCACCACGCCGTCGTGCTGACGGAACTCTTCCCCGACACTTTGTTGGATCGGAGTCCGGGGATCGTCATCGAGCTGAACGTGTGCTAAAACTCGGAGGTGCCGTAGTTTCTGTGCTTGATCGGTCGGGCCGTGAAGACGTACAACTACATCAACCGCATTGTGCTAACGCTTCCGCTGTTGGTCTACAAGGGTACGTAGATCACACTCTCGCCTCTCGTTGCTATGCATCACCATGATCTTGCGTGTGCGTAGGAATTTTTTTGAAATTACTACGTTCCCCAATAGTGGCATCCGAGCGTAGGTTTTATGTGTTGATGTTATATGCATGAGTAGAACACAAGTGAGTTGTGGGCGATATAAGTCATACTGTTTACCAGCATGTCATACTTTGGTTCGGCGGTATTGTTGGACGAAGCGGCCCGAACCGACATTACGCGTACGCTTACGCGAGACCGGTTCTCCCGACGTGCTTTGCACAAAGGTGGCTAGCGGGTGTCAGTTCCTCCAACTTTAGTTGAACCGAGTGTGGCTACGCCCGGTCCTTGTGGTTTTGATGCGTAGGTAAGATTGGTTCTTACTTAAGCCCGTAGCAGCCACGTAAAACTTGCAACAACAAAGTAGAGGACGTCTAACTTGTTTTTGCAGGGCATGTTGTGATGTGATATGGTCAAGACATGATGCTAAATTTTATTTTATTAGATGATCATGTTTTGTAACCAAGTTATCGGCAACTGGCAGGAGCCATATGGTTGTCACTTTATTGTATGCAATGCAATTGCGCTGTAATGCTTTACTTTATCACTAAGCGGTAGCGATAGTCGTGGAAGCATAAGATTTGCGAGACGACAACGATGCTACGATGGTGATCAAGGTGTCGCGCCGGTGACGATGGTGATCATGACGGTGCTTCGAAGATGGGGATCACAAGCACAAGATGATGATGGCCATATCATATCACTTATATTGATTGCATATGATGTTTAACTTTTATGCATCTTATCTTGCTTTGTTTGACGGTAGCATTTTAAGATGATCTCTCACTAATTATCAAGAAGTGTTCTCCCTGAGTATGCACCGTTGCGAAAGTTCTTCGTGTTGAGACACCACGTGATGATCGGGTGTGATAGGCTCTACGTTCAAATACAACGGGTGCAAAACAGTTGCACATGCGGAATACTCAGGTTATACTTGACGAGCCAAGCATATACAGATATGGCCTCGGAACACGGAGACCGAAAGGTCGAGCGTGAATCATATAGTAGATATGATCAACAGAGTGATGTTCACCAATGAAACTACTCCATCTCACGTGATGATCGGACATGGTTTAGTTGATTTGGATCACGTAATCACTTAGAGGATTAGAGGGATGTCTATCTAAGTGGGAGTTCTTTAGTAATTTGATTAATTGAACCTAAATTTATCATGAACTTAGTACCTGATAGTATCTTGCTTGTTTATGTTTGATTGTAGATAGATGGCCCGTGATGTTGTTCCGTTGAATTTTAATGCGTTCCTTGAGAAAGCAAAGTTAAAAGATGATGGTAGCAATTACACGGACTGGGTCCGTAACTTGAGGATTATCCTCATTGCTGCATAGAAGAATTACGTCCTGGAAGCACCACTGGGTGCCAGGCCTGCTGCTGGAGCAACACCAGATGTTATGAACGTTTGGCAGAGCAAAGCTGATGACTACCCGATAGTTTAGTGTGCCATGCTTTACGGCTTAGAATCGGGACTTCAACAACGTTTTGAACGTCATGGAGCATATGAGATGTTCCAGGAGTTGAAGTTAATATTTCAAGCAAATGCCCGGATTGAGAGATATGAAGTCTCCAATAAGTTCTATAGCTGCAAGATGGAGGAGAACAGTTCTGTCAGTGAGCATATACTCAAAATGTATGGGTATAATAATCACTTGATTCAATTGGGAATTAATCTTCCAAATGATTGCGTCATTGACAGAATTCTCCAATCACTGCCACCAAGCTACAAGAGCTTCGTGATGAACTATAATATGCAAGGGATGAATAAGACTATTCCTAAGCTCTTCGCAATGCTGAAAGCTGCGGAGGTAGAAATCAAGAAGGAGCATCAAGTGTTGATGGTTAACAAGACCACTAGTTTCAAGAAAAAGGGCAAAGGGAAGAAGAAGGGGAACTTCAAAAAGAACAGCAAGCAAGTTGCTACTCAAGAGAAGAAACCCAAACCTGGACCTAAGCCTGAAACTGAGTGCTTCTACTGCAAGCAGACTGGTCACTGGAAGCGGAACTGCCCCAAGTATTTGGCGGATAAGAAGGATGGCAAGGTGAAGAAAGGTATATGTGATATACATGTTATTGATGTGTACCTTACTAATGCTCGCAGTAGCACCTGGGTATTTGATACTGGTTCTGTTGCTAACATTTGCAACTCAAAACAGGGACTACTGATTAAGCGAAGATTGGCTAAGGACGAGGTGACGATGCGCGTGGGAAATGGTTCCAAAGTCGATGTGATCGCGGTCGGCACGCTACCTCTACATCTACCTTCAGGATTAGTATTAGACCTAAATAATTGTTATTTGGTTCCAGCGTTAAGCATGAACATTATATCTGGATCTTGTTTGATGCGAGACGGTTATTCATTTAAATCAAAGAATAATGGTTGTTCTATTTATATGAGTAATATCTTTTATGGTCATGCACCCTTAAAGAGTGGTCTATTCTTATTAAATCTCGATAGTAGTGACACACATATTCATAATGTTGAAGCCAAAAGATGCAGAGTTGATAATGATAGTGCAACTTATTTGTGGCACTGCCGTTTGGGTCATATCAGTGTAAAGCGCATGAAGAAACTCCATACTGATGGACTTTTGGAACCACTTGATTATGAATCGCTTGGTACTTGCGAACCGTGCCTTATGGGTAAGATGACAAAAACACCGTTCTCCGGTACTATGGAGAGAGCAACAGATTTGTTGGAAATCATACATACAGATGTATGTGGTCCAATGAATGTTGAGGCTCGTGGCGGATATCGTTATTTTCTCACCTTCACAAATGACTTAAGCAGATATGGGTATATCTACTTAATGAAACATAAGTTTGAAACGTTTGAAAAGTTCAAAGAATTTCAGAGTGAAGTTGAAAATCATCGTAATAAGAAAATAAAATTCCTACGATCTGATCGTGGAGGAGAATATTTGAGTTACGAGTTTGGTGTACATTTGAAACAATGCAGAATAGTTTCACAACTCACGCCACCCGGAACACCACAGCGTAATGGTGTGTCCGAACGTCGTAATCGTACTTTACTTGATATGGTGCGATCTATGATGTCTCTTACTGATTTACCACTATCGTTTTGGGGTTATGCTCTAGAGACGGCCGCATTCACGTTAAATAGGGCACCATCAAAATCCGTTGAGACGACGCCTTATGAACTGTGGTTTGGCAAGAAACCAAAGTTGTCGTTTCTGAAAGTTTGGGGTTGCGACGCTTATGTGAAAAAGCTTCAACCTGATAAGCTTGAACCCAAATTGGAGAAATGTGTCTTCATAGGATATCCAAAGGAAAGTATTGGATACACCTTCTATCATAGATCCGAAGGCAAGACTTTTGTTGCTAAATTCGGAAACTTTCTAGAGAAGGAGTTTCTCTCAAAAGAAGTGAGTGGGAGGAAAGTAGAACTTGATGAGGTAACTATACCTGCTCCCTTATTGGAAAGTAGTACATCACAGAAACCAGTTTCTGTGACACCTACACCAATTAGTGAGGAAGCTAATGATGATGATCATGAAACTTCAGAACAAGATACTACTGAACCTCGTAGATCAACCAAAGTAAGATCCGCACCAGAGTGGTATGGTAATCATGTTCTAGAAGTCATGCTACTAGATCATGATGAACCTACGAACTATGGAGAAGTGATGGTGAGCCCAGATTCCGCAAAATGGCTTGAAGCCATGAAATCTGAGATGGGATCCATGTATGAGAACAAAGTATGGACTTTGGTTGACTTGCCCAATGATCGGCAAGCAATTGAGAATAAATGGATCTTCAAGAAGAAGACTGACGCTGACGGTAATGTTACTGTCTACAAAGCTCGACTTGTCGCAAAAGGTTTTCGACAAGTTCAAGGGATTGACTACGATGAGACCTTCTCACCCATAGCGATGCTTAAGTCTGTCCGAATCATGTTAGCAATTGCCGCATTTTATGATTATGAAATTTGGCAGATGGATGTCAAAACTGCATTCCTGAATGGATTTCTGGAAGAAGAATTGTATATGATGCAGCCGGAAAGTTTTGTCGATCCAAAGGGAGCTAACAAAGTGTGCAAGCTCCAGCGATCCATTTATGGACTGGTGCAAGCCTCTCGGAGTTGGAATAAACGCTTTGATAGTGTGATCAAAGCATTTGGTTTTGTATAGACTTTTGGAGAAGCCTGTATTTACAAGAAAGTGAGTGGGAGCTCTGTAGCATTTCTGATATTATATGTAGATGACATATTACTAATCGGAAATGATATAGAATTTCTGGATAGCATAAAGGGATACTTGAATAAGAGTTTTTCAATGAAAGACCTCGGTGAAGCTGCTTACATATTGGGCATTAAGATCTATAGAGACAGATCAAGACGCTTAATTGGACTTTCACAAAGCACATACCTTGACAAAGTTTTGAAAAAGTTCAAAATGGATCAAGCAAAGAAAGGATTCTTGCCTGTGTTACAAGGTGTGAAATTGAGTAAGACTCAATGCCCGACCAATGCAGAAGATAGAGAGAAAATGAAAGATGTTCCCTATGCTTCAGCCATAGGCTCTATCATGTATGCAATGCTGTGTACCAGACTTGATGTGTGTCTTGCTATAAGTCTAGGAGGGAGGTACCAAACTAATCCAGGAGTGGATCACTGGACAGCGGTCAAGAACATCCTAAAATACCTGAAAAGGACTAAGGATATGTTTCTCATATATGGAGGTGACAAAGAGCTCATCATAAATGGTTACGTTGATGCAAGCTTTGACACTGATCTGGACGATTCTAAATCGCAAACCGGATACGTGTTTACATTAAACGGTGGAGCTGTAAGTTGGTGCAGTTCTAAACAAAGTGTTGTGGCGGGATCTACATGTGAAGCGGAGTACATAGCTGCTTCGGAAGCAGCAAACGAAGTAGTCTGGATGAAGGAGTTCATATCCGATCTAGGTGTCATACCTAGTGCATCGGGTCCAATGAAAATCTTTTGTGACAATACTGGTGCAATTGCCTTGGCAAAGGAATCCAGATTTCACAAGAGAACCAAGCACATCAAAAGACGCTTCAATTCCATCCGGGATCTAGTCCAGGTGGGAGACATAGAGATTTGCAAGATACATACGGATCTGAATGTTGCAGACCCGTTGACTAAGCCTCTTCCACGAGCAAAACATGATCAGCACCAAAGCTCCATGGGTGTTAGAATCATTACTGTGTAATCTAGATTATTGACTCTAGTGCAAGTGGGAGACTGAAGAAAATATGCCCTAGAGGCAATAATAATGTTATTGTTTTATTTCCTTATATCATGATAAATGTTTATTATTCATGCTAGAATTGTATTATCCGGAAACATAATACCTGTGTGAATACATAGACAAACTAAACGTCACTCGTATGCCTCTACTTGACTAGCCCGTTAATCAAAGATGGTTATGTTTCTTAACCATAGACATGTGTTGTCATTTGATTAACGGGGTCACATTATTAGGAGAATGATGTGATTGACATGACCCATTCCATTAGCTTAACACCCGATCGTTTAGTATGTTGCTATTGCTTTCTTCATGACTTATACATGTTCCTATGACTATGAGATTATGCAACTCCCGTTTGCCGGAGGAACACTTTGTGTGCTACCAAACGTCACAACGTAACCGGGTGATTATAAAGGAGCTCTACAGGTGTGTCCAAAGGTAAATGTTGGGTTGGCATATTTCGAGATTAGGATTTGTCACTCCGATTGTCGGAGAGGTATCTCTGGGCCCTCTCGGTAATGCACATCACACAAGCCTTACAAGCATTGCAACTAAGTTAGTTGCAAGATGATGTATTACATAACAAGTAAAGAGACTTGCCGGTAACGAGATTGAACTAGGTATTGAGATACCGACGATCGAATCTCGGGCAAATAACATACCGATGATAAAGGGAACAACGTATGTTGTTATGCAGTCGGACCGATAAAGATCTTCGTAGAATATGTGGGAGCCAATATGAACATCCGGGTTCCGCTATTGGTTATTGACCGGAGACATGTCTCGGTCATGTCTACATTGTTCTCGAACCCGTAGGGTCCGCATGCTTAAGGTTTCGATGACAGTTATATGAGTTTATGAGTTTTTGATGTACCGAAGTTAGTTCAGAGTCCCGGATGTGATCACGGACATAACGAGGAGTCTCGAAATGGTCGAGACATAAAGATTGATATATTGGACGGCTATATTCGGACACCGGAAGTGTTCCGGGTGATTTCGGAGAAAACCGGAGTACCGGAGGGTTACCCGAACCCCCCGGGAGAAGTAATGGGCCATATGGGCCTTAGTGGAGAGAGAGAAGGGCAGCCAGGGTGGGCCGCGCGCCTCCTCCCCCCTTGGTCCGAATTGGACTAAGAGAGGGGGACGGCGCCCCCCTTTCCTACTCCTACTAGGAGGAGGACTCCTCCTTGGCGCGCCAATAGGGCCGGCCGGCCTCCTCCCCTTGCTCCTTTATATACGGGGGCAGGGGGTACCCCTAGACACACAAGTTGATCCACGTGATCGTTTTCTTAGCCGTGTGCGGTGCCCCCTTCCACCATAATCCTCGATAATATTGTAGCGGTGCTTAGGCGAAGCCCTGTGACGGTAGAACATCAAGATCGTCACCACGCCGTCGTGCTGACGGAACTCTTCCCCGACACTTTGCTGGATCGGAGTCCGGGGATCGTCATCGAGCTGAACGTGTGCTAAAACTCGGAGGTGCCGTAGTTCGGTGCTTGATCGGTCGGGCCGTGAAGACGTACGACTACATCAACCGCGTTGTGCTAACGCTTCCGCTGTCGGTCTACAAGGGTACGTAGATCACACTCTCCGCTCTCGTTGCTATGCATCACCATGATCTTGTGTGTGCGTAGGAATTTTTTTGAAATTACTATGTTCCCCAACATGATGCACCTACTGAGCCTCTTGACACCGCCCACTATATTTGGCATGGGATCCGTCTCTCCAGCTTTATTCAGACGCGTCAATTCCCACATGCTCCATTCATTCAAGCCATAATTGATCACACTGCTCCATTTGAGGTTGCTAAGACCGTTGCGCATTTCATCTGGAGGCCTCCTGTTCATATGCGGATGGTCGCTCCTGCACCGGCTGCTCCACCTCGACCACCTAGGAAGTCTGCTGGTGGGTCTCAGCCCATGGGTTCCTCCATGCCTTCTTCCTCGACTGCTCCTCGTGGTCGTCTTGCCTCGTTCTTAGGCAAGGCTCAGTCTGCCATCATGAAGCCAATCACTTTCAACTGTCAGCTGAATCATGATGTTCAGGGCGCCTCATCATCTCCAAGAATAAGCTCAAGCAGCGCCTTCGTGACCGTGGGAGTCCAGTGAGTGATGATGATCCGATTCCAGCAGCTTCGTCCTCTTCCACCTTCAGTTTCCCGTCTCGTGACGAGTACGCTGAGTTCTTTGATGGTGATGATGACATCCGCCAGGAGTGACAGGGTCCATCTAGTTCTTCGCCCCTTTTTACTTGTTGCTGTCAAAGGGGAAGAAGTAGTATCTTAGTATGGTCATGCTATATGTTGGCTATTTGTGTTAGCTATTATTCAAACTTGTATGTTGCTACTTATGGTTCTTGATCGTTTAAGACTATGTTGTTATCCTTGTGGCTATGAAATGTTTTAGTCTATGTGTTATGGTGGTTTCATATGTGCGTATCTCTCACATTTATATCTCTTCGAGCTACATATGCTACCATGAGAGTTTGTGATGTACATCCTAACATATTCATCTCATGCGCACAATGAGGGGGAGCTAAAGAAAATAGGAACATAAACATATTTTGTATTTTTCCTCTCATGATTGTCAATGCTAAATTTATTTATTGCATCTATGATACTACATGTATGATTGTCATCAACAAACAAAAAGGGGGAGATTGAAAGTGCAATCATTCCCTTACATCATGTTTTGATGTTGATGACAATCTACATGTGGGGGACTAACTATGTTTGTCATGTAAATCTCAGGTGTTAGTCCCCGGTTCATCAAAGTGTGTGGAGCAAGAGCATACGAAGTGATTTTACTCAAGGATGAAGTATCAAAATTGATTACATATTTTTTTTCTTGAGTATAGGATCCCGCACTATTAAGAGGGGATCGATAGGGTTAGTTTAAGGCTTGCTCTTGCCACAAACCTCCGTTCCAAATATGCTTTAGCTCCATCTTTATATTCTCTGGGATGTTTCTGTCTTTGGCCTGCCGGATGTCCGAACTTCACCCCGGATATCGGGCCTCACGCCGGATATCCGGCCAGCAGGCCGGATATCCGGACCTAGCTATCCAGAACGCACTTTGTGCTGGTGCTATTCGCCGGATGTCCGGCCCTCTATGCCGGATGTTCGGGCTCTCCTTGCACCCCAGATTTCTGGTCTTCCTTGCCGGATGTCCAGCCTGTGCTATCCAGAGGACTTCTCAATTTGGTGAACTTGCCGGATGTCCGGCCATGTGCCGGAGGGGTTTCCTGATATGCCAGATGTCCGGGCTTGGCCCCCGGATATCTGGCCCCTCTGCTTTTAACTCTGCTTCTGCTTTGTTCTTCAAGTGCCTCGCCAGGCCGGATGTCCGCCCCCTTGCCCGGATGTCTGGCCTGCCCATTCACTTGTGCTACAACGGCCACATTTATGCTCTCACTATATATAGCCCTTATCCCCCACGAGAGAGGGTTGGCCATTCACTTTGAACAAACCCTAGAACACATTTTACTCTCTCTCTCTCTCTCACTCTTCCACAACAAATCTTAGATCCCTAAGGGATTTGAGAGCATTTGAGAGAAATTGTCCGGCCAAGTGATAGATCCACTCCTTCTCCTTCTTTGCACCAAAGGAATTCGTGGTTTGAGCAAGTTTTGAGTTTTTCCCCATTGTTCTTGTTACTCTTGGAGGTTGGAGACTCCTAGGCGGTAGGAGTCTTCCGGAGAGGAATCGACCATTGTGATTACCCCCGGAAAAGTTTGTGAGGGTTTGGAGACCACCCCAAGGTCTACCACTAGTGGTTGAGAAACGCCTTAGTGGTGTTGTCTCAAAGGGAGAATAGGGTGAGCCTTCGTGGTAACATCCACCTCTCTAACGGTGACTAGCTTCCCTCCATGAACATCGGCATACATCCTCATGCTTGTTTACTCACCTAGTTTTGTTACTTGTTTATCTTGCTTAGCTCCTAGCATACCTTCCAATTGTTAGGCTAACTTTCATATTTCGTATTATTGCCTAAAATTGCTAGGTAACTACTAAAATTTGTAATTGTACCTATTCACCCCCCTCTAGGTCCACCTCGATCCTTTCACCTAGGTTGTGTACATAGTCTAGTAAGCTGATATTGATAATCTACACTCACTAACTAGCTGTACCACATGAACTTAACAAGAAACAAGGCCTACTGCAATCTAAGATATAAGACTAACTAGCACAAAATCATAATTGTACCACACAAACTTAATGGTGAACCAAAGCCAATAGGCGTGTTTGCATCGGGTCCTCAACTCATAGTCTAACATGCGACTCGCGACAGCTGAGCGTGAGCAAATCGTCTGTCACACTTGATGCCTAAGAGAGTGTGGCATGATAGCTTATCTTGATTAGGCGTGCGGTTGTATGGCAGCTACCAAATGATTCGCTAGTTTAGTTGGCACACGACACTTGTGGCTCGGCAGTCGAAGGCGTGATACAAACACACCCTAACTGTCCAAACTCATAACTGTATGACACTCACATCACATACCCCCCCCCCCCCACTTTAGGCATTGTTTTCTTATGGCTACCACTCCAAGGGAATGATCTTTAAAAAAAACTAATCTCCCACCTAACAATTATTATAAGACCCGCAAGCTTGAGATTTGGACTATCCGAGAGACTTCACCCCTGAAGTTGCGATCAAGTGAAAAAATATCCAAGACACTAGAGTTGAATGATGTGTGTGCATTCATGGTTGTGGTATTGTATTACTTGAGATATAATTTTTCATCAAAGTCCGGCCAAAGCCTTGACTTTCAGTGGATCAAAATTCTTCTTGAGTTTACAACAACAAATAGTGCTGGCCATTATAGGGGAGGGGCATTTTTCAATAAAGGGTCTCTCATTTACTTAGACATCGCGCCAAAAGTTATACAAGTTCAACAACCAGTTTTTATCTAACAAAATCTACACAACCAACCAACACTACACATCACACACAAAAAATAGCGGGGAAAGATGATGAGCCGAGCATAACTCAGATTATTAAGTTCATTGTGGTGGAACAACCCAATAACAGGGGCATACCCATGTTGGGCCTAGGCCCCCACTTAATCTCTATTTTTAGCTTTTTTTTTGAGAAAACTCTATTTTTAGCTTTGAATCCCAGTTTTCACTAGTTGGGCCCCAGTTGAGCAAGTGTGCCCCCACTCTCACTTCGGCCCAATCAAAATTCTGGGCTGGTTCTGCCCCTGCCCAACAAAATTGAAGTCCCAGACTTGATACTAGTACTCACAAGATGTTCTTGTCGACTATACTATTTTTTTCTTTTGCGAGAAAACCTTTGACATATTCATCAAATGTTAAGGTAGTACGAAAAACACAAGAAGTAAAATTTACATCCAAGTTCGTAGACGACCTAGCGATGACTACAAGCACTGGAGCGAGCCGAAGGCGCTGTTGTCATCGCCCCTCCCTTGTCAGAGCCGAGCAAACATTGTTGTAGTAGACAATCGGGAAGTCGTCGTGCTAAGGCCCCATAAGACCAGCGCACCAGAACATCAATCCCTACCGATGAAGAGAAGTGTAGATCGGAAGGATCCAACGTGCAAACACACAGACGTAGACTGGATCCCGACGAATTCATCAAAGACAAACGCCGACCGGATCCCACGAGGTTCGCCGGAGATACACCTCCACACGCTCTCCGACGACGCTTGAAGCATCATCAAAACGGGGGTTAGGCCAGGAGAACTTTATTACATCTTCAAGAAGCCGACGCTGCCTCGCCTTCTTGAGTATGATACAAACGTTAACAAAACTTAAAAACGAAACCCTCTCGACGGCAAGGACTGGGATCCACCTCACCTCCATAGTCGAAGGATCATAGGAGATGAGACAGACTGAAGACATGCGGGCGAGAGGCAGGGAAACCTAGAATAGAGTTCGTACGATAGACTATACTGTGTTTGAAAAAGTAGTTGGACGGGCGAGGAAAGGGATGCAACAAAGCGGGAAACGACACGGCCAAGCACGAGGTCAAAGTGACGGACACTCGGTCAGCGCTCCCGAGAAAAACAGAGTGGTCGTAGCTGCGCCGTGCATGCACGAACCCTTGTTGATCGCTCGACTCGACTGGAGTCCACGTTTCACAGCGGTCACAAACCAACGATATGTCGGCCTCGCCTGTAGGAGTACATGCTAGTGATAGTAACTGACAGCTGCGCGTTGCGAACGCGATTAGGACCGGCGTGCTGGTAAGAAGACCCGTTCTTGGTCACTTCGCTGCGATGGTTTAGCTGCCAGCAGTAATTCGCCGGCTTGAGCAATTTATATTACTAGCATTGTTGCCAGTGGATAGATGCCCGGGCCGGGCGGATGTCAGGGGCAGCCATAACCGGTCAATTATTACTGAGTACAGTACGTAGCAGATAAACACGTCTCCTAGCTTGGCTCGAACAATCGCAGATTCTACACACGAAATCTCGCCGTCTCTGACAGTGGAAGTTTCGAACGGCGCCGCGGCCGCACGGACGGGCGCATGCACCCACGTAGGAGCGCCGCAGTTTCGGTTTCCCACACGTGGGAAACGACGCTATCATCTCATCTCGCAGTCGCAGATCTTTTCCTGCACGCAACGCAACGCAACGATAACGCACTCGCATCATTTTTATGCACGGTCCAGAAGCCGCAAGTTGGGCGATGAAAGCCACGCTGCATGCAGCAGTGTTTGGATTTCCGGGGATCGTGATCGGTCGATGGCTCAATCTTTTCTCTTTTTGCCGTTGCTTGTGTCGGTTTCGACGATGATTCATCATACTGGTACAAGGCAGCCGCAGGTCAAACGGTTCGTTGCGGAAGTAAGCAGGTTCGTTCGCGCGCGCGCACAATTAATTATTGCGTCGAGTGTGAACCGATCGGTGAGGCACAGACGGGTCCATACGTACAGGGGCATACCCTTTTGCTTGTTCAACGTAAACACCTCCTCTCCTCTCGCGCGTGTAAATAAATAAAAATAAATACGGAGGCCGGACTTATCCTCTTTTTTTTTGGGAAAGGCCGGACTTATCCATGTAGACAGCAACGTTGCCGTTTGGCGATATCTCTTGTCAGCGCACAGGCTACGAGCTGCTGCGTACAGAACGGCAGCGCTGCAAATGCTTCCCGGTCCTGAAACAAGGAGCAGCAGCACGGTGCGGTGCAGGCCGACCTGAGACGCATTGCTTCTTGCACTACTAGTTAGTTGCGGTCGGCACGATACGGAGCTTTCTCCAAGTGGGAAAGCACCGGAAGACCGGTCTCCACGCGGGGTATATATAATAATTTATATATACCAGTAATCCTGGCGATTAATCCATGCACTGTTGCACGTTGAATTGGTAGGGTTGTAGGTGTGCCCCCCTTTGATGTGAAATCTTATGCGCGTGCGGGCGGGCTGATTGACACTGGGCTGCGTGTACGCCATTTGGCGGGGTTTCGGACAAGGACGGACGTGCGTTCCCCGTCCGTCTGTCCTACGAACGGATCAAACTGAGCTCCCCGAACAATGGATATTAGCCAATCGTGTTTTTTTCCATAGATAAAGAAAAAGGATGAGCATAAAGAATCGAAGCGGCCAGAACGTGCAGAGCCGCGATGGAGGGCTCCCCGGCCCGGCCAGCAGCGGGAGGTATCCCGTGTGCAGGCCACCCGTTTGGGCATATTTCGGCCACTGGGCTTCCGGCCGCCCTGCCGCGCGCGCACTCAGTGTCTCAGTCCCAGGAATCGCCAGGTTTGGGAGTCGTTCTGTTCGTCCCTGCCTCTGCCTCTGCGTGTCAGCCGTCAGCCAAAGGCGCAGTGCGATTCAATGGGCTCTGCGTCTGGGCGTACGGCGTCACGGCGCCGCCCCTGCTGGATACGAGCTGCCTGGGTTTCGTTTCACTTTCTCACTGGGCAAGCGCCCGAAAAGATGTCCAAATTGCGTAGAAAGCGGTTTACAGACCATACATATTACTGCAACGTGCTCTAACTGCAGGGAGGATGATTGCTTGCATGTTTCCTCTACGGAATTTTTAAACACAACATAGACACGGACACTTGTACATATGCACGTAGACTTACTGTTTTCTCTGTGGATAAACACCATGACTGCGACTGAACTAAACATGCTCAACCGAATAGACTACACGTGGAACATGGCATCTCCCCGCTTCCTATAACAGGCTGATAGCAGTTACATCACATCCAACACGAATTAGAAAATGATTAGAGGTACTAAGCGAGAAATTAATTAAATCGATAGAAATGTACGGAGCGGGAGAAGACGCGGTGACTATTAGTATTGAGCAAAATAAACAAGATGCTGTCTCAAAAAAATTAAAATTAAAAAATAAAATAAAAAGATGCGACGCTAACTGAATAACTTAGGGAAAATGGAAGAGAAGAATATGCGCTGATGGGCAGATGACGCAGTGCGTGGGGCTGAGTGGGTGTTTGGCTTACTTTTATCTGGGAAGATATTCCAAGCTAATTACCCTTGCAGATCCGATCTAGACGTCTGAGTTGAGCTATTATGGTTAATAGCCATTGACGTGCATGCATCGCATCAGAAAGCGACGCTGCATCACACCAAAGTGGATGCGATGAGTTAAAAAGGGGGTGAACAAGTTGCTAGAAAAAAAAACACAATTAAAGTCACAAACGGTTGTGGATTAACACGCCGCCAATACGGTCAGGAAAGTTGGGCATCTACTTGCAGATGTGTAGGGCCCACATTAGATCAATGATCATGGCATCAGTACAATAGTATTACGCTGTTGATAAAACTCAGTCGACGGCCTGATCGTTGGATGTACATTTGTTAAGATTCGTGCGTTGACTTGTGGGCTGGCGTGCTGTGTGCACTGTCTCTGTGTTGGGTTGGGCTTTTGTTTTTGTTTGTTGTTTCTCGACTGGCTCATGCTCGGTAAAGGCCTTCTTCCTCAAGGTTCTGTGTGTTGGGCTTTTTGTGTTTTTCTTCACTGCGTTCCTTCGGACCATAATTTCTCCTGGGCAGGTCGATTCGTTTCTTGTTTTTTTGGGCAGGCAGTACCTAGGCAGCTCGCATCTTCTTTCTTACCTAGGAGGCACTGCCGTATCTCTGCCATTGCCAAAAAGAGAGCAACTAATTGAGGGATACCCTTGCGAGAGCCCCTTCAGGCCTTGTTCGGTTGAGATGGATTTTGAAGGGTATTAACAGGGATTGAGGGGGATTAAATCCTCTACAAGTCAAATCCCCTCTAATACTCTTGGGAGGAGGATTAACCGAACAAGGCCTCAAGGGTAATTTTGGTGGCCTAAGAACTTGTCATTTGACGCGCTCTCAATCATCGCCACGTGTTGCTTTCTGGGAGCTCTCTCGAATTTTGTTTCTTTATTTTTCTTACGCGTTTTCGGGTTTTAGATGATTTTTTTGGCTTTTGCCCGGTCTCGCTAAGGTTTTGGAACAAAAAAGCTTTAAAAAAGGAATTACGTGTGAAAATGTGTTTTTTTCTTCCACGAGGGGTACATATTTGCTTCTTGTGGGACACGGGTTTGCTTCCATGGAAGGCATAGCTGTCTCTCGAAAAAACATGCTTTTTTCTTCTGCGAGAGGTGCAAATTTGCTTCTCGTGGAGGCACATGTTTGCTTCGCAAGAGGCACTTCTCATTGGAAAAGAAAAAAATAACACGTTTTTTTTCTTTCACGAGAGACACTTCTCCTCGGAAAAGGAAAAAATAATGCCTTTTTTTCTTTTGCGAGAGGCACAGATTTGCTTCTCGTGGAGGCAGGTTTGCTTCGCGACGGGCATAGTGCCTCTCAGAAAAGGAAGAACGTGTTTTTTTCCACAAAAGACACATATTTGCTTCCTGTGGAGGAACGGATTTGCTTCGCGAAAGGTGCCTCCACGAAAAGAAAAAAAGGTGTTTTTTCTTCCTCGGAAGGCATGTATTTGGTTCTCCTGGAGGCACAGTTTTACTTCTGCGAGATGTGCCTCTCGGAAACAGAAGAAGAAACAAATTTTTCGCGAGTGGCACAAATTTACTTTCGCGAGAGACACAGTTGAAAAGGAAAAAAGTGGGAAAACCATGCTTCCAACTCGGGTTTGTTTCTTCCATTTTTTTGTGAAAAAAGTTTGATGAAACCTATTAACATGATATCTAGTTTTAAAGATCCCGATGTGAGAGATTCAACAGTGAAAATAGCTCGCTATTTGGACGCACGGTTTAAAAGATAAAACGTTTTGAATAAACAAATTACAAAAAAGGGAAAACTTCCAGGTTGCAACAAGTGGCACATATGCAGTGCACCACTTGTCACAACCTGGAAAGATGGGAGTGATCTTTGCAAGGGGTACTCCTTAATTTGTGATTTCATTGCCAAAGCCGCATCTATGTCCCATTCTTTTTCAATTTTTTGTTTTTTGTTATTTTTTATTTTTGTTTTGTTTTCTTAGGGATGGGGGAGTCGAGTCGCATGTCCTTCACCTAACTTGCAACTTTAAATATTACAACCTGGCTGCAATGGTATCCATCGCACAAGGCACATGACTGAACTGGTACACACTAGTGCAGAACCGGGCAATAGCACCGGTTCGTAAGACCCTTTAGTGCCGGTTTAGGAACCGGCACTAAAGTTTCGGCACTAAAGGCCCCCCCCTTTAGTACCGGTTCAACACGAACCGGTGCTAAAGGGGAACCACGTGGCACGAGCCAGCTCCAGGGGCCGGGAGCCCTTTAGTACCGGTTGGTAACACCAACCGGTACTAAATGATTGTGGGTTTTTGTTTTATTTTGTATTTTTCAATTAAATTTATGTTATCAATTTAATTTAGGATTGTTTTACGTTATAATGAGTTGTAGTCATCATCATCATCATCACCATCATCGCATATTAATAAATAAATAAACTCTAGCTAGCTAAAAATCATCATAGTCGTCTAATTACCACTATTTAATCATCATAGTCATTACCGCTAGCTATCTAATCATTATCAACGCTGGCCAGCTTAAAGAGAAAACATTCACTTTGTAACATAAGCAAAGATATCATCAAGTTCAACATAATCATCACCAACATCGAAGTTCAGGACACGGACATGAGACAAGTACTAATTAAGAGCATGAACTAGTAGCTACTGATCCTGCTGCTCCCTCTCAGGTAGAATAGCATAGAACATGTATAGCTCTCCTGATTCATCATACTGGAGCATGCAGATGAATCTGTCTCCTAATCCTGGGTTGCGCTTCTCCTTGCTGCCCCCTAGTACTTCTCTGCGATCGTTAACAGTTTTGCTCCAATCTTTCACTATTAAGCATTCTTCGCTTTCAGAAATCCTGAATGCACTCATGTGCAATGTAGAAAATCTTGGTCGTAAGCTAACCATTGACATGCGACCTTTTGTCTCGATCCACTGAGGCACAATTGTCATCGGAAGTCCCTGTTGAAGAACATCGTATAGTAATTAATATACTAAGCAATGAAAGTTTAGCTTCAAAAATAATGTATGCAAAAGATGCACTGATTAAGGACAAATATTTAAAATCTTACCATCTTTCGATTATAGATGTGACCGTAGTTCAATATGATCACCCATTGGTCGTACGTTTTGAGTACTAACATTTCTAAGTTTAGGAAAAAAATTTGTCTTGACAGTATTAAGATCCTCAAGCCATGAAACATAATGACTTATCTCCTCGCAGTTTAGTTGAGCCCCGGGGCAGTAGTAGGTCCTATCTACCAAGCGCCGGACATGTTTACTTGAACCGAAATAAGCTGACAATACAAATTAGTTGTCAACTATTTTTGAATAAACTGTATCAAAGACATAAACATATGCATGCATGGTTGAGAAAAACTCACCAAATGGTAGAACTGGAGGCGTTTGCACATCGACCTAGATGTCTATATTACCTTCAATATCATCTTCCGGACGAATATCAAAGGTGATAACCATATCAGGCTCAAATGCATAAGCCTTGCATAGTGCTTGCTAAGTTTTGCATTCAAAATGGGTGTATGTGTCTCCATTATATAATTTGACGTTAAAAGTATATCCATGCTCCGTCTTCAAGTAAACTCTCTTTACCTCCATATCATCTATAACACTAAAACCTATCTTATCCAAGACAAAAATTCTTGCATGGCAGGGGATGCGCTAGTAGGATAGTGAAAATTTAAAATTATAAGTTGAAGCAAATGAAGCATAAGTTTTGCATTCAAATAATAATTGACAAAGTGACTTACTGTATCAACTTCGAATGTCTCATCCAGCTTGATGCTGAAGCGCCTACCATCAACAAGGAAATTTTGGTCGCACAGGCCGCGCTGGTCTTCACAGTGTTCGCACATAATGAAATCTTTTTCGTCGTCAGATGACATTTCCTATGTTCATATAGGTGAAACATTAAACACCTATATCTAGCCAAATATATATTCATCTAACATTTGACATTAATATATCTAACTATATTCATCTCTAACAATTGACATTACTATATATTTAACTTTTCCATCTAATTCATCTAACATTCGACATTAATCTAACATTTATATAAACTTAAAATATATTAAAAATTAAATAAACAGAAAAACTCATTAACAAATAATATTTTAATTAGATCATCAAATCTCATATACCTAAATTTTCTTACTAAAAATAAACTAGTTATATTAATTATTCAACTAGTTCAAATCTTATATACCTAAATTTTCTTACTAAAAATAAACTAGTTATATTAATTATTCAACTAGTTCAAATCTCATATACCTAAATTTTCTTACTAAAAATAAACTAGTTATATTAATTATTCAACTAGTTTTAATCTCATAAACCTAAATTTTCTTACTAAAAAACTAGTTATATTAATTATTGAACTAGTTCAAATCTCATATACCTAAATTTTCTTACTAAAAATAAACTAGTTATATTAATCATTCAACTAGTTCTAATCTCTAGTTCGACAATTTTTCTATCTAGCTAGCTAATTCATCTAACATTCGATCATCTAATTAACTTTTCTAAAAAACAGAAAATAAGTAAAAAAAAATGTGTGTGTGTATGTGTGTGTATACGTATATGTGTGTACGTATGTGTGTATGTGTGTGTGTATGTGTGTGTGTGTGTGCGGCCCCGTACGCCGCCGCCCCGTACGTACGAGCGGGGGCGCCGGCGTTCGGGGCGGTGGTGCCGGCGTTCGGGGCGGCGGCGGGGACGGACGGCGGCGCGCGGCGTACGTTCGGGGCGGACGGCGCGCGGCGCGGCGGCCGGGTACGCGCGAGGAGAGAGCGAGATACGTATGGACGGCAGCGCGGGACGACGACGGGACCGCGGCGCGGGACGACGACGGACGGCGGCGCGCGGCGTTCGGGGCGGCGGCGGCGACAACGGGAGCGGCGCGCGAGAGGTTGACGAAAGAAGTGGGGAGATGTAACTGAAATTTCGTAAGTGTTGTATATATAGGGTGAGCCTTTAGTACCGGTTGGAGCCACCAACCGGTACTAAAGGCCTACTTTGGCCAGGCAAAAAGGCGGGAAGAGCAGACCTTTAGTACCGGTTGATGGCTCCAACCGGTACTAAAGGCCCCCCTTTAGTACCGGTTGGTACCACGACCCGGTACTAGAGGATGTGCGCTGCCAGGCGAGGGGCACAAAAGTTTAGTCCCACCTCGCTAGCCGAGGGGCACTCGCACCTGCTTATAAGCCCCGCCGTCGCTGCTCTCTCGAGCTCCTCTCTTAAGTAGGCCTTCTGGGCCTACCTCTTCTGCGATGCCCTGTTGGGCCTACTAGGCTAGCGGGCCTGCATCCTGGCCCAACTTGAATTTGGGTTTCTAGTCGTGTGCAGGCCGCTGTGGCCCAGTAGGTGGGCTTTTTTTTCTCTTATTTTTTACTTTATTTATTTTTGTGAATAACTTAACTTTGAAAATAGATTTTTCAGTGATTCTTTTTTCTTATGTTTAATATTAGTGTGTTTTATCATTATATTCAATCGGTACTAAAGGCCTTGCGCTGCCACCCCAAAGTTTTTTTTTATTTTCTGCATTATTTATTTTCTTCTATTTATTTTCTTCTGGAAATTGAATGCTGCATACCATGCCAAGTTTCAAAATTTTCAGGATTCATTTTGTAAGTCCAGTTAAGATGGATGCTTATGATGCAAGAGCAACAACAAAAGTGAAAATTTGGCACAAATAGGTAGTTGTGTAACTAAAATAGGTAGGAGGAGAGATAGCTCTTATGTCACAAAAAAGAAATTGTATCAAACCTTTTATGTCGGATCTAGAACAAACCAATCGGTATCGCCATCATACAGCCCAACCGTGGCTCGTGATGCATATATATGCATATCAAATGCACGGTTGGACGTATGATGGCGAATCCGAATGATTTGTATTCAGTCGATGAACTGGTAGATGTATGCAGTCGATGAACTGGTAGATGTATGTAGTCTATGAACTGAAAGACTTATGCAGGGAAGGCGAGAGGTGGGCTATATATAGGGTCGTCTGGCTCACAAAGTGATTGTGGTAGTTTCGATCCAACGGCTCACATGAGCTAGGAAGAAACACACCCTTGATCCAACGACTCGCAAGAGCTAGAAAGAAACACACGATCAGTGTGATTCTTCCTGATTGGTGGGATGCACATTAGTACCCTCTCTACTCTTTCGCGCATGCTATGCGGGTGATATGATGATACCATGCCAAGTTTCAACATTTTCAGGATTCATTTTGTAGTGATTTTCAATTTCACGGTCATTTAGCTCTCTAAACAATTAGGTAAATGACCGAAAAACAACAAATGATATCATAACATGTTGGAAATTGATGACGTTGCTTTAAATGCTGCATACTGAACACAAAAGAAGTCCGGAGTTTAAATAAGTTATTAAAAATAAAAAAGAGATGCAATGCTGGTTAATTTGCTTCAAGCCATTCAGAATAGTGCAGACTGCACTGCACAAAGCTCAATGCAATCTATGCTATTCCGCAAGGCTTGAAGCTAATCAACATGTAGGTGAGCATTGCAACTCTTCGTCATTGTCTGTGCACTCACAGCTTATAAACCGCTCATACTGCCTCTCTCTTGGCGAAGATCACAAAATAGTTTGGTTAAATTGCATTACTTGTAAGTCCAGTTAACATGGATGCTTATGATGCAAGAGCAACAGCAAAAGTGAAAATTTGGCACAAATAGGTAGTTGTGTAACTAAAATAGGTAGGAGGAGAGATAGCTCTTATCTCACAAAAAAGAAATTGTATCAAACCTTTTATGTCGGATCTAGAACAAACCAATCGGTATCTCCATCATACAGCCCTACCATGGCTCGTGACGCATATATATGCATATCAAATGCACGATTGGACGTATGATGGCGAATCCGAATGATTTGTATTCAGTTGATAAACTGGTAGATGTATGCAGTCGATGAACTGGTAGATGTATGTAGTCGATGAACTGAAAGACTTATGCAGGGAAGGCGAGAGGTGGGCTATATATAGGGTCGTCTGGCTCACAAAGTGATTGTGGTAGTTTCGATCCAACGACTCACATGAGCTAGGAAGAAACACACCCTTGATCCAACGACTCGCAAGAGCTAGAAAGAAACACACGTCCGTGTGATTCTTCCTGATTGGTGGGATGCACATTAGTACCCTCTCTACTCTTTCGCGCATGCTATGCGGGTGATATGATGATACCATGCCAAGCTTCAACATTTTCAGGATTCATTTTGTAGTGATTTTCAATTTCACGGTCATTTAGCTCTCTAAACAATTAGGTAAATGACCGAAAAACAACAAATGATGTCAGAACATGTTGGAAATTGATGACGTCGCTTTAAATGCTGCATACTGAACACAAAAGAAGTCCGGAGTTTAAATAAATTATTAAAAATAAAAAGAGGTTCAATGCTGGTTAATTTGCTTCAAGCCATTCGGAATAGTGTAGACTGCACTACACATAGCTCAGTGCAATCTATGCTATTCCGCAAGGCTTGAAGCTAATCAACATGTAGGTGAGCATTGCAACTCTTCGTCATTGTCTGTGCACTCACAGCTTATAAACCGCTCATACTGCCTCTCTCTTGGCGAAGATCACAAGATAGTTTGGTTAAATTGCATTACTTGTAAGTCCAGTTAACATGGATGCTTATGATGCAAGAGCAACAGCAAAAGTGAAAATTTGGCACAAATAGGTAGTTGTGTAACTAAAATAGGTAGGAGGAGAGATAGCTCTTATGTCACAAAAAAGAAATTGTATCAAACCTTTTATGTCGGATCTAGAACAAACCAATCGGTATCGCCATCATACAGCCCAGCCGTGGCTCGTGATGCATATATATGCATATCAAATGCACGGTTGGACGTATGATGGCGAACCCGAATGATTTGTATTCAGTCGATGAACTGGTAGATGTATGCAGTCGATGAACTGGTAGATGTATGTAGTCGATGAACTGAAAGACTTATGCAGGGAAGGCGAGAGGTGGGCTATATATAGGGTCGTCTGGCTCATAAAGTGATTGTGGTAGTTTCGATCCAACGACTCACATGAGCTAGGAAGAAACACACCCTTGATCCAACGACTCGCAAGAGCTAGAAAGAAACACACGATCCGTGTGATTCTTCCTGATTGGTGGGATGCACATTAGTACCCACTTTGGGCTTCGGTGAAAGTTGTACATTAGTACCCACTCCGGACTCCGAAACCCTGATACTCGGAAAGAGTTTGTCCAGTTTGTACACGAAGTGCGTCCAGTTTTTATATAGTTTTTTCTTTTCTGCATTACTTATTTTATTCTACTTATTTTTGAGTAGTTTTTTATATAGTTTTTTCTTTTCTGCATTATTTATTTTCTTCTATTTATTTTTGAGTAATTTTTTTGTATAGTTTTTTTATTTTCTGCATTATTTATTTTCTTCTATTTATTTTCTTCTGCAAATTGAATGCTGTATACTGAACAATTAGGTAAATGATCGAAAAACAACAAATGATGTCAGAACATGTTGAAAATTGATGACGTCGCTTTAAATGCTACATATTGAACACAAAAGAAGTCCGGAGTTTAAATAAGTTATTAAAAAATAAAAAAGAGGTGCAATGCTGGTTAATTTGCTTCAAGCCATTCGGAATAGTGTAGACTGCACTGCACATAGCTCAGTGCAATCTATGCCGCAGTGCAGTCTACACTATTCCAAATGGCTTGAAGCTAATCAACACATGTAGGTGAGCATTGCAACTCTTCGTCATTGTCTGTGCACTCACGGCTTATAAACCGCTCATACTGCCTCTCTCTTGGCGAGGTGGGACTAAAAACAGTTTGCCATAACCTCATTAGTACCGGGTCGTGGTACGAACCGACACTAAATGGTGATGGTGGGGCCATAGCCTGACCGCAGGCTGACACAGCCTCTTTAGTACCGGTTCGTGGCATGAACCGGTACTAAAGGTTCGCCACGAACCGGTACTATTGATCGCCGCCACGAACCGGCACTAATGTATACATTAGTGCCAGCTCTAATTCAAACCGGCACTAATGTGCTTCACGTTTGACCCTTTTGCTACTAGTGACAACGCAATTGCAACTGGAGAGGAGAGATTTCTTGTTGCGCGTGTGTCGCACATGCCACTAGAGGTGTGGGATAGAGGACTTGTTGTGCGCCGCCGGTGGTGTGGAGCCATCAAAGGCGCTTTTCATTTATTTTCCTCTTTAATATCATTTTATTTTTCTTGGGCGAGGGGGGAAGGGGGTCAAGTTGCATGTTGATCCTTTGACCCACAACTGCACATGTCACAAGTCGGTTGCAAGTGAACCCATCACACATGCCACACAACCGCAATGAGTACAACAAGCCTGCTACTAGGGCGCGGGCGAGAGGAAGGCCTTCTTGTTGTATTGGTGTGTATGAGATTTGAGTCACATGTTTGCCCCCTGACCCGCCCGACTGCAACTCTACAATCTTATGTCGGGAGGGGCAGCTGCATGTCCGCCACTAGGCATGCAACTACAAGTGTTGCCCCTGAATACAACTCTATGGTGTTTTGTCAGTGGGGGCATGTGCAGTTGCATGTCTGCCACTAGGCAAGCAACTGTAAGTGTTGTCGCCGACTACAACTCTATGGTGTTTACCGGAGGGGCAGTTGCATGTCTGCCACTAGACATGCAACTGCAAGTTCGTCCCCAACAACAATTGCTTGTCTTGAATGTGATAGTTACTCTATGGTATTTTGTCAGGAGGGGTAGTTGCATGTCTGCCACTAGGCACACAATTACAAGTTTTCCCCCGACTGCAACTATGGTATATTGTCGGGGGAGGTGACAGAGCTAAATTCAGCAGATCTCGGGTAGCGGGTCCGGATGGGTAGCCTTGGAATAATGGTAACATGGGACATATATGATATAACCCAGGTTCGGTCTCTCTTCAAGAGATAATACCCTATGTTATGTTGTGTTGCATTAATTTCGAAGGGGTATGCAGTACAAGTTGAGCTACCATGAGATCATGTGTGTCAGTTTATATCCTCTCCATGAGCCCTACCCCTCGGTTTATATAGGTACGGAGGATCTAGGGTTTACACAAAAGTAGTTACATCTAAGGTAACTATTGCTTAGACGCCATCTAAGTCTTGGAGTATGCGCCAAGTCTTCGGATACATTCCTTCTTCATGTCGTGGGCTTGACGAGTAGGGGGTCCTCGGCCCGGCCCACCTAACCGAGAGACGATGTGGTGAGTACCCCTAGTCCAGGACACCATCAGGAGGGGGCAGTTGTATGTCTGCCACTAGGCATGCAACTAGAAGTGTCACCCCCACTGCAACTCTCTGGTGTTTTGTGAGGGGAGGGGGAAGTTGCATGTCTGCTACTAGACACACAATTACATGGGTTGCCCCCCCCCCAACTGCAACTCCATGTCTTCAACGTGATTGCAACTCTATGGTGTTTTGTTAGAGTGGGGTATCATGTCTACCACTAGGCATGCAACTGGAAGTTTGCCCGACTACAATTATGTGGTGTTTGTTGCCCGGAGAGTGTAGTTGTACAATGCTAATAGGAATTCAACTATAAGTTTTGCCTCCGACTACAATTCTGTGGTGTTTCACTGGGTAGTGGGAAGTTGCATATCTGCCACTTCTTGCTGGCTCGTAGAAGTGGTTGGGTAACCCCTAAGTGTAATGGTGAAGTAACCTAGCAATAAGTATTTTCCTCGATTGAGAACCAAGGTTTATCGAACCAGTAGGATTTCTTGCAACAAAACAAAATCCTCGGTACCTACACACAAAACACAAGACCGTCTTGCCCCCAACGTTTCAAGAAGGTTGTCAAGCATCTTGTCCCGCTAGTTAATAGAGTAAATTGCAAGGTGATGGCTTGAAAGTGCACATGGTTTAGTAGTACCTTTTGTGAAGTAAGTGTATCGATCCCATAGGGAGCACATGAATCGGGTTTTTGTCTCTCATAGCGACTTATGGAATTGTACCTACACGTAATTATAGACTCAAAGAAAAGCGTGTGAGGAGGATGAGTAATGTTTTGGCGAAGTAGAAACTTAATGTAAATAACATAAATGAAAAAAGAGTAATAAAAGTGACAAGTGAACTGATAGAGGATTAAGGCATTCTCAAGGAGTCTGAAATTCCCGTTGGTATGTTTCTAACACAACTTATGCATCGACATAATATTATCTAGATACTTGAGCCACTCTTGAAGTTTACTCTGGGCGAAGCCGAGTACACAACATGTTCTACTCTAGGTTGACTTGGTGCCCCACACGCCACCACCCTAGTCTCCCCCTGTATGTTACAATCATAGTAATTAAGGGTTTTCCTGTGGACGCGACCTCACTAAGTGTTCTTCGTAATTCCCCTATCAATTGTGAAACCTAGGGATGAAGCTTTTACTATCACCTCAAATTAGCTTCACTCCCTAACTCTTACAACAACATTGATACACTTCGTGGCCTTTCGGTGAAAATGCTAAGTGGAGCACCTTCACAACATTCAAAAAGTTCATTAACATAAATCATTCAACAAAGAAACTCGTATCCTTATTAACATTTCAGCTCCTATACATACAAAGGTTCATTCATATCCCCAAGAACTAGGGGTTTACTCGTACATATGGGCGGCAAACATCATGAAGATGCTAATGATAAACATGGATGAATCAAACAAGTAACACACAAGATGATTCACTAGGTTTCTGATGTACAACAAGATGAAGATGGATGTGGATGATGACGACAGTGGTAATGATGTCGGCGTCCCCTTGCACGTGGTGGTGAAGATGGTGATATTTTCCTTGCCAATTCCCCCTTCGGATGGATTCCAGAGGCTAGGGTTCTTCTTTACCACATTTTTATTGTTTTTCTGGATGTCCGTTCTTCGATTTGAATGCACGGGGGATAAGCAGTCGACCAGGGGAGACCACCGCCACGGCATACAATCACCCATACGGACTCACACGCTCATTTGGATGGCCTTCTTGTGCTTTGGAGGCGCCACACGGCCTACAACTTCCTCCCTTTGCTTTATTTTCTTAGGATTATATTTCTGTGCCCCTCCTTCCTTAGTTGTGCTCAGTTTTGCCGCACCAATCTAATATTGCTCACTTTTTCCCTCCTATACTTATCTCCACCTCACAAAACCCCAAACAGTGGCTTGTCGTCGGGTTAAAGCCATTGATTGTTGCTTCGCCCGGTACTGACGCGTGGGACCCATGAAATGCTGACAGGTGGGACTGGCTAGCAGATGGCTGGGTCATTTGTCTCTAAAAATGGTACGAAATATCTCTTTGTAATTTTGCATCCCCTTACAGCCTGAGCGGCCCACCCCGACCAAATCTAGCAGCTGCTATTGGCGACGACGACACCATTATAGATGTTTTGCGCATGTGATGTTGTCTTACTGGAGAAGTGCAAGGAGATCTACTCCTGGTTTCCAAGCACCAAAGCTCTGTCGCAGGATGCCTTGCAGTTCTTGTTGATGCAATGATTGATGAGATCCGATAGATAATTCCAAATCGAGTCAAGGGGAAGACTTGTATCGGGGTTTTCGTCTGCATGATGCATGAGGCAATGGAGTCGCCAGATCCTCGGCAGCGAGCTCACTGGTATTCATACCAGTCTCGGTGTGGCCCGCCAGATCCAAAGGTAAAACAAGTGCTTGCTGGTATTTCAGGGGTGATCTACATGCAGCCTCTGCCTGGTATATCTCTATACATAATTATGCCTGGTAATGTGGAGGAGTTTCCAAGGACCGTCTAAAGGCATGAGCAGATGGTGGAGGAGGACGCGGACGAGGATTGGTTGTCAATGGCCGCCGACGAGTAGATGGTGGACGCGGAGAATGAGGAATGCAGAGGAGGATATGTGGTCATTCATCACAAAGCCTGTGATGGAAGCCAACATTATTTTAGCGATCCTCACGTACAAACCGAAGCAGGGCTGCAAGTAGTTGCCCATAGTTGTGTGGTGCCTACAAGCCAAACATGGTTATGCAACACTTTCATGAAAGTATTCCAATTAGTTATCATCCCAATGAAGATCAGAGAAGAGTATTTATAGTGGTGCTTCTGTCACACACAAGGCATCACAATTTCAGTGTCAAGTAATTGCATGGGCTTTTGCAAAATATTATTACTATCGTAAGGAATGAATAAAGCAGAATGACAAGGATAAAAGGTTTATAGTAACAATGGTAAAAACTCTTACAGTAAATAACATAGATAAAGTGAAAGTAGATTTGTGTTTCCTTCAATGAAGAGATTAAGCATGGAGAGAATTCAGCTCATGGTAAGTATATAAATATATCAAGTGTGCCAGTGCGACGGTAATACCAGTTATCTTGTCTTATACTAATACACTACTGCAAGATGGCACAAACGCGACAGTCCAATCAGAGACCCTTCGACGAAACTGTGTGCGATGCATCAATCACATACGGTGATGTAATAAAACCATCAAAAAATATGCAAAATGTTTGCGATGGCGGTGATATCAAACACAGTTCATATTGGAGTTGCATGTGTCATGCGTGGCAAACTGTTAATCCAGAAGAACTGTTTGTGATGAGGCAGAACAACAGAAACGGGCAACCAGATGAGGGTCTGTGCGATATACGGCATACAGTTCACTAGGATGAACTGTGTGTGATTAGGCAACACAATAGAAATGGTTCAACTGACCAAGATGTGTGTGATACGTGGCAAACATGTCTGTAATCAAAAATGTGTGTGAAGACCAAAGACGATTGTTGCTAATAAGCCGTGTGATTTGCTCTGTCTATAGAAGAACAATATATATATATATATACATATAACTGAAATAAACATCCAATTATAGAAGTGACTGTACAGATCATTCACACACACCTCAACAAAAAATTGTATGCATTCTAAACTAGGAGAAACGATCGTCTAGTCATCTACTTCTTGTGACGCTCCCGCCACTGCTCTGTGGCTCGATCCCTCGCTGGGGCAGAAAAATACACTCCCTCATGTCAACGATCCATCTGTACATCTCATAGCTTGTGTACGTGCCCTTGTCTGCGTACTTGACGTGTTGTTCATCCAGTCTCTCATGCCAAGCACTGTGCCAGGTGTTCTTGTCCTTCTTGCTCGCATCCTTCATCCTCATGTAGTAGGGGTCGATGATGGCTGAGGCGAGGTCAACTAGGGAGTTCTGTTTGTTGTTGTCGTTGCCCCAGACCTTGTAGTGGTTCTGGATGTTGACAAGATTCTAGCATTTCAAGCCCGAAACCTTGAGCGCTTTTAGATCGTTGGTGGTGTGCACCGTAGAGAAACTGTAGTCGGAGCTATTGATAAACCTGGAGAAATTCTCGCAAGGCCTTGTGTCCAGGTGGTAGTGGTAGACAAGGACGTCATGTCGCATGCACAGCTGGGTGATGGCAACCGTCCGATCGTGCCCGGCACGACCAATGGTGTACTCGAGGTCGAAGCCGACCACTTGGTACTTGTCCTCGGCAAGCAACTGCTCCATAGTTTGGATGGAGCTCTCCATCGAGACCGGCTCGTTCATGTACACCACCGAGAGGGCCTTCCCCCTCACGTGGGTGTCCACTACATGATGCATGGTGAACTACCCGCCATTGTCGTCGTCGGCCGCTGGGAGCGCCATTGGAGCCACGGGGAGTGCCATTGGGACCGCTGGATGTCTTCTCTATATGTGTCGTCGTGGGTGTGCTTATTGTGTTGTGTGGAGCGAGAGATGAAGGTAAATGGCCGTAGGAATAAATGGGGGCCGGGCGGCCTAGATTCTCGGCGCGTTCGCATGACAGTTTTTGCAGCGGGTAACTGCATCATGGCGCCGCGCCCTGCGCAACCGCATGCACACAAACGTGCGTGATTGTGCGCCGACCCCAAACACTGGTAGCGCGCATGGAGGGATGAGGGTAGAGCGCCCGGAGGGATGCGAGAGCAGAGCGCGCGGCGGCGGCCGCCTCAACTGCAAGCAAACACACACATAGAGGAGTTCAACACGCATGAAATGATCGTCTACAAGCCGACCGACAGTTGCGTCGCTGCGTAGAGAGCGGCCGTGTGCTACTACCGCCGTCTTGGTCTATTAGTCCCCATTGTATTCTATGCCATATTTTGACCTTAAATTTAACCAACAAAGTGTTAATAAATTATATAATTGGAAACTATGTTCAAATATGAATCCAATGATATAATCTCTGGCAACATGCATTCATATTTTATTAGTTAAATCTATAGTTAAAATTTGGCACAAAAATACATAGATGACTTATAAACCAGGACGAGGGTAGTAGGTAATTTAATTGCAAACATTTTTATTTTATTAACCGTATGTGTACGTGTCCTTTCGTCCTCCTCTCGCACGTCTTGTCACCCTGCTGCCGCAGACGGCTTAGAGCGCAAGCTTGAGGAGCGCACATGGGCGTTCTTTTGGCCAAACGGTGGTGAGCCTGTTCCCACGCAACAGCGCAGGTTCCCGCTCAAGCTTCCCGCCCGAGTCGGTGAAATCCCCCAAAATCCCAATGCTTATCGGCCTGCTATATAAACCCTCATGGCCGGCGAGTCATGTGTCGCATTTCCCCTCCCCTCCCTCCATGTAGCTTATCTCGTCTGCTTCTCCCACAATCGCCAATGGCACTGATCCATCGTCATCGGTCAACCATTCCGCTGTCATCAGTGGACAGCTCCACCTGGGAGGCTACACCGCGGCGGCGGCGTAGCCCCCGGCGTAGTGTAGTGCACGTGGCGTCCTGGTTGGGTGCATGGAACACCCACCACACGCTCCGACGTCGCTGCTGTCGGCAGCTGTTGCCGGCTGCCATTGCTCCCAGCCCACCATCTGCCGCCGTGGCCACCACACCACCGTCGAAAGCCAGGGCCATCGCTCGCTCCGCCGGCACAGCCCGAAGGCGGGAGGTGGCTGTCGTGGCCGCCACCCCACTGCGGCCACCGTGGCCACCACCAGCTCCCCCGCCGTGGCCCAAAGGCGGGAGGTGGTGGTCGTGTCCGCCACCCCATCATAGGCCGCCATGGCCACCGGCCCACCATCAACCGCCAGGGTCATCACCCGCTCCACCACCGCCCCTCGAAGGCAAGAGGTGAAGGTCCAGGCCCGCATGTGCGTCAGCGACCTTGCGCGCTACATTGAGTTCCTGCGGGAGGAGTGGCGGTGTCAAAACCAGCGGATCTCGAGTAGGGGGTCCCGAACTGTGCGTCTAAGGCTGATGGTAACAGGAGGCGGGGGACACAATGTTTACCCAGGTTCGGGCCCTCTCGATGGAGGTAATACCCTACTTCCTGCTTGATTGATCTTGAAGATATGAGTGTTACAAGAGTTGATCTACCACGAGATCGTAGAGGCTAAACCCTAGAAGCTAGCCTATGATTATAAGTGTTGTTGTCCTACGGACTAAACCCTCCGGTTTATATAGACACCGGAGGGGGCTAGGGTTACACAAAGTCGGTTGCAAGGGAGGAGATCTACATATCCGAATTGCCAGGCTTGCCTTCCATGCAAAGGAGAGTGCCACCCGGACACGGGACGAAGTCTTTAATCTTGTATCCTCATAGTCCAATAGTCCGACCATAGTATATTGTCTGGCCGTCTGAGGACCCCCTAATCCAGGACTCCCTTAATAGCCCCTGAACCAGGCTTCAATGACGACGAGTCCGGCGTGGAGATTGTCTTCGGCATTGCAAGGCGGGTTCCTCCTCCGAATACTCCATAGAAGATTTTGAACACAAGGATCGTGTCCGGCTCTGCAAAACAAATTCTACATACCACCGTAGAGAGTATATTATTCCACAAATCTAATCTGCTGACAACTTTTCATAACGTGACATCCTGCCGTGGCCCGGTCATTACGAACCATTTTTCCCATCCTGCCACTGCACATGTTGCGAGGCAGTTTTATTGGCACGTCTTGTCGAAGTAGAGATCGTGTTCCCCTTATCACGGGATTCTCATCAATACGGATATGGGTAACCCAACCGCGCTATCAATCACGGCGCTTGGGGAATAAATGATTTTATGGGGCAAGTAGGGAGGTGCACAGTTTCTACTGCCTTTATAAAGGGACAAGGACTCCTCTTTTTTACCCACACCTTCTTCTTCCCCTGCCCATCCATTCTCGCACACTCGAGCTCCAGCGCCCAAGTTCTCATTTTCTTCGCAAAGCCATTCCAAACATGTCCGGAGCGGGAGGCTAGTGGATGGTCTCCTCCGTTACGAAGGAGAACATTACGAAGCTCCGGGAAGCCGGATACCTGGCCGCAGACATCACGCACCGGCTCCCAGACGTGGGGTAGATCATCCCTACTCCAGAACCCTATGAGAGGGTTGTATTCCTCACCCACTTCATCCGTGGGCTGGGATTTCCCCTCCACCCATTTGTCCGCGGGCTCATGTTCTACTACGGGCTGGACTTCCATGATCTGGCCCCCAATTTCATCCTCAACATCTCGGCGTTTATCGTCATGTGCGAGGCCTCCCTCCGCATCAAGCCCCACTTCGGCCTGTGGATGAAGACCTTCAACGTGAAACCGAAGGTGGTGGTCGGCCAGCAAGCGGAGTGCGGAGGTGCCATGGTGGGCAAAATGCCCAATGTCACCTGGCTCGAAGCTCCTATGTGGAGACCGTGAAGGGGTGGCAATTGGGGTGGTTCTACATCACCGAGCCGCGCGACACCATCTAGGCGGCGACCCCTGAATTTCGATCCGGCATCCCCACGCGGCTCACCTCCTAGAAAGAGAAGGGCCTATCCTGGGGTTCATCAGTGGAGCTGACCGGACTCCAGAACTGTGTTAAAAATATGATAAGCAAGAAAATCAACCTTGTCAACGTGGTCCAGGTCATGCTCTTCCGCCGGATCCTTCCGTGTCAAAGATGGACATTCAATATGTGGCAGTTCGACCCGGCCAAGCACCAGACACTGTGAGAGATTTTCGACACGACGCACCAAGACATCTAGAGGGTGTTGTTCAAGACTGCCAAGGTACCTCCTCCCCTTACCGAGGATCGCAGACTCAGCGCAAAGCTCCCTGCCAATCCGGTAAGCTCTTTATATCTCATAAGATGTTCCTTTCCCTAGTATAATCATGTGAGGGATCTGAGCCTCCATGCCATTTTAACAAGACTGGGTAGCGACAGTGGAGCAGATTGATTGTCCGGCCCACTGCCCGAAGATCCAGCAAGGGCTCTCTTAATGGAGATGCTAGTTCTGGCGCCCTATGAGGCGCCAGAGAAGAAGGCCAAGAAGAAGGCCGCGGGGACCAGAAAAGGTGTCCGGCGCAAGGTTGTATCGGACTCATCGTCCAAAAACACTGAGGCGCACTCCTCCCACGAGAACGAGGAGGAAGAAGAGGAAAGTTCTCCCCCCCAGCCGGGGGAGACAAGAAAAGGAAGGCCGCCCCATCTGGGGAGGCCGAAGGGTCCAAGAAGGGAAGGACCCTCCTTCCAGACTACTCCACAATAGCCGCTTACAGTGACGAGGAGTGGTTTCCCAGGGACAAGCCCCTGGCGAAGTCGTAAGTATCCGTATACTATAATAGTTCTGGTATGTTTTGTTTTATTACTTCTTATCATGTCAAACATGATCATGCAGTCCATCCAAAGCCCATATCGACGTATCCTCTTCGGATGAGTCTTTGGGCCAGTCGGGGATGAACAGTGATTCACTCCTGACAGCCACCTCCCCCCGGCCCACGAACGGCATCGAGGTGTTGTCTCAAAGGGCACCGGCTGGGCGCATGGGGGGCAAGACTTCCGTGGGCTCTAATGACGGGGGTTGCAGGAAGTTTGGCCCCGAGCCGGATACTGCGCTGGAACCTCCTGTGGTTCCGGATTTTGTCAAGCGACACCTCGCTAAGGGGGGCGAGCCGTCTGTGCTGATGGCCTTTTTCCATCCAGAGGAATCTGATAACTTGCTGGAAGCGCTTCGCGACGCTTCCATTGACGAAGAGCACCGCACTATCATGAGTGCGGTGGTCGAGAAGGTTTGGTCCACCAAAAGCGGACTGACCGAAGCCCGTGCCAGCCTCCTAACAGGCTTTGAGGTAAGTAATCAAATTATGAGAAAATATCACAACATAGACAGTAGCCCCTGATGCTCTGTTTGGTGTTCGCAAAGAAAGGCCGAACGGAGGATCAAATAATAATCACAGGAGTCTAATTAGAATATGTCTATGTGAATAAGCAGGCTTCGCTGCTAGCCGCTGCCGCTCGTACTGCGGAGGTCTACGGACTGAGGCGGGACCTTGAGCGGTCCAAGGAAGAGCTCGGCCTTACCAAGAGGCAGCTCGAAGAGAACAAAGGTCAGTGATACCCTGTCTGTATATTGATAAAGAAAAAAAAGAAAGTGATTACTAGATCATGGGATCATCATGAATTTTGCTAAGGGCCACGGCTGAAGTGGCGGCCCTAAAGAAGGTGATGTCTGTGCCCGAAGATAGAGCGGCCCAGGAGCGCATCGAGCGCGAGAAGCAAGAGGCCCGAGTCGGCGAGGTTCAGCAAGAGCTCCAGGATTTCGTCAAAAAATACGAGTCCTTGGAGTGTGACTCTAATACGCAGGGGTCCGAGCTTGCGAAGGCCCTCGAGAATGCACAAAATGCCAAGGCCGAAGCTCAAAAGGCCCTCCAGGAGATTCATGCGGTCAAGAAGATAGCGGCGGGTAAGGCATTCATTATGCAAAGCAAGCATGTGAAGGAAACTTTCCTTTTACTTACCCGAATTCGGAGCTCTCCAGGAGCATTTGCAGATCTATCAAGCAGCGTATCGGATGCCGCGGAGTTCTACCGGGCCGAGGAAGGGAGCTTGACGGAAAAGTTGTTCTGGTCTCAATATACTAGGACCGAACATCCGATGCCCTTGAGCGACCAGCTGAAGCAACTGGTCGAGCTTCACAAGGCGGCCGAACTGGCCATGAAGGGTCTCATAGTCCGGATGTGGCCTGGCGAGCCCCTGCCTGGCAGCTATTTCGGCCTGGTAAAGCAGCTTGTGAATGCCTGCCCACGGCTTGAAGTCATAAAGTGGTCCATCTGCATTGAAGGTGCGCGCAGGGCCTTTGCCCGTGCGAAAGTGCACTGGCCGAAGATGGACACCGAAAAGCTGGTGAAGGAGGGGCCACCGGAGGGCAAGGAGCATCGCCACCCTGAAAAGTATTATGACAATGTCCTGAAGGGTGCCCGCCTTGTGGCCGAGGAATGTGCTAAGGATGTAATATTTGAATGAATGTACTCATGTGATCCTATAATATGAAAACGAGTTCATGTGCGCTATATAACGCTTGTCGATTTAAAATATTACCTTCTGTGCGGCCGTTATAAAATCTGAGAGTTGGCCAGTCGTCGGCTTCTGCCCCCATGTAACTAGTACTGAGGTGTTCGGGATAAATCTTAAACACTCTTTATCCAATTTGTTTGGTCCTTTAAGGAGGTGTTTAGCGCAGCGAACAAGGCAATCAGACTATACAGCTTTATCACTCTCACTTAGCCATAGAAGTCTACAATTTTAAATTTTGGCGAAGCCCCTAGTATTCGGAAGGCCGAACTTGGGGCGCTATATACGCCTAAATCGGACAAGGCCGATTCCTCGCCCGAGGCGGAAAAAATCTTTAAGGATTTGAGACCTCTTGAACGGCGACCAGCTCTCACCGCATCATGACAGTCAGTTTTCGGCTTTCTCTACTGAGGTGTTCGTCCGGAAGAACTGGGACACAATCGCAGTAGTTCTCCTAGTGCTACCTTAGCTGAATAACGGAACGTAAGGTACCAAAACATGGGAGCCGGGCAAACCCAACTATTGACCCAAGACATGATTCAGAGCTGATGCATATAATTCTATAAGTTCGGGGTGCCGCACTGTCGAAAGTGTTCGGACTTTTCTTGCCGTGTTATGGGGTACACTGAAGCCCCTGGCGCACTGGACGTACCAGAATGTACGGTTGCAATTTTTCGTAAATGAGCAGACAGGGAAAAAAGCAATAATAAGCTAACTCTATGCATTGTTATTTAAATGATACGTCAAATGTATGTATACAAGTAGTGCAATAAGCAAAAATAGGACTATTTGACATGTCCTATCCAAGGGTAGGCTGCGTGTGGTATGTAAAACAGGTATAGCGATCGTTATCATAGACCACCTGGGGATTCCCTTGTACGTCAAAGCTTCTTGCTTCCTTCATGTTTCCTTCCCGTGATGGGTCTGATAATCAGGGTATCAGAGAGGGCCTTCAGAGAATAGGGTCCTGAAAGGAAGAAAATGGTAAAGATATACGGGTCCTGAGGCGGTTGAGCCGTATTGTGGGCCGTGCCATAGCCGTGCCTCTGCCTATGCCCATGGTATCTTGAGTGCGTAATTATGGACGCGCGGCGAAAATTTTGTCGCTTGACTGGGATTGGGACGGAAGCCGGATTGCTAGGCCAGCTCAAAACGTGCCGGGCGATCCTGTTGCAGGGTACTCCGGACTCGCTTGAAGGTGTCCGGGGGCTTTATCGCCGAATTAGCGGTTTGCCTCAGAAGGCTGCTTTGTACTTCTGTTGCGAGGGCCTCAGTGTGCTCCTCCGTACGGAGCGAGCGTTCTGTGTTTCCATTAACTATTATAACCCCACGAGGTCCTGGCATTTTGAGCTTGAGGTATGCACAATGCGGTACCGCATTGAATCTGGCGAATGCGGTTCGTCTAAGCAGTGCATGATAGCCACTGCGGAAGGGGACGATATCGAAGATCAACTCCTCGCTTCGAAAGTTGTCCGGGGATCCGAAGACCACTTCCAGTGTGATTGACCCCGTGCAACAGGCCTCTACACCTAGTATGACACCTTTAAAGGTGGTTTTTGTGGGTTTAATCCTCGAGGGGTCGATACCCATTTTGCGCACTGTATCCTGATAGAGCAGGTTCAGGCTGCTGCCGCCGTCCATAAGGACTCGAGTGAGGTGAAATCCGTCAATGATGGGGTCAAGGACCAATGCGGCAGAACCGCCATGACGGATACTGGTAGGGTGGTCCCTGTGATCGAAAGTGATCGGACAAGAAGACCATGGGTTGAACTTTGGGGCGACTGGCTCCATCGCATAGACGTCCCTTAGTGCACACTTCCGTTCTCGCTTGGGAATATGGGTTGCGTATATCATGTTCACTGTTTTCACTTGGGGAGGAAATTTCTTCTGTCCTCCTGTGTTCGGCGGCCGGGGCTCCTCCTCGTCATCGCAATGCAACCCCTTTTCCTTGTTTTCGGCATTCAACTTGCCGGCCTATTTGAACACCCAACATTCTCTATTGGTGTGGTTGGATGGTTTTTTGGGGGTTCCGTGAATTTGGCACGAGCGATCGAGTATGCGGTCCAAACTGGACGGGCCCAGATTGCTTATTTTGAACGTCTTTTTCCGCTGACTGGATTTAGAGCCACTGAATCCGGCATTGACTGCCGTGTCTTCGGCGTTGTCACTGTTGTTGCGGCGTTTGTGTCTGTTGCGACATGGCTTGCCGTTGCTATCTCTGGCATCTGAATTGCCAGGATTTCTTGATGTGTTGTTGCTGCGAGCTAGCCAACTGTCCTCGCCCGCACAAAAGCGGGTCATGAGTGTCGTGAGGGCTGCCATGGATTTCGGCTTCTCTTGGCCGAGGTGTCGGGCGAGCCACTCATCACGGATGTTATGCTTAAATGCCGCTAAGGCCTCGGCATCCGAACAATCGACAATTTGGTTCTTTTTAGTTAGGAACCGAGTCCAGAATTTCCTGGCTGATTCCCCGGGCTGTTGGTTCATGTGACTCAAGTCATCAACATCCGGTGGTCGCACGTAAGTTCCCTGGAAGTTGTCAAGGAATGCGTATTCCAAGTTCTCCCAACTGCCAATGGAGTTTGCCGGCAGGCTATTCAGCCAATGCCGAGCCGGTCCTTTAAGTTTTAGTGGGAGGTACTTGATGGCATGTAGATTGTCATCGCGGGCCATGTGGATGTGGAGGACGAAATCTTCAATCCATACCACGGGGTCTGTTGTACCATTATATGATTGTTTACGGGTTTAAACCCTTCTGGGAATTCGTGATCCATTATTTCGTCGGTGAAGCATAGGGGGTGTGCGGCGCCTCTGTGTCGGGCTATATCACGACGCAGTTCATACGAGTCTTGTCTGTCGTATTCGGCCCAGCCGGATTTGCTTTTAGTATATCCGACGTGATGGTCATCGTCACGCATTGGGGCGCGCCCCCGTGATCCGTAGCTCGATCTTGTATGTCCTGCTTTGTTTTCCAATACGTCTCGCAGGTCCTGCATGTAGCCCCATGCCTTGGTGTTTTTGGTTGACTGGCGACAGGGTGCGGGCTGGACTTCAGGCTGATATGCCGCTTTGTCTCGGCCACGAGGTGGCTGGTCAGCCGCATGATACGCTGGCAGTGTAGGTTTTAATGCTTCCTCCTCGAGTTGGGGTAGCAACCTGCGCTTTGGATAACTTTTGGTTGGGCGCTCGGGTTCGTATTCCTCGGCTGCCAGGACCTCGGTCCATCTATCCGCTAGCAGATCTTGATCAGCTTGAAGCTGTTGGTGCTTTTTCTTCAGGCTTTTTGCTGTGGCTGTAAGCCGGCGCTTGAAGCGCTCCTGCTCGACGGGATCCTCAGGCACGATGAATTCTTTGTCGCCGAGGCTCACCTCGTCTTCGGAGAGGGGCATGTAATTGTCATCCCCGGATTCTCCGTCTGTCGCCTGTTCCTTAGGGCTCGCTTGCCCATCCTCCCGCTCGAAGCCTGGCTGAAGGGGATTGTCTTCGTCTTCGGCACTGTCCGCAGCGTTATAGTCTCTTGTGCCGGTATCGCTGCTTTTGCTATGGCGGGGCTTAGAGCGGCGTCGATGACGCCGGTGTTTAGATTGCTTCTCGAGGGGGTTATCCTCCATTGCCTTATTGCCATTGCTTTCTTTGGGGGCATCCACCATGTATATATCATATGATGAGGTGGCTGTCCAGTGCCATGTGGGCGGTGGTTCCTGTTCTTCTCCTGCATCGTCGTCCATACCATCGATGTCTTCGGAGCCGAAATCAAGCATGTCGGTTAAGTCGTCGACAGTGGCTATTAAGTGGGTGGTGGGTGGGGAATGAATTTCGTCATCGGCTTCCCACTCAAGCCGGACATAGTTCGGCCAAGGATCTCCTGACAAGGAGAGAGACCTCAATGAATTTAGCACGTCGCCCAAGCGCGAGTGCTGAAAGATATTCGTGGAGGTAAACTCCATGATCAGTGCCTAGTCAGATTCGATAGGCATGGACACAAGCGGTTCGGAGCCTGTGGCCGGGGACGAATTCAAGGGTCCGGTAACACAGGTCTCATAGGAGGTGAAGTCAGCATTCGGCTCTATCGCCACTGAGTGTGCGGCCTCCGTGGTGGGGTCTATCCACCCGTCCTCGGACGACACGATCTGCTCCAGATTGAGGGCCGGAGTAGCCACATGTGTGATCTCCCGAGCACCGTCCGACGACAGAGCTAAGTCATGCTTGTCGTGACTGTGCGGCACACCCGACATGGGCTCGAATCCGTCGAAGATCAAGTCTCCGCGGATGTCGGTAGTATAGTTCAAGCTTCCAAACCTGACTTGATGGCCAGGGGCGTAGCTCTCAATCTTCTCCAGATGGCCAAGCGAGTTGGCCCGTAGTACGAAGCCACCGAATACGAAGATCTATCCAGGGAGAAAAACCTCACCCTGGATCGCATCGTTACCGTTGATCAAAGGAGCCATCAAGCCTTTATCATGATGGCATAGTGGAACTCTCAATGAAAGCACCAGTGTCGGTGTCAAAACCGGCGGATCTCGGGTAGGGGTCCCGAACTGTGCGTCTAAGGCTGATGGTAACAGGATGCGGGGGACACAATGTTTACCCAGGTTCGGGCCCTCTCGATGGAGGTAATACCCTACTTCCTGCTTGATTGATCTTGATGATATGAGTATTACAAGAGTTGATCTACCACGAGATCGTAGAGGCTAAACCCTAGAAGCTAGCCTATGATTATGATTGTTGTTGTCCTACGGACTAAACCCTCCGGTTTATATAGACACCGGAGGGGGCTAGGGTTACACAGAGTCGGTTACAAGGGAGGAGATCTACATATCCAAATTGCCAAGCTTGCCTTCCACGTAAAGGAGAGTCCCACCCGGACATGGGACTTATGAAGTCTTCAATCTTGTATCCTCATAGTCCAACAGTCCGGCCAAAGTATATAGTCCGACCGTCCGAGGACCCCCTAATCCAGGACTCCCTCAAGGAGGAGGAGTGCCTCGTCGAGCATGCAAAGAGCCTTATCGTCGCCATGGCCGCAACACACGCCACCGCAGAGGCAAGGAATCAGGAGGCGAGAGGGGTCGTATGGAGCGGTAGAGGCTATTCGAGGTGAGCGTCACTGAATGTGCAGCAGCGATAGTCACTGTATTGTAGTTGTCTAGCTCGTCGGTAGGCTCCTCCTCCTCTGCCTCTTACTAAGAGGGCTCGGCAGAGGATAGGCTGTCGGAAGTAGTACAAAGCCCCTCTGTAGTAGTAGTATTTAGGGGCTATTTTGTTTAGTTTATCTGACTATAGATGTGGTGAAACTGTACAACGTACTTAAAATTAGCTAGTATATATAGTTGAACTAGCTATTTCAATACGTGGTTGGTAACAATAGGGGAAAAATTTGGTCGCTTCAACTGTCGAGTTGAACTGTTTCTATAAAGAACGATTTCTTAATCTATGAATGAAATATATGCTTAATTACAGAATTTTAGTTGCAAAAATTAGATAGTGCTAGTGATTTTTAGCTGTATATTTTTACAAATCGTAGTGTTACAAGGTTGAAAAATGGCAATGTTACTAGATCAACAAATGTCAATCTTTCCAGTTTGACAAATGTCAATATACCGAATATGACAGACGCTAATCTTACCAAATTGTCAGTACGTGGTCATCGGAAACAATTTGTAACATCCCAATTTTCAATTTGGAATGTTATACATAGATCACCCATGCATATCAAGATTTATTGCATTCCAGTTCCGCAATCCTCGAAATCCTAAGCAACTCAAGGACCCACGGAGAGAGTTGGGGATTTTCCGGTTTTCATATTTGATATTTTATCAAATAATGAAACGAAGATTTTGATTTCAATAATTTTTCTCTCCGAAAATATTTCATATTAAATCAAATGAGTGGAGATAATATGACTTCTCCGAAATAATTGAAATATTGGAGGAAAAATATTAAAATCATTTATTGGATTTTATTGGGTTTTATTCGGATTTTATTTGCATTTGAAAAATTGCACATTTTCAAAATTGCATTTTAGGGCCAAGAAAATGTTCATCTCGTCTTAAATATTTTATTTAGACGGTGAAAATTTGTTTTGGCATTTTTAGATTTTTATTTATTTTTCTAGGATTTTTATTCTGTCAGTGGAATTATTTTAAAAAGAAAATCTCGCGCCCGACTGGGCCTAAGGCCCAGCCGAGCCAGGCCGGCCCGAGCCGCCACCGCCTCGCGTGCGCGCGCCGCCGCCGCCGACCCGGACTCCAAGTCCGAGCCGGACTCCCCGCCGCCGCCGCTGCCCCCTCCCCTTTAAATACCGCCGCCGCCCCCCTGGAGTCCAAGTCGCCACCGCCCGCAGCCCCTCACCCCGCCGCCTACAGCCGCCCGCGCCGCCGCCGCCTCCCGCCGCCGACGCCGCAGCCCCGCCACCCCACGCCGCCTTGTCGCCGCACCGGAGCCCCGCCGGAGCCGAGCCAAGGTAGCCGCCGCACCGCCCCGGTTTTCTAAAGAAAAAAAATCATTCACGTTTTTTAGAAACCCTAGTTTTCGTTTTTTTATAGATCGGTTTTTCTCCGGTTTATTTATTTAGCGAGCGTTCGCTCGTTCGTTCGTTTTAACGAACGCGTTCTTTGTTTAGATCCATATAACGAACGTTCATTCGTTAACCTGTCGTCGTTTTTCTTTTTCTCGGATTTATTCCGTGATTTTTCTGATCACGATTTCGGATCCGATCTTAATTTCTATTTTTTTTCTCGCTCGTTTATCAGAATCAGGCGATTGAAGCGCTTGGAGTTTCATCTCGAAACCCTCTTTCCGTTTAATCAACTCAAACTAGTTTTTGTTACTTTAAAATTTGGCCTAGTTTCGAATTAGTAAACAAAGCTTCTTTCTTTCACCGTTTGACTTTCATTGCTCTGTTTGATTTGATTCTTTTTGCGTACCGGAGTTCTTAAGTTGAACTTTCTGGTCAACCTCTCTTAGTTGAGTTTTGTTTGTGCATCGTTGCTTGTTACTTATGTTTGTTATTTTTTGCTTGCGATAGAATTTCCGGAGTGCGAAGCGTGTTACTATGAGTCTCTAGGATTCGCGGATCGTCAGCAAGGCAAGTAACACTTTGATCATATCCCACTATTACCCAGTTTTTATGCATTAGTTCCAATCCTCAAACATTGCATGATTAGGATGTCATTAACTTGTGGGTTGGGAAGTAGTTGCTGAGGTAGAACCTATTGTCCTGTTATATTCAAACCCTTGGGAGTTACCTCTTCGTATTGCTTATTGCTATGCTATGCTTGTAGACGTGGTTTGGGTTTGAGTAAAATTCATGACAGATGTGAGATTGTTAATTAATGGTTCAACTTAAGGTGGCAACTTAATCAAACAACTGGGTGGATTGAGGCACCTGGGGAACCCAGTGTTGTCTGTTTTTTTGGAAATCCCGGGGTACCCGTGTGATCTTCCTATGGACCGCCACCCAGGCTCAAAGGGAACTGAGATGATTAATGCTAGAAACTTCTATGTGTAGCCACAAGCTATTATGGGCTCTAGCATAGTTGAGTAAGTTACGTGAAGCTCTTGAAGAGGTAGATCAGCAGGTAGTGGGTTTTGTAGGTTTGATATGGTCTACCCGGAGTAGAGAGTTAACGTTTCTGAAAGACTTTGTCTCGGTCATCCGTTTCTCAAACACCATGTAGTGCGAGAAATCCAACGGAGGTGATCGAGTCTTGTGGGGGAAAAGTGCACAAACCTCTGCAGAGTGTACAATCTAATCATGGTTAGCCGTGTCCCCGGTTATGGACAATTCTTGAGTATCTAGTACTTGGGTTATCATATGTGTCTCACCATGTTTAATTAATACTGTTGGGTTGTTAATCACTTTAATTGGGATTGAGTTGGGGGTACCTTCTCAATGATGTTTCAACCACCATGATAGTTAAATTAAAATCTATTCCTTTGTTGTAGGGAAAAATTGGCTTTTCACAAAAACTATAACCATACAGCTTTCCACCAGCCATATATGCATGTAGTGATAGCAATATTCTATTTCTGCTCTAGTGTGTTATATTGCGAGCATATTCCATGTGCTGACCCGTTTTCAGGCTGCAACGTATTATGTTGCAGACTTTTCAGACGAGGGGTAAGGTTCGTTAGGTCGTTGCCGTGCAGCTCAACTATGCCGTTGGAGTTGATGGACTCACTTTATCTTCCAAGCCTTCTGCTGTTATCGCATTAGATGGCCTTATGCCATATTATGGTAATAAGTTCTCTTTTAGACTTTTCGATGTGATAAGTGTGTGATTGCCACTCTGTTATAAATAATCCTCGAGTACTGTGTGTGTCAGCATTACCGATCTAGGGATGACACTGAAGCACAGAGACTTGAACATCTGAGGTCGGGTCGCTACAAGATGGTATCAGAGCACACGTTGAGTGTAGGACACAACCACTAAGATAAACCCTAGGTCACACTTCTCTTCTCATTTTTGACTCCTCTCCATTTTCTACTCTTTAGGATGACGGAGATGACGAACAAGTTTGCACAACCGGATGAAGATACACCTTTTGGACGTCACCTGAAGGAAGTCACTAGGTACTTGAACATTGGAATACCAAGCTTCACCGGGATGTACAACGCCACTTTACCTGAAGAGGAGTGCTGGATGATTCAAGTACAAGTTCCAGGAAGGACGTTCTCGCCAACGTCTAAACCCATAGAATTTTCCTTCGACGCACCAACCTGGAGTTTAGGAAAGAATATGGCAGCTCACATCACCATGGGACGCATTGGACAAGTTTACAACAAGGAGCTTAAGGACACTATTTTTCAAATATGTGGGCGCCGAGACGAGCAATGGGAAGTAAACAAAACTAAGAAGGATAGATCCATTGCAGCTTTCATCTAGGAGTTAAACCAGCACATTCGACGTCAGGAGAACCAGATGTGTGCGGACATGATGGACTTGAAGAAGGCGAAGACTAGGATCATCGAGCTGGAGGAAGAACTCAAGTTTACCCGCGATGGATATGAGGAGGAAATCAAGACCCTACTAGAGAAGAATGACGACCTAGTCAAGAAGATCGGAGTATTCATGGGAGGACCAGCACCAATAGAAGAAGAAGAACCCAAGGAAATACGCCCCGAGGACTACATCATCATCGACGACACCGACTCCAACCCTAGTGATGATGACTTTGAAGACGAAGCTGGAGCAGACATCATGGAGTCTTCCACTGATCAAAATTTCTAGATGACCACCAACTATTAGTAGTATTTCCCCCATGTATATAGTAGTAGTGAGCACTTTTGCGATAGTTCTAGACCGTTTGTATGCCCTTGCTTGATTGATTGAGTGAAATGATTGTGTTTGTCTCATGTGCATATGGGTAGTGCCTTCTTATTAGACCCCTTTTCTATTCTAAATCTCTTCCATCTAAACCCATCAGATGCCTTGGAGACGTGACACCGGGTTTGCCTTCCCGCCGGAGCTCACCCAGTTGATCCAGCAGCAGAATGCCTTGATGCAATTGCAAGTTCAGAACCAGGGCAACAACAACAACAACAACCCACCGCTAGTGGACAACCTAGCCCGTTTTCTAAGGTTACAGCCACCGGTGTTTTCCAGTAGCACCGAGCCTATAGTTGCTGATGATTGGCTACGCCGTATTGGAAGGGAGTTGACCACCGCAGGTTGCACAGATGCTGAGAAGGTGCGCTTTGCCGCACATCAATTGGATGGACCAGCAGCCTCATGGTGGGAGAATTACACAGCCACTTTTCCTATAGCCAATGTCAGTTGGGACCAGTTTCAGCAAGTTTTCTGCACAGCCCATGTCTCCACTTGAGCTATGCAGATGAAGAAGCGGGAGTTCCGCAACCTACGCCAGGGGAACCGTACTGTGGCTCAGTACGTGGATGAGTTTAGCAAGTTATCTCGCTACGCCCCTGATGATGTGGCCACAGATGCTGTGAAGCAGGAGAAGTTTATGGAAGGGCTGAATGATGAGATGAGCATGCAGTTGATGGTAGCAACCTTCAACAACTACCAGGAGTTGGTAGATAAGGCTCTTATGATTGAAGGGAAACAACAACAGATTGAGAGCCGCAAGAGAAAGTACGGACAAGGGAAGTATAACTCAGGAGCTCAGCAGAAGCCTCGCCTAAACCCGAACTCGGGAGGACTTGTTCATAACCATGGAGGTCACAACCACACTGGAGGAGGGTCACATAACCACAGTAGTGCTAAGAATGGGAATGGGAACGGAGCTAACAACAATCATAACCGCTCCAACCCGTCCACTCCCGCCAAAAGAGACTTAAGTCTGGTTACCTGTTTTAAGTGCAGGAAGACAGGGCATTATGCCAATGATTGCCCCGAAGGAAGGAATGGAAACGGAAATGGAAGCACTGGGAAGAAGCCCAATCCATTCAACAAAGGACAACTGAACCACATTAACGTGGAGGAGGTTGAAGAGCAGCCGGATGCGGTAATAGGTAAGTTTTTGGTTAAGTCATTTACCGCTCTTGTTCTTTTCGATATTGGTGCATCGCATTCATACATATCAAGGGGATTTGTGGATAAGTTTAAACTACCAACCCAAACCCTTAGGACCCCTCTTTAAGTGAGTTCACCCAGAGCAGAGTATATGGCTAGCCGATGGTGTGACCAGATACCCTTAACCTTTGGTACATATGTTTTTCCGTCCGACCTAATTATCTTGGAGTCACAAGGATTGGATGTGATATTGGGTATGGACTAGATGTCAAAGTTTGGAGGAAGCATTGACTGTGCTAGTAAGTCGATTTATCTCACCACCCCGGAAGGAAAAAGGATTAAGTATGTGTCTAGGCATGTGCCTAAAAGGAGCCAAGTGAATGCCCTTACGGGAGTTGTTCAGGAGGAAGTGCCGGTAGTAAGAGATTACCCGGATGTTTTCCTAGAGGAGTTACCAGGCATGCCACCGGACAGAGATATTGAGTTTTTGATAGAGCTGTTACCAGGAACAGGACCAATATCCAATAGACCCTATCGGATGCCCGCGAATGATCTGGAGGAAATTAAGAAACAGATCAAGGAGTTATTGGAGAAAGGATACATCCAAAGAAGTTCATCACCTTGGGGAGCCCCAGTACTTTTGGTTGAGAAGAAGGATAAATCCCTAAGGATGGTTGTTGATTATCGAACCTTGAATGAAGTGACGATAAAGAACAAGTACCCACTGCCGATGATCAACGATCTGTTTGATCAGTTGCAAGGAGCTAAAGTGCTATCAAAGATCGATCTACGATCAGGGTATCATCAGTTGAAGATACGAGGGAAGGACATACCAAAGACGGCGTTCACAATGCAATATGGATTATACGAGTACACGGTCATGTCGTTTGGACTGACTAACGCCCCTGCCTATTTCATTAGCATGATGAACAAGGTGTTCATGGTTTATTTGGACAAGTTTGTTGTGGTGTTTATTGATGATATCATGGTATACTCGAAGAACGAGGAGGAGCAGAAATAGCATTTGCGTTTAGTTCTTGAGAAGCTCAGGGAACACCAGTTGTATGCTAAGTTTAGCAAATGCGAGTTTTGGCTGAAGGAAGTCAGATTTATTGGACATGTTATATCAGGAGAAGGTATAGCAGTAGACCCCAGCAAGGTTCAGTCTGTCACTGAATGGTTGGCGCCCACCTCAGTTAGCGAGATCCGTAGTTTTCTTGGTGTCACATCCCTAGTTCCGGTATGCACTAGGCTAGCCTTTCATGTGAGCATCATGTTTAAACTTTCATGGAAATTTGAAATGGGGATGACAAGCCCTAGCACTAAATGAAATGCAATTAGGATCAAAATAAAAATATTTTCAATGAACCCAGAATGCCCTTTAGAAAAGTTCATTATTTTTGATAAAGGTGAAAACCTCTACCAAAAATGATGCACATATTTTTAGGCCATTCTGGATTTTTGAATAACCCATATTGTATTTGAATTGGGGCATTTAAATACCATTAATATTTTTAAAATGCTCCAATAATTATGAAAATAGTTAAGGGCCTCTGTAATAGTTCATTTGATGCCCACAATTATTTTCAGGATTTATTGAAATGATTTGGGTTATAAACTAAATCAAAACAAAATAACATAAATAGAAAACAGAAACTGAATTAGAAAAAAGAGAGAAAGAGAGAAAACCTACATAACCTACCTGTGTAGCCCACCAAGGCCCACCTGGCTGGCCGAGCTGGCCAGCCCAGCCCACTAGCCTTCCCCCCTGTCGTCTTCCTCGCGACAGAAGGATGCTGGGCGTGTGCCCCATGTGCGCGGCCACGCGCTCCGGCCACCTCCTGCTTGCCGCACCCCCTCGACGCTTGGACGCCTCTGGGAGACGCCACGGCACCCCCTCGCTCCTCTCCCTCACTCTCTACTCTCTCCCTGCCTCGCTCTCTCTCGCTCTATCTCCCAAAGCCGAGCGAAGCCATCGCCGCCGCTCATCGTTGCCGTGTCCACCGCCTCCCCCTCGCTTCCCCGACCAGTCCAGGCGCTCCGCCACATCGTCCCTGACCTCTCCGCCAAGTCAAGCAAGCCGGGACGCACCGCAGCACCGCCATCACCGTCTTCTTCAACCTCGGTCCGCCGAGATCGCCGGCGACCGTGCGCCCGCTCCGTTGCTTCCCCGAGCTCCCCAAGACCACCGCTGCACTCCCCGTGAGCTTCTCCTTCGATCCCCACTTCCCCCTTGCTCGTTTGCGCCGTGTAGTCGCCGCCCTCTTTGAGGCCGAGAGCATCTCGCCGCCGGCCATGGCGTAGCCGTGGCCACAGCCGCGCAAGCTCGCAACCGAGCACTTCACCGCACTCGCTGTGTCCCCAGGAGCCCGCAGCACCCCTCCGCACCTCCTGCTGTGCCTCCTAGCGATGACCCCGAGCTCGCCCGAGCACCGGCAGCCGCCAACGTCGTCGTCGGCGTCTTTTCCGACTACCCCGAGCCCAAACACCACCACCACTCGACGCGGCAGCCCCCCAGCTTCACGTAGATGCTCCCCGCGCACCAAATAGGGCCCTGCAGCGAAATCCCGATTCCCTCCACTGCGGATTTGGTCGCCGGCGGCTAAACGCTGGTAGCTGACGTGGCCGTCATTAGCGGTTAAACATCCCACTAACCAACCCCTCTAGAGCCACTGCCATATGGGCCCTAGTGCCTAATTAGTTAGTTAACTACTCTGTTAGATTAGCACCGATCTCAGGAGGGCCCCACCTGTCATTTTGACTTTGCCACATCACATGTTGACCGACCCCACACGTCAGTGTTGACCCGGCTGACGTGGCAGTTGACTAGGCCCACCTGTCATCCACCCAAACCAGCCTGTGTCACTGACGTGTGGATCCCACACGTCAGGTTTGACCTGGACCCGCCTGTTGACCTGCTGAGGTCAGCATGACCAAATGCTGACGCAATAACTCATTTTCTGGATTTATTATTATTCAGGAAATTCCAGAAATTAGTATAAACTTCTAAAAATCATAGAAAATCAACCGTAACTCCAAATGAAATAAATTATATATGAAAAATTATCAGAAAAATTCAAGGAATCTGTTTATGGCATTTTCATGCATGTTTGAAAAATGTTTGTCCTCTGTTTTGGACAAAACAAATAAATGGCATTTAACTAATCATATATGGAGTTTGAATTTGAATCTTGTATTCAAACCAACTTCATTTAATTGTGTTGCTAGTTGCATTAGCTCAATCAAAAACATATTGCCATGTCATTATCAGGCATCATGTTGTGCATTGCATTGATTGTGTTCTTCCTTGTTTGCCGATAATTGTCCCCTCTCGGTAGACGCTGCTCCGACGCTGTGATCGTTGACACTGATGAAGACTCAATGTTATCTTCAGAAGTGCCAGGCAAGCACAACCCCCTTGTTCATTTCGATACAAGCCCACTCTCTCGCTCTGGCTCTCTTTTACTGCATTAGGACAACAATGATTCATCTGTTACTTGTTGCGGTAGTTGAACCCCTTATCCTCTGCATGACCTCTCATTGCCACAGTAAATAGATGAAACCCACTAGCATGAGTAGGAGTTGTTTGAGCCCTGATGTGCCTACTCATTCATGCTTGTTTGTCATGCCTGCTATTGCATAGAGTTGTGTTAGGTCTAATTCATCGGGAATGAATCGGAGGTGTGTGAACATGTCCTACTATGTGTGAGCTAAGTGTGTGAACACGTTTTGGTAAATGTAGCGGTGAGAGGCCATGTAGGAGTACATGGTGGGTTGTCTCATTTAAACCGTCCTCAGGAACTGAGTTCTGTGTCTGTGATCCATGAACAGCTACTACCACTCATTGGGATCCTTAATTGACCCTCTCGGCTTCTTAATCACCCTAGTACTCTGTCCAGGAGTTGCAACTAGTTTCTGGTGTTTGTAGGTTATGTGTTGGCGGCCGTGCATAGCGCTGACCCTAGGGTTGGGCTATGTTTCGGTAGATACACCGTGGCACGGTGTATCGAGCGCCCGTTTGGTGTCTCGGGAACCCTGTTCACATCATTCGGGGCCGTATGTGGAAACCTCGGCTGGACTCCCTACGGATGGAACCTGGATAGGCGATAAACCAGGACTACAGACTTAAGTGTTTAGGTAGGCCGTGGCCGACACCCTCGCCAGGCTTCCCCTTGAAGGTTGCCGAGATACATGACGTGTATATGGTAGTAAGTGGTGGGAGCGTGTGTGAAGAAGTACACCCCTGCAGGATTATCATTATCTATTCGAATAGCCGGATTCCTCGGATATGGAAACTTGGACCCCTTGCATAGTTCATAGACAAGTGAAAGTGGATACTCTAAAATGCGCAAGATAAGCGTGAGTGCTATGGATAGCGTTCTCGTGGGGAGACGGGAGCGGATCCATAGTGGTGTATTGATATGGTGAATATGTGGACTCGTGTGCGCCACCTCAAAAGAGTTACTTGCAGTCGTAGTTTAAGATAGCCACCGAGTCAAAGCTGGCTTGCTGCAGTTAAACTCCACCACCCCCTTTGTTGATACCGATGCATATGTAGTTAGTTCTGATGTAAGTCTTGCTGAGTACTTTTGTACTCACGTTAGCTTAATTTATGTTTTGCAGAGAGACTCCAGTCTCGCTAGTAGTTTCGCGTGGACTTCGACGTTAGCTTGATACCTCATCTACGATCTTGTGCCCTCGGCAGGATCTGGTAGATAGTCAGGCTTCCTAGCCTTTTCCATTTGTAGATGTCTGTACTCAGACATGTTAAGCTTCCGCATGTGCTTGAATTGTATGCTATGATTGTTGGGTCATGAGACCCATCTTTGTAATATCTCGCTCCTCGAAGCCTAATAAATACTTGAATTGTAGAGTTATGTTGTGATGCCATGTTGTATTTGCACATATTGAGCATATTGTGTGTATGATTGAAATGCTTGGTATGTGTGGGATCCGACAACCTAGTGGTTTATCCTTGGTAGCGTCTCTTATGGGGAAATGTAGTCTTGTGCTTCCATGAGCCATAGTAGTCTGCTACAGCCCGGTTCACCGGAGTCCTGCTAGCCCAGCACTGTTGCTCCGGAACACTTGACTAGCCGACATGTGTTTCACCTCGTTCCTGTGTCTGTCCCTTCGGGGAAATGTCACGCGGTGACATCCAGAGTCCTGCCTAGCCTGCTACAGCCCGGGTTCCCGGAGTCCTGTTAGTCCAGTGCTACAGCCCGGATTCACACGCTGCTGACCAACATGCTCGATGTGATTCATGTATCCCCATAGGTTAGTGCCGCTTTGGGTTCATGACTAGCCATGTCGGCCCGGGTTCTCTGTCATATGGATGCTAGCGGCACTATCATATACGTGAGCCAAAAGGCGCAAATAGTCCCGGGCCATGGTAAGGCGACACCTGTGGAATACCATGCGTGAGGCCGCAAAGTGATATGAGGTGTTACCGGCTAGATCAATGTGACTTGGAATCGGGGTCCTGACAGCGTTTGGTATCAGAGCCTGACTGCCTGCAGGATTACCAAGCCAAACTGGTCGAAGTCGAGTCTAGAAATGCTTTAGTTATGTAAGGGAATTGATTGTGGAAGGAAACATAAGTCTCTTTTTACTCCTTATCCTCATGACCTTCTGATCTGAGTCATCTTATCTTTTCTACAGGGTTAAGAACTAGGCTTCTCTTCTATCTCTCAGGATGACGTGTTACTAAACCGTAGTTGCCTAGGATTGTTGAGTTCAAGCTTCAGTTCCGTTCCTACTACTTCCGTATGTTGACAGTTGATCTCAGAACCTTGATATTGTGTTGTTGAGTGGTTATGCCACCATTTTGCAGGATGTCTCAAATCTTTTTAAGCATTTACAGCCTTTATGCTGTCCAAGTCGCCCCAGGTTTCTAAACAATCTGATGCATTTGCAAATCCTTTCTTTCTGTTCCTGATGTCCTTTTTGGTCAGAATAAGCACACTAATCGGTGAGTTGAGGTACTTTGTTGCCTCGACATATATGTTGGAGTTATTATTATGACCCTAGGTGTTTGAGGGAGTCACCTAGTGATCTATTTATGTTTTATCCCCAGTGTGTGATTCTGGCCATTATTCTCGAAAGCATCCCGTGATGTCATGTAGTAGTAGGTACTCTATTCATGGGTTCTTGAACCCGAGATTCACCCTACTTACCTCATGTTGATAGTGTTGCTAGTTCCTTTAGGATATTAGTAACCTTTGCGATAGTCCTCGAGGTTCGTGGTACATCCTTCTTCCAATTATCATGAACCATTCTTGGCAGGAGTTCTTTTGAACCAAAAGGTCATGACAGAGTGCTCCTGATGAGTTCTCCATTCTATGTTGTGACTCTGCCAACCCTACCTTTCTGCATGGGTTATCCGAAAGAAATATGTTGAACTCGTTTGACATACTAATCTATGCATCTACAACTCAGAAAGTTATATGTACCTTTGAGTTGTCCCCCTTCCGTTATATTTCGATCCTCGTCTATCAATTGATAGTGAGGAGTATGTATGCATTCGTGTTCATCGATGCCTAGTATTCTTGTGATTCATCAAGACGTTCTATTTTAGAATGACTAGGAGAAACAAACTCCAGTACCTCATCCATATCCAGGATTGTGTCAAAGCAGTTGTATTCCGCAGATCAAAATGCAACCCAGCTTTTGGTTCTGTTCTACCCTGAAGTATTACCCACTTTATGTCAGGAGCGTCGTGAGAATTGCACCTTCTCTTATGAATTCTTGACGCAGTGATAATTCTTGCCATCATTGTTCATTCCTCGGTTCCCGTGTTATTGTAACCGGAATGCCGGCAAGTGAGTCATGATGTGTGAAGTCAATACTCCTAGCAACTCCGTTGCTTGGTAGTTAATGGACACTATTCTCATTCTTAGCGTGTTGGTTATTGAATCATCATTCTAAGATAGATTGTGCTACCTAGTCCTTATTTCCTGGTGCACTCTTCGGTCAACGATTTAGGATTTTGCCAAACCCTTGCCCTATCGATCATATTGTCTTGCCCTGAAAAGCAAGATTGATCTCGAGCTTAGTATCATATAAGTGGTTCGTGATGTTCCGATTATCTTCTTGGAAGTATTACCTGGTTGTCACCTGACTGCTATGTTGAGTTCGTGATCATATTGGTTTTTCTCTAGACCATCCATTCTCCAAGAATCTGTGTTGGATATCCCTGAGCTAGTTGGTTAAGCTAAAACAACAACTTGGAGAGTTGGAAGATAAAGGCTATATCCGACTTAGTTCTTTCCAAAGGTGTATATGTGTGTTGAAGAAAGATGATATCTTCATTGATTGATCTCCATGACCAATTGGTGGAGCTATTGTTTTGTCCAAACGTTGACTTAAGTATGGGCCATCGTCAAGTCAAATCAGAACCAACGATGTTCGTAATGTTGTCTTACTCATGGTTGATCCCTCGAGCATACACCATTACATCTTTTGGTTTGACCAATGCTACCACCGTGTTCACATGATGGTGGAAGTCCAGTGATATGGAAATTCCGATGATTTGTTGTTGAGCCCATCAGCAACATTTTGTCTCCCCCATGATTCATATGAAACATCAACCTAGTGTTGAAAACTTTGTAAGCAATGCCTTCGTGTTCCGTTCATGAAGCTTATGCTTGGATGGAAGAAGTGACTTCCTCGAATTCAAGTGCATTTGGTGCAAGTTGCCACCATGAGTTTGAGAAAGATTGTTTTTGTTTCCTCTGGAATCTTCCCAAATCAGTCATGCATATGTGCGAAGTATTCTATGGTTTGGTAGATTGATTACCCCCACTCCATATGTATTCCCTAGCACACCAAGCCACTGATTGATTTGTTCAAGGAAAAGGAGTTGTTGCGCGAATACTAGTTCATGCACAAGGACTTCGATATCCTCAATGATGGTTCCCCACCTGAACTCGGTAGTATTCTGTTGTATGACTTCTACATGGTCATGCTTGTCTTGGACAACGTGTTCACATATATGTAGCAGAACCAGCTCATGTTTTGGAGTTTGCTATCATAGTTCAATTCCCGAGAATCTCGTAACATCGTCTCGTCGGTTTGTGTTGCAAACTTTCTTTCCGGACATGCTGTCTGAAATATCCCGTTACCAACCAGATCTGAATCTCAGGCAGATATGATGGTTGGAGCTATTCCAAGATTTATGATGTAGGCCCGACAAGGTTGATGTTCTGGCCGACACACCTAGTTGGAAGATCTATTATTGTAGTATCTTGATTGAGGAAGTTGGTCACCTCCCCATAAGGATTTCGTAGGATTTACTCCAGAAGTTGTTCCTTATGGATCTATTGTATTCCAAAGTCCGACCACTACTTGGTGGCTATGCCGATGCTTTAAAGCATGACCGTGGTTACCAGTACATCAAGGAGAACATTAGAAGCGGATTGCTAAATGTCTCTCGGTCGATCATCCAGATTTCATTCCCTTGGCCTCGCTAAGGTGAAATCTGAGAAAGGGTTGTCTTTCTATGCATCTACATTGTCCATCACAATTCGTCAAGGTAGTAAGATGTGTTGCCAGGATCCTCGACTCGGATGTTGGTAGAACCTTGATGAATATGAAAATGCTCAAGTTCTTGAGAGCATGCGCAAGCACTAGGTTTTACCGTTGGCGTTAACTGGGATTTGCTTCCAGCTTCCTAGGTTATGTTATAACCTTTTCAAATAGTGGACTCACTCTCGACTGTTGAGTTTTTCCCCAGTTACCAGAATCATTCCCAACATTTGCATTTTGTTCCCAGCTTGCACCTCAGTAGTAGTTGTTCAGGATCATCCTCAAAAGTGGGCTTACCCTAGACCCTATCCTTTTTCGATGATAAGAATAAATCATCCATTGTGTTGTCTTCAACAAGGTAGTCCACATCATCCATTCTAGTATGAGTATGCCATTTCTTCAAGCTCCTTCACGCGATCATTTGTGATTGCCTCAGGCTGTTGAGAAGGGTTTCAGTGATCTCTGAATCAAAAGTAATTCTTTTTGCCACTTAAGGGAATATTTCTGCGAGTCACCTTCTTTAAGATGTCCCGTTATGGTATCATGGAAATTATCTCCTCGCTACTTTGAAACCATGCACCATCATCTTAAGCGTGGAATTGTTGCCTACAAAATTTGAACCTTTATCATCCGCTTCTTTCCATCACCCCTGATGTGTGTTTCGTGTCTCCGCTCAAGAGATGTTTTATATCTCACTCCATGAGTTGATCTTGAGTGCTCGATCCTCGAGGAGATCGATTCCTGTAGAGTTTCCTTCCGTCATCACCGTGTTGGATGAAGATCTCGAAGACAAAGACGTCAAGAGCAATGTGATGCAATATATCGGTATCTTCGAGAAGGGCAGTTGGATCGAGAAGACTGTGATAGTTTTGTGACCCCTCTGTCTTCTTACTCCACTTCTTGAATCTCAGGACGAGATTCTTGTTTAGTAGGGGTGAGCTGTCACATCCCTAGTTCTGGTATGCACTAGGCTAGCCTTTCATGTGAGCATCATGTTTAAACTTTCATGGAAATTTGAAATGGGGATGACAAGCCCTAGCACTAAATGAAATGCAATTAGGATCAAAATAAAAAAATATTTTCAATGAACCCAGAATGCCCTTTAGAAAAGTTCATTATTTTTGATGAAGGTGAAAACCTCTGCCAAAAATGATGCACATATTTTTAGGCCATTCTGGATTTTTGAATAACCCATATTGTATTTAAGTTGGGGCATTTAAATACCATTAATATTTTTAAAATGCTCCACTGATTATGAAAATAGTTAAGGGCCTCTGTAATAGTTCATTTGATGCCCACAATTATTTCCAGGATTTATTAAAATGATTTGGGTTATAAACTAAATCAAAACAAAATAACATAAATAGAAAACAGAAACCGAATTAGAAAACAGAGAGAAAGAGAGAAAGAGAGAAAACCTACCTAACCTACCTGTGCAGCCCACCAAGGCCCACCTGGCTGGCCCACCTGGCCAGCCCAGCCCACTGGCCTTCCCCCCTGTCGTCTTCCTCGCGACAGAAGGACGCCGGGCGTGTGCCGCATGCGCGCGGCCACGCGCTCCGGCCACCTCCTGCTTGCCGCACCCCCTCGATGCCTGGACGCCTCTGGGAGACGCCACGACACCCCCTCGCTCCTCTCCCTCACTCTCTGCTCTCTCCCTGCCTCGCTCTCTCTCGCTCTCTCTCCCAAAGCCGAGCGAAGCCATCGCCACCGCTCATCGTTGCCGTGTCCACCGCCTCCCACTCGCTTCCCCGACCAGTCCAGGCGCCCCGCCACATCGTCCCCGACCTCTCCGGCAAGTCAAGCAAGCCGGGACGCACCGCAGCACCGCCATCGCCGTCTTCTTCAACCTCGGTCCACCGAGATCGCTGGCGACCGTGCGCCCGCTCCGTTGCTTCCCCGAGCTCCCCAAGACCACCGCTGCACTCCCCGTGAGCTTCTCCTTTGATCCCCACTTCCCCTTTGCTCGTTTGCGCCGTGTAGTCGCCGCCCTCTTCGAGCCCGAGAGCATCTCGCCGCAGGCCATGGCGTAGCCGTGGCCACAGCCGCGCAAGCTCGCAACCGAGCACTTCACCGCACTCGCTGTGTCCCCAGGAGCCCGTAGCACCCCTCCACTCCTCCTGTTGTGCCTCCTAGCGACGACCCCGAGCTCGGCCGAGCTCCGGCAGCCGCCAACATCGTCGTCGGCGTCTTTTCCGACTACCCCGAGCCCAAACACCACCACCACTCGATGCGGCAGCCCCCAGCTTCACGTAGATGCTCCCCGCGCGCCAAATAGGGCCCTGCATCGAATTCCAGACTCCCTCCGCCACGGATTTGGTCGCCGGCGGCTAAACGCCGGTAGCTGACGTGGCCGTCATTAGCGGTTAAACATCCCACTAACCAACCCCTCTAGAGCCACTGCCATGTGGGCCCCAGTGCCTAATTAGTTAGTTAACTACTCTGTTAGATTAGCACCGATCTCAGGAGGGCCCCACCTGTCATTTTGACTTTGCCACATCACACGTTGACCGACCCCACACGTCAGTGTTGACCCGGCTGACGTGGCAGTTGACTAGGCCCACCTGTCATCCACCCAAACCAGCCTGTGTCACTGACGTGTGGATCCCACACATCAGGTTTGACCTGGACCCGCCTGTTGACCTGCTGAGGTCAGCATGACCTAATGCTGACGCGATAACTCATTTTCTGGCTTTATTATTATTCAGGAAATTCCAGAAATTAGTATAAACTTCTAAAAATCATAGAAAATCAACCGTAACTCCAAATGAAATAAATTATATATGAAAAATTATCAGAAAAATCAAGGAATCTGTTTATGGCATTTTCGTGCATGTTTGAACAATGTTTGTCCTCTGTTTTGGACAAAACAAATAAATGGCATTTAAGTAATCACATATGGAGTTTGAATTTGAATCTTGTATTCAAACCAACTTCATTTAATTGTGTTGCTAGTTGCATTAGCTCAATCAACAACATATTGCCATGTCATTATCATGCATCATGTTGTGCATTGCATTGATTGTGTTCTTCCTTGTTTGCCGGTAATTGTCCCCTCTCGGTAGACGCTGCTCCGACGCTGTGATCGTTGACACTGATGAAGACTCAATGTTATCTTCAGAAATGCCAGGCAAGCACAACCCCCTTGTTCATTCTGATAAAAGCCCACTCTCTCGCTCCAGCTCTCTTTTACTGCATTAGGACAACAACGATTCATCTGTTACTTGTTGCGGTAGTTGAACCCCTTATCCTCTGCATGACCTGTCATTGCCACAGTAAATAGATGAAACCTACTAGCATGAGTAGGAGTTGTTTGAGCCCTGATGTGCCTACTCATTCATGCTTGTTTGTCATGCCTGCTATTGCATAGAGTTGTGTTAGGTCTGATTCATCGGGAATGAATCGGAGGTGTGTGAACATGTCCTACTATGTGTGAGCTAAGTGTGTGAACACGTTTTGGTAAAGGTAGCGGTGAGAGGCCATGTAGGAGTACATGGTGGGTTGTCTCATTGAAACCGTCCTCAGGAACTGAGTTCTGTGTCTGTGATCCATGAACAACTACTACCACTCATTGGGATCCTTAATTGACCCTCTCAGCTTCTTAATCACCCTAGTACTCTGTCCAGGAGTTGCAACTAGTTTCTGGTGTTTGTGGGTTATGTGTTGGCGGCCGTGCATAGCGCTGACCCTAGGGGTGGGCTATGTTGCGGTAGATACACCGTGGCACGGTGTACCAAGCGCCCGTTTGGTGTCTCGGGAACCCTGTTCACATCGTTCGGGGCCGTATGTGGAAACCTCGGTCGGACTCCCTGCGGATGGAACCTGGATAGGCGATAAACCTGGACTAGAGACTTAAGTGTTTAGGTAGGCCGTGGCCGACACCCTCACCAAGCTTCCGCTTGAAGGTTGCCGAGATACATGACGTGTATATGGTGGTAAGTGGTGGGAGCGTGTGTGAAGAAGTACACCCCTGCAGGCTTATCATTATCTATTCGAATAGCCGGATTCCTCGGATATGGAAACTTGGACCCCTTGCATAGTTCATAGACAAGTGAAAGTGGATACTCTAAAATGCGCAAGATAAGCGTGAGTGCTATGGATGGCGTTCTCGTAGGGAGACAGGAGCGGATCCATAGTGGTGTATTGATATGGTGAATATGTGGACTCGTGTGCGCCACCTCAAAAGAGTTACTTGCAGTCATAGTTTAAGATAGCCACCGAGTCAAAGCTGGCTTGCTGCAGTTAAACTCCACCACCCCCCTTTGTTGATACCGATGCATATGTAGTTAGTTCTGATGTAAGTCCCGCTGAGTACTTTTGTACTCAAGTTTGCTTAATTTATGTTTTGCAGAGAGACTCCAGTCTCGCTAGTAGTTTCGCGTGGACTTCGACGTTAGCTTGATACCTCAGCTACGATCTTGTGCCCTCGGCAGGATCTGGTAGATAGTGAGGCTTCCTAGCCTTTTCCATTTGTAGATGTCTGTACTCAGACATGTTAAGCTTCCGCATGTGCTTGAATTGTATGCTATGATTGTTGGGTCATGAGACCCATGTTTGTAATATCTCACTCCTAGGAGCCTAATAAATACTTGAGTTGTAGAGTTATGTTGTGATGCCATGTTGTATTTGCACATATTGAGCATATTGTGTGTATGATTGAAATGCTTGGTATGTGTGGGATCCGACAACCTAGTGGTTTATCCTTGGTAGCGTCTCTTATGGGGAAATGTAGTCTTGTGCTTCCATGAGCCATAGTAGTCTGCTACAGCCCGGTTCACCGGAGTCCTACTAGCCCAGCACTACTGCTCCGGAACACTTGACTGGCCGGCATGTGTTTCACCTCGTTCCTGTGTCTGTCCCTTTGGGGAAATGTCACGCGGTGACATCCGGAGTCCTGCCTAGCCTGCTACAGCCCGGGTTCCCGGAGTCCTGTTAGTCCAGTGCTACAGCCCGGATTCACACGCTGCTGACCGACATGCTCGATGTGATTCATGTATGCCTGTCCCCATAGGTTAGTGCCGCTTTGGGTTCACGACTAGCCATGTTGGCCCGGGTTCTCTGTCATATGGATGCTAGCGACACTATCATATACGTGAGCCAAAAGGCGCAAACGGTCCCGGGCCATGGTAAGGCGACACCCGTGGAATACCGTGCGTGAGGCCGCAAAGTGATATGAGGTGTTACCGGCTAGATCAATGTGACTTGGAATCGGGGTCCTGACACTTGGACTTGCAGGATACTACCGGAGATTCATTGAGAATTTTTCCAAGATTACAAAACCAATGACTGAACTGTTGAAGAAAGATACCAAGTTTAAATGGACAGAAGATTGTGAAGCAAGTTTCCAGGAGTTGAAGAAACGTTTGACTACAGCCCCAGTGCTAGTACTGCCAGATATACATAAGGAGTTCCAAGTGTATTGCGACGCCTCTCGCTTAGGACTTTGATGTGTGCTTATGTAGGGCGGAAGAGCTGTTTCGTATGCCTCACGACAACTAAAACCTCATGAGTTGAATTATGCTACGCATGATTTGGAGCTAGCAGCCGTAGTGCATGCGTTGAAGACTTGGAGACATTACCTTATTGGAAACCGTTGTGATGTGTACACGGATCACAAGAGTTTGAAGTACATCTTCACCTAGAAGGAGCTGAACCTTCGGCAGAGGAGATGGTTGGAGCTTATAAAGGATTATGACATGAAGCTACACTATCATCCAGGAAAGGCCAATGTCGTAGAAGACGCATTGAGTCGGAAGAGTTATGCTAATATCCTTGAAAGTAAAGGACTGCCGAAGGAATTAGCAAAGGACATCATGGAACTTCGATTAGAAATTGTACCTAGAAGGTTCATTGCCACAATGGAGGTTCGGTCAACATTGCTGGACAAGATTCGGGAAGCTCAGAAAGATGATAAAGAGATTGCCGAGATAAAGGATAAGATGGACAAAGGAAAGGCCAAAGGTTTTCATGAAGATGAGAATGATACCCTATGGTTTGAGGACCGACTTTATGTGCCCAACAACCAGGATATCAGGAAGTTAATACTTCAAGAGGCCCATGACTCACCATACTCGATACACCCCGGAAACACCAAGATGTATTTGGATCTGAAGGAACGTTTCTGGTGGACTGGTATGAAGAAGGATATTGCCGAGTATGTAGCCGTATGTGATGTATGTCAGAGAGTTAAGGCAGAACATCAGAAGCCAGCAGGACTATTACAGCCTATGCCGATACCCGAATGGAAGTGGGATAAACTTGGCATGGACTTTATTACCGGATTACCCAGGACTAAAGCAGGATATGATTCCATATGGGTAGTAGTTGATCGTTTGACCAAAGTAGCTCACTTCATCCCAGTAAAAACCACCTATACAAGTGCAAAGTTGGCCAAGATCTACATGTCCAGGATCGTATGTCTGCATGGAGTTCTGAGGACCATCGTATCGGACCGAGGAACACAGTTTACTTCAAAGTTTTGGCATCAGTTACACCAGACTCTAGGAACGAGATTGGAGTTCAGTACAACGTTTCACCCACAAACAGACGGACAAACTGAGAGAGTCAACCAAATTTTGGAGGACATGTTGAGAGCCTGTGCGCTAGATTATGCATCTAGTTGGGACGAAAATTTGCCGTATGCAGAGTTCTCATACAACAATAGCTACCAAGCCAGTTTGAAGATGGCGCCGTTTGAAGCCCTGTATGGACGCAGGTGCAGAACACCGTTGATGTGGGATGAGGTAGGAGACCGACAGTTGTTTGGACCAGACCTGATTAAAGAATCTTAGGAGAAGGTAAAGTTGATCCGAGACCGACTGAAGATTGCTCAGTCCAGGCAGAAGAGTTATGCAGACTCAAAACGCAAGGAGGTAACCTACAAAATTGGAGACAGAGCATATCTACAAGTATCGCCCTTGCGAGGAGTGAAACGTTTTGGAGTTAAAGGAAAGTTAGCCCCGAGATTTGTAGGACCGTATCGCATTTTGGAATGGATGGGAGAAGTTGCCTACAAGTTGGAGTTACCTGCGGGATTGTCAGGAGTCCACGATGTGTTCCACGTTTCACAGCTGAAGAAGTGCCATGCTGGGATGGCGGATATACCATTAAGAGATACATTACCCCTGGAAGCGATTCAGTTGGACAACGATTTGACTTACGAGGAGAAGCCAGTTAGGATTCTTGAGTTTGCCAGCAGAGTCACCCGCAGTAAGGTTATCATGTTTTGCAAGGTTCAGTGGAGCCACCATACCGAGGATGAAGTCACCTGGGAACGACAGGATGATCTCCGCAAGGACCACCCATACCTATTTTCTAGCCAATCCGAATCTTGAGGGCGAGATTCATCTTAAGGGGGGTAGGTTTGTAACATCCCAAATTTTCAATTTGGAATGTTATACATAGATCACCCATGCATATCATGATTTATTGCATTCCAGTTCCGCAATCCTCGAAATCCTAAGCAACTCAAGGACCCACGGAGAGAGTTGGGGATTTTCCGGTTTTCATATTTGATTTTTATCAAATAATGAAACGAGGATTTTGATTTTAATAATTTTCCTCTCCGAAAATATTTCATATTGAATCAAATGAGTGGAGATAATATGACTTCTCCGAAATAATTGAAAGATTGGAGGAAAAATATTAAAAATCATTTATTGGATTTTATTGGGTTTTATTCGGATTTTATTTGCATTAGAAAAATTGCACGTTTTCAAAATTGCATTTTAGGGCCAAGAAAATGTTCAACTCGTCCTAAATATTTTATTTAGATGGTGAAAATTTGTTTTGTCATTTTTAGTTTTTTATTTATTTTTCTAGGATTTTTCTTCTGTCAACGGAATTATTTTAAAAAAAAAAAATCTCGCGCCCGACTGGGCCTAAGGCCCAGCCGAGCCAGGCTGGCCCGAGCCGCCACCGCCTCGCGCGCGCGCTGCCACCGCCGACCCGGACTCCAAGTCCGAGCCGGACTCCCCGCCGCCGTCGCTGCCTTGCCCCCTCCCCCAAGCAGCCGCCGCGCCCTCCTCTTTAAATACCGCCGCCGCCCCCTGGAGCCCAAGTCGCCGCCGCCCGCAGCCCCTCGCCCCTCCGCCTGCAGCCGCGCGCGCCGCCGCCTCCCGCCGCCGCCGCCGTAGCCCCGCCACCCCACGCCACCGTCGCCGCAGCCCCGCCACCCCACGCCGCCCCGTCGCCGCGCTGGAGCCCCGCCGGAGCCGAGCCAAGGTAGCCGCCGCACCGCCCCGGTTTTCTAAAGAAAAAAAACCTTTCGGGTTTTTTTGAAACCCTAGTTTTCGTTTTTTTATAGATCGGTTTTTCTCCAATTTATTTATTTAGCGAGCGTTCGCTCGTTCGTTCGTTTTAATGAACGCGTTCTTCGTTTAGATCCAGATAACGAACGTTCATTCGTCAATCTGGCATCGTTTTTCTTTTTCTCGAAATTATTCCGTGATTTTTCTGATCGCGATTTCGGATCCGATCTTAATTTCTATTTTTTTTCTCGCTCGTTTATCGGAATCAGGCGATTCAAGCGCCTGGAGTTTCATCTCGAAACCCTCTTTCCGTTTAATCAACTCAAACATGTTTTTGTTACTGTAAAATTTGTCCTAGTTTCAGATTAGTAAACGAAGCTTCTTTCTTTCACTGTTTGACTTTCATTGCTCCGTTTGATTTGATTCTTTTTGCATACCGGAGTTCTTATGTTGAACTTTCTGGTCAACTTCTCTTAGTTGAGTTTTGTTTGTGCATCATTGCTTGTTACTTATGTTTGTTATTGTTTGCTTGCGATAGAATTCCCGAAGTGCGAAGCGTGTTACTACGAGTCTTTAGGAGTCGCGGATCGTCAGCAAGGCAAGTAACACTTTGGTCATTTCCCACTATTACCCAGTTTTTATGCATTAGTTGCAATCCTCAAACATTGCATGATTAGGATGTCATTAACTTGTGGGTTGGGAAGTAGTTGCTGAGGTAGAACCTATTGTCATGTTATATTCAAACCCTTGGGAGTTACCTCTTCGCATTGCTTATTGCTATGCTATGCTCGTAGACGTGGTTTGGGTTTGAGTGAAATTCATGACAGACGTGAGATTGTTAATTAATGGTTCAACTTAAGGTGGCAACTTAATCAAACAACTGGGTGGATTGAGGCACCTGGGGAACCCAGTGTTGTCTATTTTTTTGGAAATCCCGGGGTACCCGTGTGATCTTCCTATGGACCACCACCCAGGTTCAAAGGGAACTGAGATGATTCATGCTAGAAACTTTCGTGTGCAGCCACAAGCTATTATGGGCTCTAGCATAGTTGAGTAAGTTACGTGAAGCTCTTGAAGAGGTAGATCAGCAGGTAGTGGGTTTTGTAGGTTTGGTATGGTCTACCCGGAGTAGAGAGTTAACGTTTCTGAAAGACTGTGTCTCGGTCATCCATTTCTCAAACACCATGTAGTGCGAGAAATCCAACGGAGGCGATCGAGTCTTGTGGGGAAAGGTGCGCAAACCTCTGCAGAGTGTACAATTTAATCATGGTTAGCCGTGTCCCCGGTTATGGACAATTCTTGAGTATCTAGTACTTGGGTTATCACATGTATCTCACCATGTTTAATTAATACCGTTGGGTTGTTAATCACTTTAATTGGGATTGAGTTGGGGGTACCTTCTCAATGATGTTTCAACCACCATGATAGTTAAATTAAAATCTATTCCTTTGTTGCATGGAAAAATTGGCTTTTCGCAAAAACTATAACCATACAGCTTTCCACTAGCCATATATGCATGTAGTGATAGAAATATTCTTTTTCTGCTCAAGTGTGTTATATTGCCAGCATATTCCATGTGCTGACCCGTTTTCGGTCTGCAACGTATTATGTTGCAGACTTTTCAGACAAGGAGTAAGGTTCGTTAGGTCGTTGCCGTGCAGCTCAGCTATGCCGTTGGAGTTGATGGACTCACTTTATCTTCCAAGCCTTCCGCTGTTATCGCATTAGATGGCCTTAAGCCATATTATTGTAATAAGTTCTCTTTTAGACTTTTCGATGTGATAAGTGTGCGATTGCTACTCTGTTATAAATCCTCGAGTACTGTGTGTGTCAGCATTACTGATCCAGGGATGACACTGAAGCATAGAGACTTGACCATCTGAGGTCGGGTGGCTACACAATCATTTGCATTGAAGGGATGTACAAATCCTGCTCGGCACATTTTCTCTTGGCTTAGCGCCGAAGTCTGGCTTTGCATACCGTATTAAATCTGAACCGTTTGCATTGAAGAGATGCACAAATCCTCTGTGAATTTTCCCTTGACTTACTGGGGAAGACCATAGCTCTCACTTTGCACACGGGTGTTCTATCTAAAACGATTGCGATCAAGAGCCGCACAAATCCTGCTCGGCTCATTTTCCTTTGGCTTCCTGGGGAAGCTGTCGATTTGCATACGGGTGTTCTAAGTAAAACGATTGCAATGAGTGCTTTATATTTAAAAACCATTGACATTTAAAAAAAATCATTTGATAAGTCTGTACATTAAGAGAGAAAAACGCAAGTTCGTCCAAACCATATCTTTCATTTAGTCACATTGCGAAATTATATTAATATGATCAAGAACAACATTAAACCCCAAAAAACTATTTCTGGCGGCGGCGGAGGCAGCGTGGTGCACCGACGTTGTCGTTATCGTCCTCCCGGATGCCGTTGTTGAAGTCTTCAAGGCATCACATAATGTTCTTCACTTGGAAATCAAACAACATGTCGTCCCGCGATCGACGGGCGGGGCACGAGAGGACGGCAACTGGCGGCACTGCGAGGTAGCGGTCGATGGCGGCATCCCATGCGCTGAGTGGGTGCAGGGGCGCTCATGGGCACGAGCACTGGCGCTGGCATGTACACAAGCTCACACGGGTCCGCGGAGACCTCGCTGACGCCCGCGCCTTTTAGCTCTGCGATAGTGCTCATCAACCAGCCCGTAAATGCTACGGGGATGGTTGCTGGCGTGGGCGCGAGGATGGGAGGTGGGATGGGCGCGGGGCAACAATCGCCGCGGCCAACTCGTTCAGGGCCATGTCCATGAGGCCCCATTCCTCCTTATTTTCTATCTCCTCCGGCTCAGAGTTGACTTCACCAAACTTGAGGACTAGTGGAACATGATCCTTCCGCGCCATGGCGTTGGTGGAGGTCTGCGGGAGGGAGGGGAATGGGAGGCGAACAGTAAGGACGCCCATATTAAACAGCGGCTTGGGCGCCATTAATGGAGAGGATGCGAGCAAGGTGCACTACCAAAAAAAGACATCTGTGACATTTTGGGCCGAACAATTTTTTCCCCTCCCTGCACGGCCAAGTCCGGGCGCGCCTTGGGCCCGGGGGCTACTGTCGGCGTTATGGGAACGGGGGTCCCCAGACTTGCCTGCCTGCGGCCTGCGGCGTGGCTCAAAGGGGGGCCCAGCACGGCCCATCTTCATCAACACAAACCCAAGACCCTCGCGAGGGGCCAAGCCTCGCGGCGTGGATGACATGGAGCTTCCTCAGGCACGGCCTCATCAGGCTGGCTCACGAGGAGGCGGAGAGATCAAGGCAGGGTACCTCACGAGGTGCCCGTGACGCAATCCATGACGACCAAAGGCGCCGGGAGGGCGCCAGCCCGCGCAGTGTTCTCATTTCCTCTTTGGTGCAAAGGGAGCAAGCGCAGCCGCGGAGTACCGAGGCATCAGGCAAAGGTTGCCATTTCGATGCAACAAGACCAAGACCAGGAGGACTGCAAGACGGAGGTCATCGTGGAGCCCAAGACGGCGTCACCACCAGAGCTTTGTGCAGGGGAAGACTACTTTTGTCAGGATAGCTAGTACTAGCTGTCCCCCTTCAAATTAGCCCGCCATTGTTGGCCTCCTTCCTGCTCGATATTTGGGAAGAACACCAGGGCCTCTATAAATAGGACTAGCCACCATAGTAGGAAAGGGGATCGAAATCCGAGAGAGAGAGAAGGGTGACTGAACTCCCCCTAGCAGTTCGTCCCCCCAGCCAAGAACAGACCCTCGCGAGGCTGTTCTTCCTTGTATTGTTCATCATCATCAGCCCAAGAGGCAATCCACCACGCCACACACTGGAGTAGGGTATTGCACCACAAATGGTGGCCAGAACCAGTATAAACCATGTGTCTCTTGTGTCATTCTTGCTATAGCTTAGATCTTAGCGAGGCGGAGGGGTGCTGGTAGGTAGGACGCGAAATCTCCGCGCGCACCCCAGTGTTCGAACCTCAAGGGTCTGCCGGAACCCGAAATCCGACATTTGGCGCGCCAGGTAGGGGTGCACTAGAGTTTTCCCTTCCGCCACCGCCATGACCTGCCACGCGATGAGTAGCGCGTCGCCAGCTCTGGCTGCCGGCGCCAGCACGGGAGCCAGGGGGCTCCGAGCCCTGGCCACAGCCCAACAACAGGTACGGTGGCCGGACCAGTTCAAGCCTACGACGCCACCGCGCTACGGCGGTGTGACTGATCCGCTGGCCTTCTTGCTGGCGTACGAGGAGGCCAACCTCGAAGCTGGAGGTGACGATAGGGTCATGGCCAACTGGCTCCCCATGGCCCTCACCGGCGCTCTGCGCACGTGGCTGCTCCACCTGCCGGCAGCCTCCGTGGCCTCTTGGGAAGAGCCATGCAACCTCCTCCCCGCCCATCACGCTACACCAACACCTTCGGTCGTCGCAGCCCTCCTGGCGGCTCGCAGGCACCGCCTACAAGTCACCACCTCAAGCCGTTCATCCGCCGGGTCAGCGCCGCTCCCGCGCGGTAGGGGGCTCTCCCGGACCGGGCGGTGCCCAAGGCCGGCCTGACCTTCAGCTCGGAGGACCACCCATCCAACTCGGCCTGCTCGGGTGCGCTCCCCATGCTGTGCACCCCCACCATCTGCCAGGTGGCCATCACCAGAACTCTCATCAATGGCGGTGCGGGCCTCAGCATACTCTCGGTCGAGGCCTTCAACCTCCTCTGCATACCCCTAGAATGGCTGCAACCCAGCCGGCCCTTCTCAGGCGTTGGGGGCGGATCATCCAGCTCCTTGGGACAGATCCGGTCCCAGTAACCTTCGGCACCTACCACAACTTCCGCACGGAGCTGGTCGACTTCGACATCGTCCCCATTGGCCTTCCCTACAATGCCATCCTCGGCTACCCAGCGCTGGTCCAGTTCATGGCCGCGACGCACCCGGCGTACAACCTCATGAAGATGCCCGGAAGCAGCGGTGTCCTCACCATGCATGGGGACACCGGAGACGCGCTGCGGGTGCTCAAGCTCGCCTTCAAGACGGCGGTATCGGCACAGTCCGCCGACTCGGAGACCCCCGAGCCCAAGGGGGCTGCACCCGCCAAGAAGAAATAGTTGTACACCCAAGACAAGGCAGAAACCAAGAAGATACCCGTCGATGAGGACGGGTCCACCAACGCCACTTTCACCATAGGCGCCAACCTCGAACCCGAGCAGGACGAGGCCCTGGTCGGGTTCCTACGCGTGAACATGTATTCGCTTGGGAGCCTGACCAGTTGGCGGGGATCCCTAGGAGTGTAATCAAGCATCACCTCAACGTGTGCCCCAATGTGCGCCCTGTGAAGCAGAAGGCAAGGTGGCAGCCCATAGAAAAGCATGCCTTCATTGTCCAAGAGACCTGCAAATTAGAAGCCGCTAGGGCCATTCGCGAGGTCCGATACCCGGATTGGTTGGCCAACCCTATCGTTGTGCCAAAGAAGGGAGGGAAGGAGCGCATGTGTGTCGACTTCACCAATCCCAACAAGGCATGCCCGCAAGATCCGTTCTTGCTCCCCCGCATCGACCAGATCGTCGACTCCACCGCGGAATGCGACCTGCTATGCTTCTTGGATGCCTTCTCCGGGTATCACCAGATCAAGATGGCGGTAGAAGATGTCGAAAAGACAGCCTTCTTAACCCCGTGTGGGGTGTACTGCTACACATGGATGCCATTCGGGTTGCGTAACGCAGGGGCAACCTATCAGCGGCTGATGCACATCACCTTGGGCCCACAGCTAGGAAAGAATGATGAGGCTTACGTCGATGACATTGTGGTAAAGTCTCGGGAGGCCAGGACCCTGATACAAGACCTGGAGGAAACTTTTGCGAGCCTGAACGGAGTGAACCTACGGCTCAACCCAGAGAAGTGTGTGTTCGGAGTCCCCTCGGGCAAGCTCTTGGGTTTCCTCATATCCCACCAAGGCATCGAGGCTAACCCGAAAAAGGTCAAGGCGGTCGAGGACATGAGCCCGCCAAAGACCCTCAGAGAAATGCAGAAGCTCACTAGGCGCGTGACCGCGCTAGGGCGCTTCATCTCCAAGTTGGGGGAGTGAGCGCTGCCTTTCTTCCAGCTAATGAAGAAAAAAAGGGGCCCTTTGAGTGGACTGAAGAGGCCGACAAAGCGATCCAGGATCTCAAGAGATACCTGACCGGCCCACCGGTCATGGTGGCTCCGTGCCCTCAAGAGCCCCTGGTGCTTTACCTTGCCGCCACTCCCTACTCCGCCAGCGCAGCCCTGGTGGCGGTTAGAGAGGAGCGACGAATCAAAACCACAGCAGCAGCCCGAGACAAGGCAAAGCAGGAACAAGGAAGGCCCGCAGAAACCGCCACCGCGGCTGAGGAGGATCAGCCGCCGGAGAGTAGTGCACCGGAGGCGGAAGAGGCCCCTCTCCCAGATGGCCAGCCTCAGGAGGTCTCATCGCCTCATGAGGCGCCATGGTCTCCCAAGGGAGTCGCCAGCACTTGCGCACCCAATCTCGTTGAGCATGCAATGTACTTCGTCAGCACGGTGTTGCGGGACACAAGGGCATGGTACCCCATGCATCAGAAACTCCTCCTCGCGCTACTGGTGGCCTCGGGCAAGCTGCGACACTATTTTCAGGGCCACCCCATCAAGGTCGTCTCGTCATACCCCCTGGAGAGAGTGCTTAGGAGCCCTAACTCAGCTGGAAGGGTCGCTGAGTGGAACACAAAACTGCAAGCGTTTCAGCTCGAATTCAGCACGACCAGAGTCATCAAGGGAGCAGCATTGGTGGATTTTGTGGCGGAATGGACGGAGGCACCAGGCCTCAAGGCCGACGAGGATTGGTCCCTCTCCCTGGGAAGCAAGGCGCCAGAAGGCTGGGTCATGTACTTCGATGGGGCGTTCTCCAGGCATGGCGCTGGGGCTGGGGCGGTGCTTACATCACCCACTCAGGACAAGCTCTACTACGCTGTGCAGCTCTGTTTCCAGCAAGGTGAAAAGGTCTCCAACAACATAGCAGAGTATGAAGGTTTAATAGCAGGCTTGAAGGCCGCAGCTGCCCTGGGGGTGAAACGCCTCACCATCAAGGGCGATTCGCAGATCCTTGTCAATTTCGCCAACAAGGTGTACGGGCCGAAAGATGAGCACATGGAAGCCTACCTTGCGGAGGTCCGCAGGATGGAGAAGCAGTTCTGGGGGTTGGAGTTGCAGCATGTGCCCCGAGGCACCAATCAGGTGGCCGACGACATCGCCAAACGGGCGTCCAGGCGGTTACCTTAGGAGCCTGGCATTTTTGAGGAGCGGCTCTTCAAGCCCTCAGCCCTGCCGTCATTATCAAACACGGCTCAGCCGCGGGAGGAGCTCCCCTAGCCACCTGCCTCAGGAGCCCCGACCTATGGCCCGCCCTCAGGAGCACGCCTGCTCCTGATGATGGAACCTCAGGAAGGGTGCTGGATCATGGAGCTCCGTAGTTACTTAGCACAAGGGACCCTGTCGGAGAAGGAGGAGGAAGCGGAGCGTGTGGCACGGTAGGCCAAGGCATACTGCATCAAGGATGTAGAGCTTGAAAGTGCAACTATCCCTAGGTGGTTTTGGTAATTCATAACAACATATAGCTCATTGAGCTAATGCTATTCCAAGATGATTATTTCAGGAAAGCTCAATGATTGGCATGGCATGGATGTGAAAGTGGAACCCTCAAAATGCTAAGGACAAAGAATTGGCTCAAGCTCAAAAGTTCAAGACTCTTCATTTTATATTTTAGTGATCCAAGATCACATTGAGTCTTTAGGAAAAGCCAATACTATTAAGGAGGGATGAGGTGCTGCTTAATGAGCCTCTTGCTCTATGTGCTTAGTGATATGCTCCAAAATCCTCAACCACTTTTCCATATCCACAAATGACCTAAACCCTAAGCCAAACTCGGTCATATCGATTCTATCAATCCGGCGCCACCGAGTTTCACTTGTCATTTGCCACTGCCAAACCCTAGCAATTCGGTCCTACCGATAAGGTTCTCGGTCTCACCGAGATGGGTTTGCAAACTCTCTGTTTCCCTTTCGTAACTTTTCGGTCTCACCGAAAGAGCGAATCGGTCCCACCGAGAATGCAAGGTAAACTCCATGTTTCCTTCTTGTAACGTTTCGGTCTCACCAAAAGAGCAAGTCGGTCCCACCGAGTTTGCCTGACCAACTCTCTGGTTAGCTAATTGCCGAACTCGGTCTCACCGAGTTTGTGCGATCGGTCTCACCGAGATTACGTTATGCCCAAACCCTAACCGAATCGGTCCTACCGCGTTGCATCTGAGTCCCACCGAGATTCCTAACGGTCACTAGGTTTACCATTTCGGTCAGACCGAGTTTTCTGATTCGGTCCCACCGAGATTGGTAGATTGTGTGTAACGGTTTGATTTTGTGTGGAGGCTATATATACCCCTCCACCACCTCTTCATTCGAAGAGAGAGCCATCAGAACACATACATCATTCCTACTCATATGTTCTGAGAGAGAACCACCTACTCATATGTTGAGACCAAGATATTCCATTCCTACCATATGAATCTTGATCTCTAGCCTTCCCCAAGTTGCTTTCCACTCATATCTTCTTTCCACCAGATCCAAATCCTATGAGAGAGAGTTGAGTGTTGGGGAGACTATCATTTGAAGCACAAGAGCAAGGAGTTCATCATCAACACACCATTTTTTACTTCTTGGAGAGTGGTGTCTCCTAGATTGGCTAGGTGTCACTTGGGAGCCTCCGACAAGATTGTGGAGTTGAACCAAGGAGTTTGTAAGGGCAAGGAGATCGCCTACTTCGTGAAGATCTAACGCTAGTGAGGCAAGTCCTTCATGGGCGATGGCCATGGTGGAATAGACAAGGTTGCTTATTCGTGGACCCTTCGTGGGTGGAGCCCTCCATGGACTCGCGCAACCGTTACCCTCCGTGGGTTGAAGTCTCCATCAACGTGGATGTAGGATAGCACCACCTATCCGAACCACGGGAAAACATCCATGTCTTCAATTGCGTTTGAATCCTCCAAACCCTTCCCTTTACATTCTTGCAAGTTGCATGCTTTACTTTCCGCTGCCAATAAACTCTTTGCATGCTTGCTTGAATTGTGTGATGATTGCTTGACTTACTCTAAGATAGCTAAAATCTGCCAAGAACTAAAATTGGGAAAATGCTAAGTTTTTAATTGGTCAAGTAGTCTAATCACCCCCCTCTAGATATACTTTCGATCCTACAAGTGGTATCAGAGCTTTGGTCTCCATTTGCCTTGATCTCCATAGCTTTTGGTGGTCATAGCCTTGGTTTCACAACCTAGGAGAGTATGGCGTCTAGCGAGGGAAATTATCACCGTAGAGGTCCTTAATTTGATGGCACTAATTTTGCTAGTTGGAAGCATAAAATGAAAATGCATACTCTTGGACATAACCCCGCCGTATGGGCTATTGTTTGTCTTGGCTTGCAAGGTGAGTTCTTCGATGGGAGGGAACCAAACCGTGAAGCTACCGCGGATGAGTTGAAGATGTTGCAATACAATGCTCAAGCTTGTGATATTCTCTTCAACGGATTGTGCCCCGAAGAATTCAACAAAATCAGCCGCCTTGAGAATGCAAAGGAGATTCGGGATACTTTGATTGATATGCACGAAGGTACCGACTCCGTCATGGAATCCAAGTTGGATGTGCTCCAAAGTCAACTTGACAAGTTCAAGATGAAGGATGGTGAAGGTGTCGCTGAAATGTACTCTAGGCTTGCTCTCATCACAAATGAGATTGCCGGCTTAGGAAGTGAAGAGATGACTGATAGATTCATCATCAAGAAGATCCTAAGAGCCTTGTATGGGAAATATGATACCGTGTGCACATTAATCCAAATGATGCCCAACTACAAAGATCTCAAGCCAACGGAAGTAATTGGAAGGATTGTTGCTCATGAGATGTCACTCAAGGATAAAGAGGAACTTCACAATAAATCAAGTGGTGCCTACAAAGCGTCATGTGAATCCCCCACATCATCAAGTGAGAAACAAAACTTCAATGAAGAATTGAGCTTAATGGTGAAGAACTTCAACAAGTTCTACAAGAGTAGAAGCAAAGATAGAAGCTTCAAGTCAAGGTCCTACAATGACAAAAGATCTTCTAGTCGAGAGTGAAACTGCTATAATTGTGGAAGACCCAGACACTATTCCAATGAGTGTACGGCTCCCTACAAGAGAAGAGAAGATTCTCCAAAAAGAAGAAGCAAAGAATCTCCACCAAGGGAGAGAAGGAGTAGAGATGATCGTTATGAACGAAGATACTCACGGAGAAGGAAGGACTCGGAAAGGAAGGAAAAATCATCAAGGAGCTATACAAAACGAAGACATCAAGCTCATGTTGGTGAATGGGTATCCGACTCCGACTCCGACAACCACTCCGAGAGAAGTTATCACTCCGACTCCGAAGATACTCAAGATGAAGGTGTTGCCGGTCTAGCACTTGTGTCAACCAACTGCTACGACATATTTGACTCCCCAAATGAAGGAATTGGAAGATGCTTCATGGCCAAAGTTCCTAAGGTAACACACCCCGAGTACGTTGATTTTAATAGTGATGAAGATGACTTGTTAGGTGATGATGATTTGCTTGTTGACAACTCTAGTGATGAGTACTATGATGAAACATCAATTAATCATGCTAAAACGAATGACAATGATAAGGAGAAGATTGAGGCTCTAACTAAAGAACTAAACACTCTTAAGTTAGCTCATGAAACTATCTTCGAAGATCATCGAGAACTTTTAAGAGCTCATGAGAAATTACGCTTTGAAAAGCTCAATCTTGAGCAAGAGCATGAGTTCTTAAAAGCCATCAATGATGATCTCCGCAAGAATAGTTCTTCTTACATTGCCAAGCGTTTACTATTATCCACTTACATGCCTCAAGTCAAGACTAGTAACAAGAATAAGAAAGATTCTTCCTCTAGTAGTAACAATGATCATGCTAAATCCAATATTGTTGCTTCTAGTAGTTCTCTTGATTCCACTAATGATTCTCTTAGCCAAGTTACACTTGAGCAAGAAAATAGCTTATTGAAGGGAATTATAGAGAAAGGTGTTTACAAGAGCCTTGCCGGAAGTAAGCAATTCGAGGAAATTGTGCGCAAGCAAGGAATGCACCGGAAGAATCAAGGTGTTGGTTTTGAATGAAAGTTCAATGCCAATGGAGTTGAATGGGAAGAAGATCAATACCCCAAGATAAAGTTTGTTCCTCAACAAGAGAGGTATGACACTTCTTTCAAGGGGACACAAGCACAAGATGATCTTCCACCACAATACTACAAGCAAAAAGGCAAGGACAAGCTTCAAGAGGAGATTGATGCATTTGAAGAAGCTCCCAAGACCTTAGTCAAGTGGATTCCCAAGACTACTTCAAGTTCCACTACATCAAGTACGACTACAACTCCAAGGATTCCCATCAAGATGGCGTGGATCCAAAAGAAGAAGAACTAGAGAGTTCTTGAGGGTGACTCCGCCAACATACTTCACTCTTATCATTTTGGCAAGAACAAGTGCAATCAACTTCCACATCTTGCACTAGTTCAAGGAGTCACAAACCCTCTTGTTGGTAAGACAAGGGACAAGGTAACCTAAAGTTTTCATGGACATCATCTTGTGTGTGCATCACTCTATGTCTATGGATATACTTGTTTGTTCCTTGTGGGAGTAACCCATGTAGGTATTGAAAGTGCAATTCACTCAAATGGATAGCTCCAAGTGATCTACATCAACATTGAGCATCCACATCTTCAACATCTACATGAAGTCATCATCGACAAAACCCAAGGTTAGTTCATCCCTCTTAGGGGGGATATCACATCTAGGGGGAGCTTTACTCTAAGACTTGAGCTAAAGAAACTCTAAAGATGTGAATACAACAATGCTTTATGTAAAAGTGGTAACCCCACTTGAGCTTAAACGATGAGTATGACCTACGATCAAGTGTACTCACTTGACTCCTAAGTCAATATACTCATATATAGATGACCTAGTCATCGCAAATTGCTTGATAGATGCTAGAATTGGTTGTGCATGCTTTGCCACATATTTCATTTGCCATCTTATTGTGTGAGCATGCTGGTTGCATATTTTACTCATTCGAGGACATCCACTTGTTGTTTTGATTGTTTGGCTTTCTTATTTTGCCAAGTGGATGGACAAGAATGCCTAAGAACCTCCTCTAGCTATCTATGCTTTTCTCGTCTCAAACTCTATTCATGCTGCATCACAAAACTTGATCAAGTCAGATTCGAACCACTCTGTGTGAGGAGCGCTCGGAGTCCCCGATTCGTCATAGACTTAAACTTCCAAAACCTCTTTATGAATCTCGGTCTGACCAATACTCCATTTTTGGTCCTACCTAGTTCATTAAGTTGATCTAGGTTTTCGATCTCGGTGCAACCGATTTGAACTTTTCAGTCACACCGAGTTGCAATAACTGCACACAGTTTTGCATCTCGGTGCCACCGAGTTGTTCCACTCGGTCACACCGACAGGGTCGGGCTATATATAGTGACGGGCAAAATTTTGGAAATTTCTCCGAAACCTCTTCGCCCGCGCGATAGCCTGCTCTGCCTTCGTGGTCTCCGGATCGTCTTCTCGTCGCCAGCAGCCTCCAGTCGCTAGTCTCCGCTGCCGTCAACGGATTTCTGCCCCGCCGTTGCCGCTGTAGCGAGTCTCCGCCGAACTAGTGTATGGACTCGATCTTTGTGCTATTCCCCACTCCGATTCCTAGCACATTGTGATCATTATGATTCTTGCCACGATTGAAACACTCCTGTCCAGTCAATGATCTCATAGAATAGGTTTAATTCGAAAATTTTAGGGTTAGGTTTCCGCCGAAACCATCTCGGACCCACCGAGTTAAAAAACTCGGTCCCACCGATCTGGCTTTTGCGATTGCACAAGTGACACTCGGTCTGACCGAGAATAACTTATCGGTGCGACCGATTTTGGAATTCTGTGAAACCCTAGCAGTCTCGGTGCCACCGAACTGTGACTCGGTCTGACCGAGTTCACCAGTTCTGGTGCCAAAACTGCTTCAGTGTCACCGAGTTTGAAAATCGGTAGATCCGAGATGCTTTCTGTGGAAAACAAAAACTAAGTTTTTGAATTAATCTTTTGCAAAAATCTCTGCTTTTTGTGATGCTCACCCACTCTATCTTATCCATAATCTATTCACAGGGTTAGCAGTCAGTGTGCAACATGTCTAATCAAAGTGACAGCCAGAATGTGTCTGAGCAGCAAGTTGTGATGAGTGAGGGCACTAGCCCCTCGAGCTCTTCTGATGATGGCAGTAGGAGCACCCACAGCAATCTGCCCAAGGCTGCCACACGTCAAAGGAAGAAGAGAACGTCTGATTCTGAGGATGAAGACTATGTGGTAGAGGAAGAGGCCACATCAAAGAGAGCTGAACCAGCTCTAGGAATCAAGCCAGGGCTGAAGATCAAAAGGCCAGCAGGCAGGCAGCCCATGTCAAAGGCTAGGGCTTCAACTGTGAAGCCTGCTCCCACTGAGCCCATTACTGCTGAGGGAAAGAAAAGGAAAGAGAGGGTGAAAAAGACTGTAGCCAGAGTTCTTGGGAAGGCCTCCATCATGGTCGATGAGGAGAAAGAAGAAGAAGAAGAGGTTGCTGCACCAGCATCCAAGGCAGCCAAATTCATGGGAGATGCTATAAGGTCAGGAACAGCTGCATCCAAGCCCAAGGATGCACCTAAGGCTGCAACTAAGCCTAAGAGTGCACCCAATAGAAATACAGGAAGCATCCCAGCTTCAGAAAAGAACAAGGCCCCAATGCCTGAAGCAATCGAAGAAGAGGAAGAGAGTGTCCTTCGGAAGCTCAAGCCCAAGATCCCAGACCACAACGATGCTCATCCTGTGGCTGAGGATATGAAGCTCAGGAGATATTCAGGGCTGAGGAAATGGAGAGAAGCAGACCCGTATGCTTCCAGGAGAAGGACTGCCGTGGATTACAGATTTCACACCAAGGAACAACAAGATTTCTATGAGACTGTTTTGCTTGACAAGAAGCCGATTGTTTGTGACATGAGATGGGTCGACTGGACCTACATCAAGGACAATGAAGAGCTCTACCCCGGTGTATTTGACAGCTTTAGTGCTTGTGGAGTTGCAGACTTTGTTGGGCAGAAGCTCACAAAGTGGAACGAGGAGCTGATCATGCAATTCTACTCCACAGCACACTTTTATCCGGATGGCAGGATCACATGGATGTCTGAGGGTACAAGGTACCAATCCACTGTGGAAGAATGGGTGAAGTTGATCAATGCCCCAGAGGAGCAAGCTGATGACTTGGACATCTATGCCAAGAAAAAGATGGATCACAACTCCATGTCCAACATGTACAAGGAGATCCCGAATGAAGCGCTTGACACGTTCAAGTTTGGCTCCGTGCACTATCTTCTCTCAGGATTGCCTACGATCAACTCGATCCTTAGGCACACCCTTCTGCCCAAATCTGGAGATCACAAGATGATCAGAGGTCATGCGATCAACTTGCTTCATGTATTTGACGTGCCTCAGAAATTCAAGGTCATGAGTCTCATTGTGGAAACAATCAAGAGGACAGCTGCAGACCAGAAGAGGAGTTGTGGGTATGCCCCACAGATTCAGGAGCTCATCAACTCCAAGATGGGCACGGGCGTGTATTTATTGGATAAGGAACACATGCCCATCCGCCCAGATTTTGAGGATAACCAAGTGGTTATGACTGAGAATGAACCCTCATCTGCACATGCACAAGCTCAGAAGGAGAAGGCGAGGAAGGAAAAAGCTGCCAGGATGCCTACTCAAGCAGAGGCATCTGATTACTTCTTGAAGACCAAACAAGAGCAGCTTGGTTACCTGATAGCGTCCACCCTGCGTATTGAGCAAGGACTTGCCACCCTGACTCAGAACCAGGCGAGCCTAGAGAGGATCATGGAACAGAGATTCTATGACATGGACATCAAGGTGACAGAAATACAGACCGCCGTGGAGCAGCTTCAGGAGGACATGAATGAGAGGAGAGGCAGGACCACAACTGATGCGTTTGCCAGGGTGCCACGAGGTCCGAGGTCGTCTGCACTGCCAGTTGCTGACACCAGAGCCACAACATCTGCACCAGCTACAGCCTCCGTTCCACCAGCTCCAGCATCCACTTCAGCCTCGACTCCGACCACTTCTACTGAAGGCTTCGTCCTTGGCGTGCTCCGGACTCCACCACCACCTGAAGATCAAGCCTGAGCGTCGACTTAGCACTATGCATTTTCTAGGAACTTTTTGGTAACTTGTTGCCAAAGGGGGAGAAGATGTATAGATCATAGGCTTCGAGAGAGAGAGAGAGTGTTGCTTTTCTCTCTTGCTTTATTTGGTGGTTTTTCGAACTTTGTTTGCTCGTGTGTGAGATACTATGCCCTTATGTTCGTGAGACATCGATGATCAAGTGTTTGATCATAAGCTACACTTAATGTTTGCTTAAAGCTTGCTTAAATATTATCATTCTATCTATCGTTTGTGATCATTCACTATTCTTGGTGATGAGTGCATGTATTTAAATCTTATCATTTTTGAGCGCTCCACTAAGATGTATGTGACATGGAAGAGTAACCCATGATTCTAACTCCATGTGCATTTGCAGTCCAAAGCAAATTTTAAATATGCACAAATTTAGGGGGAGCTCTTATTTGTCACATACTTCTCAAAGCGACGATATATTTCATGCTTATTATCATTTGTCCAAGCTTTGATCTATATGTTGTCATCAATTACCAAAAAGGGGGAGATTGAAAGTGCAACTATCCCTAGGTGGTTTTGGTAATTCATAACAAGATATAGCTCATTGAGCTAATGCTATTCCAAGATGATTATTTCAGGAAAGCTCAATGATTGGCAAGGCATGGATGTGAAAGTGGAACCCTCAAAATGCTAAGGACAAAGAATTGGCTCAAGCTCAAAAGTTCAAGACTCTTCATTTTATATTTTAGTGATCCAAGATCACATTGAGTCTTTAGGAAAAGCCAATACTATTAAGGAGGGATGAGGTGTTGCTTAATGAGCCTCTTGCTCTATGTGCTTAGTGATATGCTCCAAAATCCTCAACCACTTTTCCATATCCAGAAATGACCTAAACCCTAAGCCAAACTCGGTCATACCGATTCTGTCAATCCGGCGCCACCGAGTTTCACTTGTCATTTGCCACTGCCAAACCCTAGCAATTCGGTCCTACCGATAAGGTTCTCGGTCTCACCGAGATGGGCTTGCAAACTCTCTGTTTCCCTTTCGTAACTTTTCAGTCTCACCGAAAGAGCGAATCGGTCCCACCGAGAATGCAAGGTGAACTCCATGTTTCCTTCTTGTAACGTTTCGGTCTCACCAAAAGAGCAAGTCGGTCCCACCGAGTTTGCCTGACCAACTCTCTGGTTAGCTAATTGCCGAACTCGGTCTCACCGAGTTTGTGCGATCGGTCTCACCGAGATTACGTTATGCCCAAACCTAACCGAATCGGTCCTACCGAGTTGCATCTTAGTCCCACTGAGATTCCTAACGGTCACTAGGTTTACCATTTCGGTCAGACCGAGTTTTCTGATTCGGTCCCACCAAGATTGGTAGATTGTGTGTAACGTTTGGATTTTGTGTGGAGGCTATATATACCCCTCCACCACCTCTTCATTCGAAGAGAGAGCCATCATAACACATACATCATTCCTATTCATATGTTCTGAGAAAGAACCACCTACTCATGTGTTGAGACCAAGATATTCCATTCCTACCATATGAATCTTGATCTCTAGCCTTCCCCAAGTTGCTTTCCACTCAAATCTTCTTTCCACCAGATCCAAATCCTATGAGAGAGAGTTGAGTGTTGGGGAGAAAATCATTTGAAGCACAAGAGCAAGGAGTTCATCATCAACACACCATTTGTTACTTCTTGGAGAGTGGTGTCTCCTAGATTGGCTATGTGTCACTTGGGAGCCTCCGACAAGATTGTGGAGTTGAACCAAGGAGTTTGTAAGGGCAAGGAGATCTCCTACTTCGTGAAGATCTACCGCTAGTGAGGCAAGTCCTTCGTGGGCGATGGCCATGGTGGAATAGACAAGGTTGCTTCTTCATGGACCCTTCGTGGGTGGAGCCCTCGTGGACTCGCGCAACCGTTACCCTCCATGGGTTGAAGTCTCCATCAACGTGGATGTAGGATAGCACCACCTATCCGAACCACGGGAAAACATCCGTGTCTCCAATTGCGTTTGAATCCTCCAAACCCTTCCCTTTACATTCTTGCAAGTTGCATGCTTTACTTTCCGCTGCCAATAAACTCTTTGCATGCTTGCTTGAATTGTGTGACGATTGCTTGACTTACTCTAAGATAGCTAAAATCTGCCAAGAACTAAAATTGGGAAAAGGCTAAGTTTTTAATTGGTCAAGTAGTCTAATCACCCCCCGCTAGACATACTTTCGATCCTACAGAGCTCTACCGGAAGTGACCAAATGGTGTATCCCTGCGCTGCATCTCCAGCGAGCATGGAAAGGAACTGCTGGAAGATATACACGGCGGAGACTGTGGACATCATTCATCATCACGGACCCTCGTCGGGAAGGCGTTCAGCAGTGGGTTTTATTGGCCCACCGCACTCAATGACGCCATCGAACTAGTGAAAGCTTGTGAGGTCTACCAGTTCCACGCCAAGCAGATCCATCAGCCGGCAGGAGGCCAGCAGACTATACCCCTTTCGTGGCCATTCGCAGTCTGGGGGCTGGACATCCTGGGCCCGTTTCCTCGGGCACCGGGGGGCTACCGCTACCTCTATGTCGCCGTGGACAAGTTCACCAAGTGGGCTGAAGTAGAGGACGTCCGCACCATCCCCGCGGGTTCCGCGGTCAAGTTCATCAGGGGCATCGTGAGCCGGTTCGGGGTGCTGAACCGCATCATCACAGACAATGGTTCGCAGTTCACCAGTAACCTTTTCAAAACATACTGTGCTAACCTTGGAACACAGATATGCTATGCTTCGGTGGCGCACCCCCAAAGCAACAGCCAGGCCGAGCAAGCCAACGCAGAGGTCCCGAGGGGCCTCAAGACCAGGACGTTCAAGAAGAAGCTGGAGGCCTGCGGCAGAGGTTGGTACGACGAGCTTCAGTCCGTGTTGTGGTCCATCCGTACAACCGCGACCAAGCCGACTGGGAAGACCCCGTTCTTCCTGGTCTACGGAGCCGAAGCAGCCCTCCCTCACGAGTCAGACATCGCTCCACGCGGGTCCTAGCGTTCGACGAGGCACAGCAGGACGACATGCGGGGGATGGACCTCGTGCTGGGGGAGGAACGTCACCGAGAAGCTGTGCTGCGAGCGGCGAGGTACCAACAAGCACTGCGACGGTATCACTGCCGCGACATCCGCCCCAGAACTCTCGAGGTAGGAGACCTCATGCTCAGGCGGGTTCTCTCCATGGAGGGATTGCACAAGCTCTCTCCCATGTGGGAGGGCCCGTTCAAGGTTGTTTTTGTTTCCAGGCCCGGCTCCGCGCGCTTGGAGTCTCAGGAGGGGGTGCCGGTCTAGAACGCATGGAACATCCAGCACCTCCGGAGGTTCTACCCCTAAAAAGGCCCAGGGCCTGTGAAGAAGGCGAATGCCTATGAAGCTGTCGTGTTTTGGAAAAGGCCCAGAGCCTGTGAAGAAGGCGAATGCCTGTGAAGCTGTCGTGTTTTGGAAAAGGCCCAGAGCCTGTGAAGAAGGCGAATGCCTGTGAAGCTGTCGCGTTTTGGAAAAGGCCCGGAGCCTATGAAGAAGGCGAATGCCTGTGAAGCTGTTGCGTTTTGGAAAAGGCCCGGAGCCTATGAAGAAGGCGAATGCCTGTGAGGCTGTCGCGTTTTGGAAAAGGCCCAGAGCCTGTGAAGAAGGCCAACGCCTGTGAAGCTCGCCGCCCGTGACACTCTCACGTAATAATTAGTTGGGGCTGTACACGCCCCGGAGTCTTAGGAGCGCCGGCCTCAGGCCCTGGGGCTCCCTCCCACGCCCAGTGGCAGCACTTAACTCCGCGTTGGTGAGAAGACGTCAAAGACTAGATTAGGTGCCGGACGCGGCTTTTTATTTGCTTTCCGCAGTTGGCTTGTTCATGCTCATTCGAAGTTTTATTGAAGCTGTTGCCATCTTTGGCTTGTGGTTCTTCGACTTTTCACTATCCTGCCTCGATTTCTCTTATGCAAGGCCTCGCGAGGGGGGGGGGGGGGGGCAGCCGAGCGCCCTCGCGAGTGTTCCTGTCATAGTCGTTCAAAGGTTTCACGACCTGGGTCCATTACAGGAGCACCCCTCCAGTCCGTGCCCCATGGGCACCGCGGCACGAACACAGGGCCTGGGTCGGTCGCCCCCCACGGCTGGGGCCGGGAACTATCCACGCGCGGGCACGTGGCCGGAAGGCACGATAATGGAAGCAAAATGATGAGTAACAGCAATAACCCAAACACGCCCCTGCGGGGCTCCACACCACTGTCTTTTTGCGCAGGAAAAAGGAAAAGAAAGAACAAATCAGGCGCAGCTCGCCTCACACCGGCCTGCAGGGAGGACTCAAGCCGCCTCCGGGGCTCAGGCAGACTCCCTCTCGCGCTTCACCGAGGCGCGACGGCGGGCAGACACGCTACCACCTCCCAAGCAGATACGACAGCGTGGAGGCTGACCGCGGCCAATGCTAGAAGAGTCGCTGCTTGAAGAAGAACCGGAGAAGCTTGGGGAACCCTGAGCGCCGCCAGTCACGTGAGCGCTGTCCTCTCCATCATCGTCGGAGCTGGGTTCCCGACCGCGGTCATCACCCTTAGGGTAGCACCCCGCGCGGCGACCATCTTCCCCAAACACCCTCACATAGAGGGTGGCATCACCGTCAAACTTGAAGTGCAGGGTGCACCGACAGCTCAGGCTGCGCACGCAGGCAAACGTCTGCCAACCGCGGGCCAAGGCCAGGCTCCCGGCTGCGGAGAACTCCAGTGAAGCCCATGAGGCCCGGCTGCAGCAGCCGTCAGCCTGGAGCCAGAGGCCGCCCAGGGCGCCGGCCGGGAGCTCGCCGAGGAGGAAGCGAGGAAGTGGAAGCCGGGTGCTAGTCGGCTCCGCCGACCACACAACGAACTCCGGCAGCACCTATGCAGCGCGAAAGCGCGGCCTAGGGGGACGCGTGACTGAAGCGCGCCCCCCGGCCGCAGCAGTCCGCCCGTCACCATGCTGGAAATCGTCTCCGCGGCCGCGGGGAGCTGCCGTGGTGGCCACAGGATGTTTGCGAGGGCGCCCTTGGGCGCGCTTGGGCGGAGGAGATGCAGGCTCTACCCGGCGAGCCTTCCCCTTCTCTGCGGCCGAGAACCTCCTCGATGGGGCCATGAAGAAGAAGGGGAAGCAAGGGGGAATGAACTGGAAGGGCGTGCGCCAATCCGTACTTATAGCCGGCGAGGGCCAACCGTCGGCCCCCACTATCACAGGTAATCATGACCCGCTTTGCATGCAGGGGCTTGTCCAATCCGTGCAGTTGCAGAGGCGCCATGGGGAAGTGGAGACACCCACGTCCAATCAACCGCCACGCGGCATCCAAGGCCGCAGGCTGTTAGGGCCCGTGGTGTTTCGCTCTTGCCGGGGGCCCAAGTCCGGGCGCGCCTTGGGCCCGGGGGCTACCGTCGGCGTTCTGGGAACGGGGGTCCCCATACTTGCCTGCCTGCGGCGTGGCTCAAAGGGGGGCCTAGCACGGCCCATCTTCATCAACACAAACCCAAGACCCTCGCGAGGGGCCAAGATTCGCGGGGCGGACGACATGGAGCTTCCTCAGGCACGGCCTCATCAGGCTGGCTCACGAGGAGGCGGAGAGATCAAGGCAGGGTACCTCACGAGGTGCCCGTGACGCAAGCCATGACGACCAAAGGCGCCAGGCGGGCGCCAGCCCGCGCAGTGTCCTCCTTTCCTCTTTGGTGCAAAGGGAGCAAGCGCAGCCGCGGAGTACCGAGGCATCATGCAAAGGTTGCCATTTTGGTGCAACAAGACCAAGACCAGGAGGACTGCAAGACGGAGGTCATCGTGGAGCCCAAGACGGCGTCACCACCAGCGCTTTGTGCAGGCGAAGACTACTTTTGTCAGGATAGCTAGTACTAGCTGTCCCCCTTCAAATTAGCCCACCATTGTTGGCCTCCTTCCCGCTCGATATTTGGGAAGAGGACCAGGGCCTCTATAAATAGGACTAGCCACCATAGTAGGAAAGGGGATCGAAATTCGAGAGAGAGAGAGAAGGGTGATTGAACTCCCCCTAGCAGTTCGTCCCCCCAGCCAAGAACAGACCCTCGCGAGGCCATTCTTCCTTGTATTGTCCATCATCATCAGCCCAAGAGGCAATCCACCACACCACACACTGGAGTAGGGTATTACACCACAAATGGTGGCCCGAACCAGTATAAACAATGTGTCTCTTGTGTCGTTCTTCCTATAGCATAGATCTTAGCGAGGCGGAGGGGTGCAGGTAGGTAGGAGGCAAAATCTCCACGCGCACCCCAGTGTTCGAACCTCAAGGGTCTGCCGGAACCCAAAATCCGACATTTGGCGCGCTAGGTATGGGTGCACCGGAGTTTTCCCTTCCGCCACCACCATGACCTGCCACGCGATGAGTAGCGCGTCGCCAGCTCCGGCCGCCGGCGCCAGCACGGGGGCCAGGGGTCTCCGAGCCCTGGCCACAGCCCAGCAACGGGTACGGTGGCCGGACCAGTTCAAGCCAACGACACCGGTGTGCTATGGCGGCGCGACTGATCTGCTGGCCTTCTTGCTGGCGTATAAGGAGGATAACCTCAAAGCTGGAGGTGACGATAGGGTCATGGCCAACTGGCTCCCCATGGCCCTCACCGGCGCTCCGCGCAGGTGGAGCTCCGCGCACGTGGCTACTCCACCTACTGGCAGCCTCCGTGGCCTCTTGGGAAGAGCCCCGCAGTCTCTTCCCTGCCCATCACGCTACACCAACACCCCCGGTTGTCGCAGCCCTCCTGGGCAGCTCGCAAGCGCCACCTACAAGTCACCACGTCAAGCCGTTCATCCACCGGTCAGGGCCGCTCCCGCGCGGCAGGGGGCTCTCCCGGACCGGGCGGCGCCCAAGGCCGGCCTGACCTTCAGCTCGAAGGACCACCCCTCCAACTCGGCCTGCTCGGGTGCGCTCCCCATGCTGTGCACCCCCACCATCTGCCAGGTGGCTGTCACCAGAACTCTCATTGATGGCGGTGCGGGCCTCAGCGTACTCTCGATCGAGGCCTTCAACCTCCTCTGCATACCCCTAGAACGGCTGCAACCCAGCCGACCCTTCTCAGGCGTTGGGGGCGGATCATCCAGCTCCTTGGGAGAGATCCGGCTCCAGTAACATTTGGCACCTACCACTACTTCCGCACAGAGCTGGTCGACTTCGACATCGCCCCCATTGGCCTTCCCTACAACGCCATCCTTGACTACCCAGCGCTGGCCCAGTTCATGGCCGCGACGCACCCGACGTACAACCTCATGAAGATGCCCGGAAGCAGCGGTGTCCTCACCGTGCACGGGGACACCGGAGACGCGCTGTGGGTGCTCAAGATCGCCTTCAAGACTGCAGCTTCGGCACAGTCTGCCGACTCGGAGACCCCTGAGCCGAAGGGGGCTGCACCCTCCAAGAAGAAACAGTTGTTCACCCAAGACAAGGCAGAAACCAAGCGGATACCCATCGATGAGGACGGGTCCACCAACGCCACTTTCACCATAGGCGCCAACCTCGAACTCGAGTAGGAGGAGGCCCTGGTCGGGTTCCTGTGCGCGAACAAGTATTTGCTTGGGAGCCTGACCAGTTGGCGGGGGTCCCTAGGAGTGTAATCGAGCATCACCTCAACGTGTGCCCCAATGTGCGCCCTGTGAAGCAGAAGGCAAGGCGGCAGTCCACAGAAAAGCAGGCCTTCATCGTCCAAGAGACCCGCAAATTAGAAGCTGCTGGGGTCATTCGCGAGGTTCGATACCCGGATTGGTTGGCCAACCCTGTCGTTGTGCCGAAGAAGGGAGGGAAGGAGCGCATGTGTGTCGACTTCACCAACCTCAACAAGGCATGCCCGCAAGATCCGTTCCTGCTCCCCCGCATCGACCAGATCATCGACTCCACCGCGGAATGCGACCTGCTATGCTTCTTGGATGCCTTCTCCGGGTATCACCAGATCAAGATGGCGGTAGAAGACGTCGAAAAGACAGCCTTGTTAACCCGTGTGGGGTGTACTGCTACACATGCATGCCATTCGGGTTGTGTAACGCAGGGGCAACCTTTCAGCGGCTGATGCACATCACCTTGGGCCCACAGCTAGGAAAGAATGATGAGGCTCACGTCGATGACATTGTGGTAAAGTCTCGGGAGGCCAGGACCCTGATACAAGACCTGGAGGAAACCTTCGCGAGCCTCAACGCAGTGAACCTACGGCTCAACCCAGAGAAGTGTGTGTTCGGAGTCCCCTCGGGCAAGCTCTTGGGTTTGCTCGTATCCCACCAAGGCATCGAGGCTAACCCGGAAAAGGTCAAGGCGGTCGAGGACATGAGCCCGCCAAAGACCCTCAGAGAAATGCAGAAGCTCACTGGGCGCGTGACCGCGCTAGGGCGCTTCATCTCCAAGTTAGGGGAGCGAGCGCTGCCTTTCTTCCAGCTAATGAAGAAAAAGGGGCCCTTTGAGTGGACTGAAGAGGCCGACAAAGCGTTCCAGGATCTCAAGAGATACCTGACCAGCCCACCGGTCATGGTGGCTCCGCGCCCTCAAGAGCCCCTGGTGCTTTACCTCGCCGTCACTCCATACTCCACCAGCGCAGCCCTGGTGGCGGTTAGAGAGGAGCGACGAATCAAAACCATAGCAGCAGCCCGGGACAAGGCAAAACAGGAACAAGGAAGGACCGCAGAAACCACCACCGCGGCTGAGGAGGATCAGCCGCCGGAGAGGAGTGCACCGGAGGCGGAAGAGGCCCCTCTCCCAGATGGCCAGCCTCAGGAGGTCTCATCGCCTCATGAGGCGCCATGGTCTCCCAAGGGAGCCACCAGCACTGGCGCACCCAATCTCGTTGAGCATCCAGTGTACTTCGTCAGCACGGTGTTGTGGGACGCAAGGGCACGGTACCCCATGCCTCAGAAACTCCTCCTCGCGCTACTGGTGGCCTCGCGCAAGCTGCGGCACTATTTTCAGGGCCACCCCATCAAGGTCGTCTCGTCATACCCCCTGGAGAGAGTGCTCAGGAGCCCTAACTCAGCTAGAAGGGTCGCTGAGTGGAACATAGAACTGCAAGCGTTTCAGCTCGAATTCAACACGACCAGGTTCATCAAGGGAGCATCATTGGTGGATTTTGTGGCGGAATGGACGGAGGCACCAGGCCTCAAGGCCGACGAGGATCGGTCCCTCTCCCCGGGAAGCGAGGCGCTAGAAGGCTGGGTAATGTATTTCGATGGGGCGTTCTCCAGGCATGGCGCTGGGGCTGGGGCGGTGCTTATATCGCCCACTCAGGACAAGCTCTACTATGCTGTGCAACTCTGTTTCCAGCAAGGTGAAAAGGTCTCCAACAACATAGCGGAGTATGAATGTTTAATAGTAGGCTTGAAGGCCGCAGCTGCCCTGGGGGTGAAACGCCTCACCATCAAGGGCGATTCGCAGCTCCTTGTCAATTTCTCCAACAAGGTGTACGGGCCGAAAGATGAGCACATGGAAGCCTACCTTGCGGAGGTCCGCAGGATGGAGAAGCAGTTCTGGGGGTTGGAGTTGCAGCATGTGCCCCGAGGCACCAATCAGGAGGCCGACGACATCACCAAACGGGCGTCCAGGCGGTTACCTCGGGAGCCTGGCGTTTTCGAGGAGCTGGTCTTCAAGGCCTCAGCCCTGCCGTCATTATCAAACACGGCTCAGCCTTGGGAGGAGCTCCCCCAGCCACCTGCCTCAGGAGCCCCGGCCTGTGGCCCGGCCTCAGGAGCACGCCTGTTCCTGATGATGGAACCTCAGGAAGGGGGCTGGATCACGGAGCTCCGTAGTTACTTAACACAAGGGACCCTGCCAGAGAAGGAGGAGGAAGCGGAGCGTGTGGCACGGCAGGCCACGGCATACTGCATCAAGTATGGAGAGCTCTACCGGAAGCGACCAAATGGTGTATCCCTGCGCTGCATCTCCACGGAGCATGGAAAGGAACTGTTGGAAGATATACACGGCGGAGACTGTGGACATCATTCATCATCACGGACCCTCGTCGGCAAGGCATTCTGAAGTGGGTTTTATTGGCCCACCACACTCAATGACGCCGTCGAACTAGTGAAAGCTTGTCAGGCCTGCCAGTTCCACGCCAAGAAGATCTATCAGCCGGCAGGAGGCCTACAGACTATACCCCTTTCGTGGCCATTCGCAGTCTGGGGGCTGGACATCCTGGGCCCGTTTCCTCGGGCGCCGGGGGGCTACCACTACCTCTATGTCGCCGTGGACAAGTTCACCAAGTGGCCTGAAGTAGAGGCCGTCCGCACCATCCCCGCAGGTTCCGCGGTCAAGTTCATCAGGGGCATCGTGAGCCGGTTTGGGGTGCCGAACCGCATCATCACGGACAACGGTTCCCAGTTCACTAGTAACCTTTTCAAAACATACTGTGCTAACCTTGGAACGCAGATATGCTATGCTTCAGTGGTGCACCCCCGAAGCAATGACCAGGCCGAGCGAGCCAACGCAGAGGTCCTAAGGGCCCTCAAGACCAAGACGTTCAAGAAGAAGCTGGACGCCTATGGCAGAGGTTGGTACGACGAGCTTCAGTCGGTGTTGTGGTCCATCCGCACAACTGCGACCAAGCCGACTGGAGAGACCCCATTCTTCCTGGTCTACGGAGCCGAAGCTGTCCTCCCTCACGAGGTCAGACGTCGCTCCGCGCGGGTCCTGGCGTTCGACGAGGCGCCGCAGGACGACATGCGGGTGATGGACCTCGTGCTGGGGGAGGAACGTCGCCGAGAAGCGGCGCTGCGAGCGGCGAGGTACCAACAAGCACTACGACGATATCACTGCCGCGACATCCGCCCCAGAACTCTCGAGGTAGGAGACCTCGTGCTCAAGCGGTTTCTCTCCAGGGAGGGATTGCACAACCTCTCTCCCATGTGGGAGGGCCCGTTCAAGGTTGTTGATGTTTCCAGGCCCGGCACTCCACGCTTGGAGACTCATGAGGGGGTGCCGGTCTAGAACGCATGGAACATCCGGCACCTCTGGAGGTTCTGCCCCTAAAAAGGCCCAGTGCCTGTGAAGAAGGCGAATGCCTGTGAAGCTGTCGCGTTTTGGAAAAGGCCCGGAGCCTGTGAAGAAGGCGAATGCCTGTGAAGCTGTCGCGTTTTGGAACAGGCCCGAAGCTTGTGAAGAAGGCGAATGCCTGTGAAGCTGTCACGTTTTGGAAAAGGCCCGGTGCCTGTGAAGAAGGCAAATGCCTGTGAAGCTGTCACGTTTTGCAAAAGGCCCGGAGCCTGTGAAGAAGGCCAACGCCTATGAAGCTCGCCGCCCGTGACACTCTCACATAATAATGAGTTGGGGCTGTACACGCCCCGGAGTCTCAGGAGCGCCGGCCTTAGGCCCTGGGGCTCCCTCCCACACCCAGTGGCAGCACTTAGCTCCGCGCTGGTGAGAAGACGTCGAAGACTAGATTAGGTGCCGGACGCAGCTTTTACATTTGCTTTCCGCTGTTGGCTTGTTCATGCTCATTCGAAGTTTTATTGAAGCTGTTGCCGTCTTTGGCTTGTGGTTCTTCGACTTTTCACTCTCCTGCCTTGATTTCTCTTATGCAAGGCCTTGCGAGGGGGGGGGGGGCAGCCGAGCGCCCTCGCGAGTGTTCCTGTCCTAGTCGTTCAAAGGTTTCGCAACCTGGGTCCATTACAGGAGCACCCCTCCAGTCCGTGCCCCACGGGCACCGCGACAGGAACACAGGGCCTGGGCTGGTCTCCCCCCACGGCTGGGGCCGGGAACTATCCACGCGCGGGCACGTAGCCGGAAGGCACAATAACGGAAGCAAAATGATGATTAACAGCAATAACCCAAACACGCTCCCGCGGGGCTCCACACTACTATCTTTTTGCGCAGGAAAAAGGAAAAGAAAGAACAAATCAGGCGCAGCTCGCCTCACACCGGCCTACAGGGAGGACTCGAGCCGCCTCCGGGGCTCAGGCAGACTCCCTCTCGCGCTTCACCGAGGCGCGACGGCGGGCAGACATGCTACCACCTCCCAAGCAGATACGACGGCGTGGAGGCTGACCGCGGCCACCGCTAGAAGAGTTGTTGCTTGAAGTAGAACCGGAGAAGCTTGGGGAACCCTGAGCGCCGCCAGTCACGCGAGCGCTGTCCTCTCCATCATCGTTGGAGCTGGGTTCCCGGCCGCAGTCGTCGCCCTCAGGGAAGCACCCCGCGCGGCGACCATCTTCCCCAAACACCCTCACGTAGAGGGTGGCAACGCCGTCAAACTTGAAGTGCAGGGTGCACCGACGGCTCAGGCCGCGCGCGTAGGCAAAGGTCTGCCAACCGCGGGCCAAGCCCAGGCTCCCGGTTGCAGAGACCTCCAGTGAAGCCCATGAGGCCCGGCTGCAGCAGCCGTCAGCCTGGAGCCAGAGGCCGTCCGGGGCGCCGACCGGGAGCTCGCCGAGGAGGAAGCGAGGAAGTGGAAGCCGGGTGCTAGTCGGCTCCGCCAACCACACAACGAACTCCGGCAGCACCTCTGTAGCGCGAAAGCGCGGCCTAGGGGGACGCGCGACCGAAGCGCGCCCCCCGGCTGCAGCAGTCCGCCGGTCACCATGCTGGAAATCGTCTCCACGGCTGCGGGGAGCTGCCGTGGTGGCCACAGGATGTTTGCGAGGGCGCCCTCGGCCGCGCTTGGGCAGAGGAGAGGCAGGCTCTACCCGGAAAGCCTTCCCCTTCTCTACGGCCAAGAACCTCCTCGACGGGGCCATGAAGAAGGGGAAGCAAGAGGGAATGAACTGGAAGGGCGCGCGCCAATCCGTACTTATAGCCGGCGAGGGCCAACCGCCGGCCCCCACTATCGCAAGTAATCATGACCCGCTTTGCATGCAGGGGCTTGTCCAATCCGTGCAGTTACCGAGGCACCATGGGGAAGTGGATACGCCCACGTCCAATCAACTGCCATGCAGCGTCCAAGGCTGCAGGCTGTTAGGGCCCATGGCTCTTCGCTCTTGCCCTTCCGCCTCCCTGCACGGCCAAGTCTGGGTGCGCCTTGGGCCTGGGGGCTATTGTCGGTGTTATAGGAACAGGGGTCCCCAGACTTGCCTGCCTGCGGCCTGCGGCGTGGCTCAAAGGGGGGCCCAGCACGGCCCATCTTCATCAACACAAACCCAAGACCCTCGCGAGGGGCCAAGCCTCGCGGGGCGGACGACACGGAGCTTCCTCAGGAACGGCCTCATCCGGCTGGCTCGCGAGGAGGTGGAGAGATCAAGGCAGGGTACCTCACGAGGTGCCTGTGACGCAAGCCATGATGACCAAAGGCGCCAGGCGGGCGCCGGGCCGCGCAGTGTCCTCCTTTCCTCTTTGGTGCAAAGGGAGCAAGCGCAGCCACGGAGTACTGAGGCATCAGGCAAAGGTTGCCATTTTGCTGCAACAATACTAAGACCAGGAGGACTGCAAAACGGAGGTCATCATGGAGCCCAAGACGGCGTCACCACCAGAGCTTTGTGCAGGCGAATACTACTTTTGTCAGGATAGCTAGTACTAGCTGTCCCCCTTCAAATTAGCCCGCCATTGTTGGCCTCCTTCCCGCTCGATATTTGGGAAGAGGACCAGGGCCTCTATAAATAGGACTAGCCACCATAGTAGGAAAGGGGATCGAAATCCGAGAGAGAGAGAAGGGTGACTGAACTCCCCCTTGCAGTTCGTCCCCCCCAGCCAAGAAAAGACCCTCGCGAGGCTGTTCTTCCTTGTATTGTTCATCATCATCAGCCCAGGAGGCAATCCACCACACCTCACACTGGAGTAGGGTATTACACCACAATGGTGGCCCGAACCAGTATAAACCATGTGTCTCATGTGTCGTTCTTCCTATAGCTTAGATCTTAGCGAGGCGGAGGGGTGCAGGTAGGTAGGAGGAGAAATCTCCGCGCGCACCCTAGTGTTCGAACCTCAAGGGTCTGCCGGAACCCGAAATCCGACAGCCGTGTCCCCGGTTATGGACAATTCTTGAGTATCTAGTACTTGGGTTATCACATGTATCTCACCATGTTTAATTAATACTGTTGGATTATTAATCACTTTAATTGGGATTGAGTTGGGGGTACCTTCTCAATGATGTTTCAACCACCATGATAGTTAAATTAAAATCTATTCCTTTGTTGTAGGAAAAATGGCTTTTCGCAAAAACTATAACCATACAGCTTTCCACCAGCCATATATGCATGTAGTGATAGCATTATTCTGTTTTTGCTCTACTGTGTTATATTGCTAGCATATTCCATGCGCTGACCCGTTTTCGGGCTGCAACGTATTATGTTGCAGACTTTTCAGACGAGGAGTAAGGTTCGTTAGGTCGTTCCTGTGCAGCTCAGCTATGCCGTTGGAGTTGATGGACTCACTTTATCTTAAAAGCCTTCCGCTGTTATCGCATTAGATGGCCTTAAGCCATATTATTGTAATAAGTTCTCTTTTAGACTTTTCATTGTGATAAGTGTGTGATTGCTACTCTGTTATAAATCCTCGAGTACTGTGTGTGTCAGCATTACGGATCCAGGGATGACACTGAAGCACAGAGACTTGACCATCTGAGGTCGGGTCGCTACACAATCGTTTGCGTTGAAGGGATGTACAAATCCTGCTTGGCACATTTTCTCTTGGCTTAGCACCGAAGTCTGGCTTTGCATATCGTATTCAATCTGAACCATTTGCGTGGAAGAGATGCACAAATCCTCTGCGAATTTTCCCTTGACTTACTGGGGAAGACCATAGCTCTCACTTTGCATATAGGTGTTCTATCTAAAACGATTGCGATCAAGAGCCGCACAAATCCTGCTCGGCTCATTTTCCTTTGGCTTCCTGGGGAAGCTGTCGGTTTGCATACGGGTGTTCTAAGTAAAACGATTGTGATGAGTGTTTTATATTTAAAAACCATTGACATTTTTTTTAAAACAAAATCATTTGATAAGTCTGTACATTAAGAGAGAAAAAAGCAAGTTCGTCCAAACCATATCTTTCATTTAGTCACACTGCGAAATTATATTAATATGATCAAGAACAACATTAAACCCCAAAAAACTATTTCTGGCGGCGGCGGAGGCAGCGTGCTGCACCGACGTTGTCGTTATCGTCCTCCCGGATGCCGTTGTTGAAGTCTTCAAGGCATCACATAATGTTCTTCACTTGGAAATCAAACATCATGTCGTCACGCGATCGACGGGCGGGGCGCAAGAGGACGGCAACTGGCGGCGCTGCGAGGTAGCAGTCGACGGCGGCATCCTATGCGCTGAATGGGTGCACGCACGGGCACAGGCGCGGCGGTTGCAGGCAAACGCACAGGGACCGGCGCCGCGGTGTGTGGAGGGGCGCTCACGGGCACTGGCGCTGGCATGTACACAAGCTCACACGGGTCCGCGGAGACCTCGCTGACGCCCGCGCCTTCTAGCTCTGCGATAGTGCTCATTAACCAGCCCGTAAATGCTACGGGGATGGTTGCTGGCGTGGGCGCAAGGATGGGAGGTGGGATGGGCGCGGGGCAGCAACCGCAGTGGCCAACTCGTTCAGGGCCATGTCCATGAGGCCCCATTCCTCCTTATTTTCTATCTCCTCCGGCTCAGAGTTGATTTCACCAAACTTGAAGACTAGTGGAAGATGATCCTTCCGCGCCATGGCGTTGGTGGAGGTCTGCGGGAGGGAGGGGAATGGGAGGCGAACAGTAAGGCCGCCCATATTAAATAGCGGCTCGAGCGCCATTAATGGAGAGGATGCGAGCAAGGTGCACTACCAAAAAAAGACATCCGTGACATTTTGGGCCGAACAAATTTTTTTTTGTCAGGCTTATGACACTTCTATGACGCTAATTATGACGAAAATCGGTATCATCATAGATGTGGTGGGTGCCTACTTATATGACAAAAAATCATGACAGAAAATGGGTTTTGCGTCCTGGGCAGGCGGGAGACACACCTACATGACATTCTTTGGGCCTTCCATGACGGAAAGATCATGGTAGAAGCGAGGGCGAGGAAAATTTCAGGGAGTTCCTGGTTACGGTGGGTGATTGGGTCGAGCAATGCCCGGAGGTTTGCGCGTTTCTCTCGTACATGTACGCGTGTGTGTGCGAGGCATTGTGCTCTAACTGAACCCGAGCGATGTGTTGGGCTCTAACTGAACCCGAGAGATTACACTAGCTATGTTACTGAACCCCGATCAATCCCTTGCTATTAACTGAACCCGAGTGTTTACTTCTCTACTGCTACTAACTGAAGCTGATCGAAGCTGCCTCTTGATGAATAGTCCCTGGTGGGGGTTGGATGAACATGACCCCGTGGTAGTAGAGGCCGTTGATGCTAGATGAACAGGACCCTGATCGAGGAGGTGGGGGTGGATGAACAGTAGCCGATGGAGGGACCCCGTGGAGGGCGGGTGAAAGGATCAAGAAGAGGTGTCTAGAGGGGGGTGAATAGACTTTTAGCAAGAAAAGTTGCAGTTTTTAAATTCTTTAAGTTGAGGTGGATTTTTAGCACAAGTTCAAACATTCACAATACACATCAAGCAAGCATGATAAGAGTATATGAGCAGCGGAAAGTAAATCATGCAAGTTGCAAGAGTGTAAAGGGATGTGATTGGAGTGTCCAAACGCAATTGTAGACATGGAGATTTTTGGCGTGGTTCCGATAGGGGGTGCTATTGTACATCCACGTTGATGAATACTTCAACCCACGAAGGGTAACAGTTGCGCGAGTCCACGGAGGGCTCCACTCACGAATGGTCCACGAAGAAGAAACCTTGTCTATCCCAACATGTCTATCGCCCATGAAGGACTTGCCTCACTAGCGTAGATCTTCACGAAGTAGGCGATCTCCTTGCCCGTACAAACTCCTTGGTTCAACTCCACAATCTTGACGGAGGCTCCCAGGTGACACCTAACCAATCTAGGAGGCACCAATCTCCAAAAGGTAAAAGATGGTGTGTTGATGACGAACTCCTTACTCTTGTGCTTCAAATGATAGTCTCACTTCTAGGAAAAGGCCTACTAATGGCGCACCTAATTTGGCCATTAATGGCGCATTAGTGGTGCGCCATTAGTGCCACACCATTAGTATATTTTACTAATGGCGCACCACTGGTGCGCCATTAGTATCTGGTATACTAATGACGCACCTCAGATGCGCCATTAGTATATACAACAGTGCGCCATTAGTATGCCTCCCAGGGGGCCATGTATACCCAGGTGCTTTGGCATACTAATGGCGCACAACAACAGGATGCGCCATTAGTAACTTCGGCATACTAATGGCGCACTGTTTAATGATGCACCATTAGTATCCTTTGGCATACTAATGGCGCACTATGATGTGATGCGCCATTAGTATGAATATTAGGTTTTTTTAATTTTCTGTTTTTTGCACAGGTTACAAAATGTATAATTGGAAAAAATATAGACAGCACACATCAACAACAGATTCATCGAATACAATGGAAGATTAGTCTCTGAATACAATTCATCATTTTAGTCTCCGAATACAATTCATCATATTAGTCTCCGAATTGAAAAGACCGAACAAAGATAGAACATTATATTACAAGTGTTGAGACCGCGAGTTTGTCTTCACATTACAAGTCGATATCGATCATATAAACTACCATCACATAGAAGAGAGCTTCGGTCATCACGATGAGCATCATCACGATGAAACTCGTCTTCATCCGGTTCCTCCAACGCTCCCTCCCCTCTCCCGCTAGATAGCGGGCGTATCTAGATTCGGCCTCGGCCCTAGTGGTGTACCCTTTGTAACTGTTACCGCTGAATCGGTGAACCTGTCTCCAACACTCCTCCCAGTTGTTGTAGACTCCGGGAACCTTACGCTTGTACACGACATACCACGACATCGCTATGCAGTAGCCAAACGAAACATTAGTACCAATTCACAGACAATACATAAGCAATATATAAGTATGCAACAGAACGACCGGAAGAGAAAAGCAAGACATTAATAGCATCGATTACATCTAAGTTGAACGACTCTCGAAACCAAAGAGACATACTACAAGTTCATTAAATTTTAATTACAACATGAGTCAATCAATGTTTCAGAACTAGACACAGCATCACTGCTTTCGACTCGACTCAAGGGACCGGAGCATGGATGAAGCCGCCGTCTATCGTGGGAGTCATGAAACAATGGGCGTTGTCAGCCTGCATTTGTAGGATTGTGTCGATGTCACTATTGGACGATTGATTTCTGAGGTAGAACAGCCCCGAGGTACGAAGGACATCTTGATGGATGATTTCCGCAAACTCCGACTGGATGCGAAAGAATTCTTGTCTGATGTCCGCGTCCTGGATTGCCGACACGCTTGCGGCCCAATCTTTGAGTCTACTCGGTAGCAGAAGTTTATGATGGTCCCGTACGATCGCCCGCATGTGAGGGATGGTGTAGTAGGCACCCTTCTGACCGCCAGGCGGCTGCTTGACGCAGCAGAACGTCGTATTGTGGGAGAACACGTGCTTGCCGTACTTACGAATAGGCCTGGTGAAGGTGCCTCCAGATTTGACGTAGCCCGGGAGAACATCATCAAGAACCTTCTTGACATTTGTGTAGTCTATGTTCGACTGACGGTCCGGGTCGAAATACGTGGCCATGGAATATTTGGGGTTTAGGAGCATGAGCGTGCAACGTGTGTCACTGCAGAAAACATGGAATGTTAAAAGAAAAACGATCGAAATCTAAGAATTCATATGTTACGGGGCGGTTGAGGGGAGGACTTACTCGGGAAAGTAAGGCACGAGGAAGTTATCCTTATCTTGGTTTGCCAGAATGACGCCTTCGAGGTAAGAACTCGCGACTTGCCGGTCCCCAGCGCTGCCCAAGATCTTGGCACGCATGTAGAAGGGGTCGACTATCACGATGTCCGGGGTCTTGTCGCGAATGATCCGCATCTCCATACTCAACGAAAATAGCCGAACGAAGGTGTAGTGCAGCGGATGAAGGTTCAACATAGCGTGGATGTCATCAAACCGCAGGACGATCGTACCCCCGATGGAGTTATCCACAAAGCCCTTGCCCTCTGGCACCTTGGCCGCGAAAACCGGGTATGCCACATCCTTCTCTCCGAGACGCCGCTTCTCCAAAGAAAGAACACTGTCATGCAGACTCCGCATAGCACCGGTTGCAGCATCGAGCACATTTCTCGGTAGCATCGGCCTACCCGCCACATGCACCCTCCTCGAGATATCCTCAGGTTAAGGTGGCCCGTCCCGAGCACGGATCGTACTCGGTGCCGGCTGGCCCGCACCCTTGTTAGTCTTTCTTTTGCGTGCCTTCTTCTTCTCCTGTAATGGGACCGAGTTCTGCTCACAGACCGCCTTCTTGAGTGTGTTGGGGCTGATAATATTTCACACCTCGCCTATCTGAGGCTCGGTGAAGTCGGCAGCTGGAGGCGTGTCCTGAGAGCTGAACGGCAAACGATGCCTGTTGCAACTTGGCTTCTCCGCGGTACCAGCTAGATCGCACACGTCTTTTGTTGGGTTGGGTTCTTGAGAAGGAGGCCCCATGAAGTCGCCACCGTACCCATGATCAGCAAAGTACTGATCGACGTTGGCAAATGTGTCGCCGTCGTCGTCGTTCTGATCCTGTGCCATATGCATGTTTGGATCCAGTGGCATAGGGATGTCCGGCACCGTTGCAGCGGTCTTGCCATGGGGCCGACTTGGTGCCGGCACGACTGGCGGTGTTGTCTTTGGGGTGGTGTCCCCCGCCCCCAAACGAATCTGGCTCTTCGGCCAAAGCAGGGGCCAGCTCAGGCAGGCGCTGAGGGTCATCACGTCATCATCGTCGGCCCCGACGGGTCGAATCGGAGGTAACAACTCATCGCAGCCTGGCAGCACCTGAACCAGTTGAACCCTAAACAAGTTGGGTGGCATCTAGGTACCGTGGAACAAGGGGTTGCCCGGTTGAACGATTTTGTCCTTGGCGACATCGACCAACTCGTTGTTCATGAAGTGCAGGAGAGTGCACGGAACATCGGCGGCGCCCTGCGAAAACATGTAGGGCGTCAGGGATGCCCAGTCAATGGCAAGGAGATGAAGTCCTCGGCCGAGAAAGGCTTAATTAGTTACCATGATGATGGCGTCGAGCTCGGCTAATGTCGAGGCACCGCCAACGGCGGGCGTGCAGTTGACGGAGGGGCCGCTTGCTGCAGAGGTGGCGGCCGACGTACACCCGGGTGCATTAAGCTCCCGTGCCGGCGTTGGAGACACTAATGCCGCCTCTGCCGGAGACACCAATGGCCCCTCCATCGCGTTCTGCGAGTTGCTGGCCGTGAAGCTAGGAATCGGGGGCGGCCCCTGTTGGCCGCCCGCAATCCACGCACTAATCCCCTGGATCAAGGTAGGCACAATGGTGGTGATCGTCTTTCCGAGTTGTTGTTCCACTTGCTCTTGGACAATCTCCGGAATCCACGCCACCTGTGCCCTGAGTTCTTGAACCTCGCGCTCCTGGCTTTCCGAGCTGGTCTTTTTCTCCTTTTGCCCACCAATGTTATAGTATGACGACCATTTTGTCGACAAGCCATTGCCGGCCACACGACCAGCTGACGTCGGCTTACTGAGCTTATCCTTGTTCTTCATTACATTCAACGCCCTATTTAGAGTGGTGTCCCAAGGGTTGCTCTTAGTCAACCCCGCGCTACTGCTTTCTTTCGCCTGCGGAGGGAATGTGAACCATTTAGAAATTTGGCTTCATTAATTAGAATGCAACCATATGGAGCTAATTACGCGGGGGTGTATTCCTTACCAGAACAAGCTCAAGCGCCCGGGTCTTCCGATCCGTGGTAAGCTCCTTTGTTTTCGGGTCCTTCTTGTACCGGGCCCTGACAAAGTTCCTGGTCTGCTTGTCACCGTATTTATCGAAGAGGGGCGGTAGGCCTTGCTCGACACGGTCCGCCTCCTCCTTGTCCCATATAGGCTCCGCCACTCTGTAACCGCCGGGACCGAGTGTGTGTTCCCCTAAGTTCAGCTCCCGCATTTCTTTCCCCCACTTACTTGATTCGGAGTTTGCGGTGCTCGAGCAATTGATCTTGAAGTCACTGTAGTCATCTTCGGTGATCGAAGGATTTTCTCCTTGATCTTCTCATAACTCTCACCTTTCTCGATCATTCTCTTCACATTGCTTTTCCAAGTAGACAGGGCCGTGCTCATCTTCGTGAGGGCAGCACTGTTAACTTTATTCCCTTTGAGGCTTGTGTTCAAATTCAGCGGGGAACTTGTATCGTTCGTGCAGCTTCGTGAAGAGGAGGTTGCGCAAATTCCCTCGGTCAGGATGCCTGAGGTTCTCGGTGTTGATCGAGACGGTGCTCCGGAGAATGCACCTGAGCTGAAGCGAGTACCCCTTGACTATTCGTTCGGGCGCCGTTGGATTCCCGTTGGAGTCCACTTCAGTAACTTCCTCCTTGAGGGTGCGGAGCACGGTTGGGCGCCGGTCCTTCCATTACCTCTTCGGTTGGCTGCCATCGGTGCGTGCGCCGCCATCATCAGTGGTGGCATCCTCGGCGGCACCATCAGTGGTGGCATCAGTGGGGTCATCCTCGGCGGTACCATCAGTGGTCTCAGGATCGGTGGGGAAGGCGGCATCCTCATACAAGTGAGGTTGGTCCTCCATCTCCTGGGACAGCTCCCAGAATGCCTTGACACCCAAACCCCTGGCCTCATCGTTGTTGGCCATGTTTCTCTCTAAATACGAACAAAGTTTGGTCAAAAAGTTGGTAATTGTCAAGGAACAAGATCAAGATCATGGTAAACAACTTCTCTAAGTTCTCAATCTAACCTAGTTCTCGAGGGATATGTCCAGAAAGTTGGTTTCTCTCAAGATCCAAGGCTGTGAGTTTGGTCAAATTTCCTAGGCAGTTTGGGATGGAACCTGTTAGTGTGTTGTAGCAAAGCCACAACTCCTCCAAGTTCTCAAGATAACCTAGTTGTCGAGGGATGTGTCCAGAAAGTTGGTTGATTTCAACATACATGTTGATTAATATTTGTTTCGGTTGAGGATCGGGCACCTTCTAGGTCAAGAAAATTGGGCATGACCTTTGCTAATTTTCTTGACCTAGGAGTGCCCCATTCTCAACCGAAACAGAAATTAATCAACATTTCAGGAGAAAGGGATCATTTCACATCAGGAGAAATAGATCATTTCATCTAGCTCATGCCAGGCAATCAACCAAACCAAATATGTATAGGAAAGGTTCATCAACATCAGTCAATTAAGATACTACACCATAAGCTTCATCCAGCACATGCCATGCAACCTAGCAAATCATCACTTCTGAATCAAAACACCATGCTGGTGTAGCCATAGGCCCATCTGGGTTAAAGGACTTACCCAAACACAGTATGCCAGCTGGCTAAGATATGTAGCTAAACCTGACTCAACTTAAAGTAGCATTCATGATGAAAGGAAACATGAAACACTGCTTTCAGCAATCATGATGAAAGGAAACATGAAACACTGCTTTCAGCATACGCTAAAAAGAAACAAAAGATTGGCCAATACCAAGTATCATTCACTTTAGTTGTATATTAATACTCTGTTAATCAGCATTGTACGAGTTTAGAAATTTGTGTGTAACAAACATTACTTCATTCATATAGCATGATGATGTTTTACCCCTTTGAACTGCAGCATAGAGCATGTATTTAATCACTTTGCCACATACACAACAGAAAAAAAATACCATAGACAGTACTAGATACTAGCAAATATAAGGGGAAATCAAATCATTTTGTCTACAGACTGCACATTGGCAATCCAAGGAGCAAACAAACCAAAAAAGGTGAATAGACTTAACAAAGCAGCAAAAGCAGTAGGAAAGTAAGGCCATCTACAGTAAGTTACAAAACATTACACTACAGATGACCAGTCTATCCAGATTTCATTTTAAGCACCACACCACAGGAGCTCCCCTGGGTCATGTGGCCAGGTTACTACAATTTTTAGCAACTGTTAAAGTTTATAGGCAATTGCTCTACAACAGAAAAAGCTGTGATCCTTTACTCGTAATTGACCACAGACAAGCACAAAACTGCCGTCATCATAAAAATACATGGTGCTGTAGTAATAACAACAAATAGACCACAACTGTTGTACTGCTAGGATTCATATGTGCAGATATATATATAAGCAATGCTGAATAATGCTCCTAGCTAAATGCCATTCATGCTTCTGTTATAAAAGTTTACAGGTGATTAGGCCCACAAACAGACAAGGATGTGATCCTCCACTCCTATCTAACTACAGACAAGCACCGAACACTCAAACAAGCCATCATCAGAAGATAAGTGATGATGTAACAATAACAACAAATAGATCACAGTTGTTCTAGAGTTAGGATTCATATGTGCATATGTAAGCAATGCTGAACGAGACTTGCAGATAAAGGCCATTCTTGCTGTTGAAGTTTGCAAGTGTGACAAGGAGGGGATCGACAAAGGAGCTCACCGTGACCTGCAGGTGAGCAAAGCGGTCTCGGGGGAGAGCTCGCTGGAGCGAATTGTCGACGGAGTCTGCCGGGCCGAAGCAGAAGCCGGTGGCGGGGAATGTGTCGTGGGGGCGTCCGGAGTCCTGCGGCTTCTCCAGAGAGACGTAGTCGAGGGAGGTGGAGTGCTTGGGCACGTCAGTGTGGCATGAGGTCGACGGTTGCCACGGTGGTGTGAGGTGGCCGGCGACAGGCGCGTCGCGTGCGGGTTGCCGATGCAGATCCGGGGGAGAGGAGAAGGCGAGAGGGCGAGGGGAAGCTTGAAGGGGCAAGTGGGGAGGGGGCGAGGAGGCAGGGCGCAGTGGGTCGGGGCAGCGGCGGCGGCGGCGCGGTGGAGGGAGGGACGAGGGAAGGAGCGGCGCGTTGGATCGAGGGAGAGGGAACTGGCAAGGGGGAGAGGGAAGGGGGAATCGGGCGAAGGGGGAGAGGGAAGGGGGGATCGGGCACAATACTAATGGCGCACCACCCCTCGGTGCGCCATAAGTACATCCATACTAATGGCGCACCTCACCGTGGTGCGCCATTAGTAGTTTTTTTCTTATAGCAGTGGCACAATACTAATGCGCACCACCCCTCGGTGCGCCATAAGTACATCCATACTAATGGCGCACCTCACCGTGGTGCGCCATTAGTATTTTTTTATACATTTAAAATGCTGTTTGATACTTATTTGTGTTTAAATATGTTCAATCTTGTTTAAATCATAACAGTAATATTTTTTTATAAGACAGTAATAATTTTTTTAAAAATATCATCAAACAGTAATGCCGGTGGAGCGGGGGAGGGTGCGCGCGGTGCGGGGGGTCCGCGGCGGCGGTTGAGTAGGGGAGGGGTGCGGGGGGTCAGCGGCGGCGGTTGAGTAGGGGAATCGAGGGTGCGAGGGGTCGGCGGCGGCGGCCGGTGGACCGGGGGGTGCTCGGCAGCGAGGGGGACCGGATTTAAAAATATTCATGATAGTTGAAAAAGTGCCCGTGAAATACAATCGAGAAATGAAGGCTACGATTTAAATACAATCGATCTTAGCTAGCTATCTGTTCACAATCTTCTTGCCCTTCTTTTTCGCAAATGGAGTTCTTCTGTGGAACAGACGTCCTTTAGGTAGGGTGGTCCTGCTTCTTCTTGTGGTGTATGCTGCTACTTCATCATTGTCGTCATGTTCAATCCTCGGGTCGCCATACTTGTCGAAGTCTTGCTCATTGGCTACTCCATCCATTCCGATGATATTCCTTTTGCCTCTCCTCACGACAACACAACTAGGCTTTGACGGGTCGGTAATGAAGAAGCATTGGTCCACTTGGGAAGCCAGTACCCATGGCTCATTTTTCGCGGTGACGTTTACGCTCGCGGTCTTGGATTTGGCTTCGGGTATAACCATGGTGGTGAAATACCGGTCTTCTTTTAGGACGCTCTTGGCCCATCTGACACGGAACTCAGGACCTTCTCTCCAGCGTAGCTCAGCTCCCAGATCTCCTCGATCCTTCCGTAGTATCTGTCCTTGTCATTACCGGTGTAGGATTCGATCGTTACCCCGGAGTTCTGATAACCACCGCTCTTCATGTCCTTGGCCTCGGTGTAGAATGTGTAGCCGTTGATATCGTACGCCTCATAGGTCATCAGGTTGTGCTCGGCGCCCTGTGACAAGGCGAATATGAGTTGTTCTTCCGCAGAAGAATCCTCATGTAAAGGGTACGACTGAAGCTTCTGCTTGAACCAACGCGTGAAACATGAGTTGTGCTCTTTGAGTATATCTCCGTCCGTCCTCTGTTGGCCTCGGTCATTGTACGTCTTCTTAATAAAGGTTTTGTGCTGTACCACCCAAGGATCGACCACGTCTATGTGTTGTAGCGCGACTAGGTTTGCTCTTTCAAAGTCAGCGACTCGACCCTCAAAGTCGACATGCATTTCAAGACGACCCTCACGGTGACCCCATCCAGCGAGCCTGCCGAGGTGCCTATTGACGGGCAGACCAACGGGGTTCTCGATGCCTAGATAATTCGTGCAGTAGGAGATGCACTCTTCGGTCAGAAAGCCCCTGGCTATGCTTCCCTCTGGACGTGACATGTTGCGAACATATCCTTTGATGATACCATTCATCCGTTCGAACGACATCATACTGTGCAGGAACGTTGGCCCGAGTTGGATGATATCGTCCACGATATGGACCAGCAGATGCACCATAACGTCGAAGAATGCGGGCGGGAAGTACATCTCAAGCTCGCATAGTATCACCACGATCTCTTCCTGTAGCCTTCGGAGTTGCCTCACGCCAACAGACTTCCGAGAGATGACGTCGAAAAAGTTGCATAGGCCAAATAGGGTTTCACGGACGTGCGCGTCCATGATCCCATGGATTGCAACTGGAAGTATCTGCGTCATCAGCACGTGACAGTCATGAGACTTCATCCCGCTGAACTTCAGCTTCGCTGGGTCTAGGTATCTGCTTATCTTCCCCGCGTAACCGTAAGGAAGTTTTACTCCTACGAGGCAGGTGAAAAACTTCTCGATCTCCTCCTGACTTAGAGTGAAGCACGGGGGAGGGTAGTCATTTCCGGTCTTCTTGGCCTTTTTGCCTTTGCGACGACTTTCCGTGTCCTGCTTCGCCTCATCATCATCATCATCATCATATATAGCGTGAAGCTCCTGCCTGATGCCCATTGATTTCAAGTCTGCCCTTGCTTTCAGCCCATCTTTGGTCCTCTCTTGCATGTTGAGCAGGGTACCAAGCAGACTCTCGCACACGTTCTTCGTTATATGCATGACATCAAGGCTGTGAGGCACACGGTGGATCTTCCAGTACGACAAGTCCCAGAAAACAGACCTCGTTTTCCTTACCTTCAGCAGCGGCTCTGGCGCCTTTCGCTTCTTTCCCGGCTCTGGCGCCTTTTGCTTCTTTCCCGGCAGTGGGCAATCTTTCCAATTTTTCAACAGCTCGTCTATTTCCTCGCCGCTCCTTGTACGCGGGCGTCCTCGGGGTTCGGTTTTACCATCGAACAGATCCGTGCGTTTTCTCCATGGGTCATCGTTGCGAAGCCACCTTCGATGTCCCATGAACACGGTTTTCGAAGACCTGGGATCTCTATCTAGCTGGCGATACGTTGTGTCATCCATACACCTGACGCATCCAGAAAATCCGTGGATCACCTGCCCCGCGACATATCCGTAACCGAGATAGTCGTGCACCGTCGTGAGCAGCGCGACTCTCATAGGGAAATATTCTTTCTCTGCGGCGTCCCACGTATTGGCTGGCGTTTTCCACAGCGTGTCAAGCTCCTCTTTCAGCAGCCCCAGATACAGATTGATGTCGTTCCCTGGTTGTTTCGGTCCTTCAATTAGCATACTCATGTGAATGTACTTCCTCTTCATGCACAAACAGGGGGGAAGGTTGTACATCCACACAAACACAGGCCAGGTGCTATGTGTGCTTCTCTGGCTGCCAAACGGATTGACTCCATCGGTGTTCGCGCCCAGCAGGATGTTCCTTGGATCGTTCCCAAATTCTGGTTCTTCGAAGTTCAATGCTTGCCACTGGCTCGCATCCTTAGGGTGACTCAACATCTTGTCTTTTTTATCTATCTCCGGATCATTTGCGTCATCTTCTCGCTTTTTCTCCTCCCTATCCGCGTGCCAACGCAAGAGCTTTGCTACCTTAGTGTCCGCGAAATACCGCTGCAGACAAGGAGTGATCGGAAAGTACCACACCACTTTTCGAGGAGCTTTCTTCCTCTTCTTGTATCGAGTGACGCTGCACACCGGACATATGGTAGACTCCGCGTGCTCGTCCCGATAAATGATGCAATTGTTCATGCACACATGGTATTTCACGTGTGGTAAATCCAGAGAACACACGATTTTCTTTGCCTCCTCCAAACTGGTCGGGCACTTGTTCCCCTTGGGAAGACGTTCGTGCCAGAATGACATGTTCTCGTCGAAGCATGCGTCGGTCATTTTTTGTTTTACCTTCATCTCCAGAGCCATGAGCGTTACTTTCAGGCGGGTATCCTCGGGCCTGCATCCTTCATACAATGGAGTAACCGCGTCTAACTCAAGTTGATCCATCTTGGCTTTCTCTCGGGCGGCAGCTCTTGCGTTATCCGTCTGCTTGAGAAGCAGCTCTTGAATATGAGGGTCCTGCACCCAGCCCATCGATGGTCCAGCATCGTCTGCTCCGCCGGCATCATCATCTTCATGATCATGCCCGTCGTCTGCTCCGACATCTTCCTCATCATCATGTCCTGCATCTTCTACATGATGACTGTGTACAACATCACCATCGTGATCATCTCCTGGGGATTCTTCGTCTTGTCGCCCGCCCGAGCCGCGGTGGTTGTCTTGCTGCCCTTCCTCATTTCTTGCCCGGCCCCCATGGACGACTTCGTAGTCATCTTCATCACCTTGCCACTGATAGCCATCCATGAAACCACGCAAGAGCAGGTGGTCCCGCACCTGCCCGGATTCCGGGTCCGCAATAAGGCTCTTTAGCTTGCATCTTCGACACAGACATCTTATCTCTGTCTCGTTCTTTTGAAGCATCTCGGCCTTCACGGACCTCAAAAACCTATTCACGATGCCTTCGGTCATCATGCGGACCATGGTCGCCTGCAGGGTAGAGCAAAACGATATTTTAGAACCAAGAAAAAATTTGGCATGACTTTCCCTAAAAATAGGACCAAAAAGAATGCTTAATGCCAAAATTCTCGCCGAAACGGAAATGAATCAACATTCTGGCAAAATATTGGCAACTATCGCATTTCAAATACCGGTACACCTCCAAACACAAACACATATGCAACACCACAAACATATGCAACACCACGAACATACATAGATCTAGCTAGGCCATAAAAAGTGCATGTGCACATTGTTGTAGGGAGAACAACATAAATATAGCTTCCCCCCTTACTTACCTATCAAAACAAGGTAATTTAACCACTTAAATTGAATGAATCTATGGTGGAAATGAGGTGAAAAAGAGGAGGCACCCGAGACAAGGAGGAGGTGGAGAGAATGAAGTGGGGAGAAAGTGAGTGTGGGTAGGAGAGGCTGTCCAAAATATCTTGTTGCTGCCCACTTACTAATGGCGCACCAACTCTAAATGCGCCATTAGTAATCCAGGTTACTAATGGCGCACCTTCTGGTGGCACGCCATTAGTAGTTTTGCAAAAAAAGGAATAAAAAATAAAAAAAACATACAACAGTGCGCCATTACTAGTTTAAACTAGTAATGGCGCACGGTGGGATAGTGAGCCATTAGTAGTTTTGCAAAAAAAGGAATAAAAAATATAATAAAAAAACAACATGAGTGGCGCACTTTCCGGCCGGTGCGCCATTACTAGTTACAACTAGTAATGGCGCACTGTGTCTAGATGCGCCATTAGTATGTTTGGACAAGCGCACTAGTTCGAATTTTTTTTGATACTAATGGCGCACCCTGGGCCAGGTGCGCCATTAGTAGTTTCAACTCTAATGGCGTATCAGAAGGTGGTGCGCCATTAGTATATACTAATGGTGCACTGCTTGTCTGGTGCGCCATTAGTGTCAATCCCATCTATAGCCCTTTTTCTAGTAGTGTCTCCCCAACATTGAATTCTCTCTCATAGGATTGGATTTGGTAGAAAGATGATTTGAGTGGAAAGCAACTTGGGGAAGGCTAGAGATCAAGATTTATGTGGTTGGAATGGAATATCTTGACCTCAACACAAGTGTAGGTGGTTCTCTCTCAGAAAATGTATGTTGGAAGTGTAGGCATATTCTGATGGCTCTCTCCATGAATGAAGAGTGGGTGGAGGGGTATATATAGCCTCCACACAAAATCTAACCGTTACACACAAATCACCAAACTCAGTGGGACCGAATTATAAAACTCGGTCGGACCGATTTAGTTCATAATGTGACCGTTAGGCATTTCGGTGGGACCGACATGATCAACTCGGTGGGACCGATGTGCTAGGGTTAGGGTAACGCCTTATCTCGGTTGGACGGATTACACAAACTCGGTGGGACCTATTTTGGAAATAAGCTAAACAGAGAGTTGGCCTAGAAAACTCAGTGGGACCGATTTCATATTTCGGTGAGACCGAAATTAATGCAATAGGCAACAGAGAGTTTGCAAGCCCATCTCGGTGAGACCGAGATCCCATTGGTGAGACCGAATTGATTAGGGTTTCTGGCAGTGGCTATGTCAAGAGAACTCTGTGGCGCCGGATAGGAAGTTTCGGTGGGGCCGAGTTTGACTTTTGGTTTGGAACATATGTGGATGTGAGAAAGTGGTTGAGGGCTGTGGAGCATATCACTAAGCACTTTGAGCAAGGAAGCCATTAAGCAACACCTCATCCCCTTTTAATAGTATTGGCTTTCCTACGGACTCAATGTGATCTTGGATCACTAAAATGAAAAGTGTAGAGTCCTGAGCTTTGAGCTTGAGCCAATCCTTTGTCCTTATGATCTCAAAAGGGTTCCACATCCTATAGTCCATGCCACTCCATTGTAGAACTTATCTGAAGCATACTAGATGAAAGCATTAGTCCAACAAGAGATATGTTGACATTAATTACCAAAATCACCCAGGGAGCACTTGTGCTTTCAATCTCCCCATTTTTGGTAATTGATGACAACATACATCAAAGCTTTAGATAAAGATATAGAGAATAACAAGTAAAGCTTTGGAAAGACATGTAACATGCATAGGCTGCCCCTATATTTATGCAATCATGTAAATATGGGATATAAGAGCATGTGAATGCATAAGCATGACAGAGTAAGCAATGTGTTACATGTATCTTGGCTATATGCATCAGAGCAAATGATGTAAGTATATGAAGTAGTAACTTCATGCTCATGATTCCTTCTTGCAAACAATATGTACATTAGCAAGAAATCTTCATGCGCATGAGTGTGATGCATATACTTACCTTGTGGTCTTGAGCTAGCTTTGAAGGAGATGAACCTGAGTAAGCAAGGTTAGATAACACAGAAACATGTACTGAGCAGAGCAAGAACATCAAACCACAAGAGTACCAAGACGGGGATGACATGTAGAGAGTGAGTACTGAGTACTCTATTGGATGTAGACATGTCCCCAAAGGAAAAGAATATGCAATGAATTCAAAGATTTCCTTCCCTAGCAGTCTTTCTCCCCCTAAATCTTGTAATGGATAATGGGACAACGTGGGAAAACAAAATCAGAGCAAAAACAGATCATAAACATTAGCATAACATAGCCATGTCTTTCCCCTCTTAAAGACATGTGATTTCTCTCCGCTTGAACACCAAGCATCTGGGGCCTTTGATGTGATTACCTCTTTTTCTCTCCCCCCTTTGAAGAGAATAAGCTTTGATGTGATCTCTCTCCCCCTTTGACATCAATTTCCAAGAAGGGTTCTTCTTGAGTGTGAGTCAAAATAGGTTTGGTCCTTGAGTCACAGAGGAAAGCATCATATAGATTGTGATGCTGGTGGAGGACAAGAATCATTGAGTGGAGCTGGAATAAAACTACAGGAACATATGGCAATTGTCTTCTCTGCAGTGAAATTGATGATACCGAGTTGTAGTCTTCGGTGGTACCGAATTGGCTCAGTCTGACTGAAAGAAACAGATCGGTATGACTGAGTTCAATGCAGAGAGAATACTTGTCACCTCAGCTCACTAGGCAAATAAGATCTCACAAAGATTTGCGATGAATAGGATGCAGAAAAAATGCAGAACTAAAAAGAAAAATCTAGATGAAGTTTTTTTAAAGAGGAAAGGGGATAAATATGCAAAGGACAAATGTAAAAACTCAAGGAAACACTAGAGAATTTCATCTAGAATTGGGCGGTGACAAAGTCACCTATGTTAGAGTATATTGACTAAGGAGTCAAATGAGAACACTTGATCATAAGTCATAGTCATCGTTTAAGCTCAAAATGGGGTTACCATTTTTCATTTAATCATTTGATGTATTCACATCTTGTTGAGTTGCTTTGACCTATGACTTGAGGTAAAGCTTCTCTAAGATGGAATGACATGCCTTGGGTGGTGGTGTTAATCTTGATCATGTAGTTGAACTTGCGTGGGCTGCTCAAGGTTGATGTAGCGCAAGGATGGTTGGGAGCACCACTTGGAGTTGAGTTCATCTACCTACATGGGTTAGTCTTGCAAGGAAGAGCACTTGTGTGTCCAAAATAACAATCATGAAATTTGATACCGAATGAAATTTGATATATAGAATTTTTCAAAGGATATGTTGAAGAGTTTCATGCTTCCTCGTCATCAACCACCATTGTGTAGAGACTTGGTGATGTAGAGATTGCTCAAGATGTGAGTGAGTTGCAATCTCATAGATTTAGATCCATCCAAGTACCTACAAGGGTTAGCTAACATGCAAGGGTGAACATATATCCAAGACATATGATCATCATCATAAGAGAAGTATCAAGGATTAGTCATAGATTCATGCCTTGCATGTATCCAAATGGAGTTTCTACTCCAAGTTTGAAGCATCAATGATGTTCAATTCACCTCTCAAACAACAAAAACTTTCTCATCAAGCAGTTTGGTGAATATATCCGTGTCGGTGTACTAAAGTTGAGGTACCTTAGTATCCCGAACTTGTGCACGGGCAGTCGCAGCATCCCGCGGCAAGGCTTGCCGGGCGACCGCCAAGATCCTCCTTGGTTCCCTTGGAGCCATTCAAGAACAAAGTATTCAAGGCCCCGGCAAGCAGAGCTTGCTGGGAAGGAGACGAGACCCCGGCAAGAGGAGCTTGCCGGGAAGGCCAACCAAGGCTCGGTGAGCGACAAGCTCCCAGACGCGACAAGACAACGAACGCGGCAAGGCTCTTGCCGCGGCAAGCTTCACCTCTATACCTGCGCTCTAGTGCATCCACCAACATGTCGCTCTGGGACCCTTCCGGGCGTACGTGGCGGAAAGCTGTGCAGCCAGAGGTACACGGTGGCAAGCGACGCTGACAAGGTTGCCGTCGTGGCAAGCAATGGCATCCCTAGCGGTCCCTTTCTGCACCGTCTAGGCGACGCAGACAGGCATTTAGTGCCTTTGTCCCCTGCCGTCAGGGTTAGGTATGACAACACTGTTGTAGGCGGTGGTCCCAACCGCAGTGCCTCTTTCCATTTTTGCCCTTCTCTACGTTGCCACCTGTCGGTGACCCCTTTAGCATATAAAAGGAGGCCCATGCGCAACGTAGAGGGGGTCGGCCAACAGAACACTCTCACGCTCGGTTTCGTTAGCTGCCGCTGTGTACTGTAGCACACCGTGCTCCCGAGTAAGAAATCAATACAAACACAAAGCAGGAGTAGGGTTTTACGCATCCGTGCGGCCCGAACCTGGATAAACTGATCGCATTGCTCGTGCGCTCGCCTCGATCTGCTCTTTGTGATCTCTCCGCCCCCTGCCGAACCACAAGGGGCTCGGTCCGCCGTGGTCCCATAGGTGTCCGTGGGGATCAGCACCCCCGACATCTTTGGCGCGCCAGGTAGTGGTGCGTCGAGGTTGTGTGAACCTGATCCGGCGTTCGCACGAGCCAAATCTCCATCGTCTTCATCGACATGCCGCCAAAGAAGAAGGCTTCGGAGGCAGCTGCTCCGTCCGCACCAAGCCCACCATCGTCGGAGCGAACGGCTGGTCGAGTAGACGCCAGCGGAAGAACGGGCGCCGAGGAAGGAGCTCATGGTGCTGCCAGGTCCAGGGATAAGACTGCGCTGCACATCGGCGGCGCGGTCGGCTCCCACAACGACCAGGCGCACTCCAAGACCTCGGCGTCCGTACATGCACCGCGCCCACCTCAGGAGGCGCGGGACCAGCAGCGTCATGGTACTCACGGTACCATACGTTTGCTGGGCCAAGATCAAGCTGGTGGATCCCGGAGTGCTCAAGACCAGCATGCACGCCAACATGCTGGCGCGAGCGTGGCACGGTCGCTTGGACGAGATACTGCTCCTTCTAACGTAGTTAGAAGTCCGAGCATATCCCGTTCCTCGCATCGTTCGCCGCCACCGCCCGCCACTCCGGTAGAAGCTTTGGCGCGAGCTCAACTGCTCCTAGACTACCCTCCGGCGGCGGACAAGATCGACGACTGGAGGGCCACCATCCAGGGTCTCATCGGCTTTGCCAACGGCGACAATCCACGGCAGCCAAGTACTTCGCTACCGTGGCAAGTCAGCCAGGTACGAGCCAGTGGTGACAAGACCGGTGGGGGTGCAACCATTGTGCACTCTCCGCCCCGAAGGCCAAGATCGCTAGCTCGTTGGATCCACCATGATAGCGACTCCACCGCTTCATCAGATCCACAAGTTCGTCGCGACCAGTGCCAAGTTCTGCACGAACGACAACAAGAAGACGCTCTTACACGCATCGAGCGCCGAAGAGAAGCGCGTCATCAATCAGACCTGCGCGCTGGGCCCTCTGTCGATATGCATGCGCCAAGGGAACCAGGTGACTTGCCGTACGCGGTAGGTTGCCCTGCGTTTACCCGTGAGCTGCGGCAAGTCCAATGGCCCAGCCAGAAGCATTTCAAGCCAGACGTACCGGAGAAGTACGACGGCAAGTCGCACCCGTCGGAGTTCCTCAGCATCTACACCATCGCAGTGCAGGCTGGCGGGGGGCGAGACGACAAGGTCCTTGCCAACTACTTCCCACTGGTGCTCAAGCCCGAAGTCAGGTCCTGGCTCATGCACTTGCCGGATAACTCCATATCCTCTTGGGCAGACCTGTGCCATCAGTTTGTCGGCGCCTTCACAGGCGGCCACAAACCTCACTGCCAGGAGAGCAATCTTCACCTGCTTGCCCAGAAGGAAGGAGAGCCCCTGCGCAAGTACATTCAGAGATTCAGCTGCATGCAGCGCAATATCCCAGACATCCACCCTGCCGCGGTCATCAGCGCGTTCCATCAGAACGTGCGTAACCGCAGGATGCGGGAGGAGATGGTGATGAGAAGGATCAGGGACGTCAGTGAGCTATATGCCCTGGCCGACAAGTGTGCACGCGCTGAAGAAGGGAGTAAACTCCCCAGAGAGAATGCTGGAGCAGGAGGATCTGACAGCGAAGATGCTGCCCCGGCAAAGAAGAACCGACGGTGCAATAACAGGAAGAAGAAAGGCAAAGAGGTGCTAGTTGTTGAGCAGTCCGGCAACGATGGTGGCGCCAACAAAGCTAAAGTTGGTAGCTACGACAAGGAGGTTGCCGCGTGTACCAACTGCTAGGCTATGGCGGCCACCGATAAGCAGGACGGCTCCGACAAACAGTATTGCAAGATCCATCGCACCAAGGGCCATGACCTCCAGAGATGCTAGAAGGTCGAGCAGCTTGTCCAGCAGCAGAAAACTGAGTACGAGCGGCGCGACAAGGAAAGGGCCCAAGGAGGCGGTGGAGAAGCCGGCAAGAAGCGCGCCGGCCGGGGAGGGCGTCGCGGCAAGGCCAAACAGCAGCAAGGAGACAGACCTCCCCGCGGCCGCGACAAGGATGAAGACGAAGACGATGACGAAGACATGGATGATGTCGAGAACAGTGAGCAGGAGTTTCAGAAAGCCACGGAAGTCTTATGCGTTGACGGCGGTGCTTCTCTGCATACTTCCCACCGCCAGCTCAAACAGTGGCTGCGGGAAGTTAATGCGGCAGAGCCACCTGTCGAATCGCGCAAGCTTCTGAAATGGTCCAGCACGCCTATCATCTTTGACATTGAGGACCACCCTGATCGCACAACTGCGGTCGGGTGCTTGCCGCTGTTGGTTTCGCCAACCATCCGCAACCTCAAAGTCACAAAGATGCTAGTTGACGGCGGGGCTGGCTTGAACCTGATCTCCTCTGCTGTACTCTAGAAACTCCAGATCCCTGACAGCGAGCTTGAAGAGACCGGCACGTTCCAAGGAATTAACCCGGGAAGGAGCAAGCCAAAAGGGAAGGTCACGTTGCTGGTAACATTTGGCAGTGAGCTGAACTTCAGAACTGAGAGGGTCACTTTTGACGTCGCCGATTTCCCATTACCTTACAATGGGATACTTGGCCGTCCAGCGCTCGCCAAGTTCATGGTAGCCTCTCACTATGCATACAACATGCTCAAGATGCCAAGCCCGATAAGCGTCGTCTCTGTCCCTGGTGACAAGAAGGATGCCCTTATCTGCGCAGACAAGATCTACTGGGAAGCAGCAGCCGCTATAGATCGGAAACAACTTGCCGCTGAAGCTCCCGGGGGGAAGAGGAAGACCAAGACCGGCAAGAGCTCTAATGCCCACTCCGACAAGCGCACCTCTTCGGAGTGCTGCGCTACCATCGAGGACGCACCATCGAGCTCCACCGGCAAGTGTAAGAAGGCAATGACAGCTCCGCCAGGGACTAAGAAGATATCTGCCAAGGAGGACGGCACTGGCGGTACTTTTACCGTCAGTGCCACTTTGGACCCCAAATAGGAAAGCGCGCTCATTGCTTTCCTACGGGCGAATGTCGATGTGTTTGCGTGGCAACCGTCTGACATCCCCGGTGTTCCCAGGAAAGTAATTGAGCACCATCTTGCCATTTGTCCTCATGCGCGGCCCGTCAAGCAGAAAGTCAGGAAGCAAGCAGTGGAGCGCCAAGAATTCATAGCAGAAGAAATCAAGAAATTGGAAGCAGCAGGCCTTGTCAGAGGAGTGCTCCATCCCACGTGGTTGGCCAATCCTGTTGTAGTGTGCAAGGCAAATGGAAAATGGAGGCTTTGTATTGACTTTACTGATGTTAATAAAGCTTGTCCCAAAGACCCATTTCCCTTGCCGCGCATTGACCAGATTGTTGACTCCACAGCCGGATGTGATTTGCTTTCATTTCTTGACACATACTCAGGATACCATCAGATCTTCATGACAGAAGAGGATGAGTAGAAAACCGCATTCATTACTCCATGTGGCACGTACTGTTTCATACGGATGCCTTTCGGATTAAAGAATGCTGGTTCGACGTTTGCAAGAGTAGTCCATGTCGCTCTTAAGCCGCAAATACACAGAAATGTGGAAGCTTACATGGATGATATAGTGGTCAAGAGCAAGGACAGGGCGACTCTGATTCAAGATTTAGAAGAAACCTTTGCAAATCTGCGCAAGATCAACCTCAAGCTCATCCCCGAGAAGTGTGTGTTTGGAGTCCCTTCCGGCAAGCTTCTCGGGTTCTTTGTGTCTCAGTGGGGAATTGAAGCCAATCCTGACAAGATCAAGGCCATTGAGCAGATTGAAGCACCAAAGCGCGTCAAGGATGTCCGGAAACTTGCCGGTTGCGTGGCTGCTCTCAGCAGGTTTATCTCTCGGTCTGCCGAGCGCGCCCTGCCGTTTTTCAAAATTTTGAAAAAGGCAGGTCCAATGAAATGGACTCCGGAAGCGGAGGCTGCGCTGCAGGACTTGAAGAGATACCTGTCCTCCACTCCAACACTTGTCGCACCTAGGCCGCAAGAGAAGTTGCTGCTGTACATAGCGGCAACCAATCAAGTGGTTAGTGCTGCGTTAGTGGCAGAGAGGGAGGTAGATGACGAGCCAGCAACCGCGGCAAGCGCATCCAGCGACAAGCAGGGGGCTTCCCCGGCAAGCTCTGGTCCTGACAAGGATGGATCTGCGCAGGTGCGCGAAGAAATGCAGAAGAAAATGGTGCAGCGCCCAGTTTACTTTGTCAGTTCCCTTCTATAAGGGGCTAGGTAAAGGTACTCTGGTGTGCAGAAGTTGCGTTTCGGCCTTCTCATGGCCTCGAGGAAGCTGCGCCATTACTTCCAAGCATACGAGATCACAGTTGTCACTCGCTTTCCACTTAAGAGGATATTGCAGAATCCAGAAGCGACAGGAAGGATTGTCGAGTGGGCACTGGAATTGTCAAGCTTTGGCCTCAAGTTTGAGAGTACTTCAACTATCCAAAGCAGAGCATTGGCAGAATTCATAGCAGAGTGGACGCCAACAACAAATGAAGAGATTCCAGAGACGAGCATCCCCATCAACGAGGCAAACAAAGAGTTGCTTATGTACTTTGACGGTGCGTTCTCGCTACAAGGTGCCGGCGCTGGTGTGCTGCTTGTCGCACCCACCGGAGAGCACCTCAAGTACGTAGTCCAGATGCACTTTCCCAAGGAGCAAGCGACAAACAATACTGCAGAGTATGAGGGCTTACTTGCCGGTCTCAGGATTGCGGCAGACCTTGGGATCAAGAAGCACATTGTCAGGGGTGACTCGCAGCTTGTCGTCTGCCAAGTGAACAAGAATTATCAGAGTCCTTTGATGGAAGCCTACGTCGACGAAGTGAGAAAGCTAGAAGAGCACTTTGACGGCCTGCAGATGGAGCATGTCCCAAGAGCTCAGAACGACATTGCTGATGGCCTGTCAAAGTGCGCCGCACTTAAGTTACCTGTGGAACCAGGGATCTTTGTGCTCAAGCTAACTCAGCCGTCCGTAACAACTTCAACTGGACAGAGCAAGAAGAGGATGTTGATTTCTGGCGACTATTTTCCGGCAGATCTTCCCGAAGCCGCCGCCAAAAAGGTCCCCAAGATCAACACCAACAGTGCTGAGGAGTAGTCTGCTCCGGCAAGCCTCAGGGTTTGTTCCGTTGAAGCAGACGCTCCCGACAAGTTTTGCTCCGGCAAGCTTGCCGGGGAACGTCAAGCTCCGGCAGAGCCGCGGGTTCTTGCCGTAGAAGCAGATGTTCCCGCAGCAGCAGACATGCCTTTAGTCCTTGTTGTCGAGCCACAAGCTCCAACATGGGCGCAGCAGATTGTCCATTTCCTTCAGACAGGAGAACTTCCCGAAGAGCAAGAAGAAGCGGAAAGAATAGCCGCGGCAAGCTTCCACTCTGTACCTGCGCTCCAGTGCATCCACCAACGTGTCGCTCTGGAACCCTTCCGGGCATACGTGGCGGAAAGTTGTGCAGCCAGAGGTACACGGTGGAAAGCGGCGCTGACAAGGTTGCCGTCGTGGCAAGCAATGGCGTCCCTAGCGGTCCCTTTCTGCACTGTCTAGGCGACGCAGACAGACATTTAATGCCTTTGTCCCCTGCCGTCAGGGTTAGGTATGACAACACTGTTGTAGGCGGCGGTCCCAACCGCTGTGCTTCTTTCCATTTTTGCCCTTCTCTACGTTGCCACCTGTCGGTGACCCCTTTAGCGTATAAAAGGAGGCCCATGCGCAACGTAGAGGGGGTCAGCCAATAGAACACTCTCACGCTCGGTTTCGTTAGCTGCCGCTGTGTACTGTAGCACACCGCGCTCCCGAGCAAGAAATCAATACAAACACAAAGCAGGAGTAGGGTTTTACGCATCCGTGCGGCCTGAACCTGGATAAACTGATCGCGCTGCTCGTGCGCTTGCCTCGATCTGCTCTTTGTGCTCTCTCCGCCCCCTGCCGAACCACAAGGGCCTCGGTCCCCCGTGGTCCCATAGGTGTCCGTGGGGATCAGCACCCCCGACAATCCGCGAATTGCTTATCGGTGCAAACATGCTTAAGATCAATGTCCCCTTTAGCAACATGATCTTGAATGAAATGATGACGAACTTCAATATGCTTAGTTCGAGAATGTTGCACGGGGTTGTGAGCAATCTTAATAGCACTTTCATTGTCACAAAGCAATGGAAGATGTTTCACATTGATCCCATAATCTTTAGGAGTTTGGGTCATCCAAAGTAATTGAGCACAACATGAACCGGCGGCAATGTATTCCGCTTCGGCGGTGGATAAGGAGACCGAGTTTTGTTTCTTGGAAGACCAAGACACAAGAGATCTACCAAGATTTTGACAAGTACCCGAAGTGGACTTCCTATCAACCTTGTTGTCAGGACCCCGATTCTAAGCCACATCGATCTAGCCGGTAACACCTCATATCACTTTGCGGCCTCACGCACGGTTTTCCACAGGTGTCGCCTTACCATGGCCCAGGACCGTTTGCGCCTTTTGGCTCGCGTATATGACAATGTCGCTAGCATCCATATGACCAAGAACCCGGGCCGACATGGCTAGTCGTGAACCCAAAGCGGCACAGACCTATGGAGACAGGCATACATGAATCACATCGAACATGTCGGTCATCAACGAGCGATTCCGGGCTGTAGCAGTGGGCTAACAGGACTCCGAGGATCCCGGGCTGTAGCAGGCTAGACAAGACTCCGGAGATCACCGCGTGACATTTCCCTGAAGGGACAGACATAGGGACGAAGTGAAATACATGCCGGCCAGTCAAGTGTCCTGAACAGTAGTGCTGGGCTAGCAGGACTCCGGTGAACCGGGCTGTAGCGTACTACTATGGCTCGAGGAGCACTAGACTACATTTCTCCATAAGAAAGGCTGCGAAGGACAAACAACTAGATTGTCGGATCCCACTCATACCAAGCATTTCAATCATACACACAATATGCCCGATATGAGTACATACAACATGGCATCACAACAAAACTCTAACACTCAAGTACTTTACTTAAAGGCTCCAGGGAGCCATACATAACATATTCATACAGATAGGGGTCACATGACCCGACACTCAAGTCATACAATCATACAAGCACATTTGGAAGCAACTAGTCTGAGCACATACTCTAGAAAGAAAGAAGGCTTCTCGAAGCCTGTCTATCTACATAGGGCCCTCCATGGCCGGGATCACCACCTGGGTGGCTAGTCACTCGTCGATGTCAAGGTCTATGTAAAACCCATCGGAGGGGGCAGTGTTGTCGTCTGAAAACAATAAATAAGCAAACATGCGTACAAAGGTACTCAGCAAGTCTTACATCAGAACCTACTATACATGCTCATTCTCAAGAAGGTGGTGGGGTTTATGCAGCAAGCCAGCTTTGACTCTTGGCTAAGCTATCCTACGAAACCTCTTTAGTAAAATAGTTTTCGCACACGAGTCCACTACTCACCAACACAATACTCCACCGTGGATCCTCCCTCGTATCCTGCGAGAGGGCCATCCTCGGTACTCACACTTATCTTGAGTCTTTTAGTAGTATCCATTAACTTGTCTATGAACTGTATAGGCAACCAAGTAGTCCTTTACCGCGGACGTGGCTATTCGAATAGTTTTATACCCTGTAGGGGTGTACTTCGTCACACATGTTTCCACCACTTAGCGTCTACACACAAAATGTGCTCGGCAGACTTCAAGCGAAAACCGACGTGGGTGTAGACCACGACCTGACTAACCTCACAAGTCTCTAGTCCAGGGTCATCGCCTATTCAGGTTCCATCCGCAAGGAAATCCGGCCAAGGTGTCCTCAACGGCCCCGAACGATGTGAACAGGGTTCCCGAGACACCAAACGGGTGACTCGGTACACCCGGCCACCCTGTATCTACCGCAACATATCCCACCCCTAGGGTCAGCGCTACGCACGGCCGCCAACACTTAACCTACAAACACCAGAAACTAGTTGCAACTCCTGGACTGAGGCGAGAGGGGTCAGTAAGTCGAGCGGGGTTATATTTCAGGGCCCAATGTGTGGTAGTAGCTGAATCTTAAATCACGCATACAGAACTCAGTTCTTAGGGAGGGCCTCAATGAAACAACCCACCATGTACTCCTACATGGCCTCTCATCGATACCTTTACCAGAACATGTTCAACACATCCCACATTTTACCGACACAACCATTTCACTCTAGCCCATCACCCAGATGAACCAGACCTGACACAACTCTAAGCATAGCAGGCATAGCAAGGTAGGAATCACAAAACATGGCTCAATCAACTCCTACACATGCTAGTGGGTTTCATCTAGTTACTGTGGCAATGACAGGTCATGCAAAGGATAAGGGTTCGACTACCGTAGCACACAGCAGTTTGAATCGTGTTGTCTTAATGCAGTAAACAAGAGCAGGAGCGAGAACATGGGTTTGTATCGAAATGATCAATGGTTGCTTGCCTGATGGAGTGGTAACGGGATACTGCCCTTCAGTTGGATACTCATGAATATCCTCGGAGGCAGAACCTACCACGAAGAACACAACCGAGCTCAATCAACACATGATGATATGCAACAATATGATGCATGCTATGACATGGTAATATGAATGTGTTTTGGCCTAATGCAAGCTAAAACAGAAAGGGGTGAACTCATTTGAATCCAAGATTCAAATATTAGCTCATTAATTATTGCATTTATAGGGCATTTCCTTATTCTGCTTAAACAGTAGGGTAAACTTGTTTTGTCATGCATGAAACAATTACAGATGGATAGATTGAATTTTTTTGATAATTTTTCATATATAATTTGTCTCATTTGGAGTTATGGTTGAATTTCTATGAATTTTTGAAGTTTAGGCAATTTTCTGGAATTTTCTATATAAAATTAAATCTAGAAAAGAGTTACTGCGTCAGTCTTGCGTCAGCATGACGTCAGCAAGTCAAAGGCACGGTCCAGGTCAAACCCGACCAGTGGGGTCCACTGGTCAGTGACCCTAGCTGGTTTCTGTGGCTGACGTGTGGGACCAGGTCAACGGTGACGTGGCAAAGTCAAAATGACAGGTGGGGCCCTCCTCAGACCGGTGCTAATCTAACAGAGTAGTTAACTAACTACTTAGGCACTAGGGCCCACATGGTAGTGGCTCTAGAGGGGTTGGTTAGTGGGATAGCTAACCGCTAATGACGGCTATGTCAGCTACCGGCGTTTAGCCGCCGGCGACCTCAGATCGCGGCGGCGTCCGCGTCGGGATTGCGCTACAGGCGGTGGTTTGGCGCGCTGGGGGCACTAGGGAGGAGCTCTTGCTCGTCCGCATCCAAAGGAACGGACGGGAGGCCGCGAGGTGGCCGGAGCTGAGCACGGCGTCAACCTCGGCGGCGGCCGGAGTTCGGGCAAGGTCGGGGTAGGCACTAGGGGGCACAGCAGGTCGAACGGGTGGGCGCGCCCGGCTCCTGGAAGCGTGCTGAGCACAGCAGTGTGCTCGGCTTCGAGCTACCGTGGCTCTAGCCACGACGGCGTCGAGGCTCAGCGGCGGCGAGCTTCGGGTGCTCGCGGGGCAGCAGCTACGTGGCGAAAACGACGGCGTGGTTAAGGGGGAAAGGATCGGGAGCTCACAGCGGTGCCGTAGGGATGGCTAGCGGGCTCGGGGACGTCCTTGATGGTGCGAATCGACGGCGAGGTGCTCGGGTGCCCGAGGTTGAGGATGACCACGATGACGATGAAATAGGGCCTCTTGGCGTCTTCTAGCTTGATTGGGAGGACGAGGAGGCTTCGGGGCTGCTTCTGGACTCGGCGGAAGGGTGAGGGGAGCACGGAGGCTGCGTCTACGGCGTACGGCGGCGACGAGCTCCGCTCGGTGGAAGAGAGAGGGAGCCAGAGGAGAGAATGGGGACGAGAGAGTGAGCGAGAGGGGTTCCAGGGGCTGCGTGGCGCTCGTCTAGAGGGGTCGGCAAGCAGGAGGTGGCCAGGCAGGGTGGAGGTGGCGCGCGCGCGTGCCGGCGGGCGTCGAGCACGCGCCCCTGTCCTTCTGTCCGAGGAGGGAGACGACAGGGGGCAGCGGTGGTGGGCTGGGCCGCCAGCTGGAGTTGGGCCAGGTAGGTCCAGGTAAGAGGCCCAGTGGCCTTCCCTCTTTTATTTATTTTTGTTTTCCATTTCTGTTATTTTGTTTTGATTTAGTTTAAATACTAAATCATTTTATAAAATCCTAAAAATATTCATGGACACTTGCTGACTTATTTCAATGGCCCAAAAATAGTTCTAACATTATTTGAGCATTTGAATTATTTAATAGCATTTAAATGCCCAAATTCAAATATTTATGAATTAAATCAGTGACCTTCTGTTGACCTAGAAAAATATCCACCTATTTACCCAAAGGTTCTAACCCAAGGCAAAGAGGGTGAGCATTTTAGAAGGGCATTTCAGGTTCATTGAATTTATTTTTAGTAAACCCTAGTTGATTTCAGGGGGGGGGTGCTGGGGGTTCTGCTTTCCCCATTTCAAGTTTCTGATGAAAGTAGACATGATGCACACTCTAATGCATGGTCTAGCTAGGGTGTGACAACTCACCCCCACTCAATAGAATCTCGTCCCGAGATTTAGGATGATCTGGAAAGAAGGTGGGGTACTCGAGTCGAAGACGATCCTCCCTTTCCCAAGTGGCTTCTTCCTCGGAATGGTGTGACCATTGAACCTTGAGAAACTTGATATTATGGCGTCGAGTGGTACGCTCGGCTTGATCAAGGATACGAACGGGGTATTCTCGATAAGAAAGGTTATCTTGTAAATCAAGCGTTTCGTGGTCCACTCCACGGATAGGATCCGCGAAGCAACGCCTGAGTTGCGAAACGTGGAAGACATCGTGAACACTGGAAAGATGCGAAGGTAGTTCCAATTGGTAGGCAACTTTTCCTCGTTTGGCAAGAATGCGAAAGGGTCCAATGTAGCGAGGAGCCAATTTGCCTTTGATACCGAAGCGATGGGTTCCCTTTAACGGGATAACCCGAAGGTAAGCCTTCTCGTCAATTTCAAAGGTCATAGGCTTATGTTTATGATCATATTGACTCTTTTGGCGAGATTGGGCTGTTTTCAATTTCTCACGAATAACGCGAACCTGCTCTTCTGCTTCCTGAATCATATCCGGGCCAAAGAGTTGTCTTTCCCCGGTTTCTGACCAGTTAAGAGGCGTTTGACATTTTCGTCCATAGAGAACTTCGAAGGGAGCTTTGCCCAAACTAGCTTGATAATTATTGTTATAAGCAAACTCCGCGAATAGAAGGCATTTCTCCCAACTCATTCCGAACGAGATAACGGAAGCTCGGAGCATATCTTCCAGAATTTGATTGACTCGCTCTACTTGACCACTTGATTGAGGATGGAAGGCGGTGCTAAAGGAGAGATGAGTTCCCATAGCATTTTGGAAACTTTCCCAAAATCGAGAGGTGAAGAGACTTCCACGGTCTAAGTTAATTTCCAATGGGACACCATGAAGAAACACTATTCGAGAGATGTATAAGTCAGCTAGCTGGCTAGCGGTGATACTCTCCAGAACGGGTAGAAAGTGGGCTACTTTGGAAAGACGGTCGATCACGACGAAGATGGCATTATTCCCCCTCTTGGTCCTGGGAAACCCAGTGATGAAATCCATACTGATTTTATCCCAATTCCATTCATGAATAGCCAAAGGTTGAAGGGTGCCAGCAGGCCGTTGATGCTCTGCTTTAACGTGACGACAAACGTCGCAATTAGCAATGTATTGAGCGATTTCCCTCTTCATCCTAGTCCATAAAAACCTCTGGCGTATGTCTTGATACATTTTAGTACCACCGGGATGAATGGTGAGAGGGGATTCATGAGCTTCCTTAAGGATCATCTGGCGTAGATGTTGTTTCTTGGGAACCACCAGACGGTTCTCGAAGAAGACAGCACCTTGTTCATCCATGGAAAAACATTTAGCAACTCCGCTAGCAATGTTTTCCTTAATCCGGGATATGCCCTTATCACGCTTTTGGGCAGCTATGATTTGATCCATAAGGGTAGGTTTCGCCACCAGGGTATATAGGAATCCTCGAGGAACAATGTGAAGGTTAAGCTTACGAAATTCCTCATGGAGAAGTGGTTGACTTTGTTGTAACATCAGGTTGTTACAGTAGGACTTACGACTTAGTGCATCAGCCATGACATTGGCTTTGCCGGGGGTGTAAGTTATTCCTAAGTCGTAATCCGAGATCAACTCGACCCAACGTCTTTGCCTGAGATTCAAATCTGGTTGGGTGAAGATATATTTCAAACTTTGGTGATCGGTGAAGATCTCGCAACGATTACCGAGAAGGTAATGTCGCCAGGTTTTGAGTGCATGGACTACAGCTGCAAGCTCTAGATCATGTGTGGGATAATTTGCCTCATGTGGGTGTAATTGCCGTGAAGCATAGGCAATTACCTGACGATCTTGCATGAGTATGCAACCTAGTGCTTGTTGCGAGGCGTCGCAATAGATAATAAAGTCCTTGGAGAAATCTGGTGGTACCAGTACGGGAGCAGATGTCAGGCGTCTTTTCAGTTCCTGAAAACTGAACTCGCACTGTGGAGTCCACTCGAACTTTTTATATTTCTTGAGGAGTTCAGTTAGAGGTTTAGCAACCTTGGAGAAATTCTCGACGAAGCGGCGGCAATAGCTCACTAGGCCAAGGAAACTCCGAACTTGCTTGACCGATTCAGGTGGAGTCCAATCAAGGACGGCTTGAACTCGCTCGGGATTGACAGCAACACCCTTACCAGAGATTACATGGCCTAGATAGGTCACTTCTGACAACCAAAATTCACACTTGGAGAATTTGGCATAAAGGCGATGCTCTCGAAGTTTCATCAATACCAGCCTTAGATGTTCGGCATGTTCCTCTTCATTCTTGGAGTAGATGAGTATGTCATCGAGGTATACTACGACGAATTTGTCCAAGTAATCCATGAAAACCGAGTTCATTAACCGGGAGAAGGTGGCCGGGGCATTGGTTAAACCGAAGGACATGACGGTGTACTCGTATTGGCCATAACGAGTAACAAAAGTCGTTTTGGGAATGTCCCCATTTCTGATTTTGATTTGATGGTAGCCCAACCGCAAATCCATCTTGGAGAAGACTGAGGATCCAGCGAGCTGGTCATACAGGTCGTTGATCCTGGGAAGCGGGTATTTGTTCTTGATGGTGACCAGATTGACAGGTCGGTAATCCACAACCATTCGATCCGTTCCATCCTTCTTCTTGACGAAGAGGACGGGGCAAGCCCAAGGAGAGGAGCTAGGACGGATGAACCCCTTGTTCAAGGACTCATCGAGTTGGTTCTTAAGCTCGGCTAGTTCTAAGGGTGCCATCTTGTAGGGTCTTCTAGAAATTGGAACAGTTCCTGGAACAAGGTTTATTACAAACTCAACATCCTGGTCGGGTGGAACGCCTGGCAGTTTTTCTGGAAAGACATCCGGAAAGTCTCGGACTACCGGAACGTCCTCAAGGTCTGGAAGAGGGTTGGCATTGAGGGAGTAAAGTTGGCGCTTGGCCACTCGAGTTAAGATATTAACTGTCTTGCCCGAGGGGTGAGTAAGTTGAACGGTTCTAGTGGCACAATCGATCTTGGCATAATGAGCCGACATCCAGTCCATACCCAAGATGATGTTTATGTCAGAGGACTTGAGAGCTATTAAAGATGCAAGGAAGACAAGCCTATCGACAAGAATTTCGTTCCCATGGCTTACCCTAGACGTTTGCCATCTAGAGCCAGGGGTTTGAATTTCCATGGTGGAGGGCATATCATAGAATGTCGTGTTATGCAATCGGGCATAATTCTCGGATATGAATGAATGAGATGCTCCAGTATCGAAAAGAACAGATGCCGGATGGCAGTTAACAAGTAGCGTACCAAGGACGACGTTGGGATCCTCATGAGCCTCTTCGGCTGAAACATAATTGACATGGCCACGTGCAGTGGTGGCCGGCTTGGCGTAGAAAGTCTTTCCCGCGGGCTTACCACGGCCAACGGACTTTCCAGCTTGATTGGGGTTGTTCTGGGGACACTCCCGACTATAGTGACCTGGTTCTCCACACTTGAAGCATGTTACCACAGTGGGGCGTGGAGCAGCATTAGCAGCGGGGCCACCATAGGGCTTGGGCGGTGCGAATTGCTGGTTGGGACGAGGCGCCTCAAAGGATGGCCTCAGGGTGAATCTGGGTGGCAGTGCCGTGCTTGGAATCCACACCCGGCGCTTCTGAGCTCCAGAGCCGGATGAAGACCCAAAATCACGGGAGTGCTTGCGTGAAGCGTCATAATCAGTCTGGCCTGTCTCAGCACTGATAGCTTTATAGACCAACCTCTGAAAGGATGTGCACTCGTGCAGACGGAGATCGCGGTGAAGCTCAGGGCTAAGTCCCTTGCGGAACCTTGCCTGCTTCTTGGCGTCAGTAGAAACCTCTTCAGGAGCATAGCGTGCCAGGTTCCCAAATTCTCGGCTATATGCATCCACAGTCAGCCTTCCTTGGGTGAAGTTGCAGAACTCCTCCCTCTTGTGATCCATGAGACCTTCCGGAATGTGATGCTCACGGAAAGCCTCGCTGAACTCAGCCCAGGTAGTGATTTGGCCGACCGGGTGCATAGCTTCGTAGTTTTCCCACCAATGGCTAGCAGGGCCCTCGAGATGATAGGCAGCATAGGTAACCTTGTCGGCTTCGGCTACGTTGGCAGAACGTAGCTTGTGGGTGATCCTGCGAAGCCAATCATCCGCGTCGAGGGGCTCGACGGAATGGTTAAACTTTGGTGGGTACAGCTTGATAAAGTCATTGATTGACACCAAGTCATTTCGTGGGTGGCGTGCAGTGTTCTGCTCAATCCGCTCCAGCAGGCGGTTGGTCTCACGCTTGTTTCTTTCCGCCTCCAGCATCACTTCGGCCAGAGAAGGCGGGTGAGGAAGATTTTCACCTCTAGCTGCACTGGCTCCCCCCCGCTCCAGAACAGCAGGGTTGCCGCGGATGTTGACCATCCTAGGAGGAAACAAGATAACGGTTTAGACAAGGATGGCTCAAACTTAACAAGGAAGTGCAGAATGTAAAGGATAACACGGAATGCAGAGATGCTCATTCGTATGCCATGGTAATATAAAACTGCCATATATACACCAACGGTCATACTCGTCATACATAGTTTAGTACAAGCCCATGCTACAGTACAACTATGAAGGTAGACGTTACATCTCATCGGAGGCATTCTGAGTTCCTATACATTATTTGTCTACACCTCCGGAATCGATTACACGCCAAGTCATATTCCACAAGTCACGCAGGACAGTGGAGATACAACTACTACTATACTAGTGGTACTACTACTAACTCAGACAGCTCCGTAGTAGTCCTCATAGAAGTCACCTCCATAGCCTGGAAGTTCAATGTGATCATCCGGAAACAGACGGTCCTGAGGAGCCTGTGGACCATAGGGGCTAGGATGAGGTCTTGGACCAACAAACGGTGGCCTGCGGGGACCACGGGGTGGGGTGATGCCTCCCACATCACGCCAATCCACCATGTCTGGCAGAGCTGATCTCACAGGATACAAATCCCTTGTATCCATACATCCAGCTTGCACCGCAGGTGCAAACCGAGTCAATGTGGCCAAATGATCAGCACGAGTATTAAAAAGCTCCAGCCTCAAGGCTCGATTCTCTCGGTCCTTATCTTCGAGCATCTCCGCGGTGGTACGAGTTAATGAGTCCTCCTGAGTGGAGTCAGCATAGATAGCCTGAAGATACCCTTGCGCTCCCAGAAGTGAAGCTGGCATGTAACGGAAATCAGTGTTCCGAAGCAGGCCAGTACGGACTCGCAAGATGGTCATCATGGAGTAGGCAGCATCCTGCACAACCATCTCAACGGTAACCCCGAGTCCATAGGAACAGTGAAGGGGCTCGATAGATCCAGGATAGGAAGGAAATATCCTGACGGTGCAGAAATACTGGCTTTGATTAAAGTCGCGGAACTGCTCTTCGACAGTATATTCGAGATACCAACGGTATCCTGTCTCGATCATGACCCGGACTAACATAGCAGTATGACCGGGCACGTCGAGGCACCTGGTCAGGCGAACCACTTGGTTTTGAGGACGGTTGGCCATCTGAAAGCACAACCACAAGACAAAGACATCAGAATTCCTAGGGAAAATTGGACAGCATAATGGCTGTAAATGCTCAAAAAAAGATTTGAGACATCCACAACAGTTCACAATACCGCTCAACAGCATCATATCAAGGTTCTGGTTCAAATAGCAACATACTAAAATAGTAGAAACTGGACTGGGACTCGTAGCAATAATCCTATAAACTACTACGGATTAGTAACACGTGAACCTGATAGAAGAACATAGCCTAGTCCTTAACCCATGTTGAATGAGAAGAGAATGACTCAGATCAGAGGCATAGGGTAAAGGAGTAAAAGAACCTTACGTTCCCTCCCACAATCAATTCCCTTACATATAACTAAAGCATTTCTAGACTCGACATCGACCAGTTTGGCTCAACGAACCTACAGGCAGTCCGGCTCTGATGCCAACGCTGTCAGGACGACGATTCTAAGCCACATCGATCTAGCCGGTAACACCTCATATCACTTTGCGGCCTCACGCACGGTTTTCCACGGGTGTCGCCTTACCATGGCCCGGGACCGTTTGCGCCTTTTGGCTCGCGTATATGACAATGTTGCTAGCATCCATATGACCGAGAACCCGGGCCGACATGGCTAGTCGTGAACCCAAAGCGGCACAGACCTATGGAGACAGGCATACATGAATCACATCGAACATGTCGGTCATCAACGAGTGATTCTGGGCTGTAGCACTGGGCTAACAGGACTCCGGGGATCCCGGGCTGTAGCAGGCTAGACAGGACTCCAGAGATCACCACGTGACATTTCCCCGAAGGGACAGACATAGGGACGAAGTGAAACACATGCCGGCCAGTCAAGTGTCCTGAACAGTAGTGCTGGGCTAGCAGGACTCCAGTGAAACGGGCTGTAGCGGACTACTATGGCTCGAGGAGCACTAGACTACATTTCTCCATAAGAATGGCTGCGAAGGACAAACAACTAGATTGTCGGATCCCACTCATACCAAGCATTTCAATCATACACACAATATGCCCGATATGAGTACATACAACATGGCATCACAACAAAACTCTACAACTCAAGTACTTTATTTAAAGGCTCCAGGGAGCCATACATAACATATTCATACAGATAGGGGTGACATGACCCGACACTCAAGTCATACAATCAAACGAGCACATGCGGAAGCAACTAGTCTGAGCACAGACTCTAGAAAGAAAGAAGGCTTCTCGAAGCCTGTCTATCTACATAGGGCCCTCCATGGCCGGGATCACCACCTGGGTGGCTAGTCACTCGTCGACGTCAAGGTCTACGTAAAACCCATCGGAGGGGGCAGTGTTGTCGTCTGAAAACAATAAATAAGCAAACATGAGTACAAAGGTACTCAGCAAGTCTTACATAAGAACCTACTATACATGCTCATTCTCAAGAAGGTGGTGGGGTTTATGTAGCAAGCCAGCTTTGACTCTTGGCTAAGCTATCCTACGGAACCTCTTTAGTAAAATAGTTTTCGCACACGAGTCCACTACTCACCAACACAATACTCCACCGTGGATCTTCCCTCGTATCCTGCGAGAGGGCCATCCTCGGTACTCACACTTATCTTGAGTCTTTTAGTAGTATCCATTAACTGTATAGGCAACCAAGTAGTCCTTTACCGCGGACACGGCTATTTGAATAGTTTTATACCCTGCAGGGGTGTACTTCGTCACACATGTTTCCACCACTTAGCATCTGCACACGAAATGTGCTCGGCAGACTTCAAGCGAAAACCGACGTGGGTGTAGACCACGACCTGACTAACCTCACAAGTCTCTAGTCCAGGGTCATCGCCTATTCAGGTTCCATCCGCAAAGAAATCCGGCCGGGGTGTCCTCAACGGCCCCGAACGATGTGAACAGGGTTCCCGAGACACCAAACGGGTGACTCGGTACACCCGGCCACGGTGTATCGACCGCAACATAGCCCACCCCTAGGGTCAGCGCTACGCACGGCCGCCAACACTTAACCTACAAACACCAGAAACTAGTTGCAACTCCTGGACTGAGGCGAGAGGGGTCAGTTAGTCGAGCGGGCTCATATTTCAGGGCCCAATGTGTGGTAGTAGCTGAATCTTAAATCACGCATACATAACTCAGTTCTTAGGGACGGCCTCAATGAAACAACCCACCATGTACTCCTACATGGCCTCTCATCGATACCTTTACCAGAATATGTTCAACACATCCCACATTTTACCGACACAAGCATTTCACTCTAGCCCATCACCCAGATGAACCAGACCTAACAAAACTCTAAGCATAGCAGGCATAGCAAGGTAGGAATCACAAAACATGGCTCAATCAACTCCTACACATGCTAGTGGGTTTCATCTAGTTACTGTGGCAATGACAGGTCATGCAGAGGATAAGGGTTCGACTACCGTAGCACACAACAGTTTGAATCGTGTTGTCTTAATGCAGTAAACAAGAGCAGGAGCGAGAACATGGGTTTGTACCGAAATGATCAATGGTTGCTTGCCTGATGGAGTGGTAACGGGATACTGCCCTTCAGTTGGATACTCGTGAATATCCTCGGAGGCAGAACCTACCACGAAGAACACAACCGAGCTCAATCAACACATGACGATATGGAACAATATGATGCATGCTTTGACATGGTAATATGAATGTGTTTTGGCCTAATGCAAGCTAAAACAGAAAGGGGTGAACTCATTTGAATCCATGATTCAAATATTAGCTCATTAATTATTGCATTTATAGGGCATTTCCTTATTCTGCTTAAACAGTAGGGTAAACTTGTTTTGTCATGCATGAAACCATTACAGATGGATAGATAGAATTTTTCTGATAATTTTTCATATATAATTTGTCTCATTTGGAGTTATGGTTGAATTTCTATGAATTTTTGAAGTTTAGGCAATTTTCTGGAATTTTCTATATAAAATTAAATCCAGAAAAGAGTTACCGCGTCAGTCTTGCGTCAGCATGACGTCAGCAAGTCAAAGGCACGGTCCAGGTCAAACCCGACCAGTGGGGTCCACTGGTCAGTGACCCTAGCTGGTTTCTGTGGCTGACGTGTGGGACCAGGTCAACGGTGACGTGGCAAAGTCAAAATGACAGGTGGGGCCCTCCTGAGACCGGTGCTAATCTAACAGAGTAGTTAACTAACTAATTAGGCACTAGGGCCCACATGGTAGTGGATCTAGAGGGGTTGGTTAGTGGGATAGTTAACCGCTAATGATGGCTACGTCAGCTACCGGCGTTTAGCCTCCGGCGACCTCAGATCGCGGCGGCGTCCGCGTCGGGATTGCGCTACAGGCGGTGGTTTGGTGCGTTGGGGGCACTAGGGAGGAGCTCTTGCTTGTCCGCATCCAAAGGAACGGACGGGAGGCCGCGAGGTGGCCGGAGCTGAGCACGGCGTCGACCTCGGCGGCGGCCGAAGTTCGGGCAAGGTCAGGGTTGGCACTAGGGGGCACAGCAGGTCGAACGGGTGGGCGCGCCCGGCTCTTGGAAGCGTGCTGAGCACAGCAGTGTGCTCGGCTTCGAGCTACCGTGGCTCTAGCCACGACGGCGTCAAGGCTCAGCGGCGGCGAGCTTCGGGTGCTCGCGGGGCAGCAGCTATGGGGCGAAAACGACGGCGTGGTTAAGGGCGAAAGGATCGGGCGCTCACAGCGGTGCCGTAGGGATGGCTAGCGGGCTCGGGGACGTCCTTGACGGCGCGAATCGACGGTGAGGAGCTCGGGTGCCCGAGGTTGAGGATGACCACGATGACGATGAAACAGGGCCTCCTAGCGTCTTCTAGCTCGATTGGGAGGACGAGGAGGCTACGGGGTTGCTTCTGGACTCGACGGAAGGGTGAGGGGAGCACGGAGGCTGCGTCTACGGCGTACGGCGGCGACGAGCTCCGCTCGGTGGAAGAGAGAGGGAGCCAGAGGAGAGAATGGGGACGAGAGAGTGAGCGAGAGGGGTTCCAGGGGCTGCGTGGCGCTCGTCTAGAGGGGTCGGGAAGCAGGAGGTGGCCAGGCAGGGTGGAGGTGGCGCGCGCGCGTGCCGGCGGGCATCGAGCACGCGCCCCTGTCCTTCTGTCCGAGGAGGGAGAGGACAGGGGGCAGCGGTGGTGGGCTGGGCCGCCAGCTGGAGTTGGGCCAGGTAGGTCCAGGTAAGTGGCCCAGTGGCCTTCCCTCTTTTATTTATTTCTGTTTTCCATTTCTGTTATTTTGTTTCGATTTAGTTTAAATACTAAATCATTTTATAAAATCCTGAAAATATTCATGGACACTTGCTGAATTATTTCAGTGGCCCAAAAATAGTTCCAACATTATTTGAGCATTTGAATTATTTAATAGCATTTAAATGCCCAAATTCAAATATTTATGAATTAAATCAGTGACCTTCTATTGACCTAGAAAAATGTGCACCTATTTACCCAAAGGTTCTAACCCAAGGCAAAGAGGGTGAGCATTTTAGAAGGGCATTTCAGGTTCATTGAATTTATTTTTAGTAAACCCTAGTTGATTTCAGGGGGGGTGCTGGGGGTTCTGCTTTCCCCATTTCAAGTTTCTGATGAAAGTAGACATGATGCACACTCTAATGCATGGTCTAGCTAGGGTGTGACAACTCACCCCCACTAAATAGAATCTCGTCCCGAGATTTAGGATCATCTGGAAAGAAGGTGGGGTACTCGAGTCGAAGACGATCCTCCCTTTCCCAAGTGGCTTCTTCCTCGGAATGGTGTGACCATTGAACCTTGAGAAACTTGATATTATGACGTCGAGTGGTACGCTCGGCTTGATCAAGGATACGAACGGGGTATTCTCGATAACAAAGGTTATCTTGTAAATCAAGCGTTTCGTGGTCCACTCCACGGATAGGATCCGCGAAGCAACGCCTGAGTTGCGAAACGTGGAAGACATCGTGAACACTGGAAAGATGCGGAGGTAGTTCCAATTGGTAGGCAACTTCTTTTCGTTTGGCAAGAATGCGAAAGGGTCCAATGTAGCGAGGAGCCAATTTGCCTTTGATACCGAAGCGATGGGTTCCCTTTAACGGGGTAACCCGAAGGTAAGCCTTCTCGTCAATTTCAAAGGTCATAGGCTTATGTTTACGATCATATTGACTCTTTTGGCGAGATTGTGCTGTTTTTAATTTCTCACGAATAACGCGAACCTGCTCTTCTGCTTCCTGAATCATATCCGGGCCAAAGAGTTGTCTTTCCCCGGTTTCTGACCAGTTAAGAGGCGTTTGACATTTTCGTCCATAGAGAACTTCGAAGGGAGCTTTGCCCAAACTAGCTTGATAACTATTGTTATAAGCAAACTCCGCGAATGGAAGGCATTTCTCCCAACTCATTCCGAACGAGATAACGGAAGCTCGGAGCATATCTTCTAGAATTTGATTGACTCGCTCTCGTTGACCACTTGATTGAGGATGGAAGGCGGTGCTAAAGGAGAGATGAGTGCCCATAGCATTTTGGAAACTTTCCCAAAATCGAGAGGTGAAGAGACTTCCACGGTCTGAGTTAATTTCCAATGGGACACCATGAAGAAACACTATTCGAGAGATGTATAAGTCAGCTAGCTGGCTAGCGGTGATACTCTCCCGAACGGGTAGAAAGTGGGCTACTTTGGAAAGACGGTCGATCACGACGAAGATGGCATTATTCCCCCTCTTGGTCCTGGGAAACCCAGTGATGAAATCCATACTGATTTTATCCCATTTCCATTCAGGAATAGCCAAAGGTTGAAGGGTGCCAGCAGGCCGTTGATGCTCTGCTTTAACGCGACGACAAACTTCGCAATTAGCAATGTATTGAGCGATTTCCCTCTTCATCCTAGTCCACCAAAACCTCTAGCGTAGGTCTTGATACATTTTAGTACTACCGGGATGAATGGTGAGAGGGGATTCATGAGCTTCCTTAAGGATCATCTGGCGTAGATGTTGTTTCTTGGGAACCACCAGACGGTTCTCGAAGAAGACAGCACCTTGTTCATCCATGGAAAAACATTTAGCAACTCCACTAGCAATGTTTTCCTTAATCCGGGATATGCCCTTATCACGCTTTTGGGCAGCTATGATTTGATCCATAAGGGTAGGTTTCGCCACCAGGGTAGATAGGAATCCTCGAGGAACAATGTGAAGGTTAAGCTTACGAAATTCCTCATGGAGAAGTGGTTGACTTTGTTGTAACATCAGGTTGTTACAGTGGGACTTACGACTTAGTGCATCAGCCATGACATTGGCTTTGCCGGGGGTGTAAGTTATTCCTAAGTCGTAATCTGAGATCAACTCGACCCAACGTCTTTGCCTGAGATTCAAATCTGGTTGGGTGAAGATTTATTTCAAACTTTGGTGATCGGTGAAGATCTCGCAACGATTACCGAGAAGGTAATGTCGCCAGGTTTTGAGTGCATGGACTATAGCTGCAAGCTCTAGATCATGTGTGGGATAATTTTCCTCATGTGGGTGTAATTGCCGTGAAGCATAGGCAATTAACTGACGATCTTGCATGAGTATGCAACCTAGTCCTTGTCGCGAGGCGTCGCAATAGATAATAAAGTCCTTGGAGAAATCTGGTGGTACCAGTACGGGAGCAGATGTCAGGCGTCTTTTCAGTTCCTGAAAACTGAACTCGCACTGTGGAGTCCACTCGTACTTTTTATCTTTCTTGAGGAGTTCAGTTAGAGGTTTAGCAACCTTGGAGAAATTCTCGATGAAGCGGCGGCAATAGCTCGTTAGGCCAAGGAAACACCGAACTTGCTTGACCGATTCAGGTGGAGTCCAATCAAGGACGGCTTGAACTCGCTCGGGATTGACAGCAATACCCTTACCAGAGATTACATGGCCTAGATAGGTCACTTCTGACAACCAAAATTCACACTGGGAGAATTTGGCATAAAGGCGATGCTCTCGAAGTTTCATCAATACCAGCCTTAGATGTTCGGCATGTTCCTCTTCATTCTTGGAGTAGATGAGTATGTCATCGAGGTATACTACGACGAATTTGTCCAAGTACTCCATGAAAACCGAGTTCATTAACCGGGAGAAGGTGGCCAGGGCATTGGTTAAACTGAAGGACATGACTACGGAACCATAATAAAAGAAGAACCCCAAATGTGACAAAGGTCCCCGATCGACCCCAACTGGGCTCCACTACTGATCAACTAGAAGGAAACAACACAAATGAACAAGGTCTTCAACGAGCTCCTCCTGAGCTGGGTTGCGTCATCTACCCGGACTCAACGGCACCTGCAAGCTGGTTTTGGAAGTATCTGTGAGCCACGGGGACTCAGCAATCTCGCACCCTTGCGATCAAGACTATTTAAGCTTATGGATAAGGTAAAGGTATGAGGTGGAGCTGCAGCAAGCGACTAGCATATATAGAGGCTAACATACGCAAATGAGAGCGAGAAGAGAAGGCAAAGCATGGTCGATAAAAGTATGATCAAGAAGTGATCCTGCACTACCTACGTCAAGCATAACTCCAACAACTGTGTTCACTTCCCGGACTCCGCCGGAAAGAGACCATCACGGTTACACACACGGTTGATTCATTTTAATTAAGGTCGACTTTAGATTTTCTACAACCAGACATTATCAAATTCCCATCTGCCCATAACCACGGGCACGGCTTTCGAAAGTTCAAATCCCTGCAGGGTGTCCCAACTTAGCCCATCACAAGCTCTCACGGTCAACGAAGGAATAGACCTCCACCCGAGACATTCCGATCAGACTCGGTATCCCAGTACAACAAGACATTTCGACAGGGTAAAACTAAACCAGCAACACCGCCCGAATGTGCTGACAAATTTCGATAGGAGCTGCACATATCTCTTTTTCAGGGCACACTTAGATGAGCCAGACGTCGGGTAAGCCAGCCCAGAGTTGCCCCTGGTAGCCTCGGACATCGCTCAGTTGGACCAACACTTACAGAAGCACTGGCCCTTGGGGGTTAAAATAAGATGACCCTTGAGCCGGCCGACTCAAGGGAATAAAAAGGCTAGGTGGCAAATGGTAAAACCAATGTTGGGCATTGCTGGAGAAGCTTTACTTAAGGCGAACTGTCAAGGGGTTCCCATTATAGCCCAACCGCGTAAGGGACGCAAAATCCGGGAACATAACACCGATATGACGGAAACTAGGGCGGCAGGAGTGGAACAAAACACGAGGCATAAGGCCGAGCCTTCCACCCTTTACCAAGTATATAGATGCATTAATTAAATAAGATATATTGTGATATCCCAACAAGTAAACATGTTCCAACAAGGAACGGTCTCTCCATGTTCCAACAAGGAACAAACTTCAATCTTCACCAGCAACTAACAACGCTATAAGAAGGGCTGAGCAAAGCGGTAACATAGCCAATCAACGGTTTGCTAGGACATTGGTGGGTTAGAGGCTGAACATGGCAATTTGGGAGGCTGACAAGCAAGTGGTAGGCATCATAGCATTGGCATAGCAAAAGAGGAAGCAAACTAGCATAGCAAAGATAGTAGTGATTTCGAGGGTATGATCATCTTGCCTGAAATCCCGCAAGGAAGAAGAACGAGTCCATGAAGAAGATAAACGGATGAAGTTGAACGGATCCTCACAAACCCGATGTTACCGGAACCAACCCGAAGAAGCAATCACCGGAAAAGAGCAAACAACATAGTAAACAACCCACACATGGACATGGTATGATATGCGAGATGCGGGATGCGATGCGGCATGCAAAATGCAAGACGTGACATGAAATGCATGAGCCTGGCCTCAACTTGGAAAACCAAGTGTGCCATTGGATAGAGGGGAAGAAATCACCTGAAAACGATATAAAAATCATAGGAATCGGAGCTACGGTTTGGAAATGGCAAGCGTTTTACGAAACGAACCGATCTGCGATTTACAGCAAGTAGGCTCCTAAATGCAACGAAATGAACATGCTACAGCCACCAAACATGAAAACAAATTGCATGGCAGAGATGTATACAAGATGCTTAACAAATCACTAGGACTGAGCCATAGGCAAATTCATCCATTAAGGGGTTCAAACAAGCATGGAAAAACTGAATAAGCAAAATAGATTTCAGACTTAGTGAAATTAACACTAGTCTGAAATTACAGACCACGATGCTCTCTTTGGAGCAGCAAAACAACATGAAACGTAAACTGAACATGGCAAGTAAGAGCATGGCATGGAGCTACTCAACAAGCTTAATAAAACACCCAAAGTGACCTGGGGCCAAAAGGGTCTACAAAATACTCTACCGAGCACACGAACATAGATGAAGCACAATCAGTTTTCAGACTTAGTGAAAACTGAGACATGCTCAAATTAAAACTCACGGAGGCATGTAAACGAGCTCGATGCACTCACTACGGTGCAAGTCATGGCAAGGAAAGCATATATCCTTAAAGAAGGCACACAATTCTAGCTAGACATGGCAAGAACAATGGCATAGCATGCATGGATCACTAGCAATAGCACCGGCAAAATCGCAAAAGAGTTCACGATCTGCCCAAATTAACAATGATGCAAAAGTTGAGCTTGATTGACTCTACCTAGGGTGATCCAACATAACAACTAAAGACATGGATGCATAGAGCACAACATAAATATTAAAACTCCCTTACTGATCATCCTCAAAAGAGGCACGGATCACTAGGAAACAAGCCGAACATATGGCATCATGAACTAAAACATCCCAGACTTGGTGAAAATCACTAAGTCCCTGAAAACAGAAATCTCAGGTGCCTCACTTCGCAAGCTTGCACAAGACACCACACACATCCTAAAAATGCATGGGTGGCACCTTTGGAAAGAAGACAAAATGCTTAACAATTCATCCCAAAGGGGCACAGACATATCATGCACACAATAATCATGGCAAAAATGACAAAAGACAATGATGAGCTAACGGATCTGCAATTTAAGTCATGATGCCTCCTTCTAAAAGCAATACGGGCATCAAGATGAACTCAAATGCAAATTATGCAATGGAATGAAATGATGTACTCGTCGAGATGAAGATTTTGATATATCATATGTCCAAAACAGAGCTACGGATGCAAAGTTATGAGCAGTCAAAGTAGGCACAAAATTTAGGGTTTGGGGGAGAGAAAGTCAACCGGGGGGATCTAGATCTCAGATCCACCTTGCACGGATAGCGAGGCAGCGGCGCACTCGCCGGAATTGACGACGACGGCGGAGGCGGCCGGAGTTGGCAGGAGCTCCAGGACGGCGCGGGCGAGGTCCGGCAGGACGCCGGCGGCGGCGGTGCGGGGCCGCGCCGGCGGAAGGCGGCGCCGGCGGGAAGAAGCCGCGGCAGCAGGCGCGGTTGCGGCGCCCGAGCATGGAGGCGGCGGCGGTCGGAGGAGAGTGGTGACGGCGGGGCCTTCCGGCGGCGGCGGCGGGAAAGCGCCAGTCGGGTGCGGCGGCGCGGGGCGGCGCGGTCGGGCCGGCCGGGCCGGCCGTGGGCCCGCAGGGCCGTGGCGGAGAGGAGAGAGAGGCTCGGCTGAGGTGGCGGCGCGACGTGGCAGCGCGTCATTGGACAGGTGACGTGGCTGGGTGGGGTGGACATGTCCGGCCGTCGGGCGGACGTGTCCGGCGGCGCAAGGAGGACGAAGATAGGGTTAGATCTGCGCGAGGATTTCGGAGGGAGACACATATTTATAGGTAGCGGGAGCTAGGAGAGTCCAAATGAGCTGCGGTTTTCGGCCACGCGATCGTGATCGAACGACCGAGACGATGGAGCAGAGTTTGGTGGGTTTTGGGGCAAATTGGAGGGGTGTTGGGCTGCAACACACACGAGGCCTTCTCGGTCCCTCGGTTAACCGTTGGAGTATCAAACGAAGTCCAAATGATACGAAACTTGATAGGCGGTCTACCGGTAGTAAACCAAGGCCGCATGGCAAGTCTCAGTCCAATCCGGAAATGTTTAACCCCCACACAAGAAAGAAGGGTAGAAATGACCACCGGAGGAGAACGGAACGCCGGAATGCAAAACGGACAACGGGGAAAATGCTCGAATGCATGAGATGAACACATATGCAAAAGAAATGCGCATGATGACATGATATGCAATGCATGACACACAAGCAATGAGAACGCAACAACAACGAATAACTGAACGACACCTGGCACATCGGTCTTGGTGCGTTACAACACTACACCACTACGAGAGGATCTCATCCCGAGATCTAGAATGGCACCGGAGGGAAACAACGGAAGAGAAGAGAGGAGAGGTAAAACTAAGTTGCTTCTTTGACAAACGAGTGAAACCACAACCTTGAGAGGTTGAATACATTCGAGACATAATTCAATGAAGGTGAACAAAGTCGAAAACACTCCGTTAGAAAAGAGGGACAACGAGCATTGCGAGAACCTGATGTTGAAGGGAAGATATATATTGAAAAACACTCCGGTTATGGAAGGAGATCAAGGAGAAACCAAAATTCGGGCAGCACTCCGGTTGAAATGAAAAGGAATTGAATAAGGTCTTGATAAGATGAGAAGATACTTGATGAAATCACAACACACTGCCACCGGAACTATTGAATGAATGGAACAAGGGGTAAGAAAGATCTCAGACTGCACTCCGGTTGAGAAGAGAGTCAAAATTTGATAAGATGAGAGAGCTCAAATGAAAACACGACACTCCGGTTGAGAAAGGGATGCAAGACTTGATAAGGCGAAAAGAACTTGAGCAGAATGGCACCACATTCTGGTTAAACAAAATAGAGAAGGAAAAAGACTGATATAATTTGGACAGCACTCCGTCTATAAATGGAAGGAATTGAACTTGACAAGATGAGAGGATACTTGAAAAGAGGACACAACACTCAGATTAAAAGGATAGGCATGGAAAAAAATCACGATCTTTGACAAAACGAGATGATGGGTTGAAAAGATGAACATCACAATGCCTCCGGAACAAAAGTAAGAATGGAATGGAGTGAACGAAGGAAAACAATATCTTGAGAGAGCACGGTTACAACAGAAGCTAGAACGGAGTTGTTGGAAAACCCACAACGAAAATAATAAGCTTGATATGGTCTTATGGAATACATCCCAAATTAAGAGATGACAACCTGCCACTCATGGGAAAAAGAATTGGATTGATATCAACAAGGAGACGAGAACTTATTTCACCGGGAGGATAAATGAAGAACTTGGATCATTTATAAACACCATAGATGGCAACAAACCTTAGGGAAGGCTTTAGGTGAAATATAACCCAAGGTAACTCCAATGGCGAGATTGATGGATTTAAAATATCCCAATCTTGACAACATGTGAATCATGAAAATATGAACTCAAATTATCAAGAATGACATAATACCACCTCCAATGATACGGAAGAAAGAAATAATTGCACTCCGGATTCCAATATGAAGAAAGCTTGAGCTCCTTAGAAAACAATGTTGATGAACACTTCGAGAAGGAATTAAATCTTTGATGAACCATCATGTAGAGCCTTCATGAGAACTCCAGTAATAAAAGAATGATCCAAGATAATTAAATGATGAAAAGAATAAGATTGAAGCCTTGCAATGATTTAAATGAATCTCCGTGATAATTAGATCTTGGAACTCCGGGAAAGAAAAGATGAACAATTGAGATCAAGAATTTTGATGAGCCTCTGGAATAGAATTAATCATTAGGATGAAACAAGAGTAAGAATTACATTATGCTTATCCTTCACCCATTTAATTGATGACAAACGATGGATTTGGCATATTACTTATTCTCGAAGAAAAGATTAAGAGAGATATAACATAAACTTGAGAAGGTCTTGAAGGAACCACCGGTAGGGTTTGAAAGAACGAAAGAATCGTTACAATCACAAAGGATGAGAAATCTTGAACGAGCCACCGATAAGAATTAAAATAACGATGAGAAGATAAAGAAACTCCGGAAAGAATTAGCACATGAATGAAGCTGCTTGAGAGAATTTAGATACAAGAGAATGAAAAGATCACGAGCCGATTAAAGATCACTTGAACGAAGCACCGGTAAAATAGGAGACTGATAACTGATAGCTGAGAATGAATAAACCTGAATTGACGGACTCCGGATAACGAACTGAGAAGACTCTTGAATTGCTCCGGATGGGTGAAAGGAATTCTCATAATCGAAAAATAATTATGAGAGGATGACAACAAGCTAGAATCGCGAATCTTGAAGAGAATGGATCAAAAATGAGCGAAACTCTTCTTCGGTCTTCAAAATATGAGAATGACGATGATGAACACCATCAAGAATTATTGAGGCACACCGGAATGAAGAATAGAAAAGTTGAGCCAACGATGAAAAGAATTTGACAGATCTTGGAGAAAGGCATTAGACTGATGATAAATCGTTCTTACGTCAAACTTTGAAAAGAATTTGAGAATACCCCCGGGAAAATAAGAAGAGTCAGGTAAGATCCTGGGAAAAGACCTGTAGTTTAGGGCCCACTCAAAAGAAAACACCGTTGAACGATTACTTGAAAAGAGAGATTGCACCGGTTGAATTAAAAGGCTTAAATGATATAACATCCTCAAAAGAGTTTGAGCGAAAGCAGAGTGGAAACACGAATCTTGAAGATGACTTGAGCACTCCGGAACAATAAGATAGCAAGAGGTGAACGATTAAGAATTACACCGGCATGAGAAAACATTGAAATGAGGAAGCGTATGATCAACAAAGCTTGACTTGGTTCCACCGGAGAAGAAAAAGAACAAAGAATGATAAACTTGAAGCTCCGTTAGAATATTCATGAGAATCACCCGATAAGAATATTGATAGAAAAGAATCGAGAGACTTCACGTCAATAAGGAGGATACTCGATTAAGAGATCTGAATCCTTGGAGAAAACAAAGGGAGGGAGGGTGGGAAAACAAAGGCAACTTGGAGACGGATGAAACAAACACCGTTGAGAAGAAACTGATATTTGATCTTGCGGATGTTGAAATGATCAGATCCACTAGAAGAGAAGCACTCCGGTGAAGAGACATTGAAATGACAAACTCAATGATCGAGGAGGATTAGTATTCACCTAGGAATATGAGAACACCATTTGGGGAAGGTATGGAATCAACATTTGACTTCGAAGCAACTCGAATACCACAACTCAAAATAAAAACAAGGATTGGCTTGCAAAATGAGTCGGAACAAACATATGATAGAGATTTCGTCCGAAGTTTTCGTGGTGGGACCTACACGGGCTCGATCATACAGCACCATCATGTACAAGGCAGTGCACATGACATATGAAGCGTCCCCGAGTCAGCATAGCCAAGGACTCTTTAAGACACAACGAGACCACTGTAAAATCGACCGTGAATAGGCGAACCACTAGACGTCGAACCCCAATTTCATATCATACATCTGTCGGAAGGATATCCTAAGAGCTACTTGAATTCCCACCTATGAAACTCCCGAAACTTTCCGGTTATGCAATCAGGTGTTGGGCATACAGGGGAAGCATAATATCTCACCCAAGCTAGCAAATCCTACATCCAGCTGCATCCATCCTTCAACACATAACCAAGAAACCTTCGGAAACCATCTACCTCAACCTTCGAAAAGCATCCATTATACAAGTTATGGCGATACTCCCGAACTCCCGCCCCAGTACTGGGTGGCGTCGAGGTTATCTCACCAACGAACTGCATAAAGGAGATTTTCGATGTCGCGCACATATCTCAAGTATACCAGAATTGCAACGATAGAATTATGATGACAACACCTCAGAGCTCAACTCCCCGGGACACTTCCACTAAACCCCTGAAAGGAGGCACCAAGACAGTATTCTCATCATAAGCCATCGGAACAAAACCAAGATACTTGCGCGATCCTAAATTTTTTTTAGTGAAATTTGAGAAGAGAAGAGTCAAAACTCTACGTCAGGATGCCTTACCAGAGCGATGAGGAGACTGGGAAGTAAAAAGAATTCCTAAGCTCTCTGATATATAATTCCTAAGGACTCAAAACATTTTTCTAGACACAACTCGGCTGCTAAAAACGATCAAGCAATGGGGGCTCCTAAGGTCGGGGAAGGCTCTGATACCAACTTGTAACGCCCTCGATGCGACTATATCTCTCACGTGTCGAGGCACGTCTTAGAGGCATAATCGCATTGAAGGCAATGTCGCAAGTGAGGTAATCTTCACACAACCCATGTAATTCAATAGGGGAAAAGTTACATAGTTGGCTTACAATCGCCACTTCACACAATTACATGAATAAAGCATTACATCAACCAAATACACTCATGGTCCGACTACGGAACCAAAATAAAAGAAGAACCCCAAATGCGACAAAGGTCCCCGATCGACCCCAACTGGGCTCCACTACTGATCAACTAGAACGAAACAACACAAATGAACAAGGTCTTCAACGAGCTCCTCCTGAGCTGGGTTGCGTCATCTGCCCGGACTCAACGACACCTGCAAGCTGGTTTTGGAAGTATCTGTGAGCCACGGGGACTCAGCAATCTCGCACCCTCGCGATCAAGACTATTTAAGCTTATGGGTAAGGTAAAGGTATGAGGTGGAGCTGCAGCAAGCGACTAGCATATATAGAGGCTAACATACGCAAATGAGAGCGAGAAGAGAAGGCAAAGCACGGTCGATAAAAGTATGATCAAGAAGTGATCCTGGACTACCTACGTCAAGCATAACTGCAACAACCGTGTTCACTTCTCGGACTCCACCGGAAAGAGACCATCACGGTTACACACACGGTTGATTCATTTTAATTAAGGTCGACTTCAGGTTTTCTACAACCGGACATTATCAAATTCCCATATGCCCATAACCGCAGGCACGACTTTCGAAAGTTCAAATCCCTGCAGGGTGTCCCAACTTAGCCCATCACAAGCTCTCATGGTCAATGAAGGAATAGACCTCCACCCGAGACATTCCGATCAGACTCGGTATCCCAGTACAACAAGACATTTCGACAGGGTAAAACTAAACCAGCAACACCGCCCGAATGTGCCGACAAATCCCGATAGGAGCTGCACATATCTCTTTTTCAGGGCACACTTAGATGAGCCAGACGTCGGGTAAGCCAGCCCAGAGTTGCCCCTGGTAGCCTCGGACATCGCTCAGTTGGACCAACACTTACAGAAGCACTGGCCCTTGGGGGTTAAAATAAGATGACCCTTGAGCCGGCCGATTCAAGGGAATAAAAAGGCTAGGTGGCAAATGGTAAAACCAATGTTGGGCATTGCTGGAGAAGCTTTACTTAAGGTGAACTGTCAAGGGGTTCCCATTATAGCCCAACCGCGTAAGGGACGCAAAATCCGGGAACATAACACCGATATGACGGAAACTAGGGCGGCAAGAGTGGAACCTAACACCAGGCATAAGGCCGAGCCTTCCACCCTTTACCAAGTATATAGATGCATTAATTAAATAAGATATATTGTGATATCCCAACAAGTAAACATGTTCCAACAAGGAACGGTATCTCCATGTTCCAACAAGGAACAAACTTCAATCCTCACCTGCAACTAACAACGCTATAAGAAGGGCTGAGCAAAGCGGTAACATAGCCAATCAACGGTTTGCTAGGACATTGGTGGGTTAGAGGCTGAACATGGAAATTTGGGAGGCTGACAAGCAAGTGGTAGGCATCATAGCATTGGCATAGCAAAAGAGCGAGCAAACTAGCATAGCAAAGATAGTAGTGATTTCGAGGGTATGATCATCTTGCCTGAAATCCCGCAAGGAAGAAGAACGAGTCCATGAAGAAGACAAACGGATGAAGTTGAACGGATCCTCACAAACTCGACGTTACCGGAACCAACCCGAAGAAGCAATCACCGGAAAAGAGCAAACAACATAGTCTACAACCCACACATGGAAATGGTATGATATGCGAGATGCGGGATGCGATGTGGGATGCAAAATGCAAGACGTGACAGGAAATGCATGAGCCTGGCCTCAACTTGGAAAACCAAGTGTGCCACTGGATAGAGAGGAAGAAATCACCTGAAAACAATATAAAAATCATAGGAATCGGAGCTACGGTTTGGAAATGGCAAGCGTTTTACGAAACGAACCGATCTGCGATTTACAGCAAGTAGGCTCCTAAATGCAACGAAATGAACATGCTACAGCCGCCAAACATGAAAACAAATTGCATGGCAGAGATGTATACAAGATGCTTAACAAATCACTAGGACTGAGCCATAAGCAAATTCATCCACTAAGGGGCTCAAACAAGCATGGCAAAACTGAATAAGCAAAACAGATTTCAGACTTTGTGAAATTAACACTAGTCTGAAATTTCAGACCACGATGCTCTCTTCGGAGCAGCAAAACAACATGAAACATAAACTGAACATGGCAAGTAAGAGCATGTCATGGAGCTACTCAACAAGCTTAATAAAACACCCAAAGTGACCTGGGGCCAAAAGGGTCCACAAAATACTCTACCGAGCACACGAACATAGATGAAGCACAATCAGTTTTCAGACTTAGTGAAAACTGAGACATGCTGAAATTAAAACTCACGGAGGCATGTAAACGAGCTCGATGCACTCACTACGGTGCAATTCATGGCAAGGAAAGCATATATCCTTAAAGAAGGCACACAATTCTAGCTAGACATGGCAAGAACAATGGCATAGCATGCATGGATCACTAGCAATAGCACCGGCAAAATCGCAAAAGAGTTCACGATCTGCCCAAATTAACAACGATGCAAAAGTTGAGCTTGATTGACTCAACCTAGGGTGCTCCAACATAACAACTAAAGACATGGATGTATAGAGCACAACATAAATATCAAAACTCCCTTACCGATCATCCTCAAAAGAGGCATGGATCACTAGGAAACAAGCCGAACATATGGCATCATGAACTAAAACATCCCAGACTTGGTGAAAATCACTAAGTCCCTGAAAACAGAAATCTCAGGTCCCTCACTTCGCAAGCTTGCACAAGACACCACACACATCCTAAAAATGCATGGGTGGCACCTCTGGAAAGAAGACAAAATTCTTAACAATTCATCCCAAAGGGGCACAGGCATATCATGCACACAATAATCATGGCAAAAATGACAAAAGACAATGATGAGCTAACGGATCTGCAATTTAAGTCATGATGCCTCCTTCTAACAGCAATACGGGCATCAAGATGAACTCAAATGCAAATTATGCAATGGAATGAAATGATGTACTCGTCGAGACGAAGATTTTGATATATCATATGTCCAAAACAGAGCTACGGATGCAAAGTTATGAGCAGTCAAAGTAGGCACGAAATTTAGGGTTTGGGGGAGAGAATGTCAACCGGGGGGATCTAGATCTCAGATCCACCTTGCACGGATAGCGAGGCAGCGGCGCACTCGCCGGAATTGACGACGACGGCGGAGGCGGCCGAAGTTGGCAGGAGCTCCGGGACGGCACGGGCGAGGTCCGGGAGGACGCCGGCGGCGGCGGTGCGGGGCCCCGCCGGCGGAAGGCGGCGCCGGCGGGAAGAAGCCGCGACAGCAGGAGCGGTTGCGGCGCCCGAGCATGGAGGCGGCGGCGGTCGGAGGAGAGGTGGCGATGGCGGGGCCTTCCGGCGGCGGCGGCGGGAAAGCGCCAGTCGGGTGCGGCGGCGCGGGGCGCCCAGGCGCGGGGCGGCGCGGTCGGGCCGGCCGTGGGCCCGCAGGGCCGCGGCGGAGAGGAAAGAGAGGCTCGGCTGAGGTGGCGGCGTCCGATAGGAGGAGATCGGCGGCGGCGCGATGTGGCAGCGCGTCATTGGACGGGCGACGTGGCTGGGCGGGGTGGACATGTCCGGCCGTCGGGCGGACGTGTCCGGCGGCGCAAGGAGGTCGAAGATAGGGTTAGATCTGCGCGAGGATTTCGGAGGGAGACACATATTTATAGGTAGAGGGAGCTAGGAGAGTCCAAATGAGCTGCGGTTTTCGGCCACGCGATCGTGATCGAACGACCGAGACGATGGAGCAGAGTTTGGTGGGTTTTGGGCCAAATTGGAGGGGTGTTGGGCTGCAACACACACGAGGCCTTCTCGGTCCCTCGGTTAACCGTTGGAGTATCAAACGAAGTCCAAATGATACGAAACTTGACAGGCGGTCTACCGGTAGTAAACCAAGGCAGCATAGCAAGTCTCAGTCCAATCCGAAAATGTTTAACCCCCACAGAAGAAAGAAGGGTAGAAATGACCACCGGAGGAGAACGGAACGCCGGAATGCAAAACGGACAACGGGGAAAATGCTCGAATGCATGAGATGAACTCGTATGCAAAAGAAATGCGCATGATGACATGATATGCAATGCATGACATGCAAGAAATGACAACGCAACAACAACGAATAACTGAACGACACCTGGCACATCGGTCTCGGGGCGTTACAGCAATCCTCCCACTCGGGGGCTTAGCTGCAGCCCAGTGCTCGCCTAAGTGTTTAAAAAATCCTACCGAGTGGAGAGCAATCCTCCCACTCAGGGGCTTAGCTGCAGCCCAGTGCTTGCCTAAGTGTTAAAAAAATCCTACCGAGTGGAGAGCCAGCCTCCCACTCAGGGGCTTAGCTGCAGCCCAGTGCTTGCCTAAGTGTTCAAAAATCCTACCGAGTGAGAGCAATCCTCCCACTCGGGGGCTTAGCTCCAGTCCAGTACTCGCCTAAGTTCTCCCACTTAGAGACTTAGCTGCAGTCAGGCACTCGCCTAAGTTTGAAAAAATCCTACCGAGTGGAGAGCAATCCTCCCACTCGGGGGCTTAGCTGCAGTCCAGTACTCGCCTAAGTTCTCCCACTTAGAGACTTAGCTACAGTCAGGCACTCGCCTAAGTTTGAAAAAATCCTACCGAGTGGAGAGCAATCCTCCCACTCGGGGGCTTAGCTGCAGTCCAGTACTCGCCTAAGTTCTCCCACTTAGAGACTTAGCTGCAGTCAGGCACTCGCCTAAGTTTGAAAAAATCCTAACGACTGGAGAGCAATCCTCCCACTCGGGGGCTTAGCTGCAGTCCAGTACTCTCCTAAGTTCTCCCACTTAGAGACTTAGCTGCAGTCAGGCGCTCGCCTAAGTTTGAAAAAATCCTACCGAGTGGAGAGCAATCCTCCCACTCGGGGGCTTAGCTGCAGCCAAGTGCTCGCCTAAGTGTTTAAAAAATCGTACCGAGTGGAGAGCAATCCTCCCACTCGGGGGCTTAGCCGCAGCCCAGTGCTCGCCTAATTGTTTAAAAAATCCTACCGAGTGGAGAGCAATCCTCCCACTCGGGGGCTTAGCTGCAGCCCAGTGCTCGCCTAAGTGTTTAAAAAATCCTACCGAGTGGAGAGCCAGCCTCCCACTCAGGGGCTTAGCTGCAGCCCAGTGCTCGCCTAAGTGTTTAAAAAATCCTACCGAGCGGAGAGCAATCCTCCCACTCGGGGGCTTAGCTGCAGCCCAGTGCTTGCCCAAGTGTTTAAAAAATCCTACGGAGTGGAGAGCGAGCCTCCCACTCGGGGGCTTAGTTGCAGCCCTGCGCTTGCCTAAGTGTTTAAAAATCCTACCGGGTGGAGAGCCAGACTCCCACTCGGGGGAGCTTAGCTGCAGCCCAGTGCTCACCTAAGTACAGGACACAACTCAATCCGCAAAAGAGTTACGCCACAAATACGAGGTTATTCCGAGTGAAGATCAAGTTCCACTCGATAGATCAAACCATGAAAATATCCAACAAAGAAATCAAGTTCGGATAAAACCTAAAGGTCCCTGACCTCAGATCAAAAGTACTCAAGCCCTCGGCTCGACAGAGTTTAATGGTTACAAATCCACTCGGCATCCCGAGGCAAATTTAAAGTGGAGCATGAAAGTTTTTTTCATTCCTCAGGAGGAGGACTGGAAGGGGCGACGAACTCATCCAAGTCGATCCCGTCTGCAATTCTGGTGGCAGCAGCGATGAAAGTCTCCATGAAGTCTTGAAAATTGTGCTTCCTGGTGGTGGCAACTTGGATGGCAGCCAGCTTCTCTTCTCGCGCCTCCTTGCAATGGACACGGACCAGAGACAGAGCGACATCAGCACCACATCTAGCAGCAGATTTTTTCCATTCCGCCACTCAACTTGGGACTTCGTTCAGTCGAGTCATCAGAGACTCGAGGTCGTTCTGAAGCGTCGTCCCGGGCCAGAGTGACGTGTCGATCCGCGACATCGCGACCTTCAGTCGAGCAAGATAATCAACAACGCTGGTAACACGAGACTCCAGTCGGAGCACGTTCATGCAGCCTCATCCTTCACAAGAGAATTGGCAGGGTCCAAGCTTGGCTCCACTCGACTGGTTTCCTCTTCAAAGTTCTGGCAGAATTCTGCAAACACGATTCAAGAGTTAGACAGTGGTTCTACACAGGCTTGGGAACTGCAAGACAGTCAGGGCAGAGTAATTACCTCCGAGCATGACGAACAACTTCTTGGCGAGTTCACCGAGATAAGCTTCTAGATCGTTCTTTTTCCCCAACAGATCACCTGCCTTGTCACGCAGAGCCGCGTTGTCATTCTTCAGTCGGGTGACCTCTTGATTGGCTACCCCGAGAGCAGTTTTTAGCCTGGAGTTCTCCTGCTCAAGAGCTTCGACCGAAGCCATTTTCTCTTCAGCAAGCTTCGTCCTGCTCAAGGCCTCCTTCTGTGCTTATGCAAGATCTTGGTCCTTCTTCTTCAGAGCTTCCTCCAGTTTATCTGCGGCGCGTCGAGTGAAATCAACATCAAGAATGGACAAGGAAGAAAAATCACTCGTCAAGAATAGAGAACCCCACCAGCCATACCTTTTGCTTCTTCTTGCGCCTTCTTCAAGTTCTCTTGAGCAAGCTTCAAGTTTAGGTTGAGCTGGATCTGCTGGTTCTCCAGCTCAGTATAGCGAGCTACAAGTTCACAGGATTTCTGCGAAAAGAAAAATCAATGAACAGACGTCCAAGGTAAGTTGCTTCCGAGTAACTTAGAGACAATGATGGCGTTTCTAAGACTACAGACGAATCAAAAACATTCGACAGTAGTCTCGGGGACTACACCCAGTGGGTGCACTCAGCGTGCCCCCACTTTAAAAAAAAGAAAAGAGAAAAAGTCGACTGCCTGCAGTCGACCGGATACAGTTCCATTCGACATGGCCTGACCAGACCGAGTGAAGAAATACATCTACAACAACACAATATAAAGACTACAGTCGACTGCCAGCTGTCCACCGTAGTCTCGGGGACTACACCCAGTGGGTGCACTTAGAGTGCCCCCACTCATCCAAGAATTGGCAAACACAACCAGTGGGTGTACAGATATAAAGATCTTCGGAAAAAGGTTCTTCAAATAGCACATCGTAACAAGACCAAGAGATGAGTCGACTGACCTGGACGTTACTCTAAAGAGCCGAGCTTGCGTCATAAGCTGCTTGGCTGGCCTCCCGAGCCACCTTCACTTGCTCCATCATGATCCCCGCTTGGCGTATAGCCTCTCTTGAAGTAGCCGCTTGGTCCTCATGGGCGGGGTACGCGGCAAAAAGTGAAGACGGATCCGCAGTTGACGTCGAGGGCCGCACACTCATTAGAGGAATGGCGAAAGTCACAGAAGCCCGAGTGGTGTCGCCACCATCCCGAGCTACGGCCTCAGACGCCGGAGCAGATTGGGGGGCCTTGTCAGCCGACGCCCTCCTGTTCCTCCTCACTCTCAGCGGTTCGTCGTCGTCGTCATCCGGGAGGTCGATAACATGAGGAGGAGCTACAAGGAAAACATTCAATCGACCAGAGTTGCCATAAATGTTCAGTCGACTCAAAACGGAATGTCAGTGATCGTACCAGGGTTGGAGGTGACAGCATCCTCCATCTCTTGGTCGTCGTCCTTGGCGGAGACCTCAGAAGTAGCAGCGCTGCAAGCCTCAAAGTCAGTCAGCTGGCTCAATGAATCGACCAAGGACCCGTCCACGGTCGACAAAGGAAAGCAAGTTTTGTTATTACCCGGAAATGGTTGGGACAGCCATCTTCATCTTGGGCAGAGCCTTGGGTGGCTTGGACATCGTCGCGCGTGGGTGCTTGGGAGCCTTCCCAGTCGGCGTCGGAGAAGAGGTCCGAGGGCGTTTGAACGACTGCCCAACAGGAGCAGTCGCCTTGCCATGTTCCCGCGATGGATCGTGCGTAAGTTTGGATCACCTCTCCGGGTGGGGGGGTTCAGCCTCCTGCTCCTCCTCTTCGCTGGAGTCGACGTCGTCGCCTCCCTCTCCTTCACCGTCGGACTCCCACTCGCCTTGGTCGTCTCCGCTCTCGCCTCCGCTCGCCTCCCCTTCCTCAGTTAGCTCCTGTGCCCCGTTGGGCGTCGAGTACATCTCGGTGGTCGCCTGGAAAACAACAAGATAAAAAGTCAATCGACCAGCTCAAAGAAGACCAATGAAGAAAATAAGATCTCAGTCGGAAGCATAAAGACTAACCTGGTCCACGTCGTATGAGTTGTCGAGTGGAATTACCCTCCTGGCTCCTCGGGGGTTGTCTTTGTTCCCCGTGATGCTCGACAGCCACCCCTCCAGCATCTCGTCAGTGACCTCCTCCGGGTGGATCCGAGTGGTGTCGTCGAGACCCGAGTACAGCCACATCGGATGGTCACGAGCCTGGAGTGGTTGGATGCACCTCCGGAGGAAGACCTCCAGCAGGTCCATACCAGTCACGCCCTCGCGAACGAGCTCAACCACTCGACCGACCATCACTTTGACTTGGGCCTTTTCTTCTGGCGTCACTTTCAGAGAAGCGGGTTTTTCAGCTCGGTCAAGAGAGAAAGGGGGAAGACCAGTCGACCGTCCTGGGGTCGCCTGGTCTCGACAGTAAAACCAGGTCGACTGCCAACCGCGGACCGACTCTGGGAAAGTGATGGAAGGAAAACAACTCTTTCCCCTCGTCTGGATCGCCAGGCCCCCACACAGCTGGACCACTTGCGTCCTCTCGTCACTCGACTTGGCCTTCTTAACCGACTGAGAGCGGCAGGTAAGGATATGCTTGAAGAGTCCCCAATGGGGGCGGCAACCCAAGAAACCCTCACACATGGAAATGAAAGCAGCGAGGTATACGATGGAGTTTGGAGTGAAGTGGTGGAGCTGCGCTCCGAAGAAGTTCAAGAAGCTCCGGAAAAAAGGATGCGGCGGCAGAGAAAATCCACGGTCGATATGGGTGGCTAGAAGCACGCACTCACCGTCACGGGGCTGCGGCTCGATCTCTCTCCCCAGGAGACGCGCAGCTTCGTGGGGAATGACTCCCCCCTCGACCATGTCATCGAGATCCTCTTGCCGGATCACCGACGGCATCCAATCCCCTTGGATCCAGCCCCAGGGCAGAGTAGACCTTGAGGAGGATCCGCCCGGAGCACATCTCTTCCCTTTCCCCTGCGTCGCCGCCTTCTTCACGCGCTCGAGCGCAGAGGTCTTGTCCTTCGCCATCGTCACCGACAAGTCTCGCACGGGCATGTGGCGCTAGGGGGAGAGCAGAGGTAGCGGAGGAATTTGCGAAGGCATAGAGGAAGAAGAAAGCGCACTGGTTAGAAACCCCGAGCCAGCGATTTATAAGAAGTCGCTCCCGAGTGGCTGAGTGTTAGGCCTAGGCGATCCAGCCAAATCCCGCAGCAGACGCACGCACGGTATGTGGCGAAAAAGGTGGAGCGGAAATCGAGAAGCTTCCGCTTTATCGCTTCTGATTACTGCGGCCGCTCCCGTCCCGCGCGCTTCCCAAAATCCAAATCCCATGACATCCGCGGGCTGCAGAACAACTTGCCAAAACAGAAGACCCTGCTCGCACCGGCACTCGGTATGTCACAGGTAAAGAAATTCACTCGACGAAAGGCCTGGAATGGATCAAGGCGACTGAAAGAGGTTGATGACGTCATCCATGACGGTCGACCCAAAACGAGGCACTCAGGTAACCCAAAGAACCAGTCGGAAAGATCACCAACTCTTTCCCCACTCTAACCTCGATCCATTCGGGGGCTAATGATGAAGCTATGTACCTAGGGTAGGGGCACGGACCTGTCCAAAAGAGCCCTACCCAAGGACATCCCTAGAAGAAGTCATCTTTCAATCGACTTGAAAGTATCTCACTCAACCAAGAAGCTATCACTCGACCACGAAGCCAACCACTCGACTGGCCAGGAGACCTAAAGTCACTCCGCAGGCAAACGGTCGGCTATTAAGTAGTCTTTATAGTCATTATAGCATTTTATTACCAGCGTTACCAGTAACGCCCTGCATTAATGTACATTGAACCCTTGGTAATGTGAGCTGGCCGGGTCTTGGCGAACTCTATATAAGCCACCCCCACCTCGGTATCAAGGGTTCGCACCCCGGTTATTCACACGCTTATAATCCAATCGACCGCCTTCGGGCACCGAGACATAGGGCTGTTACTTCCTCCGTGAAGGGCCTGAACTCGTACATCTTTGTGCGCTTACAACTTCCCAATAGCTGAGATCTAGCCTCTCCATACACACCCCCCTACATCACTGTCAGAGTTAGAACCACGACAATAGGCAATAGTGAGTTTGCAAGCCCATCTCAGTGAGACCGAGATCCCATCGGTGAGACTGAATTGATTAGGGTTTCTGGTAGTGTCTATGTCAAGAGAACTCGGTGGCGCCGGATAAAAGTTTCGGTGGGGCCGAGTTTGACTTTTGGTTTGGTACATATGTGGATGTGAGAAAGTGGTTGAGGGCTGTGGAGCATATCACTAAGCACTTTGAGCAAGCAAGCCATTAAGCAACACCTCATGCCCTCTTAATAGTATTGGCTTTCCTATGGACTCAATGTGATCTTGGATCACTAAAATGGAAAGTGTAGAGTCCTGAGCTTTGAGCTTGAGCCAATCCTTTGTCCTTATCATCTCGAAAGGGTTCCACATCCTCTAGTCCATGCCACTCCATTGTTGAACTTATCTTAAGCATACTAGATGAAAGCATTAGTCCAACAAGAGATATGTTTACATTAATTACCAAAATCACCAAGGGAGCACTTTTGCTTTCAGCTGGTTGAACAGGACGCCGTGGCGGCTGGATGAACAGGACCCCATGGAGGGATGGATGAACAGTAGCCCGTGGATGAACAATAGCTAGTGGAGGTAGGAGGAAGACATGGTGGATGAATAGTGTAGGTGGAGGCTGAAGGAAGTTGACGGTGGGTGAACAGTAGCCCGTGGAGTCCCGTTTTGCGGTACGCCAGACCCCTCCGATGAACAAGACCCCCATTTCGACCGTAGCGCTCCAACAGAAGTCTGTGTCCTCCTTTTTGTCAGTATGCTACACCCCTCCCGATGAAAAGACCCTTGTTTCGACGGTAGCACTCCAACACAAGTCCGTTTCCTCCATTTTGTGGTACGCCACACCACTCCTGATGAACAGGACCCCCGTTTCAACCGTAGCTGGTCGAACAGAAGGCCGTTTCCTCTGTACTGCGGTACGGCAGACCCTATTTCGGCTGTTCCGTCCAAGCCGGTTGGCTCCCATTGAACAGGACGTATTCCGACCCAGTCTGTTGCCTGCCGATGAACATGACAATGTTTCTCTGTTCCGACCCACCCGTCTGGCTGCCCGATGAATAGGATGCCATTGTTGCTGTCTGTTGCCTCTCCATGTACACCAGCCCTGGACGTACATATGCGTGAGTATGCATTTGAGACCCCGCCCGTATGTGCATACGTGGCCGTATTTTTTGGCATGTGGCTGTATGTACGTGTACACTGTTTAGAAGGGACTGACTGAACTGCTACATCGGGGGCTCTACTACTACACGTGTCGCTGCTTGCTTGGCCACGGTTCATCATTGCAGAGAGACCGATTGACCAGTATGTATGTACACATTCGCGCCAGAATGACAACTCTACGTATGCCTCGACCATGTGGGTCCCGGCTATCATCGAGGATAAGGAGGCACTTCATTGCATGTGAAGTTATTGATGGTGGGTCCGAGCTGTCAAGGGGAGGATTCATTTTTTTCGCGCCTAATATGGAGGCACTTTCCTTGTGCCCGAAGATATAGCTGGTGAGTCCCACCTGTCAAGGAGGAAAATGCTTTTTTGCAAAATACAACTAAGCCAAAATACAGAGGCCCTTCCTACAGGTCCCTGCTATCAGGTGGAGGAATCATTATTTTGCACGTAATAAGGAGGAACTTCCTTGCTGCGGCCGTGGAACCACATGTCAGCCTCTCCACGTACAGTCCTCTTCTGATGTAAGTCATTCTTGACCACGTTGACCATGCCGCGCTGAGAGCACCAAGGCGGTGGACGACGACGAGGCCTAGGAAGGGAATGACCCGAAGCCGGGGAAGACTTGACAGTTGTTTCCCACGCGGAGGGGTGTATGAGGGTTTACTAGTTGGGCTATAGTGTGAGGCTGCCGTCGCTAGAGAATAACAACAGGTTTGGGTCAGTATAGGGATTGCCAGGCTAGCGATGGGAGTAGGGTGGGGCGGTGAGGCCTGTGCGGCAGCAAAGCCAGCCATGGCAGGCAGGAGCAGGCGGCACGACCGACGCTGGTTTGGGCGTCTAGAGCAACAAGACCAGAGGTTGAAGAAGCACTATGGCTGTTGGATGGACATAATACGGTCGTTGGAGCTAGAATCGTTCATATTGACTAAGTTGACAAAGCCCTCCATCCGCGTCAACTTAGTAGGCCCACAAGTCAGCCTCCAACTATGATGGGTCCTAGATAGCAGGGGGAGTATTCATTTTTGTGTGCGGAATAAGGACACACGTCCTTCCGTGCAAAGATATAGCTGTTGGGTCCGAGCTGTCAGCGGCAGGAAAGTTTTTTTTGTGAAATACAGAGGCCCTTCCGGTGGGTCCCTACGGTCAGGTGGATGAATCATTATTTTGCCCTTAATAAGGAGGCACTTCCTTGTGTGCGGCCATGGACCCAGCTGTCAGCCTCTCCACATACAACCCTCTTCCGATGGATGTCGTTCGTTGACCACGCCGCGCCGAGAGCACCAGGGCGGTGGAAGACGGCGAGGCCTAGGAAGGGACCGACCTGGAGCCGGGGAAGACTCGGCAGTGGTTGCCCACTCGGTGGGGAGTATGAGGGTTTACTGGTTTGGCTGCCGTCGCAGAAAAATAACATGAGGTGTGGGTGAGTAGAGCAATGTCCTGGCCAACGATGGACTAGGGTGGGGTGGTGCGGCCTATGCGGCAACACAGCCGGTCATGGGAGGCAGGAGCAGGCAGTCCCACCGGCGCTGGTTTGGGCAGCTGGTGTCGGTGTCAAAACCGACAGATCTCGGGTAGGGGGTCCCGAACTGTGCGTCTAGGGATCGAAGGTAACAGGAGACAGGGGACACGATGTTTAGCTTGGTACGGGCCCTCTTAATGGAGGTAATACCCTATGTCCTGCTTGATTAACTTTGATGAGTATAGGGGTTACAAGAGTTGATCTACCACGAGATCGTAATGGCTAAACCCTAGATGTCTAACCTATATGATTATGACTGTCTCTTCGGACTAAACCCTCTGGTTTATATAGACACCGGAGGGTGCTAGGGTTGTACAGAGTCGGTTTAGAGAGAAAGGAATATTCATATCCGCATAAGCTTGCCTTCCACACCAAGCAGAGTCCCATCCAGACACAAGGGAAGGCCTTCTATCTTGTATCTTCACGGCCCATCTATTCGGCCCACATCACGTAGCCCGGACACCCGAGGACCCCATAATCCATGACTCCCTCAGTAGCCCCTAAACCAGTCTTCAATGACGATGTGTCCGGCATGCAGATTATCTTTGGCATTGCAAGGCAGGTTCCTCCTCCGAATTCTTCAAAGCAGTTGATCGTTAGTACTATATCCGGCTCTGTACAACAGTCATACCTCTGAATTAGAATACAGATAGGTTCCGGCCTCTGAATATTTCACTAGTGAGACGTTACGTCCAGCCGTTTTATTACTTCGAATCATTTTTGGCCTCCCGTTTCGTGCTTCGATACGCAACCTCTGGCAACACGTCTTCTCAAAGCAGAGATCGCGCCCCTCATTATGGGATTCTCATCAATACGAGTTTTGGTAACCTATCCGTGCGGTTCGCGTGACCCCTTGGGAACAGGCGAGTTTTAAGGCTCGAGGGAGGGGACGCTTGATATTCGCAGTCCATATAAGTGGATAGAACCCATCTGTTCCACCCCACGCCTCATTCTCTTTGCCTCTCCGTCCCCGAGCTCCAGGGCCCAAACTCCAAGCTCTTCCCTTCCCGACAACTCCTCGGACATGGCCGGTTCTCAAGGGAAGTGGGTGCCCTCCTCCGTCACGGAGGAGAACATCAAGGAGTTGTGGGAAGCACAGTATTTGAACGCGGAAATTAAGCACATACTTCCCGATCTGGCGCAGGTCATCCCCACTCCGAGCCAAGGTGAGAGGGTGGTGTTTACCCCCCACTTCCTCCGTGGACTCGGATTCGCTCTTCACCCCTTTGTAAGGGGTCTCATGTTCTACCACGGGTTAGATTTTCACGATCTGGCCCCAAACACATTCCTTCACATCTCGGCATTTATTGTCGTGTGTGAAGCCTTCCTCTGTGTCCCTCCACATTTCGGCTTATGGCTCAAGATTTTTAATGTGAAACCGAAGGTGGTCAATGGGCAACACGTGGACTACGGTGGCGCCATGGTGAGCAAGCTCCCAAAGTCAATTGGCCAAAGGGATTCTTTGTGGACACCGTCAAAATATGGCAACAGGAATGGTTCTATATTACAGAACCCCACGGCTCCAAGTGGGCAGCCGCACCAGCCTTTAGATCCAGACCCCCGCTGAGGCTTACATCCTGGACCGACAAGGGTATGGACTGGGGGTCAGTCCCTGAGGTGCTGCTACTGCAGAAACATGTCAAGAGCATGATAGCGAAGGACGTTACCCTTGCCGACGTAATCCAAGTGATGTTGATCTGCTGAGCACTTCCCTGCCAGAGGCGGCCCCTCAAGATGTGGGAGATCAATATGGTAGGGCCGCAGAACCTACAACGGTTCTATGGAACAATGCATAAGGGGGTCTGGAAGCTGCTTTTTAAGAAGTAGAAATCGTGGCCGAGGTCCTCAGATGACACCGGCCCCGACTGCAACCATCCGTCCTCCAAGGTAAATTCTAGAAACTCCAAACACCAATAGGCTTCAACAATCCGAGGGGGAGGTGCTAAGTAGTCCATCCCCTTACATGTCTGGATTAAGAAGGCGGAGCAGATCCGATGTCCGGCTCCGCTCCCCGAAGACCCAGCCAATCCTCTTCTAATGAAGATGCTGGTCCCGGCACCATACCAGGCACCGACAAGGAAGGACAAGAAGAAGAAAAGGGAGGAGAGAACTTCGGATGCAATACCCAGAGATGCTGATGCCCTGTCCTCTCACGAGGGTGATGACGACAATGAGGAGGAGGAGGAGGAGGAGGAAGATCCTCCTCGCAAGGGTAAAAACAGAGCGGCCTCCGAAGACCTAGGAGCCGAAGCATCCCAGAGGGACAAAATTACCCTCCCCGATGACTCGGGATCAGACGCCGAGGTTGCCCCGAAGTGCCGGCGCCGGACTAAGCCCCAAGCCGGCTCGTAAGTGGTTCATGATTTTTCGCACTTATTCAATCAATAAACTGTGATGATAACTCTAAGTTCTATCTTTTAGTCCGGCCCGCGATCTTCCCCCACTATCTTCGTCCTCGAGGGATCTGCCACTGGAGATGATGGAGAGCGGGTCGCCTCCATTAGCCTCCCCGCCGCCTAAGGCGGATGATGCCGAGGTGTCATCTCTTAGGCCCCCCGCAAGCCTTGAAGAGACGCAGGGGGCGATTTAAGGATGCCAGAAGGTAATACCTCGGCTGCCGGAGGGTCGCGGAGGATGGTCCTCATGGAGACCGGCGACGAGGGCCCCGGTCAATCCATTCCCCAGCCACAGACTGCTCCGGTGACCAATACAGCCCCGAAGTCTCGTGAACGAGCCCCTACGAGAGAAAAGGGAGTGGCAACCTCTGCTAATCCGAAGGTGCGAAATACCACAATGGACGCTCTTCAAAGTGCATCCGTCCTAGATGAGCAGCGCATCCTGACAGGTGCGGTGTCTAAGAAGATTCAGTCCGCCAAGAGCGGACTGAACGAAGTCTTCGCCAGCCTGCTAGCAGGCTTCGAGGTACGCAATGTAATGTTTTTGATCTTTTTTATGAGAGATATGCCCGTATATAGATAGTAGCCCCTGAGACTCTGTTCGGTTTTGTGAAAGAAAAGCGAGCAGAGGATCAATAATAAGTTGTCACGTGGTAACATGCTATTTTATTTGAATTTCAAAACAGGCCTCTCTGTTAGCGGCGACTGCCCAGTCAGTGGAGATTCCTGAACTCAAACGGAAACTGGAGTGAGCCGATGAGGATCTAGTCCTTGTCAACACGCGACTCGACCAAGCGCAAAGTATAAGATACATCTTGCTGTATGCCTGTTTATTTTCGTGCTTTTGTGGAAATTGAAGAGCTTTATTGTGCATGGTTTTACAGATGGTGCCGCCGCAGTGGAGACCCTCAGAAGAGAGCTTTCTCAAGCCATAGAGGAAGCAAGGGTAAGCAAAGCAGCCGCCGATGAGGCGGATGCGGACTTGATGGCCGAACAGGCCGCTCGGCGCCGTTTTGAGGAACAGGTGACCGAGATGGATCAAAAACTCAAGGACACCGCCGCCAAGTGCGATTCCTTAGAAATAGAAAATAAGGCGAAGGGGATCAAACTCGCCAAGGCCCTTCAAGATGCTTCGGAGGCACGGTCCGAATCTCACGCAACACGCGAGGAAATCCGTCAAGCCAGTCAGATAGCGGCTGGTAAGCCTTTTCTTTTATAGGCTAAATTTGGGGACCAGAAGTATGCTCTACTTAATCAACTATGGAGTTCTCTAGACGCATATGTGGATCTGCCAACGAGTGCTGCGGCTGCAACTCAATTCTTCCAAGCACAAGAGGGGTACGAGGCGGAGATGCTCTTCTGGTCGCAACTTGTGGGGTAGGAGCATCCCCTACTGCTAAACGACCAGATGGCGCAATGGGCGCAGCTATATAAGATGTCCGGTGCGGCCATGAAGGACGTCATAGTCTGGTTCCGGCTGAAGTCATTCCAGATAGCTACTTCGGCCTCATGCTGCGTCTCGTCGATGCGCTGCCCCGGATTGACGCTGCCAAGAGGTGGTCATGTATGGAAGGATCGTGTATGGCTTACGCCCGTGTCAAAATGGACTGGGTGAAAATGAATGCCGAAAAGGTGGCAGTTGAGGGTTCTCCCGAAAGCAAGGCCCACCGCACACCGGAGCACTATTTTGAGGACATGCTAAAAGGTGCTTGCCTTATAGAGGGCCAATGCTCTAAGGACGCAGTGTTTGAATAAAAGGGTTCGAACTGTCCTGGGATTTTTGTTATAAACTAAATGTCTTGTAATATATTCATTCCTTGATGAAAATTTTTATCCTCGTGTGCGGCCGTTTATTATATCTGAGAGTTCCCAGTCGTCGGCTTCAGCCCCCATGTAGATGCTACTGGGGTGTTCGGAATTGCACATAACTACACTTAACCCAATGTCTTGGTCCTTGAAGGAGGTGTTAGTGCGGCGAACGAGGCAATTAGACTATTCGGTTTTATTTCTCTCACTTAGCTATAGGAGTTTGACAATGGGTCTATTAGGTAGCCCCTAGTATCACTAGAAAAAAAATACACTTCCGTGATGATACGTGTTTGTCACAGTAGGTCGCGTTTTTTGTCATGCATGTACATCCATGACAAATTTATGACAGAATCAAGATAGTCATACCTGTGCTGTCGTAGAAGTGTTCCATGACATTACCAAAATTATCATCACAGAAGTGTCCACTTCCATGACGATAAATCGCGCATCACAGAAGTGCTTTCGTCAAGGGTGACTGACACGTGGCATCCACCGTAACGGAACGCCGTTAAGCTATTGGGTCGGGTTTTTGATCCGATAACCCGTTAACAGCCCCGACAAATGCAAAATTTCCACATGTAAAATTCTTATTGGCCGGATGAAACACGTGTCAGCTCGTCAGTGGGTCAGATAGGCGCCTATGATACGTCGACACGTGGCATGGCCCAACAAAGGCCCATTCCTGTGAAAAGGCCGACCCGTTTGACTTGGTCAAAAGGTGGTGGGCCGGCCCATGGAAAGCCTGTTAACGGCCTATTCGCATATAGCCCATTTACAACCCGCTGACCCAAGGCCCGTTATGCCCTATCCGAATTAGGCCCAGTAGCGTCATCTGGGCCATCCAATATGATTCCAGCCCGTTTTCACTTCTGGCCCATTTATGGCCCATGACGTCTTTCGGCCCATATGAGGCCCTATGTAACTCTTGGCCTATTAACGGCCCGTGGTGAAACTAGCCCGTAATCAATAGTGTATCACTTTACACCCATTAACGGCCCGTGGTGAACTGGCCCATAATGAACAGTGTATCAATTTATACCCATTAACGGCCCGTTATTCCATTGGGCTGTTTCCAGCCCATGTTATCTATCGGCCTTCTCAGAGCCCATTTATTCTTGGGCTCATTTCCAGCATTCATTTACTTACGACCCGTTACTGTCATTTTCTGCTTGTGGGCCAAATTCAGCCCGTGGTTACAGTCGGCCCGTTTGTGGTCTGTTAACACGTTGGGCCATTTTCATAGCGTCATCAAATACAGCCTATTAATGATGGCCCGTTATGGTCGGCCCATGAATGGACGATTCCAACTCTAGCCCGTTTACGGCCATAATTTGGCCTGTTATTGGCCCATGTTTGGCCAATCGATCATACGGCCCGTATAAGGCCCATTGATGATAGGATCCGTAGAAGGCCCATTGTTTCTATGGCCCGTAGAAGGCCTACTGTTTCTACGGCCCGTAGAAGGCCCACTGTTTCTACGGCCCGTAGGAGGCCCAGTGTCACTACAGTAAATATTAGCCCATGGTTATTGTGGCCTAGTTTTAAAAAAATAGGTTATTGCAGCCACTAGTTAACCGTGGAAAAAGAACTGCAATGACTACAAGAAAACAAATAAACAAGCCAACAAGGAAATAAATAAGCAAGCAACTAACGCTAGGCTATCACGGCTATTACACATATTACATCCACTGGGCATCAAAGTTTGCCACCAGTGCAAATATAGGGAACAAAGCAGCATATCATATACACTGGCCGTCAAAATTGGCCACCAGTGCAAATAAACGCGGCAGCAAAACAAGAGCATAACTGAAACAACTTCAGAAGAGCTCAAGAAATGTTATCCTGGGTATCCACCATGCTGGCAATAAGCTTAGCAAGCTGATTAGCTTTGTCCTGTTTGGCGCTAAAATCCTCCAACGCTTGCTGCTGAACCAGAAAGTATGCATCTGATTGCTCCAGGGACTTTCGCACTCCTTCCGCTTCTTGTCGCAGCACAGCTGATTGATGTCTTTCAGCTTGTTGTGGAGACTCAAGAAACCGAACTGATTCAGACAGTGAGTTTGAATAGCTTATGCAAGCGGTAGTGGCCAGTAACTCCAACACTAAATCAAGACAGGATGTGTCACTATCCTGAACCTTATCTGCATTACTTCCTTTACCGTTGCTTAATAAGGCACTCTTCCCCAATATTCTGTCAGCATTCTAAAAGAAGAAACAAGCAGACACATAACAAGTTTAGCATGTACTAGTATATGAAACTCATTTCGGTGAACCAGTTCATTAGTAAGGTGGATAGGATTAAACTACCAAGTCTTCTATTGCTAAGTACTAGTACATAATAAAAGCACCAAACAAACATATACATATGTCCTATGGTAGCAATGGAATCATAAATTAGAACAGTTGTTCTTCAGGTTTAGGCACTTGTTCTACATGAACAGAGTACAGTAAGACACAAGAATATAATACTTAAAAATAGGAAATGAGCTCATAGACCTTACCACATTCTTGGTTCGGGACCAGTACAGAACAAGGCGTTCCCAGTCATCGTCCAGTAAATGTGTCTCAGGAGAACATAAGGGAATTTGATGAGTTTCTTTACCGGTGAAGTGCGTTTTCTTTAGGTAATTCTGATACTGCCACAAGCATTCTTGAAGATTGCAGAGGTATTAGCATAGGTTACCTCATCCTGAGTTTCCAAATCGGTCCTTCTCTATAGAGAAAAATGGGAAAATTTGCTGTATTATAACCATCATGGAGGTAGGATGTATGGGACGAAGCAAATTAATTGCCATGAATAACATTACTTACACATAACTCTTGGACAAACACCTGCAACTGGCATTTTCCTTCATCTTCAGTATAATATTTCCAAATTGGGAAGATACGCACATACGATTTAACAACATCAAATGCGATAGATGCTAAACTACGACTAGCTGGTTGTGCTTCCTCCACAGGAATAGGCGTACTAACTGGTGGATTTGGGGTTCGCCATGATAGTACTGGCCCTTTGGGCACTGGAGCTGCCTTACTAACTGCTCTTGTTTGGGAGCTCTCTGGTGGAGATGGTGCTGTGTCAACAGGAACTGGGTTACTGTCGGCTGGGGTTAGATTGGGTGAAGCTGGTTCTCTGACCATTGTAGTAGGAGTACAATCTGTGAGAGTTTGGGTTGTGTGTGGTAGGGCTGGTTCTTGTGCATGTACAACCGGGGTGCTATCTCCACCAAGAGGTAGCACTGTTTTATTTGAAGACCATGTTTTTAGTCTGCGAGATACTGGCATCACCCGCTCCAATTCAAATGGCTGATAAACAGGAAACATAGTTGAATGTACAGATATTGTATGAGAGACAGATGCAATAGATAGTGTGGAAAAAAGAGGGCATGAAATAGTTGACATGTATATTGTTTAACTAAAATGGATAGCATGACATAATTTCACATATATGATGTCTATCTAAACTGGATATCATAGCATAACATAATTCAAAGATATGATGAATAACTAAACAGGATCGCATGACATAATTCACCTACATGTTATCTAAGTAATCAGGACCGCATCATTTAATTCACATATGTGATTTATATGCTAAACAGAGGGCATTCGATATGATGTCTGAACTAAGAACATGGTGTTGAATATTGTGTATATGATGTCTAAACTTTGCAATGGAAGACACCGTATGCATGATATGAGCAGTATAACTGTGCCAAGTTAGATCATACACCTCAGTGGGGGAATAGGACTGGTCATCTGTCTCTGAATCCATCTCTGAGGAGCTATCGGGACCCAACAAGAGATCTGCTTCGACAGGTAGCACTGTCTGCTCTGAAGGACTTGTTTTCACTCCAGATTTTTCCATCTCCCACCCAAATGGCTGATTCACAGGAAGAGTAGTTTAATGTACAAACATTCTCGACAAATGGAAATGTAATGAAGAAAAGGATGGGCAAGATATCACTCAAATATATGATGCCTGGTTAAACAGGATGGCATTGCACATTTCACATATATTATGGCTGCCTAAAAGACATGAGACTGCATAATTCCCATATATGTCTAAACTAAGCAGATGACATATATGATGTCAAAAGTAGGCACTGCAAGGCAACATATGCATGATATGACTAACATCATCATGCCAAGGTAGAGCAAACACCTTGGGAGGTAAATAGGAGTGGTCAGCGGCGTCCGAATCTGCCTCAGAACAGATATCTTCCTTTGGATTCAATCTGGAGAGGGGTGGGGAGGGTTTGCCATTGAACCCACCATGGAGCAATGTCTGCATGACATTGTATTGCCGCGCAAAACTCTTCTCCTTTTCTCTACATGTTCAGCATGACTGTGTACAATATCTGACATGCATACGGAAAAATATGGTGAGCTTATGTAAGGAGAGCATGCAGAAATTTAGAGTGATGGTAACAACCACTGGATCGATGTTTTTCCATTGAACCAAAATAGCCCTAATGGATCGACATGAATCTATAGTAATAAGTGATGTAACAAGTGTACAACCTCTTTGCCGTAGCCGTGTCGACCTTAGCATCACTGGGTTGGTCGCTGAAGCAGTTGAGGCAGAGGTGGCTGTCGGAGGTGTGGAGGAAGATCTGAGGAATCTGTAGACGGCGTCCAGGGCACTGCTCTGTTGTGATGGATTGTTCTGTCATTGGAGCAGCTCCGCTGAGCCGTAAGATATCAAGGCTGAAGCAGCACAAGACATACACCGTCAATCTCAAGTGGGATTCTAATAGCATCTTCAATATGATGTAAAATGGATGTAAAATTAACATCACCAAAAACCACCTAACTACAACAGATGCGGTAAAAACTGCTGACTCTGAACTTAACTGTCGAAAATGAAATTTACTATGGAATCTGAATGCTACTGTCGAAACTGAACGCAATCGTAGCAGAGAGGCAGTTGACATGTAGTTTATGGAGGGCCTGCATCTCATCTTCAACCTGCACCCCCTTGAGCCGCCAGCCACCACCGGCCGAACTGCCGGCCCCAGCGCCATCTCGCCGCCCCAAAACAACTCGCCACCGCCGCCCCGGCCAGCCCTTTAGGCCCCCCGCCCCACCCTGAACCCTAAGATAGATAGTGGGGTACCTCTCTGGTGAGCCCCCGTACCCGCTGCGGGTAGTTCTTCCTTAACTTCGGCGAGCCCCCCAACCCCTGAAAATCGACTGACCCAAAAGTCGATTTAGTCGACTGAAGTGTGGCTTAATCGGAGCAGAGCAGCAGCATGAGCGAGGGGGAGAGCAGCAGCAGCAGCTGGGCGAGCGAGCGATCGAGCGAGAGCCGAAGCAGCAGCAGCAGATCCGGCTGGTATGGACGGCACCGCCGAAGGGGCCTCGCACTGGGGGAGAGCCGCCATGGAGATGTCGCCCGCGGTGCCGGCTTCAAGGTAGCCGCTCCATGGGGGTGCGGGATGGAGCACCATCGGCGCCGGGAAATCGACTTAAGGAGAAGGTGCGATGCGATGAGTGTACAACCTCTTTGGTGGCGCTGAGTAGGCCTCGGCTTTGTCCGAGGAGTCGGTGAGGATGCTGCGGTTCCGATGGAGCAGGTTAAAGCGGCGCTGTGGGGATGGAGCAGCCGCGATAAACGAGGCGATCGTCGGAGAAGCCCCTTGGAGGTGGAGGACGGGGCGGCTGAACCAGCGGACGACGAGATGGACGACAGATCCTCATCCGGGGAGGTGGACGAGGGACGTCAGGGAAGAGGCTCCGGCTGGGCAGCTGTGACGTGGCGGACGGAGGAGGGTGGGGTTTCGCGGCTGGAGCGGAGAGGTTATGGCGGCCTAGTATTTCGAATGGCGAAAAGGGGGCGATGGGAGGGGGTGAAGCATGACAGAGGAACACGCTTGTGCAAAATGTAGGGTGTGTTACAAAAGTACCCCCCACCGATTTGAACTAGCGGCCCTTTCGGCTTAGTGTTAGAAGGGGGATTTCGCGTGTCGGGATTTGGCAGCTGGAGGGAGTTTTCGCGCGCGTTGTAATTTCGGGATAGCAAGGCGCGGGTTGTGAAGGCACCAGTTTTGGGAGCACAATATCCGAATTTTCGGGATATAACTAGATGCGGGTTGAATTAGGGACAAGCCTAACGTGTAGTAATATTGTACTTGTACGTACCAAATCAATTCGCACTTCCCTCAACCAAAAAGAAAACGAAAAAAATAAAACTATTCACACCCCACAAAGAGAGAGTCTTGCCCCATTTTACTATACAAATGCTATTCAAAGCTACTCCCTCCTTCCATCTATATAGGGCTAATGCGTTTTTCGATGCTAACTTTGACCAAATATTAGAGCAATGATATATGACATGCAACTTACACAAAGCACACCGATAAATTCGTCTGTGAAAAGTTCTTTCACCGATATAATTTTCACATTGTGCATGTCATGTACTATTAATATTGTCAATAGTCAAAGGCGGTCTTAAAAATCTCATTACGCCCTATATAGATGGAAGGAGGGAGTATGAATCCATGTTATGTCTTATTAAATTTTTTCGCTTGCTGTATAATGCATGTAACCTACTCATACCAACATTTTTGTGCATTCCAAATGTCTATACTACCGCTGCAATTCGAACTAAATTTGAATTCGTTTCTGTATTTCAATAAGAATCTACAATCATGATTGTTGCCAACTTCAACCATCATAGTTTCCTTGCTATCCGCCAGATATAAATCAGACGGCCTATAATGCAGGATGGCAGGCACACCATCATCAACAACTCCATTTTTTATAAGAGTAGAGATAAAATATATTAAATCTAGTATACCATGTTCATAACCACACCATGTGTATCACCGTTATATATATTCACACATCTGTCGGTTTGAAACACTATGATAAATTCTTCAAATATTCGAATTCGCTTTTTATAATGAAGTACATATGATCTCTATTCGTCTTTTACACCCACACAACCCTCTTATCTTTGTAGCTAGCGCTTACTTTCTCTTGTGCATGCACACACCCGCGTCCCTCTCACCCTCCCTCAGCATTCTCTAGCTCCATCGCGCAAATACGTCTTTTCACTTTAGGTCGTTCACCCACGGTGTGTGTAGGCCCCCAGCTCCTTCTTTATGGCACACACTGATCGATATGCCTCTCTAGACAGGTGTGCCTAGCACAAACACAAGCTTCCCCTCTTCTCTTGTCACCATCCATGCCTCACTCCCACCACTCTTTTCATCGTTCTCATACTCACACACTCCTCCCCCTCGATATAGTATGCCTCTCGTACCACCTCCTACATGCATCCCTCTCTCTCTATCCTTCTCCTCGTGCCTCATTTGCTTCTAACACACACATGCATGTATACCGATCGATCTCCCAACATATACATAGATCGACTTTAACTACCCCCCATCGATCGACGTACCTCACAAGTTATGTCTCTCCTTTCTCTTACAAAGGGCGATTGATCTTCCTATGTAGTTACGTCTGCTTACCACAGCCACATCGGCCCCCTCATCATTCGTGCATGCCTCCTGACCCACCTGTCACACGCACGTGCACAGACAACAAGCAGCCATCTCCTCTCTTATTGATATTGCGGGTGTGCCCCCCGTTTGTCTAGCAAGCCTATCCCACCATTTGTTAGAAGCAACTCCACTACCACCCCCTCCAACACTCTAGCTCTGTCTCTCTCCCAACCTTATTCATCTCCTGCACATATGCATGGACGCCGATCGATCTCCCTTAATACATGAGGCAGATCGATCTCCTTAATACATGAGGTAGGCCTCTCTCCTCCTCCACACATATACTAGCCATTGTACCTCTATAGTTAATTGGGCCTCCCTCTTCCCCCACCACACACCGATAGTCGAGCGCTGCAGGTAGGTATCCATGCCATAGAGACAAACTGCACATGTCCCATCTCACGTTCCAGTAGGCCAGCCACTCTATATCTTTGACCTGGGCACACACAAATTCGACAGCACTCTTTATCGATCCGCGCGCGTGCACACACACACACATCATCCCTCTCTTCGATTCTATGGACACCTCATGCCGATGACACCTCCACTCTCTTCTCCTGGATCGCCCCCTCTATATATATATGTTATATCCAGGACTCTATTTCACACACATTGCATATGTTAATTTTTTTGATTGACCCCCCCCCACAAAAAAAACGCTCAAAGCCCACACACTATATCTCTGTAGGTTTGTATCTCTCTCACACAACCCCACATAGGTGTTGTACGTATACAAGAAGAGAATAGGTGCACCGTGCACGTACTCACGCTTCGTACCCAGCCACACCCGCGCGGGTACATGGTGGAGCTCATTTCTTTATGAAATGGCAGCCCACGTGCTAATTTGAATGCCTATAGTGGTTGTTTACCTAAGGAGGTCGTGTACCACGCGTGCACGAAACAAAGTTCGACTTGATGCATTGCCGCATTATTTTTAAATAAATTTATAGCGCTCAATGGCGCGTACACAGAATATAAAACAATTTTTATGGAGGAAAAGGTAGTCCGCTCTTTAGAGTATCTCACACAAGGCTTCGGTGGCCTCTCTCTCTCTCTCACCGTTGGTCACTGATCCGGCCGCATCCCGTCCGCCGGGGGAAAGGGAGTGCGGTGACCTCTCTCTCTTTTTCTCACCGTTGGTCACTGATCCGGCCGCATCCCGTAGGCCGGGGGAAAGGGAGTGCGGTGGCCTCTCTCTCTCATCGCTGGTCATTGATCCGGCCGCATCCCGTCCACCGGGGAAAGGTAGGAAGTGCATCATTTCTCCGTTCGACGGCGGCAAGGCAGCACGTCCTGATCTGCGGTACACGCCGTTCTCTCTGACCAAGCTCCGGCGCGGCAGGGCCTACGCCACCTGCTCGCAGATTCCGCCTGCCGCCGCTCACCTAGTTACATCTCGACGACCTCCAGGTATCCCCTCCGGCCTTGCTCCATTGCCCGTTTTCCCACATCGCTGCATGTGGATCTTCCATAGTTCCTTGCCCAAAACGTAGCTCGTCCGGCGTACTTTCCATATTGCATTCTCGTCCTCACACCGTTTTAGACAAACACAACCGTGTTGTTATCTTCCCTTAGGACAAGGAATATGCTTCTTGTTTGTTGTCGCATGTGTCATCAACTATTATTGGCCAGTAATTGTTTCCTTTCTACCTCTTTTTTGCAAACAGGGCTATCCATTTCACCTCGTTGCTATTGCGACCTTTTGGTGAACTGCACAAATCACTTTTTTCTTCAGAGTGTTTTGTGCAATTGTACTAAAATGTCACACGGGCAACGTCTCTACATTTCAGTGCGACTGCACAAAGGGAGATTGGTTTTGCTCTATCCTCCTCATCCAACTCCGAGCCTAATCTTCTCCAACTAGTTAGTCTTAAGAGAGACTGCAAAGGTGACCGGCTTCTATTTGTGTGTTTATTATTTCATCAGCAGTCCTCTGTTATCATAATCACACTTGCTATCTTTGGAACAGGGACGCTCAGCTCTATTTTAGTGGAACTGCACAAAATGATCGGAATGTTGCATGCTCCAGACAACTACTTTTTTCCCAACATGCCTTGTTGATTTAGAAAGAGCTGGGGGGGGGGGGACGTTGCTGCCAATGAAAGCATGGATCAATTTTAATTTAACACCTTCTCACAACTTTGTCTTCAGTTGTGATGTAATTATTAGCTCTGATCTTCTAATAATTGACATGCATTAGCAAGGAAGTTACTTTTTTATTGTTTCCGAAAGAGCATCAATGGCAAGACATGCGAAATAAAAGCTGAAAGCTCACACCATTGTACAATTCCATGTTGCTGGAAAATTATTTGTATAGTACGTCAATTATCTAAACAAATGATGGAAGCTTGATAGCATTGCCAGAATCCTCTTCATCATCCGGGTCCATGTGCCATGCACAAAATTATACTCCTTCATTCCTAAATATTTGTCTTTTTAGAAATTTCAAACGGGCATATTTTAGAGTGTAGATTCACTCATTTTGCTTCGTATGTGTACTCCCTCCGTTCCTAAATATTCTATTCGTCTTAATAGAGATTTCAACAAGTGACTACATACAGAGAAAAATGAGTGAATTTACACTCTAAAATATGTCTATATACATCCGTAGGTGCCAGTTCATTTTAAATCTCTAAAAATACAAATATTTGAGTAGTCACTCGTTGAAATCTCTAGAAAGACAAATACTCCGGAGTATATTTAAGAACCGAGGGGGTAGTGCACAACCGCATGGGAGACTTAGCCCAGTCATTGCGCCGCATTAATAGTGAGTAATGAGCAGTCAAATGATAAGCGCCACCTTTCCCACTGTAAGTTGCTCTGAAGAAGCAACCATCAATACGCTCTTCTTTGAATCTGCTCATACTACTCCATCCGTCACTATTTATATAGCGCGCTTCAGAAAAAAGAAAAAAATTGTGGGACCAAGGCGACTAGCGATCGGCCTGAAAAATAGCATTGGTAGTTATAGCACGGCGTCTATTACTAGAGGGAATAATGCGTACACACATGCATGGAGTGCTTCCACCCCGGGTACACACATGCATTCACTCCGTAGTAGTACAGTACATGGAGAGAAAATTGTGGACTTGATTGCGGTTACCATGCCCTAATTAATTGAGCATTAAATCAAACCCGTCTAAAGTCTCTCTAGTGGTGGAAATGCATTGAGAGAAATGCATCATAATGAAGCGCGCCCTATAAACTGTGACGGAGGATGGAGTAGTATGAAGGTGCAAAACCAAGTACGCGTACTACTGCGCTTGGCTCTTCACCCCTTCATGAAGTCGAACAATGATGGTACTCCGCATGTTGTGTACTACAGTGTATGCCTTTGACAATTTGACAGCGAATGGACTGATGCATGTCCACCAAGGGTAGGTTGCATTAGTCAAAAGGCGTACACACCAGGAAGTAGTGCTAGTCCATACTCCCTCCTTTCCGGTTAATTTGGCTTAATCTTTTTTGTGGGTAAATGAGAGAGCTTTGTTCTTATATAAGCATTCTTAGGACGATCAGCCAAGACACTGGTCACTAGGAAGCGAGGTACCCCGCAAAAAATAAGTAGGAAGCCAGGTGTTTCATCAAGCCAGCTCTCGGCCACATTCAAAGTGCAGGAAGCACGGTTCGCACGAAGATGCGCCGCAAGGTTTGCTGACCTGTTTACATGCTGAATAACAAAAAAAGAGGAAATATTTCTGAGCGCTACTATTTGTAACAGGATATGAGCCAGAATTAAGCGAGAATTATGGCGAGTGTTCCATGCTACCAACTTCCATTATCACATGCGAGAATCCTCGAAGAGAACGAAATGTGTTGAAGATTGCTTTATCACATTTTAAAATTATAATAAGAGTGCAGACGCTCCCCCATCCGGTTCCTAGTACTAGTATAGTACGTACCTTTATGGACTATAGTAGTAGTACTAGTAAACTTTGCGTGTGGCTGTTCGGGAAGTCGAACAATAATAGCACTAGTAGTATAGTGTATGCTTCTGGCAATCTGACACCGAATTAACTGTTGCACGTCCACCGCCTGAGCGAGGGAGAGCTTGCATTAGTCAAAAGTTTCTCCTTGTCCCGCGAGCCACCGCGCGCAAGCTTCTCCCGTCCTGCAACCTTCTCCTCGTTCGGCAAGTTGACGGGACACAGCAAAGTAATGCTAGTCCATGTTGTCTCCTCTCCGGTTAAAATGGCTTAATTTCAAACGAGATAAATACACTGTCTGTCACTATATATTTGTAAATATACGGTCAATGGATTTCATAATATGCTCATTGCGCTCAATATATATATTTTCCAGTGTTCATATGGTCACTAGCTCACCCTGACTGAGTATGTGTGTGCATGCACGTGTAGGTTGAGCACTTGAGCGTGACCGTGTGTGTTCCGTCGTGTGCTCGGACATGCATGCATTAGGGCGTCGCGTGCATTTTTGCATGCATGTGTACGTGTGACTGTTGCATACACGTAGGGGGAGTACGTGTAGGGGCCAATAAGAAGCAATCAAATCACACAGTAAGTTAGTCGGAAGAAGCAACCATCATTTCACTCTTGAATGACACGTACGCAATATAAAATGGTTGATACGGAGAGAAAAAAGAAAACCACTATATATACACTTGCAGGAGCCTAAGCTACAAGCCTGCTTGCTTAGGTTGCTCTCTTCACTGACATAGAACGACGGGCCTGATCCCGCAGCTGGGGGAAGGGAACAATGTTCTGCGTAGACACGGTCGACATCGGTGAGGGAGAAAACCCACAGTAGGTGCGTCCCAATCGGGGGTCACCACGGTATGGGCCGATGCCGCGTCGCAACTGCCCTTCTAGCTACAGCCTGACGTCTCAGGTAGTCCATCTTCCTTTTGGAGCTGACTTGCTCCACTTCCGTAGCTCCATCTCCATGTTGATCTTTCTCTACTTCTACCGGCTTCTACTTGTGATGAGTTTATGTCTCATGAACTAGTGCCAGTACTATTATTCTAATCACACTTCTTCAATATCTTTGCCATCAGAGATGCTGAGGTCGATTTTAGTGGAACTGCGCAAAAGCATCATATGATCCGAGGTTGCCAACCGTCTTTCCTTCGACAGGTTCTACCTAGCCAGGAAATTAAATCATGTTTAGGGTTTAGGGTTTAAGTCGTAGTGACCCCATCAATAGTTTTTCTATCGTACATGCTCTCACAACTTTTTTCTTTAGTTGTGAAGTAAGTATTGGCTATGATCTGTGAACCATTGAGATGCATCAGCATGCGTGTTAGTTTTCCTTTGTATTTGATGGAATATTGTAATGGGGCAACCTTGGAATAGGAATGAAAATGGAGTGGAAAAGTTTCCTTTTTTCCGGAGAAAAAATGGAAACAGAGAGAAACCAATGTTTCGTTTCGTTGGATTGTGCCATCGAGCAAAACCAACGTTTAAATCACGTCTGCTGTGTTCGTGTCTCACGGTCCTCCACAGCTCGACCCCACACGGTCGCTCGGCATGCCACTCACCGCAAACCGAGTAGTATACCATTACTTTCCCGCCTGCTTGTCGATGGATCGCGCCATGGAGTACTAGCGCTACTGGAAGAGATTGACGAGTTGGGGGAGGACAGCTAGCTGTAGCATGGCTCCCAAGAACTTACTACTAGAAGAGATTGCACATGTTGTAGCCGGCTATTGCGACCTTTGAACGCGGAGTAGCCGCGTGCACCCAGAAGCGGCGTGGGCGATGCTCTCTCGACCGGTGCGCCGCTTCAATGCCGGCGCCAGTGAGAGGTCACGTCCGCTCTGGCCGGCATGAATGCGGCACTGGCCGTTTCAGGCGGGAAGCACGCGCGGGTGATGAAGAGGGTTCGGGTTGGTCAGGACCGGCCGTGGCAGCGGTCCGGACGTGCGCAAACAAGAGATGTTGTACGTTAATATTGCTACGTACATAATTAACAACACAAATAATGTGCCAGTTGGACAAATATGATTGAAGATGGAGATGGAAATGGAATTTTACGTAAACACGGATATGCATGTCTATGTCTATGTGTGTGTGCGCAACGACCCTCCCGACCTGGAAGCGGGGGCGTGTTTTTGATCAAGTTTTCTTTCTTGGTACGTTAGAAAATCAGTTTGTCTAATTCACATCTAGATGTTATTTAAGGATATCACATCTAAGCTCCCACAAGTATATAATGTAGCAACAAGAAACAAAAAAATTAGGAAAAGACCACAAACAGAGTGGACATGAACTTATATGTGACATAACTATGTCACAGTGTAAAAATTGTCCGCCAGTTTTCGTTTCTTTTTTCCGGGAACGCGTGTATTCTACTTAAAACCACTGCTACGGAGAGATTTTTTTACTCCATTATAGCCTCTTGTATGATATAATTTCTCGCGTCTCGCTCTGTCACCCTCTCCATATCAAAACAAGATGGCAGTGTCCACTCTATCTCTCTCCTCACCGGTGGTCATAGATCTGGCCGAATCCCGTCCACCGCGGGAGGTGAGGAGGTGCAGCGTTGATGTTGTCACCGTCGGCAATGGAGGAAGCCGATGCGCACCGTCCTCTCGGAGCCGGCGCTGGGGCGGACGAAGAGCCTCCGCGCCCTTGTTCGCTGCCGTCGTGTGGGCAGATCCCGCCCGCCCGCCTAAACGACATCTCGCCCACCTGAGGTATAACTTCTTGTACTAGTCCAGCTCCCAGGTCGCTGCGTGCGGGTTTTCTTCTATGCGACTACTCCCCAGCTCCCCATCCTTAGTAGCTAGGGTTCGTTGGCTGGTCCAACATCACCTACTAGTACTATTATAGAGGAAATGCCACTCAAAAAGTTGTCCTGATATATGCCTCGGTGGAGGTATACATGTTGTTTCGACAAAAAGTACATGGTGGTTGTGCGGTCATTGTCCATATGGTGGTAGTACTATCACTGGTTAAATGAAGAAATGCTTTTTTTCTCCGGTATCCTGGTTTAGTTCCCATCAAGATAATTATGATGCTTCTGTTTGTTGGTGTACTTTTCATTAATTCTTATTGACAGTTGAGATGTCGTTGCTAACCCTTTTTTATATTTTTGGAAACAGCGATGCGTGTCTCCATACCCAGAAATGTCTTCCTCAATTTTAGTGGAACTGCACAAAATTGGATGGCCATTGTTGTTTCGCCTCACTGTCCTCTGCCACGTGGTTCTTCCTTCCTCGAGCTTGATTACTGAGAAGAAACAGACCATAGTGAGGATTTGTCGAACTTCTTAGGTGCCTCACCCAAACTTGATGCCAAATGGATGATTCATCACCACGATGACCTATCGTTGCTCATGGTTGTGTCGGCTGGTGAAGCTGATCGATTTTTGATGAAAAACAAGCTATCTTCCATGAGTGCTCTTTGCTTGTTACGCACAAAGATGATATCCTTTGTCAGTTCACCTTGGTTGCGTTGGAGACGCAGTCGTCTTTCACATTGGTGCAATTTTATCACACAATTGGCTATGAACCAAATGTTTCCTCGAAGAAGGATCGACGTTGGTACTAAGAGCATAAGTTTTGTATTGATTTCTAAGCCTTCTCACAACTTTGCCTCCAGCTCCCCTATAATTTTTATTTGTCGAGCTATTAACTTTGATTTTTAAAAAATGGTGTGGACTAAAAACCCGGAGGGACGTAGTAGCCCTCCATTTTTATTTACTCCGCATATTAGATTTGACTGGAGTCAAACTTTGTAATACTCTCAAACCTTTCCGATAATTGAAATTAAATTTCTTTATTTGTACACACTCTCACATGTTTCCGATAATTTGGCGCATGTGTGGTTGTTCACTTAAGGGAGGGTAGTGTACCACACGTGAAGGACAGGAAGTGCGACCAGGACGCGTGGGCGTGGATCGTTAGTTCACCGGAAGTAGTACTAGTTTTCTTCACTATACATTAAATAAAGAGTTTCGTTTCATACTTACACAATTCAAAACGATCGTTATGGAGAGAATAAGAAAACCACTCCACTATATTTTAGTCGTATACATGAGAGTACTATATGGACACAGCTTCATTGACTTAGTGCACCTGCCTTTGGATTTACGACAAGTGGGCCCAAAATGTGGCTGGCTCACCTGTCATACAGCCAAAAGCAGGCGCAGTGAAGGCACCGGAGCTTAGTCAGTACTACAGTAGTATATATATAAGCGGGAGCCTCAGTGCTTGTTCGCTAGGGTTTGCACTCTCCACACGCTCGCCACACTACATATATGTTACACGCTGGAGGCTCAGCGTTCATTTGCTAGGGTTTGCTATATTCATAGTCTCTCACCCGCTCTTCACCAGATCTAAACAAGACTGCGTTGGCCTCTTTTCTCTCTCTCCCCCCTCACAGCTGGTGAAGGAGGCACCCGTATCCCGTCGCACTAGGAAGGGGAGGAGGTGCAGCGTTCACTCTATCGCCTTCGGCGAGGGAGGCAATCCACTGCTGGCTGCGCTGTTCTCTTTCACCCAGCGCTTGTGCGGGAGGGCCATCGACCCCTTCTTCCTCGCTGTCGTACGTAGTTTGTGCAGATCCGGCCTCCCGGCGCACGCATTGCCATATCCCGACGACCCTAAGGTATAAGTTTCTTTGAAACCGTCGTTGCTCTAGCTGCATGTGGATCTTTTTCAATCTGTAGTCGAATCTAGGTCTTGGTTAAAAGAGGAAAGAAGGGTGCGGTGGGCTGGAGCAAGAATCTAGGAAGTGGTTCAATGAGGAAAGGAGGGGCGGGAAGTAGTATAGACTGGCTATCCAGCCGCTTTGTAGGTCGAAAAGGGAAAAAGGGGGTAACCCAGTACACACATCTATAAGGAACCGATCTCTTTGTTGAAAAGGGAAAGAAACTAGGGGGTCGGGTAGTTTGTGCACGACTAGATTTGCTGCCCTCACATAGGAAGAAGGTTCAAAGAGAACAAATATGGGACCAGCACATATATGCTGCTTGGCTACATACTCTGCTTCACCCATTTATACGTGTGGACGCACATGGTGCTGGCATGTCCCATGCAGCTATTTTGCTGTTGTTAATCTCAGAATTAACTACTGATTTGTTTTAAAAGAATTTCTCTGTTAATATGAATCAATGCAACCATTTTAGAAATGCTACTGTCCTATACTTTGTTTTCCATCAAGATAAGGTAGATGCTTCTTTTTGTGGCCACATGTTTCATCCTCCTTTATTGGCCAGTAACTGTTTTCTTTTTTGCCTCTTATAACAGGGATATCTATTCAACTTGTTGCTATAGAAAACTTAAATGTCACACTGGTAACTTTGCTTGATTTCAGTGGAACTGCACAAAACTTGATTGGATTTCCTATTCGTGTTGGTAGATTCGTATTTTATGTTGGTCGTCTCATGAAAGGTCAGTACATGCCTTCATCCACATGATTGTGCAGTGTGCTTTGAGATGCTATGCTACTTGTATTGGTACTGTTTTATATAAATGATGAATTGAAGCTATTGTATTGCTGTCTTTTCCCATTAAGTAGTGAACAAAAATGGGACCAACCCAGACATGATGCTTGTTGCGTTGTTACAAAAAATTCAGCATCACCCCCTTTATAAGCCAGTAATTGATGCCGCTCTCAGAATTAACTACTGAATCTCATTTCAAAACTACAACACTTGTTAGGGATTGGCGGGATTAGCATTTTTGTGGCCGCATGTTTCATCCTCCTTTATTAGCCAGTAATTGATTCCTTTTTTGCCTCTGTTTATACAGGGATATCTATTCAACTTGTTGCTATTGTGAAATTTTGCTTCGCTACGCGAAACACTTTGCTTGATATCAGTGCAACTGCACAAAACAAGATTGGATTTCCTATTCGTGTTGGCAGATTCATATGTGATCTTGTGTGTGTCATGACAGGTTGGTACTTGCCTTCATCCACATGATTGTGCAGTGTGTTTTTAGATGCTGTGCTACTTGTATTGGTACTGTTTTAAATAAATGATGAATTGAAGCTATTGTATTGCCGTCTTTTCCCATTAAGTAGTGAACAAAAATGGGACCAACCCAGACATGATGCTTGTTGCTTTGTTACAACAAATTCAGCATCACCCCCTTTATAACCCAATAATTGATGCCACTCTTAGAATTAACTACTGAATCTTATTTCAAAACTGCAACACTTGTTAGGGACTGGCGGGGTTACCATTTTTGTGGCCGCGTGTTTCATCCTCCTTTATTAGGCAATAATTGATTCCTTTTTGCCTCTGTTTATACAGGGATATCTATTCAACTTGTTGCTATTGTGACATTTTGCTTCGCTACACGAAACACTTTGCTTGATTTCAGTGCAACTGCACAAAACGAGATTGGATTTCCTATTCGTGTTGGCGGATTCGTATTTTATCGTTGTCGGTCTCATGAAAGGTCAGTATAGGCCTTCATCCACATGATTGTGCAGTGTGCTTTGAGATGTTGTGCTACTTGTATTGGTACTGTTTTAAATAAATGTTGAATTGAAGCTATTGTATTGCTGCCTTTTCCCATTAAGTAGTCAACAAAAATGGAACCAACCCAGACATGATGCTTGTTGGTTTGTTACAACAAACTCTGCATCACCCCCTTTATAAGTAGATGGAAGCACATACTGTTGTTGCACCCACTCTACCCTGGAACTGAATCTTAGTTCAAAACTGCCAAAACTTGTTAGGGATCGGCAGGAGTACCATTTCTGTTAGGGATCGGCCAGAGTACATGTTTAAGAAATGTATTGTTCAGATAATGTCTCTGTTACTATATATCTTTTTTTGAGACTATAAATAGTAGGGTAAACACCCCACTGCAACTTTTATTAAATTAAAAAAAAACAATAGTCTGTTGGCCTTGAGCTAAGCCCAACTAAAAAACAAAGAAGACAAGAAAATAGAGAAACCGAGAAGCTATACAACAACTAAGCACAAGGAACTAAAAAACCCTAACAAGAAAAGCAAGGAGAGCTATACAAATTATAGCAAAGAATCCAGCCAAGCAGAAAATTGCACTTCATATTTCTTCTTGATCCTGAGTTTGAGAAGCTTGAGTTCCTCAGTAAAAATGTGCTTCCAACCCTGAAATGAAGGAGTGACATTATCAAAGATTTTGTTGTTTCTAGATATCAAGATGGCCCATGATCCCAACATGATAATCTCCATAAAGAAGGGGTATCTGAGTTTGTCTTTGAGGTCTTGAAATGCCTCCAGAACTGACAAGTTTGGTGTTCTTGAAGGACAAATAAAATCCCAGCATCTGATGGCAAAAGGACATCCCCAAAAAAGATGATGCAGAGTTTCTTCTTGCTGACAATCCCTCACTGCACAATTCTAAACTTCCAATTCAAAGTTTTTCCTCGTTAGAAGATCCCTTGTGTTCACTCTGTCATGTAGTAGCATCCAGAAAAAAACTTTATGCTTAGGTTGACAAGAGCATTTCCAAATCCATGAAAAATGTGGTGGGGTTTGTTTGTGCCCAATTAGCACCTTATAGGCTTTAATTGAGGGATATAATTCATTCCCCCAGATGTAACTCCAAGTATCCAGGGCATCTATGTATTTTGATTGTCTAATGGAAATGCACATGTCCTCCAATTGTAGGAACTCCTCATATGCCTATGCAGTTAGGGGCAGATGGAATAAGTCTTGGAGATATTCAGTATTGATCACTTGTTGAACACTTGTCTGAGGGTTTCTAACAAAGGAGTATAAATGATCAAACTTGTGCTTGAGAATAAATTGATCCCACATATCATCCCAGAACGAAGCAGTTTTGCCATCTCCCACATTGCATCTTGCTATAGCTTTGAACTGATCAATGAGTGCAAGATTGGATTTCCACCAAAATGAGCCCACTTTTTGATCTCCTGGAAGTTGGCCATTGCTGTAGTATGTTTCCCAAATTAGATTGACCCAAGGGATGTCATGTCTATTGTAAAACTTATGAAGGTTTTTCATGAGCAGAGTTTTATTTTGTGTGAAGATATCTAGAACACCCAAGCCACCCTGATTTTTAGGTCTGCAAACTGTGCGCCAAGCCACTAGTGCTGGCCTCCTATCTTCCAGGTCAGGGCTCCTCCATAGACAGTGCCTTAAGTATTTGATGATCTGGTGTTTTATAGTGATAGGAATGTCCATACAACACATGAAGTAAACTGCTAAGGAAGCTAACACAGATTTGACCAATAAAATCTTCCCTGCCTGAGTCATGAAAGTGGAAATGCTAGTAATCCTCTTAGCAATTCTATTGACTATGGGCAAACACTGCTCTACAGTTGACTTATAAATGCCCATAGGTAGCCCCAGATAAGTGAATGGAAATTTGCCTCTGGCACATTGCAAAGTGTTAGTGAAAATATCTACTCTGTCTTCTGCAATGTTTAATGGCACCATGATTGATTTCCCATAATTTACTCTAAGGCCTGTGGCATCTGCAAATGTGCTGAGTAGAGCTTTGAGGCATACAAGTTGTCTGGCATTTGCTTGCAAAATAACAAGAGTGTCATCTGCATACCGCACAATAGGGAAGTCAGGGCATGGTGTCACTTGTAGTGGAGGTGTTATTAGATCCCTAGCCATGGCTTTATTGAAAATTGATTGAAGCAAGTCAGCTGCCAATATGAACAGAAGGGGTGAAAGGGGATCTAGTTGCCTAACTCCTCTTTTATAGTAAAACTTTTTCCCTGCTACCCCATTTAACATTACAGCAGAGGATGCAGAATTGAATAGCATGTGCATCCAGGTTATCCATCTTTCACCAAATCCCTTAGCCCTTAGGATGTCAATGATAGCCTGATGCTCAATAGTGTCAAAAGCCTTTTCAAAATCTAGTTTGATAACAAGCAATTCTTCTTTTGACTTGTGACATTGATGAATATATTCATAGGCCCAACCCAAACAATCTTGAATTACTCTGTTCTTTAAGAATGCATACTGATTGATATGAACTATCTTGAGAATGACTTTCTATAATCTGTTTGCCAGCAGTTTAGTAATGATTTTGAGAACCCCATTAAGCAGTGAAATTGGCCTTAAGTCATTAGGGGATAAAGGTACCTCCTTTTTAGGAATGAGTATGATATATGAAGTGTTTATGCTCTCCAAATTCACATTTCCAGCATGGAAGGCAATGATAAGTTCAGTAACATCCACTTTGATAATGTCCCAAAAAGCTTTGAGGAACTCATTATTAAATCCATCAGGGCCTGGAGATTTGTCTGTGGGCAAGTTTTTAACTACCTCTTCAATTTCTTCCTAAGAGAAAGGTTTCTCAAGGTCTTGGAATATTTGTGGATCCACTCTGTTATCATACAGATCCTGTAAATTGAAGTGCATAGTATGGCCATTGGATTGTCCTAGTCTCTTCTTAAAGGCTTCCCAAAGAATTGCAGCCTTCCCTGCATGATCAGTAATTTCCACTTGGTCCTCATTCATGAGCATGGCAATTTTGTTGTTCCTGTGATTTATTGAAGCCTTTGTATGGAAGAATTTTGTATTTTCATCACCAAATTTGACCCCCTTGATTTTTCCTCTTTGTTTCCAATAAATCTTCTGATTACTGAGCACAGCTAGCAATGTTTCTTTCAAAAACTCCCTACAGTTATGCTCAGTTATAGTGAGGTCTCTAAATTCCTCCAAGAAGTCCCATAGGAATATACATTAATTCAACTCATCAATCTACTTTTTAAGACAAGAAAGATTTTTTGCCCAAAGTTTTAGTGCTCTCCACAAGTTCTTGAATTTATCATTAATTTTCTTTGCTGGATCAGTATAACCAACTGGGATGTTCCAAGCAGATTGAACAATATCTTTGAAAGAGCTGTGCTTCAACCAATAATTTTCAAATCTAAAAACCCTTGACTTAGGAATAGAAGTACCAATTTTAATTACACAAGGTAAATGGTCTGATATTGATTTTGAAAGGGGCAAACCAGTTGTGTCAGGATAAGAAGTCATCCATGCAGTAGAAGTGAAAAACCAGTCCAGTTTTTCAAGAAGTGGAGTATCTTGCATATTGCTCCAACTGAATTGTCTTCCTTTTAGAGGTAATTCAATTAACCCCAAATTACTAATGGCTTCATTGAACAGTAACATCTGATTGACATCTCCACCAGGTCTATTCCTGTCTTCAGGTGACCTAATGAAGTTGAAATCCCCCATAACTATCCAATCAACATCATCTGGCATTTGAATATTTGTAAACTAGTCAATAAATTCCAATTTTTCTTCAAGGTTGCAAGGTCCATAAATGTTTGTGAGGATCCATGGTTTGTTGGTTGAAGTACAAGTGAACTGCATAGATAGAGAAAATTTATTCTGAAAGAGCAATTGCCCATTAAAAAGAGCCTCATTCCAAGCAGTCAAGATCCCTCCTGATGCCCCAATAGAAGGTAGGAATTCATATTTATTGAATCTTTGTGGAAAAAAGTTATGAATATATGCCAGATCAAAAGCTTGTCTCTTAGTTTCTTGAAGGCACAAAATACCAGCAACACTTTCCTCAATTTTTTGCCTAATGGCCAGCCATTTTTCAGGAGAATTCAAGCCCCTAATGTTCCAGTTCAAGATGTTCCAGGATCTGTTTCTACTCATGATTAACTAACTGGGTGGAAAAGAGTGTGATACCAGGCCCCATCTCCTTGTATGTGGCCATACATATGTAAAGCATAGCATTTGTGTGAATGAGACCCAGTACAGTTTGAGGTGTTTGAACCCAAGAGTAACAGATGAAACACAACATTCCTGCTAGAGAGCACAAAACTTTAAAGCCTTCATGGCATCCACAATTCCAGAGCATAGTCAAACAGAGCAACATAGCAGTAGACAAAAGAAGGTACCAATTTTCAGTACAGACACTAAACATGTTCTGCTTACATCAATCATACCAGACTTCATACAAACCACTATCAAACTAGCCTTTCTCAAAATATTCCTGGGACTATTAGTAACTTGACAATTCATGGTGGCACATCCTAGGGAGTTGTAGCACCAGTGGCCTTGGAGACCTTGGCCACATCCTCCTGTCCCTTCTTCTTGGGCCTTTTAGAAAGCATGTCCTGTGCCTCATCCTCAGACACCTTGCAAAAAGTTTTTGTCAGATTTTTGACCACTTTATTATGCACAATGGGAGGAATAGCATTACAAGGTAAGCAAGAGCTAGAATCACATGATTTCCTCCTATATCCATTGTTGTCTTTCTTAATTTGATCACTCCTTCTCACCTGGGTCTCCACAAGTGGCTCTTTGTCCCTTCTTTTCCTTGAGACAACTTCACCAAGTGACAACTATATGACTTTATTGGCGGACACTTGCTGGAGTGGACTTCCAACTCCACTTGAAGAGTGAGCAGCAGGGCTTATACCCTCATTTTCCTTACCCAGACCCAGCATGATTTCTTTACAACTTGGAGCCTATGAGGTAGCAGGTTTGTCAGGTATATGGAATAAGATAGTCTCTTCAGCGTCACAGTTTGCAGTAAGCATTTTCCACAGCTCAGATTTCAACAGGTGCATCACCCTAGCCAAATTTGTCAGGAGTGAGGAGAAGGTGAATTATGAAGTTAAACCAACTTACAGGTATGTCAATTTTGAAGGTGTTTACTTCTCCCTGGGTTGCTGGAGCAAAGTGTTCAATCCATAGGTCCAAGCCTTCCTCAGAAATCAAATGGGCACCATCAATAATATCCCAAGGTATGGTTTTGTACTAATTCATGAATCTCTAGTAGAGTAGGGGAATTAGTTGGATGAAAGCTGTTCATACCTTTACTTGGCCCACCTGTAGAAGTACCAACCTAAACAATAGGGACATCTGCTTTTCCCTTTAAATCCATTCTGGGCTCTGAGCTTTGTGCTACTTGAATTCCTTGTGGTAAATTATTCGCAGCCACAGTATCAGTGCCCAGAGGGCAAATATTGTGCTGAGAAGCAGATGTAGCATTCTCTTCAGTCACCTCAACCTGAACATTGGTTGTATTAAGGGGAACCGCAGACTGAATAGGAGACACATTTGGCACAAGATTTCTATCTACAGCAGCAGGAACAACTACAGCCCCTGGATTCACAACATGTTGAACAGCTTCCACATCATTAACAGCTAGAAGAACCCCCTGAACCACCTGCTATTCAATAATAGGTATGTTTGCAATGTGTTGCCCAAGATCCTCCTCCTCCCCATCTGCCTAATAAGCATTAAGAATGTTCTGTAAGCCCATCCCCAAAGGATTGTTCTGAGCACCTTGATTAACCTCCTCACTGGCAGTGTGAGTGTTAGACCAGATACCATCTGATAAGGAGACAGTAGTGGTAATGCTGCTATTGGGAGCACCATCCTCTTGTAAAACTTGTAGTTCCACTTGTTGCTGTGGTGGCTGAGCCTGAGGGATACTGGCCTGAGGGAATGCCTAGTGTCCTTGCTCCTCCTGCTCTTCCCAATCATCCCAGTCTACCTGTTGAGCAGGCTCATTATGAATTGGAGCTGGATGGAAGCTAGGGAAATCATTGGCATGTTGTGGGATAGGGTGAGGGTCCACTCCAGGAGGTGGAATAGGATCTTCATCAGCTGGGCCACCTCCCAGCATTTCCTCTAGTAAAACCTCCACAGAACTAGTCCATGATTCCTCCTCAAAGCACTCCCCTTCAGACCACCTTATACTTTTGGGGATGTCAATAAGTTTAGTGACTCTTGCCTTCACCAAAATCATCCCTTTTAGAGCATCCTCTCTCTCCGAACTAATAATTCTTCCCCACTTGGCAATGGCGGCTGCAATATCGCCAGTGTTGCAGTGGTCAAATGGGACACCCACAAACAGCAGCCAAACGGTCCTATTGAAGTGCAATCTGCGCCAATTCCTGCCTTGATTGCGCTTAGTGAAAGAGATAAAAACATCTCCATGTGGGTGCGGGCTCTGCCTGATGAGACGATCTTTGTCCCTAACATGTCTGAACTGAACATAGGCCTCTCCAAACGGACAAGGCTGGATTTCTCTGAACCCCACTTCTTCAACCCCTTGAAAGAACTCCTCAAGAACTTCTCTAACGTTGGAAAAAAAAACCTCATTGGGATGCGGCTGAATGGTGGCAATCGCCTAGTCCTCATGCCTCCGTGGACGATGCGGCAGAATAGTCCTCGAAACCCCAGTGCGGCCCTCCATCTCAAAAATCTGGAACCCATGAGGAACAAATGGAGCCGGATCAATGGGAATGTTGGCCATGGTCGATGTCGAAGCTTCCGATGAACGGACCACCAATGCCCGCTCAGGTGACGGTGTGGCAGACGGCGAGCTTGCCGAGGTAGAAACAGTGGAATAGGCAGAGTTGGTAAGAACAGAGGAATGCGAGGAGGCAGCCTGCGGTCGCGGTTGGAAATTTGGAAATAAGTCCTTGACCAGCTCCGCAAATGACGAGACCTGCCTAATCGGTTGAGCTGGGCCGAGACATTTGAACCAGGCCTCCTCCTCACCATCAGCCCAGGCCGCCTCGGGCGGGCTTGCAAAAGAATCGAACTGTAAAAAAGGCCAAAGCCCAGGTAGCTTGGGAGCCATGCAGTTATGTGCAAAGTGACCATGCCCTCCACATGCAAAACACACTACGTTCGCGTGAGCCGCAGAACATTGCGACATTTGCGTCTGATTAAGAGACCCATAACCCTCATAGTTAATAGGGGGGGGGAATTGAAAGCTTGCCGCTGATTGACTGTGGAATGAATGGGACCCGATAAACGCGCAAACACTGACTGACCGTTTCTGACCACCGTGTTGTAACTCCGACGATCGCCGGAGTTGTCGACGACAGCCTTGCCATTTCTACCCACCAAAGTCCATTCAGCATCTAGTTCTTTGTAAAAAGCTTGTTCTTCCCTAAACCAATTTGGCCCACCATAATTCCACAAACTAAAAACAACCTCAAAATCTTGCTCAACAATTCTACCGTTGTTGTAAACCTCAAAACCAACAGATTTAGAGGCCACCGAAAACTTGAAAGTTCTATCCCTCAAATGACGAACCCTAAAACCTTGGGCATAACCTCCAAACATAGCCAGGAGAGAGACACTAACCGTGTGCACATCAAGCTTGAAGGTTGCACGACAGAAAGAAACCACCAAGATAAATTCTTGTTGACGAAAGCCAGGAGAGAACACCACTGGATGACCAAACATGGTTCTCATGTCCGCTTGGAATTTTCTGCCACGATCAAAGTTGAGGGCAAAAGGAGCCATCTTTGGATGTGGCTGTTGAGGCCGGAGTGGCCGTCAACAGGAGAGAGGTGGCCGCCGGGGCCGGAGTGGCCACCGGCGCAAGATCGCCTTGGAGTCGCCTAGGAGGAGCCTAGGAGGAGCCTTACTAGGTGTCGTTGTCGGTCACCAATTTCCTTCCCCTATTATTATATATCAGTTACAGACTTATAGTGTTTTACAAATGGTACTATCCTGCTTTATAGTTCTTTCTACATGTTTAACCAAGGTATTGTTAAGATAATGTCTTTGTTAAAATGAATCAGTCACATTGTTTTAGGAAAGATACTTTTCTGCTTTTTCGTTCTTTATACATCTTGAAACAAGGCATTGTTAAGATAATGTCTCAGTTAATATGAATGAATCACACTGATTGAGAATTGGTACTCTCCTGCTTCGTTTCCCATTAAGATAAGGTAGATCAGTAGATGTTTTTCTTCTAGGAGTACAAGTCATCAACCGTTATTTCTCAGTAATTGTTTCCCTTATACCTTTTTTTGCTTACAGGGATATCAAAATTAAAGCTCGGTTTTATTCCGACTTCGATTCTTGTTCAACTGCACAAAAGGAGCCAATGTGTCCAAGGCAAACTGCTGCATTACTGGGTCCAGTTGGTCGTTCCACTTTGTAGAAAGAAGAAGTCATTGTTTGCGCTAGATTACAGAAGGAATGACCGAGAAGCTTTACAGAGTATTAGGCCTTCCACTATGCAGGCTAAAAAGGTGCCAATTTCACCTTTTCTTAGTTTGGCACCGAATCCCTCCATTGCTACAGCCGGTGCTATAAATATTAGACACCAATGACATGACTAGTCGCAAAGACCATTGGCAATTTAACAACACGTGGAGTGCCCTGGGCAAGAAGTGCCCAAACAAGTACAAGAAGCGACAGGGCTCAACGATCATAGGCATTACATATTTTGAATGGGAAAAGCTTGTCAAAGTTTAATCATTGATGTTAGTAAGAAGCGACAGGACTCCACGATCATAGCCATTACATATTTTGAATGGGAAAAGCTTGTCAAAGCTTAATCATTGATTTTAGCAAGAAGACAATAGTTTAATATATTGGAATTGGAAAACCTTGTCAAAATTTGCTCATTGATGTTAGCCAGAAGACATGCATTTGATATTTTTGAGTGGGATGCCCTTGCTGTGAGCAGCGTCGAGTGTTTTGTCCTATTCATGTGTTCAGTTTAGAAGTAAATAGTTACTCTGCTGAGATATTCCTGTGTTAAGAGTTTGTTCTGAATATTGTCTATGAAATGCCAGGCCTTGTGTTTGATTGCAAAGTTGAGCTTGGAATGTTGTGGCATGCGGCATCACGAGCTGTTCACCGTGCCTCTTGAGAATAATGCTTCATATTGTTTTGCATGTCGATCTAATGCCAGTGATTTGCTTGTTAAGAAGATGATCCTCTTCTGTTGTTTCCGTGCTTAAGAAGTTCATCGTCTGATGTTTCATTCATAGCCTATAGGACAAGTCGGGTAGGTTAGACGTGAAACCATATGATCTTCCGACCAACTCATGATATTAGGCCGTGATTGGATCGTCGTTTTCCAACCAAAACCTCTTTTAAAACTGACGCTTGTAAATTAAAGCAGATAGTCTCGGGCGAAGGCGCTTGGTTGGTCGATTTCGACTAGTAAAATATCGGAAGTACTGGACACAGGATAAAAACGTTGAATGACACTTGGACGATTGCTAATCCAGCCGTTAGCTGCTGTTTCAGCCTTGCCCATGGATGGCATGATACGCACATCGTGCATGTATCATCTGGTAATGTCATCCATATAGTAGTGCTCGTAAAATATACACTGGTCTCTCAAATTACACGCGTAACCCGCCGGTTTTACTTATAGACCTCGGGCCCTCGGTTTCATTACGCCTGTATTTTATGCATTGTTTTCGATGACGAGTAAATTACACTTGTATGTTAATACAGGTTTGAAATAAACTAGAGCTCCCAAGCACGGCCTTACCGTTTCATGCCTCTCAGTTTCTCGAAGGTGCTCATAGGTGTCCGATGATCCTGGCTTCCTGAATGAGTAGCGGGCGTTGTATCAGACCATCCGTAGGGCCCGCGAGGCCCTCTCCGTTGTCCTTCGAGTTGTTGCGCTCGCCATGGCGCCGAGCATTGTTAACATCGTCAACGAACATGAGGATTCAGGAGATGACTTTATTTTGACTGGATGACACTAGGGACCCACTAGGGCCATAGCCGTACGTACGCAAGTGCCTCCTTATTATGTACAACAATATTTTTTTTGCTTTCTCCTGGTTTCTTGACATCACGGTCCCACACCATTGTCAACCTATGTAGTCAATATAAACGAGAGAATTGCACAAGGTGCGGCCGATAGTTCGAAGCAAGCAGCTCGAGCAGTATTTGTGTTTTTGAGGCGTGAGCACTGCAGAGTTTTTCTTGGCGATGATTTCGTTGTTGTTCAGAGGAGAGCAGGGTATTAACTGGGCGGGCTATGGCCCGTCTAGCCCAGGCCAGAAATCCAGCCCAGATACTAATTTTTTCAAGATGAAAATGGCTAGCCCAGCTATACATCTTTTTGAGGAATACCCAGGCAAGGTCAACTTGTTATTCTCCGCCCCGCTGGGCTGCAAATCTTTCCTAGGAGGGATGCATTAGTCTTAACAGGAAAATGCTCTTTAAAAAATAATAAATGGGATGTAATTATAAAAACTGGGCAATAACTATAAAAATGCACCAAACACGAAATTAGTTTATAAAATATTATTTATGGATTTTGAAAATTTTAAATTTTCATTGTTGCGCGCGCAATGTTTCATTGGATTTTTACGTAATACAAATTTATATTTAATCTGACTAGAAATTTCGGGATAAAAATATTCCAGAGCCCATCAAAATGTGGGAAATTTTATTGAATTCTGTCTTCAACGGTTGGATGAAATTATTAATCATTGTCCTAGCTAGAAAATGGGCTGTACTTTTAACAAACTGTAAATGACTATTGTAAATTCCATTAGAATTCCAAAATGGGATGTACATTCTTACAAAACGCAAATGGGCTATAAGTTCTGTGCCACACACTTGTCGGCCTACTAAGTGACGCGTCCCCTAAAAAAATAAGTTGACGCATATGCAAGGCTTTGCCAACTTATTATAGTCAACACACGGTTCTAGCAGCAGTGGCCGTTGGATGTCTATCCAACGGATGTCGTGCTTCTTGTTCAATCTCGGATATTCTTAGCTTCGGCCGCCCAAAAAATGATTCCTCCCCCTGACATCCGGGGCGCACCATTTCGGAGGCTGACCTGTGGGCCTACTAAGTTGGAGCGTACCAAGGGCTTTGTCAACTTAGTAAATAATAAAGGTTTCTAGCTTCAGTGACCGTACGATGTCCATTCAACGGCCGTAGTGCTTCTTCAACCTCTGGTCTTCTTGGTCCAACCGCCCAAAGCAGCACCGGTTATGCCGCGGAGGCCTCACCGCCCCCATACTACTCCCACTGCTGGCCAGGCCATCCCTCCACTCACCCACACCCCCTGTTATTCTACGGCGACGGCAGCCTCACACCGCAGCCGAACCAGTGAACCCTCATACTCCTCTCCGCGCGGGCTTCCTCTACTGCGTCTTCCCCGGCTCCGTGTCGTCCCCTTCATAGGCCTCGCCATCATCCAGACCACCGCCCTGGTGCTCTCGGCGAGGCGTGGTCAACATGGTCAATGACCAACTTCCATCAGAAGAGTACTGTACGTGGAGAGGCTGATAGCTGGGTCCAGGCGGCCGCAAGGAAGTGCATCCTTATTACGCGCAAAATAAATATTCCTCAACCTTACAGCAGGGACCCACCGGACGGGCCACCTTATTTCGCGAAAAAACGTTTCCCCCTGACTGCTCGGACCCACCGGATGGGCCATCTTATTTCGCGGAAAAAACGTCCCCCCCCCCCCCCCGCTGTCCGCTCAGACCCACCGAAAGTGCCTCCTTATTACGCACAAAAAAATGAATACCCCCCCTGCTAGCTGGGACCCACCATGGTGGGAGGCTGAATTGTGGGCCTACTAAGTTGACTTCTTCGGGGGCCTTTGTCAACTTTAGTCAATATGAACGATTCTAGCTCCAGTGACCGTACGATGTCCATCCAACGGTCGTAGTGCTTCTTCAACCTCTGGTCTTCTTGCTCCAGCTACCCAAAGCAGCGCCGGTCGTGCCGCATGCGCCTGCCTCCCGTGGCCGGCTGTGCTGCCGGGGTGTCCTCAATGCCCCCTACTATTCCCACCGCTGGCCTGGCCCTGCGGCGAGGGTAGCCTCACACCGCAGCCGAACCAGTGAACCCTCGTACTCCTCTCTGCGCGGGCTTCCACTGCCACGTCTTCCCTGGCTCCCCGTCGTCCACCACCCTGGTGCTCTCGGCGCGGCGTGATCAACATGGTCAAGGAATGACTTCTATCGGACGTGGACTGTACGTGGAGAGGCTGATAGCTGGGTCCACGGCCGCAGCAAGGAAGTGCCTCCTTATTACGTGCAAAATAATTATTCCTCCACCTGACAGCAGGGACCCACCGGACGGGCCACCATATTTCACGAAAAAACGTTTCCCCCCTGACTGCTGGGACCCACCAGCTACACCTTCGCACGCAAGGAAGTGCGCCCGGGCAAAAAAAAACAATTCGCCCCCCTAACTGCTAGGACCCACCAACTACATCTTCACACGCAAGGAAGTGCCTGCCAGTCGTGACCCACCTGGTCGAAGCGTACGAAGCGTTGTCATTCTGGTCGCGAACGTGTACGTACATATATACTGGTCGATGTAGAGGCGCGCACGTAGCATGTACATATACGTACAACGGTCAGGGTGCAAGAAAGAAAATACGGCCACGTATGTGTACATACGGGCGAGGTCTCGAACGCCTACTCGCACATACGTACGGCGAGGGCTCATGTACATGGCTGGGTCGGAACGGAGAAACAGTGTCGTTGTCGTGTTCATGGTGAGGCAACGGAATGCATCATGTTCATGGGGAGGCAACGGAATGCGTCGTGTTCATGGAGAGGCAACGGAATGCGTCGTGTTCATCGGGAGGGGTGTGGCGTACCGCAAAATGGAGGAAACAGACCTCCTACGGTCGAAAAGGGGGTCCTGTTGATCGGGAGGGGTGTGGCGTACCGCAAAACGGAGGAAACAGACCTCCTACGGTCGAAATGGGGGTCCTGTTGATTGGGAGGGGTGTGGTTGTAACGCCCTCGACGCGGCTATATCTCCTACGTGTCGAAGCACGACTTAGTTGCATAACCGCATTGAAAGCAATGTCACATGTAAGGTAATCTTCACAACAACCCATGTCAATAGATAAAAGGGGAAAGGATACATAGTTGGCTTACACTCGCCACGTCACACAAATACATGAATAACATTACAATCATCCAATACACTCATGGTCCGACTACGGTAACAAAATAAAGATCAACCCCCACATGCGACAAAGTCCCCGGTCGCCCCAACTGGGCACCACTACTGATCATCTGGGAAGGACACATAGTAACGACGAGAGTCTTCATCAAACTCCCACTTGAGCTCAAGCGCATCGTCTGGAACGGTATCATCGGTCCCTGCATCTGGTTTTAGAAGTAAACTGTGAGTCACGGGGACTCAGCAATCTCACACCCTCGCGATCAAGACTATTTAAGCTTATAGGTAAGATAAGGTAATATGTGGTGTTGCAGCAAGCGACTAGCATATATGGTGGCTAACCTGTTCGCAAAAGAGAGCGAGAAGAGAAGGCAAAAGCACGGTCGAACAACTATGATCAAGAAGTGATCCTAGAACAACCTACGTCAAGCATTACTCCAACACCGTGTTCACTTCCCGGACTCCGCCGAGAAGAGACCATCACGGTTACACACGCGGTTGATTCATTTTAATTAAATTAAGTTTCATGTTATATACAACCGGACATTAAAAAATTCCCATCTGCCCATAACCGCAGGCACGGCTTTCGAAAGTTCAAATCCCTGCAGGGGAGTCCCAACTTGGCCCATCACAAGCTCTCACGGTCAACGAAGGATATTCCTTCTCCCAAGACATTCCGATCAGGCTCGGCATCTTGGTTACAAGACATCCTCGACAATGGTAAAACAAGTCCAGCAACACCGCCCGAATGTGCCGATAAATCCTGATAGGAGCTGCACATATCTCGTTCTCAGGGCACACTCAGATGAGCTCTCCATACAACTAAAACCAAACCTTGAGTTTCCCTGAGGGGGCGCTGTATAGGCTCTAGTTCTGACCAACACTCAGAGGAGCACTGGCTCGGGGGGGGGGGGGGGGGTTAAATAAAGATGACCCTTGGGCTCCGGAAACCCAAGGGAAAAACAGGAGGCTAGGTGGCAAATGGTAAAACCAAGGTTGGGCATTGCTGGAGGAGTTTTATGCAAGGCGAACTGTCAAGGGGTTCCCATTATAACCCAACCGCGTAAGGAACGCAAAATCCGGGAACATAACACCGATTTGACGGAAACTAGGGCGGCAAGAGTGGAACAAAACACTAGGCAAAAGGCCAAGCCTTCCACCCTTTACCAAGTATATAGGAGCATTAAGATAACAAAATAATATGGTGATATCCCAACAATAAACAATGTTCCAACAAGGAACGATCTCCAATCTTCACCTGCAACTAGCAACACTATAAGGGGGCTGAGCAAAGCGGTAACATAGCCAATCAACGGTTAGCTAGGACATGGTGGGTTAGAGGTTTGACATGGCAATTTGGTAGGCATGATAAGCAAGTGGTAGGTATCGTAGCATAGGCATAGCAAAGAGCGAGCATCTAGCAAGCAAAGATAGAAGTGATTTCGAGGGTATGTTCATCTTGCCTGCAAAGTTTTTAGAGTTGACTTTATCCTCGTAAGAAAACTCAACGGGCTCCTCGTTCGCGAACTCGTCTCCCGGCTCTACCCAAACAAGACAAACAAGCAAAAGGAACACAATCAACCACGTGCAATGCTCAAACAACATGATGCAAACATGGTATGCTATGCGGGATGCGGTATGTGATGCATATGCAAGATTTTACAAGGAATGATTGAAACTGGCCTCAACATGGAAATCCAAGAGTGCCACTGGAAAGGTGAGGTGATTTCGGTTGAAATCGATATAAAGATCACCGGAATCGGATGCATGGTTTAGAAATGGCAAGCAAAACAAATATGCCACCGGTCTATGATAATCAGCAAGTAGCCATCTAAATGCATCGAGATAAGTATGCTACAGCACTCAAACATGACAAAAAATACATGGTAGGGATCTATTCATGATGCTTGACAAAAGATGAATACTGAGCTTCGGCTAATTCATCCATTAACAGGTTGAAACAAGCATGGCAAAAATGCAAATGAATAAAACTCTTGTCTAGTGTTTTGTTCCACTCTTGCCGCCCTAGTTTCCGTTATATCGGTGTTATGTTCCCGGATTTTGCGTTCCTTACGCGGTTGGGTTATAATGGGAACCCCTTGACAGTTCGCCTTGAATAAAACTCCTCCAGCAATGCCCAACCTTGGTTTTACCATTTGCCACCTAGCCTCTTTTTCCCTTGGGTTTCCGGAGCCCAAGGGTCATCTTTATTTAAAGCCCCCTGGGCCAGTGCTCCTCTGAGTGTTGGTCCGAACTAGAGCCCTGTGCAGCGCCCCCTTGGGGAAACTTGAGGTTTGGTTTTAGTTGTATGGGGAGCTCATCTGAGTGTGCCCTGAGAACAAGATATGTGCAGCTCCTATCAAGATTTTTCGGCACATTCAGGCGGTGTTGCTGGACTTGTTTTACCATTGTTGAGGATGTCTTGTAACCGGGATGCCGAGCCTGATCAGAATGTCTCAGGAGAAGGAATATCCTTCGTTGACCGTGAGAGCTTGTGATGGGCTAAGTTGGGACTCCCCTGCAGGGATTTGAACTTTCGAAAGCCGTGCCCGCGGTTATGGCCAGATGGGAATTTGTTAATGTCCGGTTGCAGATAACATGAAACTTAATTTAATTAAAATGAATCAACTGCGTGTGTAACCGTGATGGTCTCTTCTCGGCAGAGTCCGGGAAGTGAACACGGTGTTGGAGTAATGCTTGACGTAGGTTGTTCTAGGATCACTTCTTGATCGTAGTTGTTCAACCGTGCTTTTGCCTTCTCTTCTCGCTCTCTTTTTCGAACAGGTTAGCCACCATATATGCTAGCCGCTTGCTGCAGCTCCACATATTACCTTGTCTTACCTATAAGCTTAAATAGTCTTGATCGTGAGGGTGTGAGATTGCTGAGTCCCCGTGACTCACAGTTTACTTCCAAAACCAGATGCAGGGACCGATGATTCCGCTCCAGACGATGCGCTTGAGCTCAAGTGGGAGTTTGATGAAGACTCTCGCCGTTACTATGTGTCCTTCCCAGATGATCAGTAGTGGTGCCCAGTTGCGGTGATCGGGGACTTTGTCGCATGTGGGGGTTGATCTTTATTTTGGTACCGTAGTCGGACCATGAGTGTATTGGATGATTGTAATGTTATTCATGTATTTGTGTTACGTGGCGAGTGTAAGCCAACTATGTATCCTTTCCCCTTTTATCTATTTACATGGGTTGTTGTGAAGATTACCTTACTTGCGACATTGCTTTCAATGCGGTTATGCCTCTAAGTCGTGCTTCGACATGTAGGAGATATAGCCGCATCGAGGGCGTTATAGTGGCGTACCGCAAAATGGAGGGAACAGACTTGTGTTGGAGCGTTATGGTCGAAACGGGGGTCCTGTTCATTAGGTGGGGTGTGGCGTACCGCAAAATGGGACTCCATGGGATGCTGTTCATCTCCACCGTCGACCTCCTTCAGCCTCCACGGGCTCCTGTTCATCCAGCCTCCACCGCACGCTACTCCATCGGCTACTGTTCAACCACACCTCCACCGTCTACTGTTCATCCAGCCCTCCACACCACGGGGTCCTGTTCAACCACCCCTCCATGGGAACCCCTCCACCGTCTACTGTTCATCCAACCCTCCGCACCACGGGGTCCTGTTCAACCACCCTCCACCGTCTACTGTTCATCCAGCCCTCCACACCATGGGGTCCTATTCATCCACCCCTCCATGGGCACCCTCCACCTTCTACTGTTCATCCAGCCCTCCACCACACCACGGGGTCCTGTTAATCCAGAGGCAATGCCACCGCTCACTGTTCATCCAAACCCCCCGCAACGCTCACTGTTCATCCCATCGATCGGCTTCAGTTAGCAGCAGCAGCGAAGGAATCGCTCGATCGGGTTCAGTTAACAGCCATCGATCAATCGCTCGGGTTCAGTAACGCGTAGTCTGCAGTGCAATCGCTCGGGTTCAGTTAGAGCCAACGCCTCGCACACACGCGCGTACGTGTACGAGAGAAACGCGGCATCGCTCGGCCCCTGACCTCCCACCGTAACCGGGAACTGCCCGAAATTTTCCTCCCCCTCGCTTCTACCTCGGTTTTTCCGTCATGGACGGCGCAAAGAATGTCATGCAGCTGCGTCTCCGGCCCGCCTAGGACGAAAACCCCATTTTCTGTCATGATTTTTTGTCATAGAAGTAGGAGCCCACCACATCTATGATGATACTGGGTTTTGTCACAATTATCGTCATAGAAGTGCCATATGTATGACAGAAATTTTTTTCGTTCGGCCCAAAATGTCACGGATGTGTCTTTTTTTGTAGTGTATGTACGCGACTACCCTGATGCGGATGCGTTACATATGTGACCGGGAAATGGTCCTTTGTGTAATAAAGAAAAATCGCTATGGATTGTAATGAATGGCCGAGTGGCTGACCAGCTCTCGCCGCATCATGACAGTCAGTTTTCGGCTTCTCTACTGAGGTGCTTAACCGGACGAACCAGAAACACAATCGTAGTAGTTCTCCCTTTACTACCCTAGCCTATCAGACAAAACGTAAGGTTGCAAGCACTGGAGCCAGGCAACCCAGCTATTGACCAAAGACATGATTTAGAGCCGATGTATATAATGCCGAGCTCGGGACGCCGAATTGTGCTATAAAGTTGTTCAGACTTTTGTTTGCCAACACATATGTTTCCTCATAAGCCCCTGGCAATTTTATGCCGAGGTGTGTACGTGGGACCACTTAACAGGCGGAAAAATAATACCGAATAAGAATTTTGGTTCACTGAAATATGATTGATACATCAAAAAGTAATCTTGCAGAAGGTACCATAATCACCAAGGGCATTTTACATGTCGGGGGTCTAGGGCTAAGGGAAAAGCTCTATACAGGTTCTTGAGCGAAGTTATGGTCTTCCTACCGCATGTCTGCACCGCTTTTCGCCCAAATAAGAAAGTTCTTTTAAAGGAATGGTCTTCGGCCGTGTATACTAAACCGGGCTCGGAAAGAGTCCTCGTGGGTCTGAAGAATGAGTGGGTTTTGATTCACATGTGGTAAAAAAGGAAAAGATGATTAAAGAAAGGGCAAGGCCGTGTAAGGTCGAACCTTTGTATAGGCCTGTCCGTATATTGCCTCCACCGATGCCCAAGGTATTTTGAGTGGACAATTGTGCACGCGCGGTATGAATTTCACTGATGTACGTGGTGGTCGACAGAGGCTAGGATGCTATTCTAGCCATGAAGTTGCTGGACTATCGGTATGTAGAACTGACCGGTCCTGCGTGGAGAAGCCCGATGGCCTAATAGCCAAGGGGATGTACGGCTTGATAGGGCCGCTTTGTACTTTGGCCGCAATGGCCGTTGTGTGCTCCTCAGTACGGAGGGAGCACTCCATGTTTCCATTGATTGTAATGAAACCACATGGACCGAGCATCTTGAGCTTCAAATAGGCATAATGCGGGACCACATTGAAGCGGGAAAAAGTGTTTCGTCTGAGCAGTATGTGATAGCTGCTGCAGAAGGGGACGATGTTGAAGAGTCTTCGCTTCGGGAGTTGCCCTGTGAGCCGAAGACTACTTCTAGCGTAATTGAGCCCGTAGAGTGGGCCTCGTTGCCAGGTATTACTCCCTTGAAGGTAGTTCTAGTGGGCTTGATTCTTAATGGATCAATGCCCATTTTGCGGATAGTGTCTTGATAAAGTAGATTGAGACTGCTGCCGCCATCCATGAGGACTCACGTAAGGTGGAATCTGCCGATGATTGGATTGAGGACTAGAGCTGCCAAACCTCCATGACGGATACTGCTTGGGTGGTCCTTTCGATCGAAGGTGATCGGACAAGCCGACCATGGGTTAAATTTTGGGGTGTCTGGCTCTATGGCATAGACGTCCCGTAGTGCGCGTTTGCGCTGCGTCCTAGGTACGTGTGTGACATATATCATGTTCACCGTTTTTAACTCGGGGGGAAATTGTTTCTACCCCCCTGTGTTCCCGTGATGAGACTCTTGGTCATCGTCGTTGCTTGGCGACCCTTTTCGCTCGTGCTCGATGTTAAGCTTGCTGGCTTGTTTGAAGACCCAACAATTTCTGTTGGTATGATTGGCGGGTTTATTAGGGGTGCCATGAATCTAACTAGGCCGATCAGGTATTCTGTCTTGACTAGATGGGCCATCTCTGTTTGCCTTGAATGCCTTTTTCCGTTGACCAGGTTTGGAGCCGCTGAATCTGGCGTTAACTGCCGTATCTTGCGTTCCTTCATTGTTTTTTTGACGCTTATGCTTGTCGCGTCATGGCTTTCCATTGCCGTCCCTGGTTTCGTAGGTACCATGGTCGCAGGTGCTATTGCTTCTGCGAGCAAGCCAATTGTCTTCTCCCACGCAAAAATGGGTCATAAGTGCAGTGAGGGCTGCCATGGACTTCGGCTTTTCTTGGCCAAGGTGTCGGGCTAGCCACTCGTCTCGGACGCTATGTTTGAAGGCTGCGAGGGCTTTTGCGTCCGGAAAATCCACAATCTAGTTCTTTTTTATTAGGAACCTTCTCCAAAGCTGTCGGGCCGATTCCCCGGGTTGCTGGATTATGTGGCTAGAGTCATTGGCATTTGGGGGCCGAACATAGGTACCTTGGAAGTTATCTCTGAATGCATCCTATAGGTCCTCCCAACTACCAATAGAATTTTCTGGTAGATTGTTAGCCAGTGTCGTGCTGGTCCCTTAAGTTTGAGGGGAAGGTATTTGATGGCGTGTAGGTCGTCACCGCGAGCCATGTGAATGTGGAGAAGTTTTCAATCCATACTGCGGGATCTGTTGTGTCGTCGTATGATTCGATGCTCATGGGTTGAAACCCTCTGGGAACTGGTGCTCCATTACCTCATCGGTGAAGCATAGGGGGTGTGCGGCGCCCCTATAGTGGACCGTGTCACGGCACAGTTCGGATGAAATCCGCATGCGGTTTTCGGCCAGGGCATGGTTATACTTGCCGCGCTGGGATTGGTAACCGTCCTCTCGCGCGGGGGCGTGCCCCCACGATCCATAGATTGATCTTGTTTGACCTGCTCTGTTTTCCAGGTCTTGCCGCAGGTCATATGTATACCCCCGAGCTGTTGTTTCTCCGCTTTTACGGCGAGGTGGAGTGGGATGGTGTTCGGCCTGAGTTGTCATTCTGCCCTGGCCACGTGGTGGTCGGTTGGGTCCGTCAGCCGCGTTATGTGCTGGCGGTATGGGCTCCAGCGCCTCGTCGTCGAATTGGGGTAGCAGTTTACGCTTCGGGTAACTTTTTGTTGGGCGTTCGAGGCCGTACTCTTCGGCTGCCAAGACATTTAGTCCATCTGTCGTTGAGCAGATCTTGGTCAGCTTGCAGCTGTTGCTCTTTCTTTGTTTAGGCTTCTAGCTGTGGCTATTAGCCAGCTCTTGAAGCGCTCTTGCTCGAGGGGTTCCTCTGGCACGATAAAATTTTCGTCGCCGAGGCTCACGTTGTCCTTGGAGAGTGGCAGATTGTTGTTGTCCTCTAAGTCTTCGCTCCCTGCTTTCTCGTCAGGATCAATTTGCCCGTCGTCCCGATCGTCCTGTTCGGATGTTGGACCGATGGGTGCTTCTTGGTCTTCGGCGTTCTCCGGAGTATCATTGTCCCCAGTGTCGGTGTCGCTGTTCGTACCGCGATGCGATTTTGAGTGGCACCACTGATGTCGACGTTTCGGCGGTATCTCAGGAGGTTCGTCCTCGACTGGGTCTTTCCCATCGTCGCCGTCACCGTTTTTAAGTGTATCCACAATGTATATGTCATAAGAGGAGGTGGCCATCCAACGTCCGGTGACCGGCGGGTTTTGGGCCTGCTCCTCTCCGACATCGTCGTCCATACCGTCGATGTCTTCGAAGGCGTAATCAACCATGTCGGTTAGGTCCTCGACAATGGCTATGAAGTGCGTGGTGGGTGGGAAGTAAAATTCCCTATTTCCAGCCCCTAGCCCAGGCTAGGTGTGATTCAGAAGTAGTTCCTCCATGATGATGAGGGACCGCATTAGGTCCAAAGCCTCATTTAAGAGCGGGGTTTGGACATGGTCGAAAGTTTCTAGGCTGAGCTCGCATGACGCGTGCCTCCATCGTTCGGAAGTAGTATCCGGAGAAGAGTCCGACCTTGCAATGATTGCCGCAGACGCTATTCCTTCGGTGTTGAGCTCTAAGGTTGCAGAGAGTCCGGCGGGCTCTAGACTCCCGTCTTCGGACCCGATGAAGCGCTCCGGATCTAAGGCCGGAGCAGTGGTCGAGGTCGCGAACCCTTGGAAGATCAAGTCTCCTCGGATATCAGCGACATAGTTGAGGTTTCCAAAACTGATGTGGTGACCAGGGGCGTAGCTGTCAATCTGCTCCAGGTGGCCAACCGAGTTGGCCCGTAGTGCGAAGCCGCCGAATACAAAGATCTGGCCGGGGAGAAAAATCTCCTTCGCGGCAGCATTGTTGTAGATGATTGATGGAGCCATTGAGCCTTTCGATGATAGCAAAGTGGAACTCTCAAAAAAAGGACCAATGTCGGTGTCAAAACCGGCATATCTTGGGTAGGGGGTCCCGAATTGTGCGTCTAAGGATCGAAGGTAATAGGAGACATGGGACACAATGTTTACCCAGGTTTGGGCCCTCTTAATGGAGGTAATACCCTACGTCCTGCTTGATTGACTTTGCTAAGTATAGGGGTTACAAGAGTTGATCTACCACGAGATCGTAATGGCTAAACCCTAGATGTCTAGCTTATATGATTATGACTTTCTCTTCGGACTAAACCCTCCGGTTTATATAGACACCGGAGGGGGCTAGGGTTGTACAGAGTCGGTTTACAAAGAAAGGAATATTCATATCCGCATGCTAAGCTTGCCTTCCACACCAAGGAGAGTCCCATCTGGACACGAGGGAAGGCCTTCTATCTTGTATCTTCACGGCCCATCTGTCCGGCCCACATCGCATATCCCGGACACCCGAGGACCCCATTATCCAGGACTCCCTTAGCTGGAGCAAGAAGATCAGATATTGAAGAAGCAGCACGGCCGTTGGATTAACATCGGTCTGTCACTGCTGCTAGAATCATTTGTGGACTAAGTTGGCAGAGCCTTTCGTACACGTTAACCTAGTAGACCCACAAGTTAGCCTCCAAATCTGTCCCAAATATCATACAATCCAAAATTTCTAGCCAGATTCAAATTAATTTAAAAACTAAACATACCTTAATTTAAATCCAATGAAATTTTACCTGCACCAAAACAAAGAAAACTAAAATATCAAAATCCAAAATCCAAAAGTATTTTGGAACTAATTGCCTTTGGTGTATTTTTTTGATTTTACAGCCCATTTCTTATGACATATAGCCCATTTCTTATTACTTATAGTGTTGGGAATCATTGCATGGAAAACAAAAAAATTTATACGCACACGAAGTGATCTATGCATGGAGATGACTAGCAACGAGGGGGAGAGTGTGTCTATGTACCCTCGTAGACAGAAGTAGAAGCGTTTGACAACGCAGTTGATGTAGTCAAACTTCTTCTAGCTCCGACCCATCAAGTACCTGACGTACGACACCTCTGAGTTCTGCACACATTTAGCTCGGTGACGTCCCTCGCCTTCTTAATCCAGCAAGTTGTCGAGGTTGTAGATGAGTTCCGTCAGCACGACGGCGTAGTGACGGTGATGGTCAAGTATTCCGCGCAGGGCTTCGCCTAAGCACTACCAAGATATGACCGTGGGAGTAAATTGTGGAGGGGGGCACTGCACACGGCTAGGCAATTGTCTTGTGTGTGCTAGGCAGTCCCTCCCACATATATATAGGTGGGAGGGACGAAGGAGCAGCCAAAGGAGGCGCCCAAGTAGGAGGAATCCTACTTGGGGCCCCTCCCAAGCGGCGCCCCCTTCTTTCCTTATTTGTCGTGCGGGGAAAGGCACGGGAGAGTGGCGCCCCTCTCTTTCCTTTCTGCCATGAGAGGGAAAGGCGGGAGGGGCTAGCCCTCCCCCTTTTCCTTCCCTAGGGCTGTCCAAGCATGTGGAGGGGCGCACCAGCCCCCTAGCGGGCTGATCTATGCCAACTCAACAAACACCTTTGGAGATACCTGTAGAGCATATTTATGACTACTCAATTATGTTGGATGTTTGATAGTACACAAGGTATTCCTTCGGTATCTGGGAGTTGCATAATCTCATAGTCGAAGGAATATGCATTTGACATGAGGAAAGCAATAGCAACAAACTGAATGATCATTATGCTAAGCTAACAGATGGGTGTTGTCCATCACATCATTCTCCTAATGATGTGATCCCATTATCAAATGACAACACATGTCCATGGTTAGGAAACCTTAACCATCTTTGATCAACGAGCTAGTCTAGTAGAGGCTCACTAGGGACACGGTATTTGTTTTTGTATTCACACATGTATTTAAGTTTCCGATCAATACAGTTCTAGCATGAATAATAAAACTTTATCATGAATAAGGAAATATAAAATAACAACTTTATTATTGCCTCTAGGGCATATTTCCTTCAGTCTCCCACTTGCACTAGAGTCAGTAATCTAGTTCACATCACCATGTGATTTAACACCCATAGTTCACATCGCTATGTGACCAACACCCAAAGAGTTTAATAGAGTCAATAATCTAGTTCACATCACCATGTGATTAACACCCAAAGAGTAGTAAGGTGTGATCATGTTTCGCTTGTGAGAGAGGTTTAGTCAGCGGGTCTGTCACATTCAGATTCATATGTTTTTTGCAAAATTCTATGTCTACAATGCTCTGCATGGAGCTACTCTAGCTAATTTCTCCCACTTTCAATATGTATCTAGATGGAGACTTAGAGTCATCCGGATTGGTGTCAAAGATTGCATCGACATAAATCTTTACGACAAACTCTTTATTAACTCCATAACCAAGAAACATTTCCTTAGTCCTCTTTAGGTACCTAAGGATAATTCTGACTGTTGTATGGTGATCTACTCCTGGATCACTATTGTACCCCTTGCGAAACTCATGGCAAGGCACACAATAGGTCTGGTACACAGCATGACATAATTTATAGAACCTATGACTGAGGCATAGGGATTGACTTTCTTTCTCTCTATATATTTTGCAGTGGCCAGGTTTTGAGTCTTGCTCAACTTCACACCTTGTAACACACGCAATAAACCTTTCTTTGACTAATCCATTTTGAACTTCTTCAAAACTTTATCAAGGTATGTACTTTGTGAAAGTCCTATCAAGCGTCTTGATCTATCTCTTTAGATCTTGATGCCCAATATATAAGCAGCTTCATCGAGGTCTTTCATTGAAAAATTCTTATTCAAGTATCCTTTTATGCTATCAAAAAATTCTATATCATTCCCGATCAACAATATGTCATCCACATATAATATCAGAAATGCTACAGAGCTCCCACTCAGTTTCTTGTAAATACAGGCTTCACCATAAGTCAGTATAAAACCATACACTTTGATCACCACATCAAAGCGTATATTCCAACTTCGAGATGCTTGCACCAGTCCATAGATGGATCGCTGGAGTTTGCACACTTTGTTAGCACCTTTTGGATCGATAAAACCTTCTAGTTGCATCATATACAACTCTTCTTTAAGAAATCCATTAAGGAATGCAGTTTTGACATCCATTTGCCAGATTTCATAATTATAAAATGCGGCAATTGCTAACATGATTCTGACTGACTTAAGCATCGCTACGGTGGAGAATGTCTCATCGTAGCCAACTCCTTGAACTTTCCGAAAATCTTTCGCAACAAGTCGAGCTTTGTAGATGGTGACATTACCATCAGCTTCTATCTTCTTCTTGAAGATCCATTTATTCTCCATGGTTTGCCAATCATCGGGCAAGTACACCAAAGTCCATACTTTGTTCTCATACATGGATCCTATCTCGGATTTCATGGCCTAAAGCCATTTATCGGAATTTGGGTCTAGTAAAATGACTTCCAGAACAGGATTACCATACCACTCTGGTGCGGATCATGCTCTGGTTGACCTATGAGGTTCAGTAGTAACTTGATCTGAAGTTTCATGATCATCATCATTAGCTTCCTCTCTAGTTGGTGCAGGCATCGCAGAAACGGATTTCTCTGATATGCTACTTTCCAAATTGGGAGAAGGTACAATTACCTGATCAAGTTCTGCTTTCCTCCTAGTTACCTCTTTTGAGGGAAACTCCTTCTCTAGAAAGGTTCCATTCTTGGCAACAAAGATCTTGCCTTCGGATCTGTGGTAGAAGGTGTACCCAATTGTTTCCTGCAGGTATTCTATGAAGACGCACTTCTCCAATTTGGGTTCGAGCTTATCAGGTTGAAGCCTTTTGACAAACCCAAACTTTAAGAAATGACAACTTAGGTTTCTTGCCAAACCACAGTTCATATGGTGTCATCTCTACGAATTTAGATGGTGCCCTATTTAATGTGAATGCGGCTATCTCTAATGCATAACCCCAAAACAATAGTGGTAAATCGATAAGAGACATCATGGACTGCACCATATCTATTAAAGTGCGATTACAATGTTCGGACACACCATTACGCTGTGGTGTTCTTTGTGGTGTGAGTTGTGAAACAATTCCACATTGTTTTAAATGAAGGCCAAACTCGTAACTCAAATATTTGCCTCCGCGATCAGATCGTAGAAACTTTATCTTCTTGTCACAATGATTCTCCACTTCACTCTGAAATTCTTTGAACTTTTCAAACGTTTCTGACTTGTGTTTCATTAAGTAGATATACCCATACCTACTCAAATCATCTGTGAAGGTCAGAAAATAATGATACCTGCCGCGTGCCTCAATACTCATCGGACCGCATACATCGGTATGTATTATTTCCAATAAGTCATTAGCTCGCTCCATTGTTCCGGAGTATAGAGATTTAGTAATCTTGCCTATGAGGCATGGTTTCCAAGTATCAAATGACTCATAATCAAGTGATTTCAGAAGTCCATCTGCATGGAGTTTCTTCATGCACTTCACACGAATATGACCAAAACGGCAGTGCCACAAGTATGTTGCACTATCATTATCATCTTTGCATCTTTTGGAGACTCTGAGGCATATATAGCCCCACTGAGTATTACATGAGAGTCTCACGAGCGAATACCTTCACAAGCACCGGGCCTTGCTTCATGGGTAGAACTTCCGGAGGTGTTGGATGTTCTAGGCGTTCTGGATGGGTATCCCGTCCTACGTCTCCAGGCGCGCGGCGCCAGGCCTGGAGACACGGGTAGTCCTGAACGGGCCCTCTCACATGGGTGATAGCTTATGCAGCCCTTCCCTGGCGAGCACCCACCTGAGGATGAGATCACCCACCTCGAGCATCCTGGAGCGGACGCTACGCCAGTGGTACCGCCGCAGCGCCTGCTGGTACCTTGCCGCCCGGAGTGAGGCTTGACGACAACATTCCTCCCCCAGCATGAGGTCCATCCCCGCGTGGCGTCCTGGCGTGCCTTGTCAAACGGCAAGACCCCCGCGGAGCGATGCTTGACCTCGTCAAGGACAACCGCTTCGGCTCCATAGACGAAGAATAATGGAGTCTTGCCCGTCAGCTTGGTGGTGGTGGTGCGGATGGACCATGACACGGACAGTAGCTCGTCAAGCGAGCCCCTGCCACAGGCCTCACGCTTCTTCTTGAAGGTTCTTGTCTTGAGGCCTCTCAGGACCTCCGCATTGGCGCGCTCAGCTTGGTCGCTGCTCCTGAGGTGTGCCACCGAGTGTCGGTGTCAAAACCGGCGGATCTCGGGTACGGGGTCCCGAACTGTGCATCTGAGATTGATGGTAACAGGAGACAAGGGACATGAAGTTTTACCCAGGTTCGGTCCCTCTTCATGGAGGCAATACCCTACATCCTGGTTGATTAATATTGATGAGTATGGGGGTTACAAGAGTACATCTACCACGAGATCGTAATGGCTAAAACCCTAGAAGTCTAACCTATATGATTATGAGTATGATTATGATTATGATCACCTCTACGGACTAAACCCTCGGGTTTATATAGACACCGGAGGGGACTAGGGTTGTAGAAAGTCGGTTACAGAGAAAGGAATCTTCATATCCGAATGCCAAGCATGCCATCCATGCCAAGGAGAATCCTATCCGGACACGGGGGAGAGTCTTCGGTCTTGTATCTTCACAGCTCATCAGTCTGGCCCATGTCCAACATGTCGGACGCCCGAAGACCCGTTAGTCCAGGACTCCCTCAGTAGCCCCTGAACCATGCTTCAATGACAAGGTGTCCGCACGCAGATTATCTTCGACATTGCATGGCAGGTTGCTGCTATGAATACTCCAAAAACAGCCTTCGAACACAAAGAATGTGTCCGGCTCTGCAAAACAAGCACCACTTATATCCGTAGAGAGTATAACATTTTATGAGTCTAACCCACTAACAACTTTTGTGGCATGACATCATGTCACAGCCCGGTCATTATTTTGAACCATTTTTCAACCTCCAGCTTCATGTTTTAAGATGTAGTTTTATTGGCATGTCTTGTCGAAGCAGAGATCGTGTCCCCTTATTACGGGATTCTCATCAATATGGGCATGGATAACCCAACCGTTCCGTTGGCATAATCCCTTGGGAATAGGCAGGCTTTAAGGCCTACGAGGATGCATTTGATATTCATCGCCTTTGTAAAGGGGCATAGACCCGTCTTTGTCCTCCATGCCTACCTCTTCCTCAACATTTCCAACATTGAGTTCTAGCACCCAGGTTTCAACTTAACTGTTCTGAGCCTCCCAGTCATATCCGGACCCAGCGCTCAAGGCCGATAGGTGGCCTCCTCTGTCACAGAGGAGGATATCGCGAAGCTCCGGAGAGCAAGATACCTGACAGCGGAAATCCCCCATAGGCTCGCTGCTAAAGGACAGGTTATTCCTACTCCCAGGTCTGGTGAGAGGTTCATATTCATCTCCCACTTCCTCTGGGGGCTAGGGTTCGCTCTCCACCCCTTCGTTCGCGGCCTCCTGTTTTATTACAGGCTAGATTTTCATGATCTAGCTCCGGACTCCTTCCTTCACATCTCGGCGTCTATTGTTATGTGCAAGGGCTTTCTCCACATTACCCCTCACTTCGGTTTATGGCTCAAGACCTTTAACTTGAAGCCGAAGGTAATCGAGGGGGAACAAATAGAGTGTGGGGTGCCACAGTGAACAAGCTCACTAATGCTTTTTGGCCCAAAGGCTCTTTCACAGAAGCTTCCAACCTATGGCAGCGGGATTGGTCTTACATCCCCGAATCTCGTGGTACCAAGTGGGCAACTACAACTGTGTTCCGACCTGGCCCTCCATTGCAGCTCACATCATGGATAAATAAGGGGCTGGACTAGGGATCCATTGACGAAGTGCAGACGCTGCAAAGCCGCATCCAGAGCATCCTCGAAAAGGACACCAGCCTCATCAATGTAATCCAGGCAATGCTAGTCCGCCGGGTCCTGCCGTGCCAGCGACGGCCCCTCCGCATCTGGGAGTTCAATCTGGAAGGACCACGGACCCTTCAGCACTTCTTAGGCACGATGCACAAAGGAATGTGGAAGTTATTGTTCGGGAGACGAAGGTAGTGGACGGATACCACCGAAGACATCGGCCTCGGCTGCAATCATCCAGATACCTCGTTAAGCACTCGACTCCTGAACACAGTTTAGTTAAACATCCGTAGTTCTGAGAAAACCATATTCACACAGGGTTGGGTAAAGAAGGTGGTCGGCCCCTCTTCCCGAAGACTCAGCCGGTCCTGTGTTAACAAGGATGCTGGCTCCGGCGCCATATCAAGTGCTGGCGAAGGAGGACTAGGAGGAGAACAAGAAGACCAAAGGTGACCTCCATTCTAAATGTACACCAGACGCTATGTCTGGGGAGATTGGGGCTCCCTCTTCCGAAGACAAAAGAGAAGGGGAAGCTGACATCGCTTCCCCATATGGGAAGAAGAGGACCGTCTCTGAACATTTGGAGGAAGGTGCTCCTAAGCGAGGGAAGATGCCCTTGCCAGGCAGTTCGGGTTCGGAAGACGACGTTGACGCGCAGTTCCTCCATAAGTACAAGCCTTTAACCGAATCGTAAGTGAAGAAAGGTGTCCTGAACATATCCCGTTCCTTTCCGCTTACAAAGGCAACATCTGAAAATATATGTTTGCAGTCCAGCACGCAGTCTTCCTCAATAGTCCTCCTCCTCGAGGGATCTTCTTCCGGAGATGATGGAAAGCGAGACACCTCCCTAGACCCTCTCCCCCAATAGGGTGGACGACTTTGAGGTGTCATCCCAGAGGATTTCTCCTGATCAACAAGTGGTGCATGGGGACATGAAGACCGCGCCTAAAGGTGATACTTCAGCGGTCCAGGGTTCGGGGCATGCAGCCCCTTCGGGGACCAACAATAAAGGCCCAGAACTATCTGGTTTATAGCCGGAGATGATTCTAGAGTCGACCAAACACATCTGAGGGAGTCCTGGATTAGGGCGTCTCCGGACAGCCGGACTATATCCTTTGGCCGGATTGTTGGACTATGAAGATACAAGATCGAAGACTTCGTCCCGTGTCCGAATGGGACTCTACTTGGGGTGGAAGGAAAGCTAGGCAATACGGATATGTATATCTCCTCCTTTGTAACCGACCTTGTGTAACCCTAGCCCCCTCCAGTGTCTATATAAACCGGAGCGTTTTAGTCCATAGGACAACATACAATCATACCATTGGCTAGCTTCCAGGGTTTAGCCTCTCTAATCTCGTGGTAGATCAACTCTTGTACTACTCATATTATCAAGAACAATCAAGCATGACGTAGGGTATTACCTCCATCAGGAGGGCCCGAACCTGGGTAAACATCGTGTCCCCTGCCTCCTGTTACCATCCGCCTTAGATGCACAGTTCGGCACCCCCTACCCGAGATCCACCGGTTTTGACACCAACATTGGTGCTTTCATTAAGAGTTCCACTGTGCCATCACCATAAGGCTCGATGGCTCCTTTGATCATCGGCAACGATGCGGTCCAGGGTGAGGTCTTCCTCCACGGATAGATCTTCGTATTCGGTGGCTTCGCACTGCAGGCCAATTCGCTTGGCAATCTGGAGCAGATCGAGAGCTACGCCTTTGGCCATCAGGTCAAATTTGGAAAATTGAACTACACCGCCGACATTGGCAGAGACTTGATCTTCGACGGATTCGAGCCCATGTCGGATGCGCCGCACAGTCATGACGAGCATGACATAACTCTATCGTCGGACAATGTTCGGGAGATCGCATCCACAACTACTCTGGCCGTCAATCCGGAGCAAATCGCGCCATCCGAGAGCGGAGGGACGGACCCCGCCTTCGAGGCCACACTCTCAGCGGCGATGGAGCCGGATACTGACTTCTGTTGGGGAACGTAGTAATTTCAAAAAATTTCCTACGCACACACAAGATCATGGTGATGCATAGCAACGAGAGGGGAGAGTGTTGTCTACGTACCAACGCAGACCGACTGCGGAAGCGATCACACAACGTGGAGGAAGTAGTCGTACGTCTTCTTCCGATCTGACCGATCCAAGCACCGTTACTCCGGCACCTCCGAGTTCTTAGCACACGTTCCGCTCGATGATGATCCTCGGGCTCCGATCCAGCAAAGCATCGAGGAAGAGTTCCGTCAGCACGACAGCGTGGTGACAATCTTGATGAACTACAGCAGCAGGACTTCGCCTAAACTCCGCTACAGTATTATCGAGGAATATGGTGGCAGGGGGCACCGCACACGGCTAAGGAATAGATCACATGGATCAACTTGTGTGTCTATGGGGTGCCCCCTGCCCCCGTATATAAAGGAGCAAGGGGAGGAGGCGGCCGGCCAAGGTGTGGCGCGCCAAGGGGAGTCCTACTCCCACCGGTAGTAGGACTCCTAGTTGGACTAGGAGAGAAGGGAAAGAATAGGAGGAAGAGAGGAAGGAAAGGGGGGGGGGCGCCGGCCCCCTTCCCTTGTCCTATTCGGACTAGGAAGGGGAGGGGCACGCGGCCACCTCTTGCGTCCTCTCCTCTTCTCCCTTAAGGCCCATGTTGGCCCAATAACCCCCCGGGGGGGTTCCGGTAACCCCCCCGGTACTCCGGTAAAATGCCGATTTCACCCGGAACAATTCCGATGTCCAAATATAGGCTTCCAATATATCAATCTTTATGTCTTGACCATTTTGAGACTCCTCGTCATGTCCGTGATCACATCCGGGACTCCGAACTAACTTCGGTACATCAAAATGCATAAACTCATAATTACTGTCGTCGTAACGTTAAGCGTGCGGACCCTACGGTTCGAGAACAATGCAGACATGACCAAGACACATCTCCGGTCAATAACCAATAGCGGGACCTGGATGCCCATATTGGCTCCTACATATTCTACGAAGATCTTTATCGGTCAGACCGCATAACAACATACGTTGTTCCCTTTGTCATCGGTATGTTACTTGCCCGAGATTCGATCGTCGGTATCCAATACCTAGTTCAATCTCGTTACTGGAAAGTCTCTTTACTCGTTCCGTAATACATCATCTAACAACTAACATATTAGTTGCAGTGCTTGCAAGGCTTATGTGATGTGCATTACCGAGAGGGCCCAGAGATACCTCTCCGACACTCGGAGTGACAAACCCTAATCTCGAAATACGCCAACCCAACATCTACCATTGGAGACACCTGTAGTACTCCTTTATAATCACCCAGTTACGTTGTGACGTTTGGTAGTACCCAAAGTGTTCCTCCGGTAACGGGAGTTGCATAATCTTATAGTTATAGGAACATGTATAAGTCATGAAGAAAGCAATAGCAACATACTAAACGATCGAGTGCTAAGCTAATGGAATGGGTCATGTCAATCAGATCATTCAACTAATGATGTGACCTCGTTAATCAAATAACAACTCTTTGTTCATGGTTAGGAAACATAACCATCTTTGATTAACGAGCTAGTCTAGTAGAGGCATACTAGTGACACTCTGTTTTTGTCTATGTATTCACACATGTATTATGTTTCCGGTTAATACAATTCTAGCATGAATAATAAACATTTATCATGATTTAAGGAAATAAATAATAACTTTATTATTGCCTCTAGGGCATATTTCCTTCCGTCTCCCACTTGCACTAGAGTTAATAATCTAGATTACACAGTAATGATTCTAACACCCATGGAGCTTTGGTGTTGATCATGTTTTGCTCGTGGAAGAGGCTTAGTCAACGGGTCTGCAACATTCAGATCCGTATGTATCTTGCAAATCTCTATGTCTCCCACCTGGACTAAATCCCGGATGGAGTTGAAGCGTCTCTTGATGTGTTTGGTCCTTTTTGTGAAATCTGGATACCTTTGCCAAGGCAATTGCACCAGTATCGTCACAAAAGATTTTCATTGGACCCGATGCACTAGGTATGACACCTAGATCGGATATGAACTCCTTCGTCCAGACTCCTTCGTTCGCTGCTTCCGAAGCAGCTATGTACTCCGCTTCACATGTAGATCCCGCTATGACGCTTTGTTTAGAACTGCACCAACGGACAGCTCCACCGTTTAAAGTAAACACGTATCCGGTTTGCGATTTAGAATCGTCTGGATCAGTGTCAAAGCTTTCATCAACGTAACCTCTTATGGTGAGCTCTTTGTCACCTCCATATACGAAAAACATATCCTTAGTCCTTTTCAAGTATTTCAGGATGTTCTTGACCGCTGTCCAATGATCCACTCCTGGATTACTTTGGTACCTCCCTGCTAAACTTATAGCAAGGCACACATCAGGTCTGGTACATAGCATTGCATACATGATAGAGCCTATGGCTGAAGCATAGGGAACATCTTTCATTTTCTCTCTATCTTCTGCAGTGGTCGGGCATTGAGTCTGACTCAACTTCACACCTTGTAACACAGGCAAGAACCCTTTCTTTGCTTGATCCATTTTGAACTTGTTCAAAATCTTGTCAAGGTATGTGCTTTGTGAAAGTCCAATTAAGCGTCTTGATCTATCTCTATAGATCTTTATGCCTAGTATGTAAGCAGCTTCCCCGAGGTCTTTCATCGAAAAACTTTTATTCAAGTATCCCTTTATGCTATCCAGAAATTCTATATCATTTCCAATCGGCAATATGTCATCCACATATAATATCAGAAATGCTACAGAGCTCCCACTCACTTTCTTGTAAATACAGGCTTCTCCAAAAGTCTGTATAAAGCCAAATGCTTTGATCACACTATCGAAGCGTTTATTCCAACTCCGAGATGCTTGCACCAGTCCATAAATGGATCGCTGGAGTTTGCATACTTTGTTAGCTCCCTTTGGATCGACAAAACCTTCTGGTTGCATCATATACAACTCTTCTTCTAGAAATCCATTCAGGAATGCAGTTTTGACATCCATCTGCCATATTTCATAATCATAAAATGCGGCAATTGCTAACATGATTCTGACGGACTTAAGCATCGCTACGGTTGAGAAGGTCTCATCGTAGTCAACCCCTTGAACTTGTCGAAAACCTTTTGCGACAAGTCGAGCTTTATAGACAGTAATATTACCGTCAGCGTCAGTCTTTTTCTTGAAGATCCATTTATTCTCAATTGCTTGCTGACCATCGGGCAAGTCAACCAAAGTCCATACTTTGTTCTCATACATGGATCCCATCTCAGATTTCATGGCCTCAAGCCACTTTGCGGAATCTGGGCTCACCATCGCTTCTTCATAGTTCATAGGTTCATCATGATCTAGTAGCATGACTTCCAGAATTGGATTACCGTACCACTCTGGTGCGGATCTTACTCTGGTTGATCTACGTGGTTCAGTAGTATCTTGTCCTGAAGTTTCATGATCATCATCATTAGCTTCCTCACTAATTGGTATAGGTGTCGCAGAAACAGTTTTCTGTGATGTACTACTTTCCAATAAGGGAGCAGGTACAGTTACCTCGTCAAGTTCTACTTTCCTCCCACCCCACTTCTTTCGAGAGAAACTCCTTCTCTAGAAAGTTTCCGAACTTAGCAACAAAAGTCTTGCCTTTGGATCTGTGATAGAAGGTGTATCCAATAGTTTCCTTTGGATATCCTATGAAGACACATTTCTCCGATTTGGGTTCGAGCTTATCAGGTTGAAGCTTTTTCACATAAGCATTGCAGCCCCAAACCTTAAGAAACGACAACTTTGGTTTCTTGCCAAACCATAGTTCATAAGGCGTCGTCTCAACGGATTTTGATGGTGCCCTATTTAACGTGAATGCGGTTGTCTCTAAAGCATAACCCCAAAACGATAGCGGTAAATCAGTAAGAGACATCATAGATCGCACCATATCTAGTAAAGTGCGATTACGATGTTCGGACATACCATTATGCTGTGGTGTTCCGGGTGGCGTGAGTTGCGAAACTATTCCACAATTTTTCAAATGTACACCAAACTCGTAACTCAAATACTCTCCTCCACGATCAGATCGTAGAAACTTTATTTTCTTGTTACGATGATTTTCAACTTCACTCTGAAATTCCTTGAACTTTTCAAATGTTTTCAGACTTATGTTTCATTAAGTAGATATACCCATATCTGCTTAAATCATCTGTGAAGGTGAGAAAATAACAATATCCGCCACGAGCTTCTATATTCATCGGACCACATACATCGGTATGTATGATCTCCAATAAATCTGTTGCTCTCTCCATAGTACCGGAGAACGGTGTTTTAGTCATCTTGCCTATGAGGCACGGTTCGCAAGTACCAAGTGATTCATAATCAAGTGGTTCCAAAAGCCCATCAGTATGGAGTTTCTTCATGCGCTTTACACCGATATGACCTAAACAGCAGTGCCACAAATAAGTTGCACTATCATTATCAACTCTGCATCTTTTGGCTTCTATATTATGAATATGTGTATCACTACTATCGAGATTCAACAAGAATAGACCACTCTTCAAAGGTGCATGACCATAAAAGATATTACTCATATAAATAGAACAACCATTATTCTCTAATTTAAATGAATAACCGTCTCGCATTAAACAAGATCCAGATATAATGTTCATGCTCAACGCTGGCACCAAATAACAATTATTTAGGTCTAATATTAATCCCGAAGGTAGATGTAGAGGTAGCGTGCCGACCGCGATCACATCGACTTTGGAACCGTTTCCCACGTGCATCGTCACCTCGTCCTTTGCTAGCGTCTTCTTATTCCGTAGTCCCTGTTTCGAGTTGCAAATATTAGCAACAGAACCAGTATCACATACCCAGGTGCTACTGCAAGCTCTAGTAAGGTACACATCAATAACATGTATATCACATAGACCTTTGTTCACCTTTCCATCCTTCTTATCCGCCAAATACTTGGGGCAGTTCCGCTTCCAGTGACCAGTCTGCTTGTAGTAGAAGCACTCAGTTTCAGGTTTAGGTCCAGACTTGGGTTTCTTCTCCTGAGCAGCAACTTGCTTGCTGTTCTTCTTGAAGTTCCCCTTCTTCTTCCCTTTGCCCTTTTTCTTGAAACTAGTTGTCTTGTTGACCATCAACACTTGATGCTCCTTCTTGATTTCTACCTCCGCAGCTTTCAACATTGCGAAGAGCTTGGGAATAGTCTTGTTCATCCCTTGCATATTATAGTTCATCACGAGGCTCTTGTAGCTTGGTGGCAGTGATTGGAGAATTCTGTCAATGACGCAATCATCTGGAAGATTAACTCCCATCTGAATCAAGTGATTATTATACCCAGACATTTTGAGTATATGCTCACTGACAAAACTGTTCTCCTCCATCTTGCAGCTATAGAACTTATTGGAGACTTCATATCTCTCAATTCGGGCATTTGCTTGAAATATCAACTTCAACTCCTGGAACATCTCATATGCTCCATGACGTTCAAAACGTCGTTGAAGTCCCGATTCTAAGCCGTAAAGCTTGGCACACTGAACTATCGAGTAGTCATCAGCTTTGCTCTGCCAGACGTTCATAACATCTGGCATTGCTCCAGCAGCAGGCCTGGCACCCAGCGGTGCTTCCAGGACGTAATTCTTCTGTGCAGCAATGAGGATAATCCTCAAGTTACGAACCCAGTCCGTGTAATTGCTACCATCATCTTTCAACTTAGCTTTCTCAAGGAACGCATTAAAATTCAACGGAACAACAGCACGAGCCATCTATCTCCAATCAACATAAACAAGCAAGATACTATCAGGTACTAAGTTCATGATAAGTTTAAGTTCAGTTAATCAAATTACTTAAGAACTCCCACTTAGATAGACATCCCTATAATCCTCTAAGTGATCACGTGATCCAAATCAACTAAACCATAACCGATCATCACGTGAGATGGAGTAGTTTTGAATGGTGAACATCGTTATGTTGATCATATCTACTATATGATTCACGCTCGACCTTTCGGTCTCCGTGTTCCGAGGCCATATCTGTATATGCTTGGCTCGTCAAGTATAACCTGAGTATTCTGCGTGTGCAACTGTTTTGCACCCGTTGTATTTGGACGTAGAGCTTATCACACCCGATCATCACGTGGTGTCTGGGCACGACGAACTTTGGCAACGGTGCATACTCAGGGAGAACACTTCTTGATAATTTAGTGAGAGATCATCTTATAATGCTACCGTCAATCAAAGCAAGATAAGATGCATAAAAGATAAACATCACATGCAATCAATATAAGTGATATGATATGGCCATCATCTTGTGCTTGTGATCTCCATCTCCGAAGCACCGTCATGATCATCATCGTCACCGGCGCGACACCTTGATCTCCATCGTAGCATCGTTGTCGTCTCACCAATCTTATGCTTCCACGACTATCACTTCCGCTTAGTAACAAAGTAAAGCATTACATCGCGATTGCATTGCATACAATAAAGCGACAACCATATGGCTCCTGCCAGTTGCCGATAACTCGGTTACAAAACATGATCATCTCATACAATAAAATTTAGCATCATGCCTTGACCATATCACATCACAACATGCCCTGCAAAAACAAGTTAGACGTCCTCTACTCTGTTGTTGCAAGTTTTACGTGGCTGCTACGGGCTTTAAGCAAGAACTCATCTTACCTACGCGTCAAAACCACAACGATAGTTTGTCAAATAGACTCCGTTTTAACCTTCTCAAGGACCGGGCATAGCCACACTCGGTTCAACTAAAGTTGGAGAGACAGTCGCCCGCAAGCCATCTATGTGCAAAGCACGTCGAGGGAACCGGTCTCGCGTAAGCGTACGCGTAAGGTTGGTCCGGGTCGTCTCGTCCAACAATACCGCCGAACCAAAGTATGACATGCTGGTAGGCAGTATGACTTGTATCGCCCACAACTCACTTGTGTTCTACTCGTGCAAATAACATCAAACCATAAAACCTAGGCTCGGATGCCACTGTTGGGGAACGTAGTAATTTCAAAAAATTTCCTACGCACACACAAGATCATGGTGATGCATAGAAACAAGAGGGGAGAGTGTTGTCTACGTACCAACGCAGACCGACTGCGGAAGCGATCACACAACGTGGAGGAAGTAGTCGTACGTCTTCTTCCGATCCGACCGATCCAAGCACCGTTACTCCGGCACCTCCGAGTTCTTAGCACACGTTCCGCTCGATGACGATCCTCGGGCTCCGATCCAGCAAAGCGTCGAGGAAGTGTTCCGTCAGCACGATGGCGTGGTGACGATCTTGATGAACTACAGCAGCAGGGCTTCGCCTAAACTCCGCTACAGTATTATCGAGGAATATGGTGGCAGGGGGCACCGCACACGGCTAAGGAATAGATCACGTGGATCAACTTGTGTGTCTACGGGGTGCCCCCTGCCCCCGTATATAAAGGAGCAAGGGGAGGAGGCGGCCGGCCAAGGTGTGGCGCGCCAAGGGGAGTCCTACTCCCACCGGGAGTAGGACTCCTAGTTGGACTAGGAGAGAAGGGGAAGAATAGGAGGAAGAGAGGAAGGAAAGGGGGGCGCCGGCCCCCTTCCCTTGTCCTATTCGGACTAGGAAGGGGAGGGGCGCGCGGCCACTTCTTGCCTCCTCTCCTCTTCTCCCTTAAGGCCCATGTTGGCCCAATAACCCCCCCCCCCCGGGGGGGGGGTCCAGTAACCCCCCGGTACTCCGGTAAAATGCCGATTTCACCCGGAACAATTACGATGTCCAAATATAGGCTTCCAATATATCAATCTTTATGTATCGACCATTTCGAGACTCCTCGTCATGTCCGTGATCACAACCGGGACTCCGAACTAACATCGGTACATCAAAATGCATAAACTCATAATTACTGTCATCGTAACGTTAAGCGTGCGGACCCTACGGTTCGAGAACAATGCAGACATGACCGAGACACGTCTCCGGTCAATAACCAATAGCGGGACCCGGATGCCCATATTGGCTCCTACATATTCTACGAAGATCTTTATCGGTCAGACCGCATAACAACATACGTTGTTCCCTTTGTCATCGGTATGTTACTTGCCCGAGATTCGATCGTCGGTATCCAATACCTAGTTCAATCTCGTTACTGGCAAGTCTCTTTACTCGTTCCGTAATACATCATCTAACAACTAACATATTAGTTGCAGTGCTTGCAAGGCTTATGTGATGTGCATTACCGAGAGGGCCCAGAGATACCTCTCCGACACTCGGAGTGACAAACCCTAATCTCGAAATACGCCAACCCAACATCTACCATTGGAGACACCTGTAGTACTCCTTTATAATCACCCTGTTATGCTGTGATGTTTGGTAGTACCCAAAGTGTTCCTCCGGTAAACGGGAGTTGCATAATCTCATAGTTATAGGAACATGTATAAGTCATGAAGAAAGCAATAGCAACATACTAAACGATCGGGTGCTAAGCTAATGGAATGGGTCATGTCAATCAGATCATTCAACTAATGATGTGACCTCGTTAATCAAATAACAACTCTTTGTTCATGGTTAGGAAACATAACCATCTTTGATTAACGAGCTAGTCTAGTAGAGGCATACTAGTGACACTCTGTTTTTGTCTATGTATTCACACATGTATTATGTTTCCGGTTAATACAATTCTAGCATGAATAATAAACATTTATCATGATTTAAGGAAATAAATAATAACTTTATTATTGCCTCTAGGGCATAATTCCTTCAATTTCACCCCTTACGAGAGCCGTACCGCCGAACCACTGGGTTCATCTCCGGCCACGGACTCCGAGCCGCTCAGATCCGTGCCCGTCAAATCTGATTGGGCGCCGATCATGGAGTTCACCTCCGTGGATATCTTTGAGCAGTCGCCATTCGGAGATGTGCTAAATTCATTAAGGTCTCTCTCCCTGTTAGGAGAACCTTCACTGAACTATGTCGGGCTAGAATGGGAAGCGGACGACGAAGAAATTCGTTGCCCACCCAACACCCACTTAGTAGCCACTGTCGATGACTTAACCGACAAGCTCGACTTCGACTCCTAAGACTTCTGCGGTATGGACGACGAAGGCGGAGACGAACAAGAACCACGACCCACAGGGCGCCGGACTGCCACCTCATCATATGATATATACATGGTGGAAACCCCAAAGAAGGCAATGGTGACGAGACAATAGAGGATGACCCCTCCAGGAAGCAACCCAAGCGCCGACTTCAGCAGCGCCGCTCTAAGTCTCGCCATAGCAAGAGAAGTGATACATGCACAGGAGATAATAACACTCCGGATAGCGCCGGAGACAACAACAATCCCCTCCAGCATGATGTAAAGCCGGAGGACGAACAAGCTAGCCCTCCAGAGCGAGCAGCAGATGGAGAACCGGAGGAGGACAATTACATGTCTCTCTCCGAAGATGAGGCGAGCCTTGGCGACGACGAGTTTATCGTGCCTGAGGACCCCGTCGAGCAAGAGCGCTTCAAGCGTCGGCTTATTGCCACGACAAATAGCCTGAAGAAAAAGCAGCAACAGCTTCAAGCTGATCAAGACTTGCTAGCAGACAGGTGGACCGAAGTCGTTGCGGCCGAGGAGGATGAACTCGAGCGCCCGTCAGGGGCTACCCAAAACACAGGTTGCTACCTCACCTCGAGGAGGAAGCATTGAAACCTCATTCACCAGTGTACAATGCGGCCAACCGGCCATTACGCGGCCAAGCCAAAGAGGAGTTTCAGCCTAAAGTTTAGACCGCACCCTGTCGCCACTCAGTCAAAAATACCAAGGCTCGGGGCAGCACAGAGGACCTGTGAGACATCTTGGACAGTAAGGAAAAAATCGCAAGGTCAATATACGAGACACGGGCACGCGCGCCAACACGGGACGATGATCGTCGCGTTGGATACACCAAGAGTAAATCCGGCTGGGCCGAATACAGCAGACAAGACTCATATGAACTGCGTCGGGATATAGCCCGGCACAGAGGTGCCGCACAACCCCTATGCTTCACTGATGAAGTTATGAAGCATGAATTCCCGGAGGGTTTCAAACCCGTAAATATGGAATCATACGATGGCACAACCGATCCTGCTGTATGGATTGAGGATTTCCTCCTTCACATCCGCATGGCTCCGGGTGATGATCTAAATGCCATCAAGTACCTCCCACTAAAACTCAAAGGACCAGCTCGGCATTGGATGAGTAGCTTGCCAGAAGATTCCGTCGGTAGTTGGGAGGATCTGGAATATGTATTTCTTGACAACTTCCAGGGCACTTCTGTGCGGCCACCGGATGCTGATGACTTGAGCCACATAACCTAGCAGCCAGGGGAATCGGCCAGACAATTCTGGACACGGTTCTTGACTAAGAAAAATCAAATTGTAGATTGTCCAGATGTAGAGGCCCTAGCGGCATTCAAGCATAACATCCGCGATGAGTGGCTCGCCCGTCACCTTGGCCAGGAGAAGCCGAAATCTATAGCAGCCCTCACGACACTCATGACCTGCTTTTGCGCGGGCGAGGACAGCTGGCTGGCTCGCAGCAACAACACATCGAGGAATCCAGATACCTCGGATACCAAAGATGTTAACAGTAGGCAGCGTCGTAATAGACCAAAGTGCCACAATAACGGCGATAACACCGAAGATACGGCAGTCAATGCCAGATTCAGAGGCTCCAGATCCGGTCAGTGGAAAAAGCCATTTAAAAGAAATACTCCATCTCCGTCCAGTTTGGATCGCATACTGGACCGCTCGTGTCAAATCCACGGCACCCCCGAAAAGCTAGCCAATCACACCAACAGAGAATGCTGGGTGTTCAAGCAGGCTGGCAAGTTAAATGTCGAAAACAAGGACAAGGGGCTGCATAGCGATGACGAGGAGGAGCCCCGGCCGCCGAGCACAGGAGGACAGAAGGGGTTTCCCCCACAAGTGAAGAGGGTGAACATGATATACGCAACCCACATTCCCAAGAGGGAGCGGAAGCGTGCACTAAGGGACGTCTATGCGATGGAGCAGTCGCCCCAAAGTTCAACCCGTGGTCTGCTTGCCCGATCTCCTTCGATCGCAGGGACCACCCCACTAGCATCCGTCATGGTGGATCCGCCGCACTGGTCCTAGACCCCATCTTGACGAATTTCACCTCACTCGAGTCCTTATGGACGGCGGCAGTAGCCTAAACCTGCTTTATCAGGATACAGTGCGAAAAATGGGTATCGATCCCTCGAGGATCAAACCCAGCAAAACCACCTTTAAAGGCGTCATCCCAGGTGTAGAGGCCCATTTGCACAGGCTCAATCACACTGGAAGTGGTCTTCGGATCACCGGACAACTTCCGAAGCGAAGAGTTAATCTTCGACATCGTCTCGTTTCGAAGTGGCTATCATGCATTGCTCGGACGAACAACATTTGCAAAATTCAATGCAGTGCCGCATTATGCATACCTCAAGCTCAAGATGCCAGGACCTTGCGGGGTCAGAACAGTAAATGGAAACACAGAATGCTCGCTCCGTACGGAAGAGCACACTGCGGCCCTTGCAGTAGAAGCACAAAGCAGCCTGTTCAGGCAGACCACTCATTCGGTGTCACAGCCCCTGGATAACTTCAAGCGAGTCCGGAACAAGCTGCAACAGGATCGTGTGGCATGATCAGAGCTCACCTAGCAGTTCGGCCCCAGTCCCAGTCCCAGTGAAGGGACGAAATCCGTGCCACGCGTACATAACTATGCAATGAAAATACCATTGACATAGGTGGGGTTCGACCAAGACATGCCCCGCGTTGTGGCTTAACCGCACTTGGGGTCGTATACCTTTGTCATTCCTTCTCTCTTTCAGGGCCTAACTCTCCGGAAGCCCTTTCCGGCAGTACGATTGCCGGACACATTCTGGAAGCAACAACCAAGGCGGCAAGAAGCTAAGATGAACACGAGAAACGCTAGGTGCTCTCTATTAATAATTGATATACCTGCTTTTCACTATTTATGCGTAACTTGCCCTGGGATAGGGCATTTCGAATTGTCCTACTTTATGCTTATTGCACCACTTGTACCAGTACGCTTGGACGTATTATTTAAATAAAAATGCATATCATTAATCTGTCATTGCATTATTTAAGTTTTTCTCTTTCTCTTATATGTCTACTTACGACAATTCGCACCCGCATGTTCGGGTACGGCCAGTTCGCCAGGGTTCTCGTTTACCCCATAATACGACGCAAGAAGTCTGAACACTTTCGACAGTGCGGCACCCCGAACTTATAGCATTATATGCATCAGCTCCGAATCATGTCTTTGGTCAAATGTTGGGTTGCCCGGCTCCCATGCTTTGGTACCTTACGTTCCGCTATATTGGCTAAGGTAGCGGTGGGTGAACTACTGCGATTGTGTCCCGGTTCTTCTGGACGAGCACCTCACTAGAGAAAGCGAAAAACTGACTATCATGATAAGGCGAGAGACTAGTCGCTGTTCGAGAGGTCTCAAGTCCTTAAAGACTTTTTTTGCTTTGGGCGAGGAGTCGGCCTTGTCCGGCTTAGGCATGTATAACACCCCAAATTCGGCCCTCCGAATACCACGGGCTTCGCCAAAATTTAAAATCATAGCCTTCTATGGCTAAGTGAGAGTGATAAAGCATTATAGTCTGATTGCCTGGTTCGTTGCGCTGAACACCTCCCTTGGAGGACCCAAAATTGGGGTAAAGAGTGTTCAGGTTTATCTCAAACAACCCGGTACTAGTTACATGGGGGCAGAAGCCAACGACTGGCCAACCCTCAGATTTTATAAACGGCCACACAGAAGGTAATATTTTAAATTAAGAAAGCGTCACATGGCGCAAATGAACTCGTTTCATATTACAGGATCACATGAGCATGTTCATTCAAAAATTACATCCTTGGCACACTCATTTGCCACTAGGCGGGAACCCTCCAGGAGACTCTCATAATAATTCTCGGGGCGGCGATGCTCTTTGCCATCTGGCAGCCCCTCCTTCACCAGCTTCACGACGTCCAGCTTCTCCCAGTGCACCTTCGCCCGGGCAAAAGCCCTGCATGCACCCTCGATGCAGACAGACCGCTTTATGACTTCAAACCGTGGGCAGGCTTCCACAAGCCACCTCACCAAGCCAAAGTAGCTTCCGGACAGGGGCTCGCCAGGCCACATCCGGACTATAAGACCCCTCATGGCCTGTTCGGCCGCCTTGTGAAGCTCGACCAACTGCTTCAGCTGGTCGCTCAAGGGCACGAGGTGTTCGGTCCCAGTATACTGAGACCAGAACAACTTCTCCGTTGAGCTCCCCTCCTCAGCCCGGTAAAACTCTGCGGCATCCAGTACACCACGGGGAAGATCTGCAAACGCTCATGGACAGCTCAGAACTTGTGTAAGAAAAAGGAAAGTCTCCTTCATGTGCTTGCTTTGCATAATGAATGCCTTACCCGCTGCTATCTTCTTCACCACATCAATCTCCTAGAGGGCCTTGCGGGCTTCGGCCTTGGCGCTCCGGACGCTTTCAAGCGCCTATGCCAGCTCGGACTCTCGCGTCTTAGAGTCTAGCTCCAAGGACTCGTGCTTTTTGGCAAGAGCCTCGAGCTCTTGTTGCACCTCCCCTACTCGGGCTTCTTGTTTCTCCCGTTTAATGCATTCTTGGGCCCCTTTGTCTTCAACCTCGGACAACGAGTTCCTCAGGGTCGCCAACTCGGTCATGGGCCCTGACAAATCCATGATGATCATGTTACTTTATACCCGAACTTCTTGTTAACTATATAGACAGGGGTATTTCTTACCTTTGCTCTCTTTGAGCTGCCTCTTGGTAAGGCCAAGCTCATCCTCGGACCGCTTCAGTTCCTGCTTCACCACAGCAACCTCCGCAGTATGTGCGGCAGTGGCCAGCAGTGAAGCCTGCACATACATATAGACATACTCTAATTAGACTCCTGAGTTATCATTTGATCCTCTATTCGGCTTTTCTTCACGAACACCGAACAGAGCATCAGGGGCTACTATGTATGCGGTAATATTTTCTTATATTTTGATTGCTACCTCAAAGCCTGTTAGCAGGCTGGCGTAAGCTTCGGTCAGTCCGTTTTTGGTGGACTGAACCTTCTCGACCACCGCACTCATGATAGTGCGGTGCTCTTCTTCAATGGAAGCACTGCGAAGCGCTTCCAGCAGGTTGTCCGGTGCCTCTGGTTGGACAGAGGACACCGACACGGATGGTTGGCCCCCCTTGACAGGGGACCGCCTGCTGGAGTCTGGAACCATCGAAGGTTCCGGCGCAGTGTCCGGCTGGGGCTCGAACTTGAAGCTCATGGGAGCCTCGCTCCCTTGGTACCCAAGGTCCGAGAAGTCGCCGTGAGGCGCCCCCAGGACTACCTCCCCTTGGCTCGGTGCCTGTTTAGACAACACCTCGGCGTTGTCCGTAGGGCGAGGGTTGGAAGCGGTCAGAAGAGAACCGCTATTCATATCCGATGAGTCCAAAGAGCCGCTCGACGAGGGTACGTCGAGATGAGCTCGAGACGGACTGCATAATCATGTTCGGCATGAGGAAAGGCAGTACAATAAAACATACCATGAAGTGCTATGGTGTCCGGACACTTACGACTTCGCCAGGGGCTTGTCCCTAGGTAGCCACTCGTCGCCTCTGTCGGCGGCCGTCGTGGCACAGTCTGGAAGGAGGGTCCTTCCCTTCTTGGACCCTTCGGCCTCCCCGGATGGGTCGGCCTTCCTTTTCTTGTCTCCCCCGGCTGGGGGGGGGAGAACTTTTCTCCTCCTCCTCCTTTCCATGGGAGGAGTGCGCGTTGGAGTCATCGTCCAATGACTCTGATACAACCTTGCGCCGGAGACCCTTTTGGATCCCCGCAGCCTTCTTCTTGGTCTTTTTCAGCACCTCGTAGGGTGCCGGAGTCAGCATCTTCGTCAGAATAGCGTCTGCAGGATCTTCGGGCAGCGGGGCTGGTCTATCATGCTGCTCCGCCGTCTCTATTCAATCCTATTAATGACATGGAAGTTCAGATCCTGCACACAACTAAACCGGGGCAAATAAATACCCTAAGAAATATAAAAAGCCTACCGGATTTGCGCGGCGCTTTGCGCTGAGTCCGCGGTCCACGTTGAGGCGTGGAGGGATCTCGGCGCTCTTGAACAGCACCCTCTAGACGTCCTCGTGCATCGTGTCATAGAGCTCTCGCCGCGTCTGGTGCCTGGCCGAGTCAAACTCCCACAAAACAAATACCCACTATTGACACAGAAGGATCCGGCGGAAGAGAATAACCTAGTGTCAGGACCCCTATTCCAAGCCACATCGATCTAGCCGGTAACACCTCATATCCCTTTGCAGCCTCACGCACGGTATCCCACGGGTGTCGCCTTACCATGGCCCGGGACCGTTTGCGCCTTTTGGCTCACGTATATGCTAGTGTCGCTAGCATCCATATGACAGAGAACCCGGGCCGACATGGCTAGTCGTGAACCCAAAGCGGCACAGACCTATGGAGACAGGCATACATGAATCACATCGAACATGTCGGTCATCAACGAGTGATTCCGGGCTATAGCACTGGGCTAACAGGACTCCGGTGATCCCGGGCTATAGCAGGCTAGGCAGGACTCCGGAAGTCACCACGTGACATTTCCCCGAAGGGACAGACATAGGGACGAAGTGAAACACATGCCGGCCAGTCAAGTGTCCTGAATAGGACTCCGGTGAACCGTGCTGTAGCGGACTACTATGGCTCGAGGAACACTAGACTACATTTCCCCATAAGAAAGGCTGCCAAGGATAAACAACTAGATTGTCGGATCCCACTCATACCAAGCATTTCGATCATACACACAATATGCCCGATATGAGTACATACAACATGGCATCACAACAAAACTCTACAACTCAAGTACTTTATTTAAAGGCTCCAGAGAGCCATACATAACATGTCATACAGATAGGGGTCACATGACCAGACACTCAAGTCATACAATCATACAAGCATATGCGGAAGCAACTAGTCTGAGTACAGACTCTAGAAAGAAAGAAGGCTTCTCAAAGCCTGTCTATCTACATAGGGCCCTCCATGGCCGGGATCACCACCTGGGTGGCTAGTCACTCGTCGACGTCAAGGTCTACATAAAACCCATCTGAGGAGGCAGTGTTGTCGTCTGAAAACAATAAATAAGCAAACATGAGTACAAGGGTACTCAGCAAGTCTTACATCAGAACCTACTATACATGCTTATTCTCAAGAAGGTGGTGGGGTTATGCAGCAAGCCAGCTTTGACTCTTGCCTAAGCTATCCTACGGAACTTCACTAGTAAAATAGTTTTCGCACACGAGTCCACTACTCACCAACACAATACTCCACCGGGGATCCTCCCTCGTCATCCTACGAGAGGGCCATCCTCGGTACTCACACTTATCTTGAGTCTTTTAGTAGTATCCATTAACTTGTCTATGAACTGTATAGGCAACCAAGTAGTCCGTTACCGTGGACGCGGCTATTCAAATAGTTTTATACCCTGCAGGGGTGTACTTCGTCATACACGCTTTCACCACTTACCGCCGTCTACATGACATGTACTCGGCAACCTTCAAGCGGAAGCCCAGCGAGGTGTCGGCCACGGCCTACCTAAACACCTAAGTCTCTAGTCCAGGTTTATCGCCTATCCAGGTTCCATCCGTAGGGAGTCCGGCCGAGGTTTCCACATACGGCCCCGAACGATGTGAACAGGGTTCCCGAGACACCAAACGGGTGACTCGGTACACCGTGCCGCGGTGTATCTACCACAACATAGCCCACCCCTAGGGTCAGCGCTACCCACGGCCGCCAACACATAACCTACAAGCACCAGAAACTATTTGCAACTCCCGGACAGAGTACTAGGGTGATTAAGAAGCCGAGAGGGTCAATTAAGGATCCCAATGCATGGTAGTAGCTAAATCTTAAATCACACATACAGATCTCAGTTCTTAGGGATGGTCTCAACGAAACAACCCACCATGTACTCCTACATGGCCTCTCATCGATACCTTTACCAAAACATGTTCAGCACATCCCTCATATTACCGACATAAGCATTTCACTCTAGCCCATCACCCCGATGAACCAGACCTGACACAACTCTAAGCATAGCAGGCATAGCAAGGTAGGAATCACATACATGGCTCAATCAACTCCTACACATGCTAGTGGGTTTCATCTAGTTACTGTGGCAATGACAGGTCATGCAGAGGATAAGGGTTCAACTACCGTAGCACACAACAGTTTAAATCGCGTTGTCTTAATGCAGTAAACAAGAGCATAAGCGAGAACATGGGTTTGTATCGGAATGATCAATGGTTGCTTGCCTGATGGAGTGGTAGTGGCATACTGCCCTTCAGTTGGATACTCGTGAATATCCTCGGAGGCAGAACCTACCACGAAGAACACATCGGAACACAATCAACACATGACGATGTGCAACAATATGATGCATGCTATGACATGGCAATATGATTGTTTCTTGGCCTAATGCAAGCTAAAATAGAAATGGATGAACTCATTTGAATCAAAGATTCAAATATTAGCTCATTAAACATGGCATTTATAGTGCATTACCTTATTCTGCTTAAACATCAAGGTAAACTTGTTTTGTCATGCATGAAACCATTACAGATGGATAGATTGAATTTTTCTGATAATTTTTCATATATAATTTATCTCATTTGGAGCTATGGTTGAATTTCTATGAATTTTTGAAGTTTGAACTATTTTCTGGAATTTCCTGTATATAAATAAAGCCAGAAAATCAATTACTGCGTCAGCAATGCGTCAAGGTGACGTCAGCAGGTCAAAGGCGCCAGCTAGGTCAAACCTGACTGGTGGGGCCCACTGGTCAGTGTCTTTGTGCACTAACTATGTTTAGTTAGCCTAATTAACTAGCAGTGCCCACTAGTCAGTGACTATGCTAATTAACTAACCTATTTAGTTAGCACTAACAGAGTAATTAGTCGGGCGGGGCCCGCATGTCGGTGAGAGAGAGGGGGGAGGTCAACCCACGTCAGCAGAGTCAACCTCGCCGGTCAACGGGTAAAAGCCTGCCAGCGTTTAGCCGCCGGCGAGGCCAGACGCAGTGGCGCGCTGCAGAAATCGCCCACAGGGCACCAATTGATGCGCGGAGAGCAGCTACGGGTAGCTAGGACGATCCGCGGCGTTTGGTGGTGGTGGTTGGTCTCGGGGTGGCCGGAATCATCGCCGGCGACGAGCCTTGCGGTCGCCGGAGTCGGGTGAAAACGAGCCCGAGGCTACGGGGCACGGCGAGGCGTGTGGAGAGGTGCGTTGTGCCCCTAGGGATGCGGTGGAGTGGTTAGACTAGGTGGCGTGGCCGGAGTTTGGCCGGAGGCACGTCGGCGACGAGCTCCACGGCGGCGCGTGCGGGTGAGCTTCGTGTGCTTGTTGTGGTGCATGAGAAGGGGAACGGAGAGGCTGGGGAGGTGCAGCAGCTCACGGCGATCACGTAGAGGTAGACGGCGCGGTCGGGGACGAGTCGATGCGGCGGCGACGTCGAAAGGGATCTCCGGCGATGCTCCGTGAAGATGAATTCGAAGAAGACGTTGCAGAGCGTGTGAGCGCTCGGGGCTCGGCTGCTCGACCGAGTCGACGATGGCGGAGAGGATGGACACGGTGGTGCAACACAAGGACGTCGGTGGACGCGGTTTCACGATGGCGCGAGCTCGGCAGCGTCGGCCATGGCGGGGGAAGAGCAAGGGAGAGGGACCAGGGGGAAAGTGCGGTGTCTGCGAGGTTGGGGGAAGCAAGGGAGTTCGTCCCACGTCGGCAGCTCGACGAGGGGAGCGGCGAGGTGGCGGCAGCTGCGTGGTGTGCATGCGGTGCTCGCCGTCGAGCACCTACCTGCCTGCCTGGCCGAGCCAAGCTGCTCGCTGGCGCGGTGGCTGGGCTGGGCCGGCAGGTGGGCCTGGTGGGTGGCGCCAGGTAAGGCCCAGGTGGGCTTCTCCCTCTCCCTTTTTGATTTTTGTTTCCTTTTTTATTTTTCTGTAGCTCTAGGGCTTTATTTAAAATACCAAGGCACTTTCTAAAATGCTGGAAATGATTGTGGGCTCTATTGGGATTATTCCTAACAAAAAACATTTACTTCCAGAATTATTTGAACATTTAAAATATTTAGTAGCATTTAAATGTCCAAAGGCAATATACATATGATTTAATCCAGTGACCTTTTGTTGACCTAGAAAATTGTGCACCAATTTTGCCAGAGGTTCTAACCCAAGGCAAAGAGGGTGAACATTTTAGAAGGGCATTTCAGGTTCATTGAAATTATTTTTAGTAAACCCTAGTTGATTTCAGGGGGGGTGCTGGGGGTTCTGCCTTCCCCATTTCAAGTTTCTGATGAAAGTAAACATGATGCACACTCTAATGCATGGACTAGCTAGGGTGTGACAACTCACCCCCACTCAAAAGAATCTCGTCCCGAGATTTAGGATCCTCTCGAAAGAAGGTGGGGTACTCGAGTCGAAGACGATCATCCCTTTCCCAAGTGGCTTCTTCCTCGGAATGGTGTGACCATTGAACCTTGAGAAACTTGATATTACGACGTCGAGTGGTACGCTCGGCTTGATCAAGGATACGAACGGGATATTCCCGATAAGAGAGGTTATCTTGTAGATCAAGCGTTTCGTGGTCCACTCCACGGATAGGATCCGCGAGGCAACGCCTGAGTTGCGAAACTTGGAAGACATCGTGAACTCTGGAAAGATGCGGAGGTAGTTCCAATTGGTAGGCAACTTCTCCTTGTTTGGCAAGAATGCGAAAGGGTCCAATGTAACGAGGAGCCAATTTTCCTTTGATACCGAAACGATGGATTCCCTTTAACGGGGTAACCCGAAGGTAAGCCTTCTCGTCAACTTCATAAGTCATAGGCTTATGTTTGCGATCATATTGACTCTTTTGACGAGATTGGGCTGTTTTCAATTTCTCATGAATAATGCGAACCTGCTCTTCCGCTTCCTGAATCATATCCGGGCCAAAGAGTTGTCTTTCCCCGGTTTCTGACTAGTTAAGAGGCGTTCGACATTTTCGTCCCTAGAGAACTTCGAAAGGAGCTTTGCCCAAGCTGGCTTGATAACTATTGTTATAAGCAAACTCCGCGAATGGAAGGCATTTCTCCCAACTCATTCCGAACGAGATAACAGAAGCTCGGAGCATATCTTCCAGAATTTGATTGACTCGCTCTACTTGACCACTTGATTGAGGATGGAAGGCGGTGCTAAAGGAGAGATGAGTTCCCATAGCATTTTGGAAACTTTCCCAAAATCGAGAGGTGAAGCGACTCCCATGGTCTGAGTTAATTTCCAATGGAACACCATGAAGAGACACTATTCGGGAGATGTATAAATTAGCTAGCTGGCTAGTGGTGATACTCTCATGAACAGGTAGGAAGTGGGCTACTTTGGAAAGTCGGTCGATCACAACGAAGATGGCATTATTCCCTCTCTTGGTCCTGGGAAACCCAGTGATGAAATCCATACTGATTTTATCCCATTTCCATTCAGGAATAGCCAAAGGTTGAAGGGTGCCAGCAGGCCGTTGGTGCTCTGCTTTAACACGACGACAAATGTCGCAATTAGCAATGTATTGAGCGATTTCTCTCGTCATCCTAGTCCACCAAAACCTCTGGCGCAGGTCTTGATACATTTTGGTACTACCGGGATGAATGGTGAGAGAGGATTCATGAGCTTCCTTAAGGATCAACTGGCGTAGATGTTGTTTCTTGGGAACCACCAAAGGGTTCTCGAAGAAGAGAGCACCTTGCTCATCCATGGAGAAACATTTAGCAACTCCGCTAACGATGTTTTCCTTAATCCGGGATATGCCCTTCTCATACCGCTGGGCGGTTATGATCTGATCCATAAGGTTAGGTTTCGCCACCAGGGTGGATAGGAATCCTCGAGGAACAATGTGAAGATTAAGCTTACGAAATTCCTCATGGAGAAGTGGTTGACTTTGTTGTAACATCAGGTTGTTACAATAGGACTTACGACTTAGTGCATTAGCTATGACATTGGCTTTGCCCGGGCTGTAAGTTATTCCTAAGTCGTATTCCGAGATCAACTCGACCCAACGTCTTTGCCTAAGATTCAAATCTGGTTGGGTGAAGATATATTTCAAACTTTGGTGATCGGTGAAGATCTCGCAACGATTACCGAGAAGGTAATGTCGCCAGGTTTTAAGTGCATGGACTACAACTGCAAGCTCTAGATCATGTGTAGGATAATTTTCCTCATGTGGGTGTAATTGCCGTGAGGCATAGGCAATTACCTGACGTTCTTGCATGAGTATGCAACCTAATCCTTGTCGCGAGGCGTCGCAATAGATAATAAAGTCCTTGGAGAAGTCTGGTGGTACCAGTATGGGGGCAGATGTCAGGCGTCTTTTCAGTTCTTGAAAGCTGAACTCGCACTGCGGAGTCCACTCGAACTTTTTATATTTCTTGAGGAGTTCAGCTAGAGGTTTAGCAACCTTGGAAAAAATTTCGACGAAGCAGCGACAATAGCTCGCTAGGCCAAGGAAACTCCGAACTTGCTTGACCATTTCAGATGGAGTCCAATCAAGGACGGCTTGAACTCGCTCGGGATTGACAGCAATACCCTTACCAGAGATTACATGGCCTAGATAGGTCACTTCTGGCAACCAAAATTCACATTTGGAGAATTTGGCATAAAGGCGATGCTCTCGAAGTTTCATCAATACCAGCCTTAGATGTTCGACATGTTCCTCTTCATTCTTGGAGTAGATGAGTATGTCATCGAGGTATACTATGACGAATTTGTCCAAGTACTCCATGAAAACCGAGTTCATTAACCGGGAGAAGGTGGCCGGGGCATTGGTTAAACCAAAGGACATGACGGTGTACTCGTATTGGCCATAACGAGTAACAAAGGCCGTTTTGGGGATGTCCCCGTTTCTGATTTTGATTTGATGGTAACCCAACCTCAAATCCATCTTGGAGAAGACTGAGGATCCAGCGAGCTGATCATACAGATCGTTGATCCTGGGAAGCGGGTATTTGTTCTTGATGGTGACCAAGTTGACGGGTCGGTAATCCACAACCATTCGATCTGTTCCATCCTTCTTCTTGACGAAGAGGACGGGTCAAGCCCAAGGAGAGGAACTAGGACGGATGAAACCCTTGTTCAAGGACTCATCAAGTTGGTTCTTAAGCTCGGCTAGTTCTAGGGGTGCCATCTTATAGGGTCTTCTAGAAATTGGAACGGTTCCTGGAACAAGGTCTATCACAACTCGACATCCCTGTCTGGTGGAACACCTGGCAGTTCTTCTGGAAAGACATCCGGAAAGTCTCGGACTACCGGAACATCCTCAAGGTCTAGAAGAGGGTTGGCATTTAGGGAGTAAAGTTGGCGCTTGGCCACTTGAGTTAAGACATTAACTGTCTTGCCCGATGGGTGAGTAAGTTGAACGGTTCTAGTGGCACAGTCAATCTTAGAATAATGAGCTGACATCCAGTCCATACCTAAGATGATGTTTATGTCTGAGGACTTGAGAGCTATTAAGGATGCAAGGAAGACAAGTCTATCGACAAGAATTTCATTCCCATGGCTTACCCTAGAAGTTTGCCATTTGGAACCCGGAGTTTGGATTACCATGGAAGTGGGCACGTCACAGAATGTCGTGTTATGCAACCGAGCATTGTTCTCGGATATGAATGAATGAGATGCTCCAGTATCGAAAAGAACAGATGCCGGATGGCAGTTAACAAGAAGCGTACCAAGGACGACGTTGGGATCCTCATGAGCCTCCTCGGCTGAAACATAATTGACATGGCCATGTGCAGTGGTGGCCGGCTTGGCGTAGAAAGTCTTTCCCGCGGGCTTACCACGGCCAACGGACTTTCCAGCTTGATTGGGGTTGTTGTTCTGGGGACACTCTCGGCTATAGTGACCCGGCTCTCCACACTTGAAGCATGTTACGACATTGGGGCATGGAGCAGCGTTAGCAGCGGGGCCACCATAGGGCTTGGGCGGTGTGAATTGCTGGTTGGGACGAGGCGCCTCAAAGGATGGCCTCGGGATGAATCTGGGTGGCAGTGCCGTGCTTGGGATCCACACCCGGCGCTTCTGAGCTCCAGAGCCGGATGAAGAGCCAAAATCATGGGAGTGCTTGCGTGAAGCATCATAATCAGTCTGGCCTGTCTCAGCACTGATGGCTTTATTGACCAACTTCTAAAAAGATGTGCACTCGTGCAGATGGAGATCGCGGCGAAGCTCAGGGCTAAGTCCCTTGCGGAACCTTGCCTGCTTCTTTGCGTCAGTAGAAACCTCTTCAGGAGCATAGCGTGCAAGATTCCCAAATTCACGACTGTAAGCATCTACAGTCAGTCTTCCTTGGGCGAAGTTGCAGAACTCCTCCCTCTTGCGATCCATGAGACCTTCCGGAATGTGATGCTCACGAAAAGCCTCACTGAATTCAGCCCAAGTAGTGATTTGACCCACCGGGCGCATAGCTTCGAAGTTTTCCCACCAAAGGCTAGCAGGGCCTTCGAGATGATAGGCAGCATAAGTAACCTTGTCAGATTCGGCTATGTTGGCAGAACCTAGCTTGTGGGTGATGCTGCGAAGCCAATCATCCGCGTCGAGGGGCTCGACGGAATGGTTGAACTTTGGTGGGTACAGCTTGATAAAGTCATTGATTGACACCAAGTCATTTCGTGTGTGGCGTGCAGTGTTCTGCTCAATCCGCTCCAGCAGGCGGTTGGTCTCACGCTTGTTTCTTTCCGCCTCCAGCATCACTTCGGCCAGAGAAGGCGGGTGAGGCAGATTTTCACCTCTAGCTGCACTGGCTTCCCCCTGCTCCGGGACAGCAGGGTTGCCGCGGGTGTTGACCATCCTCGGAGAAAACAAGACAACGGTTTAGACAAGGATGGCTCAAACTTAGCAAGGAAGTGCAGAATGTAATGGATAACACAGAATGCAGAGATGTTCATCCGTATGTCATGGTAATATAAAACTGCCATATATATACCAACGGTCATACACACCATACATAGTTTAGTACAAGCCCAGGCTAAAGTACAACTATGATGAAAGACGTTACATCTCATCAGTGGAATTCCAAGCTCCTATACATTATTTGTCTACACCTCCGGAATCGATTACACGCAAAGTCATATTCCACAAGTCACGCAGGACAGTGGAGATACAACTACTACAATACTAGTAGTACTACTACTAACTTAGACAGCTCCGTAGTAGTCCTCATAGAAGTCACCTCCATAGCCTGGAAGTTCAACGTGATCATCCGAAAACAGACGGTCCTGAGGAGCCTGTGGACCATAGGGGCTAGGATGAGGTCTTGGACCAACAAACGGTGGCCTGCGGGGACCACGGGGTGGGGTGATGCCTCCCACATCACGCCAATCCACCATGTCTGGCAAAGCTGATCTAACAGGATACAGATCCCTTGTATCCATACATCCAGCTTGCACCGCAGGTGCAAACCGAGTGAATGGGGCCCAATGATCAGCACGGGTATTGAAAAGCTCCAACCTCAAGACCCGATTCTCTCAGTCCTTATCTTCGAGCATCTCGGCAGTGGTACGAGTTAATGAGTCCTCCTGAGTGGAGTCAGCATAGATAGCCTGAAGATACCGTTGCGCTCCCGGAAGTGAAGCTGGCATGTAACAGAAATCAGTGTTCCGAAGCAGGCCAGTCCGGACTCGCATGATGGTCATCATGGAATAGGCAGCATCCTGCACAGCCATCTCAACGGTAACCCCGAGTCCATAGGAATGGTGAACGGGCTCGGTAGATCCAGGATAAGAAGGAAATATCCTGACGGTGCAGAAATACTGGCTTTGATTAAAGTCACGGAACTGCTCTTCGACAGTGTATTCGGGATACCAGCGGTAACCCGTCTCGATCATGACCCGGACTAACATAGCAGTATGACCGGGCACGTCGAGGCACCTGGTCAGGCGAACCACTTGGTTTTGAGGACGGTTGGCCATCTGAAAGCACCAACACAATGCAAAGACATTAGAATTTCTAGGGAAAATTGGACAGCATAACGGCTGTAAATGCTCAGAAAAAGATTTGAGACATCCACAACAGTTCACAATACCACTCAACAACATCATATCAAGGTTCTGATTCAATTAGCAACATACTAAGAATAGTAGAAACTGAACTGGAACTCGTAACAATAATCCTATAAGCTACTACGGATTAGTAACATCTGAACCTGATAGAAGAAGAGAGCCTAGTCCTTAACCCACGTTGAATGAGGAGAGAATGACTCAGATCAGAGGCATAGGTAAAGGAGTAAAAGAACCTTACGCTCCCTCCCACAATCAATTCCCCTACATATAACTAAAGCATTTCTAGACTCAACATCGACCAGTTTGGCTCAACGAACCTACAGGCAGTCCGGCTCTGATACCAACACTGTCAGGACCCCGATTCCAAGCCACATCGATCTAGCCGGTAACACCTCATATCCCTTTCTGGCCTCACGCACGGTATCCCATGGGTGTCACCTTACCATGGCCCGGGACCGCTTGCGCCTTTTGGCTCACGTATATGATAATGTCGCTAGCATCCATATGACAGAGAACCCGGGCCGACATGGCTAGTCATGAACCCAAAGCGGCACAGACCTATGGAGACAGGCATACATGAATCACATCGAACATGTCGGTCATCAACGAGTGATTCCGGGCTGTAGCACTGGGCTAACAGGACTCTGGGGATCCCGGACTATAGCAGGCTAGGCAGGACTCTGGAAGTCACCGCGTGGCATTTCCCTGAAGGGGCAGACATAGGGACGAAGTGAAACACATGCCGGCCAGTCAAGTGTCCTAAACAGTAGTGCTGGGCTAGCAGGACTCCGGTGAACCGGGCTGTAGTGGACTACTATGGCTCGAGGAACACTAGACTACATTTCCCCATAAGGAAGGCTGCCAAGGATAAACAACTAGATTGTCGGATCCCACTCATACCAAGCATTTCAATCATACACACAATATGCCCGATATGAGTACATACAACATGGCATCACAACAAAACTCTACAACTCAAGTACTTTATTTAAAGGCTCCAGAGAGCCATACATAACATGTCATACAGATAGGGGTCACATGACCCGACACTCAAGTCATACAATCATACAAGCATATGCGGAAGCAACTAGTCTGAGTACAGACTCTAGAAAGAAAGAAGGCTTCTCGAAGCCTGTCTATCTACATAGGGCCCTCCATGGCCGGGATCACCACCTGGGTGGCTAGTCACTCGTCGACGTCAAGGTATACATAAAACCCATCGGAGGGGGCAGTGTTGTCGTCTGAAAATAATAAATAAGCAAACATGAGTACAAGGGTAATCAGCAAGTCTTACATCAGAACCTACTATACATGCTTATTCTCAAGAAGGTGGTGGGGTTATGCAGCAAGCCAGTTTTGACTCTTGGCTAAGCTATCCTACGGAACTTCTCTAGTAAAATAGTTTTCGCACACGAGTCCACTACTCACCAACACAATACTCCACCGGGGATCCTCCCTCGTCATCCTAAGAGAGGGCCATCCTCGGTACTCACACCTATCTTGAGTCTTTTAGTAGTATCCATTAACTTGTCTATGAACTGTATAGGCAACCAAGTAGTCCTTTACCGTGGACGCGGCTATTCGAATAGTTTTATACCCTGCAGGGGTGTACTTCGTCATACATGCTTTCACCACTTACCGCCGTCTACACGACATGTACTCGGCAACCTTTAAGCGGAAGCCTAGCGAGGGTGTGGGCCACGGCCTACCTAAACACCTAAGTCTCTAGTCCAGGTTTATCGCCTATCCAGGTTCCATCCGCAGGGAGTCCGGCCGAGGTTTCCACATACAGCCCCAAACGATGTGAACAGGGTTCCCGAGACACCAAACGGGTGACTCGGTACATCGTGCCACGGTGTATCTACCGCAACATAGCCCACCCCTAGGGTCAGCGCTACGCACGGCCGCCAACACATAACCTACAAGCACCAGAAACTATTTGCAACTCCTGGACAGAGTACTAGGGTGATTAAGAAGCCGAGAGGGTCAATTAAGGATCCTAATGCATGGTAGTTGCTGAATCTTAAATCACACATACAGATCTCAGTTCTTAGGAACGGTCTCAATGAAACAACCCACCATGTACTCCTACATGGCCTCTCATCGATACCTTTACCAAAACATGTTCAACACATCCCTCATATTACCGACATAAGCATTTCACTCTAGCCCATCATCCCGATGAACCAGACCTAACACAACTCTAAGCATAGCAGGCATAGCAAGGTAGGAATCACATACATGGCTCAATCAACTCCTACACATGCTAGTGGGTTTCATCTAGTTACTGTGGCAATGACAGGTCATGCAGAGGATAAGGGTTCAACTACCGTAGCACACAGCAGTTTGAATCGCGTTGTCTTAATGCAGTAAACAAGAGCAGAAGCAAGAACATGGGTTTGTATCGGAATGATCATTGGTTGCTTGCCTGATGGAGTGGTAGCGGGATACTGCCCTTCAGTTGGATACTCATGAATATCCTCGGAGGCAGAACCTACCACGAAGAACACATCGGAACACAATCAACACATGACAATATGCAACAATATGATGCATGCTATGACATGGCAATATGATTGTGTCTTGGCCTAATGCAAGCTAAAATAGGAAGGGATGAACTCATTTGAATCAAAGATTCAAATATTAGCTCATTAAACATGGCATTTATAGTGCATTACCTTATTCTGCTTAAATAGCAAGGTAAACTTGTTTTGTCATGCATGAAACCATTACAGATGGATAGATTGAATTTTTCTAATAATTTTTCATATATAATTTATCTCATTTGGAGCTATGGTTGAATTTCTATGAATTTTCGAAGTTTGAACTATTTTCTAGAATTTCCTGTATATAAATAAAGCCAGAAAATCAATTACTGCATCAGCAATGTGTCAAGGTGAAGTCAGCAGGTCGAAGGCACCAGCCAGGTCAAACCTGACTGGTGGGGCCCACTGGTCAGTGTCTCTGTTCACTAACTACGTTTAGTTAGCCTAATTAACTAGCAGGGCCCACTAGTCAGTGACTATACTAATTAACTAACCTATTTAGTTAGCACTAACAGAGTAATTAGTCGGGCGGGGCCCGCGTGTCGGTGAGAGAGAGGGGGGAGGTCAACCCACGTCAGCAAAGTCAACCTCGCCGGTCAACGGGTCAAAGCCTTCCGGCGTTTAGCCGCCGGCGAGGCCAGACGCGGTGGCGCGCTGCAGAAATCGCCCACAGGGCACCAATTGATGCGCGGAGAGTAGCTACGGGTAGCTGGGGACGATCCGCGGCGTTTGGTGGTGGTGGTTGGGCTCGGGGTGGCCGGAATCGTCGCCGGCGACGAGCCTTGCGGTCGCCGGAGTCGGGTGAAAACGAGCCCGAGGCTACGGGGCACGGCGAGGCATGTGGTGAGGTGCGTTGTGCCCCTAGGGATGCGGTGGAGTGGTTAGACTAGGTGGCGTGGCCGGAGTTTGGCCGGAGGCACGTCGGCGACAAGCTCCACGGCGGCGCGTGCGGGTGAGCTTCGTGTGCTCGTTGTGGTGCACGAGAAGGGGAACAGAGAGGTTGGGGAGGCGCAGCAGCTCACGGCGATCACGTAGAGGTAGACGGCGCGGTCGGGGACGAGTCGATGCGGCGGCGACGTCGAAAGGGATCTCCGGCGATGCTCGGTGAAGATGAGGTCGAAGAAGACTTTGCAGAGCGTGTGAGCGCTCGGGGCTCGGCTGCTCGACGGAGTCGACGATGGCGGAGAGGATGGACACGGTGGTGCAACACAAGGACGTCGGTGGACGCGGTTTCACGGTGGCGCGAGCTCGGCAGCGTCGTCCATGGCGGGGGAAGAGCGAGGGGGAGGGACCAGGGGGAAAGTGCGGTGTCTGCGTGGTCGGGGGAAGCAAGGGAGTTCGTCCAACGTCAACAGCTCGACGAGGGGAGCGGCGAGGCGGCGGCAGCTACGTGGCATGCATGTGGTGCTCGCCGTCGAGCACCTGCCTGCCTGCCTGGCCGAGCGAAGATGCTCGCTGGCGCGGTGGCTGGGCTAGGCCGGCAGGTGGGCCTGGTGGGTGGCGCCAGGTAAGGCCCAGGTGGGCTTCTCCCTCTCCCTTTTTGATTTTTGTTTCCTTTTCTATTTTTCTGTAGCTTTAGGGCTTTATTTAAAATACCTAGGCACTTTCTAAAATCTTGGAAATAATTGTGGGCTCTGTTGGGATTATTCCTAACAGAAAACATTTACTTCCAGAATTATTTGAACATTTAAAATATTTAGTAGCATTTAAATGTCCAAAGGCAACATAAATATGATTTAATCAAGTGACCTTTTGTTGACCTAGAAAATTGTGCACCAATTTTGACAGAGGTTCTAACCCAAGTCAAAGAGGGTGAACATTTTAGAAGGGCATTTCAGGTTCTTTGAAATTATTTTTAGTAAACCCTAGTTGATTTCAGGGGGGGTGCTGGGGGCTCTGCCTTCCCCATTTCAAGTTTCTGATGAAAGTAAACATGATGCACACTCTAATGCATGGACTAGCTAGGGTGTGACACCTGGACCACATTGACGAGCTTGATTTTCTTGCTCGTCATGTTCTGGATGCAGGTCTGGAGTCCGATGAGCTCTACCAAAGAACCCAAGGACAGACCCTTCCTTTTCCAGGAGGTGAGCCGCGTGGGGATTTCGGATCGAAATTTGGGGGCCGCCACCTAGTTGGAGTCGCGTGGCTCGGTGATGTAGAACCACCCCGTTGCCACCCCTTTATGGTATCCACATAGGTGCCCTCGAGCCAGGTGACATTAGGCATCTTGCCCACCATGGCGCCTCCGCACTCTGCTTGCTGGCCGCTCACCAACTTCGGTTTAACATTGAAGATTTTCAGCCAGAGGCCAAAGTGGGGCATGATGCGGAGGAAGGCCTCGCACACGATGATAAACGCCGGGATGTTAAGGATGAAGTTGGGGGCCAGATCATGAAAATCCAGCCCATGGTAGAACATGAGCCGGCAAACAAACGGGTGGAGGGGAAATCCCAGTCCGCGGACGAAATGGGTAAGAAAGACTACCCTCTCATGGGGTTCGGGTGTTGGGATGATCTGCCACGCATCAGGCAGCCGGTGTGCGATATCCGCGGCCAGATATCCGGCTTCCCGTAATTTCTTGACGTTCTCCTCCTTGACGGAGGAGACCATCCACTTGCCTCCTGCTCCCGACATGCTTGGAGTGGTTTGAGAAGAAGAACGTGAGCTTGGGCGCTAGAGCTCGAGTGTGCTGGAATGGGTAAGCGAGGAAGAAGAAGGCGTGGGTGAAAAAAAGTAAATCCTTATCCCTTTATAAGGGTGGAAGAGGCGATGTGTCTCCCCACTTGCCTAGTAAAACCACTTATTCCTCAGGCGTCGTAATTGATGGCGCGGTTGGGTTACCCACATCTGTATTGATGAGAATCCCGTGATAAGGGGGACACGATCTCTGCTTTGACAAGATGTGTCAAGAAAACTGCCTCGCGATATGTCCGGAGCTGGTTGAGACAAGCGGTTCGAATAATAACCGGGCCACGGCGCAAATCATGCTATCAAAATGTGTCAACAGATTAGATTGATGGAAATAGTATTTCTCTCTACGGTGGTATGTGGAATTTATTTTGCATGGCCGGACACTATCCTTGTATTCAAAACTCTTCCATGATGTATGCGGAGGAGGAACCCGCCTTGCAATGCCGAATACAATACTGCGTGCTGGACTCATCATCATTGAAGCCTGGTTCAGGGGCTACTGAGGGAGTCCTGGATTAGGGGGTCTCTGGACAGCCGGACTATATCCTTTGGCCACACTGTTGGACTATGAAGATACGATATCGAAGACTTCGTCCCGTGTCCGGATGGGACTCTACTTGGCATGGAAGGCAAGCTAGGCAATACAGATATGTATATCTCCTCCTTTGTAACCGACCTTGTGTAACCCTAGTCCCCTCCGGTGTCTATATAAACCGGAGGGTTTTAGTCTGTAGGACAACATACAATCATACCATAGGCTAGCTTCTAGGGTTTAGCCTCTCTGATCTCGTGGTAGATCAACTCTTGTACTACTCATATTATCAAGAACAATCAAGTAGGACGTAGGGTATTACCTCCATCAGGAGGGCCTAAACCTGGGTAAACATCGTGTCCCCTGACTCCTGTTACCATCCGCCTTAGATGCACATTTGGGACCCCCTACCCGAGATCCGCCGGTTTTGACACCGACAACATCCCTTTGAAGGGAGTCCGTACTCCCATCACCGCTTCCAGGAATCAGGAGGCACCGGATACCATGATGGACATGTTGCAACATGCGTCCATCTCAGAGGAACATCATATGTTGATGGGTACCGTAGCCGAGAGGATTCTGTCCACGAGAAGCGGATTGAATGAAGCCTTCACGGGCCTGCTAAGAGGCTTCGTGATATGCAATGTAATATCTTCAATTGCACTTTACATGCAAAAAATGCACCCGTGTAGAGATAGTAGCCCCTGAGGCAATCAAAGGATCAAAAAAGATATGCCCAGGAACTAATCTAACTAAGTGGAACACAGGCCGCTTCATCCACGGCGACTGCCCGTGCTATAGAGGTTGCCGATCTTAAGCGGAAAGTTGATGTGGCGGATGATGACATCACACTTATTAACAGGCGGCTTGACGAGGCGCAAGGTATGTTTTGGGGCAGTCAATATATGTTTGTATAATAATATGAGCACGAAGATGAGAATTATATACTGAAATATGCATAACTGCAGATGGTGCTGCCGCGGTTGAGACCCTGCTGGATGAGCTTGTCGGGCCAAGGAGCAAGTCAGGATGATTAATGTGGCTGCCAAGAAGGCATCTGAGGAGTTAAAGGCCGAACAGGCCGCTCGGCGCCAGTGCAAAGAGAGAATATCTTCCATAGAGCAAGATCTAAAGGATGTCACTGGCAAATGCCAAGCACTCAAGGAGGAGAACAAGGCTAAATTAGCCGAACTCGAGAAAGCCGTACAAGAGGCAAGAGAGGCTCGATCTGAGTCGAGATCGGCTCGGGAGGAGATCCGTCAAGCCGAGGACATAGCGGCCAGTAAGCCATTTCAATTACAGACTAAATCCGGTGATCTGAAGTATGCCCTGCTTAATCAAATGTGGAGCTCTCCAGATGCATTCTTGGACTTGCCGAAGAGTACCTCCAATGTGGCGTAGTTTTACCAAGCGCAAGAAGGGTGTGAAACGGAGAAGCTTTTCTGGTCACAATTCGGCACGCCAAAGCGCCCGCTGTTGCTGAACGTACTGATGGCACAGTCGGCCGAGCTCCACAAGATATCTAGTTCTGCCATGAAGGACGTCGCAGTCCGGCTGTGTCCGACTGAGCCAGTTCTGAATAGTTATTTCAGTTTGGTGCAGCGACTTGTGGATGTGGTGCCACGTACCAATGCCATGAAGCGATCAACGTGCATTGAAGGTGCATGAATGGCCTTTGCCCGTGTCAAGACGTATTGGGCGAAGATGAAGGCCACTGATATTGCAGCGAAGAGTCCACACGGGGGCAAGGACAAACACACGCCGAAGCTGTATTTTGAAGATGTCCTAAAGGGCGCTCGCTTGATAGAGGGTCAGTGCTCGAAGGATATGCTCTTCGAGTGAATGTACCAAGATTGTAAAAAACAATATTATGATTTATTGAGGCTACGTTTTTTATACTATTTCCTAAAAGTTTTGGTTCCTCCTGTGCGGTCGTCTTTGTATAATCTGAAAGTTTTCCAGTCGTCGGCTTCGGCCCCCACGCATAAAATATGGGGGTGTTTGGAAAAGCACTTGATCAGTCTTGACCCAACGTCTTGGTCCATGAAGGAGGTGTCAAGGTGGCGAACTAGGAAATCGGACTATAGGGCTTTAACACTTTCACTTAGCCATAGGAGTTTGACGGTGGGTCTATGATATAGCCCCTTGTATGTACGCGGTTATCCCAATATGGTGCGTTACATAGGTGACCTTTAGAACGGTCCTTCGTGTAATATGGAAGGAATAGTGAAATATTCTGATAACTCATCGAGTGGTTAACCAGCTCTCGCCGCATCATGATAGTCAATTTTCAGCTTTCTCTACTAAGGTGGTTGACGAGATGACCCGGAAACACAATCATGGTAGTTCTCCCTTAACTACCCTAGCCGACAGAGCGGAACGTAAGGTAGTAAGCAAAGGAGTCGGGAAATCCAACTATTGATCAAAGACATGATTCGGAGCTGATGTATATAAGGCCAAACTCGTGACGGCGAAGTGTGTTGTAAAGCTGTTCGTACTTGTCGGTGCCTCACTTGTTCCCATATCGAGCCACTAGCAATTTGTGCCGAGGTGCGTGTGTGAAACAACCGCAGATGCAAATTTCAGTTCGGTAGAAAAAGCGAATACTGAATGCAGATTATGTTCACTAGGACCTGATTGATACGTCAATCACCATTTTACAGATAATAACGCCACAACCCAAGCTTTTTGACATGTCGGGGGTCGAAGGCCGAGGAAAAACGCACTTTACAGGCTCGAAATAGAGAGTGAGGTCTACAAAAAATTATTTGGACCTCCTGTCGCATGTCTGCGCCGCCTTGCCTCGGTGACGCGGTCCTGCATGAAATTGGATCTGTGTGCGGCTCCAACGCCACTGATTATGTGGCTTCCATGGCGGGGTTGAGCTTCCCGTCTTCGGATGGCACAGTCTGCTCCGGATGTAGGGCTAGAGCACTTACATGCGCTATCTCCTAAGCATGGTTCAGTGACAAATTTAGGTCATGCTGATCGCGGTGGGAGGGAGCGGCTGCCGTGTGCTCGAATCCGTCGAAGATCACATCTCCGCGGATATCAACAACGTAGTTCAAGCTTCCAAACCTGACCTGATGGCCACGGGGGGTGATTAGACACTAAGTACCAAAAGTTGCAGTATTTAATTTCTTTAAGTTGAAGTGGAGTTTTGGCACAAGTTTAACAAACACAATACATATCACGCAAGCATCAAAAGAGTATATGAGCAGCGGAAAGTAAAGCGTGCAACTTGCAAGAATGCAAAGGGAAGGGTTTGGAGGATTCAAACGCAATAGGAGACACGGATGTTTTTGTCGTGGTTCTGATCGCTGGTGCTATCATACATCCACGTTGATGGAGACTTCAACCCACGAAGGGTAACAGCTGCGCGAGTCCACGGAGGGCTCCACCCACGAAGGGTCCACGAAGAAGCAACCTTGTCTATCCCACCATGGCCGTCGCCCACGAAGGACTTGCCTCACTAGCGGTAGATCTTCACGAAGTAGGCGATCTCCTTGCCCTTACAAACTCCTTGGTTCAACTCCACAATCTTGTCGGAGGCTCCCAAGTGGCAACTAGCCAATCTAGGAGACACCACTCTCCAAGAAGTAACAAATGGTGTCTTGATGATGAACTCCTTGCTCTTGTGCTTCAAATGATAGTCTGCCCAACACTCAACTCTCTCTCACAGGATATGGATTTGGTGGAAAGAAAATTTGAGTGGAAAGCAACTTGGGGAAGGCTAGAGATCAAGATTCATATGGTAGGAATGGAATATCTTGGCCTCAACACAAGTGTAGGTGGTTCTCTCTCAGAAAAGGTAAGTTGGAAGTGTAGGTTCATTCTGATGGCCCTCTCCACGAATGAAGAGGAGGTGGAGGGGTATATATAGCCTCCACACAAAATCTAACCGTTACACACAACTTGCCAATCTCGGTACGAGCTATCCTGACAAAAGGTAGTCTTCGCCTGCACAAAGCTCTGGTGGTGACGCTGTCTTGGGCTCCACAATGACCTCCGTCTTGTAGTCCATGGTCTTGGTCTTGTTGCACCGAAATGGCAACCTTTGCCTGAGGCCTCGGTACTCCTCGGCTGCGCTTGCCCCCTTTGCACCAAAGAGGAAACAAGGACGCTACGCGCGCTGGCGCCCGCCTGGTGTCGATCGTCACGGCTCATGTCACGAGAGCCTCGCGAGGTTTGCCCCGCCTTGATATCTCCGCTCCTCATGAGCCTGCCTGGCCAGGCCACTCCGGAGGAGGTCTTGCATCGTTAGCCTCGCGAGGCTTGGCCCCTCGCAAGGGTCTTGGATGCTTGTTGATGAAGATTGGACGCACGGCCTGCTGGCTCCGCCACACCATGGGCCGCAGGCAGGCAAGTCTGGGGACCCCTGTTCCTAGAACGCCAATAGTAGCCCCTGGGACCAAGGTGCGCACAGGCTTGGCTTCGTGGCGAAGCCAAGGGTCAAGTTCGGAGCACTGCGGGCCCCCAAAGCCTGCGGCCTTAGTTGACGCGTGGCGGTTGATTGGACGTGGGCGTCTCCGCTTCCCCACGCTGCGTTGACAACTGCATGACTTGACAAGTCCCGGTGACATGCAAGGGAAACCATCATTACCTGCGATCGTGGGAGACGTCGGTTGGCCTTCTCTTGCTATAACTGGGGAGGGGGGCGGAGTCCCCGTTGCGCATCTCTTCCTTGCTTGCTCGCTTCTTCTTTGCTTCATTGCTTGCAGCGCCTCCGATGGCGCCACGAAGGAAGTTCTCTGCCACCGAGAAGGGGAAGGCCCCTCGCGAGGGCCCCAGTTCCCCGGCGCCCAAGCATGGTCGCGTCCGTCCACGCAAGCATGCAGCGACCCCCACCGTGGCCCACCGTCGAGGCGGAACCGCGGCACGTGGAGGGGACCGTCCCAACCATGGCGGTCCAGCTGAGGAGGGGAGGCGCGCGATGGTGGCATGGCCTCCCCGACCACGCTTCCATTCGGCGGAGGTGTCGCCGGAGTTCGTTGTCTGGTCGGAGAACCCGGCCGGCAACTGGCTCCAGCTTCCGCACTTCTTTATCAACGAGCTGCCGGCCCCTAGCCCAGGCGGGCTCTGGTTGCAGGTGGATGGTTGCTGCAGCAAGGCCTCCTGGGTCGCGGACGAGACTTCCGCCGCGCGCAACATAGCCCTGGCCCGCGGCTGGCAGACGTTCGCCTGTGCGCGTGGCCTGGGCAAGCGGTGCATGCTCCACTTCAGGTATGACGGTGGGTCGTCCCTCTACTTGAGGGTGTTCGGGGAAGATGGTCGCCGCGCCGGGTGCTGCCCCGAGACAAACGACGGTGAGGAGGTGCTCGGCCTTGGTGTCTCTTCTAGGTATGGCGGCTCTTCCTCTGGTGACAGCTCTAGCAGTGGTGGCTACTGCCAGCCGCCGCACCCGCTTCGAAGGAGGCAGTGGGTCATCTTGTCGCCATGCCTCCGTGAAGCGCGAGGAGGGGTCTGGCTAGGCTCGGGGTGTCGCTAAGGGCCTGCCTCCGTGGATTGCTGGGACGCTGCTTTGTTTAGCTTTTTCTTTTTTCCTGCATCAGAAAATGAAACCAGTATGGGCCCAGAGGGGCGTGTATTGAATTGTGGTTCTTGGTTAATGCAACATGCGTGTTATTCCCATGCCTTGTTGTTATTTTGCGCAAAGATAACTTAACCTGGTGTGTTTGGGATGCCCTTTCCTTCACGAGATGCCTGCGTTTGCTCAGAAACTCCAAAAACATTGTTAGCGGGTGCGCTAGGGGATTCGCCATTCACCCAAATCTTGACTTGGTGCTTTGTATCGTGGTACCCGAGGGGTACGGATTAGGAGAGATGTGCCAGCTTTTAGGTTCGAACGAGGGTGACTCGCGAGAAGGCAGAGAGAAGAAAAAATGCTCACGAGGGCACCTGCCTATCCTCCTCGTGAGGTACGCGAGAGAGAGATCATGAGCAAACTAGAGCCAAAAAACACGGGTAAAAGGCGAAGGAACCAAATAAATAAGGAACGCCAAAAGCGAACTCGATTAAGGAGAAGCGAAGCAACTGCGGAAAGCAAATGAAAAGCCGCGTCCGACACCTAATCTAGTCTTCAAGTCTTCTCACTAGCATGGAGCTAAGTGTTGTCCACTAGGCGTGGGAGGGAGCCCCACGGCCTGAGGCCGGCGCTCCTGAGACTCCGGGGCGTGTACAGCCCCAACTCATTATTATGTGAGGGTGTCACGGGCGGCGATTCTTCATAGGCATCGGGCCGTCTTCACAGGCTCTGGGCCTTTCTTCACGGGCTCTGGGCCTTGCTTCACAAGCTCTGGGCCATGCTTCTTAGGCTCTGGGCCTTGCTTCACTGGCTCTAGGCCTTGCTTCTCAGGCTCTGGGCCTTGTTTCATGGGTAGAACTTCCGGAGGTGCTGGATGTTCCAGGCGTTTTGGATAGGTGCCCCTTCTTGCGTCTCCAGGCACACGGCGCCAGGCCTGGAGATGTGGATGACCCTGAACGGGCCCTCCCACAAGGGTGACAGCTTGTGCAGCCCTTCCCTGGGGAGGACCCGCCTTAGGACTAGGTCACCCGTCTCGAGCGTCCTGGAGCGAATGCTGCGACATTGGTAACGATGCAGCGCTTGGTGGTACCTTGCCGCCCTTAATGCAGCTTCTTGATGATGTTCCTACCCCAGCACGAGGTCCATCCCCCGCATGGCGTCCTGCTGCATTTCGTCGAATGCCAGGACCTGCGCAGAGCGATGCTTGACCTCGTGAGGGAGGACTGCTTCAGCTCCATATACGAGGAACAATGGTGTCTCGCCCGTTGGCTTGGTTGCGGTGGTGCGGACGGACCACAACACAGACTGGAGCTCGTCGTACCAGCCCCTACCGCAGGCCTCCAGCTTCTTCTTTAAGGTCCTGGTCTTGAGGCCCCTCAGGACCTGAGTGTTGACGCGTTTAGCCTGACCATTGCTCCTGGGGTGGCCACCGAAGCGTAGCAGATCTACGTTCCAAGGTTAGCACAATAGGTTTTAAAGAGGTTACTAGTAAACTGCAAGCCATTATCTGTGATGATGCGGTTGGGGACCCTGAAGCGGCTCACGAGGTCCTTGATGAACTTAACAGCAGAGCCAGCTGGAATGGTTCGGACGGCTTCCACTTCCGCCCACTTAGTGAACTTATCGATGGCGACGTAGAGATAATGGTAGCCCCCTGGTGCTCGTGGGAACGGGCCTAGGATGTCCAGCCCCCAGATCGTGAACAGCCATGTGAGTGGGATGGTTTGGAGGCCCTGAGTAGGCTGATGGATTTGCTTGGCGTGGAATTGGCAAGATTCGCAGGATTTCACCAGCTCGGCTACATCGTTGAGTGCTGTGGGCCAAGAGAATCCGCTGCGGAAGGCTTTGCCGACGAGGGTCCGTGATGATGAGTGATGTCCACAGTCCCCGTCGTGTATGTCAGTCAGCAGCTCCGTCCCTTGTTCGCTGGAGATGCAGCACATCGTAACATCATTCGGCCGTTTCCTATACAACTCGCCGTCTTGAATGCACTATGCCGTGGCCTATCGGGCCAGGCGCTCCGCATCTTCTTCCTTCTCTGGCAGTGTCCCGTGCATCAGTTACTCCTTAAACTCCATGGTCCAGCACTCCTCCTGAGGCTCGAGCGCCAAGAGTAGCCGAGCTCCTGAGGTTGGGCCGCAAGCTGGTGCTCCCGTGACCAGGGGCTGCGGGAGCTCCTCCCGAGGCTGAGTCGTGCTTGAGAGAGGTGGCGTAGCTAATGGCTTGAAGAGCCACTCTTCGAAGACGCCAGGCTCCTGCGGTTGCCGCTTGGATGCTCTCTTGGCGATGTCGTCGGCTTCCTTGTTGGTGCCCCGGGGCACGTGCTGCAGCTCCAAGCTTGAGAACTACTTTTCCATCTTGCACACCTCCGCAAGGTAGGCCTCCATGTTCTAGTCCTTTGGCTCGTACACTTTGTTGGAGAAGTTGACAAGCAGCTGCGAGTCGCCCTTGACGGTAAGGTGCTTCACCACCAGAGCCGCCGCAGCCTTCAGGCCGGCTATGAGGCCTTCGTATTCTACGATATTGTTGGAGACCTTCTGGCCGTGCTGGAAGCAGAGCTGCACGGCGTAGTAAAGCTTGTCCTGTGTGGGCGAGATGAGTACTGCTCCAGCCCCCGCCCCCTGGGGCGCAAAGGCACCATCAAAATACATGACCCAACCGTCTGGTGCCTCACTTCCTGGGGAGGTGGACCGGTCTTCTCCTTCCTCAAGATCCGGGGCATCTGTCCATTCCGCCACGAAATCGGCGAGCGCAGCTCCCTGGATGACCCTGGTGGTGCTGAACTCCAGCTGGAATGCTTGCAGCTCGATGTTCCATTGAGCGACCCTCCTGGCTAAGTTTGGGCTCCTGAGTACCCTCTCTAATGGGTAAGATGAGACGACCTTGATGGGGTGCCCCTGGAAGTAGTGTTGCAACTTGCGCGAGGCCACCAGGAGTACGAGCAGGAGCTTTTGTGGCATGGGGTAGTGTGCCATTGCGTCTCGCAGTATGGTGTTGACTATACCGGGTGCTCGACGAGGGCTGGCACACTGTTGAGGCTCGGGTCTTGCGTAGATTGTGGCATATCCTGAGGTGGAGGGTTTCCTGAGACTTGGCCATCCTCAGGAGTTTCCGCGACGCTGCCCTGCTGTGCTTGATCTTCCGCCGCTGATGGCTCTGGTGTTCCTTCCTAACCCTGCGCTGCATCAGCTCTGGCTTGGTGTGGCACACCCTTGTCTCTGCGCTCCTCCCGGACTGCCACCAGTGCCGTGCTGGCAGACTATGGGGTGGCGTCGAGGTAGAGTACCAGAGGCTTGAGAGGCCGCGGTGCCACCATTACCGGGTGGCTCGGAGGTATTCCTTGAGGTCTTGGAAGGCCCGGTCGGCCTCCGGGGTCCACTCGAAGGGGCCCTTCTTCTTCATGAGCTTAAAGAAGGGTAAGGCGCGCTCGCCCAACTTAGAGATGAAATGCCCTAACGCGGTCACCCATCCTACCAGCTTTTGCATCTCCTTGAGGGTCTGTGGTGGGCTCATGTCTTTGATGGCCTTGATCTTCTCCGGGTTCGCCTCGATCCCCCTATGGTATACGAGAAACCCCAGTAGCTTGCCAGAGGGGACGCCAAACACACACTTCTCCGGGTTGAGCCTCAAGTTCACCTGGCGCAAACTCTCAAAGGTCTCCTCCAAGTCTTGAATCAGCGTCCTCGCCTCACGAGATTTGACCACTATATCATCTACGTAGGCCTTTGTGTTCCTGCCGAGCTGCCGCCCCAAGGCGATGTGCATCAGTCGCTGAAAGGTTGCACCCGCATTGCGGAGGCCAAAAGGCATGAGGGTGTAGTAGTACACCCCACATGGCGTCAAGAAGGCCGTCTGCTCCACATCCTCCACCGCCATCTTGATCTGATGGTATCCGGAGAACGCATCTAGGAAACATAACAAATTGCACTCGGCGGTTGAGTCGATGATTTGATCGATGCGCAAAAGGGGGAACGGGTCTTGGGGGCAGGCTTTGTTGAGGTTGGTGAAGTCGACGCACATCCATTCCTTCCCACCTTTCTTCGGTACTACGATGGGGTTCGCCAGCCATTCGGGGTATCGAACTTCTCGGATGGTACCTGCCACCTCTAGATTGCATGTCTCTTGGACGATGAAGGCCTGCTTATCGGTGGTCTGCCGTCTTGCTCGTTGCTTCACGGGGCACACATTGGGGCACACCCTTAGATGATGCTGGATTACCTCTCTCGGGAGCCCTACCAGCTGATTGGGCTCCCACGCGAATATCTCTTTGTTCGCGTGCAAAAACCTCACCAAAGCTTCTTCTTGTCCCGGGTCAAGGCCGGTTCCTATGGTGAAGGTGGCTCCTGAAAATCCGTCCTTGCTGACCGGCACCTGCTTGTTCTCTGCCTTGTCTTGGGTGAGTAGCTGCCTCTTCTTGGTGGGCGTGGTCTCCTAGGGCTCTAGTGCACTAGCGCCAGCTGGCTGTGCCGCTGCCGTGGTCTTGAAGGCGAGCCTGAGCACCGTCACGGCCTCCTTAGCATCCCCCTTGATGGTGAGGATGCCCTTGCTCCCTGGCATTTTCATGAGGTTGTAGGCCGGGTGAGTCGCCGCCATGAACTAAGCAAGAGCCGGTTAACCCAAGGATGGCGTTGTACGGGAGACCGATGCTGGCGATGTCAAAGTCCACCAGCTCGGTGCGATAGTTGTCTCGTGTGCCGAAGGTGATAGGGAGCCGGATCTGTGCCAGAGGGTGAGCAGCTCCACCGCCCACTCCTCTGAAAGGCTTGCTGAGGCTGAGCCGTTCGAGCGGCACATGAAGAAGGCTGAAGGCTTCCACGGAGAGCAAGTTGAGGTCGGCGCCGCCGTCGATGAGGGTCTTGGTGACGGCCACGTTGCAGATGGTGGGCATGCAGAGCATCGGGAGCATCCCGGAGCCGGCGGTGGAGTTGGGGTGGTCTTCCGAGTCGAAGGGGAGGTCGGCCTCCGGTGCAGCCCAACTCGGCGGAGCCCCGGGGCGCTTGCAGGCTGCCCCAATATGACGGAAGAAAGGCTTGATGTGGCGATCTGAAGGAGGTGCTTGGGAGCCACTCAGCAGTGTCGCGACTGCGTAGTGTGTCGACGCCGCGTAACGCGTAGTGAAGAGGTCGCGGAGTTCCCCCCAGGACGTCACCGTGGATCCCGGGCGGTTGAGCAGCTAGGCGCGCGGCTCGCCAGTGAGCGCCAGGGGGAACAAGTTTGCCATGATCTTGTCGTCGCCTCCTGCTTCGAGGATGGCCTCCTCGTATGCTAGTAGGAACAACGCCGAGTCAGCCGCGCCATTGTAACGAGGCGGTATCTCCGGCCTAAACCCAGGGCTCGGAACCCAGACTTCTTGCTGCTGGTGTTGGCCGCAGAGGTTGGTGGCGGGGCACCTGCCATGGGATCATAGTGTGGCGGTGTGGGGCGCTGGTTGGTGGAGAGAAGCCCCGGCACACCCCTACCTGGCGCGCCAAATGTCGGATGTGGGGTTCCGGCTAACCCTTAAGTTTTGAACACTCGGGTGCGCGCGAAATCTTACCCTTCTACCAATCTACGATCTAGCTCGCCAGGATCTTGCGGATGAACTCGACGAACATGCAACACAAAAAGACACAGGGATTATACTGGTTCGGGCCACCGTTGTGGTGTCATACCCAACTCCAGTGTGGTGGTGGTGGATTGCCTCTTGGGTTGATGATGAACAGTACAAGGGAAGAACTACCTCCTGAGGTTGAGGTGTTCTTGTGCATATGAACTTGTTGTGTGAGGATCGATCCTCTATCTCTCTCTCTCTCTGTATGTGTGTCTCTCCGTTCGATCCGTCCCTACTATGGTGGTGGCTAGCTCTACTTATAGAGGCCCTGGTCCTCCTCCCAAATATCGAGCGGGAAGGAAGCCAACAATGGCGGGCTAATTTGAAGGGGGACAACTAGTACGAGCTATCCTGAGAAAAGGTAGTCTTTGCCTACACAAAGCTCTGATGGTGACGCCGTCTTGGGCTCCACAATGACCTCCGTCTTGTAGTCCATGGTCTTGGTTTTGTTGCACCGAAATGGCAACCTTTGCCTGAGGTCTCGGTACTCCGAGGCTGCGCTTGCCACCTTTGCACCAAAGAGGAAACAAGGACGCTGCGCGCGCTGGCACCCACCTGGTGTCGATCGTCACGGCTCACGTCACAAGAGCCTCGCGAGGTTTGCCCCACCTTGATATATCCGCTCCTCGTGAGCCTGCCTGGCCAGGCCACTCCAGAGGAGGTCTTGCGTCGCCTGCCTCGCGAGGCTTGGCCCCTCACTAGGGTCTTGGATGCTTGTTGAAGATGGGTCGTACGGCCTGCTGGCTCCGCCCCGCCGCGGGCCGCAGGCAGGCAAGTCTGGGGACCCCCGTTCCCAGAACACCGACAAGCCTCATTAAGCAACACGTCATCCCTCCTTGATAGTATTGGCTTTTCCTATACACTCAATGTGATCTTGGATCACTAAAATAGAAAATGTAGAGTATTGAGCTTGGAGCTTGAGCCAATCCTTTGTCCTTAGCATTTTGAAGGGGTTCCACATCCTCTAGTCCATGCCACTTCATTGTTGAACTTATCTGAAACATACTAGGTAAAAGTGTTAGTCCAACAAGAGATATGTTGACATTAATTACCAAAACCACCTAGGGAGCACTTGTGCTTTCAATGTCCCCCTTTTTAGTAATTAATGACAACATACATCAAAGCTTTAGGTAAAGATATAGAGAATAGTAAGTAAAGCTTTGGAAAGACATGTAACATGCATAGGCTCCCCCTACATGTATGCAATCATGTGAATATGGAATATAGGAGCATGTGAATGCATAAACATGACAGAGTAAGCAATTTGTTGTTGGAAATATGCCCTAGAGGCAATAATAAAAGCATTATTATTATATTTCCTTGTTCATGATAATTGTCTTTATTCATGCAATAATTGTGTTATTCGGAAATCGTAATACATGTGTGAATAACAGACACCAACATGTCCCTAGTAAGCCTCTAGTTGACTAGCTCGTTAATCAACAGATAGTCATGGTTTCCTGGCTATGGACATAAGATGTCATTAATAACGAGATCACATCATTAGGAGAATGATGTGATGGACAAGACCCAATCCTAAACATAGCATAAAGATCGTATAGTTCGTTTGCTAGAGTTTTGCAATGTCAAGTATCTTTTCCTTAGACCATGAGATCGTGTAACTCCCGGATACCGTAGGAGTGCTTTGGGTGTACCAAACGTCACAACGTAACTGGGTGACTATAAAGGTATACTACGGGTATCTCCGAAAGTGTCTGTTGGGTTGACACGGATCAAGACTGGGATTTGTCACTCCGTATGACGGAGAGGTATCACTGGGCCCACTCGGTAATGCATCATCATAATGAGCTCAAAGTGACCAAGTGTCTGGTCACGGGATCATGCATTACAGTACGAGTTAAGTGACTTGCCGGTAACGAGATTGAACGAGGTATTGGGATACCGACGATCGAATCTCGGGCAAGTAATATATCGATTGACAAAGGGAATTGCATACGGGGTTGATTGAATCCTCGACATCGTGGTTCATCCGATGAGATCATCGTGGAGCATGTGGGATCCAACATGGGTATCCAGACCCCGCTGTTGGTTATTGACCGGAGAGTCGTCTCGGTTACGTCTACGTGTCTCCCGAACCCGTAGGGTCTACACACTTAAGGTTCGGTGACGCTAGGGTTGTGAAGATATGTATATGCAGTAACCCGAATGTTGTTCGGGGTCCTGGATGAGATCCTGGACGTCACGAGGAGTTCCGGAATGGTCCGGAGGTAAAGAATTATATATAGGAAGTGCTGTTTCGGCCATCGGGACAAGTTTCGGGGTCACCGGTATTGTACCGGGACCACCGGAAGGGTCCCGGGGGTCCACCGGGTGGGGCCACCTATCCCGGAGCGCCCCATGGGCTCAAGTGGGAAGGAACCCAGCCCTTAGTGGGCTGGGGCGCCACCCCTAAGGGGCCGATGCGCCTAGGGTTAGGGGAAACCCTAAAGGGGGGGCGCCCCCTTGCCTTGGGGGGCAAGCCCCCCACCCTTGGCCGCCGCCCCCCCCCTAGGAGATCTATCTCCTAGGGCCGGCGCCCCCCCCCCTTGGCACCCCTATATATAGTGGGGGAGAGGAGGGACTTTGGGCTACGCTTTTGGTGCTCCCCTCTCTCCCTGTTACATCTCTCTCTCTTGTAGTATAGGCGAAGCCCTGCTACTGTGACGCCCTGCATCCACCACCACGCCGTCGTGCTGCTGGATCATCACCAACCTCTCCTCCCCCCTTGCTGGATCAAGAAGGAGGAGACGTCTCCCGTCCCGTACGTGTGTTGAACGCGGAGGTGCCGTCCATTCGGCACTCGGTCATTGGTGATTTGGATCACGTCGTGTTCGACTACATCATCCCCGTTCATTGAACGCTTCCGCACGCGATCTACAAAGGTATGTAGATGCATCTCGTGACTCGTTGCTAGATGAACTCCTAGATGGATCTTGGTGAAACGAGTAGGAAAATTTTTGTTTTCTGCAATGTTCCCCAACAGTGGTATCAGAGCTAGGTCTATGCGTAGTTCTTCTTGCGCGAGTAGAACACAATTTGTTGTGGGCGTGGATTTGTCAACTTTCTTGCCGCTACTAGTCTTTTCTTGCTTCAGCGGTATTGTGGGATGAAGCGGCCCGGACTAACCTTACACGTACGCTTACGTGAGACCGGTTCCACCGACTAACATGCACTAGTTGCATAAGGTGGCTGGCGGGTGTCTGTCTCTCCCACTTTAGTTGGAGCGGATTCGATGAACAGGGTCCTTATGAAGGGTAAATAGAAGTTGACAAATCACGTTGTGGCTTTCACGTAGGTAAGAAAACGTTCTTGCTAGAACCCTAATTCAGCCACGTAAAACTTGCAACAACAATTAGAGGACGTCTAACTTGTTTTTGCAGCAAGTGGTTTGTGATATGATATGGCCAAAGTTGTGATGAATGATGAATGATCTATATGTGATGTATGAGATGTTCATGCTATTGTAATAGGAATCACGACTTGCATGTCGATGAGTATGACAACCGGCAGGAGCCATAGGAGTTGTCTTTATTCTTTTATATGACCTGTGTGTCATTGAGAAACGCCATGTAAATTACTTTACTTTATTTCTAAACGCGTTAGCCGTGGTAGTAGAAGTAATAGTTGGCGAGCAACTTCATGGAGACACGATGATGGAGATCATGATGATGGAGATCATGGTGTCAAGCCGGTGACAAGATGATCATGGAGCCCCAAGATGGAGATCAAAGGAGCTATATGATATTGGCCATATCATTTCACGTTTATTATTTGATTGCATGTGATGTTTATCATGTTTTGCATCTTGTTTACTTAGAACGACGGTAGTAAATAAGATGATCCCTCATAACAATTTCAAGAAGTGTTCTCCCCTAACTGTGCACCGTTGCTAAAGTTCGTCGTTTCGAAGCACCACGTGATGATCGGGAGTGATAGATTCTTACGTTCACATACAACGGGTGTAGGACAGTTTTACACATGCAAAACACTTAGGGTTAACTTGACGAGCCTAGCATGTGCATAGACATGGCCTCGGAACACAGAAGACCGAAAGGTCGAGCATGAGTCGTATAGAAGATGCGATCAACATGAAGATGTTCACCGACGTTGACTAGTCCGTCTCACGTGATGATCGGACACGGCCTAGTTAACTCGGATCATGTAATACTTAGATGACTAGAGGGATGTCTAATCTAAGTGGGAGTTCATTATATAATTTGATTAGATGAACTTTATTATCATGAACATTAGTCTAAAATATTTTACAATATGTCTTGTAGATCAAATGGCCCACGTAGTCCTCAACTTCAACACGTTCCTAGAGAAAACCAAGCTGAAAGACGATGGCAGCAACTATACGGACTGGGTCCGGAACCTGAGGATCATCCTCATAGCTGCCAAGAAAGATTACGTCCTACAAGCACCGCTAGGTGAAGCTCCCGTCCCACAGAACTAAGATGTTATGAACGCTTGGCAGCCACGTGTTGATGACTACTCCCTCGTTCAGTGCGGCATGCTTTACAGTTTAGAACCGGGGCTCCAAAAGCGTTTTGAGAGACATGGAGCATATGAGATGTTCGAAGAGCTGAAAATGGTTTTCCAAGCTCATGCCCGGGTCGAGAGATATGAGGTCTCCGACAAGTTCTTCAGCTGTAAGATGGAGGAAAACAGTTCTGTCAATGAGCACATACTCACTATGTCTGGATTACATAACCGCTTGACTCAGCTGGGAGTTAATCTCCCGGATGATGCGGTCACTGACAGAATCCTCCAGTCGCTTCCACCAAGCTACAAGAGCTTTGTGATGAACTTCAACATGCAGGGGATGCAAAAGACCATTCCTGAGTTGTTTACAATGCTGAAATCAGCGGAGGTAGAAGTCAGAAAGGAACATCAAGTGTTGATGGTCAATAAAACCACTAAGTTCAAGAAAGGCAAGGGGAAAAAGAACTTCAAGAAGGACGGCAAGGAAGTTGCCGTGCCCGGCAAGCAAGCTGCCAGGAAGAAGCCACAGAATGGACCCAAGCCCGAGACTGAGTGCTTTTATTGCAAGGGAAGCGGTCACTGGAAGCGGAACTGCCCCAAATACTTAGCAGACAAGAAGGCCGGCAAAACAAAAGGTATATGTGATATACATGTAATTGATGTGTACCTAACCAGTAATCGTAGTAGCTCTTGGGCATTTGATACCGGTGCAGTTGCTCACATTTGTAACTCACAGCAGGAACTACGGAATAGGCGGAGACTGGCAAAGGACGAGGTGACGATGCGCGTCGGGAATGGTTCCAAAGTCGATGTGATCGCCGTCGGCACGCTACCTATTCATTTACCTATGGGATTAGTTTTAAACCTCAATAATTGTTATTTAGTACCAGCTTTGAGCATGAACATTGTATCGGGATCTCGTTTAATTCGAGATGGCTACTCATTTAAATCCGAGAATAATGGTTGTTCTATTTATATGAGAGATATGTTTTATGGTCATGCTCCTATGGTGAATGGTTTATTCTTTATGAATCTCGAACGTAATACTACACATGTTCATAATGTGAGTACCAAAAGATGCAAGGTTGATAATGATAGTCCCACATACTTGTGGCACTGCCGCCTTGGTCACATAGGTGTCAAACGCATGAAGAAGCTCCATGCAGATGGACTTTTAGAGTCTCTTGATTATGAATCATTTGACACGTGCGAACCATGCCTTATGGGTAAAATGACCAAGACTCCGTTCTCAGGAACAATGGAGCGAGCAACCAACTTATTGGAAATCATACATACTGATGTGTGGGGTCCAATGAGTATTGAGGCTCGCGGTGGCTATCGTTATGTTCTCACCCTCACTGATGATTTGAGTAGATATGGATATGTTTACTTAATGAAACACAAGTCTGAAACCTTTGAAAAGTTCAAGGAATTTCAGAGTGAGGTTGAGAATCAACGTGACAAGAAAATCAAGTTTCTACGATCAGATCGTGGAGGAGAATACTTGAGTCACGAATTTGGCACACACTTAAGAAAATGTGGAATAGTTTCACAACTCACGCCGCCTGGAACACCTCAGCGTAACGGTGTGTCCGAACGTCGTAATCGCACTCTATTAGATATGGTGCGGTCTATGATGTCTCTTACCGATCTACCACTATCTTTTTGGGGCTATGCTTTAGAGACTGCCGCATTCACTTTAAATAGGGCTCCGTCAAAATCCGTTGAGACGACACCGTTTGAATTATGGTTTGGAAAGAAACCTAAGTTGTCGTTTCTAAAAGTTTGGGGATGCGATGCTTATGTCAAGAAACTTCAACCTGAAAAGCTCGAACCCAAGTCGGAAAAATGCGTCTTCATAGGATACCCAAAAGAAACTATTGGATATACCTTCTACCTCAGATCCGAAGGCAAGATCTTTGTTGCCAAGAATGGATCCTTTCTAGAGAAAGAGTTTCTCTTGAAAGAAGTAAGTGGGAGGAAAGTAGAACTTGATGAAGTGTTACCTCTTGAACCGGAAAATGGCGCAACTCAAGAAAATGTTCCTGAGGTGCCTGCACCGACTAGAGAGGAAGTTAATGATGATGATCATGAAACTTCTGATCAAGTTGCTACTGAACTTCGAAGGTCCACAAGGACACGTTCCGCACCAGAGTGGTACGGCAACCCTGTCTTGGAAATCATGTTGTTAGACAACGGTGAACCTTCGAACTATGAAGAAGCGATGGCGGGCCCGGATTCCGACAAATGGCTAGATGCCATGAAATCCGAGATAGGATCCATGTATGAAAACGAAGTATGGACTTTGACTGACTTGCCCGTTGAAAGGCAAGCCATAGAGAATAAATGGATCTTTAAGAAGAAGACAGACGCGGATGGTAATGTGACCGTCTATAAAGCTCGGCTTGTCGCTAAGGGTTATCGACAAGTTCAAGGGGTTGACTACGATGAGACTTTCTCACCGGTAGCGAAGCTAAAGTCCGTCAGAATCATGTTAGCAATTGCCGCGTTTTACGATTATGAAATATGGCAAATGGACGTCAAAACGGCATTCCTTAATGGTTTCCTTAAGGAAGAATTGTATATGATGCAGCCGGAAGGTTTTGTCGATCCTAAGAATGCTGACAAGGTGTGCAAGCTACAACGCTCGATTTATGGGCTGGTGCAAGCATCTCGGAGTTGGAACATTCGCTTTGATGAGATGATCAAAGCGTTTGGGTTTACGCAGACTTATGGAGAAGCCTGCGTTTACAAGAAAGTGAGTGGGAGCTCTGTAGCATTTCTCATATTATATGTAGATGACATACTTTTGATGGGAAATGATATAGAACTCTTGGACAGCATTAAGGCCTACTTGAATAAGAGTTTTTCAATGAAGGACCTTGGAGAAGCTGCTTATATATTAGGCATCAAGATCTATAGGGATAGATCGAGACGCCTCATAGGTCTTTCACAAAGTACATACCTTGATAAGATATTGAAGAAGTTCAATATGGATCAATCTAAGAAGGGGTTCTTGCCTGTGTTACAAGGTATGAAATTGAGCTCGGCTCAAAGTCCGACCACGGCAGAAGAAATAGAAGAGATGAGTGTCATCCCCTATGCCTCAGCCATAGGTTCTATTATGTATGCCATGCTGTGTACCAGACCCGATGTAAACCTTGCCGTAAGTTTGGTAGGAAGGTACCAAAGTAATCCCGGCAAGGAACACTGGACAGCGGTCAAGAATATCCTGAAGTACCTGAAAAGGACTAAGGAGATGTTTCTCGTTTATGGAGGTGACGAAGAGCTCGTCGTAAAGGGTTACGTCGACGCTAGCTTCGACACAGATCTGGATGACTCAAAGTCACAAACCGGATACGTGTATATTTTGAATGGTGGGGCAGTAAGCTAGTGCAGTTGCAAGCAGAGCGTCGTGGCGGGATCTACGTGTGAAGCGGAGTACATGGCAGCCTCGGAGGCAGCACATGAAGCAATTTGGGTGAAGGAGTTCATCACCGACCTCGGAGTCATACCCAATGCGTCGGGGCTGATCAAACTCTTCTGTGACAACACTGGAGCTATTGCACTAGCCAAAGAGCCCAGGTTTCACAAGAAGACAAGGCACATCAAGCGTCGCTTCAACTCCATTCGTGAAAATGTTCAGGATGGAGACATAGATATTTGTAAAGTACATACGGACCTGAATGTAGCAGATCCATTGACTAAACCTCTCCCTAGGGAAAACATGATCAACACCAGAATTCCATGGGTGTTCGATTCATCACAATGTAACTAGATTATTGACTCTAGTGCAAGTGGGAGACTGTTGGAAATATGCCCTAGAGGCAATAATAAAAGCATTATTATTATATTTCCTTGTTCATGATAATTGTCTTTATTCATGCTATAATTGTGTTATTCGGAAATCGTAATACATGTGTGAATAACAGACACCAACATGTCCCTAGTAAGCCTCTAGTTGACTAGCTCGTTAATCAACAGATAGTCATGGTTTCCTGGCTATGGACATAAGATGTCATTGATAACGAGATCACATCATTAGGAGAATGATGTGATGGACAAGACCCAATCCTAAACATAGCATAAAGATCGTATAGTTCGTTTGCTAGAGTCTTGCAATGTCAAGTATCTTTTCCTTAGACCATGAGATCGTGTAACTCCCGGATACCGTAGGAGTGCTTTGGGTGTACCAAACGTCACAACGTAACTGGGTGACTATAAAGGTATACTACGGGTATCTCCGAAAGTGTCTGTTGGGTTGACACGGATCAAGACTGGGATTTGTCACTCCGTATGACGGAGAGGTATCACTGGGCCCACTCGGTAATGCATCATCATAATGAGCTCAAAGTGACCAAGTGTATGGTCATGGGATCATGCATTACGGTACGAGTAAAGTGACTTACCGGTAACGAGATTGAACGAGGTATTGGGATACCGACGATCGAATCTCGGGCAAGTAATATATCGATTGACAAAGGGAATTGCATACGGGGTTGATTGAATCCTCGACATCGTGGTTCATCTGATGAGATCATCGTGGAGCATGTGGGAGCCAACATGGGTATCCAGATCCCGCTGTTGGTTATTGACCGGAGAGACGTCTCGGTCATGTCTATGTGTCTCCCGAACCCGTAGGGTCTACACACTTAAGGTTCGGTGACGCTAGGGTTGTGAAGATATGTATATGCAGTAACCCGAATGTTGTTCGGGGTCCCGGATGAGATCCTGGACGTCACGAGGAGTTCCGGAATGGTCCAGAGGTAAAGAATTATATATAGGAAGTGCTGTTTCGGCCATCGTGACAAGTTTCGGGGTAACCGGTATTCTACCGGGACCACCGGAAGGGTCCCGGGGGTCCACCGGGTGGGGCCACCTATCCCGGAGGGCCCCATGGGCTGAAGTGGGAAGGAACCCAGCCCTTAGTGGGCTGGGGCGCCACCCCTAAGGGGCCCATGCGCCTAGGGTTAGGGGAAACCTTAAAGGGGGGGGGGCGCCCCCTTGGCTTGGGGGGCAAGCCCCCCACCCTTGGCCGTCGCCCCCCCCCCCCCCTAGGAGATCTATCTCCTAGGGCCGGCGCCCCCCCCTTGGCACCCCTATATATAGTGGGGGAGAGGAGGGACTTTGGGCTACGCTTTTGGTGCTCCCCTCTCTCCCTGTTACATCTCTCTCTCTTGTAGTATAGGCGAAGCCCTGCTACTGTGACGCCCTGCATCCACCACCACGCCGTCGTGCTGCTGGATCATCACCAACCTCTCCTCCCCCCTTGCTGGATCAAGAAGGAGGATACGTCTCCCGTCCCGTACGTGTGTTGAACGCGGAGGTGCCGTCCGTTCGGCACTCGGTCATCGGTGATTTGGATCACGTCGTGTTCGACTACATCATCCCCGTTCATTGAACGCTTCCGCACGCGATCTACAAAGGTATGTAGATGCATCTCGTGACTCGTTGCTAGATGAACTCCTAGATGGATCTTGGTGAAACGAGTAGGAAAATGTTTGTTTTCTGCAACGTTCCCCAACATTTGTTACATGTATCTTGGCTATATGCATCAGAGCAAATGATGTGAATATGAGAAATGTACCTTCATGCTCATGAGTCCTTCTTGCAAACATTATGTACATCAGCAAGAATTTATCATACACGTGACTGTGATGCATATACTTACCTAGTGGTCTTGAGTTGGCTTAGGTTGGGATGAACCTGCGTAAACAAGGTTAGATAACACAGATACACCTACTGGCCAGAGCAAACAAAAGAAACCACAAGAGTACCAAGACTGAGATGACATGTAGAGTGAGTACTAAGTACCACATTGGATATAGACATGTCCCCAAAGGTAAAGATGTGCAATAAATTCAAGGATTTCCTTCCCTTAGATGTCTTGCTCCCCCTGAATCTAGCATGGGATACTGGGAGAAGATAGGGAACAGAAAATCAGAGCAAAATTAGAGCTCAAAGGAAATAAACAGAGATAATGCAAACGAGCATCTTGAACACCAAGCATCTGGGGTCCTTGATGATTACTCTTTCTTCCCTTCAGTATTCTCTCCCCCTATAGATATGATTAAGCTTTGATGTGATCTATCTCTCTCGCCCTTTGACATCAATTTCCCAGAAGGGTTCTTCTGGATTTTTGTCATGATGGGTTTGGTCCTTGAGTCACAGAACAAAGCAGCAAGTTGAATGGGATGCTGGTAAAAGACAAGACTCATTGAGTGGAGCTGGATCAAAAAGAATGCAGAAACAAGTTGAAAGATGTCTTTCCTGTAGTGAAATCGGTGACACCGAGTTGTATGGTTCGGTTGTACCGAGAGGATACGGTTGGACCGAAAGCATCAGACCGGTGAGATCGAGTTCATCGCAGAGAAAACACTTGTCACCTCAGCTCACTAGACAAGTAATATCTCACAAGGATTTGCAAGGAATTAACTGAAAGATTTGCAATGGATTGGATGCAAGCAATGCAGAACTGAAAATAAAAGAGAAGAAACTAAAAAGGAGTCTAGATGAAGTTTTTTTGAAGAGGAAAACAAATATGCATGAGACAAATGCAAGAGCACACAAAAGAACACAAGAGAACTTCATCTAGAATTGGTCGGCGACAAAGTCACCTATGTTAGAGTATATTGACTTAGGACTCAAGTGAGATCACTTGATCATAGGTCATACTCATCGTTTAAGCTCAAAATGGGGTTACCATTTTTTGTTTAAGCTTTTTGATGTATTCACATCTTGTCGAGTTGCTTTGACTCATGACTCGGAATAAAGCTTCTCTAAGATGGAATAATATACCTTGGATGGTGGCGTTGATCATGATCATGTAGTTGAACTTGTGTTGGTTGCTCAAGGTTGATGTAGCTCATCAAGAGTTGGGAGCACCACTTGCAGTTTGAGTTCATCTACCTACTTTGGTTAGTTTTTGCAAGGAAAAGCACTTGTGTATCCAAAATGACAATCATGAAACTCAACATAAAATTTGTCAAAGGATATGTTTGAATGGTTGCGTGCTTCCTTGTCTTCATCCACCATTGTGTAGAGACCTGGTGATATAGAAATTTCTCAAGATGTGAGTGAGTTGCAATCTCATAGATTTAGATTCATCCAAGTACCTACATGGGTTAGATAACATGCAAGGTGCAAATATATCCAAGACATAAGATAGTCAGCATAAGAGAATTATCAAGGATTAGTCATAGGCTCATGCCTTGCATGTATCAAATGGAGTTCCTACTCCAAGTTTGAAGCATCAATAATGTTCAATTCGCGTCTTAAACTGCAAAACACTTTCTCATCAAGTGGTTTCATGAATATATCAGCTAACCGCTTTTCAATGCGAACATGCTTAAGATTAATGTCCCCTTTGGCAACATGATCTCGAATGAAATGATGACGAACTTCAATATGCTTAGTTTGAGAATGTTGCACGGGATTGTGATCAATCTTAATAGCACTTTCATTTTCACAAAGTAATGGAACATGTTTCACAGGTATCCCATAATCTTTAAGAGTTTGGGTCATCCAAAGTAATTGAGCACAACATGATCCAACGGCAATGTATTCCGCTTTGGCGGTGGATAAGGATACCGTGTTTTGTTTCTTGGAAGACCAAGACACAAGAGATCTACCAAGAAATTGACAAGTATAAGAAGTGGACTTTCTATCAACCTTGTCACCGGCATAGTCTGAGTCGGAGTAGCCAACAAGATTAAAGGAGGCCCTCTTTGGATACCAATTGCCAAAATTTGGTGTATGTATTAAGTATCTCACTATCCTTTTCATGGCCTTAAGATGACATTCTTTAGGAGCGGCTTGATATCGTGCACACATGCACACACTTGGCATAATACCGGGACATGAAGCACATAGATATAACAATGAACCAATCATAGAGCGATAAACCTTTTAATCAACTGGTTCACCATCGTTGATTAAATCAAGATGTCCACTAGTAGGCATGGGTGTACTCATACCTTTGCATTCTTGCATATTGAACTTCTTGAATAAGTCCTTGGTGTACTTCGTCTGAGAGACAAAGGTACCTTCCTTAGTTTGCTTGATTTGGAAACCAAGAAATAATTTGAGTTCACTCATCATCGACATCTCAAACTTCTCCGACATTAGCTTTCCAAACTTTTCACTAAAATGAGGGTTAGTTGATCCAAATATAATATCATCGACATAAATTTGGCACACAAATAGTTCTCCATTAACCCTTTTAGTAAAAAGAGTAGAATCTATTTTTCCAATTTCAAAGCCTTTTTCAATAAGGAACTTGGTCAATGATTAGGTTTCTTAGGATTGACAAATCCGGGAGGTTTCTTAACAGAAACTTCCTCCTCTATTTCACCCTTTAGAAATGCACTTTTAATGTCCATTTTGTACAAGGTGATATCATGATGATTAGCATAGGCAAGTAAGATGTGAATGGACTCAAGTCTAGCAACGGGAGCATATGTCTCACCATAGTCCATACCTTCAACTTGAGTGTAGCCTTGGGTGACGAGACATGCTTTGTTGCGAACTACTTGTCCATCTTCATCTTGCTTGTTGCGAAACACCCATTTGGTACCGATGATGTTGTGGTTGTTGTCGGGCTTCTCAACTAATGTCCAAACTTGATTTCTCTCAAAGTTGTGTAGCTCTTCATGCATGGCATTTATCCAATCCAGATCTTCCAAAGCTTCTTCAACCTTCATAGGTTCAATGCTAGAGATGAATGAATAGTGTTCACAAAAGTTAGCTAAACGAGTTTTTGAGGGAGTGATTCTACCGGTTTGGATATCATTGTAGATTTTGCTCGACGGGATGATCTTTAGCAATTCTTGCTCGAACTCGTGAAAGCTTTTGCTTGGATCTGAGTTGAACATCTTCTTCATATTATTCTTCTTCTTGGCCTTCTTCATTGTTGACGTTGTCGTTCTCTTGTCATGGTGGAGAAGGAGGTTGTTGGCGTTCATCTTGGTGCACTTCCTGGTTTTCTTCATCTTGGTGTGTCCCACTTGTGGATGCTTCCGTACCAACTCTTGGTTCACCTTGTCGTGAGGTAGAAGTTTCCACTTGGATGGACGAGGTACTCTCCTTCACCTCCGTTGGACGAATCTTGCCAATAGACAAGTCTTGGATTGCTTCCGAAGGGTCTTTGTCTCCTACATCAATTGGCAATTGCTCTACTTGCAAGCCGTTAGATTCCTCAAACTTCACATCTACCATCTCTTCAACCTTTCGGGTGAAATTATTGTAGACACGGTATGTGTGAGAGTTTGAGCCATAACCAAGTAGGAAACCTTCATGAGACTTAGGAGAAAATTTAGAACGACGATGCTTATCAAGAATGTAGCACTTTGAGCTGAATACTCGAAAGTATCCAACTTGTGGTTTGTTACCGGTGAGGAGCTCGTATGCCGTCTTGCCAAGTAGCTTGTGAAGATACAAGGGATTTGTTGCATGACAAGATGTCTCAACCGCTTCCGCCAAAAAGTGCTTTGGCGTCTTGTACTCATCAAGCATCGTTCTCGCCATTTCGATGAGTGTCTGGTTCTTCCTCTCAACATCTCCATTATGTTGAGGTGTGTGCGTGCCAAGAACTCATGTGAAATCCCTTCTTCATCAAGAAAGGTGTCCACAATTGTGTTCTTGAACTCCGTTCCGTTGTCACTGTGAACCTTCTTGATTTTCACTTCAAATTGATTTTGGGCCTTCCTAGCAAAGTTTTTGAAGATCTTTTGGACCAGCGATTTATCATCGAGAAAGAACACCCACGTAAGTCTTGAAAAATCATCAACTATAACTAGACCAAAATAATTTCCACTGAGACTTTTGTAAGCGTTAGGACCAAAAAGATCCATGTGAAGTAGCTCGAGTGGCCTCCTTGTTGTCATGATGTTCTTCACGGGATGCCTTCCTCCAACCTGTTTACCTGCTTGACAAGGGCTGCAAAGTCTATCCTTATCAAATATGACATCGTTAACGCCATGGATATGATTTCCTTTAATAAGCTTGTCAAGGTTTCGCATACCAACATGACCTAATCGTCTATGCCATAACCAACCTTTAGAGGATTTAGCAATTAAGAAAGTTCTAGGTTGAGCCTTTTCAGTGAAAACAACAATGTAAAGATCACCTTTGTGTATACCAGTAAAGACTATTTTATGATTATCTCTACGAAACACTTGGCAATCTACTTCAGTAAATAGGACATTGAAACCGAAATCAACAACTCTAGATACTGAAAGTAAATTGTAGCCAAGAGATTCAACGAGCATGACATTTTGTATGGAGCTATCATGTGATATGGCCACCTTACCGAGGCCAACCACCTTACCCTTTGAGTTGTCACCAAAAGTGGCATACTTTCGAGGACCATCGTTTTCAGCAAGCTCACGAAACATGTCTTTATCTCCGGTCATGTGATCGGTACATCCACTATCGATAACCCATTCCTTTCCTCCTGCCATATATCCCCGAGGATTTGCCATAAGACCAAAGTGTCTCATTGCATCATCAAGATCAAAATCACTATCATCATCCTCGTCAAAGTATCCATGTTCAACATTGTCGTGTGGTGGATCAAATCGTAGAGAGGGTAATTGGTTAGAGTGAGTTTGACAATGATCTTCTTTATGAATTTTAATAGCTTCGGAAATAATATCACTAATAATTCCAACATCTCCTTTGGCACGCATAAGGTTTGTAAGCTCAAATAGACAATCACCAAACATACGATCATTGGAATTCATCTTACTCAAGGCAATAGACTTATGGAGAATTTCATCTAGATTTTTCAAGGAATAATTTGGAAAGCGTTCCTCAAGAAATTTCCATATGGTCTAGGCACACTTAAGAGTAGGAAAACATCCAATCAAGTTTCTAGGCAAGCCTCTAGTGATAAGATTAATAGTTCTAAGATTGAGAATCATGACAATTGACTCATCAAGGGTAGGATGCATGGGATCAACATGAGGTGCACAAGGGCTAGCAATATACCTGTTGAAATGATATTCATTGAAAATCACAAGCATCTCATTTTTCCACTCATGAAAATACTCTCCATCAAGTATAGGCACTCTATGTCTAAGACTCCCCAAAGTAGACTCATCCATCTTCCTCCAATGGTGTTTAAACCAAAGTAATGGAGACCAAAGCTCTGATACCAATTGAAAGGATCGAGAAGAGGTGTCTACAGGGGGGTGATTAGACACTAAGTACCAAGAGTTGTAGTTTTTAATTTCTTTAAGTTGAAGTGGAGTTTTGACACAAGTTTAACAAACACAATACATATCACGCAAGAATGCAAAGAGTATATGAGCAGCGGAAAGTAAAGCATGCAACTTGCAAGAATGTAAAGGGAAGGGTTTGGAGGATTCAAACGCAATAGGAGACACGGATGTTTTTTTCGTGGTTCCGATAGGTGGTGCTATCATACATCCACATTGATGGAGACTTCAACCCACGAAGGGTAACGTCTGCGCGAGTCCACGAAGGGCTCCACCCACGAAGGGTCCACAAAGAAGCAACCTTGTCTATCCCACCATGGCCGTCGCCCATGAAGGACTTGCCTCACTAGTGGTAGATCTTCACGAAGTAGGCGATCTCCTTGCCCTTACAAACTCCTTGGTTCAACTCCACAATCTTGTCGGAGGCTCCCAAGTGACACCTAGCCAATCTAGGAGACACCACTCTCCAAGAAGTAACAAATGGTGTGTTGATGATGAACTCCTTGCTCTTGTGCTTCAAATCATAGTATGCCTAACACTCAACTCTCTCTCACAGGATATGGATTTGGTGGAAAGAAAATTTGAGTGGAAAGCAACTTGGGGAAGGCTAGAGATCAAGATTCATATGGTAGGAATGGAATATCTTGGCCTCAACACAAGTGTAGGTGGTTCTCTCTTAGAAAAGGTAAGTTGGAAGTGTAGGTTCGTTCTGATGGCTCTCTCCACGAATGAAGAGGAGGTGGAGGGGTATATATAGCCTCCACACAAAATCTAACTGTTACACGCAACTTGCCAATCTCGGTGGGACCGAATTGATAAACTCGGTCGGTCCAATTAGCAAATCTAGTGACCGTTAGGATTTTCGGTGGGACCGACATGCAACTCGGTAGGACAGATATGGTTAGGGTTAGGGCATAACGTAATCTCGGTGAGACCGATTACACAAAATCGGTGAGACCGATTTTGGTAATAAGTGAACCAGAGATTTGGTCAGGTAAACTCGATGGGACCGATTTGCTCATTTCGGTGAGACGGGAATGTTACGAAAAGGAAACAGAGAGTTTACATTGCAATCTCGGTAGGACCGATTATGCAAACTCGGTGAGGCCGATTTTGGTAATAGATCCATACAGAGAGATTGCAATCCCATCTCGGTGAGACCGAGATCCCTATCGGTGAGACCGATTTGTCTAGGGTTTGTGGTAGTGGCTATGACATCTGAACTCGGTGGCGTCGGATAGAATGAATCGGTGGTGCCGAGTTTGACTTTTGGTGAAACGCCCCGAGTCCGTTGTGCCAGGTGTCTTCTAGTTATTCGCTGTTGTTGACTTGTCTTTTGCTTGCATGTTGCATCTTGCCATGTCATCATGTGCATTGCATCATCATGTTTTCAAAACTTGCATCCGTCTCGGTCTCCTCATTCTGTCCGTTGTCCGTTCTAAGCCCAGACACACTTGCACGCGCCCGAGGCATGTCCGAAATAGTATTTTATAAGTGGCCGAAGAATGTTCTCGGAATGGGATGAAAGTTGGCGTGCGGTGTTGTTTTGTTGTAGGTAGGCCGCCTGCCAAGTTTCATCGCGTTCGGAGTCCGTTTGACGCCCCAACGGATAACTATAGCGGCAGTATAGCCAGTCTAATGTCGAACGTTTTCGGTCTCCGAAAACTGTTGCCGAGCTTTCCCTCTCTTTCCTCTCTAGACCGTCTACACAGCCCACTACCTACCGTCAGGTCCAACCTAACCTCTTTTGTCAGCCCGCGGCCCTCCTCGCGCGCGTCCGAAAGCTGTCCCGGACCTAACTCGAGCAGTAGACACCGTTGCGCCTGGATCATCCCCAAACGTCTACAAAACATCACCGTTTTCTTAATTGGACTTCCTAACCTATTTTTTTCTCGTCTGCCCGATTACGATCGGAAGGATGAGGTAGCCCCTACCCAAATTTCCACATGCTATATGTATCAGTCCAACCCTAAAATCAAGGAGAGCTGTCCCATCTTTCCCCCTCGCGCCGCCACTTTCGAAAACCTCATCGGGATCTCCCCTGCCCGATCCACCCAACCAGCTCTCAGCCGCCACCCTTCCCTGCTCCCGTGCGTGTCCAGCACCAAAGGAGAGGTGCTCCTCGAGCCCTTGATCCAGCGCATAGGCGCCTGAGCGCCTCCTCACCTCGTCCCCGAGCCGCTCGTCGAAAGATCCTGCAGGTCTCCTGCCTCGCCGGAGGTCGACTACGGTCGCCCAGGCCAGTGCTCTGCCGTCCCTCTCCACCTTCTCCTGCCTTCCCTTTCCCCGTTCTCTTCCTCACGCCCTCTCTGTCTCCCTCACAGGGAGTAACCCTGGCCGCCAGGGCTCGAACTCACGCCGCCGGCGTCCTGCGCACCCCGTGCTCCGTTCCTCGCGCCATTGATCGGATCCGGTGACCCTGCCCCCGATCCACCCGTCCCTAGCCTCGCCGCATGACGCCATGCCCTTGCCTTGCCGGAGTTCCAGCCAGCGCACCTCCAGTGCCTTGCCTCGCCGCGGCTCCCACTGAACGTCCCCGTCGTTGGCGTTTTTCTTCAGAGACGAGCAGTGCAGCTCGCCCGATGCCTGTTGACGCGTCGCCCTTGTGTGTGGGCTGCCACATCGCCTGCAGGCCTTCCCAGCGCTCAAGGCCCATCTAAGATCCAGCAAGGCCCAGCTCCCTTGGCCCATGGTGAGGCGCCCCCAGCAGCGCCTCATTTGTTTTTTTTCTTCTACTCAGTTGGCCCAACTTGCACCAGATTTGGCCCATAGATGTTTTTTTAGTTCTGTGAACTTACTAATTTTCCTTCACATGCATAATTACAGAATATGCCATCATTTTAAAAATGCTCACACCTAAATAACGGTGCATCAGTTTTAAACAAACTTAACATGAAAGTTGCTTAGATTTTTGTCTAGTTTCATAATATGCAACTTTCATGCATGTTTGAAAAGTTTAAAATGCTGTTTGCATATAATTTGCCTATTGCCATGTTAAAATGATTTAATTCATAACTAAATAACCGTAGTTCCAAATTTAATAAACTTTATATGTAAATGGGGTAGAAAAATGCCTAGTTTAACATGGCAACATTGCTTGGCATGTTTAACAACTATAAAATATGGTTTAGGGCAGAACGGTACTAAAACTTAAATTATGCACATGAGGAGTTTCCGGACTTGTTGTTTGTTGTTCCGGCCTCATTTAAGCTTGCCTAGATTAGATAGTTTCATCATGCTTCACCTCTTGCCATGCTAACAACATTTAATCTTGTTGGGTACATAAACGAGATCAAACTAAATAACTTGTCGTGGTGTTTCGTCAATATGCAACTCGTTGCATAATGAGCTCCACTTAATTTGTAGGATTGTTTGTGCTCTTTGCCATGCCATGCCATGCCTCATTAAACTGGACATGCATCATACTTGTTTGCGCATCGTGCCATGCTTATGTCGTGGTTGTTTACTATGTTGTGTGCTTCTTTCCGGTGTTGCTTCTTCGGGTTGGTTCCGTTAACGTCGCGTTTGAGGACCCGTTCGTCTACGTCCATTTGTCTTCTTCATCGACTCGTTCTTCTTCCTTGCGGGATCTCAGGCAAGATGACCATACCCTCAAAATCAGTTCTATCTTTGCTTGCTAGTTGCTCACTCTTTTGCTATGCCTATGCTGCGATACCTACCACTTGCTTGTCATGCCTCCCATATTGTTGAACGAAGCCTCTAACCCACCTTATCCTAGCAAACCGTTGTTTGGCTATGTTACCGCTTTGCTCAGCCCCCTCTTATTGCGTTGTTAGTTGCAGGTGAAGATTGAAGATTGTTCCTTGTTTGGAACATGGTTATTTTGTTGGGATATCACAATATCTCTTATTAAATTAATGCATCTATATACTAGGTAAAGGGTGGAAGGCTTGGCCTTATGCCTGGTGTTTTGTTCCACTCTTGCCGCCCTAGTTTCCGTCATATCGGTTTTATGTTCCCGGATTTTGCGTTCCTTACATGGTTGGGTTATAATGGGAACCCCTTGACAGTTCGCCTTGAATAAAACTCCTCCAGCAATGCGCAACATTGGTTTTACCATTCGCCACCTAGCCTTTTCTTTCCCTTGGGTTCTGCAGACTCAAGGGTCATCTTTATTTTTAACCCCCCCGGGCCAGTGATCCTCTGAGTGTTGGTCCGTACTGGGCAGCCTGCGGGGCCACCTCGGGGCAACTTGAGGGTTGGTTTTACCCGTAGCTTGACCTATCTGAGTGTGCCCTGAGAACGAGAAATGTGTAGCTCCTATCGGGATTTGTCAGCACATTCGGGGGGTGTTGCTGGACTTGTTTTACCATTGTTGAGGATGTCTTGTAACCTGGATGCCGAGCCTGATCGGATTGTCTTGGGAGAAGGAATATCCTTCGTTGACCGTGAGAGCTTGTGATGGGCTAAGTTGGGACATCCCTGCATGGTTTTGAACTTTCGAAAGCCATGCCCGCGGTTATGGGCAGATGGGAATTAGTTAATGTCCGGTTGTCAAAAACCTGAAGTTGATCTTAATTAAAATGCATCAACCGCGTGTGTAACCGTGATGGTCTCTTTCCGGCGGAGTCCGGGAAGTGAACATGGTGTTGGAGTTATGCTTGACGTAGGTTGTTCTAGGATCACTTCTTGATCATAGTTTCCTCGATCGTGCTTTGCCTTCTCTTCTCGCTCTCTTTTGCGTATATGTTAGCCACCAAATTTGCTAGTCGCTATTGCAGCTCCACCTCATACCTTTACCTTACCAATAAGCTCAAATAGTCTTGATCGCGAGGGTGTGAGATTGCTGAGTCCCCGTGACTCACAGATACTTCGAAAACCAGTTTCCAGGTGCCGTTGAGACTTGCAGGTGAGACAACCAAGCTCAAGGAGGAGCTCGATGAAGATCTTGTCCTTTGTGTTGTTTCGCTCTAGTTGATTAGTAGTGGAGCCCAGTTGGGGTCGATCGGGGACCTTGTCGCATTTGGGGTTCTCCTTTTATTTTGGTTCCATAGTCGGACCTTGATTGTATTTGGATGTTGTAATGTTGTATTCATGTATTTGTGTGAAGTGGCGATTGTAAGCCAACTATGTATCTTTTCCCCTATTGTATTATATGGGTTGTTTGCGAAGATTACCTCACTCACGACATTGCTTTCGATGTGGTTATGCCTCTAAGTCATGCTTCGACATGTGGAAGATATAGCCGCATCGAGGGCGTTACAAGTTGGTAATCAGAGCCTTCCCCGACCTTAGGAGCCCCCTGCTTGATCGAATCGCTGGCGTTATTGAGTCTAGAAATGTTTTGAGTCATTTAGGAATTATATATATCGGAGAGTTAGGACTTCTTTTTACTCCCCAGTCCCTTCGTCGCTCTGGTGAGGCATCCTGACGTAGAGTTTTGACTCTTCTCTTCTCAAATTCCACTAAATTTTTTTTTTAGGATCACGCGGGTATCTTGGAATCATTCCGATGGTTTTGTGACGAGAACATTGTTCTTGGTGCCTCCTGTCATTTAGGGGTTGTGGCAGTGTCTTGGGGAGTTGAGCTCCGAGGTGTTGTCGTCACAATTTTATTGTTGCAGTTCTGGAATACCTGAGTTTAGTTTCGCCGACATCGAAAATCTCTTTTATGCAGTTGTTGGTGAGATAACCTCGATGCCACCCAGTACTGGGGAGGGAGTTCGGGAGTATTGCCATAACTCATATAACGGATGCTTTTCGAAGGTTGAGGTAAACGATTTCCGAAGGTTTCTTGGTCATGTGTTGAAGGATGGATACAGCTGGATGTAGGATTTGCTAGTTTTGGGTGAGATATTATGCTTCCCCTATATCCCCAACACCTGATTGCATAACCGGAAAATTTCGGGAGTTTATAAGTGGGAATTCAAGTAGCTCTTAGTATATCTTTCCGACAGATGTATGATATGAAATTGGGGTTCGACGTCTAGTGGCCCGCCTATTCACGGTCCGTTTTATAGTGGTCTCGTTGTGTCTTAAAGAGTCCTTGGCTATGCCGACTCGGGGACGCTTCGTATGTCATGTGCACTGTCTTGTACATGATGGTGCTGTATGATCGAGCCCATGTAGGCCCCACCACGAAAACTTCGGACGAAATCTCTATCATATGTTTGTTCCGGCTTATTTTGCAAGCCAATCCTTGTCTTTTTTTAGTTGGGGTATTCGAGTTGCTTCAGTGTCAAGTGTTGATTCCATACCTTCCCCATATGGTGTTCTCATACTCCGATGTGAATACAAATCCTTCATGATAATCGAGATTGTCATGTCAATCCTTTTCAACTGGTGTGCTCCTCTTCAAATGGATCCAATCTTGTCAACATTCACAAGATCAATTATCAGTTCTTCTCAACGGTGTTTGTTTCATCCGTCCCCAAGTTGCCTTTGTTTTCCCGCCCACCCACCCTTTTTCTTCAAGGACTCAGATGTCTTAATCAAGTATCCTTTTATTCATGTGAAGTCTCTGCATTCTTTTCCGTCAATATTCTTACCCGGTGGTTCTCAAGAAGATCTTCTACTAGTTCATCATTCTTCATTCTTTCCATCTCTGGCGGATCCAATACAAGCTTTGTTGATCATATCTTTTCCTCATTTCAATACCTTCTCATACCGGTGCACCTCTTAATCATCTACTCCTCGCTATTCATTTGTTTCGGAGTGCCGAAGATATCTCAGAAGATTCGTGTTTCCACTCTGCTTTCGTTCAAGATCTTTCGAGGATGTCACCTCATTCAAGCCATTTAATTCAACTGGTGCAACCTCTCTTTTAAATCATTTCAACAGTGTTTCTCTTGAGTGGGCCCTAACCCACAGGTCTTTTCCCAGGATCTTACCTGACTCTTCTTATTTTCCCGGAGCTATCCTCAAATTCTTTAAAGTTTGACGTAAGAATGAATTATCATCAGTCTTATGTTTTTCCCCAAGACCTGTCGAGTTCTTTTCATCATTGGCTCCACCTCTTTGTTTTAATTCCCCCGGAGTGTCTAAACAATTCATGGTGGTATTTCTCGTCGTAATTCAAAATTTGAAGACCGAAGAAGATTTTCTCTCAATCCTGCTCCATTCTTTTCAAGATTCATGATTCTAGCTTGTTGCCATCCCCTCATAATTATTTTGATTATGAGAATTCTTTTCACCCATCCGGAGTAATTCAGGAGTCTTTTCAGTTTGTTTATCTGAAGGCCATCAATTCAGGATTATTTATTCCAGCTTTCATCATTGGCTCCATCTCTTTGTTTTAATTCTTCCGAAGTGTCTAAACAATTCATGGTGGTATTTCTCGTCGTAATTCAAAACTTGAAGACCGAAGAAGATTTTCTCTCAATCCTGCTCCATTCTCTTCAAGATTCGTGATTCTAGCTTGTTGCCATCCCCTCATAATTATTTTGATTATGAGAATTCTTTTCACCCATCCGGAGTAATTCAGGAGTCTTTTCAGTTTGTTTATCTGAAGGCCATCAATTCAGGATTATTTATTCCAGCTTTCAACTCTCATTCTCCAAATCTAACCGGTGCATCATTCAAGTATATTCTCTAATCAGTTCATGATCTCTTTGTTCTCTTGTATCTAAACTCTCTCATGTATTTTCGATCATTCTCAATTCTTACGGTGGTTCTTCCAAGATTTTGCCTTCTTTCGTTCATCATATCAATTTATTCGTTGTTTCAACCCGACCGGTGGTTCATGGAAGACCTTTCCAAGTTGACGCTATATCTATCTTAATCCTTTCTACGAGAATAAGTAGTATGTCAAATCCGTTGCTTGTCATCAATTTTATTGGTGAAGGCTAAGCATAATGTAATTCTTATTCTTGTTTCATCGAGTGAACTCAATTCCCTATTCCGGAGGCTCATCAAATTCTTGGTTTCAATTGTTTCATCTTCTCTTTTTCCCGGAGTTCCAACATTTTACAACTATTTCACCACAGAGATTCATCTAAATCGGTACAAGGATTCACCTTGTGCTTTCACCTTCTTTTTCCTTCCATTTGATCGTCCTTTTGTTTAACGGAGTTCTTCATGAAGGTTCTACATGATGGTTCATAAAGGATTTAATTCCTTCTCAAAGTGTTCATTGAGATCCTTTTCAGAGGAGCTCAAGCATTATTCATCTTGCAATCCGGAGCGCAATTATTCTCCCTTATCTTTGAGGTGGTAATTTATCATTCTTCATTCACAAGAATGAAATATTTCAAATCCATCAATCTCGTCAGTGGAGTTATCTTGGGTTATATTTCACCTAAAACTTTCCCTAAGGATTATTGCTATTATGGTGCTCATAAATGACCCAAGTTCTTCATTTATCCTCCCGGTGAAATAAGTTTCTCGTCTCCTTGTTCATATAAATCCAATCAATTCTTTTCCCGTGGGTGGCAGGTTGTCACCTCATAATTTGAGATGTATTCCATAAGACCATATCAAGCTTTTCCTTTCATTGTTGGTTTTCCAACAACTCTGCTTGACCCTTCTCCTAAAGATGCCTTTTCAAGCTCTTTTGTGGTAGATGTTGGCATTTTCTTCTCCATTCTCATATTTCAATTATCTATCTTCTATTCTTTTGTTCTGGAGGCATTGTCATGTTGCTCTTTTCAACCCGTCATCTCGTTTTGTCAAAGATCATGTTCTTTTCATGCCTATCCATTTAACCGGAGCGTTGTGTCCTCTGCTCAAGTTCTTTTCGCCTTATCAAGCCTTGCATCTCTTTTCAACCGGAGTGCTATCTGAGATCTTTCTTACCCCTTATTCCATTCATTAAATAGTTTCGGAGGCAGTGTGTTGTGATTTCATCAAGTATCTTCTCATCGTACCAAGTTCTTATTCAATTCCTTTTCTTTTCAATCGGAGTGCTGCCCGAAGTTGTTCTTCCTTGTCCCTCTTTTCAAACGGAGTGATTTCAACTTTGTTCATCTCCGTTCTATTCTTTTCTTGAGATGGCTTAACCTTTTCAAGGTTCTTTGGTTTCACTCATTTGTCAAAGAAGCAACTTAGTTTTACCTCTTCTCTTTCTCTTCTGTTTTTCCCTCCGGTGCCATTCTAGATCTCGGGACGAGATCCTCTCGTAGTGGGGGAGTGTTGTAACACCCCGAAACCGTTGTGCCTGGTGTCTTCCAGTTATTCGTTGTTGTTGCCTTGTCTTTTGCTTGCGTGTTGCATCTTGCCATGTCATCGTGTGCATTGCATCATCATGTTTTCAAAACTTGCATCCGTCCCGGTCTCCTTGTTCCGTCCGTTCTCCGTTCTGAGCCCAGACACATTTGCACGCACCCGACGCATGTCCAAAATAGTATTTTATAAGTGGCTGGAAAATGTTCTCAGAATGGGATGAAAGTTGGCGTGCGGTGTTGTTTTGTTGTAGGTAGGCCGCCTGCCAAGGTTCATCGTGTTCGGAGTCCGTTTGACACCCCAACGGATAACTATAGCGGCAGTATAGCCGGTCTAACATCGGACATTTTCGGTCTCCGAAAACTGTTGCCAGGCTTTCCCTCTCTTTCGTCTCTAGACCGTCTACACAGCCCACTACCTACCGTCAGGTCCAACCTAACCTCTCTTGTCAGCCCGCGGCCCTCCTCGCGCGCATCCGAAAGCTGTCCCGGACCCGACTCGGGCAGTCGCCACCGTTGTGCCCGGATCATCCCCAAACGTCTACAAAACATCACCGTTTTCTTAATTGGACTTCCTAACCTATTTTTTTCTCGTCCGCCCAATTATGATCGGAGGGATGAGGTAGCCCCTACCCAAATTTCCACATGCTATATGTATCAGTCCAACCCTAAAATCAAGGAGAGTTGTCCCATCTTTCCCCCTCGCGCCGCCACTTTCAAAAACCTCATCGGGATCTCCCCTGCCCGATCCACCCAACCAGCTCTCAGCCGACTCCCCTTCCCTACTCCCGTGCGTGTCCAGCACCAAAGGAGAGGTGCTCCTTGAGCCCTTGATCTAGTGTGCAGGCGCCTGAGCACCTCCTCACCTCGTCCCCGTGCCGCCCGTTGGAAGATCCAGCAGGTCTCCTACCTCGCCGGAGGTCGACTACGGTCGCCCAGGCCAGTGCTCTGCCATCCCTCTCCGCCTTCTCCTTCCTTCCCTTTCCCCGTTCTCTTCCTCACGCTCTCTCTATCTCCCTCGCAGGGAGTAACCCTGGCCACCAGGGCTCGAACTCACGCCGCCGGTGTCCTGCGCACCCCGTGCTCGGTTCCTCGCGCCATCGCTCGGATCCGGTGACCCTGCCCCTGATCCACCCGTCCCTGGCCTCACCGCATGACGCCATGCCCTCGCCTTGCCAGAGTTCCAGCCAGCGCACCTCCAGTGCCTTGCCTCGCCGCGGCTCCCGCTGAACCTCCCCGTCGCTGGCGTTTTTCTTCAGAGATGAGCAGCGCAACTCGCCCGATGCCTGTTGATGCGTCGCCCTTCCGTGTGGGCTGCCACATTGCCTGCAGGCCACCCAGCGCTCAAGGCCCATCTGAGATCCAGCAAGGCCCAACTCCCTTGGCCCATGGTGAGGGTCCCCCAGCAGCGCCTTGTTTGTTTTTTCTTCTTCTACTCAGTTGGCCCAACTTGCACCAGATTTGGCCCATAGATGTTTTTTTTAGTTCTGTGAATTTACTAATTTTCCTTCACATGCATAATTACATAATATGCCATCATTTTAAAAATGCTCACACCTAAATAACCGTGCATCGGTTTTAAACAAACTTAACATGAAAGTTGCTTAGATTTTCGTCTAGTTTCATAATATGCAACTTTTATGCATGTTTGAAATGTTTAAAATGCTGTTTGCATATAATTTGCCTATTGCCATGTTAAAATGATTTAATTCATAACTAAATAACCGTAGTTCCAAATTTAATAAACTTTATATGTAAATGGGGTAAAAAATGCCTAGTTTAACATGGTGACATTGCTGTGCATGTTTAACAACTATAAAATATAGTTTAGGGCAGAACAGTACTAAAACCTAAATTATGCACATGAGGAGTTTCCGGACTTGTTGTTTGTTGTTCCAGCCTCATTTAAACTTGCCTAGATTAGATAGTTTCATCATGCTTCACCTCTTGCCATGCTAACAACATTTAATATTGTTGGGTACATAAACGAGAATAAACTAAATAACTTGTCGTGGTGTTTCGTCAATATGCAACTCGTTGCATAATGAGCTCCACTTAATTTGTAGGATTGTTTGTGCTCTTTGCCATGCCATGCCATGCCTCATTAAACTGGACATGCATCATACTTGTTTGCGCGTCGTGCCATGCTTATGTCGTGGTTGTTTACTATGTTGTGTGCTTCTTTCCGGTGTTGCTTCTTCGGGTTGGTTCCGTTAACGTTGCGTTTGTGAGGACCCGTTCGTCTACGTCCGTTTGTCTTCTTCATGGACTCGTTCTTATTACTTGCGGGATCTCAGGCAAGATGACCATACCCTTGAAATCACTTCTATCTTTGCTTGCTAGTTGCTCGCTCTTTTGCTATGCCTATGCTGCGATACCTACCACTTGCTTGTCATGCCTCCCATATTGTTGAACCAAGCCTCAAACCCACCTTGTCCTAGCAAACCGTTGTTTGGCTATGTTACCGCTTTGCTCAGCCCCCTCTTATAGCGTTGATAGTTGCAGGTGAAGATTGAAGCTTATTCCATGTTTGGAACATGGTTATCTTGTTGGGATATCATAATATCTCTTATTTAATTAATGCATCTATATACTTGGTAAAGGGTGGAAGGCTCGGCCTTATGCCTGGTGCTTTGTTCCACTCTTGCCGCCCTAGTTTCCGTCATATCGGTGTTATGTTCCCGGATTTTGCGTTCCTTACGCGGTTGGGTTATAATGGGAACCCCTTGACAGTTCGCCTTGAATAAAACTCCTCCAGCAATGCCCAACATTGGTTTTACCATTCGCCACCTAGCCTTTTCTTTCCCTTGGGTTCTGCAGACTCAAGGGTCATCTTTATTTTTAACCCCCCCGGGCCAGTGCTCCTCTGAGTGTTGGTCTGAACTGGGCAGCCTGCGGGGCCACCTCGGGGCAACTTGAGGGTTTCTTTTACTCGTAGCTTGACCTATCTGATTGTGCCCTGAGAACGAGATATGTGCAGCTCCTATCGGGATTTGACGGCACATCGGGCGGTGTTGCTGGACTTGTTTTACCATTGTCAAGGATGTCTTGTAACCTGGATGCTGAGCCTGATCGGATTGTCTTGGTAGAAGGAATATCCTTCGTCGGCCGTGAGAGCTTGTGATGGGCTAAGTTGGGACACCCCTACAGGGTTTTGAACTTTCGAAAGTCGTGCCCGTAGTTGTGGGCAGATGGGAATTTGTTAATGTCCGGTTGTAGAAAACCTGAAATTGATCTTAATTAAAATGCATCAACCGCGTGTGTAACCGTGATGGTCTCTTTCCGGTGGAGTCCGGGAAGTGAACACGGTGTTGGAGTTATGCTTGACGTAGGTTGTTCTAGGATCACTTCTTGATCATAGTTTCCTCGATTGTGCTTTGCCTTCTCTTCTCGCTCTCTTTTGCGTATATGTTAGCCACCAAATATGCTAGTCGCTGCTGCAGCTCCACCTCATTCCTTTACCTTACCCATAAGCTTAAATAGTCTTGATCGCGAGGGTGTGAGATTGCTAAGTCCCCGTGACTCACAGATACTTCCAAAACTAGTTTGTAGGTGCCGTTGAGACGTGCAGGTGACGCAACCAAGCTCAAGGAGGAGCTCGATGAAGATCTTGTCCTTTGTGTTGTTTCGCTCTAGTTGATCAGTAGTGGAGCCCAGTTGGGGTCGATCGGGGACCTTTTCGCATTTGGGGTTCTTCTTTTATTTTGGTTCCGTAGTTGGACCTTGATTGTATTTGGATGTTGTAATGTTGTATTCATGTATTTGTGTGAAGTGGCGATTGTAAGCCAACTATGTATCTTTCCCCCCATTGTATTACATGGGTTGTTTGCGAAGATGAGCTCACTTTGCGACATTGCTTTCAATGCGGTTATGCCTCTAAGTCGTGCTTCGACACGTCGGAGATATAGCCGCATCGAGGGCATTACATTTTGGTTTAGGTTATATGTGGACGTGAGAAAGTAGTTAAGGGCTTTGGAGCATATCACTAAGCATTTTGAGCAAGAGCCTCATTAAGCAACACCTCATCCCTCCTTGTCAGTATTGGCTTTTCCTATAGACTCAATGTGATCTTGGATCACTAAAATAGAAAATGTATTGTCTTGAGCTTGGAGCTTGAGCCAATCCTTTGTCCTTAGCATTTTGAAGGGGTTCCACATCCTCTAGTCCATGCCACTTCATTGTTGAACTTATCTGAAACATACTAGGTAAAAGTGTTAGTCCAACAAGAGATATGTTGACATTAATTGCCAAAACCACCTAGCAAGCACTTGTGCTTTCAACTCCCTCACCGAGACGTAGCACATCTGCGTTCCAAGGTTAGCACAGTGCGTTTTTAAGAGGTTGCTAGTGAACTGTGAGCCGTTGTCTGTGATGATACGATTAGGGACCCCGAAGCGGCTCACGAGGCCCTTGATGAACTTGACTGTCGAGCCGGCTGGGGTGGTGCGAATGGCTTCCACCTCCGCCTGTCGGTGTTTTGGGAACGGGGGTCCCCAGACTTACCTGCCTGCGGCCTGCAGCGTGGCTCGAATGGGGGCCCAACATGGCCCATCCTCATCAGGCACAAGACTCAAGACCCTCGCGAGGGGCCAAGCCTCGTGAGGCGGACGACACGACGCATCCTCAAGTGCAGCCTCCTCAGGCTGGCTCGCGAGGAGACGGAGATATCAAGGCGGGGTACCTCGCAAGGTGCCCATGACGCAAGCAATGACGATTGAGGGTGCCAGGCGGGCGCCAGCGTGCGCAGCGTGCTTCTTTCCTCTTTGGTGCAAAGGAGGCAAGCCCAGCCGCGGAGTACCGAGGCATCAGGCAAAGGTTGCCATTTCGGTGCAACAAGACCAGGACCAAGTGGACTACGAGACGGAGGTCACCATGGAGCCCAGCACGGCGTCACCGCAGAGTCTTTCGCAGGTGAAGACCACCTTTAGTCAGGATAAGAGTACTTGCTGTCCCCCTTCAAATTAGCCCGCCATTGTTGGCTCCCTTCCCGCTCGATATTTGGGAAGAGGACCAGGGCCCCTATAAATAGGTCCGGCCACCCACGTAGCAAGGGGGTTCGGTTCGATCGGTCGGTTCGCAGAGTTAGTTGGTCCGGCTAGCAAGTAGAGAGAGAGAGAGAGAGGTGACAGAACTCCTCCCAGCAGTTCGTCGCCCCAGCCAAGAACAGCCCCTCGCGAGGCAGTTCTTCCTTGTACTGTTCATCATCACCAGCCTCAGGAGGCAATCCATCCACCACACACTGGAGTAGGGTATTACACCACAATGGTGGCCCGAACCAGTATAAATCTTGTGTCTCTTGTGTGATTCCTTCGGTAGTTTGGATCTTTGCGAGACAGGGAGGTTGAGGACATAATTTCCGCGCGCACCCAGTGTTCGAACCTTAAGGGTCTGCCGGAACCCAAATTCCGACATTTGGCGCGCCAGGTACGGGTGCGCCGGAATCTGTCTTCCACCACTCCGCTCCGCCTCCTGTCGCATCGTCATCACCATGTCCGGCAACCAGGCGGGCAATCAAGGTCCATGGGCGGTGTGGCCCACCTGCGCGGAGCCGCCCACCTCGGGCGACCCCGCGCCCCAGGCAGCTCGTGGTCCGTAGGGCGCAGCAGGCCGCGGGCGTCGCGGACAGACCTCTGCAACCCTCACACCGTGGCAAGCGCGGTCGGCGGCAAGGGCCTCCAATCACGCCGCAACCACGACGCCGTACACCCGCTGGGAGCAGGCAAATTCAAGGGCCACGCTCACGGTGGCCCGAGAGCTGCTGCGGTGCGGACTACTGGAGGGTGGCCACGACGTGCTGCTGGAGCGGGTGGCGGAACTCCTGGGCTTCGCCGCCTCGGGGGCTCACCCCTTCTCCACCCAGCTCCCATCTCAAGCTCAGGGCGGCCCGCGCGGGGGCTCCGCGCGCGCCCATGGACTCCAAAGCTACTCCGACGCCAGCGAAGCTGTCAGCGCCGGACCGGCGGCGGCGCTGCCTCTGCCCCCGGCCCGCAAAGAAGAAGGACTCGGCGCGACCCGCGGCCCCGGAGGGCTGCCGCGCTGTCACCCCGCAGTAGGCACGACAGGTGGGACCGCATGGCATGCGGGGCATCACGGCGTGGCATTCAGAATGACGGCGACGGAGGAATACGTGCCCCTCATGCTGGACCAAGGACACCCTCGCGAGAGCAGGCAAGGCTCGCTCCTCGGCCCGAGCTGGGGGGACGAGGCAGTAGAATGTGAACCCTTCCAGGAGCCCATGAAGGAACCCGCTGGCCACGCTGGAGGCAACGACTATTGGGCACCGCTAACTCTTCAGGGGCAGGTATATGCTAACCATGGATCGTAGGAGGTGCAGGTCGCCGCAGCAAGCAGCTGCCCCGCTCCCGCAGTCTCCTACCCCTCGGGAGGAGGGCGCAGTGGGCTGCGGGAGAGGGGACGAGATCCTACATCACCACCGCGGCGTTCGGAGCAAGGCGTTCTCAGGAGGTAGGCCCTCTGCTGGGGAGGTGCCTCAGGGCCTGCCCCTGGCGGAGGACCCGTGGTCGTCGGGGGAACCGCTGGCGACTGCTCTACCCCATCGGGCGGCGTCCTGGGTTCCGGTCGTTGTTGATGGCACTAGAGTGTGGCGCAAGGCGGGGCCCTCGTTTGGCGATATGAAGCAAGGCCAGTACCTATGAAGAAGGCCCAGTGCCTGTGAAGCTCGCCGCCGGGTGACACTCTCACGTAATAATGAGTGGGGCTGTACACGCCCCGGAGTCTCAGGGGTGCCGGCCTCAGGCCCTGGGGCTCCCTCCCATGCCTAGTGGACAGCACTTAGCTCCGCACTGGTGTGAAACCATCCAAGACTAGATTAGGTGCCGGACATGGCTTTTTGTCTGCTTTTCATTGCCTTTCCCTTTGGCTGTTGCTTTCCCCTGCTAGATTTAAGTTGGATTCGAATTTGAGATTTGCGTGTTTTCTAGGAAGGGGTGCTTATTCTCGCTCGAGCCATTTATCGCGTTCTGGTTACCGCTCCGTCACAGCTGCCTCCCCTCGCGAGCCCCTCGCGAGTCGGGTCAGGCCTAGCTCGTGCGCAACCCAGACTGCCGCTGTTACTCCCCCTCGGGAGGATTTTTGGGTGCCTGCGGAGGTTGTCCTGTTTAAAAAGGCCCAGAGCCTGTGAAGCAAGGCGAGTGCCTATGAAGCCCTCGCGCTAAGGAAAAGGCTCAGAGCCTGTGAAGCAAGGCGAGTGCCTGTGAAGCCCTCGCGCTAAGGAAAAGGCCGAGAGCCTGTGAAGCAAGGCGAGTCCCTGTGAAGCCCTCGCGCTAAGGAAAAGGCCCAGAGCCTGTGAAGCAAGGCGAGAGCCTATCAAGCCCTCGCGCTAAGGAAAAGGCCCAGAGCCTGTGAAGCAAGGCGAGTGCCTGTGAAGCCCTCACGCTAAGGAAAAGGCCCAGAGCCTGTGAAGAAGGCGAATGCCTGTGAAGTCATTACACTAAGGAGAAAGGCCTAGAGCCTGTGAAGAAGGCCAACACCAGTGAAGTTTTTCACCAGCAACAATCTCACATCCTGAGGACCCAACTAGAGAGCACCCAAGGCATCGCGCCCTCTTGCAGACCACCTCAGGGCTAGCGTGGGGCAAAGGTAAACTAGCCCACCGTCGGGCACATGCGTAATTTGACTACTACTAATACGCTGGACACAAGTTTTTATATGAGGGGCTTCCCCTCCCAAAATGCTCTCACGACCGTCAGGCCAAACACCTAAGTTCTATTCATGCAGGGTAAAAGACAGGAGAAGTACATGGTCAGTCTGACAAATCCCCAAACGCGTCCTCGGGGGCGCCTCCCGAGCTGTCGCTGGCATCACTGAATCCGCCCTCATCGTCTGCGCCACCACCAGCGGCGTCGGGGCCATCCACCACGCTGCCTTCGTCGGCAGCCACGACCACATCTTCATCATCCGAATTGAAGGCTCGGATGATAGCATCCACGTTGTTCTCCACCCATTCAGCCAGGTCGCCTCGGACGGCCTGGGGAACTGGGGCGATGGCAGCGTCAAAATCGAAGTGGGGATCCATGTTCCGGAGATGGCTGAAGATGCGGGAAAAGGCGCGCCCGAGCAGGGCGCGGCTCCTCTCCTCCACCAACCTGTCGGCCCTGACCGACCGAGCCTCCAGCTGCGTTACCACGGCGGTGAAGAACTGCAGGTTGCCGGCATAGTTAATCGTGTGCGGCTCGCGGACGGCTGCCTCACAGATGTTGCCCAAGGCTGCGTTAGCCCTCACCCTGAGCGTGGTGAGCGTGGGGCCGTGCGCGTGCTCTAGGATCCGCCGCTGGCGTATTTCATCGGCATTCTGATGCTCGACGGCCTCGACCTCTTCCATCAGCTCGCGAAGACGGAGCACCTCGGCCTGGGAGGCAGCCAGCTCCTTTTGCGCTGCCTCGAGGGTGGGCTGGGAGGCATCGACCAGCCGCGTCGCCTCGTCACGTTGGGCCCTTAGGGATGCGGTTCTGCCCTCGGCTTTGGCCCGGATCATCCCCAGCTTCCCCTCGAACTCTCGCTCAAGGCCTTGGCGCGCCGTCGCCACCCGATGACAAACCTCCTCTAGGACACACGTTTCCCGCGCAGCGACATCGTCTTCCGCCTGCGTCACTAGGCGCTCCCTCGTCTCCAGCCACTCGTACTCGCGAGTGCATTCATCGGCTTCCAATGTCAACGCTTCTTAGCGCCTCTAGAGCTCGGCTGGGTCACCGGAGGCCACCCGCATCGACGCAAGGGCCAGCTCACGCAGCTCCGCTTGCTCCTCAAGTGAGTGGCACCGGGCCAGGAGCTCGTGAGCCCGCTCCTCCGCTGCCTCTCGCCATCGGTCGGCTCTCTAGGCCTCCTTGGCGGCCTGGGATCGGGCCACTCGCGAGGCCTCCAGCAACGCCTTCGCCTCTTCGTCATCAAGATCCCGCTGACGGCGCGCGAGGGCGATGGCGGCCTCCAGCTCGCGCCTCCCTGCAGCCAGGCGCAGGCCCTCGGCCTCCAGGCGCGCGTCTTCATCAGCAAGCTCCTCCCCAAGCAAGTTCACCGCGTCGGCCGCTCTTCGTAGGAACCCTTGGCGGCGGGCGCGGCGCTCCCGGGCGCGCTCAAGCACATCCTCCACACTGTCATCCGCCCCAAGCAAGCGCCGAGGGCCACGAATCATTGTTCCTCCCCCAGGCAGGGGGCTGGGGGCTGGCGCCCTCATGTTAGCCGGGCGCGTCGCGCCGCAAGCCCGGCCTAGAGCCAGCCCGTCTCCAGATGAGGGGCGCAGGAGGCGCCTCAACCAGTCGTGGTCCCCGACTAGACGAGAAGCCCACGGCAAGCTGGCTATTCCCCGAGAGGGCCCGCGAAGGTAGATCGCGGGGAATGACGGGCCACGGTGCGCCTCGGGATGGTCCATCCCTTCAGACGCCCTTACCACCAGGGCAGAGCTACTCGGAGCACTTGAAGACAGTAGAGGGGATGAAGCTAAGGGAGGCGGCACCTCGGTGACTTCCGCGAGCTTAGTCGGGAGGGGCCTGCAGAACAAGGATCAGCAGAACAAGGATCAGCAGAAGCAGCAAGGGGATCAGGAGCCAGAGAGAAAGAGGACTTACTCGACAGTGGCGAAGTACTTCCTGTGCTTCAGCGCGCGACAAGGGAGGTCATCACCTAGGGCCTCCCTCTTCCTCCGGAGGGCCTCAAAGTCCACGCGGAAGCGACCCAAGCGAAGAGTGCAAGGATCATCCTGCCGCGCGGACGGAGCATCAGGGCGGTCCGCGTCAGGGGCGCCTGCCTTCTATTGCCTTGCCAGAAGACGTGACTGGGGCCTCCAACGCCTCAGCCCCAGGCGCCGGGAGCGGCTTCTACCTTCAGCCGCAGCGGCACGGGCCTCAGGAGCTGTCCCCTCGCGAGCGCCACTCGGCGCTGCCACCTCATCAGAAGCACCCTCGGCCTCAGGCGCCTCCTGCCTCCCAGCTCCGCCACCTGAGAGGAGCCGCCTTGGCGGTCGGAAGGGCAGTCACCACCATCGGGTTCTCGCGAGGTCCTTGGAGGCTGGCCGGGCGCAGTCCCCATTCATCAAAGACAGGCACCTGCTTCACAAAGTCGGCCTTGCTCTGGCAGAGATACAGCAAAGCCCCTCCCTGTCGGACGTTGCCGGGGTTGAGGTCACCGGCTAAGGTCAAGAGCGTCGACTTCAGCGCCGCCGGAGCCAGGTCCTCCTCCTGGAGCCTCATGTTATCCTCGCGCCCACGGAAAGCCCACATCCGGCAGAAGTGGCGCTGCAGGGGAGCGACGCGGCACAACAGAAACTCCTTCACCACTTTGGGCACTGTCACGCCAAGCTTCCTCGGGAGCGTGAAGCGGCTCCAGACGAAGATGAGCCGGGGGCTCTTGAGCGTCTCTTGGCCCCAGCCCGAATTGGGGACAGCAGGCGGGGTCGGCTCCGATAGCAGGGGGCTGGGTACCCTTGCGTCAACATACAACCACCGCTCGCAGAACCCGACCGCGGGCTGGGGGAGTCTGAAGTCAATCCCAGAGGCCTCGGTCGCAGGCTCGGCAGCAAAGCTCATGCATGCCCAGCATTGGGAAGGATCGACAAGACGAAGTGAGAAGAAGTGGCGCAACAAGGCAACCGAAGGAGGGATGCCCACCATGGCTTCGCAAACGAAGGCGAAGACCGAAAGAAGGGTGATGGACTCAGGACTTAGATGCATCAAGTGGATCTGATAATGGGAGAGCACGGCATTGAAGAAATCGGAGAACGGGGGAACCAGACCCGCCCACAAGGCGTCGGTGAAACATGGAACCTCGGTTGCTATCCTGTTGATGGAGAAGTGGGACGCGGGCCAAGCCGTCGTCCTCCCGCACTCATTGAAGACGGAGACCAGGGCCAAGCTGTCCCTGCCAGGCACTCTTGGTTGAGTACGGACGACTGGCCGACGGCGGGTGCCGCCGATGGCGGCACACAAGACGGAGGCGTCGATTTCTCCTCTCTCTCTTTCCTAGTCGGAGTCATGGCGATGGGAAGGAGGGGGAAGATTTGAGATTGGATTAGAGGCGGGAGCCGGCGTGCGAAGGAAGGAAGAGCAGGAGATGCTCGAGCAACAAGAAGGGGAGCGACTGCGTGCAACCACAAGTCTGCCTGACAGGGCGCAGAATAAGGGAGCGTGGGGGGAATAGTGCCGCCCACGTCCCATCAACTGCCACGCGGCGCCCAGGGCCGCAGGCTGTTAGGGCCCGTGGCGCTTCGCCCTTGCCCTTTGTCCTCTCGGCACGGCCAAGCCCATGCGCGCCTTAGGCCCGGGGGCTACTGTCGGCGTTCTGAGAACGGGGGTCCCCAGACTTGCCTGCCTGCGGCCTGCAGGGTGGCTCGAATGGGGGCCCAACATGGCCCATCCTCATCAAGCACAAGACTCAAGACCCTCGCGAGGGGACAAGCCTCGCGAGGCGGACGACACGGCGCATCCTCAGGCGCAGCCTCCTCAGGCTGGCTCGCGAGGAGACGGAGATATCAAGGCGGGGTACCTCGCGAGGTGCCCATAATGCAAGCAATGACGATCGAGGGTGCCAGGCGGGAGCCAGCGCGCAGCGTCCTTCTTTCCTCTTTGGTGCAAAGGGGGCAAGTGCAGCCGCGGAGTACCGAGGCATCAGGCAAAGGTTTCCATTTCGGTGCAACAAGACCAGGACCAAGCGGACTACGAGACGGAGGTCACCATGGAGCCCAGCATGGCGTCACCGCGGAGTCTTTCGCAGGCAAAGACCACCTTTAGTCAGGATAAGAGTACTTGCTGTCCCCCTTCAAATTAGCCGGCCATTGTTGGCTCCCTTCCCGCTCGATATTTGGGAAGAGAACCAGGGCCCCTATAAATAGGTCCGGCCACCCACGTAGCAAGGGGGTTCGGTTCGATCGGTCGGTTCGCAGAGTTAGTTGGTCCGGCTAGCAAGTAGAGAGAGAGAGAGGTGACAGAGCTCCTCCCAGCAGTTCGTCGCCCCAGCCAAGAACAGCGCCTCGCGAGGTAGTTCTTCCTTGTACTGTTCATCATCACCAGCCCCAGGAGGCAATCCATCCACCACACACTGGAGTAGGGTATTACACCACAATGGTGGCCCGAACCAGTATAAATCTTGTGTCTCTTGTGTGATTCCTTCGGTAGTTTAGATCTTTGCGAGACGAGGAGGTTGAGGACGTGATTTCCGCGCGCACCCCAGTGTTCGAACCTTAAGGGTCTGCCGGAACCCGAAATCCGACACCTCCCACTTGGTGAACTTGTCGATGGCGATGTAGAGGTAGCGGTAGCCCCTGGGCACTCGTGGGAATGGTCCCAAGATGTCCAGCCCCTAGACTGCGAACGACCATGTGAGAGGAATGGTTTGGAGGCCCTGAGCGGGCTGGTGGATCTGCTTGGCATGGAATTTGTCGGATCATGGGTTCCAGCAATCCTTGAGGTTCTAACACTGGGGTGCACATGAAGATCTCTCTCTCTCCCGCTCACTCTCGCAACAATCTCTAGGCCTAGCTCGTCGAACCCAAGGAACAAGAGACACGAGAGTTTATACTCGTTCGGGCCATCGATGTGGTGTAATACCCTACTCCAGTGTGGTGCGGAGGATTCACTTGTAGGCTGAGGATGAACTAGTACAGTGGGCGAACAACCTTCTAAAGAGAGGTGTTCTTGAGCTTGATGAGCTGGTGAGATGGCCTTGGTGGAATGGATCCGATCCAAGATGAGTCGATCCCCTTGTATGATGGTGGCTAGTCCTATTTATAAAGGCCCTGGTCCTATTCCCAAATGTTTAGGCGGGAAGGGACCCCACAACGACCAATTTCGAAGGGGGACAACTAGTACAAGCTATCTTGACAAAAGGTGGTCTTCGCCTGCCAAAGGATCTGCTGGTGATGTAGTTGTGGGCTCCGCGGTGACCTCCGTATTACCGTCCTGCTGGTCTTGGTCTTGTTGCACCTATATGGAAATTTGTGCCTGGTGCCTCGGGACTACTCGCCTGCACTTGCTCCTTTAGCACCAAAGAGGAAACTGGCACCATTCGCCCGTTGGTGCCCGCCTGGCCTTGGTCGTCATGGCTCACGTCACACGGACCTCGTGAGGAGCCCCTTGGAAAGATATCTCTGCTCCTCGGGAGCCAGCCTAGCGAGGCCACCCCAGAGGAGGCCTTGTGTCGTCCGCCTCGCGAGGCTTAGCCCCTCGCGAGGGTCTTGAGTGGTTGTTGATGAAGAAGGGCCATACCAGGCCGCTGGATGAGCCACGCCCTGGGCCGCAGGCAGGCAAGTTTGGGTACCCACGTTCCCAGGACACCGACAGTCGCCCTCGGGCCCAAGGCGCGCTCGGAATTGGCTTCGAAGCGAAGCCAAGGGTCAAGTGCGGAGCACTGTGGACCCCAATAGCCCGCGGCCTCGATTGACGCATGGCGATTGATAGGTCGTGGGCGTCTCTGCTTCCCCATTGCCTCCCTTCGTCTTGCTCTAGATCCTCTTTCTTGCTTCTCGCTCCCGAAGACTCTAGATCCACACCAATTTTCCTTCGATCCTGCAATTGACGGCGTCCGACAAGGCAAAGGCCAGATCCTTCGCCCGCCTGGCATGAGCCGTCTCTGGGTGCGCCCAGCGTTTCGAAGAAGAAACTCACCGCCACGCTCCTGATGACAGTAGAGAGCAGCAAAGAGAAGGGGAAGACCGTGCTCTGGGTCGGCTCCGCCGAGCCGGAGGCCTCGGACAGCACCTTCTACCCCTTCTTCGTTAGTAGCGTCATCGCAGGGCTGGTCCCTCCCTTCTCTGATTTCTTCTACGCCATCTTCAGCCACTACAAGTTGCACGCTCTTCATCTTCACCCCAACTCCATCCTCCTCCTGTCGATCTTCGCCTTGTATCGCGAGGCATTTGTGGGGGTGATGCCGTCCGTGGCGCTTCTCCGCCACTTCTTCTACCTCTAGAACAAGGACGGCCATTGCTTGGGGTGTGCCAACTTTGTCATGGCCAACGGCTCCAACACGATCTTGAAGGCCGAGAACTTAAGGAGCAAGTGGGTCCTTATGGACGCAAAATGCTCCCACCCTCACCTCATGATGCGTGGCCCAACGCGAAGCTCACCGACCCCCGGGTGCAGCAAGTGTTGGAGAAGTTGGCTGCCGACTTATACGTCTCTAACGTATCTATAATTTTTCAATGCTCCATGCTATATTATCTACTGTTTTGGACATTATTGGGCTTTATTATCCACTTTTATATTATTTTTGGGACTAACCTATTAACCGGAGGCCCAGTCCAGAATTGCTATTTTTTGCCTATTTTAGGATACGGAGCCAAAACCCTAATTCCACCGCCGCAACTTGTTGTATCCACGAGATCCCATCTTGACGCCTGTTCCGGAGCTCCGCCGGAGGAGGTATCCATCACGGAGGGCTTCTACATCAACACCATAGTCCCTCCGATGAAGTGTGAGTAGTTCACCTCAGACCTACGGGTCCATAGTTATTAGCTAGATGGCTTCTTCTCTCCTTTTGGATCTCAATACAATGTTCTCCCCCTCTCTTGTGGAGAACTATTCGATGTAATCTTCTTTTTGCGGTGTGTTTGTTGAGACCGATGAATTGTGGGTTTATGATCAAGTCTATCTATGAACAATATTTGAATCTTCTCAAAATTCTTTTATGTATGATTGGTTATATTTGCAAGTCTCTTCGAATTATCAGTTTGGTTTGGCCTACTAGATTGATCTTTCTTGGAATGGGAGAAGTGCTTAGCTTTGGGTTCGATCTTGCGGTGTCCTTTCCAGTGACAGTAGGGGAAGCAAGGCACGTATTGTATTGTTGCCATTGAGGATAACAAGATGGGGTTTTCATCATATTGCATGAGTTTATCCCTCTACATCATGTCATCTTGCTTAAGGCGTTACTCTATTTTCATGAACTTAATACTCTAGATGCATGCTGGATAGCGGTCGATCAGTGGAGTAATAGTAGTAGATGCAGGCAGGAGTCGGTCTACTTGTCTCAGACGTGATGCCTATATACATGATCATACCTAGATATTCTCACAACTATGCTCAATTCTGTCAATTGCTCAATAGTAATTTGTTCGCCCACCGTAGAATACCTATGCTCTCGAGAGAAGCCACTAGTGAAACCTATGGCCCCCGGGTCTATCTTCATCATACTAATCTTCCAATACATAGTTATTTCCTTTGCTTTTACTTTGCTTTTATTTTAATTTGCATCTTTATCATAAAAATACCAAAAAAAAATTATCTTATCATATCTATTAGATCTCGCTCTCGTAAGTGGCCGTGTAGGGATTGACAACCCCTTATCGCGTTGGTTGCGAGGATTTATTTGTTTTGTGCAGGTGCAAGGGACTCGCGCGTAGCGTCCTACTAGATTGATACCTTGGTTCTCAAAAACTGAGGGAAATACTTACGCTACTTTGCTGCATCATCCCTTCCTCTCCGGGGAAAACCAACACAGTGCTAAGAGGTAGCAAGAAGGATTTCTGGCGCCGTTGCCGGGGAGGTTCGCGCAAGTCAAGATTTGACTCCTGACAATGAGCCATTTCTGGCGCCATTGCCAGGGAGTCTACGCAAAATCCAATATACCAAGTACCCATCACAATCCTTATCTCCCTCATTACATTATTTGCCATTTGCCTCTCGTTTTCCTCTCCCCCGCTTCACCCTTGCCGTTTTATTCGCCCTCTCTCTGTCTATCCTCCCTCTCTTCCTCTATTTGCCTCTTTTTGCCCGCTTTCTTTTTGTTTTCTTGTGTGTTGGATTGCTTGCTTGTCTCGATGGCTCTTTCCCAAATTGGTGATCTTCACCTTAAAAGGTTAGAGGAAATCGAAAACAACTTTAGGAGTTTTATGGTCTTGCAATTTGAGCATAATAGTTTCTTTAGAAATGAGCTTAAGGAACAGAAAACTTTTATGAGTTTTATGAATAAAGAGCTCGATGATATGTCTAAAGAATTTGATGGTTTAAGATCCCAAATTGCTTGTCTTGAGAAATTGACTGCTGAAACTTCAGATAAGCAGGCTACCTTAGTTAATAGGATGGCCGCCAAACCAGATTTCTATGAGAATAAAGATGAAGATCTAAATGTTATTGATGTGTCCCCTATTAAATCTTTGTTTTTCAATATGAATCTTAATAATTATGGGACTGAATATGATCCGCCTTTACCTAGAAGGCATTCCAAGAATTCGGAGTTTTTAGATCTTGATGCTAAAATTGATGAAAGTGGGATTGAAGAAATTTAAACCCTAGATGTTGCTGAACCCACTATTTTGGATTTCAAGGAATTTAATTATGAAAGTTGCTCTTTGATTGATTGTATTTCCTTGTTGCAATCCGTGCTAAATTCTCCTCACGCTTATAGTTAAAATAAAGCGTTCACTAAACATAATGTTGATGCCTTGATGCAATCTTATGAAGAAAAACTTGCATTAGAAGTTTCTATCCTTAGAAAACTTTATAATGAGTGGGAACCAACTATGAAAATTAAAATTAAAGATCATGGATGCTATGCTTTGTGTGATTTGGGTGCTAGTGTTTCCACGATTCCAAAGACTTTGTGCGATTTGTTAGGTTTCCGTGATTTTGATGATTGCTCTCTAAACTTGCACCTTGCGGATTCCACTATTAAGAAACCTATGGGAAGAATTAATGATGTTATTATTGTTGAAAATAGGAATTATGTACCCGTAGATTTTATTGTTCTTGACATAGATTGTAGTCCTTCATGTCCTATTATTCTTGGTAGACCTTTCCTTAGAACGATTGGTGCAATTATTGATATGAAGGAAAGAAATATTAGATTCCGTTAAGGAAAGGCATGGAACACTTTCCTAGAAAGAAAAATTAAATTACCTTATGAATCTATTATGAGAGCCACTTATGGATTGCCAACCAAAGATGGCAATACCTAGATCTATCCTTGCTTTTTGTGCCTAGCTAGGGGCGTTCAACGATAGCACTTGCTGGGAGGCAACCCAATTTTATTTTTATTCCTTTCTTTTTGCTCCTGTTTAGTAATAAATAATTTATATAGCCTCTGTTTAGGTTATGTTTTTTGTTTTTAATTAGTGTTTGTGCCAAGTAGAACCATTGGGAAGACTTGGGGAAAGTCTTGTTAATCTTGCTGTAAAAAACAGAAACTTTTTTGCTCACGAGAACTGCTGCCATTTTTTTTGAAAGTGATATTTAGTTAATTCTTTTTGCAGATGATTAATAGATAAATTCCTCACGTCCAGCAATTTATTTTATAATTTTTGGGGTTCCAGATCTTGCGCTAGATACAGATTACTACAGACTGTTTTGTTTTTGACAGATTCTGTTTTTCGTGTGTTGTTTGCTTATTTTGATGAATCTATGGCTAGTAAAGTAGTTTATAAACCATAGATAAGTTGGAATACAGTAGTTTTAACACCAATATAAATAAATAATGGGTTCATTACAGTACCTTGAAGTGGTCTTTTGTTTTCTTTCGCTAACGGAGCTAATGAGATTTTCTACATTAAGTTTTGTGTTGTGAACTTTTCAAGTTTTGGATAAAGATTTGATGGATTATGGAACAAGGAGTGGCAAGAGCCTAAGCTTGGGGATTCCCATGGCACCCCCAAGATAATCTAAGGACACCTAAAAGCTAAAGCTTGGGGATACCCCGGAAGGCATCCCCTCTTTTCATCTACTTCTATCGGTAACTTTACTTGGAGCTATATTTTTATTCACCACATGATATGTGTTTTGCTTGGAGTGTCTTGTATTATTTGAGTCTTTATTTTTTAGTTTACCACAATCATCCTTGCTGTACAGACCTTTTTAGAGAGCCATACATGATTTGGAATTTGTTAGAATACTCTATGTGCTTCGCTTATATCTTTTGAGTTATATAATTTTGCTCTAGTACTTCACTTATATCTTTTAGAGCACGGTGGTGGATTTGTTTTATAGAAACTATTGATCTCTCATGCTTCACTTAGATTATTTTGAGAGTCTTAAATAGCAGTAATTTTCTTAAATAATCCTAATATGCTAGGTATTCAAGATTAGTAAAAAAAATCCTATGAGTGTTTTGAATACTAACAGAAGTTTGATGCTTGATGATTGTTTTGAGATATGGAGGTAATAATATAAAAGTCGTGCTAGTTCAGTAGTTGTGAATTTGAGAAGTGCTTGTGTTGAAGTTTGCAAGTCCTGTAGCATGCACGTATGGTAAACGTTATGTAACAAATTTGAAACATGAGGTGTTTTTTGATTATCTTCCTTATGAGTGGCAGTCGGGTTCGAGCGATGGTCTTTTCCTACCAATCTATCCCCCTAGGAGCATGCGCGTAGTGCCGAGGTTTTTGATGACTTGTAGATTTTTGCAATAAGTATGTGAGTTCTTTATGACTAATGTTGAGTCAATGGAATATACGCACTCTCACCCTTCCATCATTGCTAGCCTCTTCGGTATCGTGCATTGCCCTTTCTCACATTGAGAGTTGGTGCAAACTTCACCGGTGCATCCAAACCGCGTGATATGATACACTCTTTCACACATAAGCCTCCTTATCTCTTCCTCAAAACAGCCACCATACCTACCTATTATGGCATTTCCATAGCCATTCCGAGATATATTGCCATGCAACTTTCCACCATTCCGTGTATCATGACACATTCATCATTGTCATATTGCTTAGCATGATCATGTAGTTGACATAGTATTTGTGGCAAAGCCACTGTTCATAATTCTTTCATGCATGTCACTCTTGGATCATTGCATATCCCGGTACACCGCCGGAGGCATTCATATAGAGTCATCTTTTCTTCTAGCATCGAGTTGTAATCATTGAGTTGTAAATAAATAGAAGTGTGATGATCATCGTTTTCTAGAGCATTGTTCCAAGTGAGGAAATAAAAAAAAGGAGAAATTCCATACAAAAAATGAGAGAAAAAGAGAGAAGGGACAATGTTACTATACTTTGCCACACTTGTGCTTCAAAGTAGCACCATAATCTTCATGATAGAGAGTCTTTTGTTTTGTCACTTTCATATACTAGTGGGAATTTTCATTATAGAACTTGGCTTGCATATACCAATAATGGGCCTCCTCAAGTTCCCTAGGTCTTCGTGAGCAAGCAAGTTGGATGCACACCCACTTAGTTTCTTTTGTTGAGCTTTCATACATTTATAGCTCTAGTGCATCCGTTGCATGGCAATCCCAACTCCTTGCATTAACATCAATCAATGGGAATCTCCATAGCCCATTGATTAGCCTTGTTGATGTGACACTTTCTCCTTTTTTGTCTTCTCCACATAATCCCCTTCATTATATTCTATTCCACCCATAGTTCTATGTCCATGGCTTGTGCTCATATATTACGTGAAAGTTTATAGGTTTGAGATTGCTATGGTATGAAACAATTGCTTGGCTTGTCATCGGGGTTGTGCATGATGAGAGCATTCTTGTGTGACGAAAATGAAGCATGACTAAACTATATGATTTTGTAGGGATGAACTTTCGTTGGCCATGTTCTTTTGAGAAGACATAATTGCTTTGTTAGTATGCTTGAAGTATTATTATTTTTATGTCAATATGAACTCTTGTCTTGAATCTTTCGGAACTGAATATTCATACCACAATTAAGAAGAATTACATTAAAATTATGCCAAGTAGCACTCCACATCATAAATTATGTTTTTATCATTTACCTACTCGAGGACGAGCAAGAATTAAACTCGGGATGCTTGATACATCTCCAACGTATCTATAATTTTTTATTGCTCCATGCTATATTATCTACTGTTTTGGACATTATTGGGCTTTATTATCCACTTTATATTATTTTTGGGACTAACCTATTAACCAGAGGCCCGGCCTAGAATTGTTGTTTTTTGCCTATTTTAGGATACGGGGACAAAAACCTAATTCCACCGCCGCAACTTTCTGTATCCACGAGATCCCTTCTTGGGCCCTGTTCTGGAGCTCCGCAGGGATATCCATCACGGAGGGCTTCTACATCAACACGACAGCCCCTCCGATGAAGTGTGAGTATTTCACCTCAGACCTACGGGTCCATAGTTATTAGCTAGATGGCTTCTTTTCTCTTTTTGGATCTCAATACAATGTTCTCCCCCTCTCTTGTGGAGAACTATTCTATGTAATCTTCTTTTTGCTGTGTGTTTGTTGAGACCGATGAATTGTGGGTTTATGATCAAGTCTATCTATGAACAATATTTGAATATTCTCTGAATTCTTTTTTGTATGATTGGTTATCTTTGCAAGTCTCTTCGAAATATCAGTTTGGTTTGGCCTACTAGATTGATCTTTCTTGCGATGGGAGAAGTGCTTAGCTTTGGGTTCAATCTTGCGGTGTCCTTTCCCAGTGACAGTAGGGGCAGCAAGGCACGTATTGTATTGTTGCCATCGAGGATAACAAGATGGGGTTTTCATCATATTGGTTGTGAGGATTTATTTGTTTGCGAGGATTTATTTGTTTTGTGCAGGTGCGAGGGACTCCCGCATAGCCTCCTACTGGATTGATACCTTGGTTCTCAAAAACTGGGGGAAATACTTACGCTACATGGCTGCATCATCCCTTCCTCTTTGGGGAAAACCAATGCAATGTTCAAGAGGTAGCATCGACCTGAAGCTTGACAACCTAAAGGCGGTGAAGCTGACAGGGGCCATGATCGTCAAGGAATTCCTAGTGCAGCGTGTGGCCTCGCTGCAGGCGCGCTCGTGCCACTTGTGGAAGCTCGGGGACCAGGACGACGACCTCCTTCTGAGGCCATATGCCCTGACGGACAAGGAACTGGGTGCGGCTCTCCGTCTCTTGGTCGGGGACGACCAAGGGTATCCATCGGACACACGTGTTCACTTGTACCGCCGCCCGAATGGGGCGAAAATTGCCGCCACCATGCCCACCTTCGACGGGCATGGGCTCGTGCCTCCAGTGCCCTCCGAGGTCCTGGTGGCGATTGTTCTGCTGCTGGTGTCCTCCGGTGATTCCGATCAGGAGGAGGAGCGGGAATCGGAGGCGACCTGGGAGGGGGTATGGGAGACTTCCCCTCCGTGCAAGGCCGACTTCCTTTGAGCCTTGCATGACGACAACGACACTGACCACCATCCGGTGAGGGAGGTCCTACCCTCCGTTGGGGTCACCACAAGGTCTCGCATTACCCCCTCGAAGAAGCTGTCGGCTGGGTTCCCGACGAAGAGCCGATCGGCGCTGATCTCCTAAGGCGACGCTCCTGAGATCTGTGCGTCCGCGCCCCAGGCTATGAAGCCTACGGGCTTCGCGGTCCTGAAGAGGCCGAGAGACTAGACCGCCGTATATCAATAAGTGCCTCATCCTAATTTCGTCCTTGCTCTTGCTGCTGCTTCTGATAGTCTTCCTTGCTCCGCCAGGCCAATGTCGGCGACGAAGAGTAAGAAGGAAGGGGCGCCCACGCCTTCTGTGAGCCAGTAGCCTGCCGTGGTCACGCCTCCTCCGACGCGGAAAGGTGGCGACGATGCCCAGGCTCTTCCAGCTCGGTCCTCCTTGTGAGGCCCGGTGGACTGGCCCCAGGAGAAGGCGACTTCCACTGCCAAGCCGGCTCTAGAGGCACCTGCGCCTAGCTTGCCCGCCGATGTTTTAACGGCTCAGGAGCCCCAGGTTACTTCTTCGGCTGCTGCCGGTGTGCAAGCCATGGCGGCAACTGAAGGACATATGCCGTAGAGGCAATAATAAAGTTGTTATTTATATTTCCTTATATCATGATAAATGATTATTATTCATGCTAGAATTTTATTAACTGGAAACTTAGTACATGTGTGAATACATAGACAAACAGAGTGTCCCTAGTATGCCTCTACTTGACTAGCTCGTTAATAAAAGATGGTTAAGTTTCCTAGCCATGGACATGTGTTGTCATTTGATGAACGAGATCACATCATTAGAGAATGATGTGATGGACAACACCCATCCGTTATCTTGGCATAATAACCGTTCAGTTTTATTGCTACTACTTTCTTCATGACTTATACATGTTCCTCTTACTATGAGATTATGCAACTCCCAAACACTGGAGGAACCCCTTGTGTGCTATCAAACGTCACAATGTAACTGGGTGATTATAAAGATGCTCTACAGGTGTCTCCAATGGTGTTTGTTGAGTTGCATAGATCAAAATTAGGATTTGTCACTCCATCAATCGGAGAGGTATCTCTAGGCCCTCTCAGTATTCTACATCACTATGAGGCTTGCCAACAATGCGACTAATGAGTTAGTTGCAGGATGATGCATTAAGGAACGAGTAAAGAGACTTGCCGGTAATGAGATTGAACTAGGTATGATGATACCGACGATTGAATCTCGGGCAAGTAACATACCGATGATAAAGGGAACAATGTATGTTGTTACGCGGTTTGACCAATAAAGATCTCCGTAGAATATGTAGGAGCCAATATGAGCATCCAGGTTCCACTATTGGTTATTGACCGGGGATGTGTCTCGGTCATGTCTACATAGTTCTCGAACCCGTAGGGTCCGCACGCTTAACGTTCGATGACGATTTGTATTATGAGTTATCTGATATGATGTACCAAAGGTTGTTTTGAATCCCGAATGATATCATGGACATGACGAGGAGTCTCGAAATGGTTGAGACATAAAGATTTATATATTGAAAGGATATATTCGGACAACAGAAAGGTTCCGAGTGATTCGGGTATTTTTTCGGAGTACCGGAGAGTTAAGGGAATTTGCCGGGGAAGTAATGGGCCTTAATGGGCCATATGTGAAAGGAGAGAAGGGCCTCAAGGGGTGGTTGCACGCCCCCCATGGGCTGGTCCAAATTGGACTAGGGAGGGGGTGGCGCCCCCCTCTTTCCTTCTCTCCCTCTTCCCCTGCCTTATTCTCCTACTCCAACTAGGGAAGGGGGAAACATACTCCTACTAGGAGTAGGAATCCCCCTTGGGGCGCGCCATAGAGAGGGCCGGCCCTCCCCTCCTCCACTCCTTTATATACGGGGGAAGGGGGCACCCCATAGACACAAAAGTTGATCTTTAGCCATGTGTAGTGCCCTCCTCCACAATTTTCCACCTCAGTCATATTTGTCGTAGTGCTTAGGCGAAGCCCTGCGTCGGCAACTTCATCATCACCATCAACACACCGTCGTGCTGACGCAACTCACCCTCGACCTCAACTGGATCAAGAGTATGAGGGACATCAACGAGCTGAACGTGTGCAGATCGCGGAGGTGCCTTGCGTTCGATACATGGATCGGTTGGATTGCGAAGACGTTCGACTACATCAACTGCGTAACTAAACGCTTCCGCTTTCGGTCTATGAGGGTACGTAGACACACTCTCCCCTCTCATTGCTATGCATCTCCTTGATAGATCTTGCGTGATCGTAGGAAATTTTTGAAATACTGCGTTCCCCAACAGTGGCATCCGAGCCAGGTCTATGCGTAGATGTTATATGCAGGAGTAGAACACAAAGGAGTTGTGGGCGTGAATATATACATATTGCTTGCCGTCACTTGGTTATTCTTGATTCAGTGGTATTGTTGGATGAACCGGTTCAGACCGACATTACGCGTACACTTACATGAGGCTGGCTCTACCGATGTGCTTCGCACACAGGTGGCTAGTGGGTGTCTATTTCTCCAGCTTTAGTTGAATCAGATTCAATGAATAGGGTTCTTTCTGAAGATAAAAAAGCAATCACTATACTGTGTTGTGGTTTTTGATGCGTAGGTAAGAACGGTTCTTGCTCAGCCTGTAGCAACCACATAAAACTTGCAACAACAAAGTAGAGGACGTCTAACTTGTTTTTGCAGGGCATGTTGTGATGTGATATGGTCAAGACGTGATGCTAAATTTTATTGTATGAGATGATCATGTTTCGTCAATGTTATCAGCAACTGGCATGAGCCTTATGGTTGTCTCTTTATTGCATAAGATGCAAGCGCCATATAATTGCTTTACTTTATAGCTATGTGATAGCAATAGTTGCAAAAGCAATAGTTGGCGAGACGAGCATGTGACGACACATTGATAAAGATCAAGATGACGGAGATCATGGTGTCATGCTGATGATGATAGAGATCATGACGGTACTTTGGAGATGGAGATCAAAGGCGCAAGATGATGATGGCCATATCATGTCACATATTTTGATTGCATGTGATGTTTATCTTTTATGCATCTGTAGCAATCCGACCTCAAACGGTCAAATCTCTATGCATAAGTGTTCCCTGTATCGGTAATACTGACACACATAGTACTTCAAAAGATTTATAACAGAGTAGCAATCACACACTTATTACATCGAATGTCTCAATAGAGAACTTATTATAATAAATATGGCTTAAGGACATCTAAAAAAGATAACAGCAGAGGGCTTCGAAGATTAATTGAGTCCATCAACTCCAACGGCATAGCTGAGTGCACGACAGTGACCTAGCTCACCTTACTCTTCGTCTGAAAAGTCTGCAACATGATTTGTTGCAGCCCGAAAATGGGTCAGCATATGGAATATGCTGGTAAGATAACAAAGTAGAGCAAAGAACAAGTAAATACTATCACTACATGCATATGTGGCTGGTGGAGGCTCTACGGTTATAATGTTTTTGCGAAAAGCCCATTTTCCCTACTACAAAGGAATATATTTTATTTAGCTATCATGGTAGTTGTTAAACATTAAGAAGGTTCCTCCAACTCAATCCCAATTAAGAATTAACTAACATCCCAACAAATTAGTTTAGAGTGATGAGATCAACATGATAATCCAGATCCAGATACTCAAGATGTCCATAACCAGGGACACGGCTAATCATGATTAGTTTGTACACTCTACAGAGGTTTGTGCAGTTTTGCCCACAAGACTTGATCTCCTCTGTTGAATTTCTCGCACTGCATGATGTTTGAGAGACAGATGACCGAGACACAGTTTTTCAGAAGCATTAACTCTAACCCTGGGTAGACCGTACCAACCTACATCCCCTACATCTACTAGCCTACCACTGGAAGAGGTCATGCAACTTCCTCCACTATGCTAGAGCCCATAATAGCTTGTGGCTGCACACGGAAGTTTCTAGCATGAATACTCTTATGATCCCTTTGAGCCTGGGTGGCGAACCGTAGGATGATCAGACAGGTACTCTGGGATATCCTAGGACAACATTGGATTCTCCAGGTGCCCGCAACCAATCCACCCAGATGTGTATTTAAGTAGCCACCTTATGTTAACCATTAATTAACAATCTCACATGTGTCATTGATACACTCAAACCCAATCCACATCTATGAGCATAGCATGGCGATATAAGCATAACATAGAAGTAACTCCCATGGGTTTGATAATAAAAGGGCAATAGGTTCTACCTCATCAACTACTTCCCAAAACCCACATGTTAAGAGATCCTACTCATGCAATGTTTGAGGGTGGCAACTAATGCACAAAGAAAACTGGGTAACAAAGGGGTATGATCAAAGTGTTACTTGCCTTGCCGATGATCCGCAAAACCTAGTGACTCGTAGTAGCATGCTACGCACTCCGGGAATTCTATTGCAAACAAACAATAGCATACATAAGCACTCAAGAAAAGATGCAAGGGTAAAACTTCAAATAAGAACATCCAAACTGAAAGTTCAACTGAAGAGCTTCGATTCGCAAAAAGAATCGATCAAAACGGAGGTACGGAACTGAAACTACGGTCAAAAGAACTTCGAATACAAATCTGCTTGAAACCAACTTTTAAATTTGTCGATACCTTGTTAAAGTTGATTAAACAAAAAGAGGGGCTCGAGACGAAGAGTTTGGCGTTGGTTTCACTGGATTTGGGCAAACGGTTAAGAAATGGCGAGGGTTTGAAGATTAGGGGCTAATCTGCGATAAAAATAATCGCGGATAGGTCCCTGGCCAAAAAAGAAAATAAAAAGAAAAAACTACAGCTTGAACATTCGCTAACAGAACCAATCTAATGAAAATCGTTCAGTAACAGATCTAAATGAACAAACGTTCGTTGAATAAACTAAACCGAAGAAAACCGAAATAAAACCCGATCTAGGGTTTTTACTGAAAATAAAACCGAAGAAAACTGGCGACTTTTCCGGCGAACTCCGGCGGATGGCGGCGGCGGGCTCCGGCGCGGCATCCGCGACGGCGATGGGTGGCGAGGCGTGGCGCGGCGGCGGGCTCTGGCGGCGAGGCGCGGCGTCGGCGGTGGCGGCACGGACTGCGAGGCGACGGTGCTAGGGTCGCGGCTAGGATTTCGGCCGGGCGGGCTGGGGCGGCGGCCTTGGCCGGCAAGGCTTGAGCGGAGAGAGTCCGGCTCGGGCACGGCCCGTTAGGTCGGTTCGTTTTTTTAAAGATGATTCCGCCAAGAAAAAAATCCTAATTAAATAAATAAAAATCTAAAAATGCCAAAACAAATTTTCACCGTTTAAATAAAATATTTAGAACTTAGTGAACATTTTCTTGACGTAAAAATGCAATTTGTTAAAAATGCATATTTTTCTAATTCAAATAAAATAGCAATAAAAATCCAAATAAAATACTTACTAGATTTTAACATTTTTCCTCCAATACTTCAATTATATTGGAGAAGTCATATTATCTCCTCTCATATATTTTTAATATTGGAAATATTATTTGGAGAGAAAAATAATTAAAACCAACGTGATCCCCTTTTCAATATTTGAGAAAATTCAAATATGAAAATAATAAAATCCCCAACTCTCTCTGTGGGTCCTTGAGTTGCATAGGATTTTAGGATCACAAAGCCAAAATGCAAATAAAATATGATATGCATACGATGACCTATGTATAACATTCCAACTTGAAAATTTGGGATGTTACAAACCTATATTAAGGTGAATCTCGCCCTCGAGATTCGGGTTGGCTATAAAATAGGTGTGGGTGGTCTTTCCGTAGATCATCTTCTTGTGCCCAGGTGGCTTCATCCTCGGTATGGTGGCTCCACTGAACTTTGCAAAACTTGATAACCTTGCTGCGGGTAACTCGGCTGGCAAACTCGAGAATCTTGACTTGTTTCTCCTCATAGGTCATATCACTATCCAACTGAATTGCTTCCAGGGGCACTATATCTCTCAGAGGAATATCGGCCATCTCAGCTATAACACCCACAATGTGGCTATATCTCCCACGTGTCGGGGCACGACTTAGAGGCATAGCCGCATGGTAGGCTGGTCGCAAGAGGGGTAATCTTCACACATCCCATGTACCGAATAAGAAAGGGGGTAAAGAGTTGGCTTACAATCGCCACTTCACACAATACATGAATAATCCATACATCATCTAAAATACAATGAAAGGTCCGACTAAGGAACCAAAATGACAGAAGACAGCTCCAAATGCTAGATCCCCGATCGTCCCAACTGGGCTCCACTACTGATCATCCGGAAAAGAAACATAGTAACGGCCCGAATCCTCGTCGAACTCCCACTAGAGTTTGGTAGCATCGCTTGCACTAGTATCCTCAGCACCTGCAACTATTTGGAAATATCCGTGAGTCACGAGGACTCAGCAATCTCACACCCGCGAGATCAAGACTATTTAAGCTTATGGGTAGGAGAAGGTAGTGAGGTGGAGCTGCAGCAAGTACTAAGCATATATGGTGGCTAGCATACGCAAATAAGAGGGGGAAGAGAAGCAACGTATGGTTGAGAAGCAATAACTAATCAAGAAGTGATCCTGAAGCTACTTACGTTCAAGCATAACACGAGACCGTGTTGTCTTCCCGGGCTCTGCCAAAAAGAGACCATCACGGCTACACACGCGGTTGATTCATTTTAATTAAGTTAAGTGTCATGTTCTCTACAACCGGATATTAACAAATTCCCATCTGCCACATAACCGCGGGCATGGCTATCGAAAGTTTATACCCTGCAGGGGTGTCCCAACTTAGCCCATCACAAGCTCTCACGGTCAACGAAGGATATTCCTTCTCCCGGGAAGACCCGATCAGTCTCGGAATCCCGGTTACAAGACATTTCGACAATGGTAAAACAAGACCAGCAAAGCCACCCAATGTGCCGACAAATCCCGATAGGATTCGCACGTATCTCGTTCTTAGGGCACACAGGATAGGTCAAGCTATGAGGAAAACCAACCCTCAAGTTGCCCCGAGGTGGCCCCACAGGTTGCCCGTTTCGGACCAACACTCAGAGGAGCACTGGCCCGGGGGGGTTTAAAATAAAGATGACCCTTGAGTCTGCAGAACCCAAGGGAAAGGTATATGGTAGTAGGTAGGCAAATGGTAAAACCAAGGTTGGGCCTTGCTGGAGGAGTTTTATTCAAGGCGAACTGTCAAGGGGTTCCCATAACACCCAACCGCGTAAGGAACGCAAAATCAAGGAACATAACACTGGTATGACGGAAACTATGGCGGAAAGAGTGCAACAAAACACCAGGCATAAGGCCGAGCCTTCCACCCTTTACCAAGTATATAGATGCATTAATGAAAATAAGATATAATAATGATATCCCAACAATATCCATGTTCCAACAAGGAACAAACTTCATTTTCACCTACAACTAGCAACGCTATAAGAGGGGTTGAGCAAAAGCGGCAATACAGCCAAACAACGGTTTGCTAGGAAAGGTGGGTTAGAGGCTTGACATGGCAATATGGGAGGCATGATAAACAAGTGGTAGGTATCACGACATAGCAATAGTGCAAGCAACTAGCAAGCAAAGATAGAAGTGATTTCGAGGGTATGGTCATCTTGCCTGCAAAGTTCTCAGAGTTGTCGAAATCTTGATCATCGTAAGCATACTCGACAGGTTCCTCGGTCATGTACTCATCTCCCAGCTCTATCCAAGGCAAGAATACAAGCAAAGGACCAACAATCAATCACGGTGCAATGCACAAGCAACATGATGCAATACATGGCATGATATGCAAGACATGATATGCAATGCATATGCGTGCTCCAGAAGAGCAAGAAAGATCAAGGCATCAAATTGGCAAACCAAGTATGCCTCTGGAAAGATGAGATGATTTTGGTCGAAATCGATATAAAGATCACCGGAAACGGATGCACGGTTTGCAAATGGCAAGCAAAACAATAATGACACAATTCTGCGATTAACAGCACGATGCCATCTAGAATGCAACAAGAAATTAAGCTACTGCACTCCAACAGAGCAAAAAAGCATAAGGCAGTGATGTACAAGAGATGCTTGAAAAAACATGAACACTGAGCGATGGCTAAATCACACTAGAACAGGTTCAAACAAGCATGGCAAAAGTGCAAAAGATATCAGTTCCAAAGACTTAGTGAAAATACTAACATGGCAAAACAGCATCAGGAAGCAATGTTTAGAGCTAGCAAACAACATGTTACAGGAACATATCATAGAAAATAAAGGCATGGTATGATTCTACTAAATTCATAGATCAAAAGTCCCTTACTGATCATGAGCCAAAAAGGCACAGAAGATATGATGGCACCCATGTAAACATAGCAAGTTTTATTAACAGTATTAGACTTCACAGAAAAAGAGAGCATGGCAAAACAGATTATGATAGCAACTTGGCATGCTTGTTCCACTCATCACAGGGAACTAAAAGACACGGAATAAATATTAGCATGTAGTAGGCATGAAAATGAAGCTAACCATGTGCCAAACACCTACATAGCATGATTGAAATAAATCACACAAAAATGAAAAAACAGCATCATGATGTAAAATGACATGTTCATGAACTTGCTCAAATGCAGAAACTAATGCCACCACTGGATTGGTGGGATTTTTCTACCCCAAAAACATATATAATATGTGGGGGTTACTGTAGAAAAATCCCCATGAATGCTCTAAGATGCAACCTGCCTAAAATGGCATGAAACGGAAATGGCATCTTCCCTAAAGGGAAGTATCCCGAAATGGACTTTCCCTATTTGGTATCTGGGCCCTTGCTAGAAATAGAAACCGATGGAAATAAAACAAACAAAAAAAGAAAAGAGAAAAAGGAGAGGGGATGACAGGTGGAACCTGGTCCCCTAGGAGGTTGACGGGTGGGTCTCGCGAGGGCCCACATAGCGGTGACACAGACACGGAGGAATGGGGCAAAAACAGAGGCGGGCGCCGGTGCTGGACAGAGGACGGCGGGGCTTCACCGGAGTTGCTCCGGTGACCCTTTGGTGCGGTGGAGGGGCGCAAAATGATCATGGGAGGATCCCACACCTGCGGGTGCTGCTAGGTGCACCGAGCGTCGAGGGAAGCGATGCCGGCGGCGATCTACCGAGGCGACAATGGGTAGGATGAACGTGGCAAGGCGAGAGGCTAAACGGGCGGCGAAGTGCTCGGCTCGGACACGCGCAGCGCTAGGAACCTCCTAGGCATGGAAAAATGGTGAAGGGTGCTCGGTGCACTCGTTTGCACGAGGTCCGATGGCGGTGCGATCGGGCATGAGCAGCTAACGGTGACGGATCGTATAAACGAGGGGGGGGGGGATGGGGAGGAGTTCAAGCTCACCACGAGCACATGGGTGCACTCAGCTGCCCAGGAGGTGGACGGAGACATCGACGGCGATGATCGAGCAGGTTCGGCGGCCGAAATCAAAGTCGAGGAAGAAGAGGTTGCTGCAGGGGTTTCGGCTCCACGTAGTCGATGACGGGGACGTAGCCGACGACGGGGAAGAAGAGGGATACGCTAGGCGGGGTAGAGGTCGACGGAGAGCACGCCGGCGATGAGGACGCGCTACCGGATGCGTTGGGGACGGCGATGGCGTGATCGATCTGGTGGCTAAACCTACCAGGCGACGGCGACGACGGACGAGGGCAACCCTAGGAGAGGTAGGGGAGAAGGAGTGGGGGCTTAAAAGGGGCTAGGGTGAGCGGCGCGAGCTCACGCACTCTCGTGCTCGCGGTCCCCATGGCAACGGCGAGAGGAGAGGGAAAAGGTGAGTGCGGGGAACAGGGTAGGCGCTTACGAGCGGGCCCGGGACATCCACGTGGAGAGGGGCTAGCGAGGGTTCGCGCGCGGGGGGTGAGAAAAAGAAAGGAGTTGGTGAGCGAGCGGGCTGGCTGGCGCGCTGGGCCTGCTGGTGTGGGGTGCTAGCTGGGCCGGCCTGGGAGGCCGAGGCCCATTTCGGTGCTGCTGCTGGTGGTCTGCTGCTTCTTTTCCATTTTCATCAGACAGAAAACAAAAGGAAAAGCACAGGGTAATAGGGAAGGAGTTTGAAAATATAACAATATTCTCATGATCCTGAATTTGTGTAGAATTTGAAATAATTGTCCTGGACATCTTTAGATGTAGAAAAATAAATCAAGTTTGAATTTTTATTCAAACTTGAGGCATTTTTGAACCTAACCAAAACAAACCCAAATGGGATGAAACTTGGCAGAGAGGTTTAGGACATGGTGATAGAATATTGAGGCAAAGTTGAACATTTATGGAGGTGGGAAAACAATGTCACTTGCAAAAAAATGGGGGAAAGGAAGGAAGGGGAAGATATGATGCAAGAGACACACATGGGCATGCCACAAGGCAACATGCATGACTAAGACAATCCACAACAACATGGCAAGGAACATTATGCACCAGATGATAAGAACATGAAAGAGAAAAAGCAAGATGCCAAGTAATGAAAAGATAATGCAAAAAGGGAAACAAGGCAAACCGAAAATGAAACCCTAAAAGAGGAAAACCACTTGGTGTTGAACATGCCAAGGCTGGGTACATCTCCAATTATGGAAGTTTTACATCTGGGGTGTTACAACACTCCACCACTACAAGAGGATCTCGTCCCGAGATCTACGACTGAAAGAACATCGGATATTTGGAACGAAGGTGATCCTTGCGCTCCCAGGTGGCTTCTCGGTTGGAATGGTGTGACCACTTCACTTTCAGGAATTTGATAGACTTGTTGCGAGTCTTGCGCTCAGTTTCTTCAATAATAGCAATGGGATGCTTGACGGTGTCCTGGAGTAGGGGGTACTCACCACATCGTCTCCCGATCAGTTGGATTGGGCTGAGGACCCCCATGGCCCTTTACTCATGGGCCAGTTCGGACAACCGAAGACATATACGAGGAAGATTCCACAAGACTTGGTGATCAAGACAAGGACACCTCTCCACCGACATGATCGACTAGGACTCTTGTTATCCTAGGCCTCTGTTATGTTATATATATAAGTCGAGGCCAGGCTAGTCAATAGATTATTATGACATTACTCATCATAGTTGTAAGTTTTAGACCACAACATACGATCTTGAGGTAGATCAACTGAAGTAACACTCATATTCATCAACATCAATCAAGTAGGACGTAGGGTATTACCTCCATCAAGGGGGCCCGAACCTGGGTAAACATTGTGTCCCCCGTCTCCTGTTACCATCGATCCTTAGACGCATAGTTCAGGATGCCCTACCCGGGATTTGCCAGTTTTGACATTGACAATGGTGCTTTCATTGAGAGTTCCGCTGTGTGTTCGGCAAAAGATCGATGGCTCACCTGCAGATCAACTGCGACTTCGGCATCTTCGTCACCAGCTCGAATCGTCACCTTGGTTCGACCAAGAACTACGCCCCGTGTTTGGATCACCATTTTCGTACGACGGCCTTCATCAAACTTCAACTCCGATCTCTATCAAGATCATGGAGGAATCACCCATAGAGCTCGGGGGCACGTCAACAATGCCCTCGTGCGACCGTGCTGTTTTTCTGGACAGTGAACTCGTATCTACCACCACTGTCGGGGTAAATAGCCACGGGTAGCCCAGTCGGCTTCCCCTGGCCCCTCAGAAAAAATTGTGAGCCCGTCCGGCTCATAAGAAGATTCAAGACTTAGGCCGGCTCCCCCCTAGCAGGCTACATTCCTAGCCGGCTTGGGGGGCGGCCCGCCCTTTCTACCCCCATGAAGAAAACGATGGAGGGCCGGCTACGACATGGCCGGCTGCGGCAAGACCGGCTATGGCAAGACCGGCTATGGCACGGCCGGCTACCGCCGGGCCGGCTCCGATAAAGCAGTCAACGCCATACCCGCGATGTACGCGTCCACTCTGCGATGATGAAGCGGGGCGTGGCTACAGTGGAGCCTGCCACCCCCAAAACCCGGAGCACGCCTGGTACAGCGTGCTGTGCGGGCAACTACGGCCCGCCCGGCGCGGCACTGTAGCCTCGGCGGCTCCGACGCCGCCCTTGACGGGCCGCCAGCGTGGCCCCCGAGGCGGTGGGCCCCTTCGGGCAGAGAGATGCCGAAGGCGGCCGCACCCCCTCTCAAGCCGGCGAGACGGAGGGCCGGCTTCGCGCAGCCGGCCTGCCGCCTTCCTCGAAGAAGACGCCCATTAAGGAGACAAGGTGCGGTGGGACTACAGTAATCGCCCGCCAGGGCGGCGTTACTATAGCCACGCTTACCCCGACCAAGCCTGCGCCAACAAACACGGAGCAACAGTAACCGGCCGCCGACAAGACCCTGGCCGGTGGGGCCGGCCTGTCGACCCAGGAGCCGGCAGTCGGCGGGACCCACCAGCCGGCGGGCCCCAGAAGCCGGCGGAGAAGCCGGCAAGCATAGTCACCGACAGCTAGGCCCCGCGGCCAGTCGGATTACCATTGTACCCCCGGGGGGTAGGCCTATATAAACCCCCCGGTGCACCCATGCAAAGGGTTGAACTCTCTTTCTAGACATAGACACTTCCAAGGAGAAGAGGCAGGCTGTGCTAAGCCCTTCTTCCTCCTTCCATCCCAAACAGCTCAAGGAGCATTGTAGCCACTTGTGAACCTAGTAACCATGCGGAGACCCCGCAGAGCAACAGTAGGGGTGTTATCTCCACGGAGAGCCCTGAAGCTGGGTAAGATTCGTCGGCGTGCATGTCTACGCCTCATCCCGTTTCCAGGCATCGGCGACGTTCTTTTGGCCCCCGCAATGATAAGCCACCCGTTGGCATATGTCGATCCTACCACCCGACAACCACCGCCTCCTCGAGTATCGCTTTGATGATTACTTCGGTGGGATTGTGTGGAATTTAGTCTAAAACTACCATGCAAAATTTCATCGAGTTCCGATGGAGGAATCTCTGGCAATCTATGATATACCGGAGCCGTTTTGAATCTGGACAGGAATTTGGATGAGTTTGGAGCGTGGCGTGCAGCATCTAGCTCGGACATACTTTGGAAGATCCGACCGTTCATCGACTGCGGAATTCCTATATCTACCACCCCTCAAAATTTCAGCTTGCTCCGACCGTTCAAACTCCAGGAAACCTCCGATGAGCGCAGCGATTTTCGGATCCATTTTCTGCGTGAATACGAATCCGGCCCGACTTCATGTTTCTTCATGAGCGGGATATTGGACACCCCTTTTGAAGGAATTTTTTTTCTAGGGTATTGCGCGTTGTTTTTAAACACGTACCCATAAAATTTTAAGCCTCCTCCGAGGTAATCTTCACCATCACGCTGGTGTCAAACTAGTCCGGTAGTATTGCTCCACGGCTGCCGACCTGCGCTAGACACGTCGTCGCTTTATTGAGCCGAGCTCAACTCCTTCGATCATCATCTCGGCAAGCCGAACAAGAGTTCGGCATCGCGAAGGATAAATCATCATCAACGTCGCTGCCCCACGGATTACACGGAGCGAGCACACCGGCACCACCACGCGGTAGCTTCATCAAGCTAGCGTCGATCGCGTCACAAGTCTTGACCTGCGTCGGCATCACCATGCTGCCTCTTCTTCAAATCATCATCAAACACACCAACCTTTTTCGACACATTGGCTGACAGGTAGACTTCGGCATCTCTTGGCCGAGCCGCTCCAACACCTCGGCTAGACCGGGGGCTTCATCATTTGTTCATCAACCTACTCCGGTGACTTTGGCATCACCAACCGACCAGCTTCACCACGATTAGCTGGATCAAGGGCTTTGTCTCGGCAAGCCAACCTTTGTCAGCATCGCCACGCCGGTGCTTTATCACCCATCAGGCAATGGGTGTGCGGATCAAGTCCCAATGTTGGGAGTCACCTTTCTTCGGATTGCTACAATAAATAAACCAGGTGCTATTTATCCCAGTATTTTTTTGCTTGTTTGGGTCTATTCTCCCCAAAGAATTATCACTCCGGTTTGTTCCATCATCTCTACGCAGGCGGCGCGCATTATCGACCGTCACGCGGTGGTATGGTCAGTGTCCGTATATAGTTTGGCAAACGCCAAATCCGGAACTCGGACCGGCATGTAATTCAGGCTTTTGCCACGCCTTCATTGCGTCACGCCGACACTCTGCATCAACATTGACTTTGGCGCCAGGCCACATCTCTTTAAATAAATTATTTTTGCGAAAAGCAATTATGCAAGGATTTTATATATATTTATATTATTATTTTTGGACCGCACTATTTTATGCGTGTAGGTGATCGACTTCGACTGCGTTATGCGGTCGCTTCAGCAAGCCAACGTCGTTGTCTCAAATTGGCATAAATCAGCTTGGGTGATCACCTTGTTTGTCGTGTCGCCATACCAATGTGTTCGGTTGCCTCGGGGACTTCGGCATTGCCGAGAGAGCTCTACCTCACCGAGTGCTCGGCGCACAGGCCATACTTCCTTTATTATTGACTTTGCATAAATTATTTATTATGCAACAATTTTATTCATCATTATTACCATCATCTCCGGTTTGCACTATTTTTTGTGCACAGGTAAATGAATCGAGTTGGGCAGTGCTTTCTCCTCGGCTGGACGGGAGGTTTTGTCAACACTTCATTAACCTGCACCAAGGGCTTCAGCGTCACTCTACCGGCCCGCTTTGGTCATGCTATGCCACCACTTCAGAGTGTCGAGTTCTTCGCTCCGCCACCTTGGGACTGGCTTGGGGGATGGAACCTTGTCCTGCATCAAGCTTGGACCGTGTCATCAATGCCGAACACATTAACAAGCTAAGTCGCTTTCATGCTAAAAAACTTTCGGTTTAATTTTTTTCCCGGTTCGACCAAGCGCCATACTTCCTTGTCAAATCTTTGTCTGTGATGGACAAATTCAAATACCCCATTTACTTGGGGACTTCCTTCATGAAGCTTTTCCTCTTGCATATGATTATACTTGTACGGCTTCATTCCTTGTTCGTGTATTACGCCACAATATGCACCATATTGACTTAAGTGTTCCACAAGCTGGGTTGCCTGGCTCCTGTGCTTACCCCAACGTTCCCGATTGTTCGGCTAGAGCGTAAAGGGAGCGCCTGTACGATTGTCATGACCGGGTCATCCGAGCTTTGACCTCAGACTAGGTGAAGCCGAAAGCTAGCCTCTTATTGTTTTCAATCATGGTCGGCGCACAACGGAACTCATGAGTACAAAAAATCTATTGCACAAGTCTCATAGTAATAATGAGCACCGAAGAAAGGTATCGGTGGGGGTACTATTTTCTTCGAAGATGCTTCTTACACTTCGTTTATAATATAGCATAAGTTTCCTGAGCGCGCTTTGTCTATTACAGCTTTATGGCCTGATTGCCTGGTCATCGGAAACACCGTCGATACTCTCGACAGGTGGAGTACATGACACTTTTCGGCCCTTAGCCGAAGAGGGAGAAGCCGACGGTCGGTTAAGACGCGTTTAAAGTTCGGGTGAACACATATATGATATAAGTACTTCGGTACATACCATCATTATATATAAAATTCTTTTACCCAAGTCACTTGGGGGATCTTAAAATTTATATGAGCTATTTTATAGTAAATGTGTTTTCTTCTTGGTCATTGCAAAGTCTTTTTCTACCGCTCCTTTTTGACTCGAGTTTATGGTCAATAGCCGGATAGCATGTCTTCTCCCTGAAAGCCGCTTGAGTTTAGTTTGCTAAACTGACCTCGGAGAAGTACTCCGCCTTTGGGATAAGGAGCTTGAAGCCATAGGCTAACCCGCGTGAAGTCTTGAGATCGGATGTGTCATGTTAAAGCACGACAGAAGCACAATTTTTTCCAATTTTCGGATTGGCACCGGACACTTGATCTTGTTCGGACGTCAAGTTTTTACTGACGTTTTTTGGTTTTCCAAGCTTATGGCACTTTCAAACTATTTGTGTTTTTTCAGCACAAATCTCACAGTGCAACGCCGGACACCTTTAGAGATTCGGCAAAAACATTCTCAGATATTGCTATATATGCATCGGTTTCGAATTGTGTCTTCAGTCAATAGTTGGGTTGCCTGGCTCCTGCGCTTGCCTCCTATGTTCCGCTTTGTTCGGCTAGGTGTGCAAAGGGAGAACCACTGTGATTGTGCTTCCAGCTCACATGGTTAAGCACCTCAGTGGAGAAAGCCGAAAACTGACTGTCACAATAAGCGTAAACTGGTCAGCGATCCGATGACTGTGTTAAATGACGAGCCATTCATAACATTGGCCGAAGTGTTTACGGCTCGACCTCGACTGTCGCCGAACACTACCGGGGGCTAGTAAATGGCCTCCCAAACTAAATCCTCAATATTTTGCTCTTACATTAGAGCTGTAGTTTCATGATCATGCTTAGCATGACAACCAAAGAAAGGAACCGATAGCAGGACTATTTTCTTTGGAAGACATATCTTATGTTAAACAGTAATATAACATATCTCTCTGCATACCTTTGTTTATAAAACCGTATGGGAAGATTGCCTTGTTTGTCGTAAATCTTTGCGCTCGTAAAGGCTTTATAAAGTAGGACAAACACTCCTCGGCTACTGGTTGAGGAGGTGGAAGCCGATGGTCGGTCAACAAAGTTTTGTACAATGCGGATCCGAGCATTAATGATGTAAAGTACTTGGATACATAGAATCATTACACATAATTTGTGATTTTACTCTGGATATCGATCCTTAATTCGGCCACCTGTGCCCGCATTAAGGCTCGGGGGCTACTGGGCTTCGAGCTTATCATTTACTAATATTAAAGGGGCACATTGATCCCCTGATCTAGTGTTGCCACCCGACCAGTGTCTCGGGGGTTACTGCATTGGCAATCCAGTGCAGAAAATTTAAGTGCAATATAGTTTTTGAGGAGATTATGATCCTCAGGTTGGTCGGCCGCACCCAACCTGAGTCTCGAGGACTCTGCACACTGCTTTTTGTGTCCCGAAGTATTCTGCCGAGCTAGGAGTTGATCCTCAGACCGATTTTGCAAATCAACCTGAGTCTCAGCGGCTACTGGGATCAGCGGTCTCATGTCATCCTTTAGGTGCATCTCGGGTTTTTGACCGATACACACCTGGAGGGCTACTGGCTATATATCTCGGGAGAGAATAAATTGCACCAATCAAAAATATTGACAAAAAATCGGCCCACAGTTGGGGTGGTGCACCACCTCGTAAGTAGTCCGGCATAAAGCTCGGGCGCCAGTGGCTGGCTCCATAGAGGGCATTCCCGGCATTAAGCTCGGCTAAACTCTTTCAACTATTTTGAACCAAGGTGATCTATGACACCTCGGATATAGTCCAGCGTTGGAGCTTGGACATAGTCAGGCGTTGGAGTTCGGGTGCATTCCAGCGTTGGAGCTCGAAAGCGGTCCGACATTGGTGCTCATCTGCAAAAGATACCTCGAATATAGTCCGGCGTTGGAGCTCGGACACAAGAGGACACTGCTGCCCGGGGACTACTTCAATCCCGAGATGTGGCATAAAAATAACAAGGCATTGATAAAGGCTGAAGAATTAAAGGGCTCCTCGGATACCCGACGTGTGAGATCTTCAGATTTAGCTCGGCAATCCTCAAGATAGAAGATGTGAAGATTTGTTGAACCAGTTTTCAGGACCGACGACTGAAGACGAAGAATACTTCGAAAGAACCGAGGAGTGTCCCCAACTTGAAGACCAGTTCAGGGGGGTACTGATGGTGTCCTGGACTAGGGGGTACTCACCACATCGTCTCCCAATCAGTTGGATTGGGCCGAGGACCCCCATGGCCGTTTACTCATGGGCCAGTTCGGACAGCCGAACACATATACGAGGAAGATTCCACAAGACTTGGTGATCAAGACAAGGACTCCTCTCCACCGACATATTCGAGTAGGAATCTTGTTATCCTAGGCCTCTGCTATGTTATATAAGCCGAGGCCTGGCTAGTCAATAGATTATTATGACATTACTCATCATAGTTGTACGGTTTAGACCACAACATACGATCTCGAGGAAGATCAACTCTTGTAACACTCATATTCATGAATATCAATCAAGTAGGACATAGGGTGTTATCTCCATCAAGAGGGCCCGAACCTAGGTAAACATCGTGTCCCCTGTCTCTTGTTACCATCCATCCTTAGATGCATAGTTCGGGACCCCCTACACAAGATCTGCCAGTTTTGACACCACAATGCTCATGGTAAGACAGATCTTCTTGGAGATCAATCTCTTCGAAGTTGATGGTGCGCTCAGGAGTCTTGAAGCACTTGCGAAGCTGTGGCACGTGACACACATCGTGCACATTTGCGAAGTTGGACGGAAGCTCAAGTTGATAGGCGAGATCGCATCTTTTGCCAATGATCTTGAAAGGACCCACGTATCTTGGGGCAAGCTTCCTTTGATACCGAAGCGACGAGTGCCATTCATTGCAGAGACACGGAGGTAGAGATGGTCTCTGATCTCGAAAGCCAAGTCACGGTGCTTGCTATCATAGTAACTCTTCTGGCACGATTGCGCGGCTTTGAGATTTTCACGGATGACTTTACACATTTCTTCAGCTTCTGTGATCAAGTTGTTGCCAAGAAGTTGGCGTTCACCATTCTCTGACCAATTGAGAGGAGTACGACATTTTCTGCCATAGAGAATCTCGAATGGGGCCTTGCCCGAACTCGCTTGGAAGTTGTTGTTGTAGGAGAACTCGGCATATGGAAGACAATCTTCCCACTTCATACCTAAGGAAATGACACAAGCCCTGAGCATATCTTCAAGGATTTGATTGACTCGCTCGACTTGGCCACTAGTTTGGGGATGGAAAGCTGTGCTGAAGCGAATGTTGGTGCCCATGGCCTTCTGGAAGGAGTCCCAGAACATAGAAGTGAAGATGCTTCCACGGTATGAAGATATCAATTGTGGAATGCCGTGCAAGGAGACAATCCTGGAGGTGTATAGCTCTGCCAACTGAGCTGCTGTGATAGATTCTTTGATTGGAAGGAAATGAGCCACTTTAGTAAGCCTGTCGATGAAACCGAAGATAGCATCATTTCCACACTTGGACTTGGGAACTCCCTTCACGAAGTCCATTTCATTGTGGTCAAACTTCCATTCTGGAATAGCAAGAGGGTGGAGGAGACCAGCTGGTCGTTGGTGTTCTGCTTTCACCCTTCTCCAGACATCACATTCATTCACGAATTGAGCAATCTCTCGCTTCATTCGAGTCCACCAATACGACAGCTTGAGGTCGTGGTACATATTTGTACTTCTAGGATGAATGGATAGAAGGGTATTGTGCGCCTTGTTCATAATGACTTTCCTTAGAGCACCTTTAGGAGGCACAATTCGATCCTCCAAGAATAGAGTGTCTTTGTCATCAATGCGATAGCACTTGTATTTGGGTTGGCTCTTGGCAATCCCGTGTCTCACCTTCTTCACCATGGAATCCAGGAGTTGTGCCTAACGAATTTGATCTTCCATAGTAGGAGAGACTTGGAGATTGGCAAGAAAGCCTTGAGGAACAACTTGGAGATTCAGTTTGCGGAAAGCTTCACAAAGGTCCGGTTGGAAGGGCTTGATAATTAAGCTGTTGCAGTAAGCCTTCCTTCTCAAAGCATCTGCAGTGACATTGGCCTTGCCTGCAGTATATTCAATACTCAGATTGTATTCTTGAATCATTTCGACCCATCGAGTCTATCTGAAGTTGAAGTTGGGTTGAGTGTAGATGTACATGAGGCTCTTATGATCTATGAAGATGTCCACTTTCCTTCCCAACAAGACATGTCTCCACGTTAATAATGCATGGACAACTGCTGCCAACTCAAGGTCGTGAGTGGGGTAGTTCCTTTCGTTGGGCTTCAACTGGGGAGAGGTATAAGCCACAACTTTCTTCTCTTGCATTAACACAGCAGCAAGACCTTGTAAGGAGGCATGACAGAAAACTTCAAATGACTTGGATTCATCAGGAGGAGTCAAGACAGGAGTTGTGACCAGCTTCTCCTTCAGGGTGTTGAAAGCAACGTCACATTTTGGCGTCCAGACATACTTGACATGCTTCTAGAGGAGGTTGGAAAGAGGCTTTGCAATCTTAGAGAAATTCTCAACGAATCTTCCACAATAGCTTGCAAGCCCAAGAAAACTGCGGAGCTTCTTGACATTCTGAGGCGGTTCCCAATTCATAATTGCGTACATCTTCTCTGGATTAACAGCGATGCCTTTGGCGGAGATGATATGACCAACGTAGAGAACCTCATCAAGCCAAAACTCACACTTTGAAAACTTCGCATAGAATTGATGCTCTCTGAGTTTGTTGAGCACCAATCTGAAATGCTTGGCATGGTCCTCCTTATTCTTGGAAAATACCAAGATATCATCGAGATACACTAGGACGAAATCATTTGTGTAAGGGTTGAAGATGAAGTTCATCATGCGAGAGAACGTTGGAGGAGCATTGACAAGGCTGAAAAACATGACAGTATATTCATAAGAACCATAGCTTGTTCCGAATGCTATCTTGGGGATATCTTGTTCAAGAATGTGAATCTGGTGATAACCCATATGGAGGTAAAGCTTGGAGAATACTTTAGCACCTTTAAGTTGCTCGAATAACTCATTGATGTTGGGAAGTGGATACTTGTTCTTTATTGTCTTCTTATTCAATGGGTGGTAGTAGATAGAATGTCGGTCCGTGACATCCTTCTTCTAGACAAAAAGAACACCACAACCCCATGGAGATGAACCTGGTCAGATCAGACCCAGACGCTCTTGCTCATCAAGCTATTTCTTCAATTCCTTCAACTCTTTTGGTCCAAGCTTGTAAGGACGCTTGCAAACGGGTTATGTGCCAGGCTCAAGATCGATAAGGAATTCAACTAGTCGGTGAGGAGGCATTCCTGGAAGCTCTTTTGGAAAGACGTCTTGATATTCACAAATGCTGGAATCTGAGAGATGGCATTCAACTCGCCCTTCTCATTGAGAGAAAACAACTGAATGGTTTCGTCATGAGCGGCATAGATGATCACATCCTCAGAAGAGTGTGTCAATTTAATCTGCTTGGCAGCACAATCAAGCTGAGCCTTGTGCTTAGAAAGCCAGTCCATGCCGAGAATTAGATCAATATCCGAGTCACCGAGAACCATTGGAGAAGACATAAATTTACAGTTGCCCATCTCGATTGACACATCAGGAGCTATCAAACTAGAGCTCAAACGTTTACCCGGAGAAATGAAAGCCATGGGTTTAACCAAAAGTGAATTAGTGAAGTCATGCTTGGCAAAAACGGTCTTGACATGAAACAATGCGATGCACCAGTGTCAAAAAGAACGTTTGCAGGAATAGAGTTAACTGGAAGGCTACTGCTACCTCTTGAGTACTGCGTTGGTTTTCCCTTGAAGAGGAAAGGGTGATGTAGCAAAGTAGCATAAGTATTTCCCTCAGTTTTTGAGAACCAAGGTATCAATCCAGTAGGAGGCTACGCGCCAGTCCCTCGCACCTACACAAAACAAATAAATCCTCGCAACCAACGCGATAAGGGGTTGTCAATCCCTACACGGTCACTTACGAGAGTGAGATTTAATAGATATGATAAAATAATATTTTTGGTATTTTTATGATAAAGATGCAAAGTAAATAAAAGCAAAGTAAATAATTAAGTGTTGGAAGATTAATATGATGAAGATAGACCCGGGGGCCATAGGTTTCACTAGTGGCTTCTCTCAAGAGCATAGATATTTTACGGTGGGTGAACAAATTACTGTTGAGCAATTAACATAATTGAGCATAGTTATGAGAATATCTAGGTATGATCATGTATATAGGCATCACGTCCAAGACAAGTAGACCGACTCCTGCCTGCATCTACTACTATTACTCCACACATCGACCGCTATCCAACATGCATCTAGAGTATTAAGTTCATAAGAATAGAGTAACGCCTTAAGCAAGATGATATGATGTAGAGGGATAAATTCATGCAATATAATAAAAAACCCCATCTTGTTATTCTCAATGGCAACAATACAATCCGTGCCTTGCTGCCCCTACTGTCACTAGGAAATGACACCGCAAGATCGAACCGAAAGCTAAGCACTTCTCCCATTGCAAGTAAGATCAATCTAGTAGGCCAAACCAAACTGATAATTCGAAGAGACTTGCAAAGATAACCAATCATATATAAAAGAGTTCAGAGAATATTCAAATATTGTTCATAGATAAAGTTGATCATAAACCCACAATTCATCTGTCTCAACAAACACACCGCAAAAGAAGATTACATAGAATAGATCTCCACAAGAGAGGGGGAGAACTTTGTATTGAGATCCAAAAAGAGAGAAGAAGCCATCTAGCTAATAACTATGGACCCATAGGTCTGAGGTAAACTACTCACACTTCATCGGAGAGGCTATGGTGTTGATGTATAAGCCCTCCATGATCGATGCCCCCTCCGGCGGAGCTCCGGAACAGGCCCCAAGATGGGATCTCGTGGGTACAGAAAGTTACGGCAGTGGAATTAGGGTGTTGGCTCCATTTCTGATCGTTTGGGGGTACGTAGGTATTTATAGGACGAAGAAGTATGTCGGTGGAGCAACAGGGGGCCCACGAGGGTGGAGGGCACGCTCCCCTACCTCGTGGCCTCCCTATTGGTTGCTTGACGTAGGGTCCAAGTCTCATGGATCATGTTCGGTGAGAAAATCATGTTCCTAAAGGTTTCGTTCTGTTTGGACTCCGTTTGGTATTCCTTTTCTTTGAAACCCTAAAATAGGCAAAAACAACAACAATTCTGGGCTAGGCCTCTGGTTAATAGGTTAGTCCCAAGAAATAATATAAAAGTGTATAATAAAGCCCAATAATGTCCAAAACAGTAGATAATATAGCATGGAGCAATAAAAAATTATAGATACATTGGAGACGTATCAAGCATCCCCAAGCTTAATTCATGCTCGTCCTCGAGTAGGTAAATGATAAAAACAGAATTTTTGATGTGGAATTCTACTTGGCATAATTTCAATGTAATTCTTCTTAATTGTGGCATGAATATTTAGATCCAAAAGATTCAAGATAAAAGTTTAATATTGACGTAGAAATAATAATACTTCAAGCATTCTAACTAAGAAATTATGTCTTCTCAAAATAACATGGCCAAAGAAAGTTCATCCCTACAAAATCATATAGTTTAGTCATGCTCCATTTTTGTCACACAAGAATGCTCTCATCATGCACAACCCCAATGACAAGCCATGAAATTGTCTCATACTTCAGTAATCTCAAACATTATAAACCTTCATGCAATACATGAGCGTGAGCCATGGATATAGCATTATGGGTGGAATAGAGTATACTGATGGGGGTTATGTGGAGAAGACAAAAAGGAGAATGTCTCACATCAACGAGGCTAATCAATGAGCTATGGAGATGCTCATTGATTGATGTTAATGCAAGGAGTAGGGATTGCAATGCAACGGATGCACTAGAGCTATAAATGTATGAAAGCTCAACAAAAGAAACTAGTGGGTGTGCATCCAACTTGCTTGCTCACGAAGACCTAGGGCACTTGAGGAGGCCCATTGTTGGAATATACAAGCCAAGTTCTATAATGAAAAATGTCCACTAGTATATGAAAGTGACAAAACAAGAGACTCTCTATCATGAAGATCATGGTGCTACTTTGAAGCACAAGTGTGGAAAAAGGATAGTAGCATTGTCCCTTTTTTTGGGCCTTCATTTTTTTATTTGGCCTTTCTCTTTTTTTTATTGAGACAATGCTCTATTAAATGATGATCATCACACTTCTATTCATTTACAACTCAATGATTACAACTCGATACTAGAACAAGGTATGACTCTATATGAATGCCTCCGATGGTGTACCGGGATATGCAATGAATCAAGTGTGACATGTATGAAAAATTATGAACGGTGGCTTTGCCACAAATACGATGTCAACTATATGATCATGCAAAGAAATATGACAGTGATGAACGTGTCATGATAAACGGGATGGTGAAAAGTTGCATGGCAATATATCTCGGAATGGCTATGGAAATGACATAATAGGTAGGTATGGTGGCTGTTTTGAGGAAGATATAAGGAGGTTTATGTGTGAAAGAGCGCATCATATCACGGGGTCTGGATGCACCGGCGAAGTTTGCACCAACTCTCAGTGTGAGAACGGGCAATGCACGGTACCGAAGAGGCTAGCAATGATGGAAGGGTGAGAGTGCGTATAATCCATGGACTCAACATTAGTCATAAAGAACTCACATACTTATTGCAAAAATCTACAAGTCATCAAAAACCAACACTACGTGCATGCTCCTAGGGGGATATATTGGTAGGAAAAGACCATCGCTCGTCCCCGACCGCCACTCATAAGGAGGACAATCAAAGAACACCTCATGTTTCAAATTTGTTACATAAAGTTTACCATATGTGCATGCTATGGGACTTGCAAACTTCAACACAACTATTTCTCAATTTCACAACTACTCAACTAGCACAACTTTAATATCACTACCTCCATATCTCAAAACAATCATCAAGCATCCAACTTCTCTTAGTATTCAACACGCTCATAAGAGAATTTTAATCTTAATCTTGTATACCTAGCATATTAGGATTATTTAAGAAAATTACCATCCTATTTAAGACTCTCAAAATAATCTAAATGAAGCATGAGAGATAAATAGTTTCTATAAAACAAATCCACCACCGTGCTCTAAAAGATATAAGTGAAGTACTAGAGCAAAACTATATAACTCAAAAGATATAAGTGAAGCACATAGAGTATTCTAATAATTTCCGAATCATGTGTGTTTCTCTCAAAAGTTGTTTACAGAAAAGATGATTGTGGTAAACTAAAAAGAAAAGACTCAAATCATACAAGACGCTCCAAGCAAAACACATATCATGTGGTGAATAAAAATATAGCACGAAGTAAAGTTACCGATAGAAGTAGACGAAAGAGGGGATGCCTTTCGGGGCATCCCCTAGATTTGGCTTTTAGGTGTCCTTAAATTATCCTGGGGGTGCCTTGGGCATCCCCAAGCTTAGGCTCTTGCCACTCCTTGTTCCATAATCCATCAAATCTTTACCCAAAACTTGAAAACTTCACAACACAAAACTTAAAGTAGAAAATCTCGCGAGCTCCGTTAGCGAAAGAAAACAAAAGACGACTTCAAGGTACTGTAATGAACTCATTATTTATTTATATTGGTGTTAAGCCTACTGTATTCCAACTTATATATGGTTTATAAACTATTTTACTAGCCATAGATTCATCAAAATGAGCAAACAACACACGAAAAACAGAATCTGTCAAAAACAGAACAGTCTGTAGTAATCTGTAGCTAGCGCAAGATCTGGAACCCCAAAAATTCTAAAATAAATTGCTGGACGTGAGGAATTTATCTATTAATCATCTTCAAAACGAATTAACTAAATAAAACTTTCCAAATAAAAATGGCAGCAGTTCTCCTGAGCGCTAAAGTTTCTGTTTTTTACAGCAGGATTAACAAGACTTCCCCAAGTCTTCTCAACGGTTCTACTTGGCACAAACACTAATTAAACACAAAAAACACAACCAAAACAGAGGCTAGATAAATTCCTCACGTCCCTAGCTATCGTTTAACGCCCCTAGCTAGGCATAAAACGCAAGGATAGATCTAGGTATTGCCATCTTTGGTAGGCAATCCATAAGTGGCTCTCATAATAGATTCATAAAGTAATTTAATTTTATTTCTAGGAAATTGTTCCATGCCTTTCCTTAACGGAAATTGGAATCTAATATTTCATTCATTAATATCAATAATCGCACCAATCGTTCTAAGGAAAAGTCTACCAAGAATAATAGAAAATGAAGGATTGCAATCTATATCAAGGACGATAAAATCTACAGGCACATATTTCCTATTTGCAACAATAAGAACATCATTAATTCTTCCCATAGGTTTCTTAATAGTGGAATCCGCAAGGTGCAAGTTTAAAGAGCAATCATCAAAATCACGGAAACCTAACAAATCCCACAAAGTCTTTGGAATAGTGGAAACACTAGCACCCAAATCACACAAAGCATAGCATTAATGATCTTTAATTTTAATTTTAATATTAGGTTCCCACTCATCATAAAGTTTTCTAGGGATAGAAACTTCCAACTCAAGTTTTTCTTCATAAGATTGCATCAAAGCATCAACGATATGTTTGGTAAAAGCTTTATTTTGGCTAGAAGCATGAGGAGAATTTAGCACGGATTGCAACAAGGAAATACAATATATCAAAGAGTAGTTATCATAATTAAATCCCTTGAAATCCAAAATAGTAGGTTGATTAACATCTAGAATTTTGATCTCTTCAATCCCACTTTTATCCAATTTAGCATCAAGATCTAAAAACTCTGAATTTTTGGAACGCCTTCTAGGTAAAGGTGGATCATATTCAGTCCCATCATTATCAAGATTCAAATTGCAAAACAAATATTTAATAGGGGATGCATCAATAACTTTTAGATATTCATCTTTATTATCATGGAAACTAGAAGAACACGCTCTTATAAAGTAATATTTCTTAGCACGCATCCTAGCGGTTCTTTCTTTGCACTCATCAATGGAAATTCTCATGGCTTTGAGAGACTCATTGATATCATGCATAGGTGGAATATATCTAAGTTTCAAAGAATCAACATCAAGAGAAATTCTATCAACGTTCCTAGCCAACTCATCAATCTTAAGCAATTTTTCTTCAATCAAAGCATTGAAATTCTTTTGCGAAGTAATACATTCTTTAATATTAGATTCAAAATCAGAGGGCATCTTATTAAAATTTCCATAAGAATTGTTGTAGGAATTACCATAATTATTAGAGGAATTGCTAGGGTAAGTCCTAGGATTAAAGTTTCCTCTATACGCGTTGTTACCAAAATTGTTCCTTCAAACAAAATTCACATCCATAGATTCATTATTATTCTCAATCAAAGTAGACAAAGGCATATCATTAGGATCAGAAGAAATACTTTTATGAGCAAATAATTTCATAAGTTCATCCATCTTTCCACTCAAAACATTAATTTCTTCTATCGCATTCACTTTCTTATTAGTAGATCTTTCAGTGTGCCACTGAGAATAATTAACCATAATATTATCTAGGATTTTAGTAGCTTCTCCTAAAGTGATTTCCATAAAAGTGCCTCCCGCGACCGAATATAAAAGATTTCTAGAAGCAAAATTCAATCCGGCATAAATTTTTTGTATAATCATCCACAAATTTAAACCATGAGTAGGGCAATTGTGTATCATTAATTTCATCCTCTCCCAAGCTTGTGCAACATGTTCATGATCAAGTTGCTTAAAATTCATAATATCATTTCTAAGAGAGATGATCTTAGCGGGAGGAAAATACTTAGAGATAAAAGGATCTTTGCACCTATTCCAAGAATAAATACTATTTTTAGGCAAAGACGAAAACCAAGCTTTAGCACGATCTCTAAGCGAAAAAGGAAATAGCTTCAATTTAACAATATCATTATCCACATCTTTCTTCTTTTGCATATCACACAAATCAAAGAAGCTATTTAGATGAGTAGCAGCATCTTCACTAGGAAGGCTGGAAAACGGATCTTTCATGACAAGATTCAGCAAGGCAGCATTAATTTCACAAGATTCAGCATCGGTAAGAGGAGCAATCGGAGTGCTAATAAAATCATTGTTGTTGGTATTGGTAAAGCCACACAATTTAGTGTTATCTTGAGCCATCGTGACAAGCAAGAAATCCAACACAAAAGCAAACAAGAAACGGGCAAAAAGAGGCAAACGGGAAAGAGAGGGAGGATAGAGAGACAGAGGGCGAATAAAACAGCAAGGGTGAAGTGGGGGAGAGGAAAACGAGAGGTAAATGGCAAATAATGTAATGCGGGAGAAAAGGGTTTGTGATGGGTACTTGGTATGTTTGACTTTTGCGTCGACCTCCCCGGCAACAGCGCCAGACATCCTTCTAGCTACATCTTGAGCACTGTGTTGGTTTTCCCTTGAAGAGGAAAGGGTGATGCAGCAAAGTAGCGTAAGTATTTCCCTCAGTTTTTGAGAAACAAGGTATCAATCCAGTAGGAGGCTACGCGCCAGTCTCTCGCACCTACACAAAACAAATAAATCCTCGCAACCAACGCGAATAGGGGTTGTCAATCCCTACATAGTCACTTACGAGAGTGAGATCTGATAGATATGATAAGATAATATTTTTGGTATTTTTATGATAAAGATGCAAAGTAAAATAAAAGCAAAGTAAATAACGAAGTTTTGGAAGATTAATGTGATGAAGATAGACCTGGGGGCCATAGGTTTCACTAGTGGCTTCTCTCAAGTGCATAGATATTTTACGGCGGGTGAACAAATTACTATTGAGCAATTGACAGAATTGAGCATAGTTATGAGAATATCTAGGTATGATCATATGCATAGGCATGACGCCCAAGACAAGTAGACCGACTCCTGCGTGCATCTACTCCTATTACTATATAGGGGAAGCATAATATCTCACCCAAACTAACAATTCCTACATCTAGCTGTATCCATCCTTCAACACATAAGCAAGAAACCTTCGGAAATCATGTGCCTCAACCTTCGACAAGCATCCGTTATACGAGTTATGGCAATACTCCCGAACTCCCACCCCAGTACTAGGTAGCGTCAAGGTTATCTCACCAACAAACTGCATAAAAGAGATTTTCGATGTCAGCAAACTCAGGTATTCCAGAACAGCAATGATAAAATTGTGACGACAACACCTCGGAGCTCGACTCCTGAGACACTGCCACAACCCCTAAATGTCAGGAGGCACGAAGAACGATGTTCTCGTCACAAGACTATCGGAACGATTCCAAGATACCCGCGTGATACTAAAAAAATTCATGAAATTTGAGGAGAGAAAAGTCAAAACTTCTACGTCAGGAGGCCTCACCAGAGCGACGAAAGGACTGAGGAGTAAAAAGAAACCTACTATCTGACATATATAATCCTAAGACTCAAATCATTTTGTTCAAGACTCAACAACGTCAGTGATTCGATCAAGCAGGGGGCTCCTAAGTCGGGGATGGCTATGACTACCAACTTATAACACCCATAATGCGGCTATATCTCCCACGTGTCAAGGCATGACTTAGAGGCATAGCCACATGGTAGGCTTGACGCAAGAGGGGTAATCTTCACACATCCCATGTACTGAATATGAAACGGGGTAAAGAGTTGGCTTACAATCACCACTTCACACAATACATAAATAATCCATACATCATCCAAAATACAATCAAAGGTCCGACTATGGAACCAAAATAAAAGAAGACAACCCCAAATGCTAGATCCCCGATCATCCCAACTGGGCTCCACTACTGATCATCCAGAAAAGAAACATAGTAACGGCCCGAATCCTCGTCGAACTCCCACTTGAGTTCGGTAGCATCACTTGCATTGGTATCCTCAGCACCTGCAACTGTTTGGAAGTATCCATGAGTCACGAGGACTCAACAATCTCACACCCGCGAGATCAAGAGTATATAAGCTTATGGGTAGGAGAAGGTAGTGAGGTGGAGCTGCAACAAGAACTAAGCATATATTGTTGCTAACATACGCAAATAAGAGCGAGAAGAGAAGCAACACACGGGCGAGAAGCTATAAGTGATCAAGAAGTGATCACGAAGCTACTTACGTTCAAGCATAATACGAGACCGTGTTCTCTTCCCGGACTCTACCGAAAAGAGACCATCACGGCTACACACGTGGTTGATTCATTTTAATTAAATTAAGTGTCAATTTCTCTACAACCGGATATTAACAAATTCCCATCTGCCACATAACCGTAGGCACGGCTCTCGGAAGTTTATACCCTGCAGGGTTGTCCCAACTTAGCCCATCACAAGCTCTCATGGTCAACGAAGGATATTCCTTCTCCCGGGAAGACCCGATCAGTCTCGGAATTCTGGTTACAAGAAATTTCGACAATGCTAAAAGAAGACTAGCAAAGCCGCCCGATGTGCCGACAAATCCCAATAGGAGTCGCACGTATCTCGTTCTCAGGGCACACCGGATAGGTCAAGCTACGAGTAAAACTAACACTCAAGTTGCCCCGGGCTGGCCCCACAGGTTGCTCGTTTCGGACCAACACTCAGAGGAGCACTGGCCCCGGGGGTTTAAAATAAAGATGACCCTTGAGTCTGCAGAACCCAAGGGAGAGGTATATGGTGGTAGGTAGGAAAATGGTAAAAGCAAGGTTGGGCCTTGCTGGAGGAGTTTTATTCAAGGCGAACTATCAAGGGGTTCCCATAACATCCAACTGCGTAAGGAACACAGAATCAAGGAACATACACACTGGTATGACGGAAACTAGGGCGGCAAGAGTGGAACAAAACACCAGGCATAAGGCCGAACCTTCCACCCTTTACCAAGTATATAGATGCATTAAAGTAAATAAGATATAATAATGATATCCCAACAACATCCATGTTCCAACAAGGAACAAACTTCATCTTCACCTGCAACTAGCAACGCTATAAGAGGGGCTGCACAAAAGTGGTAACATAGCCAAACAACGGTTTTCTAGGAAAGGTGGGTTAGAGGCTTGACATGGCAATATGGGAGGCATGATAAACAAGTGGTAGGTAGGGTGACATAGCAATAGAGCAAACAACTAGCAAGCAAAGATAGAAGTGATTTCGAGGATAAGGTCATCTTGCCTGCAAAGTTCTCAGAGTTGTCGAAAGCTTGATCCTCGTAAGCGTACTCAACAGGTTTCTCGGTCACGTACTCGTCTCCCGGCTCTACCCAAGGCAAGAACACAAGAAAAGGACCAACAATCAATCACGGTGCAATGCACAAGCAACATGATGCAATACATGGCATGATATGCAATACATGATATGCAATGCATATGCATGCTCCATAAGAGAAAGAAAGATCAAGGCATCAACTTGGCAAACCAAGTATGCCGCTGGAAAGATGAGATGATTTCGGTCGAAATCGATATAAAGATCACTAGAAACGGATGCACGGTTTGCAAATGGCAAGCAAAACAATAATGACACAATTCTGCGATTAACAACACGATGACATCTAGAATGCAACAAGAAACTAAGCTACTGCACTCCAACATAGCAACAAAGCAAATGGCAGTGATGTACAAGATATTCTTGACAAAACATGAATACTGCGCTATGGCTAAATCACCCTGGAACAGTTTCAAACAAGCATGGCAAAAGTGCAAAAGATATTAGTTCCAAAGACTTAGTGAAAATACTAATTTGGCAAAACAACATCAAGAAGCAATGTTTAGAGGTAGCAAATAACATGTTACAGGAACATATCATACCAAATAAAGGCATGTCATGATTATACTAAATGCATAGATCAAAAGCCATTACTGAACATGAGCTAAAAAGGCACAGAAGATATGATGGCACGCATGTAAACATAGCAAGTTTTATTAACAGTTTCAGACTTAGCAAATAAACGGAGCATGGAAAAACAGATTATGATAGCAACTTGGCATGCTTGTTCCACTCATCACAGGGCACTAAAAGACATTGAATAAATACTAGCATGTAGTAGGCATGAAAATGAATCTAACCATGTGCCAAACACCTACATATCATGATTGAAATAAATGACACAAAGATAACAAAACAACATCATGATGTAAAATGCCATGTTCATGAACTTGCTCAAATGCAGAAACTAATGCCACAACTGGATTGGTGGGATTTTTCTACCCCCAAAACATATATAATATGTGTTACTATAAAAAATCTGCACAAATGCTCTAAGAAGTAACCTGCCTAAAATGGCATCAAACAGAAATGGCATCTTCCCTAAAGGGAAGTATCCCGAAATGGACTTTCCCTATTTGGTATCTGGGCCCTTGCTAGAAACGGAAATTGATGTAAATAAAACAAACAAAAAAAGAAAAGAAAAAAAGGAGAGGGGATGACAGGTGGGACCTAGTCCCCTGGGAGGCTGACGGGTGGGTCCCACGAGGGCCCACATAGCGGTGACACAAACGCGGTGGAACAGGGGAAAAACAGAGGCGGGCGCCGGCGGTGGACAGAGGACGGCGGCACCTCGCCAGAGTTGCTCCGGTGACCCTTTGGTGCGGTGGAGGGGCGAAAATGATCGCGGGAGGATCTCGCACCTGCGGGTGCTGCTAGGTGCACCGGGCGTCGTGGGAAGCGACGCCGACGGCGATCTACCGAGGTGGTAACGGCGAGGATGAATGCGGCGAGGCGAGGGGCTAAACGGGCGACAAAGTGCTCGGCTCGGACGCGCACGGTGCTAGGAACCTCCTAGACATGGCAAAAATGGTGAAGGGTGCTCGGAGCACTCGTTTGCGCGAGGTCCGGCGGCGGCACGAGCGGGATTGAGCAGCTAACTGCGACGGATCGTATAAACGAGGGGGAAGGATGGGGAGGAGCGCAAGCTCACCACGAGCACGTGGGTGCACTCGGCTGACCAAGAGGTGGACAGAGACGTCGACGGCGACGATCGAGCAGGTTCGGCGGCCGGAGTCGAAGTCAAGGAAGAAGAGGTCGCTGCAGGGGCTCCAGGTCCATGTAGTCGATGATGGGTGAGGGAGTCCTAGACTAAGGGGTCCTCGGGCGCCTGGCCTATTACCTATGGGCCGGACTGATGGGCTGTGAAGACATGAAGGCCAAAGACTACACCGTGTCCGGATTGGAATCTACTTTACATGGAACGCAAGCTTGGCAACCGAAGATTCCTTCTTATGTAACCGACTCCATGTAAACCCTAGATCTCCTCTGTGTCTACTAGGGAAAAGCCTATACACAGAATCTTACCAGTGGCGCTGTACAAAATCAAACTCTACTGCTACTTAGTAGCAGCGCGCATAAATAAACCGCGCTACTGCTATGACTTTTGCAGTAGCGCATACTAGCGAAAAGCGCTGCTGCTATGTTTGAACTGGGCGTACATGGCTAGCCCAACCTAGCAGTAGCGCGTATACTGGCCCAGCGCTACTACTACTCTCCTTAGCTGTAGCGTGCTTACGTGTAAGCGCTGCTGCTACCGGAAATAAAATAAAGTGAAAAACAAGTAGAAAAGTAAATGAAAAATGAAAGATATAGAAAAAGGAGAAAGGAAAAAAATAAAATGTAAAGAAAAATAAAAGAAAAAAGGGAAAAAGGAGAAAGGAATAGCAGTAGTGGGCTTCAGGAAACGCGCTACAGCTAACTTAGCTATAGCGCGTTTTCAGAAACGCGCTACCGTTACGTTTCACTTAAACAGCGGTCCCCCCCCCCCCCCCCCCCCGCCCCCGGCCACCACTTCTTCCCCAAATCCCTCGCCCTCGCCGCCGTCTCCCCAATTCGCCGTCGCCCCACTTCGCCACCGTCTCCTGCCGGCATGGACGCCCGCAACCTCACCGTCTCCCCCCGAGGCCACCGTCATCCTCACCGCTGCCGCCCGAGGCCGCCCTCAGCCTCACCGCCGCCGCCCGAGACCGCCCTCGATGTCACCGTCGGCGCCCTCCACCTCACCGCCGCCCGAGCCCGCCCAGGACCGCCGTCGCTCGTGCCCGAGCCCGCCCTCTCCGCCCCTGCCTCCGTCATCGAGCAGCTCCCCGCCACCGTCTCTCCCCTATAAGTCCCCCACCCCTCCCCCACTCATCTCTCTCAGCATTTTATAGAAAAAATTAGTAGAGCAAAAGTTTGTTTATAGAAAAAAATTTAGTTTAGAGGAAAGGATGTTAAGTAGTAGATGTTAGAGCAAAAATTAGTTTAGAGCAAAAAATTTGGTTTACAACAAAAGTTAGTTAGGGCAGTAGGGTTTAATTAGGGTAGATGCTGCTTGTATAGTATATAGTGATACTAGTAGATGTTAATTAGGTTAGGGCAATAGTGGTACTAGTAGATGTTAATTAGGTTAGGGCAATAGTGGTACTAGTAGATGTTAATTAGATGTTTTTCAGTTAGGGCACTAGAGTTTTGCTAGGTTAATTAGGTTAGTAGTGCTGCTAGTAGTAGTGGTACAATAGGTTAATTAGGTGATGTTAAATGAATAACCTAAATGAATGAAATTAGTAGTTAACTGAATTTTTTTTCCTTTCATCATTATAGAGCACTAAAGTTAACTGAATTTTGTTCTATTAGTAGTTAAATATATTTTCTTCTACACTTTGTTTCTGAATTAGCTTGTGAAATTTGGACATGTGGTTGCTCGTGTATATTTGGACATGTGTTGCGGTGTCGAAGAGGGATATTTGAATACTGTTTCCAGGGAATGATGCTGAGTGGCCTATGTTTTGCCGGAATGTTGATTCATTTCTGTTCCGGCAAATTTCAGGTTCTCGATTTGTCCTCTTTTTAGCAAAGGTCATGCCGAAATTTTCCGTGAATTTCGGCATGACTTGTGCTGCAAACTAGGACATATCGAGTGCCCGTGATTTTCCGCACCAGGAAGGAGTCTACATTCCTGCAAAACAATAGGCCTTTTTATGTCATTATTCATTTTATTAGGTCTAGAATTAATTGACTAGATTTAATCATTGGAAACATGGCTAGCAACGATGAAGGACAGGGTTCTGGAGATTGCGACAACGCCTACCGGGCAGCAGACGAATTTTTTAGCCTTACCAACGATCAACCGATGTTATTGCTAGGCCCACCGGTGGCATTGGGGACTGAGACCGACACGCAGACCGGTGCTGGGACTGAGACCGGCGCTCAGACCGGCATCGAGACCGGCGCTGAGACTGAGACCGGCGCCGCCTCGGGGAGCGGAGCCGGTGTAGAACCGAAAGCAAAGAGGCAACGGGTTCCTAACAAACTCAGGACTACTAGAGTGGTGGTCACGGAGGTGGACGACGACAATTTTGAGCCAACGGCGCCCGAGGAAGCGCGTCGATGCTACAACAATCAAATAGGCGGCACCGTACGGACAACCGCCACCATCAACGATGAGAAACTACAGAAGATAGAAAATATGAGGAGCTCCCTCCTAAAGAAGTTTCACCAGATATTCTTGTTCCCGGGCCGGAATGGGAAGGATTATAAAGATCCAGATGAGGACCCGACAATGAAGAAGATAAACAAACACGCCGTGACCAAGTTTAGCGACGCGTTGGCCGCCTGGAAAAATCGAGTGAAAGCAAGGATCATCGACAAGAAGGAACCCTACTCCGAGATTGTAAAGGATAATCCGACAATCACGGAAGAGGAGTTTCAAATATTCAAGGAGGCTTGCGAGGCCGAAGATGCCAAAAAAATGTCTAAGTACATGAAGGGGCTTCAAGAGAGGAACTTTGGGAGCCACCACCTCGGAAGCCGTGGTTACGGCGGAAAGAGGTCCAAATGGGCCAAGGAGGACGCGGAAGCCGCGAGTCTGGGCATCCTAGACCCCTTGTTGGAGTGCACCGTCCCGCAGGAGCGTGACGTCCTCAGGGCCCGGCACCATTGGGACCTAGTGAAGAAGGTTTATGAGAAACACCAGTCATTACGGAGTTCATGAGACTGCTGTTGATTTTAGTTTCTGATCAATTCGACTACACATGTTAGTCATATTTGTAAACGATCCTTGTGCCTTTTGCAGAGAGAGCAGCACAAGATTGCGGCCGAAAGCGACTCGCCGTCTGAGGCATTGGCGAGGCCCAAGTGGGACACTCCATTCAACCGGGCGTTGAACATATTGAAACAACAACCGGTGGATACTCGACCGTCGTATGGACGCGTGCACGGTGTCGGAGACGGTGCCACGTGGAAGAAGTACTACCGTGAGACCACGGAGGAGAGAAAGGAAAGACGAAGGTTAAATGAAGAAAACATCGACAAGAGGGTTGAGATTGCGGTTGAGAAGAAATCAACGCAGACAGTCGCAACAGCGGTAGCTGCCGCAAAACAGGTGGCTGTAGATATTTCTACTATCTTGGTTCCAGCCGTTTTCAATTGGACCAGGCAAAATCCAGAAAATATGCAGCGGACTTTCCCCTTGCTGACTTCTTGGCGGGGAGTAGCTCCACTAGCACTGCACCAGTACCTGCAGCTGCACCTGCTCCCGCACCGGACGTGCTAGGCGATGCTTCGTCTTTGGCTAAGCTCGACGCCCTCACGGTATCTGTCACACCGGCCCCCTTCAATATAAATGTATAATCTCCCGTTTTCGTTGCCTTTCGGATGTCTCACATCGTAGACATTTCTTTGCAGGCCGACGAAACCCCGTGCACCATATTGTACACCATCGGTGACCAGAAGGTGGACGTGGGGAAGGCGACGATAATGGAGCCGAAGGAACCATTGTTCCACAGCCGGCTGATCCCCCCGAACGTCTTCAAGGTTTCTATGGCCAGTGTCAAACAGGGCCACGAGAATTTGCCTCCTCCAGTACTACTAGGGGATGACGACGAGACACCGCAGCGGCTTGGTGATTGTTGCAATGTTGGGTGGGTCCTGTTGTGGCAAAAGAGTCTGCTTCGTCTGGAGGCGGCCGGGAGCACACCCACGAGCACGCAGCCTCAGCAAGGTATGAACATCAACAACCCACCTACCCAATTAGCGTCTGGTGTCGGGTTGGGTGATAGCGGACGGGGTAAGGAGGAGGCTCCATTAGTCGCTGATGGCGTCGCCATGGATGAGGATGAGGACGACGATGGCACTGCTGAACAGTATGTCTATACTGGCGCCTCCTCAGGGTTTGAGTGTCATGAGTTGGTGCCTGAATTGCCATCTCAACGTATTACGGACGACCCTCCAGTAGTAAAGAAGTTTAGGAAGAGAGGGAGGAAAGGCAAAAAAGCTGTTTCTATGATCCAGCCGCCTCAGCAGCCTCGGCTTCAGGACCGTATAGATATCCCCGATGCGGATAAATGGCATATCCCGGGTCAGCCAATCCTACGCACAACAACGCTAAGATCCAGATTCGGCGATCTAAAGAGACTTCATGACGATGTACTGCGGGTAGAGAAAGACCTCATCGCCTCGAAAGATCCAGGATACCCACTCTACGTGGTTAACATTCCGCGGCAAATGTCGTACGTCGACAGCTTCCCCGCGGATAAGTTCTTCCTCCGATTCAATTACATATTCGACATGTTTCACGTGAAGAAGCTGGATTTTACGTTTGTCCGCCTTTATGCCTTGCACATGAACTACATCATCAGGGTTGAGCAGATATCTCATATCTGTGTCGCTGACCCGTACTACATGCACGAGTGCTTCTTGGGAGTCTGCACAAAGCACCGTGAATACGCGAGGGATTACATCGCCAGTTTCATGCTCGCCAATAAGGACAAGGGGGCGATTCTCGTGCCATATCATCCCGTGTAAGTCATCCGCGCTGCTATCCTTCCTTTGATTTCAATCATTCATTTGCACAGTGGAGGCTAATTAATTTGAGGACTTATTTTGCGCAGCGGCGGGCGCGCCGTCCTCATCATCCTCTACCCCCGATTCTCCCACGCTCTTTACTTGGACTCGTCGAAGAACATTCACAAAAAGGATTACACCCACATCAAGGATGTTCTCGACAGTGCTATGTATTACTACCAATCAATGGGTGGAGAGGTCAGGGACAAGAAGATAAGGGGCAGCAGGGTCGCCTTCGGCCATAAGACCGACTTCTGCTGCATCCAGCAACCGAACAATTCTCTTAATGATTGATTCTATGTCCTACACCACATGCTGGAGTCCAGACGGGATCACTAGAACCTTCGCATGGCACCTTCTTCCGGCGATGCCCATATTCTGCAATGGGCAAAGGACATAGGAGATATCGAGGATCATCGACTTCGAGGTGAGTTCTATAACATCCAACGCGAACTTGCCCAAATCATCATGAAGGAGGTCGTCGGAAAAACAGGGATGTTCTACGGAGAAGGACAAATGTCGCAGGAAGATGTCCGAACATGGATAGCCTCTCAGCGTCTCGACCTGAAGCCTTTCACTAGGCTCGGGGACTATCTCCCTGACTTGGATGGATGGAACGACATGTTGGAGTGATTGTCCATATATCACAATGTGTCCGTTTAGTCCATACTTTTTGTATGACAAAACTTTGAGTTATGCACGGTGAAACTTTATTTGTGATGTAATTAAACAGTCCTCCTCCTCGACTAGCGAAAATCACTCTAGTTAGGGCATTTTGGGGTACGATGAACTTTGTTATTTATGCTTATGATATGTTGTTTCTATTTTTGCCAAGTCTGTCTCTTTTTGTTGCTCAACTATATATGTTGCATATCATCGACTCATGTGATGATGCAGGTGCATAGATCATAGATGGCGAAGAAGTGCTACGCCAGGAGTATATATACGACTAGTGGCCGGAGTGTCAGGCCGCCTAGGTGTACCGGTTTCCGGTTTCCGAGCGACAGGCAGTAGTTAGTTTAGGTTCACGCTAATGCGAGAGAGGGATACGAACTCATGTTCTCAAAGTGATAGCTCTTCTCGTTTATATCATTGTTTACATGGATGACGATGTATTTGCATGTAATCGAGACTTGTATCGCTATTTTCGAGATGATGACAAGAGACCACTTTGTGTTGGATGATGATTATGATGATGACATGATTTGATGAGACTAATTGTATGTATATGCTATGATTACATTTGTGTGTGTATGATATGCTAAAGATTATTGTATAAATCCTATTCAAATACAAAACAAATACAAAACAAATATGCAGGAAAAAAACTAATAAACAAACAAGTAGTAGCGAGGGGGGAAATTTAGCAGTAGCGCCTCCTTACCAGTAGCGCGTACCAGCAAACAGCGCTGTAGATAATATCAATAGCGCCCTTTCCCAAAGAGCACTACAGCTATTCATGTATAGCAGTAGCATGGGACAACAGGCGCTACTGCTATATGTTAGCTATAGCGCCTTATTAGTAGCGCCAGCACCCGCGCTACTGAGAGGCCCAAAACCCTCACTGCTGCTAGGCTTTTCCCTAGTAGTGGAAGAAGACGAGACTAGGATCTCTATATAAAGGCCCTGAATACCGGGCGTTTCACCCTGGGTTTCTGAACTTACCTATCGCCAAGGAGTTGTACCCAGGGGACGGTTGGGTTACCTACGCCTGCATTAATGAAAATCCCGTAAATAAAGGACACGATCCCTGCCTTGACGAGACATGCCAGTAAAACCGCACCCCGAGACGTGGGGCGGCTCACTAACCGACGGATGGAAATAGCAACCGGGGAGGCGTGATATGATGTCATGAACAGTTATCAACAAGTTGGGCTCATGGGGTATTATGTCCTCTACCATTATATATACAGGTCCGGATATACTTACTTTGTCCGAAGACTATTCTTGAGTTCGGAAGGAGGGAACCCGCCTTGCAATGCCGAAGACAAATCTATGAGCCGGACTCCTCGTCATTGAAGCCAGGTTCAGGGGCTACTGAGGGAGTCCTAGACTAAGGGGTCCTCGGGCGTCCGACCTGTTACCTATGGGCTGGACTGATGGGCTGTGAAGACATGAAGGCCGAAGATTGCACCGTGTCCGGATTTGACTCTACTTGGCGTGGAAGGCAAGCTTGGTGACCGAAGATTCCTTCTTATGTAACCGACTCCATGTAAACCCTAGATCCCCTTGGTGTCTAAAAAACCACGATGGGGGTAGTCCAGAAAGGACATCAGATATGCTCATTAACATACACTCATAGGCTAGACTTCTAGGGTTTAGCCATTACGATCTCATGGTAGATCAACTCTTGTAACACTCATATTCATCAATATCAATCAAGCAGGATGTAGGGTTTTACCTCCATAGAGAGGGACCGAACCTGGGTAAACATTGTGTCCCCCATCTCCTGTTACCATTGATCCTAGACGGACAGTTTGGGACCCCCTACCCAAGATCCACCGGTTTTGACACCGACAACGGGGACGTAGCCGGCGACGGGGAAGAAGAGGGACATGCTAGGCGGGGTAGAGGTCGACGGAGAGCACGCCGGCGACGAGGACGCGCTATCGGATTCGTTCGGGACGGCGATGGCATGATCGATCTGTTGGCTAAACCTACCAGGCGATGGAGGCAACAGACGTGGGCAACCCTAGGAGAGGCAGGGACAAGGAGTGGGGGCTTAAAAGGGGCTAGGGTGAGCGGCGCGAGCTCACGCACTCTCGGGCTCGCGGTCCCCATGGCGACGGCGAGAGGAGAGGGAAAAGGTGGGTGCGGGGAACAGGGTTGGCGCTGACGAGCAGGCCCGGGACGGCCACGTGGAGGGGACTAGCGGAGGTGCACGCGTGCGCGTGTCAGAAAAAGAAAGGAGTGGGTGAGCAAGCGGGCTGGCTGGCGCGCTGGGCCTGCTGTTGCGGGGTGCTAGCTGGGCTGGCCTGGGAGGCCGAGGCCCAGTTGGGTGCTGTTGGTGGTGGTCTGCTCTGCTTCTTTTCCATTTTCTTTAGACTGAAAACAAAAGGAAAAGCACAGGGGAATAGGAAAGGAGTTTGAAAAATATAACAATACTCTAATGATCCTGAATTTGTGTAGTATTTGAAATAATTGTCCTGGACATTTTTAGAGGTAGAAAAATGAATCAAGTTTGAATTTTTATTCAAACTTGAGGCATTTTTGAACCTGACCAAAACAAACCCAAATGTGATGAAACTAGGCAGAGAGGTTTAGGACATGGTGATAGAATATTGAGGCAAGCTTGAACATTTATGAAGGGAGGAAAAAAATGTCACTTGCAAAAAATGGGGGAAAGGAAGGAAGGGGAAGAGATGATGCAAGAGACACACATGGGCATGCCACAAGGCAACATGCATGACTAAGAAAATGCACAACAACATGGCAAGGAACATAATGCACCATATGATAACAACATGAAAGAGCAAATGCAAGATGCCAAGTAATGACAAGACAATGCAAAAAGGGAAACAAGGAAAACCCAAAGTGAAACCCACCAAGAGGAAAAACACTTGGTGTTGAACATGAAAAGGCTGGGTACATCTCCAATTATGGAAGTTTTACATCTGGGGTGTTACATCAGCATGGCACTTCTTCAACTGGGAAATATGAAACACATGTTGAACTCCTGACAGTCCTTCGGGTAACTCCAACTTGCAGGCCACCTCTCCCATACGTTCCCGGTATGGTCCTACAAATCTCGTGGCTAACTTTCCCTTGACTCCAAAACGTTTAACTCCTCGCAAAGGTGACACATGAAGATAGGCTCTGTCTCCGATTTCATGGACTACCTCCTTGCATTTTGAGTCTGCATAACTCTTCTTCCTGGACTGAGCTACCTTCAGTCTATCTCGAATCAAATTAACCTTCTCTTCAGACTCTTTGATCAAATATGGTCCAAACAATTGGCGGTCTCCAACTTCATCCCACATCAACGGTGTTCTGCACCTTCTTCCATACAAAGCTTCGAAAGGTGCCATCTTCAGACTCGCTTGATAATTATTGTTGTAAGAGAACTCTATGTAGGGCAAGTTATCATCCCAACTAGATCCATAATCGGGCACACAAGCTCTATACATGTCCTCCAGGATCTGATTGACTCTCTCGGTCTGTCCATCTGTCTACGGATGAAAGTTTGTACTGAACTCTATCCTGGTGCCCAAAGTATGGTGCAGCTAGTGCCAAAACTTTGAAGTAAACTGTGTAACTCTATCTGATACGATCGTCCTCAGAACTCCATGCAGACATACGATCCTGGTCATATATATCTTGACCAACTTTGGACTTGTATATGTGGTTTTCACTGGGATAAAGTGAGCCACTTTGGTCAAACGATCCACTACTACCCAAATAAAATCATATCCCGATCGGGTCCTGGGTAATCCGGTGTTGAAATCCATGCCAAGCTTGTCCCACTTCCATTTGGGTATCAGCATAGGCTGCAGTAATCCTGCTGGCTTCTCATGTTCTGCCTTCACTCTCTAACATACATCACAAACGGCTACATACTCGGCAATATCCTTCTTCATACCAGTCCACCAGAAACGCTCCTTCAAATCCAAATACATCTTGGAGGTTCTGGGGTGTATCAAATATGGCGAGTCATGAGCTTCCTGAAGTATCAACTTCCTGATCTCTGTATTATTGGGAACATAAACACGGTCCTCAAACCATAAGGTGTCGTGCTCATCCTCACGAAAACCCTAGGCTTTTCCTTTATCTTAGCAATTTTCTTATAATCCTTCTGAGCTTCTCGAATCTTTCCCAATAATGTCGACTGGATTTCTAAAGATGCAACAAAACCTCTAGGGACTATCTCCAAATGTAGCTCCCCGAGATCTTCAGCTAACTCCTTTGGCAATGCTCCACTTACGAGGGTATTGGCGTAACTCTTTCGGCTCAAAGCATCTGCTACAACATTGGCCTTGCCTGGATGATAGTGCAACTTCATATCATAATCCTTTATAAGCTCCAACCATCTCCTTTGCTTGAGATTCAACTCCTTCTGTGTGAGAATGTACCTCAAACTCTTATGATCTGTGTACACGTCAAAATGATTTCCAATAAGAAAATGTCTCCAGGTTTTGAGCGCATGCACTACTGCTGCTAACTCCAAATCATGCGTGGAATAATTCAACTCATGCGGTTTAAGCTGACATGAGGCATATAAAACAACTCTTCCGTCTTGCATAAGTACGCCTCCAAGTCCTAAGCAAGATGCATCGCAATACACTTGGAAATCCTTGCATATATCCGGCAGAATCAGCACTGGGGCTTTAACCAAACGTTTCTTTAGCTCCTGAAAACTTGCCTCGCATTTATCTGTCCATCTGAACTTGGTGCCCTTTTTCAACAACTCCATCATAGGCTTCACAATCTTAGAGAAATTCTCGATGAATCTCCGATAATATCCCGTGAGTCCAAGAAAACTACGGATCTCTCCAACTAAGGTGGGTGCCAACCAATCAGTGACTGACTGAACCTTCGTAGGGTCTACTGCTATACCTTCTCCTGATATAACATGTCCAAGGAATCCAACTTCCTTCAACCAAAACTCACATTTGCTGAACTTGGCATATAACTGATGTTCCCTGATCTTATTGAGAACTAAACGCAAATGCTCCTTGTGTTCCTCTTCATTCTTCGAGTATACCAAAATGTCATCAATGAACACCACGACAAATTTATCCAAGAACTCCATGAACACCTTATTCATCATACTCAAGAAGTAGGCAGGGGCGTTAGTCAATCCAAATGACATAACCGTGTACTCATATAGCCCGTACCTCGTGGTGAAGGCTGTCATAGGTATATCATATTCTCGGATCTTTAGCTGGTGGTATCCGGATCGAAGATCGATCTTGGAAAAATAATTTATCTCCTTGCAGCTGGTCAAACAAATCATTTATCATCGGCAGGGGGTACTTGTTCTTGTTCGTCACTTCATTCAATGCTCGGTAATCAACTACCATTTTCAGAGACTTATCTTTCTTCTCAACCAAGAGCAGTGGGGCTCCCCATTGTGACGAACTTCGAAGAATGTAACCATTCTCCAATAACTCCTTAATATATTTCTGTATCTCCTCCAGATCATTTGCGGGCACCCGGTATGGTCTCTTTAATATTGGTCCGGTGCCTGGCAATAGCTGTACCAAAAACTCAATGTCTCCATCCGGTGGCATGCCTGGTAGCTCCTCTGGAAATACATCCGGATAATCCCTCACTACAGGCACTTCCTCCTGAACAACTCCCGTGAGAGAATCTTCGTGAGTCCTCTTTTGGTACATAGCTGGATACATACTTAATCCTTTTCCCTCCGGGATAGTGAGCAGAATTGACCTACTAGCACAATCAATGTTTCCTCCATACTTCGATAGCCAATCCATACCCAATATCACATCCAATCCTTGTGACTGCTGAATTATTAGGTCTGAGGGGAAAACATGGCTGTCAATGTTTAAGGGTAACCGTTCACACCATCGGCTGGCCATATACTCTACACCTAGTGAGATTACTAGCAAGGGTGTCCTAAGAGATAAGGTGGGTAACTTAAACTTATCAACAAATCCCCTTGAAATGTATGAATGCGATGCACCAGTATCAAATAGAACGAGAGCGGTAAATGACCTAACAACAACTTATCGATAACTGCATCTGGCTGCTCATCAACCTCCTCTACATTCACGTGGTTCACTTGTCCCTTGTTGAAAGGGTTGGGCTCCTTCCCAGAGCTTCCATTGCCATTTCCATACTTTCCTTCAGGACATACGGCGGCGTAATGTCTAGTCTTCCCGCACTTGAAACAAGTAACATGACTTAGATCCCTCTTGGCGGGTGTGGCTGGGTTAGAGCGATTCTGATTACTGCTTGCTCCATTCCCGTTTCCATTCTTTGGGCCACTATGGTTATGCAAACTTCCTCCATTGTGGTTATGTCCTCCATGGTTATGGGTGTCGGATTTCGGGTTCTAGCAAGACCCTTAAGGTTCGAACACTGGGGTCCGCATGAAGATCTCCCCCTACCAACTCACGCCCACCACCTCCCCACGATCTCTAAGGCTAACTCGACGAACTCACAACACAAGGGACACGAGATTAATACTGGTTCGGGCCACCATTGTGGTGTAATACCCTACTCCAGTGTGGTGGTGGTGATTGCCTCTTGGGCTGATGATGAACAGTACAAAGGGAAGAACAGCCTCCTGAGGAGAGGTGTTCTTGTGCTTGGCGAACTTGTGGTTGTGAGGATGGATCTCTCTCCGATCAGTTACTCCTCCTACTATGGTGGCTAGTCCTATTTATAGAGGCCCTGGTCCTCTCCCCAAATATTGAGCACGAAGGGAGCCAATAACAGCCAATTTGAAAGGGGACAGCTAGTACAGCTTATCCGGACAAAAGTAGTCTTCGCCTGCCAAAGGCTCTGGTGGTGACACCGTCTTGGGCTCCACGGTGACCTTCGTCCTGCCATCCTGCTGGTCTTGGTCTCGTTGCACCGATATGGAAACCTTTGCTTGATGCCTCGTTACTCTTCGTCTGCGCTTGCCTCCTTAACACCAAAGAGGAAACAAGGACACTGTGCGCGATGGCGCGCGCCTGGCGCGCGTCTGGACTTGGTCGTTATGGCTCACATCACTGGAACCTCGCGAGGTTTGCCTTGCCTTGATATCTCCGCCCCTCACGAGCCAGCCTGGTGAGGCCGCTCCCGAGGAGGTCTTGTGTCGTCCACCTCATGAGGCTTGGCCCCTCGCAAGGGTCTTGAATGCTTGTTGGTGACGATGGGCCATACGGGCCCACTTGGCGCGCCACGCCGTGGGCCGTAGGCAGGCAAGTCTGGGTACCCCTGTTCCTAGAACGCCGACAGTAGCCCCCGGGCCCAAGGCGCGCTCAGGCTTGGCCTCGAGACGAAGCCAAAGGGCAAGCGCGGAGCGCTGCATGCCCCATTAGCCTGCAGCCTTGGTCGACACGTGGCGATTGATCAGACGTGGGCGTCTTCGCTTCCCCACGTCGCCTCGGCAACTGCCCGATTTGACGAGTCTCTACTGCATGCAAGGAAAAACCATCATTACCTGTGATCATGGGTGGCGCTGGTTGGCCTTCTCGTGCGATAAATGGGAAGGGGGTAGAGCCCTCGTCGCCCATCTCTTCCCATTCCGCTCGCTTCTCCCCCTTTGCTCCATCGCCAGTTGCGACACCAATGGTGCCGTCGAAGAGGTTCTCCGCCGCGGAGAAGGGGAAGGCCCCTTGCAAGGGGCCCGGCTCTCTGGTGCCCAAGCGTGGACGTGGCCGTCCTCGCAAGCACGCTGCGACTCCCGCCGCAGCCCCCCGCAGCCGCGGCGGTGCCGCTTCGCGTGGCAGGGCTCGCTCCGGTCGTGGCACTCTTGTTGATGAAGGGAGACGTGCCGTGGTTGCGCGGCCTCCCCGGCCACGCTTCCACTTGACGGAGGTGTTGCCGGATTTCGTCTTCTGGTCGGAGAACCCGGCCGGCAACTGGCTTGAACTCTCGCGCTTCTTCGTTGATGAGTTGCCGGCCTCAGGTCCAGGCGGGCTCTGGCTACAAGCGGACGGCTGCAGTAGGGCATCCTTGGTCACAGTTGAGGTCTCCGTCACGGGCAACATAGCCCTGGCCTGTGGCTGGCAATCGTTTGCCCGCGCGCGCGGCCTGGGCAGGCGGTGCAACCTCCATTTCAAGTATGACGGTGACGCGACCCTCTGCGTGAGGGTGTTTGGGGAAGATGGTCGCCGCGCTGGGTGCTACCCCGAGGTCAACGATGGCGAGGAGGTGCTTGGCCTTGGCGATGGTCATGATGAGGATGAGGGCAAACCCGCCCTTGGGGCCGACCACGTCTTGTCCAGCTACGGCGGCTCTTCCTCCGGCGACAGCTCCAGCAGCGGCGGTTATGACCAGTCGCCACGCCCGCTTTGAAGGCGCAGCGGGTCGTCTCGTCGCTGCGTCTCCATGAAGCACGAGGAGGCGTCTGGCTGAGCTCGGGACGCCGCCAAGAGCCCGCCCTCGCAGATCGCTGTACGGGCACGCGTCGCTTTTACTTTGTTCTTCCGTTCCTTCCTGTATTAAGAAAGAAGCCAGTATGGGCCCCCAAGGGGCGTGCAACGAACTATGATTTCTCAAGTATTATGCTATGTTTATCGTTATTGTGCTTTGTCGCAACATCGACGTTTTATGTAGAGATAAATTAGCTTGGCTTGCTCGGAGTAGTTTCCTCCTCACAAGGCGCTTGCTTCATGGTGCCTGCCGAGGCCTCCTTGGCCTGGTAGGCGCTTAGGAACTGCAAAAAATTCGTGAAGAGGCATATCGTTCACCCGAGCCTTGGTCACAGGCGCCGCTGGCCTTGACCCAATGCTTCGTATCGCGGTACCCGTGGGGCACAGATTAGGAGAGGTGTGCCAGCGTGTGGGCTCGAACGAGGGTGTCTCGTGAAAAGCATACGAAAGGGAGAAAAGGAAAAACGCTCATGAGGGCACCCGTCCAGCCCCCTCACGAGGAATGCGAGAGAGAGTACATGCTAGATTGAAGAGAGAAACAGATGCAGAAGGCGACAAAACCAAATCAGTGAAGAACACCAGAAGCAAACTTCAATTAAAAGAGGGGCGAGCCAACTTCGAAAAGCAAATGAAAAGCCGCGTCCGGCACCTAGTCTAGTCTTCATGTCTTCTCACCAGCACGGAGCTAAGTGCTGCCACTATGACGTGGGAGGGAGCCCCCGAGGCCCAAGGGCGGCACTCCTGAGACTCCAGGGCATGTACAGCCCCACTCATTATTACATGAGAGTGTCACGGGCAGAGACCTTCACATGCATGGGGCCTTTCACATGTGCTGAGCCTTTCTTCACATGTGCTGGGCCTTTCTTCATGTGTAGAACTTCCGGAGGTGTTGGATGTTCCAGGCGTCTTGGATGGGTACCCCGTCCTGCGTCTCCAAGCGCGCGGAGCCAGGCGTGGAGACATGGACGACCTTGAATGGGCCCTCCCACATGAAAGAGAGCTTATCCAGCCCTTCCCTGGAGAGCACCCGCCTCAGGACGAGGTCGCCCACCTCGAGCGTCCCGGAGCGGTCGCTACGGCAGTGGTACCACCGTAGCACCTGCTAGTATCTTGCCGCCCGTAGCGCGGCTTCATAGCAATGTTCCTCCCCCAGCACGAGGTCCAGCCCCCTCCTGGCGTCTTGGTGTGTTTCATTGAACGCTAGGACCCGTGCGGAGCGATGTCTCACCTCGTGAGGGAGGACTGCTTCTGCTCCGTAGACGAGGAAGAACAGGGTCTCGCCCGTCGGCTGGTGGCAGTGGTGCGGATGGACCATAGCACGGACTGGAGCTCATCATGCCAGCCCCTGCTGCAGGCCTCAGGCTTCTTCTAGAAGGTCCTAGTATTGAGGCCTCTCAGGACCTCCGCATTGGCGCGTTCGGCCTGGCCATTGCTCCTGGGGTGTGCTACCGAAGTGTAGCATATCTGTGTCCAACATTAGCACAATATGTTTTGAAGAGATTACTAGTGAACAACGAGCCATTATTGGTGATGATGCAGTTGGGTACCCCAAAACGGCTCATGTGGCCCCTGATGAACTTAACCGCAGAGCCAGCTGGGATGGTGAGGACGGCTTCCATCTCCGCCCACTTGGTGAACTTGTCGATGGCAACGTAGAGGTATCGGTAGCCCCCAGGCGATCGAGGGAACAGGCCCAGGATGTCTAGCCTCAGACTGCGAACGACCACGAGAGTTGAATGGTCTGGAGGCCCTAAGCTGGCTGATGGATTTGCTTAGCATGGAATTGGCAGGCCTCGCAGGACCACACCAGCTCAGCTGCATCATTGAGCACCGTAGGCCAGTAGAACCCGCTGCGGAATGCCTTGCCGACGAGGGTTCATGATGACGAGTGGTGCCCGCTATCCCCGCCGTCTATGTTGGCTAGCATCTATTTCCCCTGTTCCTTGGAGATGCGACGCAATGAAACGTCATTTGGCCGCTTCCTGTATAACTCACCGTCCTGGATGCAATATGTCCCGGCTTGCCGAGCCACACGCTCCGCGTCTTCCTCCTTCTCCGGCAGCGTCCCTCGTGTGAGGTATTCCTTGAATTCCTTGGTCCAGCATCCCTCCTGAGGCTCAAGCGCCAAGAGTAGACGCGCTCCTAAAGTCGGGCCACAGGCTAGGGCTCCCGTGGCAGGTGGCTATGGAAGCTCCTCCCGAGGCTGCGCTGTCCTTGAAAGCGATGGTGTCGCCGACAGCTTGAAGATCCACTCCTCGAAGATGCCAGGTTCTTTGGGTTGTCGCTTGGATGCCCTTCTGGCAATGTTGTCGACTTCCTTGTTGGTTCCCCGGGGCACGTGCTGCAACTCCCAGCCCAGGAACTGCTTCTCCATCTTGCGTACCTCAGCGAGGTATGCCTCCATGTGTTCGTCCTTCGGCTCATATACCTTGTTGGAGAAGTTGACGAGGAGCTGCGATTTTCCCCTAATGGTGAGACGCTTCACCCCCATTGCCGCCGCAGCCTTTAGGCCGGCTATGCGGCCTTCGTACTCTGCAATGTTGTTGGAGACCTTCTCGCCCTGCTGGAAGCAGAGCTGCACGGTGTAGTAGAGCTTGTCCTGAGTGGGCGAGATGAGCACTGCTCCAGCCCCCGCGCCGTGGCGCACGAAGGCACCATCGATACACATGACCCAGCCGTTGGGCGCCTATCTTCCAGGCGAGAGGGGCCGGTCCTCGCCTAATTCAAGAACTGGCGCGTCCGTCCATTCTGCCATGAAATCAGCGAGCGCGGCTCCCTTGATGACCCTGGTGGTGCTGAACTCCAACTGGAATGACTCCAGCTCGATGTTCCACTCGGTGACCCTCCCGGCGCAGTTGGGGCTCCTGATCACCCTCTCTAGTGGCTAGGCTGAGAAGACTTTGATGGGGTAGCCTTGAAAGTAGTGCCGCAGCTTTCGTGAGGCCACTAGGAGCGAGAGTAGGAGCATCTGAGGCATGGGGTACCGTGCTCTTGCATGCCGCAACACCGTGCTGGCGAAGTATACCGGGTGCTCGACGAGGGTAGGAACGCTGATGAGGCTTGCGTCTTCCGGGAGTTGGGGTGCCTCCTGAGGTGGTGGAGCCCCCAACGCTTGATCGCTTGTCTAGGCCTTTGCGGGTTCGGGAGTGTCGTCCTGCTGAGCTTGACCCTCTGTTGTTGCTGCTTTGGCCCTTGTGGCACACTCCTGGTCTTGCGTCAACTCTGTTGGGGGCGTATCTCAGCGCGATGCGCCCTTGACTTGGTGTTCTTCCCGAACTGCCACTAGAGCCGTGCTGGGTGAGTGGGGAGTCCCTTCCGGTATACCACTAGGGGCTCGGGAGGTCGCAGCGCCACCATCACTTGAGGGTTGGTCAGGTATCTCTTGAGGTCTTGAAATGCTCGGTCGGCCTCCGGGGTCCACTCGAATGGACCCTTCTTCTTCATCACCTTGAAAAAGGGTAGGGCGTGCTCTCCCAGCTTGGAAATGAAGCGTCGCAACGCAGTCACCCAGCTAGCAAGCTTCTGCATTTCCTTAAGGGTCTACGGTGGACTCATGTCTTCAATGGCCTTGACCTTCTCCGGGTTCGCCTCGATCCCCTTGTGGGACACCAGGAAGCCTAGCAGCTTGCCAGAAGGGACGCCAAACACGCACCTCTCTAGGTTGAGTCGCATGTCCACCTGGTGGAGGCTTTCAAAGGTCTCCTCCAGGTCTTGGATCGAGGTCCTTGCCTCCTGAGACTTTACCATGATGTCGTCGACATAGGCTTCCATGTTCCTCCCGAGCTGTCAACCCAAGGCGATGTGCATGAGCCGCTGGAAGGTTACGCCTGCATTGCGCTGCCCGAAAGGCACGCAAGTGTATTAGTACACCCCACACGGGGTTAGGAAGGCTGTCTTCTCCACGTCTTCTACCGCCATCTTGATCTGGTGATATCCTGAGAACGCATCCAGGAAGCACAGCAAGTCGCACTCGGTAGTGGAATCGACGATCTGGTCGATGCGAGGAAGCGGGAACGGATCTTGGGGGGGACGCACATTTGCTCCTTCCTACCTTTCTTGGGGACGACGATGGGGTTTTCCATCAACTCGGGGTACCAAACCTCGCGAATGACACCCGCAGCCTCCAACTTGCGGGTCTCTTGGACGATGAAAGCTTGCTTCTCTGTGGACTGCTACTTCGCCTTCTGCTTCACGAGGCGTACATTGGGGCACACCTTCAGGTGGTGCTCTATCACCCCTCGTGGGACCCCTATCAGCTGATCGGGTTCCCAAGCGAATACTTCCTTGTTTGCATGCAAGAACTTCACCAGCGCCTCCTCCTGATCAGGCTCAAGGTTGGCACCTATGGTAAAGGTTTCCCCCGAGGACCCGTCCTCCTCGACTGGCACTTGCTTGGTTTCTGCCTTGTCTTGAGTGAAAAACTGCTTTTTCTTGGTTGGTGTGGCTCCCTTGGCCTTGGAGGTATCTGCGTTGGCGGGCTGCATTGTCGCGGCGGTCTTGAGGGCGAGGTTGAGTGTCATCAAGGCTTCCTTGGTGTCCCCAACTACTGTGAGGACACTCTTGGTCCCGGGCATCTTCATGAGGTTGTAGGCCGGATGGGTCACCGCCATGAATTGAGCCAGAGTCGGGTACCCGAGGATGGTGTTGTACAGGAGGCCAATGTGGGCGATGTCAAAGTCGACCAGCTCGGTGCGGTAGTTGTCACCTGTGGCGAAGGTCACGGGGAGGCGCATCTGCCCCATGGAGCGGGCAGAGCCTCCACCAAGCCCTGAGAAAGGCTTACTAGGGCGGAGCCGCTCGAGCGGTACGTGAAGGAGGCTGAAGGCCCCGAAGGAGAGCACGTTGAGGCCAGCGCCGCTGTCGATGAGCGTCTTGGTGATGGACACGTGGCAGATGTTGGGTGAGCGAGTCCTGGATTAGGGGGCATCTGGACTGCCAGATTATATCCTTTGACCGGACTGTTGGACTATCAAGATACTAGATTGAAGACTTCGTCCCGTGTTCGGATGGGACTCTCCTTGGCGTGGAAGGCAAGCTTGGCAATACGGATATATAGATCTCCTTCCTTGTAACCGACTCTGTGTAACCCTAGCCCCCTCTGGTGTGTATATAAACCGGAGGTTTAGTCCGTAGGAACAACAACAATCATACCATAGGCTAGCTTCTAGGGTTTAGCCTCTTCGATCTCGTAGTAGATCAACTCTTGTAATACTCATATCATTAAGATCAATCAAGCAGGAGTAGGGTTTTACCTCCATCGAGAGGGCCCGAACCTGGGTAAAACATCGTGTCCCCCGTCTCCTGTTACCATCCGCCTAGACGCACAGTTCGGGACCCCCTACCCGAGATCCGCCGGTTTTGACACCGACATTGGTGCTTTCATTGAGAGTTCCTCTGTGTCATCATCATTAGGCTTGATGGCTCCTTCGATCATCGATAGTGATGCAGTCCAGGGTGAGACTTTTCTCCTCGGACAGATCTTTGTATTCGGCGGCTTCGCACTGCGGGCCAACTCGCTTGGCCATCTGGAGCAGATCGAGAGTTACGCCCCTGGCCACTAGGTCTGGTTTGGAAGCTTAAACTACACGGCCGACATCCGCGGAGACTTGATCTTCGACGGATTCGAGCCCCTGTCGAGTGCACCGCACGGTCACGATGAGCATGATTTGGCTCTACCACCGGACAGTGTTTAGGAGACCGCGCCGGCAACCGCTTCAACCCTCAATTCGGAGCTAATTGCATCATCCATGGACGGGTGGATAGACCACGCCACGAAGGTATCATTCTCAGCGGCGATCAAGCTGAATATCGACCTTACCCTTCATAGGAGACGTGACGCCGAACTGCCGGATTCTTCCCCGGCCACGGACTCCGAACCGCCTGCACCCGTGCCTATCGAATCCAACTGGGCGCCAATCATGGAGTTCACCTCCGCGGATATCCTTCAGCACTCGCCCTTCGGCGACATACTGAACTCATTAAGGTCTATCTCCTTGTCAGGAGAGTCCTGGCCAAACTATGGCCTGCCAGATCGGGATGCAGACGATGAAGAAATTCGCCGCCCACCCACCACCCACTTAATAGCCACTGTCGACGATTTGACCGACATGCTCGCCTTCGACTCCGAAGACATCGACGGTATGGATGACGATGCAGGAGACGAACAGGAGCCACTTCCCACAGGGCACTGGATGCCCACTTCATCATATGATGTATACATGGTGGACACACCCACAGAAAATGACGATGAGGAATGGAAGGACGCAGCAAAGGATCGATCCCTCGAGAAGCAGTCAAAGCGGCGGTGTAAGCGCCGCTCCAAATCCCGCCTCGGCAAAAATAGTGATCATATAGACCCAGCGATTGAGCAGGGTGAGCCAGCGGACGACGAACACGGCATTGAACCACCGTCCGACCATGGCAACACGGAGAATCAAACCGAACAACCCGACTCCGGTGAAGATAATAGTCCGGATGACATCACACCGGACAGGCACCCGGAGCAACAGAATACCCATCAAAGGCTTGTTGCCACTGCGAGGAGTCTGAAAAAGCATAAGCAAAGGCTCAGGACTGCACAAGGCACACTCAGAATTAGATGGAGTGAAGTACTCAACACTTCAGCAAAGTACGGCGGTAGTCGCCACACAAAGAGCTACCCGAAGTGAAAGCTGCTACCTGAATTCGATGAGGAGGCTTTAGATCCCCCGCAATCGGAAAACAAAACAGCCATCTAGTCGGATAGACGACCTCGTGGCCAACATAGAGCGGCAAACGACTCCGCACACAAGCCAGTACGCGATCCACGTGAGGGCTCGCATCAAAAGGACGGCGCAACCAGATCCATCTACGGGCCAAGCAAGCGCGCTCCAGCACGCAATGCAACACAACAAAAATCCGAACACCACAGTACACCCAAATATAGGGGTGCCGCACACCCCCTATGTTTCATCGATGAGGTGCTGGACCATGAATTTCCAGAGGGATTCAAACCCATAAATATAGAGGCGTACGACGGAACAACAGACCCCGGGGTCTGGATTGAGGACTACATCCTCCATATCCACATGGCTCGAGGAGACGATCTCCGCGCCATCAAGTACTTACCCCTCAAGCTCAAAGGGCCAGATCGGCACTGGCTTAAAAGCCTCCCCGAAAACTCCATTGGAAGCTGGGAAGAGCTCGAACACGCTTTTCGGGCAAATTTTCAAGGGACCTATGTCCGACCACCGGATGCAGACGATTTAAGTCATATAACTCAACAGCCCGGAGACTTAGCCTGAAAGCTTTGGAACAGGTTTCTCACTAAAAAGAACCAAATAGTCAACTGTCCGGACGCCGAAGCCTTAGCAGCTTTCAAGCACAGCGTTTGAGACAAATGGCTTTACAGACACCTCAGCCAAGAAAAGCCGAAAACAATGGCAGCACCAGCGACCCAAGTACATCCGAAGTCAGGGACGGAAACGGGAAGCCACGATGCAGCAAAAACAAGCGCCGGAATAAAGAAGACAGCCCGAAGAGCACGACGGTAAACGCCGGATTCAGAAGCTCTCGGCCAGGTCAGCAAAAGCTTCCCTCTAAAGGCAACAGAGACGAACTATCCAGCTTGAACAAGATTCTGGACAAACTATGTCAGATCCACAGCACCCCCGATAAACATGCAAATCATAACCATAGAGAATGTTGGGTCTTCAAGTAGTCCGGCAAACTCAACGCCGAACACAAGGGGCAGGATACACCAAGCGAAGACGAGGACGAGCCTCGGAAGCAAAGCACTGGTGTCGGTGTCAAAACCGGTGGATCTCGGGTAGGGGGTCCCGAACTGTGCGTCTAAGGCGGATGGTAACAGGAGGCAGCGGACATGATGTTTTACCCAGGTTCGGGCCCTCTCGATGGAGGTAAAACCCTACGTCCTGCTTGATTATTCTTCATAATATGAGTAGTACAAGAGTTGATCTACCACGATATCGGAGAGGCTAAACCCTAGAAGCTAGCCTATGGTCTGATTGTATGTTGTCCTACGGACTAAAACCCTCCGGTTTATATAGACACCGGAAGGGGCTAGGGCTACACAAGGTCGGTTACAAAGGAGGAGTTATACATATCCATATTTCTAGCTTGCCTTGTAGGCCAAGTAGAGTCCCATCCAGACACGGGACGAAGTCTTCAATCTTGTGTCTTCATAGTCCAACAGTCCGGCCAAAGGATATAGTCCGGCTGTTCGGAGACCCCCTAATCCTGGACTCCCTTAGTAGCCCCTGAACCAGGCTTCAACGACGATGAGTCCGGCGCGCAGTGTTGTCTTCGGCATTGCCAGGCGTGTTCCTCCCCCGAATACACCACAGAAGAATTTGAATACAAGGATAGTGTCCGACCCTGCAAAATAAGTTCCACATACCACCTTAGAGAGAATAAAATTACCACAAATCTAATCTGCTGACACGTTTTGGCAACATAACATCACACCACGGCCCTGTAATTATTTGAACCGTTTTTCTTTAACCAACCCCGCACATAACGCGAGGCGGTTTCTTGACACGTCTTGTCAAATCAGAGATCGTGTTCTTATTACGGGATTCTCATCAATACGGACGTGGGTAACCCAACCGGGCCATCAAGTGGGGGCAGGTGGGGCGCATACTTTATTCCGCCCTTATAAAGGGATAAGATCTCACCTTTTTCTACCCACGCCTTCTTCCTCCTTGCTCATCCATTCTCTCGCACTCGAGGTCCAGCGCCCAAGTCCGCATCCACTTCCTCAACTCTCTCCAAACATGTCCGGAGCAGGAGGCAAGTGGATGGCCTCCTCCGTCACGGAGGGGCACATCAAAAAGTTACATGGAGTCGGATACTTAGTCGTGGATATCGCGCACCGGCTGCCAGCCGCGGGGCAGGACGTCCCCACCCCGGATCCTCACGAAAGGGTCATTTTTCTTGCCCACTTCGTCCGCAGACTGGGGTTTCCCCTCCATCCATTCGTCCGCAGCCTCTTGTTCTACCACGGGCTGGACTTTCATGATCTAGTCCTGAATTTCATCCTCAACATCTCGGCGGTCATCGTCTTGTGCGAGGCTTTCCTCTGCATCCGGCCTCACTTCAGCCTATGGCTGAAGACCTTCAATATCAAGCTGAAGGTGGTGGGCGGCCAACAAGCGGAATGCGGCGGAGCCTTGGTGGGCAAGATGCCCAACGTTATATGGCTTGAGCGCTCCTTCGTGGAGACCATAAAGGGTTGGCAATCGGGGTGGTCCTACATCACCGAGCTGTGCCACACCAACTGGGTGGCGGCCCCCGAGTTTCGATCCGGAATCCCCACGCGGCTCACGTCCTGGAAGGAGAAGGGCCTATCCTGGGTTCATCGGTGGAGCTGGACGGACTACAGAAGTGTATCCGGAACATGATAAGTAAGAAACTAAGCTTGTCAACATAGTCCAGGTCATGCTCTTCCGCCGGATCCTCCCATGTCAACAACGATATTTCAACTTATGGGAGTTCGACCTGGCCCGGCACCAGACTCTAAGCGAGCTCTTCTACACGATGCATAAAGACGTCTGTAGGGTGCTGTTCAAGGGCGCCGAGGTCCCTCCTTCTCTTATCGAGGACCGCGGGCTAAGCACAAAGCATTCTGCGAATCTGGTATGTTCTTTACATCTGATAGGGTGCTTATTTCCCATAGCTTAATCATGTGCGGGGTCTGAGCTCCCATGCCTTTGACAGGACTGGATGGAGACATCGGAGCAGATCAACTGTCCGGCCCCTCTGCCCGAAGACCCTGCGGAGGCTCTCCTGACGGAGATGTCAGATCCCTAGTTCTGGTATGACCTAGGCTAGCCTTCTTGTGAGCATCATGTTTAAATTTCATTTAAATTTGAAATGGGGATTTGTGAAACCCTCAGAAATCATTTCTGGAAATAACCCAGATAAAAATTGCTCCAAAAAGGTCCAAGAAATTGTTCATGTTGCTCTTTGAAAATATTGGTCAGAGGTAAAATTCAAACAAATATTTCCAGGAGCTCATAAATATTTATTTTGGCCATTTGGAACTAATGCAATAATTATTTGCCTTGGATATATATATGTGATATATTTTATATATGTCCAAAAATTCTGATTTTTGCTGAGGGGCTTTGGAATAACCCCTTAGGTCCCTGCAAAAATTGTCAGAAGAAAATAAAATGATTTAGATTATTACTAAGACAAAACAAATGTCAGAAAATAGAAAAGAAAACAAAAAAGGAAAACGCTTACCTGGACCTACCTGCGGCCTGGCACTGTGCAGCCCAGCAGGCCGGCCCAGCCAACTGGCCCCTGCCAGTCGTCCTTGTCCTCGCGCCAGTCGGCCGGGCGTGTGCCCGGCGCACGCGTACCGCCGTGCTGCCACGCCACCTGCCTGCCTGGCCGCCGACTGCCTGGCCTCTGTGGGATTGACCGGGTTTGACCCCGTCTGACCAGGGTTTGACCACCCTGGGTCACGGACGCATGGGGCCAATCCCTTTAACTAAACCAGTTTAGGTTTTATTTAATTTAGGATTAGTCACTGACACTGCCCCACACGTCAGGTTTGACCTGGTCAGCCGCCTTTGACTTGCTAACGCAATGTTGCTGTCATGCTGACGCAGTAATGGTTTTCTGGTTTTAAATTAAATTAGGAAAATACAGAAATTGATATAAACTTCCAAAATTCATAGAAATTCAACCGTAGCTCCGATTGAAATAATTTATATATGAAAAATTATCAGAAAAATGCAATATATCCATCTGGACCTTGTTCATGCATGACTAACCAACTTATACATGCTGTATATGAGAAAATACATGAATGGTGTTTATAAAGGCTTATTTTGGAGTTGCATTTGAACCTTTGGTTCAAATGGACTTCAACCAAATGAATGCTAGTTGCATTAACTCAAACAACATCACATACTCATGCCATGTTCATGCATCATATTGTTGCATATGATTGTGTTTTAATTAACGACACCGTTCCTTCTCGATAGGTCCTGCTCCGAAGACCGATCCCGAGTACCTGTCGGAGGAGTAGTGCCCCTCTGTTGATCTACCAGGCAAGCAAACCCCCTTGTTCATTCCGATAAAATCCTACTCTATCGCTCCTGCTCTCATTTATTGCATTAGGACAACAACGATTCAACTCCTACTTTATGCTGCGGTAGTTGAACCCATTTCTCTTCTTGACTTGTCATTGCCATAGTAAATAGTTAAGACCCACTAGCATGTGTAGGAGTTGATTGAGCCATGTTGTGTTTCTACCATGCATTGCCTGCTATTGCTTAGAGTATGTCAGGTATGATTCATTGTGAATGAATTGGAGTGTTACGATATGTTCTCGTGCTGAGAGTTAAGCGTGTGAACACGATTTGGTAAAGGTAGCGGTGAGTGGCCATGTAGGAGTACATGGTGGGTTGTCTCATTGGGACCGTCCTTAAGAACTAAGTTCTGTGTAAGTTGTCCAATGACTAGCTACTACCACACATTGGGCTCCGGGCGCTTCAAGCTCTCTCGACTTATTAACCGCCTTGATCTTTGTCCAGGAGTTGCAACTAGTTTCTGGTGTTTGTAGGTAGTTCTGTTTTTCTACCGAGTGGCACCCGGCTGGGTGGACTTGGGATGGACTAGGCACCATGGCCCGGTGTACCGAGTGGCACCCGAATGGTGGGCTCAGGAACCCTGTACATATTGTTTGGGGCCGTGAGCGAAACCCCGGCCGGATCTCCTTGCGGATGGAACCCGAATAGGCGATAAATCTGGACTAGAATGTTGTGTGGTTTGTCAGGTCGTGGCCGAGACCCTCGCCAGGCTTCCGCTTGAAGGTTGCCAAGATACATGACATGTACATGGTGATAAGTGGTGAGAGCGTGTGTGAAGAAGTACACCCCTTCAGGGTTATCATGATCTATTCGAATAGCCGTGTCCTCGGTTATGGACTTCTTGGATGCTTACGTGGTACATAGAAAACTTAAAGTGGATACCCTAAAATGCTCAAGACAAGTGTGAGTGCTATGGATGGCCTTCTCGTAGAGAGACGGTGATGAGTCCATGGTAGTGTATTGATGTGGTGATTAGTGGACTTGCGTGCGCTGCCTCACCTCAAAGAAGTTTCTCATAGTCGTAGAACAGGATAGCCACTGAGTCAAAGTTGGCTTGCTGCAACTAAAGCCCACATTACCTTCTTGATATAAATGCATGTATGATAGGATCAGATGTAAGTCTGGATGAGTACCTTTGTACTCATGTTTGCTTTATTTATGTTTTGCAGGTGAGACATCTGTCTCACTAGTAGTACCGCTTGGACTTCGACGAGTAGCTTGTTACCTCAGCTACGATCTTGTACCCTTGGGAGCGACTTGTAGATAGTCAGGCTTCTTAGCCTTTTGTCTTTTGTAGTTGTCTGTACTCAGACATGTAAAGCTTCCATTGCTTGGATGCTCTGAATGATGGGTCATGAGACCTCTATTTGTATTAATGCTATGTGGCTCTTTTGGGGCTTTATCTATAGGAGTTTGAGTTATGTTTGTGATGCCATGTTGTACAGCACATAGTTGCATGTTATGCGTACATGTAACATGTATTGCTATGTGTGGGATCCGACAATCTAGTTGTCTATCCTTGGTAGCCTCTCTTATGGGGAAATGTAGTCTAGTGCTTCCACCGAGCCATGGTAGTCCGCTACAGCCCGGTTTACCCGGAGTCCTACTAGCCTAGCACTACTGCTCCGGAACACTTAGACTGGCCGGCATGTGATTCACTTCATTCATGTGTCTGTCTCTTCGGGGAAATGTCACGCGGTGAGATCCGGAGTCCTACCTACGCTGCTACAGCCCAGTTCACTGGAGTCCTGTTAGCCCAGTGCTACAGCCCGGATTCGCACGCTGCTGACCGACATGCTCGATGTTGATTCATGTATGCCTGTCCCTGTAAGTTAGTGCCACTTTGGGTTCACAACTAGTCATGTTGCCCCGGGTTCTCTGTCATATGGATGCTAGCGACACTATCATATACGTGAGCCAAAAGGCGTAAACGGTCCCTGGCCATGGTAAGGCGACACCCGTGGGAATACCGTGCGTGAGGCCACAAAGTGATATGAGGTGTTACATGCTAGATCGGTGTGACTTAGAATCGGGGTCCCGATAGGAGATGCGGACTCCGGCTCCGTATGAGGTGCCGGATAAGACTAGGAAGAAGGCTAAGGGAACCCGAAAGAGTTCCTGGCGCCAGGTGGTATCGGACTCATTGTCCGATAACTCCAAGACGCACTCCTCCCATGAAAACGGGGAGAAGGAAGACGAAGACTCTCCCCCTCCAGCCGGGGGTGAGAAGAAGAGGAAGGTCGCCCCAACCGGGGAGGCCGAAGGGTCCAAGAAGGGAAGGACTCTCCTTCCGGACTGTTCCACCACCGCCGCCGACGGCGAAGACGAGTGGCTTCTCAGGGCCAAGCCCCTGGCGAAGTCGTAAGTATTCGGATACCAGAGTAACTCATAGCATACCTTTTCCGCACTGCTTCTCCTAATGTCGAATATGATTATGAAGTCCGCCCCAAGCCCGTACTGATGTATCATCGTCAGACGGTTCCTTGGACTCGTCGGACATGAATAGTGATACACTTCCAACCGCCACCTCTCCTTGCCCTACGGATAATGCCGAGGTACTGTGTCAGGGGGTACCGAGCCAGGGGGAGACATTCCCGGAGGCGCCTCAAGGCGACCTTTCGGACTCCTGGAGCAAAGGGAGCAAGGCTCCCGGGGGCTCCAAGTTCGGCTCTCAGCTGAACACCACGCCGGAACCTCCAGTGGTTCCGGACTCGAGCAGGCGGCCCCTTCCAAAAGGGGCAAGACGCCCGTGCTGGTGACCTATGTCCATCTAGAGGCACCGGACAACCTGCTGTGAGTGCTTCGCGGCGCTTCCATCGACGAAGAGCACCGCACTATTATGAGTGCGGTGATCAAGAAGGTTTAGTCCGCCAAGAGCGGACTGACTGAAGCCTGTGCCAGCCTTCTAATAGGCTTTGAGGTAAGTATTTAAATTATAGGAAAAATATTACCGCATAGACAGTAGCCCCTAATGCTCTGTTTGGTGTTCACAAAGAAAAGCCAAATAGACGATCAAATAATATATGCAGGAGGATCATATAAGTATGTCTGTATGCGTACGCAGGCTTCGCTGCTGACCTCTGCCGCACTGACTGGGGAGGTCGCCGCACGGAAGTAGGACCTCGAGGGGTCCGAGAAACAGCTCAGCCTTGCCAAGAGGTAGCTCGAGGAGAATAAAGGTAAGTAATACATTGTCTATATATATAAAAGAAAATGTGTTTGCGAAATGACAGGATCATCATGAATGTGCCAGGGGCCACGACCGAAGTGGCGACCCTAAAGCAAGTGCTATCCGAGGCCGAAGACAAAGCGGCCAAGGAGCACACCGAGCGGGAAAAGCAAGAGGCACAGGTTTGCGCGGTGCAGCAAGAGCTCCAAGATCTCATGACGAAGCACGAGGCGTTGGAGCTTGACTCGAAGACGCGAGAGTCTGAGCTTGCCGCGGCCCTCGAGAGCGCCAAGAATGCCAAGGCTGAAGCCCAAAAGGCCCTCCAGGAGATTGAGGCGATGAGGAAGATAGCGGCGGGTAAGGCATTCAATATGCAAAGAAAGCATGTGAAAGTAAATTACTTTTTATTTACCCGAGCCTGGAGCTCTCCAGGAGCATTCGCAGATTTGCCCCGCAGCATGTCGGATGCCATGAAGTTTTACTAGGCCGAGGAGGGAAGCTCGACGGAGAAGCTGTTCTGGTCTATGAGCGACCACCTGAATCAACTGGTCGAGTTGCACAAGGCGGCCGAACAGGCCATGAGGGGCCTTATAGTCTGGATGTGGCCTGGCGACTCCCTTCCCAACAGCTACTTTAGCCTGGTGAGGCGGCTTATGGATGCCTACCCACGGCTGGAGGCCATAAAGCGGTCCGCCTGCATCGAGGGTGCACGCCGGGCCTTTGCCCGTGCGAAGGTGCACTGGGCCAAGATGGACGCTGAGAAGCTGGTGAGGGAGCGGCCGCCGCAGGGCAAGGAGCATCGCCACCCCGAAATATATTATGAGGGTGTCCTCAAGGGTGCCCGTCTTGTGGCGGCCGAGTGTGCAAAAGATGTAATTTTTGAATGAACTTGCTCATGTGATCCTGTATTATGAAAACTTGTCCATATGTGCTATCCAACGCTTGTTTGAATTTAAAATATTACCTTCTGTGCGGCTGTTTATCAAACCTGAGAGATGGCCAGTCGTCGGCTTCTGCCCCCATGCCACGAGTGCTGGGGTGTTCGGGATAAACCTGAGCACTCTTTGTCCCATTGTTGGGTCCTTCGAGGGACGTGCTCAGCACAACGAACAAGGCAACCGGACTATAATGCTTTATCACTCTCACTTAGCCATAGAATTCTACAATTTTAAATTTTGGCGAAGCCCCTAGTATTCCGAAGGCCGAATTCAGGGTGCTATACACGCCTTAAGCCGAACAAAGCTGACTCCTCGCTCTAAGCGACATTAGTCTTTAGGGACTCAAAACCTCTCGAACAGCGACCAGTCTCTCGCCTTATCGTGACAGTCAGTTTTAGCTTTCTCTACTGAGGTGCTTAGCCCAGCTGAACCGGGGCTCAATCGCAGTAGTTCTCCCAGTGCTACCTTAGCCGATATAGCGGAACATAAGGTACCAAAACATGGGAGCCGGGAAAACCCAACTATTGACCCAAGACATGATTCAGAGCTCATGCATATAATGCTATAAGTTCGGGGTGCCACACAGTCGAAAGTGTTCGGACTTCTCATGCCGTATTATGGGGTATTCTTAAGCCCCTAGTGTATTGGCCATTCCAGAGTGTACGGGTGCTGGATGTCATGAATGAACATATATATATATATAGAAGAATAAATAATGCGATAATAGTCTAGTGCTATGCATTGTTTATTCAAAAAGGTGCGTTAAAGCATAATGATACAAGTAGTGCGATAAGCAAAAAGTAGGACTATTTAACGTGTCCCCTCCAAGGGCAAGCTGAGGAATGGTATTTAAAGCAAGTATTTCACTCGTTGTCAGAGACCACCTGGGAGTTCTATGGTGCAACATAGCTTTCAATCCTTGGTTGTTGCATCGTGTGTCTGGCAACCGTACTGCCAAACGGGGTTTCTAGAGATTAAAGTCCTGAAGGAGAGAAAAATAACAAAGCGGGAAGCCCCTAGTGCGGTTGAGCCGCGTCTTGGGGCGTGCCGTAGTCGTGCCCCCACCCCACCTGTGCCCATGGTATTTTTAATGCATAATTACGTATGCGTGGCATCGATTTTGCTGTTTGGCTGGTACTAGGGTGGGGGCCGCATTGCTATGCGAGCTCGGAACGTGCCAGGCGGTCTTGTTGCCAATTACTCCGGGCGCGCTTGAAGTTGTCCGGGTCTTGAATTGCCGAACTGGTAGATTGCCTTAAGAGGCTGCTTTGCGCCTTTGTTGCGAGGGCCGCAGTGTGCTCCTCCGTACGGAGAGAGCGCTCAGTGTTTCCATTGACTATGATGACCCCCGAGGCCCTGGCATCTTGAGCTTGAGATATGCATAGTGCGGTACCGCATTGAATCTTGCAAATGCGGTTCGCCCGGGTAGTGCATGATAGCCGCTGCGGAACGAGACTATATGGAAGATTAACTCCTTGCTTCGGAAGTTATCCGGGGATCCGAAGACCACTTCCAGTGTGACTGAGCCTGTGCAATGGGCCTCTACACCTGGTATGACACCTTTGAATGTCGTTTTTGTGGGTTTGATCCTTGAGGGGTCTATTACCATTTTGCGCACTATGTCCTGATAAAGGAGGTTCAGCCTGCTGCCGCCATCCATAAGGACTCGAGTGAGGTGAAATCTGTCAATGATTGGGTCTAGGACCAGTGCAGCGAATCGGCCATGACGGATACTAGTGGGGTGGTCCCTGCGATCGAAGGTGATCGGACAAGAGGACCATGGGTTGAACTTTGGGGCAACTGGCTCCAACACATATACGTACCTTAGCGCACGCTTCCGCTCCCTCTTGGGCATGGAGGTTGCATATATCATGTTCACCGTCCGCACTTGTGGGGGGAACCTCTTCTGTCCTCTGGTGTTCGGCTGCCGGGGCTCCTCCTCGTCATTGCTATGTGACCCCTTATCTTTGTTTACGACATTTAACTTGCTGGCCTGCTTGAACACCCAACAATCCCTATTGGTGTGGTTGGCTGGCTTGTCGGGGGTGCCGTGTATTTGACACAAGCGATCGAGTATGCGGTCCAAACAGGACGGGCCCGGAGTGCTTCTTTTGAATGGCTTTTTCCGCTGACCAGCTTTAGAGCCTTTGAATCCGGCATTGACTGCCGTATCCTTAGTATTGTTGCTCTTAATGCGGCGCTTGTGTTTGTTGCGAAGTGACCTTCCATTGCCATCATTGGTATCCGAAGTACCATGGTTCTTTTATATATTATTGCTACGAGCCACCCAACTGTCTTCTCTCGTGCAAAAGCGGGTCATAAGTGTCGTGCGGGCTGCCATAGATCTCGGCTTTTCCTGGCCAAGGTGCCGGGCGAGCCACTCGTCGTGGATGTTGTGCTTAAAAGCTGCTAGGGCCTCTGCATCCGCACAGTCGACGATTTGATTTTTCTTTGTTAGGAACCATGTCCAGAATTGCCTGGCCGATTCCTCTGGCTGCAGAATTATGGGGCTCAAGTCCTCGGCATCTGCTGGTCGCACATAAGTGCCCTGGAAGTTGTCAAGGAATGCGGCTTCTAGATCTTCCCAACAGCCAATGGATTCTACTGGCAGGCTGTTGAGCCAATGTCCAGCTAGTCCTTTGAGTTTAAGTCGAAGGTATTTGATGGCGTGTAGATCATCACCACGGGCCATGTGGATGTGCAGGAGGAAGTCCTCGATCCATACCGCAGGATCTGTTGTGCTGTCGTATGATTCTATATTTACGGGTTTGAAGCCCTCTGGGATTTGATGATCCAATACTTCGTCTGTGAAGCATAGGGGGTGTGCGGCGCCTCTATACTGGGCTACATCGCGACACAGCTCAAATGAGTCTTGCCCGCTGTGTTCGGCCCGGCCGGACTTTCTTTTACTGTATCCGGCGTGACGGTTATCGTCTCGCATAGTGGCGCGCCCTCGCGATCCGTAGATCGATCTTGCGTGTTTTGGTTTGTCCTCTAATACGTCTCGCAGGTCTGGCGTAGTTCCCCATGTCTTGACATTTTTATTTGAGTGGCGTCGGGGTGCGGGCTGAGCTTTTGGCTGAAATGCCTCTCTGTCGCGGCCACGAGGTGGCCGATCAGCCGCGTCATACGCTGGAGATGTAGGTTTTGGTGCTTCCTCCTCCAGTCGGGGTAGCAACTTGCGCTTTCGGTATCTCTTGGAGGGGCGTTCAAGTTTATATTCCTCGCCCGCAAGGACTTCAGTCCATCTGTCAGCTAGCAAATCTTGATCAGCTTGAAGCTGTTGTTGCTGTTTCTTAAGGCTATTTGCCGTGGCTATAAGCCTGTGCTTGAAGCGCTCTTGTTCGGCGGGATCCTCAGGCACGACGAATTCGTCATCATCGTGGCTTGCCTCGTCTTTGGAGGGAGGCATGTAATTATCATCCTCCGCCTCTCCATCTGATGCTCTCTCGGGAGGGCTGGCTTCTCCATCGTCCTCCCCTAAATCTTGCTGGAGGGGATTGTTGTTGTCTTCGGCACTGTCCGGAGTGGTATCATCTCCTGTGCCGGTGTCACCGTTTTTTCTTTGGCGAGACTTAGAGCGGCACCGCTGACGTCGACGCTTGGGTTGCTTCTTGGAGGGGTCATCCTCCGCTGTCCCATCGCCATTGCCTTCTTTGGGTGTGTCCACCATATATATGTCATATGATGAGGTGGCTGTCCAGTGCCCTGTGGGTAGTGGTTCTTGTTCGCCTCCCGCATGGTCGTCCATGCCGTCGATGTCTTCGGATTCGAAGTCGAGCATGTCGGTTAAATCGTCGACAGTGGCTACTAAGTGGGTGGTTGGTGGGCGGCGAATTTCTTCGTCATCCACATCCCAATCCTACCGGTCATAGTTCGGCCAGGACTCCCCTGACAAGGAGAGAGACCTTAATGAGTTCAGTATGTCACCGAAGGGCGAGTGCTGAAAGATATCCGCAGAGGTAAACTCCATGATCGGCGCCCAGTCAGATTCGATAGGCACGGGCACAGGCGGTTCGGAGTCCATGGCCGGAGAAGGATCCGACAGTTTGGCATCATGGCTCTCGTGAAGGGTAAGGTTGATATTCGGCTCAATCGCCGTTGAGAGTGCGGCCTCCGTGGCGGGGTCTATCTAATCGTCCATGGATGGCGCAACTGGCTCCGAATTGAGGGTCGGACTGGTTGCGGGCGCGATCTCCTGAGGACTGTCCGATAGCAGAGCTAGATCATGCTCATCATGACCGTGTGGCGCACTAGGAAGGGGCTCGAATCCGTCGAAGATCAAGTCTCCGCGGATATCGACCGTGCAGTTTAAGCTTCCAAACCTGACCTGGTGGCCAGGGGCGTAACTCTCGATCTGCTCCAAATGGCCAAGCGAGTTGGCCCGCAGTGCGAAGCCGCCGAACACAAAGATCTGTTTAGGGAGAAAAGTCTCATCCTGAACTATGTCGCTATCGATGATTGAAGGAGCCATCAAACCTAAAGATGACGACACAGAGGAACTCTCAATGAAAGCACCAATGTCGGTGTCAAAACCGGCGGATCTCGAGTAGGGGGTCCCGAACTGTGCGTCTAAGGCGGATGGTAACAGGAGGCAGGGGACACGATGTTTTACCCAGGTTCGGGCCCTCTTGATGGAGGTAAAACCCTATGTCCTGCTTGACTATTCTTGATAATATGAGTAGTACAAAAGTTGATCTACCATGAGATCGGAGAGGCTAAACCCTAGAAGCTAGCCTATGGTCTGATTGTATGTTGCCCTATGGACTAAAACCCTTCGGTTTATATAGACACCGGAAGGGGCTAGGGCTACATAAAGGTCGGTTACAAAGGAGGAGTTATACATATCCGTATTGCCTAGCTTGCCTTCCATGCCAAGTAGAGTCCCATCCCGACACGAGACGAAGTCTTCAATCTTGTGTCTTCATAGTCCAATAATCCAACCAAAGGATATAGTCCGGCTATCCGGAGACCCCCTAATCCAGGACTCCCTCAACTGGGGAACAGAAGAAATTCCCACCAGAAGTCAAAACAGTAAACGTGTTACACGTGATGAAGGGGAGAAACAAAGTGGCACTCCTAGAGACACATGCCCCAGGGCCTATCACTGCGGAGTTCTGCCACTGGTCGTCCAAACCGATCAGCTTTGACCATCGGGATTACTCGGCAAGTATTCGGCATGCAGGATGGGCTGCCTTGGTGTTAGACACGATAATTGACAGATACCACTTCACACGAGTCCTGATGGACGGCGGCAGTAGTTTAAACCTGATATATCAGAACACAGTCCGCAAAATGGGGATAGACCCAACAAAATTCAGCCATAGCAATACTACCTTTAAAGGAGTAGCGCCAGGCCCAGAAGCCCATTGTATGGGCTCCTTGCTAATAGAGGTTATATTCGGCTTTCCCGATAACTTCCGCAGCGAAAAGTTAACCTTCCACATCGCTTCGTTCCAAAGTGTCTATAAAGCACTACATGGACGCGAAGCTTTCGCTCGCTTTAATGCAATACCGCATTATGCTTCTCTCATGCTTAAGATGCCCGGTCCAAGTGGCATCATTACAGTAAATGGAAATATTGAGCGCTCCTTGCGCGCGGAAGACTGGCAGCCGCACGCTAGACGACCTCACCAACTAGAGCATCTGATAGGTCGCTATGACCATGGACACGGTTAGACGAGTCTGGAGTAGCTATATAAAATTGATACAGGTTTGATGGCTATACCCCTATAATAATACAAGGGGCTCAACGCGTGTAAACAATTGACAATTAGGCTCAACTTTACTCATCTTGAACTATACATGGTTTATTTAGTATAACCTACCTTTTGCACAACAACTTTTCAACTAAGTTCCTCTCTTTTACAGATGACCATCGTGCTACACCCGTCTAGGATACAGCACAACGGAGACATAGGCGCAGACGTGCAACAGGGACCCGTTCCAAGGATTCTTTTTAGATTAAGACCCTGCGTAAACCTTTTTTACTGTCTCTTGTTGATACACATCCCCCGGATTCTCAGTACAATTGAGAAGGATGCTGACGTATTGGCATGTGGCCATGTCAGAATATTGCACGTACTTGGACACCAGGGGCTTATTACAAAGGGCATTGTTTAGCCCGGTTTACATCATAAAGACCGAATACCTTAGGGAGTGTTTGGCGTCGCGAGTTTGGCCTTATACGCATTAGCTCAGAATCATGTCTTTGGTTAAATGTTGGGTTTGCCCGGCTCCTGTGTTTTGCTGCCTTACGTTCCGCTTTATTGGCTAAGGCGGCACCAGGAGAACTACTACGATTGTGCCCTGGTTCATCCGGACGAGCACCTCAGTAGAGAAAGCCGAAAACTGACTGTCATGATATAGCGTGAGACTGGTCAACCACTCGATGAACTAGAGGAATCTTCGGGATTCCTCCGCCTTAACAAAGGGCTGTTTCTCGGCCAGGCATGTACGCGCCCCGAATTCGGATGAGCGCGGAGCCACCAGGGGCTATATAGTAGCCCCACTGTCAAACTCCTCTGGCTAAGTGAAAATGTTAAAGCATTATAGTCCAATTGCCTAGTTCGCTGCGCTATCACCTCCTTAATGGACCAAGACATTGGATCAAGTGTGAACATGCGTCTTCTTCGAGCACCCCCGCATTATATGCATGGGGGCTGAAGCCGACGACTGCCATCTTTCAGGTTATATACATATATACATAAATAGCCGCACATGAGGCATCATAGTACTTTCGGGCAAAAGTATAAATACAGCCTTGATAAACTCAATAAAACATTGTCTTTACAATGGGAATACATGTCACTCAAACATAATATTCTTCGAGCACTGAGCCTCTATCAAATGAGCGCCTTCAAGAACTTCTTCAAAGTAGTGCTCGGCAGCCACTCGGCCTATGGCCGAACCCTGTATCGGAATAGTGGTGGCATCCATCTCCGCCCAGTATGTTTTAACACGGGCAAGGGCCATCCGCGAGCCTTCTATGCATGCCGACCTCTTTACAGCATCAATGTGTGGCACAGCACCAAGTAGCTATTCGGCCTTGGCCCTCTCGGCCACAGATGATCCACAACGGACCTCATGGCAAGTCCGGATAATCTATGGAGCTCGGCCCACTCGGCCATTTGCTCATTCAACAGCAGCGAACGGGATGGAGCATGAAACTGTGACCAAAACAGTTTTTCCACTTCGTGATCTTTCCGATCCTTGAAGTACTTAGTCGCATCAACAGCACTTGCAGCCAAATCCACCTAGCCGTCCGCAGAACTCCATAGCCGGTCTAGGGGTGCATACTTCGGATCCCTAAACTTAGTCCACAACAAGAAGGGCTTCCCAGAAACAATATCTGCAGCTTGATGCAGCTCCTCCTTTGTCGCTCTAATTTTGGAGCGGGCTTCCTTGGCAGCCACCCGGGCCTTTTCCAGGTCCATCGCCTTCGCCCGGTTTTCTCCTTCAAGAAGCGGGTAATGGTCAGCAACATCTTTTAACTCTATAGCCATCTTGGCTATTTTTCCATTGCTCTCGCAATGCGCGGCCTGTTTCGCCCTTAACTCTTCGGCCGCCTTTAAAGCGACTGCATTGCTACTCCTTGCTTGGTCCTTGGCTCGGCCAAGCTCCGCCTGAAGGGTCTCCACGATGACAACTGTACGTCTGGTTGGAGCGGCTAGGTATTTAAACCAAAGGACACACAGTCCCGGACACCCAGTCCTGAACACGCAGCTCAGGACACCCAGTCCTCACCGTTTTCTCCTTGAGCTAAGGTCACACAGACCCCGCCCAATCACTCTGGTAAGTCTTCAAGGTAGACTCCCAAACCTTCACAGACTTCGTTCACCGGCAATCCACAATTCCTCTTGGATGCTCAGAACGTGACGCCTAACCGTCTGGAGGATGCACAGTCCTCAAGTGTAATAAGTCTTCAGATCACTCAGACAAGAAGACTTAAGTGATGCCCAATTACTCTGGCTCTGGGTGGTTAGGGCTTTTCTCCTCACTAAGGATTTTCTCTCAAAGGCTTCGAGGTGGGTTGCTCTCAAACGACAAAAGTCGTGCACTAAAATCTGAGCAGCCAACCGTTTATGGTTGTGGGGGTGGACTATTTATAGCCACTTGGCAACCCGACCTAATTTGTCCGAAATGACCCTGGGTCACTAAGGAACTGACACGTGTACTAACGGTCGGATTTTGAACTCTCACGGCAACTTTACTTGGGCTGCAAGTAAAGCTGACTTGTCTGACTCTGGACAAGATTTTCTCTCATTGTGTTCACTCGAAGACATAGGATTTGTATTAGGCATCACTTCAGTCATCCTGACTGGTTCTCTTGGACCCCACTTATCAGTACGGTGGTTCCTATGACACAACATGAGTAAAGTAAAACTACGAAGGATCTAAGTCTTCGAGTTCCAAAGGCTTCATGGGGAGTCTTCATATGTCATTGTCTTCGACATGAATGTCTTCATGAACCACCATTGTCTTCAATGTCTTCGTACATTTTTGGGGGTCATCTCTGGTAGCTAAACCGAATCAATGAGGGACTTCTACCTGTGTTATCCTGTAATTCTCACAAACACATTAGTCCCTCAACTAGGTTTGTCGTCAATACTCCAAAACCAACTAGGGGTGGCACTAGATGCACTTACAATCTCCCCCTTTTTGGTGATTGATGACAAACTAGTTGAAGTTTTCAACGGGGAATATAATTTGTGAAATTGTAAAGGAATTGTCTTCATAAGCTGCAAGGGCTCCCCCTGAAGATGTGCATATAAGTGATTTGCTTCTCGAATGCAAATGCACATAGCAGGTTGTATTTGTGGGAATCCACTTCAACTTATGATGACAATCCATCATGCACGTAAAGATATATGAAGATAATGATATGCATAATGAAAAATGGACGTGTGTGAAATGATAAGAGTGCAGAAATTATCGTCGTACATGCGGAATTTATCTTCGCAAAAACACAGTGGCAAACATAGTAGCAGACGACCATCAAGTTTAAGTGTTACAACTCAAAGAACCAAATGTAGCAAAACGAGAGTTGTAAGCACGAAGCAAAATGCAAAATATAAAGCACCCGCCCATATTATTGACCCGCTTGAAGACTATAAACATCATATGCTTCTCCCCCTTTTGTCAGTGATGACCTAAAAGGTTTGAAGACATAGAGTTTTCTATGCGTTCCCAGGCGCAGCAGGGTCGGTGGAGGCGTTTGGTGGTGCAGGCGAGCTTGGTGCAGTGACGACGCGCGCTGAAGACATTGGTGGTGATGTAGCGTCGTCTTCTTCCTCAATGATTTTTCCCGTCACGGTGGCAGCAGAGGAAGAGAACTCGGATTCTTCAAGCGACGGAGTCCCACGCAACACAGCTCTTCTGGGGGGTGTGGAGTCAAACTTGAATCGCTCCTTGAAGCCATCCTCTTGCAATTCAGCTTCAGTGCACATCATTGTGAGGCCTTTCCAAATGCGGCGACAGGTTTCATGTGCGATGAAGGCGTTCTTGGTGGCCAGATTCCTGATGCGATTGACGTCTTGCATGATACTGTGCATCTGCCTCTTGAGCCAGTCGTGATGCCTATCTTGCTTTTGATGCAGAGCCACAAGAAGTTCACGATCAGTGAGTGTACGAGCGCGTTTCTTGGGTCTCTGTGCAGCTTCGCTGTCAGTGGCTTCAGTGGATGCAGGGGCACGTGTGGTGCCAGCCATTGGATAGACTCTGGAAATGGCTTCAACACCTTCATCATGTTGAGTGAAGCTTTGGTGTTCTGCATTCTGAAGACTTAGTGGCCGTTTGGCAGGCTCAGGATAAATCGCTTCAGCAGAGGTGTCCACATCAGGTAAGAAGATTCTGTGGTTGCGGGCTGAGGGTTGATATGATATTGCACAGTGGAGCTTTATTAGCCTCATAACCCATGGAGCATAAATCTTCAGACCAAAGAGATCTGAGCCAGACGCAGCAAGTTGACGTATGAAGAGATCCTGGGCATTGAAGCATTTGCCGTGCAGGATGCAGAAGATGAGAGTCTTCATGGCACCTTCAACCTTGGCATATCGAGAGTGCCCCTTAATGGGCCATAGAGTCCGCCTGATGATGTGATAGATAGTTCTAGGTAGGTACTCTAAGTCTTCAATGAAGAACTCCGTTGGGTAAGGTGCGTCAGAAGGCAATGGCTTCATCATTGAGAGCATCTGACTCATATTTGGCTCAGGTCGCTGAAATATGCTCTCAACAGCTTCAGCATGGAGTTGACAGCCTTCTTTGAAGAGTTCGCCTGGAGTGGGTAGGCCGGTGAGCTCAATGATATCAAATGCATTAGCTTCATGATGGACGTTTCCGGTCATCCACTCCAGAACCCAAGTCTTCGGATCTCTGTTGTAGCCCTTGATGTGCAATGTGGCATAGAACTGAAGCATAAGCTCTTCGTTCCAGTGCTCTTCATCCGTGACAAACGGCAGCAGGCCAACTTGCTTGAAGCAGTCCAGGGCTTCTTCCAGACCAGGCAGACCAGTAAAAGCTTCAACTTCAAGGCGCTGATGTGGAAAGATGCGGCTCTGGTTGTAGAGGACGCAGGAGTAGTAGCTGCGCTGTGGGTAGCTCCAGAACCTATCTGACACAATCTTTTCCCTTGAGTAAGGGTTCTTGGAGCGGTTGAAGAAGGTGTTATCTGCCCTGAAGCTATTGACGTTGAAGGAGCCAGGAGCAGTGGCTGGACCTGGGAACCTTGGCAGTCGTGGGATTGGCTTCTGTACCTGGGGCCTGTGCACAACATGATAGTTGAACTGTGGACCGGCAGCAGACACAGGCACAGAAGGGTCAGAGGCAGTAGCTTCAGTATCTCTTGAAGCTATTGGTTGGTCGGGCTCCACAAATGCTTCAGTATTATGTGTGGCAGCCGCAGTGGTGTCAGCCTCCTTGAGAACTTCTTCTTGCTGCTGTGGGGGAGATGGGGCTTGAGGTTCTTCATGCTCTTCTGCATGTTCTTCGGCTGATGCAGCCGGAATGTCGTCAGCAGTCTGAGCCCTTGGTCCTTTGCGAAGCCTACGGAATGCAGGCGACGCAGGTGGAGTTGCAGTGGGCTGGGGCTCATCCTCTTCCTCCTGCTGGCGATCTGCCCATGATGCATCTTGGGTGATTGGCGTCAAGGGATGACCAATGCTGATCATTTCGCTCGTTTCGAGCTGAGGATTGGCTTCGAGCTAGGCTTGGCGGTGGGGAAGACAATCGGAACAGCTTCTTGTTGTGGGGCCTCTTCTTCAGCCACAGTGGGCTTCTTCTTTTTCTTGGCGGCCATCCTGGGGTCGATGCCGGGACGCCCAAGTGCCTTTCGCTTCTCGGCCTCATTGTAGGCCTGCACGCAGAGATCAGCCAAATTCTTCATGCGCTCGCGTCAACCCTGAGCCTCTGCACGTTTCTGCATAAAGTTTTCCTTCAACTCATGCAGCATGACTTTGAAGTCTTTGACTTCTTGGACGCTGAGCGTGGCCATGTTCTGCTTGAACCGAGCCTTTTCAAAATCTATCTTTTGCTTCAGTTCCACGATGCGCTGGGCAATTGCGAGTTCTGAAGCAATAGCTCCTTGGAAGGCTACGCTGAGGCCAATGGGCAGCTGCAGATCATTGAAGCTGATGTTGGGTGTGTCAAACCACTCATCTATGAAGTTGTGGATGATTGTTGCATCGAACAGAGGCAGATTGTTGAAGATTTCAGCCTCCTCCTTGCTCTTGATTAGCTGCTCAAGAGCGTCATCGGCAAGATCGTCGTCACTCGACAGATCAATGGCTTCGCAGCGTAGAACGGCAGCGACAGTGAGTTCTTTGCTGGTGTGTGGCTGTGATTTCTTTGCTTCTTGAGGCTTGGAGACTCTTGATAAGCCTTCAGACTGCACACTGGCTTCAGGAGGTGCAGTGGCCAATGGCTTCGCTCTGGAGATCTTGGGAGAAGCGGCTGACTTGGAAGCTTTTGGCTTCTTCTTTATCTGCTTCGGCTCCGGGGCAGCAGGAGCATCATCAGACTCAGTGTCTGCTGGAGGGTCGTTCACGGCAGTCCCTTGGACTATAATGTGAGTGATGAGGCCTTCGAGATTGGCAAATGGCCCGATGACATTGGGATTAGCGTCGCGTGTGCCATCTGCCCTTGGTTTGGAGGGACCAGGGTTGAAGTCCAACCCAAACTCCTTCTTGTTTTGCTTCGCAGAGTTCTGGGCAAATTGGAAGTTGCGCTTGAACAGAGTGTCATCGCGACACCAGAGAAGGGATGACGGATGTGTGTCAGCTGGCTGTTGTCCCCTGACCATGCATGGAAAGAAGCCTTGAGCAATGGCTTCGTCTCTGGTTCGGGGTACGAGATTTTTGTACAAGGCATCTCCCCACGGCCTCTTGATGGCGCACTTCTCTGCATATTCCTTGGTGACGAAGCGGTATTAGAACCACTGCTCTGCCCAATATCTTCGAATCCATTGGATTCGTGTCTTGCGCTGACCATAGCTTTCTTCAGGATCTGTTTGGTACATTTCTGCCAAATCCTCAGGCAGATCTTTAGATGTGTCACCCCGCCTCTGTCTGCCTCCCTTCCTAGATTGTTTTTCGGTTGCCATGAAGCTTAACTTGACAGGCTTCAAGAGATTCAAAGTCTTCAAAGGGTTCAAAGGGTTCAAAGGCTTCAAAGGCTTCAAAGGCTTCCTTTTGCTTGACCAACAGGAACTTGCTTCGGGTGAATTGATGTGACGCCGCAGGAACTCTGCAAATGAATGCAGACTATGAGAACCAAAAGATTCTCCCACGGACATGTACCTGTGACAGCATTAAGGTGCGAGGGAAGGGGAAGAGGTCATATGCATTCTCAGAAGATTTTGAAGATAAATCAGTTTAGAAGATATTGACCTCATCATGCGAAGACATTCACTTTATAGAAAAGAAGTTGGTTCCAGATTTGTACGAACCCATAGATCAGGACAAGTGAGGAATCTAACAACTTCATGAAGAACAAGTGAATATACTAGGCAAGTTATGAGATTCAGACAAGAGGAATGAAACTTGAGTGAATGGAAACCTCTTTTGGCAGAAAGTAATGGAGCAATAGGATCAAAAGAGGCTGTAAAAAGGCTTGTTATTTACCAGACTTGGAACTGCTAGACGAGATGAGAGGTGAGGCCGAGCAGTTCGATCCTCCGTGCCCTAACTTGGCAACGGAAGACACCTAGGGCGACGGCGGAGAGACTGATGTCCGCTGTCGGCGTGAGAACGGCGTCGGAGAGGTCGCGGCAGTGAAGCACTTCGTCGCCGGCGTCGTTGAGAGTTAGCGGTGGCGCTAGGGTTTGTGCGAGGGAGGAAGAAGAGATAATGACCGCAGTGAAACGTGTATTTATAGGGATATGGGCGGCACTGCGCTATTACTCAGGTGCCCCTGGCGATTCGCATCTGAGCAGTACGTGGCCAGCATGCGGAATTGTGGGGGCAGTTTCACCCCACGCATGCCTGGTTTGTCGGGAGTCGTTCCTACTTCTCCGGAATTCTAATTGATGGAAAAACATTGAAAGCTGTTTTAAAGTTTGTCTCTGTGTCTTCTTCTGACAAGGATGCAGTGAAGACATTCGACAGTTTCAATAGAGTGCATATGACTTGGAGAGATAGAGTTTGAGGTAGGAAGCATGGAGAGATTAGGGTCCGATCACATTCACTTAGTTCAAAAGATTCAAACAAGAAGACATAGCTATAAGTGAATGCTGTGGAGGACAGAACACCAGTGCATATATAATCAACATAGTGAAGATAATCATGAAGACATGTTGAGATTGAAGCCAAACCAAATGTGAAGACATAGCAAATGTAATGCCATGAGTGAAACACGTCAAGCAAAAAAATTTTGGTGGTGGCGCTACCCACCGTATAGGAAGTATTGGACCCAGACACGGCGCACAATTATCGTGGCGCTCCGAGGTCAAATTCCACGTTAATGTATTCACACTTAGAATGTATGTCTTCATTGATTGAAGATATACGTTACTTGGTGTGTTGCACATCTAAGTCATCATCACGCATAAGTGTTAGGATGTGTGCCTGATCACAGGACATTTGAGGATTCCAAGATATTTAGCTCACACCGTAACTTACAAAATCTCTTCTCATCCAAGGGCTTGGTGAAGATATCCGCCAATTGCTCTTCAGTGTTGACGTGTATGATATCAATGTCTTCCTTTGCAACATGATCTCTGAGAAAATGATGACGAATTTCAATGTGCTTTGTCTTCGAGTGCTGAACTGGGTTGTTGGCGATCTTGATGGTGCTTTCGTTGTCGCAGTAAAGTGGCACTTGCTTCAGATGAATGCCATAATCCTTGAGGGTTTGCTTCATCCATAGAAGCTGAGCGCAGCAGGATCCAGCAGCAATGTATTCAGATTTAGCAGTGGAGAGAGATACACAGTTCTGCTTCTTTGAAGACCAACAGACAAGAGATCGGCCCAGAAAGTGACATGTGCCTGATGTGGACTTCCGATCAACCTTGTCACCAGTGTAATCAGCGTCCGAAAATCCAACCAGATCAAACTCTGAGCCCTTTGGATACCATAACCCTAGAGTTGGTGTGTGAGCCAAATATCGAAGAATTCGCTTCACTGCTAAGTGATGCGACTCCTTTGGTGCCGCTTGAAACCGAGCACACATGCAAACACTAAGCATAATATCTGGCCTAGATGCACATAAGTAGAGCAAAGAACCAATCATGGAGCGGTATACCTTTTGATCGAACTCTTTACCATTGTCGTCAGGACCCAGATGATGTTTGGCTGGCATTGGTGTTGTGAAGCCTTTGCAGTCTTGCATACCGAACTTCTTCAGGCAGTCTTTGAGATATTTCTCTTGAGATATAAAGATGCCATTGCGTTGTTGCCATATCTGAAGACCGAGGAAGAATTTCAGCTCCCCCATCATAGACATCTGATATTGCTCTTGCATCATATATCCAAACTCCTCACTGTACTTCTGATTGGTGCAGCCGAAGATAATGTCATCCACGTATATTTGGCACACAAACAGTTCACCATCATATGTCTTTGTGAAGAGAGTGGGATCCAGGGAACCAGGTATGAAGCCTTTGCTCTTCAGGAAGTATTTGAGTGTATCATACCAGGCCCGAGGGGCTTGTTTGAGGCCATATAGTGCCTTTTTGAGCTTGTACACCATGTCAGGATGTTTTGGATCTTCAAACCCAGGTGGTTGTGCAACATACACTTCTTCTTCAATTTTGCCATTGAGGAAGGCACTTTTTACATCCATTTGATACAGGATTATGTTGTGATGATTTGCATAGGCCAGCAGTATACGGATGGCTTCAAGTCTGGCAACAGGAGCAAATGTTTCATCGAAGTCAATGCCTTCCACTTGAGTATATCCTTGAGCAACGAGACGAGCCTTGTTTCTGACGACTTGGCCATGCTCATCTTGCTTGTTGCGGTATATCCATTTGGTGCCTATTATGTTATGCTTCCGTGGATCAGGACGCTTAACCAACTCCCATACATTGTTCAGCTCAAATTGTTGAAGCTCTTCTTGCATAGCTTGAATCCATTTAGGTTCCATAAAGGCTTCATCAATTTTCTTGGGTTCTGTGATTGAAACAAATGTGAAGTGTCCGCAAAAGTTTGCCAGTTGAGTTTCCCTTGATCGAGTCAGTGGACCAGGTGCATTGATGCTATCAATTATTCTGTCAATCTGCACTTCATTGGCAACACGAGGATGTAGGGGTCGAAGACTTTGCTCTTGCTGATCTACGTTATCATGGGGAGGTATGTCTTCAGGCTGAGCATTGTCTTCATGTGGATCAGGTGCTGAGATGATAAGTTCTTCTTCAGGACGAGCTTCAGAAGGTATAATTTCTCCAGTTCCCATTAGCTTGATTGATTCACTAGCTGGAACTTCATCTAGCACATCTGGTAGTTGCTCTCTTTGTGACCCATTGGTCTCATCAAACCGCACATCCACTGTTTCAACCACTTTGTAGTGAAAGAGATTGAAGACTCTGTAGGAGTGCGAATCCTTTCCATATCCAAGCATGAAGCCCTCATGTGCTTTTGGAGCAAATTTTGAGGTGTGGTGAGGGTCCTTGATCCAGCATCTTGATCCAAATACTCTGAAGTAACTTACATTTGGCTTCTTGCCAGTCAGAAGTTCATAAGATGTCTTGTTCAGCAGCTTGTGAAGATATACACGATTGATAGTATGGCATGTAGTGTCAATGGCTTCAGTCCAGAATTTTCTTGGTGTGTTGTACTCATCTAACATTGTTCTGGCCATCTCAATGAGTGTTCTGTTCTTGCGTTCGATGATGCCATTCTGTTGTGGCATGTATGGAGCTGAGAATTCATGAGTGATGCCCAATGTATCAAGATATGTGTCAAGGCTGGTGTTCTTGAATTCTGTGCCATTTTCACTTCTGATGTGCTTTATCTTGGCGCCATAATTGTTCATTGCCCGATTTGCGAAGCGTCTGAGGACATCCTGCACTTCAGTCTTGTAAAGGATTATGTGCACCCAAGTATATCTAGAGTAATCATCAACAATGACGAAGCCATAGAGGCAAGCAGTAGTGGAGAAAGTTGAGTAGTGAGTGGGACCAAAGAGATCCATGTGAAGCAGTTCGAAGGGTTGAGTAGTGGTCATGATTGTCTTCGAAGGATGTTTTGCCCTTGTCATCTTCCCAGCTTCACAGGCACCGCATAAGTGATCTTTCTTGAATTTGACGCCCTCGATGCCTATGACATGCTTCTTCTTCGCAAGGGTGTGGAGGTTCCTCATGCCAGCATGCCCAAGTCTTCGATGCCAAAGCCAGCATTCTGAAGCCATTGCGAGAAGACAAACTGCAAGCTGTGGCCCTGCTGAGAAATCTACCACGTACAAATCATCTTTTCGATACCCTTCAAACACTAGAGACTTGTCAGATTCCATTAGTACCAGACAACGATATTTTCCAAAGATTACAATCATGTTTAAATCGCAAAGCATTGAGACAGACATTAAGTTGAAGCCAAGGGATTCAACAAACATGACTTTATCCATGTGTTGATCCTTTGAGATTGCAACTCTACCTAGACCCAGTACCTTACTTTTACCAGTGTCAGCGAATGTGATGTGGCTCTTGTCAGATGGACGTAAGGTTGAGTCCATAAAGAGACTTCTTTTGCCAGTCATGTGATTTGTACACCCGCTGTCAATAATCCATTCTGAAGACTCTGAAGTCACTGGTGTCGTACCCTACAGTGCAGTTAGGGGGATAGGCTTCACCAAGAGTGTTGTGAAGCAAAAACATTTGACGAACCAGTGGATTATGAAAGCTGAGATCCAGGTTAGGACAAGTAGGGAGAGTAGCATGCGATTCAGATATGAAATACATAGTGATGTCATTCGGGCATTTGATCTTGCGCCCCACAAGATTTCTGAGGTCCCCAGCAATAGCATCAGAAGATTTTGGTTTTGTGCTCGAGACCTTTCCCTGCAAAAGAGAGTTAAGCTTTCTTAACCACCCACATCTTCAAGGGTGGCTTAGAAGCAATAAGTCTAAGTGCAGCATCTGAGAATTTTGGCTTTGGAGCCCTGGCAAACAGTCTAGCAGGTGGGCAATAGTACTCATAAGAATAGGCCAAATAGTTTTTGGTCATATGAGAATGACGGTTTGAAGAACCGCTCTCATATGCCTGAGCATGGTTTCCCTGCAAAACATTTGTGTTAGTGTGACTCAGATGAGTCCTCTGCCTGTATGAAGCCTTTGGACCATATGAAGCCTTTGGTCTGAGGTTTGTCTTCTTCATGTGAGGTGTCATGAGGACATTCACAGGAAGATTCTCAAGACATGTTTTTGGAACCCAGATCTTCTTCATAGGCGGTCCATTCCTGCAGTTAGTACCAATGTACCTGGCAAATACTTCACCATTCTGATTCCTAAACAGTTTATAGTTTGCATCAAAGGATTCATCAATGATAATTGGATTAGCACAAGTGAAGCCAGATAGATTGGATGGATCTGATGAGGATTCCTTTGCAGCAACCCATGTGGTTTTGGGGTACTGCTCAGGTTTCTAGTAAGAGCCATCTGCATTAATTTTCCTCACGAACCCAACACCCTCTTTGCTAGGGTTTCGGTTCAGAATCTGCTTCTTGAGGACATCACATAGTGTATGATGTCCTTTGAGACTTTTGTACATCCCTGTTTCAAGCAATGTCTTCAACCTAGCATTTTCATCAGCAATAGCAGTGGTATCCTCAGCAGAGGGGTTAGTTACCACTTCAACAGTTGAAGATATTGCAACAGCAGTAGCAGTAGCAGTGGAACATTCAGCAACAGAAATAGCATTATCACGCTCAATGCATTTAAGGCATGGTGGTTCAAATCCTTCCTGAGCAAAACTGATCTGTTCGGCTCGAAGTGACTCGTTTTCATTTTGAAGATCTTCATGATCCGCTCTCAACTTCTCAAGATCTTGCTTCTTCTGAAGATAATCATAGGAAAGCTTTTCATGAGTAGTTGAGAGAGTCTCAAGACGATCTTCGAGTTCCTGATACTTAACATGAAGATTTTTTATGTCTTCAATTAAGGATTCAGAACGAGTCATTTCAGCACCCAATAGATCATCGCTTCTGTCTAACAGTTTTTGAATATGTTCCATGGCCTTTTGTTGTTCAGTTGCAATTTTAGCAAGTGTTTTGTAACTGGGTTTTGAATCACAATCAGAGTCATCGTCACTCGATGTTCGATAGTGAGTAGTGCGTGTGTTTACCTTGGCACCACGTGCCATGAAGCAGTAGGTGGGAGTAGAGTCGTCCTTGTCATTTTCATCGGTGATGGTGATGGAGTCATTGTCTTCAGTATTGAAGATGAACTTGGCGACATAGGCTGTAGCCAAACTTGCAATGCCTGAATCAGACTCCTCCTCAGACTCCACCTCTGCCTCCTCAGAAGCGGACTCCTCCTCTGAATCCATTTCCTTGCCAACAAACGCACGAGCCTTGCCAGGTGAACTCTTCTTGTGTAATGAAGACTTTGAGGAAGACTTGGACGAAGACTTTGAGTATTTCTTCATCTTCTTATCGTCAGAGTCATATTCCTTGCTCTTCTTCTTCTTTCTGTTCTCATTGTCCCACTGTGGGCATTCAGAGATGAAGTGTCCAGTTTTCTTGCATTTGTGACAAGTTTTCCTCTTGTAGTCATGCGCAGAAGCTTCATCATTCCTTGAGCTTGATCGTGAAGACTTTCTGAAGCCTTTCTTCTTGGTGAATTTCTGGAACTTCTTCACAAGCATAGCAAGTTCTCTTCCAATGTCTTCAGGATCATCAGAACTGCTGTCAGATTCTTCTTCAGATGATGACACAGCTTTTGCCTTCAAGGCACGAGTTCGCCCATAGTTTGGACCGTAGATATCTCTTTTCTCAGAAAGCTGAAACTCATGTGTGTTGAGCCTCTCAAGTATGTCATACGGATCGAGTGTCTTGAAGTCTGGACGTTCTTGAATCATCAGGGCTAGGATGTCAAATGAGCTGTCAAGTGATCTTAGCAGCGTTTTGACGATTTCATGTTTGGTGATCTCAGTGGCGCCGAGGGCTTGAAGCTCATTCGTGATGTCAGTGAGCCGGTCAAATGTGCGCTGGACATTCTCATTGTCATTTCGCTTGAAGCGGTTGAAGAGATTACGAAGAACACTGATTCTCTGATCTCTCTAGGTTGAGATGCCTTCATTGACCTTGGAGAGCCAGTCCCAGACCAGCTTGGATGTCTTCAAGGCACTCACACGGCCGTACTGTCCCTTGGTCAGATGGCCACAGATAATATTCTTGGCAGTGGAATCCAGTTGAGTGAACTTCTTGACATCAGCCGCGGTGACACCTTCTCCAGCCTTGGGAACGCCGTATTCGACGACATACCATAGGTCGACGTCAATGGCTTCAAGATGCATGCGCATCTTATTCTTCCAGTAGGGATATTCAGTTCCATCGAAGACGGGGCACGCAGCGGAGACTTTAATTATCCCTGCAGTCGACATAGCTAAAACTCTAGGTGGTTAAACCGAATCACACAGAACAAGGGAGCACCTTGCTCTGATACCAATTGAAAGTGCGTTATATCGACTAGAGGGGGGGTGAATAGGCGATTTTTATGAAAGTCTTCAAAACGTGGAAGTTATGAAGACAAACAAAGTGAACAAGCCTATCACTATGCAGTGGAAGGTAGATTACATAACGCAAGCCATAGTCAAATATACAATACAGTGAAAGCACAGAGACAAATAGCTTCAGTGTAATGAGGATCAGGTTGGAAGAAGTTATGAAGACAAACAGATCATACAGTCAGGTTGTGAAGATAGAAGATAAAGCAGGCATGCAATAGCTTCACAATGTGTAGTGGTAAGCAAAGAGAGGTGAAGATGAAACCAGTGACACGTTGAAGACAATGATATGTTGGACCAGTTCCAGTTGCTGTGACAACTGTACGTCTGGTTGGAGCGGCTAGGTATTTAAACCAAAGGACACACAGTCCCGGACACCCAGTCCTGAACACGCAGCTCAGGACACCCAGTCCTCACCGTTTTCTCCTTGAGCTAAGGTCACACAGACCCCGCCCAATCACTCTGGTAAGTCTTCAAGGTAGACTCCCAAACCTTCACAGACTTCGTTCACCGGCAATCCACAATTCCTCTTGGATGCTCAGAACGTGATGCCTAACCGTCTAGAGGATGCACAATCCTCAAGTGTAATAAGTCTTCAGATCACTCAGACAAGAAGACTTAAGTGATGCCCAATTACTCTGGCTCTGGGTGGTTAGGGCTTTTCTCCTTACTAAGGATTTTCTCTCAAAGGCTTCGAGGTGGGTTGCTCTCAAACGACAAAAGCCGTGCACTAAAATCTGAGCAGCCAACCGTTTATGGTTGTGGGGGTGGACTATTTATAGCCACTTGGCAACTCGACCTGATTTGTCTGAAATGACCCTGGGTCACTAAGGAACTGACACGTGTACTAACGGTCGGATTTTGAACTCTCACGGCAACTTTACTTGGGCTGCAAGTAAAGCTGACTTGTCTGACTCTGGACAAGATTTTCTCTCATTGTCTTCACTCGAAGACATAGGATTTGTATTAGGCATCACTTCAGTCATCCTGACTGGTTCTCTTGGACCCCACTTAACAGTACGGTGGTTCCTATGACACAACATGAGTAAAGTAAAACTACGAAGGATCTAAGTCTTCGAGTTCCAAAGGCTTCATGGGGAGTCTTCATATGTCATTGTCTTCCACATGAATGTCTTCATGAACCACCATTGTCTTCAATGTCTTCGTACATTTTTGGGGGTCATCTCTGGTAGCTAAACCGAATCAATGAGGGACTTCTACCTGTGTTATCCTGTAATTCTCACAAACACATTAGTCCCTCAACTAGGTTTGTCGTCAATACTCCAAAACCAACTAGGGGTGGCACTAGATGCACTTACAATCTCCCCCTTTTTGGTGATTGATGACAAACTAGTTGAAGTTTTCAACGGGGAATATAATTTGTGAAATTGTAAAGGAATTGTCTTCATAAGCTGCAAGGGCTCCCCCTGAAGATGTGCATATAAGTGATTTGCTTCTCGAATGCAAATGCACATAGCACGCTGCATGCTCCCCCTCGATCATCTTCGGCTTCACATGGAAGGTCTTGAGCCATAGGCCGAAGTGAGGGTAATGCGGAGGAAGGCCTCACATACGACAATAAATGTCGAGATGTGAAGAAGGGAATCCGAGGCCAGATCGTGAAAATCTAGCCCATAATAGAACATAAGACCCCTAACAAAGGGCTCCAAGTGAGGCCTAGTCCTCGGAGGAAATGGGAGACGAACACGACGCTCTCGTTGGGTTTGGGAGTAGGGACGACTTTCCCTCAGGCAGGCAGCCAATGCGAAATTTCGGCGGTCAGATATCTGGCCTCTCTCAACTTCTTGATGTCCTCCTCCATGACGGAGGAAGGCATCCACCGACCTTGAAGGTTGGATCCGGACATAGTTGAAGGTCCGAATCACGTGGCCCGAGTTTTGGGTGTTAGAACTCGAGGCGGGGGAAGGATTTGATTGAGCACGAGAGGGAAAAAAGAAAAAGCCTTGTCCCCTTTATAAAGAGGGTGAATATCAAGCGTCCTCCTCGTGGCCGTTCGGGACTTGCCTAAGATCTAGGAGTCCTACCAATAGGCACGGTTGGGTTACCCATGTACGTATTGATGGGAATCCCGTAATAAGGGGACATGCTCTCTGTTTCGACAAGGCGTGCCAAGGAAACCACCTCGCGAAACACGCTGAGGTTGGTTGTGAAAAACGATTCAAATGGTGACCTGGCTGTGGTGTGATATCACACTACGGAATGCGTCGGCAGATTAGATTTGTGAAAGTATTATTCTCTCTACGGTTGTATGTAGAACTTCTTTTGCAGAGCCGGACACGATCCTCGTGTTCAAAATATTCTATGAAGTATTCAGTGGAGGAACCCGCTTTGCAATGCCGAAGACAATCTGCGCGCCAGGCTCATCCACGTTGAAGCCTAGTTCAGGGGCTACTGAGGGAGTCCTGGATTAGGGGTATCCGGATAGCCAGATTACATCCTTTGGCCGGACTATTGGACTATGAATATACAAGACTGAAGACTTCGTCCCGTGTCCGGATGGGACTCTCCTTGGCGTGGAAGGCAAGCTTAGCAATACGGATATGTAGATCTCCTTCCTTGCAACCGACTCTGTGTAACCCTAGCCCCCTCCGGTGTCTATATAAACCGGAGGGTTTAGTCCGCAGGAACAACAACAATCATACCATAGGCTAGCTTCTAGGGTTTAGCCTCTTCGATCTCGTGGTAGATCAACTCTTGTAATACTCATATCATCAAGATCAATCAAGCAGGAGTAGGGTTTTACCTCCATCGAGAGGGCCCGAACCTAGGTAAAAACATCGTGTCCCCCGTCTCCTGTTACCATCCGCCTAGACGCATAGTTCGGGACCCCCTACCCGAGATCCGCCGGTTTTGACACCGACAGTGGGCGTGCAAAGCATTGGAAGCGCGCTCGAGCCGACGGTGGAGACGGGATGATCCCCAGAGTCGAAGGTGAGGTCGGTGAGGGAGTCCTGGATTAGGGGGTGTTCGGGTAGCCGGACTATACCTTCAGCCGGACTCCTGGACTATGAAGATACAAGATTGAAGACTTTGTCCCGTGTTCGGATCGGACTTTCCTTGGCGTGGAAGGCAAGCTTGGTGGTGCAGATATTCAAGATCTCCTACCATTGCAACTGACTCTATGTAACCCTAACCCTATCCGGTGTCTATATAAACCGGAGGGTTGTAGTCCGTAGGCAATCAACTCCATATACAACAATCATACCATAGGCTAGCTTCTAGGGTTTCGCCTCCTTGATGTCGTGGTAGATATACTCTTGTTCTACCCATATCATCAATATTAATCAAGCAGGACATAGGGTTTTTCCTCCATCGAGAGGGCCCGAACCTGGGTAAAACATCGTGTTCCCTGCCTCCTGTTACCATCCGGCCTAGACGCATAGTTCGGGACCCCCTACCCGAGATCCGCCGGTTTTGACACCGACATTGGTGCTTTCATTGAGAGTTCCTCTATGCCATCGCAATCAGGAAGGATGCCTCCTCCCGTCTTTAAAGACGGCGCCGTTGCTAAGTGAGCCTTGGCTGTCAGCCAAGCTCTCCGGTTAGGTGGTTTCCTCATGACCGCCTATTCGGCTGTTGCACCGACGGTGACCTCTCGGGTCATCAAACGCAACCTACACATCAGCTCGGAGCTCGTCGAGCAGCTAGATCCAATGGAGCTCTCTTCCGTAAACGAGCTCTTGGATCGCATCGCCGCCTTGGGGGGTCACTACAGATTACGACCAGGTTGGGCTTAAACCCGATCTAAGAGGAATTAACTATCCCCAAGTCACCCACCATGTTGCCGTGGTAGAGGCGAAGTGCGGCGACCCTTCATCTATTTTAAGGACTAGCTACGTCCGAATTCCCGACCCCTCCAAGCTGGAAACCCGCAGAGGGGAGGATGTAACTCAAGACCTGAGCTTAGGATCAGGCAACGGGCCAGATTCATTGGACAACCTCCAGGAATCCGAACTTCAGAGTTCGGAAACTCTTCGGCTTCCGAATCTTGGATTGGGTGAGGTTTCAGACTCAATGACACCCGCCCACCCGATCATAAGCGATCTCTCCCAAATCAGGCAGAGGCCCGAGGAAACAGTACATCATTACTGGGCCAGATTCCTCCTGGTTATGAACAGGATAAAGGATTGCCGCGAGGGAGACGCAATCTCAATTTTCTGTGCAGTAATTGCACAGACAAGGGAATCCTCAACGCCGTAAGTCATCGTGATATTACACGCTTCGCTGACTTGGCGTCCATAGTACAAAAATACTGTGCGATGGAAAGCGCCTGGAAAACCGAAATAAAATTTTGGGATAATCCGGCCTTGAATAGTAATCCCGTCCGAACTAAGAGGGTGCATCATCATAGGACACCCGGGATAAACACCAAAAATCCAAAACCCTCTACAGGGCATGGAACCGTACTGGAAAGATGGCTTGATGGACCCTATAGAATTCACAGTACAGAGGACGCCACACCAATTCACAGCCTTAGAGCATGTTGGATACTCCGGTAGGTGGCCAAACTCGGCGAGGACCTCCTAATTCCGGAGGCCGCAGAAAGCCAGCCCAAGGAGACCAGTACCATTCTCACAGTCTTCGAGGCTTTCGCATCAAACAATGTGCGAAAAAGAACACTCCGCAGCCTCGCCGAAGTCTATCAAGTTGCAACAATAAATCCATGGAGCGACACTGCCATTACCTTCAACGCAAGTGATGAACCTAGATTCCGAACAGCCCGAGCACCAGCCGCATTGGTGCTGAGTCCCATAGTGGACGGCTTTCGCCTCACCAAGGTGCTCATGGATGGAGGTAGCGGACTGAACCTCATTTATGAGGAAACCCTTCAAAAAATTGAAATAGACTGCAACCGCGTCGAGCGAAGCAGCACAACCTTTAGGGCAATAATCCCCAGTCGGGAAGCGCGCTGCATAGGAAAAATCACACAAGATGTGGTGTTCGGCACGCCGGATAATTACAGGTCCGAAGAAGTCATGTTTCAGGTGGCCCCGTTTAAGAGCGGACATCACGCTCTACTAGGGCGGGAAGCATTCACAATCTTCCAAGCAATACCCCATTACGGGTACATGAAGCTTAAGATGCCCGGGCCGAACGGAATTATCACTCTAGCTAGTGATCCGGACATAGCACTCCGCGCCGAAAACAAGACGGCCGCATTAGCCCTTGAGGCACTATCCGAAGCCTTAACGACCGAGGAACTGACTGCGCTGCGCTCAAGGGTTAACAGGGATGATGTGATACTCGATAAGAGATCCAAATCCACATCCTTCAAGCCAGCTGACGAAATAGTCAAATTCCAGGTCCATCCAACGGACCCCAATAAAATAGCTTCCATCGGGGCACGACTGAACCCTGATGCAGACACCGCACTGCGAGAGTTCATACAAGAGAACCGGGACATCTTCGCCTGGCACCCTTCAGACATGCCAGGGATCCCACGCAGGCTAGCCGAACACAGCTTAAATATCCTAAAAGGATTTAAACCTGTCAAACAAGCCCTTCGGCGTTTTTCCGGACCCAAGAGACAGGCTATGGTAGAGGAGCTAGCCAAGCTATTGGAGGCCGGATTCATCAGAGACATAAAACATCTGGACTGGCTAGCAAACCTGGTGATGGTACCAAAGAAGGACAAATCCTGGCGCCTGTGTGTCGTTTTTAAAGACCTTAACAAGGCTTGACCAAAGGATCCCTTCCCCCTCCCCCGTATCGATCAAATTATCGATGCCAGCGCATGACACGATTCGTTGTGTTTCCTCGACGCATATTCCAGTTACCATCAAATCAAGATGGCAGAATCAGACCAAGCTGCAACAGCATTCATCACACAATACGGCCCATTCTGCTTCAACACAATGCCCTTCGGGCTGAAAAACACCGGCGCAACATATCTGCGCATGATCCGGACATGTCTGGCACACCAGATCGGCAAAACAGTGGAGGCGTATGTGGATGATGTGGTCGTCAAATCAAGACATGTCGAATCCCAAGTAGACGATTTGAGGCTTACATTTGATAACCTCTGAAAATATGACATCAAGCTCAACCCAGAAAAATGCGTCTTCGGCGATCCAGCCGGAAAGCTCTTGGGCTTCATTGTATCCGGTAGAGGAATTGAAGCAAATCCAGCCAAGATCCGAGCTTTGTCACAATTGGATGTCCCAAAGGACCTTAAACAAATACAAAAATTAACCGGATGCGTGGTGGCTTTAAGCCGCTTGATCTCCCGCTTGGGAGAAAAGGAACTACCCCTTTATCGCCTCCTTCGGCGCACCGAACACTTCGAGTGGACGGATGCTGCCACGGCCGGACTTGATGAAATAAAATCCATATTGGCAACAAACCCAGTCCTGGCCGCGCCAAACACCGGCGAACCATTGATATTGTACATTGCATCACCAAGTTGTCAGGGCAGTGCTCGTTGTCGAGCGGGAAACGGACGGACACAAATTCCCCCTTCAAAGGCCGGTCTACTACATGTCCACTGTCCTCACTCCATGCAAATCACGGTACCCGCATTATCAAAAGATTGCATATGCGGTATTCATGGCATCCCGGAAGCTACGACACTACCTTCAAGAGTGTTCCATAATAGTAGCCTCGGAAGTGCCACTAAACGATATTATCAACAACCGCGATGCAACAGGCCGGATTGCAAAATGGGCCATCGAGCTTCTCCCATTCGATATAACCTATAAGCCACGGCGATCTTTTAAATCGCAAGTTTTCGCCGACTTCGTCATAGAATGGACGGAGGCCGAGCTCCCTAAAGAGTATGGCACATATTCAAACTATATTATGCATTTCGACGGCTCCAAAATGTTGGCCGCACTGGTGGCCAGTGTCGTCCTGACGTCCCCCACAGGAGACACAGTCCAATATGTGCTCCAGATCATCTATACGGATTCCAACAATGCAGCCGAATATGAGGCCCTCCTACATGGCCTCCGGATAGCAGTATCCATGGGTATCCAACGCCTAGAGGTACGCGGGGATTCAAACCTCGCGATATGCCAAATAAACGGAGACTTCGACGCCAAGGACCCAAAAATGGCAGCTTCTCGCAACGCCGTCCTAAAAATGTCAGCTCGGTTCGAAGGGCTGGAGTTTCACCATATAGCCCGAGAAAACAATCAAGCGGCGGACGTCCTAGCACGCATCGGAGCAAAACGTGATGCAGTCCCCCCCAACATCTTTTTGGAAAGATTGTTCAAGCCATCCGTAGCATGGGAGGGGGAACCCGCAAACAACAGCCCGAACCCAGCCGCACCACTCGACGCCGAACAATCTGACACAATTGGAGGCTCTGCCAACGAAATTACACCTTCAGCCCACGTAATAATGGTGGTTATCGCCCCGTGGATAGAACCATTCCTAGCCTACCTTACTAGGCAGGAACTCCCGGAGGACCAAAACGAGGCCCGCTGCATAGTGCGGTGATCTAAAGCCTACAGAGTCCATGAGGGAGAGCTTTATAAGAAAAGCACTACCAGAGTCCTTCAAAGGTGCATCTCCGAAGAGGAAGGGCGGAACCTTCTTTCTGAAATTCATGCCGGACTCGGTGGTCACCACGCCGCTGCTCGGTCCCTTGTTAGCAAGGCTTTCCGTACAGGCTTTTATTGGCCGACGGCCCGCGCAGACGCTCAGGACCTAGTCCAATGATGCACTGGTTGCCAACTTTTTGCCAACCAAAGCCATATGCCACCCACCGCACTCCAAACTATACCCATCACCTGGCCTTTTGCGATCTGGGGCTTGACATGGTCGGACCCCTTAAAGGTGGAACCAATAGGAAAAAATACTTACTGGTCATGGTGGATAAGTTCACCAAATGGATAGAAGCCTAGCCTGTTAAAACGGCCGAATCCGGACCTGTGATAGACTTCATATCCGAGGTCGTACACCGTTATGGCATCCCCCACAGCATCATAACCAATGACGGTACAAACTTTACCACCGAGGAGGTAAAACTCTGGTGCAAAAACATGGGCATCAAGCTCGATTATGCTTCCGTCTATCATCCACAAACCAACGGCCAGGTCGAATGTGCAAATGGTCTTATCATGAGCGGCATTAAACCCAGACTTGTGCGGTCCCTCAAGGAATGTAACACGCACTGGGTAGAGGTGCTCGACTCCGTGCTATGGGGGCTGCGGACCACGCCAAATCGCACCACCGGATACACACCATTTTTATGGTGTACGGCGCAGAGGCAGTTCTGCCCTGCGACATAATTCATGACTCACCTAGAGTGCGCATGTATGAAGAAAGAGAAGGCAAGCTCGATCGGTAGGACAATTTGGACGCCTTGGAGGAGGAGCGTGACGTGGCAAAAGCCCGTTCCGCATTTTATCAACAGCAGGCCCGAAGATATCAAAGCAGAGATGTACGGGCCAAAAATTACAATGTTGGCGAACTAGTCCTACGCCTGCCGGATAAGAAAAAGTACAAACTCAAGCCCAAGTGGGAAGGTCCATTCATAATCAACCAAGTCCTGACTGGTGGGTCGTACCGCCTGCGAGATGCGTCGAACAACCGACTCGAGCCGAACCCGTGGAACGCCACCCGTCTCCGAAGATTTTATGCCTAGCACCGGACTCTGTGTTCGTCTCCTTCCTCTGTCCATTATTTTGTGCATTTTTCTGTCTTACATTTCTCTCCTTCCCATTTTTTCTTTCATAGCCCTTCAAGGCTCATCTAGTGACGCGCCACTCGCGCTCATTAAACCTGGGGGCTTCTTTCACAGAAGCTTATTTATACGGGCTTCACGCCCAACACATGCGTCAAACTTCCGCATGTACCTTTTTATTCACCATTATATGCATCGATATGACTTAAGTTTTGGCCAAGCTGGGTTGCGTGGCTCCTGTGCTTACCCCTACGTTCCTGATTGTTTGGCTAGGCGGTAAAGGGAGCACCTCTGCGATTATTACTGCCGGGTCAGCCGGACGTGTACCTCAGACTGGGTGAAGCCGAAAGCTAGCATTCTTAAGGGAATATTCGGTCGGTGAAATAAAAGATGATCTTTTTACTCATTTTATGCGCCCCTAGGTGCTTTTTTTCCTGCGTCTCTTCATGCAGTCCGGACATGCACCTTAGGGCATGCCTCCCAGCGAAAGGAACCCTTAGCGGAACTATTCTCTCTGGAAGATGTTTCTTACTAACTATGTAGTATAACATAACTAGTTGGGCACTTGTCTGATAAAGCACCGAGGACCCCTACGCCTGGTCTCCACGTATACCCCGGTTCTTATATAACTGCTAGGGTATTCGGACACACTCTGGACCGTCAGGTCCCGAGGTTGAAGCGAAAAGGTCGGCAACGACAAACGATCTACAATCGGGCTAGAAGGCATTACACATGTCAATTCAAAATTACACAGTCATTCTGACTGATTGTATTCCTCTTCTATACCATCTAACAGGCTGTCTAATTTATAGTCCTGCTCGGAATACTTCGCGGCCAACTCTACTTGGCCGTATACTAAGCTTACAGGGATCTCCTTCCCTCCAGGCCCCACTGTTCCGACCTCGGCCATGTGGTTTGGGTCAGACTTCGTAAAACGGGTCTTCACCATGGCCCAGTCCTCCCTAGCGCCTTGTCGGCAGGCCGATATCTTCCACAACCGGAAGCTCCGCCGAGCTCCCTTCAGCTTCTCCGCAAGCTCTCCAAGGCCCTCGGGCATGGAGTGGGCAGGCCATAAGGCTTGGGCAATACCTCGCATCGCCTGCCGAATTCGCTCGTGCAGTTGCAAGAGTTCGGGAAGAAGGTCACCCGTAGAACCGGGCATCTCCTCTGCAGGACGACCTGTGAGCATACCTACAGACATTACTCTGTTAGTCGACTTCCTCGCCGAACTCTTTTTTCAAAGTTCATTCAAGCACTTACTAAATATGCAGCGCCGAAGCCGCTGATTCTCCTTCGTGGAGTCCGACAGCTGGCCACGAACATCTTTAAGTTCGACGTCCAGCTTGGTGTTGGCATCCTGAAGATCATTCTTCTCCCGCCTCACCTTTGTCAACATACTCTCACTGGCCTTTAGCCGGCGTAAGAGTTGTTGCTTGTCCGGATCGAGTCCAGCGCCATCTGCAATATGATCTGTTAGATTGGCACCCACACCACACAATACTAATATTTTGAAGTGTATCTTACCTGAGGGGGTCTCTTTGAGCTCCCCTGCTGCGGCTAGTGCGGCCTCTAGTTGGGCCTTGCACTTTTCCAGGTCCTAGGACAGTACGGTATTCTTCTCTGTAAGAACCTACATACTAAACGATCCTTAAATCAGTTGCTCTAACTGCTTCAAGTCTCGGGGGCTACTGGCATATATATATATATATATATATATATATATATATATATATATTTAACCACAATTTTCTTACCCGTATGTCTTTTACATACTGCTTCCTGGCTCTGGCTAAACCATTTTGAGCGGCACAGAGGTACGCATCTCCCGAATTAAAGGCATCTGAAGCCTCTTGGGAGAAACAAGCGTCGCATAGAACTGTCCGGCGACGCCTGTGGTTCATGGCACTCTCCACTTCAGAATTTGTGGCAGACAGCCTGTCCTCATCCTCTGTCGGAGGAGCATCCGGTGCGCGCCTTGTGCTCGCCTCCGCTTCCTGGCTAGACGTTGGAGCCTGGCTGGTGGAGGCGCGATTGGCAACCTCTCCGGATGTAGTCCGGAAAGGTCCCTTTGTTCTGAAGATAGCACGAACGTTAATATGCCCTGACAAAATAACTCCAGGGAAACAGAGGGTGCGCTATACCTTTGCGCCGGCATCTCAGTCCGGACTACATTCCTTTTTGCCCCACAGGGCCCTGCGGCCCCTCGTTGGCTAGCCGCCGCAGGTTCGGCCTCCTGCCTCGGAAATCTCCCCTACAAAACACGGTTGTCGTCAGAAACACCGGAATACGTGAGAATGGAATCTCTTTTAAGGGAACAGGACTCCGGTTTCCGTCACCTGGGAGGCCGGGATTAACCCTAGGTAATCCGCCGTAATGGCCACCAAGGTATTGTCCTTACTTAGCTAATGGAACACCCCATCAATAAGCTCCACCGATATGTCCAGATCCTCTTCGCAGTCCGGATTGAGGAACCGTTCTGGGTCCTCGGGCTGTGGAGGACGGCTGTTTATATCCTTTACCTCCCGTCGCAGTTCCTGCATTGAAGTCGTTAGACTACCTATCTAACCGTGGGAGTATAAAACAAACGGGCAAGCACAATTGTTCACTTACCCAACTTGGAGGATCGTACATACTGAATCCGGCCTGCGGGTTGACGCGGAGGAATTCCCCCTTTTCTCCCTTGTACAAAGAGCATAAGATCTTTACTAAGGCGGCGGCTGAGGCGGCCCCTTACGACCGCAACGGGTGGCGTCATCCTCCCCGTTGAAATCCCACATGGGGTGGCCTCTATATTGAAGCGGCTGCACCCCCCGCATAATGCATGCGGCCATGACTCCAATCATGGTTAGTTCGGAATGAGCCAACAGTCTTATCCGGCCCATCAGGTAAAGGATGTCTCTGTCGCTTTCTCTCTGAGAGCTCCGTGGACGCCAGCTCAGGCGTTTCTTCAATGGGGCGTTGTTGAACTCAGGGAGACCGTCCCGGATAGGGTCCGGTAGCGGGACGTCATCTATGTAAAACCATTCCGAGGGCCAGTCCTCGGACGCCTTCTTCGGGGTTCCGGGTAGGTATCCGGTCCCGGTGATGCGCCATACTCTGGCTCCGCCCACTTGGTAGATAGACCCCTCTTGAGAACGGGGCACCAGACAGAATAACCACTTCCACAGCGCGAAATGAGCCTCAACGCCTAAAAATAGCTCGCAAAGGGCGACAAAACCTGCGATATGTTATACGGAGGCGGGCGTGAGATTGTGCAGCTGGAGACCGTAAAACTCCAGAAGCCCGCGGAGAAATGGATGAATTGGAAATCCCAGTCCCCTTATTAGATAGGGGACGAGGCACACCCGCTCTCCTTTAGAAGGATTGGGGGTGCTCTTCGCTTTTTTCCCGCCATTGTAGGTGGCGAGACCGGCTCGGACCGGGACCATGTGTGCCGGAGGGAGAAATCCCTTGGCCTGAAGCGACACTAACTCGCTATGCGGGATGGTGCAACTCTCCCAATCCCCGGGTTTGCGACCGGAGGGGCGAGGGGGGGAGCTGCGACGGCTGGACATGTTGGAATGGACCTTCACTGGAAGCGCTCTGATGATAACTCGCGGAGAGGAGAAGATGTGGTTTGAACCTGAATCCCCATCCCGTTAAATGGGCGACTTGTTTATATGGCTAGGGGTGTGGATGTAAAAACACCCCGGCTTTTCGCATTCGTTTGACACGTGGAAGACGGCCTTTATTGGGCATGGAAGCCAAGGAGCATTACATTACAAAAATCAGACATTATTCTTACAGGTACACAGGATTGGGAGAAGAACCCGCCTTGCAATACCGAACAATCTGCGCGTCGGACATCATCATTGAAGCCTCGTTCGGGGGCTACTGAGGGAGTCCTGGATTAGGGGGTGTTCGAGTAGCTGGACTATACCTTCAGCCGGACTCCTGGACTATGAAGATACAAGATTGAAGACTTTGTCTCGTGTCCGGATGGGACTTTCCTTGGCGTGGAAGGCAAGCTTGGCGGTGCGGATATTCAAGATCTCCTACCATTGTAACCGACTCTATGTAACCCTAACCCTATCCGGTGTCTATATAAACCGGAGGGTTGTAGTCCGTAGGCAATCAACTCCATATACAACAATCATACCATAGGCTAGCTTCTAGGGTTTAGCCTCCTTGATCTCATGGTAGACCTACTCTTGTACTACCCATATCATCAATATTAATCAAGTAGGACGTAGGGTTTTACCTCCATCGAGAGGGCCCAAACCTGGGTAAAACATCGTGTTCCCTACCTCCTATTACCATCCGGCCTAGATGCACAGTTCGGGCCCCCTACCCGAGATCCGCCGATTTTGACACCGACAGTCGGCCTCAGGCGCGGCCTAGCCCGGTGGAGCACCCGGGTGCTTGGAAGTGGCGCTGATCTAGCGAAAGAACGGCTTGACGTGACGATCTAAGGTTGGTGCTTGAGAGCCGCCAAGGAGGGCCGCAACCGTGTGGTGCGCCAGCATTGCGTAGCGCGCAACAAAGAGGCCGCTAAACTCCTCACAGGACGCCACCATGGATCCGGGGAGGTTGAGCAGCCAGTCACACGGTGCGTTAGTGAGGGCCATGGGAAGCCAGTTGGCCATGACCTTGTCGTCGCCCCAGCCTGAAGGACGGCCTCCTCATACGCCAGTAGGAAAGCTGACAGGTCCGCCGCGCCGTCGTAATATGGCAACATCTCCGGGTTGAACTTGCGTGGCCACTACACTGCCGCAGGGCGGGAGCAAGGGCTCGGAGCCCCCGAGCGTCACTGTGGGCACCCGTAGATCCGGTCGGAAGGGTGGCACCCGCCATCGAGAATGAGTACAAAGATGGTGGAGCGCGAATCAACGGAAGGAAAACTCCGGTGCACCCCCTACCTGGCACGCCAAATGTCAGATTTCGGGTTCCAGCAAAACCCTTAAGGTTCGAACACTAGGCTGCGCGGGAAGATCTCCCCCTACCAACTCACGCCCATCACCTCGCCATGATCTCTAAGGCTAACTCGACGAACTCGCAACACAAGGGACACGATATTTATACTGGTTTGGGCCACCATTGTGGGGTAATACCCTACTCCAATGTGGTGGTGGATTGCGTCTTGGGCTAATGATGAAAAGTACAAAGGGAAGAACAGCCTCCTGAGGAGAGGTGTTCTTGTGCTTGACCAACTTGTGGTTGTGAGGATTGATGTCTCTCCAATTAGTTGCTCCTCCTATTGTGGTGGCTAGTCCTATTTATAGACGACCTGGTCCTCTCCCCAAATATTGAACGGGAAGGGAGCCAACAACGACCAATTTGAAAGAGGACAGCTAGTACAGCTTATCCTGACAAAAGTATTCTTCACCTGCCAAAGGCTCTGGTGGTGACGCCGTCTTGGGCTCCACGGTGACCTCCGTCTTGCCGTCCTGCTGGTCTTGCTCTCGTTGCACCGATGTGGAAACCTTTGCTTGACGCATCAGTACTCTTCGTCTGTGCTTGCCTCCTTAACACCAAAGAGGAAACAAGGGCACTGTGCGCGCTGGCGCCCGCCTAACGCTCGCTTGGCCTTGGTTGTCATGGCTCATGTCACTGGAATCTCGCGAGGTTTGCCTTGCCTTGATCTCTCCGCCCCTCGCGAGCCAGCCTAGTGAGGCCGCTCCTGAGGAGGTCTTGTGTCGTCCGCCTTGCGGGGCTTGGTCCTTCGCGAGGGTCTTGAATGCTTGTCGGTGAAGATGGGCAGTACGGGCCCGGTTGCAGCGCCACGCCGCGGGCCGCAGGCAGGCAAGTCTGAGGACCCCTATTCCCAGAACGTCGACAATGGGTATATCATCCCGAGTTCGAGGGTGAAACGAGGTTTTTGCTGAGCTCCTGAATTGTACTTCCCTTGTCCATTCTTCCTTTTACGACTCTCAATATGATGCTGCTTCCCTTCAATCATAAGAGCCTTGTCTACCAACTCCTGGTAGTTGTTAAATGTTGCCACCATTAACTGCAGACTCATCTCATCATTCAGCCCTTCCATAAACTTCTCCTGTTTCGCGGCTTCTGTGGCCACATCATCTAGGGCATAAAGGGCTAACTTGCTAAACGCATCCACATACTGCCCCCACAGTATGGTTGCCTTGGAATAAGTTGCAAAACTCACGGTTCTTCATGATCATAGCTCCAGTTGAGACATGAGCAGTGCAGAAAGTGTGCTGAAACTATTCCCAAGTAACACTGGCTATAGGGAAAGTGGCTGTGTAATTTTCCCACCATGAGGCTGCGGGTCCATCCAATTGGTGTGCGGCAAAACGCAGCTTCTCAGGATCTGTGCGACCTGCGGTGGTCAACTCCCTTCCAATCCTGCGTAGCCAGTCATCAGCAACTATGGGCCCGGTGCTACTGGAAAACACCAGCGATTGTAACCTCAGAAAACGGGCTAAGTTATCAACTGGAGGGGGTGGCGATTGGTTGTTGTTGTTATTGTTGTTGTTGTTGTTGTTGTTGTTGTTGTTGTTGTTGTTGTTGTTGTTGTTGTTGTTGTCTTGAGTCTGAACGAGCAACTACATCAGTATATTCTGCTGTTGGATCAACTGAGTGAGCTCCAGTGGGAAGACAAATCCGGGGTCACATCTCGAAGGCATCTGATGGGTTTAGAGGGGAGATATTAGAATAGAAATGAGGTATAGTGATAAAGCACTACCCATATGCACATGAGACAAACACAAACATATGACACCAAAACAATTTCAAGCAAGGGCATACAATCGATCTAACTATCGTTAAAGTGCTCAAACTACTAATATATACATGGGGGGTACTACTTACAATATGGTGGTCTACTAAAATTTTTGATCAGTATAAGACTCCATGATATCTGCTCCAGCTTCGTCTTCATAATCATCATCATCATCACTAGGGTCAGAGTCGGTGTCGTCGATGATGATGTTGTCCTTGGGATGGTCGTTATCTCCTCCTGGCGCAGGGTCTCCCAGGAATAATCCTAGCTTCCTTGTTAGGTCGTCATTCTTCTTTACTAGTATGGTGATTTCCTCCTCGTATCCATCACGTATACACTTGAGTTCCACTTCAAGCTCCATGTTCCTAGTCATCAACTTCTTCAGATCTATCATGCGTGCGCACATTTGGTTCTCCTGGCAACGAATGTGCTGGTTTAACTCCTGGATGTAAGCTGCAATGGACCTGTCCTTCCTGGTGTTGGTCGTCTCCCATTGCTCATCTTAGCACCCACATATCTGGTAGATAGTCTCCTTAAGATCCTTGTGATAAAATTCGCCGATGCGTCCCATGGCGATGTGGGCTGCCATGCTCTTACATAGACTCACGTTTGGTGCATGAAAGGAAAACTCTATGGGTTCAGTTACTGGTGTGAATTTCCTTCGTGGAACTTGAACTCGAATCATCCAACGCTCCTCTTCTGGTAAAGTGGCGGTGTAGGTCCCGGTGAAGCTTGGTATTCCAATGTTCAGGTACCTAGTGACTTGCTTCAAGTGTCATCCAAAAGGTGTGTCTTCATCCGGCTGTGTAGACTTGTTCCTTGTGTCCGCCATCCTATAGAATAGAAGATGGAGAGAAGTTAAAAATGTGTCGAGAAGAGTGACGTATGGCTCATCTTAGTGGTCGTGTCCTACATTCAGCATGTGCTCTAATACCATCTTGTAGCGATCCGACCACAAACGGTCAAATTTCTGTGCATAAATGTCCTCCCTGGATTGCTGACACACATAGTACTTCGAAGGATTTATAATAGAGTAGCAATCGGACACTTATTACATCGAACGTCTCAATGGAGAAATTATTATAATAAATATATCTTAAGGCCATCTAAGTAAGATAAGAGCGGAGGGCTTGGAAGATAAACTGAGTCCACCAACTCCAATGGCATAGCTGAGTGCACGACAACGACCTAGCGCACCTTACTCTTCATCTGAAAAGTCCGCAACATGGTATGTTGCAGCCCGAAAACGGGTCAGCACATGGAATCTGATGGCAAGATAACACCGTAGAGAAAAGAACAAGTAAATACTATCACCACAAGCATATGTCGCTGGTGGAGGCTCTACAGTTATAATGTTTTTGTGAAAAGCCAATTTTTGCCAGCAAGAAAGGAATATATTTTATTTAGCTATCATGGTAGTTGTTAAACATTGAGAAGGTTCCTCCAACTCAATCCCAATTAAGAAGTAATTATCATCCCAAAAAATTAGTTTAGAGTGATGAGATCAACATGATAATCCAGATCCACATACTCAAGATGTCCATAACCGGGGACATGGCTAATCATGATTAGTTTGTACATTCTGCAGAGGTTTGTGCACTTTTCCCCACAAGACATGATCTCCTCCGTTGAATTTCTCGCACTGCATGATGTTTGAGAGACAGATAAACAAGACATAGTTTTTCAGAAGAATTAACTCTAACCCCGGGTAGACCGTACCAACCTACATCCCCTACAACTGCTAGCCTACCACTGGAAGAGGCCATGCAACTTACTCCACTATGCTAGAGCCCATAATAGCTTGTGGCTGCATACAAAAGTTTCTAGCATGAATAATCTTATGATCCGTTTGAGCCTGGGTGGCAAACCATAGGATGATCACACGGGTACTTCGGGATATCCTAGGACAAAACTGGATTCTCCAGGTGCCCGCAAACAACCCACCCAGATGTGTATTTAAGTAGCCACCTCATGTTAACCATTAATTAACAATCTCACATCTATCATGGATACACTCAAACCCAATCCACATCTATGAGCATAGCATGGCGATATAAGCATAATGTAGAAGTAACTCCCATGGGTTTGATAATAAAAGGGCAATAGGTTCTACCTCATCATCTACTTCCCAAAACCAAAATGTAAGAGATCCTACTCATGCAATGTTTGAGCGTTGTAACTAATGCACAAAAAACCGGGTAATAAAGCGGTATGATCAAAGTGTTGCTTGCCTTGCTGATGATCCGCAAAACCTAGTGACACATAGTAGCACGCTGCGCACTCCGGTAAATCTATCGCAAACAAAGAATAGCATACATAAGCACTCAAGCAAAGATGCAAGGGTAAAACTTCAAATAGGAAGATCCAAACTGAAAGTTCAACTAAAGAGCTTCGACTCGCAAAAAGAATCCATCAAAACGGAGGTACCGAACTAAAACTACGGTCAAAAGAACTTCGAATACAAATCTGCTTCAAACCAAATTTTAATATTGTCAAAACCTTGTTCAAGTTGATTAAACATAAAGAGGGGCTCGAGACGAAGATTTTTGCGTTGGTTTCACTGGATTTGGCCAAACGGTTAAGAAACGGCGAGGGTTTGAAGATCAGGGGCTAATTTGTGATAAAAATAATTGCGGATAGGTCCCTGGCCGAGAAAGAATATAAAAAAGAAAAAACTATGGCATGAACGTTTGCTAGCACGACCAATCTAACGAAAATCGTTCACTAACAGATCTAAACGAACGAACGTTCGTTGAGTAAACTAAATCGAATGAAACCGAAATAAAACCTGATCTTAAAAACCAATCTAGGGTTTTTACCAAAAATAAAACCAAAGAAAACCGGCGACTTTTCTGGCGAACTCCGGCGGACAGCGGCGGCGGGCTGCGACGCGGTGTTGGCGGCGGCGGTGGGTGGCGAGGCGCGGCGGCGAGGTGTGGCGGCGCTAGGCTAGCGGCTAGGGTTTCGGTCGGGCAGGCAGGGGCGGCGGCCTTGGTCGGCTTATAAAGCCTGAGCGGACAGAGTCCGGCTCGGGCACGGCCCATTAGGTCGGTTCGTTTTTTGAAAGATGATTCCTTTGAAAAAAAATCCTAATTAAATAAATAAAAATTTGAAAATGCCAAAAAAATGTCATCGTCTAAATAAAATATTTAGAACTTAGTGAACATTTCTTGGCGTAAAAATGCAATTTTGAAAAAATGCATATTTTTCTAATTCAAATAAAATAGCAATAAAAATCGAAAAAAATACTTATTTGATTTTAGCATTTTTCCTCCAATACATCATCTATTTTGGAGAAGTCATATTATCTCCTCTCATATATTTTTAGTATTGGAAATATTATTTGGAGAGAAAAATTATTAAAACCAAAGTGATCCCCTTTTCAATATTTCAATAAACTCAAATATGAAAATAACAAAATCCCCAACTCTCTCCCTGTGTCCTTGAGTTACTTAGGATTTACGATCAAAAAGCCAAAATGCAAATAAAATATGATATGCATATGATGACCTATGTATAACATTCCAAATTGAAAATTTGTGATGTTACAACATCTTATTTTTCTTAGTACGACGGTAGCAGTATGAGATGACCCCTTACTAAAATTTCAAGGTATAAGTGTTCTCCCTGAGTATGCACTGTTGGGATAGTTCGTCCTGCCGAGACACCACGTGATGATCGGGTGTGATCAGCACTACGTTCACATACGACGGGTGCAAGCTAGTTTTGCACACGCAGAATACTCGGGTTAAACTTGATGAGCCTAGCATATGCAGATATGGCCACGGAACACTTAGACCGAATGGGCGAGCGTGGATCATATAGTAGATATGATCAACAGAGTGATGTTCACCATTGAAAGCTTCTCCATCTCACGTGATGATCGGACATGGTTTAGTTGATATGGATCACGTGATCACTTAGATGATTAGAGAGATGTCTATCTAAGTGGGAGTTCTTAAGTAACTTGATTAATTGAACTTAAATTTATCATGAACTTAGTCCTGATAGTATTTGTATATCTATGTTGTAGATCAACTGCTCGCATATAGTTTCCCCATTTTATTTATGATATGTTCCTAGAGAAAACTATGTTGAAAGATGTCAGTAGCAATGATGCGGACTAGCTCCGTGATCTGAGGATTATCCTCATTTGTTGCATAGAAGAATTATGTCCTTGATGCACCGCTAGGTGACGGACATATTGGAGGAGCAGATGCAAACGTTATGAACGTTTGGCAAGCTCAGTATGATGACTACTTGATAGTTTAGTGCGGCATGCTTTACGGCTTAGAACCGGGACTTCCAAAACATTTTGAACGCCACGGAGCATATAGGATGTTCCAAGAGCTGAAATTGGTATTTCAAACTCATGCCCGAGTTGAGAGGTATGAGACCTCTGACAAGTACTTTGCCTACAAGATGGTGGAGAATAGCTCAACCAGTGAGCATGTGCTCAGAATGTCTGAGTACTACAATCGCTTGAATCAAGTGGGAGTTAATCTTCTAGATAAGATAGTGATTGATAAAGTTCTCTAGTCACTGCCACCAAGTTACTAGAACTTAGTGATGAACTATAATATGCTAGGGATGATGAAAACGATTCCCTAGCTCTTCGTGATCGACGAAGGTAGAAATCAAGAAAAGCATCAAATGTTGATGGTTGACAAAACCACTAGTTTCAAGTAAAAGGGCAGGGAAAGAAAGGGAACTTCAATAAGAATGGCAAGCAAGTAGTCACTCCCATGAAGAAGCCCAAAGATAGACCCAAGCCTGAAACTGAGTGCTTCTACTACAAAGGAAATGGTCACTGGAAGTGGAACTGCCTTAGATGCTTGGCGCATAAGAAGGATGGCAAAGTGAACAAAGGTATATTTGATATACATGTTATTGGTGTGTACTTTACTAGTGTTTATAGCAACCAATCAGTGTTTTGTACTGGTTCAGTTGCTAAGAGGAGTAACTCGAAATGGGAGTTGCAATATAAACAAAGACTAGTTAAGGACGAGCTGATGATGAGAGTTGGAAGTGATTCCAAGGTTGATAAGATCACCATCGCACACTCACTTTACCCTCGGGATTAGTGTTGAACCAAAAATGAATGTTATTTGGTGTTTGCGTTGAGCATAAATATGATTGGATCATGTTTATTGCAATACGGTTATTCATTTAAGTCAAAGAATAATTGTTGTTCTATCTACATGAATAAAACCTTCTATGGTCATACACTCAATATAAATGGTTTATTGAATCTCGATCATAGTAATACACAAATTCATAATATTGAAGCCAAAATATGCAAAGTTAATAATGATAGTGCAACTTATATGTGGCACTGTCGTTTAGGTCATATTGGTGTAAAGTGCATGAAGAAACTCCATGTTGCTGGACTTTTGGAATCACTTGATGCTTGCGAACCATGCCTCATGGGCAAGATGACTAGGACTCCGTTCTCCGGAACAATTGAGCAAGCAACTAACTTTTTGGAAATAATACATACTGATGTATGCGATCCGATAAGTGTTGAGGCTTGCGGCGGGTATCATTATTTTCCGACCTTCACAAATGATTTCAGCAGATATATGTATATATACTTAATGAAACATAAGTCTGAGACATTTGAGAAGTTCAAAGAATTTCAAAGTGAAGTTGAAAATCATCGTAACAAGAAAATAAAGTTTCTATGATCTGATCGCGGAGGCGAATATTTGAGTTACGAGTTTGGTCTTCATTTGAAACTATGTGGAATAGTTTTGCAACTCACGCCACCTAGAACACCATAGCATAATGGTGTGTCCGAACGTTGTAATCATACTTTATTGGATATGATGCAATCTATGATCTCTCTTACTGATTTACCACTACCGTTTTGGGGTCATGCATTAGAGACAGCTGCATTCCTGATAAATAGGGCACCATCTAAATACGTTGAGATGACACTGTATGAACTATGGTTTGGCAAGAAACCTAAGCTGTCATTTCTTAAAGTTTAGGGTTGCGATGCTTATGTGAAAAAGTTTTATACTGATAAGCTTGAACCCAAATCAGAGTAGTGCGCCTTCATAGGATACTGTTGGGCACACCTTCTATCATAGATCCGAAGGCAAGATATTTTGTTTCTAAGAATGGATCCTTTCTAGAGAAGGAGTTTCTCTCGAAATAAGTGAGTGGGAGGAAAGTAGAACTTGATGAGGTAATTGTACCTTCTTCCGAATTGGAAAGTAGTTCATCACAGAAATCAGTTCCAATGATTCCTACACCAATTAGTGAGGAAGCTAATGATGATAATCATGAAACTTCAGATAAAGTTACTACCAAACCTCATACGTTAACCAGAGTACGGTTCGCACAAGAGTGGTATGGTAATCCTGTTCTGGAAGTCATGTTACTAGACCATGACGAACCTATGAACTATGAGGAAGCGATGATGAGCCCAGATTCCGCAAAATGGCTTGAGGCCATGAAATCTGAGATGGGATCCATGTGTGAGAACAAAGTATGGACTTTGATTGACTTGCCCGATGATCGGCAAGTCATTGAGAATAAATGGATCTTCAAGAGGAAGACGGACACTAATAGTAGTGTTACTATATACAAACCTCGAATTGCCGCAAAAATATTTTCAACAAGTTCAAGGTGTTGACTATGATGAGATTTTCTCACTCGTATCGATGCTTAAAAGTCTGTCCGAATCATGTTAGCAGTTGCCACATTTTATAAAATCTGCTAAATGGATATCAAAATTGCATTCCTTAATGGATTTCTTAAAGAAGAGTTGCATATGATGCAACCAGAAGGTTTTGTCGATCCCAAAGGTGCTAACAAAGTGAGAAAGCTCCAGTGATCCATCTATGGACTGGTGCAAGAATCTTGGAGTTGGAATATATGCTTTGATAAAGTGATGAAAGCATATGGTTTTATACTGAATTGCGATGAAGCCTGTATTTACAAGGAAGTGAGTGGGAGCACTACAACATTTCTGATAAGTATATGTGAATGACATATTGTTGATCGGAAATAATGTAGAATTTTCAAGAAAGCATAAAGGAATGTTTGAAAGGAGTTCTTCAAAGAAAGACCTCGGTGAAGCTACTTACATATTGAGCATCAAGATCTCTAGAGGTAAATCAGGACGCTTGATATTTTCAATAAGTACATACCTTGACAAGATTTTGAAGTAGTTCAAAATGGAACAGTCAAAGAAGGAGTTCTTGCCTGTGTTGCAAGGTGTGAAGTTGACTAAAGACTCAAAACTCGACCACGGCAGAAAATAGAAAGAGAATGAAAAGTCATTCCCTATGCCTCAGTCATAGATTCTACAAAGTATGCTATGCTGTGTACCAGACCTATTGTGTACCTAACCAGAAGTTTGGCAAGAGGGTGCAATAGTGATCCAGGAATGGATCACTGGACAACTGTCAAAAATATCCTTAGTGGAATAAGGAAATGCTTCTCGGTTATGGAGGTGACAAAGAGTTCGTCGTAAAGAGTTACGTCGATGCAAGCTTTGACACCGATCTAGATGACTCTAAGTCTCGATCTAGATACATATTGAAAGTGGGAGAAATTAGCTAGAGTTGCTCCGTGCAAAGCATTGGAGGCATAGAAAATTTGCAAAATACATACGGCTCTGAATGTGGCAGACCCATTGACTAAATTTCTCTCACAAGCAAAACATGATCAGTCTTTGGGTGTTAATCGCATAGCGATGTGAACTAGATTATTGACTCTAGTCAACCCTTTGGGTGCTAGTCACATGGAGATGTGAACTAATCACATAAAGATGTGAACTATTGGTGTTAAATCACATGACGATGTGAACTAGATTATTGACTCTAGTGCAAGTGGGAGACTGAAGGAAATATGCCCTTGAGGCAATAATAAAGTTGTTATTTATATTTACTTATATCATGATAAATGTTTATTATTCATGCTAGAATTGTATTAATCGGAAACTTAGTACATGTGTGAATACATAGAAAAATAGAGTGTCCCTAGTATGCCTCTACTTGACTAGCTCGTTAATCCAAGATGGTTAAGTTTCCTAGCCAGGGACATGTGTTGTTATTTGATGAACATGATCAAATCATTAGAGAATGGTGTGATGGACAAGACCCATCCGCTAACTTAGCATAATGATCGTTCAGTTTTATTGCTACTGCTTTCTTCATGACTTGTACATGTTCCTCTGACTATGAGATTACGCAACTCCGGAATACCGGAGGAACACCTTGTCTGCTATCAAATGTGACAACGTAACTGGGTGATTATAAAGATGCTCTACAGGTGTCTCCAATGGTGTTTCTTGAGTTTGCATAGATCGAGATTAGGATTTGTCACTCCGTCTATCGGAGAGGTATCTCAGGGCCCTCTCGGTAATGTACATCACTATGAGTGTCGGTGTCAAAACCAGTGGATCTCGGGTAGGGGGTCCCGAACTGTGCGTCTAGGCCGGATGGTAACAGGAGGCAAGGGACACGAAGTTTTACCCAGGTTCGGGCCCTCTTGATGGAGGTAAAACCCTACGTCCTACTTGATTAATATTGATCATATGGGTAGTACAAGAGTAGATCTAGCATGAGATCAAAGAGGATAAACCCTAGAAGCTAGCCTATGGTATTATTGTTGTGTGAATGTGTTGTCCTACGGACTAAAACCCTCCGCTTTATATAGACACCGGATAGGGTTAGGGTTACATACAGTCAGTTACAATGGTAGAAGATCCACATATCCGTATGGCCAAGCTTGCCTTCCACGCCAAGGAAAGTCCCTCCCGGACATGGGACGAAGTCTTCAATCTTGTATCTTCATAGTCCAGGAGTCCGACTGAAGGTATAGTCCGGCCATCCGGACACCCCCTAATCCAGGACTCCCTCAGTAGCCCCTGAACCAGGCTTCAACGATGACGAGTCCGGCGCGCAGATTGTCTTCGGCATTGCAAGGCGGGTTCCTCCTCCAAGTACTTCATAGAAGATTTTGAACACAAAGATAGTGGCCAGCTCTGCAAAATAAGTTTCCACATATTGCCATAGAGAGAATAATATTTACACAAATCTAATCTGCTGACGTATTCCGTAGTATGATATCGCACCACGGCCAAGCCTTTATTCGAATCGTTTTATTGTCCCACCTCAGCGTGTTATGCGAGGCGGTTTCCTTGGCACGTCTTGTTAAAGCAGAGATCGTGTCCCCTTACTCCGGGATTCTCATCAATACGGGCGTGGGTAACCCAACCACGCCATTGATTACGGCGCTTGGGAGATAAGCGAGTTTTACCAGGCCGGTGGGGACGCATAGTCGCGTCCACCCATATAAGGGGATAAGGATCCACCTTTTCACCTACGCCTTCTTCCTCCTTTGCCTATCCATTTTCGCGCACTCGAGCTCCAGCGCCCAAGTCCGCACTCCCCACCTCAACCTTCTCCAGCCATGTCCGGAGCAGGAGGCAAGTGGATGGTCTCCTCCGTTACGGAGGGACACATCAAAAGACTAAGGAAGGTCGGATACTTGTCTAACGACATCGCGCACCGGCTTCCCAAAGAGGGGCAGCTCATCCCCACCCCTAGGCCCCATGAGAGGGTGGTGTTCCTCCCCCATTTCCTCCGTGGACTGGGCTTCCCTCTCCACCCATTTGTCCGGGGGCTCCTGTTCTACTATGGCCCGGATTTCCATGATCTGGCCTCGAACTTTGTCCTCAACATCTCGGCGTTTATCATCGTGTGCGAGGCCTTCCTCCACATCCGCCCCCATTTTGGCCTGTGGCTCAAGACTTTCAATGTCAAGCTGAAGGTGGTGCACGGCAACCAGGCGGAGTGCAGAGGCGCCATGGTGGGCAAGATGCCCAATGTCTTATGGCTCGAGGGGTCCTTTGTGGAGACCTGGAAGGGGTGGCTGAGGGAGTCCTGGATTAGGGGGTGACCGGATGGCCGGACTATACCTTTAGCCGGACTCCTGGACTATGAAGATACAAGATTGAAGACTTCGTCCCGTGTCCGGGAGGGACTTTCCTTGGCGTGGAAGGCAAGCTTCGCGACAGGGATATGAGGATCTCCTACCATTGTAACTGACTCTATGTAACCCTAACCCTATCCTGTGTCTATATAAACCGGAGGGTTTTAGTCCGTAGGACAACACATATACAAACCAATCATACCATAGGCTAGCTTCTAGGGTTTAGCCTCTCCGATCTCGTGGTAGATCTACTCTTGTACTACCCATATCATCAATATTAATCAAGCATGACATACGGTTTTACCTCCATCAAGAGGGCCCGAACCTGGGTAAAACTTCGTGTCCCTTGCCTTCTGTTACCATCCGGCCTAGAGGCACAGTTCGGGACCCCCTACCCGAGATCCGCCGGTTTTGACACCGGAAGTGGCAATCGGGGTGGTTTTACATCACCGAGCCGCGCGACCCTAAGTGGGTCACATCCCCCGAGTTCCGGTCCGGACCCCCAACGCGGCTCACGTCCTGGAAAGAGACGGGCCTGTCGTGGGGAAAAAAGCAGAGCTGACCAGACTCCAAACATGCATCCAAACCCTGGTGGACAAGCAGCTCAAGCTTGTCAACGTAGTCCAGGTTATGCTCATCCGCCGGATCCTCCCATGTCAACAACGGGCTTTCAACCTGTGGGAGTTCGACCCGACGCGGCACCGAACTTTGGGCAGGCTCTTCGACATGACGTATGAAGATGCCTGGAAGGTGCATTTCAAGGGCGCCGAGGCCCCCACATCCGCTACCGAGGATCACGGATTCAGCACGCAGCGTCACGCTCGTGCGGTACGCTGTTTTTACCATTTATAGCGATGCAGTCTAGGATGAGACCTTCCTCCCCGGACAGATCTTCGTCATCGGCGGCTTCGCACTGCGGGCCAATTCACTTGGCCATCTGGAGCAGATCGAAAGCTATGCCCCTGGCCATCAGTTCAGATTTGGAAGTTTAAACTACACGGCTGACATCCACAGGGACTTGATCCTCGACGGATTCGAGCCACTGCCTAGCGCGCCGCACTGTCACGACGAGCATGATCTGGCTCTGCCGCCGAACAGTGCCCTGGAGGCCGCACCCGCATCGGCTTTGACCCTTAATTCGGAGCCAACTGCGTCGATCGAGGATGGATGGTTGGACGCCACCTCGAGGGCTGCGAACCCAACGGCGATCGAGCCGAACACCAACCCTGCACTCCACGAGACTCGTGACTCCAAGGAGCCGGACTCCTCTCCGGACTCCGAACCCTCTGTGCCACTGCCGATCGAATCCAATTGGGCGCCTATCATGGAGTTTACTGCCACGGACATCTTTCAACACTCGCCTTTCGGCGATATTCTGAAGACACTAAAGTCTCTCTCTTTATCAGGAGAGCCCTGGCCGGACTACGGTCAGCAAGGTTGGGATACGGACGATGAAGAAATTCAAAGCCCACCCACCACCCACTTTGTAGCCATTGTCGACGATTTAACGGACATGCTCGACTTCGACTTCGAAGACATCGACAGCATGGACGCCGATGCAGGAGATGATGAAGAACCAGCACCTATTGGGCCCTGGAAAGCCACCTCGTCATATGACATATACATGGTGGACACCCCAAAAGAAGGAGATTGCGATGGAACTGCGGAGGATGACCCCTCCAAGAAACAGCCTAAGCGCCGGCGTCAGCGGCGCAACTCAAAATCCCGCCAAAGCAAATATGGTGATTCCAGCACGGGAGATAATAATAGTCCGGAAAGTGCCGAAGAAAACCCACTCCAGCAAGATTGAGCACAAGAGGATGGAGAAGACAACCCTCATGAGAGAGCGGCAGACCGAGAGGTCGAGGACGATAATTATGTGCCTCCCTCCGTAGATGAGGCAAGCCTCGACGACGGCGAATTCGTCGTGCCAGAGGATCCCGTGGAGGAAGAGCGTTTTCAACGCAGGCTTATGGCCACGGCAAGAAGCCTCAAGAAAAAACAGCAACAACTTAGAGATGATCAAGATTTTCTAGTCGACAGATGGACTGAAGTCCTTGCGGCCGAAGAGCATAAACTCGAACGCCCCTCCAAGAGGTACCCAAAGCGCAGGCTGCTACCCCGATTAGAAGAGGAAGCACTTAAACCTACATCACCAGCACTTGATACGACCGACCGGCCATCTCGTGGCCGCGACAAAGAGGCCCCTCGGCCCTCCACTCAAGCCGCACCCCGTACCAAGGGACGGGAAAACGCGCCAGACCTACGAGATATGTTGGAAGACAAGGCAAGGAAAACAAGGTCGATCTACGGATCACGTGGGAGCCCCACGACTCGAGATGATAACCGTCATGCCGGACACAAATCCGGTAGGGCCGAACATAGTAGACAAAGCTCATTGGAGCTATGTCGTGATATAGCCTAGTACAGAGGCGCCGCACACCCACTATGCTTCACAGACGAATAATGGATCATCAAATCCCCGAGGGTTTCAAATCCATAAACATCGAATCATATGATGGCACAACAGATTATGCGGTATGGATCGAGGATTATCTCCTTCATATCCACATGGCCCGCGGCGATGATCTCCACGCCATCAAATATCTCCCACTCAAGCTTAAAGGACCAGCTCGGCATTGGCTTAACAACTTGCCAACATGATCAATCAGTTGGTGGGAGGACCTGGAAGCCACATTCCTCGACAACTTCCAGGGCACTTATGTACTACCACCAGACGCCAATGACCTAAGCCACGTAATTCAGCAGCCAGAGGATTCGGCCAGGCAATTCTGGACACGGTTCCTAACAAAGAAAAATCAAATAGTGGACTTTCCGGACGCAGAGGCCCTAACAGCCTTCAAGCACAATATCCACGACGAGTGGCTTGCCCGGCACCTTGGACAGGAAAAGCAAAAATCTATGGCAGCACTCACGACACTCATGACCCGCTTTTGCACGGGAGAAGACAGCTGGCTTGCTCATAGCAATAATATAACCAAGAACCCTGGTAATTCGGATACCAGGGACAGTAGTGGCAGGTCGCGTCATAACAAGCAGAAGCACCGCATTAATGGCGACAATGCTGAGGATACGATAGTAAATGCTGGATTTAGAGGCTATAAATCCGGTCAGCGGAAAAAGGCATTCAACAGAAATCCTAGGGGCCCGTCCAGTTTGGACCGAATACTCGACCGCTTGTGCGAGATACATGGCACCCCCGAAAAGCTGACCAATCACACCAACGGGGATTGTTGGGTGTTCAAGCAGGCAGGCAAGTTAAATGCCGAAAATAAAGACAAGGGGCTGCATAGCGATGACGATGAAGAGCCCGGCCGCCGAACAACAGTGGGCAGAAGGGTTTTCCCCCACAAGTGCGGACGGTGAACATGATATACGCAACCCACATCCCCAAGAGGGAGCGGAAGCGCGCGTTAAGGGACGTATGCGTGGTAGAGCCAGTCGCCCGAAAGTTCAAACCATGGTCCTCCTGCCCGATCACCTTTGATCGAAGGGACCATCCCACTAGCACCCGTCATGGCGGATTCGCCGCATTGGTTTTAGACCCAATTATTGACGGATTTCATCTCACTAGAGTCCTTATGGATGGCGGCAGCAGCCTGAACCTGCTTTACTAGGATACAGTGCGGAAAATGGGCATATATCCCTCGAGGATTAAGCCCACCAAAACGACCTTTAGAGGCGTAATACCAGGTTTAGAGGCCAACTGTACAGGCTCAGTCACACTTGAAGTGGTCTTCGGATCTCCGGATAATTTCTGAAGCGAGGAGTTAATCTTCGACATAGTCCCATTCCGCAGTGCCTATCACGCACTGCTCGGGCGAACCGCATTCACCAAGTTCAATGCGGTACCGCACTACGCATACCTGAAGCTCAAGATGCCACGCCCTCGAGGAGTAATTATGGTCAATGCAAACACCGAACGCTCCCTCCAAACGGAGGAGCACACGGCGGCCCTTGCAGTGGAAGCACAAAGCAGCCTCTCCAGGCAATTCTCGAGTCTGGCCATTAAACGTCCGGACACCGTCAAGCGCGCCCAGAGTAACCTACAACAAGACCGCCTGGCATGTTCCGAGGAGGCGTAGCAATGCGGCCCCAACCCCGGCCCTCGCAAAAATGCGACACCAGCACTTCGCGTACATAACTACGCTCTAGAAATACCATGGGTACAGGGGGAGGGGCACCATCACGGCATGCACGAAACATGGCTTAAACCGCACCAGGGGCTGCCGTTTTTTTAATTTTCTCTTACTTTCAGGACTCCATTCTTCGGAAGGCTTGTTCGGCAGTTCAATTGCCGCACAAACGATGCAAGAACCAGGGAAGCAGACAAGCCATGCCGCATTACGGAACTCCCAGGTGGTCTCTATCACAAGCAGTATACCTGTTTCGCATACCATTCCGCAGCCTGCCCCTGGAGCGGACATGTTAAATAGTCCAACCTTTTGCTTATCGCATTATTTGTATCGTTCTGCTCCTTTTTAATAAACAATGCATAGCTTTTGTCTATTTTTGCATTGCTCTTTTTTTTACAAATATATGTTCCTTAACAACATGTTGCACCTGTACACTTTGGTACGGCCAAAATACACCAGGGGCTTCAGTACCCCTCACTATGGTGTGAGAAGTCCGAACACTTTAACAAGTGCGGCACCCCGAACTTATAGCATTATATGCATCGGCTCCGAATCATGTCTTGGGTCAATAGTTGGGTTTGCCCGGCTCCTATGTTTTGGTGCCTTACGTTCCGCTATATCGGCTAAGGTAGCACTAGGAGAACTACTGCGATTGTGCCCCAGTTGAGCTGGGTCGAGCACCTCAGTAGAGAAAGCTAAAACTGACTGTCATGATGAAGCGAGTGCTGGTCGCTGTTCGAGAGGTTTTTTCGAGTCCCTAAAGACTTATGCCGCTCCGGGCGAGGAGTCGGCTCTGTCCGGCCAAGGCGTGGATAGCGCCCCAAACTCAGGCTTCCGAATACCAGGGGCTTCGCCGAAATTTAAAATTATAGAATTCTATGGCTAAGTGAGATTGTTCAAGCATTATAGTCCGATTGCCTTGTTTGTTGTGCTGAGCGCCTCCCTCGAAGGACCCAAACATGGGAAAAAGAGTGCTCAGGTTTATCCCCGAACACCCCAGCACTAGCGGCACGGGGGCAGAAGCCAACGACTCGCCATCTCTCAGAATTGATAAACAGCCGCACAGAAGGTAATATTTTAAATTCCAACAGCATTGCTTAGCGCATATGAACAAGTTTTCAGCGCACAGGACAAAACAAGCGAGTTCTACTCAAAAATTACATCCCTGGAACATTCATCCGCCATAAGGCAGGCACCCTTCTGAACATCCTTATAATAATTCTCGGGCTTGCGATGCTCCTTCCCCGGCGGTGGCCCGTCCTTCACAAGCTTCTCAGCATCCAGCTTGCCCCAGTGCACCTTAACACGGGCAAGGGCCCTACGGGCACCTTCAATGCAGACGGAGCGCTTGATGACGTCGTGCCTTGGACAGGCCCCAACCAGCTGCCGCACCAGCCCGAAATAGCTCCCAGGCAGAGCCTCTCCAGGCCACAACCGAACTCTGAGGCCCTTCATGGCCTGTTCGGCCGCCTTGTGGAGCTCGTCCAGTTGCTTTAGCTGGTCGCTCAGGGGCACGGAGTGTCCGGCCTCAGCATACTGAGACCAGAACACCTTCTCTGTCGAGCTGCCCTCCTCGGCTCGATAGAATGCAGCGGCATCGGACACACTCCGGGGAAGATTTGCGAATGCTCCTAGAAAACTCCGGATTCGGGTAAGTAACAAGTAACTGACGTTTATGTGTTTGCTTTGTATAAAGAATGCCTTACCCGCCGCTATCTTTTTCACCTCATCCAACTCCTGGAGGATCTTCTGGGATTCGGCCTTCGCAGACTTGGCATTTTCAACAGCCACAGCGAGCTCGGATGCTCGCGTCCTTGAGTCAAGCTCCAAACTCTCATGCTTTTCCATTAGAGCCTGGAGCTCTTGCTGCACCTTGCCAACCTCGGCCTCATACTTCTTCCACTCGGTGCGCTCCGTGGCTGCACTCTTCTCGCCCTCGAGCAGCGCTTGCTTAAGGGCCGCCACCTTAGACGTGGCCCCTACAATAGCCACGATAATCCTGTCATTGTTTGCAATTGCACTTATATATATATATATTTACATAAGGTATTTCTTACCTTCCTCGTCCTTGAGATGCTTCTTGGCATGCCCGAGCTCTTGCTCGGACTGCTCGAGGTTCTGCTTTAGCGTGTCCACCTTCGCAGTCAGTGCGGCGGACGCCAGCAGAGAAGCCTGCATATGCATATTGACTCCTTTTTGTTAGACTCCTCCGAATTTTATTTGATCCTCTATTAGGCTTTTCTTCCCGAATGCCAAACAGAGCATCAGGGGCTACTGTCTATGCGGTAATATTATTTACACATTTTTACTCACCTCAAAGCCTGTTAAAAGGCTAGCACAAGCTTCAGTCAGTCCGTTCTTGGCGGACTGAACCTTCTGGACCACCGCACTCATAATGGTGCGGTGCTCCTCGTCGATGGAGGCAACCTTGAGCGCCTCAACAGATTGTCCGCCGCCTCCGGTTGGACGGGGGTTACCGGCACCGAGGGCTTGCTCCTCTTGGAAGGAGGTCGCCCGCCGGACTCTGGAACCTTTGAAGGTTGCGGAGCGGTGTCCGGCCTAGAGCCGGACTTGGAGCCCTGGGGGGTTTTATCCCCTTTACTCCCGGAGTCCGGGAGATCGCCTTGCGGCACCTCCAGGACCACCTCCTCCCGGCTGGGAACCTGTTGGGACAACACTTCGGCGTCATCCGTAGGGCGGGGGGAGGAAGCCGTCGGAAGCGAATTCACATCCGACGAGTCTAGTGAACCGCTCGACGACGCGTCGAGCCGGTCTTTGTGTGGGCTGCATAATCATATTCGACATAAGGGAAAGCTGTGCAATAAAGGAATACTATGAGTTACTATGGTATCTCGATACTTACGATTTCGCCAGGGGCTTGGCACTGGGCGGCCACTCCTCTTCGCCGTCGTCGGCGTTGGTGGAGTAGTCCGGAGGAAGGGTTGTCCCCTTCTTGGACCCTTTGGCCTCCCCAGTTGGGGCGGCCTTCCTTTTCTTCCCTTCCCGCGCTGGAGGGGGAGAGGTCTCTTCTTCCTCCTCGTCTTCATGGGAGGACTGCGTCTTGGAGCCATCGGATGATGAATCCGACACCTCCGGGCGCCAGGAACTCTTTCGAGTCACCTTGGCCTTCTTCTTGACCTTCTTCTCCGGCACCACATAGGGTGCCGGAACCAGCAGCCTCGCCAAGTGAGCATCCGCTAGGCCTTTGGGCAAAGGAGCTGGACAGTTGATCTGTCCGGACGTCTCCTGCCAATCCTGTCAAAGGTAAGGGAGCTTAGATCTCGCATGGAGTCAAACTATGAAAAACTAATACCCTATAAAAGGTAAAAACAGTGTACCGCACGAGCGTGACGCTGCGTGCTGAATCCGCGATCCTCGGTAGCGGATGCGGGGGCCTCGGCGCCCTTGAAATGCACCTTCCAGGCATCTTCGTACGTCGTGTCGAAGAGCCTACCCAAAGTTCGGTGCCGCGCCGGGTCGACCTCCCACAGGTTGAAAGCCCGTTGTTGACATGGGAGGATCCGACGGATGAGCATAACCTGGACTACATTGGAAAGCTTGAGCTGCTTGTCCACCAGGGTTTGGATGCATGTTTGGAGTCCGGTCAGCTCTCCTTTATTACCCCATGATAGGCCCGTCTCTTTCCAGGACGTGAGCCGCGTCGGGGGTCCGGACCGGAACTCGGGGGCTGCGACCCACTTAGGGTCGCCCGGCTCGGTGATGTAAAACCACCCCGATTGCCAACCCTTCAGGGTCTCCACAAAGGAGCCCTCGAGCCATAAGACGTTGGGCATCTTGCCCACCATGGCGCCTCCGCACTCCGCCTGGTTGCCGCGCACCACCTTCGGCTTGACATTGAAAGTCTTGAGCCACCGGCCGAAATGGGGGCGGATGCGGAGGAAGGCCTCGCACACGACGATAAACGCCGAGATGTTGAGGACAGAGTTGGGGCCCAGATCGTGGAATTCCAGGCCATAGTAGAACATGAGCCCCCAAACAAATGGGTGGAGAGGGAAGCCCAGTCCGCGGAGGAAATGGTGGAGGAAGACCACCCTCTCATGGGGCCTAGGGGTGGGGATGAGCTGCCCCTCTTCGGGAAGCCGGTGTGCGATGTCGTTAGACAAGTATCCGGCCTTCCTTAGTCTTTTGATGTGTCCCTCCATAACGGAGGAAACCATCCACTTGCCTCCCGCTCCGGACATGGCTGGAGAAGCTTGAGGTGGGGAGTGCGGACTTGGGCGCTGGAGCTCGAGTGCGCGGAAATGGATACGCAAAGGAGGAAGAAGGCGTGGGTGAAAAGGTGGATCCTTATCCCCTTATATGGGTGGACGCGACTATGTGTCCCCACCGGCCTGGTAAAACTCGCTTATCTCCCAAGCGCCATAATCAATTGCGCAGTTGGGTTACCCACGGCCGTATTGATGAGCATCCAAGAATAAGGGAACACGATCTCTACTTTAACAAGACGTGCCAAGGAAACCGCCTCACATAACATGCTGACGTGGGACAATTAAACGATTCGAATAAAGGCTTGGCCGTGGTGCGATGTCACACTACGGAATACGTCAGTAGATTAGATTTGTGTAAATATTATTCTCTCTATGGCAATATGTGGAAACTTATTTTGCAGAGCCGGACACTATCTTTGTGTTCAAAATCTTCTATGATGTACTTGGAGGAGGAACCTGCCTTGCAATGCCGAAGACAATCTGCGCGCGGGACTCGTCGTTATTGAAGCCTGGTTCAGGGGCAACTGAGGGAGTCCTGGATTAGGGGGTGTCCGGATGACCGGACTATACCTTCAGCCGGACTCCTGGACTATGAAGATACAACATTGAAGACTTCGTCCCGTGTCCGAGAGGGACTTTCCTTGGCGTGGAAGGCAAGCTTGGTGATACGGATATGAGGATCTTCTACCATTGTAACCGACTCTATGTAACCCTAACCCTATCCGGTGTCTATATAAACCGGAGGGTTTTAGTCCATAGGACAACACATATACACAACAATCATACCATAGGCTAGCTTCTAGGGTTTAGCCTCTCCGATCTCGTGGTAGATCTACTCTTGTACTACCCATCTCATCAATATTAATGTAGCAGGACATAGGGTTTTACCTCCATCAAGAGGGCCCGAACCTGGGTAAAACTTCGTGTCCCTTGCCTCCTGTTACCATCCGGCCTAGACGCACAGTTCGGGACCCCCTACCCGAGATCCGCCGGTTTTGACACCGGAAGTGGCAATCGGGGTGGTTTTACATCACCGAGCCGCGCGACCCTAAGTGGGTCACATCCCCCGAGTTCCGGTCCGGACCCCCAACGCGGCTCACGTCCTGGAAAGAGACGGGCCTGTCGTGGGGAAAAAAGGAGAGCTGACCAGACTCCAAACATGCATCCAAACCCTGGTGGACAAGCAGCTCAAGCTTGTCAACGTAGTCCAGGTTATGCTCATCCGCCGGATCCTCCCATGTCAACAACGGGCTTTCAACCTGTGGGAGTTCGACCCGACGCGGCACCGAACTTTGGGCAGGCTCTTCGACATGACGTATGAAGATGCCTGGAAGGTGCATTTCAAGGGCGCCGAGGCCCCCACATCCGCTACCGAGGATCACGGATTCAGCACGCAGCGTCACGCTCGTGCGGTATGCTGTTTTTACCATTTATAGGGTATTAGTTTCTCATAGTTTGACTCCATGCGGGATCTAAGCTCCCTTACCTTTGACAGGATTGGCAGGAGACGTCCGGACAGATCAACTGTCCAGCTCCTTTGCCCGAAGGCCTAGCGGACGCTCACTTGGCAAAGCTGCTAGTTCCGGCACCCTATGTGGTGCCGGAGAAGAAGGCCAAGAAGAAGGACAAGGGGACTCGAAAGAGTGCCCGGCGCCCGGAGGTGTCGGAATCATCATACGACGGCTCCAAGACGCACTCCTCCCATGAAGACGAGGAGGAAGAAGAGACCTCTCCCCCTCCAGCGCGGGAAGGGAAGAAAAGGAAGGCCGCCCCAACTGGGGAGGCCAAAGGGTCCAAGAAGGGGACAACCCTTCCTCCGGACTACGCCTGCTCGGAACGTGCCAGGCGGTCTTGTTGTAGGTTACTCCGGGCACGCTTGACGGTGTCCGGACGTTTAATGGCCGGACTAGAGAATTGCCTAGAGAGGATGCTTTGTGCTTCCACTGCAAGGGCCGCCATGTGCTTCCATTGACCATAATTACTCCTCGAGGGCCTGGCATCTTGAGCTTAAGGTATGCGTAGTGCAGTACCGCATTGAACTTGGCGAATGCGGTTCGCCCGAGCATTGCGTGATAGCCACTTCGGAATGGGACTATGTCGAAGATTAACTCCTCGCTTCGGAAATTATTCAGAGATCCGAAGACCATTTCAAGTGTGACTGAGCCTGTACAGTTGGCCTCTACACCTGGTATTACTCCTCTAAAGGTCGTTTTGGTGGGCTTAATCCTCAAGGGATCTGTGCCCATTTTCCGCACTGTATCCTGGTAAAGCAGGTTCAGGCTGCTGCCGCCATCCATAAGGACTCTAGTGAGATGAAATCCGTCAATAATTGGGTCTAAAACCAATGCGGCGAATCCGCCATGACGGGTGTTAGTGGGATGGTCCCTTCGATCAAAGGTGATCGGGCAGGAGGACCATGGGTTGAACTTTGGGGCGACTGGCTCTACCGCGTATACGTCCCTTAATGCGCGCTTCCGCTCCCTGTTGGGGATGTGGGTTGCATATATCATGTTCACCGTCCGCACTAGCGGGGGAAAACCCTTCTGTCCACTGTTGTTCGGCGGCCAGGGCTCTTCATCGTCATCGCTATGCAGCGCCTTGTCTTTATTTTCGGCATTTAACTTGCCTGCCTGCTTGAACACCTAACAATCCATGTTGGTGTGATTGGCCGGCTTTTTGGGGGTGCCATGTATTTGGCACAAGCGGTCTAGTATTCGGTCCAAACTGGACGGGCCCCTAGGATTTCTGTTGAATGGCTTTTTCCGCTGACCGGATTTGTAGCCTCTGAATCCGGCATTTACTGCCGTATCCTCAGCATTGTCACCGTTAATGCGGCGCTTGTTCTTGTTACGACACGACCTGCCACTACTGTCCCTGGTATCCGAATTACCAGGGTTCTTGGTTACATTGGTGCTACGAGCAAGCCAGCTGTCTTCTCCCGCGCAAAAGCGGGTCATGAGTGTCGTGAGTGCTGCCATAGATTTCGGCTTTTCCTGTCCAAGGTGCCGGGCAAGCCACTCGTCGCGGATATTGTGCTTGAAGGCTGCTAGGGCCTCTGCGTCCGGACAGTCCACTATTTGATTTTTCTTTGTTAGGAACCGTGTCCAGAATTGCCTGGCCGATTCCTCTGGCTGCTGAATTATGTGGCTTAGGTCATCGGCGTCTGGTGGTAGCACATAAGTGCCCTGGAAGTTGTTGAGGAATACGGCTTCCAAGTCCTCCCAACAACTGATTGATCCTGTTGGCAAGCTGTTAAGCCAATGCCAAGCTGGTCCTTTAAGCTTGAGTGGGAGGTATTTGATGGCGTGGAGATCATCGCCGCGGGCCATGTGGATATGAAGGAGATAATCCTCGATCCATACCGCAGGATCTGTTGTGCCATCGTATGATTCGATGTTTACGGGTTTGAAACCCTCGGGAATTTGATGATCCATTGCTTCGTCTGTGAAGCATAGTGGGTGTGCGGCGCCTCTGAACTGGGCTATATTACGACGTAGCTCCAATGAGCTTCGTCTACTATGTTTGGCCCTACTGGATTTGTGTCCGGCGTGACGGTTATCGTCACGAGTCCTGGGGCGCCCAGACGATCCGTAGATCGATCTTGTTTGCTTTGCCTTGTCCTCCAACATATCTCGCAGGTCTGGCGCATTTTCCCGTGCCTTGGTATGGGGTGCGGCTTGAGTGGAGGGCCCAGAGGCCTCTCTGTCGCAGCCACGAGGTGGTCGGTCGGCCGTATCAAGTGCTGGTGATGTAGGTTTAAGTGCTTCCTCCTCTAATCGGGGTAGCAACCTGCACTTTGGGTAGCTCTTGGAGAGGCGTTCGAGTTTATGCTCTTCGGCCGCAAGGACTTCAGTCCATCTGTCAACTAGCAAATCTTGATCAGCTCTAAGTTGTTGCTGTTTTTTCTTGAGGCTTCTTGCCGTGACCATAAGCCTGCGTTGAAAACGCTCTTGCTCGAAGGGATCTTCTGGCATGACAAATTCGTCGTCGTCGAGGCTTGCCTCGTCTTCGGAGGGAGGCATATATTTATCGTCCTCAACCTCTCTGTCTGCCGCTCTCTCATGAGGGCTGGCTTCTCCATCCTCCTGTGCTGAATCTTGCTGGAGGGGGTTTTCTTCGGCACTCTCCAGAGTATTATTATCTCCCGTGCTGGAATCGCCGTATTTGCTTTGGCGGGATTTTGAGCGGCGCCGCTGATGCCGGCGCTTAGGCTGTTTCTTCGAGGGGTCATCCTCCGCTGTTCCATCGCCATCTCCTTCTTTTGGAGTGTCCACCATGTATATATCATATGACGAGGTGGCTTTCCAGGGCCCAATAGGCGCTGGTTCTTCATCGTCTCCTGCATCAGCGTCCATACCGTCGATGTCTTCGAAGTCGAAGTCGAGCATGTCGGTTAAATCGTCGATAGTGGCTACAAAGTGGGTCGTGGGTGGGCTTTGAATTTCTTCATCGTCCGTATCCCAACCTTGCTGACCGTAGTTCAGCCAGGGCTCTCCTGATAAAGAGAGAGACTTTAGTGTCTTCAGAATATCGCCGAAAGGCGAGTGTTGAAAGATGTCTGCGACAGTAAAATCCATGATCGGCGCCCAATCGGATTCGATCGGCAGGGGCGCGGAGGGTTCGGAGTGCGGAGAGGAGTCCGGCTCCTTGGAGTCACGAGTCTCGCGGAGTGCAGGGCTGGTGTTCGGCTCGATCACCGTTGGGATCGTAGCCCCCAAGGTGGCATCCAACCATCCATCCTCGATCGGCGCAGTTGGCTCCGAATTAAGGGTCGAAGCCGATGCGGGTGCGGCCTCCAGGGCACTGTTCGGCGGCAGAGCCAGATCATGCTCGTCGTGACAGTGCGGCGCGCTCGGCAGTGGCTCGAATCCGTCAAGGATCATGTCCCCGCAGATGTCAACCGTGTAGTTTAAACTTCCAAATCTGACCTGACGGCCAAGGGCATAGCTTTGGATCAGCTCCAGATGGCCAAGTGAATTGGACCAAAGTGCGAAGCCGCCGAAGACGAAGATATGTCCGGGAAGGAAGGTCTCACCCTGGACTGCATCGCTATTGATGATAGTAGGAGCCATCAAGCCTGACGGCGACGACACAGAGGAACTCTCAATGAAAGCACCAATGTCGGTGTCAAAACCGGCAGATCTCAGGTAGGGGGTCCCGAACTATGCGTCTAGGCTGGATGGTAATAGGAGGCAAGGGACACGAAGTTTTACCCAGGTTCGGGCCCTCTTGATGGAGGTAAAACTGTTGGGGAACGTAGTAATTTCAAAAAAATTCCTACGCACACGCAAGATCATGGTGATGCATAGCAACGAGGGGGAGAGTCTGATCTACATACACATGTAGATCGCAACGGAAGCGTTGACACAATGTAGAGGAAGTTGTCGTACGTCTTCTTCCCGATCCGACCGATCCAAGCATCGTTACTCCGGCACCTCCGAGTTCTTAGCACACGTACAGCTCGCTGACGATCCCCGGGCTCCGATCCAGCAAAGCTTCGGGGAGGAGTTCCGCCAGCACGACGACGTGGTGACGATCTTGATGTTCCACTGTCGCAGGGCTTCGCCTAAGCACCGCTACAATACGACCGAGGTGGAATATGGTGGCAGGGGGCACCGCACACGGCTAAGGAACGATCACGTGGATCAACTTGTGTGTCTAGAGGTGCCCCCCTGCCCCCGTATATAAAGGAGCAAGGGGGAGGAGGCCGGCCATAGGAGAGGCGCGCCAGGTGTGGAGTCCTACTAGGACTCCGAGTCCTAGTAGGAGTCCACCAAGAGGGGAGGAAGGGAGAAGGAAGTGGAGGAGTAGGAAAGGTGGCCGGCCCCCTTTTCCCTAGTCCAATTCGGACTAGAGGGGAGGGGGGCGCAGCAGCCTTTTTCCTCTTCCCACTAAAGCCCATCAAGGCCCATTACTTCTCCCGTAACTACCCGGTACTCCGAAAAATACCCGAATCACTCGGAACCTTTCCGATGTCTGAATATAGTCGTCCAATATATCGATCTTTATGTCTCGACCATTTCGAGACTCCTCGTCATGTCCCCGATCTCATCCGGGACTCCGAACTCCTTCGGTACATCAAAACTCATAAACTCATAATATAACTGTCATCGAAACCTTAAGCGTGCGGACCCTACGGTTCGAGAACAATGTAGACATGACCGAGACACGTCTCCGGACAATAACCAATAGCGGGACCTGGATGCCCATATTGGCTCCTACATATTCTACGAAGATCTTTATCGGTCAGACCGCATAACAACATACGTTGTTCCCTTTGTCATCGGTATGTTACTTGCCCGAGATTCGATCGTCGGTATCCAATACCTAGTTCAATTTCGTGAGCGGCAAGTCTCTTTACTCGTTCCGTAATAAAACATCCCGCAACTAACTCATTCGTTGCAATGCTTGCAAGGCTTTAAGTGATGTGCATTACCGAGAGGGCCCAGAGATACCTCTCCGACAATCGGAGTGACAAATCCTAATCTCGAAATACGCCAACCCAACATCTACCTTTGGAGACACCTGTAGTACTCCTTTATAATCACCGAGTTACGTTATGACGTTTGGTAGTACCCAAAGTGTTCCTTCGGTAAACGGGAGTTGCATAATCTCATAGTCATAGGAACATGTATAAGGCATGAAGAAAGTAATAGCAACATACTAAACGATCGGGTGCTAAGCTAATGGAATGGGTCATGTCAATTAGATCATTCATCTAATGATGTGATCCCATTAATCAAATAACAACTCTTTGTCCATGGTTAGGAAACATAACCATCTTTGATTAACGAGCTAGTCAAGTAGAGGCATACTAGTGACACTCTGTTTGTCTATGTATTCACACATGTATTATGTTTCCGGTTAATACAATTCTAGCATGAATAATAAATATTTATCATGATATAAGGAAATAAACAATAACTTTATTATTGCCTCTAGGGCATATTTCCTTAAGTCTCCCACTTGCACTAGAGTCAATAATCTAGATCACATCACCATGTGATTAACATCGATAGTTCACATCATCATGTGATTAACACCCATAGTTCACATCGCCATGTGACCAACACCCAAAGGGTTTACTAGATTCAGTAATCTAGTTCACATTGCTATGTGATTAACACCCAAAGAGTACTAAGGTGTGATCATGTTTTGCTTGTGGGAGAATCTTAGTCAACGGGTCTGCCACATTCAGATCCACATGTATTTTGCAAATTTCTATGTCAACAATGTTCTGCATGGAGCTACTCTAGCTAATTGCTCCCACTTTCAATATGTATCTAGACCGAGACTTAGAGTCATCTAGATTATTGTCAAAACTTGCATCGGCGTAACCCTTTACGACGAACCTTTTAATCACGTCCATAATCGAGAAACATATCCTTATTTCACTAAGGATAATTCTGACCGCTGTCCAGTGATCTACTCCTAGATCACTATTGTACTCCATTGCCAAATCAGTGCAGGGTATACAATAGATCTGGTATACATCATGACATACTTTATAGAACCTATGGCCAAGGCATAGGGAATGACTTTCATTCTCTTTCTATCTTCTGCCGTGGTCGGGCTTTGAGTCTTACTCAACTTCACACCTTATAATACAGGCAAGAACTCTTTCTTTGACTGCTCCATTTTGAACTACTTCAAAATCTTGTCAAGGTATGTACTCATTGAAAAAGCTTATCAAGCATCTTGATCTATCTCTATAGATCTTGAAGCTCAATATGTAAGCAGCTTCACCGAAGTCTTTCTTTGAAAAACTCCTTTCAAACACTCCTTTATGCTTTACAGAATAATTCTACATTATTTCCGAGCAACAATATGTCATTCACATATACTTATCAGAAATGTTGTAGTGCTCCCACTCACTTTCTTGTAAATACAGGCTTCACCGCAAGTCTGTATAAAACTATATGCTTTGATCAACTCATCATAGCGTATATTCCAACTACGAGATGCTTGCACCAGTCCATAGATGGATCGCTGGAGCTTGCACATCTTGATAGCACCTTTCAGATTGACAAAACCTTCTGTTGCATCATATACAACTCTTCTTTAATAAATACATTAAGGAATGCAATTTTGTTTATCCATTTCCCAGATTTCATAAAATGCGGCAATTACTAACATGATTCGGACAGACTCAAGCATAGATACGAGTGAGAAGCTCTCATCGTAGTCAACACCTTGAACTTGTCGAAAACCTATTGCGACAATTCTAGCTTTCTAGATAGTAACACTACTATCAGCGTCCGTCTTCCTCTTGAAGATCCATTTATTCTCAATTGCTTGCCGATCATCGGGCAAGTCAACCAAAGTCCAAACTTTGTTCTCATACATGGATCATATCTCAGATTTCATGGCCTCAAACCATTTCGCGGAATCTGGGCTCATCATCGCTTCCTCATAGTTCGTAGGTTCTTCATGGTCAAGTAACATGACCTCCATAACAGGATTATCATACCACTCTAGTACGGATCTCACTCTGGTTTACCTACGAGATTCGGTAGTAACTTGATCTGAAGTTACATGATCATCATCATTAGCTTCCTCACTAATTGGTGTAGTAGTCACAAGAACAGATTTTTGTGATGAACTACTTTCCAATAAGGGAGAAGGTACAATTACCTTATCAAGTTTTCTACTTTCCTCCCACTTACTTCTTTCAAGAGAAACTCCTTCTCTAGAAAGGATCCATTATAAGCAACGAATGTCTTGCCTTAGGATCTGTGATAGAAGGTGTACCCAACAGTCTCCTTTGGGTATCCTATGAAGACATATTTCTCCGATTTGGGTTTGAGCTTATCAGGATGAAACTTTTTCTCATAAGCATCGCAACCCCAAACTTCAAGAAACGACAACTTTGGTTTCTTGCCAAACCATAGTTCATAAGGCGTTGTCTCGACGGATATAGATGGTGCCCCTTTTTTAACGTGAATGCTGCTGTCTCTAATGCATGACCCCAAAAACGATAGTGGTAAATCGGTAAGAAACATCATAGATTGCACTATATGAAATAAAGTACGGTTATGACATTCGGACACACCATTATGCTGTGGTGTTCCAGGTGGCGTGAGTAGTGAAACTATTTCACATTGTTTTAACTGAAGACCAAACTTGTAACTCAAATACTCTTTTCCACGATCAGATCGTAGAAACTTTATTTTCTTGTTACGATGATTTTCCACTTCACTCCGAAATTATATGAACTTTTCAAATGTATCAGACTTCTATTTCATTAAGTAGATATACCATATCTGCTCAAATCATCTGTGAAGGTCAGAAAATAATGATACCCGTTGCAAGCCTTAAATATTCATCGGACCACATACATCAGTATGTATGATTTCCAACAAATCTGTTGCTTACTCCATTGTTCCGGAGAACGGCGTTTTAGTCATCTTGCCCAAAAGGCATGGTTCGCAAGCATCAAGTGATTCATAATCAAGTGATTCCGAAAGCCCATCAGCATGGAGTTTCTTCATGCGCTTTATACCAATATGACCTAAACGGCAGTGCCACAAATAAGTTGCACTATCATTATTAACTTTGCATCTTTTGGTTTCAATATTATGAATATGTGTATCACTATGATCGAGATCCAACGAACTTGTTTCATTGGGTGTATGACCATCGAAGGTTTTATTCATGTAAACAGAACAACAATTATTCTCTGACTTTAATGAATAACCGTATTGCAATAAACATGATCAAATCATATTCATGCTCAACGCAAAAACCAAATAACACTTATTTAAGTTCAACACTAATCCCGAAAGTATAGGGGAGTGTGCGATGATGATCATATCAATCTTGGAACTACTTCCAACACACATCGTCACTTCACCCTTAACTAGTCTCTGTTTATTCTGCAACTCCTGTTTCGAGTTACTACTCTTAGCAACTGAACCAATATCAAATACTGAGGGGTTGCTATAAACACTAGTAAAGCACACATCAATAACATGTATATCAAATATACTTTTGTTCACTTTGCCATCCTTCTTATCCGCCAAATACTTGGGGCAGTTCCGCTTCCAGTGACCAGTCCCTTTGCAGTAGAAGCACTTAGTCTCAGGCTTAGGACCAGACTTGGGCTTCTTCACTTGAGCAGAAACTTACTTGCCGTTCTTCTTGAAGTTCCCCTTCTTCCCTTTTGCCCTTTTCTTCAAACTAGTGGTCTTGTCAACCATCAACACTTGATGTTTTTCTTGATTTCTACCTTCATCGATTTCAGCATCACGAAGAGCTTGGGAATCGTTTCTGTTATCCCTTGCATATCATAGTTCATCACGAAGTTCTACTAACTTGGTGATGGTGACTAGAGAATTCTGTCAATCACTATCTTATCTGGAAGATTAACTCCCACTTGATTCAAGCGATTGTAGTACCCAGACAATCTGAGCACATGCTCACTAGTTGAGCGATTCTCCTCCATCTTTTAGCTATAGAACTTGTTGGAGACTTCATATCTCTCAACTCGGGTATTTGCTTGAAATATTATCTTCAACTCCTGGAACATCTCATATGGTCCATGACGTTCAAAATGTCTTTGAAGTCCCGATTCTAAGCCATTAAGCATGGTGCACTAAACTATCAAGTAGTCATCATATTGAGCTAGCCAAACGTTCATAACGTCTGCATCTGCTCCTGCAATAGGTCTGTCACCTAGCGGTGCATCAAGGACATAATTTTTCTGTGCAGCAATGAGGATAAACCTCAGATCACGGATCCAATCCGTATCATTGCTACTAACATCTTTCAACACAATTTTCTCTAGGAACATATCAAAATAAACATATGAAAGCAACAACGCGAGCTATTGATCTTCAACATAGATATGCTAATACTACCAGGACTAAGTTCATGATAAATTAAAGTTCAATTAATCATATTACTTAAGAACTCCCACTTAGATAGACATCCCTCTAATCCTCTAAGTGATCACGTGATCCAAATCAACTAAACCATAACCGATCATCACGTGAGATGGAGTAGTTTTCAATGGTGAACATCCTTATGTTGATCATATCTACTATATGATTCACGATCGACCTTTCGGTCTCCGTGTTCCGAGGCCATATCTGCATATGCTAGGCTCGTCAAGTTTAACCTGAGTATTTTGCGTGTGCAAAACTGGCTTGCACCCGTTGTAGATGGACGTAGAGCTTATCACACCCGATCATCACGTGGTGTCTGGGCACGACGAACTTTGGCAACGGTGCATACTCAGGGAGAACACTTCTTGATAATTTAGTGAGAGATCATCTTATAATGCTACCGTCAATCAAAGCAAGATAAGATGCATAAAAAGATAAACATCACATGCAATCAAAATATGTGACATGATATGGCCATCTTCATCTTGTGCCTTTGATCTCCATCTTCAAAGCATCGTCATGATTTCCATCGTCACCGGCATGACATCATGATCTCCATCATCTTAGTGATACAATATGTCGTCACATGGTCGTCTCGCCAACTATTGCTCTTGCAATTATTGCTATCGCATAGCGATAAAGTAAAGCAATTATTGGGCGCTTACATCTTATGCAATAGACAAACAACCATAAGGCTTTTGCCAGTTGCCGATAACTTCAACAAAACATGATCATCTTATACAACAACTTATAACTCATCACGTTTTGACCATCTCACATCACAACATGCCCTGCAAAAACAAGTTAGACGTCCTCTACTTTGTTGTTGCAAATTTTGCGTGGCTGCTACGGGCTTAGCAAGAACCAATCTTACCTATGCATCAAAACCACAACGATAGTTTGTCAAATAGACTCCGTTTTAACCTTCGCAAGGACCGGGCGTAGCCACACTCGGTTCAACTAAAGTTGGAGAAACAGTCACCCGCAAGTCACCTACGTGCAAAGCACGTCGGGGAAACCGGTCTCGCGTAAGCGTACGCGTAATGTCGGTCCGGGCCGCTTCATCCAACAATACCGCCGAACCAAAGTATGACATGCTGGTAGGCAGTATGACTTATATCGCCCACAACTCACTTGTGTTCTACTCGTGCACATAACATCAAACCATAAAACCTAGGCTCGGATGCCACTGTTGGGGAACGTAGTAATTTCAAAAAATTTCCTACGCACACGCAAGATCATGGTGATGCATAGCAACGAGGGGGAGAGTCTGATCTATGTACCCTTGTAGATTGCAACGGAAGCGTTGACACAACTTAGAGGAAGTAGTCGTACATCTTCTTCCCGATCCGACCGATCCAAGCACCGTTACTCCGGGACCTCCGAGTTCTTAGCACATGTACAGCTCGATGGCGATCCCCGGGCTCCGATCCAGCAAAGCTTCGGGTTCCGCCAGCACGACGACGTGGTGACGATCTTGATGTTCTACTGTCGCAGGGCTTCGCCTAACCACCGCTACAATACGACCAAGGTGGAATATGGTGGTAGGGGGCACCGCACACGGCTAAGGAACGATCATGTGGATCAACTTGTGTGTCTAGAGGTGCCCCCTGCCCCCGTATATAAAGGAGCAAGGGGGAGGAGGCCGGCCATAGGAGAAGCGCGCCAGGTGTGGAGTCCTACTAGGACTCCAAGTCCTAGTAGGAGTCCACCAAGAGGGGAGGAAGGGAGAAGGAAGTGGAGGAGTAGGAAAGGTGGCCGGCCCCTTTTCCCTAGTCCAATTCGGACTAGAGGGGAGGGGGGCACAGCAGCCTTTTTCCTCTTCCCACTAAAGCCCATCAAGGCCCATTACATCTCCCGTAACTACCCGGTACTCCGAAAAATACCCGAATCACTCGGAACCTTTCCGATGTCCGAATATAGTCGTCCAATATATCGATCTTTATGTCTCGACCATTTCGAGACTCCTCGTCATGTCCCCGATCTCATCCGGGACTCCGAACTCCTTCGGTACATCAAAACTCATAAACTCATAATATAACTGTCATCGAAACCTTAAGCGTGCGGACCCTACGGTTCGAGAACAATGTAGACATGACCGAGACATGTCTCCGGTCAATAACCAATAGAGGGACCTGGATGCCCATATTGGCTCCTACATATTCTACGAAGATCTTTATCAGTCAGACCGCATAACAACATACATTGTTCCCTTTGTCATCGGTATGTTACTTGCCCGAGATTCGATCGTCGGTATCCAATACCTAGTTCAATTTCGTGAGCGGCAAGTCTCTTTACTCGTTCCGTAATACAACATCCCGCAACTAACTCATTCGTTGCAATGCTTGCAAGGCTTTAAGTGATGTGCATTACGGAGAGGGCCCAGAGATACCTCTCCGACAATCGGAGTGACAAATCCTAATCTCGAAATACGCCAACCCAACATCTACCTTTGGAGACACCTGTAGTACTCCTTTATAATCACCGAGTTACGTTATGACGTTTGGTAGTACCCAAAGTGTTCCTTCGGTAAACGGGAGTTGCATAATCTCATAGTCATAGGAACATGTATAAGGCATGAAGAAAGTAATAGCAACATACTAAACGATCGGGTGCTAAGCTAATGGAATGGGTCATGTCAATTAGATCATTCATCTAATTATGTGATCCCATTAATCAAATAACAACTCTTTGTCCATGGTTAGGAAACATAACCATCTTTGATTAACGAGCTAGTCATGTAGAGGCATACTAGTGACACTTTGTTTGTCTATGTATTCACACATGTATTATGTTTCCGGTTAATACAATTCTAGCATGAATAATAAATATTTATCATGATATAAGGAAATAAATAATAACTTTATTATTGCCTCTAGGGCATATTTCCTTCAAAAACCCTACATCCTGCTTGATTAATATTGATGATATGGGTAGTACAAGAGTAGATCTACCACGAGATCAGAGAGGCTAAACCCTAGAAGCTAGCCTATGGTATGATTATTGTGTGAATGTGTTGTCCTACGGACTAAAACCCTCCGGTTTATATAGACACCTAGGGTTAGGGTTACATAGAGTCGGTTACAATGGTAGGAGATCCACATATCCGTATCGCCAAGCTTGCCTTCCACGCCAAGGAAAGTCCCTCCCGGACGCGGGACGAAGTCTTCAATCTTGTATCTTCATAGTCCAGGAGTCCGGCTGAAGGTATAGTCCGACCATCCAGACACCGCCTAATCCAGGACTCCCTCAATGAGCCTTGCAAGCATTGTGACTATTGAGTTAGTTGTGGGATGATGCATTACAGAACGAGTAAAGATACTTGTTGGTAACAAGATTGAACTAGGTATGATGATACCGACGATCGAATCTCGGGCAAGTAACATACCGATGACAAAGGGAACAACGTATGTTCTTATGCGGTTTGACCGATAAAGATCTTTGTAGAATATGTAGGAGCCAATATGAGCATCCAGGTTCCGCTATTGGTTATTGATCGGAGAAGTGTCTCGGTCATTTCTACATAGTTATTGAACCCGTAGGGTCCGCACGCTTAACGTTCGATGATGATTTGTATTACGAGTTATGTGATTTGATGTATTGAAGGTTGTTCGGAGTCCCGGATGAGATCACAGAAATGATGAGGAGTCTTGAAATGGTCGAGATGTAAAGTTCGATATATTGGAAGGCTATATTTGGACATCGGAAACCTACTCCTACTAGGAGTGGGAATCCCCCTTGTGGCGTGCCATAGAGAGGGCCGGCCCTCCCCTCCACCACTCCTTTATATACGGGGGAAGGGGGCACCCCATAGATAGAAAAGTTGATCTTTAGCCGTGTGCAGTGCCCCCCTCCACAGTTTTCCACCTCGGTCATATTGTCGAGTGCTTAGGCGAAGCCCTGCGTCGGTTACTTCATCATCACCGTAAACATGCTGTCATGCTGACGCAACTCACCCTCGGCCTCAACTGGGTCAAGAGTACGAGGGACGTCACTGAGCTGAACGTGTGCAGATCGCGGAGGTGTCGTGCATTCAGTACTTGGATCGGTTGGATCCCGAAGACGTTCGACTACATCAACTGCGTTACTACACGCTTGCGCTTTCGGTCTATGAGGCTACGTAGGCACACTCACTCCTCTCGTTGCTATGCATCTCCTAGATAGATCTTGCGTGATCGTAGGAAATTTTTGAAATACTGCTTTCCCCAACAATAACGCTGCCTCCTCCACCTCCCATTATGCCGCTGGCTCAAGATTCTTCCGATGCACCTGATGTGCCGAGGGGGCTCTTTCTGCGCTAACCCAACTACGGGACGACCTCCAAGGTCCTAGCCACCATCTGGCACCAGGGCGCCTGGAGTTGATCTTGGGGTGGCTGCGATTCGACGCGTTGGTGAGGGCGGCCTAGGGTCAGGCCATGGCAGCTTCCGAGGAGGGTAAGCAGGCTGTCAACCAGGCCGCGGCCGCCCGTGAGGTGGCACTGAAGGATGACAAAGCCGCCAAGGAGCACTGCAGGTCGATGGAGACAGAGCTGGAGATCATGCGCAACGAGCGCGCGGCCGAGGCCCGCAATCGCAAGGAGGAGGAGGAGAAGATGAAGGCCCGAGAAGATTCCATCACCGGTCGTGATGCCGAGTTGTAGTAGTTGGCAAGGGCGCAAGACACAGAGTGTCGCCATCTGGAGTTGCTAGAGCAGAGGGTGTAGGCGGAGAGGACCCAGCTGGAAGCCAAGGCGAAGGTTCTGGCTGAGGATCTCGCGGCCTTCTAATCTCTTGAGGAGAGATCCCGCGAGGAGCTGTGGGAACTCTACGAGAAGGGATTGGACAAGCCGCTGGTGACAGACGATGAAGGGCCCGTCCAGCTGCTCCCTTATCTTGTCATGGCGCTCGAGGGTGTCATCGACGGGATCGGCCCCATGGTGGAGGGGGAAGCCCGCGTGCTCTCTTCTTCAGCTCTAATTTACGTCTTCGGCCATCTCCATCTTTGCAACCCCACCGCTGATCTCGGCGAGCTACTCGAGCCCGTGGAGGAGGAGCGCTGCACAGCTGCTGCCGCAGTCGTGAAGGGCCCGGTGGAGGCCATGTTGAAGAAGTTCCTCACCATCGACCCCGCACCTCCAACTGGTGGTGCTGCTGACCCTGCGACCAAGGCCAATGACACGGCTGACGGCGACGTTGCCGATGGGAAGGCGTTCCCTGACGACAGCGCCCAAGGCTGGAAGAAAGGCTTGCTGCTGAAGAATGGCGCTCCTTCTCGTTTTACTTTCCTGCGAACTTTCCTGCGACACGAGACGTGCCTCGTGGAGGCATCAAAACTTATGTTTGGTATTTAAGGAACATTATGATGTGTAATAATTTATTTAGGTTCCGCGATTTCCTTCCCGTTTGCCTGATGTTCTACGTCGAGAGGGCATGACCCCGTGCATACCTCAGCCGCCGTTGGGTCGTCCAGATCATCAAGAGAGAACCAAGGGGTGAGGGGCTACGTGGCCAGTTAGGCTCCCGAGTCACGATGCTCAGGAGTCCCCCTTGACGCGCAAACAGCCTACGGGAAGGAGATGCAGAGATAGGCCTTAGGGTTCTACGTCGGCTGGGCCAGACCCCGCGCATAGCTCAGCCACCGTTGGACCGTCCGGATCACCAGGATCGTACCAAGGGGTGAGGGGCTACATGGCCAGTTAGGCTCCTGAGTCGCGATGCTCAGGAGTCCCCCTTGACGCGCAAACGTACCTTCATACCTGTCTTCGCCGAGGTCCCGCTCAGGAGGGGCGCGCGATGACCAGGTCCAAGGGACCTGGTAGGGCGGTGTACGCTAGGCATGACCTGAGCGTAGCCCCCGTGCCCAGCCCCCTCGCGCAGCTCTCCGGAGGGGAAAGCGTTGCGATGAGGCTGGACACTAAGCCGGGTGGCTCCCTAAGGTTGATGCGGCCAAGGTGCCGCCCTCAGTTGTTTATCACCTGCGAGGAGCATAGAGCTTCCGCTCTTGCACGGGCATAGCCGCTCCTCGACCGTGTCGACTTCCAGCGCGGAGCATGGTGCTTCCACTGACGCGTGGGTGAGGGCTCCCTCTGAGTGGAGCCCCTGAGGCGTGTACAGCCCCGCCCAGACACATGGCTTGCACGACAGGGCTAGACAAGGTGTGTCTGAGCACTCGAGCCAGCGCGGGACACATGAGGCCCTACCTCAAGGTCAGTTGCGCCTGGTCTTGGTTCTTGATAGCTTCAGCGGTCCTGCAAGATGGTTAGCCAACCTGCGCCGGACGAATCCCCTAAGGCGATCACATGAGAAGGCCAGACACCAACGACCCTAGGAGGTGATGTGAACGGGGCCGGCCCGCTGGATAGAGCTTAGTCGTTGGGTTTATCAATGCTCCAGGGACATACCCGAGCATAGACGCCGTGCCTATCCTACTCATGCGAAGAATCTTGAACAAAGACAACCGGCATGTGGCTCCCGTTGTAACGAGGGTAGTTGCGGGTGAGGCGTCAAGTACCGGACAGGAAGGTGACAGTCATGCAATTACTCAAGCAATGGAGCAGGTTAGGTTAGCTAGATGCAAGAGTGATAGATGCCACTTGGACGGACCCGAGCGGCCTGGGGATGATGCGGCCCGTGAGGCGCCCCCAACAGATTAAGCTAAAGATGCAAAAGGATACACGCAGTAGGGACAGGCCCATGCGACTTAGGGACACTACAAAAAATACACTTCCAAGATGATATGTGTTTGTCATGGTAGGTCATGTTTTTTGTCATGCATCTACATCCCTGACAATTTTATGACAGAATCAAGATAGTCATACCTGTGCTGTCGTAGAAGTGTTCCATGCCATTACCGAAATTATCATCATGGAAGTGTCCACTTCCATGACGATAAATCACGCGTCATATAAGTGCTTTCCTCAAGGGTGACCGACACATGGCATCCACCATAACGGAACACCGTTAAGCTATCGGGTCTGGTTTTGGATCCGATAACCCGTTAATAGCCCGGACCAATGGGGATTTTCCATGTGTAAAATACTCATTGGCCAGAGGAAACACGTGTTTGGTCAACGCTGGGACAGATGTCATCCAGTCATTGGACAGGAGGCGCATATGATACGCCGACACGTGCCACGGCCCAATAAAGGCCCATTCCGGTGAAAAGTTCGGCCCAGCTAAAGGCCGACCATGTTTTTTCACGCACTAGTGGGCCGGCCCGTTAACAGCCTGCCATGTTTTGGGCCAAATTGAGGCCCATACCAGATCAGGACCGTTCACAGCATGCCGTGTTTTGGGCCAAATTACGGCCCATATCGGATCAGGCCCGTTAATAGGCCACTGTTCTTTTGGGCCCATTCTAAGATAGGTTTATATTTCAGCTTGTTAAATGCCTGTTTACCAGTTCGCCCGATAAAAGTTTAGGCCTGTTAGCAGCCTGTGGTGCATCTGGGACATTGTCGGCTCGGTTTAACTTTAGGCCATTTAACGGCCCATGTAGACACTGGGCTATTTCTTGTTCGAAGTAAATTTAGGCCTCTTAACAGCCCGTAGTCTTCATGGATAAATTTCAGCCCAACTGGCCTACCGGCCTGTTAATGGCCCGTGTAACAGTTGGGCCTAATTACAGCCCACATTGAATACGGCCTGCATACAACCCATCTGATAATGGCCCATGACACTTTTAGGCCTATGGCCCGCGTAGATACCGGCCTGCTTAAAGCCCATAATTTTATTGGGCCAAACGGGCCCGAGATATATTTTGGCCTGTTAACTGCTTGTCCTATTTGTTCCAAACATGGGCCTTAGGCAGTTTCGGCCTGTATTGTCCCATGAATTTTTTTGTTCAACACTAGCCCAAACTAGGTTTTAGCCTGTTAAAAGCCTATTGTATTCTCAGGCCCAGCTGGCCAGAACTATACTCGGCCTGTTAAAGGCGGGAAACAACCATAAGGTTTAGACCTGCTAATGGCCCAAGATGATTATAGGCCCACGTTTTGGCCCATATGAGTAATGGGCCGACCTGAAGACCGACAACACTGAGATCGACTGAACCTTCCGGCCTAAATTACAGCATACCGACCAAGAATAAACCTAGACTATACAACAAAGAAATTACAGCATATTACATCCCCTCGGCATCAAAGCTCGCCGCTAGTGATAATAAAGGGCAACCAGACAGCAGATTACATAAACTGGGCAAGTCGGCACTAGTGGAAGTTAAAGGAGGACAAAATAAGAGATAGAACCAACACCACTTGAACACAGTTCAAGAAAGGTTAGCCCATCCCAGCAGCTGCAGTGCAAGAAGCTTAGCAATCTGATGAGACTGCACTTTTTTGGCGCTCATATCCACAAACTTAAGCTGCATAGCATCAATAAATGTCATGTACTTACGGTTTATCTTGAATAAAGATTGGAGTTCCAGTTGTATTTGAGCGGAAGCATGTATTTCTGCTTAAATTTCAGACCAAAGAAGTCAAACAGATTCAGGCGGTGACTTCATCGAGCTTGTGTCATTGAGTAAGTTTGACACTACATCAAGATCTGACTTCGTGGTTATATCCCTAGCCTCAATATGTTTTGCCTTCTCCTCAGGAATATGTGTTAGAGGGACAAACAATGGGTTCGTCTCACTATCATTGTGGCAGTTCTTCCTAGCAGTAGTGTTATCACCCTGAAAGAGAAACAAGTAGGTAGATAATAGGTTTTACACATATAAGCATCAACACTATCAATTCATCTCATTTCTTTGTCATAAATAAAGAGACACGGTTTAAATTAGCATTATTATAATAGGCATTTTTTATAGTTAAGACGGTAGGAAATGGCATTGTGCAGGAGCGGCCAGCTTCACCAGACTACTGGATTACAGAACAAGAACACAAGCATAGATGTAGTTCTAAACAACATATAAGCATGAATGGTGAGTGTACTGTCAATTTATACCATTTCAGATTGGTAAATAAAGAGACACGATTTAAATAACATTAATATAATATGGCACTATTCAAAGTAGAGACATAGCAGGATATGACATTGTGCTGTTGTTGGTAGTCTCACGACACCACTTGATTACAGATGAAGAACACAAGCATACACATAGTTCCAAAGAAGATAACGTGCTATGTTTAGTTTAATTTACATGGTACGAATAAAGAACTAGATTGTACAACTAAAGACTAAAATTGAGAACGACAAACTTATGTTTATGTACTTCTACTTTATAAACTTTGAACAAGCAATTTGATGTAGACGACAAAAATAAACAGCATTTGCACTCATATCTATCCAAATATAAACAAGAAAGTTTGAAGCATCAAGGAGAACAAACTTACATTAGTAGTGAAGACATGATCTATAAAGGCCTTGTCCATATTGATGGGGGGGGGCAATTCAAGAAGTTTACCTCACACTCTTCTTCAAGAGAATTGCCTTTCTTCTACATTTTATTGAGAGTAAATATAGATGTGAAAATATAGGAACAAATGGAGATTATTTAACTTAAGATGCAATGTACAAATGTAAATACAACATACAGGCAGAAGGCACTGACAAGAGAAATGCAGAGCTAAACTTCTTCAGTAACATTGGTTTTATTCAATATTTTGGCAAGATTAAATGTAGATCTGATGTGTTGAAAAATGGAGGACAATGGAAAATAAGCTGCAAAGTGTACATGAAGAACTAGCTGACAAATATAAGGACAACAGATACTTACAAGAACTATGCAGAACTAAATTTCTTCATAGGCATTGGGTTTATTCTACATTAATTTAAGCATTAACATAGATCTGATAATTTGGAGCGAATAGTGGATAAGCAAGCTATAATGCACAATGATGTCACATAATCCACCAGCTATGAATTTAAGGACAACGATAGGACAATATGTCCTCACAAGAGCAAAGTAGTCACCAGCATAGTTGCGATATCCTAGGTTTTGTGGCGCTGGTTCTATCGCCAATATACGTCGGGTGCTATGTGATTTCTCTGGTAGCACCACCTTTTTCAAGGACTTTGCTTGTACTCCTTCAGGTTCTGCAATCACCCTCTTCCTTTTGGATGTCCGAAACACAAGAACATCATTTGAATGGAAAAACATGGTCTGACGACAAATGGAATAGGTGTTGATAATGGATGGACCTCAATCCCTTGATGCCAAGTTTGTTACCCATTGAACTGTTCTGCAATATTCTTCGTATGTGTGCATTCTTATTTTCATTGTGATTGTAAAGCATGAAAACGCAAATAGTAGTGACATTATCTTTGTAATGTAGAGGATATTGTAATATAAAAGAGGCTCCCTGTAAACCCTTGTGTGCTATCACTGGATTCAGATGATAGAGCCCATGTGTGCTGTAATATGGTGAGTATATTAATATAATCTGGCACAACTACACAAAAAATAGGCTCCCTGTTGGGGGCCCCAGATGTATGGATAGTTGGCAGATGATAGGTTCATAACATATAGTATAGAAAGTTTATTTCCAAACCATGATAACGAGAGCGCAGAGCCAGTAGGCAGATCGTAGTGTAGATAATACGGGTACACCAGAACCACCATAAAAAATCGGGAAAGCGGAACTGGCTGGAAGACATAGGGTTTTGCCGCTACTAATATGCAGCCTATCGATCACCTACAGGCCAGCTCTATTCATCTGAAGGCGCACGGCGGTAAATATCAGTTTAGTCTATCAAAGACCGCACGGCTCCCACCATTTTCGGTGTATTATGGCAGACCAACTCGAAGTGCGAAATCATTTAGCAGAACCGGCCCAATAGAGTTGTCGATGCAGATGTCCTTGCTCCCCTTCCTGACAGGGAACATACCGTGCTTCTCATACAGAACACTTCACGGGCCGCCGGCCGAACCACCGGCCCCCACCATCTATGTTCCTCCGCCACCCCCACGCCCACTCCCGCCCCCACCTGCGCCAAGTTTTGTTCGTTCGGCGAGGTCCCACCATCGCCCCCCACAATCACCGTCCCCACCCGAGCCCCTTCCTTCACACCGACGAACTTCGGCGAGCTCTCAAAAATCGACTGACCCAATTTTGAAATTTAGTATACTGTCATTTAACTAGCTAGTGTGGAAAATAAAAGGGGAAAACCATAAGCATTGTGAGTATAGTGTTGAGCGTGCCATGGAGGATCTGAAGGTGCAAACCAGACAAAGGCAACTTCGCAACCAATGTTTGCTTTCAACTCACAAGTATATGATGGACAAGAAATCAGAATAAAGCAATGCCGATCTATTTTCTTGATGCGATAAATAAGTTGAGCAGATACGAAAGAGTACCGCCTCTGGTGCGGTGCCGTGTATGCATCTGCTGAGAATTTGGCAGTGTTGCGGTAGCGATGGCTGTCGGCGGCGTGGAAGCAGATCTTGGAGGGTAGACGGTGGCAGTGGGGTGCGGTGGACGAGACGGTCGTGGGAGCTGCGCCGGCAAGGTGGACGACGGCGGGAATCAAGCGAGAGGAGGGGATGCAAGGATACCGGTCCGAAGCCGTGGATGAGAGAGGTCGATCTCTTATAATGGCCGACGGCGTTGGGGTATCAGCTCCGGCATGGTCGAGGAGGAGGATGGTGGATGGGGTTGCGAACGGAGGAGGCTGAGTGGAGAGGGTGTTTTGGTGCCCATGGAGTATGAATGTGGAAATGGAGGGAGAGAGTAAGGGGGGAACCATGTCTTCAAGGCGCGCTTGTCTCAAATGCGAGGAAATTTACAAACTTATCCCCCATTTAAAATTTCATACATCACAACGAGAGTTTGTTTTTGGCACCCACAGTGTATGAATCGGGGAGGGAGTCGATTTCGGCCAAGGAGACACTATGTTTTGGCACCCACCGTGTATGAATCCCGATGAGAGGTAGTTATGTCACGTTTGGGTGAAATTACAAACCTGCTCCTATTGAAACCTATAGAAATCGAGCCGATAGGCTTTGCATGGGATAGGCAGTAATTTCCATCTCGCAGATTTTGGTTTTGGGCAGTTACTAAAACTTTCCCCGGTTCGTTCAAATTTTTGCAGATCAAGAGTGCACATGTACCGTGCCAACTCAATTCTAATCTAGTTTGTATTCTATTTTTGTTCGGGCAGGATCCATTTTCGACTGGAATAAAATTCTATATACATCATTTATATATATACTTTCAAAAGCACAACACCCTTTATACATAAATAGGTTTAGAAATGGCATGATCTTAGATTCGTAAGGCTGTATCCATCTTAATTTGGATTTTCAAATATTTGAAACCACTTTATGTTCAAATCTAATGTATGCATTCCTCGCTAACTGTCTCCAATTAATGTGTCTTTGATGATGGTTTTTATTTTTTTTACTTCTCAAACATGTATAATCTGTTTCACACACGCAACATATAGTGTAATCCTGTTTAGACATTAATTGCATATAAACCATGCATTGTCTCTAATTAAAGAATCTATGGATCACTAATATTGATAAACTATATAACATTACACGTATCCCCAAATTCAAACGAATATGCATGTTTGATACACCAATTTACATTATGATATTATCGATGTCGTGATATCCAGTTTAAATATTTGAATCCCCTTTAATCCAGATATTCATCTCATATAGCTACCACTCATGCTTGTATAGGAGTATCTCTCTAGACCTATACACATTCATCGTCTCTCGGGTATCTCTCGTGCTACCTGTATATCGACAATGATTTTATATCTTCATAGCACACTGACGGTACTCTCTCGCTCGACCTCCATCACCCTATCTCTCTCTAAGTATATCTCGCTCCCTGCTATGTGTCTCTAACTATGATTCTCCATGTGAAATATCTTTCTCTCACACAAACACAAACTTCGTCTCCCGGGGTCTCATTTCTCTCTATTATTCCTCTGTGTGCCACTCGCACACACCGTCTCACAAAGAGATGTCTTTCGCTCCTTAGGTATGAGAAGCTACGACTCTTCCTCCTAAATATCCATTTCTCATACACAAACACAAACTCTGTCTCCAGGGTCTCATATCTCTCCACCATTCTCTTGTATGTCGCTCACACACACTCTCTCTCCCTAGAGATATCTTGCATACCCTCATATGTCTCTCTAGCTATCACTCTCGTTGTGAAATATATTTCTCTCTCGCAGACACAAAACTCCATCTCTCGGGATCTCATTTCTTGTTGATATTTGTTTGTATGTGAGTCACATGCACCCTTTCTCCATCTCTCTCACACCCACACACATAACTCAGCCTTCTGATCCACTCGGCTCCTATGTCTAACGCGCACTAGCTAGCATATCTATCTCTCCATTTATCTATTTCTCCATCAACCTTCTTTCTCACCCTCACTCTTGCTTCCTATCATGCACACTATGTATGTTTCTCTCTACATGCATTCAAGTGCCCTCCTTTTATCTTTCTCACACACACATAACTTCACCCTCTGAACCGCCCGACGGTCATCTCCAACATTCAAACTAGCCGACGTCCCTCTAGCTAGAATTTCCATCTCTGTATCTATCTGTAGTTTCTCCGGAAAAATTTCTTTCTCACACGCACTCTTGCTTCCTATCACCCACACTATATATGTCTCTCCATACATGCATTTATAGGTTGATCTCTTTTGCACAATCGTTGTGTCTCACTCCGTCTTCTCGCCATAGATACATGCTCCAGCCCACGCCACTATCTCTTAAATACAAAAACACATGCTCAATTGTCGGTCCTTCTTCCTTGCACTCTCACATGCACGCATATTGTCATACCGATCCGTCTCTCCAATGTCATTGATCTTATGACTTATGTCTTTTTTCTATTATCTCGATCATGCGGGCGCGCGCGCGCACACACACATCCATGTATACATGCATACCTATCGCACATGCACGTTCAAGGTCTCTATGTCTCCATACGTAGTTAATTACCCTCAACCCTTACGCCACATCAAATCGTTCTCTTCTTGTGTGCACATAACTTCCGTCTGGATGGGTAAAACACACACTCACACTTAACAATCTCCTTCTAGCTACCCCCCTCTCACTCTTCCCCTATATTCCTGAAACTAATAAGACCATCCCTTTGTTTAATTCCCGTCTACAAGCACCATCGATATATAGTAGCCTTCCTTGGTGTCTCTCGAACAAACACGTTCTCTCGATGTCGACTCCTCTCACGCGCACACACCTTCTCTTCCATCTCTACGGGCCTTTTCTCTCTCGCACCCCATCGTTGGTGGCCTCTGCCATACACATCACCTCTCTGTGACGAAGCCACGCACACTTAAATTACATCCGCCACCGAGGACCCTGCGTCACACACACGCACCCACCCACCCCCCACACACACACGCACCCACCGACCCACCCCCCACACACACTAAGACTCCATCTCACTCACACACACGCACACACCAACCCACCCACCCCCACAGGCAAACACGCACACACTAAGACTCCATCACACACACATGCTCTAGGTGGAACATTTGTTCCTACCACCCTTCGTCCAACCTTACTCGTATGATAAACTGTCACCTTAATTTACTTGTATAACATGGACAAAATCCGCTTTACTTTAGTAGTTAACATGGACAAATTCCGAGTTGGTCATGATGGTGTGCCTGCCATCTTGTAATATAGACCGTCCGATCTATATCTCACGGATAGAAAGCAAACTATGATAATTTTACAAAAGATACCCGCACCTCTCTCTACCTCCTTATCTCCCACAACCTCATTGCTGAGCAATTAAAAAAGGAAGTCTGAGGAACAATCTAGCATGGTGGCCGCTGACGCCTGCCGGCGCCGTCCATCCCCATGCCTCCACCCAGTCCGACCAACAGTCACCACCACACTCCACTCCTCCTCACCTTATCTCTCATCTTTCATTTTTTCGATGAAATTCTCGAGATACCAATTTTCCGACAAAATTCTCGAGATATCATTAGTTTTTACACATGGGATTACTCCTGCAAGAGTCTATCACAACAGGTGTTTTGTAAAAAATGCATATTGATGTTCCGTACAATGCACAAGCATCTTGTTTGTAATTATATAACACAAATCATGAGCTGGAAGTGGCATTTTTTACAGAACCACGTTAACATGGCCACGTAGATTACTAGCTAAAATGTAATACCATTATACTTATATCCCGATGCAAAAGGTTGAGTACATGTCCGAAGAGTAGATTCGCACCCACATATTCTATCTCTCAGAATATCACACACACACACACCAGTTGCGTGACGCCCACTTAAGCAGACACGTATGTTACAATTTGTGCACCCGCGGGTACATGTGAAGGTGCACATTTATTTAAGCTGGACAGCGAACCCAAACAGTAGCTGCATTCATTCCCCTCCCACCGCCTCTTCTCTGGTCGCTGTCGCCCGGTAGCCATGGCCCGACCGAAGGTAATGACATACGCCATACTCCTGCCGGAGCGGCGCTTTAATCTGGAAATTTTAGTCGTCATGCATGAATCTTTTTGAGCTAGCACTCCTATATAAGGGTTGACCGGTCGCTTCCCGCGGACGTGCGCGGGCGGTGGACGAGGAAGTAGAAGGGAAGCGGGCTGTGGAGTAACGTTTTTTTACCACAATTTCTTAGGAAATTGAGTGCAATAATTGAGTAGTTTTGTAAACTACCAGTACTACACCTGAAACGGTTCAAAACCAATACTCCCTTGCCAGCACGCGCTTCCCTTGTCGCGTCGATACACAACAGCCACTACGGACTTGTGAAGCAGCTTATTGATGCCTGCCCATGGCTTGAGGTTATAAAGCAGTCAGTCTGTATCGAATGTGCATGGATGGCCTTTGCATGCGACAAAACGCACTAGGCGAAGATGGATTCCAAGAAGATAATGACCGAGGGGCTGCCTGAGGGCAAGGAGCACCGTCGACCCAAGTTATATTTTGATGGTGTCCTGGAGGGATCCCGCCTTGTGGCGGAGCAATGTACGAAGGATGTTATATTCCCATGAAAACGTTCGTATGATCCTGTCCTGTAATATGGGACAATGATGTTATGTAATATAATGCTTGTGATTTTAAAATTTTACGTCCTATGCGGCCGTTTATGAAATCTGAGGGTTGGCCAGTCGTCGGCTTCTGCCCCACGTAGATGGTACGGGGGTGTTGGGATAAATCTAAACACTCTTTACTCCATATTTTGGTCCTCAAAGGAGGTGTTTAGCGCAACGAACAAGGCAATCTGACTATACGGCCTTTATCACCCTCACTTAGCCATAAGAGTTTGACAATGAAAATTTTGGCGACGCCCCTGGTATTCGTAAGGCCAAACTTGGGGCGCTACATGCACCTGATCTGATAAGAAACCGATTCCTCACATAAAGCGGAAAAATATCTAAGGATTCTAAACCTCTCGAACAGCTGACCAGCTCGCGCTGCATCATGATAGTCAGTTTTCGGCTTTCTCTACTGAGGCGCTCGTCCGGAAGAACCGGGACACAATCGCTGTAGTTCTCCCTTTACTACCCTAGCCGATATAGCGGAACGTAAGGTAGTAAGCATAGGAGCCGGGCAACCCATGTATTGACCAAAGACATGATTCGGAGCCGATGCGTATAATGCTATAAGTTCGGGGTGCCGAACTGCACTGAAAATGGTGTTCGGACTTTATTGCCATACTGCAAGGCACGAAAGCCCCTAGTGAAGTAAAATGTACCAGAGTGTATGTGTGCAATGAGTAATAGATACAAAGGTAAGGAAAAAAGGGAAAATTAAGTAATAAGCTAACTCCACCATTTACTTACCATTTGTAATGTGATTAATACGTCAAGGCATACTTGTACAAGTAATGCGATAAGCAAGTAAGGCTATTTAACATGCCATGACCAAGAGCGAGCTACGTGCGGGTACGTAAAATAGGTATAACAACCGTTAGCAGAGACCACCTGGGGATTCCCTTGTACGCCAAAGCTCCTTGCCTCCAAGGTGTGTCCGACAAACGGGTTGTCAGGAGAAACATCAAAAAGAGGAAAAAACCTAAAATGAAATGGAAAAGTAAAAGTGTACGAATCCTAGTGTCGCTCGAGCCGCACTGTGGATCGCGAGCTAGCTATGCCTCCATCAATACCCATGGGGTTTTGATTGTGTAGTTATGTACGTGCGATATGAATGCCGCTGTTTGATCGGGACTGGGACGGAGGCCAAATTGCTAGTTAAGCTCTTGACGAGCCGGGCTGTCTTGCTGCAGAATAGTCCGGACTCGTTTAATGGTGTCTAGGGGCTTGGCCACTGAACTAAGGTTCTGCTGGAAAAGGTCGCGCTGTATTTCTACTGCTAAGGTCGTTTTGTGCTTCTCGGCACAGAAGGAGTGTTCGGTATTTCCACTGATTTTTATGACGCGGCGTGGACCGGGCATCTTGAGCTTGAGATAAGCGTAGTGAGGTACTGCATTGAATTTAGCGAATGCGGTTCGTCCGAGCAGTGCGTGATAGCCACTGCGAAAGGGGACGATGTTGAAGATTAACTCCTCGCTTCGGAAGTTATCTGGCGATCCGAAGATGACCTCTAGTGTGATTGAACCCGTACAGCGAACCTCTATGCCTGGTATGACTCCTTTAAAGGTATTCCTTGTGGGTTTGATCCGTGATGGGTTAATGCTCATTTTGTGTACTGTGTCCTGATAGAGCAGATTGAGGCTGCTGCCACCGTCCATGAGGACTCGCGTTAGGTGGAATCCGTCGATGACTGGGTCTAGGACTAGTGCGGCTAATCCACCGTGCCGGATACTGGTTGGATGATCTCGACGGTCAAAAGTGATCGGGTACGATGACCATGGATTGAAGTTTGGGGCGACTGGCTCTATCGCATAGACGTCCCTTAGTGCGCGCTTGCGCTCCCTCTTGGGGATGTGTGTGGCCTATATCATGTTCATCGTTTTGACTTGAGGGGGAAACTTCTTCTGCCCCCCCCCCCCCCGTGCTTGGCTGCAGGGGCTCCTCGTCACCGTCCTCGCTCTGTGATCCCTTTTCCTTATTCTCGGCATTTAAATTGCCGGCTTGCTTAAAAATCCAGCAATCTCTGTTAGTATGATTGGCTGGTTTGTGCGGGGTGCAATGGATTTGGCACAGATGGTCAAGTATGCGGTCCATGCTGGATGGTCCCTGATTGTTTCTTTGATATGGCTTTTTCCGCTAACAGGACTTGGAGCTGCTGAATCCGGCATTTACAACAGTTTCACCGGTGTTATCGCCATAGCTTTGGCGTTTTTGTTTGCTGCGTCAGAGCTTGCTGTTGCTGTTTTTGGCCTCGGAGGGGCCTGCCTCGCTGGCCGTATTCTTACTACGAGCCAGCCAGTCGTCCTCACCCGCACAAAAGCGGGTCATGAGGGCCATGAGGGCGGCCATTGATTTCGGCTTTTCTTGGTCGAGGTGGCGGGCGAGCCATTCATCGCGGATGTTGTGTTTAAAGGCTGCTAGGGCTTCTGTATCCGGACAGTCGATGATCTAGTTCCTTTTAGTTAGGAACCTAGTCCAGAATTTCCTGGCTGACTCCCCAGGCTATTGAATTATGTGACTTAAATCATCGGCGTCTGGCGGGCGGGGATATGTACCTTGAAAGTTGTCGAGAAAGGCTTCTTCCAGATCCTCCCAGCTGCTGATGGAATTTTCAGGTAGGCTATTTAACCGGTGCCAAGATGGCCCTTTGAGTTTTAGTGGGACGTATTTGATAGCATGGAGGTCATCTCCATGGGCCATGTGAATGTGGATAATAGAATCCTCGATCCATACTGCGGGATCGGTTGTTCCGTCATATGATTCAATGTTGACGAGTATGAACCCTTCGAGGAATTCATGGTCCACTACTTCATCAGTGAAGCAAAGAGGGTGTGCGGCGCCTCTTTATCGAGCCGCGTCATGACGTAGCTCTGATGGAGTCCGTCTATGGTTATCGGCTCGAGCGTGACTAGGTTTGTCACGTCCGAATAGGTAGCCGTCGTCGTGTCTCAGGATACGTCCTCGCAATCCGTATATTGATCTTGTATTTCCTTCTCTACTATCTAGGTCTTGACGAAGGTCATATGTATAGCCCCGAGCTCTCTTATCCCTGCCTTTGCGGTGAGGTGGGACTATCTGTTTTTCGGCTTGGGGTGCCATTTTATCCCGGCCATGCGGTGGCCGATCGACTGCATTGCATGATGGTGGTGCGGGCTCTGGCACCTCATCATCGAACTGAGGTAGCAATTTGCGCTTCGGGTAACTTTTGGCTGGTCCTTTAAGGCCGTATTCTTCGGCTGCCAGGACATCGGTCCATCTGTTATTGAGCAGGTCTTGATCAACTTGAAGCTGCTACTGCTTCTTTTTCAGGATCCTCGCAGTGGCTATTAGCTAAAGCTTAAAGCGCTCCTACTCGAAGGTTCCTCAGGCACGATGAAGTCTTCGTTGCCGAGGCTCACCTCCTCCTCGGAGAGCGGATGGTAACTACCGTCCTCCGAGTCTTCTTCCATTGCATGTTCGTCAGGGCGGAATTGCCCCTCTTCTCGATGGTCTTGTTGGGCCGTTTGTTCCTCGGACTCCTCTATGTCTTCAGCACCATCCGGAGTGTTGTTGTTTCTTGTGCCGGTATTGTTGTCTCTGCTGCGGCGTGATTTAGAGCGGCGCCGTTGACGCAGGCGCTTTGGTTATGTCTTAGGAGGGTCCTCCTTCACTGGTTTTCCTTGTCATCGCCGCCATTATTTTTGGGCGTATCTACCATGTATACGTCATATGATAAAGTGGCCACCCAGCGTCCAGTGAATGGCGGGTCTTGGTCTTGCTCCTCATTGGCATCATTGTCCATCCGACGATGTCATCGGAGCCGTAATCAAGCATGTTGGTTAAGTCCTCGGCAGCGGCTATGAAGTGGGTGACGTGTGGGAAGCAAAATTCTCAATCGTCAGCCCCTAGCTGGAACCGGACATAGTTCGGCTGCGCGTCCCCCGCCAAGGACAGGCTCTTTAATGAGTTTAGCACATCGCCCAAAGGCAAGTGCTGGAGGATGTCTGCGGCACTGAATTCGAATATCGATGAGTGATCAAGTTCGGCGTCCGGGGGCTCACATGGTTCGGAACTTATAACCAGAGACGAGTGGTTAAGTCCTCGGCAGCGGCTATGAAGTGGGTGGCGGGTGGGAAGCAAAATTCTCGATCGTCAGCCCGTAGTTGGAACCGGACATAGTTCGGCTGCGCGTCCCCCGCCAAGGACAGGCTCTTTAATGAGTTTAGCACATCGCCCAAAGGCGAGTGCTGGAGGATATATGCGGCGCTGAATTCGAATATCGATGAGCGATCAAGTTCGGCGTCTGCGGGCTCACATGGTTCGGAACTTATAACCAGAGAGGAGTGCAGGATTCCGGTGACACAGATATTGTGTGAGGTTAGGTCCATGTGCGGCTCCAACGCCGGGGAATCTGTGGCCTCCGTGGTGGAGTCGAACCTCCGATCCTTGGATACCATAGTATGCTCCAGATTTAAGGCCAGAGTGGTCCCAGGAGCCATCGCCTTCATGTGGTCTGACGACAGATTTAGGTCATGTTTGTCAAGGTGACCAGGAGCGATCGTCGCGGTCTCGAATCCGGTGAAGATCAAATCTCCACGGATGTCTGCAACGTAATTTAGGCTTCCGAACCTGACCAGATGGCCAGGGGCGTAGCTATCGATCAACTCCAGGTGGCCAAACAAGCTAGCAATCTGTCCGGTGAGGAAGGTTTCTCCTTGGACAGCATCATTGTTGACGATTGAAGGGGCCATCGAACCTTTTGGGGACGGCACAGAGGAACTCTCAATGAAAGCACCAATGTCGGTGTCAAAATCGGTGGATCTCGGGTAGGGGGTGTGGCACCCCGGCTCAGAGCGACCGGTTTACCATGCATTGCCAGCCCAGATACCATGTCTTCTGGCAACACACAACATCTTGGTACAGAAAATAACCGCTTTATTGATGCTAGCGGAAAAGAGTTTATATTACAATAGGGGTCGAGGCCAAGCGGCACATACGGTGCGACTGAACAATATGTACATTATTTAGTGAACATAAAGGGGCCTCGATCATAACAACTACGCAACAGTGGAACAACGTCGTAGAGGAAACTCCATAGCACAGGGACACAGATGTGGACACGATCTAGACTTGAGTAGCACTCCTTTCCAACGAGACTTTCCTGAAATCTGGCATGACACGCCAGGTCAGTACATTGAATGTACTTGCAAGCTCACAACAGGCATAATCATAATGAAAAACAATATCATGATAATTAACCAATTAATAATGCAATAATGTTCCAACATGTTGTGATCTTGCTCTTGTGATAAACGTCCCTCGGGACCGACTTACCAACCGTGATCGTTCTCGGATCAAAAACAAACCACCATCATGGCCCTGACAAGAGTAACTCATGATCCTTACGGCGATCACAACCACGACCAATATTTGGTCTTGAACATCTCGATGTCCTTTCCGCCATCATCAACAATGCAAAGTTAATAACTTAGTGTGCAAATTTATTAAGCGTTGACTCATGATGGGACCTACTACGAGGCGTCCATGACTGTGGACTCGGCTATCGATAGATTATACACTCTACAGAGGAAGCACACCGTACCCACACCACGGAACCCATGGCCTCGCACTCCCATTCAGGTGGACCAACGACATTCTGACGAAACCCCTCCATTGCCATGACACTCTCCCGGCCACTCCTACCCAATCCCCAACGGGCTAGTCCTGGGTGACCCCGTGTCTACCAAAGACACAACGACCACCGTTGTGGACAAAAAGATCCCACTCTGGGATAGGGTACCATAATCTCAACAACGGGCACACAAGGTTATGCCTGCTTACCGGGCTAGGGTAAGCATGCCCATAACCTTCCCTAGTTGGAGGCACCGACCAGAGGCATGTCAATAGACCGAATCAAGGCCTTCCCACAAAGGAAAATGTGGTTGCACTGGGAAAAACTCAATTCAGCGGCACCATGACCCAGTCAACATTATATTCAAGTTGAGTTATAGTCAGGTTCAACTTAAAATGAAAATGACCGGTGTCATAGCATGCCATGAAATGCAATACTACACATGCATCACATATTAAGAAAAATGACTGATGTCAACCATATTCACACTAAGCATAAACATCAACAACTTATATTACTTTCCTAGTCAGGGTAACTCTCACTTTAACAAGATATTATGTAGCAAGTTTTTTATTTTACTCATGCAAGAAAATAACTTCGATTAATTTCTCATATGCATTGAAAAAAATAGACTATCATCACCACAAGAAAATCCTAATTTCTTTACCAAGCAAGTTAGGTTCAAACATTCTGTAAATCAAGCAAAATGGCTAAACAAGCACTTAACAACATATTTTCTAGCAAATTTTACTATTTTATTTGTGCAAGAAAATAACTTTAAGTAATTACTCATATGCGTAACAAATCATTTTATCATTACCACAAGTAGATCTTAGCTTTTGTTACCAACTAAACTAGTTTCAAACATTTTGTAAATCAAGCATAATAACTAGCAAACAGTTAACAGAATATAAATAACATAATAGTTATTTAAATGCATGGATTAATCATTTCATGCAAGTAAGAAAATTATAAATATTGAAATGACACCATGAAAATGTTGATGTGGCTTGCCTTAGTGCAGATGAGGTTCACAAGCCTTCTGGTGATCCTCAAGACAACCCTCACCCTCTAAAAATAATTTTAAGCACAAGAAGAAAATATCAAGAACACTTTTGAAAATCACCAGAAATTCTAGACAACTCAGAAAAATCTCATTTTTGGTGAGCTGCTAGATTTCTTTGCAAAGAACATAATGCAAAAAGAATCAATTTATTTGGACTTATGGTTGAAGAGTTATAGTTGTTTGAAGCTCTCTAAAATTAGTTGAATTTGAATTTAAATAAAACAGACTAGAGGGGGGGTGACGTCGAAGGCGTAAAGCGTCAGGGCGCCACCACTCGTACCGCTTCGTGCGGGTACAAATTGGCTAACTAGCGGGCCCCGCTAGTCAGGTGAGGTCGAGAGGGAGAATGAAAGAGAGGGGGTCGCAGCTTCGCCGGAGCTCTCGCCGGCGACGAGGGCTCCTTAGCCAAAACGAGAGGGAGGGATCAAGAGAGGGGATGGAGGCGCACCTTCCCGCACCCGTAGCGTAGCTAGGGGTGGTCAGACGGCGTCGGAGTCGACCTCGCAACTGGAGGCAGAGAGCGGTGGTCGCCGGAGATGAGGAAGACGGTGAGCAGAGGCAACTTTAGGGGCTCCAGGGGGACGGAACGACTTCACTGGAGAGAGGCGAAGGCCCTGGATGGATCGCCCGGGCCTGGGAGAGGCTGGAGCTACCGCGACGACCCGAGATGATCGCCGGCGAGCTCGAGCTCGGGGACGGCGGCCCGCGTCCTTCGCGGCCAGGCTATGGCTATCTACACGTTTGTTGAGTGTGTGGGAGTGGAGGATGGTGCTCGAGGAGGCTGGGGTGGCTCCTTTTATAGGCGAGCCTCGGGGGTGGATCGGGGCTCCGCCGGTGACACCTGGAAGCTGCGCCCGGCGACAAGTGGCAACAGTGAGAGGGGGAGAATGCGACGCAGCTCATGCGGGGACTGTGGGCGAACGGGGACGAGCACAGGATCAAGAGGAAGGCGACGAGCACAGTGCAGCGCGCACTGTGGCATTGGCCGGACCACGCCTGTGCTCACTACGGCGAGCTCCGGCATCGGCGAGCGCCAGGGGGGAGTTAATAGCGTTGAGAAGAGGATGGTGGCGAATTTTGGCACGCTCGGGCAGACGGGGGAAGCGAGCACGCGCGAACGGAGCGCTCGGCAGCACTCAGAGCGTGTCGACAAGCATGCTGGCATCGTGGACACGCGTGGTCACCGCGTGAACTCTTCCCTCAGGCCGAGCAACGTCCAAAGATTATGTCTGGCTTGTTGTTCGTGGTAGTTTTGAAGATTACCATGCTTTGGTTTGGCTCCAGATGTAGTAGAGGAGATTTTACAAGCAAGGTAAGTTTCTGATCACTAACTTTGAGATGTTACTGAGCTCAAATGGCTGGGAGTTGGGGGTTGTGCTTTGGAGGCTAGCCATCATCTACTAAGGTTATGATGCACAAGAAAATTCACACACAATGGAGCAAGTAAAATGGTAGTTGCTGTAGAAACCACCATTTCTGTCCAGAACAGAAAATATTTTCTGTAGCAAAAATATTCCTAAAAGTGATGAAATATTTTTTGCTCAGGAAGGTGCCCTAGGGTTTAAATAATATTTGTGAATTTTCTCAGATTTTTGTGGGCAAGAAAAATAAGGGATGCTTTGGAGCTCATTGAACTAGTTAGGGTTTTAGAGAGGAAAAATGAATGTTTTTCATTTAAGAGAAATATTCCCAAGATTATTTTGAGGTGGATCAGAAGGGGAATGATGATTAGAGAGGGGAATGATGCACTTGCTCAAAGCCAAGGGTACCCAAGTGTTTATGTCCATATGAAAAGATTAAAAAACTCCAAATTTCAAACTAAAGCCTAATGAAAATTAGGCAAATAAGAGAGGCAACAATTAGGCTATCCCGGAGGGTCCCGAACTGTGCGTCTAAGGTCGTTGGTAACAGGAGACAGGGGACACGATGTTTACCCAGGTTCGGGCCGTCTATATGGAGGTAATACCCTAGTTCCTACTTGATTGATCTTGACGGATATGAGTATCACAAGAGTTGATCTACCATGGGATCGTAATGGCTAAACCCTAGAAGTCTAGCCTGTATGACTATGGTAATCAGTCTTCCCCTTTCCGGACTAAGTCCACTGGTTTATATAGACACCTGGAGGATCTAGGCTTACACCAGGTCGATTACAAAGAAAGGAATCTACATATTTGGTCGCCAAGCTTGCCTTCCACGCCAAGGAGAGTCGCATCCGGACATGAGTGCAGTCTTCGGTCTTTGTATCTTCACAGCCCATCAGTCCAGCCCATGGCTAACAGGCCGGACGCCTGAGGACCCCTTAGTCCAGGACTCCCTCATGGGGCCCTTGCTGTTCTTCCAACTTTCTTTGAGGAGTTCGTCTGCCAACGTCGTCAACTCTTTGGCCAGTGCTTGTTTCTTGGAGTTCTTCGTCTCCATGGGTTGGCCCGCCAACATGGTCAACTCATTGGTCGGTGCTCGCTTCCTGGAGATCGCTGCCTTCAGTGGGTTGTCTGCCAGCAACTCTTTGGCTAGTGCTGCAGGATCCATCAATGAACTGACAACACAAAAAGAAATTGAAAGGAAACCACAATCGCAATGAAAACGAGAAAAGAATAGGTTGTGAGAGTCGGTCGGTGCTTCCTAAAAAGAAGATTCTTGGAATGAAAATATAGCATCGTCACTGATTCGCCCACCTTTCCTTTGTCGGTACAGAAGAAAAATGGCAGAAGTGAGTAGCCTAGAGTGAGGTTTTCTTCAAGAAAGGTGAGAAATGGCTTCAACGAGCGTTCCAGTGAAATGATGGTTGCTTTGTCCAGTCCAACTTTGAGGCCACTTTACCACTTCTGGTAAAGGTGGGTTTGGTGATATGACGGGTCATGACGGCCACACCGGGGTGACTGGTGAGTCTCGACTGCAGCACCTCGCTGTGATTTCGTGGATGGCACGCGGGCCCAGATTCTTTGATGTCTCGCATGTAGATAGAGCTGCTAGTCATATAGGAGTGCTCAATATTGTGAACCGCGACCAAGGAGCAGACGAAAATGAGAGAACTACATAATTAATATGACTTTAATTAGGGTAGTTTGTAAAGTACGAGATACATTCCTCCAATCACAAAATCCCTTGGTTAATGAGATTTGAGATTTGATCCAGTACTTCACACGGTGTAGTCTAGTCACTTGTTGAAATCTCTAGAAAGGCAAGTACTCCTTTTCGGTTTACAGGGCTATACTAGCAAGTACTAGTACTACAATAGTGGGCTCAAATAGCAATTTTGTCTCATGCAAGAGCCTGGCAATATGCATGCTCCAAGGCTCCACACCACGCCCCACCCTACACAAAGACTGCCACGCGAGCGTTCGCAACTGCCATGTTCGGGTTGTGCTTGGCTCTTTTCCTCTTCGAGAAGACAAACAATGATGTTACTGCTACTTCTACAGTATCGAATCCACTGCTGCATGTCCATCCACCGCGTGCGGGAGGGATGGCCACCGCGTGCATGGGCGAGGGAGAAGGCATGTAGTAGTAAAATCAAGCTTCTCCTCATTGTACGAGTTGACATGACACATCATAGCACTTGCCCCACATGGTTGCCTCTAAACTTGGTTGAAAGAACCGCAACGTACAATACTCCATTTGCTGCAACCTCTAACATTTACCCCACCAAAAATTAAAATATATATTCCTATCTTGACCAGATGAGTGTGCAAAGTAGAATCACCAGGATGACAAGTAGGCCAGAAGATTATTTTAATAAAAAAACCATGGAGCCGACCCCAATGATTTTAAGCTTACAGGCACGGTACACGCTATCCTAGACTACTCTACACATGAAACTGCCACACGAACGTCCAGTCTGCGCTTGGCTCTTCGCCTCTTCGGGAAGTCGAACAATGATGGATTACTACTGAAGTGGAGGAGTACTACAGCAAGCTTCTAGCCATCTGACACTGATTGAAATGCTGCATGTCGATTGCATGCGGGAGGGAGAGCATGTAGCGAACGAAAGCTTCTCCTAGTCCTGCCAGCCACCACGCTCATGGGCAAGAGAGGGACACAGCTTCATTGACTTACTGCTCTTGCCTTTGCTTCTATGATAGGTGGGCCCAACAGGTGGGTGGCCACCTGTCTTGCAACCAAAGGCAGGTGCGGTTAAGGCGAGAGGGCGTTGTAGTAATCAAACTTCTCGGTCTTGTACGAGTTGACGTGACACATCAAAGCACTACACTCGATATATTTCAATAATTTGCGTTTACCGATGCATTAGTTACTCCCTCCGTTCCTAAATATAATTCTTTTTAGACATTTCAAATGGACTACAACATACGGATGTATGTAGACATATTTTAGAGTGTAGATTCACTCATTTTGCTTCCTATGTAGTCACTTGTTACAATCTCTAAAAAGACTTATATTTGGAAATGAATGGAGTACAACGCATGCATGCATGCCATGACTTTCCTTTTGATACTTGCATGTGTTGATTTGATGCACCTTGCCAAATTTTGACTATAAATTTAACTAACCAAATGTTCATGCATGTCACAAAAAATTATGGGGTTGTTTGGATTGTGACTATGTTTGTCTTATGTTGCCACATTATTTTTGCCACACTTGCCTAACTTGAGTTGCTCAGATTGTTAGACCCACTTTGGCTTGCCTAAGGGAATCTTGCCACACTTTTTGTGTCTAGGACATGTGGGGTTCACTGCTCATAAAAAATTCTTGTCTTAGGTGTGGCTCGAACCAAACACCCACCTAACTTGGTCATATTTTCCTAAGGTGAGGTGTGGCAAAGTGTGGCAATATGTGGCTGGAAACCAAACAACCCCTACATCATTGAATACTATGTTGAAATACGAACCAAACGACATAATTTTTGTTAACATGCACTAAAATTTTGTCAGTTAAATGTTTGTTCAAAATTTAGCACCAGTTACAAAGGGGAACAATATATATTGTACTCTCACATTTTGTTTTGAGGATACCCCCACATACTCCATCCATTCCCAAATATAAGTCTTTTTAGAGATTCTAACAAGTGACTACATACGGAGCAAAATGAACGAATCCATACTTTAAAATATGTATACATACATCCGTATGTTGTAGTCCATTTGAAATGTCTAAAAAGACTTATATTTAGGAACGAAGGGAGTAGAATATATATATAATAATGCATGTTGGGGCAGCCGATGTTTCCGATAATTTTAGCCGTGGGCTTGTTCATGATTTTTACGAGGGGGTGGTTGTTCATTTAATGGAGGGTCTTGTACCAGACTTGAACGATACAAAGTGCGACCTGGCACACCGTAACACCACTTGGAATAAGCGGGTAGCTATATCAAAAAACAATCAACAACTAAAAAATGGCGACCTGGCACATTCACAATTTTAAACGATGGTTTTGATGGAGTGAAAAAGGAAAACTACCCCACTACGTATATATAGGCCGGAGCCTCTGCGCTTGCTTGCAAGGGTTGCTCTATTCACACACTCTCATCCTCTCCAGATCTAAACAAGATAGCGGTGGTAACACTGTCTTTGTCCCTTCAAAAACATTGTCTTTCTATCCTCACCGCTAGTTACAGATCCCGACATATCCCCCTCCACCAGTGAAGGGGACGAGGAGCAGCGTTTAGCCCGTCATCGACAGCGAGGGAGGAGACCCACTGCCGGCTGCACCGTTATCTCTGGCCAAGCGCCAGCGCGGGAGGTCCTCCGATCCCTTCGTCATTGCCCTAGTGTGGTTGGATCCGGCCTCCCGCCGCCCACCTATCCACATCCCGACGACCTTCAGGTATTTCTTCCTTCGAAACCGCCATAGCTCTACTTCCCAGCTCGCTACGTCGCTGCATGTGCATCATTTTCTTCCTCTCAGCCCCTCTCGATCGGATGGTCCAACGTCACCTTTTTTTTCTTCTATTGTTAGAGGTAAAGCTACTTCATGTAGTCGAATCTTCTACTTGGTTCAAACAATAAATAAAGTGGGGGTGGGGGAATTTAGGATGTGCATCGGACTTGGTACAAATAGGAAGTATAGGGGGTAAAAGTAGTACAGATTGGTCATCCAACTGGTCTCTTGGTCGAAATGGAAAATATAGGGGAAACGCTGTACACAGTGGTATGACCAGGACTAGATTTGCTATCCACATATAATATGGCTACATGCATCATTATGATGCAGAGGCCAGGGGCATGCCTCCATTTCCAAAAAAACATAGGAGTAGGTGGCTAGAGTGAACAAAATGCACTACAAAAAAAGACACATCCGTGACATTTTGGGCCGAACGAAATTTTTTCCTGTCATACATATGACACTTCTATGACGATAATTGTGACAAAACCCAGTATCATCATAGGTGTGATGGGCACCTACTTCTATGACAAAAAATCATGACCAAAAATAGGCTTTTCGTCCTGGGCGGGCCGGAGACGCAGCTGCATGACATTCTTTGGGCCGTCCATGACGGAAAAAACCGTTGTAGAAGCGAGGGCGAAAAAAATTTCAGGGAGTTCCCGGTTACGGTGGGAGGTCGTGGGCCGATCGATGTGCGCTTCTCCCGTACAAGTACGCGTTTGTGTGCGAGGCGTTGGCTCTAACTGAACCCGGGCGAGGCGTTGGGCTCTAACTGAACCCTAGCGATTGCATTGCAAGCTACGCATTACTGAACCTGAGCGATCGATCGATGGCTGTTAACTGAACCCGATCGAGCGATTCCTTTGCTACTGCTGCTAACTTAAGCCGATCGACGCTGCCTCTGGATGAATAGTGAGCGTTGCGGGGGGGGGGGGGATTGGATGGACAGTTCCCGGTGGGGGTGGATGAACAGGACCCTGTGGTGTTGCTTCTGGATGAACAGGACCCCGATCGATCAAGCCGGTTGGGGCTGGATGAACAGGACCCCGTGGAGGGCTGGATGAACAGGACCACCCTGTGGAGGGCAGGATGAACAGTAGCCCGTGGAGGGGTGGTTGAACAGGAGCCCATGGAGAGGGCTGGTTGAACAGTAGCCAGTGGAGTAGCGCGCGGTGGAGGCTGGATGAACAGGAGCCCGTGGATGAACAGTCGCAGGTGGAGGCTGGAGGAGGTCGACGGTGGATGAACAGTAGGTCGTGGAGGCTGGAGGGGGTGGACGGTGGAGATGAACAGTATCCCGTGGAGTCCCGTTTTGCGGTACGCCACACCCCTCCCGATGAACAGGACCCCCGTTTCGACCGTAGCACTCAAACACAAGTCCGTTTCGTTCGGTTTGCGGTATGCCACACCCCTCCCGATCAACAGGACCCCCGTTTCGACCGTAGGAGGTCCGTTTCCTCCGTTTTGCGGTACGCCAGACCCCACCCGATGAACATGATCCCGTTTCGAACATGGCTGGTCGAACACAAGGTTGTTTCCTCCGTTCTGCGGTACGCCAGGCCTCGTTTCCATTGACTGTTCCATCCAAGCCCTCTCGATGAACACTACGCATTCCGTTGCCTCCCCATGAACATGACGCATTCCGTTGCCTCCCCATGAACACGACGTATTCCGTTGCCTCCCCATGAACACGACGCATTCCGTTGCCTCCCCATGAACACGACGACGACGTTGTTTCTCCGTTCCGACCCAGCCATGTACACAAGCCCTGGCCGTACGTATGCGCGAGTAGGCGTTCGAGACCCCGCCTTTATGTACACATAGGTGGCCGTATTTTCTTTCTTGCACCCTGGCCGCCTCTACTACGACACGTGCGCGCCTCTACATACACCAGTATATATGTACGTATGTATTCGTGACCAGAATGACAACGGTACGTACGCTTCGACCAGGTGGGTCCCGACTGTCAGGCACTTCCTTGCGTGCGAAGATGTAGTTGGTGGGTTCAAGCAGTCAGGGGGGCGAAATACGGTGGCCCGTCCGGTGAGTCCCCGCTGTCAGGTGGAGGAATAATTATTTTGCACGCAATAAGGAGGCACTTCCTTGCTGCGGCCGTGGACCCAGCTGTCAGCCTCTCCACGTACAGTCCACGTCCGATGGAAGCCGTTCCTTGACCACGTTGACCACGCCGCGCCAAGAGCACCAGGGCGGTGGACGACGGCGAGGCCTAGGAAGGGGACGACGCGGAGCCAGGTAAGACGCAGCACTGGATGCCCACGCGTAGAGGAGTACGAGGGTTCACTGGTTCGCTGTGGTGTGAGGCTGCCGTCACCGTAGAATAACAGGGGGTGTGGGTGAGTAGAGGGATGGCCTGGCCAGCGGTGGGGGTAGTAAGGGGCGGTGAGGCCACCGCCGCATCGCAGCCGGCTACGGGAGGCAGGAGCACGAGGCACGACCGGTGCTGGTTTGGGCGGCTGGAGCAAGCAGACCAGAGGTTGAAGAAGCACTACGGCCGTTGGATGGACATGGTACGGTCACTGGAGCTAGAATCGTGCATATTGACTAAGTTGACAAAGCCCTCCATCCGCCTCAACTTAGTAGGCCCACAAGTCCGCATGCCACTATACTGGGTCCCAGCTAACAGGGGGAGTATTCATTTTTTTTGTGCGTAATAAGGAGGCACTTACTTGCGTGCGAAGATATAGCTGGTGGGTCCGAGCTGTCAGCGGCGGTAACGTTTTTTAGCGAAATACAGAGGCCCTTTCGGTGGGTCCCTGATGTCAGGTGGAGGAATCATTATTTTGCATGTAATAAGGAGGCATTTCCTTGCGTGCGGCCGTGGACCCAGCTGTCGGCCTCTCCACGTAGAGTCCACTTCAGATGCATGTCGGTCATTGACCACGTTGACCAGGCCACGCCGAGAGCACCAGGGCGGTGGACGACGGCGAGGCCTAGGAAGGGAACGACTCAGAGGCAAGGAAGACTCGGTAGTTGTTTCCCACGTGGAGGGGAGTACGACTGTACGAGGGTTTACTGGTTCGTCTGTCGTCGCCGGAGAATAACAACAGGTGTGGGTGAGTAGAGGGATGGCTAGGCTAGCGATGGGAGTACGGTGGGGCAGTGTGGCCTGCGCGGCAGGAGAGCCGTCCATGGGGAGGAGGGAGCAGGCAGTCACGCCGGCGCTAGTTTGAGCGGCTGGAGCAGGAAGAGCAGAGATTGAAGAAGCACCACGACCATTGGATGGCCATCCAATAGTCACTGCTTGTGCGTCAACCTTTTTTTTAGGAAAGCCTCAAATCTGTGGAAAACAGCATACAACCCATCTGCCATTATTTCTAATAATTTACAACCCAATTGCTAATTATTAAGGTTTTTTTGGAGCCCATATTCTTTTTGTTAGCATTACAGCCCATATTGTGGCCACGGTTAAAAAATTATACGAAATTTTGCATATTTTGGTGCGGTCCGAACTGTTTTTAATCCCGAAATTTCGACTCACATTCAAACTGATTTTAAAAATAAAGGTATATCAATATGAAATCCAACAAATTCTCCACGCATTAAAATTAATCTAATTTCAAATCTCAAAATGAAAATAAGATATTAGAAACTAATTACCGGTTTGATGTGTTTTAAAAATGTACAACCTATTTCTCATTACTGATGGGCCATTTTCTCGGCTATCCGAATGAAAGCTCTCCTCGTCTTGAAAGATTTGTAGCCCAACAGGCCTGACAAAGCGACTTACTTGGCAAATCACAAAAAAAACTGGGTTGGGGTCGTGGACCCAGCTGTCAGCCTCTCCACGTACAGTACTCTTCCGATGGAATGTCGTTGACCACGTTGACCACGTCGAGCCGAGAGCACCAAGGCGGTGGACGACGGCGAGGCCTAGGAAGGGGACGACGCGGAGCCGGGGAAGACGCGGCAGTGGATGCCCACGCGGAGAGGAGTACAAGGGTTCACTGGTTCGGCTGCGGTGTGAGGCTGCCGTCGCCGCAGGGCCTCGCTAGCGGTGGGAGTAGTAGGGGGCGATGAGGCCTCATCGGCAGCACAGCCGACCACTTGAGGCAGGAGCAGGTGGTCTCCCCGGTGCTGGTTCAAGCAGAGCAGCGATTGAAGAAGCAGCATGACTGTTCGATTCAAATCCAACGGTTACTGCTGCTCGAATCGTTTGTTGACTAAGTTGACAAGCCCTGCGTACGCGTCAACTTAGTAGGCCCACAGGTCAGCCTCCCAACCGGTGCGCCCCAGATGTCAGTGGGAGGAATCATTTTTTCGCATAATAAGGAGGCAGTTGATTGCGTGCGGCCAGGCTAGCGGAGGGAGGAGGGTAGGCCAGGGAAGACTGCGCGCCATCGCAGCGGGCCACAAGAGGAGGGAGCAGGCAGTCCCACCGGTGCTAGTTTAGGCGGGTGGAGCAGGAAGATCAGGAGATTGAAGGAGCACGTCGGCCGTTGGATGACCATCCAATACTAACTGCTGCTAGAATCGTGTGTTCACGAAGAAAGCCTTGCGTAAACAAGTCAGCCTCGAAATCTGTGGCATGTACAGCCCATTTGCTATTATTTTTATAATTTTTACCCATTTTCTAATTCATATGGAATTTATTGCAGCCCATTTTCCATTTTTAGAATTGCTTGCCATTTTCTAGTGAGTACTAGGGTCAAAAAATTGACTAAATATGTGGAAAATTTTGAAAATTCGCAAATTTTTGCTGGGGAACGAAATATTCTTAATCCAAAAATTAATAGCCATACTAAAACAAATTTAAAAATAAATTAGTACTATGTCATGTTAAATCCAATGAAATACGTATAAGATATCAGTGAAGAACAAAAACAAAAAAGAAACTTATATCCGATTTGCTATAAATTTTTTTTGGAATTTTCAACCCCTTTTGATATTACTTTTAACAGACATTGACCATACTCTTAAGCCAGGCCGGAATGCATCCCTCCTCGTCTTGAAAGATTTGAATCCTAGTAATTCAGAGAAAACAAATAGGCCTAGCTTGGGTGAGGGAGTCCTGGATTAGGGGGTGTCCGGATGGCCGGACTATACCTTCAGCCGGACTCCTGGACTATGAAGATACAAGATTGAAGACTTCGTCCCGTGTCCGGAAGGGACTTTCCTTGGCGTGGAAGGAAAGCTTGGCGATACGGATATGCAGATCTCCTACCATTGTAACCGACTTTATGTAACCCTAACCCTATCCAGGGCCTATATAAACCAGAGGGTTTTAGTCCGTAGGACAACATACAGAACAACAATCATACCATAGGCTAGCTTTTAGGGTTTAGCCTCTCTGATCTCGTGGTAGATCTACTCTTGTACTACCCATATCATCAATATTAATCAAGCAGGATGTAGGGCTTTACCTCCTTCAAGAGGGCCCGAACCTGGGTAAAACTTCGTGTCCCTTGCCTCCTGTTACCATCCGGCCTAGATGCACAGTTCGGGACCCCCTACCAGAGATCTGCCGGTTTTGACACCGACATTGGTGCTTTCATTGAGAGTTCCTCTGTGTCGTCGTCGTTAGGCTTGATGGCTCCTATGATCATCATTAGCGATGCAGTCCAGGGTGAGACCTTCCTCCCCGGACAGATCTTCATCTTCGGTGGCTTCGCACTGCGGGCCAATTCACTTGGCCATCTGGAGCAGATCGAAAGCTATGCCCCTGGCCGTCAGGTCAGATTTGGAAGTTTAAACTACACGGTTGACATCCGCGGGGACTTGATCTTTGACGGATTCGAGCCACTGCCGAGCGCGCCGCACTGTCACGACGAGCATGATCTAGCTCTGCCGCCGAACAATGCCCTGGAGGCTGCACCCGCATCGGCTTCGACCCTTAATTTGGAGCCAACTGCGCCGATCAAGGATGGTTGGTTGGAAGCCGCCTCGGGGGCTGTGATCCCAACAGCGATCGAGCCAAACACCAGCCCTGCACTCCGCGAGACTCGTGACTCCAAGGAGCCGGACTCCACTCCGGACTCCGAACCCTCCACGCCCCTGCCGATCGAATCCGATTAGGCGCTGATCATGGAATTTACTGCCGCAGACATCTTTCAGCACTCGCCTTTCAGCGATAATCTGAAGACACTAAAGTCTCTCTCTTTATCAGGAGAGCCCTGGCCAGACTACGGTCAGCAAGGTTGGGATACAGACGATGAAGAAATTCAAAACCCAGCCACCACCCACTTTGTAGCCACTGGCGACGATTTAACCGACATGCTCGACTTTGACTCTGAAGACATCGACGGAACGGACGCCGATGCAGGAGATGATGAAGAACCAGCGCCTATTGGGCCCTGGAAAGCCACCTCCTCATATGACATATACATGGTGGACACCCCAAAAGAAGGAGATGGCGATGGAACAGCGGAGGATGACCCCTCCAAGAAACAGCCTAGGCGCTGGCGTCAGCGGCGCCGCTCAAAATCCCGCCAAAGCAAATACGACGATTCCAGCATGGGAGATAATAATACTCCGGAGAGCGCCGAAGAAAACCCCCAACAGCAAGATTCAGCACATGACGATGGAGAAGCCAGCCCTCGTGAGAGAGCGGCAGACAGAAAGGTCGAGGACGATAATTATATGCCTCCCTCCGAAGACGAGGCAAGCCTCGACGACGACGAATTCGTCGTGCCAGAAGATCCCGTCGAGCAAGAGCGTTTTCAACGCAGGCTTATGGCCACGACAAGAAGCCTCAAGAAAAATAGCAACAGCTTAGAGCTGATCAAGAATTGCTAGTCGACAGATGGACTGAAGTCCTTGCGGCCGAAGAGCATAAACTCAAACGCCCCTCCAAGAGCTACCCAAAGCGCAGGTTGCTACCCCGATTAGAACAGGAAGCACTTAAACCTACATCACCAGCACTTGATACGGCCGACCGGCCAGCTCGTGGCCGTGACAGAGAGGCCTCTCGGCCCACCACTCAAGCCGCACCCCGTACCAAGGCACGGGAACATGCGCCAGACCTGCGAGATATGTTGGAGGACAAGGAAAGGCAAACAAGATCGATCTACAGATTGCGTGGACTCCCCACGACTCGAGACGATAACTGTCACGCCAGACACAAATCCGGAAGGGACGAACATAGTAGACAAAGCTCATTGGAGCAACATCGTGATATAGCCGAGTACAGAGGGGCCGCACACCCACTATGCTTCACAGATGAAGTAATGGATCATCAAATCCCCGAGGGTTTCAAACCCGTAAACATCGAATCATACGGTGGCACAACAGATCCTGCGGTATGGATCGAGGATTATCTCCTTCATATCCACATGGCCCGCGGCGATGACCTCCATGCCATCAAATACCTCCCACTCAAGCTTAAAGGACCAGCTCGGCATTGGCTTAACAGCTTGCCAGCAGGATCAATCAGTTGTTGGGAGGACATCGAAGCCGCATTCCATGACAATTTCTAGGGCACTTATGTGCGACCACCAGACACCGATGCCCTAAGCCACGTAATTCAGGAGCTAGAGGAATCGCCCAGGCAATTTTGGACATGGTTCCTAACAAAGAAAAATCAAATAGTGGACAGTCCGGACGCAGAGGCCCTAGCAGCCTTCAAGCACAATATCCGTGACGAGTGGCTTGCCTGGCATCTTGGACAGGAAAAGCCGAAATCTATGGCAGCACTCACGACACTCATGACCCGCTTTTGTGCGGGAGAAGATAGCTGGCTTGCTCGTAGCAACAATATGAACAAGAACCCTGGTATTTCGGATACCAGGGACAGTAGTGGCAGGTCGCGTCGCAACAAGCAGAAGCGCCGCATTAATGGCGACAATGCTGAGGATACGGCAGTTAATGCCGGATTCAGAGGCTATAAATCCGGTCAGAGGAAAAATCCATTCAACAGAAATCCTAGGGTCCCGTCCAGTTTGGACCGAATACTCGACCGCTTGTGCCAGATACATGGCACCCCCGAAAAGCCGGCCAATCACACCAACAGGGATTGTTGGGTGTTCAAGCAGGCAGGCAAGTTAAATGCCAAAAATAAAGACAAGGGGCTGCATAGCGATGACGACGAAGAGCCCTGGCCGCCGAACAACAGTGGACAGAAGGGTGTTCCCCCACAAGTGCGGACGGTGAACATGATATACGCAACCCACATCCCCAAGAGGGAGCGGAAGCGCGCGTTAAGGGACGTATACGCGGTAGAGCCACTCGCCCCAAAGTTCAACCCATGGTCCTCATGCCTGATCACCTTTGATCGAAGGGACCATCCCACTAGCACCCGTCATGGTGGATTCGCTGCATTGGTTCTAGACCCAATTATTGACGGATTTCATCTCTGGACGGTGGCGGCAGCCTAAACCTGCTTTACCAGGATACAGTGCGGAAAATGGTCATAGATCCCTCGAGAATTAAGCCCACCAAAACAACCTTTAGAGGCGTAATACTAGATGTAGAGGCCAACTGTACAGGCTCAGTCACACTAGAAGTGGTCTTCTGATCTCCGGATAAGTTCCGAAGCGAGGAGTTGATCTTCGACATAGTCCTATTCCGCAGTGGCTATCACGCACTGCTCGGGCGAACTGCATTCGCCAAGTTCAATGCGATACCGCACTACGCATACCTTAAGCTCAAGATGCCAGGCCCTCGAGGAGTAATTACGGTCAACGGAAACACCAAACGCTCCCTCCGAACGGAGGAGCACACGACGGCCCTTGCAGCGGAAGTACAAAGTTGCCTCTCCAGGCAGTCTCCAGTACGGCCATTAAACGTCCGGACACCGTCAAGCGTGCCCGGAGTAACCTACAACAAGACCGCCTGGCACGTTCCGAGCAGGCGTAGCAATGCGGCCCCAACCCCAGCCCTCGCAAAAATGCGACACCAATGCTTCGCATACATAACTACGCCCTAGAAATACCATGGGTACAGGGGGAGGGGCACCATCACGGCACGCCCGAAATACGGCTTAAACCGCACTAGGGGCTTTTGATTTTTTAATTTTCTCTTAATTTCAGAACTCCATTCTTCGGAAGGCCTGTTTGGCAGTTCAATTGCCGCATAAACGATGCAAGAACCAGGGAAGCAGACAAGCCATGCCGCATTACGGAACTCCCAGGTGGTCTCTATCACGAGTAGTATACCTATTTCGCATACCATTCCGCAGCCTGCCCCTGGAACGGACATGTTAAGTAGTCCAACCTATTGCTTATCACATTAGTTGTATCGTTCTGCTTTGATCGCAGCCCTTTTTAACAAACAATGCATAGCTTTTGTCTATTTTCGCATTACTTTTTTTACAAATATATATGTTCCTTAACGACATGTTGCACCCATACACTTTGGTATGGCCAAAATACGCCAGGGGCGTTAGTATCCCTCAATATGGTGTGAGAAGTCTGAACACTTTAACAAGTGCGGCACCCCGAACTTATAGCATTATATGCATCGGCTCCGAATCATGTCTTGGGTCAATAGTTGGGTTTTCCCGGCTCCTATGTTTTGGTGCCTTACGTTCCGCTATATCGGCTAAGGTAGCACTAGGAGAACTACTGCGATTGTGCCCCAGTTGAGCTGGGTCGAGCACCTCAGTAGAGAAAGCTAAAACTGACTGTCATGATGAAGCGAGAGCTGGTCGCTGTTCGAGAGGTTTTTCGAGTCCCTAAAGACTTATGCCGGTTAGAGCGAGGAGTCGGCTCTGTCCGGCCAAGGCGTAGATAACGCCCCGAACTCGGTCTTCCAAATACTAGGGGCTTCGCCGAAATTTAAAATTATAGAATTCTATGGCTAAGTGAGAGTGTTCAAGCATTATAGTCCGATTGCCTTGTTCATTGTGCTGAGCGCCTCCCTCGAAGGACCCAAACATGGGAAAAAGAGCGCTCAGGTTTATCCCTGAACACCCCACACTAGCGGCATGGGGGCAGAAGCCAATGACTCGCCATCTCTCAGAATTGATAAACAGCCGCACACAAGGTAATATTTTAAATTCCAACAGCATTGCTTAGCGCATATGAACAAGTTTTCAGCGCACAGGACAAAACGAGCGAGTTTTACTCAAAAATTACATCCCTGGAACATTCATCCACCATAAGGCGGGCACACTTCAGAACATCCTTATAATAATTCTCGGGCTTGCGATGCTCTTTCCCCGGTGGTGGCCCGTCCTTCACAAGCTTCTCAGCATCCAGCTTGCCCCAGTGCACCTTAGCACGGGCAAGGGCCCTACGGGCACCTTCAATGCAGACTGAGCGCTTGATGACTTCGAGCCTTGGACAGGCCCCCACCAGCCGCCACACCAGCCCGAAATAGCTCCCAGGCAGAGCCTCATCCAACTCCTGGAGGATCTTCTGGGATTCGGCCTTGGCAGACTTGGCATTTTCAATAGCCGCCGCGAGCTCGGACGCTCGCGACTTTGAGTCAAGCTCCAAACTCTCATGTTTTTTCATGAGAGCCTGGGGCTCTTGCCGCACCTCTCATACCTGGACCTGATACTTCTCCTGCTCGGTGCGCTCCATGGTCGCCCTCTTCTCGGCCTCGAACAACGCTTGCTTAAGGGTCGCCACCTCAGACGTGGCCCCTACAATAGCCATGATAATCCTGTCATTTTTTGCAATTGCACTTATATATATATATTTAAACAAGGTATTTCTTACCTTCCTTGTCCTCGAGCTACTTCTTGGCACGCTCGTGCTCTTGCTCGGACTGCTCAAGGTTCTGCTTTAGCGTGTCCACTTCCGCAGTCAGTGCGGCGGACGCCAGCAGAGAAGCTTGCATACGCATATTGACTCCTTTTTGTTAGACTCCTGCGAATTTTATTTGATCCTCTATTCGGCTTTTCTTCCCGAATGCCAAACAGAGCATCAGGGGCTACTGTCTATGCGGTAATATTATTTGCACATTCTTTACTTACCTCAAAGCCTGTTAAAAGGCTAGCACAAGCTTCAGTCAGTCCATTCTTGGCGGACTGAACCTTCTGGACCACCGCACTCATAATGGTGCAGTGCTCCTCGTCGATGGAGGCGCCTTTAAGCGCCTCCAACAGATTGTCCAGCGCCTCCGGTTGGACGGGGGTCACTGGCACGGTGGAAGGAGGTCGCCCGCCAGACTCTGGAACCTTTGAAGGTTCCGGAGCGATGTCCGGCCTAGAGCCAGACTTGGAGCCCTAGGGGGTTTTATCCCCTTTACTCCTGGAGTCCGGGAGGTCGCCTTGCGGCGCCTCCAGGACCACCTCCTCCTAGATTGGAACCTATTGGGACAACACTTCAGCATCGTCCGTAGGGCGGGGGGAGGAAGCCATCAAAAGCGAATTCACATCCGACGAGTCTAGTGAACCGCTCGACGATGCGTCGAGCCGGTCTTTGGGTGGGCTGCATAATCATATTCGACATAAGGGGAAGCTGTGCAATAAAGGGATACTCACGATTTCACCAGGGGCTTGGCCCTGAGCGGCCACCCCTCTTCGCCGTCGTCGGCATTGGTGGAGTAGTCGTGAGGAAGGGTTTTCCCCTTCTTGGACCCTTCGGCCTCCCCAGCTGGAGGGGGAGAGGTATCTTCTTGCTCCTCCTCGTATTCACAGGAGGAATGCCCCTTGGTGACGTCGCATGATGAACCTGACACCTCCGAGCGCCGGGCAATTTTTCAAGTCCCCATGGCCTTCTTCGGGGCCTTCTTCTCCGGCACCGCATAGGGTGCCGGAACCAGCAGCTTCGCCAAGCGGGCATCGGCTGGGTCTTTGGGCAAAGGAGCCGGACAGTCGATATGTCCGGACTTCGCCTGCCAATCCTGTCAAAGGTAAGGGAGCTTAGATCCCGCATAGAGTTAAACTATGAAAAATTAATACCCTATAAAAGGTACAAACAACTTACCGCGTTAGCATGATTCTGTGCGCTGAATCCGCGATCCTCGGTATACAGATGCGGGAGCCTCGCCGCCCTTGAAAAGCACCTTCCAGGCATCTTCATACGTCGTGTCGAAGAGCCTTCTCAGAGTTCGGTGCTAAGCCGGGTTGCAATCCCACGGATTGAAGGCCCGTTGTTGACACGGGAGGATCCGGCGGATGAGCATAACCTGAACTACGTTGACAATCTTGACCTGCTTGTCCACCAGGGTTTGGATGCATGTTTACAGTCTAGTCACCTCTCCTTTGCTGCCCCACGACAGGCCCGTCTCTTTCCAGGATGTGAGCCGCGTTGGGGGTCTGGACCGGAACTCGGGGTCTGCGACCCACTTAGGGTCGCGCGTCTCGGTGATGTAAAACCACCCCGATTGCCACCCCTTCAGGATCTCCACAAAGGATCCCTCAAGCCATAAGACGTTGGGCATCTTGCCCACCATGGCGCCTCCGCACTCCGCCTGGTTGCCGCGCACCACCTTCGGCTTGACAATGAATGTCTTGAGCCATAGGCCGAAATGGGGGCGGATGCGGAGGAAAGCCTCGCACACGACAATAAACGCCGAGATGTTGAGGATGAAGTTCGAGGCCAGATCATGGAAATCCAGGCCATAGTAGAACATGAGTCCCCGGACGAATGGGTGGATAGGAAAGCCCAGTCCGCGGAGGAAGTGGGGAAGGAACACTACCCTCTCATGGGGCCTTGGGGTGGGGAGGAGCTGCCCCTCTTCGGGAAGCCGGCACGCGATGTTGTTAGACAAGTATCCGACCTTCCTCAGTTTTTTGATGTGTCCCTCCGTGACGGAGAAGACCATCCACTTGCCTCCTGCTCCGGACATGGCTGGAGAAGGTTGAGGTGGGGAGTGCGGACTTGGGCGCTGGAGATCGAGTGTGCGAAAATGGATAGGCGAAGGAGGAAGAAGGCGTAGGTGAAAAGGTGGATCCTTATCCCCTTATATGGGTGAACACGACTATGCGTCCCCACCATCCTGGTAAAACTCGCTTATCTCCCAAGCGCCGTAATCAATGGCGCGGTTGGGTTACCCACGCCCGTATTGATGAGAATCCCGAAATAAGGGGACACGATCTCTACTTTAACAAGACGTGCCAAGGAAACCGCCTTGCATGACAATCCGAGGTGGGATAATAAAACAATTCGGATAAAGGCTTGGCCGTGGTGTTGTCACACTACGGAATACGTCAGCAGATTAGATTTGTGTAAATATTATTCTCTCTGTGGCAATATGTGGAAATTTATTTTGCAGAGCCGGGCACTATCTTTGTGTTCAAAATCTTCTATGAAATATTTGGAGGAGGAACCCGACTTGCAATGCCGAAGACAATCTGCGCGCCGGACTCGTCGTCATGGAAGCCTAGTTCAGGGGCTACTGAGGGAGTCCTAGATTAGGCGGTGTCCGGATGGCCGGACTATACCTTCAGCCGGACTCCTGGACCTATGAAGATACAAGATTGAAGACTTCGTCCCATGTCCGGAAGGGACTTTCCTTAGCGTGGAAGGCAAGCTTGGCGATACGGATATGCAGATCTCCTACCATTGTAACCGACTTTGTGTAACCCTAACCCCTATCCGGTGCCTATATAAAACGGAGGGTTTTAGTCCGTAGGACAACATACAGAACAACAATCATACCATAGGCTAGCTTCTAGGGTTTAGCCTCTCTGATCTCGTGGTAGATCTACTCTTGTACTACCCATATCATCAATATTAATCAAGCAGGACGTAGGGTTTTACCTCCTTCAAGAGGGCCCGAACCTGGGTAAAACTTCATGTCCCTTGCCTCCTGTTACCATCCGGCCTAGACGCACAATTCGGGACCCCTACCCGAGATCCACCGGTTTTGACACCGACAGTGGCAATCGGGGTATTCTTCAAAAAGAAATACTGGGCTACCTATTTTCCCAAAGAACTGGTGCATGAGCATTTAGCTTTATTTATTTATTTACTTATTTATGTTTAGGGGACCATGAGCATGTACCTGGGCCGGATTCATGTGAGAGCCTCCCTTCCAGTTAATTATGGGCTTCTCTATTGGGCCTTCATCTGTGGGCTGCATGTTATCAAGAAGTGGAAAATGTGTTCCGAGTTTCAAAAAATGTGTTCGTACGATAAATAGTATGCGCTACGTACGGTACGGGGCACTAAAGGATCGAACCGTGCAATGACTTCCAAAACATTGTGTTTGTCGTTCTAACAACACATTTATTCAACCAACAGACAAAATATACTACTGATTGTACATTGAAAACAGCAGCAGCAGCAGCAACCAGGGCTGGGGGTGCAACAGAAGCAGTAAGCAGGCCAGAAGAGTGAAGATGCAGCTCTCTCTTCCAAACCAAACATCAGCCATCATTACAAAAGGGCTACCAAAAAAGAACAAGTGTATGCATCAAACTAAATAAAGATCCTACTACACCAAGTGTACGTATCTAACTAACTGGCTCAGTTAGACGTTACTATTTTTTTCGAAACGGAGGCAAAAGAATTGCCTCGTCGATTAATTAAGATGAAGAGAATTGCCTGGTTAATCTACAGAAAACCAGGCTAAAACCGAAGACGTTACTATTTATTAAGCTGCAGTGGAGTCGCAGATGGAGAGGAGTGGGAAACTTCAGTGGTTCGGGTGCACGGCAGCACAGCCGCGGTGCCGCCCACGGGAGACAGGAGCAAGAACAGAGGTTGAAGAAGGAGCACAGCTATTGGATTAACATCAAACGGTCCAGTTGCTAGAATCATTTGTTGATTAAGTTGACAAAGCCGTGCGTACACGTCCGCTTAGTAGGCCCACAAGTCAGTCCACAAATCTGACGGGTCCCAGCTGTCAACTAGATGAATAATTTTTTTCGCAAAACAAGGAGGCACTTCCTTCCATGAGAAGATACAACCAGTGGGTCCTAGCTGTCAGGTGGAGGAAACATTTTTTTTCAGATTAATAAGTAGGAACTTTCCTTGCGTGCGACCATGGACCTTGTGGGTCCCAGCCATCAAGCTCTCCGCGTAAAGTCTTCTTCCGATGACTCTCGTTTGTTGACCACGCCACACAGAAAAAAAATATAGTGTGGGTGATAGGAAGCAAGACTCCGTGCGAAAAAGAAATGTTGACGGAGAAACTACAGATAGATACAGAGATGGAGATGCTAGCTAGAGGGACATCCGCTAGTTTCGGTGTTGGAGATGACCGTCGGGTGGATCAAAGGGTGAAGTTATATATGTGTGTGAGAGGGCACTTGACTGCATGTAGAGAGAAACATATGTAGTGTGCGTGATAGGAATCAAGAGTGAGGGTGAGAAAGAAGGTTGATGGAGAAACAGATAAATAGAAAGATAAAGATGCTAGCTAGTGTGCGTTAGAGATAGGAGTCGAGTGGATCAGAAGGCCGGGTTATGTGTGTGGGTGTGAGAGAGATAGAGAGAGGGTGCGTGTGAGTCACATACAAACAGATATCAGAGAGACATGAGATCCAGAGAGACAGAGTTTTGTGTCTGTAAGAGAGAAAGATATTTCACAACGAGAGTGATAGCTAGAGAGACATACGAGGGAACGCAACATATCTCTAGGGTGAGAGGGTGTGTGTGAGCGACATACAAGTGAACAATGGAGAAATATGAGACCCTGGGAGACAGAGTATGTGTTTGTGTGTGAGAAAGATATATTGAAGAGGAAGAGTCATAGGTTCTCATATCTAAGGAGTGAAAGACATCTCTGTATGAGGGGTGTGCGAGTGGCACGCATGGGAATAGTAGAGAGAAAAGAGACCCCGTGAGACAAAGTTTTGTGTTTGTGTGAGAGAAAGAGATTCCACATGGAGAATCATAGTTAGAGACATATAGCAGGGAGCGAGATATACTTAGAGAGAGTGGAGTGATGAAGGTCCAGGGAGAGAGTACCGTTAGTGTGTTATGAAGATAAACGATCATTATTGACATACAGGTAGCACGAGAGATACCTGAGAGACGATGAACGTGTATAGGTCCAGAGAGACAGTCCTATATAAGCATGAGTGATAGCTATTTGAGATGAATATCTGGATTGAAGGGGATTCAAATATTTAAACTGGAGATCACGACATCGATAAATCATAACGCAAATTGGTGTATCAAACATGCATATTCATTTGAATTTGGGCACACGTATAATGTTATATAGTTTATCAATATTGGTGATCCATAGATTCTTCAATTACAAACAATGCATGGTTTATACGCAATTAATGTCTAAATGGGATTACACTATATGTTGCGTGTGTGAAACACATTATACATGTTTGAGAAGTAAAAAAACCCCGCATGAAACACACATTAATTGGAGACAGTTAGCGAGGAATGCATACATTGGATTTCAACATAAAGTGGTTTCAAATATTTGAAAATCCAAATTGATGGATGCAACCTTATGAATCTGAGATCATGCCATTTGTAAACCATATTTATGTATAAATGGTGTTGTGCTTTTGAAAGTATATATAAAAAAATGATGTATATAGAATGCAATTCCAATTGAAAATGGATCCCGCCCAAAAAAATAGAATACAAACGGGATTCAAATTGAGTTGGCACGGTAAAAATGCACTCTACAAAATTTGAACAAAGCGGGGGAAGTCATAGTAACCGCCCGAAGCCAAAATCTGCGAGATGGAAATCACTACTGCCTATCCCTGCCACGCAAAGCCTATATGCTGGATTTCTATAGGTTTCGATAGGGGTAGGTTTGTAATTTCACCCAAACATGACGTAATTGCCTCTCACCCGGATTGATACATGGTGGGCGCCAAAACATAGTGTGTCCTCGGCCAAAAGCGACTCCCTCCCCGATTCATATTCATACATGGTGGGCGCCAAAAACAAACTCTCGTCGGCAAATATTCGGTGTATGCGAGATTACCGTCCTATCCCCAACCGACTAGTGTTGCTGTGATGTAGTAGAAATTTGAAACGGGGGCTATGTTTGTAAATTTCCTCGCATTTGAGGCAAGCGCGCCCTGAATACATAGTCCCCCCTTCCTCTCTACCGCCCTTTTCCCCATTCGTACTCCGTGGGCGCCAAAACACCATCTCCACCCCACCCTCCTCCGTCCGCCGCCGTCCGCCACCCCATCCACCGCCGTCCTCCTCCACCATGCCGGGTTTGATACCCCAACGCCGCCGTCCATTACATGAGATCGACCTCTCGCTTCATCCCCACCGTCATCCACCTTGTCGGCACCGCTCCTACGACCGTCTCGTCCACCGCGCCCTACCGCCACCGTCTACCCTCCTAGATCTGCTTCCACGCCACCGACAACCATCGATACTGCAGCACCGTCAAATTCTCAGCAGATGCGTACACGGCACCGCACTAGAGGCGGTACTCTTTTGTATCTCCTCAACTTATTTATCGCAGCAAGAAAATAGATCGCCACTGCTTTACTCTGATTTCATGTCTTGTTTGCGAAGTTGCCTTTGTCCGGTTTGCACCTTCAGATCCGCCATGGCACGCTCAACACCATACTCACAATGCTTATGGTTTCCCCTTTTATATTCCACACTAGTTCAATCACAGTAGACTAAATTTCAAAATTGGGTCAGTCAATTTTTCAGAGCTCGCCGGAGTTCGCCGGTGCGATCGAAGGGGCTCGGGTGGGGACGGTGGTGGGGCCTCATCGAATGAAGAAAACTCGACGCGGGTGGGGGCGGGGTGGGGTGGCGGAGGAACACAGGAGGCGGGGCCGGTGGTTCGGCCGGTGGCCCGTGCAGTGTTCTGTATGGGAAGCACAGTATGTTCCTTGTCAGGAAGGGGAGCAGGGACATCTGCAGTCAAAAGCTGATAGACCTGGCCTGTACAGCTTTCAATTACTAGCGGCAATGCAACACCGTAATTTCCAGCCAGTTCCACTTTTCCGATTTATATATCCTGGTTATGGTGTACCCCTGTTATGTACACTATGATTTGCCTAGTTGTTGTGTGCTCTTGTTATCATGGTTTGGCAATAAACTCTCTATACAGTAAATTATGAACCTATCATGTGCCAACTATCCTTACTTCTAGAGCCTATTTTTTGTGTACTTGTGCCAGATTATATAAATGCACACACCATATTACAACACACATGAGCTCTCTCATCAGAATCCAGCGATAGCACACAATTGTTTACAGGGGCGCCCCAATATTATAATATCATCTGCATTACAAAGATAATCTCACAACTATTTATGTTTTAATGGTTCTCAGATATTATACGCAATTATAGTGAATATCAGAATCCGTGCATCAGAAGAATATTGTGGAACACTGCAATGACTTACAAAATTAAAAGCAAGGCATTGAGTGCCATTCTGGAAGCAATGAAACTCATACGCTCCCCACCTATTGATTCTTGTTCAGAATATCATCCTAATGACTATTCTAACCTCGAGGAGTCAAAGGAAGATGGCCTGTCCTATTCACCCATCAAGGTGCCTGTTCTAATTTGGCAAGGTTTTATTGATTGCACGTATCTTGCATATGTTGTCTTGCATTTCTTCTACTTTGTTGCACCGTCATCTCCTTAGTTTACTCATCATATATGTCGAGATTCCATGCCCATTCATTATCAATACATATTCCATCTGTCATCATACCATGTTTTTCCACTCAAATGTTGTTCTTGTGCTTCATACATCAAAAAGGAAGAGGGTGATTGCCAAACCTGAAGGAGCACCAGCAAAGTCCTTGAAAAACGTGGTGGTGCCTGAGAAATCAGATAGCGCCCCACTTATATTGGCTGTACAACTAGTGACACAAAACGTAGGACCGACTCCAGCAGACTGTACCCATACTTCACTGGCCATACCACTAGCCCTACCACACAGGACCTACACTCCAGCAAAAGGTATACCGATTTCATTTACCATAGCACCAGCTGTACCATAGAAAAATCCCACTCCAGCAAAAATTATAGCAAGTCCATCGGCCGAAGACCTATCCCAACTGCAGAGACGGCCAATTCCTGTAGATTGGAACCCCATTCCATTTATTCCTAGTTTAAAATATAATGCTTTCAATGTTGTTAGGGACTACATGCATATATTCCCATCATGGGAAGATTATTGTGAAGATAAACACCATTTTCACATCTTCCTGTCCAACTTACGTGTAAGTGCTATTATTCATGGTTATTATTTTCCTGTTTTCTGCTGATTGAACACATCAATGATTTACATTACATTGTTGTAACTAGGCGAGGGTCAATCTGGATAGTCATGATGAGCAAAGCTTGCTTGTGCTTTTCAAGATTGCATTGCAGCAGTATCGGTGTTACCTAAGGAAATCACACTTTGATGGCAAGTCTATAAATGAATTTTCGATGAAGTCTCCTGTGCTAAATTTAGAAAACATTGAATGGAAAAACCTTGTTATGCACTGGTCTCGTTCCCAGGATGAGGTTCTGTCTATGAAATCACATGACACTTTGAACTTCTACTTTTTCGCATGTGCCTTACGGATCTTTTTTGCAGGAAATCTGCTCAAAGAAGAATTCCGTTTTGACAAGAACGACAGGATATCGCAAATATGCTGCCCGCTGCTTTGCTCTTGTTAGTACCTGTTGTCCTATATCACTGTACTTGCATACATACCTGGTTCATTATGTGACAGCAGTATGCATGATAGTTTGCTCATCAATTGTTCGCTCCAAATCATTTGATCTGTATGAATGGTTACATTAGTGTAGAATATATGCAATGCCAATGTTTTTTAGCTCTGCATTGTTCTTGTAAGTACATTCTGTCCTTTATCAGTGTACTTATAATGACACGTAGTTGTTCATGTACGATCACTCTGCAGCTTATTTTCCTTTGCCCTCCATTTTCTACACAACAGATCTATATTTACTCTTACCATAAGGTTGGTACTGAAGAAGTTTAGCTATGCATTGCTCTTGGTTGTACCTTTTGCCTGTATCGCTGCACTTACATTTATAGCTACTTGGTTATGTAGCATCACTCTTCATCTTATCTTAAATATTGTCCATTTTTTCATATATTATCACATCTATATTTACTCTTAACAAAATGTAGAATAAAGGCAATGCTTTTGAAGAAGATTCTGTGGTAAACTTCTTGAATTGCCCCCCCACATCAGCATGGACAAGGCCTTTATAGAGCCTGTCTTCACCAATAATGTAAGTTTGTCCATCTCAAGCCTTCAAACTTTGTTGCATATATTTGGTTAGGCATGACTGCAACAACTGTTTATTTTTGGTGTTTGCATCAAATTGCTTGTTTAAAGTTTATTATATGTAGTTCATAAACAAAAGTTTGTCGTTTCTCAATTTAAGTTTTCAGTTGTACAACCAAGTTCCTTCTTCATACCATGTAAAATAAACTATATAGAGCAAGTGATCTTCTTTTGCACTGCATGTATGCTTCTGTTATTCATCCGTAATCCAGTGGTGTGGTGAACCTACCCACTACCGCACAATATCATATTCTGCAATGTCTTAACTATGGACATTGTCATATCATTCTACTATTATTTAAACCGTCTCTTCATTTGCCAATCTGAAATGGTATAAATTGACAGCACACTAACCATTAATACTTATGAGTTCTTGATCTGTAATCCAGTGGTGTCGTGAAGCTGTCAACTCCTTCACAATGTCATTTCCTGCCATGTCTTGACCTGAACAATACCATATTGTGTTAATGCAAATTTAAAGTGTGTCACTTTATTCGTTAATAAGAAATGTGATGAATTGTCAGCACTGATACTTTTATGTGCAAAACCTGTCATCTGTCTGCTTGTTTATCTTTCAGAGTGAGGAAGATATAAGTGTTGAACAAGAGCAGTCTCATCATCTTGCTCAGCTGCTTGCGCTGCAGCTCCCCAGCAGGGCTAACCTTTCTTGAACTCTATTGAAGTGCTATCGGTTTTGTATATTATTTTGTCGTCTTGTTTATTTGCACTGGTGGCGATCTTTGATGCCCAGTGTATGTAATCTGCTGTCTGCTTGTGCTTTATTATCACACTACAAGAAATATGTCAACTTGTGACCACCACTATTGGTCACTGAATGGTCACAAATTTCCATTTGTGACCTTTTTGTGACCAAAAACATAAGGTCAAAAGCTGGCCGTCGTAAACTGACTATAGCGACCTTTCTTCTGGAATGGTCATAGACGTTTATGACCAAAATACGTCTACTGTGGCATTTTGGTCACTAGCAACCTCCCCAGGCCACGTAGGCATCCAGCGTGGCAATCTGATGTGGCACAAGATTCAGCCCGGTCCAATTCGATTTTCTACATGGGCCTAGCCCAACAATTCAGCCTATTTGTGTTTTTTTTCATCAATTTTTTGTTGGGTTCATGGGCCAAGCCCAACAGCCATTTATTCTTTTGGGCCAGCCTTTTTTCTGAGCTTCTTCCATTTTTTGGGCCTCAGCCTTTTTGCGGTCCATTTAACTTTTTAAAATTTTTAAGACGTTTTTTCTTTCATTTTTTTGTCCAATATTGTTTGGGCTAAGGCCTCTTCCAGCCCATCAATATTTTCAGCCCGCTAATTCAAAGGACTCGACAACAGAGAAACAATTCAATTTTTCAATTTTGCTATCAAAGCAACATTTGTTTCACTGTACAATCATACATCATCTGTTGCAGTTACATCTTCATCACATTATCTATACATAAGAAGCAGCAACTAAAAGATTGTCATAACAAACGACAGCCACTCAAAAGAAAGATCACCATCACAGCTCCAGCGACTACTAATATACACTACAACTTCCACTTATGTGCAAACCTACACGAAGGCCAAACAAAAAAGGAATCACTGAATATGCAGAGACCACTGCCATGCTTACGATTGGATTTGGTTGCAGCCCTGCCAGTTTGCTAATGGCATCTCTCCAGCACCATATCTCATAACCTACAAAGAGAACATAAACCAGCATAAGAATTTGAAACTTCTTCTAATTTGAAACTTCCGGTAAACGATAAACTCGAGGTAAATTAGTAGTGAGGATATTGATTACAATGTCCCTCATAATGGTAGAAGCTCAAATGTGAGACAATATTTTGTAATATATAAGCCTTGGCTGCAACTTTCCGCTTAACATGCAGATAAAAATCAGGCACTTATTGCTTATTTCATGCTTCAATTTTTACTTTCAGTTTTGTTAGGATAATCTGTATGCATAGGCACAGTCCTATACTTGTTTGGAAAGTCAAGATATTCATGTCAACAATTATATAGAGCCAAACAATCATCTAAGCATACATACAGAATCCAATCGGTTATATATGTACGCAGACATTAATTCCAAGTATCTAATTAAACCCTGTTATACACACAACGATTTATCAACGATGCTGAATATCATGTCGTTCCATTCAGGACAGCAGCACTGCTCCACTGTTTGATATAAGTGGCTGCTGCATGTCGTGTGTATAGTACTATAGTTTCATCTTCAGACCAATCAACGCCAAGTTTCAAAGAAAATCTGATGATAAGTTGCACCAAGATTTAGCAAGGTGCTTACCTCCAAGTGGATGAGCGAGCTCTGAGACCCACTCCCTGCCCCTCTCCGCAGATGCTCCCGTCGAAGCATACTGCATCATAGCAAGCACAAAAATTCACAAAACCACAGCTGGTGTAAAGATGGACCAAAGTACAGTGTAAGTAAAACTATAAGAACACAAAATAAAACTACAATTTCAGTAAAACTATAAAATAGTTTAGATTGTGAGAGCATACATAGAAAGTCTGCACCATCAGCAGTAACCATTAACAAAAGAAAATAAATTATGTCGATGCTGGAAATAACATCTCTGGAGTAGTTTTAATTGAAAAAAATCTATAGAATACTCCAGTAGTTAGAGTACACAACTAAGATGCTGGCAAGAACATCACACAGGCAGGACAAACTACTCCATCTCTGCACTACAGGTAGGAAAAACTACAGGAGTATACAGCTACTCATACGGGAGTACTATGGGCAAGAAAAATATAGGAGTAAGATGTTGATCATGTTAGATTCAGACTATCACTGGTAATGTAATTTTCTACTACATAAACATCTATTGAACCAATGGTGAATAATAGGTTATTGTAGGCAAAATCATTTGGATAATAGTAACTTGTTCAGATAGTCGGAATCAATTAAGCTGCAATCAATTAAGCTGCTTAGGCATCTGTGTACGTGATTGTCTTGCAAAGAATCGATCAAAATCACTAGTAGCACAAAGGACCCTCGCAGACATTTGTAATAGTACGCAAACTGACCTTGTGCATTGTACATGTAAGGTAAGGTAAATAGAGTTCCCAGCAAACAATGTATTCTAGTTATTAAACAAATGCTCGCCAAGATAATCAGTACAGTGGTGAACCGAACGCAGTAATAATCCAAAGGTGATACTAATAAGTAGTAGGAACCTCCCTACTTTTGTGATATAAAACTAATATCAGACCAATTTTGTACCAAGTTAAAGTTACTTCAGATTGTGAACAGTTAGCTCGACTAACATTTTCTAAACCTTCTAATTATAAGTTCCACAACTTAAACACAGTATGCAACCATTTGTGTGCTCTTTGTCAAGCTGAATTTAGGCATTTCCATGGAGCAGAGAGCATAGATTCGATCACCGGCCTTGTGCCAAGTCCCCCACGCCTTCCCGTGGCGGCCTTCACAACAATGACCTGCAAGCAAAACACACCAAAAACTAAGTCACACATGCATGCTAGTAATCCACTGTCCTATAGTTGTTTGGTTATTATTTTAGATTAATATGAATAATTCAATATGTATTATCTGTTTTTAAAAAATGAAGTAAACAAGTTATTCAATATTTCTTGGAAGAAAATACGGCTGGCTAGAGAACCTGCTATCCGAAATGTCTAGACAATGAAAAAGAAGCAGCATTATCATTAACCAGCACAGAAATTTAGTAAAGTGGGAACCCAGTAAGGAGCTATGTATCTTTGTTCTAATAATTTTCACTGTATCTTCAGAGATTTCTCTAAATTCAGGATGGTTCAGCTTTCATTCTAAGATGTGTGCAACATTGCCATCCTTCAGAAGGAAGCTACAGGGAGTCTCAAGGAAATTAAACCTGCAAAGAGGCCGTGATGGGGACACAAGGAAATTGTGCAAAAAATACTACAACCACATTTCCTCATATCACCATCACATATCCACATCCCCTGTGCAGGTGGAATTTGTCACATATCCATATCCACATTCCCCTGCCGAACTGAAGTCGTATATGGAAATACAAACCAACAAATCAGACGAACATAGCAATTTCTGCACACTCCAGAGCTGGTGTTACTGACTAAACCAACCTATTTCCTTTAGTATTTCACAGAGATTACAGGTCCGTACACAACAGCGGCCTGATTCCCTTGACAGGGCTAAGCACTACAAAGAAGTTGACCTAGGCAGTACGCGATGGAACTAACAGAGCAGGTGCAGAGGCGATGCTACGTAGACATTACAGAGCGGAATCAACTGGGTTCAGGTGGTTGAATCGACATCGCTTCGGCTGGCTCACCAAGGTTGCTCGAGAAGGAACAGGAATGGACCCAAATCCGTACCTCGGGCTCAGAGGAGCCGACGACCCAGGCTGGTCGACGCCGACGAGCATGGCCGGCAGGATGCCGAAGACGAAGTCGCCGAAGGAGATGTTGTAGCTCCTGCCATGGGCGGGCGCGCGAGGACGGTCGAGCTCCTCCCGCTTCTCCTCCAGAGACCTCCGCCGTGCGCTGCTCCCACGCGAGCCTTGCATGTCACCCAAGGAGAGGAGAGGAGCGCATATGTTAGGAACCATAGGAGAGGGAGGGGAGGTGCGGAGTGTCGTGCGCGTACGTGGTCGTGGCGGGGCACGCCGCCATCCTGGCCGTGGACTGCCTGCATGCGGTCGCCGGGCCAGCGAGACGAGGCGCCGCATGACAAAATCCCAAGGACGGAGTGGTTGGTTGGATCGGAGTGGATAAGGCTAGGGGAGAACAGGAGGGAGGGAGGAGCTCGATCTCGTCTATGGTGAGGGTCGTCGAAGGTGGGCGGCGGCGGATCGAGATCTGACGAGGGAGAGGGTGACTTGGAGATGGGGATCTGGGATCAAGGGGCGCGGGAGAGGGTTACTTGGAGATGGGGATCTGGGATCGAGGGGCACGGGAGAGGGTGGAGCAGCGGCGCTTGGGGGTCGAGCTCCGCCAGAGGGAGGTGGCCGACGCACGCAGGAATGGATTGGATCTGGGCGACGGCTGCGATTGGGAGAAGGGGGCTAGGGTTTCGTGGGTGGATGAAGATGAGAGGGATACGGGGTGATTAGGGAGGGTGTGAGATCGACGAGGGGGGTGTGGGCTGCCGTCGGATCCGGGCACATCCGACGGTGCTTAAGCCATGATCCGCGTGAGCTGATTTTAGACCAATCAGAATAGAGTATCCCCTTTGATGATGTTAAGACCATTTAAATTGGTCATAATCGATTGAAAATAAGATTTTGAATCATGTCTGTTATTTGACTACCTAAGAAATTTATAAAAATCTGGAAATAGAAAACCTTCGCATTGTGTCACCAAATGTGAACTATTTTCAATAAAAATAACAAACTTTGAATATTGTTAATATCATTAAAAAAGTGTTCCAAGATATGAGTTTTTTGTAAGAGAATCATTTTTCGAGTGTCCAAAATGATATTTTTATAAAGAATCTAGCAAATTTGTTGCAAATTTGGAGCACATCAATTATATAATTCACAATCATAGCACGTGTGGAGCAGATCAAATACTTTTTCAAGCTTATGTAGTTGTGTTTTTCTATTTGTTTCTCTTGTGTTTTTTGCACAATGGTGCATTTTGGAATGGCATAGTTTGTTCAAATTATCTCATATTGTGCACAAGGGTGCATATTGGAATAACAAACAATGTTGTCTAAGAAAATTATCTCATACTAGGCCTTATTTAATGCACAATTGACAAAATGGTTGGGTGTAAAAAGTTTTGATCCACCTCTCGTGAAAAAGACACATTTTCGTCGATTCAGCTGAAAGCGGGTCAAATTTGAACTGTAGCTACTTTCTAGTTTGCTCTTCATTTTTTCCAAAAATCATTTCTAGGTACATAAGTATCTATTTTATCAGAGAAACACCAAAAAAATTCCAAGATTCAACCACTAGCTAGGAACGGTCATTCCCACCGTTTTGACCGCATTTTGAAACGGGCATAAAAAATTCAAAAAAATCAAAAAATTGGGAAACCTTCGCATTGTGTCATTATATGTGGCCAAGTTCCCAGGAAAAATAACAAACTTGTAATACAGCAATTATTTTAAAAAAGTGTTCTTAGAAATGAGCTATCACGTGTGGAGATCAATGGCTTTCAAGCCAAATGATCAATCTTATGGCCACATTCATGGCATAGTTTGCTTAAATGATCTCATATTGTGCACAAGGGTGCATATTTGAATGGCAAACAATGTTGCCTAAGGAAGTTTTCATTTTCTTTGGACGAAAAAACCATTTTCCATTTTTCGAGTGCCCAAAAGGAGGTTTTTTTGTGAAGGACCTCCCAAATAATTGTTGCAAAATTGACCAAATCATTTTTCTAAAATACTAGGCCATATTTAATGCACAATAGACCAAATGGTTGGGTGTAAAAAGTTTTGATCCACCTCTCGTGAAAAAGACAAATTATCGCCCATTTAGTTGGAAGCGGGTCAAATTTGAACTGTAGCTGCCTTCTAGTTTGCTCTTTATTTTTTCTAAAAATCATTTCTAGGTACATAAGTATCTATTTTATTATAGAAACACCAAAAAAATTCCAGGATTCATCCACTAGCTTGGAACGGTCATTCCCGCCGTTTTGACCGCATTTTGAAACGGGCATAAAAAATTCAAAAAAATATCAAAAAATTGGGAAACCTTCGCATTGTGTCATTATATGTGGCCAAGTTCCCAGGAAAAATAACGAACTTGTAATATGGCAATTATTTTTAAAAAGTGTTCTCAGAAACGAGCTATCACGTGTGGAGATCAATGGCTTTCAAGCCAAATGATCAATCTTATGGCCACACTCATGGCATAGTTTGTTCAAATGATCTCATATTGTGCACAAGGGTGCATATTGGAATGGCAAACAATGTTGCCTAAGGAAGTTTTCATTTTCTTTGGACGAAAGAACCATTTTCCATTTTTCGAGTGCCCGAAAGGAGGTTTTTTTGTGAAGGAACTACCAAATAATTGTTGCAAAATTGGAACAAATCATTTTTATAAAATACTAGGCCATATTTAATGCACAATTGACAAAATGGTTGGGTGTAAAATTTTTTGATCCACCTGTCGTGAAAAAGACAAATTTCCGCCGATTCAGTTGGAAGCGGGTGAAATTTGAACTTCAGCTGCCTCATAGTTTGCTATTTATTTTTTCCAAAAATCATTTCTAGTTACATAAGGACCTATTTAATCATAAATACATGGTTTGGTGGCGATACGTCAGGTTTGGGCGGTGGCCCAGGGCCCCAACTCTAGAGCACGTAAACTCGCATGCCCGTCGCGTAGTCACCGCATGACCGTAATGTTGCCATGTGTTCTGGGTGGCCTAGGCATGTCTAGTGGGTTGGGCACTCCCCAGGCTGGTGCTAGGAAGAAAATTACAACATAATATTCTCACGAGGAGACCGATCGATTCTCAAACATGAATTAGCAGCCAAGTGTTTGATTAGCGGTACGGGAAATGCACATGGCCAATGGGCGTGAGTTTTGGCTGAGGATGATCACCTACTAAGGAGAATGCCTTCACAAATTTTTAGCTCAAAACGAGGATCCTAGGTGGTACTTGCTTTGCAAAGTACCACGCTGGACAAAAATATGAATGTTGAAGCTGGGCTCAAAATAATGAATGGAGTGAGCTGAAATTTTGTGGAGGATGGTTATTTGGGCATAGGAAAGCATTGTAGAAAGTTGATACCATTTGGACATGCCAAAGTAGTACTTCCTTCACAATGCTCTTCTATGGACAGAAACTTGGGAAAACTAGTGAGAGAGATTGGATGAATTAAATGAGCTCAAAATTGGTGTAGGTAAGTTACTTAGGTATGGTCATGCGTTGGTAAATTTTCAGATCATTTGGGTAAGCCTAGCTAGTATTTACTTCACAAAGCTTCTCTTGTGGTAGAAACTTTGGAAATTTCCTGAGAAAGATTTACTAGGAAAATTGAGCTAAATATTATCATGTGGCAATGATTTGGGTATGGAAGAGTGCCCGAAAACTTTGAGGGTAATAGGAGGGTCTATATAACACTTGCTTTGCAACGTGCCAATTTGGCCATAAGATATAAATTGAACCTGGGATCACATAGATGATTTGACTAAGCTGCAATTTGGAGAAGGGTGATAATTTGGGCATATGAAGGAACTGTATAAATTTCATGTCATTTAGAGATATAAAAAAGGTACTTCCTTCACAATGCTTCTAGGTGGACAAAAACTTTGGAAATTTTCCAAGGAAGATTTGCTAGGCAAATGGAGCTGAATTTTGTCATGCGGTAAAGATTTGGATAGGAAAGAGTGCCTAAAAATTCCGAGGGCAATCAAGAATATATAAATAGCACTTCCTTCATAAAGTGTTGTTGTGAACAGAATAGGAAAATGAATATTGTTGAATTAGTTTTGAACTAGGCTAGGAAGGATTATTACATATTTGATGAAGATATACCCCAAAGAATTTATGAGATTTTTTTGGAAATTTTGGGAATGATAGAAATATAGGTTTCTTCACAATCTAGGGCAAAAACTGCCACATGGACATGACACATAGGCAAAACTGATGAGATGGCGCCCAGTCATCACAACCCACCACAATCTACAAGGCTATGACCATCTATATTAGTCATTAACAACTAGAAATAAGGCAGCGGACTAGCACTGTTTGCTTTGTGACCATTTCGTGTAAGGAAATTACGACCTTTCTGACCAAAATGGTCGCAATGGTTTAGGGTTTGGAGCCCCCTGAATAGATTTTGACCAATTGGTCTAAAATGGTCATAAATTTATGACCAATTCTTCGAGGGTCACTGACAAAAGGTTATAAGTTGACATATTTCTTGTAGTGTCATAGGGCGAACTTTGATGCCTAGTGGATGTAATATGCCATAATTTCTTTATTGTATAGTCTAGGTTTTTTCTTATTCACGATGCTGCAGTTATTTTACTTTATATATATCCTGCCTTCGCAGTAAACCAGCCAAACCGTAAAATTACGGTACATAATCGGGCCGTCATGCAATCACGATGTAGGTTGGGCCTGAAACATGCCGAACAGCTCACGGGCCGGCAGCAGCCCGAAATGAACCCCGGCCCATGATTGTGCGAATCAAATCACGAGCTTTTAACTGGCCAAAAAATTGTCTCGGTCCTTGTTTGGCCCAATCAGATATCGGTTGCGAGCAGGCCAGATGCAAACCGGGCTGTAGTTAGGCCCAACTATATGACGGGCTTTTAACAGGCTGAAATTAATATAGGCCGAAATGTTAAATGGGCCCTTTATAGGGCAAAACTAATATCAGACCGAATTACTAAGTGGGCCTTTAGCAAGTTGGCCCAAAAGCATAGTGTCCAGTTGACGGGCCGAATCTGATATGGGCCATAATTGAGCCCAAAGACTCTTAAAGGGCCGGACCTGATCTGGGCCGTAATTTGGCCCAGAACATGGTAGGCCTTTAACGGGCCGGATCTCCTATGGGCCACTATTAGGACTGGAGCATGGTAGGCCATTAATGGACTGGATCAAATATGGGCTGGCATTTGGCCCAAAACATGGCAGGCAGTTAATGGGCTGGCCTACTAGGGTCTTCAAAACCTTGTGGGCCTACAGTTGGGCCGGCCCATTAATGTCGGCGAAATCTCGTGGGCCTTTAGCTGGGCCGGCCCATTATGATTCGCAAGAATCTTGTGGGCCTTTACCTGGGCTGGCCCATTACGGCACACAAAAATCTTGTGGGCCTTTACCTACGCCAGCCCATTATGGGCCGCAAAATCTTGTGGGCCTTTAGCTGGGCCAACCCATTATGGTCCGCAAAATCTCGTGGGCCTTTAGCTGGGCCGGCCCACTATGGTCTGCAAAATCTTGTGGGCCTTTAGTTGGGCTAGCCCATTTAAACTTGTTGGGCCATGCCATGTGTCGACATATCATAGGCCCCTTCTGTCCAGTGAGGGGATGACATCTGTCCCGACGATGAGCCGACACGTGTTTCCTCTAGCCAATGATGATTTTACATGTGGAAAATCCCCATTGGTCCAGGCTGTTAACGGGTTATCGAATCCAAAACCCGACCCGATAGCTTAATGGCGTTCCGTTACGGTAGATGCCACATGTCGGTCACCCTTGACGAAAGCACTTCTATGACGCGCGATTTATCGTCCTGGAAGTGGACACTTCCATGATGATAATTTTGGTAATGTCATGGAACACTTCTACGACAGCACAGGTATGACTATCTTGATTCTGTCATAAATTTTTCATGGATGTACATGCATGACAAAAAACGCGACCTACTGTGACAAACACGTATCATCACGGAAGTGTATTTTTTTGTAGTGATGGGACCAACCCAGATATGTTTCTTGGATGTTTGTTTCTCGGGGCAAAAAACTCTGAATCACCACTTTATGCCCCGGTTTATGTACATGGTGTTGGACTACTGATGCACCCACTGTCCCATGTCCTTATACCAAATATTTAGTTGTTCTTAATCTAATGTCCCTGGTAAAATGAAGCCATGCCACTGTTATAAGCCATCACAAGTTTAGCCAAATATTTTTGCCTGTAATTGTTTGAGACTCTGACAGTTTCCTCTGTAACTATTTGTGCAAACAGGGATATCCATTCACCTAGTTGCTCTTGTGACCTTTTGGTGCACTGGACAAAACACTTCTTAAGAGAAGTGACTTTTGTGCTCTTTAACTGGAATGTCAGAATGGAACAGTTGGTTCATTTCGGTGGAACTGCACAAAGGGAGATTTGTGTTCCAATCCTCATCATCCATATTGGCACCATAACCTTCCTTTAGGTAAGAATGATATTTAATGCATGTGTTCATCTCTATTTTGCGAGTGCCATGAGAAATAATGCTATTGTTTACTAGTATACTTGTACTCCCTCACTGACAAAACCAATTCTGAAATAGAAGGCCAATCATGTACTTGGTTTCACCAACTGGTGAGGAGATAGAGAAACAGAGCATTAAGAGCAAGAAGAAGAATAAACAGTGCCAAGGTGATATTGCTAAAGCCGAGGCCTCAGTCGAGGCCATTCAAGGGCTCCGGCAATGTCTACCTTACATGTGATACGATCCTCCAGGGAGCCCTTCCACTTCTGTGTATTGTGCATGATGAATTTGATGCTATTGTTAGAGTAATATGCTAATGTCTTTCTATCCTTTCTCACAAAGCTAATGAAGGTTTCACCTTGTTCCTACTTGTGCAAACAGGGATCATGTTGTGCCAATCATACATTTTAGTGGAACTACACAAGACAATACAATGAACTATATCCCAGCCAGTGCTTTAACTCTGTTGGAAGTTCTTGATAATGTTTCGATATAATCTCAGCACTGGTAAACAAGAGTGAGTTCGACCATACATTTGAATTGCACACAAATATATACTATTGAGTGATTCCAGTGAGTGCTTTATCATCTCTTCTGGGACTACATGAATAATCTTTTTTGCTCAGGTTGGTACCGGCCTAAGGCCTTCATCCATATTAGTTTGTTGTCATCTCTATTTGTATCGTGCTACTATCATGAGAAACTCCTTTATCTTTGCACGTTAAAGTTTTGCAACCTATGATACATGGCAATGCTTTGAGTGTTGAGCTAATTGGCACTGATTAAATAAACAAATACCTCTCTTTAAGCAAGACCACTATTTTGCTAACTTTAACCATTAAGATAATGAGGGTTCTTCTATTTGTTAATGTATGTTTCATCAACTACTCCCACTATTACAGTAATCTCACTCTCAATATATGTGCCAACATCAATGCTCGATTTTGGTGGAACTGCACAAAAACTTTGGGTGCTTCATTGCCTCGACAGCTTCCTTCCTTTCTGTCAGTCGCGAATCTAGTCTTGCATCCTTCCTTTGCAGTCAGTCGCTTGGTTTATCTCGGCTTCTAGTTAAAGGAAATAGTAATTGATATGCTACCTCACACAGGTTGGTACTGGTCTTTATCCTGATTATTGTGCTTGTCATATGTATTGGTAATTCGGTATTGTGGTACTGTTTGCCGATTTCAGGAAGGAGTAAGTTGGAGCCCGAACTTGCAGGCAAATTATTACATTGCGTGATTTCAGTAGAACTGCACAAAAAGATCAGATGGACAGGTACTTATGCTTCTGCTTTGTACTCCAAAGTTCACTCAGACAAGCATCGATGTTGACAAGAAGAAGTGCCTATATTCATTCGAGTATCAACCGGCGTCAACCAGTTGTCAAACTCCAAATATTAGGAGAGTGAACGCCAAAAATATTGCTTGGCGCATAGCCTAGAAAAATGCAGTCCAGTCTTTGGTCCCAACTTGTGCCTTTTGGTTATTGGCACATATGGTAGCAAACTGTATGGCATGGAGTCTAAAGATTCCAGACAGGTTGGTTGACGCATATATTCATCTGGCACTTAATCATTCTGCACACTAGGGATGCCCCATTTCAGTTGAACTGCACAAAAAAATTGGGTGGTTCATTTTCTCAACCGCCTTCTTTCTTGCCTGCAATGTAGAATTTTGGCGAGCTACAGGACCAAGGTGAGCCAGTAAACTAGTTGGATGAAATTAGTGGCCAAGTTGCTCAAACCTCCCACGGCATGAGGCCACTACTTGAGGATAAACCTATAAGAAAAGTTCAGATTGTCTGTGTTGCCTCTTATGTACTCAAAAGTTTACTCGTACAAGCATTAATTTTAACAAGAAGTACCTCCGACTGAACACCATTTACCAGTCTGTACCCTAGGCAATTAAAGTCCGTCAATGGATGATATTGGCCGTGATCTCAATCATTTGGATGCATAAACATACTGAACATGTGTATATCTGAATCTTTTTATGAATTATCTATGAATATTGTTGTGTGATCTATCAATCATTTGGATGCATAGACATGCTGAACTTGTGTATATATGAATCGTTTGAGTTGTTGATTGTGAATGTTGGCTATGAATATGAACATGTCCTGTGAACCTGAGTTTGACATGAATATTTACCTTTTCTGTTGTATTTGTGTGTGAACTTGTTAGTATGCCTATTGTGGGATTTGTGATGTGTGGATGTCAACGGCACACCTTCTTCTCGAGAAGAATTGCACCTGCTTTGTTAGGGTAGCAATGGCGCATCAGCTCTTTTTAATCTTTTTGCTCTGTCTTCCCCCTCCCCCGATCAACCCCTTCTGTAATGCTTTCGGCCTCAAAACAAACATAGTATTGCGTTGTTTTGGGGGCTTGATGAAAAATTGAGTGTTGTCTTCTATAGGTTGGCCCGCCCAGCAAATGGGTTGCTGGTCCACCACGGACTGGATGGCTAAAAATACAAGTTGTATGGTGCAGAGGCAAGTAAAAAACGCCATCAAGAGCCATCCACTGAAGAAAAAAATCACTCCTGATGTGCTTCTTCAGTTGCGCCGCTGGCCCCATCTTTAATCTAGTTCGCTCGGGGATCTAGCTAGTATGATTTTTTCCAGAGGGCGAACAAGTATCATCTAGGCCTAGGTTTTGTTTTTTAACATGGGTAGCCCACGACATACGGAGAGAGTGGTTTCAACTTATTTTTTGAGGTCTCTACCGGCCTATGGGCTTTTTCTTAAAGATCGGCAGCGCAATGTATTTTTCTTAATAAAACGCAGATCTCTGTTCTATTTATCTATATATAAGAAAAATAATGCTGTCTCCAATTTATGTTTTCCCTTCTAACCACATTATATATATTTATATTATTACTATTATCATATATCTTATAGAGACTTATATATACATTATAAAAACGTCCCACATGTTATTAACTTATAAAAGTAAATGTTTAACAGAAGTTGGGAAGGAAAATCCTGGTTGTTTTTGACTCACAGGCAAGGAAAATCGTGGAGATTGCGTACAAAAGCTTGTGAAGATTTTGAGGACCAATGTAATAATAATGCGCTCATTTTTATTTTGAGCAGTAACTAGCTAATTTTTTAATTTTATATATAAAAATGTGTCGCTCTAGTTTATTTTTTGATATTAATTGCTCCTTCTAACCTAACATTATATATAGAATGAGCCCAGCTAATTCGTGTATTTGAAGAAAGTGCAAATGGGCTCAGATTTCTTAGAAAATATGAATGGGCCGCATTGACGCAAAATTATTTGTTCACCCAGCCTAGCAAATGGACAAAAAATGGGTTAAATATATGCCACATTTTTGCAGGCTGACATGTGGGCCAACAGGTCGAAGCCTATGCAGGGTGTTGTCAACTTGGTCATCAAATAATTATAACATCCACATCCATTGGATTTATATCCAATGGCCGGCATGCACCTTCAATCTTTCGTCTTCTTCCTCCAGTGTCGCCGGGACCACCTGGTCCGGCCTCCGGTGGCTAGCGGCTCGGCTTAGCATGCATCACTACGAAGCGCTACCCCACCGCCGGCCAGGCTATCCCTCCACCCCTCCACACCTCCTATTATTCTCCACTGACTGCAGACCCACGCCGCACCATAACTAGTTATAACCCTTCTCCTCGTCTCAATCTGCGACTCCACTACCGCGTCTTCCCATCTCCGGGCCGTTCCCGTCTGGGGCCTCACCGTCGTCCACTGCCTCGCTGCGCTCAGTGCGGCGTGGTTAACAAACGAGAGTCATCGGAAGAGGACTGTACATGGAGATCCTGATGGCTAGAACCCACGAGGTCCATGGTCGCACACAAGGAAAGTTCCTCCTTATTAGGCTGAGAAAAAAGTTCCCTCCCCATGATAGCAGGGACCCACCGGCTGTATCTTCACACAGAATGAAGTGCCTCCTTGTTATGCGAAAAAAATTATTCCTCCCATTGACAGTTGGGACCCGTCAGATTTGGTGGCTGACTTGTGGGCCTACTAAGCGGACGTGTATGCAGGGCTTTGTCAACTTAATCAACAAATGATATTAGCAGCCGGACCGTTGGATGTTAATCCAACAGCCGAGCTCCTTCTTCAACCTATATTCTTGCTCCTGTCTCCCGTGGGCGGCACCGTGGCAGTGCTACCGCACACCCAAACCAGTCAAGTTTCCAACTCCTCTCCATCTGCGACTCCACTGCCGGATCTTCCCCATCTCCGGGTCGTTCCAATCTGGGTCCTCGCCGTCGTCCACCAGCCGTGGTGCGCTCGGCACGATGTGGTCAACTTGGTCAACAATCGAGAGTCGTCGGAAGATGACTATGCGTGAGAGGCTGACAGTGGGGACGCACGACGCCCATGGATGCATGCATGCAACTGCATCTTTTTACCCTGAAAAATAATGTTTTCTCCCCCTGACTATTGTGACCCATCAGCTACATCTTCGCACGCAAGGAAGTGCGTCCATATTATGGGCAAAAAAATGATTCGCCCCCTGACTGCTAGGACCCACCAGTTAGTTCTTCGCACGCAAGGAAGTGCCTGACAGACGGGACCCACCTAGTCGAAGCGTACATAGCGTTGTCATTCTGGTCGCGAAAGTGTAAGTACATACTGGTCGATCGGTCTGTCTGCAGGCTGTAGCGATGAACCGTGGCCGTGCAAGGAAGGGCACATGTCGTAGTAGAGGCGCGCACGGGTCGTAGTAGAGGCATGCATGTAGCATTTACATGTACATACTGTGGCCAGGGTGCCAGAAAGTAAATACGACCATGTACATACATACGGGCGGGGTCTCGAACTCCTACTCGCGCATATGTACAGCCAGGGCTCATGTACGTGGCTGTGGCTGGGTCGGAACGGGGAAACTATGTCATCGTCATGTTCATGGGGAGGCAACGGAATGCGTCGGGTTCATCGGGAGGCAATGAAACACTTGTTGTTCATCGGGAGCCAACCGGCTTGGACGGAATAGCTGGTGGAAACAAGGCCTGGCGTACCGCAGAACAGAGGAAACGGCCTTGTGTTCGACCGGCTATGGTGGAAACAGGATCCTGTTCATCGGCAGGGGTCTGGCGTACCGCAAAACGGAGGAAACGGACCTCCTACGGTCGAAACGGGGTCCTGTTGATCGGGAGGGGTGTGGCATACCGCAAAACGGAGGAAACGGACTTGTGTTGGAGCGCTATGGTCGAAACGGGGGTCCTATTAATCGGGAGGGGTGTGCCATACCGCAAAACGGGACTCCACGGGATACTATTCATCTCCACTGTCGACCTCCTCCAGCCTCCACGAGCTACTGTTCATCCACCGTCGATCTCCTCCAGCCTCCACCTGCGACTGTTCAGCCACGGGCTCCTGTTCATCCAGCTGTCGGTGTCAAAACCGGCGGATCTCGGGTTGGGGGTCCTGAACTGTGTGTCTAAGGTCGATGGTAACAGAAGACAGGGGATACGATGTTTACCCAGGTTCGGGCCCTCTCTATGGAGGTAATACCATACGTCCTGCTTGATTGATATTGATGAATATGAGTATTACAAGAGTTGACCTACCACGAGATCGTAATGGCTAAACCCTAGAGGCCTAGCTTGTATGGCTATGGTAATGAATATCTCCCTCCTCCGGACTAAGTCTTCCGGTTTATATAGACACCGGGAGGATCTAGGGTTACACAAGGTCGGTTACAAAGAAAAGAATCTACATATTTGGTCGCCAAGCTTGCCTTCCATGCCAAGGAAAGTCCCATCGGGACACTGGTGCAGTCTTCGATCTTCGTGTTCTTCACGGCCCATCAGTCCGGCCCATGGCTAATAGGCCGGACGCCCTAGGACCCCTTAGTCCAGGACTCCCTCAGTAGCCCGTGAACCTGGCTTCAATGACAAGGTATCTAGCGCGAACATCTGTCTTCAGCATTGCAAGGCGGGTTCCTCCTTCCGAACTCAAAGATAGTCTTCGAACGTATTGATCGTGTCCGGACCTGTAACACACACACAACACACAACTGCAGAGAGAATATAATAATCCTCGAGTCCTATCTGCTGACAACTTTTGCCAACATGACCTCACATCTGCCCAGTCATAATTTCGAACCGTTTTTCGTCTGCCGCTCCATGTTTCGAGACGCGGTTGCCATTGGCACGTCTTATCGAAGCAGAGATCATGCCCGCTTATTGCGGGATTCTCATCAATAAGGGCATGGGTAAACCAACCGTTCTGTTTACACAGCCCTTGGGAGTAGGCGAATTTTAAGGCGAGTGGGGAGGCGTTCAATATTCATTGCCCTTATAAGGAGATAAGAATCCCCTTTCTTCTCCCACGCCTACTCTCATCCTCTGCCCTTCCACTCTTGAGCTCCAGCGCCCAAGTTCTCATCTCCTTCCCACTCAAGCTAGCACTCAACCATGTCCGGATCCAGAGTTCACGGCAGGTGGATGGTCTCCTCCATCAAGGAAAAGGACATTACTGAGCATCGGGCGGCCGGGTACTTGGTGAAGGAAATTGCCACCGTCTTCCAGCCCAGGGGCAAGTCGTCCCCACACCAAAGCCCAACGAGAGGGTGGTATTTCTCCCTCATTTCCTCCGCGGACTGGGGTTTCCGCTCCACCCTTTGATCCGCTGGCTGATGTACTATTACGGGATAGACTTCCATGATCTATCCCCGAACTCTTTCCTCAACATATCGGCGTTCATCGTCGTGTGTGAGGCATTCCTCCGCATCCAACCCCACTTCATGTTGTGGCTCAAAGTATTCAACGTGAAGCCAAAGGTGGTGGATGGCCAGCATGCGGAGTGCGGAGGTGCTATGGTGAGTAAGCTGACCAATGTCTCCTGGCCTAAAGGTACTTTTGTGGAGACTGTCAAGGAATGGCAGAAACAGTGGTTCTACATCATTGAGCCCCGCGGCGCCAACTAGGCCGCAACTGCCGAATTCAATTCCGGCGCTCCAATGCGGCTCACCTCCTTGGCCGAGAAGAGCCCGAATTGGTCTTCATCAGACGAGCTAATAGCGCTGCAGATGCTCGTTCAAAGTATGGTGGACAAGGATATCAAGCTTGTCGATATAATCTAGGTGATGCTAGTTCGCCGGATTCTCCCGTGCCAAAGACGAAAATGCCCCCTTTGGGAGTTCAATCCGAAGAGACACCAGACCCTGGAGAGACTTTTAGAAACAACTCACGAAGATGCCTGGAAATTGCTCTTCAAGGGCAACGAGGTATCGCCAGCCACGGATTCGGACCATGGGCACGATATTAACCACCCCGCCAGTGAGGTAACTTTTCAATGCATCCTATACTTGTTTGTTTCAAGAAGGATATCTAAGCTTTTATTATCATTGCTTCTTCAGGACTGGATGGAGAGGGCGAAGCAGATCAGGTGTCCGGCTCTACTGCCTGAAGAACCAGTCATTCCTCGTTTAGCGAAGATGCTGGTGCCGACGCCCTATACAGCACCGGCGAAGAAGGCCACGGGGAAGGCCAAGGGGGTCCGGAGTTGCCCCCGCCACAAGGGCGCTGCGGACATGATGTCCGAAGACAAGACCCGTTCCTCCGTCGCCGAAGACGACGACGATGAGGAGGAGGAGAGCGATTCTCCCCCTGATGGGGGGAGGAAGAAGAGGGCGGCCTCCACAATTCTAGAGGCGGAAGCGCCCAAGAAGGGGAAAAGCCCGCTCGCGGGCAGCTCCGCATGGGACGTCGACAGCAGTCCGGAGCGACGCTCCCGCACTAAGCCTCGGGACGTATCGTAAGCGCTAAGAATCGTGCATGCCCATAAATTTAACCTCTCCTCTTTGTCGTATTGACATGATTAGTTATGCTATTGCAGTCCGGCCCACGATAGCTCCCAGCGATCCTCATCAAGAAGCTCGTTGGACTTAAAGGAGATGGCCAGCAGGACACTGCCGGTCGCTTACTCTCCCAAGGCCAAGGCACACGACGAGGTGCTCTCCCAACAGACCTTCCCAGACCACGGGGAGGTTTTGGAGGCCGTCAAGGCGGCACCGGAGGGCGATACCTCGGCCGCCGGACACATGGGGGAGCAAGCCCCCATGGAGTCCGATGATGGGGGCCGAGCTCAATTCGGCCACTATATAGCATGGATCCGGAGACCCATACGGCCCCGGAATCCAACAAGCAGCTTCCTTCAAGAGAAGGAGGCATCCCCGTCCCGCTGGCGACCTCTGAACAACCAGAGGCACCGAACAATCTATTGGAAGTGCTGCGAGGCTCTTCCATTGTGGAAGAACACTGTATCCTTATGGGTACGGTGATTGAGAAGGTTCGGTCCGTTAGAACCAGACTGACCAAAGCCTGCAACAGCCTGCTGCTAGCTCTTGAGCACTGCGTTGGTTTTCCCTTGAAGAGGAAAGGGTGATGCAGTAAAGTAGTGTAAGTATTTCCCTCAGTTTTTGAGAACCAAGGTATCAATCTAGTAGGAGGCCACGCTAAAGTCCCATGCACCTACACAAACAACTAAGAACCTCGCAACCAAGGCGATAAAGGGGTCGTTAATCCCTTCACGGTCACTTACAAGAGTGAGATTTGATAGATATAATAAGATAATATTTTTGGTATTTTTATGATAAAGACGAAAAGTAAAGAAAGAAAAATAAACTACACTTGAAATAGCTTGTTGACGGAAGATTAATATGATGGAAAATAGACCCGGGGGCCATAGGTTTCACTAGTGGCTTCTCTCAAGAAAGCATAAGTATTAAAGTGGGTAAATGAATTACTGTCGAGCAATTGATAGAATTGAGCATAGTTATGAGAATATCTAGGTATGCTCATGTATACAGGCATCATGTCCGTGACAAGTAGACCGACTCCTACCTGCATCTACTACTATTACTCCACACATCGACCGCTATCCACTATGTATCTAGATTATTAAGTTCATAAGAACAGAGTAACACCTTAAGCAAGATGACATGATGTAGAGGGATAAACTCATGCAATATGATATAAACCCCATCTTTTTATCCTCGATGGCAACAATACAATACGTGTCGTTGCCCTTTCTGTCACTCGGATCGAGCACCGCAAGATTGAACCCAAAGCTAAGCACTTCTCCCATTGCAAGAAAGATCAGTCTAGTAGGCCAAACCAAACTGATAATTTGAAGAGACTTGCAAAGATAACCAATCATACATAAAAAAATCCATAGGAGATTCAAATGTTGTTCATAGATAATATTGATCATAAACCCACAATTCATCAGATCTCGACAAACACACCGCAAAAAGAAGAGTTACATCGAATAGATCTCCAAGAGAATCGAGCAGAACTTTGTATTGAGATCCAAAGAGAGAGAAGAAGCCATCTAGCTAATAACTATGGACCCGAAGGTATGAAGTAAACTACTCACACATCATCGGAGAGGCTATGGTGTTGATGTAGAAGCCCTTCGTGATCGATGCCCCCTCCGGCGGAGTGCCGAAAAAGGCCTCAAGATGGGATCTCACTGGTACAGAAGGTTGCGGCGGTGGAAATAGGGTTTTGGCTCGGTGTCTGATGGTTTGGGGGTACGTAGGTATATATAGGAGGAAGAAGTAGGTCGGTGGAGCTACGAGGGGCCCACAAGGGTGGAGGGCGCGCCCATGGGGGTAGGCGTGCCCCCTACCTCGTGGCCTCCTCGTTCATTTCTTGACGTCCACTCCAAGTCCTCTGGATCACGTTTGTTCCCAAAATCAGGTTCCCGAAGGTTTCATTCCGTTTGGACTCCGTTTGATATTCCTTTTCTGCGAAAAACTGAAACAGGCAAAAAAACAACAATTTGGGTTGGGCCTCCTGTTAATAGGTTAGTCCCAAAAATAATATAAAAGTGTATAATAAAGCCCATTAAACATCCAAAACAGAATATAATATAGCATGGAACTATCAAAAATTACAGATACATTGGAGATGAATCACCGGCTGACAGGTTTTGAGGTAAGCGGTGTTTAACCGAGAAAATCCCCGCTTAGACAGTAGCCCCTGAGACACTGTCTGGTGTACGGAAAGAAAACCGGACATAATATCCATTAAATTTCACAGGAAATAACCAAACTGTGTCTGATGTGAATAAGCAGGTGTGACGCCCCCGATTTGACCGTACACTAATCATACGCGCAAACGTGTACGATCAAGATCAGGGACTCACGGGAAGATATCACAACACAACTCTATAAATAAAATAAGTCATACAAGCATCATATTACAAGCCAGGGGCCTCGAAGGCTCGAATACAAGAGCTCGATCATAGACGAGTCAGCGGAAGCAACAATATCTGAGTACAGACATAAGTTAAACAAGTTTGCCTCAAGAAGGCTAGCACAAACTGAGATACAGATCGAAAGAGGCGCAGGCCTCCTTCCTGGGATCCACCTAAACTACTCCTGGTCGTCGTCAGCGGGCTGCACATAGTAGTAGGCATCTCCTGAGTAGTAGTAGTCGTCGTCAACGGTGGCGTCTGGCTCCTGGACTCCAACGTCTGGTTGCAGCAATCGAATATAGGAAAGGGGAAAAGGGGGAGAAAAGAAACCGTGAGTACTCATCCAAAGTACTCGCAAGCAAGGAGCTACACTACAAATGTATGCATTGGTATCAAATGGAAAAGGGGGTATCATATGTGGACTGAACTGCAGAATGCCGGAATAAGAGGGGGATAGCTAGTCCTATCGACGACTACGCTTCTGGTAACCTCCATCTTGCAGCAGGAGAAGAGAGTAGATGGTAAGTTCACCAAGTAGCATCACATAGCATAATCCTAACGGATGATCCTCCCCTCGCCGCCCTGTGAGAGAGCGATCACCGGTTGTATCTGGCACTTGGAAGGGTGTGTTTTATTAAGTATCCGATTCTAGTGGTCATAAGGTGAAGGTACAACTCCAAGTCGTCCTGTTACCGAAGATCACGGCTATTCAAATAGATTAACTTCCCTGCAGGGGTGCACCACACAACCCAACACGCTCGATCCCATTTGGCCAGACACACTTTCCTGGGTCATGCCCGGCCTCAGAAGATCAACACGTCGCAGCCCTACCTAGGCACAACAGAGAGGTCAGCACGCCGGTCTAAATCCTATGGCGCAGGGGTCTGGGCCCATCGCCCTATGCACACCTGCATGTTGCGAACGCGGCCGAAGAGCAGACCTAGCAACCTCCATTACAAAGGAAGTTGCGTTACGCGGTCCAACCCAGCGTGCGCCACCCAGTCGCTGACGTCACGAAGGCTTCGGCTGATACCATGATGTCGAGTGCCAATAACTGTCCCCACATAGATGGTTAGTGCGTATAAGCCAGTGGCCAGACTCAGATCAAATACCAAGATCTCGTTTAACGTGTTAAGTATCTGCGAACGCCGACCAGGGCCCGGCCCACCGCTCTCCTAGGTGGTCTCAACCTGCTCTGTCGCTCCGCCACAAAGTAACAGTTGGGGGCCGTCGGGAACCCAGGCCCACCTCTACCAGGATGGAGCCACCTGCCTCTTCAGCCCCCATCTTCGAACAGTATCACAGGTAATGTAACAGTGTAAAGTATATAGTATATGCCCGTAATCACCTCCCGAAGTGATCACGGCCCAGTAGTATAGCATGGCAGACGGACAAGAGTGTAGGGCCAATGATGGAACACTAGCATCCTATACTAAGTAGTAGGATAGCAGGTAATGGTAATAACAGTAGTAGCAAGGACAGGCTATGCAACAGGATAGGAATAACGGAAAGCAGTAACATGCTACACTACTCTAATGCAAGCAGTATAGAGAAGAGTAGGCGATATCTGGTGATCAAAGGGGGGGGCTTGCCTGGTTGCTCTGGCAAGAGAGAGGGGTCGTCAACTCCGTAGTCGTACTGGGTAGCAACGGCATCGGTCTCGGTGTCTAGCGAGAGAAGAGGGGGAAGAAACAATAAATATTTAAGCAACGGCGTCGGTCTCAGTGCATAGCGATGTATGACATGACAAGTATCGGTGCTAGGGGTGCCCTAACGCGGTAAGAGGTGATACCGGGGAAGGGGGGAAACATCCGGGAAAGTATCCCCGGTGTTTTGCGTTTTCGGGCAGAGGAGCCAGAGGGCGAAAGTTGCGAGTTCGATGGGTTAGGGATGTGTGGCGGCCGAACGGGCTGCGTATCTGGATTCGTCTCGTCGTTCTAAGCAACTTTCATGTACAAAGTATTTTCATCCGAGCTACGGTTTATTTTATATGGATTTTCAAAGATTATTACATTTTCTGAATTTTCTGATATAAATTAATTTGAAAACATTAAATTGCTAAATTGCAATGGGTACACAGAAGTGTACCCAGCAACATGCACATGCAGCTGACAGTGGGGTCCAGGGAGGTGCTGAGTCAACATGGTCAACGGTCAACTGTTGACCGGTCAAAAGGTTGACTGGGGTCCACCTGTCATTGACACATCTAGCTAATTAGATGATTTAGTGGGCTAACTAATTAGTTAGTTTAACTAAACCAATTTAATTAAGTTAATTAATTGATTAATTAACTAATTAATTAAACATTATTTTTTTAAATCTTAATATATATTTTTTTAAATCTTTTTTTTGGACCGGGGCGTGGGCCCCTGTGGTTAGCTGCCCAGAAGGATTTAGCAGGCGACAGGCGTAACGGGGGGGGGGGGCGTGCCCGAGGGGCGCTACGCCCGGGCGCGGGGCGAGGCCAGCGGGGGCGCCGACGCGGTGCAGCCAGGGGGCCACGACCGAGAGGACGGGATGGGACGACGCGGGGCCGGCAACACCGCCGGGCGGCGCCGGCGGAGGGCGGCCAGAGGCGAGGAAGGCGCGGCATAGGGAGGAGCTGCGGGCTCGGCTGCGAGCGGCGCCGAGGCAGATGGCAAGCGAGGCGCGGGGCGGCGGTGGATCAGCGCAGGTGGGCGCGCGAGCGCACGTGCAGGCGGCGCAGGGTGCAGCCAGGCGCCGGCTGGTCAAGGTGGGAGCGGGCGAGGAGCGGATGCAGCGGCAGCAGGCAGCAGCGTGCGCAGGCACGGAAGCAGGAAGCAGCAGGGGCGGCAGTCGGCCAGCCGGGCGCAGACAGCAAGCGGCGCGCGTGGCCCGGAGCGGACGTGGGCGTGAGGGCGACGGGAAGGGCACGGCCGGAACGCGACGGCGGCCGATTTGTTCTGGGCCTAACTACCGAACGACAAAAGCAACGACGACGGGAAACAAAGCTTCGGCTATGAAGGAAGCTAGTGCTCGGGGACGTGCGCAAGGTAATAGCGAGCGGGGAAAGGAGCAGAGGCTCATAGCGGGGTCGACGAGCAGGTCAGTGGGCTTGAGGGAGGCTCGGTGGAGGCGAATCGAACGGCGATGACCGACGACATCCGAGGAAGAAGACGACGTAGACAACGGTGCTGGTGGTCCTCATCGTCGATCCGGTCTTGTAGGCGAAGCAGCGAAGCACGGCGAAGATGCTGGACACGAGCTCAGGGTGTGGCGGTGACGGGGAGCGCGCAGGCGAGGTCGTTCGGGTCCAACCAGATCGAAGGCAGGGAGCAAGGGGAGGGGGCGAAGGCTAGGGTTTCCGCCCAGGGCATGGGTGGCCTCCTTATCCACCGCGGAGAGACAGCAGATGGCCGACGCGTGGAGATCCTAGCCACGGACGCGGCACGAGCGTCCACGGCGCTTCTGTGAACAGGGGAGGAAGACAATGGGGAGTTGGACTGGGCCGGCCTTGTCGGCTGACTCAGCCAACACGCCCAATGGGGGGAAGGAGGCCTTTTGTTTTATTAGTTTGTTTTTTCTTTTCTGTTTTATCCTATTTCTTTTTAATTTAATTTAATTTTGTAAATTATATAATTAGCATCTAAATTAGTCCTACTAAATATACCACTGCCACCAAAAGTTTGGTACCCAATTAATTTAGTTAGAACATCTTCACTATTTTAAAAGCATTTAAATAATAGCTTAAGCCACTGTTTTATTCATTTTAGAGTATTTAAACATTTTATAAAAGTGTGGTTTCTCCAACATAATTACTTATGTATTATTTGTCACCTTTAGCACATTTTAGTTTTGACATTTGAAAACTTTTACTGTTTGACTTTATTTCAAATTTGAATTTTGAATCGATTTCGAATTAACGCGAGATTAGCAATAGTAATCGAGGTGATGTGGCATCATTAGCAGAGGTTCACTGTAGCTAAATTATCCGGGCGTCACAATTCTCCTCCTCTACAAGAAATCTCGTCCCGAGATTTAAGAGGGGTGTAAGGGGGAAAGTTCTGGTTACGAAATTTTAACGAGTGTCCTCGGTCTTGGTGGCTCTTCTCGAAGAGGTCGATCCCTTATGTTGATGTCTTCATTCCTCTGCTTCAGGGCATCATGATGAAGTCGTCATCATTTCTTCGGGGGTTCCATCATACTTACGAAAAAGGATAATGGGTATCTTTGGAAGAACTGGCCTCTAGAAGGTTGCTTATCTGGTAGATAACACCAAGAAGGGTGGCGAAAAGTAACTCTCGAATTGTAACTGAAGAAAATTTCGAGAGCAAAGTAAGAAGGTACCATAAGAAGTTTCGATCGGGCAGGCAATCGTTCGTTGCCTGAAGCGAAGGGTGAAAGGGTTTAGAACAAAGGGAATATGTATTGTGTCTGATACCAGAATTGATGATCTTTCGAAAGGTGGCTCGTGAAGTACTTACGAAGCCATGCGTGCGGAATAACTTTGGCAACATAGGTATACAGGAGAGTCAGGTTTCGATCCTGTGGAACTATGGGTTATGGTCCCACCATGTGGTTTAAAGGTAGGAATGGTGCTGACCTCTTGCACGGTCAGGATAGCAAGGCATGTCAGAGGGTAGCATGTCAGTTATGTCGGCAACAAAGTCGGTACCAAGGGCGAGGGACAAAGAGAACCATTTTCCTGCTCGTTAATTCGAGGCGGACCAATAGGCAAAGTTCTCATCCATCCGTGGTTACCGGAATGTCATCAACAATAGAAACAGGGTCTTACTAACAGAATTGCACACCGAGGTGTTTACATAAGCAGGAGAATATTGCTGCTTAGATCATATAGATCACAAGACGCGTTAAACCAACCAATGGAAAGGCAAATATGATTATCAGATTAAACAGAACAATGGAAAGGAAAATGGGTTTAAACACATATTTCAAAGGTATATCCTTCGCTAAGGACAAACAGAGCATGATATCCACAACAGGATATAATGTAGAAGACCCTTTAGGAAAGGGGAGAGAAACTTCATGACATTACCCATACAACGGTGTTTGGATAATTGATAAAGAAAATTCAACGTTGTGCTTCAAATGTTCTTATTGATGATCGGAGTACCACCGACATGCTTCGAGATAGCATTGACATGGTCAACAGGTAAAGATCGGGCTATGGATACATAAGGGATCCATCAGGATCAACTTATAGAATAAGTCTTATAATTTCCTCAGGGAAGAATGGTTAACCTTGCTAATAAGGAAACTATAACAGCAGGTCATCCGGCCAGGTGTGCTGGACATGCCATCACCTTACCGGGTCATAAAAGACCGGTGTTATAACTCTTAGAAAATGTTCCAACCATCATATCTGACCTAGATTCAGATCTGATCGGTGTTAGGATACCTCGGACTCAGGATGCCTGAGAAGGAAAGTGCAAATGAATTGACGAGACGACATTGTAAGATTCTCGGGAAATCTACTATGGAAGCGAGTTCCGAAATAGGAGCTCATCATTAAACCAATGAAGGGATAAGGTGGTAGCTGATGAACTCAGCGACAATTCATCGAGATTTCCAAAAAGATGTATTTCCACAAGTATATGAACAAGGATATAACATTTGTCAGAACAAAAGATATAATGATGTATGCTCGAGGAAAACATACACAATTAAGCATTGGTTGAAAGGTGCGCCCGAAATATGGGTAGGGTTGCACGACCAATGTCAGAATGGTGATTCAGTAATCAATAGTCTAAGAATAAACGGCCGACCATTAACTTCCAAGCAATAGGGTTGCTAGAAGGGAAGAATCCAAACAACACCATTCACTTGTTGGAATCAACACGGGGACCAAGAAAGAATGGTGATGGTGAGAAGTATCACTATACCAAGAATTTTTTTTAAGAGGTGATGAAATTCTCACGACATTCTTGACATAAAAGATGTTACTACTCCAAGGTAATGGAGAACAAATGCTGGATAGTAAGGATCTCAAGGTATAACACAAAACACGAATAAGTTTGTGTTGAATGGGAGGTAATAAAGTGGTCGGTGACAACACAAACCATTGAGGGGCGAGGATGGTATTTCTCATCAAGAATTCGATATATATATCTTGGGAGAGCTCAGGATGTTAATGATGACCACGACACATTTGTCGAGAGATTTCATGAAGATGTAATCGGTCGGCGATGACATCAAGTCAAATGATGATGCATCGGAAGTCAAATAAAACTTGAAGAAGAACTCATAAGAAGTTATGCAGTTCCATGATAATCTCGAGATACGAGAGGGGGTAATACTCGATGACAGATCAAAGTAGAGGTTGGACGGGGGTATTGCTCTACAGAAGACAAGCGCTTAAACTTGCACGCGAAATGGTATTTAAAGGAGAACATGGTCGGAACCACGATTGCAAAAGGCCAGATCCCAGATATAAGATGAACTTATACCAAAGGAATAATTAATTTAAGGGAAGATATAATGATAAGATCTGCATCGTGTCCATGGGTATGAACACAAAGTTCAAGGTCGACTCCCACTTCTCCAATGCATAACCTTTCATTCACTCACTACTAGAAAAAGGCCTACTAATGGCGCACCTAATTTGGCCATTAATGGCGCATTAGTGGTGCGCCATTAGTAGCACGCCATTAGTATATTTTACTAATGGCGCACCACTGGTGCGCCATTAGTATCTGGTATACTAATGGCGCACCACGCGGTGCGCCATTAGTATAGCCCACGGTGCGCCATTAGTATGTGTCCCAGGGGGCCATGTATACCCAGGTGCTTTGGCATACTAATGGCGCACAACAGCAGTATGCGCCATTAGTAACTTCGGCATACTAATGGCGCACTGTGATGTGATGCGCCATTAGTATGAATATTAGGTTTTTTTATTTTTTTTATTTTCTGTTTTTTGCACAGGTTACAAAATGTATAATTGAACAAAATATAGACAGCACAGATCAACAACAGATTCGTCGAATACAATAGAAGATTAGTCTCTGGATACAATTCATCATATTAGTCTCCGAATACAATTCATCATATTAGTCTCCGAATTGCAAAGACCGAACAAAGATAAAACATTACAAGTCTCAAGACCGCGAGTATCGAGTTTGTCGGAAGTAATACTAATCCTAACAAGTCCTACTAATCATCATCATACAACTTCTACTCGTTATTCATAACAAGTCATACGATCATCATCTTGATAGTCTTCGAACCAACCCTACTTAATTATTCATCAGCACATGATCATCAGTATTAGGCAGGACCTAAATACCCTATTTAAGCTAAAATAGCATAAAACAATATAGACCCTAACTCTCCATTATGGAGAATGGAGAACATCCTGTCTCCAATTCTTGCGCTTCGCTTCCTTTTGCTTCCAAGAAGCTCCTTACGACTGTCCATACATTTTTTCCATCCTTTGATTTTCATGTCTCCACTTCTTTTAGAAATCTGGTATGGACAGTTGAGATTCCTAGGATGACCTGGCTATATGTTCAAAACATTAAGACTACCTTTCAGATACATCATATGAGGCACACAATTCTCCGGGATTATCTGTTGAAAAACATAGTAATAACTTCATAGTTAGCAATGATGTACTAGTTTTAGAAGTATGCAAAAGATGCACGGATGTCGTAATAGTAAAAATCTTACCAGGGTATCTCCATGGTAGTTACCGTAGTTGAACACATGCACTAGTGGCACGTATTTACCATAATGTTGAGGAATTTGTTTGGGGATAATGTAATTTTCAATGTCAGTACAAAATCCGACCAGATGATTTTTCTCCTTGTAAGTTGTTAATTCGGAGCCATCGGTGTAGTGGGTTTTGTCTACCATCTCCCGCACATTCTTTGAACAATAAAAATAAGCTGTCAATGGAAATAAGCAGTCAACTATTTTGAAATAAACAATATAAATTAGCTAATAACTATGTTTGAGAAACTCACATAGCGGTAGAACTGGAGGCGTATCAACAAGGACCCAAATGTCCATATTGTCTTGGTTGATGTCAGGATTACCAAGATCCATGGTGATAAGCATACCCTCATCAAAACCATACATCTTGCAAAATGCTTCCCAATTTTTGCAACCAAAATGGGTTACGCTCTCAGAATTATATAGATTTACTTCAAAGTCCACATCGTGATGAGTCCTTAGGTGAATTTTCTTTGTTTCGGAAATTTCATGGTCTTCAAAATCCATCCTCTCCAAGACATAGCGTCTTGCATGGCATGGGATAAGCTATACTCGAATTGTAAAAGATGAAAATTACACATTGAAATAGTTGAAGTCATGCTTAATTATGAAAATAACACTTGTCGTTGTTGTGTACCGTTTCAACTTCGAAGGTCTCCTCGAGCTTAATGCTGAAGCGCCGATCATCGTCCAGGTGAGGCATGTCGCACAGACCTCGATCGTCGTGGCACCAGTCGCACTCTGCCGGGAGACTTTCGTCGTCTGATGACGACATATCCTACGTTCATAATTCAAAACTACATCATTTAGGGTTTGTCGACACTGAGGAATCCTAAAAGCCTAAGCTTTTATCATTTAGGGTTTGTCGACTCCGAGGCACCCTAAAAGCCTAAGCTTTCATCATTTAGGTTCTTATCGACACCGAGGCACCCTAAAAGCCAAGGTTTTATCATTTAGGGTTTGTCGACGCCGAGGCACCCTAAAAGCCTAAGCTTTCATCATTTAGGTTCTTATCGACACCGAGGCACCCTAAAACCTATGGTAATGCAGCAAGAATAAAGGGGCAGTTGATCCTACTTAATTAAGTACTAAGATACCCCGGCCCATGCATTAGTCGCAAGTACCCCATATGTCCTATTTTTAGCAAAGTCATGCTAAAATTCATGGAAAATTTCAGCATGACCTTTGCTGAAAATAGGACACATGGAGTACCCGAATTTGCCGGAACGGAAGTTAATCGACATTCCGGCAAACTCAAGGGCCTCTCGGGGTACCTGCAAATTCATCACGACACAATGGTCGGAGACAAAACCCAGCAAACTAGCAAGATGATCATCATCTTTGCAAGTCATTACTTGTCAAACGCAGAAGTGCATAACACAAGCTCACCGACATAGACCAAGATGATCATCAATTTTGAATCAATAGACATACTTCTCAAAAGAGGCATTATCAAATTCTGGTGCCCTTGACTTACTAGTATTTATCTCTTATGACTGATGAATGTGCATTGAGTCCAGAAGCAAAGACTCTACAGTGAAATGAAAAAAACCTTGGAAATATATTTATGATAACTCTAAATGGATCAGAAGGTGCAGATGCACTTGTAAAAAAAGGTATGCATTTGCAGCAGCTTTGTTCTGATTATGACACCATTCTGTTAAGAAGGCAAAATAACATTATCATCCCAATTCATGGTTGAAGTTGAAGACCCTAAGCTTTAAAATGCCAAGTCTCACTTACGCATGTTAACTTATTTACCAGTTCAGAACTATCACCAGACAATAGTAAATCCACATTGACCACATAATATTATTTTGCAACCACTCAGTTTGTCCTTGACTGGGACACTTGAAGCACAAAACAACTAATGCAGATCCTAACCACCTCTACAGTTTGTCCTTGACTGGGATTTTTTACTTAGAAAATACAAAACTTCTGTTATTGTTTTTATTTTTAACCAGAGCCTAACCACCTCTACAGTTTGCAAACTAATTAAGATAATAACTAATCAGGCATGGAAAATTATTTTAGCCATGATCCCTGAGGATTAGAGCCTCCACAAGTCAGAGAAAATTAGTGTCTCCACTTATATTGTCAATGCTTGTTGTATGTTTGGCTTAAGGGATTTCCTTTTCAAATTGTGACTCTGTTTCTAAACAAAGTAGGCTTCTATCCTGTCTAGAATGTAATGAAGATGTCTTGGATAAGCTGAGTGTTGTAATGAAGATGTCTTGGTGAGACTTGATATATGTCCAAAATTAGAGAAATCACAAGGTACTTTCTCTACCTAATAAACTCCATATGACCACACAAAGCCCTGTTTAACACACCTGTAAAGAGGAACAACCCCCCTAAGGAGCTAGAAAGCTATATGAAACAAAATTATCAAGCATAGGCATACAAATTCAGTACTGCATGAAACAAAATAGGTACAACAAGTAGCTGCTAGAGGGGGAGAGGGGGAGAGGGGGAGAGGAGGAGGGGGAGCTCACGGGGGCCGGGGAGTGGGGCGCGGGGAGGATGTCGGGGACGAGGTCCGGGTGGTGGTGGTGCTCCGGCGACGGTGGTGTGGACGGGGCCGGCGGGGTCGCGTCGAGGCGGCGGGGCAGCGTCGAGGTGGCGGGGCAGCGGCGTCGGGGCGGGGTCGAGGTGGCGTCGGGGCGGCGGGGCAGCGTCGAGGCGGCGTCGAGGCGGCGGGGCAGCGGCGTCGGGAGAAGAGCGGGGAAGGGGATCGAGGGCGAGGGCGAGGGAGAGAGAGGGGATAGGGAGGGGCCGGCCGGGGAGGGAATGTGTATGGAAAAAAAAAATTACTAATGGCGCACTGTCCCCCAGTGCGCCATTACTAGTTTGAACTAGTAATGGCGCACGGTGTGACAGTGCGCCATTAGTAGTTTTGCAAAAAAGGGAAAAATATAATAAAAAAAACAACATTAGTGGTGCACTTTCCGACAGGTGCGCCATTACTAGTTACAACTAGTAATGGCGCACTTTGTCTGGATGCGCCATTAGTATGTTTGGACAGGCGCACTAGTTCCAAAATTTTTTTTATACTAATGGCGCACCCTGGGCCGAGTGCGCCATTAGTAGTTTCAACTCTAATGGCGCACTAGATGGTGGTGCGCCATTAGTATATACTAATGGCGCACCCCTTGTCAGGTGCGCCATTACTGTCAATCCCATCTATAGCCCTTTTTCTAGTAGTGACTTCTCACTTTAGAAGAAGTTGTAGTGTTGAAATTTTACCTGGCAAAATACCAGAAGTGTATGACTCGTGAAAACTTTCGAGTTCACACATATTAAGGAAGGCATAGGTTCAACCCATCAGGGTATCGTGGAAACATATACCACAAGCTTCAATAGTAAATTCCAAAAGCTCGAAAGCAGAGCATGGTTGGTCAATCAGAGGATAGGATTTACCAATGGAGAAAGAACTTCCAAAGGGATTGAATATGAAGGACGCTATCGGATAAAATCCAACAAAGGATCCGGTGATCCTCAAATGATCTGATGTGAGCATCGGTACTCAACCAGAGGAAGAAACATTGCAAGGAGATCAGACTATAGAAACAACTGACTAATTCAAAGCTCAAATGCAAAAGAATTATGGTTTCCGGCCAAGGGATCAGAAGCAAACACTCTGATTAAGGATGGATAAGTTGCGTATGCTTAGGGGTACAATCGATGGCATTCCGATTGGTCGAGAATCAGCTCATGTTTAAAATGATGTCTGAGCCGGAAGGATAAATCTTGAGGATTGCAAGCATTCGCAACCATATTGGATCAAAGACTCAAAATGACAATGACAAGGGATGCCAATAATGATTACGAGACTTATGGAATTAACCATAATGCAAGCAAGCAAGAATTTCAAGGGCAATAAGTTGCTAAGGATTTTCGGAAGATCGAATATTATTTCGAAGACCTTAGTGAAACACCTAAACAACTGGGGATGAGCGGATACTCGGTAGGTGCGAGAATTTATCCATAGGGGCATTTAGGCGGCAAAGAACTACAAGGCGGTAGGCACCAAGAATTCTCGGAACAATAGAGAGAATTTCGGGGTATCTTGCAAGAACAAGATCAGCTAGGATTAAAAGTAAGGACGGCTGGTGTATCTATTTATCCATAGGGATAATTCGGTGGTAGGGAATTGCAAAGACGGCGGGCACAAAGTCTCAAGAGAACATCGGAGAGTATCTTCAGAATCTTCTGGTGCAGCATGCGATCATCTGTGATAAGGGGCCCTCCGGGAGAAAGTAGTTACGAGCACCTAGAGTCAGATTTAGTAAAATCATTTAACCCGAATAGAAGAGAGATCAGAGTCCCAGAGTATAGATGAGGAATAAAAGATCCTAATACCACCCAGATGACGACGTGGGCCCGTAAGGCACACAGCCATGTTAGTAAAAAGTTTTGTAATGTCTAGACTCGACTTCGGCCAAGGAGTGTGGAAGGGGGATTCCTACAGGCAGTCGGCTCTGATACCAACTTGTGACGCGCCCGATTTGACCGTACACTAATTATCCATGCAAACGTGTACGATCAAGATCAGGGACTCACGGGAAGATATCACAACACAACTCTACAAATAAAATAAGTCATACAAGCATCATATTACAAGCCAGGGGCCTCGAAGGCTCGAATGCAAGAGCTCGATCATAGACGAGTCAGCGGAAGCAACAATATCTGAGTACAGACATAAGTTAAACAAGTTTGCCTCAAGAAGGCTAGCACAAACTGAGATACAGATCGAAAGAGGCGCAGGCCTCCTGCCTGGGATCCACCTAAACTACTCCTGGTCGTCGTCAGCGGGCTACACGTAGTAGTAGGCACCTCCCGAGTAGTACTAGTCGCCATCAACGGTGGCGTCTGGCTCCTGGACTCCAACGTCTGGTTGCAGCAATCGGATATAGGAAAGGGGAAAAGGGGGAGAAAAGCAACCGTGAGTACTCATCCAAAGTACTCGCAAGCAAGGAGCTATAGTACAAATGTATGCATTGGTATCAAATGGAAAAGGGGGTACATATGTGGACTGAACTGCAGAATGCCGGAATAAGAGGGGGATAGCTAGTCCTATCGAAGACTACGCTTCTGGTAACCTCCATCTTGCAGCAGGAGAAGAGAGTAGATGGTAAGTTCACCAAGTAGCATCGCATAGCATAATCCTAACCGATGATCCTCCCCTTGTCGCCCTGTGAGAGAGCGATCACCGGTTGTATCTGGCACTTGGAAGGGTGTGTTTTATTAAGTATCCGGTTCTAGTTGTCATAAGGTCAAGGTAGAACTCCAAGTCGTCCTGTTACCGAAGATCACGGCTATTCGAATAGATTAACTTCCCTGCAAGGGTGCACCACATAACCCAACACGCTTGATCCCATTTGGCCGGACACACTTTCCTGGGTCATGCCCGGCCTCGGAAGATCAACACGTCGCAGCCCTACCTAGGCACAATAGAGAGGTCAGCACGCCGGTCTAAATCCTATGGCGCAGGGGTCTGGGCCCATCGCCCTTTGCACACCTGCACGTTGCGAACGCGGCCGGAGAGCAGACCTAGCAACCTCCATTACAAAGGAAGTTGTGTTACGCGGTGCAACACGCGCGCGCCACTCAGTCGCTGACGTCACGAAGGCTTCAGCTGATACCACGACGTTGAGTGCCCATAACTGTCCCCGCGTAGATGGTTAGTGCGTATAAGCCAGTGGCCAGACTTAGATCAAATACCAAGATCTCGTTTAACGTGTTAAGTATCTGCGAACGCCGACCAGGGCCCGGCCCACCTCTCTCCTAGGTGGTCTCAACCTGCCCTATCGCTCCGCCACAAAGTAACAGTTGGGGGCCGTCGGGAACCCAGGCCCACCTCTACCGGGATGGAGCCACCTGCCTCTTCAGCCCCAATCTCCGAACAGTATCACAGGTAATGTAACAGTGTAAAGTATATAGTATATGCCCATGATCACCTCCCGAAGTGATCATGGCCCAGTAGTATAGCATGGCAGACGGACAAGAGTGTAGGGACAATGATGGAACACTAGCATCCTATACTAAGCAGTAGGATAGCAGGTAATGGTAACAACAGTAGTAGCAAGGACAGGCTATGCATCAGGATAGGAATAAGGGAAAGCAGTAACATGCTACACTACTCTAATGCAAGCAGTATAGAGAAGAGTAGGCGATATCTGGTGATCAAAGGGGGGGGGGCTTTCCTGGTTGCTCTGGCAAGAGAGAGGGGTCGTCAACTCCGTAGTCGTACTGGGTAGCAACGGCGTCGGTCTCGGTGTCTAGTGAGAGAAGAGGGGGAAGAAACAATAAATATTTAAGCAAACAGATGCATAGCGATGTATGACCTGACAAGTATCGGTGCTAGGGGTGCCCTAACGCGGTAAGAGGTGATACCGGGAAAGGGGGGAAACATCCGGGAAAGTATCCCCGGTGTTTAGCGTTTTCGGGCAGAGGAGCCGGAGGGGGAAAGTTGCGAGTTCGATAGGTTAGGGATGTGTGGCGGACGAACGGGCTGCGTATCCGGATTCGTCTCGTCGTTCTAAGCAACATTCATGTACAAAGTATTTTCATCCAAGCTACGGTTTATTTTATATGGATTTTCAAAGATTATTACATTTTCTGAATTTTCTAATTTAAATTAATTTGAAAACATTAAATAGCTAAATTGCAATGGGTACACAGAAGTGTACCCAGCAACATGCACATGCAGCTGACAGTGGGGTCCAGGGAGGTGCTGAATCAACATGGTCAACGGTCAACTGTTGACCGGTCAAAAGGTTGACTGGGGTCCACCTGTCATTGGCACATCTAGCTAGTTAGATGATTTAGTGGGCTAACTAATTAGTTAGTTTAACTAAACCAATTTAATTAAGTTAATTAATTGATTAATTAACTAATTAATTAAACATTATTTTTTTAAATCTTAATATATATATTTTTAAATCTTTTTTTGGACAGGGGCGTGGGCCCCTGTGGTTAGCTACCCAGAAGGCTTTAGCGGGCGACAGGCATAACGGGGGGAGGGGGGCCTTGCCCGAGGGGCGCTACGCCCGGGCGCGGGGCGAGGCCAGTGGGGGCGCCGACGCGATGCGGCCTGGGGGCCATGACCAGGAGGAGGGGATGGGACGGCGCGGGGCCGGCAACACCGTCGGGCGGCGCCGGCGGAGGGCGGCCAGAGGCGAGGCGGGCACGGCATAGGGAGGAGCTACAGGCTCGGCTGCAAGCGGCGCCGAGGCGGATGGCGAGCGAGGCGCGGGGCGGCGGTGGAGCAGCGAAGGTGGGCGCGTGAGCGCGCGTGCAGGCGGCGCAGGGTGCGGCCAGGCGCCCGCTGGTCAAGGTTGGAGCGGGCGAGGAGCGGATGCAGCGGCAGCAGGCAGCAGCGTGCGCAGGCACGGAAGCAGGAAGCAGCAGGGGCAGCAGTCGGCGAGCCAGGCGCAGACAGCAAGCGGGGCACGTGGCCCGGAGCGGACGTGGGCGCAAGGGCGACGGGAAGGGCACGGCCGGAACGCGACGGCGGCCGATTTGTTCTGGGCCTAACTACCGAACGACAAAAGGAACGACGACGGGAAACAAAGCTTTGGCTATGAAGGAAGCCAGTGCTCGGGGACGTGCGTGAGGTAATAGAGAGCGGGGAAAGGAGCAGAGGCTCACAGCAGGGTCGACGAGTAGGTCAGTGGGCTTGAGGGAGGCTCGGTGGAGGCGAATCGAACGGCGATGACTGGCGGCATCCGAGGAAGAAGACGACGTAGACAACGGCGTTGGTGGTCCTCGTCGTCGATCCGGTATTGTAGGCGAAGCAGCGAAGCACGGCGGAGATGCTGGACACGAGCTCAAGGTGCGGCGGTGACGGGGAGCGCGCAGGCGAGGTCGTTCGGGTCCAACCAGATCGAAGGCAGGGAGCGAGGGGAGGGGCGATGGCTAGGGTTTCCGCCCAGGGCATCGGTGGCCTCCTTAACCACCGCGGAGAGACGGCAGATGGCCGACGCATGGAGATCCTAGCCACGGACGCGGCACGAGCATCCACGGCGCTTCTGTGAACAGGGGAGGAAGACAATGGGGAGTTGGACTGGGCCGGCCTTGTCGGCTGACTCAGCCAACACGCCCAATGGGGGGAAGGAGGCCTTTTGTTTTATTAGTTTGTTTTTTTTCTTTCTGTTTTATCCTATTTCTTTTTAATTTAATTTAATTTTGTAAATTATATAATTAGCATCTAAATTAGTCCTACTAAATATACCACTGCCACCAAAAGTTTGGTACCCAATTAATTTAGTTAGAACATCTTCACTATTTTAAAAGCATTTAAATAATAGCTTAAGCCACTGTTTTATTCATTTTAGAGTATTTAAACATTTTATAAAAGTGTGGTTTCTCCAACATAATTACTTATGTATTATTTGTCACCTTTAGCACATTTTAGTTTTGACATTTGAAAACTTTTACTGTTTGACTTTATTTCAAATTTGAATTTTGAATCGATTTCGAATTAACGCGAGATTAGCAACAGTAATCGAGGTGACGTGGCATCATTAGCAGAGGTTCACTGTAGCTTAATTATCCGGGCGTCACAGCAGGCGTTGCTGATGGCTGCAACTTCTCACACTGCCGAAGTCTCCGGACTAAGGCAGAAACTGGAGCGGCCGAAGAAGAGCTCGGCCAGGCGAGGAAGCAGCTGGAAGACCAACAAGGTATGCAATGGCTCGCTATATATTCGGAAAGAGTAAATGATGCATACTGACCGTAGTGTCATTATATGTGTAGGGGCGACAACCGAGGTCGAAGCCCTAACAAAGGCCCTGGCCGAAGCCGAGGGGAAAGCTGTCAAGGAGCAGGCCGCTCGCAAGAAGCTGAAGGCCCGGCTGAATGAGGTCCAGCAAGAGCTCCAGGATGCGATGAAGAATTACGAGACCCTAGAGGGTGAAGTTTCGTCTCGAGAGACCGAACTCTCCAAGGCCCGTCAAAGCACGGAAGCGGCCCGGGATGAAGCCTAGGGTGCCCTCCAGGAGATCCATGAGGTTAGGAAGATCATGGCAGGTAATGCATTTGGTATGCAAAGCAAATATATGAAGAATAAGTATTTCTTACTAACCCAAATTCGGAGTTCTCCAGGAGCCTTCGTAGATCTGCCGCACAGTGTTTCCAACACCGCGGAGTTCTTCCGAGCCGAAGAAGGGAGCTCCACGGAGAAATTGTTCTGGTCGTAGTATCTTGCGCCAGAGCATCCCGTGCCCTTCACCGATCATCTGAAACAGCTGGTTGGTACGTCTCCGTCGTATCTACTTTTCCAAACAATTTTGCCCTTGTTTTGGACTCTAACTTGCATGATTTGAATGGAACTAACCCAGACTGACGCTGTTTTCAGCAGAATTACCATGGTGTTATTTATGTGCATAAACAAACGTTCTCAGAATGACCTGAAACTTCACGGAGCAACTTTTTAGAAAATATGAAAAATACCTGCAAAAGATGAAGGCCAGGGGGCCCACCACCTCTCCACGAGGGTGGGGGGCGGGCCCCCCAACCTCGTGGGCCCCCTGTTGGCTCTCCGACTCTAACTCCAACTCCATATATTGTGTTTCGGGGAGAAAAAAACCAGGGAGAAGAAATCATTGCGTTTTACGATATAGAGCTGCCGCCAAGCCCTAAAACATCTCGGGAGGGCTGATCTAGAGTCCGTTCGGGGCTCCGGAGAGGGGAATCCGTCGCCATCGTCATCATCAACCATCCTCCATCACCAATTTCATGATGCTCACTGCCGTGCGTGAGTAATTCGATCATAGGCTTGCTGGACGGTGATGGGTTGGATGAGATCTATCATGTAATCGAGTTAGTTTTGTTAGGGTTTGATCCCTAGTGTCGACTATGTTCTGAGATTGATGTTGCTATGACTTTGCTATGCTTAATGCTTGTCACTAGGGCCCGAGTGCCATGATTTCAGATCTGAACCTATTATGTTTTCATCAATATATGAGTGTTCTTGATCCTATCTTTCAAGTCTATAGTCACCTATTATGTGTTATGATCCGTTAACCCCGAAGTGACAATAATCGGGATACTTACTGGTGATGACCGTAGTTTGAGGAGTTCATGTATTCACTATGTGTTACTGCTTTGTTCCGGTTCTCTATTAAAAGGAGGCCTTAATATCCCTTAGTTTCCGTAAGGACCCCGCTGCCACGGGAGGGAAGGACAAAAGATGTTATGCAAGTTCTTTTCCATAAGCACGTATGACTATATTCGGAATACATACCTAAATTATATCAATGAACTGGAGCTAGTTCTGTGTCACCCTAGGTTATGACTGTTACATGATGAACCGTATCCGGCATAATTCTCCATCACCGATCCATTGCCTATGAGCTTTTCATATATTTTTCTTCGCTTATTTACTTTTCCGTTGCTATTGCTATCATCACTACAAGATACCAAAAACATTACTTTTACTACTGTTACCTTTTGCTACCGTTATCACTACTGTCATATTACCTTGCTACTAAACACTTTGCTGCAGATATTAAGTTTCCAGGTGTGGTTGAATTGACAACTCAGCTTCTAAATACTTGAGAATATTCTTTGGATCCCCTTGTGTCGAATCAATAAATTTGGGTTGAATACTCTACCTTCGAAAACTGTTGTGATCCCCTATACTTGTGGGTTATCAAGACTATTTTCTGGCGCCGTTGCCGGGGAGCATAGCTCTATTCTTTGAGTCACTTGGGATATATATATATATCTACTTATCATTACGAAGAACTTGAGAGATCCAAAGACCAAGATCTATCCCTCAACTACGAGGGGATGTAAGGAACTGCCATCTAGCTCTACACTTGATTCACCTTCTGTTTTAAGTAAGCTTGCGACACCTACACCTGCTTCTACTATTCGTTCTGATATGTCGCATGTTATTGATGATGCCACTTCTGCTATGCATGATACTTATGATGAAACTACTTCTATGCTTGATACTACTGTGCCACTTGGTAAATTTCTTGATGAACAACTTGCTAGAGATAGAGAAATTAAAAATATTGAATCTGATGATACTGATGAAAGTGATGATGAAGAATCACTTGTTATTCCTAAGGGTTATGTTTTTGATCAAGAAGCTTCTTTACCTATTTTAGCTTGCAAAAATAGAAATGAACTCAAAAGGCTATTAGCTAAATGGAGTAAGCAATCTCTAAATGCTAGAATGAAACCTGACCCCGCTTTTGCTACTTCACCTATCTTTGTTACTGATAAGGATTATGAATTCTCTGTTGATCCTGATATAATTACTTTGGTTGAATCTGATCCTTTTCATGGTTGTGAATCTGTAACTGTTGTGGCACATCTTACTAAACTGAATGATATAGCCACCCTATTCACTAAAGATGAGAGAACTTGTTACTTTTATATCCTTAAAATATTTCTGTTCTCATTAAAGGGTGATGCTAAGATATGGTTTAATTCTCTTGATCATGGTTGTGTGCGTAGTCCCTAGGATATGATTTATTACTTCTCTGCTAAATATTTCCCTGCTCATAAGAAACAAGCTGCTTTGATGGATATAGATAATTTTGTGCAAATTGAAGAAGAGAGTCTCCCACAAGCTTGGGGAGGCTTCTCTAATTACTTAATGCTTTGCCTGATCATCCTCTTAAGAAAAATGAAATACTTGATATCTTTTATAATGGACTAACCGATGCCTCCAGAGATTACCTGGATAGTTGTGCAGGTTCTGTTTTCAGGGAAAGAACACCGGATGAAGCTGAAATTCTATTGAACAACATGTTGACAAATGAAAATAATTAGGCACCTCCGAAGCCAATTCCTGAGCCTATTCCTAAACCAACTCTGAAGAAGAGGGGTATTCTGTTTCTCAGTCCTGAAGATGTGCAAGAGGCAAAGAAATCTATGAAAGAAAAAGGTATTAAAGCTAAAGATGTTAAGAATTTACCTCCTATTGAAGAAATACTTGGTCTTAATTTACCACCTGTTGAAGAAACATATGATCCAAACCCTTCTCCTATTGAAGAAACTCATGGTATTGATAACCCGACACAGGTAGTAAAGGTAAATTCTCTCTATAGATATGATAAAGCTGAAATCCCATTTACTAAATTTGTTAGCCCATGCTTAGATGAGTTTGATAAATTTATGGCTAAGCAAGAAGATTTTAATGCTTATTTTGGTAGACAATTGAAATACAATTCAAATATGCTTGAACAGTTGGGTGATTATATGGCTAATGTCAAAGGTGAACTTAAACTTATTAGTAAACATGCTTCTATGGTTACCACTCAAGTAGAACAAGTACTTAAGGCTCAAAATGATTTGCTTAATGAATTGAATAGTAATAATAATGATAATGTTGTTAGAGTTATGACTAGAGGTTGTAGAATGACTCCGGAACCTTTGTATCCTGAAGGCCATCCTAAGACAATTGAGCAAGATTCTCAAAGAAATAATATAGATGCACCTAGTCCTTCTAAAAAGAAGAAAAAGAAAAATGATAGGACTTTGCATGCTTCTAGTGATCCTATTGTTGAAACACCTGAGAATCCAAATGATATTTCTATTTCCGATGCTGAAACACAATCTAGTAATGAACCTGAAACTAGTGGTAATGTTAATGATAATGTTCATAATGATGCTCAACCTAGTAATGATAATGATATAGAAATTGAACATGTCGTTGATCTTGATAACCGACAATCAAAGAACCAACGTTATGATAGGAGAGACTTTGTTGCTAGGAAACATGGTAAAGAAAGAGAGCCTTGGGTTCAGAAACCCATGCCTTTTCCTCCCAAACCATCCAAGAAAAAGGATGATGAGGATTTTGAGAGATTTACTGAAATGATTAGACCTATCTTTTTGCGTATGCGATTAACTGATATGCTCAAAACCAATCCTTATGCTAAGTACGTGAAAGATATTATTACAAATAAAAGAAAGATACTGGAAGCTGAAATTTCTGCCATGCTTGCTAATTATACTTTTAAGGGTGGAATACCAAAGAAACTTGGAGATCCAGGAGTACCAACTATACCATGCTCTATTAAAGGAAACTATGTTAAAACTACTTCACGTGATCTTGGAGCCGGTGTGAGTGTTATGCCTCTCTCTTTATATCGTAGACTTGATTTGAATAAGTTGACACCTACTGAAATATCTTTGCAATTGGTTGATAAATCAACTGCTATACCTGTCGGTATTTGTGAGGATGTGCTTGTTGTAGTTGCAAATGTTACTATTTTAATGGACTTTGTTATTCTTGATATTCCCGAGGATGATAGTATGTCTATTATTCTTGGAAGACCCTTTTTGGATACTGCAGGGGCTGTTATTGATTGCACTAAAGGAAATGTCACTTTTCATGTTAATGGCAATGAGCATATGGTACACTTTCCGAGGAAACAACCTCAACTTCATAGTATCAACTCTATTGGAAAAATTCCATCGATTATATTTGGAGGTTTTGAATTTCCTATTCCTACTGTCAAGAAGAAATATGATATTCTTATTATTGGGGATGTGCATATCCCCGTTGAGGTAACATAGTGTTATTCGAAATTTCTCTGGTTCCATGTTATTCGGAATGAGTTTGTTAACAAGACTTGATCAACCTTGTTAGCGGATTCCTTTTGATGATCATGAGATGGATGAAACTCGAAGGCAAACCTTCTATACCACACTTTTACTTTCTGTTATTTATATTAAATAAAACAAAAATAAATAGTTTTCTGTCTATTATCTGATTATTCGTGCAATATAAGAATACCTCAAAAATAAAAGTTCCCCAAATGCCTTGAAATTTAAATATGATTTTTTCTAGAATATTTGAAAATAGTTGGCACTGAGAACACAACAGGGGGTCAACCCCCCTGGGCACGCCCCCTGCCTCGTGCGCCCACGGTGGCCCTCCTCCACTTATTCCTGCACCCACACACTTCTTCTTCCTCCCACAAACACGAATATCCAGCTCAACCACGAGTTCTACCTCATCTTGCTGCCATTTTCGATCTCCTTGCTCAAAGCACCTCTTACAAAACTGCTTGGGGAGATTGTTCCTTGGTATGTGACTCCTTCATTGGTCCAATTAGTTTTTGTTCTATTGCTTTATTCATTGCAAATTTTTGCTGTTGAGGTGACCCTGTTATTGAGCTTGCATGTCAAATTTATATGGTCAAAAGTAGTTTTGATGCATGATATAGGCTCTAGGCACTTCTAGGAGTAGTTGCTATCAATATTATTGAGTTTGGTTTACTTTTATTTTGAAGTTACTAAAAAATTTCAGAATTTTTCAGAGGAAGAAAAATGCTTTGGAAAATGTTCCAAGGTGGTTCCTCAAGGAAACAAGGACCCAGGCCACCAAGAGACGCTCCAGTGCGTCCTTGTGAGTGGCCTTCTGAAAATTTTATGGATCGATCGGGAACTAAGGAAGAATTCAACGCATATTTGTGTAACGCTGATCTTGTGAGCTTTAAGGAAGAGAAGTGCAGCCAGTATCACAACCTCAGCAGTACCTTTTTGAGGAGGTTTGAATTTTCAACTTCACGTAATTCTCCAACTGTCCTATTTGATCTTTATGATAATTCTTACACTATGGACTTAGAGGATTTTACCACTACTTGCAAACTTCCACAATGGTGGAGTATAAGGGATCCTCGCAAATCTGAATTTAGAGATTTTCTTGCTAGTATAACTGTGGGAGAATCTAGAGATATAACACAAGCCACCATAGGGAGCATTCACTTTCCTACTATACATTATTTTGCTCTCTTCATAGATAGATGTATTAATGGTAAAGATGAGGCATGTCACATGTGTGTCCCGGATCTCAGTATTCTTAGGAGTGCTGTGTTGGGAGATAAATCTTACAATTTGGGAGCCATTGTTGCACGTATGTTGCATCTTAATAGATTTAATGGGGATTTCTTTGGAGGAATTTATGCAACCCACATAGCTAATTTTCTTGGTATAGCCATACGCGAAGATGATATTGAATTACCTCCTGCTTACCTAGACTTTAATGCTATGGTTCACCACCAGTTTGTTGAGAGGAATGAATCACCTCTCTAGTATCGACTAATCTTTGACAGACGTCGTGCTGTCCATCATCAGGCAAAAGGAAGATATACTATTACCAGAGAGGAGGCAGATGAGTACGAGAGGAGAGCGAAGGCCGCTCGTCGCCACACTGCAGCTCAGCACGCGATAGCCGCTGCATCTCAGTACGACCCCAACTATTATTATGGATATCCGCTAGGCCAGCCGTGGCCATAGACCAACTTAGGCCAAAAGCCTAAGCTTGGGGGAGTACGTATTTCCCACTGACATTACATTTATGTTCACACAGTCATTGCTAGATGTCGGTGCTCATACTTTTTCATTGTATCATCCATGCTAGTTTATTTCCCTTTTTATGCTTTCTTCTTGTGTGTTCAATAAACCTTAAGAAAAACAAAAAAGTTAGTTGTAGCTTTTAATCAGTTTAATTTCCATGCTTTTAGTAGTAATTAAAAGGAAAACCCAAAAAGATTTCCTGTTCTTCTTTCGCTTTTTGGAAACTTTCCCGTGTAAATAGTTTTATTTATTTTCTTTTCTTTGGGGGTCGATAGGAGAAGACCATAATTAAATTGTTGAAGTGGCTCTTATGTGCATTATTGTTTGTCTGACAAAAGAGCCCATATTTCCTTGTCTTCTCCTGTTTATTGAATGCCTGTAGATTCCAGCTTAGTCCAATGCACGTGCACTATTATTATTATTCACATCATTCGATCGTGCAAGTGAAAGGCAATTATGATGATATATGATGGACTGGCTGAGATGAGAAAAGCTAGTATGAACTCGACCTCTTTTGTTTTTGTAAATATGATTAGTTCATCATTCCTGATTCAGCCTATTATGAATAAACATGTTTGCAATGACAACTAGAGATCATAGTTTCTTGTGCCATGCTTGATTAGCTATGAGTTATAATGGTTTACCTTGCGTGCCAACATGCTATTGAGATAGTTATGATGTGGTATGATAGGGTGGTATCCTCCTCTGAATTATTTAAGTGACTTGACTTGGCGCATGTTCACGCATGTAGTTGAAACAAAATCAACATAGCCTTCACGATATTTATGTTCATGGTGGATTATATCCTACTCATGCTTGCATTCGGTGTTGATTAATTTTAATGCATGTTCATGACTGTTGTCGCTCTCTAGATGGTCGCTTCCCAATCTTTTGCTAGCCTTCACTTGTACTAAGCGAGAATACTGCTTGTGCATCCAATCCCTTAAACCCCAAAGTTATTCCACATGAGTCCACTATACCTGCCTATATACGGTATCTACCTGCCATTCCAAGTAAATTTGTATGTGCCAAACTCTAATCCTTCAAATAAATATCCTGTTTTGTATGCTCGAATAGCTCAGGTATAAGCTTGGGTTGTCTATATCTTCCATGTTCGGCGGGTTATTCTCAAGAGGAGTGGACTCCGCTCCTCACTCACGAGATAAATGGCTGGTCACCGGGATGCCCAGTCCCATGCTTTATGCAAACTAAACTGAAATAATTGCAAACAAAACTCCCCCTGGGACTCTTGTTAGTTGGAGGCACTCATTGTTTCGAGCAAGCCATGGATTGATGCTTGTTGGTGGATGGGGGAGTATAAACTTTACCATTCTGTTTGGGAACCGCCTATAATGTGTGTAGCATGGAAGATATCGCCATCTCTTGGTTGTTATGTTGACAATGAAAGTATACCGCTCAAAATATTATTCACCTCTGTTTCAAAACCGAGCTCTGGCACCTCTACAAATCCCCGCTTCCCTCTGCGAAGGGCCTCTCTATTTACTTTTATGTTGAGTCACCATCCTCTTATTAAAAAGCACCAGTTGGAGAGCACCGCTGTCATTTGCATTCATTACTGTTAGTTTACATTGAGTATGACTTGACTGGATCTCTTTTACCATGAATTACAATGTCTTCAGTCCTTGGTCTTTAAAGGTGCTCTGCATTTATGTTTTGCGGTCTCAGAAAGGGCTAGCGAGATAACATCTTGTTATATAATATTATGATTGTTTTGAGAAAGTGTTGTCATCCAAGGTTTATTATTATGGCTCGCTAGTTGATTATGCTATTGATATGAGCAAAATTGAGACCTGTGTCTTATTGTGAATGTGGTTAGTTATAATCTTTGCTGAAAACTTGAAAGCCGGCTTTACATATTTCCAACAACAAGAGCAAACAGAGTTTGTAAAAGTTTTTCTTTATCACTTTCAGTTTGTCAACTGAATTGCTTGAGGACAAGCAAAGGGTTAAGCTTGGGGGAGTTGATACATCTCCGTCGTATCTACTTTTCCAAACACTTTTGCCCTTGTTTTGGACTCTAACTTGCATGATTTGAATGGAACTAACCCGGACTGACGCTGTTTTTAGCAGAATTACCATGGTGTTATTTATTTGCAGAAACAAACGTTCTCGGAAGGACCTGAGACTTCACGGAGCAACTTTTCATAAAATATGAAAAATACCTGCAAAAGTTGAAGGCCAGGGGGCTCACCACCTCTCCACGAGGGTGGGGGCGCGCCTGCCCCCCTAGGGCATGCCGCCCTACCTCGTGGGCCCCCTGTTGCCTCTCTGACTCCAACTCCAACTCCATATATTGTGTTTCGGGGAGAAAAAAATCAGAGAGAAGAAATCATCGCGTTTTACGATACGGAGCCGCCGCCAAGCCCTAAAACCTCTCGGGAGGGCTGATCTGGAGTCCGTTAGGGGCTCCGGAGAGGGGAATCCATCGCCATCATGATCATCAACCGTCCTCCATCACCAATTTCATGATGCTCACTGCCGTGCGTGAGTAATTCGATCGTAGGCTTGCTGGACGGTGATGGGTTGGATGAGATCTATCATGTAATCGAGTTAGTTTTGTTAGGGTTTGATCCCTAGTGTCGACTATGTTCTGAGATTGATGTTGCTATGACTTTGCTATGCTTAATGCTTGTCACTAGGGCCCGAGTGCCATGATTTCAGATCTGAACCTATTATGTTTTCATCAATATATGAGTGTTCTTGGTCCTATCTTGCAAGTCTATAGTCACCTATTATGTGTTATGATCCGTTAACCCCGAAGTGACAATAATCAGGATACTTACCAGTGATGACCGTAGTTTGAGGAGTTCATGTATTCACTATGTGTTAATGCTTTGTTCCTGCTCTCTATTAAAAGGAGGCCTTAGTATCCCTTAGTTTCCATAAGGACCCCGCTGCCACTGGAGGGTAGGACAAAAGATGTTATGCAAGTTCTTTTCCATAAGCACGTATGACTATATTCGGAATACATACCTACATTATATCAATGAACTGGAGCTAGTTCTGTGTCACCCTCGGTTATGACTGTTACATGATGAATCGCATCCGACATAATTCTCCATCACCGATCCATTGCCTACAAGCTTTCCATATATTGTTCTTCGCTTATTTACTTTTCCGTTACTATTGCTATCATCACTACAAAATACCAAAAACATTACTTTTCGCTACTGTTGTCACTTCTATCGTATTACCTTGCTACTAAACACTTTGCGGCAGATATTAAGTTTCCAGGTGTGGTTGAATTGACAACTCAGCTGCTAATACTTGAGAATATTCTTTGGCTCCCCTTGTGTCAAATCAATAAATTTCGGTTGAATAATCTACCCTTTCGAAAACTGTTGTGATCCCCTATACTTGTGGGTTATCACTGGTGGAGCTGCATAGGGTGGCCGAAGTAGCCATGAAGGATTTGATAATCCGGCTGTGGCCCACCAAAGCTATGCCTGGCAGCTACTTCGGACTCGTGAAGCGGCTGGCAAATGCCTGTCCTCGGCTGGACGCCGTCAAGCGATCAACTTGTATTGAAGGTGCGTGCATGGCCTTCACCCGCTGCAAGATGTGGTGGGCGAAGATGGACGTCGTCGAGCTGACCAAGGGGCCGCCGGAGGGCAAGGAGCACCGCACACCCGAGCGCTATTTTGCAGATGTCCTAGAGGGGTCTTGCATTATAGCAACGCATTGTTTGCAGGATATTATCTATGAATGAATGTATTCAAGTTCCTTCGACTTTGTATGATAGAACAAAGTGGGTTTGGAATGTAATGCTTGTTATGTTTTTAAATTTTACCTCCTGTGCGCCCGTGTTATATGAAATCCGAGGGTTAACCAGTCCTCGGCTTCTGCCCCCACGTAGGTAGTATGGAGGTGTTCAGGATGGTATCTAAACAATCTTGATCTAATTATATGGTCCTTGAAGGAGTTGTTTAGCGCAATGAACCAAGCAACCAGACTATGCGGCTTTAACGCCCTCACTTAGCCATAGGAGTTCGACAATAAAAACATGGGTGCAGCCCCTAGTATCCGAACTAGAGTGCTATAAGAGTCTGATCGAGAAATACCGATCCTTCGCGTAATGCAGAAGAAATCTCCAATGATTTGCAACCTCTGAACAGATGACCGGCTCTCGCCGCATCATGACAGTCAGTTTTCGGCTTTGTCTACTGGGGTGCTCCTTTGGATAAACCAAGGCACAATCAGAGTAGTTCTCCCTTTACTACCTTAGCCGATATAGCGGAACGTGAGGTAGCAAGCACAGGAGCCGGGCAACCCAACTATTGACCAAAGACATGATTCGGAGCCAATGCATATAATGCTAAATTCTGGGTGCCGAACTATACTTATAAAAAGTGTTCGGACTTTGGTTGCCATAGTGTGGGGCGCTATGAAGCCCCTGGCAAACATCAAACGTACCAAAGTGTACAGGTGCTACCTGATAAAGTTACCAGAAAAGAAAAGACATGCAGGAAAAAAAAGAAGACCAGGTGATAAGCTAGGGCCGTAAAATTTGAGCCGCAAACTGTTCTTATTATAATTTCATTAGCACGTTAAAGCGCGTTTATACAAGTAATGCAATACGCGGGAGGCTAGTTACTATGCATTAAACAAGGGAGAGCTGCACGTGGGTCCTGAAAAACAGGTAGAGTGATCATTGACGAAACCACCTAGAGAAGCCCCCCATATGCCTGTGCTTCTTGCCGCCTTGGTGTGTTTGTCCATCAAGAGTATCGATGATCAGGCCATCAGATCGGGCCTGCGGGATTGAAACCTGAAAAGGAAATGAATAAGAGTGAAAGTATGTGTGTATCCGATGTCGATTGAGCCATATTGTGGATCACAAGCTAGTTATGCCTCCGTCGATGCCCATGGAATTTTGAGTGTGTAGTTATGTACGCGCGACACGGATGCCACTACTTGATCGGGACTGAGATGGAGGTCGGATTTCTAGTCGAGCTCCTGACGAGCCAAGTTGTCCTGCTACAGGGTAGTTCAGACCGTCTTGACGGTGTTCATGGGCTCGGCAGCTGAATAAAGGTTCTTCTTGAGAAGGCCGCTCTGTACTTCTGCTGCTAAGGCAGCTGTGTGCTCTTCTGTACGGAGGGAGCGTTTCGTATTTCCATTCACTGTTATGACGCCACGTGGACTGGGCATCTTGAGCTTGAGATAAGCATAGTGTGGCACTATGTTGAATCGGGCTAATGCGGTCCGTCCGAGCAGGCGTGATAGCCGCTGCGAAAGGGGACTATGTCAAAGATTAACTCCTCGTTTCGGAAATTGTCCGGAGATCCGAAGACAACCTCGCGCGCGATTGTGCCCGTACAGCGGGCCTCTACACCTGGTATGACTCCTTTGAAGGTAGTTTTTGTGGGTTTGATTGTGCCCATTTTGCGCATTGTATCCTGATAGAGCAAGTTGACGCTGTTGCCGCCGTCCATCAGGACTCGCGTCAGGTGGAACCCATCAATTATTGGGTCCAGGACCAGTGCGGCTGAACCGCCATGACGGATACTGGTCAGATGATCTCGGTGATCAAAAGTGATCGGGCATGATGACCATGGATTAGATTTTGGGGCGACTGGCTCTATCGCATAAATGTCCCTTAGTGCGCTCTTGCGCTCCCTCTTGGGGATGTGTGTAGCGTATATCATGTTCAATGTTTTGATCTGAGGGGGAAACTTCTTATGTTCCCCTTTGTTCGGCGATTGGGGCTCCTCGTCGTCGTCCTCGCTTTCCGATCCCTTATCCTTGCTTTCAGCATTTAATTTGCCGGCCTGTTTAAAAACCAACAATCTTTATCGGTGTGATTGGGTAGTGTGTCTGGGGTGCCATGAATCTGGCACGGACGATCAAGTATGCGGTCGAAGCTAGATGGGCCCGAATTGTTCTTGTCGAATTTGGGGCTCCGGCTAACCCTTAAGGTTTGAACACTGGGGTGTGCGCGAAGTCTTTCCCTCCTACTGATCTACACTCTAGCTCGCTAAGATCTTGCGGACGAACTCGACGAACTTGCAACACAAAAAGACACAGGTTTATACCGGTTCGGGCCACCGTTGTGGTGTAATACCCTTCTCCAGTGTGGTGGTGGTGGATTGCCTCTTGGGCTGATGATGAACAATACAAGGGGAAGAACAGCCTCCTGATGTTCAGGTGTTCTTGCGTGTAGGAACTTGTGTGTATCTCTGGGTCTGATGAGCCCTCTCGGTCCGATGAGATCTCTCTGGGTCAGACCAGATCCCTCTTGGTCCGATGAGATCTCTCTGGGTCTGATTAGATCCCTCTTGTTCTGATGAGATCTCTTTGGGTCTGATCAGATCCCACTACTATGGTGGTGGCTAGTCCTATTTATAGAGGCCCTGGTCCTCTTCCCAAATATCGAGAGGGAAGGGAGCCAACAATGGCGGGATAGAAGGGTGACAGCTAGTACAAGCTATCGTGACAAAAGCGGTCTTCGCCTGCAGAAAGCTCTGGTGGGGACGCCGTCTTGGGCTCCACGATGACCTCCGTCTTGCAGTCCATGGTCTTCGTCTTGTTGCACCGAAATGGCAACCTTTGCCTGATGCCTCGGTACTCCGCGGCTGCACTTGCCCCTTGGCACCAAAGAGGAAATAAGGACGCTGCGCGCTGGCGCCCGCCTGGTGTCGATCGTCATGGCTCACGTCACGAGAGCCTCGTGAGGTTCGCCTCACCTTGATATCTCTGCCCCTCGCGAGCCTACCTGACTAGGCCGCTCGGGAGGAGGTCTTGCGTCGTCCGCCTCGCGAGGCTGGGACCCTCGTGAGGGTCTTGGGTGCCTTGTTGGTGAAGATGGGCCATACGACTTGCTGGCTCCGCCACGCCACGGGCCGCATGCGGGCAAGTCTGGGGACCCCCGTTCCCAGAACTCCTACAGTTCTTTTGAAAAGGCTTCTTCCACTGACCGGACTTAGAGCCACTGAATCCGACGTTGACCGCCGTATCCTCGGTGTTGTCATTGTTGTTTCGTCGCTTGTATCAATTGCGTCGAGACTTGTCTTTGTTATTTTTAACTTCAGGGGTGCCGACGTTGCTTGCATTACTTTTGCTACGGGCCAGCCAACTATCCTCACCCGCGCAAAAGCGGGTCATGAGTGCCGTAAGGGCTGCCATAGATTTTGGCTTTTCTTGGCCGAGGTGGCGGGCGAGCCATTCGCCGCGGATGCTATGTTTAAAGGCCGCTAGGGCTTCGGCATCCGGACAATCAACGATCTGGTTCTTTTTGGTTCGGAACCTAGTCCGGAATTTCCTGGCTGACTCTCCAGGTTGTTGAACTATGTGGCTTAACTCATTGGCGTCTGGTGGCCGGACATATGTACCTTGGAAGTTGTCGAGGAAGGCTTCTTCCAAGTCTTCCCAGCTGCCGATAGAGTTTTCAGGCAGGTTGTTTAACCAGTGCCGAGCTGGTCCTTTAATCTTTAGAGGGAGGTATTTGATAGCGTGGAGGTCATCTCCGCAGGGCATATGTATATGGAGAATGAAGTCTTCAATCCATACCACGGGGTTTGTGGTTCTGTCATATGATTCTATGTTCACGAGTTTGAACCCTTCTGGGAATTGGCTTCGCGGCGAAGCCAAGGGTCATGTTCGGAGCAACGCGGGCCCCAAACCCTATAGCCTCGGTCGACGCATGATGGTTGATTGGACGTGGGCGTCTCCACTTCCCCATGCTGCCTCGACGACTGCTTGACCTGACAAAAGGCTCGCGCGGGCGGCACTTGCCTTCATTGCTTCTTCCTTGCCTCGCTCCAGATCCCCCTTAGCATCAGCTTTTGTTTCCTGCGAAGAATCATGAATCACCCCGTGGGGCCATGTAAGGATATGCAATGCATTTGTACTTATCTTCCTTGTTATGAAGATTTGATGAATGCGTGTCCCGTTAAGGCTTGGTCCCCCCCTTTCCTTCCTCGTGATAGCTTGTTGCTCTACGCTGATGGGTCCCGGTCCCAAGGCGGCTACAGCCATCGCTGGTATGCCAGGTCGCGATGCCGTGGTCAAGGCCAGGAGGTGCATGGCCCGAGGTCTAGTAAGAGCCCCTGAGGCGCGATGCTCAAGAGGTCCCCTTAGCACCCAAGCGGCCACGGTAACGAAAGAAAGGAAGTTGACATGGCCGCAACGGGGTTGCGGCATGGTGTGAGCGGCTACTAGGTCCAAATATTTAGCCAATCTGAGGGTGAGACTTATCTTGCTGACTTCGTGGTGATTCCTGATGTTGCGCAAGGGCTGCGTGCCAACTTACACGACATAGCTAGGCCGGTCCGTATGAGTTTTCCTTCTCCCGAGCTCTTCTTAGTGCTCTACGTCCTCAGGTCCCGGCCCTCGAGCGAGCTCAGCTACCACTAGTATGCCAGGTTGCGATGCCGTGGTCAAGGCCAGGGGGTGAGGGCTGGAGAGCCAGTAAGAGCTCCTGAGTCGCGATGCTGAGGAGCCCCCCTTTTAACACTCAAGCGAATCGCACGAGAGAAAAGGAGACTCGTGGTGCCGCCTGCTATCCTTCCCGCGGGGTACCTTTGGTGAGGCACAAGAGGAAGCATGGTTTGCCGTTACTGCTGCCTGCCTATGGCTGGTTGGTCCAGATGAAGTGAAGGCACTGGGGGCCTGGTGAGGTGACGTGCACGGCGCGTGCCGCGAGCCAGAGCTCGACCACTCAGATTTGTCGGTCATGGTAGGGACGGACCCATGCACCAGAGCCATGCCTGTGTAGAGGCCCCGAGGGAGGCGATGATCGAGCAGGTGATAGCAGTTGACAAGTTAAGCATGAAGAGCAGATCGACTTAGGTAAATGCAGGAAGATACATGCCACCAGGTCCGGCCCGAGCGGCGTGGGGATGATGCAGCCCGAGGGCGCCCCCATCAAGGTAAGATAAAGACATAAGCAAAAGGGATACATGCCACAGGGACGGACCCATGTGGCCTGGGAATAATGCAGCCCGAGGGGCGCTCCCAGCTTAAATGAACTTGGAAGATGTCACCTGGTTCTGTAGACGAAGTAGAGTTGGTGCAGCTGAAGCCATGCGTTGAAGGATTGGCCCCACATGAGCCACCGGGACCCTGAGCTTCGGGAGGCTCTGGGGGCTCAGGAGGTTCCCTGAAGACCGTCCTCATCTCCTCTAGAACGGCGTGGAACCTGGCCTCCTGAGCCGCCAGGACATGCCGCACGTTCCGCTGATCGGCCGATGCCATGCTCGGCAAGCCGAAGGGCATGCGAACATAGCTGTGTGGTGGACCCTCACAGCAGCCCGCACGTGATGGCCAGAAGTGTTCCTGAGATGCGGCCTTGTTGAGCCCTGGGATGTCGATGCAGACGCGCAGTTCAGCACCCTCGCCTAGATGGTGTGCCGTGCTCGGTGAGCGGCTGTCGCCGCGCATGGCTCTCGCGTCTTGTAGCTCTTGGGTGATCTTGGTGATGAACTCCTGGGTGGTGGGCACTCCTTGCCCTGTTCTCTCCTGAGGAAATTGTGCCGTGAAGCACGCTTGCAAGTTGTTCCTAAACGCCTCCCTCATGAGGTTGGCAAGGTCTGAGGATCTCCAGGAGAGAGCCCCCGAGTCCTGCCTGAGGAGGGCGCCGGGCGCGCTTTCCTATCCGGTGGAGGGAGGCGCCCCTAGGGCGGGCGCTGATCCTGACGAGGCTCCTGACGTGATGCCACCTTCTTGGGGTCCTGCGCGGCGCGGCAACTTCTTCTTGGGGATGGTCTCCGGAGGGCCTTCACTTTTGTTGTCAGGGTTGTCGATTGCTGTGGCTTGGAAGGCGCGCTCAAGGTTGCACACCGCATCCCTTTCTTCACACGGGACCATGATTATTCCCCCACTTCCTAGCATCTTGAGGACGTTGTAGCCGTTGTGAGCAACTCCCATGAACTTGGCCATGGCTGGATACCGGAGGATGGCATTGTACAGCAGGCGGATGTGCGCGATGTCGAAGTCGATGAGCTCGGTGTGGTAGTTCTTGCGCTCCCCGAAGGTGACAGGCAGGCGGACTTGCCCTATCGGTGCGGTGGAACCGTCAGTCACTCCTGAGAAGGGCTTGGTTGGCTGGAGCTACTCATAGGGCACTTGGAGGTTGTCAAACGTGTCGACGGATAGGACGTTGAGCCCTGCGCCGCCGTCGATGAGAGTCTTGGTGACTTGCACATTGGTGATTACTAGGGAGCACATCATAGGGAGTGTGCCAGTGGTGGCTCCGCACTTGAGCTGATAGGCCGAGTTGAAGGTGATGGCTCATATTGACCACCTGAGCGGGCGCGTGGCCTCGAGCTTGGGGAGCGCCGCGTTCACCTCGCGAGCGAACTGTTTGAAAATGTGCTGAGAGGTTGGGGCCTGAGCACTGCCCAAGATGCAAGCGACCGCACGTGGCTCCTGGAAGCCCCCAGCCCCGTCATCCTGGGGGTGGTCGTCGTTCCTTCTCGGTGGCAGCAACGGGGGAAGACCGGCGTTGCCCTGGGGGCAATCCTCACGAAGCGGGTCCCTCCAAGCGCCCTCGCAAGGTTGGTCCTGCCAGCGGTGCTCACAGGGCCGGTCACGCTACTGCTGGCACGGGCCACGGTCGTCCCAGCGTCCGCCTCCACGTCCTCCTCCACGGTCGTAGCCCCGGTCGTTGCGCATGGAACGTCTACCGAAGTGTCCTTCCCGTATGGCTCTAAGCTCTTGACAGTCGCAGGTGTTGTGGGTGTTCAGGTTGTGGAAGGCGCAGAACGGACGGCCTTTCTTGGATGACTAGGGCAGATCTCTGCCTCGCTTGGTGTCGGGCTCCGCTGCAAGCACCACTACCTCTTTGCACCTCATGTCCTTGGCCTTGGCCTTCTTGTCCTCCACTCCTGCAGCTGGCAGCTGAAGGAGAGAGAGGCGCCCCTCCTCAGCTCTTGAGGACTTGGTCGCCAGGTTGAACAACTCCTGAGATGTGCAAAGCTCCTCGTGGGTAGCCAGCTCTTCCTTCATCTTGATGTCACAGACACCGTCTGAGAATGCAGAGATGATGGCTTCGTTCGTGACCTTGGGGATCTTGATGCGGGTGTTGTTGAAGCACTGGATGTACTTCTGGAGGGTATCTCCTAGCTGTTGCTTGATGCGGCGTAGATCGCCCGCGGCCGGTGGGCGGTCGTGAGTGCCCTAGAAGTTGGCGACGAAGCGGTCGCGCATCTAGTCCCAGGAGGAGATTGAGCCATGATGCAGGTTCAGGAGCCAGGAGCGGGCCCCATCCTTGAGAGCCATGGGAAACCAGTTCGCCATGAATTTTTCATCGCCGTTGGCCACTTAGATTCTTAACTCATAGTGCTATAGGAACTCCGCGGGGTCGGCGGTGCAGTCGTATCGAGGAGGTAGATCTAGCTTGAACTTGCCTGGCCAGGCGACGCTACGCACTTCGGGGGTGAAGGCACGGTAGCCAGCCATCGTCGCCGGGCCCGCTTCTGAGGTGGAACTTGGTCTTGGCGAGGTCCGCGCCGCACCACTGCAGGCGCCACACGGTCTTGACGAGGTGGTGCGGGGAGCGCTGGTGCAGCTTCTCGCGGCCGCGGGATTTCTTGGCAGCTTCTTTCTTCACGCGCGGGCGCTAGGCGCGGTGCATCACGCCGCGGAGGCGCGCGCCTTGGTGCCAAGGCACCATCTTGGGGTTGAGCTGGTGGAGGCATGCCATGAGCCCCGTTGCCCGTGGCTAGTTGAGCGGGAGGCAGAGAGTGGGACGGCGTCGGAGAGCCCTCTGCGAAACGGACGAGCTCGGCGACGCAGTCGAGCCACTGCTCATAGAGGTCATCGACGGGGCGGTAACGCAGGAGCTCATTCGCCCCGATGCACGCTGCCCGTGCCTCCATTGGAGCGCGGTGCGCGTGGGACGAAGAACCAACAGGGGTGAGTGATGGAGTAGCAGTGCGGCCGTCCTGCCGCACCAAAGGATGCTGCGAGGACGCCTGCTGCTCGTTCCCCACCGGGCGGGTGACAACGTTGGCGGCAGGAGATGGAGAATGACGAGGCGGCACACCGACAGGGGCCATCTGAGCGACGCGGGCGGCGAGGGCAGCCCGACGCTCAGCTCGAGCACGGCGAGCATCCACCATGGAGACGACGAAGAGATGGAGCAACGAACTGACGGAAGGGAAACTACGGCGCACCCCTACCTGGCATGCCAAATGTCGGATGTGGGGCTCCGGCTAACCCTTAAGGTTCGAACACTGGGGTTCGCGCGAAGTCTTTCCCTCCTACTGATCTATGCTCTAGCTCGCTAAGATCTTGCGGATGATCTCGACAAACTCGCAAGACAGAAAGACACAGGGTTTATACTGGATCGGGCCACCGTTGTGGTGTGTAATACCCTACTCCAATGTGGTGGTGGTGGATTGCCTCTTGGGTTGATGATGAACAATACAAGGGGAAGAACAACCTCCTGAGATTGAGGTGTTCTTGCACGTAGGAACTTGTGTGTATCTCTGGGTCTGATGAGCCCTCTCGGTCCAATGAGATCTCTCTGGGTCTGATCAGATCCCTCTCGGTCCGATGAGATCTCTCTGGGTCTGATCAAATCCCTCTCGATCTGATGAGATCTCTCTGGGTCTGATTAGATCCCTCTACTATGGTGGTGGCTAGTCCTATTTATAGAGGCCCTGGTCGTCTTCCCAAATATCGAGCGGGGAGGGAGCCAACAATGGTGGTCTAATTTGAAGGGGGACAGCTAGTACAAGCTATCCTGACAAAAGCGGTCTACACCTGCACAAAGCTCTGGTGGAGACACCGTCTTGGGATCCACGATGCCCTCCGTCTTGCAGTCCATGTTCTTGGTCTTGTTGCACCAAAATGGCAACCTTTGCCTGATGCCTTGGTACTCCGCAGCTGCACTTGCTCCCTTTGCACCAAAGAGGAAACAAGGATGATGCGCATGCTGGCGCCCGCCTGGCGCCCACCTAGTGTCGATCGTCATGGCTCACGTCATGAGAGCCTCGTGAGGTTCGCCTCGCCTTGATATCTCTGCCCCTCGCGAGCCTACCTGACTAGGCCGCTCAGGAGGAGGTCTTGCATCATTCGCCTCGCGAGGCTTGGACCCTTGCGAGGGTCTTGGGTGCCTTGTTGGTGAAGATGGGCCGTACGACCTGTTGGCTCCGCCACGCCACGGGCCGCAAGCGGGCAAGTCTAGGGACCCCCATTCCAAAAACGCCGATAGTTCTTTTGAAACGGCTTCTTCCACTGGCCGTACTTAGAGCCACTGAATCCGGCATTGGCCGCCGTATCCTCGGTGTTTTCATTGTTGTTTCGTCGCTTGTATGTGTTGCGTCGAGACTTCTCTTTGTTATTTTTAACTTCAGGGGTGCTGGTGTCGCTTGCATTGCTTTTTCTACGGGCCAGCCAACTATCCTCACCCGTCCAAAAGCGGGTCATGAGTGCCGTAAGGGGTGCCATAGATTTTGGCTTTTCTTGGCCGAGGTGGCGGGCGAGATTTATTCGTCGCGGATGCTATGTTTAAATGCCGCTAGGGCTTCGGCATCCGGACAGCCAATGATCTGGTTCTTTTTGGTTAGGAACCTAGTCCAGACTTTCCTGGCTGAATCTCCAGGTTGTTGAACTATGTGGCTTAACTTATCGGCATTTGGTGGCCGGACATATGTACGTTGGAAGTTGTTGAGGAAGGCTTCTTCCAAGTCTTCCCAGCTGCCGATAGAGTTTTCAGGCAGGCTGTTTAACCAGTGCGGAGCTGGTCCTTTAATCTTTAGAGGGAGGTATTTGATAGCGTGGAGGTCATCTCTGTGGGCCATATGTATATGGAGAATGAAGTCTTCAATCCATACCGCGGGGTTTGTGGTTCCGCCATATGATTCTATGTTCACGGGTTTGAAACCTTCTGGGAATTCATGTTCCATGACTTCGTCGGTGAAGCAATGAGGGTGTGCGGCGCCTCTATATCGGGTTATGTCGCGACGTAGCTCTGATGGAGTCCGTCTGCTGCTTTCGGCCCGCGCATGACTAGGTTTGTCACGTCTGAATAGATGGCCGCCGTCACGTGTCGGGGCACGTCCTCGCGATCCGTAGATCGATCTGGTATGTCCTGCTTTATTGTTCAGGTCCTGCCGAAGGACATATGTATGGTCATGAGCTTATTTACCTCTGCCTTTGCGATGAGGCAGGGCGGGCTGGTGTTCGGCTTGAGTTGTCGTTTTTTCCCGACCACGTGGTGGTCGGTCCGCCGTATTGTGCGATGGTGGTTTGTATTCCGGCACCTCATCATCGAACTAAGGTAGCAATTTGCGCTTCGGGTAGCTTTTGGTTGGGCACTTGAGGCCGTATTCTTCAACTGCTGGGACATCGGTCCATTTATCGTTGAGCAGATCTTGGTCAGCTAGAAGCGGTTGCTGCTTCTTTTTTAGGCTCCTTGCAGTGGCTATCAGCTGGCGCTTGAAGCGCTCGTGCTCAAGAGGTTCCTCACGCACGATGAAATCCTTGGTGCCGAAGCTCGCCTCGTCCTCGGAGAGCAGAAGATAATTGTCGTCCTCTAAGTCTTCGTGCGTGGCCTGCTTTCCAGGGCTAACCTGCCCATCTTCCCATTCACCTTGTTCAGTAGCTGCATCAACGGGGTCTTCGTTGTCTTCGGCACCTTCCGGAGTATTATCTTCTCCTGTGCCGGTGTTGCTGTCTCTACTACGGCGTGACTTAGAGCGGCGTTGCTGACGTCGGCGCTTTGATTGTATTTCGGAAGGTTTGTCCTCTACTGGGACTTCCTTGTCATCGCCGCTGTTCTCCTTTGGTGCATCCAGCATGTATACATCATACGAGGAAGTGGCCGTCCAGCGTCCGGTGAACAGCGGGTTCTGGGCCTCTTCTTCTCCAGCATCGTTGTCCATAAAATCAATGTCGTCGGAGCCGTAATCAAGCATGTCGGTTAAATCCTCGACAGTGGGTATATAGTGGGTGGCGGGTGGGGAGCTAAATTCTCCACTGTCAGCCCCTAGTTCGAACCAGACATAGTTCGACTGGGGGTCCGTCACCAAGGAGAGGTTCTTTAATGAGTTTAGCACATCGCCGAAGGGGCGAGTGCTGGAAGATGTCTGTGGCACTGAACTCGAAGATTTATAAATGATCAAGTTCGGCGACCGCGGGCTCACATGGTTCGGAACTTATAACCGGAGACGAGTCTGGAGTTCCGGTGACATAGATATCGTGTGAGGTTAAGTCCATGTGCGGCTCCAATGCCGGTGAATCTGTGGCCTCTATGGTGGGACTGAGCCTCCGATCCTTGGATGGCGCAGTATGCTCTGTATCTAAGCCAGAGCCATTGCGGGAGCTATCTCCTGAATGCAGTCCAATGACAGATTTAGGTCATGTTCATCGAGGTGACCAGGAGCTGTCACCGCGGTATCAAATCCGGCGAAGATCAAATCTCCCCGGATGTCCGTGACGTAGTTCAAGCTCCCAAATCTGACCTGATGGCCAGGGGTGTAGCTTTCAATCTGCTTCACATGGCCAAGGGAGTTGGCCCGTAGTGCGAAGCCGCCGAATACAAAAATATGTCCAGGGATGAAGACTCCCCCCTGGACAACATTGTTGTAGATGATTAAAGGAGCCATCGAGATCTTGACGACGGCACATTGGAACTCTCAATGAAAGCACCAATTTCGGTGTCAAAATCGGTGGATCTCGGGTAGGGGGTCCCGAACTGTGCGTCTAAGGTCAATGGTAATAGGAGACAAGGGACACGATGTTTACCCAGGTTCGGGCCCTCTCTATGGAGGTAATACCCTACGTCCTGCTTGATTAATATTGATGAATATGAGTATTAGATGAGTTGACCTACCACGAGATCGTAATGGCTAAACCCTAGAGGCCTAGCTTGTATGGCTATGGTTACACAAGGTTTATATAGACATCGGGAGGATCTAGGGTTACACAAGGTCGGTTACAAAGAAAAGAATATACATATTTGGTCACCAATCTTGCCAAGGAAAGTCCCATCCGGACACGGGTGCAGTCTTCGTGTTCTTCACAGCCCATCAGTCCGTCCCATGGCTAACAAGCCGGACGCCCCAGGACTCCTTAGTCCAAGACTCCCTCACCAGCCTCCACCGGCTACTGTTCAACCAGCCCTCTCCATGGGGTCCTGTTCAACCACCCCTCCACGGGGTCCTGTTCATCCAACCCTCCATGGTGTCCTATTCATCCATCGGCTCGATCGGTCGGGGTACTGTTCATCCAGCGCCAACAGTCTCTACTACCACGGGTTCCTGTTCATCCAACCCCCACCGAAACTGTTCATCCAAACCCCCCAACAATGCTCAGTGTTCATCCAGAGGCAGCATCGATCAGCTTCAGTTAGCAGCAGTAGCGAATGAATCACTCGGGTTCAGTTAACAGCAAGGTATCGATCGATCGCTCGGGTTCAGTGTAACACGTAGCCTGCAGTGCAATCGCTCGGGTTCAGTTAGACCCCAACGCCTCGCTCAGGTTCAGTTAGAGCCCAACGCCTTGCACCCACACATGTACGTGTATGAGAGAAATGCGCAGCGCTCGGCCCCCGATCACCCACTGCAACCGGGAACTCCTCGATATTTTTCGCGCCCTCACTTCTACCACAGTTTTTCCATCATGAACGGCCCAAAGAATGTCATGCAACTGAGTCTCCAGCCCGCCCAGGACGAAAAGCCCATTTTCTGTCATGATTTTTTGTCATAGAAGTAGGACCCCAATACATGTGTGATGATACCGGGTTTTGTCACAATTATCATGATAGAAGTGTCATATGTATGACAGAAAAAAAATTTGTTCGGCCCAAAATGTCACGAATCTGTATTTTTTGTAGTGGGATAATGCTGCCCGATGGGCGCCCCTTACTGAATGAACTGGAAAGAATCACCTGATACCGTGCCGGAGTGGTGTCGAGGCAGCAGAAGATGCATGCCGAAGAGGTTGCTTCTCACGAGCCGCCAGGGTCCTAAGCCTCAGGGGGCTCCATAGGCCCAGGTGGCTCCTGAAGAACCGTCGTGATCTCCTACAAGACGGCGTGATGTCTGGCCTCCTGAGCCACCAGAATGCTCCGTAGGTGGCGCTGGAAGGTGACAGCCGCGTTCGGCAAGCCAAACGGCATGCGAACATAGCTGTGAGGTGGACCCTCGCACCTTCCAACGCATGAAGGCTAGAAACGTCCCTGAAATGCGGCTCTGTTGAGTCCTGGAATGTCGACGCAGATGTGCAGCCTGCCATCCTCGCCAGGATGGGGGCTGCGCCGGGTGGTGGGCGGCGGTTGCCGCGTATGGTCCTTGCCTCTTGAAGCTCCTGGATCACCTTAGTGATGAACTCAGCGCCTTGTGCCCTCTTGAGGGAAACGTGCAGCGAAGCACGCCTCCATGTGGTGCCCGAGCGCCTCCCTCGTGACGTTGGCTAAGTTAGAGGCCCTCTAGAAGAGAGCCCCCGAGCCCAGCCTAAGAAGGGCGCTGGGAGCGCCTTCCTATGTGAGGGAAGGAGGCGCCCGATCTGCGGACACAGGTCCTGAGGTGGTGCTGATGGAGATGTCACCCTCCTAAGGTCCTTGGCGGAGTAGCTGCTTCTTCTTCTTGGGGTTAGCCTCAGGAGGTTGCGGGATGCCCTTGTTGTGAGGTCTTCGGCCATCGTGGCCTGGTAAGAGCGCTCGAGGGAGCACACCGCATATCTTTCCTCGCAGGCGACCGAGATGACGCCGCCCCTTCCTACCATCTTGAGGATGTTGTAGCCATGGTTGGTCACTGCCATAAACTTGGCCAAGGGTGGATACCCAAGGACGACGTTGTATGGTAGGTGGATGTAGGCGAAGTCGAAGTCGATGAGCTCGGTGCGGTAATTGTCATGCTGGCCGAAGGTGACAGGGAGGCGGACCTGCCCTATCGGGGTGGTGGACCCATCGGTCACTCCGGAGAAAGGCTTGGTCGGCCGTAGCTGATCGTATGGCACCCGAAGGCTGTCGAATGCCTCGATGGACATGACGTTAAGCCCTGCGCTGACGTCGATGAGGGTCTTGGTGACTTGAATGTTGCTGATGACGGGTGAGCAGAGCATCAGGAGAGTGCCGGTAGTTGCTCCGCACTTGAGATGGTCCGCCGAGCTGAAGGTGATGGTGCACTTGGACCACCTGAGTGGGTGCGTGGCCTCGAGCCTGGGAAGGGCCGCATTCACCTCATGGGCAAACTGCTTGAAGACATGCTGAGAGGCTGGGGCTTGAGCACCACCCAAAGATACAAGCGACGGCATGCGGCTCCTGGAAGCCCCCCGCCCCCTCGTCTTGATGGTGGTCGTCACTTGTCCTTGCCGGTGGTGGCAGCGGAGGGAGGCCTGCGTTGCCCTGAGGATGATCCTCACAAGGCTGATCTCTCCAGGCGCCCTCATGAGGCGGGTCCTACCAACGGTCCTCGCGAGGCTGATCGCGCCATTCCTGGCGAAGGTCATGGTCGTCCCAACGCCCTCCACTTCGTCCTCCTCCTCGGACATAGCCCCGGTTGCCGCACTTGGGGTGTTGACCGATGCGCCCATCGCAGATGGCCCTGAGCTCCTGACAATCGCTAGTGTTGTGGCTGTGGACGTTGTGGAAGGCGCAGAACGCACGGTTGGCCGTGGACGCCTCGGGGTGGTCACAACCGTGCTTCATCTCTGGCTCCGCCGCGAGCATAGCAGCCCCCTTGTGCTTCACATCCTTGATCTTTTCCTTCTTGTCCTCCTGGTCAGCTGCTGGGAGCTCGAGGAGGGAGAGGCGCCCTTCCTCGGCCCTTGCGCACTTGGTTGCCATGTTGAACATGCACAGGTCCTCGTGCATGACGAGCTCCTCCTTCATCTTGATGTCGCGGACGCCATTGGAGAACACGGAGATGATGGCCTTGTCCGTCACCTTGGGATTCTTGAGGCGGACGCTGTTGAAACGCTGGACATACTTCTGCAAGGTCTCCCCTGGGTGTTGCTTGATGTGCCATAGGTCGCCAGCAGCAGGCGGGCGGTCGCTAGTGCCCTGGAAGTTGGTGATGAAATGCTCGCGCATCTCGCCCCAGGAGGAGATCGATCCCGTGGGCAAGTTCAAGAGCCATGGGAGGGCACCAGCCGTGAGGGCCATGGGAAACCAGTTCGCCATGACCTTCTCGTCTCTGTTGGCTGCCTCGATGCTCAGCTCGTAGAGCTGCAAGAACTTCGTGGGGTCGGGGGTGCCATCGTAGCATGGAGGCAGGACTGGCTTGAACTTGCCGGGCCAGACGACGCTGCGTGGCTCGGGGGTGAAGGCACGACAGCTTGCAGTAGTCACCAGAGCTCGTCGTAGTGGTGGAGCCTAGTCTTGGTACCCGCGCGCCGCCAGCATGCGCAGCGCACGGTCTTGACGTGGTGGTACAGTGTGTATAGGAGTGTTTTCTTGCGGCCGAGGGTCCTCGTGGAAGCTTTCTTCTTTGTGCGCGGGCACCTAGCATGGCGGATCAAGCCACCGGACCGCGCGTCTTGGTGCAAGAACGCCAGCTTGAGGTGGAGGTGGAGGAGGCGCTCCGTGGGCTATGTCGCCCGCGAATGGAGGTGGGCGAGGCAGCGAGAGGGACGGTGTAGGAGAGCACCCACCGGAGCTGACGAGCTCGGTGATGCAGTCCAGCCAGGCATTGTAGAGGTCGTCTACCGGGTTGGAACGCAGGAGCTCGTGTGCCATGAGCAGTGCGACCTGCGCGTCCGTGGGCACGCGACGAGTGTGGGATGACAAGCTGGCCAGAGTCAGCGACAGGGTGGCGGTGTGTTCGTCCCGCCGCACGGAGGGGTGCGGCGATGAGGCCTGCTGCTCATTCGTCGCTGGGCCGGCGGCAGCACTGGCGGCGGGTGACGGAGAACGGCGGGGAGGTCTGCCAACGGGCGCCATCTGAGCGACATGTGTGGCGAGGGCGGCCCAGCACTCAGCACGGGCTTCAGCGCACCTCTACCTGGCGCGCCAAATGTCGGATCGTGGGTTTCGGCAAACCCTTGAGGTTCGAACACTGGGGTGCGCACGAAGATCTCTGTCTCCTGCTCACTCTCCCAATGATCTCTAGGCCTAGCTCGCCGAAACCAAGGAACAAGAGACACGAGAGTTTATAATGGTCCAGGCCAACGATGTGGTGTAATGTCCTACTCCGGTGTGGTGTGGTGGATTGCCTTGTAGGCTGAGGATGAACTAGTATAGTGGGCGAACAACCTCCCGAGGAGAGGTGTTCTTGAGCTTGATGAGCTAGTGACATGGCCTTGGTGGAATGGATCCGATCCAAGATGATCCGATCCCCTTCTACGATGGTGGCTACTCCTATTTATAGAGGCCCTGGTCCTCTTCCCAAATGTTCAGGCGGGAAGGGATCCCACAACGGCCAATTCCGAAGGGGGACAACTAGTACAAGCTATCCTAACAACGGGTGGTCTTCGCTGAAGGAAATATGCCCTAGACGCAATAATAAAGTTATTATTTATTTCCTTATATCATGATAAATGTTTATTATTCATGCTAGAATTGTATTAACCGGAAATATAATACATGTGTGAATACATAGACAAACATAGTGTCACTAGTATGCCTCTACTTGACTTGCTCATTGATCAAAGATGGTTATGTTTCCTAACCATAGACATGAGTTTCATTTGATTAACGGGATCACATCATTAGGAGAATGACGTGCTTGACTTGACCCATTCCAGTAGCTTAGCACTTGATCGTTTAGTTTGTTGCTATTGCTTTCTTCATGACTTCTACGTGTTCCTATGACTATGAGATTATGCAACTCCCGTTTACCGGAGGAACACTTTGTGTGCCACCAAATATCACAACGTAACTGGGTGATTATAAAGGTGCTCTACAGGTGTCTCCAAAGGTAATTGTTGGGTTGGCGTATTTCGAGATTATGATTTGTCACTCCGATTGTCGGAGAGGTATCTCTGGGCCCACTCGGTAATGCACATCGCTATAAGCCTTGCAAGAATTGCAACTAATGAGTTAGTTGCGGGATGATGTATTACGGAACGAGTAAAGAGACTTTCTGGTAACGAGATTGAACTAGGTATTGAGATACCGATGATCGAATCTCGGGCAAGTAACATACCGATGACAAAGGGAACAACGTTTGTTCTTATGCGGTTTGACCGATAAAGATCTTCGTAGAATATGTAGGAGCCAATATGAGCATCTAGGTTCCGCTATTGGTTATTGATCGGAAACATGTCTCGGTCATGTCTACATTGTTTTGAACCCGTAGGGTCCGCACACTTAAAGTTCGATGACAGTTATATTATGAGTTTATGTGTTTTGATGTACGGAAGGTAATTCGGAGTCCCGGATGAGATCGGGGACATGACGAGGAGTCTCGAAATGATCGAGACGTAAAGATCGATATATTGGACGAGTATATTCAGACATTGGAAAGGTTCCGAGTCATTTAGGTATTTATCGGAGGACCAGAGAGTTACGGGAATTCGGCGGGGAGTGTATGGGCCTTATTGGGCTTTAGGGGGAAGAGAAAGAGGCAGGTCGTGCGGCCCCCCAAGGCCTAGTCCAAATTGGACTAGGGGGAAGGGTTGCGCCCCCTCCTTCCTTCTCTTCTCTTTTCCCTTTCCTTCTCTACTACTCCTACTACTTGGAAGGGCTCCTAGTTCCACTAGGAAAAGGGGAATCCTACTCCCACTGGGAGTATGACTCCCCTACGGTGCCCCATAGAGAGGGCCCGCCCCTCCCCACCTCCACTCCTTTATATACATGGCCAGGGGGCACCCAATAGACACAACAATTGATCTCTTGATCTCTTAACCATGTGCGGTGCCCCCCTCCACCATAATCCACCTCGATCATATCGTAGCGCTACTTAGGCGAAGCCCTGCGTCGGTAGAACATCATCATCGTCACCATGCCGTCGTGCTGACGAAACTCTCCCTCAACACTTATCTTGATCGGAGTTCGAGGGACATCATCGATTTGAACGTGTGCAGAACTCAGAGGTGTCATGCGTTCGGTCGGATCGGATCGTGAAGACGTACGACTACATCAACCGTGTTGTGCTAACGCTTCCGGTTTCGGTCTACGAGGGTACATGGACACACTCTCCCCTCTCATTGCTATGCATCACCATGATCTTTCGTGTGCGTAGGAATTTTTTTGAAATTACTACGTTCCCCAACAGTGGCATCCGAGCCAGGTTTTATGCGTAGATGTCATGTGCACGAGTAGAACACAAGTGAGTTGTGGGCGATATAAGTCAAACTGCTTACCAGCATGTCATACTTTGGTTTAGCGGTATTGTTGGATGAAGCGGCCCGGACCGACATAAGCGTACGTTTACACGAGACTGGTTCTATCGACATGCTTTGCACACAGGTGGCTGGCGGGTGTCAGTTTCTCCAACTTTAGTTGAACCGAGTGTGGCTACGCCTGGTCCTTGCGAAGGTTAAAACAACACCAACTTGACAAACTATCGTTGTGGTTTTGATGCGTAGGTAAGAACGGTTCTTGCTCAGCCCATAGCAGCCACGTAAAACTTGCAACAACAAAGTAGAGGACGTCTAACTAGTTTTTGCAGGGCATGTTGTGATGTGATATGGTCAAAGCATGATGCTAAATTTTATTTTATGAGATGATCATGTTTTGTAACCGAGTTATCGGCAACTGGCAGGAGACATATGGTTGTCGCTTTATTGTATGCAATGCAATCGCCCTGTAATGCTTTACTTTATCACTATGAGGTAGCGATAGTCGTAGAAGCATAAGATTGGCGAGACGACAATGATGCTAGGATGGAGATCAAGATGTCGCGCCGGTGACGATGGTGATCATGACGGTGCTTCAGAGATGGAGATCACAAGCACAAGATGACGATGGCCATATCATATCACTTATATTGTTTGCATGTGATGTTTATCTTTTATGCATATTATCTTGCTTTGATTGACGGTAGCATTATAAGATGATCTCTCACTAAATTTCAAGATAAAAGTGTTCTCCCTGAGTATGCACCGTTGCCAAAGTTCGTCGTGCCCAGACACCATGTGATGATTGGGTGTGATAAGCTCTACATCCATCTACAACAGGTGCAAGCCAGTTTTGCACACGCAGAATAATCAGGTTAAACTTGACGAGCCTAGCATATGCAGATATGGCCTCGGAACACTGAGACCGAAAGGTCGAGCGTGAATCATATAGTAGATATGATCAACATAGTGATGTTCACCATTGAAAACTACTCCATTTCACGTGATGATCGATTATGGTTTAGTTGATTTGGATCACGTGATCACTTACATGATTAGAGGGATGTCTATCTAAGTGGGAGTTTTTAAGTAATATGATTAATTGAACCTTAATTTATCATGAACATAGTCCTGGTAGTATTAGCATATCTATGTTGTAGATCAATAGCTCGCGTCGGTAGAACATCATCATCGTCACCACGCCGTCGTGCTGACGAAACTCTCCCTCAACAATCGGCTGGATCAGAGTTCGAGGGACGTCATTGAGTTGAACATGTGCAGAACTCGGAGGTGCCGTGCATTCAGTACTTGAACGATCGGATCGTGAAGACGTATGACTACATCAACCGCGTTGTGCTAATGCTTCCGCATTCGGTCTACGAAGGTACGTGGACACACTCTTCCCTCTCGTTGCTATGCATCACCATGATCTTGCGTGTGTGTAGGAATTTTTTTTAAATTACTACGTTCCCCAACATTCGCCTGCCAAAGGCTCTGGTGGTGATGTAGCTATGGGCTCCGCGGTGACCTCCGTCATGCCGTCCTGGTGGTGTTGTTACACCGATATGGAAATCTTTGCCTGATGCCTCAGGACTCCTCGCCCGCACTTGCCCCTTTAGCACCAAAGAGGAAACTGGCACCCTACGCCCGCTGGAACCCACCTGGCCTTGGTCGTCAAGGGTCATGTCACGCGGACCTCGCCAGGTGCCCCTTGCATAGATATCTCCGCTACTCGGGAGCCAGCCTAGCGAGGCCGCCCTAGAGGAAGTCTTGTGTCATTCGCGTTGCGAGGCTTGCCCCCTCGCGAGGGTCTTGAGTGGTTGTTGATGAAGATGGGCCGTACCAGGCCGCTAGATGAGCCACGCCCTGGGCCACAGGCAGGCAAGTCTGGGTACCCCCATTCCCAGGACGCCGACAGAATTGGCACGCTTCACATGATCTCACCAGCTCGGTGACGTCATTGAGCGCTGTGGGCCAATCGAACCCGCTGCGGAATGCCTTGACCATGAGTGTGCGTGATGAAGAGTGATGCCCGCAGTCCCCGCCGTGTATGTGGGCCAACAGCTCATGTCCGTGTTTCCTGGAGATGCATCGTAGAGAAACATCATTCGGCCATTTTCTATAGAGCTCACCGTCCTGGATGCAGTATGTAGTGGCATGTCATGCCACACGCTCCGCGTCCTCCTCCTTCTCCAGCAGGGTCCCTTGAAGTAGGTACGCCTTGAACTCTTCGGTCCAGCACCCCTCCTGAGGTTCCAACGCAAGAAGCAGACGGGCTCCCGAGGTTTGGCCACAAGCTGGGGTGCCCGACGGAGGGGCCTGAGGAAGGTCCTCGCGAGGCGGTGCTGGTGCCGCTGTGGGTGGGGCTGCAGATGGCTTGAAGAGCCGCTCCTCAAAGATATCAGGCTCTTGAGGCAGGCGCCATGACGCCCTCTTGGCGATGTCGTCTGCTTCCTTGTCCGTGCTGTGCAACACATGCTGCAGTTCCAGACCCAAGAATTGTTTTTCAATTTTGCGTACCCCCGTAAGGTATGCCTCATGTGGTCGTCCTTTGGCTCATATACTTTGTTGGAGAAGTTGATGAGGAGTTGAGAGCCGCCCTTGATGGTGAGGTGCTTCGCTCCAAAGGCTGTCGCATCATTGAGACTGGCGATCAAGCTAGCCTTCGTACTCCGTGATGTTATTGGAGACCTTTTCGCCGTGTTGGAAGCAGAGCTGCACAACATAGTAGAGCTTGTCCTGAGTGGGCGAGATGAGCATGGCTCTAGCCCCCACGCCCTGACGTGTGAAGGCACCGTCGAAGTACATGCCCCAGCCGTCTGGTGCCTCGCTTCCTGGCAAGAGGGATCAGCCCTAGCCTGCTTCGGGCTTAGGAGTGTCGGTCCATTCTGCCACGAAATCAGCAAGTGCCGCCCCCTTGATGACCCCTGGTGGTGCTGAACTCCAATTGGAATGCCTGCAATTCGATGTTCCATTCAGCATCTCTCCCTGTGAAGTTTGGGCTCCGGAGCACCCTTTCCAGGGGGTAAGCTGAGATGACCTTGATGTGGTGACCTTGGAAGTAGTGGCACAGTTTGCGGTAGGCGACGAGGAGCACAAGCAGGAGCTTCTGCGGCATGGGGTAGCGTACCCGCGCATCATGCATCGCCGTGCTGACAAAGTACACCGGGTGCTCGACGAGGGCAGGAGCGTTGGTGGGGTCCTACACCTCCTGATGTTGGGGGACCTCAAGAGCATGGCCACTGGCGGGGGTAGCCATGGCCTTGGGAGCACCACCCTAAGGGCCTGGTCATTTGCTGGTGCCGCCGAGGCCTCAGGAGCACTGTCCTGAAGCAGTGTTGCCTTGTCCGGCCATGGGGCGTTGCTCGGAAAGCCCTTGGCTTAGTGCTCCTCCTGGACCGCCACCAACATTGCGCCGTCGGAGTGTGGTGTGGCGACCAGGTAAAGCACGAAGGGCTCAAGAGGGCACGGTGCCACCATCACCAGTGGGGTGGTGAGGTGTCTCTTGAGGTCATGAATGCTGTGTCAGCCTCCAGAGTCCACTCGAACGGGCCCTTCCTTTTCATTAGCTTGAAGAATGGAAGGGCGCGCAACCCTAGCTTGGAGATGGAGCACCCCAGCGAGGTTCATAGTTCGCCAGTTTTTGCATTTCCTCGAGAGTCTGTGATGGGCTCATCTCTTCTATGGCCTTGACCTTCTCTGTGTTTTCTTTGATCCCCTGTGTGACACCAGAAAACCTAGCAGCTTGCCGTAGGGGACGCCAAACACGCATTTCTCTGGTTTAAGCCGCAGATCCACCACGCGCAAACTGGAAAATGCTTCCTCTAGGTCCTTGACAAGGGTCCTTGCCACCCGAGACTTCACTACTATGTTGTCGACATATGCCTCAGCATTCCTCTCGAGCTACTGGCCCAGGGCGATGTGCATCAACCGCTGGAAGTTTTCCCCGGCGTTACGCAAGACAAATGGCATGCAGGTGTAGAAGTACACCCCGCATGGGGTCACGAAGGCCGTCTGCTCAACATCTTGTACCGCCATCTTGACTTGATGATAGCCCGAGAAGGCGTCCAGGAAGCGTAGCAGGTCACATGCAGCGATGGAGTCGACGATCTGATTGCTGCGCGGGAGCGAAAAGGGGTCTTGAGGGCAAGTCTTAGTGAAGTTGGTGAAGTCGACGCACATGCATCCCTTCCCGCCTTTCTTGGGGATGACGACCGAGTTCGCCAGCCATTCCGGGTACTGCACCTCCCGAATGACACCAGCTTCTTGTAATTTGCGGGTTTCCTGGACGATGAAAGATTGCTTCTCTGTGGACTGCCGGCGCGCCTTCTGCTTCACCGAGCGCACGTTGGGGCACACCCTAAGGTGGTGCTTGATTATCCCCCTCGGGACCCCGACCAGATCCTTGGGTTCCCAGGCGAACACCTTCTTTTTCGCGTGCAAGAAGTCGACCAACACCCTTTCCTGATCTAGAGGAAGGTTGGTGCCTATGGTGAAGGTGCCCCCTGATGCTCCATCTTCATCGACCGGCACCTGCTTTGTTTCGGCCCGATCTTGAGAGAACAGCTACTTCTTCTCTGCTGGCGCAGCTCCTAGGGTCTCTGGGGCCCCTTCATCGACCAGGCGTGCTGCTGCTGTGGCCTTAAAAGCGAGCTTAAGGGCCGCCAGCGCCTCCTTGGTGTCCCGTCCACGGTGAGGACGCCCCTGCTCCCCGGCATACTCATGAGGTTGTAGGCAGGATGATTTGCCTCCATGAATGTCGAAGTAATGGGACATGGGTAGCCTAACCCGTGTCCCTGAGACTTTCAAGACATCGGGGTTGGCTGCGCCCCTCAAAGACACCAAGAAGAAGTGCCGCCTTCCGAAGGCCGGCTGTCCCAGGCGGCCGGCTGCCAGAAGGCGGCTCCAAGACGGGGCGAGTTCCTGCAGGTGGCCTCTAGAGAGGCCGGCTCCTAGCAGGCGGCCCATCACGCCCTCAGAATCTAAGCTCCCATTAAGAAGACGAGACAGGGTGATGCTATAGTGTAGCTCATCATCCCCATATCAAGAGCCGGGCGTGGCCACAGTGCTCCGTACAGGCGGAGATCTCTGCCTGTACGCGGCACATTTGCCACTCCATCCCTGACGTCCCTGCTGGCAGGCAAAGCCCTGCTCCCACGATGACCTATTTGTATGGCCTATCGGCGGCGAGCCGTACTGGGCAGCGAGAGCCCGGATGTAGGCGGAAGCCTGACCAGTCGGACCTGAGGGAGGCCGGCTCCTAGCAGGAAGCCCGTCCCTCCCTCGGGGCCAGTGCATAATTAACCTGATGAGACAAGGAGTGGCTAGAGTGATCTCCCACCAGGCGGCGGGACTGTAGCCATGCTCCCCTGGCCAAGCATGCATCATTAGCATCGCGGCTACAATAATCAGTGGCCGTCAAGACCAGCGAGCGGCGGGAGCGGCCTGTCGGCTTCGTACCAGACGAGTCAGCGAGGCCCACCAGGCAGCGGGCCCCAACAGCCGGCGGAGAAGCAGGCAACCAGAGACACTGACAACCGGGACCTACACTCGGCGCGATTACCATTGTACCCCTAGGGGGTAGGCCTATATAAACCCCCCAGGGCACCCATGCAAAGGGTTCCCAACCGGTTATAACTAGACTCATAGCAAGAGGAAGGAGAGTGTGTGCCTGCCTTCTTCTACCTCTAGCATATAGCTCGAGGAGCACCATTGTACTCACTAGTGCCTTAGTGATCATGCGGAGACCTCTTAGAGCAGGACTAGGGGTGTTATCTCCTAGGAGAGCCCCAAACCTGGGTAAACTACGCCGATGTTCGTGTCTACGCCTCATCCCGCTTCCAGGCACCGGCGATGTTCTACTTGCTCCCACCATGATAAGCCATCCATTGGCATATGTCGCACCCAACCCCCAACATTTGGCGCCCACTGTGGGGCAAGGTGCACCGTCTCCCGGAGACTTGTTCTGGATGGAAACCTTGTTCCTTCACCGCGAGCGCAGCTAGCCCGGCACGCCAGGCGGCATCTGCGTCGACCTGCTGCACAGCGCGGAGGTCTCCTGTGCGGCGAGTTGCCTCACCGATCTTGTTGGTGAGATTCACCTTTCCGACGAGCCCGCGTCTGATGCAGGCACGGAAGGCCCCGAGAGACACCTCATCAGCCTCCTCGATCAGCTCCGCGTCGTCAGCGAGCCTGTTGCGGACTTGGAGTCAGTTGGCTCCACCGACCTGATGCTCGTCGACTCCGACACGGTGTCGCTTGACGCTTTCCCCACCATCATGGAGGTGCTCGTCATCAGCCACGGCGAGCACTCTGGCGGAGGTGGCCAGGATCCGTTGTAGGCGGCATTGCAAGACCTGACCGCGCCCATCCCGGAAGACAACGACACGGAGACGCTGGAGGCACGTCATGTCCAGCTCGTCAAATGTGCAAACTGGCTGGCCAGCATGAGACTCCTTTTGGAGGCCAATCAGCATGAAATGGACCGTGCCATCGGCGGTACACCGGCTCCTGGCGGGCGTAGCCGCACTGGCCCAATCCGGCAGCGTGGCACGACCATCGTCAGCATGTTCGGGATAGATCGTCCCTTCTACGCCACGCCTGCAGAGAACATACGAGCTGCCCAAGTGGCAGCGGACAAGCTCGACAAGCTCGAGGGCGACGAGCGTCGCCACATAACGGAGCATGCTTAGTAGCTCCTTAACGCGGTTGCTGAGTAGCAAGAGGCCTGCTGTCGCGCTGAAGCACCCAACCGGTGAAATGATGATCCGCCTCCCCGCCGGGACCAAGGCGTGACATCCCAGATGCCGGCTGGTGGCGTCTGCGATAGGAGAGACAAGGAGCCGGCTACCATCCGCAGTCGGACTCGCATCACCATCGAGCGCGACCAAGACGGCCGCCCAAGAACTGTGCGGCGACAAGACGACTGCCCGCCCTACCCTCACCATAAGGAACGGTGCATTTCCCCTCCGCCTATTGACCACCCGACACTGGGCGACTGCCTCGGTCTTCGAAAAGGAGCCGGAGAGAACGACGCCCTCCACTGGATCGACCGCCTCAACCGATCCCTGGCACTAGAAGAAGAAGATGAGCTGGGCCCGCCTAGTTTCGGCCCCCGCATCCGAGATGAGCCCTTCCCCAAAGGGTTCACGCTCTTGAGAGATACGCCCAAGTACACTAGCTCCGTGAAGCCGGAGGACTGGCTGGTCGACTAGTCCACAGCCGTCAGCATCGCCAATGGCAACAAGCGCGTTGCCGTGAAGTATGTTCCGCTCATGCTCCAGGGCACAGCCTGGACATGGCTGAACAGCCTGAAGCCCCGCAGCATCGACAGCTGGGTTGATTTCGCTGAAGCCTTCATCCGCAACTTCACCAGCACGGACAAGCGGCCGCCCAGGCCTCGCTAGCTCTCCTTATGCGTCCAAGGCCCCACCGAGTCGACTCGTGACTACCTCACGCGCTGGGCTGAGTTGCGCAACTACTGCGAAGGCGTCCACAAGGTGCATGCCATAAAGTACTTCACTACCGAGTGCCGAGAAGGCACCCTCTTCAAGCACCAGCTTCTGTATGATGAGCCCGCGACCCTCGACGAACTGCTGATCATAGCAGACAAGTATGCCATAGCCGACTCCTCCATGAAGGCGGAAATCAAAGTTGACGCGTATGGCAAGGTGGCTCCTCAAGCTCCTCGCACTCCGGCTGGTGACACCAGTCGGCACCAGCAACCGAATTAGAACAAGCGCAAGGCTGCGCTGCCAGTTTCCACCAGCCGGCAGGTGGCGACAGTCAAAGATCGGTAGCCAGAAGGGCAGCCTCCACCCAAGCGCCAGAAGCATGGCAGGACCAACTGGTTGCCCGCCTTCTCATATGAGCAGACTCTCGATGCACCCTGCAAGTTCCACAGCGGCGCGAAGCCCTCCAACCGCACCACTAGGAAATGCCACTGGCTCACCAAGATCACCAAAGGAGATGGACTCCCACCGCCTCCGCCTGCCAGACCGCTGGCCCCCCCTCCCCAGCAGCCAGCAGTTCGGCCAGTCGGCGCCATACAGGATGAATACCCAGAAGAGCATGGAGCTTATGCCGTGTTCACCAGCGTGGCCGACGATAGGCACAATAGATGGCAGCAATGGCAAGAAGTAAATGCAATCGCATCAGAGACCCCTGATTTCATGCATTCGTCTGAGAAGCCCATCAGCTGGAGCAGAGCTGACCACCCAGAGGTGATGCCCAATCCCGGTTCTTATGCCCTAGTTTTGTATGTCACTTGTGCCATAGAGAGGTGGGCTGCTCGCTTTTACCGAGTCCTGATAGATAGCGGCAGCAACATCAACATCCTGTACCGAGACACTATGGAGAAGTTAGGAATCAAACAGAGGCATCTTCAGCCTAGTCCGAATGTATTCCATGGCATAGTTCTTGGCCTTACTTGCTCACCAATCGACAAGACTCAAATGGACGTCCTCTTCGGAGACACAGAACACTTTCGCCGAGAGCTAGTCTGGTTTGAGGCGGTGGACCTCGAGAGCCCTTATCATTCACTGCTTGGCCGACCTGCTCTGGCCAAGTTCATGGTGGTCCCCCACTATGCCTACCTCAAGATGAAGATGCCAAGCACCAAGGGAATCCTAACCATAACTAGGGACTACAAGAAGTCGACTGCCTGCGCGGCAGACAGTAGCCAGCTAGCCGAGTCCCTCGTGATTGTGGCTAAAAAGCGACTCCTTGACCAGGCTGTGGCAATGGCAGGCAAGCTGCCGGAAATGTCACCCAACCCCAAGGAGTCGGAAGCTGATGGCTCATTCAAGCCGGCCAAAGAAACAAAGAAGATACCCTTGGACCTGGAATGCTCGGAGAGTCACGCTGTCATTGGGGCGAACCTTGACAGCAAATAGGAAAGCGAGCTCGTTGATTTCCTCCGTGAGCGTGAGAATCGGGACATCTTTGCATGGTCTCCCAAGGACATGCTGGGTGTTCCGACCTGAAGCCAAGCCAGCCGGGCAGGCCTTGCTCTGCCTGTCAAAATAGAAGAGAAGAGTTGTTGGAAAAGAGATAGCCCGGCTTCATCATGGAGGTGTTCTCTCCCGAATGGTTAGCCAACCCAGTCCTTGTGCTGAAGAAGAATAAGCAGTGGCGCATGTGTATTGATTATACCAGCCTCAACAAAGCTTGCCCCAAAGATCCATTCGCTTTGCCATGAATTGACCAAGTAATTGACTCCACAGCCAGATGCGAGCTGTTGAGCTTTTTGGACAGATACTCAGGGTATCATCAGATCAAGCTGAACCCGGCCGACATGCCGAAGACCGCCTTCATCACGCCATTCGGAGCCTTTTGTTAGCTGACCATGACGTTCGGCTTGAGAAATGCCGGCGCCATGTTTCAGCGTTGCATACAGAAGTATCTCCTCAAGCAACTCGGCAGAAACGCCCATGTCTATGTGGACGATGTTCTGGTGTAGACGGAGAAACATGGAACGCTGCTAGAAGACCTCAAGGAGACCTTTGAAAACTTACGCCGATTTCAGATCAAGCCCAACCCGGAGAAATGCGTCGTTGGAGTGCCAGCCGGCCAGCTTCTTGGCTTCCTGGTCTCAGAGCACGGCATAGAATGCAACCGTGTGAAGATCAAGGCTATCGAGAGGATGGAGGTTCCCACCAAACTGCTGGACATGCAAAAATTCACCGGCTGCTTGGCATCCATCGGCCGTTTCATCAGTCGGCTGGGCGAAAAGGCTCTTCCCCTGTACCATCTCATGAAGAAGACTGCTTTTTTTGAGTGGAACGACAAGGCAGATGAAGCCTTTCTCCAGCTCAAGAAGATGTTGACCACTCCGCCTGTCCTCGTGGCTCCGACTGCTAAGGAGCCCATGCTTCTCTACATCGCTGCCACCAGCCGGGTGGTCAACACAGTCATAGTTGTGGAACGCAAGGAAGAAGGCAAAGCACTACCAGTGTAGAGGCCGGTGTATTACCTGAGTGAAGTGTTGTCCGCCTCCAAGCAGAACTACCCGCACTATCAGAAGATGTGCTATGGCGTACACTTGACCACCAAGAAGTTAAAGCCATACTTCTAGGAGCACCCAATCACTGTTGTCTGCACTGCTCCTCTTGCTGAAATCATTGGAAGCCGAGATGCTTCGGGCCGAGTGGCCAAATGGGCCATAGATTTGGCCCCCTACACCATGTATTACCAGCCTCGCACCGCCATCAAGTCACAAGAACTGGACGACTTCTTCGTCGACTGGGCCGAGAACCAATACCTGCCGCTAGCGCCAGACTCCACCCATTGGCGGATGCACTTTGATGGCTCCAAGATGCGCACCGGTTTGGGAGCCGGCATCGTCCTCACCTCCCCCAAAGGCGACAAGCTAAGATATGTGTTGCAAATCCATTTAGCTGCCTCCAATAACGTTGCTGAATATGAAGCACTCATTCACAGGATCTAGCTTGCCAAGGAACTCGGCATTCGCCGGATCCTGTGTTATGGAGACTCTGACTTGGTGGTCCAGCAGTCGTCAGGCGACTGGGACGCCAAAGATGCAAACATGGCAAGCTACCACTTCCTCGTCTAGCAACTCAGCGGATACTTTGAAGGGTGCGAGTTCCTACATGTACCAAGAAATGACAATGTGCAAGCAGATGCCTTGGCACGAATTGACTCCACCCAACAAGCAATACCAGCCGGCGTCGCCCTGCAACGCCTCCTTAAGCCGTCTGTCAAGCCATCGCCAGAGTCAGATTCCATGTTGGTGCCGGCTCCTCCTGAAGCAGTCGGATCCAACTTGAGGACCTTGGCAACCGGAGCAGGGAATTCGGCAGGCCGCCCGGGGACTGCGGTAGCCTCACCCAGCCCGAGCACTGCAGCAGTTGGCCCAGGGACTTCATCAATTCAGCAAGCGGCATCCGACTCCAACCCGCCGCCTCCCGGCCCAACTGCTCTCGTGCAAGTTGCAGTTCTGGCTGTCGAAGAAATAGTAGAACCTTCATGGGCGCAACCCATCCTCAACTTTCTGGTGAACAAAGAGCTGCCGATTAACGAGATCTCGGCCTCGCAAGTACAACGCCGGGTAGCAGCGTACAACATTGTCAATAGAGAACTTGTGAGGCTCAGTGTCACTGGTGTGTACCAGCACTGCATGGAGCCAGAGCAAGGTCAAGCAATCCTCAAAGATATCCACCAAGGTGAGTGTGGCCACCACGCGGCTTGAAGAGCTCTTGTTGCCAAAGCTTTCCGCCATGGGTTTTTCTGGCCGACTGCTCTCGAAGACGCCAAAGACTTGGTCCAGAAATGCAAAGGGTGCCAGAAGTTCCGCTCCAAGCCACATCATCCGGCTTCTGCACTCAAGACCATCCCCATTGTCGGGCCCTTCGCTGTCTGGGGGCTGGATTGTGATAGCCTGGCTTATTAGGGATGATAGACTACTCATATCAATAAGGAATTCCTTCTTTTCCGGAAGCCCATTCGGACAGAACTCCAAAGTTAAGCGTGCTCAGCTTGGAGTAGTGTCAGGATGGGTGACCGACTGGGAAGTTGCTCCCGGGTGCGCACGAGTGAGGACAAAGTGCGCAGAAAAGACTAGTATTGATCTGTGGGCCCATTCTAGATCCCGCCAGGAGTAACGACCACCGGCGGGTGTGTCCGGGGCGTTACAAGTTGGTATCAGAGCCGACCCTCGTGGTTTCACGGATGGTTGCGGACAAGTGCGTGGTCATGTTGTTCATGACATTTGTGACCCGTCGTGGCACCCGGCATGGCACATGTACCGGACTGGAAGCACAGACGTTTGTGCCAAGAGGGAACGTTCCTGTGGCCCGACAAGGACGTCGGTTCCTCTGAGTGGGGGTGTATGTGATAGCCTGGCTTATTATGGATGATAGACTACTCATATAAATAAGGAATTCCTTCTTTTCCGGAAGCCCATTCGGACAGAACTCCAAAGTTAAGCGTGCTCAGCTTGGAGTAGTGTCAGGATGGGTGACCGACCAGGAAGTTGCTCCCGGGTGCGCACGAGTGAGGACAAAGTGCGCAGAAAAGACTAGTATTGATCTGTGGGGCCAGTCTAGATCCCGCCAGCAGTAACGACCACCGGCGGGTGTGTCCGGGGCGTTACATGGATATGGTGGGACCATTCAAGACAGCATGCGGTGGCATGACTCATCTGCTTGTCGGTGGTGGACAAGTTCACCAAGTGGATAGAAGCAAAACCAATCAAGAAGTTGAATGGTCCGACTGCTGTGACTTTCATTGCCGACATCACCATCCGATATGGAATACCACACAACATCATCACTGACAATGCCACAAATTTTGCCAAAGGTGCCTTGGCCCGTTTCTACGCGACGCAGGGCATCCGACTGGACTTAGTGTCCGTTGCCCATCCGTAGTCAAACGGCCAAGTGGAGCGAGCAAACGGCCTCATTTTCTCTGGCATCAATCCCCAACTGGTTGAGCCTCTAGAGTGCTCTGCCGAATGTTGGCTCGATGAGCTACCGGCCGTCCTCTGGAGCCTGCGCAGAACTCCAAACAAGTCAACTGGCTTCATGCCCTTCTTCCTCGTCTATTGTGCCGAAGTCGTCATCCCGATGGACATAGAATTCGACTCCCCTCGAGTCACCATGTACACTGAAGAGGAAGCAAACGAAGCACGAGAAGACGGCATCGATCTACTAGAAGAGGGCCGGCTGCTGGCACATAGCCGGTCCACCATCTACCAACAGAGTCTACGCGGATACTACAACCGGAAAGTCAAGCCAAGATCCTTCCAAGAGGGATACCTTGTGCTCTGGCTGATTCAGTGAACAGCCTGCCAGCACGAGCTCTCGGCACCTTGGGAAGGCCCCTTCATCATCTGCAAGGTGTTGGGCAATGACTCCTACTACCTGATCGATGCTCAGAAGCCTCGAGCACGCAAAAGAGACGACTACGCCAAGGAGACGGAACGACCATGGAATGCAAACCTCCTTTGAAGGTTTTACAGTTAATAGAGTATGCACCAAGCCAGCTTTTGTATTAAGTATAAAGACTCCGAGTCCCCCGAGAAGAGCTCGGGGACTGCCCCCCTTTCTCTATATGATAGTTATTATGCCTATGAATGTATTAGTCCGCCTGGCATCGGGTTCGACCAGGCGACTCGGGGGCTCACCGCCTTGTACTATGTAATGCTTCCAGCAGCCGGACAAGTGATGTGTTGGCACTTAAGCCTTCTCCTGCCAAAGCCTTAGCTAGCAGAGCGGCTGTCTGGCAGGCAGGAGTCAAAGGCAGAATGGATGCCACATGAAAAATGGCCAAGGACCCAAAAGCATGTATATAGTACAGGCCGGCTTCTCGCCTCACCGACCGGCTGCCGCGCAGCTGGCCGGCCGGCTTCTACTTAAATTGCTAAACACTCTAGTCAGCTAAGTACATGCCCTCCCAAAGTGGCTAAGTACTTGACCCAGCCGCAGTCCGTAGAGCGGCTGTCCGGCTGGCAAGACGGCAACTGAGGGAGGGTAGCAAAGGAAAAAGGCCAAGGAGCAGAAAGCAAGAAGAGGTAGAACTCGGCAAAAATATTTACATAACAAAGGCCCTTGGCCAAAATTCAACAGAAGTTTGAAATACACCCCGCAGGTGGAATTGTGCGAGGCTAACAAAGTTTGTCAAGACTGATAAGTAGGAAAAAAACAAAGATAAATTGGCGGCCTAGGGAGCAGCAGACGGATTCGGCGGAACGGTGGAGTCGGCAGTGCCGGTTGGTGGAGTGGCCGGCTAGTTAGTCTCCGCTTGGTCGCCTTCAGCGGCAGTCGGCCCGCTCGGGCGTGGCTCATTGCTGCAGGCACGGTCGAGCTGGGGCTGGCCGTCCGCTTCAACCTCTGGCGCTTCCTCTTCACCTTCCTCATCCTCCTCATCTTCTCCCTCGTCGTTGGAGTCGATCACTTCGGCCAATTCCTCACCATCCTCCGGGTTCAGCCCAAACCACTCTGGCGGTGCCTCGGCACCATTCTCAACGAACTCTGGGACGAAGACGTTGGTGTTGGTGTACTCGGCAATCGCTGCCACCCGCTTGGTGAGATCACGCTCCACCGCCACCAGCTCTTCCTGGGCCTCCTGTCGAAACATGGTCAACTGGGGTAGATCTAGCCCAGGGTACCACGCCTTGAGGAACTCCAAGGCCCGGCGTGCTCCAGCCTTAGCCGAGGAGCCCTTCCAAGCCTCAAGATACTCGGCCGCCACTTCCAGCCAGTCGGCAGTCCGGCTGGGAGTGCACGGAGCCGGCATGTCTGGCCATAGGGCGGAGATCGCCTGGGCCCCGACGCGCGAAAGGCGGCGCAGTATCCGATGAGCCGGCCGAAGGTAGGCCTGGATGCTGAGGAGCTGCTCACTAAGGGACTGGGGGCGTCGGCGGCAATCTGCGCTCCTTTCGCCCTCTGCTCCTCGCGATAGGCCTCAATGGCCTGGCTGGCGGCGCCGGAGTGGCCAGGGAAGAAGTCTGCCCAATCAGAAAGCAAAAGATACAAAGTTAGAAAACAAGAAGCCAGTTTGGTCAAGCAACCGGCAGCTCGAAGAAAGAAAAAGGAGGGAAGCATACCGTCAACCGTGTCTTCGATCTCGACGAAGCCGGCAGTCAGCATGGCCTCCTTATCAGTCCAGGCAGAGCACTCTGTCTTGAACTCAGTAAGGAGAGCGGACTCCTTCGCCTCCGCCTCTTTCTGAGCCATCTTGAGAAGCTCCACCTGATCCGCCAGTTGCGTGGCCAGCCGGTCACGCTCTTCGGCCAGCTTGCTGCACTCCACCTCCTTGGCACGCAAGGCGGCGTCAGCTTCACCAAGCTGCTGCTGTAGGGCATCGTTGGCCTCTGCAAGAAGGGAGAAAGAAAAAGGCGTCAGCAATCAACGAAGAAGAAGAACAGTTGCCGGGAGATCCGGCCTGACTGCTCAGTAATTGGCCCAAATCCTGGGGACTATAGCCCGCAGGTGCGCCAGCGCGCCCCCATAGAGAAAGTAAACAAGGACTTACTCCGGCTCTCCAACAAGTCAATGGCCCGTTGGTCCAGCTCTCGGACGTTAGAGTTGAAGGCGACTGCGTGGAGGTTGTGATAGTCCTATAAAGAAGATAGCAGATGAAGTCAGTACTCAAAGCTCACCAAATAAAGCTCCGAGCCGCCTGCTTAGTAGCCGGCCCGAAGCTCGGGGACTACACCCAGTGGGTGCACTGGCGCGGCCCCATAGAGAAGTACAAGAAATACAAGAGTCAAAGATGAAGAAGCATACTTGGATGGCCGCTCGTGACTCCAGGAACGCCTAGTTGCACCACTTCAAGGCGTCGACTTCGGCTCGAAGTTTGCCTTGGACGTCCAGGATAGCCTTGTTCAAAGGACCCGTCCCACCTCCTCGCACCTAGTCAGTAGGTGCTGTGCTGGTTGCCTCGCCGTCCAGGATTGAGGAGCTCGCGGCACCGACTTCCAGCCGGCGCGGCGCCGAAGCCGCCTTCGCAAACCGGCGACGCGATGATGTGCGGACCTCAGGAGTTGGGCCCGTCACCATCTTGCTTTCGGCTGTTGGCGCTGGCAGGTCAGCCGGCTTTTTGTCCTGCGCTCCCTCGGACGGTGCTGCTTGAGGCATGACTATGTCCGTCACGACGACATAGCCGCCTTACCTCTCCATGACTGGGTGATCATCGCTGGCACCCCCAGTCGGAGCCACAAACTCCGGCGGTGGCGGCGCGGAGTTTAGGGGGATGATGAAGAGCGTCTCCTGGCAGCGTGTGATTTCTTCAAGCCGCTTCTTCGCGGCGTCATCGGCCTCGGCCTCCGCCAGCTTTTTCAGCGCGACGGCCTCTACCTTGTCTACCTCCGCCTTCTCTCGGCAGGCGGCCTCCTGCTCCTCACGCGGCTCACGCACGTTTCTCTCCTGCGCCTCCTGGAGGTCGGCCACAGGATCGATTCGCCGGCTGGTGGCCTCTACCTTGTCTACCTCCGACTTCTCGAGCGAGAGCAGAGCGCTAAGTCAAGAAGACAAGGAGAGGAAATTCAGATAAAATCAACATGAAAGGAAGGCACGAGAAAGGATACTTACACCGACACCATGGGATGGGCCTTCAGGAGTTTCTGCAACTTGGCGACCTTCGCAGCGGCTTCCTTCTGCCTGGTTGTGGCGGTCGAGTTCTTGGCCTTCTTCAGTGCGCTGCCGAACAAGGCGGCGCCCTGTTTACGCTTTTGCGTACCGCCTCGGGCAGTCGGCTCGGTGGATGGGCCCGCATCCGCCTTGCCGGTGCCTCGTGAAGGGCGCGGCTCTTCCTCCTCCTCGAAGTCGTACGGCCATGACTCGTCACCAACTCCCTCTTCAGAGCCGCTTGCTCCGTAGATGCCTCCTATGGCGTCATCTTCCAAGGTGGCCGCCCCTAGTCGGGGTCATCCATGTCGCTCACGGCTCGGTCTGGCAAGTACGGGCCACCCACCCCCACGACAGCGGCCGTCGCCTCAGACATGTAGGTCTGTTTCAAAAAAGCAAGAGGCCGGCTGGTCAAATCGATAAGACGGAATCACGATGAAGCACGGAAGAGGGAAAAGGTTGAAGGGCTTATGGCAGGTGGCGGGTCCACGCGGGAGTACGACTGCTTGCCGAATTTCTAGGACCCGTCCATCTTGAGGTCGTAGATCTCGTTGACCAAGTTTGCCACCTCGGCAGCCGACATCTCCTTGGTACTAAGCCGACATGAGTCGCGGTGCCCGCTCATCCGATAGATCAAGTGAGGCCGACCTTGGAGTGGGAGAACCCGGCGCGCGACAAAGGCGACCAGCAAGTCGGACGCTTTGAAGCCTTCGGCTTCCGTCAGCACCCGGAGTCGGTTGATGGTGGTGGCGCCATCAGCTGGCACCGGCTTCGGCTTGCAGCCCAGTTGGCCCGAGGCTCTGCCGACGGGCCGGCTTCGCAGGCCGGCAGGTTGAGGAAGTCGACGTTCGAGTCGACCTTCTCCACGTAGAAGTAAGACTACTGCCACATCTTGACCGACAGTGGCAGCTTGATGGCGGGGAAGACGTTCTGCGGTGACGGCCGGCGCACCGCGATGAAGGCACCACACTGGGCCGCCTTCTCCTTGGTGGAGGTGCCCAGCTTGGTGTAAAACAGTGCCCCCACAACTCGCAGGTGGGGAGGATGCGGAGGTAGCCTTCGCACATCGTGATGAAGGCGGATAGAAGCATTGCTGTGTTGGTCGTGATGTGGTGAGGTTGGAGATGGTAGAAGTCGACGAACGAGCGGAGGAAGCCGCTCGCCGGCAGGCAGAAGCTGTAGATGAAGTGCGAGCGGAAGACGACCCGCTCGCCCTTCCCTGGCACCGGCGAAATCCCCCCCTCGGGAGGCTCACGCGCCTTGACGTAGCCAGTGCCAGGAAGGCGCCGCGTGTCCCGGAGGAAGGTGATGTGGTCGTTGTTGACGTTCGACCCATCCCAGTCTCCTCCCTGCTCACGCGCCATGAAGAACTTGGCGAGGCAAATGGCGCGACACAGGAGCCAGGAATCGAAGCAGGGCCAAGAAGGGCCCGGGGCGGAAGAGCTCTACGAAAACGGGTGGCGGTAGCACTCCGACGGAGCTCGAGGGCGCTGCAGTGAGAGGAGGAAGAAAGAGGTAACCGTGGGGAAGGAGGACGCGCATGCTTCGCCTCTTCCCCTCCTCCCCCTACTTATAGCCGTCGGGCTATGAAGCCGAGGGGGCAGGCGTGTGATCATGGGATTAACTGTGCCCAAAACCCCACGTCCCCCATTTATCGCGCGAGTTACCATGTGCGGTAACTCCGGGGAGAAGCTCAACCGGCCACCTCGGCCACGGCGGATCCGCTCGCGTGCCTAGGCCCGCTAGTGGCGGGCCCAGCCTACAATCGCGTCCCATTACGTGCATGGGCTGGCAGGCTGGCCTGGTTGGTTGGCACCAAGTGGCATGCCCAGGACGGGCGGCGGGCCTAGAGGCTTCGCTAGTACGCCACTTGGTTCCGAGCGTTGCGTTTGAAGTTTTCGATCAAGTCTGACTGGCCATGGCCGACTCCCTCCACGTGGCGCGCTAGTTGTCGGATGAAGCTTCAAGAGCAGAGCACTTGGAGAATGAAACTATTGAGGCTTCTCGGCTAATCAGCTGCGACGCCTCACCAGCTTCGGGGACTACTGTCGGAGTAATGCGCCACGGGTAGCCTAACCCGAGTCCCTGAGGCTCTGAAGACATGGGGGCTTCTTGCGCCCCTCAAAGACACCAAGAAGAAGTGCCTCCTTCTGGGGGCCGGCTGTCCCAGGCGACCGGCTGCCAGAAGGCGGCTGGGTTGAAGAAGGCGGCTCCAAGATGGGCCGACTTCCTCCAAGCGGCCTCTAGAGAGGCCGGCTCCTAGCAGGTGGACCGTCGCGCCCTCAAAATCTGCGCTCGCATTATGAAGGCGAGACAGGGTGAGGCTATAGTGTAGCCAACCACCCCCATATCCAGAGCCGGACGTGGCCACAGTGCTTCTTACAGGCGGAGATCTCTGCCTGTATGCGACACTATTGCCACTACATCCCTGACGTCCCTGATCCCACGATGACATGTCGATACGGCCTACAAGCGGCGGCCCCTACTGGCAGAAAGAGCCCGAAAGTCGGCGGAAGCCTGGCCAGTTGGAACTGAGGGAGGATGGCTCCCAGCAGGCGGCCCGTTCGTCCCTCGGGGCCCGTGTACAATTAACCAGATGAGACCGGGAGTGGCAATAGTGATCTCCCACCAGGCGGCGGGACTATAGCCATGCTCCCCTGACCAAGCATGCGTCATTAGCATCGCGACTACAGTAACCAGAGGCCGGAAAGACCAGCGAGTGGCAGGAGCAGCCTGTCGGCTCCGTACCAGACTAGTTGGTGCGGCCCACCAGGCGGCGGGCCCCAGCAGCTGGCGGAGAAGCCGGCGACCAGAGATACTGACAGCCGGGTCTTACACCCGGCGAGATTGCCATTGTACCCCTGGGGGATAAGTCTATATAAACCCCCCGGGGCACCCATGCAAAGGGTTCCCAACCAGATAGAACTACACTCATACCTAGAGGAAGGAGAGAGTGTGCCTGCCTTCTTCTACCTCTAGCATACAACTCGAGGAGCACCGTTGTACTCACTAGTGCCTTAGTGATCATGCGGAGACCCCGCAGAGCAGGACTAGGGTGTTATCTCCTAGGAGAGCCCCAAACCTAGGTAAAGTACGCCGGCGATCGTGTCTACGCCTCATCCCGCTTCCAGGCACCGGCGATGTTCTACCCGCTCCCACCATGATAAGCCATCCATTGGCATATGTCGCACCCCAACCCCCGACAATGAACTTGGCCAAGGCCAGGTACCCGAGGATGGCATTGTACATGAGACTAATGCGGGTGACGTCGAGGTCAATGAGCTCTATGAAATAGTTGTCACGGGTGCCAAAGGTGACGGGGAGGCGGATCTGCCATAGGGGGCAGGTGGAGCCATCGACGTCTCCGGAGAAGGGCTTGGTGGGGCGGAGCCGGCCATGTGGAACATGAAACAAGACGAAAGCTTCCATGGAGAGAACGTTGAGGCAAACCCGTCATCGATGCGGGTCTTGGTGACCGCCACATGGCAGATGGTGGGGGTGCAGAGCATCGGGAGCGCGCCGGTGCCCGCAGTGGTCGCTGGGTTTTCTCTTGAGTCGAAGGTGAGGTCAGCATTGGGTGCCACCCATCCCGGAGGAGCTACCTGATGCACGTGGGCGACACCCACCTGGCGGAAGAACTACTTGACATGGTGATCCGAGGGCGGCGCATGTGAGCCCCCGAGGAGAGCTGCAACGGTATGGGGTGCTGGTGCCGCGTAGCGCGCGACAAATAGGTCGCGCAGCTCCTCCCAGGAGGCCACATAAGATCTCGGTAGGCTGAGCAGCTAGGCACACAGTGCGCCTGCGAGGGCCATGGGAAACCAGTTGGCCATGACCTTCCCGTCGCCACCAGCCAGCCAAACGGCTTCCTCATACGCCTGAAGAAATGTTGTCGGGTCCGCCACATCGTCGTATCGGGGCGGCAAGTCCGGCCTAAACTTGGGTCACCACTGCACCCACGAGAGTGCGGGGGCGAAGGCTCGGAGGCCCTCGGCTCCTCCAAGGTCACGCGTTGGTCCAGTCGATGAAGAAGTGTTTGCCATGAGAGCCGAGCGGTGGAGCGTGGCGGATGGAGTGGCGGATCTCCGACTCACCCCTACCTGGCGCGCCAAATGCCTGATTCGGGGTTCCGCAGACCCTTAAGAGGTTTGAACTCTGGGGTGCATGCGAAGAACTGGTCCTCCCCAATCTGCTTGCCCAACGATCCCACAGCCTAGCTCGACGAACTTAACAGACAAGAGACACAGCAGTTTACCTTGGTTTGGGCCATCTTGCAGTGTAAAACCTTACTCCTTCTTTGTGGTGGATTGGCCTTGAGGGCTGAGGATGAACTAGTACAGTGGAGAACAACCTCAGGAGGAGAGGTGTTATTGTGCTTGATGGTGAGCTGGTGGGTGTGAGGATGATCTCAAAATGATCCGTCATCTTCTATGGTGGTGTCTAAGTCCTATTTATAGTGGCCTTGGTCCTCTTCCTAAATGTGTGGCGGGAAGGGATCCCACAACGGCCAAATTCAAAGGGAGACAACTAGTACATGCTATCCTGACAAAAGTAGTCTTCGCCTGCAAAGGCGAATGGAAGAAGGGCGAATAAAAAGACAAATCTTTTTGTGTTTTTCTGATATCTTTTTGGAAGTGGGCGAGAGGAAAATGAGAGGCAAATGGCAAATAATGTAATGCAAGAGATGAGAGTATATGGTGGGTACTTGGTAGGCTTGATGTAGATTTGCCCGGCAACAGCGCCAGAAATTCTTCCTGCTACTTCGTGAGCTTGCGTTAGTTTTTCCCTCGAAGAGGAAAGGGTGACACAACAAAGTAGAGATAGTATTTCCCTCAATTAAGAACCAAGCACTACAAAAAAATACACTTCTATGATGATGCGTGTTTGTCATAGTAGGTCACGTTTTCTGTCATGCATGTACATCCATGAGGATTTTATGACAGAATCAAGATAGTCATACCTGTGCTGTCGTAGAAGTGTTCCATGACATTACCAAAATTATCATCATGGAAGTCTCCACTTCCATGATGATAAATCCCGCGTCATAGAAGTGCTTTCGTCAAGGCTGACCGACATGTGGCATCGACCGTAACAGGTCGCCGTTAAGCTATCAGGTCCGGTTTTGGATCCGATAACCCGTTAACAGCCCAGACCAATGGGGAATTTCCATGTGTAAAATTCTCATTGGCCGGAGGAAACACGTGTTTGCTCACTGATGGGACAGATGTCATCCGCTCATTGGACAGGAGGCGCCTATGATACATTGACACATGGCACGGCCCAACAGAGGCCCATCCGGTGAAAAGGTCGGCCCAGCTAAAGGCCCACCATGTTTTTCACACACTAGTGGGCTGGCCCGTTAACATCCTGCCATGTTTTGGGCCAAATTGAGGCCCATAGCAGATCAGGCCCGTTCATAGCCTGCCGTGTTTTGGGCCAAATTACGGACCATATCTGATCAGGCCCATTAACAGGTCACTATTCTTTTGGGCCCATTCTATGACAGGTTTGTATTTCAGCCTGTTAATGGCCCGTGGAACACATTTGGGCCTATAGTTTTCTTGTTTCGCACGATCCATCGATACAAACCTCATTAAACAAGAAAGGGCAGGATTTTTCCCGCGCGGTACATGATACTGGACATACATTTCAAAGGAAATTTTAATGTATGCAAACTAAATAATTAAGTAATGATATGATATCTAGTAAAACTAAAAATATTATTTATTGTGTTAGAGTGTAGTAGTGGTGCTATATTGAATATTTGTTAGATGTAATAGGCGAGAACATGTAGAGCTGTTGTCTTGGAGGGCCTACAGAGATAAAAGCGTAATATAGTCATCGGACTTTAGAATACGCTCATTACTATCACAATATACGTTTTGCGGTGATTATATGTTCACTTGCTCACCATTCAGCATCAGATTGCACTCTCTTACCAACCAAATAGTCTGTGTGCCACCATGTTGACTAGTTAAATTGACCATGTTCCTTCTGGGTCTCTCCGGTTAGTTCGCATAGGAAAAAGGTTAGATAAAGACAAATTTATGTAGGTGCGACAAGACACCAAATCGTGCGCGGGAACCACCTGGTTGTGTATGTGTCTGTCAGGGCCTGATGTGTGCGCATGCACGTGTAGGTTGAGCACTTGAGCGTCAGAGTGTGTGTTGGTCGTGTGGTGTGTGCATTCATGCGTGCATGTGTACGTGTGAGTGTTGTGTGTGTGCATGGCTGCAGGTGTTCTTGTGAGTGTTGTGTGCATGCAGTTCGTGTGCATGCGTGCGTGTGTGTATAATCACCACACCAGCTCATGTGTGTTCAAACAGATGGCTCAACATACCAATACAAGGTCACCTTGTCCGCTGTGCCCGTGGTCATGACTTCGAACCACCGTCCAATATTTTGTGTCGTTTGTTTTCATTCGTACTAGCAAGATGCCCGTGCATTGCATGTAACATCAAGATGCATACGTATGACAAGTTTATGTTGTGAGAGAAAAGGATGAACAATGGAAGGCCTTATTTGCAAATGTGGAGACGACTGTGGGTACCTTTTTGCAAGATTACCATAGTTTCCTTCCTATCCGCCAAATATAACTCGGACGGCCTATATTGCAGGATGGCATGCACACCGTCATCACCAACTCTATTTTTATAAGAGTGTAGAGTAGATACAAGTCGACAGTTGGGCCCAATGGTAGTAAGATAATGTGATGCGACACTTGAGGTACCGCATGGAGCATTTAACTGGTCAACTAGTCATATCTTGAGCAAATACAGAGCTGTATGGTGAGCCCGTGACTGTATAATAACCACAAAACGTAAATGGTGACCGTAATGAGTGGATTCTGAAGTGCAATTTACGTATCGTGCTTTCGCTTCAAATACAATGATCGTCACTATATATATCGCGAGAGAAAGATGAAACATGCGTGAATATGCTGGGGGCGTACTTTTATAGGACCTGGAGATAGTTGTGTGCGTACGTGAAAGGGGCATAGAGGGGGTGTATGCGATGGAGAGAGATGCTCTTTGTTTCTCTTTATTATGACTAACATTATATATAGTATAAAAATTTAAAATTCACAGTGCAGAATAAATATCATTGTGGGCACCATACAATGCAAATTAACATTCATACTCCTCCATATAACTTTGTAATGTTGTATATATGTAGAAATTTTAAAATAATTTTTTGGCCACACTTTATTCAAAAGGAATGTTGTATGCGAAATAAACGTGAAGAGAGGGATTTTTAGATCAATGGGGTATGTGATGTAACATGTGTGAATGTGTAGTTGATGTATTTGGCAGGGCCTAGAGAGGTATGTGCGTGTATTACGTATTCGAGAGAGGCATGGATAGAGGGGCCGGCGAGGGGAGGGGGCGTGGGAGAGATAGCACGAGAAATGAGAGAGGTCTAGAGAGAGAGAAGAATATGATGTCACGGCGAGAGATGCCCTTGAGTGTGTATATGCAAGCGGGGAGGGGATAGAGGCACGAGGAGAATCTTTTTGTGTGGTGTCTGTGTTGGTATGTGTGGGTGTGAGAAGATAACGAGACCTGGGGGCAGAGGGTGTGTCACCGCGTGAGGTCTGGTGGGCTGAGATGAGTCCCTTGGTTCGGTTTCGTCCTGCGCCACATTGGTCAGCCTGTGATGCATTTAGGGAGACCCATGGATGACTAGTCATACGAGAAAAAGATAGCAGAATCGTGAAGGACTCTGTGTCCACTGACGAAGCCGGCTAGGGTTTGTAACCCTAGGTCCTCGGACTAAGGTAACCCCTTATCTCTAATACTACTATTCCTCCAACCTAACTTTAAGGGGCATCCTACAGAATGCTCTGCTAGAATCATACTCGTCTATTAGGAAGAGAGGTGTGAGACAATGCGTGAGAGACACGCCTAAAGATAATGTGTGTACAGGAGACACGTAGGAAGGTCTATGTATATAGAAAGGGTCGATGGGGATTGTGCGTGTGTATGCTTGTGAGAGGAAGAGTGTGTGTGATAAAGGTTAGGGAAAACAGTCGTAAATGGTTACGAGAGGGAGGGAGGGTTATACCGAGAGCATGTCTGCAAGAAGGACACCTCGGGAGAGAGTGTGTCAGCATGTGTGAGAGACCACCGATGGAGAGTGAAACTACACGTAAAAGACTGATGTACACATTGATTAAATATATAAATTGTATCCAAATATTAGGATGGGATCATGATATTTGCAATTCGCATAAGGAACGGTCATTGATCCATTAGACATCTAGATTCTATCAATTTGAGCATGTCTATGTTATTATTCGACATAATTGATGCACATAATTAGTATTTTGAACTCCAGACAATGCATCTCTTTAGCAATCGAATATAAACGTGAGTATAGTTCATGTTGTGTGTGTAAAGCACATTATACATACGAAAGTTACACAATGAACATTATAGCTAGCTAGCTATGAACTAGCATACATTTGAATTCAACATAAAGTGGTTTAAAAATTCAAATTCCACATGAAGTCCATTCAATTATTTGAATTCAATATCATGGGATTTGTAAATCATACCAAAACTATGGGGGCACCAATCTTTGCTCTGCTTTTGTACATAATAGCATATATAGTCGTGTACAAAATAGATTCAAATTTAGCTTCTCCATTCCAAAATAATCATAGTTATAGGATTTTCAAGTGTCAAAATTTCAAAAAGAAGCGTATAATTTAATGATGTTTTCAAACATACAAGGTGGAATTTAACGTTGTCTATTTAGGTCAATCCTCAAAGTTAAAGAGTACTCTAAACGTGAATGCTTCTGTTTCAAAATTTCGAATGAAGTGCCAAAAGAGCCTCTACTCGCCCGAAACCGCGTGAGACCAATATTTGGTAGTAGAAGGAAATTACTTTTCTAACTCCGACCCGTGAAACCTACCGGCATGATGTCCAAAGGTCTAAACCGGGGTAGGTTTGTAGCTTCATCTAGATGCCATGCAACCGCCTCCGAAAAACATTCATACACAATTGACGCCTAAGCACACATGCGCGGCTAAAATGCCTCTCGCCCACTATTTGGGACACTTGGGATTACCATCCTACCCCCGACCCGTGGTAGGTCCAGAATTTAAGAGGGGGCAAAGTTTGTACTTTCCCCAAATTTCAAACAACCGCAACCCATCTGTTCAAAAAAACCAAAAACAAGCGCGTCCCAGACCGAAACATGGTTCTCCCTTAGCTCCCCCCCGTCCGATTCCCCATTCGTACTCTGTGGGCGCCAAAACTACCTCTGCCCCAGCTGCGAAAACCCCGGCCTCCTCCGTCCACCACCCCATCCCACCCATGAACCGCCGCCCTCCTCCATCACAAAGTAGCCGATACCCGACATCGTCGTCCACCGCAACATCAACCGCAACGCCCCCCACGGCTAGTAGTTGAAGCCGAGGCCGAGGTGTCAGTACCCGAGCCAGTTCAAGCACGCCGTCCTGCGCCTCACCGCTGCCACTCCAACTTTGCCACCCTCCACCATACCGGAGCTGTTCCTGCTACGCCGTCCTTCGTTGCCTCGGATCTGCTTCCCCTCCGCCGATATACGGCCATGGCAACACAGTCAACAATTTGGCCATGGGTTCGTCCAAGGCTGCACCCTCCTCCAAAACATCGGTTCCCCCGGCAAAAAGAAGAAAATCGCCACGACATATGGGGGACACAACACTGGCAACCGGAAATGGTACTCCTCTGCCCATATTCGTGCAAATCTTACGTGTCTGCTTGCACGGTATTCATCCCATAGAAGACACTAGTTGATCGCTTCTTCTTGACACTAGATGTTCCTAGTAAATCGCGATGCACAAGGTTTCTCCTCATATACGATTGCACCTTAGCTAGAGGTCCGTCGCCCCCTGGATTTCAATTCCTGGTCAGTTGATTCCCAATTAACGGAAGCACTCCCCAGCGTAACAGGCATTAGTCCGCCTATTGCACCAGGGAAGCAGCGCCTCGGTGTTTATCTTAGGGGCATGTGGGGCCTAGAGTTGCTGGCGCCCGATCTGGAGGTTGGGCAGGATTAAAGGGATGGCCTTGGGGCGCTGCCAAGCACGGCGGTGGTCACTAGAAAAAAATACACTTTCGTGATGATACGTGTTTGTCATAGTAGGTCACGTTTTTTGTCATGCATGTACATCCATGACGATTTTATGACAGAATCAAGATAGTCATACATGTGTTTTGGAAGAAGTGTTCCATGACATTACCAAAATTATCATCACGGAAGTGTCCATTTACATGATGATAAATGGCGCATCATGGAAGTGCTTTCGTCAAGGGTGACCGACACGTGGCATCCACCGTAACGGGTCGTCGTTAACCTATTGGGTCCAGTTTTGGATTCGATAACCCGTTAATAGCCCGGACCAATGGGGATTTTGCACGTGTAAAATTCTCATTGGCCGGAGGAAACACGTGTTGGCTCGCCGCTAGGACAGATGTCATCCACTCACTGGATAGCTGGCGCCTATGATACGTTGACACATGGCATGGCCCAATAGAGGCACATTCCGGTGAAAAGGCCGGCCCATTTGACTTGGTAAAAGAGCTAGCGTGTCGGCCCACGGAAAGCCTGTTAACATCCTGTTAGCATATAACCCATATACAACCCGCTAGGTCACGACCCGTTACGGCTTACCTGAATTAGGCCCAGTAGCGTCATCTGGGCCATCTAGTATGATTCCAGCCCGTTGTAACTTCCGGCCCATGTCTGGCACATGATGTCTTTCTGCCCATATGAGGCCCTTTGTAACTCTTGGCCCATTAACGGCCCGTGGTGAAACTGGCCCGTAATGAATAGTCTATCGCTTTATACCCATTAACGGCCCATTAGTCCATCGACCGTTTCCAGCCCATTTTAACTTTCGGCCTTCTAAGGGCCCATTTATTCTTGGTCTCATTTCCAGAATTCAATTACTTACTATCTGTTACTGGCCCGTTCAGCTTGTGGGCCAAATTTAGCCTGTGGTTACAGTCCGCCTGCTTGTGGCTCGTTAACACGTTGGGCTATTTCCATAACATCATCAATTACGGCCTATTAATGGCCCGTTATGGTTAGGCCATAAAACAGATGATTTCCACTCTAGCCTATTTACGGCCCATTTTGCGGTCTGTCATTGGTCCACGAATAGTACGGCCCATGTTTGGTGAAATGATACGGCACGTAGAAGGCCCATAGATGAGACATCCCATAGAAGACCCATGGATCCTATGGCCCATAGAAGGCCCATGGATCCTACGGCCTATAGAAGGCCCATGGATCCTATGGCCCGTGGAAGGGCCATCGATTGTACAGCCCATGGAGGGCCATGGTCACTACGCAGGTAGCAGGACCATGGTTATTGTGGCCTAGTTTATTGTGGCCACTAGAAAAATGCGGAGAACTACAGTGACTACAAGCAAACAACTAAACAAGACAATAAGGAAATTAATAATCATGGAACTAACGCAAGGCTATTACGGCTATTACACATATTACATCCACTGGGCATCAAAGTTTGCCACCAGCGCAAATATAGGGAAGAAAGCAGCATATTACATACACTGGCCTTCTAAATTTGCCACTAGTGCAAATAAACGAGGCAGCAAAACAAGTCCGTAACTGAAACAACTTCGGAAGAGCTCAAGACATGTTATCATGGGTATCCACCATGCTGGCAATAAGCTTAGCAATCATATTAGCTTTGTCCTGTTTGGCGCTAAAATCCTCCAATGCTTGTTGTTGCACTAGGAAGTATGCATCTGAATGCTCCAGGGACTTCCGCAGTCCTTCCGCTTCTTGTCGCAGCACAACTGATCGATGTCTTTCAGCTTGTAGTTGAGACTCAAGAAACCGAACTAATTTGGACAGTGAGTTTGTATAGCTTGTGCAAGCAGTAGTGGCCAGTAACTTGAACACTAAACCAAGACAGGACTTTGGGGTTGTCTCACTGTCTTCAAGATAGTCTTCCTTAGCTGTTTTATCAGCTTTGTTTGAGACCAAAAAGGATGCCTCACTATCCTGAACCTTATCTGCATTACTTCCTTTACCATTTCCTCATAAGGCACTCTTCCCCAATATTCTGTCAGCATTCTAAAAGATGAAACAAGCAGACACAGAACAGGTTTAGCATGTACTAGTATATGAAACTCATTTTGGTGAACCAGTTCATTAGTAAGGTGGACAGGATTAAACTACCAAGTCTTCTATTGCCATGTAGTACATAATAAAAGCATCAAAAAACATATATCTATGTCCTATGGTCACTGCATTGTCTTGCCAAATCAAAAGAGAGACACGGTTCAAATCATATCATTTCAGGACAAAGTAGGAGTTAAAGAATACAAAGCGTGGAAAATTACGCGGCACAACAAGATTTCAGATGGGTACCACGGGTCTACATGTACAACAACACTATTGGCTTTGTTGATCCTAGTAATGTGCATGATATGAGAAGTTAACTATATACACAATTGAAATTGAAATCAACAGAGCTATTGTAACACCCATGATGCGGCTATATCTCCCACGTGTTGAGGCACGACTTAGAGGCATAACCACATTGTTGTTTTGTCACAAGAAGGGTCATCTTCACACAATCCCATGTAATGAACAAGAAAGGGATAAAGAGAGTTGCCTTACAATCGCCACTTCACACAATACTTAAATAATTCATACAACATCCAAAAATACACACATAGATCGGCTACGGTCAAATCCAGATAAAAAGAAGATAGCCCCAAATGCTAGATCCCTAATTGTCTCAACTTGGCTCCACTACTGATCATCAAGAAACGAAACATAGTAACGACCAAGGTCCTAGTCGAACTCCCACTTGAGTTCGATAGCAGCACCTGCACTGGTATTATCAGCACCTGCAACTATTCTGGTAGTATCTGTGAGTCATGTGGACACAACAATCTCAAAACCCACGAGATGAAGACTATTTAAGCTTATGGGTAGGATAAGGTAAAGGGGTGGAGATGCATAAAGCGCTAAGCAAGTATGGTGGCTAACATACACATACAAGAGTAAAATGAGAAGCTACGCAACAGTCGTGAACCTAGAAGTGATCCTGAACTACTTACATTCAGACATAACCCAAACCAAGTTCACTTCCCAGACTCCGCCAAAAAGAGACCATCACGGCTACACACGCGGTTGATGAATTTTAATTCAGTCAATTGTAAAATTCTCTACAAACGGATATTAACAAATTCCCATCTACCACATAACTGCGGGCACGGCTCTCGAAAGTTTATACCCTGTAGGGGTGTCCTAACTTAGCACATAACAAGCTCTCATGATCAACGAAGGATATTCCTTCTCCCAGAAAGACCCGATCAGTCTCGGAATCCCAGTTACAAGACATTTCGACAATGGTCACTACAAAAAAAATACACTTCCGTGATGATACGTGCTTGTCATAGTAGGTCGCGTTTTTTGTCATGCATGTACATCCACGACAAATTTATGACAGAATCAAGATAGTCATACCTGTGCTGTCGTAGAAGTGTTCCATGACATTACCATAACTATCATCACGGAAGTGTCCACTTCCATGATGATAAATCGCGCGTCATAAAACTGCTTTCGTCAAGGGTGACCGACACATGGCATCCACCGTAACGGAACTCCATTAAGCTATCAGGTCAGGTTTTGGATCCGATAACCCGTTAACAGCCCCGACCAATGGGGATTTTCCACGTGCAAAATCATCATTGGCTAGAGGAAACACGTGTTGTCTCATCGTTGGGACAGATGTCATCTACTCATTGGACAGGAGGCGCCTATGATAGGTCAACACGTGGCACGGCCCAACAGTGGCCCATTCCGGTGAAAAAGGCCGGCCCAGTAAAAATTAGCAGGCCGGCCCATATAAGGCCTACTTGTGTCAGGTCCATTTAAGCCCACGGACCATATGAGATGTGCCAATTCGGGCCATTAAAGATTTGACACCATTGCAGCCCATCTTCAGTTTGAGCCCGTTAACAGCCGCTATATATTTGGGCTCAATATCAGCCCGATGAGATTTCGGCCTGTTCACGGCCCATTTAATGGATGGGCCAATTTTCAGGATATACATCTTTCGGCCTTTTAGCGACCCATTTAAATGTTGGGCTAATTTCCGGCCTGGTGTGTCTTTCAGCCTGTTGACGGCCCATAAATCTGATGGGCCATTTGTAGTCGGACCTGAGTTTCGGCAATTTAGAGGCCCATTTAAGTGTTGCGCCAATTTCTGGCCCGGTGTCACTTTCAGCCTGTTGACGGCCCATAAATCAGTTGGGCCAATTGTAGTCGGAACTGAGTTTTGGCCTTTTAGCGACCCATTTAAGTGTTGGGCCAATTCCCGTCCCTTTGTGCCTTTCGGCCTGTTAACGGACCATAAATGAGTTGGGCCATTTGTAGTCGGACCTTAGTTTTGGCCTCTTAACGGCCCATGCCCTTCATGGTCCAATACCAGCCCGGTTTCTCTTTCGGCCTGCTAAAGGCCCACAACACAGTTGGGCCGTTTACAATACGACCTGACTTTCGGCCTCTTAGCATCCCATGCTCTTATTGGTCCAATACAAGCCCACTATCTCTTTCGGTCTGCTAAAGGCCTACAGTATAGTTGGGCCATATGTAGCCCAAACTTAGTAATGGCCTGTTAACGGCCCGTGAAATAAATTGGGGCCACATGTTGCCTGCTTCGATGTCGGCCTGTTAATGACCCGGGAGGCAAGAGGGCCGACCATTAACTTTCGGCCTAGTAATGGCCCATTAACTTAATGGGCCCACTAAAGTTCGTTCATGTCTTTAGGATAAATTAGATAATTTGAGCCCATTAAGAGGAGCAAAGGTACGGCATACAAGGAATAATGTTGCACATCCAGAATATATTAAAGGAAATTACATCCACTGGGCAATCAAAGATTGATGCCAGTGCAAATAGATGAGCAGAATCTAACCATCTACAATGTCACAATCTACAACCTCAGCATAGATGACGCCCATAAGCATGTGGGCAAGTTCTTGCTGCTTTGCCACACTGTCTCTGAAAACATTGATTAGTTGTTGTGTCACACGACTCTGCGCCTCTGATTCATCCACCATTTCCATCATTGCTTCAGCCATTAATTGGTTCACAAACATACATTTATTCCGTTGCATTCGAGATAGAGGATATTGAACAGATTCAGATGGCGATTTTGGCAGGCTTGTATTATTGATAGTGGAGAGTGTCTTGACCACTGCATCATAACATAAATTTGGACGGGAACCAAACAGATTAATCATGAGTTATTGCCATATTACCTGGCCTAGATTTACTGGAAAGAAACAATGGGGTTGCCTTGCTGTTTTCATAGTTTGCCTTCTTATCTTTAGCAGCCTGCACAAAATTAACACACTAGCATTGCTATCATCGGCCAAGTCAGATGATAGGAAAGCAACATTGACACAACGAACATTTGGGCAACTAGCCTCCACCAAATTAACACAATATGGCACATCTATCATCATCCAGGTAAGGTAATACGAAAGCAACATTGACACAATGAATGAATGGGCAACCAGAGAAGCACTACAATTCAGTCATGTGCGTGATATGAGATAGCACATTCATGCAGCTCAGTACGCAAAACTACCAGGCAGTTTTCCTTACAAAAATCAACATTGGCGCCTTTAACATTTTTCTATAACTAATTTTAGATCAGATAAAGGTTAGATTCACGCCGATTAACAAACTACATGCTGATGTAAAAATATAGTAATATACAACAGGTATTTACATCAGCACTAGAGCACAGAGAATTCCAGCAAGATATTTTCCTCGAATACGATCCCAATGGAGGAAGTCTTGTATCGTTTAACCTTATTTTCTAAAAGAGAGATGGGTAGGAAACATGTAGAAAATATGATCAGAATGCTATAAAATTTCATGATGCGAGGATACGCACACGCTTCTTAGAATGGAGTTGACATTCTTTTGCTGGACTGGAGTGGACTAGTTCTTTGGCCACTGGAATCTGCTTATTATCAGTGGGAGTTGGGTTTCTTTGTGCTGGAGCAGTATCTATGAAAAATGGAGTTGGTTTATTATCTCCAGGCGTTTCGATCTTTTGCAAGACCTGGTTTGTAACCCTTCAGATTCTAACATAGCCGTCTTCCCCTTGCATGCCTTATATAGAAGAATGGTGATTCAGTTATAAAACATGCTACAGCAGAGATGGAATATGTGCTGAAGAATAGAAAGGCATGACATATTGACATGTATTCATTCCATCCGGAAATAAATGGATGGGTCTAGGCGTATTTCAGTTCTAGATACATCTAGTTTTATCCATGTCTGTGACATTTAATCCGGACGGAGGGAGTATGATGTAAGAGCTAGGGATATGACAGGACAACACAGTAAAAAACACTGAAAAACCCACTGCAAAACCAAAGTATTCAAACCCACTGATATGAGATAGTACACTCAGGCAGCTCAGGATGCAAAACTACCAGACAGTTTTCCTTGCAAAAATCAACATTTTGGCCTTTAATCATACATTTTGCTACAACTAAATTTAGATCAGATAAAGGTTGGATTCACGCCGATTAACAAAATACATGCTGATGTAAAAATATAGTGATATACAACAGGTACTTACATGTACATTGGAGCACAGAGAATTCCTGCAAGAATCTTTCCTCATAAATGATACCATTGCAGAAAATCTTCTATCTGTTAAACTTATTTTCTAAAAGAGAGATGGGTAAGGAACATGTAGAAAATATGATCAGCATGCTATAAAATTTCATGATGCAAGGATACACACACGCTTCTTAGAATTGAGTTGACATATTTTTGCTAGACTCGAGCGGACTAGTTCTTTGGCCACTGGAATCCGCTTATTATCAGTAGGAGTTGGGTTTCTCTATGCTGGAGCAGTATTTATAAAAACTGGAGTTGGTTTATTATCTCCTGGCGTTTGGATCTTTTGCAAAGGCCTTGTTTGTAACCCTTCAGATTCTAACATAGTCGTCTTCCCCTTGCATGCCTTGTATAGAAGAATGGTGCTTTAGTTATAAAACACGCGGCAGCAGAGAGATGGAATAGGTACTGAAAAATAGAAAGGCATGACATATTGACATGTATTACCTCCATCCAGAAAAAATGGATGGGTCTAGGCGTATTTCAGTTCAAGATACATCCTTTTTTATCCATTTCGGCAACATGTAATCCGGACGGAGGGAGTATGGTGTAAGAGCTTGGGATACGATAGGACAACACAACAAATAAACACTAGTTGAATGTAAAACTGTATGCTAGGGGAATATGTACTGAAATAACTAAGGCAACATACATGTGTATGATTGGGAAAATAAGATGGCATTGCAACAGAGCACTAGAACATCACTTCAATGTAAAAAAACATGGTATGGTAGACAGATGGAGTACATACTGATGAATAACAATGCATAAGATATTCAGAAGCATGATGTCCAAATTAAGCAGATGGCATTGTGATAGAGTAGAATGACAGTACTTGAATTTGAAAACATGTTATCATGAATGGAATAGGTACTGAAAAACAGGAAGGCATGACATATTTACATGCATGATTAGCATGCTAAGCACATGGCATTGCAACAGAGTAGATATACTCCAGGACATTATATGCATGTTGTACCCATATCACAGGCCAAGTTAGAGCAAGGACCTTGTGGGGTGAAGAGGATTCATCATCTTTCTGCAAGTCTTCTGAAGAGCTGCCTTTACATGTTCCATCATATTGGGTATCATTGACATCAAGTTTATTGGCCTTTACATTGCTCCGTGAGGTTCTTGTGGATATATTAGTTCGTGCAATTATATCTGACATGCATGGAAGACAACTAGTAGTTAGATTTATGTAATGAGTGCCTGTAGGAGACGACATAAATAGTAGGACTGGGGTTAACTAGCAGCAACAGGTCTCATAAACTAAAGGGAGAACACAGATGAAAGCTACAGAATATGTATCATTTGTACTCGAGATTAACTAGATGGCACACAAAAGAATTAAAGAACAACATAGGAAATACTAGAAGTGGTATAATACTATAATCACCAGCTTGTGCGATAGCATTGGCTGATGGATGATAACTATGGAACAGTGTTACCTAAAGAACAAGTATCTTAGCTGAACTATGGAACAACGTTAACTCCTAAACAAGACCCGTAAGAGATCAGCATGAATATACAGTGAAATGTGATGATCTATTTACCATGCTTAGATGAATAACAAAGCCATCAATGTTGCACACAAGTAAGATGAGGGTACAACCTATCTGGCTACCATCCATAGGAGTGAGCATCATGTGCTGACTTGTCGATGGCCCTGCAGTTGTTGGGGCTTTGCATGTCGGGCACTCGCATTCGTTGTAGGGAACTGTTGAGTGGGGACTATAGCTCCCTTCTGGTGTATGCTTCCCTTGTTGGAGTAGCTGCGGTGAGTCGGAAGACGGTGTGTCTGAAGATGCAGATAACGCATAATGTTAAGAATGGCATTTCTCTTTGATCTAAAGAAATACACTTATAGATCAACAACAAGGTACGAGAGTGGTCACACGTCTGTTGACTGAAGACTAATTTGGGGTCACATGATTTTATTTTATTTTGGAACTATCCGATCTACGTTGGATGGCTGGCCATCTTGTGCCTCCCGGCTGACACTGTTCGGAATCTTCCCCGAAGAGCCAGCGACCAACGGCAGAGCAGCTTGCTTCCGCCGTCCATGGCCCCGTCCGAAACCCCGCTCCACGCCCCACCGCACTGCCGTGGTTGCGCCGCCCCCGGGCCAATCCAAAAAGACTCCCCGTCATCCAAATCCGGCGGCGGCAGTACCTTCAACCCACGCAACTCTAAAAGATAGCCATCTAAGCGCCGCTTCCGCGGCGAACTTGCGGCCCCGCACCCTTACGTTAGACACCAGCCAACCGGCAGCCTAGGAGCTCCGCCGCCTCGACGGGTGCTGCTTCCCATTGCAAATCGATTGGCCCAGAATAAAAATTCAGACAACTGACGCCTAAATGAAGTGATTTGAGATGAGGGTGCGGCCTATCTGGCGGCATGGTGAAGTAGGCAGGTCCAGCTGCCGAGTCGGTGAGGCCGGCGCGGTTGCGGTGGCGGCCGGCAGCTACGGTCGACGGCTACGCCGAAGCAGCGCCAGGACTCTGGAAGGATCCGAAGTTGGAGCCGCTCCGACGCCGTGAACAACGGCGAGGGTGAATCGGCTCCGGTACGGTTCATGCGGCCGTCGTCGAGGCAGCACCAGCAGCACGGAGTAAGAGGCGCACGGCCCAGTGCACGACGACAAATGTACAACGTCTCCGGCATTAGGGAGGAGGGTGGCTGTCAAATTGGTGCGGTGGGGTGAGGGAGTCCTAGATTAGGGGGTGTCCGGATAGCCAGACTATACCTTCGGCCGGACTCCTAGACTATGAAGAGACAAGCTTGAAGACTTCATCCTGTATCCGGAAGGGACTTTCCTTGGCGTGGAAGGCAAGCTTGGCAATATGGATATGTAGATCTCCTACCATTGTAACCGATTCTGTGTAACCCTAGCGCTCTCCGGTGTCTATATAAACCGTAGGGTTTTAGTCCGTAGGAGGACGAACAATCATACCATAGGCTAGCTTCTAGGGTTTAGCCTCTCTGATCTCATGGTAGATCTACTTTTGTACTACCCATATCATCAATATTAATCAAGCAGGACATAGGGTTTTACGTCCATCAAGAGGGCCTGAACCTGGGTAAAACATCGCGTCCCCTGCCTCCTATTACCATCCGCCTAGACGCATAGTTCGGGACCCCCTACCCGAGATCCGCCGGTTTTGACACCGACATTTGTGCTTTCAATGAGAGTTCCTGTGTGTCGTCACTTTTAGGCCCGATGGCTTCTCCGATCATCAACAGCAATGCGATCCAGGGTGGGACCTTTCTCCCCGAACAGATCTTCGTATTCAGCGGCTTTGCACTGCGCGCCAATTCGCTTGGTCATCGGGAGCAGATCGAAAGCTACGCCCCTGGCCATCAGGTCAGATTTGGAAGTTTGAGCTACACGGCCGACCTCCGCGGAGACTTGATCTTCGACAGATTCGAGCCGCAGCCGAGTGTGCCGCACTGTCACGATGGGCATGATCTAACTTTGCCACCGAACAGTGCCCTGGATGTCGCGCCCGCATCAGCTCCAACACTTGATTTGGAGCCAACTGCGCCAATCGAGGATGGGTGGTTGGACACCACCTCGGGGGCTGCAATCTCTACGGCGATCGAGCCAAACACCAGTCCTATTCTTTGCGAAGCCCGTGACTCCAAGGAGCCGGACTCCTCTCCAGACTCCGAGCCCTCCGCGCCCCTACCGATCGAACCCGATTGGGCGCCGATCATGGAGTTCACCGCCATGGACATCTTTCAACACTCGCCCTTCGGCGACATTGTGAATTCACTCAGGTCTCTCTCTTTGTCAGGAGAGTCCTGGCCGGACTATGACCGGCAGGATTGGGATGTGGACGACGAAGAAATTCGATGCCCACCCACCGCCCACTTCATAGCCACTGTTGAAAATTTAAACGACGTGCTCGACTTCGACTGCTGTAACACCCCGGATACGACTTACCCAATTTGTACTCCAACTCTTGCCGTTTCCGGCCTTAAGTTATTTTATTTTCTCGGGTTCGGGTCTTTGTCTCCGTGTCTTGTTATCATTGTCATGCATCTCATGGCATGTCATCATGTGCATTGCATTTGCATACGTGTTCATCTCATGCATTCGAGCATTTTCCCCGTTGTCCGTTTTGCATTCCGGCGCTTCGTTCTCCTCCGGTGGTCATTTCTAGCTCTCTTTCGTGTGTGGAGATTACACATTTCCGGATTGGACCGAGACTTGCCAAGCAGCCTTGGTTTACTACCGGTAGACCACCTGTCAAGTTTCGTACCATTTGGACTTCGTTTGATGCTCCAACGGTTAACCGAGGGACCGAGAAGGCCTCGTTTGTGTTGCAGCCCAACACCCCTCCCATTTGGCCCAAAACCCACCTAAACCTGCTCCATCATCTAGAGCGTTCGATCACGATCGCGTGGCCGAAAACCGTGCTCAATTTCGACTCTCCTAGCTCCCTCTATGCCTATAAATAGGTCCTCCTCGAAAATCTCGGATCCCCCTCCCCGAAACCCTCAAAATCATCTCCGCGCGGCCGGACATTGTCCGCACTGCGCCGGACACCACCGCCAGCCATTCGCCGCCTGCCACGTCACCGCCACCAAACCCACCGCCGCCGAAGCCCGCCGCGGCCCGCGGAGGGCCCGCCCGAGCCGCCTACCGGGCCGCGCGCCCCGCGCCCCTCCTCCGCAGATCCGCCGGCGTTGCCCAGCCGTCTACCACCGCCGTCCCGATTCGCCGGCGCCGCCCCGCTGCCGCACCGGGCGCCACCGCAGGACGCCGCACCACTGCCGCCTGAGCCCGTGCCCCTCGCCGCCCTCGGTTCCCGCGCCCGGCCGCGCCTCCCCGGTTCTCCAAGTCCGGCCACCACCTCCGTCCACTCCGGCGAAGATCCGGCCATCGTCCTCGCCATCTCCGGCGAGCAGCGCCGCCACCTCGGATTGGGTGCCGCGATCCAGATCTAGCCGTGAAGAGTAAACCCTAGGTCAAATTTCTTCTAAGTCCCCAAAATCCTAGATCCATGTGCCCATGTTCTTAGCCTCGTCACTTTGCATCCGTAGCTCCGATTCATTCATATAGCATATCAAAATGTTCATCTCGGAGAGCACATCATTTCATTACATTGCATACTTTTCATTTGAGTTCATCTTGATGCCCGAAATGCTGTTAGAAGAGGGCTACTTGAGTTAATTGTCAGATCTGCTGCTCCATTTAGACATTTGTCATTTTTGCCATGATTATTGTGTGCATGATATGCCCTGATGCTCTACATATGTTTTGTTGAGGGTTTTGTCATCTTTACAGAGGTGCAACACATGTATTTGTGTGATGTGTGTGGTGACTAGCACAAGCTTGCCAAGTGAGGCACTTGGTAATTCTTTTTTCACGGACTTAGCATTTCCACTAAGTCCTTGAGCTGTTTAGTTCATGATGCCATATGTTCATGTTGTTTCCTAGTGATCCGTGCCTCTTTTGAGGATGATCAGTAAGGATGTTTTGTTAATCTTGTAGTGCTCTATCCATCCATGTCTTTGTTTGCAATTATGGAGCAACCTAGATTGAGTCAATCGAGCTCTACTTTTGCTACTTTGTGAATCTGGGCAGATTGTCAACTTGTTTGCAATTTTGCCGATGTTGTTGTAGTTGATCCGTGCATGCTATGTTATTGTTCTTGCCATGTCTAGCTTGCATTTTGTGTGTTCTTGATAGATGTATGCTTATCTTATCATGACTTGCATTGTAGTGAGTGCATCGAGCTCGTAAACATGCCTACTTGATATCTGTTTTCAGCATGTGCCAGTTTTCACTAAGTCTGAACTGATTATGTTTTTGCCATGTTCACATGCTTGCAAATGTATTTTGTGATCCCTTTTGGCTCAAGGTCACTAAGGGACTTTTGTTAAGCTCTTTGAGGAGCTCCATGCCATGCTTTACTTTGTCATGTTAAGGTCCTGTAGCATATAGTTTTGTTGCTCCGAAGAGGGCTACCTGATCTGAAATTCCAGACAAGTGTTAATTTCACAAAGTCTGAGATCTGTTTGCCATATGCATTTTTGCCATGCTTGTTTGAACCTATTAATGGATGAATTGTCCGTAGCTTAGTGCTAGACTTTTGTTAAGCATCTTGAATGCATCCCTGCCATGTATTTTGATGCCATGTTTGGGTGCTGTAGCATGTTCATCTCATTGCATTTAGATGGCTACTTGATGTAAATCGTAGACCGGTGTCATATTTGAATCGCTTGCCATTTCCGAACCGTAACTCCGATTCCGGTGATCTTTATATCGTTTTCAAGCGATTTCATCTCATCTTTCCAGTGGCACACCTGGTTTTTCCAAGTTGAGGCCAGGTTCTTGCATTTCCTGTCATATCTTGCATATGCATCCAGCATCGCATCCCGCATAGCATACCATGTTTGCATCATCTTGTTTGATCCTTGCACGTGGTTGATTGTGTCCTTGTTGCTTGTTTATCTTGTTTGGGTAGAGCCGGGAGACAAGTTCACTAACGAGGAGCCTGTTGAGTTTGCTTTCGAAGATCCAGTCAACTCTGACAACTTTGCAGGCAAGATGATCATACCCTCGAAATCACTAGTATCTTTGGTTTGCTAGATGCTCGCTCTTTTGCTATGCCAATGCTACGATGCCTACCACTTGCTTTCAAGCCTCCCAAATTGCCATGTTCAGCCTCTAACCCACCATTGTCCTAGCAAACCATTGATTGGCTATGTTACCGCTTTGCTCAGCCCCTCTTATAGCATTGCTAGTTGCAAGTGAAGATTGGAGACCGTTCCTTGTTGGAACATTATTTACTTGTTGGGATATCATTATATTGCCATGTTATCTTAATGCATCTATATACTTGATAAAGGGTGGAAGGCTCGGCCTCTCGCCTAGTGTTTTTTCCACTCTTACCGCCCTAGTTTCGGTCATATCGGTGTTATGTTCCCGGATTTTGCGTTCCTTACGCAGCTGGGTTATAATGGGAACCCCTTGATAGTTCGCCTTGATTAAAGCTTTTCCAGCAATGCCCAACCTTGGTTTTACCATTTGCCACCTAGCCTCTTTTTCCCTTGGGTTTCCGGAGCCCGAGGGTCATCTTATTTTAAACCCCCCCCCCCCCCCCCCGGGCCAGTGCTCCTCTTAGTGTTGGTCCAACCGAGCGATGTCCGAGGCTACTAGGGGCAACTCTAGGCTGGCCTACCCGATGTCTGGCTCATCTGAGTGTGCCCTGAGAACGAGATATGTGCAGCTCCTATCAGGATTTGTCGGCACATTCGGGCGGTGTTGCTGGTCTAGTTTTAACCTGTCGAGATGTCTTGAAGAACCAAGGTACCGAGTCTGATCGGAACGTCTCGGGAGGAGGTCTATTCCTTCGTTGACCGTGAGAGCTTCTCATGGGCTAAGTTGGGACTCCCCTGCAGGGATTTGAACTTTCGAAAGTCGCGCCCGCAGTTATGGGCAGATGGGAATTTGTTAATCTCCGGTTGTAGATAACTGGAACCTTAACTTAATTAAAATAAATCAACCGTGTGAGTTACCGTGATGGCCTCTTCTCGGTGGAGTCCGGGAAGTGGACACGGTGTTGGAGTAATGCTTCCCGCAGGATTTCTCTCTAGTTATGCGTTCGCGCTTTGCCTTCTCTTCTCGCTCTCTTTTGCGAACAGGATAGCCACCATATATGCTAGTCGCTTGCTGCAGCTCCACATATATTTACATTGCCTTACCTATTAAGCTTAAATAGTCTTGATCGCAAGGGTGCGAGATTGTTGAGTCCCTGTGGCTCACAGATTACTATTACACCTGATGCAGGGCCTGATGATACAGCTCCAGATGGCGCGCTTGAGCTCAAGTGGGACCGTGTCGCATGTTGGGTTGTCTTTTATTTTGGCGCCGTAGTCGGGCCATGAGTGTTTGAATGATGCAATGCTATTTATGTACTTGATTGACGTGGCGAGTGTAAGCCAACTATGTTATCTCCCCTTTTATTAATTATATTACATGGGATGTTGTGAAGATTGCCTAACTTGCGACATATACCTTCAGGATTGCCTAACTGATTGATCGTTTTTAGCTGCCGAGTTGTGTCTAGAAAAAATGTTTTGAGTCATTTAGGAATTATATATCGGAGAGTTTAGGAATTCTTTTTACTTACTAGTCTCCTCATCGCTCTGGTAAGGCATCCTGACATAGAGTTTTGACTCTTCTCTTCTCAAATTTCACTAAAAAAAATTTTAGGATCACGCGGGTAGCTTGTAATAGTTTCGATGGTTTTGTGACGAGAACATTGTCTTGGTGCCTCCTGTCAGGGGTTTTGTGGAAGTGTCCTGGGGAGTTGAGCTCTGAGGTGTTGTCGTCATAATTTTATTGTTGCAGTTCTGGAATACCTGAGTTTAGTACGCCGACATCGAAAATCTCTTTTATGCAGTTCGTTGGTGAGGTAAACTCGACGCCACCCAGTACTGGGGCGGGAGTTCGGGAGTATCGCCATAACTTGTATAACGGATACTTTTCGAAGGTTGAGGTAGATGGTTTCTGAAGTTTTTCTTGGTTATGTGTTGAAGGATGGATACAGCTGGATGTAGGATTTGCTAGTTTGGGTGAGATATTATGCTTCCCCTGTATCCCTAACACCTGATTGCATAACTGGAAAGGTTCGGGAGTTTCATAGGTGGGAATTCTTGTAGCTCTAGCTTTTCTTCCACGGATATTGGTTTGAGATTGGGATTTCTTACCGATTATTCGTTCTTGATCCGTACCTTGTTGATTTATTTCTTCTACCTAATTCTACGTGGCTTCTCAATTTATGGATATGTGACCATTTCAAGAGGAATGCATTCGTTCATTTGGTTCGGATGTGAAGACTTTATGTTGCAATTTTCATTCCGTTGGATTTAGCTTCATTTTATCTGTCATTGTGCTAATGGTGGTCAACCTCTTCAGGATGGCTCCTCCAACGCGCACGACTCCGAATCCTGATCCGCCACCACCTCCACCTCCTCCGGAGGCATGGCAAGCTGTGATGGCCGCAACCAATGCAAACACTCAGTTGATCATGCAAATTCTTCAAGAGAGCAATCAAGGCAACAATCAGAATCACTTTGCTACATTCAACCAGTTCCTTGCTAACGGGCCAAAGACTTTTAGCAATTGTGTGGAGGCAACCGATGCTGACGATTGGCTTGTGGATCTGTCCAAGCATTTTGAGTGCAGTAACGTCAGGCCTGAGAATTTCATCAAGTTCGCTTCCTTCCAGCTCAAAGATCAAGCTGCAGAGTGGTTCCAGCAGTACAAGGATTCTAGAGGTGGACGTGTGATCACTTGGGATGATTTCCGTCAAGATTTCCGAGCTCATCACATCCCTCAGAGTGTGACTGAAAGCAAGCGTGAGGAATTCCGCAACCTGAAGCAAGGCTCTTTGTCTGTCTATGACTACAACAAGTTGTTCTAGAAGCTCGCTCGCTTTGCCAAGCAGGATGATCCTGATGAGAAGAGCATGATATACCAGTTCAGGGGTGGTCTCAGAGAAGAAATCCAGCTAGCTCTTGTTCTCTTTGAGCCCTTGAGGTACGATGAATTCTACAACATGGCACTAAAGCAAGACGCCGCTCAACTGAGGTGTGATGCTTCCAAGAAGCGAGTCAGAGACACTACTCCTTCTTCCTCTACTCAAGCGGCCAAGTAGCAGAAGTATTGGCTTCCTCCTCCTCCGTTCCGTCAGCCGTATCAGCAGAAGAGCAAAGGTGGCGGTGGTTCTTCCCACCCACCCAACCCTGGCTTTCAAAACAAGACTTCGTTTCAAGCTCCAAGATCGAGTGCTCCGTACCACCGTCCGCTTTCAGAGGTCATGTGCAACAAGTGCCAATAGAAGGGTCACTATGCCAACAAGTGTTTCAACTAGAGGTGTCTTCCTCCTCCTCCTGTCAGATCAGCAAGTACAGCTATGGTTAAGCATAACCCCAAGTCCGTCAAGGTCAATTTGATGAATGCAGCTCAGGCAGAGGACTCGTCAGATGTCATCATGGGTAACCTTCCTGTTAATGATATTCCTGCAAAAGTCCTTTTTGACACGGGTGCATCGCATTGTTTCATCTCGAGACCATTTGTTTCTAAGCATGAGTTGCCTTTACAAGATTTGCCTAGACAGTTATCTGTTGTTTCTCTAGGTAAATTCATGAATGCAAGCGCTATCGCCCCGGATGTTACTATCACATTGTGCGAGTACAAGTTTCTCTCTTCTTCGGTGATTCTTGGTAACTCGGATATTGATCTTATTCTCGGAATGGATTGGCTTACTAAGTACAAGGCGCATCTTGATTGTGCAGCCAGGAAGATTCAATTGACTCATTCGTCTCAGGATGTAATTGTTTTTGCCGCTCGTGATGATACTATCCGTCTGTTTTCTCTCAATGAGAAGGGTGAACTGGATGCTATCTCGCAGATTCCAGTCGTTTGCGAATATCAAGACGTCTTTCCACAAGAGCTTCCAGGAATGCCTCCGCACCGGCTAGTTGAATTCGTTATTGATCTTGAGCCTGGTACGGAACCTGTTTGCAAGCGTCCTTACAAGCTCGGACCTGAAGAGTTGAAGGAGCTGAAGAAGCAACTCGATGTTCAAGAAAGAATGGGTCTCATCCGGCCTAGTTCTTCTCCGTGGGGTTGTGGTGTTCTTTTTGTGAAGAAGAAGGATGGAACGGACCGACTTTGTGTTGATTACCGTCCATTGAACAAGAAGACCATCAAGAACAAATACCCACTTCCCAACATCAACGAGCTGTTCGAACAACTCAAGGGTGCCCATGTATTGTCCAAGCTTGATCTTTGTATGGGTTATCATCAGATTCGAATATGTGAGCAAGATATTCCCAAGACGGCTTTCAGGACAAGCTATGGTTCATATGAATACACTTTCATGTCTTTTGGCCTCGTCAACGGTCCTCCGACATTCTCTCGCATGATGAACTTCATCTTCAACGCCTACACCAATGACTTCATTTTGGTCTATCTCGACGACATTCTGGTTTTCTCCAAGAACAAGGAAGATCATGGCAAGCACTTGCATTTGGTTCTCGATAAGCTGAGGGAACACCAGTTCTACGCCAAGTTCTCCAAGTGCGAATTTTGGCTCGATGAGGTTCTTTATCTTGGTCATATCATCTCTGCCAAGGGCATTGCCGTGAATCCTGAGAAGGTGTCTGCAATTGTGAATTGGGAACCTCCTCAGAACGTGAAGCAACTCCGTAGCTTCCTCGGTCTCGCAAGCTACTGTCAAAGATTCGTTGAAAACTTTTCTAAGATCGCGAAGCCTCTCTCAAATCTTCTCCAGAAGCACGTCAAGTACGTTTGGTCTCCGGAGTGTGACATTACTTTCAACACTTTGAAAGAGAAATTGATCACTGCTCTAGTTCTGACTCCGCCTGATGAATCCAAGCCGTACGAGGTGTTTTGTGATGCCTCTCTCCAAGGTCTTGGCGCAGTGTTGATGCAAGAGAAGAAAGTTGTTGCTTATACCTCTCGCCAGTTGAAGCCTAATGAGAAGAACTACCCCACTCATGATCTCGAGTTGGCGGCAGTTGTGCATGCTCTTTTGACTTGGAGACATCTCTTATTGGAAAGAAAAGTGGACATTTTCACTGATCACAAGAGTCTCAAGTACATCTTCTCTCAGCCTAATCTCAACCTCAGGCAAACTCGGTGGGTCGAAATGATTCAAGAGTATAATCCGAGTATCGAGTATACTCCAGGCAAGGCCAATGTGATTGCTGACGCATTGAGCAGGAAGGCTTACTACAACAGTCTGATTCTCAAGCCTTATCAACCCGAGCTTTGTGAAGTTTTCCGCAAACTTAATCTGCTAGTTGTTCCTCAAGGTTTCCTCGCCAACCTTCAAATCTCTCCTACCTTGGAATTCCAGATTCACCAAGCCCAGCTTCTTGATGCAATGATTAAAAAGGTGAAGATTGGGATTGCCAAGAGTCAACCCAAGTACAAGTGCTACCGCCTTGATGACAAGGACACTCTCTTCTTCGAGGATCGTATTGTTGTGCCCAAAGGTGAACTTCGTAAAGTGATCATGAACGAGGCTCACAATTCTCTCCTCTCCATCCACCCTGGGAGCACGAAGATGTATCAGGATCTCAAGCAGGCTTATTGGTGGACTCGAATGAAGCGCGAGATTGCTCAGTTCGTGAATGAGTGTGATGTCTGCAGAAGAGTGAAGGCAGAACACCAAAGGCTAGCGGGTCTCCTCCAACATCTTGCCATTCCAGAATGGAAGTTTGACCACATTGAGATGGACTTCGTGACTGGGTTTCCAAAGTCCAAGCGTGGTAATGATGCTATATTCGTTGTCATCGACAAACTCACTAAAGTGGCTCACTTTTTGCCTATCAAAGAGTCGATCACTGCAGCTCAATTGGCAGAACTCTATACCTCTCGAATTGTGTCTCTACACGGTATTCCTCAAGTGATCTCTTCAGACCGTGGCAGCATCTTTACCTCCAAGTTTTGGGATTCTTTTCAGAAGGCCATGGGGACCAGCATCCGCTTCAGCACAGCTTTCCATCCTCAAACTAGCGGTCAAGTCGAGCGTGTCAACCAGATTCTTGAAGATATGCTCAGGGCTTGTGTGATCTCCTTCGGCATGAAGTGGGAGGATTGTCTTCCTTATGCTGAATTCTCCTACAACAATAGTTTTCAAGCAAGTTCGGGCAAGGCCCCATTTGAAATTCTGTATGGCAGAAAGTGCCGTACCCCTCTCAACTGGTCTGAAACCGGTGAACGTCAGCTTTTGGGAAATGACTTAATCACAGAGGCAGAAGAAATGTGCAAAGTCATTCGAGATAACCTCAAAGTAGCCCAATCTCGTCAGAAGAGCTATTATGATAGTAAGCACCGTGATTTGGCTTTCGAGATCGGAGATCATGTTTACCTCCACGTCTCTCCTATGAAAGGTACTAGTCGCTTCGGTATCAAAGGGAAGCTTGCCCCCAGATACGTGGGACCTTTCAAGATTGTCAGCAAGAGAGGCGACCTCGCCTATCAACTCGAGCTTCCTTCAAACTTTGCAAATGTTCATGATGTGTTCCATGACTCTCAGCTCTGAAAGTGCTTCAAGACTCCTGGCCGCACCGTCAACTTTGAGGACATTGAGCTCCAAGAAGATCTCTCCTATCATGAGCACCTCGTTGCTATCCTTGAAGAGACTGAACGCAAGACTCGCAACAAGTCGATCAAGTTCCTCAAAGTCAAGTGGTCACACCATTCCGGCCATGAAGGTACTTGGGAACGCGAGGATCACCTCCGTTCTGAGTACCGGGCGTTCTTTCAGTCCAAGATCTCAGGACGAGATCCTTTCGTACTGGTGGAGTGTTGTAACACCCCGGATATGACTTACCCAATTTGTACTCCAACTCTTGCCGTTCCCGGCCTTAAGTTATTTTATTTTCTCGGGTTCGGGTCTTTGTCTCCGTGTGTTGTTATTGAAAGTGCAACTATCCCTAGGTGGTTTTGGTAATTCATAACAACATATAGCTCATTGAGCAAATGCTATTCCAAGATGATTATTTCAGGAAAGCTCAATGATTGGCATGGCATGGATGGTGAAAGTGGAACCCTCAAAATGCTAAGGACAAAGGATTGGCTCAAGCTCAAAAGCTCAAGACTCTTCATTTTATATTTTAGTGATCCAAGATCACATTGAGTCTTTAGGAAAAGCCAATACTATCAAGGAGGGATGAGGTGTTTCTTAATGAGCCTCTTGCTTCATGTGCTTAGTGATATGCTCCAAAACCCCTCAACTACTTTCCCATATCCACATATGACCTAAACCCTAAGCCAAACTCGGTCCTACCGATTCTTCCTATCCGGCACCACTGAGTTTCACTTGTCATAAGCCACTGCCAAACCCTAGCAATTCGGTTCTACCGATAGGGATCTCGGTCTCACCGAGATGGGATTGCAAACTCTCTGTTTCCCTTTCGTAACTTTTCAGTCTCACCGAAAGAGCGGATCGGTCCCACCGAGATTGCAATGTAAACTCTTTGTTTCCTTTTTGTAACTTTTCGGTCTCACCGAAAGAGCAAATCGGTCCCACCGAGTTTGCCTGACCAACTCTCTGGTTAGCTAATTACCAAAATCGATCTCACCGAGTTTGTGTAATCGGTCTCACCGAGATTACGTTATGCCCTAACCCTAACAAAATCGGTCCTACCGAGTTGCATGTCAGTCCCACCGAAAATCTCTAAAGGTCACTAGGTTTACCTTTTCGGTCCGACCGAGTTTGTTGATTCGGTCCCACCGAGATTGGAAAACTGTGTGTAACGGTTGGATTTTGTGTGGAGGCTATATATACCCCTCCACCTCCTCTTCATTCGTGCAGAGAGCCATCAGAACACACCTACACTTCCAACCCATATGTTTTGAGAGAGAATCACCTACTAATGTGTTGAGACCAAGACATTCCATTTCTACCGTATGAATCTTGATCTCTAGCCTTCCCCAAGTTGCTTTCCACTCAAATCTTCTTTCCACCAGATCCAAATCCTATGAGAGAGAGTTGAGTGTTGGGGAGACTATCACTTGAAGCACAAGAGCAAGGAGTTCATCATCAACACACCATTTGTTACTTCTTGGAGAGTGGGGTCTCCTAGATTGGCTAGGTGTCACTTGGGAGCCTCCGACAAGATTGTGGAGTTGAACCAAGGAGTTTTTAAGGGCAAGGAGATCGCCTACTTCATAAAGATCTGCCGCTAGTGAGGCAAGTCCTTTGTGGGCGATGGCCATGGTGGGATAGACAAGGTTGCTTATTCATGGACCCTTCGTGGGAGGAGCCCTCCGTGGACTCGCGCGACTGTTACCCTTCGTGGGTTGAAGTATCCATCAACGTGGATGTAGGATAGCAACACCTATCCGAACCACGGGAAAAACATCCGTGTCTCCAATTGCGTTTGAATTCTCCAAACCCTTCCCTTTACATTCTTGCAAGTTGCATGCTTTACTTTCCGCTGCCAATATAATCTTTGCATGCTTGCTTGAATTGTGTGATGATTGCTTGACTTGTCCTAAAATAGCTAAAATTTGCCAAGAACTAAAATTGGGAAAAGGTTAAGTTTTATTTGGTCAAGTAGTCTAATCACCCTCCCTCTAGACATACTTTCGATCCTACAAGTGGTATCAGAGCTTTGGTCTCCATTTGCTTTGATTTCCATAGCTTTTGGTGGTCATAGCCTTGGTTTCACAACCTAGGAGAGTATGGCGTCTAGCGAGGGAAATTATCACCGTAGAGGTCCTTACTTTGATGGTACTAATTTTGCTAGTTGGAAGCATAAAATGAAAATGCATATTCTTGGACATAACCCCGCTGTTTGGGCTATTGTGTGTGTTTGTTTGCAAGGTGACTTCTTTGATGGGAGAGAACCAAACCGTGAAGCTACCGCGGATGAGTTGAAGATGTTGCAATACAATGCTCAAGCTTGTGATATTCTCTTCAACGGATTGTGCCCCAAAGAATTCATCAAAATCAGCCGTCTTGAGAATGCAAAGGAAATTTGGGACACTTCGATTGATATGCACGAAGGTACCGACTCCGTCAAGGAATCCAAATTGGATGTGCTTCAAAGTCAACTTGACAAGTTCAAAATGAAGGATGGTGAAGGCGTCGCTGAAATGTACTCTAGGCTTGCTCTCATCACAAATGAGATTGCCGGCTTACGAAGTGAAGAGATGACCGATAGATTCATCATCAAGAAGATTCTAAGAGCCTTTGATGGAAAATATGATACCGTGTGCACATTGATCCAAATGATGCCCAATTACAAAGATCTCAAGCCAACAGAGGTAATTGGAAGAATTGTTGCTCATGAGATGTCACTTAAGGATAAAGAGGAACTTCACAACAAATCAAGTGGTGCCTACAAAGCCTCATGTGAAGCCCCTACATCATCAAGTGAGAAACAAAGCTTCAATGAAGAATTGAGCTTAATGGTGAAGAACTTCAACAAGTTCTACAAGAGTAGATGCAAAGGTAGAAGCTTCAAGTCAAGGTCCTACAATGACAAAAGATCTTCTAGTCGAGAGCGAAACTGCTACAATTGTGGAAGACCCGGACACTATTCCAATGAGTGTACGGCTCCCTACAAGAGAAGAGAAGACTCTCGAAAAAGAAGAAGAAAAAGAGAAGAATCACCACCAAGAGAGAGAAGGAGTAGAGATGATCGTTATGAACGAAGATACTCACAGAGAAGCAAGGATTCGGAAAGGAAGGAAAAATCATCAAGGAGCTACACAAAACGAAGACATCAAGCTCATGTTGGTGAATGGGTATCCGGCTCCGACTACAACAGCCACTCCGAGAGAAGTTATTACTCCGATTCCGAATATACTCAAGATGAAGGTGTTGCCGGTCTAGCACTTGTGTCAACCAACTCCTATGACATATTTGACTCACCAAATGAAGGAATTGGAAGATGCTTCATGGCCAAAGGTCCTAAGGTAACACACCCCGAGTAGGTTGATTTTAATAGTGATGAAGATGACTTGTTAGGTTTTGATGATTTACTTGTTGACAACTCTAGTGATGAATACTATGATGAAACATCAATTAATCATGCTAATCAAGATAAAACGAATGACAATGATAAGGAGAAGGTTGAGGCTCTAACTAAAGAACTAAACACTCTTAAGTTAGCTCATGAAACTATCTTCGAAGATCATCGAGAACTTTTAAGAGCTCATGAGAAGTTACGCTTTGAAAAGCTCAATCTTGACAAGAGCATGAGTTTTTGAAGGCAATCAATGATGATCTCCGCAAGACAAGTTCTTCTTACATTTCCAAGCGTTTAGTCTTATCCACTTGCATGCCTCAAGTCAAGTCTAGTAACAAGAACAAGAAAGATTCTTCCTCTAGTAGTAACAATGATCATGCTAAATCCAATATTGTTGCTTCTAGTAGTTCTCTTGGTTCCACTAATGATTCTCTTAGCCAAGTTACACTTGAGAAAGAAAATAGCTTATTGAAGGGAATTATAGAGAAAGGAGTGTACAAAAGCCTTGCCGGGAGTAAGCAATTCGAGGAAATTGTGCGCAAGCAAGGAATGCACCGGAAGAATCAAGGTGTTGGTTTTGAACGAAAGTTCAATGCCAATTGAGTTGAGTGGGAAGAAGATCAATACCCCAAGACAAAGTTTATTCCTCAGCAAGAGAAGTATGATACTTCCTTCAAGGGGACACAAGTTAAAGATGATCTTCCACCAGAAGACTACAAGCAAAAAGGCAAGGACAAGCTTCAAGAGGAAATTGATGCATTTGAAGAAGCTCCTAAGACCTTAGTCAAGTGGATTCCCAAGACTACTTAAAGTTCCACTTCATCAAGTACGACTACAACTCCAAGGATTCCCATCAAGATGGTGTGGATCCAAAAGAAGAAGAACTAGAGAGGTCTTGAGGGTGACTCCGCCAACATACTTCACTCTTATCATTTTGGCAAGAACAAGTGCAATCAACTTCCACAACTTGCACTAGTTCAAGGAGTCACAAACCCTCTTGTTGGTAAGACAAGGGACAAGGTAACCTAAAGTTTTCATGGACATCATCTTGTGTGTGCATCACTCTATGTCTATGGATATCCTTATTTGTTCCTTATGGGACTAACCCATGTAGGTATTGAAACTGCAATTCACTCAAATGGATAGCTCCAAGTGATCTACATTAACATTGAGCATCCACATCTTCAACATCTACATGAAGTCATCATCGGCAAAACCCAAGGTTAGTTCATCCCTCTTAGGGGGATCTCACATCTAGGGGGAGCTTTACTCTAAGACTTGAGCTAAAGCAACTCTAAAGATGTGAACACAACAATGCTTTATGCAAAAGTGGTAACCCCACTTGAGCTTAAATGATGAGTATGACCTATGATCAAGTGTTCTCACTTGAATCCTAAGTCAATATACTCATATATAGATGACCTAGTCATCGCAAATTGCTTGATAGATGCTAGAATTGGTTGTGCATGCTTTGTCACATATTTCAATTGCCATCTTATTGTGTGAGCATGTTGGTTGCATATTTTACACATTCGAGGACATCCACTTGTTGTTTTGATTGTTTGGTTTTATTTCCTTTTGCCAAGTGGATGGACAAGAATCCCTAAGAACCTCCTCTAGCTATCTATGCTTTTCTCGTCTCAAACTCTATTCATGCTACATCACAAAATTTGATCAAGTCAGATTCGAACCACTCTATGTGAGGAGCACTCGGAGTCCCCGATTCGTCATAGACTTAAACTTCCAAAACCACTTTGTGACTCTCGGTCTGACCGATATCCTACTTTCGGTCCTACCGAGATCATTAAGTTGATCTATGTTTTCGATGTCGGTGCAACCGATTTGAACCATTCGGTCACACCGAGTTGCAACAACTGTATACAGTTTTGCATCTTAGTGCCACCGAGTTGTTCCACTCGTAACACCGACAGGGTCGGGCTATATAGAGTCACGGGCACAAATTTGGAAATTTCTCTGAACCCCTTCGCCCATGCGATAGCCTGCTCTGCCAACGTGGTCTCCGGATCGTCTCCTCACCGCCAGCTGCCTCCAGTCGCTGGTCTCCATCGCCGTCAACGGGAATCAACCCCGTCGTTGCCGACGTAGCGAGTCTCCGCCGAACTAGGGTATGGACTCGATCTTTGTGCTATTCTCCAATCCAATTCCTAGCACATTGTGATCATATTGATTTTTGCCACGATTGATAAACTTCTATCCAGTCAATGAACTCGTAGATTAGGTTTGATTCGAAAATTTTAGGGTTAGGCTTCCGCCGAAACCATCTCGGACCCACCGAGTTGAAAAACTCAGTCCCATCGATTTGGCTTATGCCATTGCACAAGTGAGACTCGGTCTGACCGAGTATTACTAATCGGTTTGACCGATTTTGGAACTTTGTGAAACCCTAGCAGTCTCGGTGCCACCGAACTATGACTCGGTCTGACCGAGTTCACTAGTTTAGGTTCCAAAACTGCTTCGGTATCACCGAGTTTAAAAATTGGTAGATCCGAGATGATTTCAGTGGGAAACTAAAACTAAGTTTTTGAATCATTCTTTTGCAAAAATCTCTGCATTTTGTGATGCTCATCCACTCTACCTCATCCATAAACTATTCACAGGGTCAGCAGTCAGCTTTTGCATCATGTCAGACCAGAGTGATAGTCAGAACCTGTCAGAGCAGCAAGTGCAGATGAGTTAGGGCACTAGTCCCTCAAGTTCCTCAGATGATGGCAGCAGAAGTACTTCTAGCAATCTGCCAAAAGCTGCCACCGAACAGAGAAAGAAGAGAACTTCAGATTCTGAGGATGAGGACTATGTGGCAGAAGAGGAAGCAACTTCCAAGAGAATTGACCCAAGACAGAGCACCAAGCCAGGGTTGAAGGTCAAGAGGCCAGCAGGCAGGCAGCCCATGCCAAAGGCCAGAGCTTCAACCAAGATTCCTGAGAAGCCCACTCCCATAGAGCCAGTTGCTGCTGAAGGGAAGAAGAGGAAGGAAAGGGTCAAGAAGACCATAGCCAAAGTGCTTGGAAAAGCTTCCATCATGGAAGAAGAGGAAGAGGAAGAGGTTGCTGCACCAGCACCTAAGGCACCCAAGCTGATGGGTGATGCCATAAGATCAGGGGCAACTACTTCCAAGGCCAAGCCAGCTCCAAAGCCAAAGAGGAATACAAGAAGCATCCCAGCTGCTGAGAAGAACAAGGCCCCAGTGCCTGACACTGCAGAAGAAGAGGAAGAGCAAGTTCTGAGAAAACTCAAGCCCAAGATCCCAGACCACAATGATGCTCATCCTGTGGCTGAGGACATGAAGCTCAGGAGAGATTCAGGGCTCAGGAAGTGGAGAGAAGCAGACCCGTATGCTTCAAGGAGAAGGACTGCTGTTGACTACAGGTTCCACACTAAGGAACAGCAGGACTTCTATGAGACAGTCTTATTGGACAAGAAGCCCATTGTATGTGATATGAGATGGGTTCATTGGCAATACATCAAGGACAACGAAGAGCACTACCCTAGAGTGCAGGACAGCTTCAAGGCATGTGGAGTAGAGGACTTTGTTGGGCAGAAGCTCACAAAGTGGAATGAGGAGCTTATCATGCAGTTCTAATCCACAACACATTTTTATCCAGATGGGAGGATTGTATGGATGTCAGAAGGAACCAGATATCAGACAACAGTTGCTGAGTGGGCACAGCTCATTAATGCCCCGGAAGAGCAGGAAGATGACTTGGATGTCTATTCCAAGAAGAAGATGGATCATAACTCAATGTCAAACATGTACAAGGAGATCCCAAATGAAGCACTTGATACGTTCAAGTTTGGCTCAGTGCATTATCTTCTGTCAAGGCTGCCAACTATCAATTGGATTTTGAGGCACACCTTATTGCCCAAGTCAGGTGATCACAACATGATCAGAGGCCATGCGATCAACTTGCTTCATATATTTTATGTGCCACAGAAGTTCAAGGTGATGAGCCTCATGGTAGAGACCATTAAGGGGACAGCAGCTGATCAGAAGAGGAGCTGTGGATATGCCCCACAAATTCAGGAGCTCATTAACTTGAAGATGGGCATAGGCATATACTTATTGGACAAGGAACATTTGCCCATCCGTCTAGAGTTTGAAGATAATCAAGTTGTCATGACTGAGAATGAACCATCATCTGCACAAGTACAAGCCAAGAAGGAGAAGGCTATAAAGGAGAAATCTGCCAAGATGCCAACTCAAGAGGAGGCACCTGAGTACTTCTTGAAGAACAAGCAAGAGCAGCTCATTTACTTGATTGCATTCACCCGGCGGATTGAGAAAGGACTAGCCACCCTAACTCAGAACCAGGCAAGCCTAGAGAGAATCGTAGAACAAAAGTTCTATGACTTGGATATCAAGGTGACAGAGATTCAGACTGCAGTGGAGCAGCTCCAAGATGACATGCAGGAGAGGAAAGGGAAGACAACCACTGATGCCTTTGCCAGAGTGCCACGAGCTCCGAGGTCGTCTGCAGTGCCAGTTCCTGACACAAGAGCAACCGCCTCAGCTCCAGCCGCAGCACCAGCCCAACCTGCTCCAGCGTCTACTTCAGCTTCAACTCCAACCGCGTCTACGGAAGCCTTCGTCCTTGGAGTGATCCGGAATCCACCACCACCTGAAGATCAAGCCTGAGTGTCGATTTAGCACTATGCATTTTTCTAGGAACTTTTTGGTAACTTGTTGCCAAAGGGGGAGAAAATGTATAGATCATAAGCTTCGAGAGAGAGAGAGAGTGTTGTTTTTTCTCTCTTGCTTTATTTGGTGGTTTTTCGAACTTTGTTTGCTTTTGAGTGCTTGAGATACTATGTCATTATCTGTGAGACATTGATGATCATGTATTTGATCATAAGCTACACTTAATGCTTGATGAATGTTATTATCCTATCTATCTTATGTGATCATTCACTTTTCTTGGTGATGAGTGCATGTATTTCATTCTTATCATTTTAAGCGCTCCACCAAGATGTATGTGACATGGAAGAGTAACCCATGACTCTAACTCTTTTTGCATTTGCAGTCCAAAGAAAATCTTAAATATGCACAAATTTAGGGGGAGCTCTTACTTATCACATACTTCTCAAAGCGACGATATATTTCATTCTCATTATCATTTGTCGAAGCTTTGATCTATATGTTGTCATCAATTACCAAAAAGGGGGAGATTGAAAGTGCAACTATCCCTAGGTGGTTTTGGTAATTCATAACAACATATAGCTCATTGAGCTAATGCTATTCCAAGATGATTATTTCAGGAAAGCTCAATGATTGGCATGGCATGGATGGTGAAAGTGGAACCCTCAAAATGCTAAGGACAAAGGATTGGCTCAAGCTCAAAAGCTCAAGACTCTTCATTTTATATTTTAGTGATCCAAGATCACATTGAATCTTTAGGAAAAGCCAATACTAGCAAGGAGGGATGAGGTGTTGCTTAATGAGCTTCTTGCTTCATGTGCTTAGTGATATGCTCCAAAACCCCTCAACTACTTTCCCATATCCACATATAACCTAAACCCTAAGCCAAACTCGGTCCTACCGATTCTTCCTATCTGGCGCCACCGAGTTTCACTTGTCATAAGCCATTGCCAAACCCTAGCAATTCGGTTCTACCGATAGGGATCTCGGTCTCACCGAGATGGGATTGCAAACTCTCTGTTTGCCTTTCGTAACTTTTCGGTCTCACCGAAAGAGCGGATCGGTCCCACCGAGATTGCAATGTAAACTCTCTGTTTCCTTTTTGTAACTTTTCGGTCCCACCGAAAGAGCAAATCGGTCCCACCGAGTTTGCCTGACCAACTATCTGGTTAGCTAATTACCAAAATCGGTCTCACCGAGTTTGTGTAATCGGTCTCACCGAGATTATGTTATGCCCTAACCCTAACAAAATCGGTCCTCCCGAGTTGCATGTCAGTCCCACCGAAAATCTCTAACGGTCACTAGGTTTACCTTTTCGGTCCGACCGAGTTTGTTGATTCGGTCCCACCGAGATTGGAAAACTGTGTGTAACTGTTGGATTTTGTGTGGAGGCTATATATACCCCTCCACCTCCTCTTCATTCGTGGAGAGAGCCATCAGAACACATCTACACTTCCAACCCATATGTTCTGAGAGAGAATCACCTACTCATGTGTTGAGACCAAGACATTCCATTCCTACCATATGAATCTTGATCTCTAGCCTTCCCCAAGTTGCTTTCCACTCAAATATTCTTTCCACCAGATCCAAATCCTAGGAGAGAGAGTTGAGTGTTGGGGAGACTATCACTTGAAGCACCAGAGCAAGGAGTTCATCATCAACACACCATTTGTTACTTCTTGGAGAGTGGTGTCTCCTAGATTGGCTAGGTGTCACTTGGGAGCCTCCGACAAGATTGTGGAGTTGAACCAAGGAGCTTGTAAGGGCAAGGAGATCGCCTACTTCATGAAGATCTACAGCTAGTGAGGCAAGTCCTTCGTGGGCGATGGCCATGGTGGGATAGACAAGGTTGCTTCTTCGTGGACCCTTCGTGGGTGGAGCCCTCCGTGGACTCGAGCGACCGTTACCCTTCGTGGGTTGAAGTCTCCATCAACGTGGATGTAGGATAGCACCACCTATCCGAACCACGGGAAAAACATCCATGTCTCCAATTGCATTTGAATTCTCCAAACCCTTACCTTTACATTCTTGCAAGTTGCATGCTTTACTTTCCACTGCCAATATACTCTTTGCATGCTTGCTTGAATTGTGTGATGATTGCTTGACTTGTCCTAAAATAGCTAAAATCTGCCAAGAACTAAAATTGGGAAAAGGTTAAGTTTTTATTTGGTCAAGTAGTCTAATCACCCCCCTCTAGACATACTTTCGATACTACAGTTATCATTGTCATGCATTTCATATCATGTCATCGTGTGCATTGCATTTGCATACGTGTTCATATCATGCATTCGAGCATTTTCCCCGTTGTCCGTTTTGCATTCCGACGCTTCGTTCTCCTCCGGTGGTCATTTCTAGCTTTCTTTCGTGTGTGGGGATTAAAAATTTCCGGATTGGACCGAGACTTGCCAAGCGGCCTTGGTTTAGTACCGGTAGACCGCCTGTCAAGTTTCGTGCCATTTGGACTTCGTTTGATGCTCCAACGGTTAACCGAGGGACCGAGAAGGCCTCGTGTGTGTTGCAGCCCAACACCCCTGCAATTTGGCCCAAAACCCACCTAAACCTGCTCCATCATCTACTGCGTTCGATCACGATCGCGTGGCCGAAAACCGTGCTCAATTTGGACTCTCATAGCTCCCTCTATTCCTATAAATAGGTCCTCCTCAAAAATTGTCCGCACCGTGCCGGACACCGCCGCCAGCCATTCGCCGCGTGCCACGTCACCGCCGCCAAATGCACCGCCGCCGAAGCCCGCCACGGCCCGCGGAGGGCCCGCCCGAGCCACCTACCGGGCCGCGCGCCCCGCGCCCCTCCTCTGCAGATCCGCCGGCACCGCCCAGCCGTCCGCCACCGCCGTTCTGATTCGCCGGCGCCGCCCCACTGCCGCACCACCGCTGCCCGGGCCCGCGCCCCTCGCCGCCCTCGGTTCCCGTGCCCGGCCGCGCCTCCCTGGTTCTCCAAGTCTGGCCACCACCTCCGTCCATTCCGACGAAGATCCGGCCATCGTCCTCGCCATCTCCGGCGAGCAGCGCCGCCACCTCGGATTGCGTGCCGCGATCCAGATCTGGCCGTGAACAGTAAACCCTAGGTCAAATTTCTTCCAATTCCCCAAAATCCCAGATCCATGTGCCCATGTTCTTAGCCTCGTAACTTTGCATCCGTAGCTCCGATTCATGCATATAGCATATCAAAACGTTCATCTCAGAGAGCACATCATTTCATTACATTGCATCATTTTCATTTGAGGTCATCTTGATGCCCGAAATGCTGATAGAAGAGGGCTACTTGAGTTAATTATCAGATTTGCTGCTCCATTTAGACATTTGTCATTTTTGCCATGATTATTGTGTGCATGATATGCCCTGATGCTCTACATATGTTTTGTTGAGTGTTTTGTCATCTTTCCAGAGGTGCAACCCATGTATTTTTGTGATTTGTGTGGTGACTAGCACAAGCTTGCCAAGTGAGGCACTTGGTAATTCTGTTTTCAGGGACTTAGCATTTCCACTAAGTCCTTGAGCTGTTTAGTTCATGATGCCATATGTTCATGTTGTTTCCTAGTGATCTGTGCCTCTTTTGAGGATGATCAGTAAGGATGTTTTGTTAATCTTGTGGTGCTCTATCCATCCATCTCTTTGTTTGCAATTATGGAGCAACCTAGATTGAGTCAATCGAGCTCTACTTTTGCTACTTTGTGAATCTGGGCAGATTGTCAACTTGTTTGCAATTTTGCCGATGTTGTTGTAGTTGATCCGTGCATGCTATGTTATTGTTCTTGCCATGACTAGCTTGCATTTTGTGTGTTCTTGATAGATGTATGCTTAGCTTATCATGACTTGCACCGTAGTGAGTGCATCGAGCTCGTAAACATGCCTACTTGATATCTGTTTTTAGCATGTGCCAGTTTTCACTAAGTCTGAAAACTGATTATGTTTTTGCCATGTTCACATGCTTGCAAATGTATTTTGTGATCCCTTTTGGCTCAAGGTCACTAAGGGACTTTTGTTAAGCTCTTTGAGTAGCTCCATGCCATGCTTTACTTTGTCATGTTAAGGTCCTGTAGCATATAGTTTTGTTGCTCCGAAGAGGGCTACCTGATCTGAAATTCTAGACAAGTGTTAATTTCACAAAGTCTAAGATCTGTTTGCCATATGCATTTTTGCCATGCTTGTTTGAACCTGTTAATGGATGAATTGTCCGTAGCTCAGTGCTAGACTTTTGTTAAGCATCTTGAATGCATCCCTGCCATGTATTTTGATGCCATGTTTGGGTGCTGTAGCATGTTCATCTCATTGCATTTAGATGGCTACTTGCTGTAAATCGCAGACCGGTGTCATATTTGAATCGCTTGCCATTTCCAAACCGTAACTCCAATTCTGGTGATCTTTATATCGTTTTCAAGTGATTTCATCTGATCTTTCCAGTGGCACACTTGGTTTTCCCAAGTTGAGGCCGGGTTCTTGCATTTCCTGTCGTATCTTGCATATGCATCCCGCATCGCATCCCGCATAGCATACCATATTTGCATCATCTTGTTTGATCCTTGCACGTGGTTGATTGTGTCCTTGTTGCTTGTTTGTCTTGTTTGGGTAAAGCCGGGAGACGAGTTCGCTAACGAGGAGCCCGTTGAGTTTTCTTTCGAGGATCCAGTCAACTCTGACAACTTTGCAGGCAAGATGATCATACCCTCGAAATCACTACTATCTTTGCTTTGCTAGATGCTCGCTCTTTTGCTATGCCAATGCTACGATGCCTACCACTTGCTTTCAAGCCTCCCAAATTGCCATGTTCAGCCTCTAACCCACCATTGTCCTACCAAACCATTGATTGGCTATGTTACCACTTTGCTCAGCCCCTCTTATAGCGTTGCTAGTTGCAGGTGAAGATTGGAGACCGTTCCTTGTTGGAACATTATTTACTTGTTGGGATATCATTATATTGCCATGTTAGCTTAATGCATCTATATACTTGGTAAAGGGTGGAAGGCTCGGCCTCTCGCCTAGTATTTTGTTCCACTCTTGCCGCCCTAGTTTCCATCATATCGGTGTTATGTTCCCGGATTTTGCGTTCCTTACGTGGTTGGGTTATAAGGGGAACCCCTTGATAGTTCGCCTTGGTTAAAGCTTTTCCAGCAATGCCCAACCTTGGTTTTACCATTTGCCACCTAGCCTCTTTTCCCCTTGGGTTTCCGGAGCCCGAGGGTTATCTTATTTTAAACCCCCCCAGGCCAGTGCTCCTGTGAGTGTTGGTCCAACCGAGCGATGTCCGGGGCTACCAGGGGCAACTCTGGGCTGGCCTACCCGACGTCTGGCTCATCTGAGTGTGCCCTGAGAACGAGATATGTGCAGCTCCTATCTGGATTTGTCGGCCCATTCGGGCGGTGTTGCTAGTCTAGTTTTAACCTGTCGAAATGTCTTGAAGAACCGAGGTACCGAGTCTGATCGGAACGTCTTGGGAGGAGGTCTATTCCTTCATTGACCATGAGAGCTTGTCATGGGCTAAGTTGGGACTCCCCTGCAGGGATTTGAACTTTCGAAAGCCGTGCCCACGGTTTATGGGAAGATGGGAATTTGTTAATGCCCGGTTGTTGATAACTTGAACCTTAACTTAATTAAAATAAATCAACCGTGTGAGTTACCGTGATGGCCTCTTCTCGGCGGAGTCCGGGAAATGGACACGGTGTTGGAGTAATGCTTGCCGCAAGATTTCTCTCTAGTTATGCGTTCGTGCTTTGCCTTCTCTTCTCGCTCTCTTTTGCGAACAGGATAGCCACCATATATGCTAGTCGCTTGCTGCAACTTCGCATATATTTACCTTGCCTTACCTATTAAGCTTAAATAGTCTTGATCGCGAGGGTGCGACATTGCTGAGTCCCTGTGGCTCACGGATTACTATTACACCAGATGTAGGGCCTGATGATACAACTCCATATGGCGCGCTTGAGCTCAAGTGGGAGTTCGACGAGGACTCTTAGCGTTACTATGTTTCTTTTCCTGATGATCAGTAGTGGTGCCCAGTTGGGTTGATCGGGACCGTGTCGCATGTTGGGTTGTCTTTTATTTTGGCGCCGTAGTGGGGCCATGAGTGTTTGAATGATGCAATGCTATTTATGTACTTGATTGACGTGGCGAGTGTAGGCCAACTATGTTATCTCCCCTTTTATTAATTATATTACATGGGATGTTGTGAAGATTGCCTAACTTGTGACATATGCCTTCAATGCGATTATGCCTCTAAGTCGTGCCTCGACACGTGGGAGATATAGTCGCATCGAGGGTGTTACAACTCCGATGACATCGACGGTATGGACGATGATGTAGGAGATGAACATGAACCAACGCCTATAAGGCACTAGACAGCCACCTCATCTCATGATGTATACATGGTGGACACACCCAAAGTAAGCGACAACGAGGAACATAGGGATGCAACGAGGGATCGTTCACTCGAAAAGCAATCAAAGCGGCGACGTAAGCGCCGCTCCAAGCCCCGCCTCGACAGCGACAACAGCCATACAGACCCAGCCATAGAGCCGGACGAGCCGGCGGACGACGAACATGTCTTCGAGCAGCCGTCCGAACAGGGCAACTTGGATAAACTAACCGAACACCCTGTCCCCGGCGAAAACAACAGTCTGGACGACGTTACGCCGGATAGGCTCATGGAGCAGAAGAACCTCCACAAAAGGCTCGTCGCCACTGCACATAGCCTGAAAAAGCAGAAGCGGAAGCTCAAAACAGCGGAATATCTACTCAGAACCAGATGGAGCAAATTACGCAACACCGCAGACAAATATGGCGGCAGTCGCCGCACAAAAAGCTATCCAAAGCGAAAGCTACTGCCTGGATTTGACGAGGAGGCCTTAGAGCCCCCACAGTCAAGAAATAGGAAAGCCACCCAGTGGGATAGACGACCACATGGCCAGCATGGAGCGGCAAGCGGCGGCGCACACAAGCCGGCACGCGATCCACCAAAGGATCCACATCAAAAAGATGGCCCAGCCAGATCTATCTACGGGCCAAGAAAGCAACCTCTAGTAAGCAATGCAACACAACAAATATCCGAACATCACGGCACACCCAAATACAGGGGTGCCGCACACCCCCTATGTTTCACCGATGAGGTGCTGGACCATGAATTTCCAGCGGGATTCAAGCCCGTAAACATAGAGGCGTACGACGGAACAACAGACCCTGGGGTCTAGATCGAGGATTATATCCTCCACATACACATGGCCAGAGGAGATGACCTCCACGCCATAAAATACTTACCCCTCAAGCTTAAAGGGCTAGCCCGGCACTGGCTCAAAAGCCTTCCCGAAAACACCATTAGAAGTTGGGAAGAGCTTGAGGATGCTTCCCGGGCAAATTTTCAAGGAACCTATGTCCGCCCTCCGGATGCAGACGATATCAGTCACATAACTCAATAGCCCTGAGAGTCAGCCCGGAAATTCTCGAACAAATTTCTTACTAAAAAGAATCAGATAGTCGACTGTCCGGATGCCGAAGCCCTAGAAGCTTTTAAGCATAACGTTTGAGACGAATGGCTCGCCAGACACCTCGGCCAAGAAAAGCCAAGAATGATGGCCGCATTAACAAGCCTCATGACCCGCTTTTGCACAGGAGAGGACAACTGGTAGGCAAGATGTAGCACCAGCGACCCAAGTACATTCGAAGTTAGGGATGGAAACGGAAAACCCCGACGCAGCAAGGACCAGCGCCGGAATAAGAGAAACAACCCAAAGAGCACGGCGGTCAACGCCGGATTCAAAAGCTTGCGGCTGAATCGGAGAAAGCCGCCACTCAAGGATAACAGGGATGAGCTATCCAACTTAAACAAAATATTGGACAAAATAAGTCAAATACACAGTACTCCCGGGAAGCGTGCGAACCATACCCACAAAGATTGTTGGGTTTTCAACCAATCCGGCAAACTCAGTGCCGAACACAAGGGGCTCGACACCAAGTGAGGACGATGACGAACCCCACAAGCAGAGCACCAGGAGACAAAAGGATTTCCCACAAGAAGTCAAAACAGTAAACTTACTTCACGTGACGAACAGAATGGCGCCAACAGAGATACGCGCCATATGGCCTATCCCAAAGGAGTCTCGCCAATGGTTGTTAAAACCGATCACCTTCGACCATCAGGATTACTCTAGAAGTATCCGGAACACAGGCTGGACTGCCTTGGTATTAGATCCAATAATCGGCGGACTCCACTTTACAAATGTCCTGATGGACGGCGGCATTGGTCTAAACCTGTTATACCAGGACACAATTCGCAACATGGGGATAGACCCAACAAAAATTCGCCATAGCCGAACCTCCTTTCAAGGGGTAATGCCAGGCCCGGATGCCCGTTGCATGGGTTCTCTCCAGCTAGAAGTTATGTTCGGCTCCCCGGATAACTTCCGTCGCGAACAGCTAACTTTCCACATCGCCCCATTCTCAAGTAGCTATCAAGCACTGCTGGGACGCGAAGCTTTCACCCGCTTTAACGCAATACCGTATTATGCATCTCTTACACTTAAGATGCCCGGTCCACGAGGCATCATCTCATTAAAGGGAAAACATTGAGTGTTCCTCCCGCGCGGAAGACAGTACGGCTGCCTTAACAGCCCCACAATAAAGCGGCTTCACCAGCCAAAGCACCTAAACAGGTCGTCAAGACCACGGACATGGCTAGACCACCCCAAATCTTGGTGTTCCGTGCAATGCACGGGCATATACGCACTGGAAATTATGTCGAACGGGGCTAGTTGTAAGCAGTCTAGCTCTACAGCCATGATGATAGTGACTGCATATGGTGAGGCTGACTATGGTATGCCGAACATGGCGCCTATACTCAGGTGTCATCACTGGCGCAGGGTCTTGTCACTTCACTGTGAGGAGCAGCACGTAATAATTTGACCAACAGGTAGTACAGTGCTAGTACTCCTACTACTACATTGGTAGTACTAATACTAGTACTAGTAGCACCACCGTCTGGATTTAGGAGTATTACCACGTCTATCTGGATTTTAGTATTTGACTAGCAACATCTAGTAATGCATGTCACCAAAAATGTACTACTCCCTCTGTAAATAAATACATGGTGTTTTATTCCTATCGGCGAGAGAACTTAATGTTTTTTTGCTACTCCTAACTAGAGTACTAATAGGATTACATGCAATGAACTAAACACTGCATGTCATGTTTGGTAGTCTCAAGTCATTCAAAGCATGCACGGCCCACATCTCTCATTGGTTGATATGTCACGAAATAAGAAACAAGGAGGGAGTTAATGCACCGTGCCTAAGTATTTTGGGATTATTTGGTTTTCGTAAGCTGACTTACACAACATTTTTGTTTACATGCATTAACATTTTATTAGTTAAATGAAAGGTCAAAACTTGGTGCAAAATGCAAAGGGGACCAATAAACCAGTAAACATCAAAATTCTCTCGTTTGACCACCGGCACGGAGGGGGACGCAGCTTCATTGACTTACGGCAACTGCCTTTGGGTGAATGACACGTGGTCCTAGGGAGTGGCTGGCCCACCTATCATACAGCCAAAGGCAGGTGCAGTAGAGGGCCGAGGAGTAGTATGTAATCCTACGCACCTACGCACGCTAACCAAGGGCTGAGTGATCACTCGAATCGCAAGATCAGTTGACTAGAAGCTACGATAGACCCATGGAGGCGATGAGCGCGAGCATCAGCCGGCTGTGCCAGATGGTCCACGATGCCGGCCTGCGGCCCAGCACCAAGGAACGTCTCCAGGTAGTATTGCTTGAGGCCGCCAGGGCGAGGGGCCGCTTGGACAACAGCTTCGTATCCTTGTTCGATGAGGTCCTCGTTGGTTTCCTCGACAAGTTCACCGTCGTCAAGAAGCTTGCGGACGACTTTGACGTAAGCCTCCAGCCAAGCACCCAGGCTCTGCGATGCCCGCCACCCTCAATGACCACTATGGTAACAACCTCTTCGACGCACTGGTGGCCCTGCGACTGCCCGCCGTCGCGCCGGAAAATGTCCACCTTGAGGTCACGCTCGCCGCGCTGCGCTTGGCGCAGCAAGACACCATCGACATAATCACCCACGTCTACGCGCAAATCGTCCACAAGGACTACTACATGCAAGAGGACGACTGTCGGTGTCAAAACCGGTGGATCTCGGGTAGGGGGTCCCGAACTGTGCGTCTAGGCTGGATGGTAATAGGAGGCAAGGGACACGAAGTTTTACCCAGGTTCGGGCCCTCTCGATGGAGGTAAAACCCTACAAACTGCTTGATTAATATTGATGATATGGGTAGTACAAGAGTAGATCTACCACGAGATCGAGGAGGCTAAACCCTAGAAGCTAGCCTATGGTATGATTGTTGATGTGTATGTTGTCCTACGAACTAAAACCCTCCAGTTTATATAGACACCAGATAGGGTTAGGGTTACATAGAGTCGGTTACAATGGTAGGAGATCTTAATATCCGTATCGCCAAGCTTTCCTTCCACGCCAAGGAAAGTCCATTCCGGACACGGGACGAAGTCTTCAATCTTGTATCTTCATAGTCCTGGAGTCTGGCTGAAGGTATAGTCCGGCCATCTGGACACCCCCTAATCCAGGACTCCCTCAGTAGCCCCCGAACCAGGCTTCAATGACGATGAGTCCGGCACGCAGATTGTCTTCGGCATTGCAAGGCGGGTTATCCTCCAAATTCCATGTACCTGTTGAATAAAGTCCGATTCTTGTAGATGTTGTGCTCCTTGGCTTCCACGCCCAATAATGGCCGCTTCCCATGTGTCAAACGAATATGAAAAGTCGGAGTGTTTTTACATCCACACCCCTAGCTGCGTAAATGAGCTGCCCTATTTAAGGGGCGAGGATTTAGATCCAATCCACACCCTCTCCCCTCCGCGAGTGTTCGTCAGAGCGCATCCGGCAAAGGTCCATTCCACCATGGCTAGCTGTCGTGACTCCTCCTCTCGCCCTTCCAGCCCTAAGCCAGGATATTGGGAAAGATGCTCCATCCCGCATAGCGAGCTAGTGACGCTCCAGACCAAGGGATTTCTCCCGCCGGCCTATATGATCCCGGTTCGAGCCGGTCTTGCCGTCTACAACGGCGGAGAGCAAGCGGAGAGCGCCCCTAATCCCTCCAAAGGAGAGCGGGTGTGCCTCGTCCCTTATTTAATAAGGGGGGCTCGGATTTCCAATCCATCCATTTCTCTGGGGGCTGCTGGAGTTCTACGGCCTCCAGCTACATCATCTCACGCTTGCCTCAGTATTGCATATCGCGGGCTTTGTAGCCCTCTGCGAGCTGTTCTTGGGTGTTGAAGCTCATTTCGGACTATGGAGGGAGCTATTTTGCCTCGTGCCCCATTCCAAGAAGGGGTCTATGTATCAAGTGGGCGGAGCCGAAGTATGGCGCATCGCCGGGACCGGCTATCTGTCCGGAACCCCAAAGAAGACGCCCGAAGACTGGCCCTCGGAATGGTTTTACATAGAAGACGTCCCGCTGCCGGATCCTGTCTGGATCGGCCTCCCTGAATTCAACAATGCTCCCTTAAAGAAGCGCCTAAGATGGTGCCCACGGAGCCCTCAGAGGGAAAGTGACAGGGACATTGTTTACCTAATGGGCCGGATAAGATTGTTAGCTCATTCCGGACTAACCATGATCGGGGTCATGGCCGCATGCATCATGCGAGGGGTGCAGCCGCTACAGTATAGAGGCCACCCCATGTGCGATTTCAACGGGGAGGACGACACCACCCACAACGGCCGTAAGGGGCCGGATTCTGCTGCGGCTCTAATAAAGACCTTGTCCGCTTTATACAAGGGAGAAGACGAGGATTTTCTCCGTGTTGACCCAAAGGGTGGATTTTCCATGTACAATCCTCCAAGCTGGGTGAGTTGTCACATCTTGCCGATCCGTTTGTATCCCCATTATCGAATATTCAATCTTGGTGATTTCGACACAGGAACTGCGCCAGGCTGTTAAAGAAATATACAGCCCTCCTCCACAACTCGAGGACCCAGGACGGTCCCCTGACCCGGACTCGCAAGAGGATCCGGAGCTTTCGGTGGATCTGATTGACGGAGTGTTCCATCAATTGAGCAAGGACAACGCCTTGGTGGCCATTACGGCTGATTATCCCGGGCTAATCCCGGGCTCCTAGAAACGGGAGGCCGTACCTGCGGCGATAAGCCAACGAGGGGCCGCAGGGCCCCGTGGGCAGAAAAGAGGTGCAGTCCGGACCGGGGCGTCAGTGCAAAGGTATGGCGCACCCCCTTATCCCAGGTGTTGTACCTTCAAGGCATATTAACACTTGTGCTCTCTTCAGGACAAAGAGACCTCGCCGAACTATATTCGGAGAGACCGCCAATCGCGCCTCCACCAGCCAGGCTGCAAAGCCTGGCCCGGAAGCGAGGCCGAACACAAGGCGCGCACCGGACGCTCCTCCGAAGGAGGATGTGGACAGGTTGTCTGCCACCAACTCTGAGGTGGAGAGTGCCATGAACCACAGGCGTCGCCAGACAATTATTCGCGACTCTTGTTTCTCCCAAGAGGCATTGGATGCCTTCAAATCAGGAGATGCGTACCTCCGTGCTGCTCAAAATGGTCTAGCCAGAGCCACGGAGCAATATGTGAAAGACATACGGGTAAGAAAATTTTGGTAATTATATATAGATACCAGTAGCCTCCGAGACTTGAAACAGTTAAAATAACTGATTTAAGGATCATTTGTTATGCAGGTTCTTACAGAAAAGAGTTCCCTATTGTCCAAGGAGCTGGAAGAGTGCAAAGCCCAACTTGAGGCCGCACTAGCCGCGGCAGGGGAGCCTAAGGAGACCCCCTCTGGTAATATACACTTCGAAAGATAAGTATTTTGCGAAGCACGGCTTTGGTGCGAATCTGACAAATGAAATTGCAGATGGCGCCGGATTGAATCCGGAAAGGCAACTCCTCCTACGGCAGCTAAAGGCTGGTGAGAGGGTGCTGTTAAAGGTGATGGGGGAGAAGAATGATCTCCGAGATGCCAACACCAAGCTGGGCGTCAAGCTGAAGGATGTTCGAGCCCAGCTGTCAGACTCCGTGAAGGAGAATCAGCGGCTTTGGCGTGGCATTTTTAGTAAGTTCTTGAACGAACCTTTTGAAAGAAAGTTCGGCGGGGAAGTCGACTAACAGAGCAATGTCTATAGGTGTGCTGACAGGTCGTCCTGGAGAGGAGATGCCCAGTTCTACGGGTGACCTTCTTCCCGAGCTCTCGCAACTGCTCGATCGAGTTCGGCAGGCGATGCGAGGCGTTGCCCAAGCCCTGTGGCCATCCGTCTCCATGCCCGAAGGTCTTGGAGAGCTTGCGGAGAAGCTAAAGGGAGCACGGCGACACTTCCGATTATGGAAGATATCAGCCTGCCGTCAAGGCGCTAGGGAGGCCTGGGCCATGGTGAAGACGCGGTACCCAAAGGCTGACCCCAACCACATGGTCGCGGTCGGTCCTATAGGGCCCGACGGGAAGGAGATCCCTATAAGCTTAGTATACGGCCAAGTAGAGTTGGCCGCGAAGTATTTCCAGCAGGACTGTAAATTAGACAGCCTGCTAGATGGTATTGAAGAGGAATACAATCAGTCAAAATGACTATGTAATGTAACTGACATTTATGATGCCTTCTAGCCGGATTGTAGATAGTTTGTCATGGCCGACCTTTTCGCTTCAGCCTCGGGACCTAACGGTCCGGAGTGTGTCCGAATTCCCATGCGGTTATATAAGAACCGGGGAATGCATGGGGACCAGGCGTAGGGGTCATTAGTGCGTGAATAGACAAGTGCCCGACTAGTTATGTTATATTACATGGTTAGTAAGAAACATCTTCCAGGGAGAATAGTTCCGTTAGGGGTTCCTTTACCTAGGAGGCATGCCCTAAAGTGCATGTCCATGCTGTGAAAAGAAACGCAGGAAAAACATCTGGGGGCATATAGATAAATAAAATAAAAAATATCATCTTTAGTTCACCGACCGAATATTCCCTTAAGAACACTAGCTTTCGGCTTCACCCAGTCTGAGGTACACATCCGGCTGACCCGGCAGTAACAATCGCAGAGGTGCTCCCTTTACCACCTAGGCGAACAATCGGGAACGTAGGGGTAAGCACAGCAGCCAGGCAACCCAGCTTGGCCAAACCTCAAGTCATATCGATGCATATAATGGTGAAGAAAAGGTACATGCGGAAGTGTGACACATGTGTTGGGCATGAAGCCCGTATAAATAAGCTTCTGTTTAAAGAAGCCCCCAGGTTTAATGATCGCGGATAGCGCGTCACTTTATTAGCCTTTAAAGGCTATAAGAAAGAGAGGGAGAGAGAAGAAGAGAAATGTAAGACATGAAATATATAAAAAATGGACGGAGGAAGGAGACGAACATAGAGTCCAGCGCTACGCATAGAATCTTCGAAGACGGGCTGCGTTCCATGGATTCGGCTCGAGCCGGTTATCCAATGCATCTCGCAGGCGGTACGCTCCACCAGTTAGGACTTGGTCAATTATGAAGGGACCTTCCCACTTGGGCTTGAGTTTGTCCTTTTTCTTGTCCGGTAGTCGTAGAACTAATTCGCCAACGTTGTAATTTTTGGCCCGTACTTCTCTACTTTGGTATCGTCGAGCCTGCTGTTGATAGAAGGCGGAACGGGCTTTTGCCACGTCACGCTCCTCCTCCAATGCGTCTAAGCTGTCCTGCCGATCGAGCTCGGCTTCTCTTTCTTCGTATATGTGCACTTGAGGTGAGTCATGAATTATGTCGCATGGCAGAACTGCCTCTGCGCCGTACACCATAAATAATGGTGTGTATCCGGTGGTGCGATTCGGCGTGGTCTGCAGCCCCCAGAGTAGGGAGTCGAGCTCCTCTACCCAGTGCGTGTTAGATTCCTTGAGGGACCACACTAATCTAGGTTTAATGACGCTCATGATAAGACCATTTGCATGTTCGACCTGGCCGTTAGTTTGTGGGTGATAGAAGGAAGCATAATCGAGCTTGATGCCCAGGTTTTTGCACCAGAGTTTTACCTCGTCGGCCGTGAAGTTCGTGCCGTTATCAGTGGTCCGCATTCGGCCGTCTTAACAGGCTTGGCTTCTATCCATTTCGTGAATTTATCCACCATGACCAGTAAGTATTTTTGCTTGTGGGTTCCGCCTTTAAGGGGTCCAACCATATCAAGCCACCAGACCGCGAAGGGCCAAGTAATGGGGATAGTTTGAAGGTCGGTGGGTGCCATATGGCTTTGGTTTGCAAAGAGCTAGCAACCGGTGCATCGTTGAACTAAGTCCTGAGCGTCTGCCCGGGTCGTCGGCCAATAAAAGCCTGTACAGAAAGCCTTGCTTAAAAGGGACCGAGCTGCAGCGTGATGACCGCCCAGTCCGGCATGAATTTCAGCCAGGAGGTTCCGCCCCTCCTCTTCGGAGATGCACCTTTGAAGGACTCCGGTAGTGCTTTTCTTATAAAGCTCTCCCTCATGGACTCTATAGGCTTTGGATCGCCGCACTATGCAGCGTGCCTCATTTTGGTCCTCGGGGAGTTCCTACCTAGTTAGGTAGGCAAGGAATGGTTCTGTCCACGGGGCGATGACGGCCATTATTATGTGGGCTGAAGGTGTTATTTCATTGGCAGAGCCTCCGATTGTGTCAGAATGTTCGGTGTCGGGCAGTGCGGTTGTGGCCGGGGTGTTATTGTTCGGCTCCCCTTCCCATACTACGGATGGCTTGAACAGCCTTTCCAAGAAGAAGTTGGGGGGGACTACATTGCGTTTTGCGCCGATGCATGCCAGGACATCTGCCGCCTGATTATTTTCCCGGGCTATATGGTGAAATTCAAGCCCCTCGAACTGAGCTGACATTTTTAGGACGGTGTTGCGGTACGCTGCCATTTTTGGTTCCTTGGCATCGAAGTCTCCATTTATTTGGGATATTGCGAGGTTTGAGTCCCCGCGCACCTCTAGGCATTGAATGCCCATGGATACTACCATCCGGAGACCATGTAAAAGGGCCTCATATTCGGCTGCATTGTTGGAGTCCGTGTACATAATCTGGAGTACGTATTGAACTGTGTCTCCTGTGGGGGACGTAAAAACGACGCCAGCCCCAGTCCGGCCAACATCTTGGAGCCGTCGAAATGCATGATCCAATTTGAATATGTGTCGTACTCTTTAGGGAGTTCGGCCTCCGTCCATTCTGCGACGAATTCGGCCAAGACTTGCGACTTGATGGCTCGCAGTGGCTTATAAGTTATGTCGAATGGGAGGAGCTCAATGGCCCATTTTGCAATCCGTCCCATTGCGTCACGGTTGTTTATAATATCGTTAAGTGGTACTTCCGAGGCTACTGTTATTGAACACTCTTGAAAGTAGTGTCGTAGCTTCTGGGGTGCCATGAATACAGTGTACGCAATCTTTTGATAATGCGGGTACCATGATTTGCAAGGAGTGAGGACAGTGGACACATAATAGACCGGCTTTTGAAGGGGGAATTTGTGTCTGTCCTCTTCTCGTTCGACGATGAGCACTGCGCTTACAACCTGATGTGTAGCTGCAATGTATAATAGCATTGGTTCGCCAATATTTGGTGCGGCCAGGACTGGATTTGTTGCCAGTATGGCCTTTATTTCCTCAAGTCCGGCCATGGTTGCATCCATCCATTCGAAGTGTTCGGTGCGCCGAAGGAGGCGGTAAATGGGTAGGGCCTTTTCTCCCAAGCGGGAGATAAAGCGGCTTAGAGCCGCCATGCATCCGGTTAACTTTTGTATTTGTTTGAGGTCCTTTGGGATATCCAGTTGCGACAAAGCTCAGATCTTGGATGGATCTGCTTCGATTCCTTTACCGGATACAATGAAGCCCAAGAGCTTTCCGGATGGAACGCTGAAAACGCATTTTTCTGGGCTGAGCTTGATGTCGTATGTTCGGAGGTTATCAAATATGAGCCTCAAGTCATCTAGAGATTCGACATGTCTTGTTTTGATGACCACGTCATCTACATATGCCTCCACTGTTTTGCCGATCTGGCTTGCTAGACATGTCTGAATGATGCGCTGATATGTTGCGCCGGCGTTTTTGAGCCCGAAGGGCATTGTGTTGAAGCAGAATGGGCCGTATGGTGTGATAAATGCCGTTGCGACTTGGTCTGATTCTGCCATCTTGATTTGATGGTAGTCGGAATATGCGTCAAGGAAACACAACCAATCGTGTCCTGCGGTAGCGTCGATAATTGGTCGAGGCGGGGGAGGGGAAGGGATCCTTTGGGCAAGCCTTGTTAAGGTCTTTAGAATCAACACACAGGCGCCAGGATTTGTCCTTCTTTGGTACCATCACCAGGTTTGCTAGCCAGTCCAGAGGTTTTATATCTCTGATGAATCCGGCCTCCAATAGCTTTGCTAGCTCCTCTCCCATAGCCTGCCTCTTAGGTTCGGAAAAACGCCGAAGAGCCTATTTGATAGGTTTGAATCCTGTTTGGATATTTAAGCTGTGCTCAGCCAGCCTGCGTGGGATTCCTGGCATGTCTGAAGGGTGCCAGGTGAAAATGTCCCAGTTCTCTCATAGGAACTCTCGCAGTGCGGCGTCTACATCAGGGTTTAACTGTGCCCAGATGGAAGCTGTTTTATTTGGGTCCGTTGGATAAACTAGGAATTTGACTATTTCGTCCGCCGGTTTAAAGGTGGTGGACTTGGATGTTTTGTCGAGTACCCCATCGTCCCTATTCACCGTAGAGCGCAGCGCAGTCAGTTCCTCAGCCGATAGGGCTTTGGATAGTGCCTCGAGGGCCAGTGCGACTGTCTTGTTTTCGGCGCAGAGTGCCATGTCCGGATCACTAGCGAGAGTGATAATCCCGTTAGTCCCGGGCATCTTGAGCTTCATGTACCCGTAATGGGGTATTGCTTGGAAGACTGTAAACGCCTCCCACCCCAGCAGAGCATGATAACCGTTGCTGAACGGAGCCACATGGAATGTGATCTCTTCGGACCTGTAATTATCCAGCGTGCCGAACACCACATCTAGTGTGATTTTTCCTATACAGCGTGCTTCTCGACTGGGGATTATTCCTCTAAAGGTTGTGCTGCTTCTCTCAATGCGGTTCCAGTCTATTTCCATTTTTTGAAGGGTTACCTCGTAAATGAGGTTCAATCCGCTACCGCCGTCCATGAGTACCTTGGTAAGACGAAAGCCATCCACTATTCGACTGAGGAATAATCCCCAGTGGCGTTAAAGGTGATAGCCATGTCACTCCATGGGTTTATTGTTGCTACTTGGTAGACTTCGGCAAGGCTGCGGAGTGTCCTTTTTCGCATATTATTTGATGCGAAAGTATCGAAGACTGTTAATACCGTATTGGTGTCTCTGGGGTGGCTATCTGTGGCCTCCGAAATTAGGAGATTTTCTCCAATTTTGGTCACCTGCCGGAGTATCCAACATGCTCTAAGGTTGTGAGTTGGTGTGGCGTCCTCTGTATTGTGAATTTTACGGGGTCCATTAAGCCATCCTTCCAGTACGGTTCCGTGCCCTGTAGAGGGTTTTTGCTTTTTGGAGTTTGACCCGGGTGCCTGGTTATGATGCACCCTTTTATTTCGGACTGGGTTTGTATTTAGGGTCGGATTGTCCTAAAATTTTATTTTGGTTTTCTAGGCGCTTTCCATCGCACAGTACTTTCGTACAATGGACGCCAAGTCAGCGAAGCGTGTAATATCACGGCAACTTATGGCGTTGTTTATTCCCTTGTCCGTGCAATTATTGCAGAAGATTGAGATTGCATCTTCCTCGCGGCAGTCCCTTAGCCTGTTCTTAACCAGGAGGAATTTGGCCCAGTAATGATGTACTATTTCGTCGGGCTCTTGCTTGATTTTGGATAGATCGCTTTTGTTGGGGAGGGTGGGTGGAGTTAAATCCGAAGCCTCACCCCATCTCAGGCTTAGAGGCCGAGGAATTTCTGAACTCAAAAATTTGGATCCCTGCGTGTTGTCCAATGAATCCAGCCCGTCGCCTGACTCTAAGTTCAGGTCTTGTGTGATATCCTCCCCTCCGCGAGTTTCCAGCTTGGAGGGATCGGGAATCCAGATATATCGAGTCCTTAGGATAGACGAAGGGTCGCCGCGTTGTCCCTCTACCACGGCAATGTGATGGGTGACTTGGGGAGAGTTAATCTCTCTTAGGTCGGGTTTAGGCCCAATCTGGTCGTAATCCGTAGTGACTCCCAGGGCGGCGAAGCGATCCAAGAGCTCATTTATGGCGGAGAGCTCCATTGGATCTAACTGCTCGGCGAGTTTCGAGCTGACATGAAGATTGTTTTTGATGGCTCGAGAAGTCATCGTCGGCGCAGAAGCCGAACAGGCGGTCATAAGAAAACCACCTAGCCGGAGGGTTTGGCCGATAGCCAAAGCTCCCTTTGTAATGGTGTCGTCTTTAAAGACGGGGCGAGGCATCCTTCCTGATGGCGACGACAAAGAGGAACTCTCAATGAAAGCACCAATCTCGGTGTGAAAACCGGCGGATCTCAGGTAGGGGGTCCCGAACTGTGCGTCTAGGCTAGATGGTAACAGGAGGCAAGGGACACGAAGTTTTACCCAGGTTCGGGCCCTCTTGACGGAGGTAAAACCCTACATCCTACTTGATTAATATTGATGATATGGGTAGTACAAGAGTAGATCTACCACGAGATCGAGGAGGCTAAACCCTAGAAGCTAGCCTATGGTATGATTGTTGATGTGTATGTTGTCCTATGGACTAAGACCCTCTGGTTTATATAGACACCGGATAGGGTTAGGGTTACATAGAGTCGCTTACAATGGTAGGAGATCTAAATATCCATATTGCCAAGCTTGCCTTCCACGCCAAGGAAAGTCCCTTCCGCATATGGGACGAAGTCTTCAATCTTGTATCTTCATAGTCCTGGAGTCCGGCTGATGGTATAGTCCGGCCATCCGGACACCCCCTAATCGAGGACTCCCTCAAGGACGATAGGACGCTGGCCCTCTTGGAGCACAGGACAACCTTGGACGGCACTGTTCAGAAGCACGTTGAGCTCGTCGCCAATGCCGCTGCTCCTCACACGTCGGTTGGTGACCCGGCGCACTAGGGCATGAGTATGTCGTTGAACATCGATGGATCCGTATGTATTTTTATCTTTCCGTCAAATCCATTTAGTAGTATATGATACTACAGTAATTATCTTACCTTTCGCATCAACTTCATAATTTTCGTACGTACTCCATGCATGAACGGCGCCAGAACCAAACTTCTCATTACTCTAGGAAAAATCGTTATTCTCTTTCTATCGGTCGCGCCATGGAGCAGAACCAAATTTTACAAGTTATGAGTTCAAAAGGAAAAGCCTGCCTTGTTCGTGTCGCACCCCCACACGGTTGGTCCGGCATGCCGCTCAAGCGGGAATGTGTGCGGTGTTGCATTTTCACTTACAAGTGGGACCATAATTGAGCAAACCGACTATCAGCAAACCCCCACCCCGCCCACCGCACGATGGCTGAGAAAACAGGAGGGAGAAGAGATGGCTGTAGCACGGACTCCACGAAAATTGGTGTCCGATGGGACTCATGTGGGCGGCTTGTGCCGTACTGCTAGACGTGAATGCTGGTTATGGCCCATGCCACCCCACTATATCGAGCCTATATCGACGTATGTAGAACAAGTTTCTTGTAGTTATGGCCCATGCTCAGCCCTCCTCTATCTCTCTTCTTAGCCAGCCAGCGGACGCGCGGAGCCCATCATCTGTTTGCTCACATGCGGCCCCACATGTCAGTGAAAACACAAGAGGACCCACTGAACCTGCACATCTTTCACCTCGACAAGTTGGTGATGAAAAACAAATCCAATAAAGATCTTCGGTGGCCGCTTTTGGAGTTACTGAAGAGTAGTAAGATTCTATTTACAGTTTAACCCAAGATGCACTTCTCGTGGCTTCAACTACCACTCTATTTTCTTTCATGACACGACTTGGATGCTGGATGTCCCACATGTCGGCAAAAGGAGGAAAAACCAGACCAAATCTTCGATTCTGCTCTCGGATTAGACTAGTTGTGCTAACTTAAAAAATTTATTGTGTACTCCCTCCGTTCCAAAATACTTGACTTCCATTTGTCCAAAAATGAATGTACCTATATACTAAGGCATGTCTAGATACATATATATTTTGAAAAAGAGAAGGCATGTATTGTGCAATGGAGGGAGTAGAATGGATGCAAGTTTTTGTATTGGGAAGAAGAGTACATCCATATATTGATAAAGCGCAATTTAGTAGATGTTCTATCAGTTTTAGCTAGCAGAGACGGAAGATCGAGCCTCCACAGATCAACAATGAATGCATCGAGAATGCACTAATCCAACTTATAGGAGTAGTAAAATGTGTTCTTGTGGTTCTTGTTTTCTTTGGTCTTGCTTTTCTAGTCAAAATTATCGTTGGAGTTCGTGCAAAACGGAGGTGTGTTTGGGCTCGTGCGTTGGAGTTGGCCTTACGAGTGGGACCGCATTCATAAATTTACTAAGTTTATCACACGCATATCATTTTATTACATACAACAGGTCATCAACCCACATCGAAAACGAGGATACATTATAAATACTAAAGTTTTCACCACACAACAAATAACAAGCCATGAAATGAATTTCAACTCCACCATTCTGCGGCGTTCGAAACGCTTGCTTTGAACCACAAGTGATTCTCTGGGACGGGCCATCCATTGTCGATCTGGAGACCAACGCATGACTGATCATCCAGGCTGAAGCGGCCTACTATATCAGTACCTGGGTAGGGAACCACCAAAATGTCTGAGGTATAGACACAGTTGCTTCTCATAAATGTGTCAACAGCAGTTGTATCGCCTTTCACCATCATCGGATAGTTTTGCCCAAGAGCGAGTTTTCTCCAAGACTATCAATTCTGTGCCAGGGAGAAGGAGTTGGTGCTAGCACACTAGTATCCATCCCGAATACCATGCAATGGGTGTTGGAATAGGTCTGGAGATTGCGACCATGTGAGACACCTGCTTCCTTAGCAGTAACATCATTAGTGGGCTGTATACAGACAAGAAGAGGTGATCCATCGGAATTAGTTGCCAAGCGCCACAGAGTATATGGGCGCTGCTCATGATCATCATCATCGGCATCTCCCCCTTGGTTATAAAATTTTTCAAGTATAGGTGGTGGGATGTTCACAGGACCTTGGAAACACAAGAAGAAGGTTAATTTGCTAACCCGCATGCATGTGGATGAAACAATTATAATTACGGTGGAAGACAAACGTACCGAAACTACGAGGATGCCATGCAAAAACAGTGCCACGAGTGGTGGCAGCAAACACAAGGCCCTTGTATTGAATTGCACCACAGTACTCATCCGTGTACAGAAACTGATTTTTGAGCAATATCCATCGAGTCAAACCACTAAGGATGGCAACAAGCTTGTCGAAGATAGCAACAACTTCATAGTTGTTGTAATTCCAAGAGCGGTTGGGAAATCGACAAATTGCTATCTTCTGTAGAAGATAGTCACCAAGATCGTATTTGAACGTGCGTACATTACCGGTGTGCTCAACCTCTGGGCAGTGTGCTGAGACTTTTGGAAGTGGAACCCGGTGACGAGTGTACATATTCACAAGTTCCCACTCGCGGTTGGACCCAATGTAAACAACCCAATATCCATTTGCGCCCGCCCAAGCCTTGCCCTCAAGCGATGGCATCTTAACACCATACGTATCATTATCAAGCGGCATCAACTTGCATAGGGAAAGGCCTCCGTTGTGCCGACGCTAGTCATCAGGGTCACGGCGAAGAAGATAGGGGAGATCAAACCGCTCCTTGACTCTTGGGTTCCTTGCAATGATGTTATTAGTTGAGTCGAGAATGGGCTCAAACCAACCTGCCATGCTAGCTGAGGTGATGACGTGGCACCGATCAATGAGTTCCTCCACCACGTCATCTTTCAGGTCAGGGCAAGAATAACGGGGTCGTTTCCGGCCTGTTCCCTCCATGGAGAAGATGATCGAACAATGGCAGAAGAAAGGGTGAAGGCCTGAAGGAAAATGGAGGAGGGAGAGGAAGAGCGTGCGACAGCAGTTCCAAATCGAGAGGGAAAGGCGAAGAGTCGGTGGACGGTTGCGAGTTTGCCATGGTTCACGAAGAGGCACCCCGGCCTACACGTCCATTCGGAAATATTTTCTCTACGCCTGAGCGTGAAGTAGGGTTACTACTCGCCATCTTCTCACTGATATGTTGGAACGGGACCACATGTCAATGAAACATGGTGTGTAATTTCTCGTGCAAAATGTGATCTGGCCGCGTTGGCCCGAGGTGCCGCATTAGTTATTAACCTTTATTTTTTAATGGCGTGCCGATCAGTTTTGAAGCACGACTAACTGGTACTGTACGCAGAGAAAATATAAACTACTCTACCACTACCCCATCTCCAGTACTAGTAGTATAAAAAAGATATATAGGCTGGAGCTTCAGCGCTTTCTTGCTAAAGGTTGCCCACTTGCTTCTCACACTACCACCCTCTCTCCAGATCTAAAAAAGACGACCCCTCTCTCCCTCCTCTCCGGTGGTCACAGATCCGCCGGGGATGAAAAGGACGTGCAGCGTTGACGCACTCGTCATCAGCGAGCGAGGTCACGCACAGACGACAAGGCCGTCCTCTCAGACCTAGCGCCCGCGCGGGATGGCCTCTGTCCCCAAGGTTGCTGCCATAGTGTGTGCGGAGGACGACGACCACGAGTGAAGTCACTTCCCGCCAACCCTTAGGTATGCTACCTCTTTTCGAGCCATAACCTTGTTCTATTACCCCATCTGCTACGGTGTTGCATCTAGATCTTTTTCGACTCCACCATCTTCCCAATTTGCTATCCTCTACTCTGCTGGCCACGCCGACGAAAACCATAATTTGCACTATTAAAGGAAACCCTACTTCGCGCAGACTAATCCATGTCTGGGTTGAATAAGGATAGGAAGGGAGACTGTACTGTCCAAGAGAGTAGGCATCGAACCCGCATATAGGTTGAAAAGGGGAAAAACAGAAGCTAAGGAATGAGTCTCGTGTCTCTTTGTTGAAGAAGGGTAGAAAGGCATGACAAAGCAATAGAGAATGACCAGGTCGATCGGTTCGTTGTCCTCGCATAGGAAAAAGGTGGCTAAAGAGAACAAAAATGGGACGTATAATCCACATATGCTGCCTGTATATTTGTTGCTCTGGGCAACCATACCTCCCTCACCACTCTACGTCCGTGGAGGTACATCGTACTGGTGCGCCCACTGTCCGAATGGGCCTCCCATGCTCTTATTGCCACTTTTTTGTTGTTAGTATAACGCCAGCAGTCAAGTCAAGCAATGCTACTGCTAAAGTGATGCCACATTTAACTAATGCCGCTCTCAGTCTAATGCCACCCATAAATTTAAGTAATGCCATTTAATGTCACTGGATTATTTCAGGGTTAGCTATTGATTGTGGATGTATTAATGATTTTTTAGCTAAGGCATTCTAATGTTGTTGCACAGCTAGTATACCAACGATGAAACTTGTTACTAACTTCAGATTTTTAAACTGTTAATGGTTATAGATTACATACCTCACTTTCATGAGATAAGTTAATTTTTTGTACAGTGTCACCAAAATGCCAAGGCGCTAATGTCATTTTATTTTGGTTAAACTGCACAGACAATTATGAAGACAAGAGGAAAGGTCAAGAGTGGGCACCTCCTCCTCCGGCTATTCTCTTGAGGAGGTCTGTATGTTTGTCTCTAATGCCTGTCGACTACATACCTGACATCATGATGTAATGTTAAGTCATTTCCTTTTGTACAGTGTCACTGAATTGTCAAGGCGGTGATTGCATTTTATTTTACTAGAACTGCACAAATTTTGCTTAAAAGAAGAGGAAAGGTCAGGAATGGCTCACTTTTCCAGAAAAAAACTATGCATGCCTTCTTGACATCAGCCGCTGTTGCTTTATTTATTCCTTCAAATAGGTGGTTAGAAACAGTCTTGCTACCTTTTCCCATTAAGAAATTGGAATGCTTATATTTGTGAGTCTATGCTTCAACTAGTGCCACTTTTAGAGTAATCACACTTTCAATATCTATGCAAACAGGGATGCTCGATTTTAGTGGAACTGCACAAAAAGTCCAACTGGTTCAACATTAGGAGCATGTTTTTTTCCAAACCTTTATATCCAATTGGTGGCACTATGAGCTGTTCATGACGAAGGTACATGGTTCGCTAATATCTTGCTGCTCTTTTTGTACTGTCATTAGATAGTAATACTAGTGGTTTGCATGTGAATTTATTGGCAGGGTGGACCTACATTGGAGGTGCAGGACATGATTCAATGATTGGATGCTCAATTTCGGTTGTATCGATTTCACCTCTTCCATCACTGCGAACATGGATATCCTTGGTCTGATGAAGAATAGGCGCTATATTTCTGGCCTGAACCAGCAAATCAATTCAGTAGGAAATTGTCCAGGGCAAAACATAACTGTATCAGATTGTCTAGTGCAGAATATGACAGATGCTAAGCGGAAGAGACATGTTTAAACGAAAAATACAAGGTGTGGTATATGTTTACTAGCTGCTTGATATTTGTGCAGACAGAGATGTCTGCCCATTGCTATTTGGCAAACAAACAAAGTGCCCGCAATTTTGGTTGAACTGCACAAGAGAATAGTATAGTCACTGCATGCAGTGCAGTTTGAAAATAGACACAAAAAGATTGGATAGTCACTTCATGGACTGCAGAAAAGTAGTACTGTACTATTTATTGGCCAACACTAGGTGCTTCATTGCTTTGGTCTGATTATACAATGAGCATCATTTTGCCTAAGTTAAAGTTTGTATTCCAAGAATAGTCTCGCCGTGTCATCGAGAGAAGACCAAATCATATTGCAGTGGATGTTCCCCCATCATGTGTGGTTCATTCTCATGGTTCCAGCTGTTGGTGAAACCACTTATGTTTGCAAGAGGAATTGTAGACTTCACAAACAAATTTCACTTTCAGTCTGTACTGAATGTTGGCCAAGATAAGCATCCATGTTAGTAGGAAGAACAGATGTTTTTTCTAGATCTTTGCTTTTGGAGCTACATATTTGTATATGATCTGTGAATCATTGAGATGCATTAACATGTTGATCTTATGTATGGGAATCATACGAGTTAGTTTTAGTTGCAACGCAAGATCCCAAGTGGCTAATCTTTGCTTTTGGAGCTAAATATTTGTATATGATCTGTGAATCATTGAGATGCATTAACAGTTACTTATTTCTGTTCGCTCAGTGTTTACAAGTTACTGATCGATCACTAGCTAGCCTAAAAATGCGCTCCTGGCAGTTTTATTTGCGACGCAAGATGTGAAGTGGCAGTTTTTTGAATAAAAATGCCAACCTCTGAAGAAACTGACAGGCAACACTATCGATCCTACACGGATAAAAATGCCTACCTCTGAAGAAACTGACAAGTTACACTGTCGATCCTACACGGATAAATAGCGGATCACGCACGTACTACCTCCTTTCCGGTTTGCAGGGCTCAATTCAAGAAACAACCTACTCGATCCTACATGAATAAATAGCAGATCACGCACGTACTAGTTGCAGGGCTTAATTCAAACCTCTCACCAACCAAGGTACTCCCATTGTCCGGGATTTATTAGTCTCGTGAGCAAAGCAGCAAGACCAAGGCATGTCAATAATTAACGGCATGCAGAAGTTTAAGCCTAATTAATTCCAGCGATTTAAGTGGCTGCATGCGTGCCCTCGGCTGCGACTCATTGCCTGCTGCTTCGCGTACTGCCTGCGAGCGATTCTAAGTGCCTGCATGCAGCCGGCCGTAATTAAGGCAGCTAACTGATGCGAAAAAAGATACGCTTTAAATCCGTGGAATCATTATTGACAAGGAGGGAGATGATTAAAGTGCACTCGTTTGACCGCCATGCCAGCGTGCGACCCAGACGGGACGGGATGGCACAGTCATAATTTCAGTTTCTCTAGTTTTCCACGGCAAGCTGGCACGCTAAGCCATTATGCATTGAATCCCGATGACCGTCGCGCTACCTTCCGCCTATAAGTACTATTTCCCGGCCTTCTCAGGTGCCACCGTGACCCAACTCGCCATATCCTCATAAGCTCCCACTGGCCCGACGTCGCTCGCCACGTCCGCCATGCCCCTGCCTTTCCGCGGTAGGCGATGCCGGAGGCGGTCACCGCCAGAACTAGTGTTCGGGTTTTCACCGGAAAGTAGACGGAGGGAGGAGGCATTCTATCTTTCTTTACATGGCAATGCGGAGATCGAGGAGTTGTTGGAGAGCGACCGCATGGCGGAGGAGCAGAAGTTGTTGTAGTGCGACTGCCTGGCGGAGGAGCAGCGTATCGCCAATTTGTGCCGCCAACGGGACATGGAGCAGCAGCGCACCGACGCTTTGAGTCGCGAGCAGAGCGCCTGCAACTGGGCCACCTACATGGAGGCCAGCGCCCGGCAAATAGCCCTGGAGGCTGTCGGGCACGCACGCCTACGCGACACCGATTTTTACTACCAGCTCGTCAAGTGGGTTTCCTGCTTGGAAGCCGAAGCTTCGATGGACTACCCCGGTATGGAAAGGGCCAACGCGCGTGAGCAACACGCCCTATCGCACCTCTGGCAAGTCCGAGGCGAGGCGGAGGACGCCGGTGCCGGCATTTAGCATGGACAACAGATGGCGGCCGGCATCGTCTAGTTAGCTAAGAGTAAGTTAGTACTTGTACGCTACTAGAGTGTTAGTCGGAGTAGATAGTTAACTTGGCTATGATGGTTGTCAACGTGGAAGTTCAGTACTATATATGTGGATCACACCTGTTACTTTGCTCTGAATGTTGAAATTTCCGTTTGAATGTATGGAATGGGCTGTTATTTTTTTAAATGGGTTGTATTTGTCCTCCACGGTTTAGAGGCTGACTTGTGGGCCTAGCAAGTTGACGCGTACACAATCAGGAGATGATTGTACATGGAGAGGATGACAGCAGGGACCCGCCAAGGTCATGGTAGTATGCAAGAAAGTGCCTCCTTATTTCAAGCCAATAAAAAATGGCTCCTCCTATTGGATTTCTGACATCTGGGTCCCATGCCATTGTCAATGTAGTCAATAAATGAGAGAATTGCACAACGAGCGGTTCACACCAGGGACCCAGCAGCTTGCCCAGTTATTTTTGTTTTGGGTTAATTTGATAAATGCCACTCAAAATCTGGTGTATCCGAGAAATGCCATTGCAATTTCCGAACTTTGAAAAATGCCATTTCATGCCATTTCTACTGGCATTTTTCGAAGTCTGGAGTGGCGTTTTTCAAAGTTTGCAAACTGCAGTGGCGTTTTTCAAAGTTTGCAAAAATTGCAGTGGCATTTTTCAAAGTTTGTAAATTTTTGGGGAATTTTTATGAATCTCCATAATTGGAGTAGCATTTATCTAATTTGTTTTTGAGACGGAAGCAGGGTGTCAACTGGGCTGTGCGGGACACTCTGGCCTGTCTAGACAGCCTTTTCTTTTATGTTTACCACAAACCAGCCCAGTAGTTTTTTTTCTTTCTGAAAATGGCTAGCCCAGTTCTTTTGTGATTTGTCAAGTAAGTCGCTTTATCAGGCCTGTTGGGCTGCAAATCTTTCAAGACGAGGAGAGCTTCATTTAGCTGGCCGAGAAAATGGCCAATCAGTAATGAGAAATGGGCTGTACATTTTTAAAACACATCAAACCGACAATTATTGTCAAATATCTTTTTTTCATTTCGAGATTTTAAATTGCATTGATTTTTATGCTTGGACAATTTATTGGATTTTATATTGATATACATTTATTTTCAAAATCAGTCTGAATGTGACTCAAAATTTTGGGATTAAAAACAGTTCAGACCGCACCAACATATGCAAAATTTCGTATAATTTTTTAACCGTGGCCACAATATGGGCTGTAATGCTAACATAAAGAATATGGGCTCCAAAAAAACCCATAAGAATTAGCAAATGGGCTGTAAATTATTTGAAATAATGGTAGATGGGCAGTATGCTCTTTTCCACAGATTTGAGGCTTTCCACAGATGGCATGTATACTGTAGGATTTGTGCAGCTCCTATCGGGATTTGTCGACACATTCGGGCGGCCTTGCTGGTTTAGTTTTACCATTGTCGAGATGTCTTGTAACCGGGATTCCGAGTCTGATCGGATTGTCTTGGGAGAAGTAATATCCTTCATTGACTATGAGAGCTTGTGATGGGCTAAGTTGGGACACCCCTGCAGGGTTTTGAACTTTCGGAAGCCGTGCCTGCGGTTATGGGCAGATGGGAATTTGTTAATGCATCTACCGCGTGTGTAGCCGTGATGGTATCTTCTCGGCGGAATCCGGGAAGTGAACACGGTGTTGGAGTTATGCTTGAATGTAAGTAGTCTAGGGTCACTTCTTGATCACTTCTAGTTCACGACCGTGCCTTGCCTTCTCTTCTCGCTCTCATTTGCGTAAGTTAGCCACCATAAATGCTAGTGCTAGCTGCAACTCCACCTCATACCTTTTCCCTACCTATAAGCTTAAATAGTCTTGATCGCGAGGGTGTGAGATTGCTGAGTCCCCGTGACTCACAGATACTTCCAAAAACAGCTTGCAGGTGCCAATGATATCGTGCAGGTAATGCAACCGAGCTCAAGGAGGAGCTTGATGAAGATCGTGTTCGTTATGTTGTTTCCGTTTCCAGTTGATCAGTAGTGGAGCCCAGTTGGGTCGATCGGGGATCTATAGCATTTGGGTAGTCTTCTTTTATTTTGGGTTCCGTAGTCGGACCTTGTTTGTATCTGGATGATGTAATGCTTTGTTCATGTATTGTGTGAAGTGGCGATTGTAAGCCAACTATGTATCTCTTTCCCTTATGTATTACATGGGTTGTGTGAAGATTACCTCACTTGCGACACGTGGGAGATATAGCCGCATCGTGGGCTTTATACTGGATGAATAGGAGCCCGTGGATGAACAGTCACTGGTGGAGACTGGAGGAGGTCGACGGTGGATGAACAGTTGCTCGTGGAGGCTGGAGGGGGTCGATGGTGGAGGTGAACAGTATCCCGTGGAGTCCCGTTTTGCGGTACGCCACACCCCTCCCGATGAACAGGACCACCGTTTCGACCGTAGCGCTCCAACAGAAGTCCGTTTCCTCCGTTTTGCGGTACGCCACACCCCTCCCGATGAACAGGACCCCCGTTTCGACCGTATGAGGTCCGTTTCCTCTATTTTGCGGTATGCCAGACCCCTCCCGATCAACAGGATCCCGTTTCAAATGTGGCCGGTCGAACACAAGGCCGTTTCCTCTGTTTTGCGGTACGCCAGGCCTCGTTTCCATCACATGTTCCATCCAAGCCCTCCCGATGAACACGAAGCATTCTGTTCCCTCCCCATGAACACGACACATTCTGCTGCCTCCCCATGAACACGATGACGACGTTGTTTCTCCGTTCCGACCCAGCCATGTACGCGAGCCCTGGCCGTACGTATGCGCGAGTAGGCGTTCGAGACCCCGCTCGTATGTACACATACGTGGCCGTATTTTCTTTCTTGCACCCTGGCCGATGTACGTACGTGTACATGCTACGTGCGCGCCTCTACATCCACCAGTATATATGTACGTACATGTTCGCGACCAGACTGACAACTATATGTACGCTTCGACAAGGTGGGTCCCGACTGTCAGGCACTTCCTTGCGTGCGAAGATGTAGCTTGTGGGTCCCAGCAGTCAGGGGCAAACATTTTTTTGTGAAATACGGTGGCCTGTCCGGTGGGTCCCCGTTGTCAGGTGGAGGAATAATTATTTTGCACGTAATAAGGAGGCTCTTCCTTCAGCGGCCGTGGACCCAGCTGTCAGCCGCTCCATGTGCAGTCCACGTCCGATGGAAGCCATTCCTTGACCATGTTAACCATGCCGCGTCGAGAGCAACAGGGCGGTGGACGACGGCGAGGCCTAGGAAGGGGACGACGCGGAGACGGGGAAGACGCGGCAGTGGATGCCCACACGTAGAGGAGTACAAGGGTTCGCTGGTTCGCGATGGTGTGAGGCTGCCTTCGCCGCAGAATAACAGGGGGTGTGGGTGAGTAGAGGCATGGCCTGGCCAGCGGTGGGAGTAGTAGGGGGCGGTAAGGCCTCCGCCGCATCGCAGCCGGCCACGGAAGGCAAGAGCACGAGGCACGACCGGCGCTGTGTTTGGCGGCTGGAGCAAGAAGATCAGAGGTTGAAGAAGCACTACGGCCGTTGGATGGACATTGTACGGTCACTAGAGCTAGAATCGTGCATATTGACTAAGTTGACAAAGCCCTCCGTCCCCGTCAACTTAGTAGGCCCACAAGTCAGCCTCCCACCAAGGTGGGTCCCAGCTAGCAAGGGGTATTCATTTTTTTGTGCGTAATAAGGAGGAACTTCCGGTGGGTCCGAGCTGACAGCAGGGGGAACTTTTTTTCGCGAAATAGGGTGGCCCATCGGGTGGATCACAGCAGTCAGGGGCAAACGTTTTTTTCGCGATATACAGGTGGGCGTCCGGAGGGGCCCTGCTGTCAGGTGGAGGAATAATTATTTTCCGCGTAATAAGGAGGCACTTCCTTGCGGCTGTCGTGGACCCAGCTGTCAGCCTCTCCACGTAAAGTATTCTTCCGATGGAATTCGGTCGTTGACCACATTGACCACGCCGCGCCGACAACACCATGCTGGTGGACGACGGCGAGGCCTAGGAAGGGGACGACGAGGAGCCGGGGAAGACGCGGTAGTGGATGCCCACGCGGAGAGGAGTACGAGGGTTCACTGGTACGGCTGTGCTGTTGTCGCCCAGATTAACAGGGGGTGTGGGTGAGTGGAGTGAAGGGATGGCCTGGTCATCGGTGGGAGTAGTATGGGGGAGGTGAGGCCTCCGCGGTAGCACAGCCAGCCACGAGAGGCAGGACCAGGAGGTACGATCGGCACTGCTTTGGGCGGCTGGAGCAAGAAGACCAGAGGTTGAAGAAGCACTACGGCCGTTGGATGGACATCGTACGGTCAGTCGAGCTAGAATCGTGCATATTGACTAAGTTGACAAAGCCCTTCGTCCCCGTCTACTTAGTAGGCCCACTATACTGGGTCCCAGCTAGCAGGGGGAGTATTCATTTTTTTGTGCGTAATAAGGAGGCACTTCCTTGCGTGCGAAGATATAGCTGGTGGGTCCGAGCTGTCAGCGGCGGTAACGTTTTTTTCGCGAAATACAGAGGCCATTTCGGTGGGTCCCAGATGTCAGATGGAGGAAATAATTATTTTGCGCGTAATAAGGAGGCATTTCCTTGCGTGCAGCCGTGGTCCCAGCTGTCAGCCTCTCCATGTACAGTCCACTTCATATGCATGTCGGTAATTGACCACACTGACCACGCCATGCCGAGAGCACCAGGGCGGTGGACGACGGCGAGGCCTATGAAGGGAACGACATGGAGGCAGGGAAGACTCGGCCGTTGTTTTTGTTTCCCAAGTGGAGGGGAGTACGACTGTACGAGGGTTTACTGGTTCGTGTGCCGTCGCCGGAAAATAATAGCAGGTGTGGGTGAGTAGAGGGATGGCTAGGCCAACGATGTGAGTACGGTGGCGTGGTGAGGCCTGCGCGGCAGCACAGCCGGCCGCGGGGAGGAGGGAGTAGGCAGTCCCGCCGGCGCTTGTTTGAGCGACTGGAGCAGGAAGAGCAGAGATTGAAGAAGCACGACGGCCGTTAGATGGACATCCAACAGTATGCATGCCATCTGTGGAAAGCCTCAAATCTGTGGAAAACAACATACAACCCATCTGCCATTATTTCAAATAATTTACAGCACATTTGCTAATTCTTACGGGTTTTTTGGAGCCCATATTCTTTATGTTAGCATTACAGCCCATATTGTGCCCACGATTAAAAAATTATACAAAATTTTGCATATGTCAGTGCGGTCCGAACTGTTTTTAATCCCGAAATTTCGAGTCACATTCAGACTGATTTTAAAAATAAATGTATATCAATATAAAATCCAATAAATTGTCCACGCATAAAAATCAATGCAATTTAAAATCTCAAAATGAAAAAAAGATATTTGAAAATAATTGCCGGTTTGATGTGTTTTAAAAATGTACAACCCATTTCTCATTACTGATAGGCCATTTTGTCGGCCAGCCGAATGAAGCTCTCCTCATCTTGATAGATTTGTAGCCCAACAGGCCTGATAAAACGACTTACTTGACAAATCACAACAGAACTGGGCTAGCCATTTTCAGAAACAAAAAAAACTACTGGGCTGGTCTTTGGTAAACATAAAATAAAAGGTTGTCTAGATAGGCCAGACTGTCCCGCACAGCCCAGTTGACACCTTGCTTCCATCTCAAAAAAATTAGATAAATGCCACTCCAATTATGGCGATTCATGAAAATGCCACAGCAATTTCCAAACTTTGAAAAATGCCACCGCAATTTTTGCAAACTTTTAAAAATGCCACTACAGTTTGCAAACTTTGAAAAACGCCACTCCAGACTTCGAAATATGCCACTAGAAATGGCATGAAATGGCATTTTTCAAAGTTTGGAAATTGAAGTGGCATTTCTCGGATACACCAGATTTGGAGTGGAATTTATCAAATTAACCCCAAACAAAAATAACTGGGCGAGCTACTGGGTCCCTGGTGTCAGCTGCTCGTTGTGCAATTCTCTCGTTTATTGACTACGTTGACAATGGCATGGGACCCAGATGTCAGAAATCCACTAGGAGGAGCCATTTTTATTGCCTTCAAATAAGGAGGCACTTGTTTGCATACTGCCATGACCTTGGCGGGTCCCTGCTGTCATCCTCTCCACGTACAGTACCAGTTAGTCGTGCTTCAAAACTGATCGGCATGCCATTAAAACATAAAGGTCGATAACTAATGTGGCACCTCAAGCCAACGCGGCCAGATCGCATTTTGCATGAGAAATTACACACCATGTTTCGTTGACATGTGGTCCCGTTCCAACATATCAGTGAGACGACGGCGAGTAGTAGGACTACTTTCGAACGGACGTGTAGGCCGGGGCGCCTATTCATGAACCGTGGCAAACTCACAACCGTCCACCGACTCTTCGCCTTTCCCTCTCGATTTGGAACTGCTGTCGCACGCTCTTCCTCTCCCTCCTTCATTTTCCTTCAGCCCTTCACCCTTTCTTCTGTCATTGTTCGATCGTCTTCTCCATGGAGGGAACAGGCCGGAAATGACCCCGTTATTCTTGCCCCGATCTGAACGATGACGTGGTGGAGGAACTCATTGATCGGTGCAACGTCATCACCTCGACTAGCATGGCAGGTTCGTTCAAGCCCATTCTCGACTCAACTAATAACATCATTACAAAGAACCCAAGAGTCAAGGAGTGGTTTGATCTCCCCTATCTTCTTCGCCGTGACCCTGATGACTGGGGCCGGCACTACGGAGGCCTCGCCCTGTGCCAGTTGATGCCGCTTGATAATGATACATATGATGTTAAGATGCACTACTAGAAAAAGGGCTATAGATGGGATTGACACTAATGGCGCACCAGACCGGTGCGCCATTAGTATATACTAATGGCGCACGACCTTTTGATACGCCATTAGAGCTGAAACTACTAATGGCGCACCTCGCCTAGGGTGCGCCATTAGTATCAAAAAAAATTTGAACTAGTGCGCCTGTCCAAACATACTAATGGCGCATCCAGACACAGTGCGCCATTACTAGTTTTAACTTGTAATGGCGCACCTGTCGGAAAGTTCGCCACTAATGTTGTTTTTTTATTGTATTTTTTATTCCTTTTTTTGCAAAACTACTAATGGCGCACTGTTCGACCATGCGCCATTACTAGTTTAAACTAGTAATGGCGCACTGTGGAACAGTGCGCCATTAGTATGTTTTTTTTTGCAAAACTACTAATGGCGCACCACCAGAAGGTGCGCCATTAGTAACCTGGATTACTAATGGCGCATTTAGAGTTGGTGCGCCATTAGTAAGTGGGCAGCAACAAGATATTTGGGACAGCCTCTCCTACCCACACTCACTTTCTCCCCACTTCATTCTCTCCACCTCCTCCTTGTCTCGGGTGCCTCCTCTTTTTCACCTCATTTCCACCATAGATTCATTCAATTTAAGTGGTTAAATTACCTTGTTTTGATAGGTAAGTAAGGGGGAAGCTATCTTTATGTTGTTCTCCCTACAACAATGTGCACATGCACTTTTTATGGCCTAGCTAGATTTATGTATGTTCGTGGTGTTGCATATGTTTGTGGTGTTGCATATGTGTTTGTGTTTGGTGGTGTACCGGTATTTGAAATGCGATAGTTGCCAATATTTTGCTGGAATGTTGATTCATTTCCGTTTCGGCGAGAATTTTGGCATTAAGCATTCTTTTTGGTCCTATTTTTAGTGAAAGTCATGCCAAATTTTTTCTTGGTTCTAAAATATCGTTTTGCTCTACCCCGCCGGCGACCATGGTCCGCACGATGACCAAAGGCATCGTGAATAGGTTTTTGAGGTCCGCGAAGGCCGAGATGCTTCAAAAGAACGAGACGGACATAAGATGTCCGTGTCGAAGATGCAAGCTGAAGAGCCTTATTGTGGACCCGGAATCCGGGCAGGTGTGGGACCACCTGCTCTTGCGTGGTTTCATGGATGGCTATCGGTGGCAAGGTGATGAAGATGACTACGAAGTCGTCCATGGGGGCTGGGCAAGAAATGAGGAAGGGCAGCAAGACAACCACCGCGGCTCGGGCGGGCGAGAAGACGAAGAATCCCCAGGAGATGATCACGACGGTGATGCTGTACACAGTCATCATGTAGAAGATGCAGGACATGATGATGAGGAAGATGCCGGAGCAGACGACGGGCATGATCATGAAGATGATGATGCCGGCGGAGCAGACGACGCTGGACCATCGATGGGCTGGGTGCAGGACCCTCATATTCAAGAGCTGCTTCTCAAGCAGACAGATAACGCAAGAGCTGCCGCTCAAGAGAAAGCCAAGATGGATCAACTTGAGTTAGACGCGGTTACTCCATTGTATGAAGGATGCAGGCCCGACGATACCCACCTGAAAGTAACGCTCATGGCTCTGGAGATGAAGGTAAAACACGAAATGACCGACGCATGCTTCGACGAGAACATATCATTCTGGCACGAACGTCTTCCCAAGGGGAACAAGTGCCCGACCAATTTGGAAGAGGCGAAGAAAATCGTGTGTCCTCTGGATTTACCGCACGTGAAATACCATGTGTGCATGAACAATTGCATCATTTATCGGGACGAGCACACGGAGTCTACCATATGTCCGGTGTGTGGCGTCACTCGATACAAGAAGAGGAAGAAAGCTCCTCGAAAAGTGGTGTGGTACTTTCCGATCACTCCTCGTCTGCAGCGGTATTTCACGGACCCTAAAGTAGCAAAGCTCCTGCATTGGCACGCGGATAGGGAGGAGAAGAAGCGAGAAGATGACGCAAATGATCCGGAGATAGATAAAAAAGACAACATGCTGAGTCACCCTAAGGATGCGAGCCAGTGGCAAGCGTTGAACTTCGAAGACCTAGAATTTGGGAACGATCCAAGGAACATCGTGCTGGGTGCGAGCACCGATGGAGTCAATCCATTTGGCAGCCAGAGAAGCACACATAGCACCTGGCCTATGTTTGTGTGGATGTACAACGTTCCCCCCTGGTTGCTCATGAAGAGGAAGTACATTCACATGAGTATGCTAATTGAAGGACCGAAACAACCAGGGAACGACATCAATCTGTATCTGGGGCTGCTGAAAGAGGAGCTTGACACGCTGTGGAAAACGCCAGCCAATACGTGGGACGCCACAGAGAAAGAATATTTCCCTATGAGAGCCGCACTGCTCACGACGGTGCACGACTATCTCAGTTACGGGTATGTCGCGGGGCAGGTGGTCCACGGATTTTGTGGATGCGTCAGGTGCATGGATGACACAATGTATCGCCAGCTAGATAGAGATCCCGGGTCTTCAAAGACCGTGTTCACGGGACATCGAAGGTGGCTTCGCGACAATGACCCGTGGAGAAAACGCAAGGATCTGTTCGATGGTGAAACCGAACCCCGAGGACGCCCGCGTACGAGGAGCGGCGAGGAAATAGATGAGCTGTTGAAAAATTGGAAAGATTGCCCACTGCCGGGAAAGAAGCAAAAGGCACCAGAGCCGGGAAAGAAGCGAAAGGCGCCAGAGCCGCTGGTGAAGGTATGGAAAACGAGGTCTGTTTTCTGGGACTTGCCGTACTGGAAGATCCACCGTGTGCCTCACAGCCTTGATGTAATGCATATCACGAAGAACGTGTGCGAGAGTCTTCTTGGTACGGTGCTCAACATGCCAGAGAGGACCAAAGATGGGCCGAAAGCAAGGGCAGACTTGAAATCAATGAGCATCAGGCAGGAGCTTCACGCTATATATGATGATGATGATGAGGCGAAGCAGGACACGGAAAGTCGTCGCAAAGGCAAAAAGGCCAAGAAGATCGGAAATGACTACCCTCCCGCGTGCTTCACTCTAAGTCAGGAGGAGATCGAGCAGTTTTTCACCTGCCTCCTAGGAGTAAAACTTCCTTACGGTTACGCAGGGAAGATAAGCAGATACCTAGACCCAGCGAGGCAGAAGTTCAGCGGGATGAAGTCTCACGACTGTCACGTGCTGATGACGCAGATACTTCCAGTTGCAATCCGTGGGATCATGGACGCGCACGTTCGTGAAACGCTATTTGGCCTATGCAACTTTTTCGACGTCATCTCTCGGAAGTCTGTTGGCGTGAGGCAACTCAGAAGGCTACAGGAAGAGATCGTGGTGATACTATACTCCGGAGCACCGTCTCGATCAACACCGAGAACCTGAGGCATCCTGACCAAGGGAATTTGCGCAACCTCCTCTTCACGAACCTGCACAAACGATACAAGTTCCCCGCTGAATTTGAAAACACAAGCCTCAAAGGGAATAAAGTGAACAATGCTGCCATCACGAAGATGAGCAAGGCCCTGTCTACTTGGAAAAGCAATGTGAAGAGAATGATCGAGAAAGGTGAGAGTTATGAGAAGATCAAGGAGAAAAATCCTTCGATCACCGAAGATGACTACAACGACTTCAAGATAAATTGCTCGAGCACCGCAAACTCCGAATCAAGTAAGTGGGGGAAAGAAAGGCGGGAGCTGAACTTAGGGGAACACACACTCGGTCCCGGCGGATACAGAGTGGTGGAGCCTATATGGGACAAGGAGGAGGCGGACCGTGCCGAGCAAGGCCTATCGCCCCTCTTTGATAAATATGGTGAAAAGTAGACCAGGAACTTTGTCAGGGCCCGGTACAAGAAGGACCCGAAAACAAAGGAGCTTACAATGGATCCGAAGACCAGGGTGCTTGAGCTTGTTCTGGTAAGGAATACACCCCCGCGTAATTAGCTCCATATAGTTGCATTCTAATTAATGAAGCCAAATTTCTAAATGGTTCACATTCCTTTTGCAGGCGACTGAAAGCAGTAGCGCAGGGTCGACTAAGAGCAACCCTTGGGACACCACTCTAAACAGGGCGTTGAATGTAATGAAGAACAAGGATAAGCTTAGTAAGCCGATGTCAGCTGGTCGTGTGGCCGGCAAAGGCTTGTCGACAAAATGGTCGTCATACTATAACACTGGTGGGCGAAAGGAGAAAAAGACCAGCTCGGAAAGCTAGGCGCGCGAGGTTCAAGAACTCAAGGCACAGGTGGCGCGGATTCCGGAGATTGTCCAAGAGCAAGTGCAACACCAACTCGGAGCGACGATCACCGCCATTGTGCCTACCTTGATCCAGGGGATTAGTGCGTGGATTGCGGGCGGCCAACAGGGGCCGCCCCCGATTCCTAGCTTCACGGCCAGCAACTCGCAGAACGCGATGGCGGGGCCATTGGTGTCTCTGACGGAGGCGGCATTGGTGTCTCCGATGCCGGCACGGGAGCTTAATGCACCCGGGTGTACGCCGGCCCGCACCTCTACAGCAAGCGGCCCCTCCGTCAACTGCACGCCCGCCGTTGGCGGTGCCTCGACATTAGCCCAGCTCGATGCCATCATCACGGTAACTAATTAAGCCTCTCTCGGCCGAGGACTTCATCTCCTTGCCTTGGACTGGGCATCCCTGACGCCCTACATGTTTTCGCAGGGCACCGCCGATGTTCCGTGCACTCTCCTGCACTTCGTGAACAACGAGTTGGTCGATGTCGCCAAGGGCAAAATCGTTCAACCGGGCAACCCCTTGTTCCACAGTACCCAGATGCCACCCAACTTGTTTAGTGTTCAACTGGTTCGGGTGCTGCCAGGCTGCGACGAGTTGTTACCTCCGATTCGACCCGTCGGGCCGACGATGATGACGTGATGACCCTCAGCGCCTGCCTGAGCTGGCCCCTACTTTGGCTGAAGAGCCAGATTCGTTTGGGGGGGGGGACACCACCCCAAAGACAACACCACCAGTCGTGCCGGTGCCAAGTCGGCCCCATGGCAAGACCGCCGCAACGGTGCCGGACATCCCTATGCCACTGGATCCAAACATGCATATGGCACAGGATTAGAACAACGACGAGGACGATACATTTGCCAAAGTCGATTAGTACTTTGCCGATCATGGGTACGGTGGCGACTTCATGGGGCCTCCTTCTCAAGAACCCAACCCAACAAAAGACGTGCGCGATCTAGCTGGTACCACGGAGAGGCCAAGTTGCAACAGGCGTCGTCTGCCATTCAGCTCTCAGGAGACGCCTCCAGCTGCCGACTTCACCGAGCCTCAGATAGGCGAGGTGCGAAATATTATCAGCCCCAACACACTCAAGAAGGCGGTTTGTGAGCAGAACTCGGTCCCATTACAGGAGAAGAAGAAGGCACGCAAAAGAAAGACTAACAAGGGTGCGGGCCAGCCGGCACCGAGTACGATCCATGCTTAGGACGGGCCACCTTCACCTGAGGATATCTCGAGGAGGGTGCATGTGGCGGGTAGGCCGATGCTACTGAGAAATATGCTCGATGCTGCAACCGGTGCTATGCGGAGTCTGCATGACAGTGTTCTTTCTCTGGAGAAGCGGCGTCTCGGAGAGAAGGATGTGGCATACCCGGTTTTCACAGCCAAGGTGCCAGAGGGCAAGGGCTTTGTGGATAACTCCATCGGGGGTACGATCGTCCTGTGGTTTGATGACATCCACGCTATGTTGAACCTTCATCCGCTGCACTACACCTTCGTTCGGCTATTTTCGCTGAGTATGGAGATGCGGATCATTCGCGACATGACCCCGGACATCGTGATAGTCGACCCCTTCTACATGCGTGCCAAGACCTTGGGCAACGCTGGGGACCGGCAAGTCGCTACTTCTTACCTCGAAGGCGTCATTCTGACAAACCAAGATAAGGATAACTTCCTCGTGCCTTACTTTCCCGAGTAAGTCCTCCCCTCAACCGCCCCGTAACATATGAATTCTTAGATTTCAATCGTTTTTCTTTTAACATTCCGTGTTTTCTGCAGTGACACACATTGCACGCTCATCCTCCTAAGCCCCAAATATTCCATGGCCAGGTATTTCGACCCGGACCATCAGTCGAACATAGACGACACAAATGTCAAGAAGGTTCTGGAGGCACCTTCACCAGGCCTATTCGTAAGTACGACAAGCACGTGTTCTCCCACAATACGACGTTCTGCTGCGTCAAGCAGCCGCCTGGTGGTCAGAAGGGTGCCTACTACGCCATCCATCACATGCGGGCGATCGTACGGGACCATCATCAACTTCTGCTACCGAGTAAACTCAAAGATTGGGCCGCGAGCGTGTCGGCAATCCAGGACGCGGACATCAGACAAGAATTCTTTCGCATCCAGTGGGAGTTTGCGGAAATCATCCATCAAGATGTCCTTTGTACCTCGGGCCAGTTCTACCTCAGAAATCAACCGTCCAACAGTGACATCGACACAATGCTACAAATGCAGGCTGACGACGACCGTTATTTCATGACACCCACGATAGACGGCGGCTGCATCCACGCTCCAGTCCCTTGAGTCCAGTCGAAAGTAGTGATGCTGTGTCTAGTTCTGAAACATCGATTGGCTCATGTTGTAATTAAACTTTAATGAACTTGTAGTATGTCTCTTTGGTTTCGAGAGTCGTTCAACTTAGATGTAATCGATGCTATTAATGTCTTGCTTTTCTCTTCCGATCGTTCTGTTGCATACTTATATATTGCTTATGTAGTGTCTGTGAATTGGTACTAACGTTTCGTTTGGCTACTGCATAGCGATGCCGTCGTATGTCGTGTACAAGGGTAAGGTTCCCGGAGTCTACGACGACTGGGAGGAGTGTCGGAGACAGGTTCACCGATTCAGTGGTAACAGTTACAAAGGGTACACCACTAGGGCCGAGGCCGAATCTAGATACGCCCGCTATCTAGCGGGACAGGGGAGGGAACGCTGGAGGAACCGGATGAAGACGACTTTCATCGTGATGATGCTCATCGTGATGACCGCAGCTCTCTTCTATGTGATGGTAGTTTAGATGATCGATATCGACTTGTAATGTGAAGACAAACTCGCAACTCGCGGTATCGAGACTTCTAATATAATGTTCTATCTTTCTTCGGTCTTTTCAATTCGGAGACTAATATGATGAATTGTATTCGGAGACTAATATGATGAATTGTATTCAGAGACTAATCTTCTATTGTACTCGATGAATCTGTTGTTGATGTGTGCTTTCTATATTTTGTCCAATTATACATTTTGTAACCTGTGCAAAAACAGAAAATTAAAAAATAAAAAAACCTAATATTCATACTAATGGCGCATCACATCACAGTGCGTGATTAGTATGCCAAAGAATACTAATGGCGCATCATTAAACAGTGCGCCATTAGTATGCCGGAGTTACTAATGGCACATCTTGCTGTTGTGCGCCATTAGTATGCCAAAGCACCTGGGTATACATGGCCCCCTGGGAGGCATACATACTAATGGCGCACTATTGTATATACTAATGGCGCATCTGAGGTGCGCCATTAGTATACCAGATACTAATGGCGCACCTGTGGTGCGCCATTAGTAAAATATACTAATGGCGTGGCACTAATGGCGCACCACTAATGCACCATTAATGGCCAAATTAGGTGCGCCATTAGTAGGCCTTTTCCTAGTAGTGATGCCATCGCTTGAGGGCAAGGCTTGGGCGGGCGCAAATGGAGATTGGGTTGTTTACATTGGGTCCAACTGCGAGTGGGAACTTGTGAATGTCTACACTCGTGACCGGGTTCCACTTCCAAAAATCTCAGCACACTGCCCAGAGGTTGAGCACATCGGTATTGTGCGCACGTTCAAATATGATCATTGTGACTGTCTTCACGGAAGATAGCAATTTGTTGAGTTCCCAACCGCTCTTGGAATTACAACAACTATCAAGTTGTTGCTATCTTCGATAAGCTTGTTGCCGTCCTTTGTGGTTTGACTCGATGGACATTGCTCAAAAATCAATTTCTGTACACGGATGAGTACTGTGATGCAATTCAATACGAGGGCCTTGTGTTTGCTGCCACCACTAGTGGCACTGTTTTTTCTTGGGATCCTCATAGTTTCGGTACGTTTGTCTTCCACTGTAATTATAATTGTTTCATCCACATGCATGCGGGTTAGCAAGTTTCCCTTTACTAAGTAACCTTCTTCTTGTGTTTCCAAGGTCCTGTGAACATCCCACCACCTATATTTGAAAAAATTTATAACCAAGGGGGAGATGACGATGGTTATGATCGCGAGCATGAGGACGAGCAGCGCCCATATACTCTGTAGCGCATGGCAATTAATTCCGATGGATCACCTCTTCTTGTGTGTATACAGCCCACTGATGATGTTACTGCTAAGAAAGCAGGTGTAATCTCCCATGGTCGCACTCTCCGGACCTATTCCAACACCCGTTGCATGGTATTCGGGATGGATACTAGTGTGCTAGCGCCAACTCCTTCTCCCTGGTACAGAATTGATAGTCTTGGAGAAAACTCACTCTTCCTTGGACAAAACAATCCGATGATGGTGAAAGGCGATCCAGCTGTTGTTGACACAACGTTAACAGTACTATTTATAAGAAGCAATTGTGTCTATACCTCTAACATTTGGGTGGTTCCCTAACCTGGTACTAATATAGTAGGCCGCTTCAGCCTGGATGATCATTCCTGCGTTGGTTTCCAGATCGACTATCGATGGCCCGTCCCAGAGAATCACTTGTGGTTCAAAGCAAGAGTTTCCAACGCCGAGGAATGGTTGAGTTGAAGTTCATTTCATTGCTTGTTATTTGTTGTGTGGTGAAAACTTTAGTATTTATAATGTATCCTCGTTGTCGATGCGGGATGATGACCTGTTGTATGTAATAAAATGATATGCGTGTGATAAACTTACTAAATTTATGAATGGCTTCTGAGTCGCTTCTCTAAATTTGTACTAGCTTCACATGCTTCACGCGTCAGGCGGGTGTTTTTACTGTTGCCATATGTTAATGTGTTTGCTGTACGTAACCAGCACCTCGAATCCTCGATACTTGTACTATATAGTAGGAATAAGTAGTAGGAGTAGTAGGGTGGCATGGGCTAGAACAAGCATTCACGTTCAGGAGTACGGCACACGCCACCACCACGACATCCATCTGACACCATATTATTTCTAGGAGTCCGTGCTAGAGCAATCTCTTCAACCTCGTCGTTTCTCTAACTTCAGCCATCGCGCGGCGGGTGAGGTGGGGGTTTGCCGATAGTCGGTTTCCTTAAATGCGGTCCAACTTGTAAGGCTAACTCCAACGCACGACCCCAAACGCACCTCCGTTTTGCACGAACTCCAACGATAATTTTGACTAGAAAAGCAAGACCAAAGAAAACAAGAACCACAAGGATACATTTTACTACTCCTGTAAGTTGGATTAGTGCCTTCTCGATGCATTCATTGTTGATCTGCGGAGGCTTGATCTTGCATCTGTGCTAGCTAAAAGTGATAGAACATCTACTAAATTGCGCTCTATCAATATATGGATGTACTCTTCTTCCCAATACAAAAACTTGCATCCATTCTACTCCCTCCGTTGCACAATACATGCCTTCTATTTTTCAAAATATATATGTATCTAGACATGTCTTAGTATATAGGTACATCCATTTTTGGACAAATGGAAGTCAAGTATTTTGGAACGGAGGGAGTACACAATAAAAATTTTAAGTTAGCACAACTAGTCTAATCCGAGAGCAGAACCGAAGATTTGGTCGGGTTCTTCCTCCTTTTGCTGACACGTGGGACATCCAGCATCCAGGTCATGTCATGAAAGAAAATAGAGTGGTAGTAGAAGCCACGAGATGTGCATCTTGGGTTAAACTGTAAATAGAATCTTACTACTCTTGAGTAACTCCAAAAGCGGCCACCGAAGATCTTTATTGGATTTGTTTTTCATCACCAGCACGTCGAGGTGAAAGATGTGCAGGTTCAGTGGGTCCTCTTGCGTTTTCACTGACATCTGGGGCCGCATGTGAGCAAACAGACGATGGGCTCCGCGCGTCCGCTGGCTGGCTGAGAAGAGAGATAGAGGAGGACTGTGCACGGACTGCAAGAAATTTGTTCTACGTACCTCGATATAGTGGGGTGGCATGGGCCATAACTAGCATTCACGTCTAGTAGTACGGCACACGCCACCCACATGAGTCCCATCCGACACAATTTTTCTTGGAGTCCGAGCTACAGCCATCTCTTCTCCCTCCTATTTTCTCAGCCATCGCGCGGTGGGCGGGGTGGGGGTTTTCCGATAGTCGGTTTGCTCAACTGCGGTCCCACTTGTAAGTGAAAATGCAACACCGCACGCATTCCCGCTTGAGCGGCGTGCCGGACCAACCGTGTGGGGGTGCGACGCGAACACGGCAGGCTTTTCCTTTTGAACTCGTAACTTGTAAAATTTGGTTCTGCTCCATGGCGTGACCGATAGATAGAAAGTAACGATTTTGCCTAGAGTAATGAGAAGTTTGGTTCTGGCGCCGTTCATGCATGGAGTACGTACGAAAATTATGAAGTTGATTCGAAAGGTAAGATAATTACTGTAGTATCATATACTACTACATGGATTTGATGGAAAGATAAAAATACATACGGATCCATCAACATTCAAGGACATCCTCATGCCCTAGTGCGCCGGGTCACCAACCGACGTGTGAGGAGCAGCGGCGTTGGCGGCGAGCTCAACGTTCTTCTGAACAGTGCCGTCCAAGGTTGCCCTGCGCTCCAAGAAGGCCAGTGTCCTATCATCCTCCTCTTGCATGTAGTAGTCCTTGTGGAAGATTTGCGCGTAGACGTGGGTGATTACTTCAATGGTGTCTTGCTGCGCCAGGTGCTGCGCGACGAGCGCGACCTCGAGGTGGACATTCTCCGGCGCGACGGCGGGCAGTCAAAGAGGTTGTTACCATAGTGTCCATTGAGGGTGGCGGGCATCGCAGAGCCTGGGCATGTCAGCTGGAGGCTTACGTCAAAGTCTTCTGCAAGCTTCTTAATGACGGTGAACTTGTCGAGGAAACCGACGAGGACCTCGTCGAACAAGGAGACGAAGCCATCGTCCAAGCGGCCCCTTGCCCTGGCGGCCTCAAGCAATACTACCTGGAGATGTTCCTTTGTGTCGGGCAGCAGGCCGGCGTCATGGACCATCTGGCACAGCCGGTTGGTGCTCGCGCTCATCGCCTCCATGGGTCTAGCGTAGCTTCTCGTCAACTGATATTGTGATTTGAGTGATCACTCAGCCCTTGGTTAGCGTGCGTAGGTGCGTAGGGTTTTGTACTACTCCTCAACCCTCTACTGCACCTACCTTTGGCTGCATGATAGGTGGGCCAACCACCCCCTGGGGCCATGTGTCATTCACCCAAACGAAGTTGCTGTAAGTCAATGAAGCCGCGTCCCCCTCCGTGCCGGTGCAGTATAGTCATCTCACCGGACCTCTAGTTGGGGCCAAACGAGAGAAGTTTGATGTTTACTGGTTTATTGGTCCCCTTTGCATTTTGCGCCAAGTTTTGACCTTTGATTTAACTAATAAAATGTTAATGCATGGAAACAAAAATGCTTTGTAAGTCACCTTACGAGAACCAAAAAATCCCAAAATACTTAGGTACGGTGCATTAACTCCCTCCTTGTTTCTTATTTCGTGACATATCAACCAATGAGAGATGTGGGCCGTGCATGCTTTCAATGACTTGAGACTACCAAGCATGACATGCAGTGTTTAGTTCATTGCATGTAATCCTATTAGTACTCTAGTTAGGAGTAGCAAAAAACATTAAGTTCTCTCACCGAAAGGAATAAAACACCATGTATTTATTTACAGAGGAAGCAGTACATTTTTGGTGACATGCATTACTAGATATTGCTAGTCAAATACTAAAATCCAGATGGACGTGGTAGTACTCCTAAATCCATACGGTGGTGCTACTAGTACTAGTAGTAGTACTACCAATGTAGTAGTAGGAGTACTAGCACTGTACTACCCGTTGGTCAAATTATGACGTGCTCCTCCTCACAGTGAAGTGACAAGACCCTGCATCGGAGATGACACCTGAGTATAGGCGCCGTGTTCGGCATACCATAGTCAGCCTCACCGTCTGCAGTCACTATCATCTTGGCTGTAGAGCTAGCCTGCTTACAAATAGCCCTGTTCGACATAATTTCCTATGCGTAGATGCTCGTGCATTGCACGGAACACCAAGATTGGGGGTGGACGGCTCCGGCAGCGGCCATCGTGCCAGATTTTTCCACGGCCTTCTACTCCTAGATGTGGTGGGGAGGAGATGAGGCTGATTGTGAGAGACAAGGAGTTGTTTGTAAATAGGGAACAAGTGCGGTCATCTTTTTGCAAAAATGGAGAAGCTTGGTTTGTATGCGTCAGATCTAGATCCGACGGCTATTGGTGGAAGATGGGAGGCACAACATCATCACCAACTCAGGACCTGTTTGATTCGCAGGATTTTGAAAACGCCTGAATAGGACACGGCAATATTACAAGTTTCAAACTGATATTACAAATGTTAGGAGTAATGCTACACCTACGAAGAGGGAATTACTAGGAAGTTTAGGTAAGAACTTTCATTACTTTAGGTGGATGCAGCATTATCGTACAAACTAAAATCCACTGCCCTGAAAAGTCACTAATGGGCAAATAAGTTTTCGAGTCTCTGGCCACTTGATGTTTCAAAAACAAATTCAGCTTCTGCGGAGAAATGAGCTCCACCGTGTACCCGCGCGGGTGTGGCTGGGCACGAAGCGTGAGTACGTACACGGTGCACCTATTCTCTTCTTGTATACGTACACCACCTACGTGGGGTTGTGTGAGAGAGATACAAACCTGGAGAGATATAGTGTGTGGGTTCTTGAGAGTTTTTTTGTGGGTGGGGGGGGTCAATCAAAAAAATTTAACATATGCAATGTGTGTGAAATAGAGTCCTGGATATAACATATATATATAGAGGGGGCGATCCACGAGAAGATAGTGGAGGTACAACGGCTTGAGGTGTCCATAGAATCGAAGAGAGGGATGATGATGATGATGTGTGTGTGTGTGTGTGTGTGTGTGCGCGCGCGCGATCGATAAAGAGTGCCATCGAATTTGTGTGTGCCCACGTCAAAGATATAGAGTGGCTGGCCTACTGGAACGTGAGATGGGACATGTGCAGTTTGTCTATGTGGCATGGATACCTACCTGCAGCGCTCGACTATCGGTGTGTGGTGGGGGAAGAGGGAGGCCCAATTAACTATAGAGGTACAATGGGTGGTATATGTGTGGAGGAGGAGAGAGGCCTACCTCATGTATTAAGGAGATCGATCTGCCTCATGTATTAAGGGAGATCGATCGGCATCCATGCATATGTGCAGGAGATGAATAAGGTTGGGAGAGAGACAGAGCTAGAGTATTGGAGGGGTGGTAGTGGAGTTGCTTCTAACAAATGGTGGGATAGGCTTGCTAGACAAACGGAGGGTACGCCCGCAATATCAATAAGACAGGAGATGGCTACTTGTTGTCTATGCACGTGCGTGTGGGAGACGGGCCAGGAGGCATGCACGAATGATGAGGGGGGACGATGTGGCTGTGGTAAGCAGACGTAACTACATAGGAAGATCAGTCGCCCTTTGTAAGAGAAAGGAGAGACATAACTTGTGAGGTACGTCGATCTATGGGGGGGGGGTAGTTAGAGTCGATCTAGGTATATGTTGGGAGATCGATCGGTATACATGCATGTCTGTGTTAGAAGCAAATGAGGCACGAGGAGAAGGATAGAGAGAGAGAGGGATGCATGTAGGAGGTGGTACGAGAGGCATAATATATCGAGGGGGAGGACTGTGCGAGTACGAGAACGACGAAAAGAGTGGTGGGAGTGAGGCATGGACGGTGATAAGAGAAGAGGGGAAGCTTGTGTTTGTGCTAGGCACACCTGGCTAGAGAGGCATATCGATCGATGTGTGCCGTAAAGAAGGAGCTGGGGGCCTACACGCACCGTGGATGAACGACCAAAAGTGAAAAGATGAATTTGCGCGATGGAGCTACAGAATGCTGAGGGAGGGTGAGAGGGATGCGGGCGTGTGCATGCACAAGAGAAAGTTAGCCCTAGCTACAAAGATAAGAGGGTTGTGTGGGTGTAAAAGACTAATAGAGATCATATATACTTCATTATAAAAAGCGAATTCGGATATTTGAAGAATTTATCATAGTGTTTCAAATCGATGGATGTGTGAATATATATATAACGGTGATACACATGGTGTGGTTATGAACATAGTATACTACATTTAATATATTTTATCTCTACTCTTATAAAAATGGAGTTGTTGATGATGGTGTGCCTGCCATCCTGCATTATCGGCCGTCTGATTTATATCTGGCGGATAGCAAGGAAACTATAATGGTTGAAGTTGGCAACAATCATGATTGTAGATTCTTATTGAAATAGAGAAACGAATTCAAATTTAGTTCGAATTGCAGCGGTAGTATAGACATGTGGAATGCACTAAAATGTTGGTGTGAGTAGGTTATATGCATTATACAGCAAGCGAAAAGATTTAATCGGACATAACATGAATTCATACTCCCTCCTTCCATCTATATAGGGCGTAATGAGATTTTTAAGACTGCCTTTGACTATTGACAATATTAATAGTACATGACATGCACAATGTGAAAATTATATCATTGAAAGAACCTTTCACATACGAATTTAATGGTGTGCTTTGTGTAAGTTGCATGTCATATATCATTGCTCTAATATTTGGTCAAAGTTAGCATCGAAAAATGCATTAGACCCTATATAGATGGAAGGAGGGAGTAGCTTTAAATAGCATTTGTATAGTAAAACGGGGCAAGACACTCTCTTTGTGTGGTGTGAATAGTTTCATTTTTTCATTTTCTTTTTGGTTGAGGGAAGTGCAAATTGATTTGGTATGTACAAGTACAATATTACAACATGTTAGGCTTGTCCCTAAAATTCAACCCGCGTCTTGTTATATCCCGAAAATTCAGATATCGTGCTCCCAAAACAGGCGCCTTCACAACCCGCGCCTTGCTATCCCGAAATTACAACGCGCGCGAAAACTCCCTCCAGCTGCCAAATCCCGACATGTGAAATCCCCCTTCTAACCCTGAGCCGAAAGGGCTGCTAGTTCAAATCGGTGGGGGGTACTTTTGTAACACACCCTATGTCGGTGTCAAAACCAGCGGATCTCGGGTAGGGGGTCCCGAACTGTGCGTCTAGGCCGGATGGTAACAGGAGGCAAGGGACACGAAGTTTTACCCAGGTTCGGGCCATCTCGATGGAGGTAAAACCCTACGTCCTGCTTGATTAATATTGATGATATGGGTAGTACAAGAGTAGATCTACCACGAGATCGAAGAGGCTAAACCCTAGAAGCTAGCCTATGGTATGGTTGTTGATGTGTATGTTGTCCTACGAACTAAAACCCTCCGGTTTATATAGACACCGGATAGGGTTAGGGTTACATAGAGTCGGTTACAATGGTAGGAGAACTAAATATCGGTATCGCCAGGCTTGCCTTCCACGCAAAGGGAAGTCCCTTCCGGACACTGGACGAAGTCTTCAATCTTGTGTCTTCATAGTCCAGGAGTCCGGCTGAAGGTATAGTCCGGCTATCCGAACACCCCCTAATCCAGGACTCCCTTAGTAGCCCCTGAACCAGGCTTCAATGACGATGAGTCCGGCGCGCAGATTGTCTTCGGCATTGCAAGGCGGGTTCCTCCTCCAAGTACTTCGTAGAAGATTTTGAACACAAAGGTAGTGTCCGGCTCTGCAAAATAAGTTTCCACATATTGCCATAGAGAGAATAATATTTACAAAAATCTAATCTGCTGACGTATTCCGTAGTGTGTCACACCACGGCCAAGCCTTTATCTGAGTCGTTTCATTATCCCACCTCAGCGCGTCATGCGAGGCGGTTTCCTTGGCACGTCTTGTTAAAGCAGAGATCGTGTCCCCTTATTCCGGGATTCTCATCAATACGGGCATGGGTAACCCAACCGCGCCATTGATTATGGCGCTTGGGAGATAAGTGAGTTTTACTAGGCTGGTGGGGACACGTAGTTGCGTCCGCCCATATAAGGGGATAAGGATCCACCTTCTCACCTACGCCTTCTTCCTCCCTTGCTTATCCATTCACGCGGACCCGAGCTCTAGCGCCCAAGTCCGCATTCCCCATCTCAACCTTCTCCAGCTATGTCCGGAGCGGGAGGCAAGTGGATGGCCTCCTCCGTTACGGAGGGGCACATAAAAAACCTAAGGAAGGCCGGATACCTGACTAACGACATTGCGCGCCGGCTTCCCGAAGAGGGGCAGCTCATCCCCACCCCTAGGCCCCATGAGAGGGTAGTGTTCCTCCCCCATTTCCTTCGCAGACTGGGTTTCCCTCTCCATCCATTTGTCCGGGGGCTCATGTTCTACTATGGTCTGGATTTCCACGATCTGGCCCCGAATTTTGTCCTCAACATCTCGGCGTTTATCGTCATGTGCGAGGCTTTCCTCCGCATCCGCCCCCATTTCGGCCTATGGCTCAAGACTTTCAACATCAAGCCGAAGGTGGTGCGCGGCAACCAGGCGGAGTGCGGAGGCGCCATGGTGGGCAAGATGCCCAACGTCTTATGGCTCGAGGGCTCCATTGTGGAGACCCTGAAGAGGTGGCAATCGGGGTGGTTTTACATCACCGAGCCGCGCGACCCTAAGTGGGTCGCAGCCCCCGAGTTCCGGTCCGGCCCCCAATGCGGGTCACGTCCTGGAAAGAGATGACCTGTCATGGGGCAGCAAAAAGGAGGTGACCGGACTGCAAACATGCATCCAATCCCTGGTGGACAAGCAGCTCAGGCTCGTCAACGTAGTCAAGGTTATGCTCATTCGCCTGAGCCTCCCGTGTGAACAACGGGCCTTCAATCTGTGAGAGTTCAATCCTGCGCAGCACCGAACTCTGAGCAGGCTCTTCGGAAGGTGCTTTTCAAGGGCGCCGAGGCTCCTGCATCCGCTACCAAGGATCATGGATTCAGCGCGCAGCATCACGCTAGCGCGGTAAGTTTCTTGTACCTTTTACAAGGCACTAGTTTTTCATAGTTTAACTCTGTGCAGGATTTAAGCTCCCTTACCTTTGACAGGATTGGCAGGCGAAGTCCAGACGGATTGACTATCCGGCACCATTGCCTGAAGACCCAACCGATGCCCTCTTGGTGAAGCTGCTGGTTCCGGCGCCCTATGTGGTGCCGGAGAAGAAGGCCAAGAAGAAGGCCACGGGGACTCGAAAGAGTGCCCGATGCCCGGAGGTGTTGGATTCACCATCCGACGAATCCAAGACGCACTCCTCCCATGAAGACGAGGAGGAGGAAGAACAGACCCCTCCACCTCTAGCGGGGGAAGGGAAGAAAAGGAAGGCTGCCCCAACTGGGGAGGCCGAAGGGTCCAAGAAGGGGAAAACCCTTCCTCCGGACTACTCCACCGACGCCGACGACGGCGGAGAGGAGTGGGCACCCAGGGCCAAGCCCCTGGCCAAATCGTAAGTATCCGGATACAGGAGTAATTCATAGTAATCGTTTATTGCACAGCCTTCCCTTATGTCGAATATGTCTATGCAGCCCTCCCAAAGACCGGCTCAACGCGTCGTCGAACGGCTCATTGGACTCGTCGGAGGTGAACTCGCTTCCGACGGCTTCCTCCCCCCGCCCTACGGACGACACTGAAGTGTTGTCCCAACAGGTTCCAATCCGGGAGGAGGTGGTCCTGGAGGCGCCGCGAGGCGACCTCCCGGACTCCAGGAGTAAAGGGGATGAAACCCCCCAGGGCTCCAAGTCCGGCCCTAGGCCGGACACCGCTCCAGAACTTTCAAAGGTTCTAGAGTCCGGCGGGGGACCTCCTTCCAAGAGGAGCAAGCCCACCGTGCCGGTGACCTCCGTCCAACTGGAGGCGCCGGACAATCTGTTGGAGGCGCTCCAAGGCGCCTCCATCGACGAGGGGCACCGCACTATTATGAGTGCGGTGGTCCAGAAGGTTCAGTCCGCCAAGAGCGGACTGACGGAAGCCTGTACTAGCCTTTTGAAAGGCTTTGAGGTAAGTAAAGAATGTGTAAATAATATTACCGCATAGACAGTAGCCCCTGATTCTCTATTTGGCGTTCGGGAAGAAAAGCCGAATAGAGGATCAAATAAAATTCGCAGGAGTCTAACAAAAAGGAGTCAATATGCGTGTGCAGGCTTCCCTACTGGCGTCCGCCGCACTGACTGTTGAAGTGGACACGCTAAAGCAGAACCTCGAGCGGTGCGAGCAAGAGCTCGGTCGTGCCAAGAAGCAGCTCGAGGATAATGAAGGTAAGAAATACCTTGTTTAAATATATATAAAAAGGTGCAATTGCCAAAAAATGATAGGATTATCATGGCTATTGTAGGGGCCACGTCAGAGGTGGCGACCCTTAAGCAAGCGCTGCTCGAGGCCGAGAAGACGGCGGCCACGGAGCGCACTGAGCCGGAGAAGTATGAGGCCGAGGTTGGCAAGGTACGGCAAGAGCTCCAGGCTCTCATGGAAAAACATGAGAGTTTGGAGCTTGACTCAAAGGCGCGAGCGTCCGAGCTTGCGGTGGCTATTGAAAATGCCAAGTCTGCCAAGGCCGAATCCCAAAAGACCCTCTAGGAGTTGGATGAGGTGAAGAAGATAGCGGCGGGTAAGGCATTCTTTATGCAAAGCAAACACATAAACATGAGTTACTTGTTACTTACCCGAATCCGGAGCTCTCCAAGAGCATTCGCAGATCTTCCCCAGAGTGTGTCTGATGCCGCCGCATTCTATCGAGCCGAGGAGGGCAGCTCGGCAGAGGAGGTGTATTGGTCTCAGTATGCTAAGGCCGGACACCCCATGCCCCTGAGCGACCAGCTGAAGCAACTGGTCGAGCTCCACAAGGCAGCCGAACAGGCCATGAGGGGCCTCATAGTTCGGCTATGGACTGGAGAGGCTCTGCCCAGGAGCGATTTTGGGCTGGTGCGGCGGCTGGTGGAGGCCTGTCCAAGGCTCGAAGTCATCAAGCGCTCCGTCTGCATTGAAGGTGCCCGTAGGACCCTTGCCCATGCTAAGGTGCACTGGGGCAAGCTGGATGCTGAGAAGCTTGTGAAGGACGGGCCACCGCCGGGGAAAGAGCATCGCAAGCCCGAGAATTATTATAATGATGTTCTGAAGGGTGCCCGCCTTGGGGCGGATGAATGTTCTAGGGATGTAATTTTGAGTAAAACTCGTTCGTTTTGTCCGATGCGCTAAAAACTTGTTCATATGCGCTAAGCAATGCTGTTTTGAATTTAAAATATTACCTTCTGTGCGGCTATTTTTAAATTCTGAGAAGCTTGTGAAGGACGGGCCACCGCCGGGGAAAGAGCATCGCAAGCCCGAGAATTATTATAAGGATGTTCTGAAGGGTGCCCACCTTGTGGCGGATGAATGTTCTAGGGATGTAATTTTTGAATAAAACTCGCTCGTTTTGTCCTGTGCGCTGAAAACTTGTTCATATGCGCTAAGCAATGCTGTTTTGAATTTAAAATATTACCTTCTGTGCGGCTGTTTATCAATTCTGAGAGATGGCGAGTCGTCGGCTTCAGCCCCCATGCCGCTAGTGCTGGGGTGTTCGGGGATAAACCTGAGCGCTCTTTTTCCCATGTTTGGGTCCTTCGAGGGAGGCGCTCAGTCCAACGAACAACGCAATTGGACTATAATGCGTAAACACTCTCACTTAGCTATAGAATTCTATAATTTTAAATTTCGGCGAAGCCCCTAGTATTCGGAAGACCGAGTTCGGGGCGCTATCCAGGCCTTGGCCAGACAGAGCTGACTCCTCGCCCTAAGTGGCATAAGTCTTTAAGGACTCGAAAAAACCTCTCGAACAGCGACCAGCTCTTGCTTCATCATGACAGTCAGTTTTAGCTTTCTCCACTGAGGTGCTCGCCCCAGGTCAACTGGGGCACAATCGCAATGGTTCTCCTAGTGCTACCATAGCCGATATAGCGGAACGTAAGGCACAAAAACATTGGAGCCGATGCATATAATGCTATAAGTTTGGGGTGCCGCACTTGTTAAAGTGTTCGGACTTCTCAGACCATGTTGTGGGGTACTGAAGCCCCTGGCATATTTTGGCCGTACCAAAGTGTACGGGTGCAACATGTCGTTAAGGAACATATATATATATATATATATAAAGAGTAATGCAAAAATAGACAAAAGCTATGCATTGTTTATTAAAAAGGGCTGCGATCAAGGCAGAACGATACAAATAATGCGATAAGCAAAAGGTTGGACTATTTAACATGTCCGCTTTAGGGGCAAGATGCGGAATAATATGCGAAACAGGTATACTGCTCGTGATAGAGACCACCTGGGAGTTCCGTAATGCGGCGTGGCTTGTCTGCTTCCCTGGTTCTTGCATCGTTCGTGCGGCAACTGAACTGCCGAACAGGCCTTCCGAAGAGTGGAGTCCTGAAAGTAAGAGAAAATTAAAAAATCGGCAGCCCCTGGTGTGGTTTAAGCCGTGTTTCGGGCGTGCCGTGATGGTGCCCCTCCCCCTGTGCCCATGGTATCTCTAGAGCATAGTTATGTATGCGAAGTACTGGCGTCGCCTTTTTGCGAGGGTTGGGGTTGGGGCCGCATTGCTACGCCTGCTTGGATCGTGCCAGGCGGTCTTGTTGTAGGTTACTCCGGGTGCGCTTGACGTTGTCCGGTCGTTTAGTGGCCGGACTAGAGAACTGCCTGCAGAGGCTGCTTTGTACTTCCGCTGCAAGGGCCGCCATGTGCTTCTCCGTTCGCAGGGAGCGTTCGGTGTTTCCATTGACCGTAATTACTCCTCGTGGCCTGGCATCTTGAGCTTAATGTATGCGTAATGAGGTACCGCATTGAACTTAGCAAATGCGGTTCGCCCGAGCAGTGTGTGATAACCACTGCGAAACGGGACTATGTCCAAGATTAACTCCTCGCTTCGGAAATTATCCGGGGATCCGAAGACCACTTCAAGTTAGACCGAGCCTGTACAGCTGGCCTCTACACCTGGTATTACGCCTTTAAAGGTCGTTTTGGTGGGCTTAATCCTCGAGGGATCTATGCCCATTTTCCACACTGTATCCTAGTAAAGCAGGTTTAGGCTGCTGCCGCCATCCATAAGGACTCTAGTGAGATGAAATCCGTCAATAATTGGGTCTAGAACCAATGCGGCGAATCCGCCATGACGGATGCTAATGGGAGGGTCCCTTCGATCAAAGGTGATCGGGCAGGCTGGCTCTACCGCATGCGGCGAATCCGCCATGACGGACCATGGGTTGAACTTTGGGGCGACTGGCCCTACCGCATATACGTCCCTTAACGCGCGCTTCCGCTCCCTTTTGGGGACGTGGGTTGCGTATATCATGTTCACCGTCCGCACTTGTGGGGGAAAACCCTTCTGTCCACTGTGGTTCGGCGGCCGGGGCTCCTCGTCATCATCGCTATGCAGCCCCTTGTCTTCATTTTCAGCACTTAACTTGCCTGCCTGCTTGAACACCCAACAATCCCTGTTGGTGTCATTGGTCGGCTTTTCGGGGGTGCCATGTATCTGGCACGAGCGGTCGAGTATTCGGTCCAAACTAGACGGGCCCCTAGGATTCCTTTTGAATGGCTTTTTCCGATGACCGGATTTAGAGCCTCTGAATCCGGCATTAACTACCGTATCCTCTGCATTGTCACCGTTAATGCAGCGCTTCTGGTTGTTGTGATGCAACCTGCCACTACTGTCCCTGGTGTCTGAATTACCAGGGTTCTTGGTCATATTGTTGCTACGAGCAAGCCAACTGTCTTCTCCCGCGCAAAAGCAGGTCATGAGTGTCGTGAGTGCTGCCATAGACTTCGGCTTTTCCTGTCCAAGGTGCCGGGCAAGCCACTCATCACGGATATTGTGCTTGAAGGCTGCTAGGGCTTCAGCGTCTGGACAGTCGACTATTTGATTTTTCTTTGTTAGGAATCGTGTCCAAAATTGCCTGGACGATTCATCTGGCTGCTGAATTACATGACTTAGGTCATCAGCGTCTGGGTATCGCACATAACTGCCCTGGAAATTGTCGGGGAATGCGGCTTCCAGGTCCTCCCAACAACTGATTGATCCCGTTGGCAAGCTGTTAAGCCAATGCCGACCTGGTCCTTTAGCCTTGAGTGGGAGGTATTTGATGGCGTGGAAATCATCGCCGCAGGCCATGTGGATATGAAGGAGATAGTCCTCGATCCATACCGCAGGGTCTGTTGTGCCATCATATGATTCAATGTTTACGGGTTTGAAACCCTCGTGGATTTGTTGATCCATTACTTCGTCTGTGAAGCATAGTGGGTGTTCGGCGCCTCTGTACTGGGCTATATCACGACATAGCTCCAATGAGCTTTGTCTACTGTGTTCGGCCCTGCCGAATTTGTGGCCGGCGTGATGGTTACCGTCTCGAGCCATGGGGTGCCCACGCGATCCATAGATCGATCTTGTTTGCCTTGCCTTGTCCTCCAACATATCTCGTAAGTCCGGCGCATATTCCCGTGCCTTGGTACGGGGTGTGGCTTGAGTGGATGGCCGAAAGGCCTCTCTGTTGTGGCCACGGGGTGGCCGGTCGGCCGCATCAAGTGCTTCCTCCTCTAATTGGTGTAGCAACCTGCGCTTTGGGTAGCTCTTGGAGGGGCGTTCGAGTTTATGCTCTTTGGCCGCAAGGACTTCAGTCCATCTGTCGACTAGCAAATCTTGATCAGCTTTAAGCTGTTGCTGTTTTTTCTTGAGGCTTCTTGCCGTGGCTATAAACCTGCGTTGAAAACGCTCTTGCTCGACGGGATCCTCTGGCATGACGAATTCGTCATCGTCGCGGCTTGCCTCGTCTTCGGAGGGAGGCATATAATTATCGTCCTCGACCTCTCTGTCTGCCGCTCTCTCATGAGGGCTAGTTTCTCCATCCTCCTGTGCTAAATCTTGCTGGAGGGGGTTTTCTTCGGCATTTTCCGGAGTATTGTTATCTCCCGTGCTGGAATCACCGTGTTTGTTTTCCCAGGATTTTGAGCGGCGCCGCTGACGCCGACGCTTAGGCTGTTTCTTGGAGGGGTCATCCTCCACTGTTCCATCGCCATCTCCCTCTTTTGGGGTGTCCACCATGTATATGTCATATGAAGAGGTGGCTTTCCAGGGCCTGATAGGCGCTGGTTCTTCATTGTCTCCTTCATCGGCGCTAGGTCGTCGACAGTGGCTACAAAGTGGGTGGTGGGTGGGCTTTGAATTTCTTCATCGTCCGAATCCCAACCTTGCTGGCCGTAGTCCAGCCAGGGCTCTCCTGATAAAGAGAGAGACTTCAGTGTCTTTAGAATATCGCCAAAAGGCGAGTGCTGAAAGATGTCCGCGGCAGTAAACTCCATGATCGGCGCCCAATCGGATTCGATCGGTAGGGGCACGGAGGGTTCGGAGTCCGAAGAGGAGTCCGGCTCCTTGGAGTCACGAGTCTCGCGGAGTGCAGGGCTGGTGTTTGGCTCAATCGCCATAGGGGTCGCAGCCCCCGAGGTGTCGTCCAACTGCCCATCCTCGATCAGCGCAGTTGGCTCCGAATTAAGGGTCGAAGGCGATGCAGGTGCTGCCTCCAGGGCACTGTTCGGCGGCAGAGCTAGATCATGCTCGTCGGGACAGTGCGGCGCGCTCGGCAGGGGCTCGAATCCGTTGAAGATCAAGTCCCCGCGGATGTCAGTCGTGTAGTTTAAACTTCCAAATCTGACCTGACGGCCAGGGGCGTAGCTTTCGATCTGCTCCAGATGGCCAAGCGAATTGGCCCGTAGTGCGAAGCCGCCGAAGACGAAGATCTGTCTGGGGAGGAAGGTCTCACCCTGGACTGCATCGCTATTGATGATCATTGGAGCCATCGAGCCTGACGGGCGACGGCACAGAGGAACTCTCAATGAAAGCACCAATGTCGGTGTCAAAACCGGCGGATCTCGGGTAGGGGTTCCCGAACTATGCGTCTAGGCCGGATGGTAACAGGAGGCAAGGGACACGAAGTTTTACCCAGGTTCGGGCCCTCTCGATGGAGGTAAAACCCTACGTCCTGCTTCATTAATATTGATGATATGGGTAGTACAAGAGTAGATCTACCATGAGATGGAAGAGGCTAAACCCTAGAAGCTAGCCTATGGTATGGTTGTTGATGTGTATGTTGTCCTATGGACTAAAACCCTCCGGTTTATATAGACACCGGATAGGGTTAGGGTTACATAGAGTCGGTTACAATGGTAGGAGATCTAAATATCCGTATCGCCAAGCTTGCCTTCCACGCCAAGGAAAGTCCCTTTCGGACACGGGACGAAGTCTTTAATCTTGTGTCTTCATAGTCCAGGAGTCCGGCTGAAGGTATTGTCCAGCTATCCGAACACCCCCTAATCCAGGACTCCCTCACCGTACATTTTGGACAAGCGCGTTCCTAAGTCATGCTTCACCCCCTCCCATCGCCCCCTTTTCGCCATTCGAAATCCCAGGCCGCCATAACCTCTGCACTGCAGCTGCGAAACCCCACCCTCCTCCGTCTGCGACGTCACCGCTGCCCAGCTGGAGCCTCTTCCCCAACGACATCGTCCACCGCAACATCTCGACGTCCCTCGTCCACCTCCCAGATGAGGATCTGTTGTCCATCTCGCCGTCCTGCCGGTTCAGCCGCCCCATCCTCCACCTCCAAGGCGGTACTCCGAAAATTCGCCTCGTCTATCGCGGCTGCTCCATCCCCACATCGCCGCCTTAACCTGCTCCACTAGAACCGCACCATCCTCACCGACTCCTCGGATGAAGCCGAGGCCCACTCGGCGCCACCAAAGAGGTTGTACACTCATCGCATCGCACCTTCTCCTTAACTCGACCTCCCGGCGCCGACGGTGCTCCATCCTGCACCCCCATGGAGCGGCTACCTTGAAGCCGGCGCCGCGGGCGACATCTCCACGGCGGCTCTCCCCTAGTGCGAGGCCCCTTCGGCGGTGGCGTACATACCTGCTGGATCTGCTACTACTGCTCCGGCTCTCGCTCGATCGCTCGCTCGCCCAGCTGCTGCTGCTGCTGCTGCTCTCCCCCTCGCTCGTCCTGCTGCTCTGCTCCGATTAAGCCACGCTTCAGTCGACTGAATCGACATTTGGGTTAGTCGATTTTCAGGGGTTGGCGCACTACTAGTGAAAAGCCTAGCAGCAGCGCGGGTTTTGGGCCTTTTAGTAGCGCGGGGGCCGGCCCCTCCAAGGCACTACAGCTAACGTATAGCAGTAGCGCGGGTGCCACCCGCGCTACTACTATGTCCGTTAGTAGTAGCGTGGGTAAAAACCCGCGGTACTACTAACCCGTGCTTTTTTTCGATTGAATATTTTTTCGATTTTTTGCCCGAATTTTCAAATTTCTGAATTACTTTAACCTCTAATCTCTAAACAGCCCTCAGCGCTGCTCAATTTAATCTCTAATAACCCCTCATCATTCCAAATCATCTAACTTCCCGAACGGTCACCCATCCTCTCACTACTCTAGCCTGAGCACGCCTAACTTCTGGGTTCTATTCTCCCTCGATTCCATGTCTGCACTTGTTGTTTTCTTGACAATAGTAAGATGTCAATCCTATTAACCCTCGGGAGTTTAGCTTGAGCATGAAGTCACACATTTAACTGTTTGAGTGTAAAATTATTGTTCTAAAAAAATAATTATTTAGTAACACTAATATTTCTTGGATAAGTAGTTTGACCACATTTTGACCACAGTTTGACCACAGTTTGACCAGATTTGACCATTATTCCAAAAAATTAAAGTAATTATTTAGTAACACTAATATTCTTGAATAATTATTTAGTAACACTAATACTTCTTGAATAATAAGTTTGACCATAGTTTGACCAGATTTGAGCAAAATTAAAAAAACTAAAATTTGAGTATAACTTTTTTCCTTTTAGAATTTGAGGATTCTAAAAATTTGCAAACAGGCCGTAGGCGGTCTCCATCGGATGCGGATTTTCATGCTGAACATTTTGATATATTATACGTTTTTCCTGACATCGTATGCTAAAGTTATAGCCGTTTTACATTTTCCTACACTTTTTGCAAAATATGTCCAAATTTAAGTTTTTAAATTTTCCTAACTAGTAGACGTAGTAACATAACTACTTCTCGAAGGATTTTAATTTTTGAAACGTTTTGATATATTATATGTTTTTTTCTAACATCATATGCAAAAGTTATAGCCGTTTTACATTTTCCCTACACTTTTGCAAAACATGTCCAAATTTAAGTTTTTAAATTTTCCTAACTAGTAGATGTAGTAACATAACTACATCTCGAATGATTTTAATTTTTGAAGTTTTTATCATTTTATTTTGCTCTTTACAAAACCGAAAAGGCGATCCATTGGGGGGGGGGTAGAGTTTCAAAATGGGACCTTCAGTAGTAGCGAGGGTTTTTACCCCTTGCTACTACTATGGCATGTCCCGGAGGGGCACGGTTGAGACCTGCGAGGGGTAAAAACTTAGTAGTAGCGCGGGTTTATAACCCTCGCTACTACTATGGCATGGCCCAGGGGCACTGCCGAGACCGCTTAGTAGTAGCGAGGGGTAAAAATCAGCGCTACTGCTATCGACTTAGTAGTAGCGAGGGTTAAAAACCCGCGCTTCTACTATGGCATGCCCCGGGGGGCACGATAGAGACCGCTTAGTAGTAGCGAGGGTTAAAACCAGCGCTACTGTTAACAACTTAGTAGTAGCGAGGGTTAAAAACCCGCGCTACTAGTAAATAGCAGTAGCGAGGGATATAAACCCGCACTGCTAGTAAGCGTCTGTGTATAAGCTTTTCCCTAGTAGTGGGGGGGCGCTCGCCGGAGTTAAGGAAGAACCACCCGCAGCGGGGACGGGGGCTCACCGGAGAGGTACCCCACTATCTATCTTAGGGTTCAGGGTGGGGGGCGGTGGGCGGTGGGCCTAGAGGGCTGGTCGGGGCGGCGGTGGCAAGTTGTTTCGGGGCGGCGAGGCGGCGTTGGGGCCGGCGGTTTGGCCGGTGGTGGCTGGCGGCTCAGGGGGGTGCAGGTTGAAGATGAACTGCAGGCCCTCCCTAGACTACATGTCAAGTGCCTCTCTGCTACCATTGCGTTCAGTTTCTATAGTAGCATTCAGATTCCAGAGTAAATTTCAGTTTCGACAGTTAAGTTCAGAGTCAACATTTTTTACCTCATCTGTTGTAGTCAGGTGGTTTTTGTTGATGTGAATTTTACATCCATTTTACATCATATATTGGAGATGCCATTAGAATCCCACTTGATATTGACGATGTCTGTCTTCTGCTGCTTCAGCCTTGACGTCTTACGGGTCACCGGAGCTGCTCCAATGATAGAACAATCCATCACAACAGAGCAGTGCCCTGGACGCCGTCTATAGATTCCTCAGATCTTCCTCCACACCTCCGACATCCACCTCTGCCTCAACTGCTTCAGCGGCCAACCCAATGATGCTGAGGTCCACACGGCTAAGGCAAAGAGGTTGTACACTTGTTGCATCACTTATTACTATACATTCACGTCGATCCTTTAGGGCTATTTTGGTTCAACGAAAAAACATCGATCCACCGGTTGTTACCATCACTCTAAATTTCTGCATGCTCTCCTTACATAATCTCACCATATTTTTTTCGTATGCATGTCAGATATTGTACACAGTCATGCTGAACATGTAGAGAAAAAGAGAAGAGTTTTGCATGGCAATACAATGTAATGCAGAGATCGCTCCATGGTGGGTTCAATGGCAAACCCTTCCCGCCTCTCCAGATTGTAATCCAGAGTAAGATCTTTGTTCTAAGGTGGATTCAGACGCAGCCGACCACCCCTATTTACCCCCCAAGGTGTTTGCTCTACCATGGCATGATGATGTTAGTCATATCATGCATATGTTACCTTGTAGTGCCTAATTTTGATATCATATATGTCATCTGCTTAGTTTAGACATGCCCTGTAATGCCACCTATTTAGTTTTTATATCATATATGGGAATTATGTAGTCTCATGTCTTTTTGCCAGCCATAATATATGTGAAATGTGCAATGCCATCCTGTTTAACCAGGCATCATATATTTGAATGATATCTTACCCATCCTTTTCTTCATTACATTTCCATTTGTCGACAACGTTTGTACATTACTCTACTGTTCCTGTGAACCAACCATTTGGGTGGGAGATGGAAAAATCTAGAGTGAAAACAAGGCCTTCAGAGCAGACAGTGCTACTTGTCGAAGCAGATCTCTTGTTGGGTCCCGATAGCTCCTCAGAGATGGATTCAGAGATAGATGACCAGTCCTATTCCCCCACCGAGGTGTTTTCTCGAACTTGGCACGGTTATACTGCTCATATCATGCATATGGTGTCTTGCATTGCATAGTTTAGACATCATATACACAGCCTTCAACACCATGTTCTTAGTTCAGACATCATATATGAGAATGCCCTCTGTTTAGCATATAAATCACATATGTGAATTAAATCATGCGATCATGATTAATTAGATAACATGTATGTGAATTATGTCATGCGATCCTGTTTAGTTATTCATCATATCCGTGAATTAAGTTATGCTATGCTATCCAGTTTAGATAGAAATCATATATGTGAAAGTATGTCATGCTATCCATTTTAGTTAAAAAATATACATGTCAACAATTTCATGCCCTCCTTTTTCACACAATCTATTGCATCTGTCTCTCATACAATGTCTGTACATTCAACTATGTTTCCCGTTTATCAGCCATTTGAATTGGAGCGGGTGATGCTAGTATCTAGCGGACTAAAAACATAGTCTTCAAATAAAATAGTGCTACCTTGTGACGCCCGGATAATCATGCTACAGTAATCCCACGCTAATCATGCCACGTCACCTCGGTTACTGTTGCTAATCTATCGTTAGGTCAAAAACCGGTCCAAAATTCAAATTCAAAGTTTGGTAAATAATAACAGTTTTCAAAAATTAAAACAAAAATGTTCGGTGATTGCCGAATAATGCATAGGTAATTATGGTGGAGAAACCACACTTTCATAAAAGTGTAAAATACTCTAGAATGTTTTAAACGGTAGCAAAGCCAATTAGTTGAGTGCCTATTACATTAAATAAAATATTAAACTATTTTATTTAGTTGCCCAAACTTATGTGGTAGTAGCCTATTTATTAACACTAAAGTAGGGACTACTTTTAGAGTTTATAAAACTAAAGTAAAAGAGGAACTTAAATTGAAACAGAAAAGAAAATAAAGAAAATGGAAAATACAAAAAAATAGAAAACAAAACAAAAAAAGAAGAAGGGAAAAGCCCCCCCACCCCCGGGCCACGACCCACCAGGCTGCCCGGCCCATCCCCACCCCACCCGCACTCCTTAACCCCCCACTCCTCACCCGGTCCACCACCGACACCCCCACTCCCCCCCCAAATATCTCTCCCCCTCTCCCCCGATTGGATCGGGATCGAGGGAGGAGATCACCGACGCCGTTTGACGCCGTCGTCCCTGACCTCATCCTCGCCTCCCCCGCTGCCCCGTACCCTGCGAACCCCTAGTGAGCCCCCCCTCCTTCTCTTCCCCGCACCATGCTAGTCGCCGTCACCGCGGACACCGCGCACTGGCCGCACGCCGCTCCGTCAGGCCGTGCCCGTCGCCTCGCGCCGACGCGCCTTGCCTGCACCCCTGGCTCGCCGCGTGCCGCGCCACTGCCCCGCTTCCCTCGCTGCACCGCGCGCCGTACCATCGCTCGCCCCCTCGTGCGCCCGCGCCATGGCCGCCCCCCACCTGGCCGCGCTGAAGCGCGCGTGCGCCTGCCCCATGCTCCGTGCCTCCCACTGCTGCTCGCCGCGCGGTCCCGCCGAGAACCGACCCCGTCGTCGAACCCCTGCCCGTCACCGCCTCCCATCACCCTACTCCGTCGCGGCTCTGCTCCGCCCCGCAGCCGCCTTGCTCCGCCACCCGCATGTCGCCGCGGCCCCCGCTCCGCTGCTGCCGTGCCACCCCGGTGTCTTCTCCCTCCCGCGGTGCCGTCCTCCATGGGGCCGCCCTGCTACTCTGCAGCGCTCCACCACCACTCGTTGGTGGCTGCGCGCGCCTCGCCGCTGCCTCAGTGGGTGTCTTGCCCCGCAGCGCCCTGACGGGGGCGGGCTAGCGCCTGTCGCCGGCTACGCCCGTTAGCGCACGCCCGCCCCTTTAAGCCCCTAGGGCCTATGACAACCGGGGCCCGCCCTAGAACGAAAAAAAGGAATTTTAAAAATAAAAAAAATAATTAATTTATCAATTAATAATTAAATTAAATTAATTAATTATTTAAGTTAATTAATCCTGTTTAATTAATCTAATTAACTAGTTAGTTTACTTAAACCCTAATTAGAATAAACAGTCAATGACGAGCGGGACCCACATGTCAGGTTGACCTGGTCAATTGCTGACATCATGATGACGTCAGCAAACACTGTTTTGGATAATGTTGTATTAAAATAATTAAATAAATCCTGAAAATGATTTAAATCTTTTAAAATTAATATAAAATAAACCGTAGCTCAGATGAAAATACTTTCTACATGAAAGTTGCTCAGAACGACGAGACGATTCCGGATACGCAACCCGTTCGTTCGCCACACCTCCCTAACCTATAGAACTCGCAACTTTCCCCCTCCGGTCCTCTGCCCGAAAACGCAAAACACCGGGGATACTTTCCCGGATGTCATCCCCCTTCACCGGTATCACCTACTACCGCGTTAGGGCACCTCTAACGCCGTTACTTGTCATGTCATGCATCACTCTGCATATGCTTGCTTAAATATTTATTGTTTCTCCCCCCTCTTCTCTCGATAGACACCGAGACCGACGCCGCTGCTACCCAGTACGACTACGGAGTTGACGACCCCTCTCTCTTGCCAGAGCAACCAGGCAAGCCCCCCTTTGATCACCAGATATCGCCTACTCTTCTCTATACTGCTTTCATTAGAGTAGTGTAGCATGTTACTGCTTTCCGTAAATCCTATACTGCTGCATAGCCTGTCCTTGCTACTACTGTTGTTACCTTTACCTACTATCCTACTGCTTAGTATAGGATGCTAGTGTTCCATCAGTGGCCCTACACTCTTGTCCATCTGCCATGCTATACTACTGGGCCGTGATCACTTTGGGAGGTGATCACGGGCATATGTTATATACTTTACACTGTTACATTACCTGTGGTACTGTTCGGAGATGGGGGCTGAAGGGGCAGGTGGCTCCATCCCGATAGAGGTGGGCCTGGGTTCCCGACGGCCCCCGACTGTTACTTTGTGGCGGAGCGACAGGGCAGGTTCAGACCACCTAGGAGAGAGGTGGGCCTGGCCCTGGTCGGCGTTCGCGGATACTTAACATGCTTAACGAGATCTGGGTATTTGATCTGAGTCTGGCCATTTGGTCTATACGCACTAACCATCTACGCGGGAGTAGTTATGGGTATCCCGGCGTCGTGGTATCAGCCGAAGCCTTCGTGACGTCAGCGACTGAGTGGCGCGAGCCGGATTGGACTGGAAAGCCACTAGGCTAGGTCTGCTTCCGGCCGCGTACGCAACGTGCAGGTGTGCAATGGGCGATGGGCCCAGACCCCTGCGCCATAGGATTTAGACCGGCGTGCTGACCTCTCTGTTGTGCCTAGGTAGGGCTGCGACGTGTTGATCTTCCGAGGCCGGGCATGACCCAGAAAAGTGTGTCCGCCCTAATGGGATCGAGCGTGTTGGGGTATGTGGTGCACCCCTGCAGGGAAGTTTATCTATTCGAATAGCCGTGTCCCTCGGTAAAAGGACGACCCGGAGTTGTACCTTGACCTTATGACAACTAGAACCGGATACTTAATAAAACACACCCTTCCAAGTGCCAGATACAACCGGTGATCTCTCTCTCACAGGGCGATGAGGAGAGGATCATCGGGTAGGATTATGCTATGCGATGCTACTTGGAGGACTTCAATCTACTCTCTTCTATATGCTGCAAGATGGAGGTGTCCTGAAGTGTAGTCTTCGACAGGATTAGTTATCCCCCTCTTATTCTAGCATTCTGCAGTTCAGTCCACATATGATACCCTTATTCCATTCGATACCCATGCATATGTAGTATAGCTCCTTGCTTCCGAGTACTTTGGATGAGTACTCATGGTTGCTTTCTCCCTCTTTTCCCCCTATCCCTTCTACCTGGTTGTCGCAACCAGATGTTGGAGCCCAGGATCCAAACGCCACCGTCGACGACGACTCCTACTACACCGGAGGTGCCTACTACTACGTGCTGCCCGCTGACGATGATCAGGAGTAGTTAGGAGGATCCCAGGCAGGAGGCCTGCGCCTCTTTCGATCTGTATCTCAGTTTGTGCTATCCTTCTTAAGGCAAACTTGTTTAACTTATGTCTGTACTCAGATATTGTTGCTTCCGCTGACTCGTCTATGATCGAGCTCTTGTATTCGAGCCCTCGAGGCCCCTGGCTTGTTATATGATGCTTGTATGACTTACTTTATTTGTAGAGTTGTGTTGTGATATCTTCCCGTGAGTCCCTGATCTTGATCGTACACGTTTGTGTGTATGATTAGTGTACGATTAAATCGGGGGCATCACATACCTCTTGGTGGAGATAGAACCCCGGTTGTACATGCACAAGAACCATCCCTTCCACACATAACCCAAACTCTCGCAGATTGTACCCCTACTACGATGGACAGAGAACCAGCTTCACCCAATCTAACCCCAACCCCAGCCGATAGTAACCCAGTTCCTATTGACACAGCACCATCTCCACCACAGAGCTCCCAAACAAGAGCAGTTACTAAGGCAGCTCCAGTGCCCAAAGGGCTAGTACTATCACAGCGAACCCCAACTCCACCAGTTAGTACGCCTATTCTTGTGGACGAAGCACAACCAGCTAGTCGTAGTTTATCATCTATCGCATTTGATGTTGTTAAATTGTATGTGCGTATCTTCCCATCTTTGAAATATTATACTAAAGATGATGGAAAATGCCAGTTGCAGGTGTTTGTCCAGGAGTTATGTGTAAGTAATGTTATTCATGGCAATTACATTGCTTCGTCCCATACATCCTACCTCCATGATGGTTATAATATAGAAAATTTTCCCATTTTTCTCTATAGAGAAGGACCGATTTGGAAACTCAGGATGTGGTAACCTGTGCTAATACCTCTGCTATCTTCTACAATGCTTGGTGGCAGTATCGGAATTACGTGAAGAAAACGTACTTCACTAGCAAAGAAATTCATCAAATTCCCATATGTTCTCTCGAGACACATTTACTGGACGATGACTGGGAACGCCTTGTTCTGTACTGGTCCCGAACCAAGAATGTGGTAAGGTCTATGAGCTCATTTTCTATTTTTAAGTATTATATTCTTGCGTCTTACTGTACTCTGTTCATGTAGAACAAGTGCCTAAACTTGAAGAACAACGGTTCTAATTTAAGATTCCATTGCTACCATAGGACATAGATATATGTTTGTTTGATGCTTTTATTATGTACTAGTACTTGGCAATAGAAGACTTGGTACTTTAATCCTGTCCACCTTACTAATGAACTGGTTCACCGAAATGAGTTTCATATACTAGTACATGCTAAACTTGTTATGTGTCTACTTGTTTCTTCTTTTAGAATGCTGACAGAATATTGGGGAAGAGTGCCTTATTAAGCAACGGTAAAGGAAGTAATGCAGATAAGGTTTAGGATAGTGACACATCCTGTCTTCGTTTAGTGTTGGAGTTACTGGCCACTACCGCTTGCACAAGCTATTCAAACTCACTGTCTGAATCATTTCGGTTTCTTGAGTCTCAACTACAAGGTGAAAGACATCGATCAGCTGTGATGCGACAAGAAGCGGAAGGACCGCGGAAGTCCCTGGAGCATTCAGATGCATACTTTCTGGTGCAACAGCAAGCGCTGGAGGATTTTAGCGCCAAATAGGACAAAGATAATCAGCTTGCTAAGCTTATTGCCATCATGGTGGATACCCAGGATAACGTTTCTTGAGCTCTTCTGAAGTTGTTTTAGTTATGCTCTTATTTTTGCTGCGTTTATTTGCACTGGTGGCCAACTTTGACGGCCAATGTATATGATATGCTGCTTTGTTCCCTATATTTGCACTGGTGGCAAAGTTTGATGTCCAGTGGATGTAATATGTGTAATAGCCGTGATAGCCTAGCGATAGTTGCTTGCTTATTTATTTCCGTGTTGTCTTGTTTATTTGTTTGCTTGTAGTCATTTCATTTCTTTTTCCGCGGTTAACTAGTGGCTGCAATAACCTATTTTTTAGAACTAGGGCACAATAACCATGGGCTAATATTTACTGTAGTGACACTGGGCCTCCTACTGGCTGTAGAAACAGTGGGCCTTCTACGGGCCATAGAAACAGTAGGCCTTCTACAGGCCGTAGAAACAATGAGCCTTCTACGGGCCGTATCATTAATGGGCCTTATACGGGCCGTATGATCGATTGGCCAAACTTGGGGCAATAATAGGCCGCATTATGGCCGTAAACGGGCTAGAGTTGGAATCGTCCGTTCATGGGTCGACCGTAATGGGCCATCGTTAATAGGCCGTATTTGATGACGCTATGAAAACGGCCCAAAACGTATTAACGGACCACAAATGGGCCGACTATAACCACGGGCTGAAGTTGGCCCACAAGCAGAAAATGACAGTAACGGGCCGTAAGTAAACGAATGCTGGAAATGAGCCCAAGAATAAATGGGCTCTGAGAAGGCCGAAAGATAACATGGGCTGGAAACGACCCAATGGAATAACAGACCGTTAATGGGTATAAAGTGATGCATTGTTCATTACGGGCCAGTTTCACCACGGTACGTTAATGGGTGTAAAGTGATACACTGTTCATTACGGGCCAGTTTCACTACGGGTCGTTAATAGTCCAAGAGTTACACAGGGCCTCATATGGGCTGAAAGACGTCATGGGCCATACATGGGCCAGAAGTGAAAACGGGCTGGAATCATATTGGATGGCCCAGATGAAGCTACTGGGCCTAATTCAGATAGGGCGTAACGGGCCTTGGGTTAGCGGGCTGTAAATGGGCTATATGTGAACAGGCCGTTAACAGGCTTTCCATGGGCCAGCCCGCCACCTTTTGACCAAGTCAAACGGGCCGGCCTTTTCACAGGAATGGGCCTCTGTTGGGCCGTGCCACGTGTCGACGTATCATAGGTGCCTATCTGACCCACTGACGAGCTGACACGTGTTTCGTCCGGCCAATAAGAATTTTACACGTGCAAATTTCCCACTGGTCGGGGCTGTTAACGGGTTATCGGATCCAAAACCCGACCCGATAGCTTAACGGCGTTCCGTTATGGTGGATACCACGTGTTGGTCACCCTTGACGAAAGCACTTCGGTGACGCGCGATTTATCGTCATGGAAGTGGACACTTCCATGATGATAATTTTGGTAATGTCATGGAACACTTCTACGACAGCACAGGTATGACTCTATTGATTCTGTCATAAATTTGTCATGGATGTACATGCATGACAAAAAAACGCGACCTACTGTGACAAACAAGTATCATCGCGGAAGTGCATTTTTTGTAGTGTAGATAGGATGTGTAGATGTGTTGGGCTTAGAAGAGAGAGAGAAGCAGAGCGGCCGACAGTAGTTTAGGGGACCGAAACGTCCGACGGTTTGACTGACTATATTGCCGCTATAGTTATCCGTTGGAGCCTCGAACGGACTCCAAATGCGATGAAACTTGGCAGGCGGCCTACCTACACTCTAACAAGACCGCACGCCAACTTTCACCCTATTCCAAGAACATTTCTTGGGCACTTATAAAATAATATTTTGGATGTGCCGCGGGCCCGTGCTAGTGTATCTGGGCTTAAAATGGACAACGGGTAGGACTGGGAGACCCGGACGGATGCAAGTTTGGAAAACAATGATGGAAACGAGTGCCGATGCAATGCGGATGATGCCATGATGAAATGCAACAAACAAATAAAACACATGGCGAGAACGAAAAATAAGGAAGGCATCTAGAGCGTCTGTCTCGGGGCGTCACATCTATTGATAAGAGCAAACCTGTTAAAGAAACATGTGTGAACATACCTGCTGTGCCATTGGACTTTCGATTGGATCCTTCAATTTAAATAATAAGTTTGTATGAGTAAATTGTAACGCCCCGAGAGCCATGTGCCAGGTGTCCTCCAGTTATTCGCTGTTGTTGCGTTGTCATTGCTTGTGTGTCATGCATTGCATATCATGTCATCATGTGCATTTCATTTGAATACATGTTCGTCTCATGCATCCGAGCATTTTCTCCGTTGTCTGTTTTGCATTCTGGTGCTCCGTTCTCCTCCGGTGGTCATTTCTAACTTTCTTTCATGTGTGGGGGTTAAACATTTCCGTATTGGACCGAGACTTGTCATGCGGCCTTGGTTTACTACCGGTAGACCGCATGTCAAGTTTCGTACCATTTGGACTTTGTTTGATGCTCCAACGGTTAACCGAGGGACCGAAAAGGCCTCGTGTGTGTTGCAGCCCAACACCCCTCCAAAGTGGGCCAAAACCCACCTAAGACATCTCCATCATCTCGGTCGTTCGACCACGATCGCGTGGCCGAATACCGCACCTCATTTGGACTCTCCTAGATCCCTCTACCTATGAATAGGTGCTCCCCTCCCGAAATTCGCGGATGAACCCTAGATCTTAACTCTCTCCGTGCGCCGGACATGTCCGCCCGCCGGCGGACGCGTCCACCCAGCCGGCCACCCCACCCGTCCAATGAGGGAGTGCCACCTCAGCGCTACCGCTCCCATGCCCAATCGTGCCATGCCACCTGGCGCCCCGGCGCCCTCGCCTCCCACCGGCCCGCGAGGCCCGCGCCTGGCCCGCGGGGCCCGTTCCCTCGCGCCGCCGCCCGAGGCGACCGCCGCCCGCCTGCCTCTCCGCACGCCACCACTGGGATGCTCCGCCGCCCACCGGCGTTCGCCGCCTTGCCGGCACGGCTCCGCGCCGCCGCGCCGTTCGGCCGCCGCCGCCCCATTTCCCCGCGCGCTGCCGCCCGCGAAGAGCTCTGCCTCGCCGCTCCTTCGGATCCCCGCCGTGGAACGAGTTCACCGGAGGAACACCTCGCCGGAGTTCGCGCAACGTCGCCGGATTTCGCGCCACCTCGCCGGAGTTTCGGTCCGGCCAGATCTGGACCGGGGTGGACCAGATCCACCAACCCCGCCATCCAAACGCCTCCCCACGTCCCAGATCTCGCCATCCCGCACCACCTCGTGCCGCCTTGACTTTTCGCGGAGGTATAATTTCACTAAGTCCCCGAAATTCCCAGATTCATATGCTCATGTTCATCGCATCGTAACTTTGCATCCGTAGCTCCGATTCATGCGTGTAGCATATCAAAATGTTCGTCTCAGAGAGTACATCATTTCATCTCATTGCATCATTTTCATTTGAGTTCATCTCGATGCCCGCAATGCCGTTAGAAGAGTGCTATTTGAGATAATTGTTAGATCTGCTGCTCCAATTAGTTATTTGTCATTTTTGCCATGATTATTGTGTCTTTGATATGCCCCTGAGCTCTACATGAGTTTTGTTATATGTTTTGCCATCTTTCTAGAGGTGCAATCCATGTATTTTTGTGATGTGTGTGGTGACTAGCACAAGCTTGCGAAGTGGTGCATTCGTTAATGCTGATTTCAGGGACTTAGCAATTCCACTAAGTCCTTGATCTGTTTATATCAATATGCCATATGTTCATGTTGTTTCCTAGTGATCCGTGCCTCCTTTGAGGATGATCAGTAACGATGATTTGTTAATCTTGTAGTGCTCTATTCATCCATGTCTTTGTTTGCAATTATGGAGCACCCTAGCTTGAGTCAATCGAGCTCTACTTTTGCTATTTCGTGAATCTGGGCAGATTGTCTACTTGTTAGCGATTTTGCCGAGGATGTTGTTGTTGATCCGTGCATGCTATGTTATTGTTCTTGCCATGTCTAGCTTGTATAATGTGTATTCTTGATGGGTGTATGCTTATATTGTCATGACTTGCTCTGTAGTGAGTGCATCGAGCTCGTAAACATGCCTACTTGATATCTGTTTCAGCATGCTCCAATTTTCACCAAGTGTGAGAACTGTTTATGTTTTTGCCATGTTCACCTGCTTGCTATTGTATTTTCTGATCCCTTTTGGCTCAAGGTCACTAAGGGACTTTTGTTAAGCTCTTTGAGTAGCTCCATGCCATGCCTTGCTTTGCCATGTTAAGTTCCTGTAGCATATAGTTTTATTGCTCCAAAGTGTGCTACCTGATCTGAAATTCCAGGCTTGTGTTGATTTCACTAAGTCTGAAATCTGTTTACCAATTGCACTTTTACCATGCTTGTTTGAACCTGTTAATGGATGAATTGGTCGTAGCTCAGTGTTCATCTTTTGTTAAGCATCATGAATGGATCCCTGCCATGTATTTTGTTGCCATGTTTGATTGCTGTCGCATGTTCATCTTGTTGCATTTAGACGGCTACTTGCTGTATATCGCAGACCGGTGCCAATTTTGAATGGCTTGCCATTTCCAAACCGTGCATCTGATTCCAGTGATCTTTATATCGATTTCAACCAAAATCACCTCATCTTTCCAGTGGCACTCTTGGTTTTCCAAGTTGAGGCCAGGTTCCATCTTTCCTTGTCAAATCATGCATATGCATCGCATACCGCATCTCGCATATCATACCATGTTCATGTGTGGTTTGTTTACTATGTTGTGTGCTTCTTCTCGGTGTTTGCTTCTTCGGGTTGGTTCCGGTAACGTCGCATTTGTGAGGACCCGTTCGACTACTTTCGTTTTGTCTTCTTCATGGACTCGTTCTTCTTCCTTGCGGGATCTCAGGCAAGATGATCATACCCTCGAAATCACTTCTATCTTTGCTTGCTAGATGCTCACTCTTTTGCTATGCCTATGCTGTGATACCTACCAGTTGCTTATCATGCCTCCTATATTGTTGAACCAAGCCTCTAACCCACCTTGTCCTAGCAAACCGTTGTTTGGCTATGTTACCGCTTTGCTCAGCCCCTCTTATAGCGCTGTTAGTTGAAGGTGAAGATTGAAGTTTGTTCCTTGTTGGAGCATGGAGATGTTGTTCCTTGTTGGAACATGTTTACTTGTTGGGATATCATAATATCTTAAATTTAATTAATGCATCTATATACATGGTAAAGGGTGGAAGGCTCGGCCTTATGCCTGGTGTTTTGTTCCACTCTTGCCGCCCTAGTTTTCCATCATATCGGTGTTATGTTCCCGGATTTTGCTTTCCTTACACGGTTGGGCTATTATGGGAACCCCTTGACAGTTCGCCTTGAGTAAAACTCCTCCAGCAATGCCCAACATTGGTTTTACCATTTGCCACCTAGCCTTTTCTTTTCCCTTGGGAGTCTCGCTCCTGAGGGTCATCATTATTTTACCCCCCCCCCCCCGGGCCAGTGCTCCTATGAGTGTTGTTCCAACTGAGCGATGTCCGAGGCTACCAGGGGCAACTCTGGGCTGGCTTACCCGACGTCTTGCCCTCAGAACGAGATATGTGCAGCTCCTATCGGGATTTGTCGGCACATCTGGGTGGTGTTGCTTGTTTAGTTTTACCCTATCGAAATGTCTTGTAGAACCGGGATCCCGATCTGATCAGAATGTCTCGGGAGGAGGTCTATTCCTTCGTTGACTGTGAGAGCTTGTGATGGGCTAAGTTGGGACACCCCTGCAGGGATTTGAACTTTTGAAAGTCGTGCCCGCGGTTATGGGCAGATGGGAATTTGTTAACGTCCGGTTGTAGAAAACCTGAAGTTGACCTTAATTAAAATGCATCAACCGCGTGTGTAACCGTGATGGTCTCTATCCGGCAGAGTCCGGGAAGTGAACACGGTGTTGGAGTTATGCTTGACATAGGTTGTTCTAGGATCACTTCTTGATCATAGATTCTCGACTGTGCTTTGCCTTCTCTTCTCGCTCTCTTTTGCGTATCTTAGCCACCATATATGTTAGTCGCTTGCTGCGGCTCCACCTCATACCTTTTACCTTACCCATAAGCTTAAATAGTCTTGATCGCGAGGGTGTCAGATTGCTGAGTCCCCGTGGCTCACATATACTTCCAAACCAGCTTGCAGGTGCCGATGAGTCCGTGCAGATGACGCAACCAAGCTCAGGAGGAGCTCGATGAAGATCTTGTCCTTTGTGTTGTTTCGTTCTAGTTGATCAGTAGTGGAGCCCAGTTGGGGTCGATCGGGTCCGTATCGCATTTGGGGTTCTTCTTTTATTTTGGTTCCGTAGTCGGACCTTGATTGTATCTGGATGATGTAATGCTTTTTTTTGAGGGACTTGACAGTGGGAGAGAACTCCCACTGTATATTTCATATATCTATATAAATGGGGTGTTTGCATAGACATATGACTCACGTACGCATCCATCTCCACTCCTGGTGAGACCACCAGGGGTGGGACAACTACGCCATGGTCACTACTATACACGTGTCTCTAAGTGTTTAAAGAGGGAAGAAAAAAGCACAGCACGGCTCAGCTAAGTGTGCCACAATATGAAAGCAGGGCAGCTCTACGCGTACCCTTAACTCTATGTTGCAGAAGTCCCAAGTCCTCTTTGAAGCGATGGAGCCAAGATGCAATGCTTGGGGTTACTCCTCTGAAGTGTTTATTATTTCTTTCCTTCCACAAACTCCAGGCAGCAGTGAAGAATGCTACGATGAACAAAGGATGGGGCAAAGTGGGTTGTGCGGTTTGCAACGCAACAAACCTATTATGAAAGTCAGTCCAATGAACATCTATCTTGGCCCAACACCTTTCGCTGAACTGGCAGGTGAAGATCGTATACTCGAGGGTCTCGTCTGTATTTTGCCCACAAAGGAGACATGTGAAGTCATTCCCAATGTCATAGTGCCTTCTTCTCAGCATGTCATGTGTGTTCAACCTGTCGTGCAGCAGCAACCATCCAAATACTTTGATTTTCATCGTGCAGTTTGATGTCCAAAGGACGGGAAGATGGGGTGAGCTATTGCATCTCTAAAGAAGTTGTTATAGTAGTCTTTTGGCTTGTACTCAGCTGTCCCCCAAGCATAGAGACAAACGTCAGATATTGCTGTAGTTGGGTGCATGCAGAGTGCTGCACGTTGGACCTCTTGTGCCTCGTTGATCGCACGAGCGGACAGCGGTAGGTGAAAGGTTTCATGCAGTTCAGTGTTGGCCCAGAAGTCAGCAATTGTCATGTCTTCGTGCAGAGCAAATGAAAAGGCACGCGGGTGTGATGTTTGTAGCACATCATTTGACCACAAGTCTTTCCAGAGCAGCGTGGTCGAGCCATCAACTACTTGAACACGAGTGATCCCTTGGTAGATGGGCGTTAATTTGAGAATGTCTTTCCACCAGAAAGATCCGACCAAATCAACCGCATGAGGCACCTGGTTAGCATACTGATTATCCCAAAGCATAGTGACACATGGTACGTCCAGTTTGTTATAGAACTTGTAGAGGAATTTTAGCAGGAGGGCTTCGTTGTGGATTTTAATGTTGATCACTCCTAACCCACCCTTACACTTGGGCTTGCACACCAGTTCCCAAGCTGCAAGTGAATTGCATTTGTCACCTTGGTCGGTTTTCTTTGTCCAGAGACATCTCCTTCTAATCTTGTCAAGAATTTCAATTAGCTTCGGAGGGAACTTGAGTGTGCACATGGCAAACACCAGAAGGGAGGTGACTGATGCATTGAGCCAGGAGAGGCGGCCCCCATAGGACATCATAGCAATCGTGGCAATGAGACGACGCTCCATTTTGCAAACTAGAGGCATGAATTCTTGAACGGTTGGTCTTGTAGTGCCAAGCGGTAGGCCAAGGTAGGTGAAAGGCATTGTACCTACAGTGCAGCCAAAAATGGCAGCAAGGCTAGAGGTTGCACTTGCGTCCAGGTTGATTGGTATGAGCGTTGACTTGTGAAAGTTAATTTTAAGGCCAATAGAGGATGCATAGTCAGAGAGAATGTTCTTGACACGGGCAGCCGGGTGCGGGCAAGAAGGCAAGACAAGGAGGGTGTCATCCGCATATTGGATCACAGGGTAATCATTTTTCCCATTGCATGGAAAAGGCAGGTTGATATCTCCGTGTTGATAAGCATCATTGACCGCAGCTTGTAACAGTTCAGCTGCCAGGACAAAAATAACGGGGGACAGAGGGTCACCTTGTCATACACCGCATCGGCAAAGGAACTGTCGGCCTGGGACTCCATTAAGAAGGACGGACGAGTGTCCCGAGGAGAAAAGGCACTTGATCCAAGAGATCCACTTGTCATTGAAACCCATTTGCTGCATAATGCAAATCATCGGTTCATGCGCGATGGAATTGAATGCTTTGGCAAAATCAAGTTTAAGAAGAACGATTGGTCGGCCCGAATTTTGGCATTGGTAAAGGTATTGATAAGCCCACGCCAGACAATCCTGTATAGTACGCCCTTTAATGAACCCATACTGATTCTGGTGAACGAGGGTAAGAATGACATGTTGAAGTCTGTCTGCTAGGAGTTTGGTACTTAACTTGAGGCAGCAGTTAAGCAATGTAATGGGTCTGTAGTCATTGACAGTTTCAAGAGAGCTGATCTTGGGAATGAGTGTGATAAACCCATCATTGATACTAGTGACGTCTAACTTACCTTCATAGAACTGTTCACATAGGGCCTAAAAGTCATGACGAATAATGGGCCACCAGGCTTTCAAAAATGCCCCACTAAAGCCATCTGGGCCAGGAGCACGGTACAGAGGCATACCTTTTACCACATTATCGATTTCCTCATGTGAAAAGGGAGTGGTAAGTTGATCAAGATTTGTGGCTCGGAGTATAAGGTTTGGAAGATCAAGTTGCATGTCTGAGGGGGAGACCGTACCCAGCCGGTTTTTGTAAGTTTGAAACAAGAGGGCCTCTTTTGCGGGATGATTATCAACCAGTGTGCCATCCTCAAGCTGGAGGGAGAAGATATTATTTTGTCGATAACGTTCCGTGGCCACTGCTTAGAAAAATTTGGAGTTTTCATCACCAAACTTGACCCAACGAATAGTACAGCGCTTCTTCCAATAGAGTTTTTGATATTTGAGCACTCTCAACAAGTGTGACTTTAGTATACGTCTGAAGTTCATTTCTGGGGTAGAAAGGATTCGTTTATTTTCCAGCTCATCTAAATCTGCCAGGACATCATTACAGTTCGTGATGGCGACTAATAGACGAGAGATATTCTTACTCCAGATTCTGAGAGCGTGTCAAAGAGCTTTGAATTTTCGGCAGAGGATTGTGGCAGCATTTGCGGTCCTTACTGGCCGTTCCGAAACCTCTCTAACTATGTCCATAAACCCTGGGGGTAAGGTCTAGTAGGCTTCAAAGTGAAAGAGCCTGGATCGGGGGATTTTGGTCTCGATGGTGACAATGCAAAGGATGTGATTAGAAACGGGCTTGCCAAGAGGTTTAATGAGCGTCTTAGGATATACGTTAGTCCAGTGCAAGGATGTGAAGAACCAATCAATTTGCTCAAGTAGAGGATCGGACTGCATATTACTCCAAGTGTAGGTTCTACCTTTCACAGGGAGCTCAATCAGTTGCTGCTGACGAATGATGTCATTGAACGTAATCATGTCGTGAACGTTACCCCCAGGTTTATTATGATTTTCTGGAGTTCTCATGTAGTTAAAGTCGCCCAAAAGTAACCAGTCTTGGTTATGGGGTATTTGAACATTGTACAACCATTGTGTGAAGGCATCTCTGTCTGTACCAGTGCAAGGCCCGTAAATATTAACTAACGTCCAACGTTGAGAGGATTGTGTGCTTACAAAATCGATGGCTAGCGCAAAAGGATCAGACGAGAGTACTGAACTAGATAAAGCCGAGCTTTTCCAGACTGTAAGTAGCCCCCAAAGGCGCCACACGAAGGGACAAAAGCAAAACGGTCAAATTGTCTAGGACAGCAAGTTTTAATATAAGCAAAAGTAACCTCAGGCATCTTAGTCTCCTGAAGACAAACGATAGCACAACCACTAATAGAGATAGCATTACTTAGAGCCAGTCGCTTCTTCTCAGAATTGAGCCCACGAATATTCCATGAGAGCACATTCCAGCAGGTCAGCGACGTCATGTAGAACTCCAATATTAAGGAGAGGTGTGAGAGAGATGCTCTCCCTGATCATCACTGGCAATCAAAGAAGCAGAGGATTCGGGCACGGCAGCAGTTTCAGCAAGCAGGGCTTCTTCAGAGAGTTTAGTAGCAGGTATAGCACATCTGTTAATTCCAATGGATTGCAGAGTAACTATAGGAGTTGGGGGCGGGATCTCACTAGCAGGAGTAGCAGCAGATGCAGATGTGCCAATAGACGGGATGACACGGGGTTTAACTTTGGAATTGTTCTTGCGACTGTCAGAGAGGGGAGGAACCTTGAACCCATCATACTTGTTGGAGCGGAGACTGCGGCGCACTTCAGTTGTGGAAATAGGGGCAGCAGCCCTTGTCCTACGGGGGCGCGGGCCAGTGGTGGCCAGAGGAGCAGCTGCCTCCGAGATCAAAGGAGTTTCTGAAAGTGGGATGTGCTCAACTTGTTCTCTGACCATTGGGACATCCTCATTCTGTGGCTGCATGGAGGGCACAATGGCGTTGTCCACATTAGCCTGGTCAGATAGGTCCTCAATAATCACAGAGGAGGCAACCGAAGTAGAAGTGGAGCTCAATTGCTGGGAGAAGGTCAGACCAGTAGAATCCTGTGTGATCAAGACAGACAACTGAACCTGGTTTGTTCTCAGCCCGAACCCCTCACTCCAAGGTCCAAAAGTTGCAAGCATTGGGCTGACCGCTTGGAAGATGAATGTGTTAAGATTCAGGCGTGGGATTGGGTCATTCAGCAGCCTGGAAAGTATCTCATCACCTTGGGCAGATAAGCCAAATCTGACACCCTGATCATTGATCTCCAGTGTGATGTTCAGAGATTTAGAGCTTGCACTGTCAGAAAGCTGTATAGCTGGGTCAGCTAGGATGAGAATATTAGATTGGGTCGAGCTAGAACTGTCAGACTGGGTGATCGAATCATGCCAAGCTTGGAGAGCATTGTCAGTGACATTGTTCTCAGGGACTAACCCATGTTGCACCGATAGACCCTGCGCAGTAAGCCAGGGTTGGTAGTTCACCAAATGGGGCAGCATTTGCGGGAGTGGAGGAGCTGCAGGCGTCTCCCAGGTGCCCCAGCCAGTGTTGTCATCCACTTGTTGAGCCTCAATGTTGCCAGCTGTGGGTGCACCATTCTGAACGAGCCAATTGTTATCTTGCTGTTGATATAACTGTTCTGCAGTGAGTTCAGGGCCAAACTGCGGATGGGGGTTGCCATCGGGAGGTGGCATCTCCTCAGGTGCAACAGGTACATCAGGGAGGAGGCCATTCCAGTCATTGCTGCGAAGGATGGTCACAACTACAGTCCAACTGTCACGCACACCACCCAGCTGTGAAACTACAAAGCTCTTGGGGATGAGACGCAGACTAAGAACTCTGACTTTCAGAAGAATGAACCTGCGATCTTGACGCGGATTATACCAGGAAACTAATGAACCATATCCACCCAATGCCTTAGTGATGTATTAGTCGTCTGGTAGTCATACGGAAAGCCAAAAAACATAATCCAAATCTCAGGCCCAAACGGTGCAGCTCTACGATTAAGGGTCGCATTATGCGGAACAAAGGTGATCAACAGATCTTCATCTTCAAGCTCAAGCGATGTGTTGACAATAGTATCTCCCATAAAGGAATCCACAAAACCGAAAATCCCAACACCAAGGGGGTGGTCACTGACCTCTGTAGTAAAAAGCTGTGATTCCTGAAGCAGAGTTGTGATCCGATGGCGGACAGTGGCTCGACGATGCAGGGGCACATACTCATTGGCTTTCGCCATGGCCAGGAACTCATGGCTGAGTGGAGCTATTGGGCCAACGACCATGCCGCTGCGCACAAGACGATCAGCCGGCCCTGGCTCAACGGCGAAGCCCGGCGGGAGGAAAGGCACGGGGTTCAATGGGTAGTTCGCCATTGGGGAGGCAGGGATCCGAGGAGTGGGTGGTGGAGCGGAGATGGGATGAGATTGCAATGGCGCAAGCTGCGGCAAAGCGTCAGACTGTGGTGATGGGACTGGACGGGATGCGTCTCATTGGGTTCTCGAGGCGGAAGCTGAAGCATGAATGGGGGCGGTGGGGGGCAAAGTTGCCTTTGCAACCCATTTCCATTTTCGTTGGAGAGCAGCTGTCCGGCAAGATGATGCCACGTGGCCATAGAATCCACAAACATCACATCGGATGGTCCTCGCAGAGGCGGTGGTCGTGCGCTTGGTGGAAAAAGGATGTCCTAGAGATCGCGGGGGAATAATGGCAGTCTCCTTGTTTGACCTAGGCAGGGAATTAGTGCCACGACCGCTACGTTCTGGGCAGTCCCCTGTTTTATGATCTGGGCTCGAGCAAATAATGCAAATCAGGCGGGCTTGGCAGGCGATCCTGCAGTGTCTCCATTGGAGGCATCTAGCACAAAGGGCGGCCCAATTAGTGCCAAGAGAATGAATATCGTCCGTGGAATAACCTGGCTGAGCTAAATCAGCCTTATGGTTAGCACTAAGCATCGGGGGCCACATGTCATGGGTCGGGGCATATCGGAAGGCAGACTTGAGAAAACCTTGCGGGAGTGGTGGGTATCGGGCACGTACAGGGCATTTAAATTGTCCAAAAGAAATGCACTCGTTAATTAAATCAGCCTCAGACTCCGCCTGGGAAAGATAATGCGCCATTAGTGCCAGGCGATCGGTTGGTAGTGCGCTAACGTTGCCCTGCTGAGGTGGCGTTGTGACAGCCCCAATTTGAATTTGAATTTTACCATGGCGATCGATCAATGAAGAAGTAGAGGCCTCATGATCATGAGCATTAGAAAAATTCCAATGCTTCAAATTAACAAGATTGAACTTGCTGAGTTCTTTTGCCGATGTTGGGTCATTGGACTGCCCATTACGTAGAAAATCAAGAGAAGCAGATATGGCCACAGGGCGACGATTCAAGATCTCAACCAACTCTTGATCCACATGCCAATGAGAACCAGAATAATGCTTAGCAAAACGGCCATTGAACAAGTGGAAATGGCATACGAAATCTGGCCATACACGATCCTTAAGACCGTAGATGAAATGTCCCACCTTGTTGTTGGCGACAGAAAATCGAAATGATCGGGAGGAAATAGCAACAACATTGAATCCAGAGCAAATTCCCCCAATGCAACATTGGAGAGCTAGTCCAACTGAGTCAGCTGTGAGGGGAAAAGAAGCCAAGGAGAAGGAAACTACCAAAAAGAATTCCTTGGTGTCCCTTGATGGAGAAAAGTGCACCGTAGAAACAAACTTACGTCTCACCTGATCGGCCAGGGACAAACCAAGAGTAAAGTCCCAGTGGAGGAGGCCTTCCATGGTGGTAGCAGCTAGAAATCGCCATTGTAGGTGGAGAGCAGGTGTGAGAGAGGAGAGGTGGGAGAGGAAAGAGCCATCGATGATGTAATGCTTTATTCATGTAATTGTGTGAAGTGGCGATTGTAAGCCAACTATGTATCTTTTCCCTTATGTATTACATGGGTTGTGTGAAGATTACCTCACTTGCAACATTGCTTTCAATGCGGTTATGCCTCTAAGTCGTGCTTCGACACGTGGGAGATATAGCCGCATCGAGGGCGTTACATAAATACAGTGATACAAGAGCAAAGCAGTATGCACGATAGCAATGGAATCTTAAATTAGAACAATTGTTCTTCGGGTTTAAGCACTTGTTCTACATGAACGGAGTATCGTAAGATGCAAGAATATATTACTTAAAAATATAAAATGAGCTCATAGACCTTACCACATTCTTGGTTTGGGACAAGTACAGAACAAGGCGTTCCCAGTCATTGTCCGGTAAATGTGTCTCAGGAGAACGTAAGGGAATTTGATGAGTTTCTTTGCTAGTGAAGTATGTTTTCTTCAGGTAATTCCGATACTGCCGCCAAGCATTGTTGAAGATAGCAGAGGTATTAGCATAGGTTACTTCATCCTGAGTTTCCAAATCGGTCCTTCTCTATAGAGAAAAATGGAATATTTTGTTGTATTATAACCATCATGGAGGTAGAATGTATGGGACAAAGCAAAGCAATTGCCATGAATAACATTACTTACACATAACTACTGGACAAACACCTGCAACTAGCATTTTCCTTCATCTTCAGTATAATATTTCCAAGATGGGAAGATACGCACATAGGATTTATCAAAAACAAATGCGATAGATGCAAAACTATGACTGGCTGGTTGTGCTTCCTCCACAGGAATAGGCTTACTAACTGGTGGAGTTGGGGTTTGCCGTGGTAGTACTGGCCCTTTGGGCACTGCAGCTGCCTTACTAACTGCTCTTGTTTGGGAGCTCTATGGTGGAGATGGTGTTGTGTCAACAGGAACTAGGTTACTATCTGCTGGGGTTGGGGTTAGATTGGGTGAAGCTGGTTCTCTGTCCATCGGAGTAGGGGTACAATCTGCGAGAGTCTGGGTTATGTGTGGTAGGGCTGGTTCTCGTGCATGTAAAATCGGGGTGCTATCTCCACCAAGAGGTAGCACTGTTTTATTTTAAGACCATATTTTTAGTCTGCTAGATACCGGCATCACCCGCTCCAATTCAAATGGCTGATAAACAGGAAACATAGTCGAATGTACAGACATTGTATGAGAGACAGATGCAATAGATAGTGTGAAAAAGGAGGGCATGAAATTTTTGACATGTATATTGTTTAACTAAAATGGATAGCATGACATAATTTCACATATATGATTGCTATCTAAACTGGATAGCATAGCATAACATAATTCAAGAATATGATCAATAACTAAATAGGATCGCATGACATAATTCACATACATGTTAGCTAATTAATCATGATCGCATGATTTAATTCACATATGTGATTTATATGCTAAACAGAGGGCATTCTCATATATGATGTCTGAACTAAGAACATGGTGTTGAATATTGTGTATATGATGTCTAAACTATGCAATGCAAGACACCATATGCATGATATGAGCAGTATAACCGTGCCAAGTTCGAGGAAACACCTCGGTGGGGAAATAGGACTGGTCATCTATCTTTGAATCCATCTCTGAGGAGCTATCGGGACCCAACAAGAGATCTGCTTCGACAAGTAGCACTGTCTGCTCTGAAGGCCTTGTTTTCACTCCAGATTTTTCCATCTCCCACAAAAATGGCTGATTCACAGGAAGAGTAGATTAATGTACAAATGTTGTCGACAAATGGAAATGTAATGAAGAAAAGGATGGGTAAGATATGATTCAAATATATGATGCCTGGTTAAACAGGATGGCATTGCACATTTCAAATATATTATGGCTGGCAAAAAGACATGAGACTACATAATTCCCATATATGATATAGAAACTAAATAGGTGGCATTACAGAGCATGTCTAAACTAAGCAGATGACATATATGATATCAAAATTAGGCACTACAAGGCAACATATGCATGATATGACTAACATCATCATGCCATGGTAGAGCAAACACCTTGGGGGGTAAATAGGGGTGGTCGGCTGCGTCTGAATCCACCTCAGAACAAATATCTTACTCTGGATTACAATCTGGAGAGGCGGGAAGGGTTTGCCACTGAACCCACCATGGAGCTATGTCTGCATGACATTGTATTGCCGTGCAAAACTCTTCTCTTTTTCTCTACATGTTCACCATGACTGTGTACAATATCTGACATGCATACGAAAAAAATATGGTGAGATTATGTAAGGAGAGCATGCAGAAAATCTAGAGTGATGGTAACAACCAGTGGATGGATCAAATAAATAATGATAGCAGGCTGATGATTGCTTTAATTTAATAAAAATACAGATGATGATTGCTTTACTATTTGTTTCCCACCCAAGATGAACAACATAGGCATACCCTAGGTGGACCAGATATTATACAAAGATACTATTCATTGCGGCATCGATATGTGCCCCACAACTAATTTAGAACTCAAGTTTGAACATTAATTTGGACCTGACTTGGAGTCTAAGAGGTGAATAGGACGATAAAGTAACATGTAATTTTGAGCAATGCATAACATAAGCAGAAACAAAAGAGTGCGACCTCTCTTGTGGACCCGTGTACCCCTCAGGTTCATCTGCAGAGTCGACAATGGTGATGCTGCTGCGGTAGGTGCCGGCAGCAGGGAAGGACATCTGAGGCGGGGAAATACGGTCAGGAGTCGTGATGTATGGTTTGGTGGATGCTTCTATCGATGGAGCGGCTTAGGTGAGGCGGACGACGTCGCGGCAGGAGCAGGACAAACCACACAAAGTTTCCTTCGACACCTACCTGTATTAAAATAATTCTGTAAGGGCTCATTTGGCTTGCATGATTCTAAAAATGCAGGCATGGGAAAAACAAAAAAATAGGATAGGAATGCACATGGTAAACAGAGCATTTGTAAACACTGGATTTCTGTCAACTTAGGTGTTTGGTTCACAGGAATTGGAAGAGCAGAGGAATGCAAAGAAACATGGCCAAAATGAAGTGAAACCATATGAAAGCGTGTACAGTTAGAATGTTATTTTTCCACTAATGCACTTGGTATTGTTTTCATGCATAGGATTTCGAAAAGTAGGTCCAGGTGGATGTTGTACTCCATTCATTTCAACAAATTGTATGAATAATTGAATAGTAGAGTGCCATAGGAAAATTTCCTATAGCTATGTTTTTCCGTTGAACCAAAATAACCCTAATGGATCGACATGAATGCAGAGTAATAAGTGATGCAACAAGTGTACAACCTCTTTGTTGTAGCCGTGTCGACCTCAGCATCATTGGATTGGTCGCTGAAGAAGTTGAGGCAGAGGTGGCTATCGAAGGTGTGGAGGAAGATCTGAGGAATCTGTAGACGGCGTCCAGGGCACTGCTCTGTTGTGATGGATCGCTCCGTCCTTGGAGCAGCTCCGGTGAGCCGTAATATGTCAAGGCTGAAGCAGAACAAGACAGACATTGTTAATAACAAGTGGGATTCTAGTAGCATCTCTAATAGATGATGTAAAAGACATTACCAAAAAGTGATAGATGTAAAATTTACATCACCAAAAACCACCTGACTACAACAGATGAGGTTAAAACTGCTGACCCTAAACTTAACTGTCAGAACTCAAATTTACTGTGGAATCTAAATGTTATTGTCGGAACTGAATGCAATGGTAGCAGAGAGGAACTTCACATGTAATTAAGGGAGGGCCTGGAATTCATCTTCAACCTGCACCCCCCTGAGCCGCCAGCCATCAGCGACTGAACCGCCGGCCCCCGCGCTGCCTCGCAGGCCCGAAACAACTCCCCACCACTAGTCTGCCGCCGCCTTGCCGCCCCGAAACAACTACCCACCGCCAGTCTGTCGCCGCCCCGGTCAGCCCTATAGCCCCCCACAATCGGCGACCACCGCCCCCACCCTAAATCCGAAGATAGATAGTGGGGTACCTCTTAGGCGAGCCCCCCTCCCCACTGCGGGTAGTTCTTCCTTCACTCTGGCGAGCCCCCCACCCCCTGAAAATCGACTAACCCAGAAGTCGATTAAGTCGAGTGAAGTGTAGCTAAATCGGAGTAGAGCAGCAGCACGCGGGAGGGGAAGAGCGGCAGCAGCAGCGCGAGCGAGCGAGAGCCGGAGCAGTAATGGCATGAGGGAGCGAGTGAGAGCCGGAGCAGCAACCGTTGCGCGAGCGAATGAGTGAGAGTCGGAGCAGAAGCAGCAGCGCGGGCAAGTGAGAGCCGGAGCAGTAGCAGATCTGGCTAGTATGGACGCTGCCGCCGAAGGGGCCTTGCACTAGGAGAGAGTCGGCGTAGATATGTCGCCCGCGGCACCGGCTTCGAGGTTGCCGCTCCATTTGGGTACAGAATGGAGCACCGTCGGCGCCGGGAGGTCGAGTTAAGGAGAAGCTGTGATGCAATGAGTGTACAAGGCATAGCCTAGTGGTGGGAAGGGGCTGATGCCTTCCCACCCACCCAGGTTCAAGGCATGGTACTTGCAATTTGGGTTTGTTGCACCAATTATACTGTATGGGGTTCCCTTACAGTCTTTCTGTCAAAAAATGAGTGTACAACCTCTTTGGTGGCGCCGAGTAGGCATCGGATTCATCCGAGGAGTCGGTGAGGATGCTGCAATTTCGGTGGAGCAGGTTAAGGCGGCGTTGTGGGGATGGAGCAGCCGCGATAGACGAGGCTATCATCGGAGCGGCTCCTTGGAGGTGGAGGACGGAGCAGCTGAACCGGCAGTACGACAAAATGGACTACGGATCATCATCCAGGGAGGTGGACGAGGGACGTCGAGCTATTGCAGTGGACGATGTCGTCGGGGATGAGGCTCCGGCTGGGCAGCAGTGAGTTGATGGACGGAGGAAGGTGGGGTTTCGCGGCTACAGCGGAGAGGTTATGGCGGCCTGGGATTTTGAGTGGCGAAAGGGAGGCGATGGGAGGGGGGAACCATGACTTAGTGATGTGCTTGTCTAAAATGTAGGGTGTGTTACAAAAGTACCCCTACCGATTTGAACTAGTAGCCCTTTCGGCTCAGGTTTAAAAGGGGGATTTCGTGTCTCGAGATTTGGTAGCTGGAGGGAGTTTTTGCACGCGTTGTAATTCTGGGAAAGCAAGGCGCGGGTTGTGAAGGCGCCAGCTTTGGGAGCATGATCTCTGAATTTTTGGGATATAACAAGGCATGGGTTGAATTTTAGGGACAAGTCTAACGTGTAATATTATATACTTGTACGTACCAAATCAATTCGCACTTCCCTCAATGAAAACAAAAATAAAACTGTTGACACCACACAAAGAGAGAGTCTTGTCCCGTTTTACTATACAAATGCTATTCAAAACAAAGTACGAATCCATGTTATGTCAAATTAATTTTTTTGCTGGCTGTATAATGCATGTAACCTACTCATACCAACAATTTAGTGCATTCCAAATGTCTCTACTACTGGGGCATTTCGAACTAAATTTGAATTAGTTTCTCTATTTCAATAATAATCTACAATCATGATTGTTGCCAACTTCAACCATCATTCATGTATTACCTTAACAACACACCACATGATTACTATAGATATAGATATGAACTATGTCTACTATATCAACTCGAATTCAATTTTTTGAATACACTTGATGTTGATTCCAAATAATAGTACATTTGTTGTACTAACTATATATTCATAATCTAAGCCATGTTCCATAGGTACACCGTGTTTATCACACAAAGTATAGTGCCCCAACCCCTACATTATGACAAGTATTTAGCCCTGAGCTGCAAAAGCCACACATTAGCCCAAATTATAATCAATGTTCTACATTATGATATCTTCTTCAAGTATCCGTATCCACTTTTTTTATAATGAACTATGATCTATGTTCGTCTTTTACACCTTCACGATCCTCTTCTCTTTGTAGCTGGCTAGCGCTAACTTTCTATCATGCATGCACATGCCCGCCCTCTTCTCACCCTCCCTTAGCGTCCCCTCCATAGCGCATGTTCGTTATTTCTCTTTAGGTCGTTCACCCGAGGTGTATGTAGGCCCCCCGGCTCCTTCTTGCCGGCACACACCGGTCGATATACCTCTCTAGCCAAGTGTGCCTACCACAAACACATATTTCCCCTCTTCTCTTCTCACCGTCCATGCCCCCCTATGCCCAATACAGTTCCATGTAGGTGCACACTCCCGCCCCTCTTTTCATCAATCTCATACTCGCACACTCCTCCCCCCTTGACATGGTAGGCCTCTCGCACCACCTCCTAGCCGCACCACTCTTCCCATGTCTGTCTCTCCGGACCATATTTTCTTCTAACACGTGCATGCAGGTATATGTACCGATCTCCCTACATATAGACAGCTCGACTATAATTCATTTTCCCCACGCACCCATAGACTTACCTCACTAGTTATGTCTCTCCCTTTCTCGGACATAGGACGGTTGATCTTCCTATGTAGTTACGTATGCTTACCACAAACATAACGTCTCCCCTCATCATTCTTGCATACCTCCCGACCCGTCTCTCACACGCACGTGCATAGACATACAGACATCCCCGGCCCTCTCTTATTGATATTGCACTTGTACCCTCCGTTTGTCTAGCAGGCCTCTCCCCCCATTTGTGAGACGCCACTCCACCACCAACCCTCCGACACTCTACCTTTGTCTTTCTCCCAACCTTATTCCTCTGCTACACATATCCATGGATGCCGATCGATCTCTCTCAATACATAGCAAGGTCTCTCTTCTTCTCCACACATATACTAGTTGATCTACCACTCTATAGTTAGGTCTCTGCCCCCTTCCCCCCCCCCCCCCACACACACACCGATAGTCGAACGTTGCAGGTAGGTATCCATGCCACAGAGAAAAACTGCACCTCTGCCTTCTCAAATTCTAGTAGGCCAGCTGCCTTGTATCTTTGACGTGGGCAATCCCAAATTCGATGGCACTCTTTATCGATCGCGCAGCCACACACTTCATCCCTGTTTTCGATTCTACCGCTATCTCACACCGATGATCCCTCCACTCTCTTCTCGTGGATTGCTCCCTCTATATATGATATATCCATGACTCTGTTTCACATACATTGCATATGTTACGTTTATTGTTTGACATATCATCAACACATTGCCTCTGTTTCGCACAAACCATCTCTCTCACACCCACCCACCTACATACCAGCACCTAAAGAAGAGGTGCACGCAGGACGCACGTACTCACGTCTTGTTCCCGGCCACACCTGCGTGGGTACACGGTGGAGTTTGTTTCTGTACGAAAAGGCAGCCCATGTGATAATTTGATGTGTGTAGCGGTTGTTTACTCGAAGGAGGGTCGGGTACCATGCCGAGACGGAACAAAGTTCTACTAGACGCGTTAGTATTAAATAAAGTTATATATTCCTCAATGGCACGTACAGAATATAAAACGATTGTCGTGGGCAAATGGAAAAAACGCTCCACTATATAGAACGGAGCCTGCCTGCCAGGGTTTGTCCCTCGTCACACCATCTCACACAAGGCGGCGGTGGCCTCTCTCTCACCGTTGGTTAGTGATGTGGCTGCATCCCGTCCGCTGGCGGAAAGGGAGGATGTGCATCGTTTCTCCATTCGACGGTGTTGAGGCAGCACATCCCGATCTGCGGTACCCGCCATTCTCTCTGACCAAGACCCGGTGCGGTAGGGCCTTCGCCACTTGCTCGCTGCCGCAGTATGGGCAGATCCGGAACGCCGATGCCTTCCTAGTAACATCCCGACAACCCTCAGGTATAGCTTCCTCCGGCCTTGCTCCACTGCCCATCTTCCCACGTTGATGCATGTGGATCTTCTTTAGTTGTTTGCTTAAAACGTATCTCGGGCGATGTACTTTCCATCTTGCAATCTCGTCCTCAAACCATTTTTGATAAACCACAATGCTTCTATCTTTCCCTTATTACATGGAATATGCTTGTTTTTTGTCGGCGTATGTGTCTTCAACTCGTGTTATTGGGAAGTAATTGTTTCCTTTGTACCTCCTTTTGCAAAAAGGGCTATCCATTTCACCTCGTTCCTATTGCTACCTTTTGGTGAACTGCACAAATCACTTTTTTCTTAAGAGTGTTTTGTGTAGTTCCACCAAAATGTCACACGGGCAACGTTTTTACATTTCTGTGGGACTGCAGAAAGGGAGATTGGTTTTGCCATCCTCCTCATCCAACTCTGTGCCTAATCTTCTCCAACAAGTAGTTTGTCCTAAAGAGAGATCGCTGAGGTTAACGGCTTCTATTTGTGTGTGTTATGTTTCATCATCTAGTTCCACTATTATTTGCAATCACACTGAATGGATATCTTTGCAAACAGGGATGGTCAGCTCAATTGTAGTGAAGCTGCACAACATGTTCGGATTGTGGTGTCCTCCATACACATATTTTTTGGCTACAGAGTTGGGTGAAACTAGCTGCCAAGTAGTGAACACTGTGCCCAGGAAATGGAGCCATGCCTACGAACAACATCGATCAATTATATATTTTCTTTATTTGTACACCTTCTCACAACTTTGTCTTTAGTTGTGATGTGAATATTGGCGCTGATCTGCGAACCATTGAGATGCATTAGCAGCCATTGTAGTTTCATTTGTATTTGATGGAATGTTGTAACAAGATAATCTTGAGGCAAGAGGACACATGAATCCTAAGTTGAAACCTTTTTTTCCTACGGGAACCAAAGTTGAAACCTTCATAGCATCACAGTACAATTTCATTAAAATTATGCGTACATATAAACAAATCCTGAAGGATTGATAGCAATGCCAGAAACAATTCAACTTTGTTTCATCGACATGTGGGACATCCTTCATCCGGCTCCACCTGCCATGCAGCAATATTGAGTGCACAACTACAGGGAACGATTCAACCCGGTCGTTGCACCTCAGTAGTAATGACTAGTGAGCAGTCAAATTATAGAGCCCCACCTTCGCCACAGTAAGTTGCTCGGACGAAGCAACCATCATTTCTCTGTTCCTTGAATCCGTTGGTACTCCCATATTCCCAGAGTAATAAGGGGTTGTTTGGTTTTAGGCCTAACCATGCCATACAATGTTACCATACTTGCGTAAGGTTAGTTCTTCAAAATGAGTGTCACAAGTTGGCAAGCCTAAGGGAATCTTGCCATACTTTTTGAGTGTATGTGATGTGGGGCCCTAGTGTGGCTTGCCTAAGATGTGGCTTGAGACAAACACCCACCTAAGTTGGTCAAATTTTCCTAACCTTAGGTGTGGCAACCTTAGGCAAACTTACTCTCAAACCAAACAGCCCGTAAGTTGCTCGGGCGAAGCAACCATCACTTCACCTTTCCCACATTAAGTACTAGTACCTCTTTTTTTACTCTAGAAACAACCACACGCAAATATTGGATGGTAGCAGCACAACAACTGAATCACAAATTGAAACCAACCAATGAACTACTACTAATAGTGAGCGTTTCCTAGTATCATGTACTCCGTATGTCCGTGTATATAGGTTTTAATGCGTTCTCCATGACTAACTTTGGCCCTGTTTGGATCCATGGGTTAGAGTTAGTTTGACCTAGTTGGGGCTCAAATAACCCTAAAGTATCCAAGCATGAGGCTTAAATTGGAGCAAGTTGCACTGAACCCACCAAAAAAAACTATCCCACCCCAAGAGGTGCTAATTGGGGATAGTTCTCGTTGGGCCCACTGAAAAATCACTTTTATCTCTCTATCAAGTGCATTTATTGTCAATCTAACCCTATCACCCAAACACCCCTTTGGATACAGTTAGTTCAGGGTCAGTCATGAGTTAGTCTAAGCTCTAGCTAGGTTAGAGTATCCAAACAGGAGCAATATAGGACATGCAAGTTGCTCAAAGCAGACAATCAAATTCATACATGAACGGATCTTCTTCTTTTTTAAATGTAACGTGAAAGGATCGAATGATATAAAATCTTATTAGTAGTCAAAGGCATCCTCAAAGAATACATTAGGCCCTATATAAAATCTTATCAATCGTCAGAACCAAGTGTTACCACTACACCAAACAAGTTCAAAACAAGAAACTGGACCCACTCATGGCACGGCACGCCATTCTGGTTTGGTCCGTTGGTCAAAGCGCTTCCTCTTCTTGGCATAACAATAGAGTATAGTAATTTTTTAAGAATTCTCTTGACATGTCGCTAACATGTGATGAGTTAACCGACCTCAATAGACGACAAACATGTCATCCCGCCGCACTTTGAGAGAGACGAGGAGCGAGAAGTTATACGGGCTACTGGATTACTAGAGCTAGGTGTCGCACAGAGGACAAGCAATATGGTGGTAGTGTGGCTTAGCCATGTAGTATGATGTAACTACACTTGGCTGCCGTGTTTCGTACTCTTCTAGTCTACTGTGGAGATGATTGGTTGATTTTATATCGCTGAATAATATAAAATATTATGAGTGCAGACGCTCCACCACGAGGTTCCTGACTCCCTCATGGTCGTCGGGAATCTATGTTCTTCCACTCTTTTTTTATGTGAGCTTTGTTCATCCTTTTGCCAACACGCGGCAACTCGTAGATCGACGAGAAGCTTCCTTACTATGCCTTCTCTCTCGCCAACGCGTGCGCAGTGGCTCGCAACACGAGGAGAAACTTTTTCTTATAAGTGGTGGACGTGCAGTAGTTCATTTGTTGTCAGATTGCTAGCAGTTCATTCGACTTTCGGAAGAGGCGAAGAGCCAAGCGCGAGGTCACCTGCTAAGGCTGGTCATAGTGGGAGTAACATAGGTAGTAACATAGTGTAGTCCAAGACAAGTTTGCTTATGTGGCATGTATTTAATGAGGACAGATGTGTTTAGAGTAACATAATATGTTACTGCAACATAGCGCTTTCTAAGAGAGGATGAGTCTACCAGCTATGGCGGAGCCAGATAAAAAGGATGAGGAGGGCCGATGTAACACCTCGGATATGATTTTCCTAATATGTAATCCAACTCTTGCCGTTTCCGGCGTTAAGTTATTTTATTTTCTTGGGTTCGGGTCTTTATCTCCGTGTGTTGTTATCGTTGCCATGCAACTCATATCATGTCATCATGTGCATTGCACTTGCATACGTGTTCGTCTCATGCATCCGAGCATTTTCCCCGTTGTCCGTTTCGCATTCCGACGCTCCGTTCTCCTCCGATGGTCATTTCTACCTTTCTTTCGTGTGTGGGAATTAAATATTTCCGGATTGGACCGAGGCTTGCCAAGCGGCCTTGGTTTACTACTGGTAGACTGCCTGTCAAGTTTCGTACCATTTAGACTTCGTTTGATGCTCCAATGGTTAACTGAGGGACCGAAAAGGCCTCGTGTGTGTTGCAGCCCAACATCCCTTCAATTTGGCGCAAAACCCACCAAAACCATCTCCATCATCTAGAGCGTTCGATCACGATTGCGTGGCCGAAAACCGCACCTCATTTGGACTCTCCTAGCTCCTCGTATGCCTATAAATAGGTCCTCCCCCGAAATCCTCGCGCAAACCCTAGTCCCCTTCGTCTCCACGCGTCGGCGGACATTTTTTCATCCGGCCAGACATGTCCATTTTCACCCCGCCGCTGCCACCTGTCGCCACCTGATACACCGCCTTTTTCAAACGATCGACTACAACCCAAATCGAGTCATAGCCTGAACGAGTTCTGGGAAATCCCATAATAAAATCCAGGCCTAGCTTATCCCACTTCCATTCGGGTATCGGCAATGGCTTTAACAACCCTGCTGGCTTCTGATGCTCTGCCTTTACTCTCTGACATACGTCACAAATTTATACATACTCCGCAATATCTTTCTTCATTCCGGTCCACCAGAAAGTATCTTTCAAATCCAAATACATCTTGGTATTGCCTGGGTGAATCGAATATGGTGAATCATGGGCCTCTTGCAGAATTAACTTCCTGATCTCTGGGTCATTGAGCACATAAACATGGTCTTCAAACCATAGGGTATCGTGCTCATCCTCATGAAATCCTTTAACTTTTCCTTTGCCCATTTTCTCCTTTATAGAGGCAATCTCCTTGTCAGTCTTCTGAGCTTCTCTGATCTTATCCATCAAAGTAGACTGAATCTCCAATGCTGCTACATATCCTCTCGGAACTATCTCCAAACATAGCTCAAGAAGGTCCTCAGCTAACTCCTTCGGTAAATCTCCCGTCATTAGTGTGTTGACATGCCTCTTACGGCTCAATGTGTCAGCTACTATGTTAGTGTAGCGACCCGACCTCAGATGGTCATGTCTCTGTGCTTCAGTGTCATCCCTAGATCGGTAATGCTTACACACACAGTACTCGAAGGATTTATAACAGAGTAGCAATCACACACTTATTACATCGAATGTCTCAAGAGAGAACTTATTACGATAATATGGCTTAAGGCCATCTAATACGATAACAGCGGAAGGCTTGGAAGATAAAGTGAGTCCATCAACTCCAACGGCATAGCTGAGCTGCACGGCAACGACCTAACGAACTATGCTAAAGCCCATAATACATTGCAGCCCGAAAACGGGTCAGCACATGGAATATGCTTGCAACATAACACAGTAGAGCAAGAACAGAATAATGCTATCACTACATGCATATATGGCTGGTGGAAAGCTCTATGGTTACAATTTTGCGAAAAGCCAATTTTCCCTACAACAAAGGAATAGATTTTAATTTAACTATCATGGTGGTTGAACAACATTGAGAAGGTTCCTCCAACTCCATCCCAAGTAAAGTGATTAACAACCCAACAATATTAATTAAACATGATGAGATACATGTGACAACCCAAGTACTAGATACTCAAGAATTGTCCATAACAGGGGACACGCCTAACCATGATTAGATTGTACACTCTGCAGAGGTTTGCGCACTTTTCCACACAAGACTCGATCGCCTCCGTTGGATTTCTCGCACTACAGGGTGTTTGAGAAATTGATGACCGAGACACAGTCTTTCAGAAACATTAACTCTCTACTCCGGACAGACCATACCAAACCTATATCCCACTACCTGTTGATCTGCCTCTTCAAGAGCTTCACGTAACTTAGTCAACTATGCTAGAGCCCATAATAGCTTGTGGCTGCACACGGAAGTTTCTAGCATGAATCATCTCAGTTCCCATTGAGCCTGGGTGCCGGTCCATAGGAAGATCACACGGGTACTCCAGGATTTCCAAAAATACAGGCAACACTGGGTACTCCAGGTGCCTCAATCCACCCAGATGTTAATTTAAGCTGCCACCTTAAGTTGAACCATTAATTAACAAACTCACATCTGTCATGGATTTCACTCAAACCCAAACCACGTCTACTAGCACAGCATGGCATAGTAATATAAGAAAGCGTAGAAGTAACTCCCAAGGGTTTGAACATAACAGGGCAATAGGTTCTACCCCATCAACTACTTCGCAACCCACAAGTTAATGACATCCAAATCATGCAATGTTTGAGGATTGGAACTAATGCATAAAACTGGGTGATAAAGGGGTATGATCAAAGTGTTACTTGCCTTGCTGACGATCCGCGAATCCTAGAGACGCGTAGTAACATGCTTCACACTCGGGGAATTCTATCGCAAGCAAACAATAGCATACATAAGTAACAAGCATCGATGCACAAGAAAAACTCAAATAAGAGACGTTGACCAGAAAGTTCAACTTAAGAACTCCGGTTCGCAAAAAGAATCAAATCAAATGGAGCAACGAAACTCAGACGGCGAAAGAAAGAAGCTTCGTTTACTAATCTGAAACTAGGTCAAATTTTAAAGTAGCAAAATCTTCTTTGAGTTGGTTAAACGGAAAGAGGGTTTCGAGATGAAACTCCAGGCGCTTGAATCGCCTGATTCCGATAAACGAGCGAAAAGATAAACAGAAACTAAGATCGGATCAGAAATCGCGAAATAAATCCGAGAAAAAGAAAAACGATGGACAGATTAACGAACAGACGATCGTTATCAGGATCTAAATGAAGAACACGTTCGTTAAAATGAACGAACGAGCGAACGCTCGCTAAATAAATAAACTGGAGAAAAGCCGATCTATTAAAAAAACGAATACTAGGGTTTCGAAAAAAATAAACCGAACGGTTTTAAAAAAACCGACGCCTCGGATACGGCGGATACCTCCGGCGAGAGGTCCGGTGGGCTGGGTGCGGGGCGGCGGCTTGCGGGGCAGCGGGGCTTGGCGGCGGCGGCGGCAAGTGGCGGCGGCGGCTACGGGCGGCGGGGTTGTCGGCGGTGGTGGTGGTGTTGGGGCTCGGGGCGGCGGCGTATCTAAAGGGGGCGGGGCAGCGACTTGGAGGAGGCGGCAAGGCGCGGCGGAGGCGGAGTCCAACACGGACTCCAGTCCGAGTGGCGCCGGCGGCGGCGCGCGCGCGCGTAGGAGGCGGCGGCGGCGGCTGGGCCGGCCTGGCTCGGTTGGGCCTTAGGCCCAGTGGGGCGCGAAAACTTTAAAAAACATTTCCGCCGACAGAAATAAAATCCTAGAAAAATAAATAAAAATCTAAAAATGCCAAAACAAATTTTCACCGTCTAAATAAAATATTTAGAACAAGATGAACATTTTCTTGGCCCTAAAAAGCAATTTTGAAAACATGCAATTATTCTAATGCAAATAAAATTCGAATAAAAATCAAATCAAATAAAATCAATTTAATGATTTTAATATTTTCCTCTAATATTTCATTTATTTTGGAGAAGTCATATTATCTCCTCTCTTTAATTTTTTTAATGTGAAATATTTTTCGAAGAGAAATAATTAAAATCAAATCCTCGTTTCATTATTTGATAAAAGAATCAAATATGAAAACCAGGAAATCCCCAACTCTCTCCGTGGGTCCTTGAGTTGCTTAGGATTTCGAGGATTAAGGAACGGAAAAGCAATAAAACATGATATGCAATGATGATCTAATGCATAACATTCCAAATTGAAAATTTGGGATGTTACAGTTAGCCTTTCCGGGATGATAATGCAATCTCGTATCATAATCCTTGATGAGCTCCAACCATCTCCTTTGCCTGAGATTCAGCTCCTTCTGCGTGAAAATGTACTTCAAACTCTTGTGATCCGTGTACACTTCACAATGGTTTCCAATGAGAAAATGTCTCCAAGTTTTTAATGCATGCACTACGGCTGCTAATTCCAAATCATGCGTGGCATAATTCAACTCAGGAGGCTTAAGTTGTCGTGAGGCATATGAAACAACTCATACCTCCTGCATAAGCACCGCTCCAAGTCCTCGACGTGAAGCATCGCAATACACCTCATAATCCTTGTTCTGATCCAGCAAAATCAACACTGGTTATGTAACCAAACGTTTCTTCAACTCCTGGAAACTGGCCTCACATTCCTTAGTCCATATGAACTTGGTATCCTTTTTCAACAACTCCATCATAGGCTTCGGAATCTTTGAGAAATTTTCAATGAATCTCCGGTAGTATCCTACGAGTCTCAGAAAACTTTGGATTTCTCCAACTGTGGTTGGGGCTTCCCAATTTGTCACAGTGTCAACCTTGGTGGGATCTACTGCTATACCTTCTCCAGATATAACGTGTCTGAGGAATCCAACTTCCTTCAACCAAAACTCGCATTTGCTAAACTTGGCATATAACTGATGTTCTCTGAGCTTCCCATGTACCAAATGCAAATGCTCCTTATGCTCCTCTTCATTCTTCGAGTAACCAGAATATCATCAATGAACACTACGACGGACTTATCCAAAAACTCCATAAACACTTTGTTCATCATGTTCATAAAATAGGCAGGTGCGTTAGTCAGACCAAATGGCATAACGGTATACTCGTACAGCCCATACCTGGTGGTAAAAGCCGTCTTAGGTATATCCTGTTCGCAAATCTTCAACTGATGGTATCCTGATCGCACATCGATCTTGGAAAATACCTTAGCTCCTTCCAATCGATCAAACAGATCATTGATCATCGGTAGTGGGTACTTGTTCTTGATTGTTACTTCATTCAATCCTCGATAATCAACAACCATCCTTAATGATCCATCCTTCTTTTCCACTAGAAGTACTGGGGATCCCCAAGGCGAAGAACTTGGGCGAATATAGCCTTTATCCAGTAGCTCCTTAATCTGCTTCTTAATCTCCTCCAAATCCTTTGCGGGCATCCTGTATGGTCTCTTAGATATTGGCCCTGTGCTTGGCAAAAGCTCAATAAAAAAACTCAATGTCTCTATCCGGTGGCATGCCTGGCAACTCCTCTGGAAATACATCAGGAAAATCCTTTACCACTGGTACTTCCTCCTGTATAACTCCTGTTAGGGAATTTACTTGAGTCCTCTTAGGCACATGTCGGGATACATACTTGATCCTTCTTCCTTCTGGGGTGGTAACCAAAATCGACTTACTGGCATAATCGATGTTTCCTCCATACATCGACGGCGAATCCATACCCAGAATTACATCCAAACCTTGCGATTCCAAAATGATCAAATCCGAGGGAAACACATGCCTACCTATACTCAATGGCACTTGAAAACACCCTCGGTTGGCCATATACTCCGCTCCTATTGAGCTTACTAGCATAGGTGTTCTAAGAACCTTAGTGGGCAGGTTATACTTATCCACAAATCCTCGTGAGATGTATGAATGCGATGCACCAGTATCAAAAAGAACGATTGCAGTAAAAGACTTAACCAAAAACTTACCGATTACTGCATCCGGCTGTTCTTCAACCTCCTCCACGTTTACGTGGTTCACCTGTCCCCTGTTGAAAGGGTTCGGCTTTTTCCCAGAGCTTACGTTGCCATTTCCATTCTGGGATTCAGGACATTCATTGGCATAATGTCCGGTCTTCTGACACTTAAAGCAAGTGACTTGGCTTAGGTCTCTCTTGGCTGGGGTTGATGGGTTGGTACAGTTCTGGCCGTTGCTTCCTCCATTCCCATTACCATTCTTGGGGCCATTATGATTATGCGAACTTCCGCCCCCATGGGTATGCTGAAAATGTCCTCCTGGTTCAGGGGTAAAACGCGGCTTCTGTTGAGCTCCAGAGTTGTATTTCCCTTGTCCATACTTCCTCTTATGGTTTTCAATCTGCTGCTTCTTCCCTTCAATCATAAGAGCACGATCTACCAACTCCTGGTAGTTGTTGAAGCTTGCTACCATCAATTGCATGCTCAACTCATCATTCAGTCCTTCCAGAAACTTCTCCTGCTTAGCTGCATCCGTAGCAACGTCATCTGGGGCATAACGTGCAAGCTTACTAAAGTCATCCACATACTGGCCAACTGTGCGTCCTCCTTGGCGCAAGTTGCGAAACTCACGCTTCTTCATGGCCATAGCTCCTGCTGAAACATGGGCAGTACGGAAAGCCTGCTGAAACTGGTCCCACGTGATAGTGTCGATAGGGTAAGTGGCTGTGAAATTTTCCCACCATGATGCCGCGGGTCCATCCAACTGATGTGCGGCAAATTCCACCTTTTCCGCATTTGTGCATCCTGCCATGGTCAACTCCCTTGCTGTCTTGCGGAGCCAATCATCTGCTACTATAGGCTCGGTGCTACTGGAGAACACCGGCAGATTTAGCCTAAGAAAATGGGTTAAGTGATCAACAGGTGGTGGTGGTGGGTTGTTGTTGTTGTTGTTCCCCTGATTCTGATTTTGGACTAGCAACTGCATCAACATATTGTGTTGCTGGATCAACTGAGTGAGCTCCGATGGGAAGGTAAATCCGGGGTCGAGGCATCTGATGGGTTTAGAAAAGATGAGATTTAAGAATAGAGAGAGGTCTAGAGAGAAAACAGTACCCATATGCACATGAGGCAAATGCACACAAAATCACTTCATTCAATCAAACAAGGGCATACAATCGGTCTAACTATCGGAAAACTACTCGGACTACTATATTTACATGGTGGAGTACTACTACTGATGGGGTGGTCTACTAGAAATATTCTTCGGCTGCAGACTCCATGATATCTGCTCCAGCTTCATCAACATAGTCATCATCGCTATCGTCTGGGTCCGAGTCGGTGTCGTCGATGATGATGTAGTCTTTCGGGCGAACCTCCTTGGGTTCTTCGTCTTCTTCTACTGGTGTAGGGTCTCCCATGAATATTCAGATCTTCTTGATCAGGTCGTCATTCTTCTCCACTAATACTTCGATTTGCTACATACAATCTTCACGTGTGGCCTTGAGTTCTTCCTCCAGTTCCGTGATTCTTGTCCTCGCCTTCTTCAGATCTATCATGTCTGCGCACATCTGGTTCTCCTGACGTCGAATGTGCTGGTTTAACTCCTGGATGAAAGCTGTGATTGATCTATCCTTCTTGGTGCTGATCATCTCCCAGTGCTCATCTCGACGCCCACAAATCTGGTAGATAGTATCCTTGAGATCATTGCGGTAAACTTCTCCAATACGTCCCATGGCGAAGTGAGCTGCCATACTCTTTCCTAGACTCCAGGTTGGTGCATCAAAGGAAAATTCTATGGGCTTAGCGACTGGCATGAACATCCTTCTTGGAACTTGAACTTGAATCATCCAGCGCTCCTCTTCAGGTAAAGTGGCGTTGTAGGTTCCGGTGAAGCTTGGTTCTCCGATGTTCAGGTATCTAGTGACTTCCTTCAAGTGACGTCCAAAGGGTGTATCTTCATCCGGTTGCGTGAACTTGTTCCTTGCATCCGTCATCCTAAAAGAGTAGAAAATATGAGGAGTCAGAATGAGAAGAGTGAGTAGTGATCTAGGGCTTTGTCTTAGTGGCCGTGTCCTAAAGTCAGCGTGTGCTCTGATACCATCTTGTAGCGACCAGACCTCAAACGGTCCGATCTCTGTGCTTCAGTGTCATCCCTGGATTAGTAATGCTGACACACACAGTACTTGAAGGATTTATAACAGAGTATGAATCACACACTTAGTACATCGAATGTCTCAAAAGAGAACTTATTACAATATATATGGCTTAACGCCATCTATAACGATAACAGCGGAAGGCTTGGAAGATAAGTGAGTCCATCAACTCCAAGGGCATCACTGAGTATAGAACCACAACCTGAAAGCACCTTACTCGTCGTCTGAAAAGTCTGCAACATGAGCGTTGTAGCCCGAAACGGGTCAGCACATGGAATATGCTGGCAAAGTAACACATAGAGAGTAATGAAAGAATAAGGCTATACTACATGCATATTTGGCTGGTTGAAAGCTCTATGGTTACAGTTTTGCGTAAAGCCAATTTTTCCCTACTGCAAAGGAATAATTTTTATTTAACTATCATGGTAGTTGTTAAACATTGAGAGTGTAGACACCCTCTCAATCCCAATTAAGCATCATCATTAAAAACCCAACAAAATAAATTAGAGTAACATGATGAGATTCACATGATAATCCATGTACTAGATACTCAAGTTGTCCATAACCGGGGACACGGCTAACCATGATTAGTTTATACACTCTGCAGAGGTTTGCGCCTTTTCCCCACAAGACTCGATCTCCTCCGTTGGGATTCTCGCACTACATGGTGTTTGAGAAATGGATGATCGAGACATAGTCTTTCAGAAGTGCTAGCACCTTACGAACGGTAGACCGTTACACCTACTTTCCCCTACATCTGCTAGTCTACCTCTGTAAGAGTTTGCACGACTTAATCAACTATGCTAGAGCCCACAGTAGCTTGTGGCTGCACATGGAACTTTCTATTATGAATGATCTCATGATCCCTTTGAGCCTGGGTGGCGGTCCATAAAGAAAAACAGGCAATCGTTCGAATACCCAGGTGCCTCAGTCCACCCAGATGTGTGTTTAAGTTGCCACCTTAGATAAACCATTAGTTTAACAATCTCACATCTGTCATGGATACACTCACCCAATCCACGTCTACTAGCATAGCATGGCAATATAAGCAACGTAGAAGTAACTCCCAAGGGTTTGATAATAGAACAGGTAATAGGTACTACCTCATCTACTTCCCAACCCACAATTTAATTAGATCCTAATCATGCAATGTTTGAGGATTGATCTAATGCAATAAAAACTTAGTAGTAGGATGTATGATCAAAGTGTTACTTGCCTTGCTGATGATCCGTGAAACCTAGCGATTTGAAGTAGCAAGCGGCTCACTCCGGGTACTCTATCGCAACAAACAAGCATACAATAAGTACTCATCTAATGCACGGATAAAACTCAAATAAGAGATCTAACCAGAAAGTTCAACTTAAGAACTCCGGTTTGCAAAAAGAATCAAATTGAACGAAGCAACAAAAGTCAAATGGCGAAAGAAACAAGCTTCATTTAATAATGTGGATCTAAGTCAAATTTTTACAGAGGCAAAAAGTTGTTTGAGTTGGTTAAACGGAAAGAGGGTTTCGAGATGAAACTCCAGGCGCTTGAATCGCCTGATTCCGATAAACGAGCGAAAAGTTATACTAGAACGAAAATCGGATCTGAAATCGCGATCAGAAATAATCGCGGGAAATCCGAGAAAAAAGAAAAACGATGAACAGATTAACGAACAAACGTTCGTTTTCTGTAACTAAACGATGAACGCATCCGTTAAAACGAACGAACGAGCGAACGCTCGCTAAATAAACTAAACCGGAAAAATCCCGATCTATCTAAAAAAATGGATCTAAAAAACCAATCGAAAACCGGCGAAAACCGAACAGTTTTCGAGGAAAAACCGGCGGCAGCGGCGGGGTCAACCTCGACGGCGGCAGCGGCGGGGCCCCGGCAGCGGCGGGCGGCGGGCGGTGGCGGCGGCCTAGCGTTAGGGTTCTGGTTTGGGGCGGTGGCTTGGGCTAACGGGCTCGGGGTCGGCGCTATATAAAGGCCCGGCCAGAAGAGTCCGGGCTGAAACCGGCTCTAAGTCGGTTGCGTTTTTTTAAATAATTACGCGCAGAAAAACAAATAAAAGAAATACTAAACCGACTCCAAAACTCCCGAAATAAATTTTCCCCGGCTTCTAAAATCAAGCCGAACAGGATGAACATTTATTTGGGCCTAAATGCAATTTTGAAAAACACACATTTTTCCTAAATTCAAATAAAATAGCAAATAACTCCAAAATAAAATCTTATTTGATTTTATATTAAATCCTCAATATTTCTTTATTTTGGGAAAGTCATTTTATTCCCTCTCTCATATTTTTGTAATAGAAATAATTGAAGATAAAATAAATAAAATCACATGATCCTGTTTTCAAAATTTGAGAAAACTCAAATATGAATATCATGAAATCCCCAACTCTCTCCGAGGGTCCTTGAGTTGCGTAGAATTTCTAGGATCAAGCCAGAAGCAAATAAAAATATGATATGCATTGATGATCTAATGTATAACATACCAAATTGAAAATTTGGGATGTTACACCACTCCCCTTCACTAGTAGAAAAGGGGGCAAACGTCCAGGTCGGGTCAGCCCAATAGTCCCGGTTCAATCATGAACCGGGACTAATGTGAGCATTGGTCCCAGTTCGTGCGGCTAAGGCATTAGTCCCAGTTCACCTGAACCCTTTAGTCCCGGTTTGAGGCACAAACCGAGACTACGGCCTGTTTGCAAATTTGTAGAATCCTCAAATTCTAAAAGGAAAAAAAGTTATGCTCAAATTTCAGTTTTTTTTGAATTTTTGTTAAATCTGATCAAACTATGGTCAAACTACTTATTTAAGAAGTACTAGTTTTACTAAATAGTTATTCAAGAATATTAGTGTTACTAAATAATTATTTTAGTTTTTTGAATTTTGGTCAAATATGGTCAAACTGTGTTCAAACAATGGTCAAACTACTTATTCAAGAAATATTAGTGTTACTAAATAATTATTTCAGTTTTTTTGAATTTTGGTCAAATCTGGTCAAACTATGGTCAAACTGTGGTCAAACTATGGTCAAACTAGGGTCAAACTACGGTCAAACTACTTATTCAAGAAATATTAGTGTTACTAAACAATTATTGTTTTTTAGAACAATAGTTTCAAACTCAAACAGTGAAATGTGTGACTACATGCTCAAGCTAAATTCCTGAGGGTTAATAGGATTGACATCTTACTATTGTCAGGAAAACAACAAGTGCAGACTTGGAAAAGAGGGAGAATAGAACCCGGAAGTTAAGCGTGCTCAGGCTGGAGTAGTGAGAGGATGGGTGACCGTTCAGGAAGTTAGATGATTTGGAATGATGAGGGGTGATTAGAGATTAAAGGTTAAATTGAGCAGTGATGAGGGGTGATTAGAGATTAGAGGTTAAAATAATTCAGAAATTTGAAAATCAAAAAAAAATTCAAAAAAAACCATAAAATTTCCTTTAATACCGGTTGGTGTTACCAACCGGGACTAAAGGTGGACCTCCAGGCAGCGGCCACGTGGAGGGCCTTTAGTCCCGGTTCGTATAAGAACCGGGACTAAAGGGGGAGGCTTTAGTACCGACCCTTTAGTCCCGGTTCCAGAACCGGGACTAAAGGCCCTTATGAACCGGGACTAAAGGCCCTTTTTCTACTAGTGCTTAGACTACCCAAAGTGGGAGCAACATAGGTTGTAACATCCCACATCTCAAGGCAAAACAGATGATGTGGTGAGTAATTAATGAGAAAAGAGAAGTATGTGGTAACATAGCTAGTTACTGTAACATCACATATACCAAGACAAGATGAGTCTATAACCTAATAAATGAAGTGTTGCATGACACCACACATACTCCCCACTATAGAGGTAGTACTCTAAGTTACTACCCATTGTGACTAGTCTTACTTTTTCATCACTCTCTCCTCCACATGGGAAAAAATGCCATGTAAGCGGGCTATAAGCCCACTGTTATACTTGCGGGAGAGAGAGATGTCAAAAAGAAGGAGGAGTGGGCTCTCATGCAAGAGCCTAGATATATACGCATTCCTAGGTAAATACAATAAATGTGAAGAAAGAGATAGAGAGAAGATGGAAAAAAGTACTAATGTACTAATAGCCAACCTTATAGCCCACAATATTACATGAGTGCATATAGATGATGGTTGTAGATGACATGGCGGTTCCTTGTAGCTATCAGTTGGCTATATTATTAACCATGCTAAGGCTAGTCATAGTGGGCAGTAATTTAGACTAGTAACATATGCATGTTACTAGTTTATGTTACTATCATCATAGTGGGTAGTAACATAAATGTAGTGTCATGCAAGCCTTCATTTATTAGTATGTTGTAGACTCATTTTGCATTGGTGTGCGTTATGTTACGGTAACATATTATGTTACTGCAAACACCTCTCTACTCATTAACTCCATGCCACATAAGCATATATGTCTTGGGATATGTTATGTTCAAAAAACCTTCGATTAACATGTGTTCAAAAAACAAGAAAAATGTCAAAAATTACAAAACAAAGACCTCGATATTAACTAGACGGATGGGTCACTGCAAAGGTTTATAATAAACCTTTCAAGTAACCCATCCCTCTAGTTAACATCGAGTCCACTTCCCCTCTGGTCACCCATCTCATGAGTACACCATCCTCACCACAGTTAACTTGGGAGTTCTGTTAGATGAGCTATCGGTAGGGAAGTTGGTCCTTGCTGATATAGGATGCCTCTTCGTATCCTTTATCGTGTACCCGGATGATAGCATTTTGCCGCCCAATAGACAATGCCACGTCCCCTGCGAATGTAGAACTTTCCCTCCCTCGAGCAAGTATAATAAGATTATGTAAGCCGGCTGTAAAGGTTAAAAAATTATTTTTCTGCTGACATGGAGGGGAGAGAAGAGAAGAGAGAAGATGAGCCAGCTATAGAATAAGAGCCAGCTACAACACGTTCTCCTATGTAGTATGTGAGAGTGGAAGGTGGGCCCTGTATTGATGAAATAACACATCTTTGTATCTTACTATTATACTTGATGGCTACAAGGTTGGCTACAGATGACGTGGCAATGTCATGTAGCCATGAGCTGGCTATACTATTAAGAGCATGGTTAATAGTATAGCCAACTGCTGGCTATTGGCCATTGCCATGTCATCTATAGTCGATCTTAGTAACATAGCGCACTTCAAGAAAATTTTGCTTTCATGGTATGTAGTTAATGAGAAGTGGTAACACAATATGTTATTGTAACATAGCGCTTCTCAAGACAAGATGAGTCTACAATCTAATAAATGAAATCCTCTATGACACTAGTACTATCTTACTTTGCACTATGAATTGGTCAATTTTCTCTTAATACTTGCATGCAATTATTTAATGCACCTTGAAATCTAAACTTGTGATGGGGAACAACCAAATTGATCCTTATAAAATGTAAAAACTAAGATTTTGAGATAAGCCCTATAAACTGGAAAGGAGGGAGTATTAACAAAGACTCGTGTCATATGCATGAAACTAGTGAGTATGGGAGCACATGATATTTCCGCGTCCAGACCGATCCCAAGTTGGCTTCTCGCCTTCTTTGCCAACCAAAAGCTCCTCCCCCCTCCCGCGCGCGCTTCCCGCCCAGCGCTAGCTGAGCCCGTCGCTCCACATTGATGGCAAGTCAAGACGACGCGACCTCTTACTGCTTCTGCCGTTGAAGCATCACGCCTACCGAGGGCACCGCCCGCTGCGCGCCCAGCATTTCAGACTATATAGTGGAGAGCAACTTTACAGCAAGCACTACAATTAAATGACATAAGCAGGCTATAAGGATTTAAATATAGTAGTTGTGCTTAGTTGAAGGAGAGAGAAGAGGAAAGAGAACAGAAGCGGGTTGTAAACTTGTAGCCGGTTATAGCAGGAGCTCCAACATACTTTGTGAGACAAAAGGTGGGGCCATTATTAATGATATAGTATTATACTAAAGGGACTAACTATAGTACTAGCAGGCTATTAGGTTGGTTCTAGATGATGTGTCAACTTCATATAGCCGGATGTTGGGTATATTATTAACCATGATCTAAGTGTGGTGTGAGTGGGACTAAAGTTTAGTCCCATACTGCTAGTAGGTGAGTGTGATTTGCAACACTTTATCATGGTAATAGGAAACCTACACGCGCGCTCTTCAGGAATGAGCCTGTCCAAGGACAAAAGCTATGCACGTGGTCTATATTTTTGTGGGTCAGAAAATTTATTAAGTCATTAATTTATAATTAACGGATGCCTTAATGACTCAGTCGTTTCTGATTCTTTTGCATAGTGGGGCTATTATTGACTTGGATATGGGGTTTGGGCCAAAGGCCTACTACTATTATACTTGGTCTTACTCGCACGACCGACCTGACAGGCTCTACCCTAGCCGCCAATGTATCATATGGTTTTGCACCGTTCCAGGTCTTATCGCCGCCATACAATTCTTCTCCATTCCTCCTTCCGGTGTGCACAGCGAGAAGGGATAACAGTCCTCTGAACCCCACCTTTCGTGATCCTGTACGGGAGAGGGGCGGTCATGTTTTTGGGGAGCACACTCCTGTGACTGCTGCTAGATATGACTTCCTCAACAACAACCTTCTTCCCTGACCTCAGTAACCTCTTCATCAACGACATGAGTGACAACATCAACCACAGCGGTTCTGCTCCCGCTGTACAGTATGTGATTTTGTCCTCCTAGTTTAGTCCGCAACATTACTTTGATATTTGCCATTGTCGTCATGATCTATTTACTGTTGATTCGTATTAAATCTTATAGTAAATTGCTCATATATTCAACAATCCAATCAAAGAACCTGATTATAGGCAATTTACTCTGAGTGGTTTTCCTGCGCTTTTGAAGCCGCCTACTTTTAAGGGGGGCAATATAAAAGGTGGCGCACAAGAGCGGTATATTGATTTCAGATCAAGTACTGCTATGATGCCACTAAGGGTAAGCCTGAGGGTGATCTTAATCCTATACAGCAAGAAGCTTTTGAGAACATGGATACCCTCTTCAAAACCGCCCTACCGAGTGTTCTCGATGATTCCATTATGGCTTCATATATGTCGTTTGACAGCGGCAAAGACATGTGGGCTACGCTCGAGGCCACGTTTGGGGCCTCGAGCGCTGGCAACGAGTTGTATGTCATGGAGCAATTCTGTGACTACAAGATGACTGATGAGCACTCTGTTGTTCAGCAGACTCATGAGATACAGTCACTCGCTACGGAACTTGAGTACTTTAAGTGTGTGTTGCCGGACAAATTTGTTGTTCGGACCATCATTGCCAAGCTTCCACCTTCGTGCAACAATTTTTCTATTTCCCTGGAAAACAAGAGACATGAGTTTTTAGTTTCGGATCTCATTAGCACTCTAGATTTTGAAGAGAAGGCGAGAGCAAAAGACACACGTGATCGGGTCGCTAAGGGAGCTTCTAGTGCCCACATGGTACACGAGAAGAACTTCCAGCCCAACCAGCCCCAAAACAACAAGAACAAATCTCAGAGGAAAGGCAAGTTTGATGCAAAGAACAAGCCGTCACATTCTACCAACTTCAAGAAGAATTCTCATAATGGGAAGGGATACAAACCTCAAATTTGGTTGCACCGCACAGAATTTATATGGCTGCATCGACCTTTTGTCAGCTAACCTCATGGTGCTCTAGGTATTCCTACATTCGTAACTAGGTACAATGACCACCGCCAGAGGAAATAAGCTTATCCATATGTTGACTTGCTGATTGCAGTGTGGAACGATCCTGTCATGTGTGGAGGAGCAAACAAGCAGTGCATCCGAAGGTGGAAATCAACTAAGGGCTTATGAAATTATACATAATCTTCCTCACGCAGGTCAGTATCCCCTTCGTCCAGATGATCGTGTTTTGTCATGCCAATCTATTGATATGTGCTATTGTTTTGCAACACCGTTTAAGTATAGCTATTGTTTTCCTATATTTTTAGATTCAGGACAATGAAGATGATTTTAGGGGAACTGCATAATATGGACTCTTGTTGAGTCATCTCTATTGCCTCATGTGTTTTCTGCAAATGTGTTAGCATCAATTGCAAGATGAGGCAGCTAGCTAGTTCTGGAGTTGCCAACATGCTTAAAATGCTCGCAACATTGAGAAGAAACAAGCATGCCAAGGAAATTAATGCGTGCGCATGGAGGGCCATTGCTCAGAGAAGCATCAATCGATTTTCTTTATTTCCACACTGTCAGTGTCAAAACCGGCGGATCTTAGGTAGGGGGTCCCGAACTATGCGTCTAAGGTGGATGGTAGCAGGAGGCAGGGGACATGATGTTTACCCAGGTTCGGGCCCTCTTGATGGAGGTAATACCCTATGTCCTTCTTGATTGTTCTCGATGATGTGAGTATTAAAAGAGTTGATCTAGCACGAGATCGTAGAGGCTAAACCCTAGAAGCTAGCCTATGGTATGATTGTATGTTGTCCTACGGACTAAACCCTCCAGTTTATATCGACACCGCATGGAGCTAGGGTTACACAAGGTCGGTTACAAGGGAGGAGATATACAAATCCATATTTCCTATCTTGCCTTCCATGCCAAGGAGAGTCCCATCCAGACACGGGATGAAGTCTTCAATCTTGTATCTTTATAGTCCAATAGTCTGGCCAAAGGATATAGTCCGGCTCTCTGGAGACCCCCTAATCCAAGACTCCCTCAGTAGCCCTTGAACCAGGCTTCAATGACGATGAGTCCGGCGCGCAGTATTGTCTTCGGCATTGCAAGGCGGGTTCTTCTCCAAATACTTCCTGGAAGATTTTTGAACACAAGGATAGTGTTCGGTTCTGCAAAACAAGTTCCACATCCCACCGTAGAGAGAATAATATTTCCACAAATCTAATCTGCTAACACATTTTAGCAACATCACATCATGTCATGGCTTGGTAATTATTCGAACCATTTTTCTCAACCAGCACCGCACATATTGCGAGGCAGTTTTCTTGACATGTCTAGTCGAAGCAGAGATCGTGTCCCCTTACCACGGGATTCACATCAATACGGAAGCAGGTAACCCAACCGCGCCATTACTTACGGCGCTTGGAGAATAAGAGGTTTTACCAGGGGACGCGCATCGCCTCTTCCGCCCCTATAAAGGGACAAGAATTCATCCTCTTCATCCATACCTTCTTCCCCACTCATTCAATTCTGCTCAGGCTCCAACGCACGAGCGTTCACGTCCTCTACCCACCAAAGGTCCCCCAAAGATGTCTGGATCCGGAGCAGGAGGCAAATGGATGGCCTCTACCGTCCGAGAGAAGGATATCAAAAAGCTTCGGGAGGCCGGGTATCTGACCAAGAATATCGGCCACCGTCTCCCAACGGCGGGACAGATCATCCCCACTCTGGAACCCCACGAGAGGGTTGTATTCCTCCCTCACTTCGTCCGCGGGCTAGGATTTCCTCTCCACCCATTCGTTCGCGGTATCATGTACTATTATGGGATCGATCTTCACGGTCTGTCCCCTAATTCCTTCCTCAACATCTCGACATTCATAGTCGTGTGCGAGGCCTTTCTCCATGTTTCGCCGCGCTTCGGTTTATGGCTAAAGGTCTTTAATGTGAAGCCCAAGGTGGTGAGCAGTGAGCATGCCAAGTGCGGGGGCGCTATGGTGAGCAAGATGCCCAACGTCATATGGCCAACGGGAACCTTTAATGACTCTGTCAAGGAGTGGCAACAACAGTGGTTCTACATCACTGAGCCAAGTGGTAAGGAACGAGCCGCTTCTCCCGAGTTTCGATCCGGCGCCCCTCTACGGCTTACTTCCTGGGTCAAGAAAGGACTGGATTGGTCCTCGTCCGACGAACTGTCGGTGCTCTAGATGCGCATTAAAGATATGGGAGATAAGAACGCTAAACTCATCGATGTAGTCCAGGTGATGCTAATCCGTCGGATACTGCCTTGTCAAACACCGGACTTGCAATCTATGGGAGTTTGATCCATTCAGGCACCAAACCCTGCGAAGGCTCTTCGGCTCTTCGCATGAGGACATTTGGAAGGTGCTTTTTAAGTCCAGAAACTCGTGGCCGGACTCCGCCGAAAACCGCGGGTACCAACTGTCCCGCCCTGCAAGTTTGGTGAGTTTATCAAACTTTTCCATCTACATGAACCAAAGGAAGCGCTTAACGCGTGTTCATTCAACTTTCCCAGAGCTGGACGAAGAAGGCGGAGCGGATCCATTGTCTGGCCCCGCTACCCGAAGACATGTCCATCCCACTTCTGACGAAGATGCTGGTCCCGACGCCTTACAAGGTGCCGAAGAAGACGGCCGAGAAGGAGAAGGAGGCTAAAAAGACCTGGGGCGGCCTTCGTCGTCGCGGCACTTCGGGCACAATTCCCGAAGGCTCTGATGCCCATTCCGCCTTCGAAGAGGACGAAAAGGAGGAGGAAAATGAATCTTCTGCAGAGGGAAGAAGGAAGCGACGGCCTCCGCATCCCTTGGGGTCGAACTACCCAAAAGAGGAAAGATTCCTCGTCAAGAGGAGTCTCCTGTCGCCGCCAACAGCGGCCCGGCATGGGATCCCAGGGCCCAGCCCCTGGTGAACTCATGAGTATACAAAATCCGAGTACGTTTAAGCGTCCGGACTCATCGTGGCTTAGTATTTTAAACTAAGCCGTATATTTGTTGTAGTCCGGCGAGGTCCCGCACCGTACAATCTTCATCGGAGGACCTGCTGAGCTCAAATGCTGTGGAGAGCGGGACGCCCCCGAAGGACCCTTCCTCCAAGCAGGTGTCAAACACCGAGGCCTCGTCCCAAAAGGACCCCGGCCCAGGAGGAAAGGAAGAAACTATGAAAGAGGCGCCTTGAGGTCGAACCGCAGGGGCAGGACACGTGGGGAAAAAAGTTCCCATGGGGTCTGACCGTGGGGGCGATTCTGAGTTTGGCTCCCTACCGGATGCGATTCCAGAGACCTATACGGCTCCAGAATCAAGAAGGAAGCCTTCTTAAACCGGAGAGGGCATGCCTATTCAGCCGCCGACCTCTGTCCATCCAGAAGTGTCGGATGCTTTGTTGGTGGTGCTACGAGATGCCTCCATCATTGATGAACACCGTGCCTTGATGGGCGCGGTGATTGAGAAAATTCAGTCGACCGAGAGTGGACTGAACGAAGCCTGTATCAGTCTTATAAAAGGATTTGACGTATGTTTTATGAGTTATCGAAGAGTGTCATAGTATAGATAGTAGCCCCTGATACACTGTTCAGTGAAAGAAAGAACCGGACAGGGGATCGAATTCGTGATCTCAGGAAGACTCACTAAATGATATTGATTTCTCTCATGTTTTAAGCAGATACCTGTAGCGGCTGCTGCCTCTCATACTGCAGAGATCACCGGACTGAATCAAAGTCTGGAGCGGGCCAGAGAAGAAATTGGCCGATTGAAAATGCAGTTGAGGGATAAACAAGGTATGTACCAGCATTATGTGCGTTTCTTGTGAAATAAATGGTCAGTATGAAATAAGCCGCATAATTTGTGCTAGGAGTTATGACCGAAGTCGAGGCCCTCAAAAGGGCCATTGCCGAGGCCGAGAAAAAGGCGGCCATGGAGCGGGCTCTTCGTGAGAAACACGAAGCCAGAGTTATTAAAGCTGAGCAGGGGCTGCGAAGGCCATGAGTAAATGCGAGGCCTTGGAGCAGAGTTTATCGGAGAAAGAGACCGAACTCACCAAGGCGCGCCAAGCCACGAGCGACGCCCAGGGGGAAACACAAAGCGTGCTGTAGGGGATCCACAAGGCAAGGTAGATCGCGGCGGGTAAGCTTTTTCCATGTAAAGAAAATATTTGAAGGGAAAACTATGTTTCTGATTGTGAATCCGGACTTCTCAGGTGTATTTGCTGAGCTACCGCACAGTATATCAGATGCCACTCACTTCTACCGAGTCGAAGGACGGAACACCGCCGATAAGCTTTTTTGGTCTCAGTTGGCACCGAACTATCCGGTGCCTTTTGCCGATCAACTGAAATAGCTGATTGAACTGCATAAGGCGGCAGAACTTGCCATGAAAGATGTGGTTATCCGGCTATGGCCTCCCGAATTGATTCCAAGCAGCTACTTCGGGCTCCTAAGGCGGCTTATAAGAACTTGCCCTTGACTTGACATCATCAAGCAGTCGGTCTATATAGAAGGAGCATGAATGGCCTTCGCCCATGCAAAGGTGCACTACGGGAAGATGGATGCCGAAAAGCTGGTGACCGAAGGACTGTCGAAGGGGAAGGAGCACCGCAAGCCCGAATCATATTATAAGAGTGTCCTGAAAGGATCCTACCATGCGGCGGAGCTATGTACCAAGGACATTATATTTCCCCGAATGTAGATCATGTTGTCCGTTGTAATGTTTAAACAAGTTCGTTGATATGTCGCCTGTTATATAATATTTGACCCTCCTGTGCGGCCGTTTTATATTAAGGCTGAGAGTTGACCAGTCGTCGGCTCCTGCCCCCACGTAAGGAGTACGAGGGTGTTCGGGATAAACCTGAGCACTCTTTATCCTAGTTTTGGGTCCTCCAAGGGAGGTGCTCAGCACAACGAACTAGGCAATTGGACTATAGGGCTTTATCTCTGTCACTTAGCCAGAGGAGCTTTAGTATGGTCGGCGCAGCCCCTTGTGTTTGGAAGACCGTACTAGGGGCTCTATAAGCGCCTCGTCGAAGAAAAAAGTCGATCCATCGCACACTGCATTGGTTATGGCATTGTGCGGGAGAAACCCTTAAAGGTTTTGTGACTGCTCGAACAGCTGACCAGCTCTCGCTGTATCATGGCAGTCAGTTTTCAGCTTTCTCTACTGACGTTCTTGTCCGGAAGAATCGGGACACAATCGCAATAGTTCTCCCAGTGCTACTTGAGTGAGGTGGACCCCGTCTACTATTTGGGTCGAGGATTAGTGCGGCTGGATTGCCCTGGTTGGCGTTGACTGGACGATCCGTGCGGTTGAAGGTTACCGGCCCTACCTTATATTGTGGGATGGCGAGTTCTGTTGAGCCGCCATCCTTAAGGGAGTATATCTGGTCCAAGTGGGCCGTTTGGGTGGTATTTACCACATTCACCGATTGAGTATGGGGGGGATTTCTTTTGCCCTCCTGTGTTTGGGAATCCAGGCTCTTCGTTGCTATCATCGTTTTGAGACCCCTCTTCGTGTTTGGCGCCTGCCTTGCCGACTTGTTGGAATACCCGGCATTCTCTGTTGGTATGCATGGCTGGCGTTTCTGGGGTGCCATGAATTTGGCATTGGCGAGCGAGTATACGGTCCAGACTGGATGGACCTGGATTTGTATTTTTGGGTGGCCCTTTCCACTAACCGAGCTTTGAGGCCCTGAACCCGGCATTAACTGTCGTATTATTGGGTTTACCACCATATTTGCGACGCTTGTGTTTGCTGCGTCGTGGTTTGCCGTTTGCATCTTTGTTATCCGGAGTGCCCGGATTCCTGGATGTGTTGTTGCTGCGAGCCAGCCAGCTATCCTCGCCCGCACAAAAGCGGGTCATGAGTGTTGTAAGGGCTGTCATAGATTTTGGCTTCTGCTGGCCAAGGTAGTGAGCTAGCCACTCGTCACGGATGTTATGCTTGAATGCCGCTAGGGCCTCTGCGTACGGACAGTTGACAATTTGGTTTTTCTTAGACAGGAACCGTGTCCAGAATTGTTTGGCTGATTCCCCGGGCTGCTGGGTTGTATGGCTCAAGTCTTCAGCATCCGGTGGCCGCACGTAAGTGCCCTGGAAGTTGTCCAAGAATGCGTCTTCCAGATCCTCCCAACTGCCTACGGAGTCTGCTGGCAAGCTGTTCAGCCAATGTTGAGCTGGTTCTTTGAGATTTAATGGGAGGTACTTAATGGCATGTAGATCATCGCCGCGAGCCATGTGGATGTGGAGGAAATCCTCAATCCATACAGCGGGATCTGTTGTGCCGTCATATGATTCGATATTTACGGGTTTGAAACCCTCTGGGAATTCATGATTCATAACTTCAACAGTGAAGCATAGGGGGTGTGCGGGGAATCTGTGCCGGGCTATAACCCGACGCAATTCGTATGAGTCTTGTCTGCTGTATTCGGCCCGGCCGGATTTACTCCTGGTGTATCCGATGCGACGATCATCGTCCCGTATAGGCGCGCGTGCCCGTGACCCGTATATTGACCTTGCGATATTAGCCTTACTATCCAATATGTCTCGCAGGTCTCTTGTTGTTGGTGCCAAAACCGGCGAATCTCAGGTAGGGGGTCCCCGGATAGCCGGACTATCTCCATTGGCCGGACTGTTGGACTATGAAGATACAAGCTTGAAGACTTCGTCTCGTGTCCGCATGGGACTCTACTTGGCGTGGAAGGCAAGCTAGGCAATACGAATATGGATATCTCCTCCTTTGTAACCGACCTTGTGTAACCCTAACCCTCTCCGGTGTCTATATAAACCGAAGAGTTTTCGTCCGTAGGACAAAAACCATAACATACAATCATACCATAGGCTAGCTTCTAGGGTTTAGCCTCTCTGATCTCGTGGTAGATCTACTCTTGTACTATCCATATCATCAATATTAATCAAGTAGGACGTAGGGTTTTACCTCCATCAAGAGGGCCCGAACCTGGGTAAAACTTCGTGTCCCTTGCCTCCTGTTACCATCCGGCCTAGACGCACAGTTCGGGACCCCCTACCCGAGATCCACCGGTTTTGACACCGACATTGGTGCTTTCATTGAGACTTCCTCTGTGTCATCACCATTAGGCTTGATAGCTCCTATTATCATTGATAGCGATGCGGTCCAGGGTGAGACTTTTCTCCCCGAAAAGATCTTCATATTCGGCGGCTTTGCACTGCGGGCTAATTCGCTTGGCCATCTGGAGCAGATTGAAAGCTATGCCCCTGGCCATCAGGTCAAATTTGGAAGTTTGAACTACATGGCCGACATCTGCGGAGACTTGATCTTCGACGGATTCGAGCCACAGCCGGGCGCGCCCCACTGTCGCGATGGGTATGACCTAGCTCTGCTGCCGAACAGTACCCCAGAGGCCGCGCCCGCATCTGCTCCGACCCTTAGCTCAGAGCAAACTGCGCCAATCGAGGACGGGTGGTTAGAGACCACCTCAGGGGCTGCAGTCTCGATGGTGATCGAGCCAAACACCAGCATAATCCTCTGCGGAGCCCGTCACTCCAAGGTGCCGGACTCTTTCCCGGACTCCGAACCGTCCGCGCTTGCCAATCGAATCCGATTGGGCGCCGATCATGGAATTCACCGCCGCGGATATCTTTTAGCACTCGCCCCTCGGCGACATTCTGAATTCACTAAGGACTCTCTCTTCGTCAGAAGAGCCCTGGCCGGATTATGGCCAACAGGATTGGGATGCGGAAGACGAAGAAATTCGACGCCCACCCACCACCCACTTCGTAGCCGCTGTTGATGATTTAACCGACATACTCGGCTTCGACTCCGAAGACATCAACGGTATGGACGACGATGTTGGAGACGAACACGAACCAGCGCCTATAGGGCACTGGAAAGCCACCTCGTCATATGACATATACATGGTGGATACACCCAACGAAGGCAATGGCGACGAGATAGCAGAGGATTACCCCTCCAAGAAGCAACCCAAGCACCGACGTCAGTGGCGCCACTCTAAGTCCCGCCATAGCAAAAGTGGTGATACTGGCACAGGAGATAATAACTCTCTGGATAGCGCCGAAGACAACAACAATCCCCTCCAGCAAGATTTAGAGCAAGAGGATGAAGGAGCCAGCTCTCTTGAGAGAGCGGCTGGTGGAGAGGAGGAGGATGACAATTACATGCCCCCCTCCGAAGACTTGGCAAGCCTTGGCGACGATGAGTTTGCCGTCCCAGAGGATCCCGTCGAACAAGAGCGCTTCAAGCTCCGGCTTATGGCCACGGCAAATAGCCTGAAGAAAAAGCAGCAGCAGCTTGAAGCTAATCAAAATCTGCTAACAGACAAATGGACTGAAGTCCTCGCAGCCGAGGAATATAAACTCGAGCGCCCCTCTAAGAGTTACCCAAGGCGCAGGTTACTACCCCGATAGGAGGAAGAAGCGTATGACACGGCTGATCGGCCACCTCGTGGCCGCGATAGAGAGACATTCCGGCCAAAAGCTTAGCCTCCACCCCAACGCCATTCAAATAAAAAGGCATGGGGAGATACGCTAGACCTTCGAGACATATTGGAGGACAGGGAAAAGCATTCAAGATCGATCTACGGATCATGAGGGCGCACCACTCCGCGAGACGACAAACGTCACACCGGATATAGTAAAAGCAAATCTGGCCGGGCCAAACACAGCGGGCAAGACCCTTTCGAGCTGCGTCGAGATATACCCAATACAGAGGCGCCGCACACCCCTTATGCTTCACAGACGAAGTAATGAACATCAATTCCCAGAAGGTTTCAAACCTGTAAACATTGAATCATACGACGGCACAACAGATCCCGCAGTATGGATCGAGGACTTCCTCCTCCACATCCACATAGCCCGCGGTGATGACTTAAATGCCATCAAATACCTCCCACTAAAGCTCAAAGGACCAGCGCGGCATTGGCTTAATAGCTTGCCAGTGGACTCCATTAGCTGTTGGGAAGATCTGGAAGCCGCATTCCTCGACAACTTTCAGGGCACTTATGTGCGACCACCAGACGCCGATGACTTGAGCCACATAATTGAGTAGCCAGAAGAATCAGCCAGGCAATTCTCGACTCGATTCCTAACAAAGAAAAATCAAATCCTCGACTATCCAGATGCGGAGGCCTTAGCAGCTTTCAAGCACAACATCCGAGACGAGTGGCTAGCCCGGCACCTTGGTCAGGAAAAACCGAAATCTATGGCAGCCCTCACGACGCTCATGACCCGCTTTTGTGCGGAAGAAGACAGCTGGCTAGCTCGCAGTAATAACATATCAAAGAACCATGGTACCTCAGATACCAAGGACGACAATAGCAGGTCACGTCGCAACAAGCATAAGCGCCGCATTAACAGCGAAAATAGTGAGGATACGACAGTCAATGCCAGATTCAAAGGCTCTAAACCCGGTCAGCGGAAAAAGCCATTCAAACAAAGTACGTCGGGTCCATCCAGCTTGGACCGTATACTCGATCGGTCGTTTCAAATACACGGCACACCAGATAAGCCAGCCAATCACACCAACAGGGATTGTTGGGTGTTCAAGCAGGCCAGCAAGTTAATTGCCGAAAATAAGGACAAGGGGCCGCATAGCGATGACGAGGAGGAGCCCCGGCAGCCGCACATTGGAGGAAAGAAGAGATTTCCCCCGCAAGTGCAGACGGCGAACATGATATACGCAACCCACATCCCCAAGAGGGAGCGGAAGCGTGCGCTCAGGGACGTATATGCATTGGAGCCAGTCGCCCCAAAGTTGAACCCTTGGTCCTCCTGTCCGATCACCTTCGATCGCAGGGACCACCCCACTAGTATCCGTCATGGCGGATTCGCCGCACTGGTCCTAGACCCAATCATCGACAGATTTCACCTCACTTGAGTCCTCATGGACAGCGGCAGCAGCCTGAACCTGCTTTATCAGGACACAGTGCGCAAAATGGGTATAGACCCCTCAAGGATGAAACCCACAAAACCGACCTTTAAGGGTGTCATTCCAGGCATAGAGGCCCATTGGACAGGCTCCATTACACTGGAAGTGGTCTTCGGATCCCCGGATAACTTCCAAAGCGAAGAGTTAATCTTCGATATAGTCCCGTTCCGCAGTGGTTATCACGCGCTGCTCGGACGAACCGCATTTGCTAGATTCAATGCGGTACCGCATTATGCATACCTGAAGCTCAAGTTGCCAGGACCTCGCGGAGCTATTACAGTCAATGGAAACACAGAGTGCTCTCTCCGAACAGAGGAGCACACCGCGGCCCTCGCAGCAAAAGCGTGAAGCAGCCTCTCAAGGCAATCTACCAGTTCGGCCACTAGTAGAAAAAGGGTCAAACATGAAGCACATTAGTGACGGTTTGTAAAAAACCGGCACTAATGTGATCAATAGTGCCGGTTCGAATGGCTATGCATTAGTGCCGGTTCATAATGAACCTTTAGTACCGGTTCATGCCACGAACCGGTACTGAAGGGGTGTTGGCAGGCTGGCATCAGGCCAGGGCCCCACGAGCCCCTTTAGTGATGGTTTGTGACACAAACCGGTACTAAAGGTCTAACCTATAGTACCGGTTTGTGTCACCAACCGGCACTACAGAGTCTTAACCTATAGTCCCGGTTGAAGACACAACCCGGCACTGTAGGGCAATTTTCAAACTCTACCCCCCCCCCCCCCCCCCTTGTATCGCCATTTCAGTTTTGGAAAAATCAAAAGAAAATGATAAAAACTTCAAAAAATAAAATCCTTCGATAGGTAGTTATATTACTACATCTACACATTAGGAAAATTTGAAAACTTAAATTTGGACATGTTTTGCAAAAAGTGTAGGGAAAATGTAAAACGGCTATAACTTTTGCATACGATGTCGGAAAAAAAGTATAATATATCAAAAAATTCAGCACAAAAATCTGCATCCGATGGAGACTGCCTACGGCCTGTTTGCAATTTTTTAGAATCCTCAAATTCCAAAAGGAAAAAAAAGATATGGTCAAATTTAAGTTTTTTTAAATTTTTTTTGTTAAATCTGGTCAAACTACTTATTCAAGAAGTATTAATGTTACTATATAATTATTCAGGAATACTAGTGTTACTAAATAATTATTTCATTTTTTTGAATTTTGGTCAAATCTAGTCAAACTATGGTCAAACTGTGGTCAAACTATGGTCAAACTTATTCAAGAAATATTAGTGTTACTAAATAATTACTGCTTTTTAGAATAATAGTTTCAAACTCAAACAGTGAAATGTGTGACTTCATGCTCAAGCTAAACTCCTGAGGGTTAATAGGATTGACATCTTACTATTATCAGGAAAACAACAAGTGCAGACTTGGAAACGAAGCAGAATAGAACCCGAAAGTTAAGCGTGCTCGGGCTGGAGTAGTGAGAGGGATGGGTGACCGGTCGGGAAGTTAGATGATTTGGAATGAGTGATCCACACTTGAGCAGTTAAGAGAGGTGATTAGAGACTAAATCACCAAATAATTCAGAAAAAATAAAAATCGAAAAAATATCAAAAAAAATTCCAAAATTCAAAAAAAAAACCTTTAGTACCGGTTGGTAACACCAACCGGTACTAAAGGTCCCCCATACCAGGGCGCGAGCTCACGCCACGTGGTCGCCCTTTAGTGCCGGTTCGTGCCGAACCGGTACTAAATGGGGGGGCCTTTAGTGCCCACCAATTAGTGCCGGTTATGGAACCGGCACTAAAGGCCCTTACGAACCGGTTTTAAAGCATCGTTTTCCACTAGTGGGCGTTTCAAAGCCCGGACACCTTCAAGCGCGCTCGGTGCAATCGGCAAATAGACCGCCTGGCGCGATCTGAGCTCATGTAGCAATACGGCGGCCACCCCAATCCCATCCCAACGGCGATATTCATGCCGCGCGTGCATAATTACGCATTAAAAATACCATGGGCACGGGTGGGGAGGGGGGGCACAACTGCGGCACGCCCCAAAACGTGACCTAAACCGCACTAGGGGCTTTCCGTTTGGTTATTTTTCTTTTTTCTTTCAGGACTTTAATCTATGGAAACACTGTGCGGCAGCTCTATTGCCGAACACATGATGCAGCAACCAAGGAGGCAGACAGCTACGTCATACAACGGAATTCCCAAGTTGATTACAGATTTCATATCATTCCTCAGCTAGCCCCTGGAAGGGACATAGTCCTACTCTTTTGCTTACCGCACTATCTGTATCACTCTTCTTTAACGCAACTTTCAATAAACGATGCATGACATTACGACTATTATTGCATTCTTGTTATATATATATGTATATATATATATGTGTGTGTGTGTGTGTGTGTGTGTGTGTGTGTGTGTGTGTGTGTGTGTGTGTGTGTGTGTGTGTGTGTGTGTGTGTGCTCACTAATGACGCCTTGCAACCGTACACTCTGGTACGGCCAATACACCAGGGGCTTACGTACCCCACAATGCGGTGTGAAAAGTCCGAACACTTTCACAAGTGCGGCACCTCGAACTTATAGCATTATATGCATCAGCTCCGAATCATGTCTGTGGTCAAATGTTGGGTTTGCCCGGCTCCTACGTTTTGGTACCTTACGTTCCGCTCTATCGGCTAAGGTAGTGCTAGGAGAACTACTGCGATTGTGCCCCGGTTCTGCCGAGCCGAGCACCTCAGTAGAGAAAGCTAAAACTGACTGTCATGATAAGGCGAGAGACTGGTCGCTGTTCGGCGAGGTTTTCGAGTCCCTAAAGACTTATGCCGCTTAGGGCGAGGGGCCGGCTCTGTCCGGCTTATAGGCGTGTATCGCGCCCCAAATTTGGCCTTCCGAATACTAGGGGCTTCGCCAAAATTTAAAATTATAGAATTCTATGGCTAAGTGGGAGTGATAAAGCATTATTAGTCCGGTTGCCTTGTTCGTTTTGCTGAGCACCTCCCTTGAAGGACCCAAACATGGGAACAAGCATGCTCAGGTTTACCCCGAACACCCCAGCACTCGTGGCATGGGGGCAGAAGCCGAGGACTAGCCATCTCTTAGATTGGATAAACAGCCAAATAGAAGGTAATATTTTAAATTCAAACATGCGTTGCATAGCAAATATGAAACAAGTTTTCATACATACAGGACAAAACGAGCATGTCTCTTTCAAATATTACATTTTTTGAACACTCATCCGCAATAAGACGGGCACCCGGCAGAACGCCCTCGTAGTACATCTCGGGGTGGCGGTGCTCCTTGCCCTCCGACGGCCCCTCCTTGATCAGCTTCACGGCGTCTAGCTTGACCCACTGCATTTTTACACGGGCGAAAGCCCGGCGTGCACCTTCAATGCAGACGGATCGCTTGACGACCTCCAGCCGTGGGTAGGCATCCACAAGCCGCCTCACCAGGCCGAAGAAGCTGTTCGGAAGGGCGTCGCCAGGCCACAACTAGACTATGAAGCCCTTCATGGCCTGATCGGCCGCCTTATGTAGCTCGACCATCTGCTTCAGCTAGTCGCTCATTGGCACCGGATGTTCGGCCTCAGCATACTGAGACTAGAATAGCTTTTCCATCGAGCTTCCGTCCTCGGCCCGGTAAAATTGTGCGGCATCGGACACACTGCGGGGCAAATCTGCGAATGCTCCTGAAGAGCTCCGGATTCGAGTAAGTAATCGGTAATTCAGTTTTACATGCTTGCTTTGCATATAGAAAGCCTTACCCGCCGCTATCTTCTTCATCGCGTCGATCTCCTGAAGGGCCTTCTGGGCCTCGGCCTTGGCACTCTTCGCGCTCTCACGGGCCGCGGCAAGCTCCGACTCTCGCATCTTCAAGTCAAGATCCAACGCCTCATGCTTCGTCACAAGAGCCTGGAGCTCTTGCTGCACCTCGCCCACCCGAGCCTCATGCCTCTCTCACTCGGTGCGCTCCTTGGCTGCTGTATCTTCGGCCTTGGTCAGCGCTTGCTTCAGGGTCGCCACCACGGTCGTGGCCCCTGGCAAAACATACAATGATCCTGTCATTTTGCAATCGCGTCCTTTTTATATACACATATCTATAGATGGGGTATTACTTACCCTCGTTCTCCTCGAGTTGCCTCTTGGCAAGGCCGAGCTCTTTCTTGGACCCATCGAGGTCCTGCTTCAGTATGGCGACCTCCGCAGTTAGTGCGGCGGACGCCAGCAAAGAAGCCTGCATATGCATATTGACATACTTATATTAGACTCATGCGATATTATTTGATCCTCTGTTCGCCTTTTCTTTGTGAACACCGAACAAAGCATCAGGGGCTACTGTCTATGCGGTAATACTTCTACTACATTTTAACACACTTACCTCGAAGCTTGTTAGAAGGCTGGCACAGGCTTCAATCAATCCGCTCATGGCGGACTGAACCTTCTGGATCACCGCACTCATGATGGTGCGGTGCTCCTCGTCGATGGAAGCGCTGCAAAGCGCTTCCAGCAGGTTGTCCGGTGCCTCTGGATGGGCAGAGGTCACTGGCATAGGCGTTTTTCCCCTCTTAGAAGGGGACCGCCTGCCCGAGCCCGGAACCGTTGGAGGGTCCGGCGCGGTGTTCGGGTGAGGGCTGAACTCGGAGCTTTCGGGACCCCGTCCCCTCGGCCCCCGGAGTCCGGAAGGTTGCCTTGAGGCGCATCTGGGACTGTCCCCCCTCGATCCGATGCCTCTTGAGACAACACCTCGGTGTCGTCGGCTGGATGAGGGGAGGTGGCGGTCGGGACTGGATCGCTATCCATGTCCGACGAGCCCAGGGAGCCATCCGAGGATACCTCGATATTGGCTCGTGGCAGCCTGCGTAATTATGTTCGGCGATTAGGGAAAGCAGTGCGACAAAGGAATCCTATGGGTTACATTGGTATCCGAATACTTACGATCTCCCCAGGGGCTTGGCACTGGGCAACCACTCGTCTTCGCCTTCGTCGGCGGCGGTTGAGCTGTCCGGAAGGAGAGTCCTTCCCTTCTTGGACCCTTCGCCCCCCCAGTTGGGGCGGCCTTCATTTTTCTGTCTCCCCCAGTCGGCGGGGGAGCATCTTCTTCTTCTTCTTCTTCCTCGTCTTTGGGGGAAGAATGCGCCGCAGAGTCATCGGACGGTGAGTCTGACGACTCCTGGTGTCGAGAACTCTTTCGAGCTCCCTTGGCCTTCTTGGTCTTCTCCGGCACCTTATAAGGGGCCAGAGTCAACATCTTCGCCAGAAGGGTGTCTGCGGGGCCTTCGGGCAAAGGAGCCGAACATTCGATCTGTCCGGCCATCTTCTGCCAGTCCTGTCAAAGGCACGGGAGTTTAGATCCCGCATAGAGTCAATCTATATAAAAAATAAGTATCATGTGAAAGGTAAAATAGCTTACCGCACTGGCTTGGCGCTTTGGGCTGAATCCGCGATCCTCGGTAATGGGGGGAGGGACCTTGGTGCTCTTGAACAACACCCTCCAGGCATCTTCATGAGTCATGTCGAAGAGCCTGTTCAGAGTTCGATGCTGCACCGGATTGAACACCCACAAGGTGAACTCCCGTTGTTGGCACAGGAGTATCCGGCGGATGAGCATAACCTGGACTATGTTGACGAGCTTGAGCTTCTTGTCCACCATGTTTTGAATACATGTATGGAGTCCAGTCAGCTCTTTTGATTTACCCCAGAACAGGCCCTTCTCTTTCCAGGAGGTGAGCCGCATGGGGATGCCAGATCGGAACTCGGGGGCTGCTACCCATGCGGGGTCGCGCGGCTCGGTGATATAGAACCTCCCCGATTGCCACCCCTTTATGGTTTCCACAAAGGAGCCCTCGAGCCATGTTATGTTGGGCATCTTGCCCACCATGGCGCCTCCGCACTCCGCCTGGCGGCCGCCCACCACCTTCGGCTTGACATTGAAGGTCTTCAGCCATAAGCCGAAGTGGGGCTTGATGCGGAGGAAGGCCTCGCACATGACGATAAACGCCGGGATGTTGAGGACGAAGTTCAGGGCTAGATCATGGAAATCCAGGCCGTAATAGAACATGAGCCCCCAGACGAATGGATGGAGAGGGAAACCCAGTCCACGGAGGAAATGGGTAAGGAATACTACCCTCTCATAGGGCCTGGGGGTGGGGATGAGCTGCCCCTCATCTGGGAGCCGGTGCGCGATGTCGTCGGGCAGGTATCCGGCTCTCCTCAGTTTCTTGATGTCTCCCTCCGTGACGAAGGAGACCATCCACTTGCCTCCCGCTCCGGACATGGTTGGAGAAGGTCGAGGTTGAAGCAAGGGCTTGGGTGCTATAGCTCGAGTGTGCGGAAACGGATGAGCAAAGGAGGAAGAAGGCGTGGATGGAAAGGTGAATCCTTATCCCTTTATATGGGTGGACGAAGTTAAGTGTCCCCACTTGCCTAGTAAAACTCTCTTATCCCCGAAGCGCCGCAGTTGATGGCGCGGTTGGGCTACCCATGCCCATATTGATGAGAATCCCATAATAAGGGGACACGATCTCTGCTTTGACAAGACGTGTCGAAAAACTGCCTCGCGTTATGTGCGGGGCTGGTTAAAAGAAACGGTTCGAATAATCACCGGGCCATGACGTAACGTCATGCTACCAAAACAAGCCAGCAAATTAGATCTGCCAAAATATTATTCTCTCTACGGTGGAATGTGGAACTTATCTTGCAGGGTCGGACACTATCCTCGTATTCAAATTCTTCTGTGATGTATTCGGAGAAGGAACCCGCCTTGCAATGCCGAAGACAATACTGCGCGCCGAACTCATCGTCATTGAAGCCTGGTTCAGGGGCTACTGAGGGAGTCCTGGATTAGGGGGTCTCCGGATAGCCGGACTATCTCCATTGGCCGGACTATTAGACTATGAAGATACAAGATTGAAGACTTCGTCTTGTGTCCGGATGGGACTCTACTTGGCGTGGAAGGCAAGCTAGGCAATACGAATATGGATATCTCCTCCTTTGTAACCGACCTTGTGTAACCCTAACCCTCTCCGGTGTCTATATAAACCGAACAGTTTTAGTCCGTAGGACAACAACCATAAGATACAATCATACCATAGGCTAGCTTCTAGGGTTTATCATCTCTGATCTCGTGGTAGATCTACTCTTGTACTACCCATATCATCAATATTAATCAAGCAGGGCGTAGGGTTTTACCTCCATCAAGAGGGCCCGAACTTGGGTAAAACTTCGTGTCCCTTGCCTCCTGTTACCATCCGGTCTAGACGCACAGTTCGGGACCCCCTACCCGAGATCCGCCGGTTTTGACACCAACACCTGTGTTGCCCCGGGCCTTAGTATTTTTGATTGAGTGGCGGCGGGGTGCAGGCTGAACTTTAGGCTGAAACGCCTCTCTGGCTCGGCCATGTAGTGGCCGGTCAGCCGCATTGTACACTGGTGAATGAGGTTTCAATGCTTTCTCCTCGAGGTGAGGTAGCAACCTGTGTTTTGGGTAACTCTTGGAGGTGCGCTCGAGTTCATACTCCTCAGCCGCAAGGACTTCGGTCCATCTGTCTGCTAGCAAGTCTTGATCAGCTTGAAGCTGTTGTTGCTTTTTCTTCAGGCTATTTGTTGTGGCCATAAGCCGGCGCTTGAAGCGTTCTTGCTCGACGGGGTCCTCAGGCACGATAAATTCTTCGTCGCTGAGGCTCGCCTCGTCTTCAGAGAGAGGCATGTAATTTTCCTACTCCGGTTCTCCATATGCTGCCCGATCTGGAGGGCTAGCTTGTTCGTCCTCCGGCTCTACATCGTGCTGGAGGGGATTGTTGCTGTATTCAGCACTATCCAGAGTGTTATTATCTCCTATGCTGGTATCACAACTTTTTCTATGGCGGGACCTAGAATGGCGCCGCTGACGTCGGCGCTTGGGTTGCTTCTTGGAGGGGTCATCCTCCGTTGTCTCGTCGCCATTGCCTTCTTTGGGAGTGTCCACCATATATATATCATATGTTGAGGTCGCGGTCCAGCGCCCTGCGGGCGGTGGTTCCTGTTCGTCTCCTGCATCGTCGTCCATACTGTCGAAGTCTTCGGAGTCAAAGTCGAGCATGTCGGTTAAATCGTCGACAGTGGCTACTAAGTGGGTGGTGGGTGGGCAGCAAATTTTATCGTCCTCTGCATCCCATTCTAGTCGGACATAGTTCGGCCAAGGTTCTCCTGATAGGGAGAAGGACCTCAATCAATTTAGCACATCACCGAAAGGTGAGTGCTGGAAGATATCCGCGGAGGTGAACTCCATGATCGGCGCCCAATCGGATTCGATGGGGGCGGATGCAGGCGGCTCGGGGTCCGTCGCCGGAGAAGAATCCAATGGTTCTGTGACACGGCTCTCGTAAGGGGTGAAGTCAGTATCCGGCTCTATCGCCACTGAGTGTGCGGCCTCCGTGGTGGGGTCTATCCCTCCGCTCTCGGATGGCGTGATTTTCTCCGGATTGATGGCCGGAGTAGTTGCAGATGCGATCTCCCGAACACTGTCCGATGGCAGAGTTACATCATGCTTGTCGCGACTGTGTGGCACACCTGACATGGGCTTGAATCCGTCGAAGATCAAGTCTCTGCGGATGTCGCCGTGTAGTTCAAGTTTCCGAATTTGACCTGATGACCAAGGGCATAGCTCTCGATCTGCTCCAGATGGCCAAGCGAACTGGCCCACAGCGCAAAGCCGCCGAATACAAAGATCTGCCCGGGGAGTAAAACCTCACCCGGGACCGCATCGCTATTGACGATTGAAGGAGCCATCAAGCCTTACGGTGATGACACAGTGGAACTCTCAATGGAAGCACCAATGTCGGTGTCAAAACCAGCGGATCTCGGGTAGGGGGTCCCGAACTGTGCGTCTAAGGCGGATGGTAACAGGAGGCAGGGGACACGATGTTTACCCTGGTTCGGGCCCTCTTGATGGAGGTAATACCCTACGTCCTGCTTGATTGTCCTTGATGATGTGAGTATTACAAGAGTTGATCTACCATGAGATCATAGAGGCTAAACCCTAGAAGCTAGCCTATGGTATGATTGTATGTTGTCCTACAGACTAAACCCTCCTGTCGTGGGTTTGTCACGGCAGATGTCCTTGTGAAAGGACTTAGTCGTGGAGCCATCGCAACGGATTAACTGAAAGGGGTTAAACCGTACAAGGGGACATGGAGAGTTTATACTAGTTCGGCTTCTACGATGAAGGTAAAAGCCTACGTCTAGTTGTGATTGGTATTGCTTGGGTTTCGAAGGCCAGGGAGCGAATTCGCTTTGTCTGGCTCTTGAGTTGTTGTCTGTCCCTTGAACCGCTGCCGGGTCGTCCCCTTATATACATGGGTGGCGCCCGTCGGTTTAAAGAGTCCAAAAGCCGGATCATAAACGTTTCCGGTTCGGTCTCTACACTCCCTATCTTACAAAGCAAGTTACATGATTAAGCCGGTTTACGTCTACAGCCCTTAACTCACTTCTGGGCCTTGGGTCTTTGTAAAGTGCCATCATCTTCACATCTTCACGGGCTTCTAATCTTCATAAAGTTAATCCGGCTACTCCTGGCCGGTTTACGTCCAGTAGTAATATCCCCAACATTAGGCCCCAGATTGATTTGAACAGGTTCCATGTCAATCCTTAGTAAAAACTTCGTCTTCCACATCTTCTCATATTTTGGTAAACCGCCGTGACGTCATCTTCTCAGATCGGGGTAAACCATCATGACGTCATCTTCATTAATGCTAAAGATTACCTTCATTAACGTATATCCAGTCATCGAAGGGACACCATTATTACTTTTCCATTTTTTGAGCTCCTCGATTCCCGCGCTTGCCGTTTCATCGTTGCGCCTTATAAATAGGGGCAGCGGACCCTTTTTCTTTTCTTTCCTGCTACCCCTTCGTCCCTTCTTCTTCCTTGCGAGGTCTCTGCTCCTGAGCGCCGCCGCCGTCGACAAGCCTCGCCTCTGCCTCGCCGTCGGCCGCTGCATCACCCTGATCGAACCGGAATACCGCAGCATATCTTCGCCGTTCTTGTGACACTGGTAACCCTTCTTTTACTTCCACCCCAGATCTTATCTTTTAGGGTTTCACTATTCGTCGGAGTTCATCGAAAACCTCAGTGCTATTCCTCTCTTTTCTTATCTGTAGCATTTGAGGCTAGGTTGGGTCTGTTATTTTTGTGCAATTGTAGCCATAATCGTATTCTCCTCATTAAACTCCCTCTTTATATCAAGAACAACTTATCTGGATCTACTGAACTGTTTAAGTACCTGAAGCTTGAACCTGAATATTTTCCAATTTTTCTCATACCTTAGATCTGAAATTTTATATAAACCTGTGAGATCTGTTTCCCCTCACACCAATATAGGCGGTTTAACTTCGTATAATCAATCTATACCATTAGCCCTCTGATAAACCGGAGGAACCTTTCACCTCCATAGTTGTACTCTCGTTTAACAGTGTCTGGGTACCCCTGTTCTGGTATTGCCTTGTTATCCATTTTTTCATTGGTCTCCGATTTATGCAATTTCATAACTCAGTATATCTTTTACTCCATTGCATCTTATACGTCATCATGATTGACTTATAAACCGGCCTTTCATTTCCAGCTTTGGTTATTCCACAATGGCCAAGCAATTCATCGCTTGCAACTGGGTCGTTCCCGGGTCACCGAGGAACAATTGAACGATATGGTAAGCATCGACACCTTGCCTAAGAAAACTGAAATTAAATGACGAGACCCAGGAGCAGAAAATCCTCCAACACTGAGGCAGGGTGAGGTGGTTGTCTTTGTTGATCACATAGGCCGTGGCTTCGAACCACCAGGGTCAAAGTTTTACCGGGATGAGCTTGCCAGTTTCCAACTTCATCCTCAAGATATCGGACCCAACTCGGTCTCCAATTTATGCAACTTCCAGGTCTTCCGTGAAGTGTACTTACAAGAAGAACCAACTGCAGAGCTGTTCCGGGACTTCTTTCACCTAAACTGGCGCACAGAATTTGTAAGTGGCCCCAACACTGAACTTGGTGGTGTCTCAATTCAGAAGCGTAAAGAAGTTGAATTTCCTCATGCCAAACTACATAGCCATCCTAAGGAATGGAACCAGACTTGGTTTTACTGCAGAGATACGTCTCCTGAAGATGAGAATCCCCTCCCATGCTTTCATGATCACCGGCTTTCCAACACCCATCCAATGCCTCAACGCTTAAGCTCTGCAGAAAGGGCCAAATATGCCCCTCAACTCGCCAAACTCCGGGCTTTCATGGCCAACGATTTAACAGGCATTGATTTCGTGCGCTGTTGGATATCTTGGAGCATCTTGCCGCTAAGCCCGCGCCCCTGTTTAATGTGTGAGTACACCGGTGATGTTGAAGACCCACAACGTCATTGCAACATTCAGGTGACCATTGAAGAGGTCACCGAAAGTGTAAAGAAAATTTTGAATGAATCGGAAGTAGTCTGTAGTCAAACCGGACGGAACCCCTTCTATACTAAGAACAGACAGCCTGCTGTAAGTACTATACTTCCTTTTCATCCTTGATATCTTTAATTTGTTCAACTTGTAATCCTTCTTCTGCATATGTATGTACAGGGTGATGATCCCTTTTGGAAACGGAAATTTGTAGAAAAAGTAGTAAAGCCAACTAAGGATAAAGCGGTCAAACCTTCTCGCCCCAAAACCAAAGCCGTCAAACGGACGTCAAAACGAAAAATGGCTGACCGGATTAACATGGAACTTGATAATGATCCTGATGATCCGGAAGTTGAGGTAGAACTTGACTCACTTGGCTCCCTTTTCATGCATCTCATTAACAATGATCTTCCTTAGGAGGATGCAGAAGGCAGTCAAGCTGATGATCTAGAGGTAATTACCCTTTCCTCCGGTTTAGACTCTAAGCCAACACAAGAAACCCATCAAGTAGTCCGAAAAGTAAGTTTTTCTCATCCTCTTGATAATTTGGATCCAACATTTATTTTGAAGACTCAGCAGCATGAAGCTCGCCGGACAACCCAGCAAAGTGGCCAACAGGTTACCTCAACCGGTTTACCTGACACCCCGGATCGGAAGCGCCGGTCTGAGGTCTCTCCTACTCCTGACAATTCTTATCCCAAGGCAGGTTATTTCAGACAACCTCTTAATCCGTCCGATTCCAATTATCAGGTGACACCTCCCTCATCCTCTGGAGAATCGACAGCAACTCAACTCCCCCTCTGAAAACTATGGCTGGGTAAAATTTGCAATCTTGCATCTCAATGTGTTGTAAATCTGGAATAAATTGTTAACCCTCCTTTTAACTTTGTCTGCAGAGCCAACGCTAGACCCAGCAAGAAAGCTCAGGTCAATAATCGGCCGAAGACCCAGCCACTGTTGAAGAGGAACCAAGAGGTGATCCGGACCAGATTTGTGAATCGGAGGGCCTTCATCCTGAAGCCGCCTCTGACGACCCGCCCCTTCAAGGGAAAAACACAGATGAACCAATAGACGCTGAACCTGCCGTGCCTGACACTAAACCGGCCGAGCCAAACTGTGCTAGTCCGGTGAGAGATGTTGAGACTCCATTATCACCAGCCAAAAACACTGAAGGTCAAGGAGACGATGTTATCATTACTGGAATGGGCCACAGCTCTCCTGGCCATCCCGTAATATTGGCTCAACATAGTTCCAAGGAAGAACGGGTTGCTAGGAAAAAGGAAAATGGAGTAGTGATTTATCGAATTATGCTCATCTCAATGCTGAAGAACTACATTCTGGCTTCTTGAACCGTCTTCACTCAAACCGGGAATATGAAGCCGGTTTGGTTCATTTGATGAAGGAGCGATATGAGGTATTTTCATCTCCCTTTGTTCGTTGATTCAATGTTGAAATACTAGCCCAAGTAGCCCCCAAGGGCTGTTTTATGATGTTAATCATAAACCGGGTCTGTGTAGCACTATAAGTTTCTCATCATTGACCCTCAAAATGTCAGGTCTCTAATAAGAACCAAGACTCCTCTTTTACAATTAGATAGCTTTCCGCAGTGTAGCCCCCAAAGGCCAGTTTAACTTGGCAAGTTAATCCGGGTTTTAATCCATGCATCCGAATTAGAATAGACGTACATTAGCCCCCATGTGTCAAGGATAATGCTTGCATTGTTCTAGAGACTTGTATAAAATGTAATAATTGAAAGCAAGTAGGCATTAGCCCCCATGTATGAAGTGTATAACTTGTTATATGCTTTGTACTTAGTTCATATATACATCCTGTTGTTTAATATACCTTCAATGTTGCAGGCTGAATTGAGGAATAGAGATGCCCGAAACTCTAACTTGCAAGAGAATGTGAAGTCACAACAAGCAGAAGCTGCAAAGGCCAAAGAGGAGCTGACCCAAGCCCTGGCTGTAATGGAAAACTTGAAAGAATCTTTCAAAAAAGATCGTGCTGACTAGGAAACCTAAAAATCCGGTTTAACCAAAAGAGCTGAAGACGCCGAGGCAGCCCTGAAACCAATTGTAGATGAACTAGCTGGCTTGAAGCGGCAGATCAACGCTATGACTTCTCCTATCTTTGGTAAATATCTCCTTATGTGTTTTGCGCAATTCAATGAACCTTATCATTGACCAGAATTTTGACATAAACCCTTGGCAGGCACTCGGATTGCTCATCTTGGTACAGACATGCGGATGAAGCTCAAAGCGGCGTATACTTTGATTGAACAGTTATATTCTGGGTCTCAGCAGGCTATTTGCACGGAGACTTACAACAAACTGGCACCAACCCTGATAAAAGAAACACTAGAGAAACTGGCCATGTTACCAGCCTGGATTGTCGAATTGAAGAAGGCAGCTGCAAGAGCAGGAGCTTTAACCACACTTATTCGAGCCAAAGCCTGGATTCCAGACCATGAAGCAGAGGATATCATAAAAGGATACCCAGGCATGAAGGAGGATGGGGCAAACTTTGACAATGATGACCTCCGGCGACTGACCAAAGAGATGCGGCCAATAGCCAGCAAGCTGGCCGAAGATACAGACTTGTCCCATTTTCAACCGGCTTATGACATTGAAGGGAAAAGACAGCCTACCATAATCCATGAAGTTGAAGAACTTGTGCCTCCGATTCGTAAGCACACTTATGCTCCTGATATTAATCCATCCAATCTTATCCATGAAGAGGCAGTGTTTCAAGCTTTAACTGGAATCGATTGGTCGACGGTTGATTTCCAGCGTCTGGGGAGGGATGAAGAAGTGCCCACACCAACTGACCCTCAACCATCAAACCGTCCAGATGAAGCATCTTAAACCGGTTGCCGGTGTACTAGCTACTGTGTGCCGATACTTTGAAAAACAATTATGCAATTGGAGCCTCTTTGAAAGCTTCTTGTAATAGGATAGCCAAAACTCTATTATCTGTCATGCCATCGAGCATGTTTTGTAATACCTCGTGACAACTTGTTCCACCTTTTGGGATATATTTATGCATAGCTCAGGAATAGTTTCGTTCTTGAATACAAAAAGTTGCAAAGTGTCCTAGTGGTTTACCACAGGACGGGTTATGATGCTCAACATATATACAATACTTAGATGAATGATCAAAGTTGTTGTATGAAAAGTAATATGTGCAACATACCTCGTTGGTTGACCAACTATTTTGGTAAAGGTGCTAACACCTAATCCGGAGTGATAATAACTCCATCCTTATAATGCCGGATTATAATAATAAACCATACCGGGATATAACAATCACCGGGTTTTCTTTATAGCACTGGTGATTTAGTCAAACCAGACCGGGACAATGAACACCGGTTTATAACTGATCATGCACTAACAACTTGTAGTTGAAAGGCAAGCCGGGTCAAGGACACCGGTTTATCAGAAGACATTTATGAACTTTTAAAGAGTAAAAAATCTTCAACAAATAAGACTCAAAAAGGACATATGCAAGGCTTTTTATGAGCTGCCAGGCTGCAAATCGAGGCTTTTCATGGGCTGCCAGGCCTCTGAGTTAAACCATTTAACAAAGCCTTTTAAGATGGGCCCCCAATAAACCAATCGTCATTTTAACTTTGACAAGTTCATGGTCTACAAATGATTGACTTGTCAAACGTTCGGCGGGTCATACCAGGATTACCTGGACAGGAGTGGCTAACTTGATGAAGGCAGGTTAACCTAGGGTTTTAGGTGAATACACCAGGCTTCCAAGCTGTGGCTTGATAGACAATTACAAGGGTCCTTTCAAACTCTTTGTTGCTTTGCAAAAAGAGCCCCCAAGTAACTTTGTGAGCTGTGCTCAGTGTGTGCCCATGTTTGAGTTTGTGCTTTGTGCAACACTCTCTTTGGCTCCACATTTTTTTCTTTTGTGGCTTAAATGCCTATCAAGAGGTGTAGCTATAGTGTGACAACAACCAAGCCCCCTAGCGATATCCCTTCGTGGTTTTAAACCGATCAAGAGGTGTAGCTATGGTTCAGATATGACCAAGCCCCCTAGGGATTTTCTTTATATCCGTGCGGCTGCTAAGACCGGATTAACAAAAAACTCCGCTTTGTGAGTAAACTCTTGTAAGCACACACAGGATGTAAAAAGAACAGATACCCCGTTGTAACGGAGGCTCCGGTTTATTATATAATATATACATCGTCATAAATATGTACATATGAAGAGCCGATGGCTTCAAGTATAGTAAGGCCGAAGAAGAGCTATGTTCCATGGCCGCTTGGTCTCCTCCTCTGATTTATGTGAGTCTTTGTGCTCTCGAACATCAATGAGGTAGTAAGACCCATTGTGCAGATTCTTGCTGACCACAAAGGGTCCTTCCCAAGGTGGGGATAACTTGTGCATATCAGTCTGATCCTGGATGAGCCGGAGCACCAAATCACCTTCTTGAAAGGTTTTGGTCTTAACCCGGCGGCTGTGATAACGTCGGAGATCTTGTTGATAAATTGCCGAACGTGCTGTTGCAAGATCACGCTCCTCATCCAACAGGTCCAGGGAATCTTGCCGTGCCTTCTCGTTATCAGCTTCAACATAGGCTGTCACACGGGGAGAGTCGTGACGGATGTCACTAGGAAGAACTGCCTCCGCTCCATGAACCATGAAGAAAGGTGTGTAACCCGTAGACCTATTGGGTGTGGTGTTGATGCTCCATAACACAGAAGGTAGCTCCTCAACCCAGCAACCCGGTGTCCGCTTTAAAGGAACCATAAGCCTAGGTTTGATACCTCGTAGAATTTCTTGATTTGCCCTCTCCGCTTGACCATTAGACTGGGGGTGAGCCACTGATGCTAGATCGAGCCGGATGTGCTCACGTTGGCAAAATTCCTCCATCTCCTCTTTTGACAGGTTAGTACCATTATCAGTTATAATACTATGTGGAAAGCCAAACCGGAATATCACCATTTTGATGAACTTAACCTCCGTGGCCGCATCACACTAACTGACTGGTTCTGCCTCCACCCATTTGGTAAATTTATCAACTGCTACTAACAGGTGGGTATTTTTGTCCTTGGATAGCTTGAAGGGTCCAACCATATCAAGCCCTCAAGTCGCAAACATCCAAGTTATTAGAATCATCCTCAACTCTTTGGGCCGGAATGTGCGCATGGCGGGAAAATTTTTGACAACCGTCACATCTCTTGACTAAATCCTCCCCATCAGCATGCGCTGTCAACCAGTAAAAACCGTGGCGAAAAGCTTTAGCAACCAAAGATTTTTAACCGGCGTGGTGACCGCAATCTCCTTCATGGATTTCTTGCAAAATCTCACAACCCTCTTGAGGAGAAACACAACGCTGAATTGCTCCTGAAACGCTGTAATGATGTAACTCCCCGTTGAGTATGGTCATGGACTTGGAACGCCGGATTATTTGTCGAGCCAACGTTTCATCGTTTGGTAACTTGCCCCGGTTCATGTAAGCCAGATATGGGATTTTCCAATACGGTATGATGTGCAGAGCTACCACCAATTGAGCCTCCGGAACCAGAATAGCCAACTCTTCTTCGGTTGGTACCTTCACTAACAGATTATGCAATACGTCAAGAAAGACATTCGGCGGAACCGGTTTACGCTGAGAACCAAGACGACTTAAAGCGTCCGCCGCTTCATTCTTTCGCCGGTCTATATGGTCCACCTGATAACCCTTGAAGTGACCAGCCACTGTGTCCACCTCTCGCCTTTATGCAGCCATGAGTGGGTCTTTAGAATCCCAAGTGCCAGACACCTGTTGAGCCACCAGATCTGAATCCTCGAAGCACTTAACCCGGCTTAAGTTCATCTCCTTAGCCATCCGAAGACCGTGGAGCAAAGCCTTGTATTCAGCTGCATTGTTAGTACAAGGGAACATTATCTAACAAAACTTGTCACCTCGTGGGGAAGTTAGTATGACTCCAGCCCCCGAGCCCTCCAACTGTCTGGACCCATCAAAATGAATAGTCCAATATGTATTATCTGGTTTCTCTTCAGGTGCATGTAACTCTATCCAATCATTGATGAAGTCCACGAGTGCCTGGGATTTGATCGCTGTGCGGGGTATATATTTGAGTCCATGAGGTCCAAGCTCGATAGCCCAGTTAGCAATCCGGCCAGTTGCTTCTCTGTTTTGAATGATATCTCCTAGAGGGGCTGAACTAACCACTATGATGGGATGGCCCTGAAAATAGTATTTAAGCTTCCGGCTTGCCATAAACACTCCATACACCCGCTTCTGCCAATGTGGATACCTCTGCTTTAACTCAATGAGCACTTCACTGATATAATAAACCGGCCACTGAACCGGATATTCCTTGCCAACTTCCTTGCGCTCCACCATGATAGCCACGCTAACAGCTCGGGCATTAGCATCCACATATTGCAATAACGGCTCCTTATCGATCGGTGCTGCAAGCACGGGCGGTTCAGCTAACTGCCTCTTCAGATCCTCGAACGCTTTATCAGCTGCCTCGCTCCAGACAAAGTTATCTGTTTTCTTGAGCATCTGATATAAAGGGATGGCCTTCTCCCCGAGACGACTGATAAAATGGCTCAAAGCTATAATCCGGCCGGCTAGACGTTGAATGTCATTGATACACGCCGGTTTAGCAAAAGACGTGATTGCTAATTTTTTTTCTGGATTAGCATCGATGCCTCTATTTGACACCAGAAAAACCAAGAGTTTGCCTGCCGGGACACCAAAGACACACTTCTCCGGATTGAGCATCATCTTGTAAACCCGGAGGTTGTCAAAGGTTTCTCTCAAATCATCTACCAATGTTTCCTCCTTTCTGGACTTTATCACAATATCATCCACATATGCATGAACATTGCGCCCAATCTGCTTATGAAGGCAATTCTGAACACAGCGCTGATAAGTTGCCTGGGCACTCTTGAGTCCAAAGGGCATGGAGACATAGCAGAAGGCTCCAAAGGGAGTTATGAAAGCTGTCTTCTCCTGGTCCTTAACCGCCATTTTGATCTGATGATAACCAGAATAAGCATCCAGAAAACATAAATGGTCACAACATGTCGTAGCATAAATTATCTGATCAATGCGAGGGAGGGAAAAGGGGTCTGCAGGGCAAGCTTTGTTTAAATCTACGTAATCCACACACATACGCCAAGTGTCGTTTTTCTTAAGAACCAACACCGGATTAGCCAACCACTCTGGATGAAAGACCTCCATGATAAACCCTGCGGCCAACAACCGAGCTACCTCTTCACCGATAGCCTTATGCCTTTCTTCATTGAAGCAGCGGAGAAACTGCCGGACTGGTTTAAACTTAGGATCAATGTTAAGTGTGTGCTCAGCGAGTTTCCTCCGTACACCTGGCATGTTAGGAGGTTTCCATGCAAAGATGTCCCGGTTCTCACGGATGAACTCGATGAGCGCGCTTTCCTATTTGGGATCCAGGTTAGCGTTGATGCTAAATTGTTTGGATGAGTCGCCAGGAACAAAATCAATCATCTTAGTGTATGTAGCCGATTTGAACTTCAATGCCGGATCATGTTCCGTAGGCGGCTTTTTCAAAGAGGTCATATCTGCCGGATCAACTTGCTCCTTATAGAATTTGAACTCCTCCGTGGCACAAACCGACTCAGCATAAGACGCATCACCTTCCTCACACTCCAAAGCGATCTTTCTGCTTCCATGTACTGTGATAGTCCCCTTATGACCTGGCATTTTAAGCTGTAGATAAACATAACACGACCTTGCCATTAACTTAGCATAAGCCGGCCGGCCAAATAGGGCGTGATACGGGCTTCTGATTTTTACCACCTCGAAAGTCAATGTTTCTGACCTCGAATCATAGTCATCTCCAAAAGCCACCTCTAAGGCTATCTTTCCCACTGGATATGCAGATTTACCAAGCACCACACCATGAAAAACGGTATTTGACGGTTTAAGATTCTTACCTGTCAACCCCATATGGCGGAATGTATCATAATATACGATATTGATACTACTTCCCCCATCCATGAGCACTTTGGTGAACTTATACCCCCCAACTTGAGGGGCCACCACCAGGGCCAAGTGACCCGGATTGTCAACCCGGGGTCGGTGATCCTGTCTACTCCACAAAATGGGTTGCTCAGACTAGTGCAAATACTGAGGCACTGCCGGTTCAACAGAGTTTACTGCCCTCTTGTGAAGCTTCTGATCACGTTTACACAAACTAGTAGTGAAGACGTGATATTGCCCGCTATTTAGCTGCTTGGGATTGCTCTGGTAACCCGACTGCTGCTGCTGCTGCTGGTTCCCCAGATGGTTGTAACCTCCCTGGTTGCCTTGGTGCCCTTGATTGCTGTGTCCGGTTTGGTTGCCTTGAAACCCTAAACCGGAACTGCCACCTCCGTAACCCGGCCCGTGGAAACCACCTCCTGAACCGCCGGGCAGGCCATTATCATAATGGAACATATTGGAGTTCTTACAATCCCGCATGATGTAACAGTCCTTCCAAAGATGGGACGTTGGCTTCTCCTTTGATCCATGCTTTGGACAGGGCTGATTTAACAGTCACTCCAAACTAGAGCCTGAACCTCCGCCCCTCTGGGTTGCTTGCCCTTGCGGCGCTAGCCATTCTCCTGAGCATTGGTCTTAGCAACAAAGTCCAAGCTGCTATCGGCTTTGCGCTTACCACTGTTCCCATGGCCTGCCGGATTATGCTGCTGACCCTTGGCGTTGCCGTTCTTCTTCCCTTTCCCTGGTTTGTCCTCCTCTGAGTCCGGGTCCATGGTACTATCTGAATCGGCGTATTTAACCAAAGCGGCCATGAGTGTTGACATATCATTGCAGTGACGTTTGAGTCTCCCTAACTTCTGTTTGAGCGGCAGAAAACGGCAATCGCCCTCCAACGTTAGTACTGCGGTATCTGCATTGATACGATCCGATGAATGTAAAATTGCTGAGACCCACTTGACCCAATGGGTCATGGACTCCCCCTCCTCTTGGACACAAGTGGACAGATCTATGATTGACATGGGCTGCTTACAAGTATCTTTGAAGTTCTGGATAAACCGGTGCTTCAATTCGGCCCATGATCCGACAGAATTAACTACTAAGCTCTTTAACCAAGTACGAGCTGTTCCCTCCAACATCATGGTGAAGTATTTAGCACACACTGCATCATCCACGTCTAACATCTCCATTGCCATCTCATAGCTTTCAACCCATGCTTCTGGTTGTAAATCGGCAGTATAATTTGGTACCTTATGAGGTCCCTTGAAGTCCTTCGGCAATCTCACATTACGCAAAGCGGGGGTGAGACATGGCACCCCTAAGGAACTGAACATCACACCTGGTTCTACTGAAGCGGTAGGGTGAACTGGAGTATGTTGACGCGCTCCATGTCGAGACGCTAGCTCAGCCTCCCGACGCGCGCGGCCGTGATCCACAACATCCTGTGAATTAGTACCTCCCCCTGCCGGGTTTTGTCCTCGCAGCGAATTACGGCAGCGTGCACTACTCGACACGGCCGGTTCATCCTCAACATGTCTTCTATAGCTCCTGCTCGGACGAGGAGTGGAGTGAATCCTCTCGCGACTGTGTGAATATGCCTGCTACTGATTTAGCACCGTTTGAAGGAGATCTCTGGCCCGACGTGCCTCAATCGCAACTAGTGATTCGCCGTCGGTTGGGAGGGCTGCCAGGCATGAAGTGGCGGCCACAATATTGTCCAGCGGGTTGGAATAATGCCCAGGAGGTGTTGGCACATGCTGTGGTACAATGTTGTTCTGACGAGGTTGGTCCATCATGCGCGGTTGAACCGGCGCTCCTGTTCTTGGTTCCTCCGCCCGGTTCAGTACTGGCTGGTGACTAGCTCCTGCTCCAGGTGTCTTGAAGAGATTTAGCGGCTCATAACCCGACGGGAGATGCGATCGGTACCTTCTTCTCAGGACCTCTTCGGAAGCGTTCTGATCCAGCCTAATCCGATAGGCCTGTGCTTCCAATTCAGCCCATTCTGTGGCCATCCTAGCGTTCTCCGCCGCTTGGTCCGATTTAGCCTGGGCTATCTGATCCTTCAACTTGGCAATCTCTGTGTTGTGCTGATCCCTGACTGATGCATCCACCTCTGCAGCCATTAACATTGCTAAAGCATCGAACAGGTCAGACAGGACCTGAGCTGGAGGCGGCGCAAAGCCTTCTGCCCCCGCCGGCGTGGCTGTTGTTGAACCGGAGAGCATTGCTGCAGCAGTTGATGAGTGAGGCGCCGACTGTGTACCGGCCATGAAGATGGCGGCCCGGTTTGGCAGATCAAGGGAGTCTGGAATACTGTTGCCCTCGGATCCCCCACCAATCTGGCCATCTTGTAACTGATATAGCGATTCGGTCTCTCCAGAAGACTCGTCGTCGGAACAGACAATGGTTTCTCCATCGGATGCCGGTCCGTCCTTGTATTCTGCTCCATGAATAGCACCTACGAAGACGTGCTTCATCGCAGGCTGAACCGGTGAAGAACTTGTACGTTGAGCCGTTTCGATGATATTGGTGCAGGTGTCCGTCTCAGGGGCCGGTTCGCCAATCTTGTCGATGAAGATGTGAATCCCACCAAAGGGGACCCGGTACCCATATTCAATTGAATCAGCCTCGGGACCCCATCTTGCATTGTCGATGTAGAGCTTGCCGCGACGACTCTTCGTCATATGGCCCACAACGTATCCCTTGAGTCCATCAAAGCTGCCCTTCAAGAACTCGAAACCATCGTGCGATAGCCCCATGGTGGGCGCCAACTGTCGTGGGTTTGTCACGGCAGTTGTCCTTGTGAAAGGACTTAGTCGTGGAGCCATCGCAACGGGTTAACTTAAAGGGGTTAAACCGGTCAAGGGGACACGGAGAGTTTATACTAGTTCGGCCCCTTCGATGAAGGTAAAAGCCTACGTCTAGTTGTGATTGGTATTGCTTGGGTTTCGAAGGCCAGGGAGCGAATCCGCTTTGTCTGGCTCTCTAATTGTTCTCTGTCCCTTGAACCGCTGCCGGGTCGTCCCCTTATATACATGGGTGGTGCCCGTCGGTTTAAAGAGTCCCGAAGCCAGATCATAAAAGTTTCCGGTTCGGTCTCTACACTCCCTATCTTAGAAAGCAAGTTACATGATTAAGCCGGTTTACATCTACAGGCCTTAACTCACTTCTGGGCCTTGGGTCTTCGTAAAGCGCCATCATCTTCACATCTTCATGGGCTTCTAATCTTCATAAAGTTAATCTGGCTACTCCTGGCCGGTTTACGTCCAGTAGTAATATCCCCAACACCTCCGGTTTCTATAGACACCGGAGGGGGCTAGGGTTACACAAGGTCGGTTACAAGGGAGGGGATATACAAATCCGTATTGCCTAGCTTGCCTTCCACGCTAAGGAGAGTCCCATCCGGACACGGGACAAAATCTTCAATCTTGTATCTTCATAGTCCAACAGTCCGGCCAAAGGATACAGTCCGGCTGTCCGGAGACCCCCTAATCTAGGACTCCCTCACACATCTTCTCACAGCTTTGTATTGGTTATAGTATGGTGAATCATTGAGATGCATAAACATGCTGAACTTTTCTTCTTCTGAATGTTAGTATGCATACCGTATCTTCTGAAGCTAAGTTTAATGTGAATGTTGACTAGCCTATGAACCTTCACAATCTAGTAAGTATATTGTAGGCTTGTTATTTGACACATCACTTTGCCATGCGGCGCGACCAGTGTGAGTGTCTACATCTTGTACCGCATCCTCTAATTTGGTGGATGCCAAGTTGAAAAAGGTTACCGATGAGTAGCCATAAGATGGAGGCGTCTCTTTTTTTCCTTTCGAGTGGGCAATAAGATGGAGAGTGTCTCGGGCTGCCTCTAGCACAAGGCCCTCCAGTACGAAACACGGGCAGCCGACTGGGCCGATAGAAAAGCCTATCCATCTTAAAGCCCATTTGTTTTTGTTTTTTGCAAGGAGAAGCCCATATTTCTTGAAGAGGGGGTGATCCCAGAAAAACCCTCCTTCCTCCTCGCTTCCACTTATACTGCAGCTCGCTCTCCCGCTTACCAAGTCCCCCTGCTCCCCATCTTCCTCACTCGTCCAGAAAACCCCCGCTCACCTTCTTCCTCACTCGTACAGAAAAATGCCTGCTCCTCTTCTTCCACTCCTACAGAAAACCCCATCCCTCCTTCTTCCCCACTCGCACTACCACTAGGCTCGTCTTTGGCTACTCTTCTCAAACCCGTGAGCTCGTCGCGACGCCCACAAGGAAGGAGTCGGCCAGCCCAAGTGCCAGGAAGATGAGGCTCCCACCATCGGCGACGTCAGTTGTAGATCCCGCACCCGGCAACGCGGGGAGAAGTCGCGAGCCCCCCCCCCCCCCACACACACACGGATCTGAGGAACCAGTAGGATATCTGGTGAACCACATCAGCGATCTCCCGGATGTCATCCTTGCGAGATCATCTCACTTCTCCCCACCAAGGATTGTTGCCGCACACAAGTCCTCTCAACTCGGTGGTGCCCTCTATGGCTCACCGCGCCCCTCAATCTCGACTGTCATCAGATATCTGTCCTTCCTTAATTTGATCTCCTTGGAGCCATCGTCTCCTCTCACTAGCAGGGCACTGCTCAACGCCTCTGGATCCCAACACGCTACCTGCTATCCATACTCGGCACGGTGGACGCTTGGCTAACATCCCCTGAATTCAGAAAACTCTAGCAGTTTGAGTTCTACCATTACCACGAAAGTTTCATACCATGAACACACCAAGAATTCGTGCCCACACCACCAGTGTCCATCTCACGGTTTCCTCCTCTCTCCATGCCGCCACCTTCACCCGGTACCATCTACCAGACGGTCTGGTACAAATGCTTCGACTCCCACTGCTAAAAAAGTTTTCACTTGTGGTGGTTTATCTGTCGGAGGCATCACTGCACAGCATCATCCACTCCAGTTGCCCTGCCGTGGAGCGCTTGCTGATTGTTTTGGGAATAGAAATCCCTATCAGTTGTCTCCAAATAAAGTTGCCTCACCTCAAAAGCATTGGAATTTGTTTTGAAGGATAGCAGCCCATCATTGAAGATGCCCCTTCACTTCAACGGTTGCTCCTTGATGATTGTTATAAACCTTTGCAAATAACTGTCATCTCTGCCCCCAAACTGGAGACCTTGGGTGTAATTCGTGATCCGTTTAATGATCACAGGAAGTTGGTGTTTGCCTCCTCACTTTTTCAGGTACCGTATATTATCATCTACACATTTGTAATCATAAGCTACATTTTTCATTTGTGCGCATCAGTTTTATATCATCTTGGAGTACACTTTGGGTAATTATATTATGTTATATGCTCAATGAAGAGTTCGTCCATGGATAGCCTATCAATGCTGCTGGATTCTGTCAAGATCTTATATATCGAAATGTTTAGCTTTGATCTGAACATAATTATTGTGTTGCTGCAATGCTTTCGATCTGTGGAGAATTTATATATAGAGGTGAAGATTTCATGCACATTGAAAGTCCATATATATTGTACTAGAATTAACCGTTCAGCTGTCGCTCTTTCGACATACTCTTTTTTCAGACCTTGACTATTTTCAATCTTCATGTCTACTTAGGTACTGCTCGACATGGAGAAAAATGTATAACCAATTGGTGGCGTAATAAGCACCAGGATTTTCTCAGTTCTCATGACATTCATTTGAGGACAATAACGATGGATGGATATGCATCCAACTAGGCAAACAAAAGCTTTGTCACATTCTTCCTGTTGAATGTGAGGTAACTATTCTCCATGAGGCTTAAGTTTGTCATAAAGAGATTTCTCACGGACGGACATGTTGAACAGCAAAAAAAGAAGTTTCAGGTGGACAAATGGGCTTCTGAACATGCTCGGCTTATATTTACAACAACTTGTTGTCATCCTCCAATAATTTTTTTGCACATGATGTTGATTTTATGGATCAAACTGATCCATTTGTTTGTGACTGCGAAAAATAGTGGTTGGGTTTGATGTTATTGCCATGTTCAATCTGCGTCTTGTCTAAATCTGATGAACAATTAATCCTTGGGATTTTTGTACTATTTGTAAGCTTCAGTTACATGTTGTTGCCCTCGTACTACCCTCCGCCTGCCACTACACTGTCGCACCTTCCACTGCTCTGGTTCGTTCCCGGCCGAGGCCTCGCCATCGTTCTCCGCCTTGGTCCGCTCGCTGTGCCTGCCATCGTCTGGTGTTGTCAACATGGTCAACAACCGAGAGGAATCAGGAGATGACTATACGTGGAGAGGCTGACAATAGGGACCCACCAGGTTCATTGCATTACGCAAATAGGTGTCCTATTATTGCTCCTACAAGCCAAAAAAATACGTCCTCCTAATTGTTTGACAACTAGGTCCCACGCCATTGTCAATGAAGTCAATAAACATGAAAATTACACAACCAGCGGATAACACCAGGGACGCAGCAGCTCGCCCAGATGTTTTTTAGTTTTAGAGATGAGCTCAACTACGCACTGTGCGGGGGTCAACGAACGACATCCGTCAGAAGTGGACGGTACGTGGAGAGCCTGACAGCTGGGTCCACGGCCGCACACAAGGAAATGCATCCTTATTACGCACAAAATAATGATTCCTCCACCTGACAGCTGGGACCCACCGGAAGGGCTTCTGTATTTCGCAAAAAAGAAATGTTCCCCCCGCTGACAGCTCGGACCTGCCAGCTATATCTTCGCACGCAAGGAAGTGCCTCCTTATTACGCTCAAAAAAGAATACTCCCCCTGCTAGCTGGGACCCACCATAGTGTGAGGCTGACTTGTGGGCCTACTAAGTTGACGGGGACGGAGGGCTTTGTCAACTTAATCAATATGAACGATTCTATCTCCAGTGACCATACGATGTCCATCCAACGGTCGTAGTGCTTCTTCAACCTCTTCCTCTGGTCTTCTTGCTCCAGCCGCCCAAACCAGTGTCGGTCGTGCCACCTACTCCTGCCCACCCCCCCCCCCCTCGTGTCCGGTTGTGCCGCCACCGCTGGCCATTCCATCCCTCTATACTCACCCACACCTACTGTTATTCTCCGATGACGGCAGCCTCACACCGCAGCCAAAGCAGTCAACCCACATACTCCCCTCCGCGTGGGCATCCACTATTGTGTCTTCCCCGGCTCCGCGTCGTCCCATTCCTAGGCCTCGCCGTCGTCCACCGCCCTGGTGCTCTCGATGCAGCATGGTCAACGTGGTCAAGGAACGACTTCCATTAGAAGAGTACTGTACGTGGAGAGGCTGAATGATGTATCCACGGAAGTAGCAAGGAAGTGCCTCCTTATTACACGCAAAAAAAATTGTTCCTCCACCTGACAGTAGGGACCCACTGGACAGGCCACCGTATTTCGCGAAATAAATGATTGCCCCTGACTGCTGGGACCCACCAGCTACATCTTTGCATGCAAGGAAGTGCCTGACAGTCAGGACCCACCTGGTCGAAGCGTACGTAGCATTGTCATTCTGGTTGCGAACGTGTATGTACATACGATCGGTCTGTCTGCAGGTTGTAGCGATGAACCATGGCAGTGTAAGGAAGGGCACGTGTCGTAGTATAGGCGCACACGTGTCATAGTAGAGGCGCGCACGTAGCATGTACGCGTACGTACGGCCAGGGTGCAAGAAAGTAAATACGACCACGTACGTACATATGGGCGGGGTCTCGAACACCTACTCGCGCATACGTACGGCCAGGGCTCGTGTACATGGCTAGCTCGGAACGGAGAAACTGTGTCATCGTCCTGTTCATGGAAAGGCAACAGAATGTGTCGTGTTCATCGGGAGGCAATAGAATACGTCGTGTTCATTGGGAGCCAACCGGCTTGGACGGAACAGCCGATCGAAATGGGGCCTGGCGTACTAGAGAACGGAGGAAACGGCCTTGTGTTTGACCGACCAGGGAACGAAACGGGATCATGTTCATCAAGCGGAGTCTGGAGTACCGCAAAATGGAGGAAACAGACTTCTCTTGGAGCTCCTAAGGTCGAAACGGGGTCCTATTGATCGGGAGGGGTGTGGCGTACAGCAAAACTGAGGAAACGGACTTGTGTTGGAGCGCTACGGTGCCTTGTTCATCGGGAGGGGTGTGGCATACTACAAAATGGGACTCCATGGGATACTCTTCATCTCCACCGTCGACATACTCCAGCCTCCACGAGCTACTGTTCATCCACTGTCGACCTCCTCCTGCCTCCACCTGCGACTGTTCATCCACGGGCTCATGTTCATCCAGCCTCCAGCGCTCCTCCACCGGCTTCTGTTCAACCAGCCCTCTCCACGGCATCATGTTCAACGACCCCTCCACGACCTACTGTTCATCCAGCCCTCCATCGGCTACTGTTCAACTAGCCCTCCACGGGGTCCTGTTCATCCAGTCCTCCACGGCGTCATGTTCATCAACCCCCAACCGGCTCAATCGGGGTCCTGTTTATCCAACGGCAACGGCCTCGATTACCATGAGGTCTTGTTCATCCAACCCCCACCGGGAACTGTTCATCCACCCCCCCCCCCAACAACACTCGCTATTCATCTAGAGGCAGCATCGGTCGGCTTCAGCTAGCAGTAGTGTGGCGAAGGAATCGCTCGATCGGGTTGAGTTAACAACCATCGATCGATCGCTCGGGCTCAGTAACACGTAGCCTGCAGCGCAATCACTTGGGTTGAGTAGGCGAATGCCTCACTCGGTTTTAGTTAGAGCCCAACGCCTCGCACCCACACACGTACGTGTATGAGAGAAACGCGCATCGCTCGTCCCTTGACCACCACTATAACCGGGAATTCCCTGATATTTTCCTCGCCCTCGCTTCTACCACGGTTTTGTCCGTCATGGACGGCCCAAAGAATATCATGCAGCTGCGTCTCCGGCCCGCCCCGGATGAAATGCCCATTTTCTATCATGATTTTTTGGCATAGAAGTAGGAGCCTACCACATCTATGATGATACCGGGTTTTGTCACAATTATCGTCATAGAAGTGTCATAAGCATGACAGAAATAAAATTTGTTCGGCCAAAAATGTCACGGATGTGTTTTTTTATAGTGGGTGTGAGGTCGAGGGGAGGGCGGGGCGGTGGAGGCAGGGATATGGGCCGGTGGTCGCTGGCGGTTCGAGAAAGATCATCAACAGTGACTGGCGGGAGGTAGACGAAGGCCATCTGCCCATTCCTTATAGATCGGACGGTTCACAAAAAAATCGACTGGCCTATTTATTTCTAGTCGACTGTTATTTTGATAGGACCGCATGTGGTGGTGTGCTGGAGGAGTACCTTCATTTCCCAGCAATCCCTGTGCTCATATATTACAAAATCATACGGAGTAGAATCTAATTTTGTTTGCCATGCAATGTTCTAGAGCTATCATATGTCTCCTATCATTTAATTTTCATCCACCTGCTATCTGCTACTTTTACAGTGCATTAGTTCTCCACACACTTCACCCATACTCTCACTATTGTGTTTTTATGCAAGGGTATTTCAGACTCTACTGCCTTGACAGAAGCAGAAAAGAAAAGAGAGAAGTCGCTCCAGCTTGGTATGCAGCTAGGCCAGACACGTTTTAGCACTTTAAAGGGTGTAGTGTCAGCAGATGGAGACGGTAAACGTGGCTCTGGAGTAGATGATCTCGCTCGCAATGAACCACCATCCCAGGTGCCTACTTTAACTTCACGGTGTCATATGTGGTTGTGTGTTGCATATGGTGTCTAGCTTGTATTCGAAAGGCCAAAGATGGTCTTTATTAAGATAAGGAAAGATATTTTTATACGAACCACCATCCCGGGAGCACCAAAAGACAAATAGCTAGTCAGGTCACTGGCCGAACCAGTGACAAGCCCAGCACAGACAGGCATCACCTGGAAGCCAACTAAAAATCCATGATGGTGGCGAAGCAGCCAACCTCCTACCAGGCTCTCAGGTCCTCGATGATCATGCTCACCACTCTAGTCGGATGTCTAGCTTGTTTTGATTCCAATTTTTGGTTAAATTGCATCTGCTTAGCTTACACATTATACCTTTGAATATGACACGCCTTCCTATTTTTGGTACATACTAGTACACTTGTCTATTAACCATGTTCTTACAGCAAACTAATCACTACTGCAGAATGCTGCGAACACAACACTACGATCAAGCACCCTTCAACGAAACTGTGTGCGATGCCATAATCGCAAACGGTGGTGTAAAAATCGTCAAAAAAGGTGCAAAACGTTTGCGATGGAGGATGCATCAAACAAGGTTCAGATTTTAGTTGCGTGTGCGGTGCATGGCAAATGGTTCAGCTCAGTTAACTATTCGCGATGAGGAGGAACAAAATAAACGGGCAACCAGATGAAGGCGTGTGCGATGTACAGCATACGGTTTACTCGGATGAGCTATTTGTGATTAGGCAACACAAAAGAAATGGTCAGCCAGATCAAGGTGTGTGTGATTGAGGGCATACGCTTTAGAAGGATTAACTATTTAAGATTAGGCAACAGAATAGAAATGGGTCAGGCAGATCAAAGTGTCTGCGATTGATGGCATACACTTCACATGGATGAACTATTTGCAATTAGCCATAACAAACTGAAACAGTTAGGTAGATCAACGTGTGTGCGCTAGATGGGCACACACATTCTAATTAAAAGAAGTGTGTGTGATGGTAATAACAAGCGCGCACGGTTGTTGGAACAAGACGTGTGCTGACATTGCCTATTGCGGTGCACCCTATGTTGCAAACGCCACGTACGCGGCCGAGAAGGCGTACGTGCCCATGCTATGCCTTCCGGGAATAGTGCCGCACTTATAACCGTTAGTAAATTTTGAGCATGCGTCCCGTCACATTCCAAATTGCGAACCTATTCACACCGATCAAAACCTAAATGGTTTCCCACATAGGAGTGTATTACTACTTGGTTATAAATACAACTACTGCAAGATGACTACACATTCCTCTTGAGCTCCTCATCCACAAAAGGTCAAAAAGAAACAAGTCATTCATCATCGTTCCCTTGCATACGCCATGGCCAGCGTGAGTTCTGGGTCAAGATATTGCCACCAAGGAGAGGCGAGCCTAGAAGCGAAAGCACGAGAGATGTCCCGCCTCACCGCGAAAGCAGCCAACATGTCCTGCCACATGGTCGTAGCAGCAGAGAGGTCCCGCCACGCCGTCGATGCAGTAGACTGGTCTGGCCGCACCGCGGAAGCAGAAGAGATGTCCCGCCGCGCCGCGAATGCAACAAAGATGTCCTCCCGCGCCACGGCGGCCTGGGAAAATGTCTCGCTGGCATGCGAGGGCTCTTACAGGCGCATGCGTGCCCTCGTCCTTAGGCAAATGGATCAGATCTCCAGGTGGGCGAGGTTGCAGGAAGACCTGAAAGCCTCGTTTGAACAGTCTACCGACATCATCCGACAACGAAATGACAGCACTGTGAAGCACCGGGCCGGGCGCAACCTGCTGAGGGCGAAGGTCGTCGGAAGTGCGAAGCAGCGGGAGCAGACCACTGCCTTGTTGAAGAGGACTAGCGTCATCGTCAAGAAACTTAAGGACGAGAATGCCATGCTGCGCATCGAGCGCAGAAGGCTGGTGGAGGAATCTGTGGATGCTATCAAGCAGCATCTAGAGGACAAGAAAGAGCTCGTCGCCGCTCACCGCAGAGACTAGTTCCCATGGCCTGCACCAACGCGTCAAGAAAGTAGAGATCAGCGAGCCAGGTCATTGTCTTCCTTCTTCTTTTGCCCTTGTGTATTTCGGGTGTTGCCACATGTGGCCTTTTTTAATTATGTTTCCAAATATGTAAGATAATTATTATCCACTATCATCGTCCTTATATTCATCATGCTTGCCATAAGTCGTGGTCGATGCTATATAGGTCCGTCAGATCTTACATCAAGATCGGTGCAAAACTTTCTTTTTAGATTTTCATTTTTCTCTCTGAAATCTCAGTCTAGTAAGACATATAGCCATGCCGTAGAACAGGTGCCTGGGCGCCATTAATGGAGACGTTGGGAGGGAGGTGCACGGCTGGTAGCGGTCAAAGGGCTCTCCACCCGATGAGCACGCGCAGGGGTCTGATCGCTAGCCTCCCGTACTCAAATAGCTACCCCTCACGACACCTCCTAGCCAATAAAAAAGGGGACGCGTGGCCGCACGTAATTGGTAAGTAGAACGCCCACGGTTTCAATAATACTTGTGTCTCCGATTTGTAACATGACAGCACTTGTTCCTAAATGACTTTGTTGATTGTTAATGTGTGCACCTTCGCAGATCGGACACCGCGGCATGTTGGTGCCATGCATGACACCATGCCAAGTTTCATGATTTTCAGGCGTGTTTTGGATTTACAGAAATTAAAAAAAGAAGTTTGTCAATCTTTTCGGCCGTGCCACGACGCCCAGATGTTTGAATTTCACTCCCATCTCTTGCATGGGACCTAGAAATTCACCCAAGGTCACACATGTGATTTTTCAAACAACTTTGGTGCATTGGAGCATGTGCTTGTAGTTCAAATTTGAATTATGCAAATTAAATGCACAGAAACTCAATTAATGTATAAAAAGGTCAAATGAACCCGGAATAATTCCAAAATTTAGCATGGTACTACTATTTGGTCTAATCTGCCTGTGTAAAATAATTAACGCGGGAGAAGGAAGTGTACGTATGTCGTTTCGCACATGGAGGTTGTCGTAGAATCGTCACGGCAGATGTCCTAGTGTGAGGACTTAGTCGTGAGGCCAAGGCATCTATGTGGTAACTTGAGAGGGGTTGAGTGGAATCAAGAGACGGAACGCAAGACAAGGGTTGAGACAGCTTTGGGCCCCGGGAAACATTATCCGGTAACAACCCTACGTGATGTTTGAGGCTATCTCTCATTATGATCATGAGGAAGTCGCCGTAAACCGGCTCTCCCAGTTAACCCTAACCCTTTAAGATTGTTTCTTCTTACTTCTTCTCCCTTCTTGGGGTGCCCTGCCGCTCCTTATATGTGTTAGAGGGGCGGGTTACATGTGGAGTCCTATTAGGATTAGGACTAGTCTAACTTCTAATACAAACCAGATATAAGTCCAGGTCTTAACTCCTTATATGATAAATGTTCCTCACGCCTTTCCTCGTAAACCGGCCCACCATAACATGAGCCAGCCTTCCGGGCCTTGGGCCTTGTCATCCATCTAAAACACGCGTCGGGTTACCAATGAGTCTTCAGGCTCATGAATCGTCATACCAGTGAACCGCCAGACACGTAAGTCGCCAATCCTCTGGCGGATTACCAATGAAACGCCAAGTCCGGCCGGGTTATACTTCCGGCTGGTTTACACCGCGGGGTATATCCCCGACATTAGCCCCCAAGTTTAGCTTGGATTTATCCATGGTAAACATACGCTGCAAAATAAATACAAGAACAAATTTGACAGGTTGTGCTCCGGGTTAAGAATTCTTGTAAACCGGCACCTGAACGTCCTTAAGTCCTTGTCATTTCCTTCTTCTAGAAAACTCGGGTCAATAAGCCAGCTTCATAATCAATTTGCTGACATTGGTTTGTCATAGAGAAATATTGTGAAGAATAACTCCTTTGACTCAACTCCCATTGCTTTAACAAAAATATTGGTCCTTGAAATACTCATCTGATCTTCAGCCGGTTTAAGAATGTAGAACTCTTATATGCCTGTCACTGTAGCCCCCAAGTCTTGAGTAGAACAAAGTGATGGCTTAAGACTTGCTTCAATATAAATACTGCCACTTAAGAAGAAATCCATGTTGTTCATCCCAGTCACTTAGTAAAAACCGAATACTTCATATTATGCAGCCCCCAAGTGCCAGGTTGTCATGCTTGCAGCAACCTGGGACTTGTAATTGCATGATGCTAACAAAACTTCAACCAGTGTAGCGCCCAAGGGTCAGGTCACTATGCAATAATGAGCAGGGACTTTATAAATATAATCATGCTTTATTGAAAATAACATCATATGATGTAACTCCACCATGGGGCTTGAACCCACGTCCACAAGGTTAAGAGCTTTGTGTTTTACCAACTGAGTAGTGGACCTTGAATATAACGGATTAAGACTTGTGTATCTTGAATCATTGATAGGAGCAATTGGTAGCCCCCAAGGACCGGCTCATTACAATGTGATGAGTCAGGTCTTCAATAAGGTGAGCAAATAATGACTTTACATTAGCCCCCAAGTGTCATGGTGCATGCTTGCAGCGACATGAGACTTGTATATTTAATATAATATCAACTTGAATAATTTAGCCCCCAAGTGCTGGGTCGTAAGCCTGCAGCGACTCGGTACTATTCCGTCAATTGTAGAATAAATTATATCTATTTATAAGATAATAGCCATTGCGCTTAAAGCGACTTTGAAAACCTCAATCATAATACTAGTTATTGATAACCATAAAAAAATCCAGCCATGTTTGGCTATTTGAATAATATAATCCGGTTTAAAACCCACAATCATTCAATATCATCATGAAAATCCAGCCAATTTTGGCTATGAAAGATATGAATATCTTACCAGTTGATAAGTAAATCCGGAGTTTAAATACTCGACGGCTCTTGGCCGATGGCGACTTAATGCGCATTCATTGTAAGCCGGAATTTTTATAACCCGGCGGCTGATAGCTTTTGAGAAAATCAAAAATGGATAACCCTTTTGAAGCATTAGTTTGGATGATGGGCTTGAATTTATATGTCATAATTCTGCAAATCCTGCACAAAGTGTAAATAACATATGCCCTGGCGACTTAACATCGAAAGCCAGGGTGGGTAGCCACCCGAATGCATTCTTATCTTGCACACAAGTAGATCACAAGAATCCTTTGGCGGTTTACCGCAGGGCGGGTCATAATGCCCATATAAATAGCCAGGGTTTATAACCAAAGCTGTAATTGAAGATAATCAAATATGACATAGATGATACCTGTGACATTGAATCACTTCATTTGTTTAACCAATTCTTGTAGTGAGGGTGGTAACCCCAATCTTGAGTATTTGAGAACTCCTTCCTTAATTTGCCGGATTATGATAATAAACAATACCAGGATATAATAAACACCGGATTTTCTTTATAACACCGGCGACTTGTTAGTCAAAACCAGACCGGGTTAATGAACACCAGATTATAACTGATCATGTACTGACAACTTGTAGTTCAAAGCCAAGCCGGGTCAAGGATGCCGGTTTATCAGAAGATATTATGAACCTCAACAAAGGTGAAAAAACTTGGCAAATAGAACTCAAAAAAGAACATGTGAGGCTTTTTACAAGCTGCTGGGCTCCAAATCGAGGCTTTTCATGGGCTACCAGGCCACTGAATTAACTATATCACGAAGCCTCTTAAGATGGACCTCAATCTTTAACCAATCACGTTTTAACTTTGACAAGTTTAGGGTCTATGAGATTGACTATCAAACATTCGCGGGTCGTACCAAGTTTACCTGGGCGGAGTGACTTACTTAAAGAAGGCAGGATAACCGGGGGTTTTAGGTGCGTACACCTGGCTTCCAAGCCTGGCTTGATAGCCTATTACAAGGGTGCAGACTCTTAGTTCGTTGCGAAGCAAAGAGCCCCCAAGTAACTTCCCTGGTGGCCTTACGACAATCAAGAAGTGTAGCTATGGTTCGAATACGACCAAGCCCCCTAGTGATTTTATGAGTTGTGCTCAAGGGATACCCATGTTTGAGCTGTGCTGTGCAACAGACTCTCTTTGGCCCCTTATGATAATATTGGCTTGATAGCCCGATTACCAAAGTAACCAGAGCTGTGCTCTTATGACAATATTGGCTTGATAGCCGAATAAATATGTAATCAGAACTTCGCTTTATAAACAGAAGCCCCCATGTGATCAATAATATGATAAGCCAACAAGGTAGGATAAACATGTGTGAACCGCGTGTCTTGGCAATAGGTCCTCTTCGGCAACCTTTAACTTTTTGCAAGAGATAAATTCTTCTTGAACCAGGATTTTGAACCGGATATTGAGAGCGCTAGAGCTTTGTGGGAGACATATTTCCCTTGAACCAGATCATAAACCAGAATCTTCATTTTTAGCCGGAAATTTTCTGACGGCCTTTTAAACTCGAACTTGTGAGAACTTAATTCTTTTTGAACCAGAAATTCTTAAACCAGATTTGAGAGCTTCAGTGAGACTGACTTCACTTGAGCTGGATTTTAAACCGGAATCCTTCCTGATGACCCGGAACTTCTTCATTGAGCCAGGATTTTGTAACTGTCATATTATTTCTAAGCCAGAAATTTTTTGACGGCCTTTTTAATTTTCATCAATATAATAGTAGCCTCCAGGACTGGGTTATCTTTTCCTCCATCGTCCTAGGGTTCTTAAATTTGCTGAAGCTGGCAAGATTTGCTGAGTCATGTCATCGTAGCCCCTGAGTCTCAAGGTGACTCGAGGAGTTGGCTTGAGATTCTCCATATTTGACTGTGATATAAACTGGCATAAGTTGTATATCATCGGTGTCAATAGCATGATGTGAATCCGCAGAAGGTTGAGTTGACTGCGGCGGGTTATAAATGATCCCGTATGAGCCGTGCCAGCAACTCGGCCAATGGTTCGTTCCAACTGGCTATTTGAAGTTAACCAAACTGCAGTGGCGGCGACTTGTGCGCCTGCTCATAGAGCCATCCAGTGCAAACGGCGGTTGATGATATATGATAATTTGCTCTAGAGTTGTTGGTAGAATACTGGGCTACCCGAGCAGTGACTGGCTTTATACTCAATAAACAGCTCATGCAGACAAATGCGGCCTGGTATGTTGATGTAGACCAGACCATGATAGACGGACGGTAAAGACGACCGCAGCTTCAGAGGCAGCACAAACACATGAATCGGCCGCGGCTTTGTAAACCGATGTGGACGGGCAAGTTAGCCACATCATATTGATGTAAACCGGACTGCAGAATGGCGGCTTGCACATATATTCATCGATCTTGATGGGATGGTAAGATACTAACGCCTTATAATGGTGGCGCGAGTTATACATCCATGACACAACCATAGCTTTTGAAGTGAATAACTGTCCTGCATAAACAATATTGCAGACCAAGGCAAAGATAAATTGATCTTTGACAAAAATAATATGTGCTAATAAAATATATTTGAGATGGACATCACCTGATGTGTTTAGGCCGAAAAATAATCCGCCATGAAGTTGATGATTGCTAGGTGAAGCTGAAATCCCTCATGGGTGAATCGGCCGCGGGAGCAGATAGATGAATCGGCCACAACGTTCATAAGCCGGTGCGGACGAGCAAAATTGCCCTCCTGGGTAAAGTCGTCTTTTGTTTTTGACAGAAGACTTGACCGGTTCTGTGTCTTTTAGTGCCTGAGGTCTCCACATAACCCGTCCGGAACTTTTTGAGCCGGAATTTCTGAAACCGGAACTTCTTGATAATCCGGCGGGAACTTTTGATAATCCGTAACTTTTGAACCGGAACCTCTTGATAACCTGGCCGGAACCTTTTTCATAATCTAGGTCAGAACTCTTTATCGACTCGGATGGAACCTTTCGGTGATTCAGCTCGAACCCTTTGGCGATTCGGACAGAACTTTTCGTCAAGGCGATCGGAATGTTTTGGAGATTCACACGGGACCTTATGTCGAGGTGCTCGGAACATTTCAATAATCTGGTTAGAACCTTCCGACGAGCCGGTGGAACCTTTTGATGAGCCTGACGGAACTTTTTTGATGAGCCAGTTGCAATTCTCCGACGAACCGGCAGGAACATCTTCAATAAGCCGGATGGAGCTTTTCAATACCTGGGATAGCGCCCTCCAAGAACTCAACAACACCGTGCGCAGGCCCCATGGTGGGCGCCAACTATGGTAGAATCGTCACGGCAGTTGTCCTAGTGTGAGGACTTAGTCGTGAGGCCAACGCATCTATATGGTAGCTTGAGAGGGGTTGAGTGGAATCAAGAGACGCAACGCAAGACAAGGATTTAGACAGCTTCGGGCCCTGGGAAACATCATCCGGTAACAACCATACGTGCTGTTTGAGGCTATCTCTCATTATGATCATGAGGAAGTCACCGTAAACCGGCTCTCCTAGTTAACCCTAACCATTTAAGATAGTTTCTTCTTACTTCTTCTCCCTTCTCGGGGTGCCCTACCCATCCTTATATATGTTAGAGGGGCGGGTTACACGTGGAGTCCTATTAGGATTAGGATTAGTCTACCTTCTAATACAAACCGGATACAAGTCCAGGTCTTAACTCCTTATAAGATAAATGTGCCTTACGCCTTTCCTCGTAAACCGGCCCACCATAACATGAGCCAGCCTTCTGGGCCTTGGGCCTTGTCATCCATCTGAAACACGCGTCGGGTTACCAATGAGTCTTCAGGCTCGTGAATCGTCATACCAGTGAACCATCAGACACGTAAGTCACCAATCCTCTGGCGGGTTACCAATGAAACGCCAAGTCTGGCCGGGTTATAATTCCGGCCGGTTTATGCCGCGGGGTATATCCCCGAGAGAGGTGACATGTTCCCTCTCGGAACTACAAGCCTTCTTGAGGGAAGCTCCGGTTTACAAGAAGCTTACACCAAATCTTGTCCCAATTCGGCCAAAAAAATTACTGCATCATGTTGGTGACATGTCATGACATCATGCCCTGTTTCATGATTTTCAGACGTGTTTTGGATTTACAGGAATTAAAAAACCAAGTTTCTCAATCATTCCGGCCGAGCCATGACGCTCAGCTATTTGAATTTCACTCACATCTCTTGCGTGGGACCTAGAAATTCACCCAAGGACACACATTTGATTTTTCAAACAACTTTGGTGCACTCGAGCTTGTGCTTGTAGTTCAAATTTGAATTATGCACATTAAATGCGCAGAAACTCAATTAATGTATAAAAAAGGCCAAACGAATCCGGAATAATTCCAAAATTTAGCACGGTACTTCTATTTGGTCTAATCTGCCAGTGTAAAAAAATTAAGGTGGGACAAGGCAGTGTACGTATATCGTTTCGCACACGGAGGTGGCATGTTCCCTCTCAGAACCACGAGCCTTCTTGAGGGAAGTTACGGTTTGCAAGAAGATTACACCAAAGCTTGTCCCAATTCGGCCAAAAAATTACCGCAGCATGTTGGTGCCTTGTCATGACACAATGCCAAGTTTCATGATTTTCAGGCGTGTTTTGGAGTTACAGGAATTAAAAAACCAAGTTTCTCATTCTTTCCGGCCGATCCATGATGCCCAGCTGTTTGAGTTTCACTCCCATCTCTTGCATGGGACCTAGAAATTCACCCAAGGACACACATGTGATTTTTGAAACAACTTTGGTGCACTGGAGCATGTGCTTGTAGTTCAAACTTGAATTATGCACATTAAATGCGCAGAAACTCAATTAATGTATAAAAAGGCCAAACGAATGCAGAATAATTCCAAAATTTAGCACGGTACTTCTATTTGGTCTAATTTGTCTGTGTAAAAAATTAAGGTGGGAGAAGGCAGTGTACATATGTTGTTTCGCACACGGAGGTGACACGTTCCCTCTCGGAACCACGAGCCTTCTTGAGGGAAGCTTTGGTTTGCAAGAAGCTTACACCAAAGCTTGTCCCAATTCGGCCAAAAAAATTAATTCAGCATGTTGATGCCATGTCATGACACCATGCCAAGTTTCATGATTTTCAGGCGTGTTTTGGATTTATAGCAATTAAAAACCCAAGTTTCTCAATCTTTCCGACCGAGCCACGATGCCCAGCTAGTTTAATTTCACTCCCATCCCTTGCATTGGATCTAGAAATTCACCCAAGGACACACATGTGATTTTCAAACAACTTTGGTGCACTGGAGCCTGTGCTTGTAGTTCAAATTTGAATTATGCACATTAAATGCGCAGAAACTAAATTAATGTATAAAAAAGGACAAACGAACCCAGAATAATTCCAAAATTTAGCACGGTACTTCTATTTGGTCTAATCTGCCACTGTAAAAAATTTAAGGCGGGAGAAGGCAGTGTACGTATGTCATTTCGCACACGAAGGTGAAACGTTCCCTCTCGGAACCACGAGCCTTCTTGAGGGAAGCTCCAGTTTGCAAGATGCTTATACCAAAACTTGTCCCAATTGGGCCAAAAAAATTACCGCAGCATGTTGGTGCCATGCCATGACACCATGCCAAGTTTCATGATTTTCAGGCGTGTTTTGGATTTACAAGAATTAAAAAACCAAGTTTCTCAATCTTTCCGGCCGAGCCACGATGCCCAGATGTTTGAATTTCACTCCCATCTTTTGCATGGGACCTAGAAATTCACCCAAGGACACACATGTGATTTTTCAAACAACTTTGGTGCACTGAAGCATGTGCTTGTAGTTCATATTTGAATTATGCACATTAAATACCCATAAACTCAATTAATGTATAGAAAAGGCCAAATAACATGGAATAATTCCAAAATTTAGCACGATACCTCTCTTTGGTCTAATCTACCAGTGTACAAAAATTAAGGCGGGAGAAGGCAGTGTACATATGTCGTTTCGCACACGGAGGTGACACGTTCCCTCTCGGAACCAAGAGCCTTCTTGAGGGAAGCTCTGGTTTGCAAGAAGCTTACACCAAATCTTGTCCCAACTTGGCCAAAAAATTTACTACAACATGTTGGTGTCATGTCATGACACCATGCCAAGTTTCATGATTTTTAGCCGTATTTTGGATTTACAGGAATTAAAAAACCAAGTTTCTCAATCATTGCGGCCGAGCCATGACACCCAGATGTTTGAATGTTATTCTCATTTCTTTCATGGGCACTATAAATTCACCCAAAGACACACATGTGATTTTTCACCAAACTTTGGTGCATTGGAGCTTGTGCTTGTAGTTCAAATTTGAATTATGCACATTAAATGCCCAGAAATTCAATTAATGCATAAAAATGCCAAACAAACCTGGAATAATTCCAAATTTAAACACGACACTCATGTTCTAGTTGCATGTTCACTCTACGTAAATGTTCTAGCAATTCAAACACCATCCTTTCCCTCCGTAACGCCATTTTGTATTTCAAAACATAATGAAAAAATCAGGTATACCACAAACAGTTTACTAGAAAGAATCGTGTGGGCTGTGATATAAAATATCTTGGCGCACCGTCTTGTCTAGCTTACGCAGGAAGCTTCGTCGTCTATAGACCCCCGCCCCCGCTTGAACCAGACTTGCCTTCCTTCCAGTTTCTCGCGGTACCGAGCGAAATTTTTTGGCCATCATCGAAATATCTATCTCCCCGCCCCCTCTCTCCTACCAAAAGCCACATTTCCACTGTTCCTCCTTGCTTTCCAAGTTCAAACCTTCACTGCTATTTACTGGCAGCTCGGCCTCCTCGCCGGCGACCCTTTTTCTTGCAGCACCGCCTCCTTGTCGGCTACCCTTCTTCTTACAGTGTCGCCTCCTCACTTGCGACCCTTCTTCTCGCAGCACCACCTCCTCACTGGCGACCCTTCTTCTTGTTGCGTGGCCTCCTCGCCGCAGACCCTTCTTCTTGCTACGCGGCCTCGTCGATATGGTCAAGTACTAGACACCTCACCCACACCATCCTCCTCCTTTCCCGTCCGACATGCCCCGGCCGATGGAGCGACACCTTCCACCGAAATCACCGCCCCCCTACTCCAATTATGCGCCGCCCACAGCCATTTTACATGTAGTATAGCGTGGATCTGAGTAGCTTGCGGCCGCACGCGCGAACGAGGTCGCTATGGCTGCCATGCGTGTCGACAGCCAGATCTTGGAGGAGCACCTCGTCTTCGAGTCCACCGTCGACACCGCCACACGGTTGTCTACTTTAAAATACAGTTCGTGATGTTTTCTCGAGGCCACTACCAGTGCCTTCTGGTGATTTGTCCTCTATAATGTTAATATGCAATCTGATGTTCAGTTAACAGTTTGGTCCTCTGAAATGTAATGTTCAGTTAACACTTTGGTCCAACAATTGCTAAATTTCGTAGTACTATTCTCAAGCATTATTTGGTTTGTTAACTGTCTTATCTTCTAGTACATGTTTCTATTCTGCAATGTCGTGCTCAGTTAACTATTTTGGTTCATTTGGTCTGATGTCCATTTAACTGTTTGTTTCAGTTCTGCAATTTGATTTCCATTTGCTGTGGGTACAATTTTGTATGGTTATGCATGTGACACCAATCGAATTTGGCTGTACTCAATACATATTCTAGTGATAGTATGGCAACTCTTAGTTAACTTGATCAAGATCTTCCTTATGTGTGTTGCAGGGAAACAATGGGAGACACTGCGATTTACCATCGAGGTTTGTTCAAGCAGGGTCCTTTGTCTAATAGCACATTATTGTGCAGTTGCAGGAATCATTCTAATATTTAGGTTTCTTACAATTTGGTGTTGCACATGTAGGTCCTGCTGTCAGAGGCTTAGATCGACTATTCGACCCATGTTGCATATGGGGAGATGAGATGTCCATGAATATCATTCAAGTCAAGAAACTCAGAAAGATTGTTAGGATGAAGAAACTTGTGATGAATAACAGCAAGATCTTTGTTTGCACAATGAAGAAGACATCAGTCAACTATAGGATGGTACCAACTCTTTTACCTTGTTTTTACCCCTTGCGCCATTTCAAAATTTACAACAGTGATTTATGCATAGCTTTGTTTTTAGTACTTTTCGAAGCAGTTCACCGATGATTACCTCTCAAACCACCTGCATGGTTAAGAGGCAAGGAAGGTATTCATTCAACACCCATGGTACAATATTGAAGTCTTCCTGAAGAGGACGAAGGTTGGGCAGGCAATTATCCATAGCCACTGGCCTAAAGTTTCAAGGACATTCAACATCACTAAAGGCTCAATATTTGCCTCCCGCTTCTGGAGTTTCCCAGATGAGATTCATCTATCTATTTACCGTGTATGATGCTACTTTCTAAAGGTTTTTGATGCTTGATACGTCCCCAACATATCTATAATTTATGAAGTATTTATGCTATTATATTATCCATCTTAGATGTTTTATATGCATTTATATGCTATTTTATATGATTTTTGGGACCAACCTATTAACCTAGAGCCTAGTGCCAGTTTCTGTTTTTTCCCTTGTTTTTGAGTATTGCAGAAAAGGAATACCAGATAGAGTCCAATTGACATGCCAATTTTTGATGATTTTTTGTGGACCAAAATAAGCCCCCGGAGTAAAAGAGTTGGGCCGGAAGAGTCCTGAGCCGTCCACGAGGGTGGTGGCGCGCCCCACCCCCTGGGCGTGGGCCCCTAACTCATGGAAGACTCAGAGACCCCCTGATGTGAAACCGGTGCCAAAAATTCCTATAAATACAAAAAACCCTAGAAAATAACCTAGATCGGAAGTTCCTCCACCGCAAGCCTCTATAGCCACGAGAAATCAATCTAGGCCTTCTCTGGCACCCTACCGGAGGGGGCCACCATCACCGGAGGGCGTGGAGGATCCCAGAGGGGCCATCATCACCATGAAGGCCAAGGACCAGAGGGGGAACCTCTCCCCATCCAGGGGGAGGCCACGGAAGAGGAAGCACAAGGGATTGAACCTCTCCTCCACTCTCTCGGTGGCGCCGGAGTGCCATCGAGAGGGGAATCATCACCGCGGTGACCGTCTTCATCAACATCACCATCATCATCACCATCCTCATCTCTTTTACGCGGTTCACTCTCCCGCACCCCGTTGTAATCCCTACACAAACATGGTGCTTTATGCCACATATTATGATCCAATGATGTGTTGCCATCCTATGATGTTTTGAGTAGATATCCTTTGTCTTTGGGTTGATTGATGATCTAGATTAGTATGAGTTGTATGTTTTATTTTGGTTCTATCCTATTGTGCCCTCCGTGTTGCGCAAGCGTGAGGGATTCCCGCTGTAGGGTGTTGCAATTCGTTCATGATTCTCTTATAGTGGGTTGCTTGAGTGACAGAAGCATAAACCCGAGTAAGGGGATTGTTGTGTATGGGATAAAGGGGACTTGATGCTTTAATGCTATTGTTGGGTTTTATCTTAATGATCTTTAGTAGTTGTAGATGCTTGCTAGAGTTCCAATCATAAGTGCATATGATCCAGGAACATAAAGTATGTTAGCTTATGCCTCTCCCTCATATGAAATTGCAATGATGACTATCGGTCTTGTTAACAATTGCCTAAGACAATTCCGCACACCGATCCACCATTATTCCACACTCGCTATTTATAATATTTAGTAATATATTCCAACTTTATGATAACCGCACCTACTTTTATATTTTATCTCTCCGATATTATGCAAAGTTATCCTCTTCATACCCACAATGTAGTTTTATTTCTCGTTTCTAGTTGGAAGCAAACATTCGGTGTACGTAGAGTCGTATGAGTGGCAGATAGGGCTTGAGAGAATATTGATCTTACCTTTAGCTCCTTGTGGGTTCGACACTCCATACTCATCACTTCCACCTTTGGGAATTGCTACGATGATTCCCTGCACTTGGGATTATCAAGCTCTTTTCTGGCGCCGTTGCCGGGGAGCAATAGCGTGGGGTTGATATTCTCGTGTGTGCTTGTTTGCTTTCTCCACTAAGTAGATTTTGTTTTTTCTTTTTGTTTCTGTTTATCCTTGGGTGAAACATACATTTTTTAAGAATGAAAATACAAAAAAATTACTTGCCTCTCATGCCTAAAAAGTTTTTCAATAAGAGAAGTGATTGGAAGGTTATGCATTGGAGAAATGAGGGTCGACCTTGAAAACTTGTGTTCATGCTCATGAAACAATGTAAAAAATTTCATGGAAGCTTCTCTTAAAATAATTATCCCCTTGTATATATCCATTGTATTATAAAAATAATGTGCCAATACTTGGTTTTAGGATGACTAGATTGCTTGTTTACTTTGTGCAGTACAAAAAAAAACTTTGGCTGTAGCGCGTGATTTTGCATTTTTTACTAGAAAGTCAAATGGTTCCGAAACATTTTGCACATTAATTCTGTACAAAATTTTTAAATTTTCATATTTGTTTAGAATTTTTTGGAGTTACACAAGTTTACTAAACTTCCAGGTTACTACAGATTGTCCTGTTTTTGACAGATTCTGTTTTCTGTCAATTGTTCGCTTATTTTGATGAATCTATGGGTAGTATCAGGGGGTATGAACCATGGTGAAGTTGAAATACAGTACATATAGTTCTAATATTAAATTGGAATAAGTTTGCAACAGTACCTAAAGGTAGTCATTTGCTTTATTTACACTAACAGATATCACAAAGTTTTTGTTAAAGTTTTGTGTGGATGAAGTGTTCGAAGATCGAGGATCTATCAATATGAGAAGAATAAAGAGAGGCAAGAGCTCAAGCTTGGGGATTACCAAGGCACCCCAAGTAAATATTTCAAGGATACTCAAGCATCTAAGCTTGGGGATGCCCCGGTTGGCATCCCATCTTTCTTCTTCAACAATTATCGGTATACCTCAGTTTTTGTTTTGTTCACATAATTTGTGTCCTTTGTGTTTTTGTTTTTCCTTTAAGAACTATGCTAGTATGAGATAGCCCTTTATTGATTTATATAATACTTCATGTGCTTCACATATATCTTTTGAGTATGATCTTATAGAATTGCTCTTTGTGCTTCACTTAAATCTTTTGAGTATGGTTTTATACAATGCTTCGTGTGCTTCACTTATATATTTTGAGCTTGGATATTGGTTAGTCTATATTAATTGTAGAATGCTCCATGAACTCCACTTATATATTTTGGAGTATGAATAATAGTATCATCTAAAGTGGATTTAGAAGAAGTTTGCTCCCACTATTCCGAATGAGGAGAATTTTGCTTATGTGGAGACTAGTGAAATTTCTATGCTTGTAGATCATGAACAAAATGCTTTATGTGCTGGTTATATTCTTGAACTCATTCATGATGCTACTGAAAATTATTATGAGGGAGGAATACATGCTTGTAGGAATTGCAATAATATCAAGTTTCCTCTCTATGTGCTTAAAGTTCTGAAGTTATACTTGTTTTGCCTTCCTATGCTAGTTGATTCTTGTTCCCATAAATTGTCTGCTCACAAAATCCCTAGGCATAGGAAGTGTGTTAGGTTTAAATGTGCTAGTCATATTCTTAATGATTCTCTCTTTATGTTTCAATTCTTATTTTTATGTCAGCATCATTGAAATCGGCATGCCTAGCTAAAAGGCATTAAAGAAAAGCGCTTGTTGGGAGACAACCCAATATTTACCCTTACTGTTTTTGTGTGTTCTCATGATTAAACTCCTGTAGTAATCATTTATTATTTTTATTTCAATAAAGTGCCAAGTAAGACCTTTGGGAAGACTTGGGTGAAAGTTAATGTGATATTGCTGTAAAAAAACAGAAACTTTGCGCTCACGAGATTAGCTTTCATTTTTTTAAAAAGAGTGTGATCGAGTTGATTCTTTTTTCAGAATATTAATAGACAAATTACTCACGTCTACCAATTTATTTCATAATTTTTGGAGTAGCATAAGTATGGTCAGTGATCAGATCATTACAGACTGTTCTGTTTCTGACAGATTCTGTTTTCATTGCATAGTTTGTTTGTTTTCTAGTTTCTACGGCTTATATTTCTAAATATAAATTGTAGAAATGATATGGTACAGTAGGCATTGTGTGAGAACAATTATTAACCTTGTCTTTGACAGTACCAAAGTGAATGGTTTACTCTTTATCATACTAACCTATCTCACGAAGTTCCGTTAAGTTTTGTGTGATTGAAGTTTTCATGCTTTGGGTGAGATATCGATATGAGGAGAATAAGGAGTGGAAAGACCCTAAGCTTGGGTATGCCCAAGGCACCCCAAGCTAATATTCAAGGGCCTAACCTTGATGATGCCCCGGAAGGCACCCCCTCTTTCGTCTTCAAAACTATCGGTATACCTTACTCGGAGCTATATTTTTATTCATCACATGATATGTGTCTTGCTTGGAGCATATTTTCAATTTTACTTCCTGTTTGAATAAAATAATTGGATCTGAAATCTTGAATGAAAAAGAATCCTCCCATGGCTACTTAATTATTTGACTACTCAGTGTTCTTCACTTATATCTTTTTGGAGTAGTTTGTCATTTACTCACGTGCTTCACATATATCCTATGAGTAAACGGTTGGATGAATTGAATATCATAAATCTAAATTTATATGCATTTCATATGCTTACAACATGGGGAGTAATGACTTCACACATAATAAGTATAGGCAGTAAAGTTATTGGAAGTTAGCAAACGCAGAATTGGTCACTTGAACAATTCATGAAAGAATATTGAAGGAAGAGAGATTTCAATTATAAATATACTATCTTGGACATCTTTTGTAATTGTGAGCATTCATTAAAATAGGACATGCTAAAAAGTTGATGCTGGAAAAGGAAGACAACTTAATGGGTTATATTTTCCTATATTAGAAACGTTATATTATCTTGGATCATCCAACATGTTGAGCTTGCCTTTCCACCTCATGCTAGCCAAATTCTTTGCACCAAGTAGAGATACTACTTGTGCTTCCGAGTATCCTTAAACCCAGTTTTGCCATGAGAGTCCACCATATCTACCTATGGATTGAGTAAGATCCTTCAAGTAAGTTATCATTGTCGCAAGCAATAAAAATTGCTCTCTAAATATGTATGATCTATTACTGTGGAGAAAATAAGCTTTATACGATCTTGTGATGTGGAAGAAATAAAAGCGATGGACTGCACAATAAAGGTCTATATCACAAGTGGAAATATAAAGTGACGTTCTTTTGCCCTAAGATTTCATGCATCCAACCATAAAAACACATGACAACCTCTGCTTCCCTCTGCGAAGGGCCTATCTTTTATTTTTTGTCCTATACTTTATACAAGAGTCATGGTGATCATCACCTTTCCCTTTTTATAGTTTTTCCTTTGGCAAGCACTTTGTGTTGGAGCGATCCGAATATATATCACTTGGATGTAGGTTTTCATAAATTATTATTGTTGACATTACCCTTGAGGTAAAAGGTTGGGAGGCAAAACTATAAGCCCCTATCTTTCTCTGTGTCTGATTAAAACTTTTAACCAATAAATATCACATGAGTGTTAGCAATTGTGAAAGATTAAATGATAGTTGAGTATGTGAAGTTTGTTGAACCAAAGCTCTTACATGGACCCTTCCCAAAAATAAGATGAATTGCAATTGTTTGATGACTAAGAGCATGGTTTGTTAGTTTTCAAGAAAGTTTATGATCTATACTTTAACATGAGAATAGCTTGTTACTTGATCATGAGAAGTTTCATGAGTTGAGCTACTGTTATGATATATAATGATGCTTGAAAAATTGATTGGAACTATCATTGATCAAACTTATGCACTTGCTAGCATTCACACTTCATAAATTATTTCTTTTATCATTTACCTACTCGAGGACGAGCAGGAATTAAGCTTGGGAATGCTGATACGTCTCCAATGTATCTATAATTTATGAAGTATTCATGCTATTATATTATCCATCTTAGATGTTTTATATGCATTTATTTTTGGGACTAACCTATTAACCTAGAGCCTAGTGCCAGTTTCTGTTTTTCCCTTGTTTTTGAGTATTGCAGAAAAGGAATACCAAACATAGTCCAATAGACGTGCCAATTTTTGATGATTTTTTATGGACCAAAAGAAGCCCCCAGAGTAAAGGAGTTGGGCCAGAAGAGTCCAGAGCCGTCCACGAGGGTGGGGGCGCGCCCCACCCCTGGGCATGGGCCCCTATCTCGTGGACAACTCGGAGACCCCCCCTGACGTGAAACCGATGCCAAAAATTACTATAAATACATAAACCCCCAGAAAATAACCTAGATCGGATGTGCCGCCGCCGCAAGCCTCTGTAGCCACGAGAAATCAATCTAGGCCTTCTCTGGCACCCTAACGGAGGGGGCCATCATCACCGGAGGGCATGGAGGAGGATCTCGGAGGGGCCATCATCACCAGGAAGGCCAAGGAACAGAGGGGGGACCTCCCCCCAACCAGGGGGGGGGCGTGGAGGAGGAAGCACAAGGGGGAGAACCTCTCCTCCTCTCTCTCGGTGGCACCAGAGTGCCATCGAGTGGGGAATCATCGCCGCGGTGATCGTCTTCATCAACATCACCATCCTCATCTCTTTTACATGGTCCACTCTCCCGCACCCTGCTGTAATCCCTAATCGAACATGGTGCTTTATGCCACATATTATGATCCAATGATGTGTTGCCATCCTATGATGTTTTGAGTAGATATCCTTTGTCTTTGGGTTGATTGATGATCTAGATTGGTATGAGTTGTATGTTTCATTTTGGTGCTGTCCAATTGTGCCCTCTGTATCGCGCAAGCGTGAGGGATTCCCGCTATAGGGTGTTGCAATACATTCATGATTCGCTTATAGTGGGTTGCTTGAGTGACAGAAGCATAAACCCGAGTTAGGGGATTGTTGCATATGGGATAAAGGGGACTTGATGCTTTAATGCTATGGTTGGGTTTTACCTTCATGATATTTAGTAGTTGCAGATGCTTGCTAGAGTTCCAATCATAAGTGCATATGATCCAAGAAAAGAAAGTATGTTAGCTTGTGCCTCTCCCTCATATGAAATTGCAATGACGACTATCAGTCTTGTTAACAATTGCCTAAGACAATTCCGCACACCGATCCACCATTATTCCAAACTGGCTATCTATAATATTTAGTAAAATATTCCAACTTTATGATAACAGCACCTACTTTTATATTTTATCTCTCCGATATTATGCAAAGTTATCCTCTTCATACCCACAATGTAGTTTTATTTCTCGTTTCTAGTTGGAAGCAAACGTTCGGTGTACGTAGAGTCGTATCAGTGGCGGATAGGGCTTGAGAGAATATTGATCTTACATTTAGCTCCTTGTGGGTTCGACACTCCATACTTATCACTTCCACCTTTGGGAATTGCTACGATGATTCCCTGCACTTGGGGATTATCAATGCTGCATGTGAAACTTGGTGCTGTTGTGTAATGGCGTAACTGAGTGCCGAAGCTATCTGATGTAATTCGATTATGAAATCCTGGTTGCTTTTATACGGATATGAAGTATCTTGGGAGGTTTATAAGAAATATCAGTTTGATTAGTACATGGATTATCAATAATAGGCTAATTACCCTGCTTATTGGGGTTTTCTATTGCAGACGGTTACTCAGACAGCACCGTGGGTGATGAACTAGAACAACCCGCACGGTTTATAGAAAGTAGGCGTGTTCGATCAACTAACAATCACACGCGGCTTCCTGCAGCGAACTGTTTGCGTTAGGCCACCTTGCACAAACGTTTCCACACAAAGAACTGTGTGTGATATACATACGAACGGAAATATTTTCCCTGGATTGACTGTGTGGGATGTACATAAGAACAGAAACGAACTCCTTGGATTGACTATGTGTGATATACATACCTACGGAAATGTTTTTCTGGGATTCACCATGTGGCATGTACATACCTACGGAAATGATTTTCTCGGATTACCATGTGGGATGTACATACCTACGGAAATGATTGGGTTTCGATGCCTCGCCCGATCGCACACAGCCCCAGCCTGGATCCAGTACGGCCTATCCCCGACGATTTCTGGGTCATGTGGGAAGGACACCCTATGGCACACACTCACTTGGCGACGGTTCCAAATGCCGTCGCGGAAAGGGATTAAAAACCGTTTGTTTAGCACGTCATTGTACCAGTGAATGTTCTTGTGTATCCCTCATCAATCACTTATGATGAGACAGTCACCCAAGTGGGTTACTTTGAGAAAAGATCCTCTTTTGAAGAATGCAGTGTCAGCCTCCCCACATGATTCTCAAGAAACAGGAAGGCTAGATGAAGATAGTGAACGTAGCTCTGTAGTTGATGACCGCATTTTTCCCACACCAGCATCGCAGTTGCTTTCTCTAACTTGGCAGCGTAATATGTGGTTGCATGTTGCATATGGTGTCTAGACTGTAATTCTTCCAATCTGGTTAAATTGCATGTGCTATTCTACTTTTTTATACGTTATACCTATTTATGTGACATGCCTTCCTGTTTTTAGTACATAGTACATTTGTCTATTAACCATGTCCTTACATAAAACTATTTTTTGTACCCCGCATGAATCAATGTGATGAGACACCTTTAGTATATGCAGTGTGATATTAGTTGCATCTTTCATATGATTTATAACATGCGCTGCTTCCGATTTGTTGAAACGCCATTTATGATGGGACGATTTTAACTTGGCAGAGTCATATTGGTTGCATCTTTCATGTGGTGTCTAGCTTGCATTGCTTCTTATTTGTTGAAATGGCTTCTGCTTAGTTTACACAAATAGTTGTGCATATGCCATGTCGTCCTGTTTTTCATACATATTCCATCCTAGTATCATGTGTTTGCCTTACATCAAAGTAGTGATTGTCAGTACCATGCACGAATGAGTTTTGAAGAGTGAATTTTATTGCTTTTTCTTGTCGGTCTTACTTGACAATTCAGAAAAAATAAAGCAGAAGGAAAGTAGCAAGCAAGTGGATATAGGTGCCCCTTCCAAACGCAGGGCATCTACAGATTCTACTCTGCCACCCCCAAGAAGATTTGCAAGACAACACATGCATAGACACTCAATGTAGTTGTGTTGATGATGAGCACGTCTCACCTAGTGCACCATCACAGGTGCTCCCTCTAACTTGGCACTGTTATATGTGGTTGCATGTTATGTATGATGTCTAGCTTGTATTGCTTCTAATTTTGTTGAATTCCATCTGCTTACTTTACACATTATACTTGTGAATAAGACACGTGTTCTTGTTTCTAGAGCATACAATATATGTCTATCACACCATGCTCTTACATCAAAGTACAATTGTTGTGTAACCTGCAACAATCACTTATCATAAGACACGTTTGACTTGGGAGTGTGATATAGGTTACATCTCGCAACCTTTTCTAGATTGTACTACTTCTAATTTGTTGAAATGGCACTTATGACGAGACAGTTTTAACTTGGTAGAGTGATATTCGTTGCATCTTTCATATGGTGTCTAGCTTTCATTGCTTCTAATTTGTTGAAATGCCTTCTCCTTAGTTCACACATCATAAGCTGTGAATATACAATGCTGTGAATTTGCGATGGCACTAATGAGACAGACCTTCAACTTGGTAGTGTGATGTTGTTTGCATCTTGCATATGATTTATTTCTTGTACTGCTTCACATTTTTTAAATGTCACTTATGACGAGACACTGTTAACTTGGTAGAAGAATATTTGTAGCTGTAACATCCCAAATTTTCAATTTGGAATGTTATACACTAGATCATCATGCATATCATATTTTCTTGCATTTTGTTGATCGTAGAAATTTCACGCAACTCAAGGACCCTCGGAGAGAGTTGGAGATTTTGTTATTTTCATATTTGAGCTTTTCTCAAATTTTGAAGAAAGGATCATTGGTTTTGTCGGAGTTTCGTTTGCTTTTTTTTATTTGGATAGGGAAAAATGCGTGTTTTCAAAATTTGCATTCTAGGTCCCGAGAAAAGTTCATTTTGTTCGACTCATTTTTAGGAGTCGGGAAGAATTTACTTTAGAAGTTTTGGAGTTCGTTTAGATCTCTTTTCTTTTGTTTTTCTGCGCGCATAACCAATTTGAAAAAAAATCCAAGCGTGCCTGGGCCAAGGCCCAAGCCGCCGGCCGGGCCTTTCCCTCCCGCGCGCCGCGCGCCTGGCGCAGGCAGGTGCCAAGGCCGCCGCCGCCCCACTAGGTAGGAGTCCTAGTTGGACTCCGTTTTCCTCTTTCCTCTCTTTTTCCTCCTCTTTTTCTTCCCCCCTCCCCCAAGTCTCCTCTCGTCTCCCCTCTTTATATACCCCCACACCACCCCTCTAAACCCACACCACCAAACCCCAAGCCCCTCACCCCGCGCCCCCAAGCCGCACCGCGCCTAGAGCCGCTGCCGCCCGCGCCCTGCGTCACCGCCGCCGCCTTGCCCTAGCGCCGCCACCGCCCTTGCTCGCCGATGCCGGAGACCTCGCCGGAGGTAGCCCCGCGCCGCATCTCTTCTTTTCCTTGGATCAGTTTTCTTCTAAATCATTCCGGTTCTTTTCTAAACCGTTCCGGTTTTCTAGATCGGTTTTTCGTTCGATTTTCTTCTCCGAAACCCTAGATCGGTTCCGATTTCTTTTCCGGTTTAGTTGCCTAGAGACCGTTCGCCGAACCGTTCGTCCTAACGAACGTGATCACCGGATTCTTCTAGGTTAACGAACGTCCGTTCATTCAACCGTTCTTCTTTTTCTTTTCGTCGGATTTATTCCGCGATCGCGATCTCAGATCCGATCTTCGTTCTAGTCTATCTTCTCGCTCGTTTATCGGAATCAGGTGATTCAAGCGCCTGGAGTTTCGCTTCGAAACCGCCGTTCCAACTAATCAACTTTAACCAAGTTTTTGCTACGGTAAAATTTGACCTAGTTTCAACTTGCTAGAACCGAGTTGTTTTCTTCCGCCGTTTGTTTTCGGTTTCTTTGTTCGGTTCGTTCTTTCTTTGCAACCGGAGTTCTTAAGTTGAACTTTCTGGTTCGATCTCTAGCTCGAGTTTTACCTGTGCATTAGATGAGTACTTATTGTATGCTTGTTGTTTGTCCGTGATAGATTACCCGGATTGCGCCGCCTGTTACTTCGAATCTCTAGGACTCGCGGATCGTAAGCAAGGCAATTAACACTTTGATCATACCTTTTCTACAACCCAGTTTTATTGCATTAGATCCATCCTCACACATTGCATGATTAGGATCTAATTAAATTGTGGGATGGGAAGTAGATGAGGTAGTACCTATTACCTATTTAATTATGAAACCTTTGGGAGTTACTTCTACGTTTTCTTATTATGCCATGCTATGCTAGTAGACGTGGTTTGGGTGAGTGATATCCATGACAGATGTGAGTGTGATAATTTTAAGGTTTTATCTAAGGTGGCAACTTAAACACACATCTGGGTGGGTTGAGGCACCTGATGTCTATCAGGACTTGCCTGTTTTTATTTTGGACCGCCACCCAGGCTCAAAGGGGTCATAAGATCTTTCATGCTAAATACTTACGTGTGCAGCCACAAGCCAATATGGGCTCTGGCATAGTTGACTAAGTCGTGCGAACTCTTACAGTGTAGACTAGCAGATGTAGGGGAAAGTAGGTGTACCGATCTATCCATCGTAAGGTGCTAGCGCTTCTGAAAGGTTGTGTCTCGGTCATCCGTTTCTCAAACACCGGTAGTGCGAGAAATCCAACGGAGGCGATCGAGTCTTGTGGGGAAAAGTGCGCAAACCTCTGCAGAGTGTAACAAACTAATCATGATTAGCCGTGTCCCCGGTTATGGACAATCTTGAGTATCTAGTACTTGAATATCATGTGAATCTCAACATGTTACTTCTAATTAATATTGTTGGGTTATTAATGATTACTTTTAATTGGGATTGAGAATGCTGTCAACCATTCTCAATGTTTAACAACCACCATGATAGTTGAATAAATTTATTCCTTTGCAGTAGGGAAAAACTGGCTTTATGCAAAACAGTAACCATAGAGCTTTCCACCAGCCAAATATGCATATAGTATAGCTGTTTCATTCCATTACTCTCTATTTGTTACTTTGCCAGCATATTCCATGTGCTGACCCGTTTCGGGCTGCAACGTTAATGTTGCAGACTTTTCAGATGACGATTAAGGTGTTTTTAGGTCGTGGTTCTATACTCAGTGATGCCGTTGGAGCTGATGGACCCATTTGTCTTCCAAGTCTTCCGCTGTTATCGGTTTTAGATGGCCTTAAGCCATATTATTGTAATAAGATCTCTTTTGAGACATCGATGTAATAAGTGTGTGATTGCCACTCTGCTATAAATCCTTCAAAGTACTGTGTGGTGTTAGCATTACTGATCCAGGGATGACACCGGAGCACAGTAGACTTGATCCATTCGGGTCGGGTCGCTACAGAGATGGTATCAGAGCACACGCTGACTGTAGGACACGACCACTAAGTTAAAGCCATAGATCACTATCCTCTCCTCATTTTCTAACTCCTCATCTTTTCTACTCTTTAGGATGAAGGACGCGAAGATTAAGTATGCTCAACCGGATGAAGGCACACCTTTTGGATTTCACTTGAAGGAAGTCACCAAGTACCTAAACATTGGATTACCAAGTTTCACGGGAACCTTCAACGCCACTCTGCCTGAAGAGGAGCGCTGGAAGATTCAAGCTCACGTTCCGGGAAGGACATTCGCGCCAATCACGAAGCCCATAGATAGTGTTTTCAATGCACCAACTTGGAGTCTGGGAAGGAGCATGGCAGCCCATATCACCATAGGACGCATTGGAGAAGTCTATCAAGAAGACCTCAAGGACACTATCTACCAGATTTGCGGACGCCGAGATGAACAATGGGAGTTACTCACCACCAAGAAGGATAGATCCATTGCAGCATTCATCCAGGAGTTAAACCAGCACATTCGACGCCACGAGAACCAGATGTGCAATGATATGATGGAGTTGAAGAATGCGAAGACAAGGATCATCGAGCTAGAAGGAGAACTGAAGGCTACACGCAAGGACTACATGGACGAGATCGTAGCTCTAGCAAGACACAACGTCGATCTTAAGTAGGAGATTGAAGAACTCAAGAGGGAGTTGGCATCCAGGAAGGAAGACATGTACGTCGCATGTCCGGACAACTACATCATTATCGACGACACCGATTCGGATCCAAGTGAACCTGACTTTGAAGACGAAGCTGGAGCGGACATCATGGAGTCTTCCATCGGTTCAAATTTTTAGATGACCACCAAATAGTAGTAGTATTTCCCCCATGTAAACACTATAGTTCGAGCACTTTTGCGATAGCTAGATCGATTGTAAGCCCTTGTTTGATTGAATGAAGTGATTTTGTGTGAATTTGCTCATGTGGATTGGGGTAGTGTTATCTCTTTAGACCTCATTCTATTCTTATACCTCTTCTTTTCCAAACCCTCAGATGCCTCCGAGACATGACAATGGATTTCCACCGGAGCTCACTCAGTTGATCCAGCAGCAGAATCAATTGATGCAGATGTTAGTCCAGAACCAGCAGAACAACAACAACAACCCACCACCACCACCACCCCCTGTTGACCACTTAGCCCGTTTCCTTAGGCTAAATCCGCCGGTGTTTTCCAGTAGCATCGAGCCGATAGTAGCAGGCGATTGGCTCCGCAAGATAGGAAGGGAGTTGACCACTGCAGGATGCACAGATGGTGAGAAAGTGAAGTTTGCCGCACATCAGTTAGAAGGACCCACGGCAGCATGGTGGGAGAATTTCACAGCCACTTTCCCAGTTGACACCGTCACATGGGATCAGTTTCAGCAAGCTTTCCGCACTGCACATGTTTCAGCAAGAGCTATGGCCATGAAGAAGCGTGAGTTTCGCAACTTACGCCAAGGAGGAAGGACAGTTGGCCAGTACGTTGATGACTTCAGCAAGTTAGCACGTTATGCCCCAGATGACGTTGCTATGGATGCAACCAAGCAGGAGAAGTTTCTGGAAGGATTGAATGATGAGTTAAGCATGCAGTTGATGGTAGCAAGTTTCAACAACTACCAGGAGTTGGTAGATCGTGCCATCATGATTGAAGGGAAGCAGCAGCAGATTGAGAACCGCAAGAGGAAGTATGGACAGGGGAAGTATAACACTGGAGCCCAGCAGAAGCCCCGTTTTACCCCTAAATCGGGATTTTAGTTTCAGCATACCCATGGAGGAAGTAGTTCGCACAACCACAATGGCCACAAGAATGGTAATGGGAATGGAGGAAGCAACGGCCAGAACCGGACCACCCCATCAACCCCATCCAAGAGAGACCTGAGTCAAGTCACCTGTTTCAAGTGTTCCAAGACCGGACATTATGCCAATGAATGTCCCGAAGGCCAGAATGGAAATGGCAATGGAAGCTCAGGGAAGAAGCCGAACCCTTTCAATAGGGGACAGGTGAACCACGTTAGCGTGGAGGAGGTTGAAGATCAGCCTGATGCAGTAATCGGTAAGTTTTTTGTTAAATCATTTACCGCACTCATTCTTTTCGATACTAGTGCATCACATTCATACATATCAAGGGGATTTGTGGAAAAATATAGCCTGTCCACTAGGATTCTTAAAACACCTATGCTAGTAAGTTCGCCAGGAGCAGAATACATGGCCAGTTAAGGATGTTTTCAAGTGCCATTAAGCATAGGAAGGCATGTTTTCCCAATGGATTTAATCATTCTGGAATCCCAAAGTCTGGATGTAATTCTCGGTATGGATTGGTTGTCGATGTATGGAGGAAACATTGATTGTGCTAGTAAGTCAATTTAGCTTACAACGCCAGAAGGAAGAAGGATCAAGTATGTATCCCGGCATGCACCAAATAGGACACAAGTAAATTGCCTAACGGGAGTTGTGCAGGAGGAAGTACCAGTGGTAAAGGATTTTCCTGATGTATTTCCTGAAGAGTTGCCAGGCATGCCACCGGATAGAGACATTGAGTTTTTGATTGAGTTATTGCCAGGTACAGGCCCAATATCAAAGAGGCCATACCGGATGCCAGCAAAGGATTTGGTAGAAATTAAGAATCAGATTAAGGAGTTATTGGAGAAAGGTTACATTCACCCAAGTTCTTCGCCTTGGGGATCACCCGTACTTCTAGTGGAGAAGAAGGATGGATCATTAAGGATGGTTGTTGATTATCGTGGATTGAATGAAGTAACCATCAAGAACAAGTACCCACTGCCAATGATAAATGATCTGTTTGATCATTTGCAAGGAGCTAAAGTGTTTTCCAAGATCGATTTGCGATCAGGGTACCACCAGTTGAAGATTCGAGAACAGGATATTCCGAAGACAGCATTCACCACAAGATATGGACTGTATGAGTATACCGTTATGTCATTTGGACCTGATCAACAAAGTGTTTATGGAGTTTTTGGATAAGTTCGTCGTAGTGTTCATTGATGATATCCTGGTTTATTCAAAGAATGAAGAAGAGCATAAGGAACATTTGCGTTTGGTTTTGGAGAAACTAAGGGAACATCAGTTATATGCCAAATTTAGCAAATGTGAGTTTTGGTTGATGGAAGTAGGATTCCTCGGACACATTATATCCGGAGAAGGGATAGCAGTTGACCCCACAAAGGTTGAGACCGTAACCAAATGGGAAGCACCAACGACAGTTGGAGAGATCCGGAGTTTTCTTGGACTTGCAGGATACTACCGGAGATTCATTGAGAACTTTTCAAAGATTGCGAAGCCTATGACGGAGTTGTTGAAGAAGGATACCAAGTTCAATTGGACTGAGCAGTGTGAGGCTAGTTTCCAGGAGTTGAAGAAACGTTTGGTTACCTCACCGGTATTGATTTTGCCAGATCAGACCAAGGATTATGAGGTGTATTGCGACGCTTCACGTCGAGGACTTGGAGCAGTGCTTATGCAAGAAGGGAGAGTTGTTTCGTATGCTTCACGACAACTGAAGCCTCATGAGTTGATTTACGCCACACATGATTTGGAGTTAGCAGCCGTAGTGAATGCATTGAAGAGGTGGAGACATTTCCTCATTGGAAATCGTTGTGAGGTGTACACGGATCACAAGAGTTTGAAGTACATTTTCACACAGAAGGAGTTGAATCTCAGACAAAGGAGATGGTTGGAACTCATCAAGGATTATGACATGAGATTGCATTACCATCCTGGAAAAGCTAATGTAGTAGCTGATGCATTGAGCCATAAGAGCCATGTCAATACGTTAACAACGGGAGAAATACCCAAGGAGTTAGCAAAAAACCTTCATGAACTAAGTTTAGAGATAGTTCCGAAAGGCTACGTAGCAGCATTGGAGATTCAGTCAACATTGATGGATGAAATCAGAGAGGCTCAGAAATCTGACAAGGAGATTGCTTCTATAAAGGAGAAACTAAGAAAAGGAAAAGCAAAGCGATTTCGTGAGGATGAGCACGATACCCTATGGTTTGAGGACCGTGTTCATGTGCCAAATGACCCGGAGATCAGGAAGTTGATTCTACAAGAGGCACATGATTCACCCTATTCGATTCACCCAGGAAATACCAAGATGTATTTGGATTTGAAGGAGACATTCTGGTGGACCGGAATGAAGAAGGATATTGCAGTTTGTGACGTATGTCATAGAGTAAAGGCAGAACATCAGAAGCCAGCCGGATTGTTGCAACCATTGCCGATACCCGAATGGAAGTGGGATAAGATAGGCATGGATTTTATCACAGGACTACCCAGGACGAAGGCTGGATATGACTCGATATGGGTAGTAGTTGATCGTTTGACGAAGGTAGCACATTTCATTCCAGTCAAGACCACTTACACCAGTGCTAAGTTGGCAAAGATATACATGACGAGGATCATTTGTTTGCATGGAGTTCCAAGGAGTATTGTATCAGATAGAGGAACCCAATTTACCTCAAAGTTTTGGAATCAGTTGCATGAAACTTTGGGAACTAGGCTAGAGTTTAGCACCGCTTTTCATCCGCAGACAGATGGACAGACCGAGAGAGTCAATCATATTATGGAAGATATGCTGAGAGCTTGTGCACTAGATTATGGATCTAGTTGGGACGATAATTTGCCGTATGCGGAATTTTCTTCTAACAACAGTTACCAAACCAGTTTGAAGATGGCACCTTCCGAAGCTTTATACGGAAGGAGGTGTAGGACACCGTTGTCATGGGACGAAGTTGGAGACCGTCAATTCTTTGGACCAGATTTGATTAAGGAGTCTGAACGGAAAGTTAAGTTGATACGCGATAGGCTCAAGGTAGCCCAGTCCAGGCAGAAGAGCTACGCAGATTCTAAACGCAAGGAGACAGTTTACGAAACCGGAGACAGGGTGTATCTTCGAGTATCCCCACTACGAGGAGTTAAACGCTTTGGAGTAAGGGAAAATTAGCACCATGTTTCATTGGACCATATAAGATCTTGCAACGTATGGGAGAAGTCGCGTATAAGTTGGAGTTACAGAGGGACTGCCAGGAGTTCATGACGTATTCCATGTTTCTTAGCTGAAGAAATGTCACGCCGAGATGGCGGAGGTACCGTTAAGAGATACAGTGCCGCTTGAAGCGATTCAGTTGAAGGACGACTTAACGTACGAGGAGAAACCAGTCAAGATTCTCGATTGTGCCAGCAGAGTTACCCGCAGCAAGGTTATCAAGTTTTGTAAAGTTAAGTGGAACCACCACTCAGAGGATGAGCCACCTAGGAGAGAGAAGAAGCTTTTCTCAAAGACCACCCTCACCTATTTTCTAGCCAACCTGAATCTCGAGGGCGAGATTCATCTTAAGGGGGGTAGGTTTGTAACATCCCAAATTTTCAATTTGGAATGTTATACACTAGATCATCATGCATATCATATTTTCTTGCATTTTGTTGATCCTAGAAATTTCACGCAACTCAAGGACCCTCAGAGAGAGTTGGAGATTTCGTTATTTGCATATTTGAGCTTTTCTCAAATTTTGAAGAAAGGATCATTGGTTTTGTCGGAGTTTCGTTTTCTTTTTTTTATTTGGATAGGGAAAAATGCGTGTTTTCAAAATTTGCATTCTAGGTCCCGAGAAAAGTTCATTTTGTTCGACTAATTTTTAGGAGTCGGGAAGAATTTACTTTAGAAGTTTTGGAGTTCATTTAGATCTCTTTTCTTTTGTTTTTCTGCGCACGTAACCAATTTGAAAAAAAAATCCAGCGCGCCTGGGCCAAGGCCCAAGCCGCCGGCCGGGCCTCTCCCTCCCGCGCGCTGCGCGCCTGGCGCAGGCAGGCGCCAAGGCCGTCGCCGCCCCACTAGGTAGGAGTCCTAGTTGGACTCTGTTTTCCTCTTTCCTCTCTTTTTCCTCCTCTTTTTCTTGCCCCCTCCCCCAAGTCTCCTCTCCTCTCCCCTCTTTATATACCCCCACACCCCCCTCTAAACCCACACCACCAAACCCCAAGCCCCTCACCCCACGCCCCCAAGCTGCTGTCGGTGTACTAGAGTAGGGGTACCCTAGTATCCTGAACTTGTGCATGGGCAGTCGCAGCATCCCGCGGCAAGGCTTGCCGGGTGACCGCCAAGGTCCTCCGTGGTTCCTTTGGAGCCATTCAAGAACAAAGTATCCAAGCAAAGGAGACAAGACCCAGGCAAGAGGAGCTTGCAGAGAAGGACAAGACCCCGGCAAGAGGAGCTTGCCGGGAAGGCCAACCAAGGCATCTCAAGGAACTTGCCGCAACGCACCACGCGTCCCGGCAAGGCCCGGTAAGAGACAAGCTCCCGGATGCGACAAGACAACAACCGCGGCAAGGCGCTTGCCGCGGCAAGCCTCCGCTCTGTACCTGCGCTCCAGCACATCCACCAACGTGTCGCTCTGGGACCCTTCCAGAGCGTACGTGGCGGGAAGCTGTGCAGCTAGCGGTACACGATGGCAAGCGGCGCTGACAAGATTGCCATCGTGGCAAGCGGTGGCGTCCCTGGCGGTCCCTTTCTGCACCATCTAGGCGACGCAGACAGGCATTTAATGCCCTTGTCCCCTGCCGTCAGAGTTAGGTATGATACACTGTAGTAGGCGGCGGTGCCAACCGCCATGCCTTTTCCATTTTTACCCTCGTCTATGTTGCCACCTGTCGGTGACCCCTTGAGCATATAAAAGGAGGCCCATGCGCAATGTAGAGGGGGGGGACGATCACTCTCACGCTCGGTCTCACCAGCTGTTGGTGTGTACTGTAGCAATCAGCGCTCTCGAGCAAGAACACAATACAAATCAAACCAGGAGTAGGGTTTTACGCATCCGTGCGGCCCGAACCTGGGTAAACTGATCGCGTGCTCATGCGCTTCGCCTCGATCTGCTCTTCGTGCGCTCTCCGCCCCCTGCCGAACCAAAAAGGGGCTCGGTCCGCCGGTCGAATAGGTGTTCGTGGATTAGCAACCCCGACATCTTTGGCGCGCCAGGTAGGGGGTGCGTCGAGGTTGTGTGAACCTGATCCGGTGTTCACACGAGCTAAATCTCCATCGTCTTCATCGACATGCCGCCAAAGAAGAAGGCTTCGGAGGCGGCTGCTCCGTCCGCGCCGAACCCACCGTCGCCGAAGCAAACGGCTGGTGGGGTAGAAGCCGGCGGAAGAACGGGCGTCGACGAGGGAGCTCACGGTGTTGCCAGGTCCAAGGACAAGACTGCGCTGCCAATCGGCGGCGCAGTCGGCTCCCACAACGATCGGGCGCACTCCAAGACCTCGGCGTCCGTACATGCACCGCGCCCGTCCCAGGAGGCGCGGGACCAGCAGCGTCATGGTACTCACGGTGCCATATGTTTGCTGGATCAAGATCGAGCTCGTGGATCTCGGAGTGCTCAAGACCAGCGTGCACGCCAACATGCTGGCGCGAGCGGGGCACGGTCGCCTGGACGAGATACTGCTCCTTCTAACATGGTTAGAAGTCCGAGCATATCTCGCTCCTCGCACCGTTCGCCGCCGCCGCCCGCCACTTCGGCAGAAGCTTTGGCACGAGCTCAACTGCTCCTAGACTATCCTCCAGCGGCAGACAAGATCGACGACTGGAGGGCCACCATTTAGAGTCTCATCGGCTTCGCCAACGGCGACAACCCACGGCAGCCGAGTACTTCGCAGCTGCGGCAAGTCAGCCAGGCACGAGCCGGTGGCGACAAGACAGTTGAGGGTGCAACCACTGTACACTCTCCGCCCCGAAGGCCAAGATCGCCGACTCGCCGGATCCACCACGACAGCGACTCCACCGCATCATCGGATCCACGAGCTCGTCGCGATCAGCGCCATGTTCTTCACGAACGACAGAAAGAGGACGCTTGAACTCGCATCAAGCGCCGACGAGAAGCGCGGCGTCAATCAGACCAGCGCGCTGGGCCCTCTATTGACATGCATGCGCCAGGGGAACCACGCGACTTGCCGTACGCGGTAGGTTGCCCTGCGTTTACCCGTGAGCTGCGGCAAGTCTAGTGGCCCGGCACGAAGAATTTCAAGCCAGACGTACCAGAGAAGTACGACGGCAAGTCGCATCCGTCGGAGTTCCTCAGCATCTACACCATTGCGGTGCAAGCTGCCGGGGGGCGAGACAATAAGATCCTTGCCAACTACTTCCCGCTGGTGCTCAAGCCCAACGTCAGGTCCTGGCTCATGCATTTGCCGGAAAACTCCATATCCTCCTGGGCAGATATATGCCATCAGTTTGTCGGCGCCTTTACTGGCGGCCACAAACCTCATGGCCAAGAGAGTGACCTTCACCTGCTCGCCTAGAAGGAAGGAGAGCCCCTGCGCAAGTACATTCAGAGATGCAGCTGTGTACAGCACAACATCCCAGATGTCCACCCTGCCGCGGTCATCAGCGCGTTCCATCAGAACGTGCGTAACCGCAGGATGCGGGAGGAGATGGCGATGTGCAAGATCAGAGACGTCAATGAGCTGTATGCCCTGGCCGACAAATGTGCACGTGCTGAGGAAGGGAGGAAACTCCCCGGAGAGAGTACAGGAGCAAGAGGATCTGACAGTGAAGATGCTGCCCCGGCAAAGAAAAACCGGCGGCGGAACAATAGGAAGAAGAAAGGCAAAGATGTGCTAGTCGTTGAGCAGTCCGGCAATGACGGTGGCGCCCAGAAAGCCAAAGTTGGTAGCTCCGGCAAGGAGATTGCCGCGTGCACCAACTGCCAGGCTGTGGTGGTCGCCGACAAGCAGGACGGCACCGACAAGCAGTACTGCAAGATCCACCGCACCAAGGGCCATGACCTCCAGAGTTGCAAGAAAGTCGAACAGCTTGTCCAGCAGCAAAAAGCTGAGTACGAGCGGCGCGACAAGGAGAGGGCCCAAGGAGGCGCTAGAGAATCCGGCCAGAAGCGCGCCGGCCGGGGAGGACGCCGCGGCAAGGCCAAGCAACGGCAAGGAGACAGACCTCCCCGCGGCCGCGACAACGATGAAGATGACGATGACGACGAAGACATGGAGGATGTCGAGACCAGTGAGCAGGAGTTTCAGAAAGCCACATAGGTCTTGTGCGTTGACGGGGGTGCTTCTCTGCATACTTTGCACCGCCAACTCAAGCAGTGGGTGCGGGAAGTCAATGCGGCAGAGCCACCTGTCGAGTCATGCAAGCTTCTGAAATGGTCCAGCACGCCTATCATCTTTGATATTGAGGACCACCCTGATCGCACAACTGCGGTCGGGTGCTTGCCGATGTTGGTTTCACCAACTATCCGCAACCTCAAGATCACTAAGATGCTAGTTGACGGCGGGGCCGGCTTGAACCTGATCTCCTCCGCTGTACTCCAAAAACTCCAGATCCCTGACAGCGAGCTCGAAGAGACCGGCACATTCCAAGGAATCAACACGGGAAGGATCAAGCCGAAGGGGAAGGTCACGTTGCTGGTAACATTTGGCAGCGAGCTGAACTTCAGGACTGAGAGGGTCACTTCGTTGCCGATTTTCCATTGCCTTACAATGGGATACTAGGCCGTCCTGCACTCGCCAAGTTCATGGCAGCCTCTCACTACGCATACAACATGCTCAAGATGCCAGGCCCGATAAGCGTCATCTCTGTCCCTGGCAACAAGAAGGATGCTCTTATCTGTGCCGACAAGAACTACCGGGAAGCAGCAGCCGCAACAGACCGCGAGTCAATTGCCGCTGGAGCTCCCAGTGGGAAGAGGAAGACCAAGTCCGGCAAGAGTTCTGATGCCCACTCCGGCAAGCGCACCTCTTCGGAGTGCTGCGCTACCGTCGAGGACGGACCATCGAGCTCCACCAGCAAGTGTAAGAAGACAATGGCGGCTCCGCCAGAGACCAAGAAAGTGTCCACCAAGGAGGACGGCACTGGTGGTACCTTCACCATCAGTGCCACTCTTGACCCTAAATAGGAAAGCGCGCTCTTGCTTTCCTGCGGGCGAATGTCGACGTGTTTGCGTGGCAACCGTCTGACATCCCCGGTGTTCCCAGGAAAGTAATTAAGCACCATCTTGCCGTTTGTCCTCATGCGCGGCCCGTCAAGCAGAAGGTCAGGAAGCAAGCAGTGGAGCGCCAAGAATTCATCGCAGAAGAGATCAAGAAATTCGAAGCAGCAGGCCTTGTCAGAGGAGTGCTCCATCCTACGTGGTTGGCCAATCCTGTAGTCGTGCGCAAGGCAAATGGGAAATGGAGGCTTTGTATTGACTTTACTGATGTTAATAAAGCTTGCCCCAAAGACCCATTTCCCTTGCCGCGCATTGACCAGATTGTTGACTCCACGGCCGGATGTGACTTGCTTTCATTTCTTGACGCATACTCAGGATACCATCAAATCTTTATGGCAGAAGAGGATGAGGAGAAGACCGCATTCATTACTCCATGTGGCACGTACTGTTTCATACGGATGCCTTTTGGTTTAAAGAATGCTGGTTCAACATTTGCAAGGGTAGTCCATTTCGCTCTTGAGCCGCAAATGCACAGAAATGTGGAAGCCTACATGGATGATATAGTGGTCAAGAGCAAGGACAGGGCAACCCTAATTCAAGATTTAGACGAGACCTTCGCAAATCTGCACAAGATCAACCTCAAGCTCAACCCCGAGAAGTGTGTGTTTGGAGTTCCCTCCGGCAAGCTTCTTAGGTTCTTCGTGTCTCAGCGGGGAATTGAAGCCGATCCCGACAAGATCAAGGCCATTGAGCAGATCGAAGCACCAAAGCGCGTCAAGGATGTACGAAGGCTTGCCGGTCGCATGGCTTCTCTCAGCAGGTTTATTTCTCGGTCTGCTGAGCGCGCCCTGCCGTTTTTCAAAATTTTGAAAAAGGCAGGTCCAATCAAATGCACTCCGGAAGCGAAGGCTGCGCTGCAGGACTTGAAGAAATACCTGTCCTCCACTCCAACACTTGTCGCACCTAAGCCACAAGAGAAGTTGCTGCTGTATATAGCGGCAACCAATCAAGTGGTTAGTGCTACGTTAGTGGCGGAGAGGGAGGCAGACGACGAGCCAGCAACCACGGCAAGTGCATCCAGCGACAAGCAGGGGGCTTCCCCGACAAGCTCTGGTCCCGACAAAGATGGGTCTGCGCAGGTGCGCGAGGAGGTGCAGAAGAGAATGGTGCAGCGCCCAGTTTACTTTGTCAGTTCCCTTCTGCAGGGGGCTAGGTCAAGGTACTCTGGTGTGCAGAAATTGCTTTTCGGCCTTCTCATGGCCTCGAGAAAGCTGCGCCATTACTTCCAAGCACATGAGATCACAGTTGTCACTCGCTTTCCGCTGAAAAGGATACTACAGAATCCAGAAGCGACGGGCAGGATTGTTGAGTGGGCACTGGAACTGTCAAGCGTTGGCCTCAAGTTTGAGAGTACTTCAACTATCCAAAGCAAAGCATTGGCAGAGTTCATAGCAGAGTGGACGCCAACACCAGATGAAGAAATTCCAGAAACGAGCATCCCCGACAAGGAAGCAAGCAAAGAGTGGCTCATGTACTTTGACGGTGCCTTCTCGCTGCAAGGCGCCGGCGCTGGTGTGCTGCTTGTCGCACCCACCGAAGAGCACCTCAAGTACGTAGTCCAGATGCACTTTCCCAAGGAGCAAGCGACAAACAATACTGCAGAGTATGAAGGCTTGCTTGCCGGTCTCAGGATCGCGGCAGACCTTGGGATCAAGAAGCTCATTGTCAGGGGTGACTCGCAGCTTGTCGTCCGCCAAGTGAACAAGAATTATCAGAGTCCGTTGATGGAAGCCTACGTTGACGAAGTGAGAAAGCTAGAAGAGCACTTTGACGGCCTGCAAATGGAGCATGTTCCAAGAGTTCAGAACGACATTGCCGATGGCCTGTCAAAGTGCGCCGCACTTAAGTTACCTATGGAACCAGGGATCTTTGTGCTCAAGCTGACTCAACCATCCGTAACGCCGTCAACTGGACAGAGCAAGAAGAGGAAGTTGATTTCTGGTGACTATTTTCCGGCAGAGCTTCCCAAAGCCGCCGCCAAGAAGGTCCCCAAGATCAACACCAAGTGTGCTGAGGAGCGGTCTGCTCCGGCAAGCCCTAGGGTTTGTTCCATTGAAGCAGAAGCTCCCGACAAGTTTTGCTCCGGCATGCTTGCTGGGGAACGTCAAGCTCCGGCTGAGCCGTAGGTTCTCGCCGTAGAAGCGGATGTTCCCGCAGCAGCAGACATGCCTTTAGTCCTTGTTGTCGAGCCACAAGCTCCAGCATGGGCACAGCAGATTGTCCATTTCCTTCAGACAGGAGAACTTCCCGAAGAGCAAGAAGAAGCGGAAAGAGTAGCCCGGCAGTCAAGTATGTACCAGTTTGGCGATAGCACACTGTACAGAAGAAGACTCAACGGTGTGAAATTGAAGTGTATTCACCGGGAAGATGGACAAAAGCTGTTGGCAGAGATACATGGAGGCATATGTGGTCACCACATTGGCGCAAGAGCACTTGCTGGCAAAGCATTCCGGCAAGGTTTCTTCTGGCCAACAGCCCTCCAGGATGCAACTGCACAAGTAACCAAGTGTGAAGCGTGCCAGTTCCATTGCAAGCAGATACACCAGCCAGCTCAAGCTCTCCAGACGATCCCTTTATCCTGGCCATTTTCGGTCTGGGGCTCGACATCCTCGGCCCCTTTCCCCGAGCGGTCAGGGGCTTTGAGTACTTGTACGTTGCAATCGACAAATTCACAAAGTGGCCGGAAGTGGAACCAGTGAGGAAGGTGATAGCACAGTCAGCAGTCAAGTTCTTCAGGTCGATTGTTTGCCGCTTCGGGGTCCCTAACAGGATAATCACTGACAACGGTACGCAATTTACGAGCCGCACCTTCATGCAATACATCCAAGATCTTGGCGCCAAGGTCTGCTTCGCTTCTGTTGCTCACCCGAGAAGCAACGGTCAAGCGGAGAGGGCAAATGCTGAAGTGCTGCGTGGGCTCAAGACCAGAACTTTCGACAGGCTGCACAAGTGCGGAAGAAACTGGATCGAGGAGCTGCCGGTGGTTCTTTGGTCGATCAGGACGACGCCAAATCGAGCCACTGGCCAGACACCTTTCGCTCTAGTCTATGGAGCAGAGGCAGTTCTCCCCACGGAACTCATATACGGGTCACCTCGAGTGCTCGCTTATGATGAGCTCGAGCAAGAGCAGCTGCGACAAGATGATGTGCTGCTCCTTGAGGAAGATCGTCTTCGGGCTGCTGTGCGAGCTGCTCGCTACCAGCAAGCTTTGCGCCGCTACCATGGCCGCAAAGTTAATGCCAGAAGTCTCGAGGAAGGCGACCTTGTTCTTCGGCGTGTTCAGTCCGCCAAGAATTCCAACAAGTTGACGCCGAACTGGGAAGGCCCTTACCGGGTGAAACAAGTCACTAGGCCTGGCGCTGTCTGCCTAGAGACCGAAGATGGCGTTCCAGTGAGCAACTCCTGGAACATAGAGCATCTTCGTAAGTTTTACCCGTAGGGCGCGGTTGCCGGAACCCGTTCCGGCAACCACCTTTTGTACAAGTCTTGCTGCTGTTGCATGTAATCCTTTGTACAAAGCCGGGCGCAGATCCCGTGCATAAAGATCATGTGCTCAGCACACTTTGTCGATTTCATGCTTTTATAATTTTGCATGTGTTATCTGACACTTTGTGCAGCACCTAGCCCGGTAAGCAACAACGAGCCATAAGGCTCCATATCTTTTCTCCTCGTTCTTTTTTTTCTTAAGGAAAGGAAGGTTCCCTCGCCCACAAGTTTGCTGGGGGGAAAGGAGAAGATAATGGTATGGACCAGGCGTCGTTCAAGAAAGTTTCGCCTTGCCGGGAAGCAAACGACAGAAAAGATAAGTTGCCAAAGTTTGAGCAACCAGATTTTTTTAAAAATTTTATGTTATCTTCCTTGAACGACCGTACTTTGTATGGAAAACCTGTGCGCGGAGGAACCAACTCGTAGCTAGTTGCGCCCTTACTGTTGTTTCGAGTCTGCTCAACAACTTAAGTGAGCTGTGACTAGCTACGACAAGGTTTCTTGTCGGTAGCGGCACCGCCAGCAGGCTGCTGACGTCCCGCACTCAGTGCTCGCGGCAAAGGTGCCCGCACCGGCAAGTTCCCTAAAAGCGTAGGGCAAAAACATACGAAGGAATCAAGTAGAGGAAATAACATTGCGATCATTACACAGAATAAAGTTATATTACAAGATAGCTTGTCGCAGCACTAACAAATTGTTCTCGTAACATGACTAGCAGCGACAAGAAAAGAAGAAAACGGGCGGCCTAGTCTACGCGGTCGCCCTCAACCCTCTTGATCCCGCTCACCTTGTCCACAATGGGTGCGACAAGGGTCTTGAGCGCCTCCAGATCAGCATCCGGCGGCAAGGACCTGAGGACGTTGGTGAGGTTGAGGCCCGGGTTGCAGAAGGCCACCTTCACCAGCACCTTCTGAAGAGCTCCCGCGCAGATCTTGCGCGACTCGTCGGCCAGCTGCTTTGGGATCCTCTCCGGAGTCGCCGGAGCGCCGTCGCCACGCCTTTGAAGAACGAGGTGAGCTTGGCACTGGGTTGGAGGTTCTCGTCGGTGGGATACCCGAGATCCTCCACCCCCAGCTGCGCCAGCTCCCTGTCAATATCTCCGGCAACATCCGCGAGACCCTCCGTCCAATGCTCCACATTCTCCCGGAATGTGCTCTGGGCGGCGGCAGCACTCGCCAGCAGCGCCTTGCCGGCCTTGATCTCCTCCTTCAGGGCCGTCTCCTGCTCCATGGCGCTGTCCAGCGTCTTGGTCACAGTGATTAGCTTCAACTCAAGATCGGCATTGGAGTCCTTGGTGGCGCTGAGCTCCTGGCCCTTCTCGGCGAGACGAGCCTGCAACTTCGACTGGCTGTGAGCGTCCTTCTCCCGCTCAAGCTTGAGCGCGGCAAGCTCTTCGCCGCTCGCCTTGAGATCGGCCTCCAGCTGCGCCGCCTTCATCTCCAGCTCCTTCTTGGCGGCCTCGGCAGCTGCGGCAGGGTCTTCTGCTTGCTTGAGGGCTCCGCCAACTGTTCGCTCGCGCGCGGCAAGCTCCTCCTCGTGGCTGTCAAGATGGACCTTCCGCTGCACTAGGTCACCTTCTTGCATAGCCAGCTTCTGAGCAGCAAGCCTTTGTTGCTCTTCAGCTTTAGCCTTCTCGAGGAGGAAGGCCTCCCGCTCCTCGGCAAGTCGCGCCCGTTCCATTGCCAAGGACCGGAGAGCTTCTTGATTGTGACCCTGGAGCTCCTCCGCGCGCTTCTCGATGTCGACTCCCGCCTTCGCGACAAGCGCCTTGCGGGATTCCAGCTAGGCTTGCCGGGCGCGATAGAGCGACACCAGCTTCCGCAGTAGCCGCTCCTCCTTAGGCTCGCTGCTGCTGCTGCTTGGCGCGTCAACCAGCGCCAGCCCGGCGGAAGCGAGCACTTCTCCGTCGAAGATCTCTCCTTCGACCGGCGCCTTGGAGCCTGACACCCAGGGGAGGTTGATGAAGATGTCGTCGCCGTCCTTCAAGTAGACGCCGGGCTGGGGCTCTTCGGAGCCTGGCGCTGCGGCAGCGGCGGAGGGATCGGCGGTCGACGTAGCTCCTGGCGCTCCTGCGGCCTCGGGGCCGTCAGTACGATCGCCAGATCCCCCGCCTGCTTCTGCGGCAGCAGCCTTGGCGGTCTCTGCGCCGGCGGGCTCATCAGCGCCGGCTGCTTCCTCAGTGGCAGCAGCGTCTTCGGCGCCAACCTCGGTCTCCATCAGCTCCGAAGCAGATGGATCTGACAGCCGGAAAAGGGGAGAAGAGTCAAGCAAATATCCAAAAGAAGAGAAAGAAGATCAAAAGAAGAAGAACCCAAGGGAAGTTCTGAAGCAAGAAGATTACCTGTGCCAGGATCTGCAGCCGTGGTCTCCGCCGCCAGGGGGGCGCTGGTGCTATCCCTTGCCGGAGAATCCTTCCTTGCCGGAGACTCCTCCCTTGCCGGAGAGCTCTCCCTTGCCGGGGACCTCTCCCTTGCCGGAGGACTCTCCCTCAGCATTTCGGGGGCGGCCTCCTGGCGCTCCTGGTGGGGCTGCTCTGCTCCTGCACAAGTAAACAATCAAGTATCAGCAAAGCATGAATCTCCATGCGCGCCCAACAGCGGAAAGCAAGCCATATACTTACACTGGGGGCTGCTCTGGAGAATAGTTGTCGGGTCCGGCAAGGTTGTCTTGGGCGCATCCCCTGCTGCCGCGGTGGGTTCGTCCTCGATGACAATCACCGGGGCCTTGGCTCTCTTCGCTGCCCTCTGGGCCAGAGTCATAAGTAGGAAAAGGTTCAGAGTGAAGCAGATAAGATGCAAGACAAAAACAGCAAGGATTGAAGAACTGCAAGTACAACAAGAGAATCTTACTCTTCTTCTTCCTCGTCGGAGCTAAACGTGGAGAAGTCGAAGTCCGGCTCGCGTCCGGCGTGGGAAGACGGAGGAGTAGGCTCCCTTTGCTGCTTGGCGGGAGCAGAAGCAGTGGTCCGAGAAGACCCTCCTCCAGTTGCCGCAGCAGCGTGAGGCGCTCCCGCGGCAACAGTGCTCGCCGCGGTGGAGCGTGTCGCGCGGCGTGGCGACTGTCGACTCGCCTGCCGCCTCGCCACGTCCCCGACCTTGCAAAGACGCCTTCTTGGTGGAGATGGAGGCTTTGCTTGCGGTGAGCTGTCTGAAGATGAGGAGGAGGAGGAGTTGATCTCCAGCGAGCCGCTCGTATCCTCGGCGGGCTTGCTCGGCTCGGCGTCACGCCCGGCAAGCTATCTCTTGCCGGCAGGCTTCCCTCGCCCGGCAAGCTCCTTCTTGCCGGCAATCTCCTCTCGCTCGGCACGGCTTGCCGCCTCTGCTGCCTCTGCCTCGTCCATGGTGAATCCGAACTCGCCTGCCGCTGCGGCTGCCGCCGCCTCTTCCAGCCTGGTGGCGATGCGCTTCAACTCCGCATCGGTGGTGTCGCGAGTGAGGCCACTCTTCTCATCGGGGCGGATTGGCACCTCTACCAAGTTGTCGAAGAATTCCTGCATGACCTCGTCTACAGGCTCTTGCCAAGTTGGCACAAGTCCATGCGAGTCGCACAGCGGCATCATTGCCCGGATGCGGTCAAGCGCGGAATTGTTGCACAACGGAACAACGCCCTGCGGCAACCTAAATACTTCAGGATGATCAGGATCATACTTGAAGAGCTCCTGGAGCATCGCGTTGAGCTCCAGGACAGTGAAGTTGTAATTGAGGCCCAGACGCAGCCTCATGATATCCGCCGCATTCTTGAACTCCCAGGCGGGCCTCCTCCATTCCTGCAGGGGGGGCGATGCGGCGGCGAAGGAAATCTGCGCCAACGGCGCCTACAGTGAGTCCGGCAAGCCTGAGGCCTTGGATCCTAGTGACGGCAATCCTCAGCCTATCGTCTTCCGGGGCCACGTCACTCCAATCGCTGTCGCGTACTGCTGTTGTTTGGCGCCGGGCGGTAAATGGCTGCGGGTTCTCCCCGACAATCCAGCACCAGTCTGCTCTCCACTCCTCCCACTTGCCGCGGAACTCTCCCTCCAGATAAGAGTCCTTCTTGCCGGTCCTTGAGACCCAAGCGATTCGCCGGATAGAGGCTCTCCTCTCTCTACTCGGGGCATAAAAAAGTGGCGGAAAAGGGCTACATTTGGGTGGACTCCGACAAAGTTTTCGCAAAGGTGTGCGAAAACTGCCATGGTCAGAATGGCATTGGGGGTGAAATCAAGGAGGCAGAGCCCGTAGGTGGTCATGATGTCGCAGAAAATTTCAGAGAAGGGCGGGCAGAGCCCGCAGTAGAAGAACACGGCGAAGAAGGGATATCCGTTTGGAGCCATTTTATGAGCGGTGGCTGGGAGTACCTTCGTGCTCGGGTGCGCTCGCGTCTCCGTCGACCAGAAGAGGTAGTAGTAGTCCCTCAGCTCCTTTGCGGCGAGCTTGGGGGGAGGATGGCCCGCTCCTTCCGCAGCGCCGCAAGCCGTTGTGCCTCGGTCGACTTCACAGCCTTCCCCTTGTCGGCTTTCGGAGCCATGGCGAAAGTGGTGGAGGAGGTCGACGGCGTTGGTGGTGCTGGTGGCGATGGGGGGCAGGGCGTTGTTCTCTCTCTCTCTACTTTGGGAAGACGGGGGAGCGGCGGAGGTTTTCGAGATTGAAATTACAAGGGGGCGAGTGGGCGCACTACCCCTGCTTCCCCTGCTTATAAAAGTGGGAGGGGGCGGACGTTCCGCCTTTCCTAATAAAGAAACCACCCACGATCTCTCCCACGACGCCGCGTTTGACGCGTGCCGTTCGGGGAGGGCGCGGTGGATGCGGAGTGAGATACGGCGTAACCCAGGCCGCGCGTGCCCGTGCCCTGTTTTGGGCCTGGCCCAACAGCGCTCAGCACCGAGTATGGCCCAGACCCGGGGGCTCCTGTCGGTGTACTAGAGTAGGGGTACCCTAGTATCCCGAACTTGTGCACGGGCAGTCGCAGCATCCCGCGGCAAGGCTTGCCGGGTGACCGCCAAGGTCCTCCGTGGTTCCTTTGGAGCCATTCAAGAACAAAGTATCCAAGCAAAGGAGACAAGACCCCGGCAAGAGGAGCTTGCCGGGAAGGACAAGACCCCGGCAAGAGGAGCTTGCCGGGAAGGCCAACCAAGGCATCTCAAGGAACTTGCCACAACGCACCACGCGTCCCGGCAAGGCCCGGTGAGCGACAAGCTCCCGGATGCGACAAGACAACAACCACGGCAAGGCGCTTGCCGCGGCAAGCCTCCGCTCTGTACCTGCGCTCCAGCACATCCACCAACGTGTCGCTCTGGGACCCTTCCAGAGCGTACATGGCGGGAAGCTGTGCAGCTAGCGGTACACGGTGGCAAGCGGCGCTGACAAGATTGCCATCGTGGCTAGCGGTGGCGTCCCTGGCGGTCCCTTTCTGCACCGTCTAGGCGACGCAGACAGGCATTTCATGCCCTTGTCCCCTGCCGTCAGAGTTAGGTATGATACACTGTAGTAGGCGGCGGTGCCAACCGCCACGCCTTTTCCATTTTTACCCTCGTCTATGTTGCCACCTGTCGGTGACCCCTTGAGCATATAAAAGGAGGCCCATGCGCAATGTAGAGGGGGGGACGATCACTCTCACGCTCGGTCTCACTAGCTGCTGGTGTGTACTGTAGCAATCAGCGCTCTCGAGCAAGAACACAATACAAATCAAAGCAGGAGTAGGGTTTTACGCATCCGTGCGGCCCGAACCTAGGTAAACTAATCGCGTGCTCGTGTGCTTCGCCTCGATCTGCTCTTCGTGCGCTCTCCGCCCCCTGCCGAACCAAAAAGGGGCTCGGTCCGCCGGTCCCATAGGTGTTCGTGGATTAGCAACCCCGACAGCCGCGCCGCGCCTAGAGCTGCCGCCGCCCGCGCCCTGCGTCACCGCCGCCGCCTTGCCCTAGCGCCACCGCCGCCCTTGCTCGCCGACACCGGAGCCCCTCGCCGGAGGTAGCCCCGCGCCACATCTCTTCTTTTCCTCGGATCGGTTTTCTTCTAAATCGTTCCGGTTCTTTTCTAAACCGTTCCGGTTTTCTAGATCGGTTTTTCATTCGGTTTTCTTCTCCGAAACCCTAGATCAGTTCCGATTTCTTTTCCGGTTTAGTTGCCTAGAGACCGTTCGCCGAACCGTTTGTCCTAACGAACGTGATCACCGGATTCTTCTAGGTTAACGAACGTCCGTTTGTTCAACCGTTCTTCTTTTTCTTTTCGTCGGATTTATTCCGCGATCGCGATCTCAGATCCGATCTTCGTTCTAGTCTATCTTCTCGCTCGTTTATCGGAATCAGGTGATTCAAGCTCCTGGAGTTTCGTTTCGAAACCGCCGTTCTGACTAATCAACTTTAACCAAGTTTTTGCTACGGTAAAATTTGACCTAGTTTCAACTTGCTAGAACTGAGTTGTTTTCTTCCGCCGTTTGTTTTCGGTTTCTTTGTTCGGTTCGTTCTTTCTTTGCAACCGGAGTTCTTAAGCTGAACTTTCTGGTTCGATCTCTTGTTCGAGTTTTACCTGTGCATTAGATGAGTACTTATTGTATGCTTGTTGTTTGTCTGCGATAGATTACCCGGATTGCGCCGCCTGTTACTTCGAATCTCTAGGACTCGCGGATCATCAGCAAGGCAAGTAACACTTTGATCATACCTTTTCTACAACAGTTTTATTGCATTAGATCCATCCTCACACATTGCATGATTAGGATCTAATTAAATTGTGGGATGGGAAGTAGATGAGGTAGTACCTATTACCTGTTTAATTATGAAACCTTTGGGAGTTACTTCTACGTTTGCTTATTATGCCATGCTATGCTAGTAGACGTGGATTGGGTGAGTGATATCCATGACAGATGTGAGTGTGATAATTTTAAGGTTTTATCTAAGGTGGCAACTTAAACACACATCTGGGTGGATTGAGGCACCTGATGTCTATCAGGACTTGCCTGTTTTTACTTTGGACCGCCACCCAGGCTCAAAGGGATCATAAGATCTTTCATGCTAAATACTTACGTGTGCAGCCACAAGCCAATATGGGCTCTGGCATAGTTGACTAAGTCGTGCGAACTCTTACAGGGTAGACTAGAAGATGTAGGGGAAAGTAGGTGTACCGATCTATCCATCGTAAGGTGCTAGCGCCTCTGAAAGACTGTGTCTCGGTCATCCGTTTCTCAAACACCGGTAGTGCGAGAGATCCAACGGAGGCGATGGAGTCTTGTGGGGAAAAGTGCGCAAACCTTTGCAGAGTGTAACAAACTAATCATGATTAGTCGTGTCCCCGGTTATGGACAATCTTGAGTATCTAGTACTTGAATATCATGTGAATCTCAACATGTTACTTCTAATTAATATTGTTGGGTTATTAATGATTACTTTTAATTGGGATTGAGAATGCTGTCAACCATTCTCAATGTTTAACAACCACCATGATAGTTGAATAAATTTATTCCTTTGCAGTAGGGAAAAACTGGCTTTATGCAAAACAGTAACCATAGAGCTTTCCACCAACCAAATATGCATATAGTATAGCTGTTTCATTCCATTACTCTCTATGTGTTACTTTGCCAGCATATTCCATGTCCTGACCCGTTTCGGGCTGCAACGTTAATGTTGCAGACTTTTCAGACGACGATTAAGGTGTTTTTAGGTCGTGGTTCTATACTCAGTGATGCCGTTGGAGTTGATGGACCCATTTATCTTCCAAGTCTTCCGCTGTTATCGATTTTAGATGGCCTTAAGCCATATTATTGTAATAAGATCTCTTTTGAGACACCGATGTAATAAGTGTGTGATTGCCACTCTGCTATAAATCCTTCGAAGTACTGTGTGGTGTCAGCATTATTGATCCAGGGATGACACCGGAGCACAGTATACTTGATCCATTCGGGTCGGGTCGCTACAGTAGCATCTTTCATATGGTGTCTACCTTCCATTGCATTGCTTCTACTTTAGTGAAATTTATTCTGCTTAGTTTACACATCATAGTTGTGGTTATCTCATGTCGTCCTGTTTTTCGTACATATTACATCCTCCTATCATGTGGTTGTCTAACATCAAAGTTCAGTTCGTCAGTATCATGCATCAATTTATTATGAAGAACTAAATTGTACTTGTCGGCTTGACTTAACATGGCACAGAGAAATAGGAAGGAACATAGAATGACAGGGAAAGTGAACCGGGAGAATCCTGCAGATTCTGCCGGTACTGATGGTGCAATAGAAGGTCAAAGTCCAGCGGAATATTGTACAAACAGGGTATCCCGTGCTACACGAGCTACAGAACAAGCCAAACAGAAACCAATAGCTGCCACCAAACTAGCAGAGACAACCCTAGTTGTTGCAACACCTTCCACAGTACCACCAGCTGCACGAGTTACTCGTTGGTCAACTCAGCTAGCAGCATGTTCCCAAGCTCCCTTGCCACCTGACACTACATTTGAAGCACTCTTGATACAAGACGAGTTGGCAAGATCATATGAACTTTGTGAGCTTCAACAGCAAGAAGGTAGTTGCTGGAGTCAAATTGCAGTTGCATGCTTCTTTATACGTAGTCTCACAGTTTGATGTACACTAACACTTCCTATGTCTGTTGTTGGACTAGCACCTAGGCGTAAGAGGAAACAAACATTAGAGATAATGCTCGATAGGTTAACTAAATCTAGAGGAGGAAGAATGGAGATCCGTTTTGAGGCAGATTTAAAAAGGCCATGTGATGCTTCAGAGTCAGCCAAGTTAGTATCAAAGGCAGCGATTGCCGTTAGGTGTCATGTACGTATCCTCCCAACATGGATTCAGCACATGAATGAAAAGGATGAAACCCGGTTCAACACGTTCCTTGGCCATTTATCTGTAAGTATGGTTATGTATGGAAACTAGTAACATCGTCTTGCTCTGTCCCATACTTTCTAGGTTGCTGATAATGAGACTCCCATAATTTTCAACAGATGAGGTTCAAGTTGGATAGCCAAGATGATGCAACCAGACAAGCTTGCACCCATGTTTTCAGGTTTGCTCTACGACATTGTCGTTATAACTTGAGGAAAACTCACTTTGAAGGCAAGGCTAACAGTGAACTTGCCCAAACATCTCCAGTGGAAAATATATCGGATGACCACTAGAGAGGCCTCGTTAAACACTGGTCTGATCCAAAGTATCAGGTACATTATATATATGTGATCAAATCACATGTTGACGTCCTATTTACGCATGTGCCTCACAAATCTATCTTCTTGCTGGTGAACTGTGCAAAGGACAAGGACAACAATATGAAAGTGAAATTCCAACAGACGACGGGATCTCGTAGCTATATTACACACTGTGAGGCTCTTGTAATTAGAAGTTGTTTCACTCTTATCATTGTACCATATTATCATATCCATATTGACTTGTTCCAAATGCAGAGGAAAGCCCATAAGGACCAAAAAGTACCTAAACCAAATGATGTGGAAATCTTCAAGGACAGTCACACCGGCAAGACGAAGGGCATGACTACACCAGTCAAAGCCGCTATTGTAATTCCTTAATCCGCATGCCTTTTAACTACTACTTACTCTGACTTGTGCATTGAACTGCATGGTTTGCAGCCAATGTCTATTACTCTTTTCAACTTTATACATAGTTATCTTAGTGTATCATTGCACCATACAAGGTTTAAAAGAGAGGAGTGATGTTCCTTTGATCTTTCTGTAATCTAGTTCTGTGCTGGACTTGTCCACACAATATTACAATTGCCTGTTTGTCTGTTCTCAGTAGTTTTGTGATATGAATGATGTCATACTATGCTTACCGTATTATAAACTTTGTCTCTTTATCCTTAGCTGTCAATACAATGTGAAGAAATAGACAATACATTAGCAGTAAAATACAACTAATATTTTACATGGGTTCACCAGAAAAAGTTTTGTATATAGACCAAAGCTATTTTGTTTGGTTTTGCTGCCTCCTTAATATCTTCTGTTCTGGTACTACTATCGGCATTCTGGGGACGGGGGTCCCCAGACTTGCCTGCCTGCGGCCCACGGCGTGGCTAAGCCAGCAGGCCGTACAGCCCATCTTCACCAACAACACATCCAAGACCCTCGCGAGGGGCCAAGCCTCGCGAGGCGGACAACGCAAGACCTCCTCAGGAATGTCCTAGTCAGGCAGGCTCACGAAGATCGGAGATATCAAGGCGGGGCAAACCTCACGAGGATCTCGTGACGTGAGCCATGACGATCGGCGCCAGGCGGGCGCCAGCGCGCGCAGTGTCCTTGTTTCCTCTTTGGTGCTAAGGAAGCAGGCGCATGCGAAGAGTACCGAGGCATGAGGCAAAGGTTGCCATATCGGTGCAACGAGACCAAGACCGGAAGGACGGCAAGACGGAGGTCATCGTGGAGCCCAAGACGGTGTTGCCACCAGAGCCTTTCGCAGGGAAGACCACTTTTGTCAGGATAGCTTGTACTAGCTGTCCACCTTCGAATTTGCCCGCCGTTGTTGGCTCCCTTCCCTCTCAATATTTGGGAAGAGGACCAGGGCCTATATAAGTAGAGCTAACCACCACCGTAGAGAGGAGGGAGATCACTCTCACCCGCACACGTTAGCCAAGCACAAGAACACCTCAACCTCAGGAGGCTGTTCTTCCCCTTGTACTATTCATCATCAGCCCAAGAGGCAATCCACCACCACCACACTGGAGTAGGGTATTACACCAAAATGGTGGCCTGAACCAGTATAAATCTCGTGTATTTTCATGTTGCGAGTTCGTCGAGTTCGTTCGTGAGATCTTAGCGAGCTAGGGCATAGATTGGTAGGAGGGAAAGACTTCGCGCGCACCCCGGTGTTCGAACCTTAAGGGTTTGCCGGAACCCCACATCTGACATATGGCGCGCTAGGTAGGGGTGCGCTGGAGCTTCTTCTCCGCCAATTGATGTGCCGATGCTCCACGGCCACAATGTTCGACGACCCAAGAGCTGACTCTGACTGCTGGGCAGCCTGGGCAGCCTGGTCGGCGCCGCCCGCCTATGAAGACCTCAGCCCCGCGCTCCAGGTAGCACGAGCATCGCCCAACCCTGTGGGGCGCGGGCGACGCGGCCAAGCGTCATCTACCCTCACACCACGACAAGCGCGAGCCGCTGCCAGAGCAGCAAGCCACGCCGCAGCGGCGGCGCCGCACTCGCGGCGGGAAGAGGCAAACACGCAGGCACCACTCACCATGGCAAGGGAGCTGCTGCGGTGCTGGCTGATGGAAAGCGGCCAGGACGCACTGCTGGAATGCGTTGCCGAGCTACTGGACGCAGCAGCCTCAGGAGCCCTTCCCTTCTGCCATCAACTCCCTCGTCAGGCCGCTACAGGGATTCATGGCGGGCTATGCCGCTACCACGCATCGTCAGGTGCGCCAGGGGGCTTCGTCAACACCAGCACGGCCGGCGGTGCCGTGGGATCTGCCGCCCCCATACCGCCCGCAACAAGCATGAGCACAAGTGTTGCCTCCCTTGGCCCAAGTGGGATGCCGCGCTATCATCCTCAGGACGCCACACTGGGTCGAGCAACATAGAGTGTGGGGCACTACGGCGATGTGTTCGGGGTAACAGTCCCGGAAGCTTACGTGCCCCGCGTGACGGACCAGGAGTACACACCGGAGGACGACCCCGGCTTGTTCGTCGGAGAAGATTGGGAAGAAGGACGCTAGGAGTCGAAGCCTTCCAGGAGCCACCAGGGAACCACCATGACCGCGTGTGCGATGACCACTACAGGGTACCCCTAATCCCTCAGGAGTAGGCTTACACTAACCATGAGTCGCAGGAGGAACAGATCAGCGCAACGGCCTTTGGCCATAGCTCGATGGCCCCCCGCCGGGCGGAGGATCGCGTTGGGGGCTGCAAGAGAGGGGTCGGGAGCCAGGCCCCTCCCCAAGGTGTGCGAAGCCAAGGGACACCCGGAGGTAGGCCCTCTGCCGGGGAGGCTTCGATGACCCATCCCCCAGCAGAGGACCTGTGGTTGCCAAGGGCACCTCTGGCATCCCCTTTCCCTCTTTTGTGTCGTCCTGGCGACTGGCCGGCTCAAAGGAGGTCAAGGGTGGCGCAAGGCGGAGCCCTCATCTGGCGATATGAAGCAAGGTCGGTACCTATGAAGAAGGCCCAGTGCCTATGAAGCTCACCACCCGTGACACTCTCATCTAATAATGAGTTGGGGCTGTACATGCCCCGGATCTCAGGAGCGCCGGCCTCAGGCCCTGGGGCTCCCTCCCACGCCTAGTGGCAGCACTTAGCTCCGCGCTTGTGAGAAGACTTGAAGACTGGAAGACTAGACTAGGTGTCAGACGCGGCCTTTTGCTTTTGATCTCTCTTTCTATAGCTTTGCTTTCTGGATCTGGATTTAAGTTGAAGCCGAATTTTTATTGATGCGCGCCGAGGGGTGCCTTTTCTCGTTCGAGCAATTTCTTGCCTTCTGGATCTCGTTTTCTCTGGGACTCATGTCCATCGACTTTCCCTCATGAGATCCTCGCGAGCTGGACCGCGCGGAGCGCACGCTCGTCGAGCATGCGCCAGCACTACGGCTGGTGCTCACCTCTTGTGGGCCCCATCAAACGGGGTGGTAAGCTCCGCAGGATTCTCAGAAACTCATCGCTTCACGTCCCAGCCCGAAGCTAGCGCTGACCAAGGTAAACCATGACGGAAAGCTCGCCTCCGGATTCACGGGTTCACGAGGACACATACTCACATCACATAGGAAAATAAAAACTGCAATTTTCTTACATGAGGGGCTCCCCCTCTCAAAATGCTCTTACAAGTTTTCCAAGGGCCACGCCCGAGTTTTGTGTGCAGAGTGAAACGACAGGAGAACATGGGATCAGCCAGAAATGTCACTCGCTACATCACCCGCAGACGCGTCACTCCCGTCATCATCGTCTTCGTCGGCATTGTTGCCGCCGTCGGCGACGCCCCCATCGCCGTCGTCAACCACGTCACCTTCGTCTGTGACAACCACCACCGCGTCATCCTCCGAGGTGTAGGCCGTGACCAACGCGTCCACATTGTCCTCAACCCAACGGGCCAGGTCGCCCCAGACGGCCGTGGGTACGGGGGCAATGGCGGCGTCGAAATCGAAGTTGGGGTCGACATTCAGAAGGTGGCTAAAGACACGGGCGAAAGTGGGCTCAAGCAGGCCACGACCCCTTTCCTCCACAAGTTGGCGAGCTCTGGCAGATCGAGCCTCCAGGCACGTCACCACTTCAGTAAAGAAGGTCAGATGGCTGACATAGTAATTCGAGTGAGGGGCCGCAGCATTCTCGTCGCAGATGTAACCCAGGACGCTGGAGCACTTCCTCCCTGTTTCGCCGTGCGACGGCCTCGGCGTCATCAACCCGTTTCCGGAGAGAAAGCAGCTCGGCGCGAGCGGAGGCCACGTCCGCCTACGCCATAACCAGGGCGGAGGCCGTGGCCTCTGCACGTCTCTCAGCCTCATCCAACCTGGGCCTGAGGGCAGCGGCCCTGACCGCATCCTCCACACCCGGGAGCTTCAGCTTCAAGTCATAGCTGCCCTCCAGGTCTGCGCAAACCTCGGCCACCCGGCGATTGATCTCCTCCTCGACTCCGGCCTCGCGGGCCCCGATGGCATCTTCTTCTTGAGCAACTTAACGCTCCCTCGTCTCTAGTTGCTCGAGCTTGAGGCTACACTCCACGGCCTCCAGGGCCAGCGCCTCCTCGCGCTCCCGGACCTCCTCTTTTTCCGTGGGTGTCCCCCTCAGCGATGCAAGAGCGGCCCTGCGCGCCTCCACCTGCTGCTCAAGGGACGCGCTCCAGGCCTGGAGCTCCTACGCATGCTCCTCTGTAGCCTCGCGACGCCGGTCAGCCTCGCGAGCCTCTTCCAAGGCTCACGAGCGTGCTTCATGGGCGATCTTGAGGGACGCCTCGGCCTTCGTGTTCTCAAGGTCGCGCTGATAGCGGCCGACGTTGATGGCCACCCTCAGCTTGCGTCGCTCCTCCACTAGCCGGAGACCTTCAGCCTCAAGGCATGAGTCGACACCGGCGAGCTCTTCACCGAGTGGGCTCAGCGCGCCCATCACCTCCTGGAAGAGCTCGTGATGAACTAAGCCCCGTCCGCGCTCAAGCTCGAACGCTCGACCCACGTCGTCCTCCACCTCAGGGGTTGCGGGCGAGGCGCCAAGTGGTGCGCCACCTCCTGGCAGGGGCCAAGGAGCTGACGCCGCACCTGATGTCAGACCGTCTTCGCGAGGAGCCCGAGCCGATCGGGGCTCGCTGCTTGAACAGGAACCGAAAATCGAAGCCAACCAGCTGTTGTTCATGAGCGAAGGAGGAGTCTTGGGCACACCCGCCAAGTTCCACGCCAGACCGTGGGGAAGGGGTGGCCAAGCCACGGGCTCAGCACGCCACGAAGGCGGGGACGCTCTCCCAACTGACCCTGCTCCAGGGGCAGCAGGCAGACCAAGAACGCTCAAGGCCAACAGGGGAGTTGATGAAGGAGGAGGCCGCTTCTCGGAAGACGCAACAACTTCAACGGAAGGAGCTCTGAAGGACATACGTCAGGATAAGAAGTCCACACGCAAGAAGCCACAGCAAAAAGATGCTTACGCATCAATGGCGATGTACTTACGTCGCTTCAATGGCCCAAAGATATTGCTGCCGCTGGCGGATCCCTTCCTCTTACGAAGCTCCCCGAAGTCCACACAAAGATGACCGAAGCGCTGGACATGACGGTCGGTGCGCGGCGGGGCCGAAGAAGAACTGAGAGGGATGGCTTCAGGGGTGCCTGGTTGTGGCGAACAGCCGGGCACCATCTCACCACAACCTCCCGAGGCTCCCAGAGCCTCGGCCTTGGGAGCCGCATGCCACGTCTCCTCAGCGACTGACGCCTCAGGAGGGGGGTCGCAGGCCCCCAAGGACGGCGCCCCAGGATCACCACTCGGCATGTGCTCCTCAGCACTCGAGCCACCGGCCCCCATCGGAGCTCGCTCTCCCGCGCCGTCACCTAGGGCGAGCTCGGCACCGGCGGTGAGGATGGGAACCACGACGACAGGGTTCTCACGAGACCCCACCAAGCCGATTGGGCGTAGCCCCCACTCATCAAAGTAAGGCATGCTCGCGGCAAATGCGGCTTTGTTCTCGCAGCGGTACAACATGCAGCTGTTCTAGGGCATCTCATCCGGCATAGGGACACCCGATAGGACCATGAGCACCGTTTGCCGCGTCGCAAGGGGAAGCCCCTTCTCTTGAAACCTCATGTTGTCCTGGCTGCGGAGCAAGTCCCACATCGGGTGGGAGTGGCGCTAAAGTGGAGAGACTCGACGCCCGACGAACTCCTTCACCACCATGGGCGCAGTCACACCGAGGTCCTTCAACCACCTCAGCCTGGCCCAAACATGGGCAAGGCGGGGGCTCGTGAGCTGCTGATGGCCCCAGCCGGAATTTGGAACATCAGGCCCCGCCGGAACTTGGAGCAGAGGGTTGAGCACGCCGGCGTCAAGAAACACCCATCATATATGGAACTCGCTCGTGGACGAAGGAAGCTCGAAGTCGATCCCCGCGCCCACTATCGTGGCCATGGCCTGGAAGCCCACGCACCCCGAGCTCTGCCGGGGACCGGTCAGATGCAACGAGAAGAAATGGCGGAGGGGGGCCACGGAAGGAGCGATGCCCACCATGGCCTCGCACAAGAAGGCGAAGACGGCAAGAAGGGTCACAAATTGAGGGTCGAGATGGAGCATGTGCATCTGGTAATGCTCGATCACCGCGTTGAAGAAGGCGGAGAAGGGAGGAATCAGGCCAGCCTAGAGGGCCTCTATGAAGATCGGAACCTTAGTGGCTGCCCGAGCCATGCGAGCGTGAGGCGCAGGCCAAGCCACGGACTCTCCCCACTCGTTGAAACAGGAGGCAAGCATGGGGCGCACCTTGTCCATGGCCTCGTCGTTGAGCACCCGAGGCCGGCCGAGCGCCGGCTCAAAAGACGAAGGCGCAGTTGGCAAAGACAGAGGTTTCTTCCCCTTTTCAGCTTGCTTCGGCGCCCTGGCGAGGAAGCAGGCAGAGCACAAGTCAGACTGGGAGGCCAGAGCCAGGCATGGGCGAAGGAAGAATAACTGTGTGAGAGGCAGGGGCCGCACAGCCAGGCGGATTCAAGGGCAGCGTGGGGAAGGGGAGACGCCCACGTCCCATCAACCGCCACGTGTCAACCGAGGTTGCATACTTTTGGGGCCCGCAATGCTCCATACTTGACTCTTGGTGAGGGAGTCCTGGATTAGGGGGTGTTCGGGTAACCGGACTATAACTTCAGCCGGACTCCATGACTATGAAGATACAAGATTGAAGACTTCGTCCCGTGTCCGGATGGGACTTTCCTTGGCATGGAAGGCAAGCTTGGCGATGCGGATATTCAAGATCTCCTACCATTGTAACAGACTTTATGTAACCCTAACCCTCTCCGGTGTCTATATAAACTGGAGGGTTTTAGTCCATAGGACAACTTCATCATACAACAATCATACCGTAGTCTAGCTTCTAGGGTTTAGCCTCCTTGATCTCGTGGTAGATCTACTCTTGTACTACCCATATCATCAATATTAATAAAGCAGGGCGTAGGGTTTTACCTCCATCGAGAGGGCCTGAACCTGGGTAAAACATCATGTTCCTTGCCTCCTGTTACCATCCGGCCTAGACGCACAGTTCGGGACCCCCTACCCGAGATCCGCCGGTTTTGACACCGACATTGGTGCTTTCATTAAGAGTTCCTCTGTGTTGTCGCTTTTAGGCCCGATGGCTCCTTCGATCATCAGCAACGATGCAGTCCAGGGTGAGAATTTTCTCCCCGGACAGATCTTCGTCTTCGGCAGCTTCGCACTGCGCGCCAATTCATTTGGCCACCTTGAGCAGATCGAAAGCTATGCCCCTGGCCATCAGGTCAGGTTTGGAAGCCTAAACTACACGGCTGACATCCACGGGGACTTGATCTTCGACGGATTCGAGCCACAGCCAAGCGCGCCGCACTGTCTCGATAGGCATGATATAGCTCTGCCGCCGAACAGTGCCTTGGAGGCCGCACACACAACGGTTCCGACCATTGATTCGGAGCCTACTACGCCGATCGAGGATCAGCGGTTGGATGCTGCCTCAGGGGCTGCGATCTCAGAGGCGATCAAGCCAAACTCCAGCCCCGCACGCCGCATGGCCCATGACTCCGAGGAGCCGGATTCCTCTCCGAACTCCGAGCCCCCCGCGCCCTGCCAATCGAATCCGATTGGGCGCCAATAATGGAATTCACTGTCGTGGACATCTTTCAGCACTCGCCCTTTAGCGACATCCTGAATACTCTAAAGTCTCTCTCTTTATCAGGAGAGCCCTGGCCGGACTACGGTCAGCAAGGTTGGGATACGGACGATGAGGAAATTCAAAACCCACCCACCACCCACTTCATAGCCACTGTCGACGACTTAACCGACATGCTTGACTTCGACTCCGAAGACATCGACGACATGGATGACGATGCAGGAGACGAACAAGAACCAGCACCTGTAGGGCGCTCGAAGGCCACCTCGTCATATGACATATATATGGTGGACACTCCAAAGGATGGAGATGGCGATGGAACAGCAGGGGACGATACCTCTAAGAAACAGCCCAAGCGCCGGCGTCAGCGGCGCCGCTCTAAATCCCGCCAAAGCAAAAACAGTGATTCCGGCATGGGAGATAATACTACTCCGGATAGGGCCGAAGAACACCCCCTCCAACAAGAAAACGCAGCAACAACTTAGAGCTGGTCAGGATTTGCTAGCTGACAGATGGACTGAAGTCCTTGCGGCGGAAGAGTATGAACTCGAACGCCCATCCAAGAGTTACTCAAAGTGTAGGCTGCTACCCTGATTAGAGGAGGAAGCACCTACATCACCAGTGCACGACCTGGCCGACTGGCCACCTCGCGGCCGCGATAGAGAGGCCCCTTGCCCCCCACTCAAGCCATGCCCCGAAGCCGCGTCAAGCATACTAAGGCACGGGAAAATGCGCCCGACCTGCGCGACGTACTGGAGGACAAGGCAAGGCAAACAAGATCGATCTACAGATCGCGCAGGCGCCCCACGGCACGTGACGGTGATCGTCACTCCGGATGCAATAAATCTGGCTGGGCCAACTCAACAGACAAAGCTCCTTCGAGCTGCATCGTGATATAGCCCAATACAGAGGCGCCGCACACCCACTATGCTTCACAGATAAAGTAATGGATCATAAAATCCCTGAGGGCTTGAAACCCGTAAACATCGAATCGTACGATGGCACAACAGATCCTGCGGTATGGATCGAGGATTATCTCCTTCATATCCACATGGCCCGCGATGATGATCTACACGCCATCAAATACCTCCAACTCAAACTTAAGGGACCGGCCCGGCATTGGCTTAACAGCTTGCCAGCAGACTCAATCGATTCTTGGGAGGACCTGGAAGCCGCATTCCTTGATAACTTCCAGGGCACTTATGTGCGACCACCAGACGTCGATGACCTAAGCCACATAATTCAGCAGCCAGAGGAATCGGTCAGGCAATACTGGACACGGTTCCTAACAAAGAAAAACCAGATAGTCGACTGTCCGGACGCAGAGGCCTTAGCGGCCTTCAAGCATAATATCCGTGACGAGTGGCTTGCCCGGCACCTGGGACAGGAAAAGCCAAAATCTATGGCAGCCCTCACGACACTCATGACCCACTTTTTCGCGGGAGAAGATAGTTGGCTAGCTCGCAGCGAAAATTTAACCAAGAACCCTGGTAATTCGAATACCAAGGACAAAAGCGACAGGTCGCGTCGGAACAAACAAAAGTGCCGCGTTAACAGCAATAGCAACGAGGATACGGCAGTTAATGCCGGATTCCGACGCTATAAATCCGGTCAGCGGAAAAAAGCCATTCAAAAGAAATACTCAGGGCCCGTCCAGTTTGGACCGAATACTTGACCGCTTGTGCCAGATACATGGCACCCCCGAAAAGCCAGCCAATCACACCAACAGGGATTGTTGGGTGTTCAAGCAGGCAGGCAAGTTAAGAGCCGAAAACAAAGACAAGGGGCTGCATAGCGACAACGAGGCGGAGCCCAGGTCGCCGAACAACAGTGGACAGAAGGGATTTCCCCCGCAAGTGCGGACAGTGAACATGATATACGCAACCCACAACCCCAAGAGGGAGCGGAAGCATGCGTTACGGGACATATATGCGATGGAGCCAGCCGCCCCAAAGTTCAACCCATGGTCCTCCTGCCCGATCACCTTTGATCGAAGGGACCACCCCACTAGCATCTGTCACGGCGGCTTCGCCACATTGGTTCTAGACCCAATCATTCACGGATTTCATCTCACAAGAGTCCTCATAGACGGCGGCAGCAGCCTGAACCTGCTTTACCAGGATACAGTGCGAAAAATGGGCATAGATCCCTCGAGGATCAAGCCCACCAAAACGACCTTTAAAGGCGTCATACCAGGTGTAGAAGCCAACTGTACAGGCTCAGTCACACTGAAAGTGGTCTTCGGATATCCGGATAACTTCCGAAGCGAGGACTTAATCTTCGACATAGTCCCATTCCGTAGTGGCTATCACGCACTGCTCGGGCGAACCGCATTCGCAAAATTCAACGTGGTACCGCACTATGCATAGCTCAAGCTCAAGATGCCAGGCCCTAGAGGAGTAATCACGGTCAATGGGAACACTGAACGCTCCCTCCGAACGGAGGAGCACATGGTAGCGCTCGCAGCAGAAGTACAAAGCAGCCTCTCCAGGCAGTTCTCCAGCTCGGCTTTCAAAAAGCCGGACACTGTCAAGCGCGCCCGGAGTACCCTACAACAAGACTGCCTGGCACGTTCTGAGCTAGTGTAGCAATGCGGCCCCAACCCTAGCCCTCGTGATATAGCGAAACCAGTGCTTCGCGTACATAACTACGCTTTGGAAATACCATGGGCACAGGGGAAGGGGCACCATCACGGCACGCCCGAAATATGGCTTAAACCACACCAGGGGCTGTCGGATTCTTTTTTTTCTCTTTCTTCTCTCAGGACTCCATACTTCGGATGACCCGTTTGGCAATTCAACTGCCGCACAAACGATACAAGATCCAGGAAAGCAGACAAGCCACGCTGCATTATGGAACTCCCAGGTGGTCTCTATTGCGAGCAGTATACCTGTTTTTTAATACAATTCTGCGACCTGCCCCTGGCCAGGACATGTTAAATAGTCCAATTTCTTTTGCTTATCGCACTATTTGTATCGTTCTGCTTTTATAGCAGCCATTCTATAAACAATGCATAGCTTTCTGTCTATTTTTTTGCATTATCCTCTTTTTATATATATGTTTATTAATAACATGTTGCATCCGTACACTATGGTACGGCAAAAATACACCAGGGGCTTCAGTACCCATCAATATGGCGTGAGAAGTCCGTACACTTTCACAAGTGCGGCACCCCGAACTTATAGCACTATATGCATCAGCTCCGAATCATGATTTGGGTCAATAGTTGGGTTTGCCCGGCTCCTATGTTTTGGTGCCTTACGTTCCGCTCTATCGGCTAAGGTAGCACTAGGAAAACTACTGCAATTGTGCCCCAGTTGAGCTAGGCTGAGCACCTCAGTAGAGAAAGCTAAAATTGACTGTCATGATGAGGCGAGAGACCGGTCGTTGTTCAAGAGGTTTTTCGAGTCCTTAAAGACTTATGCCGCTTCGAGCGAGGAACCGGCTTTGTCCGGCCAAGGCGTGGATAGCGCCCCGAACTCGGTCTTCCGAATACTAGGGGCTTCGCTAAAATTTAAAATTATAGAGTTCTATGGCTAAGTGAGAGTGTTTAAGCATTATAGTCCGATTGCCTTGTTCATTGTGCTGAGCGCCTCCCTCGACGGATCCAATCATGGGAAAAAGAGCACCCAGGTTTATCCCGAACACCCCAGCACTAGTGGCATGGGGGCAGAAGCGGACGACTGGCCATCTCTCAATTTTTTGATAAACGGCCGCACAGAAAGTAATATTTTAAATTCAACAAGCATTGCTTAGCGCATATGAACAAGTTTTCAGCGCACAAGATAACACGAGCAAGTTCATTCAAAAATTACATCCTTGGTACATTCATCCGCCATAAGGCGGGCACGAGCCAGAACATCCTTGTAATAGTTCTCAGGCTTGTGATGCTCCTTCCCCGGCGGCGGCCCGTCCCTCACAAGCTTCTCACCGTCCAGCTTACCCCAGTGCACCTTTGCACGGGAAAGGGCCCTACGGGCACCTTCGATGCAGACGGAGCGCTTGATGACCTTGAGCCTTGGACAAGCCTCCACCAGCCACCGCACCAATCCGAAGTAGCTCCTAGGCAGGGCCTCTCCAGGCCACAGCCGATCTATGAAGCCCTTCAGGGCTTGTTCGGCCGCCTTGTGGAGCTCGACCAGCTGCTTCATGTGGTCGCTCAAGGGCACAGGTTGTCCGGCCTCGGCGTACTGAGACCAGAACACCTTCTCCGTCGAGCTGCCTTCCTCGGCTCGGTAGAATGCGGCGGCATCAGATACGCTGCGAGGAAGATCTACGAATGCCCCTGGAGAGCTCCGGATTCAGGTAAGTAACAAGTAGCTTACTTTTATATGTCTACTTTGCATAGAGAATGCCTTACCCGCCGCTATCTTTTTCACCACATTCAATTCCTGGAGGGCCTTCTGGGCTTCGGCCTTGGCAGATTCGGCAGTTTTAAGGGCCGCAGCAAGTTCGGACGCTCGCATCTTTGAGTCGAGCTCCAAACTCTCATGTTTTTCATGAGAACCTGAAGCTCTCACTGCACCCCGCCGACCTGCGCCTCAAATTTCTCCCGCTCGGTGCGCTCCGTGGCCGCTTTCTTCTCGGCCTCGGACAGCGCCTGCTTGAGGGTCGCCACCTCAGTTGTGGCCCCTACAATAAGCAGTGTACTCCTGTCATTTTTTGCAATTGCATCTTCTTATAGGCATTTTTTCTATAAGGTATCTCTTACCTTCTATTTCCTTGAGCTGCCATTTGGCAAGGCCGAGCTCTTGCTCGGTCCGCTCGAGGCCCTGCTTCAGGGCACCCACCTCCGCAGTCAGTGCGGCGGTGGCCAGCAGCGAAGCCTGCATACGTATATTGACTCCTTTTTTAGTTAGACTCCTGTGATATTTAATAGATCCTCTATTCGGCTTTTCTTTCCGAACGCCAAACAGAGCATCAGGGGCTACTGTCTATATGGTAATATTTTTATATATTTTTTACTTACCTTGAAGCCTGTTAGAAGGCTAGCACAAGCTTTAGTCAGTCTGCTTTGGGCGGACCGAACCTTCTGGACCACCATACTCATGATGGTACGGTGCTCCTCGTCAATGGAGGCGCCCTTTAGCACCTCCAGCAGATTGTCCGGCGCCTCCGGTTGGGCGGAGGACGCCGACTCAATAGGCTTGCTCCTCTTAGCAGGAGTTCGCCTGCCATGGTCCGGAACCGTTGACGATTCCGGCGCGGTGTCCGGCTTAAAGCCGGACTTGGAGCCCGGGGGGGTCTTGTCCCCTATACTCCTAGAGTCCGGGAGGTCGCCTCGTAGTTCCTCCTGAACCGCCTCCTTTTTCCCCGGAGCTTGCCGCGATGCCACTTCGGCGTCGTCCGCGGCACAGGGGGAGGCAGCGGGCGGAACTGAATTCACGTTCGAGGAATCCAGGGAGCCGCTCGACGACTCGTCGAGCCCGTCCTTGGGCGGGCTACATGATTATATTTGACGTTAGGGAAAGCTGCACAACAAAAGGAATATCATGAGTTACTCTGGTATCCGAACACTTACGATTTCGCCGGACACTTGGCCCGGTCCGGCCACTCCTCTTCGTCCTCGTCGGCGTCGGGGGCATAGTCCGGTGGAGGGGTTTTCCTCTTCTTGGACCCTTCGGCCTCCCCTACTGGGGCGGCCTTCCTCTTCTTTCCTCCCCCCGCTGGAGGGGGAGAGGTCTCTTCTTCCTCCTCCTCGTCTTCACGGGAGGAGTGCGTCTCGGACTCGTCGGACGACGAGTCCGACACCACCATATGCCGGGAACTCTTTCGAGTCCCCGTGGCCTTCTTCTTCTTGGCCTTCTTCTCCAGCACCACATAAGGTGCCGGAACCAGCAGCTTCACTAGGAGAGCAGGGGCTAGGTCTTCGGGCAAGGGAGCCGGACAGTTAATCAGTCCGGACTGCGCCTGCCAATCCTGTAAAAGGTGAGGGAGTTAGATCCCGCATAGAGTCAAACTATGAAGAAACTTAACATCCTGTAAAAGATGAAAATATTCTACCTCGCCAGCAGGACGCTGCGAGCTAAATCCATGGTCCTCGGAGGCAGATGCGGGAGCCTCGGCGCCTTTGGTTAGCCCCTTCCACGCATCTTCGTACGTCGTGTCGAAGAGCCTGCTCAGAGTTCGATGCTGCGCCAGGTTGAACTCCCACAGGTTGAAGTCCCGTTCTTGACACGGAAGGATCCGGTGGACGAGCATGACCTGGACTACGTTGGCAAGCCTGAGCTGCTTGTTCACCAGGGACTGGATGCATTTTTGCAGACCGGTCACCTCTTGTTCGTCGCCCCACGACAGGCCCGTCTCCTTCCAGGACGTGAGCCACGTAGGGGGTCCGGATCGGAATTCAGGGGCTGCGATCCACTTCGGATCGTGTGGCTCGGTGATGTAAAACCACCCTGACTGCCACCCCTTCAAGGTCTTCACAAAGGAGCCCTCGATCCATAGGACGTTGGCTATTTTGCCCGCCATGGCACCTCCGCACTCTGCCTGGTTGCCACGCACCACCTTTGGCTTGACGCTGAAGGTCTTGAGCCAGAGGCCGAAATATGGGCAGATGCAGAGGAAAGCCTCGCACACGACGATAAACACCGAGATATTGAGGATGAAGTTCGGGGCCAGATCGTGGAAATCTAGGCCATAGTAGAACATGAGCCCGCGGACGAATGGGTGGAGAGGAAAACCCAGTCCGCGGATGAAGTGGGGAAGAAATACTAACCTCTCATGGGGCCTTGGGGTGGGGAGAAGCTGCCCCTCCTCAGGAAGCCGGTGCGCGATGTCTTTGGACAGGTATCCGGCCTTCCTTAGCTTTTTGGCATGGCCCTCCGTAATGGAGGAGACCATCCACTTGCCTCCCGCTCCGGACATTGTTGGAGAAGGTTGAGGTAGGAAGTGCGGGCTTGGGCGCTGGAGCTCGGGTGCGCGGAAGATGGATAGGCAAAGGAGGAAGAAGGTGTAGGTAAAAAGGTGGATCCTTATCCCCTTATATGGGCGGATGCGACTGTGTGTCCCAACCAGCCTAGTAAAACTCGCTTGCCCAGCGCCATGATAAATGGCGCGGTTGGGTTACCCACGTCCGTATTGATGAGAATCCCGTAAATGGGGGACACGATCTCTGCTTTGACAAGACGTGCCAAGGAAACCGCCTTGCAAAACACACTAAGGTGGAAAAGTGAAAACAATTTGAATAGAGGCTCGGCCGTAGTGTGATGTCACGCTGTCGAATACGTCGGCAGATTAGATTTGTGTTAATATTATTCTCTCTGTGGCAATGCGTGGAAACTTATTTTGCAGAGCCGGACACTACTCTTGGTGTTTACAAACTTTTATGAAGAATTTGGAGGAGGAACCCGCCTTGCAATGCCAAAGACAATCTACGCGCCGGACTCATCGTCATTGAAGCCAGGTTCAGGGGCTATTGAGGGAGTCCTGGATTAGAGGGTGTTCGGGTAACCGGACTATACCTTCAGCCGGACTCGAGGACTATGAAGATACAAGATTGAAGACTTCGTCCCGTGTCCGGATGGGACTTTCCTTGGCGTGGAAGGCAAGCTTGGCGATGCTGAGATTCAAGATCTCCTACCATTGTAATCGACTTTATGTAACCCTAACCCTCTCCGGTGTCTATATAAACCGGAGGTTTTTAGTCCGTAGGACAACTTCATCATACAACAATCATACCGTAGGCTAGCTTCTAGGGTTTAGCCTCCTTGATCTCGTGGTAGATCTACTCTTGTACTACCCATATCATCAATATTAATCAAGCAGGACATAGGGTTTTACCTCCATCGAGAGGGCCCGAACCTGGCTAAAACATCGTGTTCCTTGCCTCCTGTTACCATCCGGCCTAGACGCACATTCTGGACCCCCTACCCGAGATCCGCCGGTTTTGACACCGACACTTGGCTTCGCTGTGAAGCCGAGCCAGACCGCACCTTGGGCCCAGGGGCTACTGTCGGCATTCTGCAAACGGGGGTCCCCAGACTTGCCTGCCTGTGGCCCATGGCGTGGCTAAGCCAGCAGGCCGTACGGCCCATCTTCACCAACAAGGCATCCAAGACCCTCGCGAGGGGCCAAGCCTCGCGAGGCAGACGACGCAAGACCTCCTCAGGAGTGGCCTAGTCAGGCAGGCTCATGAAGAGCGGAGATATCAATGCGGGGCAAACCTCATGAGGCTCTCATGACGTGAGCCACAAAGATGGGTGCCAGGCGGGTGCTAGCGCGTGTAGCGTCCTTGTTTCCTCTTTGGTGCTAAGGAAGCAGGCGCGGGCGAAGAGTGCTGAGGCATCAGGCAAAGGTTGCCATATCGGTGCAACGAGACCAAGACCAGAAGGACGGCAAGACGGAGGTCATCGTGGAGCCCAAGACGGCGTCACCACCAGAGCCTTTCGCAGGCGAAGACCACTTTTGTCAGGATAGCTTGTACTAGTTGTCCCCCTTCGAATTTGCTCACCATTGTTGGCTCCCTTCCCGCTCAATATTTGGGAAGAGGACCAGGGCCTATATAAGTAGAGCTAGCCACCACCGTAGAGAGGAGGGAGATCTCTCTCACCCGCACAAGTTAGCCAAGCACAAGAACAGCTCAACCTCACGAGGTTGTTCTTCCCCTTGTACTGTTCATCATCAGCCCAAGAGGCAGTCCACCACCACCACACTGGAGTAGGGTATTACACCACAACAGTGGCCCGAACCAGTATAAAGCTCGTGTCTTTCTGTGTTGCGAGTTTGTCGAGTTCGTCCACGAGATCTTAGCGAGCTAGGGCGTAGATTGGTAGGAGGGAAAGACTTCGCGTGCACCCCAGTGTTCAAACCTTAAGGGTTTGCCGGAACCCCACATCTGACAACTACTAATGTAAAAACTCAACTTTTCAGCAAGCTATGGAAAAAATGGTGGAACCGCCACCTTTTCAAGGTGGCGAAGCAACTATAACCGCAATGTCAGCTCTTGCTGAAGTGGGTCAGAACCTGTCCACTTAGAGTGCCAAAAAGCACATTCCTGCGTAATATTGGGTTGGTTGTGAAGGCAATATCGTCCAAACTGCCTCATGATCAAGCTATCCAAGCTCAAAACAATGTTATATCTACGCTCCAGACAGAAGTCCATTCCCTAAGAGAGACCCTTTGTGAAACAAGGATAGACATTGTTCGATGTCGTCAAGATATGCATGGTTTTGAAACCAGACTATCAGACATTTTCTATGTTGTTCAGGAGCCTAGGAGAAATGAAGGCGAAGGTTATGGTGCTCCATCAGACAATACAGCATGAAAACATAACAGTCAGGTCAAATGAACTGAGCTTCTGAACTTCTGGTGGTGCATTTATCTGCCAGACTGTTAACTTTTATGCCAACCTTCCTTTTGTTTTATAGTTTTAATTTGTTTTGTTGCGATACAAAATTTGTTCTTAACGTGCAGCCATCGGCTAAAGAAAACAGCAAGCCATTTTTGTATAGTGTAGGGTGTTCCCTATATTTGCACTGGTGGCAATCTTTGATGCCCAGTGGATGTAATCTATGCAATCGCCTTAATAGCTTAAACTTAGTTTCGGGCTTATTTATTTCCTAGTCTTCTTTTTCCCTGGTTTGCTAGTGGTTGCAACAAGCATGGGCCATATACAAACTGTGTTAACCTTGACCATGCTACAGGTCGTAGGATCCATGGGCCTCCTACAGGCCGTCGATAAATGGGCCTCCAACAGGGCCATAGAATCGGTGGGCCTCGGGCCGTCGGATAAATGGGTCTACATGGGTTGTAAACAGGCGTAATTGGTATCGGCCCAGCATGGTAATGGGTCATTAACAAGCCAGAGAACAGCAAAGTCTTAATTCTATCACAGGCATAATGGATCGTTAATGGGCCAAAATATAGGACAGGATGGAAACGGTGCAACGGGTTAACAGGCCACAAACGGGCTGACTCTTGCCACGGGCAGAATTTGGCCCATTAGGGAAACAGGCCAGTAAAGGGCCGGAAGTAATCGAGGGCCGGAAAGGAGCCCAAGAAAGTACGGGCCATCAATAGGCCGAAAGCTAACACGGGCTGGAAACGGCCCATGTGAATCATGGGCCGTTAATGGGTATAAAGAAATTTACTGTTCATTATGGGCTAGAGTCACCGTGGGCCTCTAAGGGGCCTAAAGATACGGAAGGCCTCATATGGACCGAAAGACGTCGAGGGCCATACATGGGACGAAAGTGAAATGAGCTGGTGTTATATTCGACAGCCCACATGACATTGTTGGGTCGATTTCGGGTTGGCCCTAACGGGCCGTGAGTTACCGGGCCGTAAAATGGGCTATTTGCGAACAGACAGTTAACAGGCTTTTCATGGGCCAGCCCGCTAACTTTTGACCAAGTCAAACGGGGGGACCTTTGTAAGCTAAATGGGCCAGTGGTGGGCCGTCGCACGTGTCGACATATCATAGGCGCCTATCTGACCCACTGACAAGCTGACACGTGTTTCCTCTAGCCAATCAGAATTTTACACGTGGAAAATCCCCATTGGTCCGGGCTGGTAACGGGTTATTGGATCCAAAATCGGACGTGATAGCTTTACGGCGACCTGTTACGGTGGATGCCACGTGTCGGTCACCCTTGATGAAAGCAGTCCTGTGACGCGTGATTATCGTCATGGACGTAGATACTTCCGTGATGATAATTTTGGTAATGTCATGGAACACTTCTACGACAGTACAGGTATGACTATCTTGGTTCTATCATAAAATCATCATGGATGTACATGCATGAGAAAAAAGTGACCTACTGTGACAAACACGTATCATCACGGAAGTGTATTTTTTTGTAGTGAAGATTACATCAAAACTGGTCTCAAATTTGACAAAAAAAAGTACAATGCCAATTTGTATTGGTGTCCATATGATAACACGATAAGTTTCATGAACTTCAAATAAGTTTTGGATGTACTAGAATTTAAAAATCAAGATTCTCAATGTTTGAATTGCACAGGGAGTAAACATGCACCCAGTGAGACACATGTGTTTTGCAATCCATTTAGGTGCACCGTCACGTGTGCATGTAGCTCAAATTTGATTTTTGCACATTATACTCATAGAAAATCGATCAATTAATGTACTAAAATGTCTTAATGATCTCTTTTAAAAAAAATTAAAATGTCCCTCCTTTGGTAACATATGTTCACCGCGGGATAATTTAACATGCATCGTTGTTGCGGTGGATTCGCGGTGTGTGTGTGGGTGGGTGCGTTTGGGGGGTGGCAGGTGGCTTGCAGTACAATACGAGTTGTGAGCCACCATGTGGGTTGGCCGTTTTGTTAGGCAGGTGCCACATCCGAATCGTGAATTTGCTACTTAAAACATTACACAACCCTTTCATACATACATGTTTTGGCCACATGCAGTTGATGGTTGTCCAACACGACACTCGATACTCGTGTGTGACGCTTTCTGTGGGCCCGTGAGGTCGTTGTCCATCACTTTGACGAACAGTCGGTAGTGAGGTTAATTTGACTAGCAAGGTAGAATCTTTTTTGTTTGTGTTATGGTGGTATATAGTACGCCTCGAAGAGGTGGGAGGGGGCTAGCATATATACTATACGTACGCGTCCGTGAACAAGTACACCTCACTCAGTGTCGAGACTTTTCGGTTCTTGAGGCACGTGCCACATCAAAGTTGTGAAATTGGCTATTCAAACATGACATGACACCTCTTTGGCCCACATGCATGCAGGCGGTGGTTATCCTAGCTAGGACACTCACATGTGACGCTTCCATCTGTGGGCCCATGAAGCCATCGTCGATGCATGCATCACTTTGACCTACATCGGGAGAGGTTAATTAATTTCATCATCGAGGAGGATTCTTTTTGGGTTGTATTACGGTACGAGCATATAGTATGAGTCGAAGAGGGGGAAGGGGTCCATCATATGTAGTGTGCTTCATGAACCTCGCTCTGTGTGGGGGGTTTATGGTTTTTGAGTCATGTGGCACATCAAAGTTGTGTATTTTTGGTATTCAACATATGTTTGGACCACATGCAAAGCGATGGTGGTTGTCCTCTCGCACCCACTTAAGCAGTTATCAGCGATATCGATGCTTTCCATCTGTGGGCCCGCTTGGTCCATCACTACTTTTTGCCTTACAACGAGAGAGGTTAATTTGACATAGGAGGGGATTTTTTTTGCTTGTAATGGTATATATAAGTCATGCTCTGGGATGACATGATACAATTTGAGCACACACACACATGCATGTGTACGCATGAATCCCTCCCATCGAGTTGAAGTGGGTAGTACAATGACACGTCAGGAACCGATCCCGCTCTGTGTGGGGACTGTACGAATTTTGACGCACGCACCATAGCAATGTTGTGAAATGGTATTCAAACATCCATGCACGCATCACCTCCATACATATGCATGTAGTGGTTGTCTTTGAATGGTACACTCCCTCGCGTGGTTATCTGCGACAAGCCTATATATTAATGGGCCCGCGTGGACATCCATGATCACCTTGACCGACAACAAGATTGGTTACCATGGCGGATTCTTCCTTTGGTTCATGTTATCGTAGTATAGGTCATGGTGAGATTCGGACCTAATTAAGTTTGAGCGCATATACTATGCACGCATTCATGCATGAATCCCTGTCGTCGGCTTGAAATGTGGTGTAACATACATATGCATTGTCAACCTAACCCTCACTCGGTGTGGAGATTTCTAGTTTGAAATCACGACGCCACATCAAAGTTGTTCCATTGTGTATTCAAAAACACACCTCTCATACATATGTTTGGACCACACACATGCAGTGGTTGTCTTCGGGGACTAGCTACTTGCATGATTACTGGCCAGCTAGCCCATCTCCGGTGTCGCATGGACGGCCATCACTTTGACCAACAACAAGAGAGAGGTTGTACGACCAAGGTGGATTATTCTTGGTCGTTTTACGATCCATCTTGGTGAGATGCCTCTCCGGCCCACCGACTGAAAGTGTGGGGGGAGCTGCTACTTCGCACTTTGCTAGGTAAACCTCGGTTGGGGGGCATGCATTCATATCTTAGGATTCCCTTCATGCCGACACGAGGGGGGCTGCTAGCTACTACGCACTTTGCTAGGTGAACCTCGGTTGGGGGCATGCGTTCATAGCTTAGGAATCCCTTCGTGCCGACACGAGGAGGGGGCAAGCAATATCGTGCGCTTTGCGAGATAGGTGCCACATCAAAGTTGCATTTGGTATAAGAACATCAAACCACACTTTTCGTACATAAACTTGGTCCACATGCAAGCGTGTTCTTGTTCTGACCCTCTCCCGCTTCATTTTTCACCAAATTTATGAACATTAGACAAGTCAGATGATGCAACAAACACGGTTCACTCAAACTAACCATGTGCCAAGCCGGTGCCCCTGTCACGCACACATCCACACAGTACATTGGGCTCCACGAGGCTTACCCTCTCGAAAATATCTACCCGCCTGCAGCTTTTTTTGTTTGATAATAAACAGTTATTGTGTTTCGACCATGTGTGATGTTTCTTGTTCCCAATCCCACCTGCATCTCTCGAAAATATCTGCCCGCCTTGAGGGTTTTTCTGTTTCATCACACACGGTTGTTATCTCTGGACCGTGTGCGATGCACCAGCATCAAAATTTTCAATCTCCCCGCCATTTCACTCCCGCGTAGTAAAATTTTTAGTACCCACGTCACTTCCTCAAACACACCCCCAGCCCCCCCTTCCACACACACACACGCACCAAAACCTCCTAGGGCCCGTGCGCACACACACACCCTCCCTTGCTCAAAACCCGAGCAAGGTCCCCGCTGCCGCCGCCGCAAGGCCTCGATTGTCAACATCTGCCGGTTTGCCCGTGCAGCTTACCCACCGATCTCCATACCTAGGCCACCCTGAGTTTCTTAGATGACTCCTTTCAAATGCCCTCTTTCCCACAGATCCACATCCCCCACTCCAGAGCGTCGCAACCAAAGCTCGGCCACGCTTCCCGTTGAGCTTGAGGAGCGACTGGCCCAAAAGAGGTGTATCGCGGTCTCTTCGCCCAACGTCGCCGAGGAAGCTGACGACCATTACTGGCTGCAAGTACTCAATCGGCGGGCTAGAGTATGTGTGTATGGCACGAATGTCGGCTATGACATCGAGGTTGTCCACAGCGACGGACTGAGGCGGGCTATGTCACAGGTTAAGTGGCCCACCCCCAACCCCTCAGTTTCAACCATCGTCGATCTCATCCATGGCACTGTCGCTGACCTCCTCTGGCTCGATGTCAAGAATTTTCCATCCTACATCACAATTGAGCCCCTTTTGTCATTTTTGAAGGACACGTTATGCGACACTGGCTTGGGATCCACACCTTCCAAGTCAGACCTCATCGATGATGACCATGAGGAGGGTACCCTCTCCGACTCTCCTAAGGGGAAAGAGCCCATCTGCACTTCCAAGGGGAAAGAGCCCGTCTGCGACATGAGGGAGGCCACCCTACGGTCGTGCTATTCCAAGGGGAAGGATCCCATCTGCAACTACATGGAGCGCATCCAGGGTCCGTGCTCTTCCCATGGGAACGAGCCCATCTGTGAAAAGTGAGGAAACCCATGATTTGTTTTGCCGTGCCTCTTCAAAGGGGGAAACCCATGATTTGTTTTGTGGAGTCCCTTTTGTTGTCTAGTGAGAATATGTCCAGTTTTAATTGCTATATTTGGTTGTTTGCAGTATGCCTTGTTTATTTCAGTTGTTCACAATGTGATGCTCTATATATGCAATTATTTACTGTGTAGTACATTTCATCAATCCAGTTTTAAACATACCAATAGGAATGCATATATTTGCTTGCTGTTAAGCCTATTGTAGCTAGCATATGCCTCTTTTAAAGTTTTTTGATTGTTCAGTTGTTTGTAGTTAGCATATGTCCAGTTTCAAATGCTATCTTTGGTTGTTTGTAGTATGCCTTATTTATTCCAGTTATTCACAACGTGATGTTATATATGTGCAAGTATGAACTATGCAGTTGAATTTCATCAGTACCAGTTTCAGCAATACCACTATGAATGACTACATTTGGTTACTGCATCTGGTAGTTAACATGTCTTTCCATTTTTATTTAACAATAACCAGTGTACTTAGACTCACACAATACCAGTTTGAATGACTATGTTTGCTTGTTGTTAAATGTTAGGCCTGTTGCAGTTAACACACCATTCCACTTGTTTTGCTTTACTAGCATGCCTAAACCTACACATTGAAGCTATCTTTTGGAGATTATTTTGTCTTCCATGGATAATTTTGGTTGATGTTTAGCCTGTTGTGCTTAACATGCCTCTCGATGTACCTACACAGGACAATTTTGGGAACGACTGTTGTTTTCCATCGAGGTTAGTTTCATCCCATGGCTTATATATACTCACTATTCCGGATAACGGTAGCTGGTACCATATAGGCCGACGAAAGATAAGGGACTAATCAGTGAATTAGACTTTTAACTGAATATATCGGTAGGTTAACTAGGGCCATATGTAATATATCTAAGGCTACATGCCAACATGCACTGTACTTAATGTCTAAATATGCAATCCTAGGCTACATAGCAACAAGGAAGAATGTTACCTTAATGTTCTGATGATGTCTAGATATACGTAGAAGAGGAGCAGCAACAACAACAACACATCCTTGTTTGGATACTCAACTTAACTAGATGTTAGAGTTAGTTTCTAGCTCATCACTAACCCTGAACTAACTCCATCCAAAGAGGTGTTTGGATGACAGGGTTAGATTGACAATAAATGCACTAGGGGAACTAGCTCCAATTAGCACCTCTTGGGTTGGATAGTTTTTTTGGGAGGGTTAGATGCAACTAGCTCAAACTAGCCCTCATGTTTCGATATACTTTAGGGATATTTGAGCCTGAACTAGCTCAAACTAACTCTAACCCATGGATACAACAACAGTTAATCAACCGATAATTTGTAAGAAAGCAATAAACTCCTTCCGGCCCATAATATAAGATGCTAATTCATCTAATATGTGAGTATATTGGATGATACAAGATATTATAAAAGAGTGTTGTACTACATCATTGTGCAATTGTTGTTTAGCTTCTAATATTAACTTGGTGCTTTTAGGTACATATGTCATTGGTAAAGATCCGCGCTTCAATCCTTTCTGTGTATGGGGCAATGAGATATCGATGAACCAGCATCAAGTGAGGAAGCTGATGAAGATTGTTAGTAAAATGGGTCAAAAGATGGCAATTAAACTATTTGTTTACACTTTATCCAAGACAACAACGAACTGCATGATGGTAAGTAAGAACTCTGCGGCCTTCTTTTTACTGCCCATAATGAGTAGTGTTAGATGACAATGTCTGAATCTTTTTTCCTTTGCAGTAGTTGCCAAAGCAGTTTACTCAAGATTACCTCTCAAACTACATGATTGGTGGGCATGCAAAGGTTAAAGTATTTCTACCAGAACACGATGATTATCTAGATGTTTTCATGAAGATCATGAAGGATGGGCGGTCGGCCATCACAAGGGGTTGGACTAGAGTTGTGCGTGCCTTCTGAATGGACGAGGGCACAATATGGGCATTCCGCTTGACCTTGTTTAGCAACTAGAATGTATTTAGCCTCTTTCTTTACCGTCTTTAATAGTACAAGTATACAACTGTGGTTCATCATTCTTTATTTGGTTCTTATGTAATTCTTGAACATATGTACCTATCAATCGAATAATGCATTGGTTGTTTGAACCTGATGGATATGAATAAAGCTATAGCATAAATTCAAATTCAAAGCCAGTCCAATTCGAAATAGCAGCAATTAATTTATGGTGAAATTATGCTCTCCAGGTAGTTAGGGCACACACGCTTGGTAAAACACAAACATTTGCGATATACACCATAATCAGACACGGTTCACAGAGAGGAAATGTGTGCAAGCATGCACACAGTTGCCGTTTGCGAAGCGTGTGTGATGTTAGACAATATCACAAATAGTGCGGGCAAACTAAACTTTTGTGGTAGTTGCCTTATCGTATACGATTCGCAACCATGAACTGTTTCCGATGAAGTATGCGTCGTAAACATTGCACCACAGAATAGCATGTGTGATAGTTTTCGGGTATGACGATGTTACGACGGTCCGATGTTTCATAATCCTATCCGACACTCATACGACGATTAGCTAATCTTCTTAATTAGTTATCGCATACGGTTTGGCAAAAGCGAATGTGTGTGATTGTATGCTTATCATACACATTCTATAATAGTGAACCGTTTGTGATGGGCCGCGTATCGTAAATGTAGCACCACATAATACCGACTGCGATGGCAATGCAAGCACAAACGAGTAGGAGTACTGTATATGCATCTTGGCTCCTATCGGTGTCAAAACCGGCGGATCTCGGGTAGGGGGTCCCGAACTGTGCATCTAGGCGGATGGTAACAGGAGGCAGGGGACACGATGTTTTACCCAGGTTCGGGCCCTCTTGATGGAGGTAAAACCCTACGTCCTGCTTGATTAATATTGATGATATGGGTAGTACAAGAGTAGATCTACCACGAGATCAGAGAGGCTAAACCCTAGAAGCTAGCCTATGGTATGTTTGTCTTCGTCCTATGGACTAAAACCCTCCGGTTTATATAGACACCGGAGAGGGCTAGGGTTACACAGAGTCAGTTACGACGGTAGGAGATCTACATATCCATATTGCCAAGCTTGCCTTCCACGCCAAGGAAAGTCCCTTCCAGACACGGGACGAAGTCTTCAATCTTGTATCTTCATAATCCAGGAGTCCGGTCGAAGGTATAGTCCAGCTATCCGGACACCCCCTAATCCAGGACTCCCTCAGTAGCCCCTGAACCAGGCTTCAATGACGACGAGTCCGGCGCGCAGATTGTCTTCGGCATTGCAAGGCAGGTTCCTCCTCCAAGTACTTCATAGAAGATTTTGAACACAAAGGTAGTGTCCGGCTCTGCAAAATAAGTTTCCACATATTGCCATAGAGAGCATAATATTTACACAAATCTAATCTGCTGACGTATTCCGTAGCGTGACATCACACCACGGCCAAGTCTTTATTCGAATCGTTTTACTGTCCCACCTCAGCGCGTTTAGCGAGGCGGTTTCCTTGGCACGTCTTGCCAAAGCAGAGATCGTGTCCCCTTATTCCAGGATTCTCATCAATACGGGTGTGGGTAACCCAACCGCACCATTGATTACGGTGCTTGGGAGATAAGCGAGTTTTACCAGGCTGGTGGGGGCGCATAGTCGCGTCCACCCATATAAGGGGATAAGGATCCACCTTTGCATCCATGCCTTCTTCCTCCTTTGCCTATCCGTTTCTGCGCACTCGAGCTCCAGCGCCCAAGTCCGCATACCCCACCTCAACCTTCTCCAGTCATGTCCGGAGCGGGAGGCAACTGGATGGTCTCCTCCGTCACGGAGGGACACACCAAAAAACTGAGGAAGGCCGGATACTTGTCTAACGACATCGCGCACCGGCTTCCCGAAGAGGGGTAGATCATCCCCACCCCTAGGCCCCATGAGAGGGTGGTATTCCTCCCCCATTTCCTCCGCGGACTGGGCTTCCCTCTCCACCCATTTGTCCGGGGGCTCATGTTCTACTATGGCCTGTGTTTCCACGACCTGGCCCCGAACTTTGTCCTCAATATCTCGGCGTTTATCATCGTGTGTGTCAGGACCCCGATTCCAGGCCACATCAATCTAGCCGGTAACACCTCATATCACTTTGCGGCCTCACGCACGGTATCCCACGGGTGTCGCCTTACCATGGCCCGGGACCGTTTGCGCCTTTTGGCTTGCGTATATGACAATGTCGCTAGCATCCATATGACCGAGAACCCGGGCCGACATGGCTAGTCGTGAACCCAAAGCGGCACAGACCTATGGAGACAGGCATACATGAATCACATCGAACATGTCGGTCATCAACGAGTGATTCCAGGCTGTAGCACTGGGCTAACAGGACTCCGGGGATCCCGGGCTGTAGCAGGCTAGACAGGACTCCGGAGATCACCGCGTGACATTTCCCCGAAGGGACAGACATAGGGACGAAGTGAAACACATGCCGGCCAGTCAAGTGTCCTGAACAGTAGTGCTGGGCTAGCAGGACTCCGGTGAACCGGGCTGTAGCGGACTACTATGGCTCGAGGAGCACTAGACTACATTTCCCCATAAGAAAGGCTGCGAAGGACAAACAACTAGATTGTCGGATCCCACTCATACCAAGCATTTCAAACATACACACAATATGCTCGATATGAGTACATACAACATGGCATCACAGCAAAACTCTACAACTCAAGTACTTTATTTAAAGGCTCTAGGGAGCCATACATAACATATCCATACAGGTAGGGGTCACATGACCCGACACTCAAGTCATACAGTCATACAAGCACATGCGGAAGCAACTAGTCTGAGTACAGACTCTAGAAAGAAAGAAGGCTTCTCGAAGCCTGTCTATCTACATAGGGCCCTCCATGGCCTGGATCACCACCTGGGTGGCTAGTCACTCGTCGACGTCAAGGTCTACGTAAAACCCATCGGAGGGGGCAGTGTTGTCGTCTGAAAACAATAAATAAGCAAACATGAGTACAAAGGTACTCAGCAAGTCTTACATCAGAACCTACTGTACATGCTCATTCTCAAGAAGGTGGTGGGGTTTATGCAGCAAGCCAGCTTTGACTCTTGGCTAAGCTATCCTACGGAATCTTTTAGCAAAATAGTTTTCGCACACGAGTCCACTACTCACCAACACAATACTCCACCGTGGATCCTCCCTCGTATCCTGCGAGGGGGCCATCCTCGGTACTCACACTTATCTTGAGTCTTTTAGTAGTATCCATTAACTTGTCTATGAACTGTATATGCAACCAAGTAGTCCTTTACCGCGGACACGGCTATTCGAATAGTTTCATAACTTGCAGGGGTGTACTTCGTCACACATGTTTCCACCACTTAGCGTCTGCACACGAAATGTGCTCGGCAGACTTCAAGCGAAAACCGACGTGGGTGTAGACCACGACCTGACTAACCTCACAAGTCTCTAGTCCAGGGTCATTGCCTATTCAGGTTCCATCCGCAAGGAAATCCGGCCGGGGTGTCCTCAACGGCCCCGAACGATGTGAACAGGGTTCCCGAGACACCAAACGGGTGACTCGGTACACCGTGCCACGGTGTATCTACCGCAACATAGCCCACCCCTAGGGTCAGCGCTACACACGGCCGCCAACACATATCCTACAAACACCAAAAACTAGTTGCAACTCCTGGACTTAGGCGAGACGGGTCGGTAAGTCGAGCGGGGTCATATTTCAGGGCCCAATGTGTGGTAGTAGCTGAATCTTAATTCACGCATACAGAACTCAGTTCTTAGGGACGGCTTCAATGAAACAACCCACCATGTACTCCTACATGGCCTCTCATCGATACCTTTACCAAAACATGTTCAACACATCCCTCATATTACTGGCACAAGCATTTCACTCTAGCCCATCACCCAGATGAACCAGACCTGACACAACTCTAAGCATAGCAGGCATAGCAAGGTAGGAATCACAAAACATGGCTCAATCAACTCCTACACATGCTAGTGGGTTTCATCTAGTTACTGTGGCAATGACAGGTCATGCAGAGGATAAGGGTTCAACTACCGTAGCACACAGCAGTTTGAATCGTGTTGTCTTAATGCAGTAAACAAGAGCAGGAGCGAGAACATGGGTTGTATCGGAATGATCAATGGTTGCTTGCCTGATGGAGTGGTAACGGGATACTGCCCTTCAGTTGGATACTCGTGAATATCCTCGGAGGCAGAACCTACCACGAATAACACAACCGAGCACAATCAACACATGACGATATGCAACAATATGATGCATGCTATGACATGGCAATATGGATGTGTCTTGAGCTAATGCAACTAGCTATGATTTAAATGGAGTTGGTTTGAGTACAAGATTCAAATTCCAACCCCATATATGATTATTTAAATGCCCTTTATTTGTTTTGTCCAAAACAGAGGACAAGCATTGTTCAAACATGCATGAAAATGGTACAGATGGATTCCTTGAATTTTTCTGATAATTTTTCATATATAATTTGTCTCATTTGGAGTTATGGTTGAATTTCTATGAATTTTTGAAGTTTAGGCAATTTTCTGGAATTTTCTATATAAAATTAAATCCAGAAAAGGAGTTATTGCGTCAGCCTTGCATCAGCATGACATCAGCAAGTCAAAGGCGGTGTCCAGGTCAAACCCGACCAGTGGGGTCCACTGGTCAGTGACTCTAGTTGGTTTCTGTGGCTGACGTGTGGGACCAGGTCAACTGTGACGTGGCAAAGTCAAACTGACAGGTGGGGCCCTCCTGAGACCGGTGCTAAACTAACAGAATAGTTAACTAACTAATTAAGCACTAGGGCCCACATGGCAGTGACTCTAGAGGTGTGGTTAGTGGGTTAGTTAGCCGCTAATGACGGCCACGTCGGCTACCGGCGTTTAGCCGCCGGCGACCTCAGATCGCGGCGGCGTCCGCGTCGGGATTTCGCTACAGGCGATGGTTTGGCGCGCTGGGGGCACCAGGGAGGAGCTCGTGCTCGTGCGCATCTAGGGAGACCAACGGGAGGTGCGGGGGTGGCCGGAGCTGACGGCGGCAAGCTCTTTTGCGGCCGCCGGAGTTCGGGTGTTCGCGGGATCGATGCTGCGGTGCACGGGAGGAGGAGCTGGTGGTGGCTACGGGCTCCTGGTGGTGCGCTGAGCATAAAGGTGGGCTTGGCTTCGAGCCACTTTGGGTCTAGCCACGACGGCGCCATGGCCGGCGGCGAGGAGCTCACGGCTCCAGTGGCTAGGCTAGTTAGGGGAAGAGATTCACTGCGGGGAGAAGGGGGAAATGCTCGGGAGCTCACAGGGAGGTCGATGAGTAGCTCAGCGGGCTCGGGGAAGCTTCTGCAACGGCGAATTGACGACGACGACCTCCGGGCACCGGAGATGAAGACGACGACGCTCGGGTCGACTGGGGCCTCCTCTGGTCGCGTGCTTCGGGTGTGTAGCTCCACGGGGTCAAGGCGGAGCCCAGGGACGCGGAGAGGGAGCGAGGGGGTGGCTGTGGACGCGGTGGCAGCGAACGGCGGCGACGGCGCGTTCGGGTGTGTGTGAGAGACCGAGACAGGGGAGGGGATGAGGGCGAGGGAGAGTGAATGAGAGGGCCAGGGGGTGCGTGGCGTCCATAGCGACGTCGGGGAGGCGGCCGAAGCAGGAGGTGGCCGTCGGTGGCCGCGCGCGTGCCGGCGCACCGCGGGCACACGCCCTGCGTCCTCCTGGCAGGAGCTAGGGGACGACTGGCGTCGGCCTGGTGGGCTGGGCCGTCCAGCTACAGTGCTGGGCCGGTTCGTGGCGCCAGGTAAGTCCAGGTGAGCCTCTGTTCTTTCCTAATTTATTCTGTTTTTTTCTATTTTTGTTATTCTGTTTTGATTTAGTTTAAATACTAAATCATTTTATAAAATCCTGAAAATATTTATGGACACTTTCTGAATTATTTCAGTGGCCCAAAAATAGTTCCAACATTATTTGAGCATTTGAATTATTTAATAGTATTTAAATGCCCAAATTAAAATATTTATGAATTAAGCCAATGCCCCTTTTGTTGACCTAAAATTATATGCACCATTTTTCCCAAGGGTTCTAACCCAAGGCAAAGAGGGTGAACATATTTGAAGGGCATTTCAGGTTCATTGAATTTATTTTTAGTAAACCCTAGTTGATTTCAGGGGGGGTGCTGGGGGTTCTGCTTTCCCCATTTCAATTTCTGATGAATGTAACATGATGCACACTCTAATGCATAACCTAGCTAGGGTGTGACAACTCACCCCCACTCAATAGAATCTTGTCCCGAGATTTAGGATCATCTGGGAAGAAGGCGGGGTACTCGAGTCGAAGACGATCCTCCCTTTCCCAAGTGGCTTCTTCCTCGGAATGGTGTGACCATTGAACCTTGAGAAACTTGATATTATGACGTCGAGTGGTACGCTCGGCTTGATCAAGGATACGAACGGGGTATTCCCGATAAGAGAGGTTATCTTGTAAATCAAGCGTTTCGTGGTCCACTCCACGGATAGGATCCGCGAAGCAACGCCTGAGTTGCGAAACGTGGAAGACATCGTGAACTCTGGAAAGATGCGGAGGTAGTTCCAATTGGTAGGCAACTTCTCCTCGTTTGGCAAAAATGCGAAAGGGTCCAATGTAATGAGGAGCCAATTTGCCTTTGATACCGAAGCGATGGGTTCCCTTTAACGGGGTAACCCAAAGGTAAGCTTTCTCGTCAATTTCAAATGTCATAGGCTTATGCTTACGATCATATTGACTCTTTTGGCGAGATTGGGCCGTTTTCAATTTCTCACGAATAACGCGAACCTGCTCTTCTGCTTCCTGAATCATATCCGGGCCAAAGAGTTGTCTTTCCCCGGTTTCTGACCAGTTAAGAGGCGTTCGACATTTTCGTCCATAGAGAACTTCGAAGGGAGCCTTGCCCAAACTAGCTTGATAGCTATTGTTATAAGCAAACTCCGCGAATGGAAGGCATTTCTCCCAACTCATTCCGAACAAGATAACAGAAGCTCGGAGCATATCTTCTAGAATTTGATTTACTCGCTCTACTTGACCACTTGATTGAGGATGGAAGGCGGTGCTAAAGGAGAGATGAGTTCCCATAGCATTTTGGAAACTTTCCCAAAATCGAGAGGTGAAGAGACTTCCACGGTCTGAGTTAATTTCCAATGGGACACCATGAAGAGACACTATTCGGGAGATGTATAAGTCAGCTAGCTGGCTAGCGGTGATACTCTCACGAACAGGTAGAAAATGGGCTACTTTGGAAAGACGGTCGATCACAACGAAGATGGCATTATTTCCCCTCTTGGTCCTGGGAAACCCAGTGATGAAGTCCATACTGATTTTGTCCCATTTCCATTCAGGAATAGCTAAAGGTTGAAGGGTGCCAGCAGGCCGTTGATGCTCTGCTTTAACACGACGGCAAACGTCGCAATTAGCAATGTATTGAGCGATTTCTCTCTTCATCCTAGTCCACCAAAACCTCTGGCGTAGGTCTTGATACATTTTAGTACTACCGGGATGAATGGTGAGAGGGGATTCATGAGCTTCCTTAAGGATCATCTGGCGTAGATGTTGGTTCTTGGGAACCACCAGGCGGTTCTCAAAGAAGACAGCACCTTGCTCATCCATGGAAAAACATTTAGCTACTCCGCTAGCAATGTTTTCCTTAATCCGGGATATGCCCTTATCACGCTTTTGGGCAGCTATGATTTGATCCATAAGGGTAGGTTTCGCCACCAGGGTAGACAAGAATCCTTGAGGAACAATGTGAAGATTAAGATTGCGAAATTCCTCATGGAGAAGTGGTTGACTTTGTTGTAACAGCAGGTTGTTACAGTAGGACTTACGACTTAATGCATCGGCCATGACATTGGCCTTGCCAGGGGTGTAAGTTATTCCTAAGTCGTAATCCGAGATCAACTCGACCCAACGTCTTTGCCTGAGATTCAAATCTGGTTGGGTGAAGATATATTTCAAGCTTTGGTGATCGGTGAAGATCTTGCAATGATTACCGAGGAGGTAATGTCGCCAGGTTTTGAGTGCATGGACTACAGCTGCAAGCTCTAGATCATGTGTGGGATAATTTTCCTCATGTGGGTGTAATTGCCGTGAAGCATAGGCAATTACCTGGCGATCTTGCATGAGTATGCAACCTAGTCCTTGTCGCGAGGCATCGCAATAGATAATAAAGTCCTTGGAGAAATCTGGTGGTACCAGTACGGGAGCAGATGTCAGGCGTCTTTTCAGTTCCTGAAAACTGAACTCGCACTGTGGAGTCCACTCGAACTTTTTATCCTTCTTGAGGAGTTCAGTTAGAGGTTTAGCAACCTTGGAGAAATTCTCGACGAAGCGGCGGCAATAGCTCGCTAGGCCAAGGAAACTCCGAACTTGCTTGACCGTTTCAGGTGGAGTCCAATCAAGGACGGCTTGAACTCGCTCGGGATTGACAGCAATACCCTTACCAGAGATTACATGGCCTAGATAGGTCACTTCTGACAACCAAAATTCACACTTGGAGAATTTGGCATAAAGGCGATGCTCTCGAAGTTTCATCAATACCAGCCTTAGATGTTCAGCATGTTCCTCTTCATTCTTGGAGTAGATGAGTATGTCATCAAGGTATACTACGACGAATTTTTCCAAGTACTCCATGAAAACCGAGTTCATTAACCGGGAGAAAGTGGCCGGGGCATTGGTTAAACCGAAGGACATGACGGTGTACTCGTATTGGCCATAACGAGTAACAAAAGCCGTTTTGGGAATGTCCCCGTTTCTGATTTCGATTTGATGGTAGCCCAACCTCAAATCCATCTTGGAGAAGACTGAGGATCCAGCGAGCTGATCATACAGGTCGTTGATCCTGGGAAGCGGGTATTTGTTCTTGATGGTGACCAGATTGACAGGTCGGTAATCCACAACCATTCGATCCGTTCCATCCTTCTTTTTGACGAAGAGGACGGGGCAAGCCCAAGGGGAGGAGCTAGGACGGATGAACCCTTTGTTCAAGGACTCATCGAGTTGGTTCTTAAGCTCGGCTAGTTCTAAGGGTGCCATCTTGTAGGGTCTTCTAGCAATTGGAACGGTTCCTGGAACAAGGTCTATCACAAACTCGACATCTCGGTCAGGTGGAACACCTGGCAGTTCTTCCGGAAACACATCCGGGAAGTCTCGAACTACCGGAACGTCCTCAAGGTCTGGAAGGGGGTTGGCATTGAGAGAGTAAAGTTGGCGCTTGGCCACTCGAGTTAAGACATTAACTGTCTTGCCCGAGGGATGAGTAAGTTGAACGGTTCTAGTGGCACAATCGATCTTGGCATAATGAGCCGACATCCAGTCCATACCCAAGATGATGTTTATGTCGGAGGACTTGAGAGCTATTAAAGATGCGAGGAAAACAAGCCTATCGACAAGAATTTTGTTCCCATGGCTTAGCTTAGAAGTTTGCCATTTGGAACCCGGAGTTTGAATTACCATGGAAGTGGGCATGTCACAGAATGTCGTGTTATGCAACCGAGCATAATTCTCGGATATGAATGAATGAGATGCTCCAGTATCGAAAAGAACAGATGCCGGATGGCAGTTAACAAGGAGCGTACCAAGGACGACGTTGGGATCCTCATGAGCCTCTTCGGATGAAACATAGTTGACATGGCCACGTGCAGTAGTGGCCGGCTTGGCGTAGAAAGTCTTTCCCGCGGGCTTACCACGGCCAACGGACTTTCCAGCTTGAATGGGGTTGTTCTGGGGACACTCTCGACTATAGTGACCCGGTTCTCCACACTTGAAGCATGTTACCACAGTGGGGCGTGGAGCAACATTAGCAGCGGGGCCACCATAGGGCTTGGGCGGTGCAAATTGCTGGTTGGGACGAGGCGCCTCAAAGGATGGCCTCGGGGTGAATCTGGGTGGCAGTGCGGTGCTTGGAATCCACACCCGGCGCTTCTGAGCTCCAGAGCCGGATGAAGACCCAAAATCACGAGAGTGCTTGCGTGAAGCGTCATAATCAGTCTGGCCTGTCTCAGCACTGATAGCTTTATTGACCAGCTTCTGGAAGGATGTGCACTCGTGCAGACGGAGATCGCGGCGAAGCTCAGGGCTAAGTCCCTTACGGAACCTTGCCTGCTTCTTGGCGTCAGTAGAAACCTCTTCAGGAGCATAGCGTGCCAGGTTCCCAAATTCTCGGCTATATGCATCCACAGTCAGCCTTCCTTGGGTGAAGTTGCAGAACTCCTCCCTCTTGCGATCCATGAGACCTTCCAGAATGTGATGCTCACGGAAAGCCTCGCTGAACTCAGCCCAGGTAGTGATTTGGCCGACCGGGCGCATAGCTTCGTAGTTTTCCCACCAATGGCTAGCGGGGCCCTCAAGATGATAAGCAGCATAGGTAACCTTGTCGGCTTCAGCTACGTTGGCAGAACGTAGCTTGTGGGTGATGCTGCGAAGCCAATCATCCGCGTCGAGGGGCTCAACGGAATGGTTAAACTTTGGTGGGTACAGCTTGATAAAGTCGTTGATTGACACCAAGTCATTTCGTGGGTGGCGTGCAGTGTTCTGCTCAATCCGCTCCAGCAGGCGGTTGGTCTCACGCTTGTTCCTTTCCGCCTCCAGCATTACTTCGGCCAGGGAAGGCGGGTGAGGAAAATTTTCACCTCTCGCTGCATTGGCTTCCCCCTGCTCCGGGGCAGCAGGGTTTCCGCGGGTGTTGACCATCCTAGGAGGAAACAAGACAACGGTTTAGACAAGGATGGCTCAAACTTAACAGGGAAGTGTAGAATGTAAAGGATAACGCGGAATGCAGAGATGCTCATTCGTATGCCATGGTAATATAAAACTGCCATGTATACACCAACGGTCATACTCGTCATACATAGTTTAGTACAAGCCCATGCTACAGTACAACTATGAAGGTAGACGTTACATCTCATCGGAGGCATTCCGAGTCCCTATACATTATTTGTCTACACCTCCGGAATCGATTACACACCAAGTCGTATTCCACAAGTCACACAGGACAGTGGAGATACAACTACTACAATACTAGTGGTACTACTACTAACTCAGATAGCTCCGTAGTAGTCCTCATAGAAGTCACCTCCATAGCCTGGAAGTTCAACGTGATCATCCGGAAACAGACGGTCCTGAGGAGCCTGTGGACCATAGGGGCTAGGATAAGGTCTTGGACCAACAAACGGTGGCCTGCGGGGACCAAGGGGTGGGGTGATGCCTCCCACATCACGCCAATCCACCATGTCTGGCAGAGCTGCTCTCACAGGATACAGATCCCTGGTATCCATACATCCAGCTTGCACCGCGGGTGCAAACCGAGTCAATGTGGCCCAATGATCAGCACGGGTATTAAAGAGCTCCAGCCTCAAGGCCCGATTCTCTTGGTCCTTATCTTCGAGCATCTCAGCGGTGGTACGAGTTAATGAGTCCTCCTGGGTGGAGTCAGCATAGATAGCCTGAAGATACCCCTGCGCTCCCGGAAGTGAAGCTGGCATGTAACGGAAGTCAGTGTTCCGAAGCAGGCCAGTCCGGACTCGCAAGATGGTCATCATGGAATAGGCAGCATCCTGCACAGCCATCTCAATGGTAACTCAGAGTCCATAGGAACAGTGAAGGGGCTCGGTAGATCCAGGATAGGAAGGAAATATCCTGACGGTGCATAAATACTGGCTTTGATTAAAGTCGCGGAACTGCTCTTCAACAGTGTATTCGGGATACCAACGGTATCCTGTCTCGATCATGACCCGGACCAACATAGCAGTATGACCGGGCACGTCGAGGCACCTGGTCAGGCGAACCACTTGATTTGGAGACTGGTTGGCCATCTGAAAGCACAACCACAAGACAAGACATCAGAATTCCTAGGGAAAATTGGGCAGCATAACGGCTGTAAATGCTCAGAAAAAGATTTGAGACATCCACAATAGTTCACAATACCACTCAACAGCATCATATCAAGGTTCTGATTCAAATAGCAACGTACTAAAATAGTAGAAACTGGACTGAAACTCGTAGCAATAATCCTATGAGCTACTACGGATTAGTAACACGTGAACCTGATAGAAGAAGAGAGCCTAGTCCTTAACCCACGTTGAATGAGAAGAGAATGACTCAGATCAGAAGCATAGGGTAAAGGAGTAAAAGAACCTTATGTTCCCTCCCACAATCAATTCCCTTACATATAACTAAAGCATTTCTAGACTTGACATCGACCAGTTTGGCTGAACGAACCTACAGGCAGTCCGGCTCTGATGCCAACGCTGTCAGGACCCCGATTCTAGGCCACATCGATCTAGCCGGTAACACCTCATATCACTTTGCGGCCTCACGCACGGTATCCCACGGGTGTCGCCTTACCATGGCCCGGGACCGTTTGCGCCTTTTGGCTCGCGTATATGACAATGTTGCTAGCATCCATATGACCGAGAACCCGGGCCGACATGGCTAGTCGTGAACCCAAAGCGGCACAGACCTATGGAGACAGGCATACATGAATCACATCGAACATGTCGGTCATCAACGAGTGATTCCGGGCTGTAGCACTGGGCTAACAGGACTCCGGGGATCCCGGGCTGTAGCAGGCTAGACAGGACTCCGGAGATCACCGCGTGACATTTCCCTGAAGGGACAGACATAGGGACGAAGTGAAACACATGCCGGCCAGTCAAGTGTCCTGAACAGTAGTGCTGGGCTAGCAGGACTCCGGTGAACCGGGCTGTAGCGGACTACTATGGCTCGAGGAGCACTAGACTACATTTCCCCATAAGAAAGGCTGCGAAGGACAAACAACTAGATTGTCGGATCCCACTCATACCAAGCATTTCAAACATACACACAATATGCCCGATATGAGTACATACAACATGGCATCACAACAAAACTCTACAACTCAAGTACTTTATTTAAAGGCTCTAGGGAGCCATACATAACATATCCATACAGGTAGGGGTCACATGACCCGACACTCAAGTCATACAGTCATACAAGCACATGCGGAAGCAACTAGTCTGAGTACAGACTCTAGAAAGAAAGAAGGCTTCTCGAAGCCTGTCTATCTACATAGGGCCCTCCATGGCCTGGATCACCACCTGGGTGGCTAGTCACTCGTCGACGTCAAGGTCTACGTAAAACCCATCGGAGGGGGCAGTGTTGTCGTCTGAAAACAATAAATAAGCAAACATGAGTACAAAGGTACTCAGCAAGTCTTACATCAGAACCTACTGTACATGCTCATTCTCAAGAAGGTGGTGGGGTTTATGCAGCAAGCCAGCTTTGACTCTTGGCTAAGCTATCCTACGGAATCTTTTAGCAAAATAGTTTTCGCACACGAGTCCACTACTCACCAACGCAATACTCCACCGTGGATCCTCCCTCGTATCCTGCGAGGGGGCCATCCTCGGTACTCACACTTATCTTGAGTCTTTTAGTAGTATCCATTAACTTGTCTATGAACTGTATATGCAACCAAGTAGTCCTTTACCGCGGACACGGCTATTCGAATAGTTTCATACCCTGCAGGGGTGTACTTCGTCACACATGTTTCCACCACTTAGCGTCTGCACACGAAATGTGCTCGGCAGACTTCAAGCGAAAACCGACGTGGGTGTAGACCACGACCTGACTAACCTCACAAGTCTCTAGTCCAGGGTCATCGCCTATTCAGGTTCCATCCGCAAGGAAATCCGGCCGGGGTGTCCTCAACGGCCCCGAACGATGTGAACAGGGTTCCCGAGACACCAAACGGGTGACTCGGTACACCGTGCCACGGTGTATCTACCGCAACATAGCCCACCCCTAGGGTCAGCGCTACGCACGGCCGCCAACACATATCCTACAAACACCAGAAACTAGTTGCAACTCCTGGACTGAGGCGAGAGGGGTCGGTAAGTCGAGCGGGGTCATATTTCAGGGCCCAATGTGTGGTAGTAGCTGAATCTTAATTCATGCATACAGAACTCAGTTCTTAGGGACCGCTTCAATGAAACAACCCACCATGTACTCCTACATGGCCTCTCATCGATACCTTTACCAAAACATGTTCAACACATCCCTCATATTACTGGCACAAGCATTTCACTCTAGCCCATCACCCAGATGAACCAGACCTGACACAACTCTAAGCATAGCAGGCATAGCAAGGTAGGAATCACAAAACATGGCTCAATCAACTCCTACACATGCTAGTGGGTTTCATCTAGTTACTGTGGCAATGACAGGTCATGCAGAGGATAAGGGTTCAACTACCGTAGCACACAGCAGTTTGAATCGTGTTGTCTTAATGCAGTAAACAAGAGCAGGAGCGAGAACATGGGTTGTATCGGAATGATCAATGGTTGCTTGCCTGATGGAGTGGTAACGGGATACTGCCCTTCAGTTGGATACTCGTGAATATCCTCGGAGGCAGAACCTACCACGAATAACACAACCGAGCACAATCAACACATGACGATATGCAACAATATGATGCATGCTATGACATGGCAATATGGATGTGTCTTGAGCTAATGCAACTAGCTATGATTTAAATGGAGTTGGTTTGAGTACAAGATTCAAATTCCAACCCCATATATGATTATTTAAATGCCCTTTATTTGTTTTGTCCAAAACAGAGGACAAGCATTGTTCAAACATGCATGAAAATGGTACAGATGGATTCCTTGAATTTTTCTGATAATTTTTCATATATAATTTGTCTCATTTGGAGTTATGGTTGAATTTCTATGAATTTTTGAAGTTTAGGCAATTTTCTGGAATTTTCTATATAAAATTAAATCCAGAAAAGGAGTTATTGCGTCAGCCTTGCGTCAGCATGACATCAGCAAGTCAAAGGCGGTGTCCAGGTCAAACCCGACCAGTGGGGTCCACTGGTCAGTGACTCTAGTTGGTTTCTGTGGCTGACGTGTGGGACCAGGTCAACTGTGACGTGGCAAAGTCAAACTGACAGGTGGGGCCCTCCTGAGACCGGTGCTAAACTAACAGAATAGTTAACTAACTAATTAAGCACTAGGGCCCACATGGCAGTGACTCTAGAGGGGTGGTTAGTGGGTTAGTTAGCCGCTAATGACGGCCACGTCGGCTACCGGCGTTTAGCCGCCGGCGACCTCAGATCGCGGCGGCGTCCGCGTCGGGATTTCGCTACAGGCGATGGTTTGGCGCGCTGGGGGCACCAGGGAGGAGCTCGTGCTCGTGCGCATCTAGGGAGACCAACGGGAGGTGCGGGGGTGGCCGGAGCTGATGGCGGCGAGCTCTTTTGCGGCCGCCGGAGTTCGGGTGTTCGCGGGATCGATGCTGCGGTGCACGGGAGGAGGAGCTGGTGGTGGCTACGGGCTCCTGGTGGTGCGCTGAGCACAAAGGTGGGCTTGGCTTCGAGCCACTTTGGGTCTAGCCACGACGGCGCCATGGCCGGCGGCGAGGAGCTCACGGCTCCAGTGGCTAGGCTAGTTAGGGGAAGAGATTCACTGCGGGGAGAAGGGGGAAATGCTCGGGAGCTCACAGGGAGGTCGATGAGTAGCTCAGCGGGCTCGGGGAAGCTTCTGCAACGGCGAATTGACGACGGCGACCTCCGGGCACCGGAGATGAAGATGATGACGCTCGGGTCGACTGGGGCCTCCTCTGGTCGCGTGCTTCAGGTGTGTAGCTCCACGGGGTCAAGGCGGAGCCCAGGGACACGGAGAGGGAGCGAGGGGGTGGCTGTGGACGCGGAGGCAGCGAACGGCGGCGACGGCGCGTTCGGGTGTGTGTGAGAGACCGAGACAGGGGAGGGGATGAGGGCGAGGGAGAGTGAATGAGAGGGCCAGGGGGGTGCGTGGCGTCCATAGCGACGTCGGGGAGGCGGCCGAAGCAGGAGGTGGCCGTCGGTGGCCGCGCGCGTGCCGGCGCACCGCGGGCACACGCCCTGCGTCCTCCTGGCAGGAGCTAGGGGACGACGGGCGTCGGCCTGGTGGGCTGGGCCGTCCAGCTACAGTGCTGGGCCGGTTCGTGGCGCCAGGTAAGTCCAGGTGAGCCTCTGTTCTTTCCTAATTTATTCTATTTTTTTCTATTTCTGTTATTCTGTTTTGATTTAGTTTAAATACTAAATCATTTTATAAAATCCTGAAAATATTTATGGACACTTTCTGAATTATTTCAGTGGCCCAAAAATAGTTCCAACATTATTTGAGCATTTGAATTATTTAATAGTATTTAAATGCCCAAATTCAAATATTTATGAATTAAGCCAATGCCCCTTTTGTTGACCTAAAATTATATGCACCATTTTTCCCAAGGGTTCTAACCCAAGGCAAAGAGGGTGAACATATTTGAAGGGCATTTCAGGTTCATTGAATTTATTTTTAGTAAACCCTAGTTGATTTCAGGGGGGGTGCTGGGGGTTCTGCTTTCCCCATTTCAATTTTTGATGAATGTAACATGATGCACACTCTAATGCATAACCTAGCTAGGGTGTGACAGTGTGCGAGGCTTTCTTCTGCATCCGCCCCCATTTCGGCCTATGGCTCAAGACTTTCAATGTCAAGCCGAAGGTGGTGCGCGGCACCCTGGTGGAGTGCGGAGGCGCCATGGTGGGCAAGATGCCCAACATCCTATGGCTCGAGGGCTCTTCGTGGAGTCCCTAAAGGGGTGGCAATCGGGGTTGATTCATGATTCTTCATAGGAAACAAAAGCTGATGCTAAGGGGAATCCTATCTACATCCTTCCGTGGCGGACGCCATCATCAACAGTGGGCCACGGGAGGCCAGAGCCAACCCCATCCAGATCAGCGCCAGCCAGACGCCGCAGCCCTGCTCCGAGCACGGCGAGAGCTCGGGGGCACGTAGCTGTCGTCGCTCGTCTCCGGAGTCTTGTAGAGCTCAGGAGAGCTGCTAGACTCCCAAGGGTTGTTGCTGCTGGAGTGGTCGCGGGCGGAGTGCGCATCAGCCTCGCGCTCCTCTCTGGAGCAACACTCCAGGCGGCGGCCCTCGGTATCGAAAACCTTGAAGAAGAGCGTGGAGGCGCCGTCGTACTCAAAGTGGATCACGAGGGCGCCCCTCGCACGACAGACCCGTGCGACCTCTCCCCAGCCGCGAGTCATGAAGATATTGCCGGTGGGGACCGCTCCGGTCGCCGGAGCACTGCGGTCAGCATGCTGCAGCCAGAGCTCGAGCGACCCCCTCGGCGGCATCACCTCGGAGAAGAACCGCGGGAAGCGGATCCAGGAGCTTGGTGGCATCGACGCCCACAGCACCAACTCACGCGAAGAGTCAGCGGCGTGGACCCTAGGGGCAACGGCACGCGGCGCCGTGGCGTGGCGACCCCGGACATGGCGTGGGCGGCGCTGCTCATCGCTCCTACCTCCCAAGCCCCCAGCTCGGGAATACAAGGGCAGCGGGTACTCCGGTGGAGGCCGCTCGCACCAAGGCCTCGTCCCCACTTGCATCGCCGCTTCGGCACGGCAATGGATCAACCTCTTCTACGGAGGAAGTGGCCCCGGATCGTCACGGGGAGCTTTCCCTTTCCCTTCGGCGGAAAACCTTCTGATGGGCGCCATTGTTGTCAGTGCCGCAAGCATGGAGCAGAGAAGCGGGCAAGCGAGGAAGAGATGGGCAACGGGGGCTCCACCCCCTCCCTCATTTTTAGCAAGAGAAGGCCAACCGGCGTCTCCCACGATTGCAGGTAATGATGGTTTTCCTTGCATGTCGTAGGGACTTGTCAAGTCGTGCAGTCGTTGAGGCAGCGTGGGGAAGCGGAGACGCCCACGCCCAATCAACCGCCATGCGTCGATCGAGGCCGCAGGCTTTTGGGGCCTGCGGTGCTCCGAACTTGACCCTTGGCTTCACCGCGAAGCCAAGCCTGAGCGCACCTTGGGCCCGGGGGCTACTGTCTGCGTTCTGGGAACGGGGGTCCCCAGACTTGCCTGCCTGCGGCCCACGACATGGACAAGCAGCAGGCCGTACAGCCCATCTTCATCAACAAGGCACCCAAGACCCTTGCGAGGTCCAAGCCTCGCGCGGCGGACGACGCAAGACCTCCTCTGGAGTGGCGTAGCTAGGCAGGCTCACGAGGAGCGGAGATATCAAGGCGGGTCTAACCTCACGAGACTCTCGTGACGTGAGCCATGATGATATACACCAGGCGGGTGCCATGCGGGTGCCAGCGCGCGCAGCATCCTTGTTTCCCCTTTGGTGCAAAGGAGGCAAGCGCAGCCGCAGAGTACCGAGGCCTCAGGCAAAGGTTTCCATTTTGGTGCAATAAGACCAAGACTAGGCGGACGGCAAGGCGGAGGTCATCGTGGAGCCCAAGACGGCGTCACCCCTAAGCCTTTCATAGACGCAGACTACCTTTTGTTAGGATAGCTTGTACTAGTTGTCCCCCTTCAAATTAGCCCGCCATTATTGGCTCCCTTCCCGCTCAATATTTGGGAAGAGGACTAGGGCCTCTATAAATAGGACTAGCCACCACCATAGTAGAGGCATCTCATCTTATCTTGAGGGAATCTACACACCACAAGTTCATACGCACAAGAACACCTCAACCTCAGGAGGTTGTTCTTCCCTTGTACTGTTCATCATCAGCCCAAGAGGCAATCCACCACCACCACACTAGAGCAGGGTATTACACCACAATGGTGGCCCGAACCAGTATAAACCCCATGTCTTCCTATGTTGTGAGTTCGTCGAGTTCGTCCGCAAGATCTTAGCGAGCTAGAGAGTAGATTGGTAGGAGGGAAAGACTTCGCGCGCACCCCAGTGTTCGAACCTTAAGGGTTAGCGGGACCCCACATCCAACAAAACCCAAGTTGTCGTTTCTTAAAGTTTGGGGCTGCGATGCTTATGTGAAAAAACTTCAACTTGATAAGCTCGAACCCAAGTCGAAGAAATGTGTCTTCATAGGATACCCAAAGGAGACTGTTGGGTACACCTTCTATCACATATCCGAAGGCATGATATTCGTTGCTAAGAATGGATCCTTTCTAGAGAAAGAGTTTCTCTCGAAAGAAGTGAGTGGGAGGAAAGTAGAACTTGATGAGGTAATTGTACCTACTCCCTTATTGGAAAGTAGTTCATCACTAAAATCAGTTCCAGTGATTCCTACAGTAGTAAGTGATGAAGCTAATGATGATGATCATGAAACTTCTGATCAATTACTACTGAACCTTGTAGGTCAACCAGAGTAAGATCCGCACCAGAGTGGTATGGTGACCCTGTTATGGACGTCATGTTAATTGATCATGACGAACCTACGAATTATGAGGAAGCGATGATGAGCCCAGAATCCACAAAATGGCTTGAGGCCATGAAATCTGAGATGGGATCAATGTATGAGAACAAAGTGTTGACCTTGGTTGACTTTCCCGATGATCGGCAGGCCATAGAGAATAAATGGATCTTCAAGAAGAAGACTGAGGCTGACGGTAATGTTACTGTCTACAAAGCTCGACTTGTTGCAAAAGGTTTTTGACATGTTCAAGGAGTTGACTACGATGAGACCTTCTCACCCGTAGCGATGCTTAAGTCTGTCCGAATCATGTTAGCAATTGTTGCATTTTATGATTATGAAATGTGGCAAATGGATGTCAAAATTGCAGTCCTTAATGGATATCTTAAAGAAGAGTTGTATATGATGCAACCAGAAGATTTTTTCGATCCAAAAGATGCTAACAAAGTGTGCAAGCTCCAGCGATCCATTTATGGACTGGTGCAAGCCTCTCGGAGTTGAAATATATGCTTTGATAGTGTGATCAAAGCATATGGTTTTATACAGACTTTTGGAGAAGCCTGTATTTACAAGAAAGTGAGTGGGAGCTCTGTAGCATTTCTGATATTATATGTAGATGACATATTGTTGATCGGAAATAATACTGAATTTCTGAATAGCATAAAAGGATACTTGAATAAGAATTTTTCAATGAGAGACCTCGGTTAAGCTGCTTATATATTGGGCATCAAGATCTATAGAGATAGATCAAGACGCTTAATTGGACCTTCACAAAGCACATACCTTGATAAAGTTTTGAAGAAGTTCAAAATGGATCAAGCAAAGAAAGGGTTCTTGCCTGTGTTACAAGGTGTGAAGTTGAGTTAGACTCAATGCCCGACCACTACAGAAGATAGAGAGGAAATGAAAGTCATTCCCTATGCTTCAACCATAGGTTCTATCATGTATGCAATGTTGCGTACCAGACCTAATGTGTGCCTTGCTATTAGTTTAGCAGGGAGGCACCAAAGTAATCTAGGAGTGGATCACTGGACAACAGCGAAGAACATCCTGAAATAACTGAAAAGGACTAAGGATATGTTTCTCGTTTATGGAGGTGACAAAGAGCTTGTTTTAAACGGTTGCGTCGATGCAAGCTTTGACACTGATCTGGATAACTCTAAGTCACAAACCGGATACGTATTTTTATTAAATGGTGGAGCTGTCAGTTGGTGCAGTTCCAAGCAGAGCGTCGTGGCAGGATCTACGTGTGAAGTGGAGTACATAGCTGCTTCGGAAGCAGTAAATGATGGAGTTCATATCCGATCTAGGAAGGAGTCTGGATGAAGGAGTTCATATCCGATGTAGGTGTCATACCTAGTGCATCGGGTCCAATGAAAATCTTTTGTGACAATACTGGTGCAATTGCCTTGGCAAAGGAATCCAGATTTCACAAGAGAACCAAGCACATCAAGAGATGCTTCAATTCCATCCGCGATCAAGTCAAGGAGGGAGACATAGAGATTTGCAAGATACATACGGATCTGAATGTTGCAGACCCATTGACTAAGCCTCTCTCACGAGCAAAACATGATCAGCACCAAGACTCCATGGGTGCTAGAATCATTACAATGTAATCTAGATTATTGACTCTAGTGCAAGTGGGAGACTAAAGGAAATATGCCCTAGAGGCAATAATAAAGTTGTTATTTATATTTCCTTATAACATGATAAATGTTTATTATTCATGCTAGAATTGTATTAACCGGAAACTTAGTACATGTGTGAATACATAGACAAACAGAGTGTCACTAGTATGCCTCTACTTGACTAGCTCGTTGAATCATTGATGGTTATGTTTCCTAACCATAGACATGAGTTGTCACTTGATTAATGGGATCACATCATTAGAGAATGATTTGATTGACTTGACCCATCCATTAGCTTAGCACGATGATCGTTTAGTTTGTTGCTATTGCTTTTTCCATAACTTATACATGTTCCTATGACTATGAGATCATGCAACTCTCGAATACCGGAGGAACACTTAGTGTGCCATCAAACATCACAACATAACTGGGTGACTATAAAGATTCTCTACAGGTGTCTCCGATGGTGTTTGTTGAGTTGGCATAGATCGAGGTTAGGATTTGTCACTCCGAGTATCAGAGAGGTATCTCTGGCCCTCTCGGTAATGCACATCACTATAAGCCTTGCAAGCAATGTAACCAATGAGTTAGTTATGGGATGATGCATTACAAAACGAGTAAAGAGACTTGCCGGTAACGAGATTGAACTAGGTATTGAGATACCGACGATCGAATCTCGGGCAAGTAACATACCGATGACAAAGGGAACAACGTATGTTGTTATGCGGTGTGACCGATAAAGATCTTCGTAGAATATGTGGGAGCCAATATGAACATCCAGGTTCCGGTATTGGTTATTGACCGGATACGTGTCTCGGTCATGTCTACATAGTTCTCGAGCCCGTAGGGTCCGCACACTTAACGTTTGGTGACGATCGGTATGATGAGTTTATGTGTTTTGATGTATCAAAGGTAGTTCGGAGTCCCGGATGTGATCACGGACAAGAAGAGGAGTCTCTAAATGGTCGAGACATAAAGATCGATATATTGGATGACTATGTTTGGACATCTGAAAGGTTTCGAGAGAGTTTCGGCATATACCGGAGTACCGGGGGGTTACTGGAACCCCCGGGGAGTCAATGGGCCTTAATGGGCCATAGTGTAAAGGAGGAGGAGGCGGCCAAGGTGGGGGCGCCCCCCCCCCCCCCCATGCCCAATCCGAATTGGAGGGGGGGCGGCCCCCTTTCCTTCTCTCCTTCTCCCCCTTCCTTCCCTCTCCTACTCCCACCGGGAGTAGGACTTCCCCCTTGGGCGCGCCTAGGAGGCCGGCCTCTCCTCCTCCTCCACTCCTTTATATATGGGGGGCACCCCATAGACACACAAGTTGATCATTGATCCCTTAGCCGTGTGCGGTGCCCCCCTCCACCATAATCCGCCTCGGTTATATCGTAGCGGTGCTTAGGCGAAGCCCTGTTCCGATAGCATCATCATCACCATCATCACGCCGTCGTGCTGACGAAGCTCTCCCTCGACACTTAGCTGGATCTAGAGTTCGTGGGACGTCACCGAGCTGAACGTGTGCAGATCGCGGAGGTGTCGTACTTTCAGTACTAGGATCGGTTGATCGTGAAAACGTACGACTACATCAACCGCATTGTCATAACACTCCTGCTTATGGTCTACGAGGGTACGTAGACAACACTCTCCCCTCTCGTTGCTATGCATCACCATGATATTGCGTGTGCCTAGGAATTTTTTCAAAATTACTCCGTTCCCCAACAGCTCGTTACGAATTATCTTGCTATCAAACTACTCGTTACTTATAATTTCAATGCTTGCAAAGAATACCTTGCTGAAAACCACTTGTCATTTCCTTCTGCTCCTCATTAGGTTCGACACTCTTACTTATCGAAAGGACTACGATTGATCCCATATACTTGTGGGTCATCATTCATCCAACCCCACCAGGAACTGTTCATCCAACCCCAACAACATACGTCTCGACTCGTTCAACCAACCCCCACGTTCACAGTTCATCAAGACGCAGCAGGTTCGATCGGCTTCAGTTAGCAGCAGTAGCGAAGGAATCCCTCGATCGGCTTCAGTTAACAACCAGGGATCGATCAATCGCTCGGGTTCAGTAACGTAGCTAGTGCGATCGCTCGGGTTCTGTAAGCGAACGCCTCGCTCGGGTTCATTTAGAGTCCAACGCCTCGCACAAAAGCGCGTACGTACGTGTAGGAGAGAAACGCGCAAGCCCTCCGTGCATCGCTTGGCCCCGACCACCCACCGTAGCCGCGAACTCCCCGATATTTTCCTTGCCCTCGCTTCTACCATGATTTTTTCCGTCATGGACGGCCCAAAGAATGTCATGGAGGTGCGTCTCTGGCCCGCCCAGGACGAAAAGCCGATTTTCTGTCATGATATTTTGTCATAGAAGTAGGAGGTCACCACATCTATGATGATATCGAGTTTTTTCACAATTATCTTCATAGAAGTGTCATAAGCATGACAGGAAAAAAATTGTTCGGACCAAAATCTCACGGATGTGTCTTTTTTTGTAGTGGCCCTACCTGGCATGTATATAAGCCATAGTAGAGGGAATCTAATCGCAATTATATTCACATAGCCCCAGGGTTAGACCTCTCCTTATGATCCCGAGGTAGATCAAGCTTGTACTTGATACATCATCATCAATACAATCAAAGCAGGACGTAGGTTATTCGTGAGGGCCCTTGCCTGGTAAAAATTGTCTCCTTCGTCCCTGTTACTATACCACCGATCCGAGATCCACAGCTCGGGACCCACTACCCCGAGGTCTGCCGGTTTTTACCATTGACATAGGTGAAAAGGATTTCAAATGAACTGTGGACTTGCCAATACATTCAATGTATTGACCCTAGTGGCTAGAACGTATCATGTTGCGGGTGATGACTACGAGGAGTGACTTAGTAGGCTTTCGTGCCTCCACTCGACATGCTTCCCCGTGGTGTTGGTGGAGCTTACCAAGATGACTACCTTAGATTTGCTTTTTCCGCTTGTTATGAACTCTGTCTGTTTATTGTAATACTATGTATTTGACTAGCTTGTGGCTAGAGTCTGTAAGACTATTTGCTTTCTGGATCATGCGATGTAATAAAGGACGTATTAGTCTATGATACAACATCGGCACCATGTATGCCAATGATTCGATCTAGGGGTTGGCACAGAAACACATAGTGTATGCCTGAAAAGATGGGGCGTGGCATGAGCACAAACTTACTGCCGGAAGCACACATGTAAACTCGCAGGGGAGCACCACCACCATCCCCTAGAACATCTGCTAGAAAATAGGGGAAATGGTCTCTGATCCGTACCTACTCGAGTCGTTGTCGGCCACCGCCAATCCCGCACCCGTTGTCGTCGCCAGCGGCGGAGCTATGTGCACTGCTGCAGGTGTCGTGCCCCCCCCCCCCAGCCCTAGCAAAAAGTAGGAAGAATTTTTTTAGGAAGTGATTAGATTAGGAAAATTATAGTCTTTGCCCCCCTCAAACATCCATGCTTTATGGTTGCACCCCCCCCCCCACACACACACACACACTTGAGTATCTACTGTAGCTCCGCCAGTGGTCGTCGCCATCGCGGTAGGTATGCCCTGGTCGCCTAAAGCTCTGCGTCGCCGCCCTCCTGAATCCAGGTTCTGTTCCTCCTCCCAGCCACATGAGCCACCGCCACTGCGGGATCTAATCCCTCTTCGGTACGTAACAAAGGCAGTTGCAAAACGCCTACTCTGAAATAAAAGCCCAATTGTAGGAAACGAACGCGGACCGGATATGGAGATGCTCGCGATAGTCTCATCAACATACGATCCGACGGTCACGGAACTGGCGGACGCACACGCCGATCGTTCGGTTGAAGGTAAGCTTTTTCTTAATTAATCGGGTGATTTGGGACGGTTGCTTTTACACCTCTCAAGGCATCGTCAATCATTATCCTCCCCAACAGATCATGGGTGATGCAGGTAGGATCGTGTGCCACCTGGAGGGAAAAGATTCGTCTTTCTCACGTCCTTGATTTCAGCATATTTCCAACCCAGGGTAATGCTACACGCACAACAATACATTACCACGCATACATGTATATACTCCACACTGTGCTAGTAGTACATTTTTTTTTCTTTTGCAGTTTTTCCCATATAATTATGTTGTCACCAGAAGTACTACTCCCTCCTTGTACTAAATCAGCAACACTTATGGAATGGAGGGAGTAGTAAACAAGAAATCTAATGTCAGCATGTCACAATTTTCACTAGACAAACTCAAGGTCCAACTCAAAAGAACTGTATTACATGTCTTCAAGGAAATCATTTACTTACAAACAACACATGCTCCATCGTCTAGTTTTTGTATTGTAGGCGAAGAATGTTCATCTTGCCGTATGATACTTCCTTTGATTTTTAAAAAAGGTTTGCATGTTTTTTATTGCATACCAAGGTCGTTTCAAGCGCACCAATCATGTAAGTGTGCACCCGCTCGACTCAACTTGTAATTCTTCCAAATGACCACGAGCCTTGCTTTTGAAGAAAGAGAAAAAAAATAAGCGCCTTGTTTTTAGATCAAATGGAGTACATAATAATAATATTATTTTTAAATCAAATATCATATATGGTTAATTACGCACAAATAGTGATGCTGTTTTAAATCAAGAGTCACACAGTATACGGAACTAAACTTATACATGTGTGTGTACCATTACTGATGAGGACATCCCTATCATTGTTACACCCATAGTCTTTGCCGCTACACATGTACAAGTACCAGAAAGAAAGGACCAGCCACTAGAGCTCTCACACGCCAATTAGATTACCTGATACTCCTTTTGTTTCTAGATGTGTTTGAATTGATTAGGAATGAAGGGCCTATAATGAACAAGAGAGATTAGCATTGGAGCATGATGAAGCATGAAGCCGGAGAAAAAGGGGCGAAATGTGTTTCTTGATACAAAGTATTAGCATGTGTCAGCTATTTCTAGAAAAAAATATGGTGAAATGCATGCATATGCCACCTTACATGCGTGTTACACACAAAGCGGTGAAGAAACAAGTGACACAACACGTATATAGTCAGTACCGCACACACAAGATCCCACGTATTTATAGAGTTAGGTGGCAAGCATGCATGCCGTCACGAACAAAGAGACGATCGACGATGAATCCAACTATGTATGCAGGTCGCTCACGCTTTTGACTTTACATTAGCATCCATCTTCTACATGTCATGCTAACTTGGATTTATAGCCCAAGGATATTGCTCGGTGTTTGTATATATGTATAACGCGAGAGCGACAAACTATTAATTAGTACATCATCCGTTGCATATCTTTATATATACCGCTAAAGTTTCAACCATATATACATTTATGGAGGCGGTTGGATATATAGAGTGAGACGCTATGTTTGCATTGATGCATGTACAACTTCACTAGAACCAATTGAGTCGAAATATTTATTCAACGGTTCGCAGATAAACTGGACACTCACAACCAGCACAAAATTTAACTAGAAAATTGGCACCTTTTTTTTTGAGGGGTAGAAAATTGGCACCTGCATGCATTAACCGAGTCAATAGTTGTGTTGCATAAAATGACACGTGTCATTTGCCACAATAGAACATACACTGTGTCTGTTTTTGAGATATGATCAAATATATTTTAGTGCATTGCACATCTGTTATTGCTAGTATACTGAAATCAGTGGCGCATACTGATCATGTTTTTGGTTCAATGCTGAAATCGGTGGTACTATCATTTGTTCGTTTTGATGTGCTAAATTCGAAGATACAGTGAAATATATGCATGGATGGTATTTTTGTGCACGACTCCAACCCTTATTGTGAAATCTCACGTAAAGAGTAAATACATATGTATATGCTTGACATGATTTTCTTTTTTCCGGCAGTACAAGCAGTCTGTGACCGTATCAATTCTCCACTTGAACTCCCTGCCCCCATATATTTCTAAGATGCATTTCCATGTGAAAAGAAATGCCATCCTGCCCATACATTAACTTAAGCAGGGGAAGAATAATGCAGGTGGTTAAGTTAATTAATCACCCAGATTTTTTTGCCTAATCATTAAAAAGGGCCACATGGCCATTTATTACCTGGAAAGGGAGGGATTAACCCACAACATGCCAATGTATGGCCATTTTTATACTCCTCCGCCTTCGCCACGCACGCGTGGCTTCTCCAACCGAAACGCATGACACACGGGCCAAGCAAGGTCACGGGCCCACATCTCAGTGGCGTCTGCGTGCGGTGCACCGCGTCGGTTTCGCCTGGGCGAGTGGTGATGGGGGGTCCGCGTTAATCGCCGGGCACGTTCTGCACCTCTTTCGCTCTCCGCGCGGGCCCACGGCACAGCTGTTATAATGTGGTCTTGTCTGCTCCTTCTCTCTCTCTCCTCGCCCTTCCTTTTTATCTCTCTCTTTCTGCCGTTTCTCCTAACTAATTTTGTTCTCTCATGCTTATGTCTCTCTCTCTCTCTTTTTTTCTGGCTTTGAAGGTTAAAAATAAATCTTGCTGCGATTAATTGTTTCCCTGCCGTCTAAATTAGCTTCATCGAAATGTTTTGATGGTGATGAATGCTACTGCAGTGTTGGAAAAGGATGCCAGAAGCTATAGTGCTTGGAGGAAATGATAGTACAAGGGTAAGTTACTGGTAAAAAATGGTTAATCCGGCGGATAACATATGACTAAGATAGATATATTGTATGGGGAAGGGAAATGCCTAAGATCACCACAGAATCCAACATATTCCTCCATGGGGATTGAGGTAGGGGAGTTTTGTAGAGGGGTATTTGTGCTCCCCTCCCTTTCATTACAAGCCTCCCCCCATCCCATCTCTCTCTCCATGCTGCTCACATGTTTCTCTCTCTACCATACCATTGTCCGGCAGGCACTCCTCTCCCTCTCCTCCGTCCTTTGGGTTTTTAACTAGCAGGAGCATTAGGCAGGGAGGTAAAGCCACCCTGACAGCGCAGCATCTCCTTTGTTTTATCTCCCACATCATCCCCCTCATCATCGTCTGCACACAACAAACAGCCCTCTCTCCTCTCGCTGTACTCAACATTTCACTTCTCTCTCAACCCCCCTCCCTCTTTCTCTCTCCTTCACAGCTATCATATTCTCGTCCCCTCTCTCTCCTCCAATCCACCCCATTATTTATTGCAGGCTTACTGAAGGTATCTTAATTCTTTTTTCCTCTCCCTTCTCCCTCCTCCCCTCCCCCCTCCTCTCCCTTGCAGAGGGTATTTTTCTTGTGCCAGGCTTCCTTCCTGTACTAGAGCTCCTCTATTCCTCCTCTTCTTCTTCTTCTTCTTCTTCATCCCTGGCCTGCCTACCACCACCTCATCTCTGTTTCTTTCCCTTTTCCCCCCTCTCCTTCTCTCTCCGTGCTCTTTCTGGCTGTCCTGGCCTCCCATCTTTTTCACCTCCCTCTCATGTACTGATCATTCCATCACCTCCATTCCCTATGCCCCTCTGGTAACGCTTTGCCGGCGACGTGCACCCAGTGTGTACTAGCATGCAGCAGCAGCAGCATCAGGGTGGAGGCCCGGGCCAGCAGTTCGGCCTGCATCCCCCAGAGATGCCGCCATTCTCGCCGTCTAGGAGCACCGGCCAGCAGCGGATCTCGATGGCCGAGGCGCCCTCGCCCATCAGCAGCCGCCCGCCGGCGCCTGGGCCGCCGCCGCCGCAGCAGCAGCTCAACAACGAGCTAGCAGGTGCCGGCGCCGTGGGCTTCGACGAGGAGGCGCTCGCGGCCGGCGAGGAAGGTTTGGGCGGCGGCGCTGGAGGAAACCGGTGGCCGCGGCAGGAGACCCTGGCGCTGCTCAAGATCCGGTCGGACATGGACGCCGCCTTCCGGGACGCCACCCTCAAGGGCCCACTCTGGGAAGAGGTCTCCAGGTAAATTACAACCCACTCGAATTGACCTCCGGCCGCCAGGCAATTGCGCACGCCGTCGCCGGCATCGCCGTCCCTGGAGGCCGGAAATTGTCGTCGCCGTAATGCCGCATGAAATCTCGGCGGCGGCGTGGTGTGATTTCCGTCCGCCGTGGCTGTTTAATTACCGGCTAAAAAACACTTCTTTTTACACTTTTGCCTTAACTATGCTTCACGAGCACAGTGACTTTTTTTCCATTTTAAAATCATATCGCTCTCCTTCCCCACCTTTCCCTGATTTTTTTTGTCCAACCATCTCTTCGACATGAGAGGTACTACTACTCCCGTAAGCTTCAGATCCGGGGGCATCAATCCCAGAGAAGCTGTCTCTTACTCCGGCACTCTGAATTTCTGCAAGCAAAAGTTGGATTTTGATTCCCGATTTAATCTATTTTGCATTCTTCTTGGGATTTGCCATTCTTGCTAGTAGTGCTGCATGTATGCATATGCCTTTCTTTATCTTTTGCATTTGGGTGCCCAAATCGAGTAAAATTCTACCGGTACATGCATGCAGCTTTTGTGTGAGGGTTACGGTTTACTTGCATGATGTGTGAGTTCGTATGTTTGCAATTGTGGTTGTAGCGTAGAGCTCCATTGACGAGGTTCTTTTCTTTTGTGCTGTTGATGCTCATGATGATTGGTGTTGGTGGTGGTTGGCAGGAAGCTGGCCGAGGAGGGGTACAGGCGGAACGCCAAGAAGTGCAAGGAGAAGTTCGAGAACGTTCACAAGTACTACAAGCGCACCAAGGACAGCCGCGCCGGCCGCAACGACGGCAAGACGTACCGCTTCTTCCGGCAGCTCGAGGCGATGCAAAGCACGTCCGGTGCGACGGCGGTTCCGATGGCATCGGCCCCGCCGCCGGCGACAGCCGTTGGGGTGCCTGGGGTGGTGGGACCCACGGCTGTACGGCCCCTCGCCGAGCCGCCGCCTGTTGGTGCCGCGGCCGCCGCCACGGCTGGCCTGCCGACGCCGGTGGTAGTGGGCAACTTGAGCTTCTCAACATCCAACACGGAGGAGTACTCGGACGAGGATGACTCCGACGACGAGGGCACCGACGACATGGGCGGCGGCGCCGACGAGCGAGGGAAGAGGAAGCGGACGTCGGAGGGTGGCGCCGCGGCTGGTTCTGGCGGCGAGGGCGGGAGCGGCAAGATGATGAGGTTCTTCGAGGGGCTGATGAAGCAGGTGATGGAGCGTCAGGAGGCGATGCAGCAGCGGTTCCTGGAGGCCATCGAGAAGCGGGAGCAGGACCGCATGATCCGCGAGGAGGCGTGGCGGAGGCAGGAGATGGCGCGCCTGGCGCGCGAGCAGGAGATCCTCGGGCAGGAGCGCGCCATGGCTGCTACCCGCGACGCCGCTGTGCTCTCCTTCATACAGAAGATCACCGGGCAGACCATCCCCATGCCGTCCATCGCCGCGCAGGCCATCACATTCATGCCACCGCCGCCGCCTTCGCAGCCTCACGCCACGCCCATAGCATACTCCGCCGCGCCAGTTCATCCACGACCGCCGTCTTCGCAGCCACCTGCCACGCACTCGCCGCCTCAACCTCAACCCTCGCCACGGCAGCAGAAGCCGCCAACAATGCCGCCCGTGACGCCGCAGCCGCACAAGTCGCCGGCTCCAGCGACGCCACAGCTACAGCAGCAAGCGCCGGCCGTAAATTCAAGCTGCATGGACATCGTCGTGGCGCCCTCGGAAGCGCCGCACGACTCGTCGGGGTACGATGGGTCCGGTGGCGGCAGCGGACCCACATCGTCGCGGTGGCCCAAGGCGGAGGTGCACGCGCTGATCCAACTGCGGAGCAACCTGGACATGAGGTACCAAGAGGCCGGGCCGAAGGGGCCGCTCTGGGAAGAGATCTCCGCCGGCATGCGGCGGATGGGCTACAACCGGAGCTCCAAGCGGTGCAAGGAGAAGTGGGAGAACATCAACAAGTACTTCAAGAAGGTGAAGGAGAGCAACAAGAAGCGGCCCGAGGACTCCAAGACGTGCCCCTACTTCCACCAGCTCGAGGCGCTCTACCGCAACAAGGCGGCGCTCGGCTCCCCCTCCGGCGCCGGCGGCGCACTGGCTTTGCCGCCGCCCGCAGTGCACGCCAATGCAGCTCCCCAGGAGCACATCGAGGCGTTCACCGTCGCGGCGCCGATCTCGCAGACGGCTCCGCAGCAGCCACCTGTGGCCAAGAAAGATGCCAGCAACACCGGGAACGGCAACAGTAATGGCGGCGGCGCGTCGGCAGGAGCCTCCGGGGGAGCGCAAAGGCTGGCGGCGAGCAACGGCGGCAGCAGCTTCGTCTTTGGCGAAGCAGGCGGAGACGCGGCGGCGAAAAAGGTAATTAAGCTAGAAAATATGTGCATTCTGGATGTGGCCATAGCCATTTGGCGCGTACATGTGGTACCCTGCTGTTCGTTTCTTCCGTGATCCAATGCTGATTGCATAGCACTGCGCATTTAAAGCCAGAAGGCATCATGAAGGAGACGACGATGGAGCAGAGGCAGCCACAGCCGCAGCCGCAGGCGGCGCAGCAGGCTGCGATCAACAGCTACAACCGTACGGGCGGCGGCGGCGCCGAGAGCGACAACATGGACGAGGACGACGAGGACGAGGACGACTACGAGGACGAGGACGAGGAGGACGACCTCGACGGCAACAAAACGCAGTACAAGATCCAGTTCCAGGGGCAGCAACAACATCAGAATCAGCATCAACAGCACCACCACAGCGTTGTCAGGCCGAACGCCACCTCGTCCGGCGGCGGCAACCCGCCTGGCGCTGCCGCTCCCAGCGCGCCGGCGGCGGCAACGACGACGGCCGGATCGTTCCTGGGCATGGTCCAGTAGATCCATCCATCACCCCGGTGACTAGCTCTCTCTCTCCCCATACCCCAATCAATTCCATCGGTGGCTTTCTACCTTCTCTTTCTCTCTTTCTTGTACCATTTGTATCTACCTACCTGTCGCATCTTCCATCCCCGTCCATATATCTCGGCACCTCCAGACCTAGAGCTCAAGAGCCATCTCCTCCTCCACCAAGCTCCAGCACCCCTCATATGCACATGCACGTAGCAACGACGACATGCCCATGTCAGAATCATTCGCCTGCATGCATGCATATGCATGCGCATCGTCGTCGACGTTGCTACTCCGATATACACCTTCCCTTTACATGTCCAGCTAGCGGCTGCATCCGTTTCTTGATTCGTTGCTGTGTTAATTACAGTGTTACAGTAAAAAAATGGTGGTCTGGGTTATTTATTGATTTGTCGTGGTGATTAATAAGAACCCTTCTTGCGGGAGGGATTTCACTGAGAAGTTAATTACTGCTACATCCGGGTGGTAAAAAGACCCCGGTAATAAGATCGGTCCAGCTCGCGCGCGGTTAAAATGAAGAGAAGAGCGTGTGCTTGTTACTTTCGTCAATTTGGTGCATACGGCTACTGCCCTACAGTGTGGTACTGTACGTGCTGCAATGGAACGGTGAAAAATGAAAAGGATCGACGGTACTGGCCTGCAGGCCATGAGGAAGAAGGTGCTGGAGCATATGCGGATTTTTTTTCCTTTTTATCTTCTATATATTTTTTCTTTTGAAATTACCCAAATTGTCCATTATGTATTACCGAGCTTTTCTTCTTCTTACCAAATGTTTTTACTGAACTATTACAGTGTATACTTGTGACATACTATATCCTATATTCTTGCTGTGCTTGCACCAGCATTCTTCTGAGTATATATGAACTCCATCACTGCATGCCTACTGTGTTTTCTGTATTTTAATGGCTAGAGGCAGATGCAGGATAAAGTTACATGTTCACCTCTGATTATACTCTAGATCTGATGCCTAAATTATTGTAAGCTTATTCTGGTTTTACATCCCATAAGGATCTCTCTTCCAAATATTATTACTACAATGCCATGGTTAGTACGAACCCTTGGGGTGTAGTATAGTCCTCACATGCATGCCAACCTACATTACCATACTATATGAAATGTAATAGCAAGAGGAGGCACACAAATAGTTTTTCTACAACTACAAATATGTACCATAAGCGAGCTAGAAACGATTGTGATATTACAATCACTTAATAACAATGTACATGAGCGGTCTTGCGCTGATAATCAACACCGAAGTATAACTCCGTTGTTATTCTACAATCTATGGAATACATGAGCGGCCTTGTGCTCCTATCACATTTATGGATTCCGGTATTAGAATATGAAATTAATAATTCTACTTAAACCATCAATGGTGTGAAAAGAAGGATTCAATGATTTGTTTGACCTAATTCAATACATTGCAAAACGCACCAGTTTAGGGGGTCGAGGGAAAGAGAGAACGAACATCATAGTCCAATGCCAAGTCACAAATTATGCTACAAGACACAAAGAAGTTGTTCAGTAGCAAGATATATAAAAGAACAATATGTGGCAAAAAGGCGTTGAGTCTGCTGCGGCCACCAAGACAACTGAGGCCAGGGCCACTACCACCCCTAGGAGAAGCTACCCATGCCATCAATGATAGCATTCTTACTCGATCATTGGTAGATGTTGAAATATGTATGAAATATGTGTGTATGTGTCTAGCCTATCAGCTTATGTCTAGTCACTTGTATATAAACGTCCCAAGCTACAAGTGTTTGAATCAAATACCTAACTCTTAACTAATTGTATGTCCGGTTGTTGCTCAACACGTACACACGCGTATTCGACCCATATAACAACTTTGCAAATATTACCTCGCCAAGCCGCCATCCATGAACCTTCGTGTGTGCGTTGAACTTGAACTATTAATCTTGAGCTCCACTGCTATTTTCTTGACAACCGTTGCAACTGGAGTCATGTGATCCAGTAGGTTAGACACAAATCATCAAGCGATTGTACGATGTTGATTTAGTACTACATGCGGAGGAGCGTCCATTTCATCCCTTGGGGAGTAGGTAAGATTGCCAACCCTCATTAACAAATATCGGTGTAGTCCTGTGATTACCTGTCCTAAGATAATTGACCACTCATCGGATTTCTAACAGTGGGTTTGTCACAAGTATGTGTATGGTCTTCTAGGAGCCGGGAATGGAATTCTTTGCTATATTGACAAGTCCATCCCTTTTTGTGTCATTGTCGACCGCTGTAAACTCAATTCTGCCTCCTGCGGGACTTAGCATCGCAGCCAAAGTTGTTAAATCCGAGGTTTTGAAGCTGACTCTTTGGCAATATCCCAAATCATAAGAATACAATTGTTAGCATTGTAAAATGATAAATTCTATTTGCTAGAATCATAGAACAAAGCTATAGAAAATCATAGCACTGGTCAAATTAATTTGGATCTTGTAGAATCACACAATAGAATGAAGATTCACACAACCATGACTGTTGGTTTGGCTTGCCCACTCCAAGAAGCATGTATGAATTTTGAGGAGAAAGACAAAGGATTGGAGGTGAGGATGGGTTTTTTGTGTGAAAAAGGAGGTGACCTACTTCCTCTGTATCATTGCGATGCACACACAACCAACTTTATTATGTATCAACCATCTACCATAAAAAATATAAAAAATGTTTCTCAAAAAAATCTATCATAAAAAAATAGAGAACACAAAGAAGACCATGCACAATCGGTCAATAACAACAACACATGACTACAGACATAACCTAGATATTTGAAGGCTACACGGGACATGTCTTTGTTTGAAGAGTTTTTTGTTAGGCCAAATGAATTGACACCAATGGAGCGATATAATTTTTTTATTACACCCATGAGTATTAATTGTTGGGGCGGAGTTATTACACCCATGAATAGGCGCCTATTCGAAATATGTTTTTGCTTCAAAATGATTTTGTATTCGGATTAGGGATGTCTTTGACCAATTCTAACATTGCGGAGGAAACACATTCTAGAGAAGAATCCTCACCAAATCACACACTTGATACAATCCGGGTGGCGCTTCAAAATTGTACCTGGGCGTACGTGGTGGAGATGAGATGCCCTATTTTTGGCTGCCTCGGAGTTAGCGCCAGGGTGTCGATAGAATACTGATCCATTTGGCAAGCATACAAAATTGGTTTGGGGTCAGGGCTGGCAGCGGCGGCAGCAGCAGCTGGGGATCCGTATAGAAACGGTTGAAGCGCGTGGGGTGGCGTGCCCTGCCATAAAAAGTTAGAAAGATAGGGGCGCTGTGGGATTGATGCCTCCTGTTTAATTGTTGGGAGAAGGTGGAGGTTGCAGCTGCGGGCGCTCGCTCACCACGGGCGCGCCGCACATGCATCCCTTTTCTACTGTTACTGCCTTTTAAAATTACTGTATTATTTACATATTTTTCTAAACAACGTGAGAATTCTTATATGGTTTGACTACTGGGAAGAAACGACTTGGACTCGGTTTGGAAAACATCTCTCTTTCCTTGGCTTGGGCAATTGGCATGAGAAGGGAGGGCCGGCTCTACTTTGTTCTGGCTGCACTGCAGGCTGAATGATGCACATGGGAAGGTCGGAAAAAAAAGGGGGTGTGAAATTAGGGCTCTGGCATGCACAGAGGAGCCCACGCTGCAATCTTGTACCCTTTTGTTTTGCGCCCTTTTCTTCTTTTCACCGCTGGCATTTACTCGGCATCTTTTTACCTTGTCTATGCTATGCTGCACCAAGAAAAAGTAAACTACATGCTCAGTGAGCTGCTAGAGAGGACCAATTAAATTGCATGCCAACAAATGTTGTTTGTTCATGAGGTTTACCTTTTCTACAAACAGTTTGAGTAGTATAGTAACACACATGCATCAATGCACATGGTTTTACAGCGGTAAGAAAAGGCTAGCCGATCCAACGTTAAAGGCACTGCACGGAGGCATTCAAAGTCCAGTAAAAACACATTTTCTTACCTGCTTTGGTACAGTAATTATCTGAAGCACGCCGGTACGCACACACTGAGAAGTTTTTTTTTTGGAAGGGCGCACGCACAGACTAAGCAGTTGTGTAACAAAGGCAAGCTCGTCAGAAAAAAAAAGTCCCTCGCATGCAGCTGTAGATGCAGAGCGGCCGGCTGCAGAAGATTCTTTTGGTGTGTGAGAGTAGAGTAGGTTTTTAGTAGTACAAAATTCTGTCGCCGTAAATGATGCGTAATGTACAGGGTAAAAGGGTAAAAAAAGAGAAAGATGGAAGAAAGGCACAGTGCATGAATTCTCATGCTCGGCAGCATGTGCGGTGACTCCGCGCTTCACGAGACGCTGTTACCTGAGAGTGGGACAGTACTGAAAAACCTCAAGAAACTTCGCTAGGTCAACACCCCGGTGCTACACAGGATATTTTGTTTCACCTTTTTTTCTTCCTACAATGAATGTAAACAAGTTTTGGGACTTCATTTCAACCCATAAATAAAAAGAAAGAAAGGATGATAATGAGATGCTATGGCGTGTTTTTTTTAACACAGTACATACGCAAGCGCTCGTACATACGCGCATACACTCACACCGTATCACTATGAGCACCTTCGAGAGATTAAGCCGGCATATCATCTTGAGATTTACAAAGTCACCGTAGATGCCTTGTCATTGATGAAACGTCTCCTTGCACTGAAAGTGCATCGCTGAAAATTCTAAAATAAATCTACGAATAATGCAAGCTTCAGAACTTGAACCCTGATGGGCTGGGATATCATTGTCCCTCTAACCATCCAACCATAGATTGGTTCATGATGCCATGACGTGTTAATATATACTCCCTCCATCCCAAAATAAATGTCTTAACTTTATACTAACTTTAGTATAAAGTTACATTAAGATTGAGACACTTGTTTTGGGATGGAGGGAGTAGTACAGTAGAAGACACATCAACAACTAGAAGAAATTGTTTTTTTTTCTACAACCAGTGTTTACCTCCGATAGTATAATTCAAAAGCTAGCACAAGCATTTTGCCAGCTAAGTTATGCACCAGGAGGAGTGTCACAAGTGCAGTCGCCCGGTTAATGGATTATTAGCAGTTACCTGGTGCAGCAAGCATCATCACATGCGTCGCTCATATATATGCATGCAACACTTCATGTCACCCTGCAGTGCATTATCTGTCTGCTTGCCCATTTCTGTTAGTGTGATGGTTAGGTACATGATGGAGAGCATCGGGCTACTACGTCAGCAGGCGGGAAAAGTAACGACCCTCAGTGTCCAGCATGTACGGAAGATTGTCGTTCGCGCTCAGGCGCATGTCTCAAGATGCTGGTAACTCGTGGATCCACTCGCACCACGGAGTTGTACCATTCCACAAACCAGAGTTCTCTCTCTCTCTCTCTCTCTCTCTCTCTCTCTCTCTCTCTCTCTCTCTCTCTCTCTCTCTCTCTCTCTCTCTCTCTTTTTTAACCGACCACATACCATACACGCCCTCGCCGTCGTTGTTTGAAATTCACGTCATGTTTTCTAGTTCAGCATCATTTGTCTTATTTCAATGAATTATATAGTTTGTCCCCACAAAAATGTTATGTTTTTTCCTCTTGTTTTAAACTGTCGAATTTATGCCCATGAACCAAATAGTCCATGTACAAATCTTTTTTTTGACCATGTATATAAATCTTATAAACTTATTGTTATGATTGGCGTCACTTATAGCCGGAGAAGGCCCATTAGGCGCGTCTAATTAGGGGCTTAGCCCAACTTATTTTATTTTTATTAACAAGCGAGGATTATATAAACAGATGTAAGGATACCTGCCTTCTATAAAGCTAAGGTGTGCGATTGCGTACTCTTAAAAAAAACCTTTTGGAATTAAGCAATAAGTCATTACTATTGCCTGGCTCCCCTTAGGAGGCCGAACCCTAAACCCTAGCCGCCTCTCCCTCTCAGCCGCCGCCTCCTCCCGCACGACTATGGCGCCGACGCATCGCCGACCGCGCCCTCCTCCTCGCCAACCAGCCTCTCACCCCTACAACCTACAGTCCAGGCCAGGCAGGACCCTAGCTCCTACCAGTTTGGTATCAGCTAGCTTCGGTTCGATCATGTCTACACCACAGCCCACCCCGTCTCTCCTGCTGCCGGTCACCTCGTTGCCTGCGGCGACGACCACTGTCGTCGCCCCGTTCCTGCCCGCGTCGGGGTCCTCTGGCGCTCCCGCCACCGCCGTCCTCACCCCGGAGGAGGTGTCCGGGGCGCTGCGACCTAACCTAGGCGGTCTGGGGGATCCGCCTGTTCCTGGCCGGGTCCTACGGGCCACACCCGGCTGCGCCGCCCATCGCCGCCAATGCGACGCTGTGGCTGCCGTGGAAGCCGCTGCCCCTGGCGTCCTCTGCCATGTCCGGGGGACCGCTGCAGCAGCTGCCGCCGCCGCCCGTCAACTCCAGGCTGGCCCTGTCTGTGCCGGCGGGGGTCCCGATCCACCAGGTCCGGTGCCCGCCCTCGCCGTCACCGTACCGGCCTGGTTGGTCGGGTCGTCGCAGCCGGTCGACATGATGGCTTCAGGGTCATCACACGTCCAGTCGCCGCTGGCGCCAACCCTGCAGTACGGCGGGTCCTCCAGCTCTGCCGGTCCTTACGCTGGCCTCGACGGGCCGCCGTTCCATGCCCCCCATGACCACCGACCCGGCGCCGGCCCCCTCGCTGCTCCGCGCTGATGAGACGTGAAGGAAATATGCCCTAGAGGCAATAATAAAGTTATTATTTATTTCCTTATATCATGATAAATGTTTATTATTCATGTTAGAATTGTATTAACAGGAAACTTAGTACATGTGTGAATACATAGACAAACATAGTGTCCCTAGTATGCCTCTACTTGACTAGCTCGTTAATCAAAGATGGTTAAGATTCCTAGCCATGGGCATGTGTTATCATTTGATGAACGGGATCACATCATTAGAGAATGATGTAATGGACTAGACCCATCCGCTAGCTTAGCACTATGATCGTTTAGTTTATTGCTATTGCTTTCTTCATGACTTATACATGTTCCTATGACTATGAGATTATGCAACTCCCGAATACCGGAGGAACACTTAGTGTGCTATCAAACGTTATAACGTAACTGGGTGATTATAAAGATGCTCTACAGGTATCTCCAATGGTGTTTGTTGAGTTGGCATAGATCGAGATTAGGATTTGTCACTCCAATTGTTAGAGAGGTATCTCAGGCCCTCTCGGTAATGCACGTCACTATAAGCCTTGCAAGCAATGTGACTAATGAGTTAGTCACGGGATGATGCATTACAGAACGAGTAAAGAGACTTTCCAGTAACGAGATTGAACTAGGTATGAGGATACCGATTATTGAATCTCGGGCAAGTAACATACCGATGACAAAGGGAGCAACGTATGTTGTTATGCGGTTTGACCGATAAAGATCTTCGTAGAATATGTAGGAGCCAATATGAGCATCCAGGTTGCGCTATTGGTTATTGACCGGAGATGTGTCTCGGCATGTCTACATATTTCTCGAACCCATAGGGTTCGCACGCTTAACATTCGATGACGATTGGTATTATGAGTTATGTGATTTGATGTAGCAAAGTTTATTCGGAGTCCCAGATGAGATCACAGACAGGACGAGGAGTCTTGAAATGGCCCACACGTAAAGATCGATATATTGAAAGGCTATATTTGGACATCGGGAGGTTCCGAGTGATTCGGGTATTTTTTGGAGTACCGGGGAGTTACGGGAATTCACCTGGAGAAGTAATGGGCCTTATTGGGCTTTAGTGGAGAGAGGCGAGAAGGGCCAAGAGGTGGCGCGCGCCTCCCCCCTGCCCAAACCGAATTGGGCAAGGGGTGGGGGCGCGGCCCCCCTTTCCTTCTCCCTCTCCCTCTCTGTCCTTCTCTCCTACTCCGAATAGGAAAGAGGAGGGGAATCCTACTTGGACTGGGGAGTCCTAGTAGGATTCCCCACACCTGGCGCGCCCCCTTAGGTCCGGCCACCTCTTCCCTCCCCTCCTTTATATACGTGGCTAGGAGGCACCCCATAGACACGCAAGATTTGTCTTAGCCGTGTGCGGTGCCCCCCTCCACAGTTACACACCTTGGTCATATCGTCGTAGTGCTTAGGCGAAGCCCTGCGTCGGTAACTTCATCATCACCGTCGCCACGCCATCGTGCCGACGGAACTCTCCTTCGGCCTCAACTGAATGAAGAGCCCGAGGGACGTCATCGAGCTGAACGTGTGTTGAACGCGGAGGTGCCGTACGTTCGGTACTTGGATCGGTTGGATCGCGAAGACGTTCGACTACATCAACCGCGTTACTAAATGCTTCCGCTTTTGGTATACGAGGGTACGTAGACATACTCTTCCCTTCTCGTTGCTATGCATCTCCTAGATAGATCTTGCGTGATCGTAGGAATTTTTTTGAAATACCACGTTCCTCAACAGTGGCATCAGAGCCAGGTCTATGCGTAGATGTCATATGCACGAGTAGAACACAAAGGAGTTGTGGGCGTGGGTATATACATATTGCTTGCCATCACTAGTTGATTCTTGATTCAGCGGTATGGTTGGATGAAGTGGCTTAGACCGACATTACGCGTACATTTACGCGAGACTGGTTCTACCGACGTGCTTCGCACACAAGTGGATGGTGGGTGTCAGTTTCTCCAACTTTAGTTGAATCGGATTCAATGAACATGGTTCTTTCTGAAGATCAAAAAGCAATCACTATACCGTGTTGTGGTTTTTGATGCGTAGGTAAGGATGGTTCTTGCTCAACCCGTAGAAACCACGTAAAACTTGCAACAACAAAGTAGAGGACGTCTAACTTGTTTTTGCAGGGCATGTTGTGATGTGATATGGTCAAGACGTGATGAGATATAAATTGTTGTATGAGATGATCATGTTTTGTTAAAGTTATCGGCAACTGGCAGGAGCCTTATGGTTGTCTCTTTATTGCATATAATTCCCGAACCCGTAGGGTCTACACACTTAAGGTTCGGTGATGCTAGAGTTGTTGTGGGAAATAGTATGTAGTTACCGAATGTTGTTCGGAGTCTCGGATGAGATCCCGGACGTCACAAGGAGTTATGGAATGGTCAGGAGGTGAAGATTTATATATGGGAAGTCATCATACGGTCACCGGAAGTGTTCAGGGGTTTATCGGTATTATACCGGGACCACCGAAGGGGTTCTGGAGGTCCACTGGGAGGGTCCGCCTGCCCCGGAGGGCCCTATGGGCTGTATGTGGAAGGGAACTAGCCCCTAAGTGGGCTGGGCGCCACCCCCCCTTACGGCCCATGCGCCTAGGGTTTGGGGGAGGGAACCCTAAAGGGGGCGCCCCCTTGGCTTGGGGGGCAAGCCCCCTCCCCTTGGCCACCGCCCCCCTCTAGATCTCATCTAGAGGGGCCGGCCCCCTCACCCCTTCACCCTATAAATAGAGGGGTGGAGGGAGGGCAGCAACACCACTTCCAAGGCGCAACCCTCCCTCTCCCAACACCTCCTCCTCCTCCGTTGAGCTTGGTGAAGCCCTGCCAGAGAACTGCGAGCTCCACCACCACACCATCGTGCTGCCGGAGTTCTTCCCCAACTTCTCCTTCCCCCTTGCTGGATTAAGAAGGAGGAGATGTCCCCGGGCTGTACGTGTGTTGAACGCGGAGGCGCCGTTGTTCGGCGCTTAGATCAGAATCAACCGCGATCTGAATCGCTGCGAGTACGACTCCTTCATCCGCGTTCTTGTAACGCTTCCGTTTCGCGATCTTCAAGGGTATGAAGATACACTCCCCTCTCTCTCGTTGCTAGTATCTCCATAGATTGATCTTGGTGATGCGTAGAATTTTTTTAATTTCTGCAACGATCCCCAACAGTGGCATCATGAGCTAGGTCTATGCGTAGTTTCTATGCACGAGTAGAACACAAGTTGTTGTGGGCGTTGATTTGGTCAATTTACTTGCCGTTACCAGTCTTATCTTGATTCGGCGGCATCGTGGGATGAAGCGGCCCAGACCGACCTTACACGTATGCTTACGTGAGATAGGTTCCACCGATTGACATGCACTAGTTGCATAAGGTGGCTAGCGGGTGTCTGTCTCTCCCACTTTAGTCGGATCGGATTCGATGAAAAGGGTCCTTATGAAGGGTAAATAGAAATTGGCATATCACGTTGTGGTTTTGCGTAGGTAAGAAACGTTCTTTCTAGAAGCAGCCACGTAAAAACATGCAACAACAATTAGAGGACGTCTAACTTGTTTTTGTAGGGTATGCTATGTGATGTGATATGGCCAAAAGAATTTGATGAATGATATATGTGATGTATGAGATTGATCATGTTCTTGTAATAGGAATCATGACTTGCATGTCGATGAGTATGAGAACTGGCAGGAGCCATAGGAGTTGTCTAAATTATTTATGACCTGCGTGTCACTGAAAACGCCTTGTAATTTCTTTACTTTATTGCTAACCGTTAGCCATAGTAGTAGAAGTAATAGTTGGCGAGACAACTTTATGAAGACACAATGATGGAGATCATGATGATGGAGATCATGGTGTCATGCTGGTGACGATGATGATCATGGCGCCCCGAAGATGGAGATCAAAAGGAGCAAAATGATATTGGCCATATCATGTCACTATTTGATTGGATGTGATGTTTATCATGTTTTACATCTTATTTGCTTAGAACAACGGTAGCATAAATAAGATGATCCCTCGCAATAATTTCAAGAAAGTGTTCCCCCTAACTGTGCACCGTTGCTAAGGTCCGTTGTTCCGAAGCACCACGTGATGATCGGGTGTGATAGGTTCTAACATTCGCATACAACGGGTGTAAGCCAGATTTACACACGCAATACACTTAGGTTGACTTGACGGGCCTAGCATGTACAGACATGGCCTCGGAACACGGAAGACCGAAAGGTCGAACATGAGTCGTATAGAAGATACGATCAACATGAAGATGTTCACCGATGATGACTAGTCCGTCTCACGTGATGATCGTACACGGCCTAGTTGACTCAGATCATGTATCACTTAGATGACTAGAGGGATGTCAATCTGAGTGGGAGTTCAATAAATAATTTGATTAGATGAACTTACTTATCATGAAGATAGTCTAAAACTTCGCAATATGTCTTTTAGATCAAATGGCCCATGCTAATGTTGCCCTCAACTTCAACGCGTTCCTAGAGAAAACCAAGCTGAAAGACGATGGCAGCAACTACACGGACTGGGTCCGTAACCTGAATATTATCCTCATAGCTGCCAAGAAAACATATGTCCTTGAAGCACCGCTAGGTGAAGCACCTGTTTTCCCAGCAACTCAAGACGTTATGAACACCTGGCAGTCGCGTAGTGATGATTACTCCCTGGTTCAATGCGGCATGCTTTACAGTTTAGAACCGGGGCTCCAAAAGCGTTTTGAGCAGCACGGAGCATATGAGATGTTCCAAGAGCTGAAAATGGTTTTCCAAGCTCATGCCTGGGTTGAGAGATATGAAGTCTCCGACAAGTTCTACAGTTGTAGGATGGAGGATAATAGTTCTGTCAGCGAGCACATACTCAAAATGTCTGGGTTGCACAACTGCTTGTCTCAGCTGGGAGTTAATCTCCCGGATGACGCAGTCGTTGACAGAATCCTTCAGTCGCTCCCACCTAGCTACAAGAGCTTTGGGATGAATTTAAATATGCAGGGGATGGAGAAAACCATTCCTGAGGTATATTCAATGCTGAAATCAGCAGAGGTGGAGATCAAAAAGGAAAATCAAGTGTTGATGGTCAATAAAACGACTAGTTTCAAGAAAGGCAAGGGTAAGAAGAACTTCAAGAAGGACGGCAAGGGAGTTGCCGCACCCGCTAAGCAAGCTGTCGGGAAGAAGCCAAAGCATGGACCCAAGCCTGAGACTGAGTGCCTTTATTGCAAGGGAAACGGTCACTGGAAGCGGAACTGCCCCCAGTACTTAGCGGATAAGAAGGCCGGCAATACCAAAGGTATATATGATATACATGTTATTGATGTGTACCTTACCAGCACTCGTAGTAGCTCTTGGGTATTTGATACTGGTGCGGTTGCTCATATTTGTAACTCAAAACAGGAGCTGCGGAATAAGCGGAGACTGGCGAAGGACGAGGTGACGATGAGCGTCGGGAATGGTTCCAAGGCCGATGTGATCGCCGTCGGCACGCTGCCTCTACATTTACCTACAGTATTAGTTTTAAACCTCAATAATTGTTATTTAGTGCCAGCTTTGAGCATGAACATTGTATCTGGATCTCGTTTAATGCGAGATGCCTACTCATTTAAATCCGAGAATAATGGTTGTTCCATTTATATGAGAGATATGTTTTATGGTCATGCCCCGCTGGTCAATGGTTTATTCTTGTTTAATCTCGAACATGATGTTACACATGTTCATAGTGTGAATACCAAGAAGTGTAAGGTTGATAATGATAGTCCCACATACTTGTGGCAGTGCCGCCTTGGTCACATTGGTGTCAAATGCATGAAGAAACTCCATGCAGATGGACTTTTGGAGTCTCTTGATTATGAATCATTTGACACGTGCGAGCCATGCCTCATGGGCAAAATGACCAAGACTCCGTTCTCCAGAACAATGGAGCGAGCAACCAACTTATTGGAAATCATACATACCGATGTGTGCGGTCCAATGAGCGTTGAGGCTCGCGGTGGCTATCGTTATGTTCTCACCCTCACTGATGACTTGAGTAGATATGGGTATGTCTACTTAATGACACACAAGTCTGAGACCTTTGAAAAGTTCAAGGAATTTTAGAATGAGGTTGAGAATCAACGTGACAGGAAAATAAAGTTCTTATGATCAGATCGTGGGGGAGATTATTTGAGTCATGAATTTGGCACACACTTAAGGAAATGTGGAATTATTTCACAACTCACGTCGCCCGGAACACCTTAGCATAATGGTGTGTCCGAACATCGTAATCGCACTCTATTAGATATGGCGCGATCTATGATGTCTCTTACCAATCTACCGCTATCATTTTGGGGTTATGCTTTAGAGACTGCCGCATTCAATTTAAATAGGGCTCCGTCGAAATCCGTTGAGACGACACCATATGAATTATGGTTTGGAAAGAAACCTAAGCTGTCGTTTCTGGAAGTTTGGGGATGCGATGCTTATGTCAAGAAACTTCAACCTAAAAAGCCCGAACCCAAGTCGGAAACATGCGTATTCATAGGATACCCTAAGGAAACTATTGGGTATATCTTCTACCTCAGATCCGAAGGCAAGATCTTTGTTGCCAAGAATGGACCCTTTCTAGAGAAAGAGTTTCTCACAAAGAAGTAAGTGGGAGGAAAGTAGAACTTGATGAAGTACTGCCTCTTGAACCGGAAAATAGCGCAGCTCAAGAAAATGTTTCTATGGTGCCTGCACCGACTAGAGAGGAAGTTAATGATGATGATCAAGGAACTTCGGATCAAGTTACTATTGAACTTCGTAGGTCCACAAGGATACGTTCCACACCAGAATGGTATGGCAACTCTTTCCTAGAAATAATGTTGTTAGACAACGGTGAACCTTCGAACTATGAAGAAGCGATGGCGGGCCCAGATTCCAACAAATGGGTTGAAGCCATGAAATCCGAGATAGGATCCATGTATGAAAACAAAGTATGGACTTTGACAGACTTGCCCGATGATCGGCGAGCCATAGAAAATAAATGGATCTTTAAGAAGAAGACGGACGCGGATGGCAATGTGACCATCTATAAAGCTTGGCTTGTCGCTAAGGGTTATCGACAAGTTCAAGGGGTTGACTATGATGAGACCTTCCGGCCCGCAGCAAAGCTGAAGTCCGTCAGAATCATGTTAGCAATTTCCGCATTCTATGATTATGAGATATGGCAAATGGACGTCAAAACGGCATTCCTTAATGGTTTCCTTAAGGAAGAATTGTATATGATGCAGCCAGAAGGTTTTGTCTATCCTAAGAATGCTGACAAGGTATGCAAGCTCCAGCGCTCAATCTATGGGCTGGTGCAAGCATCTCGGAGTTGGAACATTCACTTTGATGAGATGATCAAAGCGTTTGGGTTTACGCAGATATATGGAGAAGCCTGTGTTTACAAGAAAGTGAGTGGGAGGTCTGTAGCATTTCTCATATTATATGTGGATGACATACTATTGATGGGAAATGATATAGAACTCTTGGAAAGCATAAAGGCCTACTTGAATAAGTGTTTTTCAATGAAGGACCTTGGAGAAGCCGCTTATATATTAGGCATCAAGATCTATAGAGATAGATCGAGACACCTCATTGGTCTTTCACAAAGCACATACCTTGACAAGATATTGAAGAAGTTCAATATGGATCAGTCCAAGAAGGGGTTCTTTCCTGTATTGCAAGGTGTCAGATTGAGCACGGCTCAATGCTCGACCATGGTAGAAGATAGAGAAAAGATGAGTGTCATCCCCTATGCCTTGGCCATAGGGTCTATTATGTATGCCATGTTGTGTACCAGACCTGATGTAAACCTTGCCGTAAGTTTGGTAGGAAGGTACCAAAGTAATCCCGGCATGGAACACTGGACAACGGTCAAGAATATCCCAAAGTACCTAAAAAGGACTAAGGATATGTTTCTCGTTTATGGAGGTGACGAAGAGCTCGTCGTAAAGTGTTACGTCGATGCTAGCTTCGACACAGATCTGGATGACTCGAAGTCACAAACCGGGTACGTGTATATTTTGAATGGTGGGGCGGTCAGCTAGTGTAGTTGCAAGCAAAGCATCGTGGCGGGGTCTACATGTGAAGCGGAGTACATGGCAGCCTCGGAGGCAGCACATGAAGCAATCTGGATGAAGGAGTTCATTACCGACCTAGGAGTTATTCCCAATGCGTCGGGCCCGATGGCTCTCTTCTGTGACAACACTGGAGCTATTGCCCTGGCCAAGGAGCCCAGGTTTCACAAGAAGACCAGGCATATCAAGCATAGCTTCAACTCCATTCGTGAAAATGTTCAAGATGGAGACATAGATATTTTTAAAGTGCATACGGACCTGAATATCGCAGATCCGTTGACTAAACCTCTTACACGAGCAAAACATGATCAACACCAGAACTCTATGGGTGTTCGATTCATCACAATGTAACTAGATTATTGACTCTAGTGCAAGTGGGAGGCTGTTGGAAATATGCCCTAGAGGCAATAATAAAATGGTTATTATTATATTTCCTTGTTCATGATAATTGTCTATTGTTCATGCTATAATTGTGTTATCCGGAAATCGTAATACATGTGTGAATACATAGACCACAACATGTACCTAGTGAGCCTCTAGTTGACTAGCTCGTTGATCAATAGATGGTTACTGTTTTCTGACCATGGACATTGGATGTCGTTGATAATGGGATCACATCATTGGGAGAATGATGTGATGGACAAGACCCAATCCTAAGCATAGCACAAGATCGTGTAGTTCGTCTGCTAAAGCTTTTCTAATGTCAAGTATCATTTCCTTAGACCATGAGATTGTGCAACTCCCGGATACCGTAGGAATGCTTTGGGTGTGCCAAACTTCACAACGTAACATGGAGGCTATAAAGGCACACTACGGGTATCTCCGAAAGTGTCTGTTGAGTTGGCACGAATCGAGACTGGGATTTTTCACTTCATGTGACGGAGAGGTATCTCTGGCACCACTCGGTAAGACATCATCAAAATGAGCTCAATGTGATCAAGAAGCTGATTACGAGATGATGTGTTACGGAACGAGTAAAGAGACTTGCTGGTAACGAGATTGAACAAGGTATAGGGATAATGACGATCGAATCTCGGGCAAGTATCATACCAGTGGACAAAGGGAATTGTATACAGGATTGATCGAATCCCCGCCATCGTGGTTCATCCGATGAGATCATCGTGGAACATGTGGGAGCCAACATGGGTATCCAGATCCTGCTGTTGGTTATTGGCCAGAGAGATGTCTCGGTCATGTCTGCATGATTCCTGAACCCGTAGGGTCTATACACTTAAGGTTCGGTGACGCTAGAGTTGTTATGGGAAATAGTATGCAGTTACCGAATGTTGTTCGAAGTCCCCGACGAGATCCCGGACGTCACGAGGAGTTCCGTAATTGTCCGGAGGTGAATATTTATATATGGGAAGTCATCATACGGTCACCGGAAGTGTTCGGGGGTTTATCGATATTATACCGGGACCACCGAAGGTGTTCTGGGGGTCCACTGAGAGGGTCCACCTGCCCCGGAGGGCCCTATGGGCTGTATGTGGAAGGGAACCTGCCTCGGAGGGCCCTATGGGCTGTATGGGCCTAGGGTTTGGGGGGAACCCTAAAGGGGGCGCCCCCCTTGGCTTGGGGGGCAAGCCCCCTCCCCTTGGCCGCCGCCCCCTCTAGATCTCATCTAGAGGGGCCGACCCCCTTCCCCCTTCACCCTATAAATAGTGGGGTGGAGGGAGGGCAGCAAAACCACTTCCAAGGCGTAGCCCTCCCTCTCCCAACACCTCCTCCTTCATTGAGCTTGGCGAAGCCCTGCCGGAGAACTGCGAGCTCCACCACCATGCCATCGTGCTGCTAGAGTTCTACCCCAAATTATCCTTCCCCCTTACTGGATCAAGAAGGAGGAGATGTCCCTGGGCTGTACGTGTGTTGAACGCGGAGGCGCCGTTGTTCGGCGCTTAGATCGGAATCAACCGCGATCTGAATCGCTGCGAGTACGACTCCTTCATCCACGTTCTTGTAACGCTTTCGTTTCACGATCTTCATGGGTATGAAGATACACTCCCCTCTCTCTCGTTTCTAGTCTCTCCATAGATTGATCTTGGTGATGCATATAATTTTTTTTAATTTCTGCAATGATCCCCAACATCCCTTACTAAAATTTCAAGGTATAAGTGTTCTCCCTGAGTATGCACCGTTGCGACAGTTCTTCATGCTGAGATACCATGTGATGATCGGGTGTGATAAGCTCTACGTTCACATACAACGGGTGCAAGCCAGTTTTGCACATGCAGAATACTTTGGTTAAAATTGACGAGCCTAGCATATGCAGGTATGGCCTCGGAACACTGAGACTGAAAGGTCAAACATGAATCATATAGTAGATATTATCAACATAGTGGTGTTCACCATTGAAAACTACTCCATCTCACGTGATGATCGGACATGGTTTAGTTGATTTTGATCACGTGGTCATTTAGATGACAAGAGGGATGTCTATCCAAGTGGGAGTTCATAAGTAATATGATTAATTGAACTTTAATTTATCATGAACATAGTCCTGATAGTATTTGCATATCTATGTTGTAGATCAATTGCTCGCGTATAGCTTCCCCATTTATTTTTGATATGTTCCTAGAGAAAACTAAGTTGAAAGATGATAGTAGCAATGATGCGGACTAGGTCCATGATCTGAGGATTATCCTCATTGCTGCATAGAAGAATTATGTCCTTGATGCATAGCTAGGTGACAGACCTATTGCAGGAGCAGATGTTGACGTTATGAACGTTTGGCAAAGCTCAGTATGATGACTACTTGATAGTTTAGTGCACCATGCTTTACGGCTTAGAACCATGTAACACCCACGATGCGACTATATCTCCCACGTGTCGGGGCACGACTTAGAGGCATAGCCGCATGGTAGGTTTGTCGCAAGAGGGGTAATCTTCACACAATCCCATGTACTGAATGAGAAAGGGATAAAGAGTTGGATTACAATCACCACTTCAGGCAAATACAAGTTAAGCATACATCATACAGAATACAATCAAAGGTCCGACTACGGAACCAAAATAAAAGAAGACAACCCCAAATGCTAGATCCCCGACCATCCCAACTGGGCTCCACTACTAATCGACTGGAAATGAAACAACACAACAGACAAGATCTTCAACGAGGTCCCACTTGAGCTCGGTTGCATCATCTGCACTGGTATCGTCTGCACCCGCAACTATTTGGAATTATCTGTGAGCCACGAGGACTCAACAATCTCACACCCGCGAGATCAAGACTATTTAAGCTTATGGGTAGGAAAGGGGTGATGAGGTAGAGCTGCAGCAAGCGCTAAGCAAAAATGTAGGCTAACATACGCAAATGAGAGCGAGAAGAGAAGCAACGCGGCGGTCGTGAACTACAAGTGATCAAGAAGTGATCCTGAAACTACTTACGTTCAAGCATAACACAAGAACCGTGTTCACTTCCCGGACTCCGTTGAAAAGAGACCATCACAGCTACACACGCGGTTGATGCATTTTAATTAAGTTAAGTGTCAAGTTCTCTACAACCGGATATTAACAAATTCCCATCTGCCCATAACCGCGGGCACGACTTTCGAAAGTTCAAACCTTGTAGGGGTGTCCCAACTTAGCCCATCACAAGCTCTCACGGTCAACGAAGGATATTCCTTCTCCTGAGATGATCCGATCAGTCTCGGAATCCCGGTTACAAGACATTTCGACAATGGTAAAACAAGACCAGCAAGACCGCCCGATGCGCCGACATCCCGATAGGAGCTGCACATATCTCGTTCTCAGGGCAACACCAGATAAGCTAAGTGTACAGGTACCAACATATCCCAAGTTGCCAAGGGACGGTCCCACACGATGCTCTAGTTTGGACCAACACTTAGAGAAGCACTGGCCCGGGGGGGTTAAAATAAGATGACCCTCGTGTTAATTACTCCCAAAGTAAAGGTATAGGTTGTTAAGCAAATGTAAAACCAAGGTTGGGCCTTGCTGGAGGAGTTTTATTCAAAGCGAACTGCCAAGGGGTTCCCATAACACCCAACCGCGTAAGGAACGCCAAATCAAGGAACATAACACCGGTATGACGGAAACTAGGGCGGCAAGAGTGTAACAAAACACCAGACATAAGGCCGAGCCTTCCACCCTTTACCAAGTATATAGATGCATTAAAGTAAATACGATATAATAATGATATCCCAACAATATCCATGTTCCAACAAGGAACAAACTTCATCTTCACCTGCAACTAGCAACACTATAAGAGGGGCTGAGCAAAAGCGGTAACATAGCCAAACAACGGTTTGCTAGGTAAGGTGGGTTAGAGGCTTGTCAAGGCAATATGGGAGGCATGATATAGCAAGTGGTAGGTATCGCGACATAGCAATAGTGTGAACAATTATCAAGCAAAGATAGAAGTGATTTCGAGGGTATGGTCATCTTGCCTGAAATCCCGCAAGAATGAAGAACGAGTCCATGAAGAAGACAAACGGACGTAGTCGAACGAACTTCACAACTTCGGAACGGAACCGAAGCTAATGAGAGAAGGAACCCGGAAAGAAGCAAACAACATGGTAAACAACCATCACATAAACATGGCATGATGCACAACCAAGTATGATGCATGTCCGGTTTAATGAGGCATGGCATGTCAAAGTGCACAAACAATACTACAAACTAAGTGGAGCTCAATATGCAATGAGTTGCATATTGACGGAACACCACATTCAAGTTATTTAGTTCGATCTCATTTATGTACCCAACAATATTAAGTGTTGATTAACATGGCAAGAGGTGAAGCATAATTAAACTAACTATCTAGTCAAGTTTAAATGAGGCCGGAAACAACAAACAACAATTCCGGAAAATCCTCATGTGCAAATTATGGATTTGGTACTGTTCTGCCCTAAACCATATTTTATTGTTGTTAAGCATGCAAAGTAAGTACATCATGTTAATCTATGCATTTTCTACCCCATTTACATATAAAGATTATTAAATTTGAAGCTACGGTTATTTAGATATGAAATAAAGCATTTTAGCATGGCAATATGCAAAATAAACACAAACAGCATTTTAAACATTTTTTATCATGGTTGAAAGTTGCATATTATGAAACTAGATGAATTTCTAAGCATTTTGCATATCAAGTTTGTTTAATTCTGATGCACAGTTTGTGAGATATGATATGCATGAAGTTTAGGGGCTATATTGTAAAATTGTTTTACTGGATTAAATAGCAAAATCCCAGGCGCTGGAAAAAAACATACGCGGGCTGGAACTGGAATAGGAGCACGGGCGCGGAATATAATGTTGCGCCCAGTGCGTTGGATAGGGGGGGGGGCAGCTCACCAGGGGCCCAGAGGCCGACTCTGGAACTGGGCCAAGCAGGATGCCGCAGCTAGGCTTTGGGAGAGGGGCGCGCTGGGCCGACGGGGAAGCAGCGCGGCCCACCGGACCTGACCTAAGCGGTCAACGCGGCTGCAGGCTCTCTTCGACTCGTTCCCACAGCAGGGATCGAGCAGAAGCTCGATGCGGACGGCGGCGGCGAAGAGCTCGCCGGATCCACCTGGTCCGGGCGAGGCAGCGGCAGGGGAGGCCGGAAACGGGCAGGACGACAGCGGCGGCACCCAGATTCGGCGACCATGGGGGACCTTGAACATGGCGGCAGAGAGAGATAGAGAGAGAGGTTAGAGGGAGGAGGAGAAAGAGGCGGTCAGGGAAGGAGCAGGGCGGTGGGGTACTGGCCTGGTCGGCTTGTCCGACGACGACGCTCACCGGCGACTAGGTAAGGAGGAGGAGGAGGTTCGGCCGGCGCGTGGATGCCCCAGATCGAGCGGGAGGAGCTCAGGAGGCTCTCCCGATCCTGAACGAGCAGAGCGCTCGTGAGCGGCAGCGGTTCGGGCTAGGCGGGCTGTGCCCGCGCCTGGCAGGCCTGCGGTGGGGGAAGCCGGTTGGGGAGGCGAGGTGGTGGCGTGGGAGTGGTTGGCAGGTGCGGGGTGGCGACGTGGCGCGCCCGGATTGGTCCGGGGCGCGCGGGCGGCGGCGCCAAGTGGCAGGGAGCGGCTGGGCGGCGCCGGAAATCGAGGAGGAGGGGGTTGGCTGCTGCTGGAGGCGGCGAATCTAGGGAGAAAGGGGTCTATGGGTAGGGGAAGAGCTAGGTTTGACCAAAAATGGACTAGGGGCTGTTTATATAGGGTAGGTGGCTAGGGTTAGGAGGTTAGGAGGGGTTTTTGGACCCTCCGATCACAATCCGATGGCTCCGGTCGGAGGGGGGGGGGTTGGTGGGATGTGAAGAGGAGTTTTGGGCTGAGATGAGATGGAATGAGTGCAGCCCGGCAACTGTTTCCGGAGACCGAAAATGTCCGATGATAGACCGACTATACTGCCGCTATAGTTAACCGTTGGGGCATCAAACGGACTCCGAATGTGATGAAACTTGGCAGGCGACCTACTAATAACAAAACAACACCGCACGCCAACTTTCATCCCATTCCGGGAACATTTTCCATCCACCTATAAAATAATATTTCGGACGTGCCGCGGGCGCATGCAAGTGTGTCTGGGCTCAGGACGAATACCGGAAAGAACTGGGAGACCCGGACGGATGCAAGTTTTGAAAACATGATCATGCAATGCACATGATGCAAAGATGAATGCAACGAGCCAAACAAAACACACGACGAAACTTGGAAAAACATGGAAGGCATCTGAAGCTCCGGTCTTGGGGCGTTACAACACTCCACCACTACAAGAGGATCTCGTCCCGAGATCTAGGATGGCACCGGGGAAAACGGAAGAGGAAGGGGAAGAGGTAAAACTAAGTTGCTTTTTTGACAAATGAGTGAAACCAAAGAACCTTGAGAGGTTGAACAAATCGAAAGAAAGAATACAACAAAGATGAACAAAGTTGAAAACACTCCGTTAGAAAAGAGGAACAAGGAACCTTACTAGAACCTTGTAGGTTGAAAGACATAAGAAAAGGGGTTGCAATGGGCAAGAAGTACATGCAAGCACTCCGGTCAAAATGAGGAGTACAAGGAACGATAAGGATCCATTACGACAACACTCCGGTTGGAAAAGGAAGGTAAAGAATATGAGGTTGGCACAAAGAAAGCACTTGGATGAGAATCCGGTTAGAAGAGGAATGATAGACACGACACTCCGGTTAAACAAGATAGAGAAAGAATAAGAATGATATAATTTGGACAACACTCCGACTGTAAATGGAAGGAATTGAACATGAACTTGACAATATGAGAGTATGCTTGATGAAATGAACAACACACTGCCTCCGGAACTATTGAAAGAACGGCACAAGTGGTAAGAAAGATTTCAGACAGCACTCCGGTTGAGAAGGGAGGCAAAACTTGACAAAATGGGAAGAACTTGAAAAGAGGGGATTACACTCCGGTTGAATGGATAAGCAAAGGAAAGAAGATGATCTTTGACAAAAATGAGATGATGGGTTGAATAGAACAACATTACAAAGCCTCCGGAAATATAAAAGAATGGAATTAAAGGAACGGAGAAGAACACAACATCTTCTACCTCAAATGAGCTTGAAAAAGCATCTTTAGGAGAAGGGTCGAACGGAGTTTTTGGAAAACAGACAACGAAACGAAGAAAACTTGTGGTGGGCTTAAGGAAAAACTTCTCAAAATTATGAGGTGAAATTCTGGCACTAATGGAAACAATTGCTTTCTTGGGAGCAACGAAGAGATGAAAACTTCTTTCATCGCGAGAATAGGAAGAAACTTGGATTATTGATAAGCACCACAATAGCAACATTCCTTAGGGAAGGCTTTAGGTGAAATATAACCCAAGATAATTCCAACGAAGATATTAATTGGTTGAAAGGTCTCTTGAACGAAGAGAAAATGATGGATTTAGAATATGTCCTTCTTGACATTTGAGAATCGTGAAACAACGAAGGGAAATTGTCAAGAAGGACATAACACCACCTCAAAAGATGAGATATGAAAGAATTGCACTTTGGAATGCAAGATGAATAATGCTTGAACTCCTCAAAACAAGACATGTGTTGAACACCATGTTTATTTGAGAGTATAGCTTGGCGGATCTTAACTTCGAGAGAAAATCTTGAGGATAATTGCAGAATGAAAGGAATCCTTGACGAACCACCATGTAGAGCCTCCATGAAGAACTCCGGTAATAAAAAGATGATAAAAAAGAAAGAGAAGTTGAAAACACAAGGTGAATCCTTGCAATGATTTAGATGGAGCTTCGCAATGACATAACCGAGAAAACTTGGGAGTCCGGAAAGAAAGATGAACAACCGAAAACAAGAATTTTGATGAACCTCAGGAATAAGGAATTGAATCATTTGGATGAAACAAGAATAAGAATTACATTATGCTCATCCTTCACCAATTTAGATTGATGACAAGCAACAGATTTGGCATACTACTTCTTCTCATTGAAAAGGATTAAGATAGATATTGTGCAAACTTGAGAATGTCTTCGACGAACCACCGAAAGGATTGAAACAACGAATAAATTGATATGAAAACCAAGGAAGAGAAATCTTGAACAAACCACCGTAAGAATTGAAAATGAACGTCGCAAAGGCACAATTCACCGGGAAAATTGGAAAATGAATGAAGATACTTGAAGGAATTTAGATACATGAGAACGAATAGATCACGAGCTGATTAGAGAATATTTGAATGATGCACCGGTAATATTTGGAGAACGAGAGCTGAAAGCTGGAATGAATAATTCTGAGATGATGGGCTCCGGAGAATCAAACTGAAAAGACTCCTGAATTGCTCCGGATGGGTGAAAAGAATTCTCACAATTGGAAATAATTATGAGAGGATGGCATCAAGCTAGAACCATGATTCTTGAAGAGAATGGAGCAAGATTTAAGAGAAACTCTTCTTCAGTCCTCACAAACGCGAGAATGATGACGAGAAACACCACCATGATTTGTTGAGGCACTCCTGAATGAAAATTAGAAAGGTTGAACCAACAACGAAAAGAATTTGATAGATCTTGGAGAAAGACATTTGACTGATGCAAATCATTCTTACGTCAAACTTTGAAATGAATTTGAGAATAATTCCGAGAAAATTAGAATAGTCAGGTAAGATCCTGGGAAAAGACCTATGGGTTAGGGCCCACTCAAAAGACACACCGTTGGAAATGATTTTGAAGGAGAGATTGCACCGGTTGAATTAAATGGCTTGAAAGAGATAACAACCTCGAAAGAGCTTGAACGAATGCAGAGTGGAAACGCGAATCTTTGAGATATCTTCAGCACTCCGAAATAATTGAATAGCGAGAAGTGGAATCATAATGAGGTGCACCAGCATGAGAAAGCATTTGGAACGAGGAAAAGATATGATCGACAAAGCTTGAATTTAATCCACCGAAGAAGAAAACGAGTGAAGAGTGACGAACTTGAGGCTTCCTTAGTATCTTCATGAGAATCACTGGATAAGAACATTGACTAAAAAGAGTGAAGAGACTTCACATGAATAAAATGGATACTTGATTAAGATATCTGAATCCTTGAAGAAAAAGGGTGGGAGGGCGGGAAAAACAAAGACAACTTGGGACGAATGAAACAAACACCGTTGAGAATACTTAGAGTTGGTCTTGCGAATGTTGAAAATGATCGGATCCACTTGAAGAGAAACGCGCTGGTTGAAAAAGAATTAACATGACAACATCGATGATCAAGAAGGATTGGTATTCACATAGAAGTATGAGAACAACATTTAGAAAAGGTATGGAATCAACACTTGACTTCGAAGCAACTCGAATACCACAACTGAAAACAAAACAAAGGATTGTCTTGCAGAATAAGCCGGAAACAAACATATGATAGATCCCATATCGTATCATGTGTCTGTTGGAAAGAATTCCTACGAGCTACTTGAATTCCCACTTATAAACTCCTGAAACTTTCTGGTTATGCAATCAGGTGTTGGGGATACATGGGAAGCATAATATCTCACCCAAACTAACAATACCTACATCCAGCTGTATCCATCCTTCAACACATAACCAAGAAACCTTCGGAAATCATTTACCTCAACCTTCAAAAAGCATCCGTTATACGAGTTATGGCAATACTCCCGAACTCCTGCCCCAGTACTGGGTGGCGTCGAGGTTATCTCACCGAAAACTGCATAAAAGAGATTTTCGATGTCGGCTAACTCCGGTATTCCAGAACTGCAACGATAAAATTGTGACGACAACACCTCGGAGCTCAACTCCCCGGGACACTGCCACAACCCCTAAATGTCAGGAGGCACCAAGAACAATGTTCTCGTCACAAAACCATCGGGACGATTCCAAGATACCCGCGTGATCCTAAATTCTTTTTAGTGAAATTTGAGGAGAGAAGAGTCAAACTCTACATCAGGAGGCCTCACCAGAGCAACGAAGGGACTGAGGAGTAAAAAGAATCCTACTCTCCGATATATATATTCCTAAGACTCAAAACATTTTGTTCTAGACTCAACAACGTCAGCGATTCGGTCAAGCAGGGGGCTCCTAAGTCGGGGATGGCTCTGATTACCAACTTGCACTACAAAAAAAATACACTTCCGTGATGATACGTGTTTGTCACAGTAGGTCGCATTTTTTGTCATGCATGTACATCCATGACAAATTTATGACAGAATCAAGATAGTCATACCTGTGCTGTCATAGAATTGTTCCATGACATTACCAAAATTATCATCACGGAAGCGTCCATTTCCATGACGATAAATCGCGCGTCACAGAAGTGCTTTTGTCAAGGGTGACCGACACATGGCATCCACCGTAACGGAACACCGTTAAGCTATCGGGTCGGGTTTTGGATCCGATAACCCATTAACATCCCTGACCAATGGGGATTTTCCACGTGTAAAATCATCATTGGCTGGAGGAAACACGTGTCGGCTCATCGTCGGGACAGATGTCATCCACTCATTGGACAGAAGGCGCCTATGATACGTTGACACGTGGCACAGCCCAACAGAGGCCCATTCCTGTGAAAAGGCTGGCCCGTTTGACTTGGTCAAAAGGTGGCGGGCCGGCCCATGGAAAGCCTGTTAACGGCCTATTCGCATATAGCCCATTGACAGCCCGCTAACCCAAGGCCCGTTATGCCCTATCCGAATTAGGCCCAGTAGCATCATCTGGGCCATCCAATATGATTCCAGCCCATTTTCACTTCTGGCCCATGTATGGCCCATGACGTCTTTCGGCCCATATGAGGCCCTATGTAACTCTTGGCCTATTGACGACCCATGGTGAAACTGGCCCGTAATGAACAGTGTATCACTTTACACCCATTAACGGCCCGTGTTGAAACTGGCCCGTAATGAACAATGTATCACTTTATACCCATTAACGGCCCGTTATTCCATTGGGCCGTCTCCAGCCCATGTTATCTTTCGGCCTTCTCAGAGCCCATTTATTCTTGGGCTCATTTCTAGCATTCATTTACTTACGGCCCGTTACTGTCATTTTCTGCTTGTGGGACAAATTCAGCCCGTGGTTACAGTTGGCCCGTTTGTGGTCTGTTAATACGTTGGGCCATTTTCATAGCGTCATCAAATACGGCCTATTAACGATGGCCCATTATGGTCGGCCCATGAATGGACGATTCCAACTCTAGCCCGTTTTACGGCCAGAATGCGGTCTGTTTGGCCTATGTTTGGCCAATCGATCATACGGCCCGTATAAGGCCCATTGATGATACGACCCGTTGAGGGCCATTGATGATACGTCCCGTAGAAGGCCCATTGTTTCTACGGCCCATAGAAGGCCCACTGTTTCTACATCCCATAGAAGGCCCATTGTTTCTACGGCCCGTAGGAGGCGCAGTGTCACTACAGTAAATATTAGCCCATGGTTATTGTGGCCTAGTTTAAAAAAATAGGTTACTGCAGCCACTAGCAAACCGCAGAAAAAGAACTGCACTGACTACAAGCAAAAAAAATATAAACAAGACAACAAGGAAATAAATAAGCAATCAACTTACACTAGGCTATCACGGCTATTACACATATTACATCCACTGGGCATCAAAGTTCGCCACCAGTGAAAATATAGGGAACACAGCAGCATATAAACGCCGCAACAAAACAAGTCCAGAACTGAAACCACTTCAGAAGAGCTCAAGAAACAATATCCTGGGTACCCATAATGCTGGCAAGATGCTTAGCAAGCTTATTAACTTTCTCTTGTTTGGCGCTTAAGTCCTCTAGCGCTTGCTGTTGCACTAGAAAGTATGCATCTGAATTCTGCAGGGACTTCCTCAGTCCTTCGGCTTCCCGTCGCATAACATATGATCGATGTATTTCAACTTAAAGTTGAGACTCAAGAAGACGAACTGATTCAGGCAATGAGTTCGAAGAGATGGTGCCAGCAGTGGTAGCCAGTAACTCGGACACTACATCAAGACAGGACTTTGGGGTTGTCTTAGTGTCTTCAATATAGTTTTTATCAGCTTTCTTGGAGACCAACAGGGATGTCTCGCTATCTTGAACCTTATCTGCATTACTTCCTTTACCATTGCATAAAAAGGTACTCTTCTCCAATATTTTATCCGCGTTCTAAAAGAGAAACAAACAAACACATCTCAGGTTTACAATGTAGTATATGAAACTCATTTTGGTAAACCAGTTCAGTAGTAAGGTGGATAGGATAAAAGCATGAAACAAACATATATCTATCTAGTATGGTCACTGTATGGTCTATATCATTCTAGTTTATGTTGCCAAATCAAGATAGATATAGTTCGAATCATATCTTTTTAAGACAAAGCATCATAGACAGAATATAAGTGTGGGAAACTACACAGCAATAACAACACTTGTAATGTGCATGGCATGAGAACATAACTATTTATTCAATTGAAACTGAAATCAACATAGAGCAAGTTACAACAGCAAACAACCAAACACGTTGAAGAAACAGGTTTAAAACATACCTGTTGCGCCATTGGAGTTTCAATTGCATCCTTAAAATTTGAAATTAGTTGGTATCAGTAAATACAGTGATGCAAGAGCAAAATAGTATGAACCATAGCTACAGAACCTGACCTGAGAACAATTCTTCTTCTGCTTTAAGCGTTGACTTCGGGTTCAGAGTGGTGGTCCTCGTGATTTGGGCACTGCAGTTGCCTTACTTACTACTCGTGTTTGGGTGCTCTGTGGTGGGTGTCTATCTACTGGGGTTGGGGTTAGAAGGGGCGTAGCTGGTTCTCTGTCCAACTGGGTAGGGGTACAATCTGCATGAGTGTGGGTTATGTGTGGTGGGGCTGGTTCTTGGGCAAGTACAACCATGGTTCTATCTGCATCGACAGGTAGCACGATCTTTTCTGAAGACCGTGTTTTTACTCCCGCAGATACTGCCATCACTCCCTCCAATTGAAATGGCTGATAAACAAGAAAATTAATTGAATGTACAGACATTGTAAGATAGACAGGTGCAATGGATAGTAGGGAAGAAAACAGGGCATGAAATAATTCACATTTATGTTGTCTAAGCAAACAGAATAGCAGGACATAATTTCACATATATGATGGCTCATTAAACAGGATAGCATGACACAATTTCACATGTATGATGGCTAACTAAACAGGATAGAATGACATACTTCTAAATATGATGACTATGTAAACAGGATGACATGATATAACTATACGATGTGTCTATTAAAGTGGTTGGCATGCCATAAATCACAAACATGCCGTCGATGGAAACATGATGACATGATATAATTCATGGATAGAATGACATAATTTAAATATGATGACTATGTAAATAGGATGGGATGATATAACTATATTATGTCTTTAGAAAATGGGTTGGCATGCCATAATTCAGATACATGCTGTCTATGTAAACATCATGGCATGACATAATTCAAATATATGATTTATATACTAAGGAAGTGAGCAGAGGGCAATCGCATATATGATGTGTCAACTAAGGAGATGGCATTCAATATTGTGTATATGATGTAAAAACTAAGCATTGCAATACAACATATGCATTATATGAGTAATATAACCCTGCCAAGTTTGAGCATACACCTCAGGGGAATAATAGGACTGGTCATCTGCCTCTAAATCCTCCTCTAAAGAGCTATCTGTAACCAGCAAGATATCTGCTTCAGCAGGTAGCATTGTCTACTCTGAAGACCTTGTTTTCGCTCCAGATTTCTCCATCACCAATTCAAATGGCTGATGCACAGGAAGAGCAGTTGAATATACAAACATTGTCGACAAAAGCAATGAGAAATACAAAAAAGGACGGCATGATATAATTCACATCTATGACGCTTACCTAAACAGCATGGCATTGCATAATTCACATACATAATGCCTTGCAACAAGATAACATTGCATAATTCACATATATAATGTCTTGCAACAAGATGACATTGCATAATTCACATATATGGTAATTAGACACTAAACAGGTGGCATTCACACAAAGCATGTCTAAACTAAGGAAATGACATAGCAATGCAAGATACCATACGCACGATATGAGCAACATAACCCTGCCAAGTTAGGGCATGCACCTCGGGAGGGGGGGGGGATATGACTGGTCATCTGTCACTGAATCCTCCTCTGAGGAGCTATCAGTAACCAGCAAGACATGCGCTTCGTCAGATAGCATTGTCTACTCTGAAGACCTTGTTTCCACTCTAGATTTTTCCATGACCGTGCCAAATGGCTGATGCACAGGAAGAGTAATTGAATGTACTAAAATTGTTGACAAATTTAACACGTAATAAAAAATGATGGCATGATATAATTCACATATAAGATGACTGGCTAACCAGGGTGGCATTGCAAAATTCACATATATGATGCCTGGCTAGACAAGATGGCATTGCATGATTCACATATACGATAAAGAAACTAAACATATGGCATTGACACAAAGCATGTCTGAACTAAGTAGACGACATCTTTAATGTATACAGTAAGCAATGCAATGCCCCATATGCATGATATTACCAACATCAACATGCCAAGTTAGAGCGAAGACCTCATGGGGTAAATAGGACTGGTCTTCTCCTTCTAAATCCCCCTCATAACAATTATCTTCCTCTTGATTAGGATCCGAAATGGGTGGAGGGGGGCTGCCTTTGCGCCCACCATGGAACGACGTCTACATGAAATTTTATTGCCACGCAAGGCTCGTCTCTTTTCTCTACATGATCAGTTCCATTGTGTACAATAACTGGCATGCATAGGAATAAAACATAGTGAGATTATGTAAGGAGTGCATGCACAAATCCAGAGTGATGGTAGCAAACTGTGCATAGACCCAAAACCAATGATGGCAGGCAGATAATAGCTTTAGTTAAAAAATACAGATAATGGCTCCTTTAATGTTTGTTTGCACCCAACATGAAACTCATAGTAGACACCAGAGATTAACCAGATAGTACTGATTGCTGCCCCAATATGTACCCCACAACCACTTAAAAACTCAAGTCTGAGCATTAGTTTGGACCTGACTCGGAGTCTAATAGGTGAACACGACGATAATGTAGCATGTCATCATATTAAGCGACACATAACGTAAGAAGACACGAAAGAGTGCGACCTCTCTTGCGGACCCGTGTAGTCCTGAAGGTCATCTGCTCAGTTGATGATGGTAATGCAGTTGCCGTAGCTGCCAGCGGCGGGGAAGAAGATCTGAGGCGGCGAAAGACAGTCTGGAGAGCGGATCCCTGCTGTGGTGAACCCTTCCGTCATTGGAGCAGCTGAGCTAGGGTGGAACACAGCGCCGCAGGAGCAGGACAAACCACACAAGGTTTTCTTTGACACATATTTGTAACAGAAGTAATTGAGTAAGGGCTTCTTTGAATTTGAGGGTTCTAACAATGTAGGGATAGGAAATAAACAGGAATAGGATAGGAATGCATGTGCAAAACAGAGAATTTAAAAACATAGGATTTCTGCCAATCTGGGTGTTTGATTCACAACAATTGGAAGATCACAAGATGCAAAAAAGCATGGTGAGATTAAGTCAAACCACAAGAAAATGTACGGTTATAATGCTATTATGCTACTATCTCTTAGTCTTGTGCTTGATGAATAGGAATATGAAAAGGAGGAGAAGTGGAAATTAGAATTCCTACGGCTTTTCTTTCAAGGAGACACTAAAGGAAGAAATCCTACAGTTTTCCTTTGCTCCATTCCTCTGCACCAAATTCATGAAAAGTAGTACCATAGGAAAATTTCCAATTCCGACGTTTTTCATTCACTTTTCCTTTCAAGCACTGGCGATTCTAGTAGGCAGGCTTGAGCAAGGAAAATCCTACACTAAAAAAATGTTTTTGTGCTACTTCTATTACTTTGGACCCAGGCCACTGCCATACTAGCTCAACTCCCAGGCCCATCGACAAATGCACAGCTCAAACGCGTAGAGATAAATAATGATGGCGTTCAAGAGAGTCCATCACGGATAGCTAAGTTGCCTGGTACCTCACAGCTTGTCATATAGTAGGATAGAATAATCATATTTCCCGTTACTACGAGTGCTCAGTGGACAATATATATAACATGTAGAGTAAAAAAGAGATGCAACAAGTGTACAACCTCTTTGGCGAAGCCATGTCGATCTCAGCGTGATTGGGTTGGCCGGTGAGGATGCTCCGGCTGACTTGGCTGTCGGAGGAGGGGAAGAAGATCTTAGGCGTCTAGAGATGGAGCCCAAGGTACTGCTCGCTGTGATGGAGGGTTTCGTCTTTGGAGCAACTCCGGTGAGTTGTATGACGCCAAGGCTGAAGCAGGACAAGAGAGACAACGCACAACATTAACCTGAGTGGAATTCTAATAGCATCTCCAATACATGACGTAAAATACATAACCACAAAGTGCTAGATGTAAAATACATCAGCCGCTCATCTTTGAACTTAACTGTCGAAACTGAATTTAACTGTCGAAACTGAACTTAACTGTCGAAACTAAACTTAACTATCGAAACTGAATTTTGCCGTCGAAACTGAATTTTGCCGTCGAAACTGAACGCACTAGCAAGGTGAGGCTACACGCCGGTCGACTGACTTTTTTATCTCTGGTCAGTCGTTTTTGCAGCCGTTGGATACGAAATCAAGGGCCTGCGGTTCATCTTCAACCTCCACCCCCCTGAGCCGGCCAAACAGCAGCCCCCCGCCACCCGCGGCCGGCGGTGCGCCGCCCCACCCGCCCCGAAAACACTCCCCATCGCCCCGGCCATCCCTCTAACCCCCCCGTGCCGAGCTTTTTATCCAACAATCCCCACGCCACCGCCCCGCCAATGCCCCGCCACTGCCGGCGACCACCGCCCCATCCTAAACCCTAAGATTGATAGTGGGGTACCTCTCCGGCGAGCCCCCCTCCCCGATGCGGCTGGTTCTTCCTTTACCCCGGCGGCATCGGAGTGAAGTGTAGCTAAATCGGAGCAGCATCGCAAGCAAGAGCAAGAGCGAGAGCAGCAGCGCGAGCAAGAGCAATAGCAAGAGCAGACCAGGTAGGGGACCGGGAGCAAGAGTAGAGCAGCAGCGCGAGTGAGAGCTAAAGCAGCAGCAGGTCCTACTGATGTGGACGTCGCCGCCGAGGGAGCGATGCCGTGGAGGAAGTGGCCGGCAACGCCGCCGTGGATGGAGCCGCGCCGTGTCGGCTCGGGATCGAGCGCCGGCAGCACTGTGAGATCGAACCAAGAAGAAAATGTGGCGATTAGTGTACAACCTCTTTGGTGGCGCCGATTAGGCCGCAGATTCATCCGAGGAAACGGTGATGATGATGCTCTTCCGGTGGTGCAGGTGAAGACAGCGGTGTGGGAATGGAGGTGGCGCGAAAGACGAGGGAAACGTCGGGGCAGCTCCTTGGAGGTGGAGGACGGGGTGGCTGAACCGGCGGGATGATGAGATCGACGATGGATCCTCATCCGGTATGGTGCATGAGGGACGTTGAGGTGTTGCTGTGGACGACGTCGTCGGGGAAGAGGCTCCGGCTGGGTGGCAGACGAAGCAGGGTGTGGGGTTTCATCGCGGGTTTTCGCGGCCTCGGTGTACGAATGGGTGGGCGGATGGGATGGCAGTGGGGAACCATGGCTTAGAGACGCGCTTGTCCGAAATGTGGGGTAAGTTATGAAAGTACCCCCACCGATTTGAGGCGGTTCTTTCGGTTCAGGGGTACCACGGGCATTTCGCGTGTCGGGATTTCACAGGAGGTGGGAGTTTTCGCGCGCGTTGTAATTTCGGAATAGCAAGGCGCGGATTGAGATGGAGGGAGCTGTCGGAGCACAACAAGACAAAGATATATCTTAAATATTTCGGGCTAACAAGGTGCGGGTGGAAGAGGCGGGAGTTTTGCAGCATGATAGACAGAGACGCTAGCTTGAATTTTCGGCATAACAAGGCGCGGCTTGAAATTTCGGAAGAAAAAGCTTAACGTGTACCCAAAAAAGACAATTTGCACCTCAACACGCACAACACACGCACAAACACCATTTAGACTAGAGTAAGGTACACGTGCATTGCACGCATGAGATTTGGCAACCAAATTATGAATAAATACCACATTATAGCAAGCAAGCTTTGAGTCATATATGCATGATGTAGATGTTCGTTTAATTCTTATAGTTCATTTCATTCAAAATCATCTAGTTTTTATAAGAAAGCTAATCTATTTTAAGATTCATGGAATTGTGCGTCATAAGACATAAAGTAAAAACAAATAATGGCAAATCATGTAGAAAAACATTTGGGCAATTCTGATACGGAAGATTCTAGAACAAATAAGAAGTGCTTGTGTTTTGATGTTTGTGCATTATGTTTAAGTTCAACCATGGAGTCTTCTAGATTATACACGTGGCGAAATCTAGTGGAATCTAGATGATATCCAACTGCCAGTAGTGCTCAAATTTGCCATCTTTGGACCATCGGATTCGCCTCATCCAACGACCATCTTTCAAAGTTAAAGTTACCCGCACACAATAGAAAAAATATAATATATATATATATATATATATATATATATATGGGTATAGATATAGATATGTGATGCAAAAGCCGCCCATCATCTCCAATTAGAATAGTGTCTATGCATGGATGTGACGTGGCCAAATGATGTCTGCCATCGGTATCTCAAATTCAAATCAGTCTGACCTTGTTCAATGTGTATACATTACAACATGCTCGTTTCCAAACCACACCGCACAGATCTCCGTTATATTCATGCATGCATGGGTGTCAAACATCAGGATCTCTTATTCAAATATTTGAATTCAACTTTACATTGATTGTGACCTCACATATTCAGCTATTCTTTTACACCCACACAGTAGTCTTCTCTTTATAATTGTACCACTAACTTTCTCTCGTGCATGCATGCACACACACTACCAGTCGGCATTATCCATCGCACGCATACAATCTTTTTCTTCAGGTCGGTCTCGAAGGCACACACCAACACACATCCCCCTCTCCATCATATCGGGCATCCTTTATCTCTCACGCGTGCATGCGCAACGATCGATGTTCCTCTATGTATGTGTGTATATAGCTAGGTCTTTCATAGTTTTCCACACAAACCGATCAATCGATATATCCAATGAGGTCTCACCCTCTTTCCCACGTCCACATCGATCAATCTATACCTCTCTATATAGGATTAACATATATAGATAATACACCCATATTAATTATGTATCCAACGTCCCCCTCTCATCATCCATGCCTTCCGCTTCATCTCTTAGACGCGTGCACAATGGCGAAGAGAGGGGGGAGTAAGGGTCCTGCCCCCCCTAACATCACTATATATCAAGGCTAATATGAATGTGATCATTAGACAATTGCTGCTAAAAATGGTTTAAATTCATGAATTGACCCTTCTCGTAAAGGATTAGCAATGCTTGGCCCCTTAGCTCATTTATTTTTCATGGCTCCGCCACTGCGCGCATCAGCGCACGTGTTCGCCCCCTCTCTCTAAATATCGATGTCGCACTTGTGCATTCCTTCATAGTCTCCCTCCACTCGGCCCCTCGCACCATCTTCTAGCCCCCCACCGGATTTTTCCATATGTACAATCAAGCAGACTCCATGGTTGAACTTAAGCGTAATGCACAAACCTCAAAACAACAGTGGTTCTCTTTTGTTCTAGAATCTTCCGTATCATAACTGCCCAAACTTTTTTCTAGTTGAATTGCCATTATTTATTTTTACTTTATGCTTTACAATGCACAATTCCATGAATCATAAAATAGATTAAGGGCTTCTTTGATTCAAAGGATTCTCAAAGGAATTTTGGAGGATTCTAATCACCAGGAATTTTTCCTATCTTGGTTGTTTGATTCGTAGGATTGTAAACCATAGGATTTTTTCCATATGATTCATTTGCACTAGATTTCATAGGAAACATCCCATCCACTCAAACCTCTTTGAAAGAATTCTGCGTTTTTTCTATGCACAATCAAACACTCGTACAATCCTGTAGGATTCAAGATGACATTCCACTATAATCCCATGTTTTTCCTATTCCCGCGTTCTTAGCTTTTCTATAAAAACTAATTGATTTTGAATGAGATGAACTATAAGAATTAAACGTAGGGCTACATCAGGCATATATGACTCAGATCTTACATGCTGTAGTGTGGTATTTATTCATAATTTGGTTGCAAAATCTGATGCGTGCAATGCACGTGTACCTTACTAGTACTTCGAGTATGTGAAAAACACGTAAATTAGAATACCAATGGCACGCTACACAGTGTCTCTCTTACAGTTCATGAAGCCACGTGGCACATGTGTAGGCGTTGTCGCGACCTCCTTGCGTGGATTGGTCACAGTGACGTGTTGCTAGTTCCAAAAGAATGTACTCGTCCTCCCTGAGCCATACTGACGGTACATGCACGAAGCGAAGATGTGCACGCACGCCATGCACACACTCATTCCTTGCACGCACACGCGGGTACACGGACGGATGCAATTTTGTACCAAGATCCACCCCATGTGATAATTTGACGCGTGTAAAGTCGTTCACTTCATTGATGGTCAATTAATACAGCGCATGCAAATTGAGTGGACATGAGGGCGGAAGAAAGACATTATTACTCCACTGCGCGCATGCGAGTAGTTAAATCGTGGGTTGCTAGTAGTACTTCCATTGGTCTCCTTCATATTTCGTGCCAATTTTTGACAGTAACATAATATCTACGCATTTGAGCAGTGTGGTACTTGAAATTTATGTTCCGCTAAACTCATCGGGTGCTGTTTCAGGCCTCGAAACCAAAACCATCAATTAATCTTTACCTTGTTCCCATCACATTCGAAAGCCTGCTCACACCTACTAGTAGTATGTACCAGACCTGAACGTGTTCGCACTATGCAGGTATTAGTACTAGTGCTAGTACTTAGGTTATAAAAAGGGAACTACCTAACCGAAAATCACTCTACCTTTCCTCCTCATAAGTGCTTCTTCTTCGTCCGTCATTGCCATGGCTGGTGAGCAGAGCTCTAGGTCGAGAACTACTCGTAACAAGGGAGCGGCAACCAAGGCTGCAGAAAAAAAGAGAGGGCTCGCCGCCACGCAGAGACCTCGAAAGATCTCTCACGGGCAGGCGATGGCTCCCAGGAGCGCCCTAGTCGCGGAGGCGAACATGCCGAGCTGGCGGAGCTGGAGTCGTTATCCCTCAACGGCATGCCCAATCAGCTCAATAAGCAGAAGGAGTTCATCCAAGGCTTGATGGAGTTGCTGAAGGAGAGCCTCGACGACATGCCCGCTGAGCTCAATTAGCAGGGAGAGTTGACCGCCGGCTTGGTGATGCTGCTGAAGAAGAGCATTGCCTCGGAGAAGAAGGCGACTGGCAAAATCCTGTGACTTCAAGAGGACAATGCGAAGCTCTGCCACGAGATCGACCTGTTGAAGGAGAAGAACGCCAGCTGGAAGAAGCTGCATGAGAATAGTAGTTCCTCGATGAAGATGCTGCAGGCCCTCGCCATGGAACAGAAGGAAGAGTTGGCGAAGCTCCACATCGAGCACCCGGCTGCTGTCAAGGTATGTAATATGGCCGTGGAACAGATGATGAAGGCTCGCGTCGAGAAATGCCATGTCATGGACACAATGATGAAGATGCGGAGGAGACGCGCAAGGAGATGGAGGTCGTGGAGGCGATGAAGAAGCAGTTACGACTCCGCGGTGAATTAGATCATTTGGGGTGATAATCTTCCTTCTTCTTTTGCTCATGTGTTTCATTTTTTGCTTCGGGTGTTTCGCCGCATGTGTCACATTCTCTGCGAGGCATGAATAGAACAATGTTTTTTTAGGGAATGAATAGAACAATGCTAACAATGAGATGACTAGCAAATTAGATCATTTTTTATCACCATATGGCACTGGGCTGCGTGTTTCGTGCTCCTCCGTCGCAGTACTACTCCAGTGGAAAACTTGAGTATATCGCACGGTTCTTTGCTCCTCCTCAATCAGGTCGTCGGCGCATTTATATGAGAAGTCAAATCACAAGGCCCCGCCTTCCAGCAGTAATGAGCCGTTAAATCACAAAGGCCCTCGCCTCTCGTGAAACCGACCAAGCTAGACTGCCCCGCCCTCTAGCCTTTTAAAAAATGTATACTTTTGTACAACAGTAGTATCGATGGATTGCACCATGGAGAAAAACTTGAAATTAAAAAAGGTGGTACATATAGAGAGCGCTCATCACCAAATTATGCATATAGTACTATTAGAAAGGTAGTCACAATAATGGTGTCCAGCACAACCCACCCCTCAAATAAAACTAAGAGGGTGCTTGGATACGTTTTAGTCCCATGACTAAAAGTAGTGGGACTAAGACATGCTAGCCTCACCCATGCTTGTATCCAAATACTAAAAAGGCTAAAATCAAGTTATTTAGCATTTATTATCCTCCAAACCCTCCAATCGAGAACTCGCCTGTGTTAAAGGAGAGGAGTTAAATGAGTAGAGAGTGGACTAATCCACATTTTAGTAGGGGTACCCCTGACTAAATTTTTTTAGTCTCAAGACTAGTTTTAGCCCCTCTTTAGTCAGGGGTGCTTGGAACTTTAGCCTCTTAAAGAGACTATTTTTAGTCAGAGTAAAATAAGTCCCTTGGATCCAAGCACCCTGCAAGCATCCTGGAATTCTTTGACAAAACTAAGCACCCTGAAATTCTCTGACAACTAAACTGCTGGCTATATGATGTTGGCCATATATATTGTACGTATATAATGTGAAGAAACGAGTGGTAGTACTATACCAACTAAAAGATGAAATGTAAGAAATACTAGTATGTATGTACTGAAGAGTTAAAGTAACAAGAAGAAACATAACATAGTTCTGCTGGGGGCTCAGCACAACACACCCCTCAAATTAAATTAAGCACACCTGAAATTAAACTTTGTAACTATTCTGGTAGACACTACATTAGAACCACCTTGAGCAACGACACTGCCACCTTACTCGGAGTCCTCGTCCATGTCTTCGACTTCGTCCTTGTCCCTCTTCCTCTTGGCCGATACTTCTTTGCTTGAACCGCACACTTGTTTGTTGCTCTTCATCCAACCCTTGTAGATATTGAAGCAAAGGTAGCCATCCATTGCAGCATAGTGGATGTGGTCTATATCTAGTACATTCCGCTGCCATGCATGACGATGAAACGTGTAATGAGGTTTCTCCAGTTTACGTACGAAGGACGAATCATGGCTCCTGCCAGGGTCAGCATTGAAGGCTGACAGAGGACACCAGCCGATTCTTCTGGAGCTCGAAGGTGTTACCTACAACGAGGCCTATACGACGCAGGACTTCTTTGTCATTACCAAAGTCTACAGTAACAAATTTGGCTAGGTTGCTCTCGAGGAAGTTCTTAAAATCCTGGCACTCAATGTCGGCATGGCATATGTGGTAGACCAAGCAAACGTTATGTACGCAAACCTGGATCACGGTGGGCTTCTTCCACTCTTCGTCCTTTAGATCCTTCTCTTGTCCTAGGATTGTGGTGTACTCAACATCTAGCCCAATGACCCACTCATCATCTGAGTTTTCGAACATGCGTCTGAAGCAAGAAAGGCATCCTTTCACCGTCGCAGAAGAACGGGTGTAGATGACGTCGAACTCATCGCCAGTGATGGTTCTAACCTTGTACTCATCGCCGATCATGGAGATTTGGGACGCCATAGATTTGGAAGGAGGGTTAGGATTAGTGGAACTGCCATAATGTGAATGGACGGGACGACTAGGAGCGAACCGCCGTAGTATTGAAGGACGTGCAGGGACGAGTAGGAGCGAACTGCCAGCGTGCGGACGGTAGGGTAGTGGCTTTCCATTCTCCCATGATACGGGCTTCCGAGAGCCCTTGGATCTGAGATCGAATGGTTGCATGGCGTGATTCTAGACCTATGGGTGAATATCCTATCCTGGAGGGTTATTCTGCAAATGTTCAGCAACTTAGCATGCGACCATTTGATCTCAGATCCAAGGGCTGCCAGCAGCCCGTATCATGGTCGCCCCTATCACAACCGTCGCGGCGCTCGTGCGGTCGCGCCCTTGGAGATTTAACACGGTGCGTTAGGCTATCTGATGTTAGCATGTCATACATAGTAATCACTTAGTCACTCATACTACAACAAGGTTGGCTATAAGTGTATTTTTTTACTCCTCTCTATCTCTTTCTTTGTACTCAAGGAAGAAATGGTGCTAAGCGCATGTATTTATTGCATTTGCCAAGGAGTGACCTCTTCCAATGAAATGGTGTTGCTAAGTTTGCTTCATTTAATTAGCTATAGACTCAAAATTGTCTTTTCACCTAGGTACACGCGCTTAGCACCATTTCTTCCTTGGGTCACCAAACTAGTCTCTCTCTTCTTGATTAACTTGCCGCATCAGACTTTATGCCTATGTGGCAAGCTTAAGCACCTATAGGAGCAAGTAAAAGTAAGTACAATAGTGCGCTTTACATGGCATTTTTGCATATGTGGAGGAAAGCGAGGCAAGGAAAAAGTGGAGAAGTGGGCTCTCATGCAAGAGCCAGCCTCTACTACATGGTATAGCATTGGGAGAGGCACCTGTATGGAGGTGGTCAGGAATCTGGGAGACTCACGCTGGTCGTAGCACCACAGTTAAAATGATAATGGCAAGTCAAGTCACGGGGCCCCACCTGTCCAGCAGTAACTCGCTGTCAAATCACACAGCCCTACGTTTGCAGTAGCCTACTCCCTCGTCTTCTCGCGTCTCTGTCGAACCTACTAGGCGGAACTGCCCCGCCGCCTACCGCGCAGGAAAAGCCCTGCCCTCGACTTTTAAATAGTATACTGTATGCTAATTTTGTATCCATGGATTGCACCCGCGCCATGGAGCAAAGCGTCTAGAAAACGGAGGAGAGACGGTGGTCTTGCAATAGAGAAGAGGGAGAGGCGAGACGGTGGTTTTGGAATGGAGATGATGGAGAGGAGAGGAGGTGGTTTTGCAATGGAGAAGAGGGAGAGGAGCGTGCGGCAGCGATTTAGGATTGGATGAGAGGGCCGACGCGCTCTGATTGGATCAAAATCAAAATCAATTTACCCTTCAATTAAGAAAGCGACCCCACATTAACTAGTCTCCCTTTTATTCTGGGTCATAATTGACCATGATTTTCGCGCATAAAATATATGTTACAGGTTGTATACAAGGCCACTATCAGGCTGGTTGTATGCTAGTATCATAACTAGTATCATGCATGCCAACTAGGCAATTTTGATGAGGTGTCATAGAATTAAATGAAGAAAGAGGAGGTTGAGTATCATATCATGATACCGTATCATAATTAATGCTATGCTACTATGTGTCATGAATGATAATAAATAAAGTACTACATGGTACTAATATATGATACTATGCATTAGGAAGGTAGTATCATGCACTAGTATCATATGCATGATACTAGTATATGATACTCCCCATTACAAACAGCCTCAAAATTACAATTTGCAACTATACAAGGCCACTAACATTAATCGAGGCAAAATTGATGGCATTTTCCTCGTACTAGCACCCGAGGACATTAATATCCCTTGTGTGCATGCGGGAGTGAGAAGGTTAGCTTGCATTCCCAACATTAATCAACCAATGAGGAGTAAGAGGGTTGGCTTGTTGTGCTTGGGATAGGAAAACCACATTAATTAACATGACAATCAAGGTGACACGCTAGCTTGCAACATTGACTTAAACATAACATTGATTTTTACCTTGGTACCTGTAATATGAGTTTGTGGCCTTGTATACAAAAATGGAGGGAGTATAATTTGAAAGTACATTTAGATACGAACCAACCGATACAATTTTTGGTGACATGCATTCATATTTTGCTTGTCAAATATAGTACATGGTCAAACTTTGACCCAAAATACGCGAAACAACAAAAATATACTACCAAGACGAGCGCCGCTCTTCCGCTCTTCTCCTCTTAAACCACCGCCGCTCCTCTCCTGTTCCAATCTAAATGCAGCGCCGCTCCTCTCCTCTTCCATTTCAAAACCACCGCCCCTCCTCTCCTGTTCTAGTCCAAAACTAGTGTCGCTCCTCTCCCGTTCTAATCCAAAACCAGCGCTGCTCCTCTCCTCTTCCATTCAAAAACCACTGCCGGTGAGTGAAGGTGCTGTGGAGAAGTAGATCGATGGAGGAGTACAACCGATACGTGAGGATCGCAGATGGCGACCCTGTGAAGCTAGCTAGGATGTTGGACATATAGTCTTGGTTTGACAACAAGGGCCAACTAGCAGCGACGGCGACATCCATGGCCAAATATCTGCAACAGAGCGAAAAGGCGGCGATACTCCCGGAGGGAGTCGCGCCGGAGTACATAGAGCTGCTCCTCTGGGCCATGGAGCAAACGGATTCACCGAACCCGATCGTGAGGGAGCGGTGGTGGGAGTATCGATCCCAGATGGAGCATCCACCAGAGATTGAAGGATCGAGCATCTATAGGGTGCCGTTTGTGAGGGTGTCCTGCCAGAGCGAGCCGGTGGAGTCTTCGTCGACCGAACCCAACTGCAAGAGGAGAAAAGCAGTTGGCCCGACGACGCTTCCCTGCCATCGTCTCCCTCGCCGTTCACATCGTCTCACGGGGCGGCTGTCTGCCGCCGAGGAATAGGAGGGGGCTGCCCCCCCAGCCCAATAGTCGGGCAGGTTGTGAATTGTCAGGAGGAGCTTAGGGTTGTCAGTATTTGCAGGTTGTGAATTGTGTTTTGTGTTGTGTATTTTGAGAGTACTTTCAGATATGAATGTCTTTTGAATTTCAGATTTGCAGTATTGAGCATATAAAGTATTTTATGAATTCTGGAGATCTATTTTTAGCACTTAAAAAAATGTAGTTTCATAGGAGTATAAAAGTGCAGACAATGTGATTCTCAGAGAAGAAACAGCAAGTTTCAGTTTCAGATAATGAACTGCAAGTTCAGTTTCAGATAAGAAACTGCAACTTTCAGAGGCAGAGCATTTATATTAACACGACCTTTTCAAACAGGGTTAACATCATGTTGGAAGTTTTATTCATGGTCGAAAATGGTACCACCAGCCAGTTAACATCATGCTGATCAACATTCATGCATAGCACATCTTCATATGATGCATAGTCAAAATGCCCACACAATGTCGAGTGTGCAAAACACAGAGAAAACGAGGGACAAAGTTTTGGCAAGTGTTGGACGTGGTTTTGGGCTGCCCCGTCTAGGCTTTCATTTTTAACATGTGTAGCTCACAACCTCGGATGGGAGGTCCAGAGGCCTGTTTGTATTTTCTTAGGGCTGTCATGTATCGACCGGCCTATGGACCTCCCATCCGAGGTTTTATTTTTGCCAGCCCAATTTATGTATTTTTTTGAAGAAAACACAGAGGTCTGTTCTATTTTTCTATATAAGAATAGGAATGCCAGGTCCAACTTATGTTTCCCTTCTAACTATATTATATATATTTAAATTATTTTATATGTTGACTGTTTAGTTCACATACTCCCTCCTTTTCGGTTTATAGGGCTTATCTCAAAATTTTAGTTTTTCCATTTTATAAGGCTCAATTTGGTTGTTTTCCATCACATGTTCAGATTCCAAGGTGCATTAAATCATTGCATGCAAGTATTAAGAGAAAATTGACCAATGCATGTACTTTATGCATGCATGCATTGCAATTTATGCATTGCTAAACATAATTTTGTGAGGAAAACATGTGCATTAATTAGGTGCTTTTGCAAACTATAAAAAGTATTCCACCATTCATCATCTACCTTGGTTGGTGAGATTTTTGAATTGAGCCCTATAAACTGAAAAGGAGGGAGTAATTGGCAAATAGATCTCGCCGCCACCCCTCGCCTCCTGACTCCGAGTGCGCTTGCCCCCCTCAGCAAGTCCGCTCGCGCGCCCCATGGAGTCGCCGGCCATATCCATGGGGGAATGACTGGAAGACAGGCAGATGTACAAGATGCATCTCCCACATGTCTACAAAGCCTTCCCGCGGATGCTCCAGCCGCTCGACTCCGTCGCGCCGGCGGTGCTGCGGGAGACTGGAGGGAGGAGATGGAGGGAGCGAGCAATGCGGATCCGCGACGACGCTCTCTCCTGGACCCAATGCACGCGCGAATGGAGGGAAGCAGAGGAGGAAGCTGCGAGGGAGGAAGCCGAGGAGGGACCGAATCCGTTCTCTCACTCGCGCATGTATGCTCGGATGTGCAACGATCATGTGGATTGGGAGCTGCTGAATCTAGCCCTGCGGATCTACTTCGAAGGAGATTTCTCGGAGAAGCACATGATGCCCCACCCTAGTGAGCCGCCGATTGCGTTCGTTCGATGGGCGAAAGGAGAAGTGAATTCAGGAGATCCACACCGTGCTGTGAGATGGGAATGCTTGACTAGACTCCTGCCCACCAGCACGCCACCGGAGCCAGAGTAGGTGGATCCCCTACCTTACCTCTCCCTCAAACCTGTAGAAGATTGAAATTAGGCTTGCAATCTGCTTCAATTGAGCTGCCTGGTGGTTATTTCTGCTTCCTGAGAGACAACATCTGGCTGGAGGATGAGAAGGAACCAGGAACTTCGATGAATTTCCCCTATCACAATGGGGGGGGGGGAGCACCGGTTGGGCAGTGGTACGGCCCACCTCCGCCCCAAATGGGGGCACAATCTGGGCAGGCTCCTATAATTGCCCAAGATCAATCTGCTGGTGGTTCCGACTCTCAGATCAGTGGGAAATGTCAAGGCAAGAATCAACAAAAGAAGAGATAGGACATCCAGAAAACTGCTCCTGGCCTTGCTTCGGGCCTTATGGCATACTCTGAGGTGATCTGCTACAACTGTGGGGAACCAGGGCATGATTTGGATAAATGTATCAAGCCCAAGAGTTGTTTTATCTGCAAAATGGTTACCCATAAAGTTGAGAATTGCCCTGTCAGAAGGAAAACCCACAGTTCCGCTAGATATGTTGGAAGTGCTGCTCCAGGATTATGTCCACCATTGACAGAATTTTCTGTGACACAAAATTAGATAGTTTTTCCCCTTTCTAGTTGTAGAGCTCTGCTTAGATGTGGTAGTGACCACACTCCTTTGCTCTGGGACTCTGGTCTTAACCAAACTCCAAAGAGCAATAGTTTTAAATTTGAAAAGTGGTGGTTGCTTAGAGAAGATTTTACAGAGCTAGTCAGGAAAATCTGGAATGAGCCTACTGGGAGTAGCTGCCCCCTAGAAAATTGGCAGATCAAAATCAGGAGATTTAGAAGAACTACCAAAGGGTGGAACTCCAATGAGGAAGCTAATCTTAGAAGATACAAAATGCTTCTCCTCCTTGAGTTTGATTCTCTAGATATTAAGGCAGAAACCACTGACCTCTCTGAGGCTAAGACTAATAGATTAAACTTTGTCCATGGAGAGCTCAAGAAAATTTGGCTTCAAGAAGGAATCAAAGCCAAACAAAGATCTAGAGATAGGAACATTAAGGAGGGTGATATAAATACTGCTTACTTCCATGCAGTAGCTAACCAGAGGAGGAGGAAAACCCTCATTCACTCCCTTGATGGCCCTAATGGCCCTTTTACTGAGGTAGATGAGATTCTGAAAGTGGCTAGTGACTTCTACAAAGACCTGTTTAAGAAAGAAAACCCTTTTGGCTTCTCTCTACAAAACAATTTTTTCTCTGCTTCTGAAAAAGTCTGTCCTACTGAAAATGAGCTGCTAGAAGCCCCTTTTTCAGAGACAAAGGTGAAGGAAGCCATTTTTAGCTCTTATCCTGATGGGGCTCCTGGTCCTGATGGGATTCCCTTCTTGTTTTACCAGCATTTTTGGGACTTGGTGAAAAATGATCTCTTAGGTCTTTTCCAAGCCTTTCATAGAGGAGAGTTGGATCCAGCAACTTACTCACGAGGGGTCTGTTGGGGTCAAGTTAAATAACTGTGAAAGTGATTTTTTGTCCTTGCTGGTAAAGGCCTTAGGCAAGGTGACCCCATCTCCCCGCTTTTGTTTAATTTAGTAGTGGACGTTCTTACTAAAATGCTGAGCAAAGCTGTTGATCATAGTCTGATTGCAGGGCTATGTCCCGAGGACTGCCCTGGTGGCATCATCTGCCTTCAATATGCAGATGATAGCATCCTTTTCTTAGAAAACGACTCCACACATGCTAGCAATCTGAAAACTGTTCTAACCTGGTTTGAACAAGTCTCAGGCAAGAGAATCAACTACTCTAAAAGTGAACTCATCCCTATCAACATGGATGATCAGAAGTTAGGTGACTTCCTCTCTATTCTAGTCTGTAATAAAGGTAACTTCCCCATTAAGTACCTAGATATCCCTCTCCACTATGATAAACTGAGGAGAGAGGATATCCAACCCCTTATGGATAAAATTATTAAAAGGATTGCTGGGTGGAGGGGAAAAATTCTCTCTTACAGAGGTAGATTGATCCTCATACAAGCTTGTTTGGCTAGCATTCCAGTGTATCTCATCTCCTTCTTCAAGTCCCCTAAATGGGCAGTGAACCTCATCAATTTTCAGATGTCTCATTGCTTGTGGAATGATTTTGAGGGAAATAGGAAGCTAAACCTTGCTAATTGGGCCCTAGTTTCTATGAAAAAAGATTTTGGAGGCCTAGGCATACCTAACCTCCAAGAAATTAACATCTGTCTTCTAGGGTCTTGGATTAAAAGATTCTATGAGGAAGACCTGAAACCCTGGAAGCTTCTTATTGCCCATAAATACCTAGGAAATAAACCTAATATTTTTGTCCCTTCCTCCAACCCTAAGACCTCTAGATTCTGGAAAGGATTAAAATCTATTATGCATGCTGTGAAATTTGGCTATAGATGGAACATAGGGGATGGGAGCAAAACCAGGTTCTGGAAAGATACTTGGTTTGGCACATCCACCCTAGCAGTCCAATTTTGGCCTATTTACTCTGTCCGCAATGAGCTTAACAAAAGTGTCAATGAAGTTTGGGACGGTCACTGCCTAAAACTCTCTTTTAGAAGGAACTTTAGTGATAGTCTCATGGAACAATGGTTCCAGTTGGAGGAAATTGCCAAAAGCATCACCTTTACTGCCGAGCCCGATGCCCTGATTTCGCAGCTGGACAATAAGGGGAAGTATTCCTCCAGCTCCCTCTATCATGTTATCAACTTTAGAGGGGTTCAACCCGTGTTTATCCCTGCTGTGTGGAAATTGAGAGTTCCCCCCTAAAATTCATGTATTTCTCTGGCTTCTCTCCAAAAACAAATTGATGACTAGGGATAACCTTCGGAAGAGACACATCATCAAACCCCTTAATTGTGTTTACTGCTTGGAACAAGAGTCTTGTTCTCACCTATTTTTTGAATGTATAGTTGCTAAACATCTCTGGGCCCACATTGAGGAATATTTCTCTAGTCAGATTGGCTCATCCTTCGAATCTGTCGCCAGATTCTGGATTGCTACCAAAAAGTGCTCAGTTTTAAACACTGTTAGCTCAGCTGTCCTTTGGTGCCTCTGGAAATATAGAAATGCTATGATTTTCAGTAACACCTCCTGGATTTCCATTCCGCAGGTCTTCAGGTTGACCAGGAACATGGTGAGGAACCGGGCGATTCTCTCCTTCGGATCGGACAAGGACAAGTTGATGAGCTTCGTTGAAACCCTAACAAGATCCCTCCAGAAACCGTTGGTGATCACTTGTGGCTGAACAAGGCTCGACCTGCTCTGGGGCTGGACCCGTGGGCTCATCTCAAGATCTCTGATGAAGATGATGGGCACCTGGCCCCGAAAAATAGGGACATCCACCATGCTACGCCTTCCAGCCCGGTGTCTCCGCATGGACGCTACATTTTTTGTTCACCCAGCCCAGCTAATGGCTGTAATTCAAAAAAAGAAAGATCAAATTGACTGTAAATTCTACCGCGCAAAAAAGACTATAAATTCTGAAAAAATGGGTTGAATACGTGCCACATTTTTGGAGGCTGAAATGTGGGCCAATAGGTCGAAGCCAATGCAAGTCATTGTCAATTTAGTCAACAAATGATTCTGACATGTTAGCCATTGGATTTACATCCAACAACCGGCATTCCATCTTCAATCTCTCGTCTTCTTCCTCCAGCGCCGCCGGGACCACCTCCCGCCTCCTGCTGCTGGTAGCTCTGCTTAGCACGCTTCGCTATGAAGCGCTACTCCACCGTTGGCCAGGCCATCCCTCCACCCCTCCACACCTCCTGTTCTTCTCCACCGACTGCCGAACCACACCGCACTAGAACCAGTTAACCCTCATACACCTCTCTGTCTGCGACTCTACTCCCGCGTCTTCCCATCACTGGCTCATTACTGTTCGGGGCCTCACCGTCGTCCACCACCTTGGATGCGCTCGGCGCGGCGTGGTCAACGAACGACACCATCGGAAGTAGACTGTGCGTGGAGAGGCTGACACCATCGGAAATGCCTCCTTATTACGCGCAAAATAATGATTCCTCCACCTGACATCTGGGACCCACCCGAAGGGCCTCTGTATTTCACGAAATAAAGTGCCCCCCGCTGACATGTCGGACCCACCAGTTATCTTCGCACGCAAGGAAGTGCCTCCTTATTATGCACAAAAAATGAATATTCCCCCTGCCAGCTGGAACCCAACATAGTGGGAGGCTGACTTGTGAGCCTACCAAGTTGACGGGGATAGAGTGCTTTGTCAACTTAGTAAATATGAACGATTCTAGCTCCTGTTACTGTACGATGTTCATCCAACGGTCGTAGTGCTTCTTCAACCTCTGGTCTTCTTGCTCCAGCCACCCAAACCAGCGCCAGTCGTGCCGCGTGCAACTGCCTCCCGTGGCCGGCTGTGATGCCGCGGAGGCCTCACCGCCCCCTACTACTCCCACCGATGGCCAGGCCATCCCTCTACTCACCCACACCCCTATTATTCTGCGGCGACAGCAGCCTCACACCGCAGCCGAACCAGTGAACCGTCATACTCCTCTTCGCGTGGGCATCCACTGCTGCGTCTTCCCCGGCTCCGAGTCGTCCCCTTCCTAGTCCTCGCCATCGTCCACCGCCCTGGTGCTCTCGGTGCGGCGTGGTCAACGTGGTTAACGACCGACTTCCATCGGAAGAGTACTGTACGTGGAGAGGCTGACAGTTGGGTCCACGGCAGCCGCAAGGAAGTGCCTCCTTATTACGCGGAAAATAATTATTCCTCCACCTGACAGCGGGGACCCACCGACGGGCCACCAGTATTTTGTGAAAAAATCGTTTCCCCCTGAATGTTGGGACCCACCGGACCGGCCACCGTATTTCGTGAAAAAACGTTCCCCCCGCTGTCGGCTCGGACCCACCGGAAGTGCATCCTTATTACGCACAAAAAAGAATACTCCCCCGGCTAGATGGGACCCACCTTGCTGGGAGGCTGACTTGTGGGCCTACTAAGTGGACGGGGACGAAGGTCTTTGTCAACTTAGTCAATATGAACGATTCTAGCTCCAGTGACCGTACGATGTCCATCCAACGGCCGTAGTGCTTCTTCAACCTCTGGTCTTCTTGCTCCAGCCGCCCAAAGCAGCGTCGGTCGTGCCGCATGCTCCTGCCTCCCGTGGCCGGCTGTGCTGCCGCAGAGGCCTCACCCCCCTACTATTCCCACCGCTAGCTAGGCCCTGCGGCGACGGCAGCCTCACACCGCAGCCGAACCAGTGAACCCTTGTAGTCCTCTCCACGCAGGCTTCCACTGCCGCGTCGTCCCCTTCCTAGGCCTCGCTGTCATCCACCGCCGTGGTGCTCTCCGCGCGGCGTGGTCAACGTGGTCAAGGAACGACTTCCATCGGAAGAGTACTGTACATGGAGAGGCTGACAGCTGGGTCCATGGCCACATCCTAGTTTTTTTGTGATTTTCCAAGAAAGTCGCTTTGTCAGGCCTGTTGGGCTGCAAATCTTTCAAGACGAGGAGAGCTTTCATTCGGCTGGCCGAGAAAATGGCCCATCAGTAATGAGAAATGGGTTGTACATTTTTAAAACACATCAAACCGGCAATTAGTTTCAAATATCTTTTTTTCATTTCAAGATTTTAAATTACATTAATTTTTATGCATGGAGAATTTGTTGGATTTTATATTGATATACATTTATTTTTAAAATCTATTTGAATGCGAGTCGAAATTTCGGGATTTAAAACAGTTCGGACCGCACCGAAATATGCAAAATTTCGTATAATTTTTTAACCATTCCCACAATATGGGCTATAATGCTAACAAAAATAATATGGGCTCCAAAAAAACCTTCAGAATTAGCAAATGGGCTGTAAATTATTAGAAATCATGGCAGATGGGCTATATGCTGTTTTCCACAGATTTGAGGCTTTCCTAAAAAAAGGTTGACGCACAAGCACAGACTGTTGGATGTCCATCCAATGGCTGCCGTGCTTCTTCAATCTCTGCTCTTCCTGCTCCAGCCGCTCAAACAAGTGCCGGCGGGACTGCCTGCTCCCTCCTCCTCGTGGCCGGCTGTGCTGCCGCGCAGGCCTCATCGCCCGACCGTACTCCCAGCGCTGGCCTAGCCATCCCTCTACTCACCCACACCTGCTGTTATTCTCCGGCGACGACAGACAAACTAGTAAACCCTCGTATAGTCATACTCCCCTCCGCGTGGGAAACAACTTCCGAGTCTTCCCTGCCTCCGTGTCGTCCCCTTCCTAGGCCTCGCAGTCATCCACCGCCCTGGTGCTCTCGGCGCGGCATGGTCAACGTGGTCAAGGAACGACTTCCATCGGATGTGGACTGTACGTGGAGAGGCTGACAGCTGGGTCCATGGCCGCAGCAAGGAAGTGGCTCCTTATTACGCGGAAAATAATGATTCCTCCACCTGACAGCTGGGACCCACCGGACGGGCCACAATATTTCGCGAAAAAATGTTCCCCCTGACTGCTGGGACCCACCAGCTACATCTTCGCACACAAGGAAGTGCATCCGGGCAAAAAAAACGATTCGCCCCATGACTGCTGGGACCGACCAGCTACATCTTCGCAGGCAAGGAAGTGCCTGACAGTTGGGACCCACCTGGTCGAAGTGTACGTAGCGTTGTCATTCTGGTCGCGAACGTGTACGTACATACTGGTCGATGTAGAGGCGCGCACGTGTCATAGTAGAGGCGCGCACGTAGCATTTACACGTACGTACAGCGGCCAGGGTGCAAGAAAGAAAATACGGCCACGTATGTGTACATACGGGCGGGGTCTTGAACGCCTACTCGCGCATACGTACGGCCAGGGCTCGTGTACATGGCTGGGTCGGAACGGAGAAAAAGCGTCGTCGTCGTGTTCATGGGGAGGCAACGGAATGCGTCGTGTTCATGGGGAGGCAACAGAATGCGTCGTGTTCATGGGGAGGCAACAGAATGCGTCGTGTTCATCGGGAGGGCTTGGACGGAACATGCGATGGAAACGAGGCCTGGCGTACCGCAGAACGGAGGAAACGGCCTTGTGTTCGACCGGCCATGTTCGAAACGGGATCCTGTTCATCGGGAGGGGTCTGGCATACCGCAAAACGGAGGAAATGGACCTCCTATGGTCGAAACGGGGGTCCTATTGATCGGGAGGGGTGTGGCGTACCGCAAAACAGACGAAACAGACTTGTGTTGGAGCGCTACGGTCGAAACGGGGGTCCTGTTCATCGGGAGGGGTGTGGCGTACCGCAAAACGGGACTCCACGGGATACTGTTCATCTCCACCATCGACCTCCTCCAGCCTCCACGGGCTCCTGTTCATCCAGCCTCCACGGGCTCCTGTTCATCCAGCCTCCACTGCGCGCTACTCCACTGGCTACTGTTCAACCACCCCTCCACCGTGTACTGTTCATCCAGCCCTCCACACCGCAGGGTCCTGTTCAACCACCACTCCACGGGAACTCCTCCACCGTCTACTGTTCATCCAGCCCTCCACACCACGGGGTCCTATTGAACCACCCCTCCACCGTCTACTGTTCATCCAGCCCTCCACACCACGGGGTCCTGTTCATCCACCCCTCCACGGGTACCCCTCCACCGTCTACTGTTTATCCAGCCCTCCACCGCACCACGGGGTCCTGTTCATCCAGAGGCAACGCCACCGCTCACTGTTCATCCAAACCCCCCGCAACGCTCACTGTTCATCCCATCGATCAGCTTCAGTTAGCAGCAGTAGCGAAGCAATTGATCGATCGGGTTCAGTTAACAGCCATCGATCGGTCGCTCGGGTTTAGTAACGCGTAGCCTGCAGTGCAATCGCTCGGGTTCAGTTAGAGCCCAACGCCTTGCTCGGGTTTAGTTAGAGCCAACGCCTCGCACACATGCGCGTACGTGTACGAGAGAAACGCGCATCGCTCGGGCCCCGACCTCCCACCGTAACCGGGAACTCCCCGAAATTTTCCTCCCCCTTGTTTCTACCACGGTTTTTTCCGTCATGGACGGCCCAAAGAATGTCATGCAGCTGCGTCTCCGGCCCGCCCAGGACGAAAATCCCATTTTGTGTCATGATTTTTTGTCATAGAAGTAGGAGCCCACCACATCTATGATGATACCGGGTTTTGTCACAATTATCGTCATAGAAGTGTCATATGTATGACAATTTTTTTCGTTTAGCCTGAAATGTCACGGATATGTCTTTTTTTGTAGTGTTGTAACACCCACGATGCGACTATATCTCCCACGTGTCGGGGCAAAACTTAAAGGCATAGCCGCATGGTAGGTTTGTCGCAAGAGGGGTAATCTTCACACAATCCCATGTACTGAATGAGAAAGGGATAAAGAGTTGGCTTACAATAGCCACTTCACATAAATACAAGTTAAACATACATCATGCAGAATACAATCAAAGGTTCGACTATGGAACCAAAATAAAAGAAGACAACCCCAAATGCTAGATCCCCGATATTCCCAACTTGGCTCCACTACTGATCGACAGGAAACGAAACAACACAATGGACAAGATCTTCAGTGAGCTCCCACTTGAGCTCGGTTGCATCATCTGCACTGGTATCGTCAGCACATGCAACTATTTGGAAGTATCTGTGAGCCACGAGGACTCAGCAATCTCACACCCGCGAGATCAAGACTATTTAAGCTTATGGGTAGGAAAGGGGTGATGAGGTGGAGCTGCAGCAAGTGCTAAGCAAAAATGTAGGCTAACATACGCAAATGAGAGCGAGAAGAGAAGCAACGCAACGGTCGTGAACTAGAAGTGATCAAGAAGTGATCCTGAAACTACTTACGTTCAAGCATAACACAAGAACCGTGTTCACTTCCTGGACTCCTTCAAAAAGAGACCATCATGGCTACACACGCGGTTCATGCATTTTAATTAAGTTAAGTGTCAAGTTCTCTACAACCGGATATTAACAAATTCCCATCTGCCCATAACCGCAGGCACGACTTTCGAAAGTTCAAACCCTGCAGGGGTGTCCCAACTTAGCCCATCACAAGCTCTTACGGTCAACAAAGGATATTCCTTCTCCTGAGAAGACCCGATCAGTCTCGGAATCCCGGTTACAAGACATTTCGACAATGGTAAAACAAGACCAGCCAGACCACCCGATGCATCGACATCCCGATAGGAGCTGCACATATCTTGTTCTCAGGGCAACACCGGATAAGCTAAGCGTACAGGTACCAAGATAACCCAAGTTGCCAAGGGACGGTCCCGCACGATGCTCTAGTTCGGACCAACACTTAGAGAAGCACTGGCCCGGGGGGGGGGTTAAAATAAGATAACCCTCGGGTTAATTACTCCCAAGGGAAAGGTATAGGTTGTTAGGCAAATGTAAAACCAAGGTTGGGCCTTGCTGGAGCAGTTTTATTCAAAGCGAACTGTCAAGGGATTCCCATAACACCCAGCCGCGTAAGGAACACAAAATCAAGGAACATAACACCGGTATGACAGAAACTAGGGCGGCAAGAGTGGAACAAAACACCAGGCATAAGGCCGAGCCTTCCACCCTTTACGAAGTATATAGATGCATTAAATTAAATACGATATAATAATGATATCCCAACAATATCCATGTTCCAACAAGGAACAAACTTCATCTTCACCTACAACTAGCAACTCTATAAGAGGGGCTGAGCAAAAGCGGTAACATAGCCAATCAACGGTTTGCTAGGTAAGCTGGGTTAGAGGCTTGTCTTGGCAATATGGGAGGCATGATATAGAAAGTAGTAGGTATCACATCATAGCAATAGAGCAAACAACTAGCAAGCAAAGATAGAAGTGATTTCAAGGGTATGGTCATCTTTCCTGAAATCCCGCAAGGTAGAAGAACGTGTCCATGAAGAAGACAAACGGACATAGTCGAACGAACCTCACAACTCCGGAAGGGAACCGATGCTAACGAGAGAAGAAACCCGGAAAGAAGCAAACAACATGGTAAACATCCATCACATAAACATGGCATGATGCACAACCAAGTATGATGCATGTCCGATTCAATGAGGCATGGCATGGCAAAGTGCACAAACAATACTACAAATTAAGTGGAGCTCAATATGCAACGAGTTGCATATTGACGGAACACCACATTCAAGTTATTTAGTTCGATATCGTTTATGTACCCAACAATATTGAATGTTGATTAACATGGCAAGAGGTGAAGCATAATTAAACTAACTATCTAGTCAAGTTTAAATGAGGCTAGAAACAACAAACAACAATTCCGGAAAATCCTCATGTGCAAATTATGGATTTGGTACTGTTCTGCCCTAAACCATATTTGTACTGTTGTTAAACATGCAAAGTAAGTACATCATGTTAATCTATGCATTTTTTCTACCCCATTTACATATAAAGATTATTAAATTTGGTGCTACGGTTATTTAGATATGAAATAAAGCATTTTAGCATGGCAATATGCAAAATAAACACAAACAACATTTTAAACATTTTTATCATGGTTGAAAGTTGCATATTATGAAACTAGATGAATTTCTAAGCATTTTTCATATTAAGTTTGTTTAATTCCGATGCATGGTTTTTTGAGATATGATATACATGAAGTTTGGGGGCTATACTATAAAACTGTTTTACTGGATTAAATAGCAAAATCCCAGGTGCTGGAAAAAATCTCCGGGCGAGGCAGCGGCATGGGAGGCCGGAAACGGGCAGGACGACGGCGGTGGCACCCAGATCTGGTGGCCATGGGGGACCTTGAACATGGCGGGAGAGAGAGAGAGATGTTAGAGGGAGGAGGAGAAAGAGTCGGTCAGGGAAGGAGCAGGGCGGCGGGGTACTCGCCTGGTCAGCTTGTCCGACGACGGCGCTCACCGGCAACGAGGTAAAGAGGAGGAGGAGGTTCGGCTGGCGCGGGGATGCCCCAGATCGAACTGGAGGAGCTCGGGAGGCTCTCCCGATCCTGAACGAGCAGAGCGCTCGGGAGCGACGGTGGTTCGGGCCAGGCGGGCTACGCCCGGGCCTGGCGGGACTGCGGTGGGGGAAGCCGGTTGGGGAGGCGAGGTGGCGGCGTGGGAGTGGTTGGCGGGTGCGGGGTGGCGACGTGGCGCGCCCGGATTGGTCCGAGGCGCGGGGGCGGCAGTGCCAAGTGGCAAGGAGCGGCTGGGCGGCGCCGGAAATCGAGGAGGAGGGGGTTGGCTGCGGCTGGAGGCGGCGGATCCAAGGAGAAAGGGGTCTAGGGGTAGGGGAAGAGCTAGGTTTGACCAAAAATGGACTAGGGGCTGTTTATATAGGGTAGTTGGCTAGGGTTAGGATGTTAGGAGGGGTTTTCGGACCCTCCGTTCAAGATCCGATGGCTCCGGTCGGAGGGGGGTTTGGTGGGCTGTGAAGAGGTGGTTTGGGCTGAGATGAGAGGGAAGGAGTGCAGCCCGGCAACTGTTTCTGGAGACCGAAAACGTCCGACGATAGACCGACTATAATGCCGCTATAGTTAACCGTTGGGGCGTCAAACGGACTCTGAATGCGATGAAACTTGGCAGGCGACCTACTAACAACAAAACAACACCGCACGCCAACTTTCAACCCATTCCGGCAACATTTTCCAGCCACCTATAAAATAATATTTCGGACGTGCCGCGGTGCGTGCAAGTGTGTCTGGGGTCAGAACGAACAACGGAAAGAACTGGGAGACCCACACAGATGCAAGTTCTGAAAACATGATGATGCAATGGACATGATGCAAATATGAATGCAACGAGCCAAACAAAACACATGACGAAACTCGGAAAATCATGGAAGGCATCTGAAGATCCGGTCGTGGGGCGTTACAAACCAGGACTTCAAAAACGTTTTGAACACCACAGAGCATATAAGATGTTCCAAGAGCTGAAATTTGTATTTCAGACTCATGCCCGAGTTGAGAGGTATGAGACCTCTGACAAGTATTTTGCCTACAAGATGGAGGAGAATAGCTCAACGGGTGAGCATGTGCTCAGAATGTTTGAGTACTACAATCACTTGAATCAAGTGGGAGTTAATCTTCCAGATAAGATAGTGATTGACAGAGTTCTCTAGTCACTATCACCAAGTTACTAGAACTTCGTGATGAACTATAAAATGTAAGGGATGACGGAAATGATTCCCGAGCTCTTCGCGAAGCTGAAATCAGCGAAGGTAGACATCAGGAAAAGCATCAAGTGTTGATGGTTGACAAGACCACTAGCTTCAAGTAAAAGGGCGAGGGAAAGAAAGGGAACTTCAAGAAGAATGGCAAGCAAGTTGCCACTCCCATGAATAAGCCCAAAGCTAGACCCAAGCCTGAAACTGAGTGCTTCTACTGCAAAGGAAATGGTCACTCGAAGTGGAACTGCCCTAGATACTTGGCGGACAAGAAGGATGGAAAAATAACATAGGTATATTTGATATACATGATATTGATGTGTACTTTACTAGTGTTTATAGAAACCCCTCAATATTTGATACTGGTTCAGTTGCTAAGAGTAGTAACTCAAAATGGGAGTTGCAAAATAAACAGAGACTAGTTAAGGGCGAGGTGATAATGTGAGTTGGAAGTGATTCCAAGATTGATAAGATCACCATCGCACGCTCCCTCGACCTTCGGGATTAGTGTTGAACCTAAAATAAATGTTATTTGGTGTTTGCGTTGAGCATAAATATGATTGGATCATGCTTATTGCAATACGGTTATTCATTTAAGTCAAAGAATAATTGTTGTTCTATTTACATGAATAAAACCTTCTATGGTCATACACTCAATATAAATGGTTTATTGAATCTCGATCATAGTGATACACATATTCATAATATTGAAGCCAAAAGATGCAAAGTTAATAATGATAGTGCAACTTATATGTGGCACTACCGTTTAGGTCATATTGGTGTAAAGCGCATGAAGAAACTCCATGCAGATGGACTTTTGGAATCACTTGATTATGAATAACTTGATGCTTGCGAACCATGCCTCATGGGCAAGATGACTAAGACTCCATTCTTCGGAAAAATGGAGCGAGCAACAGACTTGTTGGAAATAATACATACTGATGTGTGCGGTCCAACGAGTGTTGAGGCTCGCGGTGGGTATCGTTATTTTCTGACCTTCACAGATGATTTGAGCAGATATGTGTATATCTTGATGAAACATAAGTCCGAAACATTTGAAAAGTTCAAAGAATCTCAGAGTGAAGTGGAAAATCATCATAACAAGAAAATAAAGTTTCTACGATCTAATCGCGGAAACAAATATTTGAGTTATGAGTTTGGTCTTCATTTGAAACAATGTGAAATAGTTTCGCAAATCACGCCACCTGGAACACCACAACGTAATGGTGTGTCCGAACGTCATAACCGTACTTTATTAGATATGGTGCGATCTATAATGTCTCTTACCGATTTATCACTATCATTTTGGGGTTATGCATTATAGACAGCTACATTCACGTTAAATAAGGCATCATCTAAATCCGTTGAGACAACACCGTGTGAACTATGGTTTGGCAAGAAACCAAAGCTGTCATTTCTTAAAAGTTTGCGGTTGCGATGTTTACGTGAAAAAGTTTTAACCTGATAAGCTCAAACCAAAATCGGAGAAGTGCGTCTTCATAGGATATCCAAAAGAAACTGTTGGGTACACCTTCTATCACAGATCCGAAGGCAAGATCTTTGTTTCTAAGAGTGAATCCCTTCTAGAGAAGGAGTTTCTCTCGAAAGAAGTGCGTGGGAGGAAAGTAGAACTTGATGAGGTAACTGTACCTGCTCCCTTATTGGAAAGTAGCTCATAACTAAAATCAGTTCCAAGTGATGCCTACACCAATTAGTGAGGAAGTTAATGATGATGATCATGAAACGTCGGATCAAGTTACTACCAAACCTCGTAGGTCAACCAGAGTACGTTCCGCACCAGAGTGGTACGGTAATCATGTTCTAGAAGTCATGTTACTAGACCATGACGAACCTATGAACTATGAGGAAGCGATGATGAGCCCAGATTCCGCGAAATGGCTTAAGGCTATGAAATCTGAGAAGGGATCTATGTATGAGAACAAAGTATGGACTTTGATTGACTTGCCCTATGATCAGTGAGCCATTCAGAATAAATGGATCTTCCAGAGGAACACGAACGCTGATAGTAGTGTTACTATTTACAAAGCTTGAATTGTCGCAAAAAGGTTTTCGACAAGTTCAAGGTGTTGACTACGATGAGTTTTTTCTCACTCGTATTGATGCTTAAAAGTCTGCCCGAATCATGTTAGCAGTTGCCACATTTTATGAAATCTGACAAATGGATATCAAAACTACATTCCTTAATGGATTTATTAAAGAAGAGTTGTATATGATGCAACCAGAAGGTTTTGTCAATCCTAAAGGTCCTAACAAAGTGTGCAAGCTCCAGCGATCCATCTATGGACTGGTGCAAGCATCTCAGAGTTGGAATATACACTTTGATGAGTTGATCAAAGCATATAGTTTTATACAGACTTTTGGAGAAGCCTGTAGTGCAATCGCTCGGGTTCAGTAACGCGTAGCCTACAGTGCAATCGCTCGGGTTCAGTTAGAGCCAACGCCTCGCACACACGCGCGTACGTGTACGAGAGAAACGCGCATCGCTCGGGCCCTGATGTAACGCCCCGAGACCGATGTGCCAGGTGTCGTGCAGTTATTCGCTATTGTTGCGTTGTCATTGCTTGCGTGTCATGCATCTCATATCATGTCATCATGTGCATTGCATTTGCATACGTGTTCGTCTCATGCATCCGAGCTTTTTCCCCGTTGTCCGTTTTGCAATCCGGCGCTTCGTTCTCCTCCGGTGGTAATTTCTTCCTTCCTCTTGCGTGTGGGGGTTAAACATTTCCGGATTGGACCAAGACTTGTTATGCGGCCTTGGTTTACTACCGGTAGACCGCCTATCAAGTTTCGGGTCATTTGGACTTCGTTTGATACTCCAACGGTTAACCGAGGGACCGAGAAGGCCTCGTGTGTGTTGCAGCCCAACACCCCTCCATTTTGGCGCAAAACCCGCCTAACTCTGCCCCATCGTCTCGGTCGTTCGATCACGATCGTGTGGGCGAAAACCGCACCTCATTTGGACACTCCTAGCTCCCTCTATGCCTATATATATACACCCCCCCTCCGAATTCGCGGTGCCATCCACCCCTAACCCTAGATCTCTCCCTCTCCTCGCGCGCCGGACACATCCACACCGGCCGGACATGTCCACCCCGTCTAGCCACCACAGCCCGGCCAATCAGGAGCCGCCACGTCGTCACCAGCGCCTCCCTCCTCCAATCCCACTGCGCCACATGGCAGCCGCCGCCTCCCACCTCCGCGCGGCCCGCGGAGCCCGGATCGGGCCCGCGAGAGCCCGCACCGCTGCCGCCATGCCGCACGTCGCCGGAGTTCCTCGCCGCCCCTCGTCACCGCTCCGGCCACCCGAGCTCCACCGTCGTTGCGCCCTCGGCCAGGCAGTGCCGCGCCTCCTCTTCCTCTCTTTTTCCTCCCCTGCTCTTCCTCTCCTCTAAGCCCGCGCCGCCGCCACCATTGTTTTTGGCAGAGCCGCCATGGAGTTCGTCGCCGGCCTCCGCGACCTCGCTCGGCACCGTTGACCTCGTCCGATGCCGGATCCGAGCTCCCCATGCGCCGATCCGCTCCTTCCCGGCCTTCCCGCGCCTCCTCCGCCCCTCCTTGCCGCTGCCCGCCGGCGAACGGCGCCGCCGCGCCTCTGAATCCCTCGATCCCGGCGGGATCGAGGAGGAGGACGACAAGCGTCCGCGTGGGCCCCTCCTCCGCCCCGGCCCAGGTGCGAGGCCCAGTGCACGCCTCTAGGCCCAGCGCCTCCCAGGCCATCTCCACTCCCTCCGTTGACCGCGCCCGCGTGGACCGGCCCATCCCCAGCTCCAGCCGGCCCCTCTTCCGCCTGGCCCGCCTCTTCCCCGTCTGGGCCAGGCCCAAGGGTGAGCCGGCCCCCAGCGCCCCCTCCTCTTTTTTTCCCTTGCGGTTGGGCCTGCCAGATTCGGCCCGATGCACGTTTTTTTCCTGTTCAGCGAATTTGTCTATTATCCAGTGATTGCTAGTTTTGCAGATTAGTCCCCCTAGTTCATGCATTTAATAACTTCACAACCGTGCATCGGATTAAAATGATTTATATATCAAACTTGCTCAGAATTTTGTGTAGATTAATAATATCCAACTTTCATCTATGTTTGAAATGTTTAAAATGTTGTTTGATTAAATTTGCTCTATGCCATGCTAAAATGATTTAATTCATAACTATTTAACCGTAACTCCGAATTAAATAAACTTTATATGTAAATGGGGTAGAATTTTGCCTAGCTTAATGTGGTGGCCTCATCTTGCATGTTTAACAACTCTAAAATTGTGTTTAGGATAGATCAGGACCAAACCTAATAATTGCACATGAGGATTTTCCGGAATTGTTGTTCGTTGCTTCCAGCCTCATTTAAACTTGCCTAGATTAGATAGTTTCATCATGTTTCCCCTCTCGCCATGTTTAACAACATTTAACATTGTTGGGTACATAACAAGATCGAACTAAATAATTGATGTGGTGCTCCGTCAATATGCAACTCGTTGCATATTGAGCTCCACTTAATTTGTAGGATTGTTTGTGCATTTTGCCATGCCATGCCTCTTTAAACCGGACATGCATCATACTTGTTTGTGCATCATGCCATGTTGATGTGTTGGTTGTTTACTATGTTGTGTGCTTCTTTTCCGGTGATCGCTTCCTCGGGTTGATTCCGGTAACGTCGTGATTGTGAGGATCCGTTCGACTACGTCCGTTTGTCTTCTTCATGGATTCGTTCTTCTTCCTTGCGGGATTTCAGGCAAGATGATCATACCCTCGAAATCACTTCTATCTTTGCTTTGCTAGATGCTCGCTCTTTTGCTATGCCATTGCTATGATGCCTACCACTTGCTTGTCAGCCTCCCAAATTGCCATGTTCAGCCTCTAACCCACCATTGTCCTAACAAACCGTTGATTGGCTATGTTACCGCTTTGCTCAGCCCCTCTTATAGCGTTGTTAGTTGCAGGTGAAGATTGAAGTTTGTTCCTTGTCGGAACATGGAGTTCGTTCCTTGTTGGGACATTTATTTACTTGGTGGGATATCACTATATATCGTATTTAATTAATGCATCTATATACTTGGTAAAGGGTGGAAGGCTCGGCCTTATGCCTGGTGTTTTGTTCCACTCTTGCCGCCCTAGTTTCCGTCATATCGGTGTTATGTTCCCGGATTTTGCGTCCCTTACGCGGTTGGGCTATAATGGGAACCCCTTGACAGTTCGCCTTAAGTAAAGCTTTGCCAGCAATGCCCAACATTGGTTTTACCATTTGCCACCTAGCCTTTTTCTTCCCTTGGGGGTCGCGCACCCAAGGGTCATCTTATTTTAACCCCCCCGGGCCAGTGCTTCTCTAAGTGTTGGTCCAACTGAGCGATGTCCGAGGCTACCAGGGGCAACTCTGGGCTGGCTTACCCGACGTCTTGCTCATCCGGTGTGCCCTGAGAAAGAGATATGTGCAGCTCTTATCGGGATTTGTCGGCACATCTGGGTGGTGTTGCTGGTTTAGTTTTACCCTGTCGAAATGTCTTGTTGTACTGGGATACCGAGTCTGATCAGAATATCTCGGGTGGAGGTCTATTCCTTCATTGACCGTGAGAGCTTGTGATGGGCTAAGTTGGGACACCCCTGCAGGGATTTGATCTTTCGAAAGCCGTGCCCGCGGTTATGGGCAGATGGGAATTTGTTAACATCCGGTTGTAGAAAACCTAAAGTTGACCTTAATTAAAATGAATCAACCGCGTGTGTAACCGTGATGGTCTCTTTCCGGCAGAGTCCGGGAAGTGAACACAGTTGTTGGAGTTATGCTTGACGTAGGTAGTCTAGGATCACTTCTTGATCATACTTTTATCGACCGTGCTTTGCCTTCTCTTCTTGCTCTCTTTTGCGTATGTTAGCCACCTGATATGCTAGTCGCTTGCTGCAACTCCACCTCATACCTTTACCTTACCCATAAGCTTAAATAGTCTTGATCGCGAGGGTGCGAGATTGCTGAGTCCCTGTGGCTCACAGATACTTCCAAAACCAGTTTGCAGGTGCCGATGAGTTCGTGCAGATGACGCAACCCAGCTCAGGAGGAGCTCGTTGAAGACCTTGTTCATTTATGTTATTTCGTTCTAGTTGTTCAGTAGTGGAGCCCAGTTGGGGTCGATCTGGGACCTTTGTCGCTTTTGGGGTTGTTCTTTTATTTTGGTTCCGTAGTCGGACCTTGAGTGTAATGGTATGATGTAATGCTTTATTCATGTATTTGTGTGAAGTGGCGATTGTAAGCCAATTATGTATCGTTTTTCCCCTATTGTATTACATGGGTTGTGTGAAGATTACCTCACTTGCGACATTGCCTTCAATGCGATTATGCCTCTAAGTCGTGCCTCGACACGTAGGAGATATAGTCGCATCGAGGGTGTTACAAGTTGGTAATCAGAGCCTTCCCCGACCTTAGGAGCCCCCACCGCTTGATCGTTTTTAGCAGCCGAGTTGTGTCTAGAAAAAAATGTTTTGAGTCCTTTAGGAATTATATATCGGAGAGTTTAGGAATTCTTTTTACTCCCCAGTCTCCTCATCGCTCTGGTAAGGCATCCTGACGTAGAGTTTTGACTCTTCTCTTCTCAAATTTCACTAAATTTTTTTTAGGATCACGCGAGTATCTTAGTTTTGTTCCGATGGCTTATGATGAGAATACTGTCTTGGTGCCTCATGTCAGGGGTTTAGTGGAAGTGTCCCGGGGAGTTGAGCTCTGAGGTGTTGTCATCATAATTTTATCGTTGCAATTCTGGAATACTTGAGATATGTTCGCGACATCGAAAATCTCTTTTATGCAGTTCGTTGGTGAGATAACCTCGACGCCACCCAGTACTGGGGCGGGAGTTCGGGAGTATCGCCATAACTTGTATAACGGATGCTTTTCGAAGGTTGAGGTAGATGGTCTCCGAAGGTTTCTTGGTTATGCGTTGAAGGATGGATACAGCTGGATGTAGGATTTGCTAGTTTGGGTGGGATATTATGCTTCCCCTGTATCCTCAACACCTGATTGCATAACCGGAAAGTTTCGGGAGTTTCATAGGTGGGAATTCAAGTAGCTCTTAGGATATCTTTTCCGACAGATGTATGATATGAAATTGGGGTTCGACGTCTAGTGGTTCGCCTATTCACGGTCGATTTTACAGTGGTCTCGTTGTGTCTTAAAGAGTCCTTGGCTATGCTGACTCGGGGACGCTTCGTATGTCATGTGCACTGCCTTGTACATGATGGTGCTGTACGATCGAGCCCGTGTAGGTCCCACCATGAAAACTTCGGACGAAATCTCTATCATATGTGTGTTCCGGCTTATTTCGCAAGCCAATCCTTTGTTTTTGTTTTGAGTTGTGGTATTTGAGTTGCTCCGAAGTCAAATGTTGATTCCATACGTTTTTCCAAATGGCGTTCTCATACTCCGATGTGAATACTAATCCTTCATGATAATCGAGATTGCCATGTTAATTCTTTCAACCGGTGTGCTTCTCTTCAAGTGGATCCGATCATTTCAACTCCCGCAAGATCAATTATCACTTCTTCTCAGCGGTGTTTGTTTCATTCGTCTCCAAGTTGCCTTTGTTTTTCCCGCCCTCCCTCCCTTGCTTTTCTCCGAGGACTCATATATCTTAATCAAGTATCATTTTATTGATGTGAAGTCTCTTCTTTCTTTCCTTTCAATATTCTTACCCGGTGTTGCTCATGAAGTTTCTAACGGAGCTTCAAGTTCGTCACTCTTTACTCATTTTCCTTCTCCGGTGGATTCAAGTCAAGCCTTCGGTGTTGATCATATCCTTTTCCTCATTTCAGAAGCTTTATCATACCGGTGCTCACCATATTCATTCGTTTCTCGCTATTCATTTATTCCGGAGTGCTCAAGATATCTCGAAGATTCGTGTCTCCACTCTGCTTTCGTTCAAGTTCTTTCGAGGATGTTCCCTCATTCAATTCACTTAATTCAACCGGTGCGACCTCTCCTCTAAATCATTTGAACGGTGTTTCTTTTGAGTGGGCCCTAACCCACAGGTCTTTCCCAGGATCTTACCTGACTCTTCTTATTTCTTTTCCGGAGATACTCCCAAATTCTTTTCAAAGTTGACGTAAGGATGGATTGTCATCAGTCAAATGCTTTTCTCCAAGATCTTTCAAATTCTTTTCATCGTTGGCTCAACCTCTTCGCTTTTGATTCTTCCAGAGTGCCTAAATAATTATTGGTGGTGTTTCTCGTCGTCATTCTCATCATTTGAGACCGAAGAAGATTTTTTTTCTCAATCTTGCTCCATTCTCTTCAAGATTCGCGATTCTATCTTGTTGTCATCCTCTCATAATTATTTTTCGATTGTGAGAATTCTTTTCACCTATCCGGAGCAATTTAAGAGTCTTCTCAGTTTGTTATCCGGAGTCCATAATCTAAGATTTATTCATTCTCAGCTTTCAGCTCTCGTTCTTCAATTTTACCGGTGCTTCGTTCAAGTGATCTTTAATCGGCTCATGATCTCTTCGTTCTCATGGGTCTAAATTCTCTCAAGCATCTTCGTTCATTTGCTAATTCTTTCCAGTGTTTCTTTATCTTCTCTTCATTCATTTTTTTTCAATTCTTACGGTGGTTCGTTCAAGATTTCTCTTCTTCCTTATCATGTTTATTTATTGGTTCTTTCAATTCTACCGGTGTTTCGTTGAAGACGTTCTCAAGAGTATGTTATATCTCTCTTAATCTTTTCTACGAGAATAAGTAGTATGCCAATTCCATTGTTTGTCATCAATTTAAATTGGTGAAGGATAAGCATAATGTAATTCTTACTCTTGTTTCATCCAAGTGATTTAATTCCTTATGCCGGAGGCTCATCAAAATTCTTGATTTCTTTTGTTTCATCTTCTGTTCCCGCAATTCCAAGCTCTCTCAATTACATCTCCGTGGAGGTCCATCTAAATCATTGCAAGGATTCACCTTGTGTTTTCAACTTCTTTTTCCTTCCGTTTGTTCATCCTTTTGTTTACTGGAGTTGTTCTCGATGATTAAATTCTTGGGTTCAAGTGCTCATCTTTCTTTCCCGGAGTTCCAACCTCTTTCTATTATATTATCACAGAGATCCCTATCTAAATCATTACAAGGCTTCAATCATATTCTTTTCATCATCCAATTATTTTGGATCTTTCTTTTGTTTACCGGAGTTTCTTCATGAAGGTTCTACAAGATGGTTCATCAAGGATTTAATTCATTCTCTAAATGTTCATCAAGTTTCTTTTCACAGAAACTCAAGCTTTCTTCATATTGCAATCCGGAGTGCAATTCTTTCTACCATATTACCGAAGGTGGTATTGTGTCATTCTTGATAATTTGAGTTCATGTTTTCATGATTCACATGCTGTCAAGATTGGGATATTTTTAAATCCATCAACCTATTCGTTGGTATTATCTTGGGCTATATTTCACCAAAGCCTTCCCTAAGGATGGTTGTTATTATGGTGCTTATATATGACCCAAGTTCTTCTTTTATCCTCCGGGTGAAATAAGTTTCTCGTCTCTTTGTTCTTAACAATCCAATTCTTTTTCCGTGAGTGGCAGGTTGTCACCTCATATTTTGAGATGTATTCCTTAAGCCCATATCAAGCTACTCTTTTCGTTATTGGTTTTCCAACAACTCAGTTCAACCCTTCTTCTAAAGATGCCTTGTCAAGCTCTTTTGTGGCAGAAGTTGGCATTTTCTCCTCATTTCTCCTATTTCAGTTATCTATCTTCTATTCTTTTGTTCCGGAGGCATGGCGAAGCTGCTCTCTTCAACCCATCTTCCTGTTTATCAGGATCGTGTTCTTGTCGTGCCTATCCTTTTAATTGGAGTGTTGTGTCCTCTTTTCAAGAATCCTCTCAGCTTGTCAAGTTTAATTCCTTCCATTTACAGACGGAGTGCCGTCCAAATTATATCACTCTTATTCCTTCCCTATCTTGCTTAACCGGAGTATTGTGTCCCTTTGTTCAAGTTCTTGTCGCCTTATCTAGTCTTGCATCCCTTTCTCAACCAGAGTGTCGTGTTTTTCATTTGAGCTCTCTCATATTATCAAATTTTGACTCCCTTCTCAACCGGAGTGCGGTCTGAGATCTTTCTTACCCCTTGTTCCATTCATTCAATAGTTCAAGTGGCAGTGTGTTGTAATTTCATCACGTATCTTCTTATCTTATCAAGACCGTATTCAATTCTTTTTCTTTCCAACCGGAGTGCTGCCTGAATTTGGTCTTCCTTGATCCCCTTCCTTAACCGGAGTGTTTTCAATAAATATCTTCCCTTCAACCTCAGGGTTTCGCAATGCTCGTTGTCCCTCTTTTCTAACGGAGTGTTTTCGACTTTGTTCACCTTCGTTGTATTCTTTTCTCGATTTGTTCAACCTTTTCAAGGTTCTTTGGTTTCCCTCGTTTGTCAAAGAAGCAACTTAGTTTTACCTCTCCTCTTTCCTCTTCCGTTGTTTCCCCGGTGCCATCCTAGATCTCGGGACGAGATCCTCTCGTAGTGGTGGAGTGTTGTAACGCCCTGAGACCAATGTGCCAGGTGTCGTGCAGTTATTCGCTGTTGTTGTGTTGTCATTGCTTGCGTGTCATGCATCTCATATCATGTCATCATGTGCATTGCATTTGCATACGTGTTCGTCTCATGCATCCGAGCTTTTTCCCCGTTGTCCGTTTTGCAATCCGGCGCTTCGTTCTCCTCCGATGGTCATTTCTTCCTTCCTCTTGTGTGTGGGGGTTAAACATTTCCGGATTGGACCAAGACTTGTCATGCGGCCTTGGTTTACTACCGGTAGACCGCCTATCAAGTTTCGGGTCATTTGGACTTCGTTTTATACTCCAACGGTTAACCGAGGGACCGAGAAGGCCTCGTGTGTGTTGCAGCCCAACACCCCTCCATTTTGGCCCAAAACCCACCTAACTCTGCTCCATCGTCTCGGTCGTTCGATCACGATCGTGTGGGCGAAAACCGCACCTCATTTGGACACTCCTAGCTCCCTCTATGCCTATATATACACCCCCCTCCGAATTCGCGGTGCCATCCACCCCTAACCCTAGATCTCTCCCTCTCCTCGCGCGCCGGACACATCCACACCGGCCGGACATGTCCACCCCGTCCAGCCACCACAGCCCGGCCAATCAGGAGCCGCCACGTCGTCACCAGCGCCTCCCTCCTCCAATCCCACTGCGCCACATGGCAGCCGCCGCCTCCCACCTCCGCGCGGCCCGCGGAGCCCGGATCGGGCCCGCGAGAGCCCGCACCGCTGCCGCCATGCCGCACGTCGCCGGAGTTCCTCGCTGCCCCTCGTCACCGCTCCAGCCACCCGAGCTCCGCCGTCGTTGCGCCCTCGGCCAGGCAGTGCCGCGCCTCCTCTTCCCCTCTTTTTCCTCCCCTGCTCTTCCTCTCCTCTAAGCCCGCGCCGCCGCCACCAATGTTTTTGGCAGAGCCGCCATGGAGTTCGTCGCCGGCCTCCGCGACCTCGCCCGTCAAAGTTGACCTCGTCCGATGCCGGATCCGAGCTCCCCATGCGCCGATCCGCTCCTTCCCGGCCTTCCCACGCCTCCTCCGCCCCTCCTTGCCGCTGCCCGCCGGCGAATGGCGCCGCCGCGCCTCTGCCTCCCTCGATCCAGGCGGGATCGAGGAGGAGGACGACAAGCGTCCGCGTGGGCCCCTCCTCCGCCCCGGCCCAGGTGCGAGGCCCAGTGCACGCCTCCAGGCCCAGCACCTCCCAGGCCATCTCCACTCCCTCCGTTGACCGCGCCCGCGTGGACCGGCCCATCCCCAGCTCCAGCCGGCCCCGCTTCCGCCTGGCCTGCCTCTTCCCCGTCTGGGCCAGGCCCAAGGGTGAGCCGGCCCCCAGCGCCCCCTCCTCTTTTTTTTCCCTTGTGGTTGGGCCTGCCAGATTCGGCCCGATGCACGTTTTTTTTCCTGTTCAGCGAATTTGTCTATTATCCAGTGATTGCTAGTTTTGCAGATTAGTCCCCCTAGTTCATGCATTTAATAACTTCACAACCGTGCATCGGATTAAAATGATTTATATATCAAACTTGCTCACAATTTTGTGTAGATTAATAATATCCAACTTTCATCTATGTTTGAAATGTTTAAAATGTTGTTTGATTAAATTTGCTCTATGCCATGCTAAAATGATTTAATTCATAACTATTTAACCGTAACTCCGAATTAAATAAACTTTATATGTAAATGGGGTAGAATTTTGCCTAGCTTAATGTGGTGGACTCATCTTGCATGTTTAACAACTCTAAAATTGTGTTTAGGACAGATCAGGACCAAACCTAATAATTGCACATGAGGATTTTCCGAATTGTTGTTCGTTGCTTCCGGCCTCATTTAAACTTGCCTAGATTAGATAGTTTCATCATGTTTCCCCTCTCGCCATGTTTAACAACATTTAACATTGTTGGGTACATAACAAGATCGAACTAAATAATTGATGTGGTGCTCCGTCAATATGCAACTCGTTGCATATTGAGCTCCACTTAATTTGTAGGATTGTTTGTGCATTTTGCCATGCCATGCCTCTTTAAACCGGACATGCATCATACTTGTTTGTGCATCATGCCATGTTGATGTGTTGGTTGTTTACTATGTTGTGTGCTTCTTTTCCAGTGATCGCTTCCTCGGGTTGATTCCGGTAACGTCGTGATTGTGAGGATCCGTTCGACTACGTCCGTTTGTCTTCTTCATGGATTCGTTCTTCTTCCTTGCGGGATTTCAGGCAAGATGATCATACCCTCGAAATCACTTCTATCTTTGCTTTGCTAGATGCTCGCTCTTTTGCTATGCCATTGCTACGATGCCTACCACTTGCTTGTCAGCCTCCCAAATTGCCATGTTCAGCCTCTAACCCACCATTGTCCTAGCAAACCATTGATTGGCTATGTTACCGCTTTGCTCAGCCCCTCTTATAGCGTTGTTAGTTGCAGGTGAAGATTGAAGTTTGTTCCTTGTCGGAACATTTATTTACTTGGTGGGATATCACTATATATCGTATTTAATTAATGCATCTATATACTTGGTAAAGGATGGAAGGCTCGACCTTATGCCTGGTGTTTTGTTCCACTCTTGCCGCCCTAGTTTCCGTCATATCGGTGTTATGTTCCCGGATTTTGCGTCCCTTACGTGGTTGGGCTATAATGGGAACCCCTTGACAGTTCGCCTTAAGTAAAGCTTTGCCAGCAATGCCCAACATTTGTTTTACCATTTGCCACCTAGCCTTTTTCTTCCCTTGGGGGTCGCGCGCCCAAGGGTCATCTTATTTTAACCCCCCCGGGCCAGTGCTTCTTTAAGTGTTGGTCCTACTGAGCGATGTCCGAGGCTACCGGGGGCAACTCTGGGCTGGCTTACCCGACGTCTTGCTCATCCGGTGTGCCCTGAGAAAGAGATATGTGCAGCTCCTATCGGGATTTGTCGGCACATCTGGGTGGTGTTGCTGGTTTAGTTTTACCCTGTCGAAATGTCTTGTTGTACTGGGATACCGAGTCTGATCGGAATATCTCGGGTGGAGGTCTATTCCTTCGTTGACTGTGAGAGCTTGTGATGGGCTAAGTTGGGACACCCCTGCAGGGATTTGATCTTTCGAAAGCCGTGCCCGCGGTTATGGGCAGATGGGAATTTGTTAACGTCCGGTTGTAGAAAACCTAAAGTTAACCTTAATTAAAATGAATCAACCGCGTGTGTAACCGTGATGGTCTCTTTCCGGCAGAGTCCGGGAAGTGAACACGGTTGTTGGAGTTATGCTTGACGTAGGTAGTCTAGGATCACTTCTTGATCATACTGTTATCGACCGTGCTTTGCCTTCTCTTCTCCCTCTCTTTTGCATATGTTAGCCACCAGATATGCTAGTCGCTTGCTGCAGCTCCACCTCATACCTTTACCTTACCCATAAGCTTAAATAGTCTTGATCGCGAGGGTGCGAGATTGCTGAGTCCCTGTGGCTCACAGATACTTCCAAAACCAGTTTGCAGGTGCCGATGAGTTCGTGCAGGTGACGCAACCCAGCTCAGGAGGAGCTCGTTGAAGACCTTGTTCATTTATGTTGTTTCGTTCTAGTTGTTCAGTAGTGGAGCCCAGTTGGGGTCGATCGGGGACCTTTGTCGCTTTTGGGGTTCTTCTTTTATTTTGGTTCCGTAGTCGGACCTTGAGTGTAATGGTATGATGTAATGCTTTATTCATGTATTTGTGTGAAGTGGCGATTGTAAGCCAACTATGTATCCTTTTTCCCCTATTGTATTACATGGGTTGTGTGAAGATTACCTCACTTGCGACATTGCCTTCAATGCGATTATGCCTCTAAGTCGTGCCTCGACACGTAGGAGATATAGTCGCATCGAGGGTGTTACACCTGACCTCCCACCGTAACCGGGAACTACCCGAAATTTTCCTCCCCCTCGCTTCTACCACGGTTTTTTCGGTCATGGACGGCCCAAAGAATGTCATGCAGCTGCGTCTTCGGCCCGCCCAGGATGAAAATCCCATTTTGTGTCATGATTTTTTGTCATAGAAGTAGGAGCCCACCACATCTATGATGATACTAGGTTTTGTCACAATTATCATCATAGAAGTGTCATATGTATGACATTTTTTTTTCGTTTGGCCCAAAATGTCACGGATATGTCTTTTTTTGTAGTGTTGTAACACCCATGATGCGACTATATCTCCCACGTGTCGGGGCACGACTTAAAGGCATAGCCGCATGGTAGGTTTGTCGCAAGAGGGGTAATCTTCACACAATCCCATGTACTGAATGAGAAAGGGATAAAGAGTTGGCTTACAATAGCCACTTCGCATAAATACAAGTTAAACATACATCATCTAGAATACAATCAAAGGTTCGACTACGGAAACTATTTGGAAGTATTCCCAACTTGGCTCCACTACTGATCGACAGGAAACGAAACAACACAATGGACAAGATGTTCAACGAGCTCCCACTTGAGCTCGGTTGCGTCATCTGCACTGGTATCGTCGGCACATGCAACTATTTGGAAGTATCTGTGAGCCACGAGGACTCAGCAATCTCACACCCGCGAGATCAAGACTATTTAAGCTTATGGGTAGGAAAGGGGTGATGAGGTGGAGCTGCAGCAAGTGCTAAGCAAAAATGTAGGCTAACATACCCAAATGAGAGCGAGAAGAGAAGCAACACAGCGGTCTTGAACTAGAAGTGATCAAGAAGTGATCCTGAAACTACTTACGTTCAAGCATAACACAAGAACCGTGTTCACTTCCCAGACTCCTTCGAAAAGAGACCATCACGGCTACACACGCGGTTCATGCATTTTAATTAAGTTACATGTCAAGTTCTCTACAACCGGATATTAACAAATTCCATCTGCCCATAACCGCAGGCACGGCTTTCAAAAGTTCAAACCTTGCAGGGGTGTCCCAACTTAGCCCATCACAAGCTCTTATGGTCAACAAAGGATATTCCTTCTCCTGAGAAGACCCGATCAGTCTCAGAATCCGTGTTACAAGACATTTCGACAATGGTAAAACAAGACCAGCAAGACCACCCGATGCATCGACATCCCGATAGGAGCTGCACATATCTTGTTCTCAGGGCAACACCGGATAAGCTAAGCGTACAGGTACCAAGATAACCCAAGTTGCCAAGGGACGGTCCCGCACGACGCTCTAGTTAGGACCAACACTTAGAGAAGCACTGGCCGGGGGGGGGGGGGGGGGGGTTAAAATAAGATAACCCTTGGGTTAGTTACTCCCAAGGGAAAGGTATAGGTTGTTAGGGAAATGTAAAACCAAGGTTGGGCCTTGCTGGAGGAGTTCTATTCAAAGAGAACTGTCAAGGGATTCCCATAACACCCAACCGCGTAAGGAACACACAATCAAGGAACATAACACCAGTATGACGGAAACTAGGGCGGCAAGAGTGGAACAAAACACCAGGCATAAGGCCGAGCATTCCACCCTTTACCAAGTATATAGATGCATTAAATTAAATATGATATAATAATGATATCCCAACAATATCCATGTTCCAACAAGGAATAAACTTCATCTTCACCTACAACTAGCAACTCTATAAGAGGGGCTGAGCAAAAGCGGTAACATAGCCAATCAACGGTTTGCTAGGTAAGGTGGGTTAGAGGCTTGTCTTGGCAATATGGGAGGCATGATATAGAAAGTAGTAGGTATCACAACATAGGAATAGAGCGAACAACTAGCAAGCAAAGATAGAAGTGATTTCGATGGTATGGTCATCTTTCCTGAAATCCCGCAAGGTTGAAGAACATGTCCATGAAGAAGACAAACGGACGTAGTCGAACGAACCTCACAACTCCGGAAGGGAACCGATGCTAACGAGAGAAGAAACCCGGAAAGAAGCAAACAACATGGTAAACAACCATCACATAAACATGGCATGATGCACAACCAAGTATGATGCATGTCCGGTTCAATGAGGCATGGCATGGCAAAGTGCACAAACAATACTACAAATTAAGTGGTGCTCAATATGCAACGAGTTGCATATTGACGGAACACCACATTCAAGTTATTTAGTTCGATATCGTTTATGTACCCAACAATATTAAATGTTGATTAACATGGCAAGAGGTGAAGCATAATTAAACTAACTATCTAGTCAAGTTTAAATGAGGCCAGAAACAACAAACAACAATTCCGGAAAATCCTCATGTGCAAATTATGGATTTGGTACTGTTCTGCCCTAAACCATATTTGTATTGTTGTTAAACATGCAAAGTAAGTACATCATGTTAATCTATGCATGTTTTCTACCCCATTTACATATAAAGATTATTAAATTTGGTGCTACGGTTATTTAGATATGAAATAAAGCATTTTAGCATGGCAATATGCAAAATAAACACAAACAACATTTTAAACATTTTTATCATGGTTGAAAGTTGCATATTATGAAACTAGATGAATTTCTAAGCATTTTTCATATTAAGTTTGTTTAATTTCGATGCACGGTTTTTTGAGATATGATATGCATGAAGTTTAGGGGCTATACTGTAAAACTGTTTTACTGGATTAAATAGCAAAATCCCAGGTGCTGGAAAAAAATACGCAGGCCGGAACTGGAACTGGAGCACGGGGGCAGAATATAATGCTGTGCCTAGTGCATTGGATAGGGGGGGGGGCAGCTCACCAGGGGACCAGAGGCCGACTCTGGACTGGGCCAAGCAGGAGGCCGCGGCTGGGCTTTGGGAGAGGGGCGTGCTGGGCCGACGGGGAAGCAGCGTGGCCCTTCGGACCTGACCGAAGAGGTTAACGCGGTTGCAGGCTCTCCTCGACTCGTTCCTCCAGCAGGGATCGAGCAGAAGCTCGATGCGGACGGCAGCGACAAAGAGGTCAGAAATGGGCAGGCCGACGGCGGCGGCACCCAGATCTGGTGGCCATGGGGGACCTTGAACATGGTGGGAGAGAGAGAGATGTTAGAGGGAGGAGGAGAAAGAGTCGGTCAGGGAAGGAGCAGGGCGGCGGGGTACTCGCCTGGTCGGCTTGTCCGACGATGGCGCTCACCGGCGACGAGGTAAAGAGGAGGAGGAGGTTCGGCTGGCGCGGGGATGCCCCACATCGAACTGGAGGAGCTCGGGAGGCTCTCCCGATCCTGAACGAGCGGAGCGCTCGAGAGCGACGGCAGTTCGGGCCAGGCGGGCCTGCGGTGGGGGAAGCCGGTTGGGGAGGCGAGGTGGCGGCGTGGGAGTGGTTGGCGGGTGCGGGGTGGCGATGTGGCGCGCCCGGATTGGTCCGAGGCACGGGGGCGGCAGTGCCAAGTGGCAAGGAGCGGCTGGGTGGCGCCGGAAATCGAGGAGGAGGGGGTTGGCTGCGGCTGGAGGCGGCGGATCCAAGGAGAAAGGGGTCTAGGGGTAGGGGAAGAGCTAGGTTTGACCAAAAATGGACTAGGGGCTGTTTATATAGGGTAGGTGGCTAGGGTTACGAGGTTAGGAGGGGTTTTCAGACCCTCCGATCACGATCCGATGGCTCCGGTCGGAGGGTGGTTTGGTGGGCTGTGAAGAGGTGGTTTGGGCCGAGATGAGAGGGAATGAGTGCAGCCCGGCAACTGTTTCCGGAGACCGAAAACGTCCGACGATAGACCGACTATACTGCCGCTATAGTTAACCGTTGGGGCGTCAAACGGACTCCGAATGCGATGAAACTTGGCAGGCGACCTACTGACTACAAAACAACACCGCACGCCAACTTTCAAACCATTCCGGGAACATTTTCCGGCCACCTATAAAATAATATTTCGGACGTGCCGCGGCGCGTGCAAGTGTGTCTGGGGTCAGAACGAACAACGGAAAGAACTGGGCGACCCCGACAGATGCAAGTTTTGAAAACATGATGATGCAATGGACATGATGCAAATATGAAGGCAACGAGCCAAACAAGACACATGATGAAACTCGGAAAATCATGGAAGGCATCTGAAGATCCGGTCTTGGGGCATTACAAACCAGGACTTCAAAAACGTTTTGAACGCCACAGAGCATATAAGATGTTCCAAGAGCTGAAATTTGTATTTCAGACTCATGCCCGAGTTGAGAGGTATGAGACCTCTGACAAGTATTTTGCCTACAAGATGGAGGAGAATAGCTCAATGGGTGAGCATGTGCTCAGAATGTTTGAGTACTACAATCACTTGAATCAAGTGGGAGTTAATCTTCCAGATAAGATAGTGATTGACAGAGTTCTCTAGTCACTATCACCAAGTTACTAGAACTTCGTGATGAACTATAAAATGTAAGGGATGACGGAAATGATTCCCGAGCTCTTCGCAAAGCTGAAATCAGCGAATGTAGAAATCAAGAAAAGCATCAAGTGTTGATGGTTGACAAGACCACTAGCTTCAAGTAAAAGGGCGAGGGAAAGAAAGGGAACTTCAAGAAGAATGGCAAGCAAGTTGCCACTCCCATAAAGAAGCCCAAAGCTAGACCCAAGCCTGAAACTGAGTGCTTCTACTGCAAAGGAAATGGTCACTTGAAGTGGAACTGCCCTAGATACTTGGCGGACAAGAAGGATGGAAAAATAACATAGGTATATTTGATATACATGTTATTGATGTGTACTTTACTAGTGTTTATAGAAACCCCTCAATATTTGATACTGGTTCAGTTGCTAAGAGTAGTAACTCAAAATGGGAGTTGCAAAATAAACAGAGACTAGTTAAGGGCGAAGTGATAATGTGAGTTGGAAGTGATTCCAAGATTGATAAGATCACCATCGCACGCTCCCTCTACCTTCGGGATTAGTGTTGAACCTAAAATAAATGTTATTTGGTGTTTGCGTTGAGCATAAATATGATTGGATCATGCTTATTGCAATACGGTTATTCATTTAAGTCAAAGAATAATTGTTGTTCTATTTACATGAATAAAACCTTCTATGGTCATACACTCAATATAAATGGTTTATTGAATCTCGATCATAGTGATACACATATTCATAATATTGAAGCCAAAAGATGCAAAGTTAATAATGATAGTGCAACTTATATGTGGCACTACCGTTTAGGTCATATTGGTGTAAAGCGCATGAAGAAACTCCATGCAGATGGACTTTTGGAATCACTTGATTATGAATAACTTGATGCTTGCGAACCATGCCTCATGGGCAAGATGACTAAGACTTTGTTCTTCGGAACAATGGAGCGAGCAACAGACTTGTTGGAAATAATACATACTGATGTGTGCGGTCCAACGAGTGTTGAGGCTCGCGGTGGGTATCGTTATTTTCTGACCTTCACAGATGATTTGAGCAGATATGTGTATATCCTGATGAAACATAAGTCTGAAACATTTGAAAAGTTCAAAGAATCTGAGAGTGAAGTGGAAAATCATCATAACAAGAAAATAAAGTTTCTACGATCTAATCGCGGAAACAAATATTTTAGTTACGAGTTTGGTCTTCATTTGAAACAATGTGAAATAGTTTCGCAAATCACGCCACCTGGAACACCACAACGTAATGGTGTGTCCGAACGTCATAACCATACTTTATTAGATATGGTGCGATCTATAATGTCTCTTACCGATTTATCACTATCATTTTGGGGTTATGCATTAGAGACAACTACATTCACGTGAAATAAGGCATCATCTAAATCCATTGAGACAACACCGTGTGAACTATGGTTTGGCAAGAAACCAAAGCTGTCGTTTCTTAAAAGTTTGGGGTTGCGATGCTTATGTGAAAAAGTTTTAACCTGATAAGCTCAAACCCAAATCGGAGAAGTGCGTCTTCATAGGATACCCAAAAGAAACTGTTGGGTACACCTTCTATCACGGATCCGAAGGCAAGATGTTTGTTTCTAAGAGTGGATCCCTTCTAGAGAAGGAGTTTCTCTCGAAAGAAGTAAGTGGGAGGAAAGTAGAACTTGATGAGGTAACTGTACCTGCTCCCTTATTGGAAAGTAGCTCATAACTAAAATCCGTTCCAAGTGATGCCTACACCAATTAGTGAGGAAGTTAATGATGATGATCATGAAACTTCAGATCAAGTTACTACCAAACCTTGTAGGTCAAATAGAGTATGTTCCGCACCAGAGTGGTACGGTAATCATGTTCTGGAAGTCATATTACTAGACCATGATGAACCTATGAACTATGAGGAAGCGATGATGAGTCCAGATTCCGCGAAATGGCTTAAGGCTATGAAATCTGAGAACTGATCTATGTATGAGAACAAAGTATGGACTTTGGTTGACTTGCCCTATGATCAGTGAGCCATTCAGAATAAATGGATCTTCCAGAGGAACACGAACGCTGATAGTAGTGTTACTATCTACAAATCTCGAATTTTCGCAAAAAGGTTTTCGACAAGTTCAAGGTGTTGATACGATGAGTTTTTTCTCACTCGTATTGATGCTTAAAAGTCTGCCCGAATCATGTTAGCCGTTGCCACATTTTATGAAATCTGACAAATGGATATCAAAACTACATTCCTTAATGGATTTATTAAAGAAGAGTTGTATATGATGCAACCAGAAGGTTTTGTCAATCCTAAAGGTCCTAACAAAGTGTGCAAGCTCCAGCGATCCATCTATGGACTGGTGCAAGCATCTCAGAGTTGGAATATACACTTTGATGAGTTGATCAAAGCATATAGTTTTATACAGACTTTTGGAGAAGCCTGTATTTACAAGAAAGTGAGTGGGAACACTACAACATTTCTAATAAGTATATGTGAATGACATATTGTTGATCGGAAATAATGTAGAATTTTCTGGAAAGCATAAAGGAGTGTTTGAAAGGAGTTTTTCAAAGAAAGGCCTTGGTGAAGCTGCTTACATGCTGGGCATCAAGATCTATAGAGATAGATCAAGACACTTGATAAAAAGTATAATGAGTACATACCTTGACAAGTTTTTGAAATAGTTCAAAATGGAACAGTCAAAGAAGGAGTTCTTGCCTATGTTGCAAGGTGTGAAGTTGAGTAAAGACTCAAAACCGGACCAAGGCAGAAAATAGAAAGAGAATGAAAAGTGATTCCCTATGCCTCAGTCATAGGTTCTATAAAGTATGCTATGCTGTGTACTAGACCTATTGTATACCTTAGCATAATTTTGGTAAGGGAGTACAATAGTGATCTAGGAGTAGTTCACTGGACAGAGGTCAAAATTAGCCTTACAGGACTAAGGAAATATTTATCGGTTATGGAGGTGATAAAAGAGTTCATCATAAATAGTTACGTCGATGCAAGCTTTTGACACCCATCTAGATGACTCTAAGTCTCGGTCTAGATACATATTGAAAGTGGGAGCAATTAGCTGGAGTAGCTCCGTGCAGAGTATTGTAGACATAGAAATTTGCAAAATACATATGGATCTGAATGTTGCAGACCCGTAGACTAAAGTTCTCTCACAAGCAAAACATGATGACTCTTTGGGTGTTAATCACATAGTGATGTGAACGAGATTATTAACTCTAGTAAACCCATTGGGTATTAGTCACATGGAGATGTGAACTAATCAAATAAAGATGTAAAACTATTGGTGTTAAATCACATGACGATGTGAACTAGATTATTGACTCTAGTGCAAGTGGGAGACTAAGGGAAATATGCCATAGAGGCAATAATAAAGTTATTATTTATCCTTATATCATGATAAATGTTTATTATTCATGCTAGAATTGTATTAACCGAAAACTTAGTACATGTGTGAATACATAGACAAACAGAGTGTCCCTAGTATGCCTCTACTTGACTAGCTCGTTAATCAAAGATGGTTAAGTTTCCTAGTGTGTTGTCATTTGATGAATGGGATAACATCATTAGAGACTGATGTGATGGACTAGACCCATCTGTTAGCTTAGCACTATGATCGTTTAGTTTATTGCTATTGCTTTCTTCATGACTTATACATGTTCCTATGACTATAGGATTATGCAACTCCTGAATACTGGAGGAACACTTAGTGTGCTATCAAACATCAGAACATAACAGGGTGATTATAAAGATGCTCTATAGGTGTCTCCAATGGTGTTTGTTGAGTTGGCATAGATCGAGATTAGTATTTTTCACTCCAATTGTCGGAGAGGTATCTCTGGGCCCTCTCGGTCATGCACATCACCATAAGCCTTGCAAGCAATGTGACTAATGAGTTAGTCATGGGATGATGCATTACGGAACGAGTAAAGAGACTTGCTGGTAATGAAATTGAACTAGGTATGAGGATATCGACGATCGAATCTCGGACAAGTAACATACCGATGACAAAAGGGAACAACGTATGTTGTTATGCGGTTTGACCGATAAAGATCTTCGTAGAATATGTAGTAGCCAATATGAGCATCCAGGTTCTGCTATTGGTTATTCACCGGAGATGTGTCTTAGTCATGTCTACGTAGTTCTTGAACCCGTAGGGTCCGCACGCTTAACGTTCGGTTGTGATTGGTTTTATGAGTTATATGATTTGATGTCCCGAAGGTTGTTTGGAGTCCTGGATGAGATCACGGACATGACGAGGAGTCTCGAAATGGTCAACACGTAAAGATCGATATATTGAAAGGATATATTCGGACATCGGAAAGGTTCCGAGTGATTCAGGTATTTTCGGAGTACCGGGGAGTTACGGGAATTCACCAGGAGAAGTAATGGGCCTTATTGGGCTTTAGTGGAGAGAGGGGAGAAGGGCCAAGAGGTGGCGCGCGCCTCTCGCCTGCCCAAACCGAATTGGACAGGGGGTGGGGGCATGGCCCCCCTCTCCTTCTCCATCTGCCTCTCTTTTTCCTTCTCTCCTACTCCAAATAGGAAAGAGGAGGGGAATCCTACTTGTACTGGGGAGTCCTAGTAGGATTCCCCACACCTGGAACGCCCCCTTAGGGCTGGGCACCTCTCCCTCCCCTCCTTTATATATCTGGCCAAGGGGCAGCCCATAGACACACAAGATTTGTCTTAGTCGTGTGCGGTGCCCGCCTCCACAGTTACACACCTCGGTCATATCATCATAGTGCTTAGGTGAAGCCCTGTGTCGGTAACTTCATCATCACTGTCGCCATGCTGTCGTGCTAATGGAACTCTCCTTTGGCCTCCACTGGATCAAGAGCCCGAGGGACGTCATCGAGCTGAACGTATGCTGAATGCGGAGGTGCCCTACATTCGGTACTTGGATCGGTTGGATGACGAAGACGTTCGACTACATCAACCGCGTTACTAAACGCTTCCGCTTTCGGTCTACGAGGGTACTTAGACATATTCTTCCCTTCTCGTTGCTATGCATCTGCTAGATAGATCTTGCATGATCGTAGGAATTTTTTTGAAATACTGCATTCCCCAACAAGACGTACTCCCACGGCGGCCATACTCACACACTGCCGCGCTTCGCCAAGCTCGACTTCTCCACCTATGATGGCACCGAGGACCCCTCAGCTGGGTTAATCAGTGCGACCAGTTCTTTCGGGGACAATGCACGCTCGCTTTGGACCGCACCTAGCTCACTTCATATAACCTCTGAGGCGCCGCATAGACTTGTTATTACGCTCTCGAGTAGGACAAGGGCGACATGCCTCCATGGGAGTGTGCTGGCGTGCTCTGCCTCCTTCGCTTTGGGCCGCCGATACGTGGGAGCTGGCTGGCGGAGCTGGGCCGCCTACCCTTCGCCTCCATGGCGTAGGACTTCACCGACCACTTCCAGGCCCTGGCGTGCCACGCCCCTGGTGTGACGGCTCGTCAGTGGGCCGAGCTCTTCATCGGTGGTCTGCCAGATCATATCTTCGTGGACGTGGAGCTGTGGGGAACCCAGGACCTCACTAGTAGAAAAAGGGTCAAATATTCAGTTCATTAGTCCCCGTTTGTAATTGAACCGGCACTAATGTGACCATTAGTGCCGGTTCCAATGGCTAGCTGGGCCGCTCTCATTTGTACTAGTTCATGGCGAATCTTTAGCACCGGTTCGTGCCACGAACTAGTTCTAAAGAGAGTGGCGGCAGGATGTTATCAGTCTGGGGCCCCTCTAGCACCTTTAGTACCAGTTTGTGGCATGAACCGGTGCTAAAGGTCGTCCTATATCAACCCTTCGTCCACTCGCGATCGAGCTCTCTCTGTTTTCCCCCTTCCCCTCACCTCTCTGTTCTTCCCCCTCTACCTCGAGCTCATCTCACATTTTGCCCAAATTTTGTTAAGATTTGAAGGCCCCCATCCATTCAAGTGATCACAAAGGTAAGCAACTTTGTCCTTTCATCTCTCATTGCTAGATTAGCTTTTGCAATGCTTTATATAGTCATTAATTTTTTTATGTTTTAGTAATTTGGGAGGAATTATATGTGGTATTTTATTTGATTTATATGCAATTTGAGCTCAAAATAACTCTTAGTTTGCATATGTAGGTGTGGTTTACTTAGTGCCTTCCTGTCTCTGTCCTAACCACCGTCGATCGTCCACACCCTCTTGTCACCGACACCACCTTGTGGGGTGAGCCTCTTGTTCTTATCTTTTTATATGAAAAAAATCATGTTTGTGTGATTTAGATATATAGTTACTTGTATAATTATCTTACCCGTACGTTGTTTGTTATTCATAGTGCCATGGTTTTGATATTCGTCCCCGCCAGCCCTCGTCCGGGTTATGATTCGGATGTGGTATATTTTCTTTTATAACTATTTTGTTGCATTTCGTGTTTATGACAAATTATGCCCATCAAGTTGACATAGATATTTTTATCTAGGAGGTATGCGAACCGGAAATTCCGACCGATCCTATTGTCGAGAGGTTGAATTTATTTGAAAGAGAAAACGAGTATTTGAAAGAAAAATTGAAAAGAATTGAGGGGGAGAAGATGGAATTGGATTTGCATTTTGCCGATGTCGTCGATGATCACAAGATCAAGATGGAGAAAATGCGCTTGAAGATTAGAAAGATTAGAAAATATGCCATTAATAGTTAGGCTTGATATCATTATGCTGTTGGATCAGTTGTTACCTTAGTTGTGATCTTGATTGTATTTGTTGTTACATTTAAATTCTTTAGCTACAGAGTTATTTATATGTTTCCTTTATGAGAATAAGTATTGTATGAACTTTATGTATGAACTTGTATTAAATTGGTCTATTCGGTGTTGTGTAATGAAGATGAGCCGGCGATGGATGTATGATGACCGATGCTCTCCCAAGTTCGTTGAGGGCATGCATACTTTTCTGATTGCGGCTCAGGCAAACAAGCGGGCGGATGGTTTTATGCCTTGTCCATGTGCTAGCTGTAAGAATGATCACAATTACTCTAACTCAAGAACCATTCACGTCCACCTGTTTGAGTCCGGTTTCATGCCCCACTATATTGTTTGGACCAAGCACGGAGAAAGAGGGGTTATGATGGAAGAAAATGAAGAAGAAGAGGACGACGATAGCTATCCTGGCCATGAGTTCCCTGAATACGATGATACAACAATGGGGGAAGAAGCTGAGCAGCAATGCGGGAAGAAGCTGAACAAGAGGCATCAGATGAGCCAACTGATGATCTAGGTCGGGCCATTGCCGATGCAGAGAGAAACTGCGCAAGTGCAAAGCAGTAGAAGAAGTTGCAGTGCATGTTATAGGATCACAAGAAATTGTTGTACCCGAATTGCGAAACTGACAATAAAAAGCTGGGTACCAAAGTGGAATTACTGCAATGGAAGGCAGAGAATGGTGTATCTAACAAGGCATTTGGAAAGTTGTTGGTAAAGTTAAAGAAGATGCTTCCAAAGGACAACGAATTGCCTGATAGTATGTATGAAGCAAAGAAGGCTGTCTGCCCTCTAGGGTTAGAGGTGCAGAAGATACATGCATGCCCTAATGACTGCATCCTCTACCGCAGTGAGTACGCGGATTTGAACCCGTGCCTGGTAGGCAGTGCATTGTGCTACAAGATCAGCCGCGATGACCCTGGTGATGTTGAGGGCGAGCGCCCCAGGAAGAAGATTCCTGCCAAGGTGATGTGGTATGCTCCTATAATACCACGGTTGAAACATTTGTTCCTAAACAAAGAGCATGCAAAGGCGACGCGATGGCACATAGAATACCGTAAGAAAGACGGAAAGTTGAGAGTACCCGCTGACGGGTCGCAGTGGAGAAAAATAGAGAGAAAGTGCAGGAAGGAGTTTGCAGGTGATGCAAGGAATGTATGGTTTGGTCTAAGTGCAGATGGCATTAGTCCTTTTGGGGAGCAAAGCAGCAACCATAGCACCTGGCCTGTGACTCTATGGTTGTATAACCTTCCTCCTTGGTTGTGCATGAAGCGGAAGTTCATTATGATGCCAGTGCTCATCCAAGGCCCTAAGCAACCCGACAATGACATTGATGTGTACCTAAGGCCATTAGTTGAAGACCTCTTATAGCTATGGAATGGAATAGGTGTACGTGCGTATGATAAGCACATACATGAATAATTTGACCTAAAGGCGTTGATGTTCGTGACCATCAATGATTGGCCTGCTCTCAGTAACCTTTCAGAACAGACAAACAAGGGATACCATGCATGCACACACTGCTTGGATGACACCGACAATATATATTTGGATAATTGTAGGAAGAATGTGTACCTGGGAAATCGTTGATTTCTTCCGAGCAGGCATCCCGTAAGAAAGAAAGGCAAGCATTTCAAAGGTGAGGCGGATCACCGGACGAACCCTCGCCACCGTACTGGTGCTGATGTACATGATATGGTCAAGGATTTGAAGGTAATCTTTGGAAAGGGTCCTAGTGGACAACCTGTTCCGAATGACGGTGACGGACGCGCACCCATGTGGAAGAAGAAATCTATATTTTGGGACCTGCCCTATTGGAAAAACCTAGAGGTTCGCTCCGCAATCAACATGATGCACGTGACGAAGAATCTTTGCGTGACCCTGCTTGGCTTCTTGGGCATGTATGGGAAGACAAAATATACACCGGAGGCATGGGAGGACCAACAACGTATGCACGGAAAAGACGACATACATAAGGTCATGCCAGCTATGCTCTTACCAAAGAAGAGAAGGGAATGTTCTTTGAATGCCTGCTTAGTATGAAGGTACCATCTGGCTTCTCGTCGAATATAAAGGGAATAATAAATATGGCAGAGAAAAATTTCAGGAACCTAAAGTCTCATGACTGCCACATGATTATGACGCAATTGCTTCCGGTTGCTGTCGGGGGTGCTGATCCCACGGACACCTATGGGACCACGGCGGACCGGGGCCCCTTTCGGTTCGGCAGGGGGGCGGAGAGTGCACGAAGAGCAGATCGAGGCGAACGCACGAACGATGTGATCAGTTTACCCAGGTTCGGGCCGCACGGATGCGTAAAACCCTACTCCTGCTTTGATTTGTATTGTGTTCTTGCTCGGGAGCAACGAATGCTACAGTACACTTGGGTGGCTAGCGAGACCGAGCGTGAGAATGGTCGTGCCCCCCCCTCTCTGTTGCGCATGGGCCTCCTTTTATATGTCAAAGGGGTCGCCGATAGGTGGCAACAGAGATGAGGGTAAAAAGGTAAAAGAGGTGGTGGTTGGCGCCACCGCTTACTACAGTTGTATCATACCTAACCCTAACGGCAGGGGACAAAGGCATTAAATGCCTGTCTGTGTCGCCTAGACGACACAGAAAGGGACCGTCAGGGGCGCCACCGTTTGCCACGATGGCTATCTTGTCAGCGCCTGCTTGCCACCGCATGCCCCTGGATGCACAGCCTCCCGCCACGTATGCCAGGACCTGTCCCAGAGCGACACGTTGGTGGGTGAGCTCGAGCACGGGCTGTAGAGTAGTAGCTTGCCGAAGCGAGCGCCTTGCCGCGGATGTTGTCTTGTCGTGTCCGGGAGCTTGTCGCTCACTGGGTCTTGCCGAGACACATGATGCGTTGCGGCAAGTTCCTTGAGATATCTTGGTTGGCCTCCCCGGCAAGCTCCTCTTGCCGGGGTTTTGTCTCCTTCCCGGCAAGGTCCTCTTGCCGGGGTCTTGGGTACTTTGTTCTTGAATGGCTCCAAAGGAACCATGGAGGACCTTGGCGGTCACCCGGCAAGCCTTGCCACGGGGCGCTGCGACTGCCCGTGCACAAGTTTGGGATACTAAGGTACCCCTACTTTAGTACACCGATAGGAGCCCCCGGGCCTGGGCCATACACGGTGCCGAGCGCTGTTGGGCCAGGCCCAAAATAGTGCATGGGCACACGCGGCCTGGGTTATGCCATATCTGACTCCGCACGCACCGCACCCTCCCCGCACGGCACGCGTCAAACACGGCATCGTGGGAGAGATCGTGGGCGGTTTTCGAGGTGTCCACTCCCCACGATCACGGGGTGGGGAGAGGTCGCCCCATCCGTCGCCTCGGTTCTGCACGCCTGCCACGCGGCTCCCATGCGCTTGGGGTCGCGGACGATGGAGGTGGGAAACCGGGCCGTCGCGGGTCGAGGCAGCAGGTCGGCCCCAGCTCCCTGCTCTTCCCGTGTCTTAATTCGCTGAGCGGGGCGGCCGAGCCCCCACCTCACTCCTTTATAAAGAGCGGGAGGGGAGGACGGAAGCCCGCATTCTCTCATCTCCTCCTTCCTTCAGCTTCTGCTCCCCTTTCTCTCATTCGCCATGGAGAAAGGGAACCCTGGTCCTTCATCGGTGGCGGCGAGGGTTGCCGCCAGACAGCGCATCCCTCCCTCTCCCGCACCCGTGGTGGCAGAGCCAGCCGTAAGAGGAAGACGGAGGGGCCGAGGTCGTGGACGAGGTCGAGGACGAGGTCGAGGCGCTCGGGGAAGAGGTGTACAGGGCAGCGCGCTGGCTTCGCCTCCGCCGGCGGTTCCTCTTCCCGCGGCGGTCCACGCTGGGGACGACCCTTGCGAGTTCTTCGTCAGGCTGCGCCGGGCGCCTCGTCGTCGCCTCCGACTCCGAGCTCCGTTTGCGAGCGTGGTGGAGTTGGACCCGCCCGAGACACTGAGGCTGCACATGAGGGGCTGTGGGATCAGCGGCACGCAAGTCCGCGTTGAATTCCCAGCCCCTAATGTGATGTATCTTGGTCGAGGGTGGAAGACGTTCGCCTGTATCCACAGCTTGACGGTGGGGCTCACCCTCCATTTTAAGTTGATGGAGGGCGATCTCCTCTCCGTTAAGGTCTTCAGGTGCTTCGGCATTCGGGCAAGGTGCTGCGTGGACAGCTCCTCCGATAGCGAAGGCTCCTCCTCGAGCGAGAGTGACGAGGAGGGGAGCGACAGCGACGACAAGGGTAGCGGGCGGCAGGATGACGGGTCCGACTAGGTGTCGGGCGCCGCTCCGTGCGGCACCGGCGACCCCATCATCCGTGTCGCCGGCTCCCTAAACTCCCCGGGGTCGTCTCCTTGGGCAGCTGGCGTAGGGAGGTTGCGGAAGAGGAAGAGGGCTAGCGGCAAGGCCGTCAAGTCGGAGTACGAGGGCGTGGTGCCCTCGACAGCGTGGTGACGTCCTACCGCCTCGTTTTCGAGCCCCACTTCCGGCACCGCCATCACCGTCCAGCCCTCGGACGGCCCCCGGGATGTTCTCTGGGTGTCTTCTGTCACCCGAAGCTCGCCTAGGCGCCCCTTTTGCCCTTCTCGCCTCCTTGACCTACCTCCTGAAGAGAGGGACAAGAAAGGGATTACGGGCATCTTATCTTTTTAATTTGTAAGCCCTCGGGCCTTAGTTGCATTTAAAACTTGTAATCCTCTCTTTCATGTTTTTCATCCTCTATGGACTGTAGCTGAGTGGAATGTTTTTTTAATGAAAAGGGGATGCTTGCCGGGTCATTTGTCTCGCGGGTAGAACCCACGCCAAGGAGCAAATCCTTGGTATCTTTCAGATAGACATTTCTTCTCCCGGCAACAGGCCCTGCCGTCTTCCCACGTTGCTCGACCTTTCTCACGCTTTTGGCGGAGGCAGGGACGAGGCGGGTGCAGCCCCCCTCGTTCCATCCCTTTGCTGCCGCGACTACGACCAAACTTGGCCCCAGGAACGAGCCCCAGGGCCTAGAGTTAAGGGAGCGCGGTAGTTTTCAGGAAGCAACAAGGTTTCGTATTCCTCAGTCCATAAGAGAATGCAAGATGAGGGATGAAAGACTTATCTAAGATTGCAGCCCCCGGCAACTCTGGCTTGCCGTGGGTGAATCTTGGTACTTGCAGCCCCCGGCAACAGTGGCTTGCCGGGGTCCAGACGCCGGTACGTCCTTCTTCTCCTTTTCGTCCTCAAGCGGTCCGGCAAGGATATGCGAGCCCTGCGAACCAAGGGAAACGAAAGAAAGGCAAAGGGACGCACACTCGACCTCTAAGCTAGGGGTTAGCCGCTGTTAAGCACTATCAACCCTAACCAAGGACGAGACTCGATCTAGCATGCATGCTATAACTCAGGGCGCCAGCGCTTCATTTACTTGTGCTCAGGGTCTGCGCCTGGCTTTGTACAAAGGATTACATGCAACATCGGCAAGACTTGTACAAAAGGGTGGTTGCCGTCCGACAACCGCGCCTTACGGGTAGAACTTACGAAGATGCTCGATATTCCAGGAGTTGCTCACCGGAATGCCATCTTCGGTCTCAAGGCGGACAGCGCCAGGCCTAGTGACTCGTTTCACCCGGTAAGGGCCTTCCCACTTCGGCGTCAACTTGTTGGAATTCTTGGCAGACTGAACGCGCCAAAGAACAAGGTCGCCTTCCTCGAGACTTCTGGCGTTAACTTTGCGGCTATGATAGCGGCGCAAAGCTTGCTGGTAGCGAGCGGCTCGCACAGCAGCCTGAAGACGGTCTTCCTCAAGGAGCAGCGTGTCGTCTTGCCGCAGCTGCTCTTGCTCAAGCTCATCGTAAGCGAGCACTCGAGGCGGCCCGTATACGAGTTCCGTGGGGATAACTGCCTCCGCTCCATAGACTAGAGCGAAGGGTGTCTGGCCAGTGGCTCGATTTGGCGTCGTCCTGATCGACCAAAGAACCACTGACTGCTCCTCGATCCAGTTTCTTCCGCACTTGTGCAGCCTGTCGAAAGTTCTGGTCTTGAGCCCGCGCAGCACTTCAGCATTTGCCCTCTCCGCTTGACCGTTGCTTCTCGGGTGAGCAACAGAAGCGAAGCAGACCTTGGCGCCAAGATCTTGGACGTACTGCATGAAGGTGCGGCTCGTAAATTGTGTACCGTTGTCGGTGATTATCCTGTTAGGGATCCCGAAGCGGCAAACAATTGACCTGAAGAACTTAACTGCTGACTGTGTCGTCACCTTCCTCACTGGTTCCACTTCTGGCCACTTTGTGAACTTGTCGATTGCAACGTACAAGTACTCAAAGCCCCCGACAGCTCGGGGAAAGGGGCCGAGGATATCGAGCCCCCAGACCGAAAATGGCCAGGATAAAGGGATCGTCTGGAGAGCTTGAGCTGGCTGGTGTATCTGCTTGGAATGGAACTGGCACGCTTCATAATTGGTTACTTGTGCAGTTGCATCCTAGAGGGCTGTCGGCCAGAAGAAGCCTTGCCGGAATGCCTTTCCGACAAGGGCTCTTGCGCCAATGTGCTGACCACATATTCCTCCATGTATCTCTGCCAACAGCTTCTGTCCATCTTCCCGGGGAATACACTTCAATTTCACACCGTTGAGTCTTCTTCTGCACAGCGTGTTGCCGACAAACTGGTACATACTAGACTGCCGGGCTACTCTTTCTGCTTCTTCTGGCTCTTCGGGAAGTTCTCCTGTCTGAAGGAAACGGACAATCTGCTGCGCCCATGTCGGAGCCTGTGGCTCGACAACAAGGACTAAAGGCAATTCTGCTGCTGCGGGAACATCTGCTTCCACGGCAAGAAACAGCGGTCCTGCCGGAGCTCGACGTTCCCAGGCAAGCTTGCCGGAGCAAAACTTGTCGGGAGCGTCTGCTTCGACGGAACAAACCCTAGGGCTTGCCGGAGCAGACTGCTCCTCAGCATTGTTGGTGTTGGTCTTGGGGACTTTCTTGGCAGCGGCTTCGGGAAGCTCTGCCGGAAAATAGTCGCCAGAAACTGACTTCCTTTCTTGGCCTGTCCAGTTGGTGGTGTTACGGATGGCTAAGTCAGCTTGAGCACAAAAATCCCTGGTTCCACAGGTAATTTAAGTGCAGCGCACTTTGACAGGCTATCGGCAACGTCATTCTGAGCTCTTGGGACGTGCTCCATCTGCAGGCCGTCAAAGTGCTCTTCTAGCTTTCTCACTTCGTCGACGTAAGCTTCCATTAAAGGACTCTGGTAATTCTTGTTCACTTGGCGGACGACAAGCTGCGAGTCACCCATGACAATAAGCTTCTTGATCCCAAGTTCTGCCGCGATCCTGAGACCGGCAAGCAAACCTTCATACTCTGCAGTATTGTTCATGGCTTTCTCCTTGGGAAAGTGCATCTGGACTATGTACTTGAGGTGCTGTCCGGTGGGTGCGATAAGCAGCACTCCGGCACCGGCGCCTTGCAGCGAGAAGGCACCGTCAAAGTACATAAGCCACTCTTTGTTTGCTTCCTGGGCGGGGATGCTCGTCTCCGGAATTTCTTCATCTGGAGTTGGCGTCCACTCTGCTATGAACTCTGCTAATGCTCTGCTTTGGATCGTTGATGTACTCTCAAATTTGAGGCCAAAGCTTGACAGTTCCAGTGCCCACTCAACAATGCTGCCTGTTGCTTCTGGATTTTGCAATATCCTCTTCAGCGGAAAGCGAGTGACAACTCTAATCTCATGTGCTTGGAAGTAATGGCGCAGCTTTCTCGAAGCCATGAGAAGGCCGAAAAGCAACTTCTGCACACCAGAGTACCTTGACCTAGCCCCCTGTAAAAGGGAGCTAACAAAGTAAACTGGGCGCTACACCATTTTCTTCTGTATCTCCTGTTGCATCTGCGCAGATCCATCCTTGCCGATACCAGAGCTTGTCGGGGAAGCCCCCTGCTTGTCGCTGGATGCGCTTGCCACGGTTGCTGGCTCGTCGTCTGCCTCCCTCTCCGCCACTAACGCAGCACTAACCACTTGATTGGTTGCCGCTATGTACAGCAGCAACTTCTCTTGTGGTTTAGGTGCAACAAGTGTTGGAGTGGAGGACAGGTACCTCTTCAAGTCCTGCAGTGCAGCCTCCGCTTCCGGAGTCCATTTCATTGGACCTGCCTTTTTCAAAATTTTGAAAAACGGCAGGGCGCACTCAGCAGACCGGGAAATAAACCCGCTGAGAGCAGCCACGCAACCAGCAAGCTTCCGTACATCCTTGACTTGCTTTGGTGCTTCGATTTGCTCAATGGCCTTGATCTTGTCGGGATTGGCTTCAATCCCCCGCTGAGACACAAAGAACCCGAGAAGCTTGCCGGAAGGGACTCCAAACACACACTTCTCGGGGTTGAGCTTGAGGTTGATCTTGCGCAGATTTGCAAAGGTCTCGTCTAATTCTTGTATCAGAGTTGCCCTGTCTTTGCTCTTGACCACTATATCATCCATGTAGGCCTCCACATTTCTGTGTATCTGTGGCTTCAAAGCGACATGGACTACTCTGGCAAATGTTGAACCAGCATTCTTTAATCCAAAAGGCATCCGTACGAAACAGTACGTGCCACATGGAGTAATGAAAGCGGTTTTCTCCTCATGCTCTTCTGCCATGAAGATCTGATGGTATCCTGAATATGCATCAAGAAACGAAAGCAGATCACATCCGGCCGTGGAGTCAACAATCTGGTCAATGCGCGGCAAGGGAAATGGATCTTTGGGACAAGCTTTATTAACATCAGTGAAGTCAATACAAAGCCTCCATTTTCCATTTGCGTTGCGCACTACCACACGATTGGCAAGCCACGTGGGATGGAGCACTCCTCTGACAAGGCCTGTTGCTTCCAATTTCTTGATTTCTTCTGCTATGAATTCTTGGCGCTCCACTGCCTGTTTTATGACCTTCTGCTTGACGGGCCACGCATGAGGACAAACGGCAAGATGGTGCTCAATTACTTTCCTGGGAACACCGGGGATATTAGACGGTTGCCATGCAAACATGTCGACATTCGCCCGCAGGAAAGTAACGAGCGCGCTTTCCTATTTAGGGCCAAGCGTGGCACTGATGGTGAAGGTACCACCAGTGCCGTGCTCCTTGGCGGACACCTTCTTGGTATGCGGTGGGGCTGCCATTGCCTTTTTACACTTGCCGGTGGAGCTCGATGGTGCGTCCTCGACGGCAGCGCAGCACTCCGAGGAGGTGCGCTTGCCGGAGTGGGCATCAGAGCTCTTGCCGGACTTGGTCTTCTTCTCCCCCCCGGTAGCTTCAGCGGCAAGTGTCTTGCGATCTGTTGCAGCTGCTGCTTCCCGGTAAATCTTGTCGGCGCAGATAAGGGCATCCTTCTTGTCGCCAGGGATAGAGATGACGCTTATTGGGCCTGGCATCTTGAGCATGTTGTATGCATAGTGAGAGGCTGCCATGAACTTGGCGAGCACTGGACGGCCAAGTATCCCATTGTAGGGCAATGGGAAATCAGCAACGTCAAAAGTGACCCTCTCCGTTCTGAAATTCAGCTCGCTGCCAAATGTCACCGGCAACGTGACCTTCCCTTTCGGCTTGCTCCTTCCCGGGTTAATTCCTTGGAATGTACCGGTCTCTTCGAGCTCGCTGTCCGGGATCTGGAGTTTCTGGAGCACAGCGCAGGAGATCAGATTTAAGCCGGCCCCACCGTCAACTAGCATCTTAGTGACTTTGAGGTTGCGGATTGTTGGCGAAACCAACAACGGCAAGCACCCGACCGCAGTTGTGCGATCAGGGTGGTCCTCGATGTCAAAGATGATAGGCGTGCTGGACCATTTTAGAAGCTTGCGTGATTCGACAGGTGGCTCTGCCGCATTAACTTCCCGCAGCCACTAGTTGAGTTGGCGGTGGGAAGTATGCAGAGAAGCACCGCCGTCAACACACAAAACTTCGGTAGTTTTCTGAAACTCCTGCTCACTGTTCTCAACATCATCCATGTCTTCATCTTCATCTTCGTCTTCATCCGTGTCGCGGCCATGGGGAGGTCTGTCTCCTTGCCGCTGTTTAGCCTTGCCGCAGCGTCCTCCCTGGCCAGCGCGCTTCTTGCCGGCCTCTTCACCGCCTCCTTGGGCCCTCTCCTTGTCGCGCCGCTCATACTCAGCTTTTTGTTGCTGGACAAGCTGCTCAACCTTCTTGCAGCTCTGGAGATCATGACCTTTGGTGCGATGGATCTTGCAGTACTGCTTGTCGGAGCTGTCCTGCTTGTCGGCGGCTGCCACAGCCTGGCAGTTGGTGCACACGACAACCTCCTTACCGGAGCTGCCAACTTGGGCTTGCTTGGCGCCACCATCATTGCCGGACTGCTCAACGACTAGTACCTCCTTGCCGTTTTTCTTCCTGTTGCGCCTCCGGTTTTTCCTTGCCGGGGCGGTGTCCTCACTGTCAGATCCCCCTGTTCCAGTAGTCTCTCCGGGGAGTTTCCTCCCTTCCTCAGCGCGTGCGCACTTGTCGGCCAGGGCGTATGGCTCACTGACGTCTCTGATCCTGCTCATCGCCATTTCCTCCCGCATCCTGCGATTACGCACGTTCTGATGGAACGCGCTGATAACCGCGGCAGGGTGGATGTCTGGGATGTTGCGCTGCACATGGCTGAATCTCTGGATATACTTGCGCAAGGGCTCTCCTTCCTTCTGGGCAAGAAGGTGGAGGTCACTCTCTTGGCCATGTGGTTTGTGGCCGCCCGTAAAGGCGCCGACAAACTGATGGCACAAGTCCGCCCAAGAGGATATGGAGTTGTCCGGCAAGTGCATGAGCCAGGACCTGACTTCGGGCTTGAGCACCAGCGGGAAGTAGTTGGCAAGGACCTTGTCGTCTCGCCCCCCGGCAGCTTGCACCGCAATGGTGTAGATGCTGAGGAACTCTGACGGGTGCGACTTGCCGTCGTACTTCTCCGGTACGTCTGGCTTGAAATGCTTCTGACTGGGCCACTGGACTTGCGGCAGCTCACGGGTAAACGCAGGGCAACTTACCGCATACGGCAAATTGCCTGGTTCTCCGGGCGCATGCATGTCAACAAAAGGCCCAGCGTGCAGGTCTGATTGACGCCGCGCTTCTCTTCGGCGCTCGATGCATGTTCGAGCGTCTTCTTGCTGTCTCTCATGAAGAACTTGGTGCTGATCGCGACGAGCTCGCGGATCTGATGACGCGGTAGAGTAGCTGTCGAGGTGGATCCGGCGAGTCGGCGATCTTGGCCTTCGAGGCGGAGAGTGCACAGTGGTTGCACCCTCGCCGGTCTTGTCGCCACCGGCTCGCGCCTGGCTGACTTGCTGCGGCAGCGATATGCTCGGCTGCCGTGGGTTGTCACCGTTGGCGAAACCAATGAGACTCTGGATAGTGTCCCTCCAGTCATCGATCTTCTCTGGCGCTGGAGGGTAATCTAGGAGCAGTTGGGCCCATGCCAACGCTTCTGCCGGAGTGGCGGGCGGCGGCGGCGAACAGTGCGAGGAACGGGATATGCTCGGACTTCTAACTACGTTAGAAGGAGCAGTATCTCGTCCAAGCGACCGTGCCACACTCGCGCCAGCATGTTGGCGTGCGTGCTGGTCTTGAGCACTCCGGGATCCGCCAGCTTGATCTTGGCCCAGCAAATGTATGGTACCGTGAGTACCATGACGCTGCTGGTCCCGCGCCTCCTGGGACGGGCGCGGAGCGTGTACGGACGCCGAGGTCTTGGAGTGCGCTCGGTCGTTGTGGGAGCTGACCACGCCGCCGATGTGCAGCGCAGTCTTGTCCTTGGACCTGGCAGCACCATGAGTTCCCTCGTCGGCGCCCGCTCTACCGCCGACGCCTAATCCACCAGCCGTTCGCTCCGTCGATGGTGGGCTCGGCGCAGACGGAGCAACTACCTCCGAAGCCTTCTTCTTCGGCGCCATATCGACGAAGAGGATGAAGATTCGGCTCGTGCGAACGTCGGATCAGTTTCACACAGCCTCGACGCACCCCTACCTGGCACGCCAAAGATGTCGGGGGTGCTGATCCCACGGACACCTATGGGACCACGGCGGATCGGGGCCCCTTTCGGTTCGGCAGGGGGGCGGAGAGTGCACGAAGAGCAGATCGAGGTGAACGCACGAACGACGCGATTAGTTTACCCAGGTTCGGGCCGCACGGATGCGTAAAACCCTACTCCTGCTTTGATTTGTATTGTGTTCTTGCTCGGGAGCAACGAATGCTATAGTACACTTGGGTGGCTAGCGAGACCGAGCGTGAGAATGGTCATTCCCCCCCTCTCTGTTGTGCATGGGCCTCCTTTTATATGTCAAAGGGGTCGCCGACATGTGGCAACAGAGATGAGGGTAAAAAGGTAAAAGAGGTGGTGGTTGGCGCCACCGCTTACTACAGTTGTATCATACCTAACCCTGATGGCAGGGGACAAAGGCATTAAATGCCTGTCTGTGTCGCCTAGACGGCGCAGAAAGGGACCGTCAGGGGCGCAGCCGTTTGCCACGATGGCTATCTTGTCAGCGCTTGCTTGCCACCGCATGCCCCTGGCTGCACAGCCTCCCGCCACGTACGCCAGGAACTGTCCTAGAGTGACACGTTGGTGGGTGAGCTGGAGCACGGGCTGCAAAGTAGTAGCTTGCCGCGGTGAGCGCCTTGCCGCGGATGTTGTCTTGTCGCGTCCGGGAGCTTGTCGCTCACTGGGTCTTGCCGGGACACATGATGCGCTGCGGCAAGTTCCTTGAGATATCTTGGTTGGCCTCCTCGGCAAGCTCCTCTTGCCGGGGTCTTGTCTCCTTCCCGGCAAGCTCCTCTTGCCGGGGTCTTGGGTACTTTGTTCTTGAATGGCTCCAAAGGAACCACGGAGGACCTTGGCGGTCACCCGGCAAGCCTTGTCGCGGGGCGCTGCGACTGCCCGTGCACAAGTTCGGGATACTAAGGTACCCCTACTTTAGTACACCGACAATTGCATTGAGGGGGCTTCTACCGGAAAACGTTCGATTAGCCATTGTGAAGCTATGTGCAATCCTCAGTGCAATCTTTCAGAAGGTAATCGATCCAGAAATCATACCAAGGTTAGAGAATGATTTAGTGCAATGTCTTGTCAGTTTCGAGTTGGTGTTCCCACCATCCTTCTTCAACATCATGACGCATGTCCTAGTTCACCTATGCGAAGAGATTAACATTTTGGGTCCTGTATTTCTACACAATATGTTCCCCTTTGAGAGGTTCATGGGAGTCTTAAAGAAATATGTTCATAACTGTGCTAGGCCAGAAGGAAGCATATCCAAGGGCCATGAAAATGAGGAGGTCATTGAGTTTTGTATTGACTTTATTCCTGACCTTAAGCCGATTGGTGTTCCTGAATCGCGACATAATGGCAGACTCGATGGAAAAGGCACACTAGGAGGGGATCAAATAATATGTATGGACGGGCATTCTCACTTAGGCACACTACACCATTCTACAGAATTCCGCCTTGGTGGCTTCGTATATGGAGGAACACAAGAATTTTCTATGCTCCATACACTCGGAGCAGTCTGACGACTGGATTACATGTGAACAAATAGGGACTTTCGCCGGTTGGTTGCAGACACGTGCCATGCATGACGCCGCTATTGAAAATGGCCTGTCCTTGCTGTCCCACTTACCATCTTCGAATATAATGACTTTCAAAGGGTATGAGATAAATGGGAATACATTTTACACGATCACCTAAGATAAGAAGAGCACCAACCAAGACAGTGGTGTCCGCTTTGATGCAGCAACCAAGACGGGAAAGGAAACATATTATGGTTACATAGTGGACATATGGGAACTTGACTATGGACGTGGTTTGAAGGTCCCTTTGTTTCAGTGCAAATGGGTCAATATGACACGAGGAGGGGTAACGGAAGACCCGCAGTACAGAATGACAACAGTGGATCTCAACAATCTTGCGTATGCAGACGAACGATTCATCCTAGCCAATGATGTGGCGCGGGTTTTCTACGTGAAGGACATGTCTACCAAGCCGAGAAAAGAAAGGATAAGGAAGCGAATGCATGATACGATGAGCCAAAGCGCCACATACTTCCTTCAGGGAAAAGAAACATCATGGGAGTGGATGACAAGACAAACATGTCAGAAGATCATGAAAAGTTTGATGAAATTGCTCCATTCATAGTGAATATTGACCCGAGCATCCAGTTAAATAATGAATATTGTCCATGGTTACGACGCAAAGGGACACACGTGAAGAAAGAGTTTCACACCCAAATATCCCACTCTGGGATGTGATCGACTTCACTGTCATCACTTTTCTTCTCTAGTGAGTTTCCGGACTTATATATTGGGAAAGTCCCGCTTTGAACAAGCCGGAGGGAATCTCTGTAATAGTTAGGGTACTTACGTGTTTTGGCATTTGAAAGGCGAAGAAATTTCATGTGCAAACAAATTCTTTCATGCATTTACTGATTTTTTCAACTAAATGACCCTGAAATAGAAAAACACTTCAAATGAACTCTGAAAAGGTTGAAAGTTGGCAAGGTATCATAATGATAAAACACACTAATATTAAACATAAGGAAAAAGAATCACTGGAAAATCTATTTTTAAAGTTAAGGTATTCACAAAGTAGTGATTCAGACAAATTTCAAATAATTCAAATTTAAACTATTCAAATTTGAAAACTACTGGCACTAATAGAAAGTTTGTAATCTTTTGAACCTAAGGAAAAATATTCACAAATAAATTCTAAATACAGCAAAAAAACAACTCAGAAATAAATAAAGCAGAAAAAAGAAAAAACTAAATAAAAAATCCCACCTACTAGGCCACAGTGGCCGGCGTACGACTAGAAACCCAACCTCTAGTTGGGCCAGGATGCAGGCCCGCTAGCCTAGTAGGCCCAACAGGGCATTGCCGCAGAGGTAGGCCCAGAAGGCCTGCTTTATAGATGAGCTCGAGACAGCAGCGACGGCGGGGCCTATAAGCATGTGCGGGTGCCCCTCGGCTAGCGAGGTGGGACTAAACTTCTGCGCCCCTCGCCTGGCAGCGCACAACCTTTAGTACCGAGTGGTGGTGATACGCCTCCGTCGTATCTACTTTTCCAAACACTTTTGCCCTTTTTTTGGACTCTAACTTGCATGATTTAGATGGAACTAACCCGGACTGACGTTGTTTTCAGCAAAATTGCTATGGTGTTATTTATGTGCAGAAACAAACGTTCTCGGAATGACCTGAAACTTCACGGAGCAACTTTTCAAATAATAAAAAATCCTCGCATAAGATGAAGGCCAGGGGGGCCACCACCTGTCCACGAGGGTGGGGGGCGTGCCTGCCCCTACCTCGTGGGCCCCTGGAGCTCCTCCGACTCCAACTCCAACTCTATATATTGTTTTTCGGGAAGAAAAAATCAGAGAGAAGAATTCATCGCGTTTTACGATATGGAGCCGCCGCCAAGCCCTAAAACCTCTCGGGAGGGCTGATCTGGAGTCCGTTCGGGGCTCCGGAGAGGGGAATCCCTCGCCATCGTCATCATCAACCATCCTCCATCACCAATTTCATGATGCTCACCTCCGTGCGTGAGTAATTCCATCGTAGGCTTGCTGGACGGTGATGGGTTGGATGAGATCTATCATGTAATCGAGTTAGTTTTGTTAGGGTTTGATCCCTAGTATCCACTATGTTCTGAGATTGATGTTGCTATGACTTTGCTATGCTTAATGCTTGTCACTAGGGCCCGAGTGCCATGATTTCAGATCTGAACCTATTATGTTTTCATCAATATACGAGAGTTCTTGAGCCTATGTTGCAAGTCTATAGTCACCTATTATGTGTTATGATCCGTTAACCCCGAAGTGACAATAATCGGGATACTTACCGGTGATGACCGTAGTTTGAGGAGTTCATGTATTCACTATGTGTTAATGCTTTGTTCCAGTACTCTATTAAAAGGAGGCCTTAATATCCCTTAGTTTCCGTAAGGACCCTGCTACCACAGGAGGGTAGGACAAAAGATGTCATGCAAGTTCTTTTCCATAAGCATGTATGACTATATTTGGAATACATGCCTACATTACATTGATGAACTGGAGCTAGTTCCGTGTCACCCTAGGTTATGACTGTTACATGATGAACCACATCCGGCATAATTCTCCATCACCGATCCACTGCCTACGAGCTTTCCATATATTTTTCTCCGCTTATTTACTTTTCCGTTGCTATTGCTATCATCACTACAAAATACCAAAAACATTACTTTTACTACTGTTACCTTTTGCTACCGTTACCACTACTATCATATTACTTTGCTACTAAATACTTTGCTGCAGATATTAAGTTTCCAGGTGTGGTTGAATTGACAACTCAGCTGCTAATACTTGAGAATATTCTTTGGCTCCCCTTGTGTCGAATCAATAAATTTGGGTTGAATACTCTACCCTCGAAAACTGTTGCGATCCCCTATACTTGTGGGTTATCAAGACTTTTTTGTGGCGCCATTGCCGGGGAGAATAGCTCTATTCTTTCAGTCACTTGGGATATATATCTGCTTATCATTATGAAGAACTTGAAAGATCCAAGAACCAAGATTTATCCCTCAACTATGAGGGGAGGTAAGGAACTGCCATCTAGCTCTGCACTTGATTCACCTTCTGTTTTGAGTAAGCTTGCGACACCTAAACCTGCTTCTGCTATTCATTCTAATATGTCGCATGTTATTGATGATGCCACTTCTGATATACATGATACTTATGATGAAACTACTTCTATGCTTGATACTACTGTGCCACTTGGTGAATTTCTTGACGAACAACTTGCTAGGGCTAGAGAGATTGAAAATATTGAATGTGATAATACTGATGAAAGTGATGATGAAGACTTGCCTGTTATTCCTGAGGGTTATGTTTTTGATAAAGAAGCTTCTTTAGATATTTTAGCTTGCAAAGATAGATATGAACTCAAAAGGTTATTAGCTTAATGGAATAAGAAATCTCTAAATGCTAGGATGAAACCTGACCCTGCTTTTGCTACTTCACCTATCTGTGTTACTGATAAGGATTATGAATTCTCTGTTGATCCTGATATAATTACTTTGGTTGAATCTGATCCTTTTCATTGCTATGAATCTGAAACTGTTGTGGCACATCTTACTAAATTAAATGATATAGCCATCCTGTTCACTAATGATGAGAGAACTCGTTACTTTTATATCCTTAAAATATTTCCGTTCTCATTAAAGGGTGATGCTAAGATATGGTTTAATTCTCTTGATCCTAGTTGTGTGCATAGTCCCCAGGATATGATTTATTACTTCTCTGATAAATATTTCCCTGCTCATAAGAAACAAGCTGTTTTAAGGGATATATATAATTTTGTGCAAATTGAAGAAGAGAGTCTCCCACAAGCTTGGGGGAGGCTTCTCCAATTACTTAATGCTTTGCCTGATCATCCTCTTAAGAAAAATGAAATACTTGATATCTTTTATAATGGACTAACCAATGCTTCCAGAGATTACCTGGATAGTTGAACTGGTTCTGTTTTCAGGGAAAGAACACCAGATGAAGCTGAAATTCTATTGAATAATTTGTTGACAAATGAAAATAATTGGACACCTCCGGAGCCAATTCCTGATCCTATCCCTAAACCAACTCCGAAGAAGAGGGGTATTCTATTTCTCAGTCCTGAAGATATGCAAGAGGCAAAGAAATCTATGAAAGAAAAAGGTATTAAAGCTGAAGATGTTAAGAATTTACCTCCTATTTAAGAAATACACGGTATTAATTCTCCGCCCATTGAAGAAACATATGATCCTAATCCATTATCTATTGAAGAAACTCATGGTCTTGATAACCCGACACATGTAGTGAAGGTAAATTCTCTCTATAGATATGATAAAGCTGAAACCCCATTTACTAAGTTTGCTAGCCCATGCTTAGATGAGTTTGATAAATTTATGGCTAAGCAAGAAGATTTTAATGCTTATTTTGGTAGACAATTTAAATACAATTCAAATATGCTTCAGCACTTGGGTGATTATATGGCTAATGTCAAAGGTGAACTTAAACTTATTAGTAAACATGCTTCTAAGGTTACCACTCAAGTAGAACAAGTACTTATAGCTCAGAATGATTTGCTCAATGAATTGAATAGTAAGAATAATGATAATGCTGTTAGAGTTATGACTAGAGGTGGTAGAATGACTTAGGAACCTTTGTATCCCGAAGGCCACCCTAAGAGAATTGAGCAAGATTCTCAGAGAAATAATGTGGATGCACCTAGTCCTTCTAAAGGGAAGAAAAAGAAAAATGATAGGACTTTGCATGCTTCTAGTGAACCTATTGCTGAAACACCTGAGAATCCAAATGATATTTCTATCTCTGATGCTAAAACACAATCTGGTAATGAACCTGAAACTAGTGGTAATCACAATGATAATGTTCAAGATGATGCCCAACCTAGTAATGATAATGATATAGAAATTAAACCTGCTGTTGATCTTGATAACCCACAATCAAAGAATCAATGTTATGATAAGAAATACTTTGTTGCTAGGAAACACGGTAAGGAAAGAGAGCCTTGGGTTCAGAAACCCATGCCTTTTCCTCCCAAACCATCCAAGAAAAAGGATGATGAGGATTTTGAGCGCTTTGCTGAAATGATTAGACCAATCTTTGTTCGTATGCGGTTAACTAATATGCTCAAAACCAATCCTTATGCTAAGTACATGAAAGATATTATTACAAATAAAAGAAAGATACCGGAAGCTGAAATTTCCACCATGCTTGCTAATTATACTTTTAAGGGTGGAATACCAAAGAAACTTGGAGATCCCGGTGTACCTACTATACCATGCTCCATTAAAAGAAACTATGTCAAAACTGCTTTATGTGATCTTGGAGCCAGTGTTAGTGTTATGCCTCTCTCTTTATATCGTAGACTTGATTTGAATAAGTTGACACCTACTGAAATATCTTTGCAAATGGCTGATAAATCAACCGCTATACCTATTGGTATTTGTGAGGTTGTGCCTGTTGTAGTTGCAAACGTTACTATTTTGACGGACTTTGTTATTCTTGATATTCCCGAGGACGATAGTATGTCTATTATTCTTGGAAGACCCTTTTTGAATACTACAGGGGCTGTTATTGATTGCACTAAAGGCAATGCCACTTTTCATGTTATTGGTAATGAGCATACGGTACACTTTCCAAGGAAACAACCTCAAGTTCATAGTATCAACTCTATTGGAAAAATTCCATCGATTATATTTGGAGGTTTCGAATTTCCTCTTCCTACTGTCAAGAAGAAATATGATATTCTTATTATTGGGGATGTGCATATCCCTGTTGAGGTAACATAGTGTTATTCGAAATTTCTCTAGTTCCATGTTATTCGGAATGAGTTCGTTAACAAGACTTGATCAACCTTGTTAGTGGATTCCTTTTGATGATCATGAGATGGATGAAACTAGAAGGCACAACCTTCTGTACCCCACTTTTACTTTCTGTTATTTATATGAAATAAAATAAAAATAGTATTTTTCTGTCTGTTATCTGATTATCCATGCAATATAAAAATACCCCGAAAATAAAAGTTCTCCAAATGCCCTGAAATTTAAATATGATTTTTTCTTGAATATTTGAGAATATTTGGCACTAAGAACACATCAGGAGGAGCTGGCACCTGGCCACAAGGGTTAGGGGCGCGCCCCGTGCCTCATGGGCCCACGGTGGCCCTCCTCCACTTATCCTTTCACCCACACACTCCTTCTTCCTCCCCCGAACACGAATAACCAGCTCAAACCCGAGTCCAAGCTCGTTTTCCTGCCATTTTTGATCTCCTTGCTCAAAGCACCTCTCACAAAACTGCTTGGGGAGATTGTTCCTTGGTATGTGACTCCTCCATTGGTCCAATTAGTTATTGTTCTAGTGCTTTATTCATTGCAAATTTTTGCTGCCTAGGTGACCATGTTCTTGAGCTTGCATGTCAAATTTATATGGTCAAAACTAGTTTTGATGCATGATATAGGCTCTAGGCACTTGTATGAGTAGTTGCTATCAATATTATTGAGTTTGGTTTACTTTTATTTTGAAGTTACTTAAAATTTCAGAAATTTTTTAGAGGAAGAAATGTGCTTAGGAAAATATTCCAAGGTGGTTCTTCAAGGAAGCAAGGACCCAGGCTTGCAATGCGTGATGCTGATGAAGAGCCACTAAGAGACGCTCCAATGCGTCCTTGTGAATGGCCTTCGGAAAATTTTATGGATCGACCGAGAATTAAAGAAGAATTTAACGCATATTTGCGTAACGCCGATCTTGTGAGCTTCGAGGAAGAAAAGTGCAGCGAGTATCACTATCTCACTAGTTCCTTTGTGAGGAGGTTTGAATTTTCATCTTCACGTAATTCTCCAACTGTCCTGTTTGATCTTTGTGAAATTCTTACACTATGGACTTAGAGGATTTTACCACTGCTTGCAAACTTCCACAATGGGGTAGTATAAGGGATCCTCGCAAATTTGAATTTAGAGATTTTCTTGCTAGTATAATTGTGGGAGAATCTAGACATATAACACAAGCTACCATAGGGAGCATTCACTTTCATGCTATACATTATTTTGCTCTCTTCATAGGTAGATGCATTAATGGTAAAGATGAGGCATGTCACACGTGTGTCCCTGACCTCAGTATTCTTAGGAGTTCTGTGTTAGAAGACAAATCTTATAATTTGGGAGCCATTGTTGCACGTAGGTTGCATCTTAATAGATTTAATGGAGATTTCTTTGGTGGAATTTATGCAACCCGCATAGCTAATTTTCTTGGTGTAGCCATACACGAAGATGATATTGAATTACCCCTGCTTACCTAGACATTAATGCTATGGTTCACCACCAGTTTGTCGAGAGGAATGTATCACCTTTCCAGTAACGTTTAATCTTTGACAGACGCCATGCCGTCCATATTACTCTCCCTGCTCATGCCTTCTTTGATTATCAGGCAAAAGGAAGATATGTTATTACCAGAGAGGAGGCAGATGAGTACGAGAGGAGCGCAGAGGCCGCTCGTTGCCACGCTGCAGCTCAGGAGGCGATAGCCGCTGCATCTCAGTACGACCCCAACTATCATTATGGATATCCGCCAGGCCAGCCATGGCGATAGACCAACTTAGGCCAAAAGCCTAAGCTTGGGGGAGTATGTATTTCCCACCGACATTACATTTATGTTCACACACTCATTGCTACATGTCGGTGCTCATACTTTTTCATTGTATCATCCATGCTAGTTTATGTTCCTTTTTATGCTTTCTTCTTGTGTGTTTGATAAACCTTAAGAAAAACCAAAAAAATAGTTGTAGCTTTTAATTAGTTTAATATTCCATGCTTGTAGTAGTAATTAAAAAGAAAACCCCAAAAGATTTCATGTTCTTCTTTTGCTTGTTGGGAGCTTTCCCATGTAAATAGTTTTATTTCTTTTCTTTTCTTTGGGGGTCGATAGGAGAAAACCATACTTAAATTGTTGAAGTGGCTCTTATATGCATTATTCTTGATCTGACAAAAGAGCCCATATTGCCTTGTCTTCTCTTGTTTATTGAATGCTTGTAGATTCCAGCTTAGTCCAATGCACGTGCACTACTATTATTATTCACATCATTCGGTCGTGCAAGTGAAAGGCAATTATGACAATATATGATGGACTGACTGAGATGAGAAAAGCTGGTATGAACTCGACCTCTCATGTTTTTGTAAATATGATTAGTTCATCGTTCTTGATTCAGCCTATTATGGATAAACATGTTTGCAATGACAACTAGAGATCATAGTTTCTTGTGCCATGCTTGATTAGCTAGGAGCTTATAATAGTTTACCTTGCGTGCCAACATGCTATTAAAATGGTTATGATGTGGTATGATAGGGTGGTATCCTCCTCTGAATGATTTAAGTGACTTGACTTGGCGCATGTTCACGCATGTAGTTGAAACCAAATCAACATAGCCTTCACGATATTTATGTTCATGGTGGATTATAGCCTACTCATGCTTGCATTCGGTGTTGATTAATTTTAATGCATGTTCATGACTGTTGTCGCTCTCTAGCTGGTCGCTTCCCAGTCTTTTGCTAGCCTTCACTTGTACCAAGCGGGAATACTGCTTGTGCATCCAACTCCATAAACCCCATAGTTATTCCATATGAGTCAACCATACCGACCTATATACGGTATCTACCTGCCGTTCCAAGTAAATTTGTATGTGCCAACCTCTAAACCTTCAAATAAACATCTTGTTTTGTATGCTCGAATAGCTCATGTATCAACTAGGGCTCTCCGTATCTTCCATGTTAGGCGGGTTAGTCTCAAGAGGAGTGGACTCCGCTCCTCCCTCATGAGATAAATGGCTGTTCATCGAGATGCCCAGTCCCATGCTTTATGCAAACTAAATCAAAATAATTGCAAACAAAACTCCCCTGGGACTCTTGTTAGTTGGAGGCACTCGTTGTTTCGAGCAAGCCATGGATTGATGCTTGTTGGTGGAAGGGGGAGTATAAACTTTACCATTCTGTTTGGGAACCGCCTATAATGTGTGTAGCATGGAAGATATTGCCATCTCTTAGTTGTTATTTTGACAATGAAAGTATACCGCTCAAAATATTATTCACCTCTGTTTCAAAATCGAGATTTGGCACCTCTACAAATCCCTGCTTCCCTCTGCGAAGGGCCTATCTATTTACTTTTATGTTGAGTCATCATCTTCTTATTAAAAAAGCACCAGTTGGAGAGCACCGCTGTCATTTGCATCTATTACTGTTAGTTTACATTGAGTATGACTTGACTGGATCTCTTTTACCATGAATTACAATGTCTAGTCATTCCTTGGTCTTTAAAGGTGGTCTGCACTTATGTTTTGCGGTCTCAGAAAGGGCTAGCGAGATACCATCTTGTTATATCATATTATGATTGTTTTGAGAAAGTGTTGTCATCCGAGATTTATTATTATTGCTCGCTAGTTGATTATGCCATTGATATGAGTAAACATGAGACCTAAGCGTTATTGTGAATGTGGTTAGTTATAATCTTTGGTGAAAACTTGAATGCTGGCTTTACATATTTACAACAACAAGAGCAAACAGAGTTTGTAAAAGTTTTTCTTTATCACTTTCAGTTTATCAACTGAATTGCTTGAGGACAAGCAAAGGTTTGAGCTTGGGGGAATTGATATGTCTCCGTCGTATCTTCTTTTCCAAACACTTTTGCCCTTGTTTTGGACTCTAACTTGCATGATTTGAATGGAACTGACCCGGACTGACGCTATTTTCAGCAGAATTGCTATGGTGTTATTTATGTGCAGAAACAAACGTTCTTGGAATGACCTGAAACTTCACGGAGCAACTTTTCAGAAATAATGAAAAATCCTCACAAAAGATGATGGCCAGGGTGCCCACCACCTGTCCACGAGGGTGGGGGCGCGCCTGCCCCCCTAGGGCGTGCCCCCTATCTCGTGGGCCCCCTGGAGCTCCTCCGACTCCAACTCCAACTCTATATATTGTTTTTCGGGGAGAAAAAATCGGAGAGAAGAATTCATCGCGTTTTACGATAAGGAGCCACCGCTAAGCCCTAAAACCTCTCGGGAGGGCTGACCTGGAGTCCATTCGAGGCTCCGGAGAGGGGAATCTGTCGTCATCATCATCATCATCAACCATCCCCCATCACCAATTTCATGATGCTCACCGCCGTGCGTAAGTAATTCCATCATAGGCTTGCTGGACGGTGATGGGTTGGATGAGATCTATCATGTAATCGAGTTAGTTTTGTTAGGGTTTGATCCCTAGTATCCACTATGTTCTGAGATTGATGTTGCTATGACTTTGCTATGCTTAATGCTTGTCACTAGGGCCCGAGTGTCATGATTTCAGATCTGATCCTATTATGTTATCATCAATATATGAGAGTTCTTGATCCTATATTGCAAGTCTATAGTCACTTATTATGTGTTATGATCCGTTAACCCCGAAGTGACAATAATCGGGATACTTATCGGTGATGACCGTAGTTTGAGGAGTTCATGTATTCACTATGTGTTAATGCTTTGTTCCGGTACTCTATTAAAAGGAGGCCTTAATATCCCTTAGTTTCCGTAAGGACCCCGCTGCCACGGGAGGGTAGGACAAAAGATGTCATGCAAGTTCTTTTCCATAGGCACGTATGACTATATTCGGAATACATGCCTACATTACATTGATGAACTGGAGCTAGTTCTGTGTCACCCTAGGTTATGACTCTTACATGATGAACCACATCCGGCATAATTCTCCATCACCGATCCATTGCCTAAGAGATTTCCATATATTGTTCTTCTCTTATTTACTTTTCCATTGCTATTGCTATCATCACTACAAAATACCAAAAACATTACTTTTACTACTATTACCTTTTGCTACCGTTACCACAACTATCATATTACTTTGCTACTAAATACTTTGCTGCAGATATTAAGTTTCCAGGTGTGGTTGAATTGACAACTCAACTGCTTATACTTGAGAATATTCTTTAGATCCCCTTGTGTCGAATCAATAAATTTGGGTTGAATACCCTACCCTCGAAAACTGTCACGATCCCCTATACTTGTGGGTTATCAGGTGGCTCCAACCTGTACTAAAGGGGTGGTCTTTAGTACCGGTTGGAGCCACCACCCGGTACTAAAGGGCTGCCCTTCCCGCCGCTCGGCCTGGCCAAAACAGGCCTTTAGTACCGGTTGGTCGCTCCAACCGGTACTAAAGTTGCCTCCTGTATAAGAAACAGGTCAAAAAATTTCAGTTTCTCATCTCCCACTTCTCTCTCCTTCGACATCGCGCCGCCGCCCCATCATGCATCGTCGCCACCCCGTCGACTCCGCACCGCCCCCGTCCTTGTTGTGTCGTCCCCATTGACTCCGCGCCGCCCCCGTCGCCGGCCCCTCCCCGTCGCCGCACCCAACCGTCGCCGTCCCCTCGCCTCGCCGTCGACATCGTCTTGGACCTCTACTTGTCGTCCTCGTCGCCTGGACCTCGCCGTCGCCGTCGCTTCGACCTCGCTCGCGTTGTGAGCCCCTCTCCCCCTCTTCTCCCTCCAATCGAAGCTGTCGCACCACCGATGCCGTAGGTGCACACACGCGCGCACACACAGACACACACAATTTTTTTGTTTTTTATACAAAGGTTTTAGATGAATTAATTAATTAGATTAGATTAATGTCAAATAGTATATAGAAATGTTAGTTACAGTGTCAAATGTTTTTTTTCCGTTTTTTCTGTTTTTTATACAAAGGTTTTTTGTCAAATAGTATAATGTCAAACGTTTTAGATATAATAATGTTATGTAAATCTGAGTTATATAGAAATGTTAGTTATATAGAAATGTTAGAAATTTTAGAAATGTTAGTTTTAGCTAGATGAATTAGATTAATTTCAAATTATTAGACGATGATCGATTTTGTTTAGTTTCTTATAATTTTAGTTATAGAAATTTAGAATTTTCATATAAGAAATCACAGTTCAATCATTTAAAAAATGTTACTTTTGTGGCATTTGTTCTCGACGATGCCCGGCCCACATCCTCGCTGTCGACCCGTTCGCGACGACGTCCTGCTTCAGAGGACCCATGTCCGGGATCGGGCTCCGCCGGGCTAGCACTGAGAGGTGCTACTGTAGCGACCCGACCTCAAGCTGTCAAGTCTCTGTGCTTCAGTGTCATCCCTAGATCGGTAATGCTGACACACACAGTACTCGAGGATTTATAACAGAGTAGCAATCACACACTTATTACATCGAATGTCTCCAAAGAGAACTTATTACAATAAATATGGCTTAAGGCCATCTAATATGATAACATCAGAAGGCTTGGAAGATAAAGTGAGTCCATCAACTCCAACGACATAGCTGAGCTGCACGGCAACGACCTAACGAACCTCACTCCTCGTCTGAAAACTCTGCAACATAATACGTCAGAGCCCAAAAACGGGTCAGCACATGGAATATGCTGGCAAAGTAACACAGTAGAGCAAGAAAAGAATAATGCTATCACTACATGCATATTTGGCTAGTGGAAAGCTCTATAGTTATAGTTTTTGCGAAAAGCCAATTTTTCCCTACAATAAAGGAATAGATTTTAATTTAACTATCATGGTAATTGAAACATCATTGAGAAGGTTCCTCCAACTCAATCCCAATCAAGGTAATTATCAACACAACAATATTAATTTAGATTGATGAGATACTTAAGATACTCCAAGTACTAGATACTCAAGATTGTCCATAACCGGGGACATGGCTAACCATGATTAGTTTATACACTCTGCAGAGGTTTGCGCACTTTTCCCCACAAGACTCGATCTCCTCCATTGGTTTCTTGCACTACAGGGTGTTTGAGAAACGGATGACCGAGGCACAGTCTTTCAGAAACATTAACTCTCTACTCCGGGTAGACCATACCAAACCTACAATCCCCCTACCTGCTGATCCACCTCTTCAAGAGCTTCATGTAACTTACTCAACTATGCTAGAGCCCATAATAGCTTGTGGCTGCACACAGAAGTTTCTAGCATGAATAATCTCAGTTCCCTTTGAGCCTGGGTGGCGGTCCATAGGAAGATCAAACTCGTACTCCGGGATTTCCAAAAATACAGGCAACACTGGGTACTCCAGGTGCCTCAATCCACCCAGATGTGTATTTAAGTTGCCACCTTAAGTTGAACCATTAATTATCAATCTCACCTCTGTCATGGATTTCTCTCACCAAACCTCGTCTACGAGCATAGCATAGCAATATAAGCAACGCATAGAAGTAACTCCCAAGGGTTTGAATGTAACAGGGTAATAGGTTCTACCTCATCAACTACTTCCCAACCCACATGGTAATGATATCGTAACCATGCAATATTTGAGGATTGGTACTAATGCATAAAAATTGGGTGATAAAGGGGTATGATCAAAGTGTTACTTGCCTTGCTGACGATCCGCGTAACCTAGAGACTCCAAATAACACGCTTCGCACTCCCGGAATTCTATCGCAAACAAACAATAACTTACATAAGCAATCAAGATAGGGAACACAGGTAAATCTCAAATAAGAAATCTAACTAGAAAGTTCAACTTAAGAACTCCGGTTTGCAAAAGGAATCAAATCAAACGGAGCAACGAAACTCAAACGAGGAAAGAAAGAAGATATGGTTACTAATCTGGACCTAGGTCAAATTTTATAGTATCAAAAACTTGTGCAAGTTGGTTAAACGGGAAGAGGGTATCGAGATGAAGATCCAGGCGCTTGAATCGCCTGATTCCGACTAACGAGCGAAATGATAAACTAGAACGAAAATCGGATCAGAAATCACGATCAAAAATAATCGTGGAATAATCCGTTAAAAGAAAACTGACGAACATGCTAACGAACGAGCATTCGTTATCTGTAACTAATGAGCGAAAACTGTTCGTTAAAACGAACGGACGGACGAATCTCCAGTAAAAAGAAAAACTGGGAAAAACCGGCGAACCGAAAAAAATGAGTTAGGGTTTTCTTAAAAACCGGATCAGTTTTCTTTTAAAAAAACCGGCGGTCTACCTCATCGGTCCGGCGAGGTACGGCAGCGACGGCGAGGCGAGGTGCGACAGCAGGCGAGGCGGCGGCGGCTGCGCCGGCTTGGGGCGAGGCGGCAGCGGTGGTGGGTGGTGGTGGCCGGGGGGGGGGGGGGGGTTAAGGGGAGGGGGAGTGCCTTGGGGGAGGGGCAAAGGGCGGCTGCGGCGGATTCCTAACCGGACTCCGGTCCGGGTTGGGGCGTGGCGGCGTCGGTCTCCTGAGGGAGACAGCGTCGCGGGGGAGATGGGCCGGCGGTTGGGCTTCGGCCTAGTTAGCGCTGGCGTTTTTTTATTTTTTATTTTTTAAATAATTCCGCTGCAATTAAAAAATCCTAGAATATAAAATAAAATTCTAAAAATTCCAAAACAAATTTTCTTCTTCTAAATAAAATATTTAGAACGAGATGAACATTTTCTTGGCCCTAAAATTCAATTTTGAAAACGTGCAATTTTTTGAATGCAAACAAAATTGCAAATAACAATCCAAAATAAAACAAATATTGATTTTAATATGTTTTCCTCCAAGATTTCATTTATTTGGGAGAAGTCATATTATCTCCTCTCATATATTTTAATATGAAATATTTTCGGAGAGAAAAATAATTAAACCAAAATCCTCGTTTCATAATTTGATAAAAATCAAATTTGAAAACCGGGGAAATACCCAACTCTCTCCGAGGGTCCTTGAGTTGCTTAGGATTTCGAGGATTGTGAGACGAAATGCAATAAAATATGATATGCAAGAACGATCTATGTATATCATTCCAAATTGAAAATTTGGGATGTTATAAACCTACCCCCCTAAAGATGAATCTTGCCCTCGAGATTCGGGTTGGCTAGAAAATAGGTGTGGGTGGTCTATGCGAAGATCATCCTCTCGTTCCCACATGGCTTCATCCTCGGTATGGTGGCTCCACTGAACTTTGCAAAACTTGATGACCTTGTTGCGGGTGACTCGACTAGCAAAATTCAAAATCTTGACTGGCTTCTCCTCATAAGTCAAGTCATTGTCCAACTGAATCACCTCCAAAGGTACGGTGTCTCTTAGCGGTATATCGGCCATCTCAGCATGGCACTTTGTTGGAGTAATGGGCCGCGGGTAAGCTAACCCGAGTCCCAGAACCTTTCAAGACATCGGGGCAGGCTACGCCCCTCGTGACCCCAGGACAAAGAGCCGCCTTCTGAGAAGTCGGCGGCAAGGCAACCGAGTAGCTACTCGTGGTCGAGTCCCAGGAACGACTTCAGGATAAGCCAAATCCTGACTAACGACTTCCCGAGAAGCCGACCTTGGGGAGTCGGCCCGCGACTCCAGCCAACCCCATGCCCTCATCAAGAGGGACAGGACAGGGGAGTGGCTACAGTGAAGCCTACTCCCACCCCTTTCCAGAGGCAGGCATGGTCACAGTACGCCGTACCCGCGGAGATCTCCGTGCGGCGTGGCACTGTTGCCATGCCAGCCCTGACATCAGTATCGGTGGACTGAATCCTGCACCCACGACGGTTTGTCTGTACGACCTTGGGGCGGTGGGTCCCACCAGCTAGCGGGATCCCAGAAGACGGCAAGCGCGCCACCAGTCGAACCCGTTGGGAGTCGGCCCCGAGAGTCGGTCAGCTCCACCCCCGGGGCCCACGCGCCATTAACCAGATGTGACGGAGAGTGGCAACAGTGATCGCCCGCCAGGCGGCGGGGCTGTTGCCACGACTCCATGACCGAGCCCGCGTCATTAGAAGCACGACTATAGTAGTCAGTAGCCGGCAAGACCCGCCCGCGGCGGACGCGGCCTGTCGGCTCCATACCGAGCCAGTCGGCGGGCCTCAGGAATCGGCGGATAAGACGGCGGCCAGAGAGACTGACGGCTGGGCCCGCGTCCAGCCGGATTACCATTGTACCCTTGGGGGGTAGGCCTATATAAACCCCCCAGGGCACCCATGCAAAGGGTTGGAATCCATTAGCACTAGACCAGATCATATAGGAAGGAGAGAGCTAGCCTTGCCTTCTCCTACCTCTAGGGAACATCTCAAGGAGCAATCGTGTAAACACTTTGCCATAGTGATCATGCGGAGACCCCGTAGAGCAGCAGTAGGGTTATTATCTCCTCGGAGAGCCCTGAAGCTGGGTAAGATTCGCCGGCGTGCATGTCTTCGCCTCATCCCGTTTCCAGGCACCGTCGACGTCCTACTCGCCCCCACCATGATAAGCCATCCTTTGGCATATGTGGCACCCAACCCCCGACATTTGGCGCCCACCGTGGGGCGTGGTGCACCGCCGTCCGGAGACCTGCTCTGGATGGGAACACTTTTCCTCCCTGGCGAGCGCAGCCAGCCAGGCACGCCAGACGGAGTTAGCGCTGATGCACTGCACGGCGTTGAGATCGCCTGCGCAGCCAGCTGCCTCGCCGAACTTGTCAGCGAGGTTCGCCTCTCCGACGAACCTGCATCCAACGCAGGCACGGGCGGCTCCGAGAGCCTCCTCGCAGGCCTCCTCGATCAACTCCACGTCACCGGCGAGCCTGCCGTGGATTTGGAGTCTGTAGGTTCCACCGAACCGATGCTGGTCGACTCTGACACCGCGTCACTCGACGCGTTCCCCACTAATGTGGTGGTCTACGACGAGCCTCTCCCTCGTGTGGAAGCACCGTCACTGAGGTGCTCGTCATTAGTCATGACGAGCCTCCCAGCAGAGGAGCGCATGACGCACTTGGCGCGGCGCTACAAGACCTGACTGTGCCCATTCCGGAAGACGCTGACGCGGAGACGTTGGAGGCGTGCCGCCTTCAGCTCGTCGAAGGTGCGAAGAAGCTGGCTAGCATGAGACGCTTGTCAGAAGCCTACTAGCGAGAGATGGATCGCGCTGTTGGCGGCTCACCGGCCCTAGCGGGGCCCAGCCGCCTTGGCGCGATCCAGCAGTGTGGCATAGCCATCGCCAACCTGTTCGGGGCAAGCCGCCCTATGTACGCTACCCCTGCGGAGAACATTCGAGCCGCCCAGGCGGCGGACGAGCTCGAAAATTTCGAGGGCGAAGAACGCCGCCTGATGATGGAGCGAGTCCAGCGGCTCCTCGATGCGGCTGCCGCGCAGAACGAGGCCGACTGCAGCACGGAGGTGCCGCAGCGGCAAAACAACGACCTTCACCGAGATCAAGGCGCGACGTCTCGGACGCCGACTGGCGGCGCCCAAGGAAGAAGAGACAAGGATCCGACTGTCAGCCACAGTCGGACTCACATTACCATAGAGCGCGACCGAGACGGCAGCCCGAGAGCAGTAGAACGACGGGACGACAGTCCGCCTCCTCCTACTCGCAAGGAAAGGCGAGTCTCCCCGCCGCCTGTTGACCATCCGATTCTCGGCGACCGCCTTGGCCACCGAGAGGGAGTCGGAGAAAACGACGCCCGCCACCGGATCGACCGACTTCACCGATCCCTAGCGCTGGAAGAAGAAGACGAGTTGGGTCCACCTTTTTTCGGGCCCCGCATTCGAGACGAGCCCTTTCCCAAAGGGTTCACGCTCCCAAGAGACACGCCCAAGTACACCGGCTCCATGAAGCCGGAAGACTGGCTGGTCGATTACTCAACGGCTGTCAGCATAGCGAACGACAACAAGCGTGTCGCCGTAAAATACGTTCCGCTCATGCTCCAGGGCACGGCCCGGACATGGCTGAACAGCCTGAAGCCCCGCAGCATCAACAGCTGGGTCGACTTTCCTTGTGCATGCAAGGTCCCGACGAGTCGACTCGCGATTGCCTCACGCGTCGGGCCGAGCTTCGGAACTCCTACGACGGTGTGCACGAGGTGCAGGCTATTGAGTACTTCACCGCCGGGTGCAGAGAAGGCACCCTCCTCAAGCACAAGCTCCTCTGCGACGAGCCAAAAACCCTCAACGAGCTGCTGATCATAGCAGACAAGTACGCCACCGCCGACTCCTCCCTGAAGGCGGAAATTCAAGTCAGCGCGACTAGCAAAGTGGCCCCTCAGGCTCTACGAAGTCCGGCGGGAGACGCTAGTCGGCGGCAACAGCAGAGCGACCACAAGCGCAAGGCCCCGCAGCCGGCTTCCAGCAGCCGGCAGGTTGCAACAGTTGAAGGCCAGCAGCCAGATGGGTAGCCTCCACCCAAGCGACAGAAAGGTGGCAAGCCCAACTGGTTGCCGGCCTTCTCCTACGAGCAGACTCTGGATGGTCCTTGCAAGTTCCATAGCGGAGCGAAGCCGTCGAATCACACCACCCGGAAGTGCCACTGGCTCACCAGGATCGCCAAGGGAGATGGCCTCCTACCTCCTCCGCCTCCGCCCCAGCAGCCGGCTGTCAGGCCAGTCGGCGCAGTACAAGACAAATACCCCGAAGAGCACGGAGCCTACATGGTGTTTACCAGTATGGCTGATGATCGATGTAGCAGGCGGCCGCAGTGACAAGAGGTGAATGCAGTAGCATCAGAGATGCCAGAGTTCATGCACTGGTCCGAGAAGCCTATCAGCTGGAGCAGGGCTGATCACCCAGAGGTGATGCCGGGTCCGGGCTCTTATGCCTTGGTCTTGGATGCCACCTTCGCCATGGATAGACGAGCCGCTCGTTTCTTGCGAGTTCTGATAGACGGAGGCAGCAGCATCAACATCCTGTACAAGGACACCATGGAGAAATTAGGAATCAAGCAAAGACAGCTTGAGAAAAGCCGGACTGTATTCCACGGCATTGTTCCTGGGCTTTCCTGCTCACCAATCGGCAAGATCCTGATGGACGTCCTCTTTGGAGACAAAGATCACTTCCGCCGAGAGTCAGTTTGGTTTGAGGTGGTAGATCTCGAGAGCCCATACCATCAACTACTTGGCCGACCCGCCCTGGCCAAGTTCATGGCGGTCCCCCACTACGCCTACCTCAAAATGAAGATGCCCAGTTCCAGGGGAATTCTGACCATAGCCGACGACTACCGGAAGTCGTCTGCCTGTGCGGCTGAGAGCAGTCGGCTAGACGAGTCCCTGGTGATCGCAGTAGAGAAGCGGCTCCTTGAGCGGGTTGTGGCGATGGCCGGCAAGCAGCCAGAGGTGTCGCCTAACCCGAAGGAGTCGGAGGCTGAGGGTTTGTTCAAGCCGGCCAAGGAGAGAAAGAAGATACCCTTGGATCCGGAGCACCCAGAGAGGTACGCTGTCGTAGGCGCGAACCTCGACAGCAAATAGGAAGGCGAGCTCATCGATTTCCTCCATGAGAATCGGGACATCTTCGCATGGTCCCCCAAAGACATGCCAGGTGTACCGACGGAATTCGCCGAGCACAAGTTACATGTCCGATCTGATGCAAAGCCGGTCAGGCAGCCCCTGTGCCACCTATCAGAACAGAAGAGAAGAGTTGTCAGAGAAGAGATAGCCCAACTCCTAGTAGCCGGCTGCATTATGGAAGTATTCTTTCTAGAGTTGTTAGCCAACTCGGTCCTGGTACTGAAGAAGAAAAAGTAGTGGCGAATGTGTATTGACTACACGAGCCTCAACAAGGCCTGCCCCAAGGACCCGTTTGCTCTACCAAGAATTGCTTAGGTGATAGACTCCACCGCCGGATGCGAGCTGTTGAGCCTTTTGGATGCATATTCAGGATATCACCAGATCAAGTTGAATCCAGCTGACAGATTGAAGACCGCCATCATCACGCTGTTTGGAGCCTTCTGCTACCTCACCATGACGTTCGGCTTGAGGAATGCCGGCGCCACCTTTCAGCGTTGCATGCAAAAGTGCTTCCTCAAGCAACTCGGGAGAAACGCCCACGTCTATGTGGATGATGTGGTGGTGAAGACGGAAAAGCGTGGAACACTGTTGGAAGACCTCAAGGAGACCTTTGAGAACCTGCGCCGATTCCAGATCAAGGTCAACCCCGAGAAGTGCGTCTTCGGAGTACCAGCGGGCCAATTCCTTGGCTTCCTGGTCTCTGAACGCGACATAGAACGCAACCCTGTAAAGGTCAAGGCCATTGAGAGGATGGAGGTACCCAGTCGACTGCTGGACGTGCAAAAGTTCACCGGCTGGTTGGCGTCCATTAGCCGATTCATCAGTCGGCTGGGCGAGAAAGCCCTCCCCTTATACCAACCCATGAAGAAGACCACCTTTTTCGAGTGGAACCACAAGGAGGATGAAGCTTTTCTCCAGTTGAAGAAGACGCTGACTACTCCACCCGTTCTGGCGGCTACGACTCCTAAGGAACCTATGCTCTTGTACATCGCCGCTACCAGCCGAGTAGTTAGCACGGTCATTGTAGTGGAACGCAAGGAGGAAGGCAAGGCACTACCTGTCCAGAGACCGGTATATTACCTGAGCGAAGTACTATGGGCCTCCAAGCAGAACTATCCCCACTACCAGAAGATGTGCTATGGCGTGCACTTTACCGCCAAGAAATTGAAGCCTTACTTTCAAGAGCAGCCAATCACTGTGGTCTGCACGGCCCCACTTGCCGAGATCATCGGAAGTCGACATGCTTCTGGCCGAGTGGCCAAGTGGGCCATAGAGCTGGCCCCCTTGACCATCCACTACCAGCCCCGCACCGCCATCAAGTCACAAGCACCGGCCGACTTTCTCGTCGACTGGGCCGAGACCCAGTACCTACCTCCAGCGCCCGACTCTACCCATTGGCGGATGCATTTCGACGGCTCCAAGATGCGCACCGGCTTGGGAGCCGGCGTTGTCCTTACTTCTCCTAAAGGCGAAAAGCTCAAATACGCACTGCAAATCCATTTTGCCGCCTCCAACAACGTCGCCAAGTACGAGGTGCTCATTCACGGACTCCAGCTTGCCAAAGAGCTCGGCATTCGCTGGATCTTGTGTTGTGGCGACTCGGACTTAGTGGTCCAGCAGTTGTCTGGCGACTGGGACGCCAAAGATGCAAACATGGCAAGTTACCGTTTCCTCGTGCAGCAACTTAGTGGGTATTTCGAGGGGTGCGAGTTCCTCCATGTGCCAAGAAACGACTGTCGGCGTTCTGGGAACGGGGGTCCCCAGACTTGCCTGTCTATGGCCTGTGGCGTGGCTCAAAGGGGGGCCCAGCGCGGCCCATCTTCACCAACACAAATCCAAGACCTTCGCGAGGGGCCAAGCCTCGCGGGGCGGATGATGCGGAGCTTCCTCAGGCATGGCCTCGTCAGGCTGGCTCACGAGGAGGCGGAGAGATCAAGGCGGGGTACCTCATGAGGTGCCCGTGACGCGAGCCATGACGACTCAGGGCGCCAGGGGGGTGCCAGCCCGCGCAGCGTCCTCCTTTCTTCTTTGGTGCAACAGGGGCAAGCGCAGCCGCGGAGTACCGAGGCATCAGGAAAAGGTTGCCATTTCGGTGCAACGAGACCAAGACCAGGAGGACTACGAGACGTAGGTCACCGTCGAGCCCAAAGACGGCGTCATCACCAGAGCTTTGCGCAGGCGAAGACTACTTTTGTCAGGATAGCTGATACTTGCTGTCCCCCTTCAAATTAGCCCGCCATTGTTGGCTCCCTTCCCGCTCGATATTTGGGAAGAGGACCAGGGCCTCTATAAATAGGACCAGCCACCCGTAGAGCAAGGGGTCGGTTGGTTAAGGGAGAGAGAGAGAGAGAGAGAGAGAGAGAAGGGTGACTGAACTCCTCCCAGCAGCTCATCCTCCCAGCCAAGAACAGACCCTCGCGAGGATGTTCTTCCTTGTATTGTTCACCGTCATCAGCCCAAGAGGCAATCCACCACACCACACACCGGAGTAGGGTATTACACCACAACGGTCGCCCGAACAAGTATAAACCCTGTGTCTCTTGTGTTGTTCTTTCGGTGGTTTAGATCCCAGCATGGCGGAGGGGTCCAGGTATGTAGGAGGCGGAATCTCTGCGCGCACCCCAGTGTTCGAACCTCAAGGGTCTGCCGGAACCCGAAATCCGACATTTGGCACGCCAGGTAGGGGTGCTCTGGAATTCGTCTCCCACCACCCCGTTCTCCTCCGACCATCACGCTCATGTCCAACGCTCGTCGGGCCCGCGCAGAGCGCCGGGCCGCCCTCGCTCCGCTCGTTGCCCGGACGGCCCCTATCGACGGGCGTCCTCGCCGTTCCCCATCACCTGCCGTCAATGCCACCACCGGCCCGGTGGGGGACGAGCAGCAAGCATCGTCCCGGCATCGGTCCGTGCGGCAAGACGACCGGGCCGCACCGCAACTCCCTTGCTCACCCCAGCTGGTTCTTCGTCCCGCGCGCTCTGCGTGCCTGTGGAGCCCCGCAACCTCTCCCCCGCCTATCGCGCTGCACCAACACCCCAGTCGTCGCGGCCCTCTTGGGCGGATCGCAGGCGCCGCCTACAAGTTACCACGTCAAGCCGTTCATCCGCCGGGTCAGGGCCGCTTCCACGCGGCAGGGGCTCCCCTGGATCGGGCGGCGCCCGAGACCGGCCTGAGCCTCAGATCGGAGGACTACCCCTCCAACTCGGCCTGCTCGCGTGCGCTCCCCATGCTGTGCACCCCCACCATCTGCCAGGTGGCCGTCACCAGAACCCTCATTGATGGCGGCGCGGGCCTCAGCATGCTCTCGGTCGAGGCCTTCAATCTCCTCTGCATACCCCAGGAACGGCTATGACCCAGCCGGCCTTCTCAGGCATTGGGGGCGGATTGTCCAGCTCCTTGGGACAGATCTGGCTCCCAGTAACCTTCGGCAGCTACGACAACTTCCACACGGAGCTGGTCGACTTCGACATCGCCCCCATCGGCCTCCCCTACAACGCCATCCTCGGCTACCCAGCGCTGGCCCAGCTCATGGCTGCAACGCACCCGACGTACAACCTCATGAAGATGCCCGGGAGCAGCGGTGTCCTCACCGTGCACGGGGACACCGGTGACGCTCTGCGGGTGCTCAAGCTCGTCTTCAAGACAGCGGCGTCGGCACAGCCCGCCGACTCGGAGGCCCCCGAGCCCAAGGGAGCTACGCCCGCCAAGAAGAAATAGTTGTTCACCCAAGACGAGGCTGAAACCAAGCAGGTACCCGTCGATGAGGACGGGTCCACCAACGCCACATTCACCATAGGCGCCCACCTCAAACCCAAGCAGGAGGAGGCCCCGGTCGGGTTCCTACACGCAAACAAGAAGGTATTCGCTTGGGAGCGAGACCAGTTGGCAGGGGTCCCCAGGAGTGTAATCGAGCATCACCTCAACGTGTGCCCCAATGTGTGTCCTGTGAAGTAGAAGGCCAGGCGGCAGTCCACAGAAAAATAGGCCTTCATCGTCCAGGAGACCCGCAAATTAGAGGCCGCTGGGGTCATTCGCGAGGTCCGATACCCAGATTGGTTGGCCAACCCTGTCGTTGTGCCAAAGAAGGGAGGGAAGGAACGCATGTGTGTCAACTTCACCAACCTCAACAAAGCGTGCCCGCAAGATCCGTTCCCGCTCCCCCACATCGACCAGATCGTCGATTCCACTACGGAATGCGACCTGTTATGCTTCCTGGATGCCTTCTCTGGGTATCACCAGATCAAGATGGCGGTAGAAGACGTCGAGAAGACAGCCTTCCTACCCCCATGTGGGGTGTACTGCTACACCTGCATGCCATTCGGGCTGCGTAACGTAGGGGCGACCTTTCAGCGGCTGATGCATATCGCCTTGGGCCCGCAGCTCGGGAAGAATGTTGAAGCTTATGTCGTCTCCTCCCTTGGTGTCGTCTTCCAAAGCCGCCGCCCTCAGATCGGGGTCGTCGACGTCGCACTCCGCCCAGTCAGCAAGGAACTCCTGGGCCGGCCCCATGGTGCCAGCTGGTGGATGGAGGAGGGGATTATGACGAAAGCCGACTGGTCAGGTCGCACCAAACAAACTCGACAAGAAAGAAGACAATTCAAAGAAAGAAAGGGCAACTCACTATGGGTGGGGAGTTGGCGCGGGAGTACGGCTCCTTGCCGAACCGCCAGTCCTCTAGGAGCTTGCTGTCCGAAAGGTAGTTCACCATGTAGGCCACCTCTTCGTGAGGCATGTCCTTGGTGCACATCCGACTCGGGTCACGGCGTCCGCTCATTTGGCATATCATGTGGGGGCGGCCTTGGAGCAGGAGAACTCGGTGCGCCACGAAGGCGGCCAGCAGGTCCGGACCAGTCAGACCCTCCGACTGCGTTAGCACTCGGAGTTGCGCGACGGCACCAGCTCCCGCAAGCGTCAGCGATTTGGCCCGGAACGACCAGTTGGGCAGTCTCCCGGCCGGCGGGCCGGCTTCGAAAGCCGGCAGGGTGACCCAATCGCCCCTCGCGAAGACGCTCTTCACATAGAAGTACGATCGCTGCCACATCTTCACCGACTTTATCAGCTTGATGGTGGGGAAGAGGTTGTCGGCCGCCGACCTCCGCACGGCGATGAACGCGCCACACTGAGCCGGCACACCTACAGCCTGGGTGCCGAGCTTGGAGTAGAAGAACTCCCCCCAGAGCTCAAGGGTGGGGAGGACTCTGAGGAAGCCTTCACACAAGGCCACGAAGGCGGACAACAGCACCACCGTGTTGGGCGTGAGGTGGTGCGGCTGGAGGCCGTAGAACTCCAGAAAGGAGCGGAAGAAGCTGCTCGCCGGCAGCCCCAATCCGCGCAGGCAGTGCGACCGGAAGATAACCCGCTCGCCCTCCTCCGGTGCTGGAGAGATCTTCCCGCTCGGTGCAAGGCATACCCGCACGTAATCATCGCCGGGTAGCCAACGAGTCCTGCGGAGGAACTCAATGTGGCCGTCGTGAACTTCTAAGCCGTCCGAGGTGCCGGAATGCACCGAGGGAGGCGCGGCGGCAGAAGAAGAACCCATCATGAGCGGATCGCTGCGGCGTTCGGCAAAACTTGGGCGCGCGGCGCTGCGAGGAAGAAGAAGAAGTAGAAGAGCAAGGAGTAGCGTGGAGGAGGGGCGCGCGTGCTCTGCCGCGCCCCCTCCCCCCTACTTATAGCCTCATGGGCTGCGAAGCCGAGGGGGCGGTCATGGGATTTACTGCGCCCACGACCCCATGACCCCCACGTTTCCATGACCAAAGTTACTGCGCATCGTAACTTCATGGGAATCCCAACCGTCCGCTCGGGCCACAGCGGATCCGCTCGAGCGCCGAGGCGCGGTAATGGCGGGCCCCGCCTATAGGCCTGTCCCGTCACGCGCGTAGGCTGGCAGACTAGCCCGGCCGCGTGTCGCCACGTAACAGTCCCGGAACGGGCGGCGGCCTGGAAGCTTCGCCAGCACGCTACTTGGATCCCGCCGCGACGTTCGAAATATTACGCGAGTCAGAGTCGGGCAAGTCCAACTCCTTCCAGTCGGCCTGGCAGAAGTCAAGCAAGATCCGTGTCTCGAGCAGCTAGAAAGAGAAAATGCTGAGGCTCCTCGGCCGATCGTCCGCGGCGCCTCATCAGCTTCGGGGAATACTGTCGGAGTAATGGGCCGCGGGTAGGCTAACTCGAGTCCTACAACCTTTCAAGACATCGGGGCAGGCTGCGCCCCTCGAGACCCCAGGACAAAGAGCCGCCTTCTCAGAAGTTGGCGGCAAGGCAACCGACTGGCTACTCTCGGCCGAGTCCCAGGAACGACTTCAAGATAAGCCAACTCCTGACTGACGACTTCCCGAGAAGCCGAACTTGGGGAGTCGGCCCGTGACTCCAGCCAACCCCATGCCCTCATCAAGAGGGACAGGATAGGGGAGTGGCTACAGTGAAGCCTGCTCCCACCCCTTTCTGGTGGCAGGCATGGTCACAGTACGCCATACCCGCGGAGATCTCCATGCGGTGTGGCACTGTTGCCATGCCAGCGCTACATCAGCATCGGTGGACCGAATAATGCGCCCACGACGGTTTGTCTGTACAACCTTGGGGCGGTGGGTCCCACCAGCCAGCGGGGTCCCAGAAGATGGCAAGCGCGCCACCAGTCGGACCCATTGGGAGTCGGCCCCGAGAGTCGGCCAACTCCTCCCCCAGGGCCCACACGCCATTAACCAGATGTGATGGAGAGTGGCAATAGTGATCGTCCGCCAGGCGGCGGGGCTGTTGCCACGACTCCATGACCGAGCCCGCGTCATTAGAAGCACGGCTACAGTAATCAGCAGCTCGCAAGAACTGCCCGTAGCGGACGTGGCCTGTCGGCTCCGTACCGAGCCAGTCGGCGGGCCCCAGGAGTCGGCGGATAAGACGGCGGCTAGAGAGACTGACGACTGGGCTCGCGTCCAGCCGGATTACCATTGTACCCCCAGGGGGTAGGCCTATATAAACCCCCCAAGGCACCCATGCAAAGGGTTGGAATCCATTAGCACTAGACCAGATCATATAGGAAGGAGAGAGCTAGCCTTGCCTTCTCCTACCTCTAGGGAACAGCTCAAGGAGCAATCGTGTAAACACTTTGCCATACTGATCATGCGGAGACCCCATAGAGCAGCAGTAGGGGTATTATCTCCTCGGAGAGCCCTGCAGCTGGGTAAGATTCACCGGCGTGCATGTCTTCGCCTCATCCCGTTTCCAGGCACCGGCGACGTCCTACTCGCCCCCACCATGATAAGCCATCCTTTAGCATATGTCGCACCCAACCCCCGACACACTTCTTCTACTAGCAAACGTGAAACACATCGTGGACTCCTGACAATCCTTCAGGTAACTCCAACTCGTAGGCAACTTCTCCCAGCCGTTCCAAAACATGATATGGTCCTACAAATCTTGGGTCTAGCTTTCGCTTAATTCCAAAGCGTTTCACTCCTCTCAAAGGTGATACTCGTAGATATGCTATGTCTCCAATTTCATAGGTTACCTCCTTGCGTTTCGATTCTGCATAACTCTTCTGTCTGGACTGAGCTATCTTCAGTCTATCCCGGATCAGTTTAACCTTCTCCTCAGACTCTTTGATCAAGTCTGGTCCAAACAACTGTCGGTCTCTGACTTCATCCCACATCAACGTTGTTCTGCACCTTCGGCCATACAGGGCTTCGAACGGTGCCATCTTCAAACTGGCTTGGTAACTATTGTTGTATGAGAACTCTGCATCAGGCAAATTTTCATCCCAACTAGATCCATAATCTAGCGCACAGGCTCTCAACATGTCCTCCAGAATCTGATTGACTCTCTCGGCCTGTCCATCTGTCTGTGGGTGAAATGTTGTACTGAACTCCAATCTCGTTCCCAAAGTCTGGTGTAGCTGATGCCAAAACTTTGAAGTAAATTGTGTTCCTCTATTTGATACGATGGTCCTCTTAACTCCATGCAGACATACGATCCTGGTCATATATATCTTGGCCAACTTTGCACTGGTATAAGTTGTTTTCACTAGAATAAAGTGTGCCACTTTGGTCAAACGGTCAACTACTACCCATATAGAATCATATCCTGATTTGGTGCTAGGCAATCCGGTGATAAAATCCGTGCCAAGTTTATCCCACTTCCATTCGGGTATCGGCATAGGATGTAACAATCCTGCTGGCTTTTGATGCTCTGCCTTCACTCTCTAACATACATCACATATGGCCACATACTCGGCGATATCCTTCTTCATCCCTGTCGACTAGAAACATTCTTTTAAATCCAAATACATCTTGGTGTTTCCGGGGTGTATCGAGTTTGGCGAGTCATGTGCCTCCTGAAGTATTAACTTCCTGATCTCTCTGTTATTGGGCACATAAACACGGTCCTCAAACCACAGGGTGTCATGCTCATCCTCACGAAAACCTTTGGCCTTTCCTTCGCTCATTTTCTCCTTTATCTCGGCAATCTCTTTGTCATCCTTCTGAGATTCTCGAATCTTTCCCAACAATGTAGACTGCACCTCCATTGTTGCAACAAAACCTCTAGGAACAATCTCCAATCGAAGTTCCCGGAGATCCTCTGCTAACTCCTTCGGCAATCCCATGCTTACTAGGGTATTAGCATAGCTCTTCCGGATCAAAGCGTCAGCTATGACATTGGCCTTGCCCGGATGATAATGAAGCTTCATGTCATAATCCTTTATAAGCTCCAACCATCTTCTCTACCTAAGGTTCAGTTCCTTCTAGGTGAAAATGTACTTCAAACTCTTATGATCCGTGTACACATCACAATGGTTTCCAATAAGGTAATGTCTCCAAGTCTTCAACGCATGCACTACGGCTACTAGTTCCAAATCATGCGTGGCATAATTTAACTCGTGTGGTTTTAGTTGTCGCAAGGCATACGAAACAACTCTTCCGTCCTGCATAAGCACACTTCCAAGTCCTAAGCGAGAGGCATCGCAATACACTTGAAAATCCTTACGTATATCCGGTAGTGTCAACACTGGGGCTATAGTCAAACGTTTCTTCAGCTCCTGGAAACTTGCCTCACAATCTTCCGTCCATTTGAACTTGATATCCTTCTACAATAATTCTGCCATGGGCTTTGTAGTCTTTGAAAAATTCTCAATGAATCTATGGTAGTATCCTGCGAGTCCAAGAAAACTGCGGATCTCGCTAACTGAAGTGGGCGCCAACCATCCAGTGACTGACTGAACCTTGGTGGGATCTACTGCTATACCTTCTCCTGATATAACATGTCCAAGGAATCTGACTTCCTTCAACCAAAACTCGCATTTGCTGAACTTGGCATATAACTGATGTTCCCTGAGTTTCTCGAGAACTAAACGCAAATGCTCCTTGTGTTCCTCTTCATTCTTCGAATATACCATTATATCATCAATGAGCACCACAACAAACTTATCCAAATATTCCATGAACACCTTGTTCATCATGCTCATGAATTAGGCAGGGGTGTTAGTCAGTCCAAACGACATGACCGTATATTCGTATAACCCGTACCGTGTGGTGAATACTGTCTTTGGTATATCTTTCTCTCATATCTTCAACTTATGGTATCCCGATCGCAGATCGATCTTTGAAAACACCTTATCTCCTTGCAGCTGGTCAAACAGATCATTGATCATCGGCAATGGGTACTTGTTCTTAATCGTCACTTGATTCAAGGCTCGATAATCAACAACCATCCTTAGGGATTTATCCTTCTTCTCAACCAAAAGCACTGGGGCTCCCCATGGTGATGAACTCTGTCGAAAGTAACCTTTTTCAAAAAACTCCTTGATCTGTTTCTTAAACTCCTCCAGATCATTCGTGGGCATCCTATAGGGTCTCTTGGATATTGGCCCTGTGCCTGGCAATAGCTCTATCAAAAACTCGATATCTCGATCCGGTGGCATGCCTGGTAACTCCTCTGGGAAAACATCCAAATAATCCTTTACTACAGGCACTTCCTCCTGAAAAACTCCCGTGAGGATATTTACCTAGCTACTTCTTGGTGCATGCCTAGATGTATACTTGATCCTTTTCCCTCCAGGGTGGTGAGACAAATTGACTAACTAACACAGTCAATGTTTCCTCCATACTTTGACATCCAGTCCATTCCTAATATCACATCCAATCCTTGTGACTCCAAGATAATTAGGTGGGATGGAAAAACACGGTTGCTGTCGGTGTCAAAACCGGCGGATCTCGGATAGGGGGTCCCGAACTGTGTGTCTAGGCCGGATGGTAATAGGAGGCAAGGGACACTAAGTTTTACCCAGGTTCGGGCCCTCTTGATGGAGGTAAAACCCTACGTCCTGCTTGATTAATATTGATGATATGGGTAGTACAAGAGTAGATCTACCACGAGATCGGAGAGGCTAAACCCTAGAAGCTAGCCTATGGTATGATTGTTTTTCTGTATGTTGTCCTACGGACTAAAACCCTCCGGTTTATATAGACACCGGAGAGGGTTAGGGTTACACAAAGTCGGTTACAATGGTAGGAGATCTACATATCCAGATTGCCAAGCTTGCCTTCCACGCCAAGGAAAGTCCCTTCCGGACACGGGACGAAGTCTTCAATCTTGTATCTTCATAGTCCAGAAGTCCGGCTGAAGGTATAGTCCGGCTATCCAAACACCCCCTAATCCAGGACTCCCTCAATAGCCCCCGAACCAGGCTTAAATGACGATGAGTCCGGCGCGCAGATTGTCTTCGGCATTGCAAGGCGGGTTCTCCTCCAAATTTCGTGTACCTGTTGAATAAAGTCCGGTTTCTTGTAAATGTTGCGCTCCTTGGCTTCTACGCCCAATAATGGCCGTCTCCCACGTGTCAAACGAATATGAAAAGTCTGAGTGTTTTTACATCCACACCCCTAGCCGCGTAAATGAGCCGCCCATTTAAGGGGACGAGGATTTAGATCCAAACCACACCTTCTCCCCCTCGCGAGTGTTCATCAGAGCGCATCCGACAAAGGTCCATTCCACCATGGCCAGCCGTCGCAAATCCTCCTTTCGTCCTTCCAGCCCTCAGCCTGGATATTGGGAGAGATGCTCCATCCCGCATAGCAAGCTAGTGACGCTCCAGAACAAAGGATTTCTCCCCCTGCCTATGTGGTCCCGGTTCGAGCCGGTCTTGCCATCTATAACGGCGGAGAGCAAGCGGAGAGTGCCCCTAATCCCTCCAAAGGAGAGCGGGTATGCCTTTTCCCATATTTAATAAGAGGGCTCGGATTTCCAGTCCATCCGTTTCTCCGGGGGCTCCTGCAGTTCTACGGCCTCCAGCTACACAATCTTACGTCTGCTTCCGTATTGCATATCGCGGGCTTCGTAGCCCTCTGCGAGCTGTTTTTGGGTGTTGAGGCGCATTTCGGGCCGTGGAAAGAGCTATTCTGCCTTGTGCCCCATTCTCAGAAGGGGTCAATATATCAAGTGGGCGGAGCCGAAGTGTGGCGCATCGCCGGGACTGGATATCTATCCGGAACCCCAAAGAAGGCGTCCGAGGACTGGCGTTTGGAATGGTTTTACATAGAGGACGCCCCGCTGCCGGATCCTGTCCGTATCGGCCTCCCTGAATTCGACAGTGCTCCACTAAAGAAGCGCCTAAGTTGGCGTCCACGGAGCCCTCAGAGGGAAAGTGACAAGGACGTTCACCTGTTGGGCCGGATAAGATTGTTAGCTCATTCCAGACTGACCATGATCGGGGTCATGGCCGAATGCATCATGCGAGGGGTGCAGCCGCTACAGTATAGAGGCCACCCCATGTGGGACTTCAACGGGGAGGACGACGCCACCCGCTATGGCCGTAAGGGGCTGGATTCGGCTACGGCTCTAACAAAGACCTTGTCCGCTTTGTACAAGGGAGAAGAGGAGGAATTTCTCCTCGTCGACCCATAGGGTGGATTTTCTATGTACAATCCCCCAAGCTGGGTAAGTGGTCACATTTACTTGCCCATTCGTTATATATTCCCATTGTTAAATATTCAGTCTAACGACTTCAACGCAGGAACTGCGCCAGGCTCTTAAAGAAATAAACAGCCCTCCTCCACAACCTGAGGACCCAGGACGGTCCCTTGACCCGGCCTCTCAAGAGGATCCGGACTTATCTATGGAGCTGATTGATGGAGTGTTCCATCAATTGAGCAAGGACAATGCCTTGGTGGCCATTACGTCCGATTACCCAGGGCTAATCCCGGCCTCCCAGGTAACTAAGATCGAAGTCCCAGTACCCCGAATAGGGGTCCGCCCTCTCGCGTTTTCAGTTTCCTGATTACAACCGAGCTTTCCAGGGGAGGTTTTTGAGACGAGAGGCCAAACCTGCGGCGACAAGCCAACGAGGGGCCGCAGGGCCCCGTGGGCAGAAAAGAGGTGCAGTCTGGACCGAGGCGTCAGCACAAAGGTATGGCGCGCCCCCTTATCCTAGGTGTTATACCTTCAAGGCATATTATCACTTGTGCTCTCTTCAGGACAAAGAGATCTCGCCGGACTATATCTGGAGAGGCTGCCAATCGCGCCTCCACCAGCCAGGCTCCAAAGCCTGGTCCGGAGGCGGAGGCGAACACAAGGCACGCACCGGACGCTCCTTCGACGGAGGATGTGGACAGGTTGTCTGCCACCAACTCTGAGGTGGAGAGTTCCATGAACCACAGGCGTCGCCGGACAATTCTTCGCGATGCTTGTTTCTCCCAAGAGGCATTAGATGCCTTCAATTCGGGAGATGCGTGCCTCCGTGCCGCTCAAAATGGTCTAGCCAGAGCCACAGAGCAATATGTAAAAGACATACATGTAAGAATTTTTTTAATTATATATATATATACCAGTAGCCCCCGAAACTAGAAACAGTTAGAATAACTGATTTAAGGATCATTTGTTATGCAGGTTCTTACAGAAAAGAATTCCCTACTGTCCCAGGAGCTGGAAGAGTGCAAAGCCCAACTTGAGGCCGCACTAGCCGCGGCAAGAGAGCCCAAGGAGACCCCCTCTGGTAATATACACTTTGAAAGATAAGTATTTTGCGAAGCACGGCATGGGTGCAAATCTGACAAATGAAATTGCAGATGACGCCGGATTCAATCCGGAAAGGCAACAACTCCTACGCCAGCTGAAGGTTGGTGAGAAGGTGCTGACAAAGGTGAGGCGGGAGAAGAACGATCTCCAAGATGCCAACACCAAGCTGTGCGTCGACCTGAAAGATGTTCGTGCCCAGCTGTCAGACTCTGTTAAGGAGAATCAGCGGCTTCGACGCGGCATATTTAGTAAGTGCTTGAACGAACCTTTGAAAAAAAGTTCGACGGGGAAGTCGACTAACAGAGTAATGTCTGTAGGTGTTCTAACAGGTCGTCCTGCAGAGGAGATGCCCGGTTCTATGGGTGACCTTCTTCCTGAGCTCTCGCAACTGCTCGAGCGAGTTCGGCAGGCGATGCAAGGCGTCGCCCAAGCCTTGTGGCTATCCATCTCCTTGCCCGAAGGTCTTGGAGAGCTCGCGGAGAAGCTAAAGGGAGCACGACGGTGCTTCCGATTGTGGAAGATATCGACCTGCCGTCAAGGCGCTAGGGAGGCCTGGGCCATGGTGAAGACGCGGTACACAAAGGCTGACCCCAACCACATGGCCGAGGTCGGTCCTGTGGGGCCTGATGGGAAGGAGATCCCTGTAAGCTTAGTATATGGCCTAGTAGAATTGGCCGCAAAGTATTCCCAACAGGACTGCAAATTAGACAACCTGTTAGATGGTATTGAAGAGGAATACAATCAGTCAGAATGACTATGTAATTTAATTGACATTTATAATGCCTTCTAGCCGGATTGTAGATCGTTTGTCATGGCCAACCTTTTCTCTTCAGCCTCAGGACCTGACGGTCCGGAGTGTGTCCGAATTCCCATGCGGTTATATAAGAACCGGGGAATGCATGGAGACCAGGCGTAGGGGTCATTAGTGCGTGAACAGACAAGTGCCCGACTAGTTATGTTATATTACATGGTTAGTAAGAAACATCTTCCAGGGAGAATAGTTCCGTTAGGGGTTCCTTTCCCTGGGAGGCATGCCCTAAAGTGCATGCCCATTCTGTGAAAAAGATGCGGGAAAAAGCATCTGGGGTGCATAAATACATAAGTGAAAAGATCATGTTTTAGGTCACCGACCGAATATTCCCTTAAGAACGCTAGCTTTCGGCTTCACCCAGTCTGAGGTACACATCCGGCTGATCCGGCAGTAACAATCGCAGAGGTGCTCCCTTTACCGCGTAGCCAAATAATCGGGAACGTAGGGGTAAGCACAGGAGCTAGGCAACCCAGCATGGCCAAAACTTAAGTCATATCGATGCATATAATGGTGAAATAAAAGGTACATGCAGAAGTGTAACACATGTGTTGGGCATGAAGCCCGTATAAATAAGCTTCTGTTAAAAGAAGCCCCAAGTTTAATGATTGCGAATAGCACGTCATTTGATGATCCTTTAAAGGCTATAAGAGAAAGGAAGGGGGGAAGGAGAGAAATCTAAGACAGACAGTATATAAAAAATGGACAGAGGAAGGAGACGAACACAGAGTCCAGCGCTAGGCATAGAATCTTCGTAGACGGGCTGCGTTCCATGGGTTCGGCTCGAGTCGGTTATCCGATGCATCTCGTAGGCGGTATGCTCCACCAGTCAGGACTTGGTCAATTATGAAGGTACCTTCCCACTTGGGCTTGAGTTTGTCCTTTTTCTTGTCCGGCAGGCGTAGAACTAATTCACCAACGTTGTAATTTCACTACTAGGAAAAGGCCTACTAATGGCGCACCTAATTTGGCCATTAATGGCGCATTAGTGGTGCGCCATTAGTGCCACGACATTAGTATATTTTACTAATGGCGCACCACTGGTGCGCCATTAGTATCTAGTATACTAATGGCGCACCTCAGATGCGCCATTAGTATATACAACAGTGCACCATTAGTATGCCTCCCAGGGGGCCATGCATACCCAGGTGCTTTGGCATACTAATGGCGCACGACAACAAGATGCGCGATTAGTAACTTCGGCATACTAATGGCGCACTGTTTAATGATGCGCCATTAGTATCCTTTGGCATACTAATGGCGCACTGTGATGTGATGCGCCATTAGTATGAATATTAGGTTTTTTTAATTTTTTAATTTTCTGTTTTTTGCACAGGTTACAAAATGTATAATTGGACAAAATATAGACAGCACACATCAACAACAGATTCATCGAATACAATAGAAGATTAGTCTCTGAATACAATTCATCATATTAGTCTCCGAATACAATTCATCATATTCGTCTCCGAATTGAAAAGACCGAACAAAGATAGAACATTATATTACAAGTCTCGAGACCGCGAGTAGCGAGTTTGTCTTCACATTACAAGTCGATATCGATCATCTAAACTACCATCACATAGAAGAGAGCTGCGGTCATCACGATGAGCATCATCACGATGAAACTCGTCTTCATCCGGTTCCTCCAGCGCTCCCTCCCCTCTCCCGCTAGATAGCGGGCGTATCTAGATTCGGCCTCGGCCCTAGTGGTGTACCCTTTGTAACTGTTACCGCTGAATTGGTGAACCTGTCTCCGACACTCCTCCCAGTCGTCGTAGACTCTGGGAACCTTACCCTTGTACACGACATACGACGGCATCACTATGCAGTAGCCAAACGAAACGTTAGTACCAATTCACAGACAATACGTAAGCAATATATAAGTATGCAACAGAACGATCGGAAAGAAAAGCAAGACATTAATAGCATCGATTACATCTAAGTTGAACGACTCTCAAAACCAAAGAGACGTACTACAAGTTCATTAAAGTTTAATTACAACATGAGCCAATCGATGTTTCAGAACTAGACACAGCATCACTGCTTTCGACTCGACTCAAGGGACTGGAGCATGGATGAAGCCATCGTCTATCGTGGGAGTCATGAAATAACGGTCGTTGTCAGCCTGCATTTGTAGCATTGTGTCGATGTCACTGTTGGACGGTTGATTTCTGAGGTAGAAGTGCCCCGAGGTACGAAGGACATCTTGATGGATGATTTCCGCAAACTCCGACTGGATGCGAAAGAATTCTTGTCTGATGTCCGCGTCCTGGATTGCCGACACGCTCGTGGCCCAATCTTTGAGTTTACTCGGTAGCAGAAGTTGATGATCGTCCCGTACGATCGCCCGCATGTGATGGATGGCATAGTAGGCACCCTTCTGACCGCCAGGCGGCTGCTTGACGCAGCAGAACGTCGTATTGTGGGAGAACACATGCTTGCCGTACTTACGAATAGGCCTGGTGAAGGTGCCTCCAGATTTGACGTAGCCGGGGAGAACATCATCAAGAACCTTCTTGACATTTGTGTAGTCTATGTTCGACTGACGGTCCGGGTCGAAATACGTGGCCATGGAATATTTGGGGCTTAGGAGGATGAGCGTGCAATGTGTGTCACTGCAGAAAACACGGAATGTTAAAAGAAAAAAGGTCGAAATCTAAGAATTCATATGTTACGGGGCGGTTGAGGGGAGGACTTATTTGGGAAAGTAAAGCACGAGGAAGTTATCCTTATCTTGGTTTGCCAGAATAACGCCTTCAAGGTAAGAAGTCGCGACTTGCCGGTCCCCAGCGCTGCCAAAGATCTTGGCATGCATGTAGAAGGGGTCGACTATCACGATGTCTCGGGTCTTGTCGCGAATGATCCGCATCTCCATACTCAGCGAAAATAGCCGAACGAAGGTGTTCTGTAGCGGATGAAGGTTCAACATAGCATGGATGTACTCAAACCGCAGGACGATCGTACCCCCGATGGAGTTATCCACAAAGCCCTTGCCCTCTGGCACCTTGGCCGCGAAAACCGGGTATGCCACATCCTTCTCTCCGAGATGCCGCTTCTCCAAAGAAAGAACACTATCATGCAGACTCCGCATAGTACCAGTTGCAGCATCAAGCATATTTCTCGGTAGCATCGGCCTACCCGCCACATGCACCCTCCTCGAGATATCCTCAGGTGAAGGTGGCCCGTCCTAAGCACGGATCGTACTCGGTGCCGGCTGGCCCGCACCCTTGTTAGTCTTTCTTTTGCGTGTCTTCTTCTTCTCCTGTAATGGGACCGAGTTCTGCTCATAGACCGCCTTCTTGAGTGTGTTGGGCTGATAATATTTCGCACCTCGCCTATCTGAGGCTCGGTGAAGTCGGCTACTGGAGGCGTCTCCTGAGAGCTGAACGGCAGACAACGCCTGTTGCAACTTGGCTTCTCCGTGGTACCAGCTAGATCGCGCACGTCTTTTGTTGGGTTGGGTTCTTGAGAAGGAGGCCCCATGAAGTCGCCACCGTACCCATGATCGCCAAAGTACTGGTCGATGTTGGCAAATATATCGTCATCGTCGTCGTTCTGATCCTGTGCCATATGCATGTTTGGATCCAGTGGCATAGGGATGTCCGGCACCGTTGCGACAGTCTTGCCATGGGGCCGACTTGGCGCCGACACGACTGGCGGTGTTATCTTTGGGGTGGTGTCCCCCGCCCCTAAACGAATCTGGCCATTCGGCCAAAGCAGGGGCCAGCTCAGGCAGGCGCTGAGGGTCATCACGTCATCATCGTCGGCCCCGACAGGTCGAATCGGAGGTAACAACTCGTCGCAGCCTGGCAGCACCCGAACCAGTTGAACCCTAAACAATTTGGGTGGCATCTAGGTACCGTGGAACTAGGGGTTTCCCAGTTGAACGATTTTGCCCTTGGCGACATCGACCAACTCGCTGTATGCTGCTACTTCATCATCGTCGTCATGTTCGATCCTCGGGTCGCCGTACTTGTCGAAGTCTTGCTCATTGGCTACTCCATCCATTCCGATGATCTTCCTTTTGCCTCTCCTCACAACAACACGACTGGGCTTTGACGGGTCGGTAATGAAGAAGCATTGGTCCACTTGGGAAGCCAGTACCATTGGCTCATTTTTCGCGGTGACGTTTGCACCCGCGGTCTTGGATTTGGCTTCGGGTATAACCATGGTGGTGAAATACCGGTCTTCTTTTAGAACGCTCTTGGCCCATCTGACACGGAACATCGGGACCTTCTCTCCAGCGTAGCTTAGCTCCGAGATCTCCTCGATCCTTCCGTAGTATCTGTCCTTGTCGTTACCGGTGTAGGATTCCATCGTTACCCCGGAGTTTTGATAACCATCGCTCTTCATGTCCTTGGCCTCGGTGTAGAATGTGTAGCCGTTGATGTCATACGCCTCATATGTCATCAGGTTGTGCTCGGCGCCCTGTGACAAGGCGAATATGAGTTGCTCTTCCACGGAAGAATCCTCATGTAAAGGGTATGACAGAAGCTTCAGCTTGAACCAACGTGTGAAACATGAGTTGTGCTCTTTGAGTATATCTCTGTCCGTCCTCTGTTGGCCTCGGTCATTGTACGTCTTCTTAATAAAGGTTTTGTGCTGTACCACCCAAGGATCGACCACGTCTATGTGTTGTAGCGCGACTAGGTTTGCTCTTTCAAAGTCGGCGAGTCGACCCTCGAAGTCGACATGCATTTCGCGGCGACCCTCACGTTGACCCCATCCAGCGAGCCTGCCGAGGTGCCTGTTGACCGGCAGACCAACGGGGTTCTCAATGCCTAGATAATTCGTGCAGTAGGAGATGCACTCTTCGGTCAGAAAGCCCCTGGCTATGCTTCCCTCTGGACGTGACATGTTGTGAACCTATCCTTTGATGACACCATTCATCCTTTCGAACGGCATCATGCTGTGCAGGAACGTCGGCCCGAGTTGGATGATATCGTCCACGATATGGACCGGCAGATGCACCATAACGTCGAAGAATGCGGGCGGGAAGTACATCGCAAGCTCGCATAGTATCACCACGATCTCTTCCTATAGCCTTCTGAGTTGCCTCACGCCAACAGACTTCCGAGAGATGACGTCGAAAAAGTTGCATAGGCCAAATAGCATTTCACGGACGTGTGCGTCCGTGATCCCACAGATTGCAATTGGAAGTATCTGCGTCATCAGCACGTGACAGTCGTGAGACTTCATCCCGCTGAACTTCTGCTTCGCTGGGTCTAGGTATCTGCTTATCTTGCCCGCGTAACCGTAAGGAAGTTTTACTCCTAGGAGGCAGGTGAAAAACTGCTCGATCTCCTCCTGACTTAGAGTGAAGCACGCGGGAGCGTAGTCATTTCCGGTCTTCTTGGCCTTTTTGCCTTTGCGACGACTTTCCGTGTCCTGCTTTGCCTCATCATCATCATCATCATCATCATCATCATATATAGCGTGAAGCTCTTGCCTGATGCCCATTGATTTCATGTCTGCCCTTGCTTTCGGCCCATCTTTGGTCCTCTCTGGCATGTTGAGCAGGGTACCAAGCAGATTCTCGCACATGTTCTTCGTGATATGCATTACATCAAGGCTGTGAGGCACACGGTGGATCTTCCAGTACGGCAAGTCCCAAAAAACAGACCTCGTTTTCCATACCTTCACCAGCGGCTCTGACGCCTTTCGCTTCTCTCCTGTCTCTGGCGCCTTTTGCTTCTTTCCCGGCAGTGGGCAATCTTTCCAATTTTTCAACAGCTCGTCTATTTCCTCGCCGCTCCTCGTACGCGGGCGTCCTCGGGGTTCGGTTTCACCATCGAACAGATCCTTGTGTTTTCTCCACGGGTCATCGTCGCGAAGCCACCTTCGATGTCCCATGAACATGGTTTTCGAAGACCCGGGATCTCTATCCAGCTGGCGATACGTTGTGTCATCCATGCACCTAACGCATCCAGAAAATCCGTGGACCACCTGCCCCGCGACATATCCGTAACCGAGATAGTCGTGCACCGTCATGAGCAGCGCGGCTCTCATAGGGAAATATTCTTTCTCTGCGGCGTCCCACGTATTGGCTGGCGTTTTCCACAGCCTGTCAAGCTCCTCTTTCAGCATCCCCAGATACAGATTGATGTCGTTCCCTGGTTATTTTGGTCCTTCGATTAGCATACTCAAGTGAATGTACTTCCTCTTCATGCACAACCAGGGGGAAGGTTGTACATCCACACAAACACAGGCCAGGTGCTATGTGTGCTTCTCTGGCTACCAAACGGATTGACTCCATCGGTGCTCGCGCCCAGCATGATGTTCCTTGGATCGTTCCCAAATTCTAGGTCTTCGAAGTTCAACGCTTGCCACTGGCTCGCATCCTTAGGGTGACTCAGCATCTTGTCTTTTTTATCTATCTCCGGATCATTTGTGTCACCTTCTCGCTTCTTCTCCTCCCTATCCGTGTGCCAACGCAGGAGCTTTGCTACCTTAGGGTCCACGAAATACCGCTGCAGACGAGGAGTGATCGGAAAGTACCACACCACTTTTCGAGGAACTTTCTTCCTCTTCTTGTATCGAGTGACGCCGCACACCGGACATATGGTAGACTCCGCGTGCTCGTCCCGATAAATGATGCAATTGTTCATCCACACATGGTATTTCACGTGCGGTAAATCCAGATGACACACAATTTTCTTCGCCTCCTCCAAACTGGTCGGGCACTTGTTCCCCTTGGGAAGACGTTCGTGCTAGAATGACATGTTCTCATCGAAGCATGCGTCGGTCATTTTGTGTTTTACCTTCATCTCCAGAGCCATGAGCGTTACTTTCAGGTAGGTATCCTCGGGCCTGCATCCTTCATACAAAGGAGTAACCGCGTCTAACTCAAGTTGATCCATCTTGGCTTTCTCTCGGGCGGCAGCTCTTGCGTTATCCGTCTTCTTGAGAAGCAGCTCTTGAATATGAGGGTCCTGCACCCAGCCCATCGATGGTCCAGCGTCGTCTGCTCCGCCGGCATCATCATCTTCATGATCATGCCCTTCGTCTGCTCCGGCATCTTCCTCATCATCATGTCCTGCATCTTCTACATGATGACTGTGTACAGCATCACCGTCGTCATCATCTCCTGGGGATTCTTCGTCTTCTTGCCCGCCTGAGCCGCGGTGGTTGTCTTGCTGCCCTTCCTCATTTCTTGCCCGGCCCCCATGGACGACTTCATAGTCATCTTCATCACTTTTCCACCGATAGCCATCCATGAAACCACGCAAGAGCAGGTGGTCCCGCACCTGCCCGGATTCCGGGTCCGCAATAAGGCTCTTCAGCTTGCATCTTCAACACGGACATCTTATCTCCGTCTCGTTCTTTTGAAGCATCTCGGCCTTCGCGGACCTCAGAAACCTATTCACGATGCCTTCGGTCATCGTGCGGACCATGGTCGCCTGCGGGGTAGAGCAAAACGATATTTTAGAACCAAGAAAAAAATTTGGCATGACTTTCCCCAAAAATAGGACCAAAAAGAATGCTTAATGCCAAAATTCTCGTCGAAACGGAAATGAATCAACATTCCGGCAAAATATTGGCGACTATCACATTTCAAATACCGGTACACCTCCAAACACAAACACATATGCAACACCACAAACATATGCAACACCACGAACATACATAGATCAAGCTAGGCCATAAAAAGTGAATGTGCACATTGTTGTAGGGAGAACAACATAAATATAGCTTCCCCCTTACTTACCTATCAAAACAAGGTAATTTAACCACTTAAATTGAATGAATCTATGGTGGAAATGAGGTGAAAAAGAGGAGGCACCCGAGACAAGGAGGAGGTGGAGAGAATGAAGTGGGGAGAAAGTGACTGTGGGTAGGAGAGGCTGTCCAAAATATCTTGTTGCTGCCCACTTACTAATGGCGCACAAACTCTAAATGCGCCATTAGTAATCCAGGTTACTAATGGCGCACCTTCTGGTGGTGCGCCATTAGTAGTTTTGCAAAAAAAAACATACTAATGGCGCACTGTTCCACAGTGCGCCATTACTAGTTTAAACTAGTAATGGCGCACGGTCGAACAGTGCGCCATTAGTAGTTTTGCAAAAAAAGGAATAAAAAATATAATAAAAAAACAACATTAGTGGCGCACTTTCCGACAGGTGCGCCATTACTAGTTACAACTAGTAATGGCACACTATGTCTGGATGCGCCATTAGTATGTTTGGACAGGCGCACTAGTTCAATTTTTTTATACTAATGGCGCACCCTGGGCCAGGTGCGCCATTAGTAGTTTCAGCTCTAATGGCATATCAGAAGGTGGTGCGCCATTGTCTGGTGCGCCATTAGTGTCAATCCCAGCTATAGCCCTTTTTCTAGTAGTGTTTTTGGCCCGTACTTCTCTGCTTTGGTATCTTCGAGCCTGCTATTGATAGAATGTGGAACGGGCTTTTGCCACGTCACGCTCCTCCTCCAATGCGTCCAAACTGTCCTGCCGATCGAGCTCTGCTTATCTTTCTTTGTACATGCGCACTCGAGGTGAGTCATGAATTATGTCGCAGGGCAAAACTGCCTCTGCGCCGTACACCATAAAAAACGGTGTGTATCCGGTGGTGCGATTCGGCATGGTCCGCAGCCCCCAGAGTACGGAGTCGAGCTCCTCTACCCAGTGCGTGTTAGATTCCTTGAGGGACCGCACTAATCTGGGTTTGATTCCGCTGATGATAAGACCATTTGCATCTTCGACCTGGCCGTTAGTTTGTGGGTGATAGACGGAAGCATAATCGAGGTTGATGCCCATGTTTTTTCACCAGAGTTTTGCCTCGTCGGCCGTAAAGTTCGTGCCGTTATCAGTGATGATGCTGTGGGGGACGCCATAACGGTGTACAACCCCGGATATAAAGTCTATCACCGGTTCGGATTCGGCCGTCTTAACAGGCTCGGCTTCTATCCATTTGGTGAATTTATCCACCATGACCAGTAAGTATTTTTGCTTGTGGGTTCCGCCTTTAAGGGGTCCAACCATGTCGAGCCCCCAGACCACGAAGGGCCGAGTGATGGGGATAGTTTGGAGGGCGGTGGGCGGCATATGGCTTTGGTTTGCAAAGAGCTGGCAACCGACGCACCGTTGGACTAAGTCCTTGTCGTATGCCTGGGCCGTCGGGCAATAAAAGCCTGTATGGAAGGCCTTGCTTACAAGGGACCGAGCTGCAGCGTGATGACCGCCGAGTCCGGCATGAATTTTTGCCAGGAGGTTCCGCCCTTCCTCTTCGGAGATGCACCTTTGAAGGACTCCGGTAGTGCTTTTCTTATAAAGCTCTCCCCCGTGGACTTTGTAGGCTTTGGATCGCCGCACTATGCAGCGTGCCTCATTTTGGTCCTCAGGGAGTTCCTGCCTAGTAAGGTAGGCGTGGACTGGTTCTATCCACGGGGCGATGACGACCATTATTACGTGGGCTGAAGGTGTTATTTCATTGGCAGAGCCTCCGATTGTGTCAGAATGTTTGGTGTCGGGCAGTGCGGTTGGGTCCGGGCTATTATTGTTCGGCTCCCCTTCCGATACTACGGATCGCTTGAACAGCCTTTCCAAGAAGATGTTGGGGGGTGGGGGGGACTACATCGCGTTTTGCGCCGATGCGTGCCAGGACATCTGCCGCCTGATTATTTTCCCGGGCTATATGGTGAAATTCAAGCCCTTCGAACCGAGCTGACATTTTTGGGATGGCGTTGCGGTAAGCTGCCATTTTTGGATCCTTGGCATCGAAGTCTCCATTTATTTGGGATATTGCGAGGTTCGAGTCCCCGCGCACCTCTAGGCGTTGAATGCCCATGGATACTGCCTTCCGGAGACCATGTAAAAGGGCCTCATATTCGGCTGCATTGTTGGAGTCTGTGTACATAATCTGGAGTACGTATTGAATTGTGTCTCCTATGGGGGATGTCAAAACGACGCGAGCCCCTAGTCCGGCCAACATCTTGGAGCCGTTGAAATGCATGATCCAATTTGAATATGTGCCGTACTCTTTATGGAGTTCGGCCTCTGTCCATTCTGCGACGAAGTCGGCCAAAACTTGCGACTTGATGGCTCGCCGTGGCTTATAAGTTATGTCAAACGGGAGGAGCTCAATGGCCCATTTTGCAATCCGGCCCGTTGCGTCACGGTTGTTTATAATATCGTTAAGTGGTACTTCCGAGGCTACTGTTATTGAACACTCTTGAAATTAGTGTCATAGCTTCTGGGATGCCATGAATACCGCATACGCAATCTTTTGATAATGCTGGTACCGTGATTTGCACGGAGTGAGGACAATGGACACATAATAGACCGGCTTTAGAAGGGGGAATTTGTGTCCGTCTGTTTCTCGTTCGACGACGAGCACTGCACTTACAACCTAATGTGTTGCTGCAATGTACAATAGCATTGGTTCGCCATTGTTTGGCGCGGCCAGGACTGGGTTTGTTGCCAATATGGCTTTTATTTCGTCGAGTCCGGCCGTGGCTGCATCCATCCATTCAAAGTGTTTGGTGCTCCGAAGGAGGCGGTAAAGGGGTAGGGCCTTTTCTCCCAAGCGGGAGATAAAGCGGCTTAGAGGGATTATTCCTCTAAAGTTTGTGCTGCTTCGCTCAATGCGGTTCCAGTCTATTTCCATTTTTTGAAGGGTTTCCTCATAAATGAGGTTTAATCCGCTGCCGCCGTCCATGAGTACCTTGGTAAGATGAAAGTCGTCCACTATTGGACTGAGCACCAATGTGGCTGGTGCTCGGGCTGTTCGGAATTTAGGTTCATCACTAGCATTAAAGGTAATAGCCGTGTCACTCAATGGGTTTATTGTTGCTACTTGGTAGACTTTGGCAAGGCTGCGGAGTGTCCTTTTTCGCATATTATTTGATGCGAAAGTCTCGAAGACTGTTAATACCGTATTGGTGTCTCTGAGGTGGCTTTCTGTGGCCTCCGGAATTAGGAGATCTTCGCCAATTTTGGCCACCTGCCGGAGTATCCAACATGCTCTAAGGCTGTGAGTTGGTGTGGCGTCCTATGTACTGTGAATTTTACAGGGTCCATTAAGCCATGCTTCCAGTACGGTTCCATGCCCCGTAGAGGGTTTTTGCTTTTGGGTGTTTGACATGGGTGTCTAGTGATGATGCACCCTTTTATTTCGGACTGGGTTTGTATTCAGGGCTGGATCGTCCCAAAATTTTATTTCGGTTTTCCAAGCGCTTTCCATCGCACAGTACTTTCGTACAATGGATGCCAAGTCAGCGAAGCGTGTAATGTCACGGCGACTTATGTCGTTGAGGATTCGCTTGTCCGTGCAATTATTGCAGAAGATTGAGATTGCGTCTTCCTCGCGGCAGTCCCTTATCCTGTTCCTAACCAGGAGGAATCTGGCCCAGTAATGATGTACTGTTTCTTCGGGCTCTTGCCTGATTTGGGATAGATAGCTTATGTTCGGGTGGGTGGGTGGAATTAAATCTGAAGCCTCACCCAATCTAAGGCTCAGAGGCCGAGGAATTTCCGAACTCGAAAATTTGGATTCCTGGATGTTGTCCAATGAATCTAGCCCGTCGCCTGACTCTAAGTTCAGGTCTTGAGTGATATCCTCCCCTCCGCGGGTATCCGGCTTGGAGGGATGGGGAATCCGGACGTAGCTAGTCCTTAAGATAGATGAAGGGTCACCGCATTGTCCCTCTACCACGGCAATGTGATGGGTGACTTGGGGAGAGTTAATCTCTCTCAGATCGGGTTTAGGCCCAATCTGGTCGTAATCCGTAGCGACTCCCAGGGCGGCGATGCGATCCAAGAGCTCTATTATGGAGGAGAGCTCCATTGGATCTAACTGCTCGGCGAGTTCCGAGCTGAAATGAAGATTGTTTTCGATGGCTCGAGAGGTCATCGTCGGCGCAGAAGACGAACAGGCGGTCATAAGAAAACCACCTAGCCGGAGGGTTTGGTCAACAGCCAAAGCTCCCTTAGCAACGGTGCCGTCTTTAAAGATGGGGCGAGGCATCCTTCCTGATGGCGACGACACAGAGGAACTCTCAATGAAAGCACGAATGTCGGTGTCAAAATCGGCGGATCTCGGGTAGGGGGTCCCGAACTATGTGTCTCGGCCGGATGGTAACAGGAGGCAAGGGACACGAAGTTTTACCTAGGTTCGGGCCCTCTTGATGGAGGTAAAACCCTACATCCTGCTTGATTAATATTGATGATATGGGTAGTACAAGAGCAGATCTACCACGAGATCGGAGAGGCTAAACCCTAGAAGCTAGCCTATGGTATGATTGTTGTTATGTATGTTGTACTATGGACTAAAACCCTCCGGTTTATATAGACACCAGAGAGGGTTAGGGTTACACAAAGTCGGTTACAATGGTAGGAGATCTACATATCTGTATCGCCAAGCTTGCCTTCCACGCCAAGGAAAGTCCCTTCCGGACACAGGACAAATTCTTTAATCTTGTATCTTCATAGTGCAGGAGTCCGGCTGAAGGTATAGTCCGGCTATCCGAACACCCCCTAATCCAGGACTCCCTCAGTTGCCAATGGTTAAGGATATCTGGTCACACCATCGACTAGCCATATACTCTGCTCCAGGTGAGCTTACTAATAGAGGGGTCCTAAAGGTTTGGCTCGGTAGTTTAAACTTATCCACGAATTCCCTTGATATGTATGAATGCGATGCACCAGTATAAAAAAGAAGAAGAGCGGTAAGTGACTTAACCAAAAACTTACCTATAATCGCATCTCGCTGCTCTTCAACCTCCTCCACGTTAACTTGGTTCACTTGTCCTTTGTTGAATGGATTGGGCTTCTTCCCAGCGCTCCCATTTCCGTTTCCATTCTTCCCTTCAGGGCACTCCGTGGCATAGTGTCCAGTCTTCCCGCACTTGAAACAAGTAATGTGGCTTAGGTCCCTCTTGGTGGGTGTGGCTGGATTTGGGTGGTTCTGATTGTTGCTTGCTCCATTCCCATTCCTAGGGCCAGTATGATTATGTTTACTCCCTCCATTATTGGTGTGGCCTCCATGGTTATGAACAAGTCCTCCCGAGTTCAGGGTTAGGCGAAGCTTCTGCTGAGCTCCTGAGTTATACCTCCCTTGTCCATACTTCCTATTACGGCTCTCAATCTGTTGTTGCTTCCCTTCAATCATAAGAGCCTTATCTACCAACTCCTGGTAGTTGGTGAATGTTGCCACCATCAACTGCATACTCATCTCATCATTCAGCCCTTCCATGAACTTCTCCTACTTTGCGGCATCTATGGCCACATCATCAGGGGCATAGCGAGATAACTTGCTAAACTCATCCGCGTACTGAGCCACAGTATGATTCCCCTGGCATAAGTTGCGAAACTCACGCTTCTTCAAATTCATGGCTCCAGTTGAGACATGGGCTGTACGGAAGGCATACTGAAATTGGTCCCATGTCACCGTGGCTATGGGGTAGGTGACAGTGTAATTCTCCCACCATGATGCTGCTGGTCCATCCAACTGATGTGTGGCAAAACACACCTTCTCAGCATCAGTACATCCTGCATTGGTTAAACCCCTTCCAATCCTGTGGAGCCAATCATCTGCTACTATAGGCTCGGTGCTACTGGAAAACACCGACGGCTGCAACCTCAGAAAACGGGCTAAGTTGTCAACCGGTGGTGGTGGTGGTGGATTGTTGTTGTTGTTGTTGCCTTGGTTCTGAACTAACAACTGCATCAGGGTATTCTGTTGCTGGATCAACTTAGTGAGCTCCGATGGGAAAGGAAATCCGGGGTCATGTCTCGGAGGCATCTGATGGGTTTAGAGGGGAGAGATTAGAATAGAATGAGGTCTAATGAGAAAGCACTACCCATATGCACATGAGACAAACACAAACATTTCACTCAATCAATCAATCAAGTCATACAATCGGTCTAACTATCGCAAAAGTGCTCGGACTACTCTATTTACATTGTGGAATACTACTACTGATGTGGTGGTCTACTAGAAATATTCCTCGGTTGCAGACTCCATGATATCTGCTCCAGCTTCGTCTTCAAAGTCATCATCGCTCAGGTCAGAGTCAGTATCGTCGATGATGACGTAGTCTTCCGGGCGAATCTCCTTGGGTTCTTCGTCTTCTTCTACTGGTGTGGGGTCTCCCATGAATATTCCTCCTCATAATCAGCTCGTCATTCTTCTCCACTAGTATGACGATTTCCTCCTCATAATCTTCACGTGTAGCCTTGAGTTCTTCCTCCAGTTCCGTGATCCTAGCCATCGCCTTCTTTAGATCTATCATTCCTGCGCACATCTAGTTCTCCTGGCGACGAATGTGCTGATTTAATTCCTGGATGAAAGCTGCAATTGATTTATCCTTCCTGGTGCTGATCATCTCCCATTGCTCGTCTCGGCACCCATAGATCTGGTAGATACTGTCTCTAAGCTCCTTCTGATAAACTTCTCCAATGCGTCCCATGGTGATGTGAGCTACCATACTCTTTCCTAAACTCTAGGTTGGTGCATCAAAGGAAAACTCTATGGGTTTAGTGAATGGCGTGAAGGTCCTCCCTGGAACTTTAACTTGAATCATCCATCGCTCCTCTTCTGGTAAAGTGGCGTTATAGGTCCCGGTGAAGCTTGGTATTCCTACGTTCATGTACCTACTGACTTCCTTCAAGTGTCGTCCAAAAGGTGCTTCTTCATCTAGTTGTGCAAACTTGTTCCTTGCGTCCGCCATCCTAAAGAGTAGAAAATGGCGAGGAGTCAGAAATGAGAAGAGAATACTGATCTATGGCTTTTATCTTAGTGGTTGTGTCCTACACTCAGCGTGTGCTCTGATACCATCTTGTAGCAACCCGACCTCAAACAAACAACTCTCTGTGCTTTAGTGTCATCCCTGGATCGGTAATGCTGACACACAGTACTCGAGGATTTATAACAGAGTAGCAATCACACACTTATTACATTGAATGTCTCCAAAGAGAACTTATTACAATAAATATGGCTTAAGGCCATCTAATACGATAATAGCGGAAGGCTTGGAAGATAAAGTGAGTCCATCTACTCCAACGACATAGCTGAGCTGCACGACAACGACCTAACGAACCTTACTCCTCGTCTGAAAAGTCTGTAACATAATACGTTGCAGCCCGAAAACGGGTCAACACATGGAATATGCTGGCAAAGTAACACAGTAGAGCAAGAACAGAATAATGCTATCACTACATGCATATTTGGCTAGTGGAAAGCTCTATAGTTATAGTTTTTGCGAAAAACCATTTTTTCCCTACAACAAAGGAATAGATTTTAATTTAACTATCATGGTAGTTGAAACATCATTGAGAAGGTTCCTCCAACTCAATCCCAATTAAGGTAATTGTAACATCCCCGTATGTAACTTGCCATATTTGTATTCCAACACTTGCCATTTTCGGCACTAAATTATGATATTTCCTCGTGTTTGGGTTTTGTCTTCATTTTGCTTTTTGTCCTTGTCATGCATCTCATATCATGTCATCATGTGCATCACATTTGCATACGTGTTCGTCTCATGCATCCGAGCCTTTTCCCCATTGTCCGTTTTGCATTCCGGAACTCCTATGTCCTCTAGCGTCTCCTTTTACCTTTTTTCGTGTGCGGGTGTTAAACGTTCTCGGATTGGACCACGACTTGCCAAGCGGCCTGGGTATACTACCGGTAGACCGCCTGTCATGTTTCGTGCCATTTGGATTTCGTTTGATACTCCAACGGTTAACCGAGGAACCGTAAAGGCCAAGTGTGTGTTGCAGCCCATCACCTCTCCAAAGTGGCCCAAAACCCACCTAAACCCCCTCCATCCTGTCGGGCGTTCGATCACGACCGCGTGGCCGAAAACCGCACCTCATTTGGAGTCTCCTAGCTCCCTCTACCTATAAATAGGTGCTCCCCTCCGAAATTCCCGCAGTCCAAACCCTAAAATCGCACCCGCCGCCACCGGACATGTCCGCCGTCCGCTAGACGTCTTCGGGCATGTGTCCCCGCCGCCGCCGATTCCACCGCGCACCGCCGCGGGCCCACGCGGCCCAGATCCGGCCCGCGGGGCCCGTTCCGCCGCCGCCACCCGCGGGAGAGCCTCCGCCCGAGCTACCTCGCCTCACCGCCCGCCGACCTCGCCGCCTCCGCATGCGGCGACCCTCACCGCCGCGGTCTACCGCCGCCCGCCTGCCGGAGCTCCTTGTCGCCGGTGAGTCAAGTCCGGCCACCGCATCCCTCTTCTCCGACAAGTCCGGCAAGAACTCCGGTGAGAACTCCATCGGTCCTCAGGAACCGTGCCCGAGTCGCCAGATCCAAATCTGAAATTTAGGGTTGACCTTGTTTTTCCTCCAAGTCCCTAATATTTTTAGCATTGTTCATCGCATCATAACTTTGCATCCGTAGCTCCGTTTCGTGCGTGCAATATATCAAATTGTTCATCTGGATGTGATCTTCATTTCATTCCATTGCACCATGTTCATTGGAGTTCATCTTGATGCCCTAAATGCTGTTGCAAGAGTGCTATGTAATGTTAGTTTCAGATTCTTAACAGATTATGGACATTTGTCATTTTTGCCATGTTTAATGTGTGCCTCCTATGAACTTGAGCCCTACATGTGTTTTGGGCTATGCCATGCCATCTTTACAGGGGTGTATGCCATGAAGTTTTGTGATCAATGTGGTGACTAGCACAAGCATGCAAAGTAGCTCTCGAGATGTTGCTGATTTCAGAGACTTAGAATTCTTCTAAGTCATTTCCCTGATGATATTTGTATGCCATGTATTCTTGTTGCTACAGAGTGATCCATGCCTCTTTTGAGCATGTTCAGTAAGGATGATTTTGGGATATTGTTATGCTCTATCCATCCGTGTCATTGTTTGCAATTATGGAGTACCCTAGCATGACTCAATCTTGCTCTACTTTTGCTATAAAATCTTCCTGATAGGTTGTTTACATGTTATTCAATTTTGCCAAGGTTGTTGTAGTTGATCCATGCATGCTATGAGGTTGTTCTTTCCATGGTTATCCTATTGAACATGTCTTCTTGCTGGGTGTATGCTTAGTTTGTCATGCACTACCTTGTGGTGAGCGCATCGAGCTCGCAAACATGCCTACGTAACTCTGTTTTCGACATGCCCAGTTTTCTGCCAAGTCTGAATCTGTTAATGAAACTTGCTATGTTTACATGGTTGCCATTGTATTTTCTGATCCGTTTTGGCTTATGGTCAATAAGGGGCTTTTGTTATATGCTTTGAGTAGTTTCATGCCATGCCTTTCATTGCCATGATATGTTCCTATAGCATGTTGTTATCTTGGTCGAAACATTGCTTCCTAATGTTAAATCCTGACATGTTGTTTTTTTCACTAAGTCTGTGAACCTGATATCTTTTGCACTTTTGCCATGCTTGTTTGAGCCTGCTATTCGGTGATTTAGCCGTAGCTCAGTGTTCATCTTTTGTCAAGCATCTTGAGTGGGTCACTACCATGTGCTTTGTTGCTATGTTAGAGTGCAGTAGTTTAATTTTCTTAGTGCATTTAGATGGCATCGTGCTGTTAATAGCAGCTTTGTGCCATTATTGTTTTGCTTGCCATTTGCAAACCGTTCATCCGATTCCGGTGATCTTTATATCGATTTCGCCCGAAATCAACTCATATTTCCAGCGTCGCTCTTGGATTTCCAGGTTGAGGCCTGGTTCAATCTTTCCCTTCGGGAGCACACATATGCATTGCATATCACATCCCGCATATCATGCCATGTTTTGCATCATGTTGCTTGCGCATTGCACCGTGGTTGATTGTGTCTCCCTTTGCTTGTGTTCTTGCTTTGGGTAGAGCCGGGAGACGAGTACGTGATCGAGGAACCCATTGAGTATGCTTACGAGGGTCAAGCTTACGTGAACTCAGAGAACTTTACAGGCAAGATGACCGTACCCTCGAAATCACTTCTATCTTTGCTTGCTAGTTGCTTGCTCTATTGCTGTGCCTATGCCGCGATACCTACCACATGCTTTATCATGTCTCCCATATTGCCATGCCAAACCTCTAACCCACCTTGTCCTAGCAAACCATTGTTTGGCTATGTTACCTCTTTGCTCAGCCCTTCTTATGGCGTTGCTAGTTGCAGGTGAAGATTGGAGTTTGTTCCTTGTTGGAACATGTTTATTGTTGGGATATCATTATTATATCTTGTTTACTTAATGCATCTATATACTTGGTAAAGGGTGGAAGGCTCGGCCTTATGCCTGGTGTTTTGTTCCACTCTTGCCGCCCTTGTTTCCGTCATACCGGTGTTATGTTCCTTGATTTTGTGTTCCTTACGTGGTTGGGTTATAATGGGAACCCCTTGACAGTTCGCCTTGAATAAAACTCCTCCAGCAAGGCCATACATTGGTTTTACCATTTGCCACCTAGCCTTTTTTCCCTTAGGTTCCGCGGACTCAAGGGTCATCTTTCTTTTAAACCCCCGGGCCAGTGCTCCTCTGAGTGTTGATCCAACCTGTCAGCTGCCGGTGGCCACCAGGGGCACATCTGGGCTGGCCTACCGGAACCTTGGACAATCCGGTGTGCCTTGAGAACGAGATATGTGCAGCTCCTATCAGGATTTGTTGGCACATTCGGGTGGCTTTGCTGGTTTAGTTTTACCATTGTCGAGATGTCTTGTAACCGGGATTCCGAGTCTGACCGGGCCGTCCTGGGAGAAGGAATATCCTTCATTGACCTTGAGAGCTTTTGATGGGCTAAGTTGGGACACCCCTGCAGGGATTTGAACTTTCGAAAGCCGTGCCCGCGGTTATGGGCAGATGGTTATTTGTTAATGTCCGGTTGTAGAAAACCTGAAACTTAACTTAATTAAAATGGTTCAACAGCGTGTGTAGCCGTGATGGTCTCTTTTCGGCGGAGTCCGGGAAGAGACATGGTCTTGGGTTATGCTTGATCGTAAGTAGTCTTGGATCACTTCTTGATCATAGATTCTCGAACGTTCTTCGCCTTCTCTTCTCTCTCTCATTTGCGTAAGGTAGCCACCATAGATGCGAGTGCTTGCCGCAGCTCCACCTCATACTTTTTCCCTACCTATAAGCTTAAATAGTCTTGATTGCGAGGGTGTGAGATTGCTGAGTCCCTGCGACTCACAGATTACTTCCAAAACCAGATGCAGGTGCCGATGATACCATTCCAGGAGATGTGTAAAGATTACCCCTCTTGCAACATTGCCTACAATGCGGTTATGCCTCTAAGTCGTGCTCCGACACGTGGGAGATATAGCCGCATCATGGGTGTTACAAGTTGGTAATCAAAGCCTTCCCCGACTTAGGAGCCCCCTGCTTGATCGAATCGTTGGCTTTCTTGAGTCTAGAAAAATGTTTTGAGTCTTTTAGGATTATATATATCGGAGAGTAGGATTCTTTTTACTCCTCAGTCCCTTCGTCACTCTGGTGAGGTATCCTGACGTAGAGTTTTGACTCTTCTCTTCTCAAATTTCACTATATTTTTTTAGGATCACACGGGTATCTTGGAATCGTTCCGATGGTTTTGTGTTGAGAACATTGTTCTTTGTGCCTCCTGACATTTAGTGGTTTTGGAAGTGTCCCGGGGAGTTGAGTTCCGAGGTGTTGGCGTCACAATTTTATCGTTGCAGTTCTGGAATACCTGAGTTTCGCCGACATTGAAAATCTCTTTTATGCAGTTGTTGGTGAGATAACCTCGACGCCACCTAGTACTGGAGCGGGAGTTTGGGAGTATTGGCATAACTCGTATAAAGTATGCTTTTCGAAGGTTGAGGTAAATGATTTCCGAAGGTTTCTTGGTTATGCGTTGAAGGATGGATACAGCTGGATGTAGGATTTGCTAGTTTTGGGTGAGATATTATGCTTCCCTTGTATCCCCAACACCTGATTGCATAACCAGAAAATTTCGGGAGTTTCATAGGTGGGAATTCATGTAGCTCTAGTATTTCTTTCGCAGATATTTGGATTGTTATTGGGTAATCCTCACCAAGTATTTGTTCATGTCCGTACCTTGTTGTTTTTATTCATCTACCTCTATCTAAGTGGCTTCTCAATTTATGGAAGTGTGACCATTTAATTTGGAATTCATTCGTCCATTCTTGTTCGAATGTTAAGGCTATATGTTGCAATTTTGATCCATTTGATTCAGCGTGAATGTATGTCTTTCAATATGCTGACGGATGTCACCCTCTTCAGGATGGCTCCTCCAACGCGTCTGAATCCGGATCCGCCGCCACCACCTCCACCTCCGGAGGCATGTCAAGCTGTGATGGCCGCTACCAACGCCAACACGCAGCTGATTATGCAACTCTTGCAAGAGCGCAACCAAGGAAATCAAGGCAATGGCAACAATCAAAATCAGTTTGCTACACTCAACCAGTTCCTCGCAAACCAGCCAAAGACCTTCAGTAAATATGTCGAGGCCACAGACGCTGATGATTGGCTCGTGGATATCTGCAAACATTTCGAGTGCAGCAACGTCAGGCCTAAGGACTTTGTGAAGTTTGCCTCGTTCCAACTCAAAGACCAAGCTGTAGAGTGATATCAGCAATACAAAGATTCCAGAGGAGGTCGTGTGATTACTTGGGATGAATTCCGCCAAGACTTCAGAGCTCACCACATTCCTCAGAGTGTTGTGGAGAGCAAGCGTGAGGAGTTCCGCAATCTGAAGCAAGGTAGCTTGTCTGTTTACCAATACAACATCATGTTCCAGAAGCTCGCTCGTTTCACTAAGCAAGACGTCCCTGACAAGAAGAGCATGATTTATCAGTTCAGAGGTGGCCTCAGAGAAGATCTGCAACTAGCTCTTGTGCTTTTTGAGCCTAAGAAGTATGATGAGTTCTACAACATGGCACTGAAGCAAGAGACTGCTCAGCTCAAGTGCGATGCTTCCAAGAAGAGAGTCAGGGATGCAACTCCTTCTTCTTCTTCAACTCAAGTGGCAACTAAACAACAAAAGTACTGGTTTCCTCCTCCTCCTCCGTTCCGTTAGCCTTATCAGCAGAAGAGGAAAGGTGGCAATGGATCTTCCCACCCACCCAACCCAGGCTTTCAGAACAAGACTTCGTCTCATGCTCCAAGATCAAGTGCTCCATATCACCATCCGCTCTTGGAGGTCACGTGCAAGAAGTGTTAGTACAAGGGTCACTATGCAAACAAATGCTTCAACAAGAGGTGTCTTCCTCCCCCCTCCTGTGAGATCAGCCAGCAATGCAGTGGTCAGGCATAATCCCAAGTTTGCAAAGGTCAACATGATGAACACAGCTCAGGCAGAGGACTCGTCAGAAGTGATCATGGGTAACCTTCCTATTAAGGATATCCCTACAAAAGTTCTTTTTGACACTGGTGCATCGCATTGTTTCATCTCGAGACCATTTGCATCTAAGCATGACTTGGCTTTCTAAGTTTTACCTAGTCCGTTAGCAGTTATCTCACCGGGTAAACACATGAACGCTAACTCCATGGTTCCGGATGTTAATATCACGTTGGGCGACTATAAGTTTCTTTCTTCTCCAATGGTCCTTGGTAACTCGGATATTGATCTAATTCTCGGAATGGACTGGCTTTCTAAGCACAAGGCTCAGCTTGATTGTGATGCCAGGCAGATTCAATTGACACATTCGTCTGAGGATGTAATCGTCTTTGCCGCTTGTGATGATACCATTCGACTGTTTTCTCTCAATGAGAAGGGCGAGTTGGATGCCATCTCTCAGATTCCAGTCGTTTGTGAATATCAAGACGTCTTTCTAGAACAGCTTCCAGGAATGCCTCCTCACCGGCCAGTTGAATTCATCATTGATCTTGAGCCTAGCACGAAACTTGTTTGCAAACGTCCTTACAAGCTTGGACCTGAAGAGTTGAAGGAGCTGAAAAAGCAACTCGATATTCAAGAGCGTATGGATCTCATCCGACCAAGTTCTTCTCCATGGGATTGTGGTGTTCTTTTTGTCAAGAAGAAGGATGGAATGGACCGACTTTGTGTCGACTACCGTCCATTGAACAAGAAGACCATAAAGAACAAGTACCCACTTCCCAACATCAACAAGCTTTTCGAGCAACTCAAAGGTGCTCAAGTATTCTCCAAGCTTAACCTCCGTATGGGCTATCATCAGATTCGCATTCGTGAACAAGATATCCCCAAGACAGCATTCAGAACAAGCTATGGTTCATATTAATACACTGTCATGTCTTTCGGCCTTGTCAACGCTCCTCCAACATTCTCTCGCATGATTAACTTCATCTTCAACCCCTACACAAATGACTTCGTCTTGGTCTATCTCGATGACATTTTGGTCTTTTCCAAGAACAAGGAGGATCATGCCAAGCACTTGAGATTGGTGCTGGATAAACTCAGAGAACGTCAGTTCTACGCGAAGTTTTCAAAGTGTGAGTTTTGGCTCGATGAGGTTCTCTACCTTGGGCATATCATCTCGGCCAAGGGCATAGCTATTAATCCTGAGAAGGGGTCTGCAATTGTGAATTGGGAACCACCTCAGAATTTGAAGCAACTCCGCAGTTTCCTTGGGTTCACAAGATATTGTCAAAGGTTCGTTGAGAATTTCTCAAAGATCGCGAAGCCTCTTTCCAACCTTCTCCAGAAGCATGTGAAGTATGTCTGGACGCCTGAATGTGACATCGCTTTCAACACCCTCAAAGAGAAGTTAGTCAGAGCTCCAGTTCTGACTCCTCCTGATGAATCCAGACCGTTCGAGGTTTTCTCCGATGCTTCCCTTCAAGGTCTCGGTGCTATGTTAATGCAAGAGAAGAAACTTGTCGCCTATACCTCTCGTCAGTTGAAGCCCAACGAAAAGAACTACCCCACTCATGACCTCGAGTTGGCGGCAGTTGTCCATGCTCTTTTAACATGGAGACATCTCTTGTTGGGAAGAAAAGTGGACATCTTCACTGATCATAAGATTCTCAAGTACATCTTCACTCAGCCCAACCTCAACCTCAAGCAGACTTGTTGGGTCGAAATGATTCAAGAGTATAATCTGAGTAACAAATATACTCCAGGCAAGGCCAATGTCATTGCTAACGCATTGAGCAGGAAGGCTTACTGCAACAGTCTGATTCGCAAGGCCAACCAACTGGAGCTTTGTGAAGCTCTGCGCAAACTTACACTACTAGGGAAAAACTTATACACAGAATCTTAGCAGCAGCACGGTCTAAAAACAGACGCTACTGCTAATTAGCAGCAACGAGCTTTAGAAAAGAGCGCTGCTAATGACTGAGTAGCAGTAGCGCTCTAGGTGAAAAGAGCGCTACTACTATAATTGCCATGGTGTTGCCTCCAGGCTAGATATAGTAGTAGCGCCCTTCCCGTGGACGCGCTACTGCTAAAGAACTTAGTAGAAGCGGTTTTGCTCAAAACTCGCTACTGCTAAGTATGACCGCAACTAATTAAGTTTAGTCCCATACTGCTAAGCGAACAAGGTGTTTACCACCTTAAATATGTTGCTTCTCAACCTATCTCGAGCACTTGGTCTTCATTGAACTATATGTGTATGATTTGTGGTTGCAATATGAATCCTCACCTGTACCTATACAGGTACAGTGAGGAATCATGTTGACTATTTAGATTATACACAAAAAGATCAATGATGACCAATGTATATTTTTGATGTTTTTACTAAACAAAAGAAATAACTGCATCCATTAGCAGTAGGGGTTTTCCCCAAAACGCGTTGTAGATAAGTTAGCTATAGCACATTTTCTGTACGTGCGCTACTGCTAGTTCGAGTTAACCACCCCCCGCATCAAAATTTCGCTAAGTCCTCCTTTCCCCCCCCCCACCGGCCTATTCCCCTACTCCCTGTCGCCGCCGCCCGAGCCCGAGCGCGCCTGCGCCCTCACCGCCGCCGCTCTTGACCACACTGTCGCCGCCCTCGACCTCACCGCCGCCGCCCTCGACCAAGCCCGCCGAGCCCGCCGCCCAGGACCGCCGCCCTCTAGATCCCGAGCCCGCCCTTGCCGCCCCTCCGTCGCCGAGCACCTCCCCGCCACCATCTCTCCCTTTGTAAGCCCCCACCCCTCCCCAACCCCCTCTCTCATTGCTTAGTTAGTAGATGATTTTAGTAGTAGTAGATGTTAATTTAGGGTTCATAGATAATGATTTTTAGAAGTAGTGGATATTAATTACTAGTAGCGATGGTAAACTAGTTGTATAATTAGCAGTAGTACATGTTAATTAGTAGTAGATGTAGTAGTTAGATGTTAATTAGTCGTAGTAGATGTGCTAGTTTCTTTCTATTTATAGTAAGTTTATATTTAGTAAGAACTAGTTGAATTAATAGAACTAGTTTAGTTTTAGTTGAACTAGTTAAGTTTTAGTTGAACTAGTATATTAAGTAAATTAATAACTAGTTGAACTACTTCATTTTTAGAAAGAACTATTTTTTTTCTTTTTATACTAAGTTTATATTTAGTAAGAACTAGTTGAATTAATAGAACTAGTTGAACATGCCATATTTGGTGTTATTTTTTAGTTTAAGCAATTATTTCATGTTTTGGTTACACCTCCGAGTGGCCTATGTTTTGCCGGAGTGTTGATTAATTTCTGTTCCGGCAAATTTCAGGCGCTTGATATGTCCTTTTTTAGCAAAGGTCATGCCGGATTTTTCCGTGAATTCTGGCATGACTTGTGCTAGAATATGTACAAGTTTAATCTTTCAATTATGAACGTAGGAAATGTCGTACTCGGACGACGACAGTCCCTCGGGGGAGTGCACTTGGTGCCACGATGATCGAGGTATGTGGGACAGGTTCGTTCAGCTGGATGAAGATCGGCGCTTCAGCATGAAGCTCGAGGAGACCTTCGATGTTGAAACGGTACGCAACAATGACAAGTGTTTTTTTTTCATAATTAAGCATGACTTCAACTATTTCAACGTCTAATTTTCATCTTTTATAATTCGACTAGCTTATCCCATGCCATGCAAGACGCTATGTCTTGGAGAGGATGGGTTTTGAAGGCCATGAAAATTTTCAAACAAAGAAAATACACCTAAGGACCCATCATGATATCAATTTTGAAGTAAATCTGTACAATTCTCAGAGCGTAACCCATTTTGGTTGCCAAAATTGGGAAGCACTTTGCAAAATGTATGGTTTTTATGAGGGTATGATTGTCAGCATGGATCTTGGTGATCCTGACATCGAGCAAGACAATATGGACATTTGGGTCCTTGTTGATACGCTTCCGATTCTACTGCAATGTGAGTTTCTCAAACATAGTTATTACCTAATTTATATTGTTTATTTCAAAATAGTTGACAGCTTATTTCCATTGACAGCTTATTTTGAATCTTCAAAGAATGTGCAGAAGATGGTAGACAAAACCCACTACACTGCTGGATCCCAATTAACTTATAAGGAGAAAAATCATCTGATTGCTTATTGTACTTTTTTTGAGAATTACAATACCTATTATCGAACTCCTCCAAATTATGGTGAATACGTGCCACTAGTGCACGTGTTGAACCACGATAACTTCTATGGAGATACCCTGGTAAGATATTTTACTATTACGACATCCGTGTATCTTTTGCATACTTCTAAAACTAGTACATCATTGCTAACTACGAAGTTATTACTATGTTTTTCAACAAAAAATCCCGATGGATTGTGTGCCTCATCTGATGTATTACAATGGTCGCCTTGAAGTTTTGAACCTACAGCCAGGTCATCCTACGGATCGCACCTGTGCATATCGAATTTCTGAAACTGGTGAACACATGCTAATCAAAGAGTGGAAAAAATGTTTGGACATTCGTAAGGAGGTTCTTGGAAGCAACATTAAGCGAAAGGGACGAATTGGAGACAGGATAATCTGCATTCTCCATAATGGAGAGTGAGGGGCTATCTTGTTTTTTTCTATTTTACCTTAGAGAATATAGTAGGTCCTAAGAGAATGTAGCAGGTCCTATGAGGTACAATATGTTTATTATGTGATACAATGTGTTAGAGTTGAAGATGTGAGGAGTACTTGTGATCACGACTAGTGACCAATGATATGATGATGATGATGATGATAAGTTGTTAATGATGTGATGACGATGATAATATTTATTATATCATTGGGTGAAAGAACCGCAGATTAGTTTCAAGTGGATGTCCGTCCACTTGAAACTAGTCCACACGGTTCTTTCACCCCGTGATGTAATAACTCATTATGATGTAAACACAATTTGTAAATTCCTGTTGTATGAAAATTTGTGTAAAGGTGTACGAATATAACATGAAATAAAAAAGAAATAAAATACGAAATAATAGTAGCAGCGCGGGCAGAGAGAAGTGCTACTACTAACTACCAGCAGCGCTCCTCCTGGAACTCGCTGCTACTAAGTCGATTTAGCCATAGCGTGGGTGGAGGCACACTACTGCTATTCGTTATATGTGGCGCCGTACCAGTAGCGCACCACCCCGCGCTACTGATAGGTCTAAAACCCGCGCTGCTGCTAGCCTTTTCCCTAGTAGTGTTAATCTCCAAGTTGTTCCTCAAGGATTCCTTGCCAACCTCCAAGTCTCTCCTACCTTGTAAGATCAGATTCGTGAGGCCCAACTTCTTGATGCTATGGTGAAGAAGGTGAAGATTGGGATTGCCAAGAGTCAACCCAAGTACAAGTGCTATCACCTTGATGACAAAGATACTCTATGCTTCGAGGATCGCATTGTTGTTCCTAAGGGTGACCTTCGTAAAGTCATTATGAACGAGGCTCACAATTCACTCATGTCTATTCATCCTGGAAGCACAAAGATGTACCATGACCTCAAGCAGTCGTATTGGTGGACTTGAATGAAGCGCGAGATTGCTCTGTTCGTGAATGAATGTGATGTCTGCAGAAGAGTGAAAGCAGAACACCAACGACCAGTTGGTCTCCTCCAACCTCTTGCCATTCCAGAATGGAAGTTTGACCATATTAGGATGGACTTCGTGACTGGATTTCCAAATTCCAAGCGTGGCAATGATGCTATCTTCGTTGTCATCGACAAGCTCACTAAAGTGGATCATTTTCTTCCTATCAAAGAATCTGTCATAGCAGCTCAGTTGGCAGAGCTATATACCTCCAGGATTGTCTCTTTGCATGGCATTCCGCAGTTGATATCTTCGGATCGTGGAAGCATCTTCACTTCTAAGTTCTGGGATTCCTTTCAGAAGGCTATGGGCACCAACATTTGCTTCAGCACAGCCTTTCATCCTCAAACTAGTGGACAAGTCGAGCGAGTCAATCAAATTCTTGAAGATATGCTCAGGGCATGTGTCATTTCTTTCGGTATGAAGTGGGAAGATTGTCTTCCTTATGCCGAGTTCTCCTACAACAACACCTTACAAGCGAGTTCGGGCAAGGCCCCATTCGAGATTCTCTATGGCAGAAAGTGTCGTACTCCTCTTAACTGGTCAAAGACTGGTGAACGCCAACTTCTTGGCAATGACTTGATCACAGAGGCTGAATAAATGTGCAAAGTCATTCGTGAAAATCTCAAAGCCACGCAATCGCGCCAGAAGAGTTACTATGATAGCAAGCATCAAGACTTGGCTTTCGAGATCGGAGAACATGTCTACCTCCGCATCTCTCCAATGAAAGCTACTCGTCGCTTCGATTTCAAAGGGAAGCTTGCCCCTAGATACGTGGGTCCTTTCAAGATCATTGGCAAAAGAGGCGATCTCGCCTATCAACTTGAGCTTCCGTCCAACTTTGCAAACATGCACGACGTGTTTCATGTGTCTCAGCTTTGCAAGTGTTTCAAGACTCCTGACCGCACCATCAACTTCGAGGAGATTGATCTCCAAGAAGACCTGTCTTAGCATGAGCATCCCGTTGCTATTCTTGAAGAAACTGAGCGCAAGACTCGCAACAAGTCTATCAAATTCCTGAAAGTGAAGTGGTCACATCATTCCGACCGTGAAGCCACCTGGGAACGCGAGGACCACCTCCGTTCCGAATATCCGAAGTTTTTCCAGTCCTAGATCTCGGGACAAGATCCTTTTGTAGTGGAGTGTAGTAACGCCCCTTATGTAACTTGCCATATTTGTATTCCAACTCTTGCCATTTTCGGCACTAAGTTATGATATTTCCTTGTGTTTGGGTTTTCTCTTTGTTTTGCCTTTTGTCCTTGTCATGCATCTCATATCATGTCATCATGTGCATCGCATATGCATACGTGTTCGTCTCATGCATCCGAGCGTTTTCCCCGTTGTCCGTTTTGCATTTCGGCACTCCTATGTCCTCCGGCGTCTCCTTTTACCTCTTTTCGTGTGCGGGTGTTAAACATTCTCGGATTGGACCGAGACTTGCAAAGCGGCCTGGGTATACTATTGGTAGACCGCCTATGAAGTTTTGTGCCATTTGGACTTCGTTTGATACTCCAACAGTTAACCGAGGAACCGTAAAGGCCTCGTGTGTGTTGCAGCCCATCACCTCTCCAAAGTGGCCCAAACCCCATCTAAACCCCCTCCATCCTCTCAGGCGTTCGATCACGATCCCGTGGCCGAAAACCGCACCTCATTTGGAGTCTCCTAGCTCCCTCTAGCTATAAATAGGTGCTCCCCTCCGAAATTCCCGCAGTCCAAACCCTAAAATCGCTCCCGCGTGGCCCAGATCCGGCCCGTGGGGCACGTTCCGCCGCTGCCGCCCGCGGGAGAGCCTCCGCCCGAGCTACCTTGCCTCGCCGCCCGCCGACCACGCCGACTCCGCTTGCCGGCGACCCTCGCCGCCGCGGTCTGCCGCCGCTCGCCTTGCCGGAGCTCCTCCGCCCACGGCCGCCTCTTCCCGCCGACCGGTTGCCGCTCCACCGGCGCCGCCTCCCCTGCTCCTTGTCGCCGGTGAGTCAAGTCCGACCACCGCTTCCCTCTTCTCCGACAAGTCTGGCAAGACCTCCGGTGAGAACCCCGTCGGTCCTCAGGAACCGTGCCCGAGTCGCCAGATCCAGATCTGAAATTTAGGGTTGACCTCGTTTTCCCCCCCAAGTCCCTAATATTTTTAGCATTGTTCACCGCATCATAACTTTGCATCGGTAGCTCCGTTTCGTGCATGCAATATATCAAATTGTTCATCTAGATGTGATCTTCATTTCATTCCATTGCACCATGTTCATTGGAGTTCATCTTGATGCCCTAAATGCTGTTGCAAGAGTGCTATGTAATGTTAGTTTCAGATTCTTAACAGATTATGGACATTTTCATTTTTGCCATGTTTAATGTGTGCCTCGTATGAACTTGATCCCTACATGTGTTTTGGGCTATGCCATGCCATCTTTACAGGGGTGTATGCCCTGTTATTTTTGTGATCAATGTGGTGACTAGCACAAGCATGCAAAGTAGCTCTCGAGATGTTGCTGATTTCAGAGACTTAGAATTCTTCTAAGTCATTTCCCTGATGATATTTTTATGCCATGTATTCTTGTTGCTACAGAGTGATCCATGCCTCTTTTGAGCATGTTCAGTAAGGATGATTTTTGGATATTGTTATGCTCTATACATTCGTGTCTTTGTTTGAGATTATGGAGTACCCTAGCATGACTCAATCTTGCCCTACTTTTGCTATAAAATGTTCCTGACAAGTTGTTTACATGTTATTCAATTTTGCCAAGGTTGTTGTAGTTGATCCATGCATGCTATGAGGTTGTTCCTACCATGGTTACCCTATTGAACATGTCTTCTTGCTGGGTGTATGCTTAGTTTTTCATGCAATGCCTTGTGGAGAGCGCATCGAGCTCACAAACGTGCCTATGTAATTCTGTTTTCGACATGCCCAGTTTTCTGCCAAATCTGAATCTGTTAACGAAACTTGCTATGTTTACATGGTTGCGATTGTATTTTCTGATCCCTTTTGGCTTATGGTCAGTACGGGACTTTTGTTATATGCTTTGAGTAGTTTCATGCCATGCCTTTCTTTGCCATGATATGGTCCTGTAGCATGTTGTTATCTTGCTCTAAACATTGCTTCCTGATGTTAAGTCCTGACATGTTGTTATTTTCACTAAGTCTGTGAACCTGATATCTTTTGCACTTTTGCCATGCTTGTTTGAGCCTGCTATTGGGTGATTTAGCTGTAGCTCAGTGTTCATCTTTTGTCAAGCATCTTGAGTGGATCACTGCCATGTGCTTTGTTGCTATGTTAGAGTGCAGTAGTTTAATTTTCTTGGTGCATTTAGATGGCATCGTGTTGTTAATAGCAGCTTTGTGCCATTATTGTTTTGCTTGCCATTTGCAAACCATGCATCCGATTCCGGTGATCATTATATCGATTTCGCCCGAAATCAACTCATATTTCCAGCGTCGCTCTTGGATTTCCAAGTTGAGGCCTGGTTCAATCTTTCCCTTCTGGAGCACGCATATGCATTGCATATCAGATCCCGCATATCATGCCATGTTTTGCATCATGTTGCTTGCGCATTGCATTGTGGTTGATTGTGTCTCCCTTTGCTTGTGTTCTTGCTTTGGGTAGAGCCGGGAGGCGAGTACGTGATTGAGCGACCCGTTGAGTACGCTTACGAGGATCAAGCTTATGCCAACTCGGAGAACTTTGCAGGCAAGATGACCATCCCCTCGAAATTACTTCTATCTTTGCTTGCTAGTTGCTCGCTCTATTGCTATGCCTATGCCGCGATACCTACCACATGCTTTATCATGTCTCCCATATTGCCATGCCAAACCTCTAACCCACCTTGTCCTAGCAAACCGTTGTTTGGCTATGTTACCGCTTTGCTCAGCCCCTCTTATAGCGTTGCTAGTTGCAGGTGAAGATTGGAGTTTGTTCCTTGTCGAAACATGTTTATTGTTGGGATATTTAACACCCTCAATGCGACTATATCTCCCACGTGTCGAGGCATGACTTAGAGGCATAATCGCATTGAAGGCATATGTCGCAAGTGAGGTAATCTTCACACAACCCATGTAATACAATAGGGGAAAAATTACATAGTTGCCTTACAATCGCCACTTCACACAATTACATGAATAAAGCATTACATCAACCAAATACACTCAGGGCCCGACTACAGAGCCAAAAGAAAAGAAGAACCCCAAATGCGACAAAGGTCCCCGATCGACCCCAACTGGGCTCCACTACTGATCTACTGGAACAAAACAACACAAAGGACAAGATCTTCATCGAGCTCCTCCTGAGCTTGGTTGCATCATCTGCTCGGACTCATCGGCACCTGCAAGCTGGTTTTGGAAGTATCTGTGAGCCACGGGGACTCAGCAATCTCGCACCCTCGCGATCAAGACTATTTAAGCCTATGGGTAAGGTAAAGGTATGAGGTGGAGCTACAGCAAGCGACTAGCATATATGGTGGCTAACATACACAAATGAGAGCGAGAAGAGAAGGCAAAGCACGGTCGATAAAAGTATGATCAAGAAGTGATCCTAGACTACATACGTCAAGCATAACTCCAACAACCATGTTCACTTCCCGGACTCCGCCGGAAAGAGACCATCACGGTTACACACGCTGTTGATTCATTTTAATTAAGGTCACTTCAGGTTTTCTACAACCGGACGTTAACAAATTCCCATCTGCCCATAACCGCGGGCACGGCTTTCGAAAGTTCAACTCCCTGCCGGGGTGTCCCAAGTTAGCCCATGACAAGCTCTCACGGTCAACGAAGGAATAGACCTCCACCCGAGACGTTCCGATCAGACTCGTTATCCCAGTACAACAAGACATTTCGACAGGGTAAAACTAAACTAGCAACACCACCCGAATGTGCCGACAAATCTCGATAGGAGCTGCACATATCTCTTTCTCAGGGCACACCGGATCGTCCAAACTTCCGGTAGGCTAGCCCAGAGTTGCCCCTGGTGGCCACCAGCGGCTGACAAGTTGGACCAACACTCAGAGGAGCACTGGCCCGGGGGTTAAAATAAAGATGACCCTTGAGTCTGCAGAACCCAAGGGAGAGAAAAGGCTAGGTGGCAAATGGTAAAACCAATGTTGGGCATTGCTGGAGAAGCATTACTTAAGGCAAACTGTCAAGGGGTTCCCATTATAGCCCAACCGCGTAAGGGACGCAAAATCCAGGAACATTACACCGATATGACGGAAACTAGGGCGGCAAGAGTGGAATAAAACACCAGGCATAAGGCCGAGCCTTCCACCCTTTACCAAGTATATAGATGCATTAATTAAATAAGATATATTGTGATATCCCAACAAGTAAACATGTTCCAACAAGGAACAACATCTCCATGTTCCAACAAGGAACAAACTTCAATCTTCACCTACAACTAGCAATGCTATAAGAGGGGCTGAGCAAAGCGATAACATAGCCAAACAACGGTTTGCTAGGACAATGGTGGGTTAGAGGTTGAACATGGGAATTTGGGAGGCTGACAAGCAAGTGGTAGGCATCATAGCAATGGCATAGCAAAAGAGCGAGCAATCTAGCACAGCAAAGATAGTAGTGATTTCGAGGGTATGATCATCTTGCCTGAAATCCCGCAAGGAAGAAGAACGAGTCCATGAAGAAGACAAACGGACGTAGACGAACGGATCCTCACAAACGCAACATTATCGGAACCAACCCGAAGAAGCAACACCAAAAAAGAGCAAACAACATAGTAAACAACCACCACATAATCATGGCATGATGCACAATCAAGTATGATGCATGTCCGGTTTAATGATACATGGCATGACAAAGTGCACAAACAATCCTACAAATTAAGTGGAGCTCATTATGCAACGGAGTTGCATATTGAAGGAACACCACAACAAGTTATTTAGTTCGATCTCGTTTACGTACCCAACAATATTAAATGTTGTTAAACATGGCAAGAGGGTGAAGCAAAGTAAAACTACCTATCTAGTCAAGGTTAAATGAGGCCGGAAGCAAGGAACAACAATTCCGGTAAATCCCCATAGCATATTTTAGATTTGGTACTGTTCTGCCCTAAACACAATTTTAGAGTTGTGTAACATGCAAAGTAAGGTCACCATGATAAACTAGGCAAAATTCTACCCCATTTACATATAAAGTTTATTAAATTCGGAGCTACGGTTGAATAGTTATGAATTAAACCGTTTTAGCTTGGCATAGGGGCAAATTAAAGCAAACAACATTTTAAACATTTTAACATGGCAAGAAATTGGCATATTATTAAACTAGATGCAATTTTAAGCATTTTTCATATATAAAACACTTTAATATGATGCATCGTTTGTAAGTAATAATATGCATGAAACTAGGGGGTTTTCTGTAAAACAGTAATTCCCTGGACAAATAGACAAATTCACAGGGCACAAAAAAAATATGCACGGGCCGATACTGGCTGGCCCAGCAGTGCACAGGAGAGGGGCTGGGCGCGTCCTCACCCATGGGCCAAGCCCAGCTCGTGGAGAGGCCAAGGCAGGCCGCGAGGGTGCTGGCGCGCTGGTGGGCTCATCCCGCTCCTCAATCCCGCCTGGATCGAGCGAGGGGGTGCGGGGGCCGCGGTCAACGCAAGCGAGGGCTGCGTGCGTCGTCCGTCTCTGGATCGATGCCGAAGCAGAGGAGATCGAGCGGTCAACGGGTACGGCGAGGCCCTCGTTGGGTCCTGGTTCGAAGCAGCAGAGGCCGAGACTTGGCGAGCGAAGTGTGTGATGGCTGGCGTTGCAGGAATTCAGCAGCAGGCAAGGCGGCTCCATGAACTTGGCGCGGGGACGACATGCGACCGGAGTTAGGGCCCCGGCGAGCTCCTGCCAAAACGACGGGGACGGGCGGCGCGAAGGATCGGGAGCTCCTCTCCCGATCGAGCGGAGACTGCAGGACGCAGAGGCGCGGCACTGGAGATGGCGGGGAGCTCCTGCTCAAAACAGAGAGAGATCGGGAAGTGAGAGAGAGAAAAGGAGGAAGAAAGGGAGAGCAAGGGAGGAGGGCGAGGAAGTCTGGCCTGGCGACTCGGGCAGGGAAGCGCGCTGGAGCTTTAGGCGTCCGGATCGGGCACGGAGGACGGTGTACGGGGACGAGGGGTTGGGCGGCGCTGCTCTCGATCCTCCCTGGATCGAGGCACAGGAGGAGAAGAGGAGACGCGCACGGGGAGGCTCCTGCCGCACGGAGGCTCAGCGACGGGTGGATTGGGTGCTCAAGGTCGGGGAGAAGAAGCTCGGGCTCCTGTTGGTGGGTGGAGGAAAACAAGGAGAAGGGGATCCCGAGGAAGATTTTTGGAGCGGTGGCGGCGGACACGGGATGGATGGGACAAGCGGGCTATAATTTAGGGATTTGTCTAGGGTTGCCACTATATATATAGCAAGAGGATTTTAGGTAGGGGCTAATGCGGTCCCTCCGATCGTAATCGGACGGACGGGAAAAAAATAGTTAGGGAGCCCAAATGAGAAAACGGTGACGTTTTGTAGACGTTTGGGGATGTTCCGACACAGCGGTAACGACTGTTCGAGTCGGGTCTGGGACAATTTTCAGACGCACGCGAGGGGGGCTGCGGGTTGACGAGAGAGGTTAGGTTGGACCTGGCGGTAGGTAGTGAGCTGTGTAGACGGTCTCGAGCTGAGAGAAGAGAAGAGAGAGAGAGGGCCCGACAACTGTTTACGGAGACCGAAAACGTCCGACGTAAATACCGGCTATAATGCCGCTATAGTTTAACGGTTAGGCTATCAAACGACCTCCGAATGCGACGAAAATTGACAGGTGGTCTACCTGCACTATAATAAGACCGCATGCCAACTTTCATCTCATTCCGAGAATATTTTTCGGCCACTTATAAAATACTATTTCGGACATGCCGCGGGCGCGTGCGAGTGTGTCTGGGCTCAGAACGGACAACGGAGAGAACGAGGAGGCTGGGACGGATGCAAGTTGTGAAAACATGACGATGCAATGCACATGATGACATGATATGCAATGCATGACACGCAAGCAATGACAACACAACAACAGCGAATAACTGGAGGACACCTGGCACATCGGTCTCGGGGCGTTACAGGATATCATTATTATATCTTGTTTACTTAATGCATCTATATACTTGGTAAAGGGTGGAAGGCTCGGCCTTATGCCTGGTGTTTTGTTCCACTCTTGCCGCCCTTGTTTCCGTCATACCGGTGTTATGTTCCTTGATTTTGTGTTCCTTACGCGGTTGGGTTATAATGGGAACCCCTTGACAGTTCGCCTTGAATAAAACTCCTCCAGCAAGGCCCAACATTGGTTTTACCATTTGCCACCTAGCCTTTTTCCCTTAGGTTCCGCGGACTCAAGGGTCATCTTTCTTTTAAACCCCCGAGCCGGTGCTCCTCTGAGTGTTGGTCCAACCTGTCACCTGCCGGTGGCCACCAGGGGCAACTCTGGGCTGGCCTACCGGAACCTTGGACAATCCGGTGTGCCTTGAGAACGAGATATGTGCAGCTCCTATCGGGATTTGTTGGCATATTCGGGTGGCTTTGCTGGTTTAGTTTTACCATTGTCGAGATGTCTTGTAACCGGGATTCCGAGTCTGATCGGGCCGTCCTGGGAGAAGGAATATCCTTCATTGACCGTGAGAGTTTGTGATGGGCTAAGTTGGGACAACCCTGCAGGGATTTGAACTTTCGAAAGCCGTGCCCGCGGTTATGGGCAGATGGGAATGTGTTAATGTCCGGTTGTAGAAAACCTGAAACTTAACTTAATTAAAATGGTTCAACAGCGTGTGTAGCCGTGATGGTCTCTTTTCGGCGGAGTCCGGGAAGAGACACGGTCTCGTGTTATGCTTGATCGTAAGTAGTCTTGGATCACTTCTTGATCATAGGTTCTCGAACCTGCTTCGCCTTCTCTTCTCTCTCTCATTTGCGTAAGGTAGCCACCATATATGCTAGTGCTTGCTGCAGCTCCACCTCATACTTTTTCCCTACCTATAAGCTTAAATAGTCCTGATCGCGAGGGTGTGAGATTGCTGAGTCCCCGTGACTCACAGATTACTTCCAAAACTAGATGCAGGTGCCGATGATACCATTCCAGGAGATGCGACTGAGCTTAAGTGGAAGTTCGATGAGGACACAGGACGATACTATGTTTCTTTTCCAGATGATCAGTACTCGAGCCCAGTTGGGGCGATCGGGGACATTATGCATTTGGGGTTGTCTTTATTTTGGTTCCGTAGTCGGACCTTGATTGTATCTGGATGATTGTAATGATATTTATGTTATTGTGTGAAGTGGCAATTGTAAGCCAACTGTCTACCTCTTTCTTATTTAGTACATGGGATGTGTAAAGATTACCCCTCTTGCGACATTGCCTACAATGCGGTTATGCCACTAAGTCGTGCTCTGACACGTGGGAGATATAGCCGCATCGTGGACGTTACAAGTTGGTAATCAGAGCCTTCCCCGACTTAGGAGCCCCCTTCTTGATCGAATCATTGGTTTTCTTGAGTCTAGAAAAATGTTTTGAGTCCTTTAGGATTATATATATCGGAGAGTAGGATTCTTTTTACTCCTCAGTCCCTTCATCACTCTAGTGAGGTATCCTGACGTAGAGTTTTGACTCTTCTCTTCTCAAATTTCACTAAAAAAAATTTAGGATCACGCGGGTATCTTGGAATCGTTCCGATGGTTTTGTGATGAGAATATTGTTCTTTGTGCCTCCTGGCATTTACTGTTTGTGTAAGTGTCCCGGGGAGTTGAGCTCCGAGGTGTTGTCGTCACAATTTTATCGTTGCAGTTCTGGAATACCTGAGTTTCGCCGACATCGAAAATCTCTTTTATGCGGTTGTTGGTGAGATAACCTGGACGAGGGGTTGGGCGGTGCTGCTCTCGATCCACCCTGGATCGAGGCACATGAGGAGAAGAGGAGACGCGCACGGGGAGGCTGTTGCCGCACGGAGGCTCGGCGACGGGTGGATTGGGTGCTCAGGGTCGGGGAGAAGAAGCTCGGGCTCCTGTTGGTGGGTGGAGGAAAACGAGGAGAAGGGGATCCCGAGGAAGATTTTTGGAGCGGCGGCGGCGGACACGGGATGGATGGGACAAGCGGGCTATAATTTAGGGATTTGTCTAGGGTTGCCACTATATATATAGCAATAGGATTTTAGGTAGGGGCTAATCCGGTCCCTCCGATCGTAATCGGACGGACGGGAAAAAAATAGTTTGGGAGCCCAAATGAGAAAACGGTGACGTTTTGTAGACGTTTGGGGATGTTCCGGACACAGCGGTAACGACTGTTCGAGTCGGGTTCGGGACAATTTTTAGACGCACGCGAGGGGGGCTGCGGGCTGACGAGAGAGGTTAGGTTGGACCTGGCGGTAGTTAGTGAGCTGTGTAGACGGTCTCGAGCTGAGAGAAGAGAAGAGAGAGAGAGGGCCCGGCAACTGTTTCCGGAGACCGAAAACGTCCGACGTAAATACCGGCTATAATGCCGCTATAGTTTAACGGTTAGGCTATCAAACGACCTCCGAATGCGACGAAAATTGACAGGAGGTTTACCTACACTATAATAAGACCGCACGCCAACTTTCATCTCATTCTGAGAACATTTTTCGGCCACTTATAAAATACTATTTCGGACATGCCGCGGGCGCGTGCGAGTGTGTCTGGGCTCAGAACGGACAACGGAGAGAACGAGGAGGCCGGGACGGATGCAAGTTGTGAAACCATGACAATGCAATGCACATGATGACATGATATGCAATGCATGACACGCAAGCAATGACAACGCAACAACAACGAATAACTGGAGGACACCTGGCACATCGGTCTCGGGGCGTTACAGGATATCATTATTATATCTTGTTTACTTAATGCATCTATATACTTGGTAAAGGGTGGAAGGCTCGGCCTTATGCCTGGTGTTTTGTTCCACTCTTGCCGCCCTTGTTTCCGTCATACCGGTGTTATGTTCCTTGATTTTGTGTTCCTTACGCGGTTGGGTTATAATGGGAACCCCTTGACAGTTCGCCTTGAATAAAACTCCTCCAGCAAGGCCCAACATTGGTTTTACCATTTGCCACCTAGCCTTTTTTCCCTTAGGTTCCGCGGACTCAAGGGTCATCTTTCTTTTAAACCCCCGAGCCAGTGCTCCTCTGAGTGTTGGTCCAACCTGTCACCTGCCGGTGGCCACCAGGGGCAACTCTGGGCTGGCCTACCAGAACCTTGGACAATCCGGTGTGCCTTGAGAACGAGATATGTGCAGCTCCTATCGGGATTTGTTGGCATATTCGGGTGGCTTTGCTGGTTTAGTTTTACCATTGTCGAGATGTCTTGTAACCGGGATTCCGAGTCTGATCGGGCCGTCCTGGGAGAAGGAATATCCTTCATTGACCGTGAGAGTTTGTGATGGGCTAAGTTGGGACACCCCTGCAGGGATTTGAACTTTCGAAAGCCGTGCTCGCGGTTATGGGCAGATGGGAATGTGTTAATGTTCGGTTGTAGAAAACCTGAAACTTAACTTAATTAAAATGGTTCAACAGCGTGTGTAGCCATGATGGTCTCTTTTCGGCGGAGTCCGGGAAGAGACACTGTCTTGTGTTATGCTTGATCGTAAGTAGTCTTGGATCACTTCTTGATCATAGGTTCTCGAACCTGCTTCGCCTTCTCTTCTCTCTCTCATTTGCGTAAGGTAGCCACCATATATGCTAGTGCTTGCTGCAGCTCCACCTCATACTTTTTCCCTACCTATAAGCTTAAATAGTCTTGATCGCGAGGGTGTGAGATTGCTGAGTCCCCGTGACTCACAGATTACTTCCAAAACCAGATGCAGGTGCCGATGATACCATTCCAGGAGATGCCACTGAGCTTAAGTGGAAGTTCGATGAGGACTCAGGACGATACTATGTTTCTTTTCCAGATGATCAGTACTCGAGCCCAGTTGGGGCGGTCGGGGACATTATGCATTTGGGGTTGTCTTTATTTTGGTTCCGTAGTCGGACCTTGATTGTATCTGGATGATTGTAATGATATTTATGTTATTGTGTGAAGTGGCGATTGTAAGCCAACTATCTACCTCTTTCTTATTTAGTACATGGGATGTGTAAAGATTACCCTTTTGCGACATTGCCTACAATGCGGTTATGCCACTAAGTCGTGCTCCGACACGTGGGAGATATAGCCGCATCGTGGACGTTACAAGTTGGTAATCAGAGCGTTCCCCGACTTAGTAGCCCCCTGCTTGATCGAATCGTTGGCTTTCTTGACTCTAGAAAAATGTTTTGAGTCCTTTAGGATTATATATATCGGAGAGTAGGATTCTTTTTACTCCTCAGTCCCTTCGTCGCTCTGGTGAGGTATCCTGACGTAGAGTTTTGACTCTTCTCTTCTCAAATTTCACTAAAAAAAAATTTAGGATCACGCGGGTATCTTGGAATCGTTCCGATGGTTTTGTGACGAGAATATTGTTCTTTGTGCCTCCTGGCATTTAGTGGTTGTGTAAGTGTCCCGGGGAGTTGAGCTCCGAGGTGTTGTCGTCACAATTTTATCGTTGCAGTTCTGGAATACCTGAGTTTCGCCGACATCGAAAATCTCTTTTATGCGGTTGTTGGTGAGATAACCTCGACGAGGGGTTGGGTGGCGCTGCTCTCGATCCACCCTGGATCGTGGCACAGGAGGAGAAGAGGAGACGCGCACGGGGAGGCTGCTGCCGCACGGAGGCTCGGCGACGGGTGGATTGGGTGCTCAGGGTCGGTGAGAAGAAGCTCAGGTTCCTGTTGGTGGGTGGAGGAAAACGAGGAGAAGGGGATCCCGAGGAAGATTTTTGGACCGGCGGCGGCGGACACGGGATGGATGGGACAAGCGGGCTATAATTTAGGGATTTGTCTAGGGTTGCCACTATATATATAGCAGTAGGATTTTAGGTAGGGCTAATCCGGTCCCTCCGATCGTAATCGGACGGACGGGAAAAAAATAGTTAGGGAGCCCAAATGAGAAAACGGTGACGTTTTGTAGACGTTTGGGGATGTTCCGGACACAGCGGTAACGACTGTTCGAGTCGGGTCCGGGACAATTTTCAGACGCACGCGAGGGGGGCTGCGGGCTGACGAGAGAGGTTAGGTTGGACCTGGCGATAGGTAGTGAGCTGTGTAGACGGTCTCGAGCTGAGAGAAGAGAAGAGAGAGAGAGGGCCCGGCAACTGTTTCCGGAGACCGAAAACGTCTGACGTAAATACCGGCTATAATGCCGCTATAGTTTAACGGTTAGGCTATCAAACGACCTCCGAATGCGACGAAAATTGACAGGCGGTCTACCTACACTATAATAAGACCGCACGCCAACTTTCATCTCATTCCGAGAATATTTTTCGGCCACTCATAAAATACTATTTCGGACATGCCGCGGGCGCGTGCGAGTGTGTCTGGGCTCAGAATGGACAACGGAGAGAACGAGGAGGCCGGGACAGATGCAAGTTTTGAAAACATGACGATGCAATGCACATGATGACATGATATGCAATGCATGACACGCAAGCAATGACAACGCAACAACAGCGAATAACTGGAGGACACCTGGCACATCGGTCTCGGGGCGTTACAACACTCCACCACTACGAGAGGATCTCGTCCCGAGATCTAGAATGGCACCGGAGGGACAACGGAAGAGATAAGAGAAGAGGTAAAACTAAGTTGCTTCTTTGACAAACAAGTGAAACCAAAGAACCATGCGAGGTTGAACAAATTCGAGAAAAGAATACAACGAAGGTGAACTAAGTCGAAGGCACTCCGTTGGAAAAGAGGGACAAAGAGAGTTGCGAAAAAAAACCTTGAGGTTGAAAGGCAAGATAATTATTGAAAACACTCCGGTTAAAGAAGGGGATCAAGGAAGACCAAATTCGGGCAGCACTCCGGTTGAAATGAAAAAGAATTGAATAAGGCCTTGATAAGATGAGAAGATATTTGATGAAATCAACACACTGCCTCCATAACTATTGAATGGATGGAACGAAGGGTAAGAAATATCTCGGACAGCACTCCGGTAGAGAAGGGAGTCAAAATTTGATAAGATGAGAGAGCTCAAATGAAAAACACGACACTCCGATTGAGAAAGGGATGCAAGACTTGATAAGGCGACAAGAACTTGAGCAGAATGGCACCACACACCGGTTAAACAAAATAGAGAAGGAAAAAGACTGATATAATTTGGACAGCACTTCGCCTGTAAAAGGAAGGAATTGAACAAGACAAGATGAGAGGATACTTGAAAAGAGGACACAACACTCCAATTAAAAGGATAGGCACGACAAGAACACGATCCTGATAAAACAAGAAGATGGGTTGAAGAGAGCAACATCACCATGCCTCCGGAACAAAAGAGTAGAGTAAAGATAATTGAGACAAGCGAATGTAGAAGACAATGCCAACTTCTGCTACAAAAGAGCCTGAAAAGGCATCTCTAGGAGAAGGGTTGAACGGAGTTGTTGGAAAACCAATAATGAAAAGAATAAGCTTGATATGGTCTTGTGGAGTACATCTCAAATTAAGAGATGAAAAACCTGCCACTCACGGGAAAAGAATTGGATTGACAAGAACAAGGAGACGAGAAGGCTATATTACCGGGAGGATAAAAGAAGAACTTGGATCATTGATAAACACCACAGATAGCAACAATCCTTAGGGAAGGCTTTAGGTGAAATATGACACAATCTAACTCCAACGAAGAGATTGATGGATTTAAAATACCTCATTCTTGACAACATGTGAATCATAAAAACATGAACTCAAATTATCAAGAATGACACCATACCACCTCCGGCAATATGGTAGAAAGAATTTGCACTCCGGTTTGCAAGATGAAGAATACTTGAGCTTCTTAAAAGAATCTCGATGAAAACTTTGAGAAGGAATTAAATCCTTGATGAACCATCATGTAGAACCTTCATGAGGAACTCCGTAGATAAAAGAAATGATCAATCGAAATGGAGGATGAAAAGAATAAGGTTGAAGCCTCGCAATGATTTAGATAGAGAACTCCGTGATAATATAATAGAAAGAGGTTGGAACTCCGGAAAAGAAAGATGAATAAAAGAAATCAAGAATTTATTCGTCATGAGCAAACTCCGAAGGAAGGAATTGATCACTTGGATAAAACCAGAATAAGAATTATGTTATGCGTATCCTTCACCAATTAAATTGATGACAATCGATGGATTCGACATATTACTTATTCTCGTAGAAAAGATTAAGAGAGATATAACATCAGACTTGGGAAGGTATTGAACGAACCACTGGAAGGGTTGAAACAACGAATAAAATTGATATGATAAGAAGGAAGAGAACCCTTGAACGAACCACCATAAGAATTGAAAATGCTCGAAGTAGGGGTGTATCACCGGTAAGAATTAGCAAATGAACGAAGGTGCTTGAGACAAACTAGATACATGAGAACGAAGAGATCAAGAACTGATTAGAGGATAATTGATCGATGCACCGGTAAGATTAGGAGAACGATAACTGAAAGCTCGGAATGAATAATTATGAGATGATGGGCTCCAGAGAATCGAACTGAAAAAATATTCTGAATTACTCCGGATGGGTGAAAAATATTCTAACAATCGAAAACGATTATGAGAGGATGGCAACAATCTCGAATGACGAATCATGAAGAGAATGGAGCAAGGTTGTTAGAAGAATGTTCTTCGGTCTTCATAAACTGAGAATTACGACGAGAAACACCACCGTGAATTGTTTAGACACTCCGGAAGAATCAAAACGAAGAGGTTCAGCGAACGATGAAAAGAATTTAACCGATCTTGGAGAAGGCATTCGATTGAAGATAAATCATTCTTACGTCAAACTTCGAAAGACTTTAGGCTAGCTCCGGGAGAATAAGAAGAGTCAGGTAAGATCCTGGGAAAAGACCTGTGGGTTAGGGCCCACTCAAAAGAAACTCCGTAGAATGATTTAAAAGAGAGAATGCACCGGTTGAAATAAATGTCTAGAATGAAATAACAACCTCAAAAGAGTTTGAACGAATGTAGAGTGGAAACATGAATCTCCGAGATATCTTGAGCACTCCAGAACAATAAATAGCAAGAAGTGAAATGATAATGAGGTTCATCGGCATGAGAAAGCATTGAAATGAGGAAAAAGGATATGATCCACAAGGCTTGACTTGGATCCACCGGAGAAGAAAAGAACAAAGAATGATAACTTTAAGCTTCGTTAGAATATACATGAGAATCACCGGATAAGAATATTGAAGGAAAAGAATAGAGAGGCTTCACATCAATAAGATGGATACTCGATTAAGAAATTTGAGTCCTTAAAGAAAACAAGGGAGGGAGGACGGGAAAAACAAAGGCAACTTGGAGATGGATGACACAAACAACATTGCGAAGAACTGATACTTGATCTTCTGAATGTTGAAATGATCGGAACCACTAGAAGAGAAGCACACTGGTGAAAAGAAATTGACATGACAAACTCAATTATCATGAAGGATTAGTATTCGCATAGGAATATGAGAACACCACTTGAGGAAGGTATGGAATCAACATTTGACTTCGAAGCAACTCGAATACCACAACTCAAAATAAAACAAAGGATTGGCTTGCATAATAAGCCGGAACAAACATATGATAGAGATTTCGTCCGAAGTTTTCATGGTGGGACCTACACGGGATCGATCGTACAGCACCATCATGTACAAGGCAGTGCACATGACATATGAAGTGTCCCCGAGTCAGCATAGCCAAGGACTCTTTAAGACACAACGAGACCACTGTAAAACCAACCGTGAATAGGCGAACCACTAGACGTTGAACCCCAATTTCATATCATACATCTGTCGGAAAGATATCCTAAGAGCTACTTGAATTCCCACCTATGAAACTCCCGAAACTTTCCGGTTATGCAATCAGGTGTTGGGGATACAGGGGAAGCATAATATCTCACCCAAACTAGCAAATCCTACATCCAACTGTATCCATCCTTCAACACATAACCAAGAAACCTTCGGAAACCATCTACCTGAACCTTCGAAAAGCATCCGTTATACAAGTTATGGCAATACTCTCGAACTCCCGCCCAGTACTGGGTGGCATCGAGGTTATCTCACCAACGAACTGCATAAAGGAGATTTTCGATGTCGCGAACATATCTCAAGTATACCAGAATTGCAATGATAAAATTATGATGACAACACCTCAGAGCTCAACTCCCCGGGACACTTCCACTAAACCCCTGACAGGAGGCACCAAGACAGTATTCTCATCATAAGCCATCAGAACAAATCCAAGATACTCGCGTGATCCTAAAAAAAATTTTAGTGAAATTTTGAGAAGAGAAGAGTCAAAACTCTACGTCAGGATGCCTTACCAGAGTGATGAGGAGACTGGGAAGTAAAAAGAATTCCTAAGCTCTCCGATATATAATTCCTAAAGGACTCAAAACATTTTTCTAGACACAACTCGGCTGCTAAAAACGATCAAGCAATGGGGGCTCCTAAGGTCGGGGAAGGCTCTGATTACCAACTTGTAACACCCTCGATGCGACTATATCTCCCACGTGTCGAGGCACGACTTAGAGGCTTAATCGCATTGAAGGCATATGTCGCAAGTGAGGTAATCTTTACACAACCCATGTAATACAATAGGGGAAAAAGTTACATAGTTGGCTTACAATCGCCACTTCACACAATTACATGAATAAAGCATTACATCAACCAAATACACTCAGGGCCCGACTATGGAGCCAAAAGAAAAGAAGAACCCCAAATGCGACAAAGGTCCCCAATCGACCCCAACTGGGCTCCACTACTGATCTACTGGAACAAAACAACACAAAGGACAAGATCTTCATCGAGCTCCTCCTGAGCTTGGTTGCGTCATCTGCTCAGACTCATCGGCACCTGCAAGCTGGTTTTGGAATTATCTGTGAGCCACGGGGACTCAGCAATCTCGCACCCTCGCGATCAAGACTATTTAAGCTTATGGGTAAGGTAAAGGTATGAGGTGGAGCTGCAGCAAGCGACTAGCATATATGGTGGCTAACATACGCAAATGAGAGCGAGAAGAGAAGGCAAAGCACGGTCGATAAAAGTATGATCAAGAAGTGATCCTAGACTACCTACGTCAAGCATAACTCCAACAACCGTGTTCACTTCCCGGACTCCGCCGGAAAGAGACCATCACGGTTAGACACGCTGTTGATTCCTTTTAATTAAGGTCACTTCAGGTTTTCTACAACCGGACGTTAACAAATTCCCATCTGCCCATAACCGCGGGCACGGCTTTCGAAAGTTCAACTCCCTGCCGGGGTGTCCCAACTTAGCCCATGACAAGCTCTCATGGTCAACGAAGGAATAGACCTCCACCCGAGACGTTCCGATCAGACTCGGTATCCCAGTACAACAAGACATTTCGACAGGGTAAAACTAAACCAGCAACACCGCCCGAATGTGCCGACAAATCCCAATAGGAGCTGCACATATCTCTTTCTCAGGGCACACCGGATCGTCCAAACGTCCGGTAGGCCAGCCCAGAGTTGCCCCTGGTGGCCACCGGCGGCTGACAAGTTGGACCAACACTCAGAGGAGCACTGGCCCGGGGGTTAAAATAAAGATGACCCTTGAGTCTGCAGAACCCAAGGGAGAGAAAAGGCTAGGTGGCAAATGGTAAAACCAATGTTGGGCATTGCTGGAGAAGCTTTACTTAAGGCGAACTGTCAAGGGGTTCCCATTACAGCCCAACCGCGTAAGGGACGCAAAATCCGGGAAAATAACACCGATATGACGGAAACTAGGGCGGCAAGAGTGGAACAATACACCAGGCATAAGGCCGAGCCTTCCACCCTTTACCAAGTATATAGATGCATTATTTAAATAAGATATATTGTGATATCCCAACAAGTAAACATGTTCCAACAAGGAACAACATCTCCATGTTCCAACAAGGAACAAACTTCAATCTTCACCTGCAACTAACAACGCTATAAGAGGGGCTGAGCAAAGCAGTAACATAGCCAAACAACGGTTTGCTAGGACAATGGTGGGTTGGAGGTTGAGCATGGGAATTTGGGAGGCTGACAAGCCAGGGGTAGGCATCGTAGCAATGGCATAGCAAAAGAGCGAGCAATCTAGCATAGCAAAGATAGTAGTGATTTCGAGGGTATGATCATCTTGCCTGAAATCCCGCAAGGAAGAAGAATGAGTCGATGAAGAAGACAAACGGACGTAGACGAACGGATCCTCACAAACGCAACATTATCGGAACCAACCCGAAGAAGCAACACCGGAAAAGAGCAAACAACATAGTAAACAACCACCACATAATCATGGCATGATGCACAATCAAGTATGATGCATGTCCGGTTTAATGATACATGGCATGACAAAGTGCACAAAGAATCCTACAAATTAAGTGGAGCTCATTATGCAACGGAGTTGCATATTGAAGGAACACCACAAAAAGTTATTTAGTTCGATCTCGTTTAGGTACCCAACAATATTAAATGTTGTTAAACATGGCAAGAGGGTGAAGCAAAGTAAAACTACCTATCTAGTCAAGGTTAAATGAGGCCGGAAGCAAGGAACAACTATTCCGGTAAATCCCCATAGCATATTTTAGATTTGGTACTGTTCTGCCCTAAACACAACTTTAGAGTTGTTTAACATGCAAAGTAAGGTCACCATGATAAACTAGGCAAAATTCTACCCCATTTACATATAAAGTTTATTAAATTCGGAGCTACGGTTGAATAGTTATGAATTAAACCGTTTTAGCATGGCATAGGGGCAAATTAAATCAAACAACATTTTAAACATTTTAACATGGCAAGAAATTGGCATATTATTAAACTAGATGCAATTTTAAGCATTTTTCATATATAAAACACTTTAATATGATGCATCATTTGTAAGTAATAATATGCATGAAACTAGGGGGTTTTCTGTAAAACAGTAATTCCCTGGACAAATAGACAAATTCACAGGGCACAAAAAAATATGCACGGGCCGATACTGGCTGGCCCAGCAGTGCATAGGAGAGGGGCTGGGCGCGTCCTCACCCATGGGCCAAGCCCAGCTCGTGGAGAGGCCAAGGCAGGCCGCGAGGGTGCTGGCGCGCTGGTGGGCTCATCCCGCTCCTCGATCCCGCCTGGATCAAGCGAGGGGGTGCGGGGGCCGCGGTCAACGCGAGCGAGGGGGTTGCGTGCGTCGTCCGTCTCTGGATCGATGCCGAAGCAGAGGAGATCGAGCGGTCAACGGGTACGGCGAGGCCCTCGTTGGGTCCTGGTTCGAAGCAGCGGAGGCCGAGACTTGGTGAGCGAAGTGTGCGATGGCTGGCGTTGCAGGAATTCAGCAGCAGGCAAGGCGGCTCCATGAACTTGGCGCGGGGACGACAGGCGACCGGAGTTAGGGCCCTGGCGAGCTCCTGCCAAAACGACGGGGACGGGTGGTGCGAAGGATCGGGAGCTCCTCTCCCGATCGAGCGGAGACTGCAGGATGCAGAGGCGCGGCACTGGAGATGGCGGGGAGCTCCTGCTCAAAACAGAGAGAGATCGGGAAGTGAGAGAGAGAAAAGGAGGAAGAAAGGGAGAGCAAGGGAGGAGGGCGAGGAAGTCTGGCCTGGCGACTCGGGCAGGGAAGCGCGCTGGAGCTTCGGGCGTCCAGATCGGGCACGGAGGACGGCGTACGGGGACGAGGGGTTGGGCGGCGCTGCTCTCGATCCACCCTGGATCGAGGCACAGGAGGAGAAGAGGAGACGCGCACGGGGAGGCTGCTACCGCACGGAGGCTCGGCGACGGGTGGATTGGGTGCTCAGGGTCGGGGAGAAGAAGCTCGGGCTCCTGTTGGTGGGTGGAGGAAAACGAGGAGAAGGGGATCCCGAGGAAGATTTTTGGAGCGGCGGCGGTGGACACGGGATGGATGGGACAAGCGGGCTATAATTTAGGGATTTGTCTAGGGTTGCCACTATATATATAGCAATAGGATTTTAGGTAGGGGCTAATCCGGTCCCTCCGATCGTAATCGGACGGACGGGAAAAAATAGTTAGGGAGCCCAAATGAGAAAACGGTGACGTTTTGTAGACGTTTGGGGATGTTCCGGACACAGCGGTAACGACTGTTTGAGTTGGGTCCGGGACAATTTTCGGACGCACGCGAGGGGGGCTGCAGGCTGACGAGAGAGGTTAGGTTGGACCTGGCGGTAGGTAGTGAGCTGTGTAGATAGTCTCGAGCTGAGAGAAGAGAAGAGAGAGAGAGAGGGCCCGGCAACTATTTCCGTAGAACGAAAACGTCCGACGTAAATACCAGCTATAATGCCGCTATAGTTTAACGGTTAGGCTATCAAACGACCACCGAATCCGACGAAAATTGACAGGCGGTCTACCTACACTATAATAAGACTGCACACCAACTTTCATCTCATTCCGAGAACATTTTTCGGCCACTTATAAAATACTATTTCAGACATTCCGCGGGCGCGTGCGAGTGTGTCTGGGCTCAGAACGGACAACGGAGAGAACGAGGAGGCCGGGATGGATGCAAGTTTTGAAAACAAGACGATGCAATGCACATGATGACATGATATGCAATGCATGACACGCAAGCAATGACAACGCAACAACAGCGAATAACTGGAGGACACCTGGCACATCGGTCTCGGGGCGTTACAGGATATCATTATTATATCTTGTTTACTTAATGCATCTATATACTTGGTAAAGGGTGGAAGGCTCGGCCTTATGCCTGGTGTTTTGTTCCACTCTTGCCGCCCTTGTTTCCGTCATACCGGTGTTATGTTCCTTGATTTTGTGTTCCTTACGCGGTTGGGTTATAATGGGAACCCCTTGACAGTTCGCCTTGAATAAAACTCCTCCAGCAAGGCCCAACATTGGTTTTACAATTAGCCACCTAGCCTTTTTTCCCTTAGGTTCCGCGGACTCAAGGGTCATCTTTCTTTTAAACCCCCGAGCCAGTGCTCCTCTGAGTGTTGGTCCAACCTGTCACCTGCCGGTGGCCACCAGGGGCAACTCTGGGCTGGCCTACCAGAACCTTGGACAATCCGGTGTGCCTTGAGAACGAGATATGTGCAGCTCCTATCGGGATTTGTTGGCATATTCGGGTGGCTTTGCTGGTTTAGTTTTACCATTGTCGAGATGTCTTGTAACCGGGATTCCGAGTCTGATCGGGTCGTCCTGGGAGAAGGAATATCCTTCATTGACCGTGAGAGTTTGTGATGGGCTAAGTTGGGACACCCCTGCAGGGATTTGAACTTTCGAAAGCCGTGCCCGCGGTTATGGGCAGATGGGAATGTGTTAATGTCCGGTTGTAGAAAACCTGAAACTTAACTTAATTAAAATGGTTCAACAGCGTGTGTAGCCGTGATGGTCTCTTTTCGGCGGAGTCCGGGAAGAGACACGGTCTCGTGTTATGCTTGATCGTAAGTAGTCTTGGATCACTTCTTGATCATAGGTTCTCGAACCTGCTTCGCCTTCTCTTCTCTCTCTCATTTGCGTAAGGTAGCCACCATATATGCTAGTGCTTGCTGCAGCTCCACCTCATACTTTTTCCCTACCTATAAGCTTAAATAGTCTTGATCGCGAGGGTGTGAGATTGCTGAGTCCCCGTGACTCACAGATTACTTCCAAAACTAGATGCAGGTGCCGATGATACCATTCCAGGAGATGCGACAGAGCTTAAGTGGAAGTTCGATGAGGACTCAGGACGATACTATGTTTCTTTTCCAGATGATCAGTACTCGAGCCCAGTTGGGGCGATCGGGGACATTATGCATTTGGGGTTGTCTTTATTTTGGTTCCGTAGTCGGACCTTGATTGTATCTGGATGATTGTAATGATATTTATGTTATTGTGTGAAGTGGCGATTGTAAGCCAACTGTGTACCTCTTTCTTATTTAGTACATGGGATGTGTAAAGATTACCCCTCTTGCGACATTGCCTACAATGCGGTTATGCCCCTAAGTCGTGCTCCGACACGTGGGAGATATAGCCGCATCGTGGACGTTACAAGTTGGTAATCAGAGCCTTCCCCGACTTAGGAGCCCCCTGCTTGATCGAATCGTTGGCTTTCTTGAGTCTAGAAAAATGTTTTGAGTCCTTTAGGATTATATATATCGGAGAGTAGGATTCTTTTTACTCCTCAGTCCCTTCGTCGCTCTGGTGAGGTATCCTGACGTAGAGTTTTGACTCTTCTCTTCTCAAATTTCACTAAAAAAAAATTTAGGATCACGCGGGTATCTTGGAATCGTTCCGATGGTTTTGTGACGAGAATATTGTTCTTTGTGCCTCCTGGCATTTAGTGGTTGTGTAAGTGTCCCGGGGAGTTGAGCTCCGAGGTGTTGTCGTCACAATTTTATCGTTGCAGTTCTGGAATACCTGAGTTTCGCCGACATCGAAAATCTCTTTTATGCGGTTGTTGGTGAGATAACCTCGATGCCACCAAGTACTAGAGCGGGAGTTTCGGAGTATTGGCATAACTCGTATAAGGGATGCTTTTCGAAGGTTGAGGTAAATGATTTCCGAAGGTTTCTTGGTTATGCGTTGAAGGATGGATATAGCTGGATGTAGGATTTGCTAGTTTTGGGTGAGATATTATGCTTCCCTTGTATCCCCAACACCTGATTGCATAACCGGAAAATTTCGGGAGTTTCATAGGTGGGAATTCATGTAGCTCTAGTATTTCTGCCGCAGATATTTGGTTTGTTATTGGGTAATCCTACCAAGTATTTGTTCATGTCCGTACCTTCTTGTTTTTATTCATCTACCTCTATCTAAGTGGCTTCTCAATTTATGGAAGTGTGACCATTTAATTTGGAATTCATTCGTCCATTCTTGTTCGAATGTTAAGGCTATATGTTTCACTTTCGATCCATTTGATTCAGCGTGAATATATGTCTTTCAATATGCTAACGGATGTCACCCTCTTCAGGATGGCTCCTCTAACGCGTCTGAATCCGGATCCGCCGCCACCACCTCCACCTCCAGAGGCATGTCAAGTTGTGATGGCCGCTACCAACACCAACACGCAGCTGATTATGAAATTCTTGCAAGAGCGCAACCAAGGAAATCACGGCAATGGCAACAATCAAAATCAGTTTGCTACACTCAACCAGTTCCTCGCAAACCAGCCAAAGACCTTCAGTAACTGTGTCGAGGCCACAGACGCTGATGATTGGCTCATGGATATCTGCAAACATTTCGAGTGCGGCAACGGCAGGCCTGAGGACTTTGTGAAGTCTGCCTTGTTCCAACTCAAAGACCAAGCTGTAGAGTGGTATCTGCAATACAAAGATTCCAAAGGAGGTCGTGTGATTACCTGGGATGAATTCCGCCAAGACTTCAGAGCTCACCACAGTCCTCAGAGTGTTTTTGAGAGCAAGCGTGAGGAGTTCCGCAATCTGAAGTAAGCCAACTTGTCTGTTTACCAATACAACATCATGTTCTAGAAGCTCGCTCATTTCGCTAAGCAAGACGTCCCTGACAAGAAGAGCATGATTTATCAGTGCAGAGGTGGCCTCAGAGAAGATCTACAACTACCTCTTGTGCTTTTTGAGCCTAAGAAGTACGATGAGTTCTACAACATGGCACTGAAGCAAGAGACTGCTCAGCTCAAGTGTGATGCTTCCAAGAAGAGCGTCAGGGATGCAACTCCTTCTTCTTCTTCAACTCAAGTGGCAACTAAACAACAAAAGTATTGGTTTCTTCCTCCTCCTCCATTTCGTTAACCTTATTAGCAGAAGAGCAAAGGTGGCAATGGATCTTCCCACCCACCCAACCCATGCTTTCAGAACAAGACTTCGTCTCATGCTCCAAGATCAAGTGCTCCGTATCACCGTCCGCTCTCAGAGGTCACCTGCAACAAGTGTTAGTAGAAGGGTCACTATGCAAACAAATGCTTCAACAAGAGGCGTCTTCCTCCCCCCTCCTGTGAGATCGGCCAACAATGCAGTGGTCAAGCATAATCCCAAGTTTGCAAAGGTCAACATGATGAACACAGCTCAGCCAGAGGAGTCGTCAGAAGTGATCATGGGTAACCTTCCTGTTAACGATATCCCTGCAAAAGTTCTTTTTGACACTGGTGCATCGCATTGTTTCATATCGAGACCATTTGCATCTAAACATGAGTTGGCTTTCTAAGTTTTACCTAGTCCGCTAGCAGTTATCTCACAGGGTAAATGCATGAACGCTAACTCCATGGTTCCGGATGTTACTATCTTGTTGGGTGCTATAAGTTTCTGTCTTCTCCAATGGTCCTTGGTAACTCGGATATTGATCTAATTCTCAGAATGGACTAGCTTTCTAAGCACAAGGCTCAGCTTGATTGTGCTGCCAGGCAGATTCAATTGACACATTCGTCTGAGGATGTAATCGTCTTTGCCGCTCGTGATGATACCATTCGACTTTTTTCTATCAATGAGAAGGGTGAGTTGGATGCCATCTCTCAGATTCCAGTTGTTTGTGAATATCAAGACGTCTTTCCAGAAGAGCTTCCAGGAATGCCTCCTCACCGGCCAGTTGAATTCATCATTGATCTTGAGCCTGGCACGAAACCTGTTTGCAAACGTCCTTACAAGCTTGGACCTCAAGAGTTGAAGGAGCTGAAAAAGCAATTCGATATTCAAGAGCGTATGGATCTCATCCGACCAAGTTCTTCTCCATGGGGTTGTGGTGTTCTTTTTGTCAAGAAGAAGGATGGAACGGACCGACTTTGTGTCGACTACCGTCCATTGAACAAGAAGACCATAAAGAACAAGTACCCACTTCCCAACATCAACAAGCTTTTCGAGCAACTCAAAGGTGCTCAAGTATTCTCCAAGCTTGACCTCCATATGGGCTATCATCAGATTCGCATTCGTGAACAAGATATCCCCAAGACAGCATTCAGAACAAGCTATGGTTCATATGAATACACTGCATGTCTTTCAGCCTTGTCAACGCTCCTCCAACATTCTCTCGCATGATTAACTTCATCTTCAAACCCTACAGAAATGACTTCGTCTTGGTCTATCTCGATGACATTTTGGTCTTTTCCAGGAACAAGGAGGATCATGCTAAGCACTTGAGATTGGTGCTGGATAAACTCAGAGAACATCAGTTCTATGCGAAGTTTTCAAAGTGGGAGTTTTGGCTCGATGAGGTTCTCTACCTTGGGAATATCATCTCGGCCAAGGGCATAGCTGTTAATCCTGAGAAGGGGTCTGCAATTGTGAATTGGGAACTACCTCAGAATGTGAAGCAACTCCGCAGTTTCCTTGGGCTCGCAAGATATTTTCGAAGGTTCGTTGTGAATTTCTCAAAGATCGCGAAGCCACTTTCCAACCTTCTCTAGAAGCATGTGAAGTATGGCTGGACTCCTGAATGTGACATCGCTTTCAACACCCTCAAAGAGAAGTTAGTCACAGCTCCAATTCTGACTCCTCCTAATGAATCCAAACCGTTCGAGGTTTTCTGCGATGCTTCTCTTGAAGGTCTCGGTGTTGTGTTAATGTAGGAGAAGAAAGTTGTCGCCTATACCTCTCGCCAGTTGAACCCCAACGAAAAGAACTACCCCACTCATGACCTCGAGTTGGCAGCAGTTGTCCATGCTCTTTTAACATGGAAACATCTCTTGTTGGGAAGAAAAGTGGACATCTTCACTGATCATAAGAGTCTCAAGTACATCTTCACTCAGCCCAACCTCAACCTCAGGCAGAATCGTTGGGTCGAAATGATTCAAGAGTATCATCCGAGTATCAAATATACTCCAGGCAAGGCCAATGTCATTACTAATGCATTGAGCAGGAAGGCTTACTGCAACAGTCTGATTCTCAAGCCCTACCAACTGGAGCTTTGTTAAGCTCTCCGCAAACTTAATCTCCAAGTTGTTCCTCAAGGATTCCTTGCCAACCTCCAAGTCTCTCCTACCTTGGAAGATCAGATTCGTGAGGCTCAACTTCTTGATGCTATGGTGAAGAAGGTGAAGATTGGGATTGCCAAGAGTCAACCCAAGTACAAGTGCTATCACCTTGATGACAAAGACACTCTATTCTTCGAGGATCGCATTGTTGTTCCTAAGGGTGACCTTCGTAAAGTCATTATGAACGAGGCTCACAATTCACTCATGTCTATTCATCCTGGAAGCACAAAGATGTACCATGACCTCAAGCAGTCGTATTGGTGGACTTGAATGAAGCGCGAGATTGCTCTGTTCGTGAATGAATGTGATGTCTGCAGAAGAGTGAAAGCAGAACACCAACGACCAGTTGGTCTCCTCCAACCTCTTGCCATTCCAGAATGGAAGTTTGACCATATTAAGATGGACTTCGTGACTGGATTTCCAAATTCCAAGCGTGGCAATGATGCTATCTTCGTTGTCATCGACAAGCTCACTAAAGTGGCCCATTTTCTTCCTATCAAAGAATCTGTCATAGCATCTCAGTTGGCAGAGCTATATACCTCCAGGATTGTCTCTTTGCATGGCATTCCGCAGTTGATATCTTCAGATCATGGAAGCATCTTCACTTATAAGTTCTGGGATTCCTTTCAGAAGGCTATGGGCACCAACATTTGCTTCAGCACAGCCTTTCATCCTCAAACTAGTGGACAAGTCAAGTGAGTCTATCAAATTCTTGAAGATATGCTTAGGGCATGTGTCATTTCTTTCAGTATGAAGTGGGAAGATTGTCTTCCTTATGCCGAGTTCTCCTACAACAACAGCTTCCAAGCGAGTTCGGGTAAGGCCCCATTCGAGATTCTCTATGGCAGAAAGTGCCGTACTCCTCTTAACTGGTCAGAGACTGGTGAACGCCAACTTCTTAGCAATGACTTGATCACAGAGGCTGAAGAAATGTGCAAAGTCATTCGTGAAAATCTCAAAGCCGTGCAATCGCGCCAGAAGAGTTACTATGATAGCAAGCATCATGACTTGGCTTTCGAGATCGGAGACCATGTCTACCTCCGCGTCTCTCTAATGAAAGGTACTCGTCGCTTCGGTTTCAAAGCGAAGCTTGCCCCTAGATACCTGGGTCCTTTCAAGATCATTGGCAAAAGAGGCGATCTCGCCTATCAACTTGAGCTTCCGTCCAACTTTGCAAACATGCACGACGTGTTTCATGTGTCTCACCTTTGCAAGTGTTTCAAGACTCCTGACCGCACCATCAACTTCGAAGAGATTGATCTCCAAGAAGACCTGTCTTATCATGAGCATCCCGTTGCTATTCTTGAAGAAACTGAGCGCAAGACTCGCAACAAGTCTATCAAATTCCTGAAAGTGAAGTGGTCACATCATTCCGACCGTGAAGCCACCTGGGAACGCGAGGACCACCTCCGTTCCGAATATCTGGAGTTTTTCCAGTTAGATCTCGGGACGAGATCCTTTCGTGGTGGTGGAGTGTAGTAACGCCCTGTATGTAACTTGCCATATTTGTATTCCAACTCTTGCCATTTTCAGCACTAAGTTATGATATTTCTTTGTGTTTGGGTTTTGTCTTTGTTTTGCTTTTTGTCCTTGTCATGCATCTCATATCATGTCTTCATGTGCATCGCATATGCATACGTATTCGTCTCATGCATCCGAGCGTTTTCCCCGTTGTCCGTTTTGCATTCCGGCACTCCTATGTCCTCCAACGTCTCCTTTTACCTCTTTTCGTGTGCGGGTGTTAAACATTCTCGGATTGGACCGAGACTTGCAAAGCGGCCTGGGTATACTACTGGTAGACCGCCTGTCAAGTTTTGTGCCATTTGGACTTCGTTTGATACTCCAACAGTTAACCGAGGAACCGTAAAGGCCTCATGTGTGTTGCAGCCAATCACCTCTCCAAAGTGGCCCAAACCCCACCTAAACCCCCTCCATCCTCTCAGGCGTTCGATCACGATCCCATGGCCGAAAACCGCACCTCATTTGCAGTCTCCTAGCTCCCTCTAGCTATAAATAGGTGCTCCCCTCCAAAATTCCCGTAGTCCAAACCCTAAAATCGCTCCCGCACGGCCCAGATCCAGCCCGCGGGGCACGTTCCGCCGCTGCCGCCCACGGGAGAGCCTCCGCCCGAGCTACCTCGCCTCGCCGCCTGCCGACCTCGCTGCCTCCGCATGCCGGCGACCCTCGCCGCCGCGGTCTGCCGCCGCCCGCCTGCCGGAGCTCCTCCGCCCACGGCCGCCTCTTCCCGCCGACCGGTTGCCGCTCCACCGGCGCCGCCTCCGCTGATCCTTGTCGCCGGTCAGTCAATTTCGGCTAACACTTCCCTCTTCTCCAACAAGTCCAGCAAGACCTCCGGTGAGAACCCCGTCGGTCCTCAGGAACCGTGCCTGAGTCGCCAGATCCAGATCTGAAATTTAGGGTTGACATCGTTTTTCCCCCAAGTCCCTAATATTTTTAGCATTGTTCATCGCATCATAACTTTGCAACCGTAGCTCCGTTTCGTGCGTGCAATATATCAAATTGTTCATCTGGATGTGATCTTCATTTCATTCCATTGCACCATGTTCATTGGAGTTCATCTTGATGCCCTAAATGCTGTTGCAAGAGTGCTATGTAATGTTAGTTTCAGATTCTTAACAGATTATGGACATTTGTCATTTTTGCCATGTTTAATGTGTGCCTCCTATGAACTTGAGCCCTACATGTGTTTTGGGCTATGCCATGCTATCTTTACAGGGGTGTATGCCATGTATTTTTGTGATCAATGTGGTGACTAACACAAGCATGCAAAGTAGCTCTCGAGATGTTGCTGATTTCAGAGACTTAGAATTCTTCTAAGTCATTTCCCTGATGATATTTTTATGCCATGTATTCTTGTTGCTACAGAGTCATCCATGCCTCTTTTGAGCATGTTAAGTAAGGATGATTTTGGGATATTGTTATGCTCTATCCATCCGTGTCTTTGTTTGAGATTATGGAGTACCCTAGCATGACTCAATCTTGCTCTACTTTTGCTATAAAATGTTCCTGACAGGTTGTTTACATGTTATTCAATTTTGCCAAGGTTGTTGTAGTTGATCCATGCATGCTATGAGGTTGTTCTTGCCATGGTTATCCTATTGAACATGTCTTCTTGCTGGGTGTATGCTTAGTTTGTCATGCAATGCTTTGTGGTGAGCGCATCGAGCTCGCAAACATGCCTACGCAACTCTGTTTTCGACATGCCCAGTTTTCTGCTAAGTCTGAATCTGTTAATGAAGCTTGCTACGTTTACATGGTTTCCATTGTATTTTCTGATCCCTTTTGGCTTATGGTCAGTAAGGGACTTTTGTTATATGCTTTGAGTAGTTTCATGCCATGCCTTTCTTTGCCATGATATGTTCCTATAGCATGTTGTTATCTTGCTCCAAACATTGCTTCCTGATGTTAAATCCTGACATGTTATTTTCACTAAGTCTGTGAACCTGATATCTTTTGCACTTTTGCCATGCTTGTTTGAGCCTGTTGTTGGGTGCTTTAGCCATAGCTCAGTGTTCATCTTGGAAGCACAAAGATGTACCATGACCTCAAGCAGTCGTATTGGTGGACTTGAATGAAGCGCGAGATTGCTCTGTTCGTGAATGAATGTGATGTCTGCAGAAGAGTGAAAGCAGAACACCAACGACCAGTTGGTCTCCTCCAACCTCTTGCCATTCCAGAATGGAAGTTTGACCATATTAAGATGGACTTCGTGACTGGATTTCCAAATTCCAAGCGTGGCAATGATGCTATCTTCGTTGTCATCGACAAGCTCACTAAAGTGGCCCATTTTCTTCCTATCAAAGAATCTGTCATAGCATCTCAGTTGGCAGAGCTATATACCTCCAGGATTGTCTCTTTGCATGGCATTCCGCAGTTGATATCTTCAGATCATGGAAGCATCTTCACTTATAAGTTCTGGGATTCCTTTCAGAAGGCTATGGGCACCAACATTTGCTTCAGCACAGCCTTTCATCCTCAAACTAGTGGACAAGTCAAGTGAGTCTATCAAATTCTTGAAGATATGCTTAGGGCATGTGTCATTTCTTTCAGTATGAAGTGGGAAGATTGTCTTCCTTATGCCGAGTTCTCCTACAACAACAGCTTCCAAGCGAGTTCGGGTAAGGCCCCATTCGAGATTCTCTATGGCAGAAAGTGCCGTACTCCTCTTAACTGGTCAGAGACTGGTGAACGCCAACTTCTTAGCAATGACTTGATCACAGAGGCTGAAGAAATGTGCAAAGTCATTCGTGAAAATCTCAAAGCCGTGCAATCGCGCCAGAAGAGTTACTATGATAGCAAGCATCATGACTTGGCTTTCAAGATCGGAGACCATGTCTACCTCCGCGTCTCTCTAATGAAAGGTACTCGTCGCTTCGGTTTCAAAGCGAAGCTTGCCCCTAGATACCTGGGTCCTTTCAAGATCATTGGCAAAAGAGGCGATCTCGCCTATCAACTTGAGCTTCCGTCCAACTTTGCAAACATGCACGACGTGTTTCATGTGTCTCACCTTTGCAAGTGTTTCAAGACTCCTGACCGCACCATCAACTTCGAAGAGATTGATCTCCAAGAAGACCTGTCTTATCATGAGCATCCCGTTGCTATTCTTGAAGAAACTGAGCGCAAGACTCGCAACAAGTCTATCAAATTCCTGAAAGTGAAGTGGTCACATCATTCCGACCGTGAAGCCACCTGGGAACGCGAGGACCACCTCCGTTCCGAATATCTGGAGTTTTTCCAGTTAGATCTCGGGACGAGATCCTTTCGTGGTGGTGGAGTGTAGTAACGCCCTGTATGTAACTTGCCATATTTGTATTCCAACTCTTGCCATTTTCAGCACTAAGTTATGATATTTCTTTGTGTTTGGGTTTTGTCTTTGTTTTGCTTTTTGTCCTTGTCATGCATCTCATATCATGTCTTCATGTGCATCGCATATGCATACGTATTCGTCTCATGCATCCGAGCGTTTTCCCCGTTGTCCGTTTTGCATTCCGGCACTCCTATGTCCTCCAACGTCTCCTTTTACCTCTTTTCGTGTGCGGGTGTTAAACATTCTCGGATTGGACCGAGACTTGCAAAGCGGCCTGGGTATACTACTGGTAGACCGCCTGTCAAGTTTTGTGCCATTTGGACTTCGTTTGATACTCCAACAGTTAACCGAGGAACCGTAAAGGCCTCATGTGTGTTGCAGCCAATCACCTCTCCAAAGTGGCCCAAACCCCACCTAAACCCCCTCCATCCTCTCAGGCGTTCGATCACGATCCCATGGCCGAAAACCGCACCTCATTTGCAGTCTCCTAGCTCCCTCTAGCTATAAATAGGTGCTCCCCTCCAAAATTCCCGTAGTCCAAACCCTAAAATCGCTCCCGCACGGCCCAGATCCAGCCCGCGGGGCACGTTCCGCCGCTGCCGCCCGCGGGAGAGCCTCCGCCCGAGCTACCTCGCCTCGCCGCCTGCCGACCTCGCTGCCTCCGCATGCCGGCGACCCTCGCCGCCGCGGTCTGCCGCCGCCCGCCTGCCGGAGCTCCTCCGCCCACGGCCGCCTCTTCCCGCCGACCGGTTGCCGCTCCACCGGCGCCGCCTCCGCTGATCCTTGTCGCCGGTCAGTCAATTTCGGCTAACACTTCCCTCTTCTCCAACAAGTCCAGCAAGACCTCCGGTGAGAACCCCGTCGGTCCTCAGGAACCGTGCCTGAGTCGCCAGATCCAGATCTGAAATTTAGGGTTGACATCGTTTTTCCCCCAAGTCCCTAATATTTTTAGCATTGTTCATCGCATCATAACTTTGCAACCGTAGCTCCGTTTCGTGCGTGCAATATATCAAATTGTTCATCTGGATGTGATCTTCATTTCATTCCATTGCACCATGTTCATTGGAGTTCATCTTGATGCCCTAAATGCTGTTGCAAGAGTGCTATGTAATGTTAGTTTCAGATTCTTAACAGATTATGGACATTTGTCATTTTTGCCATGTTTAATGTGTGCCTCCTATGAACTTGAGCCCTACATGTGTTTTGGGCTATGCCATGCTATCTTTACAGGGGTGTATGCCATGTATTTTTGTGATCAATGTGGTGACTAACACAAGCATGCAAAGTAGCTCTCGAGATGTTGCTGATTTCAGAGACTTAGAATTCTTCTAAGTCATTTCCCTGATGATATTTTTATGCCATGTATTCTTGTTGCTACAGAGTCATCCATGCCTCTTTTGAGCATGTTAAGTAAGGATGATTTTGGGATATTGTTATGCTCTATCCATCCGTGTCTTTGTTTGAGATTATGGAGTACCCTAGCATGACTCAATCTTGCTCTACTTTTGCTATAAAATGTTCCTGACAGGTTGTTTACATGTTATTCAATTTTGCCAAGGTTGTTGTAGTTGATCCATGCATGCTATGAGGTTGTTCTTGCCATGGTTATCCTATTGAACATGTCTTCTTGCTGGGTGTATGCTTAGTTTGTCATGCAATGCTTTGTGGTGAGCGCATCGAGCTCGCAAACATGCCTACGCAACTCTGTTTTCGACATGCCCAGTTTTCTGCTAAGTCTGAATCTGTTAATGAAGCTTGCTACGTTTACATGGTTTCCATTGTATTTTCTGATCCCTTTTGGCTTATGGTCAGTAAGGGACTTTTGTTATATGCTTTGAGTAGTTTCATGCCATGCCTTTCTTTGCCATGATATGTTCCTATAGCATGTTGTTATCTTGCTCCAAACATTGCTTCCTGATGTTAAATCCTGACATGTTATTTTCACTAAGTCTGTGAACCTGATATCTTTTGCACTTTTGCCATGCTTGTTTGAGCCTGTTGTTGGGTGCTTTAGCCATAGCTCAGTGTTCATCTTGGAAGCACAAAGATGTACCATGACCTCAAGCAGTCGTATTGGTGGACTTGAATGAAGCGCGAGATTGCTCTGTTCGTGAATGAATGTGATGTCTGCAGAAGAGTGAAAGCAGAACACCAACGACCAGTTGGTCTCCTCCAACCTCTTGCCATTCCAGAATGGAAGTTTGACCATATTAAGATGGACTTCGTGACTGGATTTCCAAATTCCAAGCGTGGCAATGATGCTATCTTCGTTGTCATCGACAAGCTCACTAAAGTGGCCCATTTTCTTCCTATCAAAGAATCTGTCATAGCATCTCAGTTGGCAGAGCTATATACCTCCAGGATTGTCTCTTTGCATGGCATTCCGCAGTTGATATCTTCAGATCATGGAAGCATCTTCACTTATAAGTTCTGGGATTCCTTTCAGAAGGCTATGGGCACCAACATTTGCTTCAGCACAGCCTTTCATCCTCAAACTAGTGGACAAGTCAAGTGAGTCTATCAAATTCTTGAAGATATGCTTAGGGCATGTGTCATTTCTTTCAGTATGAAGTGGGAAGATTGTCTTCCTTATGCCGAGTTCTCCTACAACAACAGCTTCCAAGCGAGTTCGGGTAAGGCCCCATTCGAGATTCTCTATGGCAGAAAGTGCCGTACTCCTCTTAACTGGTCAGAGACTGGTGAACGCCAACTTCTTAGCAATGACTTGATCACAGAGGCTGAAGAAATGTGCAAAGTCATTCGTGAAAATCTCAAAGCCGTGCAATCGCGCCAGAAGAGTTACTATGATAGCAAGCATCATGACTTGGCTTTCGAGATCGGAGACCATGTCTACCTCCGCGTCTCTCTAATGAAAGGTACTCGTCGCTTCGGTTTCAAAGCGAAGCTTGCCCCTAGATACCTGGGTCCTTTCAAGATCATTGGCAAAAGAGGCGATCTCGCCTATCAACTTGAGCTTCCGTCCAACTTTGCAAACATGCACGACGTGTTTCATGTGTCTCACCTTTGCAAGTGTTTCAAGACTCCTGACCGCACCATCAACTTCGAAGAGATTGATCTCCAAGAAGACCTGTCTTATCATGAGCATCCCGTTGCTATTCTTGAAGAAACTGAGCGCAAGACTCGCAACAAGTCTATCAAATTCCTGAAAGTGAAGTGGTCACATCATTCCGACCGTGAAGCCACCTGGGAACGCGAGGACCACCTCCGTTCCGAATATCTGGAGTTTTTCCAGTTAGATCTCGGGACGAGATCCTTTCGTGGTGGTGGAGTGTAGTAACGCCCTGTATGTGACTTGCCATATTTGTATTCCAACTCTTGCCATTTTCAGCACTAAGTTATGATATTTCTTTGTGTTTGGGTTTTGTCTTTGTTTTGCTTTTTGTCCTTGTCATGCATCTCATATCATGTCTTCATGTGCATCGCATATGCATACGTATTCGTCTCATGCATCCGAGCGTTTTCCCCGTTGTCCGTTTTGCATTCGGGCACTCCTATGTCCTCCAACGTCTCCTTTTACCTCTTTTCGTGTGCGGGTGTTAAACATTCTCGGATTGGACCGAGACTTGCAAAGCGGCCTGGGTATACTACTGGTAGACCGCCTGTCAAGTTTTGTGCCATTTGGACTTCGTTTGATACTCCAACAGTTAACCGAGGAACCGTAAAGGCCTCATGTGTGTTGCAGCCAATCACCTCTCCAAAGTGGCCCAAACCCCACCTAAACCCCCTCCATCCTCTCAGGCGTTCGATCACGATCCCATGGCCGAAAACCGCACCTCATTTGCAGTCTCCTAGCTCCCTCTAGCTATAAATAGGTGCTCCCCTCCAAAATTCCCATAGTCCAAACCCTAAAATCGCTCCCGCACGGCCCAGATCCAGCCCGCGGGGCACGTTCCGCCGCTGCCGCCCGCGGGAGAGCCTCCGCCCGAGCTACCTCGCCTCGCCGCCTGCCGACCTCGCTGCCTCCGCATGCCGGTGACCCTCGCCGCCGCGGTCTGCCGCCGCCCGCCTGCCGGAGCTCCTCCGCCCACGGCCGCCTCTTCCCGCCGACCGGTTGCCGCTCCACCGGCGCCGCCTCCGCTGATCCTTGTCGCCGGTCAGTCAATTTCGGCTAACACTTCCCTCTTCTCCAACAAGTCCAGCAAGACCTCCGGTGAGAACCCCGTCGGTCCTCAGGAACCGTGCCTGAGTCGCCAGATCCAGATCTGAAATTTAGGGTTGACATCGTTTTTCCCCCAAGTCCCTAATATTTTTAGCATTGTTCATCGCATCATAACTTTGCAACCGTAGCTCCGTTTCGTGCGTGCAATATATCAAATTGTTCATCTGGATGTGATCTTCATTTCATTCCATTGCACCATGTTCATTGGAGTTCATCTTGATGCCCTAAATGCTGTTGCAAGAGTGCTATGTAATGTTAGTTTCAGATTCTTAACAGATTATGGACATTTGTCATTTTTGCCATGTTTAATGTGTGCCTCCTATGAACTTGAGCCCTACATGTGTTTTGGGCTATGCCATGCTATCTTTACAGGGGTGTATGCCATGTATTTTTGTGATCAATGTGGTGACTAACACAAGCATGCAAAGTAGCTCTCGAGATGTTGCTGATTTCAGAGACTTAGAATTCTTCTAAGTCATTTCCCTGATGATATTTTTATGCCATGTATTCTTGTTGCTACAGAGTCATCCATGCCTCTTTTGAGCATGTTAAGTAAGGATGATTTTGGGATATTGTTATGCTCTATCCATCCGTGTCTTTGTTTGAGATTATGGAGTACCCTAGCATGACTCAATCTTGCTCTACTTTTGCTATAAAATGTTCCTGACAGGTTGTTTACATGTTATTCAATTTTGCCAAGGTTGTTGTAGTTGATCCATGCATGCTATGAGGTTGTTCTTGCCATGGTTATCCTATTGAACATGTCTTCTTGCTGGGTGTATGCTTAGTTTGTCATGCAATGCTTTGTGGTGAGCGCATCGAGCTCGCAAACATGCCTACGCAACTCTGTTTTCGACATGCCCAGTTTTCTGCTAAGTCTGAATCTGTTAATGAAGCTTGCTACGTTTACATGGTTTCCATTGTATTTTCTGATCCCTTTTGGCTTATGGTCAGTAAGGGACTTTTGTTATATGCTTTGAGTAGTTTCATGCCATGCCTTTCTTTGCCATGATATGTTCCTATAGCATGTTGTTATCTTGCTCCAAACATTGCTTCCTGATGTTAAATCCTGACATGTTATTTTCACTAAGTCTGTGAACCTGATATCTTTTGCACTTTTGCCATGCTTGTTTGAGCCTGTTGTTGGGTGCTTTAGCCATAGCTCAGTGTTCATCTTTTGTCAAGCATCTTGAGTGGATCACTGCCATGTGCTTTGTTGCTAGTTAGAGTGCAGTAGTTTAATTTTCTTGGTGCATTTAGATGGCATCGTGCTGTTAATAGCTGCTTTGTGCCATTATTGTTTTGCTTCCCATTTGCAAGCCGTGCATCCGATTCCGATGATCTTTATGTCGATTTTGCCCAAAATCAACTCATATATGCAGCGTCACTCTTGGATTTCCAATTTGAGGCCTGGTTCAATCTTTCCCTTCCGGAGCACGCATATGCTTGCATATCACATCCCGCATATCATGCCATATTTTGCATCATGTTGCTTGCACATTGCACCGTGGTTGATTGTGTCCCCCTTTGCTTGTGTTCTTGCTTTGGGTAGAGCCGGGAGACAAGTACGTGATCGAGGAACCCGTTGAGTACGCTTACGAGGATCAAGCTTATGCCAACTCGGAGAACTTTGCAGGCAAGATGACCATCCCCTCGAAATTACTTCTATCTTTGCTTGCTAGTTGCTCGCTCTATTTCTATGCCTATGCCACTATACCTACCACATGCTTTATCATGTCTCCCATATTGCCATGCCAAACCTATAACCCACCTTGTCCTAGCAAACCGTTGCTTGGCTATGTATAGGTGAAGATTGAAGTTTGTTCCTTGTTGGAACATGTTTATTGTTGGGATATCATTATTATGTCTTGTTTACTAAATGCATCTATATACTTGGTAAAGGGTGGAAGGCTCGTCCTGATGCCTGGTGTTTAGTTCCACTCTTGCCGCCCTAGTTTCCGTCATACCGTCATTATGTTCCTTGATTTTGCGTTCCTTACGCGGTTGGGTTATAATGGGAACCCCTTGACAGTTCGCCTTGAATAAAACTCCTCCAGCAAGGCCCAACATTGGTTTTACCATTTTCCACCTAGCCCTTTTTCCCTTAGGTTCCGCGGACTCAAGGGTCATCTTTCTTTTAAACCCCCGGGCCAGTGCTCCTCTGAGTGTTGGTCCAACCTGTCAGCTGCCGGTGGCCACTAGGGGCAACTCTGGGCTAGCCTACCGAAACCTTGGACAATCCGGTGTGCCCTGAGAATGAGATATGTGCATCTCCTATCGGGATTTGTTGGCACATTCGGGTGGCTTTGCTGGTTTAGTTTTACCATTGTCGAGACGTCTTGTAACTGGGATTCCGAGTCTGATCGGGCCGTCCTGGGAGAAGGAATATCCTTCATTGACCGTGAGAGCTTGTGATGGGCTAAGTTGGGACACCCCTGCAGGGATTTGAACTTTCGAAAGCCGTGCCCGCGGTTATGGGCAGATGGGAATTTGTTAATGTCCGGTTGTAGAAAACCTGAAACTTAACTTAATTAAAATGGTTCAATAGCGTGTGTAGCCGTGATGGTCTCTTTTCGGTGGAGTCCGGGAAGAGAACAAGGTCTCGGGTAATGCTTGATCGTAAGTAGTCTTGGATCACTTCTTGATCATAGATTCTCGAACATGCTTCGCCTTCTCTTCTCTCTCTCATTTGCGTAAGGTAGCCACCATATAAGCTAGTGCTTGCTGCAACTCCACCTCCTACTTTTCCCCTACCTATAAGCTTAAATAGTCTTGATCACGAGGTTGTGAGATTGCTGAGTCCCCGTGACTCACAGATTACTTCAAAAACCAGATGCAGGTGCCGATGATACCATTCCAGGAGATGCGAATGAACTCAAGTGGGAGTTCGATGAGGACTCAGGATGATACTACGTTTCTTTTCCAGACGAGCAGTAGTGGAGCCCAGTTGGGGCGATCGGGGACATTATGCATTTGGGGTTGTCTTTATTTTGGTTCCGTAATCGGACCTTGATTGTATCTGGATGATTGTAATGATATTTATGTTATTGTGTGAAGTGGCGGTTGTCAGCCAACTATGTACCTCTTTCTTATTCAGTACATGGGATGTGTAAAGATTACCCCTCTTGCGACATTGCCTACAATGCGATTATGCCTCTAAGTCGTGCTCCGACACGTGGGAGATAAAGCCGCATCATGGGCGTTACAGTAATTATCAACCCAACAATATTAATTTAGAGTGATGAGATACTTAAGATACTCCAAGTACTAGATACTCAAGATTGTCCATAACCGGGGACACGGCTAACCAAAATTAGTTTATACACTCTGCAGAGGTTTGCACATTTTCCCCACAAGACTCGATCTCCTCCGTTGGTTTTCTCGCACTACAGGGTATTTGAGAAACGGATGACCGAGACACAGTCTTTCAGAAACATTAACTCTCTACTCCGGGCAGACCATACCAAACCTACAATCCCCCTACCTGCTGATCCACCTCTTCAAGAGCTTCACGTAACTTACTCAACTATGCTAGAGCCCATAATAGCTTGTGGCTGCACACGGAAGTTTCTAGCATGAATAATCTCAGTTCCCTTTGAGCCTGGGTGGCGGTCCAATGGTAGATCACACGGGTACTCCGGGATTTCCAAAAATACAGGCAACACTGGGTACTCCATGTGTGCCTCAATCCACCCAGATGTGTATTTAAGTTGCCACCTTAAGTTGAACCATTAATTATCAATCTTACCTCTGTCATGGATTTCTCTCACCAAACCTCGTCTACGAGCATAGCATAGAAATATAAGCAACGCGTAGAAGGAACTCCCAAGGGTTTGAATGTAACAGGGTAATAGGTTGTACATCATCAACTACTTCCTAACCCACATGTTAATGACATCCTAACCATGCAATATTTGAGGATTCGTACTAATGCATAAAAACTGGGTGATAAAGGGGTATGATCAAAGTGTTACTTGCCTTGCTGACGGTCCGCGTAACCTAGAGACTCCAAATAATATGCTTCACACTCTGGGAATTCTATCGCAAACAAACAATAACTTACATAAGAAATCAAGCTAGGAAACATGGGTAAATCTCAAATAAGAATATCTAACCAGAAAGTTCAAATTAAGAACTCCAGTTTGCAAAAAGAATCAAATCAAATGGAGCAACGAAACTCAAACGACGAAAGAAACAAGATCCGGTTACTAATCTGGACCTAGGTCAAATTTTATAGTAGCAAAAACTTGTGCAAGTTGGTTAAACGGGAAGAGGGTCTCGAGACGAAGATCTAGGTGCTTGAATCGCGTGATTCCGACTAACGAGCGAAAAGATAAACTAGAACGAAAATTGGATCAAAAATCGCGATCAAAAATAATCACGGAATAATCCGATAAAAGAAAATTGACGAACAGGCTAACGAACGAGCGTTCGTTATCTGTAACTAACGAGCGAAAACCGATCGTTAAAACGAACGTACGGACGAACGTCCGCTAATAAGAAAAACCAGGAAAAACTGGCGAACCGAAAAAAACAAGTTAGGGTTTTCTTAAAAAAACCGTATCAATTTTCTTTAAAAAAACCAGATCGGTTTTCTTAAAAAAAACCGGCGGTCTACCTCGGTGGTCCGGCAAGGTACGGCGGCGACGGCGAGGCGAGGCGCGATGGCGGGCGAGGCGGCGGTGGCGCGGGCAGGTGGCGGCGCGGGCGCGGCAGCGGCAGGCGGCGGCGGCTGCGGTGGTGGGTGGTGGTGGCCGGGGGGTATTTAAGGGGAGGGGGGAGTGCCTTGGGGGAGGGGCAAAGGGCGGCGGCGGCGGAGTCCTAACCGGACTCCGGTCCGGCTCAGGGCATGGTGGCGTCGGTCTCCTGAGGGAGACGGCGTCGCAGGGGAGATGGGCCGGCGGCTGGGCTTCGGCCCAGTTAGCCCTGGCGTTTTTTATTTTTTAAATAATTCCGCCGAAACTAAAAAATCCTAGAAAATAAAATAAAATTCTAAAAATGCCAAAACAAATTTTATCCGTGTAAATAAAATATTTAGAACAAGATGAACATTTTCTTGGCCTGAAATGCAATTTTGAAAACGTGCAATTTTCTAATGCAAACAATTGCAAATAAAAATCCAAAGTAAAACAAATATTGATTTTAATATTTTTTCTCCAATATTTCATTTATTTGGGAGAAGTAATATTATCTCCTCTGATATATTTTAATATGAAATATTTTCGGAGATAAAAATAATTAAAACCAAAATCCTCGTTTCAAAATTTCAGAAAAATCAAATTTGAAAAACGGGGAAATCCCCAACTCTCTCCGAGGGTCCTTGAGTTGCTTAGGATTTCGAGGATCGCGAGACAAAATGCAATAAAATATGATATGCAAGAATGATCTATGTATAACATTCCAAATTGAAAATTTGGGATGTTACTGCTACCGTCACGGGCTCGCCGATTGGTGAGGAACCCGGCCCCGGGTCCCGTCATCGATCCTGACCTCCTTTGGCGGTGTTCACATGGGCCACGTTCGTTGCGGAGGGAGCTGGCCCTGCCAGAGGTGGTGTGTCGTTGTGTCAGGGAGGAGGACGAGCACGTCCGTCGCTACATGGCTGCTATGGACGTGAGGGTCTCCAATACCTAGCAGGTTCTTTGGGGAGATGAGCAGAGCTATGATCCTGTGATGGTTCCTTCTTTTTGGGTGTCCATCGCCCGCGCCTCAGGAACCACGAGTGGCCTAGATTATTTTGTAGTATTCGATCTTTATTAGCTAACTAGCTAGTGATGTATTCGATATATAATATTCGAGATGATGTATTCGAGATTATATCTTATTTGAGACGATGTATTCGAGATTATATATTATTCGAGATGATGCATATTATGTACTATGATTCCGTTTTTCCTTATTGATTGCATGCATTGTAATTTGAATACTAAGTTGTTTTATATTTCTTCTGGATTAGTTAAATAAAAGCTATGGCGGACAATACCGACAGAGAGGAAGAAGAGGTCCTGTTAGAGATCATACGCTCCCCTCGCAAGACAGATGATCAGAATGAAGATGACGGCTCCCAATATCTGAACAATACCGGGGAGGGTGATGATACCGGGGAGGGTGATGATATGATATTCGATCACGATGACTGAATTGATGATGTCATGAACTATGATTCTGATGACGCCGAAAATGTTGATCTTGAAATAACAGAGATCGACGAGGTATATTTATATAACCAGACATTTGGTGATCATCACATGTTTTAAATGATTTGAAGATATATTAACGAACCGATCTTTCTTCTTTCAGCCCTCCGGATCGAGCAAATCTTTTACAGGTAGCAGGACAGTGCGAGGCCCGAGCTAAAAGTTGAAGGACGCCGTAAAGTACAACATCGATGTCATCAGAACTAATGGCGAACCAGTAGCACCTAAGATCATTGCGAACAAGTTCGTTAGTCAGTGCGGAGTTCCTGTGGAGGACCAACTCCCGATCTCCCTTCAAGAATGGAAAGAGCCAGCAAATAAACGTCCAGATCTTACTTTTGTTGACGACAGAGAAAAATCTATGCTTTGGGAAAAACTCATGGAACATATCACCCTACCAGATCATTTCAGAGATGTAGATGTGCAGAAAGTCAAGGACGCTACTCTTAGGAAGATGGCAACTGCATTCCGAAACCACAAGAAAACTATATGGGCCAACTACGTCAAAGGAGGAAAGAAGACTCCGGAATTCAAGGGAACACTAGAGAAGAAAAGAGAACACTAGCCCGCTTTCATGAAATTTAAGGAATCAGAATTATCTAAGGAATGGTCGAGAAAAAACAAGGCCAATGCCGCAAAAAAGGAGCAGTTCCATAGGCTGGGGCCAGGTGGCTACGCGGTGGCAATGCCTGAGTGGGATAAGTTTGAGCTAGAGATGCAGGCTGCACAGGTCACTCCAGTTACATTGAGCTGCACCCCCAGATGCAGAACTTGGTTCTATGCGCATGGGGGGCGTTGGACCCAAAGACAGGCGAGGTTTCGAAGAAGGCATGTCTTAAAGGAGCCTAAGATATGTTACTTGAGGCAATAGAAGATGCTTGAACGGGGGTTTTCACGCCCAACAGAGAGAACGACGAGCTTACGCGCGCCCTGGGAAATCCTGAACACCCGGGAAGAACACGAGGCAAGGGCATATTCGGTGGTATGAGGGATTTTCAGACTAGAAAGCCGACTATAGAAGCCATGCGAGAAGGAAGATGGAGGAGGAGAAGAAGAGGAAGCTAGAGGAGGAGCAGAGGAAGCAGGAAGTAGAACGCCTTGAAGGCATAGAATCAGCACACGCGGACGTGGCACTCAAATTCCAGCGGCAGCAGTAGCAGATCGACTCACTTAGTCAGGAAAGCGGGTCTCAGCAGCTAGCACATAATCCAGCATTGGATAGCACCATCCCATGCCGAGAAGCAGCATGGGTTCCGCCCCGGGCGACGCACTACTCGATAGATACCCTATGGATGACATCATGGAGAACACTAATTGTGAGCTACACTTCAAAATGAAGAACATATCCATGAAGGTGGACGACGCCGTTGCTTATACAAATTTTCCCGAAGCAACCTTCCATTGCAACCCGATTCCAGACGGCTATGCTCGTGTCGTGGTAGATGAGGTGGTGGACCAATATTCGGGGCTAGAGCTTGACATTCCTGGAGGTGACGAGGAGCACACACTAGGAGAGGCCATACATCGTATCATCCTATGGAGAAAGTGTCCTGAATATAAGATTGACCACTTTATTCGTATGGCTCACGCACCCGCTCCCAAGCCTGTTGACTCAGACTATGAGCGCCAAATCAGGAAGGCACATCGAGCACGACTAAAGAAAGAGTCAAGCTCGAGCTCGAGCCAAGCAGCTGGCAAAAAATGCGAGAAAACCGTTCCCCAGTTGGGAGAACAGGCGGCGCAATCGATCCCCCCCGCTTGTTGTACCAACACATGAGAGTACCGGCGCCGGTCAGCTGATAATAACCGATGAGCATAGAAGGCAGGCTGAAGAGCTCAGTATCACTGTTGGACAACTCCTAGAGATCGAGCCCATGGATACGATTAGGGAGGAGGACATAAAACGGAAATATGTCCGTGGTGAACCTATGGTCAAGCCTGAGGAGGTCAAGAAGCTCTCAACGAGAATGTATGAATTGAATCAATGGTACATGGATATTTGCTAGACCCACAATCGAGAGTCCCTCATGGTGAAAGTCAAGGAAGAGGATTACCTCCATGGGAAAACTTTGTCTATTGAGTATACAGAACTGTTTCAGTTATTCAATCAAGACGCACTCGACAAATCTATCTTCAGTTGCTATTGTCTATAAGTGATTTCTTTCTGTAATTTATGTCTCAAGCTAGCTCTAGTGCTCTAGTTGATCATTACCTATAATTATCGTCACTGTATTCTTTTCTGTGGTATTATGCAGGATGAAGATGTACGAAATGAGAAAAGGTGGACGCTATGGCATTGGGTTCATTGACCCAAATACGATTAATCAACAGACATGGTCAGATGCACGGTATCAAGAAGACGTAGAGAACAAAATGCTAGAGTTCTTGAAGCGCCTCAATACCAATCGAGATATACTACTTCCTTACAACTTCGAGTGAGTCACGCTGTCTTGTACTACAAATTATGTTTTTTCTTACTAGCTAGATGATAATAAGTGTATAGGGATTAGGGTTAGTTGATGAGTGTTATGCACATGCCCGCTTAACTTATACATGCAAACGTATGCGCATGCAGGTTCCACTGGATCTTGTTAATCATTAAAATTGATGAAGGAACAGTTGATGTACTGGACTCACTGCTTAAAGAACCTAAAGACTACTCAATCATGAAGGGGATAGTCAACAGGTAATTTCAATCATTATTGAACTATATTCCGCCTCTTTAGTTCGTCATTTCCTGATATCAACTAACTAATAACTTCTTTGCCGCCAGGCAGGGCTTGGCAAAAGTTCATCAAAGCGGTTCCAGGCCGGTTCAAAGAAAAGCTGCATTGGTTTCGACCCAAGGTAAGTAATTTTAAGTACTACTAGCTACCATACCTTTAATTCTAGTTTCAATACCATTAATTATCATGCTTTATTAATTAGTATCTGATTGAATTATATTCTCGTAAAGGCCATGAAGTAGGTGTCGGGGACTGATTTATGTGCATACTACATTTGCGAGAACATTTGCATGATGGCATCCGAAAGGACCAGAAATGCTAGACAGTGAGGGGTACGTTTGCAGAACACTATTCACAATTTTTGCATCATTATCGATATCTAATCACACAACTAATACATGCATATTGATCTCCTTCTTAAAAGTTCTCTGAGGTGCGAGAGAAGCTCCTACCACTGGAGTGCGTACGAGCAATTGGAGAGGAAATAGCGGGATGTTTGCTCGACCAGGTCATAGATGCCAAAGGAGAATACCATTACCCGCTACTGCAGTAATGCCTCCATGTAGGAGAAATTGTATATACCAAATTGTATATATATACATGTGTATGTGTGAACGGTGGTGCAAGACATTCGATGATATATATATATATATATATATGATCGGTTCTACGAGAAATTCTATTTATATATATGCATAACGTGTACAGTATGTAGTATCGTAAAAACCAGCAAATGAAAAAAATTAAATGGAGAACACAAAATTAAAGGAAAAAGAAATCATGAACCCAAAACCCCCCAAAACTTCTAGTACCGATTGGTGTTACGAACCGGTACTAAAGGTCTCCCCGCCCCCGGCGCTGGCTCATGCCACGTGGTGGCCCTTTAGCGGCGGTTCGTGCTGAACCTGTACTAAAGGGGGGGACCTTTAATCCACACCCTTTAGTGCCGGTTGCAGAACCAGTACTAAAGGGCCTTACAAACTGCTCTTATAGGCCGGTTCTGCACTAGTGCTTCTAGACGGCCATGTATTATGCCCGTGCCTTCGAGCATCGCACACAGGCATTGCAGCAGGCGTCGCCGTCTCAGGGCGCCCGACAGCCCGCCAGGCCGCCTGTGACACCACCTGGACTGGGGCGTCTGCCTCGGGCCTCGACATCAGCCACCACTCTAGCCGCGACGCGGCCCTTCCGCCGTCTCACCCCGGCCGAGCTGCTCGAGCGCCGCCGCCATGGGCTCTGCTATTATTGTGACGAGCCTTACGTGCCGGGCCACATCTGCCCGAGGCTTTTCTACTTGGAGGCGGCTGACTACATCGAGGAGGACCCCACTGCCGTCAGGCTCGACTTCATCCTCGGCGTTGACTTCTTGCGGACTCTGGGTCCCATCCTTTGGGACTTCGATGCCGTGACGATGTCATTCTGGCACCTGGGTCACCGCATCCGGTGGGAGGGCATGGGTGGTGCCTCCCCAGCGATGCCACATCTGCAGCTGACGGCGACTACTACAGGGCCTGAGCACCCCCTATTGGATCATCTGTTGTAGTATAACCGCGACCTCTTCGACCAACCCCAGGGCCTTCCGCCTGCCCGGGCGTACGACCACCGCATTCACCTCCTGCCAGGCACAACCCCTGTTGCGGTGCTCCCTTACCTCTACCCCCAACTGCAGAAGGACAAGAAGGAGTGGCAGTGCAAAGTCATGCTCACCTTGGGCATCATCCGAATCTCTACCTCGCTGTTTTCAGTGCCGGTCCTCCTCGTCCACATAACGGACGACACGTGGTGTTTCTGCATCGACTACCGTGCTCTTAACGCCCAGACGCTCAAGGATAAATTCCCATTCCAGTCATCGACGAGCTCCTAGACGAGCTACATGGGGCATGCTTCTTCACCAAGCTTGACCTCCGTTCCGGCTACCACCAGGTGCGGATGCACCTGGACGATGTCGCGAAGACGGGGTTTCGGACACATCACAGCCACTTTGACTTCTTGGTGATGCCCTTTGGTCTCTCCAACTCCCCGGCGACCTTTTCAGGCCTTGATGAACGATGTTCTCCGCCCCTACTTGCACCGGTTTGTGCTCGTTTTATTTGATGAGATTCTTATCTACAGTGCCTCATGGGCGGAGCACCTTCATCATGTCGCCATTGTCTTCAACGAGCTTCGAGTGCATCATCTTCACCATAAGCGCTCGAAGTGCTCGTTCGGCACTCCTTCCATCGCCTACCTCGGCCACGTCATCTTGGCCGAGGGTGTGGCTATGGATGCCAACAAGGTCACGACTATCGCGTCCTGGCAGATGCCGCACTTGCCGCGGGCATTACGAGGCTTCCTGGGCCTCGCGGGGTACTACCGGAAATTCATCCGGGAGTTTGCCCTCATTGCATCCCCGCTCACGTGCCTGCTGCGCCATGACGCCTTCGCCTAGGATGTCGAGGCATTCGAGGGCCTCAAGCGGGCTCGCACTTCTGGTTCGGTCCTCTAGATGCCCGACTTCGACAGGCCATTCATGGTGGACTGCGACGCCTCAGGCATGGGCTTTGGCACCGTCCTTCATCAGGGCGACGGGCCACATGCGTTCTTCAGCAGGCCCTGCACCGCGTGCCATCATAAGCTCGCGGCCTATGAGAGGGAGCTCATTGGCTTGGTGCAGGCCATGCGCCACTGGTGGCCATATCTCTGGGGAGGCCATTCCGTATCTGCACTGATCACTACAACCTCAAGTTCTTATTGGACAGAGGCTCTCCACTGTGCTACAACATTAGTGGATCAGCAAACTCTTCGGCTTCGACTTCACTGTCGAGTATCGCCCGGGTGGCCTCAACACCATGGCCGATGCCCTGTCCCGCTGTGACGCCAACCCCGACTCGGACGCCATCGACCCCGCGGGGCGGCCCTCTACATCCGTTCGTGGCCCTCCTTCACCCTGATTGACGACACCCGCTGGGCCACCATGGACGCTATGGACGCTCAGCTCCTTCGGTAGCACCTCGATATTGGTGACTTGGAGGAGCCATGGCGCTTCGCAGATGGCTTGCTCCTGCACGGGCGCCGGCTTTTCATGCCGGATCATGGCGACCGCCGTCACCAGGTGTTACTGCTGGCCCACTCAGCTGGCCACAAGGGCATGCAGAAGACCCTCCACCATCTCTGTGCCAACTTGTACATCCCCGGTTACCAAGCCCTGGTCCGTGATTGGGTGCGGTCTTGCCTGACGTGTCAGCGCAACAAGATGGAGACGCTGCGACCGACCGGGCTGCTGCAACCCCTGGAGGTGCCCTCTCAGGTTTGGGCCGACATTTCCATGGACTTCATCGAGGGCCTCCCCAAGGTGGGCGGCAAGTCCGTCATCCTTACGGTCGTCGACCGCTTCTCCAAGTACACACACTTCATCGCGCTCGGCCATCCCTACACGACCGCTTCCGTGGCGTGTGCCTTCTTCGACAACATCATCCGCCTACACGAGTTTCCCTCTTCGATCATCGGCGACTGGGACATGCTGTTCGCAGGGCATGTCTAGCGCAATCTCTTCCGGATGGCGGGTGTGAAGCTGCGCCTGAGTACGACCTTCCATTCTCAGACGAACGGTCAATCTGAGGTGGTCAACATGGTGATTGCCATGTATTTGCGTTGTGTTACAGGTTATCACCCCCGGGCTTGGGTGGAATGGCTCACATGGGCGGAGTAGTTCTACAACACTTCATACCACTCCGCCCTATGCGTCGTGCCTTTTGAGGTGGTCTATGTCTGACCGCCCTCACCTATCCTTCCGGTTGACCCCGAGACTGCAGGACGGAGGTGGCTGGCGACCTTCTTCGCAACAGGGATGAGATACTTGCGGAGGTGCGCCAGCGACTTCTATAGGGCCAGGAGTTCTCCGAGCACTACTACGACGCCCACCACCGCGAGGCGAAGTTGGCGGTGGGCTACTAGGTGTGGCTGCACCTCCTTCACCGCTCCACGATATCCCTTGACCCGCGCATGAAGCACAAGCTGGGTCCTCGCTACGCCGGGCCATTTTCCATGCTGGAGCGCATCAGAAAGGTGGCCTACCACCTTCAGCTTCCGGTCGGTGCCCGCATCCATGACGTCTTCCATGTGGGGTTGCTGAAGCCCTTCCGCGGGGACCCGCCGGCGACCATGCCGGCGCTTCCTCCGACCTCCGACGGGCACCTTCTTCCAGGACCGGCGAAGGTGTTGCAGGTCCAGAAGCGTCGCGGGGTGTGGCACTTGTTGATCCAGTGGCATGGCCTTCTGGAGGAGGACACTACTTGAGTGCAGCTTGACGAGTTCCGCCAACACTTTCCAGACTTCCAGCTCGAGGACGAGCTGTTTGCGCAGGCGGGGAGAGACGTTATCACCGGCGTCACTTATAGCTGGAGGAGGCCTGTTGGGCACGTCTAGTTAGGGGCTTAGCCCAACTTATCTTATTTTTTCAGCAAGCGAGGATTATATAAACAGGTGTAAGGATGCCTTTTGGAATTAAGCAATAAGTGATTACTATACCCCGGCTCCCCTTAGGAGCTGGAAACCTAAACCCTAGCCGCCTCTCCCTCTCGGCCACGCCCACGGCCTCCTCCGGCGTGACTATGGCGCCGACGCGCCGCTGGCCGCGCCCTCCTCCTCGCCAACCAGCCTCTCACCCCTACAACCTACGGTCCAGGCCAGGTAGGACCCTAGCTCCTACTAGTTTGGTATCAGCTAGCTTCGGTTCGATCTTGTCTACACCGCAGCCCACCCCGTCTCTCCTGCTGTCGGTCACCTCATCGCCCCGCCCCTGCTCGTGCCGGAGTCCTCCGTCGCGCCCGCCACCAGTGTCCTCACCCCTGAGGAGGTGTCCGGGGCGCTGCGGGACCTAACGTAGGCGGTCTAGGGGATCCACCTGTTCCTGGCCGGGTCCTACGGGCAACACCAGGCTGCGCTGGCCATCGCCGCCACCGTGCCGCCGTGGCTGCCGTGGTAGTCGCCACCCCTGTCGGCCTTCGCCGCGTCTGGGGGGACAGCTGCAGCTGCCCCCCACCTGTCAGCTCCGGGCCAGCCCTGTCTGCACTAGCTGGGGTCCCGATCCACCAGGTCCGGTTCCCGCCCTCGCTGTCACCCTTACCGGCCTTGTTGGCCGGGTCGTCGCAGCCAGTCTACACAATGGCTTCGGGGCCGCCGCACGTCAAGTCGCCGCCGACACCAACCCTATAGTATGGCGGGTCCTCTAGCTCCACCGGCCCTTACACGAGCCTCGATAAGCCGCCATTTTATGGAGGGCCCACCATAACCACCGACTCAGCGCCGGCCTCCTCACTGCTCCGTGCTGACGAGACATACCCCCACAGCGGCCATACACACACACCGCCACGCTTCGCCAAGCTCGACTTCCCCACCTATGACGGCACCGAGGACCCCCTGAGCTGGCTTAATCAGTGCGACCAGTTCTTCCGGGGGCAACGCATGCTCGCGTCGGACCACACCTGGCTCACTTCATATCACCTTCGAGGCACCGCACAGACTTGGTATTATGCTCTCGAGCAGGATGCGGGCGGCATGCATCCATGGGAGCATTTTCGCGAGCTCTGCCTTCTTCGCTTCGGGCCACCGATACACGAGATCTGGCTGGCGGCGCTGGGCCGCCTACCCTTCACCTCCACAGTGCAGGACTTCACGGACTGCTTCCAGGCCCTAGCGTGCCATGCACCCAGCGTGACGGCTCGTTAGTGGGCTGAGCTCTTCGTCCGCGGTCTGCCGTATCATATGCTTGTGGGCGTGGAGCCGCGGGGACCTCAGGAGCTCTAGACAGCCATGTATTATGCCCGCGCCTTCGAGCATAGCACGCAGGAATTGCAGCATGCATTGCCGTCTCGGGGTGCCCGCCAGGCTGCCCTCGATACTACCTGGATCGGGGCATCCGCCTCCGGCCTCGGCAACAACCACCACTCTGGCCGCGATGCACCCCTTCCGCCGGCTCACCCCGGCCGAGCAGCTCGAGCGCCGCTGACAGGGGCTCTGCTGTAATTGCGAAGAGCCTTACATGTCGGGGGCACGTTTGCCTGCGGATTTTCTACTTGGAGGCAGCCGACTACATGGAGGAGGACCCCACCACCGTCGGGCTCGGCGACGTGCTTGCCCGAGTTGTCGTGGAGGTCGCGTCGGCGATGGCTCTTGTGGTCTCCCTCCATGCCCTCGCGGGTATACGAGCGAAGCAGATGATGCTCCTGCTGGCAATGATCCATGGCGAGCGCCTCGTGGCCCTCCTGGATACAGGCTCCACGCATAACTTCCTGCCTGAGTTGACCATGTGCCGCTTGGCGCTATAACCGACGGGCGGGGAGCATCTCCTGGTCACAGTGGCTAACGGTGACCGCCTCAGATGTCATGGGATTGCGCGGAACATTCCCATCACCATCGTCGACGAGCACTTCACCATCACGTGCGCCAGGATCGACTTGGGCTGCTTCAACTTCAACCTCGGTGTTGGCTTATTATGGACCCTGGGATCCCATCCTCCGGGACATCGAAGCCATGACGATGACATTGTCGCGCCTGGGTCACCACGTTCGGTGGGAGGGCATGGGTGGCGCTCCCAGCGATGCCGCATCTGTAGCTGACGGTAACTACTGCAGGGCCTGAGCAACCCTTGTTGGATCATCTATTGCACTAGCATCGCGACCTCTTTGACGAGCCCCAGGGCCTTCCGCCAGCCCGGGCGTACGACCACCGCATTCACCTCTGTTCGCATTCTGGGAACGAGGGTACCCAGACTTGCACTATAAAAAAATACACATCTGTGACATTTTGGGCCGAATGAATTTCTTTCTCTATCATGCTGATGACACTTCTATGGTGATAATTGTGACAAAACCAGGTATCACTACTAGGGAAAAGCCTATACACAGAATCTTACCAGCAGCGCGCTTCAAAATTAGGCGCTGCTGCTAAGTAGCAGTAGCACGGGTTTTTAACCCTCGCTACTACTAAGTTGATAGCAGTAGCGCTCGTTTTTTACCCTCGCTACTACTAAGCGATCTCTACCGTGCCCCCCGGGACATGCCATAGTAGTAGCGCGGGTTTCTAACCCTCGCTACTCCTAAGTTGATAGCAGTAGCGCTGGTTTTTATCCCTCGCTACTACTAAGCGGTCTCTACCGTGCCCCTGGGCCATGCCATATTAGTAGCGAGGGTTATAAACCCGCGCTACTACTAAGTTTTTACCCCTTGCTACTACTAAGAGGTCTCAACCGTGCCCTTCTGGGACATGCCATAGTAGTAGCGAGGGGTAAAATCCCTCGCTAGTACTAAAGGTCCCATTTTGAAACTCTACCCCCCCCCCCCCCCCATGGATCGCCTTTTCGGTTTTGTAAAAAGCAAAAGAAAATGATAAAAACTTCAAAAATTAAAATCCTTCGTGATGTAGTTATGTTACTACATCTACTAGTTAGGAAAATTTAAAAACTTAAATTTGGACATGTTTCGCCAAAAGTGTAGGGAAAATGTAAAACGGCTATAACTTTTGCATACGATGTCAGAAAAAAACATATAATATATCAAAATGTTCAGCATGAAAATCCGCATACGATGGAGACGGCCTACAGCCTGTTTGCAAACTTTTAGAATCCTAAAATTCTAAAAGGAAAAAAAGTTATGCTCAAATTCAAGAAGTATTAGTGTTACTAAATAATTATTCAAGAATATTACTGTTACTAAATAATTATTTCAGTTTTTTGGAATTTTGGTCAAATCTGGTCAAACTATGGTCAAACTTTGGTCAAAATGTGGTCAAACTCCGGGATTATAGAAATATTAGTGTTACTCAATAATTATTGTTTTTTAGAACAATAGTTGTAAACTCAAACAGCGAAATGTGTGACTTCATGCTCAAGCAAAACTCCCGAGGGTTAATAGGATTGACATCTTACTATTGTCAGGAAAACAACAAGTGCAGACTTGGAATCGAGGGAGAATAGAACCCGGAAGTTAAGCGTGCTCGGGCTAGAGTAGTAAGAGGATGGCTGACAGTCCGGGAAGTTAGATGATTTGGAATGATGAGGGGTGATTAGAGATTAAATTGAGCAGCGATGAGGGTGATTAGAGATTAGAGGTTAAAATAATTTAGAAATTTGAAAATTCGTGCAAAAAATTCGAAAAAAAATCCGCGGGTTAGTAGTAGCGTGGGTTTTTACCCACGCTACTACTAACGGACGTAGTAGCAGCGCGGGTGGCACCCGCGCTGCTGCTATACGTTAGCTGTAGCGCTTATTAGTAGCGCCGGCCCCCGCGCTGCTAATAGGCCCAAAACCCGCGCTGCTGCTAGGCTTTTCCCTAGTAGTGTATCATCATAGATGTGGTGGGTTCCTAGTTCTATGACAAAAAATCATGACAGAAAATGGGCTTTTCATCCTGGGCAGGCCGGAGACGCAGCGGCATGACATTCTTTGGGCCGTCCACGACGGAAAAAACCATGGTAGAAGCGAGGGCTAGGAAAATATAAGGGAGTTCCCAGTTATGGTGGGTGGTCGGGTGCCGAGCGATGTGCGTTTCTCTCGTACACGTACAATAGTGGGTGCGAGGCATTGGGCTCTAACTGAACCCGAGCGAGGCGTTCGCCTACTGAACCCGAGCGATTGCATTATTGGCTACGCGTTATCGAACCCGCGAGGTCGATCGATGGCTGTTAACTGAACCCGATCGAGCGATTCCTTTGCCACACTGCTGCTAACTAAAGCCGATCGATGCTACCTCTCGATGAATAGTGAGCATTGTTGGGGGGGGGGGGTTGGATGAACAGTTCCCGGCGGGGGGTTGGATGAACAGGACCCCGTGGTAGTAGAGGTCGTTGCCGTTGGATGAACAGGACCCGATCGATCGAGCCGATTGGGGGTGGATGCATAGGACCCCATGGAGGGATGGTTGAGCAGTAGCTAGTGGAGGGCTGGATGAACAGTAGCCCATGGAGGGCTGGTTGAACATGACTCCGCGGAGATGGCAGGTTGAACAGTAGCCGGTGGAGGAGCGGTGGAGGCTTGATGACCAAGAGCCCATGGATGAATAGTCGCATGTGGAGGCTGGAGGAGGTCGACGGTGGATGGACAGTAGCCCGTGGATGCTGGAGGAGGTCGACGGTGGAGATGAACAATATCCCGTGGAGTCTCGTTTTGGAGAAGGCCACACCCCTCCCGATGAACAGGACCCCCGTTTCGACCATAGCGCTCCAACGCAAGTCCGTTTCCTCCGTTTTGCGGGACGCCAGGCCCCTCCCGATGAACAAGATCCTGTTTCGACCATGGCTGGTTGAACACAAGGCCGTTTCCTCTGTTCTGCGGTACGCCAGGCCTAGTTTTGATCGGCTGTTCCGTCCTAGCTGGTTGGCTCCCGATGAACACGACATATTCCGTTGCCTCCCGATGAACACGACACATTCCGTTGCCTCCCCATGAACACGAAGACGATGCAGTTTGTCCGTTCCGACCCAACCATGTACACGAGCCCTGGCCGTCCTTATGCGCGAGTAGGCGTTTGAGACCACGCTCGTATGTACGTACGTGGCCGTATTTACTTTCTTGCACCCTGGCTGCACATAGGTGTACATGCTAAGTGTGCACCTCTACTACGGCATGTGCGCACCTCTACTACGGCACATGCACGCCTCTACTACGACATGTGTCCTAGCTTACATGGCCACGATTCATCGCTGCAGCCTGCAGACACACTAATCGACCAGTATGTACATACACGTTTGCGACCAGAATGACAACACTACGTACGCTTCGACCAGGTGGGTCCTGACTGTCAGGCACTTCCTTGCGTGCGAAGATGTAGCTGGTGGGTCCCAACAGTCAGGGCAAAAATGTTTTTTTTCATGAAATACAGTGGCCCGTCCGGTGGGTCCCTGCTGTCAGGTGGAGGAATCATTATTTTTCATGTAATAAGGAGGCACTTCCTTACTGCGGCCGTGGACCCAGCTGCCAGCCTCTCCACATATAGTACTCTTCCGATGGAAGTCGTTCATTGACCACATTGACCACACCGCGCTGAGAGCACCAAGGCGGTGGACGACGGCGAGGCCTAGGAAGGGGACGACGCGTAGCCGGGGAAGACGCAACAATGGATGTCCACGCGGAGAGGAGTATGAGGGATCACTGGTTCGGTTGCGGTGTGAGGCTGCCATCACCGCAGGTCCTGGCCACCGGTGGGAATAGTAGGGGGCGGTGAGGCCCCCGTGGCAGCACAGCCGACCACGGGAGGCAGGAGCATGCAGCATGACCGGCGCTGCTTTGGGTGACTGGAGCAAGAAGACCAGAGGTTGAAGAAGCACTATGGCCGTTGGATGGACATCGTATGGTCACTGGAGCTAGAATTATTCATATTGACTATGTTGATAAAGCCCTCCTACCCCATCAACTTAGTAGGCCCACAAGTCAGCCTCCCACTATGCTGGGTCCTAGCTAGCAGGGGTGTATTCAGTTTTTTGTGCGCAATAAGGAGGCACTTCCTTGCGTGCGAAGATATAGTTGGTGGGTCAGACCTGTCAGTAGGGGGAACATTTTTTCGCAAAATACAGAGGCCATTCCGGTGGGTCCCAGATGTCAGGTCGAGGAATCATTATTTTGCGCGTAAAAAGGAGACATTTCCTTATGTGCGGTCGTGGACCCAGTTGTCAGCCTCTCCACGTACTGTCCATGTTCAATGGATGTCGTTCGTTGACCATGTTGACCACGGCGTGCCGAGAGCACCAGGGCGGTGGACGATGGGGAGGCCTAGGAAGGGAATGACATGGAGCCAGGGAAGACTCGGCAGTGATTGCCCATGCGGTGGGGAGTACGAGGGTTTACTGGTCCGTCTGTCGTCGCCGGAAAATAACAGGAGGTGTGGGTGAGTAGAGGAATGGCCTGGCCAGCAGTGGGATAGGGCCGGGTGGTGCGGCCTGTGCGGCAGCACAGGTGGCCACGGGATGCGGGAGCAGTCAGTCCCACCGGCGCTGGTTTGGGCGGTTGGAGCAAGAAGATCAGATATTGAAGAAGCAGCATGGCCGTTGGATTAACATCCAATGGTCACTGTTGCTAGAATCGTTTGTGGACTAAGTTGACAAAGCCTTTCGTACACGTCAACCTAGTAGACCCACAAGTCAGCCTCCAAATCTATCCCAAGTAGCATACAACCTGAAATTTCTAGCCAGATTCAAATTAATTTAAAAACTAAACATACCTTAATTTAAATCCAATGAAATTTTACCCGCACAAAAACAATGAAATTTAAAATATCAAAATCCGAAAGAAAAAAGTATTTTCAAACTAATTGCCTGTTTGTTGTATTTTTTTCATTTTACAACCCATTTATTATTACTTATAGCCCATTTTCTAGGCAAAATGCATCCCTCCTCGTCTTGAAAGATTTTCGGCCCAGCAGGGAAGAAAGTAGGCCTATGTTGGTTATTCTGCAAAAAGCAAAATAGCTCGGCTAGCCATTTTCAGAAAGGAAAAAAACAAACTAGGCTGGTCATGTGCTAAACATATGAAATAAAAGCCTGGGCAAGATGGGCCACAACTCCCAAACAACCCAGTCGATACCCTTCTCCGTCCCAAAAAAACAAAATTACTACACATGCTGCTGGGTCCCTACTATCATCCTCACCATGTACAGTCATCTCCTTATTCTTCTTGGTTATTGACCATGTTGACAACACCGGAGGGCGGCGCCACGGCGAGCAAACCAAGGCGGAGGACGATGGTGAGGCCTCGGATGGGAATGGATAGGAGACGGGGAAGATGCGCTGAGTTTTAGGGTGCGATGTGGCCACGATGCATGCGCGGCAGCACAGCCTACCATGGGAGGCAGGAGCAGGCAGTCCCGCCGGCGCTGGTTTGGCTTTGGTGGCTGGAGGAAGAAGAGACTGAAGAAACACGACAGACGTTGAATGTCAATCCAACGGTCAAGGTTGGCACAATCGTTAGTTGACTAAGCTGACACCAAGTAGCATCCTATTTTACATATAGGAAGAAAAGAAAAGCTGGGCTCGTTCGCCTGATAACATTCCCGAAACTGCAACCGTTCGATCTTGCGTCGCAACTAAAACTGCGAGGAAAATGCGTTCGTCTGCCGTCCTCCTCCCAGGGAACGTTCGCCACATAAGTGACTAGCACCCTTGGTTTTCAACTGAGAGGTCTTGGGATCGATTCCCAGGAACTCTCAATTTTGTCCTCCTTCCTTCCTAGCAAAAAAAGAAAGAAAATCGAAGACTTGAGAAGGCGTACAGTACAAGCTAGTGTACCAGTAAAAAGACATTGCTAAGTTTTAGAAAAAAGAGAGACGTGCTCCTGTAGCTAGTTCGAATCCAAACCTAGACTATGACTATATATGGTGCTATGCTTACTCTGCCTAGCATGAGAAGCTCTGGCCGGTTGCTCATTGCAGCCCGCTTCCATTGGTGTGGTGCCACTGTTGTAAATCACACAGAGTCATCCGTCGCGTCTCAACAACAATCATCAACCCTGGCCGAGTCTTCTACAAATGCCCGAATCATGGGGTACTAATATGTTTAAGTGTTGTTCTCCTGCTTTGAGTTGCTGATTTTTTTAATAGTTTGGTTGATGATCTTCCAATTTGATTCATGTAGAAAAGGGAAGATTCATGTGATTTGTATTTCTGGGAAGTTGCTGATGTGGGGGAATGCAACTATGCTGATTATTTAGTTAGCCGAGGAATCCCAATACCAGCAAGTTGGGGTGTTGGACAAGTAACTGAAGGAATGACAGACGAGGAAGATGCAGAGTAGAGTGTTAAAGATGGAGTTCCTATGATCATGGCCAAGCAACAGCTGTTGAACGGCCTTGACAGTAATGAGGAGATGAAAGAGCTTGTGAAGATAATGGGAAAAATCGATGTGCTCTGTAGGATGATTGTCTCTTTATTTGCAGTGTATGTAACACTTGTGATGTATTCAGTGGCTATGGCATGAGCACTTTGCTGAAACTAGTAATGAATGAAACCTGTGTAGCAGGCTGGGCATAGTGTTGCGAACATCTAATGATTTCTATTAACGGAAATTGGGGGTATCCCCTTTTGCTCATAAAATAAATAGCAGAGGCGCTTTTGGTAATGAATGAATAAATTAGCAGAGGCCCTGTCGGGTCAGCTTTGTTCCCATTCAAAGACGTCGAGCAAATTGCAGTCCAACATCAAGCTATGTCATCAAATTCAAGTTTCACAGAAAAATATGAGTACAACTAAACAACAATGTCATCATGTTCTAGTCGCCATGCAATCACCAAACACAAATCAACATACATAACAAGTGATGTTCTCACAAGAAAATACTAAACAACACGTTCATCAGGTTTCCGTTGTCATAGCAAACACAATTTCACATAGGAGATAAAAAACGTCTTCTGACAGGAAAATACGACAAAAGCAATCTAATCATCATCCGCAGCACCAGCGTCAACATCTTCGCCATGTGTATCAGTCTGAATCGTAATTCCCGAGAGTGTCATCTTCTTCTTCATCCTCAATGTCCTCGAACGTTGGCTTCTTCTTGATCAACTCTTGTATGTCCATAGCACGACAGGAAATCTTTTCACCAGCGTCATTGACGTGATGGTTCTCAAAGATATTAGGAACATCTGTGGAATCTTGTACATCTGGTGTAGTGTAAGCATCATCTTGTTGTGCAACTTCATTAAATGAATTCCTCTACTCAAACCTTTGCAATCCTCTCCAGTCATTGCTACATGCAAATGTGTCTTCCAAGAAAAATATCTGTGTTGCTTGATTTGCCAAAATAAAAGGCTTGTTGGTATGGTACGCCGCCTTGACATTGATGGATTTGAAATAATCATTAGCTCTGGGTTTTGCGATCCTGGAAAACAGGTTATACCAACGACAGCACAACAGAACAACACACCAATGATCCTCGAAACTCAAGATGTACTGCAACTAAACAATGTATGTTATGTTAGCATACATTTCAGTTGTCTCTCTGTCGTACGTATCCGTGCTCATGATGGGACTGTTTTGTGTCTTCCTGCCTTCGTCGCGTGCAAGGGTGTTGTAGCGCACATCTCCAACAACTCAAGATTCATAATGTCTTACCCGAGTATCAATACCCATTGCTAGTGCGTAAAGGGCATTATAAACTACCTGCCCATCCTCCCGCATCTTCTTAACCTATGGTTAGAAAATAGACAAGCTGACCGTCTTATGTACTCAATATATTAAAAAAAATTGATAGTGCAATTCAAAAGCTTACATGGCTCTTGAACCATTTCGGCAATCTTTCCATAACCAGTTTGTCAATGTTTCTTGGATTTTGCGGCAGTAAATCCTTTTTGTAGATGCTGCAGAACATAGTGATCGCGTCAAACATCTAAATATATAAGAATGTGTTGCAAGTTTAGTAGATTACGATGTATAAGCTGCAGTACTTAGCAATTACTTGATATATGGTAGTATCTCAAGACAGTTATTCAACACATACCAAACCATTTTGTCCAAATATTTAGGTTTGTCCTCTTGTCGACTCTTCCTTGTAACTCGAACAGAATAATCGAAAACATTGAGCCCGGGATTGTCTTCACCCACCTCTTTGCTAAGCTGATCAATTGTTTCAATGTATTTTGAGCAGAATGTTAGCGTTTCTGTAGCAATGTACGCCTCTGCAATGGAACCCTCGGGTCTAGCTCTGTTCCTAACATAGCCCTTGAAAGTGCCTAGCCGCCTTTCAATAGGGTACATCCAGCCATACTGCACTGGACCTCTAAGTAGTGCCTCATCAGGTAGATGAACAGCTAAATGCACCATCACATCAAAGAAGGCTGGAGGATATATCTTCTCAAGATTGCATTGGTTAGTTGGTATCTTGTCTCTAAGACGATCCAAAGCATCTATCCTGATATTTCTACCGCAAAGTTCACTGAAGAATTGTCCCAACTCTGCAACTGCTCTGTATAAGTCAGGGCGGCCCAATCCTCTAAGGATAAGAGGTAAAATCCTTTGAAGTAGGACGTGGCAGTCATGAGTTTTCAACCCTTGTACCTTGTTTCCATCTGCACTGACTCTCCTTTCAGTGTTGGATGCCAATCCATGTGGGAATCTCACACGTGATAGGACCTCGCAGAAGTCTTTTCTTTTTAGCTTGTCCAAGACGTACACAACTGGTGCCATATCCCATGGTTTACCTTCATCTTCCACCTGGAAATCCTTTCTGATACCCAAGTGTGTGAAATCAATCCTAGATTTTAAGGTATCTTTCGTCTTGCCTTCAATATTAAGAAGTGTGCCGATAATGCTGTCACATAGGTTTTTCTCAATGTGCATCACAACAATATTATGCAGCAGATCCAAATCTTTCCAATACTCCAAGTCCCACAAAGTGGACCTATGTGTAAACAATAATGTCTCTTCTGCCCTGCCATGCTTCCTTTTCCCACTACCATTACCAGGATGGTTTCCTGGTGTAATATGCCTGACCTTCTCTAATTCCACTTGCAACTCATCGGTGGTGAGCCGCTTTGGCGCATCATGGTTTTCATGCTTTGCATTGAACACATGTCTTCGGTATTTTGTAGGATGCGGCTTGTCCTTGGCAAGGAAATAGCGGTGTCCAATGTAATAGATCTTGCTAAGTATTGGTATGATAGCAGATTCCTGTCACGGCGAACACATGCATTGTAACCATGTGTCGTTTGCCCTGACATAGTGCCCAAAGCCAGATAATTATGGATGCACCAAATTATAACAGAACGCAGAAAGAAATCAGCTGGTGGGCTGCTATATAGGTCTCGAGTGAGAACACCCCTCCATAGCTATTGAAGTTCCTCCAAAAGAAGCTCCATGAATAAATCAAAATCCTTTCCAAGACATTTTGGACCTAGGATGAGCAAGGCCATCATGTAGTTTGATTCTTTAGTGCAGACATTTGGAGGCATGTTGTAAGAGATAACAAGCACTGGCCACATGCTATATGTGGCTCTCTGGTGGCCAAATGGGTTAAATCCATCTAAAGCTAAGCCTAGTCTAATGTTTCTTGGGCCAACAACAAAAAATTTGTGTTTCTGATTGAGGCTTTTCCACTCACTACCATGAGATGGATGGCTCATTACATTTTGATCTCTGTACTCCTGGTTCCTAGAATGCCACAGTACATCCTCTCTTGTTTCAGCATCATGAAACAACCTCTGCAATCTTGGTATAATTAGAAAATGTCTCAGAACATTATGAAGAATCCTCTTCACAGCATCGCCATCTTTCCATCTTGATGATTTGTATTTCAGGCATTCACTTAATTTGGCATAATCCTTCTATAACTGTAGGTGTGTGTCAGCTCAGACGCATCTAGGAAAGATTTGCGGAAACTAGCCAACATCGCATCAAATGATTTGTTGGTCATCCGCTCAGATGGCTTCACCTAAAGAAAGGTGACCATAGCTAAGAATACTGACAGCTTATTTCCTAGGGTGACAACCACGTTGCATTGTTCCAACATGCGAGCCCACCGTGTTTTCTTCTGCAGGTGAAAGTTCACGAAATGCGCGATCATTTCGTAGCATTGTTTCAATGTTGGTCAAACTCACTGGCTCCACCACCACCACCTCCTCCTCCTCTTCCACCTGAGCATCAGCCAGATCAAAATGGTGATCTACTACTTCCACGTAGTCAGTAACATTGACATTCATAGCTTCACCATGATGAACCCACCTAGTATATGTGACCGACATCCCATAAAAGTGTAGATGATTTTTCATAGTTGATTGGGGTCTTGTAACTGAATTCATACAACTGCTACATGGGTAGAGCACATCTAATTTCGGACCACCGTACTCAACTCTGATAAAGTTCAGGAAGTTTTCAACTCCCTCGACATATGCAGTGGAGAATCTTCGAGCAGAAGTAATCCAAGTCTTGTCCATTTGTCAGACATACAAATTAGTTCTTCTACTAGATATTATAGGAGAAACATATATGCTTTTTTATGAAGTCCAGAAAAAAATACCTAGGTCGATGTCTAAAGCTATGGCAAAATATTTGAACGAGCAGATCTAAGTAACGAAATATATGTAAAGCTAATTCAGCAAACATATTTGAGTGCTAAATTATGGTAGGCTGTTTTAGCAGTTAATGAGGACGAGCACACAGCCATCAAACTATAGAAGACCATCGCAGCAACAAAGATCGAGTATAAAATGGTGTAGATCTATTTCACCTAACAGATTGGCTACTAGACCATGGCAATCTATGTCACAATAAATATATGGCAGGATATTTTAGCAACTAATCAGGCTTGGCATGCCATCTTAGCTAAGTAGATTGAGTGCAGAACAGGGCAAAGAAGCTTCTTAAGCAGAGCATATTGACTGTAAACTACTTCGGCAAATAGTGAGATTAACAGTGTCTATCAGCTAACATTCAGTGCTACAACGACATGCACGGGGCCTCGGTCTAGAATGCGCGTACTATGGGAGAAGCTGACCACCGTGCATCTCCACGCGAACGTCGCCAGCAGTGGCGTCGCTGACTGCCATGCGCCTCCACAAGAACGTTGCTAGCGGTGGCGGCGCGGCTAGATGACGGAAGTCTATGAGAGCGTACTATGGGAGCGAGGGGATCGCCGTGTGTCCCCTCGATGAACCACGACGCCGATGTATCCGCGCGGCGGGGAGGGTGGCTTTGGCGGAGTGGATGGAGTGGAGGGGGAGGGGGGAGGGGGTTTGGGGAATATTATTGGCTAGTTGGCCGAAGGGCGGTTAAATTTGGGCTTTAGGGGGCATTTTCGCACGATGGGCGGGGAGGGGGGTGGCGCATGGTCGGTTTCTCCAAGTGCAGTCCCACATGTCAATGAAGAGGCAAGTCGAAGCGCGTTCTATTTGCGTGAGCCATTTGCAGGACCGAACGTGTGTGGGGTGTAATGCGACCGTGACAGGGGTGTTGTGAGTGTACTGTTGGGGAACGCAGTATTTCAAAAAATTTACCTACGATCACGCAAGATCTATCTATGTGATGCATAGCAACGAGCGGGGAGAGTGTGTCCACGTACCCTCGTAGAACAAAAGCGGAAGCGTTTAGTAACGCGGTTGATGTAGTCGAACGTCTTCATGATCCAACCAATCCAAGTACCAAACGCATGGCACCTCCGTGATCTGCACAGGTTCAACTCGGCGACGTCCCTCGTACTCTTGATCCGGCTGAGGCCGAGGGAGAGTTTCGTTAGCATGACAGCGTGATGACAGTGATGATGAAGTTACCGATGCAGGGCTTCGCCTAAGCACTACAATGATATGACCGAGGTGAAAATATGTGGAGGGGGCACCCACACGGCTAAGACAAATGTCAACTTGTGTGTCTATGGGGTGCCCCCTCCCCCGTATATAAAGGAGGGGAGGAGGGGAGGGCCGACCCTCTCTATGGCGCGCCCAAGGGGGAGTCCTACTCCAAGTAGGAGTAGGTTTCCCCCCTTTCCCTAGTTGGAGTAGGAGAAGAAGGAAGAGGGAAAGAGAGGGAAGGAAAGGGGGGGGCGCCCTCCACTTGGCCGCCTCCTCCTCTCTCCCACTAAGGCCCAATAAGGCCCACTGACTCCTGAGGGGGTTCCGGTAACCCCCCGGGACTCCAGTAAATGCCCGAACTCACTCGGAACCATTCCGATGTCCAAACATAGCCTTCCAATATATCGATCTTTATGTATCGACCATATCAAGACTCCTCGTCATGTACGTGATCACATCCGGGACACCGAACTACCTTTGGTACATCAAAACACATAAACTCATAATACCGATTGTCATTGAACGTTAAGCGTGCGGACCCTACGGTTTCGAGAACTACGTAGACATGACCGAGACTCACTTCTGGTCAATAAATAATAGTGGAACCTGGATGCTCATATTGGTTCCTACATATTCTACAAAGATCTTTAAAGGTCAAACCGCATAACAACATACGTTGTTCCCTTTGTGATCGGGATGTTACTTGCCCGAGATTCGATCGTAGGTATCTCAATACCTAGTTCAATCTCGTTACCGGCAAGTCTCTTTACTCGTTCCGTAATACATCATCGCGCAAGTAACTCATTACTCACATTGCTTGCAAGGCTTACTGTGATGTGCATTACCGAGAGGGCCCAGAGATACATCCCCGACAATCGGAGTGACAAATCCTAATCTCGATCTATGCCAAGTCAACAAACACCATCGGAGACAACTATAGAGCATCTTTATTATCACCCAGTTACATTGTGACGTTTGATAGCACACTATGTGTTCCTCCGGTATTCGGGAGTTGCATAATCACATAGTCATAGGAACATGTATAAGTTATGCAGAAAGCAATAGCAATAAACTAAATGATCATAGTGCTATGCTAACGGATGGGTCAAGTCAATTACATCATTCACTAATGATGTGATCCCATTCATCAAATGACAACTCTTGTCCACGGCTCAGAAACTTAACCATCTTTGATTAATGAGCTAGTCAAGTAGAGGCATACTAGTGACACTCTGTTTGTCTATGTATTCACACATGTACTAAGTTTCCGGTTAATACAATTCTAGCATGAATAGTAAACATTTATCATGATATAAGGAAATATAAATAACAATTTTATTATTGCCTCTAGTGCATATTTCCGTCATGTACCATGAGGGAGTCCTGGATTAGGGGGTCTCCGGACAGCCGGACTATATCCTTTGGCCGGACTGTTGGACTACGAAGATACAAGATTGAAGACTTCGTCCCGTGTCCGGATGGGACTCTCCTTGGCGTGGAAGGCAAGCTTGGCAATACGTATATGTAGATCCCCTTCCTTGTAACTGACTCTGTGTAACCCTAGCCCCTCCGGTGTCTATATAAACTGGAGGGTTTAGTCCGTAGGATAACAACAATCATACCATAGGCTAGCTTCTAGGGTTTAGCCTCTACGATATCGTGGTAGATCTACTCTTGTAATACTCATATCATCAATATCAATCAAGCAGGAAGTAGGGTATTACCTCCATCGAGAGGACCCGAACCTGGGTAAACATCGTGTCCCCCGCCTCCTATTACCATCAGCCTTAGACGCACAGTTCGGGACCCCCTACCCGAGATCTGCCAGTTTTGACACCGACATTAGTGCTTTCATTGAGAGTTCCACTGTGCCGTCACCGTAAGGCTTGATGGCTCCTTCGATATTCGGTAACGATGCGGTCCTGGGTGAGGTTTTCCTTCCCAGAGAGATCTTCGTATTCGGCGGCTTCGCACTGCGGGCCAACTCGCTTGGCCATCTGGAGCAGATCGAGAGCTACACCCTGGCCATCAGGTCAGGTTCAGAAACTTAAACTACACTACCGATATCGGCGGAGACTTGATCTTCGACGGATTCGAGCCCATGTCAGGTGCGCCGCACAATCACGACGAGCATGACGTAACTCTGCCGTCTGACAGTTTTCGGGAGATCACACCTACAACTACTCCGGCCCTCAATCCGGAGCAAATTGCGCCATCCGAGGACGGGGGGATAGACCCCGCCATGGAGGCCGCGCTCTGAGTGGCGATGGAGCCGGATACTAACTTCACCCCTTACGAGAGTCGTGTTACCGAACCACTGGATTCGTCTCCGTCCACGGACTCTAAGCCGCCTGCGTCCGTGCCTATCGAATCCGATTGGGCGCCGATCATGGAGTTCACCTCCGCGGATATCTTTTAGCACTCACCTTTTGGCGACGTGCTAAATTCATTACGGTCTCTCTCCTTGTCAAGAGATCCTTGACCGAACTATGTCTGGCTAGAATGGGATGCAGACGACGAAGTAATTCGCTCCTCACCCACCACCCACTTAGTAGCCTCTGTCGACAATTTAACCAACATGCTCGATTTCGACTCCGAACACATCGACGGCACGGACGACGATGCAGAAGAGGAACAGGAACCAGTGCCCACAGGGCGCTGGACAGCCACTTCCCCACATGACATATACATGCTGGATACACCCAAAGAAAACAATAGATGAAGAACGGCAGGATGCAGTAAAGAATAGCTCCCTCGAGAAGCAAGCAAAGCGTCGGCATAGGCGCCGTTCAAAATCCCGCCTCGGCAAAAACAGCAATAACAACGCAAGAGAAAATAACACTCCAGTTGACTCCAAAGGAAACGACGACCACATTGACCCAGCGGTAGAGCACGATGAAACTGCAAACGACAAACATAGTACGGATCCGATGTCCGAACACAGCGACGCCGAGGATAAACCTCATCAACCCCCCTTTGGGGAGGAAAATAGTCCGGACGAAGATGCACACATCATCTTGGAAAGGCACTTGGAACAAGAGAACCTCCGCAGAAGGCTTATTGCCACAGCGAGGAGTCTGAAGAAGCAGAAGCAAAGGCTTAAGGACGCACAAAATATGCTCAACAGCAGGTGGCACAAAGTGCCCGACAACGAAGAAAAGTATGGTGGAAGTTACCACACCAAGAGCTATCCAAAGCGCAAGCTATTACCTGAATTCGATGATGAGGCCTTAGAGCCCACACAGCCGAAAAATAAAACGGCCAACCGGCCGGATCAACCACCTTGTGGCTGCAATAGAGTGGCTAACCAGGCCGCACATAAGTCAACACATGATCTACGTGAGGACTTGTGCCAAAAATCCAGTATGACCAGATCCATCTATGGATCTAGGAAGCGCGCTCCAGCACAAAATCAAAACCGAATAATACAACCGTCCGAACGCCATGATAGATCCAAATACATGGGTGCCGCACACCCGCTATGTTTCACCGATGAGGTGCTGGACCATGAATTTCTAGATGGATTCAAACCAATGAACATAGAGGCGTACGAAGGGACCACAGACCCTGGGGTCTGGATTGAGGACTTTATCCTCCATATCCATATGGCTCATGGAGACGATCTCCATGCCATAAAGTACTTTCCCCTCATGCTTAAAGGACCAGCTCAGCACTGGCTGAAAAGCCTCCCCGAAAACTCAATTGGAAGTTGGGAGGAGCTCGAGGATGCTTTTCGGGCTAATTTTCAAGGGACCTATGTCCGACCTTTGGATGCAGACGATTTAAGTCATGTAATTCACTAGCCCGGAGAGTCAGCCCGAAAGCTTTGGAACATGTTTCTCACCAAGAAGAACCAAATCATCGACTGCCCGGACGCCGAAGCCTTAGCAGCTTTCAAGCACAGCGTCCGAGACAAATGGCTTGCCAGACACCTCGGCCAAGAAAAACCGAGAACAATGGTAGCCCTGACAAGCCTCATGACCCGCTTTTGCACGGGCGAAGATAGATGGTTAGCCCGCAATAGCACCAACGACCCAAGCACATCCGAAGTTAGGGATGGCAATGGAAAACCACGACGCAGTAAAAGCAAGAGTCGAAATAAAGAAGACAGCCCAGATAATACGGCGGCAAACGCCGGATTCAGGGGCTCTCGACCAGGTCAGCGGAAAAATCCTTTCAAAGGCAGCAGAGATGGACCGTCTAGCCTAAACAAGATTCTAGACAAACTATGTCAGATTCATGGCACCCCCGATAAACCTGCAAATCACACCCACAGAGAATGTTGGGTCTTCAAGAAGGCCGGTAAGCTAAATGTCGAACACAAGGGGAGGGAGACACCAAACGAAGAGGAGGACGAACCTCGCGAGCAAAGCACTGGAGGACAGAAAAAATTCCCACCAGAGGTTAAAACAATAAACATGCACTCCGAGACATATGCGCCGTAGAGCCCGTCACCCTTAAGTTCAACCCCTGGTTGGCCTGCCCGATCACTTTTGATCGCAGGGATCACCCAACAAGCATCCGGCATGAAGGATTGGCTGCCTTGGTGTTAGACCCAATAATAAACAGACACCATCTCACACGAGTCCTTATGGACAGCGGAAGTGGTCTAAATTTGATATATCAGGACACAGTTCGCAAAATGGGGATAGACCGGACAAAAATCAGCCATAATAATACTATCTTCAAGGGAGTAATACCAGGCCCAGAGGCCTGCTCCACAGGCTATCTCATACTAGAGGTTGTATTCGGTTCACCCGACAACTACTGAAGTGAGAAGTTAGACTTCGACATTGCTCCATTCCGAAGCGGCTATCAAGCACTACTCGGAAGGACAGCTTTCGCTCGTTTTAATGCGGTACCACATTACGCTCCTCTTAAGCTTAAGATGCCTGGTCAACGTGGCACCATCACAGTTAGTGGAAATATTAAGCGTTCTCTACGCGCGGAAGAACGTGCGGCGGCTTGAACAGCCGAGCACTAGACGGCCACACCAACCAGAATAAATGGCAGGTCGTCAAGACCGCAGACATGGTTAGACGAGTCCGGTGCATCACTAGATATACCTGAGATTGGTTTGATGGTTAAACCCTCATAGAGAGTACCAGGGGCTTCCCCCGTGTAATTAGAGCTAGTTCGGCTCAGCTTGACTTATCTTGAATTTTAATGGTTTATCGAGAACAACCAATTTTTTGGCACGACAACTTTCACCTAAGTTCTTCTCTTTTACAAATGACAATCATGCTACACCCGTCCAGGACATGGCACAACGGAGACACAGGCGCAGGCGTGCAGCCGGGACCCGCTCAAGGTTTTCTTTTCATATTAAGACCCTGCGTAAACCTTTTTTACTGTCTCTTGTTGTTCACATCCTCCGGATACTCAATACAACCGAGAAGGATCCTGGTGTTGTTGGCATTTCACCATGTCAGAATATTGCACGTACCTGGACACTCAGGGTTTATTATTAAGGGCATTGTTCAGCCCGACATATGTTATAAAGACCGAATACCTTAGGGAGAGTTCGGCGTTGCGAGTTTGGCCTTATATGCATCAGCTCCGAATCATGTCTTTTGTCAAATGTTGGGTTTGCCCTGCTCCCGTGTTTTGCTACCTTACGTTCCGCTCTATCGGCTAAGGCGGCACCGGGAGAACTACTGCGATTGTGCCCTGGTTCATCCGGATGAGCACCTCAGTAGAGAAAGCCGAAAACTGACTCTCATGATAAAGCGCGAGACTGGTCAACCACTCGATGACTTAGCAGAATCTTCGGGATTCCTCCGCATTAACGAAGGGCCATTTCCCGGTCATGTACATACGCGCACCGTATTCGGATGAGCGCAGAGGTAACAGGGGCTATATAGTAGTCACACCATCAAACTCCTGTGGCTAAGCGAAAGTATTAAAGCAATATAGTCCGATTGCCTCGTTCCCTGCGCTACCACCTCCTTAATGGACCAAGATGTTGGATCAAGTGTGAATACGCGTTTTTTGTGAACACCCCCACATTATATGCGTGGGGCCTGAAGCTGACGACTGCAAACTTTCAGGTTATATACATATATACATAAATGGCCGCACAGGAGGCATCACAATACTTTCAGGCAAAAGTATTAACACAACTTTATAATTCAATAAAACATTGATTTTGCAATCGGAATACATGTCACTAGAACATAATATTCTTCGAGCACTGAGCCTCTATTGAACGAGCGCCTTCAAGGACTTCTTGAAAGTAGTGCTCGGCAGATACTCGGGCTATGGCCGAACTCTGGGTTGCAATAGCGGAGGCCTCCATCTCTGCCCAGTATGTTTTGACACGGGAAAGTGCCATACGCGCACCCTCTATGCATGCCGACCACTTCATAGCATCGATGTGCGGAACAACACCAAGGAACTATTGCACTAAACTAAAATAACTATTCAGCCTTGGCCCTTCCGGCCGTAGATGATCCACAACAAACCTCATGGCAAGCCCGGAGAACCTATGGAGCTCGGCCCACTCGGCCATTCGCTCATTCAACAAATGCGCACGCACTGGAACATGGAACTGTGACTAGAATAGCCTTTCCACTTCACGATCTCTTTGATCCTTGAAGTACTCGGCCACATCAGCAGCACTGGCTGCCAAATCCACGTATGCATCTGCAGAACTCCAAAGTTAATCAAGAGGGGCATACTTCGGATCTCCGAACTTCGTACGCAACAAAAAGGGCTTCCCAGCCGCGATATCTCCAGCTTGACGCAGCTCCTCCTTCGTCGCTCTGATTTTAGAGCGGGCTTCCTTGGCTGCTATCATGGACTTCTCTAGGTCCGCCGCCTTCGCTCGGCTTTCTTTTTCAAGAAGCTGGTAACGGTCGGCGGCATCTTTCAACTCAACGGCCATCTTTGCTATTTTTTCCTTGCTTTGGCAATGTGCAGCCTGTTCGGCCCTCAGCACTTCGCCCACCTTTAGAGCGGCCGCATCACTATTCCTGGCTTGTTTCTTGGCTTGGGCAAGTTCCGCCCGAAGTGTCTCCATGGCGGCAGCTCCATCTGCAGTCACAGCATATTAAAGATACTAGCATCATGCTCCTCTTACTATGTGTTTATCACCAGAGAAATCACATACCCTGTGCCTCGTCGAGCCGCTTATTGACAAGCATGATGTCAGCATCTGCCGCATCAAGTTGCCGCTTCAGCTCGGCAAACTCACCAGTCCGGCTAGCCACCGGACCTTCAGCCACCTGCACATGAAGGCAGCCTGATTATTACTTGGGACTATGATCCTCTGTTTGCCGCCGTTCTCAATGGCAACCAGAGTATCAGGGGCTACTATCAGCATAGGGCACACCTAACGTGTGTGGTACTGTCAAAAACATACACTATTTCACATACCTCAAAGCCTTTCAGCAGACTCATAAAAGCTTCATGCAACCCGCTTTCAGCGGATGAAATCCTCTGAACCACCGTACCCATTAGCGTACGATGTGCTAATGAGATAGCCGCTTGCTCCAGAAGATCCTTCAGTGCGTCCGATCGCACACCGGACGGTTCTGGACTCTTTCTGTTGCTCTCTTTAGGAGCCGGATACTGAGGACTTCAGGTGGCCGAAGAATTACCCTCTGGCCTCGGCGGATCAGGAGAAATCCTCCGTGATGACACCTCAAGGTCGCCCGCCTCATGAGGCGGGGAGGCATGGGGAGATGTTTCGCTCTCCATCATCTCCGGAAGAAAATCCCCCGAAGATGAACTCTGTCAAGAAGGGCTACGATTCGAACTACAAGATATATGCTTCGGTTATTGTCCTCAGAAGTAAAGCAGGGCATTTTTATTATTTAATGCCTTTTGTTTACTTACAGCTCGGTGGAGGGCTGACCCACTTGCGGGCGCTATGCGGCAAGGGTACCTTCCGAGGCAGGACCCTCTGGCGAAGATTTCTTCCCGCGTTTGGAAACCTTTGTTTCCGGGTCTTCAGAGGTGGTTCTCTTCCTTCCTTGGGGAGAGGGAATTTCAGACTCTTCTCCCCGATTACCCTCCTTCACGGAGGCGCTAATTCCCCCAGTTTGGATGAATAATGAGTGAGGCACGCTTTCAGCCTCTTTGTTCCCCTCTTTATCTTCCCCTGAGGGCGCCTGATAAGGTGCCCGCTCGAGCATTCTAGCTAGTACTGGATCTGCTGAGCCTTCGGGAAGGGGGGCCGAACACCTAATCATCTTCGCCTTTGTTACCCAGTCCTAGTCGAGGATCGACTTTTTAGAATGATGTTGTGATAAATAAAAAAACAACGTGTTCGGCCACGGGATTACTTACTTGGGTATCTGGACGATTGCAGCTCAGACCCGCATCCTCGATGGTGTCCGGACACCTTATTTGTGGTCCGAAGAACAATTTGTACGTCTCTTCGAGCGTCATGCCGAGGAAGTGCTGAATAGTTAGCGGTCCTTCCGGGTTGAACTCCCACATACAGAGGGGTCGACGTTTGCAAGGCGGGACTTGACGAACTAGCATGACTTGCATTACCGTGGCCAGGCTGACATCTCTCTCGAGGAGATCTCGGATGCGACTCTGCAATATTGGCACATCATTTACTGGCCCCCAGTCCAGCCCCTTGTTGAGCCATGACGTCAGTTGTGGTGGGGGGCCCGAGCGAAAGGCAGGGGCGGCTACCCACTTGGTACCCTGGGGAGCTGTGATATAAAACCACTCCCGTTGCCATAAATTGGACACCTCTAGGAAGGAACCCTCTGGCCATGGAACATCAACGCTTTTGCTTATTTCGGCACCTCCGCACTCTGCGTGTCGCCCGTCGATCATCTTCAGCTTCACATTGAAAGTCTTGAGCCACAGGCCGAAGTGGGGGGTAATACGGAGGAAGGCCTCACACATGACGATGAATGACGAGATGTGAAGGAGGGAATCCGGGTCCAGGTCATGGAAATCCAGCCCATAATAGAACATGAGCCCCCTAACAAAGGGATCCAGAGCGAGGCCTAGCCCTCGGAGGAAGTGAGAGATGAATACAACGCTCTCGACGGATTCGGGAGTGGGAATGACCTGCCATCGAGCAGGCAGCCTGTGCGAGATTTCGTCGGTCAAATACCTGGCCTCTCTTAGCTTCTTTATGTCTTCCTCTGTGACAGAGGAAGGCATCCACCGACCATGAAGGTTGGATCCGGACATGGTTGAAGGTCTGAGGCGCATGACCTGAGCCTTGGGTGTTGGAACTTGAGGCGGGGGAAGGATTCGATTGAGTACGAGAGGGAAAAAAGGACAGGCCTTGGCCTCTTTATAAAGAGGGTGAATATCAAGCGTCCTCCCCGTGGCCATTTGGGACTTGCCTAAAATCGAGGAGTTATACCAACGGGCACGATTGGGTTACCCACGTCCGTATTGATGAGAATCCCTTAATAAGGGGGCCACGATCTCTGCTTCGACAAGATGTGTCAAGAAAACTGCCTCGAGATATGTGCAGTGCTACTTGAGAAAAATGGTTCGAATAATGACCGGTCCATGGCATGATATCATGTTGCTAAACGTGTCAGCAGATTAGATTTGTGGAAATATTATTCTCTCTACCGAGGTATGTGGAACTTGTTTTGTAGAGCCGGACACTATCCTTGTGTTCAAAATCTTCTACGGAGTATTCGGAGGAAGAACCCGCCTTGCAATGCCGAAGAAAAATCTGCGCGTCGGACTCATCATCATTGAAGCCTGGTTCAGGGGCTACTGAGGGAGTCCTGGATTAGGGGGTCTCCGGACAGCCGGACTATATCCTTTGGCCGGACTATTGGACTATGAAGATGCAAGATTGTAGACTTCGTCCCGTGTCCGGATGGGACTCTCCTTGGCGTGGAAGGCAAGCTTGGCAATACGGATATGTAGATCTCCTTCCTTGTAACCGACTATGTGTAACCCTAGCCCCCTCCGGTGTCTATATAAACTGGAGGGTTTAGTCCGTAGGACAACAACAAGCATAACATAGGCTAGCTTCTAGGGTTTAGCCTCTACGATCTCGTGGTAGATCAACTCTTGTAATACTCATATCATCAAGATCAATCAAGCAGGAAGTAGGGTATTACCTCCATCGAGAGGGCCCGAACTTGGGTAAAGATCGTGTTCCCGACCTCCTATTACCATCCGCCTTAGACGCACAGTTCGGGACCCCCTACCCGAGATCCGCCGGTTTTGACACCGACATACTGCCTTTTTTCCTTTTAAACTAGGTGCTTCGCCCCCTCAAAAAGAAACTTGGTGCTTCACGCGATCCATCGATACTACTACCAGTAATCCGGCAATCCCGACTAAAACGGCGCGGCCGGGTCTTGTTCCGCGCGATATGCTGGGAGGTTCGCTTAGTTGGGTTTTTTTAGGACGAGTAATGCTACACCTACGTAATCCCACTTACGTAATTAACATAATGTGAAACATGTGAGCTATTGATTATAGATTGGGGGAGGGCCCCACCACCATGAAAATCAGGGAGGAGAGAGAGAGGCAGTTTACGTTAAAAAAATATAAATAACAACTTTATTATTGCCTCTAGGGCATATTTCCTTCAGTCTCCCACTTGCACTAGAGTCAATAATCTAGATTACATTGTAATGATTCTAACACCCATGGAGTCTTGGTGTTGATCATGATTGGTTCGTGAGAGAGGCTTAGACAAAGGGGCGGCAACATTCAGATCTGTATGTATCTTGCAAATTTCTATGTCTCCCTCCTTCACTTGATCGCGGATGGAATTGAAGCTTCTCTTGATGTGCTTGGATCTCTTGTGAAATCTGGATTCCTTTGCCAAGGCAATTGCAACAGTATTGTCACAAAAGATTTTCATTGGACCCGATGCACTAGATATGACACCTAGACCGGATATGAACTCCTTCATCCAGACTCCTTCACTTGCTGCTTCTGAAGCAGCTGTGTACTCCGCTTCACACATAGATCCCGCCACGACGCTCTGCTTGGAACTATACCAACTGATAGCTCCATCATTCAATATAAATACATATCTGGTTCGTGACTTTCAGTCATCCGGATCAGTGTGAAAGCTTGCATCGACGTAACCGTTTACGACGAGCTCTTTGTGACCTCCATAAACGAGAAACATATCCTTAGTCCTTTTCAGGTATTTCAGGGTGTTCTTGACCGCTGTCCAGTGATCCACTCTTGGATTACTTTGGTACCTCCTCGCTAAACTAATAGCAAGGCACAAATCAGGTGTGGTACAGAGAATTGCATACATGATAGAACCTATGGCTGAAGCATAGGGAATGACTTTCATTTTCTCTCGATCTTATGTAGTTTTCGGGCATTGTGTCTGACTCAACTTCACACCTTTTAACACAGGCAAGAACCCTTTCTTTGCTTGATCCATTTTGAACTTCCTCAAAATTTTATCAAGGTATGTGCTTTGTGAAAGTCCAATTAAGCGTCTTGATCTATCTCTATAGATCTTGATGACTAATATATAAGCAGCTTCACTGAGGTCTTTCATTGAAAAATTCTCATTCAAGTATCCTTTTATGCTATTCAAAAATTCAGTATCATTTCCAATCAACAATATGTCATCCACATATAATATCAGAAATGCTATAGAGCTCCCACTCACTTTCTTGTAAATACATGCTTCTCCAAACGTCTGTATAAAACCATATGCTTTGATCATACTATGAAAGCGTATATTCCTACTCCGAGAGGCTTGCACTAGTCCATAAATGGATTGCTGGAGCTTGCCCACTTTGTTAGCACTTTTTGGATCGACAAAACCTTCTGGTTGCATCATATACAACTCTTCCTTAAAATATGCATTAAGGAATGCAGTTTTGACATCCATTTGCCAAATTTCATAATCATAAAATGCGGCAATTGCTAACATGATTAGGATGGACTTAAGCATCGCTACGAGTGAGAAGGTCTCATCGTAGTCAACTCCCTGAACTTGTCAAAAACCTTTCGCAACAAGTCGAGCTTTGTAGACAGTAATATTACCGTCTGCGTCAGTCTTCTTCTTGAAGATCCATTTATTCTCTATTGCTTGCCGATCATCGGGCAAGTCAACCAAAGTCCACAATTTGTTCTCATACATGGATCCCATCTCAGATTTCATGGCCTCAAGCCATTTTGTGGAATCTGGGCTCATCATCGCTTCCTCATAGTTCGTAGGTTCGTCATGGTCAAGTAACATGACTTCCAGAATAGGACTACCGTACCACTCTGGTGCGGATCTTACTCTGATTGACCTACGATGTTCGGTAGTAAGTTGATCAGAAGTTTCATGATCATCATCATTAGATTCCTCACTTACTGGTGTAGGAATCACTGGAACTGATTTCTGTGATAAACTACTTTCCAATTAGGGAGCAGGTACAGTTACCTCATCAAGTTCTACTTTCCTCCCACTCACTTCTTTCGAGAGAAACTCCATCTTTAGAAAGGATCCATTCTTAGCAACAAATATCTTGCCTTCGGATCTGTGATAGAAGGTGTATCCAGCAGTCTCTTTTGGGTATCCTACAAAGACACATTTCTCCGACTTGGGTTCGAGCTTATCAAGTTGAAGCTTTTTGTAACATCCCAAATTTTCAATTTGGAATGTTATGCGTAGGTCATTCATGCATATCATATTTTATTTGCTTTTCGTTTCACGATCCTCGAAATTCTAAGGAACTCAAGGACCCTCAGAGAGAGTTGGGGATTTCACGGTTTTCATATTTGAATTTTATCAAATATCGAAATGAGGATCAGTTGTGTTATTGTTTTTCTCTCCGAAAATATTTCATATAAAAATATAAGAGAGGAGATAATATGACTTCTCAAAAATAAATGAAATATAGGAGGAAAATAATTAAAGTCAATTATTTGATTTTATTCGGATTTTATTGCTATTTTATTTGCATAGGAAAAATTTATGCATTTTTCAAAAATTGCATTTTAGGCCAAGAAAATGTTCACCTTGTTCTAAATATTCTATTTAGACGGTGAAAATTTGTTTTGGTATTTTTTGATTTTTTTATTTTTTTTCTCGGATTTCTTTTCGGCGGAATATGTTCAAAAAGAAAAAGAAAAAGAGAAAGCCCGCCGGACCGAACTGGGTCGCGGCCCATCTGGCCCAGCCAGCCCCGCGCCATCGTCGTCTCTAAGCCGGACTCCTCGAGGGAGTCTGAGCCGCCACCGCCGCCATGGCCTCGCTCCCTCCCGCAAGCTGCCTCCCCCTTGAAAAGCTGGACCCGGGCCTGCCTTGGAGCCCCAAGCTGCCACCACCGCCAGCCCCGCCACCTTGCACCGCCGACGCACGCCGCCGCCTGCTGCTTCGCCGCTGCCAAGCCCCTGCCGCGCCGCCCTCCTCCGCCTCGCGCTACACCCCGCCGTCGCCCATGCCGGCGCCCGCTCGCCGCAGCCTCGCCGGAGTTCGCAAATCTCGCCGTTCGGTTTTTTTTTTTGGTTTAGGTAAAAACCGCCGTTTTTTTTAAGAAACCATAGTTATGATTTTTAGACCGATTCGTTGGTTTTCTCGGTTTAGTTTATTCAGCGGACATTTGTCCGTACGTTCGTTTTAACGAATGGTTTTCGCCCGTTAGTCGCAGACAACGAACGTTCGTTCATTAGCCTGTTCGTCCGTTTTTCTTTTTCTCTGGTTTTTTCGTGATTATTTTCGATCGTGATTTCTGATCCGATTTTTGTTTTAGTTTTTCTTTTTGCTCGTTTATCGGAATCAGGCGATTCAAGCGCCTAGATCTTCATCTCGAAGCCCAATTTCCATTTAACCAACTTGAACAAGATTTTGGTACTGCAAAATTTGACTTTAGTCTAGATTAGTAATCGGATCTTCTTTCTTTCGCAGTTTGTGTTTCGTTGCTACTACAAGTATCTAGGTCTCACGGATCATCAGCCAGCAAGTAACACTTTGATCATACCCCTTTATTACCCAGTTTTTGTGCATTAGTTCCAATCCTCAAACACTGCATGATTAGGATGTGATTAACTTATAGGTTTGGGAAGTAGATGATGAGGTAGAACCTATTACCTGTTTTATTATCAAACCCTCGGGAGTTACCTCTACGTTGCTTATTGCTATGCTATGCTCGTAGACGTGGATTGGGTTTGAGTGAATCCATGACAGATGTGAGATTGTTAATTAATGGTTCAACTTAAGGTGGAAACTTTAATACACATCTGGGTGGATTTCTTGTTTGGGCACCTAGAGAATCCAGTGTTGTCCTAGGATATCCCGGAGTACCCGTGTGATCATCTTACGGTCCGCCACCCAGGCTCAAAGGGATCGTAATATTATTCATGCTAGAAACTTCCATGTGCAGCGACAAGCCATTATGGGCTTTGGCATAGTATGAGTAAGTTGTGTGACCTCTTTCAGTGGTGGGCTAGCAGATGTAGAGGGAAAGTAGGTGTAACTGTCCACCCAGAGTAAAGAGTAAATGCTTCTAAAAGACTATGTCTCGGTCATCCGTTTCTCAAACATCATGTAGTGCGAGAAATACGACAGAGGAGATCGAGTCTTGTGGGGAAAAGTGCGCAAACCTCTGCAGAGTGTACAATCTAATCATGGTTAGCCGTGTCCCCGGTTATGGACATCTTGACTATCTAGTACTTGGATTTTCCTATTGTATCTCATCACTCTAAATTAATTTGTTGGGTTAATGAACTACTTTAATTGGGATTGAGTTGGAGGAACCTTCTCAATGATGTTTCAACTACCATGATAGTTAAAATAAAAATTTATTCCTTTGTTGTACGGAAAAATTGGCTTTTTGCAAAAACTCTGTAACCATAGAGCCTCCACCAGGCATATACGCATATAGTGATATCCTATTTATATTCATTTCTCTACTGTGTTATTTGCCAGCATATTCCATGTGCTGACTCGTTTTCGGGCTGCAACATATCACGTTGCAGACTTTTCAGACAAGGAGTAAGGTTCGCTAGGTCATTGCCATGCAGCTCAGCTATGCCATTGGAGTTGATGGAGTCACTTTAACTTCCAAGCCTTCCGTTGTTATCGTATTAGATGGCCTTAAGCCATATTTATTGTAATAAGTTCTCTTTTGGAGACATTCGATGTAATAAGTGTGTGATTGCTACTCTGTTATAAATCCTTCGAGTACTGTGTGTGACAGCATTACCGATCCAGGGACGACACTGAAGCACAGAGACTTGCCCGTTTGAGGTCGGGTCGCTACAAGATGGTATTAGAGCACACGCTGAGTGTAGGACACGACCACTAAGCTAAAGCCTTAGATCACTACTCTCTTCTCATTTCTGACTCCTCCCCATTTTCTACTCTTTAGGAAGGCGGACGCAAGGAACAAGTTTGCACAACCGGATGAAGAAACACCTTTTGGACAACACTTGAAGGAAGTCACTAAGTACTTGAACATTGGAATACCAAGCTTCACTGGGACTTACAATGCCACTTTACCAGAAGAGGAGCGCTGGATGATTCAAGTTCAAGTTCCAGGAAGGACATTCATGCAGTCACTAAGCCCATAGAGTTTTCCTTTAATGCACCACCCTGGAGTCTAGGAAAGAGTATCGCAGCCCACATCACCATGGGATGCATTGGAGAAGTTTACCATAAGGAGCTTAAGGATACTATCTACCAGATTTGTGGGCGCCGAGATGAGCAATGGGAGATAATCAGCACTAGGAAGGATAGATCAATCATAGCTTTCATCCAGGAGTTAAACCAGCACATTCATCGCTAGGAGAATCAGATGTGCACAGGCATGATAGATTTGAAGAAGGCAATGACAAGGATCACCGAGCTTGAAGAAGAACTCAAGTCTACACACGATGGATACGAGGAGGAGATGACGATTCTAGTGGAGATGAATGACGATCTGACAAGGAAGCTAGGAGTATTCATGGGAGACCCCGCGCCAGGAGGAGAAGACGACGAACCTAAGGAGATTCGTCCTGTAGACTACATCATCATCGACGACACCGATTCCGACCCGGATAGTAGTGATGATGACTTTGAAGACGAAGCTGGAGCAGACATCATGGAGTCTTCCACTGATCAAAATTTCTAGATGACCACCAAAACAGTAGTAATAGTCTACCATGTATATAGTGTAGTTTGAGCACTTTTGTAACGATAGTTAGATCGATTTGTATGCCCTTGCTTGCTTGATTGAGTGATATGATTGTGTTTGTCTCATGTGCATATGGGTAGTGTTTTCCTCACTAGACCTCATTCTATTCTACTTCTCTTCCCTCTAAACCCTCAGATGCCTCCGAGACATCACCCCGGATTTACCTTTCCACCAGAGCTCACTCAGCTGATCCAGCAGAAGAATACACTGATGCAGTTGTTAGTTCAAAACTAAGGCAACAACAACAACAACGCATCACCACCGCCACTAGTTGACAACTTAGCCCATTTTCTGAGGTTGCAGCCGCCGGTGTTCTCTAGTAGCACCGAGCCGATAGTGGCAGATGATTGGCTCTGCAGGATTGGAAGGGATTTAACCACTGTAGGATGCACAGATGTTGAGAAGGTGCGATTTTCCGCACATCAGTTGGATGGACCAGCAGCCTCATGGTGGGAGAATTACACTGTCACCTATCCTATAGCCATTGTTACATGGGATCAGTTTCAGCAAGCATTCCGCACAGCCCATGTCTCAACTGGAGCTATGAGCATGAAGAAGCGTGAGTTTCGCAACTTACGCCAAGGGAACTGTACTGTGGGGCAATACGTGGATGAATTTATTAAGCTATATCATTATGCCCCTGATGATGTGGCCATAGATGCCACAAAGCAGGAGAAGTTTATGGAAGGGCTAAATGATGAGATGAGCATGCAGTTGATGGTGGCAACATTCAACAACTACCAGGAGTTGGTAGACAAGGCTCTTATGATTGAAGGGAAGCAGCAGCAAATTGAGAGCCGCAAAAGGAAGTATGGACAAGGAAGGTACAACCCAGGAGCTCACAAGAAGCCTCGATTAACCCCGAACTCGGGAGGACTTGTCCATAACCATGGATGTCATAACCACAATGGAGGGAGTTCTCACAACCACAGTGGCCCCAAGAATGGAAACGAGAACGTAGCAGGTAGTAATCAGAACTGCTCTAACCCAGCCACACCAGCCAAGAAGGACCTAAGTCACAATACTTATTTCAAGTGCAGGAAGAATGGACATTACGTCACTGAGTGCCCTGAAGCGAAGAATGGAAATGGCAATGGAAGCGCTGGGAAGAAGCCCAACCCTTTCAACAGGGGACAAGTGAACCACGTGAACATGGAGGAGGTTGAGGAGCAGCCTGATGCCGTTATTGGTAAGTTATTGGTTAAGTCGTTTACTGCAATCGTTCTTTTTGATACTGGTGCATCGCATTCATACATATCAAGGGTATTCTTGGATAAGTATAAACTGCCCACTAAAGTTCTTAGGACACCTATGCTAGTAACCTCACCCGGAGCTGAGTATATGGCAATCAGTGGATGTTTTCAGATGCCATTAGCCATTGGAAGCCATGTTTTCCCCTCAGAGTTGATAATTTTGGAGTCACAAGGATTGGATGTGATACTGGGAATGGATTTGCTATCGATCTATGGGGGAAACATCGATTGCATGAGTAAGTCAATTTTGCTCACCACCCTAGAGGGAAAAAGGATCATGTATGTATCTAGGCATGCGCCTAGGAGGAGCCAAGTAAAAACCCTCACGGGAGTTGTTCAGGAGGAAGTGCCTGTAGTGAAGGATTACCCAGATGTTTTTCCAGAGGAGTTACCAGGCATGCCACCAGATCGAGACATCGAGTTTTTGATAGAGCTATTGCGAGGTACCGGGCCAATATCGAAAAGACCCTACCGAATGCCCGCAAACGATCTAGAAGAGATCAAGAAGCAGATTAAGGAGTTGTTGGAGAAAGGTTATATTTGAAGGAGTTCATCACCATGGGGAGCCCTAGTGCTTTTGGTTGAGAAGAAGGATAAGTCTCTAAGAATGGTTGTTGATTATCGTGGGTTTAATGAAGTGACGATTAAGAACAAGTACCCCCTGCCGATGATCAATGATTTATTTGACTAGTTGACAGGAGCTAAAGTGTTTTCAAAGATCGATCTATGACTAGGATATCACCAGCTGAAGATTCGAGAGAAGGATATACCTAAGACAACTTTCACCACAAGGTACGGGCTGTATGAGTATACAGTCATGTCTTTTGGATTGACTAACGCCCCTGCCTATTTCATGAGTATGATGAACAAGGTGTTCATGGAGTTCTTGGATAAGTTCGTTGTGGTGTTCATTGATGATATCTTGGTATACTCGAAGAGTGAAGAGGAGCACAAGGAACATTTACGTTTAGTTCTCGAGAAGCTCAGGGAACATCAGTTGTATGCCAAGTTCAGCAAATATGAGATTTGGTTGAAGGAAGTTGGATTTCTTGGACATGTCATATTAGGAGAGGGTATAGCAGTGGACCCAACCAAGGTTCAGTCAGTCACTGAGTGGTTGGCACCCACCTCAGTTGGAGAGATCCGCATTTTTCTTGGACTCGCGGGATATTATCGGAGATTTATTGAAAATTTCCCTAAGATTGTGAAGCCTATGACGACGTTGTTGAAGAAGGACACCAAATTCCATTGGACTGAAGAATGTGAAGCAAGTTTCCAGGAGTTGAAGAAACGTTTGACTATAGCCCCAGTGCTGATTCTACCAGATATACGCAAGGACTTCCAAGTGTATTGTGATGCTTCTCGCTTAGGACTTGGAGGAGTACTGATGCAGGATGGAAGAGTTATTTCGTGTAACTCACGACAATTGAAACTGCATGAGTTAAATTATGCCACGCATGATTTGGAGTTGGCTGCCGTAGTGCATGCGTTGAAGACTTGGAGACATTTTCTCATCGGAAACCGTTGCGATGTATACACGGATCACAGGAGTTTGAAGTACATCTTCACATAGAAGGAGCTGAACCTCAGGCAGAGGAGATGGTTAAAACTCATAAAGGATATGATATGAAGCTGCATTATCACCCAGGAAAGGCCAATGTCATAGAAGATGCTTTGAGCCGTAAGAGTTAGGTCAACACCCTCATAAGCGGAGGGATGCCAAAGGAGTTAGCCGAGGATCTTAGGGAACTTCGATTGGAAATAGTTCCTAAAGGGTTTTTGGCAACATTGGAGGTTAAATCAACACTATTGGAAAAGATTCGAGATGCTCAGAAGGATGACAAAGATATCACTGAGATATTATTATTAAATGGCTGTGCCACAAATAAGTTGCACTATCATTATTAAACTTATATCTTTTGGCTTCAATACTATGAACATGTGTATCACTACTATCATGATTTAGTAAAAATAGACCACTCATCAAGGGTGCATGACCATAAAAGATATTATTCATATAAATAGAACAACCATTATTCTCTAATTTAAATGAATAACCGTCTCGCATCAAACAAGATCCAGATATAATGTTCATGCTTAATGTTGGCACCAAATAACAATTATTCAGGTCTAAAACTAATCCCGAAGGTAGATGTAGAGGTAGCGTGCCAATGGGGATCACATCGACTTTGGAACCATTTCCCACGCGCTTCGTCACCTCGTCCTTAGCCAATCTTCGCTTAATCTGTAGCCCCTGTTTTGAGTTGCAAATATTAGCAACAGAACCAGTATCAAATACCTAGGCGCTACTGTGAGCATTAGTAAGGTACACAGCAATAACATGTATATCAAATATACCTTTCACTTTGCCATCCTTCTTCTCCACCAAATACTTTGGGCAGTACCGCTTCCAGTGACCAGTCCCTTTGCAGTAGAAGCACTCAGCCCCAGGCTTAGGTCCACACTTGGGCTTCTTCACTTGAGTTGCAACTTGTTTGCCTTTCTTCTTAAAGTTCCCCTTCTTCCCTATACCCCTTTTCTTGAAACTGGTGGTCTTGTTGACCATCAATACTTGACACTCCTTCTTGATTCCTACCTCCGCAGCCTTTAGCATTGCGAACAGCTCGAGAATTATCGTATCCATCCCTTGCATATTATAGTTCATCACGAAACTCTTGTAGCTTGGTGGCAGTGATTGAAGAACTCTGTCAATGTCGCTATCAATTGGAAGATTAACTCCCGGCTGCGTCAAGTGATTGTGGTACCTAGATATTCTGAGTATATGCTCACTGACATGACTATTCTCCTCCATTTTCCAGCTATAGAACTTATTAGAGACTTCATATCTCTCAATCCGTGCATTTGCTTGAAATATTAACTACAACTCCTGGAACATCTCATATGCTCCATGACGTTCAAAACGACGTTGAAGTCCCGGTTCTAAGCCGTAAAGCATGACACACTAAACTATCGAGTAGTCATCAGCTTTGCTCTGCTAGGTGTTCATAACATCTGGCGTTGCTCCTGCAGCGGGTTTGGCACCCAATGGTGCTTCCAGGACATAGTTCTTCTGTGCAGCAATGAGGATAATCCTCAAGTTACGGACCCAGTCCGTGTAATTGCTACCATCATCTTTCAACTTAGCTTTCTCTAGGAACGCATTAAAATTCAACAGAACAATAGCAAGGGCCATTTATTTACAATAACATAGACAAGCAAAATACTATCAGGTACTAAGTTCATGATAAATTAAAGTTCAATTAATCATATTACTTAAGAACTCCCACTTAGATAGAGATCCCTCTAATCATCTAAGTGATCATGTGATCCATATCAACTAAACCATGTCCGATCATCACGTGAGATGGAGTAGTTTTCAATGTTGAACATCACTATGTTGATTGTATCTACTATATGATTCATGCTCGACCTTTCGGTCTCAGTGTTCTGAGGCCATATCTGCATATGCTAGGCTCGTCAAGTTTAACCCAAGTATTCTGCGTGTGCAAAACTGGCTTGGACCCATTGTATGTGAATGTAGAGCTTGTCACACCCGATCATCACGTGGTGTCTTGGGACAACGAACTGTATCAACTATGCATACTCAGGGAGAACAATTACACCTCGAAATTTAGTGAGAGATCATCTTATAATGCTACCGCCGTACTATGCAAAATTAGATGCATAAAGGACAAACATCACATGCAATCAAATATAAGTGCTATGATATGGCCATCATCATCTTGTGCCTTTGATCTCCATCTCCAAAGCACCGTCATGATCTCCCTCGTCACCGGCTTGACACCTTGATCTCCATCTAAGCATCGTTGTCGTCGCCAACTATTGCTTATACGACTATCGCTACCGCTTAGTGATAAAGTAAAGCAATTACATGGCGATTGCATTTCATACATTAAAGCGACAACCATAAGCCTCATGCCAGTTGCCGATAACTATATTACAAAACATGTCATCTCATACAACAATTTATATAATCACGTCTTGACCATATCACATCACAACATGCCCTGCAAAAACAAGTTAGACATCCTCTACATTGTTGTTGCATGTTTTATGTGGCTGCTACGGGTTAGCAAGAACTGTTCTTACCTACGCATCAAAACCACAACGTAGTATAGTGATTGCTTTTTGATCTTCAGAAAGAACCATGTTCATTGAAACTGATTCAACTAAAGTTAGAGAAACAAACACCCACTAGCCAGCTGTGTGCGAAGCAAGTCAGTAGAACCAGTCTCATGTAAGCGTACGCGTAATGCCGTTCTCAGCCGCTTCATCCAACAATACTGCTGAATCAAGAATCAACTTGTGATGGCAAGCAATGTATATACCCACGCCTACAACTCCTTTGTGTTCTACTCGTGCATATAACATCTACGCATAGACTTGGCTCCGATGCCACTATTGGGGAACACAGTATTTCAAAAAAATTACCTATGATCATGCAATATCTATCTATGTGATGCATAGAAACGAGCGGGGAGAGTGTGTCCACGCACCCTCGTAGACCGAAAGCGGAAGCGTTTAGTAACGCGGTTGATGTAGTCGAACGTCTTCGTGATCCAACCGGTCCAAGTACCGAATGCAGGGCACCTCCGCGATCTGCACACGTTCAGCTCGGTGACGTCCCTCGTACTCTTGATCTAGCTAAGGCCGAGGGAGAGCTTCTTCACCACGACGGTGTGATGACGATGACGATGAAGTTACCGACGCAGGGCTTTGCCTAAGCACTACAACGATATGACCGAGGTGGAAATCTGTGGAGGGGGGCACCGCACACGACTAAGACAACTGTCAACTTGTGTGTCTATGGGGTGCCCCCTCCCCAGTATGTAAAGGAGGGGAGGAGGGGAGGGCCGGCCGTCTCTATGGCGTGCCCAAGGGGGAGTCCTACTCCAGTAGGAGTAGGTTCCCCCCCCTTTCCCTAGTTGGAGCACGAGAAGAAGGAAGAGGGAAAGAGAGGGAAGGAAAGGGGGGCCGGCCCCCCAGCCAATTTGGATTGGGCTTGGGGGGCGCCCTCCACCTGGCTGCCTCCTCACTCTCCCACTAAGGCCCAATAAGGACCATTGACTCCCCGAGGGGTTCTGGTAACCCCCCGGTACTCTGGTATATGCCCAAACTCATCCAGAACCATTTCTATGTCCAAACATAGCCATCCAATATATTGATCTTTATGTATCGACCATTTCGAGACTCCTCATGATGTCCGTGATCACATCCGGGACTCCGAACTACCTTTGGTACATCAAAACACATAAACTCATAATATCGATCGTCATCGAACATTAAGCGTGCGGACCCTACGGGTTCAAGAACTATGTAGACATGACCGACACTCACTTCCGGTCAATAACCAATAGCGGAACCTGGATGCTCAAATTGGTTCCTACATATTCTATGAAGGTCTTTATTAGTCAAACCGCATAACAACATATGTTGTTCCCTTTGTCATAGGGATGTTACTTGCCCGAGATTCGATCATCGGTATCTCAATACCTAGTTCAATCTCATAACCAGCAAGTCTCTTTAGTCATTCCGTAATGCATCATCCCGCAACTAACTCATTAGTCACATTGCTTGCAAGGCTTATAGTGATGTGCATTACCGAGAGGGCCCAGAGATACCTCTCCGACAATCGGAGTGACAAATCCTAATCTCGATCTATGCCAACTCAACAAACACCATCAGAGACACATATAGAGCATCTTTATAATCACCCAGTTACGTTATGACATTCGATAGCACACTAAGTGTTCCTCCGGTATTTAGAAGTTGCATAATCTCATAGTCATAGGGACATGTATAAGTTATGAAGAAAGCAATAGCAATTAACTAAACAATCATAGTGCTAAGCAAATGGATGGGTCAAGTCAATCACATCATTCTCTAATCATGTGATCCCGTTCATCAAATGACAACTCTTGTCCATGGGTAGGAAACTTAACCATCTTTGATTAACGAGCTAGTCAAGTAGAGGCATACAAGTGACACTCTGTTTGTCTATGTATTCACACATGTACTAAGTTTCCGGTTAATACAATTCTAGCATGAATAATAAACATTTATCATGATATAAGGAGATATAAATAACAGCTTTATTATTGCCTCTAGGGCATATTTCCTTCATGTACCGCCTTTTTCCTTTTAAACTAGGTGCTTCGCCCCCTAAAAAAAACTTGGTGCTTCGCGCGATCCATCAATACTACAACCAGTAATCCGGTAATCCCGACTAAAACGGCACGGCCGTGTCTTTTCATGCGCGATATGCTGGGAGGTTGGCTTAGTTGGGTTTTTTAGGACGAGTAAGGCTATACCTATGTAATACCACTTACGTAATTAACGTAATGTGAAACGTGTGAGCTTTTGATTATAGATTGGGGGGAGGGGCCCACCACCATGAAAATCAGGGAGGATAGAGAGAGAGGCAATTTACGTTAACCCTTTCGTAGGTTCTTGTAGATGTAGAAATATGTGAAATGCGTGAATGTGTAGTGGACGTACTATTGGAGTGCAAAAATGCTAGACATGCAAAAAAATACATGATTTTACAGGCTCTTTTCATCTAGTAACCAATCACAAACTTTGCCCCACTGATTTTCAGGGGGTGGGCCGCCTTCCTCACCAATTGACCAATCAGGTTAACCCACCCTGTAAAACCTTGGAAGTTGTTTGTACATGTAGCATTACTGATTAGAGTGCCTAAGATAAATTGTGTATGTAGATCCTATGTGTTTATTTACTTCGCATGTTAGCTTTGTCTCGGTTCAATAAAAAGCAAAGTTGGTGATGATGGTGTGCCTGCCATCCTGCAATATAGGCCGTCCGATCTATATCTACCGGATAGGAAGGAAAGTACGATAATTTACCCACACTCCTCTCCACATTTGCAGATAAGGCCTTCCCTCGTCCATCCTTTTCTCCCACAAGATCTTGATGTTCCATGCAACGCACGTGCATCTTGCTAGTAGTCCTACAATATACTATATTATTGTGAAAGTTCATATACATCGGCCGAGATTAATGCAAACACGGCAGATTTTCATTACATTTCGAACTTTTATAGGTCAGGAAAACAAAAGAAACCCAACCCTAAACATATTCTACAGCGGAGACCGACGTCCTCCATCTGTGATCTCCATGTACGGGGGTAGGGTTCAAGACCCGTGAAGTGAAGGTGCGGTCTCCAGTGAAGAAGGGTAGAACACGGGAGACGGATAGGCCAGTTGGCACACCATGCCCTGCCGCCTCCCATGCCCTACTCATCCTCGGAGGAGTCCCCGACCTCGGCGGTGCCGGACGTTGGATGGCGGCAAGTAGGACGCGTGGCTGACGATGCTCCCGTCATCGGCCGCCACCATGGCCACCACTTGTGCGGTCGCGTCTACGTCCGGCTACACCGCTATTGCGTCGCGAGCGGCGACTTGAGCGAGGGCGGCGCCCTCGAGCTTCATCCCCGAAGACAAGCTCTCCTGCAGAGCGTTCGTGCTCGCGGTCATGGCAGATGTGGTGCCAGGTAGCAGGACGATGCGCTATGGTGTGGAGGTTGCCTAGGCTTTGCCGCATTAAGTAGCGCATTCCGGTGAGTCCAAGCGTTTGGGTGCATCATTAAGTCGCCGGAGTTGGTTCCTCGGGCACCGAGCCTCTTAGCGATGGCATACGGACAGATGGCATGAATGCGGGCAGCTGGCGCCGGCTGGGAACGCAACGCGCGATGTGCTACGTCTTGAGCTTGCGTTGGTTTTCCCCGAAGAGGAAGGGATGATGCAGCAGAGTAGCGTAAGTATTTCCCTTAGTTTTTGAGAACCAAGGTATCAATATAGTAGGAGCCCATGCTCAAGTCCCTCGTACCTGCACAAAGCGATAGCTACTCGCAACCAACGCGATTAGGGGTTGTCAATCCCTTCATGGTCACTTACGAGAGTGAGATCTGATAGATATAATATTTTTGGTATAAAGATGCAAAGTAAAAAGTAAAAGCAAAGTAAAAAAAGCAAAGCAAGATTAAAGTGATGGAGATTGATATGATGAGAATAGACCCGGGGGCCATAGGTTTCACTAGTGGCTTCTCTCAAGAGTATAAGTATTCTACGGTGGGTGAACAAATTACTGTTGAGCAATTGACAGAATTGAGCATAGTTATGAGAATATCTAGGCATGATCATGTATATAGGCATCACGTTCGTGACAAGTAGATCGAAACGATTCTGCATCTACTACTATTACTCCACTCATCGACCGCTATCCAGCATACATCTAGAGTATTAAGTTAAAAACAGAGTAACACCTTAAGCAAGATGACATGATGTAGAGAGATAAATTAATGCAATATGAAATAAACCCCATCTTGTTATCCTCGATGGCGACGATACAGTACGTGCCTTGCTGCCCCTTCTGTCACCGGGTAAGGACACCGCAAGATCGAACCCAAAGCTAAGCACTTCTCCCATGGCAAGAACTACCACTCTAGTTGGCCAAACCAAACAGATAATTCGAAGAGACTTGCAAAGATAACCAATCATACATAAAAGAATTCAGAGAACATTCAAATATTATTCATAGATAGACTTAATCATAAACCCACAATTCATCTGTCTCAACAAACACACCGCAAAAAGAAGATTACATCGAATAGATCTCCACAAGAGAGGGGGAGAACTTTGTATTGAGATTCAAAGAGAGAGAAGAAGCCTTCTAGCTACTAACTATGGACCCGAAGGTCTGAGGTAAACTACTCACACTTCATCGGAGGGGCTATGATGATGTAGAAGCCCTCCGTGATGACGGCCCTCTTCCGGCGGAGCTCCGGAACAGGCCCCAAGATGGGATCTCGTGGATACAGAAAGTTACGGCGGTGGAATTAGGTTTATGGCTCCTCTTCTGATCGTTTGGGGGTACGTGTGTATATATAGGGGGAAGGAGTATGTCGGTGGAGCACCGAGGGGCCCACGAGGCAGGGGGCGCGCCCCCCACCCTCGTGACCTCCTCTTTGACCCCTTGGAATAGGGTCCAAGTCTCCTGGATCACGTTCGGTGAGAAAATCACGTTCCCAAAGATTTTATTCCGTTTGGACTCCGTTTGATATTCCGTTTCTTCGAAACACTGAAATAGGCAAAAAACAGCAATTCTGGGCTGGGCCTCCGGCTAATAGGTTAGGCCCAAAGATAATATAAAAGTGGAAAATAAATCCCAATATAGTCCAAAACAGTAGATAATATATCATGGAGCAATCAAAAATTATAGATACATTGGAGACGTATCAGGCATCCCCAAGCTTAATTCCTGCTCGTCCTCGAGTAGGTAAATGATAAAAAGAGAATTTTTGATGCGGAGTGCTACTTGGCATAATTTCAATGCAAATCTTCTTAATTGTGGTATAAATATTCAGATTAGAAAGATTCAAGACAAAAGTTTATATTGGCATAAAAATAATAATATTTCAAGCATAATAACAAAGCAATTATGTATTCTCAAAATAACATGGTCAAAGAAAGTTATCCCTACAAAATCATATAGTCTGGCTATGCTCCATCTTCACCACACAAAGTATTCAAATCATGCACAACCCCGATGACAAGCCAAGCAATTGTTTCATACTCTAACTTTTTCAAAACTTTTTCAATCTTCACGTAATACATGAGCGTGAGCCATGGATATAGCACTATAGGTGGAATAGAATGGTGGTTGTGGAGAAGACAAAAAGGAGGGGAAGATAGTCTCACATCAACTAGGCGTATCAATGGGCTATGGAGATGCCCATCAATAGATATCAATGTGAGTGAGTAGGGATTGCCATGCAACGGATGCACTAGAGCTATAAATGTATGAAAGCTCAACAAAAGAAACTAGTGGATGTGCATCCAACTTGCTTGCTCACGAAGACCCAGGGCAATTTTGAGGAAGCCCGTCATTGGAATATACAAGCCAATTTCTATAATGTAAAATTCCCACTGGTATATGAAAGTGACAACATATGAGACTCTCTATATGAAGAACATGGTGCTACTTTGAAGCACAATATATGAGACTCTCTATATCATGGTGCTACTTTGAAGCACAAGTGTGAAAAAAGGGATAGTAGTATTGCCCCTTTTTATTTATTTTTTCTCTTTTTGGGGCCTTCTTTTTTTCTTTGGCCTTTCTATTTTTTTATTGGGACAATGCTCTATTGAATGATGATCATCACACTTTTATTTATTTACAACTCAATGATTACAACTCGATTCTAAAACAAAGTATGAATCTATATGGATGCCTCCGGCGGTGTACTGGGATATGCAATGAATCAAGATCGACAAGTATGAATAATTTATGAATGGTGGCTTTGCCACAAATACTATGTCAACTACATGATCATGCTAAGCAATATGACAATGATGAATGTGTCATGATGAACTAGATGGTCGAAAGTTGCATGGCAATATATCTCGGAATGGCTATGGAAATGCCATAATAGGTAGGTATGGTGGCTGTTTTGAGGAAGGTATATGGTAGGTGTATGATACCGGCGAAAGGTGCGCGGTATTAGAGAGGCTAGCAAATGTGGAAGGGTGAGACTGCGTATAATCCATGTATTCAACATTAGTCATAAAGAACTCATATACTTATTGCAAAAATCTAGAAGTTATCAAAGCAAAGTACTACGTGCATGCTCCTAGGGGGATAGATTGGTAGGAAAAGACCATCGCTCGTCCCCGACCGCCACTCATAAGGAAGACAATCAATAAATAAACCATGCTCCTACTTCGTTACATAACGGTTCACCATACGTGCATGCTACGGGAATCACAAACCTTAACACAAGTATTCTTTAAATTCACAACTACTCAACTAACATGACTTTAATATTATCACCTCCATATCTCAAAACAATTATCATGCTTCAATCTTTTCTTAGTATTCAACACACTTAAAAGAAAGTTTCACAAATCTTGAATACCAAGCATATTATTATTAAGAAAATTACCATGCTATTAAGAGACTCTCAAAATAATTTCAGTGAAGCATGAGAGATCAATAGTTTCTTTAAAAAAAATCCACTACCGTGCTCTAAAAGATCTAAGTGAAGCACATCGAGCAAAACTATAACGCTCAAAAGATATAAGTGAAGCGCATAGAGCAAAATTATCTAGCTCAAAATATATAAGTGAAGCACATAGAGCAAAACTACTACGCTCAAAAGATATAAGTGAAGCACATAGAGTATTCTATCAATTTTTAATTCATGTATGGCTCTCTCAAAAGGTGTGTACAGCAAGGATTATTGTTGCATACTAAGACACAAAGACACAAATAATACAAGACACTCCAAGCAAAACACATATCATGTTGGTGAATAAAAATATAGCTCCAAGTAAATTACTGATGGAAGTGGACGAAAGAGGGGATGCCATCCAGGGCATCCCCAAGCTTTGACTTTTTGGTGTACTTGGATTATCTTGGGGGTGCCATGGGCATCCCCAGGCTTAGGCTCTTGCCACTCCTTATTCCATGATCCATCAAAAGAATTCACCCAAAACTTGAAAACTTCACAACACAAAACTCAAAATAGAAAACTCATGAGCTCCCTTAGCGAAAGAAAACAAAAGACCACTTCAAGGTACTGTAATGAAATAATTCTTTATTTATATTGGTGTTAAACCTACTGTATTCTAACTTATATATGGATTATAAACTATTTTACTAGCCATAGATTCATCAAAATAAGTAAACAACACACGAAAAACAGAATCTGTCAAAAACAGAACAGTATGTAGTAATCTGTAGCTAGCGCAAGATATGGAACCCCAAAAATTATAAAATAAATTTCTGGACGTGAGGAATTTATCTATTAATCATATGCAAAAACAAATTAACTAAATAGCACTCTTCAAATAGAAATGACAGCAATTCTCGTGAGCTCTAAAGTTTCTGTTTTTTACAGCAAGTTTAACAAGACTTTCCCCAAGTCTTCCCAACGGTTCTACTTGGCACAAACACTAATTAAACACAAAAAACACAACCAAAACAGAGGCTAAATAATTTATTTATTAAATAACAGCAAGGATAAACATTGGGTTGTCTCCCAACAAGCACTTTCCTTTAAAGCCTTATAGCTAGGCATACGATTTTAACGATGCTCACAAGAAAGATAAGAATTGAAGCACAAAGATAGCATCATAAAAAATGATACAATCGTATCCAAGTCTAACATGCTTCCTATGCATAGGCATCTTATAGGCAAACAAATTATCAAGGTAAGCAAAAACTAGCATATGCAAGGAAGCGGAAAGAAACAATAGCAATCTCAACATAACGAGAGGTAATTTAGTAACATGAAAATTTCTACAACCATATTTTCCTCTCTCATAGTAACTACATGTAGGATCATAAGCAAATTCAACAATATAGCTATCACATAAAATATTCTCAACATGATCCACATGCATGCAAAGTTGGCACTTTTCTGAAATAGTGGGATTAACATTAATTAAAGTCATGACCTTTCCTAACGGACTTTTATCAAAAACTTCATAAGATTGAATATTCTCCAAATATGTGGGATCTAAAGTTGACACTCTTCCAAACCCACTTTCAATATTATTGCAAACACTATTATCAATCTTATATTTATCATGGGGCTTAAGTAAATTTTCAAGATCATAAGAAGAATCACCCTAATCATAATCATTGCAACAAGTAGTAGACATAGCAAAACTAGCATCCCCAAGCTTAGGGTTTTGCATCTTATTACACTACTAGAAAAAGGGCTGCTAGTGGCGCACCTGTTTTCGCTACTAATGGCGCACTACAGGTGCGCCACTAGCACCACGCCATTAGATTTTTTTACTAATGGCGCACCACGCTGCGCCATTAGTATCTGGTATACTAATGGCGCACCTAGTATAGCCCACGGTGCGCCATTAGTATCTGGTACACTAATGGCGCACCACGCAAGAGTGCGCCATTAGTAGCAATTTTTTTCAAAAAAAATTTAAAATTTTTTCAAAATTTTTCTTAATCACAGGTAACTATGGCTTAATCTCGGGTCAATATGCTTAATCTCAGGTCAAATCGCACTCTGTGGTCAAACTTCCCGGAAGGTCGCCCATCCTCACACTACTCCAGCCCGAGCACACTTAACTTCGTAGTTCTATCCAACCCCAGCACCACCTCACTTCACAGGCACTTGTTGATATATCTATCATATCAATCCTATTAAACCTTGCTGATGTCTAGGACTTAGTTCATGAGTATGATGAAATTTTGAAAAAATATTTCAAACATCCCGGTCATATTACGTATCATATTTTAAAAAATAATTCAATTTTTTTTTGAAACCAATTTTTTTCTGTTAATATTGGTGCACCTAGCATACGGTGCGCCACTAGTAAGTTTGAAATTTTTTGAATTTTTTTGCCTCCGGATCTTAAAAGCCCCGTAACTTTTTTTTCTGTTAGGTTTTTGGGGATTTGGAAAATGTTTAACGGGGTTCCCCCCTGTTAAATTTGGATGTAAGTTATGCCCATTTTACAAATTCTAGAGAGATTTTGCAAATAAAGTCAAAATTCATATTTGTAAATTTTCCCAACAACTAGACCACATATCACATGGGAAACTTATTTTCTTTTATTTTTGTTGACATTTCCATCAATTTCTTTTATTTTTTTAACTGAAAAGGCGGTCCACGGGTGGCGGGGGGGGGGGGTGCATTCGGTGGAAGTTTTGGGCCGAGTTAATAATGGCGCACCGTGGGAGTGGTGCGCCATTACTAGTTTAACTAGTAATGGCGCACCACACCCATGGTGCGCCATTACTAGTTTAAAAAAAAACAAATTCTGATTTTTTTTTTGAAAAAAAACTTAGTAATGGCGCACCAGTTGACAGTGCGCCATTACTAGTTTTAACTACGAATGGCGCATTGTCCACTGGTGCGCCATTACTAGTTTTGAAAAAATAAATAAAAAATTTGAAAAAAAAATTAGTAGTGGCGCACCGTGGATGTGGTGCGCCATTACTAGTTAAACTAGTAATGGCGCACTATCCACTGGTGCGCCATTACTAGTTTTGAAAAAAATGAAAAAAAAATTGTTACTAATGGCGCACCGTGGATGTGGTGCGCCATTAGTATTTGGACACTAATGGCGCACCTACACATGGTGCGCCATTAGTATATACTAATGGCGCACCACATGTCTGGTGCACCATTAGTGGCCACATCATCTATAGCCCTTTTCCTAGTAGTGTTAGCACAATTGACATCAAGAGAATTTATAATAAAATTATTGCAATCATGCTTTTTATTCAAAGATCTATCATGAGTCACTTCATAAAGCACTTCATCACGATTTTCAGATTTACGGATTTCATATTTATAAAGATAATCTAGTGCATCCAAATCACTAGGAATTGGTTCATCATAATTGGATCTCTTAAAAAGATTGGCAAGCAGATGAGGATCCATAGATCTTAAGTTCTCTATTTAGTAATAAATAAACAACTATTCCAACCATATGAGCAAACAAAAGGCAAGCAGGCAAATAGAGAGGGAGGATAGAGAGAGAGAAGGCGAATAAAACGGCAAAGGTGAATTGGGGGGGAGAGGAAAACGAGAGGCAAATGGCAAATAATGTAATGCGAGAGATAGGGATTGTGATGGGTACTTGGTATGTTGAATTTTTGTGTAGACTCCCCGGCAACGGCGCCAGAAATGGCTCGTTGTTGGGAGTCAAATCTTCACTTGTGCGAACTTCCCCGGCAACGGCGCCAGAAATCCTTCTTCCTACGTCTTGAGCTTGCATTGGTTTTCCTCGAAGAGGAAGGGATGATACAGTAGAGTAGCATAAGTATTTCGATCAGTTTTTGAGAACCAAGGTATCAATCCAGTAGGAGCCCACGCTCAAGTCCCTCGTACCTGCACAAAGCTATAGCTACTCGCAACCAACGCGATTAGGGGTTGTCAATCCCTTCACGGTCACTTACGAGAGTGAGATTTGATAGATATAATATTTTTGGTGTTTTTGGTATAAAGATGCAAAGTAAAAAGTAAAAGCAAAGTATAAAGCAAAGCAAGATTAAAGTGATGGAGATTGATATGATGAGAATAGACCCGAGGCCATAGGTTTCACTAGTGGCTTCTCTCAAGAGTATAAGTACGCTACGGTGGGTGAACAAATTACTGTTGAGCAATTGACAGAATTGAGCATAGTTATGAGAATCTCTAGGCATGATCATGTATATAGGCATCACGTCCGTGACAAGTAGTGCTGGAGTTTAGTCTATTTTGGGCAGCCCAATAACTATTTCAGAAATTCCTAATAAATCCTAGAGACCCACTTAGCCCATTTGTGCAAGGCAAGGGATATTACTAAAGTTTAGTCCCACATTGCTAGTTTAGTGGGAGTTGGACCTCCTTATAAGGGAGGTTCTTTTCCGACTTGTACGAGCATGAGAACACAGGGATATCCACGCGCGCTCCTCCTCCGCCGCCCACCTCGTCACGACGCGCCGCGGGTTGCGGGAATGAGCCGAGCCGATATCTAAATTTTTGCCACGCACTACAGGTATAAGAAAGGTCACACGGAAGCTGAAAATATTTTGCGAAAGTGGAGTTTGAATGCAAACTGTGCAGCCCTTCGGCTGCTGGCTGTTCGCTTCGACTCCGTCTGTTCTTTTCAGCTCCCGGCGCAACCTCTCGCCTCCTCTTGCACCTATAAATGGGAGGTCGCTCCTCTCAGAGAGACGCACCAGAATCTCTTCCTCAACTCGCCACAAGTTCCTGAGCATTGCGCTGCTGCTACAATCTTCCCCATCCCGGCTTGCGGCGTGCACCGCAGGTCGGGACAATAGGCCTCTAAAACCGCACCTCTTTGAGTCCTGTACGGGAGAAGGGTGATAAGGTATTTGGGGAGCGCTCCGCGCGACTACTGACTTCTTCATCACGGACTCCGACGACTACTTCCCCGACAACGACTTCTTCCCCGACGTCAACGACCTCAGCGACGACATGGCTGGAGAGGACGTCGACCCCAAGTCCAGTGCTTCTGCTGCTGCTGTCCCGAACGCATTTATGCTCTTTCTATTAGACGTCCTGCCACAGTTCTTTCCTCTAGTTTCTGCCCTACATGTGTTAGGTTCTACTTCATATATGCAACTTGCTATATTGTCTGATCTAGATGTGTTTAGTTACAGTTCATATGTGAAGTTGCTCTTTACCTTCTCTTTGTCAAATCGCATGACTTGCTTTATCACTGTTATATTAGTCATGCTTAATCTAGTATTTCTGTTAATAAAATCATTTGGTAAATTGCTCATATTTCCAACAATCCAAAAACCTTATTATAGGCAATTTACCCCAAGTGGTTTTGCTGCTTCCATGAGACCTCCTATGTTTGAGGGTATCCACTATAAGAGGTGGCGCGTGAGAGCAGTCTTATGGTTTCAAACCATGAGTTGCTATGAAGCCACTCTCGGCAAACCTGAAGGAGAGCTTGATGCTCAACAGGCACAAGATTTTCAGAAAATGGATACTCTGTTTAAGGCTGCTCTCTTGAGTGTTCTTGGTGAGAACATAGTTGATGCTTATGCGTCAATTGATAATGGAAAAGATATGTGGGATGCACTCGAGGCCAAGTTTGGGGTCTCGGATGCTGGCACTGAGCTGTACATCATGGAGCAATTCTATGATTACAGGATGACTGAAGAGCGCTCAGTGGTTGAGCAAGCTCATGAGATACATTCATTTGCCAGAGAACTTGAGCACTTCAGTTGTATGCTACAGAACAAGTTTGTTGCCGGAGGTATCATCACTAAGCTTCCTCCTTCATGGAGGAACTTTGCTACCTCGCTGAAGCATAAGAGCCTGGAGTTTTCCATCCCGGATCTCATTGGCACTCTTGATGTGGAAGAAAAGGCGAGAGCAAAGGACACACGTGCTCGAGGTATTGAGGAAGGATCTAGTGCCAATGTGGTACAGAAGTAGAACTTCCAGCCCCACAAGTTCAAGAACAGGGGCAAGTTTGATGGTAAAGCAAAGTTTGATGGGAAGAACAAGGCTGTGCAACACACGAACTTCAAGAAGAAGAATGGCAAGAAGAAAGGTGCTTGTCATGTGTGTGGGGATCCTGATCATTGGGCTCCTAGTTGCCCTTATCGCTTTGACAAGCGTCATCCTGGGAAAGGCGGCAAGACCGCTAATGTTTTCATTGGAGACACTGACATGAAGGATGCTGGGTATGGTATAGTTCCCATTATTCTTTCAGTATGTCATTCTCCTGACTGGTTGATTGACACGGGTGCTAATGTGCATGTATGCGGTGATATTTCCATGTTTTCGTCTTATCAGACCGCAGGGACTTCAACCATGCTGATGGGAAACGGTTCAAGTGCTTCAGTTCGTGGTGTTGGCACGGTCGATCTGAAGTTTACTTAGGGGAAGATCGTGCGGCTGAAGAACGTGCATTATGTCCCCTCCGTCAATAAAAATCTTGTTAGCGGATCTCTTCTGTGTAGAGATGGCTACAAGCTTGTCTTTGAGTCGAATAAATTAGTAATATCCAAGTATGGAACCTTTGTTGGTAAAGGCTATGAGTCAGGAGGCTTGTTTCGTTTATCCTTATTAGACGTTTGCAATAAAGTTGTTAATCATATTTGCAACAATAGTGAATCATATGTGTGGCATTCACGTCTTTGTCATGTTAACTTTGGTTGCATGCCGCGACTAGCGAAGTTGAACTTAATCCCTAGTTTCACCACCGTCAAGGGATCTAAGTGTCAAGTGTGTGTGCAAGCTAAGCAACCTCGTAAGTCTCACACGACTGCGGAAACGAGAAATCTTGCACCACTAGAGCTCATACATTCAGATCTATGTGAAATGAATGGTGTTTTGACAAAAGGTGGAAAGAAATATTTCATGACGTTAATTGATGACTCCACTAGATACTGCCATGTGTATCTTCTGAAATCTAAGGATGAGCCTTTGAACTTTTTCAAGATCTATAAAGCTGAAGCGGAAAACCAACTTGACCGAAAAATCAAGAGGCTTAGGTCCGACCGTGGTGGAGAGTATTTTTCCAATGAATTTGATGCTTTTTGTGTGGAACATGGTATAATTCATGAGAGGACGCCTCCCTATTCACCTCAGTCAAATGGGGTGGCTGAAAGAAAGAACCGTACTCTAACTGATTTGGTTAACGCCATGTTAGACACATCGGGTCTCTCCAAGGCATGGGAGGCGGAGGCGATATTGACAGCATGTCATGTCCTGAACCGAGTCCCCACAAAGAACAAAGAGATAACTCCATTCGAGGAATGGGAGAAGAAAAGGTTAAAACTCTCTTATCTGCGAACATGGGGTTGTTTGGCAAAAGTCAATGTTCCAATTCCAAAGAAGCGGAAGCTTGGACCAAAGACTGTGGATTGTGTTTTCTTGGGATATGCTGTTCATAGCATATCCTATAGATTCTTGGTTGTAAAATCTGAGGTACCTGACATGCATGTCGGTACGATCATGGAGTCAAATGATGCGACTTTCTTTGAAGCTATCTTTCCCATGAAGGATATGGCTACCTCATCTAATCAGGAGATACCTAGTTCATCAAATGAGGAACCAGTTACAATTACTGAACCTACCATTTCGATGGAACACTTCGAAAGCCCTGTGGAGGAGAACAATGAAGTTCCTACCAAGAGCAAGAGACAGAGGACTGCAAAGTCCTTTGGTGATGATTTTCTTGTGTATCTCATAGATGACACTCCCAGTTCTATTTCAGAGGCCTATGCATCTGAAGATGCTGACTACTGGAAGGAAGCGGTTTGTAGCGAGATGGATTCCATCTTGGCAAATGAAACTTGGGAGATAACTGATCGTCCTTATGGGTGCAAACCTATAGGATGCAAATGGGTATTCAAGAAGAAGCTTAGGCCTGATGGTACTATTGAAAAGTACAAGGCTCGGGTCATGGCTAAGGGTTATACCCAAAAGGAAGGTGAAGACTTCTTTGATACTTAATCACCTGTAGCTCGACTGACCACTATTCGAGTTCTACTTTCACTAGCTACCTCGCATGGTCTTCTCATTCATCAAATGGATGCTAAGACTGCTTTCCTAAATGGAGAGTTGGACGAGGAAATTTATATGGAACAACCAGATGGGTTTGTACTAGATGGTCAGGAAGGGAAAGTGTGCAAGTTGCTGAAGTCTTTGTACGGACTTAAGCAAGCACCCAAACAGTGGCATGAGAAGTTTGAAAGAACTTTAACAACTGCAGGCCTTGTTGTGAACGAAGCTGACAAATGTGTGTACTATCGCCATGGTGAGGGCGAGGGAGTTATCCTGTGCTTGTATGTTGATGACATACTGATTTTCGGAACCAAACTGAATGTTATTAACGAGGTCAAGGATTTCCTATCTCATTGTTTTGAGATGAAGGATTTAGGAGTGGCTGATGTCATTCTGAACATCAAGATGCTGAGAGACGATGATGGTGGGATTACATTGCTTCAATCTCACTATGTGGAAAAGATCTTGAGTCTCTTTGGCTATAGTGACTGCAAGCCCTCTCCAACACCATATGATGCTAGTGTGTTGCTTCGAAAGAATCGAAGAATTGCTAGAGAGCAATTGAAGTATTCTCAGATTATTGGCTCGCTTATGTACTTAGCCAGTGCTACAAGACCTGACATCTCCTTTGCTATTGGCAAACTGAGTCAGTTTGTTTCAAAACCAGGAGATGTGCATTGGAAAGCTCTAGAAAGAGTTTTGCGTTATTTGAAAGGCACTACAAATTATGGAATTCACTACACCAGGCATCCAATGGTGCTTGAAGGGTATAGTGACTCGAACTGGATCTCAGATGCTGGTGAGATAAAGGCCACGAGCGGTTATGTATTCACTTATGGAGGTGGCACTGTTTCTTGGAAGTCTTGCAAGAAGACCATCTTAACGAGGTCAACAATGGAAGCAGAACTCACAGCACTAGATACAGCTACGGTTGAAGCAGATTGGCTTTGCCGGCTCTTGAATGACTTGCCGGTTGTTGAGAAACCTATACTGGGTGTCCTTATGGATTGTGACAATCAAACTGTGATCACGAAAGTGAGCAGCCCAAAGGATAACATGGAGTCATCAAGACACGTTCAGAGAAGGTTAAAGTCTGTCAGGAAAATGAAAAACTCCGGTGTTATTGCATTGGATTATATCCAAACATCTAAAAATCGGGCAGATCCTTTTACTAAGGGTCTATCACGTAATGTGATAGATAATGCAGCGAGGGAGATGGGTATGAGACCCACAATATGAGTTGTTCACAGTGGTAACCTATTCTTTGTGATTGGAGATCCTGTGAATTAGATGTGGAAGACAAGCTGTTGGTCAACTGGGAGGAGAGTACCCTTACTGTTAAAATACCACTCCATAAAGATGCAATACTCTCCTAAACTGCATGGCAGGTTGATGTATATCTTAATGTGTTCTAAGTGGCTCTTTGAAGTAGAGATGTTGTCCTGCAGAACATCTTTTGAAGTACGCACCTATATGAGTCTGATTGTTAAACGTCGCAATCTATGAGAGTAGGGTTCTCTCTAGTAAACTCATGAAAGGTCATGGAGTATGACGCATAAGCTCCACCCACGGGGAAGACCCACGGTAGCCACGTATCGGTCAAGGCTTTATGTGAAGCTAGATTCGCAGAAAACTTGCAGTTAAGGGCCTGGTTCACTGTTCAAGTTGCTTACTAGTGTAGCATAGAGTTCTAGGTGGAAGTTCAACTTAACAGTCTCCACTGCAGTACCGGTATATAAAACAGTGTTTTGGAACCAAAGGCAAATTTCTGTGAGCCTCTGGGATCTGGTGGGGGATTGCTGGAATTTAGTCTATTTTCGGCAGCCCAATAACTATTTCAGAAATTCCTAATAAACCCTAGAGGCCCACTTAGCCCATTTGTGCAAGGCAAGGGATATTACTAAAGTTTAGTCCCACATTGCTAGTTTAGTGGGAGTTGGACCTCCTTATAAGGGAGGTTCTTTCCCCACTTATACGAGCATGAGAACAACAGGGATATCCACGCGCGCTCCTCCTCCGCCACCCGCCTCGCCACGCCACGCCTCGTCACGACGCGCCGCAGGTTGCGGGAATGAGCCGAGCCAATATCTAAATTTTTGCCACGCACTACGGGTATACGAAAGGTCACACGGAAGCTGAAAAGATTTTGTGAAAGTGGAGTTTGAATGCGAATAGTGCAGCCTGTCGGCTGCTGGCTGTTCGCTTCGCCTCCGTCTGTTCGTTTCAGCTCCCGGTGTAACCTCTCGCCTCCTTCTCTTGCGCCTATAAAAGGGAGGTCGCTCCTCTCAGAGAGACACACCAGAATCTCTTCCTCCACTCGCCACAAGTTCCCGAGCACTGCGCTGCTGCTACAATCTTCCACATCCCGGCTTGCGGCGTGCACCGCAGGTCGGGACAGTAGGCCTCCAAAACCGCACCTCTTTGAGTCCTGTACAGGAGAAGGGTGATAAGGTTTTTGGGGAGCGCTCTGCGCGACTACTAACTTCTTCATCACGGACTCCGACGACTACTTCCCTGACAACGACTTCTTCCCCGATGTCGACGACCTCATCGACGACATGGCTGGAGAGGACGTCGACCCAAGTCCAGTGCTTCTTCTGCTGCTGTCCCGTACGCATTTATGCTCTTTCTGTTAGACGTCCTGCCACAGTTCTTTGCTCTAGTTTCTGCCCTACATGTGTTAGGTTCTACTTCATATATGCAAGTTGTTATACTGTCTGATCTAGATGTGTTTAGTTACATTTATATGTGAAGTTTCTATTTACCTTCTCTTTGTCAAATCGCATGACTTGCTTTATCACTGTTATATTAGTCATGCTTTATCTAGTATTTCTGTTAATAAAATCATTTGGTAAATTGCTCATATTTCCAACAAGTAGATCGAAACGATTCTGCATCTACTACTATTACTCCACTCATCGACCGCTATCCAGCATGCATCTAGAGTATTAAGTTAAAAAAAAGCAACGCCTTAAGCAAGATGACATGATGTAGAGAGATAAATTCATGCAATATGAAATAAACCCCATCTTGTTATCCTCGATGGCAACGATACAATACGTGCCTTGCTGCCCCTTCTGTCACTTGGTAAGGACACCGCAAGATCGAACCCAAAGCTAAGCACTTCTCCCATGGCAATAACTACCAATCTAGTTGGCCAAACCAAACGGATAATTCGAAGAGACTTGCAAAGATAACCAATCATACATAAAATTATTCAGAGAAGATTCAAATATTATTCATAAATAGACTTGATCATAAACCCACAATTCATCGGTCTCAACAAACACACCGCAAAAAGAAGATTACAACGAATGATATCCACAAGAGAGGGGGAGAACTTTGTATTGAGATTCAAAGAAAGAGAAGAAGCCATCTAGCTACTAACTATGGACCCGAAGGTCTAAGGTAAACTACTCACACTTCATCGGAGGGGCTATGATGCTATAGAAGCCCTTCGTGATGACGGCCCTCTTCCGGCGGAGCTCCGGAACAGGCCCCAAGATGGGATCTCGTGGATACAGAAAGTTGCGGCGGTGGAATTAGGTTTTTTGCTCCTCTTCTAATCATTTGGGGGTACGTGTGTATATATAGGAGGAAGGAGTACGTCAGTGGAGCATCGAGGGGACCACGAGGCAGGGGTGCCCCCACCCTCGTGACCTCCTCTTTGACCCCCTGGATTTGAGTCCATGTCTCCTGGATCACGTTCGGCGAGAAAATCACGTTCCCGAAGATTTTATTCCGTTTGGACTCCGTTTGATATTCCGTTTCTTCGAAACAGTGAAATAGGCAAAAAAACAGCAATTCTGGGCTGGGCTTCTGGTTAATAGGTTAGTCCCAAAAATAATATAAAAGTGGAAAATAAAGCCCAATATAGTCCAAAACAGTAGATAATATAGCATGGAGCAATCAAAAATTATAGATACATTAGAGACGTATCATGACGGCGCGAGGGACGAGGGTTTTTGGTGTGCCAGGGTAGTCAGCTGCGGTCGTGGCAACGTTGGAGATGCCCTTTCCTCACATGCGACCCCACATGTCATTGAAAAAGCAAGACGACCTGACATGGTCTCAGGTCCTGGGGATGCAGTTGGCCACGCTACACCACTCCACGGACGCGTCGCGGCGTGCGCGCACTTCGGGGCCCCGTGCATCCTTGACAAGTCGGGTGTTGATCTGCTGGTCGTTCCATAGCGCTAACGCTACCCTTGGCACACTAAAATTGACCGTGTCTAGTGACGATGAGCATGTCGCTCACAGTGGTCGCCATGTCCAGCGGCGGTGCTGGAGCTGCGCAACCTTGCTGGCCCCCAGTACCCACATGAACGGTTGCCGGTGGCGAGGAGAGGTCGTGGGCTAGCTCCTCCATTGGACTAGTCTACGCCACGTCGTCCCGATAGGTGTGCCCCACATGTCGGTGTCCCTGTTTTCCCGTCCATATTCGAGCGGCAGTGCTCCATGTTGCGGATTAGGCGCATAACATGTTTTTGCGCCCTGGTTCAAATGTGGTACAATACCAAGTTGTTACCGTAGCCCCAAGTGTGGTGGTTTTGGGTACGGTACCACCCTTTTCCTTTTCAAGTAGTCAAGAGTAACACTTGATTAAGTAGCTGCATGGTGTGCTAAATGTAGGTGTCCGACTGTTTGAAAGAATAATTGAGGTGTGCCTGGTCAGTGCCCGCATTTAGGGGTCCAACTTACCATGTTCCAGCAGTAGTAACTATACTAGTCCCTGCGTACTCCGTCTGTTTTTCTTTACTCCGCATTGTAGCTTTGCTCGAAGTCAAACTTTGTAAACTTTGACAAACTTTATAGAAAGAAATAATAACATATACAATAACAAATCAATACCATTAGATTCATTATTGGATATACTTTCACATCATATAGATTTGTTATTGTAAATGTTCATATTTCTACTCTTACTAGCAAGATGCCCGTGCGTTGCACGTAGCATCAAGATGCATTTGTATGACTAGTTTATCTTGTGAGAGAAAAGGATGAACGAGAGAAGGCCTTATTTGAAAATGCGGAGAGGTATGTCGGTACCTTTCTGCAAAATTGCCATAGTTTCCTTCCTATCCGTCAGATATAAATCGGACGACCTATATTGTAGGATGGCAGGCACACCACCATCACCAACTCTGTTTTTTATATGAGTCCGTCCGATTTATATCTGACAAATAGGAAGGAAACTATGGCAATTTTTCAAAAATATACCCACACCCATCTCCACATTTGCAAATTAGGCCCTCCCTCATTCATCCTTTTCTCCTACAACATAAACTACACATACAAATGCATCTTGTTGTTCCGTGCAACGCACGAGCATCTTGCTAGTGTAGATAAAAAGCAAAGTTGGTGATGATGGTGTGCCTGCCATCGTGCAACATAGGTCGTCCGATCTATATCTAATGGATAGGAAGGAAACTATGACAATTTACCCGCACTCCTCTCCACATTTGCAGATAAGGCCTTCCCTCGTTCATCCTTTTCTCCCACAAGATCTTGATGTTCCGTGCAACGCACGGGCATCTTGCTAGTTTTCTATAAATTTGGTCCAATTTTATGAAGTTTGACTTTAGTAAAACCTAATATGCAGAATAAATAAAAATAGAGGGAGTATCTTACTCCGTGACCAAGACGGAACGGAAAATGAGACAACTTATTGTTTATTTGAGCCGTTCAAGTATAATCATGCGGCGTTGCTTATTTATCATTCCTCTCCAAGCCTCTTCTCCATCGATCATGCCGCCCTCTGGTCGATTCCATCCTCCCGCATGCCTCATTTGAAGATTCCGCCGAGTATCATTCGCATGTGGGCCTAGACCATGCTTGTATTTCCAATGTTGTAATTTGTCCAACATGCATACAAAGAAATGGTTCATTTAAAGTTTCACTTTCACTAGTAGAAAAAGGGTGAAACGTGAAGCACATTAGTGCCGGTTTGTATTTGAGCCGGCACTAATATATACATTAGTGCCGGTTCCAACGGCTAGCCGGGCCGCTTTCATTAGTACCGGTTCGTGGCGAACCTTTAGCACTGGTTCATGCCACGAACCGGTACTAATGAGAGTGGTGGCAGGATGTTGTCAGAATGGGGCCCCTCCAGCCCCTTTAGTACCGGTTCTTGGCACGAACCGGTACTAAAGGTCGTCCTACATAGACCCTTCGTCCACCAGCAATCTGTTCTTCCCCCTTTCCCCTCTCCCTCTCCTCTGTTCTTCCCTTCTTCCTCTCGAGTTCATCACAAAATTTGCCCAAAATTTGTCAAGATTTGAAGGCCCTCATCCATTCAAATGATCACAAAGGTTAGCAACTTTGTCCTTTCATCTCTCATTGCTAGATTAGCTCTTGCATTGGTTTATATAGTGATTAATTTGTGAGTTTAGTAATTTGGGAGGATATATATATATATGTGCAAGTATTTGATTTATATGCAATTTGAGGTCAAAAATAACACTTAGTTTGCATATGTAGGTGTGGTTTACTTAGTGCCTTCTAAATCTCCATCGTAGCCACCGTCGATCGCCCGCACCGTCCCGTTGCCGGCACCACCTTGTGGTGAGCCTCTTGTTCATGAAACTTTATATAAAAATTGATGTTTGTGTGATTTGGATATATAGTTACTCGTATAATTATCTTACCCGTACGTTGTTTGTTATACATATAGTGCCATGGTTTTGATATCCGTCCCCGTCGGCCCTAGTCCTTGTTATGATTCGGATGTGGTATGTATATTCTCTTTTAAAACTAGTTGCATTTCGTGTTTATGACAAATTATGCCCATCAAGTTGACATAGAAATTTTTTCTAGGAGGTATGTGAACCGGAAATTCCAACCGACCCTATTGCCGAGAGGTTAAATTTATTTGAAAGAGAAAACGAGTACTTGAAAGAAAAATTGAAAAGAATTGAGGGGTAGAAGATGGAATTGGAGTTGTATGTTGCCGATGTCGTCGATGATCACAAGATCAAGATGGAGAAAATGCGCTTGAAGATTAGAAAGATTAGAAAATATGCCATCGATAGTGAGGCTTGGTATCATTATGCTGTTGGATCCATTGTTACCTTAGTTGCGATCTTGATCATATTTGTTGTTGCATTTAAATGCTTTAGCTAGAGAGTTATTTGTTTGTTGGATTTAAGTGTTGTATGAACTTTATGTATGAACTTGTATTAATTGTATGAACTTGTATTAATTTGGTCTATTCGGTGTTGTGTAATGAAGATGAGCCGGCAATGGATGTACGATGACCGATGCTCTCCCCAGTTCGTTGAGGGCGTGCTTACTTTTCTGCTTGCGGCTGAGGCAAACAAGTGGGCGGATGGTTTTATGCCGTGTCCATGTGCTCGCTGTAAGAATGGTCACAATTACTCTACATCATGAACCAATCACGTCCACCTGTTTAAGTCCGGTTTCATGCCCCATTATAATGTTTGGACCAAGCACGGAGAAAGAGGGGTTATGATGGAAGACAATGAAGAAGAAGAGGACGACGACAGCTATCCTGGCCACGGGTTCCCTGAATACGATGATACAACAATGGGGGAAGAAGCTGAGCCGGTAATGCGGGAAGAAGCTGAAGAAGAGGCATCAGATGAGCCCGTTGATGATCTAGGTCGGGCCATTGCCGATGCAAAGAGAAACTGCGCAAGTGATTTGGAGAAGAAGAAGTTGCAGCGCATGTTAGAGGATCACAAAAAATTGTTGTACCCGAATTGCGTAGGTGACAAGAAAAAGCTGGGCACCACACTGGATTTGCTGCAATGGAAGGAAGAGAATGGTGTATCTGACAAGGGATTTGGAAAGTTGCTGGTAATGATAAAGGATATGCTTCCAAAGGACAACGAATTGCCTGAGAGTACATACGAAGCAAAGAAGGCTGTCTGCCCTCTAGGGTTAGAGGTGCAGAAGCTACATGCATGCCCTAATGATTGCATCCTCTACCGCGGTGAGTACGAGGATTTGAACGCTTGCCCGGTATGTCGTGCATTGCGCTATAAGATCTGCCGCGATGACCCTGGTGATGTCGAGGGCCGGCGCCCCAGGAAGAAGATTCCTGCCAAGGTGATGTGGTATGCTCCTATAATAACACGGTTGAAACGTTTGTTCCAAAACAAAGAGCATGCCAAGGTGATGCGATGGCACAGAGAAGACCGTAAGAAAGACGGAAAGTTGAGAGTACCCGCTGACGGGTCGCAGTGGAGAAAAATCGAAAGAAAGTACGGGAAGGAGTTTGCAGATGACGCAAGGAGTGTATGGTTTGGTCTAAGCGCAGATGGCATTAATCCTTTTGGGGATCAGAGCAGCAACCATAGCACCTGGCCTGTGACTCTATGTTTATATAACCTTCCTCCTTGGTTGTGCATGAAGCGGAAGTTCATTATGATGCCAGTGCTCATCCAAGGCCCTAAGCAACCCGGCAATGACATTGATGTGTACCTAAGGCCATTAGTTGAAGAACTCTTACAACTATGGAATGGAACAGGTGTACGTGCGTGGGATGAGCACATGGGGGAAGAATTTGACCTAAAGGCATTGCTGTTCGTGACCATCAATGATTGGCCTGCTCTCAGTAACCTTTCGGGACAGACAAACAAGGGATACCGCGCATGCACGCACTGTTTGGACGATACCGACAGTATATATTTGGCTAATAAGAATGCATACCTGGGACATCGTCGATTTCTTCCGAGCAGGCATCCCGTAAGAAAGAAAGGCAAGCATTTCAAAGGTGAGGCGGATCACCGGACGAAGCCTCACCACCGTACTTGTGCTGATGTACATGATATGGTCAAGGATTTGAAGGTGGTCTTTGGAAAGGGTCCTGGTGGACAACCTGTTCCGAATGACGCTGACGGACGCTCACCCATGTGGAAGAAGAAATCTATATTTTGGGACCTGCCCTATTGGAAAGACCTCGAGGTCCGCTCCGCAATCGACGTGATGCACGTGACGAAGAATCTTTGTGTGACCCTGCTTGGCTTCTTGGGCGTGTATGGGAAGACAAAAGATACACCTGAGGCACGGGAGGACCAGCAACATATGCACGGAAAAGACGGCATACATCAGGGTCATGCAAGCTACGCTCTTACCAAAGAAGAGAAGGAAATCTTCTTTGAATGCCTGCTCAGTATTAAGGTACCGTCTGGCTTCTCGTCGAATATAAAGGGAATAATAAACATGGCAGAGAAAAAGTTCCAGAACCTAAAGTCTCATGACTGCCACGTGATTATGACGCAACTGCTTCCGGTTGCATTGAGGGGGCTTCTACCGGAAAACGTTCGATTAGCCATTGTGAAGCTATGTGCATTTCTCAATGCAATCTCTCAGAAGGTAATCGATCCAGAAATCATACCAAGGTTACATAATGATTTGGTGCAATGTCTTTTCAGTTTCGAGTTGGTGTTCCCACCATCCTTCTTCAACATCATGACGCACGTCCTAGTTCACCTATGCAAAGAGATTAACGTTTTGGGTCCTGTATTTCTACACAATATGTTCCCCTTTGAGAGGTTCATGGGAGTCTTAAAGAAATATGTTCATAACCGTGCTAGGCCAGAAGGAAGCATCTCCAAGGGCCGTCAAAATGAGGAGGTCATTGAGTTTTGTATTGACTTTATTCCTGACCTTAAGCCGATTGGTGTTCCTGAATCGCGGCATAAGGGCAGACTAGATGGAAAAGGCACACTAGGAGGGGAACAAATAATATGTATGGACGGACATTCTCTCACTGAAGCACACTACACAGTTCTACAGAATTCCGCCTTGGTGGCTCCGTATATGGATGAACACAAGAATTTGCTATGCTCCAAACACCCGGAGCGGTCTGATGACTGGATTACACGTGAACAAACCAGGAGTTTCGTCAGCTGGTTGCAAGCACGTACCATGCATGACACCTCTATTGAAGATGACCTGTACTTGCTGTCCCAGTTACCATCTTCGAATATAATGACTTTCAAAGGGTACGAGATAAATGGTAATACATTTTACACGATCGCCCAAGATAAGAAGAGCGCCAACCAAAACAGTGGTGTCCGCTTTGATGCAGAAACCAAGACGGGAAAGGAAACATATTATGGTTATATACAGGACATATGGGAACTTGACTATCGACGTGGTTTGAAGGTCCCTTTGTTTCGGTGCAAATGGGTCAATATGACACGAGGCGGGGTAACGGAAGACCCGCAGTACGGAATGACAACAGTGGACCTCAACAATCTTGCGTATGCAGACGAACCATTCGTCCTAGCCAATGATGTGGCACAGGTTTTCTATGTGAAGGACATGTCTACCAAGCCAAGAAAAAGAAAAGATAAGGAAGCGAATGCATCGTAAGAAAAGATAAGGGGGCCTTTAGTACCGGTTGGAGCCACCAACCGGTACTAAAGGGGGTCGCTTCTCGCCGCTTGGGCTAGCCAAAACAGACCTTTAGTACCAGTTGGTGGCTCCAACCGGTACTAAAGGTGGGTTCTATATATACAACACTTCGAAAAATTTCATTCTCCCACTCTGTTTCTTCCGGATCGACGCCGCACCCGTCCTACGCCGTCCCCGTCGCGCCCTCGTCCCCGTCGCCGTCGCCGCCCTCGTCCCCATCGCCGCCCCCGTCGTTGTCGCCGCCCTCGTCTTCGTCGCCGCCCCGGGCCTGTCGCCGTCGCGCCATCCCCGCGTCGTCGCCCCGTCACGCCCCGGCCCGTCGCCGCCCCGGGCCGTCGCATCGCCGTCGCCCCGCTGTGAGTTCTCCCCCTCTAACCCCTCTCCCTCGCCCCCGGTGGCCACCATGGGCGCCCCCCCCCCCCCCGAGCCCATATACACACACAAGCATGCATGATGAACACACACACACACACACATAGAAGTTGTTTTTCTGTTTTTAGTGTTAGATGCTTAGTGTTTAATTAGTATGGAATAACATATAGAATTTTGACATATGCAATGCTTAGTGTTAGATGCTTAGTGTTTTTAGTGAGCCCGGATATAATTAGTGTTTAATTAGTATGGAAATTTTTTATATAATGTTGTTTTTTCTGTTTTTAGTGTTAGATGCTTAATTAGTATGAAATAGCATATAGAATTTTGACATATGCAATGATAGCATAATTAGTGTTACATTTAATTTGCATATAGTATTTGTTGTCGACGATGCCCGGCCCGCATCCTCGCCGTCGACCCATTCGCGACGACGTCCTACTTCAAAGGACCCATGTCCGGGACTGGGCTCCGCCGGGCTGGCACTGGGAGGTGCTACCTTCAGGGGTGCGACGCTTGGTGAGGAACCCAACCCCGGGTCCCATCTTCGACCCTCATCTCCTTTGGTGGCATTCGCGTGGGCCACTTTTGGTGCGGAGGGAGCCGGCCCCGCCGGAGGTGGTACGTCGCCGTGTCAGGGAGGAGGACGAGCACGTCCATCGCTACATGGCTGCTATTATCCAGTGATGGTTCCTTCTCTTTGGGTGTCCACCGCCCGCACCTCAGGAACCGCGAGTGGCCTAGATTACACTGTAGTATTCGATCTTTATTAGCTTGCTAGCTAGCTAGCTAGTGATGTATTCAATATTATATCTATTATTCGAGATGATTTGTTCGAGATTATATATATTATTTGAGACGATGTATTCGAGATGATTATATCTATTATTCGAGACGACGTATTTGAGATTAAATCTATTATTCGAGATTATACTAAATTGTTTTATATTTCTTTTGGCATAGTTAAATAAAAGCTATGGCGGACAATACCGACAGATAGAGAGAACAGACCATGTTCGATATCATACGCGGGCCAGATGATGATCAGAATGAAGAAGATTTTGACGGCTCCGAATTTCTAAACAACACCGAAGAGGGTGATATGATATTCGATTGCGACGACCGAGAAGATGAAGTCATGAACTACGACGAAGAACATGTTGATCCTGAAACAACAAACACCGGCGAGGTATATATATTTATATAAGCAGGAATCTGGTGATCATCGCATGTTTTAAATGAGTTGAAGATATATTAACGAATCGATCTTTCTTCTTTCAGCCATCCGGATCGAGCAAATCTTCAGGCAAAAGGACGAAACAAGGCCCGGACAAAAAGTTGAAGGAGGGTGTAAAGTACAATATCGAGGTATTCAAACCTAATGGCGAACCATTAGCACCTAAGAAGATTGCGGACAAGTTCGTTCGTCAGTGCGGAGTTCTTGTGAAGGACCTACTCCCGATCTCCCTTCAAGAATGGAGAAAGCCAGCAAAGCCACGTCTAGATGTTACTTTTGTCGACGAGAATAAAAAAAACTGCTTTGGGATACTCTCATGGAACATTTCACCCTACCAGATAATATCACAGAAGCAGATGTGCGGAAAGTCAAGGACGCTGCTTTTAGGAAGATGGCGGTTGCATTCAAGAACCACAAGAGAATGACGTGGGAGAAGTACGTCAAGGGAGGAAGGAAGACTCCAGTATTCGAGGGGATACTAGAGAATCAAAGTGCTCATTGGGACGATTTCGTGAAATTCAAGGATTCAGAATTAGCTAAGGAACGGTTGAGAATAAACAAGGCCAATGCCGAAAAAAAGGATAAGTTCCATAAGCTGGGGCCAGGTGGCTACGCGGTGGCAATGCCTAAGTGGGATAAGTCTGAGAAAGAGATGGAGGATGCAAGTGTCACTCCGGTTACTAAGAGTTGCCCCCCAGGTGCAGGACTTGGTTCTATGCGCATGGGGGGAGTTGGACCCGAAGACAGGAAATGTTTCGACGAAGGCATGTTTGAACGGAGCCGACGATGCGCTACTTGTTGCAATAGAAGAGGCTCGATCGGGGGTGTTCCAGCCCAACAGAGAGAACGACGAGCTTACGCGTGCCCTGGGAAATCCTCAACACCCGGGAAGAACACGAGGCAAGGGCGCTATTCCATGGTATGAGGGGTTTTCGGACTGGAACGCAGACTACAGAACCCGTGCAAGAAAGAAGCTTGCGGAGGACAAGAAGAGGAAGATGGAGGAGGAGAAGAGGAAGCGGGACTATGAACGCCTTCAAGGCCTAGAAGCAAGTCAAGCGGAATTGGCAGCTAAATTCCAGCGGCAGCAGGAGCAGATCGACTCACTTAGCCAGCAAAGGGGGTCTCAGCAGCTGCAGCAGCTAGCGGATGATCCAGCCTTGGATACCACCGCCCATCCATGCCGAGAAGTAGCGTGGGTTCCGCCCCGGGCGACGCAGTAGTGCTGGATAGATACCCCGTGGATGACATCATGGAGAACACTAACTGTGAGCTACACTTCAAAATGAAGAACATATCCATAAAGGTGGCGGACGCCATTGCTTTTTCAAATTCCCCCGAGGCAACCTTCCATTGCAACCCGATTCCAGCGGGCTATGCTCGTGTCTTGGTTGATGAGGTGGCGGACCAATATTCGGGGCTAGAGCTTGACATTCCTGGAGGTGACGAGGAGCACACACTCGGAGATGCCAAACATTGTATCATCCTATGGAGAAAGGATTGCATCATTTTTCGAAGGCCACCGACACCGCGTCACCTGACTCCTCGTCGAAGTCCACCACCGAGTCAGCAGACTCCCACTCCTCCAAGTCCACCAACGCGTGAGGCCACTCCTCCTCCTCCAAGTCCGGCAAAGTGTCAGGCCACTCCTCCTCCAAGTCCGACACAGCGTCAGACGTCCACTCCTCCTCCAAGTCCGGCACAGCTTTAGGCCACTCCTCCTCGTCCAACTCAGCCCCGTCAGCCGTCTCCGCCGCCTCAGCAATCGCAGAAGAGACACCCCGCAGCTATGGTGCGTAGCGGTACGAGTCGAGGTCATAGTACAGGAAGTATAGGCGGAGGCAAGCGATATAAATATGGTCCAAACCTCAGTACTCCTCTTCCTGTGAGGGCTTACGATAGGACCGAGGAGAAAACCAATGCCATAGTGCGGGCAGAAGTCGACGCCCATTTTGGACCGAAAAAGCCACCGCCGCCAAGGGAGAAAGTGCCTGTGGAAGTAGTTGACCACTTCATTCGTATGGCTCAACCACCAGCTCCTAAGCCTTTTGACTCAGACTATGAGCACCACATCAGGAAGTTACATCGACAACGTCTACAGAAGGAGGCGAGCTCGAGCTCGAGCAAACAACAAGCAGCTGTCAAAAAATGTGGGAAAACCGTTGCCCAGCTGGGAAAACAGGCGGCGCAATCGATCCCCCCGCTTGTTTTGCCGCCAACAACACGTGACAGTACGCGTGCCCAATATTATTGTGGCCAAACAGTTTATGTTCCCGAGGTGGGCGATGTGGTAATAACCCAGGAGCATATAATGCAGGCTGAAGAACTCAAGATCACTGTTGGACAACTCCTCGAGATCGAGGACATGCCTCCGATTAGAGAGGAGGAAATAAAACGGAAATTTGTCCGGGGCCAACCTTTGGTCGAGCCAGAAGATGTCAAGAAGCTCCCAACGAGAATGTATGAATTGCATCAATGGTACATGGACATTAGCAAGAGATCCGATTGAGAGTCCCTCATGGTGTATGTCAAGAAGGATGATTACTACCATGAGAAAGCTGTGGCCGTTGAGTATTCTGAACTGTTTCAGTTATACAATCAAGACGCACTCGACAAATCTATCGTCAATTGCTATTGTCTGTAAGTGATTTCTTTCTGTAATTTAAGTCTCAAGCTAGCTCTAGTGATCCTTCTGATCAATCATTACGTGTAATTATCCTCACTATATTCTTTTCTGTGGTATTATGCAGGATGAAGATGTATGAAATGAGAAAAGGTGGACGCTATGGCATTGGGTTCATTGACCCAAACACCGTTAATGAATACACATGGAAATTAGATCCATATTATGAAAAAGAAGTAGAGGACATCATGCTAGAGTTCTTCAAGCGCCTCAAATACAATGAAGATATACTACTTCCTTACAACTTCGAGTGAGTCACACTTTCTTGTACTACAAATTCTCTGTTTTTGCCTACTAGCTAGCTACATGTTTTTGCTTACATATGCCCGCTTAATTAAGACATGCAAACGTGTGTGCATGCAGATTTCACTGGATCTTGTGTATCATTAAAGTTGATGCCGGAACAGTTGAAATACTAGACTCGCTACTCACAGCAAAAGGTGACTACAACATCTTGTATGGGATAGTCAACAGGTAATTTCAATCATTATTTATAACTACATATCTCGGCCTATTTAGTTCGTCATTTCATGATATGAACTATTTAATAACCCCTTTATTCATTTTCTTTGTCGGCGGGCAGGGCTTGGGCAAGGTTCATCAGCGTCACGGAAGGCGAATGGAAACCAGAGCTGAAATGGTTTCGATCCAAGGCAAGTAATTAAGTAGTACTAGCTAGCTAGCTAGCTAGCTGCCATCTCTTTAATTATCATGCTTGATTAATTATTATCTGATCAAATTAAATTCCATTCTTGTAATAAAGGCCCTGAAGCAGGCGCAGGGGACTGATCTGTGTGCATACTGTGTTTGCGAGAACATTCGCATGATGGCGTCCGAAAGGAGCAGATCTCAAAGACAGGAATGGGTACGCTTGTCAGAACACTATTCACAATTTTTACACCATTATCGATATCTAGTCACACAACTAATACACATGCATATTGATCTCCTTCTTAACAGTTCAAAGAGGTGCGGGACAAGCTCCTACCAACGGAGCGCGTACAAGCACTTCAAGAGGAAATAGCGGGATTTTTGCTCGACCAGGTCATAAATCCGAAGGGAGAATACTATTACCCGCTACCGCCCCCATCGAACAAGTCATGAACCACTTCCAATTGTCATCGTGCTCCAAAGGCACCAATCAGGCTAATGCCACTGGCTCCGAAGGCAACATATGCATATGTAGGAGAAATTGTATATAGCTATACATGTGTGTATGTGTGAATTAATATGGTGGTTTGTGAGACATGATTGATGATATATATATGATTGGTTCTACTAGAAATTCTATATATATATATATAACATGTACAATGTGTAGTACCGTAAAATATCAGCAAACGAAAAAGAATTAAAATGGAAAACACAAAATTAAATGAAAAAAATCATAAAACCAAAAACCCCCCAATCCATTTAGTACCGGTTGGTTTTACCAACCGGTACTAAAGGGCTCCCGGCCCCCGGAGCTGGCTCGTGCCACGTGGTACCCCTTTAGCACCGGTTCGTGTTGAACCGGTCCTAAAGGGGGGGGCCTTTAGTGCCGAAATAATAGTGCCGGTTCCTAAACCGGCACTAAAGGGCCTTACGAACCGGTGCTATTGCCCGGTTTTCTACTAGTGTTTGCCTCCACTACGTGTGGCTTCCCGTCTTAGTTTTGAAATCCCATTCGGTTCATGCCCTGACACATCTTGACGAGATCGATTGATGTTGAGAGATCAATTGCGTGTCGTGCAAGGAGATAAAGGTTTGGTCTATTTCTATGATAGAAATGACCTGCGGGGGGGGGGGGGGTCTGTGGGGATCAGAGGGAGTATATCATATGTTCATAAGCGAAATGAACGTATTGTACCCACCCTAGTCCTCTTTCAATCGATCTCCGGACCCCGAGATGAAACCGAGAGAGAACGAGTGGGTGCATGTTATTATACCTAAGGCGGATTCAAAATTTTGAACCGGTGATCATAGCATCTGTAAATCATATATAAAGGGTATCCAATGTTCATTTCGCTTCTGAATGTACAATATAATCCCTCCGATCCTTTCTAGTTTACATATAAGTTTTATGTGTAGTCAAAGTATCTCCACTTTGATCAAACTTATAGAAAAAAGTATCAACATTCAACGATGCCCAATCAATATTTTTAGATTTGTACGTACTCCTAGATTTGTATTCAAACAGAGATGGTTTCCAATTTGTTTTCGACCATGTGAATGTGCTTGTTCTCGCACATCCTCTTCCTACTAGTATTTCACCACGTATAGCCAGTCTAATAGTAACTTTTTTAAGCTCCCGCTCCAATAGTACTAGTGGAGTACTGACAACATCTGTAGTAGAGTATGTAGTGCTCATACTATTCCCTCCTTCCATTTATATAGGGCCTAAGAGCAAGTACAATATTGGGCTTATAGCCCGCTTACATGGCACTTTTGCCTATGTGGAGGAGAGAGATGTGAAAAAGTAAGGGGAGTGAGCTCTCATGCAAGAGCCTAGATATATACACATTCCTAGGTAAAGATAATAAATATGAAGAAAGAGATAGAGAGGAGATGGAAAAAAGTACTAATACAATAGCCAACCTTATATTTTTTTGCGGGAAATAGCCAACCTTATAGCCCACACTATGGTATGAGTGCATATAGATGATGGCTATAGGTGACATGGCAGTTCCTTATAGCCATCGGCTGGCTATATTATTAAACATGCTCTAATGCATTTTTCAAAACCGCCTTTGACTACTGACAAGATTAATAGTACATGAGATGTATAATGTGAAAATTATATCATTGGAAGCTCCTTTCACATACGAATTTGACTCTATGCTTTGTGCAAGTTGCATGTCATATATTATTACTCTAATATTTGGTCAAAGTTAGCCTCGAAAAATGCATTAGGCCCTGCATAGTAGATAGAAGGAGGGAGTAGTAGTGGAAGTGGATCCTCTGACATAGGTATCCCTGCCTTAGCCTCCCTTTTGGTCACTTACTGGCGGAACCCATGCTTGCTAGGCCCCGCATGTCAGTTACACTATGGGTTCGGCCATGTCAGGGGATCCTCATTCGTAGTACTATACTCCCTTTGTTTTTATTTACATCGCATAAAACGGTGGGAGTGGTAGTATAAATGACGCGGGCGGGGGAGGGGAGGGACGTCGGTTTGATCTCAACTACGGTCCCACAAGTGAGCGAAAATGCAAGACGAAGAGTGTTCCATTTGGTAAGCGACATGGAGGGTCGAGCGTGCCAGGGTGCCATGTGAACGTGACAAGAGCGATGTACAGTCAAAACCGATTGACCGGTCGCCACCGGAACCACTATTCACACCAGAACCTTTGTTGCTCGGCCTACGCAAGCCACTGCCCCAAAACCACACCTCCTCTCCAGTCCATTCCCCCACCTTTCAATCCCCTAGCCCACATCAAGCGTCCCCTAGTTCGCCGGAAAGCCATGGTGCAACGCAAGATCACGTACTACAAGATGCTGACACCGGAGCACCGTGCAGAAATCGCGGCGGCGGTTGGCGCCACAGATCTCCGTTCCCATGCTCGCTTTGCGGCGGGCCAATCCTTGAGTTCTCTGGAGCCAAGCTACGAGGAGGAGGAAGCCGATCCAATTTTCATGGCGTAGGTCGCGCCACAGAAGGCCCACGATGGGTATGAGATGATGGACGTCGACTTCATGCCGGCGTCCGGGTCCCCCATGGTGCAGGAGGACCAGCAGTTCAACCTGGCGATACTAAAGGAGGACCGGGAGGCAGAGGCTCAACTCGACACGGAGCGAGCGCATGCCGCTGCCATCTAGGCTCACCTGTCGGTGAAACCGGATGTCGTGGATGTGAACCGGGCGGCGGATGCTCAACTTGACGCGGAGCGCGCGGATGCCGCTGCCGTCGAGGCCCTCCTGCAGGCGGAACTGGACTTCCTGGACTTGAACCGGGCGGCAGAGGCTCAACTCGACCCGGAGCGCGTGGATGCCGCTACCATTGAGGCCCTCTTGCATGCGAAACCGGACGTCCTGGACTTGAACTGGGCGGCGGAGGCTCATCTCGACGTGGAGCATGCGGATGCTGCTGCCATCGAGGCCCTCCTGCAGGCGGAACCAGATGCCCTGGACTTGAACTGAGCGGTGCTCTCGTCCATGCAGAGCGCCCGCACGCTCCGCGTGAACGAGTAGCTGGAGGCCGAGGACAACCATGGTGCGGATACACGCATCTGCAGCTATGACTGGTTCACGCCGGTAGCCAAAGACGACGAGACCATCTCGTTCCGCGAGCAGTGATAGTTTTTCTTTATTTTGTTGTTTTTAGGGATCTTTTGTTGTCTAAAAACATATATTGTTATGCAAGTCGCCTGACTTTCTTCATTTGGGTCAGTCTACCATTTTAGGCGGTTGGATGAATATCCTCTGTCTCCTAACCCTTCTTCCTCACCTATTCTTCTTCCCCAACGGACCACCGCACAAGTCGTACGAATCCTGCCCAACATGCGGTTGGATAAACATATTGTATGAATGAAAACTATGTGTCAGCGGTAGGATGGCTGAGTTTGGTTTGTTCACCTGTGGTAGCACGTGTCAGTCAGGGTGCGTTCCCTTGGTTGGGTTTGCGGCGTGTAGGAGCGACTGTGTGAGGGTGTGGTGCGACCGCAACATGCAGGACCGACTGTGTGAGGGTGCGGTGCGACCGCGGCAGCCGTGCGCAAGTGTACGTCCTTTTCATTAAGAAAACTTTAGGCAAGCTTGGCAAAAAAGTGTGGCGAAGTATGGCAATGCAAGGCCTAGACCCAAATAGGATACAAGTACGTATGTACATACTAGGAGTACTAGTGTTAAAAAAGGAAGGCGAGGTTTTCCTTCACAGGATAAATTGACACAAATCCTCGTTTGACGTGTCAATTAATACGTATTTTTTCTCCAAAGCCCAAAGAGCTAACCATCTCACTCCTCAATGCTTGATTAACGCAGCGCCAAGCAAACTAACCTTCTCACTTCTGCATGCATGCAAGGGTATATGAATGTCCTTGGTTGCTAGTACGAGGCAAAACCCATCAATTTTGCCTCGATTAGTGTTAGTGGCCTTTTGCAAATTGTAATTTTGATATACTAGCCTTGTGTACAAAAATGGAGGTAGTAACTATTTTACTTCCTTCCCCATTGCGGTGATGTCGACGATATCTCGAAGGTTGTAATTTGACAAAGTGCATTCGACGGAAAACACCATTGAGGGAGACCATGGTAAGTCATTCGCAAGTGACGCCTGCAAGCCGAGTCAACCGCCTTATTTGCATCCAGGAAGTCCGCTGAACCAAAGGACACGTAAATGTACTAGTACTACTAGTACACAATAGCGGCGTTCGTCCAGCTTAGTGCGGTGAGGTGGTTTCTCGAAGAATACGATGGAGAAGCGGAGTTAGCAAAGAGTGAAATGATAGTTGCTTCGTCCGTGCTTTGTGATTTGACACCTCACTGCTTTGTGATTTGTGATAGAAGGTATAGGGGAGTAGACTCTGTGCTCTACACTGTACATGCTTCCAAGCACAGGAGAAAGAGGAGAGACGTTGCATTTTTCTATTCCTTCAATCAATCAATCAGGGAGCTTCAGTTCCATCTTTTTGGCTTTGGCAGCACCGTCCACGATGGTTCCCATCAATGCCAAAATCTATTTTAACATTTGGCTACACATTGTGGATGACATTAATTGTACCACTTGGTTTTGCTCATGTGTGCTATCTATACAAATCTCAATTATATTGATCTAAAAGATTATAGAATCAAGATTTGCAAAAAGGAGGTGATTTTGCTGCGCGGATGGCGGGGGGGGGGGGGGGGGTTCTTATTTTTAGAGGATGTTGGCCTGGCAGTTTGCTAACATGCGGTCCCACGTGTCAGTGCTTTACGAAGCTGATCCATGTCTCACATGAGGCAGAACAACTGTAGAAGCAACACACGGTTAACTTGTCGAAGATGAGGGAAAAGCAGATTCGGCAATGAGTGAAATGATGGTTGCTTCTTCCCTCCAACTTCTTTTTTAGCATTATTACTTCGTCCCTCCAACTTAACTGTGGGAAAGGTGCAACTTTGTGATTTGATGCCTCATTGCTCATTACTACACCGGCTCCATGACAGGGGTGCTTCACCCCTGCTGCTCTGCTCTATATTACGGTATGGCACATGGACCCGGTAGGTTGATGCCCCACATGTCAGCGAAAGGGACTAGAACATTTACGAAAGCGAGCTCTCCACTCTTACGATGGAGGAGTACACGACACGGCGGCCCAGTGAATTGTTTCTTGTACTATATAGTACTATAGTACTATAGTTTTACTGTTTCGCATGATCCATCGGTACAAACCCGATTAAACAGGAAAGGGCAGGATTTTTCCCGCGTGGTAGATGATACTGGCCATACATTTCAAAGGAAATTTTACTGTATGCAAACTGAATAATTAAGTAACAATATGATATCTAGTAAAACTAAAAACACATATGAATTACTGTGTTAGAGTGTAATAGTAGTGTTGTATTGCATAGTTGTTAGATGTAACATGCGAGAATGTGTAGAGATGTAGTTTTTGAGGGCCTACAAAGAGAAAAGCGTAATACGATCACCGGACTTCAGAATACACTCATTATGGTCACTATATATGTTTTGCGGTGATTATACGGTCACTTGCTCACCGTTCAGCATTGGATTGCACTTTGTTGACCAGCCAAATAGTCTGTGTGGCACCATGTTGACTAGTTAAATTGACCATGTTCCTTGTGGGTCCCACCTGTTAGTTCGCATAGGAAAAAGGTTAGATAAACACAACTTTACGCAGGCACGACAAGGCTCCAACCTATGCGCGGGAACCACCTGGTTGTGTATGTGTCTGTCAGGGCCTGATGTGTGCGCATGCACGTGTAGGTTGAGCACTTCAGCGCGAGAGTGTGTGTTGGTCGTGTCGTGTGTGCATGCATGCGTGTGTGTGTGTGTGTGTGTGTGTGAGTGTTGCGTGCGTTTGTGGCTGCATGTGTACATGTGAGTGTTGCATGCGTGCGTGGCTGCATGTGTTCGTGTGAGTGTTGCATGCATGCAGTTCGTGTGCATGCGGGCGTGTGTGTATAATCACCACACCAACTCCTGTGTGTTAAAACAGATGGCTCAGTATACCAATACAAGGCCACCTTGTCCGCTGGGCCCGCGGTCATGTCTTCGAACCACCGTCCAATATTATTTTTGTCATTTGTTTTCATTCTTGCTAGCAAGATGCCCGTGCATTGCACGTAACATCAAGATGCATTTGTATGACTAGTTTATCTTGTGAGAGACAAGGATGAACGAGGGAAGGCCATATTTGCAAATGTGGAGATGTGTGTGGGTACCTTTTTACAAAATTGGCATAGTTTCCTTCCTATCCGTCAGATATAAATCGGATGACCTATATTGCAGGATGGCAGGCACACCATGATCACCAACTCTATTTTTTTATAAGAGTGTAGAGTCGATACAAGCCGACAGGTGGGCCCAATGGTAGTGAGATAATCTGATGCAACACTAGTGGTGCCACGTGGAGCGTTTAACTGGTCAACTAGTCGTGTCTTGAGCAAATAAGGAGCTGTACGGTGAGCCCGTGACTGTATAATAACTACAAAACACAAATGGTGACCATAGTGAGTGGATTTTGAAGTCCAATGTACATATCGTGCTTTTGCTTCAAATACAATGATCGTCATTGTATATATCGCGAGAGAAAGACGAAACATGCGTGAATGTGCTGGGGGCGTACTTTTAGAGGACCTGGAGATAGTTTGTGTGCGTACGTGAAAGGGGCATAGAGGGGGTCTATGCGATGGAGAGAGTGAGAGAGATGCTCTTCGTTTCTCTTTATTATGACTAACTTTGTATATAGTATAAAAATATAAAAATTCATAGTGCAGAATAAATATCATTGTGGGCACCATGCCATGCAAATTCACGTTCATACTCCTCCATATAACTTTGTAATGTTGTATATATGTAGAAATTCTGAAATAATTTTTGGGCCACACTTTATTCAAAAGGAATGTTGTATGTGAAATAAACATGAAGAGAGGGCTTTTTAGATCAGTGGGGTACGTGATGTAACATGTGTAAATGTGTAGTTGATGTATTTGGCAGGGCCTAGAGAGGTATGTGTGTGTATTACATATTCGAGAGAGGCATGTATAGAGGGGCCGGCGGGGGGAGGGGGCGCCGGAGAGATAGCACAAGAAATCAGAGAGGTCTACAGAGAGAGATACGAATATGATGTCACGGCGAGAGATTTCCTTGAGTGTGTATATGCAAGGGGGGAGGGGATAGAGGCACGAGGAGATTTTTTTTGTGTGGTGTCTGTGTTGGTATGTGTGGGTGTGAGAAGATAATGAGACCTGGGGCAGAGGGTGTGTCACCGCGTGAGGTCTGGTAGGCCGAGGTGAGGCCCTTGGTTCGGTTCCATCCTACACCACATTGGTGGGCCCATGACGCATTTAGGGAGACCCATGGATGACTAGTCGTACAAGACAAAGATAGCAGAATCGTGAAGGACTATGTGTCCACTGACAAAACCGGCTAGGATTTGTAACCCTAGATCCTCAGACTAAGGTAACCCCTTATCTTTGATATTACTAATCATCCAACCTAACTTTAAGGGCATCCTACATAAATTCTCTGGTAGAATCATACTCCTCGATTAGGAAGAGAGGTGTGAGACAATGTGTGAGAGGAAGGCCTAAAGATAATGTGTGTATAGGTGACACGTAGGCAGGTCTATCTATATAGAAATGGGTCGATGGGGATTGTGCGTGTGTATGCTAGTGAGAGGAAGAGTGCTTGTGATAAAGGTTACTAAAAACAGTCGTAAATGGTTACGAGAAGGAGGGAGGGTTATATCGAGAGCATGTCTGCGAAAAAGACACCTCGGGAGAGAGTGTGTGAGCATCTGTGAGAGACCACCGATAGAGAGTGAAACTACACATAAACGACTGATGTACACATTGATTAAAGATATAAATTGTATCCGAATATTAGGGTGGGATCATGATATTTTCAACTCGCGTAAGGAACGATCATTGATCCATTAGACATCTAGATTCTATCGAATTTGAGCATGTCTATGCTATTATTCGACATAATTGATCCACATAGTTAGTATTTTGAACTCCAGACAATGCATCGCTTTAGCAATCGAATATAAACGTGAGTGTAGTTCATGTTGTGTGTGTAAAGCACATTATACACACAGAAGTTACACAGCGAACATTATAGATAGCTAGCTATGAACTAGCATACATTTGAATTCAACTTAAGGTGGTTTAAAAAATTCAAATTCAACATGAAGTCCATTAAATTATTTGAATTCGATATCATGGCATTTGTAAATCATACCTAAATTATGGGGGCACCAATCTTTGCTCTGCTTTTGTACTTTATAGCATATATATAGTTGTGTACAAAATAGATTCAAATTTAACTCCTCCATTCCAACATAATCGTAGTTATAGGATTTTCAAGTGTCAAAATTTCAAAAAGAAGCAGATAATTTAATGAGGTTCTCAAACATACAAGGTCAAATTTAACGTTGTCTATTTAGGTCAATCCTCAAAGTTCAAGAGTACTCTAAACGTGAATGCTTCTGTTTCAAAATTTCGAACGAAGCACTAAAAGAGCCTCTACTCTCCCGAAACCGCGTGAGACCAATGTTTGGTAGAAGGAAATTACTTTTGTAGCTCCAACCCGTGAAACCTACCGGCCCGACGTCCAAAGGTCTAAACCGGGGTAGGTTTGTCGCTTCTTCTAGACGCCACGCAACCGCCTCCGAAAAACATCCATACATAATGGCCGCCTAAGCACACATGCGCGCGGTAAAAATCGCTCCCGCCCACTATTTGGGACACCTAGGATTACCATCCTACCCCCAACCCACAGTAGGCCTCAAATTTAAGAGGGGGACACAGTTTGTACTTTCCCCAAATTTCAAACAAGTGTGTCCCATCTGTTCAAAAAAGCCAAAAACAAGCGCGTCCCAGTCCGAAACATGGTTCTCCCTTAGCTCCCGCGCCCTCCTCCCCCTGTCCGATTCCCCATTCGTACTCCGTGGACGCCAAAACTACCTCTCCAGCAGCCGCAAAACCCCGGCGTCTTCCATCCGCCACCCCATCCCATGCATCAACCACCGGCCTCCTCCATCACGCCCGAGCCGATACCCCGACGTCGCCGTCCACCGCAGCCTCAACCGCAACGCACTCCATGGCTAGTAGTTGAAGCCGAGGTTGAGCTGTCCGTACCCGAGCTAGTTCAACGACGCAATCCTGCGCCTCACCAATGTCACTCCAACTTCGCCATCGTCCACTGCACCGGAGCTATTCCTGCTACGCCGTCCTTCGCTGCCTCAAATCTGCTTCCCCTCCACCGACAGACGGACACCGCAACACAGTCAACAATTTGGTCATGGGTTCGTCCAAGGCTCCACCCTCCTCCAAAACATCGGTTCCCCAAGTAAAAACAAGAAAATCGGCGCGACTTCTCAAGGACGCAGCAATGGCAACCATAAATGGTACTCCTCTTCCCTTATTCATGCAAATCTTACGTGTATGCTTGCACGGTATTCATCCCACAGAAGACAGTAGTTGACCGCTTCTTCTTGATACTAGATGTTCCTAGTAACTCCCGATGCACAAGGTTTCACCTCATAACTATTTCACCTTAGCTAGAGGTCCGTCGCCCCCCTGGATTTCAATTCCAAGCTAGTCAGTTGATAGCCAATTAAAGGAAGCATTCCCGGGCGTAACAGGCGCTAGTCCGCCTATTACGCCGGGGAAGCAGTGCCTCGATGTTTATCTTAGGGGCGTGTTAGGCCTAGAGCTGCTAGCGCCCGATCTATAGGTCGGCCAGGATTAAAGGGATGGCCTAGGGGCGCTGCCAAGAACGGCGATGGTGTGAGGTCGAGGAGGGCGGGGCGACGGAGGCAGGGATCTATGCGGGTGGTTGCTGGCGATTCAAGAAAGACCGTCAACAATGACTGGCGGGAGGTAGACAAAGGCCATCTTCCCGTTCCTTATAGATAGGATAGTTCATAAAAAATCGACTGACCTATTTATTTTCAGTCGACTGTTATTTTGATAGGACCACATGTGGTGGTCTGCTGGAGTAGTACCCGCATTTCCCAGCCATCCTTGTGCTCGTATGTTACAACATCATATGGAGTACAATCTAATTTTGTTTGCCATGCAATGTGGTAGAGCTATCATATGTCTCCAGTCATTTATTTTTTAGCCACCTGCTATCTGCTACTTTTACAGTGCACTAGTTCTAAACACACTTCACCCATACTCTCACTATTGTGTTTTTATGCGAGGGTATTTCAGACTCTGCTGCCTTAACAGAAGAAGAAAAGAAGAGAGAGAAGTTGCTCCAGCATGGTACGCGGCTAGGCCAGACATGTTTCAGCATTATAAAGGGTGCAGTGTCAGCAGATGGAGAAAGTAAACGTAGCTCTGGAGTTGATGACCTTGCTCTCCACGAACCACCATCCCAGGTGCTTGCTTTAACTTCGCGGTGTCATATATGGTTGCATGTTGCATATGCTGTCTAGGTTGTATTCGAAAGGCCGAAGTCGGTCTTTATTAAGATAAGGAAATATATTTTTTACATGAACCACCATCCCGGGAGCACCAGAAGACAAATAGCTAGTCAGGGCACTGGCGGAGCCAGTGACAAGCCCAACATAGACAGGCATCACATGGAAGCCAACTAAAAAGCCACAATTGTGGCGAAGCAGCCCGCCTCCCACCAGGCTCTCAGGTCCTCGATGATCATGCTCACCACTCCACCCGGATGTCTAGCTTGTATTGCTTCCAATTTGGTTAAATTGCATCTGCTTAGCTTACACATTATACCTTTGAATATGACATGCCTTCCTATTTTTGGTACATACTAGTACATTTGTTTGTTAACCATGTTCTTACATCAAACTAATGTACTTGTGTATCCCTCATTAATCACTTATGATGAGACAGTCACCCCAGCGGGTTACTTTGAGAAAAGATCTTATTTTGAAGAATGCAGTGTCAGCCTCCCCACAAGATTCTCAAGAAACAACAAGGCTAGATGAAGATAGTAGACGTAGCTCTGTAGTTGATGACTGCATTTCCCCTACACCCGCATCGCAGGTGCTTTCTCTAACTTGGCAGTGTGATATGTGGTTGTTGTTGCATATGGTGTCTAGACTATAATTCTTCCAATCTGGTTAAATTGCATGTGCTATTCTGCTTAGTTTATACATTATACCTGTTAATGTGACATGCCTTCCTGTTTTTAGTACATAGTATGTCTGTCTATTAGGCATGTACTCACATAAAACTATAGTTTTTTTATATCCCGCATGAATCAATATGACGAGACACCTTTAGTATATGCAGTGTGATATTAGTTGCATCTTGCTACCTCTTGAGCTTGCGTTGGTTTTCCCTTGAAGAGAAAAGGGTGATGCAACAAAGTAGCATAAGTATTTCCATCAGTTTTTGAGAACCAAGGTATCAATCCAGTAGGATGTAACACACAAGTCCCTAGTACCTACACAAACAAACAAGAACCTCGCAACCAATGCGATAAAGGGGTTGTCAATCCCTTCACGGTCACTTACGAAAGTGAGATCTGATAGAGATAATAAGATAAACATTATTGGTATTTTTATTGTATAGATTGGAAAATAAAGATTGCAAAATAAACAACGACAGAAATAGCAAGTAGATAGGAAAATAATATGGTGGAAGATAGACCCGGGGGCCATAGGTTTCACTAGTGGCATCTCTCAAGATAGCAGATTTTACGGTGGGTGAACAAATTAATGTCGAGCAATTGATAGAAAAGCGAATAGTTATGAGAATATCTAGGCATGATCATGTATATAGGCATCACGTCCGTGACAAGTAGACGGAAACGATTCTGCATATACTACTACTACTCCACACATCAACCGCTATCCAGCATGCATCTAGAGAATTAAGTTCATAAGAAGAGAGTAGCACATTAGGCAAGATGACGTGGTGTAGAGGGATGAACTCAAGCAATATGATACAAACCCCATCTTTTTATCCTTGATGGGAACAATACAATACGTGCCTTGCTGCCCCTGCTGTCACTAGGAAAGGACATCGCAAGATTGAACCCAAAGCTAAGCACTTCTCCCATTGCAAGAAAGATCAATCTAGTAGGCCAAACCAAACTGATAATTCGAAGAGACTTGCAAAGATATTAAATCATGCATAGAAGAATTCAGAGAAGAATCAAATATTGTTCATAGATAATCTTGATCATAAACCCACAATTCATCGGATCTCAACAAACACAACACAAAAAGAATTACATCGAATAGATCTCCAAGAGAATCGAGAAGAACTTTGTATTGAGATCCAAAGAGAGAGAAGAATCCATCTAGCTAATAACTATGGACCCGAAGGTCTATGGTAAACTACTGACACATCATCGGAGAGGCTGTGGTGTTGATGTAGAAGCCCACCGTGACCGATTCCTCCTCTGGCGGAGCGCCAGAAAAGGCCCCAAGATGGAATCTCATGGGTACAGAAGGTTGCGGCGGTGAAAATAGGGTTTTGTGGTGCTCTCGGATGTTTTCCGGGTATATGGGTATATATAGGAGGAAGAAGTAGGTCGGTGGAGCTGCGACGGGCCCATGAGGGTGGGGGGCGCGCCCTCCTGCCTCGTGGCCTCCTCGCTTCTTTCTTAAAGTCTACTCCAAGTCTCCTGGATCACGTTTGTTCCAAAAATAACTCTCCCAAAGGTTTCATTCTGTTCGGATTCCATTTGATATTCCTTTTCTACGAAACACTGAAATAGGCAAAAAAACAACAATTTACTTTGGGCCTTGGTTAGTAGGTTAGTCCCAAAAATAATATAAAAAGGTATATTAAAGCCCATTAAACATCCAAAACATATAATATAATAGCATGGAACAATAAAAAATTATGGATATGTTGGAGACGTATCGAGCATCCCCAAGCTTAATTCCAGCTCGTCCTTGAGTAGGCAAATGATAAAAAGAGAATTTTTGATGTGGAATACTACCTAGCATAATTCTCAATGTAATTTTCTTTATTGTGGCATGAATGTTCAGATCCAAAAGATTCAAGACAAAAGTTTAATATTGACATAAAAATAATAATACTTCAAGCATACTAACAAAGCAATGATGTCTTCTCAAAATAACATGGCCAAAGAAAGTCATCCCTACAAAATCATATAGTCTGGCTATGCTCTATCTTCATGACACAAACTAGTTAATCATGCACAACCCCGATGACAAGCAAAGCAATTGTTTCATACTTTTGATGTTCTCAATCTTTTTCAATCTTCACGCAATATAAGAGCGTGAGCCATGGACATAGCTTTATAGGTGTATCAACAGGCTATGGAGATGCCCATCAATAGATATCAATGTGAGTGAGTAGGGATTGCCGTGCAACAGATACACTAGAGCTATAAGTGTATGGAAGCTCAAAAAAAGAAACTAAGTGGGTGTGCATCCAACTTGCTTGCTCACGAAGACCTACGGCATTTTGAGGAAGCCCACCATTGGAATATACAAGCCAAGTTCTATAATGTAAAATTCCCACTAGTATATGAAAGTGACAACATAGGAGACTCTCTATCATGAAGATCATGGTGCTACTTTGAAGCACAAGTGCGGTAAAAGGATAGTAACATTGTCCCTTCTCTCTTTCTCTCATTTTTTTATTTTTTTATTTGGAGCTTTTCCTCTTTTTATGGCCTCTTTTTTTTCTTTTCTCTTTTTTTCCTTTTCGTCCGGAGTCTCGTCCCGACTTGTAGGGGAATCATAGTCTCCATCATCCTTTCCTCACTTTGGACAATGCTCTAATAATGATGATCATCACACTTTTATTTACTTACAAATCGATGCTAGAACAAAATATGACCCTATGTGAATGCCTCCGGCGGTGTAGTGGAATATGCAATGAATCCAGAGTGACATGTATGAAAGAATTATAAAGGTGGCTTTGACACAAATATGATGTCAACTGCATGATCATGCAAAGCAATATGGCAATGATGTAACGTGTCATAACAAATGGAACGGTGGTAAGTTGCATGGCAATATATCACGGAATGGCTATTGAAATGTGAAAGCACAAGTGCTCCCTAGGTGGTTTTGGTAATTAATGACAACATATCTCTTGTTGGACTAACGTTTCTATCTAGTATGTTTCAGATAAGTTCAACAATGGAGTGGCATGGACTAAAGGTTGTGGGGAATTCTCCAAGATGCTAAGGACAAAGGATTGGCTAAAGCTTAAAGCTCAAGACTCTTCATTTTACACTTTAGTGATCCAAGATCACATTGAGGCCATAGGAAAAGCCAATACTATCAAGGAGGGATGAGGTGTTGCTTAATGAGCCTCTTGCTTCAAGTGCTTAATGATATGCTCCAAAATCCTCAGCTACTTTCCCACTTCCACATATGACCTAGCCAAACTCGGACCTACCGATTATTTCTATCCGGCGCCACCGAGTTTCACTTGTCATAGCCATTGCCAAACCCTAGCAAATCGGTTCTACCAATAGGGATCTCGGTCCCACCGAGATGGGATTGTAATCTCACTGTGCATGTCCATTGCCAAAATCGGTCTAACCGATCTTGTGCAATCGGTACTACCGAGGTTACAATGGAACTCTCTGTTTCCTTTTTGTAACTTTTCGGTCTCACCGAAAGAGCAAATCGGTCCCACCGAGTTTACCTGACCAACTCTCTGGTTAGCTTATTACCAAATCGGTCTCACCGAGTTTGTGTAATCGGTCTCACCGAGATTACGTTATGCCCTAACCCTAACCATATCGGTCCTACCGAGTTGCATGTCAGTCCCACCGAAAATCTCTAACGGTCACTGGGTTTACTATTTCGGTCCGACCGAGTTTGTTGATTCAGTCCCACCGAGATTGGTAAATTGTGTGTAATGGTTGGATTTTGTGTGGAGGCTATATATACCCCTCCACCTCCTCTTCACTCGTGGAGAGAGCCATCAGAACACATCTACACTTCCAACTCATATGTTCTGAGAGAGAACCACCTACTCATGTGTTGAGGCCAAGATATTCCATTCCTACCACATGAATCTTGATCTCTAGCCTTCCCCAAGTTGCCTTCCACTCAAATCTTCTTTCCACCAAATCCAAATCCTGAGAGAGAGAGAGTTGAGTGTTGGGGAGACTATCATTTGAAGCACAAGAGCAAGGAGTTCATCATCAAAACACCATTTGTTACTTCTTGAAGAGTGGTGTCTCCTAGATTGGCTAGGTGTCACTTGGGAACCTCCGACAAGATTGTGGAGTTGAACCAAGGAGTTTGTAAGGGCAAGGAGATCGCCTACTTCGTGAAGATCTACCGCTAGTGAGGCAAGTCCTTCATGGGCGATGGCCATGGTGGGATAGACAAGGTTGCTTCTTCGTGGACCCTTCATGGGTGGAGCCCTCCGTGGACTCGCGCAACAGTTACCCTTCGTGGGTTGAAGTCTCCATCAACGTGGATGTAGGATAGCACCACCTATCCGAACCACGGGAAAAACATCCGTGTCTACAATTGCATTTGAATTCTACAAACCCTTCCCTTTACATTCTTGCAAGTTGCATGCTTTACTTTCCGCTGCCTATATACTCTTTGCATGCTTGCTTGATATGTATTGTGAATGTTGAAATTGTGCCTAAACTCCACTTAAACCGAAAAAGCTTAAAACCTGCAACTTTAGCATTAAGTGTCTAATCACCCCCACCCTCTAGACACATCTACTTCAAGGTCCTACAAGTGGTATCAGAGCTTTGGTCTCCATTGCCTTGGTTTAATCACCATTGGAGGAAGATGGATGTGTCTACTTTAGGGAGTCTTAGACATAGAGTGCCTATTCTTGATAGAGAGTATTTTCATGAGTGGAAAAATGAGATGCTTGTAATTTTGAATCAATATCATTTGAACAAGTATATTGCTAGCCCTTGTGCACCTCATATTGATACTTTGCATCCTACCCTAGATGAAGATATCGACATAATGCGCAATCTTAGAACTATTGAGCTCATCATTAGAGGATTGCCCAAAAATTTGATTGCTAGTTTGCCTACTCTTAATTGTGCCTATACTATATGGAAATTTCTTGAGGAACGATTTCCCGATTATTCCTTGAAAAATTTGGATGAAATTCTCCATAAATCTATTGCCTTGAGAAAGATGAACTCTAGGGATCCTAGTTTTAGTGATTGTCTATTTGAGCTTACCAATCTCAAGCGTGCTAAAGGAGATGTTGGAATCATTATATCCGAAGCTATAAGAATGCATAAAGGTGACCACTTTGATGATCATTTATCTAATGAATTACCCTCTCTAGGAAATGATGAGTCACAATATCATGGTGAACATGGATACTATGATGATGATGATGATGATAGTGACTTCGATCTTGATGATGCAATGAGACATTTTGGTCTTATGGCAAATCTTCGGGGATATGTGTCAGGAGGAAAGGAATGGGTTCTTGATAGTGGATGTACTGATCATATGACTGGAGATGAAGAGATGTTCCGTGAGCTTGCTGAAAATGACGGCCCTCGAAAATATGTCACCTTTGGTGATAATTCAAAGGGTAAAGTGGTTGGCCTTGGTAAGGTGGCCATCTCACATGGTAGTTCCATTCAAAATGTCATGTTCGTTGAATCTCTGGGCTACAACTTACTTTCAGTATCTAGACTTGCTGATTTCGGTTTGAATGTCCTATTTACTGAGGTAGATTTCCAAGTGTTTCGTCAAGACAATCATAAAATGGTCTTTACCGGTATACATAGAGGTGATCTTTACATTGTCGATTTCTCTAAAAAGGCACAACCTAAAACTTGCTTTATTGCTAAATCCTCAAAAGGTTGGTTGTGCCATAGACGACTAGGTCACGTTGGCATGAGAAACCTTGACAAGCTTATTAAAGGAAATCATATCCTTGGAGTTAACGATGTCATTTTTGATAAGGATAGACTTTGCAGTGCTTGTCAAGCAGGTCGACAAGTTGGAGGAAGGCATCCCGTGAAGAACATCATGACCACAAGGAGGCCACTCGAGCTACTTCATATGGATCTTTTTGGTCCCAACGCCTACAAGAGTCTCGGTGGAAATTCTTTTGGTCTAGTTATAGTTGATGATTTTTCAAGATTTACGTGGGTGTTCTTTCTTGATGACAAGTCGCAGGTCCAGAAGATCTTCAAAAACTTCGCTAGGAAGGCCCAAAATCAGCTTGACGTGAAGATCAAGAAGTTTGGAGTGACAACGGAACGGAGTTCAAGAACGCAAATGTGGACACCTCTCTTGACGAAGAAGGGATTTCACACGAGTTCTCGGCTACGTACACACCTCAACAAAATGGAGTTGTTGAGAGGAAGAACCGGACGCTCATCGAAATGGCGAGAACGATGCTTGATGAGTACAAGACGCCGAAGCACTTTTGGGCAGAAGCGGTTGAGACAGCTTGTCATGCAACAAATCGCTTGTATCTTCACAAGCTACTCGGCAAGACGGCATACGAGCTCCTCACCAGTAACAAACCCCAAGTTGGATACTTTCGAGTATTCGGCTCAAAGTGCTACATTCTTGACAAGCATCGTCGTTCAAAGTTTGCTCCTAAATCTCATGAAGGTTTTCTACTTGGTTATGGCTCAAACTCTCACACTTACCGTGTCTACAACAATTTCACCCGAAAGGTTGAAGAGACGGTAGATGTGAAGTTTGATGAATCTAATGGCTCGCAAGTAGAGCAATTGCCAATCGATGTAGGAGACAAAGACCCTTCAGAAGCAATCCAAGACTTGTCTATTGGCAAAATTCGTCCAACGGAGGTGAATGAGAGTACCACGTCCGTCCAAGTGGAAGCTTCTACTTCACGACAAAGTGAACCAAGAATTGATACGGAAGCATCCACAAGTGGGACACACCAAGATGAAGAAGACGAGGAAATGCATCAAGACGAACATCAACAACCTCCTTCTCCACCAGGACAAGAGAACGACAACGTCAACAATGAAGAAGAACAAGATGAAGAAGATGTTCAACGAAGACCCAAGCAAAAGCTCTCATGAGTTCGAGCAAGAATTGCCAAAGATCATCCCGTCGAGCAAATTTACAATGATATTCAAACCGGGAGAATCACTCGCTCAAAAACTCGTTTAGCTAACTTTTGTGAAAACTATTCATTCATCTCTAGCATTGAACCTATGAAGGTTGAAGAAGCATTGGAAGATCCAGATTGGATAAATGCTATGCATGAAGAGCTACACAACTTTGAGAGAAACCAAGTTTGGACATTGGTTGAGAAGCTCGACAACAACCACAACATCATTGGTACCAAATGGGTGTTTCGCAACAAGCAAGATGAAGATGGACAAGTGGTTCGCAACAAAGCACGTCTCGTCGCCCAAGGGTACACACAAGTCGAAGGTATGGACTATGGTGAGACATATGCTCCCGTTGCTAGACTTGAGTCCATTCGCATCTTACTTGCCTATGCTAATCACCATAATATCACCTTGTACCAAATGGACATTAAATGTGCTTTTCTAAATGGTGAAATAGAGGAGGAAGTTTATGTCAAACAACATCCCGGCTTTATCAATCCTAAGAAACCAAATCATGTTTACAAACTTCACAAAGCTCTTTATGGTCTTAAACAAGCTCCTGGATCATGGTATAAATGCTTGACCAAGTTCCTTATTGCAAGTGGTTTTGAAATTGGTAAAATTGATTCTACTCTTTTTACTAAAAGGGTTAATGGAGAACTATTTGTATGCCAAATTTATGTTGATGATATCATATTTGGTTCAACTAACCCTCTCTTTACTGAAAAGTTTGGAAAGCTAATGTCAGAGAAGTTTGAGATGTCTATGATGAGTGAACTCAAATTCTTTCTCGGTTTGCAAATCAAGCAAACTAAGGAAGGTACATTTGTCTCTCAAACGAAGTACGCCAAGGACTTATTCAAGAAGTTCAATATGCAAGAATGCAAAGGTATGCCTACACCCATGCCTACTAGTGGACATCTTGATTTGACCAAAGATGGTGAACCGGTTGATCAAAAGGTTTATCGCTCTATGATTGGTTATTTGTTATACCTATGTGCTTCACGTCCCGACATTATGCTAAGTGTGAGCATGTGTGCACGTTATCAAGCTGCTCCTAAAGAATGTCATCTTAAGGCCGTGAAAAGGATAGTGAGATACTTAATTCATACACCAAACTTAGGCATTTGGTATCCTAAGAGGTCTTCTTTTGATCTTGTTGGCTATTCCGACTCGGATTATGCCGGAGACAAGGTTGATAGAAAGTCCACTTCGGGTACTTGTCAATTTCTTGGTAGATCTCTTGTGTCTTGGTCTTCCAAGAAACAAAACTCGGTATCCTAATCCACCGCCGAAGAGGAATACATTGCCGCTGGTTCATGTTGTGCTCAATTACTTTGGATGACCCAAACTCTTAAAGATTATGGGATCTATTTGAAACATGTTCCACTGCTTTGTGACAATGAAAGTGCTATCAAAATGTAACATCCCAAATTTTCAATTTGGAATGTTATACAGTAGATCATCAGGCATATCATATTTTCTTGCATTTTGGTCGATCCTAGAAATTTCACGCAACTCAAGGACCCTCGGAGAGAGTTGGAGATTTCGTTATTTTCATATTTGAGTTTTCTCAAACTTTGAAAAGAGGATCATTTGATTTTATTTATTTCATCTTCAATTATTTTCCCAATATCAAATATGAGAGAGGGGAATAATATGACTTTCCCAAATTTTAGGAAAAATGAAGATTTAATAAATAAATCAAATTTTGGATTTTCTTTCCGGAGTTTATTTGCATTTTATTTGGATTAGGGAAAAATGCGTGTTTTCAAAATTTGCATCTAGGCCCCGAGAAAAGTTTGTTTTGTTCGACTCATTTTTAGGAGTCGGGGAAAATTTACTTTGGGAATTTTGGAGTTCGTTTAGATTTTCTTTTCTTTGTTTTTCTGGAAAAAAAAATCCGCGCCGCGCCCGCCTGGGCCAAGGCCCAGCCGGCCAGGCCAAGGCCTAGCCGCCCCTCCCCGCGCGCCGGCGCGCAGCCCCGCCGCCGTCGCACCGAGTCCGGCTAGGACTCTAGCGCCGCCGCCGCCGCCTTTGCTTGCCCCCTCCCCCAAGTCTCCTCTCCCCCCTTTAAATACCCAAGCACCCCCCTCTCCCCACACCACCCCGCCGCCCCGCAGCACGCAGCAGCAGCCGCCGCCGCCTGCCCGCGCCGCCGCCGCCGCCACACCGCCGCCCCGCGCCTCGCCTCTGCCCCGCCGGAGCCCCTCACCGGAGCCCCTCGCCGAGGTAGCCCGCGCCGCGCCACCCCTCCCCTCGGTTCGGTTTTTTTTGAACTGTTCCGGTTTCTTTTCATTTTGTAGTTTCAGTTTTTTTTCCTCGAAACCCTAGATCGGTTTTTCGTTTTCTTTTCCGGTTTAGTTGCTTAGAGACCGTTCTCCGGACCGTACGTTTTAACGAACGCGATCACCGGTTATTCTAGGATTAACGAACGTCCGTTCGTTTAACCGTTCGTCGTTTCTTTTTCGTCGGATTTACTCCACGTTTTTTTTATCGCGATTTCAGATCCGATCTTCGTTCTAGTTTATCTCCCCGCTCGTTTATCGGAATCAGGTGATTCAAGCGCCTGGAGTTTCGGTTCGAAACCGCCGTTCTGACTAATCAACTTAAATAAGTTTTTGCTACTGTAAAAAAATTTGACCTAGTTTCAACTTGCTAGAACTGAGTTGTTTTCTTCCGCCGTTTGTTTTTCGTTGCTTTGTTCGGTTCTTTCTCTCTTTGCAACCGGAGTTCTTAAGTTGAACTTTCTGGTTCGATCTCTTGTTCGAGTTTTACATGTGCATTAGATGAGTACTTATTGTATGCTTGTTGTTTGTCTGCGATAGATTACCCAGAGTGCGCCGCCTGTTACTTCGAATCTGTAGGTCTCGCGGATCATCAGCAAGGCAAGTAACACTTTGATCATACCTTTTCTACAACCCAGTTTTATTGCATTAGATCAATCCTCACACATTACATGATTAGGATCTAATTAAATTGTGGGATGGGAAATAGATGAGGTAGTACCTATTACCTGTTTATTATGAAACCTTTGGGAGTTACTTCTACGTTTGCCTATTATGCCATGCTATGCTAGTAGACGTGGATTGGGTTAGTGATATCCATGAAAGATGTGAGTTTGATAATTTTAAGGGTTTATCTAAGGTGGCAACTTAAACACACCTCTGGGTGGATTGAGGCACCTGGTTTCTATCAGGACTTGCCTGTTTTTCTTTTGGACCGCCACCCAGGCTCAAAGGGATCATAAGATCTTTCATGCTAGAAACTTACGTGTGCAGCCACAAGCCATTATGGGCTCTGGCATAGTTGATTAAGTGGTGCGAACTCTTACAGGGTAGACTAGCAGATGTAGGGGAAAGTAGGTGTACCGGTCTATCCATCGTAAGGTGCTAGCGCTTCTGAAAGACTGTGTCTCGGTCATCCGTTTCTCAAACACCGTGTAGTGCGGGAAACCCAACGGAGGCGATCGAGTCTTGTGTGGAAAAGTGCGCAAACCTCTGCAGAGTGTAATAAACTAATCATGATTAGCCGTGTCCCCGGTTATGGACATCTTGAGTATCTAGTACTTGAATATCGTGTGAATCTCATCATGTTACCTCTAATTAATATTGTTGGGTTTTAATTGTTCACTTAATTGGGATCGGAATGCTATCAACCATTCTCGATGTTCAACTACCATGATAGTTAAATAAATTTATTCCCTTGCAGTAGGGAAAAACTAGCTTTATGCAAAACAGTAACCATAGAGCTTTCCACCAGCCAAATATGCATGTAGTATAGCTGTTACATTCCATTACTCTCTATGTGTTACCTTGCCAGCATATTCCATGTGCTGACCCGTTTTCGGGCTGCAACTTTCATGTTCCAGACTTTTCAGACGACGAGTAAGGTGTTGTTAGGTCGTGGTTCTATACTCAGTGATGCCGTTGGAGTTGATGGACCCATTTATCTTCCAAGTCTTCCGCTGTTATCGATATTAGATGGCCTTAAGCCATATTTATTGTAATAAGTCTCCGTTGAGACACCGATGTAATAAGTGTGTGATTGCTACTCTGCTATAAATCCTTCGAAGTACTATGTGGTGTCAGCATTACTGATCCAGGGATGACACCGGAGCACAGAGACTTGATCCATTCGGGTCGGGTCGCTACAGAGATGGTATCAAAGCACACGCTGACTGTAGGACACGCCCACCCGTTTCCTTAGGCTGAATCCGCCGGTGTTTCCAGTAGCACCGAGCCAATAGTAGCAGACGATTGGCTCCGCAAGATAGGAAGGGAGTTGACCATTGCAGGATACACCGATGGTGAGAAAGTGAAGTTTGCCGCACATCAGTTAGAAGGACCTGCAGCATCATGGTGGGAGAATTTCACAGCCACCTTCCTAGTCGACACTGTCACATGGGATCAGTTTCAGCAAGCTTTCCGCACTACCCATGTTTCAGCAGGAGCTATGGCCATGAAGAAGGGTGAGTTTCGCAACTTACGCCAAGGAGGAAGGACAGTTGGCCAGTACGTTGACGACTTCAGCAAGTTAGCACGTTATGCCCCAGATGATGTTGCTACGGATGCAGCTAAGAGGGAAAAGTTTCTGGAAGGATTGAATGATGAGATAAGCATACAATTGATGGTAGCAAGTTTCAACAACTACCAGGAGTTGGTAGATCATGCCATCATGATTGAAGGGAAGCAACAGCAGATTGAGAACCACAAGAGGAAGTATGGACAGGGGAAGTATAACTCTGGAGCCCAGCAGAAGCCCCGTTTTACCCCTAAACCGGGAATACAGTTTCAGCATACCCATGGAGGAGGTAGTTCGCACAACCATAATGGCCACAAGAATGGTAATGGGAATGGAGGAAGCAACGGCCAGAATCGGACCATCCCATCAACCCCAGCCAAGAGAGATTTGAGTCAAGTCACCTATTTCAAGTGCTCCAAGACCGGACATTATGCACATGAATGTCCTGAAGGCCAGAATGGAAATGGCAATGGAAGCTCAGGGAAGAAGCCGAACCCTTTCAATAGGGGACAGGTGAACCACGTTAACATGGAGGAGGTTGTAGATCAGCCTGATGCAGTAATCGGTATGTTTTTGGTTAGGTCATTTACCGCACTCGTTCTTTTTGATACTGGTGCATCCCATTCATACATATCAAGGGGATTTGTGGAAAAATATAGCCTGCCCACTAGGATTCCTAAAACGCCTATGCTAGTAAGCTCGCCAGGAGCAGAATACATGGCCAGTCAAGGATGCTTTCAAGTGCCATTAAGCATAGGAAGGCATGTTTTCCCAAGAGATTTAATTATTCCGGAATCCCAGGGTCTGGATGTAATTCTCGGTATGGATTGGCTGTCGATGTACGGAGGAAACATCAATTGCGCCAGTAAGACAATTTTGCTCACAACGCCAGAAGGAAGAAGGATCAAGTATGTATCCCGGCATGTGCCAAATAGGACACAAGTAAATTGCCTAACAGGAGTTGTGCAGGAGGAAGTACTAGTGGTAAAGGATTTTCCTGATGTATTTCTAGAAGAGTTGCCAGGCATGCCACCAGATAGAGACATTGAGTTTTTGATTGAGTTATTGCCAGGTACAGGCTCAATATCGAAGCGGCCATACCGGATGCCTGCAGAGGATTTGGTAGAAATTAAGAATCAGATTAAGGAGTTACTGGAGAAAGGTTACATACGCCCAAGTTCTTCGCCTTGGGGATCACCCGTACTTCTAGTGGAGAAGAAGGATGGATCATTACGGATGGTTGTTGATTACCATGGATTAAATGAAGTAACCATCAAGAACGAGTACCCACTGCCAATGATTAATGATCTGTTTGATCGTTTGCAAGGAGCTAAAGTGTTTTCCAAGATCGATTTGCGATCAGGGTACCACCAGTTGAAGATTCGAGAGCAGGACATACCTAAGACAGCATTCACCACAAGATATGGACTGTATGAGTATACCGTTATGTCATTTGGATTGACTAACGCACCTGCCTATTTTATGAACCTGATGAACAAAGTGTTTTAAGGAGTTTTTGGATAAGTTCGTCGTAGTGTTCATTGATGATATCCTGGTTTATTCAAGGAATGAAGAAGAGCATAAGGAACATTTGCGTTTGGTTTTGGAGAAACTAAGGGAACATCAGTTATATGCCAAATTTAGAAAATGTGAGTTTTGGTTGAAGGAAGTATGATTCCTCGGACACGTTATATCCGGAGAAGGGATAGCAGTTGACCCCACAAAGGTTGAGACCGTAACCGAATGGGAAGCACCAACGACAGTTGGAGAGATCCGGAGTTTTCTTGGACTCGCAGGATACTACCGGAGATTCATTGAGAACTTTTCAAAGATTGCAAAGCCTATGACGGAGTTGTTGAAGAAGGATACTAAGTTCAAATGGACTGAGGAGTGTGAAGCTAGTTTCCAGGAGTTGAAGAAACGATTGGTTACCTCACCAGTGTTGATTTTGCCAGATCAGACCAAGGATTATGAGGTGTATTGCGACGCTTCACGTCGAGGACTTGGAGCAGTGCTTATGCAGGAAGGGAGAATTGTTTCGTATGCTTCACGACAACTGAAGCCTCATGAGTTGAATTACGCCACACATGATTTGGAGTTAGCAGCCGTAGTGCATGCATTGAAGACATGGAGACATTTCCTCATTGGAAATCATTGTGAGGTGTACACGGATCACAAGAGTTTGAAGTACATTTTAACGCAGAAGGAGTTGAATCTCAGACAAAGGAGATGGTTGGAGCTCATCAAGGATTATGATATGAGATTGCATTACCATCCCGGAAAAGCTAATGTAGTAGCTGACGCATTGAGCCATAAGAGCCATGTCAATACGTTAATAACGGAGGAAATACCCCCAGAGTTATTAGAAAGCTTTCATGAACTAAGTTTAGAGATAGTTCCGAAAGGCTATGTAGCAGCATTGGAGATTCAGTCAACATTGATGGATAAAATCAGAGAGGCTCAGAAATCTGACAAGGAAATTGCTTCTATAAAGGAGAAACTAAGCAAAGGAAAATCAAAGGGATTTCATGAGGATGAGCACGATACCCTATGGTTTGAGGACCGTGTTTATGTGCCAAATGACCCGGAGATCAGGAAGTTGATTCTGCAAGAGGCACATGATTCACCCTATTCGATTCACCCAGGAAATACCAAGATGTATTTGGATTTAAAGGAAACATTCTGGTGGACCGGAATGAAGAAGGATATTGCAGCATATGTAGCAGTTTGTGATGTGTGTCATAAAGTGAAGGCAGAACATCAGAAGCCAGCCAGATTGTTGCAACCATTGCCGATACCCGAATGGAAGTGGGATAAGATAGGCATGGATTTTATCACAGGACTACCCAGGACGAAGGCAGGTTATGACTCGATATGGGTAGTAGTTGATCGTTTGACGAAGGTAGCACATTTCATTCCAGTGAAGACCACTTACACCAGTGCTAAGTTGGCAAAGATATACATGACTAGGATCATTTGTTTGCATGGAGTTCCGAGGAGTATTGTATCAGACAGAGGAACCCAATTTACCTCAATGTTTTGGAATCAGTTGCATGAAACTTTGGGAACCAGGCTAGAGTTTAGCACCGCTTTTCATCCGCAGACAGATGGACAGACCGAGAGAGTCAATCAGATTTTGGAAGATATGCTGAGAGCTTGTGCACTAGATTATGGATCTAGTTGGGACGATAACTTGCCGTATGCGGAGTTTTCTTATAACAACAGCTACCAAACCAGTTTGAAGATGGCACCTTTCGAAGCTTTATACGGAAGGAGGTGCAGGACACCGTTGTCATGGGACGAAGTTGGAGACCGTCAGTTGTTTGGACCCGATTTGATTAAAGAATCTGAACAGAAGGTGAAATTGATTCGCGATAGGCTCAAGGTAGCGCAGTCCAGGCACAAGAGCTACGCAGATTCTAAATGCAAGGAGACAATTTACGAAACCGGAGATAGAGTTTATCTCCGAGTATCCCCACTACGAGGAGTTAAGTGCTTTGGAGTTAAGGGAAAATTAGCACCGCGTTTTGTTGGACCATATAAGATCTTACAACGTATGGGAGAAGTCGCATAAAAGTTGGAATTACCAGAGGGACTGTCAGGAGTTCATGATGTATTCCATGTTTCTCAGCTGAAGAAATATCACGCCGAGATGACAGAGGTACCGCTAAGAGATACAGTGCCGCTTGAAGTGATTCAGTTGAAGGACGACTTAACGTATGAGGAGAAACTTGTCAAGATTCTCGATTATGCCAGCAGAGTTACACGCAGCAAAGTTAGCAAGTTTTGTAAAGTTCAGTGGAACCACCACTCAGAGGATGAAGCCACCTGGGAGAGAGAAGAAGATTTGCTCAAGGACCACCCTCACCTATTTTCTAGCCAACCCGAATCTCGAGGGCGAGATTCATCTTAAGGGGGGTAGGTTTGTAACATCCCAAATTTTCAATTTGGAATGTTATACAGTAGATCATCATGCACATCATATTTTCTTGCATTTTGGTCGATCCTAGAAATTTCACGCAACTCAAGGACCCTCGGAGAGAGTTGGAGATTTCGTTATTTTCATATTGGAGTTTTCTCAAACTTTGAAAAGAGGATCATTTGATTTTATTTATTTCATCTTCAATTATTTTCCCAATATCAAATATGAGAGAGGGGAATAATATGACTTTCCCAAATTTTAGGAAAAATGAAGATTTAATAAATAAATCAAATTTTGTATTTTCTTTCCGAAGTTTATTTGTATTTTATTTGGATTAGGGAAAAATGCGTGTTTTCAAAATTTGCATCTAGGCCCCGAGAAAAGTTCGTTTTGTTCGACTCATTTTTAGGAGTCGGGGAAAATTTAGTTTGGGAATTTTGGAGTTCGTTTAGATTTTCTTTTCTTTGTTTTTCTGCGCGCGTATCTATTTAAAAAAAATCCGCGTCGCGCCCGCCTGGGCCAAGGCCCAGCCGCCCCTCCCCGCACGCCCGCGCAGCCCCGCCGCCGCCGCGCCGAGTCCGGCTAGGACTCTAGCGCCGCCGCCGCCGCCTTTGCCTGCCCCCTCCCCCAAGTCTCCTCTCCCCCCTTTAAATACCCAAGCACCCCCCCCCTCTCCCCACACCACCCCGCCGCCCCACAGCACGCAGCCGCAGCCGCCACCGCCTGCCCGCGCCGCCGCTTGCTCGCGCCGCCGCCGCCGATTTGCGCCGCCGCCTAGCGCCGCCGCCACACTGCCGCCCCGCGCCTCGCCTCTGCCCTGCCGGAGCCCCTCGCCGAGGTAGCCCGCGCCGCGCCACCCCTCCCCTCAGTTCGGTTTTTTTTGAACCGTTCCGGTTTCTTTTCGTTTTGTAGTTTCGGTTTTTTTTTTCTCGAAACCCTAGATTGGTTTTTCGTTTTCTTTTCCGGGTTAGTTGCTTAGAGACCGTTCGCCGGACCGTACGTTTTAACGAACGTGATCACCGGTTATTCTAGGATTAACGAACGTCCGTTTGTTTAACCGTTCGTCGTTTCTTTTTCGTCGGATTTACTCCATGTTTTTCTGATCGCGATTTCAGATCCGATCTTCGTTCTAGTTTATCTCCCCGCTCGTTTATCGGAATCAGGTGATTCAAGCGCCTGGAGTTTCGGTTCGAAACCGCCGTTCCGACTAATCGACTTAAATAAGTTTTTGCTACTGTAAAAAAATTGACCTAGTTTCAACTTGCTAGAACCGAGTTGTTTTCTTCCGCCGTTTGTTTTCCGTTGCTTTGTTTGGTTCTTTCTCTCTTTGCAACCGGAGTTCTTAAGTTGAACTTTCTGGTTCGATCTCTTGTTCGAGTTTTAACTGTGCATTAGATGAGTACTTATTGTATGCTTGTTGTTTGTCTGCGATAGATTACCCGGAGTGCGCCGCCTGTTACTTCGAATCTCTAGGTCTCGCGGATCATCAGCAAGGCAAGTAACACTTTGATCATACCTTTTCTACAAGCCAGTTTTATTGCATTAGATAAATCCTCACACATTGCGTGATTAGGATCTAATTAAATTGTGGGATGGGAAATAGATGAGGTAGTACCTATTACCTGTTTATTATGAAACCTTTGGGAGTTACTTCTACGTTTGCCTATTATGCCATGCTATGCTAGTAGACGTGGATTGGGTTAGTGATATCCATGACAGATGTGAGTTTGATAATTTTAAGGGTTTATCTAAGGTGGCAACTTAAACACACATCTAGGTGGATTGAGGCACCTAGTTTCTATCAGGACTTGCCTGTTTTTCTTTTGGACCGCCACCCAGGCTCAAAGGGATCATAAGATCTTTCATGCTAGAAACTTACGTGTGCAGCCACAAGCCATTATGGGCTCTGGCATAGTTGATTAAGTGGTCCGAACTCTTACAGGGTAGACTAGCAGATGTAGGGGAAAGTAGGTGTACCGGTCTATCCATCATAAGGTGCTAGCGCTTCTGAAAGATTGTGTCTCGGTCATCCGTTTCTCAAACACCGTGTAGTGCGGGAAACCCAACGGAGGCGATCGAGTCTTGTGGGGAAAAGTGCGCAAACCTCTGTAGAGTGTAATAAACTAATCATGATTAGCTGTGTCCCCGGTTATGGACATCTTGAGTATCTAGTACTTGAATATCGTGTGAATCTCATCATGTTACCTCTAATTAATATTGTTGGGTTTTCATTGTTCACTTAATTGGGACCGGAATGTTGTCAACCATTCTCGATGTTCAACTACCATGATAGTTAAATAAATTTATTTCTTTGCAGTAGGGAAAAACTGGCTTTACGCGAAATAGTAACCATAGAGCTTTCCACCAGCCAAATATGCATGTAGTATAGCTGTTACATTCCATTACTCTCTATGTGTTACCTTGCCAGCATATTCCATGTGCTGACCCGTTTTCGGGCTGCAACTTTCATGTTGCAGACTTTTGAGACGACGAGTAAGGTGCTGTTAGGTCGTGGTTCTATACTCAGTGATGCCGTTGGAGTTGATGGACCCATTTATCTTCCAAGTCTTCCGCTGTTATCGATATTAGATGGCCTTAAGCCATATTTATTGTAATAAGTCTCCATTGAGACACCGATGTAATAAGTGTGTGATTGCTACTCTGCTATAAATCCTTCGAAGTACTGTGTGGTGTTAGCATTACTGATCCAGGGATGACACCGGAGCACAGAGACTTGATCCATTCGGGTCGGGTCGCTACACAAAATTGGTCATAATCATGTACAACATTCTCGAACTAAGCATATTGAAGTTCGTCATCATTTCATTCGAGACCTTGTTGCTAAGGGTGACATTGATCTTAAGCATGTTCGCACCAATAAGCAATTAGCGGATATATTTACTAAACCTCTTGATGCGAAAGTATTTTGCAGGTTGAGAGGTGAATTGAACATTATTGATGCTTCGAACTTGGAGTAGGAACTCCATTGGATACATGCAAGACATGAGCTTATGACTAATCCATAATATATCTCTTATGATGACTATCTTATGTCTTGGATATATTTGTACCTTGCATGTTGTCTAACCCATGTAGGTGCTTGGTTGAATCTAATTCCATGAGATAGCGACTCACTCACATCTTGAGCAATCTCTACATCACCAAGTCTCTACACAATGGTGGTTGAAGACAAGGAAGCACAAAACCATTCAAACATATCATTTGACAAATTCTATGTTGAGCTTCATGATTGTCATTTTTGGATACACAAGTGCTCTTCCTTGCAAGAACTAACCCATGTAGGTAGATGAACTCAAAATCCAAGTGGTGCTCCCAACTCTTGATGAGCTACATCAACCTTGAGCACCCACACAAGTTCAACTACATGAGCAAGAACCACACCACCACCCAAGGTATGTTATTCCATCTTAGAGAAGCTTTACTCCAAGACATGAGTCAAAGCAACTCAACAAGATGTGAATACATCAAGATGCTTAAACGAAAAATGGTAACCCCATTTTGAGCTTAAACGATGAGTATGACCTATGATCAAGTGTTCTCACTTGACTCCTAAGTCAATATACTCTAACATAGGTGACTATGTCACTGCCCAACTCTAGATGAAGTTCTCTTGTGTTCTTTTCTGTGTTATTGCATTTGTCTCATGCATATTTATTTTCTTTCTCTTTTTCAAAAAAAACTTCATCTAGATCTTTCAGTTTCTTCTCTTTTCTTTTTGTTTTTGTTCTGCATTTTTTGCATTCAATTCCTTGCAAATCCTTCAGATAATTCATTGCAAATCTTTGTGAGATCCTACATGTTTAGTGAGCTGAGGTGACAATTGTTTTTCTCTATGTTGAACTCGGTTTCACCGACTTGTAGTTTCGGTGCAACCGAATCTTTTCGGCCCCACCGAAATGCGCCACTCGGTGCCACCGACTTCACAACAGGAAAAACTGTTTGCCACTTGTTCTATATTTCTTCTGATCCAGCTCTACTCAATGAATCTTGTCCTCTACAAGCATCACAGTTTTATTCATTGCTTTGTGCTAAGTCTCAAGGACCAAACCTACACGACGGATTCCAGAAAGCCCTTCTTGGAAATTGATGTCAAAGGGGGAGAGAGAGATCACATCAAAGCTTATCACCTACAAGGGAGAAAGTATTAAGGGGGAGAAAGAGATTTCCAGGGGGAGAGAATACTCAAGGATCCTAGATGCTTGATGTTCAAGAGGAGATATGTCACATGTCCTTTTGGGGGAAAGACATGTTCATATGTGCTTATTTGCATTAAGTTCTATCCATTTGTATCTTTCAACTCTGATTTTCTGTTCCCTATCTTTCCCAATATCCCATGTAAGATTCAGGGGGAGAAAGACACCTAAGGGAAAGAAATCAGTCAAATTCATTGCATATCTTTACTCTTGGGGACATGTTGAATCCATTGTGGTACCTTGTACTCACTCTCTACATGTCATCCCAGTCTTGGTACTCTTGTGGCTTCCTTGGTTTGCTCTGGCTAGTGGAGGTACCTGTGTTATCTAACCTTGTTTGTGCAGGTTCATTCCATCCTAAGCCAGCTAAAGACTAGAAGGTAAGTGTATGCATCGAAATCATGAGTATGAGGAATTCTTGCTTATGTACATACTGTTTGCAAGAAGGACTCATGAGCATTTTTCCTTGATAATCTTTTGCTCTGATCCATATGGCCAAGATACATGTAACACATTGCCTACTCTATCATGGTTATGCTCTCACATGCCTATATATTTCACATTTACATGAGTGCATACATGTAGGGGGAGCCTATGCTTGTTACATGTCCTTCCAAAGCTTTACTTGTTGTTCTTTATATCTTTATCTAAAGCTTTGATGTGTGTTGCCATCAATTACCAAAAAGGGGGATATTGAAAGCACAAGTGCTCCCTAGGTGGTTTTGGTAATTAATGAAAACATATCTCTTGTTGGACTAACGTTTCTATCTAGTATGTTTCAGATAAGTTCAACAATGGAGTGGCATGGACTAAAGTTTGTGGGGAATTCTCCAAGATGCTAAGGACAAAGGATTGGCTAAAGCTTAAAGCTCAAGGCTCTTCATTTTACATTTTAGTGATCCAAGATCACATTGAGTCCATAGGAAAAGCCAATACTATCAAGGAGGGACGAGGTGTTGCTTAATGAGCCTCTTGCTTCAAGTGCCTAATGATATGCTCCAAAATCCTCAGCTACTTTCCCATTTCCACATATGACCTAAACCTAAGCCAAACTCGGACCTACCGATTATTTCTATCCGGCGCCACCGAGTTTCACTTGTCATAGCCATTGCCAAACCCTAGCAAATCGGTTCTACCGATAGGGATCTCGGTCTCACCGAGATGGGATTGTAATCTCACTATGTATGTCCATTGCCAAAATCGGTCTCACCGATCTTGTGCAATTGGTACTACCGAGGTTACGATGCAAACTCTCTGTTTCCTTTTTGTAACTTTTAGGTCTCACCGAAAGAGCAAATCGGTCCCACCAAGTTTACCTGACAAACTCTCTGGTTAGCTTATTACCAAATCGGTCTCACCGAGTTTGTGTAATCGGTCTCACCGAGATTACGTTATGCCCTAACCCTAACCATATCGGTCCTACCGAGTTGCATGTCAGTCCCACCGAAAATCTCTAACGGTCACTAGGTTTACTATTACGGTCCGACCGAGTTTGTTGATTCGGTCCCACCGAGATTGGTAAATTGTGTGTAACGGTTGGATTTTGTGTGGAGGCTATATATACCCCTCCACCTCCTCTTCACTCATGGAGAGAGCCATCAGAACACATCTACACTTCCAACTCATATGTTCTGAGAGAGAACCACCTACTCATGTGTTGAGGCCAAGATATTCCATTCCTACCACATGAATCTTGATCTCTAGCCTTCCCTAAGTTGCTATCCACTCAAATCTTCTTTCCACCAAATCCAAATCCTGTGAGAGAGAGTTGAGTGTTGGGGAGACTATCATTCGAAGCACAAGAGCAAGGAGTTCATCATCAACACACCATTTGTTAGTTCTTGGAGAGTGGTGTCTCCTAGATTGGCTAGGTGTCACTTGGGAGCCTCCGACAAGATTGTGGAGTTGAACCAAGGAGTTTGTAAGGGCAAGGAGATCGCCTACTTCGTGAAGATATACCGCTAGTGAGGCAAGTCCTTCGTGGGCGATGGACATGGTGGGATAGACAAGGTTGCATCTTCGTGGACCCTTCGTGGGTGGAGCCCTCCGTGGACTCGCACAACCGTTACCCTTCGTGGGTTGAAGTCTCCATCAACGTGGATGTAGGATAGCACCACCTATCCGAACCACGGGAAAAACATCCGTGTCTCCAATTGCGTTTGACTTCTCCAAACCCTTCCCTTTACATTCTTGCAAGTTGCATGCTTTACTTTCCGCTGCCTATATACTCTTTGCATCCTTGCTTGATATGTATTGTGAATGTTGAAATTGTGCCTAAACTCCACTTAAACCGAAAAAGCTTAAAAACTTCAACTTTAGCATTAAGTGTCTAATCACCCCCCTCTAGACACATCTACTTCAAGGTCCTACAAAATGCCATAATAGGTAGGTATGGTGGCTGTTTTGAGGAAGGTATATGGTGGGTGTATGCTACCGGCGAAAGTTGTGCGGTACTAGAGAGGCTAGCAATGGTGGAAGGGTGAGAGTGCGTATAATCCATGGACTCAACATTAGTCATAAAGAACTCACATACTTATGAAAAAATATATTAGTTATCGAAACTTAGTACTACGCGGGGGATAGAATGGTAGGAAAAGACCATCGCTCGTCCCCGACCGCCACTCATAAGGAAGACAATCAATAAATAAATCATGCTCCGACTTCATCACATAACGGTTCACCATACATGCATGCTACGGGAATCACAAACTTTAGAACAAGTATTTCTCAAATTCAAAACTACCCAACTAGCATGACTCTAATATCACCATCTTCATATCTCAAAACAATCATAAAGAATCAAACTTCTCATAGCATTCAATGCACTTTTTATGAAAGTTTTCATTATACCCATCTTGGATGCCTATCATATTAGGGATAATTTTATAGCCAAAGCAAATTACCATGCTGTTCTAAAAGACTCTCAAAATAATATAAGTGAAGCATGACAGATCAATAATTTCTATAAAATAAAACCACCACCGTGCTCTTAAAAAGGTATAAGTGAAGCACTAGAGCAAATTTTTCTAGCTCAAAAGATATAAGTGAAGCACATAGAGTATTCTAATAAATTCCGATTCATATGTGTCTATCCAAAAGGTGTGTACAGCAAGGATGATTTTGGTAAACTAAAAAGCAAAGACTCAAATCATACAAGACACTCCAAGCAAAACACATATCATGTGCTGAATAAAAATATAGCATCAAGTAAAGTTATCGATGGACGAAGATGAAAGTTGGGATGCCTTCCGGGGCATACCCAAGATTAGGATTTTGGTTCCCTTGAATTTTATGTTGGGGTGCCTTGTGCATCCCCAAGCTTAGGCTCTTGCCACTGCTTATTCCAAAATCCATCAAATCTTTACCCAAAACTTGAAAACTTCACAACACAAAACTCAACAGAAAATCTCATGAGCTCCGTTAGTATAAGAAAACAAACCACCACATCAAGTTACTCTAATGAACTCATTCTTTATTTATATTGGTGTTAAACCTACTTTATTCCAACTTCTCTATGTTTCATACCCCCCCATACTAGCCATAGATTCATCAAAATAAGCAAACAACACACGAAAAACAGAATCTATCAAAAACAGAACAGTATGTAGTAATCTATAGGTTTCGAATACTTCTGTAAACTCAAAAATTCTGAAATAAATTGGATGACGTGAGGAATTTGTCTATTAATCATATTGAAAAAGAATCAACCTAATCTCACTCTCCAGTAAAAAATGGCAGTAAATATCGTGAGCGCCAAAGTTTCTGTATTTTACAGCAAGATCGCAAAGACTTCCCCCAAGTCTTCCCAAAGGTTCTACTTGGCACAAACACTAATTAAAAGGATAAAACCACATATAAAAAGAAGCTAGATGAATTACTTATTACTAAACAGGAGCAAAAAACAAGAAACAAAAATAAAATTGGGTTTCCTCCCAACAAGCGCTATCTTTTAACGCCCCTAGCTAGGCATAAAAACAAGAATAGATCTAGGTAGTACCATGACAATGATAAGGCAAATCGCGAAAACTCATCTCATACTCCCTACGTTTAGCGGCAAGTTTTCTTTCGGCAAGTAAAAGTAATCAAAAGGGCTAAATTTAATGTGACAAAAGTCCCCAAGATCAAGCTCGGGAGGTATTGATTCCTCCTTTGGCCCCTCATCTTGCACAACCAAATCATCATTATAAGCATTCTTTTGGCAAAAAGTCATGAGCTTTTGTTCAAGAGAAAAACCTAACCCATTGTTCTGGATAGCAAAATTATTGTTAAGTTCAGAAATCTTGTCAAACTAGAACATCGGTAGGAACCTTTTTTCTATGGTTTTCATTAAAAGCAACATGATCTAAAGATCGTAAGAGCATTAAGTCTTCTTGATAAAAAAGGATTGCTTCTATGGGAGGACGGCCGGCATCCACCCTATAATGCGCAAAAATTTCATTGGCTTCTTTTATTATAGATCTGAACTCATGAGCTAAAAAGATGGTAGCTGCTCGCTTAACAGAAGAATGCTCAATATTAGAAAAATCCTTTGAATGCAAGGTTGCATATGAATAAATTGTCTTTCAAGTTCAACTATGATCAAAGATATAGCATCCGCAAAACTGCTGGTTCTATGAAGAATAGACCCTCCCATAGTGGGTAAAGCACCGGCACAAGTAAAGAAATCTTGAGTAACTCTTTTCCAATAATATTACCACTATCGATCCAAAACTTTTTAGTGTGAAAAATAGTAGGTTCTTCATGAGGATAATCAAAAGCATCAATGTTTTCCATGTTATTACCGCTATCCTTATCAACGATAACCTCCCCAATTTCAGACATGATGGCAGCAAATTGCACAAAGAATGGGCAGACAAAAAACAAGAAGAAGAGCAAACGAAAAAGAGGGCGAATAAAATGGCAAGGGTGAATTGGGGGCGAGGAAAACGAGAGGAAAATGGCAAATAATGTAATGCGAGGGATAAGAGTTTGTGATGGGTACTTGGTATGTCTTGACTTGTGTGTAGATCTACCCGGCCACGGCACCAGAAATAGCTTGTTGACGAGAGATCAAATCTTGACTTGACTTGGTGCAACCTCCCCTGCAATGGCGCCAGAAATCCTTCTTGCTACCTCATGACCATGCGTTCGTTTTCCCGTGAAGAGGAAAGGGTGATGCAGCAAAGTAGCATAAGTATTTCCATCGGTTTTTGAGAACCAAGGTATCAATCCAGTAGGAGGTAACACGCAAGTCCCTAGTACCTGCACAAATAAACAAGAACCTCGCAACCAACGCGATAAAGGGGTTGTCAATCACTTCACGGTCACTTATGAATGTGAGATATGATAGAGCTAATAAGAAAAATATTTTTGGTATTTTTATTGTATAGATTGGAAAATAAAGATTGCAAAATAAACAAGATAGAAATAGCAAGTAGATAGGAAAATAATATGATGGAAGATAGACCCAGGGGCCATAGGTTTTAGTAGTGGCTTCTCTCAAGACAGCAACTTCTACGGTGGGTGAACAAATTACTGTCGAGCAATTGATAGAAAAGCGAATAGTTATGAGAATATCTAGGCATGATCATGTATATAGGCATCACGTCTGTGACAAGTAGACCAAAATGATTCTGCATCTACTACTATTACTCCACACATCGACCGCTATCCAGCATGCATCTAGAGTATTAAGTTCATAAGAACAGAGTAACACATTAGGCAAGATGACATTATGTGAAGGGATAAACTCAAGAAATATGATATAAACCCCATCTTATTATCCTTGATGGCAACAATACAATAAGCCCTTGCTGCCCCTACTGTCACTGGGAAAGGACACCGCAAGATTGAACCCAAAACTAAGCACTTCTCCTATTGCAAGAAAGATCAATCTAGTAGGCCAAACCAAACTAATAATTCGAATAGACTAGCAAAGATATTAAATCATGCATAGAAGAGTTCAGAGAAGAATCAAATATTGTTCATAGATAATCTTGATCATAAACCCACAATTCACGGATGTCGACAAACACACCGCAAAAAGAATTACATCAAATAGATCTCCAAGAGAATCGAGGAGAACTTTGTATTGAGATCCAAAAAGAGAGAAGAAGCCATCTAGCTAATAAGTATGGACCCGAAGGTCTGTGGTAAACTACTCACACATCATCGGAGAGGCTGTGGTGTTGATGTAGAAGCCCTCCGTGATCGATTCCCCCTCCGGCGAAGCGCCGGAAAAGGCCCCAAGATGGGATCTCATGAGTACAGAAGGTTGCTGTGGTGGAAATAGGGTTTCGTGGTGCTCTCGGATGTTTTCAGGGTATATGGGTATATATAGGAGGAAGAAGTAGGTCAGTGGAGCTGCGAGGGGCCCACGAGGGTGGGGGCGCGCCCTCTTTCCTCGTGGCTTCCTCGCTTCTTTCTTGACGTCCACTCGAAGTCTCATGGATCACGTTTGTCCCAAAAATAACTATCCCGAAGGTTTCATTCCATTTGATATTCCTTTTCTGCGAAACACTGAAATAGGCAAAAAAAAACAATTTGCACTGGGCCTTTGGTTAGTAGGTTAGTCCCAAAAATAATATAAAAAGGTATATTAAATCCCATTAAACATCTAAAACAGATAATATAATAGCATGGAACAATCAATTATTATAGATATGTTGGAGACGTATCAGATCTTTCTTATGATCTTTTGCATGCGCTGCTTCTAATTTGTTGAAACACCATTTATGATGGGGCGCTTTTAACTTGGAAGAGTCATATTGGTTGCCTCTTTCATGTGGTGTCTAGCTTGCATTGCTTCTTATTTCTTGAGATGGCTTCTGCTTAGTTTACACAAACAATTGTGAATATGCCATGCCGTCCTGTTTTTCATACATATTCCATCCTGGTATCATGTGTTTGCCTTACATCAAAGTGGTGATTGTCAGTACCATGCACGAATCAATTCTAAAGAGTGAACTATATTGCTTTTTCTTGTCGGTTTTACTTGACAATTCAAAATCAATAAAGCGAAAGGAAAGTAGCAAGGCATCGGATATAGGTGCTCCTTCCAAACGGGGGGCCTCTACAGATTCTACTTCGCCACCCCGAAGAAGATTTGCAAGACAACACATGCATAGACACTCAACATAGTTGTGTTGATGATGAGCACGTCTCCCCTAGTGCACCATCACAGGTGCTGCCTCTAACTTGGCACTGTTATATGTGGTTGCATGTTACGTATGATGTCTAGCTTGTATTGCTTCTAATTTTGTTGAATTCCATCTGCTTACTTTACACATTATACTTGTGAATAAGACACATGTTCCTATTTCTAGAACATACAATATATGTCTATCACACCATGTTCTTACATCAAAGTACTACTGTTGTGTAACCTGCAACAATCACTTATCATAAGACACGTTTGACTTGGGAGTGTGGTATAGGTTACATTTCACATTCTTTTCTAGTTTGTACTACTTTTAATTTATTGAAATGGCACTTATGACAAGACATTTTTAACTCGGTAGAGTGATATTCGTTGCATCTTTCATATGGTATCTAGCTTTCATTGCTTCTGATTTGTTGAAATGCCTTCTCCTTAGTTTACTCATCATAAGCTGTGAATATGCAATGCTGTGAATATGCAATGGCACTAATGACGAGAGACCTTTAACTTGGTAGTGTGATGTTGTTTGCATCTTGCATATGATTTATTTCTTGTACTGCTTCACATTTGTTTAAACGCCATTTATGACGAGACACTGTAACTTGGCAGAGCGATATTTGTAGCATCTTTCATATGGTGTCTACCTTCCATTGCGTTGCTTCTAATTTAGTGAAATGTCTTCTGCTTAGTTTACACATCATAGTTCTGGTTATCTCATGCCATCCCGTTTTTCATACATATTACACCCACCTATCATGTGGTTGTCTAACATCAAAGTTCAGTTCGTCTGTATCACACATCAATTTGTTCTAAAGAACTAAATTTTTATTCATTTTTCTTATCGGCTTGACTTAACATGGCACATAGAAAGAGGAAGTGATGTCTACCACACAACCTTCTTCTTGTAGACATTGTTGGGCCTCCAAGTGCAGAGGTTTGTAGGATAGTAGTAAATTTCCCTCAAGTGGATGACCTAAGGTTTATAAATCCGTGGGAGGCGTAAGATGAAGATGGTCTCTCTCAAACAACCCCATAACAAAATAGCAAAGAGTCTCTTGTGTCCCCAACACACCCAATACAATGGTAAATTGTATAGGTTCACTAGTTCGGCGAAGAGATGGTGATACAAGTGCAATATGGATGGTAGATATAGGTTTTTGTAATCTGAAAATATAAAATTAGCAAGGTAACTAATGATAAAAGTGAGAGAAAACGGTATTGCAATGTGTTGAAACAAGGCCTAGGGTTCATACTTTCACTAGTGCTAGTTCTCTCAACAATAATAACATAATTGGATCATATAACCATCCCTCAACATGCAACAAAGAGTCACTCCAAAGTCACTAATAACGAAGAACAAACGAAGAGATTATTGTAGGGTACAAAACCACCTCAAAGTTATCCTTTCTGATCGATCTATTCAAGAGTCCGTAGAAAAATAACACAAAGCTATTCTTTTCGTTCGATCTATCCTAGAGTTCGTACTAGAATAACACCTTAAGACACAAATCAACCAAAACCCTAATGTCACCTAGATACTCCAAAGTCACCTCAAGTGTTCGTGGGTATGATTATACGATATGCATCACACTATCTCAGATTCGTCTATTCAACCAACACAAAGAACTTCAAAGAGTGCCCCAAAGTTTCTACCGGAGAGTCAAGACGAAAACGTGTGCCAACCCCTATGCATAAGTTCACAAGGTCACGGAACTGGCAACTTGATCACCAAAACATACATCATGTGGATCACGTGAATATCCCATTGTCACCATAGATAAGCACATGCAAGACATACATCAAGTGTTCTCAAATCCTTAAAGACTCAATCTGGTAAGATAACATCAAAGGGAAAACTCAATTCATCACCAGAGAGTAGAGGGGGAGAAACATCATAAGATCCAACTATAATAGCAAAGCTTGCGATACATCAAGATCGTGCCATATCAAGAACATGAGAGGGGAAGATCAAACACATAGCTACTGGTACATACCCTCAGCCCCGAGGATGAACTAAGCCCTCCTCGTCATGGAGAGCGCCGGGATGATGAAGATGCCCACCGGTGATGGATTCCCCCCTCCGGCAGGGTGCCGGAATGGGTCTAGATTGGTTTTAGGTGGCTACGGAGGCTTGCGGTGGCGGAACTCCCGATCTAGGTTTCTTTCTAGAAGTTGGGGATATATAAGAGGTGTTGGCGTCGGGAACAAGTCAGGGGGTTCCTCGAGGTGGCCACGAGGTAGGGAGGCGTGCCCGGGGGGGTACGGCGCGCCCCCACCCTCGTGGTGGACTCGGGACTCTTCTGGTCCATCTCTGGTACTCCGTGGGCATCTTCTGGTCAAAAACAATCTCCGTAAATTTTCAGGTCAATTGGAATATGTTTGAAATTCCTTTTCTGCACTCAAAAACAAGGAAAAAAACAGAAACTGGCACTGGGCTCTAGGTTAATAGGTTAGTCCTAAAAATCATATAAAATAGCATATAAATGCATATAAAACATTCTAGATGGATAATATAATAACATGGAACAAACAAAAATTATAGATACGTTGGAGACGTATCAAGCATCTCCAAGCTTAATTCCTGCTCGTCCTCGAGTAGGTAAATGATAAAAACAGAATTTTTGATGTGGAATGCTACCTAACATATTCATCAATGTAATCTTCTCTATTGTGGCAAGAATATTCAGATCCATAAGATTCAAGACAAAAGTTTAATATTGACATAAAAACAATAATACTTCAAGGATACTAACCAAGCAATTATCACCTCTCAAAATGACATAGCCAAAGAAATCTCATCCCTACAAAATTATATAGTTTGGCCATGCTTCATTTTCGTCACACAAAATGCTCCCATCATGCACAACCCCGATGACAAGCCAAGGAATTGTTTCATACTTTAGTATTCTCAAAAAAATTCAACTTTCATGCAATACATGAGCGCGAGCCATGGGCATAGCACTATAGGTGGAACAGAATATGATGGTGGAGGTTGGGTGGAGAAGACAAAAAAGGAGAAAGTCTCACATCCTCACGGCTAATCAACGGGCTATGGAGATTACCATCAATTGATGTCAATGCGAGGAGTAGGGATTGCCATGCAACAGATGCACTGGAGATATAAATGTATGAAAGCTCAACAAAAGAAACTAAGTGGGTGTGCATCCAACTTGCTTGCTCACAAAGACCTAGGGCATTTGAGGAAGCCCATTGTTGGAATATACAAGACAAGTTCTATAATGAAAATTCCCAGTAGTATATGAAAGTGACAGAATAAGAGACTCTCTATCATGAAGACTATGGTGCTACTTTGAAGCACAAGTGTGGTAAAAGGATAGTAGCATTGCCCCTTCTCTCTTTTTCTCTCATTTTTTTGTTGTTTTGTTTTTTTGGGCCTTCCCTTTTTTTGGCCTTTCTCTTTTTTTATTTCCTCACACGGGACAATGCTCTAATAATGATGATCATCACACACTGGTGCGCGTCTGTCCTAAAAAACGGATTAAAACCCCTTTCTGCGATAGCATTTGGAACCATCGCCAAGTGAGTGTGGGCGATAGGGGGGTCATTCCCACACGACCTAGAAACCGTCGGGGATAGGGCCCCTACAGTACTCCTACTCATTTCTGCTTGCATTGCCATCGCAATCGGTATTCTGTGGGGCTACATTTACGATGCCTGACCCATCACAATCGGTTCACTATTATAGAACGTGTATGATGCGCGGCCCATCACAAACGGTTCTCCGTTAAGAAGATTAACTAATAGTCATACGAGTGTCGGACAGGATTACGAAATGTCGGACCGCCATAACATCGTCGTACACGACAACTAATGCACACGCTATTCTATGGTGCAACATTTACGATGCATACTTCATCAGAAACAGTTCATGGTTGTGAATTGTGTACGATAAGGCAACTAACACAAACGTTTAGTTTGCCCACACTGTTTCTAATATTGTCTAACATCACACATGCTTTGCAAACGGCAATTGTGTGCATGCTTGCACACGTTTCCTCTCTGTGAACCATCTCTGATTATGGTGCATATCGCAAACGTTTCTGTTTTACCAACCGTGTATTCCTTAACAAACTGGAGAGCGTAATTTCACCGTAATTTAATTGCTGCTTTTCCAAATTGTACCGGATTTGGATTTGAATTTGAATGTATGGTACAGCTTTATTCATATCCATCAGGTTCAAACAACCAATGCATTATTTGATTCATAGGTACATATGTTCAAGAATTACATAAGAACCAAATAAAGAATGATGAACCACAGTTGTATACTTGTCCTATTAAAGACAGTAAAGAAAGAGGCAAAATATGTTCTGGTAGCTGAACAAGGTGAAGCGGAATGCCCATATTGTGCCCTCCTCCATGCAGAAGGCAGCAGGACTCTAGTCCAACCCCTTGTGATGGCCGACCGCCCATCCTTCATGGTCTTCATGAGAACATCTAGATAATCATCGTGTTCGGGTAGAAATACTTTAACCTTTGCATGCCCACCAATCATGTAGTTTGAGAGGTAATCTTGAGTAAACTGCTTTGGCAACCACTACAAAGGAAAAAGACTCAGACGTTGTCATCTAACGCAACTCATTATGGGCAGTAAAAAGAAGGCTGGAGAGTTCTTACATACCATCTTGCAGTTCGGTGTTATCTAGGATAATGTGTAAACAAATAGTTTAATTGCCATCTTTGGACACATTTTACTAACAATCTTTATCAGCTTCCTCACTTGATGCTGATTCATAGATATCTCATTGCCCCATACGCAGAAAGGGTCGAAACGTAGATCTTTACAAATGACATATGTACCTAAAAGCACCAAGTTAATATTAGAAGCTAAACAGCAATTGCACAATGATGTAGTACAACACTCTTTTATAATATGTCTATATACATCCGTATGTGGTAGTCCATTTGAAATCTCTAAAAAGACAAATATTTTGGAATGGAGGGAGTATCTTATAACATCCAATAGACTGACATATTAGATGAATTAACATCTTATATTATGGGCCAGAAGGAGTTTAGTTCATTCTTTCAAATTATCTGCTGCTGTATCCACGGGTTACAGTTAGTTTCAGCTAGTTCGGGCTCAAATAGCCCTAAAGTATATCTAAACAAGAGGGCTGGTTTGAGCTAGTTGCATCTATAACCCACCCAAAAAAACTAGTATCCAATCCAAGAGGTTCTAATTGGAGCTAGTTCTCCTAGTGCATTTATTGTCAATCTAACCCTGCCATCCAAACAACTCCTTGGATGGAGTTAGTTCAGGGTTAGTAATGAGCTAGAAACTAACTCTAACCTCTAGCTAAGTCGACTATCCAAACAGGGATGTGTTGTTGCTGTTGCTGCTACTGCTCTTCTACGTACATCTAGACACCATTAGAACATTAATGTAACACTCTTCCTTGTTGCTATGTAGCCTAGGATTGCATATTTAGACATTAAGTACAGTGCATGTTGCTATGTAGCCTCAGATATATTACATATGGCCCTAGTTAACCTAAGGGAAAATGGGTTGTAGATATATTCAATTAAAAGTCTGATTCACCGATTAGTCCCTTATCAGCCGCTGGCCTATATGGTACCAGCTACCAATATCCTGAACAGTGAGCAAATATAAACCATGGGATGAAACTAACCTCGATGGAAAACAGTAGTCCTTCCCAAAATTTTCCTGTGTAGGTACATCAAGAAGCATGTTAAGCACAACAGGCTAAACATCAACCAAAATTACACATGGCAAACAAAATAATCTCCAAAAGATAGCTTCAGTGTGCAGATTTAAGCATGCTGGTAAAGCAAAACAAGTGTAAAGCTGTGCTAACTGCAACAGCCAAACATTTGACAACAAGCAAACATGGTCATTCAAGTCTAAGTACACTGGTTATGGTTAAATAAAAATAGAAAGGCGTGTTAACTACAATATGCAGCAACCAAATGTAGTCATTCATAGTGGTATTGTTGAAACTGGTACTGATGAAGTTGAACTGCATAGTTCATCCTTGCACATATAGAACATCACATTGTGAATAATTGGAATAAACAAGGCATACTATGAATAACCAAAGATAGCATTTGAAACTGAACATATGCTAACTACAAACAACTAAACAATCAAAAAACTTTAAAAGAGGCATATGCTAGCTATAACAGGCTTAACAACAAGCAAATATATGCATTCCTATCGGTATATTTAAAACTGGATTGATGAAATGTACTACACAGTAAATAATTGCACATATAGAGCATCACATTGTGAACAACTGAAATAAACAAGGCATACTGCAAACAACCAGATATAGCAATTAAAACTGGACATATTCTCACTACAGTACAAAAGGGACTCGACAAAACAAATCATGGGTTCCCCCTGTGAAGAGGCACAACAAAACAAATCATGGGTTTCCTCACTTGTCACGGATGGGCTCGTTCCCATGGGAAGAGCACGGACCCTGGATGTGCTCCACGTTGTCGTAGATGCACTCCCTCCCCTTGGAAGAGCACGTCAGTAGGGTGCCCTCCCTGATGTCGCAGACGGGCGCTTTCCCCACGGAAGAGCAGATGGGGTCTTTCCCCTTGGAAGAGCCGGAGAGGGTGCCCTCCTTGTGGTCGCCGTTGATGAGGTATGACTTGCCAGCTGTGGATCCCAAGCCAGCGTCGCAGAACGTGTCCTTCAGAAATAACAAAAGGGGCTCGATGGCAATGTAGAATGGCAAATTGTTGATAGCGAGCCAGAGGAGATCCGCGGTGGTGCCATGGATGAGATCGACGGTGGTTGAACCCGAGGGGTTGGGGGCGGGCCACTTAACCTGTGACACAGCCGGCCTTAGGGCGTCGCTGTCGATGACCTCGATGTCGTAGACGGCGGACGAGACATGCCCGCATACTCTAGCCCGCTGCTTGAGTGCCTGCCGCCAGTAATGGTCGTCAGCTTCCTCGGCGATGTCGGGTGAAGAGACGGCTATACACCTCTTTTGGGCCAGTCGCTCCTCGAGCTCCACGGGAAGCGTAGCCGGGCTTAGGCTGCGACGCTCTAGAGTGGGGGATGGAGATCTATGTGAAAGGGGGCGTTTGGCAGGCGTCATCTAAGAAACTCAGGGCAGCCTGGGTATGGAGATCGGTGGGTAAGCTGCACGGGAAAACCGGCAGATGTTGACAATGGAGGCCTTGCGGCAGCAGCGGCAGCGGCAGGGACTTTGCTAGAGTTTCGAGCGAGGGAGTGTGTGTGTGTGTGTGTGTGTGCGTGCGTGCATGCACGAGGAGGCTTTGGTGTGTGTGTGTGTGTGGAGGGGGGGTGGTGTTTGAGGAAATGACGCGGGTACTGAAAATTTTACTACGCGGGAGTGAAAGGCGGGAGTGAAATGTTGAGCTATTGAAAATTTTGATGATAGTGCATAGCACACGGTCCGGAGATAACAACCATGTGTTATGAAATAGAAAAACCCTCGAGGCGAGTAGATATTTTCTAGGGATGCAAGCGGGATTGGGAACAAGAAACATCGCACACGGTCCGGAGATAACAACCATGTGTTATGAAATAGAAAAACTTTCAAGGCACGCATATATTTTTTGAGAGGGGGAGCCTCGTGGAGACCAATGTACTGTGCGGATGTGTGTGTGACAAGTGCACCGGCGTGGCACACGGTTAGTTTGAGTGAACCGTGTCTGTTGCCTCATCCGACGTGTCTAATGTTCATAAATTTGGCGAAAAATGACTCGGGAGAGGGTCAGAACATGAATACACTTGCATGTGCTCCAAATTTATGTATCAAAAGGGTGGTTTGATTTTCAAATACCAAATGCAACTTCGATGTGGCACCTCTCTCGCAAAGCGCATGGTATTGCCTGCCCCCACCCCCCTTGTGTCGGCACGAACGGAATCCTACACTACTAGGAAAAGTGCTATAGATGATATGGTCAGTAATGGCGCACCAGACATGTTGTGCGGCACTACTATATAGCAGTGGCGCACCATGTGTTGGTGCGCCATTAGTGTGATAGACACTAATGGCGCACCAGACCCACGGTGCGCCACTAGTAACAATTTTTTTATTTTTCCAAAAATACTAATGGCGCACTAGGGCACAGTGCGCCAGTACTATAATTTTTTTTACAAAACTACTAATGGCGGACCACAAGCACCCTCCCCCACTCCACCGCTACCGAGCACCCCCCGCACCCTCCCCCGCTCCACCACCGCCGACGACCCCCCGCACCCTCCCCCGCTACACCGCCCCCGACAACCCACCGCACCCTCCCTCGCTCCACCGCCGCCGACGACCCACCGCACCCTTCCCCGTTCCACCGCCGCCGAGGACACCCCCGCACCCTCCCCCGCTAAACTGCCGTCGCCGACCCACCGCACCCCCTCCCCCGCTCCACCGCCGCCGAGGACACCCCCGCACCCTCGCCCGCTCCACCGCCGCCGAGGACCCCCCGCACCCTCCCCCGCTCCACCACCGCCGACGACCCCCCGCACCCTCCCCCGCTCCACCGTCGCCGACGACCCCCCGCACCCTCCTCCACTCCACCATCACAAATGAATGGAACTAAAATCCAAAAACACAAATTTGATGATATTTTCAAATAACAAATTTGATGATATTTTTTTATATTCATAAATATTTTTAAATAACAAATTTGTTGATATTTTTTAAAAAACTATTACTGTTTTTATAAAAATTTATTACTGTTTCATATTCATATTCATTTCCTAAAAAAATATTAGATGCAACAAAAAATAATAATAATAAAATTACTTATGGCGCACCGCTGGCTGGTGCACCATTGATATCTAAAAAAAGATTACTTATGGCGCACCGCTCGGGGGTGCGCACTGCTATCAAAAAAACATACTAATGGCGCACCGCTAGGGGGTGCGCCATTAGTAATCTTCAGCTAATTCGCCCGATCCCTTCGTCCCTCCCTCGCCAGATCCACTTCCCCCCTCGCCACACCCTCACGCCCCCTCCTTCCGCCGCCCGGTCGTCGTCCCCCGACGCCATAGCCGCGCCACCGTGCTCCCCTCGCTCTACCGCTGATACCAGAAGCATCGCCGCGTCTCCCTTGTCCTCCCCGACGTCTCACGCGACCGGAAGAGCCCCGAAGCGTCGTCCCCGACCCCTTCTTCCTCTTTCGGCCGCGGAGATGGCCGGCGACCCCACGCCGTTCCCAGCCCTCCCAAGTATGCCTCCTGCCTCCCCTCCCCCGCGCCCCTCACTTCTCCGTGGCTCGTGCCTGCCGCGCGCCCTTGGTCTAACTTCTTGGGCTTACCTCGAGCAGGGTGGCGCACTAGGGTTCCAGCGCCGCTATCGACCTCGCCGCCGCCATCCTCTGCACCAGCTACCCACGGTGAGCCATCGTTTCGTATCTACTGTTGTAGCTTACTCAGAATAGAGGATGATCAGCGGCAGTTTGTGCAGTTCTGTTGTGTAGTATGAAAAAACATGTAAATGTACATTACATTGTTGCTCAACGCCATTTACAACTCTATCAAATTCAGACAGACCATAGAATGCAGTAACAAAAATTTAGATTGGTGTTGGAATGCAGTCAAAATTCAGACATGTAGCCTTGCAAGCAAAAGTATATTTCTGGTGCTATAACCTTTTACTAAAAGTGGGTGGATGGATCTACATCAGCCATTTCTACTGCTACTTGTGAGGAGAAGTAGTGATGCCGATTGACGCAACATATATGGCAGTTGACACAATCAGTCGGAGATGCATACAATTTGCTAGATCATGAGAGAATAATATCTGAATCAAGAATATATAACTCTTTGAAACAAAAGAAATGGGAAAACAAAATTGTACAATCTTTTTTATGAAGATATGCCAAACTCCTCAACAGTTGGTTAGTCTCATTAGGGTAAAATAATAGGTTACTTTGTTAAATTAGAAGTCGTCAACATGCTGCCGATGAACTACTGTTGTATCCTGTATGATGTATGTGATGCTGCTGATGTATGGTTTTTTATCAAGAGGCCAAACATTCATCTAGTTTTGCTATGAACTGCTGCTAATGTATAATGTAGTTGCTTCACCTGCTATCTTACTTACGATTCTGCACTGTGCCATTTAAGAGTTTTTAGATGAACGTCTATAGTGCTTTTTCTTCTCTGCTAACTCGGTTCTGGAGTTGTTGTTGGCCGGTAATAGCATGTTTGAAGTACAATTGTTACCAATGTGGCTTTCAAAAAATTGTTACCAATGTGGGCATGTGGAATCCCATGACAAAAGTCTTGAGTTGGATTCAGTCATAGGATTTTGTGCTATTTCACATTTCCACCGGTACTTGGTCATTGGTGGTAGTCTCATTGTGATCTTCTGAAATGACCCATTGGCGACTTCATTACTCGGGGATAATGATTTTGCAGGTACCCCGAGAGGTCCTTGAGTTTGCCAGAATGTCGATTAACTTCCGTCCTGGCAAATTCGGGTACTCCATATGTCCTATTTTCAGCAAAGGTCATGCTGAAATTTTCCGTGAATTTTAGCATGACTTTGCTAAAAATAGGACATATGGGGTACTTGCGACAAATGCATGGGCCGGGTATCTTAGTACTTAATTAAGTAGGATCAACTACGTCTTGTGTTATACATATAGAAGTGTGATATCAACTCATAGTTATTACTAATGTCAGTTGCTCGTCATCGATTAACCCTAATCTGGTAGGATGACCTACTAAAAAAGCCCATACCACATATTCTATTTGGATGGCCCTGCTAATCGTTGACCATAAATACTTGAGATGGATGTAGCAGGCTTAAAGAAAGAAATGTTTTTAAGCCAACTCCACTAGGCCTGGCTGAAAATGCACAAGTGTGCATGACTAACAATATTCTATTGTAAAGCTAAGCAGGAAAGAGGAACCACTAATCCTAATCATTTACTCTCAAAATTACCACTTCACTTCTTACTACTGAAAATCTTAGACCATCTCCATTCACCAATAGCTTAAACCAGTTCGAAGGGCGTGTTTTCACCACACTGTGGATTATCTTATTGGACTCAACGCAAGAGATGATGTTGTTTTGAATTATGAACGTAGGATATGTCGTCATCGGACAACGAAAGTCTCCCGGGGGAGTGCGGCGAGTGCCATGGCGATCGAGGTCTGTGTGACATGCCTCACCTGGACGATGATTGGCACTTCAGCATTAAGCTCGAGGAGACCTTCGAAGTTGAAATGGTACACAACGACGACAAATGTTATTTTCATAATTAAGCATGACTTCAACTATTTCAACGTGTAATTTTCATCTTTTACAATTCGAGTATAGCTTATCCCATGACATGCAAGACGCTATGTCTTGGAGAGGATGGGTTTTGAAGACCATGAAAATTCTGAAACAAAGAAAATTCACCTAAGGACTCATCACGATGAGGATTTTGAAGTAAATCTGTATAATTCTGGGAGCGTAACCCATTTTGATTGCAAAAATTGGGAAGCATTTTTCAAGATGTATGGTTTTGATGAGGGTATTCTTGTCACCATGGATCTTGGTGATCCTAAAATTGAGCAAGACAATATGGACATTTAGGTCCGTGTTGATACGCCTCCAATTCTACCACTATGTGAGTTTCTCAAACATAGTTATTAGCTAATTTATATTGTTTATTTCAATATAGTTGACTGCTTATTTCCATTGACAGCTTATTTTCATTTTTCAAAGAATGTGCGGGAGATTGTAGACAAAACCCACTACACCGATGGCTCCAAATTAACTTACAAGGAGAAAAATCATCTGGTCAGATTTTGTACTGACATTGAGAATTACAATATCTACAATCAAACTCCTCAACATTATGGTCAATACAGGCCACTAGTGCATGTGTTCAACTATGGTAACTACCATGGAGATACCCTGGTAAGATTTTTTACTGTTACGACATATGTGCATCTTTTGCATACTTCTAAAACTAGTACATCATTGCTAACTATGAAGTTATTACTATGTTTTTCAACAGATAATCCCAAAGAATTGTGTGCCTCATCTGATGTATCAGAAAGGTAGCCTTAATGTTTTGAACATACAGCCAGGTCATCCTATGAATCTCAACTATCCATACCAGATTTCTAAAAGAAGTGGAGGCATGCAAATCAAACGATGGACAAAATGTATGGACAGTCGTAAGGAGGTTCTTGGAAGCAAAAGGAAGCGAAGCGCAAGAATTGGAGACAGGATGATCTCCATTCTCCATAATGTAGAGTCAGGGTCTATATTGTTTTATGCTATTTTACCTTAAATAGGGTTTTTAGGTCCTGCCTAATACTGATGATCATGTGCTAAGAACAATTAAGTAGGGTTGGTTCGATGACTATCAAGATGATGATCGTATGACTTGTTATTAATAACGACTAGAAGTTGTATGATGATTAGTAGGACTTGTTACGATTAGTATTACTTCTGACAAACTCTCTACTCGCGGTCTCGAGACTTGTAATGTTCTATCTTTGTTCAGTCTTTTGAATTCGGAGACTAATATGATGAATTATATTTGGAGACTAATCTTTTATTGTATTCGATGAATCTGCTGTTGCTCTGTGGTGCTGTCTATATTCTGTCCAGTAATATATTTTGTATCCTGTGCAAATATCAGAAAAAATCCCTAATATTCGTACTAGTGGCGCACCACAAACTAGTGCGCCATTAGTAAGCCAGAGACACTAGTGGCGCATCATCAACTACTGCGCCATTAGTAAGCCAGAGCACATGGGTAAATATGGCCCCTGGGAGGCATACTAATGGCACACAGTGGGTTATACTAATGGCGCACCAATGGTGCGCCATTAGTAAAAAATACTAATGGCGTGGTACTACTGGCGCACCTGTAGTGTGAAATTAGTAGGCAAAACTAGTAGGCCTTTTCCTAGTAGTGCTAAGCTATGAATGCATGCCCCCTCCCCCTCAACCAAGGTTCACCTATGAAAGTGCGAAGTAGCTAGCAGCCCCCCTCCTCCCTCGTGTCGGCATGAAGGGAATCCTAAGCTATGAATGCATGCCCCCCCCAACCGAGGTTCACCGTTGCAAAGTGCGAAGTAGCTAGAAGCCCCCCTCCCTCGTGTCGGCATGAAGGAAATCGTAAGCTATGAATGCGTGCCCCACAACCGATGTTCACCTAGAAAAGTGTGAAGTAGAGCTAGCAGCCCCCCTCCCTCATGTCGGCATGAAAGGATTGCTAAGCTATGAATGCATGCCCCCCCAACCGAGGTTCACCTAGCAAAGTGTGAAGTAGCTAGCAGCCCCCTCCCTCGTGTCGGCATGAAGGGAATCATAGCTAAGCTATGAATGCATGCCCTCCCCCCCCCCCCCAACCGAGGTTCACCCTAGCAAAGTGCGAAGCAGCTAGTAGCCACCCCTCCCTCGTGTCGGCCTAAGCTATGAATGCACATGCCCCCCAACCGATGTTCAGCTAATAAAGTGCGAATTAGCTAGCAGACACCTTCCCTTGTGTTGGAATGAAGGGAATCCTCAGCTATGAATGCGTGACCTCCCCCCAACCGAGGTTCACCCTAGCAAAGTGCGAAGTAGCTAGCAGCCATCCCTCCCTCGGGTCGGCACAAAGGGAATCCTAAGCTATGAATGCACATGCCCCCCAACCGAGGTTCACCTAGCAAAGTGCGAAGTAGCTAGCAGCCCCCCTCATGTCGGCACGAAGGGAATCCTAAGCTATGAGCATGCCCCCCTCCCCCCAACCAAGGTTCACCTAGAAAAGTATGAAGTAGCTAGCAGCCCCCCACCCCCCTCGTGTCACCATGAAGGGAATACTAATTAAGCTATGAATGCAAGCCCCCCAATCGAGGTTCACCTAGCAAAGTGCGATGTAGCAACCCCCCCCCCCCACACACACACTTTTAGTCGGCGGGCTAGAGAGGCATATATCTCACCAAGATGGATTGTAAAACAGACCAAGAATAATGCACCTTGGTCGTACAACCTCTCTCTTGTTGTTGGTCAAAATGATGGCCGTTGTAGCGACCAGACCTCAAACGGTCCAATCTCTGTGCTCCGGTGTCATCCCTGGATCAGTAATGCTGACACCACATAGTACTTGAAGGATTTATAACAAAGTAGCAATCACACACTTATTACATCTAGTGTCTCAATAGAGAACTTATTACAAAAAAATGGCTTAAGGCCATCTAATAACGATAACAGCGGAAGGCTTGGAAGATAAGTGAGTCCATCAACTCCAACGGCATCACTGAGTATCGAACCATGACCTAAAACTCCTTAATCATCGTCTGAAAAGTCTGCAACATTAACATTGCAGCCCGAAAACGGGTCAGCACATGGAATATGCTGGCAAGGTAACACATAGAGAATAATGGAAAGACACAGCTATTCTACATGCATATTTGGCTGGTGGAAAGCTCTATGGTTATAGTTTTGCGTAAAGCCAATTTTTCCCTACTACGAAGGAATAAATTTATTCAACTATTATGGTGGTTGTTAAACATTGAGAATGGTTGACAGCATTCTCAATCCCAATTCAGTAACATCATTAAACAAACCCATCAAATTAAATTTATAGTAACATGTTGAGATTCACATGATAATCCAGGTACTAGATACTCAAGATGTCCAAAACCGGGGACACGGCTAACCATGATTAGTTTATAAACTCTGTAGAGGTTTGCGCACTTTTCCCCACAAGACTCGATCACCTCCATTTTGTTTCTCGCACTACACGGTGTTTGAGAAACGGATGACAGAGACATAGTCTTTCAGAAGCACTAGCACCTTACAATGGGTAGACCGTACCACCTACATCCCCTACATCTGCTAGTCTACCTCTGTAAGAGTTTGCATGACTTAGTCAACTATGCTAGAGCCCATAATAGCTTGTGGCTGCACACGGAAGTTTCTAGCATGAATAATCTCATGATCCCTTTGAGCCTGGGTGGCGGTCCAAAAGAAAATAGGCAATCCTGGAATACCCAGGTGCCTCAATCCACCCAGAGATGTGTATTTAAGTTGCCACCTTAGATAAACCATTGATTTAAAAATCTCACATCTGTCATGGATATCACTCACCCAATCCACGTCTACTAGCATAGCACAGCAATAAAAAGCAAACGTCGAAGTAACTCCCAAAGGTTTGATAATAAACAGGTAATAGGTACTACCTCAACTACTTCCCAAACCCATAATTTAATTAGATCCTAATCATGCAATGTGTAAGGATTGATCTAATGCAATAAAACTGGGTAGTAGATGGCATGATCAAGGTGTTACTTGCCTTACTGATGATCCGGGAAACCTAACGATTCGAAGTAACAAGCGGCGCACTCCGTGTACTCTGTCGCAAACAAACAAGCATACAATAAGTACTCAACTAATGCACAGGTAAAACTCAAATAAGATATCTAACCAGAAGGTTCAACTTAAGAACTCCGGTTGGCAAAAAGAATCAATTCGAACGAAGCAACGAAAAACAAACGGCAAAAGAAACAGGCTTCGTTTACTATTCTGGATCTAAGGCAATTTTTACAGAAGCAAAAACTTGTTTAAATTGGTTAAACGGAAAGAGGGTTTCGAGAAGAAACTCCAGGCGCTTGAATCGCCTGATTCCGATAAACGAGTGAAAAGATAAACTAAAACGAAAATCGGATCAGAAATCACGGATTTAATCCGAGAAAAAGAAAAACGACAAACAGTTTAATGAACGAACGTTCGTTAACTAGATCTAAACGATGAACATGTTCGTTAAAACGTACAAATTGAGCGAACGTTCGCTAAATAGAATAAATCAAAATAAAACCGATCTGATAAAAAAACGAATCTAAAAAAATAAACCACGGCTTTAAAAAACAGGGTGGTTTTCTAAAGAAAACCGCCGGCGACGGCAGCTACCTCGGGCGGTGGGTCCGGCGAGGTGGCGGGGTGGCTCCGGCGAGCGGGCGGGGCGGCACAGCGAGGCGGCGGCGGCGGCGCGGGCGGGCGGCACGGATTGGGCGGCGGCGGCGTGGATCGGGCTGCGGCGTGGATCGGGCGCTAGGGTTTGGGGCGGATCGGGCTGGGCTAGCTCGGGCCCCAGGCGGCGGCTTATAAGGGCTGCCCCGGGCGGAGTCCCGCTCGGGTACGGCCCGGAGTCGGTTTGCGTTTTTTTAATAATAACGCGCAGAAAAACAAATAAAAGAAATACTAAACAGACTCTAAGAATCCCGAAATAAATTTTCGCCAACTTCTAAAATCAAGCCGGAGAAAGTGAACATTTATTTGGGGCCTAAATGCAATTTTGAAAAACGTGCATTTTTGCTAAATTCAAATAAATTAGCAAATAAAACCAAATAAAATTTTATTTGATTTTTTTATTAAATCCTCAATATTTCTTTATTTTGGGAAAGTCATTTTATTCCCTCTCTCATATTTTTGCAATAGAAATTATTGAAGATAAAATAAATAAAATCAAATGATCCTATTTCAAAAATTAAGACAACTAAATTATGAAAATAACAAAATGCCCAACTCTCTCCCAGGGTCCTTGAGTTGCGAAAAATTTCTAGGATCAACCAAAATGCAATAAATATGATATGCAATGATGATCTAGTGTATAACATTCCAAATTGAAAATTTGGGATGTTACAAACCTACCCCCCTTAAGATGAATCTCGCCCTCGAGATTCGGGTTGGCTAGAAAATAGGTGAGGGTGGTCCTTCAACAAATCTTCCTCTCGCTCCCAGGTGGCTTCATCCTCCATGTGGTGGCTCCAATGAGCTTTGCAAAACTTGATAACCTTGCCGCGGGTTACTCGGCTGGCATACTCAAGAATCTTGACGGGTTTCTCCTCATAGGTCAAACCACTGTCCAACTGAATTTTTTCCAGCGGCACTGTATCTCTCAGTGGTATGTCAGCCATCTTCGCGTGGCACTTCTTCAACTGGGATACATGGAACACGTCGTGAACTCCTGACAATCATTCGGGTAATTCCAACTTATAAGCTACTTCTCCCATACGCTCCAAAACCTTGTATGGTCCTACAAAACGTGGCGCTAACTTTCCCTTAACTCCAAAGCGCTTAACTCCTCGAAGTGGAGATACTCGAAGATAAACTCGGTCTCTGACTTCGTAAACTGTCTCCTTGCATTTAGAATCTTCATAACTCTTCTACCTGGATTGGGCTACCTTCAGCCTATCATGAATTAATTTCACTTTCTGTTCAGATTCCTTTAGCAGATCCGGTCCAAACAACTCGCGATCTCCAACTTCATCCCAGGACAATGGAGTCCTGCACCTCCTTCCGTACAAGGCTTCGAAAGGGGCCATCTTCAAACTAGATTGATTGTTGTTGTTGTAAGAGAATTCTGCATACGGCAAATTCTCGTCCCAACTAGATCCGTAATCTAGCGCACAAGCTCTTAGCATATCCTCCAAGATCTGGTTGACTCTCTCAGTCTGTCCATCTGTCTGCGGGTGGAAAGCTTTGCTAAACTCTAGTCTGGTTCCCAAAGTCTCATGCAACTGATTCCAGAACTTTGAAGTAAACTGGGTTCCTCTATCTGATACAATGCTCCTTGGAACTCCATGCAGACATACGATCCTGGTCATGTATATCTTTGCCAACTTTGCACTGGTATAGGTAGTCTTCACTGGAATGAAATGAGCTACCTTTGTCAAACGATCGACTACAACCCATATCGAGTCATAGCCTGAACGTGTTCTGGGCAATCCTGTAATAAAATCCATGCCTAGCTTATCCCACTTCCATTTGGGTATCGGCAGTGGTTGTAGCAATCCTGCTGGCTTCTGATGCTCTGCCTTCACTCTCTGACATACATCACAAACTGCTACGTACTCCGCAATATCCTTCTTCATTCCGGTCCACCAGAAAATATCCTTCAAATCCAAATACATCTTGGTATTTCCTAGGTGAATCGAATATGGTCAATCATGGGCCTCTTGCAGAATTAGCTTTCTAATCTCCGAATCATTTGGTACATAGACACGGTCTTCAAACCAAAAGGTATCATGCTCATCCTCACGAAATCCCTTAGCTTTTCCTTTGCTAATTTTCTCCTTAATAGAAGCAATCTCCTTGTCAGTCCTTTGGGCTTCTCTGATTTTATCCATCAATGTAGACTGAATCTCCAATGCTGCTACATAGCCTCTTGGAACTATTTCCAAACATAACTCTCGAAGATTTTTGGCTAATTCCCTTGGTAATTCTCCCATCATTAGGGTGTTGGCATGGCTCTTACGGATTAATGCGTTAGCTACTACGTTAGCCTTTCCGGGGTGATAATGCAATTTCATATCATAATCCTTGATGAGCTCCAACCATCTCCTTTGTCTGAGGTTCAACTCCTTCTATGTGAAAATATACTTCAAACTCTTATGATCCGTATACACTTCGCAATGGTTTCCAATCAGAAAATGTGTGCAAGTCTTCAGTGCATGCACTACGGCTGCAAACTCCAAATCATGCGTAGCATAATTCAACTCATGAGGCTTAAGCTGTCATGAGGCATATGAAACAACTCTCCCTTCTTGCATAAGCACTGCTCCAAGTCCTCGATGTGAAGCGTCGCAATACACCTCATAATCCTTGGTCTGGTCTGGCAAAATCAACACTGGTGAAGTAACCAAACGTTTCTTCAACTCCTGAAAACTAGCCTCACATTCCTCCGTCCATACGAACTTGGTATCCTTCTTCAACAACTCAGTCATAGGCTTCGCAATCTTTGAGAAATTCTCAATAAACCTCCGGTAGTATCCTGCGAGTCCAAGAAAACTCCGGATCTCTCCCACGGTGGTTGGTGCTTCCCACTTGGTCACGGTATCAACTTTACTAGGATCTACTGCTATACCTTCTCCGGATATAACGTGTCCGAGAAATCGAACTTCCTTCAACCAAAACTCACATTTGCTAAATTTGGCATATAATTGATGTTCTCTGAGCTTTCCAAGAACCAAACGCAAATGTTCCTTATGCACCTCTTCATTCTTTGAGTAAACCAGGATATCATCAATGAACACTACGACGAACTTATCCAAGAACTCCATAAACACCTTGTTCATCATGTTCATAAAATATGCAGGTGTGTTAGTCAGACCAAATGACATAACGATATACTCGTACAACCCATACCTGGTGGTAAAAGCCGTCTTGGGTATATCCTATTCCCGAATCTTCAACTAGTGGTATCCTGATCGCAGATCGATCTTGGAAAATACCTTAGCTCCTTGCAATCGATCAAACAGATCATTGATCATTGGTAGTGGGTACTTGTTCTTGATGGTTACTTCATTCAATCCTCGATAATCGACAACCATCCGTAACGATCCATCCTTCTTCTCCACTAGAAGTACCGGCGATCCCCAAGGTGAAGAACTTGGGCGAATATAACCTTTATCCAGTAACTCCTTAATTTGCTTCTTAATTTCTACCAAATCCTTTGCAGGCATCCTATATGGTCTCTTTGATATTGGCCCTGTGCCTGGCAATAGCTCAATCAAAAACTCAATATCTCTATCCGGTGGCATGCCTGGCAACTCTTCTGGAAATACTTCGGGGAAATCCTTCACTACTGGTACTTCCACCTACACAACTCCGGTTAAACAATTTATTTGAGTCCTTTTTGGCACATGTCGGGATACATACTTGATCCTTCTACCTTCTGGGGTGGTAAGCAAAATTGACTTACTAGCACATTCAATATTCTCTTCATACTTTGATAACCAATCCATGCCTAATATCACATCCAATCCTTGGGATTCCAATACTATTAGGTCCGAGGGAAAAACATAGTTACGAATCCTTAATGGTAACCGATCACACCATAGACTAGCCATATATTCTGCTCCTGGCGAGGTTACTAACATGGGTGACCTAAGGGCTTGGGTTGGCAGTTTATACTTATCCACAAATCCCCTTGATGTGTATGAATGTGATGCACTAGTATCGAAAAGAACGAGTGCAATAAATGACTTAACCAAAAACTTACCGATTACTGCATCCGGCTGCTCTTCAACCTTCTCCACATTAACGTGGTTCACCTGTCCCCTGTTGAAAGGGTTCGGCTTCTTCCCAGAGCTTCCATTGCCATTCCCATTCTGTGATTCAGGACATTCATTGGCATAATGTCCGGTCTTCTGGCACTTAAAGTAAGTGACTTGGCTCAGGTCTTTCTTGGCTGGGGTTGATGGGTTGGTGCGGTTTTGGCCGTTGCTTCCTCCATTCCCATTATCATTCTTGGGGCCATTGTGATTGTCGTGCTACCTCCTCCATGGGTATGCTGAAAATGTACTCCCGGTCTAGGGGTAAAACATGGCTTCTGCTGAGCTCCTGAATTGTACTTTCCTTGTGCATACTTCCTCTTGCGATTTTCAATTTGCTGTTGCTTCCCTTCAATCATAAGAGCACGATCTACCAACTCTTGGTAGTTGTTGAAGGTTGCTACCATCAACTGCATGCTCAACTCATCATTCAGCCCTTCCAGAAACTTATCCTGCTTTGCTGCATCCGTAGCAACGTCATCTGGGGCATAACGTGGTAATTTACTAAAGTCCTCCACATACTGGCCAACTGTCCGTCCTCCTTGGCGCAAGTTGCAAAACTCTTGCTTCTTCATGGCCATAGCTCCTGCTGAAACATGGGTAGTTCGGAAAGCCTACTGAAACTGGTCCCATGTGATAGTATCGACAGGGAAAGTGGCTGTGAAATTCTCCCACCATGATGTTGCGGGTCCTTCAAGCTGATGTGCGTCAAACTTCACCTTTTCCGCATCTGTGCATCCTGATGTGGTCAACTGTCTAGCTATCTTGCGGAGCCAATCATCTGCTACTATCGGCTCGGTGCTACTGGAAAACACCGGCGGATTCAGCCTAAGAAAATGGGCTAAGTGATCAACAGGTGGTGGTGGTGGTGGGTTGTTGTTGTTGTTGTTCCCCTGATTCTAATTCTGGACTAGTAACTGCATCAATGTGTTCTGCTGCTGGATCAACTGGGTGAGCTTCAGTGGAAAGGTAAATCCGGGGTCACCTCTTGGAGGCATCTGAGGGTTTAGAAAAGATGAGATTTAAGAATAGAGGGGGTCTAAAGAGAAAACACTACCCATATGCACATGAGGCAAAAGCAAACAATTCACTTCATTCAATCAAACAAGGGCATACAATCGATCTAACCATCGCAAAAGTGCTTGGACTACTATATTTACATGGTGGACTACTACTACTGATGAGGTGGTCTACTAGAAATATTCTTCGGTTGCAGGCTCCATGATATCTACTCCAGCTTCATCAACATAGTCATCATCGTTATCATCTGGATCTGAGTCGGTGTCATCGATGATGATGTAGTCTTCCGGGCGAATCTCCTTGGGTTCTTCGTCTTCATCTACTGGCGTAGGGCCTCCCATAAATATTCCAATCTTCCTGATCGGATCGTCAATCTTACCCACTAATACTTCGATTTCCTCTTCATAATCTTCACATGTAGCCTTGAGTTCTTCCTCCAGTTCCTTGATTCTTGTCCTTGCCTTCCTCAGGTCTATCATGTCGGCGCACATCTGGTTCTCCTGACATCGAATGTGCTGGTTTAACTCCTGGATAAAAGCTGCAATTGATCTATCCTTTCTGGTGCTGATCATCTCCTAGTGCTCATCTCGGTGCCCACAAATCTAGTAGATAGTATCCTTGAGATCATTGCGGTAGACTTCTCCAATGTGTCCCACGGTGATGTGAGCTGCCATGCTCTTTCCTAGACTCCAAGTTGGTGCATCAAAGGAAAACTCTATGGGCTCTATTACTGGCATGAACATCCTTCCTAGAACTTGAACTTGAATCATCCAGCGCTCTTCTTCAGGTAAAGTGGCGTTGTGGGTTCCGGTGAAGCTTGGTACTCCTATGTTTAGATATCTAGTTACTTCCTTCAAGTGACGTCCAAAGGGTGTATCTTCATCCGGTTGCGTGAACTTGTTCCTTGCATTCGCCATCCTAAAGAGAAGAAAAGATGAGAGGTCAGAAGAGAAGAGAGTGAGTAGTGGTCTAGGTATTTAGCTTAGTGGTCGTGTCCTACAGTCAGCGTGTGCTCTGATACCATCTTGTAGCGACCAGACCTCAAACGGTCCAATCTCTGTGCTCCGGTGTCATCCCTGGATCAGTAATGCTGACACCACACAATACTTGAAGGATTTATAACAGAGTAGCAATCACACACTTATTACATCAATTGTCTCAATAGAGAACTTATTACAAAAAAATATGGCTTAAGGCCATCTAATAACGATAACAGCGGAAGGCTTGGAAGATAAGTGAGTCCATCAACTCCAACGGCATCAATGAGTACAGAACCACGACCTAAAACTCCTTAATCATCGTCTGAAAAGTCTGTAACATTAACGTTGCAGCCCGAAAATGGGTCAGCACATGAAATATGCTGGCAAGGTAACACATAGAGAATAATGGAAAGACACAACTATTCTACATGCATATTTGGCTGGTGGAAAGCTCTATGGTTACAGTTTTGCATAAAGCCAATTTTTCCCTACTGCAAAGGGATAAATTTATTTAACTATTATGGTGGTTGTTAAACATTGAGAATGGTTGACAGCATTCTCAATCCAAATTAAGTAACATCATTAAACAAACCCATCAAATTAAATTTATAGTAACATGTTGAGATTCACATGATAATCTAGGTACTAGATACTCAAGATGTCCCTAACTGGGGACACGGCTAACCATGATTAGTTTATACACTCTGCAGAGGTTTGCGCACTTTTCCCCACAAGACTCTATCGCCTCCGTTTGGTTTCTCGCACTACACGGTGTTTGAGAAACGGATGACCGAGACATAGTCTTTCAGAAGCACTAGCACCTTACAATGGGTAGACCGTACCACCTACTTCCCCTACATCTGCTAGTCTACCACTGTAAGAGTTCGCACGACTTAGTCAACTATGCTAGAGCCCATAATAGCTTGTGGCTGCACACGGAAGTTTCTAGCATGAATAATCTCATGATCCCTTTGAGCCTGGGTGGCGGTCCAAAAGAAAACAGGTAGTCCTAGAATACCCAGGTGCCTCAATCCACCCAGATGTGTATTTAAGTTGCCACCTTAGATAAACCATTGATTTAAAAATCTCACATCTGTCATGGATATCACTCACCGAATCCACGTCTACTAGCATAGCATAGGAATAATAAGCAAACGTAGAAGTAACTCCCAAAGGTTTGATAATAAACAACTAATAGGTATTACCTCAACTACTTCCCAAACCCACAATTTATTTAGATCCTAATCATGCAATGTGTGAGGATTGATCTAATGCAATAAAACTGGGTAGTAGAAGGTATGATCAAGGTGTTACTTGCCTTGCTGATGATCCGGGAAACCTAGTGATTCGAAGTAACAAGCGGCGCACTCCGGGTACTCTATCGCAAACAAACAAGCATACAATAAGTACTCAACTAATGCACAGGTAAAACTCAAATAAGAGATCTAACCAGAAGGTTCAACTTAAGAACTCCGGTTGGCAAAAAGAATCATATCGAACGAAGCAACGAAAAACAAATGGCAAAAGAAACAGGCTTCGTTTACTATTCTAGATCTAAGGCAATTTTTACAGAAGCAAAAACTTGTTTAAGTTGGTTAAAAGGAAAGAGGGTTTCGAGACGAAACTCCAGGCGCTTGAATCGCCTGATTCCGATAAACGAGCAAAAAGATAAACTAAACCGAAAATTGGATCAGAAATCGCGATCAGAAAAATCGCGGATTTAATCCGAGAAAAAGAAAAACGACGAACAGTTTAAGGAACGAACGTTCGTTAACTAGATCTAAACGACGAACACGTTCGTTAAAACGTACGAATCGAGCGAACGTTCACTAAATAGAATAAATCGAAATAAAACCGATCTGATAAAAAAATAACAAATCTAAAAAAAATAAACCGCGGCTTTAAAAAAACCGCCGGCGATGGCGGCTACCTCGGGCGGTGGGTCTGGCGAGGCGGCGGGGCGGCTCCGGCGAGCGGGCGGGGCGGCGGCTGCACGGCGAGGCGGCGACGCGGGCGGCGGCGGCGCGGGTCGGGCGACGGCGGCGCGGGTGGGCGGCGCGGATCGGGCGGCGGCGGCACGGGCGGGCGGCGCGGATCGGGCGCTAGGGTTTGTGGCGGCTCGGGCTGGGCTGGCTCTGGCCCCAGGAGGCGGCTTATAAGGGCTGCCCCGGGTGGAGTCCCGCTCGGGGACGGCCCGGAGTCTGTTCGCGTTTTTTTAAATAATAACGCGCATAAAAACAAATAAAAGAAATAATAAACGGACTCCAAAAATCCCGAAATGAATTTTTCCCGACTTCTAAAATCAAGCCGGACAAAGTGAACATTTATTTGGGGCCTAAATGCAATTTTGAAAAACGCACATTTTTCCTAAATTCAAATAAAATAGCAAATAAAACCAAATAAAATCTTATTTAATTTTTTTATTAAATCCTCAATATTTCTTTATTTTGGGAAAGTCATTTTATTCCCTCTCTCATATTTTTGTAATAGAAATTATTGAAGATAAAATAAATAAAATCAAATTATCCTATTTCAAAAATTGAGACAACTCAATTATGAAAATAACGAAATCCCCAACTCTCTCCGAGGGTCCTTGAGTTGCGAAAAAATTCTAGGATCAACCAAAATGAAATAAATATGATATGCAATACTGATCTAGTGTATAACATTCCAAATTGAAAATTTGGGATGTTACAGCCGTCCATGCGACCCTGGAGATGGGCTAGCTCGCCAGTAATCACACACTTTCAGTCGGCGGGCCAGAGAGGCATATATCTCACCAAGATGGATCGTAAAACGGACCAAGAATAATCCACCTTGGTCGTACAACCTCTGTCTTGTTGTTGGTTAAAGTGATGGCCGTCCATGCGACCCCAGAGATGGGCTAGCTCGCCAGTAAGCACGCAAGTAGCTAGTCCCCGAAGACAACCACTGCATGCGTGTGGCCCAAACATATGTATGGAGAGGTGTGTTTTTGAGTAACAATGGAACAACTTTGATGTGGCACCGTGATTTCGAACTAGAAATCCCCACACTGAGTGAGGGTTAGGTTGATGATGCATATGTATGTTATACCACACTTCAAGCCAACGACGGGGATTCATATATGCATGCATGCGTGCATATTATATGCGCTCAAACTTAATTAGGTCTGAATCTCAACATGACCTATACTACGATAACACAAACCAAATGAAGAATCCGCCATGGTAAGCTATCTTGTTGTTGGTCAAGGTGATCATGGATGTCCACGCAGGCCCATGAATATATAGGCTTGTAGCCGATAACCACTCGAGGAAGTGTATCGTTCGAAGGCAACCACTACATGCATATGTATGGAGGTGATGCGTGCATGCATGTTTGAATACACAACATTGATCTCCCACGTGTGTCAAAAATCATACAATAGCTCCCCATAGAGAGCGTGATCGGTTCATGATGGTGTCGTTGTACTAGCCACTTCGACTCGATGGGAGGGATTCATGTGTACACATGCTTGTGTGTGTGCTCAAAGTGTATCATGCATGTTATCCCAGAGAAAAAATAATAATCCCCTCCTAAGTCAAATTAACCTCTCTTGTTGTCAGGCAAAAAGAAGTGATGGACCAAGCGGGCCCATAGATGGAAAGCATCGATATCGCTGATAACCGCTTAAGTGGGTGCGAGAGGACAACCACCACCACTTTGCATGTGGGCCAAACATATATATTTTGAATACCCAAAATGCACAACTTTGATGTGCCACATGCCTCAAAAACCGTAAATCATGCACCACACAGAGCGAGGTTCATATCAAGCGTACTACATATGATGGTCCCCTTCCCCCCTCTTCACCGCATACTATATGCTCCTACCATAATATATGTACAACCCAAAATAATCCTCATTGATGGTGAAATTAATTAACCTCTCCCGATGTAGGTCAAATTGATGCATGCATGAATGCATCGACGATGGCCTCGTGGGCCCACAGAAGGAAGCGTCACACATGAGTGTCCTAGCTAGGATATATATGCATGTGGCCTAAAACTGTGTTGTGTGATCTTTGAATAACCAATTTCACAATTTTGATGTGGCACGTGCCTCGGTAACCAAAAAGTCCCGACACTGAGTGAGGTGTACTTGTTCACAAATGCATACATATAGTATATATGCTAGTCCCCTCCCACCTCTTCGACGCGTACTATATACCACCATAACACAAACAAAAAAGATTCTACCTTGCTGGTCAAATTAACCTCACTACCGGCTATTTGTCAAAGTGATGGACGACGACCTCACGGGCCCACGAAAACCTTCACACATGAGTATCGAGTGTCTCGTAGGACAACCATCGACTGCATGTGGCAAAACATTTATGTATGGAAGGGTTCTGTAATGTTTTAAATAACGATTTCACGACTCTCATGTGGCACTAGCCAGCATAACAAAATGACCAACCCACACGGTGCCTCACAACTCGTAGTGTACTGTGAGCCACCCGCCACCCCCAGACGCACACAGCCACACACACACCGCGAATCCACGGCAACTACGATGCATGTTAAATTAATTATCCCGCGGTGAACATACATGTTACTGAAGGAGGGATGTTTTAATTTCAAAAAAATCACAAAGATCATTAAGACGTTTTAGTACATTGATTGATTGATTTTCTATGGGTATAATGTGCAAAAATCAAATTTGAGCTACATGCACACGTGACACTGCATCTAAATGGATTGCAAAAACAGATGTGTCTCACTGGCACTACTAGGGAAAACCTTATACACAGAATCTTAGCAGCAGCGCGGTCTAAAAACAGACACTACTGCTAATTAGCAGCAACAAGCTTTAGAAAAGAGCGCTGCTAATGACTGAGTAGCAGTAGCGCTCTAGGTGAAAAGAGCGCTACTACTATAATTGCCACGGTGTTGCCTCCAGGCTAGATATAGTAGTAGCGCCCTTCCCGTGGATGTGCTACTGCTAAAGAACTTAGTAGCAGCGGTTTTGCTCAAAACTCGCTGCTGGTAAGTATGACCGGAACTAATTAAGTTTAGTCCCATACTGCTAAGCAAACAAGGTGTTTACCACCTTAAATATGTTGCTTCTCAACCTATCTCGAGCACTTGGTCTTCATTGAACTATATGTGTATGATTTGTGGTTGCAATATGAATCCTCGCCTGTACCTATACAGGTACAGTGAGGATTCATGTTGACTATTTTGATTATACACAAAAAGATCAATGATGACCAATGTATTTTTTATGTTTTTACTAAACAAAAGAAATAACTGCTTCCATTAGCAGTAGCGGTTTTTCCCAAAATGCGCTGTAGATAAGTTAGCTATAGCGTGTTTTCTGTACGTGCGCTACTGATAGTTCGAGTTAACCACCCCCCGCATCAAAATTTTGCTAACTCCTCCTTTCCCCCCACCGGCCTGTTCCCCTACTCCCTGTCGCCGCCGCCCGAGCCCGAGCGCGCCTGCGCCCTCACCGCCGCCGCCGCCGCCCATCCTCAACCTCACTGCCGCCGCTCTCGACCACACTGTCGCCGCCCTCGACCTCACTGCCGCCACCCTCGACCGAGCCCGCCGCCCAGGACCGCCGCCCTCCCGATCCCGAGCCCACCCTCGCCGCCCCTCCGTCGCCGAGCACCTCCCCGCCACCGTCTCTCCCTCTGTAAGCCCCCCACCCCTCCCCAACCCCCTCTCTCTTTGCTTAGTTAGTAGATGATTTTAGTAGTAGTAGATGTTAATTTAGGGTTCATAGATAATGATTTTTAGAAGTAGTGGATATTAATTACTAGTAGTGATGGTAAACTAGTTGTATAATTAGCAGTAGAACAAGTTAATTAGTAGTAGATGTAGTAGTTAGATGTTAATTAGTAGTAGTAGATGTGCTAGTTTCTTTCTATTTATAGTAAGTTTATATTTAGTAAGAACTAGTTGAATTAATAGAACTAGTTTAGTTTTAGTTGAACTAGTTAAGTTTTAGTTGAACTAGTATAGTAAGTAAATTAATAACTAGTTGAACTACTTCATTTTTAGAAAGAAATAGTTTTTTCTTTTTATACTAAGTTTATATTGAGTAAGAACTAGTTGAATTAATACAACTAGTTGAACATGCCATATTTGGTGTTATTTTTTAGTTTAAGCAATTATTTCATGTTTTGGTTACACCTCCAAGTGGCCTATGTTTTGCCGGAGTGTTGATTAATTTCCGTTCCGGCAAATTTCAGGCGCTCGATATGTCCTTTTTTGTAGCAAAGCTCATGCCGGATTTTTTCGTGAATTCTGGCATGACTTATGCTAGAATATGTGGGAAATATCGAGTGGCCTGGATTTTCTTTGAAAAATAATGATCTAATTTAGGTTTTTTAGTACATATATTTAATTGTACAAGTTTAATCTTTGAATTATGAACATAGGAAATGTCATACTCGGACGACGATAGTCTCCCGGGGGAGTGCAGCTAGTGCCGCGACGATCGAGGTATGTGCGACAGGTTCGTTGAGCTGGACGAAGATCGGCGCTTCAACATTAAGCTCGAGGAGACCTTCGATGTTGAAATGGTACGCAACAATGACAAGTGTTTTTTTCGTAATTAAGCATGACTTCAACTATTTCAACGTCTAATTTTCATCTTTTACAATTCGACTAGCTTATCCCATGCCATGCAAGACGCTATGTCTTGGAGAGGATGGGTTTTGAAGACCATGAAAATTTTCAAACAAAGAAAATACACCTAAGGACCCGTCATGATATCGATTTTGTAGTAAATCTGTATAATTCTCAGAGCGTAACCCATTTTGGTTGTCAAAATTGGGAAGCACTTTGCAAAATGTATGGTTTTGATGAGGGTATGATTGTCACCATGGATCTTGGTCATCCTGACATCGAGCAAGACAATATGGACATTTGGGTCCTTGTTGATACGCTTCTGATTCTACCGCAATGTGAGTTTCTCAAACATAGTTATTAACTAATTTATATTGTTTATTTCAAAATAGTTGACAACTTATTTTGAATCTTCAAAGAATGTGCAGAAGATGGTAGACAAAACCCACTACACTGATGGCTCCGAATTAACTTATAAGGAGAAAAATCATCTGATTGCTTATTGTACTTTTTTTGAGAATTACAATACCTATTATCGAACTCCTCCAAATTATGGTGAATACGTGCCACTAGTGCACGTGTTGAACTACGATAACTTCTATGGAGATACCCTGGTAAGATATTTTACTATTACGACATCCGTGCATCTTTTGCATACTTCTAAAACTAGTACATCATTGCTAACTACGAAGTTATTACTATGTTTTTCAACAAAAAATACCGATGGATTGTGTGCCTCATCTGATGTATTACAATGGTCGCCTTGAAGTTCTGAATCTACAGCCAGGTCATCCTACAGATCTCGCCTGTGCATATCGAATATCTGAAACCGGTGAACACATGCTAATCAAAGAGTGGAAAAAATGTTTGGACATTCGTAAGGAGGTTCTTGGAAGCAACATTAAGCAAAAGGCAAGAATTGGAGACAGGATAATCTGCATTCTCCATAATGGAGAGCGAGGGGCTATCTTGTTTTTTTCTATTTTACCTTAGAGAATATAGTAGGTCCTAAGAGACTGTAGTAGGTCCTATGAGGTACAATATGTTTATTATGTGATACAATGTGTTAGAGTTGAAGATGTCAGGAGTACTTGTGATTACGACTAGTGACCAATGATACAATGATGATGACGATAAGTTGTTAATGATATGATGATGATGATGATATTTATTATATCATTGGGGTAAAAGAACCACGGATTAGTTTCAAGTGGATGTCCGTCCACTTGAAACTAGTCCACACGGTTCTTTCACCCCGTGATGTAATAACTCATTATGATGTAAAAACAATTTGTAAATTCCTGTTGTATGAAAATTTGTGTAAAGGTGTACGAATACAACATGAAATAAAAAAGAAATAAAAAACGAAATAATAGTAGCAGCGCGGGCAGAGAGAAGCGCTACTACTAATTACCAGCAGCGCTCCTCCTGGAACTCGCTGCTACTAAGTCGATTTAGCCGTAGCGTGGGTGGAGGCATGCTACTGCTATTCGTTAGTTGTAGCGCCTTATCAGTAGTGCACCACCCCGCGCTACTGATAGGTCTAAAACCCGCGCTGCTGCTAGCCTTTTCCCTAGTAGTGTGGGTGCATGTTTACTCCCCATGCGTCAAATTTCAAACATTGAGAATCTTGATTTTTAAATTCTAGTACATCCAAAACTTATTTGAAGTTCATGAAACTTATCGTGTTGTCATATGGACACCAATACAAAGTGGCATTGTACTTTTTTGACAAATTTGAGACAAGTTTTCATGTAATCTTTATCTAATTATAGACGGGAGATTATTAATAATTGGGAACCAATATCCCAAATGGATTATTTATTCGAACCGTGAGCATTAGACCAACAATGGATACGTGCCATGCTTTGGTTAAGCAATAAAGCGACAACATTAATCATCCAAATAGAAAAACAATATACATGTCGCCGCACTACCCGTGTGGCGTGCGATCAGGCATGAGTTGACGGGACGCATGCGAGCAGTCCGCCGCGCAGGTAGACAGGGAGGTGTGCGTGCAGGTGTGTGAATTGACGGAGGTGTGCTTCCTACCTCTTGAGCCCTGCGATGGTTTTCCCTTGAAGAGGAAAGGGTGATGCATCAAAGTAGTGTAAGTATTTCCCTTAGTTTTGGAGAACCAAGGTATCAATCCAGCAGGAGACTGCACGCAAGTCCCTCGTACCTACACAAACAAATAAGAACCTTGCAACCAACGCGATAAAGGGGTTGTCAATCCCTTCACGGTCACTTACGAGAGTGAGATCTGATAGAGATAATAAGATAAATATTTTTGTTATTTTCATGATATAGATAGGAAAATAAAGATTGCAAAATAAAATAGATAGGAAACTTATATGATAAAAGATATACAAGGGGGCCATAGGTTTCACTAGGGGCTCCTCTCAAGATAGTGTAAGTATTACGGTGGGTGAACAAATTACTGTCGAACAATTGGTAGAAAAGTGCATAATTATGCGATTATCTAGGCATGATCATGTATATAGGCATCACGTCCGAGACAAGTAGACACAAACAGTTCTGCATCTACTACTATTACTCCACACATCGACTGCTATCCAGAACAGAGTAATGCATTAGGCAAGATGACATGATGTAGAGTGATAAACTCAAGCCATATGATATAAACCCCATCTTTTTATCCTAGGTGGCAACAATACAATACGTGCCTTGCTGCCCCTGCCATCACTAGGAAAGGACACCACAAGATTGAACCCAAAGCTAAGCACTTCTCCCATTGCAAGAAAGATCAATCTAGTAGGCCAAACCAAACAGCTAATTCAAAGAGACTAGGAAAGATAACCAATCATACATAAAAGATTTCAGAGAAGAATCAAATAGTGTTCATAGATAAACTTGATCATAAACCCACAATTCATCAGATCTCGACAAACACACCGCAAGAAGAGTTACATCGAATTGATCTCCAAGAAGGTCAAGGAGAACTTTGTATTGAGATCCAAAGAGAGAGAAGAATCCATCTAGGTAATAACTATGGACCTGAAGGTCTATGGTAACCTACGCACACATCATCGGAGAGGCTACGGTGTTGATGTAGAAGACCTCCGTAATCGATTCCCCCTCCGGCGGAGCTCTAGAAGAGGCCCCAAGATGGTATCTCTTGGGTATAGAAGGTTGCTGCATTGGAAATAGGGTTTCGTGGTGATCATGGATGTTTTTGGGGTATATGAATACATATAGGAGGAAGAAGTAGGCCGGTGGAGCTGCAAGGGGCCCATGAGGGTGGGGGCGCGCCCAGGGGGCAAGCACGCCTCCCTGCCTCGTGGCCGCCTTGCTTCTTTCTTGACGTCTACTCCAAGTCCCCCTGGATCACGTTTGTTCCAAAAATAACTGCCCCAAAGGTTTCATTCCATTTGGATTCCGTTTGATATTCCTTTTCTGCATAACACTGAAATAGGAAAAAGAACAACAATTTGCACTGGGCCTTGGGTTAGGAGGTTAGTCCCAAAAATAATATAAAAGTGTATAATAAAGCCAATTAAATATCCAAAACAGATAATATAATAGCATGGAACAACCAAAAATGATAGATACCTTGGAGACGTATCAAGCATTCCCTAGCTTAATTCCTTCTCGTCCTCGAGTAGGTAAATGATAAAAATAAAATTTTTGATGTGGAATGCTACGTAGAATAATTCTCAATGTAATTTTCTTTATTGTGGCATGAATATTCTGATCCAAGAGATTCAAGACAAAATTTTAATACTGACATAAAAATAATAATACTTCAAGCATACTAGCTAAGCAATCATGTCTTCTCAAAGTAACATGGCAAATGAAAATTCATCCCTACAAAATCATATAGTTTGGTCATGCTCCATTTTCATCACACAAGAATGCTCAAATCATGCACAACCCCAATGACAAGCCAAGCAATTGTTTCATACTTTAGTAATCTCAAACTTTTTTCAACTTTCACACATTACATGAGCGTGAGCCATGGATATAGCACAATGGGTGGAATAGAATATGATGATGGGGGTTATGTGGAGAAGACAAAAAGGAGAAAGTCTCACATAGACACGGCTAATCAACGTCTAGGGAGATGCCCATCAGTTGATGTTAATGCAAGGACTAGGGATTGCCATGCAATGGATGCACTAGAGCTATAAATGTATGAAAGCTCAACAAAAGAAACTAAGTGGGTGTGCATCCAAATTGCTTGCTCACGAAGACCTAGGGCATTTGAGGAAGCCCATTGTTGGAATATACAAGCCAAGTTCTATCATGAAAAATTCCCACTAGTATATGAAAGTGACAAAACAAGAGACTCTCTATCATAAAGATCATGGTGCTACTTTGAAGCACGAGTGTGGAAAAAGAGGATAGTAGCATTGTCCCTTTTTATTTATTTTCTATTTTTTCCTTTTTGGGCCTTTTTTATTTGGGAGAATGCTCTGTTAATGATGATCATCACACTTCTATTTATTTACAACTCAATAATTACAACTCGATACTAGAACAAAATATGACTGTATATGAATGCCTCCGGCAGTGTACCGGGAAGGGCAATGAATCCAGAGTGACATGTATGATAAATTATGCATGGTGGCTTTGCCACAAATACGATGTCAACTACATGATCATGCAAGGCAATATGACAATGATGAAGCGTGTCATAAATGAAATGGTGGAAAGTTGCATGGCAATATATCTTGGAATAGCTATGGAAATGCCATAATAGGTAGGTATGTGGCTATTTTGAGGAAGATATAAGGAGGTTTTTGTGTGATAGAGCGTATCATATCATGTGGTTTGGATGCACCAGCGAAGTTTGCACCAACTTTCAAGGTTAGAAAGGGCAATGCACGGTACCGAAGAGGCTAGCAATGATGGAAGGGTGAGAGTGCGTATAATCCGTGGACTCAACATTAGTCATAAAGAACTCACATACTTATTGCAAAAATCTACAAGTCATCAAAAACCAAGCATTACGTGCATGCTCCTAGGGGGATAGATTGGTAGGGAAAGACCATCGCTCGTCCCCGACCGCCACTCATAAGGAAGACAATCAAATAACACCTTATGTTTCAAATTTGTTACACAACGGTTAACACACGTGCATGCTACGGGACTTGCAATCTTCAACACAAGTATTTCTGAAATTCACAACTACTCAACTAGCACAACTTTAATATCACCATCCTCATATCTCAAAAGAATTATCAAGTATCAAACTTCTCACAGTATTCAATGCACTTTTTATGATAGTTTTTATTATACCAATCTTGGATGCCTATCATATTAGGACAAATTTTATAACAAAAGCAAGTTACCATGCTGTTCTAAAGGACTCTCAAAATAATATAATTTAAGCATGAGAGATCAATAATTTCTATAAAATAAAACCACCACCTGCTCTAAGAGATATAAGTGAAGCACTAGAGCAAAATTATCTAGCTCAATAGATTAAGTGAAGAATATAGAGTATTCCAATAAATTCCAATTCATGTGTGTATCTACCAAAAGGTGTGTACAACAAGGATGATTATGGTAAACTAAAAAGCAAAGACTCAAATTAAACAAGATGCTCCAAGAAAAACACATATCATGTGGTGAATAAAAATATAGCCTCAAGTGAAGTTACCGATGGAAGAAGACGAAAGAGGGGATGCCTTCCGGGGCATCCCCAATCTTAGGATTTTGGTTGTCCTTCAATTTTACCTTGGTTGACTTTGGAATCCCCAAGCTTAGGCTCTTTCCACTCCTTATTCCACAGCCCATCAAATCTTTACCCAAAACTTGAAAACTTCACAACACAAAACTCAACAGAAAATCTCAAGAGCTCCGTTAGTATAAGAAAACAAACCACCACTTAAGGTACTATAATAAACTCATTCTTTATTTATATTTGTGTTAAACCTACTTTATTAAAACTTTTCTATGGTTCATACCCTCCGATACTAGCCAAAGATTCATCAAAATAAGCAAACAACACACGAAAAACAGAATCTGTCAAAAACAAAACAGTTCATAGGAATCTGTATGTTTCGCATACTTCTGTAACCCCAAAAATTCTGAAATAAATTGTTGGACGTGAGTAATTTGTCTATTAATCATCTGCAAAAATAATCAACCTAATCTCACTCTCCAGTAAAAAATGGCAGCAAATCTTGTGAGCACTAAAGTTTCTGTTTTTTACAGCAAGATCACAAAAACTACCCCCAAGTCTTCCCAAAGGTTCTACTTGGCACAAACACTAATTAAAAGAATAAAAACACATCTAAACATAGGCTAGATGAATTATTTATTACTAAACAGAACCAAACAGCAAGAAACAAAAATAAAATTGGGTTGCCTCCCAACAAGCGCTATCGTTTAACGCCCCTAGCTAGGTATTGATAATTTCAGTCATGCTCACATGAAAGACAAGAATTGAAGCACAAAGAGAGCATCATGAAAAACGTGACAAATGCATCTAAGTCTAACATACTTCATATGCATAGGAATCTTATAGACAAACAAATTATCATAGCAAGTAAAAACTAGCATATGCAAGGAAGCGGAAAGAAACAATAGCAATCTCAACATAACGAGAGTTAATTTAGTAACATGAAAATTTCTACAATCATATTTTCCTCTCTCATAATAATTACATGTGGGATCATAAGCAAATTCAACAAAATAGCTATCACATGAAATATTTTCAACACGATCCACATCCATGCAAAGTTGACACTTTTCCAAAACAGTGGGATTAACATTAACTAAAGTCATGACCTCTCCAAACCCACTTTTATCAAAAATTTCATAAGATTGAACATTATCCAAATATGTGGGATATAAAGTTGACACTCTTACAAACCCACTTTCAATAATATTGCAAACACTATCTCATATTCATCATGGGGCTTACATAAATTATCAAGATCAAAAGAAGAATCACCCCAATCATGATCATTGCAACAAATAGTAGTTATAGCAAAACTAGCATCCCCAAGCTTAGGGTTTTGCATATTATTAGCATAACTGATGTTAATAGAATTTAAAATAACATCATTTCAATCATGCTTTTCATCAAAGGAACCATCAAGTATGGGTGCAATAGCAACGATCTCATGTTTAACATACGGAACTATAGCAATTTCATCTTTGTAAATATTGGCATCATGGCCACAAGAATAGCAAGCATCATGTTCATCAAGGGATATTATAATCAAATCACTGGAATCATAATTATCTATAGACTCATGCATATCATTATTTTCTTCCAAAGCAGTGGCCATTCCTTCAATAAATTCTTTGACATAGACATTATGAGCATAATTTTCATAGCAATATTTAAGTATGTCAAGATTTTCAGATTCGTAGAGAGTAATATCATACTTTTCAATCAAAGAAGCAACTACATAAGCACCCATAAAAGCAACAAATTCTTCAGTTTGTTCAATATCATAGTAACTATAAACACCCTTTGCATAAGAAGATAAGATTCCATTTTCATTAAACTCACACAGGTAGGGAATATGTTTTTTAGGGTTCTTAGAGCAACAAGTAAAATCACAAATTTCACAAAGATTCCAAGCGTAACACATCAATATGTTTATTTGATCCCATAAGATTTTCCCTTTTTCAGAAAAACAGTGACGCACAAAACGAGCATGCTCATCTAAAGATCTCCCATCAACGAGGCTAGTTGGGGTTTCAGCACGAGCGCATAAGGACCGAAGATGATCCAAATAGAACACTTTAACTGGATCCATATCAATAGATTTTTAGCGAGCAAAGATGCAGGCAAATAGAAGGCACATGGAAACACAAAGAAAAAGACATACAGGAAGAAGGCGAAGAAAAGGCAAAGGCAAAGGTGAAGTGGGGGAGAGGAAAATGAGAGACAAATGGCAAATAATGTAATGCGAGGGATAAGAGTTTGTGATAGGTACTTGGTATGTCTTGACTTGTGCATAGATCTCCCCGGCAACGGCACTAGAAATCCTTCTTGCTACCTCTTGAGCACTACGTCGGTTTTCCCTTGAAGAGGAAAGGGTTATGCAGCAAAGTAGCGTAAGTATTTCCCTCAGTTTTTTAGAACCAAGGTATCAATCCAGTAGGAGACTACACGCATGTCCCTCGTGCCTACACAAACAAATAAGAACCTCGCAACCGACGTGATAAAGGGGTTGTCAATCCCTTCACGGTCACTTACGAGAGTGAGATCTGATAGAGATAATAAGATAAATATTTTTGGTTTTTTTATGATATAGATAGGAAAATAAAGATTGCAAAATAAAATAGATTGGAAACTTATATGATAAAAGATAGACCCGGGGGCCATAGGTTTCATTAGAGGCTTCTCTAAAGTGCATAATTATGAAAATATCTAGGCATGATCATGTATATAGGCATCACGAGCGCGACAAGTAGACCGAAATGATTCTGCATCTACTACTATTAATCCACACATCGACCGCTGTCAAGCATACATCTAGAGTATTATTTTCATAAGAACGGAGTAACGCATTAGGCAAGATTACAAGATGTAGAGGGATAAAATCAAGCAATATGATATAAACCCCATCTTTTTATCCTCGATGGCAACAATACAATACATGCCTTGCTTCCCCTGTTGTCACTGGCAAAGGACACCGCAAGATTGAACCCAAAGCTAAGCACTTCTCCCATTACAAGAAAGATCAATCTAGTAGGCCAAACCAAACTGATAATTCGAAGAGACTTGCAAAGGTAACCAATCATACATAAAAGATTCCAGAGAAGAATCAAATATTGTTCATAGATAAACTTGATCATAAACCCACAATTCATCGTATCTCGACAAACACACCGTAAAAAGAGTTACATTGGATAGATCTCCAAGAAGATCGAGGAGAACTTTGTATTGAGATCCAAAGAGAGAGAAGAAGTCATATAGCTAATAACTATGGACCCGAAGGTCTGTGGTAAACTACTCACACATCATCGGAGAGGCTATGGTGTTGATGTAGAAGCCCTCCGTGATCGATTCCCCCTCTGGCGGAGCTCCGGTAAAGGCCCCAAGACGGGATCTCTTGGGTACAGAAGGTTGCGGTGGTGGAAATAGGGTTTCATGGTGCTCCTGGATGTTTTTGTGGTATATGAATATATATATATATATAGGATGAAGAAGTAGTTCAGTGGAGCTATGAGGGGCCCACGAGGGTGGGGGCGCGCCCAGGGGGGCAGGCACGCCTCCCTGCCTCATGGCCTCCTCGCTTCTTTCTTGACGTCTAATCCAAGTCCCCTGGATCATATCTGTTCCAAAAATAACTCTCCCCAAGGTTTCATTCTGTTTGGATTCCGTTTGATAATCCTTTTCTGTGAAACACTAAAATGGGCAAAAAAAATAGTTATTTGCACTGGGCCTTGGGTTAGTAGGTTAGTCCCAAAAATAATATAGAAGTGTATAGTAAAGCCCATTAAACATCCAAAACAGATAATATAATAGCATGGAACAATAAAAAATTATAGATACATTGGAGACGTATCAGTGCTCGCAGTGTAGTGTCTTCGGGAGGCATGTGAGTAGCCGTGTGAAACTTTGGTAGGCATGCCAGCAGTCCGGTGAGCAGGCACACGAGGAGGCGAGCCATCGGTTTGACCGCCGCCCGCCTTTCTCCCACAACTCCCGCTACTCCATATTAATGGTGCGCCCGAGCGGCCGCACCCCCCATCCTCGCTATGCACACACAATCCTCTCTCTCCGCTTGCATCCTCGACGCTGCTTTTAGTCCTCAAAGCCGTCTGTGTATGAGGATGCCACCGAAGCGCCCCATCCGAGGGAGTGGCGACGCCGGGGCTGCTAAAGCACCGGAGCACGGCATGGAGATGGAGACATAGGTTGCCGTCACTGACGGCGAGTTATCGGTGCACCATGATGCTGTCGAGCTTCCACAACCGGAGGCGGAGTTCCACACCGACTCCGATGACCACTCCAGCGAAGACTCTGACGACCACTCTGGCGACGACTCCGATGACCACTCTAGCGACGACTTCGACGATGACGGACAGCTGGTTAGTCATCTATACCCATTTATGTGTCAAATAGATCATAGGGTTTCTCTGGTTACTCCTGCCTCCCCCTTTTTGGAACAGAAACCTTGTGGTTATGTTCTCCCAATCCATGAAATCGGAGTAAGTTTCGTTAGATCCATGTAGTGTATTGACTGTTTGAATGGTACAGGTGATAAGTGATTAATTGTTTCATCTATGCAAATGATTTCTGCTAGTAATCCGACTAGGGTTAGTGTTCATGCTAATAATTCCTAGCCAGGACTTGACAATTGATTTTGAATGACCTACCTATGTTTGTGCCAATATTTTCTTCAAGATTGGTCTGTACATAGACGATTGTGCTTAAAAGTCAAACCATAATGTCTGGATATGTATAAATAAATAGCCATAAATTCCTAATCCTACTTCACGGCATGTAATCAGTGATTTGGTGCCAAATTTGTTTTACTATTTGTATAGGTGTTGTATGACAATGTGGACAGCGAGGATGAAGATGCCCAGAGGAGGTACAAGAGGTAAATCCTGAGGGAGCTTTATGCGGGAATGCATAAGAGGCGTATTAGGACTTGGAACGACGGCTATGGATGCCCATTTTGCAACCACAAGATTCATGACGCGTATCTAAGTGTTTTGGTGCATGCAAGAGGACAAACCGTTGGCTCCTTCAAGCAGAAGTATTCTCGCATGGGTGCCGCATGGCGCGTAGGCCGAGTACCTGGAGAAGCTTCAGGATCAAGTCGACCACATGTGAGATGAGATGTGGGATGGATCGAACTATGTACGCTTGAGTATGCTTAATGACGGTTGAACTATGTACTTATGGTTGAACTATGCTTATGTACATGTATGCTGATTATGTATGTCTGAGTATGTTAAATATTTCTCCAAATTTTGGTAAAAGTTACAACGGAGGACCAATAAACCAGGACGGAGGTAGTACGTCAATCACACACGGTTCCCAAAATTGGAACCGTGTGCAATGACTTTCATTTTGCCTGCTACGTCAATCACACACGGTTTGCTCTAGCAAACCGTCGCCCCCAAAATTCTTTGTGGGATAGAAAACCCTCACCACCCAATTCAAAAAAGAAAAAAGAAAACCCTCACCATCCCCACGTCACAAAAACCCTCACCCTGCCCGCCACCCCCTCGGGCCCTCCGGTACGTTCCCCATTCACACATGCACAAGTTCCTCGGCGTCTATGCCATGGCACCGCCTATCATAGCGGTAAACACTTAGCTCGACGCCTGCGGCCGCTGCTAGGCTGCTGGCAAAGCCCACCGCATTTCGCCACTTCCGCTTGCCGCCGCCTATCGCCATCGACTTCCTCGACGCTGCTCACAGTCGACCCAGCTCCGCTCGGTTGGGGAATCTGCCGTACCGAGGGTTCTTTTTCATGGACGACAAGGTAACTAATTTAACGATATATTATCTCATCTGTTATCCCAGTTCAACTGCCTCATTTAATTACCCAGCGGAAATCACCATGAATTCATTTTTATTCGAGCTGATTTGAGCGTTTTCTTTCATTCATAGAATGTACAGTGCGCCGACACTTCAGGACATGGCGACCGCCGCTAGAGATTCCATCTCATCGCACCAGATAACTTGAGGGCGCACGTGGTATGTTCAATCTCACCCTAAATCGGTTGGCATGGCCTACTTTCCTGAACATGTTCTAAATATTGCTACATTTGGATAAAAGGTGCCACATGCACACATATGTCAAAGGGGATTTTCCCCCTCTTCTTTCTATATTAGGCAAATTAATTATGTATTGTTCTTTCGATTACTCTCATATTTCCATGACATCATGTTTACCCTATCTGTTTAGTTATAGACTTTTTTCCTTGGATTTCAACTGTTGTACAGTTCCTTCAATTTGGGCCCATATTTGCATGTTGCCATATCTTCTTTAACAATCCTACCATTTTCTGCAGGACATCCCTCGCTATGCAACAGATTATGTAGTGCACAATTTTCCCTTCACATACATCAAGGCTCCACGAATGTCATACTGCACACAAACCATGGATTTACAATCGTAGCTACTGTAAGACTTGATGAACATGGTGACTCCTATTTCAACACTGGCTTTTGGAATGAAATTCCAGAGTTTTATGTAATGAAAGCTGGCACTAAAGTTGCACTTCACATAGAAGGGCCTGGTCATGAGATATATGCTAACTTCCCCGACAAAATCATCCATCCAGACTTTGTTCGAAGTAAGTTTTCTTTTCAACTATCTACATATGTTGAGTTACCCAGCAATGTCAAATGAATTTTGTTGTATTTAAGCAACCAATTGTTATTCCCTTTTCTTACTATATCCCTACCTAATAACTTCTAGTTACCAATACACTTTTCTATTGCCCTATTTTAACTAAATATTTCCTATACTCCCATTTCTATCAGAAAGCGCCGCTGACAAGGAGACTCCGGAGGTGGAGAACGGGGCTGCCAACAAGCGGAGGCGGGGCGAGCTAGAACCGCAAGCGACTCCAGCAGGCCTAGACTTAATCAGCAGCCTCCCCGATGATATGTTGAGAGTCATCATCTCCCTCCTCCCAATCAAATATGGGGCGCGGACAACCCTCCTTTCCCGGCTATGGCGCCCCCTATGGAACTCCAGCCCTCTCAACCTCATCGACACCCACGACCTCTGCCATGGCTATCACAAAAGCTTGGATGCATTCTCCAAGATCCTTGGCAGTCACCTTGGCCCAACCAAAGGCCTTAGAATGGGCAAGTTCCGTTCCAATGGCAAGGACCGAGCCAAGCTTCACGACTGGTTCTAATCCCCAGCCCTAGATCAGCTCGAGGAACTCACTTTTGATGATGAGCATATGTGGTCGCTGCTAACGTCTGCACTCCGCCTCGCGCCCACACTGCGCATCGCCAAGTTCAGGAACTGCCATTTCCCGCCCCTTAATGACGCGCCCGCTCTTATTCTATCACGACTGAAGCACCTCGAGATCGTCGCCATCTGCCTCTCAAAGGGTGACATGGAGCGCCTACTCTGTGGCTGTACTACACTCGAGTACCTTCGTCTTTAGGTGATCAATGGGTTGAGTACCTTCCACATCACCTCCATGACTCTCCGGACTATTTATGTGTGTTGTTGGTGTGGCAGGAAGACATCACAAAAGGTGGACCACAGTATGGTCATCTAGGACCCACCTGCACTTGAGAGATTACTCGTAGTTGATCAAGAAGGTCCAACAAGAATCAATGTCATTTCTGCGCCGGAATTGACAGTGGCGGGCTACTCGTCTGACAAATACTCCGAACTTGTTATTGGATCCACACCCGTTCAGGTACAACAGCCGCGTTCTACCTCTCCTTATATGAATTAACATTATTTCTAATTTTGAAGATGTTTGTTCATCTGTCATTCAGAAAATGATTCCGACAAGCTTGACCCCGAAACTGCGCACAGTGAAGGTCTTGGCACTAGAATCTATCGAGCCCGACCTGGCGCAAGTTGTCAGTTTCCTGAGATGCTTTCCGTGCCTGGAGAAGCTATATATCAAGGTGATGTTCCTTTCCTGTTAAATGTTAAGCATAAGGGACTTCAATTTGTGACACCTTTTTCCAAGTTTACAATGACAATGTACTACAATTTCTGAAGGTTCTTTTGGAGGATTTCAGTACATACATGCCCCCCTCATATTGGTTGCCTGATCCATATGGTTACATTCAATAAGCATTTCTCCTTTGGGTTCATCTGTACTAGTTTTCTTAGGGAACTTTTCATCCACTCCAACCTCTTGTGAAGAAGGCTACATTTTTCTAGAATGTAACCAAATGCCCATGTTAATCATGTCAGATCGAAGATGGCATGCTAGTGCATTTTACAAATCCTACAAACCAAATAGCGAGGCATGTAGTAATGTTCAAAACTGCATGTAGGCACTAACACATTTTTTTCTTTTGCAGATAAGATTAGGCCCAGTGGTGGATATAGTGATACAATATAATAATCACGTCGAATGCCTAGATCTGCATCTCTCAGAAATTACTTTGAACTCCTACCGAGGGACCTTACCGGAGATTATATTCGCTAGGTTATTTGCTCTTAGAGCAAGGGTGCTGAAGGAAATGAGGTTTGCCCTACATTTATTTCGCAAAAATGAATGGTCTGTTGATCAGCACCGGCGCCTGTGGCAAAATGGAGTAGGTTCCAAAAATGCTGACTTTCATTTTGGAACTTCACATGAGAGAGTAATCGGAAGTCATCGGGTCAACCCCATACATGACTTCTCAGTGGCTGACCCCTTTGCAAAAATTGTGAGGTTTCGAAGCCAGACTTAGAAGCGGTGATATTAGTTTGAACCTCTCTGATATCCATGTTCAGCGCATCAGCGCGAGCATTTGTAGCTGATGAGCTGAATTTCATTTCTAATATCACTTTGAACCTTGTAATCTTCGAATTTGAGCCATATAACTCTGGAATTTGAACCTTGTAACATTTCGAGCTTTTCTGGTACAATCGTTGAAACGGCATCGTATGTGACTCGTATATTGCTAGCACAATTTTGACCTTAATATGCAATGGTCTTAGATTTTATTAACCATTCTCAAATCAGTTTACCTTGTCGATCTCACAACACATGATCTGTATAGCAAACTCGACTGTGATCTTCGACAATATTGCACACATTTGGTTTCTGTTGGGGAACGTAGTAATTTCAAAAAAATAATCCTACGCACATGCAAGATCATGGTGATGCATAGCAATGAGAGGGGAGAGTGTGTCCACGTACCCTCGTAGACTGAAAGCGGAAGCGTTAGCACAACACGGTTGATGTAGTCGTATGTCTTCACGATCTGACCGATCAAGTACCTAACGCATGGAACCTCCAAGTTCTGCACGCGTTCAACTTGATGACGTCCCTCGAACTCCGATCCAGCCGAGCTTTGAGGAAGAGTTCCATCAGCACAACGGCATGGTCACGATGATGATGTTCTACCGACGCAGGGCTTCGCCTAAGCACTGCTACGATATGACCAAGCTGAATTATGGTGGAGGGGGGCACCGCACACGGCTAAGAGATCCAAAGGGATCAATTGCTGTCTCTAGGGGGTGCCTCCCTCCCCGTATATAAAGGAGTGGAGGAGGGGGAGGGGGCCGGCCACCCTTGGCGCGCCCCATGAGGAGTCCTACTCCCACCGGGAGTAGGACCCCCCTTCCATGTTGGAGTAGGAGAGGAGAGGGAAGGAGAAAGAGGAAGAAAGGAAGGGGGCGCCGCCCCCCTTCCTTGTCCAATTTGGACTTTGGAGGGGAGGGGCGCGCGGCTGCCCCTTGGCCGCCTCTCCTCTTCTAGCAATTGGGCCCATGAGTCCCAATAACCTCCGGGGGGTTCCGGTAACCCCCCGGTACTCTGGTATATATCCGATAACCCCCGGAACTATTCCAGTGTCCGAATATAGTCGTCGAATATATCAATCTTTATGTCTCGACCATTTCGAGACTCCTCGTCATGTGTGTGATTACATCCGGTACTCCGAACTACCTTCGGTACATCAAAACACATAAACTCATAATATAACCATCATCGAACTTTAAGCGTGCGGACCCTATGGGTTCGAGAACTATGTAGACATGACCGAGACACGTCTCCGGTCAATAACCAATAGCGGAACCTGTATGCTCATATTGGCTCCTACATATTCTACGAAGATCTTTATCGGTCAAACCGCATAACAACATACATTGTTCCCTTTGTCATCGGTATGTTACTTGCCCGATATTCGATCGTCGGTATCTCAATACCTAGTTCAATCTCTTTACCGGCAAGTCTCTTTACTCGTTCCGTAATACATCATCGTGCAACTAACTCATTAGTTGCAATGCTTGCAAGGCTTAAGTGATGTGTATTAGCGAGTGGGCCCAGAGAAACCTCTTCGACAAGTAGAGTGACAAATCCTAATCTCAAAATACGCCAACCCAACAAGTACCTTTAGAGACACCTGTAGAGCACAGTTATAATCACCCAGTTACGTTGTGACGTTTGGTAGAACACAAAGTGTTCCTCCGGTAAACGGGAGTTGCATAATCTCATAGTCATAGGAAGATGTATAAGTCATGAAGAAAGCAATAGCAACAAACTAAACGATCAAGTGCTAAGCTAACGGAATGGGTCAAGTCAATCACATCATTCTCCTAATGATGTGATCCCGTTAATTAAATGACAACTCTTTGTCTATGGCTAGGAAAAATAACCATATTTGATCAACGAGCTAGTCAAGTAGAGGCATACTAGTGACACTCTGTTTGTCTATGTATTCACACACATGTATCATGTTTTTGGTTAATACAATTCTAGCATGAATAATAAACATTTATCATGATATAAGGATATAAATAATAACTTTATTATTGCCTCTAGGGAATATTTCCTTCAGTCTCCCACTTGCACTAGAGTCAATAATCTAGATTACACAGTAATGATTCTAACACCCATGGAGCCTTGGTGCTGATCATGTTTTGCTCATGGAAGAGGCTTAGTCAACGGGTCTGCAACATTCAGATCCGTATGTATCTTGAAAATCTCTATGTCTCCCACCTGGACTTGATCCCGGATGGAGTTGAAGCATCTCTTGATGTGCTTGGTTCTCTTGTGAAATCTGGATTCCTTTGCCAAAGCAATTGCACCAGTATTGTCACAAAAGATATTCATTGGTCCCGATGCACTAGCTATGACACCTAGATAGGATATGAACTCCTTCATCCAGACTCCATCATTTGCTGCTTCCGAAGCAGCTATGTACACCGCTTCACATGTAGATCCTGCTATGATGCTTTGTTTAGAACAGCACCAACTGACAGCTCCACCGTTTAATAAAAACACGTATCCGGTTTGCGATTTAGAATCGTCCGGATCAGTGTCAAAGCTTGCATCGACGTAACCATTAACGACGAGCTCTTTATCACCTCCATAAACGAGAAACATATCCTTTGTCCTTTTGAGGTATTTCAAGATGGTCTTGATTGTTGTCTAGTGATCGACTCCTGGATTACTTTGGTACCTCCCTGCTAAACTAATAGCAATGCACACATCAGGTCTAGTACACAGCATTGCATACATGATAGAGCCTATGGCTGAAGCATAGGGAACATCTTTCATTTTCTCTCTATCTTCTGTAGTGGTCGGGCATTGAGTCTTACTCAATTTCACACCTTGTAACACAGGCAAGAACCCTTTCTTTGCTTGATCCATTTTGAACTTCTTCAAAACTTTGTCCAGGTATGTGCTTTGTGAAAGTTGAATTAAGTGTCTCGGTCTATCTCTATAGATCTTGCTGCCCAATATATAAGCAGCTTCACTAAGGTCTTTCATTGAAAAACTCTTATTAAAATATCCTTTTATGCTATCCAGAAATTCTACATCATTTCCAATCAACAATATGTCATCCATATATAATATCAAAAATGCTACAAAGCTCCCACTCACTTTCTTGTAAATACAGGCTTCTCCAAAAGACTGCATAAAACCATATGCTTTGATCACACTATCAAAATGTTTATTCCCACTCCGAGAGGATTGCACCAGTCCATAAATGGATCGCTGGAGCTTGCCCAGTTTGTTAGTTCCCTTTGGATCAACAAAACCTTCCGGTTGCATCATATACAACTCTTCTTCCAGAAATCCATTCAGGAATGCAGTTTTGACATCCATTTGCCAAATTTCATAATCATAAAATGCAGCAATTGCTAACATGATTCGGACAAACTTAAGCATCGCTACGGGTGAGAAGGTCTCATCGTAGTCAATCCCTTGAACTTGTCAAAAACCTTTTGCAACAAGTCAAGGTTTATAGACAGTAACATTACCATCAACATCAGTCTTCTTCTTGAAGATCCATTTATTCTCGATGGCTTGCCGATCAACGGACAAGTCAACCAAAGTCCACACTTTGTTCTCATAAATGGATTCCATCTCAGATTTCATGGCTTCAAGCCATTTTGTGGAATCTGGGCTCACCATCGCTTCTTCATAGTTCGTAGGTTCATCATGGTCTAGCAACATAACATCCAGAACAGGATTATCGTACCACTCTGGTGCGGATCTTACTCTGGTTGACCTACGAGGTTCAGTAATAACTTGATCTGAAGTTTCATGATCATCATCATTAACTTCCTCACTAATTGGTGTAGACGTCACATGAACCGGTTTCTGTGATGAAGTACTTTCCAACAAGGGAGCAGGTACTGTTACCTCATCACGTTCTACTTTCCTCACACTCACTTCTTTCGAGAGAAACTCCTTCTCTAGAAAGGATCCATTCTTAGCAATGAATATCTTTCCTTCGGATCTGTGATAGAAGGTGTACCCTATAGTTTCCATTGGGTATCCTATGAAGACATATTTTTCCGATTTGGGTTCGAGCTTATCAGGTCGAAGCTTTTTCACATAAGCATCGCAGCCCCAAACTTTAAGAAACGACAAATTTGGTTTCTTGCCAAACCATAGTTCATAAGGGTGTCGTCTCAACAGATTTTGATGGTGCCCTATTTAACGTGAATGCGGCCGTCTCTAAAGCATAACCCCAAACTATAGCGGTAAATCAGTAAGAGACATCATAGATCTGACCATATCTAGTAAAGTATGATTACGACGTTCGGACACACCATTACACTGCGGTGTTCCGGGTGGCGTGAGTTTCGAAACTATTCTGCATTGTTTCAAATGTAGACCAAACTCGTAACTCAAATATTCTCCTCCATGATCAGATCGTAGAAACTTTATTTTCTTGTTACGATGATTTTCAACTTCACTCTGAAATTTTTTTGAACTTTTCAAATGTTTCAGACTTATGTTTCATTAAGTAGATATACCCATATCTGCTTAAATCATCTGTGAAGGTGAGAAAATAACGATGCCCACCGCGAGCCTCAATATTCATTGGACCACATACATCACTATGTATGATCTCTAACAAATCAGTGGGTCGCTCCATAGTTCTGGAGAACGGTGTTTTAGTCATCTTCCCCATGAGGCATGGTTCACAAGTACCAAGTGATTCATAATCAAGTGATTCCAAAAGTCCATCAGTATGGAGTTTCTTCATGCGCTTTATACCAATATGACCGAAACGGCAGTGCCACAAATAAGTTGCACTATCATTATCAACTCTGCATCTTTTGGTTTCATCATTATGAATATGTGTATCACTACTATCGAGATTCATCAAAAATAGACCACTCTTTAATGGTGCATGACCATAAAAGATATTACTCATATAAATAGAACAACCATTATTCTCAGATTTAAATGAATAACCGTGTCGCATTAAACAAGATCCAGATATAATGTTCATGCTCAATGCTGGCACCAAATTACAATTATTTAGGTCTAAAACTAATCTCGAAGGTAGATGTAGAGGTAGCGTGCCGACGGTGATCAAATCGACTTTGGAACCATTTCCCACGCGCATAGTCACCTCGTCCTTAGCCAGTGTTCGCTTAATCCGTAGTCCCTGTTTTGAGTTGCAAATATTAGGAACATAACTAGTATCAAATACCCAGGTGCTACTGCGAGCTCTGGTAAGGTACACATGAATAACATGTATATCACATATACCTTTGTTCACCTTGCCATCCTTCTTATCCGCCAAATACTTGGGGCAGTTCCGCTTCCAGTGACCAGTATGTTTGTAGTAGAAGCACTCAGTCTCAGGCTTAGGTCTAGACTTGGGTTTCTTCTCTTGAGAAGCAACTTGTTTCTGTTCATTTTGAAGTTCCCCTTCTTCTTCCCTTTGCCCTTTTTCTTGAAACTGGTGGTCTTATTAACCATCAACACTTGATGCTCCTTCTTGATTTCTACCTCCGCAACCTTTAGCATTGCGAAGAGCTCGGGAATTGTCTTATCCATCCCTTGCATATTATAGTTCATCACGAAGCTCTTGTAGCTTGGTGGCAGTGATTGAAGAACTCCGTCAATGACACTATCAACAGGAAGATTAACTCCCAGTTGAGTCAAGTGATTATGATACCCAGACATTTTGAGTATATGCTCACTGACATAACTATTCTCCTCCATCTTGCAGCTATAGAACTTATTGGAGACTTCATATCTCTCAATCAGGGCATTTGCTTGAAATATTAATTTCAAGTCCTGGAACATCTCGTATGCTCCATTATGTTCAAAATGCCGTTGAAGTCTCGGTTCTAAGCCATAAAGCATGGCACACTGAACTATCGAGTAGTCATCAGCTTTGCTCTGCCAGGTGTTCATAACATCTGGTGTTGCTCCTGCAGCAGGTTTGGCACTTAGCGGTGCTTCCAGGACGTAATTCTTCTATGCAGCAATGAGGATAATCGTCAAGTTACGGACCCAGTCCGTGTAATTGCTACCATCATCTTTCAACTTTGCTTTTTCAAGGAACGCATTAAAATTCAACAGAATAACAACACGAGCCATCTATCTACAACAAACATAGACATGCAAAATACTATCAGGTACTAAGTTCATGATAAATTTAAGCTCAATTAATCATATTACTTAAGAACTCCCACTTAGATAGACATCCCTCTAATCATCTAAGTGATCACGTGATCGAAATCAACTACACCATAACCGATCATCACGTGAAATGGAGTAGTTTTCAATGGTGAACATCATTATGTTGATCATATCTAATATATGATTCATGCTCGACTTTTCGGTCTCAGTGTTCCGAGGCCATATCTGCATATGCTAGGCTCATCAAGTTTAACCTGAGTATTTTACGTGTGCAAAACTGGCTTGCACCCGTTGTAGATGGATGTGGAGCTTATCACACCCGATCATCACGTGGTGTCTGGGCACGACGAACTTTGGCAACGGTGCATACTTAGGGAGAACACTTTTATCTTGAAATTTAGTGAGATATCATCTTATAATGCTACCGTCAATCAAAGCAAAATAAGATGCACAAAAGATAAACATCACATGCAATCAATATAAGTGATATGATATGGCCATCATCATCTTGTGCTTGTGATCTCCATCTCCGAAGCACCGTTATGATCACCATCATCACCGATGCGACACCTTGATCTCCATCGTAGCATTGTTGTCGTCTCGCCAACTATTGCTTCTACGACTATCGCTACCGCTTAGTGATCAAGTAGAGCAATTACATTGCGATTGCATTGCATATAATAAAGCGACGACCATATGGCTCCTGCCAGTTGCCGATAACTCCATTACAAAACATGATCATCTCATACAATAAATATAGCATCATGTCTTAACCATATCACATCACAAAATGCCCTGCAAAAACAAGTTAGACGTCCTCTACTTTGTTGTTGCAAGTTTTACGTGGCTGCTACGGGCTGAGCAAGAACCGTTCTTACCTATGCATCAAAACCACAATGATAGCTCGTCAAGTTAGTGCTATTTTAACCTTCTCAAGGACCGGGCGTAGCCACACTCGGTTCAACTAAAGTTGGAGAAACCGAGACCCGCCAGCCAATTGTGTGCAAAGCACGTCAGTAGAACCAGTCTTGCATAAGCGTACGCGTAATGTCGGTCCGGGCCGCTTCATCCAACAATACCGCCGAACCAAAGTATGAAATGCTAGTAAGCAGTATGACTTGTATCGCCCACAACTCACTTGTGTTATACTCGTGCATATAACATCAACGCATAAAACCAGGCTCGGATGCCACTGTTGGGGAACGTAGTAATTTCAAAAAAATTCCTACGCACACGCAAGATCATGGTGATACATAGCAACGAGAGGGTAGAGTGTGTCCACGTACCCTCGTAGACCGAAAGTGGAAGCGTAGCACAACACGGTTGATGTAGTCGTGCGTCTTCATGATCCGACCGATCAAGTAACGAACGCACGGCACCTCCAAGTTCTGCACACGTTCAACTCGATGACGTCCCTCGAACTCCGATCCAGCCGAGCTTTGAGGGAGAGTTTCGTCAGCACGATGGTGTGGTGATGATGATGATGTTCTACCGACGTAGGGCTTCACCTAAGCACTGGTACGATATGACCGAGGTGAATTATGGTGGAGGGGGGCACCGCACACGGCGAAGAGATCCAAGGGATCAATTGTAGTCTCTAGGGGGTGCCTCCCTCCCTGTATATAAAGGAGTGGTGGACGGGGAGGGGGCCGGCCACAGTGGGACTCCCCCTTCCATGTTGGAGTAGGAGAGGAGATGGAAGGAGAAAGAGGAAGAAAGGAAAGGGGGGCGCCGCCCACCTTCCTTGTCCAATTCGGACTTGGGAGGGGAGGGGCGCGCGGCTGCCCCTTGGCCGCCTCTCCTCTTCCACCAATTGGGCCCATCAGGCCCAATAACCTCCGGGGGGTTCCGGTAACCCCCCGGTACTCCTGTATATATCCGATAACCCCCAGAACCATTTCGGTGTACGAATATAGTCGTCCAATATATCAATCTTTATGTCTCGACCATTTCGAGACTCCTCGTCATGTCTGTGATCACATCCGGGGCTCCGAACTACCTTCGGTACATCAAAACACATAAACTCATAATATAACCCTCATCAAACTTTAAGCGTGCGGACACTATAGGTCTGAGAACTATGTAGACATGACCGAGACACGTCTCCGGTCAATAACCAATAGCGGAACCTAGATGCTCATATTGGCTCCTACATATTCTACAAAGATCTTTATCGGTCAAACCGCATAACAACATACGTTGTTCCCTTTGTCATCGGTATGTTACTTGCCCGAGATTCGAACGTCGGTATCTCAATACCTAGTTCAATCTCGTTACCAACAAGTCTCTTTACTCATTCCGTAATGCATCATCCTGTAACTAACACATTAGTTGCAATGCTTGCAAGGCTTAAGTGATGTGTATTACCGAGTGGGCCCAGAGATACCTCTTTGACAATCGGAGTGACAAATCCTAATCTCGAAATACGCCAACCCAACAAGTACCTTCGGAGACACCTGTAGAGCACCTTTATAATCACCCAATTACGTTGTGACGTTTGGTAGCACACAAAGTGTTCCTCCGGTAAACGGGAGTTGCATAATCTCATAGTCATAGGAACATGTATAAGTCATGAAGAAAGCAATAGCAACAAACTAAACGAACAAGTGCTAAGCTAACGGAATGGGTCAAGTCAATCACATCATTCTCCTAATGATGTGATCCCGTTAATTAAATGAAAACCGTTTCTCTATAGCTAGGAAACGTAACCATCTTTGATCAACGAGCTAGTCAAGTAGAAGCATACTAGTGACACTCTGTTTGTTTATGTATTCACAGACATGTATCATGTTTCCGGTTAATACAATTATAGCATGAATAATAAACATTTATCATGATATAAGGAAATAAATAATAACTTTATTATTGCCTCTAGGGCATATTTCCTTCAGTTTCTTCCATCGTGTGCACTATAGAGTGCATAATTAATTGTCGCACTTGAGTGTCCATCATCACCCTTCTGTGTAAGTTTGACCTCATCAACCAAGGGTAAACTTATGACCGAAGTCATTCCACACACTTTGTTTTTACAAAGCTTTTTGCCAATAAACTCCCACGATTTGTCCCTCTTCTAGCCGACGCGTGGCCAAACTAGCCGGGCAGGAAGCTTGCACGGTAAACAGCGCGGTAGCACGGGATCAGGTTCTTCGAGACCACGCCTGGGGTGCGGAGTTGTCAAGCGTGCACTGGATTCTGGAATCCTCCACTATGAACATCGTGACAAGACGTGACGATTATAGTTCGGCTGGCCCCCATTTATTACAGCGGCCATTTAACCAACCCTTGTGTCTCTTTAACCTTTCGATCACGCCCCACCATTGCAAGAAGCACACCCACCATGAGAAATTCTTAGAGGATATCCTGCGGCTCTAGTGGTGCTCTGAGCAGCTGCCGACGACGAGCAGTAGTTCACCATGCTTGCCGTGGTGGAGACCCACAGAAGGTTCGTGGACCTCTCGGTGGTGTACGCCAACGACCTGGTCTGGGCAGAGCACGCCATCCGCATCATGGAGCTGTTGCTTGCGAAGGAGAAGTACAAGGTGGTCGGATTCGAGCTTGAGTACACCCGCGCTCGTGTCGTGTCTCCTCCCAAGGTCGCCATCGCCCAGATGTGCCTGTGCCACCACATCTCGCCTACCACTACTGCCTGGCCACAAGGTCTTGCGTGCGTTTTGCCAGGTTTGTCAACAACCCCCACTACATGTTCGCTACGGTGGACATCACCAACGATGTAAAGGCGCTTGAGAATTCGGGCATCCCCTGCCAGAATCTTGTCGACATCCAGGGCCAATACAAGATCAGGGACAGCAAGGAGCATGAGAAGGACTCACTAGTTCACCTCGCCGAGGCCATCATCGACTCCTACTACAGAGAGATGAAGGATTCATGCAACAAGGACAAGTGTGCCTGGCACTTGGCTTGGATGGAGAAACTTGACAAAGCTCACGTCCTGTACGCGGCCAAAGAGGCGTACACGAGCTATGACATGTACACGTAGATTATTGACCTGTGGAAGTCCCTCCTTCCCCAAAACAGGCAGGGATCTAGCCGGAGGCAGAGCAATGGTAAGCGTGGTCGCAACAATAAGTAGATGACTAGATCCTCGTTTCTCCTACTTTAGTATGCATGTAATTGCTTTCTTTGGTGTGTGGAAATGTTATGTGTGTAGTCACTTGTGTAATTGTATGCTTAATTTGGTTATGCAATGCTATCTTTTTAAGTATATATGTTGATGCTATAGACAGAGCGTAAATGTTGTGCTGACAAAGGAAATCACATCGCACACGGACTAAACAATGGAACCCGTCGATGATGTTTTCATCAATCACTCACAATTGCGTACCAACAATCGTTTGCTCAGAACACGCATGGCTTGTTAACAGTAATCGTCTGTGTTGTTATCGCTCTTCGCACACGTCTCCGATTATAGACTTGTTTGCCTCGTATCACACACACCTTGTTCATTTGAACTGTTTCTGTTCTCATGTCTCAACGCAAACAGTTCATCCGAGTGAACCGCATGCCGTATATCGCACACACCTTTGATCTGGCTCACCATTTGTTTTGTGTTGCCTAATCACAAACAATTCATCCGAGTGAACCGTATGATGTGTATCGCACAAGCCTTCATCTGGCTGCTTGTTCCTTTTGTTCATCCTCATCGCAAATAGTTCATTGAACTAAACCGTTTGCCCTTCATCGCACACGCAAATAAAACCTGAACCGTGTTTGATGCATCCGCGATCGCAAATGTTTTATACATTTCTGATGGTTTTCATACAACACCGTTTGCGATTATTGCATGGCACACAATTTCTCGAAGGGTCTCTTATTGTAGTGTCACGTTAGCAGCATCCTGCAGTAGTGACACTTCTATTTATTTACAACTCAAAAATTACAACTCGATACTAGAACAAAATATGACTAAATAAATGCCTCCGGCGGTGTACCGGGATGTGCAATGATTCAAGAGTGACATGTATTAAAAATTATGAGCGGTGGCTTTGCCAGAAATACGATGTCAACTACATGATCATGCATGGCAATATGACAATGATGAAGCATGTCATAATAAACGGAATGGTGGAAAGTTGCATGGCAATATATCTCAGAATGGCTATGGAAATGCCATAATAGGTAGGTACGGTGGCTGTTTTGAGGAAGATATAAGGAGGCTTATGTGTGATAGAGCATATCATATCACGGGGTTTGGATGCATCGGCGAAGTTTGCAGCGGCTCTCAAGGTGAGAAAGGGCGATGCATAGTACCGAAGAGGCTAGCAATGATGGAAGGGTGAGAGTGCGTATAATCCATGGATTCAAAATTAGTCATAAAGAACTCACATACTTATTGCAAAAATCTACAAGTCATCAAAACCAAGCACTACGCTCATGCTCCTAAAGGGATAGATTGGTAGGAAAAGACCATTTCTCGTCCCCGACCGCCACTCATAAGGAAAGCAAACGAACACCTCATGCTTCAAATTTTTCACACAACGGTTACCATACGTGCATGCTACGGGACTCGCAAACCTCAACACAAGTATTTCTCAATTTTACAATTAGTCAACTAGCACGACTCTAATATTACCATCTTTATATCTCAAAACAATTATCAAGTATCCAACTTCTCATAGTATTTAATGCACTCTTTATGAATGTTTTTATTATACCCATCTTGGATGCCTATCATATCACGACTAGTTTTATAGCCAAAGCAAATTACCATTCTGTTCTAAAGACTCTCAAAATAATATAAGTGAAGCACGAGAACTCATCTATTTCTTCAAAATAAAACCCCCGCCGTGCTCTAAAAGGATATAAGTGAAGCACTAGAGCAAACGACAAACTACTCCGAAAGATATAAGTGAAGATCAAAGAGTAGTTGAATAATTATGCAACTATGTGAAGACTCTCTAACATTTAGGAGTTTTAGATCTTGGGATATTATTCAAACAGCAAGCAAAAAAAGGAAAATAGAATGACGCTCCAAGCAAAACACATATCATGTGATGAATAAAAATATTGCTCCAAGTAAGGTTACAAATGAACAAAGACGGAAGAGGGGATGCCATCCGGGGCATACCCAAGCTTAGGCTCTTGCCACTCCTTATTCCATAGTCCATCAAAACTTTACCCAAAACTTGAAAACTTCACAACAGAAAACTCAACAGAAAACTCATAAGCTCCGTTAGTATAAGAAAGCAAATCACCACTTAGGTACTATCAAGACAAGATTCATATTTTTCTCACATGATGCCTACTGTACCATATCATTTCTACAATTCACATTAAGCAATATAAGCCATAGAAACTATAAAACAAGCAAACTATGCATCGAAAACATAATCTTTCAAAAACATAACAGTCTGTAGTAATCTGTAGCTTTCGCATACTTTTGTAACTCCAAAAATTCTGAAAAATTAGGACGACCAGGATAAAAGGTATATTGATCTACTGCAGTCAGAATTGGTATTTTATCTCTCTCTGGTAAAAAATGATAATTATTTTCGTGAGTGCATACTTGGCAAGATCAAACAACAATCACCCAAGAAGATCCTAAAGGCTTTACTTGGCACTTTATTGTAACAAAAGCTATAAAACATGTTACTACAGTAGCTTAATCATGAGGACACACAAAAACAGTAGGGTTAAATGTTGGGTTGTCTCCCAACAAGCACTTTTCTTCATTTCCTTTTTAGCTAGGCATGATGATTTCAATGATGCTCACATAAAAGATAGGATTTGAAATATAAATAGAGCATCATGAAGAATATAACTAGTATATTTAACCCACTTCCTATGCATAGGGATTTGGTGAGCAAACAACTTATGGGAAGAAGAATTATCTTGCATAGGAAGGTAAAACAAGGATAACTTCAAGATTTTCAACACATACAGAGGACACTTGATATTCTTACAATTCCTACAAGCACATATTCCTCCCTCATAATAATTTTCAGTAGCATCATGAATGAACTCAACAATATAACCATCACATAAAGCATTCTCTTCATGATCTACAAGCATAGAATTTTTATTACTCTCCACATAAGAAAAATTCTTCTCATTCAGAATAGTGGGAGTATCATAAGAAACTCGAATACTATAAATTATTTCCACATTAAAAGAGTAATGTTCAGAAAAAGGGTAACCATAATCATGACAAGTTTTATAAATATAATCATCACTACTTTTTATAGCATAAGTGTCATCACAATAATCATCATAAGTAGCAACTTTGTTCTCATCATAATCAATTGAAACCTCTTCCAAGATAGTGGAATCATTACTAAATAAAGTCACGACCTCTCCAAATCCACTTTCATAATTGTCAAAATAAGATTCAACACCCTCCAAAATAGTGGGATCGTTAGTTCCTAAAGTCGACACTCTTCCAAACTCACTTCCATCAATATAACCATGACAAGTTTTAATCCTCTTTTTGGAGCTCCTTATTAATGAGATTGGTTGAATAGAAGGCTCCTCCTCGTTACCTGATTCATCATAAGAAATAATAGGAGGATATTGGGAAGTCTCTTCCCTTTCATTAGTATTCTCTTCATCTTCTATTTGTTTTGTTGTCTCTATGTAATTGGAAATATAAGTATTTTCAATGCAATTCACTGCACAATACATATAAATTTCCTCTAGATCAAAATCAAGAACTTTATCAAGGACAAATTCTGGAAGATCCTTAGTTATACGTTTCATTTCTTCGTAACCCACAACCAAACTAAGTTCATTATGATGTGCAAGGGAAATCAAGTCATCACAATTTTTGGATATGATTCGATCATGAAACAATTTGCATTGGAGATTTAAATGATCACGTTCATTGCAAAGTTTACAAGGATGGCAAATAAATTTTAATTTTCAGCACAAGCATTTAGCCTCTCTTGCAACCATTTAGTTTCTAAATACTTATGCCTCTCGCAAAATCTATCTTCCCTATTTGGTGTGTGCTTGCAAATTCTATGCACTCCACAAAAATTGACATGCTTATAAGAGACATTTTCATCATGACTAGTGCAATCATCATTAGTACTATGGATATTCAAAGAGTTCATACCAAAGATTTAGTTCCAAACATTTTAATGCATTCTTCTTCTGACACTTTGGCACAATTATCGGAATCCTTATTTTCACGGAAGATATTTAAAAGATGAAGTGTAATAGGCAACCTCAATTCCATTTTTTGTAGTTTTCTTTTATAGACTAAACTAGTGATAAAACAAGAAACAAAAAGAATCGATTGCAAGATCTAAAGATATACCTTCAAGCGCTAACCTCCCCGGCAACGGCGCCAGAAAAGAGCTTGATGTCTACTACACAACCTTCTTCTTGTAGACGTTGTTGGGCCTCCAAGTGTAGAGGTTTGTAGGATAGTAGCAAATTTCCCTCAAGTGGATGACCTAAGGTTTATCAATCTATGGGAGGCGTAGAATCAAGATGGTCTCTCTCAAACAACCCTGCAACCAAATAGCAAAGAGTCTCTTCTGTCCCCAACACACCCAATACAATGGTAAATTGTATAGGTGCACTAGTTCGGGGAAGATATGGTGATACGAGTGCAATATGGATGGTAGATATATGTTTTTGTAATTTGAAAATATAATAACAGCAAGGTAACTAATGACAAAAGTGAGTGAAAATAGTATTGCAATGCGTTGAAACAAGGCCTAGAGTTCATACTTTCACTAGTGCAAGTTTTTCTCAACAATAATAACATAATTGGATAATATAACTATCCCTCAACATGCAACAAAGAGTCAGTCCAAAGTCACTAATAGCGGAGAACAAACGAAGAGATTATTGTAGGGTACGAAACTGCCTCAAAGTTATCCTTTCGGATCGATCTATTCAAGAGTTTGTAGTAAAATGACACGAAGCTATTCTTTCCGTTCGATCTGTCCTAGAGTTTGTAATAGAATAACACCTTAATACACAAATCAACCAAAACCCTAATGTCACCAAGATACTCCAGTGTCACCTCAAGTATCTGTGGGTATGATTATACGATATGCAAGACCCAATCTCAGATTCGTCTATTCAACCGACACAAAGAACTTCAAAGAGTGCACCAAAGTTTCTACTAGAGAGTCAAGATGAAAAGGTGTGCCAACCCCTATGCATAAGTTCACAAGGTCACGGAACTCGCAAGTTGATCACCAAAACATACATGAAGTGGATCACGTGAATATCCCATTGTCACCACAGATAAGCACATGGAAGACATACATCAAGTGTTCTCAAATCCTTAAAGACTTAATCCGATAAGATAACTTCAAATGGAAAACTCAATTCATCAGAAGAGAGTAGAGGGGGAGAAACATCATAAGATCCAACTATAATAGCAAAGCTCGCGATACATCAAGATCGTGCCATATCAAGAACAGGAGAGAGAGAGAGATGAAACACATAGCTACTGGTACATATCCTCAGCCCCGAGGGTCAACTACTCCCTCCTCGTCACGGAGAGCGCCGGGATGATGAAGATGGCCACCGGTGATGGATTCCCCCTGTCGACAAGGCGTCGGAATGGGTCTAGATTGGTTTTTGGTGGCTACGGATGCTTGCGGCGGCGGAACTCCCGATCTAGGTTTCATTCTAGAAGTTTGGGGATATATAAGAGGCGTTGGCGTCGGGAACAAGCCAGGGGGTCCACGAGGCGGCCACGAGGTAGGGGGCACCCGGGGGGGGTAGGGCACGCCCCCACCCTCATGGTGGCCTCGGGACTCTTCTGGTCCATCTCCGGTACTTCGTGGGCTTCTTCTGGTCCAAAAACAATCTTCGTAAATTTTCAGGTCAATTGGACTCCGTTTGAAATTCCTTGTCTGCGATACTCAAAAACAAGGAAAAAACAGAAACTGGCACTGGGCTCTAGGTTAATAGGTTAGTCCCAAAAATCATTTAAAATAGCATATAAATGCATATAAAACATCCTAGATGAATAATATAATAGCATGGAACAATCAAAATTATAGATATGTTGGAGACGTATCTGGAAGGAACAGAGAATGACAGTGAAAAGGTCAAGGTCTAGCAGAAAATTGTACAAACAAGGTATCGCATGCTACGCGAGCTACAGAACAAGCCAAACAGAAACCAATAGTTGCCACCAAACAAGCAGAGACAACCCTAGTTGTTGTAAGAACTCACTACAAAAAAATACACTTCCGTGATGATACGTGTTTGTCAGAGTAGGTCGCTTGTCATGCATGTACATCCATGACAAATTTATGACAGAATCAAGATAGTCATACCTGTGCTGTCGTAGAAGTGTTCCATGACATTACCAAAATTATCATCATGGGAGTGTCGACTTCCATGATGATAAATCACGCGTCACAGAAGTTCTTTCGTCAAGGGTGACCGACATGTGGCATCCACCATAACGGAACGCCGTTAAGCTATCGGGTCAGGTTTTGGATCCGATAACCCATTAATAGCCCCGACCAATGGGGATTTTGCACGTGTAAAATCATCATTGGCTGGAGGAAACACGTGTCGGCTCATCGTTGGGACAGATGTCAACCACTCATTGGACGGAAGGTGCCTATAATACGCTGACACATGGCACGACCCAACAGAGGCCCATTCCTGTGAAAAGGCTAGCCCGTTTGACTTGGTCAAAAGCTGGCGGGCCGGCCCATGGAAAGCCTGTTAACGGCCTGTTCGAATATAGCCCATTTACAGCCCGCTAACCCAAGGCCCGTTACACCCTATCCAAATTAGGCCCAATAGCGTCATCTGGGCCATCCAATATGATTCTAGCCCATTTTCACTTCTGGCCCATGTATGGCCCATGATGTCTTTCGGCCCATATGAGGCCCTATGTAACTCTTGTCCTACTAACAGCCCGTGGAGAAACTGGGTCGTAATAAACAATGTATCACTTTACACCCATTAATGGCCCATGGTGAAACTGGCCTGTAATGAACAGTGTATCACTTTATACCCATTAACGGCCCGTTATTCCATTAGGCCGTTTCCAGCCCATGTTATCTTTTGGCCTTCTCAGAGCCCATTTATTCTTGGGTTCATTTCCAGCATTCATTTACTTACGGCCCGTTACTATCATTTTCTGCTTGTGGGCTAAATTCAGCCCGTGGTTACAGTCGGCCCGTTTGTGGTCCGTTAATACGTTGGGCCGATTTCATAGTGTCATCAAATACGGCCTATTAGCGATGGCCCGTTATGATCGGCCCATGAACGGACGATTCCAACTCTAGCCCGTTTACGGCCATAATGCGGTCTATTTGGCCCATGTTTGGCCAATCGATTATACGGCCCGTATAAGGCCCGTTGATAATACGGCCCGTAGAAGGCCCATTGTTTCTATGGCCCGTAGAAGGCCCACTGTTTCTACGGCCAGCAGGAGGCCAAGTGTCACTACAGTAAATATTAGCCCATGGTTATTGTGGCCTAGTTTTAAAAAATAGGTTATTACAGCCACTAGCTAACCGCGGAAAAAGAACTGCAATGACTACAAGCAAACAAATAAACAAGACAACAAGGAAATAAATAAGCAAGCAACTAACGCTAGGCTATCACGGCTATTACACATATTACATCCACTGGGCATCAAAGTTCGCCACCAGTGCAAATATAGGGAACAAAGTAGCATATCATATACACTGGTTGTCAAAGTTGGTGACCATCGCAAATAAACACCGCAGCAAAACAAATCCAGAACTGAAACCACTTCAGAAGATCTCAAGAAAGAATATCCTGGGTACCCATAATGCTGGCAAGATGCTTAGCAAGCTTATTAACTTTCTCTTGTTTGGCGCTTAAATCCTCCAGCGCTTGTTGTTGCACCAGAAAATATGCATCTGAATTCTGCAGGGACTTCCTCAGTCCTTCAGCTTCCTGTCGCAACACATTTGATCGATGTCTGTCAACTTGAAGTTGAGACTCAAGAAGACGAATTGATTCAGGCAGCGAGTTCGAAGAGCTTGTGCCAGCAGTAGTGGCCAGTAACTCGAACAATACATCAAAACAGGACTTTTGGGTTCCCTCACTGTCGTCAAGATAGTTTTTATCAGCTTTCTTGGAGACCAACAGGGATGTCTCACTATCTTGAACCTTATATGCATTACTTCCTTTACCATTGCATAACGCGGTACTGTTCTCCAATATTTTGTCCGCATTCTAAAAGAGAAACAAGAAGACACATCACATGTTTACCATGTTGTATATGAAAATCATTTTGGTAAATGAGTTCAGTAGTAAAGTGGACAGGATAACAGCATGAAACAAACATATATCTATGTACCATGGTCACTTTATGGTCTATACCATTCTAGTTTTTGTTGCCAAATCAAGATAGAGACACAGTTCAAATAATATTTGTTCAAGACAAAGCAGAATAGACATAATATAAGTGTGGGTAACTATAGAGCAATAACAACACTTGTAATGTGCATGACATGAGAACATAACTGTTTATTCAATTGAAACTAAAATCAACATAGAGCAGGTTACAACAGCAAACCAGTTTAAAAAACAGGTTTAAAACGTACCTGTTGCTCCATTGGAGTTTCAATTCCATCCTTCAAATTTGAAAATGGTTGGTTTGAGTAAATACAGTCATGCAAGAGCAAAGGAGTATGAACCATAGCTACAGAACCTGACCTGAGAACAAATCTTCTTCTCCTTTAAGCGTTGAGTTGGGATTCGGAGTGGTGGTCCTCGTGCTTTGGGCACTGCAGTTCCCTTACTAACTGCTCGTGTTTGGGTGCTCTGTGGTGGAGACGGTGCTGTGTCAACTGGAACTGGGTTACTATCTGCCGGGGTTGGGTTAGAAGGGGTGTAGCTGGTTCTCTGTCCAACTGGGTAGGGGTACAATCTGCGAGAGTCTGGGTTATGTGTGGTGGATCTGGTCCTTGGGCAAGTACAACTGTGATTCTATCTGCATCAACTGGTAGCACTATCTTTTCTGAAGACCGTGTTGTTACTCCCTTAGATACTACCATCACGCTCTCCAATTCAAATGGCCGATAAACAAGAAAAGTAATTGAAAGTATAGACATTGTATGATAGACAGGTGCAATGGATAGTGGGGAATAAAAGAGGGCATGAAATAATTCATATTTATGTTGTCTAACCAAACAACATAGCATGACAAAATTTCACATATATGATGGCTAACTAAACATGATAGCATGACACAATTTCATATTATGATGGCTAACTAAAAAAGATGGAAAGACATAGTTCAAAATATGAGACTATGTAAATAGGATGACATGACATAACTATATAATGTGTTTATTAAATAGGTTGGCATGCCATAATTCACATACATTCACGGATAGAATGCCATAATTCAAAATATGATGACTGTAAACACTAAACAGGATGAGATGATATAACTATATGTTGTCTTTATTAAATGGGTTGCCATGCCATAATTCAGATAGATGATGTGTATGTACTATGTAAACATGATGGCATGATATAATTCAAATATATGATTTATATAGTAAGCAAGTAAGAAGATGGCAATCCATATATGATGTAAAAACTAAGCAATGCAAGACAACATGCATGACATGGATAATATAACCCTGCCAAGTTTGAGCATAGACCTCAGGGGGAAAATAGGACTGGTCATCAGTCTCTGAATCCTCCTCTATGGAGCTCTCTGTAACCAGCAAGATGTCTGCTTCAGCAGGTAGCATTGTCTTCTTTGAATACCTTGTTTTCACTCTAGATACTTCCATCACCGCTTCAAATGGCTGATGCACAGGAAGAGTAGTTGAATATACAAACGTTGTCACAAAATGGAACACGTAATACAAAAATGATAGCATGATATAATTCACATACATGATGATTGGCTAAACAGCATGGCATTGCATAATTCACATATATAATGCCTTTGCAACAAGATAGCATTGTATAATTCACATATATAATGTCTTGCAACAAGATGGCAATGCATAATTCACATATATGGTAATTAGACACTAAACAGGTGGCATTCACACAAAGCATGTATAAACTAATCAACTGACATAGCAATGCGAGACATCATACGCATGATATGAGCAACATAACCCTGCCAAGTTAGAGCATACACCTCAGGGGTGGGGGGGGGTAGGACTGGTCATCTTTCTCTGAATACTCCTCTGAGGAGCTATCCGTAACCAGCGAGATATGCGCTTCGTCAGATAGCATAGTTTGCTCTGAAGACCTTGTTTTCACTCCATAATTTGCCATCACCGTGTCAAATGGTTGATGCACACGAAGAGTAGTTGAATGTAATAACATTGTTGACAAATGTAATATGTAATGAAAAAATGATGGCCTGATATAATTTACCTATAAGATGACTGGCTAAGCAGGATGGCATTGCAAAATTCACATATATGATGCCTGGCTAAACAAGATGGTGTTGTATAATTCACATAAACGATGTATAAACTAAACATATGGAATTCGCACAGAGGATGTCTAAACTAAGCAGATGACATATTTGATGTATAAAGTAAGCAATGCAAGACACCATATGCATGATATAACCAACACCAGCATGCCAAGTTAGAGCGAAGACCTCAGGGGGTAAATAGGAGTTGTCTTCTCCTTCTGAATCCCCCTCAGAACAGATATCTTCCTCTCGATTACAATCTGAAATGCGTGGAGGGGGGCTGCCTTTACGCCTACCATGGAACGATGTCTGCATGAAATTTTATTGCCACACAAGGCTCGTCTCTTTTGCTCTACATGTTCAGTTCCATTGTTTACAATAACTTTCATGCATAGGAATAAAACATAGAGAGATTATGTAAGGAGTGCATGTAGAAATCCAGAGTGATGGTAGCAACCTACGGATAGACCCAAAACCAATAATAGCAGGCAGATAATGGCTTCAGTTAAAAAATACAGATAATGGCTTCTTTACTATTTGTTTCCCACCCAACATGAAACTCATAGTAGACACCGGAGATTAACCAGATAGTAGATAGATACTATTGATAGCGGCCTCGATATGTACCCCACAACCATTTAAAAACTCAAGTTTGACCATTAGTTTGGAGCTGACTCGGAGTCTAATCAGTGAACAGGACGATAAAGTAGCATGTAATATTAAGCGATGCATAACGTAAGCGGACACGAAAGAGTGCGACCTCTCTTGCGGACCCATGTAGTCCTTGATGTCATCTGCTCGGTTGATGATGGTAGTGCAGTTTTCATGGCTGCCAGCGGCGGGGAAGAAGATCTGAGGCAGCGAAAGACAGTCTGGAGGCCGGATCCCTGCTGTGCTAGACCCTTCTGTCGTTGGAGCAGCTGAGCTGGGGTGGACGATGGCGCAGCAGGAGCGGGACAAACCATGTAAGGCTTTCTTTGACAACTATCTGTAAGAGAAGTAATTCTGTAAGGGCTCGTTTGAATTGGAGGATTACAACAATGCAGGGATAGGAAATAGGCAGGAACATGATAGGAATGCACGTGCAAAGCAGAGAATTTAAAAACACAGGATTTCTGCCAATCTGGGTGTTTGATTCACAACAATTGGAAGATCACATGATGCAAAGAAGCATGGTGAGATTAAGTCAAACCACAAGAAAATGTACGGTTATAATGCTATTATGGTACTATCTCTTAGTCTTGTGCTTCATGAATAGGATTTTGAAAAGGAGGACAAGTGAAAATTAAAATTCCTATGTTTTTTCTTTCAAGGAGACACTAAAGGAAAAAATCCGTGTGCTCAGTGGACAATATATATAACATGTAGAGTAAAAAAGATATGCAACAAGTGTACAACCTCTTTGGCGAAGCCATGTCGATCTCAGCGTGATTGGGTTGGCCGGTGAGGATGCTCCGGCTGACTTGGTTGTCGGAGGAGGGGAAGAAGATCTTAGGTGTCTGGAGATGGAGCCCGAGGTACTGCTCCGCTGTGATGGAGGGTTTCGTCGTTGGAGCAGCTCCGGTGAGTTCTACGACGCCGAGGCTGAAGCAGGACAAGAGAGACAACGAGCAACGTTAACCTGAGTGGAATTCTAATAGCATCTCCAATACATGACGTAAAATACATAACCACAAAGTGCTAGATGTAAAATACATCAGCCGCTCATCTCTGAACTTAACTGTCGAAACTGAATTCAACTATCGAAACTGAACTTAACTATCAAAACTGAACTTAACTGTCGAAACTGAATTTTGCTGTCGAAACTGGACGCACTAGCAAGGTGAGGCTACACGTCGGCCGACTGACTTTTTCATCTCTGGTCAGTCGATTTTGCAGCCGTTGGATACGAAATCAAGGGCCTGCGGTTCATCTTCAACCTCCACCCCCTGAGCCGGCCAAACAGCAGCCCCCCGCCGCCCGCGGTGCGCCGCCCAGCCCGCCCCGAAAACACTCCCCACCGCCGGTCCGCAGCCGCCCCGGCCATCCCTCTAGGCCCCCCTGTGCTGAGCTTTTTCTCCGGCGATCCCCACGCCACCGCCCCGCCAATGCCCCGCCACCACCGGCGACCACCGCCCCCATCCTGAACCCTGAGATAGATAGTGGGGTACCTCTCCGGCGAGCCCCCCTCCCCGCTGCAGCTGGTTCTTCCTTCACCCCGGCGACATCGGAGTGAAGTGTAGCTAAATCGGAGCAGCATCGCAAGCAAGAGCAAGAGCGAGAGCAGCAGCGCGAGCAAGAGCAATAGCAAGAGCAGACCAGGCAGAGGACCGAGAGCAAGAGCAGAGTAGCAACGCGAGCGAGAGCTAAAGCAGCAGCAGGTCCTACTGATGAGGACGTCGCCGCCGAGGCAGCGACGCCATGGAGGAAGTGGCCGGTGACGCCGCCGTGGATGGACTCGCGCCGTGTCAGCTCGGGACCGAGCGCCGGTAGTACCATGAGATTGACTCAAGAAGAAAATGCAGCGATTAGTGTACAACCTCTTTGGTGGCACCGATTAGGCCGCAGCTTCATCCCGAGGAAACGGTGATGATGATGCTCTTCCGGTGGTGCAGGTGAAGACGACGGTGTGGGAATGGAGCTGGCGCGAAAGACGAGGGGAACATCGGGGTAGCTCCTTGGAGGTGGAGGACGGGGTGGCTGAACCGGTGGGACGATGAGATCAACGACGGATCCTCATCCGGTACGGTGGATGAGGGACGTCGAGGTGTTGCTGTGGACGATGTCATCGGGGAAGAGGCTCTGGCTGGGTGGCGGACGGAGCAGGGTTTGGGGTTTCGTCGCGGGTTTTCGCGGCCTCGGTGTACGAATGGGTGGGCGGATGGGATGGCAGCGGGGAACCATGTCTTAGAGACGCGCTTGTCCGAAATGTGGGGTAAGTTACGAAAGTATCCCCAACGATTTGAGGCGGTTCTTTTGGTTCAGGGGTACCACGGGCATTTCGCGTGTTGGGATTTCACAGGAGGTGGGAGTTTTCGTGCATGTTGTAATTTCGGAATAGCAAGGCGCGGGTTGAGATGGAGGGAGTTTTCGGAGCACAACGAGACAAAGATATATCTTCAATATTTCGGGCTAACAAGGCGAGGGTTGAAATTTCCGGAGAAGCCTAATGTGTGTTGTACCAAATCAATGCGCCCTACAAATGTCATTCAAAACTTTGAATTCATGTTATGTTCAATTAAAATATTTCGCTACGTGTATAATGCATGCAACCTACGACTCAAATGAACGTTTTAGTGCATTCCAAACGTATATACTACCGCTTCAATATGAACTAAATTTGAATTCTTTTCTCTATTTGAATAAGATCTACAGTAATGATTGTTGTGAAGTCAAAGCATTTGAATTCATTTCTCTATTTTAATAAGATCTACAATCATCATTATTGTCAAGTTAAACCATCATTTGTGTATTATCTTCACAGCACACCACATGATTAGTCTCGAGTTACATATGAATTATGTGTACTATATGAACTTGAACTAGATTTTTTGAATCCACTTTATTTTGATTACAAACCACATTACATTTCTAGCTCTAGCTAGATCTTCATAATCTAAACCATGTCTCATATGTATAATGTGTTTATCACATTATGTATGGTGCCCCGCCCCCTACGCCTACAAGTATTTAGATGTGAGATGCAAACACCACACATTACCACAAATTCAAATAAAATGTGAGAATGTTCGATATATAGTATTGTTTAGATTGTTTGATATTTAGTTGTAAGCTGCAAACGCCACACATTATCACAAATTCAAATAAAATGTGAGATTGTTTGATGTATAGTATGGTTTAGATTGTTCGGCATTTAGCTGTGAGTTGCAAACACCATGCATTATCACATTATGGTATAACATGTGCACAACACGTGTATCACCGCTATATTCATGCATGCAATGTTTAAAACACTATGATCTCCTATTCAAATATATGAATCCGCTTTCATATCAAATTATGATCTTTGTTAGTCTCTTACACCCACACAATCCTCTAACCTTTGTAGCTACCAATAACTTTCTCTCGTGCATGCACACGCCCTCCTCGCCCTCCCCCTCCCTCGGCATTCTATCCACCGGGCACATTCATTTTTTCTTTAGGTCATTCTCCCAGAGTCTCCACAAATCCTTTCCGACACACACCGATCGATAAACCTCTCCAGCGATGCCTGCCTACAACATACAAACACACCTTCAATCTCCTCCTTTATGTGTCCTTGCCTCGTGTCTCTCATAAGGTCAGACACACATGTAAACTCTCGCCCCTCTTTTCATCGCTCTCTCACAACCACACACTCCTCCCCCTATCTAGCTAGTAGTTGGGCCTCTCGCACCACCTCCTAGCTCCATTCTCTCTGTCTATCCGTCTCACTGGGCCTTATTAGCCTCTAACAAATGGACGTACACTGACCGATCTCTCACTATACATATAGCTAGCTAGGTCCTTATAACTCGTTTTTACCCACACGTCAATCGATCTACCTCTTTGCCACAGGGATGCTCATCTCGATTTTGGTGAAACTGCACAAAATGATCCGATGGTCAAAAGGTTGCAAAATTCATTTATTAGGAAGCTCGAACGTTGCCAGCAAATTGAAGCCTGTTCAAGGTTCACGGTTCAAGGGCTAGGGACAGCATGGATCGTTTTTTTCTTTAGCTGCCTCTGTTCCAAAATAAGTGTCAACTTTAGTAGTAGTACAACTTTGTACTGAAGTTTGCACAAAGTTGAGAAACTTATTTTGGAACGGAGGGAGTACATATTTGCTATGATCTATCAATCATTGAGATGCAATAGCATGCATGTTAGTCTCCTTTGTATTTGATGAAATGTTGCAATGGGCAACCTTGGACGCAAGATACATGTAACAGAAGCTGGAAGCTTCATAGCATTGTACAAATTTATCTCGCTGATAAATTACAGTATGTACTATACTAGTACTTCCTCTGTTCCTAAATATAAGTCTTCGTAGAGATTTCACCATGAACCACATGCGGATGTAAATAGATGCATTTTAAGTGTAGATTCATTCATTTTGTTCTGTATGTAGTGGAATCTCTACAAAGACTTATATCTACTAGTAATAGCTAGCCCCCACTACTAGGAATTCTCTATCCTCTCCTTGAGCCACGTCATCAAAATTGATGTAGCTGTTAGATGAAGTAAATCAGTCCATAATAGCCGTCTGATCTTGACGTTGAGAGGCTCCGCACTAAGCCACATGCAAGCACGCAGAAATACCGTGCCACATGCATGTGAGTGGGTTTTAAATCACATCAACATGTCTGCATGCAAGCATGCACCGGTAGCATGCATGTAAGTGAGCTTTTAAGTCCCATTAACATGTCAAAAAGAAAAATATAATCCCATTATGCAGTAGGAGTTCAGGAGTTGGCTGATCTTTTTTCCTTACGTGGGATGATCTAAATGATGATGGCAGTTTATTTAGTTTGGCTACCACATTTGTCATGCGGTTATAGAGTTTTTTTTGTTCTATGAAATCGATAATTTTGCGCAGAGAGATATACCGTTGTTCCGCGCCAATGCGCGGGGACTCATCTAGTAATATTTAGGAACGGAGGGAGTACTATGTAAAGAGTTAGGTGTCGCACGGTGATAGTAGTGTGAAGTGGGCCATGTAATCACTGAGCATGCGTGTTTTCACTGCTCTTGCACGCCTCCGCTATAAGAATGGAGAAAATTGTAATCAAGTAGTAGTAGTATACCTCCTTTCGCCGAAAGCGTGGGACATCCAGCAGTCCTACCACCTCAGTAATAAAGACCAATGAGCCGTCAAATCACATATACCCAGCAGTAAGTTGGACGGACGAAGCAACCATCACTCTTGCGCCAGTGAGAGGTCGCGTCCGCTCTACCCGGGCATGAATGCGGCAGCGATTCTTTGGAGCGGCGCTGACCGTTTTGGGCGGGAAGCGCGCGCGGGCGATGGAGGGGCTTTGGGTGGGCCATGCTGGTCAGGAGCGGGCGTGGCAGCTGTCCGCATGTCCCAATTGGACACGCCCGAAAACGAGAGGATGCACCAACTCTCGCGGCTAAAATCGTACACTACCTAACATCTCTCTGTAGGAGTAGGTCGATCTGTCGCTCTCTCTAACACACACATGGTGTTAAACACACACACACACACACACACGCACCTTGGTCCCGTTGCACCTTCTAACGTGACTTATTACACCTAGACGGAGGGAGTAGTAAGTATACGAGATACGGTGGCACACTGACTTAAGTCGAATACAAGTAGCCAAAATTTGTGTGCATGTTATAATAAGGATTCACTTAAAATAGTGCGTGAGCGAACAGAGGGATCAATTGGACAGTGTTCCCGAGCAGTAGCGAGATGTGTGAGGTAAGATACACCGCTGGCGCTTTTAATTTTTCTTATTAATTTGTTTGTTTCACCCTCTGACTGGTGGGACCCAATGTACTACGTGGAGAGAGGTAAGGTGACTAAGGCTGCATTATTTCTGCACCACTGTGGATAGTCTTACCACCAAAGCCACATGACACGATTATGATTGAAATCCCAATGACTCCAATACACACAAAAAAAACACGGCATGCTTGTCACACGAATGCCGGAATGTATAAAAGATTATTTCCCTCTCGTTGAACATAACGGGAGGGTTGTGTAGCTGGTTAGCCTGTTCACTCACTCTCTCACCCTCTCTCGCTGGAGCCTCAGCGCTTGTAGTTGCTCTCTTCACACACTCTCGCCCTCTCTAGATCTAAACAAGACTTTGTTGGCCTCTCTCTCCCCTCACTGCTGCTCAAAGACCCGGCAGGATCCGTCCGCCGGGAAGGGAAGGAGGCTTAACGCTGTCATCGTCGACGAGGGACTACCGGCGCAGCTATTCACTTTCCACCCAGCGGTGGTGCGGGAGGGCCTCCGACCCCTTCTTCTTCGCCGCCGTCCCGTCGCCCACCGAACCACGCCCCAAGAACCTTAAGGTATAATTTACTTACTCCACATGCATTGCTCTAGCTGCATGTATACCATGAATCTAGAACGTGGTTCAAAGAGGAAAGGAGTGGGGGAAAGTAGTGGGAAAAGTTGTATATAGCATGAATCTAGGACATGATTCAAAGAGGAAATGAAGGGGGGAAGTTGTATAGCATTAATCTAGGACGTGGTTCAAAGAGGAAAGGGATGGGGGAAAGTAGTGGGGAAAGTTGTATCGCATAAATCTAGGACGTGGTTCAAAGAGGAAAGGAAGGGGCGAAAGTACTAGTTCAAAAAGGAAAGGAAGGGACAAGGCTGTAGAGTATGAGCAGGACTAGATTTGCTGCGCTCACATAGGGAAAGGCGTCTAAAGATAACAAAACTGGGACCAACACAAATATGCTCCTTGGTTGCTTGTTCTTTGTTGCAACAGACTGTGCATGACCACAGTACATTGGTAGATGCACATGGTGCTTGTGTGTCCACTGTCCCATGCAACTCATTAGCTGTTGTTAATCTAAGGCCATGTTTGGTTAAAAACTCCCTAGTCCCTACCTGCTGGGTTCTAGGGACTAAACATGGACTAGAGGTTATTAAATGACATGCTAAAAGACCATGTTACCCCTAGTAATGAACTAATAGAGACAAGGTGCGATGTGTGGCAGGGGCAACTGTTGGAAAAAGTCCCAAAAATACTCCCTCGGGGTCTTCTTTCTTTAGTCCCAAATGCCCACTTTTAGTCCCTAAAAGTCCCTCCTCTTTGGTTTAGATGGGACTGACACGGAGTTTTTTTAGTCCCTACACCAAAATGTCCCTGTAAACAAACACCCTCTAATAATGTCGCTGGAAAATTGATGCAATGCCACAGTTAAAAGAAAATTACATGTTTAACGAGTTTTATTGTTAATATAATCTCTATGTTAATATTAATCAATGCCACCGTTTGAGAAATTCTACTGTCTTGCTTTCTTTCCCATTTAGATAAGGTAGATGCTTCTTTTTGTTGGCTTCTGTGTCATCCACCGTTATTGACCACTAATTGTTTCCTTTGCACCTCTGTGTAAACAGGGTTATCTGCTTCACCTCGTTGCCATTGTGACCTTTTGTTGCACTGCACAAAACACTTTTGTTTTAAAAGTGTTTTGTACAGTTCAAACAAAATGTCACACCGACAACGTTGCTTGATTGCTTGATCTTAGTGGAACTGCACAAGAGGAGATCTTACTTCCTGTCCATTAAGGCGAATTTGGTTCAGATCTTCTTCTTGTGAGTTGTTTGAATTCCGCATCATGAGAGGTCAGTACTAGCCTTCTTTCACATCATTCTGCAGTGTGCATTCATATGTTGTGCTACTTGTATGATAATGTTGCTTGATTTTAGTGAACTGCACAAATGGAGACAAGACTTCCAATCTGTATGTGCACCGTAATATCCCATTGAGGTAAGATAAGGATATTTCACAACTGTTGGCCTGTATTTTGCCACTTTCATCAGAAAATTAAGTTTAGTACTATACTTGTGCTCCCTAATTGACATGCCAAATCTTACATTGAAGGCGAAGCATGTTTGTTATTGAACCAAGTGATGAAGGGGAAGAACAAGGGGAAGAAAAACAAAAAACAACTCCCGGCACTGTCATGAAAAAGTGGTATTGTCCGTGAGAAGTGCTTCATCTGTGCTGTTTTAAATATTTCCTTTCCTTTTTTTCGAGAAAACAGTGATGCTAGCATTTAGTAGTCCTCTTGTCATTGCACAACAGGATCATCTTCCTCTGAAGAAGAATATGCAGTATGTGAAGTGACTAGTTCCGATTATGCCAGGATGAAGAATCCCTGTCTATCTTATCATCAGAAGGAGCAGTTGCAGGATGGTTACGTTACTCCCCACAAGACCAAACTATCTTCAGCTCAGAAGGACTGACAAAATCTCCATTTTTTTGCTCGCGAGTACAATGTTGTTCTAGGATTCTTTCTGGTGTGTTCCATTTTTCTAAAAGTGTGCTCTACATGGACCATGTATGTGCCTGTTGAAACTGTCAATTCATAGTACAGTTTGCTCTATACTAATCACTTTTTTGTATTTGTGCAACTAGGGGTGCTCAGCTTGATTTCAATGGGAACTGCACAAAATGTTCATGAATGCATTGAATCATTCATTTCCACCACAAGAAAGGAGGTGCCGATAAGTTCAAGGAGTTGCAACATATAAGGGCGAAATCATACAAGCTACGCGCGAATTTGGTTGATTTTGATGGAACTGCACAGAACTAACAGCTGGTTTTTTAGCACGAGGTGCCATGTCAATGTCCGAACTGATGGCAAACCCTGCCCATTCCACAATCGTAGGAATTTGATATTTTGGAATGGGACAACCTTGTCAAATTTTGCTCATTGATTTGAGCAAGACATGCATTTGATATTTTCAAATGGGATGCCCTTGCTGTCAGCAGTGTCGATCATTTTTTTCTTTATTCTTTAGTTGTGAAGTGAACATTGCCTCTGATATGTGAGTCGCTGAGATGCATAATCATCGATTGTTTTGAATGTTCTCTATGAATTGTCAGGCCTGTGTGTTTGATTGCAATGTACAAAAATGCTAAAAACCTGCTCAAACTCTTTGTACTCCTTCTGTTCCTTTTTACTTTGCACATTGTGAAAGTGCATACTTTTTTGTATAAGATTGGTCAAAGTAGAGATACTTTGACTGCAGACAAAACATGTATGCAGACTAGAAAGGACCGGAGGGAGTACATGTGAAACTACTGCAAACAAGGTGATCACCCTGGGAATAATGCTAGTACATATTGTTTTGCATGTTCATCCAATGCCAGTGATACAGGAATTCGAACTAATCGGAATAAATTCATTCATACACGGTCGGATTTCATATAAACATGCCAGATTTCATTACATTTCATACATTCTTCCACTAAAAAGGGGTGCACTGGAGGTATAATTAATTAACCGAAGCTACCCACCTATGTCCCGCTGAGCCGAACAAAAGCTTCAATGACTAAACTGTAGGTGCAGTTGCCTAACTGACAGGTGGCCTGTTGGGCCCACGTGTCAGTCAGCCAACTGCACCAGCAGTTAAGTAGAAGCAGCATTATTCTCCAGCAGAACTCCCTGACTCCACGTGGCCGCTAAGAAGCTAACCGGCCGTCAATGGTCAACCCGCCTAGCTTGGCTTCAATAGGAGGGTAGCAGCGGTGGCCTTACTTGGACCCGAGCGGCGGCGACCTATCGTGTTCTACTCTTCCTCGTTTTTTGTGTGGCGTGGCCTCGTTGGCAGCGGGGCGGGGCCTCGGCGGAGCTGGCGATGTCCTCTGTCTCGTTGCCGGTGGGCGGCGCCTCAGTGGAGCGGTGGAAATCCTCCCCCGCGTTGCTGGCAGGGTGGGGCCTCAGCTGATTCGGTTATGTCCTATGCCTCGTTGTTGGCGGGGCGGGGCCTCGGCGGAGCCGGTAGTGTCCTCTGCCTCGTTGTTGGCGCCGCGGGGCCTCGGCGGAGTAGGGCCTCATCGACGCCACTGGAGTGGGGACAGGTCGGAGCCGGCATTGTCCTGTGCTTCGTCCTCGGTCTCGCCAAACAGCGCCTCGCCCGCTTCATCGCCCTCTTTGTTAGCCTCTTTGTAGGCGGCCGCAGCCTCCGCCACCCGCATGCCTTCCCGCCAGCGCTTGAGGCGGCCCTTGCGGGCGAAGGGGTATGCGTCGAGCAGCGCCTCCTGCTCCGCCCGCTCTGCGGCGATCTGCTCCTCCGCCTGCAGATGCTCCTGGAGGAGATGGTGGTTGTAGGCGGCGTCGGCCTGCGCCTCCCGGAACTGCTCCTGACGCGTCTGCCTCACACTGTCCATATATTGGGCACAGGCCTCACCGATGGTCATCATGCAATGCACCGGCGAGGATGGCGCGAAGGAGGGGGTTGGCGCCGGATTGTCGACTACCATGTTCTCCATTGGGCCGTCGTCGTCCTCCGGCTGCTTGCCGGCCAGCCGGTCGACAGCAATGGCTGCCATCTCCTTGTGGTCCGTCGTCCGCCCGTCCCGAAGAGCGCTGGAGCACGAGGAAGCCATGGTGGGCAGTAGTGGTGTGGACAGGAGAAAGGGAACGGATGCGGATGACTACGGCTATGACCGGTGCAGAAGTTTATATAGCAATGGTGGGCGGGTGGAGGGACGGATGTGTGGTGCCGGAGTAGCCGGCTCGGCAACCGCATATCATTAATGTGGGCGGCAGATGGACAGACGGACGGCACTTGTGTTGTTTGAAGGCGGAGCAATCACCTGCACTGGGAAGCGGGGCGGGCGACGCTGACTGTTTCAGGCGGAAAGTGCGCGCGGGCGAGGAGATGACTTTACTTGGAGAGGATGACTATGGGGACCCACCAGGTCCATAGCCTCACATACGCAAGTGCCTCCTTATTATATATATATATATATAACTATACTCCCTCCGTCTAGGTGAATAAGTCGTATTAGAAGGTGCATCGCGACCTTGGTGCAAGCAGATTGGTGGAAAAGAAGAATATTTCTCTCTTCTAAACACAACATTTAATCACATCAGTTAAGAGGTTGCCTTATTAGCTACCCATGCAGGCCATCGTAATTCATAGCATGCAAAGCGCATTTATTTCTTGCCTAATAACCGCATGGACGTGCTGCATGTATTGGTCCTTGCCCGAGCAAAAAAAAGGGAGGAAAGGGGTTTCCACGGGAGACAACGAGGCAGAGGTGGAAGCGCTTGCTGGAGTTATTTATTTTGCTTCCCCTTGGTTTCCTAACATCACGGTCCCACACCATTGTCAGCCTATGTAGTACTAGTCAATAAACGAGAGAATTGCACAAGAAGCGGCCGACAGCTGGGACCAAGCAACTCGAGCAGTATTTGTTTTTTTGAGGTGTGAGTACTGCAGAGTTTTTCGATGTTTAGCCCAGATATTAATTTTTCTCCTCTGAACAACAACGAAAACATCGCTGCAGGTATTAACTGGGTGGGCTGTGGCCCGTCTAGCCCAGGCCAGATATCCAGCCCAGATATTAATTTTTTTCAAGCTGAATATGGCTAGCACAGCTATACTTTTTTTACGAATACCCAGGCAAGGTCAAGTTGTTATTCTCCGCCCTGTTGGGCTGCAAATCTTTCCTAGGAGGGGTGCATTAGGCTTAAAAATAAAATGGGCTTTAAGAAATAATAAATGGGATGTAATTATAAAAACTGGGCAGTAACTATAAAAAAATGCACCAAACACGTGATTACTTTATAAAATATTACTTTTGGATATTGAAAATTTTAATTTCATTAATTGTTGCGAGCGCAATGTTTCGTTGGATTTTTACGTAATATAAATTTATATTGAAATTGTATTTAATCTGACTAGAAATTTCGGGATAAAAACATTTCGGATCCCATCAAAATGTGGGAAATTTTATTGAATTCTGTTTTGAACAGTTGGTTGAAATGGGTTGTACTTTTAAAAAACTGTAAATGGGCTGTAGTAAATTCCATTAGAATTCAAAAATGGGCTACACGTTCTTACAAATCTCAAATGGGCTATAAGTTCTCTGCCACACACTTCTGGCCTTACTAAGATGACGCGTCCCCTAAAAAAACAGAGTTGACGCGTATGCAAGGCTTTGTTAACTTATAGTCAACACACGGTTCTAGCAGCAGTGGCTGTTGGATGTCCATCGAATGGATGCCATGCTTCTTCTTCCATCTCGGATATTCTAGCTTCACCCGCCCAAAAAATGATTCCTCCCCCTGACAACTGGGGCGCACCATTTCGGAAGCTGACCTGTGGGCCTACTAAGTTGACGTACGAAGGGCTTTGTCAACTTAGTCAATATAAACGATTCTAGCTGCAGTGACCATACGATGTCCATCCAACGGCCGTAGTGCTTCTTCAACCTCTGGTCTTCTTGCGCCAGCTGCACAAAGCAGCGCCGGTCGTGCCGCCTGCTCCTGTCTCCCGTGGCCGGCTGTGCTGCCATGGAGGCCTCACTACCCCCTACTATTCCCACTGATGGCCAGGCCCTGCGGCGAGGACAGCCTCACACCGCAGCTAAACGAGTGAACCCTCATACTCCTCTCCACGTGGGCATCCACTGCCGCGTCTTCACCGGGTCCGCGTCGTCCCCTTCCTAGGCCTCGCCGTCGTCCACCGCCCTGGAGCTCTCGGTGCGGCGTGGTCAATGTGGAAGGAACGACTTCCATTGAACATGGACTGTACGTGGAGAGGCTGACAGCTGAGTCCATGGTGGCAGCAAGGAAGTGCCTCCTTATTACGCGGAAAATAATGATTCCTCCACCTGACAGCAGGGACCCACAGGACGGGCCACTAGTATTTTGCAAAAAAAATTGTTTCCCCCTGACTGCTGGGACCCACCGGACGGGCCACCATATTTCGCGAAAAAAACGTTCCCCCCACTGTCAGCTCGGACCCACCGGAAGTGCCTCCTTATTACACACAAAAAATGAATACTCCCCCGGTTAGCTGGGACCCACCTTCCTGGGAGGCTGACTTGTGGGCCTACTAAGTTGACGGGGACGAAGGGCTTTGTCAACTTAGTCAATATGAACGATTCTAGATCTAGTGACCGTACGATGTCCATCAAACGGCCGTAGTGCTTCTTCAACCTCTGGTCTTCTTGCTCCTGCCACCCAAAGCAGCGTCGGTCGTGCCGCATGCTCCTGCCTCCCGTGGCTGGCTGTGCTGCCACAGAGGCCTCACCGCCCCCTACTATTCCCACCGCTGGCTAGGCCCTGCGGCGACGGCAGCCTCACACCGCAGCCGAACCAGTGAACCCTCATAGTCCTCTCTGCACGGGCTTCCACTGCCGTGTCATCCCCTTCCTAGGCCTCGCTGTCATCCACCGCCATGGTGCTCTTCGCGCGGTGTGGTCAACGTGGTCAAGGAACGACTTCCATCGGAAGAGTACTGTACGTGGAGAGGCTGGCAGCTGGGTCCACGGCCACAGCATAGTTTTTTTGTGATTTGCCAACTAAGTCGCTTTGTCAGGCCTGTTGGGCCGCAAATCTTTCAAGATGAGGAGAGCTTTCATTCGGCTGGCCGAGAAATGGCCCATCAGTAATGAGAAATGGGCTGTACATTTTTAAAACACATCAAACCGGCAATTAGTTTCAAATATCTTTTTTTTCATTTCAAGATTTTAAATGACATTAATTTTTATGCGTGGAGAATTTGTTGGATTTTATATTGATATACATTTATTTTTAAAATCAGTTTGAATGTGAGTCAAAATTTCAGGATTAAAAATAGTTCGGGCCGCACCGAAATATGCAAAATTTCATATAATTTTTTAACCGTTGCCACAATATGGGCTGTAATGCTAACAAAAAGAATATGGGCTCCAAAAAAACATTAAGAATTAGTGAATGGGTTGTAAATTATTAGAAATAATGGCAGATGGGATGTATGCTATTTTCCACAGATTTGAGGCTTTCCTAAAAAAAGGTTGACGCACAAGCACTGAGTGTTGGATGTCCATCCAACAGCCATCGTGCTTCTTCAATCTCTGCTCTTCCTGCTCTAGCCGCTCAAACAAGCGCCGGTGAGACTGCCTGCTCCCTCCTTCTCGCGGCCGGCTGTGCTGCCGCGCAGGCCTCACCGCCCGACCGTACTCCCATCGCTTACCTAGTGAAAGTGCGTTATATCGACTAGAGGGGGGTGAATAGGCGATTTTTATGAAAGTCTTCAAAACGTGGAAGTTATGAAGACAAACAGAGTGAACAAGCCTATCACTGTGCAGTGGAAGTTAGATTACACAATGCAAGCCATGGTCAAGTATACAATATAGTGAAAGCACAGTGACAAACAGCTTCAGTGTAATGAGGATCAGGTTGGAAGAAGTTATGAAGCCAAACAGATCATACAGTCAAGTTGTGAAGACAGAAGATAAAGCAAGCATGCAATAGCTTCACAATGTGTACTGGTAAGTAAAGGGAGGTGAAGATGAAACCAGTGACACGTTGAAGACAATGATATGTTGGACCAGTTCAAGTTGCTGTGACAACTGTACGTCTGGTTGGAGCGGCTAGGTATTTAAACCAAAGGACACACAGTCCCGGACACCCAGTCCTGAACACGCAGCTCAGGACACCTAGTCCTCACCGTTTTCTCCTTGAGCTAAGGTCACACAGACCCCTCCCAATCACTCTGGTAAGTCTTCAAGGTAGACTCCCAAACCTTCACAGACTTCGTTCACCGGCAATCCGCAATTCCTCTTGGATGCTCAGAACGCGACGCCTAACCGTCTGGAGGATGCACAGTCCTCAAGTGTAATAAGTCTTCAGATCACTCAGACAAGAAGACTTAAGTGATGCCCAATTACTCTGGCTCTGGGTGGTTAGGGCTTTTCTCCTCACTAAGGATTTTCTCTCAAAGGCTTCGAGGTGGGTTGCTCTCAAACGACAAAAGCCGTGCACTAAAATCTGAGCAGCCAACCGTTTATGGTTGTAGGGGTGGACTATTTATAGCCACTTGGCAACCCTGACCTGATTTGTCCGAAATGACCCTGGGTCACTAAGGAACTGACACGTGTACTAACGGTCGGATTTCGAACTCTCACGGCAACTTTACCTGGGCTGCAAGTAAAGCTGACTTGTCTGACTCTGGACAAGATTTTCTCTCATTGTCTTCACTCGAAGACATATGATTTGAATTAGGCATCACTTCAGTCATCCTGACTGGTTCTCTTGGACCCCACTTAACAGTACGGTGGTTCCTATGACACAACATGAATAAAGTAAAACTACGAAGGATCTAAGTCTTCGAGTTCCATAGGCTTCATGGGGAGTCTTCATATGTCATTGTCTTCGACATGAATGTCTTCATGAACCACCATTGTCTTCAATGTCTTCGTACATTTTTAGGGGTCATCTCTGGTAACTAAACCGAATCAATGAGGGACTTCTACCTGTGTTATCCTGCAATTCTCACAAACACATTAGTCCCTCAACTAGGTTTGTCGTCAATACTCCAAAACCAACTAGGGGTGGCACTAGATGCACTTACAATCTCCCCCTTTTTGGTGATTGATGACAAACTAGTTGAAGTTTTCAACGGGGAATATAATTTGTGAAATTGTAAAGGAATTGTCTTCATAAGCTGCAAGGGCTCCCCCTAAAGATGTGCATATAAGTGATTTGCTTCTGGAACGCAAATGCAAATAGCAGGTTGTATTTGTGGGAATCCACTTCAACTTATGATGACAATCCATCATGTATGTAAAGATATCTGAAGATAATGATATGCATAATGAAAAATGGACGTCTGCAAAATGATATAAGTGCGGAAATTATCGTCGTACATGCGGAATTTATCTTCGCAAAAACATAGTGGCAAACATAATAGCAGACGACCATCAAGTTTAAGTGTTACAACTCAAAGAACCAAATGTGGCAAAACGAGAGTTGTAAGCACGAAGCAAAATGCAAAATATAAAGCACCCGCCCATATTATTGACCCGCTTGAAGACTATAAACATCATATGCTTCTCCCCCTTTTGTCAGTGATGACCAAAAAGGTTTGAAGACATAGAGTTTTCTACGCGTTCCCAGGCGCAGCAGGGTCGGTGGAGGCGTTTAGTGGAGCTGGCGAGCTTTGTGCAGTGACGACGCGCGCTGAAGAAGGTGGTGGTGATGTAGCGTCGTCTTCTTCCTCAATGATTTTTCCAGTCACTGTGGCAGCAGAGGAAGAGAACTCGGATTCTTCAAGCGACGGAGTTCCACGCAACACAGCTCTTCTGGGGGCTGTGGAGTCAAACTTGAATCTCTCTTTGAAGCCATCCTCTTGCAGTTCAGCTTCAGTGCACATCATTGTGAGGCCTTTCCAAGTGCGGCGACAGGTTTCATGTGCGACAAAGGCATTCTTGGTGGCCAGATTCCTGATGCGATTGACGTCTTGCATGATACTGCGCATCTGCCTTTTGAGCCAGTCGTGATGCCTATCTTGCTTTTGGTGCAGAGCCACAAGAAGTTCACGGTCAGTGAGTGTACGAGCGCGTTTCTTGGGTCTCTGTGCAGCTGTGCTGTCAGTGGCTTCAGTTGATGCAGGGGCACGTGTGGTGCCAGCCATTGGATAGACTCTGGAAATGGCTTCAACACCTTCATCATGCTGAGTGAAGCTCTGGTGTTCTGCATTCTGAAGACTTAATGGCTGCTTGGCAGGCTCAGGATAAATCGCTTCAGCAGAGGTGTCCACATCAGGTAAGAAGATTCTGTGGTTGCGGGCAGAGGGTTAATAGGATATTGCAGAGTGGAGCTTGATGAGCCTCATAACCCATGGAGCATAAATCTTCAGACCAAAGAGATCTGAGCCAGACGCTGCAAGTTGACGTATAAAGAGATCCTGGGCATTGAAGCATTTGCCAGGCAAGATGCAGAAGATGAGAGTCTTCATGGCACCTGCAACCTTGGCATATTGAGAGTGCCCCTTAATGGGCCATAGAGTCCGCCTGATGATGTGATAGATAGTTCTGGGCAGGTACTCTAAGTCTTCAACGAAGAACTCGGTTGGTAAGGTGCGTTAGGAAGCAATGGCTTCATCATTGAGAGCATCTGACTCATATTTGGCTCAGGTCGCTGAAATATGCTCTCAACTGCTTCAGCATGGAGTTGGCAGCCTTCTTCGAAGAGTTCGCCTGGAGTGGGTAGGCCGGTGAGCTCAATGATATCAAATGCATTGGCTTCATGATGGACGTTTCCGGTCATCCACTCCAGGACCCAAGTCTTCAGATCTCTGTTGTAACCTTTGATGTGTAGTGTGGCATAGAACTGGAGCAGAAGCTCTTCATTCCAGTGCTCTTCATCCGTGACAAACGGCAGCAGGCCAACTTGCTTGAAGCAGTCCAGTGCTTCTTCCAGACCAGGTAGACCAGCAATAGCTTCAACCTCAAGGCGCTGGTGTGGAAAGATACGGCCTTGGTTGTAGAGGACGCAGGAGTAGTAGCTGCGCTGTGGGTAGCTCCAGAACCTATCTGATACGATCCGTTCCCTTGAATAAGGGTTCTTGGAGCGGTTGAAGAAAGTGTTGTCTGCCTTGAAGCTATTGACATTGAAGGTGCCAGGAGCTGTTGCAGGACCTAGGAACCTTGGCAGTCGTGGGATTGGCTTCTGGACCTGGGTCCTGTGCGCAACATGATAGTTGAACTGTGGACCGGCAGCAGACTCAGGCACAGAAGGGTCAGAGGCAGTAGCTTCAGTATCTCTTGAAGCTGTTGGTTGGTCGGGCTCCACAAATGCTTCAGTATTGGGTGTGGCAGCCGCAATGGTGTCAGCCTCATCACATGTAGTGAGAGGGATGGATTCAGGTACGTTCTCCTTGATAACTTCTTCTTGCTGGTGCGGGGGAGATGGAGCTTGAGGTTCTTCGTGCTCTTCTTCATGTTCTTCGGCTGATGCAGCCGGAATGTCGTCAGCAGTCTGAGCCATTGGCCCTTTGCGAAGCCTACGGAATGCAGGCGACGCTGGTGAAGTTGCAGTGGGCTGGGGCTCATTCTCTTCCTCCTGCGGGCGATCTGCCCATGATGCATCTTGGGTGATTGGCATCAAGGGACGACCAATGCTGATCATTTCGCTCGTTTCGAGCTGAGGAAGGACTGCATCACCTTGCACATTGTCTTGGAGACCAATGTCTTCAGCAGCGTTGGGGTCGGCTGCTGGAATGTCTTCAGCTTGCGGAGCCTCTGTGAAAGCAGGCTCATGCACGGTCAGTTGACGATCTTCGTGAGGAAAGCGAACGGAGAGGGGTTCAATTATCAGGGGCTCTGTGGGAGCAGCCCGAGACTTCTTGGTCTTGCGTTTCTTGATGGTGGGGTCTGAAGGAGAGGCTTCAGGGTGTTTCCTCTTCCTTGCTTCAGCTTCGGCCGTCCTTGTCTTCTTAAGCTCTGAAGCGGTTGAGCGGTGCTTTGGCTTCGAGCCAGGCTTGGCAGTGGGGAAGACAATCGGAACAGCTTCTTGTCGTGGGGCCTCTTGTTCAGCCACAGTGGGCTTCTTCTTTTTCTTAGCAGCCATCCTGGGGTCGATGCCGGGACGCCCAAGTGCCTTTCGCTTCTCAGCCTCATTGTAGGCCTGCACACAGAGATCAGCCAAATTCTTCATGCGCTCACGTGAACCCTGAGCCTCTGCACGTTTCTGCATAAAGTTTTCCTTCAACTCGTGCAGCATGACTTTGAAGTCTTTGACTTCTTGGACGCTGAGCGTGGCCATGTTCTGCTTGAACTGAGCCTTTTCAAAATCTATCTTCTGCTTCAGTTCCACTATGCACTGGGCAATTGCGAGTTCTAAAGCAATAGCTCCTTGGAAGGCTACGTTGAGGCCAATGGGCAGCTGCAGATCATCGAAGCTGATGTTGGGTGTATCAAACCACTCATCAATGAAGTTGTGGATGATTGCTGCATCGAACAGAGGCATATTGTTGAAGATTTCAGCCTCCTCCTTGCTCTTGATTAGCTGCTCAAGAGCGTCATCGGCAAGATCGTCGTCACTTGACAGATCAATGGCCTCGCAGCGCAGAATGGCAGCGGCAGTGAGCTCTTTGCCAGTATGTGGCTGAGGCTTCTTGGCTTCTTGGGGCTTGGAGACTTGTGATAAGTCTTCAGACTGCACACTTGCTTCAGGAGGTGCAGTGGCCAATGGCTTCGCTCTGGAGATCTTGGGAGAAGCGGCTGGCTTGGAAGCTTTTGTCTTCTTCTTCATCTGCTTCGGCTCCGGGGCAGCAGGAGCGTCATCAGACTCAGTGTCTGCTGGAGGGTCATTCACGGCAGTCCCTTGGACTAGAATGCGAGTGATGAGGCCTTCGAGATTGGCGTACGGCCCGATGACATTGGGATTTGCGTCGCGTGTGCCATCCGCCCTTGGCTTAGAGGGACCAGGGTTGAAGTCCAGTCCAAACTCCTTCTTGTTTTGCTTCGCAGAGTTCTGAGCAAATTGGAAGTTGCACTTGAAGAGATTGTCATCGCGACACCAGAGAAGTGATGATGGATGTGCTTCAGCTGGCTGTGGTCCTCTGACCATGCATGGATAGAAGCCTTGAGCAATGGCTTCGTCTCTGGACCGGGGTACGAGATTTTTGTACAAGACATCTCCCCATGGCCTCTGGATGGCGCACTTCTCTGCATATTCCTTGGTGACGAAGCGGTATTGGAACCACTGCTCTGCCCAATATCTTCGAATCCATTGGATTCGTGTCTTGCGCTGACCATAGCTCTCTTCAGGATCAGTTTGGTACATTTCTGCCAAATCTTCAGGCAGATCTTTAGACGTTTCACCACGTCTCTGTCTGCCTCCCTTCCTTGCTGGTTTTTCTGTTGCCATGAAGCTTAACTTGGAAGGCTTCAAGAGATTCAAAGTCTTCAAAGGCTTCCTTTTGCTTGACCAACAGGAACTTGCTTCGGGTGAATTGATGTGACGCTGTAGGAACTCTGCAAATGAATGCAGACTATGAGAACCAAAAGATTCTCCCACGGACATGTACCTGTGACAGCATTAAGGTGCGAGGGAAGGGGAAGAGGTCATATGCATTCTCAGAAGATTTTGAAGATAAATCAGTTTAGAAGATATTGACCTCATCATGCGAAGACATTCACTTTATAGAAAAGAAGTTGGTTCCAGATTTGTACGAACCCATAGATCAGTACAAGTGAGGAATCTAACTACTTCATGAAGAACAAGTGAATATACTAGGCAAGTTATGAGATGCAGATGAGAGGGATGAAACTTGTGTGAATGGAAACCTCTTTTGGCAGAAAGTGATGGACCTATAGGATCAAAAGAGGCTGTAAAAAGACTTGTTATTTACCAGACTTGGAACTGCTAGACGAGGTAAGAGTTGAGGCCGAGCAGTTCGATCCTCCGTGCCCTAACTTGGCGACGGAAGACACCTACGGCAACGGCGGAGAGAATGATGTCCGTTGTCGGCGTGAGAACGGCGTCGGAGAGGTTGCGGCAGTGAAGCACTTCGTCGCCGGCGTCGTTGAGAGTTAGCGGTGGCGCTAGGGTTCGTGCGAGGGTGGAAGAAGAGATAATGACCGCAGTGAAACGTGTATTTATAGGGATATGGGCGGCACTGTGCTATTACTCAGGTGCCCCTGGCGATTCGCATCTGATCAGTACGTGGCCAGCATGCGGAATTGTGGGGGCAGTTTCACCCCACGCACGCCATGTTTGTCGGGAGCCGTTCCTACTTCTCCGGATTTCTTGTTGATGGAAAAACATTGAAAGCTGTTTTAAAGTTTGTCTCTGTGTCTTCTTCTGACAAGGATGCAGTGAAGACATTCGACAGTTTCAATAGAATCCATATGACTTGGAGAGATAGAGTTTGAGGTAGGAAGCATGGAGAGGTTAGGGTCCGATCACATTCACTTAGTTCAAAAGATTCAAACAAGACATAGCTATAAGTGAATGCTGTAGAGGACAGAACACCAGTACATATATAATCAACATAGTGAAGATAATCATGAAGACATGTTGAGATTGAAGCCAAACCAAATGTGAAGACATAGCAAATGTAATGCCATGAGTGAAACACTTCAAGCAGAAAAATTTGGTGGTGGCGCTACCCACCGTATAGGAAGTATTAGACCCAGACACGGCGCACAATTATCGTGGCGCTCCGAAGTCAAATTCCACGTTAATGTATTCACACTTAGAATGTATGTCTTCATTGATTGAAGATATACGTTACTTTGTGTGTTGCACATCTAAGTCATCATCATGCATAAGTGTTAGGATGTGTGCCTGATCACAGGACATTTGAGGATTCCAAGATATTTAGCTCACATCGTAACTTGCAAAATCTCTTCTCATCCAAGGGCTTGGTGAAGATATCTGCCAATTGCTCTTCAGTGTTGACGTGTATGATATCAATGTCTTCCTTTGCAACATGATCTCTAAGAAAATGATGACGAATTTCAATGTGCTTTGTCTTCGAGTGCTGAACTGGGTTGTTGGCGATCTTGATGGCGCTTTCGTTGTTGCAGTAAAGTGGCACTTTCTTCAGATGAATACCATAATCCTTGAGGGTTTGGTTCATCCATAGAAGCTGAGCGCAGCAGGATCCAGCAGCAATGTATTCAGATTCAGCAGTGGACAGAGATACACAGTTCTGCTTCTTTGAAGACCAACAGACAAGTGATCGGCCCAGAAAGTGACATGTGCCTGATGTGGACTTCCGATCAACCTTGTCACCAGCGTAATCAGCATTCGAAAACCCAACCAGATCAAACTCTGAGCCCTTTGGATACCATAACCCTAGAGTTGGGGTGAGAGCCAAATATCGAAGAATTCGCTTCACAGCTAAGTGATGCGACTCCTTTGGTGCCGCTTGGAACCGAGCACACATGCAAACACTAAGCATAATATCTGGCCTAGATGCACATAAATAAAGCAAAGAACCAATCATGGAGCGGTATACCTTTTGATCGAACTCTTTACCATTGTCGTCAGGACCCAGATGATGTTTGGCTGGCATTGGTGTTCTGAAGCCTTTGCAGTCTTGCATACCGAACTTCTTCAGGCAGTCTTTGAGATATTTCTCTTGAGATATGAAGATGCCATTGAGTTGTTGCCGTATCTGAAGACCGAGGAAGAATTTCAGCTCCCCCATCATAGACATCTAATATTGCTCTTGCATCATATATCTGAACTCCTCACTGTACCTCTGATTGGTGCAGCCGAAGATAATGTCATCCACATATATTTGGCACACAAAAAGTGTTGGGGAACACAGTAATTTCAAAAAATTTCCTACGCACACGCAAGATCATGGTGATGCATAGCAACGAGGGGGAGAGTCTGATCTACGTACCCTTGTAGATTGCAACGGAAGCGTTGACACAACGTAGAGGAAGTAGTCGTACGTCTTCTTCCCGATCCGACCGATCCAAGCACCGTTACTCCGGCACCTCCGAGTTCTTAGCACACGTTCAGCTCGATGACGTTCCTCGGGCTCCGATCCAGCAAAGCGTCGAGGAAGAGTTCCGTCAGCACGACGGCGTGGTGACGATCTTGATGTACTACCGACGCAGGGCTTCGCCTAAGCACTGTAACGGTATGATCGAGGTGGAATTTGGTGGCAGGGGGCACCGCACACGGCTAAGGAACGATCTCAAGGATCAACTTGTGTGTCTATGGGGTGCCCCCTGCCCCTGTATATAAAGGATGGAGGAGGAGGAGGCCGGCCAAGGCAATGGTGCGGCCAGGATAGGGAGTCCTACTAGGACTCCAAGTCCTAGTAGGAGTCCACCAAAAGGGGAGGAAGGGAGAAGGAATAGGAGGAGAAGGAGAGGTGGCCGGCCCCCTCTTCCCAAGTCCAATTCGGACCAAAGGGGAGGGGGGCGCAGCAGCCTTTTCCTCTTCCCACTAAAGCCCATCAAGGCCCATTACTTCTCCCGTAACTACCCGGTACTCCGAAAAATACCCGAATCACTCGGAACCTTTCCGATGTCCGAATATAGTCATCCAATATATCGATCTTTACGTCTCGACCATTTCGAGACTCCTCGTCATGTCCCCGATCTCATCCGGGACTCCGAACTCCTTCGGTAAATCAATACTCATAAACTCATAATATAACTGTCATCGAAACCTTAAGCGTGCGGACCCTACGGTTCGAGAACAATGTAGACATGACCGAGACACGTCTCCGGTCAATAACCAATAGCGGGACCTGGATGCCCATATTGGCTCCTACATATTCTACGAAATCTTTATCGGTCAGACCGCATAACAACATACGTTGTTCCCTTTGTCATCGGTATGTTACTTGCCCGAGATTCGATCGTCGGTATCGAATACCTAGTTCAATCTCATTACCGGCAAGTCTCTTTACTCGTTCCGTAATACATCATCTCACAACTAACATATTAGTTGCAGTGCTTGCAAGGCTTATGTGATGTGCATTACCGAGAGGGCCCAGAGATACCTCTCCGACATTCGGAGTGACAAATCCTAATCTCGAAATATGCCAACCCAACATCTACCTTTGGAGACACCTGTAGTACTCCTTTATAATCACCCAGTTACGTTGTGACGTTTGGTAGTACCCAAAGTGTTCCTCCGGCAAACGGGAGTTGCATAATCTCATAGTCATAGGAACATGTATAAGTCATGAAGAAAGCAATAGCAACATACTAAACGATCGGGTGCTAAGCTAATGAAATGGGTCATGTCAATCAGATCATTCAACTAATGATGTGACCTCGTTAATCAAATAACAACTCTTTTTTCCATGGTTAGGAAACATAACCATCTTTGATTAACGAGCTAGTCAAGTAGAGGCATACTGGTGACACTCTGTTTGTCTATGTATTCACACATGTATTATGTTTCCGGTTAATACAATTCTAGCATGAATAATAAACATTTATCATGATATAAGGAAATAAATAATAACTTTATTATTGTCTCTAGGGCATATTTCCTTCAGTCTCCCACTTGCACTAGAGTCAATAATCTAGTTCACATCGCCATGTGATTTAGTAGCAATAGTTCACATCACCATGTGATTAACACCCATAGTTCACATCGTCATGTGACCAACACTCAAAGGGTTTACTAGAGTCAGTAATCTAGTTCACATCTCTATGTGATTAACACCCAAAGAGTACTAAGGTGTGATCATGTTTTGCTTGTGAGATAATTTTAGTCAACGGGTCTGTCACATTCAGATCCGTAAGTATTTTGCAAAATTCTATGTCTATAATGCTCTGCATGGAGCTACTCTAGCTAATTGCTCCCACTTTCAATATGTATCCAGATTGAGACTTTAGATTCATCTGGATCAGTGTCAAAAACTTGCATCGACGTAACCCTTTACGACGAACCTTTTTGTCACGTCCATAATCGAGAAACATATCCTTATTTCACTAAGGATAATTCTGACCGCTGTCCACTGATCTACTCCTAGATCACTATTGTACTCCCTTGTCAAATCAGTGCAGGGTATACAATAGATCTGGTACACAGCATGGCATACTTTATAGAACCTATGAATGAGGCATAGGGAATGACTTTCATTCTCTTTCTATCTTCTGCCGTGGTCGGGCTTTGAGTCTTTACTCAACTTCACACCTTGTAACACAGGCAAGAAACTTTTTCTTTGACTGTTCCATTTTGAACTACTTCAAAATCTTGTCAAGGTATGTACTTATTGAAAAACTTATCAAGCGTCTTGATCTATCTCTATAGATCTTGAAGCTCAATATGTAAGCAGCTTTACCGAAGTCTTTCTTTAAAAAACTCCTTTCAAACACTCCTTTATGCTTTACAGAATAATTCTACATTATTTCCGATCAACAATATGTCATTCACATATACTTTATCAGAAATGCTGTAGTGCTCCCACTCACTTTCTTGTAAATACAGGCTTCACCGTAAGTCTGTATAAAACTATATGCTTTGATCAACTCATCAAAGCGTATATTCCAACTCCGAGATGTTTGCACCAGTCCACAGATAGATCGATGGAGCTTGCATATTTAGTTAACATCTTTAGGATCGACAAAACCTTCTAGTTGCATCGTATACAACTCTTCTTTAGCAAATCCATTAAGGAATGCAGTTTTGTTTATCCATTTGCCAGATTTCATAAAATGCGGCAATTGCTAACATGATTCGGACAGACTTTAAGCATAGATATGAGTGAGAAAATCTCATCTTAGTCAACACCTTGAACTTGTCGAAAACCTTTTGCGACAATTCTAGCTTTGTAGATAGTAACACTACTATCAGCGTCCGTCTTCCTCTTGAAGATCCATTTATTTTCTATGGCTTGCCGATCATCGGGCAAGTCAACCAAAGTCCATACTTTGTTCTCATACATGGATCATATCTCAGATTTCATGGCTTCAAGCCACTTTGCGGAATCTGGGCTCACCATCGCTTCTTCATAGTTCGTAGGATCATCATGATCTAGTAGCATGACTTCCAGAACAGGATTACCGTACCACTCTGGAACGGATCTTACTCTGGTTGATCTACGAGGTTCAGTAGTGTCTTGTTCTGAAGTTTCATGATCATCATCATTAGCTTCCTCACTAACTGGTGTAGGTGTCACAGAAACATTTCTCTGTGATGTACTACTTTCCAATAAGGTAGCAGGTACAGTTACCTCGTCAAGTTCTACTTTCCTCCCACTCACTTCTTTCAAGAGAAACTCCTCCAGAAAGTTTCCGAATTTAGCAACAAAAGTCTTGCCTTCGGATCTGTGATAGAAGGTGTATCCAATAGTTTCCTTTGGATATCCTATGAAGATGCACTTCTCCGATTTGAGTTTTGAGCTTATCAGGATAAAACTTTTTCATATAAGCATCGCAATCCCAAACTTTAAGAAACGACAACTTTGGTTTCTTGCCAAACCATAGTTCATAAGGCGTCGTCTCGACGGATATAGATGGTGCCCCTTTCTTACGTGAATGCAGCTGTCTCTAATGCATGACCCCAAAAAACAATAGTGGTAAATCGGTAAGAGACATCATAGATTGCACTATATCCAATAAAGTACGGTTATGACGTTCGGACACACCATTATGATGTGGTGTTCCAGGTGGCGTGAGTAGTGAAACTATTTCACATTGTTTTAACTGAAGACCAAACTCGTAACTCAAATATTTGTCTCCGCGATCAGATCGTAGAAACTTTATTTTCTTGTCACGATGTTTTTCACTTCACTCCGAAATTCTTTGAACTTTTGAAATGTTTCAGACTTATGTTTCATCAAGTAGATATACTCATATCTGCTCAAATCATTTGTGAAGATCAGAAAATAATGATACCTGTCGCGAGCCTCAATATTCATCGGACCACATACATCAGTATGTATGATTTCCAACAAATCTTTTCTCGCTCCATTGTTCCGGAGAACGGCGTTTTAGTCATCTTGCCCAAAAGGCATGGTTCGCAAGCATCAAGTGATTCATAATCAAGTGATTCCGAAAGCCCATCAGCATGGAGTTTCTTCATGCGCTTTATACCAATATGACCTAAACAGCAGTGCCACAAATAAGTTGCACTATCATTATTAACTTTGCATCTTTTGGTTTCAATATTATGAATATGTGTATTATTAAGATCGAGATCCAATGAACTATTTTCATTGGGTGTGTAAGCATATAAGGTTTTATTCATGTAAACAGAACAACAATTTATTCTTTTACTTAAATGAATAACTGTATTACAATAAACATGATCAAATCATATTCATGCTCAACACAAACACCAAATAACACTTATTTAGGTTCAACACTAATCCCGAAAGTATAGGGGAGTGTGCGATGATGATCATATCAATCTTGGAACTACTTCCAACACACATCGTCACTTCACCATTAACTAGTCTCTGTTTATTCTGCAACTCCCGTTTCGAGTTACTAATCTTAGCAACTGAACTAGTTTCAAATACTGAGGGTTTGCTATAAACACTAGTAAAGTACACATCAATAACATGTATATCAAATATACTTATGTTCACTTTGCCATCCTTCTTATCCGCCAATCACTTGGGGTAGTTCCGCTTCCAGTGACCAGTCCCTTTGCAGTAGAAGCACTCAGTCTCAGGCTTAGGTCCAGACTTGGGCTTCTTCACTTGAGTAGCAACTTGCTTGCCGTTCTTCTTGAAGTTCCCCTTCTTCCCTTTGCCCTTTTCTTGAAACTAGTGGTCTTGTCTACCATCAACACTTGATGTTTTTCTTGATTTCTACCTTCATCGATTTCATCATCATAAAAAGCTCGGGAGTCGTTTTCGTCATCCCTTGCATACTATAGTTCATCACGAAGTTCTACTAACTTGGTCATGGTGACTAGGGAATTCTGTCAATCACTATCTTATCTGGAAGATTAACTCCCACTTGATTCAAGCGATTGTAGTACCCAGACAATCTGAGCACATGCTCACTAGTTGAGCGATTCTCCTCCATCTTTTAGCTACAGAACTTGTTGGAGACTTCATATCTCTCAACTCAGATATTTGCTTGAAATATTAACTTCAACTCCTGGAACATCTCATATGGTCCATGACGTTCAAAACGTCTTTGAAGTCCCGATTCTAAGCTGTTAAGTATGGTGCACTAAACTATCAAGTAGTCATCATATTGAGCTAGCCAAACGTTCATAACATCTGCATCTGCTCCTGCAATAGGTCTGTCACCTAGCGGTGCATCAAGGACATAATTCTTCTGTGCAGCAATGAGGATAAACCTCTGATCACGGATCCAATCCGCATCTTTGCTACTAACATCTTTCAACACAATTTTCTCTAGGAACATATCAAAATAAACATAGGGAAGCAACAACGCGAGCTATTGATCTACAACATAGATGTGCTAATACTACCAGGACTAAGTTCATGATAAATTTAAGTTCAATTAATCATATTACTTAAGAACTCCCACTTAGATAGACATCCCTCTAATCCTCTAAGTGATCACGTGATCCAAATCAACTAAACCATAACCGATCATCACGTGAGATGGAGTAGTTTTCAATGGTGAACATCATTATGTTGATCATATCTACTATATGATTCACGCTCGACCTTTCGGTCTCCGTGTTCCGAGGCCATATTTGTATATGCTTGGCTCGTCAAGTATAACCTGAGTATTCCGCGTGTGCAACTGTTTTGCACCCGTTGTATTTGAACGTAGAGCCTATCACACCCGATCATCACGTGGTGTCTCAGCACGAAGAACTTTTGCAATGGTGCATACTCAGGGAGAACACTTCTTGATAATTTAGTGAGAGATCATCTTATAATGCTACCGTCAATCAAAGCAAGATAAGATGCATAAAAGGATAAACATCACATGCAATCAATATAAGTGATATGATATGGCCATCATCATCTTGTGCTTTGTGATCTCCATCTCCGAAGCACCGTCATGATCACCATCGTCACCGGCGCGACACCTTGATCTCCATCGTAGCATCGTTGTCGTCTCGCCAATCTTATGCTTCCACGACTATCACTACCGCTTAGTAATAAAGTAAAGCATTACATCGCGATTGTGTTGCATACAATAAAGCGACAACCATATGGCTCCTGCCAGTTGCCGATAACTCGGTTACAAAACATGATCATCTCATACAATAAAATCAGCATCATGCCTTGACCATATCACATCACAACATGCCGTGCAAAAACAAGTTAGACGTCCTCTACTTTGTTGTTGCAAGTTTTACGTGGCTGCTACGGGCTTAAGTAAGAACTCATCTCACCTACGCATCAAAACCACAACGATAGTTCGTCAAATAGACTCCGTTTTAACCTTCTCAAGGACCGGGCGTAGCCACACTTGGTTCAACTAAAGTTGGAGAGACTGTCTTCCGCAAGCCATCTATGTGCAAAGCACGTCGAGGGAACCGGTCTCGCGTAAGAGTACGCGTAAGGTTGGTCCGGATCGTCTCGTCCAACAATACCGCCGAACCAAAGTATGACATGCTGGTAGGCAGTATGACTTGTATCGCCCACAACTCACTTGTGTTCTACTCGTGCAAATAACATCAAACCATAAAACCTAGGCTCGGATGCCACTGTTGGGGAACGCAGTAATTTCAAAAAAATTCCTACGCACACGCAAGATCATGGTGATGCATAGCAACGAGGGGGAGAGTCTGATCTACGTACCCTTGTAGATTGCAACGGAAGCGTTGACACAACGTAGAGGAAGTAGTCGTACATCTTCTTCCCGATCCGACCGATCCAAGCACCGTTACTCCGGCACCTCCGAGTTCTTAGCACACGTTCAGCTCGATGACGTTCCTCGGGCTCCGATCTAGCAAAGCGTCGAGGAAGAGTTCCGTCAGCACGACGGCATGGTGACGATCTTGATGTACTACCGACGCAGGGCTTCGCCTAAGCACTGTAACGGTATGATCGAGGTGGAATTTGGTGGCAGGGGGCACCGCACACGGCTAAGGAACGATCTCAAGGATCAACTTGTGTGTCTATGGGGTGCCCCCTGCCCCTGTATATAAAGGATGGAGGAGGAGGAGGCCGGCCAAGGCAAAGGTGCGGCCAGGATAGGGAGTCCTACTAGGACTCCAAGTCCTAGTAGGAGTCCACCAAAAGGGGAGGAAGGGAGAAGGAATAGGAGGAGAAGGAGAGGTGGCCGGCCCCCTCTTCCCTAGTCCAATTCAGACCAAAGGGGAGGGGGGCGCAGCAGCCTTTTCCTCTTCCCACTAAAGCCCATCAAGGCCCATTACTTCTCCCGTAACTACCCGGTACTCCGAAAAATACCCGACACTCGGAACCTTTCCGATGTCCGAATATAGTCATCCAATATATCGATCTTTACGTCTCGACAATTTCGAGACTCCTTGTCATGTCCCCGATCTCATCCGGGACTCTGAACTCCTTCGGTACATCAATACTCATAAACTCATAATATAACTGTCATCGAAACCTTAAGCGTGCGGACCCTACGGTTCGAGAACAATGTAGACATGACCGAGACACGTCTCCGGTCAATAACCAATAGCGGGACCTGGATGCCCATATTGGCTCCTACATATTCTACGAAGATCTTTATCGGTCAGACCGCATAACAGCATACGTTGTTCCCTTTGTCATCGGTATGTTACTTGCCCGAGATTCGATCGTCGGTATCCAATACCTAGTTCAATCTCGTTACCGGCAAGTCTCTTTACTCGTTCCGTAATACATCATCTCACAACTAACATATTAGTTGCAGTGCTTGCAAGGCTTATGTGATGTGCATTACCGAGAGGGCCCAGAGATACCTCTCCGACATTCGGAGTGACAAATCCTAATCTCGAAATATGCCAACCCAACATCTACCTTTGGAGACACTTGTAGTACTCCTTTATAATCACCCAGTTACGTTGTGACGTTTGGTAGTACCCAAAGTGTTCCTCCGGCAAACGGGAGTTGCATAATCTCATAGTCATAGGAACATGTATAAGTCATGAAGAAAGCAATAGCAACATACTAAACGATCGGGTGCTAAGCTAATGAAATGGGTCATGTCAATCAGATCATTCAACTAATGATGTGACCTCGTTAATCAAATAACAACTCTTTTGTCCATGGTTAGGAAACATAACCATCTTTGATTAACGAGCTAGTCAAGTAGAGGCATACTAGTGACACTCTGTTTGTCTATGTATTCACACATGTATTATGTTTCCGGTTAATACAATTCTAGCATGAATAATAAACATTTATCATGATATAAGGAAATAAATAATAACTTTATTATTGTCTCTAGGGCATATTTCCTTCAAACAGTTCACCATCATATGTCTTTGTGAAGAGAGTGGGATCCAGGGAACCAGGTATGAAGCCTTTGCTCTTCAGGAAGTATTTGAGTGTATCATACCAGGCCCGAGGGGCTTGTTTGAGGCCATATAGTGCCTTTTTGAGCTTGTAAACCATGCGAGGATGTTTTGGATCTTCAAACCCAGGTGGTTGTGCAACATACACTTCTTCAATTTTGCCGTTGAGGAAGGCACTTTTTACATCCATTTGATACAGAATTATGTTGTGATGATTTGCATAGGCCAGCAGTATACGGATGGCTTCAAGTCTGGCAACAGGAGCAAATGTTTCATCGAAGTCAATGCCTTCCACTTGAGTATATCCTTGAGCAACGAGACGAGCCTTGTTTCTGACGACTTGGCCATGCTCATCTTGCTTGTTGCGATATATCCATTTGGTGCCTATTATGTTACTTCCGTGGATCAGGACGCTTAACCAACTCCCATACATTGTTCAGCTCAAATTGTTGAAGCTCTTCTTGCATAGCTTGAATCCATTCAGGTTCCATAAAGGCTTCATCAATTTTCTTGGGTTCTGTGATTGAAACGAATGCGAAGTGTCCGCAGAAGTTTGCCAGTTGAGTTGCCCTTGAACGAGTCAGTGGACCAGGTGCATTGATGCTATCAATTATTCTGTCAATCTGCACTTCATTGGCAACACGAGGATGTAGGGGTCGAAGACTTTGCTCTTGCTGATCTACGTTGTCATGGGGAGGAATGTCTTCAGGCTGAGCATTGTCTTCATGTGGATCAGGTGCTGAGATGATAAGTTCCTCTTCAGGTCGAGCTTCAGAAGGTATAATTTCTCCAGTTCCCATTAGCTTGATTGATTCACTGGCTGGAACTTCATCTAGCACATCTGGTAGTTGCTCTCTTTGTGACCCATTGGTCTCATCGAACCGCACATCCACTGTTTCAACCACTTTGTAGTGAAAGAGATTGAAGACTCTGTAGGAGTGCGAATCCTTTCCATATCCAAGCATGAAGCCCTCATGTGCTTTTGGAGCAAATTTTGAGGTGTGGTGAGGGTCCTTGATCCAGCATCTTGATCCAAATACTCTGAAGTAACTGACATTTGGCTTCTTGCCAGTCAGAAGTTCATAAGATGTCTTGTTCAGCAGCTTGTGAAGATATACATGGTTGATAGTATGGCATGCAGTGTCAATGGCTTCAGTCCAGAATTTTCTTGGTGTCTTGTACTCATCCAACATTGTTCTGGCCATCTCAATGAGTGTTCTGTTCTTGCATTCGACGATGCCATTCTGTTGTGGCGTGTATGGAGCTGAGAATTCATGAGTGATGCCCAATGTATCAAGATATGTGTCAAGGCCAGTGTTCTTGAATTCTGTGCCATTGTCACTTATGATGTGATTTATCTTGGCGCCATAATTGTTCATAGCCTGATTTGCGAAGCGTCTGAAGACATCCTGCACTTCAGTCTTGTAAAGGATTATGTGCGCCCAAGTATATCTAGAGTAATCATCAACAATGACGAATCCATAGAGGCAAGCAGTAGTGGAAAAAGTTGAGTAGTGAGTGGGACCGAAGAGATCCATGTGAAGCAGTTCGAAGGGTTGAGTAGTGGTCATGATTGTCTTCGAAGGATGTTTTGCCCTTGTCATCTTCCCAGCTTCACAGGCACCGCATAAGTGATCTTTCTTGAACTTGACGCCCTCGATGCCTATGACATGCTTCTTCTTCGCAAGGGTGTGGAGGTTCCTCATGCCAGCATGCCCAAGTCTTCGATGCCAAAGCCAGCATTCTGAAGCCTTTGCGAGAAGACAAACTGCAAGCTGTGGCCCTGCTGAGAAATCTACCACGTACAAATCATCTTTTCGATACCCTTCAAACACTAGAGACTTGTCAGATTCCATTAGTACCAGACAACGATATTTTCCAAAGATTACAATCATGTTCAAATCGCAAAGCATTGAGACAGACATTAAGTTGAAGCCAAGGGATTCAACAAACATGACTTTATCCATGTGTAGATCCTTTGAGATTGCAACTCTACCTAGACCCAGTACCTTACTTTTACCAGTGTCAGCGAATGTGATGTGGCTCTTGTCAGATGGACGTAAGGTTGAGTCCATAAAGAGACTTCTTTTGCCAGTCATGTGATTTGTACACCCACTGTCAATAATCCATTCTGAAGACTCTGAAGTCACTGGTGTCGTACCCTACAGTGCAGTTAGGGGGATAGGCTTCACGAAGAGTGTTGTGAAGCAAAAACATTTGATGAACCAGTGGATTATGAAAACTTAGATCCAGGTTAGGACAAGTATGGAGAGTAGCATGCGATTCAGGTATGAAATACATAGTGATGCCATTTGGGCATTTGATCTTGCGCCCCACAAGATTTTTAAGGTCCCCAGCAATAGCGTCAGAAGATTTTGGTTTTGTGCTGGAGACCTTTCCCTACAAAAGAGAGTTAAGCTTTCTTAACCACCCACATCTTCAAGGGTGGCTTAGAAGCAATAAGTCTAAGTGCAGCATGTGAAAATTTTGGCTTTGGAGCCCTAGCAAACAGTCTAGCAGGTGGGCAATAGTACTCATAAGAATAGGCAGAATAGTTTTTGGTCATATGAGAATGACGGTTTGAAGAACCGCTCTCATATGCCTGAGCATGGTTTCCCTGCAAAACATTTGTGTTAGTGCAACTCAAATGAGTCCTCTGCCTGTATGAAGCCTTTGGACCATATGAAGCCTTTGGTCTGAGGTTTGTCTTCTTCATGTGAGGTGTCATGAGGACATTCACAGGAAGATTCTCAAGACACGTTTTTGGAACCCAGATCTTCTTCATAGGCGGTTCATTCCTGCAGTTAGTACCAATGTACCTGGCAAATACTTCACCATTCTGATTCTTAAACAGTTTATAGTTGCATCAAAGGATTCATCAATGATAATTGGATTAGCACAAGTGAAGCCAGATAGATTGGATGGATCTGCTGAGGATTCCTTTGCAGCAGCCCATGTGGTTTTGGGGTACTGCTCAGGTTTCCAGTAAGAGCCATCTGCATTAATTTTCCTCACGAACCCAACACCCTCTTTCCTAGGGTTTCGGTTTAGAATCTGCTTCTTGAGGACATCACATAATGTCTGATGTCCTTTGAGACTTTTGTACATCCCTATTTCAAGCAATGTCTTCAACCTAGCATTTTCATCAGCAATAGCAGTGGTATCCTCAGCAGAGGGGTTAGTTACCACTTCAACAGTTGAAGATATTGCAATAGCAATAGCAGTGGAACATTCAGCAACATAAATAGCATTATCACGCTCAATGCATTTAAGGCATGGTGGTTCAAATCCTTCCTGAGCAGAACTGATCTGTTCGGCTCGAAGTGACTCGTTTTCCTTTTGAAGATCTTCATGATCCGCTCTCAACTTCTCAAGATCTTGCTTCTTTTGAAGATAATCATAGGAAAGCTTTTCATGAGTAGTTGAGAGAGTCTCAAGACGATCTTCGAGTTCCTGATACTTAACATGAAGATTTTTTATGTCTTCAATTAAGGATTCAGAACGAGTCATTTCAGCACCCAACAGATCATCGCTTCTGTCTAACAGTTTTTGAATATGTTCCATGGCCTTTTGTTGTTCAGTTGCAATTTTAGCAAGTGTTTTGTAACTGGGTTTTGAATCACAATCAGAGTCATCGTCACTGGATGTTTGATAGTGAGTAGTGCGTGTGTTTACCTTGGCACCACGTGCCATGAAGCAGTAGGTAGGAGTAGAGTCGTCCTTGTCATTTGCATCGGTGTTGGTGATGGAGTCATTCTCTTCAGTGTTGAAGATGGACTTGGCGACGTAGGCTGTAGCCAGACTCGCAATGCCTGAATCAGACTCCTCCTCAGACTCCACCTCTGCCTCCTCAGAAGCGGACTCCTCCTCTGAATCCATTTCCTTGCCAACAAACGCACGAGCCTTGCCAGATGAACTCTTCTTGTGTGATGAAGACTTTGAGGAAGACTTGGACAAAGACTTTGAGTATTTCTTCGTCTTCTTATCGTCAGAGTCATATTCCTTGCTCTTCTTCTTCTTTCTGTTCTCATTGTCCCACTGTGGACATTCATAGATGAAGTGTCCAGTTTTCTTGCACTTGTGACATGTTTTCTTCTTGTAGTCATGAGCAGAAGCTTCATCATTCCTTGAGCTTGATCGTGAAGACTTTCTGAAGCCTTTCTTCTTGGTGAATTTTTGGAACTTCTTCACTAGCATTGCAAGTTCCCTTCCAATGTCTTCAGGATCATCAGAACTGCTGTCAGATTCTTCTTCAGATGAGGACACAACTTTTTCCTTCAAGGCACGAGTTCGCCCATAGTTTGGAACGTAGATGTCTCTTTTCTCAGAAAGCTGAAACTCATGTGTGTTGAGCCTCTCAAGTATGTCAGACGGATCGAGTGTCTTGAAGTCTGGACGTTCTTGAATCATCAGGGCTAGGATGTCAAATGAACTGTCAAGTGATCTTAGCAGCGTCTTGACGATTTCATGTTTGGTGATCTCAGTGGCGCCGAGGGCTTGAAGCTCATTTGTGATGTCAGTGAGCTGGTCAAATGTGTGCTGGACATTCTCATTGTCATTTCGCTTGAAGCGGTTGAAGAGATTGCGAAGAACACTGATTCTCTGATCTCTCTGGGTTGAGATGCCTTCATTGACCTTGGAGAGCCTGTCCCAAACCAGCTTGGATGTCTTCAAGGCACTCACACGGCCATACTGTCCCTTGCTCAGATGACCACAGATAATATTCTTGGCAGTGGAGTCCAGTTGAGTGAACTTCTTAACATCAGCCGCAGTGACACCTTCTCCAGCCTTGGGAATGCCATTTTCGACGACATACCATAGGTCGACGTCAATGGCTTCAAGATGCATGCGCATCTTATTCTTCCAGTAGGGATATTCAGTTCCATCGAACACGGGGCATGCAGCGGAGACTTTAATTATCCCTGCAGTCGACATAGCTAAAACTCCAGGTGGTTAAACCGAATCACACAGAACAAGGGAGCACCTTGCTCTGATACCAATTGAAAGTGCGTTATATCGACTAGAGGGGGGTGAATAGGCGATTTTTATGAAAGTCTTCAAAAGGTGGAAGTTATGAAGACAAACAGAGTGAACAAGCCTATCACTATGCAGCGAAAGTTAGATTACACAACGCAAGCCATGGTCAAGTATACAATATAGTGAAAGCACAGTGACAAACAACTTCAGTGTAATGAAGATCAGGTTGGAAGAAGTTATGAAGCCAAACAGATCATACAGTCAAGTTGTGAAGACAGAAGATAAATCAAGCATGCAATAGCTTCACAATGTGTACTGGTAAGTAAAGGGAGGTGAAGATGAAACCAGTGACACGTTGAAGACAATGATATGTTGGACCAGTTCCAGTTGCTATGACAACTGTACGTCTGGTTGGAGCGGCTAGGTATTTAAACCAAAGGACACACAGTCCCGGACAGCCAGTCCTGAACACGCAGCTCAGGACACCCAGTCCTCACCATTTTCTCCTTGAGCTAAGGTCACACAAACCCCGCCCAATCACTCTGGTAAGTCTTCAAGGTAGACTCCCAAACCTTCACAGACTTCGTTCACCAGCAATCCACAATTCCTCTTTGATGCTCAGAACGCGACGCCTAACCGTCTGGAGGATGCACAGTCCTCAAGTGTAATAAGTCTTCAGATCACTCAGACAAGAAGACTTAAGTGATGCCCAATTACTCTGGCTCTGGGTGGTTAGGGCTTTTCTCCTCACTAAGGATTTTCTCTCAAAGGCTTCGAGGTGGGTTGCTCTCAAACGACAAAAGCCGTGCACTGAAATCTGAGCAGCCAACCGTTTATGGTTTTAGGGGTGGACTATTTATAGCCACTTGGCAACCCTGACCTGATTTGTCCGAAATGACCCTGGGTCACTAAGGAACTGACACGTGTACTAACGGTCGGATTTCGAACTCTCACGGCAACTTTACTTGGGCTGCAAGTAAAGCTGACTTGTCTGACTCTGGACAAGATTTTCTCTCATTGTCTTCACTCGAAGACATAGGATTTGAATTAGGCATCACTTCAGTCATCCTGACTGGTTCTCTTGGACCCCACTTAACAGTACGGTGGTTCCTATGACACAACATGAATAAAGTAAAACTACGAAGGATCTAAGTCTTCGAGTTCCATAGGCTTCATGGGGAGTCTTCATATGTCATTGTCTTTGACATGAATGTCTTCATGAACCACCATTGTCTTCAATGTCTTCGTACATTTTTAGGGGTCATATCTGGTAACTAAACCGAATCAATGAGGGACTTCTACCTGTGTTATCATGCAATTCTCACAAACACATTAGTCCCTCAACTAGGTTTGTCGTCAATACTCCAAAACCAACTAGGGGTGGCACTAGATGCACTTACACCTAGCCATCCCTCTACTCACCCACACCTGCTGTTATTCTCCGACGACAGCAGACGAACCAGTAAACCCTCGTACAGTTGTACTCCCCTCCGCGTGGGAAACAATTGCCAAGTCTTCCCTGCCTCCGTGTCATCCCCTTCCTAGGCCTCGCTGTCGTCCACCGCCCTGGTGCTCTCGGTGCGGCGTGGTCAACATGGTCAAGGAACGACTTCCATCGAACGTGGACTGTACGTGGAGAGGCTGACAGCTGGGTCCACGGCCGCAGCAAGGAAGTGCCTCCTTATTATGCGGAAAATAATGATTCCTCCACCTGATAGCTGGGACCCACCGAACGGCCCACTGTATTTCGTGAAAAAATGTTTCCCCCTGACTGTTGGGACCCACCAGGTACATATTCGCATGCAAGGAAGTGCGTTCGGGCAAAAAAAACCGATTCGCCCCCTGACTGCTGGGACCCACCAGCTACATCTTCGCTGGCAAGGAAGTGCCTGACAGCCGGGACCCACTTGGTCGAAGCGTACGTAGCGTTGTCATTCTGTTCGCGAACGTGTATGTACATACTGGTCGATGTAGAGGTGCGCATGTGTCGTCGTAGAGGCGTGCACGTGGCATGTACACATACGTACAGTGGCCAGGGTGCAAGAAAGAAAATACGGCCACGTATGTGTACATATGGGTGGGGTCTCGAACGCCTACTCACACATACGTACGGCCAGGGCTCGTGTACATTGCTGGGTCAGAACGGAGAAACAACGTCGTCGTCGTGTTCATGGGGAGGCAACGGAATGTGTCGTGTTCATGGGGAGGCAACAGAACGCGTGGGAGCCAACCGGCTGGGTCGGAACGGAATGCGTGGTCATGTTCATCAGGAGGGCTTGGACGGAACAGGCGATGGAAATGAGGCATGGCGTACCACAGAACGGAGGAAACGGACCTCCTACGTTTGGAATGGGGTCCTGTTGATCGGGAGGGATCTGGCGTACCGCAAAAGGGAGGAAACGGACCTCCTATGGTCGAAACTGGGGTCTTGTTGATCGGGAGGGGTGTGGCATACCGCCAAACGAAGGAAACACACTAGTGTTGGAGCGCTACGGTCAAAATGGGGGTCCTGTTCATTGGGAGGGGAGTGGCGTACTGCAAAACGGGACTCCACGGGATACTGTTCATCTCCACCGTCGACCCCCTCTAGCCTCCACGAGCTACTGTTCATCCATCGTCGACATCCTCCAGCCTCCACCTGCGACTGTTCATGCACGGGCTCCTGTTCATCCAGCCTCCACCGCGCGCTACTCCACCAGTTACTGTTCAACCAGCCCTCTCCACGGGCTCCTGTTCAACCACCCCTCCATGGGCTACTGTTCATCCTGCCCTCCACCGTCTACTGTTCATCCTGCCCTCCATGTGGTTGTCCTGTTCATCCAGCCCTCCACGGGGTCCTGTTCATCCAGCCCCAACCGGCTCGATCGATCGGGGTCCTATTCATCCACCCCCACCGGGAACTGTTCATCCAACACCCCCCCCCACAACGTTCACTGTTCATCCAAAGGCAGCATCGATCGGCTTCGGTTAGCAGCAGTAGCGAAGGAATCGCTCGATCGGGTTCAGTTAACAGCCATCGATCGATCGCTCGGGTTCAGTAACGCGTAGCCTGCAGTGCAATCAATCGGGTTCAGTTAGAGCCCAACGCCTCGCTCGGCTTCTACCATGGTTTTTTCCGTCATGTACGGCCCAAAGAATGTCACTCAGCTGCGTCTCCGGCCCGCCCAGGACGAAAAGCCCATTTTCTGTCATGATTTTTTGTCATAGAAGAAGGAGCCCACCACATCTATGATGATACCGGGTTTTGTTAGAATTATCGTCATAGAAGTGTCATATGTATGACAGAAAAAAATTTGTTCGGCCCAAAATGTCATGGATGTGTCTTTTTTTTGTAGTGCCTTCCACAGTACCACCAGCTGCACGAGTTACTCGTTGGTCTACTCAGCTAGCAGCACATTCCCAAGCTTTTAGGTGTCATGTGTGTATCCTGCCAACATGGATGCAGTATAGGAATGACAAAGTCGAAACCCAGTTCAACACCGTCCTCGACCATTTTATCTGTAAGTATGGTTATGTATGGAAACTAGTAATATCATCTTGCTCTGTCCCGTACTTTCTAGGTTGGTGATAATGAGACTCCCATAATTTTCAACAGATCAGGTTCAAATTCGAAAGCAAGATGATGCAACTAGACAATCTTGCACCCATGTTTTCAAGTCTGCTCTGCGACAATATTGGTATAACTTGAGGAAAACTCACTTTGAAGGCAAGGCTAATAGTGAACTTGCCCAAACATCTCCAGTGGAAAATATATCGGATGAATACTGGAGAGGCCTCGTTAAACACTGGTCTGATCCAAAGTATCAGGTACATTATATATATGTGGTCAGATCACATGTTGAAGTCCTATTTACGCATGTGCCTCACAAATCTATCTTCTTGTAGGTGAGCTATTCAAAGAACAAGGCCAACCATACGAAAGTGAAATTCCAATAGACAACAGGATCTCGTAGCTATATTGCACAGTGGGAGGCTCTTGTAATTAGCTGTTCTTTCACTCTTGTCGCTGTACCATATTATCGGATCTATATTGGCTTGTTCCAAATGCAGAGGAAATCCCGCAAGGACCAAAAAGTACCTGAACCAAATGCTGTGGAAATCTTCAAGGACTGTCACACCAGCAAAATGAAGGGCATGACTACACCAGTCAAAGCTCCTGTTGTAAGTCCTTAATCCTCATGCCTTTTGACTACTACTTACTCTGACTTGTGCCTTGAACTGCATGGTTTGCAGCCAATGTCTATTACTCTTTTCCATTTTATACACAATTGTCTTAGTGTATCATTGCACCTTACAAGGTTTAAAAGAGAGCAGTGATGTTCCTTTGATCTTGATCTGTAGTCTAGTTCCATGCTGGAGTTGCCCACACAACGTTACAATTTCCCGTTTGTCTGTTCTCGGTTGTTTTGTGATATGAATGATGTCATACTATACTTAGCGTATTATGAAGTTTGTCTCTTTATCCTTAGCTGTCAATACAATGTGAAGAAATAGACAATACATTAGCCATGATACATGGTCATATGTTTGGAACCTTGTTTTATTATGTACTTTGTAGAAAAATACAACTAATATTTTACATGGGTTCACCAGAACAAGTTCTGTATATAGACCAAAGCTATTTTGTTTGGTTTTAATGCCTCCTTAATATCTTCTGTTCTAGTACTACTAATGTAAAAAAACTCAACTTTTCAGCAAGCTATGGAAAAAATGGTGGAACCGCCACCTTCTAAAGGTGGCGAGGCAACTATAACCGCAATGCCAGCTCTTGCTATAGTGGGTTAGTACCTGTCCACTAATAGTGCCAAAAGCACGTTCCTGTGTAATACTGGGTTTGTTGTTAAGGCAATCTCGTCCAAACTGCGTCATGATCAAGATATGCAAGCTCAAAACAATGTTATATCTACGCTCCAGACGCAAATCCATTCCCTAACATAGACCCTTTGTGAAACAAGGACAAACATTGTTCGATGTCGTCAAGATATGCATGGTTTTGAAACCAGACTATCAGACATTTTCTATATTGTTCAGGAGACTAGGAGAAATGAAGTCGAAGGTTATGGTGCTCCATCGGACAATAGAACATGAAAATGTACTAGTCAGGTCAAATGAACTGAGCTTGTAAACTTCTGGTGGTGCATTTATCTGTCAGACTGTTAAATTTTATGCCAAGCTTTTATTTTATAGTTGTAATTTGTTTTGTTATGATACAAAATTTGTTCTTAACGGGCAGCCACCAGCTGAAGAAAATAGCAAGCCATTTTTGTATAGTGTAGGGTGTTCCTTATATTTGCACTGGTGGCAATCTTTGATGCCCAGTGGAGGTAATATGTGCAATCGCTTTAATAGCCTACCGTTAGTTTCGGGCTTATCTATTTCCTAGTCTTCTTTTTCCCTGGTTTGCTAGTGGCCGGAATAACCATGGGCCATATATGGACCGTGGTAATATTGACCCTGCTACAGGACATAGGATCCATGGTCCTCCTACGGGCCGTCGTTAAATGGGCCTCCAACAGGGTCGTAGAATCAGCGGGCCTTGGGCCGTCGGATAAATGGGTCTACATGGGCCCTAAATAGGCATAATTGATATTGGCCCAGCACAGTAACGGGTCGTTAACAAGCCGGAGGACATCAAAGGCTTAATTCTGTCATAGGCATAATGGGTCGTTCATGGGCCAGAATATCGTACGGGCTGGAAACGACGCAACGGGTTAACAGGCTAGTAACGGGCCGGAAAGGAGCCCAAGAACGTATGGGCCGTCAGTAGGCCGAAAGCTAACATGGGCTGGAAATGGCCCATGTGAATCATGGACCATTAATGGGTACAAAGAAATTTACTGTTCATTATGGGCTAGAGTCACCATGGGCCTCTAAAGGGCCTAGAGATACGAAAGGCCTCATATGGGCTGAAAGACATCGTGGGCCATATATGGGTCGGAAGTGAAACGGGCTAGTGTTATATTCGACGGCCCACATGACGTTGTTGGGCCGATTTCGGGTAGGACCTAATGGGACATGAGTTACTGGGTCGTAAAATGGGTTATTTGCGAAGAGACTATTAACAGGCTTTTCATGGGCCAGCCCGCGAACTTTTTACCAAGTCAAATGGGCTGGCCTTTGTAAGCTAAATGGGCCAGTGGTGGGCCATCGCACATGTCGACATATCATAGGCACCTATCTGACCCATTGACGAGTTGACACTTGTTTCCTCCGGCCAATCACAATATTACATGTGGAAAATTCCCATTGGTCCGGGCTGTTAACGGGTTATTGGATCCAGAACCGGACCCGATTACTTAACGGCGACCAGTTACGGTGGATGTCACATGTCGGTCACCCTTAACGAAAGCACTTCTGTGACGCACAATTTACCGTCATGGAAGTGGACACTTCCATGCTGATAATTTTGGTAATGTCATCGAACACTTCTACGACAACACAGGTATGACTATCTTGATTCTGTCATAAAATCGCCATGGATGTACATGCATGATAGAAAACATTACCTACTATGACAAACATGTATCACCACAGAAGTGTATTATTTTGTAGTGTTTCCTGCCTATCTCCCACATCGTGGGCCACGACGGCATGGTACGACCCACCTTCAGCATCAGCAACTCAAGACCCTCATGAGGGTCCAAACCTCATGAGGTGGACGACGCCAAGATCTCCAGAAGGAGTGGCCTCCTCAGGCTGGCTCCTGAGGAGCGGAGATTCCTATGCAAGCCTCACCTCGTGATGTTTGGATGATGTGATCCATGACGACCAAGGCCAAGCGGGTGCCAGCGGGTGCAGGACAACAGTTTCCTCTTCGGTGCTAAGGAGGCAAGCGCAAGCGCGGAGTCCCAAGGAATAAGCCAAAGGTTTCCATTCTCGTGCACAATACCAACACTGCCAGGACGGCAGGACAGAGGTCATCATCGAGTCCACCGCGGTGTCATGGCGAGAGGCTTTTGCAGGCGAAGACTACTTTTGTCAGGATAACATGTACTGGTTGTCTCCCTTCGAATTTGGCTGTTGTGGGAACCCTTCCCACCTTCATTTTGGGAAGAGGACCAAGGCCACTATAAATAGGACCTAGCCACCACAATAGAGAGGGGACTGGATCGGATTCATTCCATCCTCACCCGCTCACTAGCTCACTCAAGCACAAGAACACGTCTCCTCCTTAGGTCGTTCTTCCATTGTACTAGTTCATCATCAGCCCTCGAGGCCAATCCACCACAAAGCAGGAGTACGGTTTTACACCGCAAGGTGGCCCGAACCTGGGTAAACTGTTGTGTCCCTTTTCCTTCCAGTTCATTGAGCTAGGCCGTGAGATTAGCGAGTAGGCAGATTGGGGAGATTGAGTTCTTCGCACGCACCCCAGTGTTCGAATCTCTTAAGGGTCTGCGAAGCCCGAAATCCGACATTCGACGCGCGAGGTTGGGTGCGTCAGAGATCTGCCTCTCTGCCCGCCGCGCTTCGCTGTTTGGCTCTCATGGCGAGGGCTGCTCAATCGACCGGACCAACGTCTGCTTTAGGGGGAGTCGAGGGCCTCCAAGATTTCACGCCCGCCCTGAGGCAGGTGCAGTGGACGCCCAAGTTCAGGCCGGATCTGACATCCCGATACAACGGCGCGACGGGCCTGCTGGCTTTTCTCCGAGTGTACGAGGAGGCTGCTTGGGCAACCGACGACGAAAGCAAGGTCACGAAAAACTGGCTCCGCATGGCCCTCGCGGGCGTGCCGTGTGCCTGGCTTCTCACCTTGCGAGGGTCTTAGGTGGCTTCCTAGGAGGATTTGCATGGCCTCTTCATCATTCGCCTCACGTGACCTGCGCCTCACGCTGTTGTAGCCCTCCTAGGCGGTTCGCAGGCACCGCCCTCGGATTGCCACATCAAACAATTCTTTCGCAAGGTGGGTGCCGCTCGCGTGCAGCGGGGGGCTCCACCGGGCTGGGAGGCACCTAAGGCCGACCTCACCTTCGACTCGAGGGACCACCCTGCGACCACCGCAGACGTCGGCGCGCTCCTGATGCTCTGCACCCCAACCATCTGCAACGTGGCAGTCACCAAGACCCTCATCGACGGAGGAGCCGGCCTCAATGTACTCTCTGTGGAAGCATTCAGCTTGCTTCATGTGCCCCATGGATGCCTCCGCCCCACCAAGCCTTTCTTCGGAGTCATCAACGGCTCCACCTGCCCCCTGGGGCAGATCCGCCTCCCCATCACCTTCGGCACCCGCGGAAACTACCGCACCGAGCTTATCGACTTCGACATCGCCCACATCAGCCTCTGAGGGAGTCCTGGATTAGGGGGTGTCCGGATGGCCGGACTATACCTTCAGCCGGACTCCAGGACTATGAAGATACAAGATTGAAGACTTCGTCCCGTGTCTGGAAGGGACTTTCCTTGGCATGGAAGGCAAGCTTGGCGATACGGATATTCAGATCTCCTACCATTGCAACCGACTCTATGTAACCCTAACCCTATCTGGTGTCTATATAAACCGGAGGGTTTTAGTCCGTAGGAAAACATACACATCAACAATCATACCATAGGCTAGCTTCTAGGGTTTAGCCTCTCTGATCTCGTGGTAGATCAACTCTTGTACTACCCATATCATCAATATTAATCAAGCAGGACGTAGGGTTTTACCTCCATCGAGAGGGCCCGAACCTGGGTAAAACTTCGTGTCCCCTGCCTCCTGTTACCATCCGACCTAGACACACAGTTCGGGACCCCCTACCCGAGATCCGCCGGTTTTGACACCGACATTGGTGCTTTCATTGAGAGTTCCTCTGTGTCGTCGCCATCAGGAAGGATGCCTTACCCCGTCTTTAAGGATGGCACCATTGCTAAGGGAGCTTCGGTTGTCGGCCAAATCCTCCGGCTAGGTGGTTTTCTTACGACCGCCTGTTCGGCTTCTACGCCGACGTTGACCTCTCGAGCCATTGAAAACAATCTTCATGTCAGTTTGGAACTCGCCGAGCAGTTAGATCCAATGGAGCTTTCCTCCGTAAACGAGCTCTTGGATCGCTTCGCCGCCCTGGGAGTCGCTACGGATTACAACCAGATTGGGCCTAAAACTGATCTGAGAGAGATTTACTCTCCCCAAGTCACCCATCACGTTGCCGTGGTAGAGGGACAGTGCAGCAACCCTTCGTCTATCTTAAGGACTCGCTACGTCCGGATTTCCGATCCCTCCAAGCCGGATACCCGCGGAGGGGAGGATATCACTCAAGACCTGAACTTAGAGTCGGGCGACGGGCTCGATTCATTGGACAACACCCAGGGATCCAAATTTCCGAGTTCAGAAATTCCTCGTGCTCTAAGCCGTAGACCGGGTGAGGCTCCGGATTTAACCCCACCCACCCACCCTAACATATGCGATCTATCCAAAATCAGGCAAGAGCCCAACGAAACAGTACATCATTACTGGGCTAGATTCCTGCTAGTTAAGAGCAGGCTAAGGGACTGCTGCGAGGAAGACGCAATCTTAATCTTCTGCAATAATTGCACGGACAAGGGAATACTCAACGCCATAAGTCGCCGTGATATCACACGCTTCGCTGACTTGGGGTCCATTGTACGAAAGTATTGTGCGGCGGAAAGAGCCTGGAAAACCAAAATAAAATTTTGGGACAATCCGTCCCTAAATACAAACCCAGTCCGAAATAAAAGGGTGCATCATAACCAGACACCCAGGTCAGATACCAAAAAGCAAAAACCCTCTATAGGGCATGGAACCATACTGGAAGGATGGCTTAATGGACCCTGTAAAATTCACAGTACAGAGGACGCCAAACCAACTCATAGCCTTAGAGCACATTGGATACTCCGGCAGGTGGCCAAAATTGGCGAAAACCTCCTAATCCCGGAGGCCACAGAAAGCCACCCCAGAGACACCCATACGGTATTAACAGTCTTCGAGAATTTCGCATCAAATAATATGCGAAAAAGGACACTCCGCAGCCTTGCCGAACTCTATCAATTAGCAACAATAAACCCATGGAGTGACACGGCTATTACCTTTAACGCCAGTGATGAACCTAGATTACGAATAGCCCGAGCACCAGCCGCATTGGTCCACAGCCCAATAGTGGACGGCTTTCATCTTACCAAGGTACTCATGGACGACGGCAGCGGATTGAACCTCATTTATGAGGAAACTCTTCTAAAAATGGAAATAGACTGGAACCGCATTGAGCGAAGCAGCACAACCTTTAGAGGAATAATCCCCAGTCGGGAAGTGCGCTGTACAGGAAAAATCACACTAGATGTGGTGTTCGGCACGCCGGATAATTACAGGTCCGAGGAGATCACGTTCCATGTGGTTCCGTTCAGCAGCGGTTATCATGCTCTGCTAGGGTGGGAAGCGTTTACAATCTTCCAAGCAATACCCCATTACGGGTACATGAAGGTCAAAATTCCCGGGCCTAACGGAATCATCACTCTCGCTAGTGATCCAGACATAGCACTCCGCGCCGAAAACAAGACAGCCGCACTAGCCCTCGAGGCACTATCCGAAGCCCTAGCGGCTGAGGAACTGACTACGCTGCGCTCTACGGTGAATAGGGATGATGTGGTACTCAACAAAAGATCCAAGTCCACCTCCTTTAAACCGGCGGATGAAATAGTCAAATTCCAAGTCCATCCAACGGAGCCAAATAAAACAGCTTCCATCGGGGCACAGTTAAACCCTGATATAGACGCCGCACAACGAGAGTTCCTACGAGAAAACTGGGACATTTTCGCCTCGCACCCTTCAGACATGCCAGGAATCCCACGCAGGCTGGCCGAGCACAGCTTAAATATCCAAACAGGATTCAAACCTGTCAAACATGCTCTTCGGTGTTTCTCCGAACCTAAGAGACAGGCTATGGGAGAGGAGCTAGCAAAGCTATTGGAGGCCGAATTCATCAGAGATATAAAACATTCGGACTGGCTAGCAAACCTGGTGATGGTACCAAAGAAGGACAAATCCTGGCACCTGTGCGTTGATTTTAAAGACCTTAACAAGGCTTGCCTAAAGGATCCCTTCCCCCTCCCCCGCATCGATCAAATTATCGATGCTACCGCAGGACACGATTCGTTGTGTTTCCTCGACGCATATTCAGGCTACCATCAAATCAAGATGGCAGAATCTGACCAATCCACAACGGCATTTCTCACACCATATGACCAATTCTGCTTCAACACAATGCCCTTCGGGCTCAAAAACGCCGGCGCAACATATCAGCGCATGATTCAGACATGTCTGGCAAGCGAGATCGGCAAAAACGGTGGAGGCATATGTAGATGATGTGGTCGTCAAAACAAGACATGTCGAATCTCTAGTAGACAACTTGAGGCTCACATTTGTTAACCTCCGAACATACGACATCAAGCTCAACCCGGAAAAATGCGTTTTCGGCGTTCCAGCCGGAAAGCTCTTGGGATTCATTGTGTCCGGTAGAGGAATCGAAGCAAATCCAGCCAAGATCCGAGCTCTGTTGCAACTGGATAACCCAAAGGACCTCAAACAAATACAAAAGTTAACAAGATGCGTGGCGGCTCTAAGCCGCTTTATCTCCCTCTTGGGAGAAAAGGCCGTACCCCTTTACCGCCTCCTTTGGCGCACCGAACACTTTGAACGGATGGATGCAGCCACGGCCGGACTCAAGGAGATAAAAGCCATACTCGCAACAAACCCAGTCCTGGCCGCCCCAAATATTGGCGAACCAATGCTATTATACACTGCAGCAACACATCAGGTTGTAAGCGCAGTGCTCGTCGTCGAACGAGAAGCGAACGGACACAGATTCCCCCTTCAAAAGCCGGTCTATTATGTGTCCGCTGTCCTCACTCCTTGCAAATCACGGTACCCGCATTATCAAAAGATCGCGTACACGGTATTCATGGCATCCCGGAAGCTACGACACTACTTTCAAGAGTGTTCAATAACAGTAGCCTCAGAAGTACCACTTAACGATATTATAAACAACCGTGACGCAACGGGCCGGATTGCAAAATGGGCCATTGAGCTCCTCCTGTTTGACGTAACTTATAAGCCACGGCGAGCCATCAAGTCGCAAGTCTTGGCCGACTTCGTCGCAGAATGGACGGAGGCCGAACTCCCCAAAGAGCATGGCACATATTCAAATTGGATCATGCACTTCGACGGCCCCAAGATGTTGGCCGGACTGGGGGCTGGCATCGTTTCGACGTCCCCCACAGGAGACACAGTTCAATACGTACTCCAGATTATGTACATGGACTCCAACAATGCAGCCGAATATGAGGCCCGTTTACATGGTCTCCGGATGGCAGTATCCATGGGCATTCAACGCCTAGAGGTGTGCGGGGACTCGAACCTTGCAATATCCCAAATAAATGGAGACTTCAATGCCAAGGATCCAAAAATGGCAGCCTACCGCAACGCCGTCCTAAAAATGTCAGCTCGGTTCGAGGGGCTTGAATTTCACCATATAGCCCGGGAAAACTATCAGGCGGCAGATGTCCTGGCACGCATCGGCGCAAAACGCGATGTAGTCCCCCCCCCCCAACATCTTCTTGGAAAGGCTGTTCAAGCCATCCGTAGTATGGGAAGGGGAGCCGAACAATAACACCCCGGACCCAACCGCACTGCCCAACAGCGAAAATTCTGACACAATCGAAGGCTCTGCCAATGAAATAACACCTTCAACCCACGTAATAATGGCCATCATCGCCCCATGGACAGAACCATTCCTCGCCTACCTCACTAGGCAGGAACTCCCCGAGGACCAAAATGAGGCACGCTGCATAGTGCGGTGATCCAAAGCCTACAGAGTCCACGAGGGAGAGCTTTATAAGAAAAGCACTACCGGAGTCCTTCAAAGGTGCATCTCCGAAGAGGAGGGGCGGAACCTCCTGGCTGAAATTCACGCCGGACTGGGCGGTCATCACGCTGCAGCTCGGTCCCTGGTAAGCAAGGCCTTCCGTACAGGCTTTTATTGGCCGACGGCCCAGGCAGACGCTCAGGACTTAGTCCAACGATGCACCGGTTGCCAGCTCTTTGCAAACCAAAGCCATATGCCACCCACCGCCCTCCGAACTATCCCCATTACTTGGCCCTTCGCGGTCTGGGGGCTTGACATGGTTGGACCCCTTAAAGGCGGAACCCACAAGCAAAAATATTTACTCGTCATGGTGGATAAATTCACCAAATGGATAGAAGCCAAGCCTGTTAAGACGGCCGGATCCAGACCGGTGATAGACTTCATATCCGGGGTCGTACACCGTTCCCCCACAGCATCATCACTGACAACGACACGAACTTCATGGCCGACGAGGTAAAACTCTGGTGCAAAAACATGGGTATCAAGCTCGACTATGCTTCCGTCTATCACCCACAAACTAATGGCTAGGTCGAACGTGCAAATGGTCTTATCATGAGCGGCATTAAACCCAAATTAGTGCAGTCCCTCAAGGAATCTAACACGCATTGGGTAGAGGAGCTCGACTCCGTACTCTGGGGGGCTGCGGACCACGCCAAATCGCACCACCGGATACACACCATTTTTTATGGTGTACGGCATAGAGGCAGTTTTGCCCTGCGACATAATTCATGACTCACCTCGAGTGCGCATGTACGAAGAAAGAGAAGCCGAGCTCTATCGGCAGGACAGCTTAGACGCATTGGAGGAGGAGCGTGACGTGGCAAAAGCCCGTTCCGCATTCTATCAACAGCAGGCTCGAAGATACCAAAGCAGAGAAGTATGGGCCAAAATTACAATGTTGGCGAATTAGTTCCACAACTACCGGACAAGGAAAAGGACAAACTCAAGCCAAAGTGGGAAGGTCCCTTCATAATTGACCAAGTCCTGACTGGTGGAGCGTACCGCCTGCAAGATGCATCGGATAACCGACTCGAGCCGAACCCATGGAACGCAGCTCGTCTACGAAGATTCTACGCCTAGCGCCGGACTCTATGTTCGTCTCCTTCCTCTATCAATTTTTTATATATTTTCTGTCGTCTTGCATTTCTCTTCTTATTCTTCCCTCTCTCTCTTATAGCCCTTAAAGGCTCATAAAGTGACGCGCCATCCGCGGTCATTAAACCTGGGGGCTTCTTTAAACAGAAGCTTATTCATACGGGATTCATGCCCAACACATGTGTCACACTTCCGCATGTACCTTTTATTAACCATTATATGCATCAATATGACTTAAGTTTTGGCCAAACTGGGTTGCCTGGCTCCTGTGCTTACCCGTACGTTCCCGATTGTTTGGCTAGGTGGTAAAGGCAGCACCTCTGCGATTGTTACTGCCGGGTCAGCCGGACGTGTACCTCAGACTGGGTGAAGCCTAAAGCTAGCATTCTTAAGGGAATATTCGGTCGGTGAATTGAAGATGATCTTTTTTATATATATATCTATATGCCCCCAGATGTTTTTCCTGCGTTTCTTTTTGCAGCATGGACATGCACTTTAGGGCATGCCTCCCAGGGAAAGGAACCCCTAATGGAACTATTCTCCCTGGAAGATGTTTCTTACTAACCATGTAATATAACATAACTAGTCGGGCACTTGTCTGTTCACGCACTAATGACCCCTACACCTGGTCTCCATGCATTCCCCGGTTCTTATATAACTGCATGGGAATTCGGACACACTCCAGACCGTCAGGTCCCGAGGCTGAAGCGAAAAGGTCGGCCATGACAAACGATCTACAATCCGGCTAGAAGGCATCATAAATGTCAATTACATTACATAGTCATTTTGACTGATCGTATTCCTCTTCAATACCATCTAATAGGCTGTATAATTTACAGTCCTGCAGGGAATACTTTGCGTCCAACTCTACTTGGCCGTATACTAAGCTTACAGGGGTCTCCTTCCCATCGGGCCCTATAGGACCGACCTCGGCCATGTGGTTGGGGTTAGCCTTTGCGTACCGCGTCTTCACCATGGCCCAGGCCTCCCTAGCACCTTGACGGCAGGCTGATATCTTCCACAATCGGAAGCGCCGCCGTGCTCCTTTTAGCTTCTCCGCAAGCTCTCCAAGACCTTCGGGCATGGAGACGGATGGCCACAGGGCCTGGGCGACGCCTCGCATCGCCTGCCGAACTCGATCGAGCAGTTGCGAGAGCTCGGGAAGAAGGTCACCCGTAGAACTGGGCATCTCCTCTGTAGGACGACCTGTCAGCACACCTACAGGCATTGCTCTGTTAGTTGACTTCCTCGCCGAACTTTCTTTCAAAAGGTTCGTTCAAGCACTTACTAAATATGCCGCGCCGAAGCCGCTGCTTCTCCTTCACGGAGTCTAACAGCTGGGCACAAACATCTTTCAGCTCGACGCCCAGCTTGGTGTTGGCATCTCGGAGATCGTTCTTCTCCCCCATCACCATTAGCAGCACCCTCTCACCAGCCTTTAGCTGGCATAGGAGGTGTTGCCTTTCCGGATCTAATCCGGTGCCATCTGCAATTTCATTTGTCAGACTCGCACCAAAGCCGTGCTTCACAAAATACTTATCTTTCGAAGTGTATATTACCAGAGGGGGCCTCCTTAGGCTCCCCTGCCGCGGCTAGTGCGGCCTCAAGTTGGGCTTGGCACTCTTCCAGCTCCTTGGATAGTAGGGAATTCTTTTATGTAAGAACCTTCATAAAATGATCCTTAAATCAGTTATCTTAACTGTTTCAAGTCTCGGGGGCTACTGGTATATATAATTACCAAAATTTTCTTACCCGTATGTCTTTTACATATTGCTCCGTGGCTCTTGTTAGACCATTTTGAGCGGCACGGAGGTGCGCATCTCCCGACTTAAAGGCATCTAACGCCTCTTGGGAGAAACACGCATCGCGAAGAACTGTCCGGCGACGCTTATGCTTCATGGCACTCTCCACCATAGAGTTGGTGGCAGACAACCTGTCCACATCCTCCGTCGAAGGAGCGTCTGGTGCGCACCTTGTGTTCGGCCCCGCTTCTGGGCCAGGCCTTGGAGCCTGGCTGGTGGAGGCGCGATTGGCGGTCTCTCCGAATATAGTTCGGCGAGGTCTCTTTGTCCTAAAGAGAGCTAAAGTGTTAATATGCCCTGAAGGTACGACACCTCGTATAAGGGGATGCGCCATACCTTTGCGCTGACGCCCCGGTCCGGACTGCGCCTCTTTTTGCCCACGGGGCCCTGCGGCCCCTCGTTGGCTTGTCGCCGTAGGTTCGGCCTCCTGTTTCTAGGAGGCCGGGATTAGCCCTGGATAATCGGCCATAATGGCCACCAGGGCGTTGTCCTTGCTCAATTGATGGAACACTCCATCAATCAGATCCACCGAAAGCTCCGGATCCTCTTGCGAGTCCGGGTCAAGGGACCGTCCTGGGTCCTCGGGTTGTGGAGGAGGGCTGTTCATTTTTTAACAGCCTGGCACAGTTCCTGCATCGAAATCACTAAGATTAAATATTTAACAATAGGGATATAAAACGGATGGGCAAAATGTGATCACTCACCCAGCTTGGAGGATTGTACATGGAAAATCCACCCTTTGGGTCAACGCGGGGAAAATCCTCCTCTTCTCCCTTGTACAAAGCGGACAGGGTCTTTATTAGAGCCGCAGCCGAATCCGGCCCCTTACGGCCGTAGCGGGTGGTGTCATCCTCCCCGTTGAAATCCCACATGGGGTGGCCTCTATACTGTAGCGGTTGCACCCCTCGCATGATGCATGCGGCCATGACCCCGATCATGGTTAGTCCAGAATGAGCTAACAATCTGTCACTTTCACTTTCACTTTCACCATGACCCCGATCCGGCCCGTCAGGTAAACAACGTCCCTATCACTTTCCCTCTGAGGGCTCCGTGGGTGCCAGCTTAGGCGCTTCTTTAAGGGAGCATTGTTGAATTCAGGGAGGTCGATCCGGACAGGATCCGGCAGCGGGACGTCTTCTATGTAAAACCATTCCGAGGGCTAGTCTTCGGACGCCTTCTTTGGGGTTCCGGACAGATAGCCGGTCCCGGCGATGCGCCATACTTCGGCTCTGCCCACTTGATACATAGACCCCTTCTTGGAACGGGGCACAAGGCAAAATAGCTCTCTCCACAGTCCGAAATGAGCTTCAACACCCAAGAACAGCTCACAGAGGGCTACAAAGCCGGCAATATGCAGTACTGAGGCAGGCGTGAGATGATGCAGCTGGAGGCCGTAGAACTCCAGCAACCCCCGGAGAAATGGATGGATTGGAAATCCGAGCCCCCTAATTAAATAAGGGACGAGGCACACCCGCTCTCCTTTGGAGGGATTAGGGGCACTCTCTGCTTGCTCTCCGCCGTTGTAAACGGCAAGACCGGCTCGAACAGGGATCATATAGGCCGGGGGGAGAAATCCCTTGGTCTGGAGCGTCACTAACTCGCTATGAGGGATGGAGTATCTTTCCCAATATCCAGGCTTAGGGCTGGAAGGGCGGGAGGAGGAGTCGCGACGGCTGGCCATGGTGGAATGGATCTTTGTTGAATGCGCTCTGATGAACACTCGCGAAGGGGGAGGTGTGGTTTGGATCTAAATCCTCATCTCCTTAAATAGGTTAGCTTGTTTACGCGGCTGGGGGTGTGAATGTGAAAATACCCAGACCTTTCATATTCGTTTGACACGTGGGGAGCAGCCATTATTGGGCGCCAAAGCCAAGGAGCGCAACAGTACAAGAAACTGGACTTTATTCAATAGGTACACGGAATTTGGAGGAGAACCCGCCTGGCAATGCCGAAGACGATCTGCGTGCCGGACTCATCGTCATTGAAGCCTGGTTCGGGGGCTACTGAGGGAGTCCTGGATTAGGGGGTGTCCGGATTGCCGAACCATACCTTCAGCCGGACTCCAGGACTATGAAGATACAAGATTGAAGACTTCGTCCCGTGTCCGGAAGGGACTTTCCTTGGCGTGGAAGGCAAGCTTGGCAATACGAATATTCAGATCTCCTACCATTGTAACCGACTCTATGTAACCCTAACCCTATCCGGTGTCTATATAAACCGGAGGGTTTTAGTCCGTAGGACAACATACACATCAACAATCATACCATAGGCTAGCTTCTAGGGTTTAGCCTCTCTGATCTTGTGGTAGATCAACTCTTGTACTACCCATATCATCAATATTAATCAAGCATGACGTAGGGTTTTACCTCCATCGAGAGGGCCTGAACCTGGGTAAAACTTCGTGTCCCCTGCCTCCTGTTACCATCTGGCCTAGACGCATAGTTCGGGACCCCCTACCCGAGATCCGCCAGTTTTGACACCGACAGCCTCCCATACAACGCCATCCTGGGGTACCCAGCCTTGGCCAAGTTCATGGTGGCAACTCACCCTGCCTACAACCTCATGAAGATGCAAGGAAGTAGTGGCATCCTCACCCTCACCATAGCAGGGGACACCAAGAAGGCATTGTTGGCCCTCATGCTTGCCTTCAGGGTATTGGCGGTAGCGTGACCGAGCGAGGAGGGAGCACTGGAGGCTCCGGGGGCTGCACCAACAAAGAAGAAGCAATCATTCTGTCATGATCGTGCCGAGACGAAGCAGGTGCTGGTTGATGAAGATGGGGCATCGGATCACCACCTTCACCGTAGGCGCCGACCTCCCTCCAGATCAAGAAGAGGAGTTGGTCAGCTTCTTACACACAAACAAAGATGTGTTCGCATGGGAACCCAGGATCTGGTTGGGATCCCGAGAGGAATAATCGAGCACCACCTGAAGGTGTGCCCTAATGTACGCCCGGTGAAGTAGAAGGCGCAGCGGCAGTCCATAGAGAAGCAGTCGTTCATCGTCCAAGAGACCCGCAAGCTACAAGAGGCTGGCGTCATTCGGGAGGTGAGATATCCAGAGTGGCTGGCGAACCCCGTTGTCGTCCCCAAGAAAGGTGGGAAGAGCTCATGTGCGTAGATTTCACCAACCTCAACAAGGCTTGCCCTCAAGACCCCTTTCCGCTCTCGTGAATTGATCAGATCATCGATTCCACTGCCGAGTGCGACCTGCTGTACTTCCTGGATGCGTTCTCGGGCTATAACCAAATCAAGATGGTGGTGGAGGATGTTGAGAATACAGCCTTCTTGACCCCATGTGGGGTGTACTGCTACACCTGCATGCCATTCGGGCTGCGCAATACTGGAGCAGCCTTCTAGCGGCTGATGCACATAGCTCTAGGCCGGCAGCTCGGGAGGAACGCCGAGGCGTACGTCGGCCACATAGTGGTGAAATCTCAGGAGGCAAGGACCCTTATTGAAGACCTGGAGGAGACGTTTGTCAGCCTGCGTAAAGTAAATACGCGACTTAATCCAGAGAAGTGCGTGTTTATCGTCCCCTCCGGCAAGTTACTGGTTTTTGGCTGTCGCACAGGGGGATCGAGGCCAACCCGTAGAAGGTCAAGGCAATAGAAAGGATGAGCCTACCACAAACCCTCAAGCAGATGCAAAAGCTGGCGGGCTATGTGACCTCATTGGGGCGTTTCATCTCCAAGAAGGGAGAATGCGCCCTCCCATTCTTCAAGCTCATGAAAAAGAAAGGACCTTTCGAGTGGACTCCGGAGGCTGACGCATTGTTCCAACACCTCAAGAGGTTCCTCGCCAGCCTGCCGGTTATGGTAGCACGATGTCCCCTTGAGCCCTTGGTGCCATACCTGGCCACCACACCTCACAATGCCAGCGCAGTGTTGGTTGCGGTCCGAGTGGAGTGCTCGGCCAAGGGCTCGCGGAGCAACGCACCGCATCTGGTCAAGACGCCGCAGCTTCAGGATGGCGCTCCTGAGGCCACGGGTGCCCCAATAGATGACCAAGTTCCCCAGGAGATGCTCCTGAGGCCTCGACTGCCTCAACGAATGACCAAGCTCCTGAGGCTATCCGACCCCAGGAGGTACAAGACCCCGCCGACACTTCCGCCCTCATCGAACACCCAGTGTACTTCTTTAGCACGGTGCTGCCCGATGTGCGGGCATGCTACCCCATGTCGCAGAATCTCTCGCTCGCGCTTCTCGTCGCCTCCTGAAAGCTGCACCACTACTTCCAAGCCTTCCCTATCAAAGTTGTCTCGGCTTACCCATTGGAGAGAGTACTCCGGAGCCCCAATGCTGTGGGGAGAGTTGCCGAATGAAACATCAAAATCCAGGCATTCCAGTTGGAGTTCAGCACCACCAGAGTCATCAAGGGCATGGCACTCGCCAACTTCATGGTGGAATGGATTGACATCCCCAGCCCAGAAGTGGGCGAGGATCATCCCCTCTCGCCGGGAAGTGAGGCCCCGGACGGTTGGGTCATGTACTTCGAAGTCGCATTCGCGCGTCAGGGCACGGGGACTGGAGCCGTGCTCATCTCGCCTACCCAGGACAAGCTCGACTATGTTGTGCAGCTTTGCTTCCAGCAGGGCGAGAAGGTCTCCAACAACATCACAGAGTACGAAGGCCTGATCGCTGGCCTCAAGGACACGGCCGCTTTGGGAGTGAGGCGCCTCACCATCAAGGGTGACTCCCAGCTCCTTGTCAACTTCTCCAACAAAGCATACAAGCTGAAGGACGATCACATGGAGGCATACCTTAAGGAGGTACGCAACTTTGAGAAACAATTCTTGGGCCTGGAGTTGCAGCACGTACCGCGTGGCATGAACAAGGAGGCAGACGACATCGCCAAGAGGGTATCCCGACGCTTGCCTTAGGAGCCTAGCATCTTTGAGGAGCGGCTCTTCAAGCCATCGGCGGTCCCACCCACCATTGGACCAGCATTGCCTCAGGAGCTCCCCTAGCACCCCTCTGGGGCGCCCCTAATTGCGGTCCAACCTTGGGAGCCCGCCTCCTCCTCGCGCTCGAGCCTTAGGAGGGGAGCTAGATAGAGGATTTCAAGGCGTACCCCTCCCCCAGCACCCCTCTCGGGCGCCCCTGATTACCGGAGAAGGAGGAAGACGTAGAGCATGGGGCTCGCCAGGCCACTGCATACTGCATCTAGGATGGTGTGCTTTACCAGAAACGGCCAAACGATGTTTCTCTGTGATGCATCTCCAGGGAGCAGGGATGCGAGCTATTGGCAGACCTACATGGCAGGGACTGTGGGCATCATTCTACATCGTGCCCCTCGTGGGCAGGGCGTTTCGCAGTGGACTCTACTAGCCCATGACACTCAATGACGCCACCGAGCTGGTAAGATCATGTGAAGCCTACCAATTCCACACGAAATAGATAAACCAGCTCGCTCAGGGTCTCCAAACCATCCCGCTCTCGTAGCCGTTTGCGATCTGGGGGCTGGACATCTTGGGCCCGTTTCCTCGAGTGCCCGGGGGATACCTATACCTCTACGTCGCCATCGACAAGTTCACCAAGTGGGCAGAAGTGGAAGCCATCCGAACCATCCCACCTGGCTCAGCAATCAAGTTCATCAAGGGCCTCGTGAGCCTGTTTAGGGTTCCTAATCGCATCATCACTAACAACGGCTAATTGTTCACTAGCAACCTTTTCAAAACTATTGTGCAAATCTTGGAACGAAGATATGCTACGCCTCAATATCACACCCCAGGAGCAATGGTCAGGCCGAGCGTGCCAATGTGTAGGTCCTGAGGGGACTCAAGGCAAGAACCTTCTATAAAAAGCTCTTGGCCTATGGGAGGGGCTAGCTCGACGAGCTCTAGTCCGTGCTGTGGTCCATCCGCACCATCGCGACCAAGCCAACATGCGGGACTCCATTCTTCCTTGTCTATGGAGCATAAATGGTTCTCCCTCATGAGGTCAGGCATTGCTCTGCGTGGGTCTTTGCGTTTGATGAGGCACGCCAGGACGCCTCGCGGGGGATGGACCTCGTGCTGGGGGAGGATCGCCGCGGCAAAGGCTCGCTCCGAGTGGCAAGGTTCCAGCAAGCGCTGTGGCAGTACCACTGTCGTAGCGTCTGCTCTAGGACGCTCGAAGTGGGTGATATCGTCCTAAGGCGGGTGCTCTCCACGGAAGGGCTGCACAAGCTCTCGCCCATGTGGGAGGGCCCGTTCAGGATTGCCCGTGTCTCCAGGCCTGGCGCCGCGCTCCTAGAGACATAGGACGGGATCCCCATCTAGAATGCCTGGAACATCCAGCACCTCGTGAGGTCTACCCATGAAGCAAGGCCCAGTGCCTGTGAAGGTCTCCGCTCGTGACACTCTCACATAATAATGAGCAGGCCTGTACACACCCCGGAGTCTCCTAAGTTCCGCGCGTGGGCCTCACGGGGCCTCCCACCCACGTCCTAGGGGCAACACTTAGCTCCACACTGGTGAGAAGACTAGTCTAGGTGCCGGACGCGACTATTCTTTTGCTTGCTTTCTATAGCTGGTTTGCAACTTCTTAATGGAATTTGGAGTTTTCGTGTTTATTGTTCGCCAGGGTTGGATTTTTTTTCTCCTCTTACTTTGGTCGCGTCTCAGTCTTGACCCAGGAAGAGTGGCAGTTGCCCGACGATCCTGCTCGCGCATCTCGCCCGCGGGGGCTAGGCAGGTGTGTGCGTTTGGGTTCGCCCGCACCGCCAACACACCTCGCCAAAGCCTCGTTGCTCTAGAGCTTCGGCTTCCTTAATACTCGTGAGACGCTCTTGAATGAGCTCATGGACCTACGCACCCCTTTAAGTCTGTGCCTCCGGGCAGCGTGACACGGTGTACTAGCCCCAACTGACCCTCGTACGGGGGCTGGCGCGAGGAAGAATGAAGCGTCCCGTCAAGATTTCTAACCACATTGCAGCTTTGCAAATGCCTCCAAAGGCCCGACGGCTCCGGAGTCATCAGGAAGGGAGCCCGCCAGATGCTGCTGGAAGGGCACACCTCGCGAGGAAGGAAACTACCGCAAGTACGCCAAGCTAACTTACTCTAATCGCACCTACTCAGAACATGGATATCACGACACAATATCAAAATAACAAACATAGCATAGTGGCATAAGTGCCATGGTTCATTACATACCCCAGCGGGGCCCTCTACTTTCTTCAAAATGCAGGAAAAAGGAAAGGTTAAACAAAAGCAAGCCGCACGACCACAGCAGCTCCCGAGGCTAGGCTCCAGCAACGCCCGGGGCTCAGCCCGAGCCTTCCTCCCGCTTCACCGGAGCATGGCGGCGAGATGGCCCATCGCCTTCCCTGATCTGAGCTCGGCAGCGGGGTGGTTGATCATAGCCACCGCTGCTCGAGCTCTCGCCGGAGGAGGAGCCGCCGTCGCTGGGGGTGGCGCGGCCATCGCCAAGGGCAAGCTCACCCCCATCATCGGCGCGGCTGCCGTCAAGGCCAAGCTCATCGTCGCTGCTGCCATCATCAGGGCAGCACCCCGCGTGGCGGCCGTCTTCCCCAAACACCCTCACATAGAGGGTTGCGAGGCCATCATACTTGAAGTGGAGGGTGCACCTCCCGCTCAGACCTCGAGCGTGGGAGAACGCCTGCCAACCACGGGTCAACGCCATGTTGCCAGTGGCGGTGACCTTGACCCCGGCCCACGAGGCCCTGTTGCAGCAGCCGTGCAGCCAGAGGCCGTCAAACCCCGTGGTTGGTAGCTCACCCATGAAGAAGCGCGGAAGCGGGATCCAGGTGCCGGCGGGCCTCTCCGACCACACGACAAACACCGGGAAGGTGTCCGCGGAGTGGAAGCGCGGCCGAGGAGGCCGGATGACCATGGCGCGCCTTCCCCCATCGCAGGAGCTGCCTCGTCCTCAGCATCTCCCACCGCAAGGAGAAGCGCCGCCACGACCGCCGGAGGCAGCGCCCGCTCTTGGAGTGGTATGCTTGCTCCCCAGGGGGGCCACCCCTGGGGTCGCAGCGTACTTGCGGGGATGTCCACGGCCCCTCTTGGGCGGAGGCGAATCCGGTCCCTCCTTGGGGGCCTTCCCCTTCTCCGCGGCGGAGAACTTCCTCGTCGGCGCCATGGATGCTGCGACAAGACCATGAGGCAAATAAGAAGGAGTAGGCTGCGAGAAGATGGATATGAGCAAAGGGGGCTCCGCCCCTCCCCTCATTTATAACCGATGGGAGGCCAACCGTCGGCATCCATGATCCCACACAATGATGATTATTCTCTGCATCCGTCAGGCTCTTGTCAAGTCGACCGGCTGCTGAGGCAGCATGAGGAAGCGGAGACGACCACATCCAATCAATTGCCACGCGTCGACCAAGGCCGAAGGTGGTTAGGGCCCTTGGCGCTTCGCCCTTGCCCTTTAGCTTTGCCTCGAAGTCAGGTTCGAGCGCGCCTTGGGCCTGAGGGATACCGTCGACGTTCTGGCAACAAGGGTACCCAGACTTGCCTACCTACGGCCCACAGCGTGGCTCCATCGGCGACCTGGTACAGCCCACCTTCAGCATCAGCAACTCAAGACCCCCGTGAGGGGCCAAGCCTCACGAGGAGGATGACGCCAAGACCTCCAGAAGGAGCGGTCTCCTTAGGCTGGCTCCTGAGAAGCGGAGATTCCTATGCAAGCCCCACCTCACATGGTTTGGATGATGTGAGCCATGATGACCAAGGCCAGGTGGGCGCCAGCCAGCGCAGGACAACAGTTTCCTCTTTAGTGCTAAGGAGGCAAGCACGGGCGCAAAGTCCCGAGGAATTAGATAAAAGTTTCCATTCTCGTGCAACAACACCAAGACCGCCAGGACGATAGGACGGAGGTCATCACCGAGCCCACCGCGGTGTCATGACCAGAGGCTTTTGCAGGCGAATCCTACTTTTGTCAGGATAATATGTACTAGTAGTCTCCCTTCGGATTTGGCCATTGTGGGAACCCTTCTCACCTTCATTTTCAAAAGTGTACCAAGGCCACTATAAATAGGACCTAGCCACCACCATAGAGAAGGGACTGGATCAGATCCATTCCATCCTCACTAGCTCACAAGCTCACTCGAGCACAAGAACACGCCTCCTCCTGAGGTCGTTCTTCCACTGTACTAGTTCATCATCAGCCCTCGAGGCCAATCCACCACAAAGCAAGAGTAGGGTTTTACACCACAAGGTGGCCCGAACCTGGGTAAACTGATGTGTCCCTTTTCCTCCCAGTTCATCGAGCTAGGCCGTGAGACTAGCGAGTAGGCAGATTGGGGAGGTTGAGTTCTTCACACGCACCGCAGAGTTTGAACCTCTCAAGAGTCTGTGGAGCCCGAAATCTGACAACCTCTTGCTGGGCACAACCCCTGTTGTGTTGCGCCCTTACCGCTACCCCAGTTGTAGAAGGACGAGCTGGAGCGGCAGTGCGCAGTCATGCTCGCCTTGCGCATCATCCGGATCTCTACCTCGCTATTTTCGGCGCCGGTCCTCCTCGTCCCAAAGACGGACATCACATGGTGTTTCTGCATCGACTACCATGCTCTTAACGCCCAAACGCTCAAGGATAAATTTCCCATTCCAGTCGTCGACGAGCTCCTGGACGACCTAGATAGGGCATGCTTCTTCACCAAGCTCGACCTCCATTCCGGCTACCACCAGGTGTAGATGCACCCGGATGATGTCGCGAAGACGATGTTTTGGACTCATCACAGCCACTCATCACAGCGACACCCTTTGGTCTCTTCAACGCCCCTGTGACCTTTCAGGCCTTGATGAACGATGTTCTCTGCCCCTACTTGCGCCGGTTTGTGCTCGTTTTCTTTGATGACATTCTTATCTACAGTGCCTCATGGGCGGAGCACCTTCAGCATGTCGCCATCGTCTTCAACGAGCCTCGAGTGCATCATCTTCACCTCAAGCGGTCAAAGTGCTCTTTCGGCACGCCTACCTCGTCCACGTCATCTCGGACGAGGGTGTTGCTATGGATGCCGACAAGGTCGCGGCTGTCGCATCCTAGCCGACGTCGCACTCGTTGTGGGCACTACGAGGCTTCCTGGGCCTTGTGGGGTACTACCGGAAATTCATTCGGGAGTTTGCCCTCATCGCATCCCCGCTCATGCGCCTGCTGCACCGCAACGCCTTCGCCTGGGATGTCGAGGCGTTTGAGGGCCTCAAGCAGGCTCTCACTATGGGTCCGGTACTCTAGATGCCCGACTTTTACATGTTGTTCATGGTGGACTACGAAACCTCGGGCGTGGGCTTTGGTTCCATCCTTCATCAAGGCGACGGGTCGCTTGCGCTCTTCAGCAGGCCCTTCGCCGCGTGCCATCATAAGCTTGCAGCCTATGAGAGGGAGCTCATTGGCATGGTGCTGGCCGTGGGCTAGTGGCAGCCGTATCTCTGGGGGAGGCCGTTCCGTATCCGCACGGATCACTATAGCCTCAAGTTCTTATTGGACCAGAGGCTATCCACTGTGTCGCAGCATCAGTGGATCAGTAAACTCTTCGGCTTCGACTTCACTTTTGAGTATCGCCCGGGCGCCTAAACACCATGGCCGATGCCCTGTCCCGCTGCGACGCTGACCCCGACTCGGACGCCATCGACCATGCGGGGGCGGCCCTCTGCATCCATTCATGGCCCTCCTTCGCCCTCATTGACGACATCCGTCAGGCCACCGCAGAAGCTATGGACACTCAGCTCCTTCGGCAGCGCCTCGATGCTATCGACTTGGAGGAGCCATGGCGCGTGGCGGATGGCTTTCTCCTGCACGGGCGCCGGCTTTTCGTGCCGGATCACAGCGACCTCAATCACCAGGTCCTACTGCTGGCCCACTCAGCCGGCCACAGGGGTGTGCAGAAGACCCTCCACCGTCTCCGCGCTGACTTCTACGTCCCCGGCAACCGGGCCCTAGTACGGAATTGGGTGCGGTCTTGCCTAACATGTCAGCACAACAAGACGGAGACGCTGCGACCGGCCAGGCTGCTCCAGCCATTAGAGGTGCCCTCTCAGGTGTGGGCCAACATCTCCAAGTTCTTCATCAAGGGCCTACCAAAAGTGGGAGGCAAGTACGTCATCCATATGGTGGTCAACCGCTTCTCCAAGTACGCGCACTTCATCGCGCTCGGCCATCCCTACACGTTCGCCTTCTCTTCCAGATGGCGGGCGTGAAGCTGCCCCTGAGTACGGCCTTCCATCCTCAGACGGACGGTCAATCTGAGCTGGTCAACAAGGTGATTGCCATGTATTTGCATTGTGTTATAGGTGATCGCCCCCGGGCTTGGGTGGAATGGCTCGCGTGGGCGGAGTACTGCTACAACACTTCATATCACTCCGCCCTGCACACCATGCCTTTTGAGGTGGTCTATGGCCGACCGCCCCTGCCCATCCTTCTGGTTGACCCTGAGACGGCGAGAACGAAAGCGGCTGACAACCTTCTTCGCAGCCAGGATGAGATGCCTGCGGAGGTGCGCCAGCGACTTCTACAGGCCCAGCAGCTGTCCAAGCACTACTACGACACCCACCACCGCGAGGCGAAATTTGCAGTGGGCGGCTGGGTGTGGCTGCACCTCCGTCACCGCTCCACATAGTCCCTCGACCCGCGCACAAAGCGCACGCTGGTTCCTCGCTACGCCGGACCATTTTCTATGCTGGAGAGCATCGAAAAGGTGGCCTACTCCCTTCAGCTTCCGACCGGTGCCCACATCCATGACATCTTCCATGTGGGGTTGCTGGTGCTTACTCCGACATCCGACGGGCGCTTTCTTCCAGGACCGGCAAAGGTGTTGTAGGTCCAGCAGCATCGCGGGGTGTGGCACTTGTTGATCCAGTGGCAAGGCCTTCCTGAGGAGGACGCTACTTGGAAGTATCTTTACGAGTTCCGCCAACACTTTCCAGACTTCCAGCTCAAGGGCGAGCTGTTCACGCAGGCGGGGAGAGATGTTATGACCGGCGTCACTTATAGTTGGAGGAGGCCCGTTGGGCGCATCTAATTAGGGGCTTAGCCCAAATTATCTTATTTTTATTAGCATATAAATAGATGTAAGGATACCTTTTCAAATTAAGCAATAAGTCATTACTATTTGCCGGCTCCCCTTAGGAGCTGGAACCCTAAACCCTAGCCGCCCTCCCTCTCAGCCGCCACCTCCTCCTGCGTTACTACGGCACCGATGGGCCACCTGCCGCACGCTCCTTCTCGCCAATCAGCCTCTCACCCCTACAACCTACGGTCCAGGCCAAGTAGGACCCTAGCTCCTACCAGTTATCATCTGGGGTTTCAAGATATACGTTGGGAAGTGTAGTATCACCTAGGAAGTGAAGGGGCCTTGTACGGCCCATGGGCTAGCGGCAAAACTAAAAGTCAAGGGCCACTAATACTAGTAGGGATTACGTCCTTTGCACGCATGGAACTATGTGATTACTTCTATGCATTTAATTTGTTAGTGAATTTCCAAAAGAAAAAAGAAACATATATTTTTGAAAGGATGGCAAGCATGACATAGGTTGATCAGTGATCTGACATTGAGCGATGACGCAATGTAGACTGGATTGGACTTTGGCTGGAGGTGCTCAACTATCTGGTTTAGCCACGCGTGCTCATGTGTGTCTGGCACCGGGAGACCAGAGTCCAAAGAGCGGAGTTCTTCGGTGTCAGAGTCTGTGTCGCTCGCGACTCACAAGTTCACGATCAGATTGATGGGCCCCGATGGAATGACTCACAACTTCACAAATGTATCGATGGAACCAACATATATGCAGAGTGTGAGGTGCTAATATCTACCATAAACATGTCTTGGAAAAGCGCGGATGCTCGGATGATTCCTCAAGTTCTTGTCGACCCGCTGCAAAATATTTTAATCTGTCGGTGTTTGCCTTGCACTTTACTTGTTTTTTAGGGGACACTTTACTTGTTTCAGTGTTGCAGCAAATTCTCTAATCGAATAAAAGTAGCTTATATTGGCACTTTTCTAGGGAGTACTCTTCTCTGAAAGAAGCACCAATCGAATTTTCTTTATTTGTACACATGCTCACAACTTTTTTTTAGTTCCAGAGCTTTTTAGGCTGATTGGCGTAGTACTCTGAGATTCGGAGTACTACCCAATACTTACCCGTATGATTTTCATTAGCCGTGACATTGATTGTAAGCACGAGCAGATGGAAGATTAGGTTAGTGCGAAGCTTACCTTAAACCCTAACACCTCCGTTGAAATGAGGCGAGCGGCGAGGGAACCGTGGAGAACGGCGGGGAAGCGACGTCGTGCCATCCGACCTCCTGTGGCTCGGCTGGCATTGTACCCTCACAAATGGCACACCGTACTCGATCGATTTGTTATTCTCTAGATGCTCGACCTTCAATTTGTACGGCCACCACCTCCGCCTGACTTTCACCTCGGGTGAATCTATCTGCTCCATCGCGAGAGGAGATACTCAATGAACTCGAAGGACTGCGGTGTGACTACCGCCGGGAAGTATATCGCTGCCCTCATTGTCGTCGTCTTGCTCTTTCTCATACATTGCCACATGGCCGTCAACATCCTCAAAATCTCCCACTCGTTGTCAAACCAATTGTAGGATCGAAAGTAGGTCTAGAGGGGGTTGATTAGAATACTTGACCAAAAAAAAATCTAACCTTTTAACAATTTTAAGTGTTGGCACATTGTAGCAACTTAGCACATGTCAAGCAATCAACCTACACATGCAATTCTAAGAGTGTAGTAGTGGAAAGTAAAACATTGCATATGAAAGTAAAGGGAAGGGTCTAGAGAAGGCAAATGCAATGTAGACACAGAGATTTTTGGCGTGGTTCCGATAGGTGGTGCTATCGTACGACCACGTTGATGGAGACTTCAACCCACGAAGGGTAACGGTTGCGCCAGTCCATGGAGGGATCCACCCACGAGGGGTCCATGAAGAAGCAACCTTGTCTATCCCACCATGGCCATCGCCCACAAAGGACTTCCCTCACTCGGGTAGATCTTCACGAAGTAGGCGATCTCCTTGCCCTTACAAACTTCTTGGTTCAACTCCATAATCATGTCGAAGGCTCCTAGGTGACACCTAACCAATCTAGGAGAAACCACTCTCTAAAAGGTAATGGATGGTGTGTTGATGATGAACTCCTTGCTCTTGTGCTTCAAATGATAGTCTCCGCAACACTGAACTCCCTCTCTCTCTCTCTCGCTCATAGATTTGGCTATGGTGGAAAGATGATTTGAGTGGAAATCAACTTGGGAAGGCTAGAGATCAAGATTCTTGTGGTTGGATTGGAATGTCTTTGTCTCAACACATGAGTAGGTGGTTCTCTCTCAGAAAATGAGTAGTGAAAGTGTAGGCACGTTTTGATGGCTCTCTCTCATATGCAGAAGGGGTGGAGGGGTATATATAGCCTCCACAGAAAATCCAACCGTTACACACATTTGATGCAACTTGGTCAGACTAAATAGCAGAACTCGGTGAGACCAATTTAGTTCAAAATGTGAACGACAGGAATCTCGGTGGGACCGACGGGATCAACTCGGTGGGACTGATGTGCTAGGGCTAGGGTAGAACCTCATCTCGGTAGGACCGATTGCTTGAACTCGGTGAGACCGATTTCAGCAAAGAGCAAACAGAGAATTGGTCAAGCAAACTTGGTGGGACCGATTGCTCATTTCGGTGAGGCCGATATAATTACAATAGGCAACAGACAGTTTGCAAGGCCATCTCGGTGAGACCGAGATCCGTATCAGTGTGACCGAATTGTCTTGGGTTTCTGGCAGTGGCTATGTCAAATGAACACGGTGGCGCCGGATAGGTCATTTTGGTGGGGCCGAGTTTGACTTGGACTTTTGGACATATTTGGAAATGAGAAAGTGGTTGAGGGTTTTGGAGCAATATCACTAAGCACTTTGAGCAAGTAGACCATTAAGCAACACCTCATCCCCTTTTAATAGTATTTGCTTTCCTATGGACTCAATGTGATCTTGGATCACTAAAATAGAAATGAAGAGTCTTTAGCTTTTGCCAATCTTTGTCCTTAGAATTTTGAGGGGTCCACATCTCTAGTCCATGTCATGCCAAACATTGAACTTTATGAAATATTTAACTTGGATGGATATTAGTTCAATGAGCTATATGTTGTTATGAATTACCAAAACCACCCGGGGATTAGTTGCACTTTCAATCTCCCCCTTTTTTCAATCTCCCCCTTTTTTGGTAATTGATGGCAACATATAGATCAAAGCTTCGACAAATGATAATATGAGTGCAATACATCATCGCTTTAAGAAAGAGCTCCCCCTAAATTTGTGCATTATTTTAAAATTTTGCTTTTGAATGCAAATACACAATCGATTAGGAACATGGGTCACTCTTCCATGTCACATATATCTTGGTGGAGCGCTCAAAATGATAAGAGTTAAATATCATGCACTCATCACCAAGGGTAGAAGTGATTGATCATACAGAAATATCATAGATATAAGCATGAAAGCACACAATAAGGCATAGTATGATCAAACCCATGATCACATAAATATCTCACGAGCATAACACAAGTAGTAGCATGGGAATCAAACAACCAAACAATGAAAGTAGCAAGAGAAACCAACAAAAGGCAAGACACAATCTCTCTCAAAGCGTAATGATCTATACACTTTCTCCCCCTTTGGCAACAAGTTATAAAAAAGCTTGAAAGTGTATAGTGATATGCAACACTCTAAGAGCTCCTGAAAGGGTCTTCTGGCTTGTTGCTCCGGTGTGCGTAGATGGCGTGGAGATGAGGGCATCTGTAAATGCTTCAGAAGATGTATGTGGAGCTGGAGGGGTTGACAGTGGAGGTACAACCGAGGCAGTTGCTGCAGGTGCTGAAATGGTACTCCTGGAGTCTCTCGCGACTGGCACAGCTATTGACCTTTTTTCCCTTGGCACTCTCTGGAAAGTATCTGTGGTGCGTGTGTCATCCCTATCCTCAGCATCTTCTTGGAGCTTCTCCACTGTGGTCTGTATCTTAGTGACATTCACATCTAGGTCATGAAGTTTTGTCTCTATTATCCTCTCAGGACTTTCTTGATTTTGAGTTAGGGTGGCCAAGCCCTTCTCAATTCTCACTGTAGCTTCAAGCAGATAACTTAGTAGATCTTGCTTGGTCTTGAGCATCACTGTGGAGGCATCCGGTGCACTTGCTGCCTTCGCCGCTTTTGCAGCCTTTGCTTTCTCTTGATACGTCTAGTTTGCATCATGCATTCTTACTATTATTTATAATGTTTTTATCCATAATAATGCTTTTTGGAGTAATTATAATGCCTTTTCTCTCATAATACGCAAGGTATGCATAAAGAGGGAGAATTCTGGCAGCTGGAAATTTGGACCTGAAAAAGCTATGTCGGGCTACCTATTCTGCGCAACTCCAAATGAGCTAAAACTTCAAGAGGATTTTTTATGGAATATTTGAGAATTATTGATGCAACTAACTACAAGAGGGGACCCACCAGGTGGGCACAACCCACATGAGCGCACCAGGGAGCCCAGGCACGCCTCGGTGGGTTGTGCTCACCCAGGCCCACCTCCGGTGCCCGTCTTTTGGTATATAAGTAATTTTTACCTAGAAAGAATAAGGAGAATAATTTCGTGCGGAAGCACCGCCGCCTCGAGGCGGAACTTGGGCAGGAGCACTTTTGCCCTCCGGTGGAGCGATTCCACCGGGGGAACTGACCTCCCGGAGGGGGAAATCATCGTCACCATCATCACCAACAACTCTCCCACCTTGTGGAGGAAAATCTCCATCAAAATATTCAACAACACCATCTCATCTCAAATCCTAGTTCATCTCTTGTGTTCAATCTTGTTACCGGAACTATAGATTGGTGCTTGTGGGTGACTAGCAATCTTGATTACATCTTGTAGTTGATTACTATATGGTTTATTTGGTGGAAGATTATATGTTCAGATCCAATATGCTATTTAATACTCCTCCGATCATGAGCATGTTTATCATTTGTGAGTAGTTACTTTTGTTCTTGAGGTCACGGGAGAAATCATGTTCCAAGTAATCATGTGAACTTGATATATGTTTGATATTTTGATAGTATGTATGTTCTGATTCCCTTAGTGGTGTCATATGAACGTCGACTACATGACACTTCACCATATTTGGGACTAAGGGAATGCATTGTGGAGTAGCAATTAGATGATGGGTTGCGAGAGTGAAAGAAGCTTAAACCCCAGTTTATGCGCTATTTCGTAAGGGGGCGATTGGATCCAAAAGTTTAATGCTATGGTTAAAATTTATTCTTAATACTTTTCTCATAGTTGCGGATGCTTGCCGGGGGGGGGGGGGGTAATCATAAGTAGGAGGTTTGTTCAAGTAAGAACATCACCTAAGCACCGGTCCACCCACATATCAAATTATCGAAGTAGCGAACACAAATCGAACCAACATGATGAAAGTGACTAGATGAAATTCCCGTGTACCCTCAAGAACACTTTGCTTATCATAAGAGACCATTTTGCCATGACCTTTTCCTCAAAAGGATTGGGATACCTTGCTGCACTTTTGCTACTACTATCGTTACTTGCTTGTTACAAATTATCTTGCTATCAAACTACTCTGCTACTTACAATTTCAGCACTTGCAGACATTACCTTGATGAAAACCACTTGTCATTTCCTTCTGCTCCTTGTTGGGTTTGACACTCTTACTTATCAAAAAGCGCTACAATTGATCCCCTATACTAATGGGTCATCAAGGCTATTTTCTGGCGCCGTTGCCAGGGAGTGAAGCGCTTTTGATAGTGTGCTGAAATTTATTGCCACTTGTTACTATGGAAAACAATCCTTCGAGGGGTTTGTTCCAGGTATCTTCACCTCATCCGGAACCACTATTAGCTACCCCTCAACCTACTTCACCTACTGAAAATATTGAATATGAAATTCCTTCGGGTATGATAGAACAACTACTATCTAATCCTTATGCAGGAGATGGAACCGAACATCCTGATATGCACTTGATATATGTAGAACAAATTTGTGGATTGTTCAAGCTTGCAGGTTTATCCAGGAATGAAGTTATGAAAAAGGTTTTCCCTTTATCTTTGAAGGGAAAAGCATTGGCATGGTATATGCTATGCGATGATATTGGATCCTGGAATTGGAATCGATTGAAATAGGAGTTCCACCAAAAATTTATCCTATGCATCTAGTTCATCATGACCGGAATTATATATATATAATTTTTGGCCTCGTGAAGGAGAAAGTATCGCTCTAGCTTGGGGAGGCTTAAATTAATGTTATATTCATGCCCCAAACATGAGCTCTCAAGATAAATTATAATCCAGAATTTTTATGCTCGGCTTTCTCGTAATGATCAAACCATGCTTGATACTTCTTGTGCTGGTTCTTTTATGAAGAAGACTATTGAATTCCAGTGGAATCTTTTGGAAATAATTAAACACAACTCTGAAGATTGGGAACTTGAAAAAGGTAAAGAGACAGGTATTAAACTTAAATATGATTGTGTTAAATCTTTTATGGATACTGATGCTTTTCAAAAGTTTAGCACTAAATATGGAATTGACTCTGAGATAGTAGCCTCCTTTTGTGAATCATTTGCTACTCATGTTGAACTCCCTAAAGAGAAGTGGTTTAAATATCACCCACCTATTAAAGAAGAAATCAAAGAACCGGTACCAGTTAAAGAAGAAAATATACTTTACAATGTTGATCCAGTTGTTCCTTCTACTTATATAGAGAAACCATCTTTCCCTGTTAGGATAAATGAACATGCTAAAGTTTCAACTTTGGTTAACAAAAGCTATATTAGAACACCTAAACATGATGAACAAATTAAAGTTGAACCTAGTATTGCTATGGTTAAATATCTCTTGGAAGAAGATACGAACATAGACCTGTTGTTGGCATGCCCGTCATCTCAGTTAAAATAGGAGATCACTATTATCATGGTTTATGTGACATAGGTGCTAGCGTGAGTGCTATTCCTTACACCTTATATCAAGAAATTATGAACGACATAGCACCTGAAGAGATAGAAGACATAGATGTTACTATTAAACTTGCTAATAAAGACACTATATCACCAATTGGGATTGTTAGAGATGTTGAAGTCTTGTGTGGGAAAATTAAAATACCCTGCTGATTTTCTTGTTCTTGGTTCCCCACATGATGACTTTTGTCCCATTATCTTTGGTAGACCTTTCTTGAACACCATTAATGCTAAGATAGATTGTGAGAAACAAATAGTCGTTGTTAGTTTTGGTGATGAGTCTCATGAGTTTAATTTTTCCAAGTTTAGTAGAAAGCTTTATCAAAAAGAATTACCTAGTAAGGGTGAATTGATTGGTCTTGCTTTTATTGCTGTACCACCTACTGATCCTTTAGAACACTACTTGCTAGACCATGAAAATGATTTTCATATGCATGAAACAAATGAACTAGATAAGATTTTCTTTGAACAACGTCCTCTGCTTAAACACAACTTGCCTATTGAAACTCTAGGAGGTCCTCCTCCACCTAAAGGTGATCCTTTGTTTCAATTAAAACAATTGCCAGACACTTTGAAATATGCTTATCTCTATGAAAAAGAAGATATATCTTGTTATTATTAGTGCTAACCTTTTAGAACATGAAGAAGAAAGATTATTGAAAGTTCTAAGGAAGCACCGAGCTGCTATTGGATATACTCTTGATGATTTAAAGGGAATTAGTCGCACTCTATATCAGCACAAAATTAAAATGGAACCTGATGCTAAACCCGTTGTTGATCACCAACAAGGGTTAAATCTAATGATGAAGGAAGTGGTAAGAACGAAAATCTGAAAGCTTCTGGAAGCAGGTATAATATATCCTATAGCTGATAGTAGATGGGTAAGTCATGTTCATTTTGTCCCTAGGAAAGGAGGTATAATTGTTGTTCCTAATGATAAGAATGAACTTATTCCACAAAGAAGTGTTACAGGCTATAGAATGGTAATTGATTTTAGAAAATTAAACAAAGCAACTAGAAAAGATCATTACCCTCTTCCTTTTATTGATCAAATGCTTGAAAGATTATCTAAGCGCACACACTTTTGCTTCCTTGATGGATATTATGGTTTTTCACAAATACATGTTTCTCAACCTGATCAAGAAAAGACCACTTTTACTTGTCCCTTTGGCACATATGCTTATATACATATGCCTTTCGGTTTATGTAATGCACCTGCTACCTTTCAAAGATGTATGACTACTATATTCTCTGACTTTTCTGAAAAGATTGTTGAGGTTTTCATGGATTATTTCTCTGTTTATGGGAAGTCTTTTGATGATTGTTTAAGAAATCCTGATCGAGTTTTGCAGAGATGTGAGCAAACAAATCTTGTCTTGAATTGGGAGAAGTGCCACTTTATGGTTAATGAAGGCATTGTCTTGGGTCATAAAATTTCTGAAAGAGGTATTGAAATGGACCAAGCTAAGTTTGATGCAATTGAGTAAATGCCATATCCTAAAGATACAGAAGGTGTTTGTAGTTTCTTAGGTCATGCTGGTTTCTATAAGAGATTTATCAAAGTCTTTTCTAAAATTTCTAGGCCTCTTATGAATCTTTTGCAAAAGGATATCCCTTTTGTTTTTGATGATGATTGTTCAGAAGCCTTTGAAACACTCAAGAAGGCATTAATTTCTGCACCTATTGTTCAACCACCTGATTGGAACTTGCCTTTTGAAATTATGTGTGATGCTAGTGATTATGTTGTTGGTGCTGTTCTAGGACAAAGAGTTGATAAGAAACTGAATGTTATTCATTTTGCTAGTAAAACTCTAGACAATGCTCAAAGAAATTATGCTAGTAATGAAAAAGAATTCTTAGTAGTTGTGTTTGCTTGTGATAAATTTAGACCTTATATTGTTGATTCCAAAGTAACTGTTCACACAGACCATGCTGCTATTAAATATCTTATGGAAAAGAAAGATGCTAAACCTAGACTTATTCAATGGGTTCTCTTGTTACAGGAATTTGATTTACATATCATTGATAGAAAAGGAGTTGAGAACCCCGTAGTTTATAATTTATCTAGGCTTGAAAATGTGCTTGATGACCCACTACCTATTGATGATAGTTTTCCTAATGAGCAGTTAGCTGCAGTAAATGTTGCTCACAATACTTCTTGGTATGCTAATTAAATTGTTGCTAAATATTTACCACCTAGATTTACATACCAACAAAATAAAAAAAAATTCTTCTATGATTTAAGACATTAGTTTTGGGATGACCCACATCTTTATAAAGAAGGAGTAGAAGGTATTATTAGATGTTGTGTACCTGAGCATGAACAAGGAAAAATCCTACGGAGATGTCACTCCGAGCTTATGGAGGACAGCATGCTGGAGAAAGAACTGCTCACAAGGTATTGCAATATGGATTTTATTGGCCTACTCTCTTTAAGGATGCCCGTAAGTTCGTCTTATCTTGTGATGAATGTCAAAGAATAGGTAATATCGGTAAGCATCAAGAAATGCCTATGGATTATTCACTTGCTGTTGAACCATTTGATGTTGGGGATTTGATTACATGGGACCTTTTCCTTCCTCTAATGGGTATACATATATTTTGGTTGTTGTTGATTATGTTAATAAATGGGTAGAAGTTATTCCAACCAGTAGTGCTGATCACAACACCTCTATTAAAATAATTAAGGAAGGTATTTTCCCAAGGTTTGGAGTTCCTAGATATTTAATGACTGATGGTGGTTCACACTTTATTCATGGTGCTTTCCGTAAGATGCTTGCCAAGTATGATGTTAACCATAGAATTGCATCACCCTATCATCCTTAGTCTAGTAGTCAAGTTGAACTTAGCAATAGAGAAATAAAATTAATTTTGCAAAATACTGTCAATAGGTCCAGGAAGAATTGGTCTAAGAAATTAGATGATGCACTTTGGGCTTATAGAACAGCATAAAAAATCCTATGGGTATGTCTCCATATAAAATGGTTTATGGAAAAGCGTGTCATTTGCCTCTTGAGTTACAACATAAAGCATGTTGGGCCATCAAAGAGCTCAATTATGATTTCAAACTTGCTGGTGAAAAGACGTTATTCAATATTAGTTGATTAGATGAATGGAGAACCCAAGCTTATGATAATGCAAAATTATTCAAAGAAAAAGTAAAAAGATGGCATGACAAAAGAATCCAAAAGCATAAGTTTAAAGTAGGAGAATATTTTCTTTTGTACAACTCTCATTTCAGATTCTTTGCAGGAAAACTCCTCTCAAAATGGCAAGGCCCCTATGTTATCGAGGAGGTTTACCGGTCTAGAGCCATCAAAATAAATAACTCCGAAAGTACGAACCCAAAGGTTGTCAATGGGCAACGAATAAAGCATTATATGTCAGGTACGCCCATTAATGTTGAAAGTAATGTTATCCAAACTTTGACACCGGAAGAACACATAAAAGAGTCCTTCCAGAACACCCCAGAATCGTGAAAATAAGGAGATACGTGATACGGTAAGTAAACAGACTCCAAAAAATCCACAAAAATATTTTTTATTAGTTTTGGAATATTTAAAAAAATTAAATAAAGAAACTTTCAGGAAGCGTCCCCTGGTGGGCACAAGACACCAGGGCGCGCCAGGCTTCCCTGACGTGTCCAGGTTGGTTGTGCCCACGTGGGACACCTTCCGTACTCCGTTTTTCTTCTGTAAGCTTGCCCTCCAAGATTGTCGGGGATATACCCCGCGGTGTGACCCGGCCAAAGTTATAACCCAGCTGGGACTTGGTATACCGGCAGAGAGTTAAAATAGATGGTTAAGGCAGACAGTTAAGACAGATGGTAAACAGGCAGGAAGTCATAACTCGACAGACGATCATAACCCGGCAGACAATCATAACCCAGCACACAATCATAACCCAACAGACAGTCATAACCCGGCAGACAGTCATAACCCGGTAGACACTCATAACCCAGCAGACAGAGTCGCCTGGGGTTAATAAGCCCGAGATGTTATGAAGCCCAAGACGTTAAGAAGCCCATGAAGAGAAGTCGGAATAGTTTAAGTCTTAATCCGAGTTGGACTCTACATGTAACCCACCCCTTCAACTTATATAAGGAGGGGCAGGGCACCCCAAGAGGGGGGAGATATAATCTTAAGGGTTAGACATAACTGGGAGAGCCGGTTTACGGTGACTCCCTCGTGATGATAATGAGACCTAGCCACAACAGCATGTAGGGTTGTTACCGGATGATGTTTCCTGGGGCCCGAAGCTGTCTAAACCCTTGTCTTGTGTTGCGTCTCTCGATTTCGTTTAACCCTCTCAAGCTACCACATAGATGTGTTGGCCTCACGACTAAGTCCTCATACTAGGACATCTGCCATGACAATTCCACGACAGTTGACACCCACCGTAGGGCCTGCGCACGGTGGTGTTGAGTTTTTGGAGGAATTTCTTCAGGGATTAAGAAGTTCCCGAGGTGCTGGATGAAAAAGAGCCGGTGCAGAAGATAACGTCATCGACGAGCAATCAAAGTGACATGTACAAGATTTAAGATCAAGAGAAAATTAGGTTTGCGTTTATGCGCCAATGCACATGATCAGATGATCCCGAGGCCGGGTTAATTTGCATTGTCACTGCAGGTCGGAGTCTCTCCGAGATCAGTCGATACGAGGCATAAAGCACCGAGATCAACAAAGTATTTTCACTGCATCCAAAACATTAGTGTTGTTTATTACGATGGATCAAATCCCGAAGCCACGTTAGGATCATGCTGCTACTACATCCATCAAGACAATAAATAGTACAAGGTGTCATACATCAACATACACGAACCAGGATGGAAAAACCGCCGGCCTCTTCCGAGTTGCCAACTCCAAAACCCAGCCATCGGCCAACGACGTTGCCCGCAACCCCGCGGCTGAACCGCCTTCGTTGGTCCCTGGTCGCTTCAGCTCGCTTGAGAAGTCTTCCGCCCATGGTGACCCTGGCGCTTTGGCCTCCCTGTAACGTCTCCGCCTCGGACTCACCGGGTCACGTGCGCTTCGTATCGCCTGCGGATCTTTCTGTTTCTTCGGGCGGGTCGCGAATCCTCAAGTTGTTAACCCGGACGCGACTCACCAACCCGTCGCGCCGGGTCGCCCCGTTTTCAATGCTGGTTCTGCCCTGCTTCAGCCGCTCTCGTGGCCCCAAGCCACCGCCGCTAAGTCACCTTCACCACCAACTCGCCGCCATGGTTGTCCCTGTCAGTTTCGACGTACTAGGAGGAATAAATCAAAGAGCGATAGTGCTACGACTCGGAGGACTCGATGATGGTTGGACAGAGCCTTTGGTCTGCGGCTGGAGCCGGTCCTTTGCCGCGGTTGACCTGTGCCCTGGCCTCTGAGCCATCGCGCCTCGCATTGTTGGGAACCGCCTTCGCCGCGGTCAAATTTGTAAACCGGATGTACACGGTGGCGTTCTGCCACTTTACTTCGGACCAAGCGGCCTCAAGTCTCCGCTTCGGTCTCTGTTCCGAGTTACAGCAGGCCGCTTCGCTCCACTCGCTACTGGAGAATCTCAAGCCGCGCTAAACCACCCTGGATACACCTTGCCATCTCCCACGTCGAGCTACTGCTGCCGCCTCTGTCCAGTGTCTGACTGCGAGTTGCCTGCCGCTGAGGAGTCCCTAAACCGTTTTCTTCCGCGAGCGAATCGCCGCGTTACAATGAAAAGAAGAGGGAATCAGTGAATCGCCGATGTCTCTGAATCGCCGTGCTCCGGATTAATTCAACACCTCCGTCTTTGAATCGCTGCTGCGGCCTTGCTCTACCTCGGCTGAGTCGCCGTCGCCGTTGTGCTTTTAAGTCGCCCGGTCTGGCTTTTCCTTGACCCGTCAGTGCCTTTTCCCTTTTTGCTGCTGATCCGTTGCGGGCCCACCTAGCTGCGAGCCGCCTCTCTGAGTCACCGCCCCGGCGTTGCGTCCGATTTAGACTTACCTCAGACCGTCGCTGACTCGCAATTTGCCTCTGCCTATAGTACTCCAAGACGCGGCTCCCTGCTTCCGCTGTTGCGGCCTTCCAAATCGCCGCTGCTCCAAGTCGCCTTAAACACCACAACTATAGGTAGAGATGCCCTAGGATTGAGATGCCACATCCACCAGGGGAGCGGCAGTACGAGTCGCCGCACCCTCAATTCACCTCATCTACAAGTTGCCTTACTGTTTCCAAACTGACATGCCTCTACAAGTAGCCAATTTGGTCCATCATGACCCACCACAACTGATTCAGAGCTGCCTCGCCGCAGGCCTTCCCGTGCTCTGAGCCGGCATGGCCTCGAGTCGCCTTGCTGCGGGAGTCGCCGTCCTTTCTGTTCGTCTCCACCGTGACCTTGCCTCCGCAATGAGCCACCGTGGCACGTTGAGCCACCCATTACCGCGCTATTAACAGAGCACACCAAGTCACCGATGCCGAGTCATCACCCGCGCCAGGCTCTTTTGATTATGCTTCTACGGCCTGCCTAAACCACCCCGACGGCGTCTGATAATCCACAAGTATAGGGGATCGCAATAGTTTTCGATAAGTAAGCGTGTCGAACCCAACGAGGAGCTAAAGATAGAACAAATATTCCCTCAAGTTCTATCGACCACCGATACAAATCTACGCACGCTTGACGTTCGCTTTACCTAGAACAAGTATGAAACTAGAAGTACTTTGTAGGTGTTTTCGGAAAGGCTTGCAAGAAAGTAAAGAGCACGAAAATAAAACTAGGGGCTGTTAAGGTAAAGAAGCAACTAAAGTAAATATAGCGAGTATGGAAAAGTGGTGGTAGAAGTTGCGAAATTGCCCCTAAGCAATTGACTACTTTACTAGACCGATAGCAAGTATTATGTGGGAGAGGCCACTGCTAGCATGTCATCCCTTACTTGGAATTCTATGCACTTATGATTGGAACTATTAGCAAGCATCCGCAACTACTAATCTTCATTAAGTTAAAACCCAACCATAGCATTAAGATATATTGGTCCCCCTTCAATCCCGTTGCATCAATTTCTATGCTAGGTTGAAGCTTCTGTCACTCTTGCCCTCCAATACATAGTCCTATCAACATACAACTAACCCTATGGTGTGATCCACGCGCGCGCTCATATGGTGGGCACCAAAGGATAGCAACATAACCACAAAGCAAATTAAATCAATCATAGCAATTCATCAACCACCGATAGGACAACGAAAATCTACTCAGACCTCATAGGATGGCAACACATCATTGGATAATAATATGAAGCATAAAGCACCATGTTCAAGTAGAGGGTACAGCGGGTTGCGGGAGAGTGGACCACTGTAGATAGAGGGGGGAAGGTGATGGAGATGTTGGTGAAGATGGAAGAGGTGTTGGTGAAGATCGCGGTGATGATGATGATGGCCACGACGGTGTTCCGGCGCCACCGGAGGAGAGGGGGAGAGGGGCCCCCTTATTCCTCTTCTTCCTTGACCTCCTCCCTAGATGGGAGAAGGGTTTCCCTTCTGGTCCATGGCCTCCTTGGCATGGAAGGGGCGAGAGCCCCTCCGAGATTGGATCTATCTCTCTGTTTCTCTCTGGTTCTGCGTTATGTTCTGGCTTTGTTTCACCGTTTCGTATATATATGTAGATCCGTAACTCCGATTGGCATGAAACCTTCGCCGTGATTTTTTTCCGAATATTAGCTTTCTTGCGGCAAAAGAAGAGCGCCAACTGCCTTACGGTGGGCTCACAAGGGTAGGGGGCGCGCCCCCCCTTCCTCGTGACCACCTCGGGCACTGGTTCGCGTTGATTTTCCTTCTGAATTTTCCATATTTTCCAAAAATAAGCTCCGTCCGTTTTTATCTCGTTTGGACTCCGTTTGATATGGATATTCTGCGAAACCAAAAACATGCAACAAACAGGAACTGGCACTGGGCACTGGATCAATATATTAATCCCAAAAATAATATAAAAAGTTGCCAAAAAGTATATGAAAGTTGAATAATATTGGCATGGAATAATCAAAAATTATAGGTACGACGGAGACGTATCAGCATCCCCAAGCTTAATTCCGGCTCGTCCTCGAGTAGGTAAATGATAAAAAGATAATTTTTGACGTGGAATGCTACCTAGCATAATCTTGATCATATGTCTAATCATGGCATGAATATTAAGACATGAGTGATTCAAAGCAATAATCTATCATTTGACATAAAAACAATAATACTTCAAGACTACTAATAAAGCTATCATGTCTTTTCAAAATAACATGGACAAAGAAAGCTATCCCTACAAAATCATATAGTCTAGCTATGCTCCATCTTCACCACACAAAATATTCACATCATGCACAACCCCGATGACAAGCCAAGCAATTGTTTCATACTTTTGATGTTCTCAAACCTTTTCAATTTTCACGCAATATATGAGCTTGAGCCATGGACATAACACTATAGGTGGAATAGAATATGATGGTGGAGAAGACAAAAAGGAGAAGATAGTCTCACATCAACTAGGCGTATCAATAGGCTATGGAGATGCCCATCAATAGATATCAATGTGAGTGAGTAGGGATTGCCATGCAAAGATGCACTAAGAGCTATAAGTGTATGAAAGCTCAAACTGGAAACTAAGTGGGTGTGCATCCAACTTGCTTGCTCATGAAGACCTCGGGCATTTGAGGAAGCCCATCATCAGAATATACAAGCCAAGTTCTATAATGAAAATTCCCACTAATATATGAAAGTGATAACTCAAGAGACTCTCTATATGAAGAACATGATGCTACTTTGAAGCACAAGTGTGGAAAAAGGATAGTAGCACTGCCCCTTCTCTCTTTTTCTCTCATTTTTTTTTGTTTTTTTCTCTTTTTTTTATTTTTTTGGTGGGCTTCTTTGGCCTCTTTTTTTATTTGGGCTTCTTTGGCCTCTTTTATTTTTTTGTAAAGTCCGGAGTCTCATCCCGACTCTATGGGGGAATCATTGTCTCCATCATCCTTTCCTCACTTGGGCAATGCTCTAATAATGATGATCATCACATTTTTATTTACTTACAACTCAATATTACAACTCGATATCTAGAACAAAGATATGACTCTATATGAATGCCTCCGATGGTGTACCGGGATGTGCAATGATCTAGCGTAGCGATGACATCAAAAAAGGGACAAGCCATGAAAATATCATGCTAGCTATCTTACGATCATGCAAAGCAATATGACAATGAACGCTCAAGTCATGTATATGATGATGATGGAAGTTGCATCACAATATATCTCGGAATGGCTATGGAAATGCCATGATAGGTAGGTATGGTGGCTATTTTGAGGAAGGTATATGGTGGGTTTAAGGTACCGGCGAAAGTTGCGCGGTACTAGAGAGGCTAGCAATGGTGGAAGGATGAGAGTGCGTATAATCTATGGACTCAACATTAGTCATAACGAACTCACATACTTATTGCAAAAATCTATTAGTCATCGAAACAAAGTACTACGCGCATGCTCCTAGGGGGATAGATCGGTAGGAAAAGACCATCGCTTGTCCCCGACCGCCACTCATAAGGAAGACAATCAATAAATACCTCATGCTCCAACTTCGTTACATAACGGTTCACCATACGTGCATGCTATGGGAATCACAAACCTCAACACAAGTATTTCTACAATTCACAACCACCCACTAGCATGTCTCTAATATCACCATCTTTATATCGCAAAACTATTGCAAGGAATCAAACATATCATATTCAGTGATCTACAAGTTTTATGTAGGATTTTATGACTAACCATGTGAATGAACAATTCCTGTCATATCTCTAAATAGATATAAGTGAAGCAAGAGAGTTTAATTCTTTCTACAAAAGGTATGCCCGTGCTCTAACAAATATAAGTGAAGCAAAAGAGCATTCTACAAATGGTGGTTTCTATGTAAAGAGAAACAGGCAATCCAAACATCAAATGATATAAGCGAAGCACATGAAGCATTCTATAAATCCATACTCAAAAGATATAAGTGAAGTGCAATGAGAATTCTATAAATAAACCAAGGACCATCTCATACCGGCATGGTGCATAAAATAAAAATGAAAACTAAATGCAAAAGACGCTCCAAGATTGCACATATCACATGAACGAAACGAATCCGAAATCATACCAATATTTGTTGAAGAAAGAGGGGATGCCTCCCCAACATCCCCAAGCTTAGATGCTTGAGTCTCCTTGAATATTTACTTCGGTGCCTCGGGCATCCCCAAGCTTGAGCTCTTGCCTCTCTTCCTTCTTCTCACATTGAGACCTTCTCGATCATCGAACACTTCATCCACACAAAACTTCAACAGAAAACTCGGTAAGATCCGTTAGTATAATAAAGCAAATCACCACTATAAGTACTGTTGCAAACCAATTCATATTTTGTTTTTGCATTGTGTCTACTGTAGTATAACTTTTTCATGGCTTAATCCACTGATATAAATTGATAGTTTTCATCAAAACAAGCAAACTATGCATCAAAAACGGAATCTGTCTAAAACAGAAAAGTCTGTAGAAATCTGAACATTCACCATACTTATGTTACTTGAAACATTCTGCCAAAATTAGGAAAAATAAACAATTTGTACATCAAAACAGTGCAAAAAGAATCAGAACCATTTAATGTTCCAGTAGAAAACGTAAAATCACGCACTACAGCCAAAGTTTCTGTCCTGCACCGTACAAACCAACAAGCATCGTAAACATCCTAAAGGCAAACCTTGGCACATTATTTTTATAATACAATGGAATTGTACAAGGGGATAATTTTTTTTTTTGAAAAGTTTCTGTAATCAAGATTCACAAAGTTGCCGTGAGCATGAACAAAGTTCAAGGACCTCTCCCACTTCAACAGTGCTTGTCTTTCTCACTTTCACTTTCCTTTTTGAAAAGTTTTGGGTTCCCTTCTTTATTTTTGTTGTTTTTAAACTATATGAAAGCACTCAACAGAAATAAATGACTCTCTAAAACTTCCGGTTTGTCTCCCTGGCAGCGCTTTCTTTAAAGCCATTAAGCTAGGCATATAGTGCTCAAGTAGTGAATCCACCCGGATCCCAAGGTATATCAAAGCCAATTTTAATTAACAATGATTTGTAATTTAGTAGTGAGCACAAAGCAACATATATCAAGCAATTACAAAGTCTAACTCTCTTCCTATGCATCGGCATGTCATAAAAGAACAATTCATGCACACCTAGTAAAGGCCAATGCATAGTAAAAAAAGTTTCTTGAAATTTTATCATGTTGGAAACATAGAGAGGTGGAGATATAGTTCCTCTCTCATAATAATTGCAAATAGGAGCAGCAAGCACATGCATATTATATTTATCGAAATCATCATGTGCAACGGTAAAAGGCAACCCATCAATATAATCCTTAATAAGTGCAAACTTCTCCGATATAGTATAATCGGGAGAAATCAAAAAGATAATAGGACTATCATGCGTGGGTGCAATAGCAACAATTTCATGTTTAACATAAGGAACTATAGCAAGTTTATCTCCATAAGCATAATTCATATTGGCATCTTGGCCATCAGCATAGCAAGCATCATCAAAAAGGGATATTTCAAAAGAATCATAGGGATCATAACAGTCATCATAGCAATCATCCTTCGGTAAGCACGAAGGGGAATTAAACAATGTATGAGTTAAAGAGTTACTCTCATTAGAAGGTGGGCACCGGTGATCAATCCGCTCTTCCTCCTTTTGTTCTCCGCTCTCCTCCTCATCTTTTTCATCCAATGAGCTCACAGTTTCATCAATTTCTTCTTCCATAGACTCCTTCAAAATATTAGTCTCTTCTTGGACAGCGGAGTAGTCCTCAATATATAATTTAACATAAGCATTAGAATCATAATTCTCATAACAATATTCAAGTATGGCAAAATTTTCAGATTTGTGAAGAGTAGCATCATACTTGATCAAAAAAGCAATTTCAGAAGCACCCTTAAAAGCAACAAATTCTTCAATTTGTTGAACATAACAGTAATTATAAACACCCTTAGCACACGAAGATATGATTCCATTATTACTAAACTCACATTGATAGGGAAGGTGTTTCTTAGGTTTTCAGAACAACAAGTAAAATCATATATTTCACATAAATTCCAAGCATAGCATTGCAAACGTTGAATTTGACCCCATAATGGTTTCCCTTTTTCAGATATACGGTGTCGCACATAACAAGCATGATAATCTAAAGATTTGCCCTCAACTAAGCTAGTTGGGGTTTAGGCACGAGCACAAAGGGATCAAAGATGATCCAAGTAAAAAGCTTCAGCAGTGTGATAGATTTTGAGTGGTTCTTCAACCATTGGTTCAGTAGGTACAACTATTTTTTTGGTATTTTGTGTTTTCTACCCATAACTAAAGATAGAAAACAACTAAGAACAACAAATAAAAATTACTTAGTGATAAAGCAAACAAGCACACACGAGAATATTCACCCCACGCTATTGCTCCCCGGCAACGGCGCCATAAAAAGGTCTTGATAACCCACAAGTATAGGGGATCGCAACAGTTTTTGATAAGAGTGTCGAACCCAACGAGGAGCTAAAGGTAGAACAAATATTCCCTCAAGTTCTATCGACCACCGATACAACTCTACGCACGCTTGACGTTCACTTTACCTAGAACAAGTATGAAACTAGAAGTACTTTGTAGGTGTTTTCGGAAAGGCTTGCAAGAAAGTAAAGACCACAAAAATAAAACTAGGGGTTGTAAAGGTAAAGAAGCAACTAAAGTAAATATTGCGAGTATGGAAAAGTGGTGGTAGGAGTTGCGAAATTGCCCCTAAGCAATTGACTACTTTACTAGACCGATAGCAAGTATTATGTGGGAGAGGCCACTGCTAGCATGTCATCCCTTACTTGGAATTCTATGCACTTATGATTGGAACTATTAGCAAGCATCCGCAACTACTAATCTTCATTAAGTTAAAACCCAACCATAGCATTAAGATATATTGGTCCCCCTTCAATCCCGTATACATCAATTTCTATGCTAGGTTGAAGCTTCTGTCACTCTTGGCCTCCAATACATAGTCCTATCAACATACAACTAACCCTATGGTATGATCCACGCGCGCGCTCATATGATGGGCACCAAAGGACAACAACATAACCACAAGAAAATTAAATCAATCATAGCAATTCATCAACCACCGATAGGACAATGAAAATCTACTCAGACATCATAGAATGGCAAGACATCATTGGATAATAATATGAAGCATAAAGTACCATGTCCAAGTAGAGGGTACAATAGGTTGCGGGAGAGTGGACCGCTGTAGATAGAGGGGGGAAGGTGATGGAGATGTTGGTGAAGATGGCGGAGGTGTTGGTGAAGATCGCGGTGATGATGATGGCCACGGCGGTGTTTCGGCGCCACCGGAGGAGAGGGGGAGAGGGGCCCCCTTCTTCCTCTTCTTCCTTGACCTCCTCCCTAGATGGGAGAAGGGTTTCCCCTCTGGTCCTTGGCCTCCATGGCATGGGAGGGGCGAGAGCCCCTCTGAGATTGGATCTATCTCTATGTTTCTCTCTAGTTCTGCGTTCTGTTCTGGCTCTGGTTCACCGTTTCGTATATATATATATATGTAGATCCGTAATTCCGATTGGCCTAAAACCTTCGCCGTGATTTTTTTTCCGAATATTAGCTTTCTTGCGGCAATAGAAGAGCGCCAACCGCCTTACGGTGGGCTCACGAGGGTAGGGGGCGCACCCTAGGGGGGGGGGGCGCCCCCCTGCCTCGTGACCACCTCAGGCACTGGTTCGCGTTGATTTTCCTTCCGAATTTTCCATATTTTCCAAAAATAAGCTTCGTCCGTTTTTATCCCGTTTGGACTCCGTTTGATATGGATATTCTATGAAACCAAAAACATGCAACAGATAAGAACTGGCACTGGGCACTGGATCAATATGTTAGTCCCAAAAATAATATAAAAAGTTGCCAAAAAGTATATGAAAGTTGAATAATATTGGCATGGAACAATCAAAAATTATAGATATGACGGAGACGTATCAGCGTCTCCTCATCAGCATTGGATAAACCGCCGCTGTCCCAGGCTGCCTCGAGAGGCCTGGCTGTCAGCCGCAAGCCCGTGTTTCCGCCATCGCACCCCCGGGAGTCTCCTCTGCTGCGTGTAAACCGCCGATTCAGCCACACCTGTGACCTGGACGATGCGGACGAAGAGGGGTCAAACCAAACACAGCCCGGAGAAGGATACGCATTCTGCGATCGCCTCAACCTTGCTCCGAGTCGGTGGAAGGCATCCAAGTCGCCACATGCCGCCATCTCCATGTCGTTCCATTGTGCCTCGAAACGCCCGAGGGGCCCTGGCAAAAGGGCCCGGCGCCTCTCCTTCCGCTCCATGGCTGTACGCGCCCGGCCGGACCTGCTCCAGGCCGTGAGCCACTTGGTCGTGCTACGACGACCCGGATTCGCTCCGCGACCCACCATCTTCTTCCTTTGCCTTGAGTTACCCCGCATCTCCGGGCCTCCGTGCTTCTGAGCCAATCCGCTGCCATGGCCGCTGTCCTGAGTCGTCGTTGTTGAACTGTCAGGGCCGTGACCCGTCGGCGCCCCCGAGCTGCTGCCACAGTTGCTGTCTCCCGCGGTCTTTCGGTGCCCTGAGCCTCCGCACTTCGGGTCACAACCCACCTCCGCGTTGCCCTCCTCTGCCATAGGCCTCCCGGGCCTGTCGCAAATCGCCCAGCCACCGCTGCGGGCCACCTACGCTGTACGCCATCTCTGAGCTGCTGCTTTGAGCTGCCGCCTTTGCTGCGCGCTGCCGCCACAACTCCTCGAGCCAGACCATGACCCGCCAGAGGTATCCTCGACCGGAGCCGCTACGACCTCCCCTTGCTTCTGGGCTAGTCGACCTCTACACTGTGGCTCGTCGCAGCCATGTCATTAAGCTGCCGTCCCAGTATTAAACCGCCACCGGGTCAAGATTGACCCGGCCTCATCACCGCCACTACAAGTGACCCACCGCTGGGTCAAGTTGTTTTTTCAGAAAAGGAAAGGCAAAGCAGATCAATCAAAGAAACAAATGACTTGGGAGTTTTTTCTGGTCCACTTGATAAAGTGTCATATCAATTGGAGTTTGTGGATATCACTCTTGCATAAGGACCGAGACCGTGGACCATGTCCCGAGAGCATACAAGGATCAATTGTATTGAAAAAGTTATCTACGGATGGCACTTGTGGATCATCGATTATCCGAATAAATCAAGGGATGTCCATCCAAATCTATTTTATTGGCACATATTGTTTTTATCAAAGACCAATTACTCTGGTCTATAATATTTTCCACAGGACCATTATTTATTACAAAAAGGTGTCGCGTAAGGGGTGCGCGCCAACATCATGTTTGCACTAGTGCTTGTTCATGTCGTGATACTCGACGGATACATACCTTCACCGTGGTGATGATCAATTCCGCGGTGGATAATTTCTGGCCTAATATATCAGGTCAAATCCATCTATTATATTTTTATATTATATATTGCTTTCTTTAAAAGAGCAATTACTCCGACTTGCAAAGTTATCTAATGCAGGACCCTAAACCGCCATATTGGTGCAAATTTAAAGGCTGTCAGAAAATTTCCGGCTTAAAAAGAAGGATTCCGGTTTAAAATCCGGCTCAAGGGAAAGCTGTCTCCCAGAAAGCTTTGAAGCTCTCAATATCTAGTTTAAGAATTTCAGGTTCAAAAGAATAATCTCTCGCAAGTTTGTGTTCTCAAGAAAAATTAAAGGGACCAAAGAGAGTCTGTTACAAAATCACAGCTCAAACATAGGTGCCCCTTGGGCACAGCCCACAATATCACTTGGGGGCTTGGTCATATTCGAACCATAGCTTAAACCCTCTTGATCGGCGTAAGCCCACCAGGGAAATCACTTGGGGGCTTGGTCGTATTCGAACCATAGCTTAAACCCTCTTGATCGGCGTAAGGCCACCAAGGAAATCACTTGGGGGCTTAGTCGTATTTGAACCATAGCTTAAACCCTCTTGATCGGCGTAATGCCACCAAGGAAATCACTTGGGGGCTTGGTCGTATTCGAACCATAACTTAAACACTCTTGATCAGCGTAAGGCCATCAGGGAAATCACTTGGGGGCTTGGTCGTATTCGAACCATAGCTTAAACCCTGTTGATCGGTGTAAGGCCACCAGGGAAATCACTTGGGAGCTTTGGTCGTATTAGAACCAAAGCTTAAACCCTCTTGATCGGCGTAAGGCCACCGGGATGATCACTTGGGGGCTTTGGTCGTATCCGAACCATAGCTTAAACCCTCTTGATCGGTGCAACACCACAATTATGACTATTTAAATCCTTCTTAATTTTTTAGGTTTATTTGATGAGGTTTATAATGCTTTATGATTATAATTCACTTGTGTTTATTAAGCCGGACTGGCTTTCGACTATAAATCGCCAGTATATATTTGGATTGCGCCATTGGAATCATGCGCTTATAAGTCATTGGGTATATTATTCAAATCTTTAATAGCAAAGATGGCTAGATTTTTATTATGATTATCAATAACCAATATTATGATTCTGGTTTTCAAAGTCGCTTCAGTGCAATGGCTATTATTTTATCAATGGATATGATTTATTCTACAATGGAGGGAATAGTCCCGAGTGGCTGTAGGCTTACGACCTGGCACTTGAGGGCTACATTATTCAAGTTGAGATTACATCAAATGTGCAAGTCCCATGTCACTGCCAGCATGCACCATGGCACTTGGGGGCTAATGCAAAGTCATTTTTACTGACCTTATTGAAGACCCGACTCATCACATCATAATGAGTCGGCCCTTAGGGGCTACCCATTGCTTCTGTCAACAATTCAAGGTACACAAGTCTTAATCCATTATATGTAAGGATCCACTGCTCAGTTGGTAAAGCACAAAGCTCTCAACCTTGTGGACGTGGGTTCAAGCCTCATGATGGGGGTTACATCATATGATGTTATTCTCAATGAAGTATATATAAAGTCCCATCTCAATATTATCTTATTGAGCCGGCCCTTGGGGGCTACACGTTGCTGTTCAAAGTCTACATGATCATACCTATAAAGTCCCTGCTCATTATTAAATAATGACCCGACCCTTGGGGGTTACACTGATTGAAGGTTTTATGAGCATAAGGCAATTACAAGTCCCAGGTTGATGCAAGCATGACAACCCAGCACTTGGGGGCTATATATGTGGAAAATTCAGTTTATGACTCGTGACTGAGATGAACAAATCAGATGTCTTCAAAGTTGTGACATTTATATTGAAGCAAGTCTTAAGCTGTTGCCACGCTACCTTCTTAGGACTTTGGGGCTACAAGTGATAGGCATATAAGAGGTATATTTTCAAGCTTGATGTTAACTACAATTATGACCCGGTGCCATCAATATTTATAAACCAGCAATACTGGCTACGATAAACCGGCAAGTTCTACATCCTTAAGCCGGCTGAAGACCAGATGAGGTTTTCAATGACCCATATTTTTGTTAAGCATTGGGAGCTGAATCAAATGAATTATTCTTCACAATATTTCTCTATGGCAAACCAATGTTAGCAAATTGATTATGAAGCTAGCCTATTGACCCGGATTTTCTAGAAGAAGGAAATGACAAGGACTTAAGGATGACCAGGATCAGTTTAACATGGATAAATCCAAATTAAACTGGGGGCTAATGTCGGGGATATAACACGGTTGGGACTTGGTAAAGCGGCAGAGAGTTAAGATAGATGGTTAAGGCAGACAGTTAAGACAAATGGTAAACCGATAGGTGGTAAACCGGCAGGAAGTCATAACCCGGCAGACGATCATAACCCGGCAGACAATCATAACCCGGCAGACAATCATACCCCCGCAGACAGTCATAACCCGACAGACAGTCATAACCCAACAGACATATTCGCATGGGGTTAATAAGCCCGAGACGTTATGAAGCCCAAGAACTTAAGAAGCCCATGAAGAGAAGTCAGAATAATTTAAGTCTTAATCCGAGTTGGACTCTACATGTAACCCGCCCCTTCAACTTATATAAGGAGGGGTCGGGCACCCCAAGAGGGGGGAGAGATAATCTTAAGGGTTAGACATAACTGGGAGAGCCGGTTTACGGCGACTCCCTCGTGATGATAATGAGACCTAGCCATAAACAACATGTAGGGTTGTTACCGGATGATGTTTCCCGGGGCCCGAAGCTGTCTAAACCCTTGTCTTGTGTTGCGTCTCACGATTTCGTTCAACCCCTCTCAAGCTACCACATAGATGCGTTGGCCTCATGACTAAGTCCTCACACTAGGTAATCTGCCGTGACAATTCCACGACAAAGATAAAAAATCTATATATACTTCCCGAACCTGTTGATCACCGTATTGCGGGGAAAGATCCTCTGTTCTCTTTTCTCGCTATTTTCTGCGCAATTCTGGAAATATGTCGACCCAAGACTCCGACGGAGAGACCTATGTCTCACATCTCATTGTTGACCCAAAGACCTATGGGGACCTATCCCCTTATGTCAGATTTCAGCTTCCGGTAAAACCCTTGAGGTTCGAACTCTGGGGTGCGCACGAAGATCTCTCCTCCCTCTAGCTCACGCCCTCGCCGCAATCTCAAAGCTCAGCACGTCGAACCCGTAGAACAAAGGACACAGGGTTTATACTGGTTCGGGCCACCGATGTGGTGTAATACCCTACTCCAGTGTGGTATGGTGGATTGCCTCTTGGGCTGAGGATGAACAAGTACAAGGGAAGAACCGCCTCCTGAGGAGAGGTGTCCATGAGCTCGGTGAGCTTGTCTGGTGGCCTTGGTGGAATGGATCCATTCCAAGATGAGATGTCTCCCTACAGTGGTGGCTAGTCCTATTTACAGGGGACCTGGTCCTTTTCCCAAATATTAGGCATGAAGGGTCCCATAACGGCCAATTTGAAGGGGGACAACTAGTACAAGTTATCCTGACAAAAAGTGGTCTTCGCCTGCCAAAGGTTGTGGTGGTGACGCCATCCTGGGTTCCATGGGGACCTCCGTCCTGCCGTCCTGCTGGTCTTGGTCTTGTAGCACCGATATGGAAACCTTTGCCTGATGCCTTGGGACTCCTCGCCTGCGCCTACCTCTTTAGCACCAAAGAGGAAACGAGGACACTATGCGCTGACGCTCGCCTGGTGCCTGCCTGGCCTTGGTCGTCATGGCTTGTGTCATAGGGACCTCGCGAGGTGGCCCTCGCCTTGATCTCTCCACCCCTCGCGAGCCAACCTCGTGAGGCCACCCCCAAGGAGGTCTTGTGTCGTCCACCTCGCGAGGGTCTTGAGTGTTCGCTGGTGAAGATGGGATGTATAGGGCCGCTGGTGGAGCCACGCCATGGGCCGCAGGCAGGCAAGTCTGGGGACCCCCGTTCCCAAGACGCTGACACCTTATGGTCGAACTACAGATGACGAAAAGGACGCTCACTTGATGAATATCGATGATCCAAGCTTGGAGGAGGAGGATGTCCCTCTACCTCAACCTGGGGATAAGCACGTGGAATTCAACAAGTCAAGTCTTCCCAAGAGATCTAACCGGTCTAAAAACCAATCTATTCCTTTTCGTTTTAGGCAGAAAAGCAAAGGGGATTTATGTGACCAGATCTTGAAGCTGGAGTTGGAAGTCGATGATTTAAAGGAGGAAATTGCTCTCCTCAACTATAATATGAAAAAGTTGAAGGCACAATTGTCATCATCACCATCATCTTCTTCACCACCAAAAGAGAACTGAGTATCGGGTATGGGCACTCCCCTTGGCTTCGGCCAATCTTGGGGGAGGTGCCCCGGTATCGTATCACCCCACTATCTTTTTGCTTTAATTTATATTAGTTCGATCTTTTGCTTTAGATGAATAAAAGTTTAGTTCGATCCTTTCTTCTTTAAGACTTTTCTTAGTGATCTATCCTTGTTATCGTGTGCAAGTTGTATAATAAAGTTTGGTGTGAGTTTTTGTTTTCTTCACTTTCATGTTGCAAATATAAGAAAAAGAAATAGGAAATAATAAAATAAAGGAAATAAATAATGAAAAGATCATATACTAACCCTATGGCAGGTGATGACACCACATAAGGAAAAGTATAAGTAGAAAATTTTATTAGAGATTGACAAACATAACATATTAGTCAATGATGAAACTCAGAAATAATTAAAAAGGGAAGAGAAGATTCACATATAAATATACTATCCTAGAAATCTTTTGTGATTGTGAGCCCTCATCAAAATATTATATGCCAAAATTGTTGACGTTGGACAAGGAAGACAACTTAATGGTTTATGTTTGTTTATATTCACATAGAAGTCATATTGTCATAGATCCTTCAACATGTGGTGCTTGCCCCCTATCTTTGCTAGCCGAAAATTCCGCACTAAGTAGAGATACTACTGGTGCATCCAAAAACCCTTAAACCCAAATCTTATTTTCAAGTGTCCACCATACCTACCTAGGGATTGAGCAAGATCCTTCAAGTTAGTTGTTATCGGTGCAAAAAGGCAATAAAAATTGCTTCTAAATATGTGAGATCATTTAGTGTAAGAGAAAATTGAGTGAGGGAGTCTTGGATTAGGGGGTCTCCGGACAGCTGGACTATATCCTTTGGTCGGACTGTTGGACTATGAAGATACAAGATTGAAGACTTCGTCTCGTGTCCGGATGGGACTCTACTTGGCGTGGAAGGCAAGCTAGGCAATACGGATATGTATATCTCCTCCTTTGTAACCGACCTTGTGTAACCCTAGCCCCCTCTGGTGTCTATATAAACTGGAGGGTTTTAGTCCGTAGGACAACATAAAATCATACCATAGGCTAGCTTCTAGGGTTTAGCCTCTCCGATCTCGTGGTAGATCAACTCTTGTAATACCCATATCATCAAGAATAAATCAAGCATGACGTAGGGTTTTACCTCCATCAAGAGGGCCCGAACCTGGGTAAAACATCGTGTTCCCTGCCTCCTGTTACCATCCGCCTTAGACGCATAGTTCGGGACCCCCTACTCGAGATCCGCCGGTTTTGACACCGACATTGGTGCTTTCATTGAGAGTTCCTCTGTGTCGTCGCCGTTAGGCTTGATGGCTCCTATGATCATCGATAGCGATGTAGTCCAGGTTGAGAATTTTCTCCCCGGACAGATCTTTGTGTTTGGCGGCTTCGCACTGTGGGCCAGCTCGCTATTTTCTGCGCAATTTTGGAAATATGTCGACCCAAGACTCCGACGGAGAGACCTATGTCTCACATCTCATTGTTGACCCAAAGACCTATGGGGACCTATCCCCTTATGTCAGATTTCGGCTTCCGGCAAAACCCTTGAGGTTCGAACTCTGGGGTGCGCACAAAGATCTCTCCTCCCTCTAGCTCACGCCCTCACCGCAATCTCAAAGCTCAGCACGTCGAACCCATAGAACAATGGACAGAGGATTTATACTGGTTCGGGCCACCAATGTGGTGTAATACCCTACTCCAGTGTGGTATGGTGGATTGCCTCTTGGGCTGAGGATGAACAAGTACAAGGGAAGAACCTCCTCCTGAGGAGAGGTGTCCATGAGCTCGGTGAGCTTGTCTGGTGTCCTTGGTGGAATGGATCCATTCCAAGATGAGATGCCTCCCTACAGTGGTGGCTAGTCCTATTTACAGGGACCTGGTCCTTTTCCCAAATATTAGGCATGAAGGGATCCCAAAACGGCCAATTCGAAGTGGGACAACTAGTACAAGTTATCCTGACAAAAAGTGGTCTTCGCCTGCCAAAGGTTGTGGTGGTGACGCCATCCTGGGCTCCATGGGGACCTCCGTCCTGCCGTCCTGCTGGTCTTGGTCTTGTTGCACCGATATGGAAACCTTTCCTTGATGCCTTGGGACTCCTCGCCTGCGCCTACCTCTTTAGCACCAAAGAGGAAACGAGGACACTACGCGCTGACGCTCGCCTGGTGCCTGCCTGGCCTTGGTCGTCATGGCTTGTGTCACAGGGACCTCGCGAGGTGGCCCTCGTCTTGATCTCTCCACCCCTCGCGAGCCAACCTCGTGAGGCCACCCCCAAGGAGGTCTTGTGTCGTCCGCCTCGCGAGGGTCTTGAGTGTTCGCTGGTGAAGATGGGATGTATAGGGCCGCTGGTGCAGCCACGCCGTGGGCCGCAGGCAGGCAAGTCTGGGGACCCCCGTTCCCAGGACGCTGACACCTTATGGTCGAACTACAGATGACGAAAAGGACGCTCACTTGATGAATATCGATGATCCAAGCTTGGAGGAGGAGGATGTCCCTCTACCTCAACCTGGGGATATGCACGTGGAATTCAACAAGTCAAGTCTTCCCAAGAGATCTAACTAGTCTAAAAACCAATCTATTCCTTTTCGTTGTAGGCAGAAAAGCAAAGGGGATTTATGTGACCAGATCTTGAAGCTGGAGTTGGAAGTCGATGATTTAAAGGAGGAAATTGCTCTCCTCAACTATAATATGAAAAAGTTGAAGGCACAATTGTCATCATCACCATCATCTTCTTCACCACCAAAAGAGAACTGAGTATCGGGTATGGGCACTCCCCTTGGCTTCGGCCAATCTTGGGGGATGTGCCCCGGTATCGTATCACCCCACTATCTTTTTGCTTTAATTTATATTAGTTCGATCTTTTGCTTTAGATGAATAAAAGTTTAGTTCGATCCTTTCTTCTTTGAGAGTTTGCTTAGTGATCTATCCTTGTTATCGTGTGCAAGTTGTATAATAAAGTTTGGTATGAGTTTTTGTTTTCTTCACTTTCATGTTGCAAATAAAAGAAAAAGAAATAGGAAAGAATAAAAGAAACGAAATAAATAATGAAAAGATCATATACTAACCCTATGGCAGGTGATGGCACCACATAAGGAAAAGTATATGTAGAAAATTTTATTAGAGATTGACAAACATAACATATTAGTCAATGATGAAACTCAGAAATAATTAAAAAGGGAAGAGAAGATTCACATATAAATATACTATCCTAGAAATCTTTTGTGATTGTGAGCCGTCATCAAAATATTATATGCCAAAATTGTTGACATTGGACAAGGAAGACAACTTAATGGTTTATGTTTGTATATATTCACATAGAAGCCATATTGTCATAGATCCTTCAACATGTGGTGCTTGCCCCCTATCTTTGCTAGCCGAAAATTCCGCACTAAGTAGAGATACTACTTGTGCATCCAAAAACCCTTAAACCCAAATCTTATTTTCAAGTGTCCACCATACCTACCTAGGGATTGAGCAAGATCCTTCAAGTTAGTTGTTATCGGTGCAAAAAGGCAATAAAAATTGCTTCTAAATATGTGAGATCATTTAGTGTAAGAGAAAATTGAGTGAGGGAGTCCTGGATTAGGGGGTCTCCGGACAGCTATGCTATATCCTTTGGTCGGACTATTGGACTATGAAGATACAAGATTGAAGACTTCGTCTCGTGTCCGGATGGGACTCTACTTGGCATGGAAGGCAAGCTAGGCAATACGGATATGTATATCTCCTCCTTTGTAACCGACCTTGTGTAACCCTAGCCCCCTCTGGTGTCTATATAAACTGGAGGGTTTTAGTCCGTAGGACAACATAAAATCATACCATAGGCTAGCTTCTAGGGTTTAGCCTCTCCGATCTCGTGGTAGATCAACTCTTGTAATACCCATATCATCAAGAATAAGTCAAGCATGACGTAGGGTTTTACCTCCATCAAGAGGGCCCGAACCTGGGTAAAACATCGTGTTCCCTGCCTCCTGTTACCATCCGCCTTAGACGCATAGTTCGGGACCCCCTACTCGAGATCCGCCGGGTTTGACACCGACATTGGTGCTTTCATTGAGAGTTCCTCCGTGTCGTCGCCGTTAGGCTTGATGGCTCCTATGATCATCGATAGCGATGTAGTCCAGGTTGAGAATTTTCTCCCCGGACAGATCTTTGTGTTTGGCGGCTTCGCACTGTGGGCCAGCTCGCTATTTTCTGCGCAATTTTGGAAATATGTCGACCCAAGACTCCGACGGAGAGACCTATGTCTCACATCTCATTGTTGACCCAAAGACCTGGGGACCTATCCCCTTATGTCAGATTTCGGCTTCCGGCAAAACCCTTGAGGTTCGAACTCTGGGGTGCGCACGAAGATCTCTCCTCCCTCTAGCTCACGCCCTCACCGCAATCTCAAAGCTCAGCACGTCGAACCCATAGAACAAAGGACAGAGGGTTTATACTGGTTCGGGCCACCAATGTGGTGTAATACCCTACTCCAGTGTGGTATGGTGGATTGCCTCTTGGGCTGAGGATGAACAAGTACAAGGGAAGAACCGCCTCCTGAGGAGAGGTGTCCATGAGCTCGGTGAGCTTGTCTGGTGGCCTTGGTGGAATGGATCCATTCCAAGATGAGATGCCTCCCTACAGTGGTGGCTAGTCCTATTTATAGGGACCTGGTCCTTTTCCCAAATATTAGGCATGAAGGGATCCCATAACGGCCAATTCGAAGGGGGACAACTAGTACAAGTTATCCTGACAAAAAGTGGTCTTCGCCTGCCAAAGGTTGTGGTGGTGACGCCATCCTGGGCTCCATGGGGACCTCCGTCCTGCCGTCCTGCTGGTCTTGGTCTTGTTGCACCGATATGGAAACCTTTGCCTGATGCCTTGGGACTCCTCGCCTGCGCCTACCTGTTTAGCACCAAAGAGGAAACGAGGACACTACGCGCTGACGCTCGCCTGGTGCCTGCCTGGCCTTGGTCGTCATGGCTTGTGTCACAGGGACCTCGTGAGGTGGCCCTCGTCTTGATCTCTCCACCCCTCGCGAGCCAACCTCGTGAGGCCACCCCCAAGGAGGTCTTGTGTCGTCCGCCTCGCGAGGGTCTTGAGTGTTCGCTGGTGAAGATGGGATGTATAGGGCCGCTGGTGGAGCCACGCCGTGGGCCGCAGGCAGGCAAGTCTGGGGACCCCCGTTCCCAGGACACTGACACCTTATGGTCGAACTACAGATGATGAAAAGGACGCTCACTTGATGAATATCGATGATCCAAGCTTGGAGGAGGAGGATGTCCCTCTACCTCAACCTGGGGATATGCACGTGGAATTCAACAAGTCAAGTCTTCCCAAGAGATCTAACTGGTCTAAAAACCAATCTATTCCTTTTCGTTTTAGGCAGAAAAGCAAAGGGGATTTATGTGACCAGATCTTGAAGCTGGAGTTGGAAGTCGATGATTTAAAGGAGGAAATTGCTCTCCTCAACTATAATATGAAAAAGTTGAAGGCACAATTGTCATCATCACCATCATCTTCTTCACCACCAAAAGAGAACTGAGTATCGGGTATGGGCACTCCCCTTGGCTTCGGCCAATCTTGGGGGACGTGCCCCGGTATCGTATCACCCCACTATCTTTTTGCTTTAATTTATATTAGTTTGATCTTTTGCTTTAGATGAATAAAAGTTTAGTTCGATCCTTTCTTCTTTGAGAGTTTGCTTAGTGATCTATCCTTGTTATCGTGTGCAAGTTGTATAATAAAGTTTGGTATGAGCTTTTGTTTTCTTCACTTTCATGTTGCAAATAAAAGAAAAAGAAATAGGAAAGAATAAAAGAAACGAAATAAATAATGAAAAGATCATATACTAACCCTATGGCAGGTGATGACACCACATAAGGAAAAGTATATGTAGAAAATTTTATTAGAGATTGACAAACATAACATATTAGTCAATGATGAAACTCAGAAATAATTAAAAAGGGAAGAGAAGATTCACATATAAATATACTATCCTAGAAATCTTTTGTGATTGTGAGCCGTCATCAAAATATTATATGCCAAAATTGTTGACATTGGACAAGGAAGACAACTTAATGGTTTATGTTTGTATATATTCACATAGAAGCCATATTGTCATAGATCCTTCAACATGTGGTGCTTGCCCCCTATCTTTGCTTGCCGAAAATTCCGCACTAAGTAGAGATACTACTTGTGCATCCAAAAACCCTTAAACCCAAATCTTATTTTCAAGTGTCCACCATACCTACCTAGGGATTGAGCAAGATCCTTCAAGTTAGTTGTTATCGGTGCAAAAAGGCAATAAAAATTGCTTCTAAATATGTGAGATCATTTAGTGTAAGAGAAAATTGAGTGAGGGAGTCCTGGATTAGGGGGTCTCCGGACAGCTAGACTATATCCTTTGGTCGGACTATTGGACTATGAAGATACAAGATTGAAGACTTCGTCTCGTGTCCGGATGGGACTCTACTTGGCGTGGAAGGCAAGCTAGGCAATACGGATATGTATATCTCCTCCTTTGTAACCGACCTTGTGTAACCCTAGCCCCCTCTGGTGTCTATATAAACCGGAGGGTTTTAGTCCGTAGGACAACATAAAATCATACCATAGGCTAGCTTCTAGGGTTTAGCCTCTCCGATCTCGTGGTAGATCAACTCTTGTAATACCCATATCATCAAGAATAAATCAAGCATGACGTAGGGTTTTACCTCCATCAAGATGGCCCGAACCTGGGTAAAACATCGTGTTCCCTGCCTCCTGTTACCATCCGCCTTAGACGCATAGTTCGGGACCCCCTACTCGAGATCCGCCGGTTTTGACACCGACATTGGTGCTTTCATTGAGAGTTCCTCTGTGTCGTCGCCGTTAGGCTTGATGGCTCCTATGATCATCGATAGCGATGCAGTCCAGGTTGAGAATTTTCTCCCTGGACAGATCTTTGTGTTTGGCGGCTTCGCACTGTGGGCCAACTCGCTATTTTCTGCGCAATTTTGGAAATATGTCGACCCAAGACTCCGACGGAGAGACCTATGTCTCACATCTCATTGTTGACCCAAAGACCTATGGGGACCTATCCCCTTATGTCAGATTTCGGCTTCCGGCAAAACCCTTGAGGTTTGAACTCTGGGGTGCGCACGAAGATCTCTCCTCCCTCTAGCTCACGCCCTCACCGCAATCTCAAAGCTCAGCACGTCGAACCCGTAGAACAAAGGACACAGGGTTTATACTGGTTCGGGCCACCGATGTGGTGTAATACCCTACTCCAGTGTGGTATGGTTGATTGCCTCTTGGGCTGAGGATGAACAAGTACAAGGGAAGAACCGCCTCCTGAGGAGAGGTGTCCATGAGCTCGGTGAGCTTGTCTGGTGGCCTTGGTGGAATGGATCCATTCCAAGATGAGATGCCTCCCTACAGTGGTGGCTAGTCCTATTTAGAGGGGACCTAGTACTTTTCCCAATTATTAGGCGTGAAGGGATCCCATAACGGCCAATTTGAAGGGGACAACTAGTACAAGTTATCCTGAAAAAAAGTGGTCTTCGCCTGCCAAAGGTTGTGGTGGTGACGCCATCCTGGGCTCCATGGGGACCTCCGTCCTGCCGTCCTACTAGTCTTGGTCTTGTTGCACCGATATGGAAACCTTTGCCTGATGCCTCGGGACTCCTTGCCTGCGCCTACCTCTTTAGCACCAAAGAGGAAACGAGGACATTACGCGCTGACGCTCGCCTGGTGCCTGCCTGGCCTTGGTCGTCATGGCTTGTGTCACAGGGACCTCGCGAGGTGCCCCTCGCCTTGATCTCTCCACCCCTCGCGAGCCAGCCTCGTGAGGCCACCCCCAAGGAGGTCTTGTGTCGTCCGCCTCGCGAGGGTCTTGAGTGTTCGCTGGTGAAGATGGGATGTATAGGGCCGCTGGTGGAGCCACGCCATGGGCCGCAGGCAGGCAAGTCTGGGGACCCCCGTTCCCAGGATGCTGACACCTTATGGTCGAACTACAGATGAGGAAAAGGACGCTCACTTGATGAATATCGATGATCCAAGCTTGGAGGAGGAGGATGTCCCTCTACCTCAACCTGGGGATATGCACGTGCAATTCAACAAGTCAAGTCTTCCCAAGAGATCTAACCGGTCTAAAAACCAATCTATTCCTTTTTGCTTGAGGAAGAAAAGCAAAGGGGATTTATGTGACCAGATCTTGAAGCTGGAGTTGGAAGTCGATGATTTAAAGGAGGAAATTGCTCTCCTCAACTATAATATGAAAAAGTTGAAGGCACAATTGTCATCATCACCATCATCTTCTTCACCACCAAAAGAGAACTGAGTATCGGGTATGGGCACTCCCCTTGGCTTCGGCCAATCTTGGGGGATGTGCCCCGGTATCGTATCACCCCACTATCTTTTTGCTTTAATTTATATTAGTTCGATCTTTTGCTTTAGATGAATAAAAGTTTAGTTCGATCCTTTCTTCTTTGAGAGTTTGCTTAGTGATCTATCCTTGTTATCGTGTGCAAGTTGTATAATAAAGTTTGGTGTGAGTTTTTGTTTTCTTCACTTTCATGTTGCAAATAAAAGAAAAAGAAATAGGAAAGAATAAAACAAACGAAATAAATAATGAAAAGATCATATACTAACCCTATGGCAGGTGATGACACCACATAAGGAAAAGTATATGTAGAAAATTTTATTAGAGATTGACAAACATAACATATTAGTCAATGATGAAACTCAGAAATAATTAAAAAGGGAAGAGAAGATTCACATATAAATATACTATCCTAGAAATCTTTTGTGATTGTGAGCCGTCATCAAAATATAATATGCCAAAATTGTTGACATTGGACAAGGAAGACAACTTAATGGTTTATGTTTGTATATATTCACATAGAAGCCATATTGTCATAGATCCTTCAACATGTGGTGCTTGCCCCCTATCTTTGCTAGCCGAAAATTCTGCACTAAGTAGAGATACTACTTGTGCATCCAAAAACCCTTAAACCCAAATCTTATTTTCAAGTGTCCACCATACCTACCTAGGGATTGAGCAAGATCCTTCAAGTTAGTTGTTATCGGCGCAAAAAGGCAATAAAAATTGCTTCTAAATATGTGAGATCATTTAGTGTAAGAGAAAATTGAGTGAGGGAGTCCTGGATTAGGGGGTTTCCGGACAGCTAAACTATATCCTTTGGTCGGACTATTGGACTATGAAGATACAAGATTGAAGACTTCGTCTCGTGTCCTGATGGGACTCTACTTGGCGTGGAAGGCAAGCTAGGCAATACGGATATGTATATCTCCTCCTTTGTAACCGACCTTGTGTAACCCTAGCCCCCTCTGGTGTCTATATAAACCGGAGGGTTTTAGTCCGTAGGAGAACATAAAATCATACCATAGGCTAGCTTCTAGGGTTTAGCCTCTCCGATCTCGTGGTAGATCAACTCTTGTAATACCCATATCATCAAGAATAAATCAAGCATGACGTAGGGTTTTACCTCCATCAAGAGGGCCCGAACCTGGGTAAAACATCGTGTTCCCTGCCTCGTGTTACCATCCGCCTTAGACGCATAGTTCGGGACCCCCTACCCGAGATCCGCCGATTTTGACACCGACATTGGTGCTTTCATTGAGAGTTCCTCTATGTCGTCTCCGTTAGACTTGATGGCTCCTATGATCATCGATAGCGATGCAGTCCAGGTTGAGACTTTTCTCCCCGGACAGATCTTTGTGTTTGGCGGCTTCGCACTACGGGCCAACTCGCTTGTCCATCTGGAGCAGATCGAAAGTTACGCCCCTAGCCACCAGGCCAGGTTTGGAAGCTTAAACTACACGGCCGAAATCTGCGGAGACTTGATCTTCGACGGATTCGAGCCCCTGCCTTATGCGCCACGCGGTCACGATGAGTACGATTTAGCTCTACCATCGGACCGTATTCAGGAGATCGCGCCGGCAGCCGCTCCGAGCCTCAATTCGGAGCCAGTTGCGCCATCCATGGACGGGTGGATAGACCCTATCACGGAGGCCGTATCCTCAGTGGCGATCGAGCCGAATATCGACCTTAACCTTCATGAGAGCCGTACTGCCAAACTGCCAGATCCTTCTCCGGCCACGGACTTCGAGCCTCAATCCGATTGGGCGCCGATCATGGAGTTTACCTCCGCAGATATTTTTCAGCAGTAGCCCTTTGGCGACATACTGAACTCATTAAGGTCTCTCTCATCGTCAGGAGAGTCCTGGCCGAACTACGTCCGGCAGGATTGGGATGCGGATGACGAAGAAATTCGCCGCCCAGCCACCACCCACTTAGTAGCCACTGTCGATGACTTAACCGACATGCTGACTTCGACTCCGACGACATCGACGGTATGGACGACGATGCGGGAGACGAAGAGGAACCACTGCCCACAGGGCACTGGACAGCCACCTCATCATACGATATATACATGGTGGACACACCCAAACAAGGCAATGGCGACGAGACAACGGAGGATGACCCCTCCAAGAAGCAACCCAAGCGCCGGCGTCAGCGGTGCCCCTCTAAGTCCCACCAAGGCAAAAGTGGTGATACCAGCACCGGAGATAATAGCACTCCGTACAGTGTCGAAGAAAATAACATTCCCCTCCAGCAAGATTTAGAGCAGGAAGATGGAGGAGCCAGCCCTCCTGAGAGAGCGGCAGATGGAGAGGCGGAGGATGATAATTACGTGCCTCCCTCCGAAGACGAGGCAAGCCTTGACGATGACGAATTCATCGTGCCTGACGATCCCGTCGAACAAGAGCGCTTTAAGCGCCGGCTTATAGCCACAGCAAATAGCCTTAAGAAAAACTAGTAGCAGCTTCAAGCTGATCAATATTTGCTAGCTGACAGATGGACTGAAGTCCAGGCGGACGAGGAATATAAACTCGAATGCCCCTCCAAGAGTTACCCAAAGTGCAGGTTGCTACCCCGACTGGAGGAGGAAGCACCGAAACCTACATCCTGGGCGTATGACGCGGCTGATCGGCCACCTCGCGGCCGCGCCAAAGAGACATTCCAGCCAAAAGCTCAGCTCGCACGCCAACGCCATTCAAATAAAAAGGCATGGGGAAATACGCCAAACCTGCGAGACATATTGGAGGACAAAGCAAAACATGCAAGATCGATCTACGGATCACGAGGGTGCGCCACTATGCAAGACGATAATCATCACGTCGGATACAGTAAAAGTAAGTCCGGCCGGGCCGAACACAGCGTGCAAGACTCATTCGAGCTGCGTCGTGACATAGCCCAGTACAGAGGCGCTGCACACCCCCTATGCTTCACAGACGAAGTAATGGATCATCAAATCCCAGAGGGTTTCAAACCCGTAAATATAGAATCATACGACGGCACAACAGATCCTGCGGTATGGATCAAGGATTTCCTCCTGCATATCCACATGGCCTGCGGTGATGATCTACACGCCATTAAATACCTTCCACTCAAGCTCAAAGGACCAGCTCGGCATTGGCTCAATACCTTGCCAGCAGAGTCCATTGGCTGTTGGGAGGATCTGGAAGCCGCATTCCTTGACAACTTCCAGGGCACTTACGTGCAACCACCATATGCCGATGACTTGAGCCACATAATTCAGTAGCCAATGGAATCGGCGAGGCAATTCTGGACACAGTTCCTAACAAAGAAAAGTCAAATCGTCGACTGTCCAGATGCAGAGGCCCTAGCAGCTTTTAAGCACAACATCCGCGACGAGTGGCTCGCCCGGCACCTTGGTCAAGAAAAGCCAAAATCTATGGCAGCCCTCACGACACTCATGACCCGCTTTTGTGCGGGAGAAGACAGCTGGCTGGCTTGCAACAATAACATATCAAAGAACCATGGTACTTCGGATACCAAGGATGGCAATGGCAGGTCACGTCGCAAAAAAAATAAGCACCGCATTAACAGCGACAATACCGAGGATACGGCAGTCAATGCCGGATTCAAAGGCTCTAAACCCAGTCAGCGGAAAAAGCCATTCAAAAGAAGCACTCCGGGCCCGTCTAGTTTGGACCATATACTCGATCGCTCGTGCCAAATACAGGGCACCCCCGACAAGCCAGCCAACCACACCAACAGGGATTGTTCGGTGTTCAAGCAGGCCGGCAAGATAAATGCCGAAAACAAAGATAAGGGGTCACATAGCGATGATGAGGAGGAGCCCCGGCAGCCGAACACCGAAGGACAGAAGAGGTTCCCCCCACAAGTGCGGAGGGTGAACATGATATACGCAACCCACATGCCCAAGAGGGAGTGGAAGCATGCGCTCAGGGACGTATATGTGTTGGAGCCAGTCGCCCCAAAGTTCAACCCATGGTCCTCCTGTCCGATCACCTTCGATCGCAGGGACCACCCCACTAGTATCCGTCATGGTGGATTCGCCGCACTGGTCCTAGACCCAATCATTGATGGATTTCACCTCACTCGAGTCCTAATGGACGGCGGTAGCAGCCTGAACCTGCTTTATCAGGACACAGTGTGCAAAATGGGTATAGACCCCTCAAGGATCAAACCCACAAAAACGACCTTTAAAGGTGTCATACTAGGTGTAGAGGCCCATTGCACAGGCTCAGTCACACTGGAAGTGGTCTTCGGATCCCCGGATAACTTTCGAAGCGAAGAGTTAATCTTCGACATAGTCCCGTTCCACAGTGGCTACCATGCACTCCTCGGGCGAACCGCATTCGCGAGATTCAATGCGGTACCGCATTATGCATATCTCAAGCTCAAGATGCCATGACCTTGGGGGGTCATAACAGTCAATGGAAACACAGAGCACTCTCTCCGCACAGAGGAGCACACTGCGGCCCTCGCAGCAGAAGCACAAAGCAGCCACTTAAGGCAATCCACTAGTTCGGCGATTAAGGACCCGTACACCTTCAAGCGCGCCCATAGTAATCGGCAACAGGACCGCCTGGCACGTTCCGAGCTTGCATAGCAATGCGGCCCCCACTCCAGTCCCAGCCAAACGGCAAAATCCATGCCACGCGTACATAATTACGCATTAAAAATACCATGGGCACAGGCAGGGAGGGGGGCACGACTGTGGCACGCTCCAAGTCGCGGCTTAAACCGCACTAGGGGCTTCCTACTTTGTTATTTTTCTCTTTCAGGACTTTAATCTCTGGAAACCCTGTCCGGCAGCATGATTGCCGAACACATGATGCAGCAACCAAGGAGGCAGAAAGCTAGGTCACACCACGGAACTCCCAGGTGGATTATGATAACGACTGAAATATTTGCTTTAATACTATTCCTCAGCTTGCCCTTGGAAGGGACATGTCAAACAGTCCTACTTTTTGCTTATCGCACTACTTGTATCATTCTGCTTTAACGCACCTTCTTGAATAAACAATGCATAGCATTAAGACTATTATTACATTCTTCCTTTATATATATATATATATGTGTGTGTGTGTGTGTGTGTGTGTGTGTTCATTCACGACATCTAGCATCCATACACTCTGGTACAGCCAATACTCTAGGGGCTTAAGCATACCCCATAATGCGGCGTGAAAAGTCCGAACACTTTCGACAGTGCGGCACCCCGAACTTATAGCATTATATGCATCAGCTCCGAATCATGTCTTGGGTCAATAGTTGGGTTTGCTTGGCTCCCATGTTTTGGTACCTTACGTTCCGCTATATTGGCTAAGGTAGCACTGGGAGAACTACTGCGATATTGCCCCGGTTCTGGTGGGCTAAGCACCTCAGTAGAGAAAGCAAAAACTGACTATCATGATAAGGCGAGAGACTGGTCGCTATTCGAGAGGTTTCGAGTCCCTAAAGACTTATGCCGCTTAGAGAGAGGATTCGGACCTGTCCGGCTTAAGGCATGTATAGCGCCCCGAATTCGGCCTTCCGAATACTAGGGGCTTCGCCGAAATTTAAAATTATAGAATTCTATGGCTAAGTGAGAGTGATAATGCATTATAGTCCGATTGCGTTGTTCGTTGTGCTGGGAACCTCCCTTGAAGGACCCAAAAATGGGAACAAGAGTGCTCAGGTTTATCCCGGACACCCCAGCACTCGTGGCATGGGGGCAGAAGCCGACGACTAGCCATCTCTCAGATTTGATAAACAGCCGAACAGAAGGTAATATTTTAAATTCAAACAAGCGTTGCATAGCGCATATGAACAAGTTTTCATAATACAGGATTACAAGAGCAAGTTTACCCAAATATTACATCTTTCGTACACTCGTCCGCTACGAGACGGGCACCCTTCAGGACACCCTCATACTACATCTCAGGTGGCGATGCTCCTTGCCGTGCGGCGACCCTTCCTTCACCAGCTTCACGGGGTCCATCTTGGCCCAGTGCACATTCGCACGGGCGAAATCCCGGCGTGCACCTTCGATGCAGATGGACTGCTTGATGACTTCCAGCCGTGGGCAGGCATCCACAAGCCGCCTCACCAGGCCGAAGTAGCTGTTGGGAAGGGCGTCGGTAGGCCACATCCGAACTATAAAGCCCTTCATGGCCTGTTCGGCCGCCTTGTGCAGCTCGACCAGTTGCTTCAGCTGGTCGCTCAGAGGCATCGGGTGTTCGGTCCCAGTATACTGAGACCAGAACAGCTTCTCCGTTGAGCTTCCCTCCTCGGCCTAGTAAAACTGTGCGGCATCTGACACGCTGTGGGCAAATCTGCGAATGCTCCTGGAGAGCTCCGGATTCGGGTAAGTAACAAGTAATTTACTTTCACATGCTTGCTTTGCATATAGAATGCCTTACCTGCCGCTATCTTCTTCATCGCATCAATCTCCTGGAGGGCCTTTTGGGCTTCGGCCTTGGCACTCTTTGCACTCTCAAGGGCCGTGGCAAGCTCGGACTCTCGTGTCTTCAAGTCAAGCTCCAATGCCTCGTGCTTCGTCACGAGAGCGTGGAGCTCTTGCTGCACCTCGCCCACCCGTGCCTCTTGTTTTTCCTGCTCGGTGCACTCCTAGGCCGCTTTGTTTTCAGCCTCAGATAGCGCTTGCTTCAAGGTTTCCACTTCGGTCGTGGCCCCTGGCAAATCACAGATAATCCTGTCATTTTGCAATCGCATCCCTTATATATACATATCTAAGTACTAGGTATTACTTACCTTTGTTCTCCTCGAGCTGCCTCTTGGCAAGGCCGAGCTCTTTCTTGGACCCTTCGAGGTCCTGCTTCAGTGTGGCGACCTCCGCAGTCAGTGCGGCAGAGGCCAGCAGCGAAGCCTGCATAAGCATATAGACATACTTATATTAGACTGCTGCGATATTGTTTGATCCTCTATTCGGCTTTTCTTTGTGAACACCGAACAGAGCATCAGGGGCTAATGTCTATGCGGTAATATTTTTCCTATATTTCAAATACTTACCTCAAAGCCTGTTAGAAGGCTGGCACAGGCTTCAGTCAGTCCGCTCTTGGCGGACTGAACCTTCTGGATCACCGCACTCAAAATAGTGTGGTGCTCTTCGTCGATGGAAGCGCTGCGAAGCGCTCCCAGCAGATTGTTCGATGCCCCTGGATGGGCAGAGGTTACCGGCACAGGCGTCTTGCCCCTTTTGGAAGGAGGCCGCCTGCCCGAGTCCAGAACCACTGGAGGTTCCGGCGGGGTGTTCGGTTGAGGGCCGAACTCGGAGCCCTCGGGAGGCTTACTCCCTTTGCTCCTGGAGTCTGGAAGGTCACCTTGAGGCGCCTCCGGGATTGTCTCCCCTCAACCCGGTGCCTCTTGAGACAATACCTCGGCATTGTCCGTAGGGCAAGGGGAGGTGGCGGTCGGAAGTGGATCACTATCCATATCCGAAGAGTCCAAGGAGCCGGCCGACGAAGATACGTCGATATGGGCTTGGGGTGGTCTGCATAATCATATTCGGCGTTAGGAGAAGCAGTGCGACAAAGGTATGCTATGAGTTACTCTGGTATCTGAATACTTACGACTTTGCCAGGGGCTTGGCCCTGAGCAGCCACTCGTCTTCGCCTTCGGCGACGGTGGTGGAGTAGTCTGGAAGGAGGGTCCTCCCGTTCTTGGACCCTTCACCCCCCCCCCCGGTCAGGGCGGCCTTCCTTTTCTTGTCTCCCCCGATTGAAGGGGGAGCATCTTCATCTTTCTCCTCGTCTTCAGGGGAGGAGTGCGTCGCGGAGTTATCGGACGACGAGTCCGATACGACCTGGTGCCGGGAACTCTTTCAGGTTCCCTTGGCCTTCTTGGTCTTCTCCGGCACCTTGTAAGGAGCCGGAGTTAGCATCTCCGTCAGGAGAGCGTCCGCAGTGTCTTCGGGCAGAGGGGCCTGACAGTTAATCTACCCCGACATCAAAGGTATGGAGCTCAGACCCCGCACATGGTTAAGCCAGGGGAAATAAATATCTTACCGGATGTATAGAACTCACTGAATGCGCTAGGCGCTTCGCGCTTAGCCCGCGGTCCTCGGTAAGAGAAGGAGGGACCTCGGTGCCCTTGAACAGCACCCTCCAGATGTCCTTATGCATCGTGTCGAAGAGCTCGCTTAGAGTCTGGTGCCGGGCTGGGTCGAACTCCCATAAGTTAAAATACCGTTGTTGACACGGGAGGACCGGCGGAAGAGCATGACCTGGACTATGTTGACAAGGTTGAGCTTCTTGCTTGCCATATTCCGGATACATTTCTGGAGTCCGTCCAGCTCCACCGATGAACCCCAGGACAGGCCCTTCTCTTTCCAGGAGGTGAGCCACGTGGGGATTCGGATCAAAATTCAGGGGCCGCCGCCCAGTTGGTGTCGCGCGGCTCGGTGATGTAGAACCACGCCAATTGCCACCCCTTTATGGTCTCCACGAAGGAGCCTTCAAGCCATGTAACACTGGGCATCTTGCCCACCATGGCTCCACCGCATTCTGCTTGTTGGCCTCCCACCACCTTCGGCTTGATATTGAAGGTCTTTAACCACATGCCGAAGTGGGGCCGGATGCGGAGGAAAGCCTCACACATGATGATGAACGCCGAAATGTTGAGGATGAAGTTCGTGGCCAGATCATGGAAGTCCAGCCCATAGTAGAACATAAGACCACGGACGAATGGATGGAGGGGAAACCCCAGTCCGCGGAGGAAGTGGTGGAGGAAAACTACCCTCTCATGAGGTTCCGGGGTAGGAACAATCTGCCCCGCAGCGGGTAGCCAATGCGCGATATTCGCGGCTAAGTATCCGGCTCCGCGCAGCTTCTTGATGTGTCCCTCCATAACGGAGGAAGCCATCCATTTGCCTCCCGCTCCGGACATGTTTGGAGAAAGTTGAGGGGAAGGATGTGGACTTGGGCGTTGGAGCTCGAGTGCGCAAGAACGAATGAGCAAGGAGGAAGAAGGCGTGGGTAGAGAATGGTTAAACCTTATCCCTTTATAAGGGCGGCCGAAACTATGCGCCCCCACTAGCCTGGTAAAACTCGCTTATCCCCCAAGCGCCGTAATTGATGGCGCGGTTGGGTTGCCCACGCCCGTATTGATGAGAATCCCGTAATAAGGGGGACACAATCTCTGCTTTGACAAGACATGTCAAGAAACTGCCTCGCATTATGTGCGGGGCTGGTTAAAGAAAAATGGTTCGAATAATCACCGAGCCATGGCATAATGTCATGTTGCCAAAATGTGTCAGCAGATTAGATTTGTGGAAATATTATTCTCTCTGCGGTGATATGTGGAACTTATTTTGCAGGGTCGGACACTATCCTATTATTCAAACTCTTATGTGGTGTATCCGGAGGGGGAACCCGCCTTGCAATGCCGAAGACAACACTGCGTGCCGGACTCATCGTCATTGAAGCCTGGTTCAGGGGCTACTGAGGGAGTCCTGGATTAGGGGGTCTCCGGGCAGCCGGACTATATCCTTTCGCCGGACTGCTGGACTATGAAGATACAAGATTGAAGACTTCGTCTCGTGTCCGGATGGGACTCTACTTGGCATGGAAGGCAAGCTAGGCAATACGGATATGTATATCTCCTCCTTTGTAACTGACCTTGTGTAACCCTAGCCCCCTCTGGTGTCTATATAAACCAGAGGGTTTTAGTCCGTAGGACAACTTACAATCATACCATAGGCTAGCTTCTAGGGTTTAGCCTCTCCGATCTCATGGTAGATCAACTCTTGTAATACCCACATCATCAAGAATAAATCAAGCAGGACGTAGGGTTTTACCTCCATCAAGAGGGCCCGAACCTGGGTAAAACATCGTGTTCCCTGCCTCCTATTACCATCCGCCTTAGACGCACAGTTCGGGACCCCCTACCCGAGATCCGCCGGTTTTGACACCGACATTGATCGTTTCACAAACTTGTGATGGTGTAGAATAAAAGCGACAGATTGCATAATAAAGGTCGCTATCACAAGGGGCAATGTAACATGACGTTCTTTTGCACTAAGGGGTTGAGCATACGAATAAATAAGTGCATGGCAACCTCTGCTTCCCTCTGCGAATGGCCTATCTTTTACTTTTATGTATTTACTTTTATGCAAAGAGTCAAAGTTTTCCTTCTATTCCATTTTATTTTCTCCTTTGGCAAGCATCATGTGGTGAGGAAAGATCTAGGCACATATGTCTAGTTGAATATAGATAGCATGAGTTATTATTGTTGACATCACCCTTGAGGTGAATACGTTGGGAGGTGAAACTATAAGCCCCTATCTTTCTATGTGTTTGATTGAAATGTTTTGCTCATGTGTACGCGGTGAGTGTTAGCAATCATAGGAGACTATATGATGGTTGACTATGTGGACTTGCCTAAAGGCTCCGATACGTGTCCCTTCCTGAAAAGATGATGAATTGTAGTTGCAAAGTTGACTGAGAACATAGTTTGTTGGTTTTTAATAGAGTTTTTGCTTCATACTTCGACTGTGTGATGAACTGTTACTTATTCATTAGAAGTATATACTAAAAGTTCTATGATAAGAGTCCTATTTTTAATTTTATTGCTATTATGATAATCAACATGATGCTTCTATGTCCGTATTTTGTTTTTATCGACACCTCTCTCTCAAAGCATGTGGACATGTTTTTCGATTTTGGTTTTCGCTTGAGGACAAGCGATGTCTAAGCTTGGGGGAGTTGATACGTCCATTTTGCATCATGTTTTCTTACGGTTATTTATGATGTTTTTATCCATAATAAAGCTTTTTGGAGTAATTCTAATGCCTTTTCTCTCATAATATGCAAGGTATACACTAAGAGGGAGAATTCCGGCATTTGGAAATCTGAACTTGAAAAATCTACGACAAGCTACCTATTCTGCACAACTACAAATGAGCTGTAACTTCACGAGGATTTTTTATGGAATATATGTGGAATATTGGATCCAATAAGTACCAGAGGGGGCCCACCAGGTGGGCACAACCCACATGGGCGCGCCAGGGAGCCCAGGCGCGCCCCGGTGGGTTGTGCTCTCCTCGACCCACCTCCGATGCCCATCTTCTGGTATATAAGTCATTTTGACCTAGAAAAAATAATGAGAGGACTTTCGGGACAGAGCACTGCCGCCTCGAGGCGGAACTTGGGCAGGAGCACTTTTGCCCTCTGGCGGAGCGATTCCGCCGGGGGAACTTCCCTCCCAGAGGGGGAAATCATCGTCATCATCATCACCAACAACTCTCCCATCTTGGGGAGGGCAATCTCCATCAACATCGTCAACAGCACCATCTCATCTCAAACCCTAGTTCATCTCTTGTGTTCAATCTTGTTACTGGAACTATGGATTGGTGCTTGTGGGTGACTAGTAGTGTTGATTACATCTTGTAGTTGATTACTATATGGTTTATTTGGTGGAAGATTATATGTTCAGATCCAATATGCTATCTAATACTCTCTGATCATGAGCATGTTTATCATTCGTGAGTAGTTTGTTTTGTTCTTGAGGTCACGAGAGAAATCATGTTGCAACTAATCATGTGAACTTGATATGTGTTCGATATTTTGATAGTATGTATCTCGTGATTCCCTTAGTGATGTCATGTGAACGTTGACTAGATGACACTTCACCATATTTGGTACAAAGGGAATGCATTGTGGAGTAGAATTTAGATGATGGGTTGCAAGAGTGACAGAAGCTTAAACCCAGTTTATGCGATATTCCGTAAGGGACCGATTGGATCCAAAAGTTTAATGCTATGGTTAGAATTTATTCTTAATAATTTTCTTGTAGTTGCAGATGCCTGCGGGGGGGGGGGGGGGGGGTTAATCATAAGTAGGAAGTTTTTTCAAGTAAGAACAACACCTAGGCACCGGTCCACCCACATATCAAATTATCAAAGTAGCGAACACAAATCGAACCAACATGATGAAAGTGACTAGATGAAATTCCCGTGTACCCTCAAGAATAGTTTTCTTATCATAAGAGACCGTTTTGGACTTTCCTTTGCCTCAAAATGATTGGGCTACCTTGCTGCACTTTTTCTACTACTATCGTTACTTGCTCGTTACAAATTACCTTGCTATCAAACTACTCTGCTACTTACAATTTCAGCACTTGCAGACATTGCCTTGCTGAAAACCACTTGTCGTTTCTTTCTGCTCCTCGTTGGGTTCGACACTTTTACTTATCGAAAAGGGCTACAATTGATCCCCTATACTTGTGGGTCATCATCTCTCTCTTCTCCTGGGCTTGTGCACAAGTAGGATGGGACGCATCCATGACAACCTCATTGTCCTCAAAATCTTGCCTCAGGGGAAGATGCTCTTTATCAAGAATATATGTCCTAGTTCCCATCCTGGAATTGACCAACATCTGTATGTGAGGGTCATATTGATATCTCACAAGTATACGGGATCAATTGTAGCCTCTTTCGATAAGTAAGAGTGTCGAACCCAACGAGGAGCTAATGGTAGAACAAATATTCCCTCAAGTTCTATCGACCACCGCTACAACTCTATGCACGCTTAACGTTCTCTTTAGCTAGAACAAGTATGAAACTAGAGGTACTTCGGAGGTGTTTTTGGATAGGTTTGCAATATAATAAAGAGTGCGTAAATAAAAAGTAGGGGTTGTTTAGATAAATAAATAGAAAAGTTACTATAGCGAGTGTGGAAAAGTGGTGGTAGGAGTTGCGAAGTTGTCCCTAAGCAATTGACTACTTTACTAGACTGATAGGAAGTTCTATGTGGGAGAGGCCACTGCTAGCATGTCATCCCTGACTTGGAATTATATACACTTATGATTGGAACTATTAGCAAGCATCCGCATCTACTAACATTCATTAAGGTAAAACCCAACCATAGCATTAAGATATATTGGTCCCCCTTCAATCCCATATGCATCAATTTCTATGCTAGGTTGAAGCTTCTATCACTCTTGCCCTCCAATGCATAGTCCAATCAACATACAACTAACCCTATGGTGTGATCCACGCATGCGCTCATATGATGGGCACCAAAGGACAGAAACATAACCACAAGCAAATTAAATCAATCATAGTAATTCACCAATCATCGATAGGACAACGAAAATCTACTCAGACATCATAGGATTGCAACACATCATTGGATAATAATATGAAGCATAAAGCACCATGTTCAAGTAGAGAGTACAGCGGGTTGCAGGAGAGTGGACCGCTGTAGATAGAGGGGGAAGGTGATGGAGATGTTGGTGAAGATGACAGAGGTATTGGTGTAGATCGATGTAACACGATGATGGCCCCGACGGCGTTCCGGCGCCACCGGGAGAGTGGGGGAGAGAGCCCCCCTTCTTCTTATTCTCCTTACTTGACCTTCTCCCTAGATGGGAGAAGGGTTTCCTCTCTGGTCCATGGGCTCCATGGCATGGGAGGGGTGAGAGCCCCTCCGAGATTGGATCTGTCTCTCCGTCTCTCTCTATTTCTGCATTCTGGGATTCTCCCTTTCACCATTTCTTATATATTCGGAGATCCGTAACCCCGATTGGATTGAAATCTTCGCCCCGATTTTTTTCCAAAATTAGCTTTCTTGCGGCTGAAGAAGAGCAGTAACCGCCTTACGGGGGGCCACGAGGGTCAGGGGCACGCCCGGGGGGCGCCCCCTGCCTCGTGGCTCCCTCGGGCACCGTCTCGCGTTGTTTTATTCCCATATTTTACATATATTCCAAAGATAATCTCCGTCCGTTTTTATCCCGTTTGGACTCCGTTTGATATGTATTTTCTGCGAAACAAAAAACATGCAACAAACAGGAACTGGCACTAGGCACTGGATCAATATGTTAGTCCCCAAAAATAGTATAAAAAGTTGCCAAAAGTATATGAAAGTTGTATAATATTGGCATGGAACAATAAAAAAATTATAGATATGACGGACACGTATCAGCATCCCCAAGCTTAATTCCTGCTCGTCCTCGAGTAGGTAAATGATAAAAAAGATAATTTTTGATGTGGAATGCTACCTAACATAACCTTGATCATGTAATCTAATCATGGCATGTATTAAGACACGAGTGATTCAAAGCAATAGTCTATCATTTGACATTAAGACAATAATACTTCAAGCATACTAATAAAGCGATCATGTCTTTTCAAAATAACATGGCCAAAGAAAGTTATCCCTACAAAATCATATCGTCTGGCTATACTCCATCTTCACCACACAAAATATTCAAATCATGCACAACCCCGAAGACAAGCCAAGCAATTGTTTCATACTTTTGACGTTCTCAAACCTTTTCAACTTTCACACAATACATGAGCATGAGCCATGGACATAGCACTATGGGTGGAATAGAATATGATGGTGGAGGTTGTGTGGAGAAGACAAAAAAGCAGAAAGTCTCACATCGACGCGGCTAATCAATGGGCTATGGAGATTCCCATCAATTGATGTCAGTGTGAGGAGTAGAGATTGCCATGCAACGGATGCACTACGAGCTATAAGTGTATGAAAGCTCAAACTGGAAATTAAGTGGGTGTGCATCCAACTTGCTTGCTCATGAAGACCTCGGGCATTTGAGGAAGCCCATCATCGGAATATGCAAGCCAAGTTCTATAATGAAAATTCCCACTAGTATATGAAAGTGATAACTCAAGAGACTCTCTATGTGAAGAACATGGTGCTAATCTGAAGCACAAGTGTGGTAAAAGGATAGTAACATTTCCCCTTATCTCTTTTTCTCTCATTTTTTGGTGGGCTTCTTTGGCCTCTTGTATTTTTTTTGTAAAGTCCGAAGACTCATCCCAACTTGTGAGGGAATCATAGCTTCCATCATCCTTGCCTCACATGGTACAATGCTCTAATAATGATGATCATCACACTTTTATTTACCTACAACTCAATATTACAACTCGATACTAGAACAAAGATATGACTCTATATGAATGCCTCCGGCGGTGTACCGGGATGGGCAATGATCTAGCGTAGCAATGACATCAAAAAACAAACAAGCCATGAAAACATCATGCTAGCTATCTTACGATCATGCAAAGCAATATGACAATAAATGCTCAAGTCATGTATATGATGAATTTATGATGATGGAAGTTGCATGGCAATATATCTCGGAATGGCTATGGAAATGCCATGATAGGTAGGTATGGTGGCTGTTTTGAGGAAGATATATGGAGGCTTATGTGTGATAGAGCGTATCGTATCACAGGGTTTGGATGCACCGGCGAAGTTTGCACCAACTCTCGAGGTGAGAAAGAGCAATGCACGGTAGCGAAGAGGCTAGCAATGATGGAAGGGTGAGAGTGCGTATAATCCATGGACTCAACATTAGTAATAAAGAACTCACATAATTATTGCAAAAATCTATTACTCATCAAAACAAAGTACTACGCGCAAGCTCCTAGGGGGATAGATTGGTAGGAAAGGACCATCGCTTGTCCCCGACCGCCACTCATAAGGAAGACAATCAATAAATACCTCATGCTCCAACTTCGTTACATGACGGTTCACCATACGTGCATGCTACAGGAATCACAAACTTCAACACAAGTATTTCTACAATCCACAACTTCCCACTAGCATGAATCTAATACCACCATCTTTATATTGCAAAACTATTGCAAGGAATCAAACATATCATATTGAGTGATCTACAAGTTTTATGCAGGATTTTATGACTAAGCATGTGAATGATCAGTTCCTGTCATCTCTCTAAATAGATATAAGTGAAGAAAGAGAGTTTAATTCTTTCTACAAAAGATATGCCCACGCTCTTGTTGGGTAACATAGTAATTTCTAAAAAAATCCTACGCACGTGCAAGATCATGGTGATTCATAGCAATGAGAGGGAAGAGTATCGTCCACGTATCCTCGTAGACTGTAAGCGGAAGCGTTATCAGAACGTGGTTGATGTAGTCGAACGTCTTCATGATCCGACTGATCCAAGTACCGAACGCACGACACCTCCGAGTTCAGCATAGGTTCAGCTTGATGACGTCCCACGAACTTCGATCCAGCAGAGCTTCACGGGAGAGTTCCGTCAGCATGACGGCGTGTTGACGATGATGATGTTGCTACCAACGCAGGGCTTCGCCTAAGCACCGCTACGATATGATTGAGGTGGATTATGGTGGAGGGTGATACGTGTCCAACGTATCTATAATTTTTGATTTCTCCATGCTATATTATCTACTGTTTTAGACATTATTGGGCTTTACTATCCACTTTTATATTATTTTTGGGACTAACCTATTAACCGGAGGCCCAGCCCAGAATTGTTGTTTTTTGCCTGTTTTAGGGTTTCGAAGAAAAGGAATATCAAATGGAGTCCAAACAGAATGAAACCTTCGGGAACGTGATTTTCTCAACAGATAAGACGTGGGAGACTTGGACCCTACGCCAAGGCACGTAACAGGAGGCCACAAGGTAGGGGGCGCGCCCTACCCTACTATGCGCGCCCCCACCCTCATGGGCCCCCTGTTGCTCCACCGACGTACTTCTTCCTCCTATATATATCCACGTACCCCCAAACGATCAGAACAGGAGCCAAAACCCTAATTCCACCACCCTAACTTTCTGTATCCACGAGATCCCATCTTGGGGCCTATTCCGGAGCTCCGCCGGAGGGGGCATCGATCACGGAGGGCTTCTACATCAACACCATAGCCCCTCCGATGAAGTGTGAGTAGTTTATCTCAGACCTACGAGTCCATAGTTAGTAGCTAGATGGCTTCTTCTCTCTTTTTGGATCTGAATACAATGTTCTCCCCCTCTCTTGTGGAGATCTATTCGATGTAATCTTCTTTTGCGGTGTGTTTTTTGAGATCGATGAATTGTGGGTTTATCATCAAGTCTATCTATGAACAATATTTGAATCTTCTCTGAATTCTTTTATGTATGATTGGTTATCTTTGCAAGTCTCTTCGAATTATCAGTTCGGTTTGGCCTACTAGATTGATCTTTCTTGCAATGGGAGAAGTGCTTAACTTTGGGTTCAATCTTGCGGTGTCCTTTCCCGGTAACAGTAAGGGTAGCAAGGCACGCATTGTATTGTTGCCATCGAGGATAACAAGATGGGGTTTTCTTCATATTGCATGCGTCTATCCCTCTACATCATGTCATCTTGCTTAAGGCGTTACTCTTTTTTTAACTTAATACTCTAGATGCATGCTGGATAGCGGTCGATGAGTGGAGTAATAGTAGTAGATGCAGGCAGGAGTCAGTCTACTTGTCTCGGACGTGGTGCCTATATACATGATCATGCCTAGATATTCTCATAACTATGCTCAATTCTGTCAAGTGCTCAACAGTAATTTGTCCACCCACCGTAGAATACTTATGCTCTCGAGAGAAGCCACTAGTGAAACCTATGGCCCCCGGGTCTATCTTTATCATATTGTTCTCCTACTACTTTGCCTTTATTTTACTTTGCATCTTTATCATATCTATCAGATCTCACTCTCGTAAGTGGCCTCATAGGGATTGACAACCCCTATTTGTGTTGGTTGCGAGGATTTATTTGTTTTGTGCAGGTACGAGGTACTCGCGCGTAGCCTCCTAGTGGATTGATACCTTGGTTCTCAAAAACTGATGGAAATACTTATGCTACTTTGATGCATCATCCCTTCCTCTTCGGGGAAAACCAACGCAGTGCTCAAGAGGTAGCAAGAAGGATTTCTGGCGCCGTTGCCGGGGAGGTCTATGCAAAAGTCAACATACCAAGTACCCATCACATACCCTTATCTCCCGCATTACATTATTTGCCATTTGCCTCTCGTTTTCCTCTCCCCCACTTCACCCTTGCCGTTTTATTCGTCCTCTCTCTCTCTATCCTCCCTCTCTATTTGTCCCATTTTGCCCGCTTGCTTTTTGTTTGCTTGTGTGTTAGTTTGCTTGCTTGTCACAATGGCTCAAGATAATACTAAATTGGGTGACTTCACCAATACCAATAACAATGATTTTATTAGCACTCCGATTGATCCTCTTACCAATGCTGAATCTTGTGAAATTAATACTGCTTTGCTGAATCTTGTCATGAAAGATCCGTTTTCCGGCCTTCCTAGTGAAGATGCCTCTACCCATCTAAATAGCTTCGTTGATTTGTGTGACATGCAAAATAAGAAAGATGTGGATAATGATATTGCTAAATTGAAGTTATTTCCTTTTTCGCTTAGTGATCGTGCTAAAGCATGGTTTTCGTCTTTGCCTAAAAATAGTATTGATTTATGGAACAAGTGCAAATATGCTTTTATCTCTAAGTATTTTCCTCCCGCTAAAATCATCTCTCTTAGAAACGATATTATGAACTTTAAGCAACTTTATCATGAACATATTGCACAAGCTTGGGAGAGAATGAAATTAATGATACGTAATTGCCCTACTCATGGATTAAATTTGTGGATGATTATACAAATTTTTTATGCCGGGTTGAATTTTGCTTCTAGAGATCTTTTAGATTCGGCCGCGGGAGGCACTTTTATGGAAATCTCTTTAGGAGAAGCTACTAAACTCCAAGATAATATTATGGTTAATTATTCTCAATGACATACTAAAAGATATACTAATAAAAAGGTGCATGCGATAGAAGAAATTAATGTTTTGAGTGGAAAGATGGATGAACTTATGAAATTATTTGCTAATAAGAGTGTTTCTTCTGATCCTAATGATATGCCCTTGTCTACTTTTATTGAGAATAATAATGAATCTATGGATGTGAATTTTGTTGGTAGGAACAATTTTGGTAACAACGCGTATAGAGGAAATTTTAATCCTAGGCCTTATCCTAGTAGTCCCTCTAATAATTATGGTAATTCCTACAACAATTCTTATGGAAATTATAATAAGACACCCTGTGATTTTGAATCTAATATTAAAGAATTTATTACTTTGCAAAAGAATTTTAATGCTATGATTGAAGAAAAATTGCTTAAGATTGATGATGTGGCTAGGAACGTTGATAGAATTTCTCTTGATGTTGATTCTTTGAAACTTAGATCTATTCCACCTAAGCATGATATCAATGAGTCTCTCAAAGCCATGAGAATTTCATTGATCAGTGCAAAGAAAGAACCGCTAGGATGCATGCTAAGAAAGATGCCTTTATAAGAGCGTGTTCTTCTAGTTCCTATGAAAATAATGATGAAGATCGAAAAGTTATTGATGTGTCCCCTATTAAATATTTGTTTTGCAATATGAATCTTGATAATGATGGGACTGAATATGATCCACCTTTACCTAGAAGGCGTTCCAACAATTCGGAATTTGTTGATCTTGATGCTAAAATTGATAAAAGTGGGATTGAAGAAATTAAAACCCTAGATGTTGCTAAACCCACTATTATGGATTTCAAGGAATTTAACTATGAAAATTGCTCTTTGATTGATTGTATTTCCTTGTTACAATCCATGCTAAATTCACCTCATGCTTATAGTGAAAATAAAGCGTTTACTAAACATATCGTTGATGCCTTGATGCAATCTTATGAAGAAAAACTTGAATAGGAAGTTTCTATCCCTAGAAAACTTTATGATGAGTGCAAACCAACTATTAAAATTAAAATTAAATATCATGAATTCTATGCTTTATGTGATTTGGGTGCTAGTGTTTCCACGATTCCAAAGACTTTGTGTGATTTGTTAGGTTTCCGTGATTTTGACGATTGCTCTCTAAACTTGCACCTTGCGGATTCCACTATTAAGAAACCTATGGGAAGAATTAATGATGTTCTTATTGTTGCAAATAGGAATTATGTGCCCGTAGATTTTATTGTTCTTGACCTAGATTGCAATCCTTCATGTCCTATTATAATTGGTAGACCTTTCCTTAGAACGATTGGTGCAATTATTGATATGAAGGAAGGAAATATTAGATTCCAATTTCCATTAAGGAAAGGCATGGAACACTTTCCTAGAAATAAAATTAAATTACCTTATGAATCTATTATAAGAACCACTTGTGGATTTCCTACCAAAGATGGCAATACCTAGATCTATTCTTGCTTGTTATGCCTAGCTAGGGGCGTTAAACGACAGCGCTTGTTGGGAGGCAACCAAATTTTATTTTTATTCCTTTATTTTTGCTCCTGTTTAGTAATAAATAAAATTATCTAGCCTCTGTTTTGGTTGTGTTTTTTTGTATTTAATTAGTGTTTGTGCCAAGTAGAACCGTTGGGAACACTTGGGGAAAGTCTTGTTGAACTTGCTGTAAAAAACAGAAACTTTAGCGCTCATGAGAACTACTTCCGTTTTTATTTGGAGAGTGCTATTTAGTTAATTGTTTTTTAATATGATTAAGAGATAAATTCCTCACGTCCAGAAATTTATTTTAGATTTTTTGGGGTTCCATATCTTGCGCTAGCTACAGATTAGTACAGACTGTCCTGTTTTTGACAGATTCTGTTTTTCATGTGTTGTTTGCTTATTTTGATGAATCTATGGCTAGTAAAATAGTTTGTAAACCATAGAGAAGTTGGAATACAGCAGGTATAACACCAATATAAATAAATAATGAGTTCATTACAGTACCTTGAAGTGGTCTTTTATTTTCTCTCGCTAACGGAGCTCATGAGATTTTCTACTTTAAGTTTTGTGTTGTGAAGTTTTCAAGTTTTAGGTAAAGATTTGATGGATTATGGAACAAGGAGTGGCAAGAGCCTAAGCTTGGTGATGACCATGGCAGCCCCAAGATAATCTAAGGACAACTAAAAGCCAAAGCTTGGGGATGCCCCGGAAGGCATCCCCTCTTTCGTCTACTTCTATCGGTAACTTTACTTGGAGCTATATTTTTATTCGCCACATGATATGTGTTTTGTTTGGAACGTCTTGTATTATTTGAGTCTTTGCTTGTTAGTGTACCACAATCATCCTTGCTGTACACACCTTTTGAGAGAGCCATATGTGATTTGGAATTTGTTAGAATACTCTATGTGCTTCGCTTATATCTTTTGAGTTATATAATTTTGCTCTAGTACTTCACTTATATCTTTTAGAGCATGGTGGTGGATTTGTTTTATAGAAACTATTGATCTCTCGTGCTTCACTTAGATTATTTTGAGAGTCTTAATAGCATGGCAATTTGCTTAAAATCCTAATATGCTAGGTATTCAAGATTAGTAAAATTTTCTTAAGAGTGTTTTGAATATTAAGAGAAGTTTGATGCTTGATAATTGTTTTGAGATATGGAGGTAATAATATCAAAGTCGTGCTAGTTGAGTAGTTGTGAAATTGATAAATACTTTTCTTGAGGTTTGCAAGTCCCGTAGCATGCACGTATGGTAAACGTTATGCAACAAATTTGAAACATGAGGTGTTATTTGATTGTCTTCCTTATGAGTGGCAGTCGGGGACGAGCGATGGTCTTTTCCTACCAATCTATCCCCCTAGGAGCATGCGCGTAGTACCGAGGTTTTTCATGACTTGTAGATTTTTGCAATAAGTATGTGAGTTCTTTATGACTAATGTTGAGTCCATGGATTATACGCACTCTCACCCTTCCATCCTTGCTAGCCTCTTCGGTACCGTGCATTGCCCTTTCTCACATTGAGAGTTGGCGCAAACTTCGCCGGTGCATCCAAACCCCGTGATATGATACGTTCTTTCACACATAAACCTCCTTATATCTTCCTCAAAACAGCCACCATACCTACCTATTATGGCATTTCCATAGTCATTCCAAGATATATTGCCATGCAACTTTCCATCATTCCGTTCATCATGACACATTCATCATTGTCATATTGCTTAGCATGATCATGTAGTTGACATAGTATTTGTGGCAAAGCCATCGTTCATAATTCTTTCATACACAGTCTTGGTCCATTGCATATCCCAGTACACCGCCGGAGGCATTCACATAGAGTCATCTTTTGTTCTAGTATCGAGTTGTAATCATTGAGTTGTAAATAAATAGAAGTGTGATGATCATCATTTTCTAGAGCATTGTCCCAAGTGAGGAATATAAAAAAAGAGAAAGGCCAAAAAAAGAGAAGGCCCAAAAAAAGAGAAAGGCCATAAAAAAGGCCATAAAAATGAGAGAAAAAGAGAGAAGGGGCAATTTTACTATGCTTTGCCACACTTGTGCTTCAAAGTAGAACCATAATCTTCATGATAGAGAGTCTCTTGTTTTGTCACTTTCATATACTAGTGGGAATTTTCATTATAGAACTTGGCTTGTATAGTCCAACAATGGGCCTCCTCAAGTGCCCTAGGTCTTCGTGAGCAAGCAAGTTGGATTCACACCCACTAGTTTCTTTTGTTGAGCTTTCATACATTTATAGCTCTAGTGCATCCATTGCATGGCAATCCCTACTCCTTGCATTAACATCAATCGGTGGGCATCTCCATAGCCCATTGATTAGCCTCGTTGATGTGAGACTTTCTCCTCTTTTGTCTTCTCCACATAACCCCCCTCATTGTATTCTATTCCACCTATAGTGCTATGTCCATGGCTCGCGCTCATATATTGTGTGAAAGTTTATAGGTTTGAGATTACTAAAGTATGAAACAATTGCTTGGCTTGTCATTGGGGTTGTGCATGATGAGAGCATTCTTGTGTGATGAAAATGAAACATGACTAAACCATATGATTTTGTAGGGATGAACTTTCTTTGGCCATGTTATTTTGAGAAGACATAATTGCTTAGTTAGTATGCTTGAAGTATTATTATTTTTATGTCAATATGAACTTTTGTATTGAATCTTTCGGATCTGAATATTCATACCACAATTAAGAAGAATTACATTAAAATTATGCCAAGTAGCACTCCGCATCAAAAATTCTGTTCTTATCATTTACCTACTCGAGGACGAGCAGGAATTAAGCTTGGGGATGCTTGATACGTCTCCAACGTATCCATAATTTTTGATTGCTCCATGCTATATTATCTACTGTTTTAGACATTATTGGGCTTTATTATCCACTTTTATATTATTTTTGGGACTAACGTATTAACTGGAGGCCCAGCCCAGAATTGTTGTTTTTTGCCTGTTTTAGGGTTTCTAAGAAAAGGAATATCAAACGGAGTCCAAACGGAATGAAACCTTCGGGAACGTGATTTTCTCAACAGATAAGACCCGAGAGACTTGGACCCTACGCCAAGGCACGTAACAGGAGGCCACGAGGTAGGGGGATGCACCCTACCCTACCAGGCGCACCCCCACCCTTGTGGCCCCCCTGTTGCTCCACCGATATACTTCTTCCTCCTATATATATCGACATACCCCCAAACGATTAGAACAGGAGCCAAAACCCTAATTCCACCGCCGTAACTTTCTGTATCCACGAGATCCCATCTTGGGGCCTGTTCCGGAGCTCCGCCGGAGGGTCATCGATCATGGAGGGCTTCTACATCAACACCATAGCCCCTCCGATGAAGTGTGAGTAGTTTATCTCAGACCTACGGGTCCATAGTTAGTAGCTAGATGGCTTCTTCTCGCTTTTGGATCTCAATACAATGTTCTCCCCCTCTCTTGTGGAGATCTATTCGATGTAATCTTCTTTTTGCAGTGTGTTTGTTGAGACCGATGAATTGTGGGTTTATGATCAAGTCTATCTATGAACAATATTTGAATCTTCTCTGAATTCTTTTATGTATGATTGGTTATCTTTGCAAGTCTCTTCGAATTATCAGTTTGGTTTGGCCTACTAGATCGATCTTTCTTGCAATGGGAGAAGTGCTTAGCTTTGGGTTCAATCTTATGGTGTCCTTTCCCGGTGAAAGTAAGGGCAGCAAGGCACGTATTGTATTGTTGCCATCGAGGATAACAAGATGTGGTTTTCTTCATATTGCATGAGTCTATCCCTCTACATCATGTCATCTTGCTTAAGGCGTTACTCTGTTTTTAACTTAATACTCTAGATGCATGATGGATAGCGGTCGATGAGTGGAGTAATAGTAGTAGATGCAGGAAGGAGTCGTTCTACTTGTCTCGGATGTGATTCCTATATACATGATCATTCCTAGATATTCTCATAACTATGCTCAATTCTGTCAATTGCTCAACAGTAATTTGTTCACCCACCGTAGAATACTTATGCTCTCGAGAGAAGCCACTAGTGAAACATATGGCCCCCGAGTCTATCTTTATCATATTGTTCTCCTACTAATTTGCCTTTATTTTACTTTGCATCTTTATCATAAAAATACCAAAAATATTATCTTTATCATATCTATCAAATCTCACTCTCGTAAGTGGCCTCATAGGGATTAACAGCCCCTATTTGCGTTGGTTGTGAGGATTTATTTGTTTTGTGCAGGTACGAGGGACTCGCACGTAGCCTCCTACTGGATTGATTCCTTGGTTCTCAAAAACTAAGGGAAATATTTACGCTACTTTGCTGCATCATTCCTTCCTCTTCGGGGAAAACCAACGCAGTGCTCAAGAAGTAGCAGAGGGGGCACCGCACACGGCTAAGGGATCAATGATCAACTTGTGTCTAGAGGTGCCCCCCTCCCCGTATATAAAGGAGCAAGGGGGGAGGCCGGCCGGCCCTCTATGGCGCGCCAGGAGGAGGAGTCCTCCTCCTAGTAGGAGTAGGACTCCCGTCTTTCCTATTCCTACTAGGAGGGGGAAAGGAAGGGGGAGAGGGAGAAGGAAAGGGGGGCGCCGCCCCCCCTCTCCTAGTCCAATTCAGACCAGAGGGGGAGGGGTGTGCAGCCTGCCCTAGGCCAGCCCTCTCTCTCCACTAAGGCCCATAAGGCCCATTATTTCTCCCCGGGGGTTTCGGTAACCCTCCGGCACTCCAGTTTTCTCCGAAATCACCCGGAACACTCCTGGTGTCCGAATATAGTCGTCCAATATATCGATGTTTATGTCTCGACCATTTCGAGACTCCTCGTCATGTCCGTGGTCATATCCGGGACTCCGAACTACCTTCGGTACATCAAAACACAAAAAACTCATAATACCGATCGTCACCGAACTTTAAGCGTGCGGACCCTATGGGATCGAGAACTATGTAGAAATGACCGAGACACGTCTCCGGTCAGTAACCAATAACAGAACCAGGATGTTCATATTGGCTCCCACATATTCTACGAAGATCTTTATCGGTCAAACCGCATAACAACATACGTTGTTCCCTTTGTCATCGGTATGTTACTTGCCCGAGATTCGATCGTCAGTATCTCAATACCTAGTTCAATCTCGTTACCGGCAAGTCTCTTTACTCGTTCCGTAATACATCATCCTTCAACTAACTCATTAGTTGCATTGCTTGCAAGGCTTATAGTGATGTGCATTACTGAGAGGGCCCAGAGATACCTCTCCGACAATCAGAGTGAGAAATCCTAATCTCGATCTATGCCAACTCAACAAGTACCATTGGAGACACCTGTAGAGCACCTTTATAATAAACCAGTTACGTTGTGATGTTTGGTAGCACACAAAGTGTTCCTCTGGTAATTGGGAGTTGCATAATCTCATAGTCATAGGAACATGTATAAGTCATGAAGAAATCAATAGCAGTAAACTAAAACAATCAAGTGCTAAGCTAACGGAATGGGTCAAGTCAATCACATCATTCTCTAATGATGTGATCCTGTTAATCAAATGACAACTGATGTCTATGGTTAGGAAACATAACCATCTTTGATCAACGAGCTAGTCAAGTAGAGGCAAACTAGTGACACTCTGTTTGTCTATGTATTCACACATGTATCATGTTTCCGGTTAATACAATTCTAGCATGAATAATAAACATTTATCATGATATAAGGAAATAAATAATAACTTTATTATTTCCTGTAGTGCATATTTCCTTCAGCTCTAACAAATATAAGTGAAGCAAAAGAGCATTCTACAAATGGCAGTTTTCTATGTGAAGAGAAACAGGCAATCCAAACTTCAAATGATATAACTGAAGCACATGAAGCATTCTATAAAGCCATACTCAAAAGATATAAGTGAAGTGCAAAGAGCATTCTATAAATCAGCCATGGACTATCTCATACCAGCATGGTGCATTAAGGAAAAGTAAAAACTAAATGCAAAAGACTCTCCAAGATTTACGCATATCATGTGACGAATAAAAATATAGCTCCAAGTAAAATTACCGATGATTGTTAGAAGAAAGAGGGGATGCCTTCCGAGGCATCCCCAAGATTGGTTGCTTGCGAGTCCTTGAATATTTCCTTAGGGTGCCTCGGGCATCCCCAAGCTTAGGCTCTTGCCACTCCTTATTCCTTCATCCATCGTGATCTCACCCAAAACTTGAAAACTTCACTCCCACAAAACTCAATAGAAAACTCAGTAAGATCCGTTAGTATAATAAAGCAAGTCACTACTCTAAGTATTGTTGTAAACCAATTCATATTTTGTTTTATCATTGTATCTACTGTAATATAACTTTTCCATGGCTTAATCCACTGATATAAATCGATAGTTTCATCAAAACAAGCAAACTATGCATCAAAAACAGAATCTTTCTAAAACAGAACAGTATGTAGTAATATGAACATTCACCATACCTCTGGTACTCCAAAAATTCTACCAAAATTAGGAAAAATAAAAAAAATATAGAAAGACAGTGCAACAATTTTCAGAACCATTTGATGTTCCAGCAAAAAACATAAAATCATGCGCTACAGCCAAAGTTTCTGTCCTGCACCGTACAAACCAACAAGCATCTAAAATATCCTAAAGGCAAACCTTGGCACATTATTTTTATAATACAATGGAATTGTACAAAGGGATAATTATTTTTGTTGAAAAGTTTTTGTAATCAAGATTCACAAAGTTTCCGTGAGCATGAAAAAAGTTCAAGGAGCTCCCCCACTTCAACAATGCTTGTCTCTCTCACTTTTAGTTTCCTTTTTGAAAAAGTTTTCGGTTCCCCTCTTTATTTTTTTGTTTTTAAACTATATGAAAGAACTCAACAGAAATAAATGACTCTCTAAAACTTCCGGGTTTTCTCCCTGGCAGCGCTTTCTTTAAAGCCATTAAGCTAGGCATAAAGTGCTCAAGTAATGAATCCACCCGGATCCCAAGGTATATCAAAGCCAATTTTAATTAATAATGATTTGTAATTTAGTAGTGAGCACAAAGTAACATATATCATGTAATGACGAAGTCTAACTCTCTTCCTATGCATCGGCTTGTCATAAAAGAACAATTCATGCACATAAAGTAAAGGCCAATGCATAGTATAAACAATTTCTTGCAATTTTTCGTGTGGGAAACATAGAGAGGTGGAGATATAGTTCCTCCATCATAATAATTGCAAGTACGAGCAGCAAGCACATGCATATTATATCTATCAAAATCATCATGTGTAGTAGTAAAAAGCAACCCATCAATACAATCATTAACAAGAGCAAAGTTCTCCGATATAGTGTAGTCAGGAGAATTCAAAAAGATAATAGGACTATCATGCGTGGGTCCAATAGCAAAAATTTCATGTGTAACATAAGGAACTATAGCAAGTTCATCTGCATAAGCATAATTCATATTGGCATCTTGGCCACAAGCATAGCAAGCATCATCAAAAGGGATATTTCAAGAGAATCAGTGAGATCATAACAATCATCATAGCATTCATCCTTCGGTAAGCATGAAGGGAAATTAAACAATGTATGAGTTGAAGAGTTACTCTCATTAGAAGGTGGGCACAGGTGATCAATCAGCTCTTCCTCCTTTTGTTCTTCGCTCTCCTCCTCATACATCCAATGAGCTCACAATGTCATTAATTTCTTATTCCATGGACTCCTACAAAATATTAGTCTCTTCTTGGACAGCGGAGACTCTATCAATAAAATCATCAATATTGGAATTGAATTCATAATTCTCATAGCAATATTTAAGGATAGCTAAATTTTCAGGTCTATAAACTGAATCATCAAAATTTTCACTCTTTAAACAAAGATTCAATTTCATAAGCACCCATAAAAGCAACAAATTCTTCTATTTGTTCCACATCATAGTAATCATATATACCATTAGCATAAGAAGCCAAGGTTTTATCATCATTAAATTTGCATGAAAAGGGAAGGTGTGGAGCCTTCATCCTAGAGCAACAAGTATAGTCATATCTCAAGCATAGTTCTCGAGCATACCAATGCAACATATGAATTTGATCCCATAATAGTTTCCCTTTTTGAGACGAGCGATAATCCCTAAAGTATTCACGTTAATCCAATGTGTCTCCCATTACATAATTGAATCGGTTTTTTTCAGGATTATCAAAGTAGTACATAATATTTTACACATAACCAGGATCGAGGGTTTTAGGAGGTTCCCCATCTCCATGAGTAGCAGGTACACCTAATTTTTTTGGTATTTCGTGTTCCATATCCACAACAAAAGATAGATAACAACTTAGAACAGCAAAAACAATTACTTAGTGATAAAGCAAACAAGCACACACGAGATTATTCACCCCACGCTATTGCTCCCCGGCAACGGCGCCAGAAAAAGGTCTTGATAACCCACAAGTATAGGGGATCAATTGTAGCCTCTTTTGATAAGTAAGAGTGTCGAACCCAACGAGGAGCTAAAGGTAGAACAAATATTCCCTCAAGTTCTATCGACCACCGATACAACTCTACACACGCTTACCGTTCGCTTTACCTAGAACAAGTATGAAACGAGAAGTACTCCGTAGGTGTTTTTGGATAGGTTTGCAATATAATAAAGAGCACGTAAATAAAAAGTAGGGGCTGTTTAGATAAAGAAACAATAAAGTTAGTATAGCGAGTGTGGAAAAGTGGTGGTAGGAGTTGCGAAATTGTCCCTAAGCAATTGACTACTTTACTAGACCGATAGCAAGTTCTATGTGGGAGAGGCCACTGCTAGCATGTCATCCCTAACTTGAAATTGGTCCCCCTTCAATCCCGTATGCATCAATTTCTATGCTAGGTTGAAGCTTCTGTCACTCTTGCCCTCCAATACATGGTCCTATCAACATACAACTAACCCTATGGTGTGATCCATGCACACGCTCATATGATGGGCTGTAACGCCCTCGATGCGGCTATAGCTCCCACGTGTCGAGGCACGACTTAGAGACATAACTGCATTGAAAGTAATGTCGCAAGTTAGGCAATCATCACAACATCCCAAGTAATATATAGAATAAAAGGGGAGATACATAGTTGGCTTACACTCGCCACGTCACATCAAAGTACATAAATAACATACATCATCCAAACACTCATGGCCCGACTACGGCGCCAAAATAAAAGACAACCCAACAAGCGACATAGGTCCCGATCACCCCAACTGGGCACCACTACTGATCATCAGGAAAAGAAACATAGTAACACTGAGAATCCTCGTCGTACTCCCACTTGAGCTCAAGCGCGCCATCTGGAGCTGTATCATCTGTCCCTGCATCTGGTGTAATAGTAATCTGTGAGCCACAGGGACTCAGCAATCTCGCACCCTCGCGATCAAGACTATTTAAGCTTAATAGGTAGGATGGGGTAAATGTATGAGTGGAGCTGCAGCAAGCGACTAGCATGTATGGTGGCTAACTTATTCGCAAAAGAGAGCGAGAAGAGAGAGCAAGGCGCGAGCGAGAAACTAGAGAGCAACTTGCGCAAACATAACTCCAACACCGTGTCCGCTTCCCGGACTCCGCCGAGAAGAGGCCATCACGGTAACACACTCGGTTGATTCATTTTAATTAATTAAGGTTCAAGTTATCTACAACCGGACATTAACAAATTCCCATCTGCCCGTAACTGCAGGCACGGCTTTTGAAAGTTCAATCCCTGCAGGGGGGTCCCAACTTAGCCCATAACAAGCTCTCACGGTCAACGAAGGAATAGGCCTCCACCCAAGACACACCGATCAGACTCGGTATCCCGGTACAACAAGACACTTCGACATGTTAAAACAAGACCAGCAACACCACCCAGATGTGCCGACAAATCCCGATAGGAGCTGCGCATATCTCGTTCTCAGGGCACACCGGATGAGCAAGACGTCGGGTAGGCCAGCCCAGAGTTGCCCCTGGTAGCCCCGGACATCACTTGGTTGGACCAACACTCAGAGGAGCACTGGCCGGGGGGGGGGGGGGGGGGTTTAAAATAAGATGACCCTCGGGCTCCGGAAACCCGAGGGAAAAAGAGGCTAGGTGGAAAATGGTAAAACCAATGTTGGGCATCGCTGGAAAAGCTTTAATCAAGGCGAACTATCAAGGGGTTCCCATTATAGCCCAACCGCGTAAGGGACACAAAATCCGGGAACACAACACCGATATGACAGAAACTAGGGCGGCAAGAGTGGAACAAAACACTAGGCGAGAGGCCGAGCCTTCCACCCTTTACCAAGTATATAGATGCATTAAGATAACATGGCAATATAATGATATCCCAACAAGTAAATAATGTTCCAACAAGGAACGGTCTCCAATCTTCACCTGCAACTAACAACGCTATAAGAGGGGCTGAGCAAAGTGGTAAGATAGCCAATCAATGGTTTGCTAGGGCAATGGTGGGTTAGAGGTTTGACATGGCAATTGGGAGGCTGACAAGCAAGTGGTAGGCATCGTAGCATCGGCATAGCAAAAGAGCGAGCAAACTAGCATAGCAAAGATAGTAGTGATTTCGAGGGTGTGATCATCTTGCCTGCAAAGTTGTCAGAGTTGACTGGATCCTCAAAAGAAAACTCAACGGGCTCCTCATTAGCGAACTCGTCTCCCGGCTCTACCCAACAAGACAAACAAGCAACAAGGATACAATCAACCACGTGCAAACTCAAACAATAAGATGCAATGATGATATGCTATGCGGGATGCGATGTGGGATGCAAAATGCAAGATGTGACAGGAAATGCATGAACCTGGCCTCAACTTGGAAAACCAAGTGTGCCACTGGATAGAGGGGATGAAATCGCTTGAAAACGATATAAAGAACGCCGAAATCGGAGTTACGGTTTGGAAATGGCAAGCGATTTAAGAATGATACCGGTCTGCGATTTACAGCAAGTAGGCATCTAAATGCAATGAAATGAACATGCTACAGCACTCAAACATGACAACAAAATACATGGAAGGGATGCACACAAGATGCTTAACAAAACACTAGCACTGAGCCACGGCCAATTCATCCATTAAGAGGTTCAAACAAGCATGGCAAAAACGCAAATGCAAAACAGATTTCAGACTTAGTGAAATTAACACTAGTCTGGAATTTCAGATCACGAAGCTCTCTTCGGAGCAGCAAAACAACATGATACATGACATGATTATGATAAGTAAGAACATGGCATGGAGCTACTCAACAAGCTTAACAAAAGTCCCCAAGTGACCTGGGGCCAAAAGGGATCACAAAATATACTAACAAGCACACAAACATAGCTCACGCACAATCAGTTTTTAGACAGTGAAAACTGAGACATGCTGAAACATAAGTCACGAAGGCATGTAAACGAGCTCGATGCACTCACTACGGTGCAAGTCATGGCAAGGCAAGCATATATCCATTAAGAAGGCACAAAATGCTAGCTAGACATGGCAAGAACAATGGCATAGCGTGCATGGATCAATAACAATAGCATCGGCAAAATCGCAAACAAGTTGACGATCTGCACAGATTGACCACGAAGCAAAAGTAGAGCTTGATTAACTCAAGCTAGAGTACTCCACATGTGCAAACAAAGACATGGATGGATAAAGCATAACATTAATAACAAAAGTCCCTTACTGATCATCCTCAAAAAGGCCGGATCACTAGGAAACAAGCTGAACATACGGCATCATGAACTAAATAATCCCAGACTTAGTGAAAACTACTAAGTCCCCGAAAACAGATTTACCAAGTGCCTCACTTTGCAAGCTTGCACAAGTCACCACACACATCCTAAAAATGCATGGGTTGCACCTCTGGAAAGAAGACAAAATGCTTAACAAAACATATGAAGGACTCACAGGCATAGCATGTACACAACAATCATAGCAAAAATGACAAAAGTCTAAGATGAACTAGCAGATCTGACAATTTAACTCACGAAGCCTCCTACTAGCAGAATTTCGGGCATCAAGATGAACTCAAATGAAAATGATGCACTGGAATGAAATGATGTACTCGTCGAGACGAACATTTTGATATACTATATGTCCAAATTGGAGCTATGGATGCGGAGATATGGCAGGTCAAAGTATGCTCGAAAATTAGGGTTAGGAGGGAAAAAGTCAACCGAGATTCAAAATATCTCAGATCCAGATCTGAGAGCACTGTTCATGGCGCGGACTTCGAGGTTTGCCGGACTTCTTGCACTGTTCATCGGAGTTGACGGAGATGACGGCGGCGACCGGATCTGGGGCCGGCGAGGCGAGGGGGCGCCGGGGCGCGGGCGGCGGCACCGGGCGGTGGCGGCGCGCCAAACCGGCGAGGGGCGGCGGCCGGAGTGGTCGTGGCAAGGCCGGCCAGCGCGGGCTCCGGCGAGGTCGCCCGCGGTGGCGCGCGGAGGAGAGCGGCGGGAGGCGGCGGCGCTCGGGCGAGGAGACGGCGGCCCGGGCGAGGAGGCGCGGGGGCCGGGGATGGGCCTCCCGGGCCGGCTGGCGGCGGCGAGCGCGGGCCACGTGGCGCGTCGGGGTTGGTGGAGGCAAGCGGCGGACGCTGTCCGGCCGGGGGCGGACACGTCCGGCGGCGGCGGGATCCTTTTTTTAGGGTTGGACGGGGAGAGATCCGATATCCGAAAACGCGGGGGGGGGGGGGGGGGGGGCTATTTATAGATATAGGTGGAGCTAGGAGAGTCCAAATGAGGTGCGGTTTTCGGCCACGCGATCGTGATCGAACGCTCTAGGACATGGAGCAGAGTTTGGTGGGTTTTGGGCCAAATTGGAGGGGTGTTGGGCTGCAACACACACGAGGCTTTTTCGGTCCCTCGGTTAACCGTTGGAGTATCAAACGAAGTCCAAATGATACGAAACTTGACAGGCTATCTACCGGTAGTAAACCAAGGCCGCTTGGCAAGTCTCGGTCCAATCCGGAAATGTTTAATCCCCACACACGAAAGAAAGGTAGAATTGACCACCGGAGGAGAACGAAGCACCGGAATGCAAAACGGACAACGGGGAAAATGCTCGAATGCATGAGATGAACATGTATGCAAATGCAATGCACGTGATGACATGATATGAGATGCATGACAATGAAAACAACACACGGAGACAAAGACCCGAACCCGAGAAATAAATATAACTTAATGCCGGAAACGACAAGAGTTGAAGTACAAATTGGGAAAGTTATATCTGGGGCGTTACATGGGCACCAAAGGACATCAATATAACCACAAGAAAATTAAATCAATCATAGTAATTCACCAATAACTGATAGGACAACAAAAATCTACTCAGACATCATAGGATGGCAACACATCATTGGACAATAATATGAAGCATAAAGCACCATGTTCAAGTAGAGGGTACAGCGGTTTGCGGGAGAGTGGACCAATGTAGATAGAGGGGGGAAGGTTGTCGGGCATATACACCGCGGTATAAACCGCCGGATGTATGACCCGGCTGGAGCTTGACGACTCACTGGCGACCCGCTTGGACCTGGCAGTTTACGATTCATCGGAGACCCGGCGGGCGGGTCAGATGGACGACAAGGCCCAAGGCCAAGTAGGCCGGTTCATGTGATGGTGGGCCGGCTTTAAAGAAAAGCGTAAGGAATATTCCCTTACAAAGGAAGCAAGACTAGGACTCCACCTGTAATAGAGTAATCCTAATCCTATTATGACTAGTCATGTAACCCGCCCCTTCAACATATATAAGGAGGGGTAGGGAACCCCAAAGAGAGGGAGAAGAAACAATCTCTAGGGCTAGGCACAAAGGGGGAGCCGGCTTATGCAGCGACTCCCTCATAAGCATAATGACATCTAGCCACAAACAACATGTACATCTATTACCGGATGATGTTTCCCGAGGCCCGAAGCTGTCTAAATCCTTGTCTTGCGTTGCGTCTCTCGATTCCGCTCAACCCCTCTCAAACTACTACAAAGATGCGTTGGCCTCATGACTACGTCCTCACACTAGGACATTTGCCGTGACAATTCCACGACAGTTGGCACCCACCATGGGGCTTGTGCGGGGTAGTGTTGCGTTCTTGGAGGGATCTTAATTAGGGTTTCGAGAAGTTCGTAAATTTCCAAATAAAGAAAAAATAGTTTTGGAAGGATCTACGTTAGCTTTTATCAGGATCAGAATTTTTGTATGGTGTTTATCCGGTCGGTCAGCAAGATGGTCAAAAAAGATCCTTGGTTTGCTCAAACCGAAAGTTTTGTTCAGTGTTGGTTTACCGAAATCTTATGGGTGTGAATCATCAACATGCACAAGGCCAAGGTGTTCCAAGCTGCTACTATTAGCTTCTGCCGTGAAACACTTTTACTATGAGCCGCTATCTACTCTGCGTCGCCCAAGGACTCTATTTCCGACATGGACTCTGAAGCCGCTGTCACCGTCACATCGTCTGCTATTTCCCTCTACTACTACTTCAAGCCGCCGAGTTGCTGCTGGCCCCCCTGATCAAGCCAAGCCGTCAGGAACCGCTGAAGCAATTCCAAAGGGATTTGATTGATTGCTAGATATACTACTACTACCAACCAGCAGTGCAGTTTCTACTACGTAAAACTTAAGGCTGATTTGACAACTAGTACTACTTCCACGTGAAAGTAGTCTGCTAGTTCAGATTTTTGTTCTCCGTATAGTGGCTATGTAAACATCAGGAATACTACCGGATCAGGGTAAAAAAAAGAGGAGAGCAGCAATCACACGCCAAAGCAATCAAGGATCCTAGCAATTCAACTTCCATCAAGATAAATAATATTGTATCATTGACAACAGTCAAATCAATTAAGCCGTCGAGGAACCGGCAGCCATCAAATACTCCACATGGGATTCAAAGGAAAGTATTACCCACGCTGCTTTATGCAAGCTACTACATCTACAGCCGTGGTCACCGGGCGCTACAAACATCAACAGGCGTTTCAATCAGCATTTAAACATCATCCAGCGTTTGTCGACCTGCCGGTGCCGTCATCACGGCCGACGTCCCTCCGCTTCTGCGTGAGTCTCCACGTCGGGTCGCTCCTACCGCAAGTTGCCCGCCTGTTTGCCTCTGACTCGCCCCCGCACGGGCCGTCGCGTCGAGGCGCCGTTATGGCCGTTTCCGGGCTGACCGGGCCCTGCTCCACCTTTGCTAAGCCGCCTCTGCCGTGACATTGCGCTGAGCCACCTTCGATGGCGTTTGTTCATGGTTACCGCACGCCCATTGTGAGCCACCGCCGCCGTCTCAAACGCGATATCGGTGCAGTTTCTGAGCCGCCGCCATGGTGATGCCTTTGTTTCGCTGTTGTGTTAAGCCGTCGGGGCTGTGTTAAGCCGCCTTTACCGTATTGAGTCGCCGGTCTGTCTGAGCCACCACTGTTGCGATTGAAGAGATCATCCATCATCCGAATAAATCAGGTGATATTCATCTAAAAATTATTTTTCTTAACACATATTATTTTTATCAAAGAACAATTATTTGATCTATGATATTTTTTCGCAGAACAATTATTCCTTACAAAAAGGTGTTGCAAAAGGGGTGTGAGCAAATATTATTTTTGCACTAGCGCTCATCTTGCGCACGTTGCCACCACCGCTACATCAACACACGCGATTGGCTTATTGTCCGCCCGCGCGGCCGATTCTCCCGCCCGCGCCGGTTTACAACACCGCGGCCGACTCATCTGTCTGTGCCGCCTCTGAAGCCACGGTCGTCTTGGTCGTCCGTCTCTCGCGGCCTTGTCTACATCAACACACCGGGCCGCACCTGTCTACATGAGCTGTTTATTGAGTATAAAGCCAGTCACTGCTCGGGTAGCCCGGTTTTCTTCAACCAACTCTGGAGCAAATTATCATATATTATGAGCCTCCGTCTGCACTGGATGGCTCAAAAGTCGCTTCTATTGAACTTTGCTTAACATCAACAACCAGCTGGCATGAACCGCTGGCCGGATTACTGACCCAAATTATATAGAGTCATTTATAACCCGCCACGGTCGACTTCAAGTTCCCATGGATTCACATCGCATTATCAATGCCAAAGATATACAATGAGTGTTGCGAAGATCATTAACTCGCCACCTTGCTTCCAACTTCAACATATGACAGCGTTCCGCTATTCAGCTATATGCCAGTTTATATCACAATCAAGTATGAAGAATCTCAAGCCAACTCCTCGAGTCGTTTTGTGACTCGGGGGCTAATGATGACATGACTCAGCAAATGTTGCTAGTTTTCAGCAAAATTCAAGAACACTGGGTCATTGGAAAAAAACCGGCCCTGGAGGCTACTGCCCTATTGGTGAAAAAAAGTTTTGAAGGCCGTCAGAAAATTTCCGGCTTGAAAAAGTGATTAATAATCATAAAGTTCCGGCTCAATAGAAGAATTCCGGGTTATAAGGAAAGATTCGGTTCAAGGGTAAATCTGTCTCCCAAAAAACTCTGAAGCTCTCAATATCTAGTTTAAAATTCCGGCTCAAGAAGAATATTATCTCTCACAAAGTTCGACTTCTCAGAAAAATTAAAGGGACCAAAGAAAGTCTGTTGCACAGCACAACTCAGCACATGGGTACCCAGCGAGCACAACTCACAAATAAGTCACTTGGGGACTTCCTATTCAAACATAGGTGTATTCACCAAAGAGAACATAGTATTACGTACTACCCTCTTGACGGGGTTATTTTGTTCAAACATAGGTGTATTCACCAAAGAGGACATAACCCTTTCGGGTTATCCTGCCTGTATGCCAAATGCTTCTCCATCAGGTAATCCTGATTGACCCACTGAACTCTTAACAGTCAATCTTTTAAACAAGACCCTGAACTCGTTAAGGTTAAAACGCCGGTTTTTCATGAGAGGGCACGGTTTTACGGATAGCAAGGAGAAGCTCAGGCTGAAAAGCCGCCTTCCTTGAAACATGGATAAATCAGCCTGTGATGCATGATGCTGCTCTAACCCCGCTTACTCCTGATAAGTCTATCTTTAAATAAGAACTGAACGTATCCGGGTTAAAATGTCGATTGGGTAAATGAGGGCCGGCTCACAGAAAGCGCATACCTTCCATTGGCTAATGCTAGTTTCATTGAAGAAGATATTTTGGCTTGGCGGCCTATGAAAGCCTCGGATTTTTTCTGTTGTTTTGATTTGAACATCTTTTTAAGATTTTTTTTCTTTTGCGACATAGTAATACATGGTTGAAAAACAATATGGCTTATAATGCCTTCTGAGTCATGTATAACATTAACTGATGTTTATTAACCTGGCCTGGCTTTTGACTATAAGTCGCCAGTGTGATGAGAAATTATTCGGTGTTTATTAACCTGGCCTGGCTGTGGATTATAAATAGCCAGTGTATGATGATCTTATATACTTGGAAGCGTTGTGCTCTAAGTTTTAGGATATTACCCCTTGCTGTATATGGCGTGATAAGCCGGCGGCGTGACTAAAGTGGACAGGGCGTTGTGCTCTATATCTTTAGGGTTATTACCCTTAGTGGCATGATAAGCCAGCAATGTTCATAAGTATCACAGGATTTGCAGATCTATGACTTACATAAATGATTAAGTTGAAGTCCATCATGAAAAATTGAAATTGGTGTCTTAAAAGGGTTATCAATTATTGATTTTCACAAAGGCTATAAGCCATCGGGTTACAAAAATCCCGGATTATAATGGATGCGCATTAAGTCGCTATCAGCCAAGAGTCACTAAGGATTTAAACTCCGGATTTACTTGTCAACCGATAAGGTATTCAAATCTTTAATAGCCAAACTTGACTAGATTGTCATGACGATATTGAATGATTGAGGTTTTCATACCGGATTATATTATTCAAATCTTTCATAGCCAACATGCTTGGATCGTTATTATGGTTATCAATACCAGTATAACGACTGAGCTTTTCAAAGTCGCTTCAGCGCAATGGCTATTATTTTATCAATGGATATGATTTCTTCTACAATGGAGAGAATAGTCCCGAGTCGCTGCATGCTTACGACCCAGCACTTGGGGGCTACATTATTCAAATTGAGATTACATCAAATATACAAGTCCCATGTCACTGCCATCATGCACCATGGCACTTGGGGGCTAATGCAAAGTCATTTTTACTTGCCTTATTTAAAACCCGACTCATCCCAATGTAATGAGCCGGCCCTTAGGGGCTACCAATTGCTCCTGCAAAAAATTCAAGGTTCACAAGCCTCTGCCCATTATATTGAAAGATCCACTACTCAGTTGGTAGAGTACAAAGCTCTTAACCATATGGGCGTGGGTTCAAGCCCCATGGTGGAGATTACATCGTATGATGTTATTATCAATGAATTATATACAAAGTCCCAGCTCAGTATTATCTTACTAAGCCGGCCCTTTGGGGCTACACGTTGATGTTCAAGTTTACAGGATAATATTTACAAACTCCCTGCTCATTATTGCATAATGACCCGGCCCTTGGGGGCTACACTGGTTGAAATTTTTATGAGCATAAAGCAATTACAAGTCCCAGGTTGCTAAAGCATGACAACCCGACACTTGGGGGCTACACGTGATATGCATATAAGGGAGGAATAACTTCAAATTCTCAGTTTTGAGCAAATCAGGTATTATATTATTATCGGAGAAATCTGCAAAGTTTATGACTCGGCATCAGCATAAGATTAACCCGGCATCAGCAACAATTACATGACCCAACATGATTTGTTTATAACCCGACAAATTTGGCAATCATAAATCGGCAAGATCTACATGTTTAAGCCGGATGAGTATCAGTTGAATATTTCAAGACCAATATTTTTGTCGAATTAGAAAATTGAAGGCCGAGAATTGAAGGCCGACTCAAATGGATTATTTCTTATAATATTTCTTTACTAGAGCCAATGTCAGCAAATGGATTATGAAGCTGGCCTATTGACCCGTATTTTTCAGGAGAAAATGTCAAGGACTTAAGGATGATCAGGTGCCGGATTACAAGAATATTTAACCCGGTGCACAACCTGTCAAATTTGTTCTTGTGTTTATGTTGTAGGATTAGTTTAACATGGATAAATCCAAATTAAACTGGGGCTAATGTCGAGGATGTACCCCGCGGTATAAACCGCCGGATGTATGACCCGGCTGAAGCTTGACGACTCACTGGCGACCAACTTGGACCTGGCAGTTTACGATTCATCGGAGACCCGGTGGGCGAGTCAGATGGACGACAAGGCCCAAGGCCCGGTAGGCCGGTTCATGTGATGGTGGCCGACTTTAAAGGAAAGCATAAGGAATATTCCCTTACAAAGGAAGCAAGACTAGGACTCCACCTGTAATAGAGTAATCCTAATCCTATTAGGACTAGTCACGTAACCCGCCCCTTCAACATATATAAGGAGGGGCAGGGCACCCCAAAGAGATGGACAAGAAAAAATATCTAGGGCTAGGCACAAAGGGGGAGCCGGCTTATGCAGTGACTCCCTCATGAGCATAATGAGATCTAGCGACAAACAACATGTAGGGCTATTACCGGATTATGTTTCCCGGGGCCCAAAGCTGTCTAATCCTTGTCTTGCATTATGTCTCTCGATTCTGCTCAACTCCTTTCAAGCTACTACAAAGATGCGTTGGCCTCACCACTAAGTCCTCACACTAGTCCCGGGTCGCTGCAGGCTTACGACCCGGCAGTTGGGAGATGTTGGCGAAGATGATGGAGGTGTTGGTGTAGATCGTCGCCACACGATGATGGCCCCGGCGGTGTTTCAGTGCCACCGGGAGAGAGGGGGAGAGAGCCCCCCTTCTTCTTCGTACTTGACCTTCTCCCTAGATGGGAGAAGGGTTTCATATCTTACATATATTCCAAAGATAATCTCCATCCGTTTTTATCCTGTTTGGACTCCGTTTGATATGTATTTTCTGCGAAACAAAAAACATGCAACAAACAGGAACTGGCACTAGGCACTGGATCAATATGTTAGTCCCCAAAAATAGTATAAAAAGTTGCCAAAAATATATGAAAGTTGTATAATATTGGCATGGAACAATCAAGAATTATAGATACGACGGAGACGTATCACATATCCACATGATCTCTTCTGATCAACAGTTATTCTCTTAATTGTTTCCATAATCAGGCTCATCACCTTGAACTTCTGGGTACATCAAACATGTGGAGCAAGTTGATGGAGTGCTTCTGCTTCCATCATCATAGCTGCTTGAGGGACTAGTGCCCTCACTGAGGTTAACCTTCTCTTCACATTTGTTCTAGCTATCACTGCCCTCTGACATTGCTGAAACTGACCCTGTGAATAGTTGGGTATAGATAGAGTGGATGAGCATAAAAAGTGCGGCTTATTTTGAAAAATATTGAGACAAAAACTTAATTTTAGGTTTCTACAGGTAGCACTTCAGAGCTACCAATTTGACAAACTCGGTGACACCGAAGCACTAACAAAGTCTAAACATACAATTTCGGTCAGACTGAAATGCAGTTTGGTGACTCTGAGATGCTAGGGTTTCGCAGAGAAAGTGATTTCGGTCGCACCAATCAGTACGATTCAGTCAGACGGAGTTGTACTTGTGCAATGGCCAGGGCCAATCGGTGAGACCGATATACTCAGGTCGGTCGGTCCGAGATGAGTTCGGCGGAAACCTAACCCTAAGTTTTTGCATCAAATCTATTCTACGGAATTCTTTTGGTGGATAGATCAATCTCATACATGGGAAGAATAATGGCAATGAACTTTGTGCAAGAATCGGAGTTATGGGAGGCACAAAGGGGTCAGATCCGTACCCTAACTTGGCGGCAGACTTGCTACGGCGGCAATGATGGTGATAATCCCGTTGACAGTGGCAGATGTCGGATTTCGGGTTCCGGCAGACCCTTAAGGTTCGAACACTGGGGTGCGCGCGGAGATCACGTCCTCAACCTCCCCGTCTCACTGGGATCTAAACTACTAAAGGAATCACACAAGAGACACAAGATTTATACTGGTTTGGGCCACCATTGTGGTGTAATACCCTACTCCAGTGTGTGGTGGATAGATTGCCTCTTGGGGCTGATTATGATGAACACTACAAGGAAGAACTACCTCGCGAGGGTCAGTTCTTGGCTGCGGCAACGAACTGCTGGGAGGGGTTCAATCGCCCTTCTCTCTCTCTGATTTCGATCCCCTTCTACGAACTGATCGACCTACCAACTGATCGAACGAACCCCCTTGCTACGTGGGTGGCCGGTCCCTATTTATAGAGGCCCTGGTCCTCTTCCCAAATATTGAGCAGGAAGGGAGCCAACAATGGCGGGCTAATTTGAAGGGGGACAGCAAGTACATCTATCCTGACTAAAGGTGGTCTTCGCCTACGAAAGACTCTGCGGTGACGCCGTGCTGGGCTCCATGGTGACCTCCGTCTCGTAGTCCGCTTGGTCCTGGTCTCGTTGCACCGAAATGGTAACCTTTGCCTGATGCCTCGGTACTCCGTGGCTGCGCTTGCCCCCTTTGCACCAAAGAGGAAAGAAGGACGCTGCGCGCGCTGGCGCCCGCCTGGCACCCTCGATCGTCATGGCTTGCGTCACCGGCACCTCGCGAGGTACCCCTCCTTGATATCTCCGTCTCCTCATGAGCCAGCCTCAGGAGGCTGCGCCTGAGGATGCGCCGTGTCGTTCGCCTCGCGAGGCTTGGCCCCTCGCGAGGGTCTTGAGTCTTGTGTTGGTGAAGATGGGCCATGTTGGGCCCCCATTCGAGCCATGCCGTAGGCCGCAGGCAGGCATGTCTGGGGACCCCCGTTCCCAGAACGCCGACAGCAGAGACCAATGATAGGGGGTCATTGGCAACGAAGGCGACGATCCGTAGACCAAGGGGACGACTGAGCTGGGAGGCGCGGTTGAGTGTTTGAAGGAATTTCTAAAATTTCAAACCGTAGTATATATATACCCAGTCACTGTCGGTGTGACCGAGTGGAATGACTCAGTAGCACCGAGATGCAAAACTGCTAGCAGTTGCTGTAACTCAGTGTGACCAAATGGTTCAAATTGGTTGCACCGAGATGAAAACCTAGATCAACTTAATGAATTCAATGAGACCAAGTGGGAGTGAGTTAGTCTGACCGAAATGCATTAAGAGGTTTTGGAAGTTAAGTCCTTGACGGATCGGTGGCTCCGAGTGCTCATCACCCAGAGGGTCCAAATTTGACTTGTGCAAACTTTGTGATGTAGAATGAATAGTGTTTGAGACGAGAAAAGCATAGATAGCTAGAGGGAGTACTTAGGAATTCTTTTCCATCCATTTGGCAAAAAAACCAAACAATCAAAGCAACAAATGGATGTCTTCGAATGGAGAAAATTATGCCACCAACATGCTCACACAATAATATGGCAAATAAAACATGTGGCAAAGCATGCACAAACACTCTAGCATCTATCAAGCAATTGGCGATGATTAGGTCATCTATATATGAGTATATTGACTGAGGAGTCAAATGAGAACATTTGATCATAGGTTGTACTCATCGTTTATGCACAAGTGAGGTTGCCACTTGTACATAAAGCATTGTTGTGTTCACACCATTCGAGTTGCTTTAGCTCAATTCTTAGGGCAAAGCTCCCCCTAGATGTGATATCCCCCCTTAGACGGAGGAACGAACCTTGGGTTTTGTCGATGATGACTTCATGTAGGTGTTGAAGATGTGGATGCTCAATGTTGATGTAGATCATTTGAAGCAATCCATTGGAGTGAGTAGCACTTTGAATACCACTATGGGTTAGTCCCACAAGGAACACACAAGGATATCCATAGACATAGAGTGAAACACACATATGATGTTGTCCATGAAAGCGTTAGGTTACCTTGTCCCTTGTCTTACCAACAAGAGGGTTTGTCACTCCTTGAACTAGTGCAAGATATGGAAGTTGATTGCACTTGTCCTTGCCAAAATGAATATGAGTGAAGTATGTTGGTGGAGTCACCCACAAGAACTCTCTAGTTCTTCTTCTTTGGGATCCACATCAACTTGATGGGAATCCTTGGAGTTGTAGTCGTACCTGATGAAGTAGAACTTGATGTAGTCTTGGGAACCCACTTGACCATGGCCTTAGGAGCTTCTTCAAATGAATCAATCTCTTCTTGAAGCTTGTCCTTGCCTTTTAGCTTATGGTCTTGTGGTGGAAGATCATCTTGTGCTTGTGTTCCTTTGAAAGAAGTGGGGTCATACTTCTCTTGTTGAGGAACAAACTTCGTCTTGCGGTATTGATCTTCTTCCCACTCAACTCCATTGGCATTGAACTTACGTTCAAAACCAACACCTTGATTCTTCCGGTGCCTTCCTTGCTTGCATTCAATTTCTGCAAATTTCTTACTTCCGGCAACACTCTTGTAAACACCTTTCTCTATAATTCCCTTCAATAAGCTATTTTCTTGCTCAAGTGTAACTTGGCTACGAGAGTCATTAGTGGAATCAAGAGAACTACTAGAAGCAATAATATTGGATTTAGCATGATTATTGTTACTATTAAACGAAGAATCTTTCTTGCTCTTGTTGCTAGATTTTACTTGTGGCATGTAAGTAGACAAGAGTAAACACTTGGCAATGTAAGATGAACTTTTGTTTCGAAAATCATCATTGATTGCTTTTAAGAACCCATGCTCTTGTTTTAAATTTAGCTTCTCGAAGCGTTGCTTCTCATGAGTCATTAAGAGCTCTCGATGATCCTCTAGAGTTGTTTCATGAGCTAACTTAAGAGTGTTTAGTTCTTTAGTTAAACGCTTAATTTCCTTCTTATCATTGTCACTCCTTTCATATTGATTAGCATGATTAATAGCAATTTCATCATAGTTTTCATCACTAGTGTTGTCAACAAGTAAATCATCATCACCTAGCAAATCATCTTCGTCACTATTGAAATCAACATACTCGGGGTGTGATACCTTAGAGCCTTTAGCCATGAAGCATCTTCCTGTTCCTTCATTTGGTGGGTCAAATATGTTGTAGGAGTTGGATGAAACAAGTGCAAGACTGGCAACACCTTCATTTTGAGTATATTCGGAGTCGGATTGACAAATTCTCTCGGAGTAGTTGTTGGAGTCGGAACCGGATACCCATTCACCAACGTGAGCTTGATGTCTTCGTCTTGTGTAGCTCTTTGATGACTTGTCCTTCCTTTCTAAATCCTTACTTCTATGAGAGGGTCTTCATTCATAATGATCATCTCTACTCCTTCTCTCTCGTGGTGGTGATTCATATCTTTTACTTCTCCTCTTAGGTGTATCTTCTCTTCTCTTGTAGGGAGCCGTACACTCATTGGAGTAGTGTCCAGCTCTTCCACAATTGTAGCAATTGCGATCACGACTAAAAGATCTTTTATCATTGTAGGACCTTGACTTGGAACTTCTCTCTTTGCTTTGACTTTTGTAGAACTTGTTGAAGTTCTTCACCATTAAGCTCAATTCCTAATTGAAAACTTGTTTCTCACTTGATGTTGTAGGAGCATCACATGAAGCTTTATAAGCACCACTAGACTTGCTGTGAAGCTCTTCCTTATCCTTGAGTGACATCTCATGAGCAAAAATTCTACCAATAACTTCTGTTGGCTTGAGATCTTTCTAATTGGGCATCATTTGGATCAAGGTGCATACGGTATCATATTTTCCATCCAAGGCTCTTAGGATTTTCTAGATGATGAATTCGTCAGCCATCTCTTCGCTTCATAAGCCGGCAATACCATTTGTGATGAGAGCAATCCTAGAGTACATCTCAGCGACTCCTTCACCATCCTTCATTTTGAACTTGTAAAGTTGACTTTGAAGCACATCCAATATGGATTCCTTGATGGACTCGGTACCTTCGTGCATATCAACCAAAGTATCCCATATTTCCTTTGCATTCTCAAGGTGGCTGATTCTATTGAATTCTTCGGGGCACAATCCGTTGAAGAGAATATCACAAGCTTGAGCATTGTATTGCTACATCTTCGATTCTTCTACGGATGCTTCATGATCCAGTTCTCTTCCGTCCTTGAAGTACCTTGCAAGCCAACATGCACAATAGCCCAAACAGCGGGTTATGACCAAGAATATGCATTTTCATCTTATGCTTCCAACTAGCAAACTTAGTACCATCAAAGTAAGGACCTCTATGGTGGTAATTTCCCTCGCTAGGCACCATACTCTCCTAGGTTGTGAAACCAAGGCTATCATCACCAAATCTACGGAAATCAAGGAAAATGGAGACCAAAGCTCTGATACCACTTAGTAGGTCTAGAGGGGGTGATTAGACTACTTGACCAAATAAAAATCAAACCTTTTCCCCATTTTAAGTGTTGGCAGATTTTAGCAACTTAGCACAAGTCAAGCAATCAAAATACACATGCAATTCTAAGATTGTAGCAACGGAAAGTAAAACATTGCATATGAAGGTAAAGGGAAGGGTTTGGAGAGGGAAAATGCAATGTAGACAAGGGTATTTTTGGCGTGGTTCCGATAGGTGGTGCTATCGTACGTCTGTGTTGATGGAGACTTCAACCCACCAAGGGTAACGGTTGCGCGAGTCCACGGAGGGCTCCACACACGGAGGTTCCACGAAGAAGCAACCTTGTATATCCCACCGTGGCCATCGCCCACGAAGGACATGACTCACTCCAGTAGATCTTCACGAAGTAGGTGATCTCCTTGCCCTTACAAACTTCTTGGTTCAACTCCATAATCATGTCGGAGGCTCCTAGGCGACACCTAACCAATCTAGGAGACACCACTCTCAAAAAGGTAATAGATGGTGTGTTGATGATGAACTCCTTGCTCTTGTGCTTCAAATGATAGTCTCCCCAACACTAAACTCTCTCTCATAGATTTGGCTCTAGTGGAAAGATGATTTGAGAGGAAAGCAACTTGGGAAGGCTAGAGATCAAGATTCTTGTGATTGAATTGGAATGTCTTGGTCTCAACACATGAGTAGGTGGTTCTCTCTCAGAAAATGAGTAGTGGAAGTGTAGGCACATTCTGATGGCTCTTTCTCATATGGAGAAGGGGGGAGCGGTATATATAGCCTCCACAAAAAATCCAACCGTTACACACATTTGACCCAACTCGGTCAGACCGAATAGCAGAACTCCGTGAGACCGATTTAGTTCAAAATGTGAATGTTAGGAATCTCGGTGGGACCGACATGATCAACTTGGTGGGACCGATGTGTTAGGGCTAGGGCAGAACCTCATCTTGATGAGACCGATTTCTTGAACTCGGTGAGACCGATTTCAGCAAGAGCAAATAGAGAGTTGGTCAAGCAAACTCGATGGGACCGATTGCACATTTTGGTGAGACCAAATAACTACAATAGGCAACAGAGAGTTTGCAAGTCCAACTCCATGAGACCGAGATCTATATTAGTGAGACCGAATCGTCTAGGGTTTCTGGTAGTGGCGATGTCAAATGAACTTGGTGGTGCCAGATAGGTCATTTCGCTAGGCCCGAGTTTGACTTAGAGTTTTGGACATATTTGGAAATGAGAAAGTGGTTGATGGTTTTGGAGCAATATCACTATGCACTTTGAGCAAGTAGACCATTAAGCAACACTTCTCCCCCTTTTAATAGTATTGGCTTTCCTATGGACTCATTGTGATGTTCGATCACTAAAATAGAAATGAAGAGTCTTTAGCTTTTGCCAATATTTGTCCTTAGCATTTTGAGGGGTCCACATCTCTAGTCCATGCCATGCCAAACATAGAACTTTCTGAAATATTTAACTTGAATGGATATTAGTTCAGTGAGCTATATGTTGTTATGAATTACCAAAACCACCCAGGAATTAGTTGCACTTTCACCAAGTAAGGATCTCCTTCAACCTGGCTAACTTCGCCTTGTCACCGCCGGCGATCTACCCGATTCGCTGCTGCATCCTCTCCATAGATGTGCTTCCGAGAGGTCCGGTGTTGGCTTTGGATGATGAGACGAGATATGGTGGTCTTTCAATATAGAATAGGGAGAGGCGACACGGTGGTCTTGCAATGGAGAAGATGGAGAGGAGACGGGGTGGTTTTGCAATGATGAAGAGGGATAGGCGAGACGGTGGTTTTGGAATGGAGAAGATGGAGAGGAGAGGGGGTGGTTTTGCAATGGAGAAGAGGGAGAGGAGCGTGCAACAACGATTTAGTATTGGACGAGAGGGCCAGCATGTTTTGACTAGATCAAAATCAATTTACCCTTCAATTAAGAAGCGACCCCACATTAACTGGTCTCCCTTGTATTCTGGGTCATATTTTGACCATGATTTTGATAAATAAAATATATGTTATATATTGCAAAAATAACATAATTTGAAATTACATTCGGATACGAACCAATGATACAATTTTTATGACATGCATTCACATTTTGGTTGTCAAATACAGTACATGGTCAAACGGTGACCCAAATTACGCAAAACAAAAAACATACTTCCAAGACCACCGCCGCTCCTCTCCACTTCCATTTCGAAACCACCGCCGCTCCTCTCCTATTCCAATCCAAAACGAGCGCCGCTCCTCTCCTCTTCCATTTTGAAACCACCACAGCTCCTCGCATGTTCCAATCCAAAACTAGCACCACACCTCTTCCATTTAAAAACTACCATCGGTGAGTGAAGGAGCTGTGGAGAAGTAGATCGATGGAGGAGTACAACCAATACATTAGGATCACAGACGGTGATCCTGTGAAGCTAGCCAGGATGTTGGAGATGTAGTCTTGGTTTGACAACCCGGGGCCATTAGCGGTGACGGCAACGGTGATGGCCAAATATCCGGAACAGAGTGAAAAGGCGGCGATACTCCTGGAGCGAGTCGCGCGGGAGTACATAGAGCTACTCCTCTGGGCCATGGAGCAAACTGATTCACCGAATCCGATCGTGAGGCAGCGGTGGTGGGAGTATCGATCCAAGATGGAGCATCCACCAGAGATTGAAGGATCGAGCATCTACACGGTGCCATTTATGAGGGTGTCGTGGCAGAGCAAGACGGTGAGTCTTCGTTAATCGTACCCAACCATAAGAGGAGAAAACAGTTGGTGCGATGACGTTTTCCTGCCATCCTCTCCCTCGCCATTCAACTCGTCTGACGGGGCGGCTGTCTGCCGCCAAGGAATAGGAGGAGACAGCCCCCCCCCCAATAGTCTGAGGAGGAGCTTAGGGTTGTCAGTATTTGCAGGTTGTGAATTGTGTTTTGTGTCCTGTATTTTGAGAGTACTTTCAGACATGAATGTCTTTTGAATTTCAGATTTGCAGTATTGAGCATATGAAGAACACTAAAAGTTCAGATAATGTGATTCCCAGAGAAGAAACTTCAAGTTTCAGTTTCAAATAAGAAACTGCAAGTTTCAGAGGTGGAGCATTTATATTAACACGCCCTCTTCAAACAGGGATAACATCATGTTGAAAGTTTTATTAATGGTCAAAAATGGAACTACCGGCCAGTTAATATCATGTTGATCAACATTCATGCATAGCACATCTTCATATGGTGCACACTAAAAAAGATATGTTATTTTCAAAATGCCCACACAATGATGAGTGTGTAAAAACAGAGAAAATGAGCGACGAATTTTTGGCAAGTGTTGGAGGTTGCTGATACGTCTCCGCCGTATCTATTATTTTTATTTTTCCATGCCAATATTATACAACTTCCATATACTTTTGGCAACTTTTTATACTATTTTTGGGGACTAACATATTGATCCAGTGCCCAGTGTCACTTCTTGTTTGTTGCATGTTTTTTGTTTCACAGAAAATTCATATCAAACGGAGTCCAAACGGGATAAAAATGGATGGAGATTATTTTTGGAATATATGTGAAATATGGGAAGAAAATCAACGCGAGACGGTGCCCGAGGGAGCCACGAGGCAGGGGGCGCGCCCCCTAGGCGCGCCCCTGACCCTCGTGGGCCCCTCGTAAGGCAGTTACTTCTCTTCTTCGGCCGCAAGAAAGCTAATTTTCGGAAATAAAATCAGGGCGAAGGTTTCAATCCAATTGGAGTTACGGATCTCCGGATGTATAAGAAACGGTGAAAGGGCAGAATCCCAGAACGCAGAAACAGAGAGAGGCAGAGAGATAGATCCAATCTCGGAGGGGCTCTCGCCCCTCCCATGCCATGGAGGCCATGGACCAGAGGGGAAACCCTTCTCCCATCTAGGGAGAAGGTCAAGTAAGAAGAAGAAGAAGAAGGGGGCTCTCTCCCCCTCTCTCTCCCGGTGGCGCCAGAACACCGCCGGGGCCATCATCGTGTGATGGCGATCTACACCAACACCTCTGTCGTCTTCAACAACATCTCCATCACCTTCCCCCTCTATCGACTGCGGTCCACTCTCCCGCAACCCGATGTACCCTCTACTTGAACATGGTGCTTTATGCTTCATAATATTATCCAATGATGTGTTGCCATCCTATGATGTTTGAGTAGATTTTCGTTGTCCTATCGGTGGTTGGTGAATTACTATGATTGATTTAATTTGCTTGTGGTTATGTTGCTGTCCTTTGGTGCCCCTCATATGAGCGCTCACATGTGTCGGCGTTCTGGGAACGGGGGTCCCCAGACTTGCCTGCCTGCGGCCTGCGGCATGGCTCAAAGGAGGCCCAGCAAGGCCCATCTTCATCAACACAAGGCCCAAGACCCTCGCAAGGGGCCAAGCCTCGCGAGGCGGATGACACGGAGCTTCCTCAGGCACGGCCTCGTCAGGTTGGCTCGCGAGGAGGCGGAGAGATCAAGGCGGGGTACCTCGCGAGGTGCCCGTGACGCAAGCCATGACGACTTAGGGCGACAGGCGGGTGCCAGCGCGCGCAGCGTCCTTCTTTCCTCTTTGGTGCAAAGGGGGAAGCGCAGCCGCAGAGTACCGAGGCATCAGGCAAAGGTTGCCATTTCGGTGCAACGAGGCCAAGACCAGGAGGACTACGAGACGGAGGTCACCGTGGAGCCCAAGACGGTGTCATCACCAGAGCTTTGCGCAGGCAAAGACTGCTTTTGTCAAGATAGTTGATACTTGTTGTCCCCCTTCAAATTAGCCCTCCATTGTTGGCTCCCTTCCCGCTCGATATTTGGGAAGAGGACCAGGGCCTCTATAAATAGGACCAGCCACCCACATGGTAGGGGGGATGGAAATCGGAGAAAGAGAGAGAGAGAGAAGGGTGACTGAACTCCTCCTAGCAGTTCATCGCCCCAGTCAAGAACAGACCCTCGCGAGGCGGTTCTTCCTTGTATTGTTCGTCATCATCAGCCCCAGGAGGCAATCCACCAACCACGCACTGGAGTAGGGTATTACACCACAACGGTGGCCCGAACCAGTATAAACCTTGTGTCTCTCGTACAGTTCTTTTAGTAGTTTAGATCCTTGTGAGACGGGGAGGTCAAGGGCGTGATCTCTACGCGCACCCCAGTGTTCGAACCTTAAGGTTCTGCCGGAACCCGTGATCCGACATTTGGCGCGCCAGGTAGGGGTACGCCGGAGTCCGTCTTCCACCGCTCCGTCCTCCTCCGGCCGCCGCGTCCATGTACGGCACCAGTCAAGCTCGCGTCGCCCCGGCGGCCCTCGCCGGTGGGCGTTCTTGTTGTCCCCTGTCGCCCGCCGTCAACACCGCCACCGGCCCGGCGGGGAACGAGCGGCAAGCACCCCCCCAGCATCTGCTTACACGACGGAGTAACTGCACCGCAACATCGACGCCTCCAGTCGTTGCGGCCCTCCTGGGCGGCTCGCAGGCGCCGCCCACGAGTCGCCACATCAAGCCTTTTGCCCGCCGGGTTAGATCCGTTTCCGCACAGCAGGGGGCTCCCCCGGACCGGGCGGCGCGCGAGGCCGGTCTGACCTTCAGCTCGGAGGACCACCCCACCAACCTGGTCGGCTCGGGCGCGCTCCCCCTGTTATGCACCCACACCATCGGCCGAGTGGCCGTCACCAGAACCCTCGTTGACGGCGGCGCGGGCCTCAGCGTGCTTTCGATCGAGACTTTCAACCTCCTCTGCATACCCCGAGAGCGGCTGCGACCCAGCCGATCTTTCTCGGGCGTCGGGGGCGGATCATCCGACTCCCTGGGACAGATCCGGCTCCCGGTAACCTTCGGCACCTATGACAACTTCCGCATGGAGATGGTCGACTTCGACATCGCCCCCATCGGCCTCCCTTACAACGCCATCCTCGGCTACCCGGCGCTGGCTCAGTTCATGGCCACCACGCACCCGGCGTACAACCTCATGAAGATGCCCGGGAGCAGCGGTACCCTCGCCATGCACGGGGACACCGGGGATGCCCTGCGAGTACTCAAGCTCGCCTTCAAGACGGCGGCATCGGCACGGCCCGTCAACGCGGAGACCCCTGAGCCCAAGGGGGCTGCGCCCGCCAAGAAGAAGCAGCTGTTCACCCAGGACAAGGCAGAAACCAAGCAGATACCCGTCGACGAGGACGGGTCCTCCAGTGCCACTTTCACCATAGGCGCCAACCTTGAGCCTGAGCAGGACGAGGCCTTGGTCAAGTTCCTGCGCGCGAATAAGAAGGTATTTGCTTGGGAGCCCGATCAGCTGGCGGGGATCCCCAGGAGCGTCATCGAGCATCACCTCAACGTGTGCCCGAATGTGCGCCCCATGAAGCAGAAGGCCAGGCGGCAGTCCGTGGAGAAGCAGGCCTTCATTATCCAAGAGACCCGCAAGCTAGAAGCCGCTGGGGTCATTCGCGAGGTCCGATACCCGGATTGGTTGGCCAACCCTGTTGTTGTGCCCAAGAAAGGGGGGTAGGAACGCATGTGTGTCGACTTCACCAACCTCAACAAAGCATGCCCGCAAGATCCGTTTCCGCTCCCCCGCATCGACCAGATCGTCGATTCCATTGTGGAGTGCGACCTGCTATGCTTCCTGGACGCCTTCTCCGGGTATCACCAGATCAAGATGGCAGTAGAAGACATTGAGAAGACCGACTTCTTAACCCCGTGCGGGGTATACGGCTACACATGCATGCCGTTCGGACTGTGTAACACAGGGGCAACCTTTCAGCGGCTGATGCACATCACCTTGGGCCCGCAACTCGGAAAGAATGTCGGAGCCTACATTGATGACATTGTAGTAAAATCTCGGGAGGCCAAGACCCTGATACAAGACCTGGAGGAGACCTTCGCGAGCCTCGACACGGTAAACCTGCGGCTCAACCCGGAGAAATGTGTGTTTGGCGTCCCCTCGGGCAAGCTTCTGGGATTCCTCGTGTCCCATCATGGCATCGAGGCCAACCCCGAGAAGGTCAAGGCGGTCAAGGACATGAGTCCGCCAAAGACCCTCAGAGAAATGCAGAAGCTCACTGGGCGCGTGACCGCGCTAGGGCGCTTCATCTCCAAATTAGGGGAGCGAGCGCTGCCTTTCTTTCAGCTGATGAAGAAAAAGGGGCCCTTTGAATGGACAGAAGAGGCAGATAAGGCGTTTCAAGATCTCAAGAGGTACCTGACCAGTCCCCCAGTCATGGTGGCTCCGCACCCTCAGGAGCCCCTGCTGCTTTACCTCGCTGCCACTCCCTACTCCGCCAGCGCAGCCCTGGTGGCGGTTAGGGAGGAGCGCCAAGTCAAGACCGCAGTGGCAGCCCGAGGCAAGACAAAACGGGAACAAGGAAAGCCTGCAGAAGCCGCAACCGCAGTTGAGGAGGGTCAGCTGCCGAAGAATGCACCGGAGGCAGGAGAGGCCGCACGCCCGGATGGTCCGCCTCCCGAGGCCACGTCATCTTGTGAGGCGCCCTTACCTCCCGAGGGCGCCGCGACCCAGATACTCTCAGCCTTGTTGAGCATCCCATCTACTTTGTTAGCATGGTGTTACAGGATGCGAGGGCACGGTACCCAATGCCTTAGAAGCTCCTCCTCGCGCTACTGGTAGCCTCACGCAAGCTGCATCACTACTTCCAGGCTCATCCCATCAAAGTCGTCTCATCGTACCCCCTGGAGAGAGTGCTCAGGAGCCCTAACTCAGCCGGAAGGGTCGCCGAGTGGAACATGGAGCTGCAGGCATTTCAGCTCGAGTTCAGCACAACCAGGGTCATCAAAGGAGCAGTGTTGGTGGATTTCATAGCGGAATGGGCATTCCGTAGCGGGTTCTATTGGCCCACCACACTCAACAACGCAATCGAATTGGTAAAGGCTTGTGAGGCCTGCCAGTTTCATTCCAAGCAGATCCATCAACCGGCGGGGGGCCTGCAGACAATACCCATCTTGTGGCCATTCACAGTTTGGGGGTTGGATATTCTGGGCCCGTTCCCTCAGGCTCTAGGGGGCTACCGTTACCTCTACGTCGCCATTGACAAGTTCACCAAGTGGGCAGAAGTGGAGGCTGTCCGTACCATCCCCGCTGGCTCCGCGGTCAAGTTCATCAGGGGTATCGTGAGCCGGTTCGCAGTTCACCAGTAATCTCTTCAAAACATACTGTGCTTACCTTGGGACGCAGATATGCTACGCTTCGGTGGCACACCCGTGAAGCAATGGGCAGGCCGAACGAGCCAACGCGGAGGTCCTGAGAGGCCTCAAGACCAGGACATTCAAGAAGAGGCTGGAGGCCTGCGGCAGAGGCTGGTATGAAGAGCTCCAGTCCATGTTGTGGTCCATCCGCACAACCGCAACCAAACCGACTGGGGAGACCCCGTTCTTCCTGGTCTATGGAGCCGAAGAAGTCCTTCCTCACGAGGTCAGGCATCGCTCCGCGCGGGTCCTGGCGTTCGACGAGGCGCAGCAGGACGCCATGCGGGGGATGGACCTCGTACTAGGGGAGGGACGTCGCCGGCAAGCCGTGCTACGAGCGGCAAGGTACCAACAGGTGCTACGACGATTTCACTGCCGCAACATCTGCCCCAGGACCCTCTAGGTAGGAGACCTCGTACTCAGGCGGGTTCTCTCCAGGGAGGGGCTGCACAAGCTCTCTCCCATGTGGGAGGTCCCGTTCAAGGTTGTTCATGTTTCCAGGCCAGGCTCCGTGCGCTTGGAGACTCAAGAGGGGGAGCCGATCCAGAACGTGTGGAACATCCAGCACCTCCGGAGGTTCTACCCCTATAAGGCCCAGAGCCTGTGAAGCAAGGCGAGTGCCTGTGAAGACCTTCCCTTTTTGGAAAAGGCCCAGAGCCTGTGAAGCAAGGCGAGTGCCTGAGAAGACCTTCCCTTTTTGGAAAAGGCCCAGAGCCTGTGAAGCAAGGCGAGTGCCTGTGAAGACCTTCCCTTTTTGGAAAAGGACCAGAGCCTGTGAAGCAAGGCGAGTGCCTGAGAAGACCTTCCCTTTTTGGAAAAGGCCCAGAGCCTGTGAAGCAAGGCGAGTGCCTGAGAAGACCTTCCCTTTTTGGAAAAGGCCCAGAGCCTATGAAGCAAGGCGAGTGCCTGTGAAGACCTTCCCTTTTTGGAAAAGGCCTAGAGCCTGTGAAGCAAGGTGAGTGCCTGTGAAGCTATCGCGTTTTGGAAAAGGCCCGGAGCTTGTGATGCAAGGCCAATGCCTGTGAAGCTCGCCGCCCCGTGACACTCTCACGTAATAATGAGTGGGGCTGTACATGCCCCGGAGTCTCAGGAGCGCCGGCCTCAGGCCCTGAGGATCCCTCCCACGCCCAGTGGCAGCACTTAGCTCCGCGCTGGTGAGAAGACGTTGAAGACTAGATTAGGTGCCGGACGCGGCTTTTTCATTTGCTTTCCGCAGTTGACGTGTTTACTTCCATTTGAAGTCTTATGGAAGTTGTCACTGTTGCTGATTTGTGGTTCGTCGATTTTCGCTCCTCGCTTTGGTTTCTCTCATAAACGACCTCGCGAGGGATGGTACTCAAACGTCCTCGCGAGCGTTTCTGCTCTAGCCGCTTGTAGGACCTTGAAGTAGATGTGTCTAGAGGGGGGTGATTAGACACATAATGCTAAAGTTGCAATTTTTAAGCTTTTTTGGTTTAAGTGGAGTTTAAGCATAATTTCAACAATCACAATACATATCAAGCAAGTATGCAGAGAGTATATAGGCAGCAGAAAGTAAAGCATGCAACTTGCAAGAATGTAAAGGGAAGGGTTTGGAGAATTCAAACGCAATCGGAGACACGGATGTTTTTCCCGTGGTTCGGATAGGTGGTGCTATCCTACATCCACGTTGATGGAGACTTCAACCCACGAAGGGTAACGGTTGCGCGAGTCCACGGAGGGCTCCACCCACAAAGGGTCCACGAAGAAGCAACCTTGTCTATCCCACCATGGCCATCGCCCACAAAGGACTTGCCTCACTAGCGGTAGATCTTCACGAAGTAGGCGATCTCCTTGCGCTTACAAACTCCTTGGTTCAACTCCACAATCTTGTCGGAGGCTCCCAAGTGACACCTAGCCAATCTAGGAGACACCACTCTCCAAGAAGTAACAAACGGTGTGTTGATGATGAACTCCTTGCTCTTGTGCTTCAAATGATAGTCTCCCCAACACTCAACTCTCTCTCATAGGATTTGGATCTAGTGGAAAGAAGATTTGAGTGGAAAGCAACATGGGGAAGGCTAGAGATCAAGATTCATATGGTAGGAATGGAATATCTTGGCCTCAACACATGAGTAGGTAGTTCTCTCTCAGAAATAGGATGCTGGAAGTGTAGGCTTAGTCTGATGGCTCTCTCAATGAATGAAGAGGGGGTGGAGGGGTATATATAGCCTCCACACAAAATCCAACCGTTACACACAATTTACCAATCTCGGTGGGACCGAATCAACAAACTCGGTCGGACCGAAAAGGTAAACCTAGTGACCGTTAGAGATTTCGGTGGGACCGACTGGATCAACTCGGTGGGACCGATGTGCTAGGGTTAGGGTAAATCCAAAACTCGGTTTGACCAATTACTCAAACTCGGTGGGACAGATTTGGGTAATAAGCGAAACATAGAGTTGGCCAAGCAAACTCGGTGGGACCGATTGCATATCTCGGTGGGACCGAGAATAATGCAATAGGTAACAGAGAGTTTGCAAGCCCATCTCGGTGAGACCGAGATCCCATCGGTGAGACCAAACTGATTAGGGTTTCTGGCAGTGGCTATGACAAGTGAAACTCGGTGGCGCCGGATAGGAATAATCGGTAGGTCCGAGTTTGGCTTTAGGTTTAGGTCATATGTGGAAGTGGGAAAGTAGCTGAGGATTTTGGAGCATATCATTAAGCACATGAAGCAAGAGGCTCATTAAGCAACACCTCATCCCTCCTTGATAGTATTGGCTTTTCCTATGGACTCAATGTGATCTTGGATCACTAAAATGTAAAATGAAGAGTCTTGAGCTTCAAGATTTAGCCAATCCTTTGTCCTTAGCATCTTGGAGAACTTCCCACAACCTTTAGTCCATGCCACTCCATTGTTGAACTTATCTGAAACATACTAGATGAAAACGTTAGTCCAACAAGAGATATGTTGTCATCAATTATCAAAACCACCTAGGGAGCACTTGTGCTTTCACCGATGGAAGGCTTCATGGCCCGGGCACGTTACGGGAGCACCCCTCTAGTCCGTGCCCTTCGGGCACCGCGGCGCGCACACAGGGCCTGGGTCGGTCGCCCCCCCGGCAGGGGTCAAAGACTATCTACGCACAGGCGTGTAGTTAAGAGGCGCAAAAATAAGATCAAGGTAATGGCTAAACAGCAATAATTCCCAACACGCCCCAGCGGGGCTCCATGCAGCTGTTTTGTCTTACACAGGAAACAAAAGGAAAAGGAAAGGACGAGCCTGGCGCAGCCCTCCTCACATCTGCCCGCAGAGGCGACCCAGTCAGCCTCCGGGCCTCAGGAAGACTCCCTCCCACGCTTCACCGGGGCACGACGGCGGGCGGATGAGCCACCGCCTCCCACGCAAGCTCGATGGCGCGGGGGTTGACTGTGGCCACCGCTGGAGGAGTCGCTTGAGGAAGAGTTGACGAAGCTTGGGGAGTCTTGGGTGCCGCCATCTGCGTGGGCGCTATCTCCTCCATCACCGTCGGAGCGGAGCCCCTAGCCGCGGTCGTCGTCCTCAGGGCAACACCCCGCGCGGCGACCATCTTCCCCGAACACCCTCACATAGAGGGTGGCGTCGCCGTCAAACCTGAAGTGCAGGGTGCACCGGTGCCCCAGGCCTCGAGCGCGGGCGAACGCCTGCCAGCCACGAATTAAAGCCAAGCCCCCATTGGCGGAGACCTCTAGCGCGGCCCACGAGGACCTGCTGCAGCAACCCTCCGCCTGGAGCTAGAGGCCACCAGGAGCACCGGCCGGGAGTTCACCAAGGAGGAAGCGAGGGAGTTGGAGCCAGGCGCTAGTCGGCTCTGCCGACCAGACGACGAACTCCGGCAGCGCCTGAGCAGCGCGAAAGCGCGGCGTGGGGGAGCGTGCAACCCAGGCGCGTCCCTCGGCCACAACGGCTCGCCCGCCGCCGCGCTGGGAGCCGCCACCATGACCACCAAACGCTATCGGGGCGGCCACCGGATGCTTCCGAGGACGCCCACGACCGCGCTTGGGCGGGGGACAGGCAGGATCGACCAGGAGGGCCTTCCGCTTCTCCGCAGCCAAGTACCTCCTCGATGGAGCCATCACACGAAGGCGGGGCAAGAATTGAGGCAAAGGAGAAAACAAGAAGAGATGGACTGGAAGGGCACGCACCATGCCGTACTTATAGCGGGCGAAGGCCAACCGCCGGCCTCCACGATCATAGGTAATTATGACACGATTTGCATGCAGGGACTTGTCTAACTCACGCGATCACCGAGGCGTTGTGGGGAAGCGGAGACGCCCACGTACCATCAACCGCCACGCGGCGCCCAAGGCCGCAGGCTGTTAGGGCCCGCGGCGCTTTGCCCTTGCCCTTTCGCCTCTCAGCATGGCCAAGTCCGGGCGCGCCTTGGGCCTGAGGGCTACTGTCGGCCTTCTAGGAACGGGGGTCCCCAGACTTGCCTGCCTGCGGCCTGCGGCGTGGCTCAAAGGAGGCCCAGCAAGGCCCATCTTCATCAACACAAGGCCCAAGACCCTCGCGAGGGGCCAAGCCTCACGAGGCGGACGACACGGAGCTTCCTCAGGCACGGCCTCGTCAGGTTGGCTCGCGAGGAGGTGGAGAGATCAAGGCGGGGTACCTCGCGAGGTGCCCGTGACGCAAGCCATGACGACTCAGGGCGCCAGGCGGGTGCCAGCGCGCGCAGCGTCCTTCTTTCCTCTTTGGTGCAAAGGGGGCAAGCGCAGCCGCGGAGTACCGAGGCATCAGGCAAAGGTTGCCATTTTGGTGCAACGAGGCCAAGACCAGGAGGACTACGAGACGGAGGTCACCGTGGAGCCCAAGACGGCGTCATCACCAGAGCTTTGCGCAGGCGAAGACTGCTTTTGTCAGGATAGTTGATACTTGCTGTCCCCCTTCAAATTAGCCCGCCATTGTTGGCTCCCTTCCCGCTCGATATTTGGGAATAGGACCAGGGCCTCTATAAATAGGACCAGGCACCCACATGGTAGGGGGGATGGAAATCGGAGAAAGAGAGAGAGAAGGGTGACTGAACTCCTCCTAGCAGTTCATCACCCCAGTCAAGAACAGACCCTCGTGAGGCGGTTCTTCCTTGTATTGTTCGTCATCATCAGCCCCAGGAGGCAATCCACCAACCACGCACTGGAGTAGGGTATTACACCACAATGGTGGCCGGAACCAGTATAAACCTTGTGTCTCTCGTGCAGTTCTTTTAGTAGTTTAGATCCTTGTGAGACGGGGAGGTCGAGGGCGTGATATCTACGCGCACCGCAGTGTTCGAACCTTAAGGGTCTGCCGGAACCCATGATCCGACAACATGGATTACACCATAGGGTTAGTTGTATGTTGATAGGACTATGCATTGGAGGCCAAGAGTGACAGAAGCTTCAACCTAGCATAGAAATTGATGCATACGGGATTGAAGGGGGACCAATATATTTTAATTCTATGGTTGGGTTTTACCTTAATGAACGTTAGTAGTAGCGGATGCTTGCTAATAGTTCCAATCATTAGTGCATAAAATTCCAAGTCAGGGATGACATGCTAGCAGTGGCCTCTCCCACATAAAACTTGCTATCGGTCTAGTAACGTAGTCAATTGCTTAGGGACAATTTCGCAACTCCTACCACCACTTTTCCACACTTGCTATATTAAATTTATTGTTTCTTTATCTAAACAGCCCCTACTGTTTATTTACGCGCTCTTTATTGTCTTGCAAACCTATCCAAAAACACCTACAAAGTACTTCTAGTTTCATACTTGTTCTAGGTAAAGCGAACGTCAAGCGTGCGTAGAGTTGTATCAGTGGTCAATAGAACTTGAGGGAATATTTGTTCTACCTTTAGCTCCTTGTTGGGTTCGACACTCTTACTTATCGAAAGAGGCTACAATTGTTCCCCTATACTTGTGGGTTATCAGTTGTGTGACTAGATGACAATGGGGACCCACAAGTCAGTAATGGTAGAGGCAAAAATTTGGGGATATTTTCACTTCATCAGGTGGAATCGAACCCGGGCACAGCAGCGGTTGGGGAGTGGAACCTGGCCACTGGGCCACTTCAGTGCTTTTGCCAAAAATTACGCACAACTTCTACCACTACTGTAGCACATCTTCCCCGGCTCTGGTGCGTTCTCATCTGGGGCCTGGACGTCCTCCGCCTTTGTGCGCTCGTCGCAACGCTGCTGTCTGCCATTGTGAACATGCTCAACAAACGAGAGGAATCTGGGGAGGACTGTACGTGGAGAGGCGGATAGTCAGGACCCACCAGGTCCATAGCCGTACGCAAGCAAGTGCCTCATTGAAAAAATGCTTCCTCCTAATGCTATACTGACGTTGGGGCACATGGCTTTGTCAACATAGTTACTAAAGGAGATAAATTTACAACGAAGCTAGTCATCGGAGAGCTGGCAGGTATCATTTATTATCACTGGGCCAGCAAGTATCAGGTGTGTTGTGGACTGCCTAGTCTAGGCTTTCTTTTTTAACATGTGCAGTTCATGATATGCCGGTTTGTATTTTTTAGGGCCGTCATGTATCGACCGGCCTATGGACCTCCCATCCTAGGTTTTTACTTTTTCTTAAACATCCACAACCCAACTTATGTATTTTTTTGAAGAAAACTCGGAGGCTTGTTGTATTTTTCTATATAAGAATAGGAACGCCAGGTCCAACTTATGTTTCCCTCCTAACTATATTATATATATTTATATTATTTTATATGTTATTATATATTATTTTTATTATCATCATGTATTTAATAGATTTTTACATATATAAGAAAAATATCCCACGTTTTATTAACTTATAAAAATATTGTTTTACAATAAAATCATGGTTTTTTAGTTTAAGGCAATGAAAATCCTGGTGATTGTGTACAAAAGCCTGATAAGATTTAAGGACCAATCTAATAATAAAGCGCTTATTATTTGAAATATTCATAACAAAATGCTCAGCCCCTTTTTATTTTTTGATAACATTGCTGCGCCCAACAGAACATTATAATTAGAAGCAACCCATTTTAGAAAAAAGAAATGGGGCACATGGACGCTACATTATTAGTTCACCAAGCCCATCAAATTTGTGTATTTCGAGAAAGTGCAAATGGTTTGTAGTTTTTTAGAAAAAAATGGGCTGCATGGATGCTACATTATTTGTTCACCTAGCCCAGCAAATGGACTGTAAATTCTAAAAAATGGGTTGAATACGTGCCACATTTTTGTAGGCTGAAATGTGGACCAATAGGTCAAAGCCAACACAAGGCTTTGTCAACTTAGTCAACAAATGATTCTGACACACATAGCCATTGAATTTATATCCAACGGACGGCATCCATCTTCAATCTCTCGTCACTACAAAAAACAATTCTGTGATGATACCTGTTTGTCGTAGTAGGACACGCTTTCTATCATGCATGTACATCCATCACGGTTTTATGACAATACTGAAATTATCTAGACACAACTCGGCCGCTAAAACGATCAAGCAATGGGGGCTCCTAAGGTCGGGGAAGGATCTGATACCAACTTATAACAACCTCGATGCGACTATATCTCCCACGTGTCGAGGCACGACTTAGAGGCATAATCGCATTGAAGGCATACGTCGCAAGTGAGGTAATCTTCACACAACCCATGTAATATAATAAGGAAAAGGATACATAGTTGGCTTACAATCGCCACTTCACACAATTACATGAATAAAGCATTACATCATAAAAATACACTCAAGGTCCGACTACGGAACCAAAATAAAAGAAGAACCCCAAATGCGACAAAGGTCCCCGATCGACCCCAACTGGGCTCCACTACTGATCAACTAGAACGAAACAACACAAATAAACAAGGTCTTCAACGAGCTCCTCCTGAGCTGGGTTGCGTCATCTGCACGGTCTCATCGGCACCTGCAAACTGGTTTTGGAAGTATCTGTGAGCCACAGGGACTCAGCAATCTCGCACCCTCGCGATCAAGACTATTTAAGCTTATGGGTAAGGTAAAGGTATGAGGTGGAGCTGTAGCAAGCGACTAGCATATATGGTGGCTAACATACACAAATGAGAGTGAGAAGAGAAGGCAAAGCATGGTCGATAAAAGTATGATCAAGAAGTGATCCTGGACTACCTACGTCAAGCATAACTCCAACAACCGTGTTCACTTCCCGGACTCCACCGGAAAGAGACCATCACGGTTACACACGCGGTTGATTCATTTTAATTAAGGTCAAGTTCAGGTTTTCTACAACCGGACGTTAACAAATTCCCATCTGCCCATAACCGCGGGCACGGCTTTCGAAAGTTCAAATCCCTGCAGGGTGTCCCAACTTAGCCCATGACAAGCTCTCACAGTCAATGAAGGAATAGACCTCCACCCGAGACGTTCCGATCAGACTCGGTATCCCGGTACAACAAGACATTTCGACAGGGTAAAAATAAACCAGCAATACCGCCCAATGCGCCGACATCCTGATAGGAGCTGCACATATCTCGTTCTCAGGGCACACCGGATAAGCTAAGCGTACAGGAGCCGACGTAACCCAAGTTGCCAAGGGATGGCCCTGCACGGTGCTCTGGGTTGGACCAACACTTAGACAAGCACTGGCCGGGGGGGGGGGGGGGGGGGGTAAAATAAGATGACCCTCGGGATGCGCGACTCCCAAGGGAAAAAGGATAGGTGGCAAATGGTAAAACCAATGTTGGGCATTGCTGGCAAAGCTTTACTTAAGGCGAACTGTCAAGGGGTTCCCATTATAGCCCAACCGCGTAAGGGACGCAAAATCCGGGAACATAACACCGATATGACGGAAACTAGGGCGGCAAGAGTGGAACAAAACACCAGGCATAAGGCCGAGCCTTCCACCCTTTACCAAGTATATAGATGCATTAATTAAATACGATATATAGTGATATCCCCACAAGTAAACATGTTCCAACAAGGAACAACATCTCCATGTTCCAACAAGGAACAAACTTCAATCTTCACCTGCAACTAACAACACTATAAGAGGGGCTGAGCAAAGCGGTAACATAGCCAATCAACGGTTTGCTAGGACATGGTGGGTTAGAGGTTTGACATGGCAATTTGGGAGGCTGACAAGCAAATGGTAGGCATCGTAGCATTGGCATAGCAAAAGAGCGAGCAAACTAGCATAGCAAAGATAGTAGTGATTTCGAGGGTATGATCATCTTGCCTGAGATCCCGCAAGGAAGAAGAACGAGTCCATGAAGAAGACAAACGAACGAAGTTGAACGGATCCTCACAAGCTCGATGTTACCGGAATCAACCCGAGGAAGCAATCACCGGAAAAGAAGCACACAACATAGTAAACAACCAACACATCAACATGGCATGATGCACAATCGAGTATGATGCATGTCCGGTTTAATGAAGCATGGCATGGCAAAATGCACAAACAATCCTACAGATTAAGTGGAGCTCAATATGCATCGGGATGCATATTGACAAAACACCACATCAATTATTTAGTTCCCTCTCGTTTATGAACCCAAAAATATTAAATGTTGATTAACATGGCAAGGGGTGAAGCAAATGAAAACTACCTATCTAGTCAAGGTTAAATGAGGCCGGAAGCAACGAACAACAATTCCGGTAAATCCCCATAGCATATTTTAGATTTGGTACTGTTCTGCCATAAACAGAATTTTATAGTTGTTTAACATGCAAAGTAAGGTCACCATGATAAACTAGGCAAAATTCTACGCCATTTACATATAAAGTTTATTAAAATCGGAGTTACGGTTATTTAGTTATGAATTAAATCATTTTAGCATGGCATAGGGGCAAATTAATGCAAACAACATTTTAAACATTTCAAACATAGGTGAAAGTTGGATATTATTAATCTACACAAAATTCTGAGCAAGTTTCATATATAGTTCATTTTAATCCGATGCACCATTTGTGAGTTATTAAATGCATGAAGAATAGGGACTATTCTGCAAAACTGCTGATCTCTGGATAACTAGGAAAAACCTAGGCGCGGAAAAAAAAACATGACGGGCCGAATCGAGGCAAGCCCAACAGCAGGGAAGGAAAAAAAACAGCAAGAGGAGGGGGCGCTGGGGCGGCTCACCCTGGGCCGAGGCCCATCTGGAGGAGAGGCAGGCTGAGGTCGGCGCGGGGCTGCCCGCTGGGCCTGGAAGCTTCAGTTCTGGCCCGGCTGGAGCTGGCCTGGGAGGACAAGGCGGCGCTGGGCCTTGGCGGCGGTGGATTCCGGACACGTCCGGCTCGGTGCGGACGTTGTCCGGCGGCAGCGGAGAGGGATGGATCTAGGGTTTGGACGAGGGGGGATCCGGATTTGAAATGGGGGGGGGGGTCTATATATAGGCATAGAGGGAGCTAGGAGAGTCCAAATGAGGTGCCATTTGCGGTCAGGCGATCATGATCGAACGACCGAGATGATGGAGCAGAGTTAGGTTGGCTTTGGGCCAAATTGGAGGGGTGTTGGGCTGCAACACACACGAGGCCTTCTCGGTCCCTCGGTTAACCGTTGGAGTATCAAACGAAGTCCAAATGGTACGAAACTTGACAGGTGGTCTACCAGTAGTAAACCAAGGCCGCATGACAAGTCTCGGTCCAATCCGGAAATGTTTAATCCCCACACATGAAAGAAAGGTAGAAATGACCACCGGAGGAGAACGAAGCGCCGGAATGCAAAACGGACAACGGGGAAAAGGCTCGGATGCATGAGACGAACACGAATGCAAATGCAATGCACATGATGACATGATATGAGATGCATGACACGCAAGCAATGACAACGCAACAACAGCGAATAACTGCACGACACCTGGCACATCGGTCTCGGGGCATTACAACACTCCACCACTACGAGAGGATCTCGTCCTGAGATCTAGAATAGCACCGGAGGGACAAACGGAAGAGAAAGAGAAGAGGTAAAACAAATTGCTTCTTTGACAAACGAGTGAAACCAAAGAACTTTGCAAAGGTTAAGCCATACGAGAAAAGAATACAACGAAGATGAACGAAGTCGAAAACACTCTGTTAGAAAAGAGGGACAAAAACATTGCGAAAACCTTGCGGTTGAAGGGAAGATATATATTGAAAACACTCTGGTTAAAGATTAAGATGGAGAAGGAATAACACTGATATAATTTGGACAGCACTTCAACTGTAAATGGAAGGAATAGAACATGAATTTGACAAGATGAGGGGATACTTGATGAAAACAACAATACACTGCCTCCCGAAACGATTGAAAGAATGGCACAATGGTTAAGAAAGGTTTCAGACAACACTCCGGTTGAGAAGGGAAGAAAACTTGATAAGGCGCAAAGAACTTGAGCAAAAAGGATAGAACACTCCGGTTAAATGGATAAGCACGAAAAGAAGATGATCTTTGTCAAAACGAGATGATGGGTTGAAAGAGCAGCAAGACAATGTCCCCGGAAACAAAAGAATAGAAGATAGATAATTGGAATAAAAGAATGGAGAAGAAAATGCCAACTTTTGCCACAAAAGAGCTTGAGAAGGCACCCTTAGGAGAAGGGTTGAACGGAGTTATTGGAAACCCAACAACGAAAAGAGCAAGGTGGTAGTGGGCTTATGAAAAACATCTCAAAACTATGAGGTGAAATTCTGCCACTAACAGAAACGATATATTGGATTGATATGAACAAGAAGACGAGAAACTTATTTCACCAGGAGGATAAATGAAGAAATTTGGTCATTTATGAGCACCATACATAGCAACAACCCTTAGGGAAAGCTTTAGGTGAAAATATAATCCAAGATAACTCCAACGAAGAGGTTGATGGATTTAAAATATCTCATTCATGACAACGTGTGAATCATAAAACATGAATTTCAATTATCAAGAATGACATAATACCACCTCCAATGATACGGAAGAAAGAATTGCACTCCGGATTACCAAATGAAGAAAGCCTGAGCTTCTTATAAAAGAATCTCGATGAACACTTCGAGAATGAATTAAATCCTTGATGAACCATCATGTAGAACCTTCATGAGGAACTCCGGTAACAAAAGAATGATCAAACGGAAAGAAAGGGTAGTTGAAAACACAAGGTGAAACCTTGTAATGATTTAGATGGATCTCCGTGGTGAAATAATTGAGAGAACTTGGCACTCCGGGAAAGAAAAGATAAGATGAACAATTGAGATCAAGAATCTTGATGAACCTCCGGAATAGGGAAATAATTATTGGGATGAAACAAGAATAAGAATTACATTATGCTTATCCTTCACCAATTTAAGTTGATGACAATCAACGGATTTTGCATATTACTTATTCTCGTAGAAAAGATTAAGATAGATATTGCGCAAATTTGAAGAGGTCTTTAATGATCCACCGGTAGGATTGAAATAACGAATAAAATTGATATGATAAGAAAGGAAGAGAAATCTTGAACGAACCACCGGAAGAATTGATTATGAACAAAGTAAAGATAAGGAAACACCGGGAAGAATTAGAGAACAAATGAAGATACTTGAGGGGAATTCATATACATGAGACGAAGAGATCACGAGCTGATAACAGAATACTTGAATGATGCACCGGTATGATTTGGGGAACGAGAGTTGAAAGCTGGAATGAATAATTATGAGATGATGGGCTTCGAATAATCAAGTTGAAAAGACTCTTGAATTACTCCGGATGGTTGAAAAGAGTATCTCACAATCGCAAATAATTATGAGAGGATGGCAACAAGACAGAATCGCGAAACTTGAAGAGAATGGCGCAAGATTAAAGAGAAACTCTTCTTCGGTCTTCGAAATCCGAGAATGACGACGAGAAACATCACCAAGAATTATTTAGACACTCCAGAAGAATCAAAACGAAGAGATTGAGCCAACGATGAAAAGAATTTGACAGATCTTGGAGAAAATATATATGACGGATGATAACTCATACTTACGTCAAGCTTGGAAAAGAATTTGAGAATAGCTCCGGGAGAATAAGAAGAGTCAGGTAAGATTCTGGGAAAAGACCTGTCGGTTAGGGCCCACTCAAAAGAAAACATCGTTAGAATGATTACAAAGAGAGATTGCACCGGTTGAAATTAAATGGCTTGAAAGAGATAGCATCCTCGAAATAGCTTGAATGAAAGAAGAGTGGATACACGAATCTTCGAGATATCTTCAGCACTCCGGAACAATTAAATAGCGATAAGTGAATGAATATGAGGTGCACCGGCATGAGAAGGTATTTGAAATGAGGAAAAGGATATGATCAACACCGAAAGCTTGAATTGGCAACACCGGATAAGAAAAAGAATGAAGAATGATGAACTAGAAACTCCGTTAGAATCTTTATGAGAATCACCGGATAAGAATATTGATAGAAAAGAATGGAGAGACTTCACATCAATAAAATGATACTTGATTAAGACATCCGAATCCTTGCAGAAAAAGGGTGGGTGGGCAGGAAAAACAAAGGTAGCTTGGAGACGGATGAAACAAACACCATTGAGAAGACTTGAGTTGATCTTGGGAATGTTGAAGTGATCGGATCCACTTGAAGAGAAGCACACCGATTAAAAAGGATTGACAAAACAATCTTGATGATCAAGAAGGATTAGTACTCACATTGGAGTATGAGAACACCATTTTGGGGAAGGTATGGAATCAACATTTGACTTCGAAGCAACTCGAATACCACAACTCAAAATAAAACCAAGGGTAGGCTTGCAGAATAAGACGGAACAAACATATGATAGAGATTTCGTCCGAAGTTTTTGTGGTGGGACCTACACGGGCTGGATCGTATAGCACCATCATGTACAAGGCAGTGCACATGACATACGAAGCGTCCCCGAGTCAGCATAGCCAAGGACTCTTTAAGACACAATGAGACCACTGTAAAATCGACCGTGAATAGGCGAACCACTAGGCGTCGAACCCCAATTTCATATCATACATCTGTCGGAAGGATATCCTAAGAGCTACTTGAATTCCCACCTATGAAACTCCCGAAATTTTCCGGTTATGCAATCAGGTGTTGGGGATACTGGGGAAGCATAATATCTCACCCAAACTAGCAAATCCTACATCCAGCTGTATCCATCCTTCAACACATAACCAAGAAACCTTCAGAAACCATCTACCTCAATCTTCGAAAAGCATCCGTTATACAAGTTATGGCGATACTCCTGAACTCCCGCCCCAGTACTGGGTGGCGTCGAGGTTATCTCACCAACGAACTGCATAAAAGAGATTTTCCATGTCGACGAACATATCTCAAGTATTCCAGAATTGCAACGATAAAATTATGATGACAACACCTCAGAGCTCAACTCCCCGGGACACTTCCACTAAACCCCTGACAGGAGGCACCAAGACAGTATTCTCATCATAAGCCATCGAAACGATTCCAAGATACCCGCATGATCCTAAAAAAACATTTTAGTGAAATTTGAGAAGAGAAGAGTCAAAACTCTACGCCAGGATGCCTCACCAGAGCGACGAAGGGACTGGGGAGTAAAAAGAATTCCTAAACTCTCCGATATATAATTCCTAATGACTCAAAACATTTTTCTAGACACAACTCGGCCGCTAAAATGATCAAGCAATGGGGGCTCCTAAGGTCGGGGAAGGCTCTGATACCAACTTATAACACCCTCGATGCGACTATATCTCCCACATGTCGAGGCACGACTTAGAGGCATAATCGCATTGAAGGCATACGTCGCAAGTGAGGTAATCTTCACACAACCCATCAAATATAATAAGGAAAAGGATACATAGTTGGCTTACAATCGCCACTTCACACAATTACATGAATAAAGCATTACATCATACAAATACACTCAAGGTCCGACTACGGAACCAAAATAAAAGAAGAACCCCAAATGTGACAAAGGTCCCCGATCGACCCCAACTGGGCTCCACTACTGATCAACTAGAACGAAACAACACAAATAAACAATGTCTTCAACGAGCTCCTCCTGAGCCGGGTTGCGTCATCTGCATGGTCTCATCGGCACCTGCAAACTGGTTTTGGAAGTATCTGTGAGCCACAGGGACTCAGCAATCTCGCACCCTCGCGATCAAGACTATTTAAGCTTATGGGTAAGGTAAAGGTATGAGGTGGAGCTGCAGCAAGCGACTAGCATATATGGTGGCTAACATACGCAAATGACAGCGAGAAGAGAAGGCAAAGCACGGTCGATAAAAGTATGATCAAGAAGTGATCCTGGACTACCTACGTCAAGCATAACTCCAACAACCGTGTTCACTTCCCGGACTCCGCCGGAAAGAGACCATCATGGTTACACACGCGGTTGATTCATTTTAATTAAGGTCAAGTTCAGGTTTTCTACAACCGGACGTTAACAAATTCCCATCTGCCCATAACCGCGGGCACGGCTTTCGAAAGTTCAAATCCCTGCAGGGTGTCCCAACTTAGCCCATGACAAGCTCTCACGGTCAACGAAGGAATAGACCTCCACCCGAGACGTTCCGATCAGACTCGGTATCCCGGTACAACAAGACATTTCGACAGGGTAAAACTAAACCAGCAATACCGCCCAATGCGCCGACATCCTGATAGGAGCTGCACATATCTCGTTCTCAGGGCACACCGGATAAGCTAAGCGTACAGGAGCCGACGTAACCCAAGTTGCCAAGGGATGGCCCTGCACGGTGCTCTGGGTTGGACCAACACTTAGACAAGCACTGGCCCGGGGGGGTTAAAATAAGATGACCCCCAGGATGCGCGACTCCCAAGGGAAAAAGGATAGGTGGCAAATGGTAAAACCAATGTTGGGCATTGCTGGCAAAGCTTTACTTAAGGCGAACTATCAAGGGGTTCCCATTATAGCCCAACCGCATAAGGGACGCAAAATCCGGGAACATAACACCGATATGACAGAAACTAGGGCGGCAAGAGTGGAACAAAACACCAGGCATAAGGCCGAGGCTTCCACCCTTTACCAAGTATATAGATGCATTAATTAAATACGATATATAGTGATATCCCCACAAGTAAACATGTTCCAACAAGGAACAACATCTCCACGTTCCAACAAGGAACAAACTTCAATCTTCACTTGCAACTAACAACACTATAAGAGGGGCTGAGCAAAGCGGTAACATAGCCAATCAACAGTTTGCTAGGACATGGTGGGTTAGAGGTTTGACATGGCAATTTGGGAGGCTGACAAGCAAATTGTAGGCATCGTAGCATTGGCATAGCAAAAGAGCAAACAAACTAGCATAGCAAAGATAGTAGTGATTTCGAGGGTATGATCATCTTGCCTGAGATCCCACAAGGAAGAAGAACGAGTCCATGAAGAAGACAAACGAACGAAGTTGAACGGATCCTCACAAGCTCGACGTTACCGGAATCAACCCGAGGAAGCAATCACCGGAAAAGAAGCACACAACATAGTAAACAACCAACACATCAACATGGCATGATGCACAATCGAGTATGATGCATGTCCGGTTTAATGAAGCTTGGCATGGCAAAATGCACAAACAATCCTACAGATTAAGTGGAGCTCAATATGCATCGGGATGCATATTGACAAAACACCACATCAATTATTTAGTTCCCTCTCATTTATGAACCCAACAATATTAAATGTTGATTAACATGGCAAGGGGTGAAGCAAATGAAAACTACCTATCTAGTCAAGGTTAAATGAGGCCGGAAGCAACGAACAACAATTCCGGTAAATCCCCATAGCATATTTTAGATTTGGTACTGTTCTTCCCTAAACATAATTTTAGAGTTGTTTAACATGCAAAGTAAGGTCACCATGATAAACTAGGCAAAATTCTACCCCATTTACATATAAAGTTTATTAAAATCGGAGTTACAGTTATTTAGTTATGAATTAAATCATTTTAGCATGGCATAGGGGCAAATTAATGCAAACAACATTTTAAACATTTCAAACATAGGTGAAAGTTGGATATTATTAATCTACACAAAATTCTGAGCAAGTTTCATATATAATTCATTTTAATCCGATGCACCATTTGTGAGTTATTAAATGCATGAAGAACAGGGACTATTCTGCAAAACTGCTGATCTCTGGATAACTAGGAAAAACCTAGGCGCAGAAAAAAAAACATGAAGGGCCGAATCGGGGCAAGCCCAACAGTAGGGAAGGAAAAAAATAGCAAGAGGAGGGGGCGCTGGGGCGGCTCACCCTGGGCCGAGGCCCATCTGGAGGAGAGGCAGGCTGAGGTCGGCACGGGGCTGCGCGCTGGGCCTGGAAGCTTCAGTTCTGGCCCGGCTGGAGCTGGCCTGGGAGGACAAGGCGGCGCTGGGCCTTGGCAGCGGTGGATTCCGGACACGTCCGGCTCGGTGCGGACATTGTCCGGCGGCGGCGGCGAGGGATGGATCTAGGGTTTGGACGAGGGGGGATCCGGATTTGAAATGGGGGGGGGGGTCTATATATAGGCATAGAGGGAGCTAGGAGAGTCCAAATGAGGTGCGGTTTGCGGCCACGCGATCGTGATCGAACGACCGAGATGATGGAGCAGAGTTAGGTGGGCTTTGGGCCAAATTGGAGGGGTGTTGGGCTGCAACACACACGAGGCCTTCTCGGTCCCTCGGTTAACCGTTGGAGTATCAAACGAAGTCCAAATGGTACGAAACTTGACAGGTGGTCTACCGTTAGTAAACCAAGGCCGCATGACAAGTCTCAGTCCAATCCGGAAATGTTTAATCCCCACACATGAAAGAAAGGTAGAAATGACCACCGGAGGAGAACGAAGCGCCGTAATGCAAAACGGACAACGGGGAAAAGGCTCGGATGCATGAGACGGACACGAATGCAAATGCAATGCACATGATGACATGATATGAGATGCATGACACGCAAGCAATGACAATGCAACAACAGCGAATAACTGCACGACACCTGGCACATCACTCTCGGGGCGTTACAATTTTCCACCTGTAAAATTCTCATTCGCAGGAGGAACCACGTGTCAGCTCGTCATTGGGACAAACAGGCACCTATGATATGTTGACACGTGGCATGACCCAATATTGCCCCATTTAACTTACAAAGACTGGCATGCTTGACTTGGTCAAAAGCTAGCGGGTCGACCCATGAAAAGCCTGTTAATGGTCTGTTAGCATATAGCCCATTTTACGCCCGGTAACTCACGACCCGTTATGGTGTTTCCGAATTCGGCCCAACAGCGTCATGTGGGCAGTCCAGTAGCCTGTTTCACTTTCGGCCCATGTATGGCCCACGACGTCTTTCAGCCTATATGAGGCTTTCGTATCTTTGGGCCCTTTAGTGGCCCATGTTGACTTTGGCCCATAAGAAACAATAAATTTCTTTATACCCATTAATGGCCCATGTTAGCTTTCGGCATACTAATGACCCATACATTCTTGGGCTCCTTTCTGACCCTCGATTACTGCTAGCCTATTACCGTCCTATTCTCCTAATGGGCCAAATTCAGCCTGTGGTTAGAATTGGCCGGTTTGTGGCATGTTAACCCGTTGCTCCGTTTCCAACCCGTCATGTATTCTGGCCCATTGACGACCCATTATGCCTGTGACAGAATTAAGCCTTTGTTGTCTTTCGGTCCGTTAACAACCCGTTACCATGCTGGCCCGATATCAATTATGCTCGTTTACGACCCAAGTTGGCCCATTTATCCGATGACCCGTAGGAGGCCCATTGATTCTACGACCCGTGGGAGGCCCATTTATGCGACGGCCCATAGGAGGCCCATTGATCCTACGGCCCGTAGCTGGCTCAAGGTTACCATGGGCTGTATCTCGCCCATGGTTGTTGCAGCCACTAGCAAACCAAGGAAAAAAGAAGACTAGGGAAACAAATAAGCCAAATACTAACGCTTGGCTATTAAGGTGATTACGCAGATTACATCCACTAGGCATCAAAGTTCGCCACCCGTGCAAATATAGGGAACACCCTACACTATACAAAAATGGCTTGCTGTTTTCTTCAGCCAGTCGCTGCATGTTAAGAAAAAAAATTGTATTGGAACAAAACAAGTTACAACCATAAAACAAAAGGTGGGTTGGCATAAATGTTAACAGTCTGGCAGATAAATGCACCACCATAAGTTCAGAAGCTCAGTTCATTTGACCCGACTGTTAAGTTATCATGTTGTACTATCCGATGGAGCACCATAACCTTCGCCTTCATTTCTCCTAGGCTCCTGAACAACATAGCAAATGTCTGATAGTCTGATTTCAAAACCATGCATATCTTGATGGCATCGAACAATGGTTGTCCTTGTTTCACAAAGGGTCTCTGGTAGGGATTGGACTTGTGTCTGGAGCGCATATATAACATTATTTTGAGCTTGCATATCTTGATCATTAGGAAGTTTGGACAAGATTGCCTTGACAACCAACCCAGTATTACGCAGGAACGTGCTTTTGGCATTGTTAGTGGACAGGTACTGACCCACTACAGCAAGAGGTGACATTCGGTTATAGTTGCCTCGTCACCTTCAGAAGGTGGGGGTTCCACCATTTGTTCCATAGCTTGCTGAAAAGTTGAGCTTGTACATTAGTAGTACCCAAACAGAAGATATTAAGGAGGCAGCAAAACCAAACAGAATAGCTTTAGTCTATATAGATAACTTATTCTTGTGAACCCATGTAAAATATTAGTTGTATTTTACTAAAAAGTACATAATAAAACCAGCATCCAAACATATGACAATGTACCATCACTGGTAAAGCAAGGTGCTATATACAAGGTTTTTAACCCCTTTTCGCGATGGCATTTGGAACCATCACCAAGTGAGTGGCTGTGATAGGGTGGTACTTCCCACACGACCCAAAAACCATCAGGGATAGGGAGCCAAGACGCATACATCAGTTGTGCATATAAAATTGTTTCTAATATCTCAAATATCCCAAATGCTCCATCCTTGCAACTAGTTTGTGCTCGCATTGCCATCACAGTCGGTATTCTGTGGTGCTATGGTTATGATGCATGACCCATCACAAACGGTTCACGATTATAGAACGTGTATGATAAGCAAACAATCACACACATTCACTTTTCCCTAATAGTATGCGATAACTAATTAAGAAGATTAGCTAATCATCGTACGAATGTCGGATAGGATTACAAACGTCAGACTGTCGTAACATCATCGTACATGACAACTATCGCACATGCTATTTTGTGGTGCAACATTTATGATGCGTACCACATCAGAAACAGTTAATGGTTGCAAATCGTGTATGATAAGGCAACTATCATAAATGTTTAGTTTGCCGCACTGTTTGTGATATTGTCTGACATCGCACACACTTTGCAAACGGCAACTGTGTGTATGATAGCACATGTTTCCTCTCTGTGAACCATGTCGGATTATTGTGTATATGTCGGTGGGAAACGACACCTATGGGGTCACTGGAATCCCTTCTACAGTTGGCAGGCGCAGGGTTGTGCGGAGAGCGGGTCTCACGGTCAGCACACAAATCGTTTACCCTGGTTCGGGCAGCAAAGATGCTTAAAGCCCTAGTCCTGCTTGTATGTGTATTGAGGTGTTCTTGTGTTCTTGAACTAGCTGCAGTGGCTCTCTTGTCCAAAAGATCTGAATCCCCCTCCAGTATGCCTCGGTCCTCCTTTTATAGACAAAAAGGGGTTGCCACAGTGGCACACAGGAGGTGGAAAGGTGTATAGGGGCTGAGTCTATCCCCTAGCATCCTCGGAAAGACACATTTAATGCATTACCGATGTGCCCCTCTTGCTTTATTGGGGACGACAAAGAAGCTCGTCCCAGCTGTCGTTGCTTCGCCTGGCTCCGACGCACGTCCAAGCTGATGAGGCGTTGTAATGCCACGTTGGCTGGCTGCTGGGCTGGCACGATGGTGGAGCCTTCGCGAAGACCTGCATGCCACCACGCAGATGCTTGCTGAGTTGGTGTAGAGGCCGCGTGCTTCCACGCAGATGCCTGCTCAGCCGGTCGAGATGGCAGCTGTATGGGAGCAGTGGCGGGGTTTTGGCGGACGTGGGCACGGCTGCGGCCTCGCGGGCGTCCTCGGCAAGGGTCTTGCCAAGGTCCCGGCAAGTGTCTCGCCGCGGCACCGTGGTCGTCCCCGGCAAGGGTCTTGCCAGGGGTCTCGTGGGCCTCCTCGGCAAGGATCTCACCAAGGGTCGCTGTCTTCTGGTTTCCATCTGATCGTGTGTGTCTATGATCTCTACAAAGATCTGCATGCCACCAAGGAGGTGCCTCCCAAGCCTTGGTTCCAATATGGCATGGGGACCCCTTGGGCTCTAGGGTGGTACACTCTGTTGGCGTTAGGTAAGTTGCCCCGGCAAGGATCCTGCAGAGGCTGTGGAAGCCACCTCGGCAAGAGTCTTGCCAGGGGAGTCCACCTCGCCCTCTTGCTCTCTTTGCGTCTCTGGTCTTGGCATTGCTCCGGCATCCCTCCCCTGCCCTGCTTAGTGTGGCCGTGGGCGCAGCTCTGACTACCCGTGCACAAGTTAAGGGGTGCAAAAGGAGAGCCCCTACTTTTGTACACCGACAGGAGCCCCCGGGCCTGGGCCACACATAAGCGTGACGCGTTGTTGGGCGAGGCCCAAAACGGTGCGCGGGCAGGTGGGTGGATTTTTACTACAGTAATTTCCCGTTCGCTGCGCTTCCCCACGACCCGTGTTGAACGCGCGACGTGGAGGGTCATGCGTGGCGTAGGGATCGTGCGTGGGACGGTTTCCGCACGCATGCGTCACATCATGGTAAAGAGGCGGCTCGCGCCTTCCCCATAAAAATAGGAAAATGCAGAGGCGCGGCTCATTTACTGAATGGGCTCGGGTCGTGGTCTTCAATTCGCCCACGCCCCACGACCATGCGGTGGAGAGTAGGCGCCTCATCTGTCCCTTCGGTTTCTGCTCGCCCGCCATGTGTCCCCTATGCTTTGAAGGTGGTAGGCGGTGGGCGCGGGCCTTGAATGGTGAGGCAGGGAAACGGGCCGCTGCTGATTGGGGCAGTGGGTCAGCCTTGATTACCTGCGCCCCTAATGGTTGGATTGGCCGAGTGGGGCGGCCGAGTCCTAACCCTGCTCCTTTATAAGAAGGGGGAGGGGGATGGCCTCCCAAAATCTTTCGTCATCCCTCTCCTTCCACCTCGGCTCCACTCTTTCATCTATCATGGTGAGAGGGCGCGCCGGTCCTTCGACGGTGGCGGTGAGGGTTTCTGCTCAGCAACGCGTCCCTCCTTCTCAAGAGCCCGTGGTGGCGGAGCCGGCCACGAGAGGAAGGGGGAGGGGCGAGGCCGAGGCCAGCGTGGTGCTCGGGGAAGAGGGGGACGGGGGGGCACACCGGCCCTGCCTCCGCCAGCGATGCCTCCTCCGATGGAGGGCCACGTTGGGGACCAGCCTCGCAATTTCTTCATCAAGCTGCATCAGGCACCGCGCCGTCGCTTCGCCTTCCCGCGCCATTCGCTCGGGAGATGGAGCTCGATCTGCCCCAGACCATGAGGCTGCACATGAGGGGCTGCGGGAAAGGCGGCATGCGGGTCGACATTGAGTTCCCCGACCCTCAGGTCATGTATCTTCGCCGTGGATGGAAGACCTTCGCTCGCATCCATAGCCTGACGGCAGGGCTCGTTCTCTATTTCAAGTTAATGGAGAATGGCCTGCTCTCCGTCAAGGTCTTTGGAGACTCTGGGACTCGCCTGAAGTGCTGCGTGGAGAGCTCCTCCTCCGATCAAGACTCCTCCTCAAGCGGGAGTGATGAGGAGCACAGCGACAGCGACAACGAGAGCATCGAGTGGGGGCACGTCAACCTCGTCTCTGACTGACCGCATCGGCCCTCCCTTCGCCGTGCGCTCTACCGAGGGCCTTCGTCGTCAAGCTCTCCATCGGTGCGTTCCTCGTCCCTTCCTTTTTTCCTCTACCTGCTGCACCTGGGAGGAAAGGGGCAAGAACGGGGATCACGGGCCACTTATCTTTTCTAGTTTGTAAGCCTGCGGGCACTTGTTAGATTTAAAATATGTAATCCCCTTTCCCGTGTACCCATTCCGTATGAATTGTACTTGCTCGCAACATATGAATGAAAGGAAGGGTGTTGCCGGGTTTTGTTTGCGCGTGGGCGAGGGCCACACCGAGGAACGCGTCCTCGTTATCTTAAGATAAACATGGTCTCCCGGCAATAGGTCCTTGCCGTCCTCCTGCTCTACGGCCCAACTACACTCACGCGTTTGGTGGAGGTAGCGGCCGAGTAGGATTAGGCATTTCTCTCACCCATTTCCCACCGCACTACAACCAAGTTGCGGCACAAAGTAGAGTTTTCTGGCACGAAACGGAGGGGGAAAGATGATATCTTTCCATCGATAAAACTGTTGTTCGATCGCTAACCACGACATACGAAGTTACGTAAAAAAATTTGACCAAAAAAATAGAGAAACAATCCTCCCTTTAATATTAGGTATAGATGAATCAACCGTATGTGTAGCTGTGATGGTGTCCTCTCGGCGGAGTCCGGGAGGTGAACACGGTTTCTTGTGTTATGCTTGAACGTAAGTAGTTTCAGGATCACTTCTTGATCACTTCTAGCATTCACGACCATTGCGTTGCTTCTCTTCTCGCTCTTATTTGCGTATGTTAGCCACCATATTTAGCTTAGTGCTTGCTGCAGCTTCACCTCATTACCTTACCCCTACCCATAAGCTTAAATAGTCTTGATCTCGCGGGTGTGAGATTGCTGAGTCCTCGTGACTCACAGATACTTCCAAATAGTTGCAGGTGCCAATGATACCAGTGCAGGTGACGCAACCCAGCTCAATTGGGAGCTCGATGAAGATCTTGATCGTTGTTTTGTTTCGTTTCCCATTGATTAGTAGTGGAGCTCAGTTGGGACGATTGGGGATCTAGCATTTGGGGTTGTCTTCTTTTATTTTGGTTCCATAGTCGGACCTTGTTTGTACCTTGAATGATGTATGTATTATTCATGTATTGTGTGAAGTGGCGATTGTAAGCCAACTCTTTATCCCTTTCTTATTTAGTACATGGGATTGTGTGAAGATTACCCCTCTTGCGACAAACCTACCATGCAGCTATGCGTCTAAGTCATGCCCTGACACGTGGGAGATATAGCCGCATTGTGGGTGTTACAACTTTTGTCAGGATAAGCTATACTAGTTGTCCCCTTTCAAATTGGCCGTTGTTGGCTCCCTTCCCGCTCAATATTTGGGGAGAGGACCAGGGCATCTATAAATAGGACTAGCCACCACCATAGCTAGGGAAGAGAGATCGAGGTCAGATCAAGAGAGACCATAAAACACACAAGTTCGCCAAGCACAAGAACACCTCAACCTCAGGAGGCTGTTCTTCCCCTTGTACTGTTCATCATCAGCCCCAGAGGCAATCCACCACCACCACCACACTGGAGTAGGGTATTACACCACAACAGTGGCCCGAACCAGTATAAATCTTGTGTCCTTTTTGTTGCGAGTTCATCGAGTTAGTTCGTAAGATCTTAGGTGAGCTAGGACGTGAATCGGTAGGGGGGAAATCTTCGCGCGCACACCCCAGTGCTCGAACCTTAAGGGTTTTGTCGGAAACCGTGATCCGACATTTTGCACCTGAGGTAGGGGTGCGCCGAAGCTTCCCTTTGTCACGTCGCTTCATCGTCTCCATGGCGGACGCACGCCACGCCCACGCCGAGCGCCGGGCTGTTCTCGCCACCCCCGTTGCTCAGACGGCCCCTGTCGGTGGGCCACCCTGCCGCTCTCTGTCGCCTGCCGCCAACGCCGCCACCGGCCCGGCGGGGAACGAGCAGCAAGCATCCTCGCTGCGCCCCTCGGTGCGACAGGACAGTCGCACCGCCACTCCATCACTGACTCCCACGGGTTTGTCCTCTCACGCTTGTCGCGTTCCCGCGGACGCACGGGTCGCGCTCCTCATGGCGCACGAGCTCCTGCGCTACCGCCTAGTCGACGACCTCTACGAGGACTGGTTTAACTGCATTGCCGAGCTTGTCCACGCCGCAGGGGGCTCCCCTGCACCATCCCACTCTCTGCCTCGCCCTCCGCCAGCCATAGGCGGCGCAACTCACGAAGCACATCCGCCACCTCTGCACCAAGACGGTGCCCTAGCGCCAAGGCACGCGGCTCCACGGCGCGACACACCACGTCCGGTGCCCGCGCGTGAGGAAAGAAGCTGTCAAGAAGTCCCTCCACCGCAAGAGAACTCTCCGCCACTCCTTGCACCGACATGTCAGGATCATTTGCTACGGCAAGGCCCCGGTGACCAAGACCAAGCTCCACCTCCAAGGCGGGTCCCGGTGACCACGGTCGGCTGCCGGGCCTTCACCCCCAAGTTGCGTAGCATCACCTGGCTGGGCAAGTTCAAGCCAGATCTGCCTCCTCGCTACGACGGCACCCCTGACCCCGCGGAGTTCCTGTAGCTCTACGAGCTGAGCATCGAGGCGGCCAACGGCAGCGAGAAAGTCATGGCGAACTGGTTTCTCATGGCTCTCAAGGATGGCGCACGCTCCCGGCTCCTGAACCTGCCTCTAGGCTCGATTTCCTCCAGGGACGAGATGCCCAACCGCTTCATCGCCAACTTCCAGGGCACTCGCGACCGCCCCCCCCCCCCCCCCCCGCCCGGTCGCGGGTGACCTATGCCGCATCAAGCAACAACCAGGAGAGACCCTGTAGAAGTACATCGAGTGCTTCAACAGTGCGCGAATCAAGATCCCCAAGGTGACCGACGAGGCCATCATCTCAGCGTTCTCCGATGGGTCGCGCTCCTCATGGCGCACGACCTTGGAGCTGTTCAACATCGTGACCAAGTGTGCAAGAGCTTAGGAGGGGCGCCTCTTCCTCCTTGAGCTCCCTGCTGTAGACCCAGAGGAGAAGAAAGCCAAGGCTAAGGACATGAAGCGCAAGGGAGCAGCCATGCTCGTGGCGGAACCAAATACTAAGCGCGATAGAGACCAGCCCGAGTCATCCAAGAGCAGTTGACCATTCTGCGCCTTCCATAACCTGCATACCCACAACACCAGCGACTGTCAAGAGCTCAGAGCCATTCGAGAAGGACGCTTTGGTCGACGCCCCAAGCGCAGCGACCGGTGCTATGGCCGATGACGAGGACGTGGTGGTGGATGCTGGGACGACCGTGGCCCACGGCAGGAGTCACATGACTGGCCTTGTGAGGACCGCTAGCAGGATCAGCCTCGCGAGGGTGCCTGGAGTGACCAGCTTCGTGAGGATCGTCCTCAAGGAAACACTGGCCTTCCTCCACTACCGCCACCACCCAGAAGGAATGACGACCACCATCAAGACGAGGGGGCTGGGGGCTTCCAGGAGCCGCGCACTATTGCCTGCATCTTGGTCTGAGCTCAAGCCCCAGCCTAGCAGCATATCTTCAAATAGTTTGCTCGTGAAGTGAACGCAGTTCTCCCCAAGCTCGAGGCCACACACCCGCTCAGATGGTCCAGGTGCCCCATCGCATTCAGTTCGACAGATTAGCTCAAGTGCGCAGCTACCATAGGCGTCCTCCCAATGCTTTATTCATCAGTCATCAGCAACGTGCAAGTTACCAAGACCCTCATCAACGGCGGTGCAGGGCTCAATGTCTTGTCTGTTGACACGTTCGATAACCTCCAAGTTCCATATGACCATCTTTAGCCTACCAAGCCTTTCTCAGGAGTGACCGGCAGCTGAACTTCCCCAATCGGGCAGGTCCGCCTCCCCGTTACCTTCGGAGAACGCAACAACTACCGCACCGAACTCATCGACTTCAACGTCTCATCTATCCACCTGCCATACAGCGCCATCCTCGGGTATCCTGCCCTGGCCAAGTTCATGGTGGTGACCCATCACGGCTACAATGTCCTCAAGATGTCGGGAAGCGGCAGAATCATCACAGTCCCGTGCGAGGAAAGAGACACGGTGTGCTCCCTCGAGCGTGCCTTCCAAGCTGCAGCAATTGACGACCCCGACAGCCAGGGCGAGCGCCCTCCCTAGGCCGCCCCAAGAAGAAGAAGAATTTGTGCCACGCAGGGCCTCAGGCAAGCGGCGCCTCGTCAGGATCGGCGCCCATGCCTGGGGCGTCTCCCTCCATCGCATAGGAAAGCGCGCCCAGCGCCCCTCTCGGGCAGGGCTCGGGGGCTCTCTTCTGGAGGGCCTCAGACATTGCCAACATCACGAGGGAGGCGCTTGGGCACCACTCGGAGGTGTGCCTCACGGCACGTTTCCCTCAAGAGAACACAGGGCAAGGAGTGCCCACCGTTTAGGAGTTCATCACCAAGACCACTCAGGAGATGCAAGACGCAAGGACCATGCGCGGCGGCCGCCGCTCACCAGGCGGAGCTCCCCATCCAGAAGAGTATGCCGGGCTGCACGTCTGCATTGACGTCCCAGGGCACAACCGGGCCGCCTCTCAGGAGCTTTTCTGGCCTTCACGCATGGGACGCTACGAGGGCCCGCCTAACAGCTACGTTCACATGCCTTTTGGCCTACCGAGCGTGGCGACCGCCTATCAACGCAACCTGTGGAGCATCCTGGCGGCTTAGGAGGCCAAGCACCATGCTGTGCTGATGGATATGAAGATGGTCCTCAAGGAACCCCCTGGACACCCAGAGCCTCCCGAGTCCCAGGGCCCCGGTGGCTCATGAGGAGTAGCCCCTTGGCCGCATACCTTCAACTGCCCCAACTCTCCTTCATCAACAGAACCAGGTGACATTTTCAAAGTTCATTCCGCTGGGAGCGCCCCCAGGGCTGCATCATTCCCAGGCCGCATGGGTCCGTCCCTACGGCATGTATCCCTTTTTATGTCTTTAGCTTACCTTGTTGGGGGAGCCCCTCGGGCTGCATCATCCCCAAGCCGCTCGGGCCTGACCCAGTGGCGTGCATCTTCCCTGCATTTACCTGAGCTAGGTTGGTTTCCATGCTTAATCTAGCTAAGACTATCACCTGCTTCATCGCTACCCACCATGGGAGCCGTGCGCTGGCCGTCTTTCTTCAGGACCCTTCGTGTGAGTAAGTTAAGCACGGCGTCTGTGCTCGGGCCTGTCCCTACAATGCCGATAAATCTAGCAGCTGAGCTCTATCTGACGGGCTGGCCCCGTTCACGTCACCTCCTAGGGCCATTGGTGCTTTGCTTTTTCACGCGATGACCTCAGGAGATTCGTTCGGCGCAGGTTGTCTAACCACTTCGCAAGACCAAGACAGAGAATAAGAACCAAGACCAGGCGCAACCCGCCTTGAGGTAGGGCCTCGTGAGTCCCGTGCTAGCTCACGAGTGCCCGGATACACCTCGTCTAGCCCTGCTGTGCAAGCCATGTGTCAGGCCGGGGCTGTACACGCCCCGGGGGCTCTCCGCAGTAGGGAGTCCCCCTCCCACGCCCTAGTGGAAGCACCATGCTCCGCGCTGGCCGTCGACACTGAGGAGGAGCGGCTATGCCCGTGCGCAAGCGGAAGCACTACGCTTCGCGCTGGTGATAAACAACTGAGGGCGGCCTCACGGCCGTACCAACCTCAGGGAGCCCCAGAGCTCAGTGTCCGACCTCACCGCAGTGCCTCTCCTCGTGAGAGCCGCGCGACGGGGCTGCGCTCGGGTCACGCCCAAGTGTACGCCACCCAACCAGCTCCGTCGGACCTGGTCATCGCACACCCCTCCCGAGCTGAGCCTCGGCGAGGGCAAAGGTATGGAGAATGTTTGCACGTCAAGGGGGACTCCTGAGCATCGCAACTTAGGAGCCTAACTGGTCACATAGCCCCTCACTCCTTGCTTTGTCCTGGTCTCCGGTCGGCCCAACGGCGGTTGAGGTATGCGCGGGGCCGGGCTCTGCTGACGTAGAACATTAACCTATCCTCGCGTATCCTTCCTATAAGCTATTTGTGTGTCAAGGGGTACTCTTGAGCATCGCGACTCAAGAGCCTAACTGGTCACGTAGCCCCTCAATCCTTGGTCCGTCCTGGTTTCCGGTCGGCCCAACGGCGGTTGAGGTATGCGCGGGGTCAGGCTCTGCCAACGCAGAACACAAAGCAAATAGGAAGAAAATCGCAAAATCTCAAAGCAAATATTACAAGACATATTGTTCTCACAATATCAAATGCGAGTTTAACGCCTCCACGAGGCATGGAGCATGTTGCAGGAATAAAACAGAAAAGCAGCCGCAGGTCACCCCTGGAAACCGCCGGCACATGCAAGAGGTGCCTCCTCCTGGGTAGTGTTGCCTTCACCTGCATCATCGGTCGAGGGCATGGGGACGAAGGCATCGAACTTCTTCAGTAGGGCCTCCACTTGACCCTTCATGGCTGCGGCTGCGGCTATGCAGTGTTCATCAGCCACAGGCTCTAGCAGCTCGTCAAGAGGAGCGCTGGGGTCACGAAGGTGCAGGTGGCTGTAGACCCGCGTCAACGCGGCTGAGGAAAGGACGCGAGCCTCTGCCTCCACCATGGGACCGATGCCCTCCACTACTTCCTCGAGCGCCTTCACCAAAGAGGGAACCAGCTGAGCACGGCCATCCTCGTTGGTGGTTAGTGGCCTCTCCAAGCCCTTCTCGTACAGTGACTTTAGTGCCATGCAAGACCTCTCCTCGAGGAGCGAGAAGGCCGCACGTTCTTCAGCCAGGACCTTCGCCTTGGCATCAAGATCGGCCTCCTTCGCCCTCGACTTTCGCTCCAACTCCTCCAGCCGGCTGTGCTCCGCGGCCTGCGCCTTCGCCAGCTCTCCTAGCTCGGCATCGTGGCCCTTGACGGCGTCCTCCCGAGCCCTCATCTCCTCCTCCTTTGCCTAGCGGCCACGTGCTTCTTCCGCATGCTGGTCGCGCAGGCCCTTCAGCTCATCCACCAGCTCTGGGTAGCGGCCCCGGGCGGCCTCGTCATCCTTCAGTGCCGCCTTGCGATTGACCGTAGCTTTGGCGGCGGCCTGCTTCTCCTTCTCGGAGGCCGCCGCGTCCTGGCTCAGCGACGCTCGAACATCCAAGTTGGATTGAATCCAGCCAGAGGCCAGCTCTAGGCGCCCGGCCACTAGGCGCGGGTCCACGCCCTGGAGATCTTCCCGCAGCTGGGCCATCTCCGAAAGGGCACGCTCCAAGACGAAAGAGGAAGCAGAAGAACCTAGGGCCAGGGGCGCAGAAGGAGAAGGGGGCGACGTTGTCACCAGAGCCTGGGAGATCAAGGGCTCCTGAGCCTTCGGGACCTCATCAGCAGTGCCGGACACTGGCAACTCCTGAGCCAGCAGTGCTTCGGGGGTTGACTCCTCCCGAGGATGCTCCACTGGGCCTTGCGAGGATGACCGGGCTGGTGAAGCACGAGCACCATCCCCACCTTTTCTCTTGGAGAGGGGCGCGGTTGCAGGAGGCGACACGGACTCAAGAGGCACCACCTCGCTCTCCCTTCTCCTCTTCGCCGCAGATGACAGTCCTGGTTACACAACAAGGAAAGAGAGTCGGAAATGAGCATCAACAGCAGGAACAAGGCGAGGCGGGGCACTTACTGGTCCACAGCAACGTAGTCCACCTTCCGCTTGGTGAGCTTGAAGCCTGAGAGCGTCGCGACTCGAGGCGCGGGCGCACCAGCCCAGAAGCTGAAGCAAGAGCAGCGGTTGAGCCGGAAGCAGCTCCAGCCGGCACTGGAGCAGTAGTAGAATCTCGGGAGATCAGCGCCGACCTGCTCCTCGTTGGGATCACGGTCAGTTCCCCCTTCTCCTGGGGAGTGTCGGCCTCATCATCGTCGGGAACGGCATGGAGGATGTCAGCCTTACTCAAGGGGGAGGTCTCCCCCGTCCCTTCGGGGGTCACCTTCGAGTCTTCCTCCTCCTCTCCTTCCTCCCCACGGGACTCACCAGAAGACAGCTCCACCGACGTCAACGCCGCAGGGGCCCCAGTGAGCACCGTCGGCACCAGTCCACACCCGTCAAAGGTCGGCTTGGAGGCCACGATCAGTGCCCCGTCTTTGTGGTGGAACAAGGGGGTAAACACATTCGGCGGATACTCCTGATCATCCGCAACCAGGCGGCGAAGAGCTATGGTCAGCTCCTTGTAGGATAAGGCCTCTGAGCTCAAGCGAACCTTGTCCTCTTCATCCCCAAGTTCCCACAAGGGGCTCGTGCAGGCTTGAAGTGGGGCCACGTGCAGTGCCAGGAATTCCCTCAGGAGAATGGCCCATGTAATCTTCGCCACCTTCGCGTTGTGGGGCTTTAGGTCGGACTTCATCTGCTCCAGCACCAACATCACCCACCCATTGGTGAGCTTCGCGCAGGACCACCCCTTGTCAGACTGGGGCCTCTCCGTGGGCAGCGCCCATCGCGGGTGGACACACTTGGCACGCATCATGACCCATTTGGCCCTAAGGTTTTCGGACTTCTTCCTAGTATTTGAGATAAAGTTGGCCTTGCCGGTCGCGATGAAATTGGCGCACCCGGAGATATGGCCCTCGCTGGCACGGAGGAGGAAGAAGAAGTGGTGTCGTGGTTTTGTCACGGCAGATGTCCTCGTGAAAGGACTTAGTCTTGGAGCCATCACGACGGGTTAGCTTGAAGGGGTTAAAACGGACAAGGGACGCGAGGAGTTATACTGGTTCGGCCCCTTACGATGAAGGTAAAAGCCTACGTCCAGTTGTGATGGAATTGCTAGGGCTTCGATGACCAGGGAGTGAATCCGCTTTGTCTGGCTCTCGAGTTATTATTTGTTGTCTATCCCTAAACCACCGCCAGGTCATCCCTTTATATACATAGGTTGACGCCCGGCGGTTTACAGAATCCCGAGGCCGGCTCATCAACGTGCCTGTCTCGGTTTCTACCTTTCCTTGCTTTACAACATAAGTGACATATGATATGGCGGTTTATATCTACGGGCCCTAATCGGCTTTTGGGCCCTGGGCCTTCATGTAGATCTCCTCTGTAAAGTGCCATATCTCTTTTCTTCATGGGCTTCGAACATGACTAACTCCTTGTGGGCATAACCCATCCCCTCACAACCGGTTTATACTTAATAGTAATATCCCCAACATTAGGCCCTAGATTGATTTGAACTCGTTCATGTCAATCCTCAATACTTCGAAAAAATTCCTCCTTCTGCACCTTGTCATAGATCTTGTAAACCCCCATGACGTCATCTTCTAGGTTCATAATAAACCGCCATGACGTCACCTATTCATTAAAACCGAAGATACCCTTCATTAATGATCCTCCAACAACTGAGGCAACAACTTTTTCTGGATATCCATTTTTTGGGCTCCTCGATTTCTGTGCATGTCGTTTATCTCTTTGTCTTATAAACAGGGCCGAGGGTCCCTTTCCTTTCCTCCCGTTGCCTCTTTGTCTCTCTTCTATCTCACGCCACCTCAGCACTCGAGCGCCGCCGCCGTCGTCGACCTTCACTTTTGCCTCAACTCCGGCCGCTACATCACCCTGACCGTACCAGAAACCCGCAGCGCCTCTCTGCTGTTCACAGCTTCAGTAAGTTCTTCTTACTTTCCTCTGTAGATTCGCTAGGGTTCGCACGAGCTCATAGAAACTTGGTGCTCTTCCCTTGTTCTTCATTAGATCTTTATATAATGGACTCCAAACTTGATATACTTCCATGCAGTAGTAATGATACCCTTATTTTGTCATCAAACCATGTTCTTTGTGCGCAAAAATCCGATCTCAAACTTCCCAAAATGCTTAGGCACCAATTTTTAGGTCTAAATATTTTCTTTTTCCTGACATGTGGTAGATCCAAAATTCCAATGTGAACTTGTGAATCTTGTTTTTCCTCACTTTGTCGTTTTTGCTTCAGATCTGTACTTTCATTGTCTGTGTGGGCGGTTTATCCTTTAGAAAATAATCTGCCATATGCCATTAGTCCCCTTGTTAACCGCCAATCGCTTTACCATTTATAATAACATCAACCTCTGGTTTAACAATCTTGCATGCTTGAATACATTTCCCTTAATCTTCTATGCTTTACGCTTGTCTATCATGAACCTTAAACCGGCATTTGATATTTTTCCAGCTTTTTCATTTGAATTGGCCAAACAATTTTATGCATGTAACTGGGTCCCTTCCCGGGTTACTAAAGAGCAGCTAGATGGATGCGTCAGAACTGGTGCTTTACCAAAACAAAGCAAAATCCACTGGCGAGTTCCCGGTCCAGAGAATCCTCCTACCCCCAAGGATGGCGAGGTGGTGTTATTTGTTGATCATATGAGCCATGGTTTTAAACCGCCCGGGTCCAAGTTTTTCCGTGATGTGCTTGCTAGCTTCCAGATCCACCCTCAAGATACTGGACCTAACTCTGTGTCCAATATTTGCCACTTTCAAGTGTTCTCTGAGGCCTATCTGCAAGAAGAACCAACCATTGATTTGTTTAGGGATTTTTTCTACTTGAACCGTCGCACTGAATTTGTAGACGGGCCCAACACCGAACTTGGCGGCGTTTCTATTCAGAAAAGGAAGGATGTCAGCTTTCCTCATGCAAAGCTTCACAGTCATCCTAAAGACTGGAACCAGACTTCCCCTGATGATGAGAACCCTCTGTCGGGTTATTGTGCTCACCGTCTTACCAATACACATCCACTTCCACAACGACTGACTGCTAAGGAATGGGCCACATACGCTCCACAACTCGCCAAGCTCAGAGCCTTTATGGCTAATGGTTTGACAGGAGTTGATTTTGCTCGTTGCGGGATATCTTGGAGTATTTCACCATTAAGCCGTCGCCCCGGTTTAATGTGTCAGTACACAGGGGACTTAAAACATCCTCAATGACATATTGTTATTCAGCTAACAAAGGCTGAAGTTAGTGAGTCTGTTAAGAGGATGTTGGATGAACCGGTGGCTGTCTGCAGCAAAACAGGGCTTAGTCCCTTGTGCGTTTCCAATAAACCGCCAGGTGTAAGACTTGCCTCACTCCTGCTTGTACTTGATATTCTCATTTGTGTAATATTTTATATCTTCTGTCAATCTTTTAACAGGGTGACGACCCATTCTGGAAGAAGAAAATGCAGGATAAACCGGTCAAGACCCCTCGACCAAAGACGAAGGTTGTTAAAAGACCTGCCAAGAAAAAGGCAGCTGAACCCATCGGGTTAAACCTTGATGACGACCTTGATGATCCATACGTAGAGGTAGAACTTGACTCTCCTGGTTCATTTCGCATACACCTCATTGACAATGATTATTATCAGGATGACGTTGAAGGTAGCCAAGCCGATGACGCAGAGGTAATTATCCTTTCCTCCGGTTCAGACCCTCTGCCAACACAAAAAATCCGTCAAGCAGTCCGGAAAGTAAGATTTTCTCACCCCCTAGCTCACTTGGACCGAAACTTTCTTTCGAAGAAGCAACAACACGAAGTTCACCGCACAACTCGGCACAGCAGCCAAGTAGTCACTTTAGCCGGTTTACCAAACACTCCGGTTCAGAAACATCGATCATGAGGTCTCAAACACTTCCGATACCACTTATCCCAAGGCGGGTTATTTCTGGCAGCCTCTTAATCCATCTGATTCAAATTATCAGGGAACGCCTCTTTCATCATCTAGCGAGTCAACGGCCACAAAGCTCCCTCCTCTTAAGACTGTTCCTGGGTAAACACTTTAAACTTACTCCTTTTGACGCTTTATATTTGTGTGTTATATTGACCTTTATATCTTTTTCTTTCAGAGCCAAGGCCAGACCCAACAAGAAAGCTCGGGTAGATAAACCGTCTGACGACCATGTGGTTGTTGAACCGGAGAGCACTCCAGAACCGGAAGGAACCAATGTTGATGCCATGTTTGATGATCCACCCCCTCAAGACCATGATTTTGTTGAACAAGTAGAAGTTGATGCAAAAGGTCATGCTGATAAACCGGCAAGCCCAATCCCAACTGATGATAAACCATCAAGTCCAGCTAAGGCTGCTGATGAATCGTCAACTCTAGTAAAGGCTGCTGGTGACAAGGAAGATGATATTATAATTACTGGTGTTGGCCACACCACCCCTGGCAATCCTGTTGCGTTGTCAAAGCATAGTACCAAGGAGGAAATTTCTGCTGTGGGCACAGGCAAATGGAGGACAGACTTGTCAAGATATGCCCACCTCAACACCCAAGAACTTCATTCTGGTTACTTAAACCATCTGTACACAAACCGTGACTATGAAGCCGGTTTAGTGAATCTGATGAAGGAGCGATATGAGGTAACTTCATAATTGTTTCTCTCTTATGTCCATGTTCAAGTACCAACTCCAGTAGCCCCCAAGGGTCGACTTATGATGCCAATCTATACCGGGACTTTGCAAGATCGCAACTTTACATGCTTATCTTACAAGGGCCGGTTTTATCTTTCCTAGCTGAACCGGGACTTTAACCAATGTTACTTTGAGCAAACGTACATTAGCCCCCAAGTGTCATGAATAATACTTGTATTGTGTTTTGGGACTTGTTAAAAAAATTCTGATAATCAAGCAAATAAGCATTAGCCCCCAAGTGCCAAGTGTATAACTTGTTATGTGCTTGGGATTTCCAAATTTCGCTGCCACCTCATAATATGTCTTTCTCTTATAGGCTGAGCTGAGCAAAAAGGTAGCCCAAACCGCTGACCTTCAAGAAAATATCAAAACCCAGCAAGAAGAGACCTCCAAAGCCAAAGAAGAATTGACAAGTGCCTTAGCAGCCATGGAGAAGATGAAGAAAACTTTGAAGAAGGAACAGGCAGACTGGGGCATAGACAAAGCTGCTTTACAAAAGAGAGCTGAAGACGTAGAGGCAACCCTTAAACTGGTGGTCGAAGAGATGACCGGTTTAAAGCGACAGATCAATGCTATGACCTCTGCTGTTTTTGGTAAGTACCTCACCTGAAGCTTTTCAATATACATTATCTCATCGGTTGCCGGTTTATTGATGCTTGCAATGACACAGGAACTCGCATTACCCATCTAGGCTCTGACATGCGGATGAAGCTGAAGGCTGCCTATACGCTGATAGAACAGTTATATTCTGGAGCCCAACGGGCCATCTGCACCGCTGCACATAACAAACCGCCCCCAACCTTGATAAAGGAAACCATTGAGAAGCTGTCAATGCTGCCCGCCCGGTTGGACGAACTAAAAAGATCAGCTGCAAGGTCAGGTGCGCTGACTGCGCTAATCCGGGCGAAGGCATAGATATGAGATCTTGAACCGTCGGATATAGGCAACGGCTATCCTGGTGTAAAGGAGGACGGTTCAGAATTTAACAATGACGATCTTCGAAGGTTGACAAGGGAAATGTGCCCCATAGCGAGCAAATTGGCTGAGGAAACGGATCTCTCTAACTATCAGCCGGTTTATGATTCTGATCAGAAAAGATATCCTGCGCCAACACACGATGTAGAAGATCTTATTCCGCCAATCCGTAAGCACACCTATGCCCCTGCTAGTGACCCTTCAAACCTTATAAGTGATGAAGCTATGTTCCAAGCCTAACTGAATCGATTGGGCAACCATTGACTTCCAGCCACTGGGTAGAGAGGAGGAAGATGCACTAGCGCAGGACGATCCACAGCCTTCAACTCAGCCTGGTGATGAGTCATGATCTGGAGGCCGGTTTAGCATTCTGTGCACTGCCACACTTGCCGAAAACAATTATTCTTTTGGGCATTAAAGCGCCTTGTAATAGGCTAGTTGAAAGCACTTGGTCTGCTATGCCATCGTGCAAACTTATTTTTCCTGATACTGTGAATCCACCATGCTTTAGGAGATATTATGTTTCATAACCCGTAGCGGTATTTTTCAAATTGTTCCTGCATACAAGAAGTTTGAAAGTGTCCTAGCGGTTTACCGCTGGACGGGTCATGATGCCCAAATATATAGCCGGGGTTTATAACCAAGGCTGTACTTTGAAAATAATCAAAGACGAAAGAAATGATACCTGTGATATTGAATCACTCTGTTGGTTGACCAACTTGTGTATAGTTAGGGCTATAACTCCAATCCCGAGTGTTGATAACTACTTCCATGTTTTGCTGGTTTATGATAAAACCGTACCGGGCTATGATAAACACCGATGTATCCATATATAATACCGGTGACTTGTAGTCAAAACCAGACCGGGTCAATAAACGCCGGATTATAATTGATCATGTAATGACAACTTATCGTTAAAAGCCAACCCGGGTCAATGAATGCCGGTTTATCATAAGATATTAAAAATCTCACCAAAGGAGAAAAAAACTTGGCAAAAAACATAAAGAGAATATGCAAGGCTTTTCATGGGCTGCCAGGCCCTAAATCGAGGCTTTTCATGGGCTGCCATGCCACTGAGTTAAACCATTTTTTGAAGCCTTTTAAGATGGATCTCAATCATTACCAATCATCATTTTAACTTTGACAAGTTCAGGGTCTATGAGATTGACTTGTCAAACATTCGGCGGGTCATACCAGGTTTACCTGGGCGGAGTGGCTTACTTAAAAAGGCAGGATAACCCAGGGTTTTAGGTGAATACACCTGGCTTCCAAGCCTGGCTTGGTACCTATTGCAAGGGTGTAAGCTTCTTTGTTCTTTGAGAAGCAAAGAGCCCCCAAGCAACATTTGAGTTGTGCTGTGGCAACACTCTCTTTGGCCCCACATGATGTCCTTTTGCTTTAAGTCGATCAAGAGGCGTAGCTATGGTGTGAATACGACCAAGCCCCCTAGTGATTTCCTTTTGGCCTTAAGCCGATCAAGAGGTGTAGCTATGGTTCGAATACGACCAAGCCCCCTAGTGATTTCCTTTGATATGTGCAACTTTATAAGCCGGATCAATAGAACTCCGCTTTATAAATAGAAGCCCCCATGTAAGCACACATGATGTAATAAAAACAATAGAGACCCCGCTTTAGCTGAGGCTCTGGTTATTATATTGATCATAATATATACATTGTCATAATTATGTACATAAGAAGAGCCTGTGGCTCATGTATAGTAAGGCCGAAGATGAGCTATATTCCACGGTCGTTGGGTCTCCTCCTCCGATTTACGCGAGTCTTTGTGCTCTCAAACATCTATGAGGTAGTATGATCCGTTGTGCAGATTCTTGCTGACCACGAAAGGTCCTTCCCAAGGTGGGGACAACTTGTGCATGTCAGTCTGATCCTGGATGAGCCGGAGCACCAGATCGCCTTCTTGAACAGTTCTGGTTTTAACCCGGCGGCTGTGATAACGGTGCGGATCTTGTTGATAAATTGTCGAATGTGCCGCTGTGAGATCGTGCTCCTCATCTAACAGGTCCAGTGAATCCCGACGTTCTTTCTCATTATAAGTTTAAACATAAGCCGCCACACGGGGCGAGTCATGACGGATATCACAAGGGAGAACCACCTCTACTTCGTATACCATGAAGAAAGGTGTGTAACCCGGCATGGTGTGGTGTTGGTGTCGATACTCCATAACACAGAAGGTAACTCCTCCACCCAACAACCCGGCGTCCGCTTTAAAGGAACCATAAGTCGGGGTTTGATGCCTCTCAAAATCTCTTGATTGGCTCTCTCTGCTTGACCATTAGATTGGGGGTGAGCCACTGATGACACGTCAAGCCAGATGTGCTCATGCTGACAAAATTCTTCCATAACACCCTTGGATAGATTAGTACCATTATCAGTTATGATGCTGTGTGGAAAACCAAAACGGAAGATCACCTTTTTGATGAATTGAACCACAATAGCGGCATCACACTTACTGACTAGCTCTGCCTCTACCCACTTGGTGAACTTATCAACCGCCACCAGTAGGTCGGTCTTCTTGTCCTTGGATCTCTTAAAGGGCCCGACCATATCCGGCCCCCAAGTTGCAAATGGACAAGTGATTGGAATCATCCTTAATTCTTGAGCCGGAACATGAGCGCGGCGTGCAAACTTCTGACAGCTGTCACACCTCTTTACCAAATCCTCAGCATCGGCATGAGCCTTCAACCAATAGAAGCCATGACGAAATGCCTTAACCACCAAGGATTTTGAACCAGCGTGGTGACCACAATATCCTTCGTGGATCTCACGCAAAATCTCACGGCCTTCTTGAGGAGACACACAACGCTGAAACGCCTCTTTTACACTGCAATGATGTAACTCCCCATTGATAATGGTCATTGACTTGGATCACCGGATTAGCTGCCTGGCCAAGTCTTCATCCTCTGGTAACTCGCCCCGGTTCATGTACGCGAGGTATGGGACTGTCCAATCCGGGATAACGTGGAGAGCTGCCACCAATTGAGCCTCCGGGTCAGCAACAGCCAAATCCTCCTCTGTAGGTATCTTGACTGACGGATTATGTTGCACATCCAGGAAGACATTGGGCGGCACCGGTTTACGTTGAGAGCCTAAGTGACCTAAAGCATCCGTCGTTTCATTCTTTCGCTGGTCTATATGGTCAACCTGATAACCCTTGAAATGACCAGCCACTATGCCCACCTCTCGTCGATATGCCGCCATGAGTGGATCCTTGGAATCCCAAGTGCCACACATCTGTTGAGCCACCAGGTCCGAGTCACCAAAGCACTTAACCCGGCTTAAATTCATCTCCTTAGTCATCTGAAGACCATGGAGCAAGGCCTCATATTCAGCTGCAGTTTTAGTGCAAGGGAACATTAAACGGAGAACATAACAAAACTTAGCACCTCGTGGGGAAGTTAATATGACTCCAGCCCCCGAGCCTTCCAATTGTCTGGACCCATTGAGGGAGTCCTGGATTAGGGGGTCTCCGGACAGCCGGACTATATCCTTTGGCCAGACTGTTGGACTATGAAGATACAAGATTGAAGACTTCGTCTCGTGTCCGGATGGGACTCTACTTGGCGTGGAAGGCAAGCTAGGCAATACGGGTATGTATATCTCCTCCTTGTAACCGACTTGTGTAACCCTAGTCCCCTTCGGTGTCTATATAAACCAGAGGATTTTAGTCCGTAGGACAGCATACAATCATACCTTAGGCTAGCTTCTAGGGTTTAGCCTCTCTGATCTTGTGGTAGATCAACTCTTGTACTACTCATATCATCAAGAATAAATCAAGCAGGACATAGGGTTTTACCTCCATCAAGAGGGCCTGAACCTGGGTAAAACATCGTGTCCCCTGCCTCCTGTTACCATCCGCCTTAGATGCCTAGTTCGGGACCCCCTACCCGAGATCCGCCGGTTTTGACACCGACATTGGTGCTTTCATAGAGAGTTCCTCTGTGGCGTCGCCATTAGGCTTGATGGCTCCTACTATCATCGATAGTGATGCAGTCCAGTGTGAGACTTTTCTCCTCGGACAGATCTTTGTGTTCGGCGGCTTCACACTGCGGGCCAACTCGCTTGGCCATCTGGAGCAGATTGAAAGTTATGCCCCTGGCCACCAGGTCAGGTTTGGAAGCTTAAATTACACGGCCGATATCCGCGGAGACTTGATCTTCGAGAGATTCGAGCCCCTGCCTTGTGCGCCACGCAGTCACGATGAGTACGATGTAGCTCTACCATCGGACCGTATTCAGGAGATAGCACCGGCGGCCGCTCCGAGCCTCAATTCAGAGTAAGTTGCGCCATCCATGGACGGGTGGATAGACCCCGTCACGGAGGCCGTATCTTCAGCGGCGATGGAGCCGAATATCGACCTTACCCTTCACGAGAGCTGTGCTACCAAACTATCGGAACCTTCTCCGGTCACGGACTCCGAACCGCCTTCACCCGTTCCTATCGAATCCGATTGGGCGCCGATCATGGAGTTTACCTCCGCGGATATTTTTCAGCACTCGCCCTTCGGCGACATACTGAGCTCATTAAGGTCTCTCTCATTGTCAAGAGGATCCTGGCCGAACTATGTCCGGCAGGATTGGGATGCGGATGCCGAAGAAATTCGCCGCCCACCCACCACCCACTTAGTAGCCACTATCGACGACTTAACCGACATGCTCTACTTCGACTCCGAAGACATCGACAGTATGGGCGACGATGCGGGAGACGAAGAGGAACCACTGCCCACAGGGCACTGGACAGCCACCTCATCATATGATATATACATGGTGGACACACCCAAAGAAGGCAATGGCGACGAGACAACGGAGGATGACCCCTCCAAGAAGCAACCCAAGCGCCGGCGTCAGCGGTGCCGCTCTAAGTCCCGCCAAGGCAAAAGCGGTGATACCGGCACAGGAGATAATAGCACTCCGGACAGTGCCGAAGACTGCAACAATCCCCTCCAGCAAGATTTAGGGCAGGAGGATGGAGAAGCCAGCCCTCCGGAGAGAGCGGCAGATGGAGAGGTGGAGGATGATAATTACATGCCTCCCTCCCAAGATAAGGCATTCCTCGACGATGACGAAGTCGTCGTGCCTGAGGACCCCGTCGAACAAGAGCGCTTCGAGCGCCGGCATATAGCCACGACAAATAGCCTTAAGAAAAAGCAGCAGCAGCTTCAAGCTGATCAAGATTTGCTAGCTGACAGATGGACTGAAGTCCTGGCAGCCGAGGAATATAAACTCGAACGCCCCTCCAAGAGTTACCCAAAGTGCAGGTTGCTACCCCGATTAGAGGAGGAAGCACTGAAACCTACATCCCCGGCGTATGACGAGGCTGATCGGCCACCTCGTGGCCGCGACAGAGAGGCATTCCAGCCAAAAGCTCAGCCCGCACCCCGACGCCATTCAAATAAAAAGGCATGGGGAAATACGCCAGACCTGTGAGACGTATTGGAGGACAAAGCAAAACATGCAAGATCGATCTACGGATCACGAGGGCACGCCACTATGCGAGACAATAATTGTCACGCCGGATATAGTAAAAGTAAGTCCGGTCGGGCCGAACACAGCGGGCAAGACTCATTCGAGCTGCGTCGCGACATAGCCCAGTACAGAGGCGCGGCACACCCCCTATGCTTCACAGACGAAGTAATGGATCATCAAATCCCAGAGGGTCTCAAACCCGTAAATATAGAATCATACGACGGCACAACAGATCCTGCGGTATGGATCGAGGATTTCCTCTTGTACATCCACATGGCCCGCAGTGATGACCTACACGCCATCAAATACCTCCCACTCAAACTCAAAGGACCATCTCGGCATTGGCTCAACAGCTTGCCAGCAGAGTCCATTGGTTGTTGGGAAGATCTGGAAGCCGCATTCCTCGACAACTTTCAGGGCACTTATGTGTGACCACCAGATGTCGATGACTTGAGCCACATAATTCAGCAGCTAGAGGAATCAGCCAGGCAATTCTGGACACGGTTCCTAACAAAGAAAAATCAAATCGTCGACTGTCCGGATGCAGAGGCCCTAGCAGCTTTCAAGCACAACATCCACGACGAATGGCTCGCCCGGCACCTTGGCCAGGAAAAGCCGAAATCTATGGCAGCCCTCACGACACTCATGACCTTCTTCTGTCGGCGTTCTGGGAATGGGGGTCCCCAGACTTGCCTGCCTGTGGCGTGGCTCAAGTGGGGGCCCAGCGCGGCCCATCTTCATCAACGCAAACTCAAGACCCTCTCGAGGGGCCAAGCCTCGCGGGGTGGACGAAAGGAAGCTTCCTCAAGAGCGGCCTCATCAGGCAGGCTCGCGAGGAGGCGGAGAGATCAATGCAAGGGTACCTCGCGAGGATCCCGTGACGCAAGCCATGACGATCAAGGCCAAGCGGGCGCCAGCCTACACAGGCTCCTTGTTTCCCCTTTGGTGCAAAGGGGGCAAGCACAGGCCAAGGCATCGGGCAAAGGTTGCCATTCCGGTGCAACGAGACCATGACCAGCAGAGCGGCAGGACGAAGGTCACCGTGGAGCCCAAGATGGCATCATCACCAGTGCTTTTGGCAGCCGAAGACCACCTTTGGTCAGGATAACTTGTACTACATCTTCCCCTTCAAAATAGCCAATTGTTGGCGCCCTTCCCGCTCAATTATTCGGGGAGAGGCCCAGGGCCTCTATAAATACAGCTAGCCTCCACAAAGGAAGAGGACACCGAGGAGAGAGGAGAGAGAGAGATCTGGTAGAACCCTAGCAGAGAGAAAGAGAGGCGACGGAACTCACCCTAGCAGTTCATCGCACCAGCTCAAGAACACCTCTCGCGAGGCTGTTCTTCCCTTGTACTATTCATCATCAGCCCCTGAGGCAATCCACCACACCACACACTGGAGTAGGGTATTACACCACAACGGTGGCCCGAACCAGTATAAACCTCGCGTCTCTTGTGTTGTTCATCATTTTCATCTTAGTTCGCACGAGAGGATCGAACGTAGATCAGTAGGGGACAGATCTCTGCGCGCACCCCAGTGTTCGAACCTCAAGGGTCTGCTAGAACCCGAAATCCGACATTTGGCGCGCCAAGTAGGGGTGCGCCGGAATCTTTCATCCGTTGTTCGCGTGTGGTCTTCTATCGTGTCCATGGCTGACGCTCGCCGGGCTCGCGCCCAGCACCGGGCTGCTCGCGCCACTCGCATCGCCCAGACGGCGCCCGTCGGCGGCCCCCCACGTCGTTCCCCGTCGCCTGCCGCCAATGCCACCACTGGCCCGGCGGGGAACGAGCAGCAGGCCTTGTCCCAGCATCCCTCGGTGCGGCGGGATGGCCGCACCGCCACCCCGTCACTGACTCCAGCTGGCTCGTCGTCCCATGCCCGTCGTGCACCCATGGATGCGCACGCCTCACTGCTCTTGGCGCGGGAGCTCCTCCACTACCGCCTCGTCGACGAACTCTACGAGGACTGGCTCGCCCGCATCACCGAACTCGTTAGTGCCGCAGGGGGCTCCCCCTTGCGGTCCCTCTTGCTCCTTCGCCCTCCATCCTGTGAAGGGGGCAAGGATCAGGAGGCGCCTCCGCCGCCTCCTCCCCAAGAAGGTGCCTTGGCTCCAAGGCGTGCTGCACCAAGGCGGGACCCCCCATGTCAGGCGCCTACGCAGCAAGAAGGGAGCTGCCAAGAGATCCCACGTCCCCGAGAAGGTGCTCACGCGCTCCCAGCACCGGCGCACCAAGATCGCGCCCCAGCGCCTCCACGACAAAACCCCGCACTGCTCCCACTGGCGGCGCGTGGTGACCCGCAAGAACAAGTCCAGCACCAGCAAAGGGCGCCGGTGGCCACGGTGGGCTGCCTCGCCTTCACCCCCGAGCTGCGCGGTGTCACATGGCCAGGCAAGTTCAAGCCTAAACTCCGTCCCCACTACAATTGAACAGGGGACCCCACGGAGTTCCTGCAGCTCTATGAGCTGGGCATTTTAGCCGCCAACGGAGACGAAAAGGTCATGGCAAATTTGTTCCCCATGGTGCTCAAGGATGGCACCCACACCTAGCTCCTGAACCTGGCTCCCGGCACGATCTCCTCCTGGAGCGAGATGCACACCCGCTTCATCGCCAACTTCCAGGGCACACGGGACCGGCCCCCGGCCGTGAGCGACCTGCGCCGTATCAAGCAACAGCTAGGAGAAACCCTCCAAAAGTACATCCAGCGCTTCAACTACGCTCTCCTCAAGATCCCCAAGGTTACTGAAGAAGCTATCATCTCAGCCTTCTCCGAAGGCGTGCGCGACGTCAAGATGAAGGAAGAGCTAGCAATCCATGAAGACCTGTGCACATCCCTGGAGCTGTTCAACTTGGCGACCAAGTGCGCCAGGGCCGAGGAAGGGCGTCTCTCCCTCCTCGAGCTCCCGACAGCCGACCCAGAAGAAAAGAAGCCCAAGGCCAAAGACGTGAAGCGCAAGGGGGCTGCCGTGCTAGCAGCGGAATCAGACACCAAGCAAGGCAGGGACCAGCCTGAGTCATCTAAGGGCGGACGGTACTACGTGTACCACGACCTCCACACCCACAAAACCAACGAATGTCAAGAGCTCAGAGCTGTGCGAGATGGGCGAATCGGCCGACGCCTAGAGCGCAACGACAGGGGCTATGGCCGAGGAGGAGGAAGAGGTGGCGGACGATGGGAAGACCGCGGCCTTCACCAGGGATGGCATGACCGCCCTTGCGAGGACCGCTGGCAGGATCATCCTCGCGAGGGAGGCTGGAGGGACCAGCCTCGTGAGGGCCACCCGCACGGCAACGCGGGCCTCCCTCCTCTGCCGCCTCCACCAAGGAGGAACGAAGACCAACACCAAGACGATGGGGCTGGGGGCTTCCAAGAGCCGCGTGCAATTGCTTGCATCTTGGGTGGCACCCAGGCCCCAGCCTCAAAGCGCATCTTCAAGAAGTTTGCTCGCGAGGTGAGTGCAGTCCTGCCCAAGCTTGAGGCCGCGTGCCCTCTCAGGTGGTCTTCGTGCGCGGTCACGTTCAGTTCCGCAGATCAGCTCAAGTGTACGGCAACGGCCGGAGTCCTCCCGATGCTTTGCTCCCCAGTCATCAGCAACGTGCAAGTCACCACGACTCTCATCGATGGCGGGGCAGGACTCAACGTCCTGTCCGTCGAGATGTTTGACAATCTCCAAGTGCCGTACGACCAGCTTCAGCCGACCAGGCCTTTCTCAGGAGTCACTGATGGTTCCACTATTCCAATTGGGCAGGTTCACCTTCCGGTCACCTTCGGGCAACGCAACAACTACCGCACCGAGCTCATCGACTTCGACGTCGCTCACATCTGCCTGCCGTACAACGCCATCCTCGGGTACCCAGCCCTAGCCAAGTTCATGGCAGTGACCCACCATGGTTACAATGTCCTCAAGATGCCAGGAAGCGGTGGAGTCATCACCGTACCCTGTGAAGAAAGGAACGCGGTGTGCTCGCTCGAGCGTGCGTTCCAAGCTACAACAATCGAAGACCCAGACCACAGGAGCAGGAGGCCTCCCGAGGCGACCCTCAAGAAGAAGAAGACCTCACCTGGCCCGAGCCATAAGGAGGCAGGCACCTCCGGAGGTATCGCATCAGGGTTCGCGCCCGATCAGGGAGCGCCGCCCTCTCACGCATAGGAAGGCGCGCCCAGTGCCCTCCTCAGGCAGGGCTTGGGGGCTCTCGCTTGGAGAGCCACCGACCTTGCCAAGGTCGTGGGGGAGGCGCTCGGGCACCACTTGGAGGGGTTCTTTCAGGCACGCTTCCCTCAGGAAGGTACAAGTCAAAGGAGACCAAACCCTCAGGAGTTCATCGCAAGGAACACCCATGAGCTACAAGAGTCCAGAGTCATGTGCGGCAGCCGCGGCTTACCTGCCGTGGCCCCACATCCAGGTGAGGATGGAGGACTGCGCGTCTGTGTCGACGTACCAGGGCTCAACCGAGCTGCGTCCCAGGAGCACCTATGGCCTTCAGCCGTAGGGCGCTACGAGGGACCACCTCACAGATACGTTTGCATGCCCTTCGGCCTGCCGAGCACGGTTGCTGCACAACGGCGCCTGTTGAGGAGCATCCTGGAGGCTTAGGAGGTCAGGCATCGCGCGGTCCTGTCAGAGGTGGCGATGGTCCCCGAAGACCTGCACGTGCCACTGGAGCCTCCCGAGGCCCCTGGGCCTGGGGTCTCATGAGGGCCGACATCTTCACTGCGCATCGCTCACTTCCTTAGCATCACTTCATCTTCAACGGCACCAGGTGACATCTTTCAGAGTTCTACTTTCAGCTGGGAGCGCCCACAGGGCTGCACCATTCCCAGGCCGCGTGGGTCCGTCCCCGCGGCATGTATCCATTTTGGTTATGCTCTTTACTTACCTTGTTGGGGGCGCCCCTCGGGCTGCATCATCCCCACGCCGCTCGGGCCCGACCCAGCGGCAGTTGCTTTTACCTGTGCTTGCTTGAAATTGGATTTCCTATGTGCTTAACATACCTGACCTAATCACCTGGTCGATCCACGCCTATCTGAAGAGCCGCTCGCTCTTGCACGGCGCGTGTGCACGGGTCCGTCCCTGTAGCTTTGATAAACCCGCTGCTATCTTCTTCACCGCATCAATCTCCTGGAGGCCCTTGTGGGCTTCAGCCTTGGCGCTCCGGATGCTTTCAAGCGCCTGCGTGAGCTCGGACTCTCGCGTCTTAGAGTCAAGCTCCAAGGACTCGTGCTTTTTGGCGAGAGCCTCGAGCTCTTGCTGCACCTCGCCTACTCGGGCTTCTTGCTTCTCCCACTCAATGCGCTCCTTGGCCGCTTTGTCTTCGGCCTCGGACAGCGCCTTCTTCAGGGTAGCCACTTCGGTGGTGGCCCCTGGCAAATCCATGATGATCCTATTACTTTACATCAGAACTTCTTTTCAAATATACAGACAAGGGTATTGCTTACCTTTGCTCTCCTCGAGCTGCCTCTTGGTAAGGCCGAGCTCGTCCTCGGACCACTCTAGATCCTGCTTCAGCGCAGAAACCTCCGCAGTACGTGTGGCAGCGGCCAGCAGTGAAGCCTGCACATACACATAGACATTTTTCTGATTAGACTCCTAAGTTATCATTTGGTCCTCTATCCGGCCTTTCTTTGCGAACACCGAACAGAGCATCAGGGGCTATTGTCCATGCGATAATATTTCCCTACATTTTCATTACTTACCTCAAAGCCTGTTAGGAAGCTGGCACAAGCTTCGGTCAGTCCGTTCTTGGCGGACTGAACTTTCTCGATCACCGCACTCATGATAGTGCGGTGCTCTTCATAGATGGAAGCGCCGCGAAGCGCTTCCAGCAAGTTGTCCGGTGCCTCTGGCTGGACAGAGGCCACCGGCATGGGCGGCTTGCCTCTCTTAATGGGGGGTCGCCTGCTGGAGTCTAGAACCACCGAAGGTTCCGGCGCAGTGTTTGGCTGGGGGGCGAACTTGGAGCTTGTGGGGATTTTGCTCCCTTTGCGCCCGGGGTCCGGAAGGTCGCCTCGAGGCACCCCCAGGGCTACCTCCCCTTGGCCCGGTGCCTATTGAGACAACACCTCGACGTTGTCCGCAGGGCAATGGGTGGAGGCGGTTGGAAGTGAATCGCTATCCATATCCTATGAGTCCAAAGAACCGTCTGACGAAGATACGTCGATACGGGCTAGGGACGGGGGCATGATCATATTCGGCATAAGTAGAAGCAGTGCAATAAAACAATCCCTGAATTACTATGGTATCCGTATACTTACGACTTCGCCAGGGGCTTGTCCCTAGGGAACCACTCGTCGTCGCTATGGGCGGCCGTCGTGGAGCAGTCCGGATGGAGGGTCCTTCCCTTCTTGTACCCTTCGGCCTCCCCGGTTGGGTCAGCCTTCCTTTTCTTGTCTCCCCGGCTGGGGGGGAGAACTTTCCTCTTCCTCCTCCTCGTCTTCGTGGGAGGAGTGCGCATCGGAGTCATCGGACGATGAGTCCGATACAACCTTACGCCGAAGACCCTTTCAGGTCCCCGTGGCCTTCTTCTTGGTCTTCTTCACCGGCACCTCATAAGGTGCCAGAGTCAGCATCTCTGTTAGGAGAGCGTCTGCAGGATCTTTGGGCAGGGGGGCTGGGCAATCAAACTGCTCCGATGTCTTTATACAGTCCTGTTAATGACATGGAAGCTTAGATCCTGCACATGACTTAACTGGGGCAAATAAATACCCTGTGAGATATAAAAACTTACCGGATTGGCGCGGTGCTTTGCGCTGAGTCTGCGGTCCTCGGTGAGGGAAGGAGGTACCTCGGCGCCCTTGAACAACACCCTCCAAACGTCCTCGTGCGTCGTGTCATAGAGCTCTCGCAGCGTCTGGTGCTTGGATGAGTCGAACTCCCACAAATTGAATGCCCTTCATTGATATGGGAGGATCTGGCGGAAGAGCATGACCTAGACCACATTGACAAGCTTGATTTTCTTGCTCGTCATGTTCCTGATGCAGGTCTGGAGTCTGGTCAGCTCTACCAAAGAACCCAAGGACAGGCCCTTCTCTTTCCAGGAGGTGAGCCGCGTGGGGATTCCGGATAAAAATTTGGGGGCCGCCACCCAGTTGGAGTCGCGCGGCTCGGTGATGTAGAACCACCCCGATTGCCACCCCTTTATGGTATCCACATAGGTGCCCTCCAGCCAGGTGACGTTAGGCATTTTACCCACCATGGCGCCTCCGCACTCTACTTGCTGGCCAACCACCACCTTCGGTTTGACATTGAAGGTCTTCAGCCATAGGCCGAAGTGGGGCCTGATGCGGAGGAAGGCCTCGCACGCGACGATAAACGCCGAGATGTTGAGGATGAAATTGGGGGCCAGATCATGAAAATCCAGCACGTAGTAAAACATGAGCCCGCGGACAAACGGGTGGAGGGGAAATCCCAGTCCGCGGACGAAATGGGTAAGAAAAACTACCCTCTCATGCGGTTCGGGCGTAGGGATGACCTACCCTGCATCTGGTAGCCGGTGCGCGATATCCGCGGCCAGATATCCGGCTGCCACTAACTTTGCGATGTGCTCCTCCATGACGGAGGAGACCATCCAGTTGCCTCCTGCTCTGGACACGCTTGGAGTGGTTTGAGAAGAAGAACACGAGCTTGGGCGCTGGAGCTCGAGTGCGTGAGAATGGATAAGCAAGGAGGTAGAAGGCGTGGGTAAAAGGGGTGAAACCTTGTCCCTTCATAAGGGCGAAAGAGGCGATGCGCCTCCCCACTTGCCTGGTAAAATCTCTTATTCCCTAGGCGCCGTAATTGATGGCGCGATTGGGTTACCCATGTCCGTATTGATGAGAATCCCGTAATAAGGGGGACACGATCTCTGCTTTGACAAGACATGTCAAGAAAACCACCCTGCGTTATGTGCGGTGCTGGTTGAGAAAAACGGTTCGAATAATGACCGGGCCATGGCGTGATGTCAGGCTGTCAAACGTGTCAGCAGATTGGATTTGTGGAAATATTATTCTCTCTACGGTAGTATGTGGAACTTGTTTTGCAGAGCCGGACACTATTTTGGTGTTCAAAATCTTCTATGGAGTATTCCGAGGAGGAACCCGCCTTGCAATGCGGAAAACAATACTGCGCGCCGGACTCATCGTCATTGAAGCCTCGTTCAGGGGCTACTGAGGGAGTCCTGGATTAGGGGGTCTCTGGACAGCCGGACTATATCCTTTGGCTGGACTGTTGGACTATGAAGATACAAGATTGAAGACTTCGTCCCAATTCTGGATGGGACTTTCCTTGGCTTGGAAGGCAAGCTTGGCATTACGGATATGTAGATCTCCTCCCTTGTAACCGACTCTGTGTAACCCTAGCCCCCTTCGATGTCTATATAAACCAGAGGGTTTAGTCCGTAGGACAACATACAATCATACCATAGGCTAGGTTCTAGGGTTTAGCCTCTATGATCTCGTGGTAGATCAACTCTTGTAATACTCATATCATCAAGAACAATCAAGAAGGACATAGGGTATTACCTCCATCAAGAGGGCCCGAACCTGGGTACACATCGTGTCCCCTGCCTCCTGTTACCATCCGCGTCAGACGCACAGTTCGGGACCTCCTACCCGAGATCTGCCGGTTTTGACACCGATAGTAACCTTGAGTAAACTACTTTGGGAACCACTGCAAAGGAAAAAGATTCAGACATTGTCATCTAACACAACTCATTATGGGAAGTAAAAAGAAGGCTGCAGAGTTTTACTTACCATCCTGCAGTTCGATGTTGTCTTGGATCAAGTTTAAACAAATAGTTTAATTGCCATGTTTTGACCCATTTTACTAACAATCTTTATCAGCTTCATCACTTGATGTTGGTTCATCAATATCTCATTACCCCATATGCAGAAAGGGTCGAAGCACAGATCTTTACCAATGACATATGTACCTAAAAGCACCAAGTTAATATTAGAAGCTAAACAACAATTCCACAATGATGTAGTACAACACTCTTATATAATATCTCATAACAACCAATATACTCACATATTAGATGAATTAACATCTTATATTATGGACTGGAGGGAGTTTATTGCATTTTTACAAATTATCGGTTGATTAACTGCTGTTGTATCCATGGGTTAGAGTTAGTTGAGCTAGTTTGGGCTCAAATATCCCTAAAGTATATCCAAACATGAGGGATAGTTTCAGCTATTTGCATCTAACCCACCCAAAAAACTATCCCACTCAAGAGGTGCTAATTGGAGCTAGTTCTCCTAGTGCATTTATTGTCAATCGAACCCTGTCATCCAAACACCTCTCTGGCTAGAGTTAGTTCAGGGTTAGTCATGAGCTAGAAACTAACTCTAACCTCTAGCTAAGTTAGAGTATCCAAACAGGGCTATGTTGTTCTTCTTGCTGCTATCCTTCTACGTATATCTAGACATCATCAGAACATTAAGGTAACACTCTTCCTTGTTGCTATGTAGCCTAGGACTTCATATTTAGACATTCAGTACAGTGCATGTTGCTATGTAGCCTTAGATATATTACATATGGACCTAGTTAACCTAATGATAAATGGGTTACAAATATATTCAGTTAAAAGTCCAATTCACCGATTAGTCCCTTATCAGCCCTTGGTCTATATGGTACCAGCTATCGATATCCTGAGCAGTGAGTATATATATAAGCCATGTGATGAAACCAACCTCGATGGAAAACAATAGTCGTTCCCAAAATTGTCTTGTGTAAGTACATCGAGAGGCATATTAAGCACAATACGCTAAACATCAACCAAATATATCCATGTCAGACAAAATAATCTCCAAAAGATAGCTTCAGTGTGCAGGTTTAAGCACGCTAGTAAAGAAAAACAAGTGGAAAGGTGTGTTAACTGCAACAGACCTAACATTTAACAACAAGCAAACATAGCCATTCAAACTGGTATTGTGCCGGTCTAAGTACACTGGTTATTGTTAAATAAAAATTGAAAGGCATGTTAACTACAATATGCAGCAACCGCATGTAGTCATTCATAGTGGTATTGTTGAAACTGGCATTGATGAAATTGAACTGCACATTTCATACTTGCACATATAGAACATCACGTTGTTAATAACTGGAATAAACAAGGCATACTACAAACAACCAAAGATAGCATTTGAAACTGGACATATGCTAATTACAAAGAACCGAACAATCAAAAAATTTAAAAGAGGCATATCTAGCTATAACAGGCTTAACTACAAGCAAATATATGCATTCCTATCGGTATTGTAGCGACCCGACCCGAATGGATCAAGTCTCTGTGCTTAAGTGTCATCCCTGGATCGGTATGCTGACACACACAGTACTTGAAGGATTTATAACATAGGTAAATCACATGTATAAGTAACGTAAATACTATTACCTCAATCCATATAGCGGAAGCAACAAGGTTGTGGATTCCCATCAACACCAACGGCAAAGTTGAGTGTAGAAATCGTAACCCTAACGTATCACTTACTCGTCGTAAGAAACCTGCAACATTAGACGTTGCAGCCCGAAACGGGTCAATACATTGAATGTACTGGCAAATTCACACCATAGAGAATGATGAATAAAGGCTATCACTACATGCATATTTGGCTGGTGGAAAAGCTCTATGGTTATAAGGTTTTTGCGAAAAGCCAATTTTTCCCTACAACAAAGGAATAAATTTTATTTAACTATCATGGTGGTTGTTAAACATTGAGAATGGTTGACAGCATTCTCAATCCCAATTAAAAATAGTCATCAATAACCCAACAATATTAATTTAGAAGTAACATGATGAGATCAACAGGATAATCCAAGAACTAGATACTCAAGATGTCCATGACCGGGGACACGGCTAATCATGATTAGTTTGTACACTCTGTAGAGGTTTGCGCACTTTTCCCCACAAGACTCGATCGCCTCCGTTGGATTTCTCGCACTACAGGATGTTTGAGAAACGGATGACCGAGACATAGTCTTTCAGAAGCGCTAGCACCTTACGTTGGATAGACCGGTACACCTACTTTCCCCTACATCTGCTAGTCTACCCTGTAAGAGTTCGCACGACTTAATCAACTATGCCAGAGCCCGTAGTGGCTTGTGGCTGCACACAGAAGTTTCTAGTATGAATAATCTTATGATCCCTTTGGGCCTGGGTGGCGGTCCAAAAGAAAAACAGGCAAGTCCTGGAATACCCAGGTGCCTAGACAGGCAAGTCCTAGAATACCCAGGTGCCTCAATCCACCCAGATGTGTGTTTAAGTTGCCACCTTAAGTAAACCATTAATTAACAATCTCACATCTGTCATGAAATACTCTCAAACCCAATCCACGTCTACGAGCATAGCATGGCAGTATAAGCCTAACGTAATACTAACTCCCAAGCGTTTGATAATGAACAGGTAATAGGTACTACCTCAACTACTTCCCATCCCACAATTTAAGTAGATCCTAATCATGCAATGTTTGAGGATTGATCTAATGCAAGAAAAACTGGGTTGTAGAAAAGGTATGATCAAAGTGTGAACTTGCCTCCAATGTTGATGAAGATGATTCGCACTCAAAACTCTTGATAGATCTACTCGTCACACTCCGGGCAATCTATCGTAAGCAAGCAATAGTAACCACACATAAGCAATCACTCAAAAGACCAGAAAGATCGAAAAAAATCGATTCGGAAAACATCAAAACCAAGCAAATAGCTCTTGCAACATAAAACAATTTCTAACAGTACCAAAATTATGTGAATTTGGCCTTATTACAATGTTTAGGTCAAGAGCTTCGATTTGCAAAAAGAATCAACTCAAACGGAGCTACGAAACTCAAGTTATGATCAAACGAAGTTTGAATTCAAATCTGATCTAAATCAAAGTTAAACTTTTCAAAAACATGTTTGAGTTGGATTACTGGATAGAGGAGATCATAACGAAGAAGTGGGCGTTGGTTTCGTTGGATTTGGACTAACGAGTAAAAAGTTATAGTCGTTTGAAGTACAGGGACTAATCTGTGAAGAAAATATTCACAAACGGGTCCCTGGCAGAAAATTTAAAATAAAAAGAAAAATAGAAACACTACCGAACGAACGTTCGCTACAGAACGCTTAAGGGACGAAAATCGTTCGCTATCGATCTAAACGAACGAATGTTCGCTATTTAATAAAACATAGAAAGAAAAAAAACAGATCTAGTCTAGGGTTTTTTTAAGAAAAACCAAACTTAAAAGGAAAACCGGATCAGACCGGGTTCGGGGTTTTACCGGTTCGCGGAAAAAAAATCGCAACGTCGGTTCGGACCGGCAGTTTGGCGACGGCGGCTCTCCGGCGAGACAGGACGGCGGCGGCGGCTCGGGTCCGGCCGGGGCGGCGGCTCCGGTCGTCCCGGAGGGCCGCGAAGGGGTCGGGGAGGGGCGGCGCGGCGAGGAGAGGAGGATTGCGGCGTCGGCGGCGGTCCACGGCGACGGGACGAAGCGGGGCGGCGGCGGTGCATCTCGCCGGCGGCGGCGGCTTTCGGCGAGCGCGGCGAGAAGGGCGGCGGCGGTGCGAAGTGCGAGGAGGGGAGGAGAGGCGGCGGAGTTGGCTTTTAAGGAGGGGAGGGGTCTTGGTGGCGTGGAGGAGGGGGCAGAGGAGGCCGGGCGAAGCACGGCGGCGGCAGTGGCGATGCGTGCTCGCTCGGGACTCTGTCCCGAGCTGGGGGACGAGTGGAGCGCGGTGATGGGCCGGTTGGGCCGTGGCCTGGCGACTGGGCTGGCCCGGTCCGGTCGGTACTAAGTTTTGTCTTCTTTTTAACATTTGTTTTAAAACGCAAACAAACAAAAATAAAACAAAATAAATACTAATGTTATATAGGATTATAATATATCAAAATTTTCAGAAAAAGTTTTTCTACAACGTGAACATTTTTCTAGCATTAAATAAAATACACACAAATTCTAATAATTCAAAGAGTGCTCCTGCTCTAATAAACTCCAGTAAAAATCATTTTAAAAAAATACGAAAATGATTTCAAATTAATTTCTCTCCAATTTTCTAATGTAGGGAATCATGTTACCCTATTTTCCATGTATTTTTATTTTGGAGAAAAATAATTTGAATAAAACTCAAATAACTCGAAATTGAAAAATAAATTCAAAAGGGACTTTAATTTTGAGTTCTTTGAAACTCCCAACTCATATTTCATATGTTTGAAGAAGTCATTTTATCTTCTCTCGTGAAAATCATTGAGTTGCATAAAGTTTCAGAATTGGAAATACTTTTATATGGAATTCAAATATTTTCATCACCCCTTGTCATTTAAATAAATGGAAGAAGTCATGTCATCTTCTCTCCAGGGTTTTGTGGTGAAAAGAATTTGAATTCACGGAGATCATAAAATGAAAATTGAAAGTTTGGGAAAGTCCTTTTATTCCCTCTCATTTAACTTTCAAAAGTTTCAAATTTCACTCAATCAATCACACAACAATCAAACAATCAGTCAAATCTATCTATTTATTATAACATTCCAAAATTTAGAATTTTGGGATGTTACAAACCTACCACCCTTAAAATGAATCTCGTCCTCGAGATTCGGAGAGGCTAGAAAGAAATAGGTTAGGTTTGGGGTCTTCTCAAAATCCAACGTTCGCCTCCGGGGTCTAGGGTGCTACCACCCTTAAAAGCATGGTTACGGTTCCATCAAAACTCATATACTCCATCCTTAACCTTGACAGTGTCGGCCTTCTCAGATCTTCAGTATAATTCGTTCTCTGGCTCTTCCGGTAGTGGCATAACCTTTTCCTCAATTCTTCTGTCCTTTCCTCTTAGTAAGGTTATTCCGAGATTGGGTCTTCTTTAGCTGGCGGGTCTGGCGCCAAAACTAAACGACTATCGATATCTCATGGTGGTCAACAATTTATGGTTTCTCCTGCAGGAAAGGGGTCTGGGTTGAATCTCACCGTATAACCTACAGTTGGCAGAAGCTGCCTTGTACAAGGGAAAAATACTTATACCATTCTAAGGTTTAAACAAGGTTTTGATCGTCGTCTCTCTATTATAGGTAAGTCACTCAGATTTACCATCCCACATAGCAAGGCGAATAATAAGAGTAAGTCGGTATGGTGATCAATCCATCCCGCACCCAAATCATTACCTTGTATACGGTTTAGCGAATCTCGCATTCTAACACTTGGTCATCCTCACAAGCATTGCAGAATTTCTCTTGTCGACGAACCAAGGTTCGGATAAATCCATTGATTCTGCAAACCCAACAAACATTTATCGTTCCTTCACAACTCTCAGGTTTTGCGTTACTCCTATAAAATCGTCTATTGATAAAATCGACCTTCTTCCAGGGTTTTTTTTCCTTCAGGAAGAATGTGCTTGCTTCTGGGCAGGTCCTGGGCATGTGGGTTATGGCCCATCTCATCACTTGTAGTCCTTGAACTTATCATCAGGCAACTGATCATTATTCCCACATCCAGCTTCCTAGCATTCTTAAATCCATCCAATTGTACTGTCTCACTTCCTTCTGTTTGTACCAAACTAAGACGTAATTACTCAGACTCATCATCGAGTTTCCATTGATCCATATTTCCAACATCATACCTCCTTTATATCCAATAGTAATTTATCTATTCATCCCCATGGGATATCCCTCATACCGAGATAAAAACTTATACTTATGAAGTCCATATTCCACTTCATGGAACATCATTATCCTTTCCAGGGTCAAGCGTCCTTACAGGGGAATATTGGCCATCTCTGCATGGCACTTCTTCAACTGGGAAACGTGAAACACATCATAAACTCCTGACAGTCCTTTGGGTGACTCCAACTTGTTGGCCACTTCTCCCATATGCTCCAAAACTCGGTATGGTCCTACAAATCTCGGGGCTAACTATCCCTTAACTCAAAATCGTTTAACTCCTCGCAGAGGGGACACACGAACACATGCTCTATCTCCAATTTCATAGACTACCGCCTTGAGTTTTTTAGTCTACATAACTCTTCTGCCAGGACTGAGCTACCTTCAGTCTATCTCGAATCAACTTAACATTCTCTTCTGACTCCTTGATCACATTTGGTCCAAACAACCGACGGTCTCCAGCATCATCCCACATACTCTTGGAGCATCACACATATCGAGACAGAACTCGTATTCATTTTGTCCGAAATCCACTCAGTGGAGTATCCTTATCTTTTCCAGGGGTCAACGGTTCTTACAGGGTACTACCACCCTTAAAATGCACAAATCTTCCATAGACCATATTTCTCATATCCTCAGAATGGCCAAAATTCTTCTTCATAGAGTAACAACTCATAAAATCCATATCAGTACCAACGATCCTAACTTTATTCATTCTCAAGTGATTACCATCTCTCGCTTTTACATTACATGTCTCAACTCAACACCTCAATATAAAAGAAAATGTTCTCACTTCTACTACTCCATTTCTTTTGTTGCAAACTCACTATCTAGCACAAGTTTCCTTCTCCTTGGGGCATTCTCTGGCAAAGTGCCCTGCTCCATTACAACTAAAACATATTACTTCTGACAAGTATCGAGGTTTCCTTTTTGGGCAATTGTTGAGGTAGTGCCCTGACTCCTTGCACCTGTAACAGATGATATGACTCAGGTCCCTCTCGGGCTCCAATCGGTTTCTCTTCCTGGACTTTTCCGTTCCAATCAGGGCTTTTATTTCCTGTGGGTCATATTCTACTTCCTCTGTCGGGAATTCTACTAGATCCCCATTCAAACAATTTTGGGACATGTGTCCTTCTTCTCCACATGAATAGCAAGACTTGGTGTAGGGTTTAATGGGTTCCTCTTTGGGTGTCTCCTCCACCTCTTTCTTCATCACAGGTTCTTCTAAACCTTCCATAAGGGCTCCTTTCTTTACTTCTTTCTTCAGCTGTACAGTTTGTTGTACCATGGGGTAAATGTGACACTGAGTAGGATAGTGGGTAATCTCTTCACACAAGAAACAAGTAATCTGCCTAGTTGGGCATTCTTCAACTGGGTGACTTCCTTCACAACTAGGGCACTCATCCTTGTGTTCTTTATGGGTGTGTCCGATTTCTCCACAAATCTTGCATGCACAAGGTTCCTTCATATACTTTCCAGAAGGCTTCAATTTCTGGGACACGAACCGAGACTTTAGCAAAGTCAACTTAAAATCTTTCCAAGTGGTTGCTCCTTGTCATCCATTGATGGTTTGGTACATCCTCCACCAAGTAGCAGCACCTCTTTCAAAGCACCGAAGAGCATGCTGGGTCATATCCTTTCCGGCTATAGGGTTGTTCTCCATATGATCCTCCATGTTCTGTATCCATCGATCTATCTACAACTGACTCATCGGTCCAGAAAATACAAGCTCATCTCCATTCATCCTCTATTGGGTCCAAGGGTTTGGGGTGAGATGAGAGAGATCAAGAGAGATGAACACAATACAAACAAAGGTTTTGAAAAGACAGGTTTTATTGTGGCTGTCGGAAAAACATCAAACAAATGACAGCTCACAAACGTCGCATCTAACGTAGGTGTATAACAGGGGTTTGGTCTTCTAAAGGTCAATAAAACTTCAAAGTCATCAACTCTTCCAGTTTTGTTCATGCCTCCAACGGCTTCTTCTCATCATGCTTGTCCTTCTCAGATTCTTTTGCCAGATCATCTCTGCCTCATGACATCCTTTAATATTTTTGGTGTTGCGTTCCGAACTTCCGGGTTTAAAAATCTTGGTATGAACCACGGTCCTACTGTCTTTCAGTTCCTGACAAATCTCCTGTATCTCGAGGTTGTAGCTCCTCCAGCTTGGCTACTTTCAGCTTTTGGTTCCTGAGTTCTTCACGAAATGCTTCCTTGTCTAATACGGCTTCATGGAGCTCCACCTTAAACTTCTTGATGTAACACTCCCGATCCTGGTGATACACTAGCTAAGGTTAAAACTTCATCTTACTAATAGGTGCCCCATCAGCCTTCTTCCATCAAATCCATTCTGAAGAAAGCATCCTTAACTCAGCACGGTGACAATAGCATCAGCGGGCAATGACATCACGGATAACTATGTTTCTGCTCTTGTCATTGCCATGAGCTATCTTCCATGGTTGATATCTCCTGCCTTTTTCTTGACAGAACTTTAAGTTTTTAACTCTCCATGCTCCGGTCTTTCTCCGATACACCTTGTTCTCGGGTATTGACAACTTCCATAGTCTGCCAAGTTCCATAAGGGTTGCCTTCCTAGGTCATACAAATCTGGGAATTCTTCAGAGCCTTCAAATTCTACTTGTCTTCAGTCTTCAACCGTTGTAGTTTCCATTATTCAGATGCACGGAAAATACTCTTCATTCTGAAGTGGTCTTAGTTGTCTGATATCTTGTACTTCTTGGAGTGGTCTCATCAGTCGAATCTTCGTGTGGTCAAAAGGGCAAAAGGGTATAGTCTCACTAAAAGGAATTTTTGAATAAGCTCAGAAGAGAAGAGAGGTAAAAGATCTTTTTAAAAGGGAAAGTTGTAGAGAAAAATCTTTGCTATGGGCATGCCAGTTTCTAGGGTCACGTCCTGCAGTCAACATGTGCTCTGATACCATCTTGTAGCGACCCGACCCGAATGGATCAAGTCTCTGTGCTTAAGTGTCATCCCTGGATCGGTATGCTGACACACACAGTACTCGAAGTATTTATAACAGAGGTAAATCACATGTATAAGTAACGTAAATACTATTACCTCAATCCATATAGCGGAAGCAACAAGGTTGTGGATTCCCATCAACACCAACGGCAAAGTTGAGTGTAGAAATCGTAACCCTAACGTATCACTTACTCATCGTAAGAAACCTGCAACATTAGATGTTGCAGCCCGAAACGGGTCAGTACATTGAATGTACTAGCAAATTCACACCATAGAGAATGATGAATAAATGCTATCACTACATGCATATTTGGCTGGTGGAAAAGCTCTATGGTTATAAGGTTTTTGCGAAAAGCCAATTTTTCCCTACTGCAAAGGAATAAATTTTATTTAACTATCATGGTGGTTGTTAAACATTGAGAATGGTTGACAGCATTCTTAATCCCAATTAAAAATAGTCATCAATAACTCAACAATATTAATTTAGAAGTAACATGATGAGATCAACAGGATAATCCAAGAACTAGATACTCAAGATGTCCATAACCGGGGACACGGCTAATCATGATTATTTTGTACACTCTGCAGAGGTTTGCGCACTTTTCCCCACAAGACTCGATCGCCTCCGTTGGATTTCTCGCACTACAGGATGTTTGAGAAACGGATGACCGAGACATAGTCTTTCAGAAGCGCTAGCACCTTACGTTGGATAGACCGGTACACCTACTTTCCCCTACATCTGCTAGTCTACCCTGTAAGAGTTCGCACGACTTAATCAACTATGCCAGAGCCCATAGTGGCTTGTGGCTGCACACGGAAGTTTCTAGTATGAATAATCTTATTATCCCTTTGGGCTTGGGTGGCGGTCTAAAAGAAAAACAGGCAAATCCTGGAATACCCAGGTGCCTAGACAGGCAAGTCCTGGAATACCCAGGTGCCTCAATCCACCCAGATGTGTGTTTAAGTTGCCACCTTAAGTAAACCATTAATTAACAATCTCACATCTGTCATGAAATACTCTCAAACCCAATCCACGTCTACGAGCATAGCATGGTAGTATAAGCCTAACGTAATAGTAACTCCCAAGGGTTTGATAATGAACAGGTAATAGGTACTACCTCAACTACTTCCCATCCCACAATTTAAGTAGATCCTAATCATGCAATGTTTGAGGATTGATCTAATGCAAGAAAAACTGGGTTGTAGAAAAGGTATGATCAAAGTGTGAACTTGCCTGCAATGTTGATGAGGTAGTACTCGTCACACTCCGGGCAATCTATCGTAAGCAAGCAATAGTAATCACACATAAGCAATCACTCAAAAGACCAGAAAGATCGAAAAAATCGATTCAGAAAACATCACAACCAAGCAAATAGCTCTTGCAACATAAAACAATTTCTAACAGTACCAAAATTATGTGAATTAGGCCTTATTAGAATGTTTAGGTCAAGAGCTTCGATTTGCAAAAAGAATCAACTCAAACGGAGCTACGAAACTCAAGTTATGATCAAACAAAGTTTGAATTCAAATCTGATCTAAATCAAAGTTAAACTTTTCAAAAACATGTTTGAGTTGGATTACTAGATAGATGAGATCATAACGAAGAAGTGGGCGTTGGTTTCGTTGGATTTGGACTAACGAGTAAAAAGTTATAGTCGTTTGAAGTACAGGGACTAATCTGTGAAGAAAATATTCACAAACGGGCCCCTGGCAAAAAATCTAAAATAAAAAGAAAAAGAGAAACACTACCGAACGAACGTTCGCTACAGAACGCTTAAGGGACGAAAATCATTCGCTATCGATCTAAACGAACGAATGTTCGCTATTTAATAAAACCTAGAAAGAAAAAAAACCGATCTAGTCTAGGGTTTTTTTAAGAAAAACCAAACATAAAAGGAAAACCGGATCAGACCGGGTTCGGGGTTTTACCGGTTCGCGGAAAAAAAACCGCAACGTCGGTTCGGACCGGCAGTTTGGCGACGGCAGCTCTCCGGCGAGACAGGACGGCGGCGGCGGCTCGGATCCGGCCGGGGCGGTGGCTCCGGTCGTCCCGGAGGGCGGCGAAGGGGTCGGGGAGGGGCGGCGCAGCGAGGCGAGGAGGATGGCGGCGTCGGCGGCGGTCCACGGCGACGGGACGAAGCGGGGCGGCGGCGGTGGATCTCGCCGGCGGCGGCGGCTTTCAGCGAGCGCGGCGAGAAGTGCGGCGGCAGCGCGAAGTGCGAGGAGGGGAGGAGAGGCGGCGGAGTTGGCTTATAAGGAGGGGAGGGGTCTTGGTGGCGTGGAGGAGGGGGCAGAGGAGGCCGGGCGAAGCACGGCGGCGGCGGCGATGCGTGCTCGCTCGGGACTCCGTCCCGAGCTCGGGGACGAGCGGAGCGCGGTGACGGGCCTGTTGGGCCGTGGCCTGGCGACTGGGCTGGCCCGGTCCGGTCGGTCCTAAGTTTTGTTTTTTTAACATTTTTTTTAAAACGCAAACAAACAAAAATAAAACAAAATAAATACTAATGTTATATAGGCTTATAATATATCAAAATTTTCAAAAAAAGTTTTTCTACAACGTGAACATTTTTCTAGCATTAAATAAAATACACACAAATTCTAATAATTCAAAGAGTGCTCCTGCTCTAATAAACTCTAGTAAAAATCATTTAAAAAATACCAAAATGATTTCAAATTAATTTCTCTCCAATTTTCTGATGTAGGGAATCATGTTACCCTATTTTCCATGTATTTTTATTTTGGAGAAAAATAATTTGAATAAAACTCAAATAACTCGAAATTGAAAAATAAATTCAAAAGGGACTTTATTTTTGAGTTCTTTGAAACTCCCAACTCATATTTCATATGTTTGAAGAAGTCATTTTATCTTCTCTCGTGAAAATCATTGAGTTGCATAAAGTTTCAGAATTGGAAATACTTTTAAATGGAATTCAAATATTTTCATCACCCCTTGTCATTTAAATAAATGGAAGAAGTCATGTCATCTTCTCTCCAGGGTTTTGTGGTGAAAAGAATTTGAATTCACGGAGATCATAAAATGAAAATTGAAAGTTTGGGAAAGTCCTTTTATTCCCTCTCATTTAACTTTCAAAAGTTTCAAATTTCACTCAATCAATCACACAACAATCAAACAATCAGTCAAATCTATCTATTTATTATAACATTCCAAAATTTAGAATTTTGGGATGTTACAGGTATGTTTAAAACTGGATTGATGAAATGTACTGCACAGTAAATATTGCATATATAGAGCATCACATTGTGAACAACTGAACTAAACAAGGCATACTACAAACAACCAAATATAGCAATTAAAACAAGACATATTCTCACTACGCTACAAAAGAGGCTCGACAAAACAAATCATGGGTTCCCCCTGTGAAGAGGCACAGCTAAATAAATCATGGGGTTCCTCACTTGTCATAGGTGGGCTCATTCCCGTGGGAAGAGCACGGACCCTGGGTGCGCTCCATGTTGTCACAGATGGGATCCTTCCCCTTGGAAGAGCACGACTTTAGGGTGCCCTCCCAGATGTCGCAGTTGGGCTCTTTCCCCTTGGAAGACTAGATGGGCTCTTTCCCCTTGGAAGAGCCAGAGAGGGTGCCCTCCTCGTGGTCGCCGTTGATGAGGTCTGACTTGAAATCTGTGAATCCCAATCCAGCGTCGCAAAACGTGTCCTTCAGAAATGACAAAAGGGGCTCGATGGCAATGTAGGATGGAAAATTCTTTGACAGAGAGCCAAAGGAGATCAGCGGCGGGGCCATGGATGGGATCGACTGTAGTTGAACCCAAGGGGTTCGGGGTGGGCCACTTAACCTGTGAGATGGCCCACGCCAGGCCGTCGCTGTCAACGACCAAGCTCTCGTAGCCGGCATCCGCGACATAACGCATACTCTAGCCCGCTAATTGAGTGCCTGCGGCCAGTAATGGTCACCGGCTTCCTCGGCGGACACCTCGGGGACGTCAGGCGGAGAGGCCGCGATACACCTCTTTTGGGCCAGTCGCTCCTCGAGCTCCACGGGAAGCGTAGCCGGGCTTAGGCTGCGACGCTCTGGAGTGGCGGATGGGGATGGGGATCTGCGGGAAAGGGGGCATTTGGCAGGCGTCATCTAAGAAACTCGGGGCGGCCTGGGTATGGAGATCGGTGGGTAAGCTGCACGGGCAAACCGGTAGATATTGACAATGGCGGCGGTCGCGACCTTGCTAGGGTTTCGAGCGAGGTAGGGGTTGTGGTGGGGGGGTGTGCACGCACGCGCCCGAGGATTTTTTGCGGTGTGGTTGTGTGGAGGGGGGTGTTTGAGGAAATGACGCAGCTACTGAAAATTTTACTACACGGGAGTAAAATGCTACTGCTATTGAAAATTTGGATGATGGTGCATCACACACGTTCTGGAAATAACAACCATGTGTTATGAAACAGAAAAAACCCTCGAGCCGAGCAGATATTTTCGAGGGATGCATGCGTGAGAGGGAACAATAAACATCACACATGGTCGAAACATAATAGTCGTGTGTTATCATACAAAAAAAACCTGCAGGTGGGTAGATATTTTTGAGAGGGGAAGCCTCATGGAGCCCAATGTACTGTGCTGATGTGCGTGAACCATGTCTGTTGCGTCATCCGATTTGTCTAATACTCATAAATTTGGCGAAAATGACGCGGGAATGGGTCAGAATACGAACACACTTGCATGTGGACCAAATATATGTATGAAAAGGGTGGTTTGATGTTCAAATACCAGATGCAACTTCTATGTGGCACCTATCTCGCAAAGCGCACGGTATTTCTTGCCCCCCTCGTGACGCCAGGAGGGCAACCCTAAGCTATGAACACATGCCCGCCCCCACAGAGGTTCACCTTGCAAAGTGTGAAGTAGGAGTCCACCCCCCATCACACACACACACAGACATGTGCGCGCGCACACACACACACAAACAAACACACACAGTTTCACTTTGCCGCATTTGTTAAATCAATCCGTCCTCATGCGACAGTCATTGCTGAAGAAACCAATCTCTCCAAATATCAACCCGCTTATGATACAGAGAATTAGAAGATGTCTACTCCTGCATATAAAGTGATGGATCTGATTCCTTTAATTCGTCAGCACACCTTCGCCCCTGAAATTGACCCGTCCGATCTTATTGATGACGAAGCTGAATTCTACGCCTTGCGTGGCTTTGATTGGTCAAAAGCAAACTTCCAGATGGCGTAGGAGGATGAAGAACCGACAAGGGATGACCCAGAGCCAGGCCAAGAAGAATGAACCATCGGGCAGTTTATACCTTTGTTCTTTGAAAAACACCTGATCTCATTTGGCTCATGAAGCCATGTAATAGGTTAGCAAAAACTTGAATCTAACGTGCCATCGTGCATGTTTCTGGCTTTTTCTTAATATTGCTGATCCACCGGTTTAAAAACCATTATGGCTATGATAGCCTTTGACTTATGCAGATCTGAATGATTATTATCCTATACATAAAGAAAGTACAAGCGGCCTTGCGGCTTACCGCCGGGCGGGTCACGATACCCAATTGAAGCCGCTAGGGATGAATAGTCCATAACCAAGGCCGGTTTGACAATTGTTAAATAAGATATCATACCTATAGCACATGCTTAGACTACCGGCTTATCAGCTTCGTACAAAAAAATTATCAGAGCTATAACTGTAAACATAAGAGTATGATACTTTGGCAACTTAGAGTCTGCCATCCTAGCGGGTTATAGAGACCCAAAAGATGCTTCAAATATGAGCCATAAGTAGGGCAGCTGGGCCCAACTTGTAAAAAACCAGAAGTCAAAGAAGAAATCATAGAATGTAAATAGGAAATCAAAAGAAATTTGAGGCTTTTGTAGGCTGCCAAGCCGAAGTGTCTTCTTCGATGAAACTAGCCAGAGCCACTGGATTGTTCGTGCGTTCTGAGAGCCTGACTCACAGTACCCAATCGACATTTGAACCCGGATAAAGTCATATCTTGCTTTATAGACATATCAGGAGTACGCGGGGTTAGAGTAACAGCATACATCAGGGGCCGATTTATGCAAGTTTCAAGGAAGGCGGCTTATGAAGCCTGGATCCATCCTGACTATCTTTAAACCGTGCTCTCGCTTGACAAGCCATCGTTTGAACCTTAACGAGCTCAGATCTTGGTCGAATACACCATAAAGACTGATCATTTAAGAGTTCGGCGGGTTAATCAGGATTACCTGATGGAGTTGAAGCAGTTGGTTACAGGTTGGATGACCCGGACAGGTTATGTTCTCTTTGGTCGAATACGCCTATGTTTGAACAAACCTGGTCAAGAGGGTGGTAACGCTATGTTCTCTTTGGTCAAATACGCCTATGTTTGAAAAGGAAGCCCCCGAGTGACATGCTTACAAATTGTGCTTGTCAGGGACCTATGTTTGAGCTATGCTATGCATCCAACTCTCTTTGGTCCCCGAAGTTTGGGCGATGAGCCTCTTAAATGAATACGTAAGATGATGATAAAGACTCAACTTCGAGGAAGTGAAACGATAGAGGCCCTGAATTATCAGGGATGCCAGCTTTATTATACTGCTTATAATATATACATCATCAGACTATGTACATCATGAGAGCCGGTGGCTCAGGTATAGTAGGGCCGAAGATGAGCAATGTTCCACGGCCGACGGGTCTCCTCCTTCGATGTGCGTGAGTCCTTGTTGTCTCGAACGTCGATAAGGTAGTATGACCCATTATGTATATTCTTGCTGACCACCAAAGGCCCTTCCCAAGGTGGGGATAATTTATGCATATCTGTCTGATCTTGGATGAGCCCGAGCACTAAGTCGCCTTCTTGAAAGGTTCTGGTTTTGACCGGGCGGCTGTGATAACGATGTAGGTCTTGCTGATAAATCGCCGAACGAGCTGCCGCGAGATAACGCTCCTCATCCAATAGGTCAAGTGCATCTTGACGCACCTTTTCATTGTCAGCCTCAACATAAGCCGCCACCCGGGGTGAATCGTGACGGATGTCACTAGGGAGAACCGCCTCTGCTCCATAAACCATGAAGAAAGGTGTGTAACCCATTGATCTATTGGGGGTTGTATTGATACTCCATAATACTGATGGTAACTCCTCTACCCAACAACCCGGAGTTCTTTGCAAAGGAACCATAAGCCAGGGCTTGATACCTCACAGAATCTCTTGATTTGCTCGTTCTGCCTGACCATTGGTCTGGGGGTGAGCCACAGAGGAAATGTCAAGCCAGATATGCTCTCGTTGACAAAATTCTTCCATAGCGCCTTTAGAGAGATTTTTACCATTATATGTGATAATGCTTTCTAGAAAACTAAAACGGAAGATCACCTTCTTCATGAATTGAACCGTCGTTGCTGCATCACACTGACTAACCGGTTCTGCTTCGACCCACTTAGTAAACTTATTGAACGCCACCAAAAGGTGGGTCTTCTTATGCTTGGACCTCTTGAAAGGCCCAACCATATCAAGCACCCAAGTTGCAAATAGCCAAGTAATTGGAATCATCCTCAACTCTTGAGCCGAAACATGAGCTCGCCATGAAAATTTCTGACAACCGTCACATCTGCTGACCAAATCCTCAGCATCAGCGTGATCTGTCAACCAATAAAAACCATGACGAAAAGCCCTGGCAATGAGAGATTTAGAGCCGGCATATGACCAGAATCTCCTTCATGAATTTCCTGTAGAATCTCATAGGCTTCTTCAGGAGAGACGCGGCGCTGAAATGCCCCTGTGACACTGCGATGGTGCAACTCCCCATTGACAATTGACATTGACTTGGATTGTCAGGTTATCTGTCTGGCCAAGGTCTCATCCTCTGGCAACTCACCCCGGGTCATGTAAGCCAAATACGGAACCGTGCAATCAGGGATAGCATGAAGAGCCGCCACCAATTGTGCTTCCGGGTCAGGAACAGCAAGTTCCTCCTCTGTAGCCAATTTGACAAAAGGGTTAAGCAAAAATATCCAGGAATGTGTTAGGTGGCACCGGCTTACACTGAGACCCTAGCCAGCTTAAAGTATCAGCCGCCTCATTCTTCCTGCGATCAATATGTTCAACTTGATAACCTTTGAAATGACCCGCAATAGCATCAACCTCTCGATGATAAGCCGCCATGAGCGGATCCTTAGAATCCCAGGTGCCAGAGACCTGTTGGTCTGCCAGATCTGAATCGCCGAAGCATCTCACCCGGCTTAAATTCATCTTTTTAGCCATCCAAAGACCATGGAGCAAGGCCTCATACTCTTCTACATTGTTAGTACAAGGAAACATTAAATCGGAGAACATAAGAAAACTTGTCACCTCATGGGGAAGTCAAGACAACTCTAGCCCCCAAGCCTTCCAATTGTTTGGATCCATCAAAGTGAATGGTCAAATATGTGTTATCCGGCTTTTCCTCAGGCGTCTATAATTCTGTCCGATCATTGATAAAATCCACAAGTGCTTGAGACTTGATGGCCGTATGAGGTACATACTTCAAACCATGAGGTCCAAGCTCAACGGCCCACTTGGCAACCCGGCCTGTGGCTTCTCTATTTTGGATGATGTCTCCCAGAGGAGCAGAGCTGACCAAAGTAATGGGGTGACACGGAAAATATTGCTTAAGCTTCCGGCTTGCCATAAACACCCCATACACAAGCTTCTACCAGTGCGGATATCTTTGTTTGGACTCAATAAGCACCTCACTGATGTAATAAACTGGCCATTGAACCGGATATTCCTTGCCTGTCTCTTTCTTCTCCACCACAATGGCTACACTAACGGCCCGGCTATTAGCAGCCACATATAACAAGAGAGGCTCCTTATCAATAGGGGCAGCAAGAACGGGTGGCTCGGCCAACTGTTTCTTCAGATCCTCAAACGCTTGATCAGCAGTATCACTCCAAACAAAATGATCTGTCTTCTTCATCATCTTATAAAGGGGAATAGATTTCTCACCCAACCGGCTTATGAACCGGCTTAGGGCCGCGATACGACCCGCCAGATGCTGAACATCATTAACACACGCCGGCTTAGCAAAAGAAGTAATGGCCTTGATCTTCTCTGGGTTAGCTTCAATGCCTCTATTAGAAACCAGAAAACCTAAAAGCTTGCCCGCTGGTACACCAAAAACACACTTGGCCGGGTTAAGCATCATCTTGTAGACCCGGAGCTTGTCAAATGTTTCCTTCAAATCCTCAATCAAGGTTTCCTTCTTCCTTGATTTCACCACAATGTCATGCACGTAAGCATGAACATTACGCCCAATCTTATTGTGAAGGCAATTTTGCACACACCGCTGGTAAGTCGCCTGGGCACTCTTGAGCCCAAAAGGCATAGACACATAGTATAAGGCTCCAAACGAAGTAATAAAAGATGTCTTCTCCTTGTCCTTAACTGCCATCTTGATCTGATGATAACCAGAATAAGCATCCAAAAAACTCAAACGCTCACAACCCATCGTAGCATTAATGATTTGATCAATACGAGGGAGAGCAAATGGATCAGCCGGACAGGCCCTGTTTAAGTCCATGTAATCCACACACATCTGCCAAGTGCCATTCTTCTTAAGCACCAGCATCAGGTTAGCCAACCATTCAGGATGAAAAACTTCAGCAATAAACCCGGCCGCTAAGAGTTGGGCCACTTCTTCACCAATGGCCTTCCGCCTCTTCTCGTTAAAACGGCGGAGGAATTGCTTGACCGGTTTAAACTTCAGATCAATATTAAGAGTGTGCTCAGCTAGTTTCCTCGGTACACCCGACATGTATGAAGGCTTCCATGCAAAGATGTCCCGGTTGTCACGGATGAACTCGATGAGCGCGCTTTCCTATTTTGGATCCAGGTTAACGCTGATGTTGAACTGCTTAGATGAGTCGCCAGGAACAAAATCAATCAATTTAGTGTCGTCCGCCGATTTAAAATTTAACAAAGGATCATGCTCCATGGTCGGGTTCTTTAAGGACGTCATGTCCGCCGGGTCAACATTATCCTTATAAAATTTTAGCTCCTCTATTGCACAAATTAATTCAGCATAGGCAGCGTCGCCTTCTTCACATTCCAAGGCCACCTTGCGACTCCCATGCACCGTAATGGAGCCCTTGTAAGCCAGCATCTTAAGCTACAAATAGACATAATAGGGCCTTGCCATGAATTTGGCATAAGCCGGCCACCCAAATAGAGCATGCTCAGGGATTTTGATCTTAACCACCTCGAAGGGTCAGAGTTTTAGATCTGGAGTCATGCTAATCTCCAAAGGCAACCTCCAAAGCTATCTTGCCCACTGGATATGCCGACTTACCAGGCACCACTCGATGAAGGACGGTATTTGACGATTTAAGATTCTTATCTGTCAATCCCATGCGATGAAAGGTCTCATAATAAAGTATGTTAATGATGCTACCTCCATCCATGAGTACCTTAGTAAATTTATATCCCCCAACCTGAGGCGCCACCACTAGAGTCAAATGACCCGGATTATCAACCCGGGGCGGATGATCCTCACGACTCCACACAATAGGCTGCTCTAACCACCGTAAATAATGTGGCACCACCGGCTCAATAGCATTTACTACCCTCTTATGCAACTTCTGATCCCGCTTACACAGACTGGTGGTAAAGACATGGTACTGCCCACTATTCAATTGCTTCGGGTTGCTCTGATAACCAGACTACTGCTGCTGATTCCCCTAATTATTCTGCTGGTTGTAACCACCTTGGTTGCCTTGGCCGTGAAAACCAGAATTTGAGCCGCTGCCTCCATGACCCGGACCATGAGAGCCAGACCATGAACCGCCATTCGGGCCACGGTTGTGCTGGATGCACTCCCTAAAGCTTCTCATTATGTTGCAATCCTTCCACAGATGAGTAGTTGGCCTCTGATCCGTTCCGTGTTTTGGACATGGCTGATTTAACACTGCATCATGATCAAACCTTGTCCCTTGAGTCGGCGGTCCCTTACGATGCTGGTTATCACTGCGCACACCGGTGTTAGCCACAAAATCATCAGCCTTGCGCTTACCATTGCCGCCCTGATTGGCAGGGTTGTACTGCTGCCCCTTCATGCCGCTACTCTTCTTTCCCTTTCCCGATCTTTCATCCTCAGAATCGGGGTCCTTGGTACCATCAGAGTTGACATACTTAAGAAGAGCCACCATAAGCTCCCCCATGTTGTTGCAATGACGCTTAAGCCGCCCAAGTTTCTGCGTAAGTGGAATGAAACGGCAATTTTTCTCCAACATCAGAACCGCTGAGCCGACGTTCATGTTATCTAAAGAATGTATGATAGTCGAGACCCGGTGTACCCAGCTGGTTGTTGACTCACCCTCAGCTTGAACGCAAGAAACCAAATCCATAATCGACATAGGCTGCTTACATGTATCTTTGAAATTCTGGATAAACCGGGCCTTCATCTCCGCCCATGACCCGATGGAGTTAGCCGGCAGCCCCTTCAACTAGGTGCGAGCCGTCCCCTCTAACATCATGGTGAAGTAATTAGTGTATGCAGCCTCACTAACATCCAGCATCTCCATGTCCATCTCATAGCTCTCCACCCATGCCTCAGGGTGTTGATCGGCTGTGTAATTAGGCACCTTACGAGGGCCTTCGAAATCCTTGGGCAGACGCTCATTTTGTAGAGCCGCTGTTAGACATGGCACACCGAAAGCCTTAGAAGTTACACCTGCCTCAACTGAAGCTATCGGGTAAACCAGCACGTGCTGATGAACCGCCAGCTCAGCCTCCCGACGTGCTCTACCCTGGTCCACCAAATCCTGTGCATTGGCACCATTGCGCGTCGGGTCTTGTCCATGAGGTTGGTTACGGCGCTGCTCCGTACTCGAGACTAGTGGTGAGTCAATGTGCCTACTATAGCTCAGGCTTGGATGAGTGGTTGAATGAATTCGGTCACGGCTATAAGAATAAGCATGTTGTTGCACTAAAGCCGTTTGAAGAAGCTCCCTAGCCCTTCGGGTTTCAATTGCCACCGGAGTTTCACCCTCGACTGGCAAAGCCGCCAGTCGCGTCGCTGCAGCAATCATGTTGTCCAAAGGGGTGGAATAGTGACCCGGCGGTGTTACCACGTGTTGAGGCGGGGTGTTCTTTATATACGGAGAACGTGTGACGCGCGGCTGACCCGGCACTCCACCAACTGGCGCTTTAGTCATCCGATTCACCGCCGGCAGGTTACTGGCCCCGGCTCCAGGGGTGTTGAAGAGGTCCCTTGACTCATAAACTGAGGGAAGACGACTCTGGTATTTTCTCCTCAAAACTTCGTTTGACACATTTTGATCCACTATGAGCTGGTATGGATCTGCTTGAATCCGCTGTGCTTGGGCACTTAAAACGGCCCGCTCTGCAGCCATCCTGGCGTTTTATGCTGCTAATTCTGCCTTGGCTTGCGCTATCTCATCACGCAACTTAGCTATTTCTGCCTTGTGCTGCTACTGGTTGTCTGGGATTACCTCGATCTTCATCGGAGTCACCAGAGCATCCAACAGATCTGTTTAGACTTATGCCGGCGGGCGCGCTGAACCGCCAACCCCGGCTGCCGTTACCGCTGCTGCACTAGAAGTCATAACCGCGGCGGCTGTCAAACCAAGAACGGGTTGGGTGCCAGCCATGAAGATCGCCACCCTGTTCGGCGGCTCATTGGGATCCGGAATACTGTCGCCATCGGAACAACCCCCAAGCCGCCCATCTTGTAGCTGATACTTTGAGTTGGTCTCGCATGTGGACGACTCATCATCAGAGCAGATGGTCGTCTCATTGCCAGAGATAGAGCCTTCCAACTCAGACCCATGGGTGAACCCAATGAAGACATGCTTTACGGTGGGTTAAGCCCGGGCGGGTCATGCACGCTGATCTGTCTCGATGATGTCGGTGCAGATGTCCGGCTCAAGTCCCGGCTCACCGATCTTGCTGATGAAGATGTGGATTCCGCCGAAGGGGACCCTGTACCCGTACTCAATTGAGCCGACCTCGGGGCCCCAGCCTGCATCGTCGATGCAGAGCTTGCCGCAACGACTCTTGGTCATCCGACGCACAGTGTATCCCTTAAACCCTTCGAAGCTGCCCTTTAAGAACTAAAAACCATCGTGCGCTGGCCCCACGGTGGGCGCCAACTGTCGTGGAAGTGTCATAGGAGATGTCCTCATGAAAGGACTAGTTGTGGAGCCATTGCGACGAGGTTAGCTTAAAGGGGTTAAACGAGACAAAGGACACAGAGAGTTTATACTGGTTCGGTGATACGTCTCCAACGTATCTATAATTTTTGATTGCTCCATGCTATATTATCTACTGTTTTGCACTATATTGGGCTTTATTTTCCACTTTTATATTATTTTTGGGACTAACCTATTAACTGGAGGCCCAGCTAAGAATTGTCGTTTTTTGCCTATTTCAGTGTTTCAGATAAACGAAATATCAAACGGAGTCCAAACAGAATAAAATCTTCTGGAACGTGATTTTCTCACCGAACGTGATCTAGGAGACTTGGGCCCTACTGCAAGGAAGCAAAGAGGTGCTCACGAGGGTGGGGGCGCCCCCCTAGGGCGCGCCCCCTACCTCGTGGGCCCCTCGGTGCTCCATCGACGTACTCCTTCCTCCTATATATACACACGTACCCCCAAACGATCAGAACAGGAGCCAAAAACCTAATTCCACCACCACAACTTTCTGTAATCACGAGATCCCATCTTGGGGCCTATTCCAGAGCTCCGCCGGAAGAGGGCCATCATCACAGAGGGCTTCTACATCATCATAGCCTCTCCGATGAAGTGTGAGTAGTTTACCTCAGACCTTCGGGTCCATAGTTAGTAGCTAGATGGCTTCTTCTCTCTGTTTGAATCTCAATACAAAGTTCTCCCCCTCTCCTGTGGAGATCTATTCGATGTAATCTTCTTTTTGTGGTGTGTTTGTTGAGACCGATGAATTGTGGGTTTATGATCAAGTCTATCTATGAATAATATTTGAATCTTCTCTGAATTCTTTTATGTATGATTGGTTATCTTTGCAAGTATCTTCGAATTACCCGTTTGGTTTGGCCAACTAGATTGGTAGTTCTTGCCATGGGAGAAGTGCTTAGCTTTGGGTTCGATCTTGCGATGTCCTTACCTAGTGACAGAAGGGGCAACAAGGCACGTATTGTATCGTTGCCATCAAGGATAACAAGATGGGGTTTATTTCATATTGCATGAATTTATCTCTCTACATCATGTCATCTTGCTTAAGGCATTACTCTATTTTTAACTTAATACTCTAGATGCATGCTGGATAGCGGTCGATGAGTGGAGTAATAGTAGTAGATGCAGAATCGTTTCGATCTACTTGTCACGAACGTGATGCCTATATACATGATCATGCCTAGATATTCTCATAATTATGCACAATTCTATCAATTGCTCAACAGTAATTTGTTCACCTACCGTAGAATACTTATGCTCTTGAGAGATGCCACTAGCGAAACCTATGGCCCCCGGGGTCTATTCTCATCATATCGATCTCCATCACTTTTATATTGTTTTTCTATTTACTTTGCCTTTACTTTTTACTTTGCATCTTTATATCAAAAATACCAAAAATATTCTATGTATCAGATCTCACTCTCGTAAGTGACCGTGAAGGGCTTGACAACCCCTAATCGCGTTGGTTGCGAGTAGCTATCGTTTTGTGCAGGTACGAGGGACTTGAGCGTGGCCTCCTACTAGATTGATACCTTGGTTCTCAAAAACTGAGGGAAATACTTACGCTACTTTGCTGCATCATCCCTTCCTCTTCGGGGAAAACCAACGCAAGCTCAAGACGTAGCATTCGGCCCCTTGCGGTGAAGGTAAAGGCCTACTCTAGTTTGAGGTGGTATTGCTAGGGTTTCGATTGCCAGGGAGCAAACACGCTTTGCCTGGCTTTCGACTTGTTGTTTCTTGCCCTAAGTCGCTGTCAGGTCGTCCCCTTACAAGGGTTGACGCCCTGTGGCCTACAAAGTCCCGGCCGGCTCATACAAACGTGTCCGGCTCAATGACTTATCTTACATGCCTTACAATACAAGTTTACATATACATGGAGGTTTACACTTACGGGCATTAAGCCGCCTCTGGATTTGGGCCTTTTAACAAGCCTATCTATGAACCACCATAATGGATGACCTGGCCCCTCCCGGGCAGGTCATATCTAATAGTCATATCCCCAACAATGTGTGTGATCCGCTATTTATTCATGTAGGATCGAGTAGGTCGTTTTTTGAATTGAGCCCTGCAAACTGGAAAGGAGGTAGTACGTGCGTGATCCGCTATTTATTCGTGTAGGATCGAGTAGGTCGGATAGTGTACATGTAGGATCGAGTAGGTCGGATGGTGTACGTGTACGGTCGCATTAGCTGATGAACGTTTGCTGGGAGATAAGGCATTTGCGAACGTTTTTACAGGCAGCTTCTTCATATTCGCATGGCATTTTCTTCAGAGTAGCTTGTCAGTTTCTTCAGAGGTAGGCATTTTTATTCGAAAAATACCACTTCGGATCTTGCGTCGCAAATAAACTGCTAGGAGCACATTAGTAGGCTAGCTAGAGATCGATCAGTAACTTGTAAACACTAAGCGAACAGAAATAAGGAACTGTTAGTAACTTGTAAACACTGAGAACACAGATATAAGGATCATGTTGTGCACAACAATAAGAGCCGATCCATTTGAAATGTTCACATGAGACTCACGGGCCTGGCATTCACATTAGTAGCCCAAATTCAAAACCAACTACTATGATTCCCATGCATAAGATCAACATGTGAATCCATCTCAATGATTCACAGATCATATACAAATATGTAGCTCCAAAAGCAAAGATCTAGAAAAAACATATGTTCTTCCCACTAACATGGATGCTTCTCTTGGCCAACATTCAGTACAGACTGAAAGACAAATTTGTTTGTTAAGTTTACAATTTCTCTTGCAAACTTAAGTGGTTTCACCAACAGCTGGAACCATGAGAATGAACCACACATGATGGAGGAACATCCACTGCAATATGATTTGGTCTTCTCTCGATCACACTGCGAGACTATTTTCGGAATACAAACTTTAACTGAGGCAAAATGATGCCCATTGTATAATCAGACCAAAGCAATCAAGCACCTAGTGTTGGCCAATAAATAGTACAGTACTACTCTTCTGCAGTCCATGAAGTGACTATCCAATCTTTCTGTGTTATTTTCAAATGGCACTGCAGGCAGTGACTATACTATTCTCTTGTGCATTTCAACCAAAATTGAGGTCACTTTGTTTGTTTGCCAAATAGCAAAGGGCAGACATCTTTGTCTGCACAAATATCAAGCAGCTAGTAAACATATACCCCACATTGTATTTTCGGTTTAAACACGTCTCTTCCACTTAGCATTTGTCATGTTTTGCACTGGACAATTTGATACAGTCATGTTTTGCCCTGGACAATTGCATACTGAATTGATTTGCTCGTCAGAGCAGAAATATAGCGCCTATTCTCCATCAGACCAAGGATATCCATGTTCGCAGTGATGGAAGAGGTGAAATCGATACAAGCGAAGTTGAGCATCCAACCCATTGAATCTTGTCCTGCACCTCCAATGTAGCTCCACCCTGCCAATAAATTCACATGCAAACCACTAGTATTACTATCTACTGAGAGTACAAAAATAGGATCAAGATAGTAGCAAACCATGTACCTTTGTAATGAAAAGCTGATAGTGCCACCAATTGGATATAAAGGTTTGGAAGAAAACATGCTCCTAATGTTGAACCATCTGGAAATTTTGTGCAGTTCCACTAAAATCGAGCATCCCTGTTTGCATAGATATTGAAAGTGTGATTACTATAAAAGTGGCACTAGTTGAAGCATAGACTCACAAATATAAGCATTCCAATTTCTTAATGGGAAAAGGTAGCAAGATTGTTTCTAACCACCTGTTTGAAGGAATAAATAAGGCAACAATGGCTGGTGTCAGGAAGGCATACATAGTTTCTCTGAAAAATTGAGCCATTCCTGACCTTTCCTCTTCTTTTCAGCATATTTTGGGCAGTTCAACTAAAATAAAATGCCATCACCGCCTTACAATTCAGTGACACTGTACAAATGGAAATGACTTAACATTACATCATGATGTCAGGTATGTATTCAACAGGTGAGGGACTCCTGGATTAGGGGGTCTCCGGATAGTCAGACTATATCCATTGGCCGGACTGTTAGACTATGAAGATACAAGATTGAAGACTTCGTCACATGTCCGGATGGGACTCTACTTGGCGTGGAAGGCAAGCCAGGCAATACGGATATGGATATCTCCTCCTTTGTAACCGACCTTGTGTAACCCTAACCCTCTCTGGTGTCTATATAAACCAAAGGGTTTTAGTCCGTAGGACAACAATCACAATATACAATCATACCATAGGCTAGCTTCTAGGGTTTAGCCTCTCTGATCTCGTGGTAGATCCACTCTTGTACTACCCATATCATCAATATTAATCAAGCAGGACGTTGGGTTTTACCTCCATCAAGAGGGCCCGAACCTGGGTAAAACATCGTGTCCCCTGCCTCCTGTTACCATCCGGCCTAGACGCACAGTTCGGGACCCTCTACCCGAGATCCGCCGGTTTTGACACCGACATTGGTGCTTTCATTGAGAGTTCCGCTGTGCCATCGCCATCAGGAAGGATGTCTCATCCCGTCTTTAAAGACGGCACTGTTGCTGAGGGAGCTTTAGCTATCGGCCAAACTCTCCGGCTAGGTGGTTTTCTTATGATCGCCTGTTCGGCCGCTGCGCCGACGATGACTTCTCGGGTCATCGAAAGCAATCTTCATGTCAACTCAGAACTCGCCGAGCAGTTAGATCCAATGGATCTCTCTTCCCTGAACGAGCTCTTGGATCGCATCGCCGCCCTGGGAGTCGCTACAGACTACTATCAGATTGGGCCTAAACCCGATCTGAGAGAGATCAACTCTCCCCCGGTCACCCATCACGTTGCAGTGGTGGAGGAACAATGTGGAAACCCTTAATCTATCTTCAGGACTAGCTATGTCCGGATTCCCGATCCCTCAAAGCCGGATACCCGCGGAGGGGAGGACGTCACTCAAGGCCTGAACCTAGAATCAGGCAGCGGACTTGATTTATCAGAAAACATCCAAGAATCCAAACTTCCGAGTTCGGAAACTCCTTGGCCCCTGAGTCTCAGATTGGGTGAGGATTCGGATTCAATTCCACCCACCCACCCAAACATACGCGATCTATCCCAAATTAGGCAAGAGCCCGAAGAAACAGTACACCATTACTGGGCCAGATTCTTCCTGGTCATGAACAGGATAAAGGACTGCTGCGAGGAAGACGCAATTTCATTCTTCTGCAATAATTTCACGGACAAGGGAATCCTCAACACCATAAGTCGCCACAAAATTACATGCTTTGCCGACTTGGTGTCCATAGTACGAAAGTACTGTGCGATGGAAAGCGCCTGGAAAACCGAAATAAAATGTTGGGATAATCCGGCCCTGAATACAAACCCAGTCCGAAATAAAAGGGTGCATTATCACAATACACCTGGGTTAACTACCAAAAAGCAAAAGCCCTCTACGGGGCAAGGAACCGTACTGGAGGGATGGCTCAATGGACCCTACAAAATTCATAGTACAACGGATGCAATACCAACACACAGCCTTAGACCATGTTGGATACTTCGGCAGGTGGCCAAAAGTGGTGAGGATCTACTCCTCCCAAATACAACAGAGCACCATCCCGTGGAAAACAATACGGTGTTAACAGTCTTTGAGACCTTCGCGTCAAATAATAGACGCAAGCGAACACTCCGCAGCATGGCCGAAATCTGCCACGTAGTAGAAATAAATCCTTGGAGTGACACGGCTATTACCTTCAATGCCAGTGATGAACACAAATTTCGAACAGCTCGACCACCAGCCACACTGGTCCTCAGTCCAATCGTGGACGGCTTTCGACTCACCAAGGTACTCATGGACGGCGGCAGCGGATTAAACCTCATCTATGAGGAAACTCTTCAAAAGATGGAAATAGACTAGAGCTGCATTGAGCAAAGTAGCACAACCTTTAGAGGAATCATCCCCAGTCGGGAAGCACGTTGTGCTCGGAAAATCACACTAGATGTGGTATTTGGCACGCTGGATAATTACAGGTCCGAAGAATTTACATTCCAAGTGGCCCCGTTCAGCAGCGGATACCACGCTCTACTAGGGCGGGAGGCATTTACAATCTTCCAAGCCATACCCCATTACGGGTACATGAAGCTCAAAATGCCCGGGCCCAACGGAATCATCACTCTTGCTAGTGATCCGGACATAGAACTCCGCACCGAAAATAAGACAGCCGCACTGGCCCTCGAGGCACTATCCGAAGCCCTAGCGGCTGAGGAACTAACTGCGCTGCGCTCCACGGTGAATAGGGACGATGTGATACTCGATAAAAGATCCAAGTCCACCTCCTTTAAACCGGCGGACGAGATAGTCAAATTCCAAGTCCATCCAACGGACCCTACAAAAAAAGCTTCCGTCGGGGCACAATTAAACCCTGATGTCGACGCTGCACTGCGAGAGTTCCTACGCGAGAACTGGGACATTTTTCCTGGCACCCTTCAGACATGCTAGGAATCCCATGCAGGCTGGCTGAGCACAGCCTAAATATCCTAAAAGGATTCAAGCCAGTCAAGAAGGCTCTTCGATGTTTCTCCGAACCTAAGAGACAAGCCATGGGAGAGGAACTAGCCAAGCTATTGGAGGCCGGATTCATCAGAGACATAAAACATTCGGACTGGCTAGCAAACCTGGTGATGGTACCAAAGAAGGACAAATCCTGGCGCTTGTGCGTCGATTTTAAGGACCTTAACAAGGCCTACCCAAAGGATCCCTTCCCCCTCCCCCGCATCGATTAAATCATCGATGCTACCGCAGGACTCGATTCATTGTGTTTCCTCGACGCATACTCCGGCTACCATCAAATTAAAATGGCAGAGCCAGACCAAGCCACAACCGCATTCATCACACCATACGGCCCATTCTACTTCAACACAATGCCCTTCGGGCTCAAAAACGCCGGCGCAACATATCAGCGCATGATTCAGACATGTCTCGCAAACCAGATCGGCAAAACAGTGGAGGCATACGTAGATGACGTGGTCGTTAAAACCAAGCATGTCGAAACTCTAGTAGGCGACTTGAGGCTCACATTCGACAACCTCCGAACATATGACAACAAGCTCAATCCGGAAAAATGCGTTTTCGGCGTACCAGCCTGAAAGCTCCTGGGATTCATTGTCTCCAGTAGAGGTATTGAAGCTAATCCGGCAAAAATCCGAGCGTTGTCATAGTTGGCTACCCCAACAGACCTCAAACAAATACAAAAACTGACTAGATGCGTGGCGGCTCTAAGCCGCTTTATCTCCCGCTTGGGAGAAAAGGCATTACCCCTTTATCGCCTCCTCCAGCGCACCGAACACTTCGAGGGACGGATGCCGCCACGGCCGGACTCAACGAAATAAAAGCCATATTGGCAACAAACCTAGTCCTGGCCACGCCAAATATTGGCGAACCAATGCTATTATACATTGCGGCAACTCATCAAGTAGTAAGCGCAGTGCTCGTCGTCGAGCGAGAAGTGGACGGACACAAATTCCCCCTTCAAAAGCTGGTTTACTATGTGTCCATTGTCCTTACTCCATGCAAATCACGGTACCCGCATTATCAAAAGATAGCATACACGGTATTTATGGCATCTCGGAAGTTGTGACACTACTTTCAAGAGTTTTCGATAACGGTAGCCTTGGAAGTACCACTTAACGATATTATAAACAACCGCGACGCGACGGGCCGGATTGCCAAATGGGCCATTGAGCTCCTCCCGTTCGACATAACTTACAAGCCAAGGCGAGCCATTAAGTCGCAAGTTTTGGCTGACTTCGTCGCTGAGTGGACGGAAGCCGAACTCCCTAAAGAGTATGGCACATATTCAAACTGGATCATGCACTTCGACGGCTCCAAAATGTTGGCTGGTCTGGGGGCTGGTGTCATTTTGACGTCCCCAACAGGAGATACGGTTCAATACGTACTACAGATAATGTATACGGACTCCAACAACACAACCGAATATGAGGCCCATCTACATGGTCTCCGGATGGCAGTATCCATGGGCATTCAACGCCTAGAGGTGCGCGGGGATTCGAACCTTGCGATATCCCAAATAAATGGAGACTTTGATGCCAAGGATCCGAAAATGCCAGCTTATCGCAATGCCATCCTAAAAATGTCAGCTCGGTTCGAGGGGCTCGAATTTCACCATGTGGCTCGGGAAAACAATCAGGCGGCGGATATCCTCGCCCACATCGGCGTAAAACGCGACGCGGTCCCTCCCAACATATTTCTGGAAAGGCTCTTCAAGCCATCCGTAGCGTGGGAAGGGGACACTAGTAACAACAGTCCGGACACGGCCAAAATACCCGATACCGTACTCTCTGACACAATCGGAAGCTACGCCACCGAAATAACACATTCAACCCATGAAATAATGGCCATTATTGCCCCGTGGATAGAACCATTCCTGGCCTACCTAACTAGACAGGAACTTCCGAAGGACCAAAATGAGGCACGCTGCATAGTGCGACGATCCAAGGCCTACAGGGTCCATGAGGGAGAATTGTACAAAAAAGCGCTACCGCAGTCCTTCAAAGGTGCATCTCCGAAGAGGAAGGGCAGAACCTTTTGGCAGAAATTCACGCCGGACTCGGCGGTCATCATGCCGTAGCCCGGGCTCTTGTAAGCAAGGCCTTCGTACAGGATTCTATTGGCCAACGGCCTAGGCAGATGCACAGGACTTGGTCCAACGTTGCCCCTGTTGCCAGCTCTTTGCAAATCAAAGCCACATGCCACCCACCGCCCTCCAAACAATCCCCATTACATGGCCCTTCACGGTCTGGGGGCTTGACATGGTTGGACCCCTTAAAGGAGGAACCCACAAGAAAAAATACTTATTGGTCATGGTGGATAAATTCACCAAATGGATAGAGGCTAAACCGGTTAAAACAGCCGAATCCGGACCGGTGATAGATTTCATATCCGGGGTTGTACACCGTTACGGCGTCCCCCACAGCATCATCACTGATAACGGCACGAACTTCACGGACGACGAGGTAAAACTCTGGTGCAGCAAAATGGGCATCAAGCTCGATTATGCTTCAGTCTATCACCCACAAACCAACGTACAAGTCGAACGAGCAAATGGTCTTATAATGAGCGGCATTAAACCCAGATTAGTGCGCTCCTTAATGGAGTCTGACACGCACTGGGTAGAGGAGCTCGACTCCGTACTCTGGGGGCTGCAGACCACGCCGAATCGTAGTACCGGATACACACCGTTTTCTATGGTGTACGGTGCAGAGGCAGTCCTGCCCTGTGAAATAATTCATGACTCACCTCGAGTGCGCATGTACGAAGAAAGAGAAGCCGAGCTCGATCGGCAGGACAGTCTGGACACCTTGGAGGAAGAGTGCGACGTAGCCAAAGCCCGTTCTGCATTTTACCAGCAATAGGCTCGCAGATACCAAAGCAGAGAAGTACGGGCCAAAACTTACACCATTGGCGAACTGGTTCTACGGCTACGGGATAAGAAAAAGAACAAGCTCGAGCCCAAATGGGAAGGTCCCTTCATTATCGACCAATTTCTGACCGGTGGAGCATACCGACTGCGGGATGCATCGACTAGTCGACTCGAGCCGAACCCATGGAACGTAGCCAGGCTTCGAAGATTCTACGCCTAGCACCGGACTTTATGTTAGTCCCCTCCCTTTGTCCATTTTCTGCATATGCATCATCTGTTTTGTTTCCCTTTCTTTCTTTTATTTCTCTAGGCCTTCAAGGGTCGCCTTGTGCCTCACTCACACATTATAGATGCGCTAGCCGCACTCTTCATACCTGGGGGCTTCTTTCACAGAAGCTTAAATTATTTACCTACACCTCACGCCCAACACATGTGTTATACTTCCGCATGTAGCTTTTTTCACCATTATATGCATCGATATGACTTAAGTTTTGGCCAAGCTGCGTTGCCTGGCTCTTGTATTTATGCCCTACGTTCCCGTTAATTCGGCTAGGGCATAAGGGGAGCACCTCTGTGATTGTTGCCGCTGGGTCAGCCGGACGTGTACCCCAGACTGGGTGAAGCCGAAAGCTAGCGTTCTTAAGGGAATATTCGGCCGGTGAACAAAAGATGACTTTTATTTATTATCCATATCTTCCCCCAGATGCTTTTTCTGCGCTTCTTGTCACAGTCCAGACATGCACTTTAGGGCACGCTTACCTAGGGAAAGGAACCCTTAACGGAACTATTCTCCAGGAAGATGTTTCTTACTACCCATGTAATATAACATAACTAGTTGGGCACTTATCTGATAAAGCACTAATGACCCCTACGCCTGGTCTCCACGCATGCCCCAGTTCTTACATAACCGAGAGGGTATTCGGATACACTCCGGACCGTCGGGTCCCGAGGTCGAAGCGAAAAGGTCCGCCACGACAAATGATCTACAATCCGGCTAGAAGACATTATACGTGTCACTTTAAAATTACATAGTCAATTTGACTGGTTGAATTCCTCTTCAATACCATCCAATAGGCTGTCTAGTATATAGTCATGTTGGGTATACTTTGCGGCCAATTCTACTTGGCCGTACACTAAGCACACAGGGATCTCCTTCCCATCGGGCCCCACAGGTCCGACTTCGGCCATGTGGTTCAGGTCAGCCTTCATGTACCATGTCTTCACCATTGCCCAGGCTTTCCTAGCGCCCTGACGGCAGGCTGATATCTTCCATATTCAGAAACGCCGACGTGCTCCCTTTTGCTTTTCTGCAAGCTCTCCAAGGCCTTCGGGTATGGAGACGGATGGCCACAAGGCCCGGGCGACACCTTGCATCACCTGCCGAACTCGTTCGTGCAGCTGTGAGAGCTCGGGAAGAAGGTCACCCATTGAACCGGGCATTTCCTCGGCAGGACGACCTGTTAACATACCTACAGACATAACTCTGTCAGCTAGCTTCCTCGCTGAACTCTTTTTCAAAGTTCGTTCAAGCACTTACTAAATATGCCGCGTCAAAGCCGCTGATTTTCCTTAACAGAGTTCGACAGTTGGGCACGAACATCTTGTAGTTCCACGCCCAGCTTGGTGTTGGCATCTAGGAGATCATTTTTCTCCTGCCTCACCCTCATAAGCACGTTCTCACCGGCCTTCAGCTGGCGTAGGAGCTGTTGCTTATCCGGATTTACTCCAGTGTCATCTGCAATTTTATCGTCAGATCTGCATACACGCCACATTCTATATGATACTTATCATTTGAAGGATATGTTACCACAGGGGGTCTCTTTGGGCTCCCCTGCTGCGGCCAATGCGGCCTGAAGTTGGGCTTTGCACTCTTCCAGCTCCTGGGACAGTTGAGTATTCTTTTATGTAAGAACCTGCATATCAAATGATCCTTAAATCAGTTATCCTAAATGTTTCAAGTCTCAGGGGCTACTGATATATAATCACCAAATTTTCTCACCCGTATGTCTTTTACATACTGCTCCGTGGCTCTCGCTAGACCATTTTCAGCGGCACGGATGTGCGCGTCTCCCGAGTTGAAGGCATCTAATGCCTCTTGGGAGAAACAAGCGTCACGAAGAACAGTCCGGTGATGCCTGTGGTTCATGGCACTTTCCACCTCGGAATTAGTGGCGGACAGTTTATCCGCACCCTCTGTCGGAGGAGCACCCGGCGCACTCCTCGTATTCGTTCCCGCCTCCGAATCCGGCCTTGGAGCCTGGCTTGTGGAGGCGCGATTGGTAGCCTCTCCGGGTATAGTCCGACGAGCGTTCTTTTTCCTGAAAAGAAGGCATGGGCGTTAATACGCCTCTGAGAATAATGTCTTGCAATAAAGACGGCAATCCGTACCGCTGTGCCGGTGTCTCAATCCGGACTGTGGGTCTTTTCAGCCTGCCTGGCCTCGCGGCCCCTTGTTGGCCAGTCGCCATAGGCTCGGCCTTCTACCTCGAGGACCTCCCCTGCAAAACACGGCTGTTATATGGCGATCAAAAACACGCAAGGATGGATCCCTTTTTGAAGTGCTGGGACTTCGGTCTTAGTCACCTGTGAGGCTGGAACTAGCCCAGGGTAATCGGCCGTAATGGCCACCAAAGCATTACCATTGCTCGATTGGTAAGACACCCCACCGATCAGCTCCACAGATATGTCCGGATCCTCCTGGGAGGCCGGGTCGAGGGACCGTCCAGGGTCCTCGGGTTGTGGAGGGGGGTTGTTTATCTCCCTTACATCCTGGCGCAGTTCCTGCGTAGAAATCGCTAGACTGAATACTTAGCTATGGAAATACGAAACGGATGGGCGAGAAAAAGTCTCCGCTTACCCAGCTCAGAGGATTGTACATAGAAAATCCACCCTGCGGGTTGACACGAAGGAATTCCTCCTCTTCTCCCTTATACAAAGTGGATAAGTTCTTTATTAGATCAACAACCAATCCCGGCCCTTTACGGCCGTAGCGGGTGGCGTCATCCACCCCGTTGAAATCCCACATGGGGTGGCCTCTATACTAAAGCGGCTGCACCCCCCGTTGGGACCGAGAGGGGAGGCCACCCCTTAGAGCGCGCGATATAAATTTGATCCCATGCTACGCGAGGTTGTAGCCTCCCCACTTAGAGTTTTGCTTAACAAGTGTCGTGGGTGATTCCAGACACCGATGAGTTAAGCTGGTGTGTGCAAGGTTAGGCGTGTTTTCAACTAAAAGGCCGTAGACGGAATTAGTCCCGATGGACTAAAGGAATCCGTTACTCGTGGGTAAAGAGTACACCCTCTGCAGAGATTAAAACCTATTTGAATAGTCGTGTCCATGGTTAAGGATTACAGTCTGGGATGGGTCAAGTGTTGGTCTTAGTGTCGGTCTTCGGAGGTGAAATTGTTAAACCAAACTTGGATACCGACTGGTGACTTGTGAGGACCATGATTATTATTTTGTGATGGACTAACCTGTTGCATTATTGTATTATCGAGTATCCCTGGGATGGTTCTACCTCCTGGATATTCATTGTGATTATTTATTCTCAAGCCCTTTGTGTGGTGTCGCCCAGACGCCCGACTGTGGCATTTATTTTTAAGCCCTTTCTGTGGTGTCGCTTAGACGCCCGACTGTGGCATTTCTTTTTAAGCCCTTTATGTGGTGTCGCTTAGACGCCCGACTGTGGCATTTATTTTTAAGCCCTTTCTATGGTGTCGCTTAGACGCCCGACTGTGGCATTTCTTTTTAAGCCCTTTATGTGGTGTCGCTTAGACGCCCGACTGTGGCATTTCTTTTTAAGCCCTTTATGTGGTGTCGCTTAGACGCCCGACTGTGGCATTTCTTTTTAAGCCCTTTATGTGGTGTCGCTTAGACGCCCGACTGTGGCATTTATTTTTAAGCCCTTTCTGTGGTGTCGCTTAGACGCCCGACTGTGGCATTTCTTTTTAAGCCCTTTATGTGGTGTCGCTTAGACGCCCGACTGTGGCATTTCTTTTTAAGCCCTTTATGTGGTGTCGCTTAGACGCCCGACTGTGGCATTTCTTTTTGCGCCCTTTATGTGGTGTCGCTTAGACGCCTGACTGTGGCATTTCTTTTTAAGCCCTTTATGTGGTGTCGCTCAGACGCTCGACTGTGGCATTTCTTGTTATTTATTTACCTTATAAGCCCTTTATGTGGTGTCGCACAGACGCCCGACTGCGGCATTTTATTTCCACTCCATTATTGCTTGTTCATGCTGCATATAAATAACATGCTTGCAGGCATAATAGATGTTTTATTTATGACTGACGATGTGATCCTTGAATATTTCAGTACATAATTATCAATTATATTATTCCAGTGTTCTTAATGTTTGCGAGTACATTCAAAGTACTCACTGGCTTGTCCCTGGCTATTGTCTTGGCCAGATATTTGCATGGAAAGGAACGTTGCGGTGACAGCCCCGGAAACTAAGCAACGGTGATAGCAGCCTCGCGAAGATAGGAGTTAACCTGGTCAGCTGTTCCCGTGGGAAATGGAGTCCCATACACTGATGATTCACAAACCGCTTCCGCCATCGACCACTAGAAAACCATTTGATGTACTCATAGGCCACAATGGTATTGTACTACACATTTTGTACTTTTGCTTGGAATTTCTGTAACAAGTTGGTGCCTCATCAGCTAACAGTAATCCTGGGGCTGGTGAGCACAACGGCCATTTTTTGGAAATTTATGTCCGGAAAACCCGGTCGCGACAGACTTGGTATCAGAGCCAGGCTGACCATTGGCTAATCCTATCTTAGCCAGGTCAATAAACCTAAGTAAACCAACCCACCAGACCTTAACCAAACCCCAGTCAAGCTTCCCTTGCAAGATAGCCACACCGTGACCCGACACCTTTTTGGCAGTCGGTGCCCAACCTATCCATCTAACCTGTCGCTCATGCACCAATGACCGGATCCTGAATAGTCTTTTCGCAAGCGTGCGAAGGAAGACTTCGTCCCCTTTTTCCTATAAAAAGGGCATGCTAGCCTCAACTCAGCACAGCACAGCCTCTACCCCAAACCAAGCCACAATGCCCGGCCCCGTCGTGCACAATGAGACCACAACAACCAACCTTGGAGGCTTTGTGACCATACTCGCAAACCTCACCCGTCGTGCCTATGCGTTAGAAGAGCCCCCAGAATATGTTGTGTACCAAGGACCGATGAGCGGTGAGAGCCGTCAATTCTGGGCCACTGTGCACATTTATGGTAGGGGACTAGAGCCCGAGCGCCCCTACAGGTTCACCAGAAGGACAACTTCCTTTGAGCCACAAGCCATCCAACTAGCTGCTCGAGAAGCTATAGTTCATCTCTGGCACTTGTCGCCCAGAGTTAACTGTCGCTCGTTCCACTACTACCCCAGACGTGAAGGATATGGTAGACCACCCCAAGTCGCCAACGGAGATCACGAGACAGATCCTGCATTGTTGCACCTAGTGCGCTATGTAAGTGCACTAGAGGAATTGTGCGATCAAATCACGATTGATCTAATCGCAGCTCATGGAGAGCTGGTTCGTCGAGCCTCGGCGAGAGAAGAGAACGAGCCCAACGCCGACAACCCAGTCGTGCTGTTTGGACACCCGATCGAGTCCCTGAGATCTGCCCCAGCCATCGGCCAAGGTGCTGCGATAACCCCATAAGTGCTTCGTCGCATATTGGGAGCACACTCCAACGGGGTTGTGGCCAACAATCCCCGGGATGGTCATCATCGCTACCCCGAGCCTGCAGCCCCTCAGCCCACTCCAGCTAATTCAGACGACGAGACCCGAAGAGAAGCCTCGACATCCACAAGGCACGCCCACTTGGATATAAACGAGGTAGACTAAATCACCCAAATTGTATCGAGTCCCAGTGTACCCTTGCTTTGTAATCATGTCGCCTTGTTTTTAAGCGCCGCCTGTTGTCGTGCCTCTGTTTTAAATAGTAACCTTGCATGGGTATGTCAGCACACAGTTGCATATTTTTCCGGACACAACTACCCAAAAACCTTCCCCGACAACCCCACAGTAACACATCACTATAGTGAAATGTGTGAATCTGTGGCTTGACCCCGACCCTTGGAACAGAGCTAAAAATTTTCCTTACCATTCACCACGGTAAGAATGACCCAGCTCCGGTTCTATAAAGAGGCCACCGCGTGACCTTGCCAAACACTTTTTCATCTTGTGCATCATCCTCACAACCATTTCTTGCCATGTCGAGCCCCAGCATTTACCTAAGAACCCCCGATGCAACCCCGGGTAGTTTTGTCAAATTATTGTGGGATTTTACCTGCAGTACCATGGGCGCTACCCAGCCACCCCAGTACGAGCTGTTCAAATCGAGGATCACCTCTTCCACCTCAAGATATTGGGTAGCAGTGCACATTCCTCCCGTAAACTCAAACCAAGATCCAACGGAGGTCTCCTTCGTGGGGAAATCTATGCCAACCCCACAGATGGCCGTAGAAACTGCTGCATACGAAGCGCTTGCTCGCCTTCGATTCGCGGTACCCTATGCCAGCGAACGAGGGTATTATTACTTTCCAAGCCGTGCAGAACCCGGAGGAGTGACATCTTTTCCTGGTGGACGAATTGAGAGAGACCCAGTCCTGGCCAACCTTGTCCAGTACGTCATCGCTCATGAGCGTTTAACCCAACGTGTGATGGGTTATCTCCAGAGCCTCGCAGATTTAAATCCTCAGATCGCCATCGGCAGGGCACTAAGGCCCGACCAAGAGAGACACGTGCATCGACTGGTCAATCCACTTTCCCCGATAGAAGAAGAGTGTATCCCAGTACCAGAGACGTTTTCTAGGGACCCCGTCCAGTTACCATTTCCATTTTAGACGTCGCTGCGGTGTTGTGACTTATGCGTGATATCCTGAGTTTGTACGACAAGTCAATTATTTGGCTTCTACTAATGTGTGTAGTTTTTGTTGTGGTTTATGCTCCTTTAAATTAATTGTTTTTCCCTCGCAAAATCCTGGAGTGAGATTTCTTTTCCCTGAGTTGCTACATCTGCACCTTCTCACGATGTGGATTAATTAATTTCACACAGCACCATGGCAGCAAACTCACAACCATTACCATTCGAACACATACACTGATTGCAAAACTTTGCAACGGTGTTACATCCGGCTAATCACCCCCTAACAACAGTTAGCACCCGGCACACCCCAGCTACTCCTCGTGATCACCACCACTGCGGAGAGCCAACACCCGAGCAGCAACGTCACGACGATCATCGAGGATCATCGCGCACAGGAGCACGGAGAGCCCCAGCAGTGTCGCCAGCCCTCCGCATATCAGGATCGCAAACCAGTCCGGCATCGCCTCCGCCATTAGAGCCTCACCCGAGCTTCTGTAAGCAGTAATGGAGGAAGGAGGAGGAGGAGAAGTGAGGTCAGGTGTGAGGAAGAAGAGAGGGACACCTCGACCGTTTTTATAGCTCGAGCTCGGTGTACGGTGGGCGAAGTCCACCAACGCCGCTCGTCGCCCGATCGCATGTGTTCGGAGTCGAATCCGCGAGCAATGCCGACAGCACGCTGGCTCGCGAGGTGAGTGCACACTGCCCCGGCAGCTAGCACGCCGCGCACTACCGCGGTACGGCCTAGATGCCCTATGCGCTAGGCGTCGCCGGTAGAGAAAGCGCGGGAGAGAGGGTGAAGAGAGAGCCAGAGGAAGAAGAAGAGGCTGATTGTGGGCCCCGGGTCCACCTGTCGGCCAGAGAGAGCACTGTGCTCTCGGGTACGACCAGCGTATATTTAAATTTACAAATTATTCTAAATTTATATCCAGCGTAGGAATCCCACATTTTTGTCCCGAACCGTAGATTTTTCCATGCAGCACCACTATTCACACTGTGGTTTTACACCACTTATTTCCCTCTCACTGTAGCCACATCTTTGTTGCATAAAATTTTCTTGAAACAGCTTTTGACAAATCTCGAGGACGAGATTTTTCTTAAGGGGGGTAGTGTTGTGACACCACAAAAATTTGGCCTTGTTTTAAATGAATTAAAAAAATTGCCAGGAATTAAAACTTTGGATTTCTGAGCTCCATTTTGATTTTTAAATCATTTCCTTCCCTGTTATGATGAGTTTTTCCCAAAGTGAAATTTTTTCAAATATGTTATTGGAATTGTTTAACCTCTCAAGAAAAACTTTTCTTTTATCAGTATAACTAAATACATAATTAATTTGCTTGACCTTTACTTTCTTGAAAATGGTTTTTCAAGGTTAAATGGCCATATTTGAACTACAACCATTTGATAAATTCACTTAAAATTCCCACAAAAAGTTTTTGAGAGGTCATGTGATGTTATTAAATAACTTTTGTGCAAAAACATCTTTATTTAATGAAATATTTTGAGCTCTACAACAAATTTTCTTCTCTGGTCCAAAATGCAATTTTGCACTACAACTCATTTAAATAATTCTTTCTAGCCTCCACCAAAATTTTGGGATGTTAGTAGTATCATATGATTCAGCTTTATGCAAAAACCCAGTGATGTTATTTGCAAATTTTGAGTGAATCAACCTCATTTTCATTCTGGTCCAACTTGAGGATTTGTACAGCAACTACATCTTAAGTTGCTCCTTTACCCATGATTCCTTTTCCTGCTTGTAGACCACCCTACCAAACCCCTAAGTCCAGGAGCATGCACCCTTTGGATCATTTTTGGTTCATGGAATGATGCCATTTATTTCCTGTCCAGAATTGAAGTGTTGTAAGGCTTGCACTAACAAGTTGCTGCATTTGACCAACTAACCTCACCACCCTCTTGTCCATCCAAAGAGACACTGATCTGGAGTTTTTGACCACTCCAAGACTTGCCTAAGTGCCCTTGGCATTTTGTCAAACACCTTATGGGCATGATCTGTTTTGGCATGAATTTTTCGTTTGCACTATGAACCTGATCCCCTGACTAAACCAGCTTGTCCACTGATCTCCTTGCAAGCCCAAACCTAGACCTGCTAAACCCCAGCTCCAACCGAGCCACTTAGCATCCAATGGCATTCCGTCGAGCACGTTCCGTGCGTGCACTGGACGCGCCCAGAGCGCGCTATTGCACGAGCCACGCCCGAGCCGACACGCTGGCCCCCTGGCTTTGGCCCGCTCTGCAGCGCCACGCCACGCGCTACCCTCCTCGCAGCAACGCGCCAAGCCGCCCTGGCAGCCAACAGCGCCGCCACCAGAGTCCCCTTGGCGGCACGCCACGGCCGCCCGACAACCCCTGCTCATGTCGGCGCCGCCCGAGCCACCCCGGCTCGCCACCTGGCCCCTGGAGCAGTGCGAGCTCATCCGCAAGCGTGTCTGCTAGCCCTCGTCGCCGCCACGTCGCCCTAGCTACAGAGAGGCGGTTCACCGGAGAGCTTATCCACGGCCGCCGCGGAACCGCCTTGCCTCTCCTATTTAAGGACGCCCCGAGACCATTCGAGCACGCAGGCGACCTCAGTCTACCCCCATGGCACCCCCACAGCCCGCAATCGTCGAGGAAACGCCGTCTTCCCCATCTCCGGCAGCCGCACCCGCCGCCACTGCTCCGGCCATTCCAGCGCCACCAAGGCCTCCCCCTCTCCGTTCCCTTCACCAGGAACTTCCCCTTCCTTCCACGGAGCCAACCCCCTGCTCGATTTTGATCGGGAGCCACCGCAGCCCCAAAAGCACTTTGCCACCGAAACTTCCTCCGCCGCGAAGCTCGCCGCCGGCAGCTCACTCCGTCCCCACCGACCCAACGACCACCGGGAGGACCGCCTTGGTCTCGTGGATCCATCCAGACCCTCTGGAACCCGCGGGGAGCCGCCGTTCACCGGCGACGACCGCCGTTGCCCCGCCTCCGTTCGGGCAAAGGAAGAGGAGGGAGAAATAGACCAGTCAAACCTGACCAGTGGGCCAGGCGGGCCCACTGTCAGTGGGACGCACGCCGTCCACGCTGGAGTATGTGAAGGCGTAATCCGCCCAGTACGTTTTCCCCGCTCGGAAAGCGTATTTCCTCCTGAAACGTTTTCTTTTCTGTTATTTTTAAAAAACAGACTTTGACCACAACTCTGACTGCCTGTAACTTTTTAAATACAACTCCAAATGAGTTGATTCTTTTTCCTACCTTCCTCAAATTTGGTCTAGTTTATTTTAAGATTTATTTGAAAATATTCCAAACAACTTTTTTGTACTGTTTTTGAAATGTGTGTTAATTCAAATATATTTTAAAATAGGATTTTGGAGAGAGAGAAGAAACTTTCAAAAGTTTTGGAGAGCACCTCACCCCTCCACAACTTAAAGGCAAGCATTCTGAACCCTGGCATAATGTTTTTGGTGTGTTATTTGACACGTTTATAACACCACCTTATTTCGGAGGACTTGTTATTTCATGTGACATGATCATTTGCATGGAAGCATATTAGTGATTTCCTTGCTGCTGGAAATGAATATGATTGTGATGGTAATCATCCTCATGTGCCTTGCATGCATGCCGGAAGGGAATCCGGGAAAGCCTCGGCCTTGGGTAGGCGCGAGCTTGTCGCCGGCCCCCGTCGGGACGGTTATGTCCGGTATGGCATGGTAAGGTGCATTGAGTGGTGATTTCGTCGGTTGAAATATATTTGATATATATATATGTCATGCAGGGAACTTATAAACCTCCTGAGTCGACTGCAGATTGAGTCTTGTTCCAGTAACCCCCATACTTGCCTCGTACTACCACTCGTCCCTGCCGCAGGTAGGGTACGGTTCAGTAAGTCGTCAACCCCTTTCCAGCACACACCGTACAGAGAGGCCATGGTGGAAGATATTGGTTGTAGACGGTAGGCAGGCCACCTGGTCCGGGGGCATGGGTGTTTCCGGTTGGGACCGAGAGGGGAGGCCACCCCTTAGAGCGCGCAATATAAATTTGATCCCATGCTACGCGAGGTTGTAGCCTCCCCACTTAGAGTTTTGCTTAACAAGTGTCGTGGGTGATTCCAGACACCGATGAGTTAAGCTGGTGTGTGCAAGGTTAGGCGTGTTTTCAACTAAAAGGCCGTAGACGGAATTAGTCCCGATGGACTAAAGGAATCCGTTACTCGTGGGTAAAGAGTACACCCTCTGCAGAGATTAAAACCTATTCGAATAGTTGTGTCCATGGTTAAGGATTGCAGTCTGGGATGGGTCAAGTGTTGGTCTTAGTGTCGGTCTTCGGAGGTGAAATTGTTAAACCAAACTTGGATACCGACTGGTGACTTGTGAGGACCATGATTATTATTTTGTGATGGACTAACCTGTTGCATTATTGTATTATCGAGTATCCCTGGGATGGTTCTACCTCCTGGATATTCATTGTGATTATTTATTCTCAAGCCCTTTGTGTGGTGTCGCCCAGACGCCCGACTGTGGCATTTATTTTTAAGCCCTTTCTGTGGTGTCGCTTAGACGCCCGACTGTGGCATTTCTTTTTAAGCCCTTTATGTGGTGTCGCTTAGACGCCCGACTGTGGCATTTATTTTTAAGCCCTTTCTATGGTGTCGCTTAGACGCCCGACTGTGGCATTTCTTTTTAAGCCCTTTATGTGGTGTCGCTTAGACGCCCGACTGTGGCATTTCTTTTTAAGCCCTTTATGTGGTGTCGCTTAGACGCCCGACTGCGGCATTTCTTTTTAAGCCCTTTATGTGGTGTCGCTTAGACGCCCGACTGTGGCATTTATTTTTAAGCCCTTTCTGTGGTGTCGCTTAGACGCCCGACTGTGGCATTTCTTTTTAAGCCCTTTATGTGGTGTCGCTTAGACGCCCGACTGTGGCATTTCTTTTTAAGCCCTTTATGTGGTGTCGCTTAGACGCCCGACTGTGGCATTTCTTTTTAAGCCCTTTATGTGGTGTCGCTCAGAGGCCCGACTGTGGCATTTCTTGTTATTTATTTACCTTATAAGCCCTTTATGTGGTGTCGCACAGACGCCCGACTGCGGCATTTTATTTCCACTCCATTATTGCTTGTTCATGCTGCATATAAATAACATGCTTGCAGGCATAATAGATGTTTTATTTATGACTGACGATGTGATCCTAGAATATTTCAGTACATAATTATCAATTATATTATTCTAGTGTTCTTAATGTTTGCGAGTACATTCAAAGTACTCACTGGCTTGTCCCTGGCTATTGTCTTGGCCAGATATTTGCATGGAAAGGAACGTTGCGGTGACAGCCCCGGAAACTAAGCAACGGTGATAGCAGCCTCGCGAAGATAGGAGTTAACCTGGTCAGCTGTTCCCGTGGGAAATGGAGTCCCATACACTGATGATTCACAAACCGCTTCCGCCATCAACCACTAGAAAACCATTTGATGTACTCATAGGCCACAATGGTCTTGTACTACACATTTTGTACTTTTTCTTGGAATTTCTGTAACAAGTTGGTGCCTCATCAGCTAACAGTAATCCTAGGGCTGGTGAGCACAACGGCCATTTTCTAGAAATTTATGTCCGGAAAACCTGGTCACGACAGCACGTCTTGTCAAAGCAGAGATCGTGTACCCCCCTTTTATGGGATTCTCATCAATACGGACGTGGGTAATCCAACCGCGCCACTTATCGCGGCGCTTCGGAGGCAAGTGAGTTTTACTAGGCAGGTGGGGACGCACAACCGCATCCGCCCATATAAGGGGATAAGGATCCACCTTTTTACCTACGCCCTCTTCCTCCTTTGCCTATCCATCTCCTGCGCACTCGAGCTCCAGCACCCAAGCCCACACTTCCCACCTCAACCTCCTCCAGCAATGTCCGGAGCGGGAGGCAAGTGGATGGTCTCCACCGTTACGCAGGGCCAAGTTAAAAAGCTAAGGAAGGCCGGATACTTGTCCAAGGACATTGCGCACCGGCTTCCCGAGGAGGGGCAGCTTATCCCCACCCCAAGGCCCCATGAGAGGGTAGTATTCCTTCCCCACTTCCTCCGCGGACTGGGTTTTCCACTTCACCCATTTGTCCGGGAGCTCATGTTCTACTACGGCCTGGATTTCCATGATCTGGCCCCGAACTTCATCCTCAACATCTCGGCGTTTATCGTCGTGTGCGAGGCTTTTCTCCGTGTCCGCCCCCATTTCGGCCTCTGGCTCAAGACCTTCAACGTCAAGCCCAAGGTGGTGCGTAGCAACCAGGCGGAGTGCGGAGGCGCCATGGCGGGCAAGATGGCCAATGTCCTATGGTTCGAGGGCTCTTTTGTGGAGACCCTAAAGGGATGGCAAGCCGGGTGGTTTTATATCACCGAGCCGCGCGATCCGGAATGGACCGCAGCCCCCGAGTTCCGATCCGGACACCCCACGCGGCTTATGTCCTGGAAAGAGACGGGCCTGTCGTGGGGTAACGAAAAAGAGGTGACTGGATTGCAAACATGCATCCAGTCCCTGGTGAACAAGCCAGTCCGGCTTGTCAATGTATCCAGGTTATGCTCGTCCGCCGGATCCTCCCGTGTCAACAACGGGATTTTAATCTGTGGGAGTTCAACCCGGCGCAGCATCAAACCCTCAGCAGGCTCTTCGACACGACGTACGAAGATGCCTGGAGGCTACTATTTAAGAGCGCCGAGGCTCCTGCATCCGCTTCAGAGGACCGCGGATACAGCTCGCAGCGTCATGCTAACGAGGTAAGCCATCTACACCTTTTACAGGATGTTTTAAGCTTTTTCCATAGTTTGACTCTATGCGGGATCTAAACTCCCTTACCTTTGACAGGCATGGCGGGCGATATCCGGACCGATTAACTGTCCGGCTCCGCTGCCCGAAGACCCAGCCCCAGCTCTCCTAACGAAGCTGCTGGTTCCGGCGCCTTATATGGTGCCGGAGAAGAAGGCCAAGAAGAAGAAGACCACGGGGACTCGAAAGAGTGCCCGTAATATGGTGGTGTCGGACTCGTCATCTGAAGAGTCCGAGACGCGCTCCTCCCATGAAAACGAGGAGGAGGAAGAAGAAACCTCTCCCCCTCCAGCGGGGGAAGGAAAGAAAAGGAAGGCCGCCCCAACGGGGGAGGCCGAAGGGTCCATGAAGAAGAAGACCCCTCCGTCGGACTACCTCCCCGACGCCGAAGAGGACGAAGAGGAGTGGCCAGACAGGGCCAAGCGTCCGGCGAAATCGTAAGTTCGGATATCAGAGTAACTCATGACGTTCCTTTGTTGCACAGCTTTCCCTAATGTCGAATATAATTATGCAGCCCGCCCCGGACCGGACTCGACGAGTCGTCGAGCGGCTCCCTGAATTCATCAGACGTGAACTCAGTTCCGCCCGTTGTCTCCCCCCGCACCGCGGACGATGCCGAAGTGGCGTCGCGACAAGCTCTACGGCAGGAGGAGGTGGTCCCGGAGGAGCCGCAAGGCAACCTCCCGGACTCCAGGAGTGAAGGGGACAAGGCCCCCCAGGGCTCCAAGTCCGGCTTAGAGTCAGACACCGCACCGGAATCTACAACAGTTCCGGTCTGCGGTAGGCGAACTCCTTCCAAGAGGAGTAAGCCTTCTGAGCCTGCAGCCTCCGTCCAACCGGAGGTGCCGGACAATCTGCTGGAGGTGCTTGACGGCACCTCCATCGACGAGGAGCACCGTACTATTATGAGTACGGTGATCCAGAAGGTTCAGTCCGCCAAGAGCGGACTGAGTGAAGCTTGCGCTAGCCTTCTAACAGGCTTCGAGGTAAGTAAAAAATATGTAAAAATATAACCACATAGACAGTAGCCCCTGATGCTCTGTTTGGCGTTCGGAAAGAAAAGCCGAATAGAGGATCTATTAAATTCCGCAGGAGTCTAACAACAAAGAGTCAATATGCGTATGCAGGCTTTGCTGCTAGCCACCGCCGCACTGACTACAGAGGTGGGTGCCCTGAAACAGGGCCTTGAGCAGACCGAGCAAGAGCTCGGCCTTGCCAAACGGCAGCTCAAAGAGAAAGAAGGTAAGAAATACCTTACAGAAAAAGTGCCTATAGAAAGGCTTGATTGCAAAAAATAACAGGATTGTACTGCTTATTGTAGGGGCCACGACCGAGGTGGCGACCCTCAAGCAGGCGTTGTCCGAGGCTGAAAAGAAAATGGCCGCGGAGTGCTCCGAGCGAGAGAAACTTGAGGGCTAGGTTGGCGAGGTGCAGCAGGAGCTTCAGGCTCTCATGAAAAAACATGAGTTTGGAGCTTGAGTCCAAGACGCAAGCGTCCGAGCTCGCGGCGGCCCTTGAGACTGCCAAGTCCGCCAAGGCCGAAGCCCAAAAGGCCCTCCAAGAGTTGGAGGATATGAAAAAGATAGCGGCGGGTAAGGCATTCTTTATGCAAAGCAGAAGTATAAAAGTAAAGTACTTGTTACTTACCCGAATCCGGAGCTCTCCACGGGCATTCGCAGATCTTCCCCGCAGCGTATCCGACGCCGCCGCATTCTACCAAGCCGAAGAGGGTAGCTCGACAGAGAAGGTGTTCTGGTCTCAGTATGCTGAGGCCGGACACCCTGTGCCCTTAAGCGACCAGCTGAAATAGCTGGTCGAGCTCCACAAGGTGGCCGAACAAGCCATGAAGGGCTTCATAGTTTGGCTGTGGCCCGGAGAGGCCCTGCCTGGGAGCTACTTCGGACTGGTGTGGCGACTGGTGGAGGCCTGTCCAAGGCTCGAGGTCATCAAGCGCTCCGTCTGCATCGAAGGTGCCCATAGGGCCCTTGCCCGTGCAAAGGTGCACTGGGGTAAGCTGGACGGTGAGAAGCTTGTGAGGGACGGGCCGCCGCCGGGGAAGGAGCATCGCAAGCCTGAGAACTACTATAAGGATGTTCTTGCGGGTGCCCGCCTAGTGGCGGATGAATGTATCAAAGATGTAATTTTTGAATGAACTCGCTTGTGTTTATCCTATGCGCTGAAAACTTGTTCATATGTGCTAAGCAATGCTTATTGAATTTAAAATATTACTTTATGTGCGGCCCTTTATCAAAAATTGAGAGATGGCCAGTCGTCGGCTTCTGCCCCCGTGCCACTAGTGCTGGGGTGTTCGGGATAAACCTGAGCACTCTTTTTCCCATAGTTGGGTCCTTCGAGGGAGGCGCTCAGCACAATGAACCAGGCAATTGGACTATAATGCTTGAACACTCTCACTTAGCCATAGAACTCTATAATTTTAAATTTCGGCGAAGCCCCTAGTTCGGAAGACCGACTTCAGGGCGCTATCCACGCCTTGGCCGGACGGAGCCAGCTCCTCGCTCGAAGCGGCATAAGCCTTTAGGGACTCGAAAAACCTCTCGAACAGCGACCGGTGTCTCGCCACATCATGATAGTCAGTTTTAGCTTTCTCCACTGAGGTGCTTAGCCCAGCTCAACCGGGGCACAATCGCAGTGGTTCTCCTAGTGCTACCTTAGCCAATATAGCGAAACGTAAGGCACCAAAACATAGGAGCCGGGCAAACCCAACTATTGACCCAAATCATGATTCGGAGCCGATGCATATAGTGCTATAAGTTCGGGGTGCCGAACTTGTGAAAGTGTACGGACTTCTCATGTCATATTAATGGGTACTAAAGCCCCTGGCGTATTTTGTCGTACCACAGTGTATGGGTGCAACATGCCATAAACATATATATGAAAAGATGATAATGCAAAAAATAGACAGAAAGCTATGCATTGTTTATAGAGAGGCTATTTATCAAAGCCGAATGATATAAATAGTGCGGTAAGCAAAAGATATTGGACTATTTGGTATGTCCCGACCAGGGGCAGGCCGTGGAATTGTATTTAAAACAGGTATACCGCTCGTAACAGAGACCACCTGGGAGTTCCATAATGCGGCATGGCTTGTCTACCTCCCTGGATCTTGCATCGTTTGTGCGGCAGTCGAATTGCCGAATAGGTCGTCCGAAGTATGGAGTCCTGAAAGTAAGAAAAAATTTAAAAAAAAAGAATCCGGCAGCCTCTTATACATTTTAAGCCGTATTTTGGGCATGCCGTTATTGTGCCCCTTCCCCTGTGCCCATGGTATTTCAAGGGCGTAGTTATGTACGCGAGGTACTAGTTTCGCTATGTCACGAGAGCTGGGGTTGGGGCCGCATTGCTACGCTTGCTCATAGTGTGCCAGGCGGTTCTGCTGTGGGTTACTCCGGGTGCGCTTGGTAGTGTCTGGCTTTTTAACGGCCGGACTGGAGAATTGCCTAAGAAGGCTACTTTGCACTTCCGCTGCGAGAGCCGCCGTGTGCTCCTCCGTACAGAGGGAGCGTTCGGTGTTTCCGTTGACCGTGATTACTCCTCGAGGGCCTGGCATCTTGAGCTTGAGATATGCGTAGTGCGGCACCGCATTGAACTTTGCGAATGCGGTTCGTCCGAGGAGGGCGTGATAGCCACTGCGAAACGGGACTATATCGAAGATTAACTCTTTGCTTCGGAAGTTGTCCGGGGATCCGAAGACCACGTCAAGTGTTACTGAGCCTGTACAGTTGGCTTCTACACCTGGTATAACGCCTTTAAAGGTCGTTTTTGTGGGCTTAATCCTTGAGGGATCTATGCCCATTTTCCGCACTGTATCCTGATAAAGCAGGTTCAGGTTGCTGTCGCCGTCCATGAGGACTCTTGTGAGACGAAATTTGTCGATGATTGCGTCGAGAACCAATGCGGCGAAGCCACCATGAAGGATGCTAGTGGGATGGTCCCTTCGATCAAAAGTGATCGGGCAGGAGGACCATGGGTTGAGCTTCGGGGCGACTGGCTCCATCGCGTATACGTCCCGTAGCGCATGCTTCCGCTCCCTCTTGGGAATGTGGGTTGCGTATATCATGTTCATCGTCCACACTTGTGGGGGAAAACCCTTCTGTCCATTGTTGTTCGGCGGCTTGGGCTCCTCCTCATCGTCGCTGTGCAGCCCCTTGTCTTTGTTTTCGGCTTGTAACTTGCCTGCCTGCTTGAACACCCAACAATCTCTGTTAGTGTGATTGGCTGGCCTTTCGGGGGTGCCATGTATCTAGCACAAGTGGTCGAGTATTCCGTCCAAACTGGACGGGCCCTGAGTATTCTTTTTGAATGGCTTTTTCCGCTGACCGGATTTATATCCTTTGAATCCGGCATTGACTGTCGTGTCTTCATTGCTGTCGCTGCTAACGCGGCGTTTTTGCTTATTCCGACGTGTCCTGCCACTTTTGTCCTTGGTGTCCGAATTACAAGGGTTCTTTGATAAGTTGTTACTGCGAGCTAGCGAGCTATCTTCTCCCGCACAAAAGCGGGTCATGAGTGTCGTGAGGGCTGCCATAGATTTCGGCTTTTCCTGTCCCAGGTGCCGGGCAAGCCACTCGTCGCGGATGTTATGCTTGAAGGCTGCTAGGGCCTCTGCATCCGGACAGTCGACTATCTGGTTTTTCTTCGTTAGGAACCATGTCCAGAATTGTCTGGCCGATTCCTCTGGCTACTGAATTATGTGGCTTAAGTCGTCGGCATCCGGTGGTCGCACGTAAGTGCCCTGGAAGTTGTCGACGAATGTGGCTTCCAGGTCCTCCCAAGAACCGATTGATTCTGCTGGCAAGCTGTTAAGCCAATGCTGGGCCAGTCCTTTAAGTTTGAGCGGGAGGTATTTGATGGCGTGTAGATCATTGCCGCGTGCCATGTGGATGTGAAGGAGATAATCCTCGATCCATACCGCCGGATCTGTTGTGCCATCGTATGATTCGATGTTTACGGGTTTGAAACCCTCTGGGATTTTATGCTCCATTACTTCATTCGTGAAGCATAGCGGGTGTGCGGCGCCTCTGTACTGGGCTATATCACGACGTAGCTCGGAAGAGCTATGTCTGTTGTGTTCGGCCCGGCCGGATTTGTTGTATCCGGAGTGAAGATCATCGTCACGTGCCGTAGGGTGCCTGCGCGATCCGTAGATCGATCTTGTTTGTCTTGCCTTGTCCTCCAGTATGTCTTGCAGGTCTGGCGCATTTTCCCGTGCCTTAGTTGAGTGGCGTCGGGGCATGGCTTGGGTGGAGGGTCGAGAGACCTCTCTGTCGCGGCCGCGAGGTGGCCGGTCTGCCTCCTCTGATCGGGGTAGCGGCCTGCGCTTTGGGTAACTCTTGGAGGGGCGTTCGAGTTCATACTCTTCGGCCGCAAGGACTTCAGTCCATCTGTCAGCTAGCAAATCTTGGGCAGCTCTAAGCTGCTGCTGCTTTTTCTTGAGGCTGCTTGCCATGGCTAAAAGCCTGCATCTAAAACGCTCTTGTTCGGCGGGGTCTGATGGTATGACGAATTCGTCGTCATCGAGGCTTGCCTCATTTTCGGAGGGAGGCATATAGTTATCATCCTCAACCTCTTGGTCTGCCGCTCTCTCATGAGGGCTGGCTTCTCCATCTTCTTGTGCCGAATCTTGCTGAGGTGGGTGTTCTTCGGCACTGTCCGAGGTAGTATTATCTCCCGTGCCGGAATCACCGTTTTTGCTTTGGCGGGATTTATAGCGGCGCCGCTGACGCCGGCGCTTTGGTTGTTTCTTGGGGGTGTCCTCCCCCACTGTTCCATCGCCATCTCCATCCTTCGGAGTATCCACCATATATATGTCATATGACGAGGTGGCCTTCCAGCGCCCTACAGGTGCTGGTTCCTGTTCGTCTCCTACATCATCGTCCATACCGTCGATGTCTTCGGAGCCGAAATCAAGCATGTCGGTTAAATCGTCGACAGTGGCTACAAAGTGGGTGGTGGGTGGGATTTGGATTTCTTCATCGCTCGTATCCCATCCTCGCTGACCGTAATCCGGCCAGGGCTCTCCCGATAAAGAGAGAGACTTAAGAGAATTCAGGATGACGCCAAAAGGCGAGTGCTAAAAGATGTCTGCGGCAGTGAACTCCATTATCGGCGCCCAATCGGATTCGATTGGCAGGGGCGCGGGGGGTTCGGAGTCCGGGGAGGAGTCCGGATCCTCGGAGTCACGGATCATGCAGAGTGCGGGGCTAGTGTTCGGATCGATCGCCTTTAAGATCGCAGCCCACAAGGTGGCGTCCACTGCTCGTCCTCGATTGGCACAATAGGCTCCGAGTTAGAGGTTGGAACCGATGCGTGTGCGGCCTCCAGGACACTACCCGGAGGCAGAGCTAGATCATGCCCCTCGAGATAGTGTGGCGCGCTTGGCCGTGGCTCGAACCCATCGTAGATCAAGTCTCCGCGGATGTCAGCCATGTAGTTTAAGCTTCCAAACCTAACTTGATGGCCAAGGGCGTAGCTTTCGATATGCTCCAAGTGGCCAAGAGAATTGGCCCGCAGAGCGAAGCCGCCGAAGACGAAGATCTGTCCGGGGAGAAAAGTCTCACCCTGGACCGCATCGTTGTTGATGATCAAAGGAGCCATCGGGCCTAAAGGCGACGACACAGAGGAACTCTCAAGGAAAGCACCAATGTCGGTGTCAAAACCGGCGGATCTCGGGTAGGGGGTCCCGAACTGTGCGTCTAGGCCGGATGGTAATAGGAGGCAGGGAACACGATGTTTTACCCAGGTTCGAGCCCTCTTGATGGAGGTAAAACCCTACTTCCTGCTTGATTAATGTTGATGATATGGGTAGTACAAGAGTAGATCTACCACGAGATCAAGGAGGCTAAACCCTAGAAGCTAGCCTATGGTATGATTGTTGTCTATGGAGTTGATGAAGTTGTCCTACGGACTAAAACCCTCCAGTTTATATAGACACCGGATAGGGTTAGGGTTACGTAGAGTCGGTTACAATGGTAGGAGATCTTGAATATCCGCATCACCAAGCTTGCCTTCCACGCCAAGGAAAGTCCCATCCGGACATGGGACGTAGTCTTCAATCTTGTATCTTCATAGTCCAGGAGTCCGGCTGAATGTATGGTCCGGCTATCCGAACACCCCCTAATCCAGGACTCCCTCACCGGCCCTCCTCCTCCCCTAATTTATATACGGGGGAGGGGGCACCCCATAGACACACAAGTTCATTGTTTAGCCGTCTGCGGTGCCCCCTCCACAGAATTCCACCTCGGTCATATTGTCGTAGTGCTTAGGCGAAGCCCTGCATCGGTAACTTCATCATCACTGTCACCACGCCGTCGTGCTAATGAAACTCTCCCTCTGCCTCAGCTGGATCTAGAGTTCGAGGGACGTCACCGAGCTGAACGTGTGCAGATCCCGGAGGTGTTGTGTGTTTGGTACTTGATCGGTTGGATCGCGAAGATGTTCGACTACATCAACCTCGTTACTAAACGCTTCCGCTTTCGGTCTACGAGGGTATGTGGACACACTCTCCACTCTTGTTGCTATGCTTCTCCTAGATAGATCTTGCATGATCATAGGAAATTTTTTGAAATACTATGTTCACCAACACGTTAATACTTAATACTATAGCCAGCTGCTGGCTATATGATATTGCCATGTCATAGTGGAGCCATCACTTGTAGCCACTCATACAATAAGGTTAGCTATAAGGTTGGCTATAAGAGTACTACTTTTTCTCATTCTCTCTCTCTCTCTTTCTCAATATTTATTGTATATCGGCCTAGGAATCCGTATATAGCTAGGCTCTTGCATGAGAGCCCACTCCTCTTTTTCACTTGCTCTAAGATGACTTATACACCTAGACGGAGGGAGTAGTCTCAAGTCATTGGATGCATACGCACCCCACGTCTTGTATTGGGTGATTTCTTTTTTCGTGGCAAAAAATAGGGAACGAGGTGGGTAGTTAATGCACAACGCCTAAAAGTTTTGGGATTACTATTTGGTTTTCGTAATGTGACTGATGCACTAGTACGGAGGGAGTGCAATAGTAGTCTTTGATAGCATGTTTTTGTTGGTAGCTTACAAAGCTGAGCGCTCGGTGAGTACAATAGTAGTTTGATTGATGAGAATTCAGATTTGAGCCATCTACCAGAAGGAATAAAACAATACACCATGTATTTATTTACAGAGGGAGTAGTACATTTTTTGTTACATGCATTACTAGATATTGCTAGACTAAATCCAGATGAACGTGGTAGTACTACTAAATCCAGACGATGATGCTAGTACTAGTAGTAGTAGGAGTACAACCAATGTATTAGCACTGTGCTACCCGTTTGTCAAATTATTACGTGATGCTCCTCGCAGTGAAGTGACAAGACCCATCTGCGATGTAATACTATGACATGTGATGTATTCTTGGTATTTCATCGTCGAGTGTGCATGTCAGCTATTGATCTAAGGCCTGACATAGAAAGCGCAGAGAATCGGGCCCCTATCAGGGACCGGGTCATGACACCATTAAACCTAAAGGGAAAAAGTTCACCCCAAATTTTGAAGGGTGGAATTTCAAATCACAATATTTAATCAACAAATTCTGAATGAGAGATGGTTTCTGCTGGACACATAAAACTCGCTCCTGGTTGATGTTGATGTGGGGAGGAACGGAGGAGTGTCCGGTGTAGCAACTGTGGTTGGCTCATCGGTGTGGCAATGGCAGGCGGCGGCCGACTCGTTGGCGCAGCAATGGCGGGCGATAGCTTGCTCATTGGCACGGCAAGGGCGGGCAACCGCGAGGCAGGAGGCCAACGGGATCCTGAATATGGGATGAGATAGACCACTCTGCTGGATCTAACCACCCTTGCCCGAGCAGCCATCGGTGGCACTGGTGGCGGCGACGGTGATGGGATCAGGAGGATGTAAGAGTCGGCAAAAAGAAATAAGCCTTGACTATTTTTTTACAGGAAGCAACCTAATCCAAAATACACTGTTGTGGGTGTTGAAGGAAATATGCCCTAGAGGCAATAATAAAATTATTACTTATTTCCTTATATCATGATAAATGTTTATTATTCATGCTAGAATTGTATTAACCGGAAACATGATACATGTGTGAATACATAGACAAACAGAGTGCCACTAGTATGCCTCTACTTGACTAGCTCGTTGATCCAAGATGGTTATGTTTCCTAGCCATAGACAAAGAGTTGTCATTTGATTAACGGGATCACATCATTAGGATCATGATGTGATTGACTTGACCCATTCCGTTAGCTTAGCACTTGATCGTTTAGTTTGTTGCTATTTCTTTCTTCATGACTTATACATGTTCCTATGACTATGATATTATGCAACTCCCGTTTACCGGAGGAACACTTTGTGTGCTACCAAACATCACAACGTAACTAGGTGATTATAAAGGTGCTTTACAGGTGTCTCCGAAGGTACTTGTTGGGTTGGCGTATTTTGATATTAGGATTGGTCACTCCGATTGTCGGAGAGGTATCTCTAGGCCCACTCAGTAATGCACTTCACTATAAGCCTTGCAAGCATTGTAACTAATGAGTTAGTTGCGGGATGATGTATTACGGAATGAGTAAAGAGACTTGCCGGTAACGACATTGAACTAGGTATTGAGATACTGACGATCGAATCTCGGGCAAGTAACATACCGATGACAAAGGGAACAACGTATGTTGTTATGCGGTTTGACCGATAAGGATCTTCGTAGAATATGTAGGAGCCAATATGAGCATCCAGGTTCCGCTATTGGTTATTGATCGGAGACGTGTCTCGGTCATGTCTACATAGTTCTCGAACCCGTAGGGTCCGCACGCTTAAAATTCGGTGATGATCAGTATTATGATTTTTTGCGTTTTGATGTATCGAAGGTAGTTTGGAGTCCCGTATGAGATCGGGGACATGACGAGGAGTCTCAAAATGGTCGAGACGCAAAGATTGATATATCGGAAGACTATATTCGGACATCGGAAAGGTTCCGAGTGATTCGGGTATTTTTTTGGAGTACCGGAGAGTTAGGGGAATTCGCCGGGGAGTAGATGGGCCTTATTGGGCTTTAGGGGAAAGAGAGAGGAGAGGTTGCGCGCGCCCCCAAGGCCTAGTCTGAATTGTACTAGGGGGAGGGGCGGCGCCCCCTCCTTCCTTCTCTTCTCTTTTGCCTTTCCTTCTCTCCTACTCCTACTACTTGGAAGGGCTCCTAGTTCTACTAGGAAAGGGGGAATCCTACTCCCGGTGAGAGTAGGACTCCCCTAGGGTGCACCATAGAGAGGGCCGGCCCTCTCCCTCATCCACTCCCTTATATACGGGGAGAGGGGCACCCCTTGGAGACACAACAATTGATCCCTAGGATCTCTTAGCCGCGTGCGGTGGCCCCCTCCACCATAATCTACCTCGGTCATATCGTAGCGGTGCTTAAGCGAAGCCCTGCGTCGGTAGAACGTCATCACTGTCACCATGCCGTCGTGCTGACAGAACTCTCCCTCAAAGCTTGGCTGGATCAGAGTTTGAGGGAAGCCATCGAGTTGAACGTGTGCAGAACTCGGAGCTGCCGTAGGTTCGGTGCTTGATCGGTCGGATCGTGAAGACGTACAACTACATCAACCGCGTTGTGCTAACGCTTCTGCTTTTGGTCTACGAGGGTACATGGACACACTCTTCCCTCTCGTTGCTATGCATCACTACGATCTTGCGTGTGCGTAGGAAATTTTTTGAAATTACTACGTTCCCCAATAGTGGTATCAGAGCCTGGTTTTATGCGTTGATGTTATATGCATGAGTAGAACACAAGTGAGTTGTAGGCGATACAAGTCATACTGCTTACCAGCATGTCATACTTTGGTTCAGCGGTATTGTTGGATGAAGCGGCCTGGACTGACATTACGCGTACGCTTACGCGAGACTGGTTCTACCGACGTGCTTTGCACACAGGTGGCTGGCAGGTGTCAGTTTCTCCAACTTAAGTTGAACCGAGTGTGGCTACGCCCGGTCCTTGAGAAGGTTAAAACAGCACTAACTTGACAAACTATCGTTGTGGTTTTGATGCATAGGTAAGAACGGTTCTTGCTCAGCCCGTAGCAGCCACGTAAAACTTGCAACAACAAAGTAGAGGACGTCTAACTTGTTTTTGCAGGGCATGTTGTGATGTGATATGGTCAAGACATGATGCTATATTTATTGTATGAGATGATCATGTTTTGTAGCGGAGTTATCGGCAACTGGCAGGAGCCATATGGTTGTCGCTTTACTGTATGCAATGCAATCGCCCTGTAATTGCTCTACTTGATCACTAAGGGGTAGCGATAGACGTAGAAGCAACAGTTGGCGAGACGACAACGATGCAACGATGGAGATCAAGGTGTCGCGCCGGTGACGATGGTGATCATGACGGTCCTTCGAAGATGGAGATCACAAGCACAAGATGATGATGGCCATATCATATCACTTATATTGATTGCATGTGATGTTTATCTTTTATGCATCTTATTTTGCTTTGATTGACGGTAGCATTATAATATGATCTCTCACTAAATTTAAAGATAAAAGTGTTCTCCCTGAGTATGCACCGTTGCCAAAGTTCGTCGTGCCCAGACACCACGTGATGATCGGGTGTGATAAGCTCTACGTCCATCTACAACGGGTGCAAGCCAGTTTTGCACACGCAGAATACTCGGGTTAAACTTGACGATCCTAGCATATGTAGATATGGCCTCGGAACACTGAGACCGAAAGGTCGAGCGTGAATCATATAGTACATATGATCAACATAGTGGTGTTCACCATTGAAAACTACTACATTTCACGTGATGATTGGTTATGGTTTAGTTGATTTGAATCATGTGATAACTTAGATGATTAGAGGGATGTCTATCTAAGTGGGAGTTCTTAATTAATTTGATTAATTGAACTTTAATTTATCATGAACTTAGTCCTGGTAGTATTAGCATATCTATGTTGTAGATCAATAGCTCGCGTTTAGCTCCCCTATTTTATTTTTGATATGTTCCTAGAGAAAACTAAGTTGAAAGATGTTAGTAGCAATGATGCGGATTGGATCCGTGATCTGAGGATTATCCTCATTGCCGCATAGAAGAATTATGTCCTTGATGCACCGCTAGGTGACGGACCTATTGCAGGAGCAGATGCAGACGTTATGAATGTTTAGCTAAGCTCAATATGATGACTGACGGAGTCCTGGATTAGGGGGTCCTCGGACAGCCGGACTATATCCTTTGGCCGGACTGTTGGACTATGAAGATACGAGATTGAAGACTTCGTCCTATGTCCGGGTGGGACTCTCCTTTGCGTGGAAGGCAAGCTTGGCAATTCGGATATGTAGATCTCCTCCCTTGTAACCGACTCTGTGTAACCCTAGCCCCCTCCGGTGTCTATATAAACCGGAGGGTTTAGTCCGTAGGACAATAACAATCATAATCATAGGCTAGCTTCTAGGGTTTAGCCTCTATGATCTCGTGGTAGATCAACTCTTGTAATACTCATATCATCAAGATCAATCAAGCAGGAAGTAGGGTATTACCTCCATCGAGAGGGCCCGGACCTGGGTAAACATGATGGAAATATGCCCTAGAGGCAATAATAAAGTTATTATTTATTTCCTTATTTCATGATAAATGTTTATTATTCATGCAAGAATTGTATTAATCGGAAACATAATACATGTGTGAATACATAGACAAACAGAGTGTCACTAGTATGCCTCTACTTGACTAGCTCATTAATCAAAGATGGTTATGTTTCCTAACCATAGACAAAGAGTTGTTATTTGATTAACGGGATCACATCATTAGGAGAATGATGTGATTGACTTGACCCATTCCGTTAGCTTAGCACTCGATCGTTTAGTATGTTGCTATTGCTTTCTTCATGACTTATACATGTTCCTATGACTATGAGATTATGCAACTCCCGTTTACCGGAGGAACACTTTGTGTGCTACCAAACGTCACAACGTAACTGGGTGATTATAAAGGAGCTCTACAGGTGTCTCCGAAGGTACATGTTGGGTTGGCGTATTTCGAGATTAGGATTTGTCACTCCGATTGTGGGAGAGGTATCTCTGGGCCATCTCGATAATGCACATCACATAAGCCTTGCAAGCATTGCAACTAATGAGTTAGTTGCGAGATGATGTATTACGGAATGAGTAAAGAGACTTGCCGGTAATGAGATTGAACTAGGTATTGAGATACCGACGATCGAATCTTGGGCAAGTAACATACCGATGACAAAGGGAACAACGTATTGTTATGCGGTCTGACCGATAAAGATCTTCGTAGAATATGTAGGAGCCAATATGAGCATCCAGGTTCCTCTATTGGTTATTGACCGGAGACGTGTCTCGGTCATGTCTACATTGTTCTAGAACCCGTAGGGTCCGCACGCTTAAGGTTTCGATGACAGTTATATTATGAGTTTATGAGTTTTGATGTACGGAAGGAGTTCGGAGTCCCGGATGAGAACGGGGACATGACGAGGAGTCTCGAAATGGTCGAGACATAAAGATCAATATATTGGACGACTATATTCGGACATCGGAAAGGTTTCGAGTGGTTCGGGTATTTTTCAGAGTACCGGGGAGTTACGGGAATACGGGAGAAGAAGTATATGGGCCTTATTGGGCTTTAGGGGAGAGGGAGAGGCAGGCCATGCGCCCCCCAAGGCCTAGTCCGAATTGGACTAGGGGGAGGGGCTGCGCCCCCTCCTTCCTTCTCTTCCCCTTCCTTGTCTCCTACTCCTAATACATGGAAGGACTCCTAGTTGGACTAGGAAAGGGGGAATCCTACTCCCGGTGGGAGTAGGACTCCCCTAGGGCGCGCCATAGAGAGGGCCGGCCCTCCCCTCCTCCACTCCTTTATATACGGGGGCAGGGGGCACCCCATAGACACACAAGTTGATCCTCGTGATCGTTTTCTTAGCCGTGTGCGGTGCCCCCTTCCACGATACTCCTCGATAATATTGTAGTGGTGCTTAGGCGAAGCCCTGCGATAGTTGAACATCAAGATCGTCACCACGCCATCGTGCTGACGGAACTCTTCCCCGACACTTTGCTGGATCGGAGTCCGGGGATCGTCATCGAGCTGAACGTTTGCTAAAACTCGGAGGTGCCGTAGTTTCGATGCTTGATCGGTCGGGCTGTGAAGACGTACGACTACATCAAGCGCGTTGTGCTAACGCTTCCGCTGTCGGTCTACAAGGGTACGTAGATCACACTCTCCCCTCTCGTTGCTATGCATCATCATGATCTTGCGTGTGCGTAGGAAAAATTTCGAAATTACTACGTTCCCCAACAGTGGCATCCGAGCCCAGGTTTTATGTGTTGATGTTATATGCACGAGTAGAACACAAGTGAGTTGTGGGCGATATAAGTCATACTGCTTACCAGCATGTCATACTTTGGTTCGGCGGTATTGTTGGATGAAGTGGCCCGGACCGACATTACGCGTACGCTTACGCGAGACTGGTTCTACCGACGTGCTTTGCACACAGGTGGCTGGCGGGTGTCAGTTTCTCCAACTTTTGTTGAACCGCGTGTGGCTATGCCCGGTCCTTGCGAAGGTTAAAACAGCACCAACTTGACAAACTATCATTATGGTTTTTGATGCGTAGGTAAGAACGGTTCTTGCTAAGCCCGTAGCAGCCACATAAAACTTGCAACAACAAAGTAGAGGACGTCTAACTTGTTTTTGCAGGGCATGTTGTGATGTGATATGGTCAAGACGTGATGAGATATAAGTTTTTGTATGAGATGATCATGTTTTGTTGAAGTTACCGGCAACTGGCAAAATCCTTATGGTTGTCTCTCTATTGCATAAGATGCAAGCGTCCAATAATTGGTTTACTTTATCGCTATGCGATAGCAATAGTTGCAAAAGCAATTGTTGGCGAGACGACCACGTGAGCACACATTGATATAGATCAAGATGATGGAGATCATGGTGTCATGCCGGTGACGATAGAGATCATGACAGTACTTTGGAGATGGAAATCAAAGGCGCAAGATGATGATGGCCATATCATGCCACATATTTTGATTGCATATGATGTTTATCTTTTATACATCTTATTTTGCTTAGTTTGACGGTAGCATTTTAAGATGATCTCTCACTAATTATCAAGAAGTGTTCTCCCTAAGTATGCACCGTTGCGAAACTTCTTCGTGCTGAGACACCACGTGATGATCGGGTGTGATAGGCTCTACGTTCAAATACAACGGGTGCAAACAGTGGCACACGCGGAATACTCAGGTTATACTTGACGAGCTAAGCATATACAGATGTGGCCTCGGAACACGGAGACCGAAAGGTCGAGCGTGAATCATATAGTAGATATGATCAACATAGTGATGTTCACCAATGAAACTGCTCCACCTCATGTGATGATCGGACATGGTTTAGTTGATTTGGATCACGTGATCACTTAGAGGATTAGAGGGATGTCTATCTAAGTGGGAGTTCTCAAGTAATATGATTAATTGAACTTTAATTTATCATGAACTTAGTCCTGGTAGTATTAGCATATCTATGTTGTAGATCAATAGCTTGCATTTAGCTCCCCTGTTTTATTTTTGATATGTTCCTAGAGAAAACTAAGTTGAAAGATGTTAGTAGCAATGATGCGGATTGGATCCGTGATCTGAGGTTTATCCTCATTGCTGCACAGAAGAATTATGTCCTTCATGCACCGCTAGGTGACAGGCCTATTACAGGAGCAGATGCAGACATTATGAACGTTTGGCTAGCTCAATATGATGACTACTTGATAGTTTAGTGCACCATGCTTAATGGCTTAGAATCGGGACTTCAAAGACGTTTTGAACGTCATGGAACATATGAGATGTTCCAGGAGTTGAAGTTAATATTTCAAGCAAATACCCGAGTTGAGAGATAAGAAGTCTCCAACAAGTTCTATAGATAAAAGATGGAGGAGAATCGCTCAACTAGTGAGCATGTGCTCAGATTGTCTGGGTACTACAATCGCTTGAATCAAGTGGGAGTTAATCTTCCAGATAAGATAGTGATTGACAGAATTCTCTAGTCACCATCACCAAGTTAGTAGAACTTCGTGATGAACTATAATATGCAAGGGATAACGGAAACAACTCCCAAGCTCTTCGTGATGCTAAAATCAACGAAGGTAGAAATCAAGAAAAACATCAAGTGTTGATGGTTGACAAGACCACTAGTTTCAAGAAAAGGGCAAAGGGAAGAAGGGGAACTTCAAGAAGAACGGCAAGCAAGTTGCTGCTCAAGTGAAGAAGCCCAAGTCTGATCCTAAGCCTGAGACTAAGTGCTTCTACTGCAAAGGGACTGGTCACTGGAAGTGGTACTGCCCCAAGTATTTGGCGGATAAGAAGGATGGCAAGGTAAACAAAGGTATATTGGATATACGTGTTATTGATGACTACTTTACTAGTGTTTATAGCAACCCCTCGGCATTTGATACTGGTTCAGTTGCTAAGAGTAGTAACTCAAAAGGGGAGTTGCAGAATAAACAGAAACTAGTAAAGGGTGAGGTGACAATGTGTGTTGGAAGTAGTTCCAAGATTGATATGATCATCATCGCACACTCCCTATACTTTCGGGATTAGTGTTGAAACTAAATAAGTATTATTTGGTGTTTGCGTTGAGCATGAATATGATTTGATCATGTTTATTGCAATACGGTTATTCATTGAAGTCAGAGAATAATTGTTGTTCTGTTTACATGAATAAAACCTTCAATGGTCATACACCCAATGAAAATAGTTCGTTGGATCTCGATCATAGTGTTACACATATTCATAATATTGAAGCCAAAAGATGCAAAGTTAATAATGATAGTGCAACTTATTTGTGGCACTGCCGTTTAGGTCATATCGGTGTAAAGCGCATGAAGAAACTCCATACTGATGGACTTTTGGAACCACTTGATTATGAATCACTTGGTACTTGCGAACCATGCCTCATGGGCAAGATGACTAAGAGTCCGTTCTCCGGAACAATGGAGCGAGCAACAAACTTGATTGGAAATAATACATACTGATGTATGCAGTCCAATGAGTGTTGAGGCTCGTAGCGGGTATCGTTATTTTTTGACCTTCACAGATGATTTGAGTAGATATGAGTATATCTACTTGATGAAACATAAGTCTGAAACATTTGAAAAGTTCAAATAATTTCAGGGTGAAGTGGAAATCATCGTGACAAGAAAATAAGGTTTCTACGATCTGATCGTGGAGACAAATATTTGAGTTACGAGTTTGGTCTTCAATTAAAACATTGTGTAATAGTTTCACAAACTCATGCCACCTGGAACACCACAGCATAATGGTGTGTCCGATCATCATAACCGTACTTTATTAGATATAGTGCAATCTATGATGTCTCTTACCGATCTACCACTATCGTTTTGGGGTTATGCATTAGAGACAGCTGCATTCACGTTAAAAAGGGCACCATCTAAATCCGTTGAGACGACACAATCTGAATTATGGTTTGGCAAGAAACCAAAGTTGTTGTTTCTTAAAGTTTTGGGTTGTGATGCTTATGTGAAAAAGTTTCATCCTGATAAGCTCAAACCCAAATCGAAGAAATATGTCTTCATAGGATACGCAAAGGAGACTATTGGATACACCTTCTATCACAGATCCGAAGGCAAGACATTCGTTGCTAAGAATGGATCCTTTCTAGAGAAGGAGTTTCTCTTGAAAGAAGTGAGTGGGAGGAAAGTAGAAAACTTGATAAGGTAATTGTACCTTCTCCCTTATTGGAAAGTAGTTCATCACAGAAATCTATTCTTGTGACTACTACACCAATTAGTGAGGAAGCTAATGATGATGATCATGTAACTTCAGATCAAGTTACTACCAAATATCGTAGGTAAACCAGAGTGAGATCCACACCAGAGTGGTACGGTAATCCTGTTCTGGAAGTCATGTTACTAGACCATGACGAACTTGCGAACTATGAGGAAGCGATGATGAGCCCAGATTCCGCGAAATGGTTTGAGGTGTTACTATCTACAAAGCTAGACTTGTCGAAAAGGGTTTTTGACAAAGTTCAAGGTGTTGACTACGATGAAATTTTCTCACTTGTAGCGATGCTTAAGTCTGTCCAAATCATGTTAGCAATTGCCGCATTTTTATGAAATCTGGCAAATGGATAAACAAAACTACATTCCTTAATGGATTTAAAGAAGAGTTGTATATGATGCAACTAGAAGGTTTTGTCAATCCTAAAGGTGCTAACAAAATATGCAAGCTCCAGCGATCCATCTATCGACTGGTGCAAGCATCTCGGAGTTGGAATATACGCTTTGATAAGTTGATCAAGGCATATAGTTTTATACAGACTTGCGGTGAAGCCTGTATTTACAAGAAAGTGAGTGGGAGCACTACAACATTTCTGATAAGTATATGTGTATGACATATTGTTGATCGGAAATAATGTAGAATTATTCTGCAAAGCATAAAGGAGTGTTTGAAAGGATTTTTTTCAAAGAAAACCTCGGTGAAGCTGCTTACATATTGAGCATCAAGATCTATAGAGATAGATCAAGATGCTTGATAAGTTTTTTTAATGAGTACATACCTTGACAAGATTTTGAAGTAGTTCAAAATGGAATAGTTAAAGAAAGAATTCTTGCATGTGTTACAAGGTGTGAAATTGAGTAAGACTCAAAGCCTGACCACGGCAGAAAATAGAATGATAATGAAAGTCATTCCCTATGCCTTGGCCATAGGTTCTATAAAGTATGCCATGCTGTGTACCAGACCTATTGTATACCCTACACTAATTTTGGCAAGGGAGTACAATAGTGATCTAGGAGTAGATCACTTGACAGCGGTCAAAATTATCCTTAGTGGAATAAGGATATGTTTCTCGATTATGGAGGTGACAAAAGTTTCGTCGTAAAAGGGTTACGTCGATACAAGTTTTGGCACTGATCCGGATGACTCTTAGTCTTCATCTGGATACATATTCAAAGTGGGAGCAATTACCTAAAGTAGCTCCATGCAGAGCATTGTAGACATAGAAAATTGTAAAATACTTACGGATCTGAATATGGCAGACCCGTTCACTAAACTTCTCTCACAGGCAAAACATGATCACACCTTAGTACTCTTTGGGTGTTAATCACATAGCAATGTGAACTAGATTACTGACTCTAGTAAACCCTTTCGGTGTTGGTCACATATCGATGTGAACTATGGGTGTTAACCACATAAAGATGTGAACTATTGATGTTAGATCACATGGCGATGTGAACTAGATTATTGACTCCAGTGCAAGTGGGAGACTGAAGGAAATATGCCCTAGAGGCAATAATAAAGTTATTATTTATTTCCTTATTTCATGATAAATGATTATTATTCATGCTAGAATTGTATTAACCGGAAACATAATACATGTGTGAATACATAGACAAACAGAGTGTCACTAGTATGCCTCTACTTGACTAGCTAGTTAATCAAAGATGGTTATGTTTCCTAACCATAGACAAAGAGTTGGTATTTGATTAACGGGATCACATCATTAGGAGAATGATGTGATTGACTTGACCCATTCCGTTAGCTTAGCACTCGATCGTTTAGTATGTTGCTATTGCTTTCTTCATGACTTATACATGTTCCTATGACTATGAGATTATGCAACTCCCGTTTACCGGAGGAACACTGTGTGTGCTACTAAACGTCACAACGTAACTGGGTGATTATAAAGGAGCTCTACAGGTGTCTCCAAAGGTACATGTTGGGTTGGCGTATTTCGAGATTAGGGTTTGTCACTCCGATTGTCGGAGAGGTATCTCTGGGCCCTCTCGGTAATGCACATCACATAAGCCTTGCAAGCATTGTAACTAATGAGTTAGTTGCGAGATGATGTATTACGGAACGAGTAAAGAGACTTGCCGGTAACGAGATTGAACTAGGTATTGAGATACCGACGATCGAATCTCGGGCAAGTAACATACTGATGACAAAGGGAAAAACGTATGTTGTTATGCGGTCTGACCGATAAAGATCTTCGTAGAATATGTAGGAGCCAATATGAGCATCCAGGTTCCGCTATTGGTTATTGACCGGAGACGTTTCTCGGTCATGTCTACATTGTTCTCGAACCCGTAGGGTCCGCACGCTTAAGGTTTCGATGACAGTTATATTATGGGTTTCTGAGTTTTGATGTACCGAAGGAGTTCGGAGTCCCGGATGAGATCGGGGACATGACGAGGAGTCTCGAAATGGTCGAGACATAAAGATCAATATATTGGACGACTATATTCGGACATCGGAAAGGTTCCGAGTGGTTCGGTTATTTTTTGGAGTATCGGGGAGTTACGGGAATACGGGAGAAGAAGTATATGGGCCTTATTGGGCTCTAGGGGAGAGGGAGAGGCAGCCCCCCCCCAAGGCCTAGTCCGAATTGGACTAGGGGGAGGGGCTGCGCCTCCTCCTTCCTTCTCTTCCCTCTTCCCCTTCCTTGTCTCCTACTCCTACTACATGGAAGGACTCCTAGTTGGACTAGGAAAGGGGGAATCCTACTCCCGGTGGGAGTAGGACTCCCCTAGGGTGCGCCATAGAGAGGGCCAGCCCTCCCCTCCTCCACTCCTTTATATACGGGGGCAGGGGCACCCCATAGACACACAATTTGATCCTCGTGATTGTTTTCTTAGCCATGTGAGGTGCCCCCTTCCACCATACTTCTTGATAATATTGTAGTGGTACTTAGGCGAAGCCCTGCGATAGTTGAACATCAAGATCGTCACCATGCCGTTGTGCTGAAGGAACTCTTCCCCGACACTTTGCTGGATCGGAGTCCGGGGATCGTCATCGAGCTGAACGTGTGCTAAAACTCGGAGGTGTCGTAGTTTCGGTGCTTGATCGGTTGGGCTGTGAAGACGTACGACTACATCAACCGCGTTGTGCTAACACTTCCGCTGTCAGTCTACAAGGGTACGTAGATCACACTCTCCCCTCTCGTTGCTATGCATCACCATGATCTTGCGTGTGCGTAGGAAATTTTTTGAAATTGCTACGTTCCCCAACAAAACATTGTGTCACCTGCCTCCTGTTACCATCCGCCTTAGATGCACAATTCGGGACCCCCTACCCGAGATCCGCAAGTATTGACACCGACATTGGTGCTTTCATTGATAGTTCCACTGTGCCGTCACGATAAGTCTGGATGGCTCATCTTGTTGTCAAGGACAACATCTCCTCAGGGGGAGCCCTGGTTGTAGGCCAAACCCTCTGACTGGGCGGCTTCGTCATGACCGCCTGTTCGGCCATCGCGCCGACGATGACTTCTCGGGTCATCAAAAATAGCCTCCATGTTGGCTCGGTATTCGCCGAGCAGATGGATCCAATAGAGCTCTCTTCCTTGAACGAGCTCTTGGATCGCATCGTCGCCCTGGGAGTTGCTACGGACTACAATCGGATCGGGCTTAAACCCGACCAAAGGGAGATTGACTCCCCGCCTATCACCCATCAGATAGCGGTGGTGGAGGACCAACGTAGCGATCCTTCCGCTATTTTCAGGACAAACTATGTCTGGATTTCCGAGCTCTCTGAGCCGGATACCCATCCACGGGAGGACATGGCCCAAGCTTCGAACCTAGAATTAGACAGCAGGCCAGGACTATTGGGCAACATCCTGGAGCCCGAACTATTAAGCTCAGAAACTCCTCCACCCCTGGGCCTCAGATCGGGTCAGGGTTCGGACCTAAATCTACCCACCCACCCAGACTCAAGTGATCTTTCCCACATTAGACAAGAGCCCCAAGAGACAGTACATCACTATTGGGCCAGATTCCTCCTTGTAATGAGCAAGGTCAAGGACTGTCGTGAGGAAGATGCAATTTCATTCTTTTGCAAAAATTGCACGGACAAGGGAATCCTCAATGCCATAAGTTGCCGTGACATAGCACACTTTGCTGACTTGGTGGCCATAGGACGGAAGTATTGTGTGATGGAAAGTGCTTGGAAAACCCAAACAAAATTCTGGGACCCTCCGGCTCCCACTAAACCCCCCTGTCCGAACTAAAGGGTGTACTCTCGTAAGTCACCCGATCCAATTAGAAAGAAAGCAAAGCCCACTACAGGGCGTGGAACTGTATTGGAGGGATGGCTCAATGGCCATGCAAAATTCATAGTACAGCGGATACCATGCCAACACACAGCCTTAGAGCATGTTGGATACTCCGGCAGGTGGCCAAGAGTGGCGAGGATATCCTCACCAACAATACAACATAGCACCATCTTGTGGAAAATAACATTACAGTATTGACAGTCTTCAAGACCTTCCCCTCAAATAATAGGCGCAAGCAAACACTCCGCAGCCTTGCCGAAGTCTGCCACGTTGTAGCAATAAATCCATGGAACGACACGGCCATAACCTTCAATGCCAGTGATGAACCTCAATTCCGAACAGCCTGAGCACCAGCCGCTTTGGTCCTTAGTCCAATTGTGGACGGCTTCCGGCTCACTAAAGTGCTCATGGATGGTGGCAGCGGATTAAACCTTATCTACGAGGAAACTCTTAGCAACATGGAAAAAGACAAGAGCCGCATTGAGCAAAGCAGCACGACCTTCAGAGGAATCATCCCTAGTCGGGAGGCATGATATGCGAGAAAAATCACACTAGATGTGGTATTCGGCACGCCGGAGAACTATAGGTCCGAAGAAATCACATTCCAAGTGGCCCCATTTAGTAGCGGATACCACGCTCTTTTAGGGAGGGAGGCATTCGCGATCTTCTAAGCTATACACCATTACGGGTACATGAAGCTCAAAATTCCCGGGCCCAATGGAATAATCACTCTGGCGAGTGATCCGGACATAGCACTCCGCGCCGAAAATAAAACCGCCGCACTAGCCCTCGAGACGTTATCCGAAGACCTGGCGGCCGAAGAACTAACTGCGCTACACTCCAAAGTGGACAGGGACGATGTGATACTCGACAAAAGACCCAAGTCCACCTCTTTTAAACCAGCGGACGAAATAGTCAAATTCCAGGTCCACCCAACGGACCCTACAAAAATAGCATCCATCGGGGCACAGCTGAACCCCACAACAGACACCGCACTATGGGAGTTCTTTCGTGAGAATTGGGACATCTTCGCCTAGCATCCTTCAGACATGCCAGGAATCCCACGGAGGCTGGCCGAGCATAGCCTTAACATTCTAAAGGGGTTCAAGCTGGTTAAGCAGACTCTTCAGCGTTTCTCTAAGCCTAAGCGACAAGCCATGGGAGAAGAGCTAGCCAAGTTACTTGAGGCCAGATTCATTAGAGAAATAAAACATCCGGACTGGCTAGCAAACCTGGTGATGGTACCAAAGAAGGACAAATCCTGGCGCCTATGTGTCGATTTCAAGGACCTTAACAAGGCTTGTACCGCAACGCCGTCCTCAAAATGTCAGCTCGGTTGGAGGGGCTTGAATTTCACCATTTGGTCCGGGAAAACAATCAAGCTGCGGATATCCTCGCCCACATCGGCGCTAAGCGCCACTCTGTCCCACCTAATATCTTCTTGGAAAGGCTGTTTAAGCCATCCGTGGTGTGGGAAGGGGAGACCGGCAAAAACAGTTCGGATCCGGCCACAACACCGGACCCCGAACACTCTGACGTAATTGGAGGCTCTGCCACCGAAATAACATCTTCGGCCCGCGTGATTATGGCTGTCATCGCCCCATGGACAGAACCCTTTTTGTCTTACCTAACTAGGCAAGAACTCCCTCATGACCCAAATGAGGCACGTTGCATTGTGCGGAGGTCTAAAGCCTACCGAAGTACTTCAAAGGTGCATCTGCGAAGAGGAAGGACGGCAACTTTTGGCAGAAATTCATGCCGGACTTGGCGGCCACCACGCCGCAGCTCGGGCCCTTGTAAGCAAGGCCTTCCGTACAGGTTTTTACTGGCCGACGGCCCGAGAAAACGCACAAGACCTCGTTCAACATTGCATCGGTTGCCAGCTTTTTGCAAAACAAAGCCATATGCCACCTACCGCTCTCCAAACGATCCCCATTACTTGGCCCTTTGCGGACTGGGGGCTTGATATGGTCGGACCCCTTAAAGGGGGAAGCCATAAGAAAAAATACCTATTAGTCAAGGTGGATAAATTCACCAAATGGATAGAAGCCAAACCAGTTAAAACAACCGAGTCCAGACCAGTGATAGACTTCATATCCGGGGTTGTACACTGTTACGGCGTCCCCCACAACATCATCACCGATAACGGCTCGAACTTTACAGCCGACGATGTAAAAAATTGGTGCAGCATCATGGGCATTAAGCTCGATTATGCCTCTGTCTATCACCCACAAACTAACAGTCAAGTCGAGCGAGCAAATGGTCTTATCATGAGCGCCATTAAACCCAGATTAGTTCGATCCTTGAAGAATCAGATACGCACTGGGTGGAGGAGCTTGACTCCGTACTATGGGGGCTGCAGACCACACCGAATCGCACTACCGGATACACACCGTTCTTTATGGTGTACGGCGCAGAGGCGGTACTGCCTTGAGACATAATTCATGACTCACCTCGAGTGCGCATGTACGAAGAGAAATAAACCAAACTTGATCGGCAGGACAGTTTGGACGCCCTGGAGGAGGAGCGTGACGTGGCAAAAGCCTGCTCCGCATTCTATCAGCAATAGGCTTGGCGGTATCGAAGCAGAGAAGTACAGGCCAAAACTTATAATGTTGGCGAACTCGTTCTACGCCTACCAGAGAAGAAAAAGGACAAGCTCAAGCCCAAATGGGAAGGTCCCTTCGTTATTGACAAAGTTCTGACCGGTGGAGCGTACCGTCTGCGGGATGCATCGGACAATCGACTCGAGCCAAACCCGTGGAACGCATCTAGACTCCGAAGGTTCTACGCCTAGTGCTGGACTCTATGTTCGTCTCCTTACCTCCGTCATTTTTTTATATATCCATTATCTGTCTTTTATTTCTTTCCTTCTTCCCTTTTTCTTCACGGCCTTAAAAGGTTAAAATGTGTCTTGACTACACAATCTAGACACGCTAGGCGTGCTCATTATACCTGGGGGCTTCTTATACAGAAGCTTAATATAACAATGTTCTGGGCTCTATGCCCCCTGCACATGTGTTACTTTTCCACATGTACCTTTTCTTTGCCATTATATGCATCGATATGACTTAAGTTTTGGCCAAGCTGGGTTGCCTGGCTCTTGTGTTTATGCCCTACGTTCCCGTTAATTAGGCTAGGGCATAAGGGGAGCACCTCTGCGATTGTTACTGTCGGGTCAGCCAGATGTGTATCTCAGACTGGGTGAAGCTGAAAGCTAGCGTTCTTAAGGGAATATTCGGTCGGTGAACAAAAGATGACTTTTATTGACGACAAACCCCCAGATGTTTATATCATGCGTCTCTTCTCGCAGTCCGGACATGCACATTAATGCATGCGTACCCAGGGAAAGGAACCCTTAACGGAACTATTCTCCCTGGAAGATGTTTCATACTATCCATGTAATATAACATAGCTAGTTGGGTACTTGTCTATTCAAGAACTTATGACCCCTACGCCTGGTTTCCACGCGTACCCTAGTTTTTACATAACTGAGCAGGTATTTGGATACACTCTAGACTGTCGGGTCCGGAGGTTGAAGCGAAAAGGTCCGCCATGACAAATGATTTACAATCTGGCTAGGGACAATACATGTCATTTGAAGTACACAGTCACTTAGACTGACTAAATTCTTGTTCTATACCATCCAACAGGCTGTCTAGCCTACAATCCTGTTGGGAATACTTTTCAGCTAATTTCACTTGGTCATACACCAAACTGACGGGGATCTCTTTCCCATCAGACCCCACAGGTCCGACCTCGGCCATGTGGTTCGGGTCAGCCTTGGTATATCGCATCTTCACCATTGCCTAGGCTTCCCTTGCACCTTGTCGGCAGGTCGATATCTTCCATAATCGGAAGCGTCGTCGCGCTCCCGTGAGCATCTCTACAAGCTCCCCCATGCCTCCTGGCAAGGAGGCGTCCGGCCACAAGGCTTGGGCAATGCCCTGCATCACCTACCGAACTTGTTCGTGCAGTTGTGAGAGCTCTGGCAGAAGATCACCCGCAGACTCGGGCATCTCTTCTGCGGGATGACCCGTCAGCATACCTACAGATATAACTTTGTTAGCCGGTTTCTTCGCTGAACTCTATAAAAGTTCATCAAAGCACTTACTAAAAATGCCACGTTAGCCTTTATGGAGTCAGCTAGCTGGGCCCGAATGTCTTTCAGTTCAACGCCCAGCTGGGTATTGGCATCTTGGAGATCATTTTTCTCCTGCCTAACCCACGTAAGCAAGCGCTCGCCAGCCTCTAGCTGTCGTTGAGCATGTTGCTCATCCCCTCACGTGATCTCCAGATTCACTCCGAGGTCATCTGCAGAATCTATTGTTAGATTTGCATACATGCCGAATACTAAACGGTACATATCCTTCTTTTCGATAGAAACAAGTGTTACCAAATGGGGCCTTCGCGGGCTCCTTCATTGTGGCAACTACGGCCCGCAACTAGGCTTTGCACTCCTCCAGCTCTTGAGACAACTAGGCATTCTTCTCCGTAAGAGCCTACACAAATAATGATCCTTAAATTAGTTGTGTCAACTGTTTCAAGTCTCAGGGGCTACTGATATATATATAGTTATCATATTTTCTTACCCGTATATCCTTTACATACTGGTCCGTGGCTCTGGCAAGACAATTTTGAGCAGCTCGGATGTACGCATCTCCTGACTTGAAGGCATTGAACGCCTCTTTGGAGAAACCAGGGTCGCGGAGTACGGCCCGGCGGCGCCTGTGATTCATGGCACTCTCCACTTCGGAATTCGTAGCGGACAGCCTATCCGCATCCTCTATAGGAGGAACATCTGGTGTTGTCTCCACGTTAGCATCTGCCCCTAAGTCCGGCTCTGGAGTCCGGCTGGTAGAGGCATGGCCGACAGGCTCTCCGGGCACGGTCCGGTGAGCGTTTTTTTCTGCTAGGAACCATGGACGTTATTATATTTTAAAGACGACAAACCACGGAGCAGGGTTTTTTCATACCTCTGCGACGGCGTCTCAGTCCTGACCGCCTTCCTTTTAAGCCTATCCGGTTTTGGTGCCCCTTGCTGGTGAGCCACTGCGGGTTCGGCGTGGCGTCCCGAGGGCCTTCCCTGTAGGACACCATATGTGTGTGATGGGTGAAGTGCAAAAAAGGGATCCTTCTCGGAAGTTGGGACTCCGGTTTTACTTACATGCGATGCAGGGACCAGGCCCGGATAATCGGCCATGATAGCCAACAAGGCACCGTCGCAGCTCAACTGATAGAACGTCATGTCGATGAGTTCCACGAATATGTCTGGATCTTCTTCAAGTCCGGGGTCGAGGGCCCGGTCAGGGTCCTCTGGCTGTGGAGATGGGCTATGGACCTCCCTCACAGCTTTTCGCAGTTCCTGCTATGAAATAGCAAGGTAAATACTTATAATGAAGAATGCGGGACGATCTGGAGTGAAAGGTAGCAGCTCACCTAGTTTGGGGGGTTGTACATGGAGAATCCATCCTATGGCTTGATACGGATGAACTCCTCTTCCTCTCATTTGCATAATTGGATAGTACTTTCGCTAGAGCGGCGGCGGAGTCCGGACCTTTACGGCCGTAGAGGATGGCATCGTCTTCTCCATTGAAGTGCCACATTGGTTTCCCCCTATACTGAAGTGGTTGCACCCCCCCCCCCCCCGCATTATACATATTGACATAACCTCGATTATTGTCAGTCCTGATTTGGCTGGCATTTCTATCCTGCCCATCAGGTAAAGGACCTCTCTGTTATCTTCCTCCTGGGGGCTCCGAGGACGCCAGCTGCGACGTTTCTTCAAAGGGGCATTATTGAACTCAGGAAGGCCCATCCGAATAGGGTCCGGAAGGGGGACGTCCTCCATATAAAACCACTCCGAAGGCCAGTCCTCGGATGACTTCTTCAGGGTACCGGATAGGTATCCGGTCCCGGCGATGCGCCATATTTTGGCTCCGCCCACTTGATATATTGACTCCTTTTGTGTACGGGGTACGAGGCAGAATAGCCTTTTTCATAGCTCGAAATGAGCTTCGCAGCCCAGAAACAGCTCGCAAAATGCGACGTAGCCGGCAATGTGTAATATGGAGGCGGGAGTAAAGTTATGCTGCTAGAGGCCGTAGAACTCCAGGAGCCCGCGGAGGAACAGTTGGATTGGAAATCCGAGTGCCTCAATAAGGGCCAGTTCTTTTGGGCGATTCTACCAGAATCGCCCCCCTCCACAGCTTCTCCCAGAATCGCCACTCCATATGTTTTTTACAATCCTAGCTAATTAGACCTTAACTAGATAGGATTGTAAAAAATATATGGAGTGGCGATTCTGGGAGAAGCTGGGGAGGGGGCGATTCTGGGAGAATCGCCAAAAAGAACTGGCTCTAAGTAAGGGACAAGGCATACCCGCTCCCCCATGGACGGGTTGGGGAAGCTCTCCACTTGCTCCCCGCCGTTATAAGTGGCCAGTCCGGCTCGGACGGGGACCATATACGCAGGAGGGACAAACCCCTGGGTCTGTAACTCTACTAATTGGCTATGAGGGACGGAACACTTCTCCCAATTACCTGGCTTAGTGCTACGGGAGCGAGAAGAGGAGCTGTGATGGCCGGCCATGATAGGATGGGCTTTTCCGGGCGCGCTCCGATGGATACTCGCTGTGGGAGGATGGTGTGATCCGATCTGAAGATCCCCGACCCTTTAAATAGGCGATTTACTCATAGGGTTAGGGTGGCAAATGTAAAAATGCCCCGACTTCTCACATTCGCTCGACACATGGAAGATAGCCATTATTAAAGCGCAGAAGCCTAGGAGTACAACATTTATGGAAAGCCGAACACTACTCGACAGGTATTCAGAATTTGGAGAATAGCCTGCCTTGCAATGCTGAAGACAATCTGTGCTCCGGACTCATCGTCATTGAAGTCTGGTTCAGGGGCTACTGAGGGAGTCCTGGATTAGGGGGTCCTCGGATAGCCGGACTATATCCTTTGGCCGGACTATTGGACTATGAAGATACGAGATTGAAGACTCCGTCCCATGTCGGGGTGGGACTCTCCTTTGCGTGGAAGGCAAGCTTGGCAATTCGGATATGTAGATCCCCTCCCTTGTAACCGACTCTATGTAACACTAGCCCCCTCTGGTGTCTATATAAACCGGAGGGTTTAGTCTGTAGGACAATAACAATCATAATCATAGGCTAGCTTCTAGGGTTTAGCCTCTACGATCTCGTGGTAGATCAACTCTTGTAATACTCATATCATCAAGATCAATCAAGCAGGAAATAGGGTATTACCTCCATCGAGAGGGCCCGAACCTGGGTAAACATTGTGTCCCCTGCCTCCTGTTATCATCCGCCTTAGACGCACAGTTCGGGACCCCCTACCCGAGATCCGCCGGTTTTGACACCGACAATGACTACTTGATAGTTTAGCGCACCATGCTTAACAGCTTAGAATCGGGACTTCAAAGACGTTTTGAACATCTTGGATCATATGAGTTGTTCCAGGAGTTGAAGTTAATATTTCAAGAAATACCCGAGTTGAGAGATATGAAGTCTCCAACAAATTATATAGCTAAAAGATGGAGGAGAATAGCTCAAGCAGTGAGCATGTGCTCAGATTGTCTGGGTACTACAATCGCTTGAATCAAGTGGGATTTAATCTTCCAGATAAAATAGTGATTGACAGAATTCTCTAGTCACCATCACCAAGTTAATAGAACTCCGTGATGAACTATAGTATGCAAGGGATGACGTAAATGATTCCTGATCTTTTCGTGATGATGAAATCGATGAAGGTAGAAATCAAAGAGCATCAAGTGTTGATGATTAACAAGACCACTAGTTTCAAGACAAGGGAAAAGGGAAAGAAAGAGGAACTTCAGGAAGAACGGCAAGCAAGTTGCTGCTCAAGTGAAGAAACCCAAGTCTAGACCTAAGCCTGAGACTAAGTGTTTCTAGTTCCAAGGGACTGGTCACTGGAAGCGGAAATGCCCTGAGTATTTGGCGGATAAGAAGGATGGCGAGGTGAACAAAGGTATATTGGATATACATGTTATTGATGTGTACTTTACTAGTGTTTATAGCAACCCCTCGGTATTTGATACTAGTTCAGTTGCTAAGAGTAGTAACTTGAAACAGGAGTTGCAGAATGAATAGAGACAAGTTAAGGGTGAAGTGACGATGTGTGTTGGAAGTAGTTCCAAGAATGATATGATCATCATCGCACACTCCCTATACTTCGGGATTAGTGTGGAACCTAAATAAATGTTATTTGGTGTTTGCATTGAGCAAGAATATGATTTGATCATGTTTATTGCAATACGGTTATTCATTTAAGTTAGAGAATAATTGTTATTCTGTTTACATGAATAAAACCTTCTATGGTTATACACCCAATAAAATGGTTTGTTGGATCTCGATCATAGTGATACACATATTCATAATATTGAAGCCAAAAGATGCAAAGTTAATAATGATAGTGCAACTTATTTGTGGCACTGCCGTTTAGGTCATATTGGTTTAAAGCGCATGAAGAAAATCCATGTTGATGGCTTTTGGAATCACTTGATTAATGAATCAGTAGATGCTTGCGAACCATTCCTCATGGGCAAAGATGGCTGATGGAGTCCTGGATTAGGGGGTCTCCGGACAGCCGGACTATATCCTTTGGCCAGACTGTTGGACTATGAAGATACAAGATTGAAGACTTCGTCCCGTGTCCGGATGGGACTTTCTTTGGCATGGAAGGCAAGCTTGGAAATACGGATATGTAGATCTCCTCCCTTGTAACCGACTCTGTGTAACCCTAGCCCCCTCCGGTGTCTATATAAACCGGAGGGTTTAGTCCGTAGGACAACATACAATCATACCATAGGCTAGCTTCTAGGGTTTAGCCTCTATGATCTCGTGGTAGATCAACTCTTGTAATACTCATATCATCCAGAACAATCAAGCAGGACGTAGGGTATTACCTCCATCAAGAGGGCTCGAACCTGGGTAAACATCGTGTCCCCTGCCTCCTGTTACCATCCGCCTTAGACGCACAGTTCGGGACCCCCTACCCGAGATCCGCCGGTTTTGACACCGACATTGGTGCTTTCATTGAGAGTTCCACTATGCCGTCACCATAAGGCTCGATGGCCCCTTCGATCATCGGTAACGATGCGGTCCAAGGTGAGGTTTTTCTCCCCGGACAGATCTTCGTATTCGGCGGCTTCGCACTGCGGGCCAATTCGCTTGGCCATCTGGAGCAGATCGAGAGCTATGCCCCTGGCCATCAGGTCAGGTTCGGAAACTTAAAGTACACTGCCGACATCCGTGGAGACTTGATCTTCGATCGATTCGAGCCCATGTCAGGTGCGCCGCACAGTCACGACGAGAATGACATAACTCTTCCGTCGGACAATATTCGGGAGATCGCATCTGCAACTACTCCAGCCGTCAATCTGGAGCAAATCGCGCCATCCGGGAACGGAGGGATAGACCCCGCCTTGGAGGCCGCCCTCTCAGTGGCGATAGAGCCGGATACTGACTTCACCCCTTACGAGAGCCATGTCGCCAAACCACTGGATTCATCTCCGGCCACGGACTCTGAGCCGCTTGCATCCGTGCCCGTCGAATCCGACTGGGCGCCGATCATGGAGTTCACCTCCACGGATATCTTTCAGCACTCGCCTTTTGGCGATGTGCTAAATTCATTAAGGTCTCTCTCCTTGTTAGCAGAACCTCAGCTGAACTATGTGCGGCTAGAATGGGATGTGGACGACGAAGAAATTCGCTGCCCACCCACCACCCACTAAGTAGCCACTGTCGACGATTTAATCGACATGCTCGATTTCGACTCCGAAGATATCGACGGTATGGACGACGATGCAGGAGACGAACAGGAACCACCGCCCACAGGGCGCTGGACCGTCACCTCATCACATGACATATACATGGTGGATACACCCAAAGAAGGCAATGGCGAAGAGACAGCGGAGGATGGCCCCTTCAAAAAGCAACCCAAGCGTCGACATCAGCGGCGCCGCCCTAAGTCCCGCCATAGCAAAAACAGCGATAACAGCGCAAGAGAAAATAACACTCCAGTCGACTCCAGAGGAAACGATGACCACATTGCCCCGGCGGCAGAGCACGACGAAGCTGCAAGCGGCAAACATAGTACGGATCCGACGTCCGAACACGGTGAAGCCGAGGATAAACCTCATCAAACCCCTCTAGGGAAGAAAACAGTCCGGACGAAGATGCACACATCATCCCGGAAATGCACTTAGAGCAAGAGAACCTCCGTAGAAGGCTTATTGCCACAACGAGGAGTCTGAAGAAGCAGAAGAAAAGGCTTAAGGCCGCACAAAATACGCTCAACAGCAGGTGGAACAAAGTGCTCGACAACGAAGAAAAGTATGGTGGAAGTTACCACACAAAGAACTATCCAAAGCGCAAGCTATTACCTAAATTCGACGATGAGGCCTTAGAGCCCACACAGCCAAAAAATGAAACGGCCAACCGGCCGGAACAACAACCTTGTGACCGCGATAGAGTGGCTAACAAGGTCGCACACAAGTCAACACACGACCTATGTGAGGACTTGCGCCAAAAATCCGGTACGACCAGATCCATCTATGGATCTAGGAAGCGCGCTCCGGCCCAAAATAAGAACCGAATACTACAACCGTCCGAACGCCATGGTACATCCAAATACAGGGCTGCCGCACACCCCCTATGTTTCACCGATGAGGTGCTGGATCACGAATTCCCAGAAGGATTCATAGTCTAATAGTCCGGCCAATGGAGATAGTCTAACAGTGCGGCCAATGGAGATAGTCCGGCTATCCGGAGACCCCCCTAATCCAGGACTCCCTCGGTAGCCCCTGAACCAGGCTTCAATGACGATGAGTCCGGCGCATAGTATTGTCTTCGGCATTGCAAGGCGGGTTCCTTCTCCGAATAAGTCACAGAAGAATTTGAATACGAGGATAGTGTCTGACCCTGCAAAATAAGTTCCACATTCCACCGTAGACAGAATAATATTTTCGCAGATCTAATTTGCTGGCCTGTTTTGGCAGCATGACGTTACGTCATGGCCCGGTGATTATTCGAACCGTTTCTTTTAACCAGCTCCACACATAACGCGAGGCGGTTTCTTGACACGTCTTGTCGAAGCAGAGATCGTGTTCCCCCAATTACGGGATTCTCATTAATGCGGTTGTGGGTAACCCAACCGTGTCTAGGACTCCTAGATTATAGGCAAGTCCTAAACGGCTACGGAGAGGACGCTTGATATTCACCCTCTTTATAAAGGGACAAGGTTTTCACTTTTTCCCTCTCGTGCTCAATCGAACCCTTCCCCCGCCTCGAGTTCTAACACCCAAAGCCCAGGTTAGGTGCTCCAGATCTTCAATCATGTCCGGATCCAGCCTTCAAGGCCGATGGATGCCCTCCTCCATTACAGAAGAGGACATTAAGAAGTTGAGGGAGGCCAAATACCTGACCGCCGAGGTTTCGCATCGGCTGCCTGCTCGAGGGCAGATCGTCCCTACTCCCGAACCCAACGAGAACGTCGTGTTCGTCTCCCACTTCCTCCGAGGTCTAAGCCTCACTCTGGATCCCTTCGTCAGGGGTTTGATGTTCTATTACGGGCTAGATTTCTACGATCTAGCTCCGGACTCCTTTCTCCACATCTTGACATTTATTGTCGTGTGTGAGGCCTTCCTCCGCATTACCCCTCACTTCGGCATATGGCTCAAGACCTTTGAAGTAAAGCCGTAGATGATCGAGGGGAAACATGCAGCGTGTGGAGGTGCATCAATAGGCAAGATGGAAGGAGCTCCATGGCCGAAAGGTTCCTTTTCAGAGGTGTCCGAATTATGGCAACGGGAGTGGTTTTACGTCACGGCTCCCAGAAGTGCCAAGTGGGCAGCGGCCCCCGCTTTTCGCTTGGGCCCCCCACCACAACTGATGTCATGGATTAGTAGAGGTCTGAGCTGGGATCCAGCCAAGGACGTGCCTATACTGCAAAGCCGCATCCGAGACCTCTTCAAGGGAGATTTTAATTTGGTTGTGGTAATACAAGTTATGCTGGTTCGTCAAGTCCAGCCTTGCAAACGCCGGCCCCTTCGCTTGTGGGAGTTCAACCCAGAGGGACCGCGTGCCATTCAAAATTTCATCGGTCTGACGCACAAGAAGATGTACAAGTCATTCTTCGGACCTCAAGTAGAGTGTACGGATATTACCGAGGGCGTGGGCCTGAGCAGTAACCGCGCCGCCGAACAAGTAAGAAATACTCTGGACGAACACACTATCTTTTATTCGTCATGAAGTTATTTCTGAGAGTTCGCTTTTTGACCAGGACTGGCTAACAAATGCGAAGATGATTCGGTGTTTGGCCCCCCTCCCTGAGGGTTTGGAAAATCCGGTATTGGAAAAGATGCTCGAGGTCGCACCTTGCCCGGAGCCCTCGAAGGAAGATACGGGGGGTAATACAGGCGGACACAGGCCCCCATCGCTGCCCGTTCCAACCGAGGGAATGAGCGTCTCCATGAAGGAGGATAACCGGGCAAGGAAAAGGACTGCTTTCGAGGATCCGGAAGCCGAAGTCTCCCACAGAGGGTCCTGCCTCGGGGGGTGCTTTTGCCCACAAAGTCCGCGGGGGGATCAGCCCTCCAACGAGTCGTAAGTGATCCAAAATACTTTAATAGTAAAGTTATGCTATCTTTTTTCTGAGAAAATAACCATCGCATATATCTTGCAGTTCGGGCCTTAGCCCCTCTCAGCTGAGCTCGTCTTCGGGGGATCTTCTTCCAGAGATGATGGAGAGCGAAACGCCTCCCCCGGACTCCTCCGCTCAAGAAGCGGGCGACCCCGAAGTGTCGTCACGGAGGGCCTCTCCGGATCCGGTGAGGCTAGAAGATAATCCCATAGACCCCCGAAGTCCCCAGCGTCCGGCTCCCGAAGAGAGCAGACAAAAGAGTCCGGCACCGTCTGGTATGTGGTCGGACATTCTGAGGGAGTTGGTGGGGCAAGCGGCCATCTCAGAAGAACACCGTACGCTGATGGGTATGGTGATGGAGAGAATTTCGTCCGCCGAAAGCGGATTACATGAAGCCTTTATGAGTCTACTGACAGGCTTTGAGGTACGTGAGATAATATGTGATAGTACTGCACATGTTAGGTGTGCCCTGAGTAGATAGTAGCCCCTAAGACTCTGGTTGTCGTCGAGAACGGCGACAAATAGAGGATCATATTCCCAGGCAATAACCAGACTTCCCCTATGTGCAGGTGGTGGAAGCTCCGGTGGCTAGCCGAACTAGTGAGTTTGCCAAATTAAAACGGCAACTGGATGCGGCAGACGCCGACATCGAGCTTGTTAACAAGAGGCTTGACGAGGCACAGGGTAAGTGTTATTATCTGGTGAACGCCACATAGTAAGAGCAGCATGATGCCAGTATCTTTAATATGTTGTGACTACAGATGGAGCTGCCACCGTGGAAACCTTGCGGTCAGAACTTGCCCGAGTCAAGGAACAAGCGAGGATTAGTAATGCGGCTGCTTTGAAGGCGGCCGAAGAGTTGAAAGCCGGGAAGGCCGCACATTGCGAGAGCCAAGAGAAGATGGCCAAGATGGCCGTAGAATTAAAAGACACTGCCGACCGTTGCCGGGTCCTTGAAAAAGAAAACCGAGCGAAGGCAACGGACCTTGAGAAGGCCACGATGGCGGACAAAGACACCCGTTCTGCTATGAGAGCGAAGAAGGAGGAGCTGCGGGAAGCCGGGGATATTGCGGCTGGGAAACCCTTCATGTTACGGAGGAAGTTCGGAGATCCACGGTATGCCCCTCTGGATCGGCTGTGGAGTTCGGCAGATGCGTATATGGATTTGGCGGCGAGCGCTGCCGATGCGGCCAAGTACTTCCAAGGTCAGACAGATCGTGAAGTGGACAAGCTGTTCTGGTCGCAATTCAACGTCCCAGAGCGTCCGCTTTCATTGACTGACCAGCTACCCGAATGGGCCGAACAGAATAGGTTGTCCGGACTCGCCATGAGGTCTGTTGTGGATCAGCTATGGCCGGAAAAGCCAAAGCCGAACAGCTATTTCAGCTTAGTGCAGCAGTTCCTTGGTGCGGTGCCGCGTATTAATGCGATGAAGAGGTCGGCGTGCATAGAAGGCTCGCGGATGGCCCTTGCCCGTGTTAAAGCATGCTGGGCGGAGATGGATGCTACCACTGTTGCGGTGCAGGGTTCGGCCATAGGCCGAGTGGCTGCCGAGCACTATTTCGAGGAGGTTCTCGAGGGTGCTCATTTGATAGAGGCCCAGTGCTCGAAGAATATTATGTTTGATTTATATGTATTCTCATTGTAAACACAATGCTTTTATGAAGTTTTATAAGGCTATGTTTATACTTTTGCCTGAAAGTAGTATGATGCCTCCTGTGCGGCCATTTATGTATACATGTGTATAACCTGAAAGATTGCAGCCGTCGGCTTTAACCCCCATGCATATAATGCGGAGGTGCTCGCGAGAAACGCGTGTTCACACTTAACCCAATGTCTTCGTCCTATTAAGGAGGTGATAGCGTAGCGAACGAGGCAACCGGACTATAATGCTTTAACACTTTCACTTAGCCATAGGAGTTTGACAGTGGGGCTACTAGATAGCCCCTGGTGGCTCCGCACTCTCCCGATCGCGGGGTGCGTACATGCCTGGCCAGAAAACGGACCTTCGTTAAGGCGGAGGAATTCTAACATTCCGATAAGTCATCGAGTGGTTGACCAGTCTCACGCTATATCATGACAGTCAGTTTTCGGCTTTCTCTACTAAGGTGCTCGTCCGGATGAACCAGGGCACAATCGCAGTAGTTCTCCTGGTGCTACCTTAGCCGATTAAGCAGAACGTAAGGAACCAAAACACAGGAGCCGGGCAAACCCAACATTTGACCAAAGACAATGATTCGGAGCTGATGCATATAAGGCCAAACTCGCGATGCCGAACACTCCCTAAGGTATTCGGTCTTTATGGTATAAATCGGGCCTAAATAGTGCCCTTTGTAAGAAGCCCCTTGTGTCCAGGTACGTGCATTATTCTGATGTGGCCACATGCCAAGACGTCAGCATCCTTCTCAACTGTGATGAGAATTCAGTGGATGTGTATCAACAAGAGACAGTAAAAAAGGTTTACATAGGGTCTTAATCTAAAAAGAATCCTTGGAGTGGGTCCCTGCTACACGTCTGACATATTTGGTCCAGAATTTTGTTTAGGCTAGATAGTTCGTCTCTGGCGCCTTTAGAGGGCGGCTTTTGCTGACCTGGTCGAGAGCTTTTGAATCTGGCGTTTACTGCCGTGCTCTTCGTGCTGTCTTCTTTATTCCGGCGTTCGTTATTGCTGTTGCGCCATGATTTCCCATTTCCATCTCTAACTTCGGATGTACTGGGGTCGCTGGTGCTGCATCTGGCTAGCCAGCTATCCTCGCCCATGCAAAAGTGGGTCATGCGGCTTGTTAATGCTGCCATTGTTCTCGGCTTTTCATGGTCGAGGTGTCTGGCAAGCCATTCGTCATGGACGCTATGCTTAAACGCTGCCAAGGCTTCAGCGTCCGGACAGTCGACAATTTGGTTCTTTTTAGTAAGGAACCTGTTCCAAAGCTTTCGGGCTGACTCTCCGGACTGTTGAGTTATATGACTCAAATCATCCACGTCCGGAGGTCGGACATAAGTCCCTTGAAAATTTGCCCGAAAGGCGTCTTCGAGCTCTTCCCAACTTCCAATGGAGCTTTTGGGGAGGCTCTTAAGCCAGTGCCGAGCTGGCCCTTTGAGTTTGAGGGGTAAATACTTAATGGCGTGGAGATCATCTCCACGAGCCATGTGGATATGGAGGATATAGTCCTCAATCCAGACCCCAGGTCTGTTGTTCCATCGTATGCCTCTATGTTTACGGGTTTGAATCCCTCTGGAAATTCATGGTCCAGCACCTCATCGGTGAAACATAGGGGGTGTGCGGCACCCCGATATCTGGGTGTACCGCGTTGTTCGGATGTTTGTTGTGTTGCATCGTATGCTGGAGCACGCTTGCGTGGTCCATAGATGGATCTGGTTTCGCCCTCCTTTTGATGCGAGCCCTCGCGTAAACCATGTATTGGCTTGTGTGCAGCGTTGCTTGCCGCTTTATGTTGGCCGTGAGGTCGTCTATCCGGCCAGATGGCTGTTTTAATTTTTGGTTGTGGGGGGTCTGAGGCCTCCTCATCGAATTCAGGTAGCAACTTCCGCTTTGGGTAGCTCTTGGTGGGGCGATGGCCGCCGTACTTCGCTGCTGTGTTGAGTACTTTACTCCATCTGATTTGGAGTGTGTCCTGCGCAGCCTTGAGCCTTTGCTTCTACTTTTTCAGAATCCTCGCAGTGGCAACAAGCCTTTGGCAGGTATTCTGCTGCTCCAGGTGCTTGTCCGGTGTTATGTCGTCCGGACTATCATCTTTGACAGAATTGGTTTGCCGGTTTGATTCTCCGTATTGCCGTGGTCCGACGGTGGTTCGCCCTGCTCCAACGCTGGGTCTGTATGATTGTTATTTTTGCCGAGGCGGGATTTGGGGCGGCGCTAGCGCCGCCGCTTTGACTGCTTCTCGAGGGAACAAGCGTACTTCTGTTGCTCGTCGTCGTTTTCTTTTAGTGTGTCCACCATGTATACATCATATGATGAGGTGGACGTCCAGTGCCCTATGGGCGGTGGTTCCTCTTCGCCTCCCGCATCGTCGTCCATACCGTCGATGTATTCGGAGTTGAAGTCGAGCATGTCGGTTGAGTCATTAACAGTGGCTATTAAGTCGGTGGTGGGTGGGCGTCGAATTTCTTCGTCGTCCGCATCCCAATCATGTTGGCCATAATCCGGCCAGGGCTCTCCTGACAAAGAGAGAGACCTTAGTGAATTTAGAATGTCGTCGAAGGGCGAGTGCTGAAAGATATCCGCAGCGGTGAATTCCATGATCGGCGCCCAATCGGATTCGATTGGCTGGGGCGCGGATGGTTCGGAGTCCGGAAAAGAGTCCGGCACCTTGGAGTCACGGGCTACGCGGAGGGTTAGGCTGGTGTTCGGCTCGATCGCTGTTGAGACTGCAGCCCCTGAGGCGGTGTCTAACCACCCATCCTCGACTGATGCAGTTGGCTCCAAGCTAAGGGTCGGAGCTCATGCGGGCGCGGCCTCTAGGGTACTGTTCGGCGGCAGAGCTAGGTCATACCCATCGCGACAGTGCGGTGCGCCCGGCTATGGCTCGAATCCATCGAAGATCAAGTCTCCACGGATGTCGGCTGTGTGGTACAAACTTCGAAATCTGACCTGATGGCCAGGGGCGTAGCTTTCAATCTGCTCCAGATGGCCAAGCGAATTAGCCCGCAGTGCAAAGCCGCCGAATACGAAGATCTGTCCGGGGAGAAAAGTCTCACCCTGGACCGCATCACTATCGATGATAGTAGGAGCCATCAAGCCTAATGGTGACGACATAGAGGATCTCTCAATGAAAGCACCAATGTCGGTGTGAAAACCGGCGGATCTCGAGTAGGGGGTCCCGAACTGTGCGTCTAGGCCGGATGGTAACAGGAGGCAGGGGACACGATGTTTTACCCAGGTTCGGGCCCTCTTGATGGAGGTAAAACCCTACATCCTGCTTGATTGATATTGCTAATATGGGTAGTACAAGAGTAGATCTACCACGAGATCAGAGAGGCTAAACCCTAGAAGCTAGCCTATGGTATGATTGTATGTTGTGGTTGTTGTCCTACGGGCTAAAACCCTTCGGTTTATATAGATACCGGAGAGGGTTCGGGTTACACAAGGTCGGTTACAAAGGAGGAGATATCCATATCCGTACTGCCTAGCTTGCCTTCCACGCCAAGTAGAGTCCCATCCGGACACGAGACGAAGTCTTCAATCTTGTATTCTCATAGTCTAACAGTCCGGCCAATGGAGATAGTTCGGCTGTCCGGAGACCCCCTAATCCAGGACTCCCTCAACCCAATAATAAACGGATACCATCTCACATGAGTCCTGCCGTGCGGCGGCAGTGGTCTAAATTTGATATATCAGGACACATTCCGCAAAATGGGGATAGACCCGACAACAATAAGCCACAGTAATACTACCTTCAAGGGGGTAATACCAGCCTAGAGGCCCGCTGTACGGGCTCTCTATTGCTAGAGGTTGTATTCGGTTCTCCCGATAACTTCCGAAGCGAAGGGTTAACTTTCTACATCGCTCCATTCCGAAGCGGCTATCAAGCACTACTCGGAAGAACGGCCTTCTCTCGTTTCAATGCAATACTGCATTACGCTTCTCTCAAGCTTAAGATGACTGGTCCACGTGGCACCATCACAGTTAGCGAAAACACTCAGCGTTATCTATGCACGGAAGAATGTGCGGCGGCTTTAACGGCCGAGCACTAGACGGCCTCACCAACCAGAAACAATGACAGGTCGTCAAGACCACGGACATGGTAAGACGAGTCCGGTGCACCATTACATATACATGAGACGGGTTTGATAGTCAAACCCTCCTAGACGGTACAAGGGGCTTCCCACGTGTAATCAGGGCTAGTCCGGCTCAACTTGATTATCTTGTATTTTTATGGTTTATTGATAATAACCAATTTTCTGGCACAGCAACTTTCACCTAAGTTCTTCTCTTTTACAGATGACAATCGTGCTACACCTTTCCAGGACACGGCATAACAGAGACACAGGCGCAGACGTGCAGCAGGGACCCGCTCAAATGTTCCTTTTGAGATTAAGACCCTACGTCAACCTTTTTTACTACCTCTTGTTGTTCACATCCTCCGGATACTCAATACAACCGAGAAGGATACTGACGTTATTAGCATGTGGCCACGTCAGGACATTGCACGTACCTAGACACTCGGGGTTTATTATTAAGGGGCATTATTCAGCCCGGTATATGTTATAACGACCGAATACCTTAGGGAGTGTTCGGCGTTGCGAGTTTGGCCTTATATGCATCAGCTCTGAATCATGTCTTTGGTCAAATGTTGGGTTTGCCCGGCTCCCATGTTTTCGTACCTTACATTCCGCTATATCGGCTAAGGTAGCACAGGGAGAACTACTGCGAATGTGCCCTAGTTCATCCGGATGAACACCTTAGTAGAGAAAGCCAAAAACTGACTGTCATGATGTAGCGCGAGACTGGTCAACCACTCGATGACTCAGGGGAATCTTCGGGATTCCTCCGCGTTAACGAAGGGTCATTTCCCGGTCATGTACGTATGCGCCCCGTATTCGGACGAGCGCAGAAGTACCAGGGGCTATATAGTAGCCCCACAGTCAAACTCCTATGGCTAAGTGAAAGTGTTAAAGCAATATAGTCTGATTGCCTCATTCACTGCGCTACCACCTCCTTCACAGACCAAGACGTTGGATTAAGTGTGAATACGCGTTTTTTGTGAACACCCCTGCATTATATGCGTGGGGGCGGAAGCCGACGACTGTAAACTTTCAGGTTATATACGTATATACATAGACGGCCGCACAGGAGGCATCATAATACTTTCAGGCAAAAGTATAAACACAGCCCTTACAATTCAATAAAACATTGTTTTTACAATGGGAATACATGTCACTAGAACATAATATTCTTCGAGCATTGAGCCTCTATCGAACGAGCGCCTTCAAGGACCTCTTCAAAGTAGTGCTCGGCAGCCACTCGGCCCATGGCCGAACCCTGTGCTGCAATAGTGGTGGCCTCCATCTCTGCCCAGTATGTTTTGACACGGGCAAATGCCATACGCGCACCCTCTATGCACGTCGACCTCTTCATAGCGTCGATGTGTGGCAGAACACCAAGGAATTGTTGCACTAAACTAAAGTAGCTATCCGGCCTTGGCCCTCCCGGCCACAGGTGATCCACAACAGACCTCATGGAAAGTCCGGACAACCTATGGAGCTCGGCCCACTCGGCCATTCGCTCATTCAACAGCAGTGGACGCACTGGAGGATGGAATTTTGACCAGAACAGCTTTTCCACTTCACGATATTTTTGATCCTTGAAGTACTCGGCCGCATCAGCAGCACTTGCTGCCAAATCCACGTAGGCGTCCGAGAACTCCATAGTTGATCAAGAGGAGCATACTTCGGATCCCTGAACTTAGTCCGCAACAAGAAGGGCTTCCCAGCCACAATATCTGCAGCTTGACGCAGCTCCTCCTTTGTCGCTCTGATTTTGGAGGCGGGCTTCCTTGGCTGCTACCATGGCCTTCTCCAGGTCCATCGCCTTCACTCGGATTTCTTTTTCAAGAAGCTGGTAATGGTCAGCGGCATCCTTCAACTCAATGGCCATCTTGGCTATTTTTTCCTTGCTCTGGCAATGTGCGGCCTGTTCGGCCCTCAGCTCTTCGACCGCCTTTAGGGCGGCCGCATCGCTTTTCCTTGCTTGTTCCTTGGTTCGGGCAAGCTCCGCCCGAAGGGACTCCATGGTGGCAGCTCCATCTACAGTCACAACATATTAAAGATACTGGCATCATGCTCCTCTTACTATGTGTTGATCACCGGAGAAATCACTTACCCTGTGCCTCGTCAAGCCGCTTGTTGACAAGCACGATGTCGGCATCTGCCGCATCAAGTTGCTGCTTTAGCTCGGCAAACCCATCATTCCGGCTAGCCACCGGAGCTTCAGCCACCTGCACATAAAGGCGGTCTGGTTATTACCTGGGACTATGATCCTCTATTTGCCGCCGTTTTCGACGGCAACCAGAGTCTCAGGGGCTACTATCTACATAGGGCACACCTAACATATGCGGTACTACCAAAAACATACACTATTTCGCGTACCTCAAAGCCTTTCAGTAGACTCATAAAAACTTCATGCAACCCGCTTTCAATGAATGAAATCCTTTCAATCACCGTACCCATTAGCGTACGATATGCTTCTGAGATGGCCGCTTGCTCCAAAAGATCCTTCAGTACGTCCGAGCACACACTGTACGGTCCCAGACTCTTTTTGTCGCTCTCTTTAGGAGCCGAATACTGAGGAATCTGGGTGGTCAAAGGATTACCCTCTGGCCTTGGTGGATCAGGAGAAACCCTCCGCGACGACACTTCGGGGTCGCCCGCCTCATGAGGCGGGGTGGCAGGGGGAGGTGTTTCACTCTCCATCATCTCCGAAAGAAGATCCCCCGAAGACGAACTCTGTCGAGAAGGGCTACGATCTGAACTACAAGATATAAGCTTCGGTTAGTGTATTCAGAAGCAAGATAGGATATTTTCACTATTAAGTACTTTTTGATTACTTACAGCTCGGTAGAGGGCTGATCCCCTTGCAGGCGCTATGCGGCAAGAGTGCCCTTCGAAGCAGGACCCTCTGGCGAAGATTCTTCCCCCGTTTGGAAACCATTCTTTTCGGGTCTTCAGAGGTAGTCATCTTCCTTCCTTGGGGAGAGGGAATTTCAAATCCTTCTCCCTGGGTACCCTCCTTCACGGAGGCGCTAATTCCCCCGGTTTGGATGGATAATGAGTGAGGTCTGCTTTCAGCCTCTTTATTCCCCCTGTCATCTTCCCCTAAGGGCACCGGATAAGGCGCCGGCTCGAGCATCCTGGCCAGTACTAGGTTTGCTGCGCCTTCAGGAAGGGGGCCGGACACCTGATCATCTTTGCCTTTGTTACCCAATCCTGGTCGAAGAGCCACTTTTTCAGAATGGTGATTATGATAAATAAGAAAAATAGTGTGTTCGGCCGCGGGATTACTTACTTGGGTATCCGGGCGATTACAGCTCAGACCCGCATCCTCGGTGGTGTCCGGACACTTTATTTGTGGTCTCAAGAACAACTTGTACATCTCCTTGAGCGTCATGCCGAGGAAGTGTTAAATGATTCGCGGTCCCTCCGGGTTGAACTCCCACATACGAAGAGGTCTACGTTTGCAAGGCGGGACCTGACGAACTAGCATGACTTGCATCACTGTGACCAGGCTGACGTATCTCTCGAGGAGATCTCTAATGCGACTTTGCAATATCAGCACATCATTTACTGGCCCCTAGTCCAGCCCCTTGTTGACCCATGACGTCAGTTGTGGTGGGGGGGCCGAGCAAAAGGCAGGGGCGGCTACCCACTTGGTACTTCGGGGAGCGGTGATATAGAACCACTCCCGCTGCCATAAACTGGACACCTCTGAAAAGGAACCCTATGGCCATGGAACATCAGTATTCCTGCTTATTATAGCACCTCCGCACTCTGTGTGTCGCCCCTCGATCATCTTCGGTTGTACATTGAAGGTCTTGAGCCACAGGCCGAAGTGTGGGGTAATGCAGAGGAAGGCCTCGCACACGATGATGAACGACGTCATTTGAAGGAGGGAATCCGAGGCCAGGTCATGGAAATCCAGCCCATAATAGAACATGAGCCCCCTAACAAAGGGATCCATAGCAAGGCCTAGCCCTCGGAGGAAGTGAGAGATGAATACCACGCTCTTGCCAGGTTGGGGAGTGGGAATGACCTGCCCTCGAGCAGGCAGCCTGTGCCAGATTTTGTCGGTCAGCTACCTGGCTTCTCTCAGCTTCTTGATGTCCTCCTCTATGATAGAGGAAGGCATCCACCGACCTTGGAGGTTGGATCCGGACATGGTTGAAGGTCCGAAGCGCCTGACCTGAGCCTTGGGTGTTGGAACTCGAGGTGGGGGAAGGATTTGATTGAGCACGAGAGGAAAAAAGGACAGGCCTTGGCCTCTTTATAAAGAGGGTGAATATCAAGTGTCCTCCTCGTGGCCGTTTTTTACTTCCCTAAAATCGAGGAGTCATACCAACGGGCACGAGTGGGTTACCCACGTCCATATTGATGAGAATCCCGTAATGAGGGGGACACGATCTCTGCTTCGACGAGACGTGTCAAGAAAACCGCCTCGCAATATGTGCAGTGCTGGTTGGAAAAAACGGTTCGGATAATGACCGGGCCATGACATGACGTCATGTTGTCAAAACGCGTCAGCAGATTAGATTTGTGGAAATATTATTCTCTCTATGTTGGTATGTGGAAAAAAATTTGCAGGGCCGGACACTATCCTTGGGTCCAAGATCTTCTATGGTGTATTTGGAGGAGGAACCCGCCTTGCAATGCCGAAGACAAAACTGCGCGCCGGACTCATCGTCATTGAAGCCTGGTTCAGGGGCTACTGAGGGAGTCCTAGATTAGGGGGTCTCCGGACAACCGGACTATATCCTTTGGCCGGACAGTTGGACTATGAAGATACAAGATTGAAGACTTCGTCCGTGTCCGGATGGGACTTTCCTTCGCGTGGAAGGAAAGCTTGGCAATACGGATATGTAGATCTCCTCCCTTGTAACCGACTCTTTGTAACCCTAGCCCCCTCCGGTGTCGATATAAACCGGAGGGTTTAGTCTGTAGGACAACATACAATCATACCATAGACTAGCTTCTAGGGTTTAGCCTCTACGATCTCGTGGTAGATCAACTCTTGTAATACTCATATCATCAAGAACAGTCAAGCAGGACGTAGGGTATTACCTCCATCAAGAGGGCCCGAACCTTGGTAAACATCGTGTCCCCTGCCTCCTATTACCATCCACCTTAGACGCACAGTTCAGGACCCCCTACCCGAGATCCACCGGTTTTGACACCGACAATGACTAAGACTCCATTCTCTGGAACAATGGAGCGAGCAACTGACTTATTGGATATAATACATACTGATGTATGAGGTCCGATGAGTGTTGAGGCTCGCGGCAGGTATCGTTATTTTCTGACCTTCACAGATGATTTGAGCAGATATGGGTATATCTACTTGAAGAAACATAAGTCTAAAACATTTGAAAAGTTCAAAGACTTTCAGAGTGAAGTGGAAAATCATCGTAACAAGAAAATAAAGTATCTACGATCTGATCATGGAGGAGAATATTTGAGTTACGAGTTTGGTCTTCATTTGAAACAATGCGGAATAGTTTCACAACTCACGCCACCCGGAACACCACAGCGTAATGGTGTGTCCGAACATCGTAACCGTGCTTTATTAGATATGGTGCAATCTATGATGTCTCTTACCAATTTACCACTATCATTTTGGGGTTATGCATTAGAGACAGTTGCATTCACGTTAAATAGGGCACCATCTAAATCTGTTGAGACGACACCATATGAACTGTGGTTTGACAAGAAACCAAAGTTGTTGTTTCTTAAAGTTTGGGGTTGCGATGCTTGTGTGAAAAAGTTTCATCCTGATAAACTCAAACCCAAATCAGAAAAGTGTGTCTTCATAGGATACCCAAAATTAACTATTGGGTACACCTTCTATCACAGATCCGAAGGCAAGATATTTGTTGTTGAGAATGGATCCTTTCTAGAGAAGGAGTTTCTCTCGAAAGAAGTGAGTGGGAGGAAAGTTGAACTTGATGAGGTAGCCGTACCTGCTCCCTTATTAGAAAGTAGTTCATCACAAAAATTTGTTTCTGTGACTCGTACACCAATTAGTGAGGAAGTTACTACTGAACCTCGTAGGTCAACCAGAGTAAGATCCACACCAGAGTGGTACGGTAATCCTGTTTTGGAGCACTACATCCAGTATATACCAATTAGTGGAGGAGGTACACCAATTAGTGAAGCCTATATTTACAAGAAAGTGAGTGGGAGCACTACAGCCTTTCTGATAAGTATATGTAAATGACATATTGTTGATCAGAAATGATGTAGAATTTTCTGGAAAGCATAAAGGAGTATTTGAAAGGAGTTCTTCAAAGAAAGACCTCGGTGAAGCTGCTTACATATTGAGCATTAAGATCTATAGAGATAGATCAAGACGCTTGATAAGTTTTTTCAATAAGTACATACCTTGACAAGACTTTGAAGTAGTTCAAAATGGAACAGTCAAAGAAAGAGTTCTTGCCTGTGTTCCAAGGTGTAAAGTTGAGTAAGACTCAAAGCCCGACCACGGCAGAAGATAGAGAGAGAATGAAAGTCATTCCCTATGCCTAAGCCATAGGTTCTATAAAGTATGCCATGCTGTGTATCAGACCTATTGTATACCTTGCCCTGATTTTGGTAAGGGAGTACAATAGTAATCTAGGAGTAGATCAATGGACAGCGGTCAAAATTATCCATAGTGGAATAAGGATATGTTTCTCGATTATGGAGGTGACAAAAGGTTCATCGTAAAGGGTTACATCGATGCAAGTTTTGACACTGATCCAGATGACTCTAAATCTCAATCTGGATACATATTGAAAGTGGGAGCAATTAGCTAGAGTAGCTCCGTGCAGAGCATTGTTAACATAGGAATTTTCAAAATACATACGGATCTGAATGTGGCAGACCCGTTGACTAAACTTCTCTCACAAGCAAAACATGATCACACCTTAGTACTCTTTGGGTGTTAATCACATAGCGATGTGAACTAGATTATTGACTCTAGTAAACCCTTTGGGTGTTGGTCACATGATGATGTGAACTATGGGTGTTAATCACATGGTGATGTGAACTATTGGTGTTAAATCACATGGTGATGTGAACTAGATTATTGACTCTAGTGCAAGTGGGAGATTGAAGGAAATATGCCCTAGAGGCAATAATAAAGTTATTACTTATTTCCTTATATCATGATAAATGTTTATTATTCATGCTAGAATTGTATTAACCGGAAACATGATACATGTGTGAATACATAGACAAACAGAGTGTCACTAGTATGCCTCTACTTGACTAGCTCATTGATCAAAGATGGTTATGTTTCCTAGCCATAGACAAAGAGTTGTCATTTGATTAACGGGATCACATCATTAGGAGAATGATGTGATTGACTTGACCCACTCCGTTAGCTTAGCACTTGATCGTTTAGTTTGTTGCTATTTCTTTCTTCATGACTTATACATGTTCCTATGACTATGAGATTATGCAACTCCCGTTTACCGGAGGAACACTTTGTGTGCTACCAAACGTCACAACGTAACTGGGTGATTATAAAGGTGCTCTACAGGTGTCTCCGAAGGTACTTGTTGGGTTGGCATATTTCGAGATTAGGATTTGTCACTCCGATTGTCGGAGAGGTATCTCTGGGCCCACTCAGTAATGCACATCACTATAAGCCTTGCAAGCATTGTAACTAATGAGTTAGTTGCGGGATGATGTATTACGGAACGAGTAAAGAGACTTGCCGGTAACGAGATTGAACTAGGTATTGAGATACCGAGATCGAATCTCGGGCAAGTAACATACCGATGACAAAGGGAACAACGTAAGTTGTTATGCGGTTTGACTGATAAATATCTTCGTAGAATATGTAGGAGCCAATATGAGCATCTAGGTTCCGTTATTGGTTATTGACCGGAGACGTGTCTCGGTCATATCTACATAGTTCTTGAACCTGTAGGGTCCGCACGCTTAAAGTTCGGTGACGATTGGTATTATGAGTTTTTGTGTTTTGATGTACCGAAGGTAGTTCGGAGTCCTAGATGAGAGCGGGGACATGGCGAGGAATCTCGAAATGGTCGATACGTAAAGATCGATATATTGGACGACTATATTCGGACATCGGAAAGGTTCCGAGTGATTCGGGTATTTTTTGGAGTACCGGAGAGTTACGGGAATTCGTCGGGGAGTAGATGGGCCTTATTGGGCTTTAAGGGAAAGAGAGAGGAGAGGTTGCGCACGCCCCCAAGGCCTAGTCCGAATTGGACTAGGGGGAGGGGCGGCGCCCCCTCCTTCCTTCTCTTCTCTTTTCCCTTTCCTTCTCTCCTCCTCCTACTACTTGTAAGGGCTCCTAGTTCTACTAGGAAAGGGGGAATCCTACTCCCGGTGGGAGTAGGACTCCCCTAGGGCGCGCCATAGAGAGGTCCGGCCGTCTCCATCCTCCACTCCTTTATATACGGGGAGAGGGGCACCCCTTGGAGACACAACAATTGATCCCTTGGATCTCTTAGCCGTGTGCGGTGCCCCCCTCCACCATAATCTACCTCGGTCATATCGTAGCGGTCCTTAGGCGAAGCCCTGCATCGGTAGAACATCATCATCGTCACCACGCCGTCGTGCTGATGGAACTCTCTCTCTCTCGAATCTCGGCTGGATCGGAGTTCGAGGGACGTCATCGAGTTGAACGTGTGCAGAACTCGGAGGTGTCGTACGTTCGATGCTTGATCGGTCAGATCGTGAAGATGTACGACTACATCAACCGCGTTGTGCTAACGCTTCCGCTTTCGGTCTACGAGGGTACATAGACACACTCTTCCCTCTCGTTGCTATGCATCACCATGATCATGCGTGCGCGTAGGAAATTTTTTGAAATTACTACGTTCCCCAACAGGTGTAACATCCCGAAATTCTAATTTTTGGGAATGTTATAATAAATAAATAGTTTTGATTGTTTGTTTGATTGTTGTGTGATTGATTGACTGAAAGTGAGTGAAATTGAAACTTTTGAAAGTTAAATGAGAAAGAATAAAAAGACTTTCCCAAACTTTCATTTTGCGTTTATGATCTCCGTGAATTCAAATTATTTTTAAATACAAAACCCTAGAGAGAAGATGACATGACTTCTTCCATTTAAATAAATGAAACGGGTTTTTGAAAATATTTGAATTTCATTTGGAAATTTTTCCAACTCAGAAACTTTATGCAATTCAATGATTTTCATGAGAGAAGATAAAATGACTTCCTCAAATTACATGAAATATGAGTTGGAAGTTTCAAAGAAACCAAATTTAACGCCCCTTTGAAATCATTTTCAATTTGGAGTTATTTTGGTTTTTATTAAAATTATTTTTCTCCAAAAATAAAATATATGGAAATTAGGGTAAAATGAATCCCTACATTAGAAAATTGAAGAAAATGGGTTTGAAATTATTTTGGTTTTTTTAAATGATTTTATTGAATTTTATTAGAGCAGTAGCACTGTTTGATTTATTTGAATTTTTCTAATTTTTATTTAACGCTAGAAAAATGTTCAGGTTGTAGGAAATCTTTTTCTGAAAATTTGGATATATTATATGACTAGGTTCTATTTTATTTTATTTCGCTTTATTTTATTTTCGTTGTGTTTAAAAAAATTCCCCCATCACCGACTAGGCCGGCCCAGCACCCGAGCCAGGCCGCGGCCCAACGGCCCATCCCGCTGGTCCCCGAGCTCCGCTCGGCCTCCCAAGCCAGCACGAGAGCGCCGCCGCCACCGTGACCACCTCCAACTCCCGCCGCCGCCTCCCTTGCCTCCTCCTCCACGCCTCGGAGACGCCTCGTCCGCCTATATAAGCGTCGCCCCGGATCCCTCTCTCCTCCTCCTCGCAACGCGCCGCCATCGCCTCTCCTCGTTGCTGCCGCACATCACCGCCAACGCCGTGCAGTCGTGCCACCGCAGCTGCCGCCCCACCTCGTCGCTCGTCTGCGCCGCCGACCCACGCCTTGTCCCACCGCCACGTGGAGCTGCCGCCACCAAACGTCGTCGGAGCCCGATCCATCGTCGCCACTGATCTACTAACCGCCACCGCCGATCTTCACGCCGAAAACCGCCCAAACCAGTAATAAACCGCCCCGGTCTAGTTTATTCTTTTTAGGTTTTCTTCGGTTTTCTTTTTAGCCAGTTTTATTATTTAGTTAGGTTATTTAGCGAGCGTTCGCTCGTTAGCTTCTGGTAGAGAATGATTTTGTTCTGTAGGGTTCTGTAGCGAATGTTAGTTCGATAGTATTTTTCTTTTTATTTGAGATTTCGGTCAGGGACCCATCTGTGAATATTTTATTTACAGATTAGCCCCTGATTTTTCAAACCCTCACAACTTTTATATCGTCTGTCCAAATCCGACGAAACCAATGCCCACTACTTAGTTATGATCCCCTCTATCCCGTTAAACACCTTAAACATATTTTTGAAAGTTTAAAATTTGATTTCAAACAGATTTTATTTCAAACTTCGTTTGATCATAACTCGAGTTTTATAACTCTGATCTAATTGTTTCTTTTTGCAAATTAAAGCTCTTGACCTAAACTTTCTGATAAGGACAAATTCACATATTTTGGTACTGTTAGAAATTATTTTATGTTGCAAGAGTAATTTACTTGGTTTTGATGTTTTCCGAATTATCTTCTTCATTCTTCCCCGATCTTTTGAGTGATTGCTTATGTGTGGTTACTATTGCTTACTTACGCTAGATTGATCAGAGTGTGACGAGTAGAACTATCAAGAGTTATGAGTGCGAATCATATTCATCAATAGTACAAGGCAAGTTCACACTCTGATCATCCTTTTCATTACCCAGTTTTTATGCATTAGCTACAATCCTCAAACATTGCATGAGTAGGATCTTAACATGTGGGTTCTGGGAAGTAGATGATGAGGTAGAACCTATTGCCCTTTTATTGTCAAACCCTTGGGCGTTACTTCTACGCTATGCTTAATTTTCCATGATATGCTCGTAGACGTGGATTGGGTTTGAGTGTATCCATGACAGATGTGAGATTGTTAATTAATGGTTAACTTAAGGTGGCTACTTAAACACACATCTGGGTGGATTGGTTGCGGGCACCAGGGGATATACCAGTGATGTCCTTTTTGGTTCGCCACCCAGGCTCAAAGGGATCATAAGATTATTCACGCTAGAAACTTGCGTGCGCAGCCACAAGCTATTATGGGTTCTAGCATAGTTGAATATGTTACATGACCTCTTTCGGTGGTGGGCTAGCAGATGTAGGGGAAAGTAGGTGTAACTGTCCACCCAGAGTAAAGAGTTAATGTTTCTGAAAGACTGTGTCTCGGTCATCCATTTCTCAAACACCATGTAGTGCGAGAAATCCAATGGAGGAGATCAAGTCTTGTGGGGAAAAGTGCGCAAACCTCTGCAGAGTGTACAAACTAATCATGATTAGTCGTGTCCCCGGTTATGGACAACTTGAGTATCTGGTACTTGAATTATTGATTTGATCTCATCACTTTACTTAACTAATTTGTTGGTTTGTTAACTTTTAATTGGGATTGAGTTGGAGGTACCTTATCAATAATTTTCAACCAACTTGGTAGTTAAATAAAAATATATTCCTTTGATGTAGGGAAAAATTGGCTTTATGCAAAAATTAAACTTAGAGCCTCCACCAGCCAAATATGCATGTAGTAATAGCCATTATTCAGCATTGCTCTACAGTGTGAATTTGCCAGTACATTCAATGTACTGACCCTTTGTGGCTGCAACGTCTCATGTTGCAGGAATCTTACGACAAGTAACTGATATGTTAGGGTTACGATTTCTACACTCAACTTTGTCGTTGGTGTTGATGGGGATCCACGACCTTGTTGTTACTTCCGCTATTTGGATTGAGGTAATAGTATTTACGTTATTTTATACATGTGATTTACCTTTGTTATAAATCCTCGAGTACTGTGTGTGTCAGCATACCGATCCAGGGATGACTGAGTGAGTCCTGGATTAGGGGGTGTTCGGATGTCTGGACTATACCTTCAGCCGGACTCCAGGACTATGAAGATACAAGATTGAAGACTTCGTCCCATGTCCGGAAGGGACTTTCCTTGGCATGGAAGGCAAGCTTGGCGATACGGATATTCAGATCTCCTACCATTGTAACTGACTCTATGTAACCCTAACCCTATCCAGTGTCTATATAAACCGGAGGGTTTTAGTCCGTAGGACAACATACACATCAACAATCATACCATAGGCTAGCTTCTAGGGTTTAGCCTCTCTGATCTTGTGGTAGATCAACTCTTGTAATACCCATACCATCAATATTAATCAAGCAGGACGTAGGGTTTTACCTCCATCGAGAGGGCCCGAACCTGGGTAAAACTTCGTGTCCCCTGTCTCCTGTTACCATCCGGCCTAGACGCACAGTTCGGGACCCCCTACCCGAGATCCGCCAGTTTTGACACCGGCATTGGACGCCGATGAAGGAGACGAGGAAGAACTAGCGCCTATTGGGCCCTGGAACACCACCTCGTCATATGACGTATACATGGTGGACGCGCCAAAAGATGACGATGAGGAGCGGAAGGACGCACCAAAGGCTTGTTCCCTCGAAAAGCAGTCAAAGCGGCGATGCAAGCGCCGCCCCAAATCCCGCCTCGACAGAAATAGCGATCACACAGACCCAGCGTTGGAGCAGGGCGAACCGCTGCCGGACAATGGTAATCCGGATAATCAAACCGAACAAACAAATCCTATCAAGGATAATGGTCCGGAAGACATAACGCCGGACAGACACCCGGAGCAGCAGACTGCCCGTAAAAGGCTTGTTGCCACCGCGAGGAGTCTGAAAAAGCAGAAGCAAAGGCTCAAGGCTGCGCAAGACACACTCCACATTAGATGGAGCAAAATACTCAACACAGCAGTGAGGTATGGCAACAATCACCCCTCCAAGAGCTACCCAAAGCGGAAGCTGCTACCCGAATTCGATGAGGAGGCCTCAGACCCCCCACAACCAAATATCAAAGCAGCCACCTGGTCGGATAGACAACCCCTCTACCAACACAGAGCGGCATACAACGCTGCTCACAATACAATACGCGACCCATGCGAGGGCTCGCACCCAAAGGACGGCGCAACAAGATCCAACTATGGACCACATAAGCACGCCCCAGCATACAATGCAACACAACAAACACTCGAACAACATGGTACACCCAGCTACAGGGGTGCCGCACACCCCCTATGTTTCACCGATGAGGTGCTAGACCATGAATTTCCAGAGGGATTCAAGCCCGTAAACATAGAGGCATACGACGGAACAACAGACCCTGGGGTCTGGATTGAGGACTACATCCTTCATATCCATATGGCTCGAGGAGATGATCTCCACGCCATCAAGTACCTACCCCTCAAGCTCAAAGGGCCAGCTCGTCACTGGCTCAAAGGCCTCCCCGAAAGCTCCATTGGAAGTTGGGAAGAGCTCGAAGACGCCTTTCGGGCAAATTTTCAAGGGACTTATGTCCGAGCTCCGGATGCGGACGATTTGAGTCATATAACTCAACAGCCCAGAGAGTCAGCCCGAAAGCTTTGGAACAGGTTTCTTACTAAAAAGAACCAGATTGTCAACTGTCCGGACGCCGAAGCCTTGGCAGCTTTAAAGTATAGCGTCCGTGACGAATGGCTCGCCAGACACCTCGGCCAAAATAAGCCAAGAACGATGGCCGCATTAACAAACCTCATGACCCGCTTTTGCGCGGGTGAGGACAGCTGGCTAGCCAGATGCAGCACCAGCGACCCCAGTACATCTGAAGTTAGAGATGGAAACGGGAAATCACGGTGCAACAGCAATAACAAGCGCCGGATTAAAGAAGACAGCATGAAGGGCACGGCAGTAAATGCCGGATTCAAAGGCTCTCGGCCATGTCAAAAGCCGCCCCCTAAAGGCACCAGGGATGAACTATCCAGCCTCAACAAAATTCTGGACCAAGTATGTCAGATCCATAGTACCGCTGGTAAAACCGCTAATCATACCCACAGAGAATGTTGGGTCTTCAAGCAGTCCGGCAAGCTCAACGCCGTACACAAGGGGGAGGATACACCAAGTGAAGATGAGCACGAGCCTCCCAAACAAGACACGGCGGAGCAAAAGAAATTTCCACCAGAAGTCAAAACAGTAAACGTGTTACACGTGATCAAGGGAAAATACAACGCGGCACTCTCAGGAACATATACCCAAGTGCCTGTCACCGTGAAGTCCTACCACTGGTCGTCTCAAACGATCACTTTCGACCATCGCGATTACTCAGCAAGTATCCGACACGCGGGATGGGCTGCCCTGGTATTAGACCCAGTAATTGCCAGATATCACTTCACACGAGTCTTGATGGACGGCGGTAGTAGCCTAAACCTAATATATCAGGATACAATCTGCGGGATGGGGTTAGACCCAGCACAAATTTGCCATAGCAATGGAGTAACGCCAGGCCCAGGGGCCCATTGTACGGGCTCCCTCTCATTACAAGTTACATTCGGCTCCCCCGATAACTTTCGTCGCGAGCATTTAACTTTCCACATCGCTCTGTTTCAAAGTGGCTATCAAGCACTGCTCGGACGCGAAGCTTTTGCTCGCTTTAATGCAATACCACACTACGCCTCCCTCACACTCAAGATGCCCAGTCCACGTGGCATCATTACAGTGCACGGAGATATCAAGCGCTCTCTATGCGCCGAAGAGAGTGAGGCTGCCTTGGCAGCCGAACATTAAAGGCGTCCAGACCAGCGATCGAGTCCGGCGCCGCTATTTACACCGAATAAGTGACCACACCCCTATTTGTCAATACAAGGGGCTCAACACGCGCAGACAAGTGGCAATTTCTTATCATCTTCAATTATACATGGTTTCTTTAAAAACCACCTTTTTGCACGACAACTTTCTCACTTAACTTCCTCTCTTTTACAGATGATCATCGTGCTACACCCGTCCAGGATATGGCACAACGGAGACACAGGCGCAGACGTGCAGCAGGAACCCGCTCAAAGGATTCTTTTTAGATTAAGACCATGCGTAAACCCTTTTTACTGTCTCTTGTTGATACATATCCACCATTGTGAAGGATGCTGACGTCTTGGCATGTGGCCATGCCAGAACAATGCACGTACCTGGACACAAGGGGCTTCTTACAAAGGCCATTATTTAGGCCCGGTTTATACCACAAAGACCGAATACCCTAGGGAGTGTTCGGCGTCGCGAGTTTGGCGCCATATGCATCAGCTCCAAATCATTGTCTTTGGTCAAATGTTGGGTTTGCCCGGCTCCTGTGTTTTGGTGCCTTACGTTCTGCTTTACCGGCTAAGGTAGCACCAGGAGAACTACTGCGATTGTGCCCTGGTTCATCCGGACGAGCACCTCAGTAGAGAAAGCCGAAAACTGACTGACATGATATAGCGTGAGACTGGTCAACCACTCGATGACCTATGGGAATGCTAGAATTCCTCCGCCTAAACGAAGGGCCGTTTTTCGGCCAGTCATGTACGCACCCCGAGATCAGGAGAGTGCGGAGCCAGGGGCTATCTAGTAGCCCCACTGTCAAACTCCTATGGCTAAGTGAAAGTGTTAAAGCATTATAGTCCGGTTGCCTCGCTCGCTCCGCTATCACCTCCTAAATAGGACCAAGACGTTGGGTTAAGTGTGAACGCGTGTTTTTGCTAGCACCTCCACATTATATGCGTGGGGGTTGAAGCCGACGACTGCAATCTTTCAGGTTATACGCACGTATACAAAAACGGCCGCCCAGGAGGCATCATATTACTTTCAGGCAAAAGTATAAAAATAGCCTTATCAACCTCTATAAAAGCATTTCGCTTACAATGAGATTACATATCACTCAAACATAATATTTTTTGAGCACTAGGCCTCTACCAAACGGGCACCCTCCAGAACTTCTTCAAAGTAGTGCTCAGCAGCCTTTCGGCCTATGGCCGAATCCCGCGCTACAATATTGGTAGCATCCATCTCCGCCCAGTATGCCTTGACACAGGCAAAGGCCATCCGTGCGCCCTCTATGCACACCAACCTCTTCATCGCATCAATGCGCGGCACCACATCAAGTAACTGCTGCACCAAGCTAAAATAGTTGTTCGGTTTTGACCCTTCCGGCCATAACCGATCCACAACAGACCTCATGGAGAGTCCGGACAACCTATTTAGTTCGGCCCATTCGGCTAATTGGTCAGTCAATGACAGCGGACGCTCGGGAGAATGGAATTGTCTCCAAAACAGCTGATCTACTTCACAGTCCGTCTGACCCTGGAAGTACTTGGCTGCATCGGCAGCGCTCATCGCCAAATCCATATACACACCCTCCGAACTCCACAGCCGATCCAGAGGGGCATACCGTATATCTCCGAACCTCCTCTGCAACATAAAGGATTTCCCAGCTACAATATCCCCGGCTTCCCGCGGCTCCTCCTTCTTTGCCCTCATAGCAGAGCGATGGTCTTTTCTCGTCGCAGCAGCCTTCTCAAGGTCCAATGCCTTCGCCTGGTTTTCCTTTTCAAGAACCCGGCAACGGTCAGCGGCGACTTTTAATTTTTTGGCCATCTTGTCTCGGCTCTCGCCATGTGCGGCCTTCTCGGCTTGCAACTCTTCGGCCGCCTTCAAAGCAGCCGCATTACCCAACCTCGCGTGTTCCTTGGCTCGGGCAAGTTCTGCCCACAAGGCTTCAACAGTGGCATCTCCATCTGTAGTCACAACATATTAAAGATGTTGGCATCATACTGCTCTTCCTATTGTGGCGTTTATCAGATAATGACACTTACCCTGTGCCTCGTCAAGCCTTTTGTTAACAAGCTCAATGTCGGCGTCTGTCGCATCCAACTGCCGTTCTAAATGGGCAAACTCGCTAGTCCGGCTAGCCACCAGAGCTTCCATCACCTGCATATAGAGGCAGTATGGTTATTACCTGGGAATATGATCCTCTGTTCGTCGTTGTTTCCGACGACCACCAGAGTCTCGGGGGCTACTATCTACACAGGGCACACCTAGTATGTGCAGGACTATCATACATTCCTTTACGTACCTCAAAGTCTGTCAATAGACTCATAAAAGCTTCATGCATCCGCTTTCGGCGGACGATATTCTCTCCATCACCGTATTCATCAGCACACGGTGTTCATCTAAGATGGCCGCTTGCCCCACCAACTCCCTCAGAACATCTGATCGCACACTAGACGGTGCCAGACTCTTTTGTCTGCTCTCTTCGGGAGCCGGACACTGGAAGCTTCGGGGGTCAATGGGATTATCTTCTGGCCTCACCGGACTCGGAGAGGCCCTCCACGACGACACTTCAGGGTCGCCCGCTTCCAGAGTGGAGGAGTCCGGAGGAGGCGTTTTGCTCTCCATCATCTCTGGAAGAAGATCCCCCAAAGACGAGCTCATTTGGGAGGGGCTAAGGCCCGAACTGCAAAAATATATGCGGTGGTTATCTTCTCAGAAGAAAAGGATGGCATATCTGTACTATTAAAGTATTTCAAGTCACTTACGACTCGCGGGAGAATTGATCCCCCGCGTACTTTGTGCGGCAACAGCGCCCCCCAAGGCAAGACCCTCTGTGGGAGACTTTTTCTCCCGTTTGGAAGCTTCGGCTTCCGAATCCCCGGGCGCAGTCCTTTTCCTTTTCAGGTCGTCTTCCTTCATGGAGACGCTCGCTCTCTCGGTTATAATGGGCAGCGTTGGGGGCCCACGTCCGCCCGCATTATCCTCCACAGTATCTTCCTTCAAGGGCTCCGGGCAAGGTGCAGTCTGGAGCATCTTTTCCAATACCGGGTTTTCCAAACCCTCAGGGAGGGGGGCCGAACACCGAATCAACTTCGCCTTTGTTAGCCAGTCCTGGTCAAAAAGCGAACACTCAAAAAAATAACTTCGTAACAAAAGAGAGATAGTATGTTCGGCTGGAGGATACCTTACCTGTTCAGCGGCACGGTTACTACTCAGGCCCACATCCTTGGTGATTTCCGGACACTCCACCTGAGGTCTGAAGAATGACTTGTACTTCTCCTCGTGCGTCAGGCCGAGAAAATCTTGAATGACACGCGGTCCCTCGGGATTGAACTCCCATAGGCGAAGAGACCGGCGTTTGCAAGGCTGGACTTGACGAACCAGCATAACTTGTATTACCACAACCAAACTGAAATCTCCATTGAAGAGATCTCGAATGCGGCTTTGCAGTATGGGCACGTCCTTGGCCGGCCCCCAGCTCAGACCTCTACTGATCCATGACATTAGTTGTGGTGGAGGGCTCGAGCGGAAAACAGGGGTGGCCGCCCACTTGGCACTTCTAGGAGCCATGATATAGAACCACTCCCATTGCCACAATTCAGACACCTCTGGGATGGAAACTTTGGGCCACGGGGCTCCTGTCATCCTGCGTATTGAGGCACCTCCACACGCCGTATGTTGCCCCTCGATCATCTTCGGCTTCACTTCAAAGGTCTTGAGCCAGAGGCCAAAGTGAGGGGTAACCCAGAGGAAGGCCTCGCACACGACAATAAATGTCGTGATATGAAGAAAGGAGTCTGGAGCTAGATCATGGAAGTCTAGCCCGTAATAAAACATCAAACCCCTGACAAAAGGATCCATAGGAAGGCCTAGACCTTGGAGGAAGTGGGAGACGAACACGACGTTCTCGTTGGGTTCGGGGGTGGGAACGGCCTGCCCTCGAGGAGGCAGCCGATGCAAAATCTCGGTGGTCAGATATCTGGCCTCCCTCAACTTTTTGATGTCCTCTTCCGTGACGGAGGAAGGCACCCATTGGCCTTGAAAGCTAGATCCGGACATGACTGAAGGTTCGGACCACCTGACCTGAACTTTGGGCGTTTGAGCTCGAGGTGGCGGAAGGATTTGATTGAGCACGGGAGGGAAAAATAAAAGCCTTGTCCCCTTTATAAAGAGGGTGAATATCAAGCGTCCTCTCCGTGTCCGTTTGGACTTGCCTATAATCTAGGAGTCCTAGAAGCGGTTGGGTTACCCACGCCCGTACTGATGAGAATCCCGGAATAAGGGGACACGATCTCTGCTTTAACAAGACGTGCGAAACCGCCTCGCATAACGCGCTAAGATGGGACAGTAAAACGTTTTGAATAAAAGCTTGGCTGTGGTGTGATGTCACACTACGGAGTGCGTCGGCAGATTAGATTTGTGTAAATATTATTCTCTCTATGGCAATATGTGGAAACTTATTTTGCAGAGCCGGACACTACTTTTGTGTTCAAAATCTTCTATAAAGTAGTTGGAGGAGGAACCCGCCATGCAATGCCGAAGACAATTTACGCGCCGGACTCATCGTCATTGAAGCCTGGTTTAGGGGCTACTGAGGGAGTCCTGGATTAGGGGGTGTCCGGATGGCCGGACTATACCTTCAGCCGGACTCCAGGACTATGAAGATACAAGATTGAAGACTTCGTCCCATGTCCGGAAGGGACTTTCCTTGGCGTGGAAGGCAAGCTTGGCGATACGGATATTTAGATCTCCTACCATTGTAACCGACTCTATGTAACCCTAACCCTATCCGGTGTCTATATAAACCAGAGGGTTTTAGTCCGTAGGACAACATACACATCAACAATCATACCATAGGCTAGCTTCTAGGGTTTAGCCTCTCTGATCTCGTGGTAGATCAACTCTTGTAATACCCATACCATCAATATTAATCAAGCAGGACGTAGGGTTTTACCTCCATCGAGAGGGCCCGAACCTGGGTAAAACTTCGTGTCCCCTGCCTCCTGTTACCATCCGGCCTAGATGCACAGTTCAAGACCCCCTACCCGAGATCCGCCGGTTTTGACACCGAAAATGACACTTAAGCACAGAGACTTGACCGTCTGAGGTCGGGTCGCTACAAGATGGTATCAGAGCACATGTTGACTGTAGGACGTGACCCCTAGAAACTGGCAAGCTCATAGGAAAGATTTTCTCTACAACTTTATTTTCAAAAAGATCTTTTACCTCTCTTCCTTTCTGAGATTTATGAAATATCCCTTTTAGTTAGACTATACCCCTTTCCCCTTTTGACCACACGAAGATTCAACTGATGAGACCACTCCAAGAAGTACAAGTTATCGGACAACTAAGACCATTTCGGAATGAAGAGTATTTTACCGTGCATTATAATAATGGAAACTACAATGGTTGGAGACTCCTAAGACTAGGAGAATTTGAAGGCTCTGAAGAATTCCCAGATTTGTATGACCTAGGAATATTACCCTTATGGAACTTGGCAGACTATTGAAGCTGTCAATACCCGAGATCAATGTGTGTCGGAGAAAGACCGGAACATAGAGCATTAGCACTCAAAGATTTTGTCAAGAAAACCCTAAGGCATGAGATATCAACTATGGAATGATAGCTCATGGAAATGACAAGAGCAGAAACACGGCTATCCATGATGTTATCACCCGCTTATGCTAGTATCACCGTGCTGAGTTAAGCATGCATTTCTTTGGAAGGAATCAATGACAGAAGGGCTAATGGAGCACCTATCAGCAAAAGATGAAGTTTTAACCTTAGCTGGTGAATCACCAGGAACTGCATTATTACATCAAGAAGTTTAGGATGGATCTGCAAGAAGCCCTATTTGACAAGGAAGCAGTTCATGAAGAACACGAGACCCAGAAGCTGAAAGTAGCCAAGCTGGAGGAACAAAACCTCGAGATACCATAGATTCGTCAGGAACTGAAGGAGAGTAAGACCATGGTTCATGCCAAGGATGTTGAAATCCAGAAGTTTGGAACACAACTCTTAAAGGACGTCACGAGAGCCTTCACGTCAACAGAGATGATCTGGTAAAAGAACTTGAGAAGGACAAGCACGATCGGAAGAAGCCATCGGAGACATGAACATGGCTTGAAGAGTATGACAACTTTGAAGATTTATTAACCTTTAGAAGACCAAACCCCTGTTATATACATACGTTAGAGGCGATGTTTGTGAGCTACCATTTGTTTGATGTTTTTCCGACAGCCACAAAATAAAATATGTCTCTTCAAAACTATTGTTTGTATTGTGTGCATCCCTCTCTATCTCTCTTATCTCACCTCGAAACCCTGGACCCAATAGAGGATGAATGGAGATGAACTCATATTTCCGGGACCGTTAAGTCAATTGGAGACGGACCGATGGATTCATAACATGGAGGATCATATGGAGAATAACCCTATAGTCATAAAGGATATGACCCAGCATGCTCTTCGGTGCTTTGAAAGAGGTGATGCTACTTGATGGAGGATGTACCAAACCATTAATGGATGGCAAGGAGTAACCACTTGGAAAGAATTTAAGTTGACTTTGCAAAAGTCTTGGCTTGTGTCCCAGAAGTTGAAGCCTTATGGAAATGATGTGAAGAAACCTTGTGCATGCAAGCTTTGTGGAGAAATAGGACACAACCATAAAGGACACAAGGATGAATGCCCTAATTGTGAAGGAACACACCCAGATGAAGAATACCCAACTAGGAAGATTACTTGTTTCCTGTGTGAAGGGACTACCCACTACCCTGCTCAGTGTCACATTTACCCCATGGTACAAAGAACCATCCAGCAGAAGAAAGAAAAATGAAAGGAGCCCTTGATACGACTCCAACGTATCTATAATTTTTTATTGTTCCATGCTATTATATATTCTGTTTTGGATGTTTGATGGGCTTTATTATACACTTTTATATTATTTTTGGGACTAACCTATTAACCCAAGGCCTAGTGCAAATTGATGTTTTTTGCCTATTTCAGTGTTTCACAGAAAAGGAATATCAAATGGAGTCCAAACGGAATGAAACCTTTGGGAGCGTGATTTTTGGAACAAATGCGATCCAGATGAATTGGAGTGGACGTCAAGAAACAACCAAGGAGTCCACGAGGTAGGGAGGCGCGCCTGCTCCCCCTGGGCGCGCCCCCCACCATCGTGGGCCCCTCGTGGCTCTCCTCACCGACTTCCTTTGCCTATATATACTCATATACCCTGGAAACATCCAGGAGCACCACGAAACCCTATTTCTACCACTGCAACCTTCTGTACCCATGAGATCCCATCTTGGGGCTTTTTCCAGCGCTCTGCCGGAGGGGGCATCGATCACGGAGGGCTTCTACATCAACACCATAGCCTCTCTGATGATGTGTGAGTAGTTTACCTCAGACCTTCGGGTCCATAGTTATTATCTAGATGGATTCTTCTCTCTCTTTGGATCTCAATACAAAGTTCTCCTTGATCTTCTTGGAGAACTATTCGATGTAACTCTTTTTGCGGTGTGTTTGTCGAGATCCGATGAATTGTGGGTTTATGATCAAGATTATCTATGAACAATATTTGAATCTCCTCTGAATTCTTTTATGTATGATTTGTTATCTTTGCAAATCTCTTCAAATTATCAGTTTGGTTTGGCCTACTAGATTGATCTTTCTTGCAACGGGAGAAGTGCTTAGCTTTGGGTTCAATCTTGCGTTGCTCGATCCCAGTGACAGAAAGGGAAACGACACGTATTGTATTGTTGCCATCGAGGATAAAAAGATGGGGTTTATATCATATTGCTTGAGTTTATCCCTCTACATCATGTCATCTTACCTAATGTGTTACTCCATTCTTATGAACTTAATACTCTAGATGCATGCTGGATAGCGGTCGATGTGTGGAGTAATAGTAGTAGATGCGGGCAGAAGTCGGTCTACTTGTCATGGACGTGATGCCTATATACATGATCATGCCTATATATTCTCATAATTATTAGCTTTTCTATCAATTGCTCGATAGTAATTTGTTCACCCACCATAATACTTATGCTATCTTGAGAGAAGCTACTAGTGAAACCTATGGCCCCCGGGTCTATTCTCCATTATATTAATCTCCTGTCAACAAGTTATTTCTGGCACAGTTTATTTTGCAATCTTTACTTTTAATCTTTATCATAAAAATACCAAAAATATTATCTTATAATATCTATCAGATCTCACTTTTGCAAGTGGTCGTGAAGGGATTGACGACCCCTTTATCGCGTTGGTTGCAAGGTTCTTATTTGTTTGTGTAGGTACGAGGGACTTGCGTGTGGCCTCCTACTGGATTGATACCTTGATTCTCAAAAACTGAGGGAAATACTTACGCTACTTTGCTGCATCACCCTTTCCTCTTCAAGGGAAAAACCAACGCATGCTCAAGAGGTAGCAAGAAGGATTTCTGGCGCTGTTGCCGGGGAGTCTACGCACAAGTCAAGATATACCAAGTACCCATCACAAACTCTTATCCCTCGCATTACATTATTTGCCATTTGCCTCTCGTTTTCCTCTCCCCCACTTCACCTTTGCCTTTTCTTCGCCTTCTTCCCCTATGTATCTTTGTTTGTGTTTCCATGTGCCTTCTATTTGCTTGCATCTTTGCTTGCTAAAAATCTATTGATATGGATCCACTTAAAGTGTTCTACTTGGATCATCTTCGATCCTTATGCGCTCGTGTTGAAACCCCAACTAGCCTAGTTGATGGGAAATCTTTAGATGAGCATGCACATTTTGTGCGCCACCATTTGTCTAAAAAAGGGAGACTCTTATGGGATCAAATAAACATATTGTTGTCTTATGCTTGGAATCTTTGTGAAATTTGTGGTTTTACTTGTTGCTCTAAGAACCCTAAAAAACACCTTCCCTACCTATGTGAGTTTAATGATAATGCAATCTTATCTTCTTATGCAAAGGGTGTTTATAGTTACTACGATATCAAACAAATTGAAGAATTTGTTGCTTTTAAGGGTGCTTATGAAGTTGCTTATTTGATTGGAAAGTATGATATTACTCTCTATGAATCGGAAAATTTTGACATACTTAAATATTGCTATGAAAACTATGCTCATAATGTCTATGTCAAAGAATTTATTGAAAGAATGAGTGTTGCTTTGGAAGAAAATAATGATATGCGTGAATCTATAGATAATTATGATTCCAATGATTTGATTGAAATGTCCCTTCATGAACATGATGCTTGCTATTCTTGTGGCCATGATGCCAATATTTATGAAGATGAATTTGCTATAGTTCATTATGTTAAACATGAGATCGTTGCTATTGCACCCATACTTGATAGTTCCTTCAATGAAAAGCATGATTGCAATGATGTCATTATAAATTATATTAATGCCAATTGTGCTAATAATATGCAAAACCCTAAGCTTTGGGATGCTAGTTTTGCTATGTCCTCTACTTGTTGCAATGATCATGATTGGGGTGATTCTTCTTTTGATCTTGAAAATTTATTTAAGCCCCTTGATGAATATGAGATTGATAATAGTGTTTGCAATATTATTGAAAGTGGGTTTGGAAGAGTGTCAACCTTAGATCCCACATACTTGCAGAATGTTCAATCATATGAAATTTTTGATAAAAGTGGGTTTGGAGAGGTCATGACTTTAGTTAATTTTAATCCCACTATTTTGGAAGAGTGTCAACTTTGCATGCATGTGGATCGTGTTGAAAATATTTTATGTGATAGCTATTTTGTTGAATTTGCTTTCGATCCCACATGTAATTATTATGAGAGAGGAAAATATGATTGTAGAAGTTTTCATGTTACTAAATTACATCTCGTTATGTTGAGATTGCTATTGTTTCTTTCCGCTTCCTTGCATATGCTAGTTTTTGCTTGCTATGATAATTTTTTTGCCTTTAAGATGCCTATGCATACGAAGTATGTTAGACTTAGATGTGTTTTTGACGTGTTTCATGATGCTCTCTTTGTGCTTCAATTCTTGTCTTTCATCTGAGCATCATTGAAATTATCTATGCCTAGCTAGGGGCGTTAAACGATGGCGCTTGTTGGGAGGCAACCCAATTTTATTTTTATTTCTTGCTTTTTGATTCTGTTTAGTAATAAATAATTCATCTAGCCTCTGTTTATATGTGGTTTTATGCTTTTAATTAGTGTTTGTGCCAAGTAGAACCTTTGGGAAGACTTGGGGAAAGTCTTTGCGATCTTGCTGTAAAAAACAGAAACTTTAGCGCTCACGAGATTTGCTGCCATTTTTTACTGGAGAGTGCGATTAGGTTTATTATTTTTGAAGATGATTAATAGATAAATTACTCACGTCCAGAAATTTATTTTAGAATTTTTGGAGTTCCAGAAGTTGTGTTTGATACAGATTACTACAGACTGTTCTGTTTTTTGACAGATTCTGTTTTTCGTGTGTTGTTTGCTTATTTTGATGAATCTATGGCTAGTAATGGAGTTTATGAACCATAGAAAAGTTGGAATACAGTAGGTTAACACAAATATAAATAAAGAATGAGTTCATTACAGTACCTTGAAGTGGTGTTTTGTTTTCTTTCGCTAACGGAGCTCATGAGATTTTCTGTTAAGTTTTGTGTTGTGAAGTTTTCAAGTTTTGGGTAAAGATTTGATGGATTATGGAAAAAGGAGTGGCAAGAGCCTAAGATTGGGGATGCCCAAGGCACCCCAAGGTAAAATCCAAGGACAACCAAAATCCTAAGCTTGGGGATGCCCCGGAAGGCATCCCCTCTTTCGTCTTCGTCCATCGGTAACTTTACTTGGAGCTATATTTTTATTCACCACATGATATGTGTTTTGCTTGGAGCGTCTTGTATGCTTTGAGTCTTTGTTTTTTAGTTTACCAGAATCATCCTTGCTGTACACACCTTTTGAGAGAGACACACATGAATCAGAACTCATTAGAATACTCTATGTGCTTCACTTATATCTTTTGAGTTAGATAATTTTGCTCTAGTGCTTCGCTTATATATTTTCGAGCACAGCGGTGGTTCTATTTTATAGAAATAATTGATCTCTCATGCTTCACTTATATTATTTTGGGAGTCCTTTAGAATAGCATGGTAATTTGTAACACCCTCGATGCGGCTATATCTCCCACGTGTCGAAGCATGACTTAGAGGCATAACCGCATTGAAAGCAATGTCGCAAGTGAGGTAATCTTCACACAACCCATGTAATACATAAGGGAAAGAGGTACATAGTTGGCTTACAATTTCCACTTCACACAAATACATGAATAAAGCATTACATCATCCAAATACAATCAGGACCCGACTACGGAGCCAAAATAAAAGAAGACTACCCCAAATGCTACACAGATCCCCAATCGACCCCAACTGGGCTCCACTACTGATCAACTAGAACAAAACAACACAAAGGACAAGATCTTCATCGAGCTCCTCCTGAGCTTGGTTGCATCATCTGCACGGACTCGTCGGCACCTGCAAGCTGGTTTTGGAAGTATCTGTGAGCCACGGGGACTCAGCAATCTCGCACCCTCGCGATCAAGACTATTTAAGCTTATGGGTAAGGTAAAAGGTATGAGGTGGAGCTGCAGCAAGCAACTAGCATATATGGTGGCTAACAAATGCAAATGAGAGCGAGAAGAGAAGGCAAAGCACGGTCGAGAAACTATGATCAAGAAGTGATAATAGAACAACCTATGTCAAGCATTACTCCAACACCGTGTTCACTTCCCGGACTCCACCGGAAAGAGACCATCACGGCAACACACGCGGTTGGTGCATTTTAATTAAGGTCAACTTCAGGTTTTCTACAACCGGACATTAACAAATTCCCATCTGCCCATAACCACGGGCACGGCTTTCGAAAGTTCAAATCCCTGTAGGGGTGTCCCAACTTAGCCCATCACAAACTCTCACGGTCAATGAAGGATATTCCTTCTAGCGGGAAGACCCGATCAGACTCAGAATCCCGGTTACAAGACATTTCGACAATGGTAAAACAAGACCAGCAAAGCCACCCAGATGTGTTGACAAATCCCGATAGGAGCTGCACATATCTCGTTCTCAGGGCACATCGGATGAGCCAGACGTCGGGTGGGCCAGCCCAGAGTTGCCCCTGGTAGCACCGGACATCGCTCAGTTTGGACCAACACTCAGAGGAGCACTGGCCCGGGGGGGTTAAAATAAAGATGACCCTTGAGCCGGCCGACTCAAGGGAAAGAAAAAGGCTAGGTGGCAAATGGTAAAACCAATGTTGGGCCTTGCTGGAGGAGTTTTATTCAAGGCGAACTGTCAAGGGGTTCCCATTATGACCCAACCGTGTAAGGAACATAACACCGATATGACGGAAATTAGGGCGGCAAGAGTGGAACAAAACACCAGGCATAAGGCCGAGCCTTCCACCCTTTACCAAGTATATAGATGCATTAAATAAATAAGATATATTGTGATATCCCAACAAGTAAACATGTTCCAACAAGGAACAACATCTCCATGTTCCAACAAGGAACAAACTTCAATCTTCACCTGCAACTAACAAAGCTATAAGAGGGGCTGATCAAAGCGGTAACATAGCCAAACAACGGTTTGCTAGGACAAGGTGGGTTAGAGGCTTGGCTTAGCAACATGTAAGGCATGATAAGCAAGTGGTAGGTATCGCAGCATAGGCATAGCAAAAGAGCGAGCAACTAAGCAAGCAAAGATAGAAGTGATTTCGAGGGTATGGTCATCTTGCCTGAAATCCTGCAAGGAAGAAGAACGAGTCCATGAAGAAGAAAAACGGACGTAGATGAACGGATCCTCACAACACGATGTTACCGGAATCAACCCGAAGAACCAACACCGGAAATAAGCAAACAACATAGTAAACAACCATCACATAAACAGGGCATGATGCACAATCAAGTATGGTGCATGTCCGGTTTAATGAAGCATGGCATGGCAAAGTGGACAAACAATCCTACAAATTAAGTGGAGCTCAATATGCAACTCCGTTGCATATTGACGAAACACCACATTCAAGTTATTTAGTTCTCTCTTGTTTAGGTACTCAACAATATTAAATGTTGGTTAACATGGCAAGAGGTGAAACATAACAAGACTAAACCACCTAAACAATTTTAAATGGGGCCGGATATAATAAACAACAAACCCGGTAAATCCCCATATGCATTTATCAACTTGGTACAACAACAATTTTAAACATTTAAATGTTATTATCATGATGCGCATGACATGAGCAAGTTTTATGCAATTTTTTTATGAAAAAGTTGATAAGAACATTATGAAGCATTGGCCACCGTGGTGGAAAGAAAGGGGTGCCACTGAGACCAAACGGAAATGATGCCGCGGCAACATTCCGATGATCCGGTAGCTCACGGGGATACCGGTGCAAAAGGAAGTGGGTGTGAGTGTGTCATGCAACAAGATGGGGTGATCTCGGATACCGAGTTCCCACATGTGGACGACGGTGTCAAACGAGGGAACAACTAACATTTACGGGCGGATTACAACAACCAACATGCATCTCATATAACTCTTGCACACGGTCCACGGGTGGTCGTTTTGGGGTTATACCTTCGAAGCGTGCATTATCGGAACAGATCGAGTTCGGCGGTAGGGGTACACGTGTCGCAGGGGAAGTAGTTGTTCACGGGGTCGTCGTAGGAAGTAGCGGTTCACACGATGGTAGTCGAACTTAACGTTCGCGTTACACGGGTCTTCGGCGATGGTCGTCGTACGTGGTTCGGAGTGGTACTTGCACCTTCGGACTTGACGAATCCGAGGGCTTCGTGGTTCACCGTTGAACTTGATGAAACCCACGGCGATGGAGAGGTACACGTCGGCGGTAGTCGTTCGGGCGGAGAGCATCGTCGAACCTGGCATTCTTCGGACTTGTTGATCTTGTTGAAACGTAGGTGTACTTGGTACAATCCGCGTAGTCGTGCACTTGTCGTCGAGGGACTTGATGGTCTTGACAAAACGATGGGGTACTCGGCAAAACCTTGTTCTTCGGAGGTCAACGGTAGTCAAACTTGACAGTTTTTGGTTCATGAGTCTTCGGCGTCGGGAGTCGTTTTAGGCACCGGGTGACGAAGTACTTGGCGTTCTTAGGATTCCGAAGAAGGCGGTAGAGGTACTTGGCGCTCCGGGTCTTGCGGGGTAGTCGAACTTGACGAAAAACGGGTCTTCTTGGGGACTTGATGCATCCGAATTCCTCGGGTTTGTAGTGGTACTTGGTGCTCGCGGTTCCGATCCAGTGGTGCATGCGTCCACGGTGACACTGCATGGTGCAAGGAGGCGACGACTTGGGCGGTTTTTGTCCAGGACTCGGACAACTTTTGAAGGAGCTCGATGGGGCTTGCTGCTGCTTGTTTCCTTCACCATGTGACAGGCCGAAGGCGCAGCGGCTTTGAACGGCGAAGTGGACGAGCTACTAGTGCCTTGCGGAGGCAGCGAGGCCTGGGAGGTGGAGTAGTGAAGCAAGGCTCGCGAGCATAGGAGGGAGTCGCGGCGCTGCCGCATAGGGGCCCGGCTCCCTGGTGGTACTCCAGCGAAAGCGGCCGGAGCGCCGCTAGTCAACGGGCGCGACTCAGTTGCGGGCATCGGGAGGCGGGCTCCGACGGGCAGGGCCAGAGATGAGGTGCAGAAGGGCGGCGAGGGGCTCGGCGGCAGGGACGCCTGAACTGCTGCTGGTGGCGCTCGTGGCCATGGGGCGCCGAATCCGTGGTCGAGGGCGGGGCACGGTGGAGGTGCTTGGCGGCGCGGCGGCCGGACGAAGCAGGGAGGCGTAGAAGGAGACTCAGGCGCGGCAGGGCAGCGGTGCCGGCGACGGGGAGATCTCGTGACGCGGGTGAGGGCGCCATGGGAGGCGGCTGGAGGTGCTTACGAGCAGGGGAAGGGAGGTCGGGCGCTGCAGCGGCGCGAGCGGGGGATGCGGGATCGCGATCGAGCACGGGGCTCTTGCGTGTTTGTGGTGGCACAGGGAGAACGAGGGAGAGGGAGATGGGATCAGGCGATGCTCTCTGGCGGCGCGAGCAGGGAGATGAAAGGAGAGAGGAGTCAGGCTAGGTTAGGTTAAAGAGGAGGTGGGCCGGTTCAGTGGGTGTAGATGGGCCAGCCAGCTGGGCTCTTTCTCTCTCCCTCATAAATCTTCTCTTATCTCCCCAAATCATGAAAAAAACAAAGAAAAGGAGTATAAAGGAAGTGTTAGGGATAGAATTTGCATGGGAGGTTAATTTCCCGGACTCATAAAAATGAGCTTGTTCCGAGAAAATAGGAAAGAGCACACGTGTGAAGTTTGAATTCAAACTCATTTGAATTTAATTCAAATGAGTGTGAGAAGGAAGTCGGTATTCGATAGGTCCAAAAATGTTGGGAATTTAGGTGGAGCTTCAGAAAGTGACGAAAGAAATAACAAGACAAGTTTGGGGACCAAACTTGAAGCGGAAAAGGGCATGTGATAAATTGCAAGTGTGTTATAGGTGATTCCGAAAATGGAATATTTAATATAGCTCCCTAATATCAGGAGGATATGTTGTAAAGAGAATCACCATGTGAATTCCCTCGGTTTAAATGGATCAAAGATCCATACCATTTATTTAGTTGAGTTGCAAAAGATTTAAGATATGATGGCATGATGACATGATGCAATGCACATGATGCAATGATGAATGAAATGAACCAAACAAATCACACGACGAAACCCGGAAACCCTGGAAGGCAACTGAAGCTCCGGTCTTGGGGCGTTACAACACTCCACCACTACGAGAGGATCTCGTCCCGAGATCTAGAATGGCACCGGAGGGAAAACGGAACAGAAAGAGAAGAGGTAAAACTAAGTTGCTTCTTTGACAAACGAGTGAAACCAAACAACCTTGAAAAGGTTAAGTCATTTCAAGAAAACAATACAACGGAGATGAACGAAGTTGAAAGCACTCTGTTAAGAAAGGGGAAAGGAAAGAACCGATTCGGGTAGCACTCCGGTTTAGAAGGGATGCACGACTTGATAAGGCAAAAAGAGCTTGAGCAAAAAGGTCACAACACTCCAGTTAAATGGATAAACCAAGAAAAGAACACGATCCTGACAGAACAAGAAGATGTGTTGAAGAGAGCAACATCACCACGCCTCCGGAACGGAAGAATAGAAGGTAGATTGTTGGGATAAAGGGACGGAGAAGAAAATGGCAATTTCTGCCACAAATGAGCTTGAGAAGGTATCCTTAGGAGAAGGGTCGAACGGAGTTGTTGGAAAACCAACAACGAAAAGGATAAGCTTGATATGGACTTATAGGAGACATCTCAAAATTATGAGGTTACAACTTACCACTCACGAAAAAGATTTGATTGGATTGATATCAACAAGGGAACAAGAAAACTTATATCACCGGGAGGATAAATGAAAAACTTGGATCATTTATAAGCACCATAATTAGCAACAATCCTAAGGGAAGGCTTTAGGTGAAATATAACCCAAGATAATTCCATGGAAGAAAGTGATGGGTTTAAATACCTCATTCTTGTGAATGAAGAATGATATATTACCACCTCAAAAGATAAGGGAGAACAATTTTCACTCCGGATTGCAAGATGAAGAAATGCTTGAGCTCCTCTGAAAAGAATCTCAATGAACACTTCGAGAAGGAATTAAATCCTTGATGAACCATCATGTAGAGTCTCCATGAAGATCTTCGTTAAACAAAAGAATGATCAACCGGAAGGAAAGAGAAGTTGAAAACACAAGGTGAATCCTTGTACCGATTTAGATGAATCTCCGTGGTGAAATAATCGAAAAAGGTTGGACCTCCGGGAAAAATATAAGATGAAATAATTGAAATCAGGAATTTGATGAGCCTCTAGAATAGGGAATTGAGTTCACTCGATGAAACAAGAATAAGAATTACATTATGCTTATCCTTCATCAATTAAATTGATGACAAACAATGGATTTGGCACACTACTTATTCTCATGGAAAGGATAAAGATAGATATGGCGCAAACTTAAGAAGGTCTTTGACGAACCACCGGTAGAATTTGAAAACAACGAATGAATTGATACGGTAATGAAGGAAGAGAACTCTTGAACGAACCACCGTAAGAATTGAACAACGAATGAAGTAAAAGGATGAATCACCGGTAAGAATTAGGGAACAAATGAAGATGCTTGCTAGGGTTTAGATACAAGAGAACGAAGAAATCACGAGCTGATTAGAGAATATTAAATGATGCACTGGTAAGATTTAGAGAATGATAGCTGAAAGCTGAAATGAATAAACCTGAATTGATGGACTCCGGATAACAAACTGAGAAGACTCTTGAATTGCTCCGATGGGTGAAAATAATTATGAGAGGATGGCACAAAGCTAGAATCACGAATCTTGAAGAGAATGGAGCAAGATTGAGAGAAAATCTTCTTCGGTCTTCAAATACAGAGAATGACGATGAGAAATACCACCATGAATTATTGAGACACTCTGGAATGATTAAAAGAGGAGAGGTTGAGCCAATGATGAAAAGAATTGTGAAAGATCTAGGAGAAGGCATTTGACTGATGATAAATCATTTTTACATCAAACTTCGAAAAGAAATTTGAGGATAGCTCCGGGAAAATAAGAAGAGTCAGGTAAGATCCTAGGAAAAGACCTGTGGGTTAGGGCCCACTCAAAAGATACACCGTAGAACAATTGCTTGGAAAGAGAGATTGCATCGGTTGAATTAAATGGCTTGAAAGAGATAATAACCTCGAAACAGGTTGAACGAATGTAGAGTGGAAACACAAATCTTCGAGATACCTTGAGCAGTCCGAAATAAATGCATAGCAAGCGGGGAAGATTAAGAGGTGCACTGGCAAGAGACAACATTTGAAATGAGGAAAAGATATGATCAACAAAGCTTGACTTGAAACCACCGGAGATGAAAAGAATGAAGAATGATGAACTTGAGGTTCCGTTAGTATCTTCTTGAGAATCACCGGGTAAGAACATGAAGGAAAAGAATAGAGAGACTTCACAAGAATAAAAGGATACTTGATTCAGAAATCCGAATCCTTGAAGAAAAAGGGTGGGAGGGAGGGAAAACAAAGGCAACTTGGAGACAGATGAAACAAACACCGTTGAGAAGAACTGGTACTTGATCTTGCGGTTGTTGAAATGATCGGATCCACTTGAAGAGAAACACGCCGGTGAAAAGAAATTGGCATGACAATCTCGACTATCATGAAGGATTGGTATTCACAACGGAGTATGAGAACACCGCTTAGGAATAGGTATGGAATCAACATTTGACTTCGAAGCAACTCGAATACCACAACTCAAAACAAAACAAAGGATTGGCTTGCAGAATAAGCCGGAACAAACATATGACTGAGATTTCGTCCAAAGTTTTCGTGGTGGGGCCTACACGGGCTCGATCGTACGGCACCATCATGTACAAGGCAGTGCACATGACATATGAAGCGTCCCCGAGTCAGCATAGCCAAGGACTCTTTAAGACACAACGAGACCACTGTAAAACCAACCGTGGATAGGCGGACCACTAGACGTCGAACCCCAATTTCATATCATACATCTATCGGAAAGATATCCTAAGAGCTACTTGAATTCCCACTTATAAACTCCCGAAACTTTCCCGGTTATGCAATCAGGTGTTGGGGATACAGGGGAAGCATAATATCTCACCCAAAACTAGCATATCCTACATCCAGCTGTATCCATCCTTCAACACATAACCAAGAAACCTTCGGAAATCATCTACCTCAACCTTCGAAAAGCATCCGGTATACGAGTTATGGCAATACTCCCGAACTCCCGCCCCAGTACTGGGTGGCGTCGAGGTTATCTCACCAACAACTGCATAAAAGAGATTTTCGATGTCCGCGAACTAAACTCAGGTATTCCAGAACTGCAGAGATAAAATTGTGACGACAACACCTCAGAGCTCAACTCCCCGGGACACTGCCACAACCCCTAAATGTCAGGAGGCACCAAGTGTTGGGGAACGTTGCAGAAAACAAAAAATTTCCTACGGTTTCACCAAGATCCATCTATGAGTTCATCTAGCAACGAGTGATCGGATGCATCTACATACCTTGTAGATCGCGAGTGGAAGTGTTCAAAGAACGGGGATGAGGGAGTCGTACTCGACGTGATCCAAATCACTGGAGATCCTAGCGCCGAACGGATGGCACCTCCGCGTTCAACACACGTACGGTCAGCGTGACGTCTCCTCCTTCTTGATCCAGCAAGGGGAAAGAAGAGGTTGAGGAAGATGGCTCTAGCAGCAGCACGACGGCGTGGTGGTGGTGGAGAAGCAGTACTCCGACAGGGCCTCGCCGAGCTCTACGGAGGTGTTGGAGGGGAGAGGGATGCGCCAAGGGCATGGGCGCGGCTGCCCTCCCTTCCCCCCTATATATATAGGGTCCCCAGGGGGGGCGGCCCTAGAGATCCAATCTCCCAAGGAGGTGGCGGACAAGGGGGGCGGAGTGCCCCCCAAGGCAAGTGCCCCCCCCACCCTAGGGTTCCCAACCCTAGGCGCAGGGGGAAGGCCCAAGGGGGGCGCACCAGCCCACTAGGGGCTGGTTCCCCTCCCACTTCAGCCCATGGGGCCCTCCGGGATAGGTGGCCCCACCCAGTGGACCCCCGGGACCCTTCGGTGGTCCCGGTACAATATCGGTGACCCCGAAACTTGTCCCGATGGCCGAAATAGCACTTCCTATATATAATTCTTTATCTCCAAACCATTCCGGAACTCCTCGTGACGTCCGGAATCTCATCCGGGACTCCGAACAACTTTCGGGTTACTGCATATTCATATCCCTACAACCCTAGCGTCACCGAACCTTAAGTGTGTAGACCATACGGGTTCGGGAGACATGTAAACATGACCGAGACGGCTCTCCGGTCAATAACCAACAGCGGGATCTGGATACCCATGTTGGCTCCCACATGCTCCTCGATGATCTCATCGGATGAACCACGATGTCGAGGATTCAAGCAACCCCATATACAATTCCCTTTGTCAATCGGTATGTTACTTGCCCGAGATTCGATCGTCGGTATCCCAATACCTCGTTCAATCTCGTTACCGGCAAGTCACTTTACTCGTAACGTAATGCATGATCCCGTGACCAGACACTTGGTCACTTTGAGCTCATTGTGATGATGCATTACCGAGTGGGCCCAGAGATACCTCTCCGTCATACGGAGTGACAAATCCCAGTCTTGATCCGTGTCAACCCAACAGACACTTTCGGAGATACCCGTAGTATACCTTTATAGTCACCCAGTTACGTTGTGACATTTGGTACACCCAAAGCACTCTTACGGTATCCGGGAGTTACACGATCTCATGGTCTGAGGAAAAGATACTTGACATTGGAAAAACTCTAGCAAACAAACTATACAATCTTGTGCTATGTTTAGGATTGGGTCTTGTCCATCACATCATTCTCCTAATGATGTGATCTCGTTATTAATGACATCCAAGGTCCATAGTCAAGAAACCATGACTATCTGTTGATCAACGAGCTAGTCAACTAGAGGCTTACTAGGGACATGTTGGTGTCTATTTATTCGCACATGTATTACGATTTCCGGATAACACAATTATAGCATGAATAAAAGACAATATCATGAACAAGGAAATCTAATAATAATGCTTTTATTATTGCCTCTAGGGCATATTTCCAACAGTCTCCCACTTGCACTAGAGTCAATAATCTAGTTACATTGTGATGAATCAAACACCCATGGAATTCTGGTGTTGATCATGTTTTGCTCTAGGGAGAGGTTTAGTCAACGGATCTCCTACATTCAGGTCCGTATGTACTTTACAAATATCTATGTCTCCATCTTGAACATTTTCACGAATGGAGTTGAAGCGACGCTTGATGTGCCTGGTCTTCTTGTGAAACCTGGGCTCCTTGGCAAGTGCAATAGCTCCAGTGTTGTCACAGAAGAGTTTGATTGGCCCCGACGCATTGGTATGACTCCTAGGTCGGTGATGAGTTCCTTCACCCAAATTGCTTCGTGTGCTGCCTCCGAGGCTACCATGTACTCCGCTTCACATGTAGATCCTGCCACGACGCTCTGCTTGCAACTGCACCAGCTTACTGCCCCACCATTCAAAATATACACGTATCCGATTTGTGACTTAGAGTCATCCAGATCTGTGTCGAAGCTAGCGTCGACGTAACCCTTTACAACGAGCTCTTCGTCACCTCCATAAACGAGAAACATTTCCTTAGTCCTTTTCAGGTACTTCAGGATATTCTTGACCGCTGTCTAGTGTTCCTTGCCGGGATTACTTTGGTACCTACCTACCAAACTTATGGCAAGGTTTACATCAGGTCTGGTACACAGCATGGCATACATAATAGAACCTATGGCTGAGGCATAGGGGATGACACTCATCTCTTCTATATCTTCTGCCGTGGTCGGACATTGAGCTGAGCTCAATTTTACACCTTGCAACACAGGCAAGAACCCCTTCTTAGACTGATCCATATTGAACTTCTTCAATATCTTATCAAGGTATGTGCTTTGTGAAAGACCTATGAGGCGTCTTGATCTATCTCTATAGATCTTGATGCCTAATATATATGCAGCTTCTCCAAGGTCCTTCATTGAAAAACTCTTATTCAAGTAGGCCTTAATGTTGTCCAAGAGTTCTATATCATTTCCCATCAAGAGTATGTCATCTACATATAATATGAGAAATGCTAGAGAGCTCCCACTCACTTTCTTGTAAACGCAGGCTTCTCCATAAGTCTGCGTAAACCCAAAGCCTTTGATCATCTCATCAAAGCGAATGTTCCAACTCCGAGATGCTTGCACCAGCCCATAAATCGAGCGTTGGAGCTTGCACACCTTGTCAGCATTCTTAGGAGCGACAAAACCTTCCGGCTGCATCATATACAATTCTTCCTTAAGGAAACCATTAAGGAATGCCGTTTTGACGTCCATTTGCCATATCTCATAATCATAGAATGCGGCAATTGCTAACATGATTTGGACGGACTTTAGCTTCGCTACCGGTGAGAAAGTCTCATCGTAATCAACCCCTTGAACTTGTCGATGACCCTTAGCGACAAGCCGAGCTTTATAGATGGTCACATTACCATCCGCGTCTATCTTCTTCTTAAAGATCCATTTATTTTCTATGGCTCGCCGCTCAACGGGAAAGTCAGTCAAAGTCCATACTTCGTTTTCATACATGGATCCTATCTCGGATTTCATGGCTTCTAGCCATTTGTCGGAATCCGGACCCGCCATCGCTTCTTCATAGTTCGAAGGTTCACCGTTGTCTAACAACATGATTTCCAAGACAGGGTTGCCGTACCACTCAGGTGCGGAACGTGTCCTTGTGGACCTACGAAGTTCAGTAGCAACTTGATCTGAAGTTTCATGATCATCATCATTAATTTCCAATCTAGTCGGTGCGGGCACCTCACGAACATTTTCTTGAGTTGCGCCATTTTCCGGTTCAAGAGGTAATACTTCATCAAGTTCTACTTTCCTCCCACTTACTTCTTTCGAGAGAAACTCCTTCTCTAGAAATGATCCATTCTTGGCAACAAAGATCTTGCCTTCGGATCTGAGGTAGAAGGTATACCCAATAGTTTCTTTAGGGTATCCTATGAAGACGCATTTTTCTGACTTGGGTTCGAGCTTTTCAGGTTGAAGTTTCTTGACATAAGCATCGCATCCCCAAACTTTTAGAAACGACAGCTTAGGTTTCTTCCCAAACCATAATTCATACGGTGTCGTCTCAACGGATTTCGACGGAGCCCTGTTTAAAGTGAATGTGGCATCTCTAAAGCATAGCCCCAAAATGATAGCGGTAAATTAGTAAGAGACATCATAGATCGCACCATATCTAATAGAGTGTGATTACGACGTTCAGACACACCATTATGCTGAGGTGTTCTAGGCGGCGTCAGTTGTGAAACTATTCCACATTTTCTTAAGTGTGTGCCAAATTCGTGACTCAAGTATTCTCCTCCACGATCTGATCGCAAGAACTTGATTTTCCTGTCACGTTGATTCTCAACCTCACTCTGAAATTCCTTGAACTTTTCAAAGGTCTCAGACTTGTGTTTCACTAAATAGACATACCCATATCTACTCAAGTCATCAGTGAGGGTGAGAACATAACGATAGCCACCGCGAGCCTCAACACTCATTGGACCGCATACATCAGTATGTATGATTTCCAATAAGTTGGTTGCTCGCTCCATTGTTCCTGAGAACGGAGTCTTGGTCATTTTACCCATGAGGCATGGTTCGCACGTGTCAAATGATTCGTAATCAAGAGACTCCAAAAGTCCATCCGTATGGAGCTTCTTCATGCGTTTGACACCTATGTGACCAAGGCGGCAATACCACAAGTATGTGGGACTATCATTATCAATCTTACATCTTTTGGTATTCACACTATGAATATGTGTAGCATTACGCTCAAGATTCATTAAGAATAAACCATTCACCATCGGAGCATGACCATAAAACATATCTCTCATATAAATAGAACAACCATTATTCTCGGATTTAAATGAGTAGCCATCTCGTATTAAACGAGATCCTGATACAATGTTCATGCTCAAACTTGGCACTAAATAACAATTATTGAGGTTCAAAACTAACACCGTAGGTAAATGTAGAGGTAGCGTGCCGACGGCGATCACATCGACCTTGGAACCATTCCCGACGCGCATCGTCACCTCGTCCTTCGCCAGTCTCCGCTTATTCCGCAGCTCCTGCTTTGAGTTACAAATGTGAGCAACTGCATCGGTATCAAATACCCAAGAGCTACTACGAGTACTGGTAAGGTACACATCAATTACATGTATATCACTTTTACCTTTCGTGATGCCGGCCTTCTTGTCCGCTGAGTATTTGGGGCAGTTCCGCTTCCAGTGACCACTTCCCTTGCAATAAAAACACTTAGTCTCGGGCTTGGGTCCATTCTTTGGCTTCTTCCCGGCAGCTTGCTTGCCGGGCGCGGCAACTCCCTTGCCGTCCTTCTTGAAGTTTTTCTTACCCTTGCCTTTCTTGAACTTAGTGGTTTTATTCACCATCAACACTTGATGTTCCTTTTTGACTTCTACCTCTGCTGATTTCAGCATTGCAAATACTTCAGGAATGGTCTTTTCCATCCCCTGCATATTGAAGTTCATCACAAAGCTCTTGTAGCTCGGTGGAAGCGACTGGAGGATTCTATCAATGACCGCGTCATCCGGGAGATTAACTCCCAGCTGAGTCAAGCGGTTATGTAACCCAGACATAGTGAGTATGTGCTCACTGACAGAACTATTTTCCTCCATCTTACAGCTGAAGAACTTGTCGGAGACTTCATATCTCTCGACCCGGGCATGAGCTTGAAAAACCATTTTCAGCTCTTCGAACATCTCATATGCTCCGTGTCTCTCAAAACGCTTTTGGAGCCCCGGCTCTAAGCTGTAAAGCATGCCGCACTGAACGAGGGAGTAATCATCGGAACATGTCTGCCAAGCGTTCATAACGTCTTGTTCTGCAGGGAGAACAGGTGCTTCACCTAGCGGTGCTTGTAGGACATAATCTTTCTTGGCAGCTATGAGGATGATCCTCGGGTTCCGGACCCAATCCGTATAGTTGCTGCCATCATCTTTTAGCTTGGTTTTCTCTGGGACCATGTTGAAGTTGAGGACAACGTTGGCCATTTGATCTACAAGACATATTGTAAATATTTTAGACTAAGTTCATGATTATTAAGTTCATCTAATCAAATTATTCAATGAACTCCCACTTAGATAGACATCCCTCCAGTAATCTAAGTATAACATGATCCGAGTTAACTAGGCCGTGTCCGATCATCACGTGAGACGAACTAGTCAACATCGGTGAACATCTTCATGTTGATCGTATCTTCTATACGACTCATGCTTGACCTTTCGGTCTTCTGTGTTCCGAGGCCATGTATGTACATGCTAGGCTCGTGAAGTCAACCTAAGTGTTTGCATGTGTAAATCTGTCTTACACCCGTTGTATGTGAACGTTGGAATCTATCACACCCGATCATCACGTGGTGCTTCGAAACAACGAACTGTCGCAACGGTGCACAGTTAGGGGGAACACTTTCTTGAAATTATTATGAGGGATCATCTTATTTACTACCGTCGTTCTAAGTAAACAAGATGTAAAACATGATAAACATCTCATGCAATCAAATAATAATAGTGACATGATATGGCCAATATCATATAGCTCTTGTGATCTCCATCTTGGGGCTCCATGATCATCTTGTCACCGGCATGACACCATGATCTCCATCATCGTGTCTCCATGAAGTTGCTCGCCAACTATTACTTCTACTACTATGGCTAACACGTTTAGCAATAAAGTAAAGTAATTTACATGGCGTTTCTCAATGACACGCAGGTCATACAAAAAATAAAGACCACTCCTATGGCTCCTGCCGGTTGTCATACTCATCGACATGCAAGTTGTGATTCCTATTACAATGGCATGAACATCTCATACATCACATATATATCATTCATCATTCATCACAACTTTGGCCATATCACATCACAAAACACTTGCTACAAAAACAAGTTAGACGTCCTCTAATTGTTGTTGCAAGTTTTACGTGGCTGCAATAGGGTTCTAGCAAGAACGTTTTCTTACCTACGTGAAAGCCACAACATGATTTGTCAACTTCTATTTACCCTTCATAAGGACTCTTTTCATCGAATCCGCTCCAACTAAAGTGGGACAGACAGACACCCGCCAGCCACCTTATGCAACTAGTGCATGTTAGTCGGTGGAACTGGTCTCATGTAAGCGTACGTGTAAGGTTGGTCCGGGCCGCTTCATCCCACAATACCGCTGAAGCAAAATAAGACTAGTAGCGGCAAGAAAGTTGACAACATCTACGCCCACAACAAATTGTGTTCTACTCGTGCAAAGAGAACTACGCATAGACCTAGCTCATGATGCCACTGTTGGGGAACGTTGCAGAAAACAAAAAATTTCCTACGGTTTCACCAAGATCCATCTGAGTTCACCTAGCAACGAGTGATCGGATGCATCTACATACCTTGTAGATCGCGAGTGGAAGCATTCAAAGAACAGGGATGAGGGAGTCGTACTCGTCGTGATCCAAATCACCGGAGATCCTAGCGCCGAACGGACGGCACCTCCGTGTTCAACACACGTACGGTCAGCGTGATGTCTCCTCCTTCTTGATCCAGCAAGGGGAAAGGAGAGGTTTAGGAAGATGGCTCCAGCAGCAGCACGATAGCGTGGTGGTGGTGGAGAAGCAGTACTCCGACAGGGCTTCGCCGAGCTCTACGGAGGAGGAGGAGGAGGTGTTGGAGGGGAGAGGGAGGCGCCAAGGGCATGGGTGCGGCTCCCCTCCCTCCCCCCCCCCTCTATATATAGGGTCCCCAAGGGGGGCCTCGGCCCTGGAGATCCAATCTCCCAAGGAGGCGGCGGCCAAGGGGGTGGAGTGCCCCCCAAGGCAAGTGGGGCGCCCCCCACCCTAGGGTTCCCAACCCTAGGCGCAGGGGGAAGGCCCAAGGGGGGCGCACCAGCCCACTAGGGGCTGGCTCCCCTCCCACTTCAGCCCATGGGGCCCTCCGGGATAGGTGGCCCCACCCGGTGGACCCCCGGGACCCTTCCGGTGGTCCCGGTACAATACCGGTGACCCCGAAACTTGTCCCGATGGCCGAAATAGCACTTCCTATATATAATTCTTTACCTCCGGACCATTCCGGAACTCCTCGTGACGTCTAGAATCTCATCCGGGACTCCGAACAACTTTTGGGTTACTCCATATTCATATCCCTACAACCCTAGCGTCACCGAACCTTAAGTGTGTAGACCCTACGGGTTCGGGAGACATGTAGACATGACCGAGACGGCTCTCCGGTCAATAACCAACAGCGGGATCTGGATACCCATGTTGGCTCCCACATGCTCCTCGATGATCTCATCGGATGAACCATGATGTCGAGGATTCAAGCAACCCCGTATACAATTCCCTTTGTCAATCGGTACATTACTTGCCCGAGATTCGATCGTTGGTATCCCAATACCTCGTTCAATCTCGTTATCGGCAAGTCACTTTACTCGTAATGTAATGCATGATCCCGTGACTAGACACTTGGTCACTTTGAGCTCATTGTGATGATGCATTACCGAGTGGGCCCAGAGATACCTCTCCGTCATACGGAGTGACAAATCCCAGTCTTGATCCGTGTCAACCCAATAGACACTTTCGGAGATACCCGTAGTATACCTTTATAGTCACCCAGTTACGTTGTGATGTTTGGTACACCCAAAGCACTCCTACGGTATCCGGGAGTTACACGATCTCATGGTCTAAGGAAAAGATACTTGACATTGGAAAAACTCTAGCAAACGAACTATACGATCTTGTGCTATGTTTAGGATTGGGTCTTGTCCATCACATCATTCTCCTAATGATGTGATCTCGTTATCAATGACATCCAATGTCCATAGTCAGGAAACCATGACTATCTGTTGATCAACGAGCTAGTCAACTAGAGGCTTACTAGGGACATGTTGGTGTCTATTTATTCACACATGTATTACGATTTCTGGATAACACAATTATAGCATGAATAAAAGACAATTATCATGAACAAGGAAATATAGTAATAATTCTTTTATTATTGCCTCTAGGGCATATTTCCAACAGTCTCCCACTTGCACTAGAGTCAATAATCTAGTTACATTGTGATGAATCGAACACCCATGGAATTCTGGTGTTGATCATGTTTTGCTCTAGGGAGAGGTTTAGTCAACGGATCTGCTACATTCAGGTCCGTATGTACTTTACAAATATATGTCTCCATCTTGAACATTTTCATGAATGGAGTTGAAGCGACGCTTGATGTGCCTGGTCTTCTTGTGAAACCTGGGCTCCTTGGCAAGTGCAATAGCTCCAGTGTTGTCACAGAAGAGTTTGATTGGCCCCGACGCATTGGGTATGACTCCTAGGTCGGTGATGAACTCCTTCACCCAAATTGCTTCATGTGCTGCCTCCGAGGCTGCCATGTACTCCGCTTCACATGTAGATCCCGCCATGATGCTCTGCTTGCAACTGCACCAGGTTACTGCCCCACCATTCAAAATATACACGTATCCGGTTTGTGACTTAGAGTCATCCAGATCTGTGTCGAAGCTAGCGTCGACGTAACCCTTTACGACGAGCTCTTCGTCACCTCCATAAACGAGAAACATTTCCTTTGTCCTTTTCAGGTACTTCAAGATATTCTTGACCACTGTCTAGTGTTCCTTGTCGGGATTACTTTGGTACCTACCTAGCAAACTTACGGCAAGGTTTACATCAGGTCTGGTACACAGCATGGCATACATAATAGAACCTATGGCTGAGGCATAGGGGATGACACTCATCTCTTCTATATCTTCTGCCGTGGTCGGACATTGAGCTGAGCTCAATTTCACACCTTGCAACACAGGCAAGAACCCCTTCTTAGACTGATCCATATTGAACTTCTTCAATATCTTATCAAGGTATGTGCTTTGTGAAAGACCTATGAGGCGTCTTGATCTATCTCTATAGATCTTGATGCCTAATATATATGCAGCTTCTCCAAGGTCCTTCATTGAAAAACTCTTATTCAAGTAGGCCTTAATGCTGTCCAAGAGTTCTATATCATTTCCCATCAAGAGTATGTCATCTACATATAATATGAGAAATGCTACAGAGCTCCCACTCACTTTCTTGTAAACGCAGGCTTCTCCATAAGTCTGCATAAACCCAAACGCTTTGATCATCTCATCAAAGCAAATGTTCCAACTCCGAGATGCTTGCACCAGCCCATAAATCGAGCGTTGGAGCTTGCACACCTTGTCAGCATTCTTAGGATCGACAAAACCTTCCGGATGCATCATATACAATTCTTCCTTAAGGAAACCATTAAGGAATTCCGTTTTGACGTCCTTTTGCCATATCTCATAATCATAGAATGCGGCAATTGCTAACATGATTCGGACAGACTTTAGCTTCGCTACCGGTGAGAAAGTCTCATCGTAATCAACCCCTTGAACTTGTCGATAACCCTTAGCGACAAGCCGAGCTTTATAGATGGTCACATTACCATCCGCGTCTATCTTCTTCTTAAAGATCCATTTATTTTCTATGGCTCGCCGCTCAACGGGCAAGTCAGTCAAAGTCCATACTTCGTTTTCATACATGGATCCTATCTCGGATTTCATGGCTTCTAGCCATTTGTCGGAATCCGGACCCTCCATCGGTTCTTCATAGTTCGAAGGTTCACCGTTGTCTAACAACATGATTTCCAAGACAGGGTTGTCGTACCACTCTGGTGCGGAACGTGTCCTTGTGGACCTACGAAGTTTAGTAGCAACTTGATCTGAAGTTTCATGATCATCATCATTAATTTCCTCTCTAGTCGGTGCGGGCACCTCAGGAACATTTTCTTGAGTTGCGCCATTTTCCGGTTCAAGAGGTAATACTTCATCAAGTTCTACTTTCCTCCCACTTACTTCTTTCGAGAGGAACTCCTTCTCTAGAAAGGATCCATTCTTGGCAACAAAGATCTTGCCTTCGGATCTGAGGTAGAAGGTATACCCAATAGTTTCTTTAGGGTATCCTATGAAGACGCATATTTCTGACTTGGGTTCGAGCTTTTCAGGTTGAAGTTTCTTGACATAAGCATTGCATCCCCAAACTTTTAGAAACGGCAGCTTAGGTTTCTTCCCAAACCATAATTCATATGGTGTCGTCTCAACGGATTTCAACAGAGCCCTGTTTAAAGTGAATGCGGCAGTCTCTAAAGCATAGCCCCAAAATGATAGCGGTAAATTGGTAAGAGACATCATAGATCGCACCATATCTAATAGAGTGTGATTACGACGTTCAGACACACCATTACGCTAAGGTGTTCTAGGCGGCATCAGTTGTGAAACTATTCCACATTTTCTTAAATGTGTGCCAAATTCGTGACTCAAGTATTCTCCTCCACGATCTGATCGCAAGAACTTGATTTTCCTGTCACGTTGATTCTCAACCTCACTCTGAAATTCCTTGAACTTTTCAAAGGTCTCAGACTTGTGTTTCATTAAATAGACATACCCATATCTACTCAAGTCATCAGTGAGGGTGAGAACATAACGATAGCCACCGCAAGCCTCAACACTCATTGGACCGCATACATCAGTATGTATGATTTCCAATAAGTTGGTTGCTCGCTCCATTGTTCCTGAGAACGGAGTCTTGGTCATTTTACCCATGAGGCATGGTTCGCACGTGTCAAATGATTCGTAATCAAGAGACTCTAAAAGTCCATCCGTATGGAGCTTCTTCATGCGTTTGACACCTATGTGACCAAGGCGGAAGTGCCACAAGTATGTGGGACTATCATTATCAATCTTACATCTTTTGGTATTCACACTATGAATATGTGTAGCATTACGCTCGAGATTCATTAAGAATAAACCATTCACCATCGGAGCATGACCATAAAACATATCTCTCATATAAATAGAACAACCATTATTCTCGGATTTAAATGAGTAGCCATCTCGTATTAAACGAGATCCTGATACAATGTTCATGCTCAAACTTGGCACTAAATAACAATTATTGAGGTTCAAAACTAACACCGTAGGTAAATGTAGAGGTAGCGTGCCGACGGTGATCACATCGACCTTGGAACCATTCCCGACGCGCATCGTCACCTTGTCCTTCGCCAGTCTCCGCTTATTCCGCAGCTCCTGCTTTGAGTTACAAATGTGAGCAACTGCATCGGTATCAAATACCCAAGAGCTACTACGAGTACTGGTAAGGTACACATCAATTACATGTATATCACTTTTACCTTTCGTGATGCCGGCCTTCTTGTCCGCTAAGTATTTGGGGCAGTTCCGCTTCCAGTGACCACTTCCCTTGCAATAAAAACACTTAGTCTCGGGCTTGGGTCCATTCTTTGGCTTCTTCCCGGCAGCTTGCTTGCCGGGCGCGGCAACTCCCTTGCCGTCCTTCTTGAAGTTTTTCTTACCCTTGCCTTTCTTGAACTTAGTGGTTTTATTCACCATCAACACTTGATGTTCCTTTTTGACTTCTACCTCTGCTGATTTCAGCATTGCAAATACTTCAGGAATGGTCTTTTCCATCCCCTGCATATTGAAGTTCATCACAAAGCTCTTGTAGCTCGGTGGAAGCGACTGGAGGATTCTGTCAATGACCGTGTCATCCGGGAGATTAACTCCCTGCTGAGTCAAGCGGTTATGTAACCCAGACATAGTGAGTATGTGCTCACTGACAGAACTATTTTCCTCCATCTTACAGCTGAAGAACTTGTCGGAGACTTCATATCTCTCGACCCGGGCATGAGCTTGAAAAACCATTTTCAGCTCTTCGAACATCTCATATGCTCCGTGTCTCTCAAAACGCTTTTGGAGCCCCGGCTCTAAGTTGTAAAGCATGCCGCACTAAATGAGGGAGTAATCATCGGAACGTGTCTGCCAAGTGTTCATAACATCTTGTTCTGCAGGGAGAACAGGTGCTTCACCTAGCGGTGCTTGTAGGACATAATCTTTCTTGGCAGCTATGAGGATGATCCTCAGGTTCCGGACCCAGTCCGTATAGTTGCTGCCATCGTCTTTCAGCTTGGTTTTCTCTAGGAACGCGTTGAAGTTGAGGACAACGTTGGCCATTTGATCTACAAGACATATTGTAAATATTTTAGACTAAGTTCATGATTAGTAAGTTCATCTAATCAAATTATTCAATGAACTCCCACTTAGATAGACATCCCTCCAGTCATCTAAGTATAACATGATCCGAGTTAACTAGGCCATGTCCGATCATCACGTGAGACGGACTAGTCAACATCGGTGAACATCTTCATGTTGATCGTATCTTCTATACGACTCATGCTCGACCTTTCGGTCTTCTGTGTTCCGAGGCCATGTCTGTACATGCTAGGCTCGTCAAGTCAACCTAAGTGTTTGCATGTGTAAATCTGTCTTACACCCGTTGTATGTGAACGTTGGAATCTATCACACCCGATCATCACGTGGTGCTTCGAAACAACGAACTGTCGCAATGGTGCATAGTTAGGGGGAACACTTTCTTGAAATTATTATGAGGGATCATCTTATTTACTACCGTCATTCTAAGTAAACAAGATGTAAAACTTGATAAACATCTCATGCAATCAAATAATAATAGTGACATGATATGGCCAATATCATATAGCTCCTCTGATCTCCATCTTGGGGCTCCATGATCATCTTGTCACCGGCATGACACCATGATCTCCATCATCGTGTCTCCATGAAGTTCCTCGCCAACTATTACTTCTACTACTACGGCTAACACGTTTAGCAATAAAGTAAAGTAATTTACATGGCGTTTCTCAATGACACGCAGGTCATACAAAAAATAAAGCCAACTCCTATGGCTCCTGCCGGTTGTCATACTCATCGACATGCAAGTCATGATTCCTATTACAATGGCATGAACATCTCATACATCACATATATATCATTCATCACAACTTTGGCCATATCACATCACAAAACACTTGCTGCAAAAACAAGTTAGACGTCCTCTAATTGTTGTTGCAAGTTTTACATGGCTGCAATAGGGTTCTAGCAAGAACGTTTTCTTACCTACGTGAAAGCCACAACGTGATTTGTCAACTTCTATTTACCCTTCATAAGGACCCTTTTCATTGAATCCGCTCCAACTAAAGTGGGAGAGACAGACACCCGCCAGCCACCTTATGCAACTAGTGCATGTTAGTCCATGGAATCGGTCTCATGTAAGCGTACGTGTAAGGTTGGTCCGGGCCGCTTCATCCCACAATACCGCTGAAGCAAAATAAGACTAGTAGCGGCAAGAAAGTTGACAACATCTACGCCCACAACAAATTGTGTTCTACTCGTGCAAAGAGAACTACGCATAGGCCTAGCTCATGATGCCACTGTTGGGGAATGTTGCAGAAAACAAAAAATTTCCTACAGTTTCACCAAGATCCATCTATGAGTTCATCTAGGAACGAGTGATCGGATGCATCTACATACCTTGTAGATCACGAGCGGAAGCATTCAAAGAACGGGGATGAGGGAGTCGTACTCGACATGATCCAAATCACCGGAGATCCTAGCGCCGAACGGACGGCACCTCCGCGTTCAACACACGTACGGTCAGCGTGACGTGTCCTCCTTCTTGATCCAGCAAGGGGAAAGGAGAGGTTGAGGAACATGTCTCCAGCAGCAGCACGACGGCGTGGTGGTGGTGGAGAAGCAGTACTCCGACAGGGCTTCACTGAGCTCTACGGAGGAGGAGGAGGTGTTGGAGGGGAGAGGGAGGCGCCAAGGGCATGGGTGCGGCTGCCCTCCCTCCCCCCTCTATATATAGGGTCCCAAAGGGGGGCGCCGGCCCTGGAGATCCAATCTCCCAAGGAGGCGGCGGCCAAGGGGGGTGGAGTGCCCCCCAAGGCAAGTGGGGCGCCCCCCCACCCTAGGGTTCCCAACCCTAGGCGCAGGGGGAAGGCCCAAGGGGGGCGCACCAGCCCACTAGGGGCTGGTTCCCCTCCCACTTCAGCCCATGGGGCCCTCCGGGATAGGTGGCCCCACCCGATGGAACCCCGGGACCCTTCCGGTGTTCCCGGTATAATACCAGTGAGCCCGAAACTTGTCCCGATGGCCGAAATAGCACTTCCTATATATAATTCTTTACCTCCGGACCATTTCGGAACTCCTCATGACATCCGGAATCTCATCCGGGACTCCGAACAACTTTCGTGTTCCTGCATATTCATATCCCTACAGCCCTAGCGTCACCGAACCTTAAGTGTGTAGACCCTACGGGTTCGGGGAGACATGTAGACATGACCGAGACGGCTCTCCGGTCAATAACCAATAGCAGGATCTGGATACCCATGTTGGCTCCCACATGCTCCTCGATGATCTCATCGGATGAACCACGATGTCGAGGATTCAAGCAACCCCGTATACAATTCCCTTTGTCAATCGGTACATTACTTGCCCGAGATTCGATCGTCGGTATCCCAATACCTCGTTCAATCTTGTTACCGGCAAGTCACTTTACTCACACCGTAATGCATGATCCCGTGACCAGACACTTGGTCACTTTGAGCTCATTGTGATGGTGCATTACCGAGTGGGCCCAGAGATACCTCTCCGTGATACGGAGTGACAAATCCCAGTCTTGATCCGTGTCAACCCAACAGACACTTTCGGAGATACCCGTAGTATACCTTTATAGTCACCTAGTTACGTTATGACATTTGGTACACCCAAAGCACTCCTACGGTATCCGGGAGTTACACGATCTCATGGTCTAAGGAAAAGATACTTGACATTGGAAAAACTCTAGCAAACAAACTATACGATATTGTGCTATGTTTAGGATTGGGTCTTGTCCATCACATCATTCTCCTAATGATGTGATCTCGTTATCAATGACATCCAATGTCCATAGTCAGGAAACCATGACTATCTGTTGATCAACGAGCTAGTCAACTAGAGGCTTACTAGGGACATGTTGGTGTCTATTTATTCACACATGTATTACGATTTCCGGATAACACAATTATAGCATGAATAAAAGGCAATTATCATGAACAAGGAAATATAATAATAATGCTTTAATTATTGCCTCTAGGGCATATTTCCAACACCAAGAACAATGTTCTCATCACAAAACCATCGGAACGATTCCAAGATACCCGCGTGATCCTAAATTTTTTTTGTGAAATTTGAGAAGAGAAGAGTCAAAACTCTACGTCAGGATGCCTCACCAGAGCGACGAAGGGACTGAGGAGTAAAAAGAATTCCTAAACTCTCCGATATATAATTCCTAAATGACTCGAAACATTTTTCTAGACTCAACAACGGCCGCTAATAACGATCAAGCAGTGGGGGCTCCTAAGGTCGGGGAAGGCTCTGATTACCAACTTGTAACACCCTCGATGCGGCTATATCTCCCATGTGTCAAAGCACGACTTAGAGGCATAACCGCATTGAAAGCAATGTCGCAAATGAGGTAATCTTCACACAACCCATGTAATACATAAGGGAAAGAGGTACATAGTTGGCTTACAATTGCCACTTCACACAAATACATGAATAAAGCATTACATCATCCACATACAATCAGGGCCCGACTACGGAGCCAAAATAAAAGAAGACTACCCCAAATGCTACACAGATCCCCGATCGACCCCAACTGGGATCCACTACTGATCAACTAGAATGAAACAACACAAAAGACAAGATCTTCATCGAGCTCCTCCTGAGCTTGGTTGCGTCATCTGCACAGACTCATCGGCACCTGCAAGCTGGTTTTGGAAGTATCTGTGAGCCACGGGGACTCAGCAATCTCGCACCCTCGCGATCAAGACTATTTAAGCTTATGGGTAAGGTAAAAGGTATGAGGTGGAGCTGCAGCAAGCTACTAGCATATATGGTGGCTAACAAACGCAAATGAGAGCGAGAAGAGAAGGCAAAGCACGGTCGAGAAACTATGATCAAGAAGTGATCCTAGAACAACCTACGTCAAGCATTACTCCAACACCGTGTTCACTTCCCGGACTCCGCTGGAAAGAGACCATCACGGCAACACACGCGGTTGGTGCATTTTAATTAAGGTCAACTTCAGGTTTTCTACAACCGGACATTAACAAATTCCCATCTGCCCATAACCACGGGCACGGCTTTCGAAAGTTCAAATCCATGCAGAGGTGTCCCAACTTAGCCCATCCCAAGCTCTCACGGTCAACGAAGGATATTCCTTCTAGCGGGAAGACCCGATTAGACTCGGAATCCCCATTACAAGACATTTCGACAATGGTAAAACAAGACCAGCAAAGCCACCCAGATGTGTCGACAAATCCCGATAGGAGCTGCACATATCTTGTTCTCAGGGCACACCGGATGAGCCAGACGTCGGGTGGGCCAGCCCAGATTTGCCCCTGGTAGCACCGGACATCGCTCAGTTTGGACCAACACTCAGAGGAGCACTGGCCCGGGGGGGTTAAAATAAAGATGACCCTTGAGCCGGCCGACTCAAGGGAAAGAAAAAGGCTAGGTGGCAAATGGTAAAACCAATGTTGGGCCTTGCTGGAGGAGTTTTATTCAAGGCGAACTGTCAAGGGGTTCCCATTATGACCCAACCGTGTAAGGAACATAACACCGATATGACGGAAATTAGGGCGGCAAGAGTGGAACAAAACACCAGGCATAAGGCCGAGCCTTCCACCCTTTACCAAGTATATAGATGCATTAAATAAGTAAGATATATTGTGATATCCCAACAAGTAAACATGTTCCAACAAGGAACAACATCTCCATGTTCCAACAAGGAACAAACTTCAATCTTCACCTGCAACTAACAACGCTATAAGAGGGGCTGAGCAAAGCGGTAACATAGCCAAACAACGGTTTGCTAGGACAAGGTGGGTTAGAGGCTTGGCTTAGAAACATGGGAGGCATGATAAGCAAGTGGTAGGTATCGCAGCATAGGCATAGCAAAAGAGCGAGCAACTAAGCAAGCAAAGATAGAAGTGATTTTGAGGGTATGGTCATCTTGCTTGAAATCCCGCAAGGAAGAAGAACGAGTCCATGAAGAAGACAAACGGACGTAGATGAACGGATCCTCACAACACGACGTTACCGGAATCAACTCGAAGAAGCAACACCAGAAATAAGCAAACAACATAGTAAACAACCATCACATAAACATGGCATGATGCACAATCAAGTATGATGCATGTCCGGTTTAATGAAGCATGGCATGGCAAAGTGCACAAACAATCCTACAAATTAAGTGGAGCTCAATATGCAACTCCGTTGCATATTGACAAAACACCACATTCAAGTTATTTAGTTCTCTCTTGTTTAGGTACTCAACAATATTAAATGTTGGTTAACATGGCAAGAGGTGAAACATAACAAGACTAAACCACCTAAACAATTTTAAATGGGGCCGGATATAATAAACAACAAACCCGGTAAGTCCCCATATGCATTTATCAACTTGGTACAACAACAATTTTAAACATTTAAATGTTATTATCATGATGCGCATGACATGAGCAAGTTTTATGCAATTTTTTTATGAAAAAGTTGATAAGAACATTATGAATCATTGGCCACCGTGGTGGAAAGAAAGGGGTGCCACTGAGACGAAACGGAAATGATGCCGCGGCAACATTCCGATGATCCGGTAGCTCACGGGGATACCGGTGCAAAAGGAAGTGGGTGTGAGTGTGTCATGCAACAAGATGGGGTGATCTCGGATACCGAGTTCCCACATGTGGACGACGGTGTCAAACGAGGGAACAACTAACGTTTACGGGCGGATTACAACAACCAACATGCATCTCATACAACTCTTGCACACGGTCCATGGGTGGTCATCTCGGGGTTATACCTTCGAAGCGTGCATTATCGGAACGGATCGAGTTCGGCGGTAGGGGTACACGTGTCGCAGGGGAAGTAGTTGTTCACGGGGTCGTCGTAGGAAGTAGCGGTTCACGCGACGGTAGTCGAACTTGACGTTCACGTTACATGGGTCTTCGGCGATGGTCGTCGTACATGGTTCGGAGTGGTACTTGCACCTTCGGACTTGACGAATCTGAGGGCTTCGGGGTTCACCGTTGAACTTGATGAAACCCACGGCGACGGAGAGGTACGCGTCGGCGGTAGTCGTTCGGGCGGAGAGCGTCGTCGAACCTGGCATTCTTTGGACTTGTTGATCTTGTTGAAACGTAGGTGTACTTGGTACAATCCACGTAGTCGTGCACTTGTCATCGAGGGACTTGATGGTCTTGACAAAACGAAGGGGTACTTGGCAAAACCTTGTTCTTCGGAGGTCGACGGTAGTCAAACTTGACGGGTTTTGGTTCATGAGTCTTCGGCATCAGGAGTCGTTTTAGGCGCCGGGTGACGAAGTACTTGGCGTTCTTAGGATTCCGAAGAAGGCGGTAGAGGTACTTGGCGCTCCGGGTCTTGCGGGGTAGTCGAACTTGACGAAAAAGGGTCTTCTTGGGGACTTGATGCATCCGAATTCCTCGGGTTTGTAGTGGTACTTGGTGCTCGCGGTTCCGATCCTGTGGTGCATGCGTCCACGGTGATACTGCATGGTGCAAGGAGGCGACGACTTGGGCGGTTTTTGTCCAGGACTCAGACAACTTTTGAAGGAGCTCGATGGGGCTTGTTGCTGCTTGTTTCCTTCACCATGTGACAGGCCAAAGGCGCAACAGCTTTGAACGGCGAAGTGTACGAGCTACTGGTGCCTTGCGGAGGCAGCGAGGCCAGGGAGGTGGAGTAGCGAAGCAAGGCTCGCGATCATAGGAGGGAGTCGCGGCGCTGGCGCATGGGGGCCCGGCTCCCTGGTGGTACTCTAGCCAAAGCGGCCGGAGCGCCGCTAGTCGACGGGCGTGACTCAGTTACGGGCACCGGGAGGGGGGCTCCAACGGGCAGGGCCAGAGACGAGGTGCAGAAGGGCGGCGAGGGGCTCGGCGGCGGGGACGCCTGAACTGCTGCTGGTGGCGCTCGTGGCCATGGGGCGTAGAATCCGAGGTCGAGGGCGGGGCGCGGTGAAGGTGCTTGGCGGCGCGGCGGCCGGATGAAGCAGGGAGGCGCAGAAGGAGACTCAGGCGCGGCAGGGCAGCGGTGCCGGCGACGGGGAGATCTTGCGACGTGGGTGAGGGCGCCATGGGAGGCGGCTGGAGGTGCTTACGAGCAGGGGAAGGGAGGTCGGGCGCTGCAACGGCGCGAGCGGGGGATGCGGGATCGGGATCGAGCACGGGGCTCTTGCGTGTTTGTGGTGGCACAGGGAGAACGAGGGAGAGGGAGATGGGATCGGGCGATGCTCTCTGGCGGCGCGAGCAGGGAGATGAGAGGAAAGAGGAGTCGGGCTAGGTTAGGTTAAAGAGGAGGTGGGCCGGTTCAGTGGGCTGCAGATAGGCCAGCTAGCTGGGCTCTTTCTCTCTCCCTCATATATCTTCTCTTATCTCCCCAAATCAAGAAAAAAACAAAGAAAAGGAGAATAAAGGAAGTGTTAGGGATAGAATTTGCACGGGAGGTTAATTTCCCCGGACTCATAAAAATGAGCTTGTTCCGAGAAAATAGGAAAGAGCACACGTGTGAAGTTTGAATTCAAACTCATTTGAATTTAATTCAAATGAGTGTGAGAAGGAAGTTGGTATTCGATAGGTCCAAAAATGTTGGGAATTTAGGTGGAGCTCCGGAAAGTGACGAAAGAAATAACAAGACAAGTTTGGGGACCAAACTTGAAGCGGAAAAGGGCATGTGATAAATTGCAAGTGTGTTATAGGTGATTCCGAAAATGGAATATTTAATATAGCTCCCTAATATCGGGAGGATATGTTGTAAAGAGAATCACCATGTGAATTCCCTCGGTTTAAATGGATCAAAGATCCATACCATTTATTTAGTTGAGTTGCAAAAGATTTAAGAGATGATGGCATGATGCAATGCACATGATGCAATGATGAATGAAATGAACCAAACAAATCACACGACGAAACCCGGAAACCCTGGAAGGCAACTGAAGCTCCGGTCTTGGGGCGTTACATAATTTGCTTTGGTTATAAAATTAGTCCTAATATGATAGGCATCCAAGATAAAAACCTTTAAGTGCATTAAATACTAAGAGAAGTTTGATACTTGATAGTTGTTTTGAGATATAAAGGTGGTAATATTAGAGGTGTGCTAGTTGAGTAATTATGAAATTGAGAAATACTTGTGTTGAAGTTTGCAAGTCACGTAGCATGTACGTATGGTAAACGTTGTGTGACAAATTTGAAGCATGATATGTTCTTTGATTGCTTTCCTTATGAGTGGCGGTCGGGGACGAGCGATGGTCTTTTCCTACCAATTTGTCCCCCTAGGAGCATGCGCGTAGTGCTTGGTTTTGATGACTTGTAGATTTTTGCAATAAGTATGTGATTTATTTATGACTAATGTTGAGTCCATGGATTATACGCACTCTCACCCTTCCATCATTGCTAGCCTCTTTGGTACCGTGCATTGCCCTTTCTCACCTTGAGAGTTGGTGCAAACTTCGCCGTGCATCCAAACCCCGTGATATGATACGCTCTATCACACATAAGCCTCCTTATATCTTCCTCAAAACAGCCACCATACCTACCTATTATGGCATTTCCATAGCCATTCCGAGATATATTGACATGCAACTTTCCACCGTTCCGTTTATTATGACACGCATCATCATTGTCATTTTGCCTTGCATGATCATGTAGTTGACATCGTATTTGTGGCAAAGCCACCATGCTTAATTTTTCATACATGTCACTCTTGATTCATTGCATATCCCGGTACACCACCGGAGGCATTCACATAGAGTCATATTTTATTCTAAGTATTGAGTTGTAATTCTTGAGTTGTAAGTAAATAAAAGTGTGATGATCATCATTAGAGCATTGTCCCATGTGAGGAAAGGATGATGGAGACTATGATTCCCCCACAAGTCGGTATGAGACTCCGGATGAAAAAAAAAAGAAAAAAAAGAGGCAAAAAGAAGAAGAAGAAGAAAGAGAAGGCCCAAATAAAAAATGAGAGAAAAAGAGAGAAGGGGCAATGTTACTATCCTTTTTCCACACTTGTGCTTCAAAGTAGCACCATGATCTTCATGATAGAGAGTCTCTTATTTTTTCACTTTCATATACTAGTGGGAATTTTTCATTATAGAACTTGGCTTGTATATTCCAATGATGGGCTTCCTCAAATGCCCTAGGTCTTCGTGAGCAAGCAAGTTGGATGCACACCCACTTAGTTTCTTTGATGTGCTTTCATATATTTATAGCTCTAGTGCATCTGTTGCATGGCAATCCCTAATCCTTGCATTGACATCAATCGGTGGGCATCTCCATAGCCCATTGATTAGCCGCGTCAATGTGAGACTTTCTCCTTTTTTTGTATTCTCACACAACCTTAATCATTATATTCTATTCCACCCATAGTGCTATGTCCATGGCTCACGCTCATATATTGCGTAAAAGTTGAAAGAGTTTGAAAAGGCTAAGTATGAAACAATTGCTTGGCTTGTCATCGGGGTTGTGCATGATGAGAGCATTTTGTGTGACGAAAATGAAGCATGGCCAAACTACTCCCTCCGTTCCTAAATATTTGTCTTTTTAGAGGTTTCAAATGGTGACTACATACGGAGCAAAATGAGTGAATCTACACTCTAAAATATGTCTATATACATCTGTATGTGGTGATCATTTGAAATCTCTAGAAAGACAAATATTTAGGAACGGAGGGAGTATATGATTTTGTAGGGATAAGCTTTCTTTGGCTATGTTATTTTGATAAGACATAATTGCTTGGTTAGCATGCTTGGAGTATTATTATTTTTATGTCAACATTAAACTTTGATCTTGAATCTTTCGGATCTGAACATTCATGCCACAATAAAGAAAATTACATTGAAGAATATGCTAGAAAGCATTCCACATCAAAAATTCTATTTTTTATCATTTACCTACTCAAGGACGAGCAGGAATTAAGCTTGGGGATGCTTGATACGTCTCCAACGTATCTATAATTTTTGGTTGTTCCATGCTATTATATATTCTGTTTTGGATGTTTAATGGGCTTTATTATACACTTTTATATTATTTTTCGGACTAACCTATTAACCCAAGACCCAGTGCAAATTGCTGTTTTTTCCTATTTTAGTGTTTCGCAGAAAAGGAATGTCAAACGGAGTCCAAACGGAATGAAACCTTCGGGAGCGTGATTTTTGAAGCAAACGTGATCCAGCGGACTTGGAGTGGACGTCAAGAAACAACCGAGGAGGCCACGAGGCAGGGAGGCGCGCCTGCCCCGCTGGGCGCGCCCCCCACCCTCGTGGGCCCCTCGTGGCTCTCCTGGCCGACTTCCTTCACATATATATACTCATATACCCTGAAAACATCCAGGAGCACCATGAAACCCTATTTCCACTACCGCAACCTTCTATACCCGTGAGATCCCATCTTGGGGCCTTTTTCGGCGCTCTGCCGGAGGGGGCCTCGATCACGGAGGGCTTCTACATCAACACCATAGCCTCTCCAATGATGTGTGAGTAGTTTACCTCAGACCTTTGGGTCCATAATTATTAGCTAGATGGCTTCTTCTCTCTCTTTGGATCTCAATACAAAGTTCTCCTCAATCTTCTTGGAGATCTATTCAGTGTAACTCTTTTTGCGGTGTGTTTGTCGAGCTCCGATGAATTGTGGGTTTATGATCAAGATTATCTATGAACAATATTTGAATCTCCTCTGAATTCTTTTATGTATGATTTGTTATATTTGCAAGTCTCTTCGAATTATCAGTTTGGTTTGGCCTACTAGATTGATCTTTCTTGCAATGGGAGAAGTGCTTAGCTTTGGGTTCAATCTTGCGTTGCTCGATCCCAGTGACAGAAAGGGAAACGACATGTATTGTATTGTTGCCATTGAGGATAAAAAGATGGGGTTTATATCATATTGCTTGAGTTTATCCCTCTACATCATGTCATCTTACCTAATGTGTTACTCTGTTCTTATGAACTTAATACTCTAGATGCATGCTGGATAGCGGTCGATGTGTGGAGTAATAGTAGTAGATGCAGGCAGGAGTCGGTCTACTTTTCATGGACGTGATGCCTATATACATGATCATGGCTAGATATTCTCATAATTATTCGCTTTTCTATCAATTGCTCGACAGTAATTTGTTCACCCACCGTAATACTTATGCTATCTTGAGAGAAGCCACTAGTGAAACCTATGGCCCCGGGTCTATTCTCCATTATATTAATCTCCCGTCAACAAGTTATTTCTGGCACCGTTTATTTTGCAATCTTTAGTTTTAATCTTTATCATAAAAATACCAAAAATATTATCTTATCATCTCTATCAGATCTCACTTTCGCAAGTGGTCGTGAAGGGATTGACAACCCCTTTATCGTGTGGGTTGCAAGGTTCTTGTTTGTTTGTGTAGGTACAAGGGACTTGCGTGTGGCCTCCTACTGGATTGATACCTTGGTTCTCAAAAACTGAGGGAAATACGTACGCTACTTTGCTGCATCACCCTTTCCTCTTCAAGGGAAAAACCAACACATGCTCAAGAGGTAGCAGCCCTCATGGAAATTTTAGGAGAACCTGTGATGAAGCAAGAGGTGGAGGACACACCCAAAGCAGACCCAATTAAACCCTACACCAAGTTGTGCTATTCCTGTGGAGAAGAAGGACACATCTCCCAGAATTGTCTGAATGGAGATCTAGTAGAATTCCCGACAGAGAAAGTAGAGTATGACCCATAGGAAATATAAGCCCTGATTGGCACAGAAAAGTCCAAGAAGAGAAATATATTGGATTCCAGGAAGGGCCTGAGTCATATCGCCCATTTCAGGTGCAAAGATTTGGGGCACTACTTCAGCATTTTCCCAAAAAAGGAAACCTCGAGACTTGTCAGAAGTAATATGTTTTCGTTGTAATGAAGCAGGGCACTTTGCCAGAGATTGTCCCAAGTAGAAGGAGACTAGTGATAATTAGTTGTGTTTGTGAATAGTAGTAGTAGTGAGAGCATTTTCCTTTATATTGAGGCGATGAGTTAAGGCATGTAATGGAAATGCAAGAGATTGTAGTCATTGGAGAATTAATAAAGTTAGCTTTGTTGGTACCGATTTGGATTTTATGAGCAGTGACTCTATGAAGATTTTGACCATTTTTGAGGATATGAGAAATATGGTATATGGATGAATTTGTGTATTTTAAGGGTGGTAGTACCCTGCGAGGGATTTGACCCCTGGAAAAGGATAAGGATATTCCATGAAGTAGACTTTGGACAAAGTAAGTACGAGTTTTAATCTCGATATGTGGGATACCCCAAGAATATGAAGGGATGAAGTACTATTGGATGTAAAGGAGGTAGAAGGTTGGTAATATGGAACAATTGTAACTCCATGATGAGTTCAAGTAATCGCGTCTTAGTTTGGTACCAATAGAAGGAAGACAGACAATACAATTAGATGGGTTTAAGAATGCTAGGAAGCTGGATGTTGGAATAATGATCAGTTGCCCCGATGATGAGTTCAAGGTTTATAAGTGATGAGATGGGCCATAACCCACAGGCCCCAGGACCTGCCAAGAAGCAAGCACACTCCTGCTGAAAGAAAAAACCCTAGAAGAGATTACGACCTTACCCACCGATGATTTTATAGGAGTAACGCAAAAACCTGAGAGTTGTGAAGAAATGATAGATTGTTTGCCTGGCTTGCAGAATCAATGGATTATCCGAACTTGGTTTGTTGACAAGAGAAAATCTGCAATACTTGTGAGGATGACCGAGTGTTACAATGTGAAATTCTCTAAACCGTATACAAGGTAATGATTTGGGTGCGGGATGGATTGATCACCATACCGACTTACTCTTATTATTCGCCTTACTATATGGGATGGTAAATCTGAGTGACTTTCTCATAGTAGAGAGACGACGATATCAAAACCTTGTTTGAACCTTAGAATGGTATAAGTATTTTCCCTGGTACAAGGCAGTTGTTGCCAATCATAGGTCATACGATGAGAATGAAGCCCAGACCCATTTCCTGCAGGAGAAACCATAAATTGATGACCACCATGAGATATCAATAGTTGTTTAGTATTGGCACCAGACCTATCAGCTAAGAAGACCAAGTCTCGGAAGAACACTACCAAGACGAAAAGGACACAAGGATCGAGGAAAGCTATGCCCCTACCGGAAGAGCCCAGAGAAGGGATTTTCCCGAGAATCTGAGAAGACCGACACTGTCAAGAATAAGGATGGAGTATATGAGTTTTGATGGAACTGTAACAACGCTTCTAAGGATGGTAGCAGCCGAGACCCCCGGAGATGATCGATGAACCTAACCTATTTCTTTCTAGCCTCTCCGAATCTCGAGGACGAGATTCATTTTAAGGGTGGTAGGTTTGTAACATCCCAAAATTCTAAATTTTGGGAATGTTATAATAAATAAATAGTTTTGATTGTTTGTTTGATTGTTGTGCGATTGATTGACTGAAATTGAGTGAAATCGAAACTTTTGAAAGTTAAATGAGAAGGAATAAAAGGACTTTTCCAAACTTTCATTTTGCATTTATGATCTCTGTGAATTCAAATTCTTTTCAAATACAAAACCCTAGAGAGAAGATAACATGACTTCTTCCATTTAAATAAATGAAAAGGGTTTTTGAAAATATTGGAATTTCATTTGGAAATTTTTCCAACTCGGAAACTTTATGCAACTCAATGTTTTTCACGAGAGAAGATAAAATGGCTTCTTCAAATTACATGAAATATGAGTTGGAAGTTTCAAAGAAACCAAATTTAACGCCCCTTTAAAATCATTTTCAATTTGGAGTTATTTTGGTTTTTATTCAAATTATTTTTCTCCAAACATAAAATATATGGAAATTAGGGTAAAATGATTCCTTACATTAGAAAATTGGAGAAAAATGGGTTTGAAATTATTTTGGTTTTTTAAATGGTTTTATTGAATTTTATTAGAGCAGTAGCACTGTTTGATTTATTTGAATTTTTGTAGATTTTATTTGACGCTAGAAAAATGTTCATGTTGTAGGAAATCTTTTTCTGGAAATTTGGATATATTATATGCCTAGGTTCTATTTTATTTTATTTCGCTTTATTTTATTTTCGTTGTGTTTAAAAAAATCCCCCGTCGCCGACTAGGCCGGCCCAGCGCCAAAGCCAGGCTGCAGCCCAACGGCCCATCCCGCTCGTCCCCGAGCTCCGCTCGGTCTCCCGAGCTAGCACGAGAGCGCCGCCACCGCCGTGACCGCCTCCAACTCCCGTCGCCGCCTCCCTTGCCTCCTCCACGCCTCGGAGCCGCCCCGTCCGCCTATATAAGTGCTGCCCTAGATCCCTCTCTCCTCCTCCTTGCAATGCGCCGCCATCACCTCTCCTCGCCACTGTCGCACATCGCCACCTATGCCACATAGCCGCTGCCCCACCTCACCACTCGTCTGCGCCGCCGACCCGCGCCTTGTCCCGCCGCCGCGTGGAGCCGCCGCCGCCAAACGTTGTCGGAGCCCGATCCGCCATCACCACCGATCTACTAACCGCCGCTGCCGGTCTTCACGCAAAAAACCGCCCCGGTCCGGTTTATTCTTTTTAGGTTTTCTTCGGTTTTCTTTTTAGCCGGTGAGGGAGTCCTGTATTAGGGGGTCTCCGGACAGCCGGACTGTCTCCATTGGCCGGACTGTTAGACTATGAAGATACAAGATTGAAGACTTCGTCTCGTGTTCGGATGGGACTCTACTTGGCGTGGAAGGCAAGCTAGCCAATACGTATATGGATATCTCCTCCTTTGTAACCGACCTTGTGTAACCCTAACCCTCTCCGGTGTCTATATAAACTGAAGGGTTTTAGTTCGTAGGACAACAATCACAACATACAATCATACCATAGGCTAGCTTCTAGGGTTTAGCCTCTCCGATCACGTGGTAGATCTACTCTTGTACTACCCATATCATCAATATTAATCAAGCAGGACGTAGGGTTTTACCTCTATCAAGAGGGCCCGAACCTGGGTAAAACTTCGTGTCCCCTGCCTCCTGTTACCATCCGGCCTAGACGCACAGTTCGGGACCCCCTACCCGAGATCCGCCGGTTTTGACACCGACATTGGTGCTTTCATTGAGAGTTCCTTTGTGTCATCGCCATTAGGCTTGATGGCTCCTATTATCATCGATAGCGATGCGTTCTAGGGTGAGACTTTTTTCCCCGGACAGATCTTTGTATTCGGCGGCTTTGCACTGCGGGCTAATTCGCTTGGCCATCTGGAGCAGATTGAAAGCTACGCCCCTGGCCATCAGGTCAGATTTGGAAGTTTGAACTACACGGCTGACATCCGCGGAGACTTGATCTTCGACGGATTCGAGCCACAGCTGGGCGCGCCCCACTGTCGCGATGGGTATGACCTAGCTCTGCCACCGAACAGTACTCTAGAGGTCGCGCCCGCATCTGCTCCGACCCTTAGCTCGGAGCAAACTACGCCAATCGAGGACGGGTGGCTAGACACCACCTCAGGGGCTGCAGTCTCGACGGCGATCGAGCCAAACACCAGCATAAACCTCTGCGCAGCCCGTGACTCCAAGGTGCCGGACTCTTTCCCAGACTCCGAACCATCCGCGCCCCTGCCAATCGAATCCGATTGGGTGCCAATCATGGAATTCACCGCCGTAGATATCTTTCAGCACTCGCCCCTCGGCGACATTCTGAATTCACTAAGGACTCTCTCTTTATCAGGAGAGCCCTGGTCGGATTATGGCCAAAAGGATTGGGATGCGGAAGACGAAGAAATTCGACGCCTACCCACCACCCACTTCGTAGCCACTGTCGATGACTTAACCGACATGCTCGACTTCGACTCCGAACACATCGACGATATGGACGACGATGTAGGAGACGAACATGAACCAGCGCCTATAGGGCACTGGAAAGCCACCTCGTCATATGACATATACATGGTGGATACACCCAACGAGGGCAATGGCGACGAGATAGCAGAGGATGACCCCTCCAAGAGGCAACCCAAGCGCCGACATCAGCAGCACCGCTCTAAGTCCCGCCAAAGCAAAAGTGGTGATACCGGCACAGGAGATAATAACACTCTGGATGGCGCCGAAGACAACAACAATCCCCTCCAGCAAGATTTAGAGTAGGAGGATGAAGGAGTCAGCTCTACTGAGAGAGCGGCTAGCGGAGAGGAGGAGGATGACAATTACATGCCCCCTCCGAGGACGAGGCAAGCCTTGGCGACGATGAATTCGCCATCCCAGAGGATCCCGTCGAACAAGAGCGCTTCAAGCGCTGGCTTATGGCCACGGCAAATAGCCTGAAGAAAAAGCAGCAGCAGCTTCAAGCTGATCAAGATCTGCTAGCTGACAAATGGACTGAAGTCCTCGCAGCCGAGAACTATAACCTCGAGCGCCCCTCCAAGAGTTACCCAAGGCACAGGTTACTACCCCGACTGGAGGAAGAAGCATATGATATGGCTGATTGGCCACCTTGTGGCCGCGATAGAGAGACATTCCAGCCAAAAGCTCAGCCTCCACCCCAACGCCATTCAAATAAAAAGGCATGGGGAGACATGCCAGACCTGCGAGACATATTTGAGGACAAAGCAAAGCATTCAAGATCGATCTACGGATCACGAGGGCGCACCACTCTGCGAGACGGTAAACGTCACGCCGGATACAGTAAAAGCAAATCCGGCCGGGCCGAACACAGCGGGCAAGACCCATTCGAGCTGCATCACGATATAGCCCAATACAGAGGCGCCGCACACCCCTTATGCTTCACAGATGAAGTAATGGAACATCAATTCCCAGAAGGTTTCAAACCTGTAAACATCGAATCATACGACGGCACAACAGATCCCGTGGTATGGATTGAGGACTTCCTCCTCCACATCCACATGGCCCGCGGTGATGACTTACATGCCATCGAATACCTCCCACTAAAGCTCAAAGGACCAGCACAGCATTGGCTTAATAGCTTGCCAACGGACTCCATTAGCTGTTGGGAAGATCTGGAAGCCGCATTCCTCGACAACTTTCAGGGCACTTATGTGCGACCACCAGACGCCGATGATCTAAGCCACATAATTCAGCAGCCAGAAGAGTCGGCCAGGCAATTCTGGACTCGGTTCCTTACAAAGAAAAATCAAATTGTCGACTGTCCGGATGCAGAGGCCTTAGCGGCTTTCAAGCACAACATCCAAGACGAGTGGCTAGCCCGACACCTTGGTCAGGAAAAGCCAAAATCTATGGCAGCTCTCACGACGCTCATGACCCGCTTTTGTGTGGGAGAAGACAGCTGGCTGGCTCGCAGTAATAACATACCAAAGAACCATGGTACCTAAGATACCAAGGACGGCAATAGCAAGTCACGTCGCAACAAGCATAAGCGCCGCATTAACAGCGAAAATACTGAGGATACGGCAGTCAATGCCGGATTCAAAGGCTCCAAACCCGGTCTGCAGAAAAAGCCATTCAAACAAAGTACGCCGGGTCCGTCCAGCCTGGACCGTATACTCGTTCGCTCGTGTCAAATACACGGCACCCCGGACAAGCCAGCCAATCACACCAACAGGGATTGTTGGGTGTTCAAGCAGGCCGGCAAGTTAATTGCCGAAAACAAGGACAAGGGGCCGCATAGCGATGACGAGGAAGAACCCCGGCAGCCGCGCACTAGAGGACAGAAGAGGTTTCCCCTGCAAGTGCGGACGGTGAACATGATATACGCAACCCACATCCCCAAGAGGGAGCGGAAGCGTGCGCTCAGGGACGTATATGCGTTGGAGCCAGTCGCCCCAAAGTTCAACCCTTGGTCCTCCTGTCCGATCACCTTCGATCGCAGGGACCACCCCACTAGTATCCGTCATGGCGGATTCACCGCACTGGTCCTAGACCCAATCATCGACGGATTTCACCTCACTCGAGTCCTTATGGATGGCGGCAGCAGCCTGAACCTGCTTTATCAGGACACAATGTGCAAAATGGATATAGACCCCTCAAGGATCAAACCCACAAAAACGACCTTTAAGGGCGTCATTCCAGGCGTAGAGGCCCATTGCACAGGCTCAATTACACTGGAAGCAGTCTTCGGATCCCCGGATAACTTTCGAAGCGAAGAGTTAATCTTCGATATAGTCCCGTTCCACAGTGGTTATCACGCACTACTCGGACGAACCGCATTTGCTAGATTCAATGCGGTACCGCATTATGCATACCTCAAGCTCAAGATGCCAGGACCTCGCGGAGTTATTACAGTCAATGGAAACACAAAGCGCTCTCTCCGAACAGAGGAGCACACCGCAGCCCTCGTAGCAGAAGCGCAAAGCAGCCTCTCAAGGCAATCTACCAGTTCGGTATTTCAAAACCCGGACACCTTCAAGCGCGCTCGGGGCAATCGGCAAATAGACCGCTTGGCGCGATCTGAGGTCGCGTAGCAATATGGCGGCCACCCCAATCCCAGCCCAACAGCGATATTCGTGCCGCACGTACATAATTACACATTAAAAATACCATGGGCACAGGTGGGGAGGGGGGCACAACTGCGGCACGCCCCAAAACGCGGCCTAAACCGCATTAGAGGCTTCCCGTTTGGTTATTTTTCTTTTTCTTTCAGGACTTTAATCTCTGGAAACACTGTCCGGCAGCTCTATCGCCGAACACATGATACAGCAACCAAGGAGGCAGACAGCTACGTTATACAACGGAATTTCCAGGTTGATTACAGATTTCATATCGTTCCTCAGCTCGCCCTTGGAAGGGACATAGTCATACTCTTTTGCTTATCGCACTATCTGTATCACTCTGCTTTAATGCAATTTTTTAATAAACAATGCATGACATTACGACCATCATTGCATTCTTGTTATATATATATATATATATATATATATGTGTGTGTGTGTGTGTGTGTGTGTGTGTGTGTGTGTTCATGAATGACGCTTTGCAACCATACACTCTGGTAAGGCCAACACACCAAGGGCTCACATACCCCACAATGCGGTGTGAAAAGTCCGAACACTTTCACAAGTGCGGCACCCCGAACTTATAGCATTATATGCATCAGCTCCGAATCATGTCTTTGGTCAAATGTTGGGTTTTCCCGGCTCCTATGTTTTGGTACCTTACATTCCGCTCTATCGGCTAAGGTAGCGCTAGGAGAACTACTGCGATTGTGCCCCGGTTCTGCCGGGCTGAGCACCTTAGTAGAGAAAGCTAAAACTGACTGTCATGATAAGGCGAGAGACTGGTCGCTGTTCAGCGAGGTTTTTCGAGTCCCTAAAGACTTATGCCGCTTAGGGCGAGCGGCCGGCTCTGTCCGGCTTACAGGCGTGTATCGTGCCCCGAATTCGGCCTTCCGAATACCAGGGGCTTCACCAAAATTTAAAATTATAGAATTCTATGGCTAAGTGAGAGTGATAAAGCATTATTAGTCCGGTTGCCTTGTTCGTTGTGCTGAGCACCTCCCTCGAATGACCCAAACATGGGAACAAGAGTGCTCAGGTTTATCCCAAACACCCCAACACTCGTGGCATGGGGACAGAAGCCGAGGACTAGCCATCTCTCAGATTGGATTAACAGCCAAATAGAAGGTAATATTTTAAATTCTAACAAGCGTTGCATAGCGAATATGATACAAGTTTTCATACATACAGGACAAAACGAGCAAGTCTCATTCAAATATTACATTTTGTGAACACTCATCCGCGATAAGACGGGCACCAGGCAGAACACCCTCATAGTACATCTCGGAGTGGCGGTGCTCCTTGCCCTCCGGTGGCCCCTCCTTGATCAGCTTCATGACGTCTAGCTTGACCCACTACATTTTTACACGGGCGAAAGCCCGGCGTGCACCTTCAATGTAGACGGATCGCTTGACGACCTCCACCCGTGGGCAGGCATCCACAAGCCGCCTCACCAGGCCGAAGAAGCTGTTCGGAAGGGCGTCGCTAGGCCACAACCGGACTATGAAGCCCTTCATGGCCTGATCGGCCGCCTTATGTAGCTCGACCATCTGCTTCAGCTGGTCGCTCATTGGCACCGGATGTTCGGCCTCAGCATACTGAGACCAGAACAGCTTCTCCGTCGAGCTTCCGTCCTCGGCCTAGTAAAATTGTGCGGCATCGGACACACTGCAGGGCAAATCTGCGAATGCTCCTGAAGAGCTCCAGATTCGGGTAAGTAATCGGTAATTCACTTTTACATGCTTGCTTTGCATATAGAAAGCCTTACCCGCCGCTATCTTCTTCATCGCGTCGATCTCCTGAAGGGCCTTCTGGGCCTCGGCCTTGGCACTCTTTGCGCTCTCACGGGCCGCGGCAAGCTCAGACTCTCACGTCTTCAAGTCAAGCTCCAACGCCTCGTGCTTCGTCACGAGAGCCTGGAGCTCTTGCTGCACCTCGCCCACCCGAGCCTCGTGCCTCTCTCGCTCGGTGCACTCCTTGGCCGCTATATCTTCGGCCTTGGTCAGCGCTTGCTTCAGGGTCGCCACCTCGGTCGTGGCCCCTGGCAAAACATACAATGATCCTATCATTTTGCAATCACGTCCTTTTTATATATACATATATCTATAGACGGGGTATTACTTACCCTCTTTCTCCTCGAGCTGCCTCTTGACAAGGCTGAGCTCTTTCTTGGACCCATCGAGGTCCTGCTTCAGTACGGCGACCTCCACAGTTAGTGCAGCGGACGCCAGCAAAGAAGCCAGCATATGCATATTGACATACTTATATTAGACTCCTGCGATATTATTTGATCCTCTGTTCGGCTTTTATTTGTGAACACCGAACAAAGCATCAGGGGCTACTGTCTATGCGGTAATACTTCTACTACATTTTAAAACATTAACTCGAAGCCTGTTAGAAGGCTGGCACAGGCTTCAGTCAATCCGCTCTTGGCGGACTGAACCTTCTGGATCACCGCACTCATGATGGTGTGGTGCTCCTCGTCAATGGAAGTGCTTCACAGCGCTTCCAGCAGGCTGTCCGGTGCCTCTGGATGGGCAGAGGTTACCAGCACTGGCGTTTTGCCCCTCTTAGAAGGGGACCGCCTACCCAAGTCCGGAACTGTTGGAGGATCCGGCGCGGTGTTCGGCTGAGGGCCGAACTCGGAGCTCTCGGGGACCCCAGAGTCCGGAAGGTCGCCTTGAGGTGCCTCCAGGACGGTCCCCCCTCGATCTGGTGCCTCTTGAGACAACACTTCGGCGTCGTCGATAGGATGAGGGGAGGTGGTGGTCGGGACTGGATCGCTATCCATGTCCGACAAGCCCAGGGAGCCGTCCGATGATAGCTCGATATCGGCTCGGGGCGGCCTGCACAATTGAGTTCGGCGTTAGGAAAAGTAGTGCGACAAAGGAATCCTATGGATAACTTTGGTATCCGAATACTTATGATCTCCCCGGGGGCTTGGCCCTGGGCAACCACTCGTCTTCACTTTCGTCGGCAACGGTGGAGCTGTCCGAAAGGAGAGTCCTTCCCTTCTTGGACCCTCCGGCCTCCCCGTTGGGGCGGCCTTCCTTTTCTTGTCTCCCCCAGTCAGTGGGGGAGCCTCTTCTTCCTCTTCCTCATCTTCGGGGGAAGAGTGCACCACAGAGTCATCGAACGGTGAATCCGACGACGCCTGGCGTCGGGAACTCTTTTGAGCTCCCTTGGCCTTCTTGTTCTTCTCCGGCACCTTATAAGGAGCCAGAGTCAACATCTTCGCCAGAAGGGTGTCTGCGGGGCCTTCGGGCAAAGGAGCCGGACAGTCGATCTGTCCGGCCATCTTCTGCCAGTCCTGTCAAAGGCACGGGAGTTTAGATCCTGCATAGAGTCAATCTATATAGAAAACAAGTATCCTGTGAAAGGTAAAACAGCTTACCGCACTGGCTTGGCGCTTCGCGCTGAATCCGCAATCCTCAGTAATGGGGGGAGGGACCTCGGCGCTCTTGAACAGCACCCTCCAGGTATCTTCATGAGTCGTGTCGAAGAGCCTGTTCAGAGTTCGGTGATGCGCCGGGTTGAACTCCCACAAGGTGAACTCCCGTTGTTGGCACGGGAGTATCCGGCGGACGAGCATAACCTGGACTATGTTGATGAGCTTGAGCTTCTTGTCCACCATGTTTTGAATACATGTCTGGAGTCCGGTCAGCTCTTTTGAATTACCCCAGGACAGGCCCTTCTCTTTCCAGGAGGTGAGCCGCAAGGGGATGCCAGATCGGAACTCGGGGGCCGCTACCCATGTGGGGTCGCATGGCTCGGTGATATAGTACCACCCCGATTGCCACCCCTTTATGGTATCCACAAAGGAGCCCTCGAGCCATGTTATGTTGGGCATCTTGCCCACCATGGCGCCTCCGCACTCCGCCTGGCGGCCGCCCACCACCTTCGTCTTGACATTGAAGGTCTTAAGCCATAAGCCGAAGTGGGGCTTGATGCGGAGGAAGGCCTCGCACACGACGATAAACGTCGAGATGTTGAGGATGAAGTTCGGGGCCAGATCATGGAAATCTAGGCCGTAATAGAACATGAGCCCCCGGACGAAGGATGGAGAGGGAATCCCAGTTTGCGGAGGAAATGGGTGAGGAATACCAGCCTCTCATGGGGCCTGGGGGTGGGGATGAGCTGCCCCTCATCTGGGAGCCGGTGCACGATGTCGTCGGGCAGGTATCTGGCTCTCCTCGATTTCTTGACGTCTCCCTCCGTGGTGGAGGAGACCATCCACTTGCCTCCCGCTCCGGACATGGTTGGTGTGACGCCCCCGATTCAGTCGTACACTAATCATACACACAAACGTGTACGATCAAGATCAGGGACTCACGGGAAGATATCACAACACAACTCTACAATTAAAATAAGTCATACAAGCATCATATTACAAGCCAGGGACCTCGAAGGCTCGAATACAAGAGCTCGATCATAGACGAGTCAGCGGAAGCAACAATATCTGAGTACAGACATAAGTTAAACAAGCTTGCCTTAAGAAGGCTAGCACAAACTGGGATACAGATCGAAAGAGGCGCAGGCCACCTGCCTGGGATCCTCCTAACTACTCCTGGTCGTCGTCAGCGGGCAGCACGTAGTAGTAGGCACCTGCGGTGTAGTAGGAGTCGTCGTCGACGGTGGCGTCTGGCTCCTGGGCTCCAACATCTGGTTGCGACAACCAGGTAGAAGGGATAGAGGGAAAAGAAGAAGAAAGCAACCGTGAGTACTCATCCAAAGTACTCGCAAGCAAGGAACTACACTACATATGCATGGATATATGTGTAAAGGGCCATATCAGTGGACTGAACTGCAGAAAGCCGGAATAAGAGGGGGATATCTAGTCTTATTGAAGACTACGCTTCTGGCAGCCTCCGTCTTGCAGCATATAGAAGAGAGTAGACTAAAGTCCTCCAAGTAGCATCGCATAGCATAACCCTAACCGATGATCCTCCCCTCGTCGCCCTGTGAGAGAGCGATCACCGGTTGTATCTGGCACTTGAAAGGGGTGTGTTTTATTAAGTATCCGGTTCTAGTTATCATAAGGTCAAGGTACAACTCCGGGTCGTCCTTTTACTGAGGGACACGGCTATTCGAATAGATTAACTTCCCTGCAGGGGTGCACCACATACCCCAACACGCTCGATCCCATTTGGCCGGACACACTTTCCTGGGTCATGCCCGGCCTCGGAAGATCAACACGTCGCAGCCCTACCTAGGCACAACAGAGAGGTCAGCACGCCGGTCTAAATCCTATGGCGCAGGGGTCTGGGCCCATCGCCCTTTGCACACCTGCACATTGCGAACGCGGCCGGAAGCAGATCTAGCCCCCTTAATACAAGCGCGAGCTTACGATCCAATGCGGCGTGCGCCACTCAGTCGCTGACGTCACGAAGGCTTCGGTTGATACCACGACGTCGGGATACCCATAACTACTCCCACGTAGATGGTTAGTGCGTATAGACCAAATGGCCAGACTCAGATCAAATACCCAGATCTCGTTAAGCGTGTTAAGTATCCGCGAACACCGAACAGGGCCAGGCCCACCTCTCTCCTAGGTGGTCGGAACCTGCCCTGTCGCTCCGCCTCAAAGATCCACTCGCGGGTGCTCCTACGAGCCGTCCCGTCTTTAGTCACCACATGTATCATGTATAAAGTATATAGTATATAACCGTGATCACCTCCCGAGTGATCACGGCCCAATAGTATAGCATGGCAGACGGACAAGAATGTAGGGCCACTGATGATAAACTAGCATCCTATACTAAGCATTAGGTTTGCAGGTAAAGGTAACAACAGCAGTAGCAAGGACAGGCTATGCATCAGTATAGGATTAACGGGAAACAGTAACATGCTACACTACTCTAATGCAAGCAGTATAGAGAAGAGTAGGCGATATCTGGTGATCAAAGGGGGGGCTTGCCTGGTTGCTCTAGCAAGAGAGAGGGGGCGTCAACTCCGTAGTCGTACTGGGTAGCAGCGGCGTCGGTCTCGGTGTCTATCGAGAGAAGAGGGGGGAGAAACAATAAATATTTAAGCAAGCATATGCATAGTGATGCATGACATGACAAGTAACGACGTTAGGGGTGCCCTAACGCGGTAGTAGGTGATACCGGTGAAGGGGGATAACATCCGGGAAAGTATCCCCGGTGTTTCGCATGTTCGGGCAAAGGAGCCAGAGGGGGAAAGTTGCGTGTTCGGTATGCTAGGGATGCGTGGCGGACGAACGGGTTGCGTATCCGAATTCGTCTCGTCGATCTGAGCAACTTTCATGTACAAAGTTTTTCAATCCGAGCTACGGTTTATTTTATATTAATTTTAAAAGATTTAAATCAATTTTAGGATTTATTTAATTAATTTAATCAACATTATCCAGAATAGTGTCTGCTGACGTCATCATGACGTCAGCATGACGTCAGCAGTCAACAGGGAGTTGACTGGGTCAATCTGACGTGTGGGTCCGCTTGTCATACTCTGTTAGTTAATTAACAGTAGTTAATTAGGTTAATTTGTCATTAGGTTAATTAACCTTAATTAGTTAATTTAATCAGAATTAATTAAGTTAATTATTTAGTTAATTAACTAATTTATTAATTAATTTTATTATTATTTATTTATTTACTATATATATTTTTAATTCCCCTTTTTTATAAAATCGTTCTTTGGGCATGGGGCCCATCTGTCATAGGCCCCTGGGGCTTAGTGGATTCGGGCGCCGGCGAAACGGGGCAGAGCCCCGGGTGGGCGGGCGCCGGGCGCCCGACTGGGCGCTGTTGGTGCCAGCGGTCACGGGGCCGGCCAGTGAGGGTGTCGTGGCCGCGGCGAGGTCAGTGGCCAGGGCAGCCACGGTGGTGGCGGCGGGCGGTGTACAAAGGAGGCGGGGAGGGCCGGAGCGGCGTACGGACATGGAAGGCGAGGCCAGAGCGACGCACGGAGAGGGAAGTGGCTGTGGTGGGGCGGCCCGGCCAGGAGGATGCGGGCGCAGCAGTGGGCCAGTGGCCGGAGTGGCCACGGGCGGCAGCGGCCGCCGCAGCAGTGGACGGCTGCGGGCGCGGTTAGGCGCGGTTGGGATCCCACGTGAGGGGCGAGCAGGGGAGGCGCCAATGCGCGGGCGCGACAAGCGGGCGTGGCCGGTGCGAGGGCGCGTGGTGTTCGCGGCGACGGCAACCAGCGTGGTCGCGCCAGAGAGCGGCGGCGATGCGCTGGCGTGTCAGGGGCGCGGCCATGGGACGGAGCGGCGCGTGCGGTGGCGCGGAGCAGCAGCAAGTGCAGCAGCAGGGGCCGAGGCACGCGCGAGGCCACGGTGAGCACGGGCCGCCGGAGTGGAGCGGAGCGGGGCGCGCGGGGCGCGGTGGCGCGGTCGACGCGGGAGGAAGAGAGGAGAGGGAGGGGCTTGCTCACGGCGGGGAGCAGGGCACGGGGCAGTGGTAGGCGTGGGGGAGGACGGGGATGTCGTCGGCGTCGAGGAAGCAGGCCGGTGGGCGGGGGGGAAGCGCCGGCAAGGTCCAGACGGGCGGCGGTGGTTGCGGCGTCTGTGGCCTTCGAACGCGGCCTTGTGCAAGGGGGAGGCGAGGCAGAGACGATGGGCCGGCATCGATGGGAGGAGGGCTCCGGGGAGGAGGCACCGTCGTCGGGGGTGCAGGGCGGCACGGGATCGGGGCGATCCCGATCCGGATCGTGGGGGGCGAGTGGGGGATTACGGTTAGGGTTTCTGGATGGGGAAGGGGATAAGGGAGTGGGGGTGGCCGGCTGGGCCTTTGCCCGGTTGGGCCGATGGCCGAATGGGCCGGCCTGTTGGGTCGGCTGGCCCCGGGAGGGGGGGGGCTTCTCTCTTTTCTTTTTTTTGTTAGTTTGTTTTCTGTTTTCTTTTATTATATCTTTATTTCTTTATTTTAGTTGCATTTTAATTTAGTAAAATATACACTTAGTATCTAATTCAGTATTTTGACTTAGTCCATAGTCACAAAAAGTCTAGACCCCAAATAACTTAGTTTGACATTTTATTAATTATAAAAGTTATTCAAATAATCATTTTTACTACTGTTTTATTCATCTCATAGTATTTAAACATTTTATAAATGTGTGCTTTTCCCCAATAATTATCTATGCAATATTTGGTTCACTCCGAACATTTTAGTTTTAATATTTGAAAACTTTTATTGTTTGCCTATTTTTGAATTTGAATTTGAATCGGTTTTGAACTAACTCGAGATTAGCAACTATAAACGAGGTGACGTGGCATCATTAGCAGAGGTTCACTGTAGCTTAATTACCCGGGCGTCACAATTCTCCTCCACTACAAGAAATCTCGTCCCGAGATTTAAGCGGTGGAGTAAGGGGCGAAGGTGTTGGTAGCGAAAAACCTAACGAGTCTTCTCGGTCTTGGCTGCCCTTTCGAAGAGGTTGATCCCTTTCGTTGATGTCTTCATTTCACTGCTTCAAGTCACCATGATCAATTTGTCATCCTTTCTTTGGGATCTCCATCGTACTTACGAATAGGTAAGGGGCAGCTCTATAACGATAGGATGTTATAAGGGAAAAAATCTTCTGGGGGTTTCCCAAGTATGAACATATGAGTATCTCTCGAGTCGAACAAATGAAACACATCGAGAGCAAGGTGAGACGGTGCAATAAGAAGTTTCAAGCGGATAGGCAATCGTTCATTGCCTAAAACAGAGTGTGAATGGGGTTCAGAGCAACGGGAATAAGTATTGTGTCCAATACCAGAATTGATCACTAGGAAGGTGGCTCGCAAATTACATTCGAAGTCAAGCTCTAGGGATAACTTTGGCAACAGGGTGTATAGGAGAGTCAGGTTTCGATCCTGTAGAACTGTGGGTTATGGGCCCACCATGTGGTTCAAAGTAGAAAGGGGGGCTGACATCTTGCACGATCATGTAAGCAAGGCAGGTCAGAGGATAGCGTGTCAGTCATGTCGGCAACAACAGCGGTACCAAGGGCGAGGGATGAAGAGAACCATTTTCCTGCTTGTTGAACGAGGCGGACCATTTAGGCAAAGTTCTCGTCCATCGGTGGATACCGAAATGTCATCAACAATAGTAACAGGTTCTTACTAACAGAGTCGTACACCGAGGTGCTTACAAAAGCAGGAGAATATTACTGCTTAGATCATACAGATCACAAGGAAGATTAAACCAAACAATGGAAAGGAAAACATATGTATCAGATTAATCAGGACAATGGAAAGGATAATGTGTTTAAACACATTTTCAAGGGTATATCCTTCCCAAGAACAATCAGAGTATGATATCCATGACAGGATAGAAAGTAGGTAAGGGGAGAGGAATTTCAAGACATTACCCAAGCAACGGTGTTTGGATAATTGAGCAAGAAACATTTAGCATTGGGCTTCAAATGCTCTTATTGAAAATCAGAGTACCACAGACATGCTTCGATATAGTATTGACATGGTCAATAGATGAAAATCAGACTTTGGAAACAAAAAGGATCCATCAGGAATAACTTGTAGAATAAATCTGACAGTTTCCCACGGAAGAATGGGTAACCTTGCTAAAAGGGGGACTATAACAATAGGGCCTCCGACCAGGTGTGCTGGGCATGACATCACCTTACCGGGTCATATAAAGGCCAATGTTATAACTCTTGGACATGTCCCAACCATCATATCTGACCGAGATTCAGATCCGATAGGTGTCATGATACCTCAGACTCAGGATGTCCGAGAAGAAAAGGTGCAACACAAATAGACGAAATGACATCGAAGATACTCAGGAAATGAACTATGGGAGCGAGTTCCGAAACAAGAGTTCATCATTAAACCAAGGAGAGGATGAGGAGGTGGCTGAAGGACTCAGCGACAATCCCTTGAGATTTCCAAAAAGATGGATTTCCACAATCATGTGATCAAGGAGGTAATAGTTGTCATATCAAACAATATAACGATGTATGCTGGAGGAGAAAAATACTTAGTTAAACATTGGTTGAAAGGTGCACCCGAAATATGGGCTGGGTTGCACGTTCAATGTTAGAATGGTGACGGCGAGAAGCATCACCGTATCAAGAGTTTCATAAGAGGTGGTGAAACTCTCACGACATTCTTGACATAAAAGATGGTAATACTTCCAAGGTAAAGAAGAACAAATGCAAGGTAGCAAGGATCTCAAGGTATAACACAAAACACGAACAAGTTTGTGTTGAATGGAAGGCAATAAAGTGGTTGATGAAAACACGAATCATCGAGGGGCAAGGATGGTATTGCCCAACAAGAATTCGATATTTATCTTGGAAGGGCTTAGGATGTTGATGATGATCCCGACACAGTTGTCAAGAGATTTCATGAAGATGTAATCGATCGGCGATGACATCAAGTCAACGGAATGATGAAGCGAAAAGTTATTGAAACCATGGTTACGACACAAACTTGAAATCAAGCTTGTTGTTCAAGGAGAAATGGAATGACGAGGGAGATTGGCGTAACCTTAGCTCATCATCGAAAGTTGTGCTCCGGGGTTAAGGACCAGGTAGTACAGTTAAAATTGGCACGATAATGATATAGCCAAGCAGGCTAGGAATGACGTGATCGAGTTCAAACTCATAAATCATGAAGGTTACCACGATTTGTTTAATCGCGGTGCAGACTTCAGTCAGTTATCAGTGTCTTTGAGTGTTTAATAACTCAGAGCCCGTGAAAAATTGGAACCAGTGATAATGTAACACTTGATGGAGAACTCATAAGAAGTTATGCGGTTCCATGATAATCTCGAGATACCAGGGGGGTAATACTCGAAGGTAGAACAAAATAGAGGTTGGGAAGGCGTACTGATGTGCAGAAGGCAAGTACTTTAACTTGTCCGAGGAATAGAATTTAAAGAAGAACATGGCTGGAACCACGATTGCAAAAGGCCAAATCCCAGATATAAGATGAACTTATACCAAAGGAATAATTAATTTAAGAGAAGCTTTAATGATAAGATCTACATCGTGTCCATGGGCATGAACACAAAGTTCAAGGTCGACTCCCACTTTTGCAATGCATAACCTTTCATTCACTTTTCGTTTACGAAGAAGTTATATGGTAGAAAATTATCTGGTAAAACACTAGAAGAGTATGACTCTCGAAAAGTTTCGGGTTTATACGGTTTTAGGGAAGGTATAGGTTCAACCCATCGGGACCTATTAGGCACATATACCACAAACTTCAGGAGCGAATAACTCAAGCTCGAAAGCAGAGCATGGTTGACAAAAGCAGGGGATACAGTTTACCAAGGGCATTATGTATCCGAGGAAAGGCTGACAAGGTTACCGAATATGAAGGACGGTGTCGAGTAAAATCCAACAAAGGATCTGGTGGTCCACAAGGGATCTGATGTGGGCATCGGTACTCAACCAGAAGAAGGAAAAAGGTAAGCAGATCAGACCATAGAAACAACTGACTAATTTAAGCTCAAATGCAAAGGAATTAAGATTTTCCAAAACAAGGGATCAAAAGCAAACGCTCTGACTAAGGATGGATAAGCTGAATAGACTTAGGGGTACAACCGATGACAATTGATTGGTCGAGAACCAGCTCATGTTTAAAATGATGTCTGAGCCGGAAAGATAATTTAAAAGGATCATCTGATGATTGCGTGCATTCGCACTCATGTTGAATCAATAGGATCAAAATGACGGTGTCTAAGGATACTAACAATTATTGCCAGACATATGGAAAGCATCCATAATGCAAGCAGACAAGTATTGCAGAGCAATAAGCTACTAAGGATTTTTGGAGGATTGAATAGTATTTCGAAGACCATTGTGAAACACATGAACAACTGGGGGATGAGCGGATACTCGATAAGTGCGAGAATTATTCATAGGGGTATTCAGGTGACAAAGAACAATAAGGCAGTAAGCCCAAAGGATTATCGAAACAACGACGGGTATTACGGGGTATCTTGTAATAACAAGACCAAATGGGAATAAAAGTAAGAACGACAGGTGTAAGTATTTATCCATAGAGATTTTTCGGTGGTAGGGAATTGCAAACGCGATGAACACAAGTTTTTGGGTTAACAGCGGAGAGTATCTTCGGGGTCTTCACGTGCAGCAGACGATCATCAGTAATAAGGGGCTCTCCGGGTGAAAGTGATAACGAAATCCTAATGTTAGATTTAGCAAAATTCATTTAACCTGAATAGAAGAGAGTTCAGAGTCCCAGAGTAAGGATCGAGGAGTAAAAGATCCTAATACCACCCAATGGCGACGTGGGCCCATAGGCCACACAGCCATGTTAGTAAAGGTTTTGCAATGACTAGACTCAACTTCGGCCAAGGAGTTGGAAAGGGGATTCCTACAGGCAGTCGGCTCTGATACCAACTTGTGATGCCCCCGATTCAGTCGTACACTAATCATACACGCAAACGTGTACGATCAAGATCAGGGACTCACGGGAAGATATCACAACACAACTCTACAATTAAAATAAGTCATGCAAGCATCATATTACAAGCCAGGGGCCTCGAAGGCTCGAATACAAGAGCTCGATCATAGACGAGTCAGTGGAAGCAACAATATCTGAGTACAGACATAAGTTAAACAAGCTTGCCTTAAGAAGGCTAGCACAAACTGGGATACAGATCGAAAGAGGCGCAGGCCACCTGCCTGGGATCCTCCTAACTACTCCTGGTCGTCGTCAGCGGGCAGCACGTAGTAGTAGGCACCTCCGATGTAGTAGGAGTCGTCGTCGATGGTGGCGTCTGGCTCCTGGGCTCCAACATCTGGTTGCGACAACCAGGTAGAAGGGATAGAGGGAAAAGAAGGAGAAAGCAACCGTGAGTACTCATCCAAAGTACTCGCAAGCAAGGAACTACACTACATATGCATGGATATATGTGTAAAGGGCCATATCAGTGGACTGAACTGCAGAAAGCCAGAATAAGAGGGGGATATCTAGTCTTATCGAAGACTACGCTTCTGGCAGCCTCCGTCTTGCAGCATATAGAAGAGAGTAGACTGAAGTCCTCCAAGTAGCATCGCATAGCATAACCCTAACCGATGATCCTCCCCTCGTCGCCCTGTGAGAGAGCGATCACCGGTTGTATCTGGCACTTGAAAGGGGTGTGTTTTATTAAGTATCCGGTTCTAGTTATCATAAGGTCAAGGTACAACTCCGGGTCGTCCTTTTACCGAGGGACACGGCTATTCGAATAGATTAACTTCCCTGCAGGGGTGCACCACATACCCCAACACGCTCGATCCCATTTGGCCGGACACACTTTCCTGGGTCATGCCCGGCCTCGGAAGATCAACACGTCGCAGCCCTACCTAGGCACAACAGAGAGGTCAGCACGCCGGTCTAAATACTATGGCGCAGGGGTCTGGGCCCATCGCCCTTTGCACATCTGCACGTTGCGAACGCGGCCGGAAGCAGATCTAGCCCCCTTAATACAAGCGCGAGCTTACGATCCAATGCGGCGTGCGCCACTCAGTCGCTGACGTCACGAAGGCTTCGGTTGATACCACGACGTCGGGATACCCATAACTACTCCCACGTAGATGGTTAGTGCGTATAGACCAAATGGCCAGACTCAGATCAAATACCCAGATCTCGTTAAGCGTGTTAAGTATCCGCGAACACCGAACAGGGCCAGGCCCACCTCTCTCCTAGGTGGTCGGAACCTGCCCTGTCGCTCCGCCTCAAAGATCCACTCGCGGGTGCTCCTACGAGCCGTCCCGTCTTTAGTCACCACATGTATCATGTATAAAGTATATAGTATATACCCGTGATCACCTCCCGAGTGATCACGGCCCGATAGTATAGCATGGCAGACGGACAAGAATGTAGGGCCACTGATGATAAACTAGCATCCTATACTAAGCATTAGGTTTGCAGGTAAAGGTAACAACAGCAGTAGCAAGGACAGGCTATGCATCAGTATAGGATTAACGGGAAACAGTAACATGCTACACTACTCTAATGCAAGCAGTATAGAGAAGAGTAGGCGATATCTGGTGATCAAAGGGGGGGCTTGCCTGGTTGCTCTGGCAAGAGAGAGGGGGCGTCAACTCCGTAGTCGTACTGGGTAGCAGCGGCGTCGGTCTCGGTGTCTATCGAGAGAAGAGGGGGGAGAAACAATAAATATTTAAGCAAGCATATGCATAGTGATGCATGACATGACAAGTAACGACGTTAGGGGTGCCCTAACGCGGTAGTAGGTGATACCGGTGAAGGGGGATAACATCCGGGAAAGTATCCCCGGTGTTTCGCATGTTCGGGCAAAGGAGCCAGAGGCGGAAAGTTGCGTGTTCGGTATGCTAGGGATGCGTGGCGGACGAACGGGTTGCGTATCCGAATTCGTCTCGTCGATCTGAGCAACTTTCATGTACAAAGTTTTTCAATCCGAGCTACGGTTTATTTTATATTAATTTTAAAAGATTTAAATCAATTTTAGGATTTATTTAATTAATTTAATCAACATTATCCAGAATAGTGTCTGCTGACGTCAGCATGACGTCAGCAGTCAACAGGGAGTTGACTGGGTCAATCTGACGTGTGGGTCCGCTTGTCATACTCTGTTAGTTAATTAACAGTAGTTAATTAGGTTAATTTGTCATTAGGTTAATTAACCTTAATTAGTTAATTTAATCAGAATTAATTAAGTTAATTATTTAGTTAATTAACTAATTTATTAATTAATTTTATTATTATTTATTTATTTACTATATATATTTTTAATTCCCCTTTTTTATAAAATCGTTCTTTGGGCATGGGGCCCATCTGTCATAGGCCCCTGGGGCTTAGTGGATTCGGGCGCCGGCGAAACGGGGCAGAGCCCCGGGTGGGCGGGCGCCGGGCGCCCGACTGGGCGCTGTTGGTGCCAGCGGTCACGGGGCCGGCCAGTGAGGGTGTCGTGGCCGCGGCGAGGTCAGTGGCCAGGGCAGCCACGGTGGTGGCGGCGGGCGGTGTACAAAGGAGGCGGGAAGGGCCGGAGCGGCGTACGGACATGGAAGGCGAGGCCAGAGCGACGCACGGAGAGGGAAGTGGCTGTGGTGGGGCGGCCCGGCCAGGAGGATGCGGGCGCAGCAGTGGGCCAGTGGCCGGAGTGGCCACGGGCGGCAGCGGCCGCCGCAGCAGTGGACGGCTGCGGGCGCGGTTAGGCGCGGTTGGGATCCCACGTGAGGGGCGAGCAGGGGAGGCGCCAATGCGCGGGCGCGACAAGCGGGCGTGGCCGGTGCGAGGGCGCGTGGTGTTCGCGGCGACGGCAACCAGCGTGGTCGCGCCAGAGAGCGGCGGCGATGCGCTGGCGTGTCAGGGGCGCGGCCATGGGACGGAGCGGCGCGTGCGGTGGCGCGGAGCAGCAGCAAGTGCAGCAGCAGGGGCCGAGGCACGCGCGAGGCCACGGTGAGCGCGGGCCACCGGAGTGGAGCGGAGCGGGGCGCGCGGGGCGCGGTGGCGCGGTCGATGCGGGAGGAAGAGAGGAGAGGGAGGGGCTTGCTCACGGCGGGGAGCAGGGCACGGGGCAGTGGTAGGCGTGGGGGAGGACGGGGACGTCGTCGGCGTCGAGGAAGCAGGCCGGTGGGGGGGGAAGCGCCGGCAAGGTCCAGACGGGCGGCGGTGGTTGCGGCGTCTGTGGCCTTCGAACGCGGCCTTGTGCAAGGGGGAGGCGAGGCAGAGACGATGGGCCGGCATCGATGGGAGGAGGGCTCCGGGGAGGAGGCACCATCGTCGGGGGTGCAGGGCGGCACGGGATCGGGGTGATCCCGATCCGGATCGTGGGGGGCGAGTGGGGGATTACGGTTAGGGTTTCTGGATGGGGAAGGGGATAAGGGAGTGGGGGTGGCCGGCTGGGCCTTTGCCCGGTTGGGCCGGTGGCCGAATGGGCCGGCCTGTTGGGTCGGCTGGCCCCGGGAGGGGGGGGGGCTTCTCTCTTTTCTTTTTTTTTGTTAGTTTGTTTTCTGTTTTCTTTTATTATATCTTTATTTCTTTATTTTAGTTGCATTTTAATTTAGTAAAATATACACTTAGTATCTAATTCAGTATTTTGACTTAGTCCATAGTCACAAAAAGTCTAGACCCCAAATAACTTAGTTTGACATTTTATTAATTATAAAAGTTATTCAAATAATCATTTTTACTACTGTTTTATTCATCTCATAGTATTTAAACATTTTATAAATGTGTGCTTTTCCCCAATAATTATCTATGCAATATTTGGTTCACTCCGAACATTTTAGTTTTAATATTTGAAAACTTTTATTGTTTGCCTATTTTTGAATTTGAATTTGAATCGGTTTTGAACTAACTCGAGATTAGCAACTATAAACGAGGTGACGTGGCATCATTAGCAGAGGTTCACTGTAGCTTAATTACCCGGGCGTCACAGTTGGAGAAGGTTGAGATGGAAGTGAGGGCTTGGGCGCTAGAGCTCGAGTGTGCGGGAGCGGATGAGCAGAGGAGGAAGAAGGCATGGATAGAAAGGTGAATCCTTATCCCTTTATATGGGCGGACAAAACTAAGCATCCCCACTTGCCTGGTAAAACTCGGTTATCCCCCAAGCGCCGCAATTGATGACGTGGTTGGGTTACCCACGCCCGTATTGATGAGAATCCCGTAATAAGGGGACACGATCTCTGCTTTGACAAGACGTGTCGAAAAACTGCCTCGCGTTATGTGCGGGCTGGTTAAAAGGAATGGTTCGAATAATCACCGGGCCATGACGTAACATCGTGTTGCCAAAACAAGCCAGCAAATTAGATCTGCGAAAATATTATTCTCTCTACGGTGGAATGTGGAACTTATTTTGCAGGGTCGGACACTATCCTCGTATTCAAATTCTTCTGTGATGTATTCGGAGAAGGAACCCGCCTTGCAATGCCGAAGACAACTGCGCGCTGGACTCATCGTCATTGAAGCCTGGTTCAGGGGCTACTGAGGGAGTCCTGTATTAGGGGGTCTCCGGACAGCCGGACTATCTCCATTGGCCGGACTGTTAGACTATGAAGATAAAAGATTGAAGACTTCGTCTCGTGTCCGGATGGGACTCTACTTGGCGTGGAAGGCAAGCTAGGCAATACGTATATGGATATCTCCTCCTTTGTAACTGACCTTGTGTAACCCTAACCCTCTCCGGTGTCTATATAAACCGAAGGGTTTTAGTCAGTAGGACAACAATCACAACATACAATCATACCATAGGCTAGCTTCTAGGGTTTAGCCTCTCCGATCTCGTGGTAGATCTACTCTTGTACTACCCATATCATCAATATTAATCAAGCAGGACGTAGGGTTTTACCTCTATCAAGAGGGCCCGAACCTGGGTAAAACTTCGTGTCCCCTGCCTCCTATTACCATCCGGCCTAGACGCACAGTTCGGGACCCCCTACCCGAGATCCGCCGGTTTTGACACCGACAACCGGTTTTATTATTTAGTTAGGTTATTTAGCGAGCGTTCACTCGTTAGCTTCTGGTAGCGAACGATTTCATTCTGTAGGGTTCTGTAGCGAATGTTCGTTCAATGGGATTTTTCTTTTTATTTTAGATTTTGGCCAGGGACCCATCCGTGAATATTTTATTTACAGATTAGCCCCTAATTTTTCAAACCCTCACAACTTTTACATCGTTTGTCCTAATCTGACGAAACCAACGCCCACTTCTTCGTTATGATCCCCTCTATCCAGTTAAACAACTTAAACATATTTTTGAAAGTTTAAAATTTGATTTCAAACATATTTGATTTCAAACTTTGTTTGATCATAACTTGTGTTTTATAACTCTGATTTAATTGATTCTTTTTGCAAATTAAAACTCTTGACCTAAACTTTCTGATAAGGCCAAATTCACGTATTTTGGTGCTGTTAGAAATTGTATTATGTTGCAATAGTAATTTGCTTGGTTTTGATGTTTTTCGAATTGTCTTCTTCGTTCTCCCCCGATCTTTTGAGTGATTGCTTATGTGTGGTTACTATTGCTTGCTTACGCTAGATTGATCGAAGTGTGATGAGTAGAATTATCAGGAGTTATGAGTGTGAATCATATTCATCAACAGTACAAGGAAAGTTCACACTTTGATCATACTTGTCATTACCCAGTTTTTATGCATTAGCTACAATCCTCAAACATTGCATGAGTAGGATCTTAACATGTGGGTTATGGGAAGTAGATGATGAGGTAGAACCTATTACCCTTTTATTATCAAACCCTTGGGAGTTACTTCTACGCTATGCTTAATTTGCCATGCTATGCTCGTAGACGTGGATTGGGTTTGAGTGTATCCATGACACATGTGAGATTGTTAATTAATGCTTAACTTAAGGTGGCTACTTAAACACATATCTAGGTGGATTGGTTGCGGGCACCAGGGGATATACCAGTGCTGTCCTTTTTGGTTCGCCACCCAGGCTCAAAGGGATCATAAGATTATTCATGCTAGAAACTTCCATGTGCAGCCACAAGCTATTATGGGCTCTAGCACAGTTGAGTATGTTACATGACCTCTTTCAGTGGTGGGCTAGCATATGTAGGGGAAAGTAGGTGTAACCGTCCACCCAGAGTAAAGAGTTAATGTTTCTAAAAGACTGTGTCTTGGTCATCCGTTTCTCAAACACCATGTAGTGCGAGAAATCCAACGGAGGAGATCGATTCTTGTGGGGAAAAGTGCGCAAACCTCTGCAGAGTGTACAAACTAATCATGATTAGTCATGTCCTCGGTTATGGACAACTTGAGTATCTGGTACTTGAATTATTGATTTGATCTCATCACTTTACTTAATTAATTTGTTGGGTTGTTAACTTTTAATTGGGATTGAGTTGGAGGAAACTTCTCAATAATTTTCAACCAACTTGATAGTTAAATAAAAATATATTCCTTTGATGTAGGGAAAATTTGGCTTTATGCAAAAATTAAACTTAGAGCCTCCACCAGCCAAATATGCATGTAGTAATAGCCATTATTCAACATTGCTCTACAGTGTGAATTTGCCAGTACGTTCAATGTACTGACCCTTTGTGGCTGCAACGTCTCATGTTGCAGGAATCTTACGACGAGTAAGTGATACGTTAGGGTTACGATTTCTACACTCAACTTTGTCGTTGGTGTTGATGGGAATCCACGACCTTGTTGTTACTTCCGCTATTTGGATTGAGGTAATAGTATTTACGTTACTTTATACATGTGATTTACCTCTGTTATATATCCTCGAGTACTGTGTGTGTTAGCATACCGATCCAGGGATGACACTTATGCATAGAGACTTGATTGTCTGAGGTCGGGTCGCTACAGTGGGGCATACAATGGAACCCACTTATCCTCACAGTTTTTTTAGCAAAACTTATCCTAGTAGTTTGGTCCGACCGACATGTGGGCCAAAGAAGGGGATGATGACCCACAAGTGTAGGGGATCTATCGTAGCGTTTTTGATAAGTAAGAGTGTCGAACCCAACAAGGAGCAGAAGGAAATGATAAGCGGTTTTCAGCAAGGTATTCTTTGCAAGCACTGAAATTGTCGGTAACAGATAGTTTTGTGATAAGGTAATTTGTAACGGTAACAAGTAATAAAAGTAAATAAGGTGCAGGAAGATGGCCCAATCCTTTTTGTAGCAAAGGACAAGCCTGGACAAACTCTTATATAAAGGAAAGCGCTCCCGAGGACACATGGGAATTATCGTCAAGCTAGTTTTCATCACGCTCATATGATTTGCGTTCGGTACTTTGATAATTTGATATGTGGGTAGACCGGTGCCTGGGTACTGTCCTTCCTTGTACAAGCATCCCACTTATGATTGACCCCCATTGCAAGCATCTGCAACTACAACAGAAGTATTAAGGTAAACTTAACCATAGCATGAAACATATGGATCCAAATCAGCCCCTTACGAAGCAACGCATAAACTAGGGTTTAAGCTTCTGTCACTCTAGCAACCCATCATCTACTTATTACTTCACAATGCCTTCCTCTAGGCCCAAACAATGGTGAAGTGTCATGTACTCGACGTTCACATGACACCACTAGAGGAGAGACAACATACATCTCATCAAAATATCGAACGAATACCAAATTCACATGACTACTGTCAGGACCCCGATTCTAAGCCACATCGATCTAGCCGGTAACACCTCATATCACTTTGCGGCCTCACGCACGGTATCCCACGGGTGTCGCCTTACCATGGCCCGGGACCGTTTGCGCCTTTTGGCTCGCGTATATGACAATGTCGCTAGCATCCATATGACCGAGAACCCGGGCCGACATGGCTAGTCGTGAACCCAAAGCGGCACAGACCTATGGAGACAGGCATACATGAATCACAACAAACATGTCGGTCATCAACGAGTGATTCCGGGCTGTAGCACTGGGCTAGCAGGACTCCGGGGATCCCGGGCTGTAGCAGGCTAGACAGGACTCCGGAGATCATCGCGTGACATTTCCCCGAAGGGACAGACATAGGGACGAGGTGAAACACATGCCGGCCAGTCAAGTGTCCTGAACAGTAGTGCTGGGCTAGCAGGACTCCGGTGAACCGGGCTGTAGCGGACTACTATGGCTCGAGGAGCACTAGACTACATTTCCCCATAAGAAAGGCTGCGAAGGGCAAACAACTAGATTGTCGGATCCCACTCATACCAAGCATTTCAAACATACATACAATATGCTCGATATGAGTACATACAACATGGCATCACAACAAAACTCTACAACTCAAGTACTTTATTTAAAGGCTCCAGGGAGCCATACATAACATATCCATACAGGTAGGGGTCACATGACCCGACACTCAAGTCATACAGTCATACAAGCACATGCGGAAGCAACTAGTCTGAGTACAGACTCTAAAAAGAAAGAAGGCTTCTCGAAGCCTGTCTATCTACATAGGCCCTCCATGGCCTGGATCACCACCTGGGTGTCTAGTCACTCGTCGACGTCAAGATCTACGTAAAACCCATCGGAGGGGGCAGTGTTGTCGTCTGAAAACAATAAATAAGCAAACATGAGTACAAAGTACTCAGCAAGTCTTACATCAGAACCTACTGTACATGCTCATTCTCAAAAAGGTGGTGGGGTTTATGCAGCAAGCCAGCTTTGACTCTTGGCTAAGCTATCCTACGGAATCTTTTAGCAAAATAGTTTTCGCACACGAGTCCACTACTCACCATCACAATACTCCACCGAGGATCCTCCCTCGTATCCTGTGAGGGGGGCCATCCCCGGTACTCACACTTATCTTGAGTCTTTTAGTAGTATCCATTAACTTGTCTATGAACTGTATATGCAATCAAGTAGTCCTTTACCGCGGACGCGGCTATTCGAATAGTTTTATACCCTGCAGGGGTGTACTTCGTCACACATGTTTCCACCACTTAGCGTCTGCACACGAAATGTGCTCGGCAGACTTCAAGCGAAAACCGACATGGGTGTAGACCACGACCTGACTAACCTCACAAGTCTCTAGTCCAGGGTCATCGCCTATTCAGGTTCCATCCGCAAGGAAATCCGGCCGGGGTGTCCTCAACGGCCCCGAACAATGTGAACAGGGTTCCCGAGACACCAAATGGGTGACTCGGTACACCGTGCCACGGTGTATCTACCGCAACATAGCCCACCCCTAGGGTCAGCGCTACGCACGGCCGCCAACACATGTCCTACAAACACCAGAAACTAGTTGCAACTCCTGGACTGAGGCGAGAGGGGTCAGTAAGTCGAGCGGGGTCATATTTCAGGGCCCAATGTGTGGTAGTAGCTGAATCTTAATTCACGCATACAGAACTCAGTTCTTAGGGACGGCTTCAATGAAACAACCCACCATGTACTCCTACATGGCCTCTCATCGATACCTTTACCAAAACATGTTCAACACATCCCACATAATACTGGCACAAGCATTTCACTCTAGCCCATCACCCAGATGAACCAGACCTGACACAACTCTAAGCATAGCAGGCATAGCAAGGTAGGAATCACAAAACATGGCTCAATCAACTCCTACACATGCTAGTGGGTTTCATCTAGTTACTGTGGCAATGACAGGTCATGCAGAGGATAAGGGTTCAACTACCGTAGCACACAGCAGTTTGAATCGTGTTGTCTTAATGCATTAAACAAGAGCAGGAGCGAGAACATGGGTTGTATCGGAATGATCAATGGTTGCTTGCCTGATGGAGTGGTGACGGGATACTGCCCTTCAGTTGGATACTCGTGAATATCCTCGGAGGCAGAACCTACCACGAAAAACACAACCGAGCACAATCAACACATGACGATATGCAACAATATGATGCATGCTATGACATGGCAATATGGATGTGTCTTGAGCTAATGCAACTAGCTATGATTTAAATGGAGTTGGTTTGAGTACAAGATTCAAATTCCAACCCCATATATGATTATTTAAATGCCCTTTATTTGTTTTGTTCAAAACAGGGGACAAACATTGTTCAAACATGCATGAAAATGGTATAGATGGATTCCTTGAATTTTTCTGATAATTTTACATATATAATTTGTCTCATTTGGAGTTATGGTTGAATTTCTATGAATTTTTGAAGTTTTGGGTATTTTCTGGAATTTCCTGAATTATTTTTAAACTAGAAAATGATTTACTGCGTCAGCTTGACGTCAGGGTGACGTCAGCTGGTCAACAGGGTTGCCTCCAGGTCAAACCTGACCAGTGGGGTCCACTGGTCAGTCTAACAGGGCAGGGAGAGAGGCTGACTAGTGGGTCCCGCCTGTCAGGGTCATTAGTTTAACTAATTTGAGTTAATCCTAATCCTGGTTCATTAGTGGCCTGGGGCCCACGCGTCAGTGACCCAGGGGGTCAACTGGGCCCACCCAGTCAGCAGTCAGCGGGGTCAAACCTGCCGGATTTGGTCCACGGCTCGTCGCCGGCGACGACAGAGACGGCGGAGCGGCTCGGGAATGCGCTATAGGGCTCCGTTTTGAGCGGGGTTCGTTGCTACGGCTTGCTGGTGCTCTCGCGGATCTAGTGGTGGCAGCAGCAGCAGCTAGGATGGCCGGAGTTGACGGCGGCGAGCTCTTTGGCGGCCGCCGGAGTTCGGTTGCGCGCGGGGTCGCGTTTCTGTGCGTAGAAGAGCGGGGCAAGGGGGCTAGGAGGGTGCTACGCATCGCGGGGAGTAGGTTCGACACTCCGGGGTGACCATTTGGTCACCGGAGCATCGTCGACGGCGAGCTCGGGCGGCGGCGCACTTCGGTCATCATGGGGGTGACGGCTATGGCGATCAAATGAAGCGGGGAAGAGGGGGATTCGGAGCAGGAGCTCACTGGGGGCACGTAGAGCAGCTCGGTGGGCTCGGGGACGACCTGGAGACGGAGAATTGGGGCCGGCGATCTTCGGTGCCCGTCGGTGAAGACAACGGCAATTGCGTCACTGCAGGGCTCCCGGCGTCGCTTGGAGCGGTGAGGAGGAAGGGTGGGTCGAGGCGGAGCTTTTGGGCGCAGCGGCACGGCGAGGGGTGGCCGGTGGCCGCGGTGGCAGCGAATGGCGGTGACGGCGTCTCTCGGATGAGCTCGGGGAAGAGAGCCAGGGGAGCGAGAGAGAGTGGAGCGAGTGAGGGAGAGGAGCGAGGGGACACGGGACATCGTTGTGGCGTCGCTAGGAGGGCCGGGGGAAGCAGGAGGTGGAAGCAGGAGGTGGCTTCGCCTCCTGCGCGCGCGCCACGCCGTCGTCCTCCTGGCAAAGGAAGGAGACGACTGGCACGGCCTGGTGGGCTGGGCCGTGCTGGGCCGGTTGGTGGCGCCAAGTAAGTGGCCCACTGGCCTACTCTCTCTCTCTCTCAAATTTTATTCTGTTTTCTATTTTTGCTATTCTGTTTTGATTTAGTTTAAATACTAAATCATTTTATAAAATCCTGAAAATATTTATGGACACTTTCTGAAATATTTCAGTGGCCCAAAAATAATTCCAACATTATTTGAGCATTTGAATTATTTAATAGTATTTAAATGCCCAAATTCAAATATTTATGAATTAAGTCAATGCCCCTTTTGTTGACCTAAAAATATATGCACCATTTTTCCCAAGGGTTCTAACCCAAGGCAAAGAGGGTGAACATATCTGAAGGGCATTTCAGGTTCATTGAGTTTATTTTTAGTAAACCCTAGTTGATTTCAGGGGGGGTGCTGGGGGTTCTGCTTTCCCCATTTCCATTTCTGATGAAAGTAGACATGATGCACACTCTAATGCATAACCTAGCTAGGGTGTGACAACTCACCCCCACTCAATAGAATCTCGTCCCGAGATTTAGGATCATCTGGGAAGAAGGCGGGGTACTCGAGTCGAAGACGATCCTCCCTTTCCCAAGTGGCTTCTTCCTCGGAATGGTGTGACCATTGAATCTTGAGAAACTTGATATTATGACGTCGAGTGGTACGCTCGGCTTGATCAAGGATACGAACGGGGTATTCCCGATAAGAAAGGTTATCTTGTAAATCAAGCGTTTCGTGGTCCACTCCACGGATAGGATCCGCGAAGCAACGCCTGAGTTGCGAAACGTGGAAGACGTCGTGAACTCTGGAAAGATGCGGAGGTAGTTCCAATTGGTAGGCAACTTCTCCTCGTTTGGCAATAATGCGAAAGGGTCCAATGTAACGAGGAGCCAATTTGCCTTTGATACCGAAGCGATGGGTTCCCTTTAACGGGGTAACCCGAAGGTAAGCTTTCTCGTCAATTTCAAATGTCATAGGCTTATGCTTACGATCATATTGACTCTTTTGGCGAGATTGGGCCGTTTTCAATTTCTCACGAATAACGCGAACCTGCTCTTCTGCTTCCTGAATCATATCCGGGCCAAAGAGTTGTCTTTCCCCGGTTTCTGACCAGTTAAGCGGCGTTCGACATTTTCGTCCATAGAGAACTTCGAAGGGAGCCTTGCCCAAACTAGCTTGATAGCTATTGTTATAGGCAAACTCCGCGAATGGAAGGCATTTCTCCCAACTCATTCCGAATGAGATAACAGAAGCTCGGAGCATATCCTCCAGAATTTGATTTACTCGCTCTACTTGACCACTTGATTGAGGATGGAAGGTGGTGCTAAAGGAGAGATGAGTTCCCATAGCATTTTGGAAACTTTCCCAAAATCGAGAGGTGAAGAGACTTCCACGGTCTGAGTTAATTTCCAACGGGACACCATGAAGAGACACTATTCGGGAGATGTATAAGTCAGCTAGCTGGCTAGCGGTGATACTCTCTCGAACAGGTAGAAAATGGGCTACTTTGGAAAGACGGTCGATCACGACGAAGATGGCATTATTCCCCCTCTTGGTCCTGGGAAACCCGGTGATGAAATCCATACTGATTTTGTCCCATTTCCATTCAGGAATAGCCAAAGGTTGAAGGGTGCCAGCAGGCCGTTGATGCTCTGCTTTAACACGACGACAAACGTCGCAATTAGCAATGTATTGAGCAATTTCCCTCTTCATCCTAGTCCACCAAAACCTCTGGCGTAGGTCTTGATACATTTTAGTACTACCGGGATGAATGGTGAGAGGGGATTCATGAGCTTCCTTAAGGATCATCTGGCGTAGATGTTGGTTCTTGGGAACCACCAGGCGGTTCTCAAAGAAGACAGCACCTTGCTCATCCATGGAAAAACATTTAGCTACTCCGCTAGCAATGTTTTCCTTAATCCGGGATATGCCCTTATCACGCTTTTGGGCAGCTATGATTTGATCCATAAGGGTAGGTTTCGCCACCAGGGTAGACAGGAATCCACGAGGAACAATGTGAAGATTAAGCTTACGAAATTCCTCATGGAGAAGTGGTTGACTTTGTTGTAACATCAGGTTGTTACAGTAGGACTTACGACTTAGTGCATCAGCCATGACATTGGCTTTGCCAGGGGTGTAAGTTATTCCTAAGTCGTAATCCGAGATCAACTCGACCCAACGTCTTTGCCTGAGATTCAAATCTGGTTGGGTGAAGATATATTTCAAGCTTTGGTGATCGGTGAAGATCTCGCAATGATTACCGAGAAGGTAATGTCGCCAGGTTTTGAGTGCATGGACTACAGCTGCAAGCTCTAGATCATGTGTGGGATAATTTTCCTCATGTGGGTGTAATTGCCGTGAGGCATAGGCAATTACCTGACGATCCTGCATGAGTATGCAACCTAGTCCTTGTCGCGAGGCGTCGCAATAGATAATAAAGTCCTTGGAGAAATCTGGTGGTACCAGTACGGGAGCAGATGTCAGGCGTCTTTTCAGTTCCTGAAAACTGAACTCGCACTATGGAGTCCACTCGAACCTTTTATCTTTCTTGAGGAGTTCAGTTAGAGGTTTAGCAACCTTGGAGAAATTCTCGACGAAGCGGCGGCAATAGCTCGCTAGGCCAAGGAAACTCCGAACTTGCTTGACCGAAACAGGTGGACTCCAATCAAGGACGGCTTGAACTCGCTCGGGATTGACAGCAATACCCTTACCAGAGATTACATGGCCTAGATAGGTCACTTCGGACAACCAGAATTCACACTTGGAGAATTTGGCATAAAGGCGATGCTCTCGAAGTTTCATCAATACCAGTCTTAGATGTTCGGCATGTTCCTCTTCATTTTTGGAGTAGATGAGTATGTCATCGAGGTATACTACGACGAATTTGTCCAAGTACTCCATGAAAACCGAGTTCATTAACCGGGAGAAAGTGGCCGGGGCATTGGTTAAACCGAAGGACATGACGGTGTACTCGTATTGGCCATAACGAGTGACAAAAGCCGTTTTGGGAATGTCCCCGTTTCTGATTTTGATTTGATGGTAGCCCAACCTCAAATCCATCTTGGAGAAGACTGAGGATCCAGCGAGCTGATCGTACAGGTCGTTGATCCTGGGAAGCGGGTATTTGTTCTTGATGGTGACCAGATTGACAGGTCGGTAATCCACAACCATTCGATCCGTTCCATCCTTCTTCTTGACGAAGAGGACGGGGCAAGCCCAAGGAGAGGAGCTAGGACGGATGAACCCTTTGTTCAAGGACTCATCGAGTTGGTTCTTAAGCTCGGCTAGTTCTAAGGGTGCCATCTTGTAGGGTCTTCTAGCAATTGGAACGATTCCTGGAACAAGGTCTATCACAAACTCGACATCCCGGTCAGGTGGAACACCTGGCAGTTCTTCCGGAAACACATCCGGGAAGTCTCGGACTACCGGAACGTCCTCAAGGTCTGGAAGAGGGTTGGCATTGAGAGAGTAAAGTTGGCGCTTGGCCACTCGAGTTAAGACATTAACTGTCTTGCCCGAGGGATGAGTAAGTTGAACGGTTCTAGTGGCACAATCGATCTTGGCGCAATGAGCCGACATCCAGTCCATACCCAAGATGATGTTTATGTCGGAGGACTTGAGAGCTATTAAAGATGCAAGGAAGACAAGCCTATCGACAAGAATTTCGTTCCCATGGATTACCCTAGAAGTTTGCCATTTGGAACCCGGAGTTTGAATTACCATGGAAGTGGGCATGTCACAGAATGTCGTGTTATGCAACCGAGCATAATTCTCGGATATGAATGAATGAGATGCTCCAGTATCAAAAAGAACAGATGCCGGATGGCAGTTAACAAGGAGCGTACCAAGGACGACGTTGGGATCCTCATGAGCCTCTTCGGCTGAGACGTAGTTGACATGGCCACGTGCAGTAGTGGCCGGCTTGGCGTAGAAAGTCTTTCCCGCGGGCTTACCACGGCCAACGGACTTTCCAGCTTGATTGGGGTTGTTCTGGGGACACTCTCGACTATAGTGACCCGGTTCTCCACACTTGAAGCATGTTACCACAGTGGGGCGTGGAGCAACATTAGCAGCGGGGCCACCATAGGGCTTGGATGGTGCAATTTGCTGGTTGGGACGAGGCGCCTCAAAGGATGGCCTCGGGGTGAATCTGGGTGGCAGTGCGGTGCTTGGAATCCACACCCGGCGCTTCTGAGCTCCAGAGCCGGATGAAGACCCAAAATCATGGGAGTGCTTGCGTGAAGCGTCATAATCAGTCTGGCCTGTCTCGGCACTGATAGCCTTATTGACCAGCTTCTGGAAGGATGTGCACTCGTGCAGACGGAGATCGCGGCGAAGCTCAGGGCTAAGTCCCTTACGGAACCTTGCCTGCTTCTTGGCGTCAGTAGAAACCTCTTCAGGAGCATAGCGTGCCAGGTTCCCAAATTCTCGGCTATATGCATCCACAGTCAGCCTTCCTTGGGTGAAGTTGCAGAACTCCTCCCTCTTGCGATCCATGAGACCTTCCGGAATGTGATGCTCACGGAAAGGCTCGCTGAACTCAGCCCAGGTAGTGATTTGGCCGACCGGGCGCATAGCTTCGTAGTTTTCCCACCAATGGCTAGCGGGGCCCTCGAGATGATAAGCAGCATAGGTAACCTTGTCGGTTTCAGCTACGTTGGCAGAACGTAGCTTGTGGGTGATGCTGCGAAGCCAGTCATCCGCGTCGAGGGGCTCGACGGAATGGTTAAACTTTGGTGGGTACAGCTTGATGAAGTCGTTGATTGACACCAAGGCATTTCGTGGGTGGCGTGCAGTGTTCTGCTCAATCCGCTCCAGCAGGCGGTTGGTCTCACGCTTGTTCCTTTCCGCCTCCAGCATCACTTCGGCCAGGGAAGGCGGGTGAGGCAAATTTTCACCTCTAGCTGCATTGGCTTCCCCCTGCTCCGGGGCAGCAGGGTTTCCGCGGGTGTTGACCATCCTAGGAGGGAAAACAAGACAATGGTTTAGACAAGGATGGCTCAAACTTAACAGGGAAGTGCAGAATGTAAAGGATAACACGGAATGCAGAGACGCTCATTCGTATGCCATGGTAATATAAAACTGCCATATATACACCAACGGTCATACTCGTCATACATAGTTTAGTACAAGCCCATGCTACAGTACAACTATGAAAGTAGACGTTACATCTCATCGGAGGCATTCCGAGTCCCTATACATTATTTGTCTACACCTCCGGAATCGATTACACACCAAGTCGTATTCCACAAGTCACACAGGACAGTGGAGATACAACTACTACAATACTAGTGGTACTACTACTAACTCAGATAGCTCCGTAGTAGTCCTCATAGAAGTCACCTCCATAGCCTGGAAGTTCAACGTGATCATCCGGAAACAGACGGTCCTGAGGAGCCTGTGGACCATAGGGGCTAGGATAAGGTCTTGGACCAACAAACGGTGGCCTGCGGGGACCAAGGGGTGGGGTGATGCCTCCCACATCACGCCAATCCACCATGTCTGGCAGAGCTGCTCTCACAGGATACAGATCCCTGGTATCCATACATCCAGCTTGCACCGCGGGTGCAAACCGAGTCAATGTGGCCCAATGATCAGCACGGGTATTGAAGAGCTCCAGCCTCAAGGCCCGATTCTCTCGGTCCTTATCTTCGAGCATCTCAGCGGTGGTACGAGTTAATGAGTCCTCCTGAGTGGAGTCAGCATAGATAGCCTGAAGATACCCCTGCGCTCCCGGAAGTGAAGCTGGCATGTAACGGAAGTCAGTGTTCCGAAGCAGGCCAGTCCGGACTCGCAAGATGGTCATCATGGAATAGGCAGCATCCTGCACAGCCATCTCAATGGTAACTCCGAGTCCATAGGAACAGTGAAGGGGCTCGGTAGATCCAGGATAGGAAGGAAATATCCTGACGGTGCATAAATACTGGCTTTGATTAAAGTCGCGGAACTGCTCTTCAACAGTGTATTCGGGATACCAACGGTATCCTGTCTCGATCATGACCCGGACCAACATAGCAGTATGACCGGGCACGTCGAGGCACCTGGTCAGGCGAACCACTTGGTTTTGAGACTGGTTGGCCATCTGAAAGCACAGCCACAAGACAAAGACATCAGAATTCCTAGGGAAAAATTGGCAGCATAACGGCTGTAAATGCTCAGAAAAGATTTGAGACATCCACAACAGTTCACAATACCGCTCAACAGCATCATATCAAGGTTCTGATTCAAATAGCCACATACTAAAATAGTAGAAACTGGACTGAAACTCGTAGCAAAAATCCTATGAGCTACTATGGATTAGTAACACGTGAACCTGATAGAAGAAGAGAGCCTAGTCCTTAACCCACGTTGAATGAGAAGAGAATGACTCAGATCAGAAGCATAGGGTAAAGGAGTAAAAGAACCTTACGTTCCCTCCCACAATCAATTCCCTTACATATAACTAAAGCATTTCTAGACTCGACATCGACCAGTTTGGCTGAACGAACCTACAGGCAGTCCGACTCTGATACCAACGCTGTCAGGACCCCGATTCTAAGCCACATCGATCTAGCCGGTAACACCTCATATCACTTTGCGGCCTCACGCACGGTATCCCACGGGTGTCGCCTTACCATGGCCCGGGACCGTTTGCGCCTTTTGGCTCGCGTATATGACAATGTCGCTAGCATCCATATGACCGAGAATCCGGGCCGACATGGCTAGTCGTGAACCCAAAGCGGCACAGACCTATGGAGACAGGCATACATGAATCACAACGAACATGTCGGTCATCAACGAGTGATTCCGGGCTGTAGCACTGGGCTAGCAGGACTCCGGGGATCCCGGGCTGTAGCAGGCTAGACAGGACTCCGGAGATCATCACGTGACATTTCCCCGAAGGGACAGACATAGGGACGAGGTGAAACACATGCCGGCCAGTCAAGTGTCCTGAACAGTAGTGCTGGGCTAGCAGGACTCCGGTGAACCGGGCTGTAGCGGACTACTATGGCTCGAGGAGCACTAGACTACATTTCCCCATAAGAAAGGCTGCGAAGGGCAAACAACTAGATTGTCGGATCCCACTCATACCAAGCATTTCAAACATACATACAATATGCTCGATATGAGTACATACAACATGGCATCACAACAAAACTCTACAACTCAAGTACTTTATTTAAAGGCTCCAGGGAGCCATACATAACATATCCATACAGGTAGGGGTCACATGACCCAACACTCAAGTCATACAGTCATACAAGCACATGCGGAAGCAACTAGTCTGAGTACAGACTCTAAAAAGAAAGAAGGCTTCTCGAAGCCTGTCTATCTACATAGGCCCTCCATGGCCTGGATCACCACCTGGGTGTCTAGTCACTCGTCGACGTCAAGATCTACGTAAAACCCATCGGAGGGGGCAGTGTTGTCGTATGAAAACAATAAATAAGCAAACATGAGTACAAAGTACTCAGCAAGTCTTACATCAGAACCTACTGTACATGCTCATTCTCAAAAAGGTGGTGGGGTTTATGCAGCAAGCCAGCTTTGACTCTTGGCTAAGCTATCCTACGGAATCTTTTAGCAAAATAGTTTTCGCACACGAGTCCACTACTCACCATCACAATACTCCACCGAGGATCCTCCCTCGTATCCTGTGAGGGGGGCCATCCCCGGTACTCACACTTATCTTGAGTCTTTTAGTAGTATCCATTAACTTGTCTATGAACTGTATATGCAATCAAGTAGTCCTTTACCGCGGACGCGGCTATTCGAATAGTTTTATACCCTGCAGGGGTGTACTTCGTCACACATGTTTCCACCACTTAGCGTCTGCACACGAAATGTGCTCGGCAGACTTCAAGCGAAAACCGACGTGGGTGTAGACCACGACCTGACTAACCTCACAAGTCTCTAGTCCAGGGTCATCGCCTATTCAGGTTCCATCCGCAAGGAAATCCGGCCGGGGTGTCCTCAACGGCCCCGAACGATGTGAACAGGGTTCCCGAGACACCAAACGGGTGACTCGGTACACCGTGCCACGGTGTATCTACCGCAACATAGCCCACCCCTAGGGTCAGCGCTACGCACGGCCGCCAACACATGTCCTACAAACACCAGAAACTAGTTGCAACTCCTGGACTGAGGCGAGAGGGGTCAGTAAGTCGAGCGGGGTCATATTTCAGGGCCCAATGTGTGGTAGTAGCTGAATCTTAATTCACGCATACAGAACTCAGTTCTTAGGGACGGCTTCAATGAAACAACCCACCATGTACTCCTACATGGCCTCTCATCGATACCTTTACCAAAACATGTTCAACACATCCCACATAATACTAGCACAAGCATTTCACTCTAGCCCATCACCCAGATGAACCAGACCTGACACAACTCTAAGCATAGCAGGCATAGCAAGGTAGGAATCACAAAACATGGCTCAATCAACTCCTACACATGCTAGTGGGTTTCATCTAGTTACTGTGGCAATGACAGGTCATGCAGAGGATAAGGGTTCAACTACCGTAGCACACAGCAGTTTGAATCGTGTTGTCTTAATGCATTAAACAAGAGCAGGAGCGAGAACATGGGTTGTATCGGAATGATCAATGGTTGCTTGCCTGATGGAGTGGTGACGGGATACTGCCCTTCAGTTGGATACTCGTGAATATCCTCGGAGGCAGAACCTACCACGAAGAACACAACCGAGCACAATCAACACATGACGATATGCAACAATATGATGCATGCTATGACATGGCAATATGGATGTGTCTTGAGCTAATGCAACTAGCTATGATTTAAATGGAGTTGGTTTGAGTACAAGATTCAAATTCCAACCCCATATATGATTATTTAAATGCCCTTTATTTGTTTTGTTCAAAACAGGGGACAAACATTGTTCAAACATGCATGAAAATGGTACAGATGGATTCCTTGAATTTTTCTGATAATTTTACATATATAATTTGTCTCATTTGGAGTTATGGTTGAATTTCTATGAATTTTTGAAGTTTTGGGTATTTTCTGGAATTTCCTGAATTATTTTTAAACTAGAAAATGATTTACTGCGTCAGCTTGACGTCAGGGTGACGTCAGCTGGTCAACAGGGTTGCCTCCAGGTCAAACCTGACCAGTGGGGTCCACTGGTCAGTCTAACAGGGCAGGGAGAGAGGCTGACTAGTGGGTCCCGCCTGTCAGGGTCATTAGTTTAACTAATTTGAGTTAATCCTAATCCTGGTTCATTAGTGGCCTGGGGCCCACGCGTCAGTGACCCAGGGGGTCAACTGGGCCCACCCAGTCAGCAGTCAGCGGGGTCAAACCTGCCGGATTTGGTCCACGGCTCGTCGCCGGCGACGACAGAGACGGCGGAGCGGCTCGGGAATGCGCTATAGGGCTCCGTTTTGAGCGTGGTTCGTTGCTACGGCTTGCTGGTGCTCTCGCGGATCTAGTGGTGGCAGCAGCAGCAGCTAGGATGGCCGGAGTTGACGGCGGCGAGCTCTTTGGCGGCCGCCGGAGTTCGGTTGCGCGCGGGGTCGCGTTTCTGTGCGTAGAAGAGCGGGGCAAGGGGGCTAGGAGGGTGCTACGCATCGCGGGGAGTAGGTTCGACACTCCGGGGTGACCATTTGGTCACCGGAGCATCGTCGACGGCGAGCTCGGGCGGCGGCGCACTTCGGTCATCATGGGGGTGACGGCTATGGCGATCAAATGAAGCGGGGAAGAGGGGGATTCGGAGCAGGAGCTCACTGGGGGCACGTAGAGTAGCTCGGTGGGCTCGGGGACGACCTGGAGACGGAGAATTGGGGCCGGCGATCTTCGGTGCCCGTCGGTGAAGACAACGGCAATTGCGTCACTGCAGGGCTCCCGGCGTCGCTTGGAGCGGTGAGGAGGAAGGGTGGGTCGAGGCGGAGCTTTTGGGCGCAGCGGCACGGCGAGGGGTGGCCGGTGGCCGCGGTGGCAGCGAATGGCGGTGACGGCATCTCTCGGATGAGCTCGGGGAAGAGAGCCAGGGGAGCGAGAGAGAGTGGAGCGAGTGAGGGAGAGGAGCGAGGGGACACGGGACATCGTCGTGGCGTCGCTAGGAGGGCCGGGGGAAGCAGGAGGTGGAAGCAGGAGGTGGCTTCGCCTCCTGCGCGCGCGCCACGCCGTCGTCCTCCTGGCAAAGGAAGGAGACGACTGGCACGGCCTGGTGGGCTGGGCCGTGCTGGGCCGGTTGGTGGCGCCAGGTAAGTGGCCCACTGGCCTACTCTCTCTCTCTCTCAAATTTTATTCTGTTTTCTATTTTTGCTATTCTGTTTTGATTTAGTTTAAATACTAAATCATTTTATAAAATCCTGAAAATATTTATGGACACTTTCTGAAATATTTCAGTGGCCCAAAAATAATTCCAACATTATTTGAGCATTTGAATTATTTAATAGTATTTAAATGCCCAAATTCAAATATTTATGAATTAAGTCAATGCCCCTTTTGTTGACCTAAAAATATATGCACCATTTTTCCCAAGGGTTCTAACCCAAGGCAAAGAGGGTGAACATATCTGAAGGGCATTTCAGGTTCATTGAGTTTATTTTTAGTAAACCCTAGTTGATTTCAGGGGGGGTGCTGGGGGTTCTGCTTTCCCCATTTCCATTTCTGATGAAAGTAGACATGATGCACACTCTAATGCATAACCTAGCTAGGGTGTGACAACTACTTATAGCAAGACTTCTCCCATGTCCTCAGGAACAAATAGAACTACTCACGAAGCCTATTCATGTTCATAATCAGAGGGGTATTAATATGCATAATGGATCTGAACATATGATCTTCCACCAAGTAAACCAACTAGCATCAACTACAAGGAGTAATCAACACTACTAGCAACCCAGAGGTACCAATCTGAGGCTTTGGGACAAAGATTGGATACAAGAGATGAACTAGGGTTTGAGATGAGATGAGATGGTGCTGGTGAAGATGTTGATGGAGATTGACCCCCTCCCGATGAGAGGATCGTTGGTGATGGCGATGGTGATGATTTCCCCCTCCCGGAGGGAAGTTTCCCCGGCAGAACAGCTCCGCCGGAGCCCTAGATTGGTTCCGCCAAGGTTCCGCCTTGTGGCGGCGGAGTTTCGTCTCGAAAGCTTGCTTATGATTTTTTTTTTCTCAACCAAAGACTCCATATAGCCAAAGATGGGCATCAGAGGGCCACCAGGGGGCCACAAGGCAGGGGGCACGCCCAGGGGGTAGGGCGCGCCCCCCATCCTCGTGGACGGTGGGTGGCCCCCCTCTGGTACTTTTTTCGTCCAATATTTTTTATATATTCTGAAACGTGCTCCCATGAAGTTTCAGGACTTCTGCAGATGTGCAGAATAGGTCTCTAATATTTGCTCCTTTTCCAGCCCAGAATTCCAGCTGCCGGCATTCCCCCTCTTCATGTAAACCTTGTAAAATAAGAGAGAATAGGCATAAGTATTGTGACATAATGTGTAATGACAGCCCATAATGCAATAAATATCAATATAAAAGCATGATGCAAAATGGACGTATCAACTCCCTCAAGCTTAGACCTCACTTGTCCTCAAGTGAAAGCCGAAATCGAAAAATATGTCCACATGTTTAGAGATAGAGGTGTCGATAAAATAAAATACGAACGTGAGGGCATCATGATTATTATTATTATAACAGCAACATATATATTGAAAACTTCATTGAACTAGAGGAGAGACAACATACTTGAGTATGTGAATGAATTGTTACTTGAGTATGTAGTTGCCATATGATCTCTTATGCTAAAGTAACAATTCATTCACATACTCAAGTATGAATCAGAAACTTCATTGAAAACTAACAAACTATAATCTCAGTCATTGAAGCAATTGCAATTTATCATAACATAGGAAATAGTCAATATAAGAGATTCTCATCAAGTCCACATACTCAACCATCATTTAGTCTTTCACAATTGCTAACACTCACGCAATATTTATGGTTATGAAGTTTTAATCGGACACAGAGAAAGATAGGGGCTTATAGTTTTGCCTCCTAACTTTTTACCTCAAGGGTAACGTCAACAATAATAGTTCATGAAAACTCACATCCAATTAGCCATATATACCTAGATCTTTCCAACACATTGTGCTTGCCAAAGGATAAAATGTAAAAAGGAAAGGTGAGGATCACCACGACTCTTGCATGAAGTATAAGATAAGAATAAAAGATAGGCCCTTCGCAGAGGTTGTCATGCGCTTTTATGGTTGGATGCACAAAATCTTAATGTGAAAGAATGTCACTTTACATTGCCACTTGTGATATGGACCTTTATTATGCAGTTCGTTACTTTTATTTCTTCCACATCACAAGATCGTATAAAGCTTATTTTCTCCACACTAATAAATCATACATATTTGGAGAGAAATTTTTATTGCTTGCAACGATGACAACTTACTTGAAGGATCTTACTCAATCCATAGGTAGATATGGTGGACTCTCATGGCAAAACTGGGTTTAAGGATATTTGGAAGCACAAGCAGTATCTCTACTTGGTGCAAAGAATTTGGCTAGCATGAGAGGGAAAGGCAAGCTCGACATGTTGGATGATCCATGACAATATAATTTATCTCAGATGTAAGAAAACATAACCCATTACGTTGTCTTTCTTGTCCAACATCAACTCTTTAGCATGTCATATTTTAATGAGTGCTCACAATCATAAAAGATGTCCAAGATAGTGTGTTTATATGTGAAAACCTATCTTTCTTTATTATTTCCTATTAATTGCAACGATGACCAAAACTATGTTTGTCAACTCTCAACAACTTTTATTCATCATACTCTTCATATGTGAAGTCATTACTCTCCATAAGATCCATATGATCTCTTTATTTCTTCTTTTTTATTCTATTCCCTCAAGCATAGAAAGATGATCAAGCCCTTGACTCAACACTAATCTTTATTATATATGGCTCACAGACTCGATTGCATAGAAGGATCATAAAGCAAAACTAAAAACTAGATCATACTAAAACTTCATTCTACTAGATCAAGATATTACCAAAAGGATCGAACTAAGAAAAATGGTAAAGATAAAAGTGATGGTGATACGATACCGGGGCACTCCCCCAAGCTTGGCAGTTGCCAAGGGGAGTGCCCATACCCATGTGTTTATGCCTCCTTCCTCAAAGGTGGTGATGATGGAGTTGTTGATGGCGTGTGCTTCTTCCTTAATTTGCACTTGAGGATAGAATTTTTCTCCCTTAGGTCCTCGATCTCCCGCTCAAGGCTTAATACCGTTTTGCATAGTTCTTGTTTGTTCTCCTGCAAGAGACGAAAAGGGATAAACTCGATCTTAGGTTTCTTTGCTCTATCGGGAAGGCTTGACTTTTTGAACTCCACATGCATGTCCCCAGGTTGAGGTAATGGGACTTCATCTTAATGTGAGCTCGTCTCCTCCTTTCCCCTAGGCTCATAGTCTTCTTCTTCCTCCATGGTCCAACCATAATTCTCCGAGTCTCCTTAGACCTTATGATTTGCAAGGTAATCAGCCACATAGCTTTCTCCCTCCGAATCTTGGGATGACATACTGCTCTAATCTGTGGTAGAAACAGCTCGAAACAAAGACAGAAGGTATTTGCGTGATATGGTGGTCAAAACCTTTGGGAGATTATATAATGAATTTTTACCGACCAAAAGAAGTATCATGCAAGAAAACGGAGTCCGGAGAGCACACGAGGTGCCCACGAGGCAGGGGGTGCGCCCAGGGGGGTAGGGCGTGCCCTCCACCCTCGTGGAAGCCTCGTGTCCTTCCCAGACTACTTCTTATTTTCCTATTTTCTTAAATATTCCAAAACGGATAAAAATTGACATTAGAACTGTTTTGGAGTCGGTTTACTTACCATACCACGTACCTATTCCTTTTCAAAGTCTGAAACATTCTGGAAAGTGTCTCTTATGTATTCCGCCAGGGTTACGGTTTCAATAACATTGGTTTCAACATTTATGGGATTACCTGAGATATAATGTTTGATCCTTTGACCGTTCACCACCCTCGGATTTGTGCCTTTAAAGTTGTTAATTTTTATGGCACCGGAACGGTAGACCTCCTCGATGACGTAAGGACCTTCCCATTTAGAGAGGAGTTTGCCTGCAAAAAATCTTAAACGAGAGTTGTATAGCAATACATAATCACCTACATTAAACTCACGCTTTTTATCCTTTTATCATGCCATCTTTCAACTTTTTCTTTAAACAGTTTGGCATTCTCATAGGCCTGGGTCCTCCATTCATCAAGTGAACTAATGTCAAAAGGCCTATTCTCACTGGCAAGTTTGAAGTCATAGTTGAGCTCTTTAATAGCCCAATATGTCTTATGTTCTAGTTCAATAGGTAAGTGACATGCTTTACCATAAACCATTTTATACGGAGACATGCCCATAGGATCCTTATATGCGGTTCTATAAGCCCATAATGCATCATCAAGTTTCTTGGACCAATTCTTCCTAGATCTATTAACAGTATTTTGCAAAATTAATTTAAGCTCTCTATTGCTCAGTTCTACTTTACCACTAGACTGTGGATGATATGGAGATGCAATTCTATGATTAACATCATACTTAGCAAGCATTTTACAAAAAGCACCATGAATGAAATGTGAACCACCATCAGTCATCAAGTATCTAGGGACTCCAAACCTCGGAAAAATAACTTCTTTAAGCATCTTAATAGAGGTGTTATGATCAACACTACTAGTTGGAATATCTTCTACCCACTTAGTAACGTAATCAACAGCAACTAAAATATGTGTATACCCATTAGAGGAAGGAAACGGTCCCATATAATCAAAGCCCCAAACATCAAATGGTTCAATAACAAGTGAATAATTCATAGGCATTTCTTGACGTCTACTAATATTACCAATTCTTTGACATTCATCACATGACAAGACAAACTTATGGGCATCCTTGAAGAGAGTAGGCCAATAAAAACCGGATTGCAATACCTTATGTGCACTCTTGTCTCCAGCATGGTGTCCTCCGTAAGCCTCAAAGTGACACTTGCGTAGGATCTGTTCCTGTTCATGCTCAGGTACACAACGTCTAATAACACCATCTACTCCTTTATAAAGATGTGGGTCATCCCAAAAGTAATGCATTAAATCATAGAAGAACTTTTTCTTTTGCTGGTATGTGAAACTAGGTGGTATAAACTTCGCAACAATATAATTAGCATAATCAGCATACCATGGAGCAGTACGAGAAGCATTTATCACAGCTAATTGTTCATCAGGAAAGCTATCATCAATAGGTAGTGGGTCATCAAGAACATTCTCTAACATAGACAAGTTGTCTGCAACGGGGTTCTCAGCTCCCTTTCTATCAATAATATGCAAATCAAATTCTTGTAGCAAGAGAACCCATCTAATAAGTCTAGGTTTAGCATCTTTCTTTTCCATAAGATATTTAATAGCAGTATGATCAGTGTGAACAGTTACTTTGGAATCAACAATATAAGGTCTGAACTTATCACAAGCAAACACAACTGCTAAAAATTCTTTTTCAGTAGTAGCATAATTTCTTTGAGCACTATCTAGAGTCTTACTAGAATATTGAATAACATTTAGTTTCTTATCAACTCTTTGTCCTAGAACAGCCCCTACAGCATAATCACTAGCATCACACATAATTTCAAATGGTAAATTCCAATCAGGAGGCTGAACAATAGGTGCGGAAACCAAAGCTTTCTTAAGTATTTCAAATGCTTCTACACAGTCATCATCAAAGACAAAAGGAACATATTTTTGTAAGAGATTAGTCAGAGGCCGAGAAATTTTAGAGAAGTCCTTAATGAACCTCCTATAAAAACCGGCATGACCAAGGAAACTTTTTATACCTTTAATGTCCTTAGGACATGGCATATTTTCAATAGCATCAACTTTAGCTTTATCAACTTCAATACCTCTTTCAGAAATTTTATGCCCCAAGACAATACCTTCATTAACCATAAAGTGGCACTTCTCCTAATTCAAGACAAGATTAGTTTCTTCACATATCTGCAAAATTCGATCAAGGTTGCTTAAGTAATCATCAAAAGAAGTTCCGTAAACGGAGAAATCATCCATGAAAACCTCGACAATCTTTTCACAAAAGTCAGAGAATATAGCAGTCATACATCTTTGTAAGGTAGCAGGTGCATTGCATAAACCAAAAGGCATATGTCTATAAGCAAAGGTGCCGAAAGGGCAATTAAAAGTTGTCTTTTATTGATCCTCTTTTGACACAGGTATTTGAGAGAAACCAGAATAACCATCTAGAAAGCAAAAATGTGTATGTTTGGATAATCTTTCTAGCATTTGATCAATAAAAGGTAAAGGGTAATGATCCTTTTTAGTAGCTTTATTTAATTTGCGGAAATCAATTACCATTCTATAACCTGTAACAATTCTTTGTGGGATCAATTCATCTTTTTCATTAGGAACAACAGTAATACCTCCCTTCTTAGGGACACAATGGACAGGACTTACCCACTGACTATCGGCAACGGGATAAATTATACCTGCATCCAGAAGCTTTAGTATTTCTTTTCTTACCACTTCTTTCATTTTAGGATTTTACCGTCGTTGGTGATCAACAACCGGCTTCGCGTCTTTCTCCAATTTTATTTTGTGCTGGCATAGAGTGGGACTAATGCCCTTAAGATCATCAATAGTATATCCAATAGCAGCACGGTGCTTATTCAGAGTTTTCAATAATTTCTTTTCTTCATGCTCTAAAAGTTAGCACTAATAATAACAGGATATATCTATTTCTCATCAAGATAAGCATATTAAGAGTATCAGGTAAATGTTTAAGCTCAAACATGGGATCACCCTTAGGTGGAGGAGGATCCCCTAGGATTTCAACGGGCAAGTTGTGTTTCAAAATAGGTCCATGTTTAAAGAATACTTCATCTATTTCCCTTCTTTCATTCATAAACATATCATTTTCATGGTCTAGCAAATATTGCTCTAAAGGATCATTAGGAGGCACGGCAATAGAAGCAAGAACAATAATTTCATCTTTGCTAGGCAATTCTTTATCATGGGGTTGTCTACGAAACTTAGAAAAATTAAACTCATGAGACATATCCCCTAAACCAACAGAAACAATATCCTTATTGCAGTCTATCTTAGCATTAACAGTATTCAAGAAGGGTCTACCAAAAATAATGGGACAAAAGTCATCTTGTGGGGAACCGAGAACAAGAAAATCAGTAGGATATTTAACTTTCCCACACAAGACTTCAACATCTCTAACGATTCCAACGGGTGAAATAGTGTCCCTATTGGCAAGCTTAATTGTAACAAAAATTTCTTCTAACTCAGCAGGTGCAATATCATGCATAATTTCTTTGTATAAGGAATGAGGTATTGCACTTGCACTAGCACCCATATCACATAAGCCATGATAGCAATGATCCCTATTTTAACAGAAATAACAGGCATGCCTACAACAGGTCTATGTTTATTTTTAGTATCAGGTCTAGCAATTCTAGCAGCTTCATTACAGAAGTAAATAACATGTCCATCAATATTATCAGCCAAGAGATCTTTAACCATAGCAACACTAGGTTCAACTTTAATTTTCTCAGAGGGAGTAGGTGTTCTAGTATTGCTCTTACGAACCACGGTTGAAGCTTTAGCATGATCCTTTATTCTAACAGGGAAAGGTGGTTTCTCGATATAAGCAGTGGGAACAACGGGATCATTATAAGTGATAGTCTTTTCTTCAACTTTAATAGGTGCAACTACTTTTACTTCAATGGGAGGATTATATTTAAACCACTTCTCCTTAGGGAGATCAACATGAGTAGCAAATGATTCACAGAAAGAAGCTACTATCTCAGAGTCAAGTTAATATTTAGTGCTAAATTCACGGAAAGCATCGGTATCCATAAAAGATTTAACACAATCAAACTTAGGTGTTATACCTGACTCCTTACCCTCGTAGAGGTCCCAATCTTCAGAGTTGCATTTAATTCTTTCCAATAAATCCCATTAGAATTCAATAGTCTTCATCATGAAAGATCCAGTATAAGAAGTATCGAGCATGGAGCGATTACTGAGAGAAAGCCGAGCATAAAAATTTTGAATAATAATTTCTTTTGAGAGCTCATGATTGGGGCATGAATATAACATTGACTTAAGCCTCCCCCGAGCTTGAGTGATGCTTTCTCCTTCGCGAGGCCAAAATATATATATATATATATATATATATATATATATATATATATATATATAATTACGATCACGATGAACAAGATGCATAGGATAAAACTTCTGATGAAATTCCGATTCCAATCGGTTGTAGTTCCATGATCCCATATCATCATATAGCCTAAACCATGTCAATGCCTCTCCCTTCAAAGATAAAGGAAAGACCTTCTTCTTTATAACATCATCGAGCATACCTGCAAGCTTAAATAATCCACAAAATTCATCCACATAGATTAGGTGCAAACCGGGATGTAATGTTCCATCACCTGTGAAGGGATTAGCTTGCAGTTTCTCTATCATACCCGAAGGAATTTCAAAGTAAACATTTTCAGTAGGTTGAGGAGCAACTCTTTGCTCTACTGGTCGGGGTGAAGATACCCCGAACAAACCCCTCAAAGGATTATGTTCCATAGTAACAAGTGACAGTAAGTTTCAGCACACTATATAAATTTTTTCTTACCAAATTCCACCTACCAAAGGCGCTTCACTCCCCGGCAACGGCGCTAGAAAAGAGTCTTGATGACCCACAAGTGTAGGGGATCTATCGTAGCCTTTTTGATAAGTAAGAGTGTCGAACCCAACGAGGAGCAGAAGGAAATGATAAGCGGTTTTCAACAAGGTATTTTCTGCAAGCACTGAAATTATCGGTAACAGATAGTTTTGTGATAAGGTAATTTGTAACGGGTAACAAGTAATAAAAGTAAACAAGGTGCAGCAAGATGGCTCAATCCTTTTTGTAGCAAAGGACAAGCCTGGACAAACTCTTCTATAAAGGAAAGCGCTCCCGAGGACACATGGGAATTATCGTCAAGCTAGTTTTCATCACGCTCATATGATTTGCGTTCGGTACTTTGATAATTTGATATGTGGGTGGACCGGTGCTTGGGTATTGTCCTTCCTTGGACAAGCATCCCACTTATGATTAACCCCCATTGCAAGCATCCGCAACTACAACAGAAGTATTAAGGTAAACTTAACCATAGCATGAAACATATGGATCCAAATCAGCCCCTTGCGAAGCAACGCATAAACTAGGGTTTAAGCTTCTGTCACTCTAGCAACCCATCATCTACTTATTACTTCTCAATGCCTTCCTCTAGGCCCAAACAATGGTGAAGTGTCATATAGTCGACGTTCACATGACACCACTAGAGGAGAGACAACATACATCTCATCAAAATATCGAACGAATACCAAATTCACATGACTACTTATAGCAAGACTTCTCCCATGTCCTCGGGAACAAACAGAACTACTCACAAAGCATATTCATGTTCATAGTCGGAGGGGTATTGATATGCATAATGGATCTGAACATATGATCTTCCACCAAGTAAACCAACTAGCATCAACTACAATGAGTAATCAACGCTACTAGCAACCCAGAGGTACCAATCTGAGGCTTTGGGACAAAGATTGGATACAAGAGATGAACTAGGGTTTGAGATGAGATGGTGCTGGTGAAGATGTTGATGGAGATTGATCCCCTCCCGATGAGAGGATCGTTGGTGATGGCGATGGTGATGATTTCCCCCTCCCGGAGGGAAGTTTCCCTGACAGAACAGCTCCGCCGGAGCCCTATATTGGTTCCGCCAAGGTTCCGCCTCGTGGCGGCGGAGTTTCGTCTCGAAAGCTTGCTTATGATTTTTTTTTTCTCAACGAAAGACTGCATATAGCCAAAGATGGGCATCAGAGGGCCACCAGGGGGTCCACGAGGTAGGGAGGCGCGCCAAGGGGGGTAGGGCGCGCCTCCCAGCCTCGTGGATGGTGGGTGGCCTCACTCTGGTACTTTTTTCGCCCAATATTTTTTATATATTCTGAAACGTGCTCCCGTGAAGTTTCAGGACTTTTGGAGATGTGCATAATAGGTCTCTAATATTTGCTCCTTTTACAGCCCAGAATTTCAGCTGCCGACATTCCCCATCTTCATGTAAACCTTGTAAAATAAGAGAGAATAGGCATAAGTATTGTGACATAATGTGTAATAACAGCCCATAATGCAATAAATATCAATATAAAAGCATGATGCAAAATGGAAGAATCAGGGCCATGTATGCCACATCAGTAGGAGCACAATCCATGATGGTATGGATGGTGTATATTGAAAAAGAAATGCTAGGCCCGACTAACCCCACTTGGTCGATTCGTGGTAGTTTTTGTGACAGTAGCATGACGTCTGTCATCAAGGCGCTGTTGTTTTCTGACCCAATTGCATCTTACTAATCAGTGACGGTATTCGTGATGGGTCAAGGCAAACCATCATCGGTGATGGATTACATGAACGTCACAAGGAATTCATCATGAATTAACAAGTTTCTTGTAGTGTTCGTGTATTGAGAGAATCATCTGAAAATCGATCCCACAATTCTAAAGTAGAAACTATATGCGGTGTTATCAAAGACAGGTTTAATGAGCAGTCTCGTCTTAGATGAGCGTTTATATATGTAGTGGTGGTGGTTGTAGATGAACACCCCTCACCCCACCACATCTGTTATCTTTACCCCGTAGCAATTCTCACACAAAAGGGTAAAAGCATGAATGTTTGACCAAGGCCATATATGGTGGTGATATGGGTTCAAAAAAATCTATATATACTTACGCCATGCTTCTACTGTAATTATGGACTAATTGCCACATGTTTGTGTAAAAATTGGTTCCACGATGTGTACATGGATACCTTGCGTTCGTTGGTGGTCTCTATGTTAGGTAACGCCATTTAGTTAACCCATACGAGCCGCTTAATTAGAGTCATGGTTGTAGTTACCCTTCATGACTTCAGTTATATGTATCAAGTGACCCGGTTATGATTAATGCCACACTATTAACTGAAAATGACATGGTTGATTGCACTTGCGCCACTGGAAGAGTTTCGAAAGAGGAAGAAAAAATGTTGATACTCATCTACCTAGACTATAAAGACCGGAGGTATAGCTACCAACCAACGTGCTGCATATAATGGTTATATGTCTTGCTCGTCAAGACAAAAAGTAGTCTATAGCATTTCATAAAGCTATAACAAACTATAGCTACATATTTGCCAGCAAAATTGACAAACTTCTCTTATTGAAACATTTCCTTGGATGAACATGCAAACGAGGTTTAATTCACAGTTAGCTAAACCCGAATTTAGAAGAGAAGGAAATGGGTAAGCTATAGTACTCCCTTCATCCTAAATTACTTGTCTTAGCTACATTCGTATCTAGACAAATCGAAAACAAGTAATTTGAGACGGAGGTAATATGTCGGTGCAAAAACATGGATGACTATAAACGGGTTTCTTGTAGAAAGAGTATAAAAGGGGGAAGGTATCAATCATCCTAGGCCTAGCTAGGACAACAAACCGGTAAAGAGAAAAGGCAGCACCTCAGTGCTAGAAAGGGTGATGGTAAAATGATTGGGTCGCAGCTGAAATGATAAGATCAAAGAGCAGCTGGCATTTGGATCGAGGCCGTACGACTCCTACGCAAACCTAAACTATTAATCAACGGCTTAATATGCCGCCTGATAGAGACATCATGATGTGCTAGTTTCTTTTCACCTGTTAGCTTGCGTCTAATTTTTATTCGCTCCCTCCATTAATAACTTTTTTTGCGGGTACCTCCATTAATAACTATATAAGTATATTCTTACAGAATTATTGTACTATGCAGTACTCCCCCCATTCGGAATTATTTGTAGCAGATATGAATAGAAATGGATGTATTAGGGTAAGTCCTTTTGCTAGCTTCTAGAATAAGCTGATCCCTACCCAGCTTTCCAGCTTTTTCTAGAAACTCAACCAAATTTATTTATTTTAGATGCCTATTAATTAAGACTTGATAACCCCCTTAAAAAAATTAAGACTTGATAAGTAGACTTCTAAAAATATTTAAAAAATTATTGGTCTTCTAGAATAAGCTGGGTAGGGGCGGAAGAGGATTTGTAGTACCTGGGTGTAAGACCTGATAATGTTTAATTCCAATAAAAACAGAATGTTTTTAGTCTGTTTGCAATTTCTAAAAATATTTTTTCCATTTTAGGCCCATTAGGACTCGAGACCCACTGGGTATTTCCGGGCAAACCTCTGGGAAGTTGGGAAGTTAGGACGATTCCAACTACCTTTTCCAGTGAAGCACGGTTGAAACAGATAAATAATGAGGATGATAATAATTATATTTTAAGAATAAGAAAAATGCTGCTTTCAACGTTGGGGAGCTGTGTGTGTCGTATTCTGTGGTGTCAGTGTCACAGAAGGCTGCAAGACTAGCTTAGTTTAGTTCTGCATGCATGCACCAAGGAAGTACCCAGAAAAAGCATTCATGATGAACATTTCGATTTACCTTTTAAAGGCTCTGCCGCAGGGTACTTGAGAATTTTATTAACGAAAAGGTAAAACTATGTAGAACATCAGATATGAGTGCTTTTCAATCAAAAAGAGTACAGTATAGTAAACCTGTTCCGACGGTTCAACACAACGGAACCGTCTCGCATATAGTAATCACTCTGTAACTTAATACAAAACGGTTTTGTTGAAATATATTGCCCATTTCTCTTCATCAATTCGGACTTTTGGAGCTGTAAAAATGTCTTATAAAGAATTACAGAGGGAGTATTACTTCAATAATGGGCATACCGAGAGGTCGTGTGATTTACAAAATCACAGTTCATAATTAACCAAGTTAATACATTGGGAAAAGCAGATTAAGTTAACAGAGATGGATATTAAAGTGACCCCTAGCGTAGCGATGTAAGGTATCATTACGAGATTATGGTCCAGCGAAGAATCATCTCTCATGGTCCCGCTGTGCTGGAGACGATCTAAACATCACCATTTTTTTTTCACCTTTGTCGTTTTCAAACTTGGAAGCAACTAATTCAATAGATCCATCGTTCCTTGCAAGATAAACCACAAATCCAGTTAGCTTGTGCATCTGGACCACAAGATCATAAGCCAAGTTAGCCACAAATCTTGCATACCACCGATCAGATCACATGCCAAGGCGTGACTCTGAAGCTGGTAAAATCATGATGGACGGGCTTCACTTGCCCCTGAAGAAACAGCATCGATCCCAGCAGATCAGAGCCTGGATTTGGATTCCCTTCCCTGTCTTCGACAAATGCCAAACCAATCTGCGGATCAACCAACCGCTCCGCTCCTAACGCCTGCACTGCATGTAGTACCCCAGTCATTTACAGCGGATTAGCCTGGCCATGTCTGAGGAGAAAAGGAAGCTTCTTTCTTCAGAGGAAAGCATGAACTGGCTCTATCCTGATTATGGCTGGGCTAGGAGCAGGACCATTTTCTGTTGCGACAAAAATCCAAGACTGTTAGCGTCCAGGACGGGAGCTGTCATTGGCTTGGCGTGTTAATCTTTGCCAACTGTTGACACTCCATAACCAATTGTGCGGTGTGCATCTGTACAAAGTTATATTGGTGTACTCCATTAACCTTTTGAGCCAGCGCCTACCCAACAAGTGAAGTTAGGACCAACTGTTGACAACAATACTTCAACGGCCACAATGAAAGAGGGCCAGCCAATTTGGTTGCCCCTGTGTGTGTACACATGAACGCCATAATAACACAGGTTTCTTGAGCAATCAGATTGGACTTCCATACGCAAATGTACACCGCCTGCAAATGGGTTAAAATAGTGGATGCGACAGAAAAATAGGAATTGTGTGTAGAAATGTTTTGGCACAACATACCTTGGGATTTCTATGACTCACGCAAGATTGTTGACGCTCGACAACGAGGCAACTGAAGAGCTGGCACTGGGCTGGAATATAACCAAAAACAGATGAAAGTACATATGAGCTGGACCAAACCAATATCCCAAGTCCCAACTGACAAATCGGCTTTTAATCGCCAAAATGTTCTTGTCTTCGCCATCTCAGACCTCACGGTGGAAAAAATTGGCCACACTCATATAAAGACAGGCCCAGCTTCCTTCTCGTTTGGTTGAAGTGCCAACATTTTGCTTGTACTGTTGCACATCATGGTTACAGCAAATATTTCTCCCCAAAGTTTGTTCCACAAAAGGTACAATCACCTAAAGCTATCATACTCGAGTGTTATTGTTATTACAGGGCAGTGGAAAGCCACACACCAGAAAACTGCCAATCGGAAGTCTGTTTCACCATAATTGCTTAGTTACAAGTGAAGTGAGGTGAAAATTGCTGGTGTGCCTGCTCAGGTTGTCTTGTCTCATAATTCGAGCGCACTGAGGCTCTGGTGCATAGGAGGCAGCTCTCTCTGACATGCATTTCATCTTAATGGTGCTCCCCAGTCTTTGTTTTTTCTTTCAGTTCTGTAAGTCTATGTTCATGGTTCCCATTATGGGCTTTATTAATCAAAAAATAAAGCCGGGTGCAGCTTGCGCCTTCGCTCTATAACTATACACCGTGAGTAAAACTTTCTGGCGGCATGCACAATCATCCATCCATGACCATAGCATGCAAGGCCCTGGCCTGCAACTCATCTAGGTTCAGTAGGCAACAATAGATGATGAGATGCCGAAATACTTCGAGCTCAAAGCTGAGCCATCTAACTACTTGGTAGCTTTCAAGGAATCGATTTTGTTCACTTTGTCGAAAACCCTAACTCAACAAAGCATCGCGTCCGAAAGAACGAATTCTCTTACACACCATCCTCAGAAAAAATTCTCTTGCACATCGCCGCAAGGATGACCACCAGTTGGAATGGGATCCGCAAAAGTAAAATGGAAAAGGGGGCAAATAGTAAAGCTTCTATTTCATCTGGTTGCTACTAGAGGTAGGAAAAGGGTAAGAGAGATGTAAAGCCGAAGTGCGGGGAATTATGAGTTTGGTGGTGGCTATTCCCTTGCCAGAGGAGTCCAGCCAAGAATGAAAGCTATACACAGATACACACTAGGCAACATGGAGAGACATGGCTCCCATGTTATCCCGTGCAATCCCTGTTCCCCACTTGTGCCCTCCCGTTGCACATGGCCTCAATAACCAACCCATCTCTCATGGTTAACATTGCTATGGGACCCCTCTTCCCATTACCCACCTCCTTTGTACCCTAGACTTCTGCATTGAACAGTGCTTTATTATAAGCATTGTGTATAGCACACCAATATCTCCACTGTTAGTAAAGCAATTCGTGAGGGAATCAGATCGCAAGCTTGTGTGAATTATTGCATGCACTAACTAACCTTGTTATGAACAGGAGCCGAACTACATGATAAAGAAGTTCCAAGCAAAATCATATATAGATGCTGAAATTGCATCACAATTGTAAGATGGGGAGACCTTTAATGAGCATCCCGTACCACGTACTGCGTGCAGGACTGGAGCTCAGTATGTCCACAGCTGACGTTAAAGATAAATATTCCATACTGGTGGAGTCTAAGTTCTTTTGAAAGGGACATGTTTTATCATTTCACTTTGATGTCCATCTACACCACATCTCGTTGTCAGTCCAATCTGAGGTGTACCATTATATTTATATCATACTGTAAATATAACAAAAGTATTTGGGCTAGCGGGCCAGTTGATTGATTAGATAACTACAGGAGTGGCTTTGGAGTCCACAAAGGCATTGCACACTACAGTAAATACCGAGATAAAGAATCCTGATGCCATATAAATATGGCAACCTTACTGTTGACTGACAGGAACATATCAACATAAAAATTCTTTCATCTTTCCAGCCATACGAGTGGGTTAGCCTTTGAGGGGTCATTTTCAGAGACCATACTTATGATTGCCAGAACTTTCATGGAGATAACATAAACTAGATGTTAGATGAGAAATCCTCGATCTCACCTATTGGCTATTAAAGGAAACATTTAGATCATCACCGAATAGCTCAAAATAGGAAGATCCTCACCACGCTGGGCCTCATATAGCTCGTGGGTTGATATGCATCCGTGCTCATACGAGCCAAGCAGCTACCCAAATAGCAGATGTCAGTGTAAGATTCTTTCACCTGAAATAAACATTTGGACAGAAGTCATTGGAGTATAGACTTCATGATAGAAGATGAAATAGAAAGGATGCAGTCCAGATTCCAAACAGATCATCACATCATAAGCATAAATCCTCATGAGATCATTACGAACATCTGTCAGTCTAGTGCATACAGAATTTTTATACTTGATGTCTGACACTGAGAAGCTCGAGAGAAGGATAATTCAGCAACATTATACTCTATTTAGTGTAGAGAGGACAGTGAATGGACTCAGTATGTACCCAGGATACTGCTTAATGACATAAGTGGTATTACATCTCAATGATAGCAGGTTCCGTATTTAAGCTGTATATAAACACGAAATCAATGGATACAAAAAATTGTAATCATATAGTTTCAATTGTTCTTAGGCAAATTCAACTAGCTTATACATGCACGGGTATAACCGAATTTGCGGTCATGATAATATATAATTTGCAATGAAAAGAGAGTACAAATAAGCATAATATATCTAGTCTAGTTGACACCTTGCAGCATAGGACAGTAAGAAAATAATTAGGTTGAGTTTGGTATCCTTATCTTATGTTGCACATATGTGATATGTCACGTCGATATAGCTGACCCTTTCAATCATGCTCACCTGGATTGGTCCTCCAAATAAATTATCATTGCTTCATTCAACTTAACTTGCAAATACGCCAATGCCTTCCTAAGGTCCTTTACAAAATAATGAAACAAACCTTACATATCCTATAAAAGTTTGACTACTGACATAAATAATGTTGGAAATGGTATGGTGCAAGCTGGACGTGATGGATGTAAGATTATTCGAAAACAAAATAATTATTCACTTAATCACTATCTTGGAAAGAGTTGCTAGTACTCAGCAGAGTATATGCAGAGGCTGTCACTATATTTAAGAATTCAAGAACAAACGAAGATCAGCAAAAGACAAACTAAGGATTGTACTGTATGGCACCAAAAAAACATATTCCCAATAACCCCTTCATGGAACACAGTTTCTAGCATTCAGCCGTGCCAAGTAATTGTCACTTCTAAAAAATTCCTGACTCCTTTGCTTTTATTCCATTTAACTGATGAAAACTCTTTTGTAAGTTCAGCATACAAGCTCAAGTTATCGGCCTAAACAAAGATTTATTAAGTTCAGCACAGAAGCTCAAGTTACCGGCCGAAACAAAGATTTATTAAGTTCAGCACAGAAGCTTAAGTTAACGGCCCAAAGATTTATTAAGTTCAGCATTAGAACCTACCCAAAGAAAGATTTATTAAGTTCAGCATTACAACCTACCCAAACAAAGATGTGCGTATGGCAGCTGCAAAACTCTAGGTCATCTTACATTAATTGATACCTGAGATGAATTGCAGGCAAAAAACATGGACAACTCAAACACAAGCGATTATCCTACTGGAAAAGCAGCCATCAGAATGCTTACCGAGGTATATTGGACAACTCAAACACAAGTGCTTATGCTACATGGACAACTCAAACTCACTTGCAAACTAACTGCTACATATTGGACGAGGTTATATGTATATGTTTGTCCCAGGTTCCAAGCTGTCATCTAGGCCCTTATTAAGTTACACGGAGATGGCTTACAAACAAAGCTTCCATGACAACTGAAGGCGTCCAGCATCAATGCTATAACCTTTGGTTCAGATGATATTGCAGCATGTTACTTGTTAGTCGGTGCTTCCTCTTGCTGTTTCTTGGGGGCAATCAGGAGTTCAGGACCATTTGAAATCTTGAATTGTCCAGTTCCAGCTTGATTGTGCCAATACTTGTTACATGCTGTGAGAGGGCAAGATAATATATGATACAAAGAAGAATTCTTCCAGTAGTATCGGTCATTTCCCCTGCTTTCCTCCACATATTTTCAAGTGTCCATGCTAAAGGCAACAACACTGAAATAGATATCATATTTACCAGAACATTTCAGACTTCACAAAGACGTTGGACCAATGGTTATAACTTATAAAGACAAAGGAAATAATTTGCGGTGAGTCATAAAATAAAAAAGTTGTGCAAACTATTCAAGATCTTATGTATTGATTTACCGGTTGGATTCACTGTTATAGTTTTAAGCTGTTAAGATAAATCAATGATCAAACAACATAGGCACAAGTGACAATAATTGCTGAGAGGAGCTCAAAGACCACTGCTACATAGGTAGTCATCAATATTTAACAACTGAAATAAGGGAATCGATCAACAAGAGGACAATGTTGATAAGGGAATCAACGGTACCGTAACAGACAGCCAGCCTGATCGTATACCTAGAGCAACAGCGAACTGCAGAGATTTCAATTCAGCGGAACAATGTGAGAGAAGCGAGCACTGTGCGGAGGGAGAAAAGCTGAGGGAAGGGGTGCATCAGAAATTACCAGGCTAGCCGGTAATGGCAATGGGCGACGGCGACGGCCACTGCCTGGTTGGTGGCTAGTGAGCGGCAGCGCGGGATGGACGAGGGGTGGTCTCCACCGAACCGAACCGAACCAGATCGAGCCGACTCGAATGGGACGACCGCCGACGGTGAGGGGGGGACGAGAAGAAGCGCGCGTCCTCCTTCTCGCTCCCCTTCGCCGCGGATGCAAGGCCCTCGCCGGCCGCGCGCCGGGAGAGTTGCAGCGTGCTGCTGGTAGGCCGTGGTGGAAGTGGTTTTCGTGCTGCACGGGCCGAACAGGCTGGACTGTAGCGCCTCCACGGCCCAGGCGGCCCGGTGACAGATGATTGTGTGGGTCGGCTGGATTGAGCGCGAGAACTATTCTCGCTTCTCGTCTCTCTGAACGTTTTTCCTCCTTTGCTGTTTTCTGGATCGATCGCTCGCTGGTTCTCGTCCAGTTTTCTTCATTATTTTCCTTCTCTTTTTCCTTTCTTATTTTTCAATTTTCTTTGTTTCTTAAGGATTTCTTTGGTTTTGTTTTCTTTGTTTTTCATTGGTTTTCCCTGTTTTTCTCGGATTTCACAGGTATTTTTCTTTTCTTTCTTTTTCCCTACGATTTCTTCAGTTCATTTTTTCCTGCACGGTTTACACCCATTTTCTTTCTTTTTATTTTTCAATGTTGTTTTATTATTATTTTCTGTTTCTCTTCTTGTTTTCCATTTTTTTTGCAATTATTTATTCTGTTTCCTTTTTTGTTTGTTTTTCAGTTTCCATTGTTTTTTTATGTTGGTTTTCATTCTTACTTTTTCATATACATCAAGAGCATTTTTCAAACACACGCTTTGCATTTTCTAAATACAAGTTTAATGCATTTTTAATATGTGGCAACAATTTTTTATACACATTTTAACACTTTTTAAAATCTTGATTAACATTTTTCAAATACAAGATTAACATGTTTTTAATCCATGGTCTACATTTTACCTATTCACATTTTAACATTTTTAAATGCTTGATTAACATTTTTCATATACACGATTAAGAAATTTATTAATGCAGGTCAACATTTTTTTTATACACATTAAAAAAATTCAAATGCTTAATTAATATTTTTTTAATACTTTTTAAACATTTTTTCAAATGCTTGACTAAATATACTTAATATAGGCTCAATTTTTTCCACACACGTTGTATATTTTTTTCATATATAGGAGAAACATTTTACTTATACACATTTAAAATAATGCTTGGTTACATTTTTTAATACATGGTCAACATTTTTCAAATGCTTGATTAACATATTTTCGATATGAGAATAACATTTATTGAATACATGGAGAATATTATCTTTCTAAATATTTTTTTATCCTTTTCAAATGCTTGATTAACATTTTGAAAACACAAATTCGTCACATGGTCATCATTTTTTCTATACACATTCAACACTTTTCAAATGCTTGTTTAACATTTTTAAATATTTTTTTAATTTTATTTAAATGATTGATTAACATTTTTAAATAAATGAAGTAATTTTTTCACATATATCATATATTTTTGTATACATGAGAAACATTTTCTTTATACACATTTAACATTTCGAAATGCTTGCTTAACTTCTTTTTAATGCTTATATGTAAAGTGTTCTGTGTAATCCCCGCAAAAAAAGTTTTTTTGGAATATATTTATTTAGAATATATGAAATATAAACATAAGTAAAAAAATAGAAAGGCACAAAAAATCAAAGTAGTAGCCTCCCGACACCTGGGCCGGCCCATTTAGGGAAAAGCCTGACATGAGAGCACGCTAGGTCTTGCCATAATAAGCGAGAAATAGTGCTACCCTGGATTGAGAGGAGATGCCCATTGAAAACCCGAAATGACATGGTGCAGATGAGGACAGTTCCTATTCCGCGCGGGGCGCACTTTCATCTCGATTATAGCGTCTTCTCAAAAAAAATCTCGATTATAGTGAGACATATGGCAGGCCTCAAAACAGTTGGTTTCTTACACAGTTATTTTTTTTACATTTTTTCCTTTTCTATTCTTTTTTTACTTTTTTAGACTTCCAATTATTCTAAATAAACGTATTACAAAAAACACTTGACAGGAATTTTTCAAAATGTTAATCATTCATTTTGAGAATATTAAATGAATATAGCAAAAATGTTTCCGATGTATAAGAAAAGGATTGTGATACAATCCAAACGTTCGATATACTGTGATAGATCCGAATGAATTTCAGATGCAAAAAGCAACAACAGCAGTGCAGGCATAAGCGAACGTGGTTCAGCCAAAGCGATCATTTCCTTCTCCAATTGGTGCATGCATGCAGAAAAAACAAAATAGTTGATGTCAGCAAAGATTTCATTTAAAAATAAAATTTAAATATTTTGTAGCTTAAACCGTCGCTCCGATCAAAAAACTGTCTTTATATAAAAGATTATTCGCGACGAGATCTTTGAAACTAGATTCCATGTTGATACGTTTCGACAACTTTTTTTTGAGCAAAAGTGATCACGCATAAACTAAGTAAGTCATCAGCTCTGCTATGCATATGCTACCATGCTATTTACACGGAAGTTACCGGCATGTCTTTCCGACAATTTTTCCTCGGGTCAAAAGCTACCAGTGTTTGTATGGAAGTTACCATCATGACATTTACATAGAAAATTATCAGGGTATGCTTTAACAACTTCTTTCCACCAGGTAAAAAAGTTACCGCGGTGTTGTATGTGAGTTATCGGACCTGTTGTGCGAATATTATCATGTTATTTACACTGTAATTACCAGGGGGTATTTTTCAACAATGTTTGCCCAGGTCCAAAAATTACCCAGTGTTTGTATGTGAGTTATCTACTCTATTGTGTGTATATTATCATATTATTTACACATAAATTATTGAGGTATATTTTTCAACAATTTTGTCAGGGTCAAAGTTACCCCGGATTTGTGCGTGACACGCCCGCAGTCCGTATATTACCACGTTGTTTACACATAAGTTATTAAGGTATGTTTTCAAACAACTTCCTCCCCCGGGGACAAAGTTATCACGCTGTTTGAATAATGTTTTTGCTCCGGTCAAAAGTTACCATGGAGTTTGCGCTTAAGTTAGGTCTGTGATTCGTATATTACCATGCTATTTACATAGAAGTTATCGAAGCATGTTTCAACAATTTTTCCCCTGGTTAAAAAGTTACCACGATGTTTTTACCTGATTTATTAGGTCTACCGTGCATGTATTACCAAGCTACTTCCATAGAAGTTACGAGGGATATGGTTTCAACAAATATTTTTCTCTCCGGTTCAATATTACCATGGTGTTTGTACGTTAGTTACCAGGCCCCTGGTGTGTATATTACCATTTATTTACACAGAAGTGCTTCGTGGTATGTTTTCAATACCCTTTTTTCCCGATCAAAGTTATCATTGTGTTTATAACTAAGTTATCTGGTCTGCGGTGTATATATTACCATCCTATTTACATAGAAATTATCGAGGTATGTGTCAACAACTACTTCTCCAGGTCAAAGTTACCACGGTATTTGTACCCCAGTTATCAGGTATGCGGTGTATAAGCTACCGCTATTTACACGAAAGTTACTGGAGTATATGTTTCAATAACTTCTGTTTCATGGATCAAAATGCATGTGCATACAAGTAATAACCAACAAAAAGAATAACTATCTACCAATTGTGTACTGAAAAGTTGGCATTCGTTATAATGTAGCATATGCTACCAGGTAACTACATATTTATTACGAGGTTTTTACAAAGGGGTGTTCATGTTGTACACCAAATTATCCTTATCATGTAAATGATACACTGCAAAAAATGTGGCAAAAAGTCATCATGAATAATAGGTTTTATATACACTCTCTTGGTTTTCGTGTATTGCAAAGGTTAGTTTTTTCACTAAAAAGATAAAAGTAATTTAGATAAACTGGTTAATGGGCCTGAGCTTAGTTACCAGAGACTCAAGTTCGAGTACGTCCAAGGCTCGCACACACACATCAAATTTATTTTCTAGTCTTCTGGTTATAGACGCAAAGGAACAACGATGCCATAAAAGAAAATATATATCTATTTACCTATTTTTTTACTATTAAAGAGAATAGATATTCTTGGTTTGGTTCCGCTTTGTTTTGTCCCGTTTGAATAATTTTACATATGCTATGTTTTAGTTGAAAACCGAGACATACGTGTAAAAAAAACCGAAAAACTAAGCGAGACGGCCAGCCGGCCCAGGTTTCTATTTTTTATATGTCCGCTGGGTGCTCGGCCGAGTCTGGCCCACGTCGGCTGGCTGAACTGCTGCTCTCAACCTCCAGCAAGCTTGTCTCAAAATAAAACCTCCAGCAAGCCAAAAGGAATTGGTGCTCACGCAGGTGTCGAATTCGCAACCCCACATAAACACACAAATCTTCTCCACCAACTCATTCAGTTGTCTCCTCTAAATTGTCACAGGTTCTTTTCTATTTATACATTACTTTTAATAAAGTTATGTAGGCTAGGTTCTCGATGCGTGTGTGAGGCAAAACAAAGTCTACGTGTAGGATCCATAAAATAAGGAAAACGTCCGTGGCCGGCGCGCCGGCTAAAATTTCGGCCGGTCATGCCCGCACACCCAGATGCTATCCCCTCGTCAGGCTGCCACGTGTCGCAGTGGCCCACAAGGACTAATCTTCTCGCCTTATCTCTTTTCTCTTCGACGTTGCATCTTATCCCCCTCACATCTCAGCTTTTTTCTTCCGACAAGCTAGTGCGCTGGCGTAATCAGCCGAGCTAGTGCGCGGGCGTAATCAGCCGAGCTAGTGCACCGCGTACCACCCGATTCCGACGAGGGCATCCACCATGCCCGCTCCTTTAACTACCTATCCTCTCTCTTTCCTCACAAGTCCTCCCAAAACCATGGCCGTGTGCCCCATCTTCCTAGTCCACCTCTGGTCGCGGTCATGGCGCCCTCATAGATCTTCCACCGCTCGGCCGTGATACGACCGCCCATTGGCCGTGCTACAACCGACGACCGGCTGTGCTACAACCCGCCATCGGATATGCTGCATCGCGATGATGAGGTCGCGACCGCTGTCGCCGATGCTGCGATTTTGCTACAACCAGTGATGGAAAAGCTACCAGCGACGGACGGATATGTTGCAACCGGCGACAGAGATGCCCGAACCAGCGAGAATGCTACAATCGGGGGAGCATATTTTTGCTGGAACCAACAATGGAGGAAGTTGGAACCGGTGGATATTTTTGCTACATCAACTGAGCGGTGTTGGACGACAACGGGCGAAGTTGCGTTTTTTGCTGCAACCGCATAGCAAAAAAGCTACAACCACTGTCCCGCTTCGCTACTTCCGGCGCTGAATGAAGCTACGACGGAGGTGTCGAAAGCTGCAACCCCTTCCCGGAAATGTTGGAACCGGCAACACCAGATGCTGGAACCAGCTGCCATGGGCACCATGAGCTCTGCGATGTGCGAGGCGACCTTTTGCTGGCGACAAGATACGGGTGTTGCAGCCGCGACGAGGAGGGGTTCGACCATGGCGCCGACGAGTTCGTTCGAAGCGGCTGTGGTGGTTGATAGCCGGGGAAGCTGCGAGATTTTTGACGGGCTCCTGCATTGCTTCTGCTGCCTCCGGCGAAGCGAGGCCGCGAGGGAGAAGGTGGGTCCAGTAGGGGAGGGGGAGGGTGTTGTGAGCAGTGCTAGGGGAGCGGCGTGTTGGGGAACGTAGTAATTTCAAAAATTTCCTACGCACACGCAAGATCATGGTGATGCATAGCAACGAGGGGGAGAGTCTGTTCTACGTACCCTTGTAGATCGCAACGGAAGCGTTGACACAACGTAGAGGAAGTAGTCGTACGTCTTCTTCCCGATCCGACCGATCCAAGCACCGTTACTCCGGCACCTCCGAGTTCTTAGCACACGTACAACTCGATGACGATCCCCGGGCTCCGATCCAGCAAAGCTTCGGGGAGGAGTTCCGTCAGCACGACGGCGTGGTGACGATCTTGATGTTCTACCGATGCAGGGCTTCGCCTAAGCACTACAACGATATGATCGAGGTGGAATATGGTGGCAGGGGGCACCGCACACGGCTAAGGAACGATCTCAATGATCAACTTGTGTGTCCTGGGGTGCCCCCTGCCTCCGTATATAAAGGAGCAAGGGGGAGGGGGCGGCCGGCCTAGGAGGAGGCGCGCCAAGGGGAGTCCTACTCCCACCGGGAGTAGGACTCCCTCCTTCCTTGTTGGAGTAGGAGAAGGGGAAAGAGGGGGAGAGGAATAAGGGAAAGGGGGCTGCGCCCGTTGTTCAATTCGGACCAGAGGGGGGGCGCAGGCCTCCTTCCTTTTGGCCTCTTTCCTCTATTCCCGTATGGCCCAATAAGGCCCATATACTCCCCGGCGAATTCCCGTAACTCTCCGGTACTCCGAAAAATACCCGAATCACTCGGAACCTTTCCGAAGTCCGAATATAGTCGTCCAATATATCGATTTTTACGTCTCGACCATTTCGAGACTCCTCGTCATGTCCCCGATCTCATCTGGGACTCCGAACTCCTTCGGTACATCAAAACTCATAAACTCATAATATAACTGTCATCGAAACCTTAAGCGTGCGGACCCTACGGTTCGAGAATAATGTAGACATGACCGAGACACGTCTCCGGTCAATAACCAATAGCGGGACCTGGATGCCCATATTGGCTCCTACATATTCTACGAAGATCTTTATCGGTCAGACCGCATAACAACATACGTTGTTCCCTTTGTCATCGGTATGTTACTTGCCCGAGATTCGATCGTCGGTATCCAATACCTAGTTCAATCTCGTTACCGGCAAGTCTCTTTACTCGTTCTGTAATACATCATCCCGCAACTAACTCATTAGTTGCAATGCTTGCAAGGCTTGTGTAATGTGCATTACCGAGAGGGTCCAGAGATACCTCTCCGACAATCGGAGTGACAAATCCTAATCTCGAAATACGCCAACCCAACATCTACCATTGGAGACACCTGTAGTACTCCTTTATAATCACCCAGTTACGTTGTGACGTTTGGTAGCACCCAAAGTGTTCCTCCGGCAAATGGGAGTTGCATAATCTCATAGTCATAGGAACATGTATAAGTCATGAAGAAAGCAATAGCAATATACTAAACGATCGGGTGCTAAGCTAATGGAATGGGTCATGTCAATCAGATCATTCAACTAATGATGTGACCTCGTTAATCAAATAACAACACATTGTTCATGGTTAGGAAACATAACCATCTTTGATTAACGAGCTAGTCTAGTAGAGGCATACTAGTGACACTAAGTTTGTCTGTGTATTCACACATGTATTATGTTTCCGGTTAATACAATTCTAGCATGAATAATAAACATTTATCATGATATAAGGAAATAAATGATAACTTTATTATTGCCTCTAGGGCATATTTCCTTCAGTCTCCCACTTGCACTAGAGTCAATAATCTAGATCACATCACCATGTGATTAACATCGATAGTTCACATCATCATGTGATTAACACCCATAGTTCATATCGCCATGTGACCAATACCCAAAGGGTTTACTAGATTCAGTAATCTAGTTCACATCGCTATGTGATTAACACCCAAAGAGTACTAAGGTGTGATCATGTTTTGCTTGTGAGAGAATCTTAGTCAACGGGTCTGCCACATTCAGATCCACATGTATTTTGCAAATTTCTATGTCAACAATGCTCTGCATGGAGCTATTCTACCTAATTGCTCCCACTTTCAATATGTATCTAGACCGAGACTTAGAGTCATCTAGATTAGTGTCAAAACTTGCATCGGCCTAACCCTTTACGACGAACCTTTTGTCACGTCCATAATCGAGAAACATATCCTTATTTCACTAAGGATAATTCTGACCAATGTCCAGTGATCTACTCCTAGATCACTATTGTACTCCCTTGCCAAATCAGTGCAGGGTATACAATAGATCTGGTATACAGCATGACATACTTTATAGAACCTATGGCCAAGGCATAGGGAATGACTTTCATTCTCTTTCTATCTTCTGCCGTGGTCGGGCTTTGAGTCTTACTCAATTTCATACCTTGTAACATAGGCAAGAAACTCTTTCTTTGACTGTTCCATTTTGAACTACTTCAAAATCTTGTCAAGGTATGTATTTATTGAAAAAAACTTATCAAGCGTCTTGATCTATCTCTATAGATCTTGATGCTCAATATGTAAGCAGCTTCACCAAAGTCTTTTTTTGAAAAACTCCTTTCAAACACTCCTTTATGCTTTACAGAATAATTCTACATTATTTCCGATCAACAATATGTCATTCACATATACTTTTCAGAAATGCTGTAGTGCTCCCACTCACTTTCTTGTAAATACAGACTTCACCGCAAGTCTGTATAAAACTATATGCTTTGATCAACTTATCAAAGCGTGTATTCCAACTTCGAGATGCTTGCACCAGTCTATAGATGAATCGCTGGAGCTTGCATATTTTGTTAGCATCTTTAGGATTGACAAAACCTACTGGTTGCATCATATACAACTCTTCTTTAAGAAATCCATTAAGGAATGCAGTTTTGTTTATCCATTTGCCGGATTTCATAAAATGCGGCAATTGCTAACATGATTCGGACAGACTTAAGCATAGATACGAGTGAGAAACTCTCATCGTAGTCAACACTTTGAACTTGTCGAAAACCTTTTTGCGACAATTCTAGCTTTGTAGATAGTAACACTACTATCAACGTCCGTCTTCCTCTTGAAGATCCATTTATTTTCTATGGCTTGCCGATCATCGGGTAAGTCAACCAAAGTCCATACTTTGTTTTCATACATGAATCTCATCTCAGATTTCACGGCCTCAAACTATTTTGCGGAATCTGGGCTCATCATCGCTTCCTCATAGTTCGCAAGTTCGTCATGGTCTAGTAACATGACTTCCAGAACAGGATTACTGTACCACTCTGGTGCAGATCTCACTCTGGTTTACCTACGAGATTCGGTAGTAACTTGATCTGAAGTTTTATGATCATCATCATTAGCTTCCTCACTAATTGGTGTAGTAGTCACAGGAACAGATTTCTGTGATGAACTAATTTCCAATAAGGGAGAAGGTACAATTACCTTATCAAGTTCTACTTTCCTCCCACTCACTTCTTTCGAGAGAAACTCCTTCTCTAAAAAGGATCCATTATAAGCAACGAATGTCTTGCCTTAGGATCTGTGATAGAAGGTGTACCCAACAGTCTCCTTTTGGGTATCCTATGAAGACATATTTCTCCGATTTTGGTTTTGAGCTTATTAGGATGAAACTTTTTCACATAAGCATCGCAACCCCAAACTTCAAGAAACGACAACTTTGGTTTCTTGCCAAACCATAGTTCATAAGGCGTCGTCTCGACGGATATAGATGGTGCCCCTTTTTAACGTGAATGCAGTTGTCTCTAATGCATGACCCCAAAAACGATAGTGGTAAATCGGTAAGAAACATCATAGATTGCACTATATCCAATAAAGTACGGTTATGACATTCGGACACACCATTGTGCTGTGGTGTTCCAGGTGGCGTGAGTAGTGAAACTATTTCACATTGTTTTAACTGAAGACCAAACTCGTAACTCAAATACTCTTTTCCACGATCAGATCGTAGAAACTTTATTTTCTTGTTACGATAATTTTCCACTTCACTCTGAAATGATATGAACTTTTCAAATGTTTCAGACTTCTATTTCATTAAGTAGATATACCCATATCTGCTCAAATCATCTGTGAAGGTCAAAAAATAATGATACCCGCTGCAAGCCTTAAATATTCATCGGACCACATACATCAGTATGTATGATTTCCAACAAATCTGTTGCTTGCTCCATTGTTCCGGAGAACGGCGTTTTAGTCATTTTGCCCAAAAGGCATGGTTCGCAAGCATCAAGTGATTCTGAAAGCCCATCAGCATGGAGTTTCTTCATGCGCTTTATACCAATATGACCTAAACGGCAGTGCCACAAATAAGTTGCACTATCATTATTAACTTTGCATCTTTTGGTTTCAATATTATGAATATGTGTATCACTACGATCGAGATCCAACGAACTTGTTTCATTGGGTGTATGACCATCGAAGGTTTTATTCATGTAAACAGAACAACAATTATTCTCTGACTTTAATGAATAACCGTATTGCAATAAACATGATCAAATCATATTCATGCTCAATGCAAAAACCAAATAACACTTATTTAAGTTCAACACTAATCCCGAAAGTATAGGGGAGTGTGCGATGATGATCATATCAATCTTGGAGTTACTTCCAACACACATCATCACTTCACCCTTAACTAGTCTCTGTTTATTCTGCAACTCCTGTTTCGAGTTACTACTCTTAGCAACTGAACCAATATCAAATACTGAGGGGTTGCTATAAACACTAGTAAAGTACACATCAATAACATGTATATTAAATATACTTATGTTCACTTTGCCATCCTTCTTATGCACCAATCACTTGGGGTAGTTCCGCTTCCAGTGACCAGTCCCTTTGCAGTAGAAGCACTTTGTCTCAGGCTTAGGACCAGACTTGGGCTTCTTCACATGAGTAGCAACTTGCTTGCCGTTCTTTTGAAGTTCCCCTTCTTCCCTTTGCCCTTTTCTTGAAACTAGTGATCTTGTCAACCATCAACACTTGATGTTTTTCTTGATTTCTACCTTCGTTGATTTCAGCATCACGAAGAGCTTGGGAGTTGTTTCCGTTATCCTTTGCTTATTATAGTTCATCACGAAGTTCTACTAACTTGGTGATGGTGACTAGAGAATTCTGTCAATCACTATCTTATCTGGAAGATTAACTCCCACTTGATTCAAGCGATTGTAGTACCCAGACAATCTGAGCACATGCTCACTGGTTGAGCGATTCTCCTCCATCTTTTAGCTATAGAACTTGTTGGAGACTTCATATCTCTCAACTCGGGTATTTGCTTAAAATATTAACTTCAACTCCTGGAACATCTCATATGGTCCATGACGTTCAAAACGTCTTTGAAGTCCCGATTCTAAGCCATTAAGCATGGTGCACTAAACTATCAAGTAGTCATCATATTGAGCTAGCTAAACATTCATAACGTCTGCATTTGCTCCTGCAATAGGTCTGTCACCTAGCGGTGCATCAAGGACATAATTCTTCTGTGCAGCAATGAGGATAAACTTCAGATCACGGATCCAATCCGTATCATTGCTACTAACATCTTTCAACACAATTTTCTCTAGGAACATATCAAAATAAACACAGGGAAGCAACAACGCGAGCTATTGATCTACAACATAATTTGCAAAATACTACCAGGACTAAGTTCATGATAAATTTAAGTTCAATTTAATCATATTACTTAAGAACTCCCACTTAGATAGACATCCCTCTAATCCTCTAAGTGATCACGTGATCCAAATCAACTAAACCATGTCCGATCATCACGTGAGATGGAGTAGTTTCATCGGTGAACATCATTATGTTGATCATATCTACTATATGATTCACGCTCGACCTTTCGGTCTCCGTGTTCCGAGGCCATATCTGTATATGCTTGGCTCGTCAAGTATAACCTGAGTATTTCGTGTGTGCAACTGTTTTGCACCCATTGTATTTGAACGTAGAGCCTATCACACCCGATCATCACGTGGTGTCTCAGCACGAAGAACTTTCGCAACGGTGCATACTCAGGGAGAACACTTCTTGATAATTTAGTGAGAGATCATCTTATAATGCTACCATCAATCAAAGCAAGATAAGATGCATAAAAGATAAACATCACATGCAATCAATATAAGTGATATGATATGGCCATCATCATCTTGTGCTTGTGATCTCCATCTCCGAAGCACCGTCATGATCACCATCGTCACCGGCGCGACACCTTGATCTCTATCGTAGCATCGTTGTCGTCTCGCCAATCTTATGCTTCCACGACTATCACTACCGCTTAGTAATAAAGTAAAGCATTACATCGCGATTGCATTGCATACAATAAAGCGACAACCATATGGCTCCTGCCAGTTGCCGATAACTTGGTTACAAAACATGATCATCTCATACAATAAAATTTAGCATCATGCCTTGACCATATCACATCACAACATGCCCTGCAAAAACAAGTTAGACGTCCTCTACTTTGTTGTTGCAAGTTTTACGTGGCTGCTACGGGCTTTAAGTAAGAACCAATCTCACCTACGCATCAAAACCACAACGATAGTTTGTCAAATAGACTCCGTTTTAACCTTCTCAAGGACCGGGCGTAACCACACTCGGTTCAACTAAAGTTGGAGAGACAGTCGCCCGCAAGCCATCTATGTGCAAAGCACGTCGAGGGAACCGGTCTCGCGTAAGCGTACGCGTAAGGTTGGTCCGGGTCGTCTCGTCCAACAATACCGCCGAACCAAAGTATGACATGCTGGTAGGCAGTATGACTTATATCATCCACAACTCACTTGTGTTCTACTCGTGCATATAACATCAAACCATAAAACCTACGCTCCGATGCCACTGTTGAGGAACGTAGTAATTTCAAAAATTTCCTATGCACACGCAAGATCATGGTGATGCATAGCAACGAGGGGGAGAGTCTGATCTACGTACCCTTGTAGATTGCAACGGAAGCGTTGACACAACGTAGAGGAAGTAGTCGTATGTCTTCTTCCCGATCCGACTGATCCAAGCACCGTTACTCCGGCACCTCCGAGTTCTTAGCACACGTACAACTCGATGACGATCCCCGGGCTCCGATTCAGCAAAGCTTCGGGGAGGAGTTCCGTCAGCACGACGGCGTGGTGACGATCTTGATGTTCTACCGATGCAGGGCTTCGCCTAAGCACTACGACGATATGATCGAGGTGGAATATGGTGACAGGGGGCACCGCACACGGCTAAGGAACGATCTCAATGATCAACTTGTGTGTCCTGGGATGCCCCCCTGCCTCCGTATATAAAGGAGCAAGGGGGAGGGGGCGGCCGGCCTAGGAGGAGGCGCGCCAAGGGGAGTCCTACTCCCACCGGGAGTAGGACTCCCTCCTTCCTTGTTGGAGTAGGAGAAGGGGAAAGGGGGGGAGAGGAATAAGGGAAAGGGGGCTGCACCCCTTGTCCAATTCGGACCAGAGGGGGGGCGCAGGCCTCCTTCCTTTTGGCCTCTTTCCTCTATTCCCGTATGGCCCAATAAGGCCCATATACTCCCCGGCGAATTCCCGTAACTCTCCGGTACTCCGAAAAATACCCGAATCACTCGGAACCTTTCCGAAGTCCGAATATAGTCGTCCAATATATCGATTTTTACGTCTCGACCATTTCGAGACTCCTCGTCATGTCCCCGATCTCATCTGGGACTCCGAACTCCTTCGGTACATCAAAACTCATAAACTCATAATATAACTGTCATCGAAACCTTAAGCGTGCGGACCCTACGGTTCGAGAACAATGTAGACATGACCGAGACACGTCTCCGGTCAATAACCAATAGCGGGACCTGGATGCCCATATTGGCTCCTACATATTCTACGAAGATCTTTATCGGTCAGACCGCATAACAACATACGTTGTTCCCTTTGTCATCGGTATGTTACTTGCCCGAGATTCGATCGTCGGTATCCAATACCTAGTTCAATCTCGTTACCGGCAAGTCTCTTTACTCGTTCTGTAATACATCATCCCGCAACTAACTCATTAGTTGCAATGCTTGCAAGGCTTGTGTAATGTGCATTACCGAGAGAGTCCAGAGATACCTCTCCGACAATCGGAGTGACAAATCCTAATCTCGAAATACGCCAATCCAACATCTACCATTGGAGACACCTGTAGTACTCCTTTATAATCACCCAGTTACGTTGTGCGTTTGGTAGCACCCAAAGTGTTCCTCCGGCAAATGGGAGTTGCATAATCTCATAGTCATAGGAACATGTATAAGTCATGAAGAAAGCAATAGCAATATACTAAACGATCGGGTGCTAAGCTAATGGAATGGGTCATGTCAATCAGATCATTCAACTAATGATGTGACCTCGTTAATCAAATAACAACACATTGTTCATGGTTAGGAAACATAACCATCTTTGATTAACGAGCTAGTCTAGTAGAGGCATACTAGTGACACTAAGTTTGTCTATGTATTCACACATGTATTATGTTTCCGGTTAATACAATTCTAGCATGAATAATAAACATTTATCATGATATAAGGAAATAAATAATAACTTTATTATTGCCTCTAGGGCATATTTCCTTCACGGCGAACTCGTCGGGGAACACACACAACTGCGGGAGGAAGAATGGTTGCAGGAGGGGGAAGCACACGCACAGCTGCGTCGACTAGAGGAAAAAGACAGTAGCGGTGGAGAAGCCATAATCAGACGGCTAGAAAAGAACGGATCGAACGGCTGGGGGGGCGACCAGCCGAAAGTTTCGGCCGGCGCGCCGGCGCCTAGCAGTGGCCATAAAATAACATGTACGTGTAGATTCTTACAAAAAAACGTGCATGTGTAGAAACTTGCTAATTTGAATTGCCACGTGAAGAAACTTGAATATTTTTTTTTGAGAAAGTGAAGAAACTTCATATGATGACCTTTTTACCTTTCTTTTAGGGTTTGATGATCTTATTATCTGATACACCGTACTAATTGATGGCAGAGCCTGCCTTAAAAGCGTGGGCCGAGTCAAATTGGGCCTGCTTCGCAAGAGAGAAAAAATGATCAAACGGTTCACTGCCCGATTAAATAGTACCACCTCACCTTTTATATCAAATTTTACATATTTATATAGGTGCATGAGTTGTCTTGAAGACAAACAAGGCGCCTCAAGAATAAGAACCAAAAGAATGAAGTGTGTGTTTCATTGATCCGGTGGGCACAAAAGAAAAAAAGAAATTAATTATTACCAGGAATTAAATATCCAAAGAGGTGAGGGGGCACGACATAGATTCATGCAGGGCAAATAGCAATGACACAAGCATGTGGACTAATAACACAATGGAAAAATATGAGGTAGGAAGGCACGACACGAGAGTGGATTTTTGAACATAGATCGCACCATATCTCGTAAAGTACGATTACGATGTTCGGACACACCATTACGTTGTGGTGTTGCACTGTCAAAACCTCAAATTCCCCTTCAAATACTTGGGTCTGCCGCTCTCGATTTACACGCTTAAGAGGCGGGACATCCTCCCCCTCATTGACAAGTACTCCGGCAAGTTGAAAGGATGGAAGCCCAAGTTATTGGCACCGGCTGGGAGGGTGACTTTGACAAGCTCGGTCCTCATGGCCCTGCCCATTCACTTCATGTCGGTCCTTCCTTTGCCAGCCTGGGCGCTTAAGATTATTGATAGAAGATGCCGAGGCTTTGTTTGGAAGGGTGAGGAGGAAATCAATGGGGGCCACTGTTTGATGCCATGGGCCCGGGTATGCAGGCCGAAGGAGTGGGGCGGCCTAGGCCTTTTGAACCTGAAATGCTTTGGGATCGCCCTTCGGTGCCGCTGGCCATGGCTGAGATGGGATCCAGCAGAGCGACCTTGGCATCTCCTTCCTGATCAACATGAGAAAGACGTATCTACTTTGTTCTCAGCGGCATGCCGGGTTGTGTTGGGGAATGGAGAGACAACAAGATTTTGGACGGATAATTGGATACCATATGGCCAATGCATTGCTTCCTTTGCTCCTGCTTTGTTTTCCTTTGTGAAAGACTCTAAGCTATCGGTGAAGGATGCCTTACACAATCACAGATGGGTCAAAGATATCCAGGGAGGCCTGTCGGTCCATGCCTTGGCGCAATACCTCCAGGTTTGGGACATTACTCAGGTCACCACCCTTGTTGCTGACACAGCTGATCGCCCGGTTTGGCGGCTGACGGAGCACCAGCAATTCACCGTTAGTAGCGCCTACAGGATGTACTTCATGGCAGGCGTCAGGTTCGCCTGTAATAAACCGATCTGGGAGTCCAAGGCCCCGCCCCGCTGCAAATTCTTCATGTGGCTGGTTATCCACAAGAGATGTCTCACGGCAAATAACCTTCAGAGACGAGGATGGCCATCTAACAACTACTGTCCGTTGTGCCGGATTCATCAAGAAAATTGCACTCACCTTTTTGTGCACTGTACATTCACACAACAGCTTTGGAGGAAGTTCCAGCAATGGACCGGGGTTTCTTTTGCCATTCCTGATGAGAGCTTCAACGACACGGAGGACTGGTGGCTAACAACCAGGAGGGCGATCCCCAAGCCTACCCGTCGCAATTTCAACACCATCACCATACCAATACATTGGAGGGTCCGGAAGGAGCGGAACGCCGGCGTTTTTGATCAAACGGCGTGTACAATGGATCGAGTTCTCGACCTAATCAGAGAGGATATCGGCATCTGGAGAGCAGCTAGTTGTGTCGCTGATCTGGGGAGCTAAATAGACTATGGGGTGTGCCTAGTGCTTGGCCTTGTTTTCCCCTTGTTTTCTTCAGTCTTTGCAGTGCTTCAAGGAAACAGTTCTAGACTCTTGAACTGCTTGTAATCTTGTTGTACTCTATCCTTCTTTTTAATAAAATTCGGCCAGCGGCCCTTCGAACATAATACATACGCAAGCGCTCATATACACGTACATACACTCATCTCTATGAACGTACATACGCACATCCTATCCCTATGAGCATCTTCGAAAAACTGAGCCGACATATTATCTTGAAATTTACGAAGTCATCGTAGGCACTCTGATGGATTAGGGATACCATAGTCCCTTCATCCAACCATAGGTTCGCGACACGAGTGGATTTGGGAGGTGAGATGGGCTAAAACATATTTAGCAATATTTCTTCACGACTCCGTGCGAATTCCAAAAAATTGCTCCAACTTCCGAATAATGCATTGGTAGGTAAGATTTGAAATGAGGCCTTTTAAATAACAAAGCAGTTGCACAAAAATCGTAGCAAAAATATCATACGTGATGGTTTTTAATGTACGTCTTATAGGCATTTCTAATAACATTGGTCTCATTGCAGCCATTGGGTGGCACTATTCAAATATTTTTATGCCACGTTGTTGTGGTGGATACGTTAATTATTTTTCCCATTGCAACGCATGGACATATGTGCTAGTGTAATGTATAGTCAACCACAGAACAGAGTTAGCCGGGGTGGAGAAGCACGGACGCAACAGGTGCAAGGTTCGAGTCCGACTGCTGCACCTTTTTTTGAGAAAAAAAAAGAAAACGAGCGACAGGGGATGGAGCGCTCGAGCCGTCGAGCGGGAAGCAACTTATGGCGATCTATATGGAACGGCAGCTAACTTGTTCAAATCTCTTGTAAAAGTCAGAACGTTTGGAAATTATAATTGTCGATAAGAAAAATGTATAATGTGTACGGGAAAATACGGCACAAAAATATAAGTTTTCGAAATGTTAATAATTTATTTAGAGAATGTAAATGTTTACACAAAAAAATTCCTAATGTGTTAAAATGTACAATGCGTATGTAAAACATTAGAGATAAAAAAATATATAATCGAAAAAGTACACATGTATTAAAAAAAGGTTTATATGAAACGTTGAACATGTATAACAAATGTATCGGATGTACGAAAAAATTTATAAAAATATTAATCATATGTATATGAAAAATATAAACTTGTATTAAAAATGTTTATATGTATGAATAATGTACAATGTGTATGACGATAATAGACATCAAAATATTTATTCGGAAACATGTTAATTATGTATTTAAAATAATTAATCTATATTAAAATATGTTCTTGACATGTATTAAAATGAAAATTGAAACTGAGCAACAGTGGATGGAGCGCTCGAGCCATCGAGCGGGAGGCAACTTATCGCGATCTAGATGGAACGGCAGCTAACTCGTTCAGATCTCTTGTAAAAGTCAGAACATTTGGAAATTACAATTGTCGATAAGAAAAATGTATAATGTGTATGGGAAAATATGGCATAAAAATATAAGTTTTAAAAATGTTAATAATTTATTTAGAAAATGTAAATGTTTACATAAAAATTCCTAATGTATTAAAATGTACAATGTGTATGTAAAACATTAGAGATAAAAAATATATAATCGAAAAAGTACACATGTAGTAAAAAATGTTTATATGAAACGTTGAACATGTATAACAAATGTATCAGATGGACGAAAAAAATTATAAAAATATTAATCATATGTATATGAAAAATATAAACTTGTATTAAAAATGTTTATATGTATGAATAATGTACAATGTGTATGACGATAATAGACATCAAAATATTTATTCGGAAAAATGTTAATCATGTATTTAAAATAATTAATCTATATTAAAATATATTCTTGACATGTATTGAAATGAAAAATAAAACCGAGCAACAGTGGATGGAGCGCTCGAGCCATCGAGCGGGAGGCAACTTATCGCGATCTAGATGGAACGGCAGCTAACTCGTTCAGATCTCTTGTAAAAGTCAGAACATTTGGAAATTACAATTGTCGATAAGAAAAATGTATAATGTGTATTGGAAACACGGCATAAAAATATAAGTTTTTAAAATGTTAATAATTTATTTAGAAAATGTAAATGTTTACATAAAAATTCCTAATGTATTAAAATGTACAATGTGTATGTAAAACATTAGAGATAAAAAATATATAATCGAAAAAGTACACATGTATTAAAAAATGTTTATATGAAACGTTGAACATGTACAACAAGTATATCGGATGTACGAAAAAAATAAAAGAATATTAATCATATATATATGAAAAATATAAACTTGTATTAAAAATATTTATATGTATGAATAATGTGCAATGTGTATGACGATAATAGACATCGAAATATTTATTCAGAAAAATGTTAATCATGTATTAAAAATAATAAACCTATATTAAAATATGTACTTGACGTGTATTAAAATGAAACATGAAACCGAGCGACAGGGGATGGAGCGCTCGAGCCGTCGAGACGAAGGCAACTATCACGGTCTAAATGGAACGGCTGCTAACTCGTTCACATCTCTTGTAAAAGTCAGAACGTTTGGAAATTACAATTGTCGATAAGAAAAATGTATAATATGTATGGGAAAATACGGCATAAAAAATAAGTTTTCAAAATATTAATAATTTATTTTCAAAATGTAAATGTTTACATAATTTTTTTACTAATGTATTAAAATGTACGATAATAGAGATCAAAATATTTATTTGGAAAAGTGTTAATCATGTATTTAAAATAATAGACCTATATTAAAATATGTTCTTGAGGTGTATTAAAATGAAAAATGAAACCGAGCGACAGGGGATGGAGCGCTCGAGCCGTCGAGCCGGAGGCAACTTATCGCGATCTAGATGAAACGGCAGCTAACTCGTTCAGATCTCTTGTAAAAGTCAGAACGTTTGGAAATTACAATTGTCCATAAGAAAAATGTATAATGTGTATGGGAAATTATGGCATAAAAATATAAGTTTAAAACATGTTAATAATTTATTTAGAACATGTAAATGTTTACATAATTTTTTTACTAATTTATTAAAATGTAAAATGTGTATGTAAAACATTAGATATAAAAAATATATTATCGAAAAAGTACACATGTATTAAAAAATGTTTATATGAAACGTTGAACATGTATAACAAATGTATCGGATGTACGAAAACAATTATAAAAATATTAATCATATATATATGAAAAATATAAACTTGTATTCAAAATGTTTATATGTATGAATAATGTACAAAGTATTTGACGATAATAGAGATCAAAATATTTATTCGGAAATATGTTAATCATGTATTTAAAATAATAGACGTATATTAAAATATATTCTTGAGGTGTATTAAAATGAAAAATGAAACCGAGCGACAGGGGATGGAGCGCTCGAGCCGTTGAGCCGGAGGCAACTTATTGCGATCTAGAAGGAACGACAGCTAACTCGTTCAGATCTCTTGTAAAAAGTCAGAACGTTTGGAAATTACAATTGTCGATAAGAAAAATGTATAATGTGTATGGGAAAATATGGCATAAAAATATAAGTTTTCAACATGTTAATAATTTATTTAGAAAATGTAAATGTTTACATAATTTTTTACTAATGTATTAAAATGTACAATGTGTATGTAAAACATTAGATATAAAAAATATATAATGGAAAAAGTACACATGTATTAAAAAAATTGTTTATACGAAACGTTGAACATGTATAACGACTGTATCGGATGTACAAAAAAATTTAAAAAATATTAATCATATATATATATGAAAAATATAAATTTGTATTCAAAATGTTTATATGTATGAATAATGTACAATGTGTATAACGATAATAGAGGTCGAAATATGTATTCGGAAAAATGTTAATCATGTATTTAAAATAATAAACTTATATTTAAATATGTTCTTGAGGTGTATTAAAATGAAAAATGAAACCGAGCGACAGGGGATGGAGCGCTCGAGCCGTTGAGCCGGAGGCAACTTATCGCGATCAAGATGGAACGGCAGCTAACTCGTTCAGATCTCTTGTAAAGTCAGAACGTTTGGAAATTACAATTGTCCATAAGAAAAATGTATAATGTGTATGGAAAAGTACGGCATAAAAATATAAGTTTAAAACATGTTAATAATTTATTTAGAACATGTAAATGTTTACATAATTTTTTTTTACTAATGTATTAAAATGTAAAATGTGTATGTAAAACATTAGATATAAAAACAATATAATCGAAAAAGTACACATGTATTAAAAAATGTTTATATGAAACGTTGAACATGTATAACAAATGTATCGGATGTACAAAAACAATTATAAAAATATTAATCATATATATATGAAAAATATAAACTTGTATTCAAAATGTTTATATGTATGAATAATGTACAATGTGTATGACGATAGTAGAGATCGAAATATTTATTCGGAAAAATGTTAATCATGTATTTAAAATAATAGACGTATATTAAAATATGTTCTTGAGGTGTATTAAAATGAAAAATGAAACAGAGCGACAGGGGATGGAGTGCTCAAGCCGTTGAGCCGGAGGCAACTTATCGCGATCTAGATGGAACGGCAGCTAAATCGTTCAGATCTCTTGTAAAAGTCAGAACGTTTGGAAATTACAATTGTCGATAAGAAAAATGTATAATGTGTATGGGAAAATATGGCATAAAAATATAAGTTTTTAACATGTTAATAATTTATTTAGAAAATGTGAATGTTTACATAATTTTTTACTAATGTATTAAAATGTACAATATGTATGTAAAACATTAGAGATAAAAAGTATATAATCGAGAAAGTACACATGTATTAAAAAATTGTTTATATGAAACGTTGAACATTTATAATAAATGTATCCGATGTACAAAAAAGTTTATAAAAATATTAATCATATATATATATATGAAAAGTGTAAACTTGTATTAAAAACGTTTATATGTATGAATAATGTACAATGTGTATTACGATAATATTCATCAAAATATTTATTCAGAAAAATGTTAATCATGTATTTAAAATAATAAACCTATATTAAAATATGTTTTTGACGTGTATTAAAATGAAAATGAAAACGAGCGATAGGGGATGGAGCTCTCGAGCCGTCGAGCCGGAGGCAACTTATCGTGATCTAGATGGAACGGCAGCTAACTCGTTCAGATCTCTTGTAAAAATTAGAACGTTTGGAAATTACAATTGTCGATAAGAAAAATGTATAATGTGAATGGGAAAATACGGCATAAAAATATAAGTTTTCAAAATGTTCATAATTTATTTAGAAAATATAAATGTTTACATAAAAAAATTCCTGGTGTATTAAAATGTACAATGTGTATGTAAAACATTAGAGATAAAAAAAATATAATCGAAAAAGTACACATGTATTAAAAAATGTTTATATGAATCGTTTAACATGTATAACAAATGTATCGGGTGTATGAAAAAAATATAAAAATAATAATCATATATATATATATGAAAAATATAAACTTGTACTAAAAATGTTTATATGTATGAATAATGTACAATGTGTATGACGATAATAGGCATCCAAATATTTTTTCAGAAAAAATGTTAATCATGTATTTAAAATAATTAACCTATATTAAAATATGTTCTGGACGTGTATTAAAATGTACAGTATGTCATGATAAATTATAAATTTGTTGAAAAAAGAAAGGAAAAAATAAAAAAATAAAGCAAGAAACAAACAATACCGTAGAGAAAAATACAATGAAAATAGAGAAACATTAGTGCAAAATAGGGGGGAAAAGAAACCTAGAGAGAAACCGGGAAATAAGCGAAAAATCATAGAACAGAAAAGGAAAAAAACATTGAAAACCGAGAAAGAAGAAGAAAAACTAAGAAAAACGAAGAAAATAAAGAAGCCGAGAAATAAATTAAATCGGAGTAAACCGGCTAAGAAACAAAGAAAACTGATGAAAAACAAAAAAGGATCAAAAAATAAAATAAAATAGAAAACCTGAGCGAACTGACTGAATGCAATGGTTGGAAGCGAGAGATCCCACGTCGTATTGTGCTGGCCCATTCGTGTGGCGCTTCGGGCGAGTTGAGCTATCACCTCGCTGTAAGTGAGATATAGCACCCTTGTTTCCCACGTGCATACCCTTCTGCGTGACACATCCTCTATGTGGGTCAGGCCATTTCGGCATTTTTTCCACCAATTTCGGGAAGGTTAAAAGACATTCCCTGAACTGGGTTTTACCTTTTTTTCGTATTTCCTTTTTATTTTTATTTTCCTTTTTCTATCTTTATTAAAAATGTCGTGAACATTTTTTCAAATTAGAGATCATTTTTTAAACCGACAAATTGTTTTTGAATTCGCTAGCAATATTTGAGGTTAGGGTAAAAAATGAATTCCAGAATAAAATTTTCAACTTTGTAAAAGTTTTTGAAATTGATGAACATTTTTTGTAACTCGTGAAGAAAAAAAGAATTCACGAACCCTTTTTGAAATTGAGTCTATATATTCGTGTAAAGTCTTAGATGGAAACTCATATGCACGTGTGGAATAATAAACAGTAAAAAGTATTCCTAGTCTTGAATCTAAGACTAGCTCAAGTGTTGCATGATGATCATGTTTTTCTGATCATGGGCATGACTATGCCGGCAATTTTGAGGACACAATGTTAAAAGAACACTTGTGTTGAATCGTCACAAATTGATGTTATGCTATGAGATACTTCGTCACAAGTTAATGATTAATTACATAAAGAAAGTTAGCGTTTGCATAATCCCTTAGACCATGGCAGCATCGAGTTCCTTAATGCTTACTTCATAAACTTTGGGGTTAGTTAAACGTCATCCATAATAGGGTGGCTATTACGGCAGATTTAGAGTTCATGGAAAAGTATGACAAGGGACTTGATAGCTGAAGATTGGGATTTTCTCCTCCAACGATAGAGAGATATTCTTTGGGTCCTCTTGCTGTCACGGTGTCCATCATCGTCTGGCCAGATGATACTTGTGAGCTACGTTGAAATTTCCCCTGAAGAGGAATGGTGAAGCAATATAGTAGCGGATAGTATTTTGATGACCCACAAATATAGGGGATCAATCGTAGTGCTTTCGATAAGTAAGAGTGTCGAACCCAATGAGGAGCAGAAGGAAATGACAAGTGGTTTTCAGCAAGGTGATTTCTGCAAGCACTGAAATTGTCGATAACAGACAGTTTGATAGCAAGATAATTTGTAACAAGTAACAATAGTAAGAATAAGTGCAACATGGTAGCCCAATCCTTTTTGTAGCAAAGGACAGGCCAGAACGACCTCAGATAATAAGTAAAACGTTCTTCAGGACACACGGGAATTTCATCTAGTCACTTTCATCATGTTGGTTTCATTCACGTTCGCTACTTTGATAATTTGATATGTGGGTGGACCAGTGCTTGGGTGATGTTCTTACTTGAATAAGCCTCCGACTTATGATTAACCCCTTCGCAAGCATCCACAACTACAAAAGAAGAATTAAGATAACAATCTAACCATAGCATTAAACATATGTATCCAGATCAGCCCTTACGAAATAGCACATAAACTAAGGTTTAAGCTTCTATCACTCTAGCAACCCATCATCTAATAACTAATCCACAATGCATTCCCTTAGGCCAAAGATGATGAAGTGTCGTATAGTCGACGTTGACATGATACCAATAAGGGAATCACAACATACATATATCGAACGAATACCAAATTCACATGATTACTTGCAACATGACTTCTCCCGTGGCCTCAAGAACAATGGCAACTACTCACAAATAATATTCATGCACAAGATCAGAGGGATATTAAATAGCATAATGAATCTGAACATATGATCTTCCACCAAATAAACCATCCAACATCAACTACAAGATGTAATCAACACTACTAGCCACCCACATGTACCAATCTGAGGTTTTGATACAAAGATTGAACACAAGAGATGAACTAGGGTTTGAGATAAGAAGGTGTTGTTGAAGATGTTGATGAATATTGGCCTCCCAAAGATGAGGGGGTTGTTGGTGATGACTATGGCTTCGATTTCCCCCTCCCGAAGGGAATTTCCCCTGGCGGAATCGCTTCGCCGGAGGGTAAAAGTGCTCCTACCTAAGTTCCGCCTCGAAACGGCGGCGCTCAGTCCCGAAAGTCCTCTCCCTATTTTTTCTAGGTCAGAAGACCTTATGTACCAGAAGATTGGCACCGGAGGTGGGCCGCCCTGGTGCCTATTGGGCACCTGGGTGGCCCCCTCTGGTAGTTCTTGTCTCCATTATTTTTTATTTATTCCAAAATAAATCTCCGTAAAATTTCAGCCCATTTGGAGATGTGCAGAATAGGTATCTCTGACATAGATTTTTCAAGTCCAGAATTCTAGCTGCCGATATTGTCCCTCTTTGTGTAAACCTTGAATATTAATTATGAGAGAAAAGGCATTATAATTACTCCACAAAGTATTATATTGCATAAAAACACTATAAATAATAGTAGAAAAACATGATGCAAAATGGACGTATCATATTTCCCTTAGTAGAGAACCAAGGTTATCGAACCAATAAGAGATTCACGCAAACAACCTTTAGCAGCACCTACACACACGAGAGCGAATACTTGCACCCAATGCGGGCAAGAGGGTTGTCAATCCCCTTGTACTCGCCAATTGCAAGCATTAAGTCTGATAGTAGGAGATATATAAATTGCAAAATAAAATGAAAGTAAATAAATTGCGGCAAGGTTTTTAGGGGTTTTAGCAAATATGATGAATGGACTCGGGGACCATAGCTTTCACTAGAGGCATCTCTCTCAAGAACATAACATACAGTGGGTAGGCAAATTACTGTTGGGAAATTGATAGAAAAACACATAGTTATGATGTTATTCATGGCCTGATCAGGACATATGCATTACATCCGTGAAAAGTAGACCGGCATCCAATGGCATCTACCACTATTACTCCACTTCAAGAGCACTTCTATACTTGCCTCTCTAAGTATTAAGTCCATAACAAACAGAGTAATGCATGAAGTATGATGACATAATGTAGATAGAATAAAACCAATCAATATGATCAAACCTCGTCATTTTACCCTTAGTAGCAACAATACAAATACACGCCTCGCTACTCCTCCTGTCACATAGTGAGGACACCGCAAGATGAACCTACTACACCACTTCCACTGAAGATCTAATCATCAACTTGGCCAAAGAAAACTGATAGATCAGAAATCATTACATAAGCTATAATGATCACACATAATAAAGTTCAGAATATAACTCAATTACTTTCAATGAATAATCTGATCATAAACCCATAATTCATCGGATCCCAGCAAACACACCGCAAAAGAAGATTGCATCGAATAGAACTCCGAAGAGAACATTGTATTGAACATCAAAAAGGGAGAGAGAGAGAGAGAGAGCCATCTAGCTAATCACTATGGACCCATAGGTCTTGTAGGAACTACTAACACATCATCGGAAGGGCAGCAAGGTTGATATAGAAGCCCTCTATGATCGATTGCCCCTCTGGTAGATTACGGGAAAAGTCTCCAGATAGGATCATGGAAGAACATAGACTTGCGGCGGTGGAAGAATTGTTTTGGGTCTCGCTCTGGTTTTTTGGAATATTTAGGAATTTATAGCACTGGAATTAGGTCAAAGGGGGCCATAAGGGGCCCACAAGACATCGAGGCGTGCCCTATTGTCTTGTCGTCTCCTCGTTTGGCTTCTGGTCCTCCCCGAAGCTTCTAGGGTCCCTCCTTGTCCAGAAAAAATTGTCAAAAAATTTCGTAGCTTTTGGACTCCATTTGATAGGGATTTTCTGTAAAAGCAAAATCAAACGGAAAACAACAACTAGCACTGGGCACTGGGTTAATAGGTTAGTTCCCAAAATGATATAAAATTGCACATAAAATTGATAATATGATAACATGAAAAAATAAAAAATAATAGATACGTTGGAGACGTATCATCATCCTGCTACTTGTGAGTTCCATTGGGATTTCCTCGAAGAGAAGATGATGATGCAGTACAGTAGAGATAAGTATTTCCCTCACTTATGAAACCAAGGTTATTAATCCAGTAGGAGAACCAAGCAAAACTATATAAACAACACCTGCACACAAACAACAAATACTTGCAACCCAACGCGTAGAGGGGTTGTCAATCCCTCCATGATTATGAGCAAGATTGAATGATATAGTTTTTGATAAATAGATCAAAAAATAGAAAATAAAATAAATAAAATAAAATTACAGCAAGGTATTTTTGGTTTTAATATATGATAGAAAATAGACCCGGGGCCATAGTTTTCACTAGAGGCATCTCTCATAAAAATAGCATACAGTGGGTAGACAAATTACTCTTTGGCAATTGCCAGAAAAGCAAATAATTATGACGATATCCAAGGGAATGATCATGTATATAGACATCATGTCTGAGACTAGTAGACCGAAATGGTTTTGCATCTACTACTATTACTCCACACATCGACCACTATCCAGCATGCATCTAGTGTATTAAGTTCATGGAAGAACGGAGTAACTCCTCAAGCAAGATGATGATGCGGCTTGAACTACGTCGGTATTTCCCCAAAGAGGAAGGGTTGATGCAGCACATCTATGGTAGGTATTTCCCTCAATGATGAGACCAAGGTTATCGAACTAGTAGGAGAACCACGCAGCACCACGTAAACAGCTCCTACACACAAAGAACAAATACTTGCAACCTGACGTAAGAGAGGGATTGTCAATCCCTCATGGGTAAAAAGATAGGTAAAATTGTAGTAGATTGGATAAATAGATCTCGCGGGAATGCGAGATAAAATAAATAAATAAAAATTGCAACAAGGTATTTTTCTATTTTTGGATGAATAGATCTGAAAATAAAATCAAATAAAAATAGACCACGAAGGCAAATATAATAAAGAAGAGACCTGGGGGCCTTAGGTTTCACTAGTGGCTTCTCTCGAGAAAAATAACATACGGTGGGTAAACAAATTACTGTTGGGCAATTGATAGAACTTCGAATAATCATGATGATATCCAGGCAATGATCATTATATAGGCATCACGTCCAAGATTAGTAGACCGACTCCTGCCTGCATCTACTACTATTGCTCCACACATCGACCGCTATCCAGCATGCATCTAGTGTATTAAGTTCATGGAGAAACAGAGTAATGCAATAAGAACGATGACATGATGTAGACAAGATCTATTCATGTACAAATATACCCCATCTTGTTATCCTCAATAGCAACGATACATACGTGCCGGTTCCCCTTCTGTCACTAGGATCAAGCACCGTAAGATCGAACCCATCACTAAGCACCACTTCCCATGGCAAGAAAAATCGATCTAGTTGGCCTAACTAAACCAAAGATTCGAAGAAGAAATACGAGGCTATAAGTAATCATGCATATAAGAGATCAAAATACTCAAATAACTTTAATGGATAAAAACATAGATCTGATCATAAAATCAAAGTTCATCGGATCCCAACAAACACACTGCAAAAAGAGTTACATCATCCAAGAGACCATTGTATTGAGAACCAAAAGAGAGAGAGAGAGATAGGAAGCCATCTAGCTACTAACTACGGACCCGTAGGTCTACAATGAACTACTCACGCATCATTGGAGAGGCACCAATGAGGATGATGAACCCCTCTGTGATGGTGTTTAGATTGGATCTAGTGGTTCTAGAACTTGCGATGGCTGGAATTGATTTTCGTCGACTCCCCTAGGATTTCTAGAATATTGGGGTATTTATAGAGCAAAGAGGCAGTGCGGGAGGCCACCAAGGTGGGCACAACCCACCTGGGTGCGCTTGGGGGCCTAGGCACGCCCTGGTAGGTTGTGCCCCCCTCGGGGCACCCCCAGGTGCTTCTCTGACCCATCTGGTAAAAAAAATCCACGAAAATATTTGCTGCGTTTGGACTCCTTTTGGTATTGATTTTCTGTGAAGTAAAAAACAAGCAAAGAAACAACAACTTGCATTGGGCACTATGTCAATAGGTTAGTCCCAAAAAATGATATAAAGTTGCTATAAAATGATTGTAAAACATCCAAGAATGATAATATAACAGCATGGAACAATCGAAAGTTATAGATACGTTGGAGACATATCAGATGACATGATGCAGACAAGATAAACTCACCTATGAAATAAATCCCATCTTGTTACCCTTATAGCAATGATACATGTGTGCCATGTCCCTTTCTGTCACTGGGATTAAGAACTGCAAGATCGAAACCATCACAAAGCACCTCTTCCCGTGGCAAGATAAATCAATCTACTTGGCCAAACCAAACCAATAAATTAGAGAAGAGATATGAGGTTATAACAATCATGCATAAAAGAGTTCAGAGAAAACTCAAATAATATTCATGGATATATCTGATCATAAAATCACAATTCATCGGATCCCAACAAACTTACCACAAAAAGTCATTACATCAAATAGATCTCCTAGAACACCGAGGAGAACATTGTATTCAAGATCAATAAGAGAGCATAAGCCATCTGGCTACTAACTATGGACCCTTAGGTCCATGGTAAACTAGTCACGCATCATCGGAGGGCAGCAAGGATGATGAAGAGCCCCCTCCGTGATCGAATCCCCCTCCGGCAGAGTGCCAGAAAAGGTCTCTAGATGGGATCTCATAGTTCTGAAACTTGCGGCAGCGGAAAAAGTATTTCGTGGTCTCCTTGGTAAGTTTTCTTATTTTAGAGTATTTATAGAGGCAGAGTTAGGTCAAACGGAGGCTTGTGGGCCCCACTAGGTATTTGGACTTCTTTTGGTACTGATATCCTACAAAGTCAAAAACAAACAAAAAAACAGCAACTGGCATTGTGCACTAAGTTAATAGGTTAGTCCCATAAAATGATGTAAAGTTGCTTGTCAATGTATATAAAACATCCAAGATCGATAAAATAATAGCATGAAACAATAAAAAATATAGACACGTTGGAGACATATCAAGCACCCCAAGCTTAATTCCCGCTCGTCCTCGAGTAGTTAAATGATAAAAACAGAATTTTTTATGTGGAATGCTACCTAACATATTCAACATATATTCTTTTCTTTTGTAGCATGGATATTTGGACTTGAACGATTCAAAGCAATAGTCTATAATTTGACATGAAGGCATCAATACTCAAGCATATCAACAAGCAACCATGTCTTTATCAAAATATCAATGCGAAACAAAGTTATCCCTAGCCCATTATGCTCAATCATTGATCCGTTCATGAAACACACTCAAATATTAGCTACATCCAATGCATAAGTATGACAATAGTGTTCCATAGTTGGTGCTTTATAAGAGAAGATGGAGACTCAAAGTTAAAATAAAAATTGCATAAAAGTAAATAGATAGGTCCTTCGTAAAGGGAAGCAGAGATTTGTAGAGGTGCCAGAGCTCATAGCTTAAATTGAGAGATAACATTATTTTGAGAGGCATGCTTTTCCTGTCAACCAAAACAACCAAGAATTCCCAATATCTTCCTTGCTAGACAAATTATAAGCAGTTCTCAAACATAAAGTAAAGTTTATTTCCTTTACACCATTCTTTCACAATTCGTGGTTAGCCGTATCCATGTGTGCCTTCCATACCATCACTTTCCAAGGAATTTATTATCATAGAATTTTTTTTCATTTCAGGACAGGGCATCCCTATTACCTGCCACTCTCATGCAATGACAAGTGAATAAACACTCATCGTGAGAATAAAAATACCTAGCATGGAAAATATTGGCCACCCCCTGCCACTTCATGAGCGGTACGGGCACACAAAATGGAAATTCATTTTAAATATTGGAGTTGGCACATACAAATTTACTTGGAGTGGCATGGAAATACCGCATATAGGTAGGTATGGTGGACTCATTTGACACAACTTTGGTTTACGGAGTTGGGTGCACAAGCAGCATTCCCACTTAGTACAAATGAAGGCAAGCAAATAGATTGAGAAGCGACCAACCAAAAAAATGAAAACGGTCATAAACACACATTAAACATAACTAACACTGAATAATGCACCATAAGTAGGATATAACTTTGTTCCATAACTATTGACTTTCGTGCTTGCATAGGGAATCACAAACCTTAACACTAATATTCTTACTAAAGCATAATTACTCACCAACATGACTCACATATCACTATCTCCATATCACAAAACTATTGCAAGGAATCAAGTTTATCATATCCAATGATCTCCATGAAGTTTTTATTATATCCCTCTTGAATATTCATCACTTTGGGACCAAATTCATATCTCGTGCAAATTACCATTGCTATTATCAACTCTCAAAAAGATCTAAGTGAAGCATGAGAGCAAATTTCTTTAAAAAAATCAACTCTGAAAATAATATAAGTGAAGTATGAGAGTATATTTCTTCAAAATTTTAATCTTATCAACTCTCAAAATAATATAAGTGAGGCATGAGAGTGTATTTCTTCAAAATATAACCACCGCCGTGCTCAAAAAGATATAAGTGAAGTACTAGAGCAACTACCTAGCTCAAAAGATTTAAGTGAAGAACATAGAGTATTCTAGCAAATCATGATAAGCGTGTGGCTCTCTCAAACAAGTGGGTTCAGCAAGGATGATTGTGACAAACTAAAAAACAAACAAATCAAAGACTCATAATACAAGACGCTCCAAGCAAAACTCATGATATGTGACGAATAAAAATATAGCTCCAAGTAAAATTGCCGGTGGTCGTTAGAAGAAAGAGGGGATGCCTTACGGGGCATCCCCAAGCTTAGTTGCTTGGGAGTCCTTGAATATTACCTTGGGGTGCCTTGGGCATACCCAAGCTTAGTCTCTTGCCACTCCTTATTCCTTCATCCATCGTGATCTCACCCAAAACTTGAAAACTTCAGTCACACGAAATGCAACAAACCTCGTGAGATCCGTTAGTATAATAAAGCAAATCACTACTTGAAGTATTGTTGCAAACCCATTCATATTTTTTATTGCATTATACCTACTGTATTCTAACATTACCATGGCTTATAACCCCCGATACAATCCATAGATTCATCAAAATAAGCACACAATGCAACGAAAATGGAATCTGTCAAAAATAGAACAGTCTGCAGTAATCTGAACATTAACCATACTTCTGTAACTCCAAAAATTCTGAAAAATGGGACAATGTGGGAAATTTGTATATCTATCATGTGTAAGAAATTCAAAATTTTATCATGCTCCAGAGTAGGTAAATGATAAAAACAGAATTTTTGATGTTGAATGCTACCTAGCATGTTTATCATGTATTCTCTTGTAGTATGAATATTGAGAAATGATGAAGTAATTGATATCAACATAATAGTATCCATGAATACTAGAAGGCAATCATCACTTTTCAAAATATATGATGCTTGACGAATGTTATCCCTACTCATTGAATTATGTAAGCATGGCATGACTTCGTCTTCCTAATATAAGTACAAATCATGAGCACCCCAGTGTCAAATCAAGCAATTGTATCACATTTTTTTCTTGCTTCAACATTTTCAACTTCACTCAATATATGAGCATGAGACATGGACTTAGCACTACGGGTGGAATATAATATATTGGTAGAGGTTTATAAGGGAATACAAAAGTGGAGAAAGTCACATCAACTCGGTGGATCGTTAGGTAGTGGACATGCCTTTCAATCGATATCAATGCGAGGAGTAGGGGTTGCCATGCAAATAGATGCACTGGAGCTATAAGTGTATGAAAATTTACTACCGAAACTAAGTGGTTGTGCATCCAACTTTCTTGCTCATGAAGACCTCGGGCATTTGAGGAAGCCCATCATCAGAATATACAAGCCAAGTTCAATGTAAAATTCCCACTAGTATATGAAAATGACAAATAATGGAGACTCTCTTTATGAATAACATGGTGCTACTTTGAAGAACAAGTATGGTAAAAGGATAATAGCATTGCCCCTTCTCTCTTCTCCCTCATTTTCATTTTTTTCTTTCTCTCTCTCTTTTTAGAACAATATCGTGAACCTCATCCCCACTTTTTTGAGGACTCATAAGTATCCTTCATTCTTTACCTCACTAGGACAATCCTCTAATAATGACCATCACACTTCTTTATTACTTACAACTCGATAAACTAAAATAATATGACTCTATATGAATGCCTCTAGCAGTGTACCAGGATGTGCAATGATCTAGTGTAACATGTATTATGATGATGAGTGGTGCTTTTGCCACAAATATCATGTCAGCTCTATGTGATCATGCAAAGCAATAGGATGATGAACACAGAAGTGATGTGAATAGTAACTATGGAAGTTGCATGGCAATACATCTCGGAATGGCTATGGAAATGCCATGATAGGTAGGTACGGTGGCTATTTTGAGGAAAGATATAATGAGGCTTATGTGTGATAGAGCGTATCATATCACAGGATTCGGATGCACCGGCGAAGTTCGCACCAATTCTCGAGGTGAAAATGGGCAATGCATGGTATGAGAGAGGCTAGTAATATGTGGATATGTGGGAGTTCAATATTAGTCCATGAACTCAAATTAGTCATAAAGAACTCATATAATTATTGTGAAAGTTTTATTAGGCCTCGAAGCAAAGTACTACTCGCATGCCCTTGGGGAGGAGGTTGATAGGAATTAAGCATCGTGCACCCCCGATTCCAACAATATAAAGGATTTCAAAGAGGAATAAATATGCTCCAACATCCTCGACATGCCATGACAACCACTTAAATGAGTAATACACAATAGGATTTAATATCGATATTTTTACTAACCAGTGATTATGAATTAATACCCTTTCTTATTACTACATCAATATAATTAAATCACACATTTCATATTTAGTGATCTACATGAAAGGTTTTAGTATATCACTCTTATATCCATATCATTCTTGGAATAGTCTCATAACCCGTGCACATTAGCACTTCCTATTAAGAATATCAAAAAGATTTACGTGAAGCATGAGAGTGCAAATCATTTCTATAAATATGCCTACCACCGTGCTCTCAATATATAAGTGAAGCACATGAGCAACTGCCTAACTCAAAAGGTATAAGTGAAGCACATAGAGTATTCTAACAAATCATGATGAATGCATGTCTCTCTCAAAAGGTGTGTCCAGTAAATAATGATTGTGGCAAACTAACAAACAAAATAAAACTATAGCACAAGACACTCCAAGTAAAACTCGTATCATGTGATGAATAAAAATATAGCTCTGAGTAATCATACTGATGAATTGTGGACGAAAGAGGGGGTGTTATCTGGGGCACCCCCAAGCTTAGATGCTTGGGGCTTCCTTGAATATTACCTTAGGGTGCCTTGGGCATCCCCAATCTTAGGGTCTTGCCACTCTTTATTCCTTCATCCATCGCAAAACTCACCCAAAACTTGAAAACTTCAGCACACAAAACTCAACAGAACCTCGTGAGATCCATTAGTATAGTCGGTAAACCATAAACTTAGGTACTGTTATAAACCAATTAATAATTGTTCTTGCATAATACCTACTGTATTCTCACTTCTCCATTACTTATAACCCCGATAAAATCCATGGCGTCATCAAAATAAGCACATTATGCAATAAAAATAGAATTTGCCTAAAACGGAACAATATGTAATGATCTGAACTTAAACCATACTTATGAACTCGAAAGATTCTAAAAACTTAGGAAAAACATAGAACCATTTGTATCTTAATATTGTGTAAAAAAATTAGACAAGGATCACATTCGAGTCAAATATAGAAATTCCAGCACTAGGCGCAGAAGTTTCTGTTTTTGCACAGAATCAATTCAACTATCACCCAAATCATCCCAAAGGCTTTACTTGGCACAAACACTAATTAAATGATAAAAACATAGTCACTAAAGTAGAAATAATCATGTCATCACATGATAACATAAAATAAAATTGCAATAAAGATAAATATTGGGTTGCCTCCCAACGAGCGCTATTGTTTTAAGCCCCTAGCTAGGCATAATGCATAGTTTCAAGTGTTATCATCTTCCAAAGTAATTCCATAGGTGGCTCTCATAATGGATTCATATGGTAGTTTAATTATCTTTCTTCGGAATTGTTCCACCCCTTTCTTTAATGGGAATTGGAACCTTATATTTCCTTCTTTCATATCAACAATTGCACCTATGTTTCATAGGAAAGGCCTACCAAGTATTATAGGACAAGACAGATTACATTCAATATCAAGGACAATGAAATCCACAGGTAGAGAATTTCAATTAGAAAGTATGAGAACATCATTAATTCTACCCAAAGGTTTTTTAGTAGTTGAATCCGCTAAATGCAAGTTGAGGGAACATTCATCCATGTCGGTGAGACCTAGAACGTCACATAAAGATTTTGGTCTAGTAGAGACGCTAGCACCTAGATCACACAAAGCATTGCATTAATGATCTTTAATCCTAGCTTTAATTATAGGTTCCCATTCATCTTGTAATTTTCTTGGTATAGACACTTTCAATTCTAGTTTTTCTTCATGAACTGTAATAATGGTTTCTACAATCTGTTTAGTAAAAGCTTTGTTTTGTTCATAATCATTAGGTGAATTAATCATCGATTGCAACAAGGAAATACATTCAATTAAAGAATAATTATCATAATGAAGTCTTTGTCTTCCAAAGTAGTGGGTGCACCGCTATCTAAAATTTTGACCTCCTCAAATTCACTTTTGTTGTTTTTATTATTAAAATCATCACCCTCCGAACAAGTGGGTCGCCTTCTAATTGGAAGGACCATGATGTCGCCTAGAGGGGGTGAATAGACATTTTAAAAACTTCTATGGATTCGGCTTTATTCTAATGTGAAAATGAACTAAACGAATACTTTTCAAGCACAAATCCTAAATATACTAGGCTCAACTAAGTGCACCAACAACTTAATGTAAATGAGGTGAGCACAACAAGGATACTAACAAGCACAAGTAAGTTACATGAACTTACTTGAGCAATATCACAAGATATGTAAGTGTATGACACAAGTTAGAAATTCACATTAAACACAAGATACATCAATAGTAGCAAGTATGAATTGCAGGATATATAATGTAGGCCAAAATAATATCTACAAGGAAATAGCCAACACAATATAATGAGGACACCAATATATAGTGAATGCAAGGTCAAGAGACCAAAGTAAACCACAAGTAGTGGCTAGGGTTATAGAGATAACTGAAGATATGGAGACGAGGATGTACCCCAATCTTCACTTCCTCGGAGGGAAGCAAGTCACCGTTAGAGAGGTGGATGTTACCACGAAGGCACACCAATGCCACGAAGGCTCGCCCTATTCTCCTCGCGATGTCACCACGAAGACGATTCCCAACCACCAGCGGTAAAGCCTAATAACGAGAGGCCTTGCTCTGATACCAATTGAAAGGACCACGATGTCGCCTAGAGGGGAGTGAATAAGTGTTTTAAAAACTTTTACGGATTCAACTTTATCCTAATGCAGAAATGAACTAAACGAATACTTTTCAAACACAAATCCTGAATATACTAGGCTCAACTAAGTGCACCAACAACTTAATGTAAATGAGGTGAGCACAACAAGGATACTAACAAGCACAAGTAAGTTACACAAACTTACTTGAGCAATATCACAAGATATGTAAGTGTATGACACAAGTGAGAAACTGAAGGAAATATGCCCTAGAGGCAATAATAAAGTTGTTATTTATATTTCCTTATATCATGATAAATGTTTATTATTCATGATAGAATTGTATTAACCGGAAACTTAGTACATGTGTGAATACATAGACAAACAGAGTGTCACTAGTTTGCCTCTACTTGACTAGCTCGTTGAATCAATGATGGTTATGTTTCCTAACCATAGACATGAGTTGTCATTTGATTAACGGGATCACATCATTAGAGAATGATGTGATTGACTTGACCCATCCGTTAGCTTAGCACGATGATCGTTTAGTTTGTTGCTATTGCTTTCTCCATAACTATACATGTTCCTATGACTATGAGATCATGCAACTCCCGAATACCGGAGGAACACTTTGTGTGCTACCAAACGTCATAACGTAACTAGGTGATTATAAAGGTGCTCTACAGGTGTCTCCGATGGTGTTTGTTGAGTTGGCATGGATCAAGATTAGGATTTGTCACTTCGATTGTCGGAGAGGTATCTCTGGGCCCTCTCAGTAATGTACATCACAATAAGCCTTGCAAGCAATGTAGCTAATGAGTTAGTTACGGGACGTAGCATTACGGAACAAGTAAAGTGACTTTTCGGTAACGAGATTGAACTAGGTATTGAGATACCGATAATCAAATCTCGGGCAAGTAACATACCGATGCCAAAGGGAACAACGTATACCATTATGAGGTTTGACCGATAAAGATCTTCGTAGAATATGTAGGAGCCAATATGAGCATCTAGGTTCCTCTATTGGTTATTAACCAGAGACATGCCTCGGTCATGTCTACATAGTTCTCGAACCCGTAGGGTCCGCACGCTTAATGTTCGGTGACGATCGGTATTATGAGTTTGTGTGTTTTGATGTACCAAAGGTAGTTTGGAGTCCCGGATTTGAACACGAACATGACGAGGAGTCTCAGAATGGTCGAGACGTAAAGATCGATATATTGGAAGCCTATGTTTGGACACCGGAATGGTTCCGAGTGGTTCGGGCATTTTTTCGGAGTACCGGGAGGTTACCGGAACCCCCCGGGGAGTATATGGGCCTTATTGAGCCTTAGTGGAATAGAGGAGAGGGAAGGGAAAAGAGGGAGGCATGCCCCCAAGCCCAATCCGAATTTGGAGGGGGGTCAGCCCCCCTTTCCTTCCTCCCTCTCTCCTCCTTCCTTCTTCTCCTACTCCTACTTGGAAAGGGGGGGGGGGAATCCTACTCCTGGAGGGAGTAGGACTCCCCTAGGGCACGCCATAGAGAGGGCCGTCCCCCTCCTCCACTCCTTTATATACGGGGGAGGGGGCACCCCATGGACACGCAAGTTGATCATTGATCTTTTAGCCGTGTGCGGTGCCCCCCTCCACCATAATCCACCTCGGTAATATCGTAGCGGTGCTTAGGCGAAGCCTATTCTGGTAGCATCACCATTATCATCATCATGCCGTCGTGCTGACGAAACTCTCCCTCGAAGCTCTACTGGATCGTGAGTTCACGGGACATCACCGAGCTGAACGTGTGCAGATCGCGGAGGTGCCGTACCTTCGGTGCTAGATCGGTCGATCGTGAAGACGTACGACTACATCAACCGCGTTGTCATAATGCTTCCGCTTATGGTCTACGAGGGTACGTAGACGATACTCTCCCCTCTCGTTGCTATGCATCACCATGATCTTGCGTGTGCGTAGGAATTTTTTGAAATTACTGCGTTCCCCAACAGTGGCATCTGAGCCAGGTCTATGCGTAGATGTTATATGCATGAGTAGAACACAAAGGAGTTGTGGGCGTGGGTATATACATATTGCTTGCCGTCACTAGTTGATTCTTGATTTAGCGACATTGTTGGATGAAGCGGCCCAGACCGACATTACGTGTACGCTTACGCGAGACTGGTTCTACCGACGTGCTTCGCACACAGGTAGCTAGTGGGTGTTTGTTTCTCCAGCTTTAGTTGAATCGGATTCAATGAACAGGGTCCTTTCTGAAGATCAAAAAGCAATCACTATACCACGTTGTGGTTTTTGATGCGTAAGTAAGAACGCTTCTTGCTCAGCCCGTAGCAGCCACGTAAAACTTGCAACAACAAAGTAGAGGACGTCTAACTTATTTTTGCAGGGCATGTTGTGATGTGATATGGTCAAGACATGATGCTAAATTTTATTGTATGAGATGATCATGTTTTGTAACACAGTTATTGGCAACTGGCAGGAGCCATATGGTTGTTGCTTTATTGTACGAAATGGAATCGCCATGTAATTGCTTTACTTTATCACTAAGCGATAGCGATAGTCGTAGAGGCAATAGTTGGCGAGACGACAACGATGCTTCGATGGAGATCAAGGTGTCAAGCCAATGACGATGGTGATCATGATGGTGCTTTGGAGATGGAGATCAAAGGCACAAGATGATGATGGCCATATCATATCACTTATATTGATTGCATGTGATATTTATCCTTTATGCATCTTATTTTGCTTAGCTCGGCGGTAGCATTATAAGATGATCTCTCACTAAATTTCAAGGTATAAGTGTTCTCCCTGAGTATGCACCATTGCTACAGTTTGTCGTGCCGAGACACCACGTGATGATCAGTTGTGATAAGCTCTATGTTCACATACAACGGGTGCAAGCCAGTTTTGCACACGCGGAATACTCGGGTTAAACTTGACAAACCTAGCATATGCAGATATGGCCTCAGAACACTGGAGGTCGAAAGGTCGAGCGTGAATCATATAGTAGATATGATCAACATAGTGATGTTCACCATTGAAAACTACTCAATCTCACATGATGATCGGACATGGTTTAGTTGATATGGATCACATGATCACTTAGATGATTAGAGAGATGTCTATCTAAGTGGGAGTTCTTAAGTAATTTGATTAATTGAATTTTAATTTATCATGAACTTAGTACCTGATAGTATTTTGCATGTCTATGTTGTTGTAGATAGATGACCCGTGTTGTTGTTCTGTTGAATTTTAATGCGTTCCTAGAGAAAGCTAAGTTGAAAGATGATGGTAGCAACTACACGGACTGGGTCCGTAATTTGAGGATTATCCTCATTGCTGCATAGAAGAATTACGTCCTGGAAGCACCGCTAGGTGACAAACCCACTGCAGGAGCAATGCCAGATGTTATGAACACCTGGCAGAGCAAAGCTGATGACTACTCGATAGTTTAGTGTGCCATGCTTTACGGCTTAGAACCAGGACTTCAATGACGTTTTGAACGTCATGGAGCATATGAGATGTTCCAGGAGTTGAAGTTAATATTTCAAGCAAATGCCCGAATTGAGAGATATGAAGTCTCCAATAAGTTCTACAGCTGCAAGATGGAGGAGAATAGTTCTGTCAGTGAACATATACTCAGAATGTCTAGGTACCACAACCACTTGACTCAACTGGGAGTTAATCTTCCTGATGATAGTGTCATTGACAGAGTTCTTCAATCACTGCCACCAAGCTATAAGAGCTTCGTGATGAACTATAATATGCAAGGGATGGATACGACGATTCCCGAGCTCTTCGCAATGCTAAAGGCTGCGGAGGTAGAAATCAAGAAGGAACATCAAGTTTTGATGGTCAACAGGACCACCAGTTTCAAGAAAAAGGGTAAAGGGAAGATGGGGAACTTCAAGAAGAACAACAAGCCAGTTGCTGCTCAAGTGAAGAAACCCAAGTCTGGACCTAAGCCTAAGACTAAGTGTTTCTACTGCAAAGGAACTGGTCACTGGAAGAGGAACTGCCCCAAGTATTTGGCGGAGAAGAAGGATGGCAAAGTGAAAGATATGTTTGATATACATGTTATTGATGTGTACCTTACTAATGCTCGCAGTAGTGCCTGGGTATTTGATACTGGTTCAGTTGCTAACATTTGCAACTCGAAACAGGAGCTACGGATTAAGCGAAGATTGGCTAAGGACGAGGTGACGATGCGCGTGGGAAATGGTTCTAAAGTCGATGTGATCACCGTCGGCATGCTACCTCTACATCTACCTTCGGGATTAGTATTAGACCTAAATAATTGTTATTTGGTGCCAGCGTTGAGCATGAACATTATATCTGGATCTTGTTTGATGCGAGACGGTTATTCATTTAAATCAGAGAATAATGGTTGTTCTATTTATATGAGTAATATCTTTTATGGTCATGCACCTCTCATGAGTGGTCTATTTTTACTAAATCTTGATAGTAGTGATACACATGTTCATAGTATTGAAGCCAAAAGATGCAGAGTTGATAATGATAGTGCAACTTATTTGTGGCACTGCTGTTTAGGTCATATTGGTGTAAAGCGCATGAAGAAACTCCATTCTGATGGACTTTTGGGATCACTTGATTATGAATCACTTGGTACTTGCGAACCATGCATCATGGGCAAGATGACTAAAACTCCGTTCTCTGGAACAATGGAGTGAGCAACAGAGTTATTGGAAATCATACATACTGGTGTATGTGGTCCAATGAACATTGAAGCTCGCAGCGGATATCATTATTTTCTCACCTTCACAGATGATTTGAGCAGATATGGGTATATCTACTTAATGAAAAACAAGTCTGAAACATTTGAAAAGTTCAAAGAATTTTAGAGTGAAGTGTAAAATCATCGTAACAAGAAAATCAAGTTTCTACGATCTGATCGTGGAGGCGAATATTTGAGTTATGAGTTTGGACTTCATTTGAAACAATGCGAAATAGTTTCGCAACTCACGCCACCTGGAACACCATAGCGTAATGGTGTGTCCAAACATTGTAATCGTACTTTACTAGATATGGTGCGATATATGATGTCTCTCACTGATTTACCGCTATCGTCTCGGGGTTACGCTTTAGAGACGGCTGCATTCACGTTAAATAGGGAACCATCTAAATCCGTTGAGACGACACCTTATGAACTGTGGTTTGGCAAGAAACCCAAGTTGTCATTTCTTAAAGTTTGGGGCTGCGATGCTTATGTGAAAAAGCTTTAACCTGATAAGCTCGAACCCAAATCGGAGAAATGTGTCTTCATAGGATACCCAAAGGAGATTGTTGGGTACACCTTCTATCACAAATCCGAAGGCAAGGTATTCGTTGCTAAGAATGGATCCTTTCTAGAGAAGGAGTTTCTCTCGAAAGAAGTGAGTGGGAGGAAAGTAGAACTTGACGAGGTAATTGTACCTTCTCCCTTATTAGAAAGTAGTTCATCATTGAAATCAGTTCCAATGATTCCTACACCAGTAAGTGAGGAAGCTAATGATGATGATCATGAAACTTCTGATCAAGTTACTACCGAACCTCGTAGGTCAACCAGAGTAAGATCCGCACAAGAGTGGTACGGTAATCCTGTTCTGGAAGTCATGTTACTTGACCATGACGAACCTATGAACTATGAGGAAGCGATGATGAGCCCAAATTCCGCAAAATAGTTCGAAGCCATGAAATCTGAGATGGGATCCATGTATGAAAACAAAGTGTGGACTTTGGTTGACTTGCCTGATGATCGGCAGACCATAGAGAATAAATGGATCTTCAAGAAGAAGACTGACGCTGACGGTAATGTTACTGTCTACAAAGCTCGACTTGTTGCGAAAGGTTTTCGACAAGTTCAAGGAGTTGACTACGATGAGACCTCCTCACCAGTAGCGATGCTTAAGTCCATCCGAATCATGTTAGCAATTTCCGCATTTTATGATTATGAAATTTGGCAAATGGATGTCAAAACTGCATTCCTTAATGGATATCTTAAAGAAGAGTTGTATATGATGCAACCAGAAGGTTTTGTCGATCCAAAAGGTGCTAACAACGTGTGCAAGCTCCAGCGATCCATTTATGGACTGGTGCAAGCCTCTTGGAGTTGGAATATACGCTTTGATAGTGTGATCAAAGCATATGGTTTTATACAGACTTTTGGAGAAGCCTGTATTTACATGAAAGTGAGTGGGAGCTTTGTAGCATTTCTGATATTATATGTAGATGACATATTGTTAATCGGAAATGATACTGAATTTCTGAATAGCATAAAAGGATACTTGAATAAGAATTTTTCAATGAAAGACCTCGGTGAAGCTGCTTATATATTGGGCATCGAGATCTATAGAGATAGATCAAGACGCTTAATTGGACTTTCACAAAGCACATACCTTGATAAAGTTTTGAAGAAGTTCAAAATGGATCAGGCAAAGAAAGGGTTCTTGCCTGTATTACTAGGCGTGAAATTGAGTCAGACTCAATGCCCGACCACTATAGAAGATAGAGAGAAAATGAAAGGTGTTCCATATGCTTCAACCATAGGCTCTATCATGTATGCAATGTTGTGTACCAGACCTGATGTGTGCCTTGCTATAAGTTTAGCAGGGAGGTACCAAAGTAATCTAGGAGTGGATCACAGGACAGCGGGTCAAGAACATCCTGAAATACCTGAAAAGGACTAAGGATATGTTTCTCGTATATGGAGGTGACAAAGAGCTCGTTGTAAATGGTTACGTCGATGCAAGCTTTGACACTGATCCGGATGACTCTAAGTCACAACCCGGATACGTGTTTTTTATTAAATGGTGGAGCTGTCAGTTGGTGCAGTTCCAAGCAGAGCATCGTGGCGGGATCTATGTGTGAAGCGGAATACATAGCTGCTTCGGAAGCAGAAAATGAAGGAGTCTAGATGAAGGAGTTCATATCTGATCTATGTGTCATACCTAGTGCATCAGGTCCAATGAAAATCTTTTGTGACAATACTGGAGCAATTGCCTTGGCAAAGGAATCCAGATTTCACAAGAGAACCAAGCACATCAAGAGACTCTTCAATTCCATCCGCGATCAAGTCAAGGAGGGAGACATAGAGATTTGCAAGATACATACGGATCTAAATGTTGCAGACCCGTTGACTAAGCCTCTTTCATGAGCAAAACATGATCAGCACCAAGACTCCATGGGTGTTAGAATCATTACAATGTAATCTAGATTATTGACTCTAGTGCAAGTGGGAGACTGAAGGAAATATGCCCTAGAGGCAATAATAAAGTTGTTATTTATATTTACTTATATCATGATAAATGTTTATTATTCATGCTTGAATTGTATTAACCGGAAACTTAGTACATGTGTGAATACGTAAACAAACAGAGTGTCACTAGTTTGCCTCTACTTGACTAGCTCGTTGAATCAATGATGGTTATGTTTCCTAACCATACACATGAGTTTTCATTTGATTAACGGGATCACATCATTAGAGAATGATGTGATTGACTTGACCCATACGTTAGCTTAGCACGATGATCGTTAGTTTGTTGCTATTGCTTTCTCCATAACTATACATGTTCCTATGACTATGAGATCATGCAACTCCCGAATACCGAAGGAACACTTTGTGTGCTACCAAACGTCACAACATAACTAGGTGATTATAAAGGTGCTCTATAGGTGTCTCCGATGGTGTTTGTTGAGTTGGCATGGATCAAGATTAGGATTTGTCACTCTGATTGTCAGAGAGGTATCTCTGGGCCCTCTTGGTAATGTTCATCACAATAAGCCTTGCAAGCAATGTAGCTAATGAGTTAGTTATGGGATGTAGCATTACGGAACGAGTAAAGAGACTTGCCGATAATGAGATTGAACTAGGTATTGATACCGACGATCGAATCTCGGGCAAGCAACATACCGATGACAAAGGGAACACCGTATATCATTATGCAGTTTGACTAATAAAGATCTTCATATAATATGTAGGAGCCAATATGAGAATCTAGGTTCTGCTATTGGTTATTGACCGGAGACATGTCTCGGTCATGTCTACATAGTTCTCGAACCCGTAGGGTCCGCACGCTTAATGTTCGGTGACGATCAGTATTATGAGTTTATGTGTTTTGATGTACCGAAGGTAGTTCAGAGTCTCGGATTTGATCACGGGCATGACGAGGAGTCTCAGAATGGTCGAGACATAAAGATCGATATATTGGAAGCCTATGTTTGGACATCGAAATGGTTCCGAGTGGTTCGGGCATTTTTCCGAAGTACCTGGAGCGGAACCCCCCGGGGAGTATATGGGCCTTATTGGGCCTTAGTGGAATAGAGGAGCGGGAAGGAAAAAGAGGGAGGCGCGCCCCCAAGCCCAATCCGAATTGGGAGGGGCCGGGCCCCCTTTCCTTCCTCCCTCTCTCCTCCTTCCTTCTTCTCCTACTCCTACTTGGAAAGGGGGGGAATCCTACTCCCGGAGGGAGTAGGACTCCCCTAGGGCGCGCCATAGAGAGGGTCGGCCCTCCCCCTCCTCCACTCCTTTATATACGGGGGAGGGGGGCACCCCATGGACACACAAGTTGATCATTGATCTTTTAGCCGTGTGCGGTGCCCCCCTCCACCATAATCCACCTCGGTAATATCGTAGCGGTGCTTAGGCGAAGCCCTGTTCCGGTAGCATCATTGAGGGAGTCCTGGATTAGGGGGTGTCCGGATAGCCGGACTATACCTTCGGCCGGACTCCTGGACTATGAAGATACAAGATTGAAGACTTCGTCCCGTGTCCGGAAGGGACTTTCCTTGGCGTGGAAGGCAAGCTTGGCGATACGGATATGTAGATCTCCTACCATTGTAACCGACTCTATGTAACCCTAGTCCTCTCCGGTGTCTATATAAACCGGAGAGTTTTAGTCCGTTGGATGAACAACAATCATACCATAGGCTAGCTTCTAGGGTTTAGCCTCTCTGATCTCGTGGTAGATCTACTCTTGTACAACCCATATCATCAATATTAATCAAGCAGGACGTAGGGTTTTACCTCCATCAAGAGGGCCCGAACCTGGGTAAAACATCATGTCCCCTGCCTCCTGTTACCATCCGTCCTAGACGCATAGTTCGGGACCCCCTACCCGAGATCCGCCGGTTTTGACACCGACATTGGTGCTTTCATTGAGAGTTCCTCTGTGCCGTCACCATCAGGAAGGATGCCTCATCCCGTCTTTAAAGACGACACCGTTGCTAAGGGAGCTTTGGCTGTCGGCCAGACTCTCAGGCTAGGTGGTTTCCTTATGACCACCCGTTTGGCTGCTGCGCCGATGATGACCTCTCGGGTCATCGAAAGCAATCTTCACGTCAGCTCGGAATTCGCCGAGCAGCTAGATCCAATGGAGCTCTCTTCCCTAAACGAGCTGTTGGATTGCTTCGCCGCCCTGGGAGTCGCTACGGATTACGACCAGATTGGGTCTAAACCCGATCTAAGAGAGATTAACTCCCCCCAGGTCACCCATCACGTTGTTGTGGTAGAGGGACAATGCGACGACCCTTCATCTATCTTAAGGACTAGATATGTCCGGATTCCCGATCCCTCCAAGTCGGATACCCGCGGAGGGGAGGACATCACTCAAGACCTGAACTTAAAGTCAGGTGACGGGCTAGACTCATTGCACAACATCCAAGAATCCAAACTTCCGAGTTCGGAAACTCCTTGGCCCCTGGGTCTCAGATTGGGTGAGGTTTCGGATTTGATTCCACCCACCCACCCGTACATAAGCGATCTATCCCAAATTAGGCAAGAGCCCGAAGAAACAGTACATCATTACTGGGCCAGATTCCTCCTGGTTATGAACAGGATAAAGGACTGCCGCGAGGAAGACACAATTTTATTCTTCTGCAATAATTGCACGGACAAGGGAATCCTCAATGCCATAAGTCGCCGTGATATTACACGCTTCGCTGACTTGGCGTCCATAGTACGAAAGTACTGTGCGATGGAAAGCGCCTGGAAAACCGAAATAAAATTTTGGGACAATCTGGCCCTGAATACAAACCCAGTCCGAAACAAAAGGGTGCATCATCGCCAGACACCCGGGTTCAATACCAAAAAGCAAAATCCCTCTACAGGGCACGGAACCGTACTGGAAGGATGGCTTAATGGACCCTGTAAAATCCACAGTGCAGTGGGCGTCACACCAACTCACAGCCTTAGAGCATGTTGGATACTCCGGCAGGTGGCAAAAATTGGCGAGGATCTTCTAATTCCAGAAGCCACAGAAAGCCACCCCAGAGAAACCAGTACGGTATTAACAGTCTTCGAGACTTCCGCATCAAATAATATGCGAAAAAGAACACTCCGCGGCCTTGCCGAAGTCTACCAAGTAGCAACAATAAACCCATGGAGTGACACGGCTATTACTTTTAACGCCAGTGATGAACCTAAATTCCGAACAGCCCGAGCACCAGCCGCATTGGTCCTCAGTCCAATAGTGGACGGCTTTCGTCTTACCAAGGTACTCATGGATGGCGGTAGCGGATTGAACCTCATTTATGAGGAAACCCTTCAAAAAATGGAAATAGACTGGAACCGCATTGAGCGAAGCAACACCACCTTTAGAGGAATAATCCCCAGTCGGGAAGCGCATCGTATAGGAAAAATCACACTAGATGTGGTGTTCGGCATGCCGGATAATTACAGGTCCGAAGAGGTCATGTTCCAGGTGGCCCCGTTCAGTAGCGGATATCACGCTCTGCTAGGGCGGGAAGCGTTTACATTCTTCCAAGCAATACCCCATTACGGGTACATGAAGCTCAAGATGCCCGGGCCTAACGGAATTATCACTCTCGTTAGTGATCCGGGCATAGCACTCCGCGCCGAAAACAAGACAGCCGCACTGACCCTTGAGGTGCTATCCGAAGCCCTAGCAGCTGAGGAACTGACTGCGCTGCGCTCCATGGTAAATAGGGACGATGTGATACTCGATAAAAGATCCAAGTCCACCTCCTTTAAACCGGCGGATGAAATAGTCAAATTCCAGGTCCATGCAACGGACCCCAATAAAACAGCTTCCATCGGGGCACAGTTAAACCCTGATGTAGATGCTGCACTGCGAGAGTTCCTACGAGAGAACTGGGACATTTTCGCCTGGCACCCTTCAAACATGCCAGGAATCCCACGCAGGCTGGCCGAACACAGCTTAAATATCCTAAAAGGATTCAAGCCAGTCAAACAGGCTCTTCGGCGTTTTTCTGAACCTAAGAGACAGGCCATGGGAGAGGAACTAGCCAAGCTATTGGAGGCCAGATTCATCAAAGATATAAAACATCCGGACTGGCTAGCAAACCTGGTGATGGTACCAAAGAAGGACAAATCCTGGCGCCTGTGCGTTGATTTCAATGACCTTAACAAGGCTAGCCCCAAGGATCCCTTCCCTCTCCCCCGCATCGATCAAATTATCGACGCTACAACAGGACACGATTCGTTGTGTTTCCTCGACGCATACTCCGGCTACCATCAAATAAAGATGGCAGAGTCAGACCAAGCCGCAACGGCATTCATCACACCATACGGGCCATTCTGCTTCAACACAATGCCCTTCGGGCTCAAAAACACCGGCGCAACATATCAGCGCATGATTCAGACATGTCTGGCAAACCAGATCGGCAAAACAGTGGAGGCATACGTAGATGATGTGGTCGTTAAAACAAGACATGTCGAATCTCTAGTAAACGACTTGAGGCTAACATTCGATAACCTTCGAACATACGACATCAAGCTCAACCCGGAAAAATGCGTTTTCGGCATTCCAGCTGGAAAGCTCTTGGGCTTCATTGTATCCGGTAGAGGAATTGAAGCAAATCCAGCCAAGATCCGAGCTTCATCACAATTGGATATCCCGAAGGACCTCAAACAAATACAAAAATTAACCGGATGCATGGCAGCTCTAAGCCGCTTTATCTCCCGCCTAGGAGAAAAGGCCCTACCCCTTACCGCCTCCTTCGGTGCACCGAACACTTCGAATGGACGGATGCAGCCACGGCCGGACTCAATGAAATAAAAGCCATCTTGGCAACAAACTCAGTCCTGGCCGCGCCAAACATTGGCGAACCAATGCTATTATACATTGCAGCAACCCATCAGGTCGTAAGCGCAGTGCTCATCGTCGAACGAGAAACGGACTGACACAAATTCCCCCTTTAAAAGCCGGTCTATTACGTGTCCACTGTCCTTACTCCGTGCAAGTCACGGTACCCGCATTATCAAAAGATTGCGTACGCGGTATTTATGGCATCTCGGAAGCTGCGACACTACTTTCAAGAGTTCTCAATAACAGTAGCCTCAGAAGTGCCACTTAACGATATTATAAACAACCGTGATGCGACGGGCCGGATTGCAAAATGGGCCATTGAGCTCCTCCCGTTTGACATAACTTACAAGCCACGGCGAGCTATCTAGTCGCAAGTTTTGGCCGACTTCGTCGCAGAATGGACGGAGGCCAAACTCCCTAAAGAGTACGGCACATATTCAAACTGGGTCATGCACTTCGACGGCTCCAAAATGTTGGCCGGTCTAGGGGCTGGCGTCGTTTTGACGTCCCCCACAGGAGACACAGTTCAATATGTAGATAATGTACATAGACTCCAACAACGCAGCCGAATATGAGGCCCTTTTACATGGTCTCCGGATGGCAGTATCCATGGGCATTCAACGCCTAGAGGTGCGCGGGGACTCGAACCTCGCAATATCCCAAATAAATGGAGACTTTGATGCCAAGGATCCAAAAATGGCAGCTTATCACAACGCCGTCCTAAAAATGCCAGCTCGGTTCTAAGGGCTCGAATTTCACCATATAGCCCGGGAAAATAATCAGGCGGCAGATGTCCTGGCACGCATCGGCGCAAAACGCGATGTAGTCCCCCCAACATCTTCTTGGAAAGGCTATTCAAGCCGTCCGTAGTATGGGAAGGGGAACCTGGCAATAACAGCCCGGACCCAACCGCACTGCCCGACACTGAACACTCTGACATAATTGGAGGCTCTGCCAATGAAATAACACCTTCAGCCCACGTAATAATGGTCGTCATCGCCCCGTGGACAGAACCATTCCTCGCCTACCTTACCAGGCAGGAACTCCCTGAGGATCAAAATGAGGCACGCTGCATAGTGCAGCGATCTAAAGCCTATAAAGTCCATGAGGGAGAGCTTTAAGAAAAGCACTACCGGAGTCCTTCAAAGGTGCATCTCCAAAGAGGAAGGGCGGAATCTCCTGGCGGAAATTCATGCCGGACTCGGCGGACATCACGCTGTAGCTCGGTCCCTTGTAAGCAAGGCCTTCCGTATAGGCTTTTATTGGCTGACGGCCCGGGCAGACGCCCAGGACTTAGTCCAACGATGCGTCGGTTGCCAGCTTTTTGCAAACCAAAGCCATATGCCACCCACCGCCCTCCAAACTATCCCCATCACTTGGCCCTTCACGGTCTGGGGGCTTGACATGGTTGGACCCCTTAAAGGCGGAACCCACAAGAAAAAAATACTTACTGGTCATGGTGGATAAGTTCACCAAATGGATAGAAGCCAAGCCTGTTAAGACGGCCGAATCCGGACCAGTGATAGACTTTATATCTGGGGTTGTACACCGTTACGGCGTCCCCCACAGCATCATCATTGATAACGACACGAACTTTACGGCCGATGAGGTAAAACTCTGGTGCAAAAACATGGGCATCAAGCTCGATTATGCTTCCGTCTATCACCCACAAACCAACGGCCAGGTCGAACGTGCAAATGGTCTTATCATGAGCGGCATCAAACCCAGATTAGTGTGGTCCCTTAAGGAATCTAATATGCATTGGGTAGAGGAGCTCGACTCCGTCCTCTGGGGGCTGCGGACCACGCCGAATCGCACCACCGGATACACACCATTCTTCATGGTGTACGACGCAGAGGCAGTTTTGCCCTGCGACATAATTCATGACTCACCTCGAGTGCGCATGTACGAAGAAAGAGAAGCCGAGCTCGATCGGCAGGATAGTTTGGACGCCTTGGAGGAAGAGCGTGACATGGCAAAAGCCCGTTCCGCATTCTATCAACAGCAGGCTCAAAGATACCAAAGCAGAGAAGTACGGGCCAAAAATTACAACATTGGCGAATTAGTTCTACGCCTGCCGGACAAGAAAAAGGACAAACTCAAGCCCAAGTGGGAAGGTCCCTTCATAATCGACCAAGTCCTAACTGGTGGAGCATACCGCCTGCGAGATGCATCGGATAACCGACTCGAGCCGAACCCATGGAACGCAGCCCGTCTACGAAGATTCTATGCCTAGCGCGCGGACTCTGTGTTCGTCTCCTTCCTCTGTCCATTTTTTATATACTTTCTGTCTTACATTTCTCTCCTTCTCCTCTCTCTCTCTTATAGCCTTTAAAGGCTCATAAAGTGACGCGCTATCCACGCTCATTAAACCTGGGGGCTTCTTTAAACAGAAGCTTATTTATACGGGCTTCATGCCCAACACATGTGTCATACTTCCACATGTACCTTTTATTCGCCATTATATGCATCGATATGACTTAAGTTTTGGCCAAGCTGGGTTGCCTGGCTCCTGTGCTTACCCGATACATTCCCGATTGTTCGGCTAGGTGGTAAAGGGAGCACCTCTGCGATTGTTACTGCCGGGTCAACCGGATGTGTACCTCAGACTGGGTGAAGCCGAAAGCTAGCGTTCTTAAGGGAATATTCGGTCGGTGAACTAAAGATGATCTTTTCTTTCACTTATTTATCTATACGCCCCTAGATGTTTTTCCTGCGTCTCTTTTCATAGAATGGACATGCACTTTAGGGCATGCCTCCCAGGGAAAGGAACCCCTAACGGAACTATTCTCCCTGGAAGATGTTTCTTACTAACCATGTAATATAACATAACTAGTTGGGCACTTGTCTGTTCAAGCACTAATGACCCCTACGCCTGGTCTCCATGCATACCCCGGTTCTTATATAACCGCGAGGGTATTCGGACACACTCCGGACCGTCAGGTCCCGAGGTTGAAGCGAAAAGGTCGGCCATGACAAACGATCTACAATCCAGCTAGAAGGCATTACACATGTGAATTAAAATTACATAGTCAATCTGACTGATTGTATTCCTCTCCAATACCATCTAACAGGCTGTCTAGTTTACAGTCCTGTTGGGAATACTTTGCGGCCAACTCTACTTGGCCGTATACTAAGCTCACAGGGATATCCTTCCCATCGGGCCCTACGGGTCCGACCTCGGCCATGTGGTTTGGGTCAGCCTTCATGTACCGCGTCTTCACCATGGCCCAGGCCTCCCTGGCGCCTTGACGGCAGGCCGACATCTTCCACAATCAGAAGCGCCGCCACGCTCCCTTCAGCTTCTCTACAAGCTCTCCAAGGCCTTCGGGCATGGAGACGGATGCCCACAAGGCCTGGGCGACGCCTTGCATCACCTGCCGAACTCGCTCGTGCAGTTGTGAGAGCTCGGGAAGAAGGTCACCCGTAGAACTGGGCATTTCCTCTGCAGGATGACCTGTCAGCATACCTACAGACATTACTCTGTTAGTCGACTTCCTCGCCGAACTCTTTTTTCAAAGTTCGTTTAAGCACTTACTATATATGCCGCGTCGAAGCCGCTGATTCTCCTTAACGGAGTCCAACAGCTGGGCACGAACGTCCTTCAGTTCAACGCCCAGCTTGGTGTTGGCATCTTGGAGATCGTTCTTCTCCCGCCTCACCTTTGTCAGCACGCTCTCACCATCCTTTAGCTGGCGTCGGAGTTGTTGCACTTCCGGATTTAATCCGGCGCCATCTGCAATTTCATTTGTCAGATTTGCACCCATGACGCACTTCACAAAATACTTATCTTTCGAAGCGTATATTACCAGAGGGGGTCTCCTTGGGCTCCCCTACCACGACTAGTGCGGCCTCAAGTTGGGCTTTGCACTCTTCCAGCTCCTGGGATAGTAGGGTATTCTTTTCTGTAAGAACCTGCATAACAAATGATCCTTAAAACAATTATCTTAACTGTTTCAAGTCTCGGGGGCTACTGGTATATATATATATATATATAATTACCAAAATTTTCTTACCCGTATGTCTTTCACATACCGCTCCGTGGCTCTGGCTAGACCATTTTGAGCGGCACGGAGGTACGCGTCTCCCAAATTGAAGGCATCCAATGCCTCTTGGGAGAAACAAGCGTCGCGAAGAACTGTCTGGCGACGCCTGTGGTTCATGGCACTCTCCACCTCGGAATTGGTGGCAGACAGCCTGTCCGCATCCTCTGTCGGAGGAGCATTCGGTGCACGCCTCGTGTTCGCCTCCACTTCCGGACCAGGCTTTGGAGCCTGGCTGGTGGAGGCGCGATTGGCAGCCTCTCCGGATATAGTCCGGCGAGGTCTCTTCATCCTGAAGAGAGCACGAGCGTTAATATGCCTCGAAGGAATAACACCTGGGAATAAGGTGGCGCGCTATACCTTTGCGCCGGTGCCTCAGTCCGGACCGCACTTCTTTTCAGCTCACGGGGCCTTGCCGCCCCTCGTTGGCTGGTTGCCGCAGGCTCGGCCTCCCGTCTCAAGGACCTCCCCTGCAAAACACGGTTGTCATACGGCAATCGAAAACACGCGAGGACATATCCCTTTTCAAAATGCTGGGACTTCGGTCTCAGTTACCTGTGAGGCTGGGAGTAGCCCTGGATAATCGGCCGTAATGGCCACCAAGGCATTGTCCTTGCTCAATTGATGAAACACTCCATCAATCAGCTCCACAGATAAATCCGGATCATCTTGAGAGGCCGGGTCGAGGGACCGTCCCGGATCCTCGGGTTGTGTTGGAGGGCTGTTTATTTCTTTAACAGCCTGGCGCAGTTCCTGCGTTGAAGTCGTTAGACCGAAAATTTAACAATGGGAATATAAAATGGATGGGCAAGTAAAAGTGTCCACTTACCCAACTTGGGGGATTGTACATAGAAAATCCACCCCGTGGGTTGACGCAGAGAAATTCCTCCTCTTCTCCCTTGTACAAAGCGGACAAGGTCTTTATTAGAGCGGCAGCCGAATCCGGCCACTTACGGCCGTAGCGGGTGGCGTCGTCCTCCCCGTTGAAGTCCCACATGGGGCGGCCTCTATACTGAAGCGGCTGCACCCCTCGCATGATGCATGCGGCCATGACCCCGATCATGGTCAGTCCGAAATGAGCTAACAATCTTATCCGGCCCATCAAGTAAATAACGTCCCTGTCACTTTCCCTTTGAGGGCTCTGTGGACGCCAGCTTAGGCGCTTCTTTAGGGGAGCACTGTCGAACTCAGGGAGGCCGATCCGGACAGGATCTGGCAGGGGGACGTCCTCTATATAAAACCATTCCGAAGGCCAGTCTTCGGACGCCTTCTTTGGGGTTCCGGATAGATATCCGGTCCTGGCGACGCGCCACACTTCGGCTCCGCCCACTTGATAAATTGACCCCTCCTTAGAGCGGGGCACAAGGCAGAATAGCCTTTTCCACAACGCGAAATGAGCCTCGTAGCCCAAGAACAGCTCACAAAGGGCTATGAAGCCCGCGATATGCAATATGGAGGCAGGCGTGACGTTGTGCAGCTGGTGGCCATAGAAATCCAGAAGCCCCCGGAGAAACGGATGAATTGAAAATCCGAGCCCTCTTATTAAGTAAGGGGCAAGGCATACCCACTCTCCTTTGGAGGGATTGGGGGCGCTCTCCGCTTGCTCTCCGCCATTATAGGTGGCAAGTCCGGCTCGAACCGGGACCATATAGGCCGGGGGGAGAAATCCCTTGGTCTGGAGCGTCACTAGCTCGCTGTGCGGGATGGAGCACCTCTTCCAATCTCCAGGCTGAGGGCTGGAAGGGCGAGAGGAGGAGCTGTGGCGGCCGGCCATGATGGAATGGACCTCTGTCGGATACGCTCTGATGAATACTCGTGGAAGGGAGAAGGTGTGGTTTGGATCTAAATCCTCGTGCCCTTAAATAGGCGGCTCATTCACGCGGCTAGGGGTGTAAATATAAAAAACACCCTCACTTTTCGTATTCGTTTGACATGTGGAAAACGGCCATTATTGGGCGTAGAATCCAAGGAGCACTACATTTACAAGAAACTGGACACTGTTCTACAGGTACACAGAATTTGGAGAAGAATCCGCCTTGCAATGCCAAAGACAATTTACGCGCTGGACTCGTCGTCATTGAAGCCTGGTTCGGGGGCTACTGAGGGAGTCCTGGATTAGGGGGTGTCCGGATAGCCGGACTATACCTTCGGCCGGACTCCTGGACTATGAAGATACAAGATTGAAGACTTCGTCCCGTGTCCGGAAGGGACTTTCCTTGGCGTGGAAGGCAAGCTTGGCGATACGGATATGTAGATCTCCTACCATTGTAACCGACTATGTGTAACCCTAGCCCTCTCCGGTGTCTATATAAACCGGAGAGTTTTAGTCCATAGGACGAACAACAATCATGCCATAGGCTAGCTTATAGGGTTTAGCCTCTCTGATCTCGTGGTAGATCTACTCTTGTACAACCCATATCATCAATATTAATCAAGCAGGACGTAGGGTTTTACCTCCATCAAGAGGGCCCGAACCTGGGTAAAACATCGTGTCCCCTGCCTCCTGTTACTAGCCGGTCTAGACGCACAGTTCGGGACCCCCTACCCGAGATCCGCCGGTTTTGACACCGACAATCATCATCATCATCATCATCATCATCACGCCGTCGTGCTGACGAAACTCTCCCTCGAAGCTCTACTGGATCATGAGTTCGCGGGACATCACCGAGCTGAACGTGTGCAGATCACGGAGGTGCCGTACCTTCGGTGCTAGATCGGTCGATCGTGAAGACGTACGACTACATCAACCGCGTTGTCATAACGCTTCTGCTTACGGTCTACGAGGGTATGTAGACGATACTCTCCGCTCTCGTTGCTATGCATCACCATGATCTTGCGTGTGTGTAGGATTTTTTTTGAAATTACTACGTTCCCCAACAAAATTTACACTAAACACAATATATATCAATAGTAGAAAGTATGAATTGTGGGATATACAGTGTAGGCCTAAATAATCTCTACAAGGAAATAGCCAACACAATATAATGTGGACAACAATATATAGTGAATGCAAGGTCAACAGACCAAAGTAAACCACAAGTAGTGGCTAGGGTTAGAGATAACCGAAGACACGGAGACGAGGATGTACCCCAATCTTCACTTCTTTGGAGGGAAGCTAGTCACCGTTAGAGAGGTGGATGTTACCACGAAGGCACACCAACACCATGAAGGCTCACCCTATTCTCCTTGAGATATCACCACGAAGGCGATTCCCAACCACTAGTGGTAGACCTTGAGGCGGCCTCCAAACCTTCACAAACTTTCTAGGGGCAAATCAAAAGTTGATTCCTCACCGGAGCACTCCTACCGCCTAGGAATCTCCAACCTCCAAGAGTAACAAGATCAAGGGGGAAGTGCTCAAGACTTGCTCAAATCACAAATTTCTTTGGTCAAAAGAGAGAGGAGGAGTGGATCTATGCTTGGGTGAAATCTCTCTCAAGAACTCTCACAAATCTCTCCGGGATCTAAGATTTGAGGTAGGAGAAAGGAGAGGGAGATTTTTTGAGATGTGGGTGAAGATATTTGTGTTGCTCAACCCCTCCATGAAGTGGTGAAGGGGTATATATAGGCTAGAAGAAAAACTAGCCATTTTTCACGTTTTTCTATAAGTGATCGGATGTCTAGGAGGCAACCAGGATGATCCGGCTAGGTCAATAGACATGTGGTGAAGCGATGCATGGATATCCAGGAACATAGCCGGATGATCCGGACAATGCCCGGATGATCCGCATAGGTAGCCGGATGATTCGGCTAGCTAGAATAAGCTACTGTGATGATTGCTCGAGTAACCCGGATGATCCGGGCAATGCCTGGATGATCCGGGTAGGTACCTAGATGATCCGGCTAGCTAGAACAGGCTTCTGTGACGAGGAGCCTGGATGATCCAGCCAGTAAGAAAACAGCAGGCGACCTAAAACTGAAATAGGCATAACTTTTACATACGGACTCTGATTTTGATGATCTTAGGCTCATTTTGAAGCTATTGAAAAACTCTAGGTCCTCACATAGATAACCACACAAGATCAAACAATTAAGGATGCTACATATGCAAAGGTTTGATCATAAGAATTTGGGGAACCCTTTTGGCTTTGGATAGGGATATGTATGTATATGACACTACTGCAGGATGCTGCTAACATGACACTATGATCAGAGACCCTTCGAGAAACTGTGTGCGATGCAATAATCACAAACGGCGGTGTATGAAAACCGTCAAAAATGTATAAATTTTTTGCAATGACGGATGCATCAAACACGGTTCAGATTTTAGTTGCGTGTGCGATGAAGGGCATACAGTTCAGTTCAATTAACTATTTGCGATGAGAAGGAACAAAAGAAACGGGCATCAAGATGAAGGCGTGTGTGATACATAGCATACGATTCACTCAGATGAACTATTTGTGATTAGGCAACACAAAAGAAATAGGCAGCCAGATGAAGGTGTGTGTGATATACAACATATGGTTCACTCGGATGAACTATTTGTGATTAGGCAACACAAAAGAAACGCTCAGCCAGATTAAGGTGTGTGCGATATACACATGCGGTTCACTCAGCCCTTGTCGTCAGTGTGTGACCTCTGTGGCAACCGTTCACTCCCCAGGCGCCTCTTCGTGTACCATGGCAACCGTCCACCGTCTCTTCGCCTTTCCCTCTTGTTTTGGAACTGCTGTCGCACGCTAGCTCTTCCTCCCTCCTCCATTTTCCTCCACCCTTCCTTCTGCCATTGTTTGATCATCTTCTCCATGGAGGGAACAGGCCGGAAACGACCCCGTTATTCTTGCCCCGATCTGAATGATGACGTGGTGGAGGAACTCATTGATCGGTGCAACATCATCACCTCGGCTAGCATGGAAGGTTCGTTCAAGACCATTCTCAACTCAACTAATAACATCATTACAAGGAACCCAAGGGTCCAGGAGTGGTTTGATCTCCCCTATCTTCTTCGCCGTGACCCTGCTGACTGGCGCGGGGATGAAGGAAGCCTCGCCTTGTGTAAGTTGATGCCGCTTGATAATGATATGTATGATGTTAAGATGCCATCGCTTGAGGGCAAGGCTTGGGCAGGCGCAAATGGATATTGGGTTGTTTATATTGGGTACAACTGCGAGTGGGAACTTGTGAATGTGTACACTCGTCATCGGGTTCCACTTCCAAAAATCTCAGACGACTGCCTAGAGGTTGAGTACACCGGTATTCTACGTGAGTTCAAATACGATCATGCTGACTGTCGTCTACGGAAGATAGCAATTTGTTGAGTTCGCAACCGCTCTTGGGATTACATGAATTATGAAGTTGTTGCTATCTTCTACAAGCTTGTTGCCGTCCTTACTTCCACACCTCGATGGATATTGCTCAAAAATCAATTTCTGTACGCAGATGAGTACTATGATGCAATTTAATATGAGGGTCTTCTGTTTGCTGCCACCACTTATGGCACTGTTTTTGCATGGAATCCTGATACTTTCAGTACATTTGTCTTCCACCGTAATTATAATTGTTTCATCCACATGCATGCGGGTTAGCTAGTTTCCCTTTACTAATTAACCTTCTTGTGTTTCCAAAGGTCCTGTGAACATTCCACCACCTATACTTGAAAATTTTTATAACCAAGTGGGAGATGACAATGCTGATGATCACGAGCATGAGGACGAGTAGGACCCATATACTCAGTGGCACCTGTCAACTTATTCTGATGGATCACCTCTTCTTGTCTGTATACATGGCACTGCTGATGTTAGTAAGGAAGTAGGTGTTGTCTCGCATGGTCGCACTCTCCAGACCTATTCCAACATCCGTTGCAGGGTATTCGGGATGGATACCAGTGTACTAGCGCCAACACCTTCTCCCTGGTTCAGTATTGAAAGTCTTGGAGGAAACTCGCTCGTCCTTGGACAACACTATCCAATGATGGTGGAAGGCGATCCAGCTGTTGTTGACACAACGTTACTACCATTTATGAGAAGCAACTGTGTCTATACCTCGGACATTACTATGCTTCCCTACCTTCCCAATATGGGTCATGACATAGGCCGCTTCAGCCTCGATGATCAGTCCTGCATTGGTCTCGAGATTGACAGTAGCTAGCCCTTCCTAGAGAATCACTTCTGGTTCAAAGCAAGCGTTTCCAACACCGACGAGTGGTTGAGCTGAAGTTCATTTCATCGCTTTGTTATTTGTTGTGTGATAAAAACTTTACTAGAATGTTTTGTTGGAAATGATCTATAATCCAACGTGTATCCTCGTTGTCGTTGTGGGTTGATGACTTGTTGTATGTAATCAATGGTACATTTGCATATGCGTCCATCAACTCACGCCTGCTAGTGGTGTCCATATGAACAGTGCTAGTGATTTTAGTTGCAAAAATTAGATAGTGCTAGTGATTTGTAGCTGCATATTTTGACAAATCATAGTGTTACAAGGTTGACCAATGGCAATGTTACTAGATAAGCAAATGTCAATCTTTCTAGTTTGACAAATGGCAACATACCCAAAATGACAGATATGCAAATCTTACCCAATTGTTTGTACGTGCTTGCACATGGGTCATGCAAAACAACCGTTTGCGTTGAAGGGGTGCAGAAATCCTGCTCGGCACATTTTCCATTGGCTTCCTGGGGAAGCTGTCAGTTTGCATATGGGTGCTCTAACTAAAACGTTTGCGATGAGTGTTTTATATTTAAAAACCATTGATGTTTTTTTCAAAAGAAAATCATTTGATAAGTCTGTACATTAAGGAGAAAAACGCAAGTTCGTTCAAACATATCTTTCATTCAGTCACACTATGAATTTATATTCATATGATCAAGAATTCGAGATACAGTATTAAACCCCCAAAAAACTATTTCCGGTGGCGGAGGCAGCGTGCCATGCCGTCGTTGTCGCTATCGTCCTCCCAGATGCCATTGTTGAAGTCTTCAAGGCAGCACAAAATGTTCTTCACTTGTAAATCAAACATCATGTCGTCACGTGATCGACGGGCAGGGCGCGAGAGGACGGCAACTGGCGCCGCTAAGAGGTAGTAGTCGACGGTAGCATCCCATGCCGCTGAGGGGGGCGCGTGCACGAGCACGAGCATGGGCGTGGAGGGTGCAGCCAAACGCACGGGGACCAGCACCGCGATGGGTGGAGGGGTGCACACGGGCAGGGGCACGGGCATGGTGGGTGCAGCCAAACGCACGGGGGCCGGCACCACGGTGTGTGGAGGGGCGCCCATGGGCACGGGCACGGCCGCTGGCATGTACACGAGCTCGCGCGGGTCCACGGAGACCTCGCTGACGCCCGCGGCTTCCAGCTCTGCGATAGTGCTCGGCGACCAGCCCATCAATGCTATGGGGATGGTCGGTAGCGCGGGCGCGGGGATGGGAGCTGGGACGGGAGCGGGGGCAGCAACCATCGTGGCCAGCTCATTCTGGGCCATGTCCATGAGGCCCCATTCCTCCTTATTTTCTATCTCCTCCAGCTCGGAGTCGACTTCACCAAACTTGAAGACTAGTGGCAGATGATCATTCTGCGCCTAGGCGTTGGTGAAGGTCAGCGGGAGGGAGGGGAATGGGAGGCGAACAGTAAGGCCGACCGTATTAAACAACGGCTCGGGCGCCATTAATGGAGAGGAAGGCAGGCGGCCATGGAAGTCAAAGGGCCCCCTTTCCCAGTGAGCATGCGCAGCGTACATCTCGCACGCTTCCCGGTGAGCCCGTGCATTGGAGGACAGCTTGCACGCCTCTCGGCCAGCTGATACGTCTCCAACATATCTATAATTTTTTATTGCTCCATGCTATATTATCTACTGTTTTGGACATTATTGGGCTTTATTATCCACTTTTATATTATTTTTGGGACTAACCTATTAACCGGAGGCCCAGCCCAGAATTGCTGTTTTTTGCCTGTTTTAGGGTTTCGAAGAAAAGGAATATCAAATGGAGTCCAAACGGAATGAAACCTTCAGGAACGTGATTTTTTCATTGAATACAACTCAGGAGACTTGGACCCTATGTCAAGCCAACTAACAGGAGGTCACGAGGTAGGGGGGTGCGCCTGCGCCCCCACCCCCCCCCAGGCGCGCCCCACCCTCGTGGGCCCCCTGTTGCTCCACCAACGTACTTCTTCCTCCTATATATACCTACGTACACCCAAACGATCAGACACGGAGCCAAAAACCTAATTCCACCGCCGCAACTTTCTGTATCCACGAGATCCCATCTTGGGGCCTGTTCCGGAGCTCCGCCGGAAGGGGAATTGATCACGGAGGGCTTCTACATCATCATCCAAGCCTCTCCGATGAAGTGTGAGTAGTTTACTTCAAACCTACGGGTCCATAGTTAGTAGCTAGATGGCTTGTTCTCTCTTTTTGGATCTCAATACAATGTTCTCCCCGTCTCTCGTGGAGATCTATTCGATGTAATCTTCTTTTTGCGGTGTGTTTGTTGAGACCGATGAATTGTGGGTTTATGATCCAGTCTATCTATGAATAATATTTGAATCTTCTCTGAATTCTTTTATGTATGATTGGTTATCTTTGCAAGTCTCTTCGAATTATCAGTTTGGTTTGGCCTACTAGATTGGTTGTTCTTGCCATGGGAGAAGTGCTTAGCTTTGGGTTCGATCTTGCGGTGTCCTTTTCCAGTGACAGAAGGGGCAGCAAGGCACGTATTGTATTGTTGCCATCGAGGATAAAAAGATGGGGTTTACATCATATTGCATGAGTTTATCCCTCTACATCATGTCATCTTGCTTAAGGCGTTACTCTGTTCTGATGAACTTAATACTCTAGATGCATGCTGGATAGCGGTCGATGTGTGGAGTAATAGTAGTAGATGCAGAATCGTTTCGGTCTACTTGTCTTGGACGTGATGCCTATATACATGATCATACCTAGATATTCTCATAATTATGCTCAATTCTGTCAATTTCTCAACAGTAATTTGTTCACCCACCGTAGAATACTTATGCTCTTGAGAGAAGCCACTAGTGAAACCTATGGCCCCCGGGTCTCTTTCTCATTATATCAATCTCCATCACTTTATTATTGCTTTGCTTTTACTTTGCCTTTACTTTTCACTTTGCATCTCTATACCAAAAATACCAAAAATATTATTTATCATCTCTATTAGATCCCACTTTCGTAAGTGATCGTGAAGGGATTGACAACCCCTAAGCGCGTTGATTGCATTGAGCTATTGTTTTTGTGTAGGTACAAGGGACTTGAGCGTAGCCTCCTACTGGATTGATACCTTGGTTCTCAAAAACTGAGGGAAATACTTACGCTACTTTGCTGCATCATCCTCTCCTCTTCGGGGAAATCCAACGCAGTGCTCAGGAGGTAGCACCAGCCTGCGCACCGGACTGTGCTCGCACACCTCCCATTCAGTCAAGGTCAAGCAGTTGTCCGCATTGCACCTCCTACAGCCATTAAAACCAAGACATGTGGCATCACATGAATGGTTAATAGAATGCACACAGTTTGAATTATACAAACATTTGAGATATTAAAGTGGCAGCTATTTTTTCAAAATGCCTTTGTTGGCTGTCATTATTCGAGTGCGCCTTCTCCCAAAATGGACACGAAAAATGCCACAACATGTCGGGTGCCATTCCATGATAGCATGCCAAGTTTCATGAATTTCAGACGAGTTTTGGATTTACTAGAATTTCAAAACCAGGCATCTCAATGTTTTGCCGGCAATCAACAGTGCCCTGGTATTTGAATTCATTCCCATTTCTTGCATGGGACCTAAGCATGCACCCAAGGACACATATTTGATTTTTCAACCAATTTATATGCACTGGAGCATGTGCATGTAGTTCAAATTTGAATTGTGCACATAAATGCATTGAAAACTCAGTTAATGCATAAAAATGTCCAAACGAACCCCGAAAAATCCGAAAATTGACACATCACTCCTGTTGTTCTATGTTGACACGAGATTTTTTTAAAGCAATAAGAGGCAATGGATATCGTTTCGTCCCCAAAGGTGGGATGTTCCCTACTGAAACCATCATGCTTGTTGTGAGAAACTCTGGTTTGTGAGAAGCATATACCCGAACCTGCCCCAAATGGGACAAATGTTTTAACATGGCATGTTGATGCCGCTCCATGATAGCATACCAAGTTTCATGAATTTCAGACGAGTTTTGGATTTACTAAATTTAAAAACCAGGCATCTCAACGTTTTGCCGGCAATCAACAGTGCCCTGGTGTTTGAATTTCATTCCCATATCTTGCATGGGAAATTCACCCAAGGACACAGATTAGATTTTTCAACCAACCTTAGTGCATTGGAGCATGTGCTTGCAGTTCAAATTTGAATTATGGACATAAAATGCCTAGAAAACCCAGTTAATGCCTAAAAATGTCCAAACGAACCCCGAAAAATCACAAAAATTGACACAACACTCCTGTTGTTCTATGTTGACACTAGAAATTTTTTGAAAGCAATAAGAGGCAATGGATATCATTTCGTCCCCAAAGGTGGGATGTTCCCTATCGAAACCATCATGCTTGTTGTGAGAAGCTCTGGTTTGTGAGAAGCTTATACCTGAACCTGCCCCAAATGGGACAAAAATTTTACCACGGCATGTTGATGCCGCTCCATGACAGCATGCCAAGTTTCATGAATTTCAGACGAGTTTTGGATTTACTAGAATTTAAAAACCAGGCATCTCAATGTTTTGCCGCCAATCAACAGTGCCCTGGTGTTTGAATTTCATTCCATCTCTTGCATGGGACCTAGAAATTCACCCAAGGACACACATGTGATTTTTCAACGAACTTTACTGCATTGGAGCATGTGCTTGTAGTTCACATTTGAATTGTGCAGATAAAATGCCTAGAAAACCCAGTTAATGTATAAAAAATGGCCAAACGAACCCCGAAAAATTCCAAGATTAAACACAACACTCATGTTGTTCTATGTTGAGACTAGAAATTTTTTGAAAGCAATAAGAGGCAATGGATATCGTCCCGTCCCCAAAGGTGGTACGTTCCCTATCGAAACCATCATGCTTGTTGTGAGAAGCTCTGGTTTGTTAGAAGCTTATACCCAAGCCTACCCCAAATGGGACAAAATTTTCACCACGGCATGTTGATGCCACTACATGATTGCATGCCAAGTTTCATGATTTTCAGACGAGTTTTGGATTTACTAGAATTTAAAAACCAGGTATCTCAATGTTTTGCCCGCAATCAACAATGCCCTGGTGTTTGAAATTCATTCCCATCTCTTGCATGGGACCTAGAAATTCACCCAAGGACACACATGTGATTTTTCAAGCAACTTTGGTGCATTGGAGCATGTGCTTGTAGTTCAAATTTGAATTATTCACATAAAATGCCTAGAAAACCCAGTTAATGTATAAGAAAGGCCAAATGAACCCCGAAAAATTCCAAGATTAAACACAACACTCCTGTTGTTCTAGGTTGACACTAGAAATTTTTTGGAAGCAATAAGAGGCAACGGATATCGTCTCACCCACAAAGGTGGTACGTTCCCTATCAAAACCATCATGCTTGTTGTGAGAAGCTTATACCCGAACCTGCCCCAAATGGGACAAATTTTTTACCACGGCATGTTGATGCCGCTCCATGATAGCATGCCAAGTTTCATGAATTTCAGACGAGTTTTGGATTTACTAGAATTTAAAAACCAGACATCTCAACGTTTTGCCGCCAATCAACAGTGCCCTGGTGTTTTAATTTCATTCCATCTCTTGCATGGGACCTAGAAATTCACTCAAGGACACACATGTGATTTTTCAACCAACTTTACTGCATTGGAGAATGAGCTTGTAGTTCACATTTGAATTGTGCACATAAAATGCCTAGAAAACCCAGTTAATGTATAAAAAGGCTAAACGAACCCCGAAAAATTCCAAGATTAAACACAGCACTCCTGTTGTTCTATGTTGACACTAGAAATTTTTTGAAAGCAATAAGAGGCAATGTATACCGTCCCGTCCCCAAAGGTGGTACGTTCCCAATCGAAACCATCATGCTTGTTGTGAGAAGCTCTGGTTTGTTAGAAGCTTATACCCAAACCTACCCCAAATGGGACAAAATTTTCACCACGGCATGTTGATGCCACTCCATGATTGCATGCCAAGTTTCATGAATTTCAGACGAGTTTTGGACTTACTAGAATTTAAAAACCAGGTATCTCAATGTTTTGCCCGCAATCAACAATGCCCTGGTGTTTGAAATTCATTCCCATCTCTTGCATGGGACCTAGAAATTCACCCAAGGACACACATGTGATTTTTCAACCAACTTTGGTGCATTGGAGCATGTGCTTGTAGTTCAAATTTATATGCACATAAAATGCCTAGAAAACCCAGTTAATGTATAAGAAAGGCCAAACGAACCCCGAAAAATTCCAAGATTAAACACAACACTCCTGTTGTTCTATGTTAACACTAGAAATTTTTTCGAAGCAATAAGAGGCAACGTATATCGTCTCGTCCCCAAAGGTGGTACGTTCCCTATCGAAACCATCATGCTTTTTGTGAGAAGCTCTGGTTTGTGAGACGCTTATACCTGAACCTGCACCAAATGGGACAAATTTTTTTACCACAGCATGTTGATGCCGCTCCATGATAGCATGCCAAGTTTCATGAATTTCAGACGAGTTTTGGATTTACTAGAATTTAAAAACCAGTCATCTCAACGTTTTGCCGCCAATCAACAGTGCCCTGGTGTTTGAATTTCATTCCATCTCTTGCATGGGACCTAGAAATTCACTCAAGGACACACATGTGATTTTCAACCAACTTTACTACATTGCAGCATGTGCTTGTAGTTCACATTTGAATTGTGCACATAAAATTCCTAGAAAACCCAGTCAATGTATTAAAAGGCCAAACGAACCCCGAAAAATTCCAAGATTAAACACAACACTCCTGTTGTTCTATGTTGACACTAGAAATTTTTTGAAAGCAATAAGAGGCAATGGATATCATCCCATCCCCAAAGGTGGTACGTTCCCTATCGAAACCATCATGCTTGTTGTGAGAAGCTCTGGTTTGTTAGAAGCTTATACCCAAGCCTACCCCAAATGGGACAAAATTTTCACCACGGCATGTTGATGCCACTCCATGATTGCATGCCAAGTTTCATGAATTTCAGACGAGTTTTGGATTTACTAGAATTTAAAAACCAGGTATCTCAATGTTTTACCCGCAATCAACAATGCCCTGGTATTTAAAATTCATTCCCATATCTTGCATGAGACCTAGAAATTCACCCAAGGACACACATGTGATTTTTCAACCAACTTTGGTGCATTGGAGCATGCGCTTGTAGTTCAAATTTGAATTATGCACATAAAATGCCTAGAAAACCCAGTTAATGTATAAGAAAGGCCAAACGAACCACGCAAAATTCCAAGATTGAACACAACACTCATGTTGTTCTATGTTGACACTAGAAATTTTTTGGAAGCAACAATAGGCAACGGATATCGTCTCGTCCCCAAAGGTGGTACGTTCCCTATCGAAACCATCATGCTTGTTGTGAGAAGCTTATACCCGAACCTGCCCCAAATGGGACAATTTTTTTACCACGGCATGTTGATGCCGCTCCATGATAGCATTGCCAAGTTTCATGAATTTCAGACGACTTTTGGATTTAGTAGAATTTAAAAACCAGGCATCTCAATGTTTTGCCATTAATCAACAGTGCCCTGGTGTTTGAATTTCATTCCATCTCTTGCATGGGATCTAGAAATTCACCCAAGGACACACATGTGAGTTTTCAACCAACTTCACTGCATTGGAGCATGTGCTTGTAGTTCACATTTGAATTGTGCACATAAAATGCCTAGAAAACCCAGTTAATGTATAAAAAAGGCCAAACGAACCCCAAAAATTCCAAGATTAAACACAACACTCCTGTTGTTCTATGTTGACACTAGAAATTTTTGAAAGCAATAAGAGGCAACGGATATCGTCCCGTCCCCAAAGGTGGTACGTTCCCTATCGAAACCATCATGCTTGTTGTGAGAAGCTCTGGTTTGTTAGAAGCTTATACCCAAACCTACCCCAAATGGGACAAAATTTTCACCACGGCATGTTGATGCCACTCCATGATTGCATGCCAAGTTTCATGAATTTCAGACGAGTTTTGGATTTACTAGAATTTAAAAACCAGGTATCTCAATGTTTTGCCCGCAATCAACAGTGCCCTGGTGTTTGAAATTCATTCCCATCTCTTGCATGGGACCTAGAAATTCACCCAAGGATACACATGTGATTTTTCAACCAACTTTGGTGCATTGGAGCATGTGCTTGTAGTTCAAATTTGAATTATGCACATAAAATGCCTAGAAAACCCAGTTAATGTATAAGAAAGGCCAAACGAACCCCGAAAAATTCCAAGATTAAACACAACACTCATGTTGTTCTATGTTGACACTAGAAATCTTTTGGAAGCAATAAGAGGCAATGGATATCGTCTCGTCCCCAAATGTGGTACTTCCCTATCGAAACCATCATGCTTTTTGTGAGAAGCTCTGGTTTGTGAGAAGCTTATACCCAAACCTGCCCCAAATGGAACAAAATTTTCACCATGGCATGTTGATGCCGCTCCATGATAGCATGCCAAGTGTCATGAATTTCAAACGAGTTTTGGATTTACTAGAATTTAAAACCATGTATCTCAATGTTTTGCCGGCAATCAACAGTGCCTTGGTGTTTGAAATTCATTCCCATCTCTTGCATGGGACCTAGAAATTCACCCAAGGACACACATGCGATTTTTCAACCAACTTTAGTGCATTGGAGCATGTGCTTGTAGTTCAAATTTGAATTATGCACATAAAATGCCTAGAAAACCCAGTTAATGTATAAAAAAGGCCAAACGAACCCCGGAAAATTCATTTCCATTTCTTGCATGGGACCTAAGCATGCCCTGAAGGACACAAATTTGATTTTTCAACCAATTTGTATCCACCGGAGCATGTGCATGTAGTTTAATTTTGAATTGTGCACTTGAAATGGCTAGAAAACCAGTTTTATGTATAAAATGTCCAAACGAACCCTGAAGAATTCCAATTCTTTTACCACACACATATGGTTTCATGTTCACTGCAGATAAAAAGGTCTAGCAATTCAAATAGCGTCCATTGCCGCTGTGACCCCATTTTGTAATTCAAATCAAGTAGACCCCACACAGTTTATTATCACCAACCATGTGAGATGTAGTACAAAATATCTTGGAGCATCGTCGGTGTATAGTACGCATATGGCTTACGCGAGAAGGTGCATCGACTATAGTCTGCAACCGGTGTGTCAAGCACACTAGCTCGCTCCCCAAAAACTCCCGCCTCTGCATCCCTCGCAATCTCAAAAATATCTACCGCCTGGAAGGTTTTAATGTTTGATAGCACATGATTAGTATATGCAGACCGTGTGCGATGTCTGTTACTCCCGCTCTACTTCAGTCCCTTGATTTAAATTTTCAGTAGCCCCGGCATTTTACTCCCTCCTCTGCATCCCTCACAATCTCAAAAATATCTGCTTGCCCTTGATCCAAATTTTCAGTAGCCCCGCCTTGTTACTCCCGCCTAGTAAAATTTTCAGTTGCCGCAGTATTTCCTCAAACACAACCTCCACTCACACAGACACACACAACCCTCGAAACCATTGGTAGGTCGCCGCCATCGCCGGTGCCTCCATCCTCAACCTCTTCCTGTGTGCCGGGGAGCTCGAGGAGCCAATGGCCAAAAAGACGTTTATCGCGGCCTTTTCACCCGACGCCGACGAGGTGGCCGTCGAGGTGTCCCTGTCGTCCTCCACGGTCCCGATCCGTTGTCATCGGTCCCCCGATCTGCCCGCCGCTGCGCCCCTACACCGGTTTGAGGACTTCCCCGTCCTCCCTCGGACCCGGCAGCCGACGAAGTCCTACCTCGGGGTCCGGCAACGGTGGTGGGGGACGTGGATCCCTGAGATTACAGATCAAGAGACCCACACCACCAGTGGCTTGGTAGTTTCCACACAGCCGAGCTCACGGCCATGGAGTACGACCGCTGGCAGGTCCGCTACCACGACGCAGTGGCTAGGCTCAATTTCCCCTTCGACACATGTCCGGTCTACCTCGTTCCGTCGAAGCCAGGGGTGGTGAGCTCGTCTATGGCGCAGGAGGACCGCGAGGCGTGGGAGCGCCTCGAGGCCAAGGCCGTTGATGATGCCTACATGCAAGAGCTCTGCCAGCAGCACCCGGAGCTCGTGAAGGCGGAGCGGGCGATCTTTGCTAGTGCGGAGGGCAGCAAGGTTATCGTGCTCTCCTCTGATGACGAGGTCGAAGGCGGCGAGGACGATGACGCGGAGGGCGTCAAGGTTATCATGCTCTCCTCTGATGACGAGGTCGAAGGCGGCGGTGACGGCATCGCGAAGGGCATCGAGGTGGGCCCCGAGGACGAGGAGATCGACGTCGACGAGTGGAGGAGTGCCTTCCACAATGACCCTGACCACGGTACTGGCCCGGACCCGGCTCGCGGCACACCGTACATGACGAGGAAGGATTGGCTCGACCTCTACTTCGACCAAAAGTAGTTTATCTTAGTTTAAATTTATGTTTTATGTTAGGTTATGCAAAACTGTCTATGTTTATGTTTGAATGCATGCATGCTACTTTCGGTTGAACCTACTTTGAACTTGATCAAATTGAAGTTTACAACCTTAAGTTTAGGGGATCGACTAGAAAAGGCCAAAAATTGCTGGAGTATATATATATCCACTAAGGGTTTTAGTCCTTTAACTTTTTAAGGATCGCCTAGAGATGTCCTTATGACTTGTTTATCTCAGTTCTTCACAATGTGATGCTCTATATGTGCAACTATTTGCCGTGCAGTTCAATTTCATCAATAACAGTTTCAACAATACCACTATGAATTATGATATTTGGTTGCTGTTAAGGATATTATAGTTAACATGCCTTTTCATTTTTCAATTGTTGTTTAGCAACATGCATTGTACTGAATGACTAAATATGCAATCCCAGGCTACGTAGCAACAAGGAAGAGTGTTACCTTAATGTTCTAATGATGTCTAGATATACATGTAATAAAATCTTATATAATGGGATGGATGGAGTGTTGTACTACATCATTTTTCAATTGTTTTTAGCTTCTAATATTAACTTGGTGCTTTTAGGTACATATATCATTGCCAAAGATCCACACTTTGACCCTTTCTGCATATGGGGCAATGAGATATTCATGAACCAGCATCAAGTGAGGAAACTGATAACGACTGTTATTAAAATGGGTTAAAAGATGTCAATCGAACTATTTGTTTACACTTTATGCAAGACACCAGTGAACTGCAGGATGGTAAGTAAGAACCCTGTAGCCTTATTTTTATTGCTCGTAATGAGTTGTGTTAGATGACAATATCTGAAGCTTTTTTCTTTTGCAGTGGATCCTGAAGCAGTTTACTCAAGATTACCTCTCAAACTACATGATTGGCGGTCGACCATCACATGGGGTTGGACTAGAGTCCTGCATGCATTTTGCATCCAGGAGAGCACAATGGGGCCATTCCGCTTCACCTTGTTCAGCAACTAGAATGTTTGTCGCCTCTTTCTTTACCATCTGTAATAGTACAAGTATAGAACCCTGGTACATCATTCTTTATTTGGTGCTTATGTAATTCTTAAACATATTTACCTGTGAATCGAATAATGCATTGGTTGTTTGAACCTGATGGATATGAATAAAGCTATAGCCTACTTTGAAGTTTAAATTAGGTACAATTTTAAATAGCAACAATTAAATTAGGGCGAAATTATGTTGTGCAAGTCATTACGGCACACACGGTTGGTAAAACACAAACGTTTGCGATATACACCATAATCCGAGACGGTTCACAGAGAGGAAACATGTGCAAGCATGCACACAGTTGCCGTTTGCAAAGACTGTGTGATGTCAGACACTATCACATACGGTGCGGGAAAACTAAATGTGTGTGATTGTCTACCTATCGTACACGGTTTATAATCATGAACTGTTTGTGATGTGCCAGGCATCGTAAAACTCCTGTGCCTAGAATCTACCTGGAAAACTCCCGTGCCTGAAATCTGCCTGGTTTTAGGTAGAACCACAAAACTCTGACTGCGATGGCAATGCGAGCATAGACGAGTAGCAAGGATGAAGCGTTTGGGATATTCGAGATATAGGAAACGGTTATATAGGGACAACTGTATGCATCAAGGCTCCCTATCCCCGATGGTTTCTGGGTCATGTGGGAAGGACCCCCCTATCACTCACACTCACTTGGCGACGGTTCCAAATGCCTTCGCGGAAAGGGGTTAAAAACCGTTTGTTTAGGACTGACACGCACCAGTGTGATAGGAGTGGAATTGTGTGTAGAAGACGTTTATTTGAGCAAGTCCATCACAAAACCCTTTGATCCCCTCTTAATAGTATGGGATCCTTATAACTCAATAATTATAAAAGAACTATACTAAATAGCTTGTGAGAATCCATTCTTGAGTGTATATGTTTCTTCGGTGGTCATCAATCCACAACACTAACGCCAAAGGAACTAATACCTTTGAATCGAGCCTTTCACTTGAGCTTGATGTTGATGATTCTTCATGGCTCAAATTTAAGTCAAGACATTGGTGAAGTCTTCAAATGGCTCCCCCATAAGCCATGTGGGGAGCATTGCATTGTATTCATCTTCATACGTTCATGATATGATCATCCACAAGCTTCAAGCATGTAATCCTTTGGGGTGGCTATCTTGAACTTGCCCTTGTCAACCATGAACATCAACACTTGATGTCATCCTCTCATGGACACTTGAAATCTTTATCTTGATGTAAGTCCATGAGAATCACCTAACCGACATAGCTATAGGAAACACATTAGTACACAAAGCGCAATTGACAAATTCTTACCATACCACAAGATCTTATGTGGCACATGATTTGCGCTTGTGTGTCGACCATCTTTGAGTTCAATCTTCGATCTTCATCTTGGTCAACATTTATATTTGCTTCATGATTAATCTTGATGTCTTGAAGGCCCTATTGATCTCTTCATTATGCTTCATTGCTTGAAGACATGATCACCAATGTCTCAATTCACCATGACCATATCAAGTTTCTCCGTGAATATCATATTGGACATTGTTTGCTCGTTTTCATGCTCCAACATAGTATCTTGAGAGGCACACTGAATTCTTCACTTGAATTACATGCTTCAAGACATAATCATCCATGACTCAACATATGAGCTCATCATGATCCCATGTTCAAGCATATGTAGAGTTCTTCTCTTTAATCATTCTCTCTAGACCTTGATCCATCATGGTTCAATCCATAATCCTAAGCATGAGAACCTATGAGATCCTTAATGAACTCAATATATATCACATCATGTTTGTCACACGGAATTCATCTTGATTATATTTGATTCAATCATTAAGCTCAATCTTGATGCACAACTATATGTATATGGCATCCATTCCGAATCCATTTGATCTCCTTCTTGCATCACCATGGAACAAACATCCTTCAATTCATCCGATATTATTCATGTATTGCAAATGGAACTTCCCTTCAAATGTATAACTCAATGAAAACATTATTCCATTAGGATTGTTATCAAATACCAAAACCACACATGGGGACAACATGCACTTTCAATCTCCCCCATTTTGGTAGTTGATGACAATCTCAACAAGAGGGTTTATATATTAAATTTTAAAACAAGTATGCAATTTATCCAAGGATAAATTGTACACTTGTGGTGGTTTTGACACCATCAAGTGTCACGAAGATACTTGATATTATCTAAACCGGTTGTGCTAGTATCAAACAATACACAAGCATTTGATGTTAGCACACCCACAATATATATAGAGCAAACTCCCCCACAATATATGCATGTGTGAATGAACTTTGAATGCCATTGCATATATGGGTTGTGTCAGGACCCCGATCCTAAGTCACACCGATCTAGCACGTAACACATCATATCACTTTCCGGCCTCATGCACGGTATCCCAACGGGTGCCACCTTACCTGGCCCGGGACCGTTTGCGCCTTTTGGCTCACGAATATGATAGTGTTGCTAGCATCCATATGACAGAGAACCCGGGCCGACACGACTAGTCGTAAACCCAAGGTGGCACAAACCTACAGGGTCAGGCATACATGACCCAACAATGCACGTGTCGGTCAGTCATGAGTGAAACCGGGCCGTAGCAAGCTAGCAGGACTCCGGTAAGCACCGCATGACATTTCCCCATAGGGATAGACACAGGAGCAAAGAAGGACACATGCCGATCATCCCATGTGTTCCAGAGCAGTAGCAAGCTACCATGGCTCGGTGGAAGCACTAGGAGACATTTCCCCATAAGAGAGGCTACCAAGGATAAACAACTAGGTGTCGAATCCCACACATAGCAATACACGTTACACGTACGCATAACATGCAAGTATGTGTTGTACAACATGGCATCACAACATAACTCAACAACTCATATAGATAAAGGCCCAGAAGAGCCACATAGCATTTATTACAAACATGGGTCACATGACCCAACATATAGAGCATACAAACAACGAAAGCAAAACATGTCTAAGTACAGACAACTACAAATGGAAAAGGCTAAGAATCCTGACTATCCACAAGACCCACCCAAGGGTACAAGATCGTTGAGGTAACAAGCTAAATGCTGGAGTCCACGCGGAACTACTAGTGAGACTGAAGTCTCTCTGCAAAAACATAAATTAAGCAAATGTGAGTACAAATGTACCCAGCAAGACTTACATCAGAACTAACTACTCATGCATCGGTATCAACAAAGGGGGTGGTGGAGTTTAACTATAGCAAGCCAGCTTTGACTCAGTGGCTATCCTGTACTACAGCTGCTGGTAACTCTTTTGAGGTGGCGCACACGAGTCCACATATTCACCATATCAATACACCACTACGGACCCGCTCCCGTCTCCCTACAAGAAGGCCATCCATAGCAATCACGCTTATCTTGAGCATTTTAGAGTATCCACTTTCACTTGTCTATGAACTGCATTAGCAACCTAGTAGTCCATTACCACGGACGCGTGAAAGTGCAACTATCCCTAGGTGGTTTTGGTAATTCCTAACAACATATAGCTCATTGAGCTAATGCTACTTAAAGATTAATATCTCAGGAAAGCTCAATGATTGGCATGGCATGGATGAGAAAAGTGGACCCCTCAAAATGCTAAGGACAAAGGATTGGCTCAAGCTCAAAGCTCAAGACTCTACATTTTCTATTTTAGTGATCCAAGATCACATTGACTCTATAGGACAAGCCAATACTATCAAGGAGGGATGAGGTGTTGCTTAATGAGGCTCTTGCTCAAAATGCTTAGTGATATGCTCCAAAACCCTTAACTACTTTCTCACACCCACATATGACCTAAACCAAAAGTCAAACTCAGCCCCACCGATTCTTTCTATCCGGCGCCACCGAGTTTCAAATGTCATAGCCACTACCACAAACCCTAGGCAAATCGGTCTCATCGATAGGGATCTCGGTCTCACCGAGATGAGATTGTAATCTCTCTATTTCCCTTCATAACATTTCGGTCTCACCGAGATGAGCGATCGGTCCCATCGAGATTGCAATGTAAACTCTCTGTTTTCCCTTCGTAACGTTTTGGTCTCACCGAAATGAGCGATCGGTCCCACCGAGTTTACCTGACCAACTCTCTGGTTAGCTTATTACCAAAATCGGTCTCACCGAGTTTGTGTAATCGGTCTCACCGAGATTACGTTATGCCCTAACCCTAATCATATTGGTCCTACCGAGTTGCATGTTGGTCCCACCGAAAACCCTAACGGTCACTAGCTTTGCTGAATCGGTCCGACCGAGTTTAATCATTTGGTCCCACCGAGTTTGGAAAGTTATGTGTAACGGTTAGATTTTGTGTGGAGGCTATATATACCCCTCCACCTCCTCTTCATTCATGGAGAGAGCCATCAGAACAAACCTACACTTCCAACCTATATTTTCTGAGAGAGAACCACCTACACTTGTGTTGAGACCAAGATATTCCATTCCTACCATATGAATCTTGATCTCTAGCCTTCCCCAAGTTGCTTTCCACTCAAATCTTCTTTCCACCAAATCCATATCCTGTGAGAGAGAGTTGAGTGTTGGGGAGACTATCATTTGAAGCACAAGAGCAATGAGTTCATCATCAACACACCATTTGTTACTTCTTGGAGAGTGGTGTCTCCTAGATTGGCTAGGTGTCACTTGGGAGCCTCCGACAAGATTGTGGAGTTGAACCAAGGAGTTTGTAAGGGCAAGGAGATCGCCTACTTCATGAAGATACCGCTAGTGAGGCAAGTCCTTGGTGGGCGATGGCCATGGTGGGATAGACAAGGTTGCTTCTTCATGGACCCTTCGTGGGTGGAGCCCTCCGTGGACTCACGCAACTGTTACCCTTCGTGGGTTGAAGTCTCCATCAACGTGGATGTACGATAGCACCACCTATCAGAACCACGACAAAAACATCCATGTCTCCAATTGCGTTTGAATCCTCCAAACCCTTCCCTTTACATTCTTGCAAGTTACATGCTTTACTTTCCACTGCTCATATACTATTTGCATGATTGCTTGAATTGTGTTAAGATTGCTTGACTTGTTCAAAGTTGCTAAAATCTGCCAAGAACTAAAATTGGGAAAAGGCTAGATTTTTATTTGGTCAAGTAGTCTAATCACCCCCCTCTAGACATACTTTCGATCCTACAAGTGGTATCAGAGCTTTGATCTCCATTTGCCTTGATTTTCATAGCTTTTGGAAGTCATAGCCTTGGTTTCACAACCTAGGAGAGTATGGCGTCTAGTGAGGGAAATTACCACCGTAGAGGTCCTTACTTTGATGGTACTAATTTTGCTAGTTGGAAGCATAAGATGAAAATGCATATTCTTGGACATAACCTCGCCGTTTGGGTTATTGTGTGTGTTGGCTTGCAAGGTGAATTCTTTGATGGGAGAGAACCAAATCGTGAAGCTACCGCGGAAGAGTTGAAGATGCTGTAATACAATGCTCAAGCTTGTGATATCCTCTTCAACGGATTGTGCCCCGAAGAATTCAACAAAAATCAGCCGTCTTCAGAATGCCAAGGAAATTTGGGATACTTTGATTGATATGCATGAAGGTACCAACTTCGTCAAGGAATCCAAGTTGGATGTGCTTCAAAGTCAACTTGACAAGTTCAAAATGAAGGATGGTGAAGGTGTCGCTGAAATGTACTCTAGGCTTGCTCTTATCACAAATGAGATTGCTGGCTTAGGAAGTGAAGAGATGACCGACACATTCATCATCAAGAAGATCCTAAGAGCCTTGGATGGAAAATATGATACCGTATGCACATTGATCCAAATTATGCCAAATTACAAAGATCTCAAGCCAACGGAAGTCATTGGAAGAATTGTTGCTCATGAGATGTCACTCAAGGATAAGGAGGAGCTCCATAACTTTCCACTCAAATCTTCTTTCCACCAAATCCATATCCTGTGAGGGAGAGTTGAGTGTTGGGGAGACTATCATTTGAAGCACAAGAGCAAGGAGTTCATCATCAACACACCATTTGTTACTTCTTGGAGAGTGGTGTCTCCTAGATTGGCTAGGTGTCACTTGGGAGCCTCCGACAAGATTGTGGAGTTGAACCAAGGAGTTTGTAAGGGCAAGGAGATCGCCTACTTCGTGAAGATCTACCGCTAGTGAGGCAAGTCCTTCGTGGGCGATGGCCATGGTGGGATAGACAAGGTTGCTTCTTCGTGGACCCTTCGTGGTTGGAGCCCTCCGTGGACTCACGCAACCATTACCCTTCGTGGGTTGAAGTCTCCATCAACGTGGATGTACGATAGCACCACCTATCAGAACCACGACAAAAACATCTGTGTCTCCAATTGTGTTTGAATCCTCCAAACCCTTCCCTTTACATTCTTGCAAGTTACATGCTTTACTTTCCGCTGCTCATATACTCTTTGCATGATTGCTTGAATTGTGTTAAGATTGCTTGACTTGTTCAAAGTTGCTAAAATCTGCCAAGAACTAAAATTGGGAAAAGGCTGGATTTTTATTTGGTCAAGTAGTCTAATCACCCCCCTCTAGACATACTTTCGATCCTACAACGCGGCTATTTGAATAGATCATATTACCCTACGGGGGAGTACTTCACACACGCTCTCGCCACTTACCACCATGTACACGTCATGTATCTCAGCAACCTTCAAGCGAAAGCCTGGCGAGGGTGTCGGCCATGACCTGACTAACCACACAACTCTCTAGTCCAGGTTTATCGCCTATTCGAGTTCCATCCGCAAGGAAATCCGGCTGGCGTTTCCACTATGGCCCCAAATGATGTGTACAGGGTTCCCAAGCCACCAAACGGGCGAGGCTTGGTACACCCGGCCACGGTGCCTAATCTGTCCCAAGCCCACCTGTACCGGGTGCCACTTGGTAGACTACTAACTCAACCTGCAAACACCAGAAACTAGTTGCAACTCTTGGACAAAGATCGAAGCGGTTAATAAGCCGAGAGGGGTCGAGTTACCGGAACCCAATGTGTGGTAGTAACTGTCTTGGATCACAAACACAGAACTCAGTTCCAGAGAACGGTTTCAATGAGACAACCCACCATGTACTCCTACATGGCCTCTCACCGCTACCTTTACCAAACCGTGTTCACACACTTAGCTCTCAACAGTAGGACATGTTCATCACCATCTCAATCCATCCCAGATGAATCAGACCTGACACAACTCTAAGCATAGTAGGTATAACAAGCAAGCATGAATGAGTAGGCACATCATGGCTCAAACAACTCCTACTCATGCTAGTGGGTTTGAACTAATTACTATGGCAAATACAGGTCCTGCAAAGGAATGGGGTTCAACTACCGCAACATGTAGCAGTTGAATCATTATTGTCCTAATGCAATAAAAGAGAGCAGGAGCGAGAGAGTGGGATTGTATCAGAATGCTCAAAGGGAATTTTCTTGGCTGACACTTCTGAATATAGAAAAAACTCTTCATCGGTGTCATCGAACTCATCGTCTAAACTACGTCCACTGAGAGGGAGCAAACACCGGCAAACAAGAGGGAACACAATCAATGCAATGCAATAGTATAATGCATGATCATGACATGGCAACATGCTGTGATTTGAGCTAATGCAACTAGCAACGATTTAAATGGAGTTGGTTTGAACACGAGATTCAAATCCAAACTGCATATAGGACATTTAAAATGACATTTCTTCAAATTGTCAAATACAGTAGCTGTAAGTTGTTCAAACATGCATGAAAATGCCATAAACAGATTCTTTGGATTTTTTGATAATTTTTCATATATAAATTATTTCATTTTGAGCTACGGTTTTATTTCTACGATTTTTCAAAGATTATGACATTTTCTGAAATAAATAAATCATTTCTGATTTATTTAAAATCCCAGAAAAGCATTACTGTGTCAGCATGACATCATGCTGATGACAACATGTCAACGGGCGGCCCAAGTCAAACTTGACTAGTGGGGCCCACTAGTCAGTGACCCGGGTGCTAACCCCGCATTGACTCACGCTTTGACCCTCTGTGGGGCCCGCTGTCAGCGGTTGTGGGGGGAGTTAACTAGCGGGGTTAGTCCTTAATGACTCCGCCATGTTAGCACTCGCCGAAGCTCGACCGGCGGCGACAAAACAACGGCGGGGGACTCGCCGAAGTTGCTTGGAACGGCGCTACAGCGCGTCATTTTGTGTGCGGTTTCTGGCTACGGCAAGCTGGCGGTGCAGCGCATCCAATGGAGCAAGCCAGAGGAACTAGGGTGATCTATGGCGATGATGCTGGTCGGAGTTCGGTCGTGCACGGGGATGGCGCTAGGGTCCGTCTCCGGACGAGCTGGTGGGTGCAGTAGGCTCCTGGGAGCACCCCACGTGTAGTGGTGTGCCCTACTGCGAGCTGCAGCGGCTGTAGCCACAACGACGACGAGGTACAGTGGCGGCGAGCTTCGGCCAAGGTGGGATTGATGGATAGGTGATGCGATGGATGCAGGGAGGAGGGGGAAATGAAGGGAAGCTCATAGTGGGTCTGCAGGGGTGGTCAACGAGCTCGGGGAGGCAGCGAGGTGAGCGCGGGGTCGCCGGCGATCTCGGGGACCGGAGGTTGAAGAAGGGGTTGCTGGCGTCCTTGCAGGCTTCCCGGCGTCGAACGGCTTGGTGTAGACGATGCTGGGGACGACGACGGGTTGATACGTCTCCAACGTATCTATAATTTTTGATTGCTCCATGCTATATTATCTACTGTTTTGGGCAATATTGGGCTTTAATATCCACTTTTATATTATTTTTGGGACTAACCTATTAACCGGAGGCCCAACCCAGATTTGCTGTTTTTTTGCCTATTTCAGTGTTTCAAAGAAAAGGAATATCAAACGGAGTCGAAACGGAATGAAATCAACTGGAGAAGTTATTTTTCGAAGGAAACCTACCGGATAGACTTGGACCCTACGTCAAAAGATGAAGGAGGAGCTCACGAGGGTAGGGGGCGCGCCCCCCTGTCTCGTGCCCCCCCCCTTCGGTCCACCGACGTACTCCTTTCACCCATATATACCTATGTATCGTAAAACTTCCAAAACAGAGATTAGATCGGGAGTTCCGCCGCCGCAAGCCTCTGTAGCCACCAAAAGTCAATCGGGACCCTGTTCCGGCACCCTGCCGGAGGGGGGATCCCTCACCGGTGGCCATCTTCATCATCCCGGTGCTCTCCATGACGAGGAGGGAGTAGTTCTCCCTCGGGGCTGAGGGTATGTACCATTAGCTATGTGTTTGATCTCTCTCTCTCTCTCTCTCTCTCTCTCTCTCGTGTTCTTGATTTGGCACGACCTTGATGTATCGCGACCTTTGCTATTATAGTTGGATCCTATGTTTCTCCTTCCCCTCTTCTCTCTTGTAATGAATTGAGTTTCCCCTTTGAAGTAATCTTATCGGATTGAGTCTTTAAAGATTTGAGAACACTTGATGTATGTCTTGCCGTGCATATCTGTGGTGACAATGGGATACCACGTGATTCACTTGATGTATGTTTTGGTGATCAACTTGCGGGTTCCGCCCATGAACCTATGCATAGGGGTTGGCACACATTTTCGTCGCGATTCTCCGGTAGGAACTTTGGGGCACTCTTTGAGGTCCTTTGTCTTGGTTGAATAGATGAATCTGAGATTGTGTGATGCATATCGTATAATCATGCCCACGGATACTTGAGGTGACATTGGAGTATCTAGGTGACATTAGGGTTTTGGTTGATTTGTGTCTTAAGGTGTTATTCTAGTACGAACTCTAGGGCTGTTTGTGACACTTATAGGAATAGCCCAACGGATTGATTGGAAAGAATAACTTTGAGGTGGTTTCGTACCCTACCATAATCTCTTCGTTCGTTCTCCGCTATTAGTGACTTTGGAGTGACTCTTTGTTGCATGTTGAGGGATAGTTATGTGATCCAATTATGATATTATTGTTGAGGGAACTTACACTAGCGAAAGTATGAACCCTAGGCCTTGTTTCCTAGCATTCCAATACCATTTACGCTCACTTTTATTATTACTTACCTTGCTGTTTTTATAATTTCAGATTACAAATACTCATATCTATCATCCATATACCACTTGTATCACCATCTCTTCGCCGAACTAGTGCACCTATACAATTTACCATTGTATTGGGTGTGTTGGGGACACAAGAGACTCTTTGTTATTTGGTTGCAGGGTTGCTTGAGAGAGACCATGTTCATCCTACGCCTCCTATGGATTGATAAACCTTAGGTCATCCACTTGAGGGAAATTTGCTACTATCCTACAAACGTCTACACTTGGAGGCCCAACAACGTCTACAAGAAGAAGGTTGTGTAGTAGACATCAAGCTCTTTTCTGGCACCGTTGCCGGGGAGGTGAGTGCTTGAAGGTATATCTTTAGATCTTGCAATCGAGTCTTTCAGTTTCTTGTTTTATCACTAGTTTAGTTTATAAAAGAAAACTATAATAAAAAAATGGAATTGAGTTTGTCTCATATGCTTCACCTTTTTAATATCTTTCATGAGTATGATGGAAAGGAAAATTGTGCTCAAGTGCTAGAAGAAGAAATCTATAAATTTTTTGGCACTAAATATTTGAATTATGAGCATGATTGCAATGTTGTTAGTACGAATTCTTTGAATAACCATGATGCTAATGATGATTGCACTAGTTATGATGAAAATGCCTCCTATAAACATGTCAATTTTTGTGGAGTGCATTGGGTTTGTAAGTACACACCAAATGGGAAGATAGATATTGCAAGAGGCATAAGTACTTCGAAACCAAATTGTTGCAAGAAGAGCTAGATGAATGTGCTGAAAATTTATCTTTTCTTAGCCCTACTTGTGAACTTTGCAATGAACGTGATCATTTTAGTAGCCAATGCAAATTGTTTCATGATTGTATCGTGTCCAAAAATTGTGATGACTTGATTTCCTTTGCACATCATAATGAACTTAGTTTGCTCTTGGGTTATGAAGAAATTAAACGTAGAATTAAGGATATTCCAAAATTTGTCCTTGATAAAGTTCTTCATTTTAATCTAGAAGAAATTTATATGTATTGTGCGGTGAATTGCATTGAAAATCCTTATATTGCCAATTACATAAAGAAAAGAAAACAAATAGAGGATGAAGAGAATACTAATGAAAGGGAAGAGACTTCCCAATATCCTCCTATTATTTCTTATGATGAATCAGGTAGCGAGGAGGATCCTTCTACTCAACCAATCTCATTAATAAGGAGCTCCAAAAAGAGGATTGAACCCACACATGACGTGAAGAAGAAGAAAAGAAAAAGGAAGAGAGGTAAAAAGGTATCTCTCCCAAATAAAGTTGCTCCTATTATTGCTGTGCCTCATGAAAATGAAGATGATATACTTGATGATGATCTCGTTATGCCTATTGCTTGTTATGATGGTTATGATGGGGAAGATAATGATACTTCTTATGATCTTGAAAATCTTTTTGGCACTTGCTTGGAAGAATATAATAATTGCTATACTATTGGTGCTATCCATACTATTAATGATGAGAGTGATTATGCTTATGATATGAAAAGGCCCAAGCTTGGGGAAGCTATGTTTGATGAGGATGACATATTCAAGAATATATTTGCTGTAATTAATGTTTGTCCCAAGCTTGGGGATGCTATGTTCAATAATGATAATATTTTTAGCCTCTCAAGTTTTGATATGCAAATTTGTTATGATGATAGCATGCCTTCTACTTATGATGATTATATTTATGAAAGTGGATTTGGAGAGGTCATGACTTTATTTAGTGATGTATCCACTATCTTGGAAGAGGTTTCAATCGATTATGATGAGAACAAAGTTGCTACTTATGATGATTATTGTGATGAAACTTATGCTACAAAAAGTAGTGATGATTATATTTATAAAACTTGTCATGATTATGATCCCCCTTTTTCTGAACATTACTCTTTTAATGTGTAAACAATTTATAGTATTCAAGTCTCTTATGATACTCCCACTATTCCGAATGGGAAGAATTTTGCTTATGTGGAGAGTAATAAAATTTCTATGCAAGTAGATCATGAAAAGAATGCTTTAGTTGATGGTTATATTGTTGAATTCATTCATGATTCTACTGAAAATTTTTATGAGGGAGGAATATATGCTTGTAGGAATTGCAATAATACCAAGTTTCCTCTCTATGTGCTTAAAGTTTTGAAGTTATGCTTGTTTTACCTTCCTATGCAAGTTGATTCTTGTTCCCTTAAGTTGTTTGATCACAAAATCCCTATGCATAGGAAGTGGGTTAGACTTAAATGTGCTAGTCATATTCTTCATGATGCTCTCTTTATGTTTCAATTCTTATCTTTTATGTGAGCATCATTGAAATCATCATGCCTAGTTAGGGGCGTTAAACGATAGCGCTTGTTGGGAGGCAACCCAACTTTATTTTTGTTCCTTGCTTTTTGTTCCTGTTTAGTAATAAATAATTCATATAGCCTCTGTTTATATGTGGTTTTATGCTTTTAATTATTGTTTGTGCCAAGTAGAACCTTTGGGAAGACTTTGGGAAAGTCTTGTTGATCATGCTGTAAAAACAGAAACTTTAGCGCTCACGAGAATTGCTGTCATTTTTATTTGGAGAGTGATATTTAGTTAATTCTTTTTTCAGATGATTAATATATAAATTCCTCAGGTCCAGCAATTTATTTTAGAATTTTATGAGTTCCAGAAGTTTGCGTTAGTTACAGATTACTACAGACTGTTCTGTTTTTGACAGATTCTGTTTTCATTGTGTTGTTTGCTTATTTTGATGAATCTATGGCTAGTAAAATAGTTTATAAACCATAGAGAAGTTGGAATACAGTAGGTTTGACACCAATATAAATAAAGAATGAGTTCATTACATTACTTTGAAGTGGTGTTTTGTTTTCTTTCGCTAACGGAGCTTACTAGTTTTCTGTTAAGTTTTGTGTTGTGAAGTTTTCAAGTTTTGGGTAAGGATTCGATGGACTATGGAATAAGGAGTGGCAAGATCCTAAGCTTGGGGATGCCCAAGGCACCCCAAGGTAATATTCAAGGACAACCAAGAGCCTAAGCTTGGGGATGCCCCGGAAGGCATCCCCTCTTTCGTCTTCGTTCATCGGTAACTTTACTTGGAGCTATATTTTTATTCGCCGCATGATATGTGTTTTGCTTGGAGCGTCAATTTATTTTGTTAGGATTTGCTTTCTGTTATTTAGAACAATGTTTTGCATCTTTTATTTCAATAACAGTGGCATTAATAGTCTTTACTATGCCTATGTTACAAGTATACATGTTGCTGTTTGAAAACAGAAAGTTTACCGCTGTTGCAATAATTCCCTAGAAAAGTCAGAATGTGATAAAATGTTGAAACCTTTTTCATATTAATCTCTGATAAATTTACTACAGTGGGAATTTTCTTTCATAATTTTTGGAGCTAGGGAAGTATGGATGTTGCAGCATTCTTTATAGACTATCCTGTTTAGGCAGATTGCTGTTATGTTTGCATTGTTTGCATATGTTTGCTTCTTTAATGATTCTATTTGAGTATAGGACTATTAAATATGCAGAGGCATTTAGTATGCAATGTTGAATAATAATTTTAATGATTGCTACAGTATAGTATGATAAGGTTTTTGCAATGGTTTATACTAACTTATCTCACGAGTCCTTGTTGAGTTTTGTGTGGATGAAGCTTTTGAGATTTAGGGAGACCGTGATATGAGAGGAATTAAGGAGACACAAAAGCTCAAGCTTGGGGATGCCCAAGGCACCCCAAGATAATATTTCAAGAAGTCTCAATCATCTAAGATTGGGGATGCCCCGGTTGGCATCCCACCTTTCTTCTTCAACAACTATGGGTTAGTTTCGGTTGATCCTAAGTTTTTGCTTCTTCACATGATGTTTGCTATTCTTAGAATGTCATTTTATTTTGCTTTCATTTCTGTTTGAATAGAATACCAAGATCTGAAATTATTAAATGTTAGAGAGTCTTCACATAGTTGCATAATTATTCGACTACTCATTGATCTTCACTTATATCTTTCGGAGTAGTTTGTCGTTTGCTCTAGTGCTTCACTTATATCTTTTAGAGCATGGTGCTAGTTTTATTTTGAAGAAATAGATGAACTCTAATGATTCACTTATATTATTTTGAGAGTCTTAAATAGCATGGTAATTTGCTTAAAATCCTAATATGCTAGGTATACAAGATTAATAATAAAATTCTCTTATGAGTGTTTTGAATACTAAGAGAAGATTGATGCTTGATGATTGTTTTGAGATATGGAGGTAATAATATCAAAGTCGTGCTAGTTGAGTAGTTGTGAATTTGAGAAATTCTTCTGTTGAAGTTTGCAAGTCCCGTAGCATGCACGTATGGTAAACGTTATGTAACAAATTTGAAACATGAGGTATTATTTGATTGTCCTCCTTATGAGTGGTGGTCGGGGACGAGTGATGGTCTTTTCCTACCAATCTATCCCCCTAGGAGCATGCGCGTAGTGCCGAGGTTTTTGATGACTTGTAGATTTTTGCAATAAGTATATGAGTTCTTTATGACTAATGTTGAGTCCATGGATTATACGCACTCTCACCCTTCCATCATTGCTAGCCTCTATGGTACTGTGCATTGCCCTTTCTCACATCGAGAGTTGGTGCAAACTTCGCCGGTGCATCCAAACCCCGTGATATGATACGCTCTTTCACACATAAACCTCCTTATATCTTCCTCAAAACAGCCACCATACCTACCTATTATGGCATTTCCATAGCCATTCCGAGATATATTGCCATGCAACTTTCCACCATTCCGTTTATCATGACACATTCATCATTGTCATATTGCTTAGCATGATCATGTAGTTGAAATAGTATTTGTGGCAAAGCCACGTTCATAATTCTTTCATACATGTCACTCTTGATTCATTGCATATCCCGATACACCACCGGAGGCATTCATATAGAGTCATACTTTGTTCTAGTATCGAGTTGTAATCATTGAGTTGTAAATAAATAGAAGTGTGATGATCATCATTCAATAGAGCATTGTCCCAAAAAAAGAGAAAGTCCAAAGAAAAAAAGGCCCTAAAAAGGGGCAATGCTACTATCCTTTGCCACACTTGTGCTTCAAAGTAGCACCATGATCTTCATATTAGAGAGTCTCTCATGTTATCACTTTCATATACTAGTGGGAATTTTTCATTATAGAATTTGGCTTGTATATTCCAACAATAGGCCTCCTCAAGTGCCCTAGGTCTTCGTGAGCAAGCAAGTTGGATGCACACCCACTAGTTTCTTTTGTTGAGCTTTCATACATTTATAGCTCTAGTGCATCCGTTGCATGGCAATCCCTACTCCTTGCATTGACATCAATCGGCGGGCATCTCCATAGCCCATTGATTCGCCTCGTTGATGTGAGACTTTCTCCTTTTTTGTCTTCTCCACATAACCCCCCTCATTATATTCTATTCCACCCATAGTGCTATATCCATGGCTCGCGCTCATGTATTGCGTGAAAGTTTATGAGTTTGAGATCACTAAAGTGTGAAACAATTGCTTGGCTTGTCATCGGGGTTGTGCATGATGAGAGCATTCTTGTGCGACGAAAATGAAACATGACTAAACTATATGATTTTGTAGGGATGAACTTTCTTTGGCCATATTATTTTGAGAAGACATAATTGCTTAGTTAGTATGCTTGAAGTATTATCATTTTTATGTCAATATGAACTTTTGTCTTGAATCTTTCGGATCTGAATATTCATATCACAAGTAAGAAGAATTACATTGAAATTATGCCAACTAGCATTCCACATCAAAAATTATCTTTTTTTTATCATTTACCTACTCAAGGACGAGCAGGAATTAAGCTTGGGGATGCTTGATACGTCTCCAATGTATCTACAATTTTTGATTGCTCCATGCTATATTATCTACTGTTTTGGGCAATATTGGGCTTTAATATCCACTTTTATATTATTTTTGGGACTAACCTATTAACCGGAGGCCCAGCCTAGATTTGCTGTTTTTTTTTTGCCTATTTCAGTGTTTCGAAGAAAAGGAATATCAAACGGAGTCGAAACGGAACGAAATCAACTGGAGAAGTTAATTTTTGGAAGGAAACCTACTGGGTAGACTTGGACCCTACGTCAGAAGATGAAGGAGGAGCTCACGAGGGTAGGGGGCGCGCCCCCTGCCTCGTGGCCCTCCCTTCGATCCACCGACGTACTCCTTTCACCCATATATACCTACGTATCATAAAACTTCCAAAACATAGATTAGATCGGGAGTTCCGCCGCCGCAAGCCTCTGTAGCCACCAAAAGTCAATCGGGACCCTGTTCCGGCACCCTGCCAGTGGGGGGATCCCTCACCGGTGGCCATCTTCATCATCCCGGTGCTCTCCATGACGAGGAGGGAGTAGTTCTCCCTCGGGGCTGAGGGTATGTACCAGTAGCTTTGTGTTTGATCTCTCTCTCTCTCTCTCTCTCGTGTTCTTGATTTGGCACGATCTTGATGTATCGCGAGCTTTGCTATTATAGTTGGATCCTATGTTTCTCCTCCCCCTCTTCTCTCTTGTAATGAATCGAGTTTCCCCTTTGAAGTAATCTTATCGGATTGAGTCTTTAAAGATTTGAGAACACTTGATGTATGTCTTGCCGTGTGTATCTGTGGTGACAATGGGATACCACGTGATTCACTTGATGTATGTTTTGGTGATCAACTTGCAGGTTCCGCCCATGAACCTATGCATAGGGGTTGGCACACGTTTTCGTCGTGATTCTCTGGTAGGAACTTTGGGGCACTCTTTGAGGTCCTTTGTGTTGGTTGAATAGATGAATCTGAGATTGTGTGATACATATCGTATAATCATGCCCACGGATACTTGAGGTGACATTGGAGTATCTAGGTGACATTAGGGTTTTGGTTGATTTGTGTCTTAAGGTGTTATTCTAGTACGAACTCTAGGGCTGTTTGTGACACTTATAGGAATAGCCCAACGGATTGATTGGAAAGAATAACTTTGAGGTGGTTTCGTGCCCTACCATAATCTCTTCATTCGTTCTCCGCTATTAGTGACTTTGGAGTGACTCTTTGTTGCATGTTGAGGGATAGTTATGTGATCCAATTATGATATTATTGTTGAGGGAACTTACACTAGCGAAAGTATGAACCCTAGGCCTTGTTTCCTAGCATTGCAATACCGTTTATGCTCACTTTTATTATTACTTAGCTTTCTGTTTTTATAATTTCAAATTACAGATACTCATATCTATCATCCATATACCACTTGTATCACCATCTCTTCACCGAACTAGTGCACCTATACAATTTACCATTGTATTGGGTGTGTTGGGGACACAAGAGACTCTTTGTTATTTGGTTGCAGGGTTGCTTGAGAGAGACCATCTTCATCCTACGCCTCCTACGGATTGAGAAACCTTAGGTCATCCACTTGAGGGAAATTTGCTATTGTCCTACAAACCTCTGCACTCGGAGGCCTAACAACGTCTACAAGAAGAAGGTTGTGTAGTAGACATCACGGATCTTATGGACACGTTGGATGGGCGAGGGAGGGCCGCTGGCCGCGGTGAACGGTGTCGGCGGCGATGAGCTCCGCTCGGTGGTGCTCAAGGGAGGGGGGGCAGACGAGGAAGAGGCACATGAGAGAGGGGGAGAGTGACCCGGGGGTTGCGTGGCGCTCGTAGGCATGTCGAGGCAGCGGCGACAAGGAGTGGGTGGAGGGCATGTGCCCGTGCACGTCGAACACGCGCCCTTGTGCCTTTTGGCACGACGTTGACGACGACTGGCGCTGAGGAGGTGGGCTGGGCTGGCTCCACTGGGTCACCAGCTAAGTGGGCCAGGTTAGTTCTCTATCTTTTTCTATTTTTCTTCTGTTTGTTATTCTTTCTTTTCTGTTGCCACTTTTTCAAAATCGAAATGAGTTCAAACTAGTGCCAAAATCCTCTAAGTATTTTTATGTTGCTATATGGACTTTTCCAGAAGCACATAAAGTATTTCAAAGTTATTTGGAAATATATTCTATATATTATGAAAATAACTCCAAATTCAAATACAATAATGATTTAACTTCAGTTCCCAAAGTATTCCTAAAAATGTTCATTATTTTTGGTTTGGTGCAAAAGTCTTGCCAAAAATATCTAATAATTAATAAGAAGACTTTGGAAACATTGAATTCAATTTTTTTTAGCTAGACCTATTCAAATTTTGAAGTGCTAGGGTTTGATCATCCCCCAATTTCCAATTTCTTTGGAATTTAAACATGATGACATGATGATCATGCAATGACAAGCAAAGGCTAAAGCTAGGGTTGTGACAACTCACCCCCACTAAACATGAATCTCATCCCGAGATTCAAGACATAGGGTAAGAGGAAAAGGGTTCACTAACTATCACAATCTTCAGGATCCAAGTACCATTCACAAGAGTGTTGATTCATTCCATCATCTTGATCTTGATGTCTTCGCTTCAAGAACTTTGTCCAACACAATGACGGAAGAAATAAGCTCTACAAGAATCGATCTTCTCGAAGATCAAGCAACTCACGATCAACTCATGGAGTGAGATGTAAGAACATCTCTTGAGTTGATACAAAACACACATCGGGAGAAATGGAAAGAAGCAGATGACAAGGGTTCAATTTGATAGGTAATAATCCCACGCTTGAGTAAGATGGTGCATGGTTTCAAAGTAACAAGGAGATAATTTCCATGATTCCATCACGAGATACCTTAGAAGAGGTGGCTCATAGAATTATTCCCTGAAGTGGCAAAAAGAATTACTTTTGATACGTAGATCACTGAAACTCTTCATACCAGCTCGAGGCAATTCAGAATTGATCGTTTGAAGGAATTCTAAAGGATGGTCGTGCAGTTTGGAAAGGAAATTATGGTTATAGAACAACTTGGCAAATGGAAGGCACATTCCAATTGATACCGAGGATATAACCTAGTGTCTGAGCGTGTTCTCAAGAACTTGAGCATTTCCATATTCATTAGGGCTTTACCAACATCTTTGCCAAGATCTTGGCAACACTTCATACTACCATGATGGTTAATGATGGAAGATGCAGATGCAAAGGAAGACAACACTTTCTCAGACTTTACATTAGCAATTCCAAGGAACAAAAACCTGGATGATCAACCAAGAGACATTTAGCACTCCGCTTCTAATGTTCTCCTTGATGTTTTAGCTACCCCGATCATGCTTAAAAGCATCAACATGGCCATCAAGTAAAGGCCAGACTTCGGGAGCACAAAATCCATAAGGAACAACTTCTAGAATAAGTCGCACGAGATCCTCATGGAGAAGACGGTATAATTGCTCAATCAAGATACTACAATAATAGATCTTCCGTCTAGATGCGTCCACTTTACCGGAACCTACATCATAGATCTTGGAAAAAGTTCCAACCATCATATCTACCTGAGATTCAAATCTGGTTGGTAATAGGATACTTTAGACTCATCATATCTGAAGAAAAAGAAAGTTTGTAACACAAATCAATGATATGACGTGCGAGATCCTCGGGAGATGAGATATGATAGCAAGCTCCAAAACATGAGTTGGTTCTGCTACATACATGTGAACATGTTGTCCAAGACAAGCACGACAACATAGAAGTCTTACAACAAAACTCTACCGAGTTCAGGTGGGGAACCATCATCGAGGATATCGAAGTCCTTGCATAAGTCTTGCTCTTAAGAAGGAATTTCTTCTCCTGGAACAAATCAATCAGTGGCTTGGTGTGCTACAGAATTCATATGGAACAAAGATGATCAGTCTAACAGACCACAGAATACTTTGCATGTGCATGGCTGACTTGGAATGACTCCAGAGGAGGTACAAACAAGCCTTCTCGAGTTCATGGCGGCAACTTGCATCAAATGCACATGAAATAGAGGAACTCACTTCTTTCGTCCAAACATATGCTTCATGAACGGATCACGAAGAAAATGCTTACACAAGTTTCCAACACTAGCTTAATGTTCAACATCAATCATGGAGAAACTAAGGATGTTGTCGATGGGATCAACAACATTTATTGAGGTTCCATATAAATGGAATTCCATAATCATGGGAACAAGGTGATAGCATTGGTCAGACCCAAAAGATATAATGGTGTATGCTCGAGGAAACAACCACGAGTAAGACCACATTACGAACTTTGTTGGTTCTGATTTGATTTGATGATAGACCACACTCAAATCAAAGTTTAAACAAGACAATAGGTCTAACAACTGACCATGAGGACCATTTAATGAAGATATCATCTTACTTCAACACACAGACACACACATAAAAGATATCCCTTTGAAATGAACTAAGTCAGATAAAGCTTTTATCTTCCAACTCTCCAAGTTATTGTTTAGCTTATCCAACTAGTTCAAGAGTATCCAACATAGATCCCTAGAGAAGGGGTGGTTTATAGGAAAACCAACTTGATCACGAGCTCATCATAACGGCCAGGGGACAACCTGGTAATACTTCCGAGAAGATATTTGGAAAATCACAAACCACCAGTATGATATTGCTACCTCTTGAGCACTGTGTTGGTTTTCCCTTGAAGAGGAAAGGGTGATGCAGTAAAGCAGCGTAAGTATTTCCCTCAGTTTTTGAGAACCAAGGTATCAATCCAGTAGGAGACCACACGCGAGTCACCTCGTACCTACACAAACAAATAATAACCTCACAACCACGGGATAAAGGGGTTGTCAATCCCTTCACGGCCACTTGCAAGAGTGAGATCTGATAGAGATAATAATAAGATAAATATTTTTGGTATTTTTATGATATAGATTGAAAATAAAGATTGCAAAATAAAATAGATTGGAAACTTATATGATGGAGAATAGACCCGGGGGCCATAGGTTTCACTAGTGACTTCTCTCAAGAGCATAAGTATTACGGTGGGTGAACAAATTACTGTCGAGCAATTGATAGAAAAGCGAATAATTATGAGAATATCTAGGCATGATCATGTATATAGGCATCACGTCCGTGACTAGTAGACCAAAACGATTCTGCATCTACTACTATTACTCCACACATCGACCGCTATCCAGCATGCATCTAGAGTATTAAGTTCATAAGAACAGAGTAACGCCTTAAGCAAGATGACATGATGTAGAGGGATAAACTCATGCAATATGATGTAAACCCCATCTTTTTATCCTCGATGGCAACAATACAATACGTGTTGTTTCCCTTTCGGTCACTGGGATCGAGCACCGCAAGATTGAACCCAAAGCTAAGCACTTCTCTCATTGCAAGAAAGGTCAATCTAGTAGGCCAAACCAAACTGACAATTCGAACAGACTTGCAAAGATAAACCAATCATACATAAAAGAATTCAGAGAAGATTCAAATATTGTTCATAGATAGACTTGATCATAAACCCACAGTTCATCGGATCTTGACAAACACACCGTAAAAAAAGATTACATCGAATAGATCTCCAAGAGAATCGAGGAGAACTTTGTATTGAGATCCAAAGAGAGAGAAGAAGCCATCTAGCTACTAGCTATGGACCCGAAGGTGTGAAGTAAACTACTCACACATCATCGGAGGGGCCATGGAATTGATGTAGAGCCCCTCTGTGATCAATGCCCCCTCCGACAGAGCTCCGGAAAAGGCCCCAAGATGGGATCTCTTGGGTACAGAAGGTTGCGACGGTGGAAATAGGGTTTCGTGGTGCTCCTGGATGTTTGCGGGGTATATGGATATATATAGGAGGAAGAAGTAGGTCGGTGGAGCAACGAGGGGCCCACGAGGGTGGAGGGCGCGCCCAGGGGGGCGGGCGCGCCCCCCTGCCTCGTGGCCTCCTCGATTGTTTCTTGACGTCGACTCCAAGTCTCCTCTATCATGCTTGTTCCAAAAATAACGCTCCCAAAGGATTCATTCCATTTGGACTCCGTTTGATATTCCTTTTAGGCGAAACACTAAAATAGGCAAAAAAACATCAATTTGGGCTGGGCCTCCGGTTAATAGGTTAGTCCCAAAAATAATATAAAAGTGTAAAAATAAGCCCATTAACATCCAAAATAGATAATATAATAGCATGGAGCAATCAAAAATTATAGATACGTTCGAGACGTATCAAGCATCCCCAAGCTTAATTCCTGCTCGTCCTCGAGTAGGTAAATGATAAAAACAGAATTTTTGATGTGGAATGCTTCCTAACATATTTCTCAATGTAATTTTCTTTATTGTGGCATGAATGTTCAGATCCGAAAGATTCGAGATAAAAGTTTAATATTGACATAGAAATAATAATACTTCAAGCATACTAACTAAGCAATCATGTCTTCTCAAAATAACATGGCCAAGGAAAGTTATCCCTACAAAATCATATAGTCTGGCTATGCTCTATCTTCATCACAAAAAATATTAAATCATGCACAACCCCAATGACAAGCCAAGCAATTGTTTCATACTTTTGATGTTCTCAAACTTTTTCAATCTTCACGCAATATATGAGCGTGAGCCATGGATATAGCACTTTGGTGGAATAGAATGGTGGTTGTGGAGAAGACAAAAAGGAGAAGAGAGTCTCACATCAAATAGGCGTATCAACGGGCTATGGAGATGCCCATTAATATATATCAATGTGAGTGAGTAGGGATTGCCATGCAACGGATGCACTAGAGCTATAAGTGTATGAAAGCTCAACAAAAGAAACTAAGTGGGTGTGCATCCAACTTGCTTGCTCACGAAGACCTAGGGAAATTTGAGGAAGCCCATCATTGGAATATACAAGCCAAGTTCTATAATGTAAAATTCCCACTAGTTTATGAAAGTGACAACATAGGAGACTGAGGGAGTCCTGGATTAGGGGGTGTCCGGATGGACGGACTATACCTTCGGCCGGACTCCTGGACTATGAAGATACAAGATTGAAGACTTCGTCCCGTGTCCGGAAGGGACTTTCCTTGGCGTGGAAGGCAAGCTTGGCGATACGGATATGTAGATCTCCTACCACTGTAACCGACTCTGTGTAACCCTAGCCCTCTTCGGTGTCTATATAAACCGGAGAGTTTTAGTCCGTAGGACGAACAACAATCATACCATAGGCTAGCTTCTAGGGTTTAGCCTCTCTGATCTCGTGGTAGATCTACTCTTGTACTACCCATATCATCAATATTAATCAAGTAGGACGTAGGGTTTACCTCCATCAAGAGGGCCCGAACCTGGGTAAAACATCGTGTCCCCTGCCTCCTGTTACCATCCGGCCTAGATCCGTAGTTCGGGACCCCCTACCCGAGATCCGCCGGTTTTGACACCGACATTGGTGCTTTCATTGAGAGTTCCTCTGTGTCATCACTTTTAGGCTCGATGGCTTCTCCGATCATCAACAGCGATGCGATCCAGGGTGAGACTTTTCTCCCCGGACAGATCTTCGTATTCGGCGGCTTTGCACTGCGGGCCAATTCGCTTGGTCATCTGTGTCGGATTACGAGTTCCGGCAGACCCTTAAGGTTCGAACACTGGGGTGCGCACAGCGATTTCGCCTCCTACCTACCTTCACCCCTCCGCCACGCTAGGATCAAAACTATGGGAAGAACGACACAAGAGACACAGGGTTTATACTGGTTCGGGCCACCGTTGTGGTGTAATACCCTACTCCAGTGTGTGGTGTGGTGGATTGCCTCTTGGGCTGATGATGGTGAACAATACAAGGAAGAACAGCCTCGCGAGGGTCTGTTCTTGTCTGGGGCGATGAGCTGCTGGGAGGAGTTCAGCCACCTTTCTCTCTCTCTCTCTCTCTCTCTCTCTCTGCTTCTAACCTCTCTAATGAGCCTCTTCCTTCCTACCTCCCAACCCCCTTGCTCTGTGGGTGGCTCGTCCTATTTATAGAGGCCCTGGTCCTCTTCCCAAATATTGAGCGGGAAGGGAGCCAACAATGGCGGGCTAATTTGAAGGGGGACAACAAGTATCAGCTATCCTGACAAAAGTAGTCTTCGCCTGCGCAAAGCTCTGGCGATGACGCCGTCTTGGGCTCCACGGTGACCTCCGTCTCGTAGTCCTCCTGGTCTTGGTCTCGTTGCACCGAAATGGCAACCTTTGCCTGATGCCTCGGTACTCCGCGGCTGCGCTTGCCTCCTTTGCACCAAAGAGGAAAGGAGGACGCTACGCGGGCTGGCGCCCGCCTGGTGCCCCGAGTCGTCATGGCTTGCGTCACAGGCACCTCGCGAGGTACCCCGCCTTGATCTCTCCGCCTCCTCGTGAGCCTGCCTGATGAGGCCGTGCCTGAGGAGGCTCCGCGTCGTCCGCCCCGTGAGGCTTGGCCCCTCGCGAGGGTCTTGAGTTTGTGTTGGTGAAGATGGGTCGTGCTGGGCCCCCCTTTGAGCCACGCCGCAGGCCGCAGGCAGGCAAGTCTGGGGACCCCCGTTCCCAAAACGCCAACAGTAGCCCCCGGGCCCAAGGCACGCCTGGACTTGGCCGTGCAGAGAGGCGTAAGGGCAAGAGCAAAGCGCCGTGGGCCCTAACAGCCTGCGGCCTTAGGAGCCGCGCGGCAGTTGATTGGACGTGGGCGGCACTGTTCCCCCACGCCCTCCTTATTTTGTGCCTTGCTAGGCGAACCCGTAGTCGTACATAGCCGTTCCCCTTTTATCGCTCGAGCGCTCCCTGTCCTTCCTCCGCTCGAACCCTGGTTTCTGTTTTCAATTCAATCTCGAATCCTTCCCCCCCTTTCCTATCGCCATGGCCCCGACGAAGAAGGGAAGAGGGAAGAAACCCGTGTCTCCGCCTCGCCCGCCGCTGTTGGCGGCCCTCGCCGAGGGCTTGGGCAAGGTCATCTTGGCTCTGGCCACCATCTTCAATGAATGCGGGAGAACGACGGCCTGGCCCGCGTCCCACTTCTCCATCGACAGGATAGTTACCGAGGTCCCATATTTTGCCGACGCCCTATGGGCGGGTCTGGTTCCCCCCTTTTCTGATTTCTTCAATGCCGCGCTCTCCCACTATTAGATCCACATGATGCATCTAAGTCCTGAATCCATCACCCTCCTTTCGGTCTTCGCCTTTGTTTGCGAAGCCATGGTGGGCATCCCTCCTCTGGTTGCCTTGCTGCGCCACTTCTTCTTGCTGCATCTTGTCGACCCTACCCAATGCTGGGCGTGCGTGAGCTTCATTGCCGCGTTTGAGACTGCGGCCTCTGGGATTGACTTCAAGCTCCCCCTGCCCGTGGTTGGGTTCCGCGAGCGGTGGCTGTATGTGGACGCAGGGGTGCCCAACCCCCTGCTATCGGAGCCGACCTCGTCTGCCGTCCCCAATTCGGGCTGGGATCAGGAGATGCTCAAGAGCCCCCGGCTCGTCTTCATTTGGCGCCGCTTCGCGCTCTTGAGGTCGCTTGGCGTGACAGCACCCAAGGTGGTGAAGGAGTTTCTGCTATGCCGTGTTGCTCCTCTTCAACGCCACTCTCGCCGGATGTGGGCCTTCCGTGGGTGCGAGGATAGTATGAGGCTCCAGGAAGAGGACCTGGCTCCTGAGGTGCTGAAGACGGCGCTCTTGACCCTGGCTGGGGACCCCAACCCCGGCGCGTCCGGCAGGGAGGGGCCTTGCTGTACCTCTGCCAGAGCAGGGTCGACTTCGTGAAGCAGATGCCTGTCTTTGATGAATGGGGGCTGCGCCCTGCCGGCCTCCAGGGACCTCGCGAGAATCCAGTGGTGGTGACTGCCCTTCCAATCGGCCAAGGCGACTCTTCCTCGAGTGGCGGAGCAGGGGGGCATGAGGCGCCAGAGGCCGAGGGGGCTCTCGGCGTGGTGACAGTACCGGGCGAGGCTCATGAGAAAGTAGTTATCGGGGCCGGTGCCGCTGAGGCTGAGGGTGACAAACAGCTGCCCTCTGTGCCTGCGACTGGGGCCCCTGAGGCTCCAGCCGCTTCTCTTGAGGAGGCGATTGGCGGCGCACATCAGGTAGGCGCCCCTGACGCTGATCGTCTTGACGCTCCATCTTCGTCGCAGGTCAATCCCTGCGCCCGACTCTTAGGCCGCTTCCGCGTGGACTTTGGGGCTCTCCGGAAGAGAAGAGAGGCCCTAGGCGACGGTTACCCTTGTCGCCTGCTGAAGCGCAGAAAGTACTTCGCCACTGATGAGTAAGCCTTCTCCTTTCCCTGCTCCTGATCCTTCTGTTTCTCTTACTGATCCTTGCTCCGCAGGCCCCTTCTAGCCGAGCTTGCTGAGACGGCTGAGGAGCCGTCCCCTTTGGCTTCGCCCCCTCCACCATCCTCGAGCGCTCCGAGCAGCGGAGCCCTTGTGGTGAGGGCGATCGAAGAGGCGAACCATCCCGAGGCGTATCGTGGCCCCGCGCACCTCGTGATCCTCCTTCACGAGCCTTCTCGTGGCATAGCCAACCCGCCATGGGCTTCTCGCCTAGTCGTGGACTGCGATTGGCTGAGGCGCTTCCTGCACTCTTCTCCTGAGGTCGGGCTAGCCCCAGGCCGGGCTTCTGACGCGGCGTGCCCGGCCGTCGCGAGGGTGCCAGCCCCCAGCCCCCTGCCCGAAGGGGGAGCGCTAACTTGCAGCCCCCGACGCTTGCTTGGGGCAGATTATGGTGTGGAAGACGTGCTTGAGCGCGCTCGGGAGCGTCGTGCTCTCCGCCAAGGATTCCTTCGAAGGGCGACTGACACAGTGAGCCTGCTTGGTGAGGAGCTTGCTGATGAAGACGCGCGCCTTGAGGCCGAGGGCCTGCGCCTGGCTGCAGAGAGGCGTGAGCTGGAGGGCGCCATCACCCTTGCGCGCCGTCAGCGCGACCTTGATGAAGCAGAGGCCAAGGCGTCATTGGTGGCCTCTCGGGAGGCCCTGTCTCGGGCTGCCGAGGAAGCTCGGGAGGCCGACCGGCGGTGAACGGCTGCGGAGGAGCGGGCTCGGGAGCTCCTGGCCTGGTGCCACTCACTGGAGGAGCAGGTGGAGCTGCACGAGGCGGCCCTCGCGTCGATGAAGGTGGCCTTCGGTGACTCGGCGGAGCTCCAGAAGCGTGAGGAGGCACTGATGTTGGAAGCCGCCGAACGTACCCGCGATACGAGCGTCTGGAGACGAGGGAGCGCTTGGTGATGCAGGCGGAGGACGATGTCGGTGCACAGGAAGCCCGTGTCCTGGAGGAGGTCGGACGTCAGGTGGCGATGGCGCATTTGAACCTTGAGCACGAGTTCGAGGAGAAGCTGGGGTTGATCCGGGCCGAAGCCAAAGGCAGGACTGCTGCCCTGAGGGCCAAGCTGGAGGAGGTGACGCGGCGGGCCGATGCTTCCCGGGCCGCCCTTGAGGTGGCGCAAGGTGAGCTAACCACCTCCCAGGCCGAGGTGCTCCTTCTTCGCCAGTGGGTGGAGGAGGCTGAGGCCGTCGCGCGCCAGAATGCGGACGAGATACGTCAGCGGCGGCTCCTGGAGCATGAGCACGGCCCTATGCCCTCCACGCTCCGGGAGAGAGCCAACGCGGCCTTGGGCAACATCTGCGAGGAGGCCGTCGGCGAGCCGCACGCAGTCAACTATGCGGGCAATCTTCAGTTCTTCACTGATGTGGTGACGCAGCTGGAGGCGCGGTCGATCAGGGCTGACAGGTTGGTGGAGGAGAGGAGCTGCGCCCTGCTCAAGCGCGCCTTTTCTCGCGTCTTCAGCCATCTCCGGAGCATGGATCCCCACTTCGATTTCAACGCCGCCATCGCCCCAGTCCCCCAGGACGTCCGAGGCGAGCTGGCGCACTGGGTGGAAGACAATGTGGAGGCTCTTATCAGGGCCTTCGCCTCGGACAACGACGACGTGATCATGGCGGCCGACGAGGGTGGCGTGATGGGCAGCCCTGACGCCGCTGGTGGCAACACGGACAGCGATGGCGAGTTCAGCGACGCCAGCAACGGCCCCGGTGGTGCTCCTGAGGACGCATTGGGAGATTCATCCGACTGATTGTGCACCGTTCCTGCTTACCCTGCATGAATAGAACTCAGGTTTTGGCCTGATAGCTGTGAGAGCATTTTGGAGGGGGAGCCCCTCATGTAAAACTTGTGTTTATCATATAAGTAGGAGCTACATTGCCTATGCGCCCGCGTCAAGTGGTTGGCTTAAGCGACGCGCTGGTCGGCTAGTTTACCTTTGTCCCGTGCTGGCCCTGGGGCAGCCCGCAGGAGGCTGTGGTGCCCTGAGTGTTTCCTGATTGATTCCGTTGGATCTGCAGTAAAATGCCCTCCTGAGAGGACGCAGCGGCGGCAGTCTGGGCTGCGCACAAGCTAGGCCTGACCCGGCTTGCGAGGGGCTCACGAGGGGAGGCAACTGAGGTGAAGTGGTAACCGAAACGCGAGAAAATTCTCGAACGAGACTAAGCACCCCTTCCCCGAACACACACAAATCTCAAATTCGAATCCAACTTGAATCCAGCAGGGGAAAGCAACAACCAAAGGGAATAGCAACGAAAGCAAACAAAAGGCCGCGTCCGGCACCTAGTCTAGTCTTGGACGTCTTCTCACCAGCGCGGAGCTAAGTGCTGCCACTGGGCGTGGGAGGGAGCCCCAGGGCCTGAGGCCGGCACCCCTGAGACTCCGGGGCGTGTACAGCCCCACTCATTATTACGTGAGAGTGTCACGGGGCGGCAAGCTTCACAGGCACTGGGCCTTCCTCATAGGTACTGGCCTTGCTTCATATCGCCAGATGAGGGCCCCGCCTTGCGCCACACTCTAGTGCCATCAGCAACGACCGGAAACCAGGACGCCGCCCGATGGGGTAGAGCGGTCGCCAGCGGTTCCCCCGACGACCACGGGTCCTCCATCGGGGGCAGGCCCTGGGGCACCTCCCCAGCGGAGGGCCTACCTCCTGAGAACGCCTTGCTCCGAATGCCGCGGTGGTGATGTCGGATCCCTGCCCCTCTCCCGCAGCCCCCTGCGCCCTCCTCCCGAGGGGTAGGAGACTGTAGGAGCGGGGCAGCTGCTCGCTGTGGCAACCTGCACCTCCTGCGATCCATGGTTAGCGTATACCTGCCCCTGAAGAATTAGCGGTACTCGATACTCGTTGCCTCCAGCGTGGCCAGTGGGACCGTCCCGGGGCTCCTGGAAAGGCTCAGCTTCTAGTGCCTCGTCCCCCCAGCTTGGGCTGAGGAGTGAGCCTTGTCCGTTCTCGTGGGGGTGTCCTTGGTCCATCATGAGGGGCACGTATTCCTCCGGCGCCGTCATTCTGAATGCCACGCTGTAATGCCCCGCGTGCCACGCGGTCCTGCCTGACGCGCCTACTGTGGGGCGGCAGCGCGGCCGCCCACTGGGGCCGCGGGTCGCGTTGAGTCCTTCTTCGCGGACCGGGGGCGGGGTCAGCGCCGCCGCCGGTCCGGCGCTAACAGCTTCGCTGGCGTCGGGGTAGCCTTGGATTCCGCAGGCACGCGCGGAGCCCCTGCGCGGGTCGCCCTGGGCTTGAGATGGGAGCTGGGTGGAGAAGGGGTGAGCCCCCGAGGTGGCGAAGCCCAGGAGCTCTGCCACTCGCTCCAGCAGCATGTCGTGGCCGCCCTCCAGCAGTCTGCACTGCAGCAGCTCTCGGGCCACCGTGAGCACGGCCCTCGAGTTCGCCTGCTCCCGGCGGGTGTACGGTGTCGTGGTCGCGGCGTGATTGGAGGCCCTTGTTGCCGACCGCGCCTGCCACGGTGTGAGAGCTATTGAAGCCTGTCCGCGTTGCCCGCGGCCCACAGCGCCCTGCGGACCGCGAGCTGCCTGAGTCACGGGGTCGCTCGAGGCGAGCGGCTCTGCGCGAGCGGGCCACGCTGCCCATGGGTCTGAGTTGCCCTCCTGGTCGCCGGGCATGGTGATGACGACGCGACGGGGCCCAGAGCGGTGGAAGACGAATTCCGGCGCACCCCTACCTTGCGCGCAAAATGTCGGATTTCGGGTTCTGGCAGACCCTTGAGGTTCGAACACTAGGGTGCGCGCGGAGATTTCGCCTCCTACCTACCTGCACCCCTCCGCCATGCTAGGATCAAAACTATGGGAAGAACGGCACAAGAGACACAGGGTTTATACTGGTTCGGGCCACCGTTGTGGTGTAATACCCTACTCCAGTGTGTGGTGTGGTGGATTGCCTCTTGGTCTGATGATGGTGAACAATATAATGAAGAACAGCCTCGCGAGGGTCTGTTCTTGGCTGGGGCGATGAGCTGCTGGGAGGAGTTCAGCCACCTTTCTCTCTCTCTCTCTCTCTCTCTCTCTCTCTCTCTTTGCTTCTAACCTCTCTAATGAGCCTCTTCCTTCCTACCTCCTAACCCCCTTGCTCTGTGGGTGGCTGGTCCTATTTATAGAGGCCCTGGTCCTCTTCCCAAATATTGAGCGGGAAGGGATCCAACAATGGCGGGCTAATTTGAAGGGGGACAGCAAGTATCAGCTATCCTGACAAAAGTTGTCTTTGCCTGCGCAAAGCTCTGGCGATGACGCCGTCTTGGGCTCCACGGTGACCTCCGTCTCGTAGTCCTCCTGGTCTTGGTCTCGTTGCACCGAAATGGCAACCTTTGCCTGATGCCTCTGTACTCCACGGCTGCGCTTGCCTCCTTTGCACCAAAGAGGAAAGGAGGATGCTGCACGGGCTGGCGCCCGCCTGGCGCCCTGAGTCGTCATGGCTTGCGTCACAGGCACCTCGCGAGGTACGCCTCCTTGATCTCTCCGCCTCCTCGTGAGCCTGCCTGATGAGGCCGTGCCTGAGGAGGCTCCGCGTCGTCCGCCCCACGAGGCTTGGCCCCTCGCGAGGGTCTTGAGTTTGTGTTGGTGAAGATGGGCCGTGTTGGGCCCCCTTTGAGCCACGCCGCAGGTCGCAGGCAAGCAAGTCTGGGGACCCCTGTTCCCAGAACGCCGACAATCTGGAGCAGATCGAAAGCTACGCCCCTGGCCATCAGGTCAAATTTGGAAGTTTGAACTACACGGCCGACATCCGTGGAGACTTGATCTTCGACGGATTCGAGCCACAGCCGAGCGCGCCGCACTGTCACGATGGGCATGATTTAGCTCTGCCGCCGAACAATGCCCTGGAGGCCGCACCTGTGTCCGCTCCGACCCCTAGCTCAGAGCTGATCACACCAATCGAGGATGGGTGGTTAGACACCGCATCGGGGGCTGCAATCTCTACGGCGATCGAGCCGAACACCAGCCCTATTCTCTGCGAAGCTCGTGACTCCAAGGAGCCGGACTCCTCTCCAGACTCCGAGCCCTCCGCGCCCCGACCGATCGAACCCGATTGGGCACCAATCATGGAGTTCACCACCGCGGACATCTTTCAGCACTTGCCCTTCGGCGATATTCTGAATTCACTAAAGTCTCTCTCTTTATCAGGAGAGCCCTGGCCGGACTATGGTCAACAAGGTTGGGATGCGGATGATGAAGAAATTCAAAGCCCACCCACCACCCACTTCGTAGCCACTGTCGATAATTTAAACGACGTGCTCGACTTCGACTCTGAAGACATCGACGACATGGACGACGATGTAGGAGATGAACACAAACCAACGCCTATAAGGCACTGGACAGCCACCTCATCTCATGATGTATACATGGTGGACACACACCAAGTGAGGACGACGAAGAACCCCACAAGCAGAGCACCAGAAAACAAAAGGATTTCCCAGAAGAAGTCAAAACAGTACACTTACTTCATGTGACGAACAGAACGACGCCACCAGAGATACGCGCCATACGGCCTATCCCAAAGGAGTCTCGCCAATGGTTGTTAAAACCGATCACCTTCGACCATCAGGATTACTCTAGAAGTATCCGGAACGCAGGCTGGACTGCCTTGGTATTAGATCCAATAATAGGCGGACTCCATTTTACAAATGTCCTGATGGACGGCGGCTGTGGTCTAAACCTGTTATACCAGGACACAATCTGCAACATGGGGATTGACCCAACAAAAATTTGCCATAGCAAAACCTCCTTTCAAGGGGTAATGCCAGGCCCGGATGCTCGTTGCATGGGTTCTCTCCGGCTAGAAGTTATGTTCGGCTCCCCCGATAACTTCCGTTGCGAACAGCTAACTTTCCACATCGCCCCATTCTCAAGTAGCTATCAAGCACTGCTGGGACGCGAAGCTTTCGCCCGCTTTAACGCAATACCGCATTATGCATCTCTTACGCTTAAGATGCACAGTCCACGAGGCATCATCTCATTAAAGGGAAAACATTGAGTGTTCCTCCCGCGCAGAAAACAGTGCGGTTGCCTTGACAGCCCCACAATAAAGCGGCTTCACCAGCCAAAGCATCTAAACAGGCCGTCAAGACCACAGACACGGCTAGACGAGTCCGACATAAACATGCAATTGATAAAGGCTTAATAGCCGTATACCCCTGTACTAGGGGCTCCGCGCATATAAAACAAGAGACAATAAAGCTCAACTTTACCCATTTCGATTTATACTTTGTTTATTTAGTATAACTCATGTTTGGCACGATCTTTCTTTAACTAAGTTCCTCTCTTTTACAGATGAACACCGTGCTACGCCCGTACAGGATACGGCACAACAGAGACACAGGCGCAGACGTGCAGCAGGGACCCATTCCAAGGATTCTTTTCAGATTAAGACCCTGCGTAAACCTTTTTTACTGTCTCTTGTTGATACACATCCCCTGGTTTCTTGGTATAACCAAGGAGGAGGCTGGCGTTTTGGCATGTGGCCACGTCAGAGTTTTGCGCGTACCTGGACACTAGGGGCTTATCACTAAGGGCGTTATCCCGCCCGCCCTCATAAAGACCGAATACCTTAGGGAGTGTTCGGCGTCGCGAGTTTGGCCTTATATGCATTAGCTCCGAATCATGTCTTTTGTCAAATGTTGGGTTTGCCCGGCTCCTGTGTTTTGCTGCCTTACGTTCCGCTCTATCGGCTAAGGCGGCACCAGGAGAACTACTGCGATTGTGCCCCGGTTCGGCCAGGCGAGCACCTCAGTAGAGAAAGTCGAAAACTGACCGTCATGATATAGCATGAGACTGGTCAACCACCCGATGACTCGCCGGAATCTTTAGGATTCCTCCGCATTAACGAAGGGCCGTTTCCCGGCCAGGCACATACGCGCCCCGAGTTCGGGCGAGCGCAGGCGCCACCAGGGGCTATATAAGTAGCCTCAATGTCAAACTCCTATGGCTAAGTGGAAGTGATAAAGCATCATAGTCCGATTGCCTAGTTCGCTGCGCTATCACCTCCTTTGTAGGACCAAGACGTTGGATCAAGTGTGAAAATGCGCCTTCTGCGAACACCCCCGCATTATGTGCGTGGGGGCTAAAGCCGACGACTGCCATCTTTCAGATTATATATACGTATATGTTAAAACGGCCGCATAGGAGGTATTCCAATACTTGCAGGCACAAGTATAAAAAGCTTCTACAATTTATCAAAATATTGTTTTACAATAATAAATGCTATTCGAATATAGTATCCTTCGAGCATTGTGTCTCTATTAAACGAGCGCCTTGCAGAACTTCCTGAAAATAGCGCTCGGCAGGTACTCGGCTTCCATCCGAGTCTGGGGATGCAACAGTGGTGGCTTCCATTTCTGCTCAGTATGTCTTGACACGGGCAAGAGCCATCCGCGCACCCTCTATGCACGCTGACCTCTTCATCGCATTGATATGCGGCGCCGCACCAAGGAACTACTGCACCAAGTTGAAATAACTTTTTGGCTCTGGCCTCTCTGGCCACGGATGACTCATGACATACTTCATGGCGAGTCCGGACAACCTATTTAGCTCGGCCCAATCGGCCAAACGATCGGCTAATGACAGTGGATGCTCTGGATTGTGGAACTGCGACCAGAAGAGCTTTTCCACTTCGCGATCTTCTTGATCTCAGAAGTGTTCGGCCACATCTGCGGCACTCGCTGCTAAATCCAGATAGGTGTCCGCCGTACTCCACATCTAGTCTAACGGAGCATGTTTAGGATCACAGAACTTCCTCCACAGCATAAAGGGCTTTCCAGCCGCGATCTCTCTGGCCTGACGCAGCTCCTCCTTCATAGCTCTCATCGCAGAGCGAACATCCTTGGCATCGGCAATGGCCTTCTTCAGGTCCGTCTGTTCCGCCCGATCTTCTTTTTCAAGAAGCTTGCAACGATCAGCAGCATTCTTCAGCCTCACGGCCATCTCGGCCATTTCCTTCTTGCTTCGGCAGTGAGCAGCCTGTTCGGCTTTCAGCTCTTCAATTGCCTTTCCGGCAGCCGCATCACTTTTCCTAGCTTGCTCCTTGGCTCGGGCAAGTTCCGCCCGAAGATTCTCCATGGCAGTAGCACCATCTGCATCAAGCGCACACATTGTAAGATATTGGCATAAAGCTCCTATTACCAGGTGCCGCCGAAGGAATTACATACCTTGTGCCTCGTCAAGCCGCTTGTTGACAAGCTGATGTCGGCATCTGCCATGTCAAGTTGCCGCCTTAGCTCGGCAAATCCATCAGTCCGGCTGGCCACCGGACACTTCGCCACCTACGTATAAAGGCGGCATATTAGACCTGGGATTATGATCCTCTGTGCGCCGTCACTTTTGACAACACACAGAGTCTCAGGGGCTACTATCTACACAGGGCGCATCTTATTTATGCGCAACTATCCAAAAAGGGTACATTATTTCGCGTACCTCAAAACCTATCAGTAAACTCCTGACGGCCTCGTGCAATCCGCTCTCCGCGGATGAAATCTTCTCAATCACCGTACCCATCAATGCACCGTGCTCCTCTGAGATAGATGCTCGCCCTAGCAGATCCTTCAGCTCCTCCGACCACGCACCAGACGGCGCCGGACTCGTCCGATGGCCCTTTTCAAAAGCCGGATGCGGAGGGCTTTGGGGGGCAATATGACTACCTTCCAGCCCCGCCGGATTCGGAGAAACGCTCCGCGATGATACCTTAGGGTCGCCTGCCTCGCAAGGCGGTACGGCAGGGGGAGGCGTTCCGCTCTCCATCATCTCCAGAAGAAGATCCCCCGAAGACGAGCTCTGCTGAGAAGGGCTAAGGTCCGAGCTACAAGGTAAATTTTCGATTACTTTTCTCAGATATAAAGCAGGGATTTCTCTCGTTTCTTAAAAAGAAAACTCCTCTCTACTTACGGCTCGGTGGAGGGCTGATCCCCTTGAGGGCATAATTCGTCCGAAGTATCCCCCAGCACAGGACCCTCTGGCGAAGATTTCTTCCCCCGCTTTAAGGCCATAGTCTCCGGGTCTTCAGAGGCGGTCCTCTTCTTCCCCCGAGGAGAGGAATTTTTGATTCCTCCCTTTCGGACAACCTCCTTTGAGGAGGCTGTAGCTTCCTTGTCCCCTCCCTCGCTTCCCTTTGAAGGCACAACCTCCAACATCGTGACTACCACGGGACCCGGCATGGTCTCGGGGAGGGGGGCCGGACACCTGATTAGCTTTGCTTTTGCTATCCACTCCTGTTTAAAGGACAGCTCTTTTAGGGTCAATTTTATGATAAATATACGGATAGCGAGTCCAGGCACAAGGCTACTTACTTGAGTATCCGAACGATTGCAGCTCATACCTGCGTCCTCCGTAGAATCCAGACACACTACTTGTGGTCCGAAGAACAATTTGTACATCTCCACGGGCGTCATGCCAAGAAAATGTTGGAGAACTCATGGTCCCTCTAGGTTGAACTCCCACAGGCGGAGGGGGCCACGTTTGCAGGGCAGAACTCGGCGAATTAACATACCCTACGTCACCACGACCAGACTGATGTCTCTTTCTAGGAGATCTCGGATGTGGCCCTGCAACAGGGGCACGTCCTTTGCCGGACCCCAGTCCAGCCCCGTATTGACCCATGACGCCAGTCGTGGCGGGGGACCCGAGCGAAAGGTAGGTGGCGCCACCCACTTAGGGTCCCTGGGAGCGGCAATATAAAACCACTCTCGTTGCCATAAGCTGGACTCCTCTTGAAAAGAGCCCTCGGGCCATGGAGTACCAGCATTCTTGCTTATAATAGCACATCCGCACTCCGCGTCCCGTCCCTCGATCATCTTCGGCTCTACTTTGAAGGTCTTGAGCCATAGCCCGAAGTGAGGAGTGATACGGAGGAAGGCTTCACACACGACGATGAATGAGGAAATATGGAGGATGGACTCCGGGGCTAAGTCGTGAAATTCCAGCCCATAATAATACATGAGCCCCCTCACGAAACAATCCGTCGGGAAGCCTAGCCCCCGAAGGAAGTGAGACATGAACACCACACTCTCACCGGGCTTGGGAGTGGGAATGACCTGCCCTTGAGCAGGCAGCCTATGCGAGATTTCGTCGGTCAAGAACCTGGCCTCTCTCAACTTCAGCACGTCCTCCTCCGTGACGGAGGAGGGTATCCATCGGCCTCGAAGGTCGGAACCGGACATTGTCGAAGGTCCAAAGTGCCTGAAATCTGGAGCCTTGGGTGTTGGAACTCGAGGCGAAGGGCGAACTCGTTTGAGATTGAAAGAAAGGAGTAAGGCCTTGGTCTCTTTATAAGAGGTTGAATACCAAGGGCCTTCCCCGTGACCGTTTGGGACTTGCCTTTGATCGAGAAAATATACCAACGAGTACGGTTGGGTTACCCACGCCCGTATTGATGAGAATCCTGGAATAAGGGGACACGATCTCTGCTTTAACAAGACGTGCCAAGCAAACCGCCTCGCTAAACGCACTGAGGTGGGACAATAAAACGATTCGAATAAAGACTTGGCCGTGGTGTGATGTCACGCTACGGAATACGTCAGTGGATTAGATTTGTGTAAATATTATTCTCTCTATGGCAATATGTGGAAACTTATTTTGCAGAGCCAGACACTACCTTTGTGTTCAAAATCTTCTATGAAGTACTTGGAGGAGGAACCCGCCTTGCAATGCCGAAGACAATCTGTGCGCCGGACTCGTCGTCATTGAAGCCTGGTTCAGGGGCTACTGAGGGAGTCCTGGATTAGGGGGTGTCCGGATGGCCGGACTATACTTTCGGCCGGACTCCTAGACTATGAAGATACAAGATTGAAGACTTCGTCCCGTGTCCGGAAGGGACTTTCCTTGGCGTGTAAGGCAAGCTTGGCGATACGGATATGTAGATATCCTACCATTGTAACCGACTCTGTGTAACCCTAGCCCTCTTCGGTGTCTATATAAACCGGAGAGTTTTAGTCCGTAGGACGAACAACAATCATACCATAGGCTAGCTTCTAGGGTTTAGCCTCTCTGATCTCGTGGTAGATCTACCCTTGTACTACCCATATCATCAATATTAATCAAGCAGCACGTAGGGTTTTACCTCCATCAAGAGGGCCCGAACCTGGGTAAAACATCGTGTCCCCTGCCTCCTGTTACCATCCGGCCTATACGCGCAGTTCGGGACCCCCTACCCGAGATCCGCCGGTTTTGACACCGACAGAGACTCTCTATCATGAAGATCATGGTGCTACTTTGAAGCACAAGTGTGGAAAAAGGATAGTAACATTGTCCCTTCTCTCTTTTTCTCTCATTTTTTTATTTGGGCCTTCTTTTTTTCCTTTTGGCCTCTTTTTTCTTTTTTCTTTTTCGTTCGAAGTCTGATCCCGACTTGTGGGGGAATTATAGTCTCCATCATCCTTTCCTCACTGGGACAATGCTCTAATAATGATGATTCACACTTCTTTTTACTTACAACTCAACTCAATACTTAGTACAAAATATGACTCTATGTGAATGCCTCCGGCAGTGTACCTGTCGGCGTTCTGGGAACGGGGGTCCCCAGACTTGCCTGCCTGCGGCCTGCGGCGTGGCTCAAAGGGGGGCCCAGCACGACCCATCTTCACCAACACAAACTCAAGACCCTCGCAAGGGGCCAAGCCTCGCAGGGCGGACGACGCGGAGCCTCCTCAGGCACGGCCTCATCAGGCAGGCTCACGAGGAGGCGGAGAGATCAAGGTAGGGTACCTCGCGAGGTGCCCGTGACGCAAGCCATGACGACTCAAGGCGCTAGGCGGGTGCCAGCCCACGCAGCGTCCTCCTTTCCTCTTTGGTGCAAAGGGGGCAAGCGCAGCCGCAGAGTAGCGAGGCATCAGGCAAAGGTTACCATTTCGGTGCAACGAGACCAAGACCAGGAGGACTACGAGACGGAGGTCACCGTGGAGCCCAAGACGGCGTCATCGCTAGAGCTTTGCGCAGGCGAAGACTACTTTTGTCAGAATAGCTGATACTTGTTGTCCCCCTTCAAATTAGCCCGCCATTGTTGGCTCCCTTCCTGCTCGATATTTGGGAAGAGGACCAGGGCCTCTATAAATAGGACCAGCCACCCACAGAGCAAGGGGGTTGGGAGGTAGGAAGGAAGAGGCTCGTTAGAGAGGTTAGAAGCAGAGAGAGAGAGAGAGAGAGAGAGAGAGAGAGAGAAAGGTGGCTGAACTCCTCCCAGCAGCTCATCGCCCCAGCCAAGAATAGACCCTCGTGAAGCTGTTCTTCCTTGTATTGTTCACCATCATCAGCCCAAGACACAATCCACCACACCACACACTGGAGTAGGGTATTACACCACAACGGTGGCCCAAACCAGTATAAACCCTGTGTCTCTTGTGCTGTTCTTCCCATAGTTTTGATCCTAGCGTGACGGAGGGGTGCAGGTAGGTAGGAGGCGAAATCTCCGTGCGCACCCCAGTGTTTGAACCTCAAGGGTCTGCCGTAACCCGAAATCCGACATTTGGCGCGCCAGGTAGGGGTGCCCCGGAGTTCGTCTTCCATCACCCCATTCTCCTCCGACCATCACGCTCATGTCTGATGCTCGTCGGGCCCGCGCGGAGCGCCGGGCCGCCCTCGCTTCCCGCGTCACCCAGACAGCCCCTGTCGGCGGGCGTCCTCGCCGTTCCCCATCACCTGTCGTCAACGCCGCCACCGGCCCGGCGGGGGAGGAGCATTAAGCATCGTCTCAGCATACATCCGTGTGCCAAGACGGCCGCACCGCAACTCCCTCGCTCGCCCCAGCTAGATCTTCGTCCCACGCGCTTCGCGCGCCCATGGAGGCTCGGGCTGCACTCATCGCGGCAAACGAGCTCCTGCGCAGCCGTCCCGCCGCTGACGTCTACGACGAATGGCTCAACCGCGTCGCCGAGCTCGTCCGGGCCGCAGGGGGCTCTCCTGCGCCGTCCGATCGCGCTACACCGACACCCCCGGTCGTCGCGGCCCTCCTGGGCGGCTCGCAGGCGCCGCCCACAAGTCACCACGTCAAGCCATTCATCCGCTGGGTCAACGCCGCTTCCACGCGGCAGGGGGCTCCCCTGGATCGGGCGGCGCCCGAGACCGGCCCGACCTTCAGCTCGGAGGACCACCCCTCCAACTCGGCCTGCTCGGGCGCGCTCCCCATGTTGTGCACCCCCACCATCTTCCAGGTGGCCATCAGCAGAACCCTCATTGATGGCGGCGCAGGCCTCAGCGTGCTCTCGGTCGAGGCCTTCAACCTCCTCTGCATACCCCTGGAACAGCTGCAACCCAGCCGGCCCTTCTCAGGCATTGGGGGCAAGTCGTCCAGCTCCTCGGGACAGATCCGGCTCCCAGTGACCTTCGGCACCTACGACAACTTCCGCACGGAGCTGGTTGACTTCGACATCGCCCCCATCGGCCTCCCCTACAACGCCATCCTCGGCTACCCAGCCCTGGCCTAGTTCATGGCCACAACGCACCCGGCGTACAACCTCATGAAGATGCCCGGGAGCAGCGGTGTCCTCACCATGCACGGGGATGCCGGTGTAGCTCTGCGGGTGCTCAAGCTCGTCTTCAAGACGGCAGCGTCGGCACAGCCTGCCGACTTGGAGGCCCCCGAGCCCAAGGGGGCTGCGCCCGCCAAGAAGAAGCAGTTGTTCACCCAAGACAAGGCAGAAACCAAACAGATACCCATCGATTAGGATGGGTCCACCGACGCCACTTTCACCATAGGCGCCCACCTCAAACCCGAGCAGGAGGAGGCCTTGGTCGGGTTCCTGCGTGCAAACAAGAAGGTATTCGCTTGGGGGCCATACCAGTTGGCAGGGATCCCCAGGAGTGTAATCGAGCATCACCTCAACGTGTGCCCCAACGTGTGCCCTGTGAAGCAGAAGGCCAGGCGGCAGTCCACAGAAAAGCAGGCCTTCATCGTCCAAGAGACCCGCAAATTAGAGGCCGCTGGGGTCATTCGCGAGGTCCGATACCCAGATTGGTTGGCCAACCCTATCGTTGTGCCGAAGAAGGGAGGGAAGGAATGCATGTGTGTCGACTTCACCAACCTCAACAAAGCGTGCCCGCAAGATCCGTTCCCGCTCCCCCGCATCGACCAGATCGTTGATTCCACTGCGGAATGCGACCTGTTATGCTTCCTGGATGCCTTCTCTGGGTATCACCAGATCAAGATGGCGGTAGAAGACGTCGAGAAGACAGCCTTCCTAACCCCGTGTGGGGTGTACTGCTACACCTGCATGCCATTCGGGCAGCGTAACGCAGGGGCGACCTTTCCGCGGTTGATGCATATTACCCCGGGCCCGCAGCTCGAGAAGAATGTTGAAGCTTATGTCGATGACATCGTGGTAAAATCTCGGGAGGCCAGGACCTTGATACAAGACCTGGAGGAAACCTTCGCGAGCCTCAACGCAGTGAACCTACGGCTCAACCCAGAGAAGTGTGTGTTCGGAGTCCCCTCAGGCAAGCTCTTGGGATTCCTCGTGTCTCACCGAGGCATTGAGGCTAACCCAGAGAAGGTCAAGGCAGTGGAAGACATGAGCCCACCGAAGACCCTCAGAGAAATGCAGAAGCTCACGGGGCGCGTGACCGCGCTAGGGCGCTTCATCTCCAAGTTGGGGGAGCGAGTGCTACCCTTTTCCAGCTAATGAAGAAAAAGGGGCCCTTCGAGTGGACTGAAGAGGCCGACAAGGCGTTCCAGGATCTCAAGAGATACCTGACCAGCCCACCGGTCATGGTGGCTCCGCGCCCTCAGGAGCCCCTGGTGCTTTACCTCGCCGCCACTCCCTACTCCGCCAGCGCAGCCTTGGTGGCAGTCAGAGAGGAGCGCCGAATCAAAACCACGGCAGCAGCCCGGGACAAGGCAGAACAGGGACAAGGAAGGCCTACAGAAACTGCCACCGCGGCTGAGGAGGATCAGCCACCGCAGAGGGGCGCACCAGAGGCGGAAGAGGCCCCTCTTCCAGATGGCCGGTCTCAGGAGGCCTCGTTGCCTCAAGAGGCGCCGCGGTCTTCGAAAGGAGCCACCAGCACTGACGCACTCCACCTCGTTGAGCACCCAGTGTACTTCATCAGCACAGTGCTGCGGGATGCAAGAGCACGGTACCCCATGCCTCAAAAACTCCTCCTCGCGCTACTGGTGGCTTCACGCAAGCTGCGACACTATTTCCAGGGTCACCCCATCAAGGTCATCTCGTCATACCCCCTGGAGAGGGTGCTCAGGAGCCCCAATTCAGCTGGGAGGGTCGCTGAGTGGAACATAGAGCTGCAAGCATTTCAGCTCGAATTCAGCACGACCAGAGTCATCAAGGGAGCAGCGTTGGCGGATTTTGTGGCATAATGGATGGAGGCGCCGGGCCTCAAGGCCGACGAGGACCGGTCCCTGTCCCCGGGAAGCGAGGCGCCAGAAGGCTGGGTCATGTACTTCGATGGGGCGTTCTCCAGACACGGTGCTGGGGCTGGGGCGGTGCTTATATCGCCCATCCAGGACAAGCTCTATTACGCCGTGGAACTCTATTTCCAGCAAGGTGAAAAGGTCTCCAACAACATAGCAGAGTATGAAGGTTTAATAGCGGGCTTGAAGGCTGCAGCTGCCCTGGGGGTGAAACGCCTCACCATCAAGGGCGATTCGCAGCTCCTTGTCAATTTCTCCAACAAGGTGTACGAGCCGAAGGATGAGCACATGGAGGCCTACCTTGCAGAGGTCCGCAGGATGGAGAAACAGTTCTGGGGGTTGGAGTTGCAGCATGTGCCCCGTGGCACCAATCAGGAAGCCGATGACATCGCCAAACGCGCGTCCAGGAGGTTACCTCAGGAGCCTGGTGTTTTCGAGGAGCGGCTCTTCAAGCCTTCAGCCTTACCGTCATTATCAAACACGGCTCAGCTCAGGGAGGAGCTCCCTCAACCACCTGCCTCAGGAGCTCCGGCTTGAGGCCCGGCCTCAGGAGCACGCCTACTCCTGACGATGGAACCTCAGGAGGGATGTTGGATCACGGAGCTTCGGAGCTACTTAACGCAAGGGACCCTGCCGGAGAAGGAGGAGGAAGTAGAGCGAGTGGCGCGCCAGGCCACGGCATACTGCATCAAAGATGGAGAGCTCTACCGGAAGCGACCAAACGATGTATCCCTGCGCTACATCTCCAGGGAGCAAGGGAAGGAACTACTGGAAGATATACACGGCGGAGACTGCGGACAGCATTCATCATCACGGACCCTCGTCGGCAAGCCGTTCCGCAGTGGGTTTTATTGGCCCACCGCGCTCAATGACGCCGTTGAACTAGTGAAAGCTTGTGAAGCCTGCCAGTTCCACGCCAAGCAGATCCATCAGCCAGCATGAGGCTTGCAGACTATCCCCCTTTCATGGCCATTCGCAGTCTGGGGGCTGGACATCTTGGGCCCGTTTCCTTGGGCGCCAGGGGGCTACCGCTACCTCTACGTTGCCGTGGACAAGTTCACCAAGTGGGCTGAAGTAGAGGCTGTCCGCACCATTCCTGCGGGTTCCGCGATCAAGTTCATCAAGGGCGTCGTGAGCCGGTTCGGAGTGCCGAATCGCATCATCACGGACAATGGTTCGCAGTTCACCAGTAACCTCTTCAAAACATACTGTACTAACCTTGGAACGCAGATATGCTATGCCTCAGTGGCGCACCCCCGAAGCAACGGCCAGGCCGAGCGAGCCAATGCGGAGGTCCTGAGGGGCCTCAAGACCAGGACGTTCAAGAAGAAGCTAGAGGCCTGCGGCAGAGGTTGGTACGACGAGCTTCAGTCCGTGCTGTGGTCCATCCGCACCACCGCAACCAAGCCGACTGGAGAGACCCCGATCTTCCTGGTCTACAGAGCGGAAGCGGTCCTCCCTCACGAGGTCAGACGTCGCTCCGTGCGGGTCCTGGCGTTTGACGAGGCGCAGCAGGACGCCATGCGGGGGATGGACCTCATGCTGGGGGAGGGACGTCGCCGAGAAGCCGCGCTGCGAGCGGCGAGGTATCAACAAGCGCTGCGGCGATACCACTGCCGCAACATCCGTTCCAGGACTCTTGAGGTAGGAGACCTCGTGCTCAGGCGGGTTCTCTCCAGGAAGGGACTGCACAAGCTCTCTCCCATGTGGGAGGGCCCGTTCAAGGTTGTTCATGTTTCCAGGCCCGGCTCCGCGCACTTGGAGACTCAGGAGGGAGTGCCGGTCCAGAATGCATGGAACATCCAGCACCTTCGGAGGTTCTACCCCTGAAAAGGCCCAGAGCCTGTGAAGCAAGGCGAGTGCCTGTGAAGCTATCGCATTTTGGAAAAGGCCCAGAGCCTGTGAAGCAAGGCGAGTGCCTGTGAAGCTATCGCGTTTTGGAAAAGGCCCAAAGCCTGTGAAGCAAGGCGAGTGCTTGTGAAGCTATCGCGTTTTGGAAAAGGCCCAGAGCCTGTGAAGCAAGGTGAGTGCCTGTGAAGCTATCCCGTTTTGGAAAAGGCCCAGAGCCTGTGAAGCAAGGCGAGTGCGTGTGAAGCTATCGCGTTTTGGAAAAGGCCCAGAGCCTGTGAAGCAAGGCGAGTGCCTGTGAAGCTATCGCGTTTTGGAAAAGGCCCAGAGCCTATGAAGCTATCGCGTTTTGGAAAAGGCCCGGAGCCTGTGAAGAAGGCCAATGCCTGTGAAGCTCGCCGCCCGTGACACTCTCACGTAATAATGAGTTGGGGCTGTACACGCCCCGGAGTCTCAGGAGCGCCGGCCTCAGGCCATGGGCTCCCTCCCACGCCCAGTGGTAGCACTTAGCTCCGCGCTAGTGAGAAGATGTCGAAGACTAGATTAGGTGCCGGACGCGGCTTTTCATTTGCTTTCCGCAGTTGGCTTGTTCCTTCTCATTTGAAGTTTTATTGAAGTTGTTGTCGTCTTTGGCTTGCGGTTCTTCGGCCTTTCGCTCTCCTGCCTTGATTTCTCTTGCGCAAGGCCTCGCGAGGGAGGGAGCCGAGCGCCCTCGCGAGTGTTCCTATCCTAGTCATTCAAAGGGTCCACGACCTGGGCCCCTTGCAGGAGCACCCCTCTAGTCCGTGCCCCTCGGGCACCGCGACACAAACACAGGGCCTGGGTCAGTCGCCCCCCCACGGCCGGGGCCGAGAACTATCCACACTCGGGCACATAGCCGGAAGGTATGGTAACAAAAGCAAAACGATGATTAACAGCAATAACCCAAACACGCCCCTGCGGGGCTCCACACTATTGTCTTTCTTAGGCAGGAAGAAGGGAAAAGGAAGAACAAATCCGGCGCGGCTCGCCTCACATCGGCCCGCAGGGAAGGCCCGAGCTGCCTCCGGAGCTCAGGCGGACTCCCTCTCGCGCTTCACCAGGGCGCGACGGCGGGCGGACACGTTTCCACCCCCCAAGCAGATACGACGGCATGGAGGCTGATCGCGGCCACCGCTAGAGGAGTCGCCGCCTGAAGAAGAACCGGAGAAGCTTGAGGAACCCCGAACGCCGCCAGCCGCGCGAGCGCTGCTCTCTCCATCATCGCCGGAGCTGGGTTCCCAGCCGCGGTCGTCACCCTCGGGGCAACACCCCGCGCGGCGACCATCTTCCCCAAACACCCTCACGTAGAGGGTGGCGTCATCGTCGAACTTGAAGTGTAGGGTGCACCAATGGCTCAGGCCACGCGCGCGGGCAAACATCTGCCAATCGTGGGCCAGGGATAGGCTCCCGGCCGTGGAGACCTCCAAAGAGACCCATGAGGCCCGGCTGCAGCAGCCGTCGGCCTGGAGCCAGAGGCCGCCCGGGGCGCCGGCCGAGAGCTCGCCGAGGAGGAAGCGAGGAAGCGGAAGCCGGGTGCTAGCCGGCTCCGCCGACCACACGACGAACTCCGGTAACACTTCAGCAGCACGAACGCGCGGCCTGGGGGGATGCGCAGCCGAAGCGCGCCCCCCGGCTGTAGCAATCCGCTCGTCGCTGTGCTGGAGATCGCCTCCACGGCCGCGGGAAGCCACCGCGGTGGCCATAGGATGCTTGCGAGGGCGCCCTCAGACGCGCTTTGGTGGGGGAGAGGCAGGCTCAACCCGGCAAGTCTTCCCCTTCTCGGCGGCCGAGAACCTCCTTGACGAGGCCATGAAGAAAGAGGAGAAGCAAGGGGGGATGAACTGGAAGGGCGCGCGCCGGTCCATACTTATGGCTGGCGATGGCCAACCAACAGCCCCCATGATCGGAGGTAATTATGACCCGCTTTGCATGCAGGGACTTGTCCAATCCGTGCAGTTGCCGAGGCGCCATGGGGAAGTGGAGACGCCCACGTCCAATCAACCGCCACGCGGTGCCCAAGGCCGCAGGCTATTAGGGCCCACGGCGCTTCGCTCTTGCCCTTCCGCCTCCCTGCACGGCCAAGTCCGGACGCGCCTTGGGCCCGGGGGCTACTGTCAGCATTCTGGGAACGGGGGTCCCCGGACTTGCCTGCCTGCGGCCTGCGGCGTGGCTCAAATGGGGGCCCAGCACAGCCCATCTTCACCAACACAAACTCAAGACCCTCGCGAGGGGCCAAGCCTTGCGAGGCGGACGACGCGGAGCCTCCTCAGGCACGGCCTCATCAGGCAGGCTCACGAGGAGGCGGAGAGATCAAGGCGGGGTACCTCGCGAGGTGCTCGTGACGCAAGCCATGACGACTCAGGGTGCCAGGCGGGTGCCAGCCCGCGCAGCGTCCTCCTTTCCTCTTTGGTGCAAAGGGGGCAAGTGCAGCCGCGGAGTACCGAGGCATCAGGCAAAGGTTGCCATTTCGTTGCAACGATACCAAGACCAGGAGGACTATGAGACGGAGGTCACCATGGAGCCCAAGACGGTGTCATCACCAGAGCTTTGCGCAGGCGAAGACTACTTTTGTCAGAATAGCTGATACTTGTTGCCCCCCTTCAAATTAGCCCGCCATTGTTGGCTCCCTTCCCGCTCGATATTTGGGAAGAGGACTAGGGCCTCTATAAATAGGACCAGCCACCCACAGAGTAAGGGGGTTGGGAGGTAGGAAGGAAGAGGCTCGTTAGAGAGGTTAGAAGCAGGGAGAGAGAGAGAGAGAGAAAGGTGGCTGAACTCCTCCCAGCAGCTCACCGCCCCAGCCAAGAACAGACCCTCGTGAGGCTATTCTTCCTTGTATTGTTCACCATCATCAGCCCAAGAGGCAATCCACCACACCACACACTGGAGTAGGGTATTACACCACAATGGTGGCCCGAACCAGTATAAACCCTGTGTCTCTTGTGCTGTTCTTCCCATAGTTTTGATCCTAGCGTGGCGGAGGGGTGCAGGTAGGTAGGAGGCGAAATCTCCGCGTGCACCCCAGTGTTCGAACCTCAAGGGTCTGCCGGAACCCGAAATTTGACAGTACCGGGATATGCAATGAATCAAGAGTGACATGTATGAAATAATTATGAACGGTGGCTTTGCCACAAATACGATGTCAACTACATGATCATGCAAAGCAATATGACAATGATGAAGCATGTTATAGCAAATGGAACGGTGGAAAGTTGCACGGCAATATATCTCGGAATGGCTATGGAAATGCCATAATAGGTAGGTATATGGTGGGTTTATGGTACCAGCGAAAGTTGCGCGGTACTAGAGAGGCTAGCAATGGTGGAAGGGTGAGGGTGCGTATAATCCATGGACTCGACATTAGTCATAAAGAACTCACATACTTATTGCAAAAATCTATTAGTTATCGAAACAAAGTACTACACGCATGCTCCTAGGGGGATAGATTGGTAGGAAAAGACCATCCCTCGTCCCCGACCACCACTCATAAGGAAGGCAATCAATAAATAAATCATGCTCCGACTTCATCACATAATGGTTCACCATACGTGCATGCTACGGGAATCACAAACTTCAACACAAGTATTTCTCAAATTCATAACTACTCAACTAGCATGACTCTAATATCAGCATCTCCATATGTCAAAACAATCATCAAGTATCAAACTTCTCTTAGTATTCAATGCACTTATATGAAAGTTTTTATTATGCCTAAAAGAAAATTGCCATGTTGTTCTAAAGGACTCTAAAAATAATATAAGTGAAGCATGAGAGATCAATTATTTCTATAAAATAGAACCACCGTCGTTCTCTAAAAGATATAAGTGAAGCACTAGAGCAAAAACTATATAGCTCAAAAGATATAAGTGAAGCACATAGAGTATTCTAATAAATTCCAATTCATGTGTGTCTCTCTCAAAAGGTGTGTACAGCAAGGATGATTGTGGTAAAATAAAAAGCAAAGACTCAAATCATACAAGACGCTCCAAGCAAAACACATATCATGTGGTGAATAAAAATACAGCTCCAAGTAAAGTTACCGATGAACGAAGACAAAAGAGGTGATGCCTTCCGGGGCATCCCCAAGCTTAAGATTTTTGGTGTCCTTGTATTTTACCTTGGGGTGCCATGGGCATCCCCAATGTTAGGCTCTTGCCACTCCTTGTTACATAATCCATCAAATCTTTACCCAAAACTTGAAAACTTCACAACACAAAACTTAACAAGAAAATCTCGTGAGCTCCGTTAGCGAAAGAAAACGAAACACCACTTCAAGATACTGTAATGAACTCATTATTTATTTATATTGGTGTTAAACCTACTGTATTACAACTTCTCTATGGTTTATAAACTCTTTTACTAGCCATCGATTCATCAAAATAAGCAAACAACACATGAAAAACCGAATCTGTCAAAAACAGAACAGTCTGTAGTAATTTGTAACTAACGCAAACTTATGGAACCCCAAAAATTCTAAAATAAATTTCTGGACGTGAGGAATTTATCTATTAATCATCTTCAAAAATAATTAACTAAATATCACTCTCCAATAAAAAATGGCAGCAATTCTCGTGAGCGCTGAAGTTTCTGTTTTTTACAGCAAGATCAACAAGACTTTCCCCAAGTCTTCCCAATGGTTCTACTTGGCACAAACACTAATTAAACACAAAAACACAACAAAAACAGAGGATAGATAATTTTTTTATTACTAAACAAGAGCAAAAAGAAAGGAATAAAAATAAAATTTGGTTGCCTCCCAACAAACGCCATCGTTTAACGCCCGTAGCTAGGCATAAAAGAGAAGATAAATCTAGGTATTGCCATGATAATGATAAGGTAAATCGCGAAAGATCATCTCACACTCCCTACATTCAGCGGCAAGCTTTCTTTGTGGCAAGCAAAAGTAATCAAAAGGTCTAAATTTAATGGGTCAAAAGTCCCCAAGATCAAGCTCGGGAGGTATTGGTTCCTCCTTTGGCCCCTCATATTGCACAATCAATTCATCATTATAAACATTCTTTTGGCAAAAAGTCATGAGCCTTTGTTCAAGGGAAAAACCTAGCACATTGTTCTGGATGGCAAAATTATCATTAAGTTCAGAGATCCTATTAACAAGAGCATCTGTAGGGACATTTTTTCTAAGGTTTTCATTAAAAGCAACATGATCTAAAGATCGTAAACGCATAATGTCTTCTTGATAGAAAAGGATCGCTTCTATGGGAGGACAGCCAACATCCACTCTATAATGCGCAAAAATTTCATTGGCTTCTTTTATTATAAATCTGAACTCATGAGCTAAAAAGATGGTTGCTGCTTGCTTAACAGAAGAATGCTCAATATTAGAAAATTCTAGGAAAATCCTTTGTATGGAAGGATGCATATGTAAAAATTGTCGTTCGAGTTCAACTATGAGCAAAGATATAGCATCTGCGAGACTACTAGTTTTATGAAGGATAGATCCACTCATGGTGGGAAAAGCACCGGCACAAGTAAAGAAATCTTGAATACCTCCCTTCCCAATAATATTACCGCTACCAATCCGAAACTTTTTAGTGTGTAAAACAGTAGGATTTTCAAGAGGATCATCAATAGCATCAAAGTTTTCCATATTATTATCCTTATCAATGGTAACCTCCCTAGTTTCAGACATGATGGCAACAGATTGCAAAAAGAACGAGCACACAGAAGGCAGGAAGGAAAAAGAGGCGAACGGAAAGAGAGGGCGAAAGGAAAAGAGGGCTAATAAAACGGCAAGGGTGAAGTGGGGGAGAGGAAAATGAGAGGCAAATGGAAAATAATGTAATGTGAAGGATAAGAGTTGTGATGGGTACTTGGTATGTCTTGACTTGGCGTAGATCTCCTCGACACTAGCTTAATGTTCAACATCAATCATGGAGAAACTAAGGATGTTGTCGATGGGCTCAACAACATTTATCGAGGTTCCATATAAATGGAATTCCATAATCATGGGAACAAGGTGATAGCATTGGTCAGACCCAAAAGATATAATGGTGTATGCTCGAGGAAATAACCACGAGTAAGACCACATTACGGACGTTGTTGGTTCTGATTTGATTTGATGATAGCCCACACTCAAATCAAAGTTTCAACAAGACAATAGGTCCAATAACTAACCACGAGGACCATTTAATGAAGATATCATCTTACTTCAACACACACACACACACAACAGATATCCCTTTGAAATGAACTAAGTTAGATAAAGCTTTTATCTACCAACTCTCCAAGTTATTGTGTAGCTTATCCAACTAGTTCAGGAGTATCCAACACAGATCCCTAGAAAAGGGGTGGTTTATAGGAAAACGAACTTGATCATGAGCTCATCATAACGGCCAGGGGACAACCTGGTAATACTTCCGAGAAGATATTTGGAAAAGCATGAACCACCAGTATGATATTGCTACCTCTTGAGCACTGCGTCGGTTTTCCCTTGAAGAGGAAAGGGTGATGCAGTAAAGCAGCGTAAGTATTTCCCTCAGTTTTTGAGAACCAAGGTATCAATCCAGTAGGAGACGACGCGCGAGTCACCTCGTACCTACACAAACAAATAATAACCTCGCAACCACGTGATAAAGGGGTTGTCAATCCCTTCACGGCCACTTGCAAGAGTGAGATCTGATAGAGATAATAATAAGATAAATATTTTTGGTATTTTTATGATATAGATTGAAAGTAAAGATTACAAAATAAAATAGATTGGAAACTTATATGATGGAGAATAGACCCCGGGGCCATAGGTTTCACTAGTGACTTCTCTCAAGAGCATAAGTATTATGGTGGGTGAACAAATTACTGTCGAGCAATTGATAGAAAAGCGAATAATTATGGGAATATCTAGGCATGATCATGTATATAGGCATCACATCCGTGAAAAGTAGACCGAAACGATTCTGCATCTACTACTATTACTCCACACATCGACCGCTATCCAGCATGCATCTAGAGTATTAAGTTCATAAGAACAGAGTAATGCCTTAAGCAAGATGACATGATGTAGAGGGATAAACTCATGCAATATGATGTAAACCCCATCTTTTTATCCTCGATGGCAACAATACAATACGTGTTGTTTCCCTTTCTGTCACTGGGATCGAGCACCGCAAGATTGATCCCAAAGCTAAGCACTTCTCCCATTGCAAGAAAGATCAATCTAGTAGACCAAACCAAACTGGCATTTCGAAGAGGCTTGCAAAGATAAACCAGTCATACATAAAAGAATTCAGAGAAGATTCAAATATTTTTCATAGATAGACTTGATCATAAACCCACAATTCATCGGATCTTGACAAACACACCGCAAAAGAAGATTACATCGAATAGATCTCCAAGAGAATCGAGGAGAACTTTGTATTGAGATCCAAAGAGAGAGAAGAAGCCATCTAGCTACTAGCTATGGGCCCGAAGGTCTGAAGTAAACTACTCACATCATCGGAGGGGCCATGGAGTTGATGTAGAGGCCCTCCGTGATCAATGCCCCCTCCGGCGGAGCTTCGGAAAAGGCCCCAAGATGGGATCTCTTGGGTACAGAAGGTTGCGGTGGTGTAAATAGGGTTTTGTGGTGCTCATGGATGTTTGCGGGGTATATGGATATATATAGGAGGAAGAAGTAGGTCAGTGGAGCAACGAGGGGCCCACGAGGGTGGAGGGCGCGCCCCCTGCCTCGTGGCCTCCTCGATTGTTTCTTGACGTACACTCCAAGTCTCCTAGATCACGTTTGTTCCAAAAATAGCGTTCCCGAAGGTTTCATTCCATTTGGACTCCGTTTGATATTCCTTTTCGGCGAAACACTAAAATAGGCAAAAAACATCAATTTGGGTTGGGCCTCCGGTTAATAGGTTAGTCCCAAAAATAATATAGAAGTGTAAAAATAAGCCCATTAACATCCAAAATAGATTATATAATAGCATGGAGCAATCAAAAATTATAGATACGTTGGAAACGTATAAGATATTAAGCTCGAGAACAATCTTTCTTTTCAGGGAAAGACGATATGATCAAAAGAGCCAGAGATTGATAAAATCCCAACTCATTGATCGAAAGTACACCAGGAAAAATATACTAGGTAGCATGATCAATCTTAGAGTGGTGATTCAGTAACCAACACGCTAAGAATGAAATTTATCGTCCATTAACTCCCAAGCAACAAGGTTGCTAGGAGTATTGATTTCACACATCACACTTCACTTGTCAGCATTCTCGTTACAACGACACGGGGACCGAGGGATGAATTATAATGGCGAGAGATATCACTGTTTCAATAATTCATAAGAGGTGGTGCAATTCCCATGGTATTCTTGACAAAAAGAAGGTACTACTCCAAGTAGATCAGAACAAAAGCTGGGTTGGCATTTTGTTCTGCGGAATACAACTACTTTGACCCAATCCTAGATATGGATGATGTACTAGAGTTTGTTTCTCCTAGTCATTCTAAAATAGAATATCTTGATGGACCACAAGAATAATAGGCATCGCTGAACATGAATGCACAACTATTCCTGTCTATCAATTAATAGACTAGGGTCGGAATACAGACGAGGAGGGTCAACTGAAGGAACATATAACTTTCTGAGTTGTGGATGCAAAGATTAGTATGTCGAACCAAGTTCAATAGGTTTCTTCTGGATAACCCATGCAGAGAGGTAGGACTGGCAGAGTCACAATATAAAATGGAGAGCTCATCAAGAGCATTCTGGTTGTGATCTTTTGGTTCTAAGAACTTCTGCCAAGGATGGTTCATGGTACCTGGAAATGATATACCATGGACCTCGAGGACTATCACAAGGGTTACTAATATCCTAAAGGAACGAGCAAACAATATCAACAATAGGTAAGTAGAGTGAATCTTGGGTTCAAATACCTAGAAATGGAATATGTACTGACTAAATAGCATCACAAGATGCTTTGGAGAACCGTGGCTAGAATGATCACACTAGGAACACAAAACATAGCCATATTATTGGGTGGTTCTCTAGGATACCCTGGTGTCATAATAGTAGCTTCAACATATATGTTGAGGTAGTGGAGTACTGCCACACATCGATTAGTGTGCTTAATCTGACCCAAAAGGACATCGGGAACATGGAGGAAAGATTTGCAAGTGCATCAGACTATTTAGAAACTTGGGATGACTCGGACAACATAATGACTATAAATGGTCAAAAGTTTCTGAGATATCCTACAAAATTGTGGCATAACGACTCAACATCACAATATCAAGGTTCCGGGACCAACTATGAACATACGGAAGTAGTAGGAACTGAATTGTGGCTTGAATCCATCAATCCTATTAGTCTACGGATTAGTAACACATGAACCTGATAGAAAGATGAGAAGCCTAGTTCTTAATATCCGTAGGAAAGAAGAGGATGACTCGAATCAGAAGGACATAAGGTAAAGGAGCAAAAAGAGCCTTATGTTCCCTTCCACAATCAGTTCCCTTATATAACTACAACATTTCTAGACTCACCTTTGACCAGTTTGGCTTGGTAATCCTACAGGCAGCCAGGCTCTGATACCAAAGCTATCAGGACCCCGATCCTAAGTCACACCGATCTAGCATGTAACACATCATATCATTTTGCGACCTCAAGCACGGTATCCCCACGGGTGCCACCTTACCTGGCCCGGGACTATTTGCCCCTTTTGGCTCACGTATATTATAGTGTCGCTAGCATCCGTATGACATTGAACCCGTGTCGACATGACTAGTCATAAACCCAAGGTGGCACAAACCTACAGGGACAGGCATACATGCCCCATCAATGCACGTGTCGGTCAGCAGCGAGTGAAACCGGGCTGTAGCAAGCTAGCAGGACTCCGGTAAGTACTGCGTGACATTTCCTCGTAGGGATAGACACCAGAACAAAGAAGGACACATGCCGATCATCCCATGTGTTCCGGAGCAATAGCAAGCTACCATGGCTCGGTGGAAGCACTAGGAGACATTTCCCCATAAGAGAGGCTACCAAGGATAAACAACTAGGTGTTGGATCCCACACATAGCAATACACGTTACACGTACACATAACATGCAAGTACTCCCTCCATTTTTTATTACTCTGCGCCTAAGTTTTTTCGGTTTTTTCGCAATTACTCTACGCGCTGGCCTTTTTTCCCATTTCCTTCCCATTCTGCCCTTGATTTTCGACTTCCCATGCAACTGATGCATTAACTACGAGCCAATCCATTACATGCAGCAGCAAGGACTACCCAATCCGTTGCATGGGTGGAGAGCCATCCCGAGCAATTAGTGGGGCGCAGTTACCACGCATGCATAGCAGCGAGTGGCATGCAGAGCACGCGAGCGGAGCAAGCCAATCAGTTGCAGCGCTTATTTGTAGCGCGTCGGTTCCCAATACGCGCGATTAACATCAAAGCAAGGGCAAAATGGTCCAAAAAATTTCCACCGGAGCCCTCCTTGGTATGCGGGATTGCACTTAGGCGCAGACAAAAGAAAAATGGAGGGAGTATGTGTTGTACAACATGTCATCACAAAATAAGTCAACAACTCATATAGATAAAGGCCCGGAAGAGCCACATATCATTTATTACAAACATGGGTCACATGACCCAACATATAGAGCATACAAACAACAGAAGCATAACATGTCTGAGTACAAACAACTACAAATGGAAAAGGCTGAGAAGCCTGACTATCCAAAAGACCAACCCAAGTGTACAAGATCGTAGCTGACCTAACAAGCTAAATGTCGGAGTCCACGCGGAACTACTAGTGAGACTGACGTCAATCTTCAAAAACATAAATTAAGCAAACGTGGGTACAAATGTACCCAGCAAGACTTACATCAGAACTAACCACTCATGCATCGGTATCAACAAAGGGGTGGTGGAGTTTAACTACAGCAAGCCAGCTTTGACTCAGTGACTATCCTGTACTACGACTGCTAGTAACTCTTTTGAGGTGGCACACACGAGTCCACATATTCACCATATCAATACACCACTATGGATCCGCTCCCGTCTCCCTACGAGAAGGCCATCCATAGCACTCATGCTTATCTTGCGCATTTTAGAGTATCCACTTTCACTTGTCTATGAACTACATAAGCAACCCAGTAGTCCATTACCGTGGACGCAACTATTAAAATATATCATATTACCCTGTAGGGGTGTACTTCTTCACACATGCTCTCGCCACTTACCACCATGTACACGTCATGTATCTCGACAACCTTCAAGTGGAAGCCTGGCGAGGGTGTTGGCCACGACCTGACTAACCACACAAGTCTCTTGTCCAGGTTTATCGCCTATTCGAGTTCCATCCGCAAGGAAATCCGGCCGGGGTTTCCTATATGGCCCCAAACGATGTGTACAGGGTTCCCAAGCCCACCAAACGGGCGACACTTGGTACACCCGGCCACGATGCCTAGTTTGTCCCAAGCCCACCTGTACTGGGTGCCACTTGGTAGACTACTAACACAACCTACAAACACCAGAAACTAGTTTCAACTCCTGGACAGAGATCGAAGCGGTTAATAAGCCAAGAGGGGTCGAGTTACTGGAACCCAATGTGTGGTAGTAACTGTCTTGGATCACAAACACAGAACTCAGTTCCTGAGAACGGTTTCAATGAGACAAGCCACCATGTACTCCTACATGGCCTATCACCGCTACCTTTACTAAATCGTATTCACACACTTAGCTCTCAATAGTAATACATGTTCATCACCATCCCAATCCATCCCAGATGAATCAGACCCAACACAACTATAAGCATAGCATGTTGGGGAACGTAGTAATTTCAAAATTTTCCTACGCACACGCAAGATCATGGTGATGCATAGAAACGAGAGGGGAGATTTTTGTCTACGTACCCTCGTAGACCGTAAGCGGAAGCGTTATGACAACGCAGTTGATGTAGTCGTACGTCTTCACGATCGACCGATCCTAGTATCGAAGTTACGGCACCTCCGCGATCTGCACACGTTTTGCTCGGTGACGTCCCACGAACTCACGATCCAGCAGAGTGTCGAGGGAGAGCTTCGTCAGCACGACGGCATGATGACGGTGATGATGATGTTACCGGAATAGGGCTTCACCTAAGCACCGCTACGATATGACCGAGGTGGATTATGGTGGAGGGGGGCACCGCACACGGAAAAAAGATCAATGATCAACTTGTGTGTCTATGGGGTGCCTCCCTCCCCTGTATATAAAGGAGTGGAGGAGGGGGAGGGCCGGACCTCCTATGGCGCACCCTATGGGGAGTCCTACTCCCACTGGGAGTAGGATTCCCCCCTTCCCTAGTTGGACAAGGAGTGGAAGGAAGGGGGAGAGAGGGGAAAGGAAAGGGGGGGCCCACCCAATTCGGATTGGGCTTGAGGGGGATGCGCCCCCTCCTAGGCCTTCCTCTCTTCTCTCCCACTATGGCCCAATAAGACCCATATACCTTCCGGGGGGTTCCGGTAACATCCCGGTGCTCCGGTATATGCCCGAACTCACCGGAAACCATTTCGACGTCCAAATATAGTCATCCAATATATCAATCTTTATGTCTCAACCATTTCGAGACTCCTCGTCATGTCCATGATCATATCTGGGACTCCGAACTACCTTCGGTACATCAAAACACATAAACTCATAATACCTATCGCCACCGAACGTTAAGCGTGCGGACCCTACGGGTTTGAGAACTATGTAGACATGACCAAGACATGTCTCTGGTCAATAACCAATAGCGGAACCTGGATGCTCATATTGGTTCCTACATATTCTACGAAGATTTTTATCGGTCAAACCGCATAACAATATACGTTGTTCCGTTTGTCATCGGTATGTTACTTGCCCGAGATTCGATCATCGGTATCTCAATACCTAGTTCAATCTCATTACCGGCAAGTCTCTTTACTCGTTCCGTAATGCTACACCCCATAACTAACTCATTAGCTACATTGCTTGCAAGGCTTATATTGATGTGCATTACCGAGAGGGCCCAGAGATACCTCTCCGACAATAGGAGTGACAAATCCTAATCTCGATCTATGTCAACTCAACAAACACCATCAGAGACACCTGTAGAGCACCTTTATAATCACCCATTTATGTTGTGACATTTGGTAGCACACAAAGTGTTCCTCCGGTATTCGGGAGTTGCATGATCTCATAGTCATAGGAACATGTATAAGTTATGGAGAAAGCAATAGCAACAAACTAAATGATCATCATGCTAAGCTAACGGATGGGTCAAGTCAATCACATCATTCTCTAATGATGTGATCCCGTTAATCAAATGACAACTCATGTCTATGGTTAGGAAACATAACCATCATTGATTCAACGAGCTAGTCAAGTAGAGGCAAACTAGTGACACTTTGTTTATCTATGTATTCACACATGTACTAAGTTTCCAGTTAATACAATTCTAGCATGAATAATAAACATTTATCAGGATATAAGGAAATATAAATAACAACTTTATTATTGCCTCTAGGGCATATTTCCTTCAGTCTCCCACTTTCACTAGAGTCAATAATCTAGATTACATTGTAATGATTCTAACACCCATGGAGTCTTGGTGCTGATCATGTTTTGCTCGTGAGAGAGGCTTAGTCAACGGGTCTGCAACATTCAGATCCGTATGTATCTTGCAAATCTCTATGTCTCCCTCCTTGACTTGATCATGAATGGAGTTGAAGCGTCTCTTGATGTGCTTGGTTCTCTTGTGAAATCTAGATTCCTTTGCCAAGGCAATTGCACCAGTATTGTCACAAAAGATTTTCATTGGAGCCGATGCACTAGGTATGACACCTAGAATGGAAATGAACTCCTTCATCTAGACTCCTTCGTTTGTTGCTTCCGAAGCAGCTATGTATTCCGCTTCACACGTAGATCCTGCCACGACGCTCTACTTGGAACTGCACCAACTGATAGCTCCACCATTTAATAAAAACACGTGTCTGGGTTGTGACTTAGAGTCATCCATATCAGTGTCAAAGCTTGCATCGATGTAACTATTTACGACGAGCTCTTTGTCACCTCCATATACGAGAAACATATCCTTAGTCCTTTTCAGGTATTTCATGATATTATTGACCGCTGTCCAGTGATCCTACTCCTGAATTACTTTGGTACCTCCCTACTAAACTGATAGCAAGGCACACATCAGGCCTGGTACATAGCATTGCATACATGATAGAGCCTATGGCTGAAGCATAGGCAACACCTTTCATTTTCTCACTATCTTCTGTAGTGGTCGGGCATTGAGTCTGACTCAACTTCACACCTTGTAATATAGGCAAGAACCGTTTCTTTGCCTGATCCATTTTGAACTTCTTCAAAACTTTATCAAGGTATGTGCTTTGTGAAAGTCCAATTAAGCGTCTTGATCTATCTCTATAAATCTTGATGCCCAATATATAAGTAGCTTCACCGAGGTCTTTCATTGAAAAATTCTTATTCAAGTATCCTTTTATGCTATTTAGAAATTCAGTATCATTTCCGATCAACAATATATCATCTACATATAATATCAGAAATGCTGTGGAGCTCCCACTCACTTTCTTGTAAATACAGGATTCTCCAAAAGTCTTTACAAAACCATATGCTTTGATCACACTATCAAAGCGCATATTCCAACTCCGAGAGGCTTGCACCAGTCCATAAATGGATCACTGGAGCTTGCACACTTTGTTAGCACCTTTTGGATCGACAAAACCTTCTGGTTTCATCTTATACAACTCTTCTTTAAGATATCCATTAAGAATGCAGTTTTGACATCCATTTGCCAAATTTCATAATCATAAAATGCGGCAATTGCTAACATGATTCGGACGGACTTAAGCATCGCTACGGGTGAGAGGTATCATCGTAGTCAACTCCTTGAACTTGTCGTAACCTTTTGCAACAAGTCGAGCTTTGTAGACAGTAATATTACCGTCAACGTCAGTCTTCTTCTTGAAGATCCATTTATTCGCTATGGCCTGCCGATCATCGGGCAAGTCAACCAAATTCCATACTTTGTTCTCATACATGGATCCCATCTCAGATTTCATGGCCTCAAGCCATTTTGCGGAATCTGGGCTCATCATCGCTTCCTCATAGTTCGTAGGTTCGTCATGGTCAAGTAACATGACTTCCAGAACAGGATACCGTACCACTCTGGTGCGGATCTTACTCTGGTTGACCTACGAGGTTTGGTAGTAACTTGATCAGAAGTTTCATGATGATCATTATGAGCTTCCTCACTTACTGGTGTAGGAATCACTGGAACTGATTTCAGTAATGAACTACTTTCCAATAAGGGAGAAGGTACAATTACCTCGTGATAACCCACAAGTATAGGGGATCGCAACAGTTTTCGAGGGTAGAGTATTCAACCCAAATTTATTGATTCGACACAAGGGGAGCCAAAGAATATTCTCAAGTATTAGCAGCTGAGTTGTCAATTCAACCACACCTAGAAAATTAATATCTGCAGCAAAGTGTTTAGTAGAAAATTAATATGATAGTAGTGGTAACGGTAGCAAAAGTAATATTTTTGGGTTTTATAGTGATTGTAACAGTAGCAACAGAAAAGTAAATAAGCGAAGAACAATATAGGAAAAGCGGGTAGGCATTAGATCGGTGATGGAGAATTATGTCGGATGCGATCGATCATGCAACAGTTATAACATAGGGTGACACAGAACTAGCTCCAGTTCATCAATGTAATGTAGGCATGTATTCCGAATATAGTCATACGTGCTTATGGAAAAGAACTTGCATGTCATCTTTTGTCCTACCCTCCCGTGGTAGCGGGGTCCTATTGGAAACTAAGGGATATTAAGGCCTCCTTTTAATAGAGTACCGGACCAAAGCATTAACACATAGTGAATACATGAACTCCTCAAACTACAGTCATCACCGGTAATGGTCCCGATTATTGTCACTTCGGGGTTAACGGATTATAACACATAATAGGTGACTATAGACTTGCAAGATAGGATCAAGAACTCACATATATTCATGAAAACATAATAGGTTCAGATCTGAAATCATGGCACTCGGGCCCTAGTGACAAGCATTAAGCATAGCAAAGTCATAGCAACATCAATCTCAAAACATAGTGGATACTAGGGATCAAATCCTAACAAAACTAACTCGATTACATGATAAATCTCATCCAACCCATCACCATCCAGCAAGCCTACGATGGAATTACTCATGCACGGTGGTGAGCATCATGAAATTGGTGATGGAGGAAGGTTGAGGATGACGATGGCGACGGATTCCCCTCTCTAGAGCCCCAAACGGACTCCAGATCAGCCCTCCCGAGAGAGTTTAGGGCTTGGCGGCGACTCCGTATCGTAAAACGCGATGAATCCTTCTCCCTCATTTTTTTCTTCCCGAACAGGAATATATGGAGTTGGAGTTGAGGTCGATGGAGCGTCAGGGGCCCCACGAGGCAGGGGGCGCGCCCAGGGGGTAGGCGCGCCCCCACCCTCGTGGACAGGGTGTGGGCCCCCTAACGTGGATTCTTCTTCCATTATTTTTTATATATTCCAAAAATAATCTCCATTGATTTTCAGGTCATTTTGGGAACTTCTATTTCTGCACAGAAATAACACCATGGCAATTCTGTTGAAAACAACGTCAGTCCGGGTTAGTTCCATTCAAATCAGGCAAGTTAGAGTCCAAAACAAGGGCAAAAGTGTTCGGAAAAGTAGATACGACAGAGACGTATCAACTCCCCCAAGCTTAAACCTTTGCTTGTCCTCAAGCAATTCAGTTGATAAACTGAAAGTGATAAAGAAAAACTTTTACAAACTCTGTTTGCTCTTGTTGTTGTAAATATGTAAAGCCAGTATTCAAGTTTTCAGCAAAGATTATGAACTAACCATATTCACAATAACATTTAGGTCTCATGTTTACTCATATCAATGGCATAATCAGCCAGCGAGCAATAATAACAAATCTTGGATGACAACACTTTCTCAAAACAATCATGATATGATATAACAAGATGGTATCTCGCTAGCCCTTTCCGAGACCACAAAACATAAATACAGAGCACCTTTAAAGTTCAAGGACTGACTAGACATTGTAATTCATGGTAAAAGAGATCCAGTCATACTCAATGTAAACTAACAGTAATGGATGCAAATGACAGAGGTGCTCTCCAACTGGTGCTTTTTAATAAGAGGATGATGACTCAACATAAAAGTAAATAGATAAGCCCTTCGCAGAGGGAAGCAGGGATTTGTAGAGGTGCCAGAGCTCGATTTTCAAATAGATATGAATAATATTTTGAGCGGTATACTTTCATTGTCAACATAACAACCGAGAGATCTCGATATCTTCCGTGCTACACACATTATAGGCGGTTCCCAAGCAGAATGGTAAAGTTTATACTCCCCCACCACCAACAAGCATCAATCCGTGGCTCGCCCGGAACAACGGGTGCCTCCAACTAACAACAATCCTGGGGGAGTATTGTTTGCAATTATTTTGATTTGATTTGAGCATGGGACTGGGCATCCCGGTGACCAGCCATTTTCTCGTGAATGAGGAGCGGAGTCTACTCCTCTTGAGAATAACCCGCCTAGCATGGAGGAGACAGACAACCCTAGTTGATACATGATCTATTCGAGCATACAAAACAGAATGTTTATTTGAAGGTTTAGAGTTTGGCACATACAAATTTACTTGGAACGGCATGAGTAGGATATAATGCACCATGAACATAAATATCATAGAGGCTATGTTGATTTTGTTTAAACTACATGCGTGAACATGTGCCAAGTCAAGCCACTCGAATCATTCAAAAGAGGATACCACCCTATCATACCACATCACAACCATTTTAATAGCATGTTGGCACGCAAGGTAAACCATTATAAGCTCCTAGCTAATTAAGCATGGCATAAGCAACTATATTCTCTAATTGTCATTGCAAATATGTCTCTTTCATAATAGGCTGAATCAAGAATGATGGGTTGATCATATTTACAAAAACAAGAGAGGTCGAGTTCATACCAGCTTTCCTCATCTCAATAAGTTCATCATATAATCATCATTATTGCCTTTCACTTGCATGACCGAATAGTGTGGAAAATAATAATAGTGCACATGCATTGGACTAAGCTGGAATCTGCAAGCATTCAATTCAAGAGAGAAGACAAGGTAATATGTCTCTTTGTTAGATCAACAATAATGCATATAATAGCCACTCAAAATTTTAATCATGATCTTCTCCTTTCGACCCCCAAAGAAAGAAAGAAAACTATTTACACGGGAAAGCTCCCAACAAGTAAAAGAAGAACGAGAAATCTTTTTGGGTTTTGTTTTTAATTACTACTACTACAGGCATGGAAAGTAAACTAACTAAAATCTACAAGTATTTTTTTCTCAAGGTTTTTCAAACACACAAGAAGAAAACGAGAAAATGAAAATAAACTAGAATGGATGATACAATGAAAGAGTATGAGCACCGACAACTGGCATGAGTGTGTGAACATGAATGTAATGTCGGTGAGAGATACGTACTCCCCCAAGCTTAGGCTTTTGGCCTAAATTGGTCTATGCCCATGGATGGCCTGGTGGATATCCGAAGTTGAAGCTGGGGTCGTAGTGAGATGCATCAGCTATTGCCTGACGAGCTACAGCTTGGAGGCGAGCTGCCTCCGTCCTCCTCTCATACTCGGTCGCCTCCTCCCTGGTTATAACATATCTCCCTTTTGCATAAAAGTCAAAGAAGGTAGGAGCAGGGAGAGCGGCGTGATAGGTGTGTCATCTGTCAATGATTAGCCGGTACTGGAGGAACTGATTGTTTCTCTCAACAAACTGATGACGAACCATGGCATTATAATCTAAATAAGCAGGAGGCAACTCAATATCATCTCCACGTATGGGTATCTCAAGAAAATCAGCTAAACGGGTTGCATAAGTTCCGCCAAAGAAATCTCCATTAATTTTGTTATTATGCAACCTGCATGCAACAATGGCCCCCAAGTTATATTGTCTATCTCCTAATACAGCACTCTTGAGAACACTAAGATCTGGCACGCACATGTGACATGCCTCATCCTTACCATTTATGCATCTACCTATAAAGAGAGAAAAATAATGTATTGCAGGAAAATGAATGCTCCCTATGGTAGCTTGCGTGATTTCCCTAGATTCCCCCACAGTTATACTAGCAAGAAAGTGTCTATATTCAGATTTGCGAGGTTCACTAACATTACCCCACTATGGGAGTTTACAAGCAGTGTTAAAATCTTCTAAGTCCATGGTATAAGATTTATCATAAAGATCAAACAGGACAGTTTGAGAATTGCGTGATGATGAAAATTCAAACCTTCTCACAAAGGAATCAGTGAGGTAGTGGTACTAACGGCACTTATCTGCCACGAAGCTCTCAAGATCGGCATTACGCACATATGCTTCAAATTCTTCCTTGATTCCTGCTCGAACCATGAAGTCCTCTGACGACCATTCACAAGGCCGCACTTGAGCATCCCTTGGTGGTTCATTGTCCGGCTCGCGTATTGCGGGCCTGGGTCCTTGCTTCCTTGAGGAACCACCTTGACACATTTTCCTAAACATATTTCTTCCTCTGGAAAATTTCTGAAATTTTTAGTAACTCAAAAATAAAAGTGAACCAAACTCAACAAAATTGATAGCAACTACTCCTACAAGTACCTAGAGGATATATTATGCATTAAAACTACTTTTGACCATATAAATTTGACATGCAAGCTCAAGAACAGGGTCACCAAAGCAGCAAAAATTTGCAATGAATAAAGCATTAGAACAAAAATTAATTGGACCATTGGAGGAGTCACATACCAAAGAACAATCCCCCAAAGCAGTTTTGTGAATGGGGCTTCGAGCAAGGAGATCAAAAATGGCAGCAAGATCAGCAAGAACTCAGGTTTGAGCTGGCTAGTGATTTTTTTGGGAGAAAGAAGGAGTGTGTGGTGGCTGGAATAAGTGGAGGGGTCCCACGTGGGGTCCACGAGGCAGGGGCGCGCCCAGGGGGGTGGGCGCGCCCTCCACCCTCGTGGGCACATGGCTGCTCCCCCTGCTGTGTTTTCAGTGCCAGATATTCTAAAATATTCTAGAAAAAATCATATTTAATTTTCAGGGCATTTGGAGAACTTTTATTTTCGGGGTATTTTTTATTACATGGATAATTCAGAAAACAGACAAAAATATTATTTTGCTTTATTTAATACAAATAACAGAAAGTAAAAAGAGGGTACAGAAAGTTGTGTTTTCTAAATTCATCCATCTCATGCTCATCAAAAGGAATCCACTAACAAGGTTGATTAGGTCTTGTTAACAAACTCATTTCGAATAACATGAATCCAGAGAATTTTCGAGTAACACTAGGTTACCTCAACGGGGATATGCATGTCCCCAACAATAAGAATATCATATTTCTTCTTGACAGTAGGAAAAGGAAATTCAAAACCTCCAATAGTGATTGTTGAAATTTTTCCAATAGAATTGATATTGTGGACTTGAGTTTGTTTCCTCGGAAAGTGTACCATATGCTCATTACCATTAACATGAAAAGTGACATTGCCTTTGGTGCAATCAATAACAGCCCCTGTAGTATTCAAAAAGGGTCTTCCAAGAATAATAGACATACTATCATCCTCGGGAATATCAAGAATAACAAAGTCTGTTAAAATAGTAACGTTTGCAACCACAACAGTCACATCCTCACAAATATCGACAGGTATAGCAGTTGATTTGTTAGCCATTTGCAAAGATATTTCAGTAGGTGTCAACTTATTCAAATCAAGTCTACGATATAAAGAGAGAGGCATAACACAACACCGGCTCCAAGATCACATAAATTAGTTTTAACATAGTTTCTTTTAAGGGAGCATGGTATAGTTGGTACTCCTGGATCTCCAAGTTTCTTTGGTATTCCACCCTTAAAAGTATAATTAGCAAGCATGGTGGAAATTTCAGCTTCCGAAATCTTTCTCTTATTAGTAACAATATCTTTCATGTACTTAGCACAAGGATTCATTTTAAGCATATCAGTCAAACGCATACGCAAAAAGATAGGTCTAATCATTTCAGAAAAGCGCTCAAACACTACAACAGGACATGGCTTTAGTAACATGGTGTTGTGTTACTATAGGCCCAAAACAGTGTTACTAGGCCATATAGTAACACAGTTTGAAATGTGTTCCATTAGACCGTGTTACTAAGTGGTGTCCACTGTCACATATAGTACATGTTACCATATATTAAAAATTGTGTTACAACTATAGTATAGTAACATGTATATTATGTGTTACTAATGCATTAGTAACACATTTTTATAACTATAGTAACACTCATGGTAACATATTTTTGTAGAAGTAAAACATTGTCGTAACATGTTTTTGTAACTATGGTAACACAACTTGTAACATAAAATCCAAATACCATAACACTACAATCAACTATCTTAGTAACACATTTTGTAACTATAGTAACACCATCAGTAACACTACTATATTATTATGCAACATAATTAATGTATTTATTTTTAAATTAACCACAAAAGTAGGTACCCATTTTATGGAATATACATTTATTTAATAAATCACTGCAATTGATGAAATAGTTCATTATTTTACTTTGATGCTTGGGACCATTAAAATGATAGAGAAATTGAAGTGCAACAGATAGACAAATTGAAAATATCAAAGGTATTTATTATGCATATACAAGAGTGCGGGATACATATGCATTACAATAAATAAATACATGCACATTACAATATCAAAGGTGCAACAACATATGATTCATATCAATTTGACTATAGAGAACACACCTATAAAGAATATTACACCATAGCATTTACATCAATTTGACCAAAGAAAAAGGTCTTGTGAATGGCATTACATTTTTCAATCTATCAATGTAAACTATGGTTATTGCTAAGTAAAATCTTCTAGTTTTATATGCTTCATCCAACCGAAGAACTCAGCTGCAACTCAATTATCCTTCTTTTGGATCTGTAAAAGAAAACTGGACCTTAAAGTTATGTGATTAAATGTACACAAATACAGTATAATTTTAGAATATGGAAGAAAAGACTTCAACTTACAAAAGCTCAAGGCCAGGCAATTAAGTATCCTGAAGCAAAAGCAACAACAATTCTCTTGTAATCATAAACTTACTTTACTAACTCCTCGTTATCCAGAATTGGCTCATCCATGCACACAAGTGCAAATTCGGGACTTAAGTCAATAGCACCAACCTTAGTTTCTAGATCACCACTCCAAATAGTAGTATATACAACATTCCATTAGTTTGAATATGTTAAATTCTTTAGAACTAGTCTCTTTATAGAGAAATATAAGAGCGTTTAGATCACTACTTCAACGCTCTTATATTTCTTTACAGAGGGAGTATTTTGGAACTAACCTATATTATGATCAATATTATCATTCAACAGCAATGACAGTAGAATTTGCATGAACAATGTGTCAATGGTGCACATGGCCATAGTTCAAGAAAATTGTGATGACCATTAAGTTTGTTAGGTATACACATTCAAGCGGCAAGTGGGACTAATAGACGGATGCCCACTTTGCACTCATGTGTTATGCAGGTGTTCGTGGGCAGCCGACGATAAACCATGTTGTGTTTGCTTGCCCACATAATCCCATTTAATACCACATAGTAATAAAATGATCCGCTATTGTAATAAAGAGTTCTAATAGTCACCACGCGACAGATGTGTGGTAAGCAACCACAAGAAAAATGAGTTCGGACAATTCTACTTAGCTCTTGTACAAATCAATACTAACTTATTATATCTGGACATTAGTTGAACACGGCAACACAAACAACTATCAATCAGGTCACTACATGAGCAAGCACATGCAAAGTGGCCCCCGTGCAAAAATTTCAGAGTGGCGAAGCATAAGCATACTATTGACAAATCAGGAGCAGAGCATCTGCGTAGTGTTGTACGTGTGTGCTTGTTGTTGTGTTGGGCATATGTATATGTGCTTTCTAGTACCTAATCAAAGAACTCACAAAATGTTATCTAAGAGTAGACATTCCATGGCAAAGTTATAAAGAATATAACCATTCTATGTGAATTATCAATAGACAAGCTTCTAGTGTATTATCATAGTGATAATTCGGATATACTACACTAAAATAATCATACATCTACTAGAACCCTTACCATGAAAAGCACTATGTACTACACCTACATTCCCTGTAAGTAAAGTACATGTGGGTGTTGCTCTTCACAATTTCTACTACCCAATTTGACACTCGGTAGACATATTTAGCTGAATTAAAAAATCGCACAGGTATTCAGGTATGTATGTAAATGTGCCAGTTTGAGACTATTCGATATGTAACCGGTATTCGGGTATGTACATCTCGACCATGGGCAGGAACACATACGTACTATTATTATTAGCAGGAGAATCAATTAGCAGCGGGCATGTACCCTCAATGTCGTCCTCGCATCTTGCTCCTCTTGGCACTATTACACAAACAAACAAGCAGCCTGCTGGATGGATTATTGTAGAAGGTAGCTTACATATGGATGGATTCCTCGTGGATGATAGCAGATGACGAGGACCGGTGGCTCCTAGTGCGGGAGGCGCGCATGGTCCATGCGCTAGTTCTGCTCAAGCCGCTTCAATTCTTCATGGCCGCCCGGAGGAAGGGATGGCTGCCGACGGCCCCGGCTAGATCTGCCCAGGACTCCGGCGGCTGCGCGCTCCTCATGGCCGCCTACTCGGGCCTCCTCGAGCCTGGTGGGGAGGAGGGAACGACCCTGGGGCCGAGGGTTGCGTTGGCGATCTACAAAGAAAGGGGTGAGCGGCGGCGGCGGCATGAGGCCCTCGGGCGACTTGTGGCGGCGGAGGCTTGCGGCGTGGTATGCGGTGGCTTCGATGGGTAGGCGTGCGCGTGAAGGGATAAGGAGAGAGAGGAGATAAAAGGATAGGGCACCCACTGGGCCGCAGCCGTTCGATTTAAGCAAATCCAACGATTACCACGTGTGATTCATGGGAGAGCTATATTGACCAATCAAAACATGATGTTTTTTTAGTGTAATATTTTTACACTTGGTAAAATTTTAATCTTTTTTTCCTTTTTATCCCCTTATCTTTTTCTTTCTTCTTTTTAAGGCCTATTAAAAGATATAAATAGGATTTTAAACCAAAATTTTGCCTATATTTTTATGCACTTGTGATTTAAATTTGAATTATATGAATATATGACTAGAAATGCATTAAATGTACTTGCTTCACAAAAAATACCCATTTTTTACACTGTGAAAATAGATTTGTTTTTAACAAAAGGTTAGAAACTCTATTTGTCAACATTGTTTTTTGTTTTTTTTGCTTTGATGTTTGTGAACATTGTTTGTAATGGCAAGGTGCACCTATGTGCCCAATTTGGGCACATTATCATAAACTATGCAATGAATGTGGCCATCACCTTGAAAATGAATGTTCATACATGATACCTTGTTTTGCGAAGGATTTTTTATTTGAAAATGATCATATTCGAAGTTTAGTATTTTTCAACGCATCTAGTACACATAAAAGGACTCGATGCGAAAGGATTGCATTTATTGAATTTATATTCTTTTCTTTCATTTTTTCCACAACGGGGACATCAAAGCGGGGAGCTCGGAGGGGATAAGGATGGATGTGCTATGTGAGAGATTCATCAATTATGAAAGATAGGTTTCCCGTAATCGCGGGATGATCTGATCGTATCGTATCTCCCAGACATAGGAAACCACCAAGCCATGACTAACTGTACAAGAGACCATGTCAAGGCTTCATCAAAGCAAGGATATTCGATCTAGAGGATCCTGCCATGTCCTCTAGCTCAAAGTAGATTGATGCAACACTATTTATTACCCATGTCAAATGATAAGGACAAGGGCTACTGGCTTCTGTCAGTGACATAGGCAACGGGGTGTCCCGAGCACACTATAATCGAGTACCCTAGCAAGCAAGGGATCAAATCATAAGTTTAATTGTGATGTGTTATGGCCAATGTGGCTTTACTGTACGTGTGAGATTATGATCTACTAGTTAACATCAGAAAAGCATTTAAGGTTGAAGACGACTCGCCGGGCCCATTTGCACCCTTGATCTGCTATCCCGAGGGCCAAATGCAGCATGCTTCTCTACCTCACGAGAGCTAGCGTCTTTGGTCTGCTATCCTGCCTGGCTTAACTCCGGCCTTCCTTCACTCCAGTACAGTGCCGACCATAACTCCCTTTGGTTGACCAGTCTAGGAGCAGCCAAGAAGGACGACAAGGACACCTGACAGTCACCTTCAGACCTCCCTTCGCTCTGGACCAAGATGCTCGGCCGATGCTGGTAACATCTCTCTCGCTCTTTAGTGCCTTCCCATTATTCTACCAAAATGGATTTTGTAGGATCTTGGAAATGTGCCCTCAAATCCCGTACATATACCGCTCCAAGGAGGACGATTTTCGGTTTTTAGTAAAAAAAATATGCAGGCCGGGCCAAGATGTGAGATCTACTAGTCATTTTTTGGCCCATAAACCACATATAGGTCTGATTTTTGGGGATCGGGCCAATATGTGGGATCTGTTAGAGTTGCTCTTAGCCCGGTATACAAGGGATAACCTATAGGTTGCCCCTGAGTTGAGCATAACCGTTACTTTCGTGGTTATCTATTTAAAGACAATTTGAATTTTTATGCAAGACTAATAGAAAATTATTGATTTAATGACGTGCTCCAACAAATTTGAATTTGTGCATTGTTTGATTTGGATGTGCTTAATTTTTAGTGTTATAGCATATTAAAATATGGAGAGTGCCTATAAAGCGCTTGTGGCGCAAGCAACGCTAACTGGCGCTGTCGCGTGCCTTGGGCCGACCCAGCTAAGCGAGGTCGCTCTCCCAAGCTTGCTCGCTCGGATGTTTCGACAAGTTCACCATGTTGACTGGTTGACTGGTTGACCGTTGACCCATGGCATAGTTGATTGTACACTCCTATAACAAGTTTAGAATTTAAAAAGTTTTTTGAGTTTGAAAAAAAGTTTGTGGCCTCAAGAAATGTTCATGAATTTGAAACAAGTTCAAGAACTTTAAAGAAATGTTTGTCACTTCTAGAAATGATAACTAATTTAAAAAACGTCCACGGACTAAAAAAATATTCACAAATTTGATTTTTAATATATTTCAGAAAAAGTTCGTCAATACTAAAAAATGTTTGCGAACACGAAAAAAATTACCATATTCAAAATAAGTTTCCATATTTGAAAAAGTCCACAAATTTCGGAAAATCGTTGCATGAAAAGATATTGGCGAAAATGAAAATGTTCAGTGGCTCAAAAAAAAGTTAGTAAATTTGGAAAAAATCATGGTTCCAGAAAATTCACGAATTTTAAAAGTTGCCAAGTTTAACAAAAAGCATTCACGAATTTTAATAAGTTGGTCAATTTGAAAATTGTTGGAATTTTTTTAAAAAATACACGAATTTCAAGAAAAGAACTTACTGAAATTTTAAAAGAAAAGAAATGGAAACTAAAAGTAAAAAAATCAGGAAAAGGAAACAGAAAAACCATATCGAAAATCGGAAGAAAGACAAACAAAAAGTTGATGAGAAAAATCTAGCCGAAAAAACTAGGTTTTTTTGAGACAAAAGAAAAACTAGGTGAAAGCTTCCAGAAGGAAAACCGGGCCAAAGTCACGGAATCACAGCCGACACATATCTTTCTAATGGGCCTTGGCCTAGTCGTCCATTATGTTTAAGAAGAGGATCAATTTATATTGAAAATAAGTGTAATAGTGGTGCTAGCCCGTTGGTACTCACTTGTTTCCCTAAGTAGGAGGTAGCAAGTTCGATTCTTGGTAAGGAATCCTTTCTTTTTCTTCATGCATGTCGAATTGCCCCCATTGTTCTTTCTTTTTCTTCATGCATGTCGAATTTTGCCCCCATTGTTGGTCATTTTGTTTTGTACACGGGCCCACATGTTCTAATTTTCTTATAGGAAGAATATGTATATATAATATGCTCTCATGCTAATATCTATAATTTTGAGAACTATTTTTTAAATGTATTCTTTATTTTCAATAGGTTAAGTGAATGAATTTACACGTACATATCGAAAGTAATTCCTGTTTGAGTCATATATGTATCTCAATTAAGGTTCAAGTAATACAGAAAAAAGTTCAATACTATGTACATGTTTATGCCACAGACAAAGATTGTCGACCAACTCAATTGAGTGAAAAATCTGAACTTGTGTCTGTAAGCATTGTGGCACCACTCCTTTTTATTAAAAATATAGTTTACACTATTCCTTTTTTCTCTAAAGTTATATAGCTTGTAACAGTATGCATCAACACGTGATATTAGTTATTCTATCAATAGGTGTAACACACCAGGAGCAACACAAACTTATATGTTACTGTGGTAATGTGCCGGTAACACATTTTTGAATCTTATCAACCATGTGTTACTCTCCGTGCTGTAACACACATGACGCATTACAGATATTTTGCTATGTAACACATTTTTCTACATGTTACAACATTGTGTTACTTAATCTATGTTTTGTTGTAGTGAAAATCCTCATCATCCTTTTTCTTGGATGGTTTAGGAGGAAAAGGCATGAGTTTCTGAACCCATGGTTCTCTTTCTTTACCATGCTTCCTAGCAACAAAGACTCTCTTATCATAATGTTGATTCTTTGATTGTGGGTTATCAAGATCAACAGCAGGTTCAGTCTCTACATCATTATCATTGCTAGATTGAGCATCAACATGAACATCATCATTAACGTTATCACTAGGTTCATGTTCATTACCAGATTGTGTTTCAGCATCAGAAATAGAAATATCATTGGGATTCTCAGGTGTGTCAATAACAGGTTCACTAGAAGCATGCAAAGTCCTATCATTTTTCTTTTTCATCCTTTTAGAAGGACTAGGTACATCTACATTAGCTCTCTGAGAATATTTCTCAATTCTCTTAGGATGGCCCTCAGGATACAGAGGTTCCTGAGTCATTTTACCACCTCTAGTCATAACTCTAACAACATTATCATTCTTCTTATTATTTAATTCATTGATCAAATCATTCTCAACTTTAAGTACTTGTTCTACTTGAGTGGTAACCATAGAAGCATGTTTACTAATAAGTTTAAGTTCACCTTTAACATTAGCCATATAATCACCCAAGTGTGCAAGCATATCAGCATTGTGTTTTAATTGTCTACCAACATAAGAATTGAAGTTTTCTTGTTTAACCATAAAGTCATCAAACTCATCCAAGCATGGGTTAGCAAACTTAGTAAATGGGATTTCACATTTATCGAATCTATAGAGAGAATTTACCTTTACTACCTGTGTCGGGTTATCAAGACCATGTATTTGTTCAACAGGCGGCAAACTAAGACCATGTATTTCTTCAACATGTGGTAAATTCTTAAAATCTTCAGTTTTAATACCTTTTTCTTTCATAGATTTCTTTGCCTCTTGCATATCTTCAGGACTGAGAAATAGAATACCCCTTTTCTTCGGAGTTGGCTTAGGAGTCGGTTCAGGAAGTGTCCAATTATTTTCATTAGTCAACATATTATTCAATAGCAATTCAGCTTGATCAACAGTTCTTTCCCTGAAAACACAACGAACACAACTATTCAGGTGGTCTATGGAAGCATCGATTAGTCCATTATAAAAGATATCAAGTATTTCATTTTTCTTGAGAGGATGATCAGGCAAAGCATTAAGTAATAGGAGAAGCCTCCCCCAACCTTGTGGGGGACTCTCTTCTTCAATTTGCACAAAATTATATATTTCCCTTAAAGCAGCTTGTTTCTTATGAGCGGGAAAATATTTAGCAGAGAAGTAATAAACCATATCCTAGGGACTACGCACACAACCAGGATCAAGAGAATTAAACCATGTTTTAGCATCACCCTTTAATGAGAACGGAAACAACTTAAGGATAAAGTAATAGCGAGTTTTTCTCATCATGAGTAAACATGGTGGCTATATCATTTAATTTAGTAAGATGTGCCACAACATTTTCAGATTCATAGCCATAAAAAGGATCAGATTCAACCAAAGTGATTAACTCAGGATCGATAGAGAAATCATAATCCTTACCAGTAATAAAGATAGGTGAAGTAGCAAAAGTAGGGTCATATTTCATTCTAGCATTCAAAGACTTTTCTTTAAGCTTAGCTAATAGTTTCTTAAGATCAGATCTGTCATTGCAAGCTAAGAAGTCTCTAGCAGTTTCTTCATCCATAACATAACCCTCAGGCACAACAGGCAATTCATATCTAGGGGAGAATCTTCATCATCAATTTCATCAATATTATCAGTTTCAATAATTTCATTCTCTCTAGCCCTAGCAAGTTGACCTAGTGGCATAGTAGTATCAAGCATAGAAGTAGTTTCATCATAAGTATCATGCAAAGCAGAAGTGGCATCATCAATAACATGCAACCTATCAGAATCAATAGCATGTCTAGGTGTCGCAAGTTTATTCAAAACAGAAGGTGAATCAAGTGCAGAGCTAGATGGCAGTTCCTTACCTCCCCTCGTAGTTGAGGGAAAAATCTTGGTTCTTTGATCTTTCAAGTTCTTCATAGTGATAAGCAGATATAAATCCCAAGTGACTCAACGAATAGAGCTATGGTCCCCGGCAACGGTGCCAGAAAATGGTCTTGATAACCCACAAGTATAGGGGATCACAACAGTTTTCGAGGGTATAGTATTCAACCCAAATTTATTGATTCAACACAAGGGGAGCCAAAGAATATTCTCAAGTATTAGCAACTGAGTTGTCAATTCAACCACAACTGGAAACTTAATATCTGCAACAAAGTGTTTAGTAGCAAAGTAATATGATAGTAGTGGTAACGGTAGCAAAAGTAATATTTTTGGGTTTTATAGTGATTGTAACAGTAGCAACGGGAAAGTAAATAAGCGAAGAACAATATAGGAAAAGCTCGTAGGCATTGGATCGGTGATGGAGAATTATGTCAGATGTGATCGATCATGCAACAGTTATAACATAGGGTGACACAGAACTACCTCCAGTTCATCAATGTAATGTAAGCATGTATTCTAAATATAGTCATACGTGCTTATGGAAAAGAACTTGCATGCCATCTTTTGTCCTACCCTCCCGTGGCAGCGGGGTCCTATTGGAAACTAAGGGATATTAAGGCCTCCTTTTAATAGAGTACCAGACCAAAGCATTAACACATAGTGAATACATGAACTCCTCAAACTACGGTCATCACCGATAATGGTCCCGATTATTGTCACTTCGGGGTTAACGGATCATAACACATAATAGGTGACTATAGACTTGCAAGATAGGATCAAGAACTCACACATATTCATGAAAACATAATAGGTTCAGATCTGGAATCATGACACTCGGGCCCTAGTGACAAGCATTAAGCATAGCAAAGTCATAGCAACATCAGTCTCAGAACATAGTGGATACTAGGGATCAAACCGTAACAAAACTAAATTGATTACATGATAAATCTCATCCAACCCATCACCCTCCACAAGCCTATGATGGAATTACTCACGCACGGTGGTGAGCATCATGAAATTGGTGATGGAGGAAGGTTGATGATGACGATGGCGACGAATTTCCCTCCCCGGAGCCGCGAATGGACTCCAGATCAGCCCTCCCAAGAGAGTTTAGGGCTTGGCGGCGGCTCCGTATCATAAAACGTGATGAATCCTTCTCCCTCGTTTTTTCTCACCGAACATGAATATTTGGAGTTGGAGTTGAGGTCGGTGGAGCATCAGGGGGCCCACGAGGCAGGGGGCGCGCCCAGGGGGGTAGGCGCGCCCCCACCCTCATGGACAGGGTGTGGGCCCCCTGACGTGGATTCTTCTTCCAGTATTTTTTATATATTCCAAAAATAATCTCCGTTGATTTTCAAGTCATTCCGAGAACTTTTATTTCTGCACAAAAATAACACCATGGCAATTCTACTGAAAACAGCGTCAGTCCGGGTTAGTTCCATTGAAATCATGCAAGTTAGAGTCCAAAACAAGGGCAAAAGTGTTTGGAAAAGTAGATACGACGGAGATGTATCACCTCGTCAAGTTCTACTTTCCTCCCACTCACTTCTTTCGAGAGAAACTCCTTCTCCAGAAAGGATCCATTCTTAGAAACGGATATCTTGCCTTCGGATCTGTGATAGAAGGTGTACCCAATAGTCTCCTTTGGGTATCCTATGAAGACACATTTCTCCGATTTGGGTTCGAGCTTATCAGGTTGAAGCTTTTTCACATAAGCATCGCAGCCCCAAACTTTAAGAAATGACAACTTGGGTTTCTTGCCAAACCACAATTCATAAGGTGTCATCTCAACAGATTTAGATGGTGCCCTATTTAACATGAATGCAACTATCTCTAAAGCATAACCCCAAAACGGTAGCGGTAAATCAGTGAGAGACATCATAGATTGCACCATATCTAATAAAGTGCGGTTACGACGTTCGGACACACCATTACGTTGTGGTGTTCCAGGTGGCGTGAGTTGTGAAACTATTCCGCATTGTTCCAAATGAAGTCCAAACTCAGAACTCAAATATATACCTCCACGATCAGATCGCAGAAATTTAATTTTCTTGTTATTGTAGCGACCCGACCACAGACAGTCAAGCCTCTGTGTATCTGTGCCATCCCTGGATCGGTATGCTGGCACACACAGCACATCAATGTATATATCAAAGTGCAATCACATATATAAATAACTTAAAACTGATATATACCTCATAAGTCTCAGCGGAAACAAACAATCGGGTGTGGAGTCCCATCAACGCCATCGGCAGGTTGAGTGTAGACTGTAACCCTGTACCATACTCTTACTCGTCAGAAGGAACATATCTGCAACATGAGATGTTGCAGCCGTGTAGGTCAGTACATTGAATGTACCGGCAAGATCACAATATGAGAAAGCAGATGATAAAACTATTCTATATGCAATATGGCCTTGTGGCTCTGTGTCTGATGTTTTTGCGTAAAAGCTGGTTTTATTTTCCCTACAACAAAGGAATATCAGGAGTCTGTACTACGGAGTTTTCTGTCATGACATGGTTCCGCCAACCGATGTTTCATACCCAAATCATCATAAGTTGCCCACAATTATGTTATCAGTCCGGTGTTGAGAGTTCCGAGATAGATCCAAGTCCAAAGGCTCAAATTGTCCGTAACTGGGGACACGACTAATCGATTAGGTTTAAACCCTCTGCAGAGGTTTGTACACTTTACCCGCAAGATTCGATCCCTCTCTTTACATTCTCGCACTTTAGGGTGTTTGAGAACAAGATGACCGAAACATGGTCTTGCGAAGAGTTCCTCTGACCATTGTCCGGTGCTCATCCAATCCTACCGTAGTTCTACATCTGCTAGCACCGTCCCAGCCAGAGTCACAACTAAGGTCAACCAAGCCAGAGCCCATAGTGACTTGCGGTTGCACAGGTAAGCTTCCGGGCATGAAGTATTCTTCCGTCTCTTTGAGTCTGGGTGAAGCTTTCCGCAAGATGTCATGGCGCTTCTCCATGCATCCAGGCCAACCACTGGTTTCTCCAGGGTGCCCATCAACCGTCCTTCACCCAGTAGTGTGTATTGAATTCTTGTCTCGAGTCTCAAAATCTTGAGGAGTCTTGAAGATGCAGTCCTTGCCGGTGCCATCATGAAGTTGTTGCCATTGACGTACTCATGCACTCATACCAAACCCTGTCTACTATAGCGTAGCATTAAAACTATGTAACATCCCGGGTTTGGTAACAGGGGGATGGGTTTCTACCTCATGCATTCTACTCAACTACAAGATTCAATAACACTACTGGAGAGATTGTTGAAAGGGTGCTACTACATGCAAATAAACATAGGTATGGAAAACATGGTCAAAGTGAACTTGCCTGGTATTACTTGATGAAGATAACAACGCTCTCAGAATAATGACTTAGTAGAACTATTCGTCACTCCGTTGAAAATCTATATAGTAAAACATAGCATTCATATAAGCAAACATACTAGCAAGCAATTCTAACACTCATATTAAACCAACAAATAAATTGCAAAACAACAAGGGACACCAAATAAGAACAAAGGAAAACTATACAGCAAAACTACTAAAGAAAACTCTAAGACATATCACAAAACAGTTTTGTCCTAAGTAAAAACTTAACAACGATTAAAACACTAAACTAATAAATTAACAGAAAATACAAAGTAAAACAATTAAGTTAACAGAAGGTATTTTTCATAAACTTTTATTAGCAAAAAGAAACACCTAAAAACTATTTTTTTAAACTCTAGTTATGATTAAAACAAAACAAGAAAAAGAAATAAACATTATATTTTTTCCTGTAAATAAAAGTTCACCCTCTATAACTACAGAAACAAATCTGAAATAAAATATAACAGAGGTTAAAATAAATTTTAAAAATAATTAAAACAACAGAAAACAGCAGCAAGTTAAAAATAACTAGCATAGTGTTGTTTTCGTGAAAAACAAATTATAAAAAAAATCTACCCACATTAATCCTACTGCTAGGCAAGGTCAAAACAAAGCAGTGGCAAAAAGAATCGCCAAAAAATATTAATTCTAGCTCATTTTATAGCAGAAATACTAATCTGACTAAAACCCATATAAAACAATTTTAAAACTACAAACATGGCCGAAATTATTTTATACAGAAACAGTAAGAAATTTTCAGACTAGAGAAAAAATAATCAATCAAAAACTCCAAATAACCTAAGAGATATAGAATTTACGAAACTGAAACTTTTCTGTTTTAAAAACAGAAACGAAAATACAGAAAAAAAACAAACGAGCGCTATTGGGCCTAAGGGGGGGGGTGCGATCTGTAGCTACCAAACGCTCGGGCGAAACTTATAAATACGTACATGTCGGTTCATTTAACAAAAGACCGGGGAGCCGGTTCGATCTAAACCGAGGAACCGATCTATAAGGAAAACCGATCTACTAAACCGATCTATTTTTTTTGCACTTAACGTTTCCAAAAAAACAAGTGGAGGGAGGCGCTCGTTGCTTATAGAGAGGAGCTCGTGTAGGCAGGGAAGTGGATGTCGTCAGGGGCGACGGCTCCGGTGACCGGCGGTGGAGACGGCGATGTCCAGTGGATGGGGAACTCCGAGGGGTCCGATTTTGTGTTGAAGGTGGAGGTTGGGGACGTCTAGGCGAGCGGGGCGACTCGAGAAGCTCCTGTGAACCGAGAGCTCCGGCGACGACGGACGACGTTGAGGATGAGGTTCCGGTGTTCCCTGGGTGGCATGGTTATGTCAAATAGATGCACAGGGAAAGTAGAGTATGGAAGGAGGGGTCTCGGAAAGCTCACCGTCAGTCGGAGTCGAGGGATGAACTCTGCTTGGCCGACCTAGATTGGAACAACGAGGGCGTCGTCTAGAGGTGGTCTTGGGTGTGGGTTTTCAAAGGGAAATGGGAGAGGACAGCATCGGGTATTTATAGGACATGAGGCTTGGGGAAGGGGTGGATTCGGGGTAGGGTTCCCATGAAGATCGGGCGCGGCGGCGGCGTCCGGAGCGTGAACGCGTGGGGTTGTGTTCTTCGTGGAGAAGAAGAAAAGAGAGGTGGGGTCCAGACGCCAGGGAAAGAAAAAGAAAAAAATGAGGGAGAGAGGCGAGCAAGAGAGGTGCTTGCGGCGCTCTGGGAGTTCCTCCCGTGCGTGTGTGTGCTAGCCCTAGCGCTAGCTTGGGCTGGGCCGGCGCGCGCGCCTGGCCTGGCCTGGCAGATTTTTTTTAACATAGAGAAGAAAAACAAATAAACACAATATAAAAAATAAAATATATAGGCGTATTATATATATAAATTTTCAGAAAAAGATTTTCTAAAACATGAACATATTTTAAGTGGCAAATAAATTCCACAAAAATTTACATAAAGCAAACAGTGCTACTGTTGCACCAAAAATGCAAATAAAATTATTTGAAAATACCAAAATGATTTCAAACCCACTTTTCTATTGTAGGGAATCATTTTACCCTTATTTCCAAATAATTTATTTTTGGAGAAAAATAATTTGAATAAAACCCAAATAACTCCTAAATGGTTTTGAATTTGAATTTCAAACCACTTCCAACTCTATTTCATATAATTTGAAGAAGTCACTTTATCTTCTTTCATGAAAATCATTGAGTTTCATAAAGCTTCTGAAGTTGAAATATGTCCAAACGGAATTCAAATCTTTTCAAAACCCTTTTTTTCATTTCGAATGGAAGAAGTCATGTCATCTTCACTCTAGGGTTTTGTGTTTGAATTGAAATTGAATTCTTTGATATCAAAATGCAAAATGAAAGTTTGGGAAAGTCATTTCATTCCCTCTCATTCAACTTTTCAAAAAGATTCGAATTTCACTCAATTTCAATCAATCAATCACCCAAACAATCAAACAAACAATCAAAACTATTTATTTAATATAACATTCCAAAATTTAGAATTTTGGGATGCTACAAACCTACCACACTTAAAATGAATCTCGTCCTCGAGATTCGAAGAGGCTAGCAAGAAAAGGTAAGGGGTTGGGGGTCTTCTAGCAAATATTTTGGTCGGAAGGGTCTAGTGTGTTACCACACTTAAAACCATGGGTATGGTTCCGACAAAACTCATGTACTCCATCCTTTTGGGTTGCTGGTGTCGGTGTTCTCATATACTCCAGAATAGCTCTTTCACGGGTGCTCTTCCGGTCAGGGCATAACCTTTTCCTCAAACACGTGTCCTTTCATCCTGGTGACGTTCTTCCGAGAATGGGTCTTCTTAGCTGACTGGTCTGTCGCCAATACTAAATAACTATCGAAATTCTCATGGTGGTCAACCATGTATGGTTTCTCATGCAGAAAAATGGGTTTGGTTGAATCTCACCGTATATCCTATGATTGGCAACAGGTGCCTGGTACATGGATCAATCATTCTACCATTCTATGGTTTTGGCTAATCGTGTCGACACTCTTCTAGGGTTTTGAAGGCTCTCTGATTTTCCATCAACATATGATAGTTCATGATAGAAGTCTCCGGTATGGGGGCCAATCCATCCCGTACTTGAACCATTACTACATATGCAGACATCGAATCATGTATTCTAACACTTGGGCATACTCACAAGCATTGCAGAATTTCTCTTGTCAACGAACTGAGTTCGAATAAATCCATTGTTTCTGCAAGCTGAACAAGACATCTAATGTTTCTTCACAACTCTCGGGTTTTCGTATCCTCCTAAAAATGTTGGCTGATTAACTTAGAGTTTTCTTCCAAAATATCTTCCTTCAGCAAGAGTGTGCTTGCTTCTTATTAACTCCTGGGCCTATGGGTTATGGCCCACTTCAACACTTGTAGAATTTTAACTCATCTATTCGAGGATTATCATTCCATATTCCAACATTACATCTCCTTTAAATCCAATATTACTCCTTCCCTCATACCCTTGTGGTGACGATCATACAAAACTCCAACTTATTTGGTCCAGCTCTCTTCCATGGACCGTCATGAATAACACATTTCTTTCTTCATTGATCATGTGTCTTCACGGAGCACTACCACACCAAAAAATGCACTAGTTTATCCATAAATCATATTATTTTCATATCAAATCTTTTATTACATCCTTAACCATTTTTTGTAAATCCAAATTCCAAAAGGTACTTTATTACTAATGCTGCCACCCACATGGTTTGGTATGGTCAGGCATTACGTCCAACTTTATTAAAAAAAATCTCCTTGAGGATTCTCCAGTCCCACTGGAATTGTGCGACATGCGCCTTGAAATCTTCAATCTTTTGTTTCGTCGTAGTGGCCTTGAGCTTCATCTCCATCATCTCTGCATGCACTTCTCTTAGGTATTCCTGAGTATAGCGGAGTCTTGCTTCAAGTATTTCTCCGATCTGGCGTATGGCTTCCATGTCTGCTTCACGAACAACATCGGAGAAAGTTGCTTGTGGTACACGTGAGATGAAAAAGTACTACCCCATCGTCTTTGGGCAAACTCCTTTCATACGGTGGAGGTGTACCTCCACATACCAAAGTTCCACTCCATTCTCCATAAAAGGATAACCCTTGTAGACTGCATCTCCTTCAAGATGAATATGCTTCATCATGTCCTTCAGGATCTTTGGGTAATCCTGATCACTTGTCAGGGTCATGATCTTTTCCGGTCCCTTGAGGAAAGACTCATAAAGGGTCATCATCTGCAGTTGTAAAACAAAAATGGTGCTCAGAATAAGGTACATATCTCCTTGGGTACACATTCATATCATCCAAACAAAACTTCAAACTTTCCAACATCCAGTTTATGCATCACAACTCATTTTCTTCCATGTTCACCCACAATATTAATTTCCAAGATAAACCATAACAACTCCTTAAAGCCTTTCAGCTTATGACATATCAACTTTATTGAGTCATGAATTATTACAATCTCTGAGTAATCTATTACATAACTCAACCCCGCATTCTCATGAAAAAGTGTTTTCCATACTACCCTTATTACTGATATCAACTTCTCCACTACTCAGCTCCAGCTTTCTCATGATTTGTACAATCCCTAGCAAAATGTCCTGCTTCCTTGCAACGAAAACAAATAACTTCCGGCATGTGTCGAGGCTTCTTGGTGATGGTGCCTGCTCCTTGAGTTCCTTGCTTCCTTTCGAGACAATCATTGGCATAGTGCCCGACGTCCTTACATTCAAAACAGGTAAAATGACTCTTGTCCCTCTTTGCAGAAATTGGGTTATTCTGAGGGTGTCTTTGTTTTCTCTTCCTGGTTTTCTTCGTTCTGATCAAACGTTCTATTCCCTGTGGATCAAACTCCACTGCTTCTGTCGGGAAGTATCCCGGATACTCTTTTCTTTCCTTGGTGCAATACTGTGAAAAATGTCCTTCTTCTCCAAATGAGTAACAGGCATTGGAGTAAAATCGGTTGAGGCTTTCTCCATCAGGGTCTTCAACACTTTCTTTAATCACAGGTTCTTTCATAACTTCTAGGAGGGCTTCTTTCATTCCTTCTTCCCGCTTCTGAATAGTTTGTTGCACTGTGGGGTAAATGTGACACTGAGCTGGGTAGTGGGTGGTTCCTTCACACAAGAAACAAGTCACCTGACTAGTTGGGCATTCCCCAGCTGGGTGTTTCTCCTCACAATGAGGGCATCCATCCTTGTGTTTCTCCTGGGTGTGTCCTATTTCTCCGCAAATCTTGTCGGCACAAGGTTTATTTCTTGGGGTATCATGGTGCTTCCGGATAAGACGGGATCTTGTCAGAGTCTTCTTGAATTCTTCCCAAGTCCTTGCTCCATTCCATCCCTGTATAGCTTGATGCATCTGCCACCATGTTGCAGCACTTCCTTCAAAGTACTGAAGAGCATACGGTACTTCATTCTTCCTTGAAACCAAATTGCTCCCGAAGTGATTCTCCATGTTCTGAATCCATAGTTCTGCCTCCGGCTGGGTTTTCGGTCAAGAGAATACCAGTCCAACTTCATTCATGATCTACTGGGTCCAAGGGTTTTTGGGTGAGATAAGAGAGAGGTGGGGAGGGATACACACAATACAAACAATAGTTTTGAAGAAACGAGTTTTATTTTGTGGCTGTCGGAAAAACATCGAACAAATGATAGCTCACAAATCGTCGCATCTAACGTAAGTGTATAATAGGGGTTTGGTCCTCTAACGGTCAAATAATTCTTCTGATTCTTCAAGTTGTCGGAGTCCTCAATTGGTGTAGCTTCAACTCTTCTAATGCATGGTCAAATCATGTTTACTCTGAAATGGTCATCGGTTGTCCGATATCTTGTCCTTCTTGGAGCGGCTTCAGTTGATCCTCTGTGTGGTCAAAAGGGAAAGGGGTATATTCTAACTATTTGAGGTAAGAGAGGATATTTTATAAAATTAGAAGAGATAAGAAGTAAGGGATGTTTTTTGAAAATAAAATTTTAGAGATTTCTTGTCCTGGGAATTTCCGATTTCTAGGGTCACGTCCTAAAGTCAACATGTGCTCTGATACCATATCTGTAGCGACCCGACCTCAGACGGTCAAGCCTCTGTGTATCTGTACCATCCCTAGATCGGTATGCTGGCACACACAGTACATCAATGTATATATCAAAGTGCAATCATATGTATAAATAACGTAAAACTGATATATACCTCATAAGTTTCAGCGAAAACAAACAATCGGGTGTGGAGTCCCATCAACGCCATCGGCAGGTTGAGTGTAGACCGTAACCCTGTACCATACTCTTACTCGTCGGAAGGAACATATCTGCAACATGAGACGTTGCAGCCGTGCAGGTCAGTACATTGAATGTACCGACAAGATCACAATATGAGAAAGCAGATGATAAAACTATTCTATATGCAATATGGCCTTGTGGCTCTGTGTCTGATGTTTTTGCGTAAAAGCTGGTTTTATTTTCCCTACAACAAAGGAATATCAGGAGTCTGTACTACGGAGTTTTCTGTCATGACATGGTTCCGCCAACCGATGTCTCATACCCAAATCATCATAAGTTGCCCACAATTATGTTATCAGTCCGGTGTTGAGAGTTCCGAGATAGATCCAAGTCCAGAGGCTCAAATTGTCCGTAACCTGGGACACGGCTAATCGATTAGGTATAAACCCTCTGCAGAGGTTTGTACACTTTACCCGCAAGATTCGATCCCTCTCTTTACATTCTCGCACTTCAGGGTGTTTGAGAACAAGATGACCGAAACATGGTCTTGTGAAGAGTTCCTCTGACCATTGTCCAATGCTCATCCAATCCTACCGTAGTTCTACATCTGCTAGCACCGTCCCAGCCAGAGTCACAACTAAGGTCAACCAAGCCAGAGCCCATAGTGACTTGCGGTTGCACAGGTAAGCTTCCGGGCATGAAGTATTCTTCTGTCTCTTTGAGTCTGGGTGAAGCTTTCCGCAAGATGTCATGGGCTTCTCCATGCATCCCGGCCAACCACTGGTTTCTTCGGGATGCCCGTCAACCGTCCTTCACCCAGTAGTGTGTATTGAATTCTTGTCTCGAGTCTCGAAATCTCGAGGAGTCCTGAATATGCAGTCCTTGCCGGTGCCATCATGAAGTTGTCACCATTGACGTACTCATGCACTCATACCAAACCCCGTCTAATATAGCGTAGCATTAAAACTATGTAACGTCCCGGGTTTGGTAACAGGGGGATAGGTTTCTACCTCATGCATTCTACTCAACTACAAGATTCAATAACACTAGTGGAGAGATTGTTGAAAGGGTGCTACTACATGCAAATAAACACAGGTATGGAAAACATGGTCAAAGTGAACTTGCCTGGTATTACTTGATGAAGATAACAACGCTCTCAGAATAATGACTTAGTAGAACTATTCGTCACTCCGTTGAAAATCTATATAGTAAAACATAGCATTCATATAAGCAAACATACTAGCAAGCAATTCTAACACTCATATTAAACCAACAAAAAAATTGCAAAACAACAAGGGACACCAAATAAGAACAAAGGAAAACTACACAACAAAACTACTAAAGAAAACTCTAAGACATATCACAAAACAGTTTTGTCCTAAGTAATTAAAACACTAAACTAATAAATTAACAGAAAATACAAAGTAAAACAATTAAGTTAACAAAAGGTATTTTTCATAAACTTTTATTAGCAAAAAGAAACACCTAAAAACTATTTTTAAACTCTAGTTATGATTAAAACAAAACAAGAAAAAGACATAAACATTATATTTTTTCTGTAAATAAAAGTTCACCCTCTATAACTACAGAAAAAATCTTTTGATCTTGATATGATCCACGTTTACCTAGAAGGCGTTCCAAGAATTCTGAATCTTTTGATCTTGATGCTAAATTTGATAAAAGTGGGATTGAAGAAATTAAAACCCTAGATGTTGCTAAACCCACTATTATGGATTTCAAGGAATTTAACTATGAAAATTGCTCTTTGATTGATTGTATTTCCTTGTTGCCATCCGTGCTAAATTCTCCTCATGCTTATAGTCAAAATAAAGCGTTTACTAAACATATCATTGATGCCTTGATGCAATCTTATGAAGAAAAACTTGAATTAGAAGTTTCTATCCCTAGAAAACTTTATGATGAGTGGGAACCAACTATTAAAATTAAAATTAAATATCATGAATGCTATGCTTTATGTGATTTGGGTGCTAGTGTTTCCACGATTCCAAAGACTTTGTGTGATTTGTTAGGTTTCCGTGATTTTGATGATTGCTCTCTGAACTTGCACCTTGCGGATTCTACTATTAAGAAACCTATGGGAAGAATTAATGATGTTCTTATTGTTGCAAATAGGAATTACATGCCCATATATTTTATTGTTCTTGACATAGATTGCAATCCTTCATGTCCTATTATTCTTGGTATACCTTTCCTTAGAACGATTGGTGCAATTATTGATATGAAGGAAGGAAATATTAGATTCCAATTTCCATTAAGTAAAGGCATGGAAACTTTTCCTAGAAAGAAAATTAAATTACCTTATGAATCTATTATGAGAGCCACTTATGGATTGCCTACCAAAGATGGCAATACCTAGATCTATTCGTGATTGTTATGCCTAGCTAGGAGCGTTAAACGATAGTGCTTGTTGGGAGGCAACCCAATTTTATTCTTATTCCTTGCTTTTTCTCCTGATTAGTAATAAATAAATAAATTATTTAGCCTCTGTTTTGATTGTGTTTTTTTGTGTTTAATTAGTGTTTGTGCCAAGTAGAACCGTTGGGAATACTTGGGGAAAGTCTTGTTGAACTTGCTGTAAAAAACAGAAACTTTAGCACTCACGAGAACTGCTGTCATTTTTATTTGGAAAGTGATATTTAGTTAATTATTTTTGCAGATGATTAATAGATAAATTACTCACGTCCAGAAATTTATTTTAGAATTTTTGGGGTTCCAGATCTTGCGCTAGATACATATTACTACAGACTGTTTAGTTTTTGACAGATTCTGTTTTGTGTGTGTTGTTTGCTTATTTTGGTGAATCTATGGCTAGTAAATTAGTTTATAAACCATATAGAAGTTGGAATACAGTAGGTATAACACCCATATAAATAAAGAATGAGTTCATTACAGTACCTTGAAGTGGTCTTTTGTTTTCTTTCGCTAACGGAGCTCACACGTTTTCTACTTTAAGTTTTGTGTTGTGAAGTTTTCAAGTTTTGGGTAAAGATTTGATGGATTATGGAACAAGGAGTGGTAAGAGCCTAAGCTTGGGGATGCCCATGGCACCCCCAAGATAATCTAAGGACACCTAAAAGCCAAAGCTTGGGGATGCCTGTAGCGACCCGACCTCAGATGGTCAAGTCTCCGTGCTTCAGTGTCATCCCTGGATCGGTAATGCTGACACACACAATACTCGAAGGATTTATAACAGAGTAGCAATCACACACTATTACATCGAATGTCTCCAAAGAGAACTTATTACAATAATATGGCTTAAGGCCAACTAGTGCGATAACAGCGGAAGGCTTGGAAGATAAAGTGAGTCCATCAACTCCAACGGCATAGCTGAGCTGCACGGCAACGACCTAATGAACCTTACTCCTCGTCTGAAAAGTCTGCAACATAACATGTTGCAGCCCGAAACGGGTCAGCACATGGAATATGCTGGCAATATAACACAGTAGAGCAGAAACAGAATAATGCTATCACTACATGCATATATGGCTGGTGGAAAGCTGCATGGTTGTAGTTTTGCGAAAAGCCAATTTTTCCCTACAACAACGGAATAGATTTTTAATTTACTATCAATGTGGTTGAAACATCATTGAGAAGGTATCCCCAACTCAATCCCAATTAAAGTGAATTAACATCCCAACAGTTTTAATTAAGCATGGTGAGATACATGTGATAACCCAAGTACTAGATACTCAAGACTTGTCCATAACCGGGACACGGCTAACCATGATTAGATTGTACACTCTGCAGAGGTTTGCTCACTTTTCCCCACAAGACTCGATCGCCTCCGTTGGATTTCTCGCACTACATGGTGTTTGAGAAACGGATGAACCAGACACAGTCTTTCAGAAACGTTAACTCTCTACTCCGGGTAGACCATACCAAACCTACAAAACCTACTACCTGCTGATCTACCTCTTCAAGAGCTTCACGTAACTTACTCAACTATGCTAGAGCCCATAATAGCTTGTGGCGGCACACGGAAGTGTCTAACATGAATCATCTCAGTTCCCTTTGAGCCTGGGTGGCAGTCCATAGGAAGATCACACGGGTACCCCAGGATTTCCAAAAAAAACAGACAACACTGGGTTCCCCAGGTGCCTCAATCCACCCAGTTGTTTGATTAAGTTGCCACCTTACGTTGAACCATTAATTAACAATCTCACATCTGACATGAATTTCACTCAAACCCAAACCACGTCTACGAGCATAGCATAGCAATATAAGCAATACGTAGAAGTAACTCCCAAGGGTTTGAATGTAACAGGGCAATAGGTTCTACCTCAGCAACTACTTCCCAACCCACAAGTTAATGACATCCTAATCATGCAATGTTTGAGGATTGGAACTAATGCATAAAAACTAGGTAATAATGGGATATGATCAAAGTGTTACTTGCCTTGCTGACGTTCCGCGAATCCTAGAGACTCGTAGTAACACGCTTCGCACTCCGGGAATTCTATTGCAAGCAAACAATAACATACATAAGTAACAAGCAAAGATGCATAAGCAAAACTCAAATAAGAGAGGTTGACTAGAAAGTTCAACTTAAGAACTCTGGTACACAAAAAGAATCAAAACAAACGGAGCAACAAAAGTGAAACGGCGAAAGAAAGAAGCTTCGTTTACTAATCTAAAACTAGGTCAAATTTTACAATAACAAAAACTTGTTTGAGTTGGTTAAACGGAAAGAGGGTTTCGAGACGAAACTCCACGCGCTTGAATCGCCTGATACCGTTAAACGAGCGAAAAGATAAACAGAAACTAAGATTGGATCAGAAATCACGATCAGGAAAAATCGCGGAATAAATCCGATCAAAGAAAACTGACGAACGGACTAACGAACGAGCGTTCGTTAGCTGTATCTAACGGGCGAAAAACCGTTCGTTAAAATGAACGTTCGGACGAACGTCCGCTAACTAGAAGAATCGAGAAAAACCGGTGAATCCGAAAAAAATGGATCTAGGGTTTTAAAGAAAACCGAGTGGTAAAAACCGGCGGTGGGGCGCGGTGGCTACCTCCGGCGAGGGGCTCCGGCGGGGCGAGGTGCGGGGCGGCGGGGCTTGGCGGCGGCGAGCGCGGGCGGCGGCGGCTGCGCGAGGCAGGGGGCGGCGGGGCTAGGCGGCGGTGGTGGTGGTGTTGGGGGCGGGGGTGGCGACGTATATAAAGGGGCGGGGGCGGCGACTTGGAGGAGGGGGCAAGGCGCGGCGGCGGAGAGGAGTCCGGCTCGGACTCCTAGTCCGAGTCGGCGGCGGCGGCGGCGCACGCGCGTAGGAGGCGGCGGCGGTGGCCTGGCGCGGCTGGGCCTTAGGCCGAGTCGGCGTGGGAACTTTTTTTAAATAGTTCCGCCGACAGAAGAAAAATCCTGGAAAAATAAATAAAAATCTAAAAATGCCAAAACAAAATTTCACCGTCGAAATAAAATATTTAGGACGAGTTGAACATTTTCTTGGCCCTAAAATGCAATTTTGAAAAACATGCAATTTTTCTAATGCAAATAAAATCCGAATAAAACCAAATAAAATCCAATAAATGATTTTAATATTTTTCCTCCAATATTTCAATTATTTCGGAGAAGTCATATTATCTCCACTCATTTGATTTAATATGAAATATTTTCGGAGAGAAAAATTATTAAAATGAAAATCCTCATTTCACTATTTGATAAAAGAATCAAATATGAAGACCGGGAAATCTCCAACTCTCTCCGAGGGTCCTTGAGCTTCTTAGGATTTCGAGGATTGCGAAACAGGAAAGCAATAAAACATGATATGCATGGATGATCTGTGTATAACATTCCAAATTGAAAATTTGGGATGTTACAAACCTACCCCCCTTAAGATGAAGCTCGCCCTCGAGATTCGGGTTGGCTAGAAAATAGGTATGGGTGGTCCTTGCGGAGATCATCCTCTCGTTCTGAGGTAGCTTCATCCTCGGTATGGTGGCTCCACTGAACTTTACAAAACTTGATAACCTTACTGTGGGTGACTCTGCTAGCAAACTCAAGAATCTTAACTGGCTTCTCCTCACAAGTCAAATCACTATCCAACTGAATCGCCTCCAAGGGTACTGTATCTCTTAATGGTATTTCTGCCATCTCAGCATGACACTTCTTCAGCTGTGAAATGTGGAACACATCGTGGACTCCTGACAATCCCTCAGGTAACTCCAACTTGTAGGCGACTTCTCCCATCCGTTCCAAAATGCGATACGGTCCTACAAATCTCGGGGCTAACTTTCCTTTAACTCTAAAATATTTCACTCCTCGCAAGGGCGATACTCGCAGATATGCTCTATCTCCAATTTCCTAGGTTACCTCCTTGCATTTTGAGTCTGCATAACTCTTCTGCCTGAACTGAGCAATCTTTAATCGGTCTTGGATCAGTTTTACCTTCTCCTCAGATTCTTTAAGCAAGTCTAGTCCAAACAACTGTCGGTCTCCTACCTCATCCCACATCAACGGTGTTCTGCACCTGCGTCCATACATGGCTTCAAACGGTGCCATCTTCAAGCTGGCTTGGTAGCTATTATTGTATGAGAACTCTGCATACGGAAAATTGTCATCCCAACTAGATCCATAATCTAGCGCACAAGCTCTCAACATGTCCTCCAAAATTTGATTGACTCTCTCAGTCTGTCCATATGTCTGCGGGTGAAACGCTGTACTGAACTCCAATCTCGTTCCCAAAGTCTGGTGTAACTGATGCCAAAACTTTGAAGTAAACTGTGTTCCTCGATCCGATACGATGGTCCTTGGAACTCCATGCGGACATACGATTTTGGACACATAGATCTTGGCCAACTTTGCACTTGTATAGGTGGGTTTCACTGGGATGAAGTGAGCTACTTTGGTCAAACGATCAACTACTACCCATATGGAATCATATCCTGCTTTAGTCCTGGGTAATCCGGTGATAAAGTCCATGCCAAGTTTATCCCACTTCCATTCGGGTATCGGCATAGGCTATAACAGTCCTGCTGGCTTCTGATGTTCTGCCTTAACTCTCTGACATACATCACATATGGCTACATACTCGGCAATATCCTTCTTCAGACCAGTCCACCAGAAACGTTCCTTCAAATCCAAATACATCTTGGTGTTTCCAGGGTGTACCGAGTATGGTGAGTCATGGGCCTCTTGAAGTATTAACTTCCTAATCTCCTGGTTGTTGGGCACATAAATTCGGTCCTCAAACCATAGGGTATCGTGCTCATCCTCAGGAAAACCTTTGGCCTTTCCTTTGCCCATCTTCTCCTTTATCTCGGCAATCTCTTTATCATCTTTCTGAGCTTCCTGAATCTTGTCCAGCAATGTCGACTGAACCTCCATTGTGGCAATGAACCTTCTAGGTACAATCTCTAACCGAAGTTCCATGATGTCCTTTGCTAATTCCTTCGGCAGTCCTTTACTTTCAAGGGTATTAGCATAATTCTTCCGACTCAATGCGTCTGCTACGCCATTGTCCTTACCTGGATGATAGTGTAGCTTCATGTCATAATCCTTTATAAGCTCCAACCATCTCCTCTGCCTAAGGTTCAGCTCCTTCTGGGTGAAGATGTACTTCAAACTCTTGTGATCCATGTACACATCACAACGGTTTCCAATAAGGTAATGTATCCAAGTCTTCAACGCATGCACTACGGCTGCTAGCTCCAAATCATGCGTGGCATAATTCAAATCATGAGGTTTTAGTTGTCGTGAGGCATACGAAACAACTCTTTTGTCCTGCATAAGCACACATCCAAGTCCTAAGCAAGAGGCGTCGCAATACACTTGGAACTCCTTATGTATATTTGGCAGTACTAGCACTGGGGCTATAGTCAAATGTTTCTTCAACTCCTGGAAACTTGCTTCACAATCTTCTGTCCATTTAAACTTGGTATCCTTCTTTAACAGTTCAGTCATTGGTTTTGCAATCTTGGAAAAATTCTAAATGAATCTCCGGTAGTATCCTACGAGTCCAGGAAAACTGCGGATCTCGCTAACTGAGGTGGGTGCCAACCATTCAGTGACTGACTGAACCTTGCTGGGGTCTACTGCTATACCTTCTCCTGATATAACATGTCCAAGGAATCCGACTTCCTTCAGCCAAAACTCGCATTTGCTAAACTTAGCATACAACTGGTGTTCCCTGAGCTTCTCGAGAACTAAACGCAAATGCTCTTTATGATCCTCCTCGTTCTTCGAGTATACCATGATATCATCAATAAACACCACAACAAACTTGTCCAAATACTCCATGAACACCTTGTTCATCATGCTCATGAAATAGGCAGGGGCGTTAGTCAGTCCAAACGACATGACCGTGTACTCGTATAATCCATATCGCGTTGTGAACACCGTCTTTGGAATGTCCTTCTCTCGTATCTTCAACTGATGATACCCCGATCGCAACTCGGTCTTCAAAAACACTTTAGCTCCTTGCAACTGATCGAACAGATCGTTGATCATCGGTAGTGGGTACTTGTTCTTAATCGTCACTTCATTCAATGCTCGATAATCAACAACCATCCTCATGGATTTATCCTTCTTCTCAACCAAAAGTACCGGGGCTCCCCAAGGTGATGAACTTCTCCGGATATATCCTTTCTCCAATAACTCCTTGATCTGTTTCTTAATTTCTTCCAGATCATTTGTGGGCATCTGATAGGGTCTCTTGTATATTGGTCCTGTTCCTGGTAACAGCTCTATCAAAAACTCAATATCTATGTCCGGTGGCATGCCTGGTAACTCCTCTGGGAAAACATTTGGGTAATCCTTCACTACAGGCATTTCCTCCAGAACAACTCCCGTAAGGGCATTCACTTGACTCCTCCTAGGCACATGCCTAGATACATACTTAATCCTTTTTCCTTCTGGGGTGGTGAGATAAATCGACTTACTAGCACAATCAATGCTTCCTCCAAACTTTGACATCCAGTCCATACCCAATATCACATCCAATCCTTGTGACTCCCAGATAATTAGGTCGGACAGAAAAACATGTGTACCAATGGTTAAGGGTATCTGGTCACACCATCGGCTAGCCATATACTCTGCTCCGGGTGAACTCACTAAAAGAGGGGTCCTAAGGGTTTGGGTTGGTAGTTTAAACTTATCCACGAATCCCCTTGATATGTATGAATGCGATGCACCAGTATCGAAAAGAACAAGAGCGGTAAATGACTTAACCAAAAACTTACCTATTACCGCGTCTGGCTGCTCTTCAACCTCCTCCACGTTAACGTGGTTCACTTGTCCTTTGTTGAATGGATTGGGCTTCTTCCCAGTGCTTTCCGTTTCCATTCCTTCCTTCGGGGCAATCATTGGCATAGTGCCCTGTCTTCCCGCACTTAAAACAGGTAACCTGACTTAAGTCTCTTTTGGCGGGAGTGGACGGGTTGGAGCGGTTCTGATTGTTGTTAGCTCCGTTCCCATTCCCATTCTTAGCACCACTGTGGTTATGTGATCCTCCTCCAGTGTGGTTGTGACCTCCATGGTTGTGAACAAGTCCTCCCGTGTTCGGGGTTAGGCGAGGCTTCTGCTGAGCTCCTGAGTTATACTTCCCTTGTCCATACTTTCTCTTGCGGCTCTCAATCTGCTGCTGTTTCCCTTCAATCATAAGAGCCTTATCTACCAACTCCTGGTAGTTGTTGAAGATTGCTACCATCAACTGCATGCTCATCTCATCATTCAGCCCTTCCATAAACTTCTCCTGCTTCGCGGCATCTGTGGCCACATCATCAGGGGCGTAGCGAGATAACTTGCTAAACTCATCCATGTACTGAGCCACAGTACGGTTCCCCTGACGTAAGTTGTGGAACTCCCGCTTCTTCATTTGCATAGATCCAGTGGAGACATGGGCTGTGCGGAAAGCTTGCTGAAACTGGTCCCAAGTGACATTGGCTATAGGAAAAGTGGCTATGTAATTTTCCCACCATGAGGCTGCTGGTCCATCCAATTGATGTGCGACAAAGCGCACCTTCTCAGCATCTGTGCAACCTACGGTGTTCAACTCCCTTCCAATTCGACGTAGCCAATCATCAGCAACTATAGGCTCGGTGCTACTGGAAAACACCGGCGGTTGTAACCTTAGAAAACGGGCTAGGTTGTCCACTGGCGGTGGGTTGTTGTTGTTGTTGTTGTTGTTGCCCTGGTTCTGAACTAGCAATTGCATCAAGGCATTCTGCTGCTGGATCAACTGGGTGAGCTCCGGCGGGAAGGCAAAACCGGTGTCACGTCTAGAAGGCATCTGATGGGTTTAGATGGAAGAGATTAGAATAGAAGAGGGGTCTAATGAGAAAGCACTACCCATATGCACATGAGAAAAACACAATCATTTCACTCAATCAATCAAGCAAGGGCATAAAAACGGTCTAGAACTATCGCAAAAGTGCTCACTACTACTATATACATGGGGAAAATACTACTAATATATGGTAGTCATCTAAAAATTTTGAGAGGTGGAAGACTCCATGATGTCTGCTCCAGCTTTGTCTTCAAAGTCATCATCACTAGGGTCGGAGTCGGTGTCGTCGATGATGATGTAGTCCTCGGGGCGTATTTCCTTGGGTTCTTCTTCTATTGGTGCTGGTCCTCCCATGAATACTCCGATCTTCTTGACTAGGTCGTCATTCTTCTCCAGTAGTGTCTTGATTTCCTCCTCATATCCATCGCGGGTAAACTTGAGTTCTTCCTCTAGCTCGGTGATCCTAGTCTTCGCCTTCTTCAAGTCCATCATGTCCGCACACATCTGGTTCTCCTGACGTCGAATGTGCTGGTTTAACTCCTGGATGAAAGCTGCAATGGATATATCCTTCTTGGTGTTGATTACTTCCCATTTGCTCGTCTCGGCGCCCACATATTTGGTAAATAGTGTCCTTAAGCTCCCTGTTGTAAACTTCTCCAATGCGTCCCATGGTGATGTGAGCTGCCATACTCTTTCCTAAACTCCAGGTTGGTGCGTCGAAGGAAAATTCTATGGGTTTAGAAGTTGGCGAGAACGTCCTTCCTGGAACCTGTACTTGAATCATCCAGCACTCCTCTTCAGGTAAAGTGGCGTTGTACATCCCGGTGAAGCTTGGTATTCCAATGTTCAAGTACCTAGTGACTTCCTTCAAGTGGCGTCCAAAAGGTGTGTCTTCATCCGGTTGTGCAAACTCGTTCTTCATCTCCGTCATCCTAAAGAGTAGAAAATGGAGAGGAGTCAGAAATGAGAAGAGAAGTGTGACCTAGGGTTTATCTTAGTGGTCGTGTCCTACACTCAGCATGTGCTCTGATACCATCTTGTAGCGACCCGACCTCAGATGGTCAAGTCTCTATGCTTCAGTGTCATCCCTGGATCGGTAATGCTGACACACACAGTACTCGAAGGATTTATAACAGAGTAGCAATCACACACTACTACATCGAATGTCTCCAAAGAGAACTTATTACAATAATATGGCTTAAGGCCATCTAATGCGATAACAGCAGAAGGCTTGGAAGATAAAGTGAGCCCATCAACTCCAATGGCATAGCTGAGCTGCACGGCAACGACCTAACGAACCTTACTCCTTGTCTGAAACGTCTGCAACATAACACGTTGCAGCCCGAAACGGGTCAGCACATGCAATATGCTGGCAATATAACACAGTAGAGCAGAAAAAGAATAATGCTATCACTACATGCATATATGGCTAGTGGAAAGCTGCATGGTTGTAGTTTTGCGAAAAAGCCAATTTTTCCCTACAACAACGGAATAGATTTTTAATTTACTATCATGGTGGTCGAAACATCATTGAGAAGGTATCCCCAACTCAATCCCAATTAAAGTGAATTAACATCCCAACAGTTTTAATTAAGCATGGTGAGATACATGTGATAACCCAAGTACTAGATACTCAAGAATTGTCCATAACCGGGGGCACGGCTAACCATGATTAGATTGTACACTCTGCAGAGGTTTGCGCACTTTTCCCCACAAGACTCGATCGCCTCCGTTGGATTTCTCGCACTACATGGTGTTTGAGAAACGGATGAACGAGACACAGTCTTTCAGAAACGTTAACTCTCTACTCCGGGTAGACCATACCAAACCTACAAAACCCACTACCTGCTGATCTACCTCTTCAAGAGCTTCACGTAACTTACTCAACTATGCTAGAGCCCATAATAGCTTGTGGCTGCACACGGAAGTGTCTAGCATGAATCATCTCAGTTCCCTTTGAGCCTGGGTGGCGGTCCATAGGAAGATCACACGGGTACCCCGGGATTTCCAAAAAAACAGACAACACTGGGTTCCCCAGGTGCCTCAATCCACCCAGTTGTTTGATTAAGTTGCCACCTTACGTTGAACCATTAATTAACAATCTCACATCTGACATGAATTTCACTCAAACCCAAACCACGTTTACGAGCATAGCATAGCAATATAAGCAATACGTAGAAGTAACTCCCAAGGGTTTGAATGTAACATGGCAATAGGTTCTACCTTAGCAACTACTTCCCAACCCACAAGTTAATGACATCCTAATCATGCAATGTTTGAGGATTGGAACTAATGCATAAAAACTGGGTAATAATGGGATAAGATCAAAGTGTTACTTGCCTTGCTGACGATCCGCGAATCCTAGAGACTCGTAGTAACACGCTTCGCACTCAGGGAATTCTATCGCAAGCAAACAATAACATACATAAGTAACAAGCAATGATGCACAATCAAAACTCAAATAAGAGAGGTTGACCAGAAAGTTCAACTTAAGAACTCCGGTACGCAAAAAGAATCGAAACAAACGGAGCAACGAAACTCACACGGCGAAAGAAAGAAGCTTCGTTTACTAATCTGAAACTAGGTCAAATTTTACAGTAACAAAAACTTGTTTGAGTTGGTTAAACGGAAAGAGGGTTTCGAGACGAAACTCCAGGCGCTTGAATCACCTGATTCCGTTAAACGAGCGAAAAGATAAACAGAAACTAAGATCGGATCAGAAATCGCAATCAGGAAAAATCGTGGAATAAATCTGATCAAAGAAAACTGACGAACAGACTAACGAACGAGCGTTCGTTAGCTGTATCTAACGGGTGAAAAACCGTTCGTTAAAACGAACGTTCGGACGAACGTCCGCTAACTAGAAGAACCGAGAAAACCGGCGAATCCGAAAAAAAACGGATCTAGGGTTTTAAAAAAAACCGAACGGTAAAAACCGGCCGTGGGGCGCAGTGGCTACCTCCGGCGAGGGGCTCCGGCGGGGCGGGGTGCGGGGCGGCGGGGCTTGGCGACTGCGGCTGCGCGCGGTAGGGGCGGCGGGGCTAGGCGGCGGCGGTGGTGTTGGGGGCGGGGGTGGCGACGTATATAAAGGGGCGGGGGCGGCGACTTGGAGGAGGGGGCAAGGCGCGGCGGCGGAGAGGAGTCCGGCTCGGACTCCTAGTCCGAGTCGGCGGCGGCGGCGGCGCACGCGCGTAGGAGGCGGCGGCGGTGGCCTGGCGCGGCTGGGCCTTAGGCCGAGTCGGCGTGGGAACTTTTTTTAAATAGTTCCGCCGACACAAGAAAAATCCTGGAAAAATAAATAAAAATCTAAAAATGCCAAAACAAAATTTCACCGTCGAAATAAAATATTTAGGACGAGTTGAACATTTTCTTGGCCCTAAAATGCAATTTTGAAAAACATGCAATTTTTCTAATGCAAATAAAATCCGAATAAAACCAAATAAAATCCAATAAATGATTTTAATATTTTCCTCCAATATTTCAATTATTTCGGAGAAGTCATATTATCTCCACTCATTTGATTTAATATGAAATATTTTCGGAGAGAAAATTTATTAAAATCAAAATCCTCGTTTCACTATTTGATAAAAGAATCAAATATGAAGACCGGGAAATCCCCAACTCTCTCCGAGGGTCCTTGAGCTGCTTAGGATTTCGAGGATTGCAGAACGGGAAAGCAATAAAACATGATATGCATGGATGATCTATGTATAACATTCCAAATTGAAAATTTGGGATGTTACAATGCCCCGGATGGCATCACCTCTTTTGTCTACTTCTATCAGTAACTTTACTTGGAGCCATATTTTTATTTACCACATGATATGTGTTTTGCTTGGAGCGTCTTGTATGATTTCAGTCTTTGCTTATTAGTTTACCACAATCATCCTTGGTGTACACACCTTTTGAGAGATCCATACATGATTTGGAATTTGTTAGAATACTCTATGTGCTTCGCTTATATCTTTTGAGTTATATAATTTTGCTCTAGTGCTTCACTTATATCTTTTAGGGCACGATGGTGGATTTGTTTTATAGAAACTATTGATCTCTCATGCTTCACGTAGATTATTTTGAGAGTCTTAAATAGCATGGTAATTTGCTTAAAATCCTAATATGCTTGGTATGCAAGATTAATAATAAAAATTCTCTTATGAGTGTGTTGAATACTATGATAAGTTTGATACTTGATAATTTTTTTGAGACATGGAGATGGTGATATTAAAGTCATGCTAGTTGAGTAGTTGTGAATTTGAGAAATACTTGTGTTGAAGCTTGTGATTCCCGTAACTTGCACGTATGGTGAACCGTTATGTGATGAAGTCGGAGCATGATTTATTTATTGATTGTCTTCCTTATGAGTGGCGGTCGGGGACGAGCGATGGTCTTTTCCTACCAATCTATCCCCTAGGAGCATGCGCGTAATACTTTTCTTTGATAACTTGTAGATTTTTGCAATAAGTATATGAGTTCTTTATGACTAATGATGTGTCCATGGATTATACGCACTGTCACCCTTCCACCTTTGCTAGCCTCTCTAATACCGCGCACCTTTCGCCGGTATCATACACCCACCATATACCTTCCTCAAAACAGCCACCATACCTACCTATTATGGCATTTCCATAGCCATTCCAAGATATATTGCCATGCAACTTTCCACTGTTCCGTTTATGACACACTCCATCATTGTCATATTGCTTAGCATGATCATGTAGTTGACATAGTATTTGTGGCAAAGCCACCATTCATAATTCTTTCATAGTTGTCACTCATGCATCATTGCATATCCCGGTACACCGCCGGAGGCATTCATAAAGATTCATATCTTGTTCTAAGTATCAAGTTGTAATTATTGAGTTGTCAGAAAAGTAAAAGTGTGATGATCATCATTATTAGAGCATTGTCCCAAATGAGGAAAGGATGATGGAGACTATGATTCCCCCATAAGTCGAGATGAGACTCCGGACGAAAAAAAGAGGCCATAAAAAAAGAGAAAAGGCCCAAATAAAAAAATGAGAGAAAAAGAGAGAAGGGACAATGTTACTATCCTTTTACCACACTTGTGCTTCAAGTAGCACCATGATCTTCATAGTAGAGAGTCTCTCATGTTATCACTTTCATATACTAGTGGGAATTTTTTTATTATAGAACTTGGCTTGTATATTCCAATGATGGGCTTCCTCAAAATTGCCCTTGGTCTTCATGAGCAAGCAAGTTGGATGCACACCCACTTAGTTTCTTTTTGAGCTTTCATATACTTATAGCTCTAGTGCATCCGTTACATGGCAATCCCTACTCACTCACATTGATATCTATTGATGGGCATCTCCATAGCCCATTGATACGCCTAGTTGATGTGAGACTATCTTCTCCTTTTTGTCTTCTCCACAACCACCACTCTATTCCACCTATAGTGTTATGTCCATGGCTCACGCTCATGTATTGCGTGAAGATTGAAAAAGTTTTGAGAATGTCAAAAGTATGAAACAATTGCTTGGCTTGTCATCGGGGTTGTGCATGATTTAAATATTTTGTGTGGTGAAGATAGAGCATAGCCAAACTATATGATTTTGTAGGGATAAATTTCTTTAGCCATGTTATTTTGAGAAGACATAATTGCTTTGTTAGTATGCTTGAAGTATTATTATTTCTATGTCAATATGAACTTTTGTCTTGAATCTTTCGGATCTGAATATCCATACCACAATTAAGAAGAATTACATTAAAATTATGCCAAGTAGCACTCCGCATCAAAAATTCTGTTTTTATCATTTACCTACTCGAGGACGAGCAGGAATTAAGCTTGGGGATGCTTGATACGTCTCCAACGTATCTATAATTTTTGATTGCTCCATGCTATATTATCTACTGTTTTGGACATTATTGGGCTTTATTAGCCACTTTTATATAATTTTTGCTACTAACCTATTAATTGGAGGCCCATCCCAGAATTGATGTTTTTGCCTGTTTTAGGGTTTCGAAGAAAAGGAATATCAAACGGAGTCCAAACAGAATGAAACCTTATGGAACGTGATTTTCTCACCGAATACAACTCAGGAGATTTGGACCCTACGTCAAGCCAATCAACAGGAGGCCACGAGGTAGGGGGCGTGCCTGCCCCCCAGGCACGCCCTCCACCCTCGTGGGCCCCCTGTTGCTCCACCGATGTACTTCTTCCTCCTATATATATACCCACGTACCCCCAAACAATCAGATACGGAGCCAAAACCCTAATTCCACCATTGTAACTTTATGTATCCACAAGATCCCATCTTGGGGCCTGTTCCGGAGCTCCGCTGGAGGGGGCCTCGATCACGGAGGGCTTATACATCAACACCATAGCCTCTCCGATGAAGTGTGAGTAGTTTACTTCAGACCTATGGGTCCATAGTTAGTATCTAGATGGCTTCTTCTCTCTCTTTGGGTCTCAATACAATGTTCTCCCCCTCTCTTGTGGAGATCTATTCGATGTAATCTTCTTTTTGCGGTGTGTTTGTTGAGACCGATGAATTTTGGGTTTATGATCAAGTCTATCTATGAATAATATTTGAATCTTCTCTGAATTATTTTATGTATGATTGGTTATCTTTGCAAGCCTCTTCGAATTATCAGTTTGGTTTGGCCTACTAGATTGATCTTTCTTGCAATGGGAGAAGTGCTTAGCTTTGGGTTTAATCTTACGGTGTCCTTTCCCGGTGACAGTAAGGGCAGCAAGGCACGTATTGTATTGTTGCCATCGAGGATAACAAGATGGGGTTTTCTTCATATTGCATGAGTCTATCCCTCTACATCATGTCATCTTGCTTAAGGCGTTACTCTGTTTTAACTTAATACTCTAGATGCATGCTGGATAGCGGTCGATGAGTGGAGTAATAGTAGTAGATGCAGGCAGGAGTCGGTCTACTTGTCTCGGACGTGATGCCTTTATACATGATCATACCCAGATATTCTCATAACTATGCTCAATTCTGTCAATTTCTCAACAGTAATTTGTTCACCCACCGTAGAATACTTATGCTCTCGAGAGAAGCCACTAGTGAAACCTATGGCCCCCGGGTCTATCTCTATCATATCAATCTCCTACTACTTCATTATTTACTTTGCTATTTACTTTGCTTTTATTTTACTTTTCATCTTTATCATAAAAATACCAAAAATACTATCTTATCATATCTATTAGATCTCACTCTCGTAAGTGGCCCTATAGCGATTGACAACCCCTATTTGCGTTGGTTGCGAGGATTTATTTGTTTTGTGCAGGTGTGAGGGACTTGCGTGTAGCCTCCTACTGGATTGATACCTTGGTTCTCAAAAACTGACGGAAATAGTTACGCTACTTTGCTGCATCATCCCTTCCTCTTCGGGGAAAACCAACGCAGTGCTAAAAGAGGTAGCACCAAGCCCTGTTCTTCCTCGAGAGGCCAGATCTGGAGTCCGTTTGGGGCTCCGGAGAGGGGGATATTTGATCTTCATCATCACCAACCTATCTCCATCGCCAATTCCATGATGCTCCCCACCGGGAGTGAGTAATTCCTTCATAGGCTTGCTGGTCGGTGAGGAGTTGGATGAGATTCATCATGTAATCGAGTTATTTTTGTTAGGGCCTGATCCCTAGTATCCACCATGTTGTTTTGATGTTGCTATGACTTTGCCATGCTTAATGCTTGTCACTTTGGGCCCGGGTGCCATGATTTTTGATCTGAACCGTTTATGAATTCATCATTATATCCACGTTTTAGATCCAATCTTGCAAGTTATAGTCACCTACTACGGTTATGATCCGGCAACCCCGGAGTGACAACAACCGGGCCCGCTCCCAGTGATGACCGTAGTTTGAGGAGTTCATGTATTCACTATGTGTTAATGCTTTGTTCCAGTTCTCTATTAAAAGGAGCCCTTAATATCCCTTAGTTTCCAATATGGACCCCGCTGCCATGGGAGGGTAGGACAAAAGATGTCATGCAAGTTATTTTAATAAAGCACGTATGACATTTTATGGAATACATACCTACATTATATCGATGAACTGGAGCTAGTGCCATATTGCCCTAGGTTATAACTGTCACATGATGAATATCATCCAACAAGTCGGCGATCCAATGCCTACGAATTTATCCTTATTGATCTTGCTGCGTCACTATTGCTATCATCATTGTTATACTTGCTACAAATTACGGCTACCACTGTTACTGTTACCGTTGCTACTATCACTACTATCAAACTACTTTGCTACTAATCATATTACTGTAGATAATTAATCTCCAGGTGTGGTTGAATTGACAACTCAGCTGCTGATACCTTCAAATATTCTTTGGCTCCCCTTGTATCGAATCTATAAATTTGGGTTGAATACTCTACCCTCGAAAACTGTTGCGATCCCCCTTGTGGGTTATCAGAGGTGCATAGAAACGAGACGGGAGAGTGTGTCCACGTACCCTCGTAGACCGAAAAGCAGAAGCGTTTAGTAACGCGGTTGATGTAGTCGAACGGCTTCGCGATCCAACCGATCCAAGAACCAAACGTACGGCACCTCCGCGTTCAGCACACGTTTAGCTCGATGACATCCCTCGAACTCTTGATCCAGTTGAGGACGAGGAGAGTTCTGTCAGCACGACGGCGTGGCCACGGTGATGATGAAGTTACCAGCGCAGGGCTTCGCCTAAGCACTTTGATGATATGACCGAGGTGTGTAACTCTGGAGGGGGCACCGCACATGGCTAAGAGAAGACTTGTTGTGTCTTTGGGGTACCCCCTACCCACGTATATAAAGGAGGGAGGGAGAGAGGCCGACCCCTAGGGGCGCGCCAAGAGTATGGAAGTCCTAGTAGGAATCCCTTTCCTTTTCGGAGTAGGAGAGAAGGAAAGAGGGAAAGAGAGAGGGAGTAGGAAAAGGCAAGGGGTGCGCCGCCCCCTTCCCCTAGTCCAATTCGTACCCATGGGGGCGCCATCTCCCCTTTGGCATGCCTCCTCTTTTCCTGTATGGCCCAATAAGGCCCATTACTTCTCCCGGTGAATTCCCTAACTCCCCGGTACTCCAAAAAATACCCGAATCACTCGAAACCTTTCCGATGTCCGAATATAGCCTTCCAATATATGAATCTTTACCTTTCGACCATTTCGAGACTCCTCGTCATGTTTGTGATCTCATCCGGGACTCGAAACAAACTTCGGTCATCAAATCACATAACTCATAATACATATTGTCATCGAACATTAAGCGTGCAGACCCTACGGGTTCGAGAACTATGTAGACATGACCGAGACACATCTCTGGTCAATAACCAATAGCGGAACCTGGATGCTCATATTGGTTCCTACATATTCTTTGAAGATCTTTATCGGTCAGACTGCATAACAACATATGTTATTCCCTTTGCCATCGGTATATTACTTTCCCGAGATTTGATCGTCGGTATCCACATACCTAGTTCAATCTCGTTACCGGCAAGTCTCTTTACTCGTTATGTAATGCATCATCCCATAAATAACTCATTAGTCACATTGCTTGCAAGGTTCATTGTGATGTGCATTACCGAGAGGGCCCAGAGACACCTCTCCGATACACGCAGTGACAAATCCTAATCTCGATCTATGCCAACTTAACAAACACCATCGGAGACACCTGTAGAGCATCTTTATAATCACCCAGTTACATTATTACGTTTGATAGCACACAAGGTGTTCCTCTGGTATTCGGGAGTTACATAATCTCATAGTCAGAGGAACATGTATAAGTCATGAAGAAAGCAATAGCAATAAGACTAAATGATCATGCTAAGCTAATGGATGGGTCTTGTCCATCACATCATTCTCTAATGATGTGATCCCGTTCATCAAATGACAACACATGTCTATGGTCAGGAAACTTAACCATCTTTGATTAACGAGCTAGTCAAGTAGAGGCATACTAGGGACACTTTGTTTGTCTATGTATTCACACATGCACGAAGTTTTCGGTTAATACAATTCTAGCATGAATAATAAACATTTATCATGATATAAGGAAATATAAATAACAACTTTATTATTGCCTCTAGGGCATATTTCCTTCAAGTTCTCTATCTTTTCTATTTTTCTTTTGTTTGTGGTTTTTTCTTTTCTTTGGCCACTGTTTCAAAATCAAAATGATTTCAAACTAGTGCCAAAATCCTCTGAATATTTTTATGTTGCTATATGGACTTTTCCATAAGCACCTAAAATATTTCAAAGTTATTTGGAAATATATTCTATATATTATGAATATAACTCCAAATTCAAATACAATAATGATTTAAATTCAGTGCCCAAAATATTCCTATAATGTTCATTATTTTTGGTTTGGTGCAAAAGCCTTGCCAAAAATATCAAACAATTAATAAGAACACTTTGGAAACATTGAATGCAATTTTTTTAGTCGGACTGATACGTCTCCAACGTATCTATAATTTATGAAGTATTCATGCTATTATATTATCTGTTTTGGATGTTTATGGGCTTTATTATACACTTTTATATTATTTTTGGGACTAACCTATTAACCGAAGGCCCAGCCCAAATTGCTGTTTTCTTGCCTATTTCAGTGTTTCGAAGAAAAGGAATATCAAACGGAGTCCAAATGGAATGAAACCTTCGGGAGAGTTATTTTTGGAATGGAAGCAATCCAGGAGACTTGGAGTAGACGTCAGGGAAGCTTCAAGGAAGCCACGAGGCAGGGAGGCGTGCCCTACCCCCTGGGCGCGCCCCCCACACTCGTGGGCCCCTTGTGGCTTCTTTCGCCTATATATGTCCATATACCCTAAAAACACCAGAGAACAAAATAGATCGGGAGTTCCGCTGCCAGAAGCCTCCGTAGCCACCGAAAACCAATCTACACCTGTTCCGGCATACTACCGGAGGGGGGAATCCCTCACCGGTGGCCATCTACATCACCCCGACGCTCTCCATGATGAGGAGGGAGTAGTTCTCCCTCAGAGCTGAGGGTATGTACCAGTAGCTATGTGTTTGATCTCTCTCTCTCTCTCTCATGTTCTTGAGTCGACACGATCTTGATGTATTGCGAGCTTTGCTATTATAGTTGGATCCTATGATGTTTCTCCCCCTCTACTCGATTGTGATGAATTGAGTTTTCCCTTTGAGATTATCTTATCGGATTGAGTATTGAAGGATTTGAGAACACTTGATGTATGTCTTGCATGTGCTTATCTGTGGTGATAATGGGATATCACGTGATCCACTTGATGTATGTTTTGGTGATCAACTTGCGAGTTCCGTGACCTCGTGAACTTATGCATAGGGGTTGGCACACGTTTTCGTCTTGACTCTCCAGTAGAAACTTTGGGGCACTCTTTGAAGTTCTTTGTGTTGGTTGAATAGATGAATCTGAGATTGTGTGATGCATATCGTATAATCTACCCATGGATACTTGAGGTGACATTGGAGTATCTAGGTGACATTAGGGTTTTGGTTGATTTGTGTCTTAAGGTGTTATTCTAGTACGAACTCTATGATAGATTGAACGGAAAGAATAGCTTCGTGTTATTTTACTACAGACTCTTGAATAGATCGATCAGAAAGAATAACTTTGAGGTGGTTTCATACCCTACAATAATCTCTTCGTTTGTTCTTTGCTATTAGTGACTTTGGAGTGACTCTTTGTTGCATGTTGAGGGATAGTTATATGATCCAATTATGTTATTATTGTTGAGAGAACTTGCACTAGTGAAAGTATGAAGCCTAGGCCTTGTTTCCTAGCATTGCAATACCGTTTGTGCCCACTTTTATCATTAGTTAACTTGCTGTTTTTATATTTTCAGATTACAAAAACCTATATCTACTATCCATATTGCACTTGTATCACCATCTCTTTGTTGAACTAGTGCACCTATACAATTTACCATTGTATTGGGTGTGTTGGGGACACAAGAGACTCTTTGTTATTTGGTTGCAGGGTTGTTTGAGAGATACCATCTTCATCCTACGCCTCCCACGGATTGATAAACCTTAGGTCATCCACTTGAGGGAAATTTGCTACTGTCCTACAAACCTCTGCACTTGGAGGCCCAACAACGTCTACAAGAAGAAGGTTGTGTAGTAGACATCAATCTCTTTTCTGGCGCCGTTGCCGAGGAGGTGGCTGCTTGAAGGTATATCTTTAGATCTTGCAATCGAATCTTTTAGTTTCTTGTTTTATCACTAGTTTAGTCTATAAAAATAAAATTACAAAAAAATTGGAATTAACGGTACCTCATATGCTTCATCTTTTTAATATATTTCATGAAAATAAGGATTCCGATAATTGTGCCAAAATGTTAGAAGAAGAATGCATTAAAATGTTTGGCACTAAATATTTGAATGATGAGCATGATTGCAATGTTGTTGGTATGAATTCTTTGAATATCCATAGTACTAATGATGAGTGCACTAGTCATCATGAAAATGTCTCTTATAAGCATGTCAACTTTTGTGGAATACATAGAGCTTGCAAGCACACACCAAATAGGGAAGATAGATTTTGCAAGAGGCATAAGTATTTGGAAACTAAATGGTTGCAAGAAAGGCTAGATGATTGTGCTGAAAGATTCAATATTTATCGGCGTCCTTGTGAACTTTGCCATGAACATGGTCATTTAAAGCTCCAATGCTATTTGTTTCATGATCAAATCATGTCCAAAAATTGTGATAACTTGATTACCCTTGAGCATCATAAAGAGCTTAGTCTTATTTTGGGGTATGAAGAAATGAAACATATAACTGAGGGTATTCCAAAATTTAATCCTGATAGATTTCTTGATTTTGATCTAGAAGAAATTTATATGTATTGTGCGGTGAATTGCATTGAGAATCCTTATATTGTAAATTACATAAAGTCAAGAAAACAAATAGAAGATGAAGATAATACTAATGAAAGGGAAGAGATTTCCCCATATCCTCCTATTCTTTCTTATGATGAATCAGGTAACGAGGAGGAGCTTTCTATTCAACCAATCTCACTAATAATGAGCTCCAAAAAGAGGAATAAACCCACACGTGATGTGAAGAAGAAAAAGAAAAGACGGAGAAGCATAGGTAAAAGGCATCCCTCCCAAATGATGTTGCTTCTATTACTCATTGTGATGATGATAATTGCTATACTACTATTGGTGCTATCCATACTATTAATGATGAGAGTGATTATGCTTATGATACGAAAAGGCCCAAGCTTGGGGATGCTATGTTTGATGAGAATGACTTGTTTGAGAATGTATTTGCTGAAATTAATGTTTGTCCCAAGCTTGGGGATGCTATGTTTTATGAAGATGGTATGTTTAACCTCCCAAGTTTTGATATGCAAATTTACTATGATGATAGCATGCCTCCTATTTATGATGCTTATATTGATGAAGTGGGTTTGGAAGAGTGTCAACTTTAGGAAGTAATGATCCCATTATTCTGGAGGGTGTTGAATCTTATTGTGACAATTATGAAAGTGGATTTGGAGAGGTCATGACTTTATTTAGTAATGATTCCACTATCTTGGAAGAGGTTTCAATTGATTATGATGAGAACAAAGTTGCTACTTATGATGATTATTGTGATGACATGTATGCTATAAAAAGTAGTGATGATTATATTTATAAAACTTTCCATGATTATGATTACCCTTTTTCTGAACTTTATTCTTTCAACGTGGAAACAATTTATAGTATTCGAGTCTCTTATGATACTCCCACTATTCCGAACGAGAAGAATTTTACTTATGTGGAGAGTAATAAAATTTCTATGCTTGTAGATCGTGAAAAGAATGCTTTATGTGATAGTTATATTGTTGAATTAATTCATGATGCTACTGAAAATTATTATGAGGGAGGAACATATGCTTGTAGGAATTGCAATAATATCAAGTTTTCTCTCTATGTGCTTAAACTTTTAAAGTTATGCTTGTTTTGCCTTCCTATGCTAGTTGATTATTGTTCCCATAAATTGTTTGCTCACAAAATACCTATGCATAGGAAGTGGGTTAGACTTAAATGTGCAAGTCATATTCTTCATGATGATCTCTTTATGTTTCAATTCTTATCTTTTATGTGAGCGTCATTGAAATCATCATGCCTAGCTAGGGGCGTTAAACGTTAGTGCTTGTTGGGAGGCAACCCAATTTTATTTTTGTTCCTTGATTTTTGCTCCTGTTTAGCAATAAATAATCTATCTAGCCTATGTTTAGATGTGGTTTTATGCTTTTAATTAGTGTTTGTGCCAAGTAGAACCTTTGGGAAGACTTGGGGAAAGTCTTTGCGATCTTGCTGTAAAAAACAGAAACTTTAGCGCTCACGAGATTTGCTGTCCTTTTTTAATGATGAGTGATATTTAGTTAATTATTTTTTCAGATGATTAATAGATAATTTACTCACGTCCAGAAATTTATTTTATAATTTTTGGGGTTCCAGGAGTATTCGAAACCTACAGATTACTACATACTGTTCTGTTTTTTGACAGATTCTGTTTTTCGTGTGTTGTTCGCTTATTTTGATGAATCTATGAGTAGCAACGGAGGATATGAACCATAGGGAAGTTGGAAAAAAGTAGATATTACACCAATATGAATTAAGAATGAGTTCACAACAGTACCAAAAGTGGTGATTTATTTTCTTATACTAACGGAGCTTACGAGTTTTCTGTTAAGTTTTGTGTTGTGAAGTTTTCAAGTTTTGGGTAAAGATTCAATGGACTATGGAATAAGGAGTGGCAAGAGCCTAAGCTTGGGGATGCCCAAGGCACCCCAAGGTAATATTCGAGGACAACCAAGAGCCTAAGCTTGGGGATGCCCCGGATGGCATCCCCTCTTTCGTCTTCGTTCATCGATAACTTTACTTGGAACTATATTTTTATTCACCACATGATATGTGTTTTGCTTGAATTGTCGTTTTATTTTGTTTTGCTTGCTGTTTGAATAATATCTCAAGATCGGAAATTATTAAATGGGAGAGTCTTCACATAGCTAAATAATTATTTAACTACTCATTGATCTTCACTTATATCTTTTGGAGTAGTTTGTTATTCATTCACGTGCTTCACATATATCCTATGATTAAATGGTTGAATGAATTGAATATAATAAATCTGAAATTATATATGTTTCATATGCTTATCCCATGGGGAATAATGACTTCACATATAATTAGTAGAGGTGGTAAATTTATTGAAGGTTAGCAAACATTGTATGGTCACTTGAACAATTCATGAAAGAATATTGAGGGAAGAGAGATTTCACATATAAATATACTATCTTGGACATCTTTTGTAATTGTGAGCACTCATAAAAATATGACATGCTAAAAGGTTGATGTTGGACAAGGAAGACAACGCAATGGGTTATGTTTTCTTATATCTGAAATAAATTATATTGTCATGGATCATCCAACATGTTGAGCTTGCCTTTCCCCCTCATGCTAGCCAAATTCTTTGCACCAAGTAGAGATACTACTTGTGCTTCCAAACATCCCTTAAATCAATATTGCCATGAGAGTCCACCATACCTACCTATGGATTGAGTAAGATCCTTCAAGTAAGTTGACATCGGTGCATGCAATAAAAATTGCTCTCTAAATATGTATGATCTATTAGTGTGGAGAAAATAAGCTTTATACGATCTTATGACGTGGAAGCAATAAGAGCGACGGACTGCATAATAAAGGTCCCTATCACAAGTGGCAATATAAAGTGACATTTTTTCGCATTAAGATTTTGTGCATCCAACTATAAAAGTGCATGACAACCTCTGCTTCCCTCTCCGAAGGGCCTATCTTTTATTCTTGTCTTATACCTTATGCAAGAGTCATGGTGATCTTCACCTTTCCTTTTTACATTTTATCCTTTGGCAAGCACATTGTGTTGGAAAGATCCTGATATATATATATATATATATATATATATATATATATATATATATATATCCAATTGGATGTAAGGCATTATGAACTATTATTTTTTACATTACCCTTGAGGTAAAAGGTTGGGAGGCGAATCTATAAGCCCCTATCTTTCTCTATGTCTGATTAAAACTTTGAACCCATAAATATCACGTGAGTATTAGCAGTTGTGAAAGACTAAATGATAGTTGAGTATGTGAAGTTTGCTGAATCAAAGCTCTGACATAGACCCTTCCTGAAAATAAGATGAATTGTAATTGTTTGATGACTAATAACACGGTTTGTTAGTCTTCAAGAAAGTTTATGATCTATACTTTAACATGTGAATAGTTTGTTACTTGATAATGAAAAGTCTTATGAGTTGAGCTACTGTTATGATATATAATGATGCTAGAAAAGGTGATTGAAATTACCATTGATCAAACTTGTGCACCTGCTAGCATTCACACTTCATAAATTATTTCTTTTATCATTTACCTACTCGAGGACGAGCAGGAATTACGCTTGGGGATGCTGATACGTCTCCAACGTATCTATAATTTATGAAGTATTCATGATATTATATTATCTATTTTGGATGTTTATGGGCTTTATTATACACTTTTATATTATTTTTGGGACTAACCTATTAACCGGAGGCCTAGCCCAAATTCTTGTTTTCTTGCCTATTTCAATGTTTCGAAGAGAAGGAATATCAAACGGAGTCCAAATGGAATGAAACCTTCGGAAGAGTTATTTTTGGAATGGAAGCAATCCAGGAGACTTGGAGTAGACGTCAGCGAAGCTTCGAGGAAGCCATGAGGCAGGGAGGCGCGCCCTACCCCCCTGGGCATGCCCCCACCCTTGTGGGCCCCTCTTGGCTCCCCTGACCGACTTTCTTTTGCCTATATATGTCCATATACCCTAAAAACACCAGAGAACAGAATAGATCGGGAGTTCCGCCGCCAGAAGCCTCCATAGCCACCGAAAACCAATCTAGACCCGTTCCAACACCGTGACGAAGGGGGGAATCCCTCACCGGTGGCCATCTTCATCATCCCGGCGCTCTCCATGACGAGGAGGGAGTAGTTCTCCCTCGGGGCTGAGGGTATGTACCAGTAGCTATGTGTTTGATCTCTCTCTCTCTCTCTCTCTCTCGTGTTCTTGAGTCGGCATGATCTTGATGTACCACAAGCTTTGCTATTATAGTTAGATCCTATGATGTTTCTCCCCCTCTACTCGCTTGTGATGAATTGAGTTTTTCCTTTGAGGTTACCTTATCGGATTGAGTCTTTAAGGATTTGAGAACACTTGATGTATGTCTTGCATGTGCTTATCTATGGTGACAATGGGATATCACGTGAGCCACTTGATGTATGTTTTGGTGATCAACTTGCGAGTTCCGTGACCTCGCGAACTTATGCATAGGGGTTGGCACACGTTTTCGTCTTGACTCTCCGGTAGAAACTTTGGGGCACTCTTTGAATTTCTTTGTGTTGGTTGAATAGATGAATCTGAGATTGTGTGATGCATATCGTATAATCATACCCATGGATACTTGAGGTGACATTGGAGTATCTAGGTGACATTAGGGTTTTGGTTGATTTGTGTCTTAAGGTGTTATTCTAGTACGAACTCTATGATAGATTGAACGGAAAGAACATCTTCGTGTTATTTTACTACAGACTCTTGAATAGATCGATCAGAAAGAATAACTTTGAGGTGGTTTCGTACCCTACCATAATCTCTTCATTTGTTCTCCGCTATTAGTGCCTTTGGAGTGACTCTTTGTTGCATGTTGAGGGATAGTTATATGATCCAATTATGTTATTATTGTTGAGAGAACTTGCACTAGTGAAACTATGAACCCTAGGCCTTGTTTCCTAGCATTGCAATACCGTTTGTGCTCACTTTTATCATTAGTTACCTTGCTGTTTTTATATTTTTAGATTAAAAAAACCTATATCTACCATCCATATTGCACCTGTATCACCATCTCTTCGTCGAACTAGTGCACCTATACAATTTACCATTGTATTGGGTGTGTTGGGGACACAAGAGACTCTTTGTTATTTGGTTGCAGGGTTGTTTGAGAGAGACCATCTTCATCCTACGCCTCCCACAGATTGATAAACCTTAGGTTATCCACTTGAGGGAAATTTGTTACTGTCCTACAAACCTCTGCACTTGGAGGCCCAACAAAGTCTACAATAAGAAGGTTGTGTAGTAGACATCACAGACCTATTCGAATTTTGAAGTGCTAGGTGTCGGTGTCAAAACCGGCAGATCTTGGGTAGGGGGTACCGAACTATGCATCTAAGGATCGAAGGTAACAGGAGGCAGGGGACACAATGTTTACCCAGGTTCGGGCCCTCTTGATGGAGGTAAAACCCTACATCCTACTTGATTGACTTTGATGAGTATATGGGTTATAAGAGTTGATCTACCACAAGATCATAATGGCTAAACCCGAGATGTCTAGCATGTATGATTATGACTGCCTCTACGGACTAAACCCTCCAGTTTATATAGATACCGGAAGGGGCTAGGGTTTGTACAGATTCGGTTTACATAGAAAGGAATCTTCATATCCGAACGCCAAGGAGAGTCCCATCCGGACATGGGGGAAGCCTTCTATCTTGTATCTTCATGGCCCACCAGTCCGGCCCACGTCACATAGCCAGGATGCCCGGGGACCCCCTAATCCAGGACTCCCTCAGTAGCCCCTGAACCAGGCTTCAATGACAATGTGTCTGGCGCGCAGATTGTCTTTAGCTTTACAAGGTGGGTTCCTCCTCCGAATACTCCGAAGTAGTTGATCGAAAGAATAGTATCCGACTCTGTACAATAGTTACAACCCTGGGCCACGAGGGCAAAACACTTTAAACAAAAATAAGTTATGTCTTCTGACAACTTTTTCGGTGAGGTATTGTGTTCTGGCCTTATTATTATTTCGAACCATTTTCCAGCCTCCCGTTCCATGTTTCGAGAGGCGGTATTCATTGACACATCTTGTCAAAGCAGAGATCGTGTCCCCTTATTGCGGGATTCTCATCAATACGGAGCTGGGTAATCCAACCGTGCCACTCGCACGACTCCTGGGGAGTAGGCGAGTTTTAAGGCTCGTGGGGGGGACGCTTGATATTCACTGCCTTTATAAGGAGACAAGGATCCACCTTTTTACCCCACGCCTTCTTCCTCCTCAGCCCATCTGCTCTCGAGCTCCAGCGCCCAAGCTTCAACCCTTTCCGTCCCCAACAAACGCCCCAACCATGTCCGGATTTGGAGCACAGGGCAAGTGGATGGCCTCCTCCGTCACGGAGGAGCACATCAAAGAACTCCGAGAGGCGGGGTATTTAGCCAAGGAAATCGTCCATCGGCTCCCAGCCAAAAAGTAGATCATTCCCACACCAGAGCCCAATGAGAGGGTAGTATTCATTCCCCACTTTCTTCGTGGGCTAGGGTTTCCTGTCCACCCTTTCGTCCGCGGACTCATGTACTATTATGGGCTAGATTTCCATGATCTAACCCCAAATTCATTCCTCAACATCTTGGCATTCATCATCGTGTGTGAGGCATTACTCCGCATCCCCCCACTTCGGCCTATGGCTCAAGGTATTCAATGTGAAGCGGAAGGTGGTTGAGGGTCAACACGTGGAGTGCGGCGGTGCCATGGTGAGCAAGCTCCCTAACGTCACCTGGCCCAAGGGAGCCTTCGTAGAGACCGTGAAGGGGTGGCAATAGGAGTGGTTCTGCGTTACAGAACCTCACGATGCCTCATGGGTCGCCACTCCTGAGTTCAAAACCGGTCCGCCAATGCGGCTCACATCATGGCTCAAGAAGGGCCTAGATTGGGCGTCATCTGACGAGGTGATGACACTGCAAAAGCACGTCAAGAGCATGGTGGACAAGAACACCAGCCTCGCCAGCGTGATCCAGGTGATGCTATTTCGCCGGATTCTCCCTTGCCAATGTCGGACTTCCCATATGTGGGAGTTCGATCCGGCAAGTCCTCGGACCTTGCAGCGGTTCTTCGGCACGAAGAACAAAGTTATATGGAAACTGATGTTCAAGGCCCAAAAGTCCCGGCCGCCAACGACCGAAGACCTCGGCCATGATTGCGCTCACCCAGCCACTTGATGTCTACTACACAACCTTCTCCTTGTAGACATTGTTGGGCCTCCAAGTGCAGAGGTTTGTAGGACAGTAGCAAATTTCCCTCAAGTGGATGACCTAAGGTTTATCAATTCGTAGGAGGTGTAGGATGAAGATGGTCTCTCTCAAGCAACCCTGCAACCAAATAACAAAGAGTCTCTTGTGTCCCCAACACACCCAATACAACGGTAAATTGTATAGGTGCACTAGTTCGGCGAAGAGATGGTGAAACAAGTGGTATATGGATAGTAGATAAAGGTATTTGTAACCTAAAATTATCAAAACATCAAGGTAACTAATGATAAAAGTGAGTGTAAACGGTATTGCAATGCTAGGAAACAAGGCCTAGGGTTCATACTTTCGCTAGTGTAAGTTCCCTCAACAATAGTAACATAATTGGATCATAAAACTATCCCTCAACATGCAACAAAGAGTCACTCCAAAGTCACTAATAGCGGAGAACGAACGAAGAGATTATGGTAGGGTACGAAACCACCTCAAAGTTATTCTTTCCAATCAATCCGTTGGGCTATTCCTATAGGTGTCACAAACAGCCCTAGAGTTCGTACTAGAATAACACCTTAAGACACAAATCAATCAAAACCCTATTGTCACCTAGATACTCCAATGTCACCTCAAGTATCAGTGGGTATGATTATACGATATGCATCACACAATCTCAGATTCATCTATTCAACCAACACAAAGGACCTCAAAGAGTGCCCCAAAGTTTCTACCGGAGAATCATGACGAAAACGTGTGCCAACCCCTATGCATAGGTTCATGGGCGGAACCCGCAAGTTGATCACCAAAACATACATCAAGTGAATCACGTGGCATCCCATTGTCACCACAGATACGCACGGCAAGACATACATCAAGTGTTCTCAAATCTTTAAAGACTCAATCCGATAAGATTACTTCAAAGGGGAAACTCAATTCATTACAAGAGAGAAGATGGGGAGGAGAAACATAAGATCCAACTATAATAGCAAAGCTCGCGATACATCAAGATCGTGCCAAATCAAGAACACAAGAGAGAGAGAGAGAGAGAGATCAAACACATAGCTAACGGTACATACCCTCTGCCCCGAGGGAGAACTACTCCTTCCTTGTCATGGAGAGCACTGGGATGATGAAGATGGCCACCGGAGAAGGATTGCCTCCTCCGGCAGGGTGCCGGAACGGGTCTAGATTGGCTTTTGGTGGCTACGGAGGCTTCTGGCAGCGGAACTCCCGATCTAATCTGCGTTCTGGAAGTTTTAGGTTACGTAGGTATATATGGGTGCAGGAGGTACGTTGGTGGACCGAAGGGGGGGCCACGAGGCAGGGGGGCGCGCCCTTGCCCTAGTGAGCTCCTCCTTCATCTTCTGACGTAGGGTCCAAGTCTATCCGGTAGTTTTCCTTTCAAAAATAACTTCTCCAGTTGATTTCTTTCCGTTTCGACTCCGTTTGATATTCCTTTTCTTCGAAACACTGAAATAGGCAAAAAAAACAGCAAATATGGGCTGGGCCTCCGGTTAATAGGTTAGTCTCGAAAGTAATATAAAAGTGGATAATAAAGCCCAATATTTCCCAAAACAATAGATAATATAGCATGGAGCAATCAAAAATTATAGATACGTTGGAGACGTATCAAGCATCCCCAAGCTTAATTCCTGCTCGTCCTCGAGTAGGTAAGTGATAAAAAAGATAATTTTTGATGTGGAATGCCAGTTGGCATAATTTCAATGTAATTATTCTTAATTGTGATATGAACATTCAGATAAGAAAGATTCAAGACAAAAGTTCATATTGACATAAAAATAATAATACTTCAAGTATACTAACTAAGCAATTATGTCTTCTCAAAATAACATGGCCAAAGAAAGCTATCCCTACGAAATCATATAGTCTGGCTATGCTCTATCTTCACCACACAAAATATCTAAATCATGCACAACCCCGATGACAAGCCAAGCAATTGTTTCATACTTTTGATGTTCTCAAACTTTTTCAATCTTCACGCAATACATGAGCATGAGCCATGGATATAGCACTATAGGTGGAATAGAATGGTGGTTGTGGAGAAGACAAAAAGGAGAAGATAGTCTCACATCAACTAGGCGTATCAACGGGCTATGGAGATGCCCATCAATAGATATCAATGTGAGTGAGTAGGGATTGCCATGCAACGGATGCACTAGAGCTATAAGTGTATGAAAGCTCAACAAAAGAAACTAGTGTGTGTGCATCCAACTCGCTTGCTCACGAAGACCTAGGGCATTTTGAGGAAGCCCACCATTGGAATATACAAGCCAAGTTCTATAATGAAAGATTCCCACTAGTATATGAAAGTGACAACATAGGAGACTCTCTATCATGAAGATCATGGTGCTACTTTGAAGCACAAGTGTGGTAAAAGGATAGTAGCATTGCCCCTTCTCTCTTTTTCTCTCATTTTTTTAATTTTTATTTGGGCCTTTCTCTTTTTTATGGCCTCTTCTTTTTTCTTTTTTTTGTTTCGGCTTCTTTGGCCTCTTTTATTTATTTATTTTCGTTCGGAGACTCATCCCGACTTGTGGGGGAATCATAGTCTCCATCATCCTTTCCTCACTGGGACAATGCTGTAATAATGATGATCATCACACTTTTATTTACTTACAACTCAAGAATTACAACTTGATACTTAGAACAAGATATGACTCTATATGAATGCCCCCGGCGGTGTACCGGGATGTGCAATGATTCATGAGTGACATGTATGAAAGAATTATGAACGGTGGCTTTGCCACAAATACTATGTCAACTACATGATCATGCAAAGCAATATGACAATGATGAAGCGTGTCATAATAACGGAACGGTGGAAAGTTGCATGGCAATATATCTCGGAATGGCTATGGAAATGCCATGATAGGTAGGTATGGTGGCTGTTTTAAGGAAGGTATATGGTGGGTTTATGATACCGGCGAAAGGTGCGCGATATTAGAGAGGCTAGCAATGGTGGAAGGGTGAGAGTGCGTATAATCCAAGGACTCAACATTAGTCATAAAGAACTCACATACTTATTGCAAAAAATTATTAGTTATCAAAACAAAGTACAACGCGCATGCTCCTAGGGGGATAGATTGGTAGGAAAAGACCATCGCTCGTCCCCGACCGCCACTCATAAGGAGGACAATCAATAAATAAATCATGCTCCGACTTCATCACATAACGGTTCACCATACGTGCATACTACGGGAATCACAAGCTTCAACACAAGTATTTCTCAAATTCACAACTACTCAACTAGCATGACTCTAATATCACCATCTCCATATCTCAAAACAATCATCAAGTATCAAACTTCTCATAGTATTCAATGCACTTTATATGAAAGTTTTTAACTATTCTTTGAATACCAAGCATATTAGGATTTTAAGCAAATTACCATGCTATTTAAGACTCTCAACATAATCTAAGTGAAGCATGAGAGTTCATCTATTTCTTCAAAATAAAACTACCACCATGCTCTAAAAGATATAAGTGAAGCACTAGAGCAACAACAAACTACTCCGAAAGATATAAGTGAAGATCAATGAGTAGTCGAATAATTATGCAACTATGTGAAGACTCTCTAACATTTAATAATTTCAGATCTTGGTATTCTATTCAAACAGAAAGCAAAGCAAAATAAAATGACATTCTAAGAATGGCAAACATCATGTGAAGAAGCAAAAACTTAGGATCAACCGAAACTAACCGATAATTGTTGAAGAAGAAAGGTGGGATGCCAACCGGGGCATCCCCGAGCTTAGATGCTTGAGACTTCTTGAAATATTATCTTGGGGTGCCTTGGGCATCCCCAAGCTTGAGCTTTTGTGTCTCCTTAATTCCTATCATATCACGGTCTCCCTAAATCTCAAAAGCTTCATCCACACAAAACTCAACAAGGACTCGTGAGATAAGTTAGTATAAACCATTGCACAAACCTTATCATACTCTACTGTAGAAAATCACTAAAATTATTATTCAACATTGCATACTAAATGCCTCTGCATATTTAATAGTCCTATCCTAAAATAGAATCATTAAAGAAGCAAGCATAGGCAAACAATGCAAACATAACAGCAATCTGCCTAAACAGGATAGTCTGTAAAGAATGCTGCAAAATCCATACTTCCCTAGCCCCAAAAATTATGAAAGAAAATTACCACTGTAGTAAATTTATCAGATCTTAATATGCAAAAGGTTTCAACATTTTATCACATTCTAACATTTCTAGGGAATTATTGCAACAGCGGTAAACTTTCTGTTTTCAAACAGCAACATGTGGACTTCTAAAATAGGCATAGTAAAGGCTATCAATGCCACTTTTTATTGAAATAAAAGATGCAAAACATTGTTCTAAATAACAGAAAGCAAATCCTAACAAAATAAATTGATGCTCCAAGCAAAACACATATCATGTGGTGAATAAAAATATAGCTCCAAGTAAAGTTACCGATGAACAAAGACAAAAGAGGGGATTCCTTCCGGGGCATCCCCAAGCTTAGGCTCTTGGCTATCCTTGAATATTACCTTGGGGTGCCTTGGGCATCCCCAATCTTAGGCTCTTGCCGCTCCTTATTCCATAGTCCGTCGAATCCTTACCCAAAACTTGAAAACTTCACAACACAAAACTTAACAGAAAACTCGTAAGCTCCGTTAGCGAAAGAAAACAAAACACCACTTCAAGGTACTGTAATAAACTCATTCTTTATTTATATTGCTGTTAAACCTACCGTATTCCAACTTCTCTATGGTTTATAAACTATTTTACTAGCCATAGATTCATTAGAATAAGCAAACAACACACGAAAAACAGAATCTGTCAAAAACAGAACAGTATGTAGTAATCTGGATAAAACTTATACTTCTGGAACTCATAAAATTCTAAAATAAATTGTTGGACCTGAGGAATTTATCTATTAGTCATTGTCGGTGTCAAAACCGGCGGATCTCGGGTAGGGGGGTCCCGAACTGTGCGTCTAGGCCGGATGGTAACAGGAGGCAAGAAACACGATGTTTTACCCAGGTTCGGGCCCTCTTGATGGAGGTAATACCCTACGTCCTGCTTGATTAATATTGATGATATGGGTAGTACAAGAGTAGATCTACCACGAGATCAAGGAGGCTACCCTAGAAGCTAGCCTATGGTATGACTGTTGTATGATGAAGTTGTCCTAGGGACTAAAACCCTCCGGTTTATATAGACATCAGAGAGGGTTAGGGTTACACAAAGTCGGTTACAATGGTAGGAGATCTTGAATATCAGCATCGCCAAGCTTGCCTTCCACGCCAAGGAAAGTCCCATTCGGACACGGGACGAAGTCTTCAGTCTTGTATCTTCATAGTCCTGGAGTCCGGCTGAAGGTATAGTCCGGCTACCCGAACACCCCCTAATCCAGGACTCCCTCAGTAGACCCTGAACCATGCTTCAATGACGACGAGTCCGGCTCGTCGATGTCTTCGGCATTGCAAGGCGGGTTCCTCCTCCAAATTCTTCATAAAAGTTCGTAAACACCAAGAGTAGTGTCCGGCTTTGCAACATAAGTTTCCACGTATTGCCACGGAGAGAATAATATTAACACAAATCTAATCTGCTGACGTATTCCGCAGCGTGACATCACACTACGGCCAAGCCTTTATTCGAATCATTTTCACTTTTCCACCGCAGCGTGTTTTGCGAGGCGGTTTTCTTGGCACGTCTTGTCAAAGCAGAGATCATGTCCCCTTTATTTACGGGATTCTCATCAATACAGACATGGGTAACCCAATCGTGCCCGTTAGCATGTCTTCTCGATTAAAGGCGAGTCCCAGACGGTTACGGGGAGGGCTCCTGGTATTCAACCTCTTATAAAGAGACCAGGGCCTTACTCCTTTTCTCCAATCTCAAAACAAGTTCGCCCGTCGCCTCGAGTTCCAACACCCTAGGCTCCAGATTCCAGGCGCCTCGGACCTTCGACAATGTCCGGTTCCGACCTTCAAGGCCGATGGATGCCCTCCTCCATCACGGAGGAGGACGTGCTGAAGTTGAGAGAGGCTAAGTTCTTGACCGCCGAAATTTCGCATATGTTGCCTGCTCAAAGGCAGGCCATTCCCAGTCCCCAGCCCGGTGAGAGCGTAGTGTTCATGTCTCACTTCCTTCAGGGGTTAGGCTTCCCGATGGATCCCTTCGTGAGGGGGCTGATGTTCTATTATGGGCTGGAATTTCATGACTTAGCTCCGGAGTCCATCCTCCACATTTCCTCATTCATCATTGTGTGTGAAGCGTTCCTCCGTGTTACTCCTCACTTCGGATTATGGCTCAAGACCTTTGGAGTGGAGCCGAAGATGATCAAGGGACGGCACGCAGAGTGCGGAGGCGCTGTCATAAGTAAGAATGCTGATGCTCCATGGCCCGAGGGCTCCTTCCAAGAGGAGCTCGGCTTGTGGCAACGAGAGTGGTTCTATATCACCGCTCCCAGGAGCACCAAGTGGGTGGTGCCTCCTGCCTTTCGCTCGGGTCCCCCACCATGGCTAGCGTCATGGGTCAACAAAGGATTAGATTGGGGGTTATCCAAAGACGTGCCCTTGTTGCAGGGCCGCATTAGGGATCTCTTAGAAAGAGACCTCAACCTGGTCAAGGTGACGCAGGTCATGCTGATTCCCCGAACACTGCCCGGCAAACGTCGCTCCCTTCGTCTATGGGAGTTTAATCCGGAGGGACCACGAGCTCTCCAGCATTTTATGGGCGCAACACCCGTGGAGATGTATAAAATGTTCTTCGGATCACAAGGAATGTGTCCAGATTTGACCGAGGACGCAGGTTTAAGCTGCAATCGCCCGGATACTCAAGTAAATAACCTTGTGCCCGGACTCGCTATCCGTAAAATTGTCATAAATTCGCCCCTAAAAGAGATGTCCTTTTAAACAGGAGTGGATAGCGAAGGCAAAGCTGATCAGGTGTCCGGCTCCCCTTCCTGAGACCAGGCCGGATCCCGTGCTAGTCAGGATGTTGAAGATCGTGCCTTTGGAGGGAAGTGAGGGGGAGGACAAGGAAACTATGGCCTCCTCGAAGGAGGCTGCTCCGAAGGGAGGAACCGACAATTCCTCTCCTAAGGGGAAGAAGAGGGCCCCCTCTGACGACCCGGAGACCATGGCCTCAAAGCGGGGGAAAAAGTCCTCGTCAGAGGGTTCGACGCCGGGGAGATCCTCGGCCGAACTACGCCCTCAAAGGGATCAGCCCTCCAGCGAGCCGTAAGTAGAGAAAGATTTTCCTTTAGAGGGATGAGAGAAATCCTTGCTTTTTGTCGGAGAGGATTAACCAAAATTTTACTTTGTAGCTCAGACCTCAGCCCTTCTCAGCAGAGCTCGTCTTCGAGGGATCTTCTTCCAGAGATGATGGAGAGTGGAACGCCTCCCCCTGCCGTACCGCCTGGCGAGGCGGGTGACCCTGAGGTGTCGTGCGGAGGGTTTCTCCGAATCCAGCACGGATGGAAGGTAGCCATATGTCCCCCCAAGGTTCTCCGCGTCCGGCCTTTGATGGAGGTCATAGGACGAGTCCGGCACCGTCCGATGCGTGGTCGGAGGAGCTGATGATCCTGCTGGGGCGAGCTTCTATCTCAGAGGAGCACCGTGCATTGATGGGTACGGTGATTGGAAGGATTTCGTCCGTGGAAAGCGGATTGCATGAGGCCGTCAGAAGTTTGCTGACAGGTTTTGAGGTACGTTTGATAATGTACTTCTTTGTCAGTTGCGCATAAACAAGATGCGACCTGTGTAGATAGTAGCCCCTGAGACTCTGTGCGTTGTCAAAATTGACGACGCGCAGAGGATCATAATCCCAGGTCTAAAATGTCGTCTTTGTATACAGGTGGCGAAGTGTCCGGAATCGAGCCGAACTGATGATTTTGCCGAACTAAAGCGGCAACTTGACGTGGCAGATGCCGACATCGCGCTCGTTAACGAGCGGCTTGATGAGGCTCAAGGTATGCAATTCCTCGGGCGGCATCTGGTAAGAGGAGCTTTATGCCAGTATCTTACAATGCGTGTGCTTTGATGCAGATGGTGCGGCCGCCGTGGAGAGTCTTCGGGCGGAATTTCCCGAGCTAAGGAACAAGCCAGGAAAAGTGATGCGGCTGCCGAGAAGGCCCTTAAAGAGCTGAGAGCCGAACATGCTGCTCACTGCCGAAGCAAGAAGGAGATGGCCGAGATGGCCGTGAAGTTAAAAAGTGCTGCTGACCGTTGCAAGTTTCTTGAGAAAGAAGACCGGGCGAGACAGACGGACTTAGAGAAGGCCGTTGCTGATGCCAAGGACGCTCACTCTGTGATGAGAGCTGCGAAGGAGGAGCTGCGTCAGGCCGGACAGATTGCAGCTGGAAAGCCCTTTATGCTGCAGAGGAAGTTTTGCGATCCGAAGTTTGCTCCATTGGACCGGATGTGGAGTACGGAGGACACCTATCTGGATTTGGCAGCGAGTGCTGCTGATGCGACCGAATACTTTTGAGATCAAGATGATCGCGAAGTGGAAAGGCTTTTCTAGTCGCAGTTCCAGAATCCAGAGTGTCCACTGGCAGTGGACGATCATCTGGCTCAATGGGCCGAACTGAATAGATTGTCCGGACTCGCCATGAAGTACGTCATGGGTCATCTGTGGCCGGGGAGATCGGAGCCGAAAAGTTATTTCAGCTTGGTGCAGCAATTCCTTGACGCGGTGCCACGTATCAATGCAATGAAGAGGTCAGCATGCATAGAGGGCGCACAGATGGCTCTTGCCCGTGTCAAGACATACTAGGCAGAGATGGAGACCACCGTTGTTGCATCCCGAGATTCGGACAAAAGTCGAGTACCCTCCGAGCACTATTTTCAGGAAGTCCTTGAAGGCGCTCGTGTAATAGAGGCGCAGTGCTCGAAGGATGCTATGTTCTGATAGCATATGTAATTATAAAGCAATATTTTGATGAATTGTAATAGACTTTTATACTTGTGCCTTCAAGTATTTGGAACACCTCCTGTGCGGCCATTTTAAGATATATATACAAAATCTGAAAGATTGCAGTCGTTGGCTTCAGCCCCCACGCACATAGTGCGGGGGTGCTCGCAGAAGGCGCATTTTCACACTTAATCCAACGTCTTGGTCCTACAAAGGAGGTGATAGCGCAGCGAGCTAGGCAACCGGACTATAATGCTTTAACACTTTCACTTAGCCATAGGAGCTTGACAATGGGACTATTTAGGTAGCCCCTGGTGGCGACTGCGCTCGCCCGAATTCGGGGCGCGTATGTGACTGGCCAGGAAACGGCCCTTCGTTAATGCGGAGGAATCCTACAGATTCCGGAGAGTCATCGAGTGGTTGACCAGTCTCACGCCATATCATGACAGTCGTTTTTCGGCTTTCTCTACTGAGGTGCTCGCCTGGCCAAACCAGGGCACAATCGCAGTAGTTCTCCTGGTGCCGCCTTATCCGATAGAGCAGAACGTAAGGCGGCCGAACACAGGAGCCGGACAACCCAACATTTGACCAAAATCATGACTCGGAGCTGATGCATATAAGGCCAAACTCGCGACGCCGAACACTCCCTTAGGTATTCGGTCTTTATGAGAGCGGGCGAGGTAACGCTCTGAGGTATAAGCCCCTAGTGTCCAGGTACGCGCAAGAATTCTGACGTGGCCACATGCCAAGATGCCAGCCTCCTCCTTGGTCATAGAACCAGGGGATGTGTATCAACAAGAGACAGTAAAAAAGGTTTACGCAGGGTCTTAATCTAAAAAGAATCCTTGGAACGGGTCCCTACTGCACGTCTGCGCCCGTGTCTCCGTTGTGTCGTATCCTGGACGGGCGCAGCACGACGTTCATCTGTAAAAAGAGAGCAACTAAGTTGAAAAAGGGGCGTGCCGAACAAAAGTTATATGAAATAAACAAAGTGTAAAGTGAAATATGAAAAATTGAGCTTTATTGTCTCTTATTTTATACGTGTGAAGCCCCTAATGCAGGGGTATATGGCCACTAAGCCTTTATCAACGATACTTTTGTGCCGGACTCGTCTATCCATGTCCGTGGTCTTAATGACCTGTTCCGATGTTCTGGCTGGTGAAGCCATTGTATTGTGGGGCTGTTGAAGCGGCCGCACAATCCTCCGCTTGGGGGAGGTGTTCTCACTGCTTCCCCTTTAAGGAGATGATGTCGCGTGGACTGGGCATCTTAAGCGTAAGAGATGCATAATGCGGTATTGCGTTAAAGCGGGCAAAAGCTTCGCGTCCCAGTAGTGCTTGGTAGTGACTTGAGAATGGGACGATGTGGAAAGTCAGCTTTTCATGACGGAAGTTATCGGCAGAGCCGAAAATAACCTCCAGCCAGAGAAAACCCATGCAATGGGTGTCCGGACCCGGCGTTACTCCTTGAAAGGAGGTTTTGCTATGGCAAATTCTTTTTGGGTCGATCCCCATGTGGCGGATTGAGTCCTGATATATCAGGTTGAGTCCGTTGCCACCGTCCATAAGGACATTTGAAAACTGGAGTTCGCCGATTATTGGATCGAGTACCAGGGCAGTCCAGCCTGGGTTCCTGATACTTCTGGAATAATCTAGATGATCGAAGATGATTGGTTTTGAAAACCAGTGGCGGGATTCCTTTAGGATAGGCCATGGGGCGCGTACCTTTATGGGCGCCGCACATTTTATTATGTGGAGTAAGTTTACTGTTTTTACTTCTTGTGGGAAATTCTTTTGTTTCCTGGTACTCTGCTTTTGGGGTTCGTCCTCGTCTTCGCTTGGTGTGTCGAGCCCCTTGTGTTCGGCGTTGAGTCTGCCGGATTATTTGAAAACCCAACAATCTCTGTGGGTATGGTTAGCAGGCTTTCCGGGAGTGCTATGTATTTGACATATCCTATCCAAGATTTTGTTTAGGTTGGATAGGTCATCCCTGTTATCTTGGAGGGGCGGCTTTTTCGGATTCTGTCGTGAGCTTTTGAATCCGGCGTTGACTGCCGTGCTCTTCGGACTTTTTTCCTTAGTCCGGCGACGGTCCTTATTGCGTCGCAGTTTTCCGTTTCCATCCCTAGTTTCGGATGTACTTGGGTCACTGGTGATGCATCTTGCCAACCAGCTGTCCTCTCATGCGCAAAAGCGGGTCATGAGGCTTGTTAGTGCGGCCATTGTTCTTGGCTTTTCTTGGCCGAGGTGTCTGGCGAGCCATTTGTCTCGGACATTATGCCTGAAAGCCGCTAAGGCTTCAGCGTCCGGATAGTCGACTATCTGATTCTTTTTAGTAAGAAATCTATTCCAGAATTGCCGAGCTGACTCTCCGGGCTGTTGAGTTATGTGACTTAGATCGTCTGCATCCGGAGGGCGGACATAGGTCCCTTGAAAATTTGCTCGGAAAGCGTCCTCGAGCTCTTCCCAACTTCCGATTGTGTTTTCAGGAAGGCTTTTGAGCCAATGCCGGGCTGGCCCTTTAAGCTTGAGGGGTAAGTATTTTATGGCGTGGAGGTCATCTCCTCTAGCCATATGTATGTGGAGGATATAATCCTCGATCCAGACTCCAGGGTCTGTTGTTCCATCATATGCCTCTATGTTTACGGGTTTGAATCCCGCTGCAAATTCATAATCCAGGACCTCATCGGTGAAACATAGGGGGTGTGCGGCACCCCTGTATTTGGGTGTGCCGGATTCTGATAATGGCTTTATTGCATTGCTTACGAGAGCTTGCTTTCTTGGCCCGTAAATGGACCTGGCTGGGCCATGATGCGAATCCTTAAGTGGGTCACATGCCGGCTTAAGTGCGGCGCTGCTTGTCGCTTTATGCTGGCCATGGGGTCGTCTATTCGACCGTGTGGCTTTCTCACTTTTGGAATGCGAGGGCTCTAAGGCCTCCTCGTCGAATTCAGGCAGTAGCTTTCTCTTCGGATAGCTTTTAGTGCGGCGACTGTCGCCGTATTTGTCTGTGGTATTGATTACTTTACTCCATCTGATCCTGAGTGCATCTTCCGCAGTTTTTAGCTTCCGCTTCTGCTTTTCCTGGCTGCGTGCGGTTGCAACGAGCCGTTTGTGGAGGTTCTTCTGCTTCGTGGGCTTGTCCGGCATAGGGTTGTCCGGAATGCCATTTTCGCCAGGGGAGGGATGTTCGGTTTCTCTATCCGGGTTGTCCTGTTGGGACGGTTGCTCTAAGGCATGCTCGTCGTCTACCGGCTCATCCTGCTCTATGGCTGGGTCTTTATCGAGGTGGGGCTTGGGTCGGCGTTTACGCCGACGCTTTGATTGTTTTTCGAGAGATCGATCCCTCTTTCCGTCCCTGTTTTCCTCGTTGTTGCTTCCTTTAGGGGTATCCACCATGTACACATCGTGAGATGAGGTGGCTGTTCGAGGCCCTATAGGTGTTGTTCTTGGTTGTCTCCTGCATCGTCGTCCATACCGTCGATGTCTTCGGAGTCGAAGTCGAGCATGTCGGTTAAGTCGTCGACAGTGGCTACAAAGTGGGTGGTGGGTGGGTTTTGAATTTCTTCATCATCCGAATCCCATCCTTGCTGACCGTAGTCCGGCCAGGGCTCTCCTGATAAAGAGAGAGACTTTAGCGAATTCAGGATGTCGCCGAAGGGCGAGTGCTGAAAGATGTCTGCGGCGGTGAACTCCATTATCGGTGCCCAATCGGATTCGATCGGCAGGGGCGCGGGGGGCTCAGAGTTCGGAGAGGAATCCGGCTCCTCGGAGTCATGGGCCATGCGGAGTGCGGGGCTGGAGTTCAGCTCGATCGCCTCTGAGATCGCAGCCCCTGAGGCAGCGTCCAACCGCTGATCCTCGATCAGCGCAGTAGGCTCCGAATCAATGGTCGGAACCGATGCGTGTGCGGCCTCCAAGGCGCTATTCGGCGGCAGAGCTATATCATGTCCATCGAGACAGTGCGGCGCGCTTGGCTGTGGCTCGAATCCGTCGAAGATCAAGTCCCCGCGGATGTCAGCCGTGTAGTTTAGGCTTCCAAACCTGACCTGATGGCCAGGGGCGTAGCTTTCGATCTGCTCAAGGTGGCCAAGCGAATTGGCCTGCAGTGTGAAGCCGCCGAAGACGAAGATCTATCCGGGGAGAAAAGTCTCACCCTGGACCGCATCGTTGTTGATGATCGAAGGAGCCATCGGGCCTAAAAGCGACGACACAGAGGAACTCTCAATGAAAGCATCAAGGTCGGTGTCAAAACCGGCGGATCTCGGGTAGGGGGTCCCGAACTATGCGTCTAGGCCGGATGGTAACAGGAGGCAAGGAACACGATGTTTTACCCAGGTTCGGGCCCTCTTGATGGAGGTAATACCCTACGTCCTGCTTGATTAATATTGATGATATGGGTAGTACAAGGGTAGATCTACCACGAGATCAAGGAGGCTAAACCCTAGAAGCTAGCCTATGGTATGACTGTTGTATGATGAAGTTGTCCTACGGACTAAAACCCTCCGGTTTATATAGACACCGGAGAGGGTTGGGGTTACACAAAGTCGGTTACAATGGTAGGAGATCTTGAATATCCGCATCGCCAAGCTTGCCTTCCACGCCAAGGAAAGTCCCATCCGGACACGGGACGAAGTCTTCAGTCTTGTATCTTCATAGTCCTGGAGTCCGGCTGAAGGTATAGTCCGGCTACCCGAACACCCCCTAATCCAGGACTCCATCAATCATCTTCAAAAATAATTAACTAAATAGCACTCTCCAAATAAAAATGGCAGCAATTCTCGTTAGCGCTAAAGTTTCTGTTTTTTACAGCATGATCATAAAGACTTCACCCAAGTCTTCCCAAAGGTTCTACTTGGCACAAACACTAATTAAAAGCATAAAATCACATCTAAACAGAGGCTAAATGAATTATTTATTACTAAACAAGAACAAAAAGCAAGGAATAAAAATAAAGTTGGGTTGCCTCCCAACAAGCGCTATCGTTTAACGCCCCTAGCTAGGCATGATGATTTCAATGATGCTCATATAGAAGATAAGAATTGTAACATAAAGAGAGCATCATGAAGAATATGACTTGCACATTTAAGTCTAACCCACTTCCTATGGATAGGTATTTTGTGAGCAAACAACTTGTGGGAACAAGAATCAACTTGCATAGGAAAGCAAAACAAGCATAACTTCAAGATTTTAAGCACATAGAGAGGAAACTTGATATTATTGCAATTCCTACAAGCATATATTCCTCCCTCATAATGATTTTCAGTAGCATCATGAATGAATTCAACAATATAACCAGAACCTAAAGCATTCTTTTCATGATCTACAAGCATAGAAATTTTACTACTCTCCACACAAGCAAAATTATTCTCATTCGGAATAGTGGGAGTATCATAAGAGACTTGAATACTATAAATTGTTTCCATATTAAAAGAGTAATGTTCAGAAAAGGGGTAGCCATAATCATGACAAGTTTTATAAATATAATCACTAATTTTTATAGCATAAGTATCATCACAATAATCATCATAGGTAGGAGGCATGCTATCATCATTATAAATTTGCATATCAAAACTTGGGAGACTAAAAATATCATCTTCATTAAACGTAGCTTGCCCAAGATTGGGCCTTTTCATATCATAAGCATAATCACTCTCATCATTAATAGTATGGATAGCACCAATAGTATAGTAATTATTATATCCTTCCAAGCAAGTGCCAAAAAGATTTTCAAGATCATAAGAAGTATCATTATCTTCCCAATCATAATCATCACAACAAGCAATAGGCATAACGAGATCATCATCAAGTGTATCATCTTCATTTTCATGAGGCACATCAATAATAGGAGCAACTTTATTTGGGAGCGATACCTTTTTACCTCTCTTCCTTTTTCTTTTCTTCTTCTTCACCACATCATGTGTGGGTTCAATCCTCTTTTTGGAGCTCCTTATTAATGAGATTGGTTGAATAGGAGGCTCCTCCTCGTTACCTGATTCATCATAAGAAATAATAGGAGGGTATTGGGAAGCCTCTTCCCTTTCATTAATATTCTCTTCATCTTCTATTTGTTTTCTTTTCTTTATGTAGTTGGCAATATAAGGATTTTCAATACAATTCACCGCACAATACATATAAACTTCCTCTAGATCAAAATGAAGAACTCTATCAAGGGCAAATTTTGGAATATCCTTAGTTATACGTTTCATTTCTTCGTAGCCCATAAGCAAACTTAGTTCATTATAATGTGCAAGGGAAATCAAGTCATCAAAAATTTTGGACACGATTAGATCATGAAACAATTTGCATCGGATAGTTAAATGACAATGTTCATTACAAAGCTCACAAGTATGGCCAAGAAAATTTAAATTTTCAGCACATTCATCTAGATCTTCTTGCAACAATTTAGTTTCTAAGTACTTATGCTTCTTGCAATATCTATCTTCTCTATTTGGTGTGTACTTACAAACCTAATGCACTCCACAAAAATTGACATGTTTATAGGAGACAGTTTCATCATAACTAGTGCAATCATCATTAGTGTCATGGATATTCAAAGAATTCGTACTAACAACATTGCAATCATGCTCATCATTCAAATATTTAGTTCCAAACATTCTAATGCATTCTTCTTCTGGCACTTGAGCACAATTTTCCTTTCCATCATACTCATGAAAGATATTAAAAAGATGAAGCGTATGAGGCAAACTTAATCCCATTTTTTTGTAATTTTCTTTTATAGACTAAACTAGTGATAAAACAAGAAACTAAAAGACTCGATTGCAAGATCTGAAGATATACCTTCAAGCACTCACCTCCCCGGCAACGGCGCCAGAAAAGAGCTTGATGTCTACTGCACAACCTTCTTCTTGTAGATGTTGTTGGGCCTCCAAGTGCAGAGGTTTGTAGGACAGTAGCAAATTTCCCTCAAGTGGATGACCTAAGGTTTATCAATCCGTAGGAGGCGTAGGATGAAGATTGTCTCTCTCAAGCAACCCTGCAACCAAATAACAAAGAGTCCCTTGTGTCCCCAACACACCCAATACAACGGTAAATTGTATAGGTGCACTAGTTCAGCGAAGAGATGGTGAAACAAATGGTATATGGATAGTAGATAAAGGTATTTGTAATCTGAAATTATAAAAACAGCAAGGTAACTAATGATAAAAGTGAGTGTAAATGGTATTGCAATGCTAGGAAACAAGGCCTAGGGTTCATACTTTCGCTAGTGTAAGTTCCCTCAACAATACTAACATAATTGGATCATAAAACTATCCCTCAACATGCAACAAAGAGTCACTCCAAAGTCACTAATAGCGGAGAACGAACGAAGAGATTATGGTAGGGTACGAAACCACCTCAAAGTTATTCTTTCCAATCAATCCATTGGGCTATTCCTATAGGTGTCACAAACAGCCCTAGAGTTCGTACTAGAATAACACCTTAAGAAACAAATCAACCAAAACCCTAATGTCACCTAGATACTCCAATGTCACCTCAAGTATCTGTGGGTATGATTATACGATATGCATCACACAATCTCAGATTCATCTATTCAACCAACACATAGGACCTCAAAGAGTGCCCCAAAGTTTCTACCGGAGAATCCCGACAAAAACGTGTGCCAACCCCTATGCATAGGTTCATGGGCGGAACACGCAAGTTGATCACCAAAACATACATCAAGTGAATCACGTGGCATCCCATTGTCACCATAGATACGCACGACAAGACATACATCAAGTGTTCTCAAATATTTAAAGACTCAATCCGATAAGATTACTTCAAAGGGGAAACTCAATTCATTACCAGAGAGAAGAGGGGGAGGAGAAACATAAGATCCAACTATAATAGCAAAGCTCGTGATACATCAAGATCGTGCCAAATCAAGAACATGAGAGAGAGAGAGAGAGATCAAACACATAGCTACTGGCACACACCCTCAGCCCCGAGAACTACTCCCTCCTCGTCATGGAGAGTACCGGGATGATGAAGATGACCACCGGAGAAGGATTGGCCCCTCCAATAGGGTGTCGGAACGGGTCTAGATTGGCTTTTGGTGGCTACGGAGGCTTCTGGCGGTGGAACTCCCGATCTAATCTGCGTTCTGGAAGTTTTAGGTTACGTAGGTATATATGGGTGCAGGAGGTACGTCGGTGGACCGAAGGGGGGGCCACGAGGCAGGGGCGCGCCCCAGGGGGGTGGGCGCGCCCCTACCCTCATGAGCTCCTCCTTCATCTTCTGACGTAGGGTCCAAGTCTATCCGGTAGGTTTCCTTCCAAAAATAACTTCTCCAGTTGATTTCGTTCCGTTTCGACTCCGTTTGATATTCCTTTTCTTCGAAACACTGAAATAGGCAAAGAAACAGCAAATCTGGGCTGGGCCTCCGGTTAATAGGTTAGTCCTGAAAGTAATATAAAAGTGGATAATAAATCCCAATATTGCCCAAAACAGTAGATAATATAGCATGGAGCAATCAAAAATTATAGATACGTTGGAGATGTATCACCGCTCTAGTAAGTTTTTCGGATTTCTAATCATATCCATGATTTGTAGATCCAAGGAGTAAGTTCAACCCCTCCCCTTGTCTCCTAGGGCTGGACGAAGAAGGCAGAGCGGATCAAGTGTCCGACTCCCCTGCTCGAAGACCCATCTATTCCTATTCTAACAAAGATGTTGGTTCTGGTGCCATACCAGGTGCTGGAAAAGAAGGCCAAGAAGAAGGGCAAGGAGGTCCGAAGTGGCCTTCGCCACAAAGGTGCTTCGGACATATCATCCGAAGATACTGAAGCTCTCTCCTCCCATGATGAAGTCGAGGAGGAAGAAGAGGAGCACAATTCTCCCCCTAAGGGGGGAAAGAAGAAAAGGGGAGCTTCCGTAGATCTAGAGGTGGAAGCGTCCAAGAAGGGGAAACTTTCCCTTTCAGATGATTCAGAATCGGACGCCGAAGTCGTACCCTAATGGAGCCCCAGGCCGAAGCCTTCGGCCGAATCATAAGTATCTAAGGATAATGTATGTACCCGGCTTTATGCCTTGTGATTCTAATGCACAGAATCATGTATTGTAGTCCGGCCCACGATCTCCGCCGGCAATCATCGTCCTGTGGGAATTCGCTGGGTTCCGACATGATGGCGAGCGAGTCGCCTCCACCGGCCTCTCCACCCACTGCTACAGACAACACCAAAGTGTTGTCCCAAAGGGCCTCTCTAGGACATGGAGAGGTGCGGGAAGCCATCAAGGTGGCGTCAGAGGGCAGTACCTCTGCAGCCGAGAACATGGGGGAGCTAACCCCCATGGAGACTAGCAACGGGGGCCATGCCCAATTCGGCCCCCAACCAAATATCATTCCGGAGGCCACTACGGCTCTGGAATCAGGCGAGAAGCCTCCTTCGAAAGAAGAGGGTGCGTCGACTCCTCCAGTGACCTATGTCAATCCGGAGGCACCGGACACTCTGATGGAAACGCTTCAGAGCGCCTCCATCATTGAAGAACATCGTACCCTTATGGCTGCGGTGGTTGAAAAGGTTCGGTCCGCTAAGAGCGGATTGAATGAGGCCTATACTAGCCTTCGACAGGCCTTGAGGTACGTGGTTTAACAGAATGCCTGTGTATAGTTAGTAGCCCCTAAGACTCCGTTCAGCGTTCGCGAAGAAAAGTCGAACAGAGGATCGAATATTTTGCAGGAGATTAACATACATGTGTATTTGAACAAACATGCGTCGAAGTTGGCGGCAGCCGCCCATGCCAATGAAGTTTCCGAACTAAAGTGGCGGCTAGAGCGGGCCGATGAAGAGCTCATCCGCACCAACAAATTGTTGGAGGATAAGCAAGGTATGCGATTCATATTTGACATGATATGGCTTGTTGTTGTGCTATCTTGCTGAGTTTTGTAATTATGCTCACAGTTGACGCGTCTGAGGTCGAGACCCTCAAAAACACGCTGGCTGAGGCCAAGAAGGAGGCAGAGGGGGAAAGAGCCGCCCGCCAAAAGCATGAATCACAGGTGGAGGAAGTTCAGCAAGAGCTCAAGGATTCCATAGGCAAATGTGAGTCCATAGAGCGAAAGCTTTCGAATCGAGATTCCAAACTTGCTGAGGCCCTCCAAAGTGTGAAGGCAGCCCGGGTTGAAGCCCAAGGCGCCTGCCGGGAGATCCAAGAAGCAAAGCAGATCGTGGTGGGTAAGGCCTTTAACATGCAAATCAAATTTGTAAGGAGGAGGTACATATTACTGGCCCGCGTTTGGAGTTCTCTAGGGGCGTTTGTGGATCTACCCCGGAGTATTGTCGATGTTGCGGAGTTCTTCCGAGCCGAAGAGGGGAGTTCAACGGAGAAGCTGTTCTGGTCGCAGTACCTTGCACCATAGCATCTGGTGCCCTTCGGCGATCAGGTGAAGCAGCTGACCGAGTTGCATAGGGTGGCCGAACTGGCCATGAATGATGTTATAGTCTGACTTTGGCCAGCCGAACCCATACCCGCCAGTTACTTCGGGCTCGTGAAGCAACACGTCAGCGCCTGCCCCCGGCTTGATGTCATAAAGCGGTCGGCCTGTATCGAAGGTGCCCGGATGGCCTTCGCCCGTGTCAAGGTGTCGTGGGCGAAGATGAATGCTGTCAAGCTAGCAACCGAGGGACCGCCCGCGGGAAAAGAGCACCGCACGCCGGAGCGGTATTTCGATGAAGTCTTGGAGGGTTCCCACATTGTAGAGGGCCAATGTTCGAAGGACACTATTTTCGAATGAATGCACCTATAATGCATGTACTTTGTATTATAAGACAAGGCCTATGTTTAATGTGATGCTAGTTTTACTTTGAAATCCTTTCCTCCTGTGCGGCCATTTATGGTATATGAGAGTTGGCCAGTCGTCGGCTTCAGCCCCCACGTAGGTAGTACGGGGGTGTTCGGAATGGCACCTAGACACACTTGACCCAACCAGCGTGGTCCTTGAAGGAGGTGTCAGTGCGGAAAACCGGGCAATCAGACTATGTGGCTTTATCGCTCTCACTTAGCCATAGGAGTTTGACAATGAGGTTTATAGGCGCATCCCCTGGTGTTGCTCGATTATCCGAACTTGGGTGTTGTAGACGCCTAACCGAGCATAGACCGGTCCTTTGCATAATGCAGGCAAAATCGCAAGAGATTTGTAGTTAGTCGCTGAATAGCTGACCAGCTCTCGCCACACCATGACAGTCAGTTTTCGGGTTTCTCTACTGAGGTGCTTATCCGGATGAGCCGAAAACACAATCGCAGTAGTTCTCCCATTACTACCTTAGCCGAAAAGGCGGAACATAAGGCAATAACCACAGGAGCCGGGTGTTGGGGAACGTAGTAATTTCAAAATTTTCCTACGCACACGCAAGATCATGGTGATGCATAGCAACGAGAGGGGAGAGTGTTGTCCACGTACCCTCGTAGACCGAAAGCGGAAGCGTTAGCACAACGCAGTTGATGTAGTCGTACGTCTTCACGATCCGACCAATCCAAGTACCGAACGCACGACACCTCTGAGTTCAGCACACGTTCAGCTCGATGATGTCCCGCGAACTCTGATCCAGCAGAGCTTCACAGGAGAGTTCCGTTAGCACGACGGTGTGGTGACGGTGATGATGTTGCTACCGACGTAGGGCTTCGCCTAAGCACCGCTATGATATGACCGAGGTGGAATATGGTGGAGGGGGGCACCGCACACGGCTGGGAGAGATCAACTGATCAACTTGTGTGTCTAGAGGTGGCCCCTGCCCCTGTATATAAAGGAGCAAGGGGGGAGGCCGGCCGGCCCTCTATGGGCGCGCCAGGAGGAGGGGTCCTAGGACTCCCCTTTCCTACTCCTACTAGGAGGAGGAAAGGACGGAGAAGGAGAAGGAAGGAGAAGGAGGAAAAGGAGGAAAGGGGGGCCGGCCCCTAGTACAATTCGGTTTGGGCTAGGGGGCCGCGCGCCCTGCCTCCTCTCTTCCACCACTTGGCCCATGAGGCCCATTACTTCTTCCTCGTATTCCCGTAACTCCCCGGTACCCCCGAAAATACCCGAATCACTCGGAACCTTTCCGATGTCCGAATATAGTCATCCAATATATCGATCTTTATGTCTCGACCATTTCGAGACTCCTCGTCATGTCCCCGATCTCATCCGGGACTCCGAACTATCTTCGGTAAATCAAATCACATAAACTCATAATACAATCGTAACTGAAACATTAAGCGTGCGGACCCTACGGGTTCGAGAACTATGTAGACATGACCGAGACATGTCTTCGGTCAATAACCAATAGCGGAACCTGGATGCTCATATTGGCTCCCACATATTCTACGAAGATCTTTATCGGTCAGACCGCATAACAACATACGTTGTTCCCTTTGTCATCGGTATGTTACTTGCCCGAGATTCGATCGTCGGTATCTCAATACCTAGTTCAATCTCGTTACCGACAAGTCTCTTTACTCGTTCCATAATACATCATCCCGCAACTAACTCATTAGTTGCAATGCTTGCAAGGCTTAAGTGATGTGCACTACCGAGAGGGCCCAGAGATACCTCTCCGACAATCGGAGTGACAAATCCTAATCTCGAAATACGCCAACCCAACAAGTACCTTCGGAGACACCTGTAGAGCACCTTTATAATCACCCAGTTACGTTGTGACATTTGGTAACACACAAAGTGTTCCTATGATAAACGGGAGTTGCATAATCTCATAGTCATAGGAACATGTATAAGTCATGAAGAAAGCAATAGCAACAAACTAAACGATCAAGTGCTATGCTAACGGAATGGGTCAAGTCAATCACATCATTCTCCTAATGATGTGATCCCGTTAATCAAATGACAACTCATGTCTATGGTTAGGAAACATAACCATCTTTGATCAACGAGCTAGTCAAGTAGAGGCATACTAGTGACACTCTGTTTGTCTATGTATTCACACATGTATTATGTTTCCGGTTAATACAATTCTAGCATGAATAACAAACATATATCATGATATAAGGAAATAAATAATAACTTTATTATTGCCTCTAGGGCATATTTCCTTCAGTCTCTCACTTGCACTAGTCAATAATCTAGTTCACATCACCATGTGATTTAATACCAATAGTTTACATCACCATGTGATTAACACCCATAGTTCACATCGACATGTGACCAACACCCAAAGGGTTTACTAGAGTCAATAATCTAGTTCACATCGCTATGTGATTAACACCCAAAGAGTACTGAGGTGTGATCATATTTTGCTTGTGAGAGAAGTTTAGTCAACGGGTCTGCCACATTCAGATCCGTAAGTATTTTGCAAATTTCTATGTCAACAATGCTCTGCATAGAGCTACTCTAGCTAATTGCTCCCACTTTCAATATGTATCCAGACTGAGATTTAGAGTCATCTGGATCAGTGTCAAAATTTGCATCGACGTAACCCTTTATGACGAACCTTTTGTCACTTCCATAATCGAGAAACATATCCTTATTCCACTAAGGATAATTTTGGCCAATGTCCAGTGATCTACTCCTAGATCACTATTGTACTCCTTTGCCAAACTCAGGGCAGGGTATACAATAGGTCTGGTACACAGCATGGCATACTTTATAGAACTTATGGCTAAGGCATAGGGAATGACTTTCATTCTCTCTCTATCTTCTGCCGTGGTCAGGTTTTGAATCTTACTCAACTTCACACCTTGTAACACAGGCAAGAAATCCTTCTTTGACTGTTCCATTTTGAACTACTTCAAAATCTTGTCAAGGTATGTACTCATTGAAAAACTTATCAAGCGTCTTGATCTATCTCTATAGATCTGGATGCTCAATATTTAAGCAGCTTCACCGAGGTCTTTCTTTGAAAAAATTCCTTTATGCTTTGCAGAATAATTCTACATCATCTCCAATCAACAATATGTCATACATATACTTACCAGAAATGTTGTAGTGCTCCCACTCACTTTCTTGTAAATACAGGCTTCACCGCAAGTCTGTATAAAACTATATATGCTTTGATCAACTTATCAAAGCGTATATTCCAACTCCGAGATGTTTGCACCAGTCCATAGATGGATCGCTGGAGCTTGCATATTTTGTTAGTACCTTTAGGATCGACAAAACCTTTTGGTTGCATCATATACAACTCTTCTTTAATATATCCTATTAAGGAATGCAGTTTTGTTTATCCATTTGCTAGATTTCATAAAATGCGGCAATAGCTAACATGATTCAGATAGACTTAAGCATAGATACGAGTGAGAAATTCTCATCATGGTCAACACCTTGAACTTGTCGAAAACCTTTTTGCGACAATTCTAGCTTTGTAGATAGTAACACTACTACCAGCGCCCGTCTTCCTCTTGAAGATCCATTTAATCTCAATGGCTCGCCGATCTTTGGGCAAGTCAATCAAAGTCCATACTTTGTTCTTATACATGGATCTCATCTCAGATTTCATGGCCTCAAGCCATTTCGCGGAATCTGGGCTCATCATCGCTTCCTCATAGTTAGTAGGTTCGTCATGGTCAAGTAACATGACCTCCAGAACAGGATTACCGTACCACTATGGTGCGGATCTCACTCTGGTTTACCTACGAGGTTCGGTAGTAACTTGATCTAAAGTTACATGATCATCTTCATTAGCTTCCTCACTAATTGGTGTAGTAGTCACAGGAACAGATTTCTGTGATGAACTACTTTCCAATAAGGGAGCGGGTACAGTTACCTCATCAAGTTCTACTTTTCTCCCACTCACTTCTTTCGAGAGAAACTCCTTCTCTAGAAAGGATCCATTCTCAGCAATGAATATCTTGCCTTTGGATCTGTGATAGAAGGTGTACCCAACATTTTCTTTTGGGTATCCTATGAAGACGCACTTCTCCGATTTGGGTTTGAGCTTATCAGGTTGAAACTTTTTCACATAAGCATTGCAACCTCAAACTTTAAGAAATGACAGCTTAGGTTTCTTGCCAAACCATAGTTCATACGGTGTCGTCTCAACGGATTTAGATGGTGCCCTATTTAACGTGAATGTAGCTGTCTCTAATGCATAACCTCAAAACTATAATGGTTAATCGGTAAGAAACATCATAGATTGCACTATATCCAATAATAGTATGGTTATGACGTTCGGACACACCATTATGCTGTGGTGTTCCAGGTGGCATGATTTTGTGAAACTATTCCACATTGTTTTAATTGAAGACCAAACTCGTAACTCAAATATTTGTCTTTGCGATCAGATCGTAGAAACTTTATTTTCTTGTCACGATGATTTTCCACTTCACTCTGAAGTTTTTGAACTTTTCAAATGTTTCAGACTTATGTTTCATCAAGTAGATATACCCATATCTGCTCAAATCATCTGTCAAGGTCAGAAAATAACGATACCCACCCCGAGCCTCAACATTCATCGGACTTCGTACATCAGTATGTATTATTTCCAATAAGTCAGTTGCTTGCTCCATTGTTCCGGAGAATGGAGTCTTAGTCATCTTGCCCATGAGGCACGGTTCGCAAGCATCAACTGATTCATAATCAAGTGATTCCAAAGCCCATCAGCATGGATTTTCTTCATGCGCTTTACACCAATATGACCTAAACGACAGTGCCACAAATAAGTTGCACTATCATTATTAACTTTGCATCTTTTGGCTTCAATATTATGAGAATGTGTATCACCACAATCGAGATCCAACAAACCATTTTCATTGGGTGTATGACCATAGAAGGTTTTATTCATGTAAACAGAACAACAAATTATTCTCTTACTTAAATGAATAACTGTATTGCAATAAACATGATCAAATCATATTCATGCTCAACGCAAACACCAAATAACACTTATTTAGGTTCAACACTATCCTGAAAGTATAGGGAGTGTGCGATGATGATCATATCAATCTTGGAACCACTTCCAACACACATCGTCACTTCACCCTTAACTAGTCTCTGTTCATTCTGCAACTCCCGTTTCGAGTTACTACTCTTAGCAACTGAACCATTATCAAATACCGAGGGGTTGCTATGAACACTAGTAAAATACACATCAATAATATGTATATCAAATATACCTTTGTTCACTTTGCCATCCTTTTTATCCGCCAAATACTTGGGCCAGTTCTGCTTCTAGTGATCGGTCCCTTTGCAGTAGAAGCACTTAGTCTCAGGCTTAGGACCAGACTTGGGCTTCTTCACTTGAGCAGCAACTTGCTTGCCGTTCTTCTTGAAGTTCCCTTTCTTTCCCTTTGCCCTTTTCTTGAAACTAGTGGTCTTGTTAATCATCAACACTTGATGCTCTTTCTTGATTTCTACCTTCATCGATTTCATCATCATGAAAAGCTCGGGAATCGTTTTCATCATCCCTTGCATACTATAGTTCATCACAAAGTTCTACTCACTTGGTGATGGTGACTAGAGAATTCTGTCAATCACTATTTTATTTGGAAGATTAACTCCCACTTGATTCAAGCGATTGTAGTACCCAGACAATCTGAACACATGCTCACTGCTTGAGCTATTCTCCTCCATCTTTTAGCTACAGAACTTGTTGGAGACTTCATATCTCTCAACTCGGGTATTTGCTTGAAATATTAACTTCAACTCCTGGAACATCCATATGATCCATGACGTTCAAAATGTCTTTGAAGTCCCGATTCTAAGCTGTTAAGCATGGTGCACTAAACTATCAAGTAGTCATCATATTGAGCTAGCCAAACGTTCATGACGTCTGCATCTTCTCCTACAATAGGTATGTCACCTAGCGGTGCATTAAGGACATAATTCTTCTACGCAGCAATGAGGATAAACCTTAGATCACGGATCCAATCCGCATCATTGCTACTAACATCTTTCAACTTAGTTTTCTCTAGGAACATATCAAAAATAAAACAGGGGAGCTAAACGCGAGCTATTGATCTACAACATAGATATGCTAATACTACCAGGACTAAGTTCATGATAAATTTAAGTTCAATTAATCATATTACTTAAGAACTCCCACTTAGAAAGACATCCCTCTAATCTTCTAAGTGATCACGTGATCCAAATCAACTAAACCATAACCGACCATCACGTGAAATGGAGTAGTTTTCAATGGTGAACATCACTATGTTGATCATATCTATTATATGATTCACGCTCGACATTTCAGTCACAGTGTTCCGAGGCCATATCTGCATATGCTAGGCTCGTCAAGTTTAACCTGAGTATTCTGCGTGTGCAAAACTGGCTTGCACCCATTGTAGATGGACGTAGAGCTTATCACACCCGATCATCACGTGGTGTTTGGGCACGACGAACTTTGGCAATGGTGCATACTCAGGGAGAACACTTTTATCTTGAAATTTAGTGAGAGATCATCTTATAACTCTACCGTCAATTAAAGCAAGATAAGATGCATAAAAGATAAATATCACATGCAATCAAAATATGTGACATGATATGGCCATCATCATCTTGTGCCTTTGATCTCCATCTCCAAAACATTGTCATGATTTCCATCATCACTGGCATGACACCATGATCTCCATCAACTTGATCTATATCAATGTGTCGTCACATGGTCATCTCGCCAACTATTGCTCTTGCAACTATTGCTATCGCATAGCGATAAGTGTAAAGCAATTATTTGGCGCTTGCATCTTATGCAATAAAGAGACAACCATAAGGCTTCTGCCAGTTGCCGATAACTTCAACAAAACATGATCATCTTATACAACAACTTATATCTCATCACGTCTTGACCATATCACATCACAACATGCCCTACAGAAACAAGTTAGACGTCCTCTACTTTGTTGTTGCAAGTTTTACGTGGCTACTACGGGCTGAGCAAGAACCGTTCTTACCTACGCATCGAAAACCACAACAATAGTTTGTCAAGTTAGTGCTATTTAACCTTATCAAGGACCGGGCGTAGCCACACTCGATTCAACTAAAGTTGGAGAAACTGACACCCGCTAGTCACCTGTGTGCATAGCACGGCGGTAAAACCAGTCTCGCATAAGCGTACGCGTAATGTCGGTCCGGGCCGCTTCATCCAACAATACCGCCGAACCAAAGTGTGACATGCTGGTAAGCAGTATGACTTATATCGCCCACAACTCACTTGTGTTCTACTCGTGCATATGACATCTACGCATAAAACCAGGCTCGGATGACACTGTTGGGGAACGTAGTAATTTCAAAATTTTCCTACGCACACGCAAGATCATGGTGATGCATAGCAATGAGAGGGGAGAGTGTTGTCCACGTACCCTCGTAGACCGAAAGCGGAAGTGTTAGCACAACACGGTTGATGTAGTCGTACGTCTTCACGGAGCGACCGATCCAAGTACCGAACGCACGGCACCTCCGAGTTCAGCACACGTTCAGCTCGATGACGTCCCGCGAACTCCGATCCAGCAGAGCTTCACGGGAGAGTTTCATCAGCACGACGGCGTGGTGACGGTGATGACGTTTCTACCGACGCAGGGCTTCGCCTAAGCACCTCTACGATATGACCGAGGTGGAATATGGTGGAGGGGGGCACCGCACACGGCTGCGAGAGATCAACTAATCAACTTGTGTGTCTAGAGGTGCCCCCTGCCCCTGTATATAAGGAGCAAGGGGGAGGCCGGCCGGCCCTCTATGGGCGCGCCAGGAGGAGGAGTCCTCCTCCTAGTAGGAGTAGGACTCCCCTTTCCTACTCCTACTAGGAGGAGGAAAGGAAGGAGGAGAAGGAGAAGGAAGGAGAAGGAGGAAAAGAAGGAAAGGGGGGCCGACCCCCTAGTCCAATTCGGTTTGGGCTAGGGGGGCACGCGCCCTGCCTCCTCTCTTCCACCACTCGGCCCATGAGGCCCATTACTTCTTCCTCGTATTCCCGTAACTCCCCGGTACCCCCAAAAATACCCGAATCACTCGGAACCTGTCTGATGTCCGAATATAGTCGTCCAATATATCGATATTTACGTCTCGACCATTTCGAGACTCCTCGTCATGTCCCCGATCTCATCCGGGACTTCGAACTACCTTCGGTACATCAAATCACATAAACTCATAATACAATCATCACCGAAACTTTAAGTGTGCGGACCCTACGGGTTCGAGAACTATGTAGACATGACCGAGACATGTCTCCGGTCAATACCAATAGCAGAACCTGGATGCTCATATTGGCTCCCACATATTCTACGAAGATCTTTATCGGTCAGACCGCATAACAACATATGTTGTTCCCTTTGTCATCGGTATGTTACTTGCCCGAGATTCGATCATCGGTATCTCAATACCTAGTTCAATATCGTTACTGATAAGTCTCTTTACTCGTTCCGTAATACATCATCCCACAACTAACTCATTAGTTGCAATGCTTGCAAGGCTTAAGTGATGTGCATTACCGAGAGGGCCCAGAGATACCTCTCCGACAATCGGAGTGACAAATCCTAATCTCGAATACGCCAACCCAACAAGTACCTTTGGAGACACCTATAGAGCACCTTTATAATCACCCAGTTACGTTGTGACGTTTGGTAACACACAAAGTGTTCCTCTGGTAAACGGGAGTTGCATAATCTCATAGTCATAGGAACATGTATAAGTCATGAAAAAAGCAATAGCAACAAACTAAATGATCAAGTGCTATGCTAACGGAATGGGTCAAGTCAATCACACCATTCTCCTAATGATGTGATCCCGTTAATCTAATGACAACTCATGTCTATGGTTAGGAAACATAACCATCTTTGATCAATGAGCTAGTCAAGGAGAGGCATACTAGTGACACTCTGTTTGTCTATGTATTCACACATGTATTATGTTTCCGGTTAATACAATTCTAGCATGAATAATAAACATTTATCATGATATAATGAAAAAATAATAACTTTATTATTGCCTCTAGGGCATATTTCCTTCACCGGGAACCCAACTATTGACCAAAGACATGATTCAGAGCCGATGTATATAATGCTATATTCGTGACACCGAATTTGCACTGTAAAGTGTTTCAGACTTATTTTATTTTTAAGACATGTACGTGGCCGAATGGAGCCCCTGCCGATTTAGGTCATACCAAGGTGTACATGGCAATCATACGAGAAAAAAAGGAAAGTAGATTAGTAAATAAGCCCGTACCGAGTATGTTGGGCGGAAGTCTGTTTCCATTATAATCTGATTGATACGTCAAAACGTATTTTTACAAATGATGTGACAAGCATCGAGGCAATTTTACATGCCGAATACCAGGGAAAGCTGTGTACGGGTCCTAAAGAGGAAGAGGCAATCTTTAAAGATCTTTAGATACTCTACCGCACGTCTCTGCAGCGTTGCTCCTTGGTGTGTGATCCTTCAAGAGGATCAACGATCGGTTTTTCATAAAGGGACTGGAAACGGTGCCCTTGGTACCACCAAAAGTTGACGTGGGTGTAAGGAACCAGAAAAAGAAAAAATAAGGAAAAGAGAAATGATATGGGGGTCCACATAGGGTCGAGCCGTATTGTGGATTTTTATTTTTAATATGCCTCTGCCTTTGCCCATGGTATCTTCAGTGCGTAGTTATGTACGCGTGGTACATATGATGCGATGCGGTTGGCGCTGAGACGGAGGCCGAACTGCTAATCGAGCTCCTGACGGTCTTGATCGTCGCTATGCAGGGTGGTCTGGACGCGTTTAACAGTGCCTGGGGGCTTGACTGCCGATGTAGTACTTGGCTTGAAAAGGCCATTCTAGACTTCCGCTGCAAGGGTCGCGATGTGCTCCTCAGTACGGAGGGAGCGCTCCATGTTTCCATTGACTGTTATGACACCGCAAGGTCCGGGCATCTTGAGTTTGAGGTAGGCATAGTGCGGGATCGCATTAAAGGGAGCGAACGTGGTTCATCCGAGCAGTGCATGATAGCCACTGCGGAAGGGGACGATGTCGAAGATCAAGTCTTCGCTTCGGAAGTTGTCTGGCAAGACAAAGACGACTTCGAATGTAATTGAGCCCGTGCAACAGGTCTCTACTCCAGGTATTACTCCTTTAAAGGTAGTTTTGGTGGGTTTAATTCTTGACGAATCAATACCCATTTTACGGGTCGTATCCTGATAGAACAAGTTAAGACTGCTACCGCCGTCCATGAGGACTCGCGTAAGTTGGAATCCATCGATAATTGGGTCGAGGACCAATGCGGCCGAGCCTCCGTGACGGATACTAGTCGGATGGTCTCTGGGTTCGAAAGTAATCGGACAGGCTGACCATGGATTGAATTTTGGGGCGACTGGCTCTATCGCGTAGATGTCCCTCAGAGCGTGCTTGTGCTCCCGTTTGGGGATATGAGTAGCGTATATCATATTCACCGTTTTGACTTTGGGGGAAAATTTCTTCTTGATACGTCTCCAATGTATCTATAATTTTTGATTGTTCCATGCTATTATATTATCAACCTTGGATGTTTTACATGCTATTTTATATGATTTTTGGGACTAACCTATTAACCTAGAGCCCAGTGCCAGTTTTTGTTTTTTCTTTGTTTTTGAGTATTGCAGAAAAGGAAAAGCAAACGGAGTCCAATTGACCTGAAAATTCATGGAGATAATTTTTGGACCAGAAGAAGCCTATAGAGTACCAGAGATGGGCCAGAAGAGGCCCGAGGCACCCACGAGGGTCGGGCGCGCCCTAACCCCCTGGGCGTGCCCCCCTACCTCGTGGCCTCCTCGGGGACCCCTTGACTTGTTCCCGACGCCAAAACCTCTTATATATACCCAAACTTCCAAAACATAACCTAGATCGGGAGTTCCACCGTCGCAAGCCTCTGTAGCCACCAAAAACCAATCTAGACCCATTCCGGCACCCTGCCGGAGGGGGGAATCCCTCTCCGGTGGCCATCTTCATCATCCCGGCGCTCTCTATGATGATGAGGGAGATCAGAAAGAATAAGTTTGAGGTGGTTTCGTACCCTACAATAATCTGTTCATTTTCTCTCCGCTATTAGTGACTTTGGAGTGACTCTTTGTTGCATGTTGAGGGATAGTTATATGATCTAATTATGTTATTATTGTTGAGAGAACTTGCACTAGTGAAAGTATGAACCCTAGGCCTTGTTTCATCTCATTGCAATACCGTTTTCGCTCACTTTTATCATTAGTTACCTTGCTGTTTTCATATTTTTAGATTACAAAAACCTATATCTACCATCCATATTGCACTTGTATCACCATCTCTTAGCCGAACTAGTGCACCTATACAATTTACCATTGTATTGGGTGTGTTGGGGACACAAGAGACTCTTTGTTATTTGGTTGCAGGGTTGTTTGAGAGAGACCATCTTCATCCTACGCCTCCCATGCATTGAAAACCTTAGGTCACCCACTTGAGGGAAATTTGCTACTATCCTACAAACATCTGCACTTGGAGGCCCAACAACGTCTACAAGAAGAACGTTGTGTAGTAGACATCACTTCTGTCCCCCTATATTCGGCGGATGAGGTTCATCGTCGTCCTCGCTAGGCGACCCCTTCTCCTTATGTTCGGTGTTCAGCTTACCGGCCTGTTTGAAGACCCAACAGCTTCTGTGGGTATTGTTGGCAGGCTTGTCTGGGGTGCCATGAGTCTGGCAAGGTCGATCGAGTATTCAGTCTAAGTTAGATGAACCGCCTTTATTATTTTCGAATGGCCTCTTCCATTGACCGGATTTAGAGCCACTAAATCTGGAGTTGACCGCCGTGTCTTCGGTATTATCATTGTTGGTTCGACGCTTGTGTTTGTTGCGTCGGGGCCTATCGTTGCCGTTTCTAGTTTCGGAGGTACCTGCGTCGCTAGTACCATTGTTTTTGCGGGCTAACCAGCCATCCTCTCCTACGCAAAAGCGGGTCATGAGTGCTGTAAGGGCTGTCATGGACTTTGGCTTCTCTTGGCCGAGGTGTCGGGCGAGCCATTCGTCCTGGATGCTATGTTTAAAGGCTGCTAGGGCTTCAGCGTCCGGACAGTCGACAATTTGGTTCTTTTTAGTTAAGAACCTTGTCCATAGTTTTCGGGTTGACTCTTCGGGTTGCTGAACTATGTGATTGAGGTCATCGGCATCTGGGGGCCGTACATAGGTACCCTGGAAGTTGTCTCTAATGGCATCTTCCAGATCTTCCCAGGTGCCAATACAATTCTCTGAGAGGCTGTTTAACCAGTGCCGAGCTGGTCCCTTTAATTTTAGCGGGAGGTACTTGATGGCATGTAGATCGTCACCGCGAGCCATGTGAATATGGAGAAGAAAATCTTCTATTCAGACTGCGAGATCTGTCGTGTCGTCGTATGATTCGATGTTAACGGGTTTAAACCCTTCTGGAAACTAATGTTCCATTACTTCGTCAGTGAAGCATAGGGGGTGTGCGGCGCCTCTATACCAGGCGACATCACGGCGTAGTTCGGACGGAAGCCGTATGCGGTTTTCAGCCCGTGTGAGGTTGTGTCTATCACGCCAAGTCTGATGGCCATCCTTGCGTGTTGGAGCACGCCCCCTTGATCAGTAGATTGATCTGGTCTGACCAGCTCTATTGTCCAGGTCCTGTCGTAGGTCATAGGTGTATCCTGAGGGCGCTGTTTCTCTACCTCTACGACGAGTTGGTGCGGGATGGTGTTCGGCTTGAGCTGCTGCTCTGTCCTGGCCACGCGGCGGTCGGTCAGGTCTGTTAGCATCGCGCATTGGCATTATGGGCTCTGGGGCCTCATCGTTAAATTGTAGCAGTAGCTTGCGCTTCGGGTAGCTCTTTGGGGGTGCAAGGCCGTATTCCTCGGCTACCAGGACGTTAGTCCATCTGTCGTTGAGCAAATCCTGATCAGCTTGAAGTTGTTGCTGCCTCTTTTTCAGGCTTCTCGCAGTTATGATTAGCCGGCACTTAAAGCGCTCTTGTTCGAGGGGTTCCTCTGGCACGATGAAGTCTTCATTGCCAAGGCTCACATCCTGTTCGGAGATTGGTAGGTAATTACTATCCTCCGAGTCCTTGTTCCCAACAGGATCATCGGGGTTTACTTGCCCATCCTCCCAATCATCATGTTCGGATGTTGTCTCTACAGGGGCTTCAGGGTCTCCAGCGTTCTCCAGAGTGTTATTCTCTTCAGTGCCGGTATTGATGTCTTTTTGGTGACGCGATTTTGAGCGGTGCCACTGGCGTCGATGTTTTGGAGGTGCTTCGGCAGGCTTGTCCTCAACCGGATTCTCCTTTCCATCGTCGCCATCCTCTTTGGGTGTGTCCATCATGTACACATCATATGTGGAGGTGGCCGTACATCGTCCGGTAAACGGAGGGTTTTGGCCTTGTTCGTCTCCGACATCGTCGTCCATACCGTCGATGTCTTTGGAGGCGTAATCCAACATGTTGGTTAAATCTTCGACAGTGGCTATGAAGTGGTGGTGGGTGGGACACAAAATTCCCTGCTCTCAGCCCCTAGTCTGGGTTGGGCATAGTTCGGAAGCAATCCTTACGTAATGGTGAGTGATCGCATTAAGTCCAGGGCCTCGTTTAGAGGTGAGGGTTGGATAGAGAAATGAGAGTCCGTGGGGCTATACGGAGTCGGAGTCTCCTGGCGGCGCCCGCTTGACACGAACCTCGAGAGTTCGAACCTAGAGTCCGGCGGAGTGTCCGGTGCTTCTCCGGCAGCAAGCTCCATAAGTGCAGAGAGTTTGGCGGGCTCTAGACTCCCGTCTTCGGACCTGTCAGCCTGCTCTGGATCTAAGGCCAGAGCGGTAATTGGGGCCGCGAACCCTTCAAAGATCAAATCTCCTCGGATATTAGCGACATAGTTTAAGTTCCCGAAACTGATCTGATGACCAGGGGCATAGCTGTCTATTTGCTCGAGGTGGCCAGTCGAGTTTGCACGTAGTGCGAAGCCGTCGAATACGAAAATTTGGCCCGGGGGGAAAATCTCCCCGGAAACAGCATCACAGTTGATCGAAAAAGCCATCAAATCCTTTGTCGACAACACATAGGAACTCTCAATGAAAGCACAAATGTCGGTGTCAAAACCGACAGATCTTGGATAGGGGGTTCCAAACTGTGCGTCTAAGGATCAAAGGTAACAAGAGGCAGGGGACACAATGTTTACCCAGGTTCGGGCCCTCTTGATGGAGGTAAAACCCTACGTCGTGCTTGATTGACTTTGATTAGTATAGGGGTTACAAGAGTTGATCTACCACGAGATCGTAATGGCTTAACCCTAGATGTCTAGCTTGTATGATTATGACTGCCTCTACGGACTAAACCCTCCAGTTTATATAGATATCGGAAGGTGCTAGGGTTTGTACAGAGTCGATTTACAGAGAAAGGAATCTTCATATCCGAATGCCAAGCTTGCCTTCCACGCCAAGGAGAGTCCCATCCGAACACGGGGGAAGCCTTCTATCTTGTATCTTCACAGCCAACCAGTCCGGCCCACGTCACATAGCCTGGACGCCAGGGAACCCCCTAATCCGGGGCTCCCTCACTAGGGTTTGATCACCCCCCCATTTCCAATTTCTTTGGAATTTAAACATGATGGCATAATGATCATGCAATGACAAGCAAAGGCTAAAGCCAGGGCTGTGACAGGTTGACATAAACTAAATGAAGTTTTCTCTATATACAATACTCATCCATGCAACACACACACACACACACATATAGAGAGAGACAATTCTAATCATGAAATCAGAATAACTATTTAGATCACAACACCCCTATATAGGCACGCGCAGGTCCTCCCGAACTCCCGAACACGCAGAGAAAAAAAAGGCTCCCAACCTTATACCCACGCCCCCTCAGCGCCACCCCGCCTCCCTCCCAGGCAGCAGGCGCTGCCGCCCCCACCTCCCCCCGACAGCTGCAAGCACCGCCGCCCCCACCTCTCTCCAGCGGAAGAAGCGTTGCCGCCCCCATCTCCCTCACCGGCAGATGCACCGTCGCGACTCCACCTCCTGGCCAGGCCGCCGCGCACCTCCACCTCCCGGCTTGCTGACGCCGCCTCGTCGGCCTCCTCCCACGGCCCCGATCAATGCAGGCCCATCGGCTTCCGCCATGCGAACCAACCAGGCCACCTCTACCACGATAGTAATGCCGCCACGCGCTCCCCACCGGCTTGCCCTCGCCGCCTACCCCATGCCCCCCACTGGAGCACCACGTCGCCGTCCATCGTGGCACCTCGCCACCACTTGTAGATGAAGGAGGCCTCGACCTGCTGCTACAGGAAGTCTTGACCTGCATCTGCAGATGGATGGCACATCCGGGAGAGAGGAGATAGGCAGCAGGAGGTTACTCTTCTAGCAATATTCAATAGGTCGAATCGTTGATGCCCGTCTGCGCTCCTTCTTCAACCTGGCGCTATCGAATACATGGTGTGCTGCCACCAGCTTGATTTCTCTTCGGCTTTCTCTGCCATGGATGTGTGCGTGTGTGCTATGTGTGTGTGTCGGATGAATTGCATCTGCCTCACGCCCTGGTGGACGGCAGAGCTCGGGCGGGACCTTCCGTATCCTCCTGGTGGGGCTCCGCCGCCTAAGTTCCCAAATAGTTCACCTCCGCCACCTTGAGTCGTTCAACGACACACCACCAGGACGGTCACCACTGCAGTGCCGTGATCTCCAGGAACTTCGCTCCTTGAACATTTCAATTGCCTATATTTCTTTCACATAAGCTCCTTCTCAAGAACTTACAGTTATCTTTATACTAGTTTCTTGCATGCTCAGACTGAGTTATTTCCCTTGTATAGTACAATTGTTTCACTGGAAATCACCACATTTCTTTTGGTCAATTTATAGTTGGAAGCTGCTGGGTCAATTGTTTGTTAGGTTAGCACTCCACTAACAAAAGCAAAAGCGCTGGGTTGCAAAAATGGGTTTAAAAATGTTTATTCTATGAAAGTAAATGAAGAAATGTACACGGCTTTAGTCTGAAAAAGTATGACAGTTCATTCACCATATTGTGTTACCTCCGAACCAGGGAGTAAATCACACAAATGTAGCTCCTTTACTATGCAAGTACGAACTTGATCGGCTTACCTTGCTCTATTACTGTTTGTGTCTAAACATGTAACTCACCCGGTCTGCTTACTTTTGACTAAACAACTTCTTTTGATAATTCTTGGACATGTTTGTCATACATTTAAACATTTGGTGGCTTCTGTGCTATTCTGCTTGAGAAACATGATTTTTGGGGAACTTTGCTAGTAGTAGAGCATCACATCATTTATATTTGTTTGAAATGCTATGCATATCAGTTGTGGCTGCAAAAATACGCATGGGTGACTGGCAGAAGTTCATATAGAGCTATAGTATTATTCTCCAGAGTTCAGATAATTGTATTTTGGGCCGCTGGAACCTGATGGCTCGAGTTTGTAAAAGAATATTCAGAAGTTCAAAGTAGACTTACACAAAAGTTCAAAAAAAGAGTGTTATGTGTTGCTGCGTCCGTGCTAGGTCTTGTGTCTCGTATGTGTATACGCACTCACTATGCGGGTGCTTCGTGTGTTCGCGTGTGTGCTATGCTCTTTATGTCACTCTTCTTCTTCACAAAAGGTTAACTGTTTGCTGTAGATTTTGCAAAACCACAATTTTCCTACATTAGTTAGTATGGTTGCAGTCCAATGTGTTGATTTTTAGCAGGACAAATTGTGTTCATTGATCAATTTTAGAAATGGCAGGCGCTCAACTGCAACTCATTATGTTATGATCTTGTACGGCAAGGTGAGAACAAAGTCACGCACCAACAGCTAGCTTGGATGCACCAATACCCGGCAGCAGCACCGCTCATCTCCTACTTGGTGCATGGCTTGAACAACAACAATAGGGCACGCTACATTTCTGTGATTATAAAGTGTTGCCGTTTGTTGCTGCTAAATGGTGAGGTGAGCAAGGGGAGAAGATTAGCGGTCATTGCTATTGTTTCTTCTTTTTTGTCTCTGAAGTTACGTGAATCAAGTTAGAGGAAATAGAAGAAAAAAACTTTAGAAAGAAAATGATGCTTATTGAGCTACTGTAGATGGGTGGCATTTGGGGCACGTGGGTGTTATTTTTATATGTACCCGTCAACATGTTCTTGACAGAAGTTCTAGTGCGTATATTTGCACAATTCAAATGATAGAAAAAACATCTTCATTATATGAATGCGACAGGTGGTGCTTTGGCCAGATGATTGTTGTTTTCTGTAGAAAATTTGGACAAATAAATGACATATCTTTGCAACCCAGTTTTGTTCTCGAATGCATGCAAGATGTACAAGCAAGCACAAAAGTGTGAGCTGTGTAATTTTGTTGCCTTTAATGTTAGCTAAAATGAGAACAAAAAATCCCAATCAATTTCTTTTTAGAGTTCACTTGAAAATTACGTGGGAAGTTCAAATGTAAGCACACATTCACACATAGTAAAAACTATTGCAATTAAAGAACGATAAAAATGTGCAGTGAAGCATAAATGTTTCGATTTCCAGAGACTTCATGAAAAAAATATCAAGATGTAAATCACGCCAAAAAATACCTTTTACATGGAAATCACGCGAGGAGTTTGAATATAAAAAGCACACATTCACATATAGTAAAACTAGTTTATAAACAATCATTATTTCACGTTTCTAAAAAAATAAGAGCATGAAGTTCAAATTAAAAAAGGTTCATAAAAATGTATTTTTTCCATGTTTCTAAAAACTAGAAGTTCAAAATTAAATAACGGATCGGTTAGATGTTTATTACAAAAAAGAGGACTTTCCCTTTATTGATGGATGAAACCAAGAAGTCCAAAATAGAAATATGGAGCAGTTTAAAAAATATAAAAAGATGGATTTTCCCTGTTTCAAATTTGAATGATGAAGAAGTTCCATGTTTATGACAAAAGCCAGAAGTTCAACTTTAAAAAATGAGGTGATCAAAAAAGTTTACATAAAATGAATTTTTCTTGTTTCTAGAAACAATCTAGAATTTCAAATTTAAATAGCGGTGTGGTTTTATGTTAATTCCAAAAAATTGGGATTTTCCTGTCAAAAAGAGTAAATACCAAGAAGTCCAAATTAAGAAAATCAAGTAGTTTGATATTTTTTTATAAAAAGTAATATTTGGAGAGAATATAAAAGTGTGATATTACGCATTCAAATATAGAGGTTTACAAAAACTTAGGAGGGTGTTGACATTTAAAAAATCTAGAAGTTCAAAGAAAATTGAGCAAGAAGTTCAAATAAAAAAAGCACTTCAAAAATCTTTATATCAAACGGATTTTCCCTGTTTGTTAAAAAATCAAAGAAGGTCAAATTAAAAAGAAGAACATTTCAAAATAATTTATTAAAATTAAATTTCCCCATTCTAAAAAGCTAGAATTCAAATTAAAATAACGGGGACTAAAACCAAGAAGTTCAATTTTAAAAAACGGAGTAGTTCAATGTATATAAAAAACTCGCGTGTTTCTCGTTACCAGAGAATAAATCCAAGAAGTTTAATTTGAAAAAGTGGAGCAGTTTGATATTTATTTGAAAAAACAGATTTTTCCAGTTACTAAAGAATAAAACCAATAAGTTCAATTTGAAATAACGAAGAAGTTTGATGTTTCTAACAAAACTCCAATCTTCACATTTCTAGAAAACACAAAAGAAGTTCAAAATAAAAAAGTTAGAGTGGTTCGATGTCTATACAAAAACTCAGATTTTTTTCGTTACTAAAGTGAAATACAGAGAAGTTCAAATTGACAAAAGACAGAACTTCACATACTGCATGGTGTGTGTTTCATAGAGAAAATAGGAGTAAAAAGGCAAAGTTCAAAAATTTTGTTGCTAGAAGTTCAAGTGCACAGACCGGGAAAATTCAAAAAGTTCCTCTTGTTCAACAAGTTTCCACAATAGAATCTCAAATTAAAATAACAAAAAAACGTTTAGAAAATTTAATTAGTAAATGGATTTCCCCATTTCTAAAAGAAACCTAGAAGTTCAAATTAAAGTAATGGAGCGGTTCAATGTTTATTGAAAACTCGGATTCTAACAGCTAATAGAAAATAAAACCGACGTGAGGTTCGAATTAAAACATGGAAGTTTGGAGTTTATTAAAACTTAAGATTTACATGTTCGAAAAATAAAAACAAAAACCAATGCCATTTTGGCATTTTTGAAACCAACTCATAAAAATGAAAAACATTTCTTGCTAGAAGTTCAAGTGCTCAATGAGGAAAAGTTGGAAATTGCTACCCACTCTATGCACACATAATTCTCTCTCCCATTTGTGTCTATGTTTTTACAAATAAATCAAAATTTAAAAAATGTGGAGGGGTCCAATATTTATGACAAAACTATGATATTTTGATGCTAAAAGAAATAAACCAAGAAGTACAAATTACAAAATAGAGAAGTTTGATATTTATAAAGAAACTCAGATTTTCCTTGTTAGTAAAGAATAAAAATGACAAAGTTCAAATTAAAATAGAGGAGTAGTTCGATGTATACAGAAACTCAAATTATTACTGTTTCTAAGGAAAAAAATAAAGCTATGAAGTTCAATTAAAAAAATGATGCTTATTTAAAAACATATTTCCTTTCTAAGAATATGACTAAGAAGATGAAATTAAAATAACAGAGAAGTTCGAAGTATATAAAAAACTCAGATTTGTTGCAAGAAGTTCACGTGCACCTCTGTGCATGGTTCAAAATTTATATTACGGGATGTCCGACCTCCAAATACATGTTCTAAAATGGCAAAAAATGACGTCCGACCTTCAATTGCGTGCAATTCGATGTATACACAAAAATGCGATAGAAGTTCATAGTGAAAACAACAAGAAGTTTAAGTACTGCAAGGAATGCATTTCAGGTAGAATAAAAATTATAGAAAAATAAAAGCTTAAAAGGTTTGTTGAAAGAAGTTCAAGTGTTCTTTCCAGGGAAGTTCAAAAATTCTTGCGAGAGAGGTTCACCTTGTATTTCCATGTTCGGAAACACAAAAAAATTGTTTTGTTTTGCGTTTTAAAATAAATCTCTCAATCCACAAAGAAGTTCAGTTATTATTTGGGAGCAATTTGACTTCAAAAGGAAAAAAATAAAAATGGAAAAAGTTCATGTACTACATGGTGTGTGTTTAATATGAGAAAAATGGATTAAAAGGCAAGGTCTAATTTTGTTGTTGTTGTGAGTTCAAGTCCTCGGTCGGAGAAAGTTAAGAAAATATTGTAAGAGAGGTTTGTACAAAACGAATATCATTTGTGTAACACTAACGAATGGATCAGAAAATTGCAAACGAAAATACATCACAGAAGTTCAACGTCAAAACAACAGGAAGTTCAACTACTACACTAAATGAATTTTAGAAGAAAAACTTTTAAAATCGTCGCGAGTATGAAAAAATGATCAACATGGGAAAGTTGTGTGTTTAGAACAGCTTTCCATCGGTACATCACTTGCTCAGTTTCGGTGAGTGGATGAAGAGCTACGAGAAATAAAACATGTGAAAAACAGAGTGAAGTTCAAGTAGACTTGTCGAGAAGTTCAAGTTCCTCACGCGGTGCATTTTCAAAGAATCTGTTTCGTGATAAAGGCAGAACGAATTATCTCACCGATTTCTAAATTACTTCAAAATGGCTAGGAATTAGAGAAAACCATCAACATGAAAATGTTTCGCATTTTCCGTAGCTTTTTAATGGTATATTATTTTCCCCATTCCGATAAAGTTTGCAGAAATTACGGCCAAAAAACGTTTTTAGCCATTTTCAAAATTTACTTAAAACCGTAAGGAACTGGGAGAAACAATATATACCAAAAGGTTTCAAATTTCCTCAACTTTTTCGATGCCATATCATTTGTTGTATTAGAACGTACGGTTAAAAAATTAGCTCGAAAATATGAACTCGGTGGAACTTGTACCGTTTTCTAAATTACTTTTAAACCGTTGAAAATTAGAAGAAAAAAAACTTTCAACATGAAAAAGTAGCGCATTTTCATAAGCTTTCCAACGCCATATTATTTGGCTCAATTGGATTAGCCGTTTAGAAATGGAATCAAAAATACAAACTCAGTTGTTCAGTTTGTGAAATTTTATGATTTTCCAAATTACTCTTTAACCATAGGGAATTGGAGAAAACTTTCAACATGTGGAAGGAGCGGTTTTACAGCAGCTTTCCAATGCCATATTATTTGCCTCATGCCGATAAACGGTTTAGAAATGCGATCGAAAATACGATTCATGTTTTTATATGGAGAAAAAGGTTTTCAAAACTGCTCTTAAACCGCTTACATTTTGCCAAAAATTTAACTTGGGTCATGATAATCATGTCCATAGCTTTCCAATGGTATATCACAAGCCTCACTTGGGCAATGTTTGCGGAAGTTCAACCTAGTACTGGGGGAAGTTTAGGTCGAACAACTCAGGCAGTAAAATTGCAACAGACGCATGTTCATCACGACCCGAGAGCAAAATCTGCCAACGAGTGAGATTCCTATTTAAAATGGCATTTAGTTGCTAAAAATGTTTCTAGATTACATTTACATCATGTAGAACACGACTAACCATAATAATTCATGCGGGGAGATACGGTTGCGAAGATAACCCGAAGGTCGGGTTCCTACAGACGGAAGTTCAGGCTATGTAACTCATGAAGTTCTGGTTGTGATGAAAATATTATTCTGATCCCGTGATCAGAATAGTGTTTATGTATGTATGTGTGTATATATATAGGGTAGGTAAGCATGAATGACAACAAGCGCACTAAGAACACTTATGTTTAAACCCTCTAAACTTCTCCCCCGTTGGCAACAAATGCCAAAATGGGAAAATCTAGAAGCCAATATAGTATGAATTCCTCCTTAATGTGTGCATCATATAGAATGTGAGTGAAAATAAAATGCACATATTCAATGACGAAAATTTGAGGAGCTCAGGATCTATAGAATGCAACAAGATGCTATGATATGAAAATAATCATTCTACATGTGAGAAAATCATTCAGACAATCCAATGAACATATTTTGGACAAGATATAATATGAGATACCCAATTTGATCATCATGATAAGAATGGGTCCAACATACATTCAAAATATACGAGCGCACAAGATTATATGCAAAACATACAAGCACTCACTTCTCAACCTCTTAGAAAGACCACCATCGAATTGAAAAGGAACCAAACGAGGTGACCCACAAGGAGTAAATGATACTGAGGTAAGACCTAAACTTTCTTATGTATAAAAATTTCTAAGTGGACAATAGTAGTCTATGTATCCACAGAGAAACATGGATGCATACACAAAATAGTCACAGTTTGATAAGAACATGACATACACAAGTGAATACATTATTATACAACTGTGATCCTAGCATAAGAGGAAGGCACATGTCACAAAGCACATGGCACAAATTGATCTCATTTGCATGACAATGAATTATTGAGTAAAATAGCAAATACCACAGGCAACTAGAGTGTTTTTGAAATTTCATCAAAATTTCACATGAGAGAACATTTTAGGACTTGATATGCAATGAATTACTTAATTGGCATATTTTAGGATAAGTGAACCATGAATATGATTTATAGATCCCTATTACATGCTTCTTCTCAAATGTCTCACCATTGCAATAAAGTGACTTCCAAGAACATGAAAGAAAACACACATACACCAAGTACTATACATGCCTTGATGCAACTTACACAAGGTTGACTCTATTTATGTATATGCATGAAGTAAATACTTGTTACCAAGAAAGCATTGGTATGAATTAGTAGATCGATGAGTCACGCAAGCTTGGCTTTAATTCCTTGGTGGTATCACCACCTTCTTCATGAATAAGCCAGGCACACAATGCTTCTCCATTGTACCTAAACCAATTTAAGTACAATATGGTCCCCAAACTTATTGGGTCTGAAGTAATTAGCATAACTACAAATCATAAGGTAAAACCAATTAAATATTGTTGGGGAACGTAGTAATTTCAAAAAAATTCCTACGCACACGCAAGATCATGGTGATGCATAGCAACAAGGGGCAGAGTCTGATCTACGTACCCTTGTAGATCGCAACGGAAGCGTTGACACAACATAGAGGAAGTAGTCGTACGTCTTCTTCTCGATCCGACCGATCCAAGCACCGTTACTCCGGCACCTCCGAGTTCTTAGCACACGTACAGCTCGATGACGATCCCCGGGCTCTGATCCAGCAAAGCTTCGAGGAGGAGTTCCGTCAGCACGATGGCGTGATGACGATCTTGATGTTCTACCGACGCAGGGCTTCGCCTAAGCACTACAACGATATGATCGAGGTGGAATATGGTGGCAGGGGGCACCGCACACGGCTAAGGAACGATCACGTGGATCAAGTTGTGTGTCTTGGGGTGCCCCCTGCCCCCGTATATAAAGGAGCAAGGGGAGGAGGCTGGCCGGCTAGGTGTGGCGCGCCAAGGAGGAGTCCTCCTCCTAGTAGGAGAGGTGGAGTGGGAGAAGGAAAGGGGGGGCGCCGCCCCCTCCCCTAGTCCAATTCGGACCAGGGAGGAGGTGGCGCGCGGCCCACCTCTGGCAGCCCTTCTCTCTCTCCACTAAAGCCCATAAGGCCCATTACTTCTCTCGGTAGGGTTCCGGTAACCCTCCGGCTCTCCGGTTTTCTCCGAAATCACCCGGAACACTTCCGGTGTCCGGATATAGTCATCCAATATATCAATCTTTATGTCTCGACCATTCCGAGACTCCTCGTCATGTCCGTGATCATATCCGGGACTCCGAACTAACTTCGGTACATCAAAATGTATAAACTCATAATAACTGTCATCGTAACGTTAAGCGTGCGGACCCTACGGTTCGAGAACAATGTAGACATGACTGAGACATATCTCCGGTCAATAACCAATAGCGGGACCTGGATGCCCATATTGGCTCCTACATATTCTACGAAGATCTTTATCTGTCAGACCGCATAACAACATACGTTGTTCCCTTTGTCATCGGTAGGTTACTTGCCCGAGATTCGATCGTCGGTATCCAATACCTAGTTCAATCTCGTTACCGGCAAGTCTCTTTACTCGTTCCGTAATACATCATCTCGCAACTAACTCATTAGTCACAATGCTTGCAAGGCTTATGTGATGTGTATTACCGAGAGGGCCCAGAGATACCTCTCCGACAATCGGAGTGACAAATCCTAATCTCGAAATACGCCAACCCAACATCTACCTTTGGAGACACCTGTAGAGCTCCTTTATAATCACCCAGTTACGTTGTGACGTTTAGTAGCACACAAAGTGTTCCTCCGGTAAACGGGAGTTGCATAATCTCATACTCATAGGAACATGTATAAGTCATGAAGAAAGCAATAGCAACATACTAAACGACCGGGTGCTAAGCTAATGAAATGGGTCATGTCAATCAGATCATTCAACTAATGATGTGACCTCGTTAATCAAATAACAACACATTGTTCATGGTTAGGAAACATAACCATCTTTGATTAACGAGCTAGTCTAGTAGAGGCATACTAGTGACACTAAGTTTGTCTATCTATTCACACATGTATTATGTTTCCGGTTAATACAATTCTAGCTTGAATAATAAACATTTATCATGATATAAGGAAATAAATAATAACTTTATTATTGCCTCTAGGGCATATTTCCTTCAGTCTCCCACTTGCACTAGAGTCAATAATCTAGATTACATAGTAATGATTCTAACACCCATGGAGCCTTGGTGCTGATCATGTTTTGCTCGTGGAAGAGGCTTAGTCAACGGGTCTGCAACATTCAGATCCGTATGTATCTTGCAAATCTCTATGTCTCCCACCTGGACTAGATCCCTGATGGAATTGAAGCGTCTCTCGATGTGCTTGGTCCTCTTGTGAAATCTGGATTCCTTTGCCAAGGCAATTGCACCAGTATTGTCACAAAAGATTTTCATTGGACCCGATGCACTAGGTATGACACCTAGATCGGATATGAACTCCTTCATCCAGACTCCTCCGTTCGCTGCTTCTGAAGCAGTTATGTACTCTGCTTCACATGTAGATCCTGCTACGACGCTTTGTTTAGAACTGCACCAACTGACAGCTCCACCGTTTTAATGTAAACACGTATCCGGTTTGCGATTTAGAATTGTCCGGATCAGTGTCAAAGCTTGCATCAACGTAACCTCTTACAGTGAGCTCTTTGTCACCTCCATATACGAGAAACATATCCTTAGTCCTTTTCAGGTATTTCAGGATGTTCTTGACCGCTGTCCAGTGATCCATTCCTGGATTACTTTGGTACCTCCTCGCTAAACTTATAGCAAGGCACACATCAGGTCTGGTACACAGCATTGCATACATGATAGAGCCTATGGCTGAAGCATAGGGAACATCTTTCATTTTCTCTCTATCTTCTGCAGTGGTCGGGCATTGAGTCTGACTCAACTTCACACCTTGTAACACAGGCAAGAACCCTTTCTTTGCTTGATCCATTTTGAACTTTTTCAAAATTTTGTCAAGGTATGTGCTTTGTGAAAGTCCAATTAAGCGTCTCGATCTATCTCTATAGATCTTAATGCCCAATATGTAAGCAGCTTCACCGAGGTCTTTCATTGAAAAACTCTTATTCAAGTATCCCTTTATGCTATCCAGAAATTCTATATCGTTTCCAATCAGCAATATGTCATCCACATATAATATCAGAAATGCTACAGAGCTCCCACTCACTTTCTTGTAAATACAGGCTTCTCCAAAAGTCTGTATAAAACCAAATGCTTTGATCACACTATCAAAGCGTTTATTCCAACTCCGAGATGCTTGCACCAGTCCATAAATGGATCGCTGGAGCTTGCACACTTTGTTAGCTCCCTTTGGATCGACAAAACCTTCCGGTTGCATCATATACAACTCTTCTTCCAGAAATCCAGTCAGGAATGCAGTTTTGACATCCATCTGCCATATTTCATAATCATAAAATGCGGCAATTGCTAACATGATTCGGACAGACTTAAGCATCGTTACGGGTGAGAAGGTCTCATCATAGTCAACCCCTTGAACTTGTCGAAAACCTTTTGCGACAAGTCAAGCTTTATAGATAGTAACATTACCATCAGCGTCAGTCTTTTTCTTGAAGATCCATTTATTCTCAATTGCTTGCCGATCATCGGGCAAGTCAACCAAAGTCCATACTTTGTTCTCATACATGGATCCCATCTCAGATTTCATGGCTTCAAGCCACTTTGCGGAATCTGGGCTCACCATCGCTTCTTCATAGTTCATAGGTTCATCATGATCTAGCAGCATGACTTCCAGAACTGGATTACCGTACCACTCTGGCGCGGATCTTGCTCTGGTTGATCTACGAGGTTCAGTAGTATCTTGTTCTGAAGTTTCATGATCATTATCATTAGCTTCCTCACTTATTCGTGTAGGTGTTGCAGAAACAGTTTTCTGTGATGTACTACTTTCCAATAAGGGAGCGGGTACAGTTACCTCGTCAAGTTCTACTTTCCTCCCACTCACTTCTTTCGAGAGAAACTCCTTCTCAAGAAAGTTTCCGAATTTAGCAACAAAAGTCTTGCCTTCGGATCTGTGATAGAAGGTGTATCCAATAGTTTCCTTTGGATATCCTATGAAGACATATTTCTCCGATTTGGTTTCAAGCTTATCAGGTTGAAGCTTTTTCACATAAGCATCGCAGCCCCAAACTTTCAGAAATGACAACTTTGGTTTCTTGCCAAACCATAGTTCATAAGGCGTCGTCTCAATGGATTTTGATGGTGCCCTATTTAACGTGAATGCGGCTGTCTCTAGAGCGTATCCCCAAAATGATAGCGGTAAATCAGTAAGAGACATCATAGATCGCACCATATCTAGTAAAGTACGATTACGACATTCGGACACACCATTACGCTGTGGTGTTCCGGGTGGCGTGAGTTGCGAAACTATTCCACAATTTTTCAAATGTACACCAAACTCGTAACTCAAATATTCTCCTCCACGATCAGATCGTAGAAACTTTATTTTCTTGTTACGCTGATTTTCCACTTCACTCTGAAATTCTTTGAACTTTTCAAATGTTTCAGACTTATGTTTCGTTAAGTAGATATACCCATATCTGCTTAAATCATCTGTGAAGGTGAGAAAATAACGATATCCGCCACGAGCCTCAATATTCATCGGACCGCATACATCTGTATGTATGATTTCCAACAAATTTGTTGCTCTCTCCATAGTACTGGAGAATGGTGTTTTAGTCATCTTGCCCATGAGGCACGGTTCGCAAGTACCAAGTGATTCATAATCAAGTGGTTCCAAAAGTCCATCGATATGGAGTTTCTTCATGCGCTTTACACCGATATGACCTAAACGGCAGTGCCACAAATAAGTTGCACTATCATTATCAACTCTGCATCTTTTGGCTTCTACATTATGAATATGTGTATCACTACTATCGAGATTTAACAAGAATAGACCACTCTTCAAGGGTGCATGACCATAAAAGATATTACTCATATAAATAGAACAACCATTATTCTCTGATTTAAATGAATAACCGTCTCGCATTAAACAAGATCCAGATATAATGTTCATGCTCAACGCTGGCACCAAATAACAATTATTTAGGTCTAATATTAATCCCGAAGGTAGATGTAGAGGTAGCGTGCCGACCGCGATCACATCGACTTTGGAACCGTTTCCCACGCGCATCGTCACCTCGTCCTTAGCCAATCTTCACTTAATCCATAGTCCCTGTTTCGAGTTGCAAATATTAGCAACATAACCAGTATCAAATACTCAGGTGCTACTGCAAGCATTAGTAAGGTACACATCAATAACATGTATATCACATATACCTTTGTTCACCTTGCCATCCTTCTTATCCGCCAAATACTTGGGGCAGTTCCGCTTCCAGTGACCAGTCTGCTTGCAGTAGAAGCACTCAGTTTCAGGCTTAGGTCCAGACTTGGGTTTCTTCTCCTGAGCAGCAACTTGCTTGCCGTTCTTCTTGAAGTTCCCTTTATTCTTCCCTTTGTCCTTTTTCTTGAAACTAGTGGTTTTGTTAACCATCAACACTTGATGCTCCTTTTTGATTTCTACCTCTACAGCTTTCAGCATTGCGAAGAGCTCGGGAATAGTCTTGTTCATCCCTTGCATATTATAGTTCATCACGAAGCTCTTGTAGCTTGGTGGCAGTGATTGGAGAATTCTGTCAATGACGCAATCATCTGGAAGATTAACTCCCAATTGAATCAAGTGATTATTATACCCAGACATTTTGAGTATATGCTCACTGACAGAACTGTTCTCTTCCATCTTGCAGCTATAGAACTTATTGGAGACTTCATATCTCTCAATCCGGGCATTTGCTTGAAATATTAACTTCAACTCCTGAAACATCTCATATGCTCCATGATGTTCAAAACGTCGTTGAAGTCCCGATTCTAAGCCGTAAAGCATGGCACATTGAACTATCGAGTAGTCATCAGCTTTGCTCTGCCAGACGTTCATAACATCTGGTGTTGCTCCAGCAGCAGGCCTGGCACCCAGCGGTGCTTCCAGGACGTAATTCCTCTGTGCAGCAATGAGGATAATCCTCAAGTTACGGACCCAGTCCGTGTAATTGCTACCATCATCTTTCAACTTTGCTTTCTCAAGGAACACATTAAAATTCAACGGAACAACAGCACGAGCCATCTATCTACAATCAACATAAACAAGCAAGATACTATCAGGTACTAAGTTCATGATAAATTTAAGTTCAATTAATCATATTACTTAAGAACTCCCACTTAGATAGACATCCCTCTAATCTTCTAAGTGATCACGTGATCCAAATCAACTAAACCATGTCCGATCATCATGTGAGATGGAGTAGTTTCATTGGTGAACATCATTATGTTGATCATATCTACTATATGATTCACGCTCGACCTTTCGGTCTCCGTGTTCCGAGGCCATATCTGTATATGCTTGGCTCGTCAAGTATAACCTGAGTATTCCGCATGTGCAACTGTTTTGCACCCGTTGTATTTGAACGTAGAGCCTATCACACCCGGTCATCACGTGGTGTCTCAGCACGAAGAACTTTCGCAATGGTGCATACTCAGGGAGAACACTTCTTGATAATTTAGTGAGAGATCATCTTATAATGCTACCGTCAATCAAAGCAAGATAAGATGCATAAAAAGATAAACATCACATGCAATCAATATAAGTGATATGATATGGCCATCATCATCTTGTGCTTGTGATCTCCATCTCCGAAGCACCGTCATGATCACCATCGTCACCGGCGCGACACCTTGATCTCCATCATAGCATCGTTGTCGTCTCGCCAATCTTATGCTTCCACGACTATCGCTACCGTTTAGTGATAAAGTAAAGCATTACATCGTGATTGCATTGCATACAATAAAGCGACAACCATATGGCTCCTGCCAGTTGCCGGTAACTCGGTTACAAAACATGATCATCTCATACAATAAAATTTAGCATCATGTCTTGACCATATCACATCACAACATGCCCTGCAAAAGTTTTACGTGGCTGCTACGGGCTTAAGCAAGAACCAATCTCACCTACGCATCAAAACCACAACGATAGTTTGTCAAATAGACTCCGTTTTAACCTTCTCAAGGACCGGGCGTAGCCATACTCGGTTCAACTAAAGTTGGAGAGACAGTCGCCCGCAAGCCATCTATGTGCAAAGCACGTCGAGGGAACTGGTCTCGCGTAAGCGTACGCGTAAGGTTGGTCCGGGTCGTCTCGTCCAACAATACCGCTGAACCAAAGTATGACATGCTGGTAGGCAGTATGACTTGTATCGCCCACAACTCACTTGTGTTCTACTCGTGCATATAACATCAAACCATAAAACCTAGGCTCTGGTACCACTGTTGGGGAACGTAGTAATTTCAAAAAAATTCCTACGCACACGCAAGATCATGGTGATGCATAGCAACGAGGGGGAGAGTCTGATCTACGTACCCTTGTAGATCGCAACGGAAGCATTGACACAACATAGAGGAAGTAGTCGTACGTCTTCTTCCCGATCCGACCGATCCAAGCACCATTACTCCGGCACCTCCGAGTTCTTAGCACACCTACAGCTCGATGACGATCCCCGGGCTCTGATCCAGCAAAGCTTCGGGGAGGAGTTCCGTCAGCACGACGACGTGATGACGATCTTGATGTTCTACCGACACAGGGCTTTGCCTAAGCACTACAATGATATGATCGAGGTGGAATATGGTGGCAGGGGGCACCGCACACGGCTAAGGAACGATCACGTGGATCAACTTGTGTGTCTTGGGGTGACCCCTGCCCCCGTATATAAAGGAGCAAGGGGAGGAGGCCGGCCGGCTAGGTGTGGCGCGCCAAGGAGGAGTCTGTGACGCCCCCGATTCAATCGTACACTAATCATGCACGCAAATGTGTACGATCAAGATCAGGGACTCACGGGAAGATATCACAACACAACTCTACAAATAAAATAAGTCATACAAGCATCATATTACAAGCCAGGGGCCTCGAGGGCTCGAATACAAGAGCTCGATCATAGACGAGTCAGCGGAAGCAACAATATCTGAGTACAGACATAAGTTAAACAAGTTGCCTTAAGAAGGCTAGCACAAACTGGGATACAGATCGAAAGAGGCGCAAGCCTCCTGCCTGGGATCCTCCTAACTACTCCTGGTCGTCGTCAGCGGTCAGCACGTAGTAGTAGGCACCTCCGGTGTAGTAGGAGTCATCGTCGACGGTGGCGTCTGGCTCCTGGGCTCCAACATCTGGTTGCGACAACTAGGTAGAAGGGATAGAGGGAAAAGAAGGGGAAAGCAACCGTGAGTACTCATCCAAAGTACTCGCAAGCAAGGAGCTATACTACATATGCATGCATTGGTATCAACTGGGATAAGGCTATTATATGTGGACTGAACTGCAGAAAGCCGGAATAAGAGGGGGATAACTAATCCTGTCGAAGACTACGCTTCAGGCAGCCTCCGTCTTGCAGCATGTAGAAGAGAGTAGACTGAAGTCCTCCAAGTAGCATCGCATAGCATAATCCTACCCGATGATCCTCCCCTTGTCGCCCTGTGAGAGAGCGATCACCGGTTGTATCTGGCACTTGGAAGGGTGTCTTTTATTAAGTATCCGGTTCTAGTTGTCATAAGGTCAAAGTACAACTCCGGGTCGTCCTTTTACCGAGGGACACGGCTATTCGAATAGATAAACTTCCCTGCAGGGGTGCACCACATACCCCAACACGCTCGATCCCATTTGGCCGGACACACTTTCCTGGGTCATGCCCGGCCTCGGAAGATCAACACGTCGCAGCCCTACCTAGGCACAACAGAGAGGTCAGCACGCCGGTCTAAATCCTATGGCGCAGGGGTCTGGGCCCATCGCCCTTTGCACACCTGCACGTTGCGTACGCGGCCGGAAGCAGACCTAGCCTAGTGGCTTTCCAGTCCAATCCGGCGCGCGCCACTCAGTCGCTGACGTCACGAAGGCTTCGGCTGATACCACGACGTCGGGATACCCATAACTGCTCCCACGTAGATGGTTAGTGCGTATAGACCAAATGGCCAGACTCAGATCAAATACCCAGATCTCGTTAAGCGTGTTAAGTATCCGCGAACACCGACCAGGGCCAGGCCCACCTCTCTCCTAGGTGGTCGGAACCTGCCCTGTCGCTCCGCCTCAAAGATCCACTCGCGGGTGCTCCTACGAGCCTACCCGTCTTTAGTCACCACATGTATCATGTATAAAGTATATAGTATATACCCGTGATCACCTCCCGAGTGATCACGGCCCGATAGTATAGCATGGCAGACGGACAAGAATGTAGGGCCACTGATGATAAACTAGCATCCTATACTAAGCAGTAGGATAGCAGGTAAAGGTATCAACAGTAGTAGCAAGGACAGGCTATGCATCAGTATAGGATTAACGAGAAGCAGTAACATGCTACACTACTCTAATGCAAGCAGTATAGAGAAGAGTAGGCGATATCTGGTGATCAAAGGGGGGGCTTGCCTGGTTGCTCTGGCAAGAGAGAGGGGTCGTCAACACCGTAGTCGTACGGGGTAGCAGCGGCGTCGGTCTCGGTGTCTAGAGAGAGAAGAGGGGGGAGAAACAATAAATATTTAAGCAAGCATATGCATAGTGATGCATGACATGACAAGTAACGGCGTTAGAGGTGCCCTAACGCGGTAGCAGGTGGTACCGGTGAAGGGGGGGAACATCCGGGAAAGTATTCCCGGTGTTTCGCGTTTTCGGGTAGATGAACCGGAGGGGGAAAGTTGCGTGTTCGCTATGCTAGGGATGCGTGTCAGACGAACGGGCTGCGTATCCGGGATCGTCTCGTCGTTCTGAGCAACTTTCATGTACAAAGTTTTTTCATCCGAGCTATGGTTTATTTTATATTAATTTTAAAAGATTTAAATCATTTTTAGGATTTATTTATTTAATTTAATCAACATTATCCAGAATAGTGTCTGCTGACGTCATCATGACGTCAGCATGACGTCAGCAGTTAACTTGGTCAACTGACGTGTGGGTCCCGCATGTCATTGACTGATTAGCTAATTAGCAATAGTTAATTAGGTTAATTAGATAATTAAACCAAAATTAATTAAGTTAATTAATTAATTAATCAATTAAATTTATTAATATTATTATTATCATTTTTATTTACTTTTTCAATTCTTTTAATTCTATTTTTTAACACGTTATGTGGGCGGGGCCCATATGTCATTGGGCCAGGGGGGGTGTGGGTTTAGTGTTAGCGGGCGCCTGGAGCGGGCGCTGGGCACCCGCCCAGGTCGACAGGGAGGGGACGGCGCTGGGCACCGGCAGCCACAGCGACGAGCTACAGCAGCGGCACAGGGGGCCAAGGCTGCACGTCGGCGGGCCACGGCAAGGCCGCCGCGGGACGGAAACGGCAGCGGGCGACGCGTGCGCGCGCGCACACGGCGGGGAGCAGCAGCAGGCAGAGCATCGCCGCGGGCGCGGTCGTGGGTGTGTTCAGGGGCGTCGGGGCGCACGCTCTTCGTGAGCGCGGGTGCGGGGAGCGCGTCGGGCGAGCGCATCGCGACGCGGTGATGGCGACGCCGGCTAGGCGCAATCGTGGTCGCGGTGGCCGAGCCCACTGGCCGGAGACCGGACGGCGCGTATGGCGGCCTACGGCGGTGAATCGAGGAGGGGGAGAGGGGGAGTAGCCACGGGAGCTCACCCCGGAGCTGTTGGCGTGCTCAGACGCGTCGGGGGCGACCGGAGTGTGCAGATCAAGCGGCGACGCAGGCGACGTGGTCGGAGGGGATGGATCGAGGGCGACGGCTCCGGAGCGCTCCGGCTTGACCTGGTTCATGTCGACGACGTAGACGAGGTGGGGTGGCGCCTGGACTTGAGGGAGGCGGCAGAGGGCGGCGCCTTTCGGGGGAGGTGCCGACGCTGGGGTCGAGCGACTCCGGGCTCGGGCGATCCGACGGGGAAGAGAACGAGGAGGTGCTCCGGCACGGGGTGGCTCCAGCGAAGCAGAGGCGGGACGACGCGGCGACAGTGTGTGGCGGCGGCGTCAGGGACGATGTGGTCGGGGTGGTTTTGCCCCGATCTAGAAATCGGGGGAGTGGGGGGAGAGAGCGAGAGCAGGGGTCGGGCGTAGTGGGGGGAGAGGGGCTAGGGTTTCTGGCGCCCGGGGTGGAGTAGTAGCGGGCGCGGTTGGGCCGGCCTGGCGGCCCAGTAGCCTGTTGGGCCGAGGCCCGGCTAGGGGGGGTCCTTTTACTTTGTTTTGTTTTTTTTGTTTTAATCACGTTTAGTCTTTTTTTATTTATTTTTCTCTTTACTGTTTTATTTTTAGTCTCATCTTATCTAAGTTTTATAAAAACATAAAAGCTGTACCAAAATTAGTATTACTAATTATACCTCTGTTACCAAAGTTTAAAGCCCTAGATGAAATAGTTTAACATTTTATTAATTATAATTTTATTTAAACATTTGTTTTTGCTACCGTTTTAATCATCTAAGAGTATTTAAACATTTTATAAAAGTGTGGTTCCTCCACCGTAATTACTTCAGCATCATTGGGCACAACCCGAACATTTTAGTTTTAAAGTTTGAAAATTTTGATGTTTGCCTTTTATTCAATTTTGAATTAGAATTGGTTTTTTGAACTAACGCGGGATTATCAACAGTAACTGCGGTGACGTGGCATCATTAACAGGGGATTACTATAGCCTAATTATCCGGGCGTCACAATTCTCCTCCACTACAAGAAATCTCGTCCCGAGATTTAAGAGGGGAGTAAGGGGGAGGGATTGGGTTACGAAAAATCTAATGGATCTTCTCGGTCTTGGTTGCTCTTCTCGAACAGGTCGATCCCTTACATTGATGTCTTCATTTCTCTGCTTCAGGTCATCATGATGAAGTTGTCGTCCTTTCTTCGGGAACTCCATCGTACTTACGAATAGGTAAGAGGCAGCTTTACAACAATTTAATGTTATAAGGGAAATTCATTTAGGGGGTATCCCAAGAATGATCATAAGAGTATCTCTTGAGTTGAACAATTAAAACACATCGAGAGCAAAGTAAGAAGGTACCATAAGAAGTTTGAAACGGATAGACAATCTTCGTTGCCTGAAACAAGGAAACGGTTTAGGTATTGTGTTTAATACCAGAATCGATGATTTCTCGGAAGGTGGCTCGTGAATCACAAACGAGGCCAAGTGCGAGGAATTAAATTTGGAAACCGGGGGTGTATAGGAGGGTCAGGTTTCGATCCTGTGTAACTGTGGGTTAGAGGCCCACCATGTGGTTAAAAGTAGGTATAGCGTTGATATCTTGCTCGGTCGTGATAGCAAGAAATGTCAGAGGGTAGCCTATCATTTATGTTGGCAACAATGTCGGTACCAAGGGCGAGGGACAAAGAGAACCATTTTCCTGCTCGTTGAAACGAGGCGGACCAATAGGCAAAGTTCTCGTTCATCGGTGGTTACCGGAATGTCAACAACAATAGTAATAGGGTCTTACTGACAGAGTTGTACGCCGAGGTGCTTATAAAAGCAGTGACGTATTACTGCTTAGATCATATAAACCTCAAGAAGGTTAAACAGAACAATGGAAAGGAAAATATGATTATTATATTTAACAGAAGAATGGAAAGGAAAATGTGTTTAAACACATATTTCAGGGGTATATCCTTCCCAAGGACAAACAGAGCATGATATCCGTGGCAGGATATCATGTAGAAAACCCTTTCAGTAAGGGGAGAGAAATTTCATGACTGTACCCATACAACGGTGTTTGGATAATGGTTAAAGAAAACTTAGCATTGCGCTTTCAATGTTCTTATTGAAAATCGGAGTACCACAACCATGCTTCAAGAAGCATTGACATGGTATTCAAGCAAAGGTCAGATTTTGGAAACACAAAGGATCCATCAGGAATAACTTGTGAAATAAGTCTTACAATTTCCTCATGGAAGAAGGGATAACATTGCTAAAAGGGAACTATAACAATAGGGCCTCCGACCAGGTGCGCTAGGCACGAATCACCTTACCGGGTTAAAGAACGATGTTATAACTCTTGGAAATATGTTCCAACCATCATATCTGACCGAGGTACAGATCTAATTGGTGTCATGATACCTCAGACTCAGGATGTCCGAGAAGAAAAGGTGCAACACAAATAGTCGAAATGACATTGCAAGATTCGCGGGAAATGAACTGTGGAAGCAAGTTCCGAAACAAGAGTTCATCAGTAAACCAAGGAGAGGATGAGGAGGTGGCTGATAGGCTCAGCAACAAATCATCGCGATTTCCAAAGGATTGATTTCCACAATTATGTGAACAAGGAAGTATCATTTGTCGGATCAAATGTCATAATGATGTATGCTCGAGGGAAACATACACAACTGAACAATGATAGAAGGGTGCAACCAGGAATCTGGACTAGGTAGCACGATCAATGTTTGAATGATGATTCAACAATCAATAGACTTAGAATGAAACTGTAGAACAATAACTTCAAGCAATAGGGTTGCTAGAAGTTTAGAATTTGCACAACACAGACCATTAGTCGGTATTCCGGTTAGAAACAATACGGAGACCAAGAAATGAACGCAAAAGGCGAGAGATATTACTATATCAAGAATTCTCAAGAGGTGGTAAAATTACCACGACATTCTTGACATAAAAGGTGGTAACATTCCAAGGTAAAGAAGAACAAATGCTGTATAGCAAGGATCTCAAGGTATAACTCAAAACACGAATAAGTTTGTGTTGGAGGGAAGGCAATAAAGTGGCCGATGATAATACAATTCATCGGGGGCAAGGATGGTATTTCTCATCATGAATTCAATTGATATCCAAGAAGACCTCATAAGGTTGATGATCTTCACGGCACATTGGTCGAGAGATTTCAAGATGTAATCAATCAGTGACAACATCAAATCAAAGGAATGATGAAGCGGAAGGTTATTGGAACCATGGGTAGGGCACAAACTTGAAATCAAGCTTGTTGTTCAAGGTGAATTGATATGACGAGGAAGATCGACGTAAGCTTAGCTCATCATCGAAAGTTGTGCTCCGGGATTAAGGCCCAGGTAGCACAGTTAAAATTTAGCACGATAATGATATAGCCGATCAGGCTAGGAATGACATGATCGAGTACAAACTCGGACTTAAAGAAGATTATCAAGAGTTGCTGAACCGTAGGGCAGACTCGGTTCAGTTATTGGTGTCTTTGAGTGTTTAATAACTCAGAGCCCATGAAAACTGTAATCAGTGAGAATGTAGTACTTGATGAAGAACTCATAAGAGGTTATGCAGTTTCAAGATAATCTCGAGATACCAGGGGGGTAATACTCGAAGACGGATCAAAGTAGAGGTTGGACCGAGGTATTGATCCACATGAGACAAGTGCTTACACTTGCATCGAAAAATGGTATTTAAAAGAGAACATGGTCGGAGCCACGATTGTAAAAGGCCGGATCCCAGATATAAGATGAACTTATACCAAGGGAACTAATATCATTTACAAGAAGCTTCGATGATAAGTTTCACATCGGGTCCATGGGCATGAACGCAAAGGCTCAAGGTCGACTCCCAATTCTTCCATGCATAACCTTTCATTTTACTTCTCGCTTTTGATGAAGCTGTAGTATAGAAATTTTATCTAGCAAAATACCAGAAGAGTATGACTCGTGAAAACTTTCGAGTTCACACAGTTTAGAGAAGGCATATGTTCAACCCATCAGGGCATCTTAGGAGTATATACCACAAATTTCAAGAATAAATAGCACCAGCTCGATAGTAGAGCATGTTTGAGAAAGCAGAGGATACAATTTACCAAAGGTATTATGTATCCGAGGAAAGGCTCACAGACTTATTGAATATGAAGGACGTTGTCGGATAAAATCACGCAAATGATCTGGTGGTCCTCAAGGGATCTGGTGTGAGCATCGGTACTCAACCAGAGGGAGAAACAATGCAAGGAGATCAGACTTTAGAAACAACTGACTAATTCAAGGCTCAAATGCAAAGGAATTATCAATTCCAAGACAAGGGATCAGAAGCAATGCTCTGATCAGGGATGGGTAAGTTGAATAGCCTTAAGGGTACAATCGACATCAATTTGATTGGTCGAGATCCACCTCATGTTTTAAATAACGTCTGAGCCGGAAAGATAATTTAAAAGGATCAACTGATGATTGCGTGCATTCGCACTCAAGTTGAATCAATAGGATCAAAAGACGATGCCTAAGGATACTAACGAATATCGCCAGACATATGGAAAGCATCCATAATGCAGGCAGGCAAGTATTGCAGAGCAATAAGCTACTAAGGATTTTTGGAGGATCGAATAGTATTTCGATGACCATTGTGAAACACATGAACAACTGGGGGATGAGCGGATACTCGATAAGTGTGAGAATTATCCGTAGGGGTATTCAGGTGACAAGGAACTGCTAGGCAGTAGGCACAAAGTATTCTCGGAACAATAGAGAAGACTTCGGGGTATCTTGTAATAACAAGATCAATGGGGGATGATCGTATGAATGGCAAGTGTAAGTAGTTATCCATAAGGATTTATCGATGGTCGGGAATAGCAAAAGTGATTGGCACAAAGTCTCGAGAGGATTAGCAAAGAGTATCTTCGGAATCTTCTGGTGAAGCAGGCCATCATCTGGAATGAAGCGGCTCTTCGGGAGAAAGTATTTACGAGAACCTAGAGTTAGAGTTAGCAAAACCATTTAACCCGAATAGAAGAGAGTTCAGAGTCCCAGAGTAAAGGCGAGGAATAAAAGATTCTAATACCACCCAAATGGCGACGTGGGCCCGCAAGCCGCACAGCCATGTTAGTAAAAGTTTTGTAATGTCTAGACTCGACTTCGGCCAAGGAGTGTGGAAGGGGGATTCCTACAGGCAGTCGGCTCTGATACCAACTTGTGACGCCCCCGATTCAATCATACACTAATCATGCACGCAAATGTGTACGATCAAGATCAGGGACTCACGGGAAGATATCACAACACAACTCTACAAATAAAATAAGTCATACAAGCATCATATTACAAGCCAGGGGCCTCGAGGGCTCGAATACAAGAGCTCGATCATAGACGAGTCAGCGGAAGCAACAATATCTGAGTACAGACATAAGTTAAACAAGTTGCCTTAAGAAGGCTAGCACAAACTGGGATACAGATCGAAAGAGGCGCAGGCCTCCTGCCTGGGATCCTCCTAACTACTCCTGGTCGTCGTCAGCGGTCAGCACGTAGTAGTAGGCACCTCCGGTGTAGTAGGAGTCGTCGTCGACGGTGGCGTCTGGCTCCTGGGCTCCAACATCTGGTTGCGACAACCAGGTAGAAGGGATAGAGGGAAAAGAAGGGGAAAGCAACCGTGAGTACTCATCCAAAGTACTCGCAAGCAAGGAGCTATACTACATATGCATGCATTGGTATCAACTGGGATAAGGCTATTATATGTGGACTGAACTGCAGAAAGCCGGAATAAGAGGGGGATAACTAATCCTGTCGAAGACTACGCTTCAGGCAGCCTCCGTCTTGCAGCATGTAGAAGAGAGTAGACTGAAGTCCTCCAAGTAGCATCGCATAGCATAATCCTACCCGATGATCCTCCCCTCGTCGCCCTGTGAGAGAGCGATCACCGGTTGTATCTGGCACTTGGAAGGGTGTGTTTTATTAAGTATCCGGTTCTAGTTGTCATAAGGTCAAAGTACAACTCCGGGTCGTCCTTTTACCGAGGGACACGGCTATTCGAATAGATAAACTTCCCTGCAGGGGTGCACCACATACCCCAACACGCTCGATCCCATTTGGCCGGACACACTTTCCTGGGTCATGCCCGGCCTCGGAAGATCAACACGTCGCAACCCTACCTAGGCACAACAGAGAGGTCAGCACGCCGGTCTAAATCCTATGGCGCAGGGGTCTGGGCCCATCGCCCTTTGCACACCTGCACGTTGCGTACGCGGCCGGAAGCAGACCTAGCCTAGTGGCTTTCCAGTCCAATCCGGCGCGCGCCACTCAGTCGCTGACGTCACGAAGGCTTCGGCTGATACCACGACGTCGGGATACCCATAACTGCTCCCACGTAGATGGTTAGTGCGTATAGACCAAATGGCCAGACTCAGATCAAATACCCAGATCTCGTTAAGCGTGTTAAGTATCCGCGAACACCGACCAGGGCCAGGCCCACCTCTCTCCTAGGTGGTCGGAACCTGCCCTGTCGCTCCGCCTCAAAGATCCACTCGCGGGTGCTCCTACGAGCCTACCCGTCTTTAGTCACCACATGTATCATGTATAAAGTATATAGTATATACCCGTGATCACCTCCCGAGTGATCACGGCCCGATAGTATAGCATGGCAGACGGACAAGAATGTAGGGCCACTGATGATAAACTAGCATCCTATACTAAGCAGTAGGATAGCAGGTAAAGGTATCAACAGTAGTAGCAAGGACAGGCTATGCATCAGTATAGGATTAACGAGAAGCAGTAACATGCTACACTACTCTAATGCAAGCAGTATAGAGAAGAGTAGGCGATATCTGGTGATCAAAGGGGGGGCTTGCCTGGTTGCTCTGGCAAGAGAGAGGGGTCGTCAACACCGTAGTCGTACGGGGTAGCAGCGGCGTCGGTCTCGGTGTCTAGAGAGAGAAGAGGGGGGAGAAACAATAAATATTTAAGCAAGCATATGCATAGTGATGCATGACATGACAAGTAACGGCGTTAGAGGTGCCCTAACGCGGTAGCAGGTGGTACCGGTGAAGGGGGGGAACATCCGGGAAAGTATTCCCGGTGTTTCGCGTTTTCGGGTAGATGAACCGGAGGGGGAAAGTTGCGTGTTCGCTATGCTAGGGATGCGTGTCAGACGAACGGGCTGCGTATCCGGGATCGTCTCGTCGTTCTGAGCAACTTTCATGTACAAAGTTTTTTCATCCGAGCTATGGTTTATTTTATATTAATTTTAAAAGATTTAAATCATTTTTAGGATTTATTTATTTAATTTAATCAACATTATCCAGAATAGTGTCTGCTGACGTCATCATGACGTCAGCATGACGTCAGCAGTTGACTTGGTCAACTGACGTGTGGGTCCCGCATGTCATTGACTGATTAGCTAATTAGCAATAGTTAATTAGGTTAATTAGATAATTAACCTAAATTAATTAAGTTAATTAATTAATTAATCAATTAAATTTATTAATATTATTATTATCATTTTTATTTACTTTTTCAATTCTTTTAATTCTATTTTTTAACACGTTATGTGGGCGGGGCCCATATGTCATTGGGCCAGGGGGGTGTGGGTTTAGTGTTAGCGGGCGCCTGGAGCGGGCGCTGGGCACCCGCCCAGGTCGACAGGGAGGGGACGGCGCTGGGCACCGGCAGCCACAGCGACGAGCTACAGCAGCGGCACAGGGGGCCAAGGCTGCACGTCGGCGGGCCACGGCAAGGCCGCCGCGGGACGGAAACGGCAGCGGGCGACGCGTGCGCGCGCGCACACGGCGGGGAGCAGCAGCAGGCAGAGCATCGCCGCGGGCGCGGTCGTGGGTGTGTTCAGGGGCGTCGGGGCGCACGCTCTTCGTGAGCGCGGGTGCGGGGAGCGCGTCGGGCGAGCGCATCGCGACGCGGTGATGGCGACGCCGGCTAGGCGCAATCATGGTCGCGGTGGCCGAGCCCACTGGCCGGAGACCGGACGGCGCGTATGGCGGCCTACGGCGGTGAATCGAGGAGGGGGAGAGGGGGAGTAGCCACGGGAGCTCACCCCGGAGCTGTTGGCGTGCTCAGACGCGTCGGGGGCGACCGGAGTGTGCAGATCAAGCGGCGACGCAGGCGACGTGGTCGGAGGGGATGGATCGAGGGCGACGGCTCCGGAGCGCTCCGGCTTGACCTGGTTCATGTCGACGACGTAGACGAGGTGGGGTGGCGCCTGGACTTGAGGGAGGCGGCAGAGGGCGGCGCCTTTCGGGGGAGGTGCCGACGCTGGGGTCGAGCGACTCCGGGCTCGGGCGATCCGACGGGGAAGAGAACGAGGAGGTGCTCCGGCACGGGGTGGCTCCAGCGAAGCAGAGGCGGGACGACGCGGCGATAGTGTGTGGCGGTGGCGTCAGGGACGATGTGGTCGGGGTGGTTTTGCCCCGATCTAGAAATCGGGGGAGTGGGGGGAGAGAGCGAGAGCAGGGGTCGGGCGTAGTGGGGGGAGAGGGGCTAGGGTTTCTGGCGCCCGGGGTGGAGTAGTAGCGGGCGCGGTTGGGCCGGCCTGGCGGCCCAGTAGCCTGTTGGGCCGAGGCCCGGCTAGGGGGGGTCCTTTTACTTTGTTTTGTTTTTTTTGTTTTAATCACGTTTAGTCTTTTTTTATTTATTTTTCTCTTTACTGTTTTATTTTTAGTCTCATCTTATCTGAGTTTTATAAAAACATAAAAGCTGTACCAAAATTAGTATTACTAATTATACCTCTGTTACCAAAGTTTAAAGCCCTAGATGAAATAGTTTAACATTTTATTAATTATAATTTTATTTAAACATTTGTTTTTGCTACCGTTTTAATCATCTAAGAGTATTTAAACATTTTATAAAAGTGTGGTTCCTCCACCGTAATTACTTCAGCATCATTGGGCACAACCCGAACATTTTAGTTTTAAAGTATGAAAATTTTGATGTTTGCCTTTTATTCAATTTTGAATTAGAATTGGTTTTTTGAACTAACGCGGGATTATCAACAGTAACTGCGGTGACGTGGCATCATTAACAGGGGATTACTGTAGCCTAATTATCCGGGCGTCACAGAGTCCTCCTCCTAGTAGGAGTAGGACTCCTACTAGGAGGGGGAAAGAGGTGGGGTGGGAGAAGGAAAGGGGGGGCGCCGCCCCCCTCCCCTAGTCCAATTCGGACCAGGGAGGAGGTGGCGCGCGGCCCATCTCTGGCAGCCCTTCTCTCTCTCCACTAAAGCCCATAAGGCCCATTACTTCTCCTGGTAGGGTTCCGGTAACCCTCCGGCTCTCCGGTTTTCTCCGAAATCACCCGGAACACTTCCGGTGTCCGAATATAGTCATCCAATATATCAATCTTTATGTCTCGACCATTCCGAGACTCCTCGTCATGTCCGTGATCATATCCGGGACTCCGAACTAACTTCGGTACATCAAAATGCATAAACTCATAATAATTGTCATCGTAATGTTAAGCGTGCGGACCCTACGGTTCGAGAACAATGTAGACATGACTGAGACATATCTCCGGTCAATAACCAATAGCGGGACCTGGATGCCCATATTGGCTCCTACATATTCTACGAAGATCTTTATCGGTCAGACCGCATAACAACATATGTTGTTCCCTTTGTCATCGGTATGTTACTTGCCCGAGATTCGATCGTCGGTATCCAATACCTAGTTCAATCTCATTACTGGCAAGTCTCTTTACTCGTTCCGTAATACATCATCTCGCAACTAACTCATTAGTCACAATGCTTGCAAGGCTTATGTGATGTGTATTACCGAGAGGGCCCAGAGATACCTCTCCGACAATCGGAGTGACAAATCCTAATCTCGAAATACGCCAACCCAACATCTACCTTTGGAGACACCTATAGAGCTCCTTTATAATCACCCAGTTACGTTGTGACGTTTGGTAGCACACAAAGTGTTCCTCCGGTAAACGGGAGTTGCATAATCTCATAGTCATAGGAACATGTATAAGTCATGAAGAAAGCAATAGCAACATACTAAACGATCGGGTGCTAAGCTAATGAAATGGGTCATGTCAATCAGATCATTCAACTAATGATGTGACCACGTTAATCAAATAAGAACACATTGTTCATGGTTAGGAAACATAACCATCTTTGATTAACGAGCTAGTCTAGTAGAGGCATACTAGTGACACTAAGTTTGTCTATGTATTCACACATGTATTATGTTTCCGGTTAATACAATTCTAGCATGAATAATAAACATTTATCATGATATAAGGAAATAAATAATAACTTTATTATTGCCTCTAGGGCATATTTCCTTCAGTCTCCCACTTGCACTAGAGTCAATAATCTAGATTACATAGTAATGATTCTAACACCCATGGAGCCTTGGTGCTGATCATGTTTTGCTCGTGGAAGAGGCTTAGTCAACGGGTCTGCAACATTCAGATCCGGGTGTACAAAAAACTTTGAAAAATGCAAACTAGTTGCTTGCGGTGGCTAGGAGTATCGCACACGATGCGTCCACGAGTACTCGTGTGCGATGATTAGAAAGTTATACATACGTTTCCTTATGTTAACACGTGTGTGAATTTGCAATATGGACATTTAATATGCAAATGCCTTCTGGACATCGGGCACATGCTTAAACTCAATGAACTGTGTACGATACTAATACTTTCCATGAAATTTAAGAACTTGGCTAACAACATTTGAGTAACATATATATAGTGGTTACACTATTCGACAAAAGGAGGATCTTCGTAACATGGTTTTGACAACCATATGGTCCATATCTACATACTTAACATAGTAACAACTATCACATTTTAAGAGGCTGAGGGCCAACAACCATATGGTCCATATCTACATACTTAACATAGTAACCGCTAGCACATTTTAAGAGGCTGAGGGCCAACAACCACAACTACCCACTGGAAGTAGCTTGATCACGGTGACTCGACATCTCTTCAATGAAAAGGAAGAGCCCTCTTGTGCCTTGGTAGAGAATGAGTAGAACAGGTCTCTCCAATTTTCCAATATGGATGCATTGACACGACAGGCAAGAACTTGTTCATTTGAATGGTTCCATTTCTGCGGGAAATGCAGTACGTTGCAATCACTTTGGCGTTATTAGCAGGCACAAGTGTAATTCAACCACGCCGCGAAATCGATCCAGGAACTGCTACAACGGGCAATTTCTGTTAAAATGTAGAATAAAAACCAATTTTAACATACTGTTGAAGATATATATAGTTTATGAGCATCAACATTAAAATAAGACTTTACCAGCGTTGTGTGCACATAATTGGTCTTGTTCAATGTGTGCACATAGGTATAATTAATCCCATCCAAAATCCAGCGTTCATGCGATGTGCTATCTCTGTCAGATTATCAACAAAGTTTTGTGACATGCTTCAAGTACTTCCAGTGAAATTTGGTACGCTTAGTAACATACAGATCGTTCACTATGCATCCAACATATCCTTCTTAAAAGGTGGAAAGGTATTATTTATTCAAAACATGGCAGAAGAATATATAGTGCGCATAAATTGGTAAATATAATTTGTTACTGCCTAGGAACGGAGTCAGAAAATGAAATCACAATTGGTTGCTTAAATAGTGATCAATTAGTTAGAACAAATACCCCGATTTTGCTAAGTAATATGCCAGCATGGAGAAAGTTGAAAGGACACTAACCTCGATCCGACTTTGATCGGCTGATGACGTTGGGGAAGTAAATATCCATGTTAATTAGACCAGGTTGTGGTGCACGCACTAGAATTTTATTGCCAGCTTTCAGTTCATAACACTTAGAAATTTTTCTCCAAAGGTCCGCATCAAAATAGGAGTGGCCATCTTCATCAAGTTTTACGCTAACGTCATTGTAAATCCATGTTGCATTGTCAATATGATATCCATGAAGTCATCAACAAAGTAAACCCCAAGATTTCCTTCTACTCCTGTTATTGCAAAGCAAGGGATGTACTGCTTGAAATGAAAATTAAGATCGTAAATTAGATATATTGAAATAATAGAGCATGATGAAATATGGGAGTAAATGATAGAACAGATAAATATATAGATGAAAGCAAAGTACAAAAATATATAATTAAAAATAGATAATGTAACAAAGATTTGATGCAAATATGAGAGTAACTGAATGAAAAATACATCATATATTTGCCTAATATAGGGGGGAGATCGGCTTCGACATCTAGGCTGCACGTGGCACCATACCTTTTATCCAAATGTAGCAACAGACGGTATATGTTCACAAATTTAGCATGGTAGGTTGAGATTAAACATACCGAGCGCTCCCTGAAGTCATCCGGAATGGTGAGATAGAACTTCGTTTCTGACTGGCCGCGACCACACTTGCCCGATTTCTGCTCACATTGTGGACACATGAATGAACACCCACGAATCAGCTAGAACAAAAAGGAATCCATGGTGATTTCCGCCGGTTGATTAACAGCGACGGACGGACTGCAATAAGAGATGAGTGAATATTTCGCTAAGTTGATTACCTTCTCCATGAGAAAAATCCCAGCCCAATCCTGCAGAAAACCCCAATCGACCGGAGTCTAAAATGTCGGTGCAGATAGGTGGCAGAACGCGGTAGGGGCGAAATCCCATGCCGTTTGGAGCGCGACCTCTGCCCGCCGACAACAGCCGTCAAGCTTAGGGTGGCCGCCGCGATAGAAGTTGATGAGGTGCAGAGTTGCGGAGGAGTCCGCGGCGAGTGGGTGGGGACGAAGTTGTAACACCCTCGATGCGGCTATACCTCCCACGTGTCGAAGCACGACTTAGAGGCATAACCGCATTGAAAGTAATGTCGCAAGTGAGGTAATCTTCACACAACCCATGTAATACATAAGGGAAAGAGATACATAGTTGGCTTACAACCGCCACTTCACACAATACATGAATAAAGCATTACAACATCCAAATACAATCAAGGTCCGACTACGGAACCAAAATAAAAGAAGACTACCCCAAATGCTACACAGATCCCCGATCGTCCCGACTGGGCTCCACTACTGGTCAACTGGAACAAAACGGCACAAAGGACAAGATCTTCAATGAGCTCCGCCTTGAGCTTGGTTGCGTCACCTGCTCGGTAACATCGGCACCTGCAAACTGGTTTTGGAAGTATCTGTGAGTCACGGGGACTCAGCAATCTCACACCTTCGCGATCAAGACTATTTAAGCTTATAGGACGGGTAAAAGGTATGATGTGGAGCTGCAGCAAGCGACTAGCATATATGGTGGCTAACATACGCAAATGAGAGCGAGAAGAGAAGGCAAAAGCACGCTCGAACAACTATGATCAAGAAGTGAACCTAGAACAATTTACGTCAAGCATTACACCAACACCGTGTTCACTTCCCGGACCCTGCCGAGAAGAGGCCATCACAGTTACACACGCGGTTGATGTATTTTAATTAAGGTCAACTTCAGGTTTTCTACAACCGGACATTAACAAATTCCCATCTGCCCATAACCGCGCGCACGGCTTTCGAAAGTTCAATCCCTGTAGGGGTGTCCCAACTTATCCCATCACAAGCTCTCACGGTCAATGAAGGATATTCCTTCTAGCGGGAAGACCCGATCAGACTCGGAATCCCGGTTACAAGACAATTCGACAGGTAAAACAAGACCAGCAAAGCCGCCCGATGCGCCGACAAATCCCGATAGGAGCTGCACATATCTCGTTCTGAGGGCACACTGGATAGGTCAAGCTACGAGTGAAACCAACCCTCGAGTTGCCCCGAGTTGGCCCCGCAGGCTGCCCGTTTCGGACCAACACTCAGAGGAGCACTGGCCCGGGGGGTTTAAAATAAAGATGACCCTCGGGCTCGCGAAAACCCAAGGGAAGGTTATAGGTTGTTAGTGCAAATGGTAAAACCAAGGTTGGGCCTTGCTGGAGGAGTTTTATTCAAGGCAAACTGTCAAGGGGTTCCCATTATAACCCAACCGCGTAAGGAATGCAAAATCCGGGAACATAACACCGATATGACGAAAACTAGGGCGGCAAGAGTGGAACAAAACACCAGGCATAAGGCCGAGCCTTCCACCCTTTACCAAGTATATATATGCATTAATTAAATAAGAGGTATTGTGATATCCCAACAAAATAACCATGTTCCAACATGGAACAAACTCCAATCTTCACCTGCAACTAACAACGCTATAAGAGGGGCCGAGCAAAGCGGTAACATAGCCAAACAACGGTTTGCTAGGACAAGGTGGGTTAGAGGCTTGGTTCAACAATATGGGAGGCATGATAAGCAAGTGGTAGGTATCGCAGCATAGGCATAGCAAAAGAGCGAGCAACTAGCAAACAAAGATAGAAGTGATTTCGAGGGTATGGTCATCTTGCCTGAGATCCCGCAAGGAAGAAGAACGAGTCCATGAAGAAGACAAACAAACGTATTCGAACGGATCCTCACAAATGCAACATTATCGGAACTAACCCAAAGAAGCAACACCGGAAAGAAGCACCCGACATAGTAAACAACCATCATATAAGCATGGCATGAAGCACAACCAAGTATGATGCATGTCCGGTTTAATGAAGCATGCCATGGCAAAGTGCACAAGCAAAAACTACAACTTAAGTGGAGCTCAATATGCAACGAGTTGCATATTGACGGAACACCACAATCAAGTTATTTAGTTCGATCTCGTTCATGTACCCAACAATATTAAATGTTGATTAACATGGCAAGAGGTGAAGCAAATGAAAACTACCTATCTAGGCAAGTTTAAATGAGGCTGGAACAACAAACAACAAGTCTGGAAACTTCTCATGTGCATATTTCAAGGTTTGGTACTGTTCTTCCCTAAACACAATTTTAGAGTTATTAAATATGCAAGAAAATTCCACCATGTTAAACTAGGCATTTTTCTACCCCATTTACATATAAAGTTTAATAGATTTGGAGCTACGGTTAATTAGTTTTGAATTAAAGCATTTCAGCATGGCATAGGAGCAAATTTAACCAAACAACATTTTAAACATGTCACACATTCATGAAAGTTTCAAATTATTAATCTACACGAAATTCTAAGCATTTTACATATATAATGTTTTTACAAAAGATGCACGGTTGGTGAGTTATTATATGCATGAAGACTAGGGACTTTTCTGTAAAATAGTAACTCCTGGAAAATTAGGAAATTAGGTGATAGGAAAAAAACAGAAGCAAGCCGGAACTGGAGCTACAGGAACTTTGGAGGCTCACCAGGCCTCATGGGCTGGTTGATGAAGGAGGCCCGACAAGGGGCGCAGCTGGGCCTTGGCTGGATCGAACGATGAGGTGGAGAGGCGCGGTCAACGGGCGAGCGGTTGCGCTCGGCTCGAACTTGAGCAGCGCAGGTCTTGGCGAGGACGCCGGCGGCGGCGAGCTTGCGGGCATGCAGAGGGAGGTCGAAGACGGTGGGCCAGCGCCAGATCTGGACGGACGCGAAGCAGGGCGGGGCCGTCCTACTCGTGCAGGGGTGAAGCAGAGGAGGCGAGCGGTGCTCGATGTAGAGGAGGCGCGGGGGACTTGGTGACCGGCAGCGGGGCTTGCGGCGGCGCATGATCCGGCCGGTGCTTGCCGTACCCGGCGCGGAGGAGGACAGGAATGGATTCCCGGTGGACCGAGGCAGGTCGGGGATGGCAACAGAGGAGGCGACCTCTTGTGATTGCTAACAGAGGCGTGTTCGAAGTAGAGACGATGCAGCGGTCGCAGGGTTCAGAGAGGTCGTGAGGTTCAGGCACAGATGGACGCTGGCGACGCAGACGAGGTGAAGGCCTCTGGCGGGGAAGCTCCAGGCGGTGGCGCAACAAGATTAGGAACGCGAACGTCCCTGGCGTCGGGTCCCTCCTAGAGAAGGGAGAGGCGAGAGAGATTAGAGAGGTTGAGAGGGAGAGAAGCAGGGGGAGTAAAAGAAGAGAAGCTAGGGCATGGTGACCTGGTGGTTGCCGGCTGCTGCTACTCCGGCGAGGAGGCTAGGGGAGGGTCGGAGACGCGCGGGAGCAGAGGTCTCCGGCACAAGAGGCGAGCGAGGCAAGGGGAGCTCGATGCCAACGACTTCGGGAACGAAGCAGGGAAGGATGGGCTGTAGGTGGAGCTCGAGGGGAGCTGCTGGTTGGATCGATGGAGGGATTGGGTGGATCTGAAAACGAGGAAGGGATTTTGGATCGGGGAGGATCCCGATGGGGATGGTGAGTGGGTGGCGGCGGTGGAGACGAGAGGGATTTGGTGGATGGGACAATGTCCCTAGATTTTAGGGTTGCCCACTATTTATATTTCAAAGGGATTTAGGGTAGAGGCCAATCGGACGGTCGCGAATAAAATAGGCTAGGGAGATCAAAAAATAAAACGAAGATGTTTTGTAGACGTTTGGGGATGATCCGGACCCAACGGTGACGACTGCCCGGGTCGGGTCTGGAGAAGCTTTCGGGCGCGCTCACGAGGAGTTCGATGCACTGATGCAAGGGGGGCTCAGGAGGGGTTGGTTGTGACTGTGAAGAAGGGCTTGGACTCAGAGGAGAGAAGAGAAAACGGCCCGACAACAGTTTTCGGAGACCGAAAACGTCCGACGTTTTGACCGGCTATAATGCCGCTATAGTTATCCGTTGGGGCATCAAACGGACTCCAAATGCGATGAAACTTTACAGGCGGTCTATCTACACTATAATAAGACCACACACCAACTTTCAACCCATTTTGAGAACATTTTCCGGCCACTTATAAAATAATATTTCGGACGTGCCACTGGCGCGTGCGAGTGTGTCTAGACTCAGAATGGACAACGGAGAGAACAAGGAGACCGGGATGGATGCAAGTTTTGGAAACAAGATGATGCAATGCACATAATGACATGACAAGATGCAACACGCAAGCGAATGACAAGGCAACGACGGTGAACAACTGGGAGACACCTGGCACATCGGTCTCGGGGCGTCACAACACTCCACCACTACAAGAGGATCTCGTCCCGAGATCTAGGATGGCGCCGGAGGGAAAAGGAAGAGGAAGATAAGAGGTAAAACTAAGTTGCTTCTTTGACAAACGAGTGAAACCAAAGAACCTTGAGATGTTGAACAAATTGAAAGAAAGAATGCAACAGAGATGCACGAAGTTGCAAGCATTCCGTTAGAAAAGAGGAACAAGGAACATTACGAGAAACTTTGAGGTTAAAAGCCAAGATAGATATTGGAACCACTCCGGTTAAAACAAGATAGAGAAGGAATAAGAATGATATAATTTGGACAGCACTCCGATTGTAAATAGAAGGAATTGAACATGATCTTGGCAAAACAAGATGATGGGTCGAAGAGAGCAGCATCACAATGCCTCCGGAAGAAATGAGAGAAAGGAATGGAATGAACGGAGGAGAAAACAATATCTTCTACCTCGAATGAGCTTGAAAAGCATCTTTTGGAGAAGGGTCGAATGGAGTTGTTGGAAAACCAACAACGAAAACAAAAGGCTGCTTGTGGGCTTATGAAAACATCTCAAAACTTAAGGTGAAATTCTGCCACTAACGAAAACAAGATTGGATTGATAAGAACAAGGAGACGAGAAACTTATTTCACCAGAAGGATAAATGGAGAACTTGGGTCATTTATAAGCACCATAACTAGCAACAATCCTTAGGGAAGGCTTTAGGTGAAACATGACACAAGATAACTCCAACAAAGAGATTGGTGGATTTAAAATATCTCATTCTTGATAACATGTGAATCATGAAGCACGAGCTCAAATTTTCAAGAATGACATAACACCAGCTCAAAAGATAAGGGAGAAACAATTGGACTCCGAATTGCAAGATGAAGAATGCTTGAACTCCACTGGAAAGAATCTCGACGAACACTCCAAGAAGAAATTAAATCCTTGCCGAACCATCATGTAGAACCTCCATGAAGAACTCCGGTAATGAGGAATGATCAAACGAAAGGAAAGAGAAGTTGAAAACACAAGGCGAAACCTTGCAATGATTTAGATAGATCTTCGTGATGATGAGAGCTTGGAACTCTAGGCAAAGAAAAGATGAAACAATTGAAAACTGAGAATGTGATATGACGAACCATTCCGGAAAGAAGAAATTAGATCACTTGGATGAAACAATAATAAGAATTATGTTATGCGTATCCTTCACCAACTAAATTGATGACGAGCAAACTGATTTGGCATACTACTTAATCTCGTTGAAAAAGGATTATGCTAGATATAGCGCCAACTTGAGAAAGTCTTCAACGAATCACCGGTCGGGATTGGAAAGAATGAATGAATTGATAAGATAACGAAGGAAGAGACATCTTGAACGAACCACCGTAAGAATTGGAAATGAACAAAAAGTAAAGGGATGAATCACCGGTAAGAATTAGCAAATGAACGAAAATACATGAGAGAGTTTAGATACAAGAGAACGAAGAGATCAAGAACTAATTGGAGAATACTTGAGCAAAGCACCGGTCGGATTTGGAGAGTGATAGCTGAAAGCTGAGCATGAATAAATTCTGAGATGATGGACTCCGGAGAATCAAACTGAAAAGACTCCTGAATTGCTCCGGATGGGTGAAAAGAATTCTCCCAATCGGAAATAAATATGAGAGGATGGCATCAAGCTTGAACCATGAATCTTTGGAAGAACGGGTAAGAATTTAAGAGGAGCCCTTCTTTGGTCTTCAAAAACCGAGAATGACGACGAGAAACACCACCATGATAATTGATGAGATACTCCAGGATGAAAATTAGAAAGGTTGAACCAACGATGAAATAATATGAAGGATCTTGGAGAAGGCATTTGACTGATGATAACTCATTCTTATGTCAAACTTTTAGAAAAAAATTGCAGATGGCTTTGGGAAAATAAGAAGAGTCAGGTAGGATCTTGGAAAAAAACCCGTGGGTTAGGGCCCACTCAAGAGAAACACTGTTGAAATGATTTAAAGAGAGAGATTGCACCAGTTGATTTAAAAGGCTTGAATGAGATAACATCCTCGAAAGAGCTTGAACGGATGTAGAGTGGAAACACGAATCTTCGAGATATCTTGAGCACTCCGGAACAATAGAATAGCGAGCGTGGAATGATTATGAGGTGCACCGGCATGAGAAGGTATTTGAAATGAGGAAAATGATATGATCAACAAGGCTTGAATTGAAATCCACCGGAGAAGAAAAAGAACAAATAATGATGAACTTGAAGCTTCGTTAGTATCTTCCTGAGAATCGCCGGATAAGAACATTGACAGAAAAGAATGGAGAGGCTTCGCATCAATAAGATGGATACTTGGTTAAAAAATCTTAGTTCTTGAAGAAACAAGGGTGGGAGGGCGGGAAAAACAAAGACAACTTGCAGACGGATGAAACAAGCAACATTGAGAAGACTTGAGTTGATCTTGCGGATGTTGAAAAAGATCGGATCCACTTGAAGAGAAACACGCCGGTTGAAAAAGGATTGACATGAAAATCTCTATTATCATGAAGGATTAGTATTCACATAGAAATATGAGAACACCGCTTAGGAAAAGGTATGGAATCAACATTTGACTTCGAAGCAACTCAAATATCACAACTGAAAACAAAATAAGGATTGGCTTGCAGAATAAGCCGGAACAAATATATGATAGAGATTTCGTCCGAAGTTTTCGTGGTGGGGCCTACATGGGCTCGATCGTATAGCACCATCATGTACAAGGCAGTGCACATGACATACGAAGCGTCCCCAAGTCGGCATAGCCAAGGACTCTTTAAGACACAACGAGACCACTGTAAAACCAACCATGGATAGGCGGACCACTAGACGTCGAACCCCAATTTCATATCATACATCTGCCGGAAAGATATCCTATGAGCTACTTGAATTCCCACTTATAAACTCCCGAGATTTTCCGGTTATGCAATCAGGTGTTGGGGATACAGGGGAATCATAATATCTCACCCAAAGCTAGCAAATTCTACATCCAGCTGTATTCATCCTTCAACACATAACCAAGAAACCTTTGGAAATCGTCTACCTCAACCTTCGAAAAGCATCCGTTATATGAGTTATGGCAATACTCCCGAACTCCCGCCCCAGTACTGGATGGCGTCGAGGTTATCTCACCAACAACTACATAAAATAGATTTTCGATGTCGGCGAAACTAAACTCAGGTATTCCAGAACTGCAACGATAAAATTTTGACGACAACACCTCGGAGCTCAACTCCCCGGGACACTGCCACAACCCCTAAATGACAGGAGGCACCAAGAACAATGTTCTCGTCACAAAACCATCAGAACGATTCCAAGATACCCGCGTGATCCTAAATTTTTTTTTAGTGAAATTTGAGAAGAGAAGAGTCAAAACTCTACGTTGGGATGCCTCACCAGAGTGATGAAGGGACTGAGGAGTAAAAATAATTCCTAACTCTCCGATATATATAATCCTAAATGACTCAAAACATTTTTCTACACTCATCAACGCAGCTATTCGATCAAGCAGGGGGCTCCTAAGGTCGGCGAAGGCTCTGATTACCAACTTGTAACGCCCTCGATGCGGCTATATCTCCCACGTGTCGAAGCACGACTTAGAGGCATAACCGCATTGAAAGTAATGTCGCAAGTGAGGTAATCTTCACACAACCAATGTAATACATAAGGGAAAGAGATACATAGTTGCCTCACAACCGCCACTTCACACAATACATGAATAAAGAATGACAACATCCAAATACAATCAAGGTTCGACTACGGAACCAAAATAAAAGAAGACTACCCCAAATGCTACATAGATCCCCGATCGTCCCGACTGGGCTCCACTACTGATCAACTGGAACGAAACGGAACAACGGACAAGATCTTCAACGAGCTCCTCCTTGAGCTTGGTTGCGTCACCTGCTCGGTAACATCGGCACCTGCAAACTGGTTTTGGAAGTATCTGTGAGTCACGGGGACTCAGCAATCTCACACCCTCGCGATCAAGACTATTTAAGCTTATAGGACGGGTAAAAGGTATGATGTGGAGCTGCGGCAAGCGACTAGCATATATGGTGGCTAACATACGCAAATGAGAGCGAGAAGAGAAGGCAAAAGCACGTTCAAACAACTATGATCAAGAAGTGAACCTAGAACAACCTACGTCAAGCATTACACCAACATCGTGTTCACTTCCCGGACCCTGCCGAGAAGAGACCATCATGGTTACACACGCGGTTGATGTATTTTAATTAAGGTCAACTTCAGGTTTTCTACAACCGGACATTAACAAATTCCCATCTACCCATATCCGCGGGCACGGCTTTCAAAAGTTCAATCCCTGCAGGGGTGTCCCAACTTAGCCCATCACAAGCTCTCACAGTCAACGAAGGATATTCCTTCTAGCGGGAAGACCCGATCAGACTCGGAATCCCGGTTACAAGACATTTCGACAGGTAAAACAAGACCAGCAAAGCCACCCGATGCGCCGACAAATCCCGATAGGAGCTGCACATATCTCGTTCTCAGGGCACACCGGATAGGTCAGGCTACGAGTAAAACCAACCCTCGAGTTGCCCCGAGGTGGCCCCGCAGGCTGCCTGTTTCGAACCAACACTTAGAGGAGCACTAGCCCGGGGGGGTTAAAATAAAGATGACCCTCGGGCTCGCGAAAACCCAAGGGAAGGTTATATGTTGTTAGTGCAAATGGTAAAACCAAGGTTGGGCCTTGCTGGAGGAGTTTTATTCAAGGTGAACTGTCAAGGGGTTCCCATTATAACCCAGCCACGTAAGGAACGCAAAATCCGGGAACATAACACCGATATGACGGAAACTAGGGCGGCAAGAGTGGAACAAAACACCAGGCATAAGGCCAAGCCTTCCACCCTTTACCAAGTATATAGATGCATTAATTAAATAAGAGGTATTGTGATATCCCAACAAAATAACCATGTTCCAACATGGAACAAACTCCAATCTTCACCTGCAACTAACAACGCTATAAGAGGGGCCGAGCAAAGCGGTAACATAACCAAACAACGGTTTGCTAGGACAAGGTGGGTTAGAGGCTTGGTTCAACAATATGGGAGGCATGATAAGCAAGTGGTAGGTATCGCAGCATAGGCATAGCAAAAGAGCAAGCAACTAGCAAGCAAAGATAGAAGTGATTTCAAGGGTATGGTCATCTTGCCTGAGATCCCGCAATGAAGAAGAACGAGTCCATGAAGAAGACAAACAAACGTAGTCAAACGGATCCTCACAAACGCGACGTTATCGGAACTAACCCGAAGAAGCAACACCAGAAAGAAGAACCCAACATAGTAAACAACCATCACATAAGCATGGCATGAAGCACAACCAAGTATGATGCATGTCCGGTTTAATGAAGCATGGCGTGGCAAAGTGCACAAGCAAAAACTACAAGTTAAGTGGAGCTTAATATGCAACGAGTTGCATATTGACGGAACACCACATTCAAGTTATTTAGTTCGATCTCGTTTATGTACCCAACAATATTAAATGTTGATTAACATGGCAAGAGGTGAAGCAAATGAAAACTACCTATCTAGGCAAGTTTAAATGAGGCCGGAACAACAAACAACAAGTCTGGAAACTTCTCATGTGCATATTTCAAGGTTTGGTACTGTTCTGCCCTAAACACAATTTTAGAGTTATTAAATATGCAAGAAAAGTCCACGATGTTAAACTAGGCATTTTCCACCCCATTTACATATGAAGTTTAATAGATTTGGAGCTACGGTTAATTAGTTATGAATTAAAGCATTTTAACATGGCATAGGAGCAAATTTAACCAAACAACATTTTAAACATGTCACACATTCATGAAAGTTGCAAATTATTAATGTACACGAAATTCTAAGCATTTTACATATATAATGTTTTTACAAAAGATGCACGGTTGGTGAGTTATTATATGCATGAAGACTAGGGACTTTTCTGTAAAATAGTAACTCCTGGAAAATTAGGAAATTAGCTGATAGTAAAAAAACAGAAGCAGGCCGAAACTGGAGCTACAGGAACTTTGGAGGCTCACCAGGCCTCATGGGCCGGTTGATGAAGGAGGCCCGACAAGGGGCGCAGCTGGGCCTTGGCTGGATCGAACAATGAGGTGGAGAGGCGCGGTCAACGGGCGAGCTGTTGCGCTCGGCTTGAACTTGAGCCGCGCAGGTCTTGGCGAGGACGCCGGTGGCGGCGAGCTTGCGGGCATGCAGAGGGAGGTCGAAGATGGTGGGCCAGCGCCGGATCTGGACGGACGCGAAGCAGGGCGGGGCAGTCCTGCTCATGCAGGGGCGAAGCAGAGGAGGCGAGCGATGCTCGATGCAGAGGAGGCGCAGGGGACTTGGTGACCGGTAGCGGGGCTTGCGGCGGCGCTTGATCCGGCCGGTGCTTGCCGTATCCGGCACGGAGGATGACGGGAATGGATTCCCGGTGGACTGAGGCAGGTCGGAGACGGTAACAGAGGAGGCGACCTCTTGTGATTGCCAAGAGAGGTGTGTTTGAAGTAGAGATGATGCAGCGGTCGCAGGGTTCAGAGAGGTCGCGAGGTTCAGGCACGGATGGACGCTGGCGACGCAGACGAGGCGAAGGCCTCTGGCGGGGAAGCTCCAGCGGTGGCGCAACAAGATTAGGGACGCGAGCGTCCCTGGCGTCGGGTCCCTCCTAGAGAAGGGAGAGGCGAGAGATATTAGAGAGGTTGAGAGGGAGAGAAGCAGGGGGAGTAAAAGAAGAGAAGGTAGGGCGTGGGGACCTGGTGGTTGCCAGCTGCTGCTACTCCGACGAGGAGGCTCGGGGAGGGTCGGAGACGCGCGGGAGCAAAGGTCTCCGGCACAAGAGGCGAGCGAGGCAAGGGGAGCTTGGTGCCAACGACTTCGGGAACGAAGCAGGGAAGGATGGGCTGTAGGTGGAGCTCGAGGGGAGCTGCTGGTTGGATCGATGGAGGGATTGGGTGGATCTGAAAACGAGGAAGGGGTTTTGGATCGGGGAGGATCCCGATGGTGATGGTGAGTGGGTGGCGGCGGCAGAGACGAGAGGGATTTGGTGGATGGGACAATGTCCCTAGATTTTAGGGTTGCCCACTATTTATATTTCAAAGGGATTTAGGGTAGAGGCCAATCAGACGGTCTCGAATAAAATAGGCTAGGCAGATCAAAAAATAAAACGGAGATGTTTTGTAGATGTTTGGGGATGATCCGGACCCAACGGTGACGACTGCCCGGGTCGGGTCTGGGGAAGCTTTCGGGCGCGCGCACGAGGAGTTCGATGCACTGATGCAAGGGGGGGCTCAGGAGGGGTTGGTTGTGACTGTGAAGAAGGGCTTGGACTCAGAGGAGAGAAGAGAAAACGGCCCGGCAATAGTTTTCAGAGACCGAAAACGTCCGACGTTTTGACCGGCTATAATGCCGCTATAGTTATCTGTTGGGGCATCAAACGGACTCCAAATGCGATGAAACTTGACAGGCGGTCTATCTACACTATAATAAGACCACACGCCAACTTTCGACCCATTCCGAGAACATTTTCCGGCCACTTATAAAATAATATTTCGGACGTGCCACGGGCACGTGCAAGTGTGTCTAGACTCAGAATGGACAACAGAGAGAACAAGGAGACCGGGACGGATGCAAGTTTTGGAAACAAGATGATGCAATGCACATAATGACATGACAAGATGCAACATGCAAGCGAATGACAAGGCAACGATGGCGAACAACTGGGAGACACCTGGCACATCGGTCTCGGGGCATCACAGAAGTGGGCGAGGGTTTTCTTTTTTCCTTTTGTATGTGTGGGTGAACACACACAGTTCGCAGAGGCGACAGAGATGAATCGTGTGCGATAGTAAATCACCGAGATTGAAGGGGAATCCAAATTTCCTTTGTCCTTTGTCCGTGAGTTTTTTTGTACAATGAACATAAACCCTGCAAATCACCATGTTCAAATTTGGCACTTTTCCGGCTTCATTTACAATATTTAGGGGATTATGTGCATTTTCTAGGCATTAATGCACATAATTCAAATTCAAACAAGCGGTGCATGAGAATGGTCTGGAAAACCATGATCATGCTATTTAGTAAATTCTCATGCCTTTTACAAGGAATGGTAAGATATTTCAATGAAATGTGTCGCGATAGTCAACCATAAACGCGTCGTTTACTAGGTTAACAACTATACAAAAATGAAATACATTCTTGTAAAACATGATGCCTGGCGTGGTGCCATTGTATGGCATCACCATGCCCTAGTAAAAATTTGAGAATGTTTGCCTTATGTTGTCATGCAAGCCATTCATAAATCGAACCATCACCGAGGAAATTTCATGGTTTCGAGGGGGAAATCAACAAGATTGAAGGGGCCGGGAATCCAAATTTCCTTCCTAGCTTGTCATTCAGTTTTTTCTACAATTAACATACCCCCTTGAATGCAAGGTGTTCAAATTTGGCATTTTTCCGGGCTCATTTACCATATTAAGGCATTATATGCATTTTCTAGGCATTAATCCACATAATTCAAATTCGAACAATCGGTGCATGAAAAGGAGCACAAGAACGGTCTGGAAAAACCATACTCGTGGTATTTAGTAAATTCTCAAGCCTTTTACAAGGAATGGACAAAGATTTCAAGGAAATGTGTGGCAATAGTCAACCACAAACACGTCATTTACTGGGTTATCAACTATAGAAAAATGAAATACGTGCTTGAAAAACATGACGCCTGGCATGGTGCCATGGTATGGCCTCACCGTGCCCTGGTAAAAAGCTGAGAAGGTTTGATTTATGTCGTCATGCACGCCCTTCATAAATTGAACCATTGATGTCGCTTGAAGCTACGTTGGTATTTCCCTAAAGATGAAGGGATTATGCAGCACAGCGGCGGTAGGTATTTCCCTCATATATGAAACCAAGGTTATCAAACCAGTAGGAGAACCAAGCAACACAACGTAAACAGCACCTACACACAAATAACAACTACTCGCAACCCGACGTGTAAAAGGGGTTGTCAATCCCTTTCGGGTAGCGGCGCCTCAAGATAGGCAAACGGACGTGAGATAAAATTGTAGTAGATTGATAGATCGAACGCCAAATAAAATAAATAAGAATAAAACACAACAAGGTACTTTTGTATTTTTGGTCTAATAGATCTAAAAATAAAAGCAAAGAAAAAGTAGATCGCAAAGGCAAATAATATGAGAAAGAGACCTGGGGGCGTAGGTTTCACTAGTGGCTTCTCTCGAGAAAAATAGCAAACGGTGGGTAAACAAATTACTGTTGGGCAATTGATAGAACTTCAAATAATCATGAAGATATCCAGGCAATGATCATTATATAGACATCATGTCCAAGATTAGTAGACCGACCCCTGCCTGCATCTACTAGTATAACTCCACACATCGACCGCTATCCAGCATGCATCTAGTGTATTAAGTTCATGGAGAAATGAAGTAATGCAATGAGAACGATGACATGATGTAGACAAGATCTATCTATGTAGAGATAGACCCCATCGTTTTATCCTTAGTAACAACGATACATACATGTTGATTCCCTTTCTGTCACTGGGATCAAGCACCGTAAGATGGAACCCACTACAAAGCACCTCTTCCCATTGCAAGATAAATAAATCAAGTTGGCCAAACAAAACCCAAATATCAGATAAGAAATACGAGGCTGTAAGCAATCATGCATATAAGAGAACAAATAAACTCAAATAACTTTCATGGATATAAAAAGATAGATCTGATCATAAACTCAAAGTTCATCCGATCCCAACAAACACACCGCAAAAAGAGTTACATCATATGGATCTCCAAGAGACCATTGTATTGAGAATCAAACAAGAGAGAGGAAGCCATCTAGCTACTAACTACGGACCTGAAGGTCTACAACGAACTACTCATGCATCATCAGAGAGGCACCAATGGAAGTGGTGAACCCCTCCGTGATGGTGTCTAGATTGGATCTGGTGGTTCTGGACTCTGAGGCGGCTGGAATTGATTTTTGTCGACTCCCCTAGGGTTTCTGGAATATTGGGGTATTTATAGAGCAAAGAGGCGGTCCGGGGGGCACCCGAGGTGGGCACAACCCACCAGGGCACGCCTGGGCCTTCAGGCGCGCCCTGGTGTGTTGTGCTCCCCTCGGAGCACCCCCCCGGGCACTGTCTTGGCCCATTCGGTGTCTTCTGGTCCAAAAAAATCTTCGTAAAGTTCCATTGCATTTGGACTCCATTTGGTATTGATTTCTTGTGATGTAAAAAACATGCAGAAAATAGCAACTGGCACTTGGCACTATGTCAATAGGTTAGTACCAAAAAATGATATAAAATGATTATAAAACAGCAACTGGCCTTGGCACTATGTAGAGAATTTCTTGAAAATTTTACTATCTCTAAAATTAATTTAAGTGAAGCAAGAGAAAATTTCTTGAAAATTTTACTAACTCTCTAATTAATTTAAGTGAAGCAAGAGAGAGTTTCTTGAAAATTTTACTAACTCTCAAATAAATCTAAGTTCCAAGTGCCAGTTGCTGTTTTATAATCATTTTATATCATTTTTTGGTACTAACCTATTGACATAGTGCCAAGTGCCAGTTGTTGTTTTTTCCATGTTTTTTACATCACACAAAATCAATACCAAATGGTGTCCAAATGCCATGAAACTTTACAGAGATTTTTTATGGACCAAAAGACACATAATGGGCCCTGGTTGCACCTAGGGGTGCTCCGAGGAGAGCACAACCCACCAAGGCACGCCAGGAGGCCCAAGCGCGCCCTGGTGGGTTGTGCCCACCTCGGGTGCCCCCCCAGACCACCTCTTTGCTCCATAAATACCCCAATATTCGCAAAAACCTAGGGGAGTCAACGAAATATTCATCCAGCCGCCGTAGAGTCTAGAACCACCAGATCCAATCTAGACACCATCTCAGATGGGGTTCACCACCTCCATTGGTGCCTCTCCGTTGATACGTGAGTAGCTCTTTGTAGACCTTCGAGTTCGTAGTTAGTAGCTAGATGGCTTCATCTCTCTCTCTTGATTCTCAATACAATGGTCTCTTGGAGATCCATACGATGTAACTCTTTTTGCGGTGTGTTTCTTTGATCTCTTTTCTGCATGATCTCTTTGAAAGTGCGTTATATCGACTAGAGGGAGGGTGAATAAGCGATTTTTATGAATTCTTGACTGAGGAATTTGCAGGTGAGGAAATTCCTTAGCGAAGAACTACTAGCAGCGGAATAAGTACTCAAAAGTAAACATAACAGAGCACAAGCATAGTCATCATGATGAAATGAAGACAAGCACAGACTACAGAATGCGTAAACACAGGATGACACATGATGAAGACAAACAGACTGAAGAAATTGAACTGGGAAATTGGAGAAAGTCTTCAGTCAAAATCTTCAAACACAGATATGAACAAGCACTCAACACAATTATGAGGAAATGAAAGAGTTGAGGAAATAGAACCAGTAAGCTTGGTGAAGACAATGATTTGGTAGACCAGTTCCAACTGTTGTCTCAGTTGTACGTCTGGTTGGATTGGCTAGGTATTTAAACCTGAGGACACCCAGTCCCGGACACACAGTCCTCACCGTATTCTCCTTGAGCTAAGGTCACACAGACCTCACCCAATCACTCGTGGTAAGTCTTCAGGTGACTTCCGAACCTTCACAAACTTGGTCACTTGGCAATCCACAATTCCTCTTGGATGCTCTAGACCTTGATGCCTAACCGTCTAGAAGAAGCACAATTTTCAAAGGTAACAAGCGTCGGATCCACACAGGATCAATCTCTTCAGTGATGCTCAATCACTTCGGGTTTGTAGGTGTTTGGGTTTGGGTTTTCCTCACTTGATGATTTTTGCTCAAAGTCCTCGGAGGATGGGATGCTCTCAAATGACAAGTGTCAGTTTCTCTCGAAGCAGCCAACCAACTAGTGGTTGTAGGGGGCGACTATTTATAGCCTAAGGAGCAGCCCGACATGATAAGACATAAATGCCCTTCAATGATATGACCGTTAGGTGGGTAGATATTTTGGGGCAGCTGGCGCATAGCACAACAACGGTCAGAAATTTGAGTATCAAATTCCTCAGGGCTATCATGTTCCTCACTGTGTAGGCAATCCGCACTGGCGAATTCCTAACTCCTCAGTCAGAACAAATTCCTCAGAAAACAGAAGAACTTCGTCTCTGTCACTGAAGAATATGATTGAACTGTATGAGATTTCCAATGGCTTCACCCGAAGGGATTGGTAGGTGTAGGATTTTAAGTTGAGCATCACTTGGAAATTTTTCCTTAGTGTTTCATCGACCCCCTTTAACAGTACGGTGTTTCCTAAGACTCAAGAAAGAGAAAATGAAACTACAAAAACAAAAGTCTTCACGCTTCATGTTCTTCGAATGAATGCCAAGTCTTCAGGATTGCACCAATTTCTTCACTTTCAAAGTCTTCAGAAAGTCTTCAGAAATCCAAAGTCTTTAGTCGAAGAACTTCATTTTTAGGGGTCGACTTTCTCTGTAAATATCAAACTCCCCATAGACTTATAGACCTGTGTACACTCAAAAACACATTAGTCCCTTAACCTATAAGTCTTCATACACCAAAATCACTAAGGGGCACTAGATGCACTTACAATCTCCCCCTTTTTGGTGATTGATGACAATATAGGTTAAGTTTTCAACGGGGATAAACATATGAAGTGTAAATACTGATATTGAGGAATTTGATTGCAAGATATATAAGAACTCCCCCTGAATGTGTGCATGGTGGGGAATTTGCTTTTGAAGCATTGCACACTTGAAGAGTGGAATCATGGAGATCTCTCCCTATATCTTGTAATTCATACACGCATTTGACATATCATAATGAAGAATTTGGAATGCATGATGAAATATGGTGACTGATGTAATTCAGCATGCGTGCATTAACATATATGAAGAATAAGCATGCAGAAAAAGCATCAAGAGTATCAGAGCACCATCGGGTTTAAGTTTACAACTCGATCCAATAAAGTTTCAGAAGAACGAGAGTTGTAACTTAGCAGAAAAACACCCATAAAGACAGACCCGCTTGAAGACTAACTCAAAATTATCCCCCTTTGTCATCAAATGACCAAAAGGATCGAAAATGAGGACTAACGCCCCTGAAGAATATCACGTTGATGAAGGAGCGCCAGCGTTGTTGGGGTCGTTTGTTGTGGAAGGGCCTGCTACAGTGTCGTCCAAGTCTTCATGCTCATCGGTGTCGCGCGATGAAGAATAGGAGCTGGCCACCAAGGAAGGAACCTTGACCTTCTTGAATTTCTTCGGAGGAGGTGCAGACCAGTCAAAATCTTCCTTGAGACCCATGTTCTTGAGATCTTCTTCACCCCAGGTGCGACCGAAAACTTCATGGAGGTAGTAATGGTTTTTCTTCACTGCATTGTGTGTAGTAGTCCTGTTGTGAAGAAATGAACCAAACTGATGCTTAACCCATTTATGGTTTCGATCCACCTTCTGGTGAAGACTAAGCAGAAGCTCACGGTCAGTCATCACACGAGGAGCAGTGGCTTGAGGAGTAGACTTGGGTGCATTGGCAGAGTCATGGGTGGCAGAGTCATCATTGGTGGAATAAGATGCAGCTTTGCGAAACTGACCATCCAATGGACGAATGCCTTCATCTACAACAGCTGGTGCCTTGCCCTTTTCGTCAACTGAGGAATAGGTCCGCTTGAGGACTCAATCGGGGGCAAGTAGCTGAGGTGATTCTGAAAATCAGCTTTGTAGTTGAGGGAAGTCCTTGTCCTGAGGAATCTCATGATCCAGGGTGCATAAGGCTTCAGCTCAAACGGAGAAAGTGCTACATTAGCCAGACTCCTCATGAAGAAATCGTGATAATTGATAGGAATGCCATGAACGATATTGAATACCAGATTCTTCATGATGCCAACAATTTCCTCATCAGATGAGTCGTGGCCTTTGATGGGACTCATTGTCCTCGTCAGAATGCGGTAGACAGTTATGGGCACATATAGTAATTCCTTCACGAGCAATTTGGTTCGTGGGGCCTGACCTGGCTTCAAAGGCTTCATCAGAACTTGCATGTAGTGGTTTGTAAGCTCAGGTTCACTGTAGGTGCAACGAGCAGCTTCAAGGGGAGGACTGAGTGGTAAGGCACGAAGCAATTCAGTAGTTGGTGCTGTGTAGTGAGTGTTTTCAGACATCCAGTCCAGCACCCATGAATTCACATCTTCAGAATATCCTGTGATGTGCAGCATCGCATAAAATTGAAGAATGAGTTCTTCATTCCAATCACAAATGTCGGTGCAGAAATTTAACAGTCCAGCATCATGAAGAACACTGAGGACTGGCACGAAGCACGGCAGAGATTCCATATCCATGTGAGGAATGTGCTCATGGTAGAAGATTTTGTTTTTGTTGAACAGCACTGAGGAATAGAAATTAGCCTGGCTGGCAGTCTAGAAACGCCTCTTCCTAATGCGAGCAGAGTCATAGGGGTTGTAGTTTGTGAAGAATACTTGCTCGCCGAAGAACTCATCAGCCTTGAATTTTTGCTTCCTGGAGAATGGATCCTTTGGCTTGGGTAGAGGAGTGTCAGTGAGTTGCATCACAACCTCAGGAATCGCAATCTCAGGTTCTTCAGGCTGAGGAATTTCTGGTTCCTCTTCAATGGCAGTGTGCGTCTTCAGATGTTCAGCAGCAGCAGTTTCTTCAGCACTAGTGGCTGGATTTTCTTCACGTACAGATGAAGTGGGGTGAGTTTCTTCAGAGCCCATTTGAACAGTTTGGGCGGGGGACTGAGGTATTTGCTGTAAAGGTGTGAACATTGGAGAGTTGGGATGCTGACTTTCCCAGAATTCATCATTCATCACTGGTGTGGAGCAGCCAACATCCACATCTTCATCTTCCATTTCTTCAACGCCAGCCTCTTCAGCAGTGAACTGAGGCATATGAGAGGAAATAACTGGTGTTGAAGGGATTTGATCCGCTTCAATTTCTTCATCCATCTTCTCTGACGAAGCAGCAGAAGGATTTTCTTCATCAAATCCACTAGGGATCACATATTCTTCATCAAAAGGAACAAGGTCCTTTGATGGCATGCTAGAGATCGGAACAACATCAATGGGATTTTCAAACGAACTTGTCATAGACTTCATTTTCTTCGAAGCTGAAGAATCTGAAGTAGCTGATGCTTTCCTTTTCTTCACAGCTGCACGCTCTGCAGCCTTGGTCTTCTTCACATCTGATGCAGATGGAAGGATCGGAGTTGGTGTAGGCGCAGGAGGAGCAGAGGAATCTGGTTGATTTTCTTTAGGCACAACTGATGTAGTTGCCCTGACTTCTTCATTTTCTTCAGGCGCACCACTTGTGGATGCCCTGGCAATTTCTTCAGCAGCTGCAATGCAGTCATCAGCCCTGGAACTCACATTTTCTTCAGTAGTCTGAAAGTCATCAGCGGTGCTGGCATGTTCTTCAGTTGGCTGAGCAGATGCTTCAGCCTGAGGAATTTCCTGTTGCGTTGGGGCTGCAACATTTGAGGTGAATTTATCAGCAAGTCTCACAAAGCGAACCAGGGCTCCAAGCCAATTAGCGCGGTATGCGTCAAATTCATCACTGAGTTTCTTGATCTCAGTTTGAACAGTGACAAGTTCTTCAGTTGTCATAGAGATAGCGTTTTTCTTCGGATAGCGCTCCTTCTTGTACTGCACTTTCTTGATCTGCATGGCCTTCTCATATTTCCATTTTTCTTCTTGTATGAAGTGGGTCAGCATGTGACTTTGGCCAGGAGTCAGCTTGAAGTCAGGCATGGGAGTGTTGGGGTCCTTGTGCCAAACATCAATGTATTCGAGGATCAACTTTGGATCCAAAAGCAGTGGCACATTTGTGCCTTTGGCTCTAGCGGCCCTGACTTGCCTATCTCTGATGATTTTAGCAAGTTCTTCACCATCAGCTTCATCTTCTTCAGACAGCACTTGGAAGGCAACCTGCTTCTTCTGAGGACTGGGGCGAGGACCTCTTCCAGCAGTGGCCTTTGTCTTCAGCAGAGAGGGTCCCGTTGAAGAATTGGGTGCAGCTGAGGAACTAGCTGAAGCTCCTGAGGTAATTGAGACGCCTGTGGTCCTTTGGCACATGGCAAGATGCACAGGTGGAGAGGACTTTGTCGGAGCAGCTGAGGACTTTGGAGGAGCTGCTGAGGACTTTTGAGGATCTGAGGATTTGTGAGGACCAGGAGCAGCATGAGGAATTGGCCTTGAGGGCTTTGAAGATTCTGGTCGTGAGGGCATTGCTGAGGAACTTGGCCTTGAGGGCACTGAAGGCGAAGCACTTGGCTTGTGCGCAGGCTTCTTTGACATGGCCTTCTAAGGCTTGAAAGAGGCCTCAACGGCAGCAGCAGCAGAGTCTTCGTTGAATTTCCTCACAGCTTCTTTGGCTTGTCTAGCCAACTTGGCCTGGCGCTTGGCCCATTCATCAGGATAATCCTCACCACGCTTGAGGTTGGTGGGATCAGCTATTTGGCAAGGTGCCAATGGAGGTCTTGGGCATGGAGGATTGAGTGTGAATTTCTTCATGTATTTGGGAGTGACATATATGTACTCCCTCCACTCTCTAGCCCATCTCCTCTCTATCCTCTGTATGCGCACCTTGTGCTGATTTTTGTCCTCTTTTCCAAACTTGGCCTCATCAGGAGTGCAGTAATCTTTGTATATGTCATCAGGGATTTCAAACGCTGTGTTGACCTCAGGCCTCTTTCCTCCTTTCTGTGGCTTCTTACCATCAGCCATTTTCTTCAGTTGAGGAATTTGAACAATTGAATTCTATGAGGAAGTATGCAACTTTTCTTCAAGGAACGCTGCAAATGAGTTAAGTTGATGAGAACCTAGTGATTCAGCAGCGGACATGAGTACCTGTGAACAGAGTATAGTTGCGAGGAATTTGGAGAGGTCATATGCATTCTCGAAGGTTTTGTAAAAAAAGAACAAGTTTGAGGAATTTGACCAGATGAGTCTTGAAGAATTTCACTAAGCGTTCTTTGTCTTAGGTTCTAGAGATGTGTAGATAAAAAATCCACACATTTGAGGAATCTTGAAGAAAAACATAGCTTAGAGAAACGAATCAAGAACAGATGATATGTGAGGTGTTTTAGTGTGTGAAGATATGAAGAAAAACACCTTTGAGGATTTTATAGAAATCATTTGAATCAACGAGGGTAGTAAAAGTAACTTTTAATTACCTTGGACGAAGAACACGACGAACTGGAGTGTGGAGATGTGAAGTTCGTCAGTGCGGATCTTCCACGCCCTAACATGGTGGAGGAAGACAGCTACGGCAGCGGCGGAGTGATGATTTCCAAGGCCGGCGCGAGTACGGCGGCGACGAGGTCGAGGCAGTGAAGCTCTTCCTCACCGACGACGATGAAGTAGCGGCGGCGCTAGGGTTTGAGAAGCTCGAGCTGGAGAAGGAGGTCGAGCAGAGTAAAGGAAGTGAGGAAGGGAAGGGGAGTATTTATAGCCACGGTGAAAACCCGTTCGCCCGAAGAATTTGGACGAACGTGCCTGCTACCTCTTTTAGCACTGCGTTGGTTTTCCCCGAAGAGGAAGGGATGATGCAGCAAAGTAGCATAAGTATTTCCCGCAGTTTTTGAGAACCAAGGTATCAATCCAGTAGGAGGGTACACGCAAGTCCCTCGCACCTGCACAAAACAAATAAATCCTCGCAACCAACGCAAATAGGGGTTGTCAATCCCTATAGGGCCACTTACGAGAATGAGATCTGATAGATATGATAAGATAATATTTTTGGTATTTTTATGATAAAGATGCAAAGTAAAATAAAAGCAAAGTAAATAACTAAGTAGTAGAAGATTGATATGATAGAGATAGACCCGGGGGCCATAGGTTTCACTAGTGGCTTCTCTCGAGAGCATAAGTATTCTATGGTGGGTGAACAAATTACTATTGAGCAATTGACATAACTGAGCATATTATGAGAATATCTAGGTATGATCATGTATATAGGAATCATGTCCGAGACAAGTAGACCGACTCCTGCCTGCATCTACTACTATTACTCCACTCATCGACCGCTATCCAGCATGCATCTACAGTATTAAGTAAAAACAGAGTAACGCCTTAAGCAAGATGACATGATGTAGAGGGATAGACTCATGCAATATGAGGAAAACCCCATCTTGTTATCCTCGATGGCAACAATACAATACGTGCCTTGCTGCCCCTACTGTCACGGGGAAAGGACACCGCAAGATTGAACCCAAAGCTAAGCACTTCTCCCAGTGCAAGAAAGATCAATCTAGTAGGCCAAACCAAACTGATAATTCGAAGAGACTTGCAAAGATAACTAATCATACATAAAAGAATTCAGAGAAGATTCAAATATTATTCACAGATAGACTTGATCATAAACCCACAATTCATCGTTCTCAACAAACACACCGCAAAAAGAAGATTGCATCGAATAGATCTCCACAAGAGAGGGGGAGAACATTGTATTGAGATCCAAAAAAGAGAGAAGAAGCCATCTAGCTACTAACTATGGACCCGTAGGTCTGAAGTAAACTACTCACACTTCATCGGAGAGGCTATGGTGTTGATGTAGAAGCCCTCCATGATCGATGCCCCCTCCGGCGGAGCTCCGAAACAGGCCCCAAGATGGGATCTCGTGGATACAGAAAGTTACGGCGGTGGAATTAGGGTTTTGGCTCCGTATCTGATCGTTTGGGGGTACGTGGGTATATATAGGAGGAAGAGGTACGTCGGTGGAGCAACAGGGGGCTCACAAGGGTGGAGGGCGCGCCTTGGGGGGAGGGCAGGCGCGCCCCCCTACCTCGTGGCCTCTTGTTGATTGGCTTGACGTAGGGTCCAACTCTCCTGAGTTGTATTCGGTGAGAAAATCACGTTCCCGAAGGTTTCATTCCGTTTGGACTCCGTTTGATATTCCTTTTCTTCGAAACCCTAAAACAGGCAAAAAATAGCAATTCTGGGCTGGGCCTCCGGTTAATAGGTTAGTCCCAAAAATAATATAAAAGTGGATAATAAAGCCCAATAAAGTCCAAAACAGTAGATAATATAGCATGGAGCAATCAAAAATTATAGATACGCTGGAGACATATCAAGCATCCCCAAGCTTAATTCCTGCTCGTCCTCGAGTAGGTAAATGATAAAAACAGAATTTTTGATGCGGAGTGCTACTTGCCATAATTTTAATGTAATTCTTCTTAATTGTGGTATGAATATTTAGATCCGAAAGATTCAAGACAAAAGTTCATATTGAAATAGAAATAATAATACTTCAAGCATACAAACAAAGCAATTATGTCTTCTCAAAATAACATGGCTAAATAAAGTTATCCCTACAAAATCATATAGTCTGGCTATGCTCTAACTTCACCACACAAAATATTTAAATCATGCACAACCCCGATGACAAGCCAAGCAATTGTTTCATACTTTTGACATTCTCAAAACTTTTTCAATCTTCACGCAATACATGAGCGTGAGCCATGGACATAGCACTATAGGTGGAATAGAGTGGTGGTTGTGGAGAAGACAAAAAGGAGAAGATAGTCTCACATCAACTAGGCGTATCAACGGGCTATGGAGATGCCCATCAATAGATATCAATGTGAGTGAGTAGGGATTGCCATGCAACGGATGCACTAGAGCTATAAGTATATGAAAGCTCAAAAAGAAACTAATTGGGTGTGCATCCAATTTGCTTGCTCATGAAGACCTAGGGCAATTTGAGGAAGCCCATCATTGGAATATACAAGCCAAGTTCTATAATGAAAAATTCCCACTAGTATATGAAAGTGATAACATGAGAGACTCTCTACTATGAAGATCATGGTGCTACTTAGAAGCACAAGTGTGGTAAAAGGATAGTAACATTGTCCCTTCTCTCTTTTTCTCTCATTTTTTTTATTTGGGACTTTTCTCTTCTTTTCTTAAGGCCTCTTTTATTTATTTTTTGTCCGGAGTCTCATCCCGACTTGTGGGGGAATCATAGTCTCCATCATCCTTTCCTCACTTGGGACAATGCTCTAATAATGATGATAATCACACTTTTATTTTTCTTACAACTCAATAATTCCAACTCAATACTTAGAACAAAATATGACTCTATATGAATGCCTCCGGCGGTGTACCGGGATATGCAATGATGCATGAGTGACAAGTATGAAAGAATTATGAACGGTGGCTTTGCCACAAATACTATGTCAACTACATGATCATGCCAAGCAATATGACAATGATGGAGTGTGTCATAAACGGAACGGTGGAAAGTTGCATGGCAATATATCTCGGAATGGCTATGGAAATGCCATAATAGGTAGGTATGGTAGCTGTTTTGAGGAAGGTATATGGTGGGTGTATGATACCGGCGAGAGCTGCGCGGTATTAGAGAGGCTAGCAAAGGTGGAAGGGTGAGAGTGCGTATAATCCATGTACTCAACATTAGTCATAAAGAACTCATATACTTATTGCAAAAATCTACAAGTTATCGAAGCGAAGTATTACGCGCATGCTCCTAGGGGGATAGATTGGTAGGAAAAGACCATCCCTCGTCCCCGACCGCCACTCATAAGGAAGACAATCAATAAATAAATCATGCTCCGACTTCATCACATAACGGTTCACCATACGTGCATGCTACGGGAATCACAAGCTTCAACACAAGTATTTCTCAAATTCACAACTACTCAACTAGCATGACTTTAATATCACCATCTCCATATCTCAAAACAAGTATCAAGTATCAAACTTATCATAGTATTCAACACACTCATAAGAGAATTTTTATTATTAATCTTGCATACCAAGCATATCAGGATTTTAAGCAAATTACCATGCTATTTAAGACTCTCAAAATAATCTAAGTTAAGCATGAGAGATCAATAGTTTCTATAAAACAAATCCACCACCATTCTCTAAAAGATATAAGTGAAGCACTAGAGCAAAATTATATAACTCAAAAGATATAAGCGAAGCACATAGAGTATTCTAACAAATTCCAAATCATGTATGGCTCTCTCAAAAGGTGTGTAAAGCAAGGATGATTGTGGTAAACTAATAAGAAAAGACTCAAATCATACAAGACGCTCCATGCAAAACACATATCATGTGGTAAATAAAAATATAGCTCCAAGTAAAGTTACTGATAGAAGTAGACGAAAGAGGGGATGCCTTCCGGGGCATCCCCAAGCTTTGGCTTTTAGGTGTCCTTAGATTATCTTGGGGGGGCACCCCCAAGATTAGTCTCTTGCCACTCCTTCTTCCATAATCCATCAAATCTTTACCCAAAACTTGAAAACTTCACAACACAAAACTTAAAGTAGAAAACTCGTGAGCTCCGTTAGCGAAAGAAAACAAAATACCCCTTCAAGGTACTGTAATGAACTCATTCTTTATTTATATGGGTGTTGTACCTACTGTATTCCAACTTCTCTATGGTTCATAAACTATTTTACTAGCCATAGATTCATCAAAATAAGCAAACAACACACGCAAAACAGAATCTGTCAAAAACTGAACAGTCTGTATTAATCTATAGCTAGCGCAAGATCTGGAACCCCAAAAATTCTAAAATAAATTGCTGAACCTGAGTAATTTATCTGTTAATCATCTGCAAAAATAATTAACTAAATAACACTTTCCAAATAAAAATGGCAGCAGTTCTCGGGAGCGCTAAAGTATCTGTTTTTTTACAGCAAGTTCAACAAGACTTTCCCCAAGTCTGCCCAACGGTTCTACTTGGCACAAACACTAATTAAACACAAAAAACACAACCAAAACACAGTCTAAACAATTTATTTATTACTAAGTAGGAGCAAAAAGCAAGGAATAAAAATAAAATTGGGTTGCCTCCCAACAAGCGCTATCGTTTAACGCCCCTAGCTAGGCATAACAAGCAAGAATAGATCTAGGTATTGCCATATTTGGTAGGCAATCCATAAGTGGCTATCATAATAGATTCATAAGGTAATTTAATTTTATTTCTAGGAAAGTTTTCCATGCCTTTCCTTAACGGAAATTGGAATCTAATATTTCCTTCCTTCATATCAATAATTGCACCAATCGTTCTAAGGAAAGGTCTACCAAGAATAATAGGACATGAAGGATTGCAATCTATGTCAAGAAAAATAAAATCTACGGGCACATAATTCCTATTTGCAACAATAAGAACATCATTAATTCTTCCCATAGGTTTCTTAATAGTGGAATCCGCAAGGTGCAAGTTTAGAGAGTAATCATCAAAATCACGGAAACCTAACAAATCACACAAAGTCTTTGGAATCGTGGAAACACTAGCACCCAAATCACATAAAGCATAGCATTAATTATATTTAATTTTAATTTTAATAGTTGGTTCCCACTCATCATAAAGTTTTCTAGGGATAGAAACTTCTAATTCAAGTTTTTCTTCATAAGATTGCATCAAGGCATCAACGATATGTTTAGTAAACGCTTTATTTTGACTATAAGCATGAGGACAATTTAGCACGGATTGCAACAAGGAAATACAATCAATCAAAGAGCAATTCTCATTGTTAAATTCCTTGAAATCCATAATAGTGGGTTTAGCAACATCTAGGGTTTTAATTGCTTCAATCCCACTTTTATCAAATTTAGCATCAAGATCAAAAGATTCAGAATTCTTGGAACGCCTTCTAGGTAAAGGTGGATCATATTCAGTCCCATCATTATCAAGATTCATATTGCAAAACAAATATTTAATAGGGGACACATCAATAACTTTTAGATCTTCATCATTATTTTTATAGGAACTAGAAGAACACGCTTTTATAAAGGCATCTTTCTTAGCACGCATCCTAGCGATTCTTTCTTTGCACTCGTCAATGGAAATTCTCATGGCTTTGAGAGACTCATTGATATCATGCTTAGGAGGAGTAGATCTAAGTTTCAAAGAATCAACATCAAGAGCAATTCTATCAACGTTCCTAGCCAAATCATCAATCTTAAGAATTTTTTCTTCAATCATAGCATTAAAATTCTTTTGTGAAGTAATAAATTCTTTAATATTAGAATCAAAATCAGAGGGCATCTTATTATAATTTTCATAAGAATTGATGTAGGAATTACCATAATTATTAGAGGGATTACTAGGATAAGGCCTAGGATTAAAATTTCCTCTATACGCATTATTACCAAAATTGTTCCTACCAACAAAATTCACATCCATAGATTCATTATTATTCTCAATCAAAGTAGACAAGGGCATATCATTAGGATCAGAAGAAACACTCTTATTAGCAAATAATTTCATAAGTTCATCCATCTTTCCACTCAAAACATTAATTTCTTCTATCGCATGCACCTTTTTATTAGTAGATCTTTCAGTATGCCATTGAGAATAATTAACCATAATATTATCTAGGAGTTTAGTAGCTTCTCCTAAAGTGATTTCCATAAAAGTGCCTCCCGCGGCCGAATCTAAAAGATTTCTAGAAGCAAAATTCAATCCGGCATAAAAATTTTGTATAATCATCCACAAGTTTAAACCATGAGTAGGGCAATTATGTATCATTAATTTCATTCTCTCCCAAGCTTGCGCAACATGTTCATGATCAAGTTGCTTAAAGTTCATAATATCGTTTCTAAGAGAGATGATCTTAGCGGGAGGAAAATACTTAGAGATAAAAGCATCTTTGCACTTGTTCCATGAATCAATACTATTTTTAGGCAAAGACGAAAACCAAGCTTTAGCACGATCTCTAAGCAAAAAAGGAAATAGCTTCAATTTAACAATATCATTATCCACATCTTTCTTCTTTTGCATGTCACACAAATCAACGAAGCTATTAAGATGTTTAGTGGCATCTTCACTAAGAAGGCCGGAGAGCGTATCTTTCATGACAAGATTCAGCAAAGCAGTATTAATTTCATAAGATTCAGCATCGGTAAGGGGAGCAATCGGAGTGCTAATAAAATCATTGTTGTTGGTATTGGTGAAGTCACACAATTTAGTATTATCTTGAGCCATCGTGACAAGCAAGCAAACTAACACACAAGCAAGCAAAAAGCAAGCGGACAAAAAGGGCAAATAAGAAAGAGAGGGAGGATAGAGAGAGAGGGGGAATAAAATGGCAAGGGTGAATTGGCGGGAGAGGAAAACGAGAGGCAAATGGCAAATAATGTAATGCGGGAGATAAGGGTATGTGATGGGCACTTGGTATGTTGACTTTTGCGTAGACCTCCCCGGCAACGGCGATAGAAATCCTTCTTGCTACCTCTTTTAGCACTGCATTGGTTTTCCCCGAAGAGGAAGGGATGATGCAACAAAGTAGCGTAAGTATTTCCCTCAGTTTTTGAGAACCAAGGTATCAATCCAGTAGGAGGCTACACGCAAGTCCCTCGCACCTGCACAAAACAAATAAATCCTCGCAACCAACGCAAATAGGGGTTGTCAATCCCTATAGGGCCACTTACGAGAGTGGGATCTGATAGATATGATAAGATAATATTTTTGGTATTTTTATGATAAAGATGCAAAGTAAAATAAAAGCAAAGTAAATAGCAAAGTAAATAACTAAGTAGTAGGAGATTGATATGATAGAGATAGACCCGGGGGCCATAGGTTTCACTAGTGGCTTCTCTTGAGAGCATAAGTATTCTACGGTGGGTGAACAAATTACTGTTGAGCAATTGACAGAATTGAGCATAGTTATGAGAATATCTAAGTATGATCATGTATATAGGCATCACGTCCGAGACAAGTAGACTGACTCCTGCCTGCATCTACTACTATTACTCCACTCATCGACCGCTATCCAGCATGCGTCTAGAGTATTAAGTAAAAATAGAGTAACGCCTTCAGCAAGATGACATGATGTAGAGGGATAGACTCATGCAATATGAAGAAAACCCCATCTTGTTATCCTCGATGGCACCAATACAATATGTGCCTTGCTGCCCTTACTGTCACCGGGAAAGGACACCGCAAGATTGAACCCGAAGCTAAGCACTTCTCCCATTGCAAGAAAGATCAATCTAGTAGGCCAAACCAAACTGATAATTCGAAGAGACTTGCAAAGATAACCAATCATACATAAAAGAATTCAGAGAAGATTCAAATATTATTCATAGATAGACTTGATCATAAACCCACAATTCATCGATCTCGACAAACACACCGCAAAAAGAAGATTACATCAAATAGATCTCCATAAGAGAGGGGGGAACATTGTATTGAGATCTAAAAAGAGAGAAGAAGCCATCTAGCTACTAACTATGGACCCGTAGGTCTGAAGTAAGCTACTCACACTTCATCGGAGAGGCTATGGTGTTGTAGAAGCCCTCCGTGATCGATGCCCCCTCCGGCGGAGCTCTAGAACAGGCCCCAAGATGGGATCTCGTGGATACAGAAAGTTACGGCGGTGGAATTAGGGATTTGGCTCCATATCTGATTGTTTGGGGGTACATGGGTATATATAGGAGGAAGAAGTACGTCGGTGGAGCAACAGGGGGCCCATGAGGGTGGAGGGCGCGCCTGGGGGGGCAGGTGCGCCCCCCTACCTCGTGGCCTCCTGTTGATTGGCTTGACGTAGGGTCCAAGTCTCCTGAGTTGTATTCGGTGAGAAAATCACGTTCCCGAAGGTTTCATTCTGTTTGGACTCCGTTTGATATTCCTTTTCTTCGAAACCCTAAAACAGGCAAAAAACAGCAATTCTGGGCTGGGCCTCCGGTTAATAGGTTAGTCCCAAAAATAATATAAAAGTGGATAATAAAGCCCAATAATGTCCAAAACGGTAGATAATATAGCATGGAGCAATCAAAAATTATAGATACGTTGGAGATGTATCAGTGCCCTGACCCTTCTCATTCGCATGACATGTGTCACCCACGTACTGAGAAGTGGAGATCGTGTTAGATCGTGGGTGAATAGATAAGTATATCGTGGGATGCGGAATGGTTTGAGCGGCAAAGCCGAAAATTTGGATAAGATAAGTTCTATCGTTCCGTTCGCAAATTCTTCAGTTGACAAGGACACAATGAAGATTTTGAACGAGTTTCAAATAGAACGCACATGAAGAATTTGTGAATAGATTAGGTTGAGTTTAGCATAGAGGGGGAAGGGTCCGATCACATTCACTTAGCAGAAAAACCAACTTGAAGAATTAGCAATGAGTGAATGTTGTAGAGGACATAAACTCATATATATATATATATATATATATATAGCCAATGGAGAAAAACAACGGAAACAGTGAAGACAATGCAAAGTTGAAGAATTTGAACAACTGAGGAATTTCAACTTTTGGTGGTGACGTGACCCACCGTATAAGAATGATGATTTCAGACACTGCGTACAATTGTCGTAGGGTTCTGAGAATCAAATTCTTCATTAATTTCTTCACACTTAGAGTGTTATTCTTCATTGATTGAAGAAAAACGTTTCTTCATGTGTTGCACATCTAAGTCGTCATTGCATAAGTGTTAGGATGAGTGTCCTTTTCAGAGAACATTTGAAGATTCTAGGATATTTAGCTCACACCGCAACTTGCTAAATCTCTTCTCATCCAAGGGCTTTGTGAAGATATCGGCTAGCTGTTCTTCAGTCTTCACATGCTCAATAGAAATGTCGCCCTTCAACACATGATCACGAAGAAAATGATGACGAATCTGAATGTGCTTTGTCTTCGAGTGCTGAACTGGGTTGTGAGCAATCTTGATGGCACTCTCATTGTCACAAAAGAGAGGCACATTCTTCGTGTTGACGTTGTAGTCCTTGAGAGTTTGCTTCATCCATAGCAATTGAGCACAGCAAGAGCCAGCGGCAATATACTCAGCTTCAGCAGTAGATAGTGATACGCAGTTCTGCTTCTTCGAGGACCAACAGACCAAAGATCGTCCAAGGAAATGACATGTACCAGATGTTGACTTGCGGTCCACATGATCACCAGCATAGTCAGAGTTAGAATATCCAATGAGATCAAAAGCCGAGCCCTTGGGGTACCATAATCCAAGTGTTGGTGTGTGAGCTAGATATCGAAGAATATGCTTCACAGCCTTATGGTGTGATTCCTTCGGTGTAGCTTGAAATCGGGCACACATGCAAACACCAAGCATTATATCTGGCCTAGATGCACATAAGTACAATAAAGAACCAATCATGGAACGTTATACCTTATGATCGAAGTCAATACCATTTTCATCAGTGCATAGATGGCCATTTGTGGGCATAGGAATTTTGACGCCTTTGCAATCTTGCATGCCGAATTTCCTCAGTACATCCTTGAGGTATTTCTCCTGAGATATGAATATGCCATTGCGTTGTTGAAGAATTTGAAGACCTAATAAGAATTTCAACTCTCCCATCATAGACATTTGATATTCTTCACTCATCATATAGGCAAATTCATCACTATAACATTGGTCAGTACAGCCAAAGATAATATCATCAACATATATTTGGCACACAAACAATTCACCATCATAAGATTTAGTGAAAAGAGTAGGGTCGAGTGAACCGGGTTTGAAGCCTTTCTTCATGAGGAATTCCTTCAAAGTATCATACCACGCCCGAGGGGCCTGCTTGAGGCCATAGAGGGCCTTGTTGAGTCTGAAGACTTTCTCAGGATTCTTTGGATCTTCAAAACCTGGGGGTTGAGCAACATATACTTCTTCCTCAAGCTTACCATTGAGGAATGCACTTTTCACATCCATTTGATATAGAGTGATATCATGATGGTTAGCATAAGCAAGTAAATGCGAATAGCCTCAAGTCTAGCAACAGGTGCAAAAGTTTCATCAAAATCAATTCCTTCAACCTGTGTGTAGCCTTGAGCTACAAGCCGTGCCTTATTCCTCACCACAAGGCCATTTTCATCTTGCTTGTTGCGGTAGATCTATTTTGTGCCAATGATATTGTGCTTGCGAGGATCTAGACGTTTGACCAGTTCCCAGACGTTGTTGAGCTTGAACTGATGTAATTCTTCTTGCATGGCCTGAATCCACTCAGGCTCCAGAAATGCTTCATCTACCTTAGTGGGCTCTGTGATAGAGACAAAAGCATAGTGCCCACAAAAGTTAGATAAATTTGAAGCTTTTGAGCGTGTGAGAGGGCCTGTCGCTTTAATGTCATTGATGATCTTTTCAACTTGCACTTCTTTTGCAACGCGATGATGAGCTGGTTGTCGTCGAGGAATTTGATCAGCATTTTCTTCAGCACCATTTTCTTCAGTATTTTCCTCAGGTGCATTAGCTCGACATTCTTCATGTTCTGGAATGAATTCTTCAGCAGATTCTTCAGTGGGAATGACATCCTCAGTAGCCTTGAACTTGATAGTTTCCTCATGTGTTGGTTCATCTATCACAGTAGGTAGGTGCTCTCTTTGCGAGCCATTAGTTTCATCGAACTACACATCTACAGTTTCAACAACCTTGTGAAGAATGTTGTTGAAGACTCTGTAGGTGTGCGAGTCCTTTCCGTAACCAAGCATAAAACCTTCATGTGCTTTCGGTGCAAATTTTGAGTTGTGATGAGGATCTCTAATCCAACATTTAGCACCGAAGACTTTGAAATAACTTACATTTGGTTTCTTATCAGTGAGGAGTTCATAGGCAGTCTTCTTTAAGAATGTGTGAAGATATACTCTGTTGATGATGTAGCACGCAGTATGAATTGCCTCAATCCATAAACGATGAGGCGTTTTGTATTCATCAAGCATAGTGCGAGCCATGTCAGCAAGAGTCATGTTCTTGCGCTCCACGACACCATTCTGCTGAGGAGTATAAGGAGCAGATAACTCATGAGTAATACCAAGTTCATCAAGGTAGTCACCAAGACCAAAATTCTTGAACTCGGTTCCATTGTCACTTCTGATGTGCTTGATCTTCACACCAAAGTTGGTTGAAGTCCTCGAGGAAAATCGTTTGAAGACTTCCTGCACTTCATGTTTGTAAGTAACATTGTGTACCCATGTGTATCGAGAGTAATCATCAACAATAACAAAGCCATATTGAGATGCCTCATTTGAGACTGCAGAATAATGGTTAGGACCGAAAAGATCCATGTGAAGCAATTCAAATGGACGATTAGTGGTCATTCAGGGAGTCCTGGATTAGGGGGTGTCCGGATGGCCGGACTATACCTTCAGCCGGACTCCAGGACTATGAAGATACAAGATTGAAGACTCTGTCCCGTGTCCGGAAGGGACTTTCCTTGGCGTGGAAGGCAAGCTTGGCGATACAGATATTTAGATCTCCTACCATTGTAACCAACTCTATGTAACCCTAACCCTATCCGGTGTCTATATAAACCGGAGGGTTCTAGTCCGTAGGACAAAATACACATCAACAATCATACCATAGGCTAGCTTCTAGGGTTTAGCCTCCTCGATCTCGTGGTAGATCTACTCTTGTACTACCCATATCATCAATATTAATCAAGCAGGGCGTAGGGTTTTACCTCCATCGAGAGGGCCCAAACCTGGGTAAAACTTCGTGTCCCTTGCCTCCTGTTACCATCCAGCCTAGACGCATAGTTCGGGACCCCCTACCCGAGATCCATCGGTTTTGACACCGACATTGGTGCTTTCATTGAGAGTTCCTCTGTGTCGTCGCCATCAGGAAGGATGCCTCGCCCTGTCTTTAAAGGCAGCACCGTTGCTAAGGGAGCTTTGGCTGTCGGTCAAACCCTTCGGCTAGGTGGTTTTCTTATGACCGCCTGTTCGGCTTCTGCGCCGACGATGACCTCTCAAGCCATCAAAAACAATCTTCATGTCAGTTCGGAACTCGCTGAGCAGTTAGATCCAATGGAGCTTTCCTCCATAAACGAGCTCTTGGATCGCTTCGCCGCCCTGGGAGTCGCCACGGATTACGACCAGATTGGGCCTAAAATCGATCTGAGAGAGATTAACTCCCCCCAAGTCACCCATCATGTTGCCGTGGTAGAGGGACAGTGCGGCGACCCTTTGTCTATCTTAAGGACTCTCTATGTCTGGATTCCCGATCCCTCCAAGCCGGATACCCGCGGAGGGGAGGATATCACTCAAGACTTGAACTTAGAGTCAGGCGACGGACTGGATTCATTGGACAACACCCAGGGATCCAAATTTTCGAGTTCAGAAATTCCTCGGCCTCTGAGCCTCAGATGGGGTGAGGCTTCGGATTTAACTCCACCCACCCTCCCCAACATAAGCGATCTATCCAAAATCAGGCAAGAGCCCGACGAAGCAGTACATCATTACTGGGCCAGATTCCTCCTGGTTAAGAACAGGCTAAGGGACTACCGCGAGGAAGACGCAATCTCAATCTTCTAAAATAATTGCATGGACAAGGGAATACTCAACGCCATAAGTCGTCGTGATATTACACGCTTCGCTGACTTGGTGTCCATTGTACGAAAGTACTGTGTGATGGAAAGCGCCTGGAAAACCAAAATAAAATTTTGGGACAATCCGGCCCTAAATACAAACCCAGTTCGAAATAAAAGGGTGCAGCATAACCAGACACCCAGGTCAAGTACCAAAAAGCAAAAACCCTCTATAGGGCATGGAACCGTACTGGAAGGATGGCTTAACGGACCCTGTAAAATTCACAGTACAGAGGACGCCACACCAACTCACAGCCTTAGAGCATGTTGGATACTCCGGCAGGTGGCCAAAATTGGCGAAAACCTCCTAATTCCGGAGGCCACAGAAAGCCACCCCAGAGACACCCATACAGTATTAACAGACTTCGAGACTTTTGCATCAAATAATATGCGAAAAAGGACACTCCGCAGCCTTGCCGAAGTCTACCAAGTAGCAACGATAAACCCATGGAGTGACACGGCTATTACCTTTAACGCCAGTGATGAACCTAAATTCTGAACAGCCCGAGCACCAGCCGCATTGGTCCTCAGCCCAATAGTGGACGGCTTTCGTCTTACCAAGGTACTCATGGACGGCGGCAGCGGATTGAACCTCATTTATGAGGAAACCCTTCAAAAAATGGAAATAGACTGGAACCGCATTGAGCGAAGCAGCACAACCCTTAGAGGAATAATCCCTAGTCAGGAAGCGCACTGTACAGGAAAAATCACGCTAGATGTGGTGTTCGGCACGCCGGATAATTACAGGTCCGAAGAGATCACGTCCATGTGGCTCCGTTCAGCAGCGGTTATCATGCTCTGCTAGGGCGGGAAGCGTTTACAATCTTCCAAGCAATACCCCACTACGGGTACATGAAGCTCAAAATGCCCGGGCCTAACGGGATCATCACTCTCGCTAGTGATCCAGACATAGCACTCCGTGCTGAAAACAAGACAGCCGCACTGGCCCTCAAGGCACTATCCGAAGCCCTAGCGGCTAAGGAACTGACTACGCTACGCTCTACGGTGAATAGGGATGATGTGGTACTCGATAGAAGATCCAAGTCCACCTCCTTTAAACCGGTGAACGAAATAGTCAAATTCCAAGTCCATCCAACGGACCCAAATAAAACAGCTTCCATCGGGGCACAGTTAAACCCTGATGTAGACGCCGCACTGCGAGAGTTCCTATGAGAAAACTGGGACATTTTCGCCTGGCACCCTTCAGACGTGCCAGGAATCCCACGCAGGCTCGCCGAGCACAGCTTAAATATCCAAACAGGATTCAAACCTGTTAAACAGGCTCTTCGGCGTTTTTCCGAACCTAAGAGACAGGCTATGGGAGAGGAGCTAGCAAAGCTACTAGAGGCCGGATTCATCAGAGATATAAAACATTCGGACTGGCTAGCAAACCTGGTGATGGTACCAAAGAAGGGCAAATCCTGGCGCATGTGCGTTGATTTTAAAGACCTTAACAAGGCTTGCCCAAAGGATCCCTTTCCCCTCCCCCGCATCGATCAAATTATCGACGCTACCGTACGACACGATTCGTTGTGTTTCCTCGACGCATATTCCGGCTACCATCAAATCAAGATGGCAGAATCAGACCAATCCGCAACGGCGTTTATCACTCCATACGGCCCATTCTGCTTCAACACAATGCCCTTCGGGCTCAAAAACGCCGGCGCAACATATCAGTGCATGATTCAGACATGTCTGGCAAGCCAGATCGGCAAAACAATGGAGGAACATGTAGATGATGTGGTCGTCAAAACAAGACATGTCGAATCTCTAGTAGACGACTTGAGGCTCACATTTGATAACCTCCGAACATACGACATCAAGCTCAACCTGGAAAAATGCGTTTTCGGCGTTCCAGCCAGAAAACTCTTGGGCTTCATTGTATCCGGTAGAGGAATCGAAGCAAATCCATCCAAGATCCGAGCTCTGTCGCAACTGGATATCCCAAAGGACCTCAAACAAATACAAAAGTTAACCGGATGCGTGGCGGCTCTAAGCCACTTTATCTCCCGCTTGGGAGAAAAGGCCCTACCCCTTTATCGCCTCCTTCGGCGCACCGAACACTTCGAATGGACGGATGCAGCCACGGCCGGACTCGAGGAGATAAAAGCCATACTTGCAACAAACCCAGTCCTGGCCACGCCAAATATTGGCGAACCAATGCTATTATACATTGCAGCAACACATCAGGTTGTAAGCGCGGTGCTGGTCGTCGAACGAGAAGCAGACGGACACAGATTCCCCATTCAAAAGCCGGTCTATTATGTGTCCACTTTCCTCACTCCTTGCAAATCACGGTACCCGCATTATCAAAAGATCGTGTATGCGGTATTCATGGCATCCCGGAAGCTATGACACTACTTTCAAGAGTGTTCAATAACAGTAGCCTCGGAAGTACCACTTAACGATATTATAAACAACCGTGACGCAACGGGCCGGATTGCAAAATGGGCCATTGAGCTCCTCCCGTTCGATATAACTTATAAGCCACGGCGAGCCATCAAGTCGCAAGTCTTGGCCGACTTCGTCGCAGAATGGACGGAGGCCGAACTCCCTAAAGAGTACGGCACATATTCAAATTGGATCATGCATTTCGACGGCTCCAAGATGTTGGCCGGACTGGGGCTTGGTGTCGTTTTGACGTCCCCCACAGGAGACATAGTTCAATACGTACTCCAGATTATGTACACGGACTCCAACAACGTAGCCGAATATGAGGCCCTTTTACATGGTCTCCGGATGGCAGTATCCATGGGCATTCAACGCCTAGAGGTGCGCGGGGACTCGAACCTCGCAATATCCCAAATAAATGGAGACTTCGATGCCAAGGATCCAAAAATGACAGCTTACTGTAACGCCGTCCTAAAAATGTCAGCTCGGTTCGAGGGGCTTGAATTTCACCATATAGCCCGGGAAAATAACCAGGCGACAGATGTCCTGGCACGCATCGGCGCAAAACGCGATGTAGTCCCCCCCCCCCCAACATCTTCTTGGAAAGGCTGTTCAAGCCATCCGTAGTATGGGAAGGGAAGCCAAACAATAACACCCCGGACCCAACAGCACTGCCCAACACCGAACATTCTGACACAATCGGAGGCTTTTCCAATGAAATAACACCTTCAGCCCACGTAATAATGGTCGTCATTGCCCCGTGGACAGAACCATTCCTCGCCTACCTCACTAGGCAGGAACTCCTCGAGGACCAAAATGAGGCACGCTGCATAGTGCGGCGATCCAAAGCCTACAGAGTCCACAAGGGAGAGCTTTATAAGAAAAGCACTACCGGAGTCCTTCAAAGGTGCATCTCCGAAGAGGAGGGGCGGAACCTCCTGGCTGAAATTCATGCCGGACTGGGCGGTCATCATGCTGTAGCTCGGTCCCTTGTAAGCAAGGCCTTCCGTACAGGCTTTTATTGGCCGACGGCCCGGACAGACGCTCAGGACTTAGTCCAACGATGCACCGGTTGCCAGCTCTTTGCAAACCAAAGCCATATGCCACCCACTGCCCTCCGAACTATCCCCATTACTTGGCCCTTCGCGGTCTGGGGGCTTGACATGGTTGGACCCCTTAAAGGCGGAACCCACAAGCAAAAATACTTACTGGTCATGGTGGATAAATTCACCAAATGGATAGAAGCCAAGCCTGTTAAGACGGCCAAATCCGGACCGGTGATAGACTTTATATCCGGGGTCGTACACCATTACGGCGTTCCCCACAGCATCATCACTGATAACGGCACGAACTTCACGGCCGACGAGGTAAAACTCTGGTGCAAAAACATGGGTATCAAGCTCGATTATGCTTCCGTCTATCACCCACAAACTAACGGCCAGGTCGAACGTGCAAATGGTCTTATCATGAGCGGCATTAAACCCAGATTAGTGCGGTCCCTTAAGGAATCTAACACGCACTGGGTAGAGGATCTCGACTTCGTACTCTGGGGGCTGCGGACCACGCCGAATTGCACCAGCGAATACACACCATTCGTTATGGTGTACGGCGCAGAGGCAGTTCTGCCCTGCGACATAATTCATGACTCACCTCGAGTGCGCATGTATGAAGAAAGAGAAGCCGAGCTCGATCGGCAGGACAGCTTAGACTCATTGGAGGAGGAGCGTGACGTGGCAAAAGCCCGTTCTGCATTCTATCAACAGCAGGCTCGAAGATACCAAAGCAGAGAAGTACGGGCCAAAAATTACAACATTGGCGAATTAGTTCTACGACTACCGGACAAGAAAAAGGACAAACTCAAGCCCAAGTGGGAAGGTCCCTTCATAATTGACCAAGTCCTAACTGGTGGAGCGTACCGCCTGCGAGATGCATCGGATAACCGACTCGAGCCGAACCCATGGAACGCAGCCCGTCTTCGAAGATTCTATGCCTAGCGCCGGACTCTATGTTCGTCTCCTTCCTCTGTCCATTTTTTATATATTTCCCGTCTTGCATTTCTCTTCTTCTCTCTCCCTCTCTTTCTTATAGCCTTTAAAGGCTCATAAAGTGACGCGCTATTCGCGCTCATTAAACCTGGGGGCTTCTTTAAACAGAAGCTTATATATACGGGCTTCATACCCAACACATGTGTCACACTTCCGCATGTACCTTTTATTCACCTTTATATGCATCGATATGACTTGAGTTTTGGCCAAGCTGGCTTGCGTGGCTCCTGTGCTTACCCCTACGTTCCCGGTTGTTCGGCTAGGTGGTAAAGGGAGCACCTCTGCGATTGTTACTGCCGGGTCAGCCAGATGTGTACCTCAGACTGGGTGAAGCCAAAAGCTAGCGTTCTTAAGGGAATATTCGGTCGGTGAACTAAAGATGATCTTTTTTATTTTTCTATATGCCCCCAGATGTTTTTCCTGCGTTTCTTTTCGCAGCATGGACATGCACTTTAGGGCATGCCTCCCAGGGAAAGGAACCCCTAACGGAACTATTCTCACTGGAAGATGTTTCTTACTAACCATGTAATATAACATAACTAGTCGGGCACTTGTCTGTTCACGCACTAATGACCCCTATGCCTGGTCTCCATGCATTCCCCGGTTCGTATATAACCACATGGGAATTCGGACACACTTTGGACCGTCAGGTCCCGAGGCTGAAGCGAAAAGGTCGGCCATGACAAACGATCTACAATCCGGCTAGAAGGCATCATAAATGTCAATTACATTACATAGTCATTTTGACTGATTGTATTCCTCTTCAATACCATCTAGCAGGCTGTCTAGTTTACAGTCCTGCTGGGAATACTTCGCGGCCAACTCTACTTGGCCGTATACTAAGCTTACAGGGATCTCCTTCCCATCGAGCCCTACAGGACCGACCTCAGCCATGTGGTTGGGGTCAGCCTTTGCGTACCGCGTCTTCACCATGGCCCAGGCCTCCCTAGCGCCTTGACGGCAGGCTGATATCTTCCATAATCGGATGTGCTGCCGTGCTCCCTTTAGCTTCTCCGCAAGCTCTCCAAGACCTTCGGGCATGGAGACGGATGGCCACAAGGCCTGGGCGACGCCTCGCATCGCCTGCCGAACTCGATCGAGCAGTTGCGAGAGCTTGGGAAGAAGGTCACCTGTAGAACTGGGCATCTCCTCTGCAGGACGACCTGTCAGCACACCTACATACATTGCTCTGTTAGTCGACTTCACCGCCGAACTTTCTTTCAAAAGGTTCGTTCAAGCACTTACTAAATATGCCGTGCCGAACCCGCTGATTCTCCTTCACGGAGTCTGACAGCTGGGCATGAACATCCTTCAGCTCAACGCCCAGCTTAGTGTTGGCATCTCGGAGATCGTTCTTCTCCCCCATCACCTTTAACAGCACCCTCTCACCAGCCTTTAGCTGGCATAGGACGTGTTGCCTTTCCGGATTCAATCCGGCGCCATCTGCAATTTCATTTGTCAGATTCACACCAAAGCCGTGCTTCGCAAAATACTTATATTTCGAAGTGTATATTACCAGAGGGGGTCTCCTTAGGCTCCCCTGCCGCGGCTAGTGCGGCCTCAACTTGGGCTTTGCACTCTTCGAGCTCCTTAGACAGTAGGGAATTCTTTTCTGTAAGAACCTGCATAACAAAATGATCCTTAAATTAGTTATTTTAACTGTTTCAAGTCTCGGGGGCTACTGGTACATATATAATTACCAAAATTTTCTTACCCGTATGTCTTTTACATATTGCTCCGTGGCTCTGGTTAGACCACTTTGAGCGGCACGGAGGTACGCATCTGCCGACTTAAAGGCATCTAACGCCTCTTGGAAGAAACAAGCGTCGCGAAGAATTGTCCGGTGACGCCTGTGGTTCATGGCACTCTCCACCTCAGAGTTGGTGGCAGACAACCTGTCCACATCCTCCATCGGAGGAACGTCCGGTGCGCGCCTTGTGTTCGGCCCCACTTCCGGGCCAGGCTTTGGAGCCTGGCTGGTGGAGGCGCGATTGGCGGTCTCTCCAAATATAGTTCGGCAAGGTCTCTTTGTCCTGAAGAGAGCACAAGTGTTAATATGCCCTGAAAGTACGGCACCTGGGATAAGGGGCTGCGCCATACCTTTGCGTTGACGCCCCGGTCCGGACTGCACCTCTTTTCTGCCCACGGGGCCCTGCGGCCCCTCGTTGGCTTGCTGCCGCAGGTTCGGCCTCCCGTTTCTGGGAGGCCGGGATTAGCCCTGGATAATCGGCCGTAATAGCCACCAGGGCGTTGTCCTTGCTCAATTGATGGAACACTCCATCAATCAGATCCACCGAAAACTCCGGATCCTCTTGCGAGTCCGGGTCAAGGGACCGTCCTGGATCCTCGGGTTGTGGAGGAGGGTTGTTTATTTCTTTAACAGCCTGGCGCAGTTCCTGCGTCAAAATCACTAAGAAAAAAAATTTAACAATGGGGATATAAAACGGATGGGCAAGATGTGATCACTCACCCAGCTTGGAGGATTGTACATGGAAAATCCACCCTTTGGGTCAACGCGGAGAAAATCCTCCTCTTCTCCCTTGTACAAAGCGGACAAGGTCTTTATTAGAGCCGCAGCCGAATCCGGCCCCTTACGGCCGTAGCGGGTGGTGTCGTCCACCCCGTTGAAATCCCACATGGGGTGGCCTCTATACTGTAGCGGCTACACCCCTCGCATGATGCATGCGGCCATGACCCCGATCATGGTTAGTCCGGAATGAGCAAACAATCTTATCCGGCCCATCAGGTAAACAACGCCCATGTCGCTTTCCCTCTGAGGGCTCCATGGGCGCCAGCTTAGGCGCTTCTTTAAGGGAGCACTGTTGAATTCGGGGAGGCCGATCCAGACAGGATCCGGCAGCGGGACGTCTTCTATGTAAAACCATTCCGAGGGACAGTCTTCGGACGCCTTCTTTGGGGTTCCGGACAGATAGCCGGTCCCGGCGATGCGCCATACTTCGGCTCCGCCCACTTGATACATAGACCCCTTCTTGGAACGGGTCACGAGGCAAAATAGCTCCCTCCATAGTCCGAAATGAGCTTCAACACCCAAGAACAACTCGCAGAGTGCTACAAAGCCCGCGATATGCAATAATGAGGCGGGCGTGAGATGATGTAGCTGGAGGCCGTAGAACTCCAGCAGCCCCCGGAGAAATGGATGGATTGGAAATCCGAGCCCCCTTATTAAATAAGGGACGAGGCACACCCGCTCTCCTTTGGAGGGATTAGGGGCGCTCTCCGCTTGCTCTCCGCCGCTGTAGACAGCAAGACCGGCTCGAACCGGGATCATATAGGCCGGGGGGAGAAATCCCTTGGTCTGGAGCGTCACTAACTCGCTATGCGGGACGGATCATCTTTCCCAATATCCAGGCTTAAGGCTAGAAAGGCGGGAGGAGGAGTTGTGACGGCTGGCCATGGTGGAATGGATCTTTGTCGAATGCGCTCTGATGAACACTCGTGGAGGGGGAGGGTGTGGTTTGGATCTAAATCCTTGTCTCCTTAAATAGGTCAGCTTGTTTGTGCAGCTAGGGGTGTGAATGTAAAAACACTCAGACCTTTCATATTCGTTTGACACGTGGGGAGCGGCCATTATTGGGCGCAGAAGCCAAGGAGCGCAACATCTACAAGAAACCGGACTTTATTCAACAAGTACATGGAATTTGGAGGAGAACCCGCCTTGCAATGCCGAAGACAATCTGCGCACCGGACTCATCGTCATTGAAGCCTGGTTCGGGGGCTACTGAGGGAGTCCTGGATTAGGGGGTGTCTGGATGGACGGACTATACCTTCAGTCGAACTCCAGGACTATGAAGATACAAGATTGAAGACTCTGTCCCGTGTCCGGAAGGGACTTTCCTTGGCGTGGAAGGCAAGCTTGGCGATTGGATATTTAGATCTCCTACCATTGTAACCGACTCTATGTAACCCTAACCCTATCCGGTGTCTATATAAACCGGAGGGTTCTAGTCTGTAGGACAAGATACACATCAACAATCATACCATAGGCTAGCTTCTAGGGTTTAGCCTCCTCGATCTCGTGGTAGATCTACTCTTGTACTACCCATATCATCAATATTAATCAAGCAGGACGTAGGGTTTTACCTCCATCGAGAGGGCCCGAACCTGGGTAAAACTTCGTGTCCCTTACCTCCTGTTACCATCCAGCCTAGACGCACAGTTCGGGACCCCCTACCCGAGATCCGCCGGTTTTGATACCGACAGTCATGATAGTCTTGGATGGATGCTTTGCCTTTGTCATCAAAGTTGATATGCTTCAGATGCGACGGGGATAATGGAGCATCCATCAATAGATTCTTGTCACCAGTCATGTGATTCGTACATCAACTGTCGAGGACCCACTCAGTGGCTTTGGGTTGATCATCCTGCAGATGAATTAGTGCAACTTACGAACTCATATACTTCATCAGTGAAGAATATGACATCAATTCATCAGATCAGTTTCATCAAGCAATAGAACAGATAAAGCAGTATGAGGACGTGAGAAATGAAAGTTCATTTCTTCATGATTAGCCTGCGTCCTATCAGGCATACTCAGGTCTCCAGCAAATTCTTCAGACGATTACGTACGTCTAGAGACCTGACCCTGCAGAAGAGATTAGTTGTTTTTCTTCACCACCCACATCTGAAGGGGTGGCAAAGAGTTCATCACTCTGTGAGCTCCATACGAGAAAGGTGGCATAGAAGCCAGTACATTTCGTTTCACATAAGAGGAGTTAGGATAAGCATATGAGTAAGCAGAGAAATTCTTCAAAGACTTATGAACATGATGATTAGAAGATAATGTTCATATTCATAGCCCTTAGCTCTTCCCTGTGAAACAGAGTTCTAAGCACGATGATATTCATGTGAGGACTTTGATCCTTTTGAGGAATTTGGTCCATATGAAGAATTTGATCTGGGGTTCCTATTCTTCACAAGTGGTGTCCTGAGGACATTCACCTGAAGACTTTCAAGGCACCTTTTGGGAACACGGATTTTCTTCATGGGGGGGGGTGTTCCTGCAGTTAGTGCCAACATATCTAGCAAATATTTCGTTGGGGAATGTAGCAGAATTTTAAAATATTCTACGCATCACCAAGATCAATCTATGGAGTCATCTAGCAACGAGGGAGAGGGGAGTACATCTACATACCCTTGTAGATCGCGAGCGGAAGCGTTCAAGAGAACGGGGTTGATGGAGTCGTACTCGTCGTGATCCAAATCACCGATGACCGAGCGCCGAACGGACGGTACCTTCGCGTTCAACACACGTACGGTTGGGAGAGACGTATCCTCCTTCTTGATCCAGCAAGGGAAGGAGAGGTTGATGGAGATCCAGCAGCACGACGGCGTGGTGGTGGAAGTAGCAGGATCCCGGCAGGGCTTCGCCAAGCGCAAGCGGGGAGGAAGACGTGTCACAGGAGGGAGGGAGGCGCCAGGGACTTGGGTGCGGCTGCCCTCCCTCCCCTCCACTATATATAGGGGCCAGGGGGGCACCGGCCCCTACAGATGCCATCTAATGGGAGGGTGCGGCGGCCTAGGGGTGGCTTGGCCCCCAAGGCAGGTGGAGGCGCCCCCACCCCCTTAGGGTTTCCAACCCTAGGCGCAAGGGAGGCCCAAGGGGGGCGCACCAGCCCACCAGGGGCTGGTTCCCTTCCCACTTCAGCCCATGAGGCCCTTCGGGATAGGTGGCCCCACCCGGTGGACCCCCGGGACCCTTCCGATGGTCCCGGTACAATACCGGTAACCCCCGAAACTTTCCCGGTGGCCGAAACTGGACTTCCTATATACAAATCTTTACCTCCGGACCATTCCGGAACTCCTCGTGATGTCCGGGATCTCATCCAGGACTCCGAACAACTTTCGGGTTACCGCATACTAATATCTCTACAACCCTAGCGTCACCGAACTTTAAGTGTGTAGACCCTACGGGTTCGGGAACCTTGCAGGCATGACCGAGACAACTCTCCGGCCAATAACCAACACCGGGATCTGGATACCCATGTTGGCTCCCACATGTTCCATGATAATCTCATCGGATGAACCATGATGTCGAGGATTCAATCAATCCCGTATTCAATTCCCTTTGTCAATCGGTATGTTACTTGCCCGAGATTCGATCGTCGGTATCCCAATACCTCGTTCAATCTCGTTACCGGCAAGTCACTTTACTTGTTCCGTAACACATCATCCCGTGACCAACCCTTAGTCACATTGAGCTCATTACGATGATGTCTTATCGAGTGGGCCCAGAGATACCTCTCCGTCATACGGAGTGATAAATCCCAGTCTCGATTCGTGCCAACCCAACAGACACTTTCGGAGATACTCGTAGTGCACCTGTATAGTCACCCAGTTACGTTGTGACGTTTGGCACACCCAAAGTATTCCTACAGTATCCGGGAGTTGCACAATCTCTTGGTCTAAGGAAAGGATATTTGACATTAGAAAAGTTCTAGCAAACGAACTACACGATCTTGTGCTATGCTTAAGATTGGGTCTTGTCCATCACATCATTCTCCTAATGATGTGATCCCGTTATCAATGACATCTAATGTCCATAGTCAGGAAACCATGACTATATGTTGATCAACGAGCTAGTCAACTAGAGGCTCACTAGGGACATGTTGTGGTCTATGTATTCACACATGTATTACAATTTCCGGATAACACAATTATAGCATGAACAATAGACAATTATCATGAACAAGGAAATATAATAATAACCATTTTATTATTGCCTCTAGGGCATATTTCCAACAGTCTCCCACTTGCACTAGAGTCAATAATCTAGTTACATTGTGATGAATCGAACACCCATAGAGTTCTGGTGTTGATCATGTTTTGCTCGAGGAAGAGGTTTAGTCAACGGATCTGCGACATTCAGGTCCGTGTGCACTTTACAAATATCTATGTCTCCATTTTGAACATTTTCACGAATGGAGTTGAAGCGACGCTTGATATGCCTGGTCTTCCTGTGAAACTTAGGCTCCTTGGCAAGGGCAATAGCTCCAGTGTTGTCACAGAAGAGAGTCATCGGGCCCGACGCATTGGAATAACTCCTAGGTCGGTAATGAACTCCTTCACCCAGATTGCTTCTTGTGCTGCCTCCGAGGCTGCCATGTACTCCGCTTCACATGTAGATCCCGCCACGACGCTTTGCTTGCAACTGCACCAGCTGACTGCCCCACCATTCAAAATATACACGTATCTGGTTTGTGACTTAGAGTCATCCAGATTTGTGTCGAAGCTAGCAGCGACGTAACCCTTTATGAAGAGCTCTTCGTCACCTCCATAGACGAGAAACATACCCTTAGTCCTTTTCAGGTACTTCAGGATATTCTTGACCGCTTTCCAGTGTTCCATGCCGGGATTACTTTGGTACCTTCCTACCAAACTTACAGCAAGGTTTACATCAGGTCTGGTGCACAGCATGGCATACATGATAGACCCTATGGCCGAGGCATAGGGGACGACACTCATCTTTCCTCTATCTTCTGTCGTGGTCGGGCATTGAGCCGTGCTCAATCTCATACCTTGTAATACAGGCAAGAACCCCTTCTTGGACTGATCCATATTGAACTTCTTCAATATCTTGTCAAGGTACGTACTTTGTGAAAGACCAATGAGGCGCCTCAATCTATCTCTATAGATCTTGATGCCTAATATATAAGCAGCTTCTCCAAGGTCCTTCATTGAAAAACACTTGTTCAAGTAGGCCTTTATGCTTTCCAAGAATTCTATGTCATTTCCCATCAATAGTATGTCATCCACATATAATATGAGAAATGCTAAAGAGCTCCCACTCACTTTCTTGTAAACACAGGCTTCTCCATAAGTCTACGTAAACCCAAACGCTTTGATCATCTCATCAAATCGAATGTTCCAACTCCGAGATGCTTGCACCAGCCCATAGATTGAGTGTTGGAGCTTGCACATCTTGTCAGCATTCTCAGGATCGACAAAACCTTACAGCTGCATCATATACAATTCTTCCTTAAGGAAACCATTAAGGAATGCCGTTTTGACGTCCAGTTGCCATATCTCATAATCATAGAATGCGGCCATTGCTAACATTATTCAGACGGACTTCAGCTTTGCTACGGGTGAGAAAGTCTCATCATAGTCAACCCCTTGAACTTGTCGATAACCCTTAGCGACAAGCCGAGCCTTATAGATGGTCACATTACCATCCGCGTCTGTCTTCTTCTTAAAGATCCATTTATTTTCTATGGCTCGCCGATCATCGAGCAAGTCAGTCAAAGTCCATACTTCATTTTCATACATGGATCCTATCCCGGATTTCATGGCTTCCAGCCATTTGTCGGAATCTGGGCCCGCCATCGCTTCTTCATAGTTCGAAGGTTCACCATTGTCTAACAACATGATTTCTAGGATAGGGTTGCCGTGCCACTCTGGTGCGGAACGTGTCCTTGTGGACCTTCGAAGTTCAGTAGCAACTTGATCTGAAGTTTCATGATCATCATCATTAACTTCCTCCCTAGTCGGTGCAGGCACCTCAGGAACAATTTCTTGAGCCGCGCCACTCTCCGGTTCAAGAGGCAATAATTCATCAAGTTCTACTTTCCTCCCACTTACTTCTTTCGAGAGAAACTCTTTCTCTAGAAAGGATCCATTCTTGGCAACAAAGGTCTTGCCTTCGGATCTAAGATAAAAGGTATACCCAATAGTTTCTTTTGGGTATCCTATGAAGACGCATTTTTCCGATTTGGGTTCGAGCTTTTCAGGTTGAAGTTTCTTGACATAAGCATCGCATCCCCAAACTTTCAGAAACGACAGCTTAGGTTTCTTGCCAAACCACAATTCATACGGTGTCGTCTCAACGGATTTCGACGCAGCCCTATTTAAAGTGAATGCGACAGTCTCTATAGCATACCCCAAAAATGATAGCGGTAGATCGGTAAGAGACATCATAGATCATACCATATCCAATAGGGTGCGATTACGATGTTCGGACACACCATTACGCAGTTCCTGTTTTGAGTTACAAATATGAGCAACTGCACCGGTATCAAATACCCAGGAGCTACTACGAGCGCTGGTTAGGTACACATCAATAACATGTATATCACATACACCTTTGGTATTGCCGGCCTTCTTATCTACTAAGTACTTGGTGAAAGAACATGCGGTGCCCCCATGTTTGGTTTTGGTAATTGATGACAATCTCTATGGACTAATGGTTGCCTTGAGTTATATTTGAAGGTTTTGTCCATAGACTTTTCTTGGAGTACATGTGTTGGTTTCAATAAGAGTTTGTGTCGACGAAGGTGCTGTTCATGGAATTACCTAAAGATTGGTCTTGTGAGAGATTGATCAAGACTAAGTTAAAGAGTGAATCAAGTTGATCAACCCACAAAGCATAGAAGATGTACCGAGAGGGATCAAGTGATCCCATGGTATGGTAAGCATTGTCAATTACGCTTTGTGTACTAACCCATGGTCTTCGTGAGGGTTCTTTGTGGGGTTAGGTTGCGGTGTGCAAGTTCAAGTGGAGCACCATGAAGAGATCAAATGCTTGAAGCGTGCTATACTTTGTGGTGACAATGGACCTGTGAAGATGTGCGGAAGAGTAGCTCACCCATAGTAGAGTATGGGGGAGCAATCAACTAGTCTTCATCGACTCAACACAATCAAGGAAGGTTGCGGTGTGCAAGTTCAAGTGGAGCATCACGAAGAGATCAAATGCTTGAAGCTTGCCGTCCATTGTGGTGACAATGGACTCATGAAGATGTGCGGAAGAAAGGCTCACCCATAGTGGAGTATGGGGGAGCAATCAACTAGTCTTCATCGAGCCAACACAATCAAGAAAGGTGGTCCGACTTGAGGGAGTCAAGATCGTCATCATCTAGCTCAAGTGGACCATGTGCAAGGCAAAGGTTTGCCCTTGGTAGGTTTTCTATTTTACCGGTCTCATGATGGTAGTTGGGAGACCGGGTTATAGGATCGATTGCCGTACTATCAAGGGGGGCTCTCGATGAGTAGCTTGATCGTATCGTTCGCTGAGAGCTCAAACCACTGCATCCTTGCATCCTCTTTCTTGGTTCTTGTTTGGTTCTCTTTGTGAGTCTTAGAGCTTATGGTCATCTTGATGACAAGCTTGAGTTCATCGAAAACGGAGTTCGCATGCATCTTCTATGATGTTTTCGATGTCGGAGGTTTTGCCGGTTCTTCTCGGTCGGAGGTTTCACTCCTCTATTTGTTGGCATACCTCCCCTGCCTCTTCTTACTATAACCAGTCGCTGTTTTGATGCCACTCGTCGTCTTGTTTTCAACAAGCTTGAGTTTGCTCAATTCGGAGCTCATATGCAGAAGTTATGGCAGTTCTGGTTTTCTGGAGTGTGGTTTTTCTCTTAGACCCAGCGGTAGTACCGCGGGCCACAGCGGTAGTACCGCTGAGGCTCACTAAGCGGCAGTACCGCTCCTCAGAGCGGTAGTACCGCTTGATGGCCTCAGCAGCAGTGCCTCTGCGGATCCGTGCTCCTACCGCCTCGACACAGTGGTTGGAGCGGTAGTACGGCTGCAGTCCACTAAGCGGTAGTACCGCTCCTCGGAGCGGTAGTACCGCTTGCTAGGCTCAGCCGCAGTACCACTGTGGCTTCGTGCTCCTTCCGCTTCGATTCGAGTGCGCATTTTCTCGTGTCGGGTTTTGCGGTACTAGTTGCGGTAGTAGTGGCGGTAGTGCTGCTTGTGAGCGGTAGTACCGCCCTACCTCCGCGGTAGTACCGCTCTGGGTCCCAGCCCCAGCCCTTTTCTTCTGGCGCGGCAGTACCGCTGAGGGGGAGCGGTAGTACCGCTTACGAGCGGTAGTACCGCCCTGCCTCCGCGGTAGTACCGCTCTCTGCGGGGCTGAGTGGGGGGTAACGGTTGGATTTTCCCCCTCCTATAAAAGGGGGTCTTCTTCCCCGTTGAACCCCAATCCTTTGAGCTCGTGTTCTTCCCCCATTGTTGACCTTCTTCAAGCTTGCTAACTCTCAATCCCTCCATGGATTCTTGCTAGTTTTTGAGGGAAAAGAGAGAGGAGATCTAGATCCACATTTCCACCAATCACTTTCTCCTCTATGTGAGGGGAACCCCTTGGATCTAGATCTTGGAGTTCTTGGTGTTCTCTTTCTTGTTCTTCCTCTCATTTTCCTCCCTAGCATTAGTTGCTTCGGTGGGATTTGAGAGAGAAGGACTTGGGCACTCCGTGTGCCCTTGCCATTGCATTTGGTGCATCGGTTTGAGTTCTCCACGTGATACGTGGAAGTTACAAGTTGAGAAGCTTATTACTCTTGGGTGCTTGGTACCCTTGAGCTTGTTCCTCTTGGGTGCTTGGGCGCCCTAGACGGTTGTTGGTGTTCGGAGCTCAATCATTGTGGTGCAAAGCTCCGGGCAAGCGTCGGGGTCTCTAATTAGGTTGTGGAGATCGCCCCGAGCAATTTGACGGGTACCGGTGACCGCCCCCAAGGGTTGCCAAAGTGTACGGGTTCGGTGACCGCCCCCAAGGGTTGCCATTTGTACGGGTTCGGTGACTGCCCTCAAGGGTCCCTTAGTGGAATCACGGCATCTTGCATTGTGCGAGGGCGTGAGGAGATTACGGTGGCCCTAGTGGCTTCTTGGGGAGCATTGTGCCTCCACACCGCTCCAAACGGAGATTAGCATCCGCAAGGGTGTGAACTTCGGGATACATCATCGTCTCCGCGTGCCTCGGTTATCTCTTACCCGAGCCCCTTTACTTATGCACTTTACTTTGTGATAGCCATATTGTTTCTTGTCATATATCTTGCTATCACATAGTTGCTTATCTTGCTTAGCATAAGTTGTTGCTGCACATAGGTGAGCCTAGTTGTTTTAGGTTTTGTGCTTGACAAATTAACCGCTAGGTTTATTCCGCATTTGTTCAAGCCTAAACCGTAATTATTTTAAAACGCCTATTCACCCCCCCCCCCTCTAGGCGACATCCACGATCTTTCACTTGGGGCAGTTCCGCTTCCAGTGACCGTTTCCCTTGCAATAAAAACACTCAGTCTCAGGCTTGGGTCCATTCTTTGGCTTCTTCCCGGCAGCTTGCTTACTGGGCGCGGCAACTCCCTTGCCGTCCTTCTTGAAGTTCTTTTTACCCTTGCCTTTCTTGAACTTAGTGATTTTATTCACCATCAACACTTGATGTTCCTTTTTGATTTCCACCTCCGCTGATTTCAGCATTGAATATACCTCGGGAATGGTCTTTTCCATCCCCTGCATATTGAAGTTCATCACAAAGCTCTTGTAGCTAGGTGGGAGCGACTGAAGGATTTTGTCAACGACCGCATCATCCGGGAGATTAACTCCCAGCTGAGACAAGCGGTTGTGCAACCCACACATTTTGAGTATGTGTTCGCTGCCAGAACTATTTTCCTCCATCTTACAATTGTAGAACTTGTCGGAGACTTCATATCTCTCGACCCGGGCATGAGCTTGGAAAACCATTTTCAGCTCTTGGAACATCTCATATGCTCCGTGTTGCTCAAAACGCTTTTGGAGCCCCGGTTCTAAGCTTTAAAGCATGCCGCACTGAACCAGTGAGTAATCATCACTACGCGTCTGCCAAGCGTTCATAACATCTTGTTCTGCTGGGAATACAGGTGCTTCACCTATTGGTGCATCAAGGACATATGCTTTCCTGACAGCTATGAGGATAATCCTCATGTTACGGACCCAGTCTGTGTAGTTGCTGCCATTGTCTTTCAGCTTGGTTTTCTCTAGGAACGCGTTGAAGTTGAGGGTAACATTAGCGTGGGCCATTTGATCTACAAGACATATTGCAAAGATTTTAGACTATGTTCATGATAATTAAGTTCATCTAATCAAATTATTTAATGAACTCCCACTCAGATAGACATCCCTCTATTCATCTAAGTGATACATGATCCGAGTCAACTAGGCTGTGTCTGATCATCACGTGAGACGGACTAGTCATCATCAGTGAACATTTTTCATGTTGATCGTATCTTCTATACGACTCATGTTTGACCTTTCGGTCTTCTGTGTTCCGAGGCCATGTCTGTACATGCTAGGATCGTCAAGTCAACCTAAGTGCATTGCGTGTGTAAATCTGGCTTACACCCGTTGTATCTGAATGTTAGAACCTATCACACCCGATCATCACATGGTGCTCCGGAACAACGGACCTTAGCAACGGTGCACAGTTAGGGGGAACACTTTCTTGAAATTATTGTGAGGGATCATCTTATTTATGCTATCGTCGTTTGAAGCAAATAAGATGTAAAACATGATAAACATCACATGCAATCAAATAGTGACATGATATGGCCAATATCATTTTGCTCCTTTTGATCTCCATCTTCGGGGCGCCATGATCATCGTCGTCACCGGCATGACACCATGATCTCCATCATCGTGTCTTCATGAAGTTGTCTCGTCAACTATTACTTCTACTACTATGGCTAACGGTTAGCGATAAAGTAAAGTAAGTACATGACATTAATGTTGACACGCGGGTCATAAATAAATTAAGACAACTCCTATGGCTCCTGCCGGTTGTCATACTCATCGACATGCAAGTTGTGATTCCTATTACAAGAACATGATCAATCTCATACATCACATATATAATTCATCACATCCTTTTGGCCATATCACATCACACGGCATATGTTGCAAAAACAAGTTAGACGTCCTCTAATTGTTGTTGCAAGTTTTACGTGGCTGCTATAGGTTTCTAGCAAGAACGTTTCTTACCTACGCCAAAACCACAATGTGATATGCCAATTTCTATTTACCCTTCATAAGGACCCTTTTCATCGAATCCGATCCGACTAAAGTGGGAGAGACAGACACCCGCTAGCCACCTTATGCAACTAGTGCATGTCAGTCGGTGGAACCAGTCTCATGTAAGCGTACGTGTAAGGTCGGTCCGGGCCGCTTCATCCCACGATGCCGCCGAATCAAGATAAGACTAGTAACGGCAAGTAAATTGACAAAATCAACGCCCACAACAACTTGTGTTCTACTCGTGCATAGAAACTACGCATAGACCTAGCTCATGATGCCACTGTTGGGGAACGTAGCAGAATTTTAAAATTTTCTACGCATCACCAAGATCAATCTACGGAGTCGTCTAGCAACGAGGGAGAGGGGAGTACATCTACATACCCTTGTAGATCGCGAGCGGAAGCGTTCAAGAGATCGGGGTTGATGGAGTCGTACTCGTCGTGATCCAAATCACCGATGACCGAGCGCCGAACGGACGGCACCTCCGCGTTCAACACACGTACGGTTGGGAGAGACGTCTCCTCCTTCTTGATCCAGCAAGGGAAGGAGAGGTTGATGGAGATCCTGTTGGGGAACGTAGTAATTTCGAAAATTTTCCTACGCACACGCAAGATCATGGTTATGCATAGCAACGAGAGGGGAGAGTGTAGTCTACGTACCAATGCAGACCGACTGCGGAAGCGATCACACAACATAGAGGAAGTAGTCGTACGTCTTCTTCCCGATCCGACCGATCCAAGCACCGTTACTCCGGCACCTCCGAGTTCTTAGCACACGTTCAGCTCGATGACGATCCTCGGGCTCCGATCCAGCAAAGCGTCGAGGAAGAGTTCCGTCAGCACGACGGCGTGATGACGATCTTGATGTACTACCGACGCAGGGCTTCGCCTAAGCACTACAACGGTATGATCGAGGTGGAATTTGGTGGCAGGGGGCACCGCACACGGCTAAGGAACGATCTCAAGGATCAACTTGTGTGTCTTGGGGTGTCCCCTGCCCCCGTATATAAAGGTTGGAGGAGGGGGGCCGGCCGGCCAGAGAGAGGGAGGCGCAGGGGGAGTCCTACTCCCACCGGGAGTAGGACTCCCCCCTCCAATCCTATTCCAACTAGGACTCTCAAGGGGGAAAGGAGAGAGAGGGGGGCCGGCCCCTTCTCCTAGTCCTACTAGGACTTGGGGAAGGGGGGGCGCCGGCCAGCTATGGGCTTCCCCTTTTCTCTTTTCCACTAAGGCCCAATAGGCCCATTAGTCTCCCGGGGGGTTCCGGTAACCCTCCCGGTATTCCGGTAAAATCCCGATTTCACCCGGAACACTTCCTATGTCCAAACATAGGCTTCCAATATATCAATCTTTACGTCTCGACCATTTCGAGACTCCTCGTCATGTCCATGATCTCATCCGGGACTCCGAACAACCTTCGGTACATCAAAATGCATAAACTCATAATAACTGTCATCGTAACGTTAAGCGTGCGGACCCTACGGTTCGAGAACAATGTAGACATGACCGAGACACGTCTCCGGTCAATAACCAATAGCGGGACCTGGATGCCCATATTGGCTCCTACATATTCTACGAAGATCTTTATCGGTCAGACCGCATAACAACATACGTTGTTCCCTTTGTCATCGGTATGTTACTTGCCCGAGATTCGATCGTCGGTATCCAATACCTAGTTCAATCTCGTTACCGGCAAGTCTCTTTACTCGTTCCGTAATACATCATCTCACAACTAACATATTAGTTGCAGTGCTTGCAAGGCTTATGTGATGTGCATTACCGAGAGGGCCCAGAGATACCTCTCCGACAATCGGAGTGACAAACCCTAATCTCGAAATACGCCAACCCAACATCTACCATTGGAGACACCTGTAGTACTCCTTTATAATCACCCAGTTACGTTGTGACGTTTGGTAGTACCCAAAGTGTTCCTCCGGTAAACGGGAGTTGCATAATCTCATAGTTATAGGAACATGTATAAGTCATGAAGAAAGCAATAGCAACATACTAAACGATCGGGTGCTAAGCTAATGGAATGGGTCATGTCAATCAGATCATTCAACTAATGATGTGACCTCGTTAATCAAATAACAACTCTTTGTTCATGGTTAGGAAACATAACCATCTTTGATTAACGAGCTAGTCAAGTAGAGGCATACTAGTGACACTCTGTTGGTCTATGTATTCACACATGTATTATGTTTCCGGTTAATACAATTCTAGCATGAATAATAAACATTTATCATGATATAAGGAAATAAATAATAACTTTATTATTGCCTCTAGGGCATATTTCCTTCAGTCTCCCACTTGCACTAGAGTCAATAATCTAGATTACACTGTAATGATTCTAACACCCATGGAGCCTTGGTGCTGATCATGTTTTGCTCGTGGAAGAGGCTTAGTCAACGGGTCTGCAACATTCAGATCCGTATGTATCTTGCAAATCTCTATGTCTCCCACCTGGACTAAATCCCGGATGGAGTTGAAGCATCTCTTGATGTGTTTGGTCCTTTTGTGAAATCTGGATTCCTTTGCCAAGGCAATTGCACCAGTATTGTCACAGAAGATTTTCATTGGACCCGATGCACTAGGTATGACACCTAGATCGGATATGAACTCCTTCATCCAGACTCCTTCGTTTGCTGCTTCCGAAGCAGCTATGTACTCCGCTTCACATGTAGATCCCGCTACGACGCTTTGTTTAGAACTGCACCAACTGACAGCTCCACCGTTTAAAGTAAACACGTTTCCGGTTTGCGATTTAGAATCGTCCGGATCAGTGTCAAAGCTTGCATCAACGTAACCTCTTACGGTGAGCTCTTTGTCACCTCCATATACGAGAAACATATCCTTAGTCCTTTTCAGGTATTTCAGGATGTTCTTGACCGCTGTCCAGTGATCCATTCCTGGATTACTTTGGTACCTCCCTGCTAAACTTATAGCAAGGCACACATCAGGTCTGGTACACAGCATTGCATACATGATAGAGCCTATGGCTGAAGCATAGGGAACATCTTTCATTTTCTCTCTATCTTCTGCAGTGGTCGGGCATTGAGTCTGACTCAACTTCACACCTTGTAACACAGGCAAGAACCCTTTCTTTGCTTGATCCATTTTGAACTTCTTCAAAATTTTGTCAAGGTATGTGCTCTGTGAAAGTCCAATTAAGCGTTTTGATCTATCTCTATAGATCTTTATGCCTAATATGTAAGCAGCTTCCCCGAGGTCTTTCATCGAAAAACTTTTATTCAAGTATCCCTTTATGCTATCCAGAAATTCTATATCATTTCCAATCAGCAATATGTCATCCACATATAATATTAGAAATGCTACAGAGCTCCCACTCACTTTCCTGTAAATACAGGCTTCTCCAAAATTCTGTATAAAGCCAAATGCTTTGATCACACTATCAAAGCGTTTATTCCAACTCCGAGATGCTTGCACCAGTCCATAAATGGATCGCTGGAGTTTGCATACTTTGTTAGCTCCCTTTGGATCAACAAAACCTTCTGGTTGTATCATATACAACTCTTCTTCCAGAAATCCATTCAGGAATGCAGTTTTGACATCCATCTGCCATATTTCATAATCATAAAATGCGGCAATCGCTAACATAATTCTGACGGACTTAAGCATCGCTACGGGTGAGAAGGTCTCATCGTAGTCAACCCCTTGAACTTGTCGAAAACCTTTCGCGACAAGTCGAGCTTTATAGACAGTAATGTTACCGTCAGCGTTTGTCTTTTTCTTGAAGATCCATTTATTCTCAATTGCTTGCCGATCATCGGGCAAGTCAACCAAAGTCCATTCTTTGTTTTCATACATGGATCCCATCTCAGATTTCATGGCTTCAAGCCACTTTGCGGAATCTGGGCTCACCATCGCTTCTTCATAGTTCGTAGGTTCATCATGATCTAGCAGCATGACTTCCAGAACTGGATTACCGTACCACTCTGGTGCGGATCTCACTCTGGTTGATCTACGTGGTTCAGTAGTATCTTGTTCTGAAGCTTCATGATCATCATCATTAGCTTCCTCACTGATTGGTATAGGTGTCGCAGAAATAGTTTTCTGTGATGTACTATTTTCCAATAAGGGAGCAGGTATAGTTACCTCGTCAAGTTCTACTTTCCTCCCACTCACTTCTTTCGAGAGAAACTCCTTCTCTAGAAAGTTTCCGAATTTAGCAACAAAAGTCTTGCCTTCGGATCTGTGATAGAAGGTGTATCCAATAGTTTCCTTTGGATATCCTATGAAGACACATTTCTCCGATTTGGGTTCGAGCTTATCAGGTTGAAGCTTTTTCACATAAGCATCGCAGCCCCAAACTTTAAGAAACGACAACTTTGGTTTCTTGCCAAACCATAGTTCATAAGGTGTCGTCTCAACGGATTTTGATGGTGCCCTATTTAACGTGAATGCGGCCGTCTCTAAAGCATAATCCCAAAACGATAGCGGTAAATCAGTAAGAGACATCATAGATCGCACCATATCTAGTAAAGTACGATTACGACGTTCGGACACACCATTACGCTATGGTGTTCCAGGTGGCGTGAGTTGCGAAACTATTCCACAATTTTTCAAATGTACACCAAACTCGTAACTCAAATATTCTCCTCCACGATCAGATCGTAGAAACTTTATTTTCTTGTCACGATGATTTTCAACCTCACTCTGAAATTCTTTGAACTTTTCAAATGTTTCAGACTTATGTTTCATTAAGTAGATATACCCATATCTGCTTAAATCATCTGTGAAGGTGAGAAAATAACGATATCCGCCACGAGCCTCAATATTCATCGGACCACATACATCGGTATGTATGATTTCCAATAAATCTGTTGCTCTCTCCATAGTACCGGAGAACGATGTCTTAGTCATCTTGCCTATGAGGCACGGTTCGCAAGTACCAAGTGATTCATAATCAAGTGGTTCCAAAATCCCATCAGTATGGAGTTTCTTCATGCGCTTTACACCGATATGACCTAAACGGCAGTGCCACAAATAAGTTGCACTATCATTATTAACTTTGCATCTTTTGGCTTCTACATTATGAATATGTGTATCACTATCTTCGAGATTCAACAAGAATAGACCACTCTTCAAAGGTGCATGACCATAAAAGATATTACTCATATAAATAGAACAACCATTATTCTCTGATTTAAATGAATAACCGTCTCGCATTAAACAAGATCCAGATATAATGTTCATGCTCAACGCTGGCACCAAATAACAATTATTTAGGTCTAATATTAATCCCGAAGGTAGATGTAGAGGTAGCGTGCCGACTGCGATCACATCGACTTTGGAACCGTTTCCCACGCGCATCGTCACCTCGTCCTTTGCTAGCGCCCGCTTATTCCGTAGTCCCTGTTTCGAGTTGCAAATATTAGCAACAGAACCAGTATCAAATACCCAGGTGCTACTGCGAGCTCTAGTAAGGTACACATCAATAACATGTATATCACATATACCTTTGTTCACTTTGCCATCCTTCTTATCCGCCAAATACTTGGGGCAGTTCCGCTTCCAGTGACCAGTCTGCTTGCAGTAGAAGCACTCAGTTTCAGGCTTAGGTCCAGACTTGGGTTTCTTCTCCTGAGCAGCAACTTGCTTGCTGTTCTTCTTGAAGTTTCCCTTCTTCTTCCCTTTGCCCTTTTTCTTGAAACTAGTGGTTTTGCTAACCATCAACACTTGATGCTCCTTCTTGATTTCTACCTCCGCAGCTTTCAGCATTGCGAAGAGCTCGGGAATAGTCTTGTTCATCCCTTGCATATTATAGTTCATCACGAAGCTCTTGTAGCTTGGTGGCAGTGATTGGAGAATTCTGTCAATGACGCAGTCATCTGGAAGATTAACTCCCATCTGAATCAAGTGATTATTATACCCAGACATTTTGAGTATATGCTCACTGACAGAACTGTTCTCCTCCATCTTGCAGCTATAGAACTTATTGGAGACTTCATATCTCTCAATTAGGGCATTTGCTTGAAATATTAACTTCAACTCCTGGAACATCTCATATGCACCATGACGTTCAAAACGTCGTTGAAGTCCCGATTCTAAGCCGTAAAGCATGGCACACTGAACTATCGAGTAGTCATCAGCTTTGCTCTGCCAGACGTTCATAACATCTGGCGTTGCTCCAGCAGCAGGCCTGTCACCCAGCGGTGCTTCCAGGACGTAATTCTTCTGTGCAGCAATGAGGATAATCCTCAGGTTACGGACCCAGTCCGTGTAATTGCTACCATCATCTTTCAACTTTGCTTTCTCAAGGAACGCATTAAAATTCAACGGAACAACAGCACGAGCCATCTATCTACAATCAACATAAACAAGCAAGATACTATCAGGTACTAAGTTCATGATAAGTTTAAGTTCAGTTAATCAAATTACTTAAGAACACCCACTTAGATAGACATCCCTCTAATCCTCTAAGTGATCACGTGATCCAAATCAACTAAACCATAACCGATCATCACGTGAGATGGAGTAGTTTTCAATGGTGAACATCGTTATGTTGATCATATCTACTATATGATTCACGCTCGACCTTTCGGTCTCCGTGTTCCGAGGCCATATCTGTATATGCTTGGCTCGTCAAGTATAACCTGAGTATTCTATGTGTGCAACTGTTTTGCACCCGTTGTATTTGGACGTAGAGCTTATCACACCCGATCATCACGTGGTGTCTGGGCACGACGAACTTTGGCAACGGTGCATACTCAGGGAGAACACTTCTTGATAATTTAGTGAGAGATCATCTCATAATGCTACCGTCAATCAAAGCAAGATAAGATGCATAAAAAGATAAACATCACATGCAATCAATATAAGTGATATGATATGGCCATCATCATCTTGCGCTTGTGATCTCCATCTCCGAAGCACCGTCATGATCACCATCGTCACCGGCGCGACACCTTGATCTCCATCGTAGCATCGTTGTCGTCTCGCCAATCTTATGCTTCCACGACTATCACTACCGTTTAGTAATAAAGTAAAGCATTACATCGCGATTGCATTGCATACAATAAAGCGACAACCATATGGCTCCTGCCAGTTGCCGATAACTCGGTTACAAAACATGATCATCTCATACAATAAAATCAGCATCATGCCTTGACCATATCACATCACAACATACCCTGCAAAAACAAGTTAGACGTCCTCTACTTTGTTGTTGCAAGTTTTATGTGGCTGCTACGGGCTTATGTAAGAACTCATCTCACCTACGCATCAAAACCACAACGATAGTTCGTCAAATAGACTCCGTTTTAACCTTCTCAAGGACCGGGCGTAGTCACACTTGGTTCAACTAAAGTTGGAGAGGCAGTCTTCCGCAAGCCAACTGTGTGCAAAGCACGTCGAGGGAACCGGTCTCGCGTAAGAGTACGCGTAAGGTTGGTCCGGATCGTCTCACCCAACAATACCGCCGAACCAAAGTATGACATGCTGGTAGGCAGTATGACTTGTATCGCCCACAACTCACTTGTGTTCTACTCGTGCAAATAACATCAAACCATAAAACCTAGGCTCTGATACCACTGTTGGGGAACGTAGTAATTTCGAAAATTTTCCTACGCACACGCAAGATCATGGTGATGCATAGCAACGAGAGGGGACAGTGTTGTCTACGTACCAACGCAGACCGACTGCGGAAGCGATCACACAACATAGAGGAAGTAGTCGTACGTCTTCTTCCCGATCCGACCGATCCAAGCACCGTTACTCCGGCACCTCTGAGTTCTTAGCACACGTTCAGCTCGATGACGATCCTCGGGCTCCGATCCAGCAAAGCGTCGAGGAAGAGTTCCGTCAGCACGACGGCGTGATGACGATCTTGATGTACTACCGATGCAGGGCTTCGCCTAAGCACTACAACGGTATGATTGAGGTGGAATTTGGTGGCAGGGGACACCGCACACGGCTAAGGAACGATCTCAAGGATCAACTTGTGTGTCTTGGGGTGTCCCCTGCCCCCGTATATAAAGGTTGGAGGAGGGGGGCCGGCCGGCCAGAGAGAGGGAGGCGCAGGGGGAGTCCTACTCCCACCGGGAGTAGGACTCCCCCCTCCAATCCTATTCCAACTAGGACTCTCAAGGGGGAAAGGAGAGAGAGGGGGGCCGGCCCCTTCTCCTAGTCCTACTAGGACATGGGGAAGGGGGGGCGCCGGCCAGCTATGGGCTTCCCCTTTTCTCTTTTCCACTAAGGCCCAATAGGCCCATTAGTCTCCCGGGGGGTTCCGGTAACCCTCCCGGTATTCCGGTAAAATCCCGATTTCACCCGGAACACTTCCTATGTCCAAACATAGGCTTATAATATATCAATCTTTACGTCTCGACCATTTCGAGACTCCTCGTCATGTCCGTGATCTCATCCGGGACTCCGAACAACCTTCGGTACATCAAAATGCATAAACTCATAATAACTGTCATCGTAACGTTAAGCGTGCGGACCCTACGGTTCGAGAACAATGTAGACATGACCGAGACACGTCTCCGGTCAATAACCAATAGCGGGACCTGGATGCCCATATTGGCTCCTACATATTATACGAAGATCTTTATCGGTCAGACCGCATAACAACATACGTTGTTCCCTTTGTCATCGGTATGTTACTTGCCCGAGATTCGATCGTCGGTATCCAATACCTAGTTCAATCTCGTTACCGGCAAGTCTCTTTACTCGTTCCGTAATACATCATCTCACAACTAACATATTAGTTGCAGTGCTTGCAAGGCTTATGTGATGTGCATTACCAAGAGGGCCCAGAGATACCTCTCCGACAATCGGAGTGACAAACCCTAATCTCGAAATACGCCAACCCAACATCTACCATTGGAGACACCTGTAGTACTCCTTTATAATCACCCAGTTACGTTGTGACGTTTGGTAGTACCCAAAGTGTTCCTCCGGTAAACGGGAGTTGCATAATCTCATAGTTATAGGAACATGTATAAGTCATGAAGAAAGCAATAGCAACATACTAAACGATCGGGTGCTAAGCTAATGGAATGGGTCATGTCAATCAGATCATTCAACTAATGATGTGACCTCGTTAATCAAATAACAACTCTTTGTTCATGGTTAGGAAACATAACCATCTTTGATTAACGAGCTAGTCAAGTAGAGGCATACTGGTGACACTCTGTTGGTCTATGTATTCACACATGTATTATGTTTCCGGTTAATACAATTCTAGCATGAATAATAAACATTTATCATGATATAAGGAAATAAATAATAACTTTATTATTGCCTCTAGGGCATATTTCCTTCAGATCCAGCAGCACGACGGCGTGGTGGTGGAAGTAGCGGGATCCCGGCAGGGCTTCGCCAAGCGCAAGCGGGGAGGAAGAGGTGTCACATGAGGGAGGGAGGCGCCAGGGACTTGGGTGCGGCTGCCCTCCCTCCCCTCCACTATATATAGGGGCCAGGGGGCGCCGGCCCCTACAGATCCCATCTAATGGGAGGGGGCGGCGGCCTAGGGATGGCTTGGCCCCCAACGCAGGTGGAGGCGCCCCCACCCCCTTAGGGTTTCCAACCCTAGGCGCAAGGGAGGCCCAAGGGGGGTGCACCAGCCCACCAGGGGCTGGTTCCCTTCCCACTTCAGCCCATGAGGCCCTCCGGGATAGGTGGCCCCACCCGGTGGACCCCCGGGACCCTTCCGGTGGTCCCGGTACAATACCGGTGACCCCCGAAACTTTCCCGGTGGCTGAAACTGGACTTCCTATATACAAATCTTTACCTTCGGACCATTTCGGAACTCCTCGTGACGTCCGGGGTCTCATCCGGGACTCCAAACAACTTTCGGGTTACCGCATACTAATATCTCTACAACCCTAGCGTCAACGAACCTTAAGTGTGTAGACCCTACGGGTTCGGGAACCATGCAGACATGACCGAGACAGCTCTCCGGCCAATAAACAACAGCGGGATCTGGATACCCATGTTGGCTCCCACATGTTCCACGATAATCTCATCGGATGAACCACAATGTCGAGGATTCAATCAATCCCGTATTCAATTCCCTTTGTCAATCGGTACGTTACTTGCCCGAGATTCGATCGTCGGTATCCCAATACCTCGTTCAATCTCGTTACCGACAAGTCACTTTACTCGTTCCGTAACACATCATCCCGTGACCAACCCTTAGTCACATTGAGCTCATTACGATGATGTCTTACCGAGCGGGCCCAGAGATACCTCTCCGTCATACGGAGTGATAAATCCCAGTCTCGATTCGTGCCAACCCAACAGACACTTTCGGAGATACCTGTAGTGCACCTTTATAGTCACCCGGTTACATTGTGACGTTTGGCACACCCAAAGTATTCCTACAGTATCCGGGAGTTGCACAATCTCATGGTCTAAGGAAAGGATACTTGACATTAGAAAAGCTCTAGCAAACGAACTACATGATCTTGTGCTATGCTTAAGATTGGGTCTTGTCCATCGCATCATTCTCCTAATGATGTGATCCCGTTATCAATGTCTGACATCTAATGTCCATAGCCAGGAAACCATGACTATCTGTTGATCAATGAGCTAGTCAACTAGAGGCTCACTAAGGACATGTTGTGGTCTATGTATTCACACATGTATTATGATTTCCGGATAACACAATTATAGCATTAACAATAGACAATTATCATGAACAAGGAAATATAATAATAACCATTTTATTATTGCCTATAGGGCATATTTTCAACATATTTCACCATTCTGATTTTTGAACAGTTTATAGTTGGAGTCAAATGACTCATCATCAGAACGAGGAGATTCACACGCAAATCCAAATAAGTTAGATGGATCAACTGGAGGTCCCTTTGCAGCAACCCATGAGGTTTTGGGGTACTGCTCAGGCTTCCAATATGTACCATCGGCATTGAGTTTCCTCTCAAAGGCAATACCCTCTTTCCTAGGGTTCCTGTTGAGGATCTACTTTTTAAGCACATCACAAAGAGTTTGATGCCCTTTGAGGCTTTTGTACATGCCTGTCATGTACAATTCCTTCGGCCCTGCATCATCAGTGATACTAGCAATGTCCTCAGGTGAGGAATTAGTGATAGCAGAGGCATGTGCAGAATTTGAAACATTAGCAGCATTTGAACATTCAGGTGAAGAATTAGCAGATTCACATTGAATGCACTTCAAGCATGGAGGAACAAATTCTTTCTGAGAAGCGCTGATTTGTTGAGCAAGTAATGAATCGCGCTCCTTCTGAAGATCTTCATAACTCACTCTTAGCTTCTCAAGGTCTTGCTTTCTTTGAGGAAATTCATAAGAAAGCTTCTCATGATCAGATAAGAGAGTGTTATGATGATCTTGAAGGGTGTCATACTTAGTATGAAGTCTCTGAAGACTTTCAGCCAAAGCTTTTGACTGATCCATTTCTTCACCCAACATAGCATCGCTCTTATTTAGCATGTATTGAACTTTTTCCAAAGCTCTTTGTTGTTTAGTGGCAAGGGAAGCAAGTTTGACATAGCTGGGTCCAAATTCATCATCAGATTCATCATCACTAGACTCGGATAGGTAGCATTCAGTTACCTTAGCATCTTTTGCCATAAGGCATGATGCAGAAGATGATGATTCTGGTTCAAATGTCATCGCTTCGAGAGATTCCTTGAAGTCATCAAACCAAGGATCATGACAGGTTCGATGACCTTCATAGACCTCAGAGAGACGGTCCCAGATAAGCTTCGCATGATCGAGATGCATGATATTCCTGAACTAATTTTGTGACAGACATGAGCAGATGACGTCCTTCACCACGAGGTTGAGAAGAGTGTACTTGCGAATGTCATCTGCTTCCGCCATCTTGCACAGATCGGTCAAACCAATCTCAGTGACGGTCCACAGCTCACTGTTCATCGCCATGAGGCGCTTCTTCATCATGGCCTTCCACTTGGGATACTCGTGACCGTCAAAGATGGGGCATGTCACTTTCTTCATACCTGCGGTCGACATAACGAAAACTCTAGGTGGTTAAACCAAAATCACATAGAACAAGGGAGTACCTTGCTCTGATACCAATTGAAAGTGCGTTATATCGACTAGAGGGGGGGTGAATAGGCGATTTTTATGAATTCTTGACTGAGAAATATATAGGTGAGGAAATTCCTTAGTGAAGAACTACTAGCAGTGGAATAAGTACTCAAAAGTAAACATAACAGAGCACAAGCATAGTCATCATGATGAAATGAAGACAAGCACAGAGTACAGAATGCGTAAACACAGGATAACATAGGATGAAGACAAACAGACTGAAGAAATTGAACTGATGAATTTGAGAAAGTCTTCAGTCAAAATCTTCAAACACATATATGAACAAGCACTCAACACAATTATGAGGAAATAAAACCAGTAAGCTTGGTGAAGGCAATGATTTGGTAGACCAGTTCCAACTATTGTCTTAGTTGTACGTCAGGTTGTAGCGGCTAGGTATTTAAACCTGAGGACACCCAGTCCCAGACACATAGTCCTCACCGTATTCTCCTTGAGCTAAGGTCACACAGACCTCGCCTAATCACTCGTGGTAAGTCTTCAGGTCACTTCCAAACCTTCACAAACTTGGTCACTCGGCAATCCACAATTCCTCTTGGATGCTCTAGACCTTGACGCCTAACCGTCTGGAAGAAGCACAATCTTCAAAGGTAACAAGCGCCGGATCCACGCAGGATCAATCTCTTCAGTGATGCTCAATCACTTGGGGTTTGTAGGTGTTTGGGTTTGGGTTTTCCTCACTTGATGATTTTCGCTCAAAGCCCTCGGAGGATGGGATGCTCTCAAATGACAAGTGTTAGTTTCTCTAGGAGCAGCCAACCAACTAGTGGTTGTAGGGGGGGTTATTTATAGCCTAGGGAGCAGCCTGACATGATAAGACATAAATGCCCTTCAATGATATGACCGTTAGGTGGGTAGATATTTTGGGGTAGTTCGTGCATAGCACAGCAACGGTCAGAAATTTGAGTATCAAATTCCTCAGGGCTATCATGTTCCTCACTGTGTAGGCAATCTGCACTGGCGAATTCCTAACTCCTCAGTCAGAACAAATTCCTCAGAAAACAGAAGAACTTCGTCTCTGTCACTGAAGAATATGACTGAACTGCATGAGATTTCCAATGGCTTCACTCGAAGGGATTGGTAGGCGTAGGATTTTGAGTTTAGCATCACTTGGAAATTTTCCCTTAGTGTTTCCTCGACCCCCTTTAACAGTACGGTGTTTCCTAAGACTCAAGAAAGAGAAAATGAAACTATGAAAACAAAATTCTTCACGCTTCATGTTCCTCGAATGAATGCCAAGTCTTCAGGATTGCACCAATTTCTTCACTTTCAAAGTCTTCAGAAAGTCTTCAGAAATCCAAAGTCTTCAGTCGAAGAACTTCATTTTTAGGGGTCGACTTTCTCTATAAATATCAAACTCATCATAGACTTATAGACTTGTGTACACTCAAAAACACATTAGTCCCTTAACCTATAAGTCTTCAATACACCAAAATCACTAAGGGGCACTAGATGCACTTACAATACACTCTTATAGGCTTGTATTTCTTCTCCGATATTTAGGTTTTGCTTGGCCAACTTGATCTATTTATCTTACAATGGGAAGAGGTGCTTTGTTGTGATGCCCCCAATTCGGTCATACACTAATCATACACGCAAATGTGTACGATCAAGATCAGGGACTCACAGGAAGATATCACAACACAACTCTAGACACAAATAAAATAATACAAGCTTCATATTAGAAGCCAGGGGCCTCGAGGGCTCGAATACAAGCTCGATACACAAGCATCAGCGGAAGCAACAATATCTGAGTACAGACATAAGTTAGAGAAGTTTTGCCTTAAAAAGGCTAGCTTAAACATCAATGATCGAAGAGGCAAGTCCACCTCCCTAGGACCTCCTAACTACTCCTGGTCGTCGGCGGTCTCCATGTAGTAGTAAGCACCCTCCAGGGTAGTAGTAGTAGTCAGCGGGGGTGGCATCTTTCTCCTGGGATCCACCATCTGGTTGCATCAACCGGAAAGAAGAAAGAAGGGGGAAAAGGGTAGCAAAGCAACCGTGAGTACTCATCCAAAGTACTCGCAAGCATCAGATCTAAACTAAGTATGCATTGGTATCAAATGGAAGGGTTGTGTGTGTGGACTGAACTGCGGAATGCCAAAATAGGGGGAAGGGCTATCCTATCAAAGACTAGCATCTTCAAGCAGCTCCAAGCATCTTGCAGCATGTAGAAGAGTAAACAATAGCAGTTTAATTAACAAGCATGTTGTAACATTAACACCCAGAGATCCTTCCTTAACTCCCTACGAGAAAGCAATCCCGGGGCCACATATCTCAGGTATCCATTTCTAGTTGTAAAAGATCAAGATATAAGTCTGAACATCCATTACCCTGGACATGGTATTCTAATATATATCTTCCCTGCAGGGGTGCACCACGTTTTCCAACACGCTTGATTACTCTGGCCGGACACACTTTTCTGGGTCAATGCCCGGCCTCGGAAGATCAACACGTCGTACCCTACCTAGGCTCAGCAGAGAGGTCCCCGCCGGTCTACATCATAAGCACTCCAGGGTGGGCTCATCGCCCGTTGCACTCCGTGTCGTTGCGTGCAGGGCGGGTCCAGGCTCCACCTCTACATGGATGATGTCGGCCCAGCCATGCCGCAATGCTGAACTGGACGTCTAACAAAGCTTCGGCTGATACTACGTTGTCGAGGCCCATAACTATTCTCGTGTGGTGGTTAGTGCGTAAAGGCCAAAGGCCAACTCAGAACAAATACCCAAACCATAGTGTATTATTAGCTTGCGGAGACGAGAAGAGACTCACGATCGATGTGACCCCATCTCCTCGTCTCGTGAACTTATGGCAAGGGCCCAGAATGCCCTGCCGTGCCACGTAATTAACTTGCGGGTGCTCTCCGGGCCCGCCCGCCTTTCACCAAGGTCTCAAGTAAAGTCAAGGTAACTGTGTGTCCAACATCAAGGGGAAAATCCGAGAAATCACCCTCGGTGAATTACACTCGATGTAATCATCAAGGTGAACGTAAGAGGAACCACCCTTGAGGTTCACACTTGAGGTGTTGCACGAAAGAGCCGTATCAGGAATGGTGAAGGAGGAACCACCCTCGTTGACCACGACCGATTAGCTACACTACAGAGATCTCATCAGGAGTGATGCATGAGGTTCCACCCTCGGCACTCGATGGTAACTCTGCAGAGTGGAGCAACAAAAGGGGCATGATGTGATGTGAGGTGTCGGGCTCTGGTCGTCGATCACGTTGATCCAGTCGTTGATGATGAAGTAGGGGCAACAAGGACAAGGTGGGGGTCACTGATGGATCACTATCCAACCTATACTAAGCAGTTTAAGATAAGCAGGTAGGTAACAATAGCAGGTACAAAAGCAGGCTATGCATCAGAATAGGAGAAATCAATTACAGTAGCAAAATCTAATGCAATCATGAGAGAATGAAATGGGTGATATCGGGACGATCAAAGGTGGGGCTTACCTGGTTGCTCAGACAAGAAAGAGGGGTTGTCGTCGACGTAGTCGATCACAGCGGCATCGGCAGCCGTCACGGGGTCTACTGAAGAGAAGAGGGGGAAGAAACAGTAAATACAAAGCAAGCAAGTGCATGACAGGACAATAGGAAGAGCTACACATGATCTAACACGGTGCTACATGATACCGTCGAAGGGGGAGAACATCCGGAAATGTTTTCCCGGAGTTTAGAATTTCGTACAAACAAACCAGAGGGGGAAGGTTGCATGTTCTCTATGCTAGGGATGTGTGGCAGATGAACGAGCTGCGTATTCGGGTTCGTCTCGTTGTTCTGAGCAACTTTCATGTACAAAGTATTTTCATCCGAGTTACGGTTATTTTTCTATGAATTATTAAAGTTTTAGCAATATTTTGAAATTATTATTAAATCAAAAAAGGGTTATTGCATCAGCATGACGTCATCAGTCAACGGAGTTGACCAGGGTCAACCCTGATGTGTGGGGCTGTTCTATCATTGACTGTTTGAACTAACTACAGGTTTCATTAACTAACAAGGTAATTAGGCTAACTAAGCAGGGTTAATTAAGTTAATTAATTAGCTATTTAATTAATTAACTAATTAATTGTTTTTATATTATTATTATTATATTTTTTAACTTCTTTTTTTACCCCTGGGGCATGGGCCCCATATGGCAGTGGCACAGGGGGCTAGCGGGGCGGCGTTAGCGGGTGCGGGCGGGGGCGCCTATCGGGGCAAACCCAGGCGAGGCCGCGGCAAGGGGCGGCACCGGCGCGGCTAGCCGGAGCCGCAGCAAGGGGCGGGCGCGTGGTCCGGTGCCAACGGGCGTGGCCACAGCCGCTACTACGGGCAACGGCGAGCGTGGGACGACGCGGTGGCTTGACAAAGGAGGCGGGCCAGAGCTGGAGGGGCCGTGGGGCGGAGCGGGAGTGCAGGCGCGGCGGTGCGGTGCTGGGCGCGTGCTCGGCCGACGAGCAACACGCGGGCCGGACCCGTGGGGTGGCTGCAGCGAGGCGGGCGTGGTGGTCGGTCGCGGCGGCGAGCAGCTGGTGGCGGCGGCAAGCGGCGGCAGCAGCAGCAGTAGGCCACAGCATGCGGGCGACCGCGGGCTCAAGCAGAGGCAGGGGCCGGTGCACGCAGGCGGAACGCGGGGCGGCAATGGCTGAGCGGGGCCACAGCCAACTGCGAGCGGGTGCGCGCAGGGCGCAACTGGCCAGCAGGAGCGCGGCCAGGTCCAGGCAGGGACGCGCTGAGCGGGCGCATGGGTCGCGGGGAGGGGGCTAGAGGCGCGCGGGACGAGCGGCGAGCGTGGTTAGAGCTGGGACAAGCGCGTGCACCAGGCGTGACGGTGCAGCTGCGGGCACGGGAGGTGGGACCGCGACCTACGGTGTTCGGGGCGAGGGAAACAGAGGGGGAGAGCTCACAGCGGGAGCACACGGGGGGGCGATGACGGATTAGTAGCAGCAGCGGTGCGACAACGATGATGGACGACGACGGCGACCCGATGAAGAAGAGCGAGCGGGCGCCGTCTTGGAGGTCCTCGCCGCTGTCACGGTAGTGCAGACGGGACCGCGGAGTACGGCGGTCCCTCTGGACACGCTAGCGGGGCTCGGGGTCGTCGAGGAGCACGCGAATAACGAAGGCGACGGCGGCGCATCGAGCGCAGCGGCTTCGGGCGTCCACGATCGTGGTGTCAACGGCAACAGGGCACCACGGCGGAGCGGATCTGGCGAGAGGGGGGAGGAGGCAGAGGGGAAGAGGGGAAATGGGAGGGGCAGGAGATTGGGAGGGGCGCCCGAGGCGTCGCCCTTATCCCCTCTCAGCGTCGGCGCCGACGAGGTGGCTCGATGGGAGCTTGCCCTTGTAGTGACTGGGTTGGGAGAACAGGGAGGCGAGGGGGAGCGACCCAGAGGGCAAGGTGGGCCGGCTGGGTCGGTCTGCTGGGATAGGCCCAGTGAGCCGAGGCCCAGGAGCAGGGGAAGCTTTCTTTTTTATAGCCTTTTCCTTTTTTATTGCCCCTATTTTCTTTTATGTTAGGGCACTAAGCCACTTTATAAAAAGTTGGTTCACCACCAATATTAAGAAGTGAATATTTGTCACATGATCAACATTTTAGTTTCATGTTTGTGAACTTTGAATTTTGGACATAAATTTGAATTTGAATTTGAATCATGATTTGGATCAAGTGAGGGTTAACAATAGTAATGTGATGACATGGCACCATTAGCGGGGGATTACTGTAGCTTAATTATCCAGGCGTCACAATTCTCCTCCGCTACAAGAAATCTCGTCCCGAGATTTAGGAGGTAGAAGGAAACAAAAACGAGGTCTGCATCAGAAAGACGATCCTCGAGTTCCCAAGTGGCTTCATCTTCAGAAGCATTTGACCACTGAACCTTTTAGAAATTTGGTAGCCCTCTGAGGGGTGCGGCGTTCAGCTTGATCGAAAAGGCGGATCGGATGCTCTCTAAAGTGAGATCATCTTGCAGGCGCTGAGCTTTATAAGCCATGGGGTTATTGCTATAAGACTTGCGACTCAGGGCATTGGCCATGACATTAGCTTTGCCAGGGGTATAAGAATACCCTAGTCATAGTCTGTAATTGTTTCATACATCGTTGTTGATGGAGATCCAGATCTTGTTGAGTAAACAGATACTCCAGACTTTGATGATTGGTGAAGATCTCGCAACGATTATCGAGAAGATAATGCTGCCGCAACTGTAGTGCAAATTTAACTGCAGCAAGTTCAAGGCCATGGACTGGGTAATTCTTTTGGAAAAACATCCTGGAAGTCACAAGTGACCAGAGCGTCTTCAATTCTCACAAGAGGAGAAGCGTTTAACGCATTCAAGGAATAAATATGTGCTTCAGCATTTCAAACAAGATGAGCATGGTAACTTACTATCTCATTCGAAGGATGTAGTAGATGGGCGGTTTTAGTGGCGCAAATAATAGAAGCGGTATGGTTTTACCACCATTCCATTCCCAACATGAGGTCAACATTGGATGACTTCATAATAATGGGGGAAACAAGGAATTCCGGCCCTTCAATTTCAACAGGGACATAGGGAATAACCATGGTGGTTCGACATTGGCCCGCGGAATGCAGCTTGGAATTTTGGCCAAGTGATGGCGGTTCCAACAGGCAAGGAACGACTGTGGCTATCTCACCATTGAGCGGCGGTACCTTTCAGGTAGTAAGTGGCGAAGGTGTCATAGTTGGAAGGGGATACAACAGCAGCCTCCAACTTGAAGGTGATGTCGCAAAGCCAGTCATCAGCATCAAGGGGCTAAGCTGAGTTGCGGTAGAGGATAGGGCTGAGGCGCGCAAAGTCTTGCAGAGTCACTGGAGCTGGTTGCTGACTCATATTGGGCGTGGGAACTGAGCCAAGACTCGTACCACGAACTGGCAATTCAACATCAAACTATTGTATCATTTCGGCCATGTATTCTGGAGGTGGCGGATTGTCGCCTCCACGACCACAACTAGTGGGTCTAACCATCCTGCTTAAATGCAACAAGGGGTAGTTCAGCAATGGTTGGTGCAAGTGTATGGAGTCATTCATGATGTAACTTGAACAATGAGCAAAGGCGGGCTATGTACAAGGCAGTAGTCATTAAAGACATACTGATACATATATAGAGCCAGTTACACGTTGTTCGAATGAGTTCAGACAAGAGAAACATCCTAAACATACCAGGCGGCACGCATTCATGTGATGGAAGGATACAACAATGAGATGTAGGAAAGGCTACATCAACGTCGAAGATAATCATTGGAGCGAGGGATTTGCAAGTGGAGGCGCAGGGTGCCCTCAATAAAAGGATCCTTCGGCCCGTGAACAATGTGAAGCAGATACTGGCCCTCAATTCAAGAAAAGCTTATTATAGATCTCTGGGTGGATGTGATCACGAGATCCTATTGTTAGAGTTAGCAAATCATTTATCCCGAATAGAAGAGAGATCAAAGTCCTAGAGTACAGACGAGGAGTAAAAGATCCTAATACCACCCAATGGCGACGTGGGCCCGTAAGCCACACAGCCATGTTAGTAAAACAATTTTTCAATGACTAGACTCGACTTTGGCCAAGGAGTTGGAAAGGGGGATCCTACAGGCAATTGGCTCTGATACCAACTTGTGACGCCCCCAATTCGGCCGTACACTAATCATACACACAAATGTGTATGATTAAGATCACGGACTCACGGGAAGATATCACAACACAACTCTAGACACAAACAAAATAATACAAGCTTCATATTACAAGCCAGGGGCCTCGAGGGCTCGAATACAAGCTCGATACACAAGCGTCAGCGGAAGCAACAATATCTGAGTAGAAACAAAAGTTAGACAAGTTTTACCTTAAGAAGGCTAGCTCAAACATCAATGATCAAAGAGGCAAGGCCTCCTCCCTGGGACCTCCTAACAACTCCTGGTCGTCGGCGGTCTCCACGTAGTAGTAAGCACCCTAAAAGGTAGTAGTAGTAGTCAGCGGGGGTGGCATCTAGCTCCTGGGATCCACCATCTGGTTGCATCAACCAGAAAGAAGAAAGAAGGCGGGAAAGGGGTAGCAAAGCAACCGTGAGTACTCATCCAAAGTACTCGCAAGCATCAAATCTAAACTAAGCATGCATTGGTATCAAATGGAAGGGTTGTGTCTATGGACTGAACAACAAAGTGCCAGAATAGGGGGAAGGCCTAGCCTTTCGAAGACTAGCATCTTAAAGCAGCTCCAAGCATCTTACAGCATGTGGAAGAGTAAAGAATAGAGGTTTAATTAACAAGCATGTCGTAACATTAACGCCTAGGATCCTTCCTCGACTCCCCGCGAGAAAGCAATCCCGGGGCCACATATCTCAAGTATCCATTTCTAGTTGTAAAATATCAGGATATAAGTCTGAACGTCCATTACCGTGGACACGGTATTCGAATATATATCTTCCCTGCAGGGGTGCACCACGTTTTCCAACACGCTTGATTACTCTGGCCGGACACACTTTTCTGGATCAATGCCCGGCCTCGGAAGATCAACACATCGTAGCCCTACCTAGGCTCAGCAGATAGGACCCCGCCGGTCTACATCCTAAGCACTCCGGGATCAGGGCCCACGGCCCGTTGCACTCCGGGTCGTTGCGTGCAGGGCAGGTCCAGGCTCCACCTCTACATGGATGGTGCCGGCCCAGCCATGCAGCAATGCTGAACTGGACGTCTGACAAAGCTTCGGCTGATACTACATCGTCGAGGCCCATAACTATTCTCGCGTGGTGGTTAGTGCATAAAGGCCAAAGGCCAACTCAGAACAAATACCCAAACCATAGTGTATTATTAGCTTGCGGAGACGAGCAGAGACTCACGATCGATGTGACCCCATCGCCCCGTCTCGTGAACTTACGACAAGGGCCCAGAATGCCCGGCTGTGCCACGTAATTAACTTGCGGGTGCTCTTCGGGCCCGCCCGACTTTCACCAAGGTCTCAAGTAAAGTCAAGGTAACCGTGTGTCCAAACATCAAGGGGAAAACCCAAGGAATCACCCTCGATGAATTCCACTCGATGTAATCATCAAGGTGAACGTAAGACGAACCACCATCGAGGTTCACACTTGAGGCGTTGCACGACAGAGCCGTATTGGGAATGGTGAAGGAGGAACCAACCTCGTTGACCACGACCGATTAGCTACACTATAGAAATCTCATCAGGAGTGATGTATGAGGTTCCACCCTCAGCACTTGATGGTAACTCTGCATCGAGCAACAAAAGGTGAGTGACGTGATGTGAGGTGTCGGGCTCTGGTCATCGATCACGTTGATCGAGTCGTCGATGATGAAGCAGGGGCAACAAGGACAAGGTGGGGGTCACTGATGTATCACTATCCAACCTATACTAAGCAGTTTAGGATAAGCAAGTAGGTAACAATAGCAGGTACAAAAGCAGGCTATGCATCAGAATAGGAGCAATCAATTACAATAGCAAAATCTAATGCAAGCATGAGAGAATGAAATGGGTGATATCGTGATGATCAAAGGGGGGCTTGCCTGGTTGCTTAGACGAGAAGGAGGGGTCGTCATCGACGTAGTCGATCACAGCGGCATCGGCAGCCGTCACGGGGTCTACCGAAGAGAAGAGGGGGGAGAAACAATAAATACAAAGCAAGCAAGTGCATAACAAGACAACAAACAGAGCTAGATGTGATCTAACGCGGTGCTACATGACACTGACGAAGGGGGAGAACATCCGGGAATGTTTCCCCAGAGTTTAGCATTTCGGACAGACGAACTGGAGGGGGAGGTTGCATGTTCACTATGCTAGGGATGTGTGGCAGACGAACGGGGTGCGTATTCGTATTCGTCTCCTTGTTCTGAGCAACTTTCATGTACAAAGTATTTTCATCCGAGTTATGGTTATTTTTCTATGAATTATTAAAGTTTTAGCAATATTCTGAAATTATTATTAAATCAAAAAAAGGGTTATTGCATCAGCATGACGTCGGCAGTCAAGGGAGTTGACCAGGGTCAACCCTGATGTGTGGGGTCGTTCTGTCATTGACTATTTGAACTAACTACAGGTTTAATTAACTAACTAGGTAATTGGGCGAATTAAGCAGGGTTAATTAAGTTAATTAATTAATTGTTTTTATATTATTATATATATTTTTAACTTCTTTTTTAACCCTGGGGCGTGGGCCCCATATGGTAGTGGCACAGGGGGCTAGCAGGGCGGGCGTTAGCGGGAGTGGGCGGGGGCGCCCATCGGGGCAAACCCGGGCGAGGCCGCGGCAAGGGGTGGCGCCGGAGCCGCGGCGAGGGGCGGGCGCGGGGTCTGGTGCCAGCGGGCATGGCCACGGCCGCTGCCGCGGGCAACAGCGAGCGTGGGACGGTGCGGTAGCGCGACAAAGGACGCGGGCCGGAGCTGGAGGGGCCGTGGGGCAGAGCGGGAGTGCAGGCGCAGCGGTGTGCTGCTGGGCGCGGGCTCGGTCGACGAGCAACACGCGGGCCAGACCCGTGGGGTGGCTACGGGGAGGTGGGCGTGGTGGTCGGTGGCGGCGGCAAGCGGCAACTATAGCAGTAGCAGTAGGCCACAGCGGGCGGGCGACCGCATGCGAGCAGAGGTAGGGGCTGGTGCGCGCTGGCGGAACACGGGGAGGTAATGTCGGAGCGGGGCCGCAGCCAACCATGGGCGGGCGCGCAGGGTGCAACTGGCCAGCAGGAGCGCGGCCAGGTCCTGGCAGGGACGCGCCAGAGCGGGCGCATGGGTCGCAAGGAGAGGGCTAGAGGCGCGGGGGACGCGCGGCGAGCACGGTTAGAGCCAGGACGAGCGCGTGCACCGGGCGTGACGGTGCAGCTACGTGCAGGGAAGGTGGGACGGTGACCTACGGCATTCGGGGCGAGGGAAACAGAGGAGGAGAGCTCACAGCGGGGGCGCACGAGGGCCCGTTGACGGATTAGTAGCAGCAGCGGCGAGCCAACGATGATGGACGACGACGGCGACCCGATGAAGAAGAGCGAGCGGGCGCCGTCTTGGAGGTCCTCCCTGCCGTCACGGTAGTGCAGACGGGGCCTCGGAGTACGGCGGTCCCTCGGGACACGCTAGCGGGGCTCGGGGTCATCGAGGAGCACGTGGACGAGGAAGGCGACGGCGACGCGTCGAGCACAGCGGCTTCAGGCGTCCACGGGCGCGGTGTCAACGGCAACAGGGCACCGCGGCGGAGCGGATCTGGCGAGAGGGGGGAGGAGGCAAAGGGGAAGAGGGGAAGTGGGAGGGGCACGAGAGTGGGAGGGGCGCCCTTATCCCCTCCCAGCGTCGGCGCCGGCGAGGTGGCTCGGTGGGAGCTTGCCCGTGTAGCGACTGGGTCAGGAGAACAGGAAGGGGAGGGGAGCGACCGGGAGGGCAATGTGGGACGGCTGGGTCGGTCTACTGGGATAGGCCAGTGGGCCGAGGCCCAGGGGCAGGGGAAGCTTTCTTTTTTTAAGCCTTTTCCTTTTTTTAATGTCGACCCAGCCGTGCCGCAATGCTGAACTGGACGTCTGACAAAGCATCGGCTGGTACTACGTCGTCGAGGCCCATAACTATTCTCGTGTGGTGGTTAGTGCGTAAAGGCCAAAGGCCAACTCAGAATGAATACCCAAACCATAGTGTATTATTAGCTTGCGGAGATGAGCAGAGACTCACGATCGATGTGACCCCGTCGCCCCGTCTCGTGAACTTACGGCAAGGGCCCAGAATGCCCGGCCGTGCCACATAATTAACTTGCGGGTGCTCTCTGTGCCCGCCCGACTTTCACCAAGGTCTCAAGTAAAGTCAAGGTAACCGTGTGTCCAAACATCAAGGGGAAAGCCCGAGGAATCACCCTTGGTGAATTCCACTCGATGTAATCATCAAGGTGAATGTAAGAGGAACCACCCTCGAGGTTCACACTTGAGGTGTTGCACGACAGAGCCGTATCGGGAATGGTGAAGGAGGAACCACCCTGTTAACCACGACCGATTAGCTACACTACAGAGATCTCATCAGGAGTGATGTATGAGGTTCCACCCTCGGCACTCGATGGTAACTCTACAGAGTCGAGCAACAAAAGGGGTGTGATATGATGTGAGGTGTCGGGCTCTAGTCGTCGATCATGTTGATCGAGTCATCGATGATGAAGCAGGGGCAACAAGGACAAGGTGGGGGTCACTGATGGATCACTATCCAACCTATACTAAGTAGTTTAGGATAAGCAGGTAGGTAACAATATCAGGTACAAAAGCAGGCTATGCATATGAATAGGAGAAATCAATTACAGTAGAAAAATCTAATGGAAGCATGAGATAATGAAATGGGCGATATCGGGATGATCAAAGGGGAGGCTTGCCTGGTTGCTTAGACGAGAAGGAGGGGTCGTCGTCGACGTAGTCGATCACAGCGGCATCGGCAGCCGTCATAGGGTCTACCGAAGAGAAGAGGGGGAGAAACAGTAAATACAAAGCAAGCAGTGCATAACAGGACAACAGGCAGAGCTAGACGTGATCTAACGCGGTGCTACACGATACCAGAACATCTGGGAATGTTTCCCCGGAGTTTAGCTTTTTGGACAAACAAACCGGAGGGGGAAGGTTGCATGTTCGCTATGCTAGGGATGCGTGGCAGATGAACGGGCTGCGTATTCGGGTTCGTCTCGTCATTCTGAGCAACTTTCATGTACAAAGTATTTTCATCTGAGTTATGGTTATTTTTCTATGAATTATTAAAGTTTTGCAATATTCTGAAATTATTATTACATCAAAAAAGGGTTATTGCATCAGCATGACATCGGCAGTCAACGGAGTTGACCACGGTCGACCCTGATGTGTGGGGCCGTTCTGTCATTGACTGTTTGAACTAACTACATGTTTAATTAACTGACTAGGTAATTAGGCTAATTAAGCAGGGTTAATTAAGTTAATTAATTAACTATTTGATTAATTGTTTTTATATTATATTATATATAGTTTTAACTTCTTTTTTTAACCCTGGGGCATGGGCCCCATATGGGAGTGGCACAGGGGGCTAGCGGGGTGGGCGTTAGCGGGTGCGGGCGGGGGCGCCTGTCGGGGCAAACCCGGGCGAGGCCGTGGCAAGGGGCGGCGCCGGTGCGGCTAGTCAGAGCCGCGGCGAGGGGCGGGCGAGTGGTCTGGTGCCAGCGGGCATGGCCACGACCGCTGCCGTGGGCAACGACGAGCATGGGACGGCGCAGTGGCGCGACAGAGGAGGCAGGCCGGAGCTGGTGGGGCCGTGGGGCGGAGCGGGAGTGTAGGCGCGGCGGTGCGGTGCTGGGCACGGGCTCGGCCGACGAGCAACACGCGGGCCGGACCTGTGGGGTGGCTGCAGGGAGGCGGGCGTGGTGGTCGGTGGCGGCGGCGGCAAGCGGCAGCTGCAGCTGCAGCAGTAGGCCATAGCGGGCGGGCGACCGCGGGCGCGAGCAGAGGCAGGGGCCAGTGCGCGCGGTCGGAACGCGGGGCGGCAACGGCGGAGCGGGGCCGCAGCCAACCGCGGGCGGGCGCGCGCATGGCGCAACTGGCGAGCAGGAGCGCGGCCAGGTCCTGGCAGGGACGTGCCGGAGCGGGCGCAAGGGTCGCGGGGAGGGGCTAGAGGTGCGCGGGACGCGCGGCGATCTCGGATAGAGCCGGGATGAGCGCGTGACCGGGCGTGACGGTGCTGCTGCTGGCAGGGGAGGTGGGATGGCGACCTACGGCATTCGGGGCGAGGGAAACAGAGGGGGAGAGCTCACAGCGGGGGTGCACAGGGGCCTGGTGACGGATTAGTAGCGGCAGCGGAGCGGCAACGATGATGGACGACGACGATGACCCAATGAAGAAGAGCGAGCGGGCGCCGTCTTGGAGGTCCTCGCCGCCGTCACGGTAGTGCAGACGGGGCCGCAGAGTACGGCGGTCCCTCTAGACACGCTAGCAGGGCTCGGGGTCGTCGAGGAGCACGCAGATGATGAAGGCGACGGCGACGGCGGCGCGTCGAGCGCAGCGGCTTCGGGCGTCCACGAGCGCGGTGTCAACGGCAATAGGGCACCGCTGCGAAGCGGATCTCGCGAGAGGGGGAGGAGGCAGAGGGGAAGAGGGGAAGTGGGAGGGACAGGGGAGTGGGAGGGGCGCCCGAGGCGTCGCCCTTATCCCCTCCTAGCGTTGGTGCCGGCGAGGTGGCTCGGTGGGAGCTTGCCCCTGTAGCGACTGGGTCGGGAGAACAAGGAGGCGAGGGGGAGCGGCCGGGAGGGCAAGGTGGGCCGGCTGGGACGGTCTGCTGGGATAGGCCCACTGGGCCGGGGCCCAGGGGCAGGGGAAGCTTTCTTTTTTATAGCCTTTTCCTTTTTTTATTGCCCTGTTTTCTTTTATGTTAGGGCACTAAGCCACTTTATAAAAAGTTGGTTCACCGCCAATATTAAGAAATGAATATTTGTCACATGATCAACATTTTAGTTTTCACGTTTATGAACTTTGAATTTTGGACTTAAATTTGAATTTGAATTTGAATCATGATTTGGATCAAGTGAGGGTTAGCAATAGTAATGTGATGACATGGCACCATTAGCAGGGGATTACTGTAGTTTAATTATCCGGGCATCACATTTGTAGTGGGTTTGATCTTATTGTGCTTGATCCCAGTAACAGAAGGGGAACCACACGTATGTATCGTTGCTACTAAGGATAAAACGATGGGGTCTATCTCTACATAGATAGATCTTTTCTACATCATGACATTGTTCTTATTGCATTACTCTGTTTCTCCATGAACTTAATACACTAGATGCATGCTGGATAGCGGTCGATGTGTGGAGTAATAGTAGTAGATGCAGGCAGGAGTCGGTCTAATAATCTTCGACGTGATTCCTATGTAATGATCATTGCCTGGATATCGTCATGAGTATTTGAAGTTCTATCAATTGCCCAACAGTAATTTTTTCACCCATCGTTTGCTATTTTTCTTGAGAGAAGCCACTAGTGAAACCTACGGCCCCCGAGTCTCTTTTTCATATTATTTTCCTTTGCGATCTATTTTTCTTTGCTTTTATTTTCAGATCTGTTAAACTAAATAACACAAAAATACCTTGCTGCAATTCATTCTTATTTATTTTATTTGTCGTTCGATCTATCAATCTACTACAATTTATCTCACGTCTGTTTGCCTATCTTGAGGCGCCGTACCCAGAAGGGATTGACAACCCCTTTAACACGTCGGGTTGTGAGGATTTGTTATCTGTGTGCAGGTGTTGTGTACGTTGTGTTGCTTGGTTATCCTACTGGTTCGATAACCTTGGTTTCACATCTGAGGGAAATACCTACCGCTGCTGTGCTGCATCATCCCTTCCTCTTTGGGAAAATACCTACATAACTTCAAGCCGCATCAGTGCCGGAGCTCAAAGCCAAAAACTTAGAGATAAAAACATTTTGGGAGGTGTGTCCTTCCCACAAACGAAAATGACTTAGAGTTCCCAACACTTTCCATGCTAGATATATCATAGGCGGTTCCCAAACAGAAAATAAAGTTTATTCACTTTTCCACCATACTTTCACTTTCCATGGCTAACCGTATCCACGGGTGCCTTCCATACCAACACTTTCCAAGAAATTTATTATTTAACAACATAAAGTAAATTCATTTTTCATTTCGGGACTGGGCATCCCTAATACCTTTGCCTTACTCTCGTGCAATGACAAGTGAATAAACACTCATCGTGAGAATAACACATCTAGCATGGAAAATATTAGCCACCCCTCACCGCTCCGCGAGCGGAACGAACACACAAAAGAGAAGTTTATTTTGAAAATTAGAGATGGCACATACAAATTTGCTTAGAACGGCAAAAGAATACCGCATATAGGTAGATATAGTGGACTCATGTGGCAAAACTGGTTTAAAGGTTTTTGGATGCATAAGTAGTGATCATACTTAGTGCAAAATGAAGGCTACCAAAAGATTCAGAAGCGACCAACCAAGAAACGAATAATCTTAAGCATAATTAACACTGAATAATGCACCACAAGTAGGATATAATTTCATTGCATAATTATTGACTTTCGTGCCTGCATAGGGAATCACAAACCTTAACACCAATATTCTTACTGAAGCATAATTACTCATCAACATAACTCACATATCACATCATCATATCTCAAAACTATTACTAAGAATCAAGTTTATTTTGTCCAATGATCTTCATGAAAGTTTTTATTATATCCTTCTTGGATATCTATCACTTTGGGACTAATTTTAATGTGTTGCTTTTGATAAGCTCAAACAAATATAAGTGAAGATCATGAGCATAATATTCCTTCTCTCAAATTAATTTAAGTGAAGCAAGAGAGAATTTCCTGAAAATTTTACTAACTCTCAAATAAATCTAAGTGAAGAAAGAGAGAATTTATTCAAAAATACTAAAGCACACCGTTCTCCAAAAAGATATAAGTGAAGCACTAGATCAAGTCCATAGCTCATAAAAATTTAAGTGAAGCATAGAGAGCAATTCTAACAAGTCATGACATAATTTTGGCTCTCTCAAATAGGCGTGTCCAGCAAGGAATCAAGACTTAAAACACAAAATAAAACAAGCAAAGGCTCATATCATACAAGACACTCCAAGCAAAACACATAGTATGTGATGAATAAAAATATAGCTTCGAGTAAAATACCGATGGTCGTTAGAAGAAAGAGGGGATGCCACTCGGCGGCATCCCCAAGCTTAGTTGCTTGCTCTCTTTTGGATAATAGCTTGGGATGCCGGGGCATCCCCAAGATTAGGCTCTTCTTACTCCTTATTCCTTCATCCATCGTCAGATAACCCAAAACTTGAAAACTTCAATCACACAAACCTCAACAAAAGCCATCGTGAGATCCGTTAGTATAAAAAAACAAATCACTACTATAAGTGTTGTAGTAAACCAATTCATATTTTGTTCTTGAATTATATATGCTGTATTCCAACTTTTCTATGGCAAAAACTCATCAAAGAAAACCATAGAGCCATCAAAACAAGCACACAACGCAAAGAAAACAGAATCTGTCAAAAACAGAATAGTCTGTAGCAATCTGGATGTTTTTAATACTTATGTAACTCCAAAAACTCTGAAAAATAAGGATGACCTGGGCAATTTTTATATTAATCTACTTCAAAAGTAATTGGTATTTTATCGCTCTCCGGTTAAAAACGAAAATTATTTTCGTGAGCGCAAAAGTTTCTGTTTTTTCAGCAAGATCAAACAACTATCACCCAAGAAGATCCTAAAGGATTTACTTGGCACAAACACTAATTAAAACATAAAAACACAATCATAACAGTAGAATAATTGTGCTAATACTCAAGAACAGAAAGCAAAAATAAATTTTATTCATTGGGTTGCCTCCCAACAAGCGTTATAGTTTTACGCCCTTAGCTAGGCATAAAGCAAGGATCTAAGTTTTGTCATCTTTGTTCAACTCTTCAATCAAAAACTTAGAATTCTCCAAAGATTTAGCATAAATATTTTCAATGAAAATACTCTTAGGAACAATTTTAAAGAATTCATTCTTGCCAATGGGATCTCTTAGAACTTCAATAAAATCCGGGTGAATGCTAATCATCTTAAGATCCTCTTTACTATTACTAGAAGTTACACCCTTGTTCTTAGTAACTTGAGTAGTCTTGCCAATCTTTACGGGAGTTTTTTCAGTAGTTTTAGCAGAAGCAAAAGCTGTGCTCAAATTACTAAAGATTTCTTCTAGTTTATCAATCCGAGACGGACATTCTTCAATTATTTCATGAATTACAGTCCCCTTTTCCTTTAACAACTTAAAAACTTCTCCCGCTTTTGACCCAATCTTGGTAGAAAAATTATGCATCTTTGTATCCAAGTTTTCAATATGTTCTTCAGTAAGCATTTTCTTTTCAATAGCATCTAATCTTTCAATAACATGCTCAAGAGTCAAAGTTGTTTCATTAATCATAAGGGGTGGTGAGCCTACTAAATTTCCCATGGCATTAAAAGCATCAAGAGAGGGACACATCAAGAAATTTCCACCGGTAATCGTATCAAGGAAGAATCTATACCAAGTGGTGATGCCCACATAAAAACAACGAAGAAGAAGAACGGTAGATTTCTTACGGATAGATCTATTATGAGCATTGCAAATCCTATACCAAACATCTTTTAAATTTTCTCCTCCCCTTTGTTTAAAGTTGAGAACCTTGTTCTCAGGAGTGCACGCAACAGAGGAAGAACTATCCATGACGATAATAATGGCAAACAAGATTGCACACAAAAACGGATCCGGCAAGAAAACGGCAAAACGAAAAAAGGGGCGAATCAAACGACATTTTCTTGTGAAGTGGGGGAGAGGAAAACGAGAGGCAAATGGAAAATAATGTAAATTGCAAGGAGATCACATTTGTGATTAGGAACCTGGTATATGTTGAAGATCCTCCCCGGCAACGGTGCCAGAAATTCCTTTTGATGTCGCTTGAAGCTATGTCGGTATTTCCCCAAATTGGAAGGGATCATACAGCATAGCGGTGGTAGGTATTTCCCTCAGATATGAAACCAAGATTATCGAACAGTGGGTGAACCAAGCAACACAATGTAAACAACACCTGCACACAAATGACAACTACTCGCAACCCGACGTGTAAAAGGGGTTGTCAATCCCTTTCGGGTAGCGGTGCCTCAAGATAGGCAAACAGACGTGAGATAAAATTATAGTAGATAGATAGATCGAATGCCAAATAAAATAAATAAGAATAAAACACATCAAGGTATTTTTGTATTTTTGGTTTAATAGATCTGAAAATAAAAGCAAAGAAAAAGTAGATCGCAAAGGCAAATAATATGAGAAAGAGACCTGGGGGGCGTAGGTTTCACTAGTGGCTTCTCTCGAGAAACATAGCAAACGGTGGGTAAACAAATTACTGTTGGGAAATTGATAGAACTTCAAATAATCATGACGATATCCAGTCAATGATCATTATATAGGTATCACGTCCAAGATTAGTAGACCGACTCCAACATACGTGTCGGTTCCCTTTCTGTCACTAGGATCAAGCACCATAAGATCGAACCCACTACAAAGCACATCTTCCCATTGCAAGATAAATAGATCAAGTTGGCCAAACAAAACCCAAATATCGGAGAATAAATATGAGGCTATAAGAAATCATGCATATAAGAGATCAAAGAAACTCAAATAACTTTCATGGATATAAAAAGATAGATCTGATCATAAACTCAAAGTTCATCCGATCCTACCAAACACATCGCAAAAAGAGTTACGTAATATGGATCTCCAAGAGACCATTGTATTGAGAATCAAATGAGAGAGAGGAAGCCATCTAGCTACTAACTACAGACCCGAAGGTCTACAAAGAACTACTCACGCATCATCGGAGAGGCACCAATGGAAGTGGTGAACCCCTCCGTGATGGTGTCTAGATTGGATCTGGTGGTTCTGGACTCTGCGGCGGCTGGAATTGATTTTCGTCGACTCCCCTAGGGTTTCTGGAATATTGAGGTATTTATAGAGCAAAGAGGCGGTCCGGGGGGCACCCGAGGTGGGCACAACACACCAGGGCGCGCCTGGGCCTCCAGGCGCGCCCTGGTGGGTTGTGCTCCCCTCGGAGCACCCCCCCAAGCGCTGCCTTGGCCCATTGGGTGTCTTCTGGTCCAAAAATATCTCCATAAAGTTTCATTGCATTTGAACTCCGTTTGGTATTGATTTCCTGCGATGTAAAAAACATGCAGAAAACAGCAACTGGCACTTGGTGCTATGTCAATAGGTTAGTACCAAAAATGATATAAAATGACTATAAAATGATTATAAAACATCCAAGATTGATAATATTACAACATGGAACAATAAAAAATTATAGATACGTTGGAGACGATCAACCATCACCGAGGAAGTTCCATGCTTTCGAGAGGGACATCACCAAAATTGAAGGGGAATCCAAATTTCTGTCCTAGTTTGTCATTCAGTTTTTTTCCAACGATCAACATACCGCCTCAAATGCAACGTGTTCAAATTTGACATTTTTCTGGGCTCATTTACCATATTTAGGGGATTATTTGCATTTTCTAGGCATCAATGCACATAATTCAAATTCAAACAATTGGTGCATGAAAAGTTGCACAAGAACGGTCTGGAAACCATGCTCGTGCTATTTAGTACATTCTCATGCCTTTTACAAGGAATGGGCAGATATTTTAAGAAAATGTGTGGCAATAGTCAACCATAAACGCGTCGTTTACTGGGTTAACAACTATACAAAAATGAAATACATGCTTGGAAAACATGACGCCTGACGTGGTGCCATGGTATGGCCTCACCGTGCCCTGGTAAAAATTTGAGAATGTTTGCCTTATGTTATCATGCACACCTTTCATAAATCGAACCATCACCGAGGAAGTTTCATGGTTTTGAGGGGGAAATCGTCAAGATTGAAGGGGGGTCCAAATTTCCTTTGTCCTTTGTCCATGAGTTTTTTTCTACGATGAACATACACCCTGCAAATTCCTGTGTTCAAATTTGGCACTTTTCTGGGTTAATTTACCATATTTAGGGGATTATGTGCATTTTCTAGGCATTAATGCACATAATTCAAGTTCAAACAATCGGTGCATGAAAGGGTGCACAAGAACGGCCTGGAAAACCATGCTCGTGCCATTTAGTAAATTCTCATGCCTTTTACAAGGAATGGGTAGATATTTCAATGAAATGTGTGGCAATAGTCAACCACAAACATTTGTTTATTGGGTTTTCAACTATAGAAAAAAATAAAATAAATGCTTGAAAAACATGATGCCTGGCATGGTGCCATGGTATGGCCTCACCATGCCCTAGTGAACATTTGAAAAGGTTTGGCTTATGTCGTCATGCACGCCCTTCATAAATCGAACCATCACCGAGGAAGTTCCATGCTTTCGAGAGGGAAATCGCCAAGATTGAAGGGGAATCCAAATTTTCTTCGTTCTTTGCCCTAGAGTTTTTTTCTACGACGAACATACATCCTGCAAATCACCATGTTCAAAGTTGGCATTTTTTCGGGCTCATTTACCATATTTAGAGGATTATGTGCATTTTCTAGGCATTTAGCGCATACAAATCCAATCCAGCTACAACTGCTCGGGTGTGATGTGAGGGACGTGGATTGCCATTCGATCGCGGTGCATCCTACGGTGCACACGCGCGATCCACGTGGTTGGGGTTCCGGCCAATCATAACGCAACATACAATAGGCTCAGCACACACTGTTTCCGGAGGCGGCAGAGATGAACCGTGTGTGATAATGAACGAGCAAAATTGTAAGAGAAGCCAAATTTCCTTTGTCATTTGTCGTTGAGCTCTTAAAAACCACCGCACTGTACGACTGCCCAGCCCCTCCGTCGCAGAGCTCTCTCCAAGCGTCGTTCATGGCACCGCGGCACACAATAACTAGTAAGGAAGCGATGGCATCCCGCCGCGTCGCGTTCCTCGCCGCCCACGACCGCACACATGGTAAGGAAGCGATGGCATCTCGCCGCGCCGAGTTCATCGCCACCGGCAGCCACACAGTTACATGGGCGGACTTTGAGGCTGCCATGTCCGAATGAGCGGTGGATCTAGAGGTGGACAAAGCCGCACAGAAGGAGCAGAAAAGGCAGAAAGCAGTCAAGAAAAGAGTGTCCCGCCGCCGCAAGAAAGAAGAGGTCGCTCGCTGTGCTAAGGAGAGCTTGGCACAGATCGAAGCACGGCGGGCTGCCGCCTACAAGGCTGGGAAGGAGAACACCGGCGTCTGGCATGCCCCGATGGCAGCATGTGAGAAGTAGTTAGTGCCTGTGTCGCCCGTTGTCTTAGAGAAAATTACCAGTAGTACTTTAAGTTTGTACTATCTATTATTAATGTACAATGTCGATAAGCGTATCCTTTGAGGGCTTTGAGTGTTGATTAGCATGTGTTCATTGAAGGTTTGTGGCCGCACCCCGACCCCAAATACTACCGAAGAGTCCGCCCGCAGCCACCGGAGGAGACTAGAGCTGGCTACAAGTGGTTTTTAGTCCCACCTCGCTGCACGAGTTGGCCGCACACCGGCTTAAATTGCCGCGCCGGCGGATGGCAACAAGCTTCTCTCTTGTTGCATAGGATCAAATCTGGCTACGCGAGCGAGGCAGGTTGACACTTGATTTCATTTCATAAACCGATGATTGCTCATCGGGTGTCACCTTGCCTCGTTCATGTACATTGAATAATCCTGATACAATGAAAGAGATTTTTGAAATTAGGTGCGGTTGGAGATGCTGATAGATATAAGAATTATTAGAAGATCACAAAACACACGGTTTCTATGGCGTACCCGTGTGTGTTTTTTGCGTTAATGATCCATAAGTCAGTTACATGTACTGTGTTTTCTAATAAACCAGACGTACCATTGACCAAAAAAAATCAACTACACGTGTAAATTTTTTTGGAGACGGGATCTGCCAATTTTCTGTTTTCTTGCACGCGAGTATTTTACGCGCTTCGTCTGTGTTGTGTGTTTCCCCCGCCCAAGTTTCAAGTTCCGTGGCAAAAAATTTCATTAGGCACGCGATTTCAGAATTTATTCCTCCAACCAGATTCCCACCCATCAAATTTCCTCAATATCCCCCCCCCCCCGCCTCCCCCTACCGGCAGCTCAAACTGCCCCTGCCACAACCACAACTTCAACCACATCTATGTTTTGCTCGGATCCAGTCAGGTAACCCACCGATCTCTATCACGACCCCGACCTGATTTCTTAAATGGCACCTGTGAAACATCCTCATGCCTCCAAATCCCCACCGCCCCTACCTCCAGAGCATTGCCGCGCAAGCCCAACCACATATCACATGGAGGTCAAGGAGCTGATGGCGTTCCATGGTGCGATGGCCGCTGTGTGTGTTGACCCGGAGGAACACCTCACCTCCGCCGCCGTCAATATGGTGCAGGCTCTGTCCCAGATGAAGTGCCCCGGCGACTACCCCCCAGGACTTAATAGGTATGATCTGACCAGCTAAATCTTACCAATACCACTTGCAATGGCTATGTTTTGTATGGTTGATGTATTAAGCATGTCCATGCCTTGTTTGTTTCAGTACTGCACATTGTGTGATGTTCAAGTATTAACTGTCCAGCTCAATTTCACCAATACCAGCAACAAACTTACAATACATGACTCAGGATATCACTAGAGATGTTGCACATCTGCTATTTTTGGTGGATGTACTTACGCAGGGTCATAACGGTCGATGTTGTTGTTTGCCGTCGAGGTTAGCTGCATCCCATGTCTTACAGTATTTCACATCATTTGTGCAATTGGAGTTTAACTTCTACCATTTACTGGTTGCATGTATGTACACATGTCAGTGGCACTGATCCATGCTTCGACCCAGCGGAACAGCTCGCCTCCGCTGCCGCTGACTTTAGGCTGGCTCTGGCCAAGATGAAGTGCCCCAGAAACTACCTCTCATGACTTACCGAGTATGTACTCATCAGTTCAATCTTACCAATACCAGTTGCAATTAATGGCTATGTTTGTATGGTCGATGTATTAAGCATGTTGTAGTAAACATGCCTAACACGTTTTAACTACTTTCCCTACCTTTTTATAGACAACTGGGCCATTCTCTGCTCTGGCAGCACCTTCCTTGTGATGTTTAACTCTCCCAATTGCATTTTTATCAGTATCAGTTTCAATGGCTATTAAGCCTCTTGCAATTAACAGTTGAATTCATTTTTAAATAGTTGTATTTCAATGGCTACAAACATACAAAACATGACTTAGGATGTTGTTAAGCCTATTGCAATTAACATTTGTATCCATTTTTTTAATTTGTCCCTTTGCTACCATGCTACTCTCCACAATGAAGATATACTAGAGATGCTGCCCATTTGCTATTTTTGGCGGATGCTAACCCTATTGTACTTAACATGCCTTTCCATGTACTTACATAGGGCCATAACGGGTGATGCTATTGTTTGCCATTGAGGTTAGCTGCATCCCATGTCTTACAGTATTTTACATCATTTGTGCAATTGCGGTTTGACTTCTAACATTTACTTGCTTTTTGTAGGTACACATGTCAGCGGCACTGATCCACGCTTCGACCTGGAGGAAGAGCTCGCCTCCACCGCCGCTGACTTTGGGTGGGCTCTGGCCAAAATGAAGTGCCCCGGCAACTACCTCTCATGACTTACCAAGTATGAACTCAGTAGTTCAATCTTACCAATACCAGTTGCAATTAATGACTATGTTTTATACGGTCGATGTATTAAGCATGTCTATTAAGCATGTTGTAGTAAACATGCCTAACACATTTTAGCTATTTTCCCTACCTTTTTTATAAACAACTGGGCCATTCTCTGCTCTGGCGGCACCTGCCTTGTGATGTTTAACTCTGCCAATTGCATTTTTACCAGTACCGATTTCAATGGCTATTAAGCCTGTTGCAATTAACAGTTGTATCCATTTTTAAACAGTTGTATTTCAATGGCTACAAACTTATAAAACATGACTTAGGATGTTGTTAAGCCTGTTGCAACTAACAGTTGTATCCATTTTTTAATCCGTTCCTTTGCTACCGTGCTACTCTTTCGCAATGAAGATATCACTATAGATGATGCCGTTTTATTACCATTTGCTATTTTTGGTGGATGCTAACCATGTTGTAGTTAACATTGGCTTTCCATGTACTTACACAGGGCTACATGGGCGATGCTGTTGTTTGCCATCGAGATTAGCTGCATCCCATGTATTATACACCATATGTTCTTAAATATAAGTATTTTTAGAGATTCAATATATACTACATAAGGAGCAAAATGAGTGAATCTAGATTCTAATCTAAAATATATCTATAATTATATATACATCCGTATGTAGTTCATATTGAAATCTCTAAAAAATACTTGTACTTAGGAACGTAGGTAGTTGTATTTTACATCATTTGTGCAATCTCAGTTTAGCTTCTAACATTTACTGGTTGCTTGTAGGTACATATATGAGCGGTACTGATCCACGCTTTGATCCCTTTTTCGTAGGGGGCAATGAGATATTCATGAACAAGCGTCAACTGAGGAAACTAAGAAAGATTGTTAGGCGAAAGAAATGGGTGATGGGAATTAAGCTCTTTATTTACACCTTGTCCAAGACAACAGTGAACTTTAGAGTGGTAAGTAATGTGTTTCCTTTTCCCCCTGCTGTAACGCCCCAAGACTCTGGGTTTTTCGTCATGTGAGTTGGTTTGGTCTGTTGCATTTAATCTTTGCATCTTGTGCATTGCATCATGTCATCATGCCATTATCTCATAAATCTTTTGCATCTCAACTAAATAAATCGTATGGATCTTCGATCCATTTAATTCGAGGGAAGGATGATTTTCTCTTTATAATATATCCTCCCGATATTAGTGGAGCTATTATAAAATATTCCATTAACTTTGGAATCACCATAACACACTTGCAATTCAATTCTCATGCCTTTTGCTTCATGTTTGTTCTCCAAACCTTCTCCATAATTCTTTCTCCATTTATCGAGGCTCCTCCTAATTTCTCAACATTTTTGGGCGTTTTGAAATCCTCGTCCTTGTTCAAACCATTTGATTTAAATTCAAATGAATTTGAATTTAAATCTTGCATTCATGCTCACTTCTATTTTCTTGGGATAAGCGCATTTTTGTGAGTCCGGGAAAATTATCCCAGTGCCCAAATTCCTTCTCCAACCTTTTCCTTTCTCTTATTTATGCCTTTGCTATTTGCTATTTTGGCAAATAAAAGGAATGGGGAAGAGAGTAGGAGAGAGAGCAGCCCAGCAGGTCCCTGGCCGTTTTTCCTCCCCATTGGGCCGGCCTCCCAAGGCCCACTCCCCAGCTAACCCTAGCGCAGGGAGAGAGCCCATCTCCTCTCCCTCTCGATCCCATCTCTCCCTCTCGTCCTCATCCAGCGCCGCCTCCCACCTCGCCTTCCCTCCCGCATCGCTCCTCCTTCTCTCCCTCGATCTCTTTCCCTGGAGCAGCGCCAACCTCCCTCTCCTTCATTCCCCTCTCTCGTTCTTCCTCACGCCGCCTCCCTTGGGCGCGCCCGCTACGCCTGCACCCGGTGTCCTCCGCTTCCAGCCGTGGCCGGCTAGCAGGCCACTGCCTCCTGCACGCCTCACCTCCTGCCTCTTGCACGCCTCCTCCTGCGAAGTCCCCATCGCCGAGCACTTGAGGAGAGGAGCTCCTCGAGCGCCCGCGCAGGCAGCCGTCATTCCTCTGCGCCCAATAGGAGCCCCGCCGGCTCCCGTCGCCCCCGTTTGCGCTCCTCGCGGCTCTGCCCCGCCATGGATGGCCGGCTCTGCCAAGCTCCGCCTTGCCGCCGTTCTGCACTCGTTCTAGCCGGGAATCGAACGGATCCGTCTTCCCTCGTCCGTCCCCGACCTATTCTCCGGCAAGGTCCGCTCCGCCGTCGTCGTCTAGGGCCACCTCCTCCCTGGATACGTCCAGCCCATCGCCTCCTACAAGCTGCAGCTGCTCGGCTTCCTCCATGTTGCCTGCCTCTGCAGCGGCGCAGATGCAAGCGCCCTCATTGGTTGACTACGTGGTCAACTCATATAACTGGGTCGCCCTTCTCTGCTTCGTCCCGTGGGTCGCGCCCACTGCGCAGCTCGACAGGCCACGGAATCCAAGGACGCAAGGCCACCTTCGGAGATCCCTTTTCGCCAAGTACCATGCCCGGTGAAGACCAAGACAGAGACCTCCTCGAGCAGGAATGTTTTTGGGATCGTCAAGGCCACCTCAAGTTCGACTATGTTTTGCCGCCTCGACCGAGACCAACAAGTACCACGACAACGTGTCAAGTTCGTCTACCGCCGTCTTCGGAACTGCTAAGTACGGCAAGTACCTCGGCTAGTACCTTGATGCCCGATGCATAGAACAACTACCGTCGCCGATGACCCGAGTACCACTACCATCGCGAGTACCTCTACCGTCGGCATGTACCCCTACTTCCACTACTGTCATCGCGAGAACGCCTACTTCCCTCTACGAACGAGAAACGTCTCCTTTGCACGCTCCGAAGGTATAACCGCCGAGAACGATCGCCCGTGGATGAATGCTTGCGATGTATGAGTTGAACCGTGTGTTGCTCCGTTTCCGAGTTGCCCATTGCACGAAGCCCCTCTTTTGTCTTGCCGCCATCATGTGGGAACCCGGAATCCGGGAGCACCCCATTTCTTGCATGACACACTCGCACCCACTTCCTTTTGCTCCGGTATCCCCGTGAGCTACCGGATCATCAAATTGTTGTCGCGGCATCATTTCTGTTTCGTATCGTGGCACCTTTTTTCATTTCTGCCACGATGACAAATGCTTCATAATACGCTCTTGTTAACATTTTCATAAAAATTGCATAAACTTGCACATGTCATCCGCATCATGATAACAACTTCAAGATTGGTTAAAATTGTTGTTGCACCAAATTGATAATTGCATATGGGGATTTACCGGATTTGTTGTTTGCTATATCCGGCCCCATTTAAATTGTTTAGATAGATAATCCCTTTATGTTTCACCTCTTGGCATGCTTAACAACATTTAATATTGTTGGGTACATAACCGAGAGAGAACTAAATAATTGATGTGGTGTTCCGTCAATATGCAACCCGTTGCATATTGAGCTCCACTTAATTTGTAGGGTTGCTTGTGCACTTTGCCATGCCATGCTTCATTAAACCGGACATGCATCATACTTGGTTGTGCATCGTGCCATGCTTATGTGGTGGTTGTTTACCATGTTGTTTGCTTCTTTCCGGTGTTGCTTCTTCGGGTTGGTTCCGATTATGTCGAGTTTGTGAGGACCCGTTCGACTTCCTCCGTTTATCTTCTTCATGGACTCGTTCTTCTTCCTTGCGGGATTTCAGGCAAGATGATCATACCCTCGAAATCACTTCTATCTTTGCTTTGCTAGATGCTCGCTCTTTTGCTATGCCATTGCTATGATGCCTACCACTTGCTTGTCAGCCTCCCAAATTGCCATGTTCAGCCTCTAACCCACCAATGTCCTAGCAAACCGTTGATTGGCTATGTTACCGCTTTGCTCAGCCCCTCTTATAGCGTTGTTAGTTGCAGGTGAAGATTGAAGTTTGTTCCTTGTTGGAACATGGAGATGTTGTTCCTTGTTGGAACATTTATTTACTTGTTGGGATATCACTATATATCGTATTTAATTAATGCATCTATATACTTCGTAAAGGGTGGAAGGCTCGGCATTATGCCTGGTGTTTTGTTCCACTCTTGCCGCCCTAGTTTCCGTCATATCGGTGTTATGTTCCCGGATTTTGCGTCCCTTACGCGGTTGGGCTATAATGGGAACCCCTTGACAGTTCGCCTTAAGTAAAGCTTCTCCAGCAATGCCCAACATTGGTTTTACCATTTGCCACCTAGCCTTTTTTTCCCTTGGGTTCTGCAGACTCAAGGGTCATCTTTATTTTAACCCCCCCCCCCCCGGGCCAGTGCTCCTCTGAGTGTTGGTCCGAAACGTCAGCCGCCGGTGGCTACCAGGGGCAACTCTGGGCTGGCCTACCGGAAGTTTGGACAATCTGAGTGTGCCCTGAGAAAGAGATATGTGCAGCTCCTATCGGGATTTGTTGGCACATTCAGGCGGTGTTGCTGGTTTAGTTTTACCCTGTCGAAATGTCTTGTTGTACTGGGATACCGAGTCTGATCGGAATGTCTCGGGTGGAGGCCTATTCCTTCGTTGACCGTGAGAGCTTGTTATGGGCTAAGTTGGGACACCCCTGCAGGGATTTGAACTTTCGAAAGCCGTGCCCACGGTTATGGGCAAATGGGAATTTGTTAACGTCCGGTTGTAGAAAACCTGAAGTTGACCTTAATTAAAATGAATCAACCGCGTGTGTAACCATGATGGTCTCTTTCCGGCGGAGTCCGGGAAGTGAACACGGTTGTTGGAGTTGTGCTTGACGTAGGTAGTCCAGGATCACTTCTTGATCATACTTTTATCGGTCGTGCTTTGCCTTCTCTTCTCGCTCTCTTTTGCGAATAGGTTAGCTACCATATATGCTAGTCGCTTGCTGCAGCTCCACCTCATACCTTTACCTGACCCATAAGCTTAAATAGTCTTGATCGCGAGGGTGCGAGATTGCTGAGTCCCTGTGGCTCACAGATTACTTCCAAAACCAGCTTGCAGGTGCCGATGAGTTCGTGCAGATGACGCAACCAAGCTCAGGAGGAGCTCGATGAAGATCTTGTCCTTTGTGTTGTTTCGTTCTAGTTGATCAGTAGTGGAGCCCAGTTGGGGTCGATTGGGGACCTTTGTCGCATTTGGGGTTCTTCTTTTATTTTGGTTCCGTAGTCGGACCATGAGTGTATTTGGTTGATGTAATGCTTTATTCTTGTATTTGTGTGAAGTGGCGATTGTAAGCCAACTATGTACCTCTTATTCCTTATTATATTACATGGGTTGTGTGAAGATTACCTCACTTGCGACATTGCCTTCAATGCGATTATGCCTCTAAGTCGTGCCTCGACACGTGGGAGATATAGTCGCATCGAGGGTGTTACAAGTTGGTAATCAGAGCCTTCCCCGACCTTAGGAGCCCCCACTGATTGATCGTTTTTAGCGGCCGAGTTGTGTCTAGACAAAAATGTTTTGAGTCCTTAGGAATTATATATCGGAGAGCTTAGGAATTCTTTTTACTTCCCAGTCTCCTCATCGCTCTGGTAAGGCATCCTGACGTAGAGTTTTGACTCTTCTCTTCTCAAATTTCACTAATTTTTTTTTATTATTTTTTTAGGATCACGCGAGTATCTTGGATTTGTTCCGATGGCTTATGATGAGAACACTATCTTGGTGCCTCCTGTCAGGGGTTTTGTGGAAGTGTCCCGGGGAGTTGAGCTCTGAGGTTTTGTCATCATAATTTTATCGTTGCAATTCTGGTATACTTGAGATATGTTCGCCGACATCGAAAATCTCTTTTATGTAGTTCGTCGGTGAGATAACCTCGACGCCACCCAGTACTGGGGCGGGAGTTCGGGAGTATCGCCATAACTTGTATAACGAATGCTTTTCGAAGGTTGAGATAGATGGTTTCTGAAGGTTTCTTGGTTATGTGTTGAAGGATGGATGCAGCTGGATGTAGGATTTGCTAGCTTGGGTGAGATATTATGCTTCCCCTGTATCCTCAACACCTAATTGCATAACCGGAAAGTTTCGGGAGTTTCATAGGGGGGAATTCAAATAGCTCTTAGGATTTCTTTCCGACGGATGTATGATATGAAATTGGGGTTCGACGTCTAGTGGTTCGCCTATTCACGGTCGGTTTTACAGTGGTCTCGTTGTGTCTTAAAGAGTCCTTGGCTATGCTGACTCGGGGACGCTTCGTATGTCATGTGCATTGCCTTGTACATGATGGTGCTGTACGATCGAGCCCGTGTAGGTCCCACCACGAAAACTTCGGACGAAATTTCGATCATATGTTTGTTCTGGCTTATTCTGCAAGCCAATCCTTTGTTTTGTTTTGAGTTGTGGTATTCGAGTTGCTTCAAAGTCAAATGTTGATTCCATACCTTCCCGAAATGGTGTTCTCATATTCCTATGCGAATACTAATCCTTCATGATAATCGAGTTTGTCATGTTAATTCTTTTCAATCGGTGTGTCTCTCCTCAAGTGGATCCGTTCACTTCAACATTTACAAGATCAATTATCAGTCCTTCTCTACGGTGTTCGTTCCATCCATTCCAAATTGTCTTTGTTTTTCCCACCCTCCCTCCCTTTGTTTTTTCTCCAAGGATTCAGATCTCTTAATCGAGTATCCTTCTTATTGATGTGAAGTCTCTCAATTCTTTTTCATCAATATTCTTATCCGGTGATTCTCATGAATATTCTAACGGAGCTTCAAGTTCATCATCTTTCGTTCTTTTCTTCTCCGGGGGAACCAATTCAAGCTTTCGGTGTTGATCATACTCTTTTCCGTATTTCAATGTTTTCTCATGCCGATGCACCTCATTATCATTTCACTTCTCGCTATTTATTGTTCTGGAGTGCTCAAGATATCTCGAAGATTCGTGTTTCCACTCTACATTCGTTCAAACTCTTTTGAGGTTGTTATTTCATTCTAGACATTTATTTCAACCGGTGCAACCTCTCTTTTAAATCATTTCAACGGTGTTTCTCTTGAGCGGGCCCTAACCCACAGGTCTTTTCCCAGGATCTTACCTGACTCTTCTTATTTTCCCAAAGCTATCTTCAAATTTCTTTTCGAAGTTTGACGTAAGTATGATTTATCATCAGTTAAATGTCTTCCTACAAGATCTTTCAAATTCATTTCATTGTTGATTCAACTTTTATATTCTTCTTTATTCCGGTGCCTCAACAATTCATGGTGGTGTTTTCTGTCGTCATTCTCGGATTTCGAAGACTGAAGAAGAGTTTCTCTTTAATCTTGCTCCATTCTCTTCAAGATTCGTGATTCTAGCTTGTTGCCATCCTCTCGTAATTGTTTTCGATTGTCAGAATCTTTTTACCCATCCGGAGCAATTTAAGAGTCTTCTCAGTTGCTATCCGGAGTCCATCATCTAAGATTTATTCATTCTCAGCTTTCAGCTATTGTTTCTCCAAATTTTACCGGTGCTTCGTGCAAGTGATCTTTAATCAGCTCGTGATCTCTTCGTTCTCATGGGTCTAAATTCTCTCAAGCATCTTCGTTCATTTGCTAATCCTTCCCGGTGTTCCTTTATCTTTTCTTCGTTCATTTTAATTCTTACGGTGGTTCATTCCAGATTTTTTTTCTTTCTTATCACATCAATTTATTCGTTGTTTCTATCCTACCGATGGTTCGTTCAAGATTCTCTCGAGTTTATGTGATATCTCTCTTAATCCTTGATACGAGGATAAGTAATATGCCAATTCCATTGCTTGTCATCAATTTTAATTGATGAAGGATCCGCATAATGTAATTCTTATTCTTGTTTCATCGAGTTTATTCTATTCCTGTTTTTTTTTCTGGAGTGGCTCATCATACTCATTCTTGGTTTCACTTGTTTCATCTTTTCTTTTTCCGGAGTTCAAAGTTCTCTCAATTATATTATCACGGAGATCTCTATCTAAATCATTGCGAGGCTTCAATCTTATTCTTTTCATCATTCAATTATTTTGGATCATTTTTTTATTACCGGAGTTCTTCACGAAGGCTCTACATGATGGTTCATCAAGGATTTAATTCCTTCTCGAAGTGTTCATCGAGATTCTTTTCAAAGGAGGTCAAGCTTTCTTCATCTTGCTATCCGGAGTACAATTTCTTTCTACCGTATCTTTGGAGGTGGTTTTACATCATTCTTGATAATTTGAGTTCATGTTTTCTTGATTCACATGCTGTCAAGATTGAGATATTTTAAATCCATCAATCTCGTCATTGGAGTTATCTTGGGCTATATTTCACCTAAAGCTTTCCTTTAAGGATTGTCGCTCTTATGGTGTTTATCAATGATCCAAGTTCTTCTTTTATCCTCCCGGTAATATAGCCTTCTTGTCTCCTTGTTCTTGTCAATCCAATTCTTTTCCCGTGAGTGGCAGGTTTTTCATCTCTTAATTTGAGATGTACTCCTCAAGACCATATCAAGCTTATTCTTTTTGTTGTTGGTTTCCAAAAACTCCATGCGAACCTTCTCTTTAAGATGCTTTTCAAATTCTATTGGGGTAGAAGATGTCTTTTCCTCTCAATTCTTTCATTTTCCAAGATCCAACTTCTACTCTTTCTCCCGGAGGTCTAGTGATGTTGCTCTTTTCACTCCTCATCTCGGTTTGTCAAGATCATATTCAATTTCTTCCATTTACAGTCAAAGTGCTGTCCGAGATATTTCTTACCCTTTGTCCCATCCATTCAATAGTTATGGTGGCAGTGTGTTGTGATTTTATCAAGTATCTTCTCATCTTATCAAGACCTTATTCAATTCTTTTTCTTTTCAACTGGAGTGCTGCCCGAATTTGGTCTTCCTTGATCCCCTTCCTTAACCGGAGTGTTTTCAATATATATCTTCCCTTTAACCTCAAGGTTTTCGCAATGTTCTTTCTCCCTCTTTTGCTAACGGAGTGTTTTCAACTTCATTCATCTCCGTTGTATTCTTTTCTCGATATGGCTTAACCTTTTCAAGGTTCTTTGGCTTCACTCGTTTGTCAAAGAAGCAACTTAGTTTTACCTCTCCTCTTTTCTCTTCCGTTTTCCCTCCGGTGCCATTCTAGATCTCGGGACGAGATCCTCTCGTAGTGGTGGAGTGTTGTAACGCCCCAAGACTCCGGGTTTTTCGTCATGTGAGTTGGTTTGGTCCGTTGCATTTAATCTTTGCATCTTGTGCATTGCATCATGTCATCATGCCATCATCTCATAAATCTTTTGCATCTCAACTAAATAAATCGTATGGATCTTCGATCCATTTAATTCGAGGGAAGGATGATTTTCTCTTTATAATATATCCTCCCGATATTAGTGGAGCTATTATAAAATATTCCATTAACTTTGGAATCACCATAACACACTTGCAATTCAATTCTCATGCCTTTTGCTTCATGTTTGTTCTCCAAACCTTCTCCATAATTCTTTCTCCATTTATCGAGGCTCCTCCTAATTTCTCAACATTTTTGGGCGTTTTGAAATCCTCGTCCTTGTTCAAACCATTTGATTTAAATTCAAATGAATTTGAATTTAAATCTTGCATTCATGCTCACTTCTATTTTCTTGGGATAAGCGCATTTTTGTGAGTCCGGGAAAATTATCCCAGTGCCCAAATTCCTTATCCAACCTTTTTCTTTCTCTTATTTATGCCTTTGCTATTTGCTATTTTGGCAAATAAAAGGAATGGGGAAGAGAGTAGGAGAGAGAGCAGCCCAGCAGGTCCCTGGCTGTTTTTCCTCCCCATTGGGCCGGCCTCCCAAGGCCCACTCCCCAGCTAACCCTAGCGCAAGGAGAGAGCCCATCTCCTCTCCCTCTCGATCCCATCTCTCCCTCTCGTCCTCATCCAGCGCCGCCTCCCACCTCGCCTTCCCTCCCGCATCGCTCCTCCTTCTCTCCCTCGATCTCTTTCCCTGGAGCAGCGCCAACCTCCCTCTCCTTCATTCCCCTCTCTCGTTCTTCCTCACGCCGCCTCCCTTGGGCGCGCCCGCTACGCCTGCACCCGGTGTCCTCCGTTTCCAGCCGTGGCCGGCTAGCAGGCCACTGCCTCCTGCACGCCTCACCTCCTGCCTCTTGCACGCCTCCTCCTGCGAAGTCCCCATCGCCGAGCACTCGAGGAGAGGAGCTCCTCGAGCGCCCGCGCAGGCAGCCGTCGTTCCTCTGCGCCCAATAGGAGCCCCGCCGGCTCCCGTCGCCCCCGTTTGCGCTCCTCGCGACTCTGCCCCGCCATGGATGGCCGGCTCTGCCAAGCTCCGCCTTGCCGCTGTTCTGCACTCGTTCTAGCCGGGAATCAAACGGATCCGTCTTCCCTTGTCTGTCCCCGACCTATTCTCCGGCAAGGTCCGCTCCACCGTCGTTGTCTAGGGCCACCTCCTCCCTGGATACGTCCAGCCCATCGCCTCCTACAAGCTGCAGCTGCTCGGCTTCCTCCACGTTGCCTGCCTCTGCAGCGGCGCAGATGCAAGCACCCTCATCGGTTGACTATGTAGTCAACTCATATAACCGGGTCGCCCTTCTCTGCTTTGTCCCGTGGGTCGCGCCCACTGCGCAGCTCGACAGGCCACGGAATCCAAGGACGCAAGGCCACCTTCGGAGATCCCTTTTCGCCAAGTACCATGCCCGGTGAAGACCAAGACAGAGACCTCCTCGAGCAGGAATGTTTTTGGGATCGTCAAGGCCACCTCAAGTTCGACTATGTTTTGCCGCCTCAACTGAGACCAAAAAGTACCACGACGATGTGTCAAGTTCGTCTACCGCCATCTTCGGAACTGCTAAGTACGGCAAGTACCTCGGCTAGTACCTTGATGCCCGATGCATAGAACAACTACCGTCGCCGATGACCCGAGTACCACTACCATCGCGAGTACCTCTACCGTCGGCATGTACCCCTACTTCCACTACTGTCATCGCGAGAACGCCTACTTCCCTCTACGAACGAGAACCGTCTCCTTTGCACGCTCCGAAGGTATAACCGCCGAGAACGATCGCCCGTGGATGAATGCTTGCGATGTATGAGTTGAACCGTGTGTTGCTCCGTTTCCGAGTTGCCCGTTGCACGAAGCCCCTCTTTTGTCTTGCCGCCGTCATGTGGGAACCCGGAATCCGGGAGCACCCCATTTCTTGCATGACACACTCGCACCCACTTCCTTTTGCTCCGGTATCCCCGTGAGCTACCGGATCATCAAATTGTTGTCGCGGCATCATTTCTGTTTCGTATCGTGGCACCCTTTTTTCATTTCTGCCACGATGACAAATGCTTCATAATACGCTCTTGTTAACATTTTCATAAAAATTGCATAAACTTGCACATGTCATCCGCATCATGATAACAACTTCAAGATTGGTTAAAATTGTTGTTGCACCAAATTGATAATTGCATATGGGGATTTACCGGATTTGTTGTTTGCTATATCCGGCCCCATTTAAATTGTTTAGATAGATAATCCCTTTATGTTTCACCTCTTGGCATGCTTAACAACATTTAATATTGTTGGGTACATAACCGAGAGAGAACTAAATAATTGATGTGGTGTTCCGTCAATATGCAACCCGTTGCATATTGAGCTCCACTTAATTTGTAGGGTTGCTTGTGCACTTTGCCATGCCATGCTTCATTAAACCAGACATGCATCATACTTGGTTGTGCATCGTGCCATGCTTATGTGGTGGTTGTTTACCATGTTGTTTGCTTCTTTCTGGTGTTGCTTCTTCGGGTTGGTTCCGATTACGTCGAGTTTGTGAGGACCCGTTCGACTTCCTCCGTTTATCTTCTTCATGGACTCGTTCTTCTTCCTTGCGGGATTTCAGGCAAGATGATCATACCCTCGAAATCACTTCTATCTTTGCTTTGCTAGATGCTCGCTCTTTTGCTATGCCATTGCTACGATGCCTACCACTTGCTTGTCAGCCTCCCAAATTGCCATGTTCAGCCTCTAACCCACCAATGTCCTAGCAAACCGTTGATTGGCTATGTTACCGCTTTGCTCAGCCCCTCTTATAGCGTTGTTAGTTGCAGGTGAAGATTGAAGTTTGTTCCTTGTTGGAACATGGAGATGTTGTTCCTTGTTGGAACATTTATTTACTTGTTGGGATATCACTATATATCGTATTTAATTAATGCATCTATATACTTGGTAAAGGGTGGAAGGCTCGGCCTTATGCCTGGTGTTTTGTTCCACTCTTGCCGCCCTAGTTTCCGTCATATCGGTGTTATGTTCCCGGATTTTGCGTCCCTTACGCGGTTGGGCTATAATGGGAACCCCTTGACAGCTCGCCTTAAGTAAAGCTTCTCCAGCAATGCCCAACATTGGTTTTACCATTTGCCACCTAGCCTTTTTTTCCCTTGGGTTCTGCAGACTCAAGGGTCATCTTTATTTTAAACCCCCCCCCCCCCGGGCCAGTGCTCCTCTGAGTGTTGGTCCGAAACGTCAGCCGCCGGTGGCTACCAGGGGCAACTCTGGGCTGGCCTACCGGAAGTTTGGACAATCTGAGTGTGCCCTGAGAAAGAGATATGTGCAGCTCCTATCGGGATTTGTTGGCACATTCGGGCGGTGTTGCTGGTTTAGTTTTACCCTGTCGAAATGTCTTGTTGTACTGGGATACCAAGTCTGATCAGAATGTCTCGGGTGGAGGCCTATTCCTTCGTTGACCGTGAGAGCTTGTTATGGGCTAAGTTGGGACACCCCTGCAGGGATTTGAACTTTTGAAAGCCGTGCCCGCGGTTATGGGCAGATGGGAATTTGTTAACGTCCGGTTGTAGAAAACCTGAAGTTGACCTTAATTAAAATGAATCAACCGCGTGTGTAACCGTGATGGTCTCTTTCCGGTGGAGTCCGGGAAGTGAACACGGTTGTTGGAGTTGTGCTTGACGTAGGTAGTCCAGGATCACTTCTTGATCATACTTTTATCGGCCGTGCTTTGCCTTCTCTTCTCGCTCTCTTTTGCGAATAGGTTAGCTACCATATATGCTAGTCGCTTGCTGCAGCTCCACCTCATACCTTTACCTGACCCATAAGCTTAAATAGTCTTGATCGCGAGGGTGCGAGATTGCTGAGTCCCTGTGGCTCACAGATTACTTCCAAAGCCAGCTTGCAGGTGCCGATGAGTTCGTGCAGATGACGCAACCAAGCTCAGGAGGAGCTCGATGAAGATCTTGTCCTTTGTGTTGTTTCGTTCTAGTTGATCAGTAGTGGAGCCCAGTTGGGGTCGATTGGGGACCTTTGTCGCATTTGGGGTTCTTCTTTTATTTTGGTTCCGTAGTCGGACCATGAGTGTATTTGGTTGATGTAATGCTTTATTCTTGTATTTGTGTGAAGTGGCGATTGTAAGCCAACTATGTACCTCTTATTCCTTATTATATTACATGGGTTGTGTGAAGATTACCTCACTTGCGACATTGCCTTCAATGCGATTATGCCTCTAAGTCGTGCCTCGACACGTGGGAGATATAGTCGCATCGAGGGTGTTACACCTGCCCACAACAAGTTGCTCTATTAGACCTTAGTATCTGATATTTTTCTCTTTTCAGTGGTTTCCGAAGCTATTTATTGAGGATTACCTTGCAAACTACATGACTGGAGTGGAGGAAACTAAGGTTAAAGTATATAATTCATGCTACCATGATAATGCTCTAGAAGTCTTCCTGAAGGCGGTGAAGGATGGCCGGACGATCGTCACAAGGGGTTGGACAAAATTTGTTCGTGCCTATGGCATGCAAGAAGGCACATTATGGGCATTCCGCTTCTTCAGCACCATCGGCGGTCAAAATGATTTACACTTGTCTCTTCACCTTTACCGCCTCCAAATATTGTGGTTCATCATAGTTAATTGTTGTTTAATCCTGTAATTACTGAACATATTGTACTGACAATTTTACTTATGGATTCGTTGTTGAGCCATTGTGCTGAGAATTTGAATTGCACATTTCATATTTCAAAATTTCCAATTCGAATAATAAATTACAGGGAAAATAAAATTATACATGAGCGAATAAAATAATGTACACACGGTTAGAAAGAAAACAACATGTGTGATACGTCTCCAACGTATCTATAATTTTTTATTGTTCCATTGTTATATTATCAATCTTGGATGTTTTATAATCATTTTATAGTCATTTTATATCATTTTATATCATTTTTTGGTACTAACCTATTGATATAGTGCCAAGTGCCAGTTCCTGTTTTTCCATGTTTTTTACATCGCGGAAAATCAATATCAGACGGAGTCCAAATGCCCCGAAACTTTACGGAGAATTTTTATGGGCCAGAAGGAACACAATAGGCTCTGGCTGCGCCTGGGGGTGCCCCGAGGGGGGGGGCACAACCCACCAGGGCACGACAGGAGTCCCAGGCGCGCCCTGGTGGGTTGTGCCCACCTCGGGTGCCCCGGACCGCCTCTTTGCTCTATAAATACCCCAAAAATCTTAGAACCCTAGAGGCATCAATGAAATATTCATCCAGCCGCCGCAGAGTCCAGAACCACCAGATCCAATCTAGACACCATCTCGGATGGGGTTCACTACCTCCATTGGTGCCTCTCCGATGATGTGTGAGTAGTTCTTTGTAGACCTTCGGCTCTGTAGTTAGTAGCTAGATGGCTTAATCTCTCTCTCTTGATTCTCAATACAATGGTCTCTTGGAGATCCATATGATGTAACTCTTTTTGCGGTGTGTTTGTTGGGATCTGATGAACTTCGAGTTTATGATCAGTCATACCTTTTTATATCCATGAAAGTTATTTGAGTTTCTTTGATCTCTTATATGCATGATTGATTATAGCCTCATATTTCCTCTCCAATATTTGGGTTTTTTTGGCCAACTTGATCTATTTATCTTGCAATGGGAAGAGGTGCTTTGTAGTGGGTTCGATCTTATGGTGCTTGATCGCAGTGACAGAAAGGGAAACGACACGTATGTATCGTTGCTACTAAGGATAAAACGATGGGGTCTATCTCTACATAGATAGATCTTGTCTACATCATGTCATCGTTCTTATTGCATTACTCTGTTTCTCCATTAACTTAATACACTAGATGCATGCTGGATAGCGGTCGATGTGTGGAGTAATAGTAGTAGATGCGGGCAGGAGTCGGTCTACTAATCTTGGACGTGATGCCTATATAATGATCATTGCCTGGATATCGTCATAATTATTTGAAGTTTTATCAATTGCCCAACAGTAATTTTTTTATCCCACCATTTGCTATTTTTCTCGAGAGAAGCCACTAGTGAAACCTACGGCCCCCGGGTCTTCTTTCTCATATATTTGCCTTTGCGATCTACTTTTCTCTTGCATTTATTTTCAGATCTATTAAACCAAAAATACTTTGCTACAATTTATTCTTATTTAGTTATTTGGCGTTCGATCTATCAATCTACTACAAATTTACCTCACGTCTGTTTGCCTATCTTGAAGCGCCGTACCCCGGAAGGGATTGACAACCCCTTTAACACATCGGGTTGCGAGAAGTTGTTATTTATGTGCATGTGTTGTTTACGTTGTGTTGCTTGGTTCTTCTACTGGTCCGATAACCTTGGTTCCATATTTGAGGGAAATACATACTGCCGCTGTGCTGCATCATCCCTTCCTCTTTGGCGAAATACCGACGTAGCTTCAAGCGACATCAATGTGCGACGAAAAATAGAGAACGGACGGTTCTTTGACGTGTAACATTTGCGATTCCCGACAGACGCACACATGGTTTCGTCTCATATGCGTGTGCGGTTCATGGTAATACGACAAATGTTTCAAACCAGTGTGCGTGTGTGACAGGAATACCAATCGCACACAGTTATGAAAAATGGACACGTTGGCGTTAGTAGAGGCACCACACACATTTTACATTCTTGAACCGTGTGCGATAACGTACCTATCACAAACATATTGGTAGATTAAATGTTGATGTCCGCCTTTTTCACACGGCTATAGCGGCGTAATCGTTTGGGATGTCTTTCTGATCAGAAACGTAACATCGAGATGTAACGTGTGGGACTAGGGCGGCTTCTCATACGTTTATTCTATGACGGTCGTTAGTAGATGCTCGCCTATCCCCAATGGTTTTTGGGTCGTATGGGAAGGACCCCCTATCGCCGTCACTCACTAGGCGACGGTTCCAAATGCCGCCGCGGAAAGGGGTTAAAATCATTTGTATAGCACGATACTGTACCAGTGAATAAACACAATGCTTGGATGACATATTTTCAACATTCCAATTAGATAGATCATCATGCAAAGTAACAATTGGCTTTGCAAAGGTGGACACCGATGCAAAAGACAAATACAGAGAAAAAGGAAAAACAAGCCTTGACAGAAAAGTTCTGCCACGAGAGGAGTTTTCGAAACTGCTGCCACGACAAAGTTTTTGGCTGAATTTTCATGAAGATTTCTCCGTCAGAAAGGTCACTTTATAATTAAATTGTTTTGAGTGGGAGCACGCTTTATAATTAAATTTTTTAATTGCTAAGTGCAATTAATTACTGAACGTAGTCTAAGTATTATTTGCATATAAGTTGTAGAATATTGGCTCGTGTTTCCACCTTCCCTATTGAAATGAATAAGCTGTAAATTATCTGGTTAAAACTTTATGATTGGTAACGTAATGTGTGGATTGTCCTAAAGAGTGACGAGAAGGACTTTGTCCTATGGCATACTTTTGGTATTCTCCCGTTGATGCTATGGATGATGTGACTTTCGTCCTTTGATCCAAAAGCTGGAATTTTGTTACGGTCAAGTGCAATATGTTTGCTTCCATGAGACCCAAACTTCAAAAGTTTGGGATAGTTATGTGATATTCTTGAAACCGAAAATTAGCTTTAGATACAAACAAAGGCTAAGATATGAGATATCCAAAGCAATGTGTGTTTGCAAGTATTAGTAAATTGTTTACTATGCATTAGACTGATAAGATGGGATTTAGAAGAACGCATGCCATGTGATGATGGTGAATAAAACAACAAAGAGAGAAAGGGAATTTCCAAAGGGTGTGATGTCTACTATGCAACTTTATTCTTGTAGACTTGGTTGGGCCTCCAAGCGTAGAGTTCTGTAAGACAACAGAAAATTTTCTTCAAGTGGACGACCTAAGATTTATCAATCTGTGGGAGGTGTAGGATGAAGATGGTTCTCTCTCAAACAATCCTACAATCAAATACAAGTAGTATCTTGTGTCCCCAACACACCCAATACAATTTTTAGTTGTATAGGTGCACTAGTTCGGCGAAGAGGTGATGATGTGTAATATGGAGGGGAGAGATAGCTTTTTATAATCCAAATAATTAAAAAACAGCAAGGTAGCAAGTAACAAAAAGCGAGCAAAATGGTGTCACAATGCTTAGAAACAAGGCCTAGGGTTCATACATTCACTAGTGCAATCTCTCAACATCATAAGACAATCCCTCAACGTACGATAAGAATCACTCCATAGTTCCTATCTATATCATAAAACACAAGATACATTCATTGTAGGTAGAAAAACCACCTCAAAGTTATCCTTTCAATCAATCTATTGAGCCACCCCTAGGTGTCACGAATAGCCCTAGAGATCGTACTACGATAACACCATATGATACATATTAATCAATTCTAATGTCACCTAGAGAACCCCATTGCCACCTCGAGTCTCCATGAGTTAATTATTCAATATGCATCAAATAATCTTAGATTCGTAATATTCAATCCAACATAAAGATCTTCAAAGAGCATGACTCAGTTCATCACAACAAAGATAGAGAGGGAAGAACAACATATGATCCAACTATATTAACAAAACTTTTTTAGAACATAGACGTCAGGGATGTCCGGCTTTAAATTAATAAAGCCCACAACATAGGCAGTGTATGACAACCGCAAGACCAACACACGGCACCAAACATAATACGAGCAGGTCTTGGAAACAGCAACCGGAGAAGGAATAAAGTACGTTACAAGGCACATCCGGCCTAGCGAAACGAGCACGCAGGCTCGGCTGAAACTACAACCAAAAGGGGCTGCCCATCCCTATGCGACAGCAGACGGCGCGGACGGCGGAGCGCGGGACTTGGCGTAAACTAAGCGAAGACAGCAAAGAGCTTGGCGATGAAGATCAGAGTCCTGTTGTCTGCCCAGCGGTGCCCATTGCTGCAAGAAAACGATGCAGATAATGTCAGCGGGATGCGAGGGAAATACGCCCTCAATAGTAAACTTGTTACGAATATGCCAGATAGCCCATAACATGGCCGCCGCACACGTCCACATGACCAGACGAGCCGGGCCATGAACCAATGACAAAGAACACACTAGCGTGGCTCGGGAGCGGGGATCCCAATCCACCCCCGCGGCCTCATGGACCGTGCTCCAAGCAAAGCACGCCAAAGAGCACCGGAAGAAAGCGTGGTCAGCATCTTCCGAAACCCCGCACAAAGCACAAGGGCCGGAGGCGGGGCAGCTGCGCTTAGCAAGGTTGGTAGAGGTAGGAAGGCGATCTTGGCATAGTTGCCAGAGGAAGACCTTGATCTTGAGAGGGATTTTAGCCTTCCAAAGCCCCATGGCAGCCGAAGGGACCTGGCCGCGGGTAATCTCTTTGTATAAGGAATTGAAAGAGAATTTGCCAGAGCCCGAAAGTCTCCAAGAGACCGTGTCCGCGGAGTCCGACAGGCGAACATCCGCGATCAAATCCCGAAGGCGGTCCCACTCCACCATTTCCATCCCCAATAATTCTCTTCTGAAGTTGATGTAGGGTGGGGATGAGCTAAGAGCCGAAGCAACCAGTTGGTTGGGCTCGACTGCAATGGAGTAGAGTTGGCAAAACTCCGACCATAGGGGTTGGTGGCCGATCCAAAGGTCTAGCCAAAACCGCGTGGAGCGCCCATTGTTAACCCCAAACTTTGCGCCCCTGGCGAAGAAGGGTTTTAGGGCTTGAATGGAGTTCCAGAAGGGGGACCCACGAGAGGCCGCCTCGAAGAAATTCCCGTTCGGGAAGTATTTCGCACGGAGGAGGTCGATCCAGAGGCCAGTTTCACCCTGAGACATCTTCCAGATCCATTTGCACATGAGTGCAATATTCATCAGCTTGGAGTTGATGATCCCAAGGCCCCCCTGGGCTTTAGGTCTACAAACGGCCTGCCATTTGACCATATGGTATTTCCGTTTGGGTCTCGCTCCTTCCCAAAAGAAACGGGACCGCAGGGTATCCAACTTAGTGTGTACCCCATCCGCCAGCAAGAACAAACCCATGGCGAACATAGGTAAGGATGAGAGGCTGGAGTTGGTTAAGATTAGTCTAGCCCCTGAAGACATAAATCTACCTCTCCACGGACACACCCTGCCCGCTACCTTGGAGGTGAGAGGTTCCCAATCGGCGATCGAACATTTCTTCACCGCGATCGGGAGGCCGAGGTAAGTGAACGGAAACTGGCCAAGTTTGCAGTTAAGCAAGTTGGCTACCCTCTGACTTTCGGCCGCGTCCATCCTTATGGACACCACTTCACACTTGTGGAAGTTGATTTTAAGCCCCGACATGAGTTCAAAACACAACAGAATGGCCTTGACCAATGCGATACTGTGTGTGTCGGGCTCGAAAAGGAGGAGTGTTTCATCCGCGTATTGCAAGTGTGACACTCCCCCCGGGATCAGGTTGTCCACCACTCCCCTGATGTGGCCAGCCAAACGAGCTCTGTCGAGCATGGCGCCCAAGGCGTCCGCTACAAAGTTAAACAGCAACGGCGAGGCTGGGTCCCCCTGACGCAGCCCACGCTTGTTGCGGAAGAAGTTCCCTACTTCTCCGTTCACCGCAATCGCCGTTTGGCCCCCCGAGACCAACTGCAGCATGCAATGAACCCAAACCGACGAGAATCCCCGGTACAGGAGGACCTGACGGAGAAACTCCCAATTCACGTGATCGTATGCCTTCTCAAAATCTAGTTTCAGGAGAATCGCGGGCTGGCGAGCGTGTTTTAGGGAGTGCACAATCTCCTGGAGGGCCAACAGCCCCTCTAAGATGTTGCGCCCCCGAATAAAAGCCGATTGGTTCCTACTAATAACAGGGTGAGCTATCGGAGACAAGCGAGTCGAACAAGCCTTAGCACAAATTTTAAACGGAACATTAATCAACGCTATGGACGAAAGAGCCTAATATGATCCGCGCCCGAAACTTTGGGGATCAGAGAGAGAACCCCAAAGTTTAGGCGAGAGATATCTACCGTACCCCGCATAAAACCATTGCAAACGTCAAAAATAGGCCCTTTGAGCACTTGCCAAAACCTTTTGAACATCGCCACCGGCCACCCATCCGGCCCGGGTGCGGTGTCGGATTTCATGCTAAGGATCGCCTTGTCAATCTCCTCTGGGGTGAAGGCCAATCCTAGGCCCTCGTTTTCATTGTCCGTGACCCGCAACGCAGGGTCCCACACATCCGCCCTAAGACGGGCGCGGGATTCCTCCCTGGAACCCATAAGTTGGATGTAGAACTTGTAAATGTGACGGACGATATCCTGTTGCCGCAAAAGGAGCCCCTGCTCAGATTGCAAGCGCAGAATGGTGCATTTGCGGCGACGGCCATTAGCATAGGCGTGAAAATATTGAGTGTTCGCGTCACCCTTGAGCGTCCACTTGATACCACCGCATCTACGCCAGTACTCCTCCTCAGCTCTAAGGAGGGACTCCACCTGGGCCTCAAGCGCGTAGCGCTGAGCCCAGTCTTGCTCCGAGAAGGTCTGCACATCCGCCACAGCATCCATCTGAGCGAGCTCCACGGTCAAACGCGATCGAAGCAGCTTATCTTCGCGCCCCTGGTTAGCCCCCCACCCTTTGAGGGCCGCACGCAAGCCCGCTCCTGCAGAAATCCAAAACTCCATCGGCCCGCGCGTGCCCGACCCGGGCGACGCAATTCTCCCATTTCAAAAGGAAGATTTGCTCAAAGTCCGGAGACTCTAACCATGCAGTTTCGAAGAAAAACGGGGGCTGCGTTTTAGCCTTTCCTCCCCCGAGGAGAGGATGAGGGGGACGTGGTCCGACCCTATCCTTGTTTCGGCATGCAAAGAGCACAAGGGAAACATCACCTCCCACTCCGAGGACATGAAAACCCTGTCCAAGACCGACCGCACCGGCGTTAGTTGTTTGTTGGTCCAGATGTAGCGTGCCCCCACACGAGCCACTTCCCTAAGGGCCATGGCTGCGATTGCATTATTAAACATGGACACCCTTGTCCAATTAATAATACCGTTGTTTTTATCCTCTCCCGAGGGAATTAAGTTGAAATCCCTCCCACTAGCAGAGGCAAATTTCGCGTGCCCACAGACGCAACCTTCGCCTGGAGTTCTCCCAAGAACTCAAGCGAGAGCGAGTGGTCGGCCGGGCCGTAAACCACAATCACCTCCCACTCTTGGAGAGTTGCGCGGTGGCGCACGTGGGCCGACAGGAAGAAATGACCGGCATCCCACGCGACCACCTCGAAGCAAACTAGGTTGATGCCTAGCAACATGCCTCCCGAGTGCCCGACCGCTGGCACCCAATGCCAAACAAAACGCTCCAGCGGATCGACAACTAGCAGGTCCCGATGATTGAAATCGATCTTGATAGTTTCATGCAGGCCAACTACGTCGATCGCCTCGTTCCGAATGAACTCTTTTAACTGGGTCCGCCTCCCAGCGTGGCCGAAGCCTCGGATGTTCTAGAATATGTAACGCATTAGATAATGCAATTGCGGAGGCGGATACCGCGAGCGGTCACCGCTTTGGCCACGCGCCGTGTCTTGGTAGGATGACGGTTGGAGGTGGACGGCGCAGCCCCTGCTGCTATGTCCTCCTGATCGGGCCGCGCAACAGTCACCAGAGAAGCCCCTGCTTCTTCTGCTGCTAGCGCAACGCGGGCCAGCGCTGCCTGAGCAAGCGCGGCCTGCGCGATTTCCTTAGCACGAATAAGAGAAAGCACTTCACGCGCTTCCCCCTCGTCAGACATCACCACCCCACTATCCTCTAAGATACCCCCAAGCACTCATCAGAATATTCATCAAAGATCGTAAAGCGGGGCATGGGGTTACCTTCTGTTTCCAGGTTCTTCTGGGCCTGCAGGAGTTGGGCGCGTTGGAGGGCTGGAAGGTTTCCCTTGGCGCCCTTCGGGCGGGAGCTCACCCGCTCCTGTGTCGCCGTGGACGCCACCACCGCCTTGGAGCACTTGGCCGTTGAAACGGGCGCCACCTTGGCCACCTCCACGCGGAGCGCGTCAGAAGCTGGAGGGGAGATGACCGACGAGGTGCCACCAGTCGGACCCCCAGGAGAGGCCAGCGCCATCACCATCGGCCACTGCGGAGCAGGCGTGCCCGCTTGGCCCGAGGGAGGGCTCACCGGCGCCACCATGGGAGTCTTGCGGCCCGCCGGCTTCTTGTGGAGCCTCGTCCCACTGCCACCGAGGCCAGTCAACGCCTTGGGTGAGCGCACCATGGCAGCCCGAGGCTCACCCACCACCGCAGTCACCGGGGAGACGAGCATCGAGCGACCCTCCGAGTCGCAGGACGCCGAGACCCCCTTGTCGATGTCGAGGCCCAGCGTCATGTTGGAGCCATACTGGTTGAGACCCATCTCGTTGTTTCCCACCACCACTTGCCGCTCCTCCTGGTCCTTCGCAGCGCCCGCCACCGGGGGCACGTCCTGGGAGTCCTTGTCCTTGAGGCCAAGCTTGTCCCAAGTGGCGGTGTCGATGGAGTCATCCCCCATGCTCGTGTCGTGGTCCTTGTCTTTGTCATTTGGTCCCTTGTCCACGCTGGCTGGTGGAGGGGGAGGGGGCGCCGCACCCTGTAGATCACCCACCTCGACCTCCAGATGAATGGTGAAGCCCTCGCCGTTGAACCACACTTGGACGTAGCCCTTGAGCTTGGCCGGCGATCAACACGTGAAGCGCATCCGGACTGGGCCGCGCCCCGGCAACGACACCTGATCCACCTCCATTGGGCGCCCAATCATCACGTTCCTGCCATGAGGTGGTCCACGCGGCGGTGCTTGGGCGGCACACCCCACAGCTTGACCTACACGTCCGGCATGATCTCGGCCTTGGGTTCCTCCTGGCTCAATTCCTTGATGTCCGCCATGATGTCGTTGAGGGAGAGGTAGAGCTTGCCGCTGCGGGTCGCCATCCGCAGCATGGCCTTGTTGGGGAAGACGACCGAGAACTGGTCGACGCCGATGGCCGTCACCTGCCAATCCCACACCCCCTCGAAGAGGTGAGGGAGCTCCGCCTCCAAGATGGGGATCGACAGCGTGCTGGGCGCCGCCGAGATGATCACCGCATCCGCCACCAGCGGGGTCTGGACCTCCTCGCCCTCCGTCTCCACGAAAGGGAGGCAGAAGAAGCCCTCTCCAGGGATGGCGTTGCCCATGATCTGCAGCAGTAGAGGCCGCCCCCGCGTGGGGCAGTACGCCGACACGTGCCCTTCCTCGTGGCAGATGACGCACAGGGGCTTGAAGTGGCACATATTTTGGTAATGCCCCACCCTGCCGCACTTGAAGCACTCCGGCCCGTCGGACTCCTCCACTGGGATCGGAGCGTCAGCCGAACCCTTCGAAGCCGATGGCCCGGCCGCCAGCTGCAACGGCGCCATACCACCCCCCTTTTGCTTCTGCTTCTTGGCCACCGGATCCCCGCTCTGCTCACCGCCCGGAGGGAGCTGAGACTCCTTCCTCTTGAGCTCTTTCTTCTGCTCCAGCCCACGGCGCCGATATTCCTCCTTCTTCTTCTTCTTCCGCTCGCGTTCCTCTTGCTGCTTCCGCTCTTGCTCCGCAAGCCACCATGGAGGCGGCGGCCCCCAGCCCCCGTCCCCCGCGGCCTTCGCCGATGCCTTGGAGAGCGCCTTCGCCCGCGGATCGTGCTCGCGCTGTCGATCCACCGCCGGGATCGGAGGCGACATGGGAGGCTTGTCGCCGCGGCGGGAGCCCATCCTCACAACAGTGGCGAACGAGCAAGAAAGAGGTGGGGGAGGGGCAGAACGTAGGAGACAACGGGCAAGGTGCCCGAAGCGCCGCACCTGAGAGTGGGATGTAGGAAACCCTAGAGACAGATCTAGGGTTCCTTTTGGCACCCACAACCACCTATTAATAGGGGCAGACGACCGTGCAACCTCCTCCGCACTGGGCCCAGGCCTAAGCGCAGGCTCACAGCAGGCCACCGGGCCAGGTTGGTCAGGCCCAAGCACGGAGGGGCGTCCCTGCACCCCCACAGGCCAAGAAGCGGGCTAGACCGCCGATGGGCCCCCCAGCCCAATTCCTGGAAGGCTGGGCCACTCCTCCTAGCCCAGCGGGGAAACGAGCCCAACCGTCGGCTCCCTGGAAACCCTAGCCAGGACCCGCGGTTCCCCGACACTGGCGGCCCCGCCGTCGCCGCCGCCGACCCCTGTCGGCTTCGACAAGCTCGCCGGGACCGGAGGAGGTCCCTCCAACACCAAATCGCGGCGAACCACCTCCGACAGGGCGCACGAGCGGCCCTCAGGACCCGCATCCACCCCCTGCGGCGGACGCCAGATCCGCGATGCCGTACGACGCCCGCCATGTCCACCAGGGGCAAAGGCTCGCCGGTGACTGGCCACGAAGGAGCCCCCAAGCTCCTCCGCACGGGCGACAAAGTCGCCCACCGAGCACCCCGCACGGGGCCTCGGCGAACCACCACCACCATCGCTTACCTCGCTACTTACCTCATCGTCGTCGCCGTCGGAGTTGACCCCCTCCAGAGCCCAGAACCTGCTGCCAGAGAAGGGCGGGGCGAGAGGCCGCCCCCCAGACGGCACGCTCCACCGCGCGCACCCCTCAGCAGGCCGCACCTCCGTCCAGCCTTCCGCCTCCGCCGCGGGGCAGCGAGCGGCGTCGCCCGTGGAATCGCCCCCCGAGTCGCTAGACCGAAACGCCATTTGTAATTGGGTCTAGGCTAGCATCTTCCTATGCGTCGTGTGCTACTACTAGTATTGTCTCCCCAACAAAACTCATGGTACATCAAGATCGTGCCCCATAAAGAACACGATGGAGAGAGATTAAACACATAGCTACTAGTACATTCTCTAAGCCTCGAGGATGAACTACTCCCTCCTCGTCATCGAGGCAGTGGGGGTGATGAAGATGGCTTCTAGTGATGGCTTCCCCCTTCGATAGGGTGTCGAAACAGGGCTCCGGATGAGATCGCTTCGGAATTGAGGTTTGCGGCGGCGGAAGAACTCATCTAGGTTAACTTTCAGGGTTTTTGGAATATATATATATGAATTTTCAGCATTGGAATCGCGCCAAGAGGGATGACTAGGGGCCCACAAGGCACCAGGGCGTGCCCCTGCCTTATGGGGCCCTTGTGGGTCTTCTGGTGCTCCCTCGAAGCTTCCTGGGTCTCTTTCCTTCCATGAAAAAACGTCAAAAAAATTCGTCGTGTTTAGACTTTGTTTGGTATGGATTTTCTGGAAAACCAAAAACAGCTATATTGAACATAGGCTAAGTATTATTTGCATATAAGTTGTAGAATATTGGCTCGTGTTTCCACCTTCCCTATTGAAATTGAATAATCTGTAAATTATATGGTTAGAACTTTATGATTGGTAACATAATGTGAGTATTGTCCTCAAGAATGCCGAGAATGGCCTTGTCCTATTGCATACTTTCAGTAATCTCCCGCTGATGCTATGGATGATGTGACTTCGTCCTTCGATCCAAAAGCTAAATTTTCGTTATAGTCAAGTGCAATATGTTTGCTTCCATGAGACCCGAGCTTCGAAAGTTTGGGATAGTCATGTGATATGCATGGAACTGAAAATTAGTTTTAGATACAAACAAAGGCTAAAAGATATGAGATATCCAAAGCAATGTTTGTTTGCAAGTGTTAGTAAAGTGTTTACTATGCATTAGACTGATAAGGTGGGATCCAAAAGAATGCCTGTCATGTGATGATGGTGAATAAAGCAACAAACAAAGAAAGGAAAAGTCTGAAGGGTGTAATTAAGGGGAAAACTTTGTTTTTGCCACTCTAGCTTTTGACCACTTTTCTTATGCCACTCTAGAATTTGACATTTCATTTTTGCCACTCTTAGTTTTTGACAATACATCACAATTGCCATTCCGTGGCAAAAGCAATAATTTTAGAGTGACAATTGCGATACATTGTCAAAATCTAGAGTGGCAAAAGTGAAATGAAAAGTTATTGCTTTTGCCACTCAATGGCATTTGTGATGTATTGTCAAAAACTGAGAGTAGCAAAAGTGATATGTCAAAATCTAGAGTGGCATAAGCAAAGTAGGAAAAAACTAGAGTGGCAAAAATAAAGTTTTCCCGTAATTAAGACTTACACACCTAACAAGTTCGGGGCTAAGGTCACTCTTAAAGTTGGGTACTTCTTTTGTGACATGGCAAAAGTTTTAAAAAATGATCTAGTCACATGAAATTTTCATATAAAAAATTCCCTTGCCACTAGTAGAACTTTTCTTACCCTTCCCTACACATATTTATATTTTCTTTTTCTGAAACTGCCATGGTCACTAGTACGAATTTTAATTGATTGTTTCCATGTCTAATTACAAAATTTCTACGGTTTGCCTACATACAGACATCTATTTTATTTTTTATTTGAATTTGCCACATCACTCATTCATAAATTTTCCCTCTTTTGCCATGAATTAGATAACATCTTTTATATTTTTTGCCATCAATTTTGTATGCGCTTTTATATAGTTCTTTTTGCCAAGGATCATGGCAAATTTTGTTATGTGCATGTGTTTGCCATGGAGAATAGCAAACTTCCTGATGTTTTAGTATGTGTTATCCGTACTACTAGATGGATGCCAACATTTTTATACTAAAATGACAAACTATTTACATTTTTATGACACAACTTAATATGCCTATTACTACGGCAAATTTCATACATATCTGATGGCAATTTTTGTAGGAAATTTCTTGTTTTACTCATATATCCATGTTTTGAGTTTCTCTTTTCATTTTTTTATGTGAATTAAATATTTTTTACTATGTGTTTCTTAGACAACTCGCAAGTTCATGCTATTTATCATGGCAAATCTATGTTCTTTTTGGTTCGATGGCAAGTTTTTGTGTTTTCATTTTTATTTTTTCGCTGGGATTCAGACTATTTTCTTATGGCTTAAGGGATGACGCTCGGGGAGGAGGCCCAGGAAATTGCCCGTCGGGCCATTGGTGTAGTGCTTAATATCTTCTGCTTTAGTGTTTTTTTCTTTCATAAATTTTTGGCCTCTTGCATATCTTCAGGACTTACGAATAGAATATCTCACTTCTTCGGAGTTGGTTTAGATAGTGGTTCGGAAAGCGAAATTGCTTTGCACACGATCTTTGTACATACGATCTGATGTGTCTCTACTAGACTTCATGCTACATTCCTTTTCTTTTCCCGATGGAGCTGGTTGATTAGACGAAAGCACATGCAACAACAATCGTATGTGTGTTCGGACATGAAAATGTCGTACGTATAGCAGGGCTCTTCGAAAAGTGTCCAATTGTCGGCATTTTTCAATAAGTTATTCAATAGTTCTTGAGCCTGTTCAATTGTTCTTTTCCTGAAAACGCAACCATCACAACTATTCAGGTAGTCTCTAGATTCATCGCTTACTCCATTATAAAGATATTGATGATTTCGTTATTTTGAAAAGGATGGCCAGGTAAAGCATTTAATAATATAATAAGCGTCCCCAAGCTTGAAGGAGACATTCTTCCCCAAGTTGTTTAAAACTATATATTTCTTATAAGGTAGCTTGTTTCACATGAGCAGGTTCCAACGATCGTTCGCTCATTCAACCCTCTCACGACTGTTCGGACGATCCCTCCTGAGTGTGCGGTTATGTGAGTCTATGAAATAAAGGACTTCACTACAAATCTGACATCATATTTTTTTACCATGCGGCTCAAACATTTTTCGTGGCAAATAATATTCTCTGAGGACGACAAGTTTAGATAGCGAGCATGGCAAATTCACCTTGGCTCATTTACCTTTCAGAAAATTATTGTGCTTGCAAACTAAATTTGCCACCATCAGACCAATATAAACTGTCATAAAAAAAACTTCAGATTCGCCATGCCTAAAATTCTGAAGTCGGATTATAGTGACTCGGGCCATTGGAGTAGTGCTTAATATCTTCTGCTTTAGTGTTTTTTTCTTTCATAGATTTTTGGCCTCTTGCATATCTTCAGGACTTACGAATAGAATATCTCACTTCTTCGGAGTTGGTTTAGATGGTGGTTCGGAAAGCGAAATTGCTTTGCACACGATCTTTGTACATACGATCTGATGTGTCTCTACTAGACTCCATGCTACATTCCTTTTCTTTTCCCGATGGAGCTGGTTGATTGGACGAAAGCACATGCAACAACAATCGTATATGTGTTTGGACGTGAAAATGTCGTACGTATAGCAGGGCTCTTCGAAAAGTGTCCAATTGTCGGCATTTTTCAATAAGTTATTCAATAGTTCTTGAGCCTGTTCAATTGTTCTTTTCCTGAAAACGCAACCATCACAACTATCCAGGTAGTCCCTAGATTCATCGCTTACTCCATTATAAATATATTGATGATTTCGTTATTTTGAAGAAGATAGTCAGGTAAAGCATTTAATAATATAATAAGCGTCCCCAAGCTTGAAGGAGACATTCTTCCCCAAGTTGTTTAAAACTGTATATTTCTTATAAGGTAGCTTGTTTCACATGAGCAGGTTCCAACGATCGTTCGCTCATTCAACCCTCTCACGATTGTTCGGACGATTCCTCCTGAGTGTGCGGTTATGTGAGTATGAAATAAAGGGCTTCACTACAAATTTGACATCAGATTTTTTACCATGCGGCTCAAACATTTTTCATGGCAAATAATATTCTCTGAGGACGACAAGTTTAGATAGCGAGCATGGCAAAATCACCTTGGCTCATTTACCTTTCAGAAAATTATTGTGCTTGCAAACTAAATTTGCCACCATCAGACCAATATAAACTGTCATAAAAAAACTTCAGATTCGCCATGCCTAAAATTCTGAAGTCGGATTATAGTGTTTCCGGCAATCATCCGAAGTTGGAGTCAACAATCATCCGAAGTTGGAGTCTTCACGCGAGGACGCGCTCTGACAGTTTGACGAGGCGTGACCATAGCACGCGACACGCCTACACCGAAGCACATGGCCGTCCAGTGACCCCCGGCCCACGCCGCAGGCTGCGGACTCCCGCACCACCTCCTGATTTCCACGCGACGGCCGCGTTCCCGCCCGTGCCGTGCCCACGCCGCCTCGCCACCGACATCCTCTTCCCCGCGGCCGCTGCTCCCGGCGTTACCCAGCTGTCAATCCCCCACCGACGAAGAAAGGAAAATCCCCTCGCCGTCTCACTGCCCCACGGGCCCCGCTCCCTGGCCCAACCTGTCAGTCCCTCGTGTCGCCAAAGCCAAACACACACCAGGATCATTAGATTCGAAACAGATCTCAAGATCACCTCCCCCCGTTTGCCATCTTTAGTTAGTTTCAGCCCCACCTCGCCTCCCTCCATTAAAGCCCGCGCCCTCCTCCTCCGCTCCATTCCCCTCGCCACCGCCCAGATCCAGACCATGACGGTGCCGCCGTCGCCGGAGCCGTTCCGCGTCTTCGTCGGGTACGACCCGAAGGAGCACGAGGCGTACGAGGTGTGCCGCCGCAGCCTGATCCGCCACGCCACCGTGCCGCTCGACGTGCGCCCCATCCGGCAGCCGGACCTGCGCGCGTCGGGCCTCTACTGGCGCACGCGGGGCCACATGGAGAGCACCGAGTTCTCCTTCACCCGCTTCCTCACCCCCTTCCTCGCCGGCTACCGCGGCTGGGCGCTCTTCATCGACTGCGACTTCCTCTACCTCGCCGACGTCGCCGAGCTCATCGCCTCCGCCGTGCCCTCGGACGCCGCCGCCGCCAAGCGCCTCGCCGTCGTCTGCGTCAAGCACGAGTACGCGCCCATCGAGACCACCAAGATGGACGGCGCCATGCAGACCGTGTACCCGCGCAAGAACTGGTCCTCCATGGTGCTCTACAACTGCGCCCACCCCAAGAACGTCGCCACGCTCACCCCGGACGCCGTCAGCACCAAGACCGGCGCCTTCCTCCACCGATTCTCCTGGCTCGAAGACGACGAGATCGGGGAGGTGCCCTTCGTCTGGAACTTCCTCGTCGGCCACAACAAGGTCGACCCTGACGACCCGACCACGAAGCCCAAGGCCCTGCACTACACCTGCGGGGGACCCTGGTTCGACAGGTACAGGGACTGCGAGTTCGCCGACCTCTGGATCAAGGAGGCCGAGGAGCTCAGGGCGGAGAAGGAGAAGCGCAAGGCCGAGAAGGAGAGGCTCGAGCTCGAGGACGACGAGGACGACGAGGGGAATTGATGGATGATGGGGCCGGCCAACAAGTTTTACTGCATTGCATTGCATTGGTCCTTTTGCGCCGTGGGAATTCTTTCGATTCAATCTGTTTGTTATGCTGGTTTCTTGGTATAGGTGGTAGGGGAGGCCATGAGTAGATAGCTCGAGTATATTGGTTTAGTATGCTCTTGTGTAATAGTAGCTGCAATCGATCTATGAATGAACCAGTCCCCATTGCCAAGAGATTTTATCCTTTGGCGCCTATCAGTTCTGCTTCTCTTGTTCTGATCACACAATGCTTACTGAATTAATAATCCTTGGCTGGCTGATGTTGGACTGAGAAATCTGATTATCTTGTTCCGCCCTATTGCTGAAAACGATGGTGGGCGAATTGGTCCCGAATTCAGGGTTGCGTTGGTTTTTTGGTTCAGGACCAGCAGAATGGCTGGCTTCTTTGTGTTCCTTGGTGCTCGGAGGCTGGGATCCATGTGTTGGTCTTTTGGTTCATTTCGGTTCAGGAGATAAAATCTCATGGCACTGCAGCAAAATGGTTGGTTTCTTTGCGTTCCTGGGCACTGAAACAAAATGGCTAGCTCCTTGTGTTCCCCCTTGGCACTTGGAGGCTGGGAATGTCCCTGGATAGATAACTCTGCAGAGGCCAGCCACTTCTTTACTGTTTTGCTTGAACTAAACAAACTCCCATGACAGATGCATGTTCTTGGCGCTGGACCAGACAGAGATGTGTCCTTGTCTCTGCAATCTCAAATCACATGTTAACAATGGAGTACTAGGTTGAACACAACCATTCGTTGATCGTTCTAGTTCTACTCTAGACTCATCAGTGGTGGGCCGTGGGCGTGTGGAACTGGAGCAACCTGATCGGCAAGAGAATCCAATGTCTGTATGTGACCACTGTCCACTGCTCACCGGTGTGACAGATCCAGGTCACTGATTTTTGGATATCACTCAGAATTAGCCTACCATCCAGCCTATGTTCGGTACATGTATCCTGCGTGTTATGTCTCGACAAAGCGATCTTATCTCTGTAAAGAGGCGAGTTTATTTCTATGGACAAAGCGATCTTATCTCTGCAAGAGGCAAAGTATCCGATTCTTTTTCTTAAGCCAGCAGCTACTTAGCTGTACTGAAGAACAGTTCGAACTTTTTTTAGTGACCCCACCTCCACTTTACCCTAAGCACCAGCACGTGCAGTTACCTAGGCCATCGGTTGCTTTCGGCCATTCAGATGGAAGGAATTCCACCGGAACTCTCTGGCACCGTACATGCCAGCCCTGGTTGGTGTATTAGTCGCACAAGGTTCTCTAAAATATACCGTCGGACAAGCTAGTTTCAGCATCAGAAACATTGTAAGCAATATTTACACCATTATTATGAGAATAGTGTTGGACAGGCCAATTTGGGCATCATAATTTCTCTACTAATGTTCACATCACTGTGTAACCAGGTCCTCCTCCGCCTTCCGGGACAGTCCACTCGATGTTTTGCTTTGGATCTTTTATGTCACAAGCCTGCAGATACCGTCAACAGCTTAGGTGGAGGGAACAAAAGTAAGAAGCTCAAATAAGTTTCCCAATGGTACATCCCCAAAACTTTGAATTGGCTATCCAGATCATAACATCGACAGTGTCACTGTGGATTGGATCAGTGCAACCATGAATGCCAGAATCTAACAGAGGAACATATGCTTTCCTGAAACTACAACTTCGCAGCTCAGTGGATGACACAAATCCAACAACGGGCGGGCACCCTCCCTATGCAACCATGCACTGAATATATAAAAGAATGCAAGATCCCTGAACCATCAAATGAAGGGAGCTACCTTGCAATGAAGACAATTTTGAGCATTTATGTGAAGCTTCGGGTCACCATTCTCGTCAGATACATATCTGCATGCCAACAGAAATGGTCAGCAGTAAATCAGCAACTTCTGCTTGGGCTACAAAGCATGGCACATTTTATTGCGCGTTATCTATTCCACTGGGAGAAAATGATAATTCAAGCTGGCATGGTCATTGCATACTCGTAAACTCGAGCTGGACAATAACGCGACTCTGGTCCAGCATACTGTGGGAGATTTACGCTTTCAGGTACTGCAGGATCCCTCAACCGGAGATGAGGAGGCTGGTCATGCTCATGGTTTGTGTTGCTCCTGTACAGAAGAAATTATTAGTGATAGAAGTACAGATCGAGAAGGTACTCTGCAGTATATCCATGGTATCCCCCAGGTTCAAGATACAGAAATGCCGTGCAGCTACCAATTTTGATCAGTGCATCTGCAGTATCTATGGTCCTTCGAATTTGTTTAAGGAAAAGCGCTCCATGTTTGGGCTATCGGCTTCAAACATTTTTTATATATACAGTATGGCGTTTCTCATGTTACTAGGTTCTAAGCTGCACGGATAGTAAAGCACAACTAAGGTGTTGCGTAAAGAAGTTTGAAAGAAGACTAATATTCTTGCTGCAGGCATGTGTACCTGTATAAAGAAGACGGAACGTCAAAGGACACCTGCCCATCTGGTTTTGGATACGAAATAGGCGAATGCAGATTGACCATCTGTCCACAAGGAAGTGTTCAGTCAGTCTCGTTAGTAACAGAAATGGAACAATATTGTGATTTTAATTTTCTGCTAACAAAGAATGTTGAGCAATGGTAGCACTTCACACTCACTTCTGTAGCTTCATGGTCAGGCTTCCCATGCTTCAGTGTAAAAGGTGACTTCCCTTTGAATATGTAGCTAACAATTGAACAAGTAACACGTGTAAGTGAAATGGATAGAACACCAAATAACACTAGCTTACCAATTGGGACCTCACCGTTCCACTGCTGACAAGGCCATGCCAGGAATAAATCCGTATTCAAATGCCTATAAGCAAACAATAAAGCATCTTTATTTTCTTACAAGCTTCAGAAAAAGAAATGCATGGCCTATCCTCTGCACTTCTTTGAAAAAAAAATTCAAAAACTAGAAAGAATATGTTGTTTGGGAGACTAATAATAATAATAATCACATACTGGTCTATAATTCCGAGCTCTATAGAGTTCGTCCCATATCCATGACTTCTTGAGATTCTCCCAGTACAGATCCATGGAAGATCCTTCAACCAGAGCCTTGAAAGTTGCTTCTGCCGCAAGCATACCTTTTGTGCACATCTCTACCTTTAGTACAAGGCTTGTATCGATAAACAGATAATTAAATGAACCGCAAACCCTAGTTAAAAATCTAGCGCAAACAAACACATAGTGGAGAGATACCTGATTTCATAGCGGTATGTGATCCTTTTATTTTGGGAACATTTAGGAACCCTGCAGAGCATCCAATAATTGCACCACCGGGGAAAACTGGATTTGGTATTGACTGAAATTATTTAGGAACTCTATCAGTACCATATTACTGAATATAAGTAGCAACTAGTAGAAAGCAAACACAACACAGCTATTAACTAAATAACAGAAGTGAACCACATTTAACAGCTGAAAAGCAAAAATAATACAGGTTATTAAACTGAATAACAGAAGTGGAATGCTACAATAAATGTTGAAATCTTTCCTACTTATAAAGGTTGGAGTTGGTGGTGAATTCACTTGTGGGACCAATACCCTTCACCAATAAAAAAATGCATCCTTGCCCACATGTGGGACTACCAACCTTCCAAGAGACATAAATAAACAAATGCACTTTTACTCACATGTGGGACCTAAAACAAATTATACTCTACTTTCACACTTGAAGAATGCACAAATAACAAAATGCAAAAATGTGACTAACTCAAAATTATGCTCTTAAGTCATGACCTTACACCTCATAATTTAGTTTTCATAGCAACGCATGGGCAACGTGCTAGTATAATATAACAAACGAGCAAGACCAGAACCATGTTTCAGCTTACAGAGTTAATACTGCCAGCAATAGATCGCACCAGGTCAAACTGCACTGATGTCTATGTACAATGCCATGTAATATAAATGTAGATTACATAAGGAGCTTACACGTGCATTTATCTGTAGCCAACCATATCATCTTACCTGAAAACCACCTTCATTCAAAGTACGAGCACCATACTGAAGAACTGTTCCACCTTCCAGAAGTGTTCTGATCGCAGGGTGCTGCTTGAATTTCTGAAATATTGGAAAGAATTTATTCTGACAGTTAAGTGACGACAGAACTGAAATACTCAGATCAGCTACATACTACTTGTCACCAAAAGACAATCATACAGAAAATATACACACCTGGAACTCATCGTATGGGCTGAGAAAAGGATTTCGATAATTCAAGGCAACAACCAGACCAATTGCTAACTGAAATAAGAGCAAAAATAACACTGAATACATGTAATTCAAACTTCTGAACAACACTTTAGGAAGTTGCAAGCGAAAAAAAAAGTATTAATAGCCAGTCATCCATGTGCAAATCAAGGGTCAAATGATACGGATGAATTAGCGCCTCCCCCTTCAAACTCAAACATAAATATTTTTGGTGTTTTCCCTTCCTTTTGGTGTTTTAGGATCTTAGTGTTTTGATTTCTGATTTGGGTAGACAACAGACCGGTGCTTGTGTAGCTTCCGTGCTGTTTTGGCATTCTTCTAATACAAAAAACAAGTTCAACAAAAAAAACTCAAGTAAAGATTTGTGTTCATAGAAGAGATCACTTCACACAGCAAAGGCAGAGAAACTTATTTTTTGCTGACTAAATTTAGGCTGTGCGGCAGAATGCTTCCTATAATCTGAGATTGTATATTATATATTTACACAGATAACAATCCTTGCAAGCAAAACATATAATACGTGATAATGACAAGCTACAAATCTCAAAATTACCTGTCTATCATCAAGGTAGTACAGAAATGAGATTGTATATTATATATTTTCACAGATAACAATCCTTGCAAGCAAAACATATAATACTAATACGTGACAATGACAAGCTGCAAATCTCAAAAGTACCTGTCTATTATCAAGGTGGTATAGAAATGATCCTCCATATGTCTTCATGTCCAAAGGCCACCCTACAGTATGAACCACAGAACCTGGCTTATGCTTTCCTTCTTCTATCTCCCAGACCTAAATGAAAGCATCCAATTTGGACAAAAGAAGCGTTAATAAACCATCTTCAAGTAGTAGTTAGAAAAATAGACATGGAAGATTTTAAGAGAAGATAGTAAATTACAATCCAGTAACAGTATAAAGGGCAATCAATAAGATTTCTATAACATTGATAATTCTTTTGGAAAAAATATATTAGAAAATGGTGCGTGTATGAACGATCCAAATGCTAACAAATTGAGCCCTAATGTATGAATAGTGCCTATTTAGAGACATCCGACAATTTATACTAGTCACATTATTTGTATAATAAGGCGCATTGCGATAAATCACGAGTGCACATGCAGCCACGCAAGGTTGGTATCCTGCCCGTCCATTCCCATGTGATTCGTGCAGTTCGAATACATCAAGCGTGTATAATTAATTCCATGCACCGTATACAACTTGTATGGCTTGCGTATTACCTCTGACATCAGCAGCAGACGGCCCACAATACAGCCTCACGCATGATTTTAATTATTCCTGGGTTCCTTGATTGCATGCCATGCATTTACAACTTGGCAGCTCGCAGCTATTTAAAGGAGCGTTGGCAGTATGTTGGAAATTTATGGCAGTTGGCGTGTGCCCGGCACGCCTTATTTATCTGCTTGGTGATGTTTTGTGTGTGCAGTCAGTCTTTGCAGGAGATTAGCATGGTTAGATATTGCCAGGAACCTTGATTAATTTGTAATGCTGAAGTTGATATTGAACACACCCACTTTATTTATTGCTTGACGAATCATAACACAAAGCTGTTTGCACGGTAGGTGAACCAGGTAGCACATACTAGTAAATTGAGGAGCTTGATGGAAAACTAATTACTACCTAGTACATGGAGGACAACGGTAAAATGAAACATTAACTGGGTACTGATTGGCCGTTCGGCGATCTAAAAATGGGTCACAGCTAAATGAACAAGGCGACGAGGATGGTTGCCCAGGGTTGAATTCAGTGGTTGTGGAGCTTATCGAGGATCAGTGCAAAGAAGAAAACAAAGAGAAGTCCCATTGTTGCCTTCTTTATTTCCTCCATTTTCTTCCCAAACAAATTTGTCGTCTAAATACTGAAACCCTTTACTATGAAATACTCATCTTCCAAACATGTCTGAAGGAGAAAAATATTTGTGTGATTTAGTTGGATCGCCATGCAAAGGCGAAAACAAAGAGAAGTTGCTTTCTTTCAGGGAACCTTGATTTTGTTGTAAAGGTGTTAGCACAAGTTCAGAACCAACTTCTGCTAGCATAACAGGAGAGATGCAATTTTCATCTGGCCTAAAAAAAGGCAGTTTTCGCAAACATTCTATTGCAATACAGGGTTGTCTGTGAACATGCATATTGGGTGAGTAATTTTGGGTAAGCAAGAACCTTTTTCTTAGGCAAGCAAGCAAGAACCTAGTAGCAAAAACTGGAGCAACAACCTTCATCAGACGAACTGAATCCCATGAACTAGGTTGACCAAGGATCCATAGTGCAGGTTGGGTGAGTAATTTTTACTTACTAGGAGCAGACCTCATTTACTACCACCCAACCCAGGTCACGAATGTTAATTACACTGACGGGTAGCTTGCAGCCCTGCACCATGACCATAAATATACCAGTCTATCTCCACCAAATTCAATAATAGTTGGCTAACGTCTACTGTATTAATGTTGCGTATTCACTCACTTATCCCTAAGTATTTCTACAGTCCAGTCAAGCACTATATTAAGTGTGAATCGCATGACAGCAATCGTTGGTCAGGATAACATCCTCGCGTGGCACCATGTCCCAAAAATCCGCGTCGGGCACATTGTGTGTATAATGTGGTGCTAATGTGCAAAAACAATATGGTTCAGGTAAACAATCCTGCTTCTTTAAGTTTCAGAATTGAGAACAAGGCAATCATACATGGCATTATCGAATTTCATAATTCAAATGGTATCAGTGAATGTAGATATACCTCTTTGATTCCAAGAGCATACGTTTGATGTTGGCCTTGCCCACTTTCTCTGAGCTTGTGATTCGTTATTATTTTCTGGAAAGCACAAGACAAAGAAGGATAACATGATAGGCTGCAGCATCAATTGCATAACAGTACTACAGAATAGATAACATTCCTGGACTAAATCTATCACACTAGAATTACATATACTGACCTCTGATAATGAACCCCGGCAACCCTCAGCTAGAAGTGTTATTCGCCCTGCAATCTAAGTAGCTGACCATGAGAATGTATACGTACATGGAACAACAAGAGTGGAAAATAAAGTATATCAATCTTCGAGAAAAGAACAAATCAAAGAAATAAGCATTGTCTACCTCTAAAACAATTCATAAGGAAAATATGCAACATATTATTAACATATATTGTTATGTGAACCACCAGGTGAAGGATGTTACTCGCCTCTTAGTTCCACACCCGGTTGAAAAGTTTCCCGTTTACTACCATCTTTAGCAATACCAACATCATTGGTTGCAACGCCTGCGACTATTTGATTTTCATCATAAAGGATCTGTCAGAGCAGAATTGAGGCAAATATTAATCCTTCCACGAAAGTGTTCCTCAACCGGAAGAGGGAAGAGGGTTAAAAAGGATGGTACCTCACTCGCAGCAAACCCTGGATACACTTCAACACCTAATTCTTCAGCCTTTACGGACATCCATCGCACCAATTGGCTCAAGCTGGACAAAAACAAGTATGTTGGCATACGCGGATTCCCTGGAATAAGAGGAATATAGAACTGTACAAAGCATCAAGTCGATCGATAAGAAAAGGAAAATATCAGCACCTTATTACATAGTTCCCTTTGTTATCAAAAGGAGATGGAAGTGTCCATGCCTTGTTCTTTGTTAACATCCAGAACTTGTCAGATGAGACAGGGACTCTGATTGGGGCCTGTTGAACATTATCATAGTCACATAAAAATGAGTATCCAAGTTACTTGGTACATCCCACTCTTAGTTTTCCATAGATCACTGGGAACAATAAAAACGATTCTAGGAACACAAAACTTGCATTTGTTCTATTTAAAGTGATTTTAGGAACACAAAACTTGCATTTGTTCTATTTAAAGGTATCACAGCACCCTCCCACACAATAATATCTTTAATTCCGTATGCTCGGCTGAATCTAAGGCATGTGTTCAGTAAATCAACAACAAACAAGCACTATTGCACTAGAAAACCAGAGTGAGCCACAAAAAAACATAACATATCGAATGCAGAATACAGAAGGGCATACATCCTCTTGCCTCCACTTCGGGATGAGCTCATCCAACGCACGGGGCTCGAACACATTCCCTGACAGTATATGAGCACCTGCAGGGCGAACAAAAACAAAGGCCCAAATTACATGAGGGTGATCAATGCCGTTGCAAGTGTAGTACAGTACAGCAGCGAGAATAGGATTTGTGTGCGAGGCGGCGCACCGACTTCGGCTCCCTTCTCGAGGACGCAGACGGAGAGGTCGGTGTCGGCCGCGCGGCAGAGCTGCTTCAGCCGGATGGCGGCGGCGAGGCCCGCCGGGCCGGCGCCCACGATCACGACGTCGTAGCTCATCGCCTCCCGTTCGACCGAGAACCACCTGGCCGTGGCCGCGCCCCAGCTCGGCGCGCGGTGGCGGCGAGCCGGGGCCGTGGCGATCCCCGCGGCCGCCGCCGCAGCCGCGCGGAGGACTCGATGCATTGGGCACACGGGAAGCTTCCGGATCGGTGGGAGCTTGCTTGGAGGTGGAGGCGTCTCGCTTTGGAATTTTGGAGCGCGGCTGCGCGAAGTAGAGACAGAGAGAGAGGAGGTGGAGGTCGAGGAAGAGAAGTCCGGGATGATACGGAAGTGTGGAGTGGCAGTTGGCTGAGGCTCCGGCACTTGGGTATTTTTTTTCTTTCAGGAAATCGGGCTCCGGCACTTACTTGGCTGTGGATCAGATCGTTGAGGTGGACGAAGACGAAAATCATCTTTTTTTTAGAGAAATTCATCCAAAACAAAGATCATAGGTACAAGATTTGGGTCATGAGGATTGCTCAACCAAATATGTCGTAATAGTTTTACTTCTAATTTTTTCATTCATGAACATCGGAACTTTAATTTTGAGGCTCGCAAGACGAAAGTCATTTCCGTGTAGTAATATATAAGAAATGGGCCTAATTGTATGGGTTGGTCCGTACTTCTACTGCGTTTCCATCTCGTCCAGATCCGTTTCTAAGAGCATCTCCATCCGTTTGGCCCCCCAAAGCACCCGACGAATGCTTTTTGGCGTTTGCGTCGGCGGTTTTTTCGTCCTAGGGGCGATCGAGTTTTCCAGTCGTGCCCCCAGGTTTCGGTCCCTAGACGCCCAAAATTTTGAACTTGTCTTTCCCGCTGCCAAGAAACGCCACAGGTTCGGCGATCAAACATACCCAAAAGTTCGGCGATTAAAAGGAAGGAATCATAGACATGGAACACATCAAACGGTATGCTCCTCTGCCGTGGGACTGGCCGGGGTCGGCGTGGGCGTGGGCGCAGCTTCAGTGCTCGCGCTCGGCGTCGGCGTGGCTTCAGTGCTCGGGTTGGTCGTCGATGTCGGCGCAACTTCATTGCTCGGGCTGGGCGTCGGCGTTGGCGTCGACGTGGGCGTAGGGGCGGTGGTCGCCGCCGGTCCGGGCATCTGGTTCAAGATGAGGCCGTGCTCCGCCAGGTACCACGCCTTCACCTGCTAGTCCATCTCGACATGTCTGCCGCCATCAAGAACGCCAGGTCGGTGTTCCTCTTCTTCGCAGCGACCTTGGTCCTGAGAAGGTCGAGCTTGACGTCTGCTTCGTCATCAACGCCGACCACCTCTTGTCGGATTTCTCCTCTTGGCGGCGTTGTTCTTGGTGTCGGCGATGCACTACTCGATCGATGATTGCAGCCATTCGGCAGCGGGTGCCGTGTCCCTCGCCCGCTTTGGCTCTTTTGTTGTCATTAGGGCGCCCTTCTGCCGCCGCCGGGGCAGGCGCGTCCGGCTTGTAGGTCTCCTTGGCCTTGACGAGAGCGAGCCGACACTTCCTCCACTTCTGGCACGACTTGATCCTGGAGAACACGTGAAGGAACTTAAACTCTTGGTCGTTGAGGGAGTCCTGGATTAGGGGGTCTCCGGACAACCGGACTATATCCTTTGGCCGGACTGTTAGACTATGAAGATGCAAGATTGAAGACTTCGTCCCGTGTCCGGATGGGACTCTCCTTGGCGTGAAAGGCAAGCTTGGCAATACGGATATGTAGATCTCCTCCCTTGTAACTGACTCTGTGTAACCCTAGCCCCCTCCGGTGTTTATATAAATCGGAGGGTTTAGTCCGTAGGACAACATACAATCATACCATAGGCTAGCTTCTAGGGTTTAGCCTCTACGATCTCGTGGTAGATCAACTCTTGTAATACTCATATCATCAAGATCAATCAAGCAGGACGTAGGGTATTGCCTCCATCGAGAGGGTCCGAACCTGGGTAAACATCGTGTCACCCGCCTCCTGTTACCATCCGCCTTAGACGCACAGTTCGGGACCCCCTACCCGAGATCCGCCAGTTTTGACACCGACATTGGTGCTTTCATTGAGAGTTCCACTGTGCCGTCACCGTAAGGCTTGATGGCTCCTTCGATCATCGGTAACGATGCGGTCCAGGGTGAGGTTTTCCTCCCCGGACAGATCTTCGTATTCGGCCGCTTCGCACTGCGGGCCAACTTGCTTGGCCATCTGGAGCAGATCGAAAGTTACGCCCCTGGCCGTCAGGTCAGGTTCGGAAACTTAAACTACACTGCCTACATCCGCGGAGACTTGATCTTCGACGGATTCGAGCCCATGTCAGGTGCTCCGCACGATCACGACGAGCATGATTTAGCTCTGCCGTCGGACAGTGTTCGGGAGATCACACTTGCAACTACTCCGGCCTTCAATCCGGAGCAAATTGTGCCATCCGAGGACGGGTGGATAGACCCCGCCATGGAGGCTGCACTCTCAGTGGCGATAGAGCCAGATACTAACTTCACCCCTTACGAGAGACGTGTTGCCGAACCATTGGATTCGTCCCCGGCCACGGGCTCCGAACCGCCTGCATCCGTGCCCATCGAATCCGATTGGGCACCGATCATGGAGTTTACCTCCGCGGATATCCTTCAGCACTCGCCTTTTGGCGATGTGCTAAATTCATTAAGGCCCCTCTCTTTGTTAGGAGAACCTTGGCCGAACTATGTCCGGCTAGGATGGGATGCAGACGACAAAGAAATTCGCTGCCCACCCACCACCCACTTAGTAGCCTCTGTCGACGATTTAACCGATATGCTCGATTTCGACTCCGAAGACATAGACGGCATGGACGACGATGCAGGAGAGGAACAGGAACCAGTGCCCACAGAGCGTCGGACAGCCACTTCACCACATGACATATACATGGTGGATACACCCAAAGAAAACGATGACGAGGAACGGGAGGATGCAGCGAAGGATAGCTCCCTCGAGAAGCAACCAAAGCGTCGGCATAGGCGCCGCTCCAAATCCCGTCTCGACAAAAACTACGATAACAGTGCGAGAGAAAATAACACCCCAGTCGACTCCAGAGGAAATGACGACCACATTGACCCAGCGGCAGAGCACGATGAAACTGCAAATGGCGAACATAGTACGGATCCGATGTCCGAACACGGCGACGCCGAGGATAAACCTCATCAACCCCCCTCTGGGGAGGAAAACAGTCTGGACGAAGATGCACACATCATCCCGGAAACGCACTTGGAACAAGAGAACCTCCGCAGAAGGCTCATTGCCACAGCGAGGAGTCTGAAGAAGCAGAAGCAAAGGCTTAAGGCCGCACAAAATACGCTCAACAGCAGGTGGAACAAAGTGCTCGACAATGAAGAAAAGTATGGTGGAAGTTACCACATAAAGAGCTATCCAAAGCGCAAGCTATTACCTGAATTCGACGATGAGGCCTTAGAGCCCACACAACCGAAAAATAAAACGGCCAACCGGCCGGATCAACCACCTTGTGACCGCGATAGAGCGGCTAACAAGGTCGCACATAAGTCAACACACGATCTACGTGAGGACTTGCGCCAAAAATACAGTATGACCAGATCCATCTATGGATCTAGGAAGCGCGCTCCGGCACAAAATCAAAATCGAATACTACAACCGTCTGAACGCCATGATACATCCAAATACAGGGGTGCCGCACACCCCTTATGTTTCACCGATGAGGTGTTGGACCACGAATTTCCAGAAGGATTCAAACTAGTGAACATAGAGGCGTACGACGAGACCACAGACCTCGGGTTCTGGATTGAGGACTTTATCCTCCATATCCATATGGCTTGCAGAGACGATCTCCACGCCATCAAGTACTTGCCCCTCAAGCTTAAAGGACCAGCTTGGCACTGGCTGAAAAGCCTCCCCGAAAACTCAATTGGAAGTTGGGAGGAGCTCGAGGATGCTTTTCAGGCTAATTTTCAAGGGACCTATGTCCGACCTCCGGATGCAGACGATTTAAGTCGTATAATTCAATAGCCCGGAGAGTCAGCCCTGAAGCTTTGGAACAGGTTTCTCACTAAGAAGAACCAAATCATCGACTGCCCGGACGCCGGAGCCTTAGCAGATTTCAAGCACAGTGTCCGAGACGAATGGCTCGCCAGACACCTCGGCCAAGAAAAACCGAGAACAATGGCAGCCCTGACAAGCCTCATGACCCGCTTTTGTGCGGACGAAGATAGCTGGTTAGCCCGTAGTAGCACCAGCGACCCAAGCACATCCGAAGTCAGGGATGGCAATGGAAAACCACGACGCAGTAAAAACAAGCGTCGAAATAAAGAAGATAGCCCAGATAATACGGCGGTAAATGCCGGATTCAGGGGCTCTCGACCAGGTCAGCGAAAAGAGCCTTTCAAAGGCAGCAGAGATGGACCGTCCGGCCTAAACAAGATTCTAGACAAACTATGTCAGATTCATGGCACCCTCGATAAACCTGCAAATCACACCAACAGAGAATGCTGGGTCTTCAAGTAGGCCGGTAAGCTAAACGCCAAACACAAGGGGAGGGAGACACCAAGCGAAGACGAGGACGAACCTCGCCAGCAAAGCACTGGAGGACAAAAAAATTCCCACCAGAGGTTAAGACAGTAAACATGATCCATGTGATGAAGAGGAGAAGCAAACATGCACTCCGAAATATACACGTCGTAGAGCCCGTCACCCCTAAGTTTAACCCCTGGTGGGCCTGCCCGATCACTTTTGATCGCAGGGATCACCCGACAAGCATCCGTCATGAAGGATTGGCTGCCTTGGTGTTAGACCCAATAATAAACGGATACCATCTCACATGAGTCCTTATGGACAGCGGCAATGGTCTAAATCTGATATATCAGGACACAGTCCGCAAAATGGGGATAGACCCGACAAAAATCAGCCACAGTAATACTACCTTCAAGGGAGTAACACCAGGCCCAGAGGCCCGCTCCATGGGCTCTCTAATACTAGAGGTTGTATTCGGTTCATCCGACAACTACCGAAGTGAAAAGTTAGACTTCGACATTGCTCCATTCCGAAGCGGCTATCAAGCACTACTCGGAAGAACAGCTTTCGCTCGTTTTAATGCGGTACCACATTACGCTTCTCTTAAGCTTAAGATGCCTGGTCCACGTGGCACCATCACAGTTAGTGGAAATATTGAGCGTTCTGTACGCGCGGAAGAACATGTGGCGGCTTTAACAACCGAGCACTAGACGGCCTCACCAACCAGAACAAATGACAGGTCGTCAAGACCACGGACACGGTTAGACGAGTCCGGCGCATCACTAGATATACCTGAGATTGGTTTGATGGTTAAACCCTCATAGACGGTACCAGGGGCTTCCCGCGTGTAATCAGGGCTAGTTCGGCTCGACTTATCTTGAATTTTAATGGTTTATCAAGAATAACCAATTTTTTTAGCACGACAACTTTCACCTAAGTTCTTCTCTTTTACAGATAACAATCGTGCTACACCCGTCCAGGACACGGCACAACGGAGACACAGGCGCAGACGTGCAGCAGGGACCCGCTCAAAGGTTTCTTTTTAGATTAAGACCCTGCGTAAACCCTTTTTACTGTCTCTTGTTGTTCACATCCTCCGAATACTCACTACAACCGAGAAGGATGTTGACGTTATTGGCATTTCGCCACATCAGAATATTACACGTACCTGGACACTTGGGGTTTATTATTAAGGGCATTGTTCAGCCCGACATATGTTATAAAGACCGAATACCTTAGGGAGTGTTCGGCGTCGCGAGTTTGGCCTTATATGCATCAGCTTCGAGTCATGTCTTTGGTCAAATGTTGGGTTTGCCCGGCTCCCGTGTTTTGCTACCTTATGTTCCGCTCTATCGGCTAAGGCGGCACCAGGAGAACTACTGCGATTGTGCCCTGGTTCATCCAGATGAGCACCTTAGTAGAGAAAGCCGAAAAATGACTGTCATGATAAAGCGCGAGACTGGTCAACCACTCGATGACTTAGCGGAATCTTCGGGATTCCTCCGCATTAACGAAGGGCTGTTTCCCGGTCATGTACGTACGCGCACCATATTCGGACGAGCACAGAGGTACCAGGGGCTATATAGTAGTCCCGCCGTTAAACTCCTATGGCTAAGTGAAAGTGTTAAAGCAATATAGTCCGATTACCTCGTTCGCTGCGCTACCACCTCCTTAATGGACTAAGACATTGGATCAAGTGTGAATACGCATTTTTGCGAACACCCCCGCATTATATGCGTGGGGGCTGAAGCCGATGACTGCAAACTTTCAGGTTATATACATATATACATAAACGGCCGCACATGAGGCATCATAATACTTTCAGGCAAAAGTATAAACATAGTCTTCATAATCCAATAAAACATTGTTTTTACAATGGGAACACATGTCACTAGAACATAATATTCTTCAAGCACTAAGCCTCTATTGAACGAGCGCCTTCAAGGACTTCTTCAAAGTAGTGCTCGGCAGATACTCGGCCTACGGCCGAACTCTGGGTTGCAATAGCGGTGGCCTTCATCCCTGCCCAGTATGTCTTGACACGGGCAAGTGCCATACGTGCACCCTCTATGCACGCCGACCTCTTCATAGCATCGATGTGCGGCACAACACCAAGGAATTGTTGCACTAAACTAAAATAACTATTCGGCCTTGGCCCTTCCGGCCACAGATGATCCACAACAGACCTCATGGCAAGCCCGAAAAACCTATGGAGCTCGGCCCATTCGGCCATTCACTCATTCAGCAACAGCGGACGCATTGGAACATGGAACTGTGACCAGAACAGCTTCTCCACTTCACGATCTTTTTGATCCTTGAAGTACTCAGCCGCATCAGCATCACTTGCTGCCAAATCCACGTACGCATCTGCAGAACTCCATAGTTGATCAAGAGGGGCATACTTTGGATCTCCAAACTTCGTCCGCAACAAAAAGGGCTTCCCAGCCACGATATCTCCAGCTTGACGCAGCTCCTCCTTCGCCGCCCTGATTTTAGAGCGGGCTTCCTTGGCTGCTACCATGGCCTTCTACAGGTCCGTTGCCTTCGCTCGGCTTTATTTTTCAAGAAGCTAGTAACGGTCGGCGGCATCTTTCAACTCAACGGCCATCTTGGCTATTTTTTCCTTGCTTTGGCAATGCGCAGCCTGTTCGGCTCTCAGCTCTTCGACCGCCTTTAGAGCGGCCGCGTCACTATTCCTGGCTTGTTCCTTGGCTTGGGCAAGTTCCGCCCGAAGGGTCTCCACGGCGGCAGCTCCATCTACAGTCACAACATATTAAAGATACTAGCATCATGCTCCTCTTACTATGTGTTGATCACCGGAGAAATCACATACCCTGTGCCTCGTCGAGCCGCTTGTTGACAAGCACGACGTCGGCATCTGCCGCATCAAGTTGCCGCTTCAGCTCGGCAACCTCACCAGTCCGGCTAGCCACCGGACCTTCCGCCACCTACATATGAAGGCGACCTGATTATTCCTGGGACTATGATCCTCTGTTTGCCGCCGCTCTCGATAGCAACCAGAGTCTCAGGGGCTACTATCTGCATAGGGCACACCTAAAGTGTGCGGTACCGTCAAAAACATACACTATTTCACGTACCTCAAAGCCTTCCAGCAGACTCATAAAAGCTTCATGCAACCCGCTTTCGGCGAATGAAATCCTCTCAATCACCGTACCCATTAGCGTACGATGCGCTTCTGAGATGGCCGCTTGCTCCAGAAGATCCTTTAGTATGTCCGATCGCACACCGGACGATTCTGGACTCTTTTTGTCGCTCTCTTTAGGAGCCGAATACTGAGGACTTCGGGTGGCCGAAGGATTACCCTCTGGCCTTGGCGGATCAGGAGAAACCATCCGCGACGACACTTTGAGGTCGCCCGCCTCATGAGGCGGGGTGGCAGGGGGAGGTGTTTCGCTCTCCATCATCTCCGGAAGAAGATCCCCCGAAGACGAACTCTGTCGAGAAGGGCTACGATCCGAACTACATGACATATGCTTCGGTTATTGTCTTCAGAAGTAATGTAGGATATTTTTTACTATTAAGTATTTTTTGTTTAGTTACAACTCGGTAGAGTGCTGATCCCCTTGCGGGCACTATGCGGCAAGAGTACCCTTCGAGGCAGGACCCCCTGGCGAAGATTTCTTCCCTCGTTTGGAAACCTTTGTTTCCGGGTCTTCAGAGGTGGTCCTCTTCCTTCCTTGGGGAGAGGGAGTTTCAGATTCTTCTCCCTGGTTATCCTCCGTCGTGGAGGCGCTAATTCCCCCGGTTTGGATGAATAATGAGTGAGGCCTGCTTTTAGCCTCTTTATTCCCCCCTTTATCTTCCCCTGAGGGCACCTGATAAGGCGTCGGCTCGAGCATTCTGGCCAGTACTGGGTTTGCTGAGCCTTCGGGAAGGGGGCCGAACACCTGATCATCTTCGCCTTTGTTACCCAGTCCTGGTCAAAGAGCAACTTTTTAGAATGATGTTATGATAAAAAAAGACAGCGTGTTCGGCCACGGAATTACTTACTTGGGTATCCGGGCGATTGCAGCTCAGACCCGCATCCTCGGTGGTGTCCGGACACCTTATTTGTGGTCCGAAGAACAATTTGTACATCTCTTCAAGTGTCATGCCGAGGAAGTGCTGAATAGTTCGCGGTCCTTCCGGGTTGAATTCCCACATACGGAGGGGTCGACGTTTGCAAGGCGGGACTCGACGAACTAGCATGACTTGCATTACCGTGACCAGGCTGACATCTCTCTCGAGGAGATCTCGGATGCGACTCTGCAATATCGGCACATCATTTACTAGCCCCCAGTCCAGCCCCTTGTTGACCCATGACGTCAGTTGTGGTGGGGGGCCCGAGCGAAAGGCAGGGGCGGCTACCCACTTGGTACTTCGGGGAGCTGTGATATAAAACCACTCCCACTGCCACAAACTGGACACCTCTGGGAAGGAACCCTCTGGCCATGGAACATCAGTGATTTTGCTTATTACGGGACCTCCGCACTCTGCGTGCCGCCCCTCGATCATCTTCAGCTTCACATTGAAGGTCTTGAGCCACATGCCGAAGTGTGGGGTAATGCGGAGGAAGGCCTCACACACGACGATGAACGACGAGATGTGAAGGAGGGAATCCGGGGCCAGGTCATGGAAATCCAGCCCATAATAGAACATGAGCCCCCTAACAAAGGGATCCAGAGCGAGGCCTGGCCCTCGGAGGAAGTGAGAGATGAATACAACGCTCTTGCCGGGTTCGGGAGTGGGAATGACCTGCCCTCGAGCAGGCATCCTGTGCCAGATTTCGCCGGTCAAATACCTGGCGTCTCTTAGCTTCTTGATACAGAGGAAGGCATCCACCGACCTTGAAGATTGGATCAGGACATGGTTGAAGGTCCGAAGCGCCTGACCTGAGCCTTGGGTGTTGGAACTCGAGGCGGGGGAAGGATTCGATTGAGCACGAGAGGGAAAAAAGGATAGGCCTTGGCCTCTTTGTAAAGAGGGTGAATATCAAGCGTCCTCCTCGTGGCCGTTTGGGACTTGCCTAAAATCGAGGAGTCATACCAACGGGCACGATTGGGTTACCCACGTCTGTATTGATGAGAATCCCGTAATAAGGGGGACACGATCTCTGCCTCGACAAGACGTGTCAAGAAAACCGCCTCGTGATATGTGCAGTGCTGGTTGAGAAAAACGGTTCGAATAATGACCGGGCCATGGCATGATGTCATGTTGCTAAACGTGTCGGAAGATTAGATTTGTGGAAATATTATTCTCTCTATGATGGTATGTGGAACTTTTTTTGCAGAGCCGGACATTATCCTTGTGTTCAAAATCTTCTATGGAGTATTCGGAGGAAGAACCCTCCTTGCAATGCCGAAGACAATTCTGCGCGCCGAACTCATCGTCATTGAAGCCAGGTTCAGGGGCTACTGAGGGAGTCCTGGATTAGGGGGTCTCCGGACAGCTGGACTATATCCTTTGGCCGGACTATTGGACTATGAAGATGCAAGATTGAAGACTTCGTCCCGTGTCCGGATGGGACTCTCCTTGGCGTGGAAGGCAAGCTTGGCAATACGGATATGTAGATCTCCTCCCTTGTAACCGACTCTGTGTAACCCTAGCCCCCTCCGGTGTCTATATAAACCGGAGGGTTAGTCCGTAGGACAACATACAATCATACCATAGGCTAGCTTCTAGGGTTTAGCCTCTACAATCTCGTGGTAGATCAACTCTTGTAATACTCATATCATCAAGATCAATCAAGCAGGACGTAGGGTATTACCTCCATCGAGAGGGCCCGAACCTGGATAAACATCGTGTCCCCCGCCTCCTATTACCATCCGCCTTAGACGCACAGTTCGGCACCCCCTACCCGAGATCCGCCGGTTTTGACACCGACAGTCGTTGTTGTCCCGGTGAAATATGTTGAACATCCAAACCATCTGCACAACCGAAGAACAAGTGTTGGTGAAGTACACAGCGAAAGAACCGAGCTGGCGACTGGCCATACCTGACCCTCGACGTTGGCGCCGCTTTCTGGGCGAGTCGCGACCTCCTCTAGGATCCCATGACACTTGTTGCAAGACGCTTGGATGGTCACCTAATGGTTCGCCATGGCCTTCTCATCGCGATCCATGTGGATGTTGGCGAAGTCGGGGTCGACCAACTTGTGTTCGTCGAACACCGTCTTGATCCTTCTCCAGTACGTGTCGGCATTCTGATTCGAGCCAATGATCGGGTCGATGCTGATGGTCCTCCATGCTTCGGCGAGGCACTCGTCTTCCTTGGACGTCCACTTGATGCGACGCTCGCCCGGCCTGGCGTTGGCCGCCCGCTTCTTCTTTCTCCCTTTTGGCGCCGGCTCCGCCTCCACCTGTTCTTCCTCTGTTGGGGAACATTGCATGGAAAAAAATCTACACAGGCACAATATATATCCATGGAGATGCGTAGCTACGAGAGGGGGAGAGCATCTACACACCCTTGTAGATCGCTAAGCGGAAGCGTTTATCACACGGTTGTTGTAGTCGTACTCTTCGCGATCCGATCACGATCCAACCGATCTAGTGCCGAACGGAGGGCACCTTAGAGTTTACCAGACGTGTGGCTCGATGATGTCTCCTCCTTCTTGATACGGTAAGCGGGAGAGGAGAAGTAGATGGGATCACAACCAACAAGATGGCGTGGTGGTGATGGTGGTGGTGGAGCACCGACAACGCTTCGGTAAGCGTCACCGGGACAAGGCGGTGGAACTACGGGGTAACGGGAGAGAGAGGGGTGCCAAGGGCTTGGTGTCTCCTCTTAGGGCGCCCCCTCCCATCTATATATAGGTGGAGGGCGTGGGAAGCAACCCCTCCAAGCCCTAGGGCGCAGCTAAAGGGGAGAGGACTTGGACTCCAAGTCCAATCCTATTCCTACTAGGACTTCTTCCTTTTTGCCTTCCCTAGCCACATGGGCTTTTGAGGACTTTGTGCGCCTGGCACAATAAGGCCAGGGCACCTCCCCGCAGCCCATGCTAGCCCTTGGATCATGGTGAACCCACTTGTAGACTCCCGGACCCCTCTCGAATCCTCCGGAACCTTCTAGAAGCTTCCCGGTACAATACCAAAAAAACTGCACCTTTTTCCGGAACCCAAAATATGACTTCCCATATATAAATCTTTACCTCTCGGCCATTCCAAGACTCCTCGCGACGTCCGGGATCTCATTCGGGACTCCGAACAACATTTGGTTATCACTCATCAAATATCCCAATACTACTCTAGCGTCAACGAACGTTAAGCGCGCGACCCCGCGGGTTCGGAAATTATGTAGTCATGACCGAGACACCTCTCCGGTCAATAACCAATAGCAGGACCTGGGTGCCCATATTGATTCCTACATACTCCACAAAGATCTTTTATCGGTTGAACCTTTATGACAACACACGTAATTCCCTTTGTCTGTCGGTATGTTACTTGCCCGAGATTCGATCGTCGGTATCTCTATACCTAGTTCAATCTCGTGCCGACAAGTCTCTTTACTCGATCTGTAATACATCTTCTTGCAACTAATTCCTTAGTCACTTTGCTTGCAAGCTTCTTGCGATGCTATATTACCGAGAGGGCCAAGAGATACCTCTCCGTTACACGGAGTGACAAATCCCAATCTCAATTCACGCCAACTCAACAAACACCTTCGGAGATACCTATAGAGAATCTTTATGATCACCCAGTTACGTTGTGACGTTTGATAGCACACAAGGTATTCCTCCGGTATCCGGGAGTTGCATGATCTCATGGTCGAAGAATCATGTATTTGACATTAAGAAATCAGTGGCAATAAACTGAACGATCATATGCTACGCTAACCGGTTGGGTCTTGTCCATCATATCATTCTCCTAATGATGTGATTCCGTTATCAAATGGCAACTCATGTCTATGGTTAGGAAACCCTAACCATGATCAACGAGCTAGTCTAGTAGAGGATCACTAGGGACACGGTATTTGTTTATGTATCCACACATGTATTTAAGTTTCTAGTCAATACAATTCTAGCATGAATAATAAACCTTTATCATGATTTAGGAAATATAATAATAACCATTTTATTATTGCCTCTAGGGCATATTTCCATCAGTCTCCCACTTGCACTAGAGTCAATAATCTAGTTCACATCACCATGTGATTGGCATCCATAGTTCACATTGCCATGTAACTAACACCCAAATAGTTTACTAGAGTCAATAATCTAGTTCACATCACCATGTGATTAACATACAAAGAGTACTAAGGTGTGATCATGTTTTGCTTGTTAGAGAGGTTTAGTCAATGGGTCTGTCACATTCAGATCCGTGTGTATTTTGCAAATTTTTATGTCTACATTGCTCTGCATGGAGCTACTCTTGCTAATTGCTCCCATGTTCAATATGTATCCAGATTGAGACTCAGAGTCATCCGGATCGGTGTCAAAGCTTTCATTGACGTAACCTTTTATGACGAAATCTTTATCACCTCCATAACCGAGAAACATTTCCTCAGTCCTCTAAGGATAATTTTGACCGATGTCCAATGATCCACTCCTGGATTACTATTGTACCCCCTTGCCAAACTCATGGCAAGGCACACATCAGATCTGGTACATAGCATGGTATACATAATAGAACCTATGGCTAAGGCATAGGGAATGACTTACATTCTCTCTCTATCTTCTATCATGGTCGGGCTTTGAGTCTTACTCAACTTCACACCTTGCAACACAGGCAGGAACCCTTTCTTTGACTGGTCCATTTTGTATTTCTTCAGAACTTTGTCAAGGTATGTGCTTTATGAAAGTCTTATTAAGCGTCTCGATCTATCCCTATAGATCTTGATGCCCAGTATGTAAATAGCTTCACCGAGGTTTTTCATTGAAAAATTATTATTCAAGTATCCTTTTATGCTATCCAGAAATTCTATATCATTTCCAATCAACAATATGTCATCCACATATAATATCAGAAATGCTACAGAGCTCCCACTCACTTTCTTGTAAATACAGGCTTCACCATAAGTCTGTATAAAACCATATGCTTTGATCACCTCATCAAAACGTATATTCCAACTCCGAGATCCTTGCACCAGTCCATAGATGGATCGCTGGAGCTTGCACACTTTGTCAGCACCTTTAGGATCGACAAAACCTTCTGGTTGCATCATATACAACTCTTCTTTAAGAAACCCGTTAAAGAATGCAGTTTTGACATCCATTTGCCAGATAAAATGCGGCAATTGCTAACATGATTCGGACAGACTTAAGCATCGCTACGGGTGAGAAGGTCTCATCATAGTCAACTCCTTGAACTTGTCAAAAACATTTCGCGACAAGTCAAGCTTTATTGACAGTGATATTACCATCAGTGTCTGTCTTCCTCTTGAAGATTCATTTATTTTCAATGGCCTGCCGATCATCTGGCAAGTCCACCAAAGTCCACACTTTGTTCTCATACATGGATCCTATCTCAGATTTCATGGCCTCAAGCCATTTGTCGGAATCTGGGCTCATCATAGCTTCTTCGTTGTTCGTAGGTTCGCCGTGGTCTAATAACGATTTCCAGGACAGGATTACCGTACCACTCTGGTGCGGAACATGTTCTTGATGACCTACGAGGTTCAGTAGTAACTTGATCTGAAGTTTCATGATTATCATCATTAGCTTCCTCTCTAGTTAGTGTAGGCATCACGGGAACGATTTTATCTGATGTGCTACTTTCCAATTCGAGAGAAGGTACAATTACCTCATCAAGTTCTACTTTCCTCCCACTCACTTCTTTCAAGAGAAACTCCTTCTCTACAACGGACCCATTCTTAGCAACAAAGATCTTGCCTTCAGATCTGTGGTAGAAGGTGTACCCAATAGTTTCTTTAGGGTATCCTATGAAGACACACTTCTCCGATTTGGGTTCGAGCTTATTAGGCTGAAACCTTTTGACATAAGCGTTGCATCCCCAAACTTTAAGAAATGATGGCTTATGTTTCTTGCCAAACCATAGTTCATACGGTGTCGTCTCAACAGATTTAGACAGTCCCTATCTAACGTGAATGTGGCTGTCTCTAATGCATAACCCAAAATGATAAATGCAAAATTGGTAAGAGACATCATAGAACACACCATATCTAATAAAGTATGGTTATGACGTTCGGACACACCATTACGATGTGGTGTTCCGGGTGGCGTGAGTTGTGAAACAATTCCACATTGTCTTAAATGAAGGCCAAACTCGTAACTCAAATATTCGCCTCCGCGATCAGATCGTATAAACTTTATTTTCTTGTTGCGATGATTCTCCACTTCACTTTGAAATTCTCTAAACTTTTCAAATGTTGCAGACTTGTGTTTTATCAACTGGATATACCCATACCTACTCAAATCATCTGTGAAGGTCAGAAAATAACGACACCGCCGCGTGCCTCAACACTCATCGGACCGCATACATCGGTATGTATTATTTCCAATAAGTCACTAGCTCGCTCCATTGTTCCGAGAATGGAGTTTTAGTCATCTTACCCATGAGGCATGGTTCGCAAGTATCAAATGATTCATAATCAAGTGATTCCAAAATTCAACCAGCATAGAGTTTCTTCATGCGCTTTACACCAATATGAACTAAACGGTAGGGCCACAAGTATGTTGCACTATCATTATCAACATTGCATCTTTTGGCATCGATATTATGAATATGTGTGTCACTACGATCGAGATTCAACAATAATAGACCATTCATCAAAGGTGCATGACCATAAAAGATATTACTCATATAAATAAAACAACCATTATTCTCCGATTTAAATCAATAACCATCTCATAATAAACAAAATCCAGATATAATGTTCATGCTTAATGCTGGCACCAAATAACAATTATTGAGGTCTAAAACTAATCTCGAAGGTAGATGTAGAGGTAGCGTGCCGACGGCGATCACATCGACCTTGGAACCATTCCTGACGCGCATCATCACCTCGCCCTTAGCCAATCTTTGTTTATTCTGCAGCTCCTATTTCGAGTTACAAATAAGAGTAGTCGAACCAGTATCAAATACCCAGGCGCTACTATGAGCATTGGTAAGGAACACATCAATAACATGTATATCAAATATACCTTTGTTCACTTTGGCAGCCTTCTTATCCGCCAAGTATTTGGGGCAGTTCCGCTTCTAGTGACAATTTCCCTTGCAGTAGAAGCACTCAGTTTCAGGTTTGGGTCCAGCTTTGGGTTTCTTCACGGGAGTGGAAACTTGCTTGCCATTCCTCTTGAAGTTCCCTTTCTTTCCTTTGCCCTTTTTCTTGAAACTAGTGGTCTTGTTAACCATCAAAACTTGATGCTCCTTCTTGATTTCTACCTCCATGGCCTTAAGCATTACGAAGAGCTCAGAATCATTTTCGAAGCCTTTGTAGCTTGGTGGCAGTGACTGAAGAACTCTCTCGATAACACTCTCAACTGGAAGATCAATTCCTAGCCGAGTCCAAGTGGTTATGATATCCAGACATTTTGAGTATGTGTTCACTGGCAGAACTATTCTCCTCCATCTTTCAGCTATAGAACTTGTTGGAGACTTCATATCTCCCAACCCGGGCATTAGCTTGAAATATCAATTTCAGCTCTTGGAACATCTCATATGCTCTGTGGCATTCAAAACGTCTTTGAAGTCCTGGTTCTAAGCCGTAAAGCATAGCACATTGAACTATTGAGTAGTCATCAGATCGAGCCTGCCAGACGTTCATAACATCTGCAATAGCTCCTGCAGCAGGTATGTCACCTAGCAGTGCATCAAGGACATAATTCTTCCAAGCAGCAATGAGGATAATCCTCAAGTTACGGACCCTGTCCGTGTAGTTGCTACCATCATCTTTCAACTTAGATTTCTCTAGGAACACATAAAATTCAGGGTAACGGTAGCACGAACCATTGATCTACAACATAGATATGCAAAAACTATTAAGACTAAGTTCATGGTAAATTAAGTTCAATTAATCAAATTACTAAGGTTTTTTTACATCTGTGCCCCTGGTTCCTTAGCCATACTCATTCATCCCCACGCTCTTAGCATTTGCTCACTTTTCCCCACTCTTGTCTGAAACCCTCAGAAATGGTCACAAATGGTGGATGCCGTCGGGTCAGTGCTTTGACCGTTAACTCTGATGAGTGGGACCGCGTAGGAGTGCATGCAACTGACCGCGGTCGTGGGGTAGCACGTGTCCATGGAACGTGCCAAAAACGTCCCATCGTATAAGAGGGGGAACCACCACCTACAGGCGCATCACCCCTACCATTTTACCCCAAATCCCCTCCCTGCTGCATCGTCTCCCTCTCTCCCACCGCATCGTCTCGCTCTCCTCCACCGCACCATCTTGCTCTCCCCCAATGCATCCTCTTCCTCACCTTCATCGCCTCCCTCATACCGATTGCAAATGCTCATGGCAACACCGGTGCGGCGGCCAGAGATCTGCAGGATGCGGTGACCTCGGCAGATGCAGTGCAGGACGTTGGCGGCGTCTGTCGGTGTCAAAACCGGCCAATCTCGGGTAGGGGGTCCCGAACTGTGCGTCTGAGGATCGAAGGTAACATGAGACAAGGGGGACATGATGTTTACCCAGGTTCGGGCCCTCTTAATGGAGGTAAAACCCTACATCCTGCTTGATTGTATTTGATGAGTATATGGGTTACATGAGTTGATCTACCTCGAGATCGTAATGGCTAAACCCTAGATGTCTAGCCTATATGTTTGTCTTAGCCTCTACGGACAAAACCCTCCGGTTTATATAGACACCAGAGGGGCCTAGGGTTGTACAGAGTCAGTTTACAAAGAAAGGAAACTACACATCCGGGCGTTAAGCTTGCCATCCATGCAAAGGAGAGTCCCACCCGGACATGGGGGAAGGTCTTCTATCTTGTATCTTCATGGCCCATCAGTCTGGCCCATGCTACACAGCTCAGACATCCGAGGACCCCATAATCCAAGACTCCCTCAGTAGTCCCTGAACTTGCCTTCAATGACGATGTAATATTCGGCCCATGTCTTCAGCTTTGCAAGGCGGGTTCTTCATTATAATCCGGTCCAATGATAATCCATCGATAACCTTAATGTATTTTACGACCCCCCCCCCCCCCCCGACGACGCTTCGATTTTCGTGTTGGGTGAATATGAACGGTCCATGCTTTTTCGTAAATAAGCCCTTCAGCACGCTCGGTCAGCGCCTATATAAAGATATATGGATCTCCAAAGGCCATCTCACATCGCGCAGAAGAAAAAACGACCAAGTCTAGCCACAAAACCAAGCCTTCCACCATGGCCGGCACCCCAGGCTCCTCTTCGCGCCCCCATGGCCCTCAAGAGGGTGATTGGCAGAGTTGCTCGATGCCTCATCTTCAACTAAGCCGGCTCCAGACGCAGGGCTACCTTCCCCTCGCAGATCTAGTTCCCGTTCAAGCGGGATTATACTCAATAGGCAATGACGCGATAGCTGAGAACTTCCCCAACCCTAATAAGGAGGATAGGGTGTGCTTCGTCCCGATTCTGTTACGGGGCCAGGGATTTCCAATCCATCCCTTCCTCCAGGGGTTATTGGAATTTTACGGCATCCAACTGCACAACCTCACCACAGGTTCGATTCTGCACATCTCAGGCTTTGTCGCCCTCTGTGAGCTATTCCTAGGTATCGAGGCCCATTTTGGATTATGGAGGAAATTCTTCTACCTCGTTCCCCGCCACCAAGGGGGTTCCATATTTGAAGTGGGTGGCGCCAAAGTATGGCGTATTGCCGGATCTAGATACCCTGTAGGAACACGTAAAGAAGCATACCCGCAGTGGTCTTTGGAGTGATTCTATATGGACGATGTTCCGCTGCCGGATCCAGTCAGGCGTGGTCTCCCTGAATTTTCCAGCGCTCCTCTAAATAAGCGCCTCAACTGGCGTCCCCGAAGTCCCAAAGAAGAGGACAGTGCGGAGATACAGAGGTTGGTCGGCAAGGTCAGGCTGCTCGCCCACTCTGAACTCTCAATAGTTGAGGTCATGGTGATTGCAATAAAGAGGTGCGTGCAGCCTCTTCAATCCAGAGTAACTCCCTTATGGTGTTACAATGGAGAAGACGACGCGTCCCGTTACAGACGGCAGGGTCCGGATACCCCAGCCGAACTGGCCTCAATTTTGGCCGATCTGTACAAGGGCGAAAAAGAAGATTTTCTCTAGGTAAACTGTCGAGAGGCCTATTCCATGTACACCCCTATTGAATGGGTAAGATCTTGATTCGTCTGTGCTTATTTTACTGCATTGCAGACACTAATCGAATGTACTTTTTGTTGCCACCAACTAGTCATGGAGGAGGATGACCGAGGACGTCTACTGTCCTGCTCCCCACCCGAAGGATCATAATCGTGATGAAGATCCTGGCTTTTGCGAGGATCCGGATGGGATATATAATTTGACGATGGGATATTCTATTAGGCGAGCTTTGACAGTTCGGAAGTGGCCATCATCGCCGGCTACCCTCGCCTTTACCCATTCTGCATTGTGAGTATCCAGAGGCTTCTTAAGAAGAGATCCTCATATGTATCCTTGCCTGTTGTACTGATCTGGATTTTAACAGGATCGACGCTCTAGGGACTGTATCTCCTCGAGGGCGGCCCCCACACAAGGTCGTCGTTCAAAACGAAAAGGGACCGTGAGTACTGCGGAGACCACATAGTCTTCCAAGAGGTATGTATGCTTTAATGCATGCCTAGGCATGGGTCCGGATTGTTGAGAGTCTCCCCTTTTTGTCTATTAATCTTTAGGAGGAGTACGCGATAGACGGTGGGAAAACGCCCGATGAGCCAAATGTCCCCTAATCTGGTGTCGGGCTCGTTAGCTAGGACGCAAGCCAATGCCACACCTGTTCCGCCTCCTCAAGAGGATACGGATGACGTGTTGGGCACGAATTCTGAAGTGGAGAGCGTGATGAATCACCGTCGATTAAAGGAAGTTATGCATGCTCCATTCTTGTCCGAACAAGAATTCGCCGCACTGAGTTCGATAGATGCATATATCCGAGCCGCTCGAGATGGTCTTGCCAGAGTTATTCAGCTATTGTCAAAGAATATACAGGTAAAATCTGACACAATTTTGCATAGTCATATACCAGTAGCCCCTGAGACTTAAAACGGTGAAGCAAACTGATTTAAGGATCGATAATTTTTGCAGGTTCTGCAAGAAAAGAACACTATGCTAGTTTGCAGCTGAACACAAACCAGACGCAACTGAGTGCGGTCACCACCGAACTAGCGGAGTTGAAAGGGACCACGATGGGCGCGTCCAGGGAAAGAAAACTTGAGGAGGAAAAGGACAAACAGTCCGAAGAGATAGAGAGCTTGAAGGCTCAACTATCAGCCGCTCAGAAGGAAAATGAAAAGTTGAAAGGTGGCATGTTCGGTATGTTTTTCCCCTCTTATTCAGGACCACCATATGTACTCATGTTTACTCCATAATGAGGAATATCATGAATTTTTGCGGCAGGTCTATTAACTAGTCGACCAGAGGAGGAAGTGCCTGGGTTTCAAGACGATGTGCTAAAGGAGTTGTCCGCCGTGCATGCTCGGGCCCGGAAAGCCATGAGGAGTATGGTGAAGGCATTATGGCCATCTGATATTCCTCTAGCAAGTATGGAGGGCCTGGCGAACCTGTTCAAAGGTGCCCGACGCCAGTTCGAGCTATGGAAGACGTCAGCCTGCCGTGAAGGCGCACGAGAAGCCTGGGCCATGGTGAAGACACGCTTCTCGAAACTGGATCCGAATCATATGGCCCGAGTAGGACCACAGGGACCAGATGGGAAGGAAATCCCTTTAAATTTAGTCTATGATCAAGTAATAATTGCTGCAAAATATTCGCGGGAAGACTGCAGATTAGACAGCCTTATAGACGACATAGAGAAGGAATAGGTTTTTAACTTAATGTATCAATGTACATTTATGGTCAACCGATGGTTTGATCCGAACATGTGAAATGATCTTGTCATCGCAGGCTTTCGGCTTTAACCTCCAGACCAATAATGGCGGAGTGTTTCCGGATACGTAGGACAAAAAGAAGTATCCTTCTGGAAACCAGGCAACCCAGTCATTGTGCTCGAACAGACAAAAAATTCGAGTTTAGGATGTATGTTATTTTAGGTATGTAAGCAACATCTTCCAAGGAAAATAGTTTCGTTAAAGGTTCCTTTCCTTGGGTCGGCATATTATGATTACACGTGTCGGGGCATGTGGTTCGTAGTACGGAAAAACCGTCTCGAAGTGTTTAAAGATGATTGCAATACAGCAACAATATGTCGTTTTAGTGCTGACCAATTATTCCCTTAAGAACGCTAGCTTTCGGCTTCACCCGTCTGAGGTACATGTCCGGATGACCCGTTTGCAACAATCGAAGAGTTGCTCCCTTTATGCCCTAGCCGAACAATCGGGAACATAGGGCATAAGCATAGGAGTGAGGCAACCTAGCTTGGCAAAAAAACTTAAGTCATAGAGGTGCATATAATGGCAAGAAAGGATGTATATCCGAAAACGACACATATATTGTGAGCTCTAGGCTTGATATAATAATAAGCTTCTACTTACAGAAGCCCCCGGTCATGGCGGGGTGTATACATTTAAGGATGTGTACCCCTCAAGTGTTCGGCCTATCCGAACACACCACGGGAAACGTATAAAAAACTGAAAAAAAGGAAAAAAATTGAAAAGGAGACAAAAGAACGAATAAGAAGCATGGCCATACTTATGCGTAGAATCTTTGGAGCCGGGCAGCGTTCCAAGGGTTCAGCTCTAAGCGATTATCCAATGCATTGCGAAGGCGGTAGGCTCCTCCTGTCAGAACTTCATCTATAATGAAGGAACCTTCCCATTTTGGTTTGAGTTTGTCCTTTTTATTCTCTGGGAGGCGTAAAACAAGCTCACCTACATTGTAAGTCTTTGCCCGCACTTCTCTGCTTTGGTATCTTCGAGCTTGTTGTTGATAGAAGTGAAACGGGCTTTTGCGACATCACGCTCCTCCTCCGGGCCATCTAAGTCGCCCTGCCGATCGAGCTCGACCTCTCTCTCTTCATACATGCACACTCGAGGTGAATCATGAATAATGTCGTAGGGCAAGACAGCCTCAGCGCCGTACACCATGAAGAATGGTGTGTATCCGGTCGTGCGGTTGGGCGTGGTCCGCAGCCCCCAGAGTACGGAATCGAGTTCCTCAACCCAGTGTTTATCTGACTCCTTTAGGGATCGCACTAGTCTAGGTTTGATGCCGCTCATTATCAAGCCATTGGCCCGCTCAACTTGACCGTTTGTTTGAGCGTGATATACAGAGGCGTAATCAAACTTGATGCCCAGGTTAGCACACCAATTGTTTACCTCATCAGTTGTGAAGTTGGAGCCGTTGTCAGTAATAATGCTATGCGGGACACCATAACGGTGTACGACACCGCATATGAAGTCTATCACCGGTCCGGCTTCAGCTGTTTTTACTGGTTTGGCCTCTATCCACTTAGTGAATTTATCCACCATGACCAGTAAATATTTCTTCTTATGGCTTCCCCCTTTAAGGGGTCCGACCATGTCTAGCCCCCAGATCGCAAAAGGCCAGGTAATGGGGATAGTTCTTAGGGCAGTAGGAGGCATATGGTTTTGATTGGCGAAGAGCTGGCATCCTACACAACGCTGTACAAGGGCCTGTGCATTTGCTCGGGCCGTGGGACAGAAGAAGCCTATATGGAAGGATTTGCTTACAAGAGCCCGAGCTGTGGCGTGATGGCTGCTGAGGCCATCATGTATTTCGGCCAAGAGCTGCTGCCCCTCCTCTTCGGAGAAACATCTTTGAAGAACTCTAGTAGTGCTTTTCTTGTAGAGTTCTCCTTCGTGAACTTTGTAGGCCTTGGAGCATCAGACTATGCGACGGGCCTCGTTATGGTCATTAGGGAGCTCCTGCCTATTAAGGTAGGCCGAGAAGGGTTCGGTCCACGGAGCAGTAACCGCCATGATTACATGAGTGGAAGGCGTTGGCTCAGTGCCCGAGCCCCCAATGATATCTGAATCGTGTTCGGTGTCCGGGGATGTGATTGGTGCCAGACTGTTATTTCCTCTCTCATCTTGCCATACCACAGATGGCTTGAAAAGCCTCTCCAAAAAGGTGTTAGGTGGGAGGGGGTCACATTTAGCGCCCATTCGAGCAAGGATATCTGCTGCTTGATTACTATCTCAAGCCACATGATGAAACTCGAGCCCCTCAAAGCGAGCTGATATTCTAAGTACGGCGTTGCGGTAGGCCGCCATCTTTGGATCTTTTGTTTCGAATTCTCCATTTATTTGAGATATCGCGAGGCTCGAATCCCCACACACCTCAAGGCGTTGTATGCCCATAGAAACGGCCATCCGAAGTCCGTGCAGGAGCACTTCATATTCGGCTATGTTATTGGAATTCGTATACATGATTTGTAATACATAACGGACTGTGTCCCTTGTAGGGGATATTAGGATGACCCTAGCCCCCAATCCAGCTAACATTTTGGAGCCGTCGAAGTACATCACTCAGTTGGAGTATGTGATGTACTCTTAAGGGAGTTCGGTTTCTATCCATTCAGCGACAAAGTCGGCCAACACATGAGATTTAATAGCTCGGCGTGGCTTGTATGCCATTTCAAATGGCAAGAGCTCGATAGCCCATTTGGCAATGCGGTCGGTGGCGTCTCAATTGTTTATGATGTCATTGAGTGGCACTTCAGAGGCCACCGTGATCGAGCACTCTTGAAAGTAATGCCGCAACTTTCGAGATGCCATGAAGACCGCATACGCTATCTTTTGATAATGCGGGTATCGGGATTTGCATGGTGTACAGTCGGCCAAGTCCAGGATGATTACCCTGAAGAGCATGGCGCTTACGTCGTCTTCACTAGCATGGCCAGCAATAAGCACAGCCGGCGCCAACAACACCGCGAAGTAAACGTGGTTGCTTCCACCACTCCATAGTTCATGCATTGGTCTGAAAAGCCCATCAGCTAGAGCCGGGCCGACCACCCGGCAGACCGCCTGAAGACCGTCTTCATCACACCATTCGGAGCCTTCTGTTACCTGACGATGACATTTGGTTTGAGGAATGCCGGCGCCACCTTTCAGTGTTGCATGCAGAAGTGCCTCCTCAAGCAACTCAGCAGAAACGCCCACGCCTATGTGGACGACATTGTGGTGAAGACGGAGAAGCGCGGTACCCTATTGGAAGATCTCAATGAGACCTTTGAAAATCTGTGCCGGTTTCAGATCAAGCTCAACCCAGAGAAATGCGTGTTTGGAGTACTGGTCGACCAGCTCCTCGGCTTCCTACTCTCCGAACGCGGCATTGAGTGCAACCCGGCCAAGATCAAAGCCATCGAGAGGATGGAAGTACCCATCCGACTGCGAGATGTCCAAAAGTTCACCGGCTGCCTGGCATCTATAAGCCGCTTCATTAGTCGGCTGGGCGAGAAGGCCCTTCCCCTGTACCAGCTCTTGAAGAAAACCACTTATTTCGAGTGGAATGACAAGGCGGATGAGGCTTTCCTCCAGCTCAAGAAGATGTTGACCACGCCGCCTCTCCTGGCCGCGCCGACTGATAAGGAGCCCATGCTCCTCTACATCACCGTCACCAGTCGGGTGGTCAGCACGGTCATGGTGGTCAAACATAAGGAAGACGACAAGGTTCTGCCGGTCCAAAGACCGGTATTTTATTTAAGTGAGGTATTGTCGGCTTCCAAGCAGAACTACCCACCACTACCAGAAGATGTGCTACGGCGTACACTTTACTGCCAAGAAATTGAAGCCATATTTTCAAGAGTACCCTGTCACGGTTGTCTGCACTGCTCCACTTGTCGAGATCATAGGCAGCCGAAACGCTTCAGGCCGAGTGGCCAAATGGGCCATAGAATTGGCCCCGTACACCATCTTCTACCAGCCTCGCACCACCATCAAGTCCCAAGTTCTGGCCGACTTCCTTGTCGACTGGGCCGAGACCCAGTACCTGCCGCCAGCGCTGGACTCCACCCATTGGCGGATGCACTTTGACGATTCAAAGATGCGCACTGGTTTGGGAGCCGGCATCGTCCTCACCTCTCCCAAAGGCGACAAACTCAGATACACATTGCAAATCCACTTTGCTGCCTCCAACAATGTGGCCGAGTATGAGGCACTAATACACGGACTCCGGCTTGCCAAAGAACTCGGCATTCGCCGGATTCTATGTTACGATGACTCCGACTTGGTAGTCCAGCAGTCATCCGGCGACTGGGATGCCAAAGATGCAAACATGGCAAGTTACCGCTTCCTCGTTCAGCAACTCAGCGGATTTTTGAAGGATGTGAATTCCTCCATGTGCCACGAAGCGACAACGAGCAAGCAGATGCTCTGGCACAGGTTGGCTCCACCCAGCAAGCCATACCAGCCGGCGTATCCCTCCAGTGACTCCTCAAGCCATCCATCAAGCCCTCGCCAGAGTCAGATTCTATCTTCGTGCCGGCTGCTCCTGAAACAGTCAGATCCTGCTCCAAAATTTCAGCAGTTAGCCCAGAGACTTCGGCAGGCGGCCTGGGGACTGCAGTAGTCGCACCCGGCCCGAGGACTGCGGTAGTCGCACCCAGGCTGGGAACTTCAGATCTCGGACCGGGGACTTCAGCAGTCGGCTCGGGGACTTCAGTAGTCGGCTCAGCGACTGCAACAACACAGCAAGCGGCGGCCAACTCCAGCCCGCCACCTCCCTACCCAGCCGCCCCAGTGAAAGTGGCAGTATTCACAGCAGAGGAAGTCTCAGCACCATCATGGGCTCAGCCCATCCTTAACTTTCTGGTGAACAAGGAGCTGCCAAACGATGAGATCTCGGCCCAACAGGTGCAATGTCGGGCAACAACATACACCATCATCAACAAAGAACTTGTAAGGCATAGCGTCACTGGTGTATACCAGCGCTGCATAGAGCCAGAAGAGGGCCAAGCAATCCTCAAAGATATCCACCAAGGCGAGTGTGTCCACCACGCGGCCTCAAGATCACTTGTGGCCAAAGCCTTTCGCCATGGTTTCTTCTGGCCGTCTACCCTAGAAGATGCAAAAGATTTGGTGAAGATATGCAAGGGGAGCCAGAAGTTCAGTTCCAAGCAGCATTTGTCGGCTTCTGCACTCAAGACCATTCCCCTTACCTGGCCTTTCGCCGTCTGGGGACTCGACATGGTGGGACCATTCAGGACAGCACGCGGCGGCATGACTCATCTGCTCGTCGCCGTGGATAAATTTACCAGGTGGATAGAAGCAAAGCCAATCAAGAAGTTGAACGGTCCGACTGCTATGACTTTCATTGCAGACATCACCACTCGGTACGGCGTACCTCACAGCATCATCACCGACAACGGCACAAATTTTGCCAAGGGTGCTTTGGCTTGTTTCTGTATGACACAGGGCATCCGACTGGACTTAGCGTCCGTTGCCCACCCACAGTCAAACGGCCAAGTCGAGCGAGCAAACGGCCTCATCTTGTCTGGAATCAAGCCCCGACTAGTCGAGCCTTTGGAGCGTTCGGCCGGCTGCTGGATCGACGAGCTGCCGGCAGTCCTCTGGAGTCTGTGCACCACTTCGAACAAGTCAACCAGCTTCACCCCCTTCTTCCTCGTGTATGGTTCCGAGGCGGTCATCCCAACCAACATCGAGTTTGACTCACCTCGCGTCACCATGTACACCGATGTGGAGGCCAAGGAAGCACGAGAAGACGGCATTGACCTGCTGGAAGAGGGCCGGCTGTTGGCACTCAGCCGGTCCGCCATCTACCACGCTACCTTTTGTATTAAGTACGAAGACTACGGGTCCCTCGAGGAGCACTCGGGGACTGCCCATCTTTTATCTATATGATAAGTATTTTGCCCATAAAAGTGTTATTTCATTTCTCTACCTGAAACCGGGTCCGATCAGTCGGTCCGAGGGGCTTGCCGTCTTATATTATGTCGGTGCTTCCTGCAGTCGGACAAGTAGTGTGTCAGCACCCATGCCCCCTCTTGCTTTAAGACATAGCTCGCCGAGCGGCTGTTTGCTTGGCAAGAGGTAAAGGCAAGAAATGGTGCTCACATGAAAAATGGCTAAGGACGAAAACATTGACATAGGACAAGCCGGTCCTTCGCCTCACCGACCGGCTGCTAAGCAGCCGTCCGGCCGGCTTCTTACTTAGCTTGCAACATTCCAATCGGTCAAAGTACTTGTTCTCCCGCAAAGGTTAAATACTTGACCAGGCGGCAGTCCATAGAACGGCTGTTCGGCTGGCAAGAAGGTACCTAGGGAGGACGGCAAAGGAAAAAACCGGGAATAAAAAAGCAAGAAAGTTGGAACTCGACCAAAGCACAACTTGTGCGGAAAATAATTTACATATCAAAAGGCCCCCGGCCAACATCCAACATAGTTTGAATACACCTCGCGGGTGGAATCGTGCAAATTTAACAAAGTTTGTGGAAAAGACTACTAAGCAGGAAAAGCAAAGATAAATTGGCAGCCTAGGCCAAAGGAGCAGCAGGCGAGTCTGGTAGGGTGGCGGAGTCGGCGTCGGCTGGTGGAGTGGCCGACTGGTGAGCCTCGGGGTGGTCGCCTTCAGCAGCAGTCGACGTTCTTGCACGAGGTTCGATGCTGGAGGCGCGATCGACTCGAGGCTGGCCATCCGCTCCGACCTCCGACGCGTCGTCTTCATCTTCCTCGTCCTCCTTGTCTCCCCCCCCCCGTCACTGGAGGCAATCTCCTCTGCTGAGTCCTCGCTGTCAGCCGGGTTCAGACCGAACCACACTGGCGGCGCTTCGGCGCCATTCTCGTTCAGCTCAGGGATGAAGTCGCTAGTATTGGTGTACTCGGCGATCACCGACGCGCGTATCGAGAGATCGCGCTCCACCGCCGCCAGCTCGACGCCGGCTTCCAGCCGAAATGTGGCCAATTGGGCTAGATCTAGCCCAGGATACCACGCCTTGGCGAACTCCGAGGCCCGTCGCTCTCCTGGTCGGGCCGCGGAACCCTTCCATGCCTCAAGATGGCCGACGGCCACTTCCAGCCAGTCGGCAGTCCGACTGGGGGTGCGTGGGGCTTGCCTGTCTGGCCAGAGGGCGGCGACCGCTTGGGCCACAACGCGTTGCATCCGGCGAAGCATTTGGTGGGCCGGCTGGAGGCGGGCCTGAATGCTGAGAAGCTGCTCGGCAAGAGTCTGAGGGGCATCAGCGGCAATCTCCGTGCCACCCGCCCGTCGCTCCTTGCGGCGAGCCTCAATGGTCTTGTTGGCAGCGACGGAGTGGCCGGGGAAGAAGTCTGCACAAGCAAAAACAACAAGTCAGAAGTCAGAGGCAAGAGGTCGGCTCGGTTAAACCACCAACAGTCGAAAGAAGAGAAAAAGCTCACCGTCGACTATATCTTCAATCTGGCCATAGCCAGCAGTCAGCTCCGCCTCCTTCTTGGCCCAACCCGACCTCTTGGTCTTGAACTCGGCCAAACTTCGTTGTCCTCCGCCTGCTTCAGGGCCGTCTTGTGAAGCGCCGCCTGGTCCGCCAGCTGCTTGGCCAGGCGGTCACGCTCCTGGGCCGCCCTATTGCATCTGTCCTCCTTGGCATGCAACGTGGTGTTGGCTTCACCCAGTTGCTGCTGCAAGGCGGCCTTGGTCTCTGAAAAAGCAAGAAAATAAAAATATCAACAATCAAGAAAAGAAGAAAGAGTAGTTGCCGGGAAGATCCAGCCCGACTGCTCAGCAGTCGGCCCGCATCTCGGGGACTATAGCCCGCGGGTGCGCTGACACGCCCCCACAGAGAGAAGAAGATAGTGCTTACTCCGGCTTTCCGTCAAGTCGGCGGTCCGTCGGTCCACATCTCAGACGTGAGCATTGAAGCTGGCCGCGCGGATGTTGTGATAGTCCTGCAATAAGGCAACAAAAGGGAAGTCAGTCAGAAGCTAAGAGCCCACTATGAAGTTCCAGGCCACCTGCTCAGCAGCCGGCCCAGAACTCAGGGACTACACCTAGTGGGTGCGCTGGCGCGCCCCCACCGAAGACTATAGAAATCAAAAGCAGAAAGAAAATTGCGTACCCGAACAGCGGCCCACGTCTTCATGAACGCCTTCATGCATTGCGAGAGGGCCGCGGCTTCGGCCCTGAAGTCGGCCTGGACGTCCTGCGCCGCCCTGATCAAGGCGCTCGTCCCGCCTCCGCGCACCCACTCTGTCGGCGCGGCGCTGGTGGCTTCGGCCTCGAGTGCCGACGAGCTGGCGCTCCCAATCTCTGTCGGCCTCGGTGCCGATGCCACTTTCTCTACACGGCGGTGCATTGGAGTGCGCACCACAGGAGCTGACCCCACCACCAACTCACCTCCGGCTAGTGGTTCCAATTGGGCCGCCGGCTGGGCGCCCTACGCGCCTGCAGTCGGCGGCGCCTCAATCTCCAGCAAGACAGCGTCACCGCCATTCCTCTCCATGACCGGCTGGACATCGCTGGCTTCTCCTTCCGGCGTCGGGATCTCCGATGCTGGTGGCGCAGAACGTAGGGGGATGATCAGTTGGGGGGCGGACGACGCGCGGCGTCCGCCGCTCGCTTCTCCGCTGCAGCATCGGCTTGGCTTTAGCCACCGCGTCTGCGTCCGCTTGTGCCGCCCTGGCGGCGGCCGTCTTGTCAGCCTCCGCCTTCTTGGCGGCGGCTTCCTTCTCTTCCCACACCTCGCGGGCGTTCTGTTCCCGTGCCTCCCGGAGGTCGGCGGCCAGGTCTATACGGTGGGTGTTGGAGGAGACCTCAGCCATCTTGACTATGGAGGATGAGGTCGACCGCTCAAGAGAGAGCGGGGCCCTGCTCCGAAGAAAAAAGAAAAAAAGAGGTTCAGAAAGAATCGGCAAATTAAAGAGTCAAAGAAGACACCAGAAAGGGCTAAGGACTTACGCCGACACCATTGGTGGCTGCTTGGGGGCCTTCTGGAACCTGATCGCTTTCGCGACAGCCTCGCGCCGCTTGGTCGTGGTGGCCGTGTCCTTGGCTGCGACGGCGACTGCCTGGGCTTCTTGGGGCGGCTGCCGAAAAGCTGTGCGCCTCGGCGTTTAGGCCCGCCGCCAGGTGCAGGTGGAGCGGCAGAGGAACTCGGCCCCGCCTTGTGTGAAGACGATGGACGGTGAGGCGCTTCCGCCTCCTCCTCCTCTTCCTCTTCCTCGTCCTCCTCCTCCTCTTCATCATCGTCCGGCCAGCCCTCCACGCGGCCTCTTCCTCCGAAGCGGCCTACTCCTCCGCCGCCTGTGGCGTCGTCTTCTAGGGCGGCCGCCCCCAAGTCGGGGTCCGCCACGTCGCTGACGTCCCGGTCCGGCTGGGAGGGGAGGATCTGAATCATAGTCGGCCCTGTCAGTCGGCAAGCCAGAACCTGGTAGAAAGAATAATTAGGAGCTTACCATAGGCGGACGGGGGGGGGGGGGGGGTTGGCGCGGGAGTACGGCCGCTTACCAAAGCGCCACCTCCCCTCGTCGAGCTTGAGGTCCATGATCTCGTTTACCAGGAGAGCCACCTCTGCTGTCGGCATCTCCTTGGTGCACGTGTGGCACGGATCTCGGTGCCCGCTCATCTAGCCTATCATGTGAGTGCGGCGTTGGAGCGGCAGGACCCGGTGCACCACGAAGGTGACCAGCAAGTCGGACGCCTTGAGGCCCTCCGACTCCGTCATCACCTTGAGGCGTGCGATGGCGGCGGAGGCGTCTTCTGACAGGTGCTTCGTCTTGAAGCCCCAGTTGACGCGAGGCTCGGCAGGTTGATGAAGTCGCGCGCTGGGTCGACGTTCTTCACGTAGAAATACGACTTCTACCACAGCTTCACCGATTGGATCAGCTTGATGGCTGGGAAGGCGTTTCTAGAACCCGCATGCCGCACCGCGATGAACGCTCCGCACTGCGCCGCCACCTCCCTGACGGCGGTGCCGAGCTTGCTATAGAAGAAAGCTCCCCAGAGCTCGATGGTGGGGAGGATGACGAGATACCCTTCACACAGGGTGATGAAGGCCGACAGTAGCATCACCATGTTGGGTGTGAGGTGGTGCGGCTAGAGTCAGTAAAAGTCCAAGAAGGCACGGAAGAAGTTGCTCACCGGCAGGCCGAAGCCGCGGAGGAAGTGCGAGCGGAAGATGACGCGCTCGCCTTCCTCCGGCACTGGCGAGATTTCCTTGGCGGGCGGCAGGCGCACCCTGACGTGGTCCGCGCCGGGCAGGCGCCGTGTGTCGGGAGGAAGATGAGGTGATCGTTGTGGACGTTGGAGCCGTCCTAGTCGCCGGAGCGTTCCATGGCAGCTCGAGGACTGCGGCGAGCGCGCGGACTCACGGCGCAGGAGAAGAAAGGGGGTTGGCAGAGAAGAAGCTTGGCGAGGACAACGAGCCGCGGTAGCACTACAGCGAGCAAGGAGTGCGACAGCGGTGGTGAAGAAGAAAGAGTAGGGGAGGGCGCGCGTGCCTCTGCCCCTCCCCTCTCCCCTACTTATAGCCCTCTGGGTACGAAGCTGAGGGGGTGGGGCGTGGGATCATGGGATCTACTGCGCCCATGACCCCGCGTTTACCGCGCTGTAATGGCGCGTGGTAAAAGCGCGCGGGATCCCAACCGCCCGCCTCGGCCGCGGCGGATCCACGCGCGTGCCAAGGCCTGGTAGTGGCGGGCCCGGCCTACTCATGCGTCCCATCAAGCGTGGGCTGGCAGGCCGGCCCGGCCAGCTAGCGCCGCATGGCGCGCATGCGGCGGGCGGCTAGCCTAGGTGCCTAGCTAGTGCGTCGCGTGCTTCCCGCCATGACTGTTTGAATTCCACCAGTCGGCCAGTCAGGCCCGGGGCGGCTCCTGACAGCCGGCACTCCAGAAGACGGACCAAGCAAGCAACCAAAACTTTACGGAGTAGGAAGCTACTGGGGCACCTCCACCTTGTCAGCCGTGGCGACCCGCCAGCTTCGGGGACTACTGTCGGAGTTATTGGCCATGGGTAGCCTCATCTGCCCCCATGGTGTTTCAAGACATCGGGGCCGACTGCGCCCCTCAGGCCTCAGAGATTGACCGCCGCCTTCTTGTGGCCGGCTGATCCAAGCGGCCGGCTGGGAGAGGGGTCGGCTTCTAGAAGGCGGCCCCCAGTGGGGCCGGCTTCTAGCAGGCGGCCCCAAACACCCTCAAAGTCTGAGCCACCATGAATGCGATAAGACGAGGCGTGGCTACAAAGAAGCCTGCCATCCTCGAATCCAGGGCGAGTCATGGCTACAGTGCACCGTACCGGCTGGCGATCACCCGCACGGCGCAGCACTGTAGCCCCTCCGCCCATGCTATCCCTTGGGTTGTGGTGGACCCACTTGTGGATTTCCGTACCCCTCCCGAATCCTCCGCAACCTTCTAGAAGCTTCCCCGTACAATACCGAAAAAACTGCACCTTTTTCTGAAACCCAAAATATGACTTCCCATATATAAATCTTTACCTCTCGGCCATTCCGAGACTCCTCGTGACGTCTGTGATCTCATCCGAGACTCTGGACAACATTTGGTACCACTCATCAAATATCTCAATACTACTCTAGCGTCAACGAACGTTAAGCCTGCGACCCTCTGAGTTCGGGAATTATGTAGTCATGACCGAGACACCTATCCGGTCAATAACCAATGGCGGGACCTGGATGCCCATATTGATTCCTACATATTCCACGAAGATCTTTTATCGGTTGAACCTTTATTACAACATACGTAATTCCCTTTGTCCGTCGGTATGTTACTTGCCCGAGATTCGATCGTCGGTATCTCTATACCTAGTTCAATCTCGTTACCGGTAAGTCTCTTTACTCGTTCTGTAATACATTATCTTTCAACTAATTCCTTAGTCACTTTGCTTGCAAGCTTCTTGTGATGTTGTATTACCGAGAGGGCCCAAAGATACCTCTCCATTACACGGAGTGACAAATCCCAATCTCAATTCACGTCAACTCAACAGACACCTTCGAAGATACCTGTAGAGCATCTTTATGATCACCCGATTAGATTGTGACATTTATAGCACATAAGGTATTCCTCTGGTATCTGGGAGTTGCATTATCTCATGGTCGAAGAAACATGTATTTGACATTAAGAAAGCAGTGGTAGTAAACTGAACGATCATATTCTATGCTAACCATTTGGGTCTTATCCATTATATCATTCTCTAATGATGTGATCCCGTTATCAAATAACAACTCACGTCTATAGTTAGGAAACCCTAACCATCTGTCATCAACGAGCTAGTCTAGTAGAGGCTCACTAGGGACACAGTATTTGTTTATGTGTCCACACATGTACTTAAGTTTCCGGTCAATACAATTCTAGCATGAATAATAAACCTTTATCATGATTTAGGAAATATAATAATAACCATTTTATTATTGCCTCTAGGGCATATTCCCATCATCCTCCTCCACCTCCTCCTTGGCGTCATTGAGCTCATCGTCCATGTCGGCGGCGGTGTCCATCGTTTTGTCTTGCGCACGGAACCCGGTGCACGAAGCGCGGCGACCGAGCTGCTCATGATGATCTTGTTCATGTCGGCGTCGGTGTTGCCAAACTGTGGCGCCGAGCCGTGTGCAAAGGGTAGGGTGCCACGGCGCAGAGGCGGCGCAGGCGAGCCTGAGTACGCTGGCAACGAGTAGTTGTACTGGTTGTTGAGGCCGGTGGTGAACGCAGGGGAGGGAGTGCACATGTCGAGGTTGAAGCCGGAGGGGGAGGCACGTGGCGGCGCGCCATGTGGGATGGTGATGTTGGGTTGAGCCATACGCGTCGTCGTCGGAGTAGCCAGGCTAGGGCGCGTATCCCCATAGTGGCGGTGAGAAGTTGGCGGCGACGCGACGCTCTGCTGGCTCCCCCATGCGGCTTGTGGACAGTGGCCGGGCGGAAGGTTCATCATCCTCGCGCGAGACACCTCTCCCTACTCCTCTTCCTCCTCCGCCGCCGCGTCCCTGGCCCTCTTGGTGATGAGCCTGTTTCGTCGATCAGTGGTGACCGCCTCCCGGCGCTCAACGTCCGCTTTCCACTCGACGTTCGACAAGCCCGATGGCCTTGCCATCGGCTTCCTCTACTTCGGTTGGGTGGTATCAATGGCTAGGCGAGGGGCGCATACTTCTTCTGCTGCATGGCGGTCGGATCTGGTCAGGAGAATGGCGGGAGCGACAGGGGAGACAGGGGGAAGCACTAGGGAAATGGAGGGAAAGAGGGGAAACGACGGGAATAGGCCTGTTTGCCACCGACAGCACGGGCCCACGTGCCTTTTCGCTTCAGCCGACGCCCCAGGCGCCCCCCAATGCGCTAGGTTCAGTTTGGGTTCGTCAGTTGTTGTTTCAGACCAAACCGGCGATAAACAATAATCTGGGGGCGTGACTGGGCCGATTTTTCATCAGCGGTGCTAAAAAAGGCGCCCTGGGGGCCTGTTGGGGGGCGAGTGGAGATGCTCTAAAGCTCATATCGTAGCATTGATAGACCAGTCCTGGGAGACAGCAGTGACTAACCAGCGCGAGAGATATAACGAGTAAACGACGGGAAGCAATATGTCTCCTTTATAGCGAGACCTAGCTCTTGCATCAGGCGCTTCCCTAAATGAGCCGGCCCAAGCATGCCAGAGACCATAGCCTCGTTTCTTTTTGTCTTTTTGCATTATTGTTCTTCTTTATTTCTTTACTTGTTACTTTTTTTATACTTCCAAATACTTGAAATAATATTAAAAAAACAATTTGCATAAAATATTAAAAAATGTTAACAAGGCATTTGAAAAATGTTAATTTCTATAAAGAAAATAGTTCTCATGTATACGAAAATGTATACATGAAAAATACAATGTGTGTAAAAAGTTGAACATGTATTTAAGAAATGTTAATCAAACATTTGAAAAAAATGTTAATCAAGTATTTAAAAAATGTTACTCAAACATTTGAAAAGTTTAAAATGTCTATAGAAAACAATGTTGACCATGTATTAAAAAATGTAAATCTTGTATTTCAAAAATGGTAATCAAGCATTTAAAATGTGTATAGAAAAAATGTTGACCATGTATTAAAAAAAATCTTAACCAAGCATTTGAAAAGTGTTAAATGCATATAGATAAAATGTTCCCGATGTATACAGAAAATGTATACAAAAAATATACAATGTGTGGGAAAAAATTATCATGTACTTAAAAAATGTTAATCAAGCATTCGAACAAATGTTAAACAAGTATTTGAAAAATGTTAATCAAACATTTGAAAAATGTTCAATGTGTATAGAAAAAAGATGTTGACCATGCTAAGAAAATTGCCGACCTTGTTATTCAAAAAATGTTTACTTTGATTCATTCTCGATTTTAACTAGTCTTTTTGCTATTCTTTCTTTCTTTGTGTTTCTTCATTTTGTTTTCTTTGTTTCTTTATTTTTCTTTTTTCCTTTTTATTGGATTTCGTTTCTTTCCATGGTACATGTTTCGCTGCATTGGGAACATATTTTATAGACAAGTTTAACATTTTTTAAATAGATTATTAACATTTGTTTCGAAAACATATGTTGTTTTGAAGTCTACTTTTTGTCATATACATTGTACATTTTTTGTAAACTTTAGTAACACTAGCACAACAGCCTGTGTGTTGCAACAGGAGAAACAATTCATAATCTCCAATGGTCATGACAATCACTCTCATTATCTGAAATCGTGAACCATTTTTTAAAATCATGAACATTTTTTCAAACTCGTGAACATATCTGAAATCATGAACAATTTTCAATTTCATGAACATTTTCACTGATTTTTACATATTCTTTATAATTATGAACTTTTTTGAATTCATGAACGTTTTATTCTATTTGAAAACATTTTTCAAAATTATGACCATTTTTTCAATTTTTTGTCTTGAATAGACGAACATTTCTATAATCGATGAACACTTTTCTGGAAATTGTTTGGTGGAATTTTTTTTAATTCACAAACATTTTTTGATTTAAAGAACATTTTTTGAAATGCATGATCATTTTTGAATGAGCGAACATTTTATGAATTGATAAACTATTTGTAAGTCACGAACGGTTTTTGAATATTTTCAAATTTTGAAATAGTTTTTGAATATCCGAACATTTTTTAAAAATGCAAAAAAATTCTAATCCAATTTTTTATTAAGTATTAAGTAATTTATTTTAAAATTCTCATTGTTTTAATTTTCGGTACTGTTTTGTAAGTTCAAAATTATTTAAAGTAGAAAAAAGAAGACAGAAAAAGAAAACCGAAAATAGAAAATGAAATTTAAAAAATAGGCCGCCTGGACATGCGCTAGCCCAAATAGGCACGTTGTGCCTTCTCCCAGCGTGCAGTGCGCAGTAGAGAATATTCCTACTTGGGCGGCCCAGGTGGGGATTTTGTGAAACATTTTTTTATCACTTATATGTGACTTCGGTGGTAATATTTTACAAATTTAGAGACAATTTCGGTGACGTACCCCAGAAACAATAGCCCTTTTATTATTAGGTAGAGAGTAGATATTTTGTATACACATATTTATTTATTTATTCAAATAAATTGTTAATTAGAAAAACATATACTGTTTTGATGTGTATTTTTTTCCATGCATACTGGATTATTTTTGTATTCATCAAGAATACTTTTTGTTACTTTAACATTTTCGAAATACATAATTAACGTTTTGTAAAACAAATATTTTTGACACTTTACTTTCCCATGTACATTGTACATTTTTCGCATACATCAGAAACATTTTATATACACACGTTTAATAATTTACAAATACATAATTAATATTACCTTTGTCCTAAATTGATTGATTTTGATTTGTCTGCATACGGATGTATCTAACAGTAAAACGTGTCTATATAATCTGAGTCAACCAATTTAGAACAAAGGGAGTATTTTCTAAAAAAATATATTTTTATGTCTACTTTTTTAATACATATTATTAAAAACATTATACATCAAAAATATTTTATATATAGTTTAACATATCCAAATACATGATTAACATTTTTCAAAACATTTATTCCTATTTTTTATATACACATTTTACATTTTTTTGTCTGCATCAGAAATATTTTTTTCTGTAGACACTTAACATTTTTTAAAAACATGATTAACATACACGCACACACACGTGTGTGTGTGTGTGTGTGTCAAGCTAGACATAGGCCTGCCCCTAACGAGAGGGTTCCCTTCGCGATCATCTCCAGCAGTCACTCTGAAGCGCTCCAATGCTGACATGTGGTTCGTCCAGTAGCCATCATGTGAACACGTTGGACACATCTGTGGGGACACATTCTTTTAATATACATGTGTTTTTATAAAAAAACAGTTTTTTTTTCAAATTTTGATTTCTTTTTCCCAGGTTTTTGTGATTTTTAACTGTTTTTACTCACGTGAAACACACTGTGTGAAAAGTATAGTGTACTTTCTGAAAATGAAAAGGCACAATTTTACTTTTTGAAAGTGGAAAACATAGTTGTATTTTAGAGTGAAGAACAATTGTGCTTTTCGGGAAGCACAATTTATTGGAAAGTGAAAAACAAAGTTGTGTCCCCGAAAAGTGAAAAGCACAGTTGCGCTTCCAATTTCCTTTTTCTGAATTTTCTTGGGTTTTTGTTTTATTTTTCTGATTTTTTGATTTTTCAAAGAACGTCGTTCAAACCTATTGACTCTAATTTTAAGGATCTCTACACGAGAAACAGAATGGTAAACGGTTCATGGTTTGGATGCACGGTTCAACAGATAAATGTATTAAAAAGAATAAATGGAAAAAGTAAAACACTTTCACGTTGCATAAGTGTCACACATGCAGTAAGCCACTTATCATCGCATGACGACATAGGAGGGACCTTTGTACGGGGTGCCTTGGTGGTTTGGCCATTGCACGACTGAAGCGTCCTGGTGGATCAAATACCATACCAAACAACACATTGTAGCAACAGATGTTTATAAAGTGAACAACGTTTTCCAAACATGAACATTTTTGAAAGCACAAACTTCTTTCCAGTTTGCAAACATTTTTCAAAAAGAAGTATACGATTTTTTTCCAATTTTGAACTTTCTTGAATTTCCAATCATTTTTGAAAACATGAAAAAAGATATTTTCATTTTTTTTAAACAGAAACAATTTTGAAAATTTCAAAATGTTTTTTTGAAAACATATTTTATTTTCAAATTTTGAATCTTTTTTAAGCATGAAAAATAAATAAATTTGGCAACAAATATGTAAATGGCGAATTTTTTTTCCGAATTTTGTGAAATGCGATTTTTAAAAAATTGTGAACATTTCTTAAAATTTATATTTTTTGAAAAAACAAAAAGGAAACCATGAACGAAAAAGTAAAAATGGGATAAAGTAATGAATAGGGCATCAAAAAACAAATGTAGGAAACTTCTAAAAGGTTTCAAAAACCGAAGAAACCTGGACTGGAACCTTTGCACAAGGTTCCAAAACTGAATTTTGTTATAGAACGTAGCTACCTATACTCGGCGGACCTTTCAAACTTTTGCATTTGAATAATAATATGACGCATCGAGCATCACATTGAAATGTGCAGTTTCTTTTAGAACATTGAAATGTGCACTTGGAACCTCCTATTGGACGCACTTGTGTGAAATAGGAGGGTGGCCGCACATGGGGGCATCCTAGTGGGCTGGCCATCAACCTGGCAATCGAGTCATATTTGGTCGGACCCATGCCCGAAACTCTTAGTGGGTCAATCGATTGCCCATGCCCCTATCCATGGGTATGATTCTAGACCCGTTCCCGAACCCACCGGGTAACCCAACCCTATCGGGTGCCAACAAGTCTTAGCCTTCGTACTCATCACAATTTATCTATACCTATTAATAAAAGGGCTAATGCTTCTGCCCGTTCATCGTCGTAATTAAGCGTCGTTAAAATTCTTGTCATTCCTGTGGGTGCTGAGAAAGTCGTCAGGCTTTGGGCCTTACATGCATGTTTAATTTTTTTTCATGATCTTGGCCTTGCACACATGTGGTCCATAATGACGAAAAAATTATATGATTTTCTCCAATGCTCATTCAGCCTAAATAATAATCCCACATTGCTTATTAATGTCGAATCTCACTGATTCATATACGTATCAACTAATGATTCAACAAGCAACCACAGAAATTAGTAAACACGGATGCAGAGGATGAGGCGGATTTAAAGGAGGATGAGGCGAAGATACTTGATGAAGGAAAAGGATAGTAAAAAGGGCAACAATATGGTCTTGTGTATGTCTCCATTGAAATTCACAAGGTAACGATCCAAGAGACCATCACATTGGAAGACAGGCCGACAAATGTCCTAGCTCGGAACATAGCTATAGACCTTATGCGTTGTGCCTTTAGATTTAAGGACCTGGTAACCAGGAAGGCTGCCGTGTCTTGGCGCCTATACCTCGTCCTCGCTTTAATCTTTAATGTAACTTGCCTTCGAGTTAACCTCCTTTTCAAAAATTTTTTTTGCCTTCAGGCTTTTGAGTAATATATTCAGGTAGGGATCCTCTTCCCCATAGTGATGGTTAAAGAAAATGTTATTTTATGTCTAATACACTTGTTTAGGCTGAGTTTTACATCTTGCAAGTTTTGTTGTCACGTTGCAACACATAGACATGTTTCCCATTCCCTTAGTTCACTTTTATAAGTCGTTTTGGACAACGGAAATTAAATTGTTTTGCATGTTGCCTCTAATCTCTACAACGCTTTATAAAACTGAACAGAGAAAGTAGTTAAAAGCTACTTAATATTGGCCAGCGCAAATGATGGGCACGTCATCATCACCGAAAAAAGTGAAGGAAATATGCCCTAAAAGCAATAATAAAGTTATTATTTATTTTCTTATATCATGATAAATGTTTATTATTCATGCTAGAATTGTATTAACCGGAAACAAGATACATGTGTGAATACATAAACAAACAGAGTGTCACTAGCATGCCTCTACTAGACTAGCTCGTTGATCAAAGATGGTTATGTTTCCTAGCCATAGATATGAGTTGTCATTTGATCAAAGGGATCACATCATTAGGAGAACTAGTGGGGTGACCCGCGCATTTGCACGGCTAGATTTGATAAATATAGATGTGCATGTATTTTCTTTGTGTGATTATAAGTGTCTCTAACCACAACACATTGAATTTATTAATAGATAATCACCTTTAGCAAACAAAATGCATTGCCTTACTTCAAAAATCATGCTTTTTTGTTGACTGATAGCCAAAGGAAGAAAGTAACAGTACACATAGTCTGCTTAGTCGATGCTTTATGTTGCATTATCCATCTAAGCAATTCAACAACAAATACTGAACACTTCAATATGATTCTTGTTTTAAAATTTCCTATAATGTTGTTTTCTTGTATTATTAAACTTGAACATTGATTGCTAATATATGAACCATTTCTCAACATCCTAATTTGTTTGAATAATAAGAAACTGACCTGGTATAAATAACAGCTGGCCGATCATATGGGACTCCTTAAAAGGGTGAAATTGCAAGAAAAATACTTTTTATTAGTAACACATCAAAACTACCATAAACCTACTTTCATGAAATATATATACCTATGCAGTGAACTCCTTGAATATTAAAGTTCTTACTATAGACTATCTGACATGGAGCATCTAATCTACGAAGTGATGGAAGATCTGGGCTGCTTGCCTTAAAAAAATCGGATTGAACGAGAAAGTGCAATCTTCACCTCAACAATTACGTGTGTTTGTGAGATTAACAATTGAGATGAAACCAAAGGAAATTCAAACAAAAATTGCGGCATCCTGTAATCAACAACAAAGTAACATCAGATCAAGACATAGTTACTATCATTACGCACAACCACATAGGTTGCTAAGAGCAGAGACCAAGCCCCTCTCATGGCAATCGCTTGTAGGATCTGGAGCGACGTAAAAAAAACCTCAACGTCAGGAAGCCAGCGATGGCTGGGAGAATTAGTGAAAAGGGTCTAGCTAGGAGATTGAGGACAAAGATCGATGGTAAACTCGAGGAACCTGAGAGGATCGAGGGAAAACAGACGATGGCAGCGGCGAAAGGTAGCATGCATCCATGGATGTCACGTTTTTACGGAGGGCAACGCACCGCTGAATATACTTCTCCTTTTTTGCACCCCCTGATTAGGCTAGCACCATACGTTCCCTAAAAAGACGTCCTAATAGGACTTTATTTATTTCCAAGTACAGATACGTGATTGGATCAACATAGCATATATTCCTAATCTGGACTTTTTCTGTCTTTCTTTCCATGTACACACGCGCGTACATCAATCTGCATGTATGTGTGCCTTAATTTATTGTATGCGTAGTTGTTCTTCTAGAGTCCTCGGCTGAGTCTACCAATGACACTTTGGGATGTTATAATCAAAACCGGACTGCTACCTCTTTTTTACATCGGACTGCAACCTTGTTTTTTCTATCAATCGCTAAGGCTTCGTTGAAACTATATATTAGCACGTACGTGACACATTGAACTATTTTGGACCTAACAATGTTATTTGTCTGTAACATTTATATCTTTAAATCTCGACCCTTGAATTCCTAAATTAGTGGTTGAGATATTTTAATCTATGTGGATCAACATGACGGCTTATTTGTCTCTTGTCTTAATTATATAAAATACATCAAAACTACTATAAACCTACTTTCATGAAATATATATACCTATGCAGCGAACTCCTTGAATATTAAAGTTCTTACTATAGACTATCTGACATGGAGCATGTAATCTACGAAGTGATGGAAGATCTGGGCTTGTTGCCTTAAAAAAATCGGATTGAGCGAGAAAGTGCAATCTTCACCTCAACAATCACGTGTGTTCGTGAGATTAACAATTGAGATGAAACCAAAGGAAATTCGAACAAAAATTGCGGCATCCTGTAGTCAAGAACAAAGTAATATCAGATCAAGACATAGTTACTATCATTACACACAACCATATAGGTTGCTAAGAGGAGAGACCAAGCCCCTCTCATGGCAATCGCTTGTAGGATTTGGAGCGACGTAAAAAAACCTCAATGCCAGGAAGCCAGCGATGGCTTGGAGAATTAGTGAAAAGGGTCTAGCTAGGAGATTGAGGACAAAGATCGATGGTAAACTTGAGGAACCTGAGAGGATCGAGGAAAAACAGACGAGTCAGCGGCAAAAGGTAGCATGCAGCCATGGATGTCACGTTTTTACAGATGGCAACGCACCGCTGAATATACGTTCTCCTTTTTTGCACCCCCTGATTAGGCTAGCACCATACATTCCCTAAAAAGACGTCCTAATAGGACTTTATTTATTTCCAAGTACAGATACGTGATTGGATCAACATAGCATATATTTCTAATCTGGACTTTTTCTGTCTTTCTTTCCATGTACACACGGGCGTACATCAATATGCATGTATGTGTGCCTTAATTTATTGCATGCGTAGTTATTCTCCTAGAGTCCTCGGCTGAGTCTACCAATGGCACTTTGGGATGCTATAATCAAAACCGGACTGCTACCTCTTTTTTTTACATCGGACTGCTACCTTGTTTTTTCTACCAATCGCTAAGGCTTGGTTGAAACCATATATCAGCACGTACGTGACACATTGAACTATTTTGGACCTAACAATGTTATTTGTCTGTAACGTTTATATCTTTAAATCTCGACCCTTGAATTCCTAAATTAGTGGTTGAGATATTTTAATCTATGTGGATCAACATGATGGCTTATTTGTCTCTTGTCTTAATTATATAAAACACATCAAAACTACCATAAACCTACTTTCATGAAATATATATACCTATGCAGCGAACTCCTTGAATATTAAAGTTCTTACTATAGACTATCTGACATGGAGCATGTAATCTACGAAGTGATGGAAGATCTGGGCTTGTTGCCTTAAAAAATCGGATTGAGCGAGAAAGTGCAATCTTCACCTCAACAATTACGTGTGTTCGTGAGATTAACAATTGAGATGAAACCAAAGGAAATTCGAACAAAAATTGTGGCATCTTGTAGTCAACAACAAAGTAACATCAGATCAAGACATAGTTACTATCATTACGCACAACCATATAGGTTGCTAAGAGCAGAGACCAAGCCCCTCTCATGGCAATCGCTTGTAGGATCTGGAGCAATGTAAAAAAAAACCTCAACGCCAGGAAGCCAGCGATGGCTTGGAGAATTAGTGAAAAGGGTCTAGCTAGAATATTGAGGACAAAGATCGATGGTAAACTCGAGGAACCTGAGAGGATCGAGGGAAAACAGACGATGGCAGCGGCGAAAGGTAGCATGCATCCATGGATGTCACGTTTTTACGAAGGGCAACGCACGGCTGAATATATGTTCTCCTTTTTTGCACCCCCTATTAGGCTAGCACCATACGTTCCCTAAAAAGACGTCCTGAGAGGACTTTATTTATTTCCAAATACAGATACGTGATTGGATCAACATAGCATATATTCCTAATCTGGACTTTTTCTGTCTTTCTTTCCATGTACACACGCGCGTACATCAATCTGCATGTATGTGTGCCTTAATTTATTGCATTCGTAGTTGTTCTCCTAGAGTCCTCGACTGAGTCTACCAATGGCACTTTGGGATGCTATAATCAAAACCGGACTGCTACCTCTTTTTTTACATCGGACTGTTACCTTGTTTTTTCTACCAATCGCTAAGGCTTCGTTGAAACCATATATCAGCACGTATGTGACACATTGAACTATTTTGGACCTAACAATGTTATTTTTCTGTAACGTTTATATCTTTAAATCTCGACCCTTGAATTTCTAAATTAGTGGTTGAGATATTTTAATCTATGTGGATCAACATGACGGCTTATTTGTCTCTTGTCTTAATTATATAATAGATAGATTATGTGATTGACTTGACCCATTCCGTTAGCTTATCACTTGATCGTTTAGTATGTTGCTATTGCTTTCTTCATGACTTATACATGTTCCTATGACTATGAGATTATGCAACTCCCGTTTATCGGAGGAACACTTTGTGTGCTACCAAACGTCACAACGTAACTGAGTGATTATAAATATGCTCTACAGGTGTCTCTGATGTTGTTTGTTGAGTTGGCATAGATCAAGATTAGGATTTGTCACTCTGTGTATCGGAGAGGTATCTCTGGGCCCTCTCGGTAATGCACATCACTATAAGCCTTGAAAGCAATGTGACTAATGAGTTAGTTGCAAGATGATGCATTACGGAACGAGTAAAGAGACTTGCCGGTAACAAGATTGAACTAGGTATTGAGATACCAACAATCGAATCTCGGGCAAGTAACATACCGATGACAAAGGGAACAACGTATGTTGTTATGCGGTTTGACCGATAAAGATATTTGTAGAATATGTAGGAACCAACATGAGCATCCAGGTTGCACTATTGGTTATTGACCGGAAGTGAGTCTCGGTCATGTCTACATAGTTCTCGAACACGTAGGGTCCGCATGCTTAACGTTCGATGACGATCGGTATTATGAGTTTATGTGTTTTGATGTACCGAATGTAGTTCGGAGTCCCGGATGTGATCACGGACATGACGAGGAGTCTCAAAATGCTCGAGACATAAAGATCGATATATTGGAAGGCTATGTTTGGACATCAAAATGGTTCCGAATGAGTTCGGGCATTTATCGGAGTACCGAGGGGTTACCGGAACCCCCCGGGGAGTCAATGGGCCTTAGTGGGAGAGAGGAGGAGGCAGCCAGGTGGAGGGCGCGTCCCCCCAAGCCCAATCCGAATTGGGTGGGGGGCCGGCCCCCCTTCCTTCCCTCTCTCCCTCTTCCTTCTTCTCCTACTCCAACTAGGGAAGTGGGGAAACCTACTCCTACTGGGAGTAGGACTCCCCCTTGGGCGCGCCATAGAGAGGGTCGGCCCTCCCCTCCACCCCTCCTTTATATACGGGGGAGGGGGGCACCCCATAGACACACAAGTTGATTGTTTAGCCGTGTGTGGTGCCCCCCTCCACAGAATTCCACCCCAGTCATATCGTTGTAGTGCTTAGGCGAAGCCCTGCGTCGGTAACTTCATCATCACCGTCATCACGCCGTCGTGCTGACGAAACTCTCCCTCGGCCTCAACTCGATCAAGAGTACGAGGGACGTCACCGAGCTGAACATGTGCAGATCGCGGAGGTGTCGTGCGTTAGGTACTTGATTGGTTGGATTGCGAAGACGTTCGACTACATCAACCGCGTTTCATAACGCTTCCACTTTCGGTCTACGAGGGTACGTAGACATACTCTCCCCCTCTCGTTGCTATGCATCTCCTAGATAGATCTTGCATGATCATAGGATTTTTTTTCAAATACTGCATTCCCCAACAGCGGTATCCGAGCCAGGTCTATGCGTAGATGTTATATGCACGAGTAGAACACGAAGGAGTTGTGAGCGTGGGTATATACATATTGCTTGCTGTTACTAGTTGATTCTTGATTCAGTGGTATTGTTGGATGAAGTGGCTCAGACCGACATTACACGTACGCTTACGCGAGACTAGTTCTACCAACGTGCTTCGCACACAGGTGGCTAGTGGGTGTCTGTTTCTCCAACTTTAGTTGAATCGGTTTCAATGAACATGGTTCTTTCTGAAGATCAAAAAGCAATCACTATACTATGTTGTGGTTTTGATGCGTAGGTAAGAACGGTTTTTGCTAGAAGCCCGTAGCAGCCACGTAAAACTTGCACCAACAAAGTAGAGGACGTCTAACTTGTTTTTGCAGGGCATGTTGTGATGTGATATGGTCAAGACGTGATTATATAAATTGTTGTATGAGATGATCATGTTTTGTAACACAGTTATCGGCAACTAGCAGGAGCCATATGGTTGTCGCTTTATTGTATGAAATGTAATCGCTATGTAATTGCTTTACTTTATCACTAAGCGGTAGTGATAGTCGTGGAAGCAATAGTTGGCAAGACGACAATGATGCTTCGATGGAGATCAAGGTGTCAAGCCGATGACGATGGTGATCATGACGGTGCTTTGGAGATGGAGATCAAAAGGCACAAGATGATGATGGCCATATCATATCACTTATTTGATTGCATGTGATGTTTATCCTTTATGCATCTTATTTTGCTTAGTACGGCGGTATCATTATAAGATGATCTTTCACTAAATTTCAAGGTACAAGTGTTCTCCCTGAGTATGCACCATTGCTACAGTTCATCGTGCCGAGACACCATCTGATGATCGGGTGTGATAAGCTCTACGTTCTCATATAACAGGTGCAAGCCAGTTTTGCACAAGCAGAATACTTGGGTTAAACTTGACGAGCCTAGCATATGCAGATATGGCCTCGGAACACTGAGAAAGGTCGAGCGTGAATCATATAGTAGATATGATCAACATAGTGATGTTCACCATTGAAAACTACTCCATCTCACGTGATGATCGGACATGGTTTAGTTGATATGGATCACATGATCACTTAGATGATTAGAGAGATGTCTATCTAGGTGGGAGTTCTTAAGTAATATGATTAAATGAACTTTAATTTATCATGAACTTAGTACCTGATAGTATTTTGCATGTCTATGTTGTTGTAGATAAATGGCCCATGTTGTTGTTCCGTTGAATTTTAATGTGTTCCTAGAGAAAGCTAAGTTGAAAGATGATGGTAGCAATTACACGGACTGGGTCCATAACTTGAGGATTATCCTCACTGTTGCACAGAAGAATTACGTCCTGGAAGCACCGTTGGGTGACAAGCCTGTTCCAGATGTTGCTGACAACGTTAAGAACATCTAGCAGAGCAAAGCTGGTGACTACTCGATAGTTCAGTGTGCCATGCTTTACGGCTTAAAACCAGGACTTCAACGACTTTTTGAATGTCATGGAGCATATGAGATGCTCCAGGAGTTGAAGTTAATATTTCAAGCAAATGCCCGGATTGAGAGATATGAAGTCTCCAATAAGTTCTACAGCTGCAAGATGGAGGAGAATAGTTCTGTCAGTGAACATATACTCAGAATGTCTGGGTACCACAACCACTTGACTCAACTGGGAGTTAATCTTCCTGATGATAGTGTCATTGACAGAGTTCTTCAATCACTGCCACCAAGCTATAGGAGCTTTGTGATGAACTACAATATGCAAGGGATGGATAAGACAATTCCCGAGCTCTTCGCAATGCTAAAGGTTGTGGGGGTAGAAAACAAGAAGGAGCATCAAGTGTTGATGGTCAACAAGACCACCAGTTTCAAGAAGGGCAAAGGGAAGAAGGGGGACTTTGATACGTCCATTTTGCATCATGCTTTTATATTGATATTTATTGCATTATGGGTTGTTATTACACATTATGTCACAATACTTATTCCTATTCTCTCTTATTTAACAAGGTTTACATGAAGAGGGGGAATGCCGGCAGCTGGAATTCTGGGATGGAAAAGGAGCAAATATTAGAGACCTATTCTGCACATCTCCAAAAGTCCTGAAACTCCACGGGAGCACTTTTCAGAATATATAAAACATATTGAGCGCAAGAAGTACCAGAGGGGGGCCACACCCTAGCCACGAGGGTGGGGGCGCGCCCTACCCCCTGGGCGTGCCCCCTGCCTCATGGGCCCCCTCATGGCCCTCTGATGCCCATCTTCTGCTATATGAGGTCTTTCGTCCGAGAAAAAAATCATAAGCAAGCTTACGGGATGAAACTCCGCCACCACGAGCCGGAACCTTGGCGGAACTAATCTAGGGCTCTGGAGGAGCTGTTCTGCCGAGGAAACTTCCCTCCAGGAGGGGAAATCATCACCATCGTCATCACCAACGATCCCCTCATCGGGAGGGGGTCAATCTCCATCAACATCTTCACCATCTCATCTCAAACCGTAGTTCATCTCTTGTATCCAATCTTTGTATCCAAACCTCAGACTGGTACCTGTGGGTTGCTAGTAGTGTTGATTACTCCTTGTAGTTGATGCTAGTTAGTTTACTTGGTGGAAGATCATATGTTCAGATCCATTATGCATATTAATACCCCTATGATTATGAACATGAATATGCTTTGTGAGTAGTTATGTTTGTTCCCGAGGACATGGGAGAAGTCTTGCTATTAGTAGTCATGTGAATTTGGTATTCGTTCGATATTTTGATGAGATGTATGTTGTCATCCCTCTAGTGGTGTCATGTGAACATTGACTACATGACACTTCACCATTGTTTGGGCCTAGAGGGAGGCATTGGGAAGTAATAAGTAGATGATGGGTTGCTAGAGTGACAGAAGCTTAAACCCTAGTTTATGCATTGCTTCGTAAGGGGCTGATTTGGATCCATATGTTTCATGCTATGGTTAGGTTTACCTTAATACTTCTGTTGTAGTTGCGGATGCTTGCAATAGGAGTTAATCATAAGTGGGATGCTTGTACAAGTAAGGACAGTACCCAAGCACCGGTCCACCTACATATCAAATTATCAAAGTACCGAACGCGAATTATATGATCGTGATGAAAACTAGCTTGACGATAATTCCCATGTGTCCTCGGGAGCACTTTACTTCATATAAGAGTTTGTACATGCTTGTACTTTGCTACAAAAAGGATTGGTCCATCTTGATTCACCTTATTTACTTTTATTACTTGCTACTCGTTAAAAATTATCTTATCACAAAACTATCTGTTACCGATAATTTCAGTGCTTGCAGAGAATACCTTACTGAAAACTGCTTATCATTTCCTTCTGCTCCTCGTTGGGTTCGACATTCTTACTTATCAAAAGGACTACGATAGATCCCCTATAATTGTGGGTCATCAAGACTCTTTTCTGGTGCCGTTTCCGGGGAGTGAAGCACCTTTGGTAGGTGGAATTTGGTAAGAAAAAATTTATATAGTGTGCTGAAATTTACTGTCACTTGTTACTGTGGAAAGTAATCCTTTGAGGGGCTTGTTCATGGTATCTTCACCCCGACCGGTAGAGCAAATAGTTGCTCCTCAACCTACTGGACCTATTGAAAATGAAAATGTTTACTTCGAAATTCCTTCGGGTATGATAGAGAAACTGCTAGCTAATCCTTTTGCAGGAGATGGAACATTGCATCCCGATTTGCACTTAATCTATGTGGATGAAGTTTGTGGATTATCTAAGCTTGCAGGTATGCCCGATGATGTTATCAATAAGAAGGTCTTCCCTTTATCTTTGAAGGAAGATGCATTGACATGGTATAGGCTATGTGATGATATGGGATCATGGGACTATAAATGGTTGAAATTGGAATTCCATCAGAAGTTTTATCCTATGCATCTTGTTCATCGTGATCGTAATTACATATATAATTTTTGGCCTCGCGAAGGAGAAAGCATCGCTCAAGCTTGGGGGAGGCTTAAGTAAATGTTATATTCATGCCCCAATCATGAGCTCTCAAGAGAAATGATTATTCAAAAAATTTATGCTCGGCTTTTTGACAACAATCGCTCCATGCTCGATACTTCTTGTACTGGTTCCTTTATGATGAAGACTATTAAATTCAAATGGAATTTATTGGAGAGAATTAAATGCAACTCTGAAGATTGGAATCTCATCAAAGGTAAGGAGTCAGGTATAACACCTAAGTTTGATTGTGTTAAATCTTTTATGGATACCGATGTTTTCCGTAAATTTAGCACTAAATATGGACTTGACTCTGAGATAGTAGCTTCTTTCTGTGAATCCTTTGCTACTCATGTTGATCTCCCTAAGGAGAAGTGGTTTAAATATAATCCTCCCATTGAAACAAAAGTAGTTGCACCTATTAAAGTTTAAGAAAAAACTATCACTTATGATGATCCTGTTGTTCCCACTGCTTATGTTGAGAAACCACCTTTCCCTGTTAGAATTAAGGATCATGCTAAAGCTTCAAATGTAGTCAACAAGAGTAATATTAGGACACACAAACCCCCTGAGAAAATTAAAGTTGAACCTAATATTGCTATGGTTAAAGATCTCTTGGCCGATAATATTGATGGGCGGGTTATTTATTTCTGTGAAGAAACTGCTAGAATTGCTAAGCCTGGTGCTAAGGATAAACATAGACCTGTTATAGGCATGCCTGTTATTTCTGTTAAAATAGGAGATCATTGTTATCATGGCTTGTGTGATATGGGTGCTAGCGCTAGTGCAATACCTGTTTCCTTATACAAAGAAATTATGCATGATATTGCACCAGCTGAGATAGAAGATATCGATGTTACCATTAAGCTTGCTAATAGAGATACTATTTCACCAGTTGGGATTGTTAGAGATGTTGAAGTCTTGTGTGGGAAAATTAAATACCCTGCTGATTTTCTTGTTCTTGGTTCCCCACAAGATAGCTTTTGTCCCATTATATTGGGTAGACCCTTCTTAAATACTGTTAATGCTAGGATAGACTGTGAAAAGGATGTTGTTACTGTTGATTTAGGGGATATGTCTCATGAGTTTAATTTTGCTAAATTTAGTAGACAACCCCGTGATAAAGAATTGCATAGTAAAGATGAAATTATTGGTCTCGCTTCTATTGCCGTGCCTCCTACTGATCCCTTAGAACAATATTTGCTAGACCATGAAAATGATATGTTCATGAATGAAAGAAGGGAAACAGATGAAGTGTTCTTTAAACAAGGACCTATTTTGAAACACAACTTACCGGTTGAAATATTAGGGGATCCTCCTCCACCCAAGGGTGATCCCGTGTTTGAGCTTGATACGTCTCCAACGTATCTATAATTTTTGATTGTTCCATGCTATTATATTATCAACCTTGGATGTTTTATATGCATTTATATGCTATTTTATATGATTTTTGGGATTAACCTATTAACCTAGAGCCCAGTGTCAGTTTCTGTTTTTTCCTTGTTTTAGAGTATCGCAGAAAAGGAAAATCAAATAGAGTCCAATTGACCTGAAACTTCACGGAGCTTATTTTTGGACCAGCAGAAGCCCACGGAGTATCGGAGATGGACCAGAAGAGTCCCGGGCTGCCCACGAGGGTGGGGGGCGTGCCCCCTGCCTTGTGGACAGCCCGGAGATCCACTGACGTACTTCTTTCTCCTATATATACCCATATACCCTAAAAACTTCGGGGAGCAGAATAGGAGGGAGTAGTTCATCCTCGGGGCTGAGGGTATGTACCAGTAGCTATGTGTTTGATCTCTCTCTCTCTCTCTCTCTCTCTCTCTCTCTCTCTCTCTCTCTCTCGTCTTCTTGAGGTGATACGATCTTGATGTATCGCGAGCTTTGCTATTATAGTTGGATCTTATGATGTTTCTCCCCCTCTACTCTCTTGTGATGAATTGAGTTTTCCCTTTGAAGTTATCTTATCGGATTGAGTCTTTAAGTATTTGAGAACACTTGATGTATGTCTTGCACGTGCTTATCTGTGGTGACAATGGGATATCATGTGATCCACTTGATGTATGTTTTGGTGATCAACTTGCGAGTTCCGTGACCTCGTGAACTTATGCATAGGTCTTGGCACACGTTTTTGTCTTGACTCTCCGGTAGAAACTTTGGGGCACTCTTTGAAGTTCTTTGTGTTGGTTGAATAGATGAATCTGAGATTGTGTGATGCATATCGTATAATCATACCCACGGATACTTGAGGTGACATTGGAGTATCTAGGTGACATTAGGGTTTTGGTTGATTTGTGTCTTAAGGTGTTATTCTAGTACGGACTCTATGATAGATTGAACGGAAATAATAGCTTCATGTTATTTTACTACGGACTCTTGAATAGATCGATCAGAAAGGATAACTTTGAGGTGGTTTCATACCCTACCATAATCTCTTCGTTTGTTCTCCGCTATTAGTGACTTTGGAGTGACTCTTTGTTGCATGTTGAGGGATAGTTATATGATCCAATTATGTTATTATTGTTGAGAGAACTTGCACTAGTGAAAGTATGAACCCTAGGCCTTGTTTCAATGCATTGCAATACCGTTTGTGCTCACTTTTATCATTAGTTACCTTGCTGTTTTTATATTTTCAGATTACAAAAACCTTTATCTACCATCCATATTGCACTTGTATCACAATCTATTCGCTGAACTAGTGCACCTATACAATTTACCATTGTATTGGGTGTGTTGGGGACACAAGAGACTCTTTGTTATTTGGTTGCAGGGTTGTTTGAGAGAGACCATCTTCATCCTACGCCTCCCACGGATTGATAAATCTTAGGTCATCCACTTGAGGGAAATTTGCTACTATCCTACAAACCTCTGCACTTGGAAGCCCAACAACATCTACAAGAGGAAGGGTGTGTAGTAGACATCAAGCTCTTTTCTGGCGCCGTTGCCGGGGAGGTGAGTGCTTGAAGGTATATCTTTAGATCTTGCAATCTAATCTTTTTGTTTCTTGTTTTAGCACTAGTTTAGTTTATAAAAGAAAACTACAAAAAATGGAATTGAGTTTGCCTTATACGCTTCATCTTTTTAATATCTTTCACGAGTATGATGGAAAGGAAAATTGTGCCAAAGTGTTAGAAGAAGAATGCATTAAAATGTTTGGCACTAAATCTTTGAATGATGAGCATGATTGCAATGTTATTAGTATGAACTCTTTGAATATCCATAGTACTAATGATGATTGCACTAGTTATGATGAGAATGTCTCTTATAAGCATGTCGATTTTTGTGGAGTGCATAGAGTTTGCAAGTACACACCAATTAGGGAAGATAGATTTTTCAAGAGGCATAATTACTTAGAAACTAAATGGTTGCAAGAAAGGCTAGATGTTTGTGCTGAAAATTTAAATTTTCTTAGCCGTACTTGTGAACTTTGCAATGAACATGGTCATTTAACCATCCGATGCAAATTGTTTCATGATCTAATCATTTCCAAAAATTGTCCCTTGCACATCATAATGAACTTAGTTTGCTTATGGGTTATGAAGAAATGAAACGTATAACTAACTATCTTCCAGTATTTGCCCGTGATAAACTTCTTGATTTTGATTTAGAGAAAATTTATATGTATTGTGCGGTGAATTGTATTGAAAATCCCTATATTACCAATTACATAAAGAAAAGAAAACAAATAGAAGATGAAGAGAATACTAATGAAAGGGAAGAAACTTCCCAATATCCTCGTATTATTTCTTATGATGAATCAGGTAACGAGGAGGAGCCTTCTATTCAACCAATCTCATTAATAAGGAGCTCCAAAAAGAGGATTGAACCCACACATGATGTGAAGAAGAAAAAGAAAAGACGGAGAAGCAAAGGTAGAAAGGTATCTCTCCCAAATAATGTTGCTCCTATTACTCATTGTGATGATGATAATTGCTATACTATTGGTGCTATCCATACTATTAATGATGAGAGTGATTATGCTTATGATATGAAAAGGCCCAAGCTTGGGGATGCTATGTTTGATGAGAATGACATGTTTGAGAATATATTTGCTGCAATTAATGTTTTTCCCAAGCTTGGGGATGCTATGTTTAATGGAGATGATATTTTTAGTCCCCCAGGTTTTGATGAGCAAATTCATTATGATGATAGCATGCCTCCTATTTATGATGACTATTGCGATGACACTTATGCTATAAAGAGTAGTGATGATTATATTTATAAAACTTGTCATGATTATGATTACCCCTTTTCTGAACATTACTCTTTTAATGTGGAAATAATTTATAGTATTCGAGTCTCTTATGATACTCCCACTATTCCGAATGAGAAGAAATTTGCTTATGTGGGGAGTAATAAAATTGTATGCTTGTGGCTCATGAAAAGAATGATTTATGTGATGGTTATATTGTTGAATTCCTTCATTATGCTACTGAAAATTATTATGAGGGAGTAACATATGCTTGTAGGAATTGCAATAATATCAAGTTCCCTCTCTATGTGCTTAAAGTTTTAAAGTTATGCTTGTTTCGCCTTGCTATGCTAGTTGATTATTGCTCCCATAAGTTGTTTGCTCACAAAATCCCTATTCATAGTAAGTGGGTTAGGATTAAATGTGGTAGTTATATTCTTCATGATGCTCTCTTTATGTTACAATTCTTATCTTTTATGTGAGCATCGTTGAAATCATCATGCCTAGCTAGGGGCATTAAACGGTAGCGCTTGTTGGGAGGAAACCCAATTTTATTTTAGGTCCTTGATTTTTGCTCCTGTTTAGTAATAAATAATTCATCTAGCCTCTGTTTAGATGTGGTTTTATGTTTTAATTAGTGTTTTTACCAAGTAGAACCTTTGGGAAGACTTGGGGAAAGTCTTTGTGACCATGCTGTAAAAAACAGAAACTTTAGCGCTCACGAGATTTGCTGCCATTTTCTACTAGAGAGTGCTATTTAGTTAATTCTTTCTGCAGATGATTAATAGATAAATTCCTCAGGTCCAGAAATTTATTTTAGAATTTTTGGGGTTCAATAAGTATACGTTTGATCCATATTACTGCAGACTGTTCTGTTTTTGACAGATTCTGTTTTTATTGTGTTGTTTGCTTATTTTGGTGAATCTATGAGTAGTATCGGAGGGTATGAACCATAGATAAGTTGGAATACAGTATATATTACAAAAATATGAATTTAGAATGAGTTCAAAACAGTACCTTAGTGGTGATTTATTTTCTTATACTAACGGAGCTTACAAGTTTTCTGTTAAGTTTTGTGTTGTGAAGTTTTCAAGTTTTGGGTAAAGATTTGATGGACTATGAAATAAGGAGTGGCAAGACCCTAAGCTTTGGGATGCCCAAGGAACCCCAAGGTAATATTAAAGGACAACCAAGAGCCTAAGCTTGGGGATGCCCCGGATGGCATCCCCTCTTTCGTCTTCGTTCATCGGTAACTTTACTTGGAGCTATATTTTTATTCACCACATGATATGTGTTTTGCTTGGAGCGTCATCTTATTTTCTTTTGTTTTGCTTGCTGTTTGAATAAAATACCAAGATCTGAAATTCTTAAATGTTAGAGAGTCTTCACATAGTTTCATAATTATTTGACTACTCATTGATCTTCACTTATATCTTTCGGAGTAGTTTGTCGTTTGCTCTAGTACTTCACTTATATCTTTTAGAGCACGACGGTAGTTTTATTTTGAAGAAATAGATGAACTCTCGTACTTCACTTATATTATTTTGAGAGTCCTAAACAATATGGTAATTTGCTTTGGTTATGAATTTAGTCCTAATATGATGGGCATCCAAGATGGGTATAATAAAAACTATCATATAAAGTGCATTGAATACTATGAGAAGTTTGATTCTTTATGATTGTTTTGAGATATGAAGATGGTGATATCAGAGTTATGCTAGTGGGGTAGTTGTGAATTTGAGAGATACTTGTGTTAAAGTTTGTGGTTCCGTAGCATGCACGTATGGTGAACCGCTATGTGATGAAGTCGGAGCATGATTTATTTATTGATTGTCCTCCTTATGAGTGGCGGTTGGGAACGAGCGATGGTCTTTTCCTACCAATCTATCCCCCTAGGAGCATCCGCTTAGTACTTTGTTTCGATAACTAATAAATTTTTGCAATAAGTATGTGAGTTCTTTATGACTAATGTTGAGTCCATGGATTATACGCACTCTCACTCTTCCACATGCTAGCCTCTCTAGTACCGCGCAACTTTCGCCGGTACCTTAAACCCACCATATACCTTCCTCAAAACAGCCACCATACCTACCTATTATGGCATTTTCATAGCCATTCCGAGATATATCGCCATGCAACTTCCCGCTGTTCCGTTTATTATGACACGCTTCATCATTGTCATATTGCTTTGCATGATCATGTAGTTGACATCGTATTTGTGGCAAAGCCACCGTTCATAATTCTTTCATACATGTCACTCATGAGTCATTGCACATCCCGATACACCGCTGGAGGCATTCATATAGAGTCATATTTTGTTCTAAGTATCGAGTTGTAATTCTTGAGTTGTAAGTAAATAATAGTGTGATGGTCATCATTATTAGAGAATTGTCCCATGTTAGGAAAGGATGATGGAGACTATGATTCCCCCACAAGTCGGGATGAGACCCCGGGCGAAAAAAATGTGACGCCCCCGATTTGACCGTACACTAATCATACACGCAAACATGTACGATCAAGATCAACGACTCACGGGAAGATATCACAACACAACTCTACAAATAAAATAAGTCATACAAGCATCATATTACAAGCCAGGGGCCTCGAGGGCTCGAATACAAGAGCTCGATCATAGATGAGTCAGTGGAAGCAACAATATCCGAGTATAGACACAAGTTTGCCTTAAGAAGGCTAGCACAAACTGGGATACAGTTCGAAAGAGGCGCTGGCCTCCTGCCTGGGATCCTCCTAAACTACTCCTGGTCGTCGTCAGCGGCCTGCACGTAGTAGTAGGCACCTCCAGTGTAGTAGGAGTCGTCGACGACGGTGGCATCTGGCTCCTAGACTCCATCGTCTGGTCGCAACAATCGGGTATCAAAAGGGGAAAAGGGGGGAGCAAAACAACCGTGAGTACTCATCCAAAGTACTCGCAAGCAAGGAGCTACACTACATATGTATGCATTGGTATCAAATGGAAAAGGGTAGCATATATGGACTGAACTGCAGAATGCCGGAATAAGAGGGGGATGGCTAGTCCTATCGAAGACTACGCTTCTAGAAACCTCCATCTTGCAGCATGTAGAAGAGAGTAGATGGTAAGTTCACCATTTATCATCTCATATCATATTCCTACCCGGTGATCCTCCCCTCGTCGCCCTGTGAGAGAGCGATCACCGGTTGTATTTGGCACTTGGAAGGGTGTGTTTTATTCAGTATCCGGTTCTAGTTGTCATAAGGTCAAGGTACAACTCCGGGTCGTCTTTTTACCGAGGGACACAACTATTTGAATAGATAAACTTCCCTACAGGGGTGCACCACATTTCCCAACACACTCGATCCCCTTTGTCCGGACACACTTTTCTGGGTCATGCCCAGCCTCGGAAGATCAACACGTCACAACCCTACCTGGGCACAACAGAGAGGTCAACACGCCAGTCTAAATCCTATGGCGCAGGGGTCCGGGCCCATCGCCCATTGCACACCTGCATGTTGCGTACGCGACCGGCGAGCAGACCTAGCCTCCCTTATACAAGAGCAGGCGTTCCAGTCCAATTCGGTGCACGCCGCTCAGTCGTTGACGTCACGAAAGCTTCGGCTGATACCACGACGTCGAGTGCCCATAAATGTTCCTGCATAGTTGGTTAGTGCGTATAGGCCAGTGGCCAGACTGAGATCAAATACCCAGATCTCGTTAAGCATGTTATTTTGAAATAACCGCGGACGCCAACCAGGGCCAGAGCCACCTCTCTCCTAGGTGGTCTCAACCCACCATGTCACTCCGCCACAAAGATCCACTCAGAGGGCCGTCGAGACAAACGTCCTTTCAGACCCAGTCCGTGAATCACTCGCGGGTACTCTACGAGCCGACCCGACTTTAGTCATCACAGGTGAAAGGATCGATATGGTTGACTAGAGGGGGGGGGGTGGTGAATAGGCAACTAACAATTTTAACTTTTCTTTACCAAATTAAACTTTGCATCAAAGTAGGTTGTCTAGATGTGCAACTAGGTGAGCAACCTATATGATGCAATAACAACAAACAAGCAAGCAAGAGAAGTAACACTAAAGAGCTTGCACAAGTAAAGGTAAGAAATAACCAAGAGTGGATCCGGTGAAGACGAGGATGTGTTACCGAAGTTCCTTCCTTTCGAGGGGAAGTACGTCTCCGTTAGAGCGGTGTGGAGGCACAATGCTCCCCAAGAAGCCACTAGGGCCACCGTATTCTCCTCACGCCCCCACACAATGCGAGATGCCATGATTCCACTATTCGTGCCCTTGAAGGCGGTGACCGGACCTTTACAAACAAGGTTGGGGCAATCTCAACAACTTAATCGGAGGCTCCCAACAATACCACGAAGCTTCACCACAATGGACTATGGCTCCGTGGTGACCTCAACCGTCTAGGGTGCTCAAACACCCAAGAGTAACAAGATCTGCTAGGGATAGGTGGGGAATCAAAAATCTCTTAGTGGAAGTGTAGATCGGGGCCTTCTCAACCACTCCTGAGCAAATCAACAAGTTTGATTGGCTAGAGAGATAGATCGGGCAAAATGGAGCTTGGAGCATTAATGGAGCTTGAGGGGGAAGAGGTGGGTTAACGGGGAAGAAGGGGACCCCCTTTTATAGTGGGGGCAACAATCCAACCGTTGCCCCACTAAACAGCCCCGCAGAGGGCGGTACTACCGCTGAGCCAGCGGTACTGCCGATCCACCTAGTGGTACTGCCGCGCAAAGGAGAGAAGCAGGGACCTGGACCCAGAGCGGTACTACCGCGGTGGTAGGGGCAGTACTACCGCTGAGAAGCAGTACTACCGCCTCTACTGCCGCAACTAGTGCCGCAAAACCCGACACGAGAAAAAGAGCCCTCGAGACGAGGCGGTAGGAACCTGACAAGCCAGCGGTAGTACAACTGCGGAGTCACGGCGGTACTACTGCTGCGGAGCAGTACTGCTGCTTGTGACCCCTCAGCGGTAGTACCGCTGGGTAGCACGGTACTATCACGGGGACCCAGACAAGACACACAAGTAGAGAAAAGATCTCTCCATCGAAGCGGAAGGGATCGGAGGGTGAAAAGCGGATGTGTATGTGTTGATTCCACCCAAGCAATACCACAGCAGACCCCCTCTTGATAGTACGGTGCCCTCTACGCAACTAGTCCACCGAAAGAGAAACGAAAGAGCTACACCGTCTTGAATGACACTCCGAGGGGAAGAAATCATCTCGTGCCAAGGATGAATCTCTGAAATGCTCAAAGCACACGATTAGTCTGCAAACACGTTGTCATCAATCACCAAAACCACATCGAGAGAGATATGCCTCAACAATCTCCCCCTTTTTGGTGGATTGATGACAACTAGGATTTGCACAAAGACAAGATATAAAAGTAAGGATACTTAGAAGTACAAAATATAGACGGGCTCCCCCTGAATGTGTGCACCTAGTTAGTGGAGCCTTTGGAATGCAAGACACACATTCGGATCAACACTCCCCCTATATTTTGTAGTCCAACAATTCTAATACAGGATATATGAGAGTAGGGTATAAAACAGGATAAGCATGCAACTCATAAGATACTACAGTACTGAATAGACATAAGTAATAAGGTAGCGATAGGGAGCATATGTCTCACACCATATGTCTAGAACTTAGGTCTCACAGGCACCAAACCAAACCAAATAAAGACAACGAGAAAACACACGAGAAAACACAAGACACAAAGACACACTCACAACAACACAAATCCCTAAACTCTCTCCCCTTTGGCATCGAGACACCAAAAGGGCAAAGAGCGACGCTACGACTCCAGGTGATGGCAAGCTGAGGATCTCGAACATCACATCTTAGCTTGATCGTCTGCATCTCCGTCGTTGGTCGGAAACTGCTCGGCGTCTAAATCTGTCCAAGGGCAATGCTGGTGAATCCATTCCTCCTCTTCAGTGATCTGTCCCTCAGAACCGCTGGCAATGGTCGCACCCAGGTGACGCATGAGCTCCTTGTGGTGCACTCGGGCCTGCTTCTTAGCCACATGAGTCATGTACTGACCATGAGACTCCATGCAGAAAAGCTTCATCATCTTGCGTTTAAGCTTCTTTGCCCAAGATGGTTCTGCACTAGCGGGCCCAAAGTCCTCCTCATGATCATCAGTTGTAGCCTCACCCTCAAGCTCCATGGCAGCAGCAGCAGTAGATGGACCCCGGATTTAGGCGTTGGGGTGCCCCAATTGTCCTTCTTCCTTAGACGCTTGATCTCATGAGAAACCAAGTCTCCAGTTTCCAACAGCACTCTGGGATAGACACGAGCCTAGGCCTTCTCAATGAGCCTCATGATGAATGGACCATATATCGGGCACTTGCGCTCAAAAACGGCAGAGAGAAGTTCAGACCACATAACATGAGAAATGTCCAGGCTCTCTCCAGTGTTTGCTTCATTCTCATGCTGGCAGAAAAGAAGCATGTCCACGAGATAGGAGTGGACCATATCCAAATTCCTAATGCGAGGGAAGAGAGTCTCATGGAAGACACGATGAAGAATGTCCAGATACGTAGACAGCTCATAGGTTTCCTTCTTAGTCATTGGGTGAACCTTCACAATGCAGTAGGGCCAAAGGGCTTGCTTGTGAGTGGATGTAGCATTGCGGTGAGGGCGGAAGCCTACTGGAGTCTCAAGCCCTTGATCTTCCACATCAAGTAACTCCATGAAGGCCTTCCACTTGACGAAAAGCAACTTGCCATTGGTCATCCAAGTCAGAGTCCTGTCGGCATCAGTTCCAAGATGAACGATAGCAAAGAATTGAGCCACCAAATCTGCATCGAAATCCTTGTTGAACTGCATGATCCTGAGAATGTTCAGCTGAGAACACATCTGAAGGGCTTCGCCAAAGTACTCAGGGTCCTTCTCCATGGCATCAGTGTCGATGGAGCGAACATCAACATAGAGATTCTTCTTGGCCTTGATCACATCAAAATAGATGGCAGACTGAAAGCGGTTCCAGAACGGGCGGTTGACCAAAGTGGGATCTTGGTCCGCCTCATAGGGGTTGCGGCGACGCTTTTCCCAAAACTCCTTGGCAGTCATCTCAGTCATAGTCTTTCCCTTTGGCTTGTTGGCGGATCTCCTCGACTGCTGAGGTGGTGGAGGAGCACTTGCTGATGCGCCTGCTGGTGGCGGTTGAGAGCTAGAGGAACCACCTGCTGGCTCAGAGGTGCGGTAGCGCTTTGACGTTGCACGCCCGGGGTTGGCACGGTGAGCTTGAGGCTCAGGATGTTCATCACCTGGAACCAAACACAAGAATACGCAAACAACCAGAAAGAACGAGCATAAGCCAACAAACACAACAAAAGGATCAAGGTATGGCAGGAACATGATGGAACTTGGCAGGCAGCGGTAGTATCGCGACATGCATGCGGCAGTACCGCCCAAGCGGTAGTACCGCTCCGAAGAGAGCGGTAGTACCGCTCAAGGCGGGGAAACATCAGTTCCCTACTACCATGGTCAGATCCGGCACTACCGGCCTGCCAAATTCAAAAATATTCCTACCAAACTCTAATCAAGATAGTCTAGTTGCCTTCTCCAACCTACTGAAGCCTAGATTTAGCCAAAAATCTAGAGATGCAACCACCATTGCCCCTAAGACACAAGATATGAAAACGAGACAAAAGGAGAGAAGGAATGGGGGCAATACCGGCATCCATGGCAAGAGAACGAGGTGGGGATCGACTCCACCGAAGGAAATGGAGAGGGACGCCCCAGAGACAAAGATCCGCCGGAGCCCTCCCGTGGTGATGCGTGGCTGGAGAGAGGAAGAGGAACGAGGGGGAGAAGCGAATGGGTATGGGGGAGAAGAAACCTCCCCCTACCCCGATATAACCCCCTGGTCCCGTCCCGTAGCGGTAGTACTGCGCTGGGGGCGGTAGTACCACTTATGAGCGGTAGTACCACGCACCACCAGCAGTAGTACCGCCCAGCACGCCACGATAACTAAACAACATGGTTTAGCTCTAAAAAAAGAGAGAACAAAAGGCAAGACGAAGAGAGAACACACCAGCAAGAGGCCAAGACACAACTCTTCAAGAGAGGGTGGTGGCCGAGGCCACCTATATTTGAGTCAAGAGGTATGGCGCCGCGAAGATTTTAACCTTGGACCCATGACCAAAACTCGTCTTTGAAGCACAAGTACCATCAACAATGGCTAATGTGAAAGACTTGATCAATTTATGCATAATGGGGGGAGGGAGAGTTCATTGAGAGAACAACACTCCCCCTATGTCCATGCCTACATCTAAACTAGACAACAAATTGAGTGTGGTGGGGTGTGCAAGGGTTCAAGTCACATTGCTCGAATCAATGATATTTAGCTCATGCCTTAACTTGCGAAATCTTGCTTCATCCAAGGGCTTCGTGAAAAATTTGCAAGGTTATCACGAGGTTGACATAGTTGAGCTCGATCTCTCCTCGCCTAATGTGATCCCGGACGAAGTGATACCGAATCTCAATATGCTTCGTCTTGAAGTGTTGCACCGGGTTGAGAGAGATCTTGATGGCACTTTCATTGTCACACCAAAGAGGCACTTTGTCACAAATGACACCGTAATCCTTTAAAGTTTGCCTCATCCATAAGAGTTGTGCACAACAACTACCGGCCGCTACATACTCCGCTTCGGTGGACGAGAGAGACACACAACTTTGCTTTTTGTATGACCAACTTACCAAAGAGCAACCAATGAATTGGCACCCTCCGGAAGTGGACTTCCTATCCACTTTGTCTTCCGCCCAATCGGAATACGGATACCCTACAAGCTTGAAGTTTGCTCCTCTTGGGTACCATAAGCCAAAGTTTGGGGTATGAGCCAAATATCGAAAGATTCGTTTGACCGCCACATAGTGACTTTCCTTAGGTGCGGCTTGAAACCGTGCACAAATTCCCACACTCAACATGATATCCGGTCTAGATGCACAAAGGTAAAGCAAGGATCCAATCATGAAGCGATATACCTTTTGATCCACCGCTTTACCATTGGGATCTAAGTCAAGTTGGCACTTGGTGGGCATTGGAGTGGAAGCCGGCTTGACATCACTTAGCTTGAATCTCTTGAGCATGTCTTGAGTGTATTTGGCTTGGTTGATGAAGGTTCCTTCTCTTCTTTGCTTCACTTCGAACCCTAGAAAGAACTTCAACTCTCCCATGGAAGACATCTCGAACTTTGAGGTCATGAGAGCGGCAAATTCCTCATTGAAAGCTTTGTTAGGGTAACCCAAGATAATATCATCAACATATAATTGGCACACAAAAAACTCCCCTTTGACCTTCTTAGTAAAAAGAGTGGTTTTGATTAGCCCAACTTCAAAACCACGGTCTTGTAACAACTCGGTAAGGTGGTCATACCACGCACGTGGGGCTTGTTTAAGGCCATAGAGTGCCTTATCGAGTTGATACACATGATCGGGAAAGTAGGTATCCTCGAACCCGGGGGGTTGCTTGACATAAACCAATTCATTAATAGGACCATTAAGAAAAGCACTCTTCACATCCATTTGTTGTAACTTAAAGTTATGATGAGAAGCATATGCGATCAACATGTGAATGGATTCAAGACGAGCAACGGGAGCAAAGGTTTCACCGTAGTCGATACCCTCGACTTGGGAGTAGCCTTGTGCTACCAAACGAGCCTTGTTGCGAATGATAATCCCATGGGCATCTTGCTTGTTCTTAAATATCCACTTGGTTCCAATGACATTGTGGTTCCCCGTCGGTCTTGGCACCAATCTTCACACTTTGTTGCGCTCGAAGTTATTGAGTTCTTCATGCATGGCATTGAGCCAATCCGGATCTTCGAGCGCCTCATAGACCTTGTGGGGTTCGACACAAGAGACAAACGCGTGATGTTCACAATTGTTTGCTAATTGTCTATGAGTGCTTACCCCCTTTCTTAAGCTTCCAAGCACATTCGTCATTAGATGATCCTTGGTGGAGAGCTTGGAAGCAACCTTGGCGGCACGACGCTCCAATTCCTCCTCGGGGGTGAGACGAGGAGTGGTCACTTGATCATCTTGAGCGTCGTCTTGAGCTTGTTCTTGTTCTTGAACTTGCTCGGAGGAGAGAACTTGACCTTGGGCATCACTTGGTGTGTCAACACCATCTTGAGCATGATCTTGCCCTTGGTCTTGTTCTTGAGGATGAGGGCCTTCACGTTGTTCTTTGGAAGCGTGTGGGCCTTGGGTTGGTGATGGCTCCACTTGAGTGGAGCATTTTCCTTCTCCTTCGGCCACAAGGGGTTCCTCAATGGGTAGGATAAAACCAACACCCATTCTTCTTATGGCTTGAGGAGGAATTTCATCACCTACATCACAAGTGCCACTTTGCTCCACTTGGGAGCCGTTATTCTCATCAAACTCCACGTTACACGTCTCCTCAATAAGTCCCGTGGATTTATTGAGGAGACGGTAAGCATGAGAGTTTGTAGCATAACCAACAAATATGCCCTCATAAGCTCTAGCCTCAAATTTAGACAACCGAACACCTTTCTTGAGAATGAAACACTTACACCCGAACAGCCGAAAGTACTTGAGGTTGGGCTTGTTACCGATGAGTATCTCATATGGAGTCTTGTTCAAGCCCTTGCGGAGGTAGAGCCGATTGGATGCATGACACGCGGTGTTGATGGCTTCGGCCCAAAAGTTGTATGGAGACTTGAACTCCGCCATCATGGTCCTTGCCGCATCCATCAACGTCCGGTTCTTCCTCTCCGCAACACCGTTTTGTTGAGGGGTGTAAGGTGCGGAATATTGATGCTTGATCCCCTCATCACTAAGAAACTCATCCAAGGTGTAGTTCTTGAACTCGGTGCCATTGTCACTTCTTATTGTCAAGATCTTTGCATTGTGTTGACGTTGTGCTTCATTTGCGAAGTCAATGACGGTTTGTTGGGTCTTGCTCTTCCTCTTGAAGAAATACACCCAAGTGTATCTTGAGTAGTCATCCATAATCACCAAGCAATACTTCCTACCCCCAAGACTATCACAGGATGGAGGCCCAAAGAGATCCATGTGAAGGAGCTCCAAAGGCCTCTTTGAGTAAATGATAGTCGTGGGAGGGTGAGCCTTCTCATGTAGCTTTCCTTCGATACAAGCACTGCAAGCATGATCTTTAGCAAAACTAACATTCGTTAGTCCACGGACATGGTCCCCCTTGATAAGACTTTGCAAAGATATCATATTGACATGGGCTAGACGGTGATGCCAAAGCCATCCCACATCAACTTTAGCCATTAGGCATGTCGCAGTCTTAGTGGGTCGCTCCGAAAAGTTAATCACATATAGACCGTTCTCGACAAGCCCAACAAAAGCTACTTTAGGAGTCTTGCTCCACAAGAGGGCCACGGTATCAATATCAAAGAAAGTGGCAAAGCCCATGATTGCAAGTTGACGAACGGAAAGTAAATTGTACGCAAGGGACTCAACAAGCATGACCTTCTCGATCGTGAGATCATGAGAGATGACTACCTTGCCCAGTCCCAATACCTTAGAAGATGAGGCGTCACCCCACTCGACATTGGTGGGCATAGATGGAATCTTGTGCACGCCCACCACCAAGTCCTTGCTTCCGGTCATATGATTTGTAGCTCCGCTATCGAGCAACCATGATCCCCCACTGGAAGCAAACACCTACAAGAGATCAATGCTTGGTTTTAGGTACCCATTTTGTAATGGGTCCTTTGATGTTAGTAACAAGGGTCTTTGGAACCCAAATAGACCATTAAATGTACTCATGAGGAGAACCAACAAATTTGGCATAGACATGCCCATCACTAGCACGACATAACACATAAGAAGGATTAAAATAGTCGGCTTTGATGGAAGGGGTGGCATTGCCCTTTTTGACACCGCCACCCTTTGCATTGTTCTTCTTCTCCTTGGAAGCACTCTTTCCCTCCTTCACAAAGGTTTGCATGAGAGGAGGAGGTCATTTGGTCTTGTCATTCTTCTTCTTGTTCTTGGACTCGGGCACGTACCCAACCCCTTCCTTGGCCACAACTCCATTTTGGTTGGTCAAGAGGTCGTTGAGGTTCTTCTTGCCTTGTATGCAAGTCGCAAGACCTTTCTCAAGTTGCACCTTTAGCTTAGCGTTCTCCTCAACAAGATGCACATGCTCACAACACGGGTTAGTAGCATTTGCATTATCAATTAACATCATACGAGGAAAAGTGGCTTTTTCCTTGGTTAGCTTTACTTGAAGTTGATCATGAGACTCTTTGAGGCTAGCATGAGCACCCTTCAAGACCTTGTGAGCCTTGTCAAGTAGATCAAACTCCTCTTTGAGTCTAGCAAGATCGACCTCAAGTTCGGCCTTCTCGGAGTTTAGCACACGAGAAACAATGAGAACATGATCAAAATCTTTCTTTAACTTAGCATGATCAACGTTGTGTGACTCCTCAAGAGCCAAACGAAGACCACACTCTTCCTCAAGAGCATTGGAAAGATCTGAAATCTCATCGGCATAGTCACGACTATGCCCTTCCATCTTAGAGATGGTATCTTCATGAGCCTCGATCATGTCATTGGCTTCACCAAGTTGTTCCAAGAGAGCAACAAAGTGCTTCTTGGATTTACCCTTAAGTTTGCCCATAAAGGCTTCAAACTCATTCACCTCCACATTAGCTCCCTCATGTTCATCAATGCTATCCGTCGAAGATGGATGATTAATGATGGTAGTTTTGATGTTGGGGGTTACCTTGTTGGTGGATTTTTCCATGAGGCACTTGGCGGTGATGCTCTCATTGGGTGAGTCGAAGAGAGACACCCGTGGAGTCGTCGCAATGGCAACTGAGGCCATGGCAACCGACTCACCATCTTCATCATCGTCATCATCCTCATTGTACTCTTCTGGTACCACCAATGCCTTGGGAGGAGTCTTCTTGGTGAAGTTGCTCTTGTTGGGGAACGACTTGGCCTTGTCCTTTTGGATGAGCTTGCCACCATTGTCTTCCCTCTTCTCATACGGGTACTCTGCAACAAAATGACTCACATTGCCACAATTGTAGCAAGTCCTTACACGTTGCTTGCTCTTCGTGCCACTTGAGTTGTTTTTGTTAAAGTTTGGCCTTGAGTTCTTCTTGCTCCAAAATTGCCTTGAAGCTAGTGCCATGTGTTCATGATATGCATACTTCGTATCTTCGGGGTTGCTCTCCTCTTCTTCCTCTTCTTCTTCTTCAATGCAGACCTTGGCCTTCAAAGCAAGGTTGGGCTTCTTTGCGCTTTGAGAACGGAGCACCGCATTGTCGGCGGTCTTGTCCAAGATGTTCATGGCCACAAACTCATCCAACACTTCGCTTGAGGTCAAAGTGTGGAAGTCCGGCCTTTGATGAATGACGGAGGACATGGCCTTGTGGTAGGGCATCATTGCCTTGAGGAATTTGCGCTTGATCCAATTTTCATCCGTGTCCTTGCTCCCGTGATCTCAGAGTGAGACCGCGAGTTTAGTTACTCTCCGATAAAGCTCACGAGGTTCTTCATCTTCTTTCATTGCAAACTCATCGGCTTCATCTTGCACCACTTCATAGTTGGAGCGTTGAATGCTTGCGCTTCCCAGGTAGAGTGAGACAACACAAAGCCATGCGTCTTTGGCCAAGGAGAAGGGCCGAAGATGAGGTAGATCTTCGGGTGGAATTGCATCTTGAATGATGAAGAGAGCATTCTCATTGAATTGATTATCCGCGGCTTCTCGAGGAGTGAAGTTGCTTGGATCATGCGGATGGAAACCTTCTTCAATGATTCTCCAAAGATTAGTGTTCACATGATTTAAATGACGCTTAAAGTGGCAAACCTAAGAATCAAAGTCCTCATTTTTCACAATCTTAGTGGGAGGACCGGCATGATTCAAATGAGTGGAAGGAACCGGTCCACCATAAACAAGTGGTGGTTCCACATGAGCAAAGATGCCGGTGCCATTCCTACCACTAGAGGAAGGAGCCTTTTTACTACTAGGTTCCCCTCTGTCGGAGATAGCATCCGTCACCTTGTCGGTGGGATTACCCACTTTCAACAGTGCGGTGGATAGTTTAAGCCCTTCAAGGAATTAGTAAACATGCTTTCAACCTCGGTCGTCATGGAGGTTTTCAATGTCTCCAAGGCCACATTGAACTCCTCACGAGAGACCGAGGTTCCCCCATCGCCTGTAGACGAGATCGGATTCACACCAGAGTGTTCCTCCACACCGTCTACGGTATCAACCATACTCTTCGGATGGTAAAGTCCTTAATAAAGAGATGAGGCTCTGATACCAATTGAAACGATCGATATGGTTGACTACAGGGGGGGGGTGAATAGGCAACTAACAATTTTTAACTTTTCTTTACCAAATTAAACTTTGCATCAAAGTAGGTTGTCTAGATGTGCAACTAGGTGAGCAACCTATATGATGCAATAACAACGAACAAACAAGCAAGCAAGAGAAGTAACACTAAAGAGCTTGCACAAGTAAAGGTAAGAAATAACCAAGAGTGGATCCGGTGAAGACGAGGATGTGTTATCAAAGTTCCTTCCTTTTGAGGGGAAGTACGTCTCCGTTAGAGCGGTGTGGAGGCACAATGCTCCCCAAGAAGCCACTAGGGCCACCGTATTCTCCTCACGCCCTCACACAATGCGAGATGCCGTGATTCCACTATTGGTGCCCTTGAAGGCGGCGACCGGACCTTTACAAACAAGGTTGGGGCAATCTCCACAACTTAATCGGAGGCTCCCAACAATACCACAAAGCTTCACCACAATGGACTATGGCTCCGTGGTGACCTCAACCGTCTAGGGTGCTCAAACACCCAGGAGTAACAAGATCCGCTAGGGATAGGTGGGGGAATCTAAAATCTCTTGGTGGAAGTGTAGATCGGGGCCTTCTCAACCACTGCCGAGAAAACCAACAAGTTTGATTGGCTAGAGAGATAGATTAGGCGAAAATGGAGCTTGGAGCATTAATGGAGCTTGAGGGGGAAGAGGTGGGTCAATGGGGAAGAAGGGGACCCCCTTTTATAGTGGGGACAACAATCCAATCGTTGCCCCATAAACAGCCCCGCAGAGGGCGGTAGTACCGCTTGGGAGGGCGGTACTACCGCTGAGCCAGCGGTACTGCCGATCCACCTAGCGGAACTGCCGCGCAAAGGAGAGAAGCAGGGACCTGGACCCAGAGCGGTACTACCGCGGTGGTAGGGGCGGTACTACCGCTGAGAAGCAGTACTACCGCCTCTACTGCCGCAACTAGTGCCGCAAAACCTGACACAAGAAAAAGAGCCCTCGAGACGAGGCGGTAGGAACCTGACAAGCCAGCGGTAGTACAGCTGCGGAGTCACGGCGGTACTACCGCTGCGGAGCGGTACTGCCGCTTGTGACCCCTCAGCGGTACTACCGCTGGGTAGCACAGTACTACAACTGGGACCCAGACAAGACACACAAGTAGAGAAAAGATCTCTCCATCAAAGCGGAAGGGCTCGGAGGGTGAAAAGCGGATGTGTACGTGTTGATTCCACCCAAGCAATACCACAACGGACCACAGTACGGTGCCCTCTACGCAACTACTCCACCAAAAGAGAAACGAAAGAGCTACACCGTCTTGAATGACACTCCGAGGGGAAGAAATCATCTCGTGCCAAGGATGAATCTCTGAAATGCTCAAAGCACACGATTAGTCCGCAAACATGTTGTCATCAATCACCAAAACCACATCGAGAGAGATATGCCTCAACAACAGGTATCATATAATATATATAAGTATACACCCGTGATCACCTCCCGAGTGATCACGGCCCGATAGTATAGCATGGCAGACGGACAAGAGTGCAGGGCCACTGATGATAAACTAGCATCCTATACTAAGCATTTAGGATTGCAGGTAAGGTATCAATAACTGTAGCAACAATGATAGGCTATGCATCAGGATAGGGTTAACGGAAAGCAGTAACATGCTACACTACTCTAATGCAAGCAGTAGAGAGAAGAATAGGAGATATCTTGTGATCAAGGGGGGGCTTGCCTGGTTGCTCTGGCAAGGAGGGGGTCGTAATACCGTAGTCGATCGGGGTTACCGGCAGCGGTCTCGGGGTCTACCGGAAAGAAGTAATGGAGGGGAAACACAATAAATAATAGAGCAAACAAAGCAACACAAAGCATAACATGGCAATGCGCGGTACTAGGGGTGACCTAACACAGTATGAGGTGATACCGGTGAAGGGGGGAATCATCCGGGAAAATATCCCCGGTGTTTCGCGTTTTCGGACAGATGAATCGAAGGGGGAAAGTTGCATGTTCGCTATGCTAGGGATGCGTGGTGGACGAACGGGCTGCGTATCCGGGTTCGTTGGATTTTTCTGAGCAACTTTCATGTATAAAACTTTTTCATCCGAGCTACGGTTAATCTTCTATTATTTTTCAAAGATTTAAACAATATTCTGGAATTATTATTAACTAAAAAAGCTAATACTGCATCAACATGATGTCATCATGACGTCAGCAGTCAACCAGCCAGTTGGCTGGTCAAGCTGACGCTAGGGACCCACATGTCATTAACTTAGCTAATTTAACAGGGTTAAACTAAATAATTTAGTTAATTAGGCTAATTTAACAAGGTTAATTAAGTTAATTAATTAACTCTTTAATTAATTAACCAATTAATTAATTATATATATATATATATTTTAAACCCTCTCTTTTTCAGGGGCATGGGCCCGGCTGCCAGTGGCACAGAAGGCCACTAGCGCGGGTGGCTTAACAGGCGCGGGTGGGGCGCCCGTCAGGGCGGACTCGGCCGACGGCCATGACCACGGCGGGGCGCGGCTGGGGCCAGTGGAGGCTGGAGATGGGCGAGGCCCTGACGAGCGGTGGCCGGCGCGGGCGGGAGGCGCGAGCGGGGCGGCCACCGGACCGAGCGGCAGGGGGTCGGGGCGCCGTGGCTGGCAGGAGCCGAGGCCAACGCGAGCGGGCGCGCGAGGTCCGGCGCTAGGATGCACGGGCGGGGCCGGTCGACACGCGGGGTTACGCGGGCGGCGCAAGCGCAGGCGACGGGCGCGGCGTGCGGCACGGGAGAGGGGGGCAGCGAGTAGCGCGGCAGGGGAGAGCGTGGCGAGCGCCATGCGGGGCCTGGTGGAGCAGCAGCAAGGCGGGGGACCACGGCGGACGGCGGCTGCAAGGCCGGGCGGCAGTGTACGCAGGGCGGCTCGCCGGGGCAGCGACGAACCCGGCCGGCATAGCGGGGCGCCGGCGGCCAGGGAAGGCGCGCGCGGCGGGCAACGGCGAGCGCTCGCGGGGCTGCAGCAGCGAAGCAGCAAGGGCGCGTGGCAACGGGCACGAGGCGCTGGTGCAGCGGCGGCAGCACGGTCGCAGTGGGCAAGCGACGGATGCGACGTTGGCGGGGTCACGGCGGGCGCAAGCAGTGGGCGGCGCTGGGTGCAGGCGGGCGAGTCAGTGGCTCGCGGCGAGCGTCGCCGAAGGGCGCGGGCGCGTGGATGTGAGCTTCGACCACGACGAATTTGGCGGCCTACATCGGAGAAAGTGTAGAGGAGGAGAGGGGAATCGTCGGTGGAGCTCACCACGAGCTCACGGGAGAGCTCGGTTCGGCCGGGGGTGGCTCGACGGCGACGTGCGCGACGATGGCGTCCGGCGGCCGCGCTCGGAGAAGATGGCGAGATGTGGGGGGCGCCTGGCTTGTCCTTGTGCTCGGGGAGGACGAAGGCGAAGGCGGCGGTTCTCCTAAACCCGTCGGTGTAGCAGACGATGGCCGGTGGCTGCTGTGATTCGCAGAGGTTTGCTCCGGTGCGTCGTGGTTAGTTTGGTCAGATTGTGTGTGTGAGAGAGAAAGGACGTGGGGGCGCGAGGGGGAAAGGGAGGGAGGAGCTTGGGTTCGCCGAGGGAAGGGGGCGAGGCTATAGGACGGGGGCGGGGGATGCCTGCCACGGCGACAGGGGCGCGCCATGGCCGGGCGATGAGCGCCACGAACCCCCCTGCCTCCCATGTAGCAGAGGAAGGAGGCAAGTGGGGGTGGGGGTGGGCCGGCTGGACTGCCCACTTGCCCGATGGGTCAGAAGCCTTGGGGGGTTTTCTCCGCTTTTTATTTTTATTCTTTTCCATCTTCTTTTATTTATTTTCCTTTTCTGTTTTATTTTATTACTAGTATATTTTAGTTTTATAAAAATATGAGACCAACACTTAAATTAGTGTTTTAAAATTACCCCTCTGCCACAAAAAGTTTCACACTTTAATAAATTAGGTTTATATTTGTTTGCTATTTAAACGCATGTAATAAATATTTTTACCCCTATTTTAATTAGTTAAAGGCATTAAATCACTTTGCAAAGATGTTGGTTCACAACCATAATTAGTTATGGAATATTTTCCACACTTTGAACATTTTACTATGCATGTTTGACAAATTTGAATTTTTGACTTTAAATTTGAATTTGAATACGAACAGTGATTTGGATCAAGTGAGGATTAGCAACAGTAATGTGATGATGTGGCACCATTAATAGGGGTTTACTGTAGCTTAATTATCCGGACGTCACAATTCTCCTCCACTACAAGAAATCTCGTCCCGAGATTTAAGGGGTGGAGTAAGGGGAGAAACTCGGGAAGGATGGAGATCAACACAAGATAGGTACCTGGGGGCTATCTCAGTGAACATGGCATAGAGGCATCTCTCGAGTTGAAATTTAAGAAAGTCATCGAGATCAAAATATGATGGTACAATAAGAAGTTTCAAGCGAATGGAAAAACGATCGATACCTGAACAGAGTGTGAGAAGGGGTTCAGAGCATCGGAAATAGATCATCTCTTGGATGTGGCTCATGATTTACATACGATACCAAGCGTGAGGAAAACTTTTAGAAACAGGGGTATACATGAGAGTCAGGTTTCGATCCCGTGGAACTATGGGTTGTGGGCCCACCATGTGGGTAATAAGTAGGAAGGCATTGACATCTTGCACAGTCATGATAGCAAGGCATGTCAGAGAATAACCTATTAGTTATGTTGGCAACAATGTTGGTACCACGGGCGAGGGACGAAGAGAACCATTTTCCTGCTCGTTGAACGAGGCGGACCAATAGGCAAAGTTCTCGTCCATCGGTGGTTACCGGAATGTCAACAACAATAGTAACAGGGTTTTACTGTAAGAGTTGTACACCAAGATGTTTAATTAAGTAGAAGAATGTTACTACTTAGATCATATAGATCACAAGAAAGGTTTAAACAAAACAAGGGAAAGGAAAATGTGATTATTAATTTAATCAGAATAATGGAAAGGAAAACTGTTTAAACACAAATATCAGGAGTATATTATTCCCAAGGACAAGTAGATGATGATATCCATGACAGGAGAGTAAGTAGATTACCATTTAGGTAATGGGGAGAGCAATGTTCATGACGTTACCTATACAACAGTGTTTGGACAAGTGATCAAGAAACATTTATCATTGCGCTTCCAATGTTCTTGTGGATATTAGGAGTGCCACCGACATGCTTGGGATAGAATTGACATGGTCATCAGGTAAAGGTCAGACCTTGGGACCATAATGGATCCATCGGGAATTTCTAGAACATCTCATGCAATAGGACATGGCCGATGGGTCCGGCAGCAATCCATCGACATGTCAAAAAGGATGTATTTACAACATTATCTAAACAAGTTTGTGTTGGGGGAGGCAAGAATGTTGTCGATGATAACACAAATCATCGAGGGGCAAGGATGGTATTTCTCATCATGAATTTAATTACTATCTTGGAAGAGCTCAGAATGTTGATGATGATCACGACATATTTGTCGAGAGGTTTCATGAAGATGTAATCGATTGGCGATGACATCAATTCAAAGGAATGATGCAGCGAAAGGTTATGGGAACCACGAGTACGACACAAACTCGAAATTAAGCTTGCTATTCAAGACAAAATGATATGACGAGGAAAATTGATGTAGGCTTAGCTCATCGCCGAAAATTGTGCTCCGGGAAGAAGGATCAGGTAGCACAGTTAAAATTTATCACGATAATGATATAGCCGATCAGGCTAGGAATGGCTTGAAGGATTATTAAACTCGTAAGTAACGAAAATTACTTAGAGTTGTTGAATCGGAGTGCGGGGTCGATTCTCTATCGGTGTTTCTCGAGTGACTGACAACTCAGAACCCGGGGGGAAATCTGAAATCGATGAGAAGTAATACTAGATGAATACTCATAGGAAGCAACTCAGTTATTTGATATTCTCGAGATACCAGGGGTAATACTCGAAGGTAGACCATATTAGAGTTTGGACATGTGTATTGATATGCAGAAGGCCATCACTTCAACTCGTCCGAGAAAGGGGATCAAAGAAGACAATCTTGGTTGGAACCACGATTGCAAAGGCCAATATCACAGATACATGATCAAATTATACCAAGGGAATAATTATTGTTACGAGAAGCTTCCATGATAAGATCTACATCATTTCCATGGGCATGAACACAAAGTTCAAGGTCAACTTCCACTTCTCCAATGCATAATATTTCATTCACTTCTCGCGTCCAATGAAGTTGTAGTGTTGAAATTGTATTTGGCAAAAAGTCAGAAGAGTATGACTCGTGAAAACTCTTGGGTTCACACGGATTAGGGAAGGCATAGGTTCAACCCATAGGGACATCTTAGGAACATATACTGCGAATTTCAAGAATAATTTACGCAAGTTCGAAGGTAGAGTATGGCTAACAAGAGTAGAGGATACATATTTACCAAAGGCATTATGTATCAGGGGAAGAGGCCACAAGGTTAGTGGATATGAAGGACACTTTCGGATAACAATCTACCAAAGGATCTGGCGGTCAACAAGGATCTGATGTGAGTAATGATACTCAACAAGAAGAAGAAAGAATGCAAAGGCATCAAATTATAGAAATTTTAGGATAATTTCAAAGCTTCAATACAGAGGAATTACGATACCCAAATCGGTGTATCAGAATCAGATGCTATGATTAGGTATGAGTATGTTGAATAGGATTAGATGGGCAATCAATCAAGGTTTGATTTGCCGAGAACCAGCTCATGTCCGGAATGACGTCTGAGATGGAAGAACAATTTCTAGGGAACAACTGATGATTGCGTGCATTCACACACATGTTGAATCGACAGGGTAAGGACGACAATCACAAAGGATTTTAATGAATATTGGTACACATATGGAATTAACCATAATGAAAGAAGGCAAGAATTTCAAGAGCAATAGGCTACTAAGGATTTCGGAAGATCGAATAGTGTTTCGAAGAATTTTGTGGAACACATGAAAAAATGGGGATGAGCGGATACTCGGTAAGTGCGAGGAATTATCCGTAGAGGTATTCATGTGACAAAGAACTGCATGGCAGTAGGCACAAAGTATTCTCAGAACAACAGAGAGAATTTCAGGGTATCTTGTGATAACAAGAACAACTGGGATAAAAAATATGAACAACAAATGCAGGATGTTATCCACAAGGATTTATTGGTGGTAGGGGTCGCAACGGCGAAGGGCACAAGGGTCTCGAGAAAACATCAGAGAGTATCTTCGAATTCTTCTGGTGAAGCAGGCAACCATCCGGAATGAAGGGGCTCTCCGCGGAAAGTCATTACGAGAACCTAATGTAGTTAGTAAATTCATTTAACCCGAATATAAGAGAGAATAGAGTCCCAGAGTATAGACGAGGAATAAAAGATCCTAATGCCACCCAATGGCAACGTGGGCCCATAAGCCACACAGCCAAGTTAGTAAAAGTTTTTCAATGACTAGACTCAACTTCGGCCAAGGAGTTGGAAAGGGGTTACCTACAGGCAGTTGGCTCTGATACCAACTTGTGACGCCCCCGATTTGACCATAGACTAATCATACGTGCAAACGTGTACGATCAAGATCAAGGACTCACGGGAAGATATCACAACACAACTCTACAAATAAAATAAGCCATACAAGCATCATATTACAAGCCAGGGGCCTCGACGACTCGAATACAAGAGCTCGATCATAGACAAGTCAGCGGAAGCAACAATATCTGAGTACAGACGTAAGTTAAACAAGTTTGCCTTAAGAAGGCTAGCACAAAATGGGATACAGATCGAAAGAGGCGCAGACCTCCTGCCTGGGATCCTCCTAAACTACTCCTGGTCGTCGTCAGCGGCCTGCACGTAGTAGTAGGCACCTTCGGTGTAGTAGGAGTCGTCATCGACGGTGGCATCTGGCTCCTGGACTCCATCGTCTGGTCGCAACAATCGGGTATCGAAAGGGGAAAAGGGGGTAGCAAAGAAACCGTGAGTACTCATCCAAAGTACTCGCAAGCAAGGAGCTACACTACATATGTATGCATTGGTATCAAATGGAAAATGGTAGCATATGTGGACTGAACTGCAGAATGCCAGAATAAGAGGGGGATGGCTAGTCCTATCGAAGACTACGCTTCTGGCAACCTCCATCTTGCAGCATGTAGAAGAGAGTAGATGGTAAGTTCACCATGTATCATCGCATAGCATATTCCTACCCGGTGATCCTCCCCTCGTCGCCCTGTGAGAGAGCGATCACCGGTTGTATCTAGCACTTGGAAGGGTATGTTTTATTCAATACCCGGTTCTAGTTGTCATAAGGTCAAGGTACAACTCCGGGTCATCCTTTTACCGAGGGACACGGCTATTCGAATAGATAAACTTCCCTACAGGGGTGCACCACATTTCCCAACATGCTCGATCCCCTTTGTCCGGACACACTTTTCTGGGTCATGCCTGGCCTCGGAAGATCAACACGTCGCAGCCCTACCTAGGCACAACAGAGAGGTCAGCACACCGGTCTAAATCCTATGGCGCAGGGGTCTGGGCCCATCGCCCATTGCACACCTGCACGTTGCGTACGCGGCCGGCGAGCAGACCTAACCTCCCTTATATAAGAGCAGGCGTTCCAGTCCAACCCTGCGCACACCGCTCAGTCGCTGATGTCACAAAGGCCTCGGCTGATACCACGACGTTGAGTGCCCGTAATTGTTCCCGCGACTCAGATCAAATATCCAGATCTCGTTAAGCGTGTTATTTTGAAATAACCGCGGACGCCGACCAGGGCCAGGCCCACCTCTCTCCTAGGTGGTCTCAACCCACCCAGTCGCTCTGCCACAAAGATCCACTCAGAGGGCCGTCGGGACAAACGTCCTTTCGGACCCAATCCGTGAATCACTCGCGGGTACTCTATGAGCCAACCCGACTTTAGTCATCACAGGTATCATATAATATGTATATAAGTATACACCCATGATCATCTCCCGAGTGATCACAGCCCGATAGTATAGCATGGCACACGAACAAGAATGCAGGGCCACTGATGATAAACTAGCACCCTATACTAAGCATTTAGAATTGCAGGTAAGGTATCAATAACTGTAGCAACAATGATAGGTATGCATCAGGATAGGGTTAACGGAAAGCAGTAACATGCTACACTACTCTAATGCAAGCACTAGAGAGAAGAATAGGCGATATCTGGTGATCAAGGGGGGGCTTGCCTGGTTGCTCTGGCAAGGAGGGGGTCGTAATACCGTAGTCGATCGGGGGTACTGGCAGCGGTCTCGGGGTCTACCGGAAAGAAGTAATGGAGGGGAAACACAATAAATAATAGAGCAAACAAAGCAACACAAAGCATAACATGGCAATGCGCGGTGCTAGGGGTGACCTAACACAGTATGAGGTGATACCGGTGAAGGGGGGAATCATCCGGGAAAATATCCCCGGTGTTTCGCGTTTTCGGACAGATGAATCGGAGGGGGAAAGTTGCATGTTCGCTATGCTAGGAATGCGTGGTGGATGAACGGGCTGCTTATGCGGGTTCGTTGGATTTTTCTGAACAACTTTCATGTATAAAACTTTTTCATCCGGGCTACGGTTAATTTTCTATTATTTTTCAAAGATTTAAATAATATTCTGGAATTATTATTAACTAAAAAAGCTAATACTGCATCAGCATGACGTCATCATGACATCAGCAGTCAACCAGCCAGCTGACTGGTCAAGCTGACGCCATGGACCCACCTGTCATTGACTTAGCTAATTAACAAGGTTAAACTAACTAATTTAGTTAATTAGGCTAATTTAACAATGTTAATTAAGTTAATTAATGAACTCTTTATTTAATTAACTAATTAGTTATTTGTTTTTTTATATTTTCTTAAACCCTCTTTTTTTAGGTGCATGGGGCCCGGCTGCCAGTGGCACAGAAGGCCACTGGCGTGGGTGGCTTAACAGGCGCGGGTGGGGCGCCCGTCAGGGCGGACTCGGCCGACGGCCATGACCACGGTTGGGCGCGGCTGGGGCCAGCGGAGGCTGGAGATGGGCGATGCCGGGCGAGGCCCGACGAGAGGTGGCCGGCGCGGGCGAGAGGCGCGAGCGGGGCGGCCACCGGACTGAGCGGCAGGGGGCCGGGGCGCCGTGGCTGGCAGCAGCCGAGGCCAACGCGAGCGGGCGCGCGAGGTCTGGCTCTAGGAGGCGCGGGGTGGGCCGGTCGACACGCGGGGTTACGTTGGCGGCGCGAGCGCAGGCGACGGGCGCGGTGTGCAGCACGAGAGAGGGGGGAAGCGAGTAGCGCGGCAGGGGAGAGCGTGGCGAGCGCCGTGGTGGAGCAGCAGCAAGGTAGGGGACCACGGCGGACGGCAGCTGCAAGGCCGGGCGGCAGTGTGTGCAGGCCGGCTCGCCGGGGCAGCAACGAACCTAGCCGGCATAGCTGGTGATAGAGGCAAAGGTGTCCCGATGTTTCGATGAGATGGTGGCTATCGTTTCTGGGGGAGTCGACCTTGACGATCCGACTACGAACGTGCGAGACGTCGCGCCTTAGCAATCGCTAAACCAACTATCGAGGGGTTATTGACCACGCTGGAGCACGATCAACCTGACCACGAGGGTCTGTTTCCTGCAAGCAAACGAAGAACAAGCAAGAAACTGAGTTTGCAATCTGGATATTGCGAATATAAGATGAAAGCTTTATTGATCAAGGTGGGGTTCTGTGACGTCTTGGTCTGGTCGTTGGACACAAACGAAGTACGAGAAGTTGCAGCTATGGCGAACTTTTAATCTAAACAAAACCCAAAGTCTAAACGACACCCTAAGGGCTGTATATATGGAGGAAGAGGGGGGAATTCCGTGTCCCTTGAGGGTGGGGTCCGAAACCAACCCTAACTCTTGTTTCCCCACACATACGGACTCTAAAAATAGCCTATACTTAAGTATTTCGAAATTGCATGGGCATGGCCCATTAATAAGGTGACGCAGCACCTAGAATAGCCTATGGACGAATATTATGAAGTGGCATCTTGTATATTTCGTCCAAGGCTTCATGCACTCCTTATGGCGGCTTCGAAGTCCTGAAATCATCACTTATAACTCCGTTCTTGATCCCCTTGCGCATGCCATCAACTCCATGCGTGTTCTTGCTCCAATGTTCATCCTTCTCCAAGCTAGGCCCTTCATTTGTAAGCAAAACAAATGTATCCAATTTAGGCAGCATGATAATCTCATGAACATTAGAATCATTACCAAGAACGAAAGTACTTGGTAATTTAATTAGCGTGCGCGAGCTCTAGTAATTGGTCCAGTATATGTAACAGTAGGGGCTGTGGGTGTAACAATGGTATTGATGTCCTCATCATCCTCCCCTTCTTGAAATGAAGTCGTCCTCGACGAAAGCTCATCTTCCTCACCCAAATAAGGCTTCAAATCTGCAATGTTAAAAGTGGGACTAACCCCAAAATCTGCAGGTAGCTCAAGTTTATATGCATTATCATTTATTTTCTCTAACACCTTAAAAGGACCATCAGCACGTGGCATTAGCTTTGATTTGTGCAAATTAGGAAATCTATCTTTACGCAAATGTAACCAAACAAGATCTCCAGGTGCAAACACAACATGTTTTCTACCCTTATCTCCAGCAAGTTTATATTTAGCATTCATACGCTCAATGTTTTCCTTAGTTAACTCATGCATTTTTAAAATCAATTCAGAACATTCTTTAGCATCAAAATTAACCTTCTCCGAAGATGGAAGAGGCAACAAATCAATAGGTGCACGAGGTAGGAAACCATACACAATTTCAAAAGGGCGCATCTTAGTAGTAGAATGCAATGAACGATTATAAGCAAATTCAATATGAGGCAAGCATTCTTCCCACATTTTCTTATTATTCTTCAAAACAGCCATAAGCAGAGTAGACAATGTTCTATTGACTACTTCAGTTTGTCCATAAGTTTGGGGGTGACAAGTAGTACTAAAAAGCAGTTTAGTCCCCAACTTAGCCCATAAACATCTCCAAAAGTGGCTAAGAAATTTAGTATCACGATATAAAACAATAGTATTTGGCACACCATGCAAGCGAATAATTTCACGAAAGAACAAATCAGCAACATTAACAGCATCATCACTTTTATGACATGGTATAAAGTGTGCCATTTTCGAGAATCTATCCACGAGAACAAATATGCTATCCCTCCCCTTCTTTGTTCGAGGTAAACCTAAAACAAAGCCCATAGATATATCCTCCCAAGGAACACTAGGTACAGGCAAAGGCATATATAAACCATGAGGATTGAGTCGTGACTTAGCTTTTTGACATGTAGTGCAGCGAGCAACAAAACGCTCAACATCCCGTCTCATCTTTGGCCAAAAGAAATGTGTAGCAAGTATATCCTCCGTCTTCTTCATGCCAAAGTGTCCCATTAGTCCTCCTCCATGCGCCTCCTGCAACAACAAAAGACGAACGGAGCTAGCTGGAATGCATAGCTTGTTAGAACGAAACACAAATCCATCATTAACGACGAACTTGTTCCATGTTCTACCTTCTTTACAATTCTGCAATATATCTTTAAATTCAGCATCATGCACATATTGATCTTTGATGGTCTCCAAACCAAATATTTTAAAGTCAAGTTGTAAAAGCATAGTATAACGACGAGACAATGCATCAGCAATAACATTTTCTTTACCCTTCTTGTGTTTAATGACATAAGGGAAAGTCTCAATGAATTCAACCCATTTAGCATGTCTACGGTTCAGTTTTGCTTGACTTTTAATGTGTTTCAAAGATTCATGATCAGAATGTATAACAAATTCTTTGGGACACAAATAATGTTGCCATGTTTCTAAAGTCCGAACAAGAGCATATAATTCTTTATCATAAGTAGAATAGTTCAGACTAGGCCCACTCAATTTTTCAGAAAAGTATGCAACAGGTTTGCCATCTTGTAATAACACACCTCCTAATCCAATTCCACTAGCATCACATTCAAGCTCAAAAGTCTTATTAAAATCAAGAAGTTGGAGTAAAGGAGCATGTGTCAACTTATCTTTCAATACCGTGAAGACTTCTTCTTGTGCGGTACCCCAAACAAAAGGCACATCCTTCTTTGTAAGCTCGTTGAGAGGTGCAGCAATGGTGCTGAAATCTCTCACAAAACGCCTATAGAAACCAGCGAGGCCAAGGAAACTCCTCACTTGTGTGACCGTTTTGGGCTGCGGCCAACTCTCAATAGCTTCAATCTTGGCTTTATCAACTTCAATTCCCTGTGGAGTAACAACATAGCCAAGAAAAGATACTCGGTCGGTGCAAAAGGTGCACTTCCCAAGATTACCAAACAAACGTGCATCACGTAGAGCGATAAAAACAGCACGTAAATGTTCCAAATGTGCTTCCAAAGATTTGCTATAAATCAGTATATCATCAAAATAGACTACCACAAATCGTCCAATGAAAGCACGTAAAACTTCGTTCATTAATCTCATAAAAGTACTAGGCGCATTAGTTAACCCAAAAGGCATGACTAACCACTCATATAAACCAAACTTTGTTTTAAATGCTGTTTTCCATTCATCTCCCAATTTCATACGAATTTGATGGTATCCACTATGCAAATAAACTTTGGAGAATATTGTAGAGCCACTCAATTCATCAAGCATATCATCAAGCCTAGGAATAGGATGACGATAACGAATAGTAATATTATTAATGCCTCTTCAATCAACACACATACGCGACGTACCATCCTTTTTAGGCACTAGTATACTAGGAATAGCACAAGGACTAAGAGATTCGCGTATATAACCTTTGTCGAGCAGCTCCTGTACTTGATGCATAATCTCCTTCGTCTCCTCTGGATTGGTACGGTATGGTGCACGGTTGGGTAGCGAAGCATAGGGAACTAAGTCAATTTGATGCTCAATCCCTCGAATAGGTGGTAATCCCGGTGGCACGTCTTGTGGAAAGACGTCAGAGAACTCCTGCAAAATGTTAGTGACAGTAGGGGGCAAAGAGGAAGGCTTGTCCTCGAATGAAAATAATGCCTCTTTGCACACAAAAGCATAGCAAACAGATTTGCTAAAATCTAGCTCATCAATATCAGATTTGATGGCAAGTAAACATGCACTTTTCAATTTAATTTCAGAAACAACAGTAGATGGTTTATTATTAGGCTTCATTTGGTGCTCAAATTCTTTTGCCACAATCTGATTTTCACTCTTATTTGTCTCCTGTTTTGCTTTATTAGCTCTATTAATATCATCTTTCAAAATGGAATCAGGAGTCATAGGAAGCAAAGTAATATTTTTATCGTTATGAACAAGAGTATACTGATTGTTTCTACCATGGTGTATAGAATTTTTATCAAATTGCCATGGTCTACCAAGTAATAAGGAACATGCTTGCATAGGTACCACATCACAATCAACATAATCAGCATGTGTAGAGATACTAAAATGCACACGAACAGTACGTGTTACCTTAACCTTGCCGCTGTTGTTGAACCATTGGATGTAGTAAGGATGTGGATGTGGTCTTGTGGTGAGAGATAGCTTCTCCACCATCTCCATGCTAGCCAAGTTGTTGCAACTCCCTCCATCTATGATCACACGAACAGAACGTTCCTTCACAACTCCCTTTGTATGGAACAAATTATGCCTCTGATTTTGCTCAGCTTGTGTAACCTGCACACTCAAAACACGTTGAGCAACTAAACATTCATACCTGTCAGCATCTTCAGGAGCCATGTATTGCGTCTCATGATCAGAATCGTCTCCACCGTGTTCGTCACGTGTAATAAGAGCCAAAGCCTCCTCATCATAGTCACTAGCGGACTCATACCCACCATCCTCAGTAACAATCATCACACGCTTAGATGGGCATTCTCTCGCATAATGACCTCCACCCTTGCAACGTCGACAAATAATATCATGTGTTTGCCCTGTTGATGCCATGGATGAAGAAGAGCTCTTTGCAGGCCCAGAAGGTGTGCTCTTGGCACATAGTGGTGATTGTGCCTGCTTTATTGTATCACGGTTGGAGGTGGCAGCCGACGGAGGCGCCGGTGTAGCAGAACGTGTGGAAGTAGATGATGCACGTGGTGTCCATGATGAAGGTCGACCTACAGAAAAGTTAGTCCGCGCCAATGCCTATCGATCTTGCACTTCACGTTCAGCTTTACAAGCAAGATGGAACAAACAAGTGATATTAGTATACTCCTTATACTCTAGAATCGTCTGAATCTATCTATTTAATCCACCCATAAAACGTGCAAGCATAGCTTCATTCTCCTCAACAATACCACATCTAATCATGCCAGTTTGTAATTCCTGATAATATTCTTCTATAGAATTTTTTCCCTGTCTTAAGCGCTGCAATTTTTGAAGTAATTCACGTTGATAATATGGTGGAACCCAACGAGTACGCATAGCAGTTTTCAAAGCAGCCCAAGTAGCCAGAATAGGATATAATCTACAATGCTCAGACCACCAAACACATGCAAAAATAGTGAATGCACAAACAGCAGCAGGAACACGTCTCTCCTCGGGATATTGTAAACATGTAAATCGTTGTTCAGTTTCTAACTCCGAAGTAAGATATATATCAGGAACATATCTACCCTCAAATGGTGGAATATTCAATTTTAGTTTAGGGAGAAGGTCATGATCTCGTACCTGAGGGTGAGCCCTACCATTGCTATTATTTGCATGTGGACGACCTGGTGGTTGATGTGCTGGTGGTGGCACGTAGTTCTGATTTTGATCAACCTCATCCTCATAATCTCCCACATAATCATCCTCCTCCACATCAGTAGTAGGAGCCACAGAAGTATCAACAGCAGCACCAGCAGTTTGGCCCGGCTGAAGAGGGACACAGCTCGCTTGGCGGAGGGTTGTTTCCCGACGTGGAGGTAGTCGGTGTTGTTGTTGTTGTTGCAGAGGTGCGGCAGGAGCAGCCGGTGGTGGTGGTGGAAAACGCGAAAGCAATTCAGCAAACTTGTTATCGAGCTTTGTTTCAAACGTCTTCTCCATGCCATCTATCTTCTCCATGGCCTCTTCAAATCTGTTTAGCACATCTTGCACCTGTCCACTCATCATTTGCTGAAACTTATCATAAAGCTCCTTGTTCGTCAAGTTCTCCCAGTCAGTCTCGTCGACTTGTGATCCTGGCATAGTTAGCAGCAATAGAAACACACAAGAATATGATCCTACAGACTACTAACAAGTGGTGGTGGTGGTGGCGGGTGTCACAAATCCGTCAAGCAAATCTCAAATTCTTACCAGTTCTTACCCGGCAGCAGGCGGTGATCGGCAACCATTGTAGTCAAAACTCTCAAAAGCTTGGATAGAGCGATTGCCAGGGAGAGTCAAACGCACGACGTAGATGTATGTGGAGCTGGGAAGGCTTATAGTATGGTAGCAAAAAGGGTCAGCAATAATCAATTCAGAGGTGCAAAGTTGAATAAACGCTCAACGACGGTACTGTGCTGGTCCTAGGCTAGACCGTGCTAGAGACGCGAGCCTAGAACACTAACAAAATCACGGCGCTGCACGTAAATAAGGGAAAAGCACACTCTGGAACTCTTTTTTTCGCTCTTTTTTTTGCGCTCCTCTTTTTGTTTTGCGAAAAATCACTATAATGGCGACTGTCTCAAAACTCTTCCCTCGTCAAACTGATAGGATGGGCACGAAAAAAAAAATCACTTTTTTCGGAAATTAGGGCAGCGATGACGAAAAAGTGCGACAAAAAATCACTATGATGGCATGTGGCTCAAAAGACTCAGAAAAGCCTAAAAATAGGATAGGGAAAAATATTTTTACCCGTGAAAATTTTGGCCTAAAAACTGCCCGGGGGTCTCCAGACTTTTTTTTTCGAGACCTACGAAGGCAAGGAAACACGAATCGGAATTTAGATTGATCTCAAGAACAAACCTAATATGAGAAGAACTCGGATTGGTGGTGGATATATGGTTGTGGTATATGGTAGCGGTGGTGGTATATGGTAGCGGTGGTGGTATATGGATACAGATTGGTGGTGGTATATGGATACGGATTGGTGGTGGTATATGGATACGGATTGGTGGTGGTATATGGATATGGATTCAGAGTGGTGGCGGATAAGCAAAGGTGGTAGATGGGCGATGATGATGGTGCGACGGCGGCGTGACAACTTATGACCAGAACTCAAAACTCTAAAAGACTAGACTCTAAGACCAGCAACTTGACACGACGATGCAACCACAAATTCAACAAAGCAAAAACCCTAAAAAGATTATGCAAAGGCTCAGATTGGTTCGCATATGATGAGCTAACCCTAATTTTTTGTGGCTTTTTCGTGGACTGTAGGTATGAAGAACAGACTCGATCTAATCTACGAAAAACTGTAAAATCTCACCGAGCAACCTGGAAATTTGATACCACTTGATAGAGGCAAAGGTGTCCCGATGTTTCGATGAGATGGTGGCTATCGTTTCTGGGGGAGTCGACCTTGACGATCCGACTACGAACGTGCGAGACGTCGCGCCTTAGCAATCGCTAAACCAACTTCCGAGGGGTTATTGACCACGCCGGAGCATGATCAACCTGACCACGAGGGTCTGTTTCCTGCTAGCAAACGAAGAACAAGCAAGAAACTGAGATTGCAATCTGGATATTGCGAATATAAGATGAAAGCTTTATTGATCAAGGTGCGATTCTGTGACGTCTTGGTCTGGTCGTTGGACACAAACGAAGTACGAGAAGTTGCAGCTATGGCGAACTTTTAATCTAAACAAAACCCAAAGTCTAAACGACGCCCTAAGGGCTGTATATATGGAGGAAGAGGGGGGATTTCGTGTCCCTTGAGGGTGGGGTCCGAAACCAACCCTAACTCTTGTTTCCCCACACATACGGACTCTAAAAATAGCCTATACTTAAGTATTTCAAAATTACATGGGCCTGGCCCATTAATAAGGTGACGCAGCACCTAGAATAGCCTATGGACGAATATTATGAAGTGGCATCTTGTATATTTCGTCCAAGGCTTCATGCACTCCTTATGGCGGCTTCAAAGTCCTGAAATCATCACTTGTAACTCCGTTCTTGATCCCCTTGCGCATGCCATCAACTCCATGCGTGTTCTTGCTCCAATGTTCATCCTTCTCCAAGCTAGGCCCTTCATTTGTAAGCAAAACAAATGTATCCAATTTAGGCAGCATCATAATCTCATGAACATTAGAATCATTACCAAGAAACGAAAGTACCTGGTAATTTAATTGGCGTGCGCGAGCTCTAGTAATTGGTCCAGTATATGTAACAGTAGGGGCTATGGGTGTAACAATGGTATTGATGTCCTCATCAGCTGGGCGCCGGCGCCCAGGGAAGGCGCGCGCGGCGGGCAACAGCGAGCGCTCGCGGTACTGCAGCAGCGAAGCAGCAAGGGCGTGCGGCAACGGGCACGAGGCGCTGGTGCAGCGGCGGCAGTGCGGTCGTAGCGGGCAAGCGATGGATGCGACGTTGGCGGGGTCGCCGCGGGCGCAGGCAGTGGGCGACACTGGGTGCAGGCGGGCGAGTCAGTGGCTCGCGGCGAGCGTCGCCGAAGGGCGCGGGCGCGCGGATGTAAGCTTCGGCCACGACGAATTTGGCGGCCTACGACGGAGAAAGCGTAGAGGAGGAGAGGGGAATCGTCGGTGGAGCTCACCACGAGCTCATGAGAGAGCTCGGTTCGGCCGGGGGTGGCTCACCGGCGACGTGCGCGACCATGGCGTCCGGCGGCCGCGCTCGGAGAAGATGGCGAGATGTGGGGGGCGCCCGGCTTGTCCTTGTGCTCGGGGAGGACGAAGGCGAAGGCGGCGGTCCTCCTAAACCCGTCGGTGTAGCGGACGATGGCCGGTGGCCGCAGTGATTCGCAGCGGCGTGCTCCGGTGCGTCGTGGTTAGTTTGGTCAGAGTGTGTGTGTGTGATAGAGAGAAAGGACGTGGGGGCGCGAGGGGGAAAGGGAGGGAGGAGCTAGGGTTCGCCGAGGGAAGGGGAGCGAGGCTATATAGGACGGGGGGGGGGGGGGGGGCGGATGCCCGCCACGGCGGCAGGGGCGCGCCATGGCCAGGGGATGAGAGCCACGAACCCCCCGCCTACCCTGTAGTAGAGGAAGGAGGCAAGTGGGGGGTGGGCCGGCTGGGCTGCCCACTTGCCCGATGGGTCAGAAGCCCGGGGGGGGGGGGTTCTCCCCTTTTTATTTTTATTCTTTTCTAGCTTCTTTTATTTATTTTCCTTTCTTGTTTTGTTTTATTATTAGTATATTTTAGTTTTATAAAAATATGGGACCAACACTTAAATTAGTGTTTTAAAATTACCCCTCTGCCACAAAAAGTTTCACACTTTAATAAATTAGGTTTATATTAGTTTGCTATTTAAACGCATGTAATAAATATTTTTAGCCCCTGTTTTATTTAGTTAAAGGCATTAAACCACTTTGCAAAGATGTTGGTTCACAACCATAATTAGTTATGGAATATTTTCCACACTTTGAACATTTTACTATGCATGTTTGACAAATTTGAATTTTTGACTTCAAATTTGAATTTGAATACGAACAGTGATTTGGATCAAGTGAGGATTAGCAACAGTAATGTGATGACGTGGCACCATTAATAGGGGTTTACTGTATCTTAATTATCCGGGCATCACAAAAAAAGGAGAAAAAAAGAGGCCATAAAAAAGGCCCAAATAAAAAAATAAAAATAATAAAAAATATAAAAAATGAGAGAAAAAGAGAGAAGGGGCAATGCTACTATCCTTTTACCACACTTGTGCTTCAAAGTAGCACCATGATCTTCATGAAAGAGAGTCTCCTATGTTGTCACTTTCATATACTAGTGGGAATCTTTCATATAGAACTTGGCTTGTATATTCCAATGATGGGCTTCCTCAAAACGCCCTAGGTCTTCGTGACCAAGCGAGTTGGATGCACACCCACTAGTTTCTTTTGTTGAGCTTTCATATACTTATAGCTCTAGTGCATCCGTTGCATGGCAATCCCTACTCACTCACATTGATATCTATTGATGGGCATCTCCATAGCCCATTGATACGCCTAGTTGATGTGAGACTATCTTCTCCTTTTTGTCTTCTCCACAACCACCATTCTATTCCACCTATAGTGCTATGTCCATGGCTCACGCTCATGTATTGCATGAAGATTGAAAAAGTTTGAGAACATCAAAAGTATGAAACAATTGCTTGGCTTGTCATCGGAGTTGTGCATGATTTAAATATTTTGTGTGGTGAAGATAGAGCATAGCCAGACTATATGATTTTGTAGGGATAGCTTTCTTTGGCCATGTTATTTTGAGAAGACATGATTGCTTTATTAGTATGCTTGAAGTATTATTATTTTTATATCAATATTAAAATTTTGTCTTGAATCTTATGGATCTGAATATTCTTGCCACAATAAAGAGATTTACATGGATAAATATGTTAGGTAGCATTCCACATCAAAAATTCTGTTTTTATCATTTACCTACTCGAGGACGAGCAGGAATTAAGCTTGGGGGATGCTGATACGTCTCCAATGTATCTATAATTTTTGATTGTTCCATGCTATTATATTATCAACCTTGGATGTTTTATATGCATTTATATGCTATTTTATATGATTTTTGGGACTAACCTATTAACCTAGAGCCCAGTGCCAGTTTCTGTTTTTCCTTGTTTTAGAGTATCGCAGAAAAGGAAAATCAAACGGAGTCCAATTGACCTGAAACTTCACGGAACTTATTTTTGGACCAGAAGAAGCCCACGGAGTATCGGAGATGGACCAGAAGAGTCCTGAGCTGCCCACGAGGGTGGGGGCGCGCCTATCCCCCTGCCTCGTGGACAGCCCGGAGATCCACTGACGTACTTCTTCCTCCTATATATACCCATATACCCTAAAAACTTCAGGGAGCGGAATAGGAGGGAGTAGTTCACCCTCAAGGCTGAGGGTATGCACCAGTAGCTATGTGTTTGATCTCTCTCTCTCTCTCATGTTCTTGAGGTGATACGATCTTAATGTATCGCGAGCTTTGCTATTATAGTTGGATCTTATGATGTTTCTCCCCCTCTACTCTCTTGTGATGAATTGAGTTTTCCCTTTGAAGTTATCTTATCGGATTGAGTCTTTAAGGATTTGAGAACACTTGATGTATGTCTTGCACGTGCTTATCTATGGTGACAATGGGATATCATGTGATCCACTTTATGTATGTTTTGGTGATCAACTTGCGAGTTCCGTGACCTCGTGAACTTATGCATAGGGCTTGGCACACGTTTTTGTCTTGACTCTCCGGTAGAAACTTTGGGGCACTCTTTGAAGTTCTTTGTGTTGGTTGAATATATGAATCTGAGATGTGTGATGCATATCGTATAATCATACCCACGGATACTTGAGGTGACATTGGAGTATCTAGGTGACATTAGGGTTCTGGTTGATTTGTGTCTTAAGGTATTATTCTAGTACGAACTCTATGATAGATTGAACGGAAATAATAGCTTCATGTTAGTTTACTACGGACTCTTGAATAGATCGATCAGAAAGGATAACTTTGAGGTGGTTTCATACCCTACCATAATCTCTTCATTTGTTCTCTGCTATTAGTGACTTTGGAGTGACTCTTTGTTGCATGTTGAGGGATAGTTATATGATCCAATTATGTTATTATTGTTGAGAGAACTTGCACTAGTGAAAGTATGAACCCTAGGCCTTGTTTCAACGCATTGCAATACCGTTTGTGCTCACTTTTATCATTAGTTACCTTGTTGTTTTTATATTTTCAGATTACAAAAACCTTTATCTACCATCCATATTGCACTTGTATCACCATCTCTTCGCCGAACTAGTGCACCTATACAATTTATCATTGTATTGGGTGTGTTGGGGACACAAGAGACTCTTTGTTATTTGGTTGCATGGTTGTTTAAGAGAGACCATCTTCATCCTACGCCTCCCACGGATTGATAAACCTTAGGTCATCCACTTGAGGGAAATTTGCTACTGTCCTACAAACCTCTGCACTTGGAGGCCCAGCAACGTCTACAAGAGGAAGGTTGTGTAGTAGACATCAGAGCTTAAACCATTACCTGATACTCTTAAATGTGCTTATCTTGATGAAAAGAAGATATATCATGTTATTATTAGTGCTAACCTTTCAGAGAAGGCGGAAGAGAAATTGTTGAAAACTCTGAAGAAGCACCGTGCTGCTGTTGGATATACTCTTGATGATCTTAAGGACATTAGTCCCACTCTATGTCAACACAAAATAAATTTGGAGGAAGACGCCAAACCAGTTATTGATCACCAATGATGGCTGAATCCTAAGATGAAAGAAGTGGTAAGAAAGGAAATATTAAAGCTCCTTGAGGTAGGTATAATTTATCCCGTTGCTGATAGTCAGTGGGTAAGTCATGTCCATTGTGTCCCTAAGAAGGGAGGTATTACTGTTGTTCCTAATGATAAAGATGAATTGATCCCGCAAAGAATTATTACAGGTTATAGGATGGTAATTGATTTCCGCAAATTAAATAAGGCTACTAACAAAGATCATTACCCTTTGCCTTTTATTGATCAAATGCTAGAAAGATTATCCAAACATACGCATTTTTGCTTTCTAGATGGTTACTCTGGCTTCTCTCAAATACCTGTGCAGCTGATGATCAATCAAAGCCCACTTTTAATTGCCCTTTCGGTACTTTTGCTTATAGACGTATGCCTTTTGGTTTGTGTAATGCACCTGCTACCTTTCAAAGATGCATGATGGCTATATATTCTGACTTTTGTGAAAAGATTTGTGAGGTTTCATGGACGATTTCTCCGTTTATGGATCCTCTTTTGATGATTGCTTGAGCAACCTTGATCGAGTTTCGTAGAGATGCGAAGAAACTAATCTTGTCTTGAACTGGGAGAAGTGCCACTTTATGGTTAATGAAGGTATTGTCTTGGGGCATAAAATTTCTAAAAGAGGCATTGAAGTTGATAAAGCTAAAGTTGATGCTATTGAAAAGATGCCATGTCAAGGACATTAAAGGTATAAGAAGCTTCCTTGGTCACGCCGGTTTTTATAGGAGGTTCATTAAGGACTTCTCAAAAATTTCTCGGCCCCTGACTAATCTATTACAAAAAGATATTCCTTTTGTCTTAAGAAAGCATTGATTTCTCCACCTATTGTTCAGCCACCTGATTGGAATTTACCCTTTGAAATTATGTGTGGTGCTAGTGATTATGTTGTAGGTGCTGTTCTAGGGCAAAGAGTTGATAAGAAATTAAATGTTATTCAATATGCTAGTAAAACTCTAGACAATGCCCAGAGAAATTATGCTACTACTGAAAAAGAATTTTTAGGAGTTGTTTTTGCTTGTGATAAGTTCAGGCCTTATATTGTTGATTCTAAAGTAACTATTCACACTGATCATGTTGCTATTAAATATCTTATGGAAAAGAAAGATGCTAAACCTAGACTTATTAGATGGGTTCTCCTGCTACAAGAATTTGATTTGCATATTATTGATAGAAAGGGAGCTGAGAACCCCGTTGCAGACAACTTGTCTAGGTTAGAAAATGTTCTTGATGACCCACTACCTATTTGTAACACCCTCGATGCGGCTATATCTCCCACGTGTCGAAGCATGACTTAGAGGCATAACCGCATTGAAAGCAATGTCGCAAGTGAGGTAATCTTCACACAACCCATGTAATACATAAGGGAAAGAGATACATAGTTGGCTTACAATCGCCACTTCACACAATTACATGAACAAAGCATTACATCATCTAGATACAATCAAGGTCCGACTACGGAACCAAAATAAAAGAAGACTACCCCAAAAGCTACACAGATCCCCGATCGACCCCAACTGGGCTCCACTACTGATCAACTAGACAAATCAACACAAAGGACAAGATCTTCATCGAGCTCCTCCTTTAGCTTGGTTGCGTCACCTGCTCGATAACATTGGCACCTGCAAACTGGTTTTGGAAGTATATGTGAGTCACGGGGACTCAGCAATCTCACACCCTCACGATCAAGACTATTTAAGCTTATAGGAAGGGTAAAAGGTATGAGGTGGAGCTGCAGCAAGCGACTAGCATATATGGTGGCTGACATACGCAAATGAGAGCGAGAAGAGAAGGCAAAAGCACGGTCGAACAACTATGATCAAGAAGTGATCCTAGAACAACCTACGTCAAGCATTACTCCAACACCGTGTTCACTTCCTGGACTCCGTCGAGAAGAGACCATCACGGTTACACACGCGGTTGATGTATTTTAATTAAGATAAACTTCAGGTTTTCTACAACCGTACATTAACAAATTCCCATTTGCCCATAACCGCAGGCACGGCTTTCGAAAGTTCAAATCCCTGTAGGGGTGTCCCAACTTAGCCCATCACAAGCTCTCACGGTCAACGAAGGATATTCCTTCTAGCGGGAAGACCCGATCAGACTCAGAATCCTGGTTACAAGACATTTTGACAATGGTAAAACAAGACCAGCAAAGCCACCCGAATGTACCGACAAATCCCGACAGGAGCTGCACATATCTCTTTCTCAGGGCACACCGGATTGTCCAAGGTTCCGGTAGGCCAGCCCAGAGTTGCCCCTGGTGGCCACCGGCACCTGACAGGTTGGACCAACACTCAGAGGAGCACTGGCCCGAGGGTTTAATAAAGATGACCCTTGGGTAGGCCTACCCAAGGGAAAAAAGGCTAGGTGGCGAATGGTAAAACCAATGTTGGGCATTGCTGGAGGAGTTTTATTCAAGGCGAACTGTCAAGGGGTTCCCATTATAACCCAACCGCGTAAGGAACGCAAAATCCGGGAACATAATACCGATATGACGGAAACTAGGGCGGCAAGAGTGGAACAAAACACCAGGCATAAGGCCGAGCCTTCCACCCTTTACCAAGTATATAGATGCATTAATTAAATAAGAGATATTGTGATATCCCAACAAGTAAACATGTTCCAACAAGGAACAACATCTCCATGTTCCAACAAGGAAACAAACTTCAATCTTCACCTACAGCTAACAACGCTATAAGAGGGGCTGAGCAAAGTGGTAACATAGCCAAAAAATGGTTTGCTAGGATAAGGTGGGTTAGAGGCTTGGCTTAACAATATGGGAGGCATGATAAGCAAGTGGTACGTATGCAGCATAGGCATAGAAAAAGAGCGAGCAACTAGCAAGCAAAGATAGAAGTGATTTCGAGTGTATGGTCATCTTGCCTGAAATCCCGCAAGGAAGAAGAACAAGTCCATGAAGAAGACAAATGGACGTAGTCGAATGGGTCCTCACAAACACAACGTTATCGGAACCAACCCAAAGAAACAACACCGGAAAGAAGCACACAACATAGTAAACAACCAACACATGAACATGGTATGATATGCGGGATGCGGTATGTGATGCATATGCAAGATTTGGAAAGGAATGATTGAACCTGGCCTCAACTTGGAAATCCAAGAGTGCCACTGGAAAAAGGAATGATTGAAGCTGGCCTCAACTTGGAAATCCAAGAGTGCCACTGCATATGCATGGCAACAGAGCAAAATATAACAGGTTTCAGACTTGGTGAAATTAACACAAGTCTGGAATTTATCATCAGGAAGCACACTTTAGAGCGTGAAAACTACAAGCTACAGGAACTTAACATGGCAAAGCAAGGCATGGCACAAAGCTACTCAAAGCACTTAACAAAAGTCCCTTAGTGACCTTGAACCAAAAGGGATCAGAAAATACAATTGCAAGCATATGAACATGGCAAAAACATAAACAGATTCAGACTTAGTGAAAAACTGGAGCATGCAAATCAGTTAACGAGTAGGCATGTTTACGAGCTCGATGCACTCACTACAGAGCATGGAATGACAAACTAAGCATACACCCATGAAGAAGACATGGCATAGAAGCTAGACATGGCAAGAACAACATCCTAGCATGCACAGATCAATAGCAACATCCTTGGCAAAATCGCTAAACATGTCAACAATCTGCCAGGATTATTTTATAGCAAAAGTAGAGCTCGATTGACTCAAGCTAGTGTGCTCCAAAATTGCAAACAAAGACATGGATGGATAGAGCACCACAATATTACCAAAACATCCTTACCGATTATCCTCAAAAGAGGCACGGATCACTAGGAAACAACATGAACATATGGCATAAAAACAAAAACAGGACAAGGACTTCGTGAAATTCTAAGTCCCTGAAATCAGCATTAACGATTACGCTACTTTGCAAGCTTGTGCTAGTCACCAAAAATATCACAAAAATACATGGCAAGCACCCCTGTAAAGATGGCATGGCATATTAAAAACACATGTAGAGCTCAGGATCATATCATGCACACATTAATCATGGCAAAAATGACAAAAGGCTATTTGCTGAAACAGATCGAACAAATTCCTCACATAGCCCTCTTCCAACAGCATTTCGGGCAACAAGATGAGCTAAAATGAAAATGATGCACTGAGATGAAATGATGTACTCGTCGAGACGAACATTTTGATATGCTACACGCGCGAATCGGAGCTGCGGATGCAGAGTTATGTCATGATGAAGGAGGCATAAAAATTACTGGAATCTCAGGACTTAGCAGAATTTTAGCGACCGTCGAATAGTAAAACAACGCACAGGCGGGATATATCGGTCGCTCACCACTGGGCTCGGCCTAGGAAGGAGGGAGAGGAAGGTCGAGGCGGGCTGGTTGGAGCTAGGCCTGGGAGGCCGAGGCCCACGTGCAGCCCACGCGCGGTGGCTGTGCGTGTGCTCGTCGTCTTCCTCGTGCTCCCGCACGAGCAGGAGCCATGGCAAGGCGGTGGCGGTGGCTTGACGTCGGGAAGGAGCGGAGGAGACCCGGGAGATGCGGATCCGGACGGGATCCACCCGATCCGTCCGTTTCCGGCGCCGGTGGGATCTCCGGCGAGCGGGACAACCAAGGCGACCAGCGGCGGGATCCTGTGAGGGAGAGAGAGAGAGAGGGAAAACGTGAGAGGGAGAGAGAGCCGATGGGAGCAAGCAGAAGGGGTCGCGGGCAAGGGAGGCAGTGCCTTGTCACCGGTGGTGAGGACTCCGATGGCCGGCGACGGGGTCCTCCGGGCGGACTCAGACGGAGCGAGGGGCGACGGGACCCAGGCGAGCAGGGCGGCGGAGCTCGGGCCCGATCCGGCCTGAGACGGGCTCCCCGTGGGCTAAGCGGGCCGGTGGCGGTGGGACGGCGGTGGAGGCGATGTGGCAGATGCGGATTCGCCCGAGGCGGCGGCGCGATCTCGCTCGGTCCGGGATGGACATGTCCGGCGGGCGAGAGGAGAATTTTTAGGGTTTGCACCATGAATTTTTGGAGAGGATCACATATATATAGGTAGAGGGAGCTAGGAGAGTCCAAATGAGGTGCGGTTTTCGGTCACGCGACCAAGATGATGGAGGGGGTTTAGGTGGGTTTTTGGCCACTTTGGAGGGGTGTTGGGCTGCAACACACACGAGGCCTTTTCGGTCCCTCGGTTAACCGTTGGAGTATCATACGAAGTCCAAATGGCACGAAACTTGACAGGCGGTCTACCGGTAGTAAACCAAGGCCGCATGACAAGTCTCGGTCCAATCCGTAAATGTTTAACTCCCACATACGAAAAGAGGTAGAAAGGGCCACCGGAGGACATACGAGCGTCGGATTGCAAAACGGACAACGGGGAAATGCTCGGATGCATGAGACGAACATGTATGCAAATGAAATGCACATGATGACATGATATGCAAAGCATGACACGCAAGCAATGATAAGGCAACAACAGCGAATAACTGGAGGACACCTGGCACATCAGTCTTGGGGCGTTACAACACTCCACCACTACGATAGGATCTCGTCCCGAGATCTAGAATGGCACCGGAGGGAAAATGGAAGAGAAAGAGAAGAGGTAAAACCAAGTTGCTCCTTTGACAAACGAGTGAAACCAAAGAACCTTGAAAAGGTTAAGCCATTCCGAGAAAAGAATACAACGGAGATAAATGAAGTTGAAAGCACTCCGTTAGCAAAGAGGAACAAGGAAGAACAACTTTGGGCAGCACTCCGGTTGAGAAGGGATGCAAGGCTTGATAAGGCGAAAAGAACTTGAGCAAAAAGGACAGAACACTCCGGTTAAATGGGTAAGCAAAGAAAGAAGCATGATCTTGACAAAACAAGATGATGGGTTGAAAAGAGCAACATCGCAATGCCTCCGGAAGAGAGAAACAGAAGATAGCTAATTGAAATAGGGGAATGGAGAAGAAAATGCCAACTTCTGCCACAAAAGAGCTTGAAAAGGCATCTTTAGGAGAAGGGTCTTACGGAGTTGTTGGGAAAAAACCAACAACGAAAAGAGTAAGCTTGTTGTGGGCTTATAGAAAACATCTCGAAATCTTGAGCTGAAACTCTGCCACTAACGGAAATAACAGATTGGATTGATAAGAACAAGGAGACGAGGAACTATTTCACCAGGAGGATAAATGAAGAACTTGGGTCATTTATAAGCACCATAGATAGCAACAATCCTTAGGGAAGGCTTTAGGTGAAACATGACACAAGATAACTCCAACGAAGAGATTGATGGATTTAAAATACCTCATTCTTAACAACATGTGAATCATGAAACATGAACTCAAATTATCAAGAATGACATAATACCACCTCCAATGATACAAAAGAAAGAATTGCACTCTGGATAGCAAAATGAAGAATGCTTGAACTCCTCTGAAAAGAATCTTGATGAACACTTCTAGAAGGAATTAAATCTTTTATGAACCATCATGTAGCGCCTCCATGAAGAATTCCGGTAACAAAAGAACGATCAAACGGAAGGAAAGAGAAGTTGAAAACACAAGGTGAATCCTTGTAATGATTTAGATAGATCTCCGTGATAATATAATTGAAAAAGGTTGGAACTCCAGGAAGAAAAGAAGATGAACAATTGAAATCAGGAATTTGATGAGCCTCCGGAATAAAGAATTAAATGCTTGGATGAAACATGAATAAGAATTACATTATGCTTATCCTTCACCAATTTAAATTGATGATAATCAACGGATTTTTGCATACTACTTATTCTCGTAGAAAGGGTTAAGATAGATATAACGTCAACTTGAGAGAGGTCTTCAATGAACCACCGGTAGGATAGAAATAACAAATAAATTGATAAGATAAACGAAAGAAGAGAAACTTGAATGAACCACCGTAAGAATTAAAAAAGAACGAATAAAACATGAAGAAACACCGGGAAGGATTAGAAAATAAACGAAAATGCTTGAGAGAATTTAGATCCCTGAGAACGAAGAGATTACGAGCTGATTAGAGAATCCTTGATTTAAGCTCCGGTATGATTTTGGAGAATGATAGCTGAAGCTGAGAATGAATAATCCTAAATTGATGGCCTCTGGAGAGTCAAACTGAAAAGACTCCTGAATTGCTTCGGAAGGAAGAAAAGAATTGTCACAATCGAAAACACTTATGAAAGAATGGCGTGACGCTAGAACCATGAATCTTGAAGCGAATGGAACAAGATATGGAGGAAAAAATTTCTTCGGTCTTCAAATGCAGAGAAAGATAACAAAAAACCACCACTGAGAATTGTTGAGGCACTCCGGAATGAAGAATGGAAAAGTTGAACCAACGATGAAAAGAATCTGAAAAAATTCTTGGTGAAAGACATTTGACTGATGATAATTCATTCTTACGTCAAACTTCAAAAGAATTTAGGATAGCTCCAGGAAATTAAGAAGAGTCAGGTAAGATCTTGGGAAAAGACCTGTGGGTTAGGGCCCACTGAAAAGAAACACATTTTAAAACGATTGCTTGAAAAGAGAGATTGCACCGGTTAAATAAAATGGCTTGAATGAGATAACAACCTCGGAATAGGTTTGAACGGAACCTGAATGACATGACGAGCCTTTTGAGATAGCTTGAGCACGCCGGAACAAATGAATAGCGAGAAGTGAATAATTATGAGGTGCACCGGTATGAGAAGGCATTGAAACGAGGAAAAAGGATATGATCAACACCAAAGCTTGATTTGAATACACCGGAGAAGAAAACGAGTGAAGAGTGACGAACTTGAAGCTCCGTTAGAATCTTCATGAGAATCACCGGGTAAGAACAAGAAGGAAAAAATGGAGAGACTTCACATGAATAAAAGGATACTTGATTAAGAAATCTGAGTCCTTGAAGAGAAAGGGTGGGAGGGAGGGACAACAAAGACAACTTGGGACGGATGAAACGAACACCGTTGAGAAGACTTGAGTTGATCTTGCGGATGTTGAAATGATTGGATCCACTTGAGGAGGAGCACGTCGGTTGAAAAGGATTGACATGACAATCTCGATTATCATGAAGGATTAGTATTCACATGAGAACACCGCTTAGGAAAGGTATGGAATCAACATTTGACTTCAAAGCAACTCGAATACCACAACTCAAAACAAAACAAAGAATTGGCTTGCAGAATAAGCCGGAACAAACATATGATAGAGATTTCATTCGAAGTTTTTATGGTGGGGCCTACACGGGCTCGATCGTACAACACCATCATGTACAAGGCAGTGCACATGACATAAGAAGCGTCCCCGAGTCGGCATAGCCAAGGACTCTTTAAGACACAACGAGACCACTGTAAAACCAACCGTGGATAGGTGGACCACTAGATGTTGAACCCCAATTTCATATCATACATCTGTCGGAAAGATATCCTAAGAGCTACTTGAATTCCCACTTTAAACTCCCGAAATTTTCTAGTTATGCAATCAGGTGTTGGGGATACAGGGGAAGCATAATATCTCACCCAAAACTAACAAATCCTACATCCAGCTGTATCCATCCTTCAACACATAACCAAGAAACCTTCGGAAATCGTCTACCTCAACCTTCGAAAAGCATCCGTTATACGGGTTATGGCAATACTCCCGAACTCCCGCCCCAGTACTGGGTGGCGCCGAGGTTATCTCACCAACAACTGCATAAAAGAGATTTTCGATGTCGGTGAAACTAAACTCAGGTATTCCAGAACTGCAACGATAAAATTGTGACGACAACACCTCGGAGCTCAACTCCCTGGGACACCGCCACAACCCCTAAATGACAGGAGGCACCAAGAACAATGTTCTCGTCACAAAACCATCGGAACAATTCCAAGATACCCGCATGATCCTAAAAAAAATTAGTGAAATTTGAGAAGAGAAGAGTCAAAACTCTACGTCAGGATGCCTCACCAGAGCGACGAAGGGACTGAGAAGTAAAAATAATTCCTAACTCTCCGATATATAATCCTAAATGACTCAAAACATTTTTCTAGACTCAATAACGCCAACAATTCGATCAAGCAGGGGGCTCCTAAGGTTGGGGAAGGCTCTTATACCAACTTGTAACACCCTCGATGCGGCTATATCTCCCACGTGTCGAAGCATGACTTAGAGGCATAACCGCATTGAAAGCAATGTCGCAAGTGAGGTAATCTTCACACAACCCATGTAATACATAAGGGAAAGAGATACATAGTTGGCTTACAATCGTCACTTCACACAATTACATGAACAAAGCATTACATCATCTAGATACAATCAAGGTCCGACTACGGAACCAAAATAAAAGAAGACTACCCCAAAAGCTACACAGATCCCCGATCGACCCCAACTGGGCTCCACTACTGATCAACTAGACAAATCAACACAAAGGACAAGATCTTCATCGAGCTCCTCCTTTAGCTTGGTTGCGTCACCTGCTCGATAACATCGGCACCTACAAACTGGTTTTGGAAGTATATGTGAGTCACGGGGACTCAGCAATCTCACACCCTCGCAATCAAGACTATTTAAGCTTATAGGAAGGGTAAAAGGTATGAGGTGGAGCTGCAGCAAGCGACTAGCATATATGGTGGCTAATATACACAAATGAGAGTGAGAAGAGAAGGCAAAAGCACGGTCGAACAACTATGATCAAGAAGTGATCCTAGAACAACCTACGTCAAGCATTACTCCAACACCGTGTTCACTTCTCGGACTCCGCCGAGAAGAGACCATCACGGTTACACACACGGTTGATGTATTTTAGTTAAGATAAACTTCAGGTTTTCTACAACCGGACATTAAAAAATTCCCATCTGCCCATAACCGCGGGCACGGCTTTCGAAAGTTCAAATCCCCGCAGGGGTGTCCCAACTTAGCCCATCACAAGCTCTCACGGTCAACAAAGGATATTCCTTCTAGCGGGAAGACCCGATCAGACTCGGAATCCCGGTTACAAGACATTTCGACAATGGTAAAACAAGACCAGCAAAGCCATCCGAATGTGCCAACAAATCCCGACAGGAGCTGCACATATCTCTTTCTGAGGGCACACCGGATTGTCCAAGGTTCCGGTAGGCCAGCCCAGAGTTGCCCCTGGTGGCCACCGGCAGCTGATAGGTTGGACCAACACTCAGAGAAGCACTGGCCCGGGGGTTTAATAAAGATGACCCTTGGGCAGGCATACCCAAGGGAAAAAAGGCTAGGTGGCGAATGGTAAAACCAATGTTGGGCATTGCTGGAGGAGTTTTATTCAAGGCGAACTGTCAAGGGGTTCCCATTATAACCCAACCGCGTAAGGAACGCAAAATCCAGGAACATAACACCGATATGACGGAAACTAGGGCGGCAAGAGTGGAACAAAACACCAGGCATAAGGTCGAGCCTTCCACCCTTTACCAAGTATATAGATGCATTAATTAAATAAGAGATATTGTGATATCCCAACAAGTAAACATGTTCCAACAAGGAACAACATCTCCATGTTCCAACAAGGAAACAAACTTCAATCTTCACCTGCAGCTAACAACGCTATAAGAGGGGCTGAGCAAAGCGGTAACATAGCCAAACAACGGTTTGCTAGGATAAGGTGGGTTAGAGGCTTGGGTTAACAATATGGGAGGCATGATAAGCAAGTGGTAGGTATCGCAGCATAGGCATAGCAAAAGAGCGAGCAACTAGCAAGCAAAGATAGAAGTGATTTCGAGGGTATGGTCATCTTGCCTGAAATCCCGCAAGGAAGAAGAACGAGTCCATGAAGAAGACAAACGGACGTAGTCGAACGGGTCCTCACAAACGCGACGTTATCGGAACCAACCCAAATAAACAACACCGGCAAGAAGCACACAACATAGTAAACAACCAACACATGAACGTGGTATGATATGCGGGATACGGTATGTGATGCATATGCAAGAATTGGAAAGGAATGATTGAACCTGGCCTCAACTTGGAAATCCAAGAGTGTCACTGGAAAGAGGAGTTGATTTCGCTTGAAATCGATATAAAGATCACCAGAATCGGATGCACGGTTTGGAAATGGCAAGCAAAACAAATATGGCACCGGTCTGCGATAATCAGCAAGTGACCAACTAAATGCATCAAGATATATATACTACATCACTCAAACATGGCAACAAAATACATGGCAGGGATCCACTCATAATGCTTGACAAAAGATGAACACTGAGCTACGGCTAATTCATCCATTAACAGGTTCAAACAAGCATGGCAAAAGAGCAAAAGATAACAGGTTTCAGACTTGGTGAAATCAACACAAGTCTGGAATTTATCATCAGGAAGCACACATTAGAGCATGAAAACTACAAGCTACAGGAACTTAACATGGCAAAGCAAGGCATGGCATGAAACTCCTCAAAGCACTAACAAAAGTCCCTTAGTGACCTTGAGCCAAAAGGGATCAGAAAATACAATTGCAAGCATGTGAACATGGCAAAAACATAAACAGATTCAGACTTAGTGAAAACTGGAGCATGCAAATCAGTTAACGAGTAGGCATGTTTACGAGCTCGATGCACTCACTACAGAGCATGGCATGACAAACTAATCATACACCCATGAAGAAGACATGGCATAGAAGCTACACATGGCAAGAACAACATCCTAGCATGCACGGATCAATAGCAACATCCTCGGCAAAATCGCTAAACATGTCAACAATCTGCCAGGATTATTTTATAGCAAAAGTAGAGCTCGATTGACTCAAGCTAGGGTGCTCCAAAATTGCAAACAAAGACATGGATGGATAGAGAACCACAATATTAACAAAACATCCTTACTGATCATCCTCAAAAGAAGCATGGATCACTAGGAAACAACATGAACATATGGCATAAAAACAAAAACAGGACAAGGACTTCGTGAAATTCTAAGTCCCTGAAATCAGCATTAACGATAATGCTACTTTGCAAGCTTGTGCTAGTCACCACAAATATCACAAAAATACATGGCAAGCACCCCTGTAAAGATGGCATGGTATATTACAAAACACATGTAGAGCTCAGGATCATATCATGCACACATTAATCTTGGCAAAAATGACAAATGGCTATTTGCTGAAACAGATCGGACAAATTCCTCACATAGCCCTCTTCCAATAGCATTTCGGGCATCAAGATGAGCTCAAATGAAACTTATGCAATGAGAAGAATTGATGTACTTGTCGAGACAAACATTTTGATATGCTACACGCGTGAATTGGAGCTACGGATGCAGAGTTATGGCATGATGAAGGAGGCATAAAAATTACTGGAATCTCAAGACTTAGCAGAATTTTAGCGAGCGCCGAATAGTAAAACAACGCACAGGCGGGATATATCGGTCGCTCACCACTGGGCTCGGCCCAGGAAGGAGGGAGAGGAAGGTCGAGGCGGGCCGGTTGGAGCTAGGCCTGGGAGGCCGAGGCCCACGTGCAGCCCACGCGCGGTGGCTGTGCGTGTGCTCGTCGTCTTCCTCGTGCTCCCGCACGAGCAGGAGCCATGGCAAGGCGGTGGCGGCAGCATGACGTCGGGAAGGAGCAGAGGAGACCCGGGAGGTGCGGATCCGGACAGGATCCACCTGATCCGTCCATTTCCGGTGCTGGTGGGGATCTCCGGCGAGCGGGACAACCAAGGCGACCAGCGGAGGGATCCTATGAGGGAGAGAGAGAGAGGGAAAACGTGAGAGGGAGAGAGAGCCGACGGGAGCAAGCAGAAGGGGTCACGGGCAAGGGAGGCGGTGCCTGGTCGCCGGCGGTGAGGACTCCGATGGCCGGCGACGGGGTCCTCCGGGCGGACTCAGACGGAGCGAGGGGCGACGGGGCCCAGGCAAGCAGGGCGGCGGAGCTCAGGCCCGATCCGGCCCGAGATAGGCTCCCTGTGGGCCAGGCGGGTCGGCGGCGGTGGGACGGCGGCGGAGGCGATGTGGCAGACGCAAATTCGCCCGGGGCGGCGGCGCGATCTCATCTAGTCCGGGACAGACATGTCCGGCGGGCGAGAGGGGAATTTTTAGGGTTTGCACCGCGAATTTTTGGAGAGGGTCACATATATATAGGTAGAGGGAGCTAGGAGAGTCCAAATGAGGTGCGGTTTTCGGCCACATGATCGTGATCGAACGACCGAGATGATGGAGGGGGTTTAGGTGGGTTTTTGGCCACTTTGGAGGGGTGTTGGACTGCAACACTCACGAGGCCTTTTCGGTCCCTCGGTTAACCGTTGGAGTATGATACGAAGTCGAAATGGCACGAAACTTGACAGGCGGTCTACTGGTAGTAAACCAAGGCCGCATGACAAGTCTTGGTCCAATCCGGAAATTTTTAACCCCCACATACGAAAAGAGGTAGAAAGGGCCACCGGAGGACATAGGAGCGCCGGATTGCAAAACGGACAACGGGGAAAATGCTCGGATGCATGAGACGAACATGTATGCAAATGAAGTGCACATGATGACATGATATGCAAAGCATGACACGCAAGCAATGACAAGGCAACAACAACGAATAACTGGAGGACACCTGGCACATCGGTCTCGGGGCGTTACACTATTGACGATAGCTTTCCTGATGAACAATTAAATGTCATAAATGCTTCTCGTACTGCTCCATGGTATGCTGATTATGCTAATTACATTGTTGCTAAATTTATACCACCTAGTTTCACATACCAACAAAAGAAAAAGTTCTTCTATGATTTAAGACATTACTTTTGGGATGACCCACATCTTTATAAAGAAGGAGTAGATGGTGTTATTAGACGTTGTGTACTTGAGCATGAACAGGAACAAATCCTACGCAAGTGTCACTCCGAGGCTTATGGAGGACATCATGCTGGAGATAGAACTGCACATAAGGTATTGCAATCCGGTTTTTATTGGCCTACTCTCTTCAAGGATGTCCGTAAGTTTGTCTTGTCTTGTGATGAATGTCAAAGAATTGGTAATATTAGTAGACGTCAAGAAATGCCTATGAATTATTCACTTGTTATTGAACCATTTTATGTTTGGGGCTTTGATTATATGGGACCTTTTCCTTCCTCTAACGGGTATACACATATTTTAGTTGATGTTGATTACGTTACTAAGTGGGTAGAAGCTATTCCAACTAGTAGTGCTGATCATAACACCTCTATTAAGATGCTTAAAGAAGTTATTTTCCCGAGGTTTGGAGTCCGTAGATATTTAATGACTAATGGTGGTTCACATTTTATTCATGGTTCCTTTCGTAAAATGCTTGCTAAGTATGATGTTAATCATAGAATTGCATCTCCTTATCACCCACAGTCCAGTGGTCAAGTAGAATTGAGTAACAGAGAGCTCAAATTAATTTTGCAAAAGACTGTTAATAGATCTAGAAAGAATTGTTCCAAGAGACTTGATGATGCATTATGGGCCTATAGAACTGCTTATAAAAATCCTATGGGTATGTCTCCGTATAAAATGATTTATGGTAAAGCATGTCACTTACCTCTTGAATTAGAACATAAGGCATATTGGGCTATTAAAGAGCTCAACTATGACTTCACTTGCTGGTGAGAAGAGGCTTTTTGACATTAGCTCACTTGATGAATGGAGAACCCAGGCTTATGAAAATGCCAAGCTGTTTAAAGAAAAAGTTAAAAGATGGCATGATAAAAGGATACAAAAGCGTGAGTTCAATGTAGGTGATTATGTATTGCTATACAACTCTCGTTTAAGATTTTTTGCAGGCAAACTTCTTTCTAAATGGGAAGGTCCTTACGTTATCGAGGAGGTCTATCGTTCCGGTGCCATAAAAATCAACAACTTCAAAGGCACACATCCGAGGGTGGTGAACGGTCAAAGAATCAAACATTATATCTCAGGTAACCCGATAAATGTTGAAACTAATGTTATTGAAACCTTAACCCCGGAGGAATACATAAGGGACACTTTCCGGAACGTTTCATACTCCGAAAAGGAATAGGTACGTGGTACGGTAAGTAAATCGACTCCAAAACAATTCTAATGGCAATATTTATTTGTTTTGGAATATTTAGAAAAATAGGAAAATAAGAAGCAGACCGGAAAGGACACGAGGCTTCCACGAGGGTGGAGGGCGCGCCCTACCCCCCTAGGCGCGCCCCCTGCCTCGTGGGCACCTCGTGCGCTCTCCGGACTCCATTTTCTTACACGATACTTCTTTTAGTCAGTAAAAATTCATTATACTCCCGAAGGTTTTGACCACCCTATCACACAAATATCTCTTGTCTTTGTTTCGAGCTGTTTTTCTGACAGATCTAGGTCATCATGTCATCTTCAAGTGCCCCCAAGGACAAGTTCTTCGAGAAGTTCATCAACCCCTACCTCACGGAGGTGCTGCAACACCCTCAAACCATTGAGATGCGTGAGGGGTTGTTGCACATCCGCGATGTTGAGGGACCAAGTAGGACCGGAAGCATGGAGGCAAGGCTCGAGGCATTGGAGCAACAAGTTTTCAAGTGTCAGGAGATGGTGGAGCATGGACTCGACTCCATTCACATTATGATCACAGAGTTCACCAACAACCACAAGCTGGACGACAAGGACATTGGGGAGGCCATCTTCAAGCTTCATGAGAAAATCGAGCACCTCCAAGCCCAGATCTATGACCTGCAAAATCAAAATTGTGAGTATGAATATAGATTCAAGAGGATGAGTTTGGCTGCAGATTTGAGGATTCAGGAGACTCGATCATCCTTCTATGATGGTGAGCCTATGCCTTGGAAGAGGGACGACAAACCTACATCATTAACAACTCCACCTTCTTCACTAACAAAGAAGAAAGTATCTGGTATGGTCACTCCCCTTGGCAACTACCAAGCTTGGGGGAGTGCCCCGGTATCGTATCACCATCACTTTTAACTTTACCGTTTTTCTTAGTTCGATCCTTTTGATAATATCTTGATCTAGTAGAATAAAGTTTTAGTATGATCTAGTTGTGAGTTTTGCTTTATGATCCTTCTATGTAATCGAGTCCGTGGGCTATATATAATAAAGATTAGTGTTGAGTCAAGGGCTTGATTATTTTGCTATGATCTTGAGGAAAAAATAAAAAGAGAAAGAATAAAAAGAAATAAAGAGATCATATGGATCTTTGCTACGTCTTGAGCTTGCGTTGGTTTTCCCCGAAGAGGAAGGGATGATGCAGCAGAGTAGCGTAAGTATTTCCCTCAGTTTTTGAGAACCAAGGTATCAATCCAGTAGGAGGCCACACGCAAGTCCCTCATACCTACACAACACAAAGAGCTCAACGCAACCAACGCGATTAGGGGTTGTCAATCCCTTCACGGTCACTTACGGAAGTGAGATCCGATAGATAATATTTTTTGGTATTTTTTATATAAAGATGCAAAGTGAAGAGCAAAAGGCAAAGTAAAAACAAAACAAGATTAAAGTGATGGAGATTGATATGATGAGAATAGACCCGGGGGCCATAGGTTTCACTAGTGGCTTCTCTCGAGAGCATAAGTTTTCTACGGTGGGTGAACAAATTAGTGTTGAGCAATTGACAGAATTGAGCATAGTTATGAGAATATCTAGGCATGATCATGTGTATAGGCATCACGTCCGTGACAAGTAGATCGAAACGATTCTGCATCTACTACTATTACTCCACTCATCGACCACTATCCAGCATGCATCTAGAGTATTAAGTTAAAAACAGAGTAACGCTTTAAGCAAGATGACATGATGTAGAGAGATAAGTTCATGCAATATGAAATAAACCCCATCTTGTTATCCTCGATGAAAATGATACAATACGTGTCTTGCTGCCCCTTCTGTCACTGGGAAAGAACACCGCAAGATCGAACCCAAAGCTAAGCACTTCTCCCATGGCAAGAACTACCAATCTAGTTGGCCAAACCAAACGGATAATTCGAAGAGACTTGCAAAGATAACCAATCACACATAAAAGAATTCAGAGAAGATTCAAATATTGTTCATAGATAGACTTGATCATAAACCCACAATTCATCGGTCTCAACAATCACACCGCAAGAAGAAGATTACATCGAATAGATCTCCACAAGAGAGGGGGAGAACATTGTATTGAGATCCAAAAAGAGAGAAGAAGCCATCTAGCTACTAACTATGGACCCGAAGGTCTGAGGTAAACTACTCACACTTCATCGGAGAGGCTATGATGATCTAGAAGCCCTCCGTGATGACGGCCCTCTCCGCGGAGCTCCGGAACAGGCCCCAAGATGGGATCTCATGGATACAGAAAGTTGCGGCGATGGAATTAGGTTTTTGGCTCCTCTCTGATCGTTTGGGGGTACGTGGGTATATATAGGAGGAAGGAGTACGTCGGTGGAGCAACGAGGGGCCCACGAGGCAGGGGGCGCGCCCTGTAGGGGGGGCACCCTCGTGACCGCCTCTTTGACTCCTTGGAGTAGGGTCCAAGTCTCTTGGATCACGTTCGGTGAGAAAATCACGTTCTCGAAGGTTTTATTCCGTTTGGACTCCGTTTGATATTCTGTTTCTCCGAAATACTGAAATGGGCAAAAAACAGCTATTCTGGGCTGGGCCTCCGGTTAATAGGTTAGTCCCAAAAATAATATAAAAGTGGAAAATAAAGCCCAATATAGTCCAAAACAATAGATAATATAGCATGGAGCAATCAAAAATTATAGATACATTGGAGACGTATCAGGCATCCCCAAGCTTAATAACATGGCCAAAATAACATGGCCAAAGAAAGTTATCCCTACAAAATCATATAGTCTGGCTATGCTCTATCTTCACCACACAAAGTATTTAAATCATGCACAACCCCGATGACAAGCCAAGCAATTGTTTCATACTCTAACTTTTTAAAAACTTTTTCAATCTTCACGCAATACATAAGCGTGAGCCATGGACATGGCACTATGTGGAATAGAAGGGTGGCTGTGGAGAAGATAGTCTCACATCAACTAGGCGTATTAACGGGCTATGGAGAGGCCCATCAATAGATATCAATGTGAGTGAGTAGGGATTGCCATGCAACGGATGCACTAGAGCTATAAGTATATGAAAGCTCATCAAAAGAAACTAAGTGGGTGTGCATCCAACTCGCTTGCTCATGAAGACCTAGGGCAATTTGAGGAAGCCCATCATTGGAATATACAAGCCAAGTTCTATAATGAAAAATTCCCACTAGTGTATGAAAGTGACATAACGAGAGACTCTCTATCATGAAGATCATGGTGCTAGTTTGAAGCACAAGTGTGGTAAAAGGATAGTAACATTGTCCCTTCTCTCTTTTTCTCTCATTTTTTTATTTGGGCCTTTTCTCTTCTTTTTTATGGCCTCTTTTTTTTCATCCGGAGTCTCATCCCGACTTATGGGGGAATCATAGTCTCCATCATCCTTTCCTCACTTGGGACAATGCTCTAGAAAATGATGATCATCACGCTTTTATTTTTCTTACAACTCAACAATTACAACTTGATACTTAGAACAAATATGACTCTATATGAATGCCTCCGGCGGTGTACCGGGATATGCAATGAATCAAGAGTGACATGTATGAAAGAATTATGAATGGTGGCTTTGCCACAAATACGATGTTAACTACATGATCATGCTAGCTATATGACAATGATGGAGCGTGTCATAATAAACGGAACGGTGGAAAGTTGCATGGCAATATATCTCAGAATGGCTATGGAAATGCCATGATAGGTAGGTATGGTGGCTGTTTTGAGGAAGGTATATGGTGGGTGTATGATACCGGCAAAAGGTGCGCGGTATTAGAGAGGCTAGCAATGGTGGAAGGATGGGAAAAAAGTGCATATAATCCATGGACTCAACATTAGTCATAAAGAACTCATATACTTATTGCAAAAATCTAGAAGTTATCAAAGCAAAGTATTACGTGCATGCTCCTAGGGGGGTAGATTGGTAGGAAAAGACCATCGCTCGTCCCCGACCGCCACTCATAAGGAAGACAATCAATAAATAAATTATGCTTCGACTTCATCACATAACGGTTCACCATATGTGCATGCTACGGGAATCACAAACTTTAACACAAGTATTCTTTAAATTCACAACTACTAAACTAGCATAACTCTAATATTATCACCTCCATATCTCAAAACAATTACCATGCTTCAATCTTCTCTTAGTATTCAACGCACTCAAAAGAAAATTTCACATATCTTGAACACCAAGCATATTTATATTAAGCAAATTACCATGCTATTAAGACTCTCAAAATAATTTAAGTGAAGCATGAGAGATCAATAGTTTCTTTAAAACAAACCACCACCGTTCTCTAAAATATCTAAGTGAATCACATAGAGCAAAATTATAACGCTCAAAAGATATAAGTGAAGCACGTAGAGCAAAACTACATAGCTCAAAAGATATAAGTGAAGCACATAGAGTATTCTATCAAACTTTAATTCAAGTATGGCTCTCTCAAAAGGTGTGTACAGAAAGGATGATTGTAGCATACTAACAAACAAAGACACAAATAATACAAGATGCTCCAAGCAAAACACATATCATGTTGGTGAATAAAAATATAGCTCCAAGTAAATTACCGATGGAAGTGGACGAAAGAGGGGATGCCTTCCGGGGCATCCCCAAGCTTTGAATTTTGGGTGTCCTTGGGTTATCTTGGGGGTGCCATGGGCATCCCCAATCTTAGGCTCTTGCCACTCCTTGTTCCATAATCCATCAAAAGAACTCACCCAAAACTTGGAAACTTCACAACACAAAACTCAATAGAAATCTCGTGAGCTCCGTTAGAGAAAGAAAACAAAAGACCACTTCAAGGTACTGTAATGAACTCATTCTTTATTTATTTTGGTGTTAAACCTACTGTACTCCAACTTCTCTATGGATTATAAATTATTTTACCAACCATAGATTCATCAAAATAAGCAAACAACACACAGAAAACAGAATCTGTCAAAAACAGAACAGTCTGTAGTAATCTGTAACTAACGCAAACTTCTGGAACTCCAAAAAATCTACCAAAATAAGAAGACCTAGATAATTTGTTTATTGATCATCAGCAATTGGAATCAGTATTTTACCACGTTCTTATTATTTTTAGTAATTCGGGCACTGAATGCAAAGTTTCTGGAAATTACAGCAAGATCAAATAACTATCATCCAAGAAGATCCAATAGGCCTAGCTTGGCACAAACACTAATTAAAACACAAAACCACATCCAAACAGAGGGTATATGGGTTATTTATTCCCTAACAGAAGAAAAACACAAAAAACAAAAAATAAAATTGGGTTGCCTCCCAACAAGCGCTATCGTTTAACGCCCCTAGCTAGGCATAAAAGCGAGGATAGATCTAGGTATTGCCATCTTTGGAAGGCAATCCATAAGTGGCTCTCATGATGGTTTCATATGGCAATTTTATTTTCTTTCTTGGAAAGTGTTCCATGCCCTTTTTTAATGGAAATTGGAATCTAATATTCCCTTCCTTCATATCAATAATCGCACCAACCGTTCTAAGGAAAGGTCTACCAAGAATAATAGGGCAAGAAGGATTGCAATCTATATCAAGAACAATGAAATCTATGGGAACATAATTCCTATTTGCAACAATAAGAACATCATTAATTCTTCCCATAGGTTTCTTAATAGTAGAATCCGCAAGATGCAAGTTTAGAGAGCAATCATCAAGATCGCGGAAATCTAGCAAATCACACAAAGTTTTGGGGATAGTGGAGACACTAGAACCCAAATCACACAAAGCATAAAACTCATGATCTTTAATTTTAGTTTTGATAGTTGGTTCCCACTCATCATAGAGTTTTCTAGGGATAGAGACTTTCAACTCAAGTTTTTCTTCATAAGATTGCATCAAGGCATCAACAATATGTTCGGTGAAGGCTTTCTTTTGACTATAAGCATGCGGAGAATTTAGCACAGATTGCAACAAAGAAATACAATCAATCAAAGAGCAACTTTCATAATTAAATTTCTTGAAATACAATATAGTGGGTTTAGCAACATCTAAATTTTTATTTCTTTCAATCCCACTTTCGTCAATTTCATCATAAAGATCTAAATACTCTGAATTTTTGGAACGCCTTCTAGGTAAAGGAAGATCATATTCAGTTTCATCAAGATTAATATTGCAAAACAAAGATTTGATAGGGTACACATCAATAACTTTTAGATCTTCATCTTGATTTTCATAAGAATTAGAAGAACACGCTTTAATAAAGGCATCTTTGGAAGCACGCATCCTAGCGGTTCTTTCTTTACACTCATCAATTGAAATTCTCATGGCTTTTAGAGACTCATTAATATCATGCTTAGGTGTAATAGATCTAATTTTCAAAGCATCAACATCAAGAGCAATTCTATCAACGTTCCTAGCCAAATCATCAATCTTAAGCAATTTTTCTTCAATCATAGCATTAAAATTCTTTTGCGAAGAAAATAAATTCTTTAATATTAGATTCAAAATCAGAGGGCATCTTATTATAATTTCCATAAGAGTTGTTGTAGGAATTCCCATAATTATTAGAAGGATTACTAGGATAAGGCCTAGGATTAAAATTCCCTCTATAAGCGTTGTTACCAAAATTATTCCTACCAACTAAATTCACATCCATAGATTCATTGTTATTCTCAATCAAGGTAGACAAAGGCATATCATTAGGGTCAGAAGAAACACTCTTAGTAGCAAATAATTTCATAAGTTCATCCATCTTTCCACTCAAAACATTGATTTCTTCTATCGCATGCACTTTTTTATTAGAAGATCTTTCAGTATGCCATTGAGAATAATTAACCATAATATTATCTAGGAGTTTAGTAGCATATCCTAAAGTGATTTCCATAAAAGTGCCTCCCGCGGCTGAATCTAAAAGATTTCTAGAAGCAAAATTCAATCCGGCATAAAAATTGTGTATAATCATCCACAAATTTAAACCATGAGTAGGACAATTACGTATCATTAATTTCATTCTCTCCCAAGCTTGTGCAACATGTTCATGATCAAGTTGCTTAAAATTCATAATATCATTTCTAAGAGAGATGATCTTAGCGGGAGGAAAATAGATAAAAGCATCTTTGCACTTGTTCCAAGAATCAATACTATTTTTAGGCAAAGACGAAAACCAAGCTTTAGCACGATCTCTAAGCAAAAAGGAAATAGTTTCAATTTAACGACATCATTATCCACATCTTTTTTCTTTTGCATATCACATAAATCAATGAAGCTATTCAGATGAGTAGCGGCATCTTCACTAGGAAGGCCGGCGAATTGATCTTTCATAACAAGATTTAACAAAGCAGTATTGATTTCACAAGATTCAGTATTGGCAAGAGGAGCAATCGGAGTGCTAAGGAAATTATTATTGTTGGTATTGGTGAAGTCACACAATTTGGTAGTATCTTGAGCCATCGCGACAAACAAGAAATCTAACACACGAGCAAACAAAAGCAAATGGGCAAAAAGAGGCAAATAGAGAGGGAGGATAGGGAGAGAGAGGGTGAATAAAACGGCAAGGGTGAATTGGGGGAGAGGAAAACGATAGGCAAATGGCAAATAATGTAATGCGGGAGATAGGGATTATGATGGGTACTTGGTATGTTGACTTTTTGCGTAGACTCCCCGGCAACGGCGCCAGAAATCCTTCTTGTTACGTCTTGAGCTTGCGTTGGTTTTCCCCAAAGAGGAAGGGATGATGTAGCAGAGTAGCGTAAGTATTTCCCACAGTTTTTGAGAACCAAGGTATCAATCCAGTAGGAGGCCACGCGCAAGTCCCTCGTACCTACACAACACAAAGAGCTCAACACAACCAACATGATTAGGGGTTGTCAATCCCTTCACGGTCACTTACGGAAGTGAGATCCGATAGATAATATTTTTTGGTATTTTTGATATAAAGATGCAAAGTGAAAAGTAAAAGGCAAAGTAAAAACAAAACAAGATTAAAGTGATGGATATTGATATGATAAGAATAGACCCGGGGGGCATAGGTTTCGCTAGTGGCTTCTCTCGAGAGCATAAGTTTTCTACGGTGGGTGAACAAATTACTGTTGAGCAATTGACAGAAATGAGCATAGTTATGAGAATATCTAGGCATGATCATGTATATAGGCATCATGTCCGTGACAAGTAGATCGAAACGATTCTGCATCTACTACTATTACTCCACTCATCGACCGCTATCCAGCATGCATCTAGAGTATTAAGTTAAAAACAGAGTAACGCTTTAAGCAAGATGACATGATGTAAAGAGATAAATTCATGCAATATGAAATAAACCCCATCTCGTTTTCCTAGATGGCAACGATACAATACGTGTCTTGCTGCCCCTTCTGTCACTGGGAAAGCACACCGCAAGATCGAACCCAAAGCTAAGCACTTCTCCCATGGCAAGAACTACCGATCTAGTTGGCCAAACCAAACGGATCATTCGAAGAGACTTGCAAAGATAACCAATCATACATAAAAGAATTCAGAGAAGATTCAAATATTGTTCATAGATAGACTTGATCATAAACCCACAATTCATCAGTCTCAACAAACACACCGCAAAAGAAGAAGATTACATCGAATAGATCTCCACAAGAGAGGGGGAGAACATTGTATTGAGATCCAAAAAGAGAGAAGAAGCCATATAGCTACTAACTATGGACCCGAAGGTCTGAGGTAAACTACTCACACTTCATCGGAGAGGCTATGATGATGTAGAAGCCCTCCATGATGACGGCCCTCTCCGGCGGAGCTCCGGAACAGGCCCCAAGATGGGATCTCGTGGATACAGAAAGTTGCGCAGTGGAATTAGGTTTTTGGCTCCTCTCTGATCATTTGGGGGTACGTGGGTATATATAGGAGGAAGGAGTACGTCGGTGGAGCACCGAGGGGCCCACGAGGCAGGGGGCGCGCCCTATAGGGGGGGCGCCCCCCACCCTCGTGACTGCCTCTTTGACTCCTTGGAGTAGGGTCCAAGTCTCCTGGATCACGTTCGGTGAGAAAATCATGTTCCCGAAGGTTTTATTCCGTTTGGACTCCGTTTGATATTCTGTTTCTCCGAAATACTGAAATAGGCAAAAAACAACAATTCTGGGCTGGGCCTCCGGTTAATAGGTTAGGCCCAAAAATAATATAAAAGTGGAAAATAAAGCCCAATATAGTCCAAAACAGTAGATAATATAGCATGGAGCAATCAAAAATTATAGATACGTTGGAGACGTATCAATCTTATGGAGAGTAATGAGCTTACATGTAAAGAGTATGATGAATAAAAGTTGTTGAGAGTTGACAAACATAGTTTTGGTCATCATTGCAATTAATAGGAAATAATAAATAAAGATAGGTTCACATATAAATATACTATCTTGGACATCTTTTATGATTGTGAGCACTCATTAAAGTATGACATGCTAAAGAGTTGACGTTGGACAAGGAAGACAACGTAATGGGTTATGTTTTCTTACATCTGAGATAAATTATATTGTCATGGATCATCCAACATGTTGAGCTTACCTTCCCTCTCATGCTAGCCAAGTTCTCTACACTAAGTAGAAATACTACTCGTGCTTCCAAATATCCCTAAACCCAGTTTTGCCATGAGTGTCCACCATATCTACCTATGGATTGAGTAAGATCCTTCAAGCAAGTTGTCATCGGTGCAAGCAATAAAAATTGCTCTCTAAATATGTATGACTTATTAGTGCGGAGAAAATAAGCTTTATACGATCTTGTGATGTGGAAGAAATAAAGGCGACAGACTGCATAATAAAGGTCCATGTCACAAGTGGCAATATAAAGTGACGTTCTTTTGCATTAAGATTTTGTGCATCCAACCAAAAAAGCGCATGACAACCTCTGCTTCCCTCTGCGAAGGGCCTATCTTTTACTTTTATCTTCTACCTTATATAAGAGTCATGATGATCTTCACCTTTCCTTTTACATTTTATCCTTTGGCAAGCACAATGTGTTGGAAAGATCCAGATATATATATATATATATATATATATATATTGTGTGTATATATATATAGCTAATTGGATGTGATATATCCTTCAGGTAAAACGTTGGGAGGCAAAAACTATAAGCCCCTATCTTTCTCTCTGTCCGATTAAAACTTCATACCCATAAATATTGTGTGAGTGTTAGCAATTGTGAAAGACTAAATGATAGTTGAGTATGTGGATTTGCGGAAAGGCTCTTATATTGACTCTTTCCTATGTTATGGTAAATTGCAATTGCCTCAGTGACTGAGATTAGAGTTTGTTGGTTCTCAATAAGGTTTATGATTCATACTTGAAATTGTGATTGAATTGTTACTTTAGCATAAGAGATCATATGACAATATATATATATATATGTTGCTGCTCTAAGAATGATCATGATGCCCTTATGTCCGTATTTTATTTTTATCGACACCTCTATCTCCAAACATGTGGACATATTTTTCGATTTCGGCTTTCGCTTGAGGACAAGCGAGGTCTAAGCTTGGATGAGTTGATACGTCCATTTTGCATCATGCTTTTATATCGATATTTATTGCATTTTGGGATGTTATTACACATTATGTCACAATACTTATGCCTATTCTGTCTTATTTTACAAGGTTTACATGAAGAGGGGGAATGCCGGCAGCTGGAATTCTGGGCTGGAAAAGAAGCAAATATTAGAGCCTATTATGCACATCTCCAAAAGTCCTGAAACTCCACTGGAGCACTTTTCAGAATATATAAAAAAATATTGAGTGCAAGAAGTACCAGAGGGGGGCCACACCCTGGCCACGAGGGTGGGGGCGCGCCGCCTGCCTCGTGGGCCCCCTGATGGCCCTCCGATGCCCATCTTCTGCTATATGAGGTCTTTCGTCCGAGAAAAAAATCATAAGCAAGCTTACGGGACGAAAATCCGCCGCCACAAGGCGGAACCTTGGCGGAACCAATCTAGGGCTCTGGCGAAGCTGTTCTGCCGGGGAAACTTCCCTCCTGGAGGGGGAAATCATCACCATCGTCATCACCAACGATCCTCTCATCGGGAGGGGGTCAATCTCCATCAACATCTTCACCAGCACCATCTCATCTCAAACCCTAGTTCATCTCTTGTATCCAATCTTTGTATCCAAACCTCAGATTGGTACCTGTCGGTTGCTAGTAGTGTTGATTACTCCTTGGAGTTGATGCTAGTTGGTTTACTTGGTAGAAGATCATATGTTCAGATCCATTATGCATATTAATACCCCTCTGATTATGAGCATGAATATGATTTGTGAGTAGTTACCTTTGTTCCTGAGGACATGGGAGAAGTCTTGCTATTAGTAGTCATGTGAATTTGGTATTCATTCGATATTTTGATGAGATGTATGTTGTCATCCCTCTAGTGGTGTCATATGAACGTCGACTACATGACACTTCACCATTGTTTGGGCCTAGAGGGAGGCATTGGGAAGTAATAAGTAGATGATGGGTTGCTAGAGTGACAGAAGCTTAAACCGTAGTTTATGCGTTGCTTCGTAAGGGGATGATTTGGATCCATATGTTTTATGCTATGGTTAGGTTTACCTTAATACTTCTGTTGTAGTTGCGTATGCTTGCAATAGGAGTTAATCATAAGTGGGATGCTTATCCAAGTAAGGACAATACCCAAGCACCGGTCCACCCACGTATCAAATTATCAAATTACCGAACACGAATCATATGATCATGATGAAAACTAGCTTGAAGATAATTCCCATGTGTCCTCGGGAGCGCTTGACTTTATATAAGAGTTTGTCTAGGCTTGTCCTTTGCTACAAAAAGGATCGGGCCATCTTTATGCACCTTATTTACTTTTATTACTTGCTACTCGTTACAAATTACCTTATCACAAAACTATCTGTTACCGATAATTTCAGTGCTTGCAGAGAATACCTTATTGAAAACTGCTTATCATTTCCTTCTGCTCCTCATTGGGTTCGACACTCTTACTTATCGAAAGGACTACGATAGATCCCCTATACTTGTGGGTCATCAAACTTCAAGAAGAACAATAAGCAAGTTGTTGCTCAAGTGAAGAAGCCCAAGTCTAGACCTAAGCCTGAGACTGAGTGCTTCTACTGCAAAGGGACTAGTCACTGGAAGCGGAACTGCCCCAAGTATTTGGAGGATAAGAAGGATGGCAAAGTGAAAGGTATATTTGATATACATGTTATTAATGTGTACCTTACTAATGCTAGGAGTAGCGCATGGGTATTTGATACTGGTTCTGTTGCTAATATTTTCAACTCGAAACAGGGGCTACGGATTAAGCGAAGATTGGCTAAGGACGAGGTGACGATGTGCGTGGAAAATGGTTCCAAAGTCGATGTGATCGCCGTCGGCACGCTATCTCTACATCTACCTCCGGGATTAGTTTTATACCTGAATAATTGTTATTTGGTGCCAGCGTTAAGCATGAACATTATATCTGGATCTTGTTTGATGCGAGACAATTTTCATTTAAATCAGAGAATAATGGTTGTTCTATTTATATGAGTCATATCTTTTATGGTCATGCACCCTTGATGAGTCGTCTATTTTTACTAAATCTTGACAGTAGTGATACACATGTTCATAGTATTGAAGCCAAAAGATATAAATTTAATAATGATAGTGCAACTTATTTGTGACACTACCGTTTAGGTCATATTGATATAAAGCGCATGAAGAAAATCCATGTTGATGGACTTTTGGAATCACTTGATTATAAATCACATGATGCTTGCGAACCATGCCTCATGGGCAAGATGACTAAGACTCCGTTCTCCGAAACAATGTAATGAGCAACAGACTTATTGGAAATAATACATACTGATGTATGCGGTCCGATGAGTGTTGATTCTCATGGCGGGTATCGTTATTTTCTGACCATCACACATGATTTGAGAAGATATGGGTATATGAGTATATCTACTTGATGAAACATAAGTCTGAAACATTTGAAAAGTTCAAAGAATTTCAAAGTGAAGTGGAAAATCATTGTGACAAGAAAATTAAGTTTCTACGATCTGACGTGGAGGTGAATATTTGAGTTATGAGTTTGGTCTTCATTTGAAACAATGCAGAATAGTTTCGCAACTCACGCCACCTGGAACACCACAGCGGTGTGTCCGAACATCGTAACCGCACTTTATTAGATATGGTGCGATCTATGATGTCTCTTACCGATTTACCGCTATCGTTTTGGGGTTATGCTTTAGAGATGACTGCATTCATGTTAAATAGGGCACCATCGAAATCCGTTGAGATGACACCTTATGAACTATTTAAGTAGAACTATTGGTGTCACCCATTCATAAGATGACACCTTATGAATTACTTTCCAATAAGGGAGCAGGTTCTACTTTCGATGGTGCCCTATTTAACATGAATAAGGTGACACCAATAGGGCACCATCGAAATCCCTTATTGGAAAGTAATTCATCACAGAAATTAGTTCCAGTGATTCCTACACCAATTAGTGAGGAAGCTAATGATGATGATCATGAAACTTCTGATCAAGTTACTACCAAACCTCGTAGGTAAACTATAGTAAGATCCACACCAGAGTGGTACGGTAATCCTATTTTGGAGGTCATGTTACTTGATCATGACGAACCTACGGACTATGAGGAAGCGATGATGAGCCCAGATTCCGCAAAATGGCTTGAAGCCATGAAATCTGAGATGGGATCCATGTATGAGAACAACGCGTGGACTTTGGTTGACTTGCCCGATGATCGGCAAGCCATAGAGAATAAATGGATCTTCAAGAAGAAGACTGATGCTGCCGGTAATGTTATTGCCTACAAAGCTCGACTTGTTGCGAAAGGTTTTCGACAAGTTCAAGGAGTTGACTACGATGAGACCTTCTCACCTGTAGCAATGCTTAAGTCCGTCCAAATCATGTTAGCAATTGCCGCATTTTATGATTATGAAATTTGGCAAATGGATGTCAAAACTGCATTCCTTAATGGATATCTTAAAGAAGAGTTGTATATGATGCAACCAGAAGGTTTTGTCGATCCAAAAGGTGCTAACAAAGTGTGCAAGCTCTAGCGATCCATTTATGGATTGGTGCAAGCCTCTCGGAGTTTAAATATACACTTTGATAGTGTGATCAAAGCATATGGTTTTATACAGACTTTTGGAGAAGCCTGTATTTACAAGAAAGTGAGTGGGAGCTCTATAGCATTTCTGATATTATATGTGGATGACATATTGTTGATTGGAAATGATACTGAATTTCTGAATAGCATAAAGGGATACTTGAATAAGAATTTTTCAATGAAAGACCTCGGTGAAGCTGCTTATATATTGGGCATCAAGATCTATAGAGATAGATCAAGACGCTTAATTGGACTTTCACAAAGCACATACCTTGATAAAGTTTTGAAGAAGTTCAAAATGGATCAAGCAAAGAAAGGGTTATTGCCTGTGTTACAAGGTGTGAAGTTGAGTTAGACTCAATGCCCGACCACTGCAGAAGATAGAGAGAAAATGAAAGTCATTCTCTATGCTTCAGCCATAGGTTCTATCATGTATGCAATGTTGTGTACTAGACTTGATGTGTGCCTTGCTATTAGTTTAGCAGGGAGGTACCAAAGTAATCCAGAAGTGGATCACTGGACAGCGGTCAAGAATATACTGAAATACCTGAAAAGGACTAAAGATATGTTTCTCGTTTATGGAGGTGACAAAGAGCTCGTCGTAAATGGTTACGTTGATGCAAGCTTTGACACTGACCAGGATGACTCTAAGTCACAAACCGGATATGTGTTTTTTATTAAATGGTGGAGCTGTCAGTTGGTGCAGTTCCAAGCAGAGCGTCGTGGCAGGATCTACGTGTGAAGTGGAGTACATAGCTGCTTCAGAAGCAGCAAATGAAGGAGTCTGGATGAAGGAGTTCATATCCGATCTAGGTGTCATACCTAGTGCATCGGGTCCAATGAAAATCTTTTGTTACAATACTACTGCAATTGCGTTGGCAAAGGAATCCAGATTTCACAAGAGAACCAAGCACATCAAGAGACGCTTCAATTCCATCCGCGATCAAGTAAAGGAGGGAGACATAGAAATTTGCAACATACATACGGATCAGAATGTTGCAGACCCATTGACTAAGCCTCTCTCACGAGCAAAACATGATCAGCACCAAGACTCCATGGGTGTTAGAATCATTACTGTGTAATCTAGATTATTGACTTTAGTGCAAGTGGGAGATTAAAGGAAATATGCCCTAGAGGAAATAATAAAGTTGTTATTTATATTTCCTTATATCATGATAAATGTTTATTATTCATGCTAGAATTGTATTAACCGGAAACTTTGTACATGTTTGAATACATAAACAAACAGAGTGTCACTAGTATGTCTCTACTTGACTAGCTCGTTAATCAAAGATGGTTAAGTTTCCTAACCATAGATATGAGTTGTCATTTGATGAACGGGATCACATCATTAGAGAATGATGTGATTGACTTGACCCATCCGTTAGCTTAGCACTATGATCGTTTAGTTTATTGTTATTGCTTTCTTCATAACTTATACATGTTCCTATGACTATGAGATTATGCAACTCCCGAATACCGGAGGAACACTTAGTGTGCTATCAAACGTCACAACGTAACTGGGTGATTATAAAGATGCTCTACATGTGTCTCCGATTGTGTTTGTTGAGTTGGCATAGATTGAGATTAGGATTTGTCACTTCGTGTATTGGAGAGGTATCTCTGGGCCCTCTCGGTAATGCACATCACTATAAGACTTGCAAGCAATGTGACTAATGAGTTAGTTGCGGGATGATGCATTACGGAACGAGTAAAGAGACTTGCCGACAACGAGATTGAACTAGGTATTGAGATACCAACAATGAGTTCGGGCATTTATCGGAGTATCGGGGGTTACCGGAACCCCCAAGGAAGTCAATGGGCCTTATTGGGCCTTAGTGGGAGAGAGGAGGAGGCAGCCAGGTGGAGGGTGCGTCCCCCCAAGCCCAATCCGAATTGGGTGGGGGGCCGTCCCCCTTCCTTCCCTCTCTCTCCCTCTTCCTTCTTCTCCTACTCCAACTAGGAAAGGGGGGAAACCTACTCCTACTGGGAGTAGGACTCCCCCTTTGGGCGCGCCATAGAGAGGGCCGGCCCTCCCCTCCTCCCCTTCTTTATATACGGAAGAGGGGGCACCGTATAGACACACAAATTGATTGTTTAGTCAGATCCGGTGCCCCCCTCCACAGAATTCCACCTCGGTCATATCGTTGTAGTGCTTAGGTGAAACCGTGCGTCGGTAACTTCATCATCACCGTCATCAGGCCGTCGTGCTGACGAAATTCCCCCTTGGCCTCAAGTGGATCAAGAGTACGCGGGACGTCACCGAGCTGAACGTGTGCGGATCACGGAGGTGCCGTGCGTTCGGTACTTGATCGGTTGGATCGCGAAGACGTTCGACTACATCAACTGCGTTTCATAACGCTTCCGCTTTCTGTCTACGAGGATATATAGACATACTCTCCCCCTCTTATTGCTATGCATCTCTTAGATAAATCTTGTGTAATCATAGATTTTTTTTTGAATAATGCGTTCCCCAACACAAAGCATCAACCATCCCCGAGTATGCTTTTATAGGCAGCTCCCCAAGCTCACTCGCATCGAACCAACGAGATGGTACTAAAAGTTTAGCGTGTCGCGCATATAATGAATATGGGCTCTACATGGGCTGTAACAGCCTAACAGACCAATGTCCTAATATTTGTTCTAGTCAAATTCAGCAATTCCGAAGGTAGTAGCCGGGAGCAACTAGTTAACGAGCACTCCTTCGGGAGCCTCACAACGATCAGCGCCACTTGGCGCGCTCTCAGCCATTCGCCACGTGTCATACTCTGGATGCTTCCTTCGGATTTTATTTTTTTATTTTTCCGCACGCGTTTTCGGCTTTTTAAATGTTTTTTTCCGGGTTTTTTTCAACGTTTTGGTTTTCTCCCGGTCTTCCTTAACTTTTCGATCAAAGAAAAAATGTTGAAAAAAAAAATTTGCATGAAAAAAATGCATTTTCTTTTTTTTTTTCTTTCACGAAAGTCACGATTTTTTTCGTAAGAGGCACGGTTGTGCTTTAGCGAAAGTCATGACCATGTCTTTCGGAAACGAAAAAAACGTGTTTTCTGTTTTTTTTTTCTTTTGCGAGAGTCACGGTTTTGCTTCCGTGAGAGGCACGGTTGTGCTTTCGCGAAAGTCACGACCGTGCCTCTCGGAAAGGGAAACATGAAACGCGATTTTTCTTCTTTTTTTCTTTCGTGAGAGTCACGGTTTTGCTTCCGCGAGAGGCACGGTTGTGCTTTCGTGAGAGTCACGGCCGTGCCTCTCAAAAAGGGAAAAAATACGTCTTTTCTATTTATTTTTTCTTTCGCGAGAGCCACGGTTTTGCTTTCGCAAGAGGCACAGTTGTGCTTTCGCGAGAGTCACGGCCGTGCCTCTCGAAAACAAAAAAAAAACGCGTTTTCTGTTTTTTTTCCTTCCATGAGAGTCACGGTTTTGCTTCCACAAGAGGCACAGATGTGATTTCGCGAGAGGCACGGGTGTGCCTCTTTCGGAAAGGGAAAAAACCTTGCTCCCGGTTCGGTTTTTTCGCTCGGTTTTTTCATCTCGTTTTTTTATGAAAAAAAGTTCGTCAAAACCTATCAATATGAGATCTAGTTTTGAAGATCTCGACGCGATGAATCCAATGATGAAAAGGGTTCGAGATTTGGATGCACGGTTTAAAAGATAAAACGTTTTAAATAAACGGATCTACGAAAAAGGGAAAAATCCCAGGTTGAGACAAGTGGCGTGCTGCATATGCGCCATTTGTCGCAACCTGAAAAAGTAGAGTGTTCCTTGCGACGAGTACTCTTTAATTAGTGATTTCGGTAGTAGCCTGCCATGACCACTTGATATCGCAGCTCCTATACGCCACTAATTGCGGCAAACAGTCGATGAATCGCATTGGGCATAGCTAACCTGGGCCGGCCCATTTAAGGTAGCGAGCCGTGAAAAAAAAGTACGCCGCTGATGGGAGTCGATGCCAGAAACGGGAGCAACTAGTTAACGAGCGCTCCTTCGGAAGCCTTGCAACGATCAGCGTCATTTGACACGCTCTTAGTCATTCGCCACGTGTCGCGCTCTGGACGCTTTCTTTGGATTTTATTTTTTTATTTTTCTGCACGCGTTTTTGGCTTTTTAAACATTTTTTTAGGATTTTTTCGACGTTTTGGTTTTCTCCCGGTCTTTCTTAGCTTTTCAACAAAAAAAATTCGAAAAAAAACTTTTTTGCGCAAAAAAACGCGTTTTTTTCCTTTCGTGAAAGTCATGGTTTTTCTTTGCGAGAGGCACGGTTCTGCTTTCTCGAGAGTCAAGGCCGTGCCTTTCGGAAACGAAAAAAAATGCGTTTTCTGTTTTTTTTTTCTTTCGTGAGAGTCACGGTTTTGCTTCCGCGAGAGGCACGGTTGTGCTTTTCCGAGAGTCACGGCCGTGCCTCTCGGAAAAGGAAAAACAAAACGCCTTTTCTGTTTTTTTTCTTTCGTCAGAGTCACGGTTTTACTTCTGCGAGAGGCACGGCTGTGCTTACGCGAAAGTCACGGCCGTGCCTCTCGGAAAGGGAAAAAAATACGCGTTTCTGTTTTTTTTTCTTTCGCGAGAGTCACGGTTTTTTTCGTAAGAGGCACGGTTGTGCTTTCGCAAGAGTCACGGCCGTGCCTCTCGGAAACGAAAAAAAAACGTGTTTTCTGTTTTTTTCCTTCCACGAGAGTAACGGTTTTGCTTCCACGAGAGGCACGGTTGTGATTTCGCGAGAGGCACGGGCGTGCCTCTTTCGTAAAGGGAAAAAAACCGTGCTTTCGGTTCGGTTTTTTCATCCAATTTTTTTTGTGAAGAAAAAAGTTCGTCAAAACTTATCAACATGGGATCTAGTTTTGAAGATCTCGACGCGAGGAATCCAATAATGAAAACGGTTCGAGATTTGGACGCACGGTTTAAAGAGATAAAATGTTTTTAATAAATGAATCTACGAAAAAAAAAGAAAACTCCCATGTTGCGATAAGTGACGTGCTGCATGTGCGTCACTTGTCACGACCTGAAAAAATAGAATGTTCTTTGTAATGAATACTCCTTAATTAATGATTTCGGATAGAAACAGCGCCAAACACGACTACACAGCTAATCAGTACGACCAGCAAACTCTAGTGGCTAAGAAACGAATGCAACTTTTTTTCCAAAAATGTACATCTATAAAAAAGGAAGCTCAAAACAGGAAAAAAACAAAAAAGACAAGGGGCACGTTGCCCCGCACATGGGCCGGCCCATGAGGGCGCGCGGGGGATCGTGGAGGGTGCGCGCTCCCGTGGTTGCCGGCGCGTACGGCGCCATATAGGAGGTCCCATTTGATATGGCTGCAACGTGGTTGGATTGATGGGCCTATGATGCTGAGAAGTGACGAGGAGGCATGTCACCATGTTTTTAACAAGGAAAACGTTTAAATTAAGCTGACTTATTTCCACGCCGGGTAAGCCGCCTGGAAAGCACGACACGTGTCCAGCCCCACGCGTCGCTGGCAACCGCCCAACCTTATCCTCTCCTATCGTCATCCACACACCTCTCCCGCATCTCTCTCCCTCGTCTCTCCCCTTCTCGCCTCTCCCTGATGCAGACACCGCCAGGAGGAAGCAGAGCCGGCCGTCACCACCGCCGGAGAATTGCTTCCCCCCTCTCCCTCCTTCCTGCGCGTTTGAGGGATGCTCCAATCCCCGCCGCCCAAAGCCATGGAGAGGAGAGAGAGAGTTGATGGAGCTGCAACGGAGGCAGGTGGTGCTACGACTGAGCACCGCCGCGCCGGAGACCACGAATCGAGTGTAGCTTCTACACCGACCACTGCCCGCCATGGGCGTCTCCATGAGTTGCAATGGAGCACCGCGCGGTGTTGCCATGGTGACCGCGGCGAGTGGCCGCCGGAGGCACTGCAACTCCGGCGATGTTGCCTCGAAGCTGTCAGGGAGCACCGCTGGTGTTGCAATGGAGCAACGCCGGGTCGTCGGAAGCATACCGGGCGCTGCAATGGAACTTCGCCGGAGTTGCAATGAAGGTTCGTCGGCGTCGTTGATGCTGCGTTGGAGCTCCGCCGGGGCTGCAATGGTGCTTCGCCGGACGCTGTCGATGTTGCGTTGAAGCAATTTTCGCCGCCCAGTGCGCCATGAGAGCTGCAGTGAAGCTTTGACAGGGTGCCATTAGCGCTGCGTTGAAGCGTAGCGTGGTCGTTGTTGCCGTGGCGTTGCAGCGATCGAACGGCTACAAGCGCGCAGATCCGACGGCTGGCTAGGCGGATGATTTCCCCAGGAAATCATCCGACTTATTTGTAGCGGCCGCCTTTTAACAATTGTGTTAGTAAAATATAAGACTGAACTAATTAGCATGTACTAGAAAAAATGTCCATGTGTCATATAAACTACTCCCTTCATTCCTTTATATAAGGTGTATCTATTTTTTGATAAAATTTCACAATGTAAAGTGCATTTCTTTCTATTCCTTATAATCCCTTTTTTATCCCTCTAAAAAAAGAAAAGTATCTCTCCCCCGATTGCATGTGTCTCTCCTTCTATGAAAACAAGGCAAGTATATCTCTTCCGATTGACTATGAGCCTGTTTGCGACCGCTATGCTTCTTAAAATTCAGCTCCGCTCCAGAAAACACAAGCCAAACGGGGTAGCTCCACGATATGTTGTTCCACAAAAAAACTAGAAACCGGGATAGAACTCCCACTTTTTTATGAAGCTCTTTAGGAGGTACTCCAAATTTCTTCATTTCCTAGCCTAATTTATTTATTTCTCACTAAACAACAAATTAGCCAAGGGTAATTTGGTCCCAAGTTCTCTAAAATTGCATGCCTTGGTCACTATACTGAGCAAAATACATCTTACATAAAGGAACAGAGGGAGTAAAATATATTGTAATTGCACGATCCACTAGGCGACCCATGGGCAATACCTTATGCACATACCCTGCCCACGATAATCGGCCGGCTTACCTATGGGTGAAGATCATACCCTATCCATTCAGGTCGGGTGCACATGGGCACGACCGCCCATGGGTCGGATTGTCGGGTTGAGCGGGAGCGGGACATGATACGTCTCCAACGTATCTATAATTTTTGATTGTTCCATGCTATTATATTATCAATCTTGGATGTTTTATATGCATTTATATGCTATTTTATATGATTTTTGGGACTAACCTATTAACCCAGAGCCCAGTGCCAGTTTCTGTTTTTTCTTTGTTTTAGAGTATCGCAGAAAAGGAAAATCAAACGGAGTCCAATTGACCTTAAACTTCGCGGAACTTATTTTTGGAACGAAAGCAACCCAGAAGACTTGGAGTGTACTTAAGGGAAGCAACGAGGAAGGCACGAGGCTGGGGGCGCGCCCTCCACCCTCGTGGGCCCCTCGTGGCTCCTCTGATGTATTTCTTCCGCCTATATATATCCATATACCCTAAAACCATCGGGGAGCACAATAGATCGGGAGTTCCGCCGCCAGAAGCCTCCGTAGCCACCAAAAACCAATCTAGAGCCGTTCCGGCACCCTGCCGGAGGGGGAATCCTTCTCCGGTGGCCATCTTCATCATCCCGGTGCTCTCCATGACGAGGAGGGAGTAGTTTTCCCTCAGGGATGAGGGTATGTACCAGTAGCTATGTGTTTGATCTCTCTCTCTCTCTCTCTCGTGTTCTTGAGGTGGCACGATCTTGATGTATCGCGAGCTTTGCTATTATATTTGGATCTTATGATGTTTCTCCCCCTCTACTCTCTTGTAATGGATTGAGTTTTCCCTTTGAAGTTATCTTACCGGATTGACTCTTTAAGGATTTGAGAATACTTGATGTATGTCTTGCGTGCGATAACCGTGGTGACAATGGGTTATTCTATTGATTCACTTGATGTATGTTTTGGTGATCAACTTGCGGGTTTCGCCCATGAACCTATGCATAGGGGTTGGTACACGTTTTCGTTTTGACTCTCCGATAGAAACTTTGGGGCACTCTTTGAGGTTCTATGTGTTGGTTGAATAGATGAATCTGAGATTGTGTGATGCATATCGTATAATCATACCCACGGATACTTGAGGTGACATTGGAGTATCTAGGTGACATTAGGGTTTTGGTTGATTTGTGTCTTAAGGTGTTATTCTAGTACGAACTCTAGGGCTGTTTGTGACACTTATATGAATAGGCCAACAGATTGATTGGAAAGAATAACTTTGAGGTGGTTTCGTACCCTACCATAATCTCTTCGTTTGTTCTCCGCTATTAGTGACTTTGGAGTGACTCTTTGTTGCATGTTGAGGGATAGTCATGTGATCCAATTATGTTATTATTGTTGAGAGAACTTGCACTAGTGAAAGTATGAACCCTAGGCCTTGTTTCAACGCATTGCAATACCGTTTGTGCTCACTTTTATTATTAGTTACCTTGCTGTTTTTATATTTTCAGATTACAAAAACCTTTATCTATCATCTATGTTGCACTTGTATCACCATCTCTTCGCCGAACTAGTGCACATATACAATTTACCATTGTATTAAGTGTGTTGGGGACACAAGAGACTCTTTGTTATTTGGTTGCAGGGTTGCTTGAGAGAGACCATCTTCGTCCTATGCCTCCTACGGATTGATAAACCTTAGGTCATCCACTTGCGGGAAATTTCCTACTGTCCTACAAACCTCTGCACTTGGAGGCCCAACAACGTCTACAAGAAGAAGGTTGTGTAGTAGACATCAAGCTCTTTTCTGGCACCGTTACCGGGGAGGTTAGCGCTTGAAGGTATATCTTTAGATCTTGCAATCGAATCTTTTGGTTTCTTGTTTTAGCACTAGTTTAGTTTATAAAAGAAAACTACAAAAAATGGAATTAAGTTTGCGTCATACGCTTCATCTTTTTAATATCTTTTGTGAGTATGATGGAAAGGAAAATTGTGCCAAAGTATTAGAAGAAGAATGCATTAAAATGTTTGGCACTAAATCTTTGAATGATGAGCATGATTGCAAGATTTTTAGTATGAACTCTTTAAATATCCATGGTACTAATGATGATTGCACTAGTTATGATGAAAATGTCTGCTATAAACATGTCAATTTTTGTGGAGTGCATTGGGTTTGCAAGTACACACCAATTAGGGAATATAGATTTTTCAAGAGGCATAAGTACTTAGAAACTAAATTGTTGCAAGAAAGGCTAGATGTTTGTGCTGAAAATTTAAATTTTCTTGGCCATACTTGTGAGCTTTGCAATGAACGTGGTCATTTAACCATCCGATGCAAATTGTTTCATGATCTAATCGTTTCCAAAAATTGTGATGACTTGATTTCTCTTGCACATCATAATGAACTTAGTTTGCTTATGGGTTACGAAGAAATGAAACGTATAACTAACTATCTTCCAGTATTTTCCCGTGATAAACTTCTTGGCTTTGATCTAGAGGAAATTTATATGTATTGTGCGGTGAATTGTATTGAAAATCCTTATATTGCCAACTACATAAAGAAAAGAAAACAAATAGAAAATGAAGAGAATACTAATGAAAGGGAGGAGACTTCCCAGTACCCTCCTATTATTTTTTATGATGAATCAGGTAACGAGGAGGAGCCTCCTATTCAACCAATCTCATTAGTAAGGAGCTCCAAAAAGAGGATTTAACCCACACATGATGTGACGAAGAAGAAGAAGAAAAGAAAAAGGAAGAGAGGTAAAAATATATCTCCCCCAAATAATGCTGCTCCTATTACTATTGTGCCTCATGAAAATATAATTGTGGAAGATAATGATACATCTTATGATCTAGAAAATCTTTTTGGCACTTGCTTGGAAGAATATGATAATTGTTATACTATTGGTGCTATCCATACTATTAATGATAAGAGTGATTATGCTTATGATATGAAAAGGCCCAAGCATGGGGATGCTATGTTTGATGAATATGATGTTTTTGAGAATATATTTGCTGCAATTAATGTTTGTCGCAAGCTTGGGGATGCTAAGTTTAGTGAAGATTATATTTTTAGTCTCCCAAGTTTTGATATGCAAATTTATAATGATGATAGCATGCCTCCTACTTATGATGATTATTGTGATGATACTTATGCTATAAAAAGTAGTGATTATATTTATAAAACTTGTCATGATTATGATTACCCTTTTCTGAACATTACTCTTTTAATGTGGAAACAATTTATAGTATTCGAGTTTCTTATGACACTCCCACTATTCTGATACGTCTCCGTCGTATCTACTTTTCCAAACACTTTTGCCCTTGTTTTGGACTCTAATTTGTATAATTTGAATGGAACTAACCCGGACTGACGCTGTTTTCAGCAGAATTGCCATGATGTTGTTTTATGTGCAGAAAACAAAAGTTCTCGGAATGACCTGAAACTCCACGGAATATCTTACAATAAATAATAAAAAATCCTCACCAAAGATGAAGACCAGGGGCCCCACACCCTTGCCATGAGGGTGGGGGGCGCCCCCCCTAGGGCGCGCCCCTACCTCGTGGGCCCCCTGGAGACCTCCCGACTCCAACTCCAACTCTATATAACTGCTTTCGGGGAGAAAAAAATAGGAGAGAAGATTTCATCGCATTTTACGATACGGAGCCGCCGCCAAGCCCTAAAACCTCTTGGGAGGGCTGATCTGGAGTCCGTTCGGGGCTCCGGAGAGGGGGAGTCGTCGCCGTCGTCGTCATCAACCATCCTCCATCACCAATTTCATGATGCTCACCGCCATGCATGAGTAATTCCATCGTAGGCTTGCTGGATGGTGATGGGTTGGATGAGATTTATCATGTAATCGAGTTAGTTTTGTTAGGGTTTGATCCCTAGTATCCACTATGTTCTGATATTGATGTTGATATGACTTTGCTATGCTTAATGCTTGTCACTAGGGCCCGAGTGTCATGATCTTAGATCTGAACCTATTATGTTTTCATCAATATATGAGAGTTCTTGATCCTATCTTGCAAGTCTATAGTCACCTATTATGTGTTATGATCCGTTAACCCCGAAGTGACAATAATCGATATACTTACCGGTGATGACCGTAGTTTGAGGAGTTCATGTATTATTCACTATGTGCTAATGCTTTGTTCCGGTTCTCTATTAAAAGGAGGCCTTAATATCCCTTAGTTTCCATTAGGCCCCCGCTGCCACGGGAGGGTAGGACAAAAAATGTCATGCAAGTTCTTTTCCATAAGCATGTATGACTATATTCGGAATACATGCCTACATTACATTGATGAATTGGAGCTAGTTCTGTGTCACCCTATGTTATGACTGTTACATGATGAACCGCATCCGACATAATTATCCATCATTGATCCGATGCCTACGAGCTTTCCATTTGCTGGTTTACGCTTATTTACTTTCCCGTTGCTATTGTTACAATCACTACATAATACCAAAAATATTACTTTGCTTTTGTTACTCTTTTGTTACTGTTACCATCACTATCATATTACTTTGCTACTAAACACTTTGCTGTAGATACTAAGTTTCCAGGTGTGGTTGAATTGACAACTCAACTCCTAATACTTGAGAATATTCTTTGGCTCGCCTTGTATCGAATCAATAAATTTGGGTTGAATACTCTACCCTCGAAAGCTATTGCGACCCCCTATACTTGTGGGTTATCAAGACTAATTTCTGGCGCCGTTGCCGGGGAGCATAGCTCTATTCTTTGAGTCACTTGGTATTTATATCTGCTAGACACTATGAAGAATTTGAAAGACGCTAAGACAACAATTTATCCCTCAACTACGAGGGGAGGTAAGGAACTACCATCTAGCTCTGCACTTGATTCACCTTCTGTTATGAGTAAGCTTGCGACACCTAAACCTGCTTCTGCTATTCGTTCTGATATGTCGCATGTTATTGATGATGCTACTTCTGCTATACATGATACTTATGATGAAACTACCTCTATGCCTGATACTACTATGCCACTTAGTGATTTTCTCGAGGAACGACTTGCTAGGGCTAGAGAGATTGAAAATATTGAATCTGATTATGATGATGAAAGTGATGATGAAGGATCACTTGTTATTCCTGAGGGTTATTTATTTGATCACGAGGCTTCTTTAGCTATTTTAGCTTGCAAAGATAGATATAAACTCAAAAGGTTATTAGCTAAATGGAGTAAGCAATCTCTAAATGCTAGGATAGACTTGACCCTGCTTTTGCTACTTCACCTCTCTGTGTTACTGATAAGGATTATGAATTATCTATTGATCCTGATATAATTACTTTGGTTGAATCTGATCCTTTTCATGCCTATGAATCTGAAACTGTTGTGGCACATCTTACTAAATTAAATGATATAGCCACCCTGTTCACTAATGATGAGAGATCTCGCTACTTTTATATCCTTAAAATATTTCCGTTCTCATTAAAGGGTGATGCAAAGATATGGTTTAATTCTCTTGATCCTGGTTGTGTGCGTAGTCCCCAGGATATGATCTATTATTTCTCTGCTAAATATTTCCCTACTCATAAGAAACAAGCTGCTTTAAAGGAAATATACAACTTTGTGCAAATTAAAGAAGAGAGTCTCCCACAAACTTGGGGGAGGCTTCTCAAGTTACTTAATGCTTTGCCTGATCATCCTCTTAAGAAAAATGAAATACTTGATATCTTTTATAATGGACTAACTGATGCTTCTAGAGATTACCTGGATAGTTGTGCTGGTTCTCTTTTCAGGGAAAGAACACCAGATGAAGTTGAAATCTTATTGAATAATATGTTGACAAATGAAAATAATTGGGCACCTCCTGAGCCAGCTCCTGCTCCAATTAATGATCCTATTCCTAAACCAACTCCGAAGAAGAGAGGTGTTCTATTTCTCAGTCCTGAAGATATGAAAGAGGCAAAGAAATCCATGAAATAAAAAGGTATTAAAGCTGAAGATGTTAAGAATTTACCTCCTATTGAAGAAATACATGGTCTTAATTTACCGCCTATTGAAGAAACATATGATCTTGATCCTTTACTTATTGAAGAACCTCCAGACCCCGATAACCCGACACAGGTAGTAAAGGTAAATTCTCTCTATAGATATGATAAAGCTATAATCCCATTTACTAAAATTGCTAGCCCATGCTTAGATGAGTTTGATAAATCTATGGCTAAGGAAGAAGACTTTAATGCTTATTTTGGTAGACAATTAAAATAAAATTCAAATATGCTTGGACGCTTGGGTGATTATATGGCTAATATTAGAGGTGAACTTAAACTTGTTAGCAAACATGCTTCTATGGTTACCACTCAAGTAGAACAAGTACTTAAAGCTCAAAAAGAATTGCTCAATGAGATGAATAGTAAGAAAAATAATTATGCTGTTAAAGTGGCTACTAGAACTGGTAGAATGACTCAGGAACCTTTGTATCCTGAAGGCCACCCTAAGAGAATTGAGCAAGATTCTCAGAGAAATAATATTGATGCACCTAGTTCTTCTAAAAGGAAGAAAAAGAAACATGATAGAACTGTGCAAACTTCTAGTGAACCTATTGCTGAACCACCTGATAATCCAAATGATATCTCTATGTCTGATGCTGAAACACAATCTGGCAATGAACATGAACCTAATGAAAATGTTAATGATGATGTTCATAATGATGCTCAACCTAGTAATGATAATGACATAGAAATTGAACCTGCTGTTGATCTTGATAACCCACAATCAAAGAATCAACGTTATGATAAGAAAGACTTTGTTGCTAGGAAACATGGTAAAGAAAGAGAACCATGGGTTCAGAAACCCATGCCTTTTCCTCCCCAACCATCCAAGAAAAAGGATGATGAGGATTTTGAGCGCTTTGCTGAAATGATTAGACCTATCTTTTTGCGTATGCAATTAACTGATATGCTCAAAACAAATCCTTATGCTAAGTATATGAAAGATATTATTACAAATAAAAGAAAGATACCGGAAGCTGAAATTTCCACCATGCTTGCTAATTACACTTTTAAGGGTGGAATACCAAAGAAACTTGGAGATCCAGGAGTACCCACTATACCATGCTCTATTAAAAGAAACTATGTTAAAACTGCTTTATGTGATCTTGGAGCCGGTGTTAGTGTTATGCCTCTCTCTTTATATCGTAGACTTGATTTGAATAAGTTGACACCTACTGAAATATCTTTGCAAATGGCTGATAAATCAACTGGTATACCTCTCGGTATTTGTGAGGACGTGCCTGTTGTGGTTGCAAACGTTACTATTTTAACGGACTTTGTTATTCTTGATATTCCCGAGGACGATAGTATGTCTATTATTCTTGGAAGACCTTTTCTTAATACTACAGGGGCTGTTATTGATTGCAACAAAGGCAATGTCACTTTTCATGTTAATGGTAATGAGCATACGGTACACTTTCCGATGAAACAACCTCAAGTTCATAGTATCAATTCTATCAGAAAAAAATCCATCGATTATATTTGGAGGTTTTGAATTTCCTCTTCCTACTGTCAAGAAGAAATATGATATACTTATTATTGGGGATGTGCATGTCCCCGTTGAGGTAACCTAGGTTATTCTAAATTTCTCCCCTTTCATGTTAATCAAAATGAGTTTGTTAACAAGACTTGATCAACCTTGTTAGTGGATTCCTTTTGACGAGCATGAGATGGATGAAACTAGAAGCACAACCTTCTGTACCCTCTCTATACTTTCTGTTATTTAGTTTAAATAAAATAAAAATAAATAATTTGTCTGTCTGTTATCTGATTATCCGTGCAATATAAAAATACCTCAAAAATAAAAGTTCTCCAAATGCCCTGAAAATTAAATATGATTTTTCTAGAATATTTGAGGATTTATGGAACAAAGAACACACCAGGGGGCAACCACCTTGCCACGAGGGTGGAGGGCGCGCTCACCCCCCTAGGGCGCGCCCCCTGCCTCGTGGGCCCATGATGGCCCTCCTCCACTTATTCTTTCACCCACACACTCCTTCCTCCCCCAAACACGAAAAACCAGCTCAAACCCGAGTCCAAGATCGTTTTGCTGCTATTTTCGATCTCCTTGCTCAAAGCACCTCTCACAAAACTGCTTGGGGAGATTGTTCCTTGGTATGTGACTCCTCCATTCACTACAAAAAAAATACACTTCCGTGATGATACGTGTTTGTCACAGTAGGTCGCTTTTTTGTCATGCATGTACATCCATGACAAATTTATGATCGAACCAAGATAGTCATACCTGTGTTGTCGTAGAAGTGTTCCATGACATTACCAAAATTATCATCACGGAAGTGTCCACTTCCATGACGATAAATCACGCGTCACAGAAGTGCTTTCGTCAAGGGTGACCGACACGTGGCATCCACCGTAATGGAACGCCGTTAAGCTATCGGGTCGGGTTTTAGATCCGATAACCCGTTAACAGCCCCGACCAATGGGAAATTTCCACGTGTAAAATTCGTATTGGCTGGATGAAACACGTGTCAGTTCGTCAGTTGGTCAGATAGGCGCCTATGATACGTCGACACGTGGCACGGCCCAACAGAGGCCCATTCCTGTGAAAAAGGCCGGCCCATTTGACTTGGTCAAAAGCTGGCGGGCCGGCCCATGGAAAGCCTGTTAACGGCCTGTTCGCATATAGCCCATTTACAGCCCGCTAACCCAAGGCCCATTACGCCCTATCCTAATTAGGCCCAGTAGCGTCATCTGGGCCATCCAATATGATTCCAACCCGTTTTCACTTCTGGTCCATGTATGGCCCATGACGTCTTTCGGCCCATATGAGGCCCTATGTAACTCTTGGCCTATTAACGGCCCGTGGTGAAACTGGCCCGTAATGAACAGTGTATCACTTTACACCCATTAACAGCCCGTGGTGAAACTGACCCGTAATGAACAGTGTATCACTTTATACCCATTAACGGCCCGTTATTCCGTTGGGCCGTTTCCAGCCCATGTTATCTTTCGGCCTTCTCAGAGCCCATTTATTCTTGGGCTCATTTCCAACATTCGTTTACTTATGGCCCATTACTGTCATTTTCTGCTTGTGGGCCAAATTCAGCCCATGGTTACAGTCGGCCCATTTGTGGTCCATTAATACGTTGGGCCGTTTGCATAGCGTCATCAAATACGGCCTATTAACGATGGCCCATTACGGTTGGCCCATGAACGGACGATTCCAACTCTAGACCGTTTACGGCCGATTATTGGCCCATGTTTGGCCAATCGATCATACGGCCCGTATAAGGCCCATTGATGATACGGCCCGTAGAAGGCCCATTGTTTCTACGGCCCTTAGAAGGCCTACTGTTTCTACGGCCCGTAAAAGGCCCACTGTTTCTACGGCTCGTAGGAGGCCCAGTGTCACTACAGTAAATATTAGCCCATGGTTATTGTGGCCTAGTTTTAAAAAATAGGTTATTGCAGCCACTAGTTAACCGCGGAAAAAGAACTGCAATGACTACAAGCAAACAAATAAACAAGACAACAAGGAAATAAATAAGCAAGCAACTAACGTTAGGCTATCACGGCTATTACACATATTACATCCACTGGGCATCAAAGTTCGCCACCAGTGCAAATATAGGGAACAAAGCAGCATATCATATACACTGGCCATCAAAATTGGCCACCAGTGCAAATAAACGCGGCAGCAAAACAAGAGCATAACTGAAACAACTTCAAAAGAGCTCAAGAAACGTTATCCTGGGTATCCACCATGCTGGCAATAAGCTTAGCAAGCAGATTAGCTTTGTCCCGTTTGGCGCTAAAATCCTCCAACGATTGCTGTTGCACCAGAAAGTATGCATCTGAATGCTCCAGGGACTTCCGCAGTCCTTCCGCTTCTTGTCGCAGCACAGCTGATCGATGTCTTTCAGCTTGTAGTTGAGATTCAACAAACCGAACTGATTCAGACAGTGAGTTTGAATAGCTTATACAAGCGGTAGTGGCCAGTAACTCCAACACTAAACCAAGACAGGATGTGTCACTATCCTGAACCTTATCTGCATTACTTCCTTTACCGTTGCTTAATAAGGCACTCTTCCCCAATATTCTGTCAGCATTCTAAAAGAAGAAACAAGCAGACACATAACAAGTTTAGCATGTACTAGTATATGAAACTCATTTCGGTGAACCAGTTCATTAGTAAGGTGGACAGGATTAAAACTACCAAGTCTTCTATTGCCAAGTACTAGTACATAATAAAAGCATCAAACAAACATATATCTATGTCCTATGGTAGCAATGGAATCTTAAATTAGAACAGTTGTTCTTCAGGTTTAGGCACTTGTTCTACATGAACAGAGTACAGTAAGACGCAAGAATATAATACTTAAAAATAGAAAATGAGCTCATAGACCTTACCACATTCTTGGTTCGGGACCAGTACAGAACAAGGCGTTCCCATTCATCGTCCAGTAAATGTGTCTCAGGAGAATGTAAGGGAATTTGATGAGTTTCTTTGCCGATGAAGTATGTTTTCTTCAGGTAATTCCGATACTGCCACCAAGCATTCTTGAAGATAGCAGAGGTATTAGCACAAGTTACCTCATCCCGAGTTTCCAAATCGGTCCTTCTCTATAGAGAAAAATGGGAAAATTTGATGTATTATAACCATCATGGAGGTAGGATGTATGGGACAAAGCAAAGTAATTGCCATGAATAACATTACTTACACATAACTCTTGGACAAACACCTGCAACTGGCATTTTCCTTCATCTTCAGTATAATATTTCCAAGATGGGAAGATACGCACATATGATTTAACAACATCAAATGCGATAGATGTTAAACTACGACTAGCTGGTTGTGCTTCCTCCACAGGAATAGGCGTACTAACTGGTGGAGTTGGGGTTCGCCGTGATAGTACTGGCCCTTTGGGCACTGGAGCTGCCTTACTAACTGCTCTTGTTTGGGAGCTCTGTGGTGGAGATGGTGCTGTATCAACAGGAATTGTGTTACTATCGGCTGGGGTTGGGGTTAGATTGGGTGAAGTTGGTTCTCTGTCCATCGTAGTAGGGTACAATCTGCGAGAGTTTGGGTTATGTGTGGTAGGGCTGGTTCTTGTGCATGTACAACCGGGGTGCTATCTCCACCAAGAGGTAGCACTGTTTTATTTGAAGACCGTGTTTTTAGTCTGCTAGATACTGGCATCACCCGCTTCAATTCAAATGGCTGGTAAACAGGAAACATAGTTGAATGTACAGACATTGTATGAGGGACAGATGCAATAGATAGTGTGGAAAAAAGAGGGCATGAAATAGTTGACATGTATATTGTTTAACTAAAACGGATAGCATGACATAATTTCACATATATGATGTCTATCTAAACTGGATAGCATAGCATAACATAATTCAAAGATATGATGAATAACTAAACAGGATCGCCTGACATAATTCACCTACATGTTATCTAAGTAATCAGGATCGCATCATTTAATTCACATATATGATTTATATGCTAAACAGAGGGCATTCGATATGATGTCTGAACTAAGAACATGGTGTTGAATATTGTGTATATGATGTCTAAACTATGCAATGCAAGACACCGTATGCATGATATGAGCAGTATAACCGTGCCAAGTTAGAGCATACACCTCAGTGGGGGAATAGGACTGGTCATCTGTCTCTGAATCCATCTCTGAGGAGCTATCGGGACCCAACAAGTGATCTGCTTCGACAGGTAGCACTGTCTGCTCTGAAGGCCTTGTTTCACTCCAGATTTTTCCAGCTCCCACCCAAATGGCTGATTCACAGGAAGAGTAGTTTAATGTACAAACATTGTCGACAAATGGAAATGTAATGAAGAAAAGGATGGGCAAGATATCATTCAAATATATGATGCCTGGTTAAACAGGATGGCATTGCACATTTCACATATATTATGGCTGGCTAAAAGACATGAGACTGCATAATTCCCATATATGATATAGAAACTAAACAGGTGGCATTACAGAACATGTCTAAACTAAGCAGATGACATATATGATGTCAAAAGTAGGCACTGCAAGGCAACATATGCATGATATGACTAACATCATCATGCCAAGGTAGAGCAAACACCTTGGGGGATAAATAGGAGTGGTCAGCAGTGTCCGAATCCGCCTCAGAACAGATATCTTCCTCTGGATTACAATCTGGAGAGGGGTGGGGAGGGTTTGCCATTGAACCCACCATGGAGCGATGTCTGCATGACATTGTATTGCCGCGCAAAACTCTTCTCGTTTTCTCTACATGTTCAGCATGACTGTGTACAATATTTGACATGCATACGAAAAAATATGGTGAGATTATGTAAGGAGAGCATGTAGAAATTTAGAGTGATGGTAACAACCAGTGGATCGATGTTTTTCCGTTGAACCAAAATAGCCCTAATGGATCGACGTGAATGTATAGTAATAAGTGATGCAATAAGTGTACAACCTCTTTGCCGTAGCCGTGTCGACCTCAGCATCATTGGGTTGGTCGCTGAAGCAGTTGAGGCAGAGGTGGCTGTCGGAGGTGTGGAGGAAGATCTGAGGAATCTGTAGACGGCATCCAGGGCACTGCTCTGTTGTGATGGATCGTTCTGTCGTTGGAGCAGCTCTGGTGAGCCGTAAGACATCAAGGCTGAAGCAGCACAAGACATACATCGTCAATCTCAAGTGGGATTCTAATAGCATTTGCAATAGATGATGTAAAATGGATGTAAAATTAACATCACCAAAAACCACCTGACTACAATAGATTAGGTAAAAACTGTTAACTCTGAACTTAACTGTCGAAACTGAAATTTACTATGGAATCTGAATGCTACTGTCAAAACTGAACACAATGGTAGCAGAGAGGCACTTGACATGTAGTTTAGGGAGGGCCTGCAGTTCAGCTTCAACCTGCACCCCCGTGAGCCGCCAGCCACCGCCGGCCGAACCGCCGGCCCCAGCGCCGCCTCGCCGCCCCGAAACAACTCGCCACCGCCGCTCCGGCCAGCCCTCTAGGCCCCCCGGCCCACCCTGAACCCTAATATAGATAGTGGGGTACCTCTCCGGCAAGCCCCCGTCCCCGCTGCGGGTGGTTCTTCCTTAACTCCGGCGAGCCCCCCCAACCCTTGAAAATCGACTGACCCAAAAGTCGATTCAGTCGACTGAAGTGTGGCTTAATCGGAGCAGAGCAGCAGCACGAGCGAGGGGGAGAGCAGCAGCAGCTGGGCGAGCGAGCGATCGAGCGAGAGCCGGAGCAGCAGCAGCAGATCCGGCTGGTATGGACGTCGTCGCCGAAGGGGCCTCGCACTGGGGGAGAGCGACCATGGAGATGTCGCCCGCGGCGCTGGCTTCAAGGTAGCCGCTCCATGGGGGTGCGGGATGGAGCACCGTCGGCGCCGGGAGGTCGATTTAAGGAGAAGGTGCGATGCGATGAGTGTACAACCTCTTTGGTGGCGCCGAGTAGGCCTCGGCTTCGTCCGAGGAGTCGGTGAGGATGCTGCGGTTCCGGTGGAGCAGGTTAAGGCGGCGCTGTGGGATGGAGCAGCCGCGATAGACGAGGCGATCATCGGAGCAGCTCCTTGGAGGTGGAGGACGGGGTGGCTGAACCGGCGGGACGGCGAGATGGACGACGGATCCTCATCCGGGGAGGTGGACGAGGGACGTCGAGCTGTTGCGGTGGACGACGTCGTTGGGGAAGAGGCTCCAGCTGGGCAACGGTGACGTGGCGGACGGAGGAGGGTGGGGTTTCGCGGCTGGAGCGGAGAGGTTATGGCGGCCTGGGATTTCGAATGGCGAAAAGGGGGTGATGGCAGGGGGTGAAGCATGACTTAGGAACGTGCTTGTCCAAAATGTAGGGTGTGTTACAAAAGTAGCCCCCACCGATTTGAACTAGCGACGCTTTTGGCTCAGGATTAGAAGGGGGATTTCGCGTGTCGGGATTTGGCAGCTGGAGGGAGTTTTCGCGCGCGTTGTAATTTCGGGATAGCAAGGCGTGGGTTGTGAAGGTGCCAGTTTTGGGAGCACGATATCTGAATTTTCGGGATATAACAAGACACGAGTTGAATTTCAGGGACAAGCCTAACGTGTCGTAATATTGTACTTGTACGTACCAAATCAATTCGCACTTCCCTCAACCAAAAAGAAAACAAAAAAAATAAAACTATTCACACCACACAAAGAGAGAGTCTTGCCCCGTTTTACTATACAAATGCTATTCAAAGCTACTCCCTCCTTCCATCTATATAGGGCCTAATGCGTTTTTCGATGCTAACTTTGACCTAATATTAGAGCAATGATATATGACATGCAACTTACACAAAGCACACCATTAAATTCGTCTGTGAAAGGTTCTTTCAATGATATAATTTTCACATTGTGCATGTCATGTACTATTAATCTTGTCAATAGTCAAAGGCGGTCTTAAAAATCTCATTACGCCCTATGTAGATGGAAGGAGGGAGTATGAATCCATGTTATGTCCGATTAAATTTTTTCGCTTGCTGTATAATGCATGTAACCTACTCATACCAACATTTTAGTGCATTCCAAATGTCTATACTACCGCTGCAATTCGAACTAAATTTGAATCTGTTTCTCTATTTCAATAAGAATCTACAATCATGATTGTTGCCAAATTCAACCATCAAAGTTTCCTTGCTATCCTCCAGATATAAATCAGACGGCCTATAATGCAGGATGGCAGGCACACCATCATCAACAACTCCGTTTTTTATAAGAGTAGAGATAAAATATATTAAATGTAGTATACCATGTTCATAACCACACCATGTTTATCACCGTTATATATATATTCACACATCCGTCGGTTTTAAACACTATGATAAATTCTTCAAATATCCGAATTCACTTTTTATAATGAAGTATATATGATCTCTATTCGTCTTTTACACCCACACAACCCTCTTATCTTTGTAGCTAGCGCTAACTTTCTCTTGTGCATGCACACGCCCGCATCCCTCTCACCCTATCTCAGCATTCTCTAGCTCCATCGCGCAAATTCGTGTTTTCACTTTAGGTCGTTCACCCATGGTGTGTGTAGGCCCCCCAGCTCCTTCTTTATGGCACACATCGATCGATATGCCTCTCTAGTGAGGTGTGCCTAGCACAAACACAAGCTTCCCCTCTTCTCTTCTCACCGTCCATGCCTCACTCCCACCACTCTTTTCATCTTTCTCGTACTCACACACTCCTCCCCCTCGATATAGTATGCCTCTCGTACCACCTCCTACATGCATCCCTCTCTCTCTATCCTTCTCCTCGTGCCTCATTTGCTTCTAACACACACATGCATGTATACCGATCGATCTCCCAACATGTACCTAGATCGAATTTAACTACCCCCCCATCGATCGACGTACCTCACAAGTTATGTCTCTCCTTTATCTTACAAAGGGCGATTGATCTTCCTATGTAGTTATGTCTACTTACCATAGCCACATCATCCCCCTCATCATTCGTGCATGCCTCCTGACCCGTCTCTCACACGCACGTGCACAGACAACAAGCAGCCATCTCCTCTCTTATTGATATTGCAGGCGTGCCTTCCGTTTGTCTAGCAAGCCTATCCCACCATTTGTTAGAAGAAAATCCACTACCACCCCCTCCAACACTCTAGCTCTGTCTCTCTCCCAACCTTATTCATCTCCTGCACATATGCATGGATGCCGACCGATCTCCCTTAATACGTGAGGCAGATCGATCTCCTTAATACATGAGGTAGGCCTCTCTCCTCCTCCACACATATACCAGCCATTGTACCTCTATAGTTAATTGGGCCTCCCTCTTCCCCCACCACACACCGATAGTCGAGCGCTGCAGGTAGGTATCCATGCCACCGAGACAAACTGCACATGTCCCATCTCACATTCCAGTAGGCCAACCACTCTATATCTTTGACGTGGGCACACACAAATTCGATGGCACTCTATCGATCGTGTGCGCGCGCACACACACACACACATCATCCCTCTCTTCGATTCTATAGACACCTCAAGCCGATGATACCTCCACTCTCTTCTTGTGGATCGCCCCCTCTATATATATGTTATATCCAGGACTCTATTTCACACACATTGCATATGTTAAAAATTTTGATTGACCCCCCCCCCCCCAAAAAAACTCTCAAGAACCCACACACACTATATCTCTCTAGGTTTGTATCTCTCTCACACAACCCCACGTAGGTGGTGTACGTATACAAGAAGAGAATAGGTGCACCGTGCACATACTCATGCTTCGTGCCCAGCCACACCCGCGCGGGTACACGGTGGAGCTCATTTCTTTACGAAATGGCAGCCCACGTGCTAATTTGAACGCCTGTAGCGGTTGTTTACCTAGGGAGGTCGTGTACCATGCATGCACGAAACAAAGTTTGACTTGACGCGTTGTCGCGTTATTTTTAAATAAAGTTATAGTGCTCAATGGCACGTATACAGAATATAAAATGATTTTTATGGAGGAAAAGGTAGTCCGCTCTTCAGAGTACCTCACACAAGGCTCCGGTGGCCTCTCTCTCTCACACCGTTGGTCACTGATCCGGCCGCATCCCGTCCGCCGGGGGAAAGAGAGTGTGGTGGCCTCTCTCTCTCACCGTTGGTCACTGATCCAGCCGCATTCCGTCCGCCGGGGGAAAGGGAGTGCGGTGGCCTCTCTCTCTCACCGTTGGTCACTGATTCGGCCGCATCCCGTCCGCCGGGGGAAAGGAAGGAAGTGCATAGTTTCTCCGTTCGATGTCGCCGAGGCAGCACGTCCCAATCTGTGGTACACGCCGTTCTCTCTGACCAAGCTCCGATGCGGCAGGGCCTACGCCACCTGCTCGCAGATTCTGCCCGCCGCCGCTCACCTAGTTACATCCCAACGACCTCCAGGTATCCCCTCTGGCCTTGCTCCACTGCCTGTTTTCCCACGTCGCTGCATGTGGATCTTTCATAGTTCTTTGCCCAAAACGTAGCTCGTCCGGCGTACTTTCCATATTGCATTCTCGTCCTCACACCATTTTAGACAAACAGAACCATGTTGTTATCTTCCCTTAGGACAAGGAGTATGCTTCTTTTTTGTCGTCGCATGTGTCATCAACTGTTATTGGCCAGTAATTGTTTCCTTTCTACCTCTTTTTTGCAAACAGGGCTATCCATTTCACCTCGTTGCTATTGCGACCTTTTGGTGAACTGCACAAATCACTTTTTTCTTAAGAGTGTTTTGTGCAGTTGTACTAAAATGTCACACGGGCACTGTCTCTACATTTCAGTGCGACTGCACAAAGGGAGATTGGTTTTGCTCTATCCTCCTCATCCAACTCCGAGCCTAATCTTTTCCAACTAGTTAGTCTTAAGAGAGACCGCAAAGGTGGCCGGCTTCTATTTGTGTGTTTATTGTTTCATCAGTAGTCCTCTATTATCGCAATCACACTTGATATCTTTGAAACAGGGACGCTCAGCTCTATTTTAGTGGAACTGGACAAAATGATCGGAATGTTGCATGCTCCATACAGCTACTTTTTTTCCCAACATGCCTTGTTGATTTAGACAGAGCTGGGGGAACGTTGCTGCCAATGAAAGCATGGATCAATTTTAATTTAACACCTTCTCACAACTTTGTCTTCAGTTGTGATGTAATTATTAGCTCTGATCTGTTAATAATTGGCATGCATTAGTAAGGAAGTTAGTTTTTATTGTTTCCGAAAGAGCATCGATGGCAAGACACGCGAAACAAAAGCTGAAAGCTCACACCATTGTACAATTTCATGTCGCTGGAAAATTATTTGTATAGTACGTCAATTATGTAAACAAATGATGGAAGCTTGATAGCATTGCCAGAAGCCTCTTCATCATCCGGGTCCATGTGCCATGCACAAAATTATACTCCTTCGTTCCTAAATATTTGTCTTTTTACAAATTTCAAACGGGCATATTTTAGAGTGTAGATTCACTCATTTTGCTTCGTATGTGTACTCCCTCCATTCCTAAATATTCTATTCGTCTTAACAGAGATTTCAACATATTTTAGAAAGACAAATACTCCAGAGTATATTTAAGAACCGAGGGGGTAGTGCACAACCGCATGGCAGACTCAGCCCGGTCGTTGCGCCACATTAATAGTGAGTAATGAGCAGTCAAATCATAAGCCCCACCTTTCCCACTGTAAGTTGCTCTGAAGAAGCAACCATCAATACGCTCTTCCTTGAATCCGCTCATACTACTCCATCCGTCATTGTTTATACAGCGCGCTTCAAAAAAAAGGAAAAAAATCTGTGGGACCAAGGCGAGTAGCGATCGGCCTGAAAAATAGCATTGGTAGTTATAGCACGGCGTCTATTACTAGAGGGAATAATGCGTACACACATGCATGCAGTGCTTCCACCCCGGGTACACACATGCATGCACTCCGTAGTAGTACAGTACATGGAGTGAAAATTGTGGACTTGATTGCGGTTACCATGCCCTAATTAATTGAGCATTAAACCAAACGCGTCTAAAGGGTCTCTGGTGGTGGAAATGCATTGAGAGAAATGTATCATAATGAAGCGCGCCCTGTAAACTGTGACGGAGGGTGGAGTAGTATGAAGGTGCAAAACCAAGTACGCGTACTAGTACTGCGCTTGGCTCTTCACCCCTTCGTGAAGTCAAACAATGATGGTACTCCGCATGTTGGGTACTACAGTGTATGCCTCTAAAAATCTGACACCGAATGGACTGATGCATGTCCGCCGAGGGTAGGTTGCATTAGTCAAAAGGCGTAAGTGAGCTTCACCTTGTCCTGCAAGCTTCTCCTCGTTCTGCGAGTTGACGGGACACACCAAAAAGTAGTGCTAGTCCATACTCCCTCCTTTCCGGTTAATATGGCTTAATCTTTTTTGCGGGTAAATGAGAGAGCTTTATTCATATATAAGCATTCTTAGGACGATCAGCCAAGACACTGGTCACTAGGAAGCCAAAAAAAGAAGTAGGAAGCGAGGTGTTTCATCAAGCCAGCTCTCGGCCACATTCAAAGTGCACCAAGCACGGTTTGCACGAAGATGCGCCGCAAGGTTTGCTGACCTGTTTACATGCTGAATAACAAAAAAATAGGAAATATTACTGAGCGCTACTATTTGTAACAGGATATGAGCCAGGATTAAGCGAGAATTGTGGCGAGTGTTCTATGCAATCAACTTCCATTATCACATGCGAGAACCCTCGAAGAGAACCAAATGTGTTGAAGATTGCTTTATCACATTTTAAAATTATAATAAGAGTGCAGATGCTCCTCCATCTGGTTCCTAGTAGTATAGTGTAGTATGCTTCTGGCAATCTGACACCGAATTAACTATTGCACGTCCACCGCCTGAGCGAGGGAGAGCTTGCATTAGTCAAAAGTTTCTCCTTGTCCTGCGAGCCACTGCGCGCAAGCTTCTCCCGTCCTGCAACCTTCTCCTCATTCTGCAAGTTGATGGGACACAGCAAAGTAATGCTAGTCCATGTTGCCTCCTCTCTGGTTAACATGGCTTAATTTCAAACGAGATAAATGCACTGTCTGTCACTGTATATTTGTAAAAATACGGTCAGTGGACTTCATAATACACTCATTGCGCTCAATATATATATATATATATATATATATATATATATATATATATATTCCGGTGTTCATACGGTCACTAGCTCACCCTGGATGGGTATGTGTGTGCATGCACGTGTAGGTTGAGCACTTGAGCGTCACCGTGTGTGTTCCGTCGTGTGCTCGGACATGCATGCATTAGGGCATCGCACGCGTTTTTGCGTCCATGTGTACGTGTGACTGTTGCATACACGTAGGGGGAGTACGTGTAGGGGCCACTAAGGAGCAATCAAATCACACAGTAAGTTAGTCGAAGAAGCAACCATCATTTCACTCTTGAATGACACATACACAATATAAAATGGTTGATATGGAGAGAAAAAGAAAACCACTATACTAGCAGGGTGCGTGTGAGAGACGGGTCAGGAGGTGAATGACACGTGGCCCCAGGGGGTGGCTGGCCCACCTATCATACAACCAAAGGCAGGTGCAGTAGAGGGCCGAGGAGTAGTACGAAATCCTACGCACCTACGCACGCTAACCAAGGGCTGAGTGATCACTCAAATCGCAAGATCAGTTGACTAGAAGCTACGCTAGACACATGGAGGCGATGAGCACGAGCATCAGCCGGTTGTGCCAGATGGTCCACGATGCTGGCCTGCGGCCCGACAGGTAGTATTGCTTGAGGCCGCCAGGGCGAGGGGCCGCTTGGACGACAGCTTCGCATCCTTGTTCGACGAGGTCCTTGTCGGTTTCCTCGACAAGTTGACCATCTTCAAGAAGCTTGCGGACGACTTTGACGTAAGCCTCTAGCCGACGCGCCCAGGCTCTGCGATGCCCGCCGCCCTCAACGGCCACTATGGTAACAACCTCTTCGACGCACTGGTGGCCCTGCGACTGCCCGCCGTCGCGCCGGAGAATGTCCACCTTGAGGTCGTGCTCGCCGCGCAGCGCCTGGCGCAGCAAGACACCATCGACATAATCACCCACGTCTACATGCAAATCGTCCACAAGGACTAGTACATGCAAGAGGAGGACGATAGGACGCTGGCCTTCTTGGAGCGCAGGGCAACCTTGGACGGCACTGTTCAGAAGCATGTTGAGCTCGCCGCCAACGCCGCTGCTTCTCACACATCGGTTGGTGACCCGGCGCACTAGGGCGTGAGGATGTCGTTGAACGTTGATGGATCCGTATGTATTTTTATCCTTCCGTCAAATCCATGCAGTAGTATATGATACTACAATAATTATCTTACCTTTCGCATCAACTTCATAATTTTCGTACGTACTCCATGCATGAACGGCGCCAGAAGCAAACTTCTCATTACTCTAGGAAAAATCGTTATTTTCTATCTATCGGCCGCGCCATGGAGCAGAACCAAAATTTACAAGTTACGAGTTCAAAAGGAAAAGCCTACTGTGTTCGCGTCGCACCCCCACACGGTTAGTCCGGCACGCCGCTCAAGCGGGAATGCATGCGGTGTTGCATTTTCACTTACAAGTGGGACCGCAGTTGAGCAAACCGACTATCGGCAAACCCCCACCCCGCCCACCGCGCGATGGCTGAGAAAAGAGGACAGGAGGGAGAAGAGATGGTTGTAGCACGGACTCCAAGAAAATTGGTGTCGGATGGGACTCGTGTGGGTGGCGTGTGCCGTACTGCTAGACGTGAATGCTAGTTATGGCCCATGCCACCCCACTATATCGAGCCTATATCGAGGTACGTAGAACAAATTTCCTGCAGTCCGTGCTCAGCCCTCCTCTATCTCTCTTCTCAGCCAGCCAGCGGACGCGCGGAGCCCATCGTCTGTTTGCTCACATGCGGCCCCATATGTCAGTGAAAACGCAAGAGGACCCACTAAACCTGCACATCTTTCACCTCGACGTGGTGGTGATGAAAAACAAATCCAATAAAGATCTTCGGTGGCCGCTTTTGGAGTTACTCAAGAGTAGTAAGATTCTATTTACAGTTTAACCCAAGATGCACATCTCGTGGCTTCAACTACCACTCTATTTTCTTTCATGACACGACCTGGATGCTGGATGTCCCACGTGTCGGCAAAAGGAGGAAGAACCCGACCAAATCTTCGGTTCTGCTCTCGGATTAGACTAGTCATGCTAACTTAATTTTTTTATTGTGTACTCCCTCCGTTCCAAAATACTTGACTTCCATTTGTCCAAAAATGGATGTACCTATATACTAAGACATGTCTAGATACATATATATTTTGAAAAATAGAAGGCATGTAGTATTGTGCAACGGAGGGAGTAGAATGGATGCAAGTTTTTGTATTGGGAAGAAGAGTACATCCATATATTGATAGAGCGCAATTTAGTAGATGTTCTATCACTTTTAGCTAGTATAGAATAGAGGTTAGACATGAGACTAGATGCGAGGAAGCAACGTCTACTTCTTTACACTAGAAGAAGAAAGAAGCACGCAAGATCGAGCCTCCGCAGATCAACAATGAATGCATCGAGAAGGCACTAATCCAACTTACTACAGGAGTAGTCAAAATTATCATTGGAGTTTGTGCAAAATGAAGGTCCGTTTGGGGTCGTGTGTTGGAGTTGGCCTTACAAGTGGAACCGCAGTTAAGGAAACCGACTATCGGCAAACCCCCACCTCGCCCGCCGCGCAATGGCTGAAGTTAGATAAATGACGAGGTTGAAGAGATTGCTCTCGCACGGACTCCACGAAATAATATTGTTTCAGATGGATGTCATGGTGGTGGCGTGTGCCGTACTCCTGGATGTGAATGCTTGTTCTGGCCCATGCCACCCTACTACTCCTACTACTTACTCCTACTATATACTATACTACTAGTATATCGAGGATTTGAGGTGCTGGTTACGTACAACGAACACATTAACATATGGCTACAGTAAAAACACCCGCCCGACGCGCGAAGCATGTGAAGCTAGTACAAATAGTGTACTACTATTGTTGATTGGCCTCATCCGATAACCTGTTGCGATGCACGTACAATTATGTATTCGGAAAATATTTTTCATCGCACCACTCACTCAGAGAAGCAACTCGAAAGCCATTCATAAATTTAGTAAGTTTATCACAGGCATATCATTTCATTACATAGTACAATAGGTCATCAACCCACATCGACAACGAGGATACATTATAAATACTAAAGTTTTCACCACACAACAAATAACAAGCCATGAAATGAACTTCAACTCAACCATTCCGCGGCGTTGGAAACGCTTGCTTTGAATCACAAGTGATTCTCTGGGACGGACCATCCGTTGTCGATCTGGAGACCAATGCAGGACTGATCATCCAGGCTGAAGCGGCCTACTATATCAGTACCAGGGCAGGGAACCACCCAAATGTCCGAGGTATAGACACAGTTGCTTCTCATAAATGTGTCAACAACAGTTGGATCGCCTTTCACCATCATTGGATAGTTTTGTCCAAGGAAGAGCGAGTTTTCTCCAAGACTATCAATTCTGTGCCAGGGAGAAGGAGTTGGCGCTATCACCCTAGTATCCATCCTGAATACCATGCAACGGGTGTTGGAATAGGTTCGGAGAGTGCGACCATGGGAGACTACACCTGCTTCCTTAGCAGTAACATCATCAGTGGGCTGTATACACACAAGAAGAGGTGATCCATCGGAATTAGTTGCCAGGCGCCATAGAGTATATCGCCGTTGCTCGTCCTCATGCTCGTGATCATCACCATCGTCATCTCCCCCTTGGTTATAAAAATCGTCAAGTATATGTGGTGGGATGTTCACATGACCTTGGAAACACAAGAAGGTTAATTAGTAAAGGGAAACTTGCTAACCCGCATGCATGTGGATGAAACAATTATAATTACGGTGGAAGACAAACGTACCGAAACAACAAGGATGCCATGCAAAAACAGTGCCACGAGTGGTGGCAGCAAACACAAGGCCCTCGTATTCAATTGCATCACAGTAGTCATCCGTGTACAGAAACTGATTTTGAGCAATATCCATCGAGTGAAACCATCAAGGATGGCAACAAGCTTGTCGAAGATAGCAACAACATCATAGTTTTTGTAATTCCAAGAGCGGTTGGGAACTTGCCAAATTGCTATCTTCTGTAGACGACAGTCACCATGATCATATTTGAACGTGCGTACATTACCAGTGTGCTCACCCTCTGGGCAGTGTGCTGAGATTTTTGGAAGTGGAACCCGGTGACGAGTGTACATATTCACAAGTTCCCACTCGCAGTTGGACCCAATGTAAACAACCCAATCTCCATTTGCGCCCGCCCAAGCCTTGCACTCAAGCGATGGCATCTTAACATCACACATATCATTATCAAGCGGCATCAACTTGCACAGGGCGAGGCCTCTGTCGTGCCGGCGCCAGTCATCAGGGTCACGGCGAAGAAGATAGGGGAGATCAAACTGCTCCTTGACCCTTGGGTTCCTTGCAATGATGTTATTAGTTGAGTCGAGAATGGGCTGGAATGAACCAGCCATGCTAGCCGAGGTGATGACGTCGCACCGATCAATGAGTTCCTCCGCCATGTCATCTTTCAGATCATGGCAAGAATAACGAGGTCGTTTCCGGCCTGTTCCCTCCATGGAGAAGACGATCGAACAATGGCAGAAGAAAGGGTGAAGGGATGAAGGAAAATGGAGGAGGGAGAGGAAGAGCGTGCGACAACAGTTCCAAATCGAGAGGGAAAGGCGAAGAGTCGGTGGACGGTTGCGAGTTTGCCACGGTTCACGAAGAGGCGCCCCGGCCTACACGTCCGTTCGGAAATTCTCCTAGTACTCGTCGTCGTCTCACTGATATGTTGGAATGGGACCACATGTCAACGAAACATGGTGTGTAATTTATCATGCAAAATCGATCTGGCCACGTTGGCCCGAGGTGTCGCATTAGTTATCGACCTTTATTTTTTTAATGGCGTGCCGATCAGTTTTGAAGCACGACTAACTGGTACTGTACGCAGAGAAAATATAAACTACTTGTCGTGGTATTTCTCACGGGGGGCTTGCGAGTCGACAGATGCCACAAGGGCTTAGCGTGTGGGTAGGACTGCTGCTGATAGGACCGGGAGCGAGTATGCGAGTAGCACGCGGTAGTTTACCCAGGTTCGGGGCTCTCCGGAGAGATAATACCCCTACTCCTGCATGTCTGAGTATATCTGGTATATCTGGTACAGAGTCGCTCCTAGAGCTGTATCTAAAGCCAGTGCCATAGGCATCTGACTTGGTAAATGTATGCATGTGGTATGCTAGTGGTCGTGAGAGCATGTGTGCTCTAGTGGCCATGAGAGTGTGTGTGCGTGAGGGAAATCCATCCTCCTGGATGGATGGATGTGAGCCCATATATATAGTGTGGAGCTAGCTTGGTGTGTAAGCTATATGGGTAGCTTAGGAAGTAAGCTAGGTAGTGGCTTTGGATGTAAGCTACCTTGGGTAGCTTACATGCCAAGCCATGTAGGCATGGCTAGAGGCATGGTACATGTCATGCTTGTCCCCTGGGATACTTTATAAATCAGTACCCAGGGGACACGGTACACTGTAGATGATGGCATCGCGGTAAGGTTGTCTCGTCGATGTCAGGTCGGGCTGCAGTCGGCAGACGACTGGTTGGCGTAGTCGGCAGCCGGCCGTCGGTAGCCGGCCGGGTAGTGCAGTCGGACGGGGAGCCGGCAGGAGCGGCCGGGCAGTCGGACCGAGGGGCTTTGCTAGCCCCGATGTCTTGAAATATCATCTTGCCGTCTTCGGGGTATCCGTGTCCCATTACTCCGACACTACTCTACCACTATCCCACCTCTAGTACTAGTAGTATAAAAAAGATATATATAGGCTAGAGCTTCAGCGCTTTCTTGCTAAGGGCTGCCCACTTGCTTCTCACACTACCACCCTCCCTCCAGATCTAAAAAAGACGGCCCCTCTCTCCCTCCTCACCGGTGGTCACAGATCCGCCGGGGAAGAAAAGGACGTGCAGCATTGACGCACTCGTCGTTGGCGAACAAGGTCACGCACTAACGACAAGGCCGTCCTCTCAGACCTAGCGCCCGCGCGGGATGGCCTCCGTCCCCAAGCTCGCTGCCGTAGTGTGTGCGGAGGACGACAACCACGAGCGAACCCACTTCCCGCCGACCCTCAGGTATGCTACCTCTTTTCGAGCCATAACCTTGTTCTATTGCCCCATCTGCTACGTCGTTGCATGTGGATCTTTTTCCACTCCACCATCTTCCCAATTTGCTATCCTCTACTCTGCTGGCCACATAGACGAAAACCATAATTTGCACTATTAAAGGAAACCCTACTTCATGCAGACTAATCCATGTCTGGGTTGAATAAGGAAAGGAAGGGGGACTGTACTGTCCAAGAGAGTAGGCATCGAACCCGCATCTAGGTTGAAAAGGGGAAAATCAGTAGCTAAGGAACGAGTCTCATGTATCTTGGTTGAAGAAGGGTAGAAAGGCATGACAACGCAATAGAGAATGACCATGTCGATCGGTTTGTTGTCCTCGCATAGGAAAAAGGTGGCTAAAGAGAACAAAAATGGGACCGTAATCCACATATGCTGCCTGGATATTTGTTGCTCTGGGCAACCATACCTCCCTCACCACTCTGCGTTCGTGGAGGTACATCGTACTGGTGCCTCCCATGCTCTTATTGCCACTTTTTTTGCTGTTAGTATAACGCCAGCAGTCAAGTCAAGCAATGCTACTGCTAAAGTGATGCCACATTTAACTAATGCCACTCTCAGTCTAATGCCACCCATAAATTTAAGCAATGCCATTTAATGTCACTAGATTATTTCAGGGCTAGCTGTTGATTGTGGATGTATTAAAGATTTTTCAGCTATAAGGCATTCTAATGTTGTTGCACAGCCAGTATACCAATGATGAAACTTGTTACTCCCATCAGATTTTTGCACCGTTAATGCTTATAGATTACATACCTCACTTTCATGAGATAAGTTAAATTTTTTGTACAGTGTCACCAAAATGCCAAGGCGCTGATGTCATTTTATTTTGGTTAAACTGCACAGACAATTATGAAGATAAGAGGAAAGGTCAAGAGTGGGCACCTCCTCCTCCGGCTGTTCTCTTGAGGAGATCTGTATGTTTGTCTCTAATGCCTGTCGATTACATACCTAACATCATGATGTAATGTTAAGTCATTTCCTTTTGTACAGTGTCACTAAATTGTCAAGGCAGTGATGGCATTTTATTTTAGTAGAACTGCACAAAATTTGCTTAAAAGAAGAGGAAAGGTCAGGAATGCCTCACTTTTCCAGAAAAAACTATGTATGCCTTCCTCACATCAGCCGCTGTTGCTTTACTTATTCCTTCAAACATGTGGTTAGAAACAGTCTTGCTACCTTTTCCCATTAAGAAATTGGAATGCTTATATTTGTGAGTCTATGCTTCAACTAGTGCCACTTTTAGAGTAATCACACTTTCAATATCTATGCAAACAGGGATCTCGATTTTAGTGGAACTGCACAAAAAGTCCAACTGGTTCAACATTAGGAGCATGTTTTTCCCAACCTTTATATCCAATTGGTGGCACTATGAGCTATTCATTACGAAGGTACATGGTTTGCTACTATCTTGCTACTCTTTTTGTACTGTCATTAGATAGTAATACTAGTGGTTTGCATGTGAATTTATTGGCAGGGTGGACCTACATTGGAGGTGCAGGACAGGATTCAATTATTGGATGCTCAAATTCGGTTGTTTCGATTTCACCTCTTCCATCACTGCGAACATGGATATCCTTGGTCTGATGAAGAATAGGCGCTATATTTCTGCTCTGAACCAGCAAATCAATTCAGTATGAAATTGTCCAGGGCAAAACATAACTGTATCGATTGTCCAGTGCAGAACATGACAGATGCTAAGCGGAAGAGACATGTTTAAACCGAAAATACAAGGTGTGGTATATGTTTACTAGCTGCTTGATATTTGTGCAGACAGAGATGTCTTCCTGTTGCTATTTGGCAAACCAACAAAGTGCCTGCAATTTTGGTTGAACTGCACAAGAGAATAGTATAGTCACTGCATGCAGTGCCATTTGAAAATAGACATAGAAAGATTGGATAGTCACTTCATGGACTGCAAAAAAGTAGTACTGTACTATTTATTGGCCACACTAGGTGCTTCATTGCTTTGGTCTGATTATACAATGGACATCATTTTGCCTAAGTTAAAGTTTGTATTCCGAAAATAGTCTCGCAGTATGATCGAGGGAAGACCAAATCATATTGCAGTGCATGTTCCTCCATCATGTCTGGTTCATTCTCATGGTTCCAGCTATTGGTGAAACCACTTACGTTTGCAAGAGGAATTGTATACTTCACAAACAAATTTTTCTTTCAGTCTGTACTGAATGTTGGCCAATAGAAGCATCCATGTTAGTAGGAAGAACAGATGTTTTTTCTAGATCTTTGCTTTTGGAGCTACATATTTGTATATGATCTGTGAGTCATTGAGATGCATTAACATGTTGATCTTATGTATGGGAATCGTACTAGTTAGTTTTAGTTGCGACGCAAGATCCGAAGTGGTGATCTTTGCTTTTGGAGCTACATATTTGTATATGATCTGTGAATCATTGAGATGCATTAACAGTTACTTATTTCTGTTCGCTCAGTGTTTACAAGTTACTGATCGATCACTAGCTAGCCTACAAATGCGCTCCTGGCAGTTTTATTTGCGACGCAAGATGCGAAGTGGCAGTTTTTTGAATAAAGATGCCTACCTCTGAAGAAACTGACAAGCTCGTACGCAAGCAAGTGCCTCCTATCGCACCTCTGGCAAGTCCGAGGCGAGGTGGAGGACGCCGGTGCCGGCGTTTAGCATGGACAGCAGATGGCGGCTGGCATCGTCTAGTTACCTAAGAGTAAGTTAGTACTTGTACGCTACTAGAGTGTTAGTGGGAGTAGATAGTTAACTTGGCTATGATGGTTGTCAACATGGAAGTTCAGTATTCTATATGTGGATCAGACCTGTTACTTTGGTCTGAATGTTGAACTTTCCGTTTGAACGTATGGAATGGGTTGTTATTTTTTTAAATGGGTTGTATTTGTCCTCCACGGTTTAGAGGCTGACTTGTGGGCCTAGCAAGTTGACGCGTACACAATCAAGAGATGATTGTACGTGGAGAGGATGACAGCAGGGACCCGCCAAGGTCATGGCAGTATGCAAGCAAGTGCCTCCTTATTTCAAGCCAATAAAAAAATGGCTCCTCCTAGTGGATTTCTGACATCTGGGTCCCATGCCATTGTCAACGTAGTCAATAAACGAGAGAATTGCACAACGAGCGGCTGCCACCAGGGACACAGCAGCTCGCCCAGTTATTTTTGTTTTGGGTTAATTTGATAAATACCACTCCAAATCTGGTGTATCCGAGAAATGCCACTGCAATTTCCAAACTTTGAAAAATGCCATTTCTAGTGGCATTTTTCGAAGTCTGGAGTGGCGTTTTTCAAAGTTTGCAAACTGCAGTGGCGTTTTTCAAAGTTTGCAAAAATTGTAGTGCCATTTTTCAAAGTTTGGAAATTGCAGTGGCATTTTTATGAATCACCATAATTGGAGTGGCATTTATCTAATTTGTTTTTGAGACGGAAGCAGGGTGTCAACTAGGCTGTGCGGGACACTCTAGCATGTCTAGACAGCCTTTTCTTTTATGTTTACCACAGACCAGCCCAGTAGTTCTTTTTTCTGAAAATGGCTAGCCCAGTTTTTTTGTGATTTGTCAAGTAAGTCGCTTTATCAGGCCTGTTGGGCTGCAAATCTTTCAAGACGAGGAGAGCTTCATTCGGCTGGCCAAGAAAATGGCCTATCACTAATGAGAAATGGGTTGTACATTTTTAAAACACATCAAACCGGCAATTATTTTCAAATATTTTTTTTTCATTTCGAGATTTTAAATTGCATTGATTTTTATGCGTGGACAATTTATTGGATTTTATATTGATATACATTTATTTTTAAAATCAGTCTGAATGTGACTCGAAATTTCGAGATTAAAAACAGTTCAGACCGCACCGACATATGCAAAATTTCGTATAATTTTTTAGCCGTGGCCACAATATGGGCTGTAATGCTAACATAAAGAATATGGGCTCCAAAAAACCGTAAGAATTAGCAAATGGGCTGTAAATTATTTGAAATAATGGCAGATGGATTGTATGCTGTTTTCCATAGATTTGAGGCTTTCCACAGATGGCCTGTATACTGTTGGATGTCCATCCAACGGCCGTCGTGCTTCTTCAATCTCTGCTCTTCCTACTCCAGCCGCTCAAACAAGTGCCGGTGGGACTGCCTGTTCCCTCCTCCCCGTGGCCGGCTGTGCTACCGCGCAGGCCTCACCGCCCTACCGTACTCCCATCGCTGGCCTAGCCATCCCTCTACTCACCCACACCTGTTGTTATTCTCCGGCGACGGCAGACGAACCAGTAAACCCTCGTACAATCGTACTCCCCTCCGCGTGGGAAACAAAAACAACGGCCGAGTCTTCCCTGCCTCCGTGTCGTTCCCTTCCTATGCCTCGCCGTCGTCCACCGCCCTAGTGCTCTCGGTGTGGCATGGTCAGCGTGGTCAACGACCGACATGCATCTGAAGTGGACTGTACGTGGAGAGGCAGACAGCTGGGTCCAAGGCTGCACGCAAGGAAATGCCTCCTTATTACGCGCAAAATAATGATTTCCTCCACCTGACATCTGGGACCCACCGAAACGGCCTCTGTATTTCAGAAAAAAATGTTACCGCCACTGATAGCTCGGACCCACCAGCTATATCTTCGCACGCAAGGAAGTGCCTCCTTATTACGCACAAAAAATGAATACTCCCCCTGCTAGCTGGGACCCAGTATAGTGGGCCTACTAAGTTGACGGGGACGAAGGGCTTTGTCAACTTAGTCAATATGCATGATTCTAGCTCGACTGACCGTACGATGTCCATCCAACGGCCATAGTGCTTCTTCAACCTCTGGTCTTCTTGCTCCAGCCGCCCAAACCAGCGCCGGTCGTGCCGCCTGCTCCTGCCTCCCATGGCCGGCTGTGCTGCCGCGGAGGCCTCACCGCCCCCATACTACTCCCACCATTGGCCAGGCCATCCCTCCACTCCACTCACCCACACCCCCTGTTATTCCGCGGCGACGGCAGCACAGCCGAACCAGTGAACCCTCGTACTCCTCTCCGCGTGGGCATCCACCGCCGCGTCTTCCCCGGCTTCGCGTTGTCCCCTTCCTAGGCCTCGCTGTCGTCCACCGCTATGGTGTTGTCGGCATGCCGTGGTCAATGTGGTCAACGATCGAATTCCATCGGAAAATACTGTACGTGGAGAGGCTGACAGCTGGGTCCACGGCAGCCGCAAGGAAGTGCCTCCTTATTACGCGGAAAATAATTATTCCTCCACCTGACAGCAGGGACCCACCAGACGGGCCACCAGTATTTTGCGAAAAAATCGTTTCCCCTTGACTGCTGGGACCTACCGGATGGGCCACCGTATTTTGCGAAAAAAACGTTCCCCCCGCTGTCAGCTCGGACCCACCGGAAGTGCCTCCTTATTACGCACAAAAAAATAAATACTCCCCCGGCTAGCTGGGACCCACCTTGCTGGGAGGCTGACTCGTGGGCCTACTAAGTTGACAGGGATGGAGGGCTTCGTCAACTTAGTCAATATGCACGATTCTAGCTCCAGTGACCATACGATGTCCATCCAACGGCCGTAGTGCTTCTTCAACCTCTGGTCTTCTTGCTCCAGCCGCCCAAAGCAGCGCCGGTCGTGCCGCCTACTCCTGCCTCCCATGGCCGGCTGTGCTGCCGCGGAGGCCTCACCGCCCCCTACTATTCCCACCGCTGGCTAGGCCCTGCGGCGACGGCAGCCTCACACCACAGCCGAACGAGTGAACCCTCATACTCCTCTCCGCGTGGGCATCCACTGCCGCGTCTTCACCGGCTCCGCGTCGTCCCCTTCCTAGGCCTCGCCGTCATCCACCGCCCTGGTGCTCTCGGCACGGCGTGGTCAACATGGTCAAGGAACGACTTCCATCGGACGTGGACTGTACGTGGAGAGGCTGACAGCTGGGTCCATGGCGGCAGCAAGGAAGTGCCTCCTTATTATGCAGAAAATAAAGATTCCTCCACCTGACAGTAGGGACCCATCGGACGGGCCACCGTATTTCGCGAAAAAAACATTTCCCCCCTGACTGCTGGGACCCACCAGCTACACCTTCGCATGCAAGGAAGTGCCTGACAGTCGGGACCCACCTGGTCGAAGCATACGTAGCGTTGTCATTTTGGTCGCGAACGTGTACGTACATGTATACTGGTGGATGTAGAGGCACGCACGTGTCGTAGTAGAGGCGCGCACATAGCATGTACACGTACGTACAGCGGCCAGGGTGCAAGAAAGAAAATACGGCCACGTATGTGTACATACGGGCGGGGTCTCGAACGCCTACTCGCGCATACGTACGACGAGGGCTCGTGTACATGGCTGGGTCGGAACAGAGAAACAGCGTCGTCGTGGTGTTCATGGGTTGGAACGGAATGCGTGGTCGTGTTTGTCGGGAGGGCTTGGTCGGAAGAGGCGATGGAAACGAGGCCTGGCGTACCGCACAATGGAGGAAACGGACCTCCTACGGTCAAAATGGGGGTCCTGTTGATCGGGAGGTGTGTGGCGTACCGCAAAATGGAGGAAACGGACCTCCTACGGTCGAAACGGGGGTCCTGTTGATCGGGAGGGGTGTGGCGTACCGCAAAACAGAGGAAACAGACCTCCTACGGTCGAAACGGGGGTCCTGTTGATCGGGAGGGGTGTGGCGTACCGCAAAACGGAGGAAACGGACTTGTGTTAGAGCGCTACGGTCGAAACGGGGTTCCTGTTCATCGGGAGGGGTGTGGCGTACCGCAAAACAGGACTCCATGGGATACTGTTCATCTCCACCGTTGACCCCCTCCAGCCTCCACGAGCTACTGTTCATCCACCGTCGACCTCCTCCAGCCTCCATGGGCTCCTGTTCATCCAGCCTCCACCGCGCGCTACTCCACCGCTACTGTTCAACCACCCCTCCACCGTCTACTGTTCATCCAGCCCTCCACACCACGGGGTCCTGTTCAACCACCCCTCCACGGGCACCCCTCCACCGTCTACTATTCATCCGGCCCTCCACACCACGGGGTCCTGTTCATCCACCCTCCACGGGCACCCCTCCACTGTCTACTGTTCATCCAACCCTCCACCACACCACGGGGTCCTGTTCATCCAGAGGCAACGCCACCGCTCACTGTTCATCCACCCCCCCCCCCGCAATGCTCACTGTTCATCCCATCGATCGGCTTCAGTTAGCAGCAGTAGAGAAGGAATCGCTCGATCGGGTTCAGTTAACAGCCATCGATCGATTGCTCGGGTTCAATAACGCGTAGCCTGCAGTGCAATCACTCGGGTTCAGTTAGAGCCCAACGCCTCGCTCGGGTTCAGTTAGAGCCAACGCCTCACACACACGCGCGTACGTGTATGAGAGAAACGCGCATCGCTCGGCCCCCGACCTCCCACCGTAACCGGGAACTCCTCGAAATTCCCCCCCCCCCCTCGCTTCTACCACGGTTTTTTCCGTCATGGACTGCCCAAAGAATGTCATGCAGCTGCGTCTCCGGCCCGCCCAGGACAAAAAGCCCATTTTCTGTCATGATTTTTTGTCATAGAAGTAGGAGCCCACCACATCTATGATGATATCGGGTTTTGTCACAATTATCGTCATAGAAGTGTCATATGTATGACAGAAAAAAATTCGTTCGGCCCAAAATGTCATGGATGTGTCTTTTTTTTGTAGTGATTGGTCCAATTAGGTTTTATTCTAGTGCTTTATTCATTGCAAATTTTTGCTGCTTAGGTGACCCTGTTCTTGAGCTTGCATGTCAAATTTATATGGTCAAAAGTAGTTTTGATGCATGATATAGGCTCTAGGCACTTGTAGGAGTAGTTGCTATCAATATTATTGAGTTTGGTTTACTTTTATTTTGAAGTTATTAAAAATTTCAGAATTTTTCAGAAAATGATGAGGAGATTATTGAGGGGCTCATCGAGCCAAAGCTCGAAGGAAAAGGCACCGAAGCCTAAGTATAATTTGCCGCGCACCGCGGAGGTTCAGGCGTGTGAATGGCCTTCCGAGGATTTCTTAAGAGCGGCTGGGATTTATGAAGATTTTCATGAGTTGGCTCGTAATGCAGGCCTCGCCACTTTCCTCCACGACCAATGCAATCAGTATCTCTTACTCATAAATACCTTTGTGCAAAACTTTCATTTTCATTCTAGGAACTCACCACCCATGGTGGAGTTTCATTTATATGATGAGCATAAGTAGATGTCACTTTATGATTTTTGTCAGATTTGTTTAGTCCCTTTTGAGGGCAAGACAGAAGAACCACATCGTGATGATGTGGAGGGATTTATTAATACTATCACTGTAGGGGAAACTAGGAAGGTTTCCGATGCATGAATCACTAGCATACATTTTCCTGTCTTATGTTACTTTGCATTATTTGCTAGTTGTTGCTTAATTGGTCGCGGAAACTGTGGAAACCTTAGTATCCCTGATATTATTATTTTGCTCCAAGGTTTATACAGTGATAACACTTTTAGTATGGGCGGCATTATTGCTAGACGGTTAAGTATGAACCATACCAAGGGTCCCATCTTTGGAGGCATCTATGCTACACGCCTAGTTGCACATTTTAACATACCTATTAGGCATGCTGAGAAGGAAGAAAAAGTGCTGCCTCGTGTTTATTTAGATTATAAAAGTATGGTGGCACATGATTTTATTGTTAAGAATAGGGCAGGAGAGCTCAAAAATCAATGGTTCTTTAATAAACATCATCCTGAGACTATTACCTTGCCTGCTACTTCTTTGTTTGATTTGACTGTAGGCACGTACCTTGTTCTATTGACGGCTATCCACGCCTACCGGAACCCTGCACCAGCCGAGGAGCCAGAACCGGAACCACAATTTGATCCTTCACGACAGTCTAACTATCAGTGGGATCCGGAGATGATTGCCAGCCAGTGGCAATCGGAGCCTTCTTCTTCCTCATTGCAGTACGACCCCGACAACTATTATTATGAATATCAGCCAGGCCAGCCGTGGCCATAGACCAACTTAGGCCAAAAGCCTAAGCTTGGGGGAGTACATATTTCTCACCGACATTACATTTATGTTCACACACACTCATTGCTAGATGTCAGTGCTCATACTTTTTCACGGTATCATCCATGCTAGTTTATTTCCTTTTATGCTTTCTTCTTGTGTGTTTAATAAACCTTAAGAAAAAACCAAAAAATTAGCTGTAGCTTTTAATTAATTTACTTTCCATGCTTGTAGTAGTAATTAAAAAGAAAACCCAAAAATATTTCATGTTCTTCTTTTGCTTGTTGGGAGCTTTCTCGTGTAAATAATTTTATTTCTTTTCTTTTCTTTGGGGTTAGTAGGAGAAGACCATGATTAAATTGTTGAAGTGTCTCTTATATGCTTTATTTTTGATTTAACCAAGAGCCCATATTGCTTTGTCTTCTCCTGTTTATTGAATGCTCGCAGATTCGAGCTTAGTGCAATGCACGTGCACTCTTATTATTATTCACATCATTCGGTCGTGCAAGTGAAAGGCAATTATGATGATATATGATGGACTGACTGGGATGAGAAAAGCTGGTATGAACTCGACCTCTTTTGTATTTGTAAATATAATGAGTTCATCATTCTTGATTCAGCTTGTTATGAATAAACATGTTTGCAATGACAATTAGAGATCATAGTTGCTTGTGCCATGCTTGATTAGCTATGAGTTATAATGGTTTACCTTGCGTGCCAACATGCTATTAAAATGGTTATGATGTGGTATGATAGGGTGGTATCCTCCTCTGAATGATTTAAGTGACTTGACTTGGCACATGTTCATGCATGTAGTTGAAACAAATCAACATAGCCTTCACGATATTTATGTTCATGGTGGATTATATCCTACTCATGCTTGCATCCAATGTTTATTAATTTTAATGCATGTACATGGCTGTTGTCGCTCTCTAGTTGGTCGCTTCCCAGTCTTTTGCTAGCCTTCACCAGTACTAAGCGGGAATACTGCTTGTTCATCCAAATCCCTTAAACCCCAAAGTTATTCCACATGAGTCCACTATACCTTCCTATATGCGGTATCTACCTGCCGTTCCAAGTAAATTTGTATGTGCCAAACTCTAAACCTTCAAATAATCATCTTGTTTTGTATGCTTGAATAGCTCATGTATCAACTAGGGCTGCCTGTATCTTCCATGTTAGGCGGGTTATTCTCAAGAGGAGTGGACTCCGCTCCTCACTCACGAGAAAATGGCTGGTCACCGGGATGCCCAGTCCCATGCTTTATGCAAACTAAATCAAAAATAATTGTAAAACAAAACTCCCCCTGGGACCTGATGTATGTTGGAGGCACTCGTTGTTTCGAGCAAGCCATGGGTTGATGTTTGTTGGTGGAGGGGGAGTATAAACTTTACCATTCTGTTTGGGAACCTCCTATAATGTGTGTAGCATGAAAGATATCGCCATCTCTTGGTTGTTATGTTGACAATGAAAGTATACCGCTCAAAATGTTATTCACCTCTATTTCAAAACCGAGCTCTGGCACCTCTACAAATCCCTTCTTTCCTTTGTGAAGGGCCTATCTATTTACTTTTATGTTGAGTCATCACCCTCTTATTAAAAAGCACCAGTTGGAGAGCACCGTCGTCATTTGCATTCATTATTGTTAGTTTACATTGGGTGTGACTATGATTGGATCTCTTTTACCATGAATTACAATGTCTAGTCAGTCCTTGATCTTTAAAGGTGCTCTGCATTTATGTTTTGCGGTCTCAGAAAGGGTTAGCGAGATACCATCTTGTTATATCATATTATGATTGTTTTGAGAAAGTGTTGTCATCCGAGATTTATTATTATGGCTTGCTAGTTGATTATGCTATTGATATGGGTAATCATGAGACCTGAGAATTATTGCAAATATGGTTAGGTATAATCTTTGCTGAAAACTTCAATGCTAGCTTGACATATTTATAACAACAAGAGCAAGCAGAGTTTGTAAAAGTTTTTCTTTATTTCTTTCAGTTTATCAACTGAATTGCTTGATGACAAGCAAGGGTTTAAGCTTGGGGGAGTTGATACGTCTCCGTCGTATCTACTTTTCCAAACACTTTTGCCCTTGTTTTGGACTCTAATTTGTATGATTTGAATGGAACTAACCCAGACTGACGTTGTTTTCAGCAGAATTGCCACGATGTTGTTTTATGTGCAGAAAACAAAAGTTCTCGGAATGACCTGAAACTCCACAGAATATCTTACAATAAATAATAAAAAATCCTCGCCAAAGATGAAGACCAGGGGGCCACACCCTTGCCATGAGGGTGGGTGAGAGAGTCCTGGATTAAGGGGTCTCTGGATAGCCGGACTATCTCCATTGGCCGGACTGTTAGACTATGAAGATACAAGATTGAAGACTTCGTCTCGTGTCCGGATGGGACTCTACTTGGCGTGGAAGGCAAGCTCGGCATTACGGATATGGATATCTCCTCCTTTGTAACCGACCTTGTGTAACCCTAACCCTCTCCGGTGTCTATATAAACCGAAGGGTTCTAGTCCGTAGGACAACAACCATAACATACAATCATACCATAGGCTAGCTTCTAGGGTTTAGCCTCTCTGATCTCGTGGTAGATCTACTCTTGTACTACGCATATCATCAATATTAATCAAGCAGGACGTAGGGTTTTACCTCCATCAAGGGGTCCCGAACCTGGGTAAAACATCGTGTCCCCTGCCTCCTATTACCGTCCGGCCTAGACGCACAGTTCGGGACCCCCTACCCGAGATCTGCCGGTTTTGACACCGACATTGGTGCTTTCATTGAGAGTTCCGCTGTGTCGTCGCCACCATGAAGGATGTCTCATCCCGTCTTTAAAGACAGCACTATTGCTCAGGGAGCTTTGGCTATCGGCCAAACTCTCCGGCTAGGTGGTTTTCTTATGACCGCATGTTCGGCCGCTGCGCCGACGATGACTTCTCGGGTCATCAAAAGCAATCTTCACGTCAGCTTGGAACTCGCCGAGCAGTTAGATCCAATGGAGCTCTCTTCCCTGAACAAGCTCTTGGATCGCATCGCCGCCCTGGGAGTCGCTACAGACTACGATCAGATTGGGCCTAAACCCGATCTGAGAGAGATTAACTCTCCCCAGGTCACCCATCACGTTCAGTGGTGGAGGAACAATGCGGCAACCCTTCATCTATCTTAAGGACTAGCTATGTTCGGATTCCGGATCCCTCCAAGCCGGATACCCGCGGAGGGGAGGACGTCACTCAAGGCCTGAACCTAGAATCAGGCCGCGGGCTAGATTTATCGGAAAACATCCAAGAATCCAAACTTTCGAGTTTGGAAACTCCTTGGCCCCTGAGTCTCAGATCGGGTGAGGATTCGGATTCAATTCCACCCACCCACCCAAACATATGTGATCTATCCCAAATTAGGCAAGATCCCGAAGAAACAGTACACCATTACTGGGCCAGATTCCTCCTAGTCATGAACAGGATAAAGGACTGCCGCGAGGAAGACACAATTTCATTCTTCTGCAATAATTGCACGGACAAGGGAATCCTCAATGCCATAAGTCGCCGCGAAATTACACGCTTTGCCGACTTGGTGTCCATAGCACGAAAGTACTGTGCGATGGAAAGAGCCTGGAAAACCGAAATAAAATTTTGGGATAATCTGGCCCTGAATACAAACCCAGTCCGAAATAAAAGGGTGCATTATCACAATACACCTGGGTTAACTACCAAAAAGCAAAAGCCCTCTACGGGGCAAGGAACCGTACTGGAGGGATGGCTCAACGGACCCTGCAAAATTCATAGTATAGCGGATGCAATACCAACGCACAGCCTTAGAGCATGTTGGATACTCCGGCAGGTGCCCAAAAGTGGTGAGGATCTACTCCTCCCAAAAACCACAGAGCACCATCCCGTGGACAACAATACGGTGTTAACGGTCTTTGAGACCTTCGCGTCAAATAATAGATGCAAGCGAACACTCCGCAGCATGGCCGAAATCTGCCACATAGCAGAAATAAATCCTTGGAGTGACACGGCTATTACCTTCAATGCTAGTGACGAACCCAAATTCCGAACAGCCCGAGCACCAGCCACACTGGTCCTCAGTCCAATCGTGGACGACTTTCGACTCACCAAGGTACTCATGGACGGCGGCAACGGATTAAACCTCATCTATGAGGAAACTCTTCAAAAGATGGAAATAGACTGGAGCCGCATTGAGCAAAGTAGCACAACCTTTAGAGGAATCATCCCCAGTCAGGAAGCACGCTGTGCTGGGAATATCACACTAGATGTGGTATTCGGCATGTCGGATAATTACAGGTCCAAAGAAATTACATTCCAAGTGGCCCTGTTTAGCAGCGGATACCACGCTCTACTAGGGCGGGAGGCGTTTACAATCTTCCAAGCCATACCCCATTACGGGTACATGAAGCTCAAAATGCCCGGGCCCAACGGAATCATCACTCTTGCTAGTGATCCGGACATAGCACTCCACGCTGAAAATAAGACAGCCGCACTGGCCCTCGAGGCACTATCCGAAGCCCTAGCGGCCGAGGAACTAACTGCGCTGCGCTCCACGGTGAATAGGGACGATGTGATACTCGATAAAAGATCCAAGTCCACCTCCTTTAAACCGGCGAACGAAATAGTCAAATTCCAAGTCCATCCAACGGACCCTACAAAAACAGCTTCCATCGGGGCACAATTAAACCCTGATGTCGACGCTGCACTGCGAGAGTTCCTACGCGAGAACTGGGACATTTTTGCCTAGCGCCCTTCAGACATGCCAGGAATCCCATGCAGGCTGGCTGAGCACAGCCTAAATATCGTAAAAGGATTCAAGCCAGTCAAGCAGGCTCTTCGACGTTTCTCCGAGCCTAAGAGACAAGCCATGGGAGAGGAACTAGCCAAGCTATTGGAGGTCGGATTCATCAGAGACATAAAACATCCGGACTGGCTAGCAAACCTGGTGATGGTACCAAAGAAGGACAAATCTTGGCGTTTGTGCGTCGATTTTAAGGACCTTAACAAGGCCTGCCCAAAGGATCCCTCCCCCCCCCCCCACATCGATCAAATCATCGATGCTACCGTAGGACACGATTCATTGTGTTTCCTCGACGCATACTCCGGCTACCATCAAATTAAAATGGCGGAGCCAGACCAAGCCGCAACGGCATTCATCACACCATACGGCCCATTCTGCTTCAACACAATGCCCTTGGGCTCAAAAACGCCGGCACAACATATCAGCGCATGATTCAGACATGTCTGGCAAACCAGATCGGCAAAACAGTGGAGGCATACGTGGATGACGTGGTCGTTAAAACCAAGCATGTCGAAACTCTAGTAGACGACTTGAGGCTCACATTCGACAACCTTCGAACATATGACATCAAGCTCAATCTGGAAAAATGCGTTTTCGGTGTACCAGCCGGAAAGCTCTTGGGATTCATTGTCTCCAGTAGAGGTATTGAAGCTAATCCGGCCAAAATCCGAGCGTTGTCACAGTTGGCTACCCCAACAGACCTCAAACAAATACAAAAATTGACTGGATGCATGGCGGCTCTAAGCCGCTTTATCTCCCGCTTGGGAGAAAAGGCATTACCCCTTTATTGCCTCCACCGGCGCACCAAAAACTTCGAGTGGACGGATTCCGCCTCGGCCGGACTCAACAAAATAAAAGCCATATTGGCAACAAACCCAGTACTGGTCGCACCAAACATTGGCAAACCAATACTATTATACATTGCGGCAACTCATCAAGTAGTAAGCGCAGTGCTTGTCGTCGAGCGAGAAGCGGACGGACACAAATTCCCCCTTCAAAAGCCGGTTTACTATGTGTCCATTGTCCTTACTCCATGCAAATCACGATACCCGCTTTATCAAAAGATAGCGTGCGCGGTATTTATGGCATCCCGGAAGCTGCGACACTACTTTCAAGAGTGTTCGATAATGGTAGCCTCGGAAGTACCACTTAACGATATTATAAACAACCGCGACGCGACGGGCCGGATTGCCAAATGGGCCATTGAGCTCCTCCCGTTCGACATAACTTACAAGCCATGGTGAGCTATCAGGTCGCAAGTTTTGGCTGACTTCGTCGCTGAGTGGACGGAAGCCGAACTCCCTAAAGAGTACGGCACATATTCAAACTGGATCATGCACTTCGACGGCTCCAAAATGTTGGCTGGTCTGGGGGCTGGCGTCATTTTGACGACCCCAACAGGAGATACCGTTCAATACGTACTACAGATAATGTATACGGACTCTAACAACGTAGCCGAATATGAGGCCCTTCTACATGGTCTCCGGATGGCAGTATCCATGGGCATTCAATGCCTAGAGGTGCGCGGGGATTCGAACCTCGCGATATCCCAAATAAATGGAGACTTCAATGCCAAGGATCTGAAAATGGAAGCTTATCGCAATGTCGTCCTAAAAATGTCAGCTCGGTTCGAGGGGCTCGAATTTCACCATGTGGCTCGGGAAAACAATCAGGCGGCGGATATCCTCGCCCGCATCGGTGCAAAACGCGACGCGGTCCCTCCCAACATATTTCTGGAACAGCTCTTCAAGCCATCCGTAGAATGGTAAGGGGACACCGGTAACAACAGTACGGACCCGGCCAAAATACCCGATACCGAACTCTCTGACACAATCGGAGGCTCCGCCACCGAAATAACACAATCAGCCCATGAAATAATGGCCATTATTGCCCCGTGAACAGAACCATTCCTGGCCTACCTAACTAGAAAGGAACTTCCGGAGGACCAAAATGAGGCACGCTACATAGTGCGGCGATCCAAGGCCTACAGGGTCCATGAGGGAGAATTGTACAAAAAAAGTGCTACCGGAGTCCTTCAAAGGTGCATCTCCGAAGAGGAAGGGCGGAACCTTTTGGCAGAAATTCACGCCGAACTCGGCGGTCATCACGCCGCAGCCCGGGCTCTTGTAAGCAAGGCCTTCCGTACAGGATTCTATTGGCCAACGGCCTGGGCAGATGCACGGGACTTGGTCCAACGTTGCGCCGGTTGCCAGCTCTTTGCAAAAAAGCCACATGCCACCCACCGCCCTCCAAACAATCCCCATTACATGGCCCTTCGCGGTCTGGGGGCTTGATATGGTTGGACCCCTTAAAGGGGGAACCCACAAGAAAAAATACTTATTGGTCATGGTGGATAAATTCACCAAATGGATAGAGGCTAAACCTGTTAAAACAGCCGAATCTGGACCGATGATAGATTTCATATCCGGGGTTGTACACCGTTACGGCGTCCCCCACAGCATCATCACTAATAACGGCACGAACTTCATGGCTGACGAGGTAAAACTCTGGTGTAGCAAAATGGGCATCAAGCTCGATTATGCTTCAGTCTATCACCCACAAACCAACAGTCAAGTCGAACGAGCAAATGGTCTTATAATGAGCAGCATTAAACCCAGATTAGTGCGCTCCTTAACGGAGTCTGACACGCACTGGGTAGAGGAGCTCGACTCCGTACTCTGGGGGCTGCGGACCATGCTGAATCATAGTACCGGATATACATCGTTTTTTATGGTGTACGGCACACAGGCAGTCCTGCCCTGTGACATAATTCATGACTCACCTCGAGTGCGCATGTACGAAGAAAGAGAAGCCGAGCTCGATCGGCAGGACAGTCTGGACACCTTGGAGGAAGAGCGGGATGTAGCCAAAGCTCGTTCCACATTTTACCAGCAACAGGCTCGCAGATACCAAAGCAGAGAAGTACGGGCCAAAACTTATAACGTTGGCGAACTAGTTCTACGGCTGCCGGATAAGAAAAAGAACAAGCTTGAGCCCAAATGGGAAGGTCCCTTCATTATCGACCAAGTTCTGACCGGTGGAGCGTACCGACTGCGGGATGCATCGACTAGTCGACTCGAGCCGAACCCATGGAATGCAGCAAGGCTCCGAAGATTCTACGCCTAGCACTGGACTTTATGTTAGTCCCCTCCCTTTGTCCATTTTCTGCATATGTATCATCTGTCTTGTTTCCCTTTCTTTCTTTTATTTCTCTAGGCCTTCAAGGGTCACCTTGTGCCTCACTCATACATCACAGATGCGCTAGCCGCACTCTTCATACCTGGGGGCTTCTTTCACAGAAGCTTTAATTATTTCCCTGGGCCTCACGCCCAACACATGTGTTATACTTCTGCATGTACCTTTTTTCACCATTATATGCATCGATATGACTTAAGTTTTGGCCAAGCTGGGTTGCCTGGCTCTTGTATTTATGCCCTACGTTCCCGTTAATTTGGCTAGGGCATAAGGGGAGCACCTCTGCGATTGTTACCGCCGGGTTAGCCGGACGTGTACCTCAGACTGGGTGAAGCCGAAAGCTAGCATTCTTAAGGGAATATTCGGTCGGTGAACAAAAGATGACCTTCATTATTCATATCTGCCCCCAGATGATTTTTCTGCGCTTCTTATTGCAGTCCGGACATGCACTTTAGGGCATGCTTACCCAGGGAAAGGAACCCTTAACGGAACTATTCTCCCTGGAAGATGCTTCTTACTACCCATGTAATATAACATAACTAGTTGGGCACTTGTCTGATAAAGCACTAATGACCCCTATGCCTGGTCTCCACGCATGCCCCGGTTCTTACATAACCAAGAGGGTATTCGGATACACTCCGGACTGTCGGGTCCCGAGGTTGAAGCGAAAAGGTCCGCCACGACAAACGATCTACAATCCACCTAGAAGGCATTATACATGTCACTTTAAAATTACATAGTCAATTTAACTGGTTGAATTCCTCTTCAATACCATCTAATAGGCTGTCTAGTCTACAATCCTGTTGGGAATACTTTGCGGCCAATTCTACTTGGCCGTACACTAAGCTCACAGGGATCTCCTTCCCATCAGGCCCCACTGGTCCAACTTCAGCCATGTGGTTCGGATCAGCCTTAGTGTACCGTGTCTTCACCATTGCCCAGGCTTCCCTGGCGCCCTGACGGCAGGCCGATATCTTCCATAATCGGAAGCACCGCCGTGCTCCCTTCATCTTTTCTGCAAGCTCTCCAAGGCCTTCGGGTATGGAGACGGATGGCCACAAGGCCTGGGCGACGCCTTGCATCACCTGCCGAACTCGTTCGTGCGGCTGTGAGAGCTCGGGAAGAAGATTACCCGTTGAACCGGGCATCTCCTCGGCAGGACGACCTGTTAGCATACCTACAGACATAAATCTGTCAGCCAGCTTCCTTGCCGAACTCTTTTTCGAAGTTCGTTCAAGCACTTACTAAATATGCCGCGTCGAAGCCGCCGATTCTCCTTAACAGAGTCCGACAGTTGGGCCCGAACATCTTTTAGTTCCACGCCCAGCTTGGTGTTGGCATCTAGGAGATCATTCTTCTCCTGCCTCACCCTCATAAGCACGCTCTCACCGGCCTTCAGCTGGCGTATGAGCTGTTGCTTATCCGGATTCACTCCAGCGTCATCTGCAATTTTATCATCAGATCTGCATATACGCCGCATTCTAATATGATACTTATCATTCGAAGGATATGTTACCAGAAGGGGTCTCTTTGGGCTCCCCTGCTGCGGCCAGTGCGGCCTGAAGTTGGGCTTTGCACTCTTCCAGCTCCTGGGACAGTTGAGTATTCTTTTCTGTAAGAACCTACATAACAAATGATCGTTAAATTAGTTATCCTGACTGTTTCAAGTCTCGGGGGCTACTGATATATATAATCATCAAATTTTCTCACCCGTATGTCTTTTACATACTGCTCCGTGGCTCTGGCTAGACCATTTTGAGCGGCACAGAGGTGCGCATCTCCCGAATTGAAGGCATCCAATGCCTCTTGGGAGAAACAAGCGTTACGAAGAACAGTCCGGCGACGCCTGTGGTTCATGGCACTTTCCACCTCGGAATGGGTGGCGGACAGTTTATACGCATCCTCTATCGGAGGAGCACCCGACGCATGCCTTGTATTTGTTCCCGCCTCTGAATCCGGCCTTGAAGCCTGGCTTGTGGAGGCGCGATTGGTAGCCTCTCCGAGTATAGTCCGGCGAGCACTCTTTTTCCTGAAAAGAAGGCATGGGCATTAATATGCCTCTGAGAATAATGTCTTGCAATAAAGACGGTGTGCCGTACCGCTGCGTCGGTGTCTCAATCCGGACTGCGGATCTTTTCAGCCTGCCTGGCCCCGCGGCCCCTTGTTGTGCTAGTTGCCACAGGCTCGGCCTTCTGCCCCGAGGACCTCCCCTGCAAAACACGGCTGTCATACGGCGATCAAAAAAGCGCAAGTACGGATCCCTTTTTAAGTGTTGGGACTTCGGTCTCAGTCACCTGTGAGGCTGGAACTAGCCCAGGGTAATCGGCCGTAATGGCCACCAAAGCATTGTCATTACTCGATTGGTAAAATACCCCATCGATCAGCTCCACAGATATGTTCGGATCCTCCTGGGAGGTCGGATCAAGGGACCGTCCAGGGTCCTCGGGTTGTGGAGGAGGGCTGTTTATCTCCTTTACAGCCTGGCGCAGCTCCTGCGATGAAATCGCTAGAATGAATACTTAACTACGGGAATACGAAATGGATGGGCGATAAAAAGTCTCAGCTTACCCAGCTCGGAGGGTTGTACATAGAAAAACCGCCCTGCGGGTTGACACGAAGGAATTCCTCCTCTCCTCCCTTGTACAAAGTGGATAAGATCTTTATTAGATCAGCAGCCGATCCCGGCCCTTTGCGGCCGTGGCGGGTGGCGTCATCCTCCCCGTTGAAATCCCACATGGGGTGGCATCTATACTGAAACGGCTGCACCCCCCGCATGATACATGTGGCCATGACCTCGATCATGGTCAATCCGGATCGAGCTAAAAACTTATCCGGCTCATCAGGTAAAGAATGTCCCTGTCATCTTCCTCCAGGGGGCTCCATGGACGCCAGCTCCGGCGCTTCTTCAAAGGGGCGTTGTCGAACTCAGGAAGGCCAATCCGAATAGGATCCAGGAGGGGGACGTCTTCTATATAAAACCATTCTGAAGGCCAGTCTTCGGACGTCTTCTTTGGGGTTCCGGATAGGTATCCGGTCCCGGCGACACGCCACACTTCGGCTCCGCCCACTTGATATATTGACCCCTTCTGAGAACGGGGCACAAGGCAGAACAGCTTCTTCCACGGAACGAAATGAGCTTCACAGCCCAAAAACAACTCGCAAAGGGCTACGAATCCCGTGATATGCAGCAGGGAGGCAGGCGTAAGATTGTGCATCTGGAGGCCGTAGAACTCTAGGAGCCCCCGGAGAAACGGATGAATTGGAAATCCGAGCCCTCTTACCAAATAAGGGACAAGGCAAACCCTCTCTCCCTTGGAGGGATTGGGAAGGCTCTCCGCTTGCTCTCCGCCATTATAGGTGGCAAGCCCGTCTTGAACCGGGACCAGGTACGCTAGGGGAAGAAATCCCTTGGACTGAAGCATCACTAATTTGTTGTGCGGGACGGAACATATCTCCCAATCTCCATGCTTGGAACTAGGGGTGCGAGAGGAGGAGCTGCGTCGACCGGCCATGATGGAATGGATCTCTGTCGGGTGCGCTCCGATGAAGGCTCGCCAAGGGAGGATGGTGTGATTTGGATCTGAATCCTCGTCTTTTCAAATAGACGGCTCATTCACACAGCTAGGGGGGTAAATGTGAAAACACCCTCGCTCTTCACATTCGCTCGACACATGGAAAGTGGCCATTATTGGGCGTAGAAGTCAAGGAGTACAAACCTTCACAAGAAACCGGACATTATTTCGACATGCACACAGAATTTGGGGAGGAACCCGCCATGCAATGCCGAAGACAATACTGCGCGCCGGACTCATCGTCATTGAAGCCTGGTTCGGGGGCTACTGAGGGAGTCCTGGATTAGGGGGTCTCCGGATAGCCGGACTATCTCCATTGGCCGGACTTTTAGACTATGAAGCTACAAGATTGAAGACTTCGTCTCGTGTCCGGATGGGACTCTACTTGGCATGGAAGGCAAGCTAGGCAATACGGATATGGATATCTCCTCCTTTGTAACCGACCTTGTGTAACCCTAACCCTCTCCGGTGTCTATATAAACCGAAGGGTTCTAGTCCATAGGACAACAACCATAACATACAATCATACCATAGGCTAGCTTCTAGGGTTTAGCCTCTCTGATCTCGTGGTAGATCTACTCTTGTACTACCCATATCATCAATATTAATCGAGCAGGACGTAGGGTTTTACCTCCATCAAGAGGGCCCGAACCTGGGTAAAACATCGTGTCCCCTGCCTCCTATTACCATCTGACCTAGACGCACAGTTCGGGACCCCCTACCCGAGATTCGCCGGTTTTGACACCGATAGTGGGCCCCCCTAGAGCACGCCCCCTACCTCGTGGGCCCCCTGGAGACCTCCCAACTCCAACTCCAACTCTATATAACTGCTTTCAGGGAGGAAAAAATAGGAGAGAAGATTTCATCGCGTTTTACTATACGGAGCCGCTGCCAAGCCCTAAAACCTCTCGGGAGGGCTGATCTGGAGTCCGTTCGGGGCTCCGGAGAGGGGGATTCGTCGCCGTCGTCATCATCAACCATCCTCCATCACCAATTTCATGATTCTCACCATCGTGCGTGAGTAATTCCATCATAGGCTTGCTGGACGGTGATGGGTTGGATGAGATTTATCATGTAATCGAGTTAGTTTTGTTAGGGTTTGGTCCCTAGTATCCACTATGTTCTGAGATTGATGTTGCTATGATTTTGCTATGCTTAATGCTTGTCACTAGGGCCCGAGTGCCATGATTTCAGATCTGAACCTATTATGTTTTCATCAATATATGAGAGTTCTTGATCCTATCTTGCAAGTCTATAGTCACCTATTATGTGTTATGATCCATTAACCCCGAAGTGACAATAATCGGGATACTTACCGGTGATGACCGTAGTTTGAGGAGTTCATGTATTCACTATGTGCTAATGCTTTGTTCCGGTTCTCTATTAAAAGGAGGCCTTAATATCCCTTAGTTTCCATTAGGACCCCGCTGCCACGGGAGGGTAGGACAAAAGATGTCATGCAAGTTCTTTTCCATAAGCATGTATGACTATATTCGGAATACATGCCTACATTACATTGACAAATTGGAGCTAGTTCTGTGTGACCCTATGTTATGACTGTTACATGATGAACCGCATCCGGCATAATTATCCATCATTAACCCGATGCCTATGAGCTTTCCATATACTGGTTTACGCTTATTTACTTTCCCGTTGCTATTGTTACAATCACTACATAATACCAAAAATATTACTTTGCTTTCGTTACTCTTTTGTTACCGTTACCATCACTGTCATATTACTTTGCTACTAAACACTTTGCTGCAGATACTAAGTTTCCAGGTGTGGTTGAATTGATAACTCAGCTGCTAATACTTGAGAATATTCTTTGGCTCCCCTTGTATCGAATCAATAAATTTGGGTTGTATACTCTACCCTCGAAAGCTGTTGCGATCCCCTATACTTGTGGGTTATCATATTCCGAATGAGAAGAATTTTGCTTATGTGGAGAGTAATAAAATTTATATGCTTGTGGATCATGAAAAGAATGCTTTAGGTGCTAGTTATATTGTTGAATTCATTCATGATGCTACTGAAAATTATTATGAGGGAGGAATATATGCTTGTAGGAATTGCAATAATATCAAGTTTCCTCTCTATGTGCTTAAAGTTTTGAAGTTATGCTTGGTTTGCCTTCCTATGCTAGTTGATTATTGTTCCTATAAGTTGTTTGCTCACAAAATCCCTATGCATAGGAAGTGGGTTAGGCTTAAATTTTCTAGTCATATTTTTGTATTATGCTCTCTTTATGTTTCAATTCTTATTTTTTATGTGAGCATCATTGAAATCATCATGCCTAGCTAGGGGCGTTAAATGATAGCGCTTGTTGGGACGCAACCCAATTTTATTTTCGTTACTTTCTTTTTGTTCCTGTTTAGTAATAAATAATTCATCTAGCCTCTGTTATGATTGAGTTTTTATGTTTTAATTAGTGTTTGTGTCAAGTAGAACCGTTGGGAAGACTTGGGGAAAGTCTTGTTGATCTTGCTGTAAAAAAACAGAAACTTTAGCGCTCACGATAATTGCTGCCATTTTTTATTGAAGAGTGATATTTAGTTAATTATTTTTGCAGATGATTAATATATAAATTCCTCACGTCCTGCAATTTATTTGAGAATTTTATGAGTTCCAGAAGTTTGCATTAGTTACAGATTACTACAGACTGTTCTGTTTTTGACAGATTCTGTTTTTCGTGTGTTGTTTGCTTATTTTGATGAATCTATGGCTAGTAAAAGAGTTTATAAACCATAGAGAAGTTGGAATACAGTAGGTTTAACACCAATATAAATAAATAATGAGTTCATTACAGTAACTTGAAGTGGTGTTTTGTTTTCTTTCGCTAACGGAGCTTACGAGTTTTCTGTTAAGTTTTGTGTTGTGAAGTTTTCAAGTTTTGGGTAAAGATTCGAGGACTATGGAATAAGTGTTGGAAATATGTCCTAGAGGAAATAATAAAATGGTTATTATTATATTTCCTTGTTCATGATAATTGTCTATTGTTTATGCTATAATTGTATTAATCGGAAACCATAATGCATGTGTGAATACATAGACCACAACATGTCCCTAGTAAGCCTCTAGTTGACTAGCTCGTTGATCAATAGATGGTTATGGTTTCCTGACCATGGACATTGGATGTCATTGATAATGGGATCACATCATTAGGAGAATGATGTGATGGACAAGACCCAATCTTACTTCGTTTGCTAAAGCTTTTCTAATGTCAAGTATCATTTCCTTAGATCATGAGAATGTGCAACTCCCGGATACCGTAGGAATGCTTTGGGTGTACCAAACATCACAACGTAACTGGGTGGCTATAAAGGTGCACTACAGGTATCTCCGGAAATGTTTGTTGGGTTGGCACGAATCGAGACTGGGATTTGTCACTCCGTATGACGGAGAGGTATCTCTGGGCCCACTCGGTAATGCATCATCATAATGGGCTCAATGTGACTAAGGAGTTGGTCACGGGATCATGTGTTATGGAATGAGTAAAGAGACTTGCCAGTAATAAGATTGAACGAGGTATAGGGATACCGACGATCGAATCTCGGGCAAGTAACATACCGATAGACAAAGGGAATTGTATACGTGATTGATTGAATCCTTGACATCATGGTTCATCCGATGAGATCATCGTGGAACATGTGGGATCCAATATGGGTATCCAGATCCCTCTATTGGTTATTGACCGGAGAGATGTCTCGGTCATGTCTGCATGGTTCCCGAACCCGTAGGGTCTACACACTTAAGGTTCGGTGACGCTAGAGTTGTTATAGGAAATAGTATGTGGTTACCGAAGGTTGTTCGGAGTCCCGGATGAGATCCCGGACGTGACAAGGAGTTCCGAAATGGTCTGGTGGTGAAGATCGATATATTGGATGAAGGGTATTGGAGTCCAGAATTGTCTCGGGGGTATCGGGTGACGACCAGCATGTCCGAAAAGGGTTTCGGAGGCCCCGGCAAGCGTTGGGGGGGGGGGGCTTATGGGCCAAGGGGAGGGGGCATATCAGCCCACTAAGGGGCTGAGCGCCCCTCCCACCCCATCTCACGTAACCTAGAGAGGTGGGGGCGCCTCCCCTAGGGCAGCCACTCCTCCCGGCTTGGGGGGCAAGTTTCCTAGGGGTGGGGGCGCCCAAACCCATCTAGGGTTTCCCCTGTGGCTGCCGCCCCTACCCTAGGGAAACCCTAGGGAGCCTCCTCCTCCCCCTTCCCCCTATATATAGTGAGGGAGAGAGAGGGCAGCCACACCCTTCCCCTGGCGCAGCCCCTCCCCTCTCCTACACCTCCTCCTCCTCCTCCGTAGCGCTTGGCGAAGCCCTGCCGGAGAACCACGAGCTCCATCACCACCACGCCGTCGTGCTATCAGAGCTCTCCCTCAACTTCTCCTCTCCCCTTGCTGGATCAAGAAGGTGTTGAACGCGGAGGCGTCGTTGTTCGGCGCTTAGATCGGAATCACCGTGACCTGAATCGATGCATGTGTGACTCCACCAACCGCGTTCTTGTAACGCTTCCGCTTAGCGATCTTCAAGGGTATGAAGATGCACTCCCTCTCTCTCGTTGCTATTATCTCCTAGATTGATCTTGGTGACACGTACGATTTTTTTTGAATTTATTGCTACGTTCCCCAACAGTGGCATCATGAGCTAGGTCTATGCGTAGATTCTATGCACGAGTAGAACACAAAGTAGTTGTGGGTGATGATTTGGTCAATTTGCTTACCGTTACTAGTCTTATCTTGATTCGTCGGCATTGTGGGATGAAGCGGCCTGGACCGACCTTACACGTACGCTTACGTGAGACTGGTTCCACCGACTGACATGCACTTGATGCATAAGGTGGCTGGCGGGTGTCTATCTCTCCCACTTTAGTCGGATCGGATTCGATGAAAAGGTTCCTTATGACGGGTAAATACCAATTGGCATATCACCCTTGTGGTTTTGCGTAGGTAAGAAATGTTCTTGCTAGAAACCCATAGCAGCCACATAAAACATGCAACAACAATTAGAGGACGTCTAACTTGTTTTTGCAGGGTATGCTATGTGATGTGATATGGCCAAAAGGATGTGATGAATGATATATGTGATGTATGAGATTGATCATGTTCTTGTAATAGGAATCACGACTTGCATGTAGATGAGTATGACAACAGACAGGAGCCATAGGAGTTGTCTTAATTTATTTATGACCTGCGTGTCAATGAAAACGCCATGTAATTACTTTACTTTATTGCTAATCGTTAGCCATATAGTAGAAGTAATAGTTGGCGAGGCAACTTCATGAAGACACGATGATGGAGATCATGATGACGGAGATCATGGTGTCATGCTGGTGACGATGATGTTCATGCCGCGCCTCGAAGATGGAGATCAAAGGCGCAAGATGATATTGGCCATATCGTGTCACTTTATGATTTGCATGTGATGTTTGTCATGTTTACATCTTATTTGCTTAGAACGACGGTAGCATAAATAAGATGATCCCTCACTAAAATTTCAAGAAAGTGTTCCCCCTAACTGTGCACCGTTGCGAAGGTTCGTTGTTACGAAGCACCACGTGATGATCGGGTGTGATAGATTCTAATGTTCGAATACAACGGGTGTAAGCCAGATTTACACATGTAAAACACTTAGGTTGACTTGGAGAGTCTAGCATGTACAGACATGTCCTCGGAATACAAGAGACCGAAAGGTCGAACATGAGTCATATAGTAGATACGATCAACATGGAGATGTTCACCGTTGATGACTAGTCCGTCTCACGTGATGATCGGACACGACCTAGTCGATTCAGATCATGTATCACTTAGATGACTAGAGGGATGTCTATCTGAGTGGGAGTTCATTGAATAATTTGATTAGATGAACTTAATTATCATGAACATAGTCTAAATTGTCTTTGTAAATTATGTTGTGGATTAATAGCTCACGCTTTAGCTCTTTGTTTTAATACGTTCCTAGAGAAAGACTAAGTTGAAATATATTGTAAGCAATTGTGCGGACTAGGGCCGTGGTATGAGGATTGTCCTCACTGCTACACATAAGGCTTCTGTCCTTGATGCACCGCTCGGTGTGCCAACCCCTCTAGCGTCATCTGTGGATGTTGTGAACATCTGGTAGACACGTTCTGATGACTACCTGATATTTTAGTGCGTCATGCTTTACGGCTTAGAGTCGGGGCTCCAAAAGCGTTTTGAACGCCAGAGAACATATGAGATGTTCGAAGAGCTGAAATTAGTATTTCAGGCTCATGCCCGTGTTGAGAGGTTGAGACCTCTGACAACACATTTGCCTACAAGATGGAGGAGAATAGCTCAGCCAGTGAGCATGTGCTCAGAATGTGTGGGTACTTCAATCACTTGGGTCAAGTGGGAGTTAATCTTCCAGATAAGAGAGTGATTGACAAAAGTTCTTCAGTCGCTATCACCAAGCTACTAGAGTTTCGTGATGAACTATAACATGCAAGGGAAGATAATCCTGGAGCTATTCATCGTGCTTAAGGCCGTAAAGGTAGAAATCAAGAAGGAGCATCAAGTGTTGATGGTTAACAAGAGCACTGGTTTCAAAGAAGGGCAAGGGCAAGAAGGGAAACTTCTTGAATGGAAAGCCAGTTGCCGCTCTAGTGAAGAAACCCAAGAACCCAAACCCGAGACAAAGTGCTTCTATTAGGGGAACGGTCACTGGTAGCGGAACTGCCTCAAATACTTGGTAGATAAGAAGGCTGTCAACTTCAACAAAAGTATATTTGATATATGTGTCTTATTGATGTGTACATTGCTAGTACTCCTAGTAGCACCTGGGTATTAGATACCGGTTTAGTTTCTAATATTGGTAACTCGAAACAAAATCTACGGAATTAATGGAGACTAGCTAAGGGCGAGGTGACGATGTGTGTTGGAAGTGTTTCTGTCGTGGAATTGTCACGACAGATATCCTTAGTGTCAGGACTTAGTCGCGAGGCCAACGCCTCTATGTGGTAGCTTGAGAGGGGTTGAGCGGGACGAGAGACACGACGTTTTACCCAGGTTCGGCCCCTCACGGTGGAGGTAAAAGCCTACATCCTACTTCATTGATATTGATGATGATGATCACGGTTACAAGAGTGCTCTATCTCGAGAGCTATTGTCTAAACCTAACTTGTCCAACTTGTGGAACTTGTGAATCTTGTTCCCTTTTGGGGAGCCTTGCCCCTCCTTATATAATTTGAAGGGGGCAGCCTACATGTAGAGTCCTAGTAGGACTAGGACTAGTATATCTTCTAATACAAACTGGATACAAGTCCGGGTCTTGACTCCTTGTAAGGGAAATATTCCTCACACCTTTTCTCTTAAACCGGCCCACCATTAACATAAACTGGCCTTCTGGGCCTTGGGCCTTGTCATCCGTCTGTCCTGCCCGCCGGGTTACCAGTGAGTCATAATGTTTAGTCAGGTTGCTTGTAAAGCGTCTGGTCAGTGCGGGTCACCGGTGAATCACCAAGTCCGGCCGGGTTATGCCGCGGGGTATATCCCCGACATTAGCCCCCAAGTTTAGCTTGGATTTATCCATGGTAAACTTATGCTGCAAAATAAACACAAGAACAAATTTGACAGGTTGTGCTCCGGGTTAAGAATTCTTGTATACCGGCACCTGAACATCCTTAAGGTCTTGTCATTTCCTTCTTCTAGAAATCCGGGTCAATAAGCCAACTTCAGAGAAAATTTGCTAACATTGATCTCTTGTAGAAAAATATTGTAAGAAATAATCCACTTGAATCGGCTTCCAAAGCTCCGGCTTAAAAAATATTGGTCTTGAAATACTCATCTGACTTTCAGCCGGCTTGAAGATGTAAAACTTGCCGGTTTATCATTACCAAAATTACCGGGTTATAAAACAGACGATATTGGGTCATAATTGTTGTTGACACCGGGTCATGTAATTGATCTTATATCCATTACCTGTAGCCCCCAAGTCTTGAGGAGAACAAAGTGATAACTTAAGACTTGCTTCAATATAAATACTTCCACTTTGAAGAAATCCATGTTGTTCATCTTAGTCATTAATAAAAACTGAATACTCCATATTATGTAGCCTCCAAGTGCCATGTTGTCATGCTTGCAGCAACCTGGGACTTGTAATTGTGTGATGCTAAAAAAACTTCAACCACTGTAGGCCCCAAGGGCCGGGTTATTATGCAATAATGAGCAGGGACTTTGTAAATATAATTATGTAAAACTTTGAACAGCAACATGTATCCCCAAGGGCCGGCTCAGTAAGATAATATTGAGCTGGGACTTGATGTATACTTTAATGAAAATAACATCATATGATGTAACCCTTATCATGGGGCTTGAACCCACGTCCACAAGGTTAAGAACCTTGTGTTTTACCAACTAAGCAGTGGACCCTTCAATATAATGGATTAAAAGCTTTGTACCTTGAATTGTTGACCGGAGCAATTTGTAGCCCCCAAGGGTCGGCTCATTACGATGTGATGAGTCGGGTCTTCAATAAGGTGAGCAAACAATGACTTTGCATTAGCCCCCAAGTGTCATGGCACATGCTTGCAGCGACATGAGACTTGTGTATTTGATGTAATCTCAACTTGGATAATGTAGCCCCCAAGTGCCGGGTCGTAAGCCTGCAGCAACTCGGGACTATTTCTTCAATTGTAGAATAAATCATATCCATTGATAATATGATAGCCATTGCGCTAAAGCGACTTTGAAAACCTTAATCATAATACTGGTTATTGATAACCATAATAAAATCCAGCCGTGTTGGCTATTAAAGATTTGAATAATATAATCCAATGATTTATGAGCGCATGATTCCAATGGCGCAATCCAAATATGTACTGGCGACTTATAGTCCCAAGCCAGGACGGGTTAATAAACACCGGGTAATTTCTCATCATACACTGGCGACTTATAGTCAAAAGCCAGGCCGGGTTAATAAACGCCGGTGATTTATAATCATGCTTTATTCAACCTGTTTCTGCATACAACAAGTTTAAAGTGTCCAGGCGGTTTATAGCCGGACGGGTCATAATGCCCAACATATAACCCAGGTTTATAACCAAGGCTACACTTAAGAATAATCAAATATGAAATATATCATACCTGTGAAATTGAATCACATCGTTGGTTTACCAACTTTTTGTAGTAAGGGTGATAACCCCAATCTTGAGTACTGATAACTCCTTCCATATTGTGCCGGTTTATGATAAAACTGTACCGGGTTGTGATAAACACCGGATTAACCATATATAATACTAGCGACTTATAGTCGAAACCAGACCGGATTAATGAACGCCGGATTAGGACAGATCATGTACTGACAATTGTAGTTGAAAGCCGGGCCGGGTCAAGGATGCCGGTTTATCAGAAGATATTAGGAACCTCAACAAAGGCAAAAAAACTTGTCAAATAGAACGCAAAAAGAAACATGTGAGGCTTTTTACGAGCTGCCAGGCTCCAAATCGAGGCTTTTCACGGGATGCCAGGCCGCCAGGCCACTGAGTTAACCATTTCACAAAGACTCTTAAGATGGACCTCAATCTTTAACCAATCACGTTTTAACTTTGACGAGTTCAGGGTCTATAAGATTGACTGTCAAACGTTCGCGGGTCGTACCAGGTTTACCTGGGCGGAGTGACTTACTTAAAGAAGGCAGGTTAACCCGGGGTTTTAGGTGAGAACACCAGGCTTCCAAGCCAGGCTTGATAGCCTATTACAAGGGTGTAGACTATTGCTCCATTGAAGCAAAGAGCCCCCAAGTAACTTCCCTGGTGGCCTTATGCCGATCAAGAGGTGTAGCTTTGGTTCAAATACGACCAAGCCCCCAAGTGATATATTTCTGAGCTGTGCTCGCCGGGTGCCTATATTTGAGTTGTGTTGTGCAAAAAACTCTCTTTGGACCCTTATGATAATATTGGCTTGATAGCCGGATCAATATGTAATCAAAACTCCGCTTTATAAATAGAAGCCCCCATGTGATCAATAATATGATAAGCCAATAAGGCAGGATAACCCATGTTTGAACCGCGCATCATGGAAACATGAAGGAAATATGCCCTAGAGGCAATAATAAAGTTATTATTTATTTCCTTATATCATGATAAAAGTTTATTATTGATGCTAGAATTGTATTAACCGGAAACATAATACATGTGTGAATACATAGACAAACAAAGTGTCACTAGTATGCCTCTACTTGACTAGCTCGTTAATCAAAGATGGTTATGTTTCCTAACCATGGACAAAGAGTTGTTATTTGATTAACGGGATCACATCATTAGGTGAATGATCTGATTGACATGACCCATTCCATTAGCTTAGCACCCGATCGTTTAGTATGTTGCTATTGCTTTCTTCATGACTTATACATGTTCCTATGACTATGAGATTATGTAACCCCCGTGTGCCGGAGGAACACTTTGTGTGCTACCAAACGTCACAACGTAACTGGGTGATTATAAAGGTGCTCTACAGGTGTCTCCAAAGGTACATGTTGGGTTGACGTATTTCGAGATTAGGATTTGTCACTCCGATCGTCGGAGAGGTATCTCTGGGCCCTCTCGGTAATGCACATCACTTAAGCCTTGCAAGCAATACAACTAATGAGTTAGTTGCGAGATGATGTATTACGGAACGAGTAAAGAGACTTGCCAGTAACGAGATTGAACTAGGTATTGGATACCGACGATCGAATCTCGGGCAAGTAACATACCGATGACAAAGGGAACAACGTATGTTGTGATGCGGTCTGACCGATAAAGATCTTCGTAGAATATGTAGGAGCCAATATGGGCATCCAGGTCCCGCTATTGGTTATTGACCGGAGACGTGTCTCGGTCATGTCTACATTGTTCTCGAACCGTAGGGTCCGCACGCTTAAGGTTTCGATGACAGTTATATAATGAGTTTATGAGTTTTGATGTACCGAAGGAGTTCGGAGTCCCGGATAAGATCGGGGATATGACGAGGAGTCTCGAAATGGTCGAGACATAAAGATCGATATATTTGATGACTATATTCGGACTTCGGAAAGGTTTCGAGTGATTCGGGTATTTTTCGGAGTACCGGAGAGTTACGGGAATTCGCCGGAGAGTATATGGGCCTTATTGGGCCATACAGGAATAGAGGAGAGAGGCCAAAAGGAAGGAGGCCTGCGCCCCCCCCCCCCCCCCCTCTGGTCCGAATTGGACAAGGGGCGCAGCCCCCTTTTCCTTCTTCCTCTCCCCCTCTTTCCCCTTCTCCTACTCCAACAAGGAAGGAGGGAGTCCTACTCCCGGTGGGAGTAGGACTCCCCTTGGCGCGCCCCCTCCTAGGCCGGCCGCCCCCTCCCCCTTGCTCCTTTATATACGGGGGCAGGGGGCACCCCATGGACACACAAGTTGATCTTCGTGATCATTCCTTAGCCGTGTGCGGTGCCCCCCTCCACGATATTACACCTCGGTCATATTGTAGCGGTGCTTAGGCGAAGCCCTGCGACGGTTGAACATCAAGATCGTCACCACGCCGTCGTGCTGACGGAACTCCTCCCCGACGCTTTGCTGGATCGGAGCCCGGGGATCGTCATCGAGCTGAACATGTGCCAAGAACTCAGAGGTGCCGGAGTAACGGTGCTTGGATCGGTCGGATCGGGAAGACGTACGACTACTTCCTCTACGTTGTTGCGTCAACGCTTCCGCTTCGGTCTACGAGGGTACGTAGAAAACACTCTCCCCTCTCGTTGCTATGCATCACCATGATCTTGCGTGTGCGTAGGAAATTTTTTGAAATTACTACGTTCCCCAACAGTGGCATCCGAGCCTAGGTTTTATGGTTTGATGTTATGTGCACGAGTAGAACACAAGTGAGTTGTAGGCGATATAAGTCATACTGCCTACCAGCATGTCATACTTTGGTTCAGCGGTATTGTTGGATGAAGCGGCCCGGACCGACATTACGCGTACGCTTACGCGAGACCAGTTCTCCCGACGTGCTTTGCACATAGGTGGCTTGCGGGTGACTGTTTCTCCAACTTTAGTTGATCCGAGTGTGGCTACGCCCAGTCCTTGCGAAGGTTAAAACGGCATCAACTTGACAAACTATCGTTGTGGTTTTGATGCGTAGGTAAGATTGGTTCTTGCTTAAGCCCGTAGCAGCCACGTAAAACTTGCAACAAACAAAGTAGAGGACGTCTAACTTGTTTTTGCAGGGCATGTTGTGATGTGATATGGTCAAGACATGATGCTAAATTTTATTGTATGAGATGATCATGTTTTGTAACCGAGTTATCAGCAACTAGCAGGAGCCATATGGTTGTCACTTTATTGTATGTAATGCAATCGCGCTGTAATGCTTTACTTTATCACTAAACGGTAGCGATAATAGTGGAAGCATAAGATTGGCGAGACGACAACGATGCTACGATGGAGATCAAGGTGTCGCGCCGGTGACAATGGTGATCATGACGGTGCTTCGAAGATGGAGATCACAAGCATAAGATGATGATGGCCATATCATATCACTTATATTGATTGCATGTGATGTTTATCTTTTATGCATCTTATCTTGCTTTGATTGACGGTAGCATTATAAGATGATCTCTCACTAAATTATCAAGAAGTGTTCTCCCTGAGTATGCACCGTTGCGAAAGTTCTTCGTGCTGAGACACCACGTGATGATCGGGTGTGATAGGCTCTACGTTCAAATACAACGGGTGCAAAATAGTTGCACACGCGGAATACTCAGGTTATACTTGACGAGCCAAGCATATACAGATATGGCCTCGGAACACGGAGACCGAAAGGTCGAGCGTGAATCATATAGTAGATATGATCAACATAGTGATGTTCACCAATGAAACTACTCCATCTCACGTGATGATCGGACATGGTTTAGTTGATTTGGATCACGTGATCACTTAGAGGATTAGAGGGATGTCTATCTAAGTGGGAGTTCTTAAGTAATATGATTAATTGAACTTAAATTTATCATGAACTTAGTCCTGGTAGTATTTTGCAAATTATGTTATAGATCAATAGCTCGCGTTGTTGCTTCCCTGTGTTTATTTTGATATGTTCCTAGAGAAAATTGTGTTCAAAGATGTTAGTAGCATTGATGCGGATTGGATCCGTGATCTGAGGTTTATCCTCATTGCTGCACAGAAGAATTATGTCCTTGATGCACCGCTTGGTGACAGACCTATTGCAGGAGCAGATGCAGACGTTATGAACGTTTGGCTAGCTCAATATGATGACTACTTGATAGTTTAGTGCACCATACTTAACGGCTTAGAATCGAGACTTCAAAGACGTTTCGAACGTCATGGACCATAAGAGATGTTCCAGGAGTTGAAGTTAATATTTCAAGCAAATACCCGAGTTGAGAGATATGAAGTCTTCAACAAGTTCTATAGCTAAAAGATGGAGGAGAATCGCTCAACTAGTGAGCATGTGCTCAGATTGTCTGGGTACTACAATCGCTTGAATCAAGTGGGAGTTAATCTTCCAGATAAGATAGTGATTGGCAGAATTCTCTAGTCACCATCACCAAGTTAGTAGAACTTCATGATGAACTATAGTATGCAAGGGATGACGAAAACGAATCCCGAGCTTTTCATGATGATGAAATCGATGAAGGTAGAAATCAAGAAAGAGCATCAAATGTTGACGGTTGACAAAATCACTAGTTTCAAGAAAAGGGCAAAGGGAAAAGGGGGAACTTCAAGAAAAACAGCAAGCAAGTTGCTGCTCATGTGAAGAAGCCCAAGTCTGGTCCTAAGCCTGAGACTAAGTGCTTCTACTGCAAAGGGACTGGTCACTGGAAGCGGAACTACCCCAAGTGATTGGCGGATAAGAAGGATGGCAAAGTGAACATAAGTATATTTGATATACATGTTATTGATGTGTACTTTACTAGCGTTTATAGCAACCCCTTAGTATTTGATGCTTCAGTTGCTAAGAGTAGTAACTCGAAACGGGAGTTGCAGAATGAACAGAGACTAGTTAAGGGTGAAGTGACGATGTGTGTTGGAAGTGGTTCCAAGATTGATATGATCATCATCGCACACTCCCTATACTTTCGGGGTTAGTGTTGAACCTAAATAAGTGTTATGTGGTGTTTGCGTTGAGCATGAATATGATTTGATCATGTTTATTGTAATACGTTTATTCATTTAAGTAAGAGAATAAATTGTTGTTCTGTTTACATGAATAGAACCTTATATGGTTACACACCCAATGAAAATAGTTCGTTGGATCTCGATCGTAGTGATACACATAAACATAATATTGAAACCAAAAGATGCAAAGTTAATAATGATAGTGCAAACTTATTTGTGGCACTGCCGTTTAGGTCATATTGGTGTAAAGCGCATGAAGAAACTCCATGCTGATGGGCTTTTGGAATCACTTGATTATGAATCAGTTGATGCTTGCGAACCATGCCTCATGGGCAGGATGACTAAGACTCCCTTCTTCGGAACAATGGAGCGAGCAACAGATTTGTTGGAAATCATACATACTGATGTATGTGGTCCGATGAATATTGAGGCTCGCGACAAGTATCATTATTTTCTGATCTTCACAGATGATTTGAGCAGATATGAGTATGTCTACTTGATGAAACATAAGTCTGAAACATTTGAAAAGTTCAAAGAATTTCAGAGTGAAGTGAAAAATCATCGTAACAAGAAAATAAAGTTTCTATGATCTGATCGAAGAGAAGAGTATTTGAGTTACGAGTTTGGCCTTCAGTTAAAAACCAATGTGAAATAGTTTCACTACTCACGCCACCTGGAACACCATAGTGTAATGGTGTGTCCGGACGTCATAACCATACTTTATTAGATATAGTGCGATCTATGATGTCTCTTACCGATCTACCACTATCATTTTGGGGTTATGCATTAGAGACAACTTCATTCACATTAAATAGGGCACCATCTAAATCCATTGAGACGACACCGTCTGAATTATGGTTTGGCAAGAAACCAAAGTTGTCGTTTCTTAAAGTTTGGGGTTGTGATGCTTATATGAAAAAAAGTTTCATCCTAATAAGCTCAAACCCAAATCGGAGAAATATGTCTTCATAGGATACCCAAAGGAGACTATTGGGTACACCTTCTATCACAAATCTGAAGGCAAGACTTTTGTTGCTAAATTCGGAGTTTTTCTAGAGAAGGAGTTTCTCTCGAAAGAAGTGAGTGGGAGAAAGTAGAACTTGATGAGGTAACTCTACCTACTCGCTTATTGAAAAATAGTTCATCACAGAAACCTGTTCCTGTGACTACTATACCGATTAGTGACGAAGTTAATGATGATGATCATGAAACTTTGGATCAAGTTACTACCGAACCTCGTAGGTCAACCATAATAAGATCCGCACCAGAGTGGTACGGTAATCCTGTTCTGGAGGTTATGTTACTAGACCATGATGAACCTATGAACTATGAAGAATCGATGGTGAGCCCAGATTCCGCGAAATGGTTTGAGGCCATGAAATCTGAGATGGGATCCATATATGAGAACAAAGTGTGGACTTTGGTTGACTTGCCCGATGACCGGCAAGCCATAAAAAATAAATGGATCTTCAAGAGGAAGACGGACGTTGATAATAGTGTTACTATCTACAAAGCTAGAATTGTCGCAAAAGGTTTTCGACAAGTTCAAAGTGTTGACTACGATGAGAGTTTCTCACTCGTATCTATGCTTAAAGTCTGTCTGAATCATGTTAGCAATTGCCGCATTTTATGAAATCTGGCAAATGGATAAACAAAACTGCATTCCTTCATGGATTTACTAAAGAAGAGTTGTATACGATGCAACTAGAAGGTTTTGTCGATCCTAAAGGTGTTAACTAAATATGCAAGCTCCAGCGATCCATCTATGGACTGGTGCAAGAATCTCGGAGTTGGAATATACGCTTTGATAAGATGAAGCATATAGTTTTATACAGACTTGTGGTGAAGCATGTATTTACAAGAAAGTGAGTGGGAGCACTACAGCATTTCTGATAAGTATATGTGTATGACATATTGTTGATCGGAAATAATGTAGGATTATTCTGCAAAGCGTAAAGGAGTATTTGAAAGGAGTTTTTCAAAGAAAGACCTTGGTAAAGCTGCTTACATATTGAGTATCAAGATCTATAGAGATAGATCAAGACGCTTGATAAAGTTTTTCAATGAGTACATACCTTGACAAGATTTTGAAGTAGTTCAAAATGGAACAGTCAGAGAAAGAGCTCTTGCCTGTGTTACAAGGTGTGAAATTGAGTAAGACTCAAAGCCCGACCACGGTAGAAGATAGAAAGAGAATGAAAGTCATTCCCTATGCCTCAGCCATAGGTTCTATAAAGTATGCCATGCTATGTACCAGATCTATTGTATACCCTACACTATGTTAAGCAAGGGAGTACAATAGTGATCTAGGAGTAGATCAATGGACAGCGGTCAAAATTATCCTTACTGGAATAAGGATATGTTTCTTGGTTATGGAGGTGACAAAAGGTTCGTCGTAAAGAGTTACGTCGATGCAAGTTTTGACACAGATCTGGATGACTCTAAGTCTCGATCTAGATACATTTTGAAAGTGGGAGCAATTAGCTAGAGTAGCTCCGTGCAGAGCATTGTAGACATAGAAAATTGCAAAATACATAACGGATCTGAATATGGCAGACCCGTTGACTAAACTTCTCTCACAGGCAAAACATGATCACACCTTAGTACTCTTTGGGTGTTAATCACATAGCAATGTGAACTAGATTACTGACTCTAGTAAACCCTTTGGGTATAGGTCACATGACAATTGAACTATGGGTGTTAATCACATGGTGATGTGAACTATTAGTGTTGAATCACATGGCGATGTGAACTAGATTATTGACTCTAGTGCAAGTGGGAGACTGAAGGAAATATGCCCTAGAGGCAATAATAAAGTTATTATTTATTTCCTTATATCATGATAAAATTTTATTATTCATGCTAGAATTGTATTAACCGAAAACATAATACATGTGTGAATACATAGACAAACAGAGTGTCACTAGTATGCCTCTACTTGACTAGCTCGTTAATCAAAAATGATTATGTTTCCTAACCATGAACAAAGAGTTGTTATTTGATAAACGAGATCACATCATTAGGTGAATGATCTGATTGACATGACGCATTCCATTAGCTTAGCACCCGATCGTTTAGTATGTTGCTATTGCTTTCTTCATGACTTATACATGTTCCTATGACTATGAGATTATGTAACTCCCGTGTGCCGGAGGAACACTTTGTGTGCTACCAAACGTCACAACGTAACTGGGTGATTATAAAGGTGCTCCACAGGTGTCTCCAAAGGTACATGTTGGGTTGACGTATTTCGAGATTAGGATTTGTCACTCCGATCATCGGGGAGGTATCTCTGGGCCCTCTCGGTAATGCACATCACTTAAGCCTTGCAAGCAATGCAACTAATGAGTTAGTTGCGAGATGAGTTAGGGTCCGCACGCTTAAGGTTTCGATGACAGTTATATAATGAGTTTAAGAGTTTTGATGTACCGAAGGAGTTCGGAGTCCCGGATGAGATCGGGGATATGACGAGGAGTCTTGAAATGGTCGAGACGTAAAGATCGATATATTGGACGACTATATTCGGACTTCGGAAAGGTTCCGAGTGATTCGGGTATTTTTCGGAGTACCGGAGTGTTACGGGAATTCGCCGGAGAGTATATGGGCCTTATTGGGCCATACGGGAATAGAGGAGAGAGGCCAAAAGGAAGGAGGCCTGCGCCCCCCTCTGGTCCAAATTGGACAAGGGGCGCAGCCCCCTTTTCCTTCTTCCTCTCCCCCTCTTTCCCCTTCTCCTACTCCAACAAGGAAGGAGGGAGTCCTACTCCCGGTGGGAGTAGGACTCCCCTTGGCGCGCCCCCTCCTAGGCCGGCCACCCCCTCCCCCTTGCTCCTTTATATACGGGGGCAGGGGGCACCCCATGGACACACAAGTTGATCTTCGTGATTGTTCCTTAGCCGTGTGCAGTGCCCCCCTCCACGATATTACACCTCGGTCATATTGTAGCGGTGCTTAGGCGAAGCGCTGCGACGGTTGAACATCAAGATCGTCACCACGCCGTCGTGCTGACGGAACTCCTCCCCGACGCTTTGCTGGATCGGAGCCCGGGGATCGTCATCGAGCTGAACGTGTGCCAAGAACTCGGAGGTGCCGGAGTAACGGTGCTTGGATCGGTCGGATCAGGAAGACGTACGACTACTTCCTCTATGTTGCGTCAACGCTTCCGCTTCGGTCTACGAGGGTACGTAGACAACACTCTCCCCTCTCGTTGCCATGCATCACCATGATCTTGCGTGTGCGTAGGATTTTTTTTGAAATTACTACGTTCCCCAACAAAACAGTCCCTCTTCGGCAACCTTTAACTTCTTGCAAGAGATAAATTCTTCTTGAACCGGGATTTTGAACCGGATATTGAGAGCTTCAAAGCTTTGTGGGAGACATCTTTCCCTTGAACCAGATCTTAAACCGGAATCTTCATTTTCAGCGGAAATTTTCTGACGGCCTTTAAACTCGAATTTGCGAGAGATTAATTCTTTTTGAACCGGAAATTCTTACACCGGAATTGAGAGCCTTAGAGCCTTGTTGGATTGTGGACTCAATCCTCTCCCCCCTTTTTTTAATTTGGCGGATCGGATTACTAGCAGCACATGTTTATACAGACTGATCTTGTTTTGATTAGAGCTCACGTGCCAGTAGTAACAGTAGCACTACTACTCCTAATACTTGGCCATGACTTTTCCGTGAGTGTAGCAACATCAATGATCAATTCAATCTTCTTTGGAGCTGCTCTTGTCGCTGTTCGTTGCTTTTGTTTGTCCGGCGAGTAGCAAAGAGTCCGGCCAGGACACGGCTAACTTGCTAAAGCAGATATCATCTCGGTTTGTATGGCGACCACTGCAACAGATGTCGATTTGTTTATCGTTGTATCCTACTTCTGCATTTGTTTATCGTTGTATCCTGCTTCTGGGTCGTGGCATTTTTTTTTGAGAGCTCATGTGAGCAAGTACAGGTTTCTAAGTAGTATTCATGGTAGGAGTAGCACCAGCAGCTACGAGTTAACGCCGGACTGTCTTGGCGACTTGGCAACTTGACGGCTTGATGTAGACGCGTCGGTAGTTTTTTTTGAGGATTGACTGCAGACTTCCGCCGTTCGGATTGATGGATCGTCAGGTCGTATCGGCGGCGGCTCACGGGATGCCGCAACCCTAATTTCTCTGACTGCTCGTCGATGACGTAGATCCTTTCTTCATTCGAAAAAATTAAGAACTCCTCGATCCCCGAAAGAGATCCCTCCAAGAACTCAACGTCACCGTGCGCAGGCCCCATGGTGGGCGCCAACTGTCGTGGAATTGTCACGGCAGATGTCCTTAGTGTCAGGACTTAGTCGCGAGGCCAATGCCTCTATGTGGTAGCTTGAGAGGGGTTGAGCGGGACGAGAGACACGATGTTTTACCCAGGTTCGGCCCCTCACGGTGGAGGTAAAAGCCTACGTCCTGCTTCATTGATATTGATGATGATGATCACAGTTACAAGAGTGCTCTATTTCGAGAGCTATTGTCTAAACCTAACTTGTCCAACTTGTGGAACTTGTGAATATTGTTCCCTTTTGGGGAGCCTTGCCCCTCCTTATATAAGTTGAAGGGGCCGGCCTACATGTAGAGTCCTAGTAGGATTAGGACTAGTCTATCTTCTAATACAGACCGGATACAAGTCCGGGTCTTGACTCCTTGTAAGGGAAATATTCCTCACACCTTTTCTCTTAAACCGGCCCACCATTAACATAAACTGGCCTTCTGGGCCTTGGGCCTTGTCATCCGTCTGTCCCACCCGCCGGGTTACCAGTGAGTCATAATGTTCAGTCAGGTTGCTTGTAAACCGTCTGGTCAGTGCGGGTCACCGGTGAATCGCCAAGTCCAGCCGGGTTACACTTCCGGCCGGGTTACGCCGCGGGGTATATCCCCGACAGTTTCCAAGGTTGATGTGATCACCATCGCACGCTCCCTCTACCTTCGAGATTAGTGTTGAACCTAGATAAATGTTGTTTGCATTGGTGTCTGCATTGAGCATGAACATGATTAGATCATGTTTATTGCAATATGGTTATTCATTTAAGTCAGAGAATAATGGTTATTCTATTTACATGAGTAATACCTTCGATGGTCATGCACCCAATGTGAATGGTTTATTGAATCCCGGTTGTAGTTATACACATGTTCATAACACTGATGCCAAAAGATGTCGAGTAGATAATGATAGTACCGCTTTCATGTGGCACTGCCGCTTAGGTCATATTGGTGTAAAGCGCATGAAAGAACCTCCGTGCTAATGGACTTCTGAAGTCACTTGATTTTGAATCACTTGACACATGCGAACCATGCCTCTTTGGCAAGATGACTAAAACCCCGTTCTTTGGAACAATGGAACGGGCAAGTGACTTGTTGGAAATCATACATGTTGATGTGTGCGGTCCGATGAGTGTTGACACGCGTGGTGGATATCATTATTTGCTCACCTTCACCGATGAATTGAATAGATATGGGTATATTTACTTAATGAAGTATAAGTCTGAAATGTTTGAAAAGTTCAAGCAATTTCAGAGTGAAGTTGAGAATCATCGTAACAAGAAGATCAAGTTCCTTCGATATGATCAAAGGGAAAGTATCTGAGTTATGAGTTTTGAAATCACTAAAGACAAGGTGGAATTGTTTCACAATTGACACTATCTGGAACACCATAGCATGATGGTGTGTCCGAATGTTGTAATCGAACCTTATTGGATATGGTGTATGATGTCTCTTACCAATCTACCGCTATTTTTGGGGGTTATGCATTAACGACAATTACATTCACTTTAAATATGGCACCATCTAAGTCCGTGGAGACAACACAGTATGAACTATGGTTTGGCAAGAAACCAAAGTTGTTGTTTCTTAAGGTTTGGGGCTACGATCCTTATGTCGATAGGCTTCGGTCGGAAAAGCTCGAACCCAAACCGGAAAATTGTATCTTCATAGAATACCCAAACAAGACGATTGGGTATACCTTCTATCTCAGATCTGAAGGAAAAGTGTTTGTCGCTAAGAATAAGTCCTTTCTCGAGAAAGAGTTTCTCTCGAAAGAATTGAGTGGGAGGAAGATAGAACTTGATGAGGTTGTTGAACCTTCACTTCAACCAGAGAGTAACACATCACAGAAAGATGTTTCTGTGGCACTTATGTCAGTTGAGGAGAAAGCTAATGGTGATGATCATGAAGCTTCAGATCAAATTATTATCAAACAACGTAGGTCGACAAGGGTGTGTACAACTTCTGAGCGGTAACCCTGTCTTAAAGGTCATGTTGTTGGACAACGATGAACCTATGAGCTATGAAGAAGCGATGGTGGGCCCGGATTCCAACAAATGGCTAGAAGCCATGAAATCCGAGATATGATCCATGTATGGACTTTGGTGGACTTGCCCGATGAACGACAAGCCATTGAGAATAAATGGATCTTTAAGAAGAAGACATACGCTGATGGTAATGTCACCATTTGTGAAGCTCGACTTGTCTCAAGCTTCATGTTGTTTGATACTTGGTAATTGTTTTGAGATATGGAGATGGTGATATTAGATTCATGCTAGTTGAGTAGTTGTGAATTTGAGAAATACTTGTGTTGAAGCTTGTGATTGTCGTAGCATGCACGTATGGTGAGCCGTTATGTGATGAAGTCGGAGCATGATTTATTTATTGATTGTCTTCCTTATGAGTGGCGGTCGGGGACGAGCGATGGTCTTTTCCTATCAATCTATCCCCCTAGGACCATCCGCGTAGTACTTTGTTTCGATAACTAATAGATTTTTTTGCAATAAGTATGTGAGTTATTTATGACTAATGTTGAGCCCATGGATTATATGCACTCTCACCCTTCCACCATTGCTAGCCTCTCTAATACCGCGCACCTTTCGCCGGTATCATAAACCCACCATATACCTTTCTCAAAACAGCCACCATACCTACCTATCATGGCATTTTCATAGCCATTCCGAGATATATTTCCATGCAACTTACCACAGTTCCATTTATTATAACACGCTTCATCATTGTCATATTGCTTTGCATGATCATGTAGTTGACATCGTATTTGTGGCAAAGCCACCATTCATAATTCTTTCATACATGTCACTCATGAGTCATTGCACATCCCGGTACACTGCCGAAGGCATTCATATACAGTCATATTTTATTCTAAGTATCGGGTTGTAATTCTTGAGTTGTAAGTAAATAAAAGTGTGATGATCATCATTACTAGAGCATTGCCCCAGTGAGGAAAGGATGATGGAGACTATGATTCCCCCACAAGTCGGGATGAGACTTCGGACGAAAAAAAAAGAGGCCATAAAAAAAGAGAAAAGGCCCAAATAAAATAAAATAAAATAAAAAAGAGAAAAGGGGAAAAAAGAGAAGGGGCAATGCTACTATCCTTTTACCACACTTATGCTTCAAAGTAGCACCATGATCTTCATGATAGAGAGTCTCCTATGTTGTCACTTTCTTATACTAGTGGGAATCTTTCATTACAGAACTTGGCTTGTATATTTCAATGATGGGCTTTCTCAAAATGCCCTAGGTCTTCGTGAGCAAGCGAGTTGGATGCACACCCACTAGTTTCTTTTGTTGAGCTTTCATACATTTATAGCTCTAGTGCATCCGTTGCATGGCAATCCCTACTCACTCACATTGATATCTATTGATGGGCATCTCCATAGCCCGTTGACACGCCTAGTTGATGTGAGACTATCTTCTCCTTTTTACTTCTCCACAACCACCATCCTATTCCATCTATAGTGCTATATCCATGGCTCACGCTCATATATTGCGTGAAGATTGAAAAAGTTTGAGAACATCAAAAGTATGAAACAATTGCTTGGCTTGTCATCGTTGTTGTGCATGATTTGAATACGTTGTGTGGTGAAGATGGAGCATAGCCAGACTATATGATTTTGTAGGGATAACTTTCTTTGGCCATGTTATTTTGAAGAGACATAACTGCTTAGTTAGTATTCTTGAAGTATTATTATTTTTATGTCAATATTAAACTTTTGTCTTGAATCTTATGGATCTGAATATTCTTGCCACAATAAAGAAGAATACATTGAGAAATATGTTAGGTAGCATTCCACATCAAAAATTCTGTTTTTATCATTTACCTACTCGAGGACGAGCAGGAATTAAGCTTGGGGATGCTGATACGTCTCCAACGTATCTATAATTTTTGATTGTTTCATGCTATTATATTATCAACCTTGGATGTTTTATATGCATTTATATGCTATTTTATATGATTTTTGGGACTAACCTATTAACCCAGAGCCCAGTGCCAGTTTCTGTTTTTTCCTTGTTTTAGAGTATCACAGAAAAGGAAAATCAAACGGAGTCCAATTGACCTGAAACTTCACGGAACTTATTTTTGAAACGGAATCAACCCAGAAGACTTGGAGTGTACGTAAGGGAAGCAACAAGGAAGGCACGAGGCAGGGGGGCGCGCCCACCCCCCTGGGCGCGCCCTCCACCCTCATGGGCCCCTCATGGCTCCCCTGATGTATTTCTTCCGTCTATATATATCCATATACCCTAAAACCATCGGGGAGCACAAATATATCGGAAGTTCTGCCACTAGAAGCCTCCGTAGCCACCAAAAACCAATCTAAACCTGTTCTGGCACCCTGCCGGAGGGGAAATCCTTCTCCAGTGGCCATCTTCATCATCCCGGTGCTCTCCATGACAAGGAGGGAGTAGTTTTCCCTCGGGGCTGAGGGTATGTACCAGTAGCTATGTGTTTGATCTCTCTCTCGTGTTCTTGAGGTGGCACGATCTTGATGTATCGCGAGCTTTGCTATTATATTTGGATCTTATGATGTTTCTCCCCCTCTACTCTCTTGTAATGGATTGAGTTTTCCCTTTGAAGTTATCTTATCGGATTGAGTCTTTAAGGATTTGAGAACACTTGATGTATGTCTTGCGTGGGATAACCGTGGTGACAATGGGTTATTCTATTGATTCACTTGATGTATGTTTTGGTGATCAACTTGCAGGTTCCGTCCATGAACCTATGCATAGGGGTTGGCACACGTTTTCGTCTTGACTCTCCGGTAAAAACTTTGGGGCACTCTTTGAGGTTCTATGTGTTGGTTGAATAGATGAATCTGAGATTGTGTGATGCATATCATATAATCATACCCACGGATACTCGAGGTGACATTGGAGTATCTAGGTGACATTAGGGTTTTGGTTGATTTGTGTCTTAAGGTGTTATTCTAGTACGAACTCTAGGGCTGTTTGTGACACTTATAGGAATAGCCCAACGGATTGATTGGAAAGAATAACTGTGAGGTGGTTTTGTACCCTACCATAATTTCTTCGTTTGTTCTCCGCTATTAGTGACTTTGGAGTGACTCTTTGTTGCATGTTGAGAGATAGTTATGTGATCCAATTATGCTATTATTGTTGAGAGAACTTGCACTAGTGAAAGTATGAACCCTAGGCCTTGTTTCAAGGCATTGCAATACCGTTTGTGCTCACTTTATCATTAGTTACCTTGCTGTTTTTATATTTTCAGATTACAAAAGTATTTATGTATCATCCATATTGCACTTGTATCACCATTTCTTCGTCGAACTAGTGCACCTATACAATCTACCATTGTATTGGATGTGTTGGGACACAAGAGACTATTTGTTATTTGGTTGCAGGGTTGCTTGAGAGAGACCATCTTCATCCTACGCCTCCTACAAATTGATAAACCTTAGGTCATCCACTTGAGGGAAATTTGTTACTGTCCTACAAACCTCTACATTTGAAGGCCGAACAACGTCTACAAGAATAAGGTTGTGTAGTAGACATCAGAACACATGCATTGTAGGTCTGTAGCGAATCAGGATTATGTACCATAGCGAAACATGCACAGTATTATCACTGTTGTTTTTTAAGTGGTCATTGTTTTTCAAAATGCAGACATTTTCTGGAAATGGAACTTTTTTCAATTGAATATTTTTTAAATGCAGATACTTTCTGAACAAGGCGACATTTTTTTCAAATATTTTTTTTAATAAAAATTGCTAACGTTTTTGAATTGCTGAAAAAATAAAATCTATTTTTGAGATTTTTTAAAACTTGAAATGTTTCTAATTTGCAAACATTTTGTTGAATTTGCAAACATTTTTTTCAAACATGTACAATTTTAAAATTTGTATTTTTATGAAAACATGAATAGTTTTCAAATTTGCATTTTCTTTTGCAAAAAAAGAAAGATTTTTGAAATTCTGAACAATTTTCAAAATTTATCATTTTCTGAAAAAATAGAAAAACAAAAGGATAATATAAAAACCGGTTCAGGAAACTTCTCAAACAGTGAAAAGGCGGGCTGGAACCTTCCACAAGGTTCCCAAAACTGGATTTGGCATAGACCATAGCTACCTCATCCCATGATGGCATCGTTCGCCAACTCTTGTGCGTTAGAATAACAATTTCACAATGCGCGTCACAGAGGAAGTGTGTCGGGGAGCTCCTAGTCAGCGCCTTAAGCACCGGCTAGGAGAACCTGCATCCACGCGCCTCGCAATCTGGGCCGGCACAGTATCAAAGGCTACCTGGTCGCTTGTACCACGGTTGCCTTGTTCGCTCGATCACGGTTGACAGGTCAACTGTTGAGAAGAATAAAAATATAAAAAATGAATAAAAAAACATTTACGAAATTGTGAAGAGTTACATGAATTTTGAAAAAAAATCACGATTTTGAAAAAATGAAAAATTCAAACAAGTTCAAGGCATTTTTGAAAAACATGTTCACAATTTTTTAAAAAGTTCATCAATTTTGAGAAAAGTTCACAAACTTGAAAAAAGTTCATCAATTTTGGAAAAAGCTCATCAAATTGGAAAAAAATGCACAAATATCAAAAAGTTTATCGATTTTGAAAAGAAACTTCCTGGATTTTCAAAAACATGCCCGCAATTTCAAAAATAAATTTCATCAGTTTTTTTTAAATAGTTCATGAATTCAAAAGGAGTTCACGGAATTTGTAAGAAATTTCATGGATTTCAAAAAAGTTCATCAATTTTGATAAAAAAGTTCATGCATTTTGAAAAAAGAGAAAAAACTGAAATGAAAAGAAGAATAAAAAGGAAGTAACTAATCACATTGGGGTGATTTGGTTGGTTGGTTATTGTAGCTAACACTAGACGAGGAGGTCGTGGGTTTGAATCACACCGCATGCACAACTTTTGTGGTTTAAAACTGGAAAAAAAAAGTAGATGGCCGACCGAGAACCGAGGGGGGGGGGGGGTGGTTTGTGTTCCAAGTTGCAAAATACATTGTAACATGCAGGAATAGGGAGTGCGCAGTCGTCCTCCTGTTCAATGTGTAGCGCGCTGGACAGCGAGCATATATGCATGCTATTGGGCCGACCCGTTTACCCAGTTAACAGAATTGTTTTCGATCATGATATGGAGCCGGCTATTAGGGCAAACTGAAAATATTCAAACATCCCAAAAAAATTGAACTTAAAAAATTATTCGTCTAATATTTATTTATGAATGCAAATACTGTTTGCAAGAAACATGTTCTAAATTCTAAAAAATATTTTCAAATTCTAAAAAGATTCGTAAAGTTTAAAAAATGGTCACAAATTTAGAAAATGTTCACAAATTCACAAAAGTTTTTGTGAAGTTTATAAATATCCATAAACCTTAAAATTCAAAAAATGATTATCAATTCAAAAAATACAAAAGAAAATATAAATAAATAAACATATAAAATACCGAAGAAAACAAACAGAAAAGAAACATAGAAAACGGAAAGAAAGAAAGCAGTTCATGGGACCGCTGAGAGAAAGACACGGGAGAAGCCGGATATGGGCTGACCCGTATGTTCGTGCGAGCTCTCCGCGTGTTTGTAGTGTATACATCGTGTTACGCATGAAATAGGATACGCCTCAACAGACTGCACTCCGGTGGCTACAGTAGGTAGCATCCTCTCCGGAGGATAATGGTAAAGGGGAGGCCACTCTGCGGCCATTTAACACATTTTTATAAAATACGAGATCACTAATTAAGGGTACTCCCTGCTTACCCACAAACAACTTTCCACAAATATCTACGGCAAGTAGTGTAATGTATGTATGCTAGTTGTCGTTGTCAGATAGCTTCGATGGGTTTTTGGACGGATCGGTGACAGAATAGTTTTATTTTCGTGAGATTCAAACTTCAAATCAAAATATCTTGTCAGTTGAGCTTTCCAATTACGTACCATTTTAACCGTTGACTTATTTGTATCGAGATCTTTGAAAGTAGACCCTATGCTGATAGATCTCAATGAACTTTTTCTTGGTGCAACTTGTACTCCGATAGAAACCTAACTTGTACTCAACATACATGTACTTCACCGGTTTACGTACTTGTACTTTCAACGCATAGTGTACTCTAATGTAGTGCAGTAATGCTTTCTGTTTGGTACAACTTTCGCAGGAGCCTAGATCAATACCATCAACACAAGGTGGAGGACTAGGGTATTACCTCATCTCTGAGGACCCGGACCTGTGTTAATCTCTTGTGTGCACCCCATTAGGCGGTACACCCCATGAACATTATTATCGGGTAAATACCACCCGAAACTTTTTTATTTAATAATTTTAAAAATTCCAAAATTAGTTTAGTAGTGGAGAGAATTATGTACAAAATTTTAAATATTCATGCATCCAAAAATAGTGTTCAATGGTGACTAAGCTCTTTCTTAAATGAATTTCATATCTGCTCCATTTCATCTTTAATATAAATACACACAGCTCTCCTGGAGCCATCCTATATATATATGTCGCTTCATATGGCAGATTGCCGGTAAAATCACATAGGGAGGCAAGTGACTAGGGCGGACCCGTTTAAGCATGTCGACTTCTTCCACGGCAAGTGATGTTCCACCCATTATTTCCTATATATTTCTCTGGTTTCCATTCAATTTTTGTTTTCTCTTAAAATTCATGAACACTTTTAAAATGTGGATTTAAAAAAAACAGTGTATGAGTTTTTTTAAAGGAAATTCTACAATATTCATGATTTTAAAAACGTTTATGAATTTTAGATAATATTTGTGTATTTTTCATAAATGTTCTGAAGTTTAAAAAATGTTCGTGATTTTTTTCTAAATCTTTGTGAATCAAAAAGGTAAAATAACGAATAAAGAATAAAGAAAAAAAGAAAAAGGAAAACCGGAGGGAAATTCAACAGACCGAAACATGAACCGAACGGATGGGGATGCATGAATAGTGAAAAAAAAACGGGTTTCATGGGCCAACCCCTAATAGCGTCCGGGTTGTGAAATTGCCCGACATCTTGCCGCGATAAGCGGTAAATAGGATTTTCTGCTCTCACGCTTAGCTCGGAAAAACATTTCCAGTGTGTTTTCCATTGCTAAAAAAATCCAGTGTGTTTTCCTGTGGAGGCCCTTTTTCATCGGTGCCGGATGGTTTGAGATCGAAAATTCTAAACTTACGGACAGATCGATACGGGCTAGCCTCTACGGACGAGGTGACCCCACCTGTAACCTCTCCTCTCCCCCCTTGATTTTAGTGGTGGGGCCTGACTGGTTTCCAATTAGCTTCCTGCACGTAACCCTGTGGATTGCAATCAGTAAAAGTGGTCGTAAGTGTAGCAAAACTCGGTTTGAGATACTCCTTGCGCGTGCATGTATGAAATATGTTACGTGCGTGTACTGCATCCGGACCTAGTTGTTTAAACGCAAGCCACACCTCGTTTAGGCAAGCAAAAGCAAAGGCCGAGAGCCCAAAAGTGCAGCAGTGACTTGCTTGAAGTTACATTATGCATGACAGGCTTTTGCACGAGCGCTTGGCCGTGGAGACCAAAGGGATAGCGCACGGAACCTACGACGTAGCTTAGGCGACAAAAACACTCGAGACAAATAGACACCGTACAAGAAGCAGCATCTCTCCTGCCTCCTGATTCCTGCACAACCTTCTTGTGCACCTAATCGGCCAAGTCAAACACTGTAAATAAATTAAGGCAAATAACCAATCAGGAGTGGTTAACTGCCGTGCCTTCATGGGCTGGCTAGCCTATATGCTTAAAACATTTAATCACCAGGCCCTACCATCACAAGCATCCGATTCCCATTTTCCAGTCCACACCCTATGCTTAGCTCCCTGCACGTATAGTTTCCTACAACACTTGTCTATTCGTCTTCGTCGTCCCGGTTTAGTCGATCGGCATCCCTAGCTCCCTAGTACTACCTCTAGAAGAAACTATTTGCTTGAGAAATATTCAGAGAAAGAATACAATAGGTAGCGCCGAAAGAGAAAAGAACGGTATAGGAGGAGTATCATTTAATCAGAGGAGACGGGCACGTTTCCTGTACTGCCTTTATTCGTCGTAGATAGAAAATACGCGTGCAAGATCGCAGCAGATAGGATTCATTCAGAGGGCGCGGCGACCGACGATTCAGCCGACAGATTGCTCGCACCGGCGACCAACATGGAATAAATGGATTAACAAGCGCCACCGGGTCCGGCTGTTCCACGCACAGAACAAAGTCCTCCACGCGCACGGACGGACGGACGAACGATCGGCTCGTGCATGCACACCTGCACCCCCCGAAACTTTATTTCATCATCAAATCAACAACGTTGAACTTCAGATGCACGCATGGTTTCGTCAAGTTTCAACGTTGCTGTTCCAATCAGCAACTCTTTTAAACTTCAGTGCATAGGACCCATATCATATGTGCCCTTTCTTTTTAGTGATCTTGCTTGCTTGCCGCAAGCTGTTAGTAGAACTTAATTAGAAGGAGGAGGAGGAGGCAGTCTTGTTCAGTTCCGATGCGATGTCCATGGCTTGATTAGCTCCTCGCACGTAGCTTCCAAGCACAATGCATGCACACGCCAAAAAAGAAAACAAATTGTAGCAATCCATATCCATTGCACCAAACCTGAAATTGGCACGTACGGGTACGGCAAGCAAAGACATACTACGCGGCACCGAATTTATATCGCCACGAACGAAATCGACTAATCATTTGAATTAAGTGGCCCGCCGCGCGCACGCGCGGGTTAGGAGTAGGGTTCTTGTCTAACTGATCGTTCTCCGATACCAGTAGACCACTGTGCACCATTCCGCCTCCTTTTTGTCCCGAGGCGTGTGGAGAAGCCGAACGGCTCGTGAAGAAGCTTCGTGCTTGCTTCTCCTTCTCGTGCAGCCGAGCCCGGTAGGTACAGTCACGCCCATCGCGCCGCTCAAATGGGTTTTCAAAAGACATAGTAGATGATTTGATTTTATGTTATCTTTGTTAGAGGCGATTTTGTGTGACTAATTAATCGGTCCTTTTCATGGCTGATTGGACCGGGACGCTGCAAGCTTTCTTTCAGAAATGTGATGTAATCGGGAGCCGGCCGGCCATTGGCTATGGGTGTGACTGCATGCGCACTGTAGTGTGTTATTGTTAATTTGGACAGGGGAGCTGATTAAGCCTCAGTGAGTGGACATGGTGTTCGGGCGTCGTCTTCTACGTCGGGCCCCTGACGCTGCACCTCTACAATGCTCGATCGGTACGTACGTACTCGATCGATTGGGCACCGTATCGATCCACGACGGTGATCGCTGCGACGATACGTTTTTTACGGCTCCGAAGCTGACCTGCGATCAGCTAGCCTAGCTAGGGGCTAGCTAGCTAGTCCGTCTCTCTATCATGAAGCAATCTATTCATCAACTTACACGATGGGGAGGGGCCGGCCAGTAAGAAGAGATTAACTGGTGATCCAAATGCTTTCTGATCACATGGAACGGAAAGTCCTGGCTTGCTTACACCTACAAATTTCCATTAAAAATAGATGTTGTTTAATTACTTGCGGAAGGAAGGAAAGCAAAGCGTGCGGGAAGTGGAGCGCTTTACGGTGCATTGTCAACAATTAGCATCTAGCAGCAGCTTTCCCGCGTTTAAATCGTTTCATTCACGAGCTCTCCCCATCAGCCATTACCACTGACGTAGTGGGGAGGAGTGTATCATTTAGTATATTTACAGGCCACAAGCAAATTAAAGGCAAACGAACTGACGCGTAAGTCTGAACTCCTTGGAAGCCACTCACTCACTCAGCCGGAGAGAAGCTGAACGCAAGACATCAGCGGTATATGACACGTGACCCACAAGGACGGTGCAACCGGGCGTCGTCGGACTCATGGTCACCGATCACCGGACCGCGACATGTAATCTCGCTTCCACCGTTGCTTTCGGCGTTAAACTTCCTTTGGCACCACCTTACCGGCCACTGCTTCCTGACAGCAATCACTTACCAGACCAGACCGCGATCGCGAGTGCGAGTGCGACTGCGAGGGGGGAAAAGTATTTGTACAACGTAGTACATCAGTAACCTCCTGAAAGAGCCCAAGATCGGCTCAGTAATCTCGCGGCATGTGAATTACCATCGTTGCTAAGTATGGATTGTTTCAGTGCAGCTTTGGCCTCTGTGCTGTGTTCTGGTCAGTGAACCATCGGAGTCAGCAAATTGATTCGGATCAGCAGCCAATGATTGCAAGCTGCCCTACAACCAAGCCCCAGGCCAGCACTGCAGCAGTGCACCTGACGACTTGTCCTCAGCCTCAGCGGCTCTCTGTTCCCAGTACAGGTTCTCGCTATATCGATCAGCCGTGCCGTACGCGCCCTCCCTCCCGTCCCAGGACCGGACGAGACTCAACGGCACGCGGCCTATCGCGGCGTGCCACCAGCGGCGAGCGGTGGTACGTTGCAGCGCCGTCAAGGCAATGCACCGTCCGACGTCGACGCCGGCCGTCCGGATCGCGCGCCAAACCCCGATCCGACGGCCTCGGCCCGTTTCGTTTCAGTAGGACGAGTGTCCTTGAAGTTCAGTGCCTCTTGCAGGTGCGGCTTTGACAAGCGCACCCAGTGCAGCAGCCGTAGAAGCCACTTATTACTCTTGGCGCGGTGTGACTTGGTTGGCTTTGCCTTGCATTGTCGGATCATCGTGCGAGATGTCCTTGCATCGCAAGAAAAGATTAAAAGCTGTTGCGTTCTGCTAACAGCCAAATGACGGCCCACGCGCTTAAGGATGAGGCTCGGGTCTCCAAAATAAGAAGTGCACCAAATTTCTTTGTGACTTCCACCTCCGCAAATTCATTGAGCTATGGTCCATTCTTTGCGACTACCACGTTGAGGCCAACACCAAGGATGAAATTGTTTGGGCACACACCAATAGTTTCATATCCGCTTGCAAGGCCATGGGGCGCATAGTTTTGAAGGCTTTGGCGTCACCAAAAGTAAAGTTCTTCGTTTGGTTGGTCATGCGAAATAGGCTTTGCACATGCTTAAGGAATGACTTTAACTTCAGACCATTGGCACCTCAACTTGGCACTTGAGGCCTCCTTTGAAGAATGATTGGTTGGCTTGTCCGACAAAAACATCCCAAACAAAAAAGCAATAGCCTCAATACATGGACCATTTGAACCAAACGAAATACCCGCATCTTTCAACACAAAAGCACTCCTCTGTCGGTTCTTCTTGCTAGTATAAAGAATGAGGCTATGGTATTGGTCGCGGGGGGGGGGGGGGGGGGGGGGGTGGAGCAAAATCATGTTTTTCTATTGTGGGGTGTTGTATGCTCAAACTCTATTCTCCTCTTAATTAATATATGGGACAAATCTTTTGCTTTTGTTTTAAAAAACATGCAAAGATTATTATGCAATGATAATAGTCGATTGATGGTTTTTTGTTCGCGATGATTAATATCATGAATTTCAATAGGCGGGAGGAGGTAAAGGGGTATTGCTGACGCATTGCTGGCTAGATAGAGAGGAGGAAGAGGACAACTTGTATAGGATCATCACTTATGGATTGGAGACGATTCTTTTTTTACATGTTGTGCAAAAAGCCCTACAATATGCTAAATTTGTGTCACGATCTCCTCCTTATAGGGCTACTCGCGATGCCAATAACCCAATTGACCTAGAGCCGATATGGACACTGAAGGTGGAGAAACTAGGGAGATGGAGTTAGAAAAAATGTCATTTCTATAGTTATGATACTTCAACAATGTAGATTCACCCACCTCAACGGCTAGGATCTCTCCTCGGAAATGAAGGTTCTTGTTTTTGTAAGTTGAGTTACACTTAATTATATATACATTTTATATGCTTGTTATCTGAGTTGTTAACTCAAAATGGGGTATATAAGTTGATGCTCGCACAAGGGGAAGCTAAGAAAAACCTAAATACTTTTTCTTGCTTATTTGCTTTATCACTCACATAGCTTACTATATAACCCAAACCCTAGCAACAAAATTGATCTAGCTTGGATCAACTAAATTGATCTAGCTTGGATCTAGCTTGGAGTGCACAATCTCCCTACCTAGTGAGACACGCGACAGCAACCTCGTAAATCGTTCTTTTTTGCTACAAGGACTTGGGGAGGACAAGCTTGTTGTCATCATATCTAGAGAAGTTGAGCATCCGTGCTGCCGGGGATTGGTCTTTCTCTAAAAGTCACCAACAACATGTGCTCGACCGACATGTCACGTAGTGTTTTGCTAGACGTGTACCTTTCATGAAGTTGCATGCAATCATATGTTTATTGTACATGCCTGGTATACAAAATTGGTTGAATTCTTGTTTCCTGGCCAACCATATCTCTTTAACCATGTGCCACCTCGGGCTTTTGCTTCGGTAAATGACCCTCGATGGAGGCATCGGGTTGATGGCCCTGGCTTACAATGCACGATTGAGGGTCTCACATCTACCTCCTTGAACCCGGCCATTTCGAAAGCTTGACATCGTTAGAACATAAATTATACACACGGTTGGTAACTTACAATAAGATTTAGACCTCGATCAAGTTAGAACATCTTGGAATCGCCGACACACCTTCTCTTCAAGTGACAATTCAGGATTATAGTTCCAACGGATCTCAAGCTCTGGTTAGTCCTACAAGACATCTTATCTTTCACCTGGAGCGTGTGCCTTCGGTAAATGAGTGGACGATGAGAGTCATTAAAAAAAGGGGGTTAATCAGGAAAAATGTTTGCCTCCTTGGTAATACTTCTCCCATGAGGACTTTGGAAAGAGCACAATGCGACAATTCTGTACAACTATGCTACTCATACCATGGTGGTCATCGACAAGATTGAAGAAAACCTTGCTCTGGTCATTAGTTGGCGGTATGGACTAGAGTAATGGTCGTCACCTTGTTAGGTCAGAGTTTATCTTTCCCTCTGGCAACAGCGGCAACCAGTGCACTTATCCCCTCCAATCTTCACCAAGGAGCATGTGGATCCACCTCGCCTCTGTTTGGCCCTTTGGCTACAGATGATAGGGAGAGGTTTTGTCGATTTCTTGGCTCGGGTTGATAGTTTAGATTAAAGTTTTTCTCTCACAAGGGCAGTGTTTCATCTTCGAGTTGGTCTTCGGGGCTTCAATCCTCCTCGAGCTTGTCCATCCAGACAGAGTCAACGAAGCTCCAATATCGATTCACATCGCCTCCTTTGGGCGGTGAGATTAGGGCTTCATTTATTATTTGTAGATGTTGGGGAACGTAGTAATTTCAAAAATTTACCTACGCACACGCAAGATCATGGTGATGCATAGCAACGAGAGGGGAGAGTGTTGTCTACGTACCCTCGTAGACCGGAAGCGGAAGCGTTAGCACAACGCGGTTGATGTAGTCGTACGTCTTCATGGCCCGACCGATCAAGCACCGAAACTACGGCACCTCCGAGTTCTAGCACACGTTCAGCTCGATGAAGATCCCCGGACTCCGATCCAGCCAAGTGTTGGGGATGTGTTTCGTCAACATGACGGCGTGGTCACGATCTTGATGTTTTACCGTCGCAGGGCTTCGCCTAAGCACCGCTACAATATTATCGAGGATTATAGTGGAGGGGGGCACCGCACACGGCTAAGAGATCAATGATCAATTGTTCTGTCTATGGGGTGCCCCTTGGCCACGTATATAAAGGAATGGAGGAGGGGGGAGAGGGTCGGCCCCTATGGCGCGCCCTGGATGAGTCTTACTCCCACCGGGAGTAGGATTCCCCCCCCCTTCCAAGTAGTAGGAGTAGGAGTCAAGGCAAGGGAAGGGAGAAGAGAAGGAAGGAGGGGGCGCAACCCCTCCCCCTAATCCAATTTGGACTAGGCCTTGGGGGGGCGCCCAACCTCTCCTCCCTCTTTCCCCTAAAGCCCAATAAGGCCCATATACTCCCGGCGAATTCCCGTAACTCTCCGGTACTCCAAAAATATCCGAATCACTCGGAACCTTTCCGATGTCCGAATATAGTCGTCCAATATATCGATCTTTACGTCTCGACCATTTCGAGACTCCTCGTCATGTCCCCGATCTCATCCGGGACTCTGAACTCCTTCGGTACATCAAAATATATAAACTCATAATATAAATGTCATCGTAGCGTTAAGCGTGCGGACCCTACGGGTTCGAGAACTATGTAGACATGACCGAGACACGTCTACGGTCAATAACCAATAGCAGAACCTGGATGCTCATATTGGCTCCTACATATTCTACGAAGATCTTTATCGGTCAGACCGCATAACAACATATGTTGTTCCCTTTGTCATCGGTATGTTACTTGCCTGAGATTCGATCATCGGCATCTCAATGCCTAGTTCAGTCTCGTTACCGGCAAGTCTCTTTACCCGTTCCGTAATACATCATCTCGCAACTAACTCATTAGTTGCAATGCTTGCAAGGCTTAGGTGATGTGCATTACCGAGAGGGCCCAGAGATACCTCTCCGACAATCGGAGTGACAAATCCTAATCTCAAAATGCGCCAACCCAACAAGTACCTTCGGAGACACCTGTAGAGCACCTTTATAATCACCCAGTTACGTTGTGACGTTTGGAAGCACACAAAGTGTTCCTCCGGTAAACGGGAGTTGCATAATCTCATAGTCATAGGAACATGTATAAGTCATGAAGAAAACAATAGCCACAAACTAAACGATCAAGTGCTAAGCTAACGGAATGGGTCAAGTCAATCACATCATTCTCCTAATGATGTGATCCCGTTAATCAAATGACAACTCATGTCTATGGTTAGGAAACATAACCATCTTTGATCAACGAGCTAGTCAAGTAGAGGCATACTAGTGACACTCTGTTTGTCTATGTATTCACACATGTATTATATTTCCGGTTAATACAATTATAGCATTAATAATAAACATTTATCATGATATAAGGAAATAAATAATAACTTTATTATTGCCTCTAGGGCATATTTCCTTCAGTCTCCCACTTGCACTAGAGTCAATAATCTAGTTCACATCGCCATGTGATTTAATACCAATAGTTCACATCATCATGTGATTAACACCCATAGTTCACATCGACATGTGACCAACACCTAAAGGGTTTACTAGAGTCAATAATCTAGTTCACATCGCTATGTGATTAACACTCAAAGAGTACTAAGGTGTGATCATGTTTTGCTTGTGAGAGAAGTTTAGTCAATGGGTCTGCCACTCAGATCCATATGTATTTTGCAAATTTCTATGTCAACAATGCTCTGCACGGAGCTACTCTAGCTAATTGCTCCCACTTTCAATATGTATCCAGATTGAGACTTAGAGTCATCTGGATCAGTGTCTAAACTTGCATCGACGTAACCCTTTACGACGAACCTTTTGTCACCTCCATAATTGAGAAACATATCCTTATTCCACTAAGGATAATTTTGACCAATGTCCAGTGATCTACTCCTAGATCACTATTGTACTCCCTTTGCCAAACTCAGGGCAGGGTATACAATAGGTCTGGTATACAGCATGGCATACTTTATAGAACCTATGGCTGAGGCATAGGGAATGACTTTCATTCTCTCTCTATCTTCTGCCGTGGTCGGGTTTTAAGTCTTACTCAACTTCACACCTTGTAACACAAGCAAGAACTCCTTTTTGACTGTTCCATTTTGAACTACTTCAAAATCTTGTCAAGGTATGTATTCATTGAAAAACTTATCAAGCGTCTTCATCTATCTCTATAGATCTTGATGCTCAATATGTAAGCAGCTTCACCGAGGTCTTTCTTTGAAAAACTCCTTTCAAACATTCCTTTATGCTTTGCAGAATAATTCTACATTATCTCTGATCAACAATATGTCATTCACATATAATTATCAGAAATAATGTAATGCTCCCACTCACTTTCTTGTAAATACAGGCTTCATCGCAAGTCTGTATAAAACTAAAAGACATAGTTTGGAAGTTAGACCTTTTTATAGGACTCTCTTTCAATTTCAAAAAAGAGGACGTTTGAAACTTTTAACAGGCGTAATCGAAATTTTTTGTTTGTTCAGTAATAACTTAATCTTCCGAGATGCTTGCACCAGTCCATAGATGGATCGCTGGAGCTTGCATATTTTGTTAGCACCTTTAGGATTGACAAAACTTTCTTGTTGCATCATATACAACTCTTCTTTAATAAATCCATTAAGGAATGTAGTTTTGTTTATCCATTTGCCAGATTTCATAAAATGTGGCAATTCCTAACATGATTCGGACTGATTTAAGCATAGATACGAGTGAGAATCTCTCATCGTAGTCAACACCTTGAACTTGTCGAAAAACCTTTTGCGACAATTCTAGCTTTGTAGATAATAACACTACTATCAGCGTCCGTCTTCCTCTTGAAGATCCATTTAATCTCAATGGCTCGCCGATCAATGGGCAAGTCAATCAAAGTCCATACTTTACTCTCATACATGGATCTCATCTCAGATTTCATGGCCTCAAGCCATTTCGCGGAATCTGGGCTCATCATCGTTTCCTCATAGTTTGTAGGCTCGTCATGGTCAAGTAACATGACCTCCAGAACAGGATTAACGTACCACTCTGGTGCGGATCTCACTCTGGTTTACCTATGAGGTTCGGTAGCAACTTGATCTGAAGTTACATGATCATCATCATTAGCTTCCTCACTAATTGGTGTAGTAGTCACAGGAACATATTTCTGTGATGAACTACTTTCCAATAAGAGAGCAGGTACAATTACCTTATCAAGTTCTACTTTCCTCCCACTCACTTTTTTCGAGAGAAACTCCTTCTCTAGAAAGGATCAATTCTCAGCAACGAATATCTTGCCTTCGGATCTATGATAGAAGGTGTACCCAACATTTTCTTTTGGGTATCCTATGAAGACGCACTTCTTCGATTTGGGTTTGAGCTTATCAGGTTGAAACTTTTTCAATAAGCATTGCAACCTCAAACTTTAAGAAACGACAGCTTAGGTTTCTTGCCAAACCATAGTTCATACGGTGTCGTCTCAACAGATTTAGATGGTGCCCTATTTAACGTGAATGTAGCTGTCCCTAATGCATAACCCCAAAACAATAGCGGTAAATCAGTAAGAGACGTCATAGATCGCACCATATCTAATAAAGCACGGTTACGACGTTCGTACACACCATTACACTGTGGTGTTCCAGATGGCATGAGTAATGAAACTATTTCACATTGTTTTAACTGAAGGCCAAACTCGTAACTCAAATATTTTACTTCTGCGATCATATCGTAGAAACTTTTATTTTGTTACGATGATTCTCCACTTCACTCTGAAATTCTTTGAACTTTTCAAATGTTTCAGACTTGTGTTTCATCAAGTAGATATATCCATATCTTCTCAAGTCATCTGTGAAGGTTAGAAAATAACGATACTTGTTGTGAGCCTTAACACTCATCGGACCGCATACATCAGTATGTATTATTTCCAATAAGTTAGTTGCTCGCTCCATTGTTCCGGAGAACGGAGTCTTAGTCATCTTGCCCATGAGGCATGGTTCGCAAGCATCAAGTGATTCATAATCAAGTGATTCCAAAAGTCCATCAGCATGGAGTTTCTTCATGCGCTTTACACCAATATGACCTAAACGGCAGTGCCACAAATAAGTTGCACTATCATTATTAAATTTGCATATTTTGGTTTCAATATTATGAATATGTGTATCAGTACGATCGAGATCTAACGAACCATTTTCATTGGGTGTGTAACCATATAAGGTTTTATTCATGTAAACAGAACAACAATTTATTCTCTTACTTAAATGAATAACCGTATTGCAATAAACATGATCAAATCATATTCATGCTCAACGCAAACACCAAATAACACTTATTTAGGTTCAGCACTAATCCCGAAAATATAGGGAGTGTGCGATGATGATTATATCTGAAGGAAATATGCCCTAGAGGCAATAATAAAGTTATTATTTATTTCCTTATATCATGATAAATGTTTATTATTCATGCTAGAATTGTATTAACCGGAAACATAATACATGTGTGAATACATAGACAAACTTAGTGTCACTAGTATGCCTCTACTTGACTAGCTCGTTAATCAAAGATGGTTATGTTTCCTAACCATGAACAAGGTGTTGTTATTTGATTAACGAGGTCACATCATTGGTTGAATGATCTGATTGACATGACCCATTCCATTAACTTTGCACCCGATCGTTTAGTATGTTGCTATTGCTTTCTTCATGACTTATACATGTTCCTATGACTATGAGATTATGCAACTCCCATTTCTCGGAGGAACACTTTGTCTGCTACCAAATGTCACAACGTAACTGGGTGATTATAAAGGAGCTCTACAGGTGTCTCCAAAGGTAGATGTTGGGTTGGCGTATTTCGAGATTAGGATTTGTCACTTCGATTGTCGGAGAGGTATCTCTGGGCCCTCTCGGTAATGCACATCACATAAGCCTTGCAAGCATTACAACTAATGAGTTAGTTGCGAGATGATGTATTACGGAACGAGTAAAGAGACTTGCCGGTAACGAGATTGAACTAGGTATTGGATACCGACGATCGAATCTTGGGCAAGTAACATAATGATGACAAAGGGAACAACGTATGTTGTTATGCGGTCTGACCGATAAAGATCTTCGTAGAATATGTAGGATCCAATATGGGCATTCAGGTCCCGCTATTGGTTATTGACCGGAGATGTATCTCAGTCATGTCTACATTGTTCTCGAACCGTAGGGTCCGCACGCTTAACGTTACGATGACAGTTATTATGAGTTTATGCATTTTGATGTACCGAAGTTAGTTCGGAGTCCCGGATGTGATCACGGACATGACGAGGAGTCTCGAAATGGTCGAGACATAAAGATTGATATATTGGAAGCCTATATTTGGACATCGGAAATGTTCCGGGTGAAATCGGGATTTTACCGGAGTACCGGGAGGTTACCGGAACCCCCCGGGAACCAGATGGGCCTTAATGGGCTTTAGTGGAAAGGAGAAAGGGGCAGCCCAAGGTGGCCGCGCGCCTCCCCCCTTCCCCTAGTCCTATTAGGACTAGGAGAGGTGGCCGGCCCCCTCTCTCTCTTCCCCCCCCCCTCAAGGAATCCTATTCCAACTAGGATTGGGGGGGAATCCTACTCCCAGAGGGAGTAGGACTCCCTTGGCGCGCCCTCCTTGGCCGGCCGCCCCCCTCCCCCTTGGCTCCTTTATATACGGAGGCAGGGGGCACCTCTAGACACACAAGTTGATCATTGTGATCGTTCCTTAGCCGTGTGCGGTGCCCCCTGCCACCATATTCCACCTCGATCATATCGTTGTAGTGCTTAGGCGAAGCCCTGCGTCGGTGGAACATCAAGATCGTCACCACGCTGTCGTGCTGACAGAACTCCTCCCCGAAACTTTGCTGGATCGGAGCCCGGGGATCGTCATCGAGCTGTACGTGTGCTAAGAACTCGGAGGTGTCGGAGTAACGGTGCTTGGATCGGTCGGATTGGGAAGAGGACGTACGAGTACTTCCTCTACGTTGTGTCAACACTTCCGTTGCGATCTACATGGGTACGTAGATCAGACTCTCCCCCTCGTTGCTATGCATCACCATGATCTTGCTTGTGCGTAGGAATTTTTTTGAAATTACTACGTTCCCCAACAGTGGCATCCGAGCCTAGGTTTTATGGTTTGATGTTATATGCACGAGTAGAACACAAGTGAGTTGTGGGCGATACAAGTCATACTGCCTACCAGCATGTCATACTTTGGTTCGGCGGTATTGTTGGATGAGACGACCCGGACCAACCTTACGCGTACGCTTACGCGAGACCGGTTCCCCCGACGTGCTTTGCACACAGGTGGCTTGCGGGCGACTGTCTCTTCAACTTTAGTTGAACCGAGTGTGGCTACGCTCGGTCCTTGCGAAGGTTAAAACGGAGTCTATTTGACAAACTGTCGTTGTGGTTTTGATGCGTAGGTGAGATTGGTTCTTGCTTAAGCCCGTAGCAGCCACGTAAAACTTGCAACAACAAAGTAGAGGACGTCTAACTTGTTTTTGCAGGGCATGTTGTGATGTGATATGGTCAAGACATGATGCTAAATTTTATTGTATGAGATGATCATGTTTTGTAACCGAGTTATCGGCAACTGGCAGGAGCCATATGGTTGTCGCTTTATTGTATGCAATGCAATAGCGATGTAATGCTTTACTTTATCACTAAGCGGTAGCGATAGTCGTAGAAGCATAAGATTGGCGAGACGACAACGATGCTACGATGGAGATCAAGGTGTCGCGCCGGTGACGATGGTGATCATGACAGTGCTTCGGACATGGAGATCACAAGCACAAGATGATGATGGCCATATCATATCACTTATATTGATTGCATGTGATCTTTATCTTTTTATGCATCTTATCTTGCTTTGATTGACGGTAGCATTATAAGATGATATCTCACTAAATTATCAAGAAGTGTTCTCCCTGAGTATGCACCGTTGCCAAAGTTCGTCGTGCCCAGACACCACGTGATGATCGGGTGTGATAAGCTCTACGTCCATCTACAACGGGTGCAAGCCAGTTTTTGCACACGCAGAATACTCAGGTTAAACTTGACGAGCCTAGCATATGCAGATATGGCCTCGAAACACGGAGACCGAAAGGTCGAGCGTGAATCATATAGTAGATATGATCAACATAACGATGTTCACCATTGAAAACTACTCCATCTCACGTGATGATCGGTTATGGTTTAGTTGATTTGGATCACGTGATCACTTAGAGGATTAGAGGGATGTCTATCTAAGTGGGAGTTCTTAAGTAATTTGATTAATTGAACTTAAACTTATCATGAACTTAGTACCTGATAGTATCTTGCTTGTTTATGTTGATTGTAGATAGATGGCTCGTGTTGTTGTTCCGTTGAATTTTAATGCGTTCCTTGAGAAAGCAAAGTTGAAAGATGATGGTAGCAATTACACGGACTGGGTCCGTAACTTGAGGATTATCCTCATTGCTGCTCACAAGAATTACGTCCTGGAAGCACCGCTGGGTGCCAGGCCTGCTGCTGGAGCAACGCCAGATGTTATGAACGTCTGGCAAAGCAAAACTGATGACTACTCGATAGTTCAGTGTGCCATGCTTTACGGCTTAGAATCGGGACTTCAACGACGTTTTGAACGTCATGGAGCATATGAGATGTTCCAGGAGTTGAAGTTAATATTTCAAGCAAATGCCCGAATTGAGAGATATGAAGTCTCCAATAAGTTCTATAGCTGCAAGATGAAGGAGAACAGTTCTGTCAGTGAGCATATACTCAAAATGTCTGGGTATAATAATCACTTGATTCAGATGGGAGTTAATCTTCCAGATGATTGCATCATTGACAGAATTCTCCAATCACTGCCACCAAGCTACAAGAGCTTCCTGATGAACTATAATATGCAAGGGATGAACAAGACTATTCCCGAGCTCTTCGCAATGCTGAAAGCTGCGGGGGTAGAAATCAAGAAGGAGCATCAAGTGTTGATGGTTAATAAGACCACTAGTTTCAAGAGAAAGGGCAAAGGAAAGAAGAAGGGGAACTTCAAGAAGAACGACAAGCAAGTTGCTGCTCAGGAGAAGAAACCCAAGTCTGGACCTAAGCCTGAAACTGAGTGCTTCTATTGCAAGCAGACTGGTCACTGGAAGCGGAACTGCCCCAAGTATTTGGCGGATAAGAAGGATGGCAAGGTGAACAAAGGTATATGTGATATACATGTTATTGATGTGTACCTTACTAGAGCTAGCAGTAGCACCTGGGTATTTGATACTGGTTCTGTTGCTAATATTTGCAACTCGAAACAGGGACTACGGATTAAGCGAACACTGGCAAAGGACGAGGTGACGATACGCGTGGGAAACGGTTCCAAAGTCGATGTGATCGCGGTCGGCACGCTACCTCTACATCTACCTTCGGGATTAATATTAGACCTAAATAATTGTTGTTTGGTGCCAGCGTTAAGCATGAACATTATATCTGGATCTTGTTTGATGCGAGACGGTTATTCATTTAAATCAGAGAATAATTGTTGTTCCTATTTATATGAGTAATATCTTTTATGGTCATGCACCTTTGAAGAGTGGTCTATTTTTGATGAATCTCGATAGTAGTAACACACATATTCATAATGTTGAAGCCAAAAGATGCAGAGTTGATAATGATAGTGCAACTTATTTGTGGCACTGCCGTTTAGGTCATATCGGTGTAAAGCGCATGAAGAAACTCCATACTGATGGGCTTTTGGAACCACTTAATTATGAATCACTTGGTACTTGCGAACCATGCCTCATGGGCAAGATGACTAAAACACCGTTCTCTGGTACTATGGAGAGAGCAACAGATTTGTTGGAAATCATACATACCGATGTATGTGGTCCGATGAATATTGAGGCTCGTGGCGGATATCGTTATTTTCTCACTTTCACAGATGATTTAAGCAGATATGGGTATATCTACTTAATGAAACATAAGTCTGAAACATTTGAAAATTCAAAGAATTTCAGAGTGAAGTTGAAAATCATCATAACAAGAAAATAAAGTTTCTATGATCTGATCGTGGAGGAGAATATTTGAGTTATGAATTTGGTGTACATTTGAAAAATTGTGGAATAGTTTCACAACTCACGCCACCCGGAACACCACAGCGTAATGGTGTGTCCGAACGTCGTAATTGTACTTTACTAGATATGGTGCGATCTATGATGTTTCTTACTGATTTACCTCTATCGTTTTGGGGTTATGCTTTAGAGATGGCCGCATTCACGTTAAATAGGGCACCATCAAAATCCGTTGAGACGACGCCTTATGAACTATGGTTTGGCAAGAAACCAAAGTTGTCGTTTCTTAAAGTTTGGGGCTGCGATGCTTATGTGAAAAAGCGTCAACCTGATAAGCTCGAACCCAAATCGGAAAAATGTGTCTTCATAGGATACCCAAAGGAAACTGTCGGGTACACCTTCTATCACAGATCCGAAGGCAAGACATTCGTTGCTAAGAATGGATCATTTCTAGAGAAGGAGTTTCTCTCAAAAGAAGTGAGTGGGAGGAAAGTAGAACTTGACGAGGTAACTGTACTTGCTCCCTTATTGGAAAATAGTACATCATAGAAAACTGTTTCTGCGACACCTATACCAATTAGTGAGGAAGCTAATGATGATGATCATGAAACTTCAGGACAAGATACTACTGAACCTCATAGATCAACCAGAGTGAGATCCGCACCAGAGTGGTACGGTAATCCAGTTCTGGAAGTCATGCTACTAGATCATGATGAACCTACGAACTATGAAGAAGCGATGGTGAGCCCAGATTCCGCAAAGTGGCTAGAAGCCATGAAATCTGAGATAGGATCTATGTATGAGAACAAAGTATGGACTTTGGTTGACTTGCCCGATGATCGGCAAGCAATTGAGAATAAATGGATCTTCAAGAAAAAGACTGACGCTGACGGTAATATTACTGTCTATAAAGCTCGACTTGTCGCAAAAGGTTTTCGACAAGTTCAAGGGGTTGACTACGATGAGACCTTCTCACCCGTAGCGATGCTTAAGTCTGTCAGAATGATGTTAGCAATTGCCGCATTTTATGATTATGAAATTTGGCAGATGGATGTCAAAACTGCATTCCTGAATGGATTTCTGGAAGAAGAGTTGTATATGATGCAACCGGAAGGTTTTGTCAATCCAAAGGGAGCTAACAAAGTGTGCAAGCTCCAGCGATCCATTTATGGACTGGTGCAAGCCTCTCGGAGTTGGAATAAACGCTTTGATAGTGTGATCAAAGCATTTGGTTTTATACAGACTTTCGGTGAAGCCTGTATTTACAAGAAAGTGAGTGGGAGCTCTGTAGCATTTCTGATATTATATGTGGATGACATATTGCTGATTGGAAATGATATAGAATTTCTTGATAGTATAAAGGGATACTTGAATAAGAGTTTTTCAATGAAAGACCTCGGTGAAGCTGCTTACATATTAGGCATAAAGATCTATAGAGATAGATCAAGACGCTTAATTGGACTTTCACAAAGCACATACCTTGACAAGATTTTGATGAAGTTCAAAATGGATCAAGCAAAGAAAGGGTCCTTGCCTGTGTTACAAGGTGTGAAGTTGAGTCAGACTCAATGCCCGACCACTGCAGAAGATAGAGAGAAAATGAAAGATGTTCCCTATGCTTCAGCCATAGGCTCTATCATGTATGCAATGCTGTGTACCAGACCTGATGTGTGCCTTGCTATAAGTTTAGCAGGGAGGTACCAAAGTAATCCAGGAGTGATTCACTGGACAGCGGTCAAGAACATCCTGAAATACCTGAAAAGGACTAAGGATATGTTTCTCGTATATGGAGGTGACAAAGAGCTCACCGTAAGAGGTTACGTTGATGCAAGCTTTGACACTGATCCGGACGATTCTAAATCACAAACCGGATACGTGTTTACATTAAATAGTGGAGCTGTCAGTTGGTGCAGTTCTAAACAAAGCGTCGTAGCGGGATCTACATGTGAAGCGGAGTACATAGCTGCTTCGGAAGCAGCGAACGAAGGAGTCTGGATGAAGGAGCTCATATCCGATCTAGGTGTCATACCTAGTGCATCGGGTCCAATGAAAATCTTTTGTGACAATACTGGTGCAATTGCCTTGGAAAAGGAATCCAGATTTCACAAGAGGACCAAGCACATCAAGAGACGCTTCAATTCCATCCGGGATTTAGTCCAGGTGGGAGACATAGAGATTTGCAAAATACATAGGATCTGAATATTGCAGACCCGTTGACTAAGCCTCTTCCACGAGCAAAACATGATCAGCACCAAGGCTCCATGGGTGTTAGAATCATTAGTGTGTAATCTAGATTATTGACTCTAGTGCAAGTGGGAGACTGAAGGAAATATGCCCTAGAGGCAATAATAAAGTTATTATTTATTTCCTTATATCATGATAAATGTTTATTATTCATGCTAGAATTTTATTAACCGGAAACATAATACATGTGTGAATACATAGACAAACTTAGTGTCACTAGTATGCCTCTACTTGACTAGCTTGTTAATCAAAGATGGTTATGTTTCCTAACCATGAACAAGGTGTTTTTATTTGATTAACGAGGTCACATCATTGGTTGAATGATCTGATTGACATGACCCATTCCATTAACTTAGCACCCGATCGTTTAGTATGTTGCTATTGCTTTCTTCATGACTTATACATGTTCCTATGACTATGAGATTATGCAACTCCCGTTTCTCGGAGGAACACTTTGTGTGCTACCAAACGTCACAACGTAACTGGGTGATTATAAAGGAGCTCTACAGGTGTCTCCAAAGGTAGATGTTGGGTTGGCGTATTTCGAGATTAGGATTTGTCACTCCGATTGTCAGAGAGGTATCTCCGGGCCCTCTCGGTAATGCACATCACATAAGCCTTGCAAGCATTACAACTAATGAGTTAGTTGCGAGATGATGTATTACGGAACGAGTAAAGAGACTTGCCGGTAACGAGATTGAACTAGGTATTGGATACCGACGATCGAATCTCGGGCAAGTAACATACCGATGACAAAGGGAACAACGTATGTTGTTATGCGGTCTGACCGATAAAGATCTTCGTAGAGTATGTAGGAGCCAATATGGTCATCTAGGTCCCGCTATTGGTTATTGACCGGAGATGTATCTCAGTCATGTCTACATTGTTCTCGAACCGTAGGGTCCGCACGCTTAACGTTACGATGACAGTTATTATGAGTTTATGCATTTTGATGTACCGAAGTTAGTTCGGAGTCCTGGATGTGATCACGGACATGATGAGGAGTCTCGAAATGGTCGAGACATAAAGATTGATATATTGGAAGCCTATATTTGGACATCAGAAGTGTTCCGGGTGAAATCGGGATTTTACCGGAGTACCGGGAGGTTACCGGAACCCACCGGGAACCAGATGGGCCTTAATGTGCTTTAGTGGAAAGGAGAAAGGGGCAGCCCAAGGTGGCCGCGCGCCTCCCCCCTTCCCCTAGTCCTATTAGGACTAGGAGAGGTGGCCGGCCCCTCTCTCTCTTCCCCCCCCCCTCAAGGAATCCTATTCCAACTAGGATTGAGGGGGGGGGGAATCCTACTCCCAGAGGGAGTAGGACTCCCTTGGCGCGCCCTCCTTGGCCGGCCGGCCCCCTCCCCCTTGGCTCCTTTATATACGGAGGCAGGGGGCACCTCTAGACACACAAGTTGATCATTGTGATTGTTCCTTAGCCGTGTGCGGTGCCCCCTGCCACCATATTCCACCTCGATCATATCGTTGTGGTGCTTAGGCGAAGCCCTGCGTCGGTGGAACATCAAGATCGTCACCACGCCGTCGTGCTGACGGAACTCCTCCCCGAAACTTTGCTGGATCGGAGCCCGGGGATCGTCATCGAGCTATACGTGTGCTAAGAACTCGGAGGTGCCAAAGTAACGGTGCTTGGATCGGTCGGATCGGGAAGAAGACGTACGACTACTTCCTCTATGTTGTGTCAACGCTTCCGTTGCGATCTACAAGGGTACATAGATCAGACTCTCCCCCTTGTTGCTATGCATCACCATGATCTTGCGTGTGCGTAGGAATTTTTTTGAAATTACTACGTTCCCCAACAATATCAATCTTGGAACCACTTCCAACACACATCGTCACTTCGCCCTTAACTAGTCTCTGTTCATTCTGCAACTCCCGTTTCGAGTTACTACTCTTAGCAACTGAACTAGTATCAAATACTGAGGGGTTGCTATAAACACTAGTAAAGTACACATCAATAACATGTATATCAAATATACCTATGTTCACTTTGCCATCCTTCTTATCCGCTAATTACTTGGGGCAGTTCCGCTTCCAGTGACCAGTCCCTTTGAAGTAGAAGCACTTAGTCTCAGGCTTAGGACCAGACTTGGGCTTCTTCACTTGAGCAGCAACTTGCTTTCCGTTCTTCTTGAAGTTCCCTTTCTTTCCCTTTGCCCTTTTCTTGAAACTAGTGGTCTTGTTAATCATCAACACTTGATGCTCTTTCTTGATTTCTACCTTCATCAATTTCATCATCATGAAAATCTCGGGAATCGTTTTCATCATCCCTTGCATACTATAGTTCATCACGAAGTTCTACTAACTTGGTGATGGTGACTAGAGAATTCTGTCAATCACTATTTTATCTTGAAGATTAACTCCCACTTGATTCAAGCGATTGTACTACCCAGACAATCTGAGCACATGCTCACTGCTTGAGCTATTCTCCTCCATATTTTTAGCTATAGAACTTGTTGGAGACTTCATATCTCTCAACTTGGGTATTTGCTTGAAATATTAACTTCAACTCCTGGAACATCTCATATGGTCCATGACATTCAAAACGTCTTTGAAGTCCCGATTCTAAGCTGTTAAGCATGGTGCACTAAACTATTAAGTAGTCATCATATTGAGCTAGCCAAACGTTCATAACGTCTGCATCTGCTCCTGCAATAGGTCTGTCACCTAGCGGTGCATCAAGGACATAATTCTTCTATGCAGCAATGAGGATAAACCTCAGATCACAGATCCAATCCGCATCATTGCTACTAACATTTTTCAACTTAGTTTTCTCTAGGAACATATATATAACATAGGTAAGCAATAATGCGAGCTATTGATCTACAACATAGATAAGCTAATACTTCCAGGACTAAGTTCATGATAAATTAAAGTTCAATTAATCATATTACTTAAGAACTCCCACTTAGAAAGATATCCCTCTAATCCTCTAAGTGATCACGTGATCCAAATCAACTAAACCATGTCCGATCATCACGTGAGATGGAGTAGTATCAATGGTGAACATCAATATGTTGATCATATCTACTATATGATTCACGCTCGACCTTTCGGTCTCCGTGTTCCGAGGCCATATCTATTATATGCTAGGCTCGTCAAGTTTAATCTGAGTATTCCGCGTGTGCAACTGTTTTGCACCCATTGTATTTGAACGTAGAGCCTATCACACCCGATCATCACGTGGTGTCTCAGCACGAAGAACTTTCGCAATGGTGCATACTCAGGGAGAACACTTATACCTTGATAATTTAGTGAGAGATTATCTTATAAAGCTACCGTCGAACTAAGCAAAATAAGATGTATAAAAGATAAACATCACATGCAATCAAAATATGTGACATGATATGGCCATCATCATCTTGTGCCTTTGATCTCCATCTCCAAAGCATCGTCATGATCTCCATCGTCACCGGCATGACACCATGATCTCCATCATCTTGATCTATATCAATGTGTCGTCACATGGTTGTCTCGCCAACAATTGCTCTTGCAACTATTGCTATCATATAGCAATAAAGTAAAGCAATTATTTGGCGCTTGCATCTTATGCAATAGAGAGATAATCATAAGGCTTTTGCCGGTTGCCTATAACTTCAACAAAACATGATCATATCATACAACAACTTATATCTCATCACGTCTTGACCATATCACATCATAACATGTCCTGCAAAAACAAGTTAGACGTCCTCTACTTTGTTGTTGCAAGTTTTACGTGGCTGCTACGGGCTGAGCAAGAACCGTTCTTACCTACGCATCAAAACCACAACGATAGTTTGTCAAGTTGGTGTTGTTTTAACATTCGCAAGGACCGGGCGTAGCCACACTCGGTTCAACTAAAGTTGGAGAAACTGACACCCGCCAGCCACGTGTGTGCAAAGCACGTCGGTAGAACCAGTCTCGCGTAAGTGTACGCGTAATGTCGGTCCGGGCCGCTTCATCCAACAATACCGCCGAACCAAAGTGTGACATGCTGGTAAGCAGTATGACTTATATCGTCCACAACTCACTTGTGTTCTACTCATGCATATTACATCAACGCATAAAACCTAGGCTCTGATACCACTGTTAGGAACGTAGTAATTTTAAAAAAATTCCTACGCACACGCAAGATCATGGTGATGCATAGCAACGAGAGGGAAGAGTGTTGTCTACATACCCTCGTAGACCGGAAGCGGAAGCGTTAGCACAACGCGGTTGATGTAGTCGTACGTCTTCACGGCCCGACCGATCAAGCACCGAAACTACGGCACCTCCGAGTTCTAGCACACGTTCAGCTCGATGACGATCCTCGGACTCCGATCCAGCAAAGTGTTGGGGATGTGTTTCGTCAGCACGACGGCGTGGTCACGATCTTGATGTTTTACCGTCGCAGGGCTTCGCCTAAGGACCGCTACAATATTATCGAGGATTATAGTGGAGGGGGGCACCGCACACGGCTAAGAGATCAATGATCAATTGTTCTATCTATGGGGTGCCCCTTGGCCACGTATATAAAGGAATGGAGGAGGGGGGAGAGAGCCGGCCCCTATGGCGCGCCCTGGATGAGTCTTACTCCCACCGGGAGTAGGATTCCCCCCCTTCCAAGTAGTAGGAGTAGGAGTCAAGGCAAGGGAAGGGAGAAGAGAAGGAAGGAGGGGGCACAGCCCCTTCCCCTAGTCCAATTTGGACTAGGCCTTGGGGGGCACCCAACCTCTCCTCTCTCTTTCCCCTAAAGCCCAATAAGGTCCATATACTCCCCGGCGAATTCCCGTAACTCTCCGGTACTCTGAAAAATACCCGAATCACTCGGAACCTTTCCGATGTCTGAATATAGTCGTCCAATACATCGATCTTTACGTTTCGACCATTTCGAGACTCCTCGTCATGTCCCCGATCTCATCCGGGACTCCGAATTCCTTCGGTACATCAAAACATATAAACTCATAATATAACTGTCATCGTAACGTTAAGCGTGCAGACCCTACGGGTTCGAGAACTATGTAGACATGACCGAGACACGTCTCCGGTCAATAACCAATAGCGGAACCTGGATGCTCATATTGTCTCCTACATATTGTACGAATATCTTTATCGGTCAGACCGCATAACAATATACGTTGTTTCCTTTGTCATCGGTATGTTACTTGCCCGAGATTCGATTGTCGGCATCTCAATACCTAGTTCAATCTCGTTACCGGCAAGTCTCTTTACTCGTTCCGTAATACATCATCTCGCAACTAACTCATTAGTTGCAATGCTTGCAAGGCTTAGGTGATGTGCATTACCGAGAGGGCCCAGAGATACCTCTTCGACAATCGGAGTGACAAATCCTAATCTCGAAATACACCAACCCAACAAGTACCTTCGGAGACACCTGTAGAGCACCTTTATAATCACCCAGTTACGTTGTGACGTTTGGTAGCACACAAAGTGTTCCTCCGATAAACGGGAGTTGCATAATCTCATAGTCATAGGAATATGTATAAGTCATGAAGAAAGCAATAGCCACAAACTAAACGATCAAGTGTTAAGCTAACGGAATGGGTCAAGTCAATCACATCATTCTCCTAATGATGTGATCCCATTAATCAAATGACAACTCATGTCTATGGTTAGGAAACATAACCATCTTTGATCAACGAGCTAGTCAAGTAGAGGCATACTAGTGACACTCTGTTTGTCTATGTATTCACACATGTATTATGTTTCCGGTTAATACAATTCTAGCATGAATAATAAACATTTATCATGATATAAGGAAATAAATAATAACTTTACTATTGCCTCTAGGGCATATTTCCTTCAGTAGACTCATTTTACATTGGAAACCGATATGTGATGGTACTCCCTTCGTTTTTATTTACTCCGCATATTAGCTTTGGTCAAAGTCAAATTTTGTATACTTTGACGAAGTTTATATACCAAAATATTAACATATACAACAACAAGTCAATACCATTAGATTCATTGTTGAATATACTTTCACATCATATAGATTTGTTATTGTAAATGTTCATATTTTTTCTATAAACTTGGTCAAACTTTATGAAGTTTGACTCCAGTGAAATCTAATATGCAGAGCAAATAAAAATGAAGTGTTACTCCATTTGCATCTCTCCTCATTAATTATTTGTCACATCATATTTTTGCCTATGTGACATGCATGTTACTATCTATGTTACCCCCACTATGAACAACTTTGGTTTGATGTCAAATATTGGCATGCCAATGTTTGACATTGTGCTAAATATTGACTATTGCTTGGTTGGTCACGAAGTTGTATTGTCTAACTCACATAAAGTTATCAATAGTTGGCATTGCCAATATTTGGCAATCCAAACAATTGGGTAGCCAAAATTTGGCATCAAACCAATCATGCTCCGGTGGCTACGGCCTGGGGTCTTTTGTTCTGAACTCTATCCAACTGCACACTAGCCATCACTCTGTCCAACTTCTCACAGGTCCTTGTCTATTTTTCTTCTAGTAGCTACTACACTACAACCTTGTTCTTAATTACTCCCTCCGTCTAGGTGAATAAGTCATCTTAGGGCATCTCCAACAATTGCAAGACAGGTGTTGGTAAATTTGCCACCTAGGACATAGTGATGATGTGGCATGTATTAAATATGAAGAGAGAGCAAAGTTGTATGTAGATTAACCAACAACCTTTGCACAAACTCCAAGATGAAATAGAGAGCAATCACATTTATTTTCTCACCATCTATTGAATAGCTTACATACAACCCATTGGGGTAGTTGTATGATAGCTTGTTGGTTGATGACATGGACATTTTACCAACAAGACTAACATACAACCTGTTGGAGATGCTCTTAGGTTGTGCACCGTGACCAAGGGGGAGGAGAAAACGAGAGGGCATAATGTTTATTTGCTAATTAATAACATTGCATGCAATGAACTAACAACTGCATGTCGTGTTTGATAGTTTCAAGTCATTAAAAGTATGCACACGTCACATCTCTTATTGATTGATATGTTAAGAAAAAGTTAATGCATCGCGTCTAAGTATTTTGAGTGTTTTTGATTTTTATAAGACGACTTACACACCTAAACGAAAGGAGTAATGAAAATGATGAGTCTTCTGCTGTACAATTTCGAACAAGTAGTAGCTGCAAGTTTTATCATAGGCTGTGCCAGCGCAGTACCCATCGACATGGCTTTGCTCGACGCAATAAATCTCACCTTTTAAAAACGTACACGCGCCCATACAGGCATGCATGCCCGCCGAGTTCAGCGCTCTTCATGTGAAGATGCGATGCGGTTTCAGGAATCCGATGCGTGCGTGCATGCATGCATGCATTCCCCCTGCACAATCGCGTTTAATTACTACCTACTCCTGCACAGTAGTAGCAGCGCAGCTTTCTGCCCCCAGATTCGAGCTAAAAGTACGTATACGTACACAGCCAAGGCGGCGTAGCCGCAATAGGCTGCACCAAGCTTGAAGTTTGTTCTCGAATCGAACGTAAAAGAAAGGGGGCCATCACTTGCTGCTGCCGTAGCTGTTGCTTCTACCACGTAACCACACTGCCCATTGGATTCAGGTTTGGGCGACGGAGACAGACTGAGGCGCCAGCGTAACCAACTGTCTATTTGTGGCCGGGATCGCAAGCGCGAATGTTGCTTTTGCGGAGACGCAAACCTTCAGTTTGCACTCCCACTTCCCGCATCGAGCACGCGGGAAGCCACTTCCAGCATCACCAACTTAATTTGCGTGATGATGATTCAGCGCAAGACCTGTGCGAACGAGACGCTGCTTAATCCCGATTGAATCATTGCAAGCAACCAAAAGCACATTTATCACGACGAGTCTCCGCCCTCGTCGCCGTCTCGGTTCATCGTTCGCTCTCGCTGCGCGTGGCCTTGACCACCGTCTTCTGTTCTACGGTGTGTGGTGCCGCTGGTGTTCATCGCACCAAACCTGGCCAAAGTCCGGCACACGTCTCGGCTCCGACACCTTTATGACGCAGGAAGCTTCCCTCAGAGAAAATACACAACAAGGAGCAATTATACCGTGCAAGACATGTGTTTCCCTCCCTATTCATGTCACCTAGCAAAACTGGTTGCAGAAAATGCAATCCTTATTTCTGAGATTAAGGTGTATGCATTGCACGATGCACACACCCAACACTTCCAACACAACCAAAAAGAAAATATCATTTTACAGCGATAATATGAAAAAAAAAACCAGGCTCTCCTATTTGACCTTGATCAGGGCTCGGCAACCACAAATGTAAACGGCACGATGAAGCCTTTTCTAGAGACGAGCATCATCAGGTGTACAACAAATATATGAGGTGATACAACGCACCGAGCAATGCCCGTCTCCATAGCACGATGCACACAAACAAACACGTCCAACACAATCAAAAAGAATATATCGTTTTACAGCGATAACAAGAAAGAAAAAGTCCAGCCTCTCGTCCTTGATCTTGACCAGGGCTCGGCAACCACAAATGTAAACGGCACGACGAAGCCTTTTCTAGAGACGAGCATCATCAGGTGTACCTTACCCCCAAGTCATATCAGTGGTAGTAGTTGCGAGACATCCTGGATCTTGGAGGAGCCATAACCGTTGAGGGCAGGGAGGCTCGGCTCTCTTATAATTGGCGTTTCAGCTGTAATCTAACACGCCAATAATCCGTTTTCAGGCCAAAGCTGCACGCAAATCCGCATGTTATCGTCCATGTGTTGATCCAATTATTTCGCCCCAAAAAGGACCATTATTCCCGTCCCGTCCGGTGTAATCTAATCTATTGGAGCTCCAGGGACGAGGGAGGGTGAGCCCATGACAGATTTCGTGTATGTATGTATTATTAATATTTATTTATTTTCCTTCCGGATGGAAGGTTATGATGATGGATGGTGGTCAGTGAGTGAGTAAGGTGGGCCCGGGTGCCAGCCTCAGCGAGATGGTTCTGGTTCCACACTTGCCATTCCCACCCCTGCCTGCATACATAATGATCTGCTAATGTTGGCACTTCGCAGTTCACACCCCCACCAAATCTGAATTCCCCGCACCCACCTATATATAAGCCCCTCTACGCCACACCAAGTACACCCGCCGTTCTCTCCACAATACACAGAGGAAGCCATAACCCCGAAGCCACCCGAGTCCCTCCTCCCTCTCTCTTCTCGTCTCGTGCCTGTGAGTTTGCGAGAAATCCATTGAAACCGGCGAGGATCGATGGGGCAGAGGTTCAGGTTCTTCTGCTGCGGCTGCGGGGCCAATGCGGCCGACGGCGACATGGAGGTGGACGACGAGTCGGAGTGCGGCGGGGGCAAAGGGGGCGAGGAGGCGGGGGCGACGCGGCAGCTGTCGTGGGCGCAGGTGGAGACGATGACGGGCGGGTTCACCTCCGCCGTGGTCGGCGAGGGCGGCTTCAGCACCGTCTACCTCGCGCGCCTCTCCGGCGCGCTCGCCGCCGTCAAGGTCCACCGCAGCAGCGAGCGCATCCACCGCGTCTTCCGCCAGGAGCTCGAGACGCTCCTCCGCGTCCGCCACCCGCACATCGTCCGCCTCCTCGGCTTCTGCGAGCAGCAAGGTGCGTGCTTTATTCCGGCATTTCTCTGCTCCGTGCCGCGTTGCGCGCCGTCGTGCTGCTGAATATGAAGCTGAATTGTTCGTGGATTTGGTGGATGCAGATGAGGGCGTGCTGGTGCTGGAGTTCGCGGCGAACGGGAACCTGTACGAGAAGCTCCACGGCGGCGGCAAGGCCGCGGGGGCGATGCCGTGGGCGCGGCGGGTGTCGGTGGCGCTGCAGGTGGCGCAGGCGCTCGAGTACCTCCACGAGCGCTGCGAGCCGCAGGTGGTGCACGGCGACGTGAAGGCGTCCAACGTGCTCCTGGACGCGTCCATGTCCGCCAAGCTCTGCGACTTCGGGTCGGCGCGGATGGGGTTCTCGGCCGCCGTCCGCCCGCGGTCGTCGGCGCACACCATGCTCGGCTCGCCGGGCTACGTCGACCCGCACTACATCCGCTCCGGCGTGGTCACCAAGAAGACGGACGTGTACAGCTTCGGGGTGCTGCTCCTGGAGCTCCTCACCGGCATCGAGGCCTTCTGCCCCGTGGAGGGCCGGCTGCTGACCGCCGCCCTCGCCCCGCGGCTCAAGGCCGGCGCCGCCTGCGACGCGCGGATGCTGGTGGATGAGAGGCTCGGGAGCGCGTACGACGCGGGCGAGGCGTCCGCCGTGGCCGCGCTGGCGGCGTCGTGCGTGGGGCAGAACCCCAGCCTCCGCCCGTCCATGGGCGACGTGGTGCGCACCCTGGAGCAGAGCGCGCAGGGGTCCATCCTGGCCGCGGGGAGAGGATCGGACGGCCAGGGGAAGCTGTGAGTCACGAGGACCGTACTACCGTAGGCGTTAGATCCGGATTGGCCAGCTGTAACCTGTGATGATGGTGTGAGCTGCGCAGCACACATGGAGCCTCGGTACAGGCCGAGGGCGAGCGAACAAACCGGTAGTGGGCGAGCATATCGAAAAGCCATCCAAAAAAAAATGCGTGGGGAAAAGAGTCGATATGGAAGAGAAAAAGGTAACTGTAGGGTTTGTGCGCGCTGATGGGGAATTTGGATGACATTATATGCCAAAGCGGCAGTGATTTGGTTGTGAGAGAGGGAGGAAAAAGACTGAAACAAACTGGGGTCGTCCATTCTGCGATTCTAAAGATTTTGGTGATTGTTTGGTTGTTCTGTAAAAAGTACATTGAGTGTTCTTCATGCTGTTCAAAGTTCGTTCGTTTTGTTTGTGGTTCGAGCTTCTACTTGTGACGGGTTTTGACAGCCTTTTCTCTCCGTAATAAACAAGTACTGCTGCTGCTGCCGTGCAGATTTATTACCGCTATGGCACGGTGACGTCAGATGGACGAACAAATCTAGCAGTCCAGGTTCAAAAGCAGAAGGCGTCCTCTTAATACGACGTTATTCCGCTGTCCCGCAGAGCAGATTAGTGGGTTTGGATCCTGGCACTGGCACCCACCCAGAGCGCCAGATTCCGAAACTCCGTTTTTTCAAACGCGCGCACATATTCTCCACCTCTCTCTGCACAAAAACTCGGTCCATGCCGCTCTCTGACATATACTGGTATAAATATACAATGCATGCCGGTCAAACAAGCGTATACTACTCCACTCCGTACGAGTACATGTTCTCTACTCCTCTTTTCAGACACAGCTCATTCCAAACGCTTCCCACCCGCTCAAATTGGAATTTTCTCCATAGTAGAAATACCACAGCTGCAAGAGGAAAAAAAAACTACTACTAGTAGCAGAGGAGAAGCCCTAATAATGCAACCCAAAATGATTAAGCAAGCGGCGAGGGAGGGGTCTTGACTTTGAACGGGGCCTACGGAAAGGGACACATGCCCTTGCTCCCAAATAACTAACCACCACACCACACCGCAATGGCGCGCGCATTGAATAGGCTGACGCCAGGCCGGGCCGGACTGTCCACACATACGAGGGAAAAACGAGGCGGCCGGGCCGGGGGCGGGGGGAGACGGCGACATGCTCCCCATACGAAAAACGCCGTCGGCTCCCCTGTACATGTCGCCGGAACCGGTCACGTACGGGCGGGCGGGCGGTGGCGCGTCGCCGTCGTGATTGCACACGCAACCCTCCGACTCCGAGAGATTCAGCTTCTCCGTCTCTTTCCGCGTCCGCCTGATGGGCCAGCCGCTTACGGAGCCTCGGGTAAATTGATCGGCTCAGACTAATCTGCCCGTTCTTTTCCGTCTCCTACGTCGCGGTCGTATGGCAAACTGTTTGCGTGGTACACCGACAAAAGAAAATCGGAACGACGAGAGAATTTTTCATCGACGGCAGAGGTGAGGCGTTTGCTGTAGTGCAATGTACCAGGCCGGTAGTCATTTGCATTGACCTCGCCGGAGATGGGCCAGTTGACGTCGCTCGTGCGCCCAAGGCTCCGCGCTAGGAGCCGGCCTCCGGCGGCTCCACGAACGCCACCTCCCCCGAGATGGCCCTGCACCCAGCAAGTTTGACCAATGATTTTCTATTGTGCGCCCGCAAATACTAATCTTCTATAGTATACTAGACTGCTACTAGTATTGTATACAGTCTGAAAAAGTAGCCTGTATGCTATACTGAATTCTTTTTTCTTTTCTTCGAAAAGGAGTATACAAAATTCATAATTCTTTTATACCGAATTCTGTCATGCAGCCTAGTGTGTTCCTCTGGCTATCGCAAGCTTGCCCTTGGAAGTCAAAAGACAATATTATTGACAAATGAAAAGCAAGTACCGGGTGCTGTTGCTTCACCTAGGCATGGTCGCCGATGCCAATTGTGGCCACGGAGCCCTCCTTCTTGACCCACTCATGAGAGCAGGTGTGCTTAAAGCCATCAAGAACTGCAACACGCATCAAAGTCATTCAAACACGACCCAGCTTGATTTACACTTTTACCGGGTCTGCATGTACATCATGCGCATGCACTGTTGAGAGCTGAAACTATTTTGCAGAACAAGTATTGCCGTTTTCCAAATGAAGATTTGTTTTTAAAATGAAGATTCTAGTACTATTTGAGTGGAAATAATTGGTCTGCAAAGAATGTACAAGAACATCATGTGCCCTCTACCAAAAAGGAGAGGCATCTTGCTGAATTCTACTTTAGCTAGCATGCTTAGCAAAGCTGTACAGGTGGAGAAGTGCCTGGAGATAGAATAGGCAGGGGCGGCAGCTCTGGCGTCACTCGCTGAAATCTTGAGGGCAATACCAGCTGAGCTTGCCCACAGCCTAAGAACAAGTGTGGGTTAATTTAGCCGTCGCAACCTTTTAGCCGAAGCAACAGTTCTTTGCCCTCTCCTTGGGTAGGAGCTCAGCTCAGGGATAGCATGTGTATGGCTGCTGGGTGCTCCTCGGCTTGATCCAAAACCGGGTTAAACAAATGTGGGTCAGAAAATTGTCCTAGGCATGTACTAACAGTGATTGGACTGGTAAGTTCAACTGCCACCGGCCATGGTAACTGTCCTTAGTCCCGACACATATCCATGTAAGGAGATCTCGGTAATCTTTTATCTACCGCGTGCTTTGTGCGTGGTGGCGTATTCTAATCTGTCAGCAGCGTTCTTCGTTAGTCATCATAATTTGTTTTCTCTGCATTCAAAGAGTGTATTCCTTACGTGGATGACACCTAAACAAATCACATCAGTTGAAGATGAAGGAGAGAATCAAACTCTGGAATAATTGCAGATTATATGTGCATGACCTTCTACAAGACCTCCATCTCTGAATCGAGAAGAACTCGATCACAACAGCATTTGGCTTCTTGCACCCCTCCACCAGCATAGGAAGAATTATGCGTGGAGATGGATAGAGGATTATGTGTGGGAGCAGTTGAGACAGTTGGAGTGAGCTGGGGTAGATCAGGATATGGACATATGAGGGCGTGACAAGTCACGAGCATTCTCTTGTTTAGGCAAAAGCAGAAGATAAAAGAAAAGTTTGGTTTGATCGTGCATCACCCAACATATCTTCACATATTCTCCCTCAATAATTTGAAGCCATTCTTGGTCAAAAAATAACAGATGAAACTATTCATTTTGCAGAATTACTTCGCATACGTCCTTTTTCAGTCCCATTTTGGGACCTCGATTTATTATAAATGTTCACCAGTAGTACAAGCCAGACCAACCATAATGAAAGTTACACCGAGGTCCCTAGACCACCGACCGACCATCACCGCCACCAAATGAGCCAATGGCGTGCCGCTATCGCTGCTCTCATACCGGAGCCAGCTTGACCATGTCAATGACAACCCAGAAGTCGTTGTACACGTGCCCCTAGAAACCTAGATGTTGGAGTCGTAATTGTCGTTGTTGAACCCTTGAAACGACCTGAAGCACCTGTCACCAGTTCAAGCGTGTGTGTATGCACGGTGGGAAACCTTCATCTCGCCGTCTTGGGGAGACAACAGGAATCTATATTGGACCTCCATCGATTCGTCCCCGTCAAAATCTCTATTACCTGGTTTGGTAGATTAGTGTTGAATTAGGTCAGTGTTGTACTTTTTGAACTGAATTTTCGTATCAACTTGATCAAATAATAAGCAGCCATCGAAGCACTAAGGTGATTATGGGTGCCCAACCGAATGAGATTGCCATACTCTATTGTAATGCGGCTCAAACTTAGGCTATATAACCAATGAGTGGGCAAATAAATTGCATAACTAACTTCCAGAGTATTTGTTAAACAGTGAGGACTAACTTCCATAGCCGAAATGGAATTCTCTCACAGAATTGCACTCTTGTGATTTAGCCATGTGCCGCTTGGTCAACTGATTTTCAGACATTCCACCACTGGCATACACGCCGTGGGGGTGCAATCATATGTACTCCTTCCGTTCCAAATTACTTGTCTTGGATTTATCTAAATACAGAGGTATCTAGCATTAAAATAAGTCTAGATACATCTGTATCTAGACAAATCCAAGACAAGTAATTCGGAACGGAGGGAGTATCTTCATAGTGGCTTAACTACATTTCACAAGAATTCGCTCGTACGCGAACACGGATTCTTTAAATTTTCTGAAAAATAATGGCTGCTTCCATAGCAATTAAGGTGTAAATTATTGGTGTGGATAGCGAGAAGAAGCGTCGCCTTTTCTTAGTCCGAAGGGAATGTTACTTTGCAAGTTGCTTGCGCTTCCCCTGATCTTGATTCCCCGAGCAGGAGCACCTCACATGCAACAGCCGTTTTAAGCGCGATCTGTGTGGCCTGGTAGATGTGCATGGAACATGGTTACTACTAACGCATATAAACAGGGGGTATGTAGGCCACCATTGTGGATCGAGGGCAGAAAAGATGTTCGCCTTTTGCAATGTAAACTGAGTGCAATTAGTTGCTACTATCCTTAACAACCTGCCGAATCTATCATATCTCCATATGAAAGTTGTTAACTCGGAGCAAGTACGTAATGCCGAACGATAAACATGCGAGATATCATGATTATCAACAGACTCCAAGAGTAGAGGTTCAGGTTGTTCACGAAAAGCAGCATGCAATGCAAGAAGCAGCCATGAGAGGTCCGGTTTGTAGGACATGCTGGTTAGTTCACGGGGTGCATGCAAGGGAGACAGCCAAAAAGGAGGAGACCTTTTGAGTTTTGAACATTAGTTAATCATCGAACTAATTAAGCTGGCTTTGCAATGTCACATCCAACTACCGGTGAACGTCATTGCAAGATAATTAACTAACCAAACTGTGTCATACAAAGCACATGCCGAAATGCTCGCATGAGGTCGACATGCATAGGCCTAACGACCGTCACAACAGCATGCAATAACAACAATGAGAAGATGCCAGAGGAAAACACGGCAGTCGTCGTGCTAGCTGCTCATGAAACGCACATCGGAACGGAGAAAAGGGTTTCTGGTGGACGAAAAGGGGCAAAGAGAGGGGAGCGCCAACTTATAATTCATCCTAACATGCGTGATATCTTCATCCATGAATATGTGCCAGCATAATGGAGGTAGCAGCTAGGTTAATTAGAGGGGGCATGGCACATGCATGCCCAACACATACTTCGCGCTGGGGCAATGCTAGCTGTTATTGGCATCTGTGATGGTTTACAGGCGGCCATACGGGGGACAGGAGCTAGGCAACACCCTGGTCACCTCATCGATAGGTCAAACCCCATATGGTAGAGTACTATAAATGGAGAACATACCAACACGACATTGCCTGTGAACGATCATCGTCCCAATTGATACATGTATATACTTGACTAAGGACAGTCATTCTCAAAGATTTTCTCGCCCAGTTGATAGATTAACAAACATGTTGTTAGCCCCCCTCCGTCTCCCCAGGCCTAGATGGGACGGGGACGACGGCCCTGCCAGCGAAGAGAGAAAAACCCAAGCCCCCTTTGTGTGGGAAGAAGAGAAAGAATGAGATCTTCCCTCAAAAAAAAAAGAATGAGATCTCACGTACTAAAATGGATGCAGTACATGATGAGAATGCAGAGAGAAAGAGAGAAGATGCACTGATTTTTTTAAAGAGTTTTTTCCATGAGGCATAATATTCATCATCACTGGAAGGGGAAGAATTTTTATTAAGGTATGGCCGATGGAGGCAGCCATGCATGCATACAGCGACATCAAAGCTTATATCTTTCGTGACCAGCAGTGTGCAAATAGCCTGAAGTTGAACTTTTTAAGGTGTGGTGGAGGCCCAGCCTCGCCAAAGTGTTGCCTCCGCCACTGTTCATCGTGTTTGATGTCCTCCAAAAACTGCATTTAAATTTCCTATCCCGTGAAAATGCTACTAGTATCTTATTATCCAAAGGGGGTAGAAATGGATTTTCCTTAATTTGCACTGTACTATATCGTTGCTCCAATCTCCATGCATGAGAGTAGCTTGAAGGCCACGCGTCTCGTGCAATACCCATTTCCCCGGTGAAGGCAATGCACACCTCATATGCTCTGGAGTCCGGGCCTCGCCTTATCCATGACGCCCGGCGCATCATGTCACCCACAGGTGCATGTGAGCTAGTAACGAGTGCGATGATCTATCATCAGTAGCATATATGTTGTTGGTCCCCCGAGAACATTCCACGATCACTATACTATTCATCATCATCTATCTAGTCTTGGTAGCTATAGCTGGACACCGTGATCATCTAGAGTAGTAGTATTTGCCAAATGATCGACATGCGATCATCGGAGCGGCACGCCATGTGCCATAGTACATGATCGATATGCTCGGCCGATCACCATTGACGCCTGACTCTCTGACTCGATCGCTCCAGTGTTTCTTGCTAACTCTGACTCCTTGCTCACTCTCTACAGTTTGGAACTGACGGAGAACGCGGCTCGGACCGACGCGTTGACGAAACCGGCGTACATGCAGACATCTTTGTTCATAATCACAATTATCTATTGTTCATCATGCAGACATCAATCCCAACATGTGTGTTCGGCTTGCACTGTTGCGCGGAGACGATCGGTGCATTGCTCGCCCGCCTCGGTGTCGTTCGAGGTTGCATCTGCATGTGCTGCGGCTCGCGGCGGGCTCTACTTTGACCACCTGTAGTGCCCGGGAAAACGCTCGTGCCAGAGCCGGAGATCCATCGACAGCCCGACACCCAAGTCGACGAACACGACGCTCATATAGTCATCATACCAGCCGTCCATCAATTCCATGGTGCGATGAGTGATGTCGTACAGTACGAGAATGGTGGATGCCTCAAAAAAGAAGAGCCGATGGGCAATGGCGGCGGACACGGCCTTAAGTAGCCTTCATTTAGCTTACCAAACATCGGCGCTTTGCCGGAGATCATGTCGTCGTCTTTGCAAACCAACCCCCTGAAGCCAAATAAGATCTGTTAGAATTATATCGAATAGTATTATACAAGGTAGGTTATAGTTGGACTTGGTTTGGACTGTGTGTACACAGGATAGGAGTTGTGTTCTAATAGGACACCTGTATCCTAGGACTCTCATATATATCAGGGGTAGACACACGATGTAACATATGCCAACATAATAGCACCGGAACGCAAGGGAAGCCGGCGGCATGTGCCAGTATCCAGGGCGACCGGGTGCGATATTGTGACGGTGTCACGGAGAGGAGCGCCCGTAGTCAAGCCCCGGGGATGTAACCATATCGGTGAACCTCCTTAACAAATCTCGGTGTCATGCCTCGTGTGATTGCTTGGTCCTCGGATGATTGACGGTATGCCTCGAATTTATTCTAACAAGTGGTATCAGAGCTAGGTTGTTCGAAGGCTACGGATCATCTTGACAGGGAGAGAAGTCGAAAGAAATCGCAAAAGAGATCAGTTTGATATGTGCTATGCGGAGCGATCGCGAGCAACGAAGCTCGGAAGAGATTGAAGTTGCCGAAAAGCATGGAATCGACGGGAACTCGGAGGCGTGTCGACTAGAAGGAGCAATCGAAAGCGGAGTCGGCAAGATCGACGGCATATCGCGGAAGCAGCTGGCAGATTGATTGGTTGGTGCGGCGCCTGGAAGCGGCCTATTTTGGGGTGCGCATTGGCGTAGCATGGTAAAGCCAGCTGACAGCGGCCTGGCAGGAGTTGCCTGGAGCACGTGAGCCCGAGGCCCATGTGCGTTGCACAAGAGAGCTGCCTGGGCCATGAGTGCCTTGATGCGTTGCTGAAATTCAGTCGGAGATATCAATGGCATCGTGAGGATTTGTTTGAGGAAAAAAAAAGAGTGGCCAGGGTCACGCGTGTGTACAAGAGCAATTTGGCTGGATCAAATTTGGTCTTTTTTCTTGCTAAGGTGCACGGAGAAGCTACGACAACAAATAAAGACAATAAAAATTATGCAGGTTGCATGGATGTTTTTTGGAGTCGATTTGTTGAGAAGGCTTGGAACACGTGAACAGGCTACGGAGGCGTGCGGACAATCGCATCATTAAAGATCATGCATACAAAGGGCGTCAAGCAATGCATGATGATGTGCGGGTGAAGACGACGCAGGATGGAGCATGGTTGCAGTCGAGCATACACGGTTGGGGTGGACTGGACTGTCTGACGGATCGACGAGGATGTCGGTCAAATCAGAAGACGGTGGTGATTTCAGCGACGACGACATAGGAGCGTGATGCTGATGGTGGCCGACATCTGGGGCGTGGAAACACGTGGTGCAGGCTTGAGGGCTTGTGCGGCTTCGACAGACTATTGCGCAGGGTTGATTCAAGACAGTGCACATGAGAGCTTGGAGTCGACATGGCGTGGGAGGGTGGCACGTACAACCACCATGGAGTCATGTTGAAGGTGGAGTTGGAGTCTGATGAAAGACTACACTCTGTGCTGATGGAGGGGCTACGGCGTAAGTTAACGGAGAGTCGAAGCCTATTTCAGCGGGGTAGCGAGAGACACGTGGTTTCGAACTGGGTACCAGTGGTCTGATGGAGACGTGATACTCGGCATCGGTCGGTGATGATCGGTGGTTCTCTGCAGTGGGGGTTGAGGCAGTGGGGGCTAGCTACCCGGGAGACTGGACCAGGACAGCAGAGGCTCGACGCAGTGATAGCGGCGAGGCGTGCGGTAAGCACGGGACACAGCGACAGGCCAAGGCACTGATGGTCAGACATATGGTCAGATAAATTGTGCAGAGGGTGCTGAAGCAATATTGACGAGTACCAGATTCAAGTTGGTGACTGGGTCTATTGGTGCCGGTTGATGGACAGGAGTTGACCATGGAGAATCTGAGAAAGTGGCGGAAAGTTTGAAATTGTCAAAAGCGGAGAGAGTACATAGCCGTATATTCTGTGTTGTTCAGTGCACATGGCAAAGTGCGGGTGACAAGTACAGAAGGAGGTGGAGTGCTATAGCTGTGGGACATGTCAGAGACAATCTGGGAAGAAGGGTGAGACAACTACGAATTTGACTCAGGGTGACACAGGGCGACGGTGCAATTCCTTCAAGTTTCAGACAAGCGGTCAAGAAAGAGCGGTGATGTTGAGTTCAGGTAATTCTTATGTGTGGCGTCCAATATGTGAGTTGTTCACTTTCACGTAGGTTAATGATCGGTGTGTGATGGCGTTGAATGGATTCTCCGGAAGTTGGGAGTACAAGGTAGAGTAATGAGGAATTTAATTTTGCTCGAGGGTTGACTGTGAAGAAGACGAGAAGGGACTACAGTTGCAGGTGGAGTCACATGGAGTCTGAGAGTAGCAGCGGTGCTCATGGTGTGTCTCAAGTCCAATGTACATGGAGGTTGGACGCACGGACGAATTCAAGGTGGTGGAGAATATTCGCCAAGGTGGAGTTTGTTAGAATTATGTCGAATATTATTGTACAAGGTAGGTTACAATTAGACTTGGTTTGGACTGTGTGTACACAGGATAGGAGTTGTGTCCTAATAGGACACCTGTATCCTAGGACTCTCATATATATCGGGGGTAGACACACGATGTAACCTATGCCAACATAATAGCACCGGAATGCAGGGGAAGCCGGCGGCATGTGCCGGTGTCCAGGGCGACCGGGTGCGATATTGTGACGGTGTCACAAAGAGGAGCGCCCGTAGTCAAGCCCCGGGATGTAGTCGTATCGGTGAACCTCGTTAACAAATCTCGGTGTCATGCCTTGTGTGATTGCTTGGTCCTCGGATGATTAACGGTATGCCTCGGATTTATTCTAACAAGATCACGCAGTGAAAGAATAGTTTTACTACTATACCATGTACTGTATATAACAGAGTGTCAGAGTGCACTCACCCTCTGTTCCTGACTGACATTCGTGTTGGCCCTCCGGCGGCTCCCCGGAGTCCGGGGCAGCGCAGGCAGAATTATTCCCGGTGGGGCATCCCGTGACGCAAGGTTGGACCTCCAGCCTGGCGCCCCTCCACAGCCCACCGCTCTCTCTGAGCCCCTGTGATCCGATCGTCCCCCAATCCCAATCCCAATCCCGATCACATCCGCAACGATATTTGAATTTTGGCGCCCACCCAAGCCCCATACCGTGCAGGAGTGCTCCAGGAGACGAGGCGGCGGCATGCATGTGCGCGTGCCACCGCTCATGCCGTCACGCGTCACGTGCTGCTCCAAACCTAGCGCTGGATCCTGGCGAAAGGAGGCCAGCGCTCACGCTGTCACGCACTCAGGTCTCTCAGGAACAGGCAGATCGAGAAGAAAATGTGCAGCGTTGGCGCATCTAACGACCCCCATAATGCGAGAGTCTTTGCATGTCAGTTTCCGAGCCGTCTAGGAGTAGTACAGGGTACAGAGGCTTCCCACGGAAAACATAGAGAAAATACGCGCATGAATACGAGAATACAAGGGCCCATGCGTGATAACTCCGGAACCAACCGCCTACACATCCAGCGATCGATCGACGGAGATGCCAATAAAGCTAATCATCGTCGTCGCCGTCGACGAGCAAGCCGGGACCGCGCATCTCGCCGGCGGGGCCCGCGTGTCAATGATGCCGGAGGCGCCATGTGACCGGGCCGCCACTTTACACCCACGCCATGCTGTGTAGGTGCACGCCACGCTCTCCCAGGGCTCGTCGACGAGCCGAACAACTCGACATGCCACATGCACATGCGATGCAATGCATGCGTTGGTTGTGTTGTGTAGTTGCGATGCGCGCGCAACAAAAGGGGCGTGGCTTTGGTTTTGCTTCGCTTTGGCTTCACCTTTGCCTTTGGTGTCTGCTGCTCCCATCTGTTTCTGTATGTATTTTACTTCCTTCTTCTTTTGCTTGCTGTGTACTCGTGTTATGGCACAAGATCAGAAAAAAAAGTGTGACATGTGTCGCTATGCCATTCGGCTAGGGCGAGAGGGGACAGGGCCATGCCATGATGCCTATCCGAATCCGATCCATGATGAGCAGAGATGAGCTCATGCATGCTGCGCAGATCGGCAGTCAGTCGGCACACATGTTTTCTACTCAAAAGGAGGTACGTACGTACTATACGAGTGGTTGATGATGCAGCTTTTGGGATGGCGTAAACAATTTTTTATCCCTGACGCTACTCCACCGCCTGACACCCCCAGCCTTCGACGCATACGTCCGCCGGGGAGCGGGTGACGCAGGGCGAGGGGACATGTGTCGTCACGTCGGCGGGCCTCCGACGGATGGATAGGTTTCTTTATCGCTGGCCAGCTGCAATCATTGGCCACACCCGCGCAGGCACAGCACAGGGGACCATGGACTCTTGCATCTTGCGCTGCCAACACAGCGGCAGCGCGGGAAGGGCCACAATCCGACTCGTCGTGGTCGTTGGTCAACACTATTAGTAGATCGCACTGCCGATGGCGCGGCGGAAGGGTGGGGCAGGGACGGTGTACTGCACATTGTGCAGGTCTTGGTGGTGGCACGCGCCTCGCCCCGAGGAGGCAGGGCGGGTGCGCCGTGCGCGTCAGGTGCATGGGGTTTCCGGAACCAGTCCGGGTTCGAGATGAGTACTGCTCTACACACGACGGTGTGCAGCCGATGTTTGCACGATTCCGCGGATCAAACCGTGCATGCGTGGCACAAAGTTGAGGCCCGCCGCTGGATCAAGGGTCGTTCAGTGTTCGGCTACTGAGTTCCGGTTCGAGGTTGCGTCGTCGCAAATGGCTCGCAGCCAGGCCACCCGGGTCGAATTAGACGGCGTCACTCGAGTAGTCTGCTTGGTTCTGCCCGAATACTGATAGCACGAGAAAACCAGACACCTCTCCTATACGGGTGCCCCTATTTCTCGCTTTCTGCGAGAGCGACCGAACCAAGGGGAACCGCCACTTGGGCCGGCCCACGCGCGGGGATACAGCAGCATGTGTTTCTGTTTCTTTTTCATGTTTTTTGTTTTCGTTTTTTGTTTCTCTTTAATTTTATTTGTATTTTCTAATATTCTAAATGTATATATTACAAAAAAATCTTTTAAAAAACACATTTCACAAAATGTTGAACAAGTATTTAAAAAATGTTAAATAAGTATTAAAAATATTGAACAAATATTTGAAAATGTGGAACAAGTATTAAAAATGTCGAAAAAGTATTTACAAAATGTTGAATAAGTATTAAAAAATATTGACCATGTATTTCAAAAATGTTGATTAGTATTGAAATGTTGAAAAAGTAATTACAAAATGTTGAATAAGCATTCACACAATGTTGAATGTCTATACAAAAAATGTTGATCACTTATTAATTTTTTTCACATATACAAAATGTAGAGTGAGAACGAAAACAAAAATAAGAAAAAACAATAGAAAAATAAAAAATGGAGAAGAAATGTTAGACGCGTAATTGAAAAATATTTCTGGCATATAATAAAAGTAGAGTAATAACCAAAAGAACAAAAAAAACCAAAAAAGAAACAAAAGAAAAAAGGAAATGGAAAGAAACAATGGAAAACAAAAAAAAAGGAAGAAAACACGCCTTGAGTCAACTCAAATAGGACTCGCTCCTACAAAGGATCACGTTTGGGAGCTGGATGGGATGGTTGTCAACGCACGAGTTTTCCCTGGAGACCAGGGATTGAGCCCTCATGCTCTTCCCTTTCGAGCATTTTTACTCGTTGCACGAGCCGGGAATGGGCTGGCCCTGGAAGGATAAACCTTCAGCGAGAGAGCTGCTAGTTGTATTGCTTAATGCGACAAATAGCGCTCGCGCCCTATACAGCTACAACCCTCGTGGTGCCAGCTTTTTTACTGGCGTTCATGCGGGGAGGTGCATGGGCCTGCCAAACAACCCGCGAGAGGGGTAAGCTAGTGACAAAAGAAAAAATGCGATGCCATTAAGGCAGTCAGGGTTGATATGTTTTTGTCGTATCTATTTTTTTAAACACTTTTGCCTTTATTTTGGACTCTAACTTGCATGATTTGAATGGAACTAATCCGGATTGACGCTGTTTTCAGCAAAATTGCCATAATATTATTTATGTGCAGAAACAAAAGTTCTTGAAATGACCTGAAACTTTACGGAACGTCTATTTGGAAATAATAAAAAATCCTTGCAAATGATGAAGACTAGGGGGCACACACCCTAGCCACGAGGGTGAGGGCGCGCCCCCTACCTCGTGGGCCCCCTAGAGCTCCTCCGACCTCGACTCCAACTCCATATATTTGGTTTCGAATAGAAAAAAAATAAGAGAGAAGGATTCATCGCGTTTTACGATACGGAGCCGGCGCCAAGCCCTAAAACCTCTCGGGAGGGCTGGTCTGGAGTCCGTTCGGGGCTCCGGAGAGGGGAATTCGTTGCGATCGTCATCATCAACCATCCTCCATCACCAATTTCATGATGCTCACCGCCGTGCGTGAGTAATTCTATCATAGGCTTGCTGGACGGTGATGGGTTGGATGAGATTTATCATGTAATCGAGTTAGTTTTGTTATGGTTTGATCTCTAGTATCCACTATGTTCTGAGATTGATGTTGCTATGACTTTGCTATGCTTAATGCTTGCACTAGGGCCCGAGTGCCATGATTTCAGATCTGAACCTATTATGTTTTCATCAATATATGAGAGTTCTTGATCCTATCTTGGAAGTCTATAGTCACCTATTATGTGTTATGATCCGTTAACCCCGAAGTGACAATAATTGGGATACTTACCGGTGATGACCGTAGTTTGAGAAGTTCATGCATTCACTATGTATTAATGCTTTGGTCCGGTACTCTATTAAAAGAAGGCATTAATATCCCTTAGTTTCCAATATGACCCCGCTGCCACGGGAGGGTAGGACAAAAGATGTCATGCAAGTTTTTTCCATAAGCACGTATGACTATATTCGGAATATATGCCTACATTACATTGATGAATTGGAGCTAGTTCTGTGTCACCCTAGGTTATGACTGTTACATGATGAACCGCATCCGACATAATTCTCTATCACCGATCCATTGCCTACGAGCTTTCCATATACTGTTCTTCGCTTATTTACTTTTCCGTTGCTATTTCTATCATCACTACAAAATTCCAAAAACATTACTTTTGCTATCGTTACTTTTGATATCGTTACCACTACTATCATATTACTTTGCTACTAAACACTTTGCTGCAGATATTAAGTTCCAGGTGTGGTTGAATTGACAACTCAGCTGCTAATACTTGAGAATATTATTTGGCTCCCCTTGTGTCGAATCAATAAATTTGGGTTGAATACTCTACCTTCGAAAACTGTTGCGATCCCCTATACTTGTGGGTTATCAAGACTATTTTCTGGCACCGTTGCCGGGGAGCATAGCTCTATTCCTTGAGACACTTGGGATTTATATCTGCTTATCATTATGAAGAACTTGAGAGATCTAAAAACCAAGATTTATCCCTCAACTACGAGGGGAGGTAACTGCCATCTAGCTCTACACTTGATTCACCTTCTGTTTTGAATAAGCTTGCGACACCTAAACCTGCTTTCGCTATTCGTTCTGATATGTCGCATGTTATTGATGATGCCACTTCTGCTATGCATGATTCTTATGATGAAACTACTTCTAGCTTGATACTACTGTGCCACTTGGTGAATTTCTTGATGAACAACTTGCTAGGGTTAGAGAGATTGAAAATATTGAATCTGATAATATGGATGAAAGTGATGATGAAGACTCTCCCCCTAATAAATATGAATCACCTGTTATTCCCGAGGGTTATGTTTTTGAAAAGGAAGCTGCTTTAGCTATTTTAGCTTGCAAAGTTATGAGCTCAAGAGGTTATTAGCTAAATGGAAGCGGCAATCTCTTAATGCTAGAATGAAACATGACCCTACTTTTGCTACTTCACCTATCTGTGTTACTGATAAGGATTATGAATTCTCTGTTGATCCTGATATAATTACTTTGGTTGAATCTGATCCTTTTCATGGCTATGAATCTGAAACTGTTGTGGCACATCTTGCTAAATTAAATGATATAGCCACCTTGTTCACTAATGATGGGAGAACTCGTTACTTTTATATCCTAAAAATATTTCCGTTCTCATTAAAGGGTGATGCTAAGATATGGTTTAATTCTCTTGATCCTGGTTGTGTGCGTAGTCCCCAGGATATGATTTATTACTTCTCTGCTAAATATTTCCCTGCTCATAAGAAACAAGCTGCTTTGAGGATATGTATAATTTTGTGCAAATTGAAGAAGAGAGTCTCCCACAAGTTTGGGGGAGGCTTCTCAAGTTACTTAATGCTTTGCCTGATCATCCTCTTAAGAAAAATGAAGTACTTGATATCTTTTATAATGGACTAAACGATGCGTCCAGAGATTATCTGGATAGTTGTGCCGATTCTGTTTTCAGGGAAATAACACCAGATGAAGCTGAAATTCTATTAAATAATATGTTGACAAATGAAAATAATTGGACACTTCCTGGGACAATTCCTGAGCCTATTCCTAAACCAACTCCGAAGAAAAGAGGTGTTCTATTTCTCAGTCCTGAAGATATGCAAGAGGCAAAGAAATCTATGAAAGAAAAATGTATTAAAGCTAAAGATGTTAATAATTTACCTCCTATTGAAGAAATACACGGTCTTAATTTACCGCCTGTTGAAGAAACATATGATCTTAATCCATTACCTATTGAAGAAATACATGGTCTTGATAACCCGAGACAGGTAGTAAAGGTAAATTCTCTCTATAGGTATGATAAAGCTGAAATCCCATTTACTAAGATTGTTAGCCCATGCTTAGATGTAACGCCCTCGATGCGGCTATATCTCCCACGTGTCGAAGCACGACTTAGAGGCATAACCACATTGAAAGCAATGTCGCAAGTGAGGTAATCTTCACAACAACCCATGTAATGAATAAGAAAGGAGGTACATAGTTGGCTTACAATCGCCACTTCACACAATACATGAATAAAGCATTACATCATCCAGATACAATCAAGGTCCGAATACGGAACCCTAAATAAAAGAAGACTACCCCAAATGCTACACAGATCCCCGATCGTCCCAACTGGGCTCCACTACTGATCAACTGGAAAACGGAACAACTTAACGAACAAGATCTTCATCGAGCTCCTCCTTGAGCTCGGTTGCGTCACCTGCATGATATCATCGGTACTTGCAAGCTGGTTTTGGAAGTATCTGTGAGTCATGGGGACTCAGCAATCTCACACCCTCGTGATCAAGACTATTTAAGCTTATAGGTAGGGTAAAAGGTATGAGGTGGAGCTGCAGCAAGTGACTAGCATATTTGGTGGCTAACATACACAAGTGAGAGCGAGAAGAAAAGGCAAAAGCACGGTCGAACAAACTATGATCAAGAAGTGATCCTAGAACAACCTACGATCAAGCATTACTCCAACACCATGTTCACTTCCCGTACTCCGCCGAGAAGAGACAATCACAGTTACACACGCGGTTGATGCATTTTAATTAAATTAAATTTCAGGTTTTCTACAACCGGACATTAACAAATTCCCATCTGCCCATAACCGCGGGCACGACTTTCGAAAGTTCATAACCCTGCAGGGGTGTCCCAACTTAGCCCATCACAAGCTCTTACGGTCAACGAAGGATATTCCTTCTCCCAAGACGATCCGATCAGACTCGGAATCCCGGTTACAAGACATCTCGACAATGGTAAAACTAAACCAGCAAAGCCACCCAGATGTGCCGACAAATCCCGATAGGAGCTGCACATATCTCGTTCTCAGGGCACAGCAGATGAGCAATACATCGGGTAGGCCAGCCCAGAGTTGCCCCTGGTAGCCCCGGACATCGCTCAGTTGGACCAACACTTAGAGGAGCACTGGCCCGGAGGGGTTAAATAAAGATGACCCTTGGGCAGGCCTACCCAAGGGAAAGAAAAGGCTAGGTGGCAAATGGTAAAACCAATGTTGGGCCTTGCTGGAGGAGTTTTATTCAAAGCGAACTGTCAAGGGGTTCCCATTATAACCCAACCGTGTAAGGAACGCAAAATCCGGGAACATAACAGCGGTATGACGGAAACTAGGGCGGCAAGAGTGGAACAAAACACCAGGCATAAGGCCGAGCCTTCCACCCTTTACCAAGTATATAGATGCATTAATATAAATAAGAGATATTGTGATATCCCAACAAAATAACCATGTTCCAAACATGGAACAAGCTCCAATCTTCACCTGCAACTAACAACGCTATAAGAGGGGCTGAGCAAAGCGGTAACATAGCCAAACAACAGTTTGCTTGGACAAGGTGGGTTAGAGGTTTGACATGGCAATATGGGAGGCATGATAAGCAAGTGGTAGGTATCGCAGCATAGGCATAGCAATAGAGCGTGCATCTAGCAAGCAAAGATAGAAGTGATTTCGAGGATATGGTCATCTTGCCTAAGATCCCGCAAGGAAGAAGAACAAGTCCATGAAGAAGACAAACGGACGTAGGCAACGGACCCTCACAGACGCAACGTTGTCGGAACTAACTCGAAGAAGCAACACCGGAAAGAAGCAAACAACATAGTAAACAACCACCACATAAACATGGTATGATGCACAATCAAGTATGATGCATGTCCAGTTTAATGAAGCATGGCATGGCAAAGTGCACAAACAAAACTACAAGTTAAGTGGAGCCCAATATGCAACGAGTTGCATATTGACGGAACACCACATCAATTATTTAGTTCTCTCTCGGTTATGTACTCACCAATATTAAATGTTGTTAAACATGTCAAGAGGTGAAACACAACAAAACTATACCATCTAAACAATTTAAATGGGGCCGGATATAATAAACAACAAATCCGGTAAATCCCCATATGCCTTTAGCAAATTAATACCAACAACAATTTTAAACATTCTTGATGTTGTTAACATGATGTGGATGACATGTGCAAGTTTATGCAATTTTTTATGAAAAAGTTGATAAGAACATTATGAAGCATTGGCCACCGTGGTGGAAAGGAAAAGGGGTGCCATGACAACGATAACAAAAACGGTGCCACGGCAACGTTCCGGTTCCGGTAACTCGATTGAGATACCGATGCAAAGGAGAAGTGTGCGGATGCGTGCAAAAGATGGTGGGGCGCTCCCGGATTCCGGGTGTCCCACGATTTGGCGACAAGGAAATGAGCGACAATTTGGGCACGGTGCAAACACGAGCATCTCAAACATCGCAAGCATTCGTTCGCGGACATCGTCTCGAGGTTATACCTTTGAAGCGTGCAAGCGGGACAGTTCTCGTTCGGTGCAAAGTAGAGCAAGTAGACGTTCTCGCGACGGCGGTAGTGGAAGTAGTCGTTCTCGCACGCTCTAGGGTTGACGATAGAGGTTCTCGCGATCTCGGCGACGGTAGTGGTACATGTTTATCATTGCACGAGTTTCTGTGGACGTTCATGTCAACGGTGTCGTGGTACTTGGGGTCTTCGGACTTTCCGGTCCCGTTCTTGCGACGGTAGTCGTTCACGTTCGTTTCAGAGAGGTACTTGATGACTCCAACGTCTTCGGGGCGACGGTAGTTGTACACGGTCCATACGACGTCGATCGTTCGGGGTCCAACTTGCAGGTCTTGCCGACATGAGGCGTTTTTGTGTAGACGAACTTGGCGCATCCGAAGGGTCACACTTGTCGTCATGGGAACTTGGTGAATCTGAGGTCTTCGAGGTCGACTGTAGTTGTACATCTCAAGGTGGAACTTGACGGATCCGAGGACTCCGGGCGTCGTGGTACTTGTCGCGTTCCGGAATCGAAGTGGTACTTGGCAATATTCAGGACAGTCTTGGCGATTCCGGAGACACGGTTTAGGTACTTGACGCAACACCGCGTAGTCGTTCTTGGGGCATCGGTACTAGTTGGACTTGCCAGTCTTGAAGGCGTCAGTGGTTCCAGGGTAATTGACAAATGCACATGGTCGCACCCGAGTCGTCGTACACTTGATGCGTCCGGAAGAGGAACTTGGCGCCCAAGGGTGTTGCAGTTGCAGTCTTCACGTCAACGAAAATAGGCAGCGAGGGAGGGAGCTCGAGCAGGGAGGTGGAGCACAGCAGGCGGCCGGAGATGGCAGATCGTCAGCAGGCAGAGGGCCGACGGGAGGAGGCAGGCGGGGTGGACGTCCATGGCAGCGGAAGGAGAAGCATTAGGCTCGATCGTGCAGCAGCAGGCGAGGGACTCCGGGACGGCATGGAGGTCGAGGAAGATGAGCTTGAGGCGGCGCTGGAGCATGGTGGCGCGGCGGCCGGACGAAGCAGGGAGGCTCGATGGAGGTCACCGGCGCGGAGAAGTCGCAGGCGAGGTGCGGGCGTAGCAAAGGAGACGAGGCGGCGCTTGGGGCTCGGGGTCGCGGGGAAGGAGCGGCTCCGGTGGTGCGGCGCCGGAGACGGCAGGGGAGCGACGTCCTGGGGCAACGCGGCGAGGTGAAGGCCGGTGGCGGCGAGCAGGCTTCGGCCTGGTTCACTTCTCCGGCGAGGGCGGAGCGCGGGTTCTGGCACTGGAGGCACGCGGGTTCGAGAGCGAGGGGATCTGGAGCGATGCGCTGGGTTCCTGGCGGCGCGAGGGAAAGAGAGGGGGTCGAGGGGAGAGACGGAGAGAGAGTGGTCAGGGCCTAGGGTTAGGGGCGCGCGGGCTGGGCCTTAGAGGCCGGGAAGCAAGACGGGCCTTGGAGGCCGGCCCAGGGAGAGGGAAGTGGCTAGAGGCCTGCTGGCTGGATGGGCTTCGCTTGAGCTGGTCTCTCTCTCTCTCTCTACTCTCTTCTCTTAACCAAAAGAGAAAAGAAAATAGATAGAAGAAGAAAAATAGGAAGAGAGGGTATGGATGGAATTTGGGCATGGGAGTAATTTTCACGGACTCGCAAAAATGCGCATGTTCCAAGAAAAATGGAGTGGGCATTTTTTAAAGTTTTAAATTCAAACTCATTTGATTTAAAATCAAATGGTTTGAATAGGAAGTGAGGGTTAGGAAGGTCCAAAAATGTTCGGATTTTTGTGGAGATCGGGAAAGCGATGAAAGAAAAATATGGGCAAAGTTTGAGGTCAAGACGTGAGATAACAAAGGCCTAGGGAATTACTTGCAAGTGTGTTTTGGTGATTCCAAAATAATGGAATATTTATAATAGCTCCCTAAATATTAGGAGGATATGTTATAAAGAGAAGTCACTCTTCCCTCGATTTAAATGGATCGAAGATCCACACAATTTATTTAGTTGAGATGCAAAAGATTTATGACATGATGGCATGATGACATGATGCAATGCAAAAATAAAAGGAACAAGCAAAAATGAAACACACGGAGAAACCTGGAACCTATGGAAGTCTTCTCGAGCATTGGTCTTGGGGCGTCACATTAGATGAGTTTGATAAATTTATGGTTAAGCAAGAAGATTTTAATGCTTATTTTGGTAGACAATTGAAATACAATTTAAATATGCTTGAACACTTGGGTGATTATATGGCTAATGTCAAAGGTGAACTTAAACTTATTAGTAAACATGCTTCTATGGTTACCACTCAAGTAGAACAAGTACTTAAGGCTCAAAATGATTTGCTCATTGAATTGAATAGTAAGAATAATGATTATGTTGTTAGAGTGGCTACTAGAACTGGTAGAATGACTCAGGAACCTTTGTAACCTGAAGGCCATCCTAAGAGAATTGAGCAAGATTCTCAGAGAAATAATATAGATGCACCTCGTCCTTCTAAAAGGAAGAAAAATAAAAATGATAGGACTTTGCATGCTTCTAGTGAACCTATTGCTGAAACACCTGAGAATCCAAATGATATTTGTATTTCTGATGCTGAAACACAATCTGGTAATGAACCTGAAACTAGTGATAATGTTAATGATAATGTTCATGATGATGCTCAACCTAGCAATGATAATGATATAGAAATTGAACCTGCCGTTGATTGATACGTCTCCAACGTATCTATAATTTTTGACTGCTCCATGCTATATTATCTACTGTTTTGGACATTATTGGGCTTTATTATCCACTTTTATATTATTTTTGGGACTAACCTATTAACCGGAGGCCCAGCCCAAAACTGCTGTTTTTTGCCTGTTTTAGGGTTTCGAAGAAAAGGAATATCAAACGGAGTCCAAACGGAATGAAACCTTCGGGAACGTGATTTTCTCAACGAACAAAACCCATGAGACTTGGACCCTACGTCAAGACACAAAAGAGGAGGCCACGAGGTAGGGGGCGCGCCTACCCCCCCCCCCCCCCCAGGCGTGCCCTCCACCCTCGTGGGCCCCCTATTGCTCCATCGATGTACTCCTTCCTCCTATATATACCTACGTACCCACAACCGATTAGATATGGAGCCAAAACCCTAATTCCACCGTCGTAACTTTCTGTATCCACGAGATCCCATCTTGGAGCCTGTTTCGGAGCTCCGCCGGAGGGGGCATCGATCACGGAGGGCTTCTACATCAACACCATAGCCCCTCCGATGAAGTGTGAGTAGTTCACCTCAGACCTACGGGTCCATAGTTAGTAGCTAGATGGCTTCTTCTCTCTTTTTGGATCTCAATACAATGTTCTCCCCCTCTCTTGTGGAGAACTATTCGATGTAATCTTCTTTTTGCGGTGTGTTTGTTGAGATCGATGAATTGTGGGTTTATGATCAAGTCTATCTATGAACAATATTTGAATCTTCTCTGAATTATTTTATGTATGATTGGTTATCTTTGCAAGTTGCTTTGAATTATCAGTTTGGTTCGGCCTACTAGATTGATCTTTCTTGCAATGGGAGAAGTGCTTAGCTTTGGGTTCAATCTTGCGGTGTCCTTTCCTAGTGACAGTAGGGGCAGCAAGGCACGTATTGTATTGTTGCCATCGAGGATAACAAGATGGGGTTTTCATCATATTGCATGAGTTTATCCCTCTATATCATGTCATCTTGCTTAAGGCGTTACTCTGTTTTTAACTTAATACTCTAGATGCATGCTGGATAGCGATCGATGAGTGGAGTAATAGTAGTAGTTGCAGGAAGGAGTCGGTCTACTTGTCTCGGACGTGATGCCTATATACATGATCATGCCTAGATATTCTCATAACTATGCTCAATTCTGTCAATTGCTCAATAGTAATTTGTTCACCCACCGTAGAATACTTATGCTCTCGAGAGAAGCCACTAGTGAAACCTATGCCCCCGGGTCTATCTTCATCATATTAATCTCCTACTACTTAGTTATTTCCTTTGCTTATTACTTTGCTTTTACTTTACTTTGCATCTTTATCACAAAAATACCAAAAATATTATCGTATCATATCTATCAGATCTCACTCTCGTAAGTGGCCGTGTACGGATTGACAACCCCTTATCGCGTTGGTTGCGAGGATTTATTTTGTTTTGTGCAAGTGCGAGGGACTGGCGCGTAGCCTCCTACTGGATTGATACCTTACTTCTCAAAACCGAGGGAAATACTTACGCTACTTTGCTGCATCATCCCTTCCTCTTCAGGGAAAACCAACGCAGTGCTCAAGAGGTATCAAGAAGGATTTCTGGCGCCGTTGCCGGGGAGGTTTACGCAAAAGTCAACATACCAAGTACCCATCACATACCCTTATCTCCCGCATTACATTATTTGCCATTTTCCTCTCGTTTTCCTCTCCCCCACTTCACCCTTACCGTTTTATTCGCCCTCTCTCTCTATCCTCCCTCTCTTTCTCTATTTGCCTCTTTTTGCCCGCTTGCTTTTTGTTTGCTTGTGTGTTAGTTTGCTTGCTTGTCACGATGGCTCAAGATAACACTAAATTGTGTGACTTCACCAATACCAACAACAATGATTTTATTAGCGCTCCGATTGCTCCTCTTACCGATGCTGAATCTTGTGAAATTAATACTGTTTTGCTGAATCTTGTCATGAAAGATCCGTTTTTCGGCCTTCCTAGTGAAGATGCCGCTACCCATCTAAATAGCTTCGTTGATTTGTGTGATATGCAAAAGAAGAAATATGTGGAATTGAAGCTATTTCCTTTTTTGCATAGAGATCGTGCTAAAGCTTGGTTTTCTTCTTTGCCTAAAAATAGTATTGATTCATCGAACAAGTGCAAAGATGCTTTTATCTCTAAGTATTTTCCTCCCGCTAAGATCATCTCTCTTAGAAACGATATTATGAATTTTAAGCAACTTGATCATGAACATGTTGCACAAGCTTGGGAGAGAATGAAACTAATGATACGTAATTGCCCTACTCATGGTTTAAATTTGTGGATGATTATACAAAAATTTTATGCCGGATTGAATTTTGCTTTTATAAATCTTTTAGATTCGGCCACGGGGGGCACTTTTATGGAAATCACTTTAGGAGAAGGTACTAAACTCCTAGAAAATATTATGGTTAATTATTCTCAATGTCATGCTGAAAGATCTACTAAGAAAAAGGTGCATGCGATAGAAGAAATTAATGTTTCGAGTGGAAAGATGGATGAACTTATTTGCTAGTAAGAGTGTTTCTTCTGATCCTAATGATATGCCCTTGTCTACTTTGATTGAGAATAATAATGAATCTATGGATGTGAATTTTGTTGGTAGGAACAATTTTGGTAACAACGCATATAGAGGAAATTTCAATCCTAGGCCTTATCCTAGTAACCCCTCTAATAATTATGGTAATTCCTACAACAATTCTTATGGAAATTATAATAAGATGCCCTCTGATTTTGAATCTAATATTAAAGAATGCATTACTTCACAAAAGAGTTTCAATGCTATGATTGAAGAAAAATTGCTTAAGATTGATGAGTTGGCTAGGAACGTTGATATGATTTCTCTTGATGTTGATTCTTTGAAACTTAGATATATTCCACATAAGCATGATATCAATGAGTCTCTCAAAGCCATGAGAATTTCCATTGATGAGTGCAAAGAAAGAACCGCTAGGATGCGTGCTAAGAAAGATGCCTTTATAAGAGCATGTTCTTCTAGTTCCTATGAAAATAAAGATGAAGATATAAAAGTTATTGATGTGTCCCATATTAAATCTTTGTTTTTCAATATGAATCTTGATAATGATGGGACTGATTATGATCCACCTTTACCTAGAAGGCGTTCCAAGAATTCGGATTTTTTTGATCTTGATGCTAAAATTGATAAAAGTGGTATGGAAGAAATTAAAACCCTAGATGTTGCTAAACCCACTATTATGGATTTCAAGGAATTTAACTATGAAAATTGATCTTTGATTGATTGTATTTCCTTGTTACAATCCGTGCTAAATTGTCCTCATGCTTATAGTCAAAATAAAGCGTTTACTAAACATATCGTTGATGCCTTGATGCAATCTTATGAAGAAAAACTTGAATTAGAAGTTTCTATCCCTAGAAAACTTTATGATGAGTGGGAACCAACTATTAAAATTAAAATTAAAGATCATGAATACTATGCTTTATGTGATTTGGGTGCTAGTGTTTCCATGATTCCAAAGACTGTGTGATTTGTTAGGTTTCCGTAATTTTGATGATTGCTCTCTAAACTTGCACCTTGCGGATTCTACTATTAATAAACCTATGGGAAGAATTAATGATGTTCTTATTGTTGCAAATAGGAATCATGTGCCCATAGATTTTATTGTTCTTGACATAGATTGCAATCCGTCATGTCCTATTATTCTTGGTAGACCTTTCCTTAGAACGATTGGTGCAATTATTGATATGAAGGAAGGAAATATTAGATTCCAATTTCCATTAAGGAAAGGCATGGAACACTTTCCTAGAAAGAAAATTAAATTACCTTATGAATCTATTATGAGTGCCACTTATGGATTGCCTACCAAAGATGGTAATACCTAGATCTATCCTTGCTTGTTATGCCTAGCTAGGGGCGTTAAACGATAGCGCTTGTTGGGAGGCAACCCAATTTTATTTTTATTCCTTGCTTTTTGCTCCTGTTTAGTAATAAATAATTTATCTAGCCTCTGTTTTGGTTGTGTTTTTTGTGTTTAATTAATATTTGTGCCAAGTAGAACCGTTGGGAAGACTGGGGGAAGGTCTTGTTACACTTGCTGTAAAAAACAGAAACTTTAGCGCTCACGAGAACTGCTGCCATTTTTATGTGGAAAGTTATATTTAGTTAATTATTTTTGAAGATGATTAATAGATAAATTCCTCACGTCCAGAAATTTATTTTAGAATTTTTTGGGTTCCATATCTTGCGCTAGCTACAGATTACTACAGACCGTTCTGTTTTTGACAGATTCTGTTTTTCGTGTGTTGTTTGCTTATTTTGATGAATCTATGGCTAGTAAAATAGTTTATAAATCATATAGAAGTTGGAATACAGTAGGTTTAACACCAATATAAATAAAGAATGAGTTCACTACAGTACCTTAAAGTGGTCTTTTGTTTTCTTTTGCTAACGGAGCTCACGAGATTTTCTACTTTGAGTTTTGTGTTGTGAAGTTTTCAAGTTTCGGGTAAAGGTTTGATGGATTATGGAACAAGGAGTGGCAAGAGACTAAGCTTGGGGATGCCCATGGAACCCCCAAGGTAATCTAAGGACACCTAAAATCCAAAGCTTGGGGATGCCCCGGAAGGCATCCCCTCTTTCGTCTACTTCTATCGGTAATTTTACTTGGAGCTATATTTTTATTAGCCACATGATATGTCTTTTGCTTGGAGCGTCTTGTATGATTTGAGTCTTTACTTTTTAGTTTACCACAATCATCCTTGTTGTATACACCTTTTGAGAGAGCCATACATGATTTGGAATTTGTTAGAATACTCTATGTGCTTCACTTATATCTTTTGAGTTATATAGTTTTGCTCTAGTACTTCACATATATCTTTTAGAGCACGGTGGTGGATTTGTTTTATAGAAACTATTGATCTCTCATGCTTCACTTAGATTATTTTTAGAATCTTAAATAGCATGGTAATTTGCTTAAAATCCTAATATGCTAGGTATTCAAGATTAGTAAAATTTTCTTCTGAGTGTTTTGAATACTAAGAGAAGTTTGATGCTTGATGATTGTTTTGAGATATGGAGGTAATAATATCAAAGTCGTGCTAGTGGAGTAGTTGTGAAATTTAGAAATGCTTGTGTTGAAGTTTGCAAGTCCCGTAGCATGCACGTACGGTAAACGTTATGTAACAAATTTGAAACATGAGGTGTTATTTGATTGTCCTCCTTATGAGTGGCGGCCGGGGACAAGCAATGGTCTTTTCCTACCAATCTATCCCCCTAGGAGCATGCGCGTAGTGCCGAGGTTTTTGATGACTTGTAAATTTTTGCAATAAGTATGTGAGTTCTTTATGACTAATGTTGAGTCCATGGATTATACGCACTCTCACCTTTCCATCCTTGCTAGCCTCTTCGGTACCGTGCATTGCCCTTTCTCACATTGAGAGTTGACACAAACTTCGCCGGTGCATCCAAACCCCGTGATATGTGCTACGTCTTGAGATTGCGTTGGTTTTCCCCGAAGAGGAAGGGATGATGCAGCAGAGTAGCGTAAGTATTTCCCTCAGTTTTTGAGAACCAAGGTATCAATCTAGTAGGAGGCCACGCGCAAGTCCCTTGTACCTACACAACACAAAGAGCTCAACGCAACCAACGCGATTAGGGGTTGTCAATCCCTTCATGGTCACTTACGGAAGTGAGATCCGATAGATAATATTTTTGGTATTTTTGATATAAAGATGCAAAGTGAAAAGTAAAAGGCAAAGTAAAAACAAAACAAGATTAAAGTGATGGAGATTGATATGGTGAGAATAGACCCCGGGGGGCATAGGTTTCACTAGTGGCTTCTCTCGAGAGCATAAGTTTTCTACGGTGGGTGAACAAATTACTGTTGAGCAATTGACAGAATTGAGCATAGTTATGAGAATATCTAGGCATGATCATGTATATATGCATCACGTCCGTGACAAGTAGATCGAAATGATTCTGCATCTACTACTATTACTCCACTCATCGACCGCTATCCAGCATGAATCTAGAGTATTAAGTTTAAAACAGAGTAACGCTTTAAGCAAGATGACATGATGTAGAGAGATAAATTCATGCAATATGAAATAAACCCCATCGTGTTATCCTCGATGGCAACGATACAATACGTGTCTTTCTGCCCCTTCTGTCACTGGGAAAGAACACCGCAAGATCGAACCCAAAGCTAAGCACTTCTCCCATGGCAAGAACTACCAATCTAGTTGGCCAAACCAAACGGATAATTCGAAGAGACTTGCAAAGATAACCAATCATACATAAAAGAATTCAGAGAAGATTCAAATATTTTTCATAGATAGACTTGATCATAAACCCACAATTCATCGGTCTCAACAAACACACCGCAAAAGAAGAAGATTACATCGAATAGATCTCCACAAGAGAGGGGGAGAACATTGTGTTGAGATCCAAAAAGAGAGAAGAAGCCATCTAGCTACTAACTATGGACCCGAAGGTCTGAGGTAAACTACTCACACTTCATCGGAGAGGCTAGGATGATGTAGAAGCCCTCCGTGATGACGGCCCTCTTCCGACGGAGCTCCGGAATAGGCCCCAAGATGGGATCTCGTGGATACAGAAAGTTGCGGCGGTGGAATTAGGTTTTTGGCTCCTGTTCTGATCGTTTGGGGGTATGTGTGTATATATAGGAGGAAGAAGTACGCCGGAGGAGCAACGAGGGGCCCACGAGGCAGGGGGCGCGCCCTAGGGGGGGGCGCCCCCCACCCTCGTGACATCCTCTTTTGTTCCTTGGAGCAGGGTCCAGGTCTCCTGGATCACGTTCGGTGAGAAAATCACGTTCCCGAAGATTTTATTCTGTTTGGACTCCGTCTGATATTCTGTTTCTTCGAAACACTGAAAAGAGAATTTTTTATGCGGAGTGCTACTTGTCATAATTTCAATGCAAAATTTCTTAATTGTGGTATGGATATTCATATTAGAAAGATTCAAAACAAAAGTTCATATTGACATAAAGAATAATAACACTTCAAGCATACTAATAAAGTAATTATGTCTTCTCAAAATAACATGGCCAAAGAAAGTTATCCCTACAAAATCATATAGTCTGGCTATGCTCTATCTTCACCACACAAAGTATTTAAATCATGCACAACCCCGATGACAAGCCAAGCAATTGTTTCATACTCTAACTTCTTCAAAACTTTTTCAATCTTCACGCAATACATGAGCGTGAGCCATGGACATAGCACTATGTGGAATAGAAGGGTGGTTGTGGAGAAGACAAAAAGAGGGGAAGATAGTCTCACATCAACTAGGCGTATCAACGGGCTATGGAGAGGCCCATCAATAGATATCAATGTGAGTGAGTAGGGATTGCCATGCAACGGATGCACTAGAGCTATAAGTATATGAAAGCTCATCAAAAGAAACTAAGTGGGTGTGCATCCAACTCGCTTGCTCATGAAGACCTAGGGAAATTTGAGGAAGCCCATCATTGGAATATACAAGCCAAGTTCTATAATGAAAAATTCCCACTAGTATATGAAAGTGACATAACGAGAGACTCTCTATCATGAAGATCATGGTGCTACTTTGAAGCACAAGTGTGGTAAAAGTATAGTAACATTGTCCCTTCTCTCTTTTTCTCTCATTTTTTTATTTGGGTCTTTTCTATTTTTTTATGGCCTCTTTTTTCCCGTCCAGAGTCTCATCCCGACTTATGGGGGAATCATAGTCTCCATCATCCTTTCCTCACTTGGGACAATGCTCTAGAAAATGATGATCATCACACTTTTATTTTTCTTACAACTCAACAATTACAACTCGATACTTAGAACAAAATATGACTCTATATGAATGCCTCCGGCGGTGTACCGGGATATGCAATATGACAATGATGAATGTGTCATGATAAACGGAATGGTGGAAAGTTGCATGGCAATATATCTCGGAATGGCTATGGAAATGCCATGATAGGTAGGTATGGTGGCTGTTTTGAGGAAGGTATATGGTGGGTGTATGATACCGGCGAAAGGTGCGCGGTATTAGAGAGGCTAGCAAAGATGGAAGGGTGAGAGTGGGTATAATCCATGGACTCAACATTAGTCATAAAGAACTCATATAGTTATTGCAAAAATCTAGAAGTTATCAAAGCAAAGTATTACGCGCATGCTCCTAGGGGGATATATTTGTAGGAAAAGACCATCGCTTGTCCCCGGCCGCCACTCATAAGGAAGACAATCAATAAATAAATCATGCTCCGACTTCATCACATAACGGTTCACCATACGTGCATGCTACGGGAATCACAAACTTTAACACAAGTATTCTTTAAATTCACCACTACTCAACTAGCATGACTCTAATATTATCACCTCCATATCTCAAAACAATTATCATGCTTCAATCTTTTCTTAGTATTCAACACACTCAAAAGAAAGTTTCACAAATCTTGAATACCAAGCATATTATTATTAAGCAAATTACCATGCTATTAAGAGACTCTCAAAATAATTTAAGTGAAGCATGAGAGATTAATAGTTTCTTTAAAACAAATCCACCACCGTGCTCTAAAAGATCTAAGTGAAGCACAAAGAGCAAAATTATAATGCTCAAAAAATATAAGTGAAGCACCTAGAGTATTCTATCAAATTTTAATTCATGTATGGCTCTCTCAAAAGGTGTGTAGAGCAAGGATGATTGTGGCATACTAAATCACAAAGACACAAATAATACAAGACGCTCCAAGCAAAACACATATCATGTTGGTGAATAAAAATACAGCTCCAAGTAAATTACCGATGGAAGTGGACGAAAGAGGGGATGCCTTCCGGGGCATCCCCAAGCTTTGACTTTTTGGTGTCCTTGGATTATCTTGGGGGTGCCATGTTCATCCCCAAGCTTAGGCTCTTTCCACTCCTTGTTCCATAATCCATCACAAGAATTCACCCAAAACTTGAAAACTTCATAACACAAAATAGCTATCACATACAATATTTTCAACATGATCCACATGCATGCAAAGTTGACACTCTTCCAAAATAGTGGGATTAACATTAACTAAAGTCATGACTTCTCCAAACCCACTTTTATCAAGATTTTCATAAGATTGAACATTCTCCAAATATGTGGGATGTAAAGTTGACACTCTTCCAAACCCACTTTCAATAATATTGAAAACACTATTATCAATCTCATATTCATCATGGGGTTTAAATAAATTTTCAATATCATAAGAATAATCACCCCAATCATGATCATTACAACAAGTAGTAGACATAGCAAAACTAGCATCCCCAAGCTTAGGGTTTTGCATATTATTAGCACAATTGACATCAAGAGAATTTATAATAAAATCATTGCAATCATGCTTTTTATTCAAAGATCTATCATGAGCCACTTCATAAAGCACTTCATCACGATTTTCAGATTTACGGATTTCAGGCAAAAGCTTATAAAGATAATCTAGTGCATCCAAATCACTAGGAATTGGTTCATCATAATTGGATCCCTTAAAAAGATTGGCGAGCGGATGAGGATCCATAGATCTTAAGTTCTCTATCTAGTAATAAATAAACAACTATTCCAACCATACGAGCAAACAAAAGGCAAGTGGGCAAAAAGAGAGAGATGATAGAGAGAGAGGGCGAATAAAACGGCAAGGGTGAATTGAGGGGAGAGGAAAACGAGAGGCAAATGGCAAATAATGTAATGCGAGAGATAGGGATTCTGATGGGTACTTGGTATATTGACTTTTTGTGTAGACTCCCCGGCAACGGCGCCAGAAATCCTTCTTGCTACGTCTTGAGCTTGCGTTGGTTTTCCCCGAAGAGGAAGGGATGATGCAGCAGAGTAGCATAAGCATTTCCCTTAGTTTTTGAGAACCAAGGTATCAATCCAGTAGGAGGCCACACGCAAGTCCCTTGTACCTACACAACACAAAGAGCTCAACGCAACCAACGCGATTAGGGGTTGTCAATCCCTTCACGGTCACTTACGGAAGTGAGATCCGATAGATAATATTTTTGGTATTTTTGATATAAAGATGCAAAGTGAAAAGTAAAAGGCAAAGTAAAAAACAAAACAAGATTAAAGTGATGGAGATTGATATGATGAGAATAGACCCGAGGGCCATAGGTTTCACTAGTGGCCTCTCTCGAGAGCATAAGTTTTCTATGGTGGGTGAACAAATTACTGTTGAGCAATTGACAGAATTGAGCATAGTTATGAGAATATCTAGGCATGATCATGTATATAGGCATCACGTCCGTGACAAGTAGATCGAAACGATTCTGCATCTACTACTATTACTCCACTCATCGACTATCCAGCATGCATCTAGAGTATTAAGTTAAAAACAGAGTAACACTTTAAGCAAGATGACATGATGTAGAGAGATAAATTCATGCAATATGAAATAAACCCCATCTTGTTATCCTCGATGGCAACGATACAATACGTGTCTTGTTGCCCCTTCTATCACTGGGAAAGAACACCGCAAGATCGAACCCAAAGCTAAGCACTTCTCCCATGGCAAGAACTACCAATCTAATTGGCCAAACCAAACGGATAATTTGAAGAGACTTGCAAAGATAACCAATCATACATAAAAGAATTCAGAGAAGATTCAAATATTGTTCATAGATAGACTTGATCATAAACCCACAATTCATCGGTCTCAACAAACACACCGCAAAAGAAGAAGATTACATCGAATAGATCTCCACAAGAGAGGGGGAGAACATTGTGTTGAGATCCAAAAAGAGAGAAGAAGCCATGTAGCTACTAACTATGGACCCGAAGTTCTGAGGTAAACTACTCACACTTCATCGGAGAGGCTAGGATGATGTAGAAGCCCTCCGTGATGACGGCCCTCTTCTGGCGGAGCTCCGGAACAGGCCCCAAGATGGGATCTCATGGATACAGAAAGTTGCGGCGGTGGAATTAGATTTTTGGCTCCTGTTCTAATCGTTTGGGGGTACATGTGTATATATAGGAGGAAGAAGTACGCCAGAGGAGCAACAAGGGGCCCACGAGGCAGGGGCACGCCCTAGGGGGGGCACCCCCACCCTCATGACCGCCTCTTTTGTTCCTTGGAGCAGGGTCCAAGTCTCCTGGATCACGTTCGGTGAGAAAATCACGTTCCCGAAGATTTTATTCCGTTTGGACTCCGTCTGATATTCTGTTTCTTCGAAACACTGAAATAGGAAAAAAACAGCAATTCTGGGCTGGGCCTCCGGTTAATAGTTTAGTCCCAAAAATAATATAAAAGTGGAAAATAAAGCCCAATATAGTCCAAAACAATAGATAATATAGCATGGAGCAATCAAAAATTATAGATACGTTGGAGACGTATCAATATGATACACTCTTTCACACATAAACCTCCGTATATCTTCCTCAAAATAGCCACCATACCTACCTATTATGGCATTTCCATAGCCATTCCGCGATATATTGCCATGCAACTTTCCACCATTCCGTTTATCATGACACATTCATTATTGTCATATTGCTTTGCATGATCATGTAGTTGACATAGTATTTGTGGCAAAGCCACCGTTCATAAGTCTTTCATACATGTCACTCTTGGTTTATTGCATATCCCGGTACACCGCCGGAGGCATTCATATAGAGTCACACTTTGTTCTACTATCGAGTTGTAATCATTGAGTTGTAAATAAATAGAAGTGTGATGATCATCATTTTCTAGAGCATTGTCCCAAGTGAGGAATTATTAAAAAAGAGAGAAAGGCAAGGAAAAAAAAGAGAAGGCCCAAAAATATGAGAGAAAAAGAGAGAAGGGACAATGTTACTATCCTTTGCCACACTTGTGCTTCAAAGTAGCACCATAATCTGCATGATAGAGAGTCTCTTATTTTGTCACTTTCATATACTAGTGAGAATTTTTATTATAGAACTTGGCTTGTATATTCCAACAATGGGCCTCTTCAAGTGCCCTAGGTCTTCGTGAGCAAGCAAGTTGGATGCACACCCACTTAGTTATTTTTGTTGAGCTTTCATACATTTATAGCTCTAGTGCATCTGTTGCATGGCAATCCCTACTCCTTGCATTAACATCAATCGGTGGGCATCTTCATAGCCCATTGATTAGCCTCATTGATGTGAGACTTTCTCCTTTTTTTGTCTTCTCCACATAACCCCCTCATTATATTCTATTTCACCCATAGTGCTATGTCCATGGCTCGCCCTCATATATTGCGTGAAAGTTTATAGGTTTGAGATTACTAAAGTATGAAACAATTTCTTGGCTTGTCATCGGGGTTGTGCATGATGAGAGCATTCTTGTTTGACGAAAATGGAGCATGACTAAACTATATGATTTTGTAGGGATGAACTTTCTTTGGCCATGATATTTTGAGAAGACATAATTGCTTAGTTAGTATGCTTGAAGTATTATTATTTTTATGTCAATATGAACTTTTGTCTTGAATCTTTCGGATCTGAATATTCATACCACATTTAAGAAGAATTACATTAAAATTATGACGAGTAGCACTCCGCATCAAAAATTCTGTTTTTATCATTTACCTACTCGAGGACGAGCAAGAATTAAGCTTGGGGATGCTTGATACGTCTCCAACGTATCTATAATTTTTGATTGCTCCATGCTATATTATCTACTGTTTTGGACATTATTGGGCTTTATTATCCACTTTTATATTATTTTTGGGACTAACCTATTAACCGGAGGCCCAGCCCAGTATTGCCGCTTTTTGCCTGTTTTAGGGTTTCGAAGAAAAGGAATATCAAATGGAGTCCAAACGGAATGAAACCTTTGGGAATGTGATTTTCTCAACGAACAAGACCCAGGAGACTTGGACCCTACGTCAAGACACAAAAGAGGAGGCCACGAGGTAGGGGGCGCGCCCTCCACCCTCCTGGGCCCCCTGTTGCTCCACCGACGTACTCCTTCCTCCTATATATACCTACGTACCCCAAACGATCATATACGGAGCCAAAACCCTAATTCCACTGCTGTAACTTTCTGTATCCACGAGATCCCATCTTGGGGCCTGTTCCGGAGCTCCGCCGGAGGGGGCATCGATCACGGAGGGCTTCTACATCAACACCATAACCCCTCTGATGAAGTGTGAGTAGTTCACCTCAGACCTACGGGTCCATAGTTAGTAGCTAGATGGCTTCTTCTGTAACGCCCTCGATGCGACTATATCTCCCACGTGTCGAAGCACGACTTAGAGGCATAACCGCATTGAAAGCAATGTCGCAAGTGAGGTAATCTTCACACAACCCATGTAATACATAAGGGAAAGAGATACATAGTTGGCTTACAATCGCCACTTCACACAATTACATGAATAAAGGATTACAACATCCAAATACAATCAAGGTCTGACTACGGAACCAAAATAAAAGAAGAACCCCAAAAGCGACAAGGTCCCCGATCGACCCCAACTGGGCTCCACTAAGAAACAACACAATGGACAAGTCTTCATCGAGCTCCTCCTTGAGCTTGGTTGCGTCATCTGCATGGACTCATCGGCACCTGCAAGCTGGTTTTGGAAGTATCTGTGAGTCACGGGGACTCAGCAATCTCGCACCCTCGCGATCAAGACTATTTAAGCTTATGGGTAAGGTAAAGGTATGAGGTGGAGCTGCAGCAAGCGACTAGCATATATGGTGGCTAACATACGCAAATGAGAGAGAGAAGAGAAGGCAAAGCACGGTCGAGAAACTATGATCAAGAAGTGATCCTAGAACAACCTATGTCAAACATAACTCCAACACCGTGTTCACTTCCCGGACTCCGCCGAAAAGAGACCATCACAGTTACACACGCGGTTGATGTATTTTAATTAAGGTCAACTTCAGGTTTTCTACAATCGGACATTAACAAATTCCCATCTGCCGATAACCGCGGGCACGGCTTTCGAAAGTTCAAATCCCTGCAGGGGGTGCCAACTTAGCCCATGACAAGCTCTCACGGTCAACGAAGGATATTCCTTCTAGCGGGAAGACCCGATCAGACTCGGAATCCCGGTTACAAGACATTTCGACAAGGTAAAACTAAACCAGCAACACCGCCCGAATGTGCCGACAAATCTCGATAGGAGCTGCGCATATCTCTTTCTCAGGGCACACTCAGATTGTCCTAGGTACGGGTAGGCCAGCCCAGAGTTGCCCCTGGTGGCCATCGGCAGCTGACAGGTTGGACCAACACTCAGAGGAGCACTGGCCCGGGGGTTTAAAATAACAATGACCCATGAGTCCGCGAAACCCAAGGGAAAAAGAGGCTAGGTGGCGAATGGTAAAACCAAAGTTGGGCATTGCTGGAAGATTTTTATTCAAGGCGAACTGTCAAGGGGTTCCCATTATTACCCAACCGCGCAAGGAACGCAAAATCCGGGAACATAACACCGATATGACGGAAACTAGGGCGGGAAGAGTGGAACAAAACACCAGGCATAAGGCCGAGCCTTCCACCCTTTACCAAGTGTATAGATGCATTAATTAAATAAGGTATATTGTGATATCCCAACAAGTAAACATGTTCCAACAAGGAACAACATCTCCATGTTCCAACAAGGAACAAACTTCAATCTTCACCTGCAACTAACAATGCTATAAGAGGGGCTGAGCAAAGCGGTAACATAGCCAATCAACGGTTTGCTAGGACAAGGTGGGTTAGAGGCTTGGTTCAACAATATGGGAGACATGATAAGCAAGTGGTAGGTATCACAACATAGGCATAGCAAAAGAGCGAGCAACTAGTAAGCAAAGATAGAAGTGATTTCGAGGGTATGATCATCTTGCCTGAGATCCCGCAAGGAAGAAGAACGAGTCCATGAAGAAGACAAACAGATGAAGTCGATCGAATCCTCACAACACGACGTTATCGGAACTAACCCGAAGAAGCAACACCAGAAAGGAGCACACAACATAGTAAACAACCAACACATGGACATGGCATGATGCACAACCAAGTATGATGTATGTCCGGTTTAATGATACATGGCTTGGCATGGCAAAATGCACAAACAATCCTACAAATTAAGTGGAGCTCATTATGCAACGGATTTGCATATTGAAGAAAACACCACATGACTTATTTAGTTCTCTCTCGTTTATGTACCCAACAAGATTAAATGTTGTTAGCATGGCAAGAGGTTAAACATGATGAAACTATCTAATCTAGGCAAGTTTAAATGAGGCCGGAACAACAAAACAATAAGTCCGGAAACTCCTCATATGCATATATTAGGTTTGGTACTGTTCTGCCCTAAACACAATTTTAGAGTTATTAACCATGCAAAGCAAGTACACCATGTTAAACTAGGCAAAATTCTACCCCATTTACATATAAAGTTTATTAAAATCCGAGTTACGGTTATTTAGTTATGAATTAGATCATTTTAGCATGACATAGGAGCAAATTTAATCAAACAGCAGTTTAAACATTTTAAACATAGACGAAAGTTGCAAATTATTAAACTAGACAAAATTCTAAGCAACTTTCATATATAATTTATTTAGATCCGATGCACGGTTGTGAAGTTATTAAATGCATGAAGAACAGGGACTTATCTGCAAAGCTGTCTTTCTCTGGAAATTAGACAAAATTCTCAGCAGGAAAAAAGGCAGCTCAGGCCAAATCTGTTGGCCCAACAATAGAAAAAAGAGGGGCTTCGGCGGGGTGGCCTCACCATGGGCTTTGGCCCAGCCGGAGAGGAAGGAGGCCGGTTGCTGGGCCTACAGCGGTGTGGCCTAGTTCGGTGGATCTAGAGGTCGATGGGCCACTACAGATCGAGGCGACTCCAAATCGAGGCGAGGCCGGGTCCAGGCGAAGTCAACGCGGGCGAGGTCTTTGCTCTCTCGAAGGAAACAGAGGATGCAGCGCCAGGGGCCGAGGCGATGCAGACAAGGGTCAACGACGACGGCGCGGCGCGGTAGGAGCTCCAGCGAGGTGGTGGAGGTCGGCGGAAGGGAAGCTCGTTCCTGACGGCGGAGAGGGAGAGTCCGGTCCAGAACAGGTCCGGACACGAACTTGAATGGCGGCGCTGGTCCATGGCGTCGAGCAGGGAGGCACTTCTCTTCGTCCTCCCGCTCGATGCAGAGGAGGCGATGGCGCAGGACTGCGGGGCTCCGGCGGAAGGGACTTGCGGAGGAGGCTGATCCGGCGGGGATCCGAAAGGCGGCGACGAGCACAAATGGCGGCCACGGCGGTCTCCTGGCGTCGGGGAGCTCGGCTCCGTCGCCCAGAATCTCTACACACAGAGAAAGGACGGAGAGAGCAGCGGGATGAGCGCGGGGAAAGGGAGCAAGGAAAAGAGAAGAGGCGCGGCGCGACTGGCCTGGTTGATGACGGCGATGCCCTAGGTGACGCAGGGTGGAACTCATGCGCCTGGTTGCTGCTCATGGTGGCCTCCAGCCAAGCGGACGGCGATGCACAGGCGGGAAGGAGCAGAGGAGAGGTTCGTACGCAGAGGTGGCTGGGGATCGAGCCTCCTGCTCGATCTGTAGACGGGCACGACGACGAATCGAAAGGAGGAGGTGGAGGCTTTTGGTTGGTGTGGCGGTGAACACGAGGAGGGTATGGAATGGGTTCGAGCGAAGGGGATCCCGAGGTGGATCTAGGAGCGGCGGCGGCTGCTGGGAGGATGGGACAAGGCTCCTGATTATTAGGGTTGGACCTAGTATATATATGGCAGGTGGATTAAGTTAGGGGCTATCAGATCCCTCCGATCGTAATCAGACGGTCGCGAATAAAATAGCTAGGGAGTCCAAATAAGAAAGGTGACGTTTTATAGATGTTCGGGGATGATCCGGACACAATGGTGGCGACGGTCCGGGTCGGGTTCGGGACAACTTTCGAACGCGCGCGAGGGGGGCTGCGGACTGACGAGAGAGGTTAGGTTGGACCTGGTGGTAGGTAGAGAGCTGTGTAGACGGTCTCGAGCTGAGAGAAGAGAAGAGAGGGACCCGATGACTTTTTTCGGAGACCGAAAACGTCCGACGAAAAGACCGGCTATAGTGTCGCTATAGTTTAACGTTTGGGCTATCAAACGAACTCCGAACGCGATGAAACTTGGCGGGCGGTCTACTGACAACAAAACAACACCACACGCCAACTTTCATCCCATTCCGAGAACATTTTCCCGCCACTTAAAAAATAATATTTCAGACATGCCGCGGGCGCGTGCAAGTGTGTCTGGGCTCAGAACGGACAACAGACGGAACGAGGAGACCCGAACGGATGCAAGTTTAGAAAACATGATGATGCAATGCACATGATGACATGATAAGATGCAACACGCAAGCAAATGACAAGCCAACAATAGCAAATAAGTGGAGGACACCTGGCACATCGGTCTCGGGGCGTTACAACACTCCACCACTACGAGAGGATCTCGTCCCGAGATCTAGAATGGCACCGGAGGGAAAAACGGAAGAGAAAAGGAAGAGGTAAAACTAAGTTGCTTCTTTGACAAACGAGTGAAACCAAAGAACCTTGAAAAGGTTAAGCCATTCGAGAAAAGAATGCAACGGAGATGAACAAAGTTGAAAGCACTCTGTTAGGAAAGAGGAACAAGGAAGAACAAAGTTGAAAGCACTCCCGTAGGGAAGAGTAATAAGGAAGAACAAATTCGGACAACACTCCAGTTGAAAAGAGATGCAAGGCTTGATAAGGCGAAAAGAACTTGAACAAAGGGGCACAATACTCTGGTTAAAACAAGATAGGGAAGGAATAAGAATGATATAATTTGGACAGCACTCCGCCTATAAATGGAAGGAATTGAACTTGACAAGATGAGAGGATACTTGAAAAGAGGACAGAACACTCCAGTTAAAAGGATAAGCACGAAAAGAACACGATCCTGATAAAACAAGAAGATGGGTTGAAGAGAGCAACATCACAATGCCTCCGGAACAAAAGAGAGAAATGGAATGGAATGAACGGAGGGAAAACAAGATCTTGAGGAAGCACGCTTACCACAATTGCTAGAACGGGATTGTTGGAAAACCAACAACGAAAAGATAAGTTTGATATGGTCTTATGGAATACATCTCAAATTATGAGGTGACAACTAGCCACTCACGGGAAGAAGAATTGAATTGATATGAACGAGGAGACGAGAAACTTATTCGCCGGAAGGGTAAATGAAGAACTTGGGTCATTTATAAGCACCATAAACAGCAACAAACCTTAGGGAAGGCTTTAGGTGGAATATAACCCAAGATAACTCCAATGACGAGATTGATGTATTTAAAATACCTCATTCTTAATAACATGTGAATCATGAAACATGAACTCAAACTATCAAGAATGACATAATACCACCTCCAATAATATGGTAGAAAGAATTGCACTCCGGATTACAATATGAAGAAGAGCTTGAGCTTCTTAGGAAAGAATCTCGATGAAAAAGTTGGAGAAGGAATTAAATCCTTGATGGACCATTATGTAGAACCTCCATGAAGAACTCTGTTAAGCAAAAGAATGATCAAACGGAAAGAAAGGGTAGTTGAAAACACAAGGTGGAGCCTTGTAAAGATTTAGATAGATCTCCGTGATTACATAGTTGAAAGAAGTTGGAACCCCGGGAAAAAGAGAAGATGAAACAATTGAAACCGAGAATTTGATGAGCCTCCGGAATAAGGAATTGAATTCACTCGATGAAACAAGAATAAGAATTACATTATGCTTATCCTTCACCAATTAAATTGATGACAAGCAACGGATTTTGCATACTACTCATTCTCATTGAAAGAATTAAGATAGATATAGCGTCAACTTGAGAATGCCTTCAATGAAACCCCGGCAGAATTTGAAAACACGAATGAATTGATGAGGAAGAGAAATCTTGAACGAACCACCGTAAGAATTAAAATGAACGAAGAAAAGGTAAAGAAACATCGGGAAGAATTATAAAATGAACAGAGATTGAGAGGATTTAGATACATGAGAACAAAGAGATCACGAGCCGATTAAAGATCACTTGAACGAAGCACCGGTAAAATAGGAGAATGACAACTGACAGCTGAGAATGAATAAACCTGAATTGATGGACTCCGGATAACAAACTGAGAAGACTCTTGAATTGCTCCGGATAGGTGAAAAGAATACTCACGATCAAAACAATTATGAGAGGATGGCAACAAGCTAGCACCACGAGTCTCTGAGGGAACGGATAAGATATGGAGGAAAAACTCTTCTTCGGTCTTCAAATGTTGAGAATGACGACGAGAAACACCACCAAGAATTATTTAGACACTCCGGAAGAATCAAAACGAAGAGGTTGAGCCAACGATGAAAAGAATTTGAAAGATCTTGGAGAAATACATTTGAATGATGACAATTCATTCTTACGTCAAACTTTGAAATGAATTTGAGACTAACTCCGGGAGAATAAGAAGAGTCAGGTAAGATCCTGGAAAAAGATCTGTGGGTTAGGCCCACTCAAAAGAAACACCGTAGAATGATTTGAAAGAGAGATTGCACCGGTTGAATTAAATTACTTGAATGAGGGAACATCCTCGAAAGAGCTTGAACGAATGTAGAGTGGAAACACGAATCTTTGAGATATCTTCAGCACTCCGGAATAATAAACGGCGAGAAGTGGAATGACAATGAGGTGCACCGGCATGAGAAGGTATTTGAAACGAGGAAAAAGGGATATGATCCACAAAGTTTGAGTTGAATCCGCCGAAGAAGAAAAAGAATGAAAGATGATAACTTGACGCTCCGTTAGTATCTTCCTGAGAATCACCGGATACGAACATTGACGAAAAAGAATGGAGAGACTTCGCATCAATAAGATGGATACTTGATTAAGAAATATAAGTCCTTGAAGAAACAAGGGTGGATGGGCGGGAAAACAAAGGCAACTTGGGATGGATGAAACGAACACCATTGAGAATAAGTGATAATTGATCTTGCGGAAGTTGAAATGATCGGATCCACTTGAAGAGAAACACACCGGTTGAAAAGGTTTGACATGACAATCTCGATTATCAAGAAGGATTAGTATCCACATCGGAGTATGAGAACACCACTTAGACAAGGGATGGAATCAACATTTGACTTTGAAGCAACTCGAATACCACAACTCCAAACAAAAACAAAGGATTGGCTTGCAGAATAAGCCGGAACAAACATATGATAGAGATTTCGTCTGAAGTTTTCGTGGTGGGGCCTACACGGGCTCGATCGTATAGCACCATCATGTACAAGGCAGTGCACATGACATACGAAGCGTCCCCGAGTCGGCATAGCCAAGGACTCTGTAAGACACAACGAGACCACTGTAAAACCAACCGTGAATAGGCGGACCACTAGACGTCGAACCCCAATTTCATATCATACATGTGTCGGAAAGATATCCTAAGAGCTACTTGAATTCCCACTTATAAATTCCCGAAACTTTCCGGTTATGCAATCAGGTGTTGGGGATACAGGGGAAGCATAATATCTCACCCAAAACTAGCAAATCCTACATCCAGTTGTATCCATCCTTCAACACATAACCAAGAAACCTTCGGAAATCATCTACCTCAACCTTCGAAAAGCATCCGTTATACGAGTTATGGCAATACTCCCGAACTCCCGCCCCAGTACTGGGTGGCGTCGAGGTTATCTCACCAACAACTGCATAAAAGAGATTTTCGATGTCGGCGAACTAAACTCAGGTATTCCAGAACTGCAACGATAAAATTGTGACGACAACACCTCGGAGCTCAACTCCCCGGGACACTGCCACAACCCCTAAATGAAAGGAGGCACCAAGAACAATGTTCTCGTCACAAATCGATCGGAACGATTCCAAGATACCCGCGTGATCCTAAATTTTTTTAGTGAAATTTTAGAAGAGAAGAGTCAAAACTCTACGTCAGGATGCCTTACCAGAGCGATGAAGGGACTGGGGAGTAAAAATAATTCCTAAACTCTCCGATATATAATTCCTAAATGACTCAAAACATTTTTTTCTAGACTCAAACTCGGCCGCTAAAAACGATCAAACAGTGGGGGCTCCTAAGGTCGGGGAAGGCTCTGATTACCAACTTGTAACGCCCTCGATGCGGCTATATCTCCCACGTGTCGAAGCACGACTTAGAGGCATAACCGCATTGAAAGCAATGTCGCAAGTGAGGTAATCTTCACACGACCCATGTGATACATAAGGGAAAGAGATACATAGTTGGCTTACAATCGCCACTTCACACAATTACATGAATAAAGCATTACAACATCCAAATACAATCAAGGTCCGACTACGGAACCAAAATAAAAGAAGAACCCCAAAAGCGACAAGGTCCCCGATCGACCCCAACTGGGCTCCACTACTGATCAACTAGAATGAAACAACACAAAGGACAAGACCTTCATCGAGCTCCTCCTTGAGCTTGGTTGCGTCATCTGCACGGACTCATCGGCACCTGCAAGCCAGTTTTGGAAGTATCTGTGAGTCACGGGGACTCAGCAATCTCGCACCCTCGCGATCAAGACTATTTAAGCTTATGGGTAAGGTAAAGGTATGAGGTGGAGCTACAGCAAGCGACTAGCATATATGGTGGCTAACATACGCAAATGAGAGCGAGAAGAGAAGGCAAAGCACGGTCGAGAAACTATGATCAAGAAGTGATCCTAGAACAACCTACGTCAAACATAACTCCAACACCGTGTTCACTTCCCGGACTCCGCCGGAAAGAGACCACCACGGTTACACACGCGGTTGATATATTTTAATTAAGGTCAACTTCAAGTTTTCTACAACCGGACATTAACAAATTCCCATCTGCCCATAACCACGGGCACGGCTTTCGAAAGTTCAAATCCCTGCAGGGGGTGCCAACTTAGCCCATGACAAGCTCTCACGGTCAACGAAGGATATTCCTTCTAGCGGGAAGACCCGATCAGACTCGGAATCCCGGTTACAAGACATTTCGACAAGGTAAAACTAAACCAGCAACACCGCCCGAATGTGCCGACAAATCCCGATAGGAGCTGCGCATATCTCTTTCTCAGGGCACATTCAGATTGTCCTAGGTATGGGTAGGCCAGCCCAGAGTTGCCCCTGGTGGCCACCGGCAGCTGACAGGTTGGACCAACACTCAGAGGAGCACTGGCCCGGGGGGTTAAAATAACGATGCCCCTTGAGTCCGTGAAACCCAAGGGAAAAAGAGGCAAGGTGGCGAATGGTAAAACCAAATTTGGGCATTGCTGGAAGAGTTTTATTCAAGGCGAACTGTCAAGGGGTTCCCATTATTATCCAACCGCGTAAGGAACGCAAAATCCGGGAACATAACACTGATATGACGGAAACTAGGGTGGCAAGAGTGGAACAAAACACCAGGCATAAGGCCGAGCCTTCCACCCTTTACCAAGTGTATAGATGCATTAATTAAATAAGGTATATTGTGATATCCCAACAAGTAAACATGTTCCAACAAGGAACAACATCTCCATGTTCCAACAAGGAACAAACTTCAATCTTCACCTGCAACTAACAACGCTATAAGAGGGGCTGAGCAAAGCGGTAACATAGCCAATCAACGGTTTGCTAGGACAAGGTGGGTTAGAGGCTTGGTTCAACAATATGGGAGGCATGATAAGTAAGTGGTAGGTATCGCAGCATAGGCATAGCAAAAGAGCGAGCAACTAGCAAGCAAAGATAGAAGTGATTTCGAGGGTATGATCATCTTGCCTGAGATCCCGCAAGGAAGAAGAACGAGTCCATGAAGAAGACAAACGGATGAAGTCGATCGAATCCTCACAACACGACGTTATCGGAACCAACCCGAAGAAGCGACACCGGAAAGGAGCACACAACATAGTAAACAACCAACACATGGACATGGCATGATGCACAACCAAGTATGATTTATGTCCGGTTTAATGATACATGGCTTGGCATGGCAAAATGCACAAACAATCCTACAAATTAAGTGGAGCTCATTATGCAACGGAGTTGCATATTGAAGAAAACACCACATGACTTATTTAGTTCTCTCTCGTTTATGTACCCAACAAGATTAAATGTTGTTAGCATGGCAAGAGGTTAAACATGATCAAACTATCTAATCTAGGCAAGTTTAAATGAGGCCGGAACAACAAAACAACAAGTCCGGAAACTCCTCATATGCATATATTAGGTTTGGTACTGTTCTGCCCTAAACACAATTTTAGAGTTATTAACCATGCAAAGCAAGTACACCATGTTAAACTAGGCAAAATTCTACCCCATTTACATATAAAGTTTATTAAAATCTGAGTTACTGTTATTTAGTTATGAATTAGATCATTTTAGCATGACATAGGAGCAAATTTAATCAAACAACAGTTTAAACATTTTAAACATAGACGAAAGTTGCAAATTATTAAACTAGACAAAATTCTAAGCAACTTTCATATATAATTTATTTAGATCCGATGCACGGTTGTGAAGTTATTAAATGCATGAAGAACAGGGGCTTATCTGCAAAGCTGTCTTTCTCTGGAAATTAGACAAAATTCTCAGCAGGAAAAAAAGGCAGCTCGGGCCAAATCTATTGGCCCAACAACAGAAAAAAAACAGAGGGGCTTCGGCGGGGTGGCCTCACCATGGGCTTTGGCCCAGCTGGAGAGGAAGGAGGCCGGTTGCTGGGCCTGCAGCGGTGTGGCCTAGTTCGATGGATCTGGAGGTCGATGGGCCACTCCAGATCGAGGCGAGGCCGGGTCCAGGCGAAGTCAACGCGGGCGAGGTCTTCGCTCTCTCGAAGGAAACAGAGGATGCAGCGCTAGGGGCCGAGGCGATGCAGACAAGGGTCAATGACGGCGGCGCGGCGAGGTGGTGGAAGCCGGCGGAAGGGAAGCTCATTCCTGACGGCGGAGAGGGAGAATCCGGTCCAGAACAGGGCCTGACACGAACTTGAATGGCGGCGCTGGTCCATGGCGTCGGGCAGGGAGGCACTTCTCTTCGTCCTCCCGCTCGATGCAGAGGAGGCGACGGCGCGGGACTGCGGGGCTCCGGTGGAAGGGACTTGCGGAGGAGGCTGATCCGGCGGGGATCTGAAAGGCGGCGACGAGGACAAACGGCGGCCACGGCGGTCGCCTGGCGTCGGGGAGCTCAGCTCCGTTGCCCAGAATCTCTACACACAAAGAAAGGATGGAGAGATCAGCGGGATGAGCGCGGGGAAAGGGAGCAAGGAAAAGAGAAGAGGCGCGGCGCGGCGCGACTGGCCTGGTTGATGATGGCGATGCCCTAGGTGGCGCAGGGTGGAACTCATGCGCCTGGTTGCTGCTCATGGTGGCCTCCAGCCAAGTGGACGGCGATGCACAGGCGGGAAGGAGCAGAGGAGAGGTTCGGACGCAGAGGTGGCTGTGGATCGAGCCTCCTGCTCGATCTGTAGATGGGCACGACGATGAATCAAAAGGAGGAGGTGGAGGCTTTTGGTTGGTGTGGCCGTGAACACGAGGAGGGTATGGAATGGGTTCAAGCGAAGGGGATCCCGAGGTGGATCTAGGAGCGGCGGCGGCTGTTGGGAGGATGGGACAAGGCTCCTAATTATTAGGGTTGGACCTAGTATATATATGGCAGGTGGATTAAGTTAGGGGCTATCGGATCCCTCCGATCGTAATCAGACGGTCGCGAATAAAATAGCTAGGGAGTCCAAATAAGAAAACGGTGACGTTTTGTAGATGTTCGCGGATGATCCGGACACAACGGTGGCGACAGTCCGGGTCAGGTTCGGGACAACTTTCGGACGCGCGCGAGGGGGGCTGTGGGCTGACGAGAGAGGTTAGGTTGGACCTGGCGGTAGGTAGAGAGCTGTGTAGATGGTCTCCAGCTGAGAGAAGAGAAGAGAGAGACCCGGCGACTTTTTCCGGAGACCGAAAATGTCCGACGAAAAGACCGGCTATAATGTCGCTATAGTTTAACGGTTGGGCTATCAAACGAACTCCGAACGCGATGAAACTTGGCGGGCGGTCTACTGACAACCAAACAACACCACACGCCAACTTTCATCCCATTCCGAGAACATTTTCCCGCCACTTAAAAAAACAATATTTCGGACATGCCGCAGGCGCGTGCAAGTGTGTCTGGGCTCAGAACGGACAACAGACGGAACGAGGAGACCTGAACGGATGCAAGTTTAGAGAACATGATGATGCAACGCACATGATGACATGATAAGATGCAACACGCAAGCAAATGACAAGCCAACAACAGCAAATAAGCGGAGGACACCTGGCACATCGGTCTTGGGGCGTTACATCTTCTCTCTTTTTGGATCTCAATACAATGTTCTCCCCCTCTCTTGTGGAGAACTATTCAATGTAATCTTCTTTTTGCGGTGTGTTTGTTGAGACCAATGAATTGTGGGTTTATGATCAAGTCTATCTATGAACAATATTTGTATCTTCTCTGAATTCTTTTATGTATGATTGGTTATCTTTGCAAGTCTCTTCGAATTATCAGTTTGGTTTGGCCTACTAGATTGATCTTTCTTGCAATGGGAGAAGTGCTTAGCTTTGTGTTCAATCTTGCGGTGTCCTTTCCCAGTGACAGTAGGGGCAGCAAGGCACGTATTGTATTTTTGCCATCGAGGATAACAAGATGGGGTTTTCATCATATTGCATGAGTTTATCCCTCTACATCATGTCATCTTGCTTAATGCGTTACTCTGTTTTTAACTTAATACTCTAGATGCATGCTGGATAGCAGTCGATGAGTAGAGTAATAGTAGTAGATGCAGGCAGGAGTCGGTCTACTTGTCTCGGACGTGATGCCTATATACATGATCATGCCTAGATATTCTCATAACTATGCTCAATTCTGTCAATTGCTCAACAGTAATTTGTTCACCCACTGTAGAATACTTATGCTCTCGAGAGAAGCCACTAGTGAAACCTATGGCCCCCGAGTCTATCTTCATCATATTAATCTCCTACTACTTAGTTATTTCCTTTGCTTTTTTACTTTGCTTTTACTTTACTTTGCATCTTTATCACAAAAATACCAAAATATTATCTTATCATATCTATCAGATCTCACTCTCGTAAGTGGCCGTGTAGGGATTGACAACCCCTTATCGCGTTGGTTGCGAGGATTTATTTGTTTTGTGCAGGTGCAAGAGACTGGCGCGTAGCCTCCTACTAGATTGATACCTTGGTTCTCAAAACCGAGGGAAATACTTACGCTACTTTGCTGCATCATCCCTTCCTCTTCGGGGAAAACCAACACAGTGCTCAAGAGGTAGCATTGATCTTGATAACCCACAATCAAAGAATCAACGTTATGATAAGAAAGACGTTTTTGCTAGGAAACATGGTAAAGAAAGAGAACCATGGGTTCAGAAACCCATGCCTTTTCCTCCCAAACCATCCAAGAAAAAGGATGATGAGGATTTTGAGGGCTTTGCGGAAATGATTAGACCTATCTTTTTGTGTATGCGATTAACTGATATGCTTAAAATGAATCCTTATGCTAAGTATATGAAAGAAATTGTTACAATTAAGAGAAAGATACCGGAAGCTGAAATTTCCACCATGCTTGCTAATTATACTTTTAACGGTGGAATACCAAAGAAACTTGGAGATCCAGGAGTACCCACTATACCATGCTCCATTAACATAAATTATGTTAAAACTGCTTTATGTGATCTTGCAGCCGGTGTTAGTGTTATGCCTCTCACTTTATATTATAGACTTGATTTGAATAAGTTGACACCTACTGAAATATCTTTGCAAATGGCTGATAAATCAACTGTTATACCTGTCAGTATTTTTGAGGGTGTGCCTGTTGTAGTTGCAAACGTTACTATTTTAACGGACTTTGTTATTCTTGATATTCCCGAGGACGATAGTATGTCTATTATTCTTGGAAGACCCTTTTTTAATACTGCAGGGGTTGTTATTGATTGCACTAAAGGCAATGTCACTTTTCATGTTAATGGTAATGAGCATACGGTACACTTTCCGAGGAAACAACCTCAAGTTCATAGTATCAACTCTATTGGAAAAATTCCATCGATTATATTTGGAGGTTTTGAATTTCCTCTTCCTACTGTCAAGAAGAAATATGATATTCTTATTATTGGGGATGTGCATATCCCCGTTAAGGTAACATAGTGTTATTCGAAATTTCTCCGGTTCCATGTTATTCGGAATAAGTTCGTTAACAAGACTTGATCAACCTTGTTAGTGGATTCCTTTTGATGAGCATGAGATGGATGAAACTAGAAGGCACAACCTTCTATACCCTCCTTTTACTTTCTGTTATTAATATTAAGTAAAAAAATAAGTATTTTCCGTCTGTTATCTGATTTATCCGTGCAATATAAAAATACCCCGAAAATAAAAGTTCTCCAAATGCCCTGAAATTTAAATATGATTTTTCTGGAATATTTGAGAATATTTGGCACTAAGAACACAACAGGAGGGGCATCCACCTAGCCACGAGGGTGGAGGGTGCGCCCTACCCCCTGGGTGCGCCCCCTGCATCGTGGGCCCATGGTGGCCCTCCTCCACTTATTCCTGCACCCACACACTTCCTATTCCTCCCACAAACACGAATATCCAGCTCAAGCAAGACTTCTTGCTCATTTTGCTGCGATTTTTGATCTCGTTGCTCAAAGCACCTCTCACAAAACTGCTGGGGGATTGTTCCTTGGTATGTGACTCCTCCATTGGTCCAATTAGTTTTTGTTCTAGTCCTTTATTCATTACAAATTTGTGCTGCTTAGGTGACCCTGTTCTTGAGCTTGCATATCAAATTTATATGGTCAAAAGTAATTTTGATGCTTGATATAGGCTCTAGGCACTTGTAGGAGTAGTTGCTATCAATTTTGTTGAGTTTGGTTTACTTTTATTTTGAAGTTACTAAAAATTTCAGAATTTTTCAGAAAATAATGAAGAGATTTTTGAGGGGCTCATCGAGCCAAAGCTCGAAGGAAAAGCAAAATGAAAAAGCAGAAAAGCCCTAGTATAATCTGCCTTGCACCGCGGAGGTTCGACCGTGTGAATGGCCTTTCGATGATTTATTGAGAGTAGCTGGGATTTATGATGATTTTTATGAATTGGATGAGAATGCAGGCCTCACCGCCTTCCTCCACGACCAACACGCACAGTATCTCTTACTCACCAATATCTTTGTGCAAAACTTTCATTTCCATGCTAGGAGCTCACCACCTACGGTGGAATTTTATTTATATGATGAGCATAAGGAGATGTCACTTTATGATTTTTGTCGGGCTTGTTTGGTCCCTTTTGAGGGCACAATAGAGGAACCACATCGCGGCGATGTGGATGGGTTTACTGATACCATCACTGTAGGGGAAACGAGGAAGGTTTCCGATGCACGAATCACTAGCATACATTTTTCTGTTTTACGCTACTTTGCAATATTTGCTAGTCGTTGCTTAATTGGTCGTGGAAACTGTGGAAACCTTAGTGTTCCTGATATTATTATTTTGTTCCATGGTTTATTCTGTGATAACTCTGTTAGTATGGGCGGTATTATTGCTAAACGGTTAAGTCTGAACCATACAAAGGGCCCCATCTTTGGAGGCATCTATGCTTCACGCCTAGCTGCACATTTTAACATACCTATTAGGCATTATGAGAAGGAAGAAAAACTGCTGCCCACTGTTTATTTAGAGTATAAAAGTATGGTGGCACACGATTTTATTGTTAAGAATAGGGAAGGGGAGCTTAAATACAAATTGTTATTTCATAAACATCATCCTCAGACTATCACCCTGCTTGCTCCTTCCTTGTTTGATTTATCTGCAGACCAGTACCTTGTTCCGTTAGAGGCTATTCACACCTACCGAAACCCTACATCAGCCACAGAGCCAGAGCCGGAACCACAAGTTGATCCTCCACAACAGTCTAATTACCATTGGGATCCGGAAATGATTGCCAACCAGTGGCAGTCAGAGTCTTCTTCTTCGTAGTACGACTGAGGGAGTCTTGGATTAGGGGGTCTCCGGACAGCCGGATTATATTCTTTGGCCGGACTGTTGGACTATGAAGATGTAAGATTAAAGACTTCGTCTCGTGTCCGGATGGGACTCTACTTGGCGTGGAAGGCAAGCTAGGCAATAATGATATGTATATCTCCTCCTTTGTAACCGACCTTGTGTAACCCTAGCCCCCTCCGGTGTCTATATAAACCGGAGGGTTTTAGTCTGTAGGACAACATACAATCATACCATAGGCTAGCTTCTAGGGTTTAGCCTCCCCGATCTCGTGGTAGATCAACTCTTGTAACACTTATATCATCAAGAATAAATCAAGCAGGACATAGGGTTTTACCTCCATCAAGAGGGCCCGAACCTGGGTAAAACATCGTGTCCCTGCCTCCTATTACCATCCGCCTTAGACGCACAGTTCGGGACCCCCTACCCAAGATCCGCCGGTTTTGACACCGACATTGGTGCTTTCATTGAGAGTTCCTCTATGTCGTCTTCGTTAGGCTTGATGGCTCCTACGATCATCGATAGCGATGCAGTCCAGGGTGAGACTTTTCTTCCCGGACAGATCTTTGTGTTCGGCGGCTTTGCACTGCGGGCCAACTCGCTTGGCCATCTGGAGCAGATCGAAAGTTACACCCCTGGCCACCAGGTCAGGTTTGGAAGCTTAAACTACACGGCCGATATCCGCGGAGACTTGATCTTCGACGGATTCGAGCCATTGCCTTGTGCGCCACGCGGTCACGATGAGTACGATTTAACTCTACCATCGGACCGTATTTAGGAGATCGCACCGGCAGCCGCTCCGACCCTTAGTTCAGAGCTAGTTTCGCCATTCGTGGACGGGTGGATAGACCCCGTCACGGAGGCCGTACCCTCTGCGGCGATCGAGCCGAATATCGACCTTACCCTTCATGAGAGCCGCGTTGCCAAACTGCTGGATCCTTCTCCGGCCACGGACTCCAAACCGCCTGCGCTCGTTCCTATCGAATCCGATTGGGCGTCGATCATGGACTTCACCTCCGCGGATATTTTCAGCACTTGCCCTTCGGTGACATACTGAACTCATTAAGGTCTCTTTCCTTGTCAGATGGATCCTGGCCGAACTACGTCCGGCAGGATTGGGATGTGGATGACGAAGAAATTCACCGCCCACCCACCACCCACGTAGTAGCCACTGTCGATGACTTAACCGACATGCTCAACTTCGACTCCGAAGACATCGACGGTATGGACGACGATGCGGGAGTCGAAGAGGAACCACTGCCCACAAGGCACTGGACAACCACCTCATGATACGATATATACATGGTGGACACACCCAAAGAAGGCAATGGCGACGAGACAACGGAGGATGACCCCTCCAAGAAGCAACCCAAGCACCGGCGTCAGCGGCGTCGCTCTAAGTCCCGCCAAGGCAAAAGTGGTGATACCGGCACCGGAGATAATAGCACTCCGGACAGTGCCGAAGACAACAACAATCCCCTCCAGCAAGATTTAGAGCAGGAGGATGGAGGAGTCAGCCCTCCTGGGAGAGCGGCAGATGGAGAGGCGGAGGATGATAATTACATGCCCCCCTCCGAAGACGAGGCAAGCCTCGGCGATGATGAATTTGCCGTGCCAGAGGATCCCGTCGAACAATAGCGCTTCAAGCGCAGGCTTATAGCCACGGCAAATAGCCTTAAGAAAAAGCAGCAACAACTTCAAGCTGATCAAGATCTGCTAGCTGATAGATAGACTGAAGTCCTGGCGGCCGAATAGTATAAACTCGAACGCCCCACCAAGAGTTACCCAAAATGCAGGTTGCTACCCTGACTGGAGGAGGAAGCACCAAAACCTACATCCCTGACGTATGACGCGACTGATCGGCCACCTCGTGGCCGCGACAAAGAGACATTCCAGCCAAAAGCTCAGCCCGCACCCCGACGTCATTCAAATAAAAAGGCATGGGGAAATACGCCAGACCTACAAGACGTATTGGAGGACAAAGCAAAACATGCAAGATCGATCTACGGATCACGAGGGCGCGCCACTATGCGAGATGATAATCGTCACACCGGATACAGTAAAAGTAAGTCCGGCCGGGCCGAACACAGCGGACAAGACTCATTCGAGCTGCGTCGCGATATAGCCAAGTACAGAGGCGCCACACACCCCTTATGCTTCACAGACGAAGTAATGGTTCATCAAATCCCAGAGGGTTTCAAACCCGTAAATATAGAATCATACGATGGCACAACAGATCCTGCGGTATGGATCGAGGATTTCCTCCTGCACATCCATGCTACCTCTTAAGCTTGCTTTGGTTTTCCCCGAAGAGGAAGGGATGATGCAGCAGAGTAGCGTAAGTATTTCCCTCAGTTTTTGAGAACTAAGGTATCAATCCAGTAGGAGGCCACGCTCAAGTCCCTTGTACCTGCACAAAACGATAGCTACTCGCAACCAACGAGATTAGGGTTGTCAATCCCTTCATGGTCACTTACGAGAGTGAGATCTGGTAGATATAATATTTTTGGTACTTTTGGTATAAAGATGCAAAGTGAAAAGTAAAAGGCAAAGTAAAAAAGCAAAACAAGATTAAAGTGACGGAGATTGATATGATGAGAATAGACCGGGGGGGTCATAGGTTTCACTAGTGGCTTCTCTCAAGAGCATAAGTATTTTATGGTGGGTGAACAAATTACTGTTGAGCAATTGACAGAATTGAGCATAGTTATGAGAATATCTAGGCATGATCATGTATATAGGCATCATGTCCATGACAAGTAGACCGAAACGATTCTGCATCTACTACTATTACTCCACTCATCGACCACTATCCAGCATGCATCTAGATTATCAAGTTAAAAACAGAGTAACGCCTTAAGCAAGATGACATGATGTAGAGAGATAAATTCATGCAATATGAAATAAACCCCATCTTGTTATCCTCGATGGCAACGATGCAATACGTGCCTTGCTGCCCCTTCTGTCATTGGGAAAGGACACCGCAAGATCGAACCCAAAGCTAAGCACTTCTCCCATGGCAAGAACTACCAATCTAGTTGGCCAAACCAAACGGATAATTCGAAGAGACTTGCAAAGATAACCAATCATACATAAAAGAATTCATAGAAGATTCAAATATTATTCATAGATAGACTTGATCATAAACCCACAATTCATCGGTCTCAACAAACACACCGCAAAAAGAAGATTACATCGAATAGATCTCCACAAGAGAGGGGGAGAACTTTGTATTGAGATCCAAAAAGAGAGAAGAAGCCATCTAGCTACTAACTATGCACCCGAAGGTCTGAGGTAAACTACTCACACTTCATTGGAGAGGTTATGATGATGTAGAAGCCCTCCGTGATGACGGCCCTCTCCGGCGGAGCTCCGGAACAGGCCCCAAGATGGGATCTCATGGATACAGAAAGTTGCGGCGGTGGAATTAGGTTTTTGGCTCCTGTTCTGATCGTTTGGGGGTACGTAGGTATATATAGGAGGAAGGAGTACGTCGGTGGAGCTCCGAGGGGACCACGAGGCAGGGGGCGCCCCCACCCTCGTGACTGCCTCTCTGATGCCTTGGCGTAGGGTCCAAGTCTCCTGGATCACGTTCGGTGATAAAATCACGTTCCTGAAGGTTTCATTCCGTTTGATATTCCGTTTCTTCGAAACACAGAAATAGGCAAAAAAACAGCAATTCTGGGCTGGGCCTCCGGTTAATAGGTTAGTCCCAAAAATAATATAAAAGTGGAAAATAAAGCCCAATATAGTCCAAAATAGTAGATAATATAGCATGGAGCAATCAAAAAATATAGATACGTTGGAGACGTATCAGACATCCCCAAGCTTAATTCCTGCTCGTCCTCGAGTAGGTAAATGATAAAAAGAGAATTTTTGATGCGGAGTGCTACTTGGCATAATTTCAATGCAAATCTTCTTAATTGTGATATGAATATTCAGATTCAAAAGATTCAAGACAAAAGTTTATATTGACATAAAAATAATAATACTTCAAGCATACTAATAAAGCAATTATGTCTTCTCAAAATATCATGGCTAAAGAAAGTTATCCCTACAAAGTCATATAGTCTGGCTATGCTCTATCTTCACCACACAAAGTATTTAAATCATGCACAACCCCGATGACAAGCCAAGCAATTGTTTCATACTCTAACTTTTTCAAAACTTTTTCAATCTTCACGCAATACATGAGCGTGAGCCATGGATATAGCACTATAGGTGGAATAGAATGGTTGTTGTGGAGAAGACAAAAAGAAGAAGATAGTCTCACATCAACTAGGCGTATCAATGGGCTATGGAGATGCCCATCAATAGATATCAATGTGAGTGAGTAGGGATTGCCATGCAACGGATGCACTAGAGCTATAAGTATATGAAAGCTCAAAAAGAAACTAAGTGGGTGTGCATCCAACTTGCTTGCTCATGAAGACCTAGGGCAATTTGAGGAAGCCCATCATTGGAATATACAAGCCAAGTTCTATAATGAAAGATTCCCACTAGTATATGAAAGTGATAACATGAGAGACTCTCTACTATGAAGATCATGGTGCTAGTTTGAAGCACAAGTGTGGTAAAAGGATAGTAACATTGTCCCTTCTCTCTTTTTCTCTCATTTTTTTATTTGGGCATTTTCTCCTTTTTATGGCCTCTTTTTATTTGGGCTTCTATGGCCTCTTTTATTTATTTTTCGTCCGGAGTCTCATCCCGACTTATGGGGGAATCATAGTCTCCATCATTCTTTCCTCACTTGGGACAATGCTCTAAAAATGATGATCACCACACTTTTATTTTTCTTACAACTCAACAATTACAACTCGATACTTAGAACAAAATATGACTCTATATGAATGCCTCTGGCGGTGTACCGGGATATGCAATATGACAATGATGAATGTGTCATGATAAACGGAATGGTGGAAAGTTGCATGGCAATATATCTCGGAATGGCTATGGAAATGCCATGATAGGTAGGTATGGTGGCTGTTTTGAGGAAGGTATATGGTGGGTGTATGATACCGGCGAAAGGTGCGCGGTATTAGAGAGGCTAGCAAAGATGGAAGGGTGAGAGTGCGTATAATCCATGGACTCAACATTAGTCATAAAGAACTCATATAGTTATTGCAAAAATCTAGAAGTTATCAAAGCAAAGTATTACGCGCATGCTCCTAGGGAGATATATTTGTAGGAAAAGACCATCGCTTGTCCCCGGCCTCCACTCATAAGGAAGACAATCAATAAATAAATCATGCTCCGACTTCATCACATAACGGTTCACCATACGTGCATGCTACGGGAATCACAAACTTTAACACAAGTATTCTTTAAATTCACCACTACTCAACTAGCATGACTCTAATATTATCACCTCCATATCTCAAAACAATTATCATGCTTCAATCTTTTCTTAGTATTCAACACACTCAAAAGAAAGTTTCACAAATCTTGAATACCAAGCATATTATTATTAAGCAAATTACCATGCTATTAAGAGACTCTCAAAATAATTTAAGTGAAGCATGAGAGATTAATAGTTTCTTTAAAACAAATCCACCACCGTGCTCTAAAAGATCTAAGTGAAGCACATAGAGCAAAATTATAATGCTCAAAAAATATAAGTGAAGCACCTAGAGTATTCTATCAAATTTTAATTCATGTATGGCTCTCTCAAAAGGTGTGTAGAGCAAGGATGATTGTGGCATACTAAATCACAAAGACACAAATAATACAAGACGCTCCAAGCAAAACACATATCATGTTGGTGAATAAAAATACAGCTCCAAGTAAATTACCGATGGAAGTGGACGAAAGAGGGGATGCCTTCCGGGGCATCCCCAAGCTTTGACTTTTTGGTGTCCTTGGATTATCTTGGGGGTGCCATGTTCATCCCCAAGCTTAGGCTCTTTCCACTCCTTGTTCCATAATCCATCACAAGAATTCACCCAAAACTTGAAAACTTCACAACACAAAACTGAAAGTAGAAAACTCGTGAGCTCCGTTAGCGAAAGAAAACAAAAGACCACTTCAAGGTAATGTAATGAACTCATTTTTTATTTATATTGGTGTTAAACCTACTGTATTCCAACTTCTCTATGGATTATAAACTATTTTACTAGCCATAGATTCATCAAAATAAGCAAACAACACACGAAAAACAGAATCTGTCAAAAACAGAACAGTCTGTAGTAATCTGTAGCTAGAGCAAGATCTGGAACCCCAAAAATTCTAAAATAAATTGCTGGACGTGAGGAATTTATCTATTAATCATCTGCAAAAAGAATTAACTAAATAGAACTCATCAAATAAAAATTACAGCAGTTCTCGTGATCGCTAAAGTTTCTGTTTTTTACAGCAAGTTCAACAAGACTTTCCCCAAGTCTTCCCAACAGTTCTACTTGGCACAAACACTAATTAAACACAAAAAACGCAACCAAAACAGAGACTAGATAATTTATTTATTACTAAACAGGAGCAAAAAGCAAGGAATAAAAATAAAATTGGGTTGCCTCCCAGCAAGCGCTATCGTTTAACGCCCCTAGCTAGGCATAAAAGCGAGAATAGATCTAGGTATTGCCATCTTTGGTAGGCAATCCATAAGTGGCTCCCATGATAGTTTTGTTGGGGAACGTAGCAGAAATTCAAAATTTTCTACGCATCACCAAGATATATCTATGGAGTAATCTAGCAACGAGGGGAAGGAGAGTGCATCTACATACCCTTGTAGATCGCTAAGCGGAAGCGTTCAAGTGAACGGGGTTGATGGAGTCGTACTCGTCGTGATCCAAATCACCGATGATCCTAGTGCCGAACGGACGGCACCTCCGTGTTCAACACACGTACAGCCCGGTGTCGTCTCCTACGCCTTGATCCAGCAAGGGGAGAAGGAGAGGTTGGGGAAGACTCCATCCATCAGCAGCACGACGGCGTGGTGGTGGTGGAGGAGCGCGGGACTCCAGCAGGGCTTCGCCAAGCACTACGAGAGACGAGGAGGGAGAGGGGAAGGGCTGCGCCAACAGGGAGAGCAAATCACCTGTCTTGGGCAGCCCCAAACCTCAAGTATATATAGGGGGAGGGGAGGGGCTGCGCCCCCACCTAGGGTTCCCTCCCTAGGGGTGGCGGCAGCCCCCAGATCCCATCTGGGAGGCGGCCAATGGGGAGAGAGAGGGGGCCGCACCTAGGGTGGGCCTTAGGGTCCATCTGCGCCTAGGGTTTGCCCCCTCTCCTCTTGAGGACGCCTTGGGCCTTGGTGGGAGGCGCCCCAGCCCACATAGGGGCTGGTCCCTTCCCACTTATGGCCCACGCAAGCCTCCGGGGCTGGTGGCCCCTCCCGGTGGACCCCCGGACCCCTCCGGTGGTCCCGGTACACTACCGGTGATGCCGGAACACTTCCGGTGGCCAAAACCATACTTCCTATATATCAATCTTTACCTCCGGACCATTCCGGAACTCCTCGTGACGTCCGGGATCTCATCCGGGACTCCGAACAACATTCGGTAACCGCGTACCTACTTTCCCTATAACCCTAGCGTCATCGAACCTTAAGTGTGTAGACCCTACGGGTTCGGGAGTCATGCAGACATGGCCGAGACAACTCTCCGGTCAATAACCAACAGCGGGATCTGGATACCCATGTTGGCTCCCACATGCTCCACGATGATCTCATTGGATGAACCACGATGTCAAGGACTTAATTAATCCCGTATACAATTCCCTTCGTCCAGCGGTACGATACTTGCCCGAGATTCGATCGTCGGTATCCCGATACCTTGTTCAATCTCGTTACCGGCAAGTCTCTTTACTCGTTTCATAACACATCATCCCATGATCAATTCCTTGATCACATTGTGCACATTATGATGATGTCCTACCGAGTGGGCCCAAAGATACCTCTCCGTTTACACGGAGTGACAAATCCCAGTCTCGATTCGTGCCAACCCAACAGACACTTTTGGAGATACCTGTAGTGTACCTTTATAGCCACCCAGTTACATTGTGACGTTTGGCACACCCAAAGCACTCCTACGGTATCCGGGAGTTGCACAATCTCATGGTCTAAGGAAATGATACTTGACATTAGAAAAGCTTTAGCATACGAACTACATGATCTTGTGCTAGGCTTAGGATTGGGTCTTGTCCATCACATCATTCTCCTAATGATGTGATCCCGTTATCAACGACATCCAATGTCCATGGTCAGGAAACCATAACCATCTATTGATCAACGAGCTAGTCAACTAGAGGCTTACTAGGGACATGGTGTTGTCTATGTATCCACACATGTATCTGAGTTTCCTATCAATACAATTCTAGCATGGATAATAAACGATTATCATGAACAAGGAAATATAATAATAACCAATTTATTATTGCCTCTAGGGCATATTTCCAACAGTCTCCCACTTGCACTAGAGTCAATAATCCAGTTCACATCGACATGTGATTAACACTCAAGGTCACATCCCCATGTGACTAACACCCAAGAGTTCTGGGTTTGATCATGTTATGCTTGTGAGAGAGGTTTTAGTCAATGGGTCTGCAGCATTCAGATCCGTATGTACTTCACAAATTTCTATGTCATCTTGTAGAGGCAACTACTACGCTTGGAGCCATTTCAAATAACTGTTCTACTTGGAGCTATTCTAAATTGTTGCTCCATTACACGTATCCGGTATCTCTACTCAGAGCTATCCGGATAGGTGTTAAGCTTGCATCGACGTAACTCTTTACGTCGAACTCTTTATCACCTCCATAACCGAGAAACATATCCTTATTCCTCTAAGGATAATTTAGACCGCTATCTGGTGATCTACTCCTAGATCACCTTTGTACCCTCTTGCCAAATATGTGGCAAGGCACACATCAGGTGCGGTACTCAACATGGCATACCGTATAGAGCCTATGACAAAAGCATAGGGGACGACATTCGTCCTTCCTCTTTCCTCCGCCGTGGTCGAGCTTTAAGTCTTAACTTCATACCTTACAACTTAGGCAAGAACTCCTTCTTTGACCAATCCATCTTGAACACCTTCAAGATCATGTCAAGGTATGTGCTCATTTGAAAGTACCATTAAGCATTTTGATCTATCCTTATAGATCTTGATGCTCAATGTTCAAGTAGCTTAATCCAGGCTTTCCATTGAAAAACACTTTCCAAATAACCCTATATGCTTTCCAGAAATTCTACGTCATTTCTGATCAACAATATGTCAACAACATATACTCATCAGAAATTCTATAGTGCTCCCACTCACTTCTTTGGAAATACAAGTTTCTCATAAACTTTGTATACACCCAAAATCTTTGATCATCTCATCAAAGCATACATTCCAACTCCGAGATGCTTACTCCAGTCCTTAGAAGGATTGCTGGAGCTTTGCATACTTGTTAGCATCTTTCAGGATTGACAAAACCTTCCGGTTGTATCACATACAACCTTTCCTCAAGAAAATCGTCGAGGAAACAATGTTTTGACATCCTATCTGCAAGATTTCATAAATAATGTAATAATCGCTAATACAATTCCAACAGACTCTTAGCATCGCTACGAGTGAGAAAGTCTCATCGTAGTCAACTCCTTGAACTTGTCGGAAAACATCTTAACGACAAGTTGAGCTTTCTTAATGGTGATACTTACCATCATTGTCCGTCTTCCTTTTAAAATCCATATGTACCTAACAGCCTTACGACCATCAAGTAGTTCTTCCAAAGTCTACACTTTGTTTTCATATATGGATCCTCTCTCGGATTATATGGCCTCGAGCCATTTTGGAATCTAGGCCCACCATCGCTTCTCCCTAGCTCGTAGGTTCATTGTTGTCTAGCAACATGACTTCCAAGATAGGATTACGTACCACTATGAAGTAGTACGCATCCTTGTCATCCCACGAGGTTTGGTAGTGACTTGATCTGAAGTTTCATGATCACTATCATAAGCTTCCACTTCAATTGGTGTAGGTGCCACAGGAACAACTCCCTGTGCCCTGCCACACACTAGTTGAAGAGACGGTTCAATAACCTCATCAAGTCTCCACCATCCTCCCACTCAATTCTTTCGAGAGAAACTTTTCCTTGAGAAAGGACCCGATTCTAGAAACAATCCCTTATTGCTTTCGGATCTGAGACAGGAGGTATACCCAACTGTTTTGGGTGTCCTATGAAGATGCATTTATCCGCTTTGGGTTCGAGCTTATCAGCCTGAAACTTTTTCACATAAGCGTCGCAGCCCCAAACTTTTAAGAAATGACAACTTAGGTTTCTCTAAACCATAGTTCATACAGTGTCATCTCATCGGAATTACGTGGTGCCCTATTTAAAGTGAATGTGGTTGTCTCTAATGCCTAACCCATAAACTATCATGGTAATTCGATAAGAGACATCATGGTATGCATCATATCCAATAGGGTGCAGTTATGATGTTCGGACACACCATCATACTATGGTGTTTCAGGCTGTATTAGTTGTGAAACAATTTCCACAATGTCTTAATTTTGTGCCAAACTCGTAATTCAGATATTCATCTCTATGATCATATCATAGATATTTTATCCTCTTGTCATGACGATCTTTCAACCTCACCCTGAAATTATTTGAACCTTTCAATAATTCAGACTCGTGATTCATCAAGTAAATATACTCAACATCTACTCAAATCATGTGTGAAGTAAGAACATAACGATATCCACTACACGCCTCAGCACTCATTGGACTGCACACATCAAAATGTATTACTTCCAACAAGTTGCTTTCTAGTTCCATTTTACTGAAAATGAGGCTTTCAGTCATCTTGCCCATGTGGTATGATTTGCATGTCTCAAGTGATTCAAAATCAAGTGAGTCCAAATGGTCCATTTGCATGGAGTTTCTTCATGCATATACACCAATAGACATGGTTCACATGTCTCAAACTTTTCAAAAACGAGTGAGCCCAAAGATCCATCAACATGGAGCTTCTTCATGCGTTTTATACCGATATGACTTACGTGGCAGTGCCACAAGTAGGTGGTACTATCTTATATCTTTTGGCATGAACAAGTGTATCACTACGATCGAGATTTAATAAACCATTCATTTTAGGCGCAAGACCATTGAAGGTATTATTCAAATAAACAGAGTAACCATTATTCTCCTTAAATGAATAACCGTATTGCAATAGACATAATCCAATCATGTCTATGCTCAACGCAAACACCAATCTCGATGGTAGAGGGAGCGTGCGATGCTTGATCACATCAAGCTTGGAAAAACTTCCAACATATATCGCCAGCTCACCTTTAGCTAGTCTCCGTTTACTCCGCAGCCTTTTATTTCGAGTTTACTAACACTTAGCAACCGAACCGGTATCTAATACCATGGTGCTACTAGGAGTACTAGTAAAGTACACATTAACACAACGTATATCCAATATACTTCTATCGACCTTGCCAGCCTTCTCATCTACCAAGTATCTAGGGTAATTCTTCTCCAGTGGTTGTTCCTCTTATTACAGAAGCACTTAGTCTCGGGTTTGGGTTCAACCTTGGGTTTCTTCACTAGAGCAGCAGCTGAATTGCCGTTTCATGAAGTATCCCTTCTTGCCCTTGCCCTTCTTGAAACTAGTGGTTTCACCAACCATCAACAATTGATGCTCCTTCTTGATTTCTACTTTTTGTGGTGTCAAACATCGCGAATATCTCAAGGATCATCATATATGTCCCTGATATATCATAGTTCATCACGAAGCTCTAGCAGCTTGGTGGTAATGACTTCGGAGAAACACCACTATCTCATCTGGAAGATCAACTCCCACTCGATTCAAATGATTGTTGTACTCAGACAATCTGAGCACAAGCTCAACAATTGAGCTTTTCTCCCTTAGTTTGCAGGCTAAGAAAATCGTCGGAGGTCTTATACCTCTTGACGTGGGCACGAGCCTGAAATCCCAATTTCATCCCTCGAAACATCTCATATGTTTCGCGACGTTTCAAAACGTCTTCGGTGCCTCAACTCTAAACAGTTTAACTGAACTATCATGTAGTTATCAAAATGTGTATGTCAGATGTTCGCAACATCCACAGATGACATTCGAGGTTCAGCACACTGAGCGGTGCATTAAGCACATAAGCCTTCTATGAAGCAATGAGGACAATCCTCAGTTTACGGACCTAGTCCGCATAATTGCTACTATCAACTTTCAACTAAATTTTCTCTAGGAACATATCTAAACAGTAGAACTAAAGCGCGAGCCACGACATAATTTGCGAAGACCTTTTGACTATGTTCAGGATAATTAAGTTCATCTTATGAACTCCCACTCAGATAGACATCCCTCTAGTCATCTAAGTGATTACATGATCCAAGTCAACTAGGCCGTGTCCGATCATCACGTGAGATGGACTAGTCATCATCGGTGAACATCTTCATGTTGATCGTATCTACCATACGACTCATGCTCGACCTTTCGGTCTTCCGTGTTCCGAGGCCATGTCTGTACATGCTAGGCTCGTCAAGTCAACCTAAGTGTTTCGCATGTGTCCCGAGGCCATGTCTGTACATGCTAGGCTCGTCAACACCCGTTGTATTCGAACGTTAGAATCTATCACACCCGATCATCACTTGGTGATTCGAAACAACGAACCTTCGCAATGGTGCACAGTTAGGGGGAACACTTTCTTGAAATTTTAATGAGGGATCATCTTATTTACTACCGTCGTTCTAAGCTAATAAGATGCAAAAACATGATAAACATCACATGCAATCAAAAAGTGACATGATATGGCCAATATCATTTTGCTCCTTTTGATCTCCATCTTCGGGGCTCCATGATCATCGTTGTCACCGGCATGACTCCATGATCTCCATCATCATGATCTCCATCATCGTGTCTTCTTGAAGTTGTCTCGTCATCTATTACTTCTACTACTATGGCTAACGCTTTAGCAATAAAGTAAAGTAATTACATGACGTTTATGTTGACACGCAGGTCATAAATAAATTAAGACAACTCCTATGGCTCCTGCCGGTTGTCATACTCATCGGCATGCAAGTCGTGATTCCTATTACAAGAACATGATCATCTCATACATCACATATATCATTCATCACATCCTTTGGCCATATCACATCACAAAGCACTTGCTGCAAAAACAAGTTAGACGTCCTCTAATTGTTGTTGCAAGTTTTTTCGTGGCTGCTATAGGTTTCTAGCAAGAACGTTTCTTACCTACGCCAAAACCACAACGTGAATTGCCAATTTCTATTTACCCTTCATAAGGACCCTGTTCATCGAATCCAACCAGACTAAAGTGGGAGAGACAGACACCCGCCAGCCACCTTATGCAACTAGTGCATGTCAGTCGGTGGAACCGGTCTCACGTAAGCGTACGTGTAAGGTTGGTCCGGGCCGCTTCATCTCACGATGCCGCTGAATCAAGATAAGACTAGTAACGGCAAGATAATTGACAATATCGACGCCCACAACTACTTTGTGTTCTACTCGTGCATAGTAACTACGCATAGACCTAGCTCATGATGCCACTGTTGGGGAACGTAGCAGAAATTCAAAATTTTCTACGCATCACCAAGATATATCTATGGAGTAATCTAGCAACGAGGGGAAGGAGAGTGCATCTACATACCCTTGTAGATCGCTAAGCGGAAGCGTTCAAGTGAACGGGGTTGATGGAGTCGTACTCGTCGTGATCCAAATCACCGATGATCCTAGTGCCGAACGGACGGCACCTCCGTGTTCAACACACGTCAGCCCGGTGACGTCTCCTACGCCTTGATCCAGCAAGGGGAGAAGGAGAGGTTGGGGAAGACTCCATCCATCAGCAGCACGACGCGCGTGGTGGTGGTGGAGCGCGGGACTCTAGCAGGGCTTCGCCAAGCACTAGGAGGGAGAGGGGAAGGGCTGCACCAACAGGGAGAGCAAATCACCTGTCTTGTGCAGCCCCAAACCTCAAGTATATATAGGGGGAGGGGAGGGGCTGCGCCCCCACCTAGGGTTCCCTCCCTAGGGGTGGCGGCAGCCCCCAGATCCCATCTGGGAGGCGGCCAATGGGGAGAGAGAGGGGGGCGCACCTAGGGTGGGCCTTAGGGCCCATCTGCGCCTAGGGTTTGCCCCCTCTCCTCTTGAGGACGCCTTGGGACTTGGTGGGAGGCGCCCTAGCCCACATAGGGGCTGGTCCCTTCCCACTTATGTCCCACGCAAGCCTCCGGGGCTGGTGGCCCCTCCCGGTGGACCCCCGGACCCCTCCGGTGGTCCCGGTACACTACCGGTGATGCCCGGAACACTTCCGGTGGCCAAAACAATACTTCCTATATATCAACCTTTACCTCCGGACCATTCCAGAACTCCTCGTGACATCCGGGATCTCATCTGGGACTCCGAACAACATTCGGTAACCGCGTACCTACTTTCCCTATAACCTTAGCGTCATCGAACCTTAAGTGTGTAGACCCTACGGGTTCGGGAGTCATGCAGACATGGCCGAGACAACTCTCCGGTCAATAACCAACAGCGGGATCTTGATACCCATGTTGGCTCCCACATGCTCCACGATGATCTCATCGGATGAACCACGATGTCAAGGACTTAATCAATCCCGTATACAATTCCCTTCGTCTAGCGGTACGATACTTGCCCGAGATTCGATCGTCGGTATCCCGATACCTTGTTCAATCTTGTTACCGGCAAGTCTCTTTACTCGTTTCGTAACACATCATCCCATGATCAACTCCTTGATCACATTGTGCACATTATGATGATGTCCTACTGAGTGGGCCCAGAGATACCTCTCCGTTTACACGGAGTGACAAATCCCAGTCTCGATTCATGCCAACCCAACAGACACTTTCGGAGATACCTGTAGTGTACCTTTATAGCCACCCAGTTACGTTGTGACGTTTGGCACACCCAAAGCACTCCTACGGTATTCGGGAGTTGCACAATCTCATGGTCTAAGGAAATGATACTTGACATTAGAAAAGCTTGAGCATACGAACTACATGATCTTGTGCTAGGCTTAGGATTGGGTCTTGTCCATCACATCATTCTCCTAATGATGTGATCCCGTTATCAACGACATCCAATGTCCATGGTCAGGAAACCATAACCATCTATTGATCAACGAGCTAGTCAACTAGAGGCTTACTAGGGACATGGTGTTGTCTATGTATCCACACATGTATCTGAGTTTCCTATCAATACAATTCTAGCATGGATAATAAACGATTATCATGAACAAGGAAATATAATAATAACCAATTTATTATTGCCTCTAGGGCATATTTCCAACAAGTTTCATATGGCAATTTTATTTTCTTTCTAGGAAAGTGTTCCGTTCCCTTTTTTAATGGAAATTGAAATCTAATATTCCCTTCCTTCATATCAATAATCGCACCAACCGTTCTAAGGAAAGGTCTACCAAGAATAATAGGGCAAGAAGGATTGCAATCCATATCAAGAACAATGAAATCTACGGGCACATAATTCCTATTTTGAACAATAAGACCATCATTAATCCTTCCCATAGGTTTCTTAATAGTAGAATCCGCAAGATGCAAGTTTAGAGAGCAATCATCAAAATTACGGAAATCTAGCAAATCACACAAAGTCTTGGGAATAGTAGAGACACTAGCACCCAAATCACACAAAGCATAAAACTCATGATCTTTAATTTTAATTTTAATAGTTGGTTCCCACTCATCATAGAGTTTTGTAGGGATAGAAACTTTCAACTCAAGTTTTCCTTCATAAGATTGCATCAAGGCATCAACAATATGTTCGGTGAAGGCTTTATGTTGACTATAAGCATGCGGAGAATTTAGCACGGATTGCAACAAGTAAATACAATCAATTAAAGAGCAACTTTCATAATTAAATTCCTTGAAATCCAATATAGTGGGTTTAGCAACATCTAGATTTTTATTTCTTTCAGTCCCACTTTCATCAATTTCATCATAAAGATCTAAATACTCCGAATTTTTAGAACGCCTTCTAGGTAAAGGAAGATCATATTCAGTTTCATCAAGATTCATATTGCAAAGCAAAGATTTATAAGGGGACACATCAATAACTTTTATATCTTCATCTTGATTTTCATAGGAATTGGAAGAACACGCTTTAATAAAGGCATCTTTGGAAGCACACATCCTAGCGGTTCTTTCCTTGCACTCATCAATGGAAATTCTCATGGCTTTGAGAGACTCATTGATATCATGCTTAGGAGGAATAGATCTAAGCTTTAAAGAATCAATCTCAAGAGAAATTCAACCAACGTTTCTAGCCAAATCATCAACTTTAAGCGATTTCTCTTCAAGCAAAGCATTAAAATTCTTTTGTGAATTCATAAACTCTTTAACACTATTCTCAAATTAAGAGGGCATCTCCTAAAGCGATTTCCATAAAAGTGCCTCCCGTGGCCGAATCTAAAAGATTTCTAGAAGCAAAATTCAATCTAGCATAAAAGTTTTGTATAATCATCCACAAATTCAAACCATGAGTAGGGCAATTACGTATCATTAATTTCATTCTCTCCCAAGCTTGTGCAACATGTTCATGATCAAGTTGCTTAAAATTCATAATATCGTTTCTAAGAGAGATGATGTTAGCAGGAGGGAAATACTTAGAGATAAAAGCATCTTTGCACTTGTTCCAAGAATCAATACTATTTTTAGGCAAAGACGAAAACCAAGCTTTAGCACGATCTCTAAGCGAAAAGGAAATAGCTTCAATTTAACGACATCATTATCGACATCTTTTTTCTTTTGCATATCACATAAATCAACGAAGCTATTCAGATGAGTAGCAGCATCTTCACTAGGAAGGCCGGCGAATTGATCTTTCATAACAAGATTCAACAAAGAAGTATTGATTTCACAAGATTCAGGATTGGCAAGAGGAGCAATCGGAGTGCTAAGAAAATCATTATTATTGGTATTGGTGAAGTCACACAATTTGGTAGTATCTTGAGCCATCGCGACAAACAAGCAAACTAGCACACGAGCAAACAAGAGCAAACGGGGAAATGAGGCAAGTAGAGAGGGAGGATAGAGAGAGAGGGCGAATAAAACGGCAAGGGTGAAGTGGGGGAGAGGAAAGTCAGAGGCAAATGGCAAATAATGTAATGCGAGAAATAGGGATTGTGATGGGTACTTGGTATGTTGACTTTTTGCGTAGACTCCCCGGCAACGGTGCCAGAAATCCTTCTTGCTACCTCTTGAGCTTGCGTTGGTTTTACCCAAAGAGGAAGGGATGATGCAGCAAAGTAGCGTAAGTATTTCCCTCAGTTTTTGAGAACCAATGTATCAATCCAGTATGAGGCCACACTCAAGTCCCTTGTACCTGCACAAAACGATAGCTACTCGCAACCAATGCGATTAGGTGTTGTCAATCCCTTCAGGGTCACTTACGAGAGTGAGATCTGATAGATATAATATTTTTGGTATTTTTGGTACAAAGATGCAAAGTGAAAAGTAAAAGGCAAAGTAAAAGGCAAAACAAGATTAAAGTGACGGAGATTGATATGATGAGAATAGACCCGGGGGCCATAGGTTTCACTAGTGGCTTCTCTCAAGAGCATAAGTATTCTACGGTGGGTGAAAAAATTAATGTTGAGCAATTGATAGAATTGAGCATAGTTATGAGAATATCTAGGCATGATCATATATATAGGCATCACGTATGTGACAAGTAGACCAAAACGATTCTGCATCTACTACTATTACTCCACTCATCGACCGCTATCCAGCATGCATCTAGAGTATTAAATTAAAAACAGAGTAACGCCTTAAGCAAGATGACATGATGTAGAGAGATAAATTCATGCAATATGAAATAAACCCCATCTTGTTATCCTCGATGGCAACGATGCAATACGTGCCTTGCTGCCCCTTCTGTCACTGGGAAAGGACACCGCAAGATCGAACCCAAAGCTAAGCACTTCTCCCATGGCAAGAACTACCAATCTAGTTGGCCAAACCAAACGGATAATTCGAAGAGACTTGCAAAGATAACCAATCATACATAAAAGAATTCAGAGAAGATTCAAATATTATTCATAGATAGACTTGATCATAAACCCACAATTCATCGATCTCAACAAACACACCGCAAAAAGAAGATTACATCGAATAGATCTCCACAAGAGAGGGGGGAAACTTTGTATTGAGATCCAAAAAGAGAGAAGAAGCCATCTAGCTACTAACTATGGACCCGAAGGTCTGAGGTAAACTACTCACACTTCATCGGAGAGGCTATGATGATGTAGAAGCCCTCCGTGATGACGGCCCTCTCCAGCAGAGCTCCGGAACAGGACCCAAGATGGGATCTCGTGGATACAGAAAGTTGCGGCGGTGGAATTAGGTTTTTGGCTCCTGTTCTGATCATTTGGGGGTACGTAGGTATATATAGGAGGAAGGAGTACGTCGGTGGAGCTCCGAGGGGCCCACGAGGCAGGGGGCGCGCCCTAGGGGGGTGGCACCCCCCCACCCTCGTGACCGCCTCTCTGATGCCTTGGCGTAGGGTCCAAGTCTCCTCGATCACGTTCGGTGAGAAAATCACGTTCCCGAAGGTTTCATTCCGTTTGGACTCTGTTTGATATTTCGTTTCTTCGAAACACTGAAATAGGCAAAAAACAACAATTCTGGGTTGGGCCTCTGGTTAATAGGTTAGTCCCAAAAATAATATAAAAGTGGAAAATAAAGCCCAGTATAGTCCAAAACAGTAGATAATATAGCATGGAGCAATCAAAAATTATAGATACGTTGGAGACGTATCAATCCACATGGCCCGCGGTGATGACCTACACGCCATCAAATACCTCCCACTCAAACTCAAAGGACCAGCTCGGCATTGGCTCAACAGCTTGCCAGCATAGTCCATTGGCTGTTGGGAAGATCTGGAAGCCGCGTTCCTCGACAACTTTCAGGTCACTTACGTGTGACCACCAGATGCCGATGACTTGAGCCACATAATTCAGCAACCAGAGGAATCGGCCAGGCAATTCTGGACACGGTTCCTAACAAAGAAAAAATCAAATCGTCGACTTTCCGGATGCAGAGGCCCTAGCAGCTTTCAAGCACAACATCCGCGACGAGTGGCTAGCCATGCACCTTGGTCAGGAAAAGCCGAAATCTATGGCAGCCCTCATGACACTCATGACCCGCTTTTGCGCGGGAGAAGACAGTTGGCTGGCTCACAGCAATAACATATCAAAGAACCATGGTACTTCGAATACCAAGGACGGCAATGGCAGGTCACATCGCAACAAGCATAAGCGTCGTATTAACAACGACAATACCGAGGATACGACAGTCAATGCCGGATTCAAAGGCTTTAAGCCCGGTCAGCGGAAAAAGCCATTCAAAAGAAGCACTCCGGGCCCGTCTAGTTTGGACCGTATACTCGATCGCTCGTGTCAAATACGTGGCACCCCCGACAAGCCAGCCAACCACACCAACAGGGACTGTTGTGTTGGGGAACGTTGCAGCAAACAAAAAAATTTCCTATGTATTCACCAAGATCCATCTATGAGTTCATCTAGCAACGAGTGATCGGATGCATCTACATACCTTTGTAGATCGTGAGCGGAAGCGTTCAAGAGAACGGGGATGAGGGAGTCGTACTCGACGTGATCCAAATCACCGGAGATCCTAGCGCCGAACAGACGGCACCTCCGCGTTCAACACACGTACGGTCAGCGTGACGTCTCCTCCTTCTTGATCCAGCAAGGGGGAAGGAGAGGTTGATGAAGATCCAGCAGCACGACGGCGTGGTGGTGGATGCAGCAGTCACCGCAGCAGGGCTTCGCCGTTCTTCTGCGAGAGGGAGAGGTGTAGCAGGGGAGAGGGAGGCGCCAAGAGTTCAGGGTGCGGCTGCCCCTCCCTCCCCCCCCCCCAATTTATATAGGCCCCTGGGGGGCGCCGGCCCTTGGAGATTGAATCTCCCAAGGGGGGCGGTGGCCAGGGGGTGGAGTACCCCCCAAGGCAAGTGGGGCGCCCCCCACCCTAGGGTTTCCAACCCTAGGCGTAGGGGGTGGGCCAAGGGGGGCGCACCAGCCCACTATGGGCTGGTTCCCCTCCCCACTTCAGCCCATGGGGCCCTCCGGGATGGGTGGCCCCACCCGGTGGACCCCCCGGGACCCTTCCGATGGTCCCGGTACAATACCGGTGACCCCCGAAACTCTCCCGATGGCCGAAACTGCACTTCCTATATATAATTCTTCATCTCTGGACCATTCCAGAACTCCTCGTGACGTCTGGGATCTCATCCGGGACTCTGAAGAACTTTCGGGTTACTGCATACTCATATCTCTACAACCCTAGCGTCACCGAACCTTAAGTGTGTAGACCCTACGAGTTTGGGAGACATGTAGACATGACCGAGACGACTCTCCGGTCAATAACCAACAGCGGGATCTGGATACCCATGTTGGCTCCCACATGCTCCTCGATGATCTCATTGGATGAACCACGATATCGAGGATTCAATCAATCCGTATACAATTCCCTTTGTCAATCGGTACGTTACTTGCCCGAGACTCGATTGTCGGTATCCCAATACCTCGTTCAGTCTCGTTACCGGCAAGTCACTTTACTCGTACCGTAATGCATGATCCCGTGATCAACCACTTGATCACTTTGAGCTCATTGTGATGATGCATTACCGAGTGGGCCCAGAGATACCTCTCCGTCATACGGAGTGACAAATCCCAGTCTCGATTCGTGCCAACCCAACAGACACTTTCGGAGACACCTGTAATGTACCTTTATAGTCACCCAGTTACGTTCTGACGTTTGGTACACCCAAAGCACTCCTACGGTATCCGGGAGTTACACGATCTCATGGTCTAAGGAAAAGATACTTGACATTGGAAAAAACTCTAGCAAACGAACTATACGATCTTGTGCTATGTTTAGGATTGGGTCTTGTCCATCACATCATTCTCCTAATGATGTGATCTCGTTATCAATGACATCCAATGTCCATAGTCAAGAAACCATGACTATCTGTTGATCAACGAGCTAGTCAACTAGAGGCTTACTAGGGACATGTTGGTGTCTATGTATTCACACATGTATTACGATTCCCGGATAACACAATTATAGCATGAATAAAAGACAATCATCATGAACAGGGAAATATAATAATAATCCTTTTATTATTGCCTCTAGGGCATATTTCTAACAGTCTCCCACTTGCACTAGAGTCAATAATCTAGTTACATTGTGATGAATCGAACACCCATAGAGTTCTGGTGTTGATCATGTTTTGCCCTAGGGAGAGGTTTAGTCAACGGATCTGCGACATTCAGATCCGTATGTACTTTACAAATATCTATGTCTCCATCTTGAACATTTTCACGAATGGAGTTGAAGCGACGCTTGATGTGCCTGGTCTTCTTGTGAAACCTGGGCTCCTTGGCAAGTGCAATACCTCTAGTGTTGTCACAGAAGAGTTTGATCGGCCCCGACGCATTGGGTATGACTCCTAGGTCGGTGATGAACTCCTTCACCCAAATTGCTTCATGCGCTGCCTCCGAGGCTGCCATGTACTCCGCTTCACATGTAGATCCCGCCACGACGCTCTGCTTGCAGCTGCACCAGCTTACTGCTCCACCATTCAACATATACACGTATTCGGTTTGTGACTTAGAGTCATCCAGATCTGTGTCGAAGCTAGCATCGATGTAACCCTTTACGACGAGCTCTTCGTCACCTCCATAAATGAGAAACATGTCCTTAGTCCTTTTCAGGTACTTCAGGATATTCTTGACCGCTGTCCAGTGTTCCTTGCCGGGATTACTTTGGTACCTTCCTACCAAACTTACGGCAAGGTTTACATCAGGTCTGGTACACAGCATGGCATACATAATAGACCCGATGGCTGAGGCATAGGGGATGACACTCATCTCTTCTATATCTTCTGCCGTGGTCGGACATTGAGCTGAACTCAATTTCACACCTTGCAACACAGGCAAGAACCCCTTTTTAGACTGATCCATATTGAACTTCTTCAATATCTTATCAAGGTATGTGCTTTGTGAAAGACCTATGAGGCGTCTTGATCTATCTCTATAGATCTTGATGCCTAATATATAAGCAGCTTCTCCAAGGTCCTTCATTGAAAAAATCTTATTCAAGTAGGCCTTAATGTTGTCCAAGAGTTCTATAACATTTCCCATCAAAAGTATGTCATCTACATATAATATGAGAAATGCTACAGAGCTCCCACTCACTTTCTTGTAAACGCAGGCTTCTCCATAAGTTTGCATAAACCCAAACGCTTTGATCATCTCATTGAAGCGAATGTTCCAACTCCGAGATGCTTGCACCAGCCCATAAATCGAGCGTTGGAGCTTGCATACCTTGTCAGCATTCTTAGGATCGACAAAACCTTCCGGCTGCATCATATACAATTCTTCCTTAAGGAAACCATTAAGAAATCCCGTTTTGACGTCCATTTTCCATATCTCATAATCATAGAATGCGACAATTGCTAACATGATTTAGACGGACTTCAGCTTCGCTACGGGTGAGAAAGTCTCATCGTAGTCAACCCCTTGAACTTGTCGATAACCCTTAGCGACAAGCCTAGCTTTATAGATGGTCACATTACCATCCGCGTCTGTCTTCTTCTTGAAGATCCATTTATTTTCTATGGCTCGCCGATCATCGGGCAAGTCAGTCAAAGTCCATACTTCATTTTCATACATGGATCCTATCTCGGATTTCATGGCTTCCAGCCATTTGTCGGAATCCGGGCCCGCCATTGCTTCTTCATAGTTCGAAGGTTCACCGTTGTCTAACAACATGATTTCCAAGACAGGGTTGCCGTACCACTCTAGTGCGGAACGTGTCCTTGTGGACCTACGAAGTTCAGTAGCAACTTGATCTGAAGTTTCATGATCATCATCATTAACTTCCTCTCTGGTCGTTGCAGGCACCTCAGGAACATTTTCTTGAGTTGTGCCACTTTCCGGTTCAAGAGGTAATACTTCACCAAGTTCTACTTTCCTCCCACTTACTTCTTTCGAGAGAAACTCTTTCTCTAGAAAGGATCCATTCTTGGCAACAAAGATCTTGCCTTCGGATCTAAGGTAGAAGGTATACCCAATAGTTTCTTTAGGGTATCCTATGAAGACGCATTTTTCCGACTTGGGTTCGAGCTTTTCAGGTTGAAGTTTCTTGACATAAGCATCGCATCCCCAAACTTTTAGAAACGACAGCTTAGGTTTCTTCCCAAACCATAATTCATACGGTGTCGTCTCAACGGATTTCGACGGAGCCCTATTTAAAGTGAATGCGGCAGTCTCTAAAGCATAGCCCCAAAATGATAGCGGTAAATCGATAAGAGACATCATAGATTGCACCATATCTAATAGAGTGCGATTACGATGTTCGGACACACCATTACGCTGAGGTGTTCCAGGTGGCGTGAGTTGTGAAACTATTCCACATTTTCTTAAGTGTGTGCCAAATTCGTGACTCAAGTATTCTCCCCCACGATCTGATCGCAAGAACTTGATTTTCCTATCACGTTGATTCTCAACCTCACTTTAAAATTCCTTGAACTTTTCAAAGGTCTCAGACTTGTGTTTCATTAAATAGACATACCCATATCTACTCAAGTCATTAGTGAGGGTGAGAACATAACAATAGCCACCGCGAGCCTCAACACTCATTGGACCGCACACATCAGTATGTATGATTTCCAATAAGTTGGTTGCTCACTCCATTGTTCCTGAGAACGGAGTCTTGGTCATTTTATCCATGAGGCATGGTTCGCACGTGTCAAATGATTCGTAATCAAGAGACTCTAAAAGTCCATCTGCATGGAGCTTCTTCATGCGTTTGACACCTATGTGACCAAGGCGGCAGTGCCACAAGTATGTGGGACTATCATTATCAACTTTACATCTTTTGGTATTCACACTATGAATATGTGTAGTATTACGCTCGAGATTCATTAAGAACAAACCATTCACCATTGGAGCATGACCATAAAACATATCTCTCATATAAATAGAACAACCATTATTCTCGGATTTAAATGAGTAGCCATCTCGAATTAAATGAGATCCTGATACAATGTTCATGCTCAAAGCTGGCACTAAATAACAATTATTGAGGTTTAAAACTAATCCTGTAGGTAAATGTAGAGGTAGCGTGCCGACAGCGATCACATCGACCTTGGAACCATTCCCGACGCGCATCGTCACCTCGTCCTTCGCCAGTCTCCGCTTATTCCGCAGCTCCTGCTTTGAGTTACAAATGTGAGCAACTGCACCGGTATCAAATACCCAGGAGCTACTACGAGTACTGGTAAGGTACACATCAATTACATGTATATCACATATACCTTTCGTGATGCCGGCCTTCTTGTCCGCTAAGTATTTGGGGCAGTTCCGCTTCCAGTGACCACTTCCCTTGCAATAAAAGCACTCAGTCTCGGGCTTGGGTCCATTCTTTGGCTTCTTCCCGGCAGCTTGCTTACCGGGTGCGGCAACTCCCTTGCCGTCCTTCTTGAAGTTCTTCTTACCCTTGCCTTTCTTGAACTTAGTGGTTTTATTCACCATCAACGCTTGATGTTCCTTTTTGACTTCTACCTCTGCTGATTTCAGCATTGCAAATACTTCAGGAATGGTCTTTTACAACCTCTGCATATTGAAGTTCATCACAAAGCTCTTGTAGCTCGCTGCAAGCGACTGAAGGATTCTGTCAATGACCGCGTCATCCGGGAGATTAACTCCCAGCTGAGTCAAGCGGTTATGTAACCCAGACATAGTGAGTATGTGCTCACTGACAGAACTGTTTTCCTCCATCTTACAGCTGAAGAACTTTTCGGAGACTTCATATCTCTCGACCCGGGCATGAGCTTGAAAAACCATTTTCAGCTCTTCGAGCATCTCATATACTCCGTGTCTCTCAAAACGCTTTTGGAGCCCCGCTTCTAAGCTGTAAAGCATGCCGCACCGAACGAGGGAGTAATCTTCAGAACGTGTCTGCCAAGCGTTCATAACGTCTTGTTCTGCAGGGAGAGCAGGTGCTTCACCTAGCGGTGCTTGTACGACATAATCTTTCTTGGCAGCTATGAGGATGATCCTCAGGTTCCGAACCCACTCCGTATAGTTGTTGCCATCGTCTTTCAGCTTGGTTTTCTCTAGGAACGCGTTGAAGTTGAGGACAACGTTGGCCATTTGATCTACAAGACATGTTGTAAACATTTTAGACTAAGTTCATGATAATTAAGTTCATCTAATCAAATTATTCAATAAACTCCCACTCAGATAGACATCCTTCCAGTCATCTAAGTATAACATGATCCGTGTTAACTAGGCCGTGTCCGATCATCACGTGAGATGGAGTAGTCAACGTCGGTGAACATCTTCATGTTGATCGTATCTTCTATATGACTCATGCTCGACCTTTCGGTCTTCTGTGTTCCGAGGCCATGTCTGTACATGCTAGGCTCGTCAAGTCAACCTAAGTGTTTGCATGTGTAAATCTGTCTTACACCCGTTGTATGTGAATGTTGGAATCTATCACACCCGATCATCACGTGGTGCTTCGAAACAACGAACTGTCGCAACGGCGCACAATTAGGGGAAACACTTTCTTGAAATTATTATGAGGGGTCATCTTATTTACTACCGTCGTTCTAAGTAAACAAGATGCAAAAACATGATAAACATCTCATGCAATCAAATAATAGTGACATGATATGGCCAATATCATATAGCTCATGTGATCTCCATCTTGGGGCTCCATGATCATCTTGTCACCGGCATGACACCATGATCTCCATCATCATGATCTCCATCATCGTGTCTCCATGAAGTTGCTCGCCAACTATTACTTCTACTACTAAGGCTAACATGTTTAGCAGTAAAGTAAAGTAATTTACATGGCATTTCTCAATGACACGCAGGTCATACAAAAAATAAAGACAACTCCTATGGCTCCTGCCGGTTGTCATACTCATCGACATGCAAGTCGTGATTCCTATTACAAGAACATGATCTCATACATCACATATATCGTTCATCATTCATCACAACTTTGGCCATATCACATCACAAAACACTTGCTGCAAAAACAAGTTAGACGTCCTCTAATGTTGTTGCAAGTTTTTTACGTGGCTGCAAGAGGGTTCTAGCAAGAACGTTTTCTTGCCTACGTTAAAGCCACAACGTGATTTGTCAACTTCTATTTACCCTTCATAAGGACCCTTTTCGTCGAATCCGCTCCAACTAAAGTGGGAGAGACAGACACCCGCCAGCCACCTTATGCAACTAGTGCATGTTAGTCGGTGGAACCGGTCTCACGTAAGCGTACGTGTAAGGTTGGTCCGGGCCGCTTCATCCCACAATACCGCTGAAGCAAAATAAGACTAGTAGCGGCAAGAAAGTTGACAACATCTATGCCCACAACAAATTGTGTTCTACTCGTGCAAAGAGAACTACGCATAGACCTAGCTCATGATGCCACTGTTGGGGAACGTCTCCTCCTTGATCCAGCAAGGGGGAAGGAGAGGTTGATGAAGATCCAGCAGCACGACGGCATGGTGGTGGATGCAGCAGTCACCGCAGCAGGGCTTCGCCGTTCTTCTGCGAGAGGGAGAGGTGTAGCAGGGGAGAGGGAGGCGCCAAGAGTTCAGGGTGCGGCTGCCCCTCCCTCCCCCCCTTTATATAGGCCCCCTGGGGGGGCGCCGGCCCTTGGAGATTGAATCTCCCAAGGGGGGTGGCGGACAGGGGGTGGAGTACCCCCAAGGCAAGTGGGGTGCCCCCCACCCTAGGGTTTCCAACCCTAGGCGCAGGGGGTGGGCCAAGGGGCGCGCACCAGCCCACTATGGGCTGGTTCCCCTCCCCACTTCAGCCCATGGGGCCCTCCGGGATGGGTGGCCCCACCCGGTGGACCCCCCGGGACCCTTCCGGTGGTCCCGGTACAATACCGTTGACCCCCGAAACTCTCCCGATGGCCGAAACTGCACTTCCCATATATAATTCTTCACCTCCGGACCATTCCGGAACTCCTCGTGACGTCCGGGATCTCATCCGGGACTCCGAACAACTTTCGGGTTACTGCATATCATATCTCTACAACCCTAGCGTCGCCGAACCTTAAGTGTGTAGACCCTACGGGTTCGGGAGACATGTAGACATGACCGAGACGACTCTCCGGTCAATAACCAACAGCGGGATCTGGATACCCATGTTGGCTCGCACATGCTCCTCGATGATCTCATTGGATGAACCACGATGTCGAGGATTCAATCAATCCGTATACAATTCCCTTTGTCGATCGGTACGTTACTTGCCCGAGACTCGATCGTCGGTATCCCAATACCTCGTTCAGTCTCATTACCAGCAAGTCACTTTACTCGTACCATAATGCATGATCCCATGATCAACCACTTGATCACTTTGAGCTCATTGTGATGATGCATTACCGAGTGGGCCCAGAAATACCTCTCCGTCATACGGAGTGACAAATCCCAGTCTCGATTTGTGCCAACCCAACAGACACTTTCGGAGACACCTGTAATGTACCTTTATAGTCACCCAGTTACGTTGTGACATTTGGTACACCCAAAGCACTCCTACGGTATCCGGGAGTTACACGATCTCATGGTCTAAGGAAAAGATACTTGACATTGGAAAAAACTCTAGCAAACGAACTATACGATCTTGTGTTATGTTTAGGATTGGGTCTTGTCCATCACATCATTCTCCTAATGATGTGATCTCATTATCAATGACATCCAATGTCCATAGTCAGGAAACCATGACTATCTGTTTATCAACGAGCTAGTCAACTAGAGGCTTACTAGGGACATGTTGGTGTCTATGTATTCACACATGTATTATGATTTCCGGATAACACAATTATAGCATGAATAAAATACAATCATCATGAACAAGGAAATATAATAATAATCCTTTTATTATTGCCTCTAGGGCATATTTCCAACATGTTGGGTGTTCAAGCAGGCCGCAAATTAAATGCCGAAAACAAAGATACGGGGTCACATAGCGATGACGAGGAGGAGCCCCGGCAGCCGAGCACCGAAGGACAGAAGAGGTTCCCCCCACAAGTGTGGACGGTGAACATGATATACGCAATCCACATCCCCAAGAGGGAGCGGAAGCGTGCGCTCAGGGACGTATATGCGTTGGAGCCAGTCGCCCCCAAGTTCAACCCATGGTCCTCCTGTCCGACCACCTTCGATCGCAGGGACCACCCCACTAGTATCCATCATGGCGGATTCGCCGCACTGGTCCTAGACCCAATCATTGACGGATTTCACCTCACTCGAGTCCTAATGGACGGCGGCAGCAGCCTGAACCTGCTCTATCAGGACACACTGCGCAAAATGGGTATAGACCCCTCAAGGATCAAACCCACTAAAGTGACCTATAATGGTGTCATACCAGGTGTAGAGGCCCATTGCACAGGCTCAGTCACACTAGAAGTGGTCTTCGGATCTCCAGATAACTTCCGAAGCAAAGAGTTAATCTTTGACATAGTCCTGTTCTGTAGTAGCTACCATGCACTGCTCGGGCGAACCGCATTTGCAAGATTCAATGCGGTACCGCATTATGCATATCTCAAGCTCAAGATGCCAGGACCTCGGGGGGTCATCACAGTCAATGGAAATACAGAGCGCTCTCTCCGCACGGAGGAGCACACTGCGGCCCTCGCAGCAGAAGCGCAAAGCAGCCTCTTAAGGCAATCCACTAGTTCGGCGATTAAGGACCCGGACAACTTCAAGCGCGCTTGGAGTAATCGGCAACTGGACCGCCTGGCACGCCCCGAGCTCGCATAGCAATGCGGCCCCACCCCGGCCCCAGCCAAACGGCGAAATCTGTGCCACGCGTACATAATTACGGATTAAAAATACCATGGGCACAGGCGGGGAGGGGGGCACGACGGCGGCACGCCCCAAGTCGTGGCTTAAACCGCACTAGGGGCTTCCCGCTTTGTTATTTTTCTCTTTCAGGATTTTAATCTCTGGAAACCCTATCCGGCAGCGTGATTGCCGAACACATGATGCAGCAACCAAGGAGGCAGAAAGCTACATAACACCACGGAACTCCCAGGTGGATTACGATAACGAGTAAAATATTTGCTTTAATACTATTCCTCAGCTTGCCCTTGGAAGGGACATGTCAAACAATCCTACTTTTTGCTTCTCGCACTACTTGTATCATTCTGCTTTAACGCACCTTTTTGAATAAAAAATGCATAGCATTAAGACTATTATTGCATTCTTCCTTTATATATATATGTTCATTCATGACATCCAGCACCCGTACACTCTAGTACGGCCAATATGCTTGGGGCTTAAGCATACCCCATAATACGGCGTAAGAAGTTCGAACACTTTCGACAGAGCGGCGCCCCGAACTTATAGCATTATATGCATCAGCTCCGAATCATGTCTTGGGTCAATAGTTGGGTTTGCCCGGCTCCCATGTTTTGGTACCTTATGTTCCGCTATATCGGCTAAGGTAGCACTTGGAGAACTACTGCGATTGTGCCCCGGTTCTGCTGGGCTAAGCACCTCAGTAGAGAAAGCTAAAACTGACTGTCATGATAAGGCGAGAGACTGGTCACTGTTCGAGAGGTTTCGAGTCCCTAAAGGCTTATGCCGCTTAGAGCGAGGAGTCGGCCCTGTCCGGCTTAAGGCGTGTATCGCACCCCGAATTCGGCCTTCCAAGTAGTAGGGGCTTCGCCGAAATTTAAAATTATAGAATTCTATGGCTAAGTGAGAGTGATAACGCATTATAGTCCGATTGCCTTGTTCGTTGTGCTGAGCACCTCCCTCGAAGGACCCAACAATGGGAACAAGAGTGCTCAGGTTTATCCCGAACACCCTAGCACTCGTGGCGTGGGGGCGGAAGCCGACGACTAGCCATCTCTCAGATTTGATAAACAGCCGAACAGAAGGTAATATTTTAAATTCAAACAAGCATTGCATAGCGCATATGAACAAGTTTTCATAAATACAGGATTACACGAGCGAGTTTACTTGAATATTATATCTTTCGTACACTTGTCCGCTACGAGACGAGCACCCTTCAGGACACCCTCATAGTACATCTCGGGGTGGCGATGCTCCTTGCCCTTTGGCGGCCCTTCCTTAATTAGCTTCATGGCGTCCAGCTTGGCCCATTGCACCTTCACACGGGCGAAAGCCCGGCGTGCACCTTCGATGCAGACGGACCGCTTGATGACTTCCAGCCGTGGGCAGGCATCCACAAGCCGCCTCACCAGGCCGAAGTAGCTGTTGGGAAGGGCGTCACCAGGCCACATCCGGACTATAAATCCCTTCATGGCCTGTTCGGCCGCCTTGTGCAGCTTGACCAGTTGCTTCAGCTGGTCGCTCAGAGGCATCGGGTGTTCGGTCCCAGTATACTAAGACCAAAACAGCTTCTCCATTGAGCTTCCCTCCTCGGCCTGGTAAAACTACGCGGCATCCGGCACGTTGTGGGGCAAATCTGCGAATGCTCCCGGAGAGCTCCGGATTCGGGTAAGTAACAGGTAATTTACTTTCACATGCTTGCTTTGCATATAGAATGCCTTACCCTACGCTATCTTCTTCATCGCATCAATCTCCTGGAGGGCCTTTTGGGCTTCGGCCTTGGCATTCTTTGCGCTCTCGAGGGCCGCGGCAAGCTCGGACTCTCGCGTCTTCAAGTCAAGCTCCAACGCCTCATGCTTTGTCACGAGAGCGTGGAGCTCTTGCTGCACCTCTCCCACCCGTGCCTCATGCCTTTCCCGCTCGGTGCGCTCCTTGGCCGCTTTGTTTTCGGCCTCGGATAGCGCTTGCTTCAGGGTCACCACCTCGGTCGTGGCCCCTGGCCCATTTTTTACAACGATCCTGTCATTTCGCAATCACATTCTTTTTATACATATCCATAGACTAGGCACTACTTACCTTTGTTCTCCTCGAGCTGCCTCTTGGCAAGGCCGAGCTCGTCCTTGGACCCTTTAAGGTCCTGCTTCAGTGTGGCGACCTCCGCAGTCAGTGCGGCAGAGGCCAGCAGCGAAGCCTGCATACGCATATTGACATACTTATATTAGACTCCTGCGAAATTGTTTGATCCTCCGTTCGGCTTTTCTTTATGAACAACGAACTGAGTATCAGGGGCTACTGTCTATGCTGTAATATTTTTCCCCATATTACAAAAACTTACCTCAAATCTTGTTAGAAGGCTGGCACAGGCTTCAGTCAGTCCGCTCTTGGCGGACTGAACCTTCTGGACCACCGCACTCATAATAGTGCGGTGCTCTTCGTCGATGGAAGCGCTGCGAAGTGCTCCCAGCAGACTGTCCGGTGCCTCTGGATGGACAGAGGTCACCGGCATAGGTGTCTTGCCCCTTTTGGAAGGAGGCCGCCTGCCTGAGTCCGGAACCACTAGAGGTTCCGGCGCGGTGTTCGGCTGAGGGCCGAACTCGGAGCCCTCGGGAGCTTTGCTCCCTCTGCTCCCGGAATCCGGAAGGTCGCCTTGAGGCGCCTCCGGGACTGTCTCCCCTCGACCCGGTGCCTCTTGAGACAATACCTCGGCATTGTCTGTAGGGCAAGGGGAGGTGGCGGTCGTAAGTGGATCGCTATCCATATCTGACGAGCCCAGGGAGCCGTCCGAAGATACGTCGATACGGGCTCGTGGCGGTCTGCATAATCATAATTTGGCGTTAGGAGAAGCAGTGTGACAAAGGTATGCTATGAGCTATTCTGGCATCCGAATACTTACGACTTCGCCAGGGGCTTGGACCTGAGCAGCCACTCATCTTCGCCTTCGGCGGCGGTGGTGGAGTAGTCCGGAAGGAGAGTCCTTCCCTTCTTGGACCCTTCGGCCCCCCCGGTTGGGGCGGCCTTCCTTTTCTTGTCTCCCCCGACTGGAGGGGGGGCATCTTCATCTTCCTCCTCGTCTTTGGGGGAGGAGTGCGTCGCGGAGTTATCGGACGATGGGTCCGATAACACCTGGCGTCGGGAACTCTTTCGGGTTCCCTTGGACTTCTTGGTCTTCTCCGGCACCTTGTAAGAAGCCAGAGTCAGCATCTCCGTTAGGAGAGCGTCCGCAGTGTCTTCGGGCCGAGGGGTCAGACAGTTAATCAGCCCCGACGTCTCCACCCAGTCCTGTCAAAGGCATGGAGCTCAGACCCCGCACATGGTTAAGCTAGGGGAAATAAATATCCTACCGGATGTATAGAACTCACCGAATGCGCTTGGCGCTTCGCGCTTAGCCCACGGTCCTCGGCGCCCTTGAATAGCACCTTCCAGACGTCCTTGTGCGTCGTGTCGAAGAGCTTGCTCAGAGTCTGGTGCTGGGCTGGGTCGAACTCCCACAAGTTGAAGTCCCGTTGTTGGCACGGGAGGATCCAGTGTATGAGCATGACCTGGACTATGTTGACAAGCTTGAGCTTCTTGCCTGCCATATTCCGGATACATTTCTGGAGTCCGTCCAGCTCTATAGATGAACCCCAGGACATGCCCTTCTCTTTCCAGGAGGTGAGCCGCATGGGGATTCCGGATCGAAACTTGGGGGCAGCCACCCATTTGGCGTCGCGCAGCTCGGTGATGTAGAACCACGCCGATTGCCACCCCTTTATGGTCTCCACGAAGGAGCCTTCAAGCCATATAACATTGGGCATCTTGCCCACCATGGCTCCGCCGCATTCTCCTTGTTGGCCGCCCACCACCTACGGCTTGATATTGAAGGTCTTTAACCACAGGCTGAAGTGGGGTCGGATGCGGAGGAAAGCCTCACACACGACGATGAACGCCGAAATGTTGAGGACGAAGTTCGGGGCCAGATCTTGGAAGTCCGGCCCGTAGTAGAACATGAGACCACGGACAAATGGATGGAGGGGAAACTCCAGTCCATGGAGGAAGTGGTGGAGGAAGACTACCCTCTCGTAAGGTTCAGGGGTAGGAATGATCTGCCCCGCAGCGGGCAGCCGATGCGCGATATTCGCGGCCAAGTATCCGGCTTCGCGCAGCTTCTTGATGTGTCCCTCCATAACAGAGGAAGCCATCCATTTGCGTCCCGCTCGGGACATGATTGGAGAAGGTTGAGAGGAAGGATGTGGACTTGGGCGTTGGAGCTCAAGTGCACAAGAATGGATGAGCAAGGAGGAAGAAGGCGTGGGTATAAAAAGGTTAAACCTTGCCCCTTTATAAGGGCGGCCGAAACTATGCGCCCCCACTAGCCTGGTGAAACTCGCTTATCCCCCAAGCATCGTAATCGATGGCGCGGTTGGGTTACCCACACCCGTATTGATGAGAATCCCGTAATAAGGGGGACACGATCTCTGCTTTGACAAGACGTGTCAAAAAACTGCCTCGCGTTATGTGCGGGGCTAGTTAAAGGAAACGGTTCGAATAATCACCAGGGCATGGCATAATGTCATGTTCCCAAAACATGTCGGCAGATTAGATTTGTGGAAATATTATTCTCTCTACGGTGGCATGTGGAACTTATTTTGCAGGATCGGACACTATCCTTGTATTCAAATTCTTCCGTGGTGTATTCGGAGGAGGAACCCACCTTGCAATGCCGAAGACAATACTGCGCGCCGGAGTCATCTTCATTGAAGCCTGGTTCAGGGGCTACTGAGGGAGTCCTAGATTAGGGGGTCTCCGGACAGCCAGATTATATCCTTTGGCCGGACTGTTGGACTATGAAGATGTAAGATTGAAGACTTCGTCTCATGTCCGGATGGGACTCTACTTGGTGTGGAAGGCAAGCTAGGCAATACGGATATGTATATCTCCTCCTTTGTAACCGACCTTGTGTAACCCTAGCCCCCTCCGGTGTCTATATAAACCGGAGGGTTTTAGTCCGTAGGACAACATACAATCATACCATAGGCTAGCTTCTAGGGTTTAGCCTCTCCGATCTCGTGGTAGATCAACTCTTGTAACACTTATATCATCAAGAATAAATCAAGCAGGACATAGGGTTTTACCTCCATCAAGAGGGCCCGGACCTGGGTAAAACATCGTGTCCCCTGCCTCATGTTACCATCCGCCTTAGACGCACAGTTCGGGACCCCCTACCCGAGATCCGCCGGTTTTGACACCGACAACGACCCCAACTATTATTATGGATATCCGCTAGGCCAGCCGTGGCCATAGACCAACTTAGGCCAAAAGCCTAAGCTTGGGGGAGTACGTATTTCCCACCGACATTACATTAATGTTCACACACTCATTGCTAGATGTTGGTGCTCATACTTTTTCATTGTATCATCCATGCTAGTTTATTTTCCTTTTTATGCTTTCTTCTTGTGTGTTTAATAAACCTTAAGAAAAACCAAAAAATTAGTTGTAGCTTTTAATTAGTTTACTTTCCATGCTTGTAGTAGTAATTAAAAAGAAAACCCAAAAAGATTTCCTGTTCTTCTTTTGCTTGTTGGAAGCTTTCCCGTGTAAATAGTTTTATTTCTTTTCTTTTCTTTGGGGGTTGATTGGAGAATACCATGATTAAATTGTTGAAGTGGCTCTTATATGCATTATTGTTGATCTGACAAAAGATCCCATATTGCCTTGTCTTCTCATGTTTATTGAATGCTTACAGATTCCAGCTTAGTCCAATGCACGTGCACTATTATTATTATCCACATCGTTCGGTCGTGCAAGTGAAAGGCAATTATGACGATATATGATGGACTGACTGAGATGAGAAAAACTGGTATGAACTCGAACTCTCTTGTTTTTGTAAATATGATTAGTTCATCATTCCTGATTCATCCTATTATGAATAAACATGTTTGCAATGACAACTAGAGATCATAGCTTCTTGTGCCATGCTTAATTAGCTAGGAGCTTATAATGGTTTACATTGCGTGCCAACATGCTATTAAAATGGTTGTGATGTGCTATGATAGGGTGGTATTCTCCTCTAAATGATTTAAGTGACTTGACTTGGCACATGTTCACGCATGTAGTTGAAACAAAATCAAAATAGCCTTCACGATATTTATGTTCATGCTGGATTATATCCTACTCATGCTTGCATTCGGTGTTGATTAATTTTAATGCATGATCATGACGGTTGTCGCTCTCTAGCTGGTCGCTTCCTAGTCTTTTGCTAGCCTTCACCTGTACTAAGCGGGAATACTGCTTGTGCATCCAACTCCATAAACCCCAAAGTGTTCCACATGAGTCCACCATACCTACCTATATACGGTATCTACCTGCCGTTCCAAGTAAATTTGTATGTGCCAAACTCTAAACCTTCAAATAAATATCCTATTTTGTATGCTCGAATAGCTCATGTATCAACTAGGGACGTCTGTATCTTCCATGTTAGGCAGGTTATTCTCAAGAGGAGTGGACTCCGCTCCTCACTCGCGAGAAAATGGCTGGTCACCGGGATGCCCAGTCCCATGCTTTATGCAAACTAAATCAAAATAATTGCAAACAAAACTCCCCCTGGGACTCTTGTTAGTTGGAGGCACTCATTGTTTCGAGCAAGCCATGGATTGATGCTTGTTGGTGGAGGGGGGTATAAACTTTACCATTCTGTTTGGGAACCGCCTATAATGTGTGTAGCATGGAAGATATCGCCATCTCTTGGTTGTTATGTTGACAATGAAAGTATACCGCTCAAAATATTATTCACCTCTATTTCAAAACCGAGCTCTGGCACCTCTACAAATCTCTGCTTCCCTCTGCGAAGGGGCTATCTATTTACTTTTATGTTGAGTCATCATCGTCTTATTAAAAAGCACCAGTTGGAGAGCACCGCTGTCATTTGCATTCATTACTGTTAGTTTACATTGAGTATGACTTGACTGGATCTCTTTTACCATGAATTACAATGTCTAGTCAATCCTTGATCTTTAAAGGTGCTCTGCATTTATGTTTTACGGTCTTAGAAAGGGCTAGCGAGATACCATCTTGTTATATCATATTATGATTGTTTTGAGAAAGTGTTGTCATCTGAGATTTATTATTATTGCTCACTAGTTGATTATGCCATTGATATGAGTAAACATGAGACCTAAGCGTTATTGTGAATATGGTTAGTTTATAATCTTTGTTGAAAACTTGAATGCTGTCTTTACATATTTACAACAACAAGAGTAAACAGAGTTTGTAAAAGTTTTCCTTTATCACTTTCAGTTTGTCAACTGAATTGCTTGAGGACAAGCAAAGGTTTAAGCTTGGGGGAGTTGATACGTCTCTATCGTATCTACTTTTCCCAACACTTTTGCCCTTGTTTTGGACTCTAACTTGCTTGATTTGAATGGAACTAACCCGGACTGATGTTGTTTTCAGCAGAACTGCCATGGTGTTATTTATGTGCAAAAACAAAAGTTCTCGGAATGACTTGAAACTTCATGGAACGTCTATTTGGAAATAATAGAAAATCCTTGCAAAAGATGAAGACTAGGGGGCCCACACCCTAGCCACGAGGGTGGGGGCGCGCCCCCCCCCTACCTCGTGCCCCCCCTGGAGCTCCTCCGACCTCGACTCCAACTCTATATATTTGGTTTTGGAGAGAAAAAAATAAGAGAGAAGGATTCATCGCGTTTTATGATACGGAGCCGGCGCCAAGCCCTAAAACCTCTCGGGAGGGTTGATCTGGAGTCCGTTCGGGGCTCCGGAGAGGGGAATCCGTTGCCATCGTCATCATCAACCATCCTCCATCACCAATTTCATGATGCTCACCGCCGTGCGTCAGTAATTCCATCATAGACTTGCTGGACGGTGATGGGTTGGATGAGATTTATCATGTAATCGAGTTAGTTTTGTTAGGGTTTGATCCCTAGTATCCACTATGTTCTGAGATTGATGTTGCTATGACTTTGCTATGCTTAATGCTTGTCACTAGGGCCCGAGTGCCATGATTTCAGATCTGAACCTATTATGTTTTCATCAATATATGAGAGTTCTTGATCCTATCTTGCAAGTCTATAGTCACCTATTATGTGTTATGATCCGTTAACCCCGAAGTGACAATAATCGGGATACTTACCGGTGATGACCGTAGTTTGAGGAGTTCATGTATTCACTATGTGTTAATGCTTTGGTCCGGTACTCTATTAAAAGGAGGCCTTAATATCCCTTAGTTTCCAATAGGACCCCGCTGCTGCGGGAGGGTAGGACAAAAGATGTCATGCAAGTTCTTTTCCATAAGCACGTATGACTATATTCAGAATACATGCCTACATTACATTGATGAATTGGAGCTAGTTCTGTGTCACCCTAGGTTATGACTGTTACATGATGAACCGCATCCGACATAATTCTCTATCACCGATCCATTGCCTACGAGCTTTCCATATACTGTTCTTCGCTTATTTACTTTTCCGTTGCTATTTCTATCATCACTACAATATTCCAAAAACATTACTTTTGCTACCGTTACTTTTGCTATCGTTACCACTACTATCATATTACTTTGCTACTAAACACTTTGCTGCAGATATTAAGTTTCCACGTGTGGTTGATTGACAACTCAGCTGCTAATACTTGAGAATATTCTTTGGCTTCCCTTGTGTCGAATCAATAAATTTGGGTTGAATACTCTACCCTCGAACACTGTTGCGATCCCCTATACTTGTGGGTTATCAAGGGTCAGTTTGGATGGTGTCCTCGGCTCTATGCCATGCAAAAAATGATGCCTGGAATCGAGGCATGACATGGCAATATGGGAGGCATGATATAACAAGTGGTAGGTAGCGCAACATAGAGATAGAACGAACAACTAGCAAGCAAAGATAGAAGTGATATCGAGGGTATGGTCATCTTGCCTGCAATGTTCTCAGAGTTGTCGAAAGCTTGATCCTCGTTAGCGTACTCAACAGGTTCCTCGTTCACGTACTCGTCTCCCGGCTCTACTCAAAGCAAGAACACAAGCAATGGAACAACAATCAATCACGGTGCAATGCACAATCAACATGATGTAATACATGGCATGATATGCAAGATATGATATGCAATGTATATGCCTGCTCCGGAAGGGAAATAATGATCAAGGCATCAACTTGGCAAACCAAGTATGCCGCTGAAAAGATGAGGTGATTTCGGTCGAAATCGATATAATGATCACCTGAAACGGATGCACGGTTTGCAAATGGCAAGCAATACAAGGATGATGCAAATATGCGATTAACAGTATCATAGCACTTAGAATGTAACAAGAAACTAAGCTACTGCACTCCAACATAGCAACAAAGCATACGGCAGTGATGTACAAGAGATGCTTGACAAAACATGAACACTGAACTACGGCTAAATCACACTAGAACAGGTCAAGACAAGCATGGCAAAAGTGCAAAAGATATCAGCTTCACAGACTTAGTGAAAATACTAACATGTCAAAAACAACATCAGGAAGCAATGTTTAGAGAAAGCAAACAACATGCTACAGGAACATATCATGGAAAATAAATGCATGGAATGCTTCTACTGAATGCACTGAACAAAACTCCCTTACTGAACATGAGCCAAAAAGGCACAGAAAATATGATGGTACCCATGTAAACATAGCAAGTTTTATAAACGGATTCAGACTTGGTGGAATTTCAGAACATGGCAGAAACAGATTCATGATAGCAACTTTGCAAGCTCATGCCACTCACCACAAAGCATTACATGACAACACAAGTATACCAATAGTAAGTAGACATGTACATGAAGCTAAAAATGGAAAGGGAAAGTTCATAGGATGCATGGATCACTAGCAAAACACATGGCAATATTGATTATCATGTTAACAATCTGCCAGGAACATTATTTAGCAAAAGTAGAGCATGGTAATGACAATCTAGAGCACTCCATAATTCCAACCAGAGGCTTGAAAGTATAGAGCAAACCCCACGTTCAAAACATCCTTACTGAAGTATCTCAAAATAAGCATGGATCTCATGGTAGCAACACATCCGGAAAAGGACAATAAAAGCACCAAGTGTCTGAAAACAGCAACATTATGAAGCCTACTTTGCATGCTTGTGCTAGTCACCACATATCTCCTAAAAATACAAGACTTGCACCTCTGTAGAGGTGGCATGATGGCGATCATAAAATATGTAGACATCATGCTCATAGGATGCACACACAAAATGCAACAAAAATGACAAATCCTCAAGTTCTGTTAAGAACCAGCAGTTAACATTTTATAGTACTAGTGCAACGAGGATAATGGCATCAATATGGACAGTAACATGCATGCAAATACCACTAACATGAAGAGCTTAATGAGATGAACATTTCAACATATCATATGCATGATTTGGAGCACCGAGCACGGAGATGTGACATGATGAAGATGGCATAAAAATTACATGAGGGTGAAAATTACCAAGTCTGCGGGTGAGCGCAATATAGAAAAAATCACCCACGACGATGGATAAGGGGAGTGAAGGGGCCTCACCAGATGGGCTCGTCCCAGGACGGTGTTGTGGGCTGGAGAGGCCGATGAGCTGGGCCTAGACGCGAGGCCGGCCCAGAGAGGCGGCGACTCGGTCGTTTCTCCCCCGCATGGGAGGCTGAGCGAGGCTAAGGCGAGGTTAGCAACGACTCGCAAAAGGGACGGCGGCGCGGGCTTCAGCGAGAGGGTCTAAGGACGGCGGGAAGACCGGGAACGTGCTGATCCGGTCGCGGCTCCCCGGATCTGACCGGAGTAGGGGAGAAGGCGAAGGATGGTGGCGATTGGCGACTCCGGTGAGCTCCTGCAAGGCGGCACGGTGCGGGACCTCCGGCAAGGCCGCAGCGGTGGCGAGCGGCGAAGGGAGGCGACGGCGCGACGTGCTGGTGGGGCGCGGAAGCCGGGCGGACAAGCGGCGGCGGAGGCGCGGCGACTGAGCGACGCGAGCGTGGCGTTAGGCGGTAGTGCTCCGGCGGGAGCTCGCGGGCGAGGCGCGGCGGCGGGCGCGCGGGCCCGGGCGGATGCGGCGGATGGGCCCCGCGGGCCCGCTTCGGGCTGGCGACAGAGGGAGCGGGGCGTCGGGACGCGTGGCAACGCACGATTGGACGAGGGCGGCGGCGGGCTGACGTGTCGCGCTCCCATTGGTCGGGGCGACATGGCCGGGGTGCGGACATGTCTGGCGCGGTGCGGACGCGTCCAGATGCGCGGAGGATGCGGGATCTAGGGTTTGGTGCGCGAAAAAAATGGAGGGGGAGGTGTTTATATAGGTAGAAGGAGTTTGGAGAGTCCAAATGAGGTGCGGTTTTCGCCCACACGATCGTGATACAACGACGGAGAGCATGGATGGGGTTTAGAGGGGTTAGTGGGTTGTTTGGAGGGGTGTTGGGCTGCAACACAAAAGAGGCTTTAGTGGTTACCCGGTTAACCGTTGGGGCATCGAATGACCTCCAAATGGAACGAAATTTGACAGGCGGTGTACCGGTGGTGTACCAAGGCCACTTGACAAATCTCGATCCATTTGATAACATTTTTCTTCCGCTCACAAAAAGAGATAAGAGGGATGCGCCGGGTGCATGTGGGAGTGTCGGATTGCGAAACGGACAACGGGGAAAATGCTCGGATGCATAAAACGAACACGAATACAAATGAGATGCACATGATGACATGATATGAAATGCATGACATGAACAAAAATGCAAAACGAAAGACAAAAACCCAACCACGAAGCATTATCATATCTCATAGCCGAAAATGGCAAAAGTAGGAGTTACCAAGAAAGTAACATTTGGGGTGTTACATGTCCTCGGCTCCATGCCAGGCAAAAGATGATGCCTCAGTGGAGCCTGAAAATAGAATGGTTTGTGCCTGGCCATGCATGCTATGTATGTGGTGTTTGCTTTGTTTCCTGGTCTGAGAGAACTAGTACACCGTTTTGAATTGCAATGACACACATTCCAATGAAAAAGAAGTTGTGAAGCATGTGATTAAAATAGACAAGGACAAGATTAGACAGGAGGAAGGAGCTGCCTGGTGCCCAGGCGTCTGTTTCGGGTTGCCTGGCGCTAGTGCCTGGTGCGTGAACCAGGGAGAAAACCAGGCGTCTGTTTCGGGTTGCCTGGCACTAGTGCCTGGTGCGTGAACCAGGGAGAAAACCAGGCGTGGTTTCGCATGCGTGAACCAGGCAGAAAATCAGGGAATCTACCAAACAGACCCCAGGCATGCTCCAGGCAGCCGCCCAGGCCAGGCTAGCATAGTCGAGAACGCAATCCAAACTGACCCTGACTCCTTAACCAGCTGACCATTGACAACCCCTCGAATAAAAAAGCTCACCATTGACAAGTGGACTAGTTGACCACTCACTGCCGATCCAGTTGACCATTGACATGAAATAGTTCGTAAATATGAAAAAGTTACATAAATGTGGATCTTTCATTAATATTGTTTGTTAATTTGAGAAAGTTCAGAAAATTTTATAATAATTTCGTTAATTTAAAAATGTTCAAAAAAATTAAAATCTTATGAATTTGAAAAAAGGTCACTATTGTTTTAGAAAATGTTCACGGGTTTGAAAAAGTTCAAAATTTCAAATACTTGTGAATTTTTATAAACTTTGCAAATTTGAAAAAAATTCATTGATTTTGAAAAAAACAGGGATTTAAAAAAATTCATGTATTTTGAAAAATAAGTTATGGAATAAGTATAAAAATGAAAAAGTATAATAAAGAGGAAGGAAGAAATTTTAAAAAATGGAAAACCAACAAAGAATGTATAAAAGCCGGTGAAAAAAATACCAGAAACCAGCATAGAAAACCAACAAAACCTTCTAAAGGTTCCAAAATCGGTGGAGGCAGTGATAACGGGCCACCGGCCAGCTAGACTACTAAATGAGTGACCTGCGCCCCATAACATTTGCACTTTATTTGGTGGCTGAACCGCCAAATAGGATTCGGGAGAAAACCAGCAAGGCAGGCCACTCTGGTAAGTAAAAAACACTCGAGGGTGAGGAGAACTTGATGGGGCTGAGCTCCACCGAGCTATTGTTCCCTCAGCTTTACGTTGCGTCGTTCCTCAGAGCCCCTATTGGATGCTCATGTACGTCCAATAGTCCAGCTTTCACGCTGAAGCTGCCCAACTAGGCCGGCCCATTCTAGTTCAAAATGTGAAAAAAAAAATCCTAAAATGTGACCATGTGAGGGAGGATTGAACATGTGACCTTTTGGTTTCGAGGGCGGCTGGAATGTCACTCGAGCTGATGGTGTTTGGTGACTAAATGGCAGCGCAAGACACTAATAACTAGCATCAAAAGCAACACAATTTAAAAATAATATATATATATATATATATATATATATATATATATATATATATATATATATATGGCATGCAAAGCACATACAATTTATTAGTCGGGGTAGCGGCGCTCATGTGCATGCCCTGATTGGGCCGGCACATTAAAAGCATCAAATGACATAACATGTAAGAGCATCTACAGCCGGGCGCCTCATATTCGCCTCATGCGTTCGGGCAAGCCGTTCCGTCGCAAAATTTTGACCCAGACGGGTGCCTCAGACGGGTCTCAAACGCCCGAGCTGACCGGCATCCCTCATATCCAACACAAATATGGGCGCACCCGCAACATCGGACCCAGCCCACCCGACCCCATGTATATTCCTCCCCATCTGCCGGGTGGACCAAACCCTATCCACTTCACTTCACTCTTCTCCACTCCCCTACGCCACCCAAGCTCGTCTCTGGCGTCCGGCCGTCTCCGGCATGGCGGGCAGCAGATCCGAGTTCTTCACCTTCAGATTCCTCGACCCCGAACTCATTCCACGCGGCCCCGAGGAGGAGATGGTCATCCGGTTTGCGCTCCGCCGCACCCCGAAAAAGGCTTGTGCACGACAGCGCTCAGACTCCTTCCGTCGGGAATCCATTACGTCCGCCCAGATGACGCATGGATCCAGCGCTAGAGTAGCTGTCAAGGTGACGAACGCGCAATCCCTTCGTTGGCGCGTCGAGGCCATGGACGCACCATGGGCATCGTCCGACGCAAACATGGCGCGGCATGCCCACCATGCGCGGCAGCGGGCGCGGGACGCGGTGGCAGTGCCCGCCACGGTGGACGTCGGCGAGGAGGAGTCGCATCCTCTGGCGCCCCGTACGTTGCACCAGTCCGGGCGTCGCAACTGTGTCGTGGTTTATCTCGTCGGTTCATCCCAGGACGGATTCATCACCGATCTGGCGTCCACTATGGACACCCAACGGGTCCCGGGCTCCGACAAGGAAGAATAGGGCATGGGAGACGGTTGTGCCTTGAGTCCCGTGAGCCGACTTCTGTCCCATGCCCTACTCTACCTTACCGGTGACCAGACCAACACTTCGAGGGGTGCAGCCGGCCGCGGGACATGGCCACGGCGGAGCCGGACGAGCGGAGACTGGAACCGAACGAAGCTTCACTCAAAGATTGATGTGTTGCATGTAATAATATTGATTTGAGGTTTCTAATTTAAGGTATCCGGATGTGGAATGCATTTTTGAGGCGTGACCACTCACTGCAGCGGACGCGTTCGGGCACGTCCGCGGGCGTTTAAGGGGTCGGATTTGCCAAGTCCAGCTGTATATGCTCTAAGGAAGAAAAAGAGAAAAATTGAAGAAAAAATTACATAAATCTCGATGTAAAATCGCATAGATATAACATTGATTGAGACTTAACTAAATCTTAGTAGACTGAGATGTAGCAAGACTATTTTTAAAATCCACAAATTTGAAATAAGTGGACAAATTTCAAAAATTTCATGAATTTCTAAAAAAAGTTCACAATTTAAAAAAGTCCTGGTATTTTAAAAAGCTAAGGAAATTTGAAGAATTTCATGATTTTTCTTCACATTCACGAATTCGTAAAAGTTCACAAGAAAATGAAAAGAAGTTAGTACATTAGAAAAAAACTCACAAAATTTGGAAAAAAGTTCAAGAATTTGAAAAGTTGCACGACTTGAAATATTTCCAAACATAAAAAAACACAAAATGAAAAAAAAATCACAAATATTATTTTTTGTTTGTAAACTTGGAAAAAATTCATAAAATTTTGAAAGTTCATGTGTTTGAGGAAGTCCGTTAATTTGCAAAAAAACTAGAAAAGTTCACGCATTTGAAAGAAAAAAGAGAAAGAATACAAAACAAAGGAAAGAGAAATCGAATAAAACCGAACAAAAACCAGTCCAAAAAGCCGAAATGGTCACTCCAAAATTGGTCTAGAAAACCAATTAGTAAATGGCTGGATGCTCCGAGAAACTTCCTAAAACTGGTCTTGGAAGCTTGTGAAAGGATCACAAAACTAAGAGAGGAGGGAGCTTCTCGCTTGTGTTAATTGGGCCAACCCATTCAAGAATATCAAAGGGGAGGGGTATCACGAGTTAGCAAAGTGGCCTATATCTGGCGCTTAAGGCGCTAAATAGGTTTTGCCGCTTGGACCGGATGCGTTGTAGTTATGTGTATAGGCCTATAGGGCCAGCCCGTAATAGAGAACCCGATTCTAGGAACCTTCTAAAATGTTCCTAAAATATTTTATATTTTTACATTTATTCTTTTTTCATATTTATTGTTTTGATTGTGTATGATATTTAAATGTTCATTTTTTCTAAATTATCAGAAAATTTTAAAAATTCGAAATATGTTTAATTCAAAAATATGCGTACTTTTTTTTGGAAGAAGTACATTTTCAAAATTAGTGACATATTTTTAAAATGTTCACAAAAATGAAAAATCCACATTTTTTGAAAAATATCCACTTAAAAAATTATGATGTTGATAATATCCAACTTACAGTAGATTGTCGTTTCAAGCAGTTGTCCTATGTGTCAGCTATGTCATCACTCTTATGCATTTTATTAGTGCGTGGATATACTCTTTGATCCTGTCGCAAGGCACATGCATTGCACTAGTACTACCAAACTAATTAATCTTCTACCTGAGAGTTGCACCGTATGAATTACTTAAACAGACTAGGACACACTAAAAGGACATTGACCATAATCATTTATGTTGCTTCTGCGATCAGACAAATGATATCACCAAACATTTGTACATTCGGTGTAATTTTTCCAAAGAAGTATGGACGCAGTTCAATCATGATTTTACCTGAGCATCAACTTCGTCGTAGTGAACACTACCTCTGTTGGAGTATGGTTTAACAAGCTAACAAGGAAGGCAACCTCCAAAGATAGAAAATGGTAGATTAGTGTGGCGATGTATGATGTATGAAACATATGAAAAGAGAGAAACCGACTATGATAAGTACTTACCAATTAAAATAAAGTGATACCGTTGGCTAAAATAGTGGCGGAGGTAGCCGGGGATGGCAGAGGGGGCAAAACAGAAAATAGGAATAGTTGGGGGAGGAGGGAAAATGAGTGCACTTTTCTCAATAATAGCCGTTAAAATTTCTAATCATTTTTCTACCCCCCCCCCCCCCCCCCCCCACACACACACACACGTGAACTACACATAGATGCACCACTTGGAGAAGAGATGATCTCCAACAAGGTCTATCATGGTATCATCGACATACTTTCTTTATTAGTTTCTTTTCATGTGACACAAAAGCAGTGTGCCTTTCACGTAGCATGTTGCATGTTGCGCTGGACGACAGGGGTTCTTTGCGCCCTCTCGGTCCTAAGCTCCATAACTGCAACCCTTTGCATTATATGGTTGTGCAAAGGCTTATGCAACACGGGTGGTGAAGGAAACAAGAAGCTCCCTCGGAGTGGTGCATGATGATGAGGCATGTCGACCCTGCCTTTGGGCCGTCCTCCCAGATCCACTCAGGTACAGGGTCACTTGCTTGATCTTATTCAGTACACTGGCCGCAAAGCACATTCTTGTTTACTACTACACTGAGTGAGTTTTACCTATGCATTTACTTTGAGTCTCTTTGTGTGAATGGTGGCAAAGAACAATAACAAATAGTATAAATCTACTAGGCACTTAAGTCCATCAACCCCCTCGAATAATCGTAAGCCCGCTTGAATAATAAGGGAAAAAATGAAAGACCAAGGCCGGACCTATGACAGGCCAAGATAGAACAACGAAATCTCGGACTTTGTTGTTAGAACAAAATACTTTTGAATTAATAAACTTAGAAAATTAAGTAAAAAATGTCAACAATAAGCAATTCTTTTATAAGAGGTAACATAAAATGAAAAATAATATGTTCACAAGCTAGTTCTTTCACATTGCAAGTATAACAGTTCCTCGCGTAAATTAATTTGTGTACCTTTTTATTTTGTTTGTAGTGTTGTAGGAAGAAGTGAATAATTTGTTGAGTAGGAACCGGTCTGCACAAGACTCAGTAGCTGATCAGACTCCCTCACTTAGCCCAACCAATGAATCAGCCATACAACGCCTCCCAAAACTTCCCTCGTTGATTCCTCTAGCTCCCCTTCTTGGGCAAATGGCTACACTTTTCTCAATAATATCCCTTAAAAAAATTCGACTGGTTTTCCTAATTGGGAGCCCCCCATGTGAACTACACATTGCTTTGAATGCTTTGATGGATCCAGCGGAAATAACTCCCCGCATGCAGTTGAACAAATGGAATTTCGGAATCTTATACTCCCTTCTTTTTTGTATACAAGGCCACTATCAAAATTAAAATTTGTAATTATACAAAGCCACTAACATTAATCAAGGCAAAATTGATGGCGTTTGCCTTGTACTAGCACCCGAAAATATTAATATCCCTTGTGTGCATGCGGGAGTGAGAAGGTTGGCTTGCATTCCCAACATTAATCAACCAACGAGGAGTATGACGGTTGGGTTGTTGTGGGTGGAAGAGAAAAACCACATTAATTAACACGACAAACAAGATGACAAGCTAGCTTGCAACATTGATTTAACCATAGCATTGATTTTTATCTTGGTACCTGTAATATAAGTTTGTGGCCTTATATACAAAAATGAAGGGAGTATTTGATTGCTTTTAGAGGAAACTGATCGAACTAATATGACTAGTGCAACATCGATCGGATTTGTGGTGCAAAAACTCATGTGTTTTTTTACTACACTTTTAATCCTAGTGAGTTGTCCTCAACCACATGCAAGTGGCAACACTGCAAACCTAAACATGATGAAATTTGCCTAAACTAAACTTATGGATATAATCATCTTTAGTCCTAAACTGATTTTTTCTTTTTGAGAATCATCTTATGTTAACTAAGCCAGCAAACATAATGCCATTAAGGGTGGCAGGGGGGGGGGGGGGTACGGGAAGAGAGTGTTCCTAACGAGCGCCAGTTGGGTCAACTAGTGACCCTGTACACATGCTGGGCCAACCTAGCTATGCGTGATTGACAGGTGGACATGCTGACCAACGACTAGTTGGGTTTTGAAAACATGATTTGAATTTTTTTTGTAAATTAAAAAAATGAAAATTGAAAAATTGTGGACCTGAAAACAATTCATAAATTTGAAAAAAGTTCATGTATATGAAAAAGTTCAAAAGTTCAAAAATTGGTCGCCCGCTACTAAACGTAGTGTGTGTGTGGGGGGGGGGGGGGGGGGGGGTGCGGCCTGTATGGAATGGCCTTTAAGCAGCTCTTAAGGTGCCTCTTATAGGAAATGGCGTCGAATAGGGTTCGCCATTCAAGGGAGCTCCAATTTTACACCAGGGTTATTTCTCGTCCGCCATGAAATGTACTTCCTTCAAGCCTCTAATGTGGTGCTAGGTCAGCCTAGTACTGTAGCTGTGTGTGATCCTTTTTTTTTCTCTATGGTTTTCTTATCGTTTTTTTCACTATTTGCATCGAGTTTCTTGAGGCTTCTTTGGGTTTCACTGGTTTTTTCCTTGTTTACTTTACTTTTCCTTTTTCCCTTTTTAACTCATGTCTACATTTTTCAATTATATGATTAACATCTTTTTAAACATATATTTCGATGTCTATTTTGCCATACACATTGAACATTTGTTTGTACACATCTATGTTTTATACATGTTTAATATTTCTCAAATACATGATTACTATATATTTGAATACATATTATAGAAAAATCAAATTCATGTTAATCATTTTTCAAATACACGTTGACCTTTTTACATTGTATAATAAATTATTGAAGTCAGATATCATTTTTTAAAATAGGTTATATATTTCTTGAATAATAAGAAACATTTCTTTTGAATTTCAATATTCTTTAAACATTGTATACACATTTATTACATGTCACGTATATTTTATAAATGCCTGAACATTTTTTAAATGTGACAACAATTGTTTAAATGTCATATATATTTGTTTGTACCCGTGATCATTGTTAATTGTCACAACATGTTTTTGAATGCTACTCCCTCCTTCCCATTACGTAGGGTGTGTAAGCTTTTGGCATGAAAATTAGCCCAGGGCTGGTTGCAAATTACTTAGGCATGGTTACACAAAGTTTCCTCCAAGATACTCTCTCAGTTCTTAAATATTTGTCCTTTTAGAGATTTCAAATGGACTACCACATACATATGTATATAAACATATTTTAGAATGTAGATTCACTCATTTTGCTCCGTATGTAGTCACTTGTTGAAATCTCTAGAAAGACAAATATTTAGAAATGGAGGGAGTATATTTTAACAAACGTCGTTGAATAATCCATGATTAGTTTAGTCTGACCACACAAGAGAAAATATTGGGAGCTGAGAGTGCTAACACGCCTTTGATTTTTTTGAAAAGGTTAGACACCTAAGATTTTGGGAAGAAGTGAGTATCATTTCTTAAATTAAGCTAATAACTTTTTTATGTTACATTAATAGTTTTCAAATCATTGGTAATTTAATTGTTTTACGTAAATTTGAGTGTCAGAAAAAATATATTTAGAATTTTTCAAAAGTATGAAGAAAAAAAAACAAAAAAACGAATGGAAGAACAAAAAAAGAACCTGTATGAAGCTAATAGGGCCGGCCCATTAGTAGTGAGTCCCTGAGGTGGGACGAGCTTGTGTAGCTATAAGCGAGCCACAACCGCTTTCCCTACCTATGTGACCCGTTCTGCGTCGAAGTGCGGCCGTTTCTCACAGGGCAAACCATCAACTGCGCACTTAGCGGCTCCATTTTGGTATTGCAGCGACAATTTTTTTTACATTTTAGATTTACTGCATTTTCTTTGAAAAGACACATTGCTTTTAAAATGTAGAAAGTGAATATTTTTTAAACAAATATGAGATTAATTTATAAAAACACGAACACTTAAAAATTTAGACAGTAACTTCCGGAATTTTTTTATTTTTTTGATTTTTTAGAACAATTTATTTAAACATGGGAGGATTTTTTAAAAAAAATTGATATGAAATTTGAGAAAATTTAACATGAAACTTTTCGGAAAAGTGGAGAGCATATTTTAATATTCGGAATTTAATTTTAAAAATTGAAGTTTATTAAATATGTGATCACGTTTTAAATTTTCAACCATTTTTTTAAACTTTTGAGTTTTTTAAAAATTTATGAAAAATGAAAAACATGCAAACTTAAATGAAAAAATACTGAAGAAAAAACAGGGGAAACCCGGCCCAAGAACCCGTTTACATAGATCACCCGCTTTGCGTGTGCGTTTTGGCGATAGTTTGACACAACGAGCGTTGCATCCCATCTCTACGCTCCATGGACCGGCCCACTTTACCATGTGTTATTTTCTTCACATTTGACGCTTGTTGTACCGTGCGCCCATGAACGAGTGTACTCCTGTTTGTAAAAATGCCCACAATCTCGGAAAACTCCATGAGTTCAAAAAACCTTCACGATTTAAAAAACATGAATTTGAAGAATGTTCACGATCTCGAGTAAAGTTTACTTGTTTGGAATAAATATCACAAATTTGAAAATAAAGGTTCGTGGACTTGAAAATTGTTCACATATTAAAAAACTCGTGTATTTGAAAAATGTTAGCGAAGTTGAATTTTTATATGGGTAATATCCAAGGCAAGTCATATGTAGTATGTGTTATATTTGTTTAAGTCTCCACATTAGTATTAGACAATAGACTTTGAAAGCTTGACCGATGATGAAACTGTGACCTTACTAACTAAATGTGTGCCTAGCTTTTGATGCAAATACATATCACTTTCTATTACAATATGTGTATGGCAATTAAGTATAACAAATGAATATGTTCTTTATTTTGTGCGAATAGGGTTTTAGACGCACGTCGTTGTTATTATGACATTTATACTACACAACTCATTCTTTTCATTAGAGTCTTGCATTTTAACAACGAGTGTCTTGTGCAGTGAACCTAAAATGTTGCATCAAGGACGTTACTTTGTTTTGCACGGATAACATGAAAAGATTGAACCACATCGCACAACAATTGCGGCATGAGTTGGATCTCCTTGGATCCATCTGAAGGACCTGTAAGTTTGCCACTTAATCTTGTTTCATTGCATTTATGAAGTTGCTATTTATCATTTAATGCATCCTCTTATACACAATCAATATGCGCTACTGCTATGGGAAAACCACTTCTTTCCATTCCACAACCGATGGGTCGAGAGCACTATTTGTCCTCAAAACTGTAAATGGGAGAAGTGGAAGGTTTTTCCAAGCAGATGATGGCAGATTGGAATGTGATCAACATCAACTCCAAGATTTTCCCGGCATCAACCCACTTTAGAAATCAAGGTAATTTTGCGTATTATTGCTTTGGTGCTTATATTATCTCTAGATATTTTGGCATATAAATCTAAATATAAAATGCAATGCTTTTATGAGATGGACTTGGGTGTGCTTATGTATTATGCCTATGCATAAGTGTCTTGTGGATTGCACTACAAACCCAACCTACAAAAGCCACCATTAGTCATCACTGACCGACCGGATTAGGCCCTGTCTATTTGGGCTTATACTTTTGCTTTTGCAGATTTTTCACTTTGGCTTAAAAGCCAAAAAGGCTTCTAAATAGGGTTTTTTGGGGTTATGAATCAATATTGTTATATGATGATATAAACCAAAAACCAAAGCTGAAAGCCCATAAATAGGAGTTTCTTTTTGCTTTTTAGCCAAACTAGAAAAACTGCAAAAATTGAAGCGTAAGCCCCATAAAACATGACCTTAGTGTGAAAAGGCAGGGAAGAACACAATCTGAGTGCCTTTCTGAAATCATTACTAACGGGCCGGATGGTTACCGGTAGAAGCTCAACACTGACCAGCCAACTCGTTTGTTAACGATGTTGTTGTCATCACTGATGGGTAGAAGACGCATCAATCACGATACATTTTGGCCGAGAGTGCTCACTAGCCATGTTTTTCTAAAATACATGAACATATTTTAAGAAGTAATGATAAATTTTGAGTCAATTACATTGATGGTGCTACAACTTGACGTAAATGGTCACTTTGGTGGTAGAAGTTGCGGCGTACATCGAAATGGTGAAAAAACTTGACTCAAATGTGCAAATACAGTGCTAATCGCGTGGGTATACAAAATCTGCGCTGACTAGGCGCATGGGTCCCATTGTCAGCAACTGGACCTGAAAGAGGAGTGTGTGTGGCATGCTTTTTCTGAAAACTCCCTCAGAATATATATTTTTTCAAAAAAGGTCCATATGGAGGCAGGAAAAAGGGGATGTCAAGACTCGAACACACGACCAAGGCAAGAGAGCACACCTGCGCTACAAGTTAGCTGTTCCACTTACGACATGCTCAATGGATAACTAACCTATATGTATTCAGCAGGTTCTTTTTAGCAACATATATTTAACAGGTACGCATCTGAAGTTTGGATGGCCTGCAGATATTGCGGCCCATTGTGCACTAGTTTTTAAAGATATATTTGTAAAATGTAAGTTATAAAAATTATGTTTAAATATTTGTGTGCTATAAATTTTATAAATACAAACCATGATTAGTAAATAAAAAAAATTAAATACACATGCATGTACTATATAAAATATCTAGTTAATACAGAAATTTTAAATGTACATTAAATAAAAAAGTTCATCTGTTATTTTCAAAACAATCATATATTTCTTTTAAAAATACCATGCATCCCAACAAAATTAATTATTTTAATACATGTTCATGTATTATTTCAAAACACATCCGTATATTTAAAATAATATTTATGAATTTTAAATATCTTTATATTATTTAGAATGATACATATTATTTTAAAATTACATTTAAAAATTATTTTTATTATACAAAAATTTCAATAATTATAATCACATTTGCATAGTTAAATTTTTATAATTAAAAATATACATAAGTCATGAGTAAAAATATACTAGTAAAAACTGTTGATATGGATATTTAATCATGTATATAATATTAAAAATATATATTGTTTTTAATATAAGTCATTAGTGAAAAATATACACTTGTGCATAATTATAGTTGCTAAGTAAATGTTTGTATTCATCATTTTAAAATTTAAATATAAGCCATGAGTGTACACTTTTTTGTATTCATTAAACATTGTATATAATACACATTTTAAATGTCCGTATTAACTAAATATTTTATATATACACGGGTATATATTTCACTGTTTTTTATTTACAAATTATTGATAACAAAGAAATATTGGAACATAATTTTTATTACTTATGTTTTAAAATATCTTTTAAAATAGCTTGTGCAAAATGGGCTGCAATATCTGCAGCCCACTTAAGGTCCACATGCGTCTTTGCTAAATATTTATAAAGTTATTATCTTTAGAGAACGAATCAGTATATAGGTTTTACTGGTTAGCCAGTTGTTTTGGTAACCTGTGGTCGCGGGATCAAAACCTGGGCGAAATCTTTTTCTTTTAATACTAGTAAGTTTGCACGTGCAATGCACGTCTTATACGGTGAGCCAATGAGATTTCCACAAATACAAAATAAATGTTTCACAAAAGTGTTCAATAGAAGCACAATTCTTTGATGTCGCTCAAGTTGCATTTTCAAAGGTGAGACACAATTGTGGCTATGTTGTTGCACACAGACCACAATATATATTATTCCATCCATTAGGTCTTCTCATTGGTTGTTAATAAGGAAGATGATTTTTTTATGACTGAAAAAAGCCTCACATAAACATATCAATGGCAGTGAGCCAATATTCTAAAGCAAAATCTCAACACCAAAAATTCTTACTAAGGCACAAAATATTTGTTACAACTGCTAGTTCCAATAAAAAAATAACTACCTTTAAAATGTATTGGAATCGACTAAAGCTTCTTCATTAATGAAATAAAAAATAATGGAAATATCATTAATCCAGGTCATCTTGAACCGAATATTGCCTAGCCCACGGTTTGTCGGTGTATACAAAGATATGCTTGAGTAATGATCCAAGAGCAAGAGCATTGGGACAGCAGAGCCACCCATCAACAGCTGTGTTTGCTTAAATTTCCTTGTCAATGGATCATCAGACTATGTTCTACTTAACTTTCCTGGCTCAAGCTCGGTGCAGAACTTTGCATGGAACTCCTTATTACTCAAGAATTGAATATCACATGGAAATTTAAGCTTAACTAGTCGCGTCAAGAAATGTCTCGGCTCACTCAGTTTTTTACCACTTGGTTCTGCCCTGGTTGGAGCTATATTAGTTTTAATGGGATATATACCTGTATTGTCCACCAAACCAACCAAACAAAATCATGCCTTCTAAAAGCTGATGGGGATCTCCCGTTCAACTTCATCCAAGCAATCCCCCGCAAAAAAACTTCATCCAAGCAATCAAATGGTACATAAAGATATGGTAGTCGTCCAGTGAACTTGCATTAAAAGTGAGGGTTCGCCCAGAAATCCTCTGTTTGTTTTCTGAAAGGGCAAGTGACATTGTTTTTCGAAGACCTTGTATCATCAGATGGCATATGAAATACTAAATTGTAAGGTTATATTTTTTAAAAGGTTCCAGGCTTCCAGCAATGTACATAATAGAAAAACGAACTCGTGGGTACCAAGTCTTTTGGATGCAGTGATATAGCCTGAATAGATTTCTTATCGTGCGTAACAGTAGACATAGTCATTGGAGAAACAAACAGCTATAATGGAAACAGAATCGCATAGATGATGGAAACCATTTTGTGAACATTGCCAAGTTGGATAGTTAATATCCCAGAAGTTGATGGTTGTAGCATGTGTGCTTGACAATTTGTGGATCCTGAGGAAGGAAAAACAATATAATTAATAGTAGGTATTGAAATGCACAAGAAAATACTAACTCAAGCAAGGTCATATCATGATTTCCCTACATACTCTCTTGGCGCATATATATGGAACTCTTAATCCCAACTTACAAAGAAACTGCAGGTTCTTATCTAATCAAAATCCATCATACTACCAGAACAGAAAAATGAGGAAAAAAATGTTGGAGAACCTCACATGGACCATCCAACACGTCCAAATTTCACAGAAAATAGGCAGATCATCAACAAGTTCTCACAACATTGTTCATCAGGCTCTAAACTCTGAATTTGAGTGTGTCCTCTGCTGTAATTGTTCAGCTCATAGAGATAGCCCTTGTAGGATCATAAATAGGGCCAGGGATGCAAATGTTGCAGGCTATGTAATTCACTCTGTAATTGATAGCCCTTGTGTCGTCATACATTTTCCTTTCCCCTTTTCTCTTAATTGACTGGACCATTATAAAAAGAGGGGCTAGTCAATTAACCTAAAAAAATGACATATGTTGGGTAAAAGTTACTACCCTTGAAGAAACCAATAGTAACAACATTCGACTCAAACATTTAGTTGCTTCACTTTTAACTTGTCTCGCGATGACAGGTGGGCTGGTCGTGTATGTAATGGGTCTTCGTATAATTGCAGTTTGTCATTTAATTTGGTCTGACTGAGGCATGAATAAAAAGAAGAACTGAATAATTATACACGTCATGTTGTATTCTGATATGCTTATGAGCTAACACCTGTACCTCTCACATACATCCAACTATGGGTCATCATCAGGTTCATGTTCCTGCAAAGGATAGGAAATCGATGAGAAATTTAATCCAAACAAGGAGAAGATCAACAAAAGCTACAGAAAATAAAAAAACAGCTAGGTGCCTTGTCAAGATCCTTAATCAAAAGCAAACTATATTAGTTCAATAAACGGCAATATGAAAAGCATACTGATTAGGAAGCATTAATTAAGCTCACATATGATTTCTCCTTCGGTCCTTCCTGACTCCTTTATCCTTTCATACTCTCCTCCTCTTTGGCACATGTATCTTGCAAAAAGATTCATCATGCAAATTTATGTACAAGACATTAATTCAGTACAAGCAGATTAGTTTTTGGAATCCACACCATACACAAATTAAAATCTATTTCTGCTATATAACTTACAATCTACGTCTGACAAATTATCAACAAACTAGAAGGACTTTAACCTGCAGCATCCCATGTGCATCCACGCCGCAGCGCCTTCCTCTAAGCCTCTGCTGCTGCATGAGATGAAAAAGAGTTACTTAGAGGGTCGTACACACACCAGAAATCCTGAAAGCAAAAACATCTTTCCATCCAGCAATCCTTTCAAGGGAACAGGAGAAGCACAACATCGGATGCAGTCGACTCATACATACAATTTCTGAATTAATGTGAAGTTGTGAACACACAGCAGAATGTTACTGAAATGTTCAATTTCATAGAAACATGTTAACCAAAAGGGAGGCGTCCGATCAGGGTGCCAACCCAAAAGTTGGGAAAGGCGTCGGCGACCTCCGGCCGGGAACAGCCGGGCTGTGGCTCGGCGATGCGGTGGCGCTGCCCTCGTGCAGTAGTGTGGCGGTGGGGTTGCCGCTCGGTGATGCGGCTGCAGGGCGCTCGCGCGGCACTGCCCTCTGCGTGCCACGCTCGCGGCCGAGCTCCGCCTCCGGCGCAGCCCAGCCTCTCTTCTCCCGCCCTCAGCCGCACCATCTACTCGTCCGCCGTGGCCTTACAGCCGCCGCTGCTATGTGCTGCACATGCGCTGCTGTCCGGCTGTCTGCCAATGCGCCGCTTCTCCCCGCCGTTGTCGCGTCGCGGGCGCCTCCCTTAACACCTCTTGATGGCGAAGACGAAATCTGGCGAGGAGGGAGAGAAGGCTGACGCCACAGGCCGGAGGTGCAGCGCTCCGTTGAGGGTGAGAGGATTCGATTGGATCTACTTCCTTTTTTCATGCGTGATTGTTGGGGTCGCGGCTGCGGATCGTACCGATACGGCAGAGTTTTCGTCCGCTCTCTCAAATCGCTAAACGCACTTTTGGCTGATGATTAGTGTATATGGACGGCTAGATATAATCAAATGATTCGGATCGTGAGGCTATAATTGATTGAGAGTGTTATGTGTAAATTAGGCTGGGTACATTTAGGGATGAATATGTTTGCTTGTTTAATAGTAGTAGAGATTGACAGGCGGGACCCACTGGGCATAGAGAGGAAAAATGGCATGTCCATATGGTCTTTTTTGTCAAAATATATTTTTTGAGGGGATTTTCGAAAAAAACATTCTGCCTGGTTCACGGGCTGACAACGGACCTCACCCGCCTGGTCAGCACAGATTATGTATACAAAACGGGATATGCATTGTATTTGTACATCCAAGCCAAGTTTTTACACCACTTCAATGTACACTGCAACTTCTAGCACCAAAGTGACCATTTACGCCAAGTTCTAGCACCGTTGGTGTAATTGACTCATAAATTTTATAGATATACATATGCACATTTATTACTTCCTTGATTTTTATTTATTTTAGAATTTGAATAAGTTACCTGTTTTAATTTTGTTGATGTTTTTGTCATTTCGTCCTTTAGTAAGTGTGCTAGCTTGTCTCAGAGAAATAAGAAAACATTTTAAATGTCAAGAACATTGTTTTCGAAAATGTATGAACATTTTTCAGTGAGCCATGCATTTTTTGGGGGAAAATGTGGATATTTTTTTGAGACTCATGACTATTTGTTTTAAAACATACAAGCATTTTTAATAGGTCTTTAATGCAAAAATAGTTGTATGCATGTCATAATTTATTTTATGATTGGACAAAAACACTTATCATACTTGGTCTTGCTAGTAAATTGTACGTGCTTTGCACGTCATTTAAATATGTATATAAAAAGCATGGAAAATACATTTGAATATGTATTATTTTTTCTAGAATTGTATCGGATAAGATCCAACTTGGTTCTTACCTCTATAGAATCCAGATTGTTCTAGTCTCTCTTTATTAGAGTATCAGATAAGCATGTGAATAGATGCTTCTAGAACACATGAGATGGTTGAGTTGGGGGTTCAGTGAGAAGGCCACGTGGCAGAATCTTATGAGTTGAAAACTATATCCAACGAATGATAATGCTCGGATTTGCCTTCTCTTGATCATTGGATGGGCATATCCAACGACCAATATTTGAAGCTATTGGCACACTATATAATGGTATAGAAAAATAGTATATTTTTGGCGTGAAACACATCACAAATGTAGATAGCTAGCTCGGTTCTCTCTTTCTGAACATACACGACCCTATATGTTCACTTTCCAGGACTGAGCCGACAAATCATAAGACTGACAAAGCCACCACTTATGTCTCATAGTTCACAAGAGCGTTGTGTCCCACCGAAGAACATATTCATGGAAACATAAACATCTGTACCTAGTTATATTTGATTTACATGAATAAATATCAAAGAACAATTAACAAAAGCTACAGGTAAGTCTGAATGAGAACTGTTTAAGGGCCAGTCGATTCATTTGGGACGTCGGATGCAGATTCAATGGCCAACAACCCTTCTTCAGCCTCCAGCCCTTTCCACATTCTACTTCTCCCCCAGCCAAACGTACCACCGGCCACCACTGCCCGCACCAGCCTTACCGCACCGCCCTCCCTTCAATCTCCTCCCACCGTCGTGCTGCTGCCGCACCCGACCATCCCTCTAGCACCGACGATGCTCGGTTTTCTTTCGGCAAACTTGCACTACCCCCATACCTCCAGCCTCACCGCTCCGCCCTCCCTTCAATCTCCTCCCACCGTAGTGTCGCTGCCGCCCCTGACCATCCCTCTAGCACTGACAATGCCCGGTTTTCTTTCGGCGAACTTGCACTACCCCCACACCTTAAGATAGATAATGAGGTAGCCTTCTTCGGTGAGTTCACCACCCCCACATCCCTACAATAGATAATGGAGTAGCCTTCTCCGGCTATCTCCTTCCTTCTCTCCGGCGTTTCTTTCTTCGCATGAAAATTGATTGATCAAAATTTTGTTTTCAGGCACTGAGGTGCAGCTAAACTGAAAAAGATAACAGATAAGTAGAACATAAGGGCAGCAAATGCAAAAGTGAAAAATGGAGAAAACAATAGAAACAAGACAAAGAAAAGGATAAGTAACTTAAAAAAACAAATTACCCACATATATAGCCGCAACAATTCAGCCATCCCGTATTTTCCCGCTAGGAGCACTCGGGACAATGACTGCTAATTTTTCTATAGTTTGCAGTGCGAGTATAGCAACAGCTGCAGGTGAACGGTCGCTTGCTCCAATCCAAATGGCAAACGATGCAACACTGCAGGGTGTTGATACGGACGGCTGAATTGTTGCTGTCGCAGATCATGACCCTGCACGGCAGCCTGTTTCGTGGACGAATTCGGGTCCGTCTGCCTCCTTCCGTTCCTCATTTTTCTTTTCTTCTCCGGCCGCGTGAACATGTTTACCCTGCGGTCGGTCGGTTGGTTATAATAGCATCTCCAGCCGTTGTCCATAGGGCTAAGAAAATCGCCGCTTAAGAGCGAACTGGTGTTAAAAATTGGTGTGGGGACGAGCAGGTTACCAGCCGTCGTTTCAGGCTTGCCCCCAGTCGCACCTTTTTTAAATATTTTTGAAAATAATTCGGCTAAGATTCGGCAAATATTACAAAGATTCGGTAAACATGACATAAATTTCGGCGTTCTAATTTTTATACATAGAAAACTTAAAATTTACTAAATAAAAAACTTGTTGAGCGTGGCGTAGTCGCCGTCATTGCCGCCGTTGCCGCCGTCGTCGTTCTCCTTCTTCACGCGGCTGGACCCCTGCCCAGGGTCACCCTGACGCACAGGTTTCGTCGGTGGCGACGTGTCGTCGTCGCTGTCTTCAAGCACGATGACGCCCCCTTCCTCACGCCCACGACGGCGAGCGGCGATCTCTGTCAGGGCGCGGCGCTGGCGCTCCATCTCCAGCCGCGCCCAATCTTCGCACACCCACTTCATGGCCGCCTTGTCGTGGAGCTCCGACTCCGTCTTCGGCTTGACGAAGTGGGGAGGAGCCGAGGAGGAGGAGCCACGCCCGCCCTCGTTGATGATGATGCCGACACTGCGGGTGCGCCAGCCGAGCGGCTTCTCCGTGGGCTCGGCCTTGACGCTAAAGAGCGCCGGCGACCCGGAGGAGTGGGAGGAGGAGGAAGAGGAGCCGGTCCTCCTCGGCATCCATCGGCCGCCACTCTGGCAGGGGACCGGGGCGGCCGGGTACTTCAGCGATGGCTCGTTGCCGCCCTCGAGGTGCTCGAGGACGGCATGAAGCATGCGGCCGGGGGCGCCCCACCACAGGCGGCGGCCGTCACTGTTTTTGGTCCCCGCACCACACGCGTTGTTGGTGGAGGCTACCCGCTCCGCCTGCCGGCGTTCGAAGTAGGCCGCCCACGCCTCGTGGTTGCCAGCGTCGTACTCCGGGAGGGCCCGCTGCTCCTCCGTCAGAGACGCCCGCGCCCGCTCAATCTCTGCGCGGAAGTAGTCGGGGCGCGCGACGTCAGGCAGCGGGGGGATGGGGACGGCCCCAACACTGAGCCTCCACCGCCCCAGCGCGCGCATGTCGAACGGCGCCGGGTAGTTGGCTTCGTGCAGGAGGTGGGCTTCCCACTCGTACAGAGAGCGGCGGTCGAAGCCATTCGCCGCCGTCCCGTCACCGGGGAACCTTTCGCCCATAGTCTGCGGTGGCTTGTCGGCGGTGAGAAGAGGAGAGAGGAAAGAGGGCTCGTCGGCAGTGGCTTTGCACAGGAAAAGAGGGGCTGCGGCGGGTGTGTTCACCGGCGAGGGAGGCGCTGCTTTATATAAAGGCTGGGGAGTGGCGCCATGTGTACGCATGGCGGGGAGGGGCCGCGTCGCCGCACAACGCCGCACGTGAGGAATCAATGGAAGGCTGCCCGGCGGTAGCCTTGACATTGATTCCCCGCGGAAAACCGATGCGATGTGAGGACGACGAGGCGTGGTCGCTGACTCGGCGGGCCCATCGTTCTTTCGCGTCAAAAATGATCGCCCCGACGCCCCCGAGCGCCCCCCAGCGCGCTAGGTTCGGCCTGGATCCGTCGGCGCCAGTTTCGGCCCTAACCGGCGGAAACGTGACTCCTGGAAACGCAACTGGACCGTTTTTTTTGTGCCGGCACCGGAAAAAAAAAATCTGAAGTGGCTTGTTGGGACCGCGGCTGGAGATGCTCTAAGAGCAACTCCAACGGGCCGACCCAAACGGACGGCGATTTCGTCCGTTTTTTGTCCGTTTGGGTCGGCCGCCTGCCCGGCGTCCGCCCTGTTTTTCATATGGGTCGGCAGCGCGCCCAACGCGCCGATCCATATGTGCAGGCGTGGCCAGCTGGCCGCCCAATTTTACATTGCATTCAACGTATGATGAAATGAAAATTTAACAAACAAAATAGTCCGCCCAAATAAATAGTATAGTTTACAGGCCAAATAAAAATAAAAATGTTTCACATAGTTTTGCAAACGAATAAAAAAAGATACATCTATTGGTTGCCAACATGAGTTCACATATGCTCAACCAAATCATTTTCCAGTTGCACGTGAATTTCCCAATCACGCATGTCTTCATGAAACTGAGTGAACTGCTCAAATGTTGCCGCTACTCCATGCTCAGGCACAACATTCTCATCCTGAAACTGAAAGCCTTGATCGTACAGACGTTCCGGGCGCTCGTCTTCTACGATCATATTGTGCGTGATCACACAAGCAGTCATCACCTCTCATAGTTTCTGCGTGCTTCAAGTATTAGCAGGATACCGAACGATGCCCCATCGAGATTGCAAAACACCAAAGGCACGCTCGGCATCCTTTCTAGCACTCTCTTGCTCTTGGGCAAATCTTTTCCTTTTCTCTCCGACAGGGTTGGGTATTGTCTTGACAATAGTGGTCCACTGAGGAGAGATACCGTCACCCAGATAATACCCTTTGTCGTAGGTGTGGCCGTTGACAGTAAAGTTCACCGCTGAGCTGTTGCCTTCGGCAAGCCTAGCAAACACCGGCGAGCGCTGAAGCACGTTGATATTATTGTGTGATCCAGCCATGCCAAAGAAAGAGTGCCAGATCCAGAGATCTTGAGACGCCACGGCCTCTAGTATGACAGTGCAAGCCCTGACATGTCCCTTATACTGCCCTTGCCAAGCAGAAAGGCAGTTCTTTCACTCCCAGTGCATGCAGTCTATGCTGCCAAGTGTCCCCGGGAAGCCCCTGCTAGCAGTCATGCCAACAAACGGGCTGTATCTTCAGCTGTCGGCTCTCTCAAGTACTCAGGGCCAAACACAACAATCACAGCCTTGCAGAACTTATACAGGGACTCTAGGCATGTAGACTCGCTCATACGAACATACTCGTCAATGAGATCACCGGGCACTCCGTATGCAAGCATTCGGATGGCGGCAGTGCATTTCTGATAAGAGGAGAAACCAATCTTGGCAACGGCATCCTCTTTGCACTCGAGGTAGTCATCATAGCCGACCACTCCCTCTCTAATACGGTTGAAAACATGCCTACTCATACGGAACCGGCGACGGAATTTGTGATGTTTGAACAACGGGTTTGTTGTATCAAAGTAGTCCTTCCAGAGAAGGAAATGCCCGCTCTCCCGGTTACGATTCAACGCCGGAAGGTGGCCCGGAATGGAGCCACGGAACAACGGCCGCTGGTTGTTGAGGTGGTGATGGACCAACACGGCAGCCAATATCTCCTCGTCGTCGTCGGACGACGAATCGTCGGAGTCGCAAAGGAAATTGTGGAAAAAGAACTCGTCGGGGGAGTCCATTTCCGTACCTTGGCAAACTGTCGAACAGCTTGCGGGCGTCGAAGAAGGAGACGGTCGGCGAGGGGAGACGCGGTGCCCACAGACCAGCTAGCTGCCCGGCCGGCGTCCGACGAGCGTGCCGGTCGTCTGTGGCTGGGGCGTCGAGGCGTCTACTTGGTCGCGGGGCGGCTGGGCGGTGGGGGAAACAGCGACGGGGAACCAGCTTGCTCCCCGGCGGCAAAACGGCGGCGGCGGGCGACTGGGGGCAGGGGCGGCGTTGCTGGGCGGATGTGGAGGCGGCGACAGCTGGAAGAGTCGCCGGCAAAATGGGCGGCGGCGTCGGTGACGGAGGAGGCGGAGGTGTGGGTTGCTTGTTGGCTGGGGGGAGGAAGGCCAATGTGCCACAGACGAGCGGGCCCAGGGACAGAAGTAGGCGAGCAAGCGCGCGTCCGTCGCGTGTCTGCGCCGACGCAAATCAGGCTCAAAAATGGCCGAGAATGAGTCGCCCGCGGATGAAAAACGGACGCACGTCCGTTTGGGTCGGCGCGTTGGGCCGCTTTTTCTGTTCATGCCAACTCAAACGAACGGCCGCGGACGAAATGAGAGTTGCTCTAAGGTCTGCATGCTCCAATTCAGTGATCGAACGTTTGCCACTTCCGACGGGTGCCAAACACGTGGTATGTCTGCCCCTTTCTGGTCACAGTCAAGTATGATGACGATCGCGAGCGAGGGGTTGACACACGACAGATCTCCGCGAAAATAAGGTGCTGTGCTGTACCAGTATTATAACGCCGGCATACGAATATCCAGCACTGCAGGCCGACCGATTCCCCGCTCCACTCCAACATGATGCAACGTCGCAAGCTGCCAACACGGAAGACGAAAGGCTGTGCTGTTGCTATCGCATGATCACGAGCTTGCATTGGAGGGCAGCTGGTGGTTTCTTGTTGCCATTCCCTGCTGTTTGTTGAAGGCACTTCCGTTTCTCATTCGAGTACACAAGGAACGCAGGCTTGTCGGACAGAAACGCTTCAGAAATGGTCCGGAGAGGTTGAGCGAGTACACATGCACCATCCTTGCTCGTGTCATGCTTTCCTGCCTCTCGCGCATCCGTGTCAAGCAGCTACTGCTCCACCATGGCTTGCAACACGGCAAGCAATCAAATTAGAATCTGTTGTGCTGTCTCTCTGGGCTGACACATTAAAACTGGTCTTAATTTCACCGCAATAGACAATGTATATATATAAATAACTAATAAATATCTCAGACCCAAAAATTCATCGTAGACGAAAAACTTTTTACACCACCTTCTTGGGAGATGTAAAACATAACACCTGAAGATGCAAATTTGCATCTCCATCTGTAAAACAGCTGGTCTTGCGCCGACCGCTTAACTCCGTCCGCCTGTCCCTTGCCTACCCGACAGCAGCCCGCCTCCACCGCCGGCGATTTTTGCCCAAAATTGCCGCCGCCCGCCTGTCCATCTCCAACCCCGCCACGTCCCTACCCGCCTATCCTCGTCGCCTGCCTCGCCGCCGCCGATTCGATTCGGAGATCCACCGGTCCTGTGGCTGCCATGATGTCCTCAACGGCATGGTCGTGGACGCGCTAGTGCTTCCGCTAGCCGTGACCCGCTGGTGGAGCTAGGGAAGCCGCGCGCCGCCGCCCACCCACGTGTGGAGCCTCCTCGCCGTGAGCACTGCTCTCCTGCAGCTTCGCGATTGTCTGTAGCCGCCGCCCGCACCAACCACCACCCATCAACTGTCTGGCCCGCCGCCGGCCTATTGGTTCCACCTCGCCCGCAATGTGTTCGAGACTTCGAGCAAATTCCCCCAGGGTAAAAAAAATTGTGCAAACTTGGAGGTTTTTTTTATCGGGGGTTGAAGATGTAGTTTGATGGTGATTTCCGCATTGTATATGATCTCGTGCTACTCCTCTTTCGTGCATGATTCCTCGTTGGATGAGGAATTTGATTTGACCGAAGAAGAGGACATTGCTATGCTAATGGCGATGCACAAGAGGAAGAAGCCAAAGCACGGCGGTCCCATGTATGGCCGTGAGTTCATCCAGAGAGAATGGGTTGAGGCACACGAGAGGTTGATGCGCAACTATTTTTGTACACTGCCTGTTTTTCCAGAAAGGTACTTTCGGCGCCGGTTCAGGATGTCCACAAATTTGTTCATTCACATTCGCAACGTCGTGAAGCAGCACGATCGATCCTTCCAGTAGAGAAGGAATTGTGCCGGTTTGCTTGGACATAGCACTGAGCATAAGGTCACTGCCGCTTTGTGCATGATGGCATGTGATGTTCCGGCAGATTTCATTGATGACAATTTTGGTGATGGCAAAGAGCACTTCTTTCTTCTATATCAAATAATTTTCAAAGAATACGATAGAAGTGTTTGGTCCACAATACTGGAGAGCACCCAATGCTCAGGACACTCAGAGTCTTTTGGAGATGAACAAAGCCCGTGGGTTTCCAGGTATGCTTGGGTCCATCGATTGCACGCCCTGGAAGTGGAAAAATTATCCTAAAGCATGGCATGGGCAGTTCAAGGGACGCTCGAAGGATGCCACCATCATTCTTGAGGCCATTGCCGATCAAGAAACATGGATTTGACATTTATATTTTAGGATATCTGGATCTTGCAATGACATCAATGTGCTTGACCGGTCACCTCTTTTTGCTAAGTTAGCCAATGGAGAAGCTTCACCAGTGACCTTTGAAGCAAATGGTCGCACATACGACTATCGGTACTACCTTGTAGATGCCCGAGGTGAGTGCTTTTGTCAAGCCAATCCAAACCCTCTCAAGGTAATAAAAAACTCTCCTTTTACAATGCTCAAGCGGCGGCTAGAAAAGATGTTGAGAGGGCATTTGGGGTTTTGCAATCCCAATTTTCTATTGTGCGAGGACCGTCTAGATTCTAGGATCAAATAACCTTTGGCACATCATGACCGCTTGTGTGATCATGCATAACATGATCATTGAAAATCAACGTGGACAAGATTTGGATTACATCTTTTATGATCTCATGGGTATACAAAAGGAGCAAGTCAGACATTTCATGAAGGAGTAAAATGAATTTCGAGATTCCGATACACACGATCAATTTCAAAAAGACTTGATGGAGGAGTAATGAAAATGGAATGGCGAAAGAACCGCCTAGTTCATTATTTGTTTGTTGTATTGTGTAAGAAGTTTGTTGTATTCATGTTGCATTTGATACTGTGGATTTGATGAATTACGTAATAATTTAAAATTATAGACAAATGGATTTTTTAAGTTTTAATTAGGGATGTTTTTATTTTAAATTGTGCGGATGTACAACGGCTGTACACAAGCGGTTGTATACAGACTTACGACCGTCGGCCGGTTTTACATCTTCACATATGCATCATCTTTTGGAGTTAAAGTTTTACATCACAAACATATATCATCTGTTGGAGTTGTCATTTTTTTAAGATGTAAAATGCACATTTTATGATGTAAATTATACAATACCTAATTTTATATCTCTAAATTTACATCTTCTCTTATTCGAGATAGAATCAATTAGCAACAACTGAAAGTAGCATCCACTCCCAACATGAGTTATTAAACGGAAAGCGCGAATAATCGTTCGAACTGATACGAACTGCCGGTTGCCGAAGTTCCTTTATTCTAAGACCTACGGGGCACGAGTCGGGGACGCAGCGGCTTCTTCATGACGACGGTAAACTCGTTCTTCTCGGCGAAGTCCACCTCCTCGCCGGCGACCTCCTGCCACTCGAACTCCCTCACCATGTTGGCCACGAAGTACTCCAGGTGGAGCATGGCGATGCCCAGCCCGGCGCAGATCCTACGGCCCACGCCGAACGGCATCATCTTGATCTCCCGGTTGCCCGTCACGTCCACCCCCTCGCCCGCGCCGCCCGGCAGGAACCGATCCGGAGAGAACTCTAACGGCTTCTCCCACTCCCGCTCATCCCGGCCCATCTCGGCGACCATGAAGTTCACCGTGGCGCCCTTCGGTATCAGGTAATCGCCGATCTCCATGTCCTCCGCCGCCTTGTGCGGCAGCACGAAGTGCCCCGGCGGGTGCTTCCGGAGGCCTTCGAGAACCACCGCCTTGAGGTAGGGCATCTTGTGGATGTCGTCCCCGGAGACCTCTTCTTGGTCGTCTCCCGTCGTGGCTTTGATCTCCTCGTAGAGCTTCTCCTGGATTGCTGGGTTCTTGACCAGTTCGGCCATGATCCACTGCAGCCCGGTGGAGGTGGTGTCTGTCCCGGCGTTGAGAAATTCGGAGCAGAGGATGACAATCTCGTTGTCTGTGAGCGGGCGATCGCCCTCCTCGGGGAGCTTGATGTCGAGCAGGGTGTCGACGTACGAGTGCTCGAACGTTGTCTCTTTTCTAGGCTCGCCGCCGCGGCTCTTGTACTCCCGCCGCGCGTTGATCAGCGGCACGAGCAGCTCCTTCTGCCGCCGCCGCATGGTGTGCGCGGTCCGGAGGCGGTCGCGGAAGAGGTGCTTTGTGAGCGACGGAAAGAACGCGAAGACGGCCATTTTCCCGGTGATGTAGAGCAGCTGGTCGCGCTGCGCGGCGGCGATCGCGCGCACCGCGGGCTCGTCGAGCCGCTCGCCGAAGCACATGAGCACCAGGAGACAGAACATGGCGTACTGGAACGTCTCCACGACGGCCGCCCCGCCGGATGACGACTCGTCCCGCAGCTTGTTGAGGAGCACGCGGCGCACCCAGGAGCGCGCGGGCGCGAAGAGTCGGACGCGGGACGGGTGCAGCGTCTCGGAGACGAGGTTGCGACGCAGGAGGCGCCACACGGGGCCGTAGCTGGCGCGCGTGATGGTGTTGTCGTTCTCGCCCATGATCCTGACGGACGCGAGGGTCGGGCGGTCGGCCAGAGCGGCACCGCGCTCGACGAGCGCCGCGTGCGCGAGGCGGCGGTCGGCGACGAAGATGGAGAGCCGGGAGCCCACGCGCAGCGACACTATGGAACCGTACCGCGCGAACAGACGCCGGAGGAGGGACTCCCCGTCGGCGGGCGAGTTGGTCAGCCACACCATACTGCCCAGCACCGGAAAGGACGGCGGGCCAGGCGGGATGGGCCGCCGGGTGCCGCCGCCGCCGCCGCCGGTCTTACCGCTGCGGAAAAGGAGGAGGGTCAGCGGGAGGGCGAAGAGGATGACGCCGAGGAAGATTTGCCATGTCTCCATGGCGCGTCTGGGTGCGGCTCCGCTTCCGCTCTCACTGCTGCTGGCGTGCCGTGTGGATAAATATGCTTTGGGTCGCCGTCCGTCTCCAATTTTAATCTTGTTTACATCGACTCGATGGCGCTTGGAAAGAAAGGAGGGCACAGAGGTCTGATGGAAGATCCAAAGCAACTGTTGCAAAACTTGGGTTACAAGATGATTACAGCAACTGAATTAGTCAGCCTTAACTGGACGTGACACGAAGGACTCGGCATATATAACAACCCACTGGGTAGTGCCACACACCCCCAATATGAATATAGCATTAAAAACATACAATAAAATTTCAAAAAATTCTGAAATTTTAGAATATGAAATCTGGATGCCTGTTGTACACACGTGTTCAATTTCACGGGGAATGAGTGCCCGTGGTAATGTCAGTAAAAAGACAAATAAAATCATATGCGTAAAAAAAACTGGATGTAACATATGTTGGACTGTAATTCCTACGCCGCGGACACCACTAGCACCCATTCCCGACGAAAATGAACACGGGTGTACAATGAGCACTCAGATTTCGTATCCACAAATTTCAGAATTTTTTGATATTTTTTAATTCTATTTTCATACACGTGTGTGTGGCACCCGACTGCTCTAATGCATTTTCCCGGTACTTGGCCTTTATAAAAAGTCCAGTGCTAAGCGCCGGCGGACTGACCGAAATTCGCCGCTCGGATCATTGGATTACCCCATGTCTCGTCATTAGGTTGTTTTTGCGCAATCCACTTTCTTCCGCAAAACGTGACCACACACTCGCAATTGACCTCTCGTTCGAGCGGCCCCACGCTCACCACAACACACCCGCCCTGCCCTGGATTCTCGCAGCATCAGCCAAGCTCGCCGGCCTCGATGTAACGCCACATCCGCATCTATGGTTACCGTGGTAGCCCATTCCATCGTTGTCGTTGTCTCAACAGCATGGTGTTGCAGTGACCGTGGCCGCAACAAGTGCAACCGGTGGTTGTAGCACTGTCCCCCCTCAGGTCCCCGTTCCACCATCCGCTCGCCGCCGCGTGGCCTAGCAGCTATTCATGGCATCTTCGGAGGGCGTCGCCGGGCAAAGCCCGGGCGGCGCGACTGCGGGGTGGCTATTTCAGTGGCGCGGTCGTGTTGGATTCGATGAGCTCGGCTGCGAGCTTCAGCGGCTGGGCTTTTCTTCCCCGAGGCGGAAGTGGGCTGGCGCCGGCGACTGCTGCTGACGGAGGGCCTGGGCAAGGCATGGGCATGCAGTGTGAAGGCTCTGGGCGGCGCGCGGCATGGAGGCCCAGGGGTGGTGCGTCGTGGGCGAGGTGCGAGACGGCCCTAGGCGACTCGGATCTGGCCACTGGGCGGCGTGGCGAGGAGTCCTCCACGAGGAGCCGTGCGACAGCAAAGGGGTGGCACGATGCTTGGAGGTGCATCGCCGGGCGCGCGTTGGCGCAGGTGCATGCTGCAGCGCGGCTGGATATGGCTTCGGGTGGTCCTCTACTATTGCCTACATCGGCATGGTGCTGGCAGGCCGCGGTGGCTCAGTCTACGATGGTAGGCCTTGGATCCGGCCAGCCGTGGTCGGATCTGGCTTGGCGGATGGCTTGATGGCTGGACGCTTACGGCATCCGCGCGGTGCGGGTGGCTGCAGCGGCTCCTAGCCACTCTTCGTCGACGGGCTGATCTATGGGTGGCGATGCATTGTAGGAGGTTCAGCTGGTTTGCTCAGGGCGTTGTGCAACGACACGTGGTGAAAGCTTTGACTCTGGTTTTGACCGGAGACGGCTGCTACGTCTCCAACGTATCTATTTTTTATTCCATGCTATTATATTACCTGTTTTGGATGTTTTATATGCATTAATATACTATTTTATATTATTTTTTGGACTAACTTATTAACCCAGAGCCGAGTGCCAGTTTATGCCTTTTCCTTGTTTTCGAGTTTCGCAGAAAAGGAATATCAAAGGGAGTCCAAACGGAATAAAACTTTACGATGATTTTTCTTGGACCAGAAGACACCTACGAGACTTGGAGTTGAAGTTAGAAGACCCACGAGGCGACGACAAGCCGTAGGGGCGCGCCCCCTGGCTTGTGCCCCCCTCGGGAGTCCACCGACCTGCCTCTTCATCCTATAAATTTAGATATATTCCCAAACCCTCAGAACAAGCCACGGAAATACTTTTCTGCCGCCGCAACCTTTTGTTCCCGTGAGATCCCATCTTGGGACCTTTTCCGGCGATCTGCCGGAGGGGGATTCAATCACGGAGGGCATCTACATCAACCCTATTGCCTTTCTGATTAAGTGTGAGTAGTTTACCACAGACCTAGGGGTACATAGCTAGTATCTAGATGGCTTCTTCTCTCTCTGTGATCTTCAATACCATGTTCTCCTCGATGTTCTTGGAGTTCTATCCAATGTAATATTCTTTTGCGGTGTGTCTGCCGGGATCTGATGAATTGTGGATTTATAATCAGATTATCTATAAATATTATTTAAATCTCCTCTGAGTTCTTATATGCATGATTTGATATCTTTGTATTTGTCTTCAAATTATCGGTTTGGTCTGGCCAACTAGATTGGTATTTCTTGCAATGGAAGAGGTGCTTAATTTTGGGTTCAATCTTGCGGTGTCCTCACCCAGTGACAAAGTAGGGGTAGTGATTACCCACAAGTATAGGGGATCTATCGTAGTCCTTTCTATAAGTAAGAGTGTCGAACCCAACGAGGAGCAGAAGGAAATTGTCGGATTTCGGGTCCCGGAAAAACCCTCAAGGTTCGAACTCTGGGGTGCGCGCGAAGTTCTTTCCCTCCTACCGATCTACGCCCTAGCTCGCTAAGGTCTCGCGGACGAACTCGACGCACTCGCAACACAAAGACACAAGATTTATACTGGTTCGGGCCACCGTTGTGGTGTAATACCCTACTCCAGTGTGGTGGTGGTGGATTGCCTCTTGGGCTGATGATGAACAGTACAAGGGGAAGAACAGCCTCTTGAGGTCGAGGTGTTCTTGTGTTCGGTGTCGCTAAGGGTTGGCTCTTGATCAGATGAGATCAAGCTGATGATCAGATGAGATCCCAACTTCTTCTTCAGATGACCCCTCCCCTTTGGTGGTGGCTAGTCCTATTTATAGAGGCCCTGTTCCTCTCCCCAAATATCGAGCGGGAAGGGATCGAACAACGGCCAATTTGAAAGGGGACAGCTAGTACAAGCTATCCTGACAAAAGCGGTCTTCGCCTGCGAAAGGGCTCTGGTGATGACACCGTCTTGGGCTCCATGGTGACCTCTGTCCTGCTGGCCTGCTGGTCTTGGTCTCGTTGCACTGATATGAAAACCTTTGCCTGATGCCTCGGTACTCCGCGCCTACGCTGGCCTCCTTAGCACCAAAGAGGAAACAAGGACACTGCGCGCACTGGCGCCCGCCTGGCGCCTGCCTGGTCTCGATCATCATGGCTCACGTCACGAGGACCTCACGAGGTTTGCTCTGCCTTGATCTCTCTGCCCCTCGTGAGCCTGCCTGGCGAGGCCGCTCCTGAGGAGGTCTTGCGTCGTCCGCCTCGCGAGGCTTGGCCCCTCGCGAGGGTCTTGAATGCCTTGTCGATGAAGATGGGCCGTACAGACCTACTAGCCCAGCCACGCTATGGGCCGCAGACAGGCAAGTTTTGGGACCCCCGTTCCCAGAATGCCGACAGTATCCCCCGGGCCCAAGGTGCGCTCGGGCTTGGCTTCGAGGGAAGCCAAAGGTCAAGCGCGGAGCGCCGCGCGCCCCAAAAGCCTGCGGCCTCGGTCGTCGCGTGGCGGTTGATTGGACGTGGGCGTCTCCACTTCCCCACACGGTCTCGACAACTGCTCGACTTGACAAAAGGCTGGCGCAGGCAGCGCTTGCCTTCGCTGTTTCCCTTCGCCTAGCCTCAGATCCCCTTTCTCGCTCCTTGCTGCCGATACCCCCAGATCTGCTTCGATTTCGCTCCGCATCTGCGACCAATTGGGCCACGCAAGGTCAAGTCCTCCTCGGTGCCGGCTTGGTACGAGCCAGCCCTTGAAGCGCCCAACGTCACGGAGAAGAACCTTGCCGCCACGCGCTTGCTGGCGGCGGGGGCGAGCAATGAGAGGGGGAAGATGGAGCTCCGGCTTGCCTTCGACGAGCCGGAGCCTGAGGGAAGCACCTTCTTCCCTTTCTTCACGAGCAACATCGCCGCCGGGTTGGTTCCCTCCTTTTCCGATTTCTTTTTCGAGGTCCTCGACCACTTCGGGTTGCAGGCGCTGCATCTCCATCCCAACCCCGTTCTTCTCTTGTCTATCTTTGCCTACTATTGCGAGGCGTACCTGAGCATGATGTCGTCCGTGGCACTGCTGCGCCACTTCTTCTTCCTCCGCATCACCGGTGGCCATATCTCCGGGTGTGCCAACTTCATCGCGGCCGGCTAGGACAACTCGATCTCGAACACCGGGAAGAGGGTTGACAACATCAGGGCCAAATGGGTCATGATGAGTGCCAAGTGCGCCCATCCACACTTGGAACTGCCGACGGAGGAGCTCTAGTCTGACAAGGGGTGGTCTCGTGTAGAGTTCACCGACGAGCGGGCATCGTCGGTGTTGGAGCAGATTGTAACGCCCCATATGTAACCTTCCCGAATTGTACTCCAACTCTTGCCGTTTCCGGCATTAAGTTATATTAAATTCTCGGGTTCGGGTCTTTGTCTCCGTGTGTTGTTTTGTTTTTTCGTGCATCTCATATCATGTCATCACGTGCATTACATTTGCATACATGTTCATCTCATGCATTCGAGCTTTTTCCCCGTTGTCCGTTTTGCATTCCGGTGCTTCGTTCTCCTCCGGTGGCCATTTCTAGCTTCTTTTGTGTGTGGGAATTAAACATTTCCGGATTGGACCGAGACTTGCCATGCGGCCTTGGTTTACTACCGGTAGACCGCCTGTCAAGTTTCGGGTCATTTGAACTTCGTTTGATACTCCAACGGTTAACCGAGGGACCGAAAAGGCCTCGTGTGTGTGCAGCCCAACACCCCTCCATTTTGGCCCAAAGCCCACCAAAATCTGCTCCAACGTCTCGGTCGTTCGATCACAATCGTGTGGGCGAAAACCGCACCTCATTTGGACTCTCCTAGCTCCCTCTAGGCCTATATAAAGGCCCCCATTTTTGGATCTCGTCTCCCCCGTCCAACCCTAGTTCCAAAAAAAAGAGAGATCCCGCGCCGCCGGACGTGTCCGCCCCCGGCCGGACAGCGTCCGCCGCCGCGCCTCAGCCAACCGCCTCCCGCCACATGGCAGTCAACCGCCGCCGCTGCCGTCGGGCCCGAAGGCCCGGATCGGGCCCCCGACGCCGCCCGCGGGCCATTCCCCTCCGCGCCCCGTCCGCCGTCGTCTTCACCGTGGCCGGCCGCCGCCCGCCGCCGCCTCGCTCCTCCGGCCACCATGTGGACCTCGCCGACCGACCCCGCCGCACCGGATCCCCGCCGTGCCGCTCGTCGCCGGCCCCGCCCGAGGCTCGCCGGGGCTCGCCTCCCTCGTCGCCGCGCCGCCCCGGGGGTGCCCCGCCTCCCCTCGCCACCGGCCGGGCTCGCCGGAGCCGGAGCCGGCCGCCGCCACCACCGGATCGGCTCGGATGAACAGTGCCGCCGCCCCGAGCTACAGTGCCCGATCCGCGCTACAGTAACTCCAGATCTAGGGTTGACTTTCTCCTTCTTCTCCCTGGTTTTTTATGCCTACTTTGACCGGTGATATCTCCGCATCCGTAGCTCCGATTTGGGCATATGATATGTCAAAATCTTCGTCTCGATGAGTACATCATTTCATTCCATTGCATCATTTGCATTTGAGGTCGTCTTGTTGCCCAAAATGCTGTTGGAAGGAGGCATCATGAGTTAAATTGCAGATCCGTTAGTTCAAAATGCACTTTTGTCATTTTTGCCATGTTCAATCCGTGCATGATATGCCTGTGCCCCTTTGGGATGAATTGTTAAGCATGTTTTCTTCTTTCCAGAGGTGCCTCCCATGCATTTTTAGGATGTGTGTGTTGTCTTGTGCAAGCTTGCGAAGAGGGCTACCTGAGTTTACTGATTTCAGGGACTTAGTGAAAATCACTAAGTCTGGGATGTTTTAGTTCACGATGCTATATGTCCAGCTTGTTTCCTAGTGATCCGTGCCTCTTTTGGGGATGATCAGTAAGAGTGGTTTGTTATGCTTGTTGTGCTTAATCCATCCATGTCTTTACTTGTTATGTTGGAGCACCCTAGGTTGACTCAATCGAGCTCAACTTTTGCATAGTTGCTGTTTTGGGCAGATCGTGAGCTCTTTTGCGATTTTGCCGGAGTTATTGCTAGTGATCCATGAATGCTATGCCATTGTTCTTGCCATGTCTAGCTAGCATTTTGTGCCTTCTTAATGGATATATGCTTGCCTTGCCATGACTTGCACCGTAGTGAGTGCATCGAGCTCGTTCACATGCCTCCGTGAGTTATGATTTCAGCATGTCCCAGTTTTCACTAAGTCTGAAACTGATTGTGTTTCATCGATGTTCGTGTGCTCGGTAGAGTATTTTTGTGAACCCTTTTGGCCCCAGGTCATTTTGGGTGTTTTGTTAAGCTTGTTGAGTAGCTCGATGCCATGCTCTTACTTGCCATGTTCAGGTTTTGCTTCATGTTGTTTTGCTGCTCCGAAGAGAGCATCGTGGTCTGAAATTTCAGACTAGCGTTAATTTCGCTAAGTCTGAAATCTGTTTTGCTTATTCAGTTTTGCCATGCTTGTTTGAAGCCCTTAATGGATGAATTTGCCTATGCCTCAGTCCTGATGACTTGTTAAGCTTCTTGAGTACATCACTGCCATGCAATTTGTTTTCATGTTTGGTGGCTGTAGCATGTTCATTTTGTTGCATTTAGGAGCCTACTTGCTGTAAATCGCAGATCGGTTCGTTTAGTAAATCGCTTGCCATTTCTAAACCGTAGCTCCGATTGCCATGATCTTTATATCGTTTTTAGGGGATTTCTTCCCCTCTATCCAGTGGCACACTTGGTTTTCCAAGTTGAGGCCAGGTTCATGCATTTCCTGTTACATCTTGCATTTTGCATCCCGCATCGCATCCCGCATAGCATATCATCTTTGCATATCATTGGTTGCCCTTGCACGTGGTTGATTGTATCCTTGTTGCTTGTTTGTGTTGTTGGGTAGAGCCGGGAGACGAGTTCGCTAACGAGGAGCCCGTTGAGTTTGCTTTTGAGGATCCAGTCAATTCTGACAACTGTGCAGGCAAGATGATCACACCCTTGAAATCACTACTATCTTTGCTATGCTAGTTTGCTCACTCTTTTGTTTTGCCAATGCTATGATGCCTACCACTTGCTTGTTAGCCTCCCAATTGCCATGATTGAGCCTCTAACCCACCTTTGTCCTAGCAAACCATTGATTGGCTATGTTACCGCTTTGCTCAAGCCCCTTCTTATAGCGTTGCTAGTTGCAGGTGAAGATTGGAGCCGTTCCTTGATGGAACACTTATTTACTTGTTGGGATATCATTATATTGCTATGTTATCTTTATTCATCTATATACTTGGTAAAGGATGGAAGGCTCGGCCTCTCGCCTAGTGTTTTGTTCCACTCTTGCCGCCCTAGTTTCCGTCTTATCGATGTTATGTTCCCGGATTGTTGCGTCCCTTACGCGGTTGGGCTATAATGGGAACCCCTTGATAGTTCGCCTTGATTAAAGCTTTTCCAGCAATGCCCAACATTGGTTTTACCATTTGCCACCTACCCTTTTTTCCCTTGGGTTTCCGGAGCCCGAGGGTCATCTTATTTTAACCCCCCGGGCCAGTGCTCCTCTGAGTGTTGGTCCAACTGTCAGCTGCCGGTGGCCACCAGGGGCAACTCTGGGCTGGCCTACCCGTACCTAAGACAATCTGAGTGTGCCCTGAGAAAGAGATATGTGCAGCTCCTATCGAGATTTTTCGGCACATTCGGGCGGTGTTGCTGGACTAGTTTTGACCTGTCGAATCATCTTGTTGTACCGGGATACCGAGTCTGATCGGTGGGTCCTGGGTGGAGGTCTATTCCTTCATTGACCGTGAGAGCTTGTTATGGGCTAAGTTGGGACCCCCCTGCAGGGATTGATCTTGCGAAAGCCGTGCCCGCGGTTATGGGCAGATGGGAATTTGTTAATGTCCGGTTGTAGATAACTTGAACTTAAATAATTAAAATGAATCAACTGAGTGTGTTGCCGTGATGGCCTCTTCTCGGCGGAGTCCGGGAAGTGGACACGGTGTTGGAGTTATGTTTGCGTAGGCTGCTCTATTTAGTTTCCGCCCGTGCTTTGCCTCCTCTTCTCGCTCTATTTTGCGAATAAGTTAGCCACCATATATGCTAGTCGCTTGCTGCAGCTCCACTTACATTACCCCTTTCCTACCTATTAAGCTTAAATAGTCTTGATCGCGAGGGTGCGAGATTGCTGAGTCCTTTGTGGCTCACAGATTACTATTACACTAGATGCAGGGACCGATGACACTCCTCCGGATGGCGCGCTCGAGCTGAAGTGGGAGTACGACGAGGACTCTCAGCGATACTATGTGTCTTTTCCCGATGATCAGTAGTGGTGCCTATTCGGGGTTAGATTCAGGGCCTAGTCGCTTGTTGGGGGTCTTTTCTATTTTGGCGCCGTAGTCGGGCCATGAGTGATTGTATGATGGATGTTATTTATGTACTTTGATGTGACGTGGCGAGTGTAAGCCAACTATGATATTATTCCCCTTTATATTATATATGTACATGGGTTGTGTAATGATTCCCGACTTGCGACATTGCTTTCCATGCGCCTATGTCTCTAAGTCGTGCCTCGACACGTGGGAGACATAGCCGCATCGAGGGCTTTACACAGATGAAGACCGATTTGAAGCCGGGCAATGCGAAGGCGGCCAAGGTGACTGGGGTCATGCTCCTGAGGGAATTCTTGACATTGCGCGTTGCTCCACTTCGGGCGCGCACGCGCACCTTGTGGAAGCTTGGAGATGAAGAACACAAGGTTCGTCTGAGCCCGGTGGCCCTGTTGAAGAAGTTTCACGGCTTCGTCCTCGCTCCCTCGACCGGTGATGCCACCGATCCTGCAGATGGCGGTGTCCAGGGGTGACCTGCGGATGCTTTCCCATTTCATCCCTGCGATACGCATCAGGCCTCGTGGAGGCATTAAAACTTTCATTTGATATAGTGAGGACAATATGTCTTGTAATATTTGCTTCGAGATTTTGCGATTTTCTTCCTATCCGCTTTGTGTTCTGCGTCGGCAGAGCCCGACCCTGCGCATACCTCAACCGCCGTTGGGCCGACCGAAGACCAGGACGGACCAAGGAGTGAGGGGCTACACGACCAGTTAGGCTCCCCGCGCATATCTCAACTGCCATTGGGCCGACCGGAGACCAGGATGGACCAAGGAGTGAGGGGCTACGTGACCAGTTAGGCTCCTGAGTTGCGATGCTCAGGAGTCCCCCTTGACGCGCAAAAAATTTCCATACCTGCCCTCGCCGAGGCCTCGGGAGGGGTGTGCGACGACCAGGTCCAGGAGACCTGTTTGAGCAGTGTGCGCTTGGGCATGACCCGAGCGTAGCCCCCAGGCCCGGGAGACCTGGTTGGGTGGCGTACGCTTGGGCGTGACCCGAGCGCAGCCCCGTGTCCAACCCCCTCGTGTGGCTCTCCCGAGGGGAGGCGTTGCGGTGAGGCCGGACGCTGAGCTTTGGGGCTCCCTGAGGTTGGTACGACCGTGGAGCCACCCTCAGTTGTTTATCACCAGCGCGGAGCATAGTGCTTCCGCTTGTGCACGGGCATAGCCGCTCCTCGGCAGTGTCGATGGCCAGCGCGGAGCATGGTGCTTCCACTTGTGCATGGGAGGGGGCCCCCCTCCGGGAGGAGCCCCCGGGGCGTGTACAACCCCTCCCTGACACGTGGCTTGCACGGCAGGGCTGCGAGGTGTATTTGGGCACTCGTGAGCCAGCGCGGGACTCACGAGGCCCTACCTCAAGGCGGGTTGCGCCTGGTCTTGAGTCTTGATAGCTGTGCGTTCCCACGAGACGGTTAGGTGCAAGCGCTCTACATCCTCAGGTCCCGGCCCTCGCGCGAGCTCAGCCGCCGCTGGTATGCCAGGTCGCGATGCTGTGGTCAAGGCCAGGGGGTGAGGGCTAGAGAGCCGGTAAGAGCTCCTGAGTCGCGATGATCAGGAGCCCCCCTTTTAACGCGCAAGCGAATTGCATGATAGAGGGGTGGACCCGTGGCAGGTGGTAATCGGGCAGATCAAGCATGGAAGGCAAATCAGCTTGGGTAAATGCAGAAAGATACATGCCACTGGGTCAGGCCCGAGCGGCTTGGGGATGATGCAGCCCGAGGGGCACCCCCAGCAAGGTAAGCTAAAGATATAAGAAAAGGATACACGCCAATGGGACGGACCCACGCGGTCTGGGAATAATGCAGCCCAAGGGGCGCTCCCAGCTAAACGAACTTGGAAAATGTCACCTGGTTCTGTTGACGAAGGAGAGTTGGGGCAGCTGAAGGTACGCGGCGAAGGAATGGCTCCTCACGAGCCACCGGGGCCCTGAGCCTCGGGAGGCTCTGGGGGCTCAGGTGGTTCCCTGAGGACCGTCTCCATCTCTGCCAGGACGGCGTGGTGCCTGGCCTCCTGAGCCGCTAGGACATGCCGCAGGTTGCGCTGATAGGCTGACGACACGCTCGGCAAGCCGAAGGGCATGCGAACGTAGTTGTGTGGTGGACCCTCGCAACGGCCCATGCGCGAAGGCCAGAAAGGCTCCTGAGATGCGACCCTGTTGAGCCCCGGAACGTCGATGCAGATGCGCAACCCGACATCCTCGCCTGGATGGGGAGCTGCCTCATGAGCGGCAGTTGTCGCGCATGGCCCTTGCGTCCTGCAGTTCCTGAGTGGTCTTGGTGATGAACTCCTGAGTGGTGGGCGCTCCTTGCCCTGTGTTCTCCTGAGGGAAACGTGTCGTGAAGCATGCCTCCAAGTGGTACCCGAGCGCCTCCCTCGTGATGTTGGCAAGGTCTGAGGCCCTCCAGAAGAGAGCCCCCGAGTCCTGCCCGAGGAGGGCGCTGGGCGCGCCTTCCTATGCGATGGAGGGAGGCGCACCTGGAGCGGGCGCTGATCCTGACAAGGTTCCAGACGCGACGCCACCCTCCTAAGGTCCGGCACGGCGCATCGGCTTCTTCTTCTTGGGGATGGCCTTGGGAGGATCCTCGCTCTTGTTGTCGGGGTCGTCGATTGCCGCAGCTTGAAAAGCGCGCTCGAGGGAGCACACCGCTTCTCTTTCTTCGCACGGGACTGTGATGATTCCGCCGCCTCCTGGTATCTTGAGGACATTGTAACTGTGGTGTGTCACCACCATGAACTTGGCCAGGGCTGGATACCCGAGGATGGCGTTGTATGGCAGACGGATGTGTGCGACGTCGAAGTCGATGAGCTCAGTGCGGTAGTTCTTGCGTTCCCCGAAGGTGACAAGGAGGCGGACCTGCCCTATCGGTGTGGTGGAACCGTCGGTCACTCCTGAGAAATGCTTGGTAGGCTGAAGTTTCTCATATGGCACTTGGAGGTTGTCGAATGTGTCGACGGACAGGACGTTGAGCCTTGCGCCGCCGTCGATGAGGGTCTTGGTAACTTGCAAGTTGCTGATGACTGGTGAACAAAGTATCGGGAGGGCCCCATCGGTGGATGCGCACTTGAGCTGATCCGCCGAGTTGAAGGTGATGGCGCACTGGGACCACCTGAGCGGGCGCGTGGCCTCGAGCTTGGGGAGGACTACGTTCACCTCACGAGCAAACTGTTTGAAAATACGCTGTGAGGCTGGGGCCTGAGCGCCGCCCAAGATGCAGGCGATTGCACGCGGCTCCTGGAAGCCCCTAGCCCCCTCGTCTTGATGGTGGTCGTCATTCCTTCTTGATGGTGGCGGCAGCGGGGGAAGACCGGCGTTGCCCTGAGGGCGATCCTCACGAGGCTGGTCCCTCCAGGCGCCCTCGCGAGGATGATCTGATAATCCCCAAGTGCAGGGAGTCATCATAGCAATTTCCAAAGGTGGAAATGATAAGTATGGAGTGTCGAACCCACAAGGAGCTAAAGGTAAGATCAATATTCTCTCAAGCCCTATCTGCCACTGATACGACTCTACGTACACCGAATGTTTGCTTCCAACTAGCAACGAGATATAAAACTACATTGTGGGTATGAAGTGGATAAATTGGCATGATATCGGAGAGGTAAAATATAAAAGTAGGTGCTGTTATCATAAAGTTAGAATGTATTACTAAATATTATAAATAATGAGTGTGGAATAATGGTGGATCGGTGTACGGAATTGTCCTAGGCAATTGTTAACAAGACCGGTAATCACTATTGCAGTTTCATGTGAGGGAGAGGCATAAGCTAACATACTTTCTCTACTTGGATCATATGTACTTATGATTGGAACTCTAGCAAGCATCCGCAACTACTAAAGATCATTAAGGTAAAACCCAACCATAGCATTAAAGCATCAAGTCCTCTTTATCCCATACGCAATAACCCCCTTACTCTGGTTTGTGTTTCGGTCACTCACGCAACCCACTATAAGCGAATCATAAACGTATTGCAACACCCTACAGCGGGAATCCCTCACGCTTGCGTGACACGGAGGGCACCATAGAACAGCACCAAAGTAAAACATACAACTCATACCAAGCTAGATCATCAATCAACCCAAAGACAAAAGATATCTACTCAAAACATCATAGGATGGCAACACATCATTGGATTGTAATATGTGGCATAAATCACCATGTTCAAGTAGGGATTACAGCGGGGTGCGGGAGAGTGGACCGCGTAAAATAGATGAGGATGGTGATGATGATGGTGATGTTGATGAAGACGATCACCGTGGCGATGATTCCCCTCCCGATGGCACTCCGGTGCCACCAAGAGAGAGGAGGAGAGGTTCTCCCCCTTGTTCTTCCTCCTCCATGGCTTCCCCCCTCTGGTTCTTGGCCTTCATGGTGATGATGGACCCTCCGGGATCCTCCTCCATGCCCTCCGGTGATGATGGCTCCCTCTGGCAGGGTGCCAGAGAGGGCCTAGATTGGTTTTCGGTGGCTACGGAGGCTTCTGGCGACGGAACTCCCGATCTAGGTTTCTTTCTGGAAGTTTTGGGTTATATAAGAGGTGTTGGAGTTGGGAACAAGGCAGGGGGGTCTCCGGGCTGTCCACGAGGCAGGGGGCGCGCCCAGGCGGGTGGGCGCGCCCCCACCCTCATGGGCAACCTGAGACTCTTCTGGCCCAGTTCTTTTACTTCCTGGCCTTCTTCTGGTCCAAAAATAAGCTCCGTCAAGTTTCAGGTCAATTGGACTCCGTTTGGTTTTCCTTTTCTGCGATACTCTAAAACAAGGAAAAACAGAAATTGTCACTGGGCTCTAGGTTAATAGGTTAGTCCCGAAACCATATAAAATTACATATAAATGCATATAAAACATCCAAGGTTGATCATATAATAGCATGAATACTTCATAAATTATAGATACGTTGGAGACGTATCATGATCCTGCTAGCGGTCCTCACGAGGCCTGTCGCGCCACTCCTAGCGCGGGCCACGGTCGTCCCAGCATCCGCCTCCACGTCCTCCTCCTCGGTCGTAGCCCCGGTCGCTGCGCTCGGGGCATCGACCGAAGCGTCCTTCGCGAATGGCTCTGAGTTCTTGATGGTCACTGGTGTTGTGGGTGTTCAGGTTGTGGAAGGCGTAGAACGGTCGGCTGCCCTTGGATGACTCGGGCTGTCCCTGCCTCGCTTGGTGTCCGGCTCCACTGCGAGCACGGCTGCTTCCTTGCGCTTCACGTCCTTGTCCTTGGCCTTCTTCTCCTCTACACCCACAGCTGGCAGCTCGAGGAGGGAGAGGCGCCCCTCCTCAGCTCTTGCGCACTTGGTCGCCAGGTTGAACAACTCCTAAGATGTGCACAACTCCTCGTGGATAGCGAGCTCCTCTTTCATCTTGATGTCGCGGACGCCGTCAGAGAACGCAAAGATGATGGCCTCGTCCGTGACCTTGGGGATCTTGAGGCGAGTGTTGTTAAAACGCTGGATGTACTTCTGGAGGGTCTTTCCTGGTTGTTGCTTGATGCGGCGCAGGTCGCCCGCAGCCGGTGGGCGGTCGCGAGTGCCGTGGAAGTTGGTGACGAAGCGGTCGCGCATCTCGTCCCAGGAGGAGATCGAGCCCTGAGGCAGGTTCAGGAGCCAGGAGCGGGCACCATCCTTGAGAGCCATAGGAAACCAGTTCGCCATGAATTTCTCGTTGCCATTGGCCGCTTCGATGCTCAGCTCGTAGAGCTGCAGGAACTCCGCGGGGTCGAGGGTGCCGTTGTAGCGAGGAGGCAGATCCGGCTTGAACTTGCCCGACCAGGCGATGCTACGCAGCTCAGGGGTGAAGGCCCGGCAGCCGGCCGTGGTCGCCAGGGCCCGTCTCGGAGGTGGAGCTTGGACTTTATGAGGCCTGCGTGCCGCCACCGCAGGTAGCGCGTGGTCTTGGCGAGGCTGCGCGGGGAGCGCAGGTGCAGCTTCTCGCGGCCGAGGGATTTCTTGGCAGCTTCTCTCTTCGCGGGTGGGCACCGGGCGTGGGGCCACACGCCTTGGCGCCAATGCACCGTCTTGGGGCAAAGGTGGTGGAGGCGCTCCATGAGCCACGACGCACGTGGCTGGAGGGCGACGCAGAGAGAGGGACGGCATCGGGGAGCCCCCTGCAGCGCGGACGAGCTCGGCGACGCGGTCGAGTCAGTCCTCGTAGAGGTCGTCGACCGGGTGGTAGCGCATGAGCTCGTTCGTCATGAGGAGCGCGGCATGCACGTCCATGGGAGCGCGACGTGCGTGGGACAAGGAACCGGCCGGGGTCAGCGATGGAGTGGCGGTGCGGCCATCCTGCCGCACCGATGGGTGCAGCGAGGATGCTTGCTGCTCATTCCCCGCCGGGCCGATGGCGGCGTTGGCGGCAGGCGACGGGGAACGACGAGGTGATCCGCTGACAGGAGCCGTCTAAGCAACGTGGGCGGTGAGGGCAGCCCGGCGCTCAGCTCGAGCACAGCGAGCGTCTGCCATGGAGACGGTGGAGTGACGGAGCGCCGATCGACGGAAGGGAAGCTACGATGCACCCCTACCTGGCACGCCAAATGTTGGATTTCGGGTTCCGGCAAAACCTTGAAGGTACGAACTCTGGGGTGCGCGCGAAGTTCTTTCCCTCCTACCGATCTACGTCCTAGCTCGCTAAGGTCTCGCGGACAAAATCGACGCACTCGCAACACAAAAGACACAAGATTTATACTGGTTCTGGCCACCGTTGTGATGTAATACCCTACTCCAGTGTGGTGGTGGTGGATTGCCTCTTGGGCTGATAATGAATAGTACAAAGGGAAGAATAGCCTCCTGAGGTTGAGGTGTTCTTGTGTTCGGTGTGGCTAAGGGTTGGCTCTTGATCAGATGAGATCAAGCTGCTGATCAGATGAGATCCCAACTTCTTCTTCAGATGACCCCCCCTTTGGTAGTGGCTAGTCCTATTTATAGAGGTCCTGATCCCCTCCCCAAATATCGAGCAGGAAGGGAGCCAACAACGACCAATTTGAAAGGGGACAACTAGTACAAGCTATCCTGACAAAAGCGGTCTTCGCCTGTGAAAGGGCTCTGGTGATGACGTCGTCTTGGGCTCCACAGTGACCTCCGTTCTGCTGGCCTGCTGGTCTTGGTCTCGTTGCACTGATATGAAAACCTTTGTCTGATGCCTCGTTACTCCACGCATGTGCTGGCCTCCTTAGCACCAAAGAGGAAACAAGGACACTACGCGCGCTGGCGCCCGCCTGGTCTCGATCGTCATGGCTCACGTCACGAGGTTTGCTCTGCCTTGATCTCTCCACCCCTCGTGAGCCTGCCTGCCGAGGCCGCTCCTGAGGAGGTCTTGCGTCGTCCGCCTCGCGAGGCTTGGCCCCTCGTGAGGGTCTTGAATGCCTTATCGATGAAGATGGGCTATACAGACCTGCCAGCCCAGCCACGCCATGGGCTGCAGGCAGGCAAGTCTAGGGACCCTCATTCCCAGAACGCCGATAGAAATGATAAGCGGTTTTCAGCAAGGTATTCTCTACAAGCACTGAAATTATTGGTAACAGATAGTTGTGTGGTAAGATAATTCGTAACGGGTAACAAGTAACAAAAGTAACTAAGGTGCAGCAAGGTGGCCCAATCCTTTTGTAGAAAAGCACAAGTCTGGACGAACTCTTATGTAAAGCAAAGCGCTCCCGAGGACACATGTGAATTACTGTCAAGCTAGTTTTCATCATGCTCATATGATTCGTGTTCGTTACTTTGATAATTTGATATGTGGGTAGACCGGTGCTTGGGTGCTATCATTCCTTGGAAAAGCCTCCCACTTATGATTAACCCCCCTCGCAAGCATCCGCAACTATGAAAGAAGAATTAAGATAAATCTAACCATATCATGAAACATATGGATCCAAATCAGCCCCTTACGAAGCAACACATAAACTACTCCCTCCATTCCCTTCTGTAGTGCGTGTAATTTTTTTTGTAAAATTCCGCAATGTAGTGCGCATTTGCTGCACTGAGCTCATTTGGACAAAAGTAACCCTTTGTTTGATTCACTGGACATGTAGCAGTACCCACGTGGGTGGGACAGACCTCATGCATGCGAGGCTATTTGAGTAAAAACTGCTGCTCCACCTCACTCCTTGGTATTGGAGCTGCAAACAATGCGCACTATAAAGAGGAATAGAGGGAGTAGGATTTAAGCTTCTATCACTCTAGCAACCCATCATCTACTTATTACTTCCCAATGGCTTCTCCTAGGCCCAAATCATGGTGAAGTGTCATGTAGTCGATGTTCACATAACACCACTAGAGGAGAGACAACATATATCTCATCAAAATATCGAACAAATACCAAATTCACATGATTACTTATAACAAGACTTCTCCAATGTCCTCAGGAACAAACGTTACTACTCACAAAGCATATTCATGTTCATAATCAAAGGAGTATTAATTATCATTAAGGATCTGAACATATGATATTCCACTGAATAAACCAACTAGCATCAACTACAAGGAGTAATCAACACTACTAGCAACACACATGTACCAATCTGAGGTTTTGAGACAAAGATCTGATACAAGAGATGAACTAGGGTTTGAGAGGAGATGGTGCTGGTGAAGATGTTGACAGAGATTGATCCCCTCTCGATGAGAGGATCGTTGGTGATGACGATGGCGATGATTTCCCCCTCGGGGAGGGAAGTTACCCCCCAGAACAGCTCCGCCGGAGCCCTAGATTGGTTCTGCCCAAGTTCCGCCTCGAGACGGCGACGCTTCATCCCAAAAGTTTCCTTCTTGTTTTTTCTAGGTAAAAACCCTTCATACAGCAAAAGATGGGCACCGGGGGACTGCTAGGCTGGCGGCAAGGCAGGGGACGCGCCCCCACCCTTGTGGTTGACTGGTGGGTCCCCCCAGGTGCTTTCTTCGCCCAATATTTTTTATATATTCCAAAACAATTCTCCGTGAAGTTTCAGGACTTTTGGAGTTGTGCATAATAGGTCTCTCAGATTTGCTCCTTTCCGGTCTAGAATTCCGGCTGCCAGCATTCTCCCTCTTTGTGTAAACCTTGTAAAATAAGAGAGAAAAGGCATAAGTATTGTGCCATAATGTGTAATAACAGCCCATAATGCAATAAATATCAATATGAAAGCATGATGCAAAATGGATGTATCAAGTCCCCCAAGCTTAGACCTCGTTTGTCCTTAAGCGAAAGCCGAAATAAAAAAATATGTCCACATGTTTAGAGATAGAGGTGTCGATAAAAATAAAATACGGACATGAGGTCATCATGATCATCTTTAGAACAGGAACATATATTATCATATAATTTCTTATGCTAAAGTAAAAATTCATTCACAAGGTAAAGTATGAATTAGAAACTTCATTGAAAACTAACAAACTATGATCTCAGTCATTGAGGCAATTGCAATTTATCATAACATCGGAAAGAGTCAATTCAAGAGCTTTTCAGCAAGTCCACATACTCAACTATCATTTAGTCTTTCACAATTGCTAACACTCACGCGATACTTATGTGTTCAAAGCTTAAATCGGACACAAAGAAAGATAGGGGCTTATAGTTTTGCCTCCCAACCTTTTACCTCAAGGGTAATGTCAACAATAATACTTTATGATAACCTACATCCGAGTGGATATATATATATATATATATCTAGATCTCTCCAACACATAGTGATTGCCAAAGGAAAAAGTGTAAAAAGGAAAGGTGAAGATCACCATGACTCTTGTATAAGGGTAGAAGGTAAAAGTAAAAGATAGGCCCTTCGCAGAGGGAAGCAGAGGTTGTCATGCGCTTTTATGGTTGGATGCACAAAATCTTAATGCAAAAGAATGTCACTTTATATTGGCACTTGTGATAAAGAACTTTATTATGGAGTCTATCACTTTTATTTCTTCCATATCACAAGTTTATATAAAGCTTATTTTCTTCACACTAATAGATCATACATATTCAGAGAGCAATTTTTATTGCTTGCACCGATGACAACTTATTTGAAGGATCTTACTCGATCCATAGGTAGGTACGGTGGACTCTCATGGCAAAATTAGGTTAAGGGATGTTTGGAAGCACAAGTAGTATCTCTAATTGGTGCAAAGAATTTGACTAGCATAAGAGGGAAAAGCAAGCTCAACATGTTAGAGGATCCATGACAATATAACTTCTATTAAGATATAAGCAAACTTAACACATTATGTTGTCTTCCTTGTCCAACATCAACCTTTTAGCATGTCATATTTTAACGAGTGCTCACAATTACAAAGGATGTCCAAGATAGTATATTTATATGTGCAGACTCTCTTTCTTTATTACTTCCTATCAATTGCAACAATGACCAAAACTATGTTTGTAAACTCTCAACAAATTTTTTTCATCATACTTTTTATATGTGAAGTCATTACTCTCCATAAGATCAATATATGATATTTTTATTTCTTTTTATTCCTTTCTTTTATTCCCTCAAGATCATAGTAAGATAGAAAAGCCCTCAACTCAAAACTACTCTTTATTATATATATAACTCACAAACTCGATTACATAGATAGATCTCGAAACAAAACTCAAAGCTAGATCATACTAAAATTTTATTCTACTAGATCAAGATATAACCAAAAGGATTGAACTAAGAAAAAATGATAAAGATAAAGATGTGATGGTGATACGATACCGGGGCACCTCCCCCAAGCTTGGAAGTTGCCAAGGGGAGTGCCCATACCCATGTATTTATGTCTCTTTCTTCGGAGGTGATGATGTTGGAGTTGTTGATGTGGTAGGCTTGTCATCCATCTTCCAAGGCATAGGCTCACGATCATATAAAGATGAACGAGTCTCCAGGATCCTCAAATCTGCAGCCAAACTCATCCTCTTAAATCTGTATTCATACTCACAGTTTTGGTTTTGCAGGCCATAGATCTAGGCTTGGAGATTCTCGATTTTCTCATGAAGTTTGAAGATGGCCTCCTCGATGTTCTTAGCATCCAGCTTGTGATTGTTAGTGAAATCCGCGATCATCAAGTGATTGGCGTTGAGTCCACGTTCCACCATCCCTTGGCACTTGAAAGCTTGCAGCTCCATTGCTTCGAGTCTTGTCCCCACGCTTCCGATCTTCGGCCCTTCAACATCGCGGATGTGCAACACCCCCTCATGCATCTCGACGGCATGAGGGTGTCGCAGCACCTTCGCAAGGTAGGGGTGGATTATCTACTCGAAAAACTTGTCCTTGGGGGTGCTTGGAGACGCCATGGTGATCTAAATCTATCAGAAAAACAGCTCAAAACAAGAACATAGGATTTTGTCGTGGTACAGTGGTCAAAACCTTCGGGAGATTGTATAATGAATTTTTACAGACCAAAAGAGTATTGCGCAAGAAAACGGAGTCCGGAGGGCACACGAGGTGGCGGAAAGGTACATGGGCGCGCCCTCCTGCCTTGCCGCTTCCTCGTGCACTCTTCGGACTGCTTTTAATTCTCTTAATTTTTTAAATAGACCAAAACGGAGAAAAATTGCCATTGGAAATGTTTTGGAGTCGGTTTACTTACCGTACCACATACCTATTCCTTTTTGGAGTCTGAACATTCTGGAAAGTATCCCTTATGTACTCCTCCAGTGTTATGTGATACGTCCATTTTGCATCATGTTTACCTACTGTTATTTATGATGTTTTTATGCATAATAATGCTTTTTGGAGTAATTCTAATGCCTTTTCTCTCATAATTTGCAAGGTTCACACAAAGAGGGAGAATTCCGGCAGCTGGAAATCTGGACCTGGAAAAGCTACGTCAGGCCACCTATTCTGCACAACTCCAAATGTGCTGAAACTTCATGAGGTTTTTATGGGATAAATAAGAAATACTGGAGAAAATAACCATCGGAGGGGGGCCACCTGGTGAGCACAAGACACCAGGGCGCACCTGGCCCCCAGGAGCGCCCTGGTGGGTTGTGCTCAGCCCAGTGATACGTCTCCAACATATCTATAATTTTTGATTGTTCCATGCTGTTATATTATCAATCTTGGATGTTTTATAATCATTTTATATCATTTTTTGTACTAACCTATTGACATAGTGCCAAGTGCTATTTTCTGCATGTTTTTTTACATCACATGAAATCAATACCAAACAGAGTCCAAATGCAATTAAACTTTACATAGATTTTTTATGGACCAGAAGACACCCAATGGGCCAAGGCAGCGCCTGGGGGGTGCTCCAAGGGGAGCACAACCCACTAGGGCGCTCCAGGAGACCCAAGCGCGCCTGGTGGGTTGTGCCCACCTTGGGTGCCCCCGGACCGGCTCTTTGCTCTATAAATACCCCAATATTCCATAAACCCTAGGGGGGGGGTCGATGAAAATCAATTCCAGCCGCCGCAGAGTCCAGAACCACCAGAACCATCTAGACACCATCACGGAGGGGTTCACCACTTCCATTGGTGCCTCTCCGATGATGCATGCATAGTTCTTTGTAGACCTTCGGGTCCGTAGTTAGTAGCTAGATGGCTTCCTCTCTCTCATTTGATTCTCAATACACTGGTCTCTTGGAGATCCATATGATGGAACTCTTTTGCGGTGTGTTTGTTGGGATCCGATGAACTTTGAGTTTATGATCAAATCTATCTCTTTTTATCCATGAAATTTATTCGAGTTTCTTTGATCTCTTATATGCATGATTCCTTATAGCCTCATATTTCTTCTCCGATATTTGGGTTTTGTTTGGCCAACTTGATCTATTTACCGTGCAATGGGAAGAGGTGCTTTGTAGTGGGTTCGATCTTACGGTGCTTGATCTCAGTGATAGAAGGGGGAACCGACACGTATGTATCGTTGCTACCAAGGATAAAACGATGGGGTCTATCTCTACATAGATAGATCTTGTCTATGTCATGTCATCGTTCTTATTGCATTACTCCGTTTCTCTATGAACTTAATACACTAGATACATGCTGGATAGCGGTCGATGTGTGGATTAATAGTAGTAGATGTAGGCAGGAGTCGGTCTACTAATCTTGGACGTGATGCCTATATAATGATCATTGCCTAGATATCGTCATGATTATTTGAAGTTCTATCAATTGCCCAACAGTAATTTTTTACCCATTGTTTGCTATTTTTCTCGAGAGAAGCCACTAGTGAAACCTACGGCCCCCGGGAATCTTTCTCATATTAGTTGCCATTGCGATCTACTTTTCCTTTGCTTTTATTTTCAGATCTATTAAACCAAAAATACAATAATACCTTGCTGCATTTTATTCTCATTTATTTTATTTGGCGTTCGATCTATCAATCTACTACAATTTTTCTCACGTCCGTTTGCCTATCTTGAGGCGCCGCTACCCGAAAGGGATTGACAACTCCTTTTACACGTCGGGTTGCGAGTATTTGTTATTTGTGTGCAGGGGTTGTTTATGTTATGTTTCTTGGTTCTTCTACTGGTTTGATAACCTTGGTTTCATCACTGTGAGAAATACCTACCGCTGCTGTGCTGCATCATCCCTTCCTCTTTGGGGAAATACCGACGTAGCTTTAGCCGCCATCAAAAGGAAATTTCTGGCACCGTTGCCGGGGAGGATCTTCAACATATACCAGGTTCCTAATCACAAATCTCATCTCTTCGCAATTTACATTATTTTCCATTTGCCTCTCATTTTCTTCTCCCCCACTTCACAAAAAATTGCCGTTTTATTTGCTCCTCTTTTTCGTTCGCCATTTTCTTGTCAGATCTATCCTTTGCTTGCAACCATGAGTGATTTCGGTATGGCACCAACATATGATGGCCTAACTCCTAAGATTGGACGTACGGGGAATCTAGATGCTAAAATTTTTATCTTGGGGCAAGGGAATGTTATGGGAAAAGAACGTATCCAAGAATTTTTCAATTGTGTTGGAAATCTAAGTCTTGAGGATGCTCCTATACTTAGGACTACTAGATCCTATGCGGATGCTATTTCAGCACTAGTTCTGAAACTTGAAAGTAAATTTATCCATACTCATCCTACTTTGCAAAGATTGTTTTTTGAGCTCCCTGTTATAAAGAATCCTAAGGCTAAAAAGTTGGCCACTCTCGTTCTTATGAATGAGTTTGACTACATAATATGGGAAGCTAGGGAAATCTTTGATTTTTATGGTATGAATCGTGAAAAACCCATGATAGATGAAATGATTTACAATAGTGATTATGCGCTAAGGCATTTTCTTGGGGATAATAAAATCTTTGATGAGAATCTTAAAAAAGAAGTCCCCATTTTAGATATAATCCAACAAGATTTCGATAATGTTAATCAACATCACTCTTGGATTGTTGTGGGAAATCAAAGGGGATATGATGAAAACCAACATAGGAATGCTAAGGTTTCTATGGATAATATGTTTTATGTTGTGTTTACAAAACCCCATGATGAAAACACCTCTAAGGAAATTTAGAACAAAGATGATAAAACTTAGATCCTTGCTTTATGCCTAGCTAAGCGTGTAAAACTATAGCGCTCATTGCGAGGCAACCCAATGAATAAAATTTATTTTTGTTTTTTTGCTTTCTGTTCTTGAGTGTTTGCAAAATTATAATACTGTTATGATTGTGTTTTTTGTGTTTTAACTAGTGTTTTTGCCAAGTAAAGCCTTTAGGATCTTCTTGGGTGATAGTTGTTTGATCTTGCTGAAAAAATAGAAACTCTTGCGCTCACGAAAATGATTTTCATTTTTAACCAGGGAGCGATAAAATACCCATTGATTTTGCAGTAGATTAATATACAAATTGCCCAGGTCGTCCTATTTTTTAAGAGTTTTTCATATACATAAGTATTCGAATTATCCAGATTGCTACAGACTGTTCTGTTTTTGACACATTCTGTCTTCTTTGCGATGTGTGCTTGTTTTGATGGCGCTATGGTTTTCTTTGATGATTTTTTGCCATAGAAAAGTTGGAATACAATAGATATAATGAAAGAACAAAATATGAATTGGTTTTCTACAACACTTATAGTAGTGATTTTTTTTCTTATACTAACGGATCTCACAAAGGCTTTTGTTGAGTTTTGTGTGATTGAAGTTTTCAAGTTTTGGGTTATCTTACGATGGATGAAGGAATAAGGAGTAAGAAGAGCCTAAGCTTGGGGATGCCCCGGCATCCCAAGCTATTATCCAAAAGAGAGCAAGCAACTAAGCTTGGGGATGCCCCGAGTGGCATCCCCTCTTTTTTCTAACGACCATCGGTATTTTACTCGAAGCTATATTTTTATTCGTCACATACTATGTGTTTTGCTTGGAGCGTCTTGTATGATGTGAGTCTTTGCTTGTTTTATTTTGTGTTTTAAGTCTTGATCCCTTGCTGGACACACCTATTTTAGAGAGCCAAAATTATGTCATTACTTGTTAGAATTGCTCTCTATGCTTCACTTAAATTTTTATGAGCTATGGACTTGCTCTAGTGCTTCACTTATATCTTTTTGAGCATGGTGTGCTTTAGTATTTTTTAAGAAATGCTCTCTTGCTTCACTTAGATTTATTTGTGAGTTAGTAAAATTTTCAAGAAATTCTCTTGCTTCACTTAAATTAATTTGAGAGAAATAAAAATTATGCTCATGGCCTTCACTTATATTTGTTTGAGCTTATCAAAAGCAACACATGAAAATTAGTTCCAAAGTGATAGATATACAAGAAGGATATAAAAAAACTTTCATGAATATCATTGGACAAAATAAACTTGATTCTTAGTAATAGTTTTGAGATATGATGGTGTGATATGTGAGTCATGTTGATGAGTAATTATGCTTTAATAAGAATATTGGTGTTAAGGTTTGTGATTCCCTATGCAAGCACGAAAGTCAATAAGTATGCAATGAAATTATATCCTACTTGTGGTGCATTATTTGGTGTTGATTATGCTTAATGCTCGCTTATGAGATTATTCGTTTCTTGGTTGGTCGCTTCTCAATCTTTTGCTAGCCTTCATTTTGCACTAAGTATGATCACTACTTGTGCATACAAAAACCTTTAAACCAGTTTTGCCACATGAGTCCACTATATCTACCTATATGCAGTATTCTTTTGCCGTTCTAAGCAAATTTGTATGTGGCATCTCTAATTTTCAAAATAAACTTCTCTTTTGTGTGTTCGTACCGCTTGCGGAGCGGTGAGGGGTGGCTAATATTTTCCATGCTAGATGTGTTATTCTCACGATGAGTGTTTATTCACTTGTCATTGCACGAGAGTAAGGCAAAGGTATTAGGGATGCCCAGTCCCGAAATGAAAAATGAATTTACTTTATGTTGTCAAATAATAAATTCCTTAGAAACTGTTGGTATGGAAGGCACCCGTGGATATGGTTAGCCATGGAAAGTTAAAGTATGGTGGGAAAAGGAATAAACTTTAATTTCTATTTGGGAACCGCCTACGATATATCTAGCATGGAAAGTGTAGGGAACTCTAAGTCGTTTTCATTGGTGGGAAAGACACACCTCCCAAAATGTTTTTTTATCTCTAAGTTTTTTCTCTTTGTGCTCTGGCACCTCTACAAATCCATACTTCCCTCTACGAAGGGCCTTTCTTTTACTTTATGCAATTTTTATTTTGAATTTGAGTCTCCACCTTCTCTTATAAAGCACCAACTTGGTGGCACTATGATCGTACTTGAGCATTGGGTGTAGCTAATATTCGAGTGTGTTTCATGAATGGATCACTGATTAAGCATGATGGGCTAGGGATAGCTTATTTTAGCGTTGATATTTTGAAAGACATGCTTGCTTGTTGGCATGCTTGAGTATTTAAGTCATCATGTTAAAACTAGACTATTGCTTCGAATCACATAAAAGTCCAAATGTCCATGCTATAAATAAGAAATATGAGATGACATGTTAGGAAGCATTCCACATCAAAAATTCTATTTTTTATCACTTACCAACTCGAGGACGAGCAAGAGTTAAGCTTGGGGATGCTGATACTGAAGGAAATATGCCCTAGAGGCAATAATAAAGTTATTATTTATTTCCTTATTTCATGATAAATGTTTAGTATTCATGCTATAATTGTATTAACCGGAAACATAATACATGTGTGAATACATAGACAAACAGAGTGTCACTAGTATGCCTCTACTTGACTAGCTCGTTAATCAAAGATGGTTATGTTTCCTAACCATAGACAAAGAGTTGTTATTTGATTAACGGGATCACATCATTAGTTGAATGATCTGATTGACATGACCCATTCCATTAGCTTAGCACCCGATCGTTTAGTATGTTGCTACTGCTTTCTTCATGACTTATACATGTTCCTATGACTATGAGATTATGCAACTCCCGTTTGCCAGAGGAACACTTTGTGTGCTACCAAACGTCACAACGTAACTGGGTGATTATAAAGGTGCTCTACAGGTGTCTCCAAAGGTACATGTTGGGTTGGAGTATTTCGAGATTAGGATTTGTCACTCCGATTGTCGGAGAGGTATCTCTGGGCCCTCTCGGTAATGCACATCACATAAGCCTTGCAAGCATTGCAACTAATGAGTTAGTTGCGAGATGATGTATTACGGAATGAGTAAAGAGACTTGCTGGTAACGAGATTGAACTAGGTATTGAATACCGACGATTGAATCTAGGTAGAATATGTAGGAGCCAATATGGGCATCCAGGTCCCGCTATTGGTTATTGATCGGAGACGTGTCTCGGTCATGTCTACATTGTTCTCGAACCGTAGGGTCCGCACGCTTAACGTTACGATGACAGTTATTATGAGTTTATACATTTTGATGTACCGAAGTTAGTTCGGAGTCCCGGATGTGATCACGGACATGACGAGGAGTCTCAAAATGGTCGAGACATAAAGATTGATATATTGGATGACTATATTCGGACACCGGAAGCGTTCCGGTGAAGTTTCGGATAAAACCGAAGCACCGGGGGGTTACCGGAACCCCCCGGGGGGTTAATGGGCCTCATGGGCCTAAAGTGGAGAAGAGGAAGGGGCTGCCAGGGCAGGCCGCACGCCCCCTCTTCCCCTAGTCCGAATTGGACTAGGAGGGAGGGGCGGCGCCCCCCTCTTTCCCTCTCTTCTCCCACCTCTCCTAATAGGACAAGGAAAGGGGGGAGTCCTACTCCCGGTAGGAGTAGGACTCCTCCTGCACGCCTCCATAGGGCCGGCCGCACCCCCCTTGGATCCTTTATATACGGAGGCAGGGGGGCACCCTAGGACACACAAGTTGATCCTCGTGATCGTTCCTTAGCCGTGTGCGGTGCCCCCTTCCACCATATTCCACCTCAGTCATATCATTGTAGTGCTTAGGCGAAGCCCTGCGTCGGTAGAACATCATCATCGTCACCACGCCGTTGTGCTGACGGAACTCATCCCCGAAGCTTTGCTGGATCGGAGCCCGGGGAGCGTCATCGAGCTGTACGTGTGCTAAGAACTCGGAGGTGCCGGAGTAACGGTGCTTGGATTGGTCGGATCAGGAAGACGTACGACTACTTCCTCTACGTTGTGTCAACGCTTCCACTTCAGTCTACGAGGGTACGTAGACAACACTCTCCCCTCTCGTTGCTATGCATCACCATGATCTTGCGTGTGCGTAGGAAATTCTTTGAAATTACTACGTTCCCCAACAGTGGTATCAGAGCCAGGTTTTATGGTTTGATATTATATGCACGAGTAGAACACAAGTGAGTTGTGGGCGATATAAGTCATACTGCCTACCAGCATGTCATACTTTGGTTCGGCGGTATTGTTGGATGAAGCGGCCCAGACCGACATTACGCGTACGCTTACGCGAGACCGGTTCTCCCGACGTGCTTTGCACAAAGGTGGCTTGTGGGTGACTGTTTCTCCAACTTTAGTTGAACCGAGTGTGGCTACGCCCGGTCCTTGAGAAGTTTAAAACGGCATCAACTTGACAAACTATCGTTGTGGTTTTGATGCATAGGTAAGATTGGTTCTTGCTTAAGCCCGTAGCAGCCACGTAAAACATGCAACAACAAAGTAGAGGACGTCTAACTTGTTTTTGCAGGGCATGTTGTGATGTGATATGGTTAAGACATGATGCTAAATTGTATTGTATGAGATGATCATGTTTTGTAACCAAGTTATCGGCAACTGGCAAGAGCCATATGGTTGTCGCTTTATTGTATGCAATGCAATCACGCTGTAATGCTTTACTTTATCACTAAGCGGTAGCGATAGTCGTGGAAGCATAAGATTGGCGAGACGACAACGATGCTACGATGGAGATCAAGGTGTCGCGCCGGTGACGATGGTGATCATGACGGTGCTTCGGAGATGGAGATCGTAAGCACAAGATGATGATGGCCATATCATATCACTTATATTGATTGCATGTGATGTTTATCTTTTATGCATCTTATCTAGCTTTGATTGACGGTAGCATTATAAGATGATCTCTCACTAAATTATCAAGATAAAAGTGTTCTCCCTGAGTATGCACCGTTGCCAAAGTTCGTCGTGCCCAGACACCACGTGATGATCGGGTGTGATAAGCTCTACGTCCATCTACAACGGGTGCAAGCCAGTTTTGCACACGCAGAATACTCAGGTTAAACTTGACGAGCCTAGCATATGCAGATATGGCCTCGGAACACTGAGATCGAAAGATCGAGCGTGAATCATATAGTAGTTATGATCAACATAGCGATGTTCACCATTGAAAACTACTCCATTTCACGTGATGATCGGTTATGGTTTAGTTGATTTGGATCACGTGATCACTTAGAGGATTGGAGGGATGTCTATCTAAGTGGGAGTTCTTAAGTAATATGATTAATTGAACTTAAATTTATCATGAACTTAGTCCTGATAGTATTTTGTAAATCATGTTGTAGATCAATAGCTCGCGTTGTTGCTTCCCTGTGTTTATTTTGATATGTTCCTAGAGAAAATTGTATTGAAAGATGTTAGTAGCAATGATGCGGATTGGATCCGTGATCTGAGGTTTATCCTCATTGCTGCACAGAAGAATTATGTCCTTGAGGCACTGCTAGGTGACAGACCTATTGCAGGAGCAGATGCAGACGTTATGAACGTTTGGCTAGCTCAATATGATGACTACTTGATAGTTTAGTGCACCATGCTTAATGGCTTAGAATCAGGACTTCAAAGACGTTTTGAACGTCATGGACCATATGAGATGTTCCAGGAGTTGAAGTTAATATTTCAAGCAAATACCCGAGTTGAGAGATATGAAGTCTCCAACAAGTTCTATAGCTAAAAGATGGAGGAGAATCACTCAACTAGTGAGCATGTGCTCAGATTGTCTGGGTACTACAATCGCTTGAATCAAGTGGGAGTTAATCTTCCAGATAAGATAGTGATTGACAGAATTCTCTAGTCACCATGACCAAGTTAGTAGAACTTCGTGATGAACTATAGTATGCAAGGGATGACGAAAACGACTCCCAAGCTTTTCATGATGATGAAATCGATGAAGGTAGAAATCAAGAAAAACATCAAGTGTTGATGGTAGACAAGACCACTAGTTTCAAGAAAAGGGCAGAGGGAAGAAGGGGAACTTCAAGAAGAACAGCAAGCAAGTTGCTGCTCAAGAGAAGAAACCCAAGTCTGGACCTAAGCCGGAGACTGAGTGCTTCTACTGCAAAGGGACTGGTCACTGGAAGCGGAACTCCCCCAAGTGATTGGCAGATAAGAAGGATGGCAAGGTGAACATAAGTATATTTGATATACATGTTATTGATGTGTACTTTACTAGTGTTTATAGCAACCCCTCAGTATTTGATACTAGTTCAGTTGCTAAGATTAGTAACTCGAAACGGGAGTTGCAGAATAAACAGAGACTAGTTAAGGGTGAAGTGACGATGTGTGTTGGAAGTGGTTCCAAGATTGATATGATCATCATCGCACACTCCCTATAAATTCGGGATTAGTGTTGAACCTAAATAAGTGTTATTTGGTGTTTACGTTGAGCATGAATATGATTTGATCATGTTTATTGTAATACGGTTATTCATTTAAGTAAGAGAATAAATTGTTGTTCTGTTTACATGAATAAAACCTTATATGGTTACACACCCAATGAAAATAGTTCGTTGGATCTCGATCGTAGTGATACACATAATCATAATATTGAAACCAAAAGATGCAAAGTTAATAATGATAGTGCAACTTATTTGTAGCACTGCCATTTAGGTCATATTGGTGTAAAGCGCATGAAGAAACTCCATGCTGATGGGCTTTTGGAATCACTTGATTATGAATCAGTTGATGCTTGCGAACCATGCCTCATGGGCAAGATGACTAAGACTCTGTTCTTCGGAACAATGGAGCGAGCAACAGATTTGTTGGAAATCATACATACTGATGTATGTGGTCCGATGAATATTGAGGCTCGCGATAGGTATCATTATTTTCTGATCTTCACAGATGATTTGAGCAGATATGAGTATATCTACTTGATGAAACATAAGTCTGAAACATTTGAAAAGTTCAAAGAATTTCAGAGTGAAGTGGAGAATCATCGTAACAAGAAAATAAGGTTTCTACGATCTAATCGCAGAGACAAATATTTGAGTTACGAGTTTGGTCTTCAATTAAAACAATGTGGAATAGTTTCACAAATTCGTGCCACCCGGAACACTACAGCATAATGGTGTGTCCGAACGTCATAGCCGTACTTTATTAGATATAGTGCAAACCTATGATGTTTCTTACCGATTTACCACTATCGTTTTTGAGGTTATGCATTAAAGACAGTTGCATTCATGTTAAAAAGGGGCACCATCTAAGTCCGTTGAGACGACACAATCTGAACTGTGGTTTAGCAAGAAACCAAAGTTGTCGTTTCTTAAAGTTTGGGGTTGTGATGCTTATGTGAAATTTTTTCATCCTGATAAGCTCAAAACCAAATCGGAGAAATATGTCTTCATAGGATACCCAAAGGAGACTGTTGGGTACACCTTCTATCACAGATCCGAAGGCAAGACATTCATTACTAAGAATGGATCCTTTCTAGAGAAGGAGTTTCTCTCTAAAGAAGTGAGTGGGAGGAAAGTAGAAAACTTGATAAGGTAATTGTACCTTCTCCCTTATTGGAAAATAGTTCATCACAGAAATCTGTTCCTGTGACTACTGCACCAATTAGTGAGGAAGCTAATGATGATGATCATGTAACTTCAGATCAAGTTACTACCGAATCTCGTAGGTAAACCAGAGTGAGATCCGCACCAGAGTGGTACGGTAATCCTGTTCTGGAAGTCATGTTACTAGACCATGACGAACCTACGAACTATGAGGAAGCGATGATGAGCCCAGATTCCGCAAAATGGTTTGAGACCATGAAATCTGAGATATGATCCATGTATGAGAACAAAGTATGGACTTTGATGGATTTGCCCGTTGATCGGCAAGCCATAGAAAATAAATGGATCTTCAAGAGGAAGACGGACGCTGATAGTAGTGTTACTATCTACAAAGCTAGAATTTTCGAAAAAGGTTTTTGACAAGTTCAAGGTGTTGACTACGATGAGAGTTTCTCCCTCGTATCTATGCTTAAGTCTGTCCGAATCATGTTAGCAATTGCTGCATTTTATGAAATCTGGCAAATGGATAAACAAAACTACATTCCTTAATGGATTTAAAGAAGAGTTGTATATGATGCAACCAGAAGGTTTTGTCAATCCTAAAGGTACTAACAAAATATGCAAGCTCCAGCGCTCCATCTATGGACTGGTGCAAGCATCTCGAAGTTGGAATATACGCTTTGATAAGTTGATCAAAGCATATAGTTTTATACAGACTTGCGGTGAAGCCTGTATTTACAAGAAAGTGAGTGGGAGCACTACAACATTTCTGATAAGTATATGTATGACATATTGTTGATCGGAGATGATGTAGAATTATTCTGCAAAGCATAAAGGAATGTTTGAAAAGAGTTTTTTCAAAGAAAGACCTCGGTGAAGCTGCTTACATATTGAGCATCAAGATCTATAGAGATAGATCAAGACGCTTGATAAGTTTTTCAATGAGTACATACCTTGACAAGATTTTGAAGTAGTTCAAAATGGAACAGTCAAAGAAAGAATTCTTGCCTATGTTACAAGGTGTGAAATTGAGTAAGACTCAAAACACGACCATGACAGAAGATAGAAAGAGAATGAAAGTCATTCCCTATGCCTTGGCCAGAGGTTCTATAAAGTATGCCATGCTGTGTACCAGATCTATTGTATACCCTACCACTGAGTTTGGCAAGGGAGTACAGTAGTGATCTAGGAGTAGATCACTGGACAGCGGTCAAAATTATCCTTAGTGGAATAAGGATATGTTTCTCGATTATGGAAGTGAAAAAAGGTTCGTCGTAAAGGGTTAAGCCGATGCAAGTATTGACACTAATCTAGATGACTCTAAGTCTCGGTCTAGATACATATTGAAAGTGGGAGCAATTAGCTAGAGTAGCTCCATGCAGAGCATTGTTGACATAGAAATTTGCAAAATACATGCGGATCTGAATGTGGCAATCCGTTGACTAAGATTCTCTCACAAGCAAAACATGATCACACCTTAGTACGCTTTGGGTGTTAATCACATAGCAATGTGAACTAGATTACTGAATCTTGTAAACCCTTTGGGTATTGGTCACATGGCGATGTGAACTATGGGTGTTAATCACATGATGATGTGAACTATCGATGTTAATCACATGGCGATGTGATCTAGATTATTGACTCTAGTGCAAGTGGGAGACTGAAGGAAATATGCCCTAGAGGCAATAATAAAGTTATTATTTATTTCCTTATTTCATGATAAATGTTTTTTATTCATGCTATAATTGTATTAACCGGAAACATAATACATGTGTGAATACATAGACAAACAGAGTGTCACTAGTATGCCTCTACTTGACTAGCTCGTTAATCAAAGATGGTTATGTTTCCTAACCATAGACAAAGAGTTGTTATTTGATTAACGGGATCACATCATTAGTTGAATGATCTGATTGACATGACCCATTCCATTAGCTTAGCACCCGATCGTTTAGTATGTTGCTACTGCTTTCTTCATGACTTATACATGTTCCTATGACTATGAGATTATGCAACTCTCGTTTGCCAGAGGAACACTTTGTGTGCTACCAAACGTCACAACGTAACTGGGTGATTATAAAGGTGCTCTACAGGTGTCTCCAAAGGTACGTGTTGGGTTGGCGTATTTCGAGATTAGGATTTGTCACTCCGATTGTCGGAGAGGTATCTCTGGGCCCTCTCGGTAATGCACATCACATAAGCCTTGCAAGCATTGCAACTAATGAGTTAGTTGCGAGATGATGTATTACGGAATGAGTAAAGAGACTTGCCGGTAACGAGATTGAACTAGGTATTGGATACCGACGATCGAATCTCGGGCAAGTAACATACCGATGACAAAGGGAACAACGTATGTTGTTATGCGGTCTGACCGATAAAGATCTTCGTAGAATATGTAGGAGCCAATATGGGCATCCAGGTCCCGCTATTGGTTATTGACCGGAGACGTGTCTCAGTCATGTCTACATTGTTCTCGAACCGCTGGGTCCGCACGCTTAACGCTACGATGACAGTTATTATGAGTTTATACATTTTGATGTACCGAAGTTAGTTCGGAGTCCTGGATGTGATCACGGACATGACGAGGAGTCTCGAAATGGTCGAGACATAAAGATTGATACATTGGATGACTATATTCGGACACCGGAAGCGTTCCGGTGAAGTTTCGGATAAAACCGGAGCACCGGGGGGTTACCGGAACCCCCTGGGGGGTTAATGGGTCTCATGGGCCTAAAGTGGAGAAGAGGAAGGGGCTGCCAGGGCAGGCCGCACGCCCCCTCTTCCCCTAGTCCGAATTGGACTAGGAGGGAGGGGCAGCGCCCCCTCTTTCCCTCTCTTCTCCCACCTCTCCTAATAGGACAAGGAAAGGGGGAGTCCTACTCTCGATAGGAGTAGGACTCCTCCTGCGCGCCTCCATAGGGCCGGCCGCACCCCCCTTGGATCCTTTATATACGGAGGCAAGGGGGCACCCTAGGACACACAAGTTGATCCTCATGATCGTTCCTTAGCCGTGTGCGGTGCCCCCTTCCACCATATTCCACCTCGGTCATATCGTTGTAGTGCTTAGGCGAAGCCCTGCGTCGGTAGAACATCATCATCGTCACCACGCCGTTGTGCTGACGGAACTCATCCCCGAAGCTTTGCTGGATCGGAGCCCGGGGAGCGTCATCGAGCTGTACATGTGCTAAGAACTCGGAGGTGCCGGAGTAACGGTGCTTGGATCGGTTGGATCGGGAAGACGTACGACTACTTCCTCTACGTTGTGTCAACGCTTCCGCTTCCGTCTACGAGGGTACGTAGACAACACTCTCCCCTCTCGTTGCTATGCATCACCATGATCTTGCGTGTGTGTAGGATTTTTTTTGAAATTACTACGTTCCCCAACAGATACGTCTCCTATGTATCTATAATATTTGATTGTTCCATGTTGTTATATTATCAACCTTTTATAATCATTTAATAGTCATTTTATATCATTTTTTGGTACTAACCTATTGACATAGTGCCAAGTGCCAGTTGCTGTTTTCTGCATGTTTTTTACATCGCAGGAAATCAATACCAAACGGAGTCCAAATGCAACAAAATTTACAAAGATTTTTTATGGACTAGAAGACACCCAATGGGCCAAGGCGGCGCTTGGGGGTGCTCCGAGGGGATCACAACCCACCAGGGCATGCCAGGAGGCCCAGGCGCGCCCTGGTGGGTTGTGCCCACCTCGGGTGCCCCCGGAGCGCCTCTTTGCTCTATAAATACCCAAATATTCCAGAAACCCTAGGGGGGGGGGGGGTAGACGAAAATCAATTCCAGCCACCGCAGAGTCCAGAACCACCAGTTCCAATCTAGACACCATCACGGAGGGGTTCACCACTTCCATTGGTGCCTCTCCGATGATGCTTGAGTAGTTCTTTGTAGACCTTCGGGTCCGTATTTAGTAGCTAGATGGCTTCCTCTCTCTCGTTTGATTCTCAATACAATGGTTTCTTGGATATCCATATGATGTAACTCTTTTGCGGTGTGTTTGTTGGGATCCGATGAACTTTGAGTTATGATCAAATCTATCTCTTTTTATCCATGAAAGTTATTTGAGTTTATTTGATATCTTATATGCATGATTGCTTATGGCCTCATATTTCTTCTCCGATATTTGGGTTTTGTTTGGCCAACTTGATCTATTTATCTTGCAATGGGAAGAGGTGCTTTGCAGTGGGTTCGATCTTACGGTGCTTGATCCCAGTGACAGAAGGGGAACCGACACGTATGTATCGTTGCTACTAAGGATGAAACGATGGGGTCTATCTCTACATAGATAGATCTTGTCTACATCATGTCACCGTTCTTATTGCATTACTTCGTTTCTCCATGAACTTAATACACTAGATGCATGATGTATACGATCGATGTGTGGAGTAATACTAGTAGATGCAGGCAGGAGTCGGTCTACTAATCTTGGATGTGATGCCTATATAATTATCGTTGCCTAGATATCATCATGATTATTTGAAGTTCTATCATTTGCCCAACAATAATTTGTTTACCCACCATTTGCTATTTTTTCTCGAGAGAAGCCACTAGTGAAACCTACGCCCCCGGGTCTCTTTCTCATATTATTTGTCGTTGCAATCTAATTTTCCTTTGATTTTATTTTGAAATCTATTGAACCAAAAATACAAAATACCTTGTTGCATTTTATTCTCATTTATTTTATTTGGTGTTTGATTTATGAATCTACTACAATTTATCTCACGTCCGTTTGCCTATCTTGAGGTGCCGCTACCCGAAAGGGATTGACAACCCCTTTTACACGGCGGGTTGTGAGTATTTGTTATTTGTGTGCAGGGGCTGTTTACATTGTGTTGCTTGGTTCTCCTACTGGTTCGATAACCTTGGTTTCATCACTAAGGGAAATACCTACCGCCGATGTGCTGCATCATCCCTTCCTCTTTGGGGGAATACCGACGTAGCTTCAGCCGCCATCACCTAGCCCACCTCCGGTGCCCATATTCTGGTATATAAGTCATTTTGACCTAGAAAAATAAGGAGAGGACTTTCGGGATGGAGTGCCGCTGTCCTGAGGCGGAACTTGGGCAGGAGCACTTTTGCCCTCCGGTGGAGCGATTCCGCCGGGAGAACTTCCCTCCCAGAGGGGGAAATCATCGTCATCATCATCACCGACAACTCTCCCATCTCGGGAGGGAAATCTCCATCAACATCTTCAACAACACCATCTCCTCTCAAACCCTAGTTCATCTCTTGTGTTCAATCTTTGTACCAGAGCTATAGATTGGTGCTTGTGGGTGACTAGTAGTGTTGATTACATCTTGTAGTTGATTACTATGTGGTTTATTTGGTAGAAGATTATATGTTCAGATCCATTATGCTATTTAATACCCATCTGATCTTGAGCATGATTATAATTTGTGAGTAGTTACTTTTGTTCTTGAGGTCACGGGAGAATCATGTGAACTTGATATGTGTTCGATATTTTGATAGTATGTATGTTGTGATTCCCTTACTGGTGTCATGTGAACGTCGACTACACGACACTTCACCATATTTGGGCCTAAGGGAATACATTGTGGATTAGTTATTATATGATGGGTTGCGAGAGTGACAGAAGCTTAAACCCTAGTTTATACGCTATTCCATAAGGGACCGATTGGATCCAAAAGTTTAATGTTATGGTTAGAATTTATTCTTAATACTTTTCTCGTAGTTGCAGATGCTTGCGAGGGGGTTAATCATAAGGTTTGTTCAGGTAAGAACAACACCTAAGCACCAGTCCACCCACATATCAAAGTAGCGAACACGAATTGAATCAACATGATGAAAGTGACCAGATGAAATTCCAGTGTACCCTCAAGAATGCTTCGCTTATTATAAGAGACCGTTTTGGCCCGTCCTTTGCCTCAAAAGGATTGGGATACCTTGCTGCACTTTTTTTACAATTATTGCTATTTGCTCGTTACAAATTATCTTGCTATCAAACTACTCGGTTACTTACAATTTTAGCACTTGCAGTCATTACCTTGCTGAAAACCACTTGTCATTTCCTTCTGCTCCTTGTTGGGTTCGACACTCTTACTTATCGAAGAGGCTACAATTGATCCCATATACTTGTGGGTCATCAAGGCCATTTTCTGGTGCCGTTGCCGGGGAGTGAAGCGCTCTTGGTAAGGAAAAATTATTACTATGTGCTGAAATTTATTATCACTTGTTACTATGGAAAACAATCCTTTGAGGGGTTTGTTCGGGGTAACTTCACCTCAACCGGAACCACAATTAGTTACCCCTCAACCTACTGCATCTACTGAAAATATTGAATATGAAATTCCTTCGGGTATGATAGAACTACTGCTAGCTAATCCTTATGCATGAGATGGAACCGAACATCCTGATATGCACTTGATATATGTGGAAGAAATTTGTTGATTGTTTAAGCTTGCAGGTTTACCCGGAGATGAAGTTAAGAAGAAGGTTTTCCCTTTATCTTTGAAGGGAAAAGCATTGACATGGTATATGCTATGCAATGATATTGGATCTTGGAATTGGAATCGATTGAAATTGGAGTTTCACCAAAAAAATTATCCTATGCATCTAGTTCATTGTGATCGAAATTATATATATAATTTTTGGCCTCGCGAAGGACAAAGTATCGCTCTAGCTTGGGGGAGGCTTAAGTCAATGTTATATTCATGTCCCAACCATGAGCTCTCAAGAGAAATTATTATTCAGAACTTCTATGCTCGGCTTGTCGTGAAGATCAATCCATGCTCGATACTTCTTGTACTGGTTCATTTATGAAGAAGACTATTAAATTCTGGTGGGATCTTTTGGAAAGAATTAAACGCAACTCCGAAGATTGGCAACTCGACGTAGGTAAAGAGTCAGGTATTAAGCTTAAGTATGATTGTGTTAAATCTTTTATGAATACTGATGATTTTCAAAAGTTTAGCACTAAATATGGACTTGACTCTGAGATAGTAGCCTCCTTTTTCGAATCATTTGCTACTCATGTTGATATCCCTAAGGTGAAGTGCTTTAAATATCACCCACCTATTAAAGAAGAAATTAAAGAACCGGTACTAGCTAAAGAGGAAACTATTATTTATAATGTAGATCCAGTTGTTCCTACTGCTTATATTGAGAATGTAAGTGCATCTAGCGCCACCCTTAGTTGGTTTTGGAGTATTGACGACAAACTTGGTTGAGGGACTAATGTGTTTGTGAGAATTGCAGGATAACATAGGCAGTAGTCCCTTATTGATTCGGTTTACCTACCAGAGATGACCCCTAAAAATGTGTGAAGACATTGAAGACAATGGTGGTTCGTGAAGACATTCACGGTGAAGATTATGGCATGAGAAGACATTCATGTGAAGACTATGGAGTGCAAAGACATAGTTGTTTTGTAGTTTCCTTTTCTTCTTTGTTGAGTCATAGGAACCACCGTACTATTAAGTGGGGTCCAAGTGAACAAAGTCAGAGTGACTGATGTGATGCTCAAACAAAATCCTATGTCTTCGAACTAAGAACATGAGAGCAAATCTTATCCAGAGCTGGATGAGTCAGCTTTACTTGTAGCCCAAGTCAAGCTGCCGCATGTGTTTGAAATCCGACGGTTGGACACGTGTCGGTTCCTTAGTGACCCGGGGTCATTTCAGACAAATCAGGCTGGGTTGCCTCCTGGCTATAAATAGCCCACCCCCTACACCATAAATTGGTGGCTGCTCAGAGTTAGTGCACGTCTCTTCTTGTTTGAGAGCAACCCACCTCCGAAGCATTTGAGAGAGAAATCCTTGCGAGGACAAAGCCCAAAACACCTAGAGCCAAAGAGTTTTAGGCATCACTGAAGTCTTTCTGTCCGCGTGACCTGAAGACTTGTTACATTTGAGGACTGTGAATCTTCCAGCCGGTTAGGCGTCGCGTTCTGAGCATCCAAGAGCCATTGTGGATCGCTAGTGAACAAAATCTGTGAAGGTTTGGAAGTCTACCTTGAAGACTTACCAGAGTGATTGGGCGAGGACTAGGTGTCCTTAGCTTAAGGGGAATAAGGTGAAGACGTGGTCTTCTGAGTTAAATCTCAGCCTCCCTAACCAGACATACAGTTGTCACAACAACTGGAACTGGTCTACCACATCCTTGTCTTCACCAAGAAACCGGTTCTATACTTCACTTCCCTTTACTTTACAGTTTGCCTTCGTGAAGTCATTGCCTGCTTGTCTGGTCTGATTGACTTCACTAAGTGAAGACTATTTACTGTTGGCTCCATACTGTCTTCCATCCTGATCCATACTACCTAGCTGCTGATAGTCTTCATGCTTTCACTTCATTGATTACTTGACTATGGCTTGTCTAGTGTAGTCTACCTTCTGTTGCATATCAATAGGTTCATTTCTACTATTTTTCATCAAAGACCTCGTATTTTGAAGACTTTCATAAAAATCGCCTATTCACCCCCCTATAGTCGATAACTAGCACTTCCAATTGGTATCAGAGCGAGGTGCTCCCTTGTTCTGTGTGACTCGGTTTAACCAACTGGAGTTTTAGCTATGTTGCAGGGATAATCAAGGTCTCCGATGTGTGCCCAGTCTTCGATGGCACTCATTACCCCTACCGGAATAATAAGATGCGTATGCATCTTGAAGCCATTGATATCGGCCTCTGGTATGTCGTCAAGAATGGCCTTCCCAAGGTCAGTGATGGTGTCACCGCTACTGATGTCAAGAGGTTCATCTATTGTCATCTGACCAAAGGACAGTATGGCCGTGTGAGTGCACTGGAAACTGCGAAGCTGGTCTAGGACTGGCTCTCCAAGGTCAACGAAGGCGTTTCAACTTAGAGAGATTCAAGGATTGATGTTCTTCACAACCTCTTCAACTGCTTCAAGAGAAACGACAATGAGAATGTCCAGCTCACATTTGACTGCCTCACTAATATCACAAATGAGCTTTGCGCACTTGGCGCCACTGAGATCACCAAGCATGAAATCGTCAAGAAGCTCCTGAGATCACTTGATAGATCATTCGACACCCTGGCCCTAATGATTCAAGAATGTCCTGACTTAAAAAATCTCGATCTGTCTGACATACTTGAGAGGCTCAACACACATGAGTTCTAGCTATCTGAGAAGAGAGACATCTATGGCCCCAACTATGGCCGAACCCGGGCTTTGAAGGCAAATGTTGTGTCCTCATCTGAAGAAGAATCTGACTGCAGTTCTGGGGATCCTGAAGACGTTGGAAAGGAGCTAGCTATGCTCGTGAAGGAGTTCCAGAAGTTCTCCAAGAAGAATGGTTTCAGAAAGTCTTCAAGATCCAGCTCAATAAATGATGAAGCTTCCACTCGTGACCACAAGAAGAGAACGTGCCACAAATGCAAGAAACCTGGTCACTACAGCTCTGAGTGTCATCAATGGGACAACGAGACCAAGAAGAAGAAGAAGAGCAAGGAATATGATTCTGATGACAAGAATAATAAGAAATCCTCAAAATCTTCTTCAAAGTCATCATCAAAGTCTTCATCTTGCAAGAAGAGCTCATCCAGCAAGGTTCGTGCGTTTGTTGGCAAGGATATGGATTCAGAGGAGGAGTATGCTTCTAAGGAGGCGGAGGTGGAGTCTGAGGAGGAGTCTAATTCAGGCGTGGCAAGCCTAGCTCTAGCTTCAGCTTACGTTGCCAAGTCAATCTTCAACACCGAAGACAATGGCCTCATCGCCGACGCTGATGTGATGATGATGATGATTCTGCTCCTACCTACTGCTTCATGGCACGTGGTGCCAAGGTAAACTCACGCGATGCTTACTATCAAACATCCAGTGAAGATGACTCTGAATGTGAATCTAAACCTAGATACAAAACACTTGCTAAAATTACAACTGAACAACAAAATGGTATGGAACATATTCAAAAGTTGCTAGACAAAAGTGATGACCTGTTGGATGCGGAAATGACTCGAACTCATTCCTTAATTGAAGACATTAAAAATCTCCATGTTAAGTACGAGGAACTTGAAAGTCATCATGAAACACTCTCAGCTACTCATGAGAAGCTTTCCTATGATTATCTTCAACGGAAGCAAGAACTTGAGAACCTGAGGGCGTCTCATAAAGATCTTCAAAAGGAGAACGAGTCACTTCCTGCTCAACAGATCAGTACCGCTTAGGAAGACTTTGAGCCACCATGTTTAAAATGTCTTGAGCGTCATAATGTTGTCTCTGTTGCTGAATGTTTTACTACTGCTACCGTTGCTATATCTTCAACTGCTGATGTGGTAACTAACCCCTCCTTTGAGGATACCACTACTATTGCTGATGAGAATGCTAGGTTGAAGACATTGCTTGAAACAGGGGTGTACAAAAGCCTCAAAGGGAATCAGACACTATGTGATGCCTTCAAGAAACAGATTCTGAACCGAAACCCTAGGAAAGAGGGTGTTGGGTTCAAGAGGAAAATGAACGTTGATGGTTCATACTGGAAGCCTGAGCAGTACCCCAAAACCACATGGGTTGCTGCAAAGGGTCCTTCAGTGGATCCATCTACCTTATCTGGTTTCACTTGTGCTAACCCGATTATCATTGATGAATCCTTTGATGCAAACTATAAACTGTTTAAGAATCAGGATGGTGAAGTGTTTGCCAGGTATATTGGTACTAACTGCAGGAATGGACCTCCTTTGAAGAAGATCTGGGTTCCTAAAAGTTGTCTTGATAAGCTTCCTGTGAATGTCATCATGACACCACCTGGGAAGAAGACAAACTCCAGACCAAAGGTGTCATATAGTTCAAAGGCTTCATATAGACAGAGAATCCACCAGGGTCACCTTAATGCCAATGTTTTGCAGAGAAACCATACTAAGACCTATGAATATGAGCGTGTTTCATCAAAGCTCTATGTTCATAAGACCAAGAACTTTTCAGCTTATTCTTATGAGTATTATTCACCACCTGCAAGGCTATTTGCTAGGGCTCCAAAGCCAACATTCTCAGATACTTCACTTAGACTCATTGCTTTTAAGCCACCCCTAAAGATGTGGATGGTTAAGAAAAATTAACTCTCTTTTGCAGGGAAAGGTCTCCAGCCAGAAATCAAAGGCGTTTGATGCTTATGCTGAAAACCTAAAACATCTTGTGGGACTCAAGATAAAATGCCAAAATGGTCTTACTATGTATTTCGTCCCAGGATTTCTTGACAAACATCCTATCTACCCTAACAAGGATCTAAACTTTGATAATATGCTTGTTCGTCAACTTTTTATGCTTCACATTTCCCTTGGTGAAGCCTATCCCCCAAACTGCACTGTAGGGTAGGACACCAAAGGCTTCTGAGTGGATTATGGACAGTGGATGCACTAACCACATGACTAGTGATCGAAGTATTCTTATGGATTCAACCCTACGTCTGTCTAATAAGAGTCACATCACATTTGCTGACACTGGTAAAAGCAAGGTATTGGGCCTAGTAGAGTTGCAATCTCAAAGGATCAGCACATGGATGAAGTGATGCTTGTTTGAATCCCTTGGTTTCAACTTAATGTATGTCTCAATGCTTTGTGATCTGAACATGATTGTGGTATTTGGAAAATATCGTTGCCTTGTGCTTATGAAATCTGACAAATCTCTAGTCTTCGAAGGATATCGAAAAGACGATCTGTATATGGTAGATTTCTCCGCAGGACCACAGTTGGCCGTATGTATTCTAGCAAAAGCTTCATAGTGCTGGCTCTGGCATCGGAGGCTAGGGCATGCGGACATGAGGAACTTATACACTCTCGCGAAGAAGAAGCATGTCATGGGCATCGAGGGCACCAAGTTCAAGAAGGATCATCTATGCGGTGCTTGCGAGGCTGAAAAGATGACTAGGGCCAAGCATCCCTCGAAGGCAATCATGACGATGACACGTGCCTTCGAGCTGCTTCACATGGACTTATTCAGCCCTACTCACAACTCTACCCTTACTACCACTGTTTGCCTCTATGGTTGCGTCATTGTTGATGATTACTCAAGATATACATGGGTGCACATAATTCTCTACAAGACTGAAGTGCAGGATGTCTTGATTCGCCAATCGTGCCATGGCCAACTATGACATCAAGATGAAGCACATCAGAAGTGACAACGGCACTGAATTCAAGAACACCGGCCTCGACACTTATCTTGATACATTGGGCATCACACATGAGTCCTCGGCTCCATACACACCTCAGCAGAATGGCATCGTCGAGCGCAAGAATAGAACCCTCATTGAGATGGCACGGACGATGCTTGATGAGTACAAGATTCGAAGAAAGTTCTGGCCTGAAGCTATTGACACTGCATGCCATGTCATCAACCATGTTTATCTTCACAAGTTCGTAAAGAAAACATCATATGAGCTCCTGACTGGTAAGAAGCCAAACGTCAGCTATTTCAGAGTCTTTGGTGCTAGGTGCTGGATCAAGGATCCACATCACACTTCAAAATTTGCACCGAAAGCACATGAAGGTTTTATGCTAGGCTACGGGAAGGACTCGCACTCCTACAGAGTCTTCAACCTCTTTCACTACAAAGTGGTTGAAACTGTGGATGTGCGACTCGATGAGACTAACACCTCGCAAAGAGAGCACCTGGTGCTACCTCTTGAGCACTGCGTTGGTTTTCCCTTGAAGAGGAAAGGGTGATGCAACAAAGTAGCGTAAGTATTTCCCTCAGTTTTTGAGTACCAAGGTATCAATCCAGTAGGAGACTACATGCAAGTCCCTCGTACCTACACAAACAAATAAGAACCTCGCAACCAATGCGATAAAGGGGTTGTCAATCCCTTCACGGTCACTTACGAGAGTGAGATCTGAAAGAGATAATAATAATAAGATAAATATTTTTGGTATTTTTATGATATAGATTGAAAGTAAAGATTGCAAAATAAAATAGATTGGAAACTTATATGATAAAAGATAGACCCGGGGGCCATAGGTTTCACTAGTGGCTTGTCTCAAGATAGCATAAGTATTACGGTGGGTGAACAAATTACCGTCGAGCAATTGATAGAAAAGTGCATAATTATGAGAATATCTAGGCATTATCATGTATATAGGCATCACGTCCACGACAAGTAGACCAAAATGATTCTGCATCTACTACTATTACTCCACACATCGACTGCTATCCAACATGCATCTAGAGTATTAAGTTCATAAGAACAGAGTAATGCATTAGGCAAGATGACATGACGTAGAGGGATAAACTCAAGCAATATGATATAAACCCCATCTTTTTATACTCGATGGCAACAATACAATACGTGCCTTGCTGCCCCTGCTGTCACTCGGAAAGGACACCGCAAGATTGAACCCAAAGCTAAGCACTTCTCCCATTGCAAGAAAGATCAATCTAGTAGGCCAAACCAAACTGATAATTTGAAGAGACTTGCAAAGATAACCAATCATACATAAAAGATTTCAGAGAAGAATCAAATATTGTTCATAGATAAACTTGATCATAAACCCACAATTCATCGGATCTCGACAAACACACCGCAAAAAGAGTTACATCAAATAGATCTCCAAGAAGATCGAGGAGAACATTGTATTGAGATCCAAAGAGAGAGAAGAAGCCATCTAGCTAATAACTATGAACCCGAAGGTCTGAGGTAAACTACTCACACATCATCGGAGGGGCCATGGAGTTGATGTAAAGGCTGTCCGTGATCGATTCCCCCTCCGACGGAGCTCCGGAAAAGGTCCCAATATGGGATCTCTTGGGTACAGAAGGTTGCGGCGGTGGAAATAGGGTTTCGTGGTGCTCCTGGATGTTTTGGGGGTATATGAATATATATAGGAGGAAGAAGTATGTCGGTGGAGCCACGAGGGGGGAGGGCGCGCCCAGGGGGTAGGCGCGCCCCCTGCCTCGTGGCCTCCTCGTTGGTTGCTTGACGTCCACTCCAAGTCCCCTGGATCACGTTTGTTCCAAAAATAACTCTCCCGGAGGTTTTATTCCGTTTGGATTCCATTTGATATTCCTTTTCAGGGAAACACTGAAATAGGGAAAAACAGCAATTTGCACTGGGCCTTGGGTTAGTAGGTTAGTCCCAAAAATAATATAAAAGTGTATAAATAATCCCATTAACATCCAAAACAGATAATATAATAGCATGGAACGATCAAAAATTATGGATACGTTGAAGACGTATCAAGCATCCCCAAGCTTAATTCCTGCTCGTCCTCGAGTAGGTAAATGATAAAAACAGAATTTTTGATGTGGAATGCTACCTAGCATAATTCTCAATGCAATTTTCTATATTGTGGCATGAATATTCAGATCCAAAAGATTCAAGACAAAAGTTTAATATTGACATAAAAATAATAATACTTCAAGCATACTAACTAAGCAATCATGTCTTCTCAAAATAACATGGCAAAAGAAGCTTCATCCCTACAAAATCATATAGTTGGTCATGCTCCATTTTAGTCACACAAGAATGCTCTCATCTTGCACAACCCCGATGACAAGCCAAGCACATGTTTCATACTTTAGCAATCTCAAACTTTTTTCAACTTTCACACAATACATGAGCGTGAGCCATGGATATAGCACTATGGGAGGAATAGAATAATGATAGGGGGTTATGTGGATAAGACAAAAGGAGAAAGTCTCACATCGACGAGGCTAATCAACGGGCTAGGGAGATGTCCATCAATTGATGTCAATGCAAGGAGTAGGGATTGCCATGCAATGGATGCACTAGAGCTATAAATGTATGAAAGCTCAAAAAAAACTAAGTGGGTGTGCATCGAACTTGCTTGCTCACGAAGACCTAGGGCATTTGAGGATGCCCATTGTTGGAATATACAAGCCAAGTTCTAAAATGAAAAATTCCCACTAGTATATGAAAGTGACAAAACAAGAGACTCTCTATCATAAAGATCATGGTGCTACTTTGAAGCACAAGTGTGGAAAAAGATAGTAGCATTGCCCCTTTTTATTTCTTTTCTTTTTTCCCTTTTTTTGGGTCTTCCTTTTTTATTTGGCGTTTCTATTTTTTGGTGACAATTCTCTATTAATGATGATCATCACACTTCTATCTATTTACAACTCGATACTAGAACATAATATGACTCTATATGAATGCCTCCGGCGGTGTACCGAGAAGGGCAATGAATCAAGAGTGACATGTATGAAAAATTATGCATGGTGGCTTTGCCACAAATACGATGTCAACTACATGATCATGCAAAGCAATATGACAATGATGAAGCGTGTCATAAATGAAACGGTGGAATGTTGCATGGCAATATATCTCGGAATGGCTATGGAAATGCCATGATAGGTAGGTATGGTGGATATTTTGAGGAAGATATAAGGAGGTTCATGTGTGATAGAGCGTATCATATCACGGGGTTTGGATGCACCAGCGAAGTTTTCACCAACTCTCAAGGTGAGAAAGGGCAATGCACGGTACCGAAGAGGCTAGCAATGATGGAAGGGTGAGAGTGCATATAATCCATGGACTCAACGTTAGTCATAAAGAACTCACATACTTATTGCAAAAATCTACAAGTCATCAAAAAACCAAGCACTACGTGCATGCTCCTAGGGGGATAGATTGGTAGGAAAAGACCATCACTCGTCCCCGACCGCCACTCATAAGGAAGACAATCTAAGAACACCTCATGTTTCAAATTTGTTACACAACGGTTACCATACGTGCATGATACGGGACTTGCAAACTTCAACACAAGTATTTCTCAATTTCAAAATTACTCATCTAGCACACTCTAATATCACCACCTTTATATCTCAAAACAATTATCAAGTATCAAACTTATCATAGTATTCAATGCACTTTCTATGATAGTTTTTATCATTGTTGAGGAAATGGTTAACTGGTAGCTGCTCGGTCGGCTGGTGAGTAGGGGATTAATAGGCTAATCAGCCATTTAATCAATTAATCGTATGATTTATCGGGTAATCGGCTACTTGGGGACCCTATGAGTAGGGATTAATCGGCAAGTTAACTGGTTAATCAGATGAATTCTTGAACAGGGGTTTTTATTATACCAATCTTGGATGCCTATCATATTAGGACTAGTTTCATAAACAAAGCAAATTACCATGCTGTTGTAAAGGACTCTCAAAATAATATAAGTGAAGCATGAGAGATCAATAATTTCTATAAAATAAAACCACCACCGTGCTCTAAAAGATATAAGTGAAGCACTAGAGCAAAATTATCTAGCTCAAAAGATATAAGTGAAGCACATAGAGTATTCTAATAAATTTCAATTCATGTGTGTCTCTCCAAAAAGGTGTGTACAGCAAGTATGATTTTGGTAAACTAAAAAGCAAAGACTCAAATCATACAAGACGCTCCAAGCAAAACACATATCATGTGGTGAATAAAAATATAGCCTCAAGTAAAGTTACCAATAGAAGAAGACGAAAGAGGGGAGGCATCCCCAAGCTTAGGATTTTGGTTTTTCTTGGATTTTACCTTGGGGTGCCATGGGCATCCCCAAGCTTAGGCTCATGCCACTCCTTGTTCCATAATCCATCAAATCTTTACCCAAAACTTGAAAACTTCACAACACAAAACTTAAATAGAAAATCTCATGAGCTCCGTTAGTAAAAGAAAACAAACCACCACTTAAGGTACTGTAATTAACTCATTCTTTATTTATATTAGTGTTAAACCTACTTTATTCCAACTTCTCTATGGTTCATAACCTCCGATACTAGCCATAGATTCATCAAAATAAGCGAACAACACGCGAAAAACAGAATCTGTGAAAAACAGAACAGTCTGTAGTAATCTGTAGGTTTCTAATACTTATGTAACCCCAAAAAAATTAAAATAAATTTATGGACGTGAGTAATTTATCTATTAATTATCTGCAAAAAGAATCAACTTAATCGCACTCTCCAGTAAAAATGGCAGCAAATCTCGTGAGAGCTAAAGTTTCTGTTTTTTACAGCAAGATCGCAAAGACTTTCCCCAAGTCTTCCCAAAGGTTCTACTTGGCACAAGCACTAATTAAAAGCATACAAGCACATCTAAGTAGAGGCTATATTAATTATTTATTACTATACAGAACCAAAAAGCAAGAAACAAAAATAAAATTGGGTTGCCTCCCAACAAGCGCTATCGTTTAACGCCCCTAGCTAGGCATAAAAGCAAGAATAGATCTAGGTATTATCATATTTAGTTTTAATTTTTTAGTGGAGTTATGCTTGAATCCGGGAGGTTCTTTATGTTTCCCTTCATAGTTGGAAATTTTTAGATCTAAAGAACCCAACCGCTTGTTGCAAACGGTAATCAACATATTCATGCGGTGAAGGTTTCCGCTAACACTCTTAAGAGGTTCAAGAGACTTTTGTAAAAAAATTGTTACTTCGCAAATCTTTTCAAAAACTTGTGTCTCTTCCTGGGTATGATGTGACCCCTTTTGTGGAGGTAGTGCTCCCACTATTCCCTCTATGATTTCATGAGCAATACTAGGATCAATTTCGATAAAATTCCCTTTGGCAATGCAATCCAAGAGTTGTCTATGTGACATATTCAGCCCAACATAAAAAATTGCGAAGTAAAATTCTAAGATTCACCTCTAGGGTGCAATTGCGATAAGATTCCATCATCCTAAACCAAGCATCTTTTAAATTTTCTCCTTGTCTTTGTTTTAAGTGAAGAACTTCAAACTCGGGAGACAAAGGGGCAGATAAAGGACTAGCCATGAGGACACACGACGACACAAGAAGCAAGCAAAAAGATATGAACTAGAAAAGAGAAGGGGAACGGAAAAAGAGGGTGGATAAAACGGCAAGGGTGAAGCGGGGGAGAGGAAAACGAGAGGCAAGTGGAAAATAATGTAATGCGAGGGGTAAGAGTTTGTGATGGGTACTTAGTATGTCTTGCATTGTGCGTAGATCTCCCCGGCAACGGCGCCAGAAATCCTTCTTGCTACCTCTTGAGCACAGTGTTGGTTTTCCCTTGAAGAGGAAAGGGTGATGCAGTAAAGTAGCGTAAGTATTTCCCTCAGTTTTTGAGAACCAAGGTATCAATCCAGTAGGAGACTACACGCAAGTCCCTCGTACCTACACAAACAAATAAGAACCTCGCAACCAACGCGATAAAGGGGTTGTCAATCCCTTCACGGTCACTTACGAGAGTGAGATCTGAAAGAGATAACAATAATAAGATAAATATTTTTGGTATTTTTATGATATAGATTGAAAGTAAAGATTGCAAAATAAAATATATTGGAAACTTATATGATAAAAGATAGACCCGGGGGCCATAGGTTTCACTAGTGGCTTCTCTCAAGATAGCATAAGTATTATGGTGGGTGAACAAATTACTGTGGAGCAATTGATAGAAAAGTGCATAATTATGAGAATATCTAGGCAGTATCATGTATATAGGCATCACGTCCGCGACAAGTAGACCGAAATGATTCTGCATCTACTACTATTACTCCACACATCGATCGCTATCCAGCATGCATCTAGAGTATTAAGTTCATAAGAATAGAGTAATGCATTAGGCAAGATGACATGATGTAGAGGGATAAACTCAAGCAATATGATATAAACCCCATCTTTTTATCCTCGATTGCAACAATAAAATACGTGCCTTGCTGCCCCTGCTGTCACTGGGAAAGGACACCGCAAGATTGAACCCAAAGCTAAGCATTTCTCCCATTGCAAGAAAGATCAATCTAGTAGGCTAAACCAAACTGATAATTCCAATAGACTTGCAAAGATAACCAATCATACATAAAAGATTTCAGAGAAGAATCAAATATTGTTCATAGATAAACTTGATCATAAACCCACAATTCATCGGATCTCGACAAACACACCGCAAAAAGAGTTACACCAAATAGATCTCCAAGAAGATCGAGGAGAACATTGTATTGAGATCCAAAGAGAGAGAAGAAGCCATCTAGCTAATAACTATGGACCCGAAGGTCTGAGGTAAGCTAGTCACACATCATCGAAGGGGCCATGGAGTTGATGTAGAGGCCCTCCATGATCGATCCCCCCTCCGGCGGAGCTCCAGAAAAGGTCCCAAGATGGGATCTCTTGGGTACAGAAGGTTGCGGCGGTGGAAATAGGGTGTCGTGGTGCTCCTGGATGTTTTTGGGGTACATGAATATATATATATATATATATATATATATATATATATATATATATATATATATAGGAGGAATAAGTAGGTCGGTGGAGCCACGAGGGGCCCACGAGGGGGAGGGCGCGCCCAGGGGGTAGGCGCGCCCCCTGCCTCGTGGCCTCCTCGTTGGTTGCTTGACGTCCACTCCAAGTCCCCTGGATCACGTTTGTTCCAAAAATAACTCTCCCGAAGGTTTTATTCCGTTTGGATTCCGTTTGATATTCCTTTTCTGCGAAACACTAAAGTAGGCAAAAAACAACAATTTGCACTGGGCCTTGGGTTAGTAGGTTAGTCCCAAAAATAATATAAAAGTGTATAAATAAGTCCATTAACATCCAAAACAGATAATATAATAGCATGGAACGATCAAAAATTATAGATACGTTGGAGACGTATCACCTGCCAAATGTGCTAGATGAAGCAACACTAAGTGAATCTATCAAGCTTATGGGTACTGGAGAAATCATACCTTCAGAGGCACTGACTGAAGAGGAAATCATCATTTCTGCACCTAATCAGCCTGAAGACACTGCTCAGCCTGAAGCCAATGCTGAAGATGAAGACAATGATCAGCAAGGGCAAAATCTTCATCCATTTCATCCTCGTGTTGCAAATGAAGTACAAATTGAGAAGATAATTGATAGCATCAATGCATCTGGTCCACTCACTCATTCAAGAGCAACACAATTAGCAAAATTCTGTGGACATTTCGCTTTTGTTTCTATATCTGAACCCAAGAAAGTTGACGAAGCCTTCATGGAACCTGAATGGATTCAAGCTATGCAAGAAGAGCTTCAACAGTTCGAGCTGAATGATGTATCTGAGCTTGTAAAGCGTCCAGATCCTCGCAAGCAAAATATCATCGACACCAAATGGATCTATCGCAACAAACAAGATGAGCATGGTCAAGTTTTCAGAAACAAGGCTCATCTTGTTGCTCAAGGTTACACACAAGTTGAAGGGATTGACTTCGATGGAACATTTGCTCCTGTGGCTAGATTTGAAGCCATTCGCATACTACTAGCCTATGCCAACCACCACAACATTCTTCTGTACCAAATGGATGTAAAGAGTGCCTTTCTCAATGGAAAAATTGAAGAAAAAGTGTATGTTGCACAACCACCTGGTTTTGAAGACCCAAAGCGTCCTGATATGGTATACAAGCTCAACAAGGCTCTGTATGGCCTCAAACAAGCACCTTGCACTTGGTATGACACACTCAAAGACTTCCCGAAGAGAAAAGGCTTCAAACCTAGTTCTCTAGATCCCACTCTCTTCACGAAGACATATGATGGTGAACTGTTTGTATGCCAAATCTATGTGGACATTATCTTCGGCTGCACTGACAAGAGATACAATGATGAGTTTGGGCATATGATGCAAGAGCAATATCAGATGTCCATGATGGGTGAGCTGAAATTGTTCCTTGGTCTTCAAATCCGTCAGCAGAGTAATGACATCTTCGTATCACAAGAAAAATACCTCAAAGATTGCCTGAAGAAGTTTGGAATGCAAGACTGCAAAGGGTACACGACACCAATGCCAACCAAAGGTCAATTGGGCCCCGACGACAATCGTAAAGAGTTTGACCAAAAGGTATACCGCTCCATGATTGGTTCTTTACTCTACTTATGTGAATCTAGTCCTGACATAATGCTTAGCGTTTGCATGTGTGCCCGATTCCAAGCGGCACCAAAGGAATCGCATCACTTAGCTGTGAAGCGAGTTCTTCAATATATGGCTTACACCCCAACACTAGGATTATGGTATCCAAAGGGCTCCGAGTTTGAGCTAGTTGGATTCTCAGATGCTGATTATGCTGGTGACAAGGTTGATCGTAAGTCCACATCAAGCACATGTCACTTTCTTGGACGATCTCTTGTCTGTTGGTCTTCAAAGATGCAGAACTGTGTATCACTCTCCACTGCTGAATCCGAATACATTGCTGCTGGATCTTGCTACGCTCAGCTTCTATGGATGAAGCAAACTCTTAAGGACTATGGCATCTACTTGAAACATGTGCCACTTTACTGCGACAATGACAACGCCATCAAGATTCCCAACAACCTAGTTCATCACTCGAAGACAAGGCACATTCAGATCCGTCATCACTTTCTCAGAGATCATGTCATGAAGGAAGATATTGATACCATTCACGTCAATACTGAAGAGCAATTGGCACATATCTTCACAAAGCCCTTGGATGGGAAAAGTTTTTGGAAGTTGTGGTGTGAGCTAAGTATCTTAGAATCCTCAAATGTCCTGTGATTGCACACACATCCTGACGCTTATGCATGTTGATAACTTAGGTGTGCAACACACGAAGTAACGTATATCTTCAATCAATGAAGACTTACCCTCTAAGTGTGAATACATTTACGCGGAATTTGACTTCGGAGCGCCATGCTAATTATGCGCCGTGTCTTGGTCTAATGCTTCCTATACGGTGGGTAATGCCACCACCAAACTTTCTCGAAGATTTTCATCTGCTGTCATGATTGCATTATCTTCGCCTTTTGGTTTGTCTTCAACATTGATTTGACTTCAAGGTTTATTTTCGCAATGTTGATTTGGTCTTCTCTGATATATAAATCTATATATGTTCTGTCCTCTACATCATTCACTTATAGCTATGTCTTCAAACTTGCCATTCTCTGAACTAAGTGAATGTGATCGGACCCTAACCCCTTCTGTGCTTCTTCCTCAAATTCTGTCTATCTAGTCATATGCATTCTATTGAAACGTGTCGAATGTCTTCACCGCGTCATTGTCAGCCGAAGATAGAGACACACATTTAAAACATATTTTAATGCTATATCTCTTTTTCCTGAATACCGGAGAAGCCGGAATGACCACCCAACAAACCAGGCGTGCATGGGAACATGGACCAACTTTCAATGAGTTGCATACATGCCACGTGTCCATCAGATGTGAACCCCTAGGGCCACCTGCGTAATTACACTGCGTATCCCTTTACCTTATAAATACACATCATGCGCTGTCATTATCTCCTCTTCCATCTTGCCACCTCGCTCAAACCCTAGCGGCACCGCTAGCTCGCGTCGACGCCGGAGATGAAGCGCTTAGCTGCCGTGACCTCTTTGACGCCATCCTCATGCCGGCCACGGACCTCATCTTCTCCACCACCACCGTAGGTGTCTTCCGCCGCCAAGTTAGGGCGCGGGAGATTGGACTGCTCGGCCTCCCTTCTGCCTCGTCTAGCAGTTCGTTTGGGGTAAATAAATCTCACTTTTTACAGTCTTTTTGATCTGTCAAATCCATCCACTTCAACCAAAAGTGGTTTCTACACTTCCAAATCTGGATCTGTCTCTTTCCGAATCTCATATTTTGCAAAGTATATTCACTTATGCTTCATAACTAGTTAGATTCCCCACTTGACCTATTCATGGACTCGTACAAATCTGGAACCAACTCACTTCTAGTAAGTGAATGTCTTCGCACTATGAGGTCAATGTCTTCAAACTGATTTATCTTCAAAATCTTCTGAGAATGCATATGACCTCTTCCCCTTCCCTCGCATCTCTAATGTTGTGTTAGGTACATGTCCGTGGGAGAATCCCTTGGTTCTCATAGTCTGCATTCATTTGCAGAATTCTTACAACATCATATTCACTCCCCTGAAACTAGTTCTTGCTTGACAAGTAGACGGAAGCCTTTCACTATTCTGAAGCCTATCTGTCTAAATATCATGGCTACTGAGAAATCTGCTAGGAAGGGTGGCAGGCAGTGCCGTGGAAATACAGCTCTAGATATGCCTCCGAATCAGTATAAAATGTAAAAGACCGATCCAGAGGAGAACTACAATCAGCGCAAAACCCAGATCCAATGGATCCGAAGATAATGGGCAGAATAGTGGTTCAAGTACGACTTCGTCACTGCCAAATATGCTGAGAAGAACACCATCAAGCGCCCATGGGGCGATATTCTCTACAAGAATCTGCAACCCAAGTCCAAGACTGAAGCTATTGCCCAAGGCTTCTATCCTTGCATGGTCCAAGGACCGCAACCTAAAAATGCCAACCCATCATCTTTGTTATGGTGTCGTGACGACAATCTCTTCAAGCGCAACTATCAGTTCGCAAAGGAGTCAGCGGCCAAGAATAGGAAGGAGCTCGGACTCAACTTCAACCATGGTATGTCTGCTCTAAGACAGGATGGCTCACGTGAAGCCAATCCCAATGTCATTGGCCCCATTCACTAGATTTGATTGGCTTCTCTCTCACATTGCTTCTCATAGGGTCACTGTGGATCAATATGCTGATGATGCAAACTCTGGAGATGTTCCTGCACCACCAAAGCAGAAGAAAAAGAAGTCAAAAGCTTCAAAGCCCTCTGCTGCACCAACCGCTTCGACTGTGAAGCCATTGAAGGCTGCACCTCCTGAACCTAGTGTGCAGTTTGAAGACTTGTCTCGTGTCTCCAAGAGGACCAAGAAGACCGAGAAGCCCAAGAATTCTTTAGGGCATGACCTGACTCCTACTACCGTTCTGCACAATGAGGAAGCCACCATTGATCTGTCTAGTGATGAAGATCTGGGTGATGAAGCTCTAGAGATGCTGATCAAGAGAAAGCAAGAGGCTGAGATCTTTCAAGATCTGCTTCTTTTTTATGTTGATATTTTGAACAACTTCATTGATGAATGGTTTGAGGATCAAATGTAGGATCGAAAGTATGTCTAGAGGGGGGTGATTAGACTACTTGACGAAATAAAAACTTAACCTTTTCCCAATTTTAGTTCTTGGCAGATTTTAGCTATTTTAGGACAAGTCAAGCAATCATCACACAATTCAAGCAAGCATGCAAAGAGTATATTGGCAGCGGAAAGTAAAGCATGCAACTTGCAAGAATGTAAAGGGAAGGGTTTGGAGAATTCAAACGCAATTGGAGACACGGATGTTTTTCCCGTGGTTCGGATAGGTGGTGCTATCCTACATCCACGTTGACGGAGACTTCAACCCACGAAGGGTAACGGTTGCGCGAGTCCACGGAGGGCTCCACCCACGAAGGGTCCACGAAGAAGCAACCTTGTCTATCCCACCATGGCCATCGCCCACGAAGGACTTGCCTCACTAGCGGTAGATCTTCACGAAGTAGGCGATCTCCTTGCCCTTACAAACTCCTTGGTTCAACTCCACAATCTTGTCGGAGGCTCCCAAGTGACACCTAGCCAATCTAGGAGACATCACTCTCCAAGAAGTAACAAATGGTGTGTTGATGATGAACTCCTTGCTCTTGTGCTTCAAATGATAGTCTCCCCAACACCCAACTCTCTCTCATAGGATTTGGATCTGGTGGAAAGAAGATTTGAGTGGAAAGCAACTTGGGGAAGGCTAGAGATCAAGATTCATATGGTAGGAATGGAATATCTTGGTCTCAACACATGAGTAGGTGGTTCTCTCTCAGAACATATGAGTTGGAAGTGTAGATGTGTTCTGATGGCTCTCTCCACGAGTGAAGAGGAGGTGGAGGGGTATATATAGCCTCCACACAAAATCCAACCGTTACACACAATTTACCAATCTCGGTGGGACCGAATCAACAAACTCGGTCGGACCGAAAAGTAAACCTAGTGACCGTTAGAGATTTTCGGTGGGACTGACATGCAACTCGGTAGGACCGATTTTGTTAGGGTTAGGGCATAACGTAATCTCGGTGAGACCGATTACACAAACTCGGTGAGACCGATTTTGGTAATAATCTAACCAGAGAGTTGGTCAGGTAAACTCGGTGGGACCGATTTGCTCTTTCGGTGAGACCGAGAAGTTACAAAAAGGAAACACTGAATTTACATTGCAATCTCGGTGGGACCGATCCGCTCTTTCGGTGAGACCGAAAAGTTACGAAAGGGAAACAGAGAGTTTGCAATCCCATCTCGGTGAGACCGAGATCCCTATCGGTAGAACGAAATTGCTAGGGTTTGGCAGTGGCTTATGACAAGTGAAACTCGGTGGCGCCGGATAGGAAGAATCGGTAGGACCGAGTTTGGCTTAGGGTTTAGGTCATATGTGGATATGTGAAAGTAGTTGAGGGTTTTGGAGCATATCACTAAGCACATGAAGCAAGAGGCTCATTAAGCAACACCTCATCCCTCCTTGATAGTATTGGCTTTTCCTAAAGACTCAATGTGATCTTGGATCACTAAAATATAAAATGAAGAGTCTTGAGCTTTTGAGCTTGAGCCAATCCTTTGTCCTTAGCATTTTGAGGGTTCCACTTTCACCATCCATGCCATGCCAATCATTGAGCTTTCCTGAAATAATCATCTTGGAATAGCATTAGCTCAATGAGCTATATGTTGTTATGAATTACCAAAACCACCTAGGGATAGTTGCACTTTCAATCTCCCCCTTTTTGGTAATTGATGACAACATATAGATCAAAGCTTCGACAAATGATAATAAGAATGAATTACATCGTCGCTTTGAGAAGTATGTGATAAGTAAGAGCTCCCCCTAAATTTGTGCATATTTAAGATTTGCTTTGGACTGCAAATGCACAAAGATTTAGAGTCATGGGTTACTCTTCCATGTCACATACATCTTGGTGGAGCGCTTAAAATGATAAGAATGAAATACATGCACTCATCACCAAGGAAAAGTGAATGACCACATAAGATAGATAAGATATATCAGGCATGCATAAGTGTAGCTTATGATCAAACACATGATCATCAATGTCTCACAAGCATATCAAAGTATCTCGACCAAAAGCAAACAATGTTTGAAAAACCACCAAATAAAGCAAGAGAGAAAAGCAACACTCTCTCTCGAAGCCTATGATCTATACATTTTCTCCCCCTTTGGCAACAAGTTACCAAAAAGTTCCTAGAAAATGCATAGTGCTAAATCGACACTCAGGCTTGATCTTCAGGTGGTGGTGGAGTCCGGATCACTCCAAGGACGAAGGCTTCCATAGACGTGGTTGGAGTTGGAGCTGAAGTAGATGCCGGAGCAGGTTGGGCTGGTGGTGCGGCTGGAGCTGAGGTGGTTGCTCTTGTGTCAGGAACTGGCACTGCAGACGACCTCGGACCTCGTGGCACTCTGGCAAATGCATCAGTGGTTGACTTCCCTTTCCTCTCCTGCATGTCATCTTGGAGCTGCTCCACTACAGCCTGAATCTCTGTCACCTTGATATCCAAGTCATAGAACTTTTGTTCTACGATTCTCTCTAGGCTTGCCTGGTTCTGAGTTAGGGTGGCCAGTCCTTTCTCAATCCGCAGAGTGGATGCAATCAAGTAACTGAGCTGCTCTTGCTTGTTCTTCAAGAATTACTCAGATGCCTCCTCTTGAGTTGGCATCTTGGCAGCTTTCTCCTTTATTGCCTTCTCCTTCTTGGCTTGTGCATGGGCTGAAGATGGTTCATCTTTGGTCATCACAACTTGGTTGTCCTTGAAATCTGGATAGATAGGCAAATGTTCCTTGTCCAACAAGTATGTGTCTGTGCCCATTCTTGAGTTAATCAACATCTGGATCTGAGGGGCATATCCACAGCTCCTCTTCTGATCTGCCGCAGTCCTCTTGATAGTCTCTACCATGAGGCTCATGACCTTGAATTTCTGAGGCACATCAAAGATATGTAGCAAGTTAATGGCATGACCTCTGATCATCCTGTGATCTCCAGACTTGGGCAAAAGTGTGTGCCTAAGGATCCACTTGATGGTTGGCAGCCCTGACAGAAGATAATGCACAGGCCCAAACTTGAAATTATCAAGTGCCTCGTTTGGAATTTCCTTGTACATATTGGACATAGAGTTATGATCCATCTTCTTCTTGGAATAGACATCCAAGTCATCTTCATTTTCCTCTAGGGCATTGATAAGCTGTGCCCACTCAGCAACTGTTGATTGGTACCTCGTACCTTCAGACATCAAAACAATCCTCCCATCTGGATAAAAATGTGCTGTGGAGTAGAACTGCATGATAAGCTCCTCATTCCACTTTGTGAGCTTCTGCCCAACAAAGTCTGCTACTCCACATGCCTTGAAGCTGTCCTGCACTCCAGGGTAGTGCTCTTCATTCTCCTTGCTATATTCCCAGTTGACCCATCTCATATCACATACAATTGGCTTCTTGTCTAACAAGACTGTCTCATAGAAGTCCTGCTATTCCTTAGTGTGGAACCTGTAGTCAACAATAGTTCTTCTCCTTGAAGCATATGGATCTGCTTCTCTCCACTTCCTCAGCCCTGAGTCTCTTCTGAGCTTCATGTCCTCAGCCACAGGATGAGCATCATTGTGGTCTGGGATCTTGGGCTTGAGCTTTCTCAGAACATGCTCTTCATCATCTTCTTCAGCAGCTTCAGGCACTGGGGCCTTGTTCTTCTTAGTTGCAGGTATGCTCCTCGTATTTCTCTTTGGGGCAGACTTGGGCTTGGAGGCAGCTTTGGGTGCTTCTTTGGGCTTGGATGCAGCAGCCCCTGTCCTGATAGCATCACCCATAAGCTTAGGTGCCTTAGGTGCTGGTGCAGCAACCTCTTCTTCTTCCTCTTCTTCCATGATGGAAGCCTTTCCAAGCACTCTGGCTACGGTCTTCTTGACCCTTTCCTTCCTTTTCTTTCCTTCAGCAGCAACTGGCTCTATGGTTGCAGGCTTTTCAGGGATCTTGGTTGATGCTCTGGCCTTTGGCATAGGCTGCTTGCCTGCTGGCCTTTTGATTTTTAAGCCTGGCTTTGTGCCTTGAGCTGAGCCATATTTCTCCTTGAGCACAACTCTCTTTGATGTGGCTTCGTCTTCCTCTGCCACATAATCTTCATCCTCAGAATCTGAAGTTCTCTTCTTCCTCTGTCTGGTGGCAGCTTTTGGCAAATTGCTTGGGGTACTTCTGCTGCCATCATCTGAAGAGCTGGAGGGACTAGTGCCCTCACTCATTTGCACTGGCTGCTCTGACAAATTCTGTCTATCACTTTGGTATGACATGATGAACAAGCTGACTGCTGACCCTGTGAACAGTTTATAGATGAGGTAGAGTGGATGAGCATCACAAAATGCAGAGATTTTTGCAAAAGAATGATTCAAAAACTTAGTTTTAGTTTCCCACAGAAAGCATTTCAGATCTACCGATTTTTAAACTCGGTGATACCGAAGCAGTTTTGGGAATCTAAACTAGTGAACTCGGTCAGACCGAGTCACAGTTCGGTGGCACCGAGAGTGCTAGGGTTTCACAGAGTTCCAAAATCAGTCACACCGATTAGTAATACTCGGTCAGACCGAGTCTCACTTGTGCAATGGCATAAGCCAAATCGGTGGGACCGAGTTTTTCAACTCGGTGGGTCCGAGATGGTTTCGGTAGAAACCTAACCCTAAATTTTCGAATCAAACCTAATCTACGAGTTCATTGACTGGATAGAAGTTTATCAAACATGGCAAGAATCATTATGATCACAATGTGCTAGGAATCGGATTAGGGAATAGCACAAAGATCGAGTCCATACCCTAGTTCAGCGGAGACTCGCTACGGCGGCAACAGCGGGGTTGATTCCCGTTAACGGCGACGGAGACCAGCGACTGGAGGCGGCTGGCAGCAAGGAGACGATCCGGAGACCACGTTGGCAGAGCGAGCTATCACGCGGGCGAAGGGGTTCGGAGAAATTTCCAAATTTTTTCCCGTGACTATATATAGCCCCACCCTGTCGGTGTGACCGAGTGGAACAACTCGATGGCACCGAGATGCAAAACTGTATACAGTTGTTGCAACTCGGTGTGACCGAATGGTTCAAATCGGTTGCACCGAGATCGAAAACATAGATCAACTTAATGATCTCATAAGACTGAAAGTGGGGTATCGGTCAGGCCGAGAGTCACAAAGAGGTTTTGGAAGTTTAAGTCTATGACGAATCGGGGACTCCGAGTGCTCCTCACACAGAGTGGTTCGAATCTGACTTGATCAAATTTTGTGATGTAGCATGAATAGAGTTTGAGATGAGAAAAGCATAGATAGCTAGAGGAGGTTCTTAGGCATTCTTGTCCATCCACTTGGCAAAAGGAAATAAAACCAAACAATCAAAACAACAAGTGGATGTCCTCGAATGAGTAAAATATGCAACCAACATGCTCACACAATAAGATGGCAATTGAAATATGTGATAAAGCATGCACAACCAATTCTAGCATCTATCAAGCAATTTGCGATGACTAGGTCATCTATATATGAGTATATTGACTTAGGAGTCAAGTGAGAACACTTGATCATAGGTCATACTCATCGTTTAAGCTCAAGTGGGGTTACCACTTTTACATAATGCATTGTTGTGTTCACATCTTTAGAGTTGCTTTAGCTCAAGTCTTAGACTAAAGCTCCCCCTCCCCCCTAAGAGGGATGAACTAACCTTGGGTTTTGTCGATGATGGCTTCATGTAGATGTTGAAGATGTGGATGCTCAATGTTGATGTAGATCACATGGAGCTATCCATTTGAGTGAATTGCACTTTCAATACCTACATGGGTTAGTCCCACAAGGAACAAACAAGGATATCCATAGACATAGAGTGATGCACACACAAGATGATGTCCATGAAAACTTTAGGTTACCTTGTCCCTTGTCTTACCAACAAGAGGGTTTGTGACTCCTTGAACTAGTGCAAGATGTGGAAGTTGATTGCACTTGTTCTTGCCAAAATGATAAGAGTGAAGTATGTTGGCGGAGTCACCCTCAAGAACTCTCTAGTTCTTCTTCTTTTGGATCCACACCATCTTGATGGGAATCCTTGGAGTTGTAGTCGTACTTGATGAAGTGGAACTTGAAGTGGTCTTGGGAATCCACTTGACTAAGGTCTTAGGAGCTTCTTCAAATGCATCAATTTCCTCTTGAAGCTCGTCCTTGCCTTTTTGCTTGTAGTCTTGTGGTGGAAGATCATCTTGAGCTTGTGTCCCCTTGAAGGAAGTGTCATACTTCTCTTGTTGAGGAACAAACTTTGTCTTGGGGTATTGATCTTCTTCCCACTCAACTCCATTGGCATTGAACATTCGTTCAAAACCAACACCTTGATTCTTCCGGTGCATTCCTTGCTTGCGCACAATTTCCTCGAATTGCTTACTCTCGGCAAGGCTTTTGTACACTCATTTCTCTATAATTCCCTTCAATAAGCTATTTTCTTGCTCAAGTGTAACTTGGCTAAGAGAATCATTAGTGTAATCAAGAGAACTACTAGAAGCAACAATATTGGATTTAGCATGATCATTGTTACTACTAGAGGAAGAATCTTTCTTGTTCTTGTTACTAGACTTGACTTGAGGCTTGTAAGTGGATAAGAGTAAATGCTCGGCAATGTAAGAAGAACTTTTCTTGCGGAGATCATCATTGATTGCCTTTAAAAACTCATGCTCTTGCTCAAGATTGAGCTTTTTAAAGCGTAACTTCTCATGAGCTCTTAAAAGTTCTCGATGATCTTCGAAGATAGTTTCATGAGCTAACTTAAGAGTGTTTAGTTCTTTAGTTAGAGCCTCAATCTTCTCCTTATCATTGTCATTCGTTTTATCCTGATTAGCATGATTAATTGACGTTTCATCATAGTATTCATCACTAGAGTTGTCAACAAGTAAATCATCATCACCTAACAAGTCATCTTCATCACTATTAAAATCAACATACTCGGGGTGTGTTACCTTAGGACATTTGGCCATGAAGCATCTTCCAATTCCTTCATTTGGTGAGTCAAATATGTCGTAGGAGTTCGTTGACACAAGTTCTAGACCAGCAACACCTTCATCTTGAGTATATTCGGAATCGAAGTGATAACTTCTCTCGGAGTGGCTGTCGGAGTCGGAGCCGGATACCCATTCACCAACATGAGCTTGATGTCTTCGTTTTGTGTAGCTCCTTGATGATTTTTCCTTCCTTTCCGAATCCTTGCTTCTCCGTGAGTATCTTCGTTCATAACGATCATCTCTACTCCTTCTCTCTCTTGGTGGTGATTCTTCTCTTTTGCTTCTTCTTTTTGGAGAGTCTTCTCTTCTCTTGTAGGGAGCCGTACACTCATTGGAATAGTGTCCGGGTCTTCCACAATTGTAGCAGTTTCGCTCTCGACTAGAAGATCTTTTGTCATTGTAGGACCTTGACTTGGAGCTTCTATCTTTGCTTCTACTCTTGTAGAACTTGTTGAAGTTCTTTACCATTAAGCTCAATTCTTCATTGAAGTTTTGTTTCTCACTTGATGATGTAGGGGCTTCACACGAGGCTTTGTAGGCACCACTAGATTTGTTGTGAAGTTCCTCTTTATCCTTAAGTGACATCTCATGAGCAACAATTCTTCCAATTACCTCCGTTGGCTTGAGATCTTTGTAATTAGGCATCATTTGGATCAATGTGCACACGGTATCATATTTTCCATCCAAGGCTCTTAGAATCTTCTTGACGATGAATCTATCGGTCATCTCTTCACTTCCTAAGCCGGCAATCTCATTTGTGATGAGAGCAAGCCTAGATTACATTTCAGCGACACCTTCACCATCCTTCATTTTGAACTTGTCAAGTTGACTTTGAAGCACATCCAATTTGGATTCCTTGACGGAGTCGGTACCTTCGTGCATATCAATCAAAGTGTCCCAAATTTCCTTTGCATTCTCAAGACGGCTGATTTTGTTGAATTATTCGGGGCACAATCCGTTGAAGAGAATATTACAAGCTTGAGCATTGTATTTCGACATCTTCAACTCATCCGCGGTAGCTTCACGGTTTGGTTCTCTCCCATCAAAGAAGTCACCTTGCAAACCAACACAAACAATAGCCCAAACGACGGGGTTATGTCCAAGAATATGCATTTTCATTTTATGCTTCCAACTAGCAAAATTAATACCATCAAAGTAAGGACCTCTACGGTGATAATTTCCCTTGCTAGACGCCATACTCTCCTAGGTTGTGAAACCAAGGCTATGACCACCAACAGCTATGGAAATCAAAGCAAATGGAGACCAAGGCTCTGATACCACTTGTAGGATCGAAAGTATGTCTATAGGGGGGGGGGGTGATTAGACTACTTGACCAAATAAAAACTTAACCTTTTCCCAATTTTAGTTCTTGGCAGATTTTAGCTATTTTAGGACAAGTCAAGCAATCATCACACAATTCAAGCAAGCATTCAAAGAGTATATTGGCAGCGGAAAGTAAAGCATGCAACTTGCAAGAATGTAAAGGGAAGGGTTTGGAGAATTCAAACGCAATTGGAGACACGGATGTTTTTCTTGTGGTTCGGATAGGTGGTGCTATCCTACATCCACGTTGATGGAGACTTCAACCCACGAAGGGTAACGGTTGCGCGAGTCCACAGAGGGCTCCACCCATGAAGGGTCCACGAAGAAGCAACCTTGTCTATCCCACCATGGCCATCGCCCACGAAGGACTTGCCTCACTAGCGGTAGATCTTCACGAAGTAGGCGATCTCCTTGCCCTTACAAACTCCTTGGTTCAACTCCACAATCTTGTCGGAGGCTCCCAAGTGACACCTAGCCAATCTAGGAGACACCACTCTCCAAGAAGTAACAAATGGTGTGTTGATGATGAACTCCTTGCTCTTGTGCTTCAAATGATAGTCTCCCCAACACCCAACTCTCTCTCATAGGATTTGGATCTGGTGGAAAGAAGATTTGAGTGGAAAGCAACTTGGGGAAGGCTAGAGATCAAGATTCATATGGTAGGAATGGAATATCTTCGTCTCAACACATGAGTAGGTGGTTCTCTCTCAGAACATACGAGTTGGAAGTGTAGATGTGTTCTGATGGCTCTCTCCACGAGTGAAGAGGAGGTGGAGGGGTATATATAGCCTCCACACAAAATCCAACCGTTACACACAATTTACCAATCTCGGTGGGACCGAATCAACAAACTCGGTCGGACTGAAAAGTAAACCTAGTGACCGTTAGAGATTTTCGGTGGGACTGACATGCAACTCGGTAGGACCGATTTTGTTAGGGTTAGGGCATAACGTAATCTCGGTGAGACCGATTACACAAACTCGGTGAGACCGATTTTGGTAATAATCTAACCAGAGAGTTGGTCAGGTAAACTCGGTGGGACCGATTTGCTCTTTCGGTGAGACCGAGAAGTTACAAAAAGGAAACACTGAATTTACATTGCAATCTCGGTGGGACCGATCTGCTCTTTCGGTGAGACCGAAAAGTTACGAAAGGGAAACAGAGAGTTTGCAATCCCATCTCGGTGAGACCGAGATCCCTATCGGTAGAACCAAATTGCTAGGGTTTGGCAGTGGCTTATGACAAGTGAAACTCGGTGGCGCCGGATAGGAAGAATCGGTAGGACCGAGTTTGGCTTAGGGTTTAGGTCATATGTGGATATGGGAAAGTAGTTGAGGGTTTTGGAGCATATCACTAAGCACATGAAGCAAGAGGCTCATTAAGCAACACCTCATCCCTCCTTGATAGTATTGGCTTTTCCTAAAGACTCAATGTGATCTTGGATCACTAAAATATAAAATGAAGAGTCTTGAGCTTTTGAGCTTGAGCCAATCCTTTGTCCTTAGCATTTTGAGGGTTCCACTTTCACCATCCATGCCATGCCAATCATTGAGCTTTCCTGAAATAATCATCTTGGAATAGCATTAGCTCAATGAGCTATATGTTGTTATGAATTACCAAAACCACCTAGGGATAGTTGCACTTTCAATCTCCCCCTTTTTGGTAATTGATGACAACATATAGATCAAAGCTTCGACAAATGATAATAAGAATGAATTACATCGTCGCTTTGAGAAGTATGTGATAAGTAAGAGCTCCCCCTAAATTTGTGCATATTTAAGATTTGCTTTGGACTGCAAATGCACAAAGAGTTAGAGTCATGGGTTACTCTTCCATGTCACATACATCTTGGTGGAGCGCTTAAAATGATAAGAATGAAATACATGCACTCATCACCAAGGAAAAGTGAATGACCACATAAGATAGATAAGATATATCAAGCATGCATAAGTGTAGCTTATGATCAAACACATGATCATCAATGTCTCACAAGCATATCAAAGTATCTTGACCAAAAGCAAACAATGTTTGAAAAACCACCAAATAAAGCAAGAGAGAAAAGCAACACTCTCTCTCGAAGCCTATGATCTATAAATTTTCTCCCCCTTTGGCAACAAGTTACCAAAAAGTTCCTAGAAAATGCATAGTGCTAAATCGACACTCAGGCTTGATCTTCAGGTGGTGGTGGAGTCCGGATCACTCCAAGGACGAAGGCTTCCGTAGACGTGGTTGGAGTTGGAGCTGAAGTAGATGCCGGAGCAGGTTGGGCTGGTGCTGCGGCTGGAGTTGAGGTGGTTGCTCTTGTGTCAGGAACTGGCACTGCAGACGACCTCGGACCTCGTGGCACTCTGGCAAATGCATCAGTGGTTGTCTTCCCTTTCCTCTCCTGCATGTCATCTTGGAGCTGCTCCACTACAGTCTGAATCTCTGTCACCTTGATATCCAAGTCATAGAACTTTTGTTCTACGATTCTCTCTAGGCTTGCCTGGTTCTGAGTTAGGGTGGCTAGTCCTTTCTCAATCCGCAGGGTGGATGCAATCAAGTAACTGAGCTGCTCTTGCTTGTTCTTCAAGAAGTACTCAGATGCCTCCTCTTGAGTTGGCATCTTGGCAGCTTTCTCCTTTATTGCCTTCTCCTTCTTGGCTTGTGCATGGGCTGAAGATGGTTCATCTTTGGTCATCACAACTTGGTTGTCCTCGAAATCTGGATAGATAGGCAAATGTTCCTTGTCCAACAAGTATGTGTTTGTGCCCATTCTTGAGTTAATCAACATCTGGATCTGAGGGGCATATCCACAGCTGCTCTTCTGATCTGCTGCAGTCCTCTTGATAGTCTCTACCATGAGGCTCATGACCTTGAATTTCTGAGGCACATCAAAGATATGTAGCAAGTTAATGGCATGACCTCTGATCATCCTGTGATCTCCAGACTTGGGCAAAAGTGTGTGCCTAAGGATCCACTTGATGGTTGGCAGCCCTGACAGAAGATAATGCACAGGCCCAAACTTGAAATTATCAAGTGCCTCGTTTGGAATTTCCTTGTACATATTGGACATAGAGTTATGATCCATCTTCTTCTTGGAATAGACATCCAAGTCATCTTCATTTTCCTCTAGGGCATTGATAAGCTGTGCCCACTCAGCAACTTTTGATTGGTACCTCGTACCTTCAGACATCAAAACAATCCTCCCATCTGGATAAAAATGTGCTGTGGAGTAGAACTGCATGATAAGCTCCTCATTCCACTTTGTGAGCTTCTGCCCAACAAAGTCTGCTACTCCACATGCCTTGAAGCTGTCCTGCACTCCAGGGTAGTGCTCTTCATTCTCCTTGCTATATTCCCAGTTGACCCATCTCATATCACATACAATTGGCTTCTTGTCTAACAAGACTGTCTCATAGAAGTCCTGCTATTCCTTAGTGTGGAACCTGTAGTCAACAATAGTTCTTCTCCTTGAAGCATATGGATCTGCTTCTCTCCAGTTCCTCAGCCCTGAGTCTCTTCCGAGCTTCATGTCCTCAGCCACAGGATGAGCATCATTGTGGTCTGGGATCTTGGGCTTGAGCTTTCTTAGAACATGCTCTTCATCATCTTCTTCAGCAGCTTCAGGCACTAGGGCCTTGTTCTTCTTAGTTGCAGGTATGCTCCTCGTATTTCTCTTTGGGGCAGACTTGGGCTTGGAGGCAGCTTTGGGTGCTTCTTTGGGCTTGGATGCAGCAGCCCCTGTCCTGATAGCATCACCCATAAGCTTAGGTGCCTTAGGTGCTGGTGCATCAACCTCTTCTTCTTCCTCTTCTTCCATGATGGAAGCCTTTCCAAGCACTCTGGCTACGGTCTTCTTGACCCTTTCCTTCCTTTTCTTTCCTTCAGCAGCAACTGGCTCTATGGTTGCAGGCTTTTCAGGGATCTTGGTTGATGCTCTGGCCTTTGGCATAGGCTGCTTGCCTACTGGCCTTTTGATTTTTAAGCCTGGCTTTGTGCCTTGAGCTGAGCCATATTTCTCCTTGAGCACAACTCTCTTTGATGTGGCTTCGTCTTCCTCTGCCACATAATCTTCATCCTCAGAATCTGAAGTTCTCTTCTTCCTCTGTCTGGTGGCAGCTTTTGGCAAATTGCTTGGGGTACTTCTGCTGCCATCATCTGAAGAGCTGGAGGGACTAGTGCCCTCACTCATTTGCACTGGCTGCTCTGACAAATTCTGGCTATCACTTTGGTCTGACATGATGAACAAGCTGACTGCTGACCCTGTGAACAGTTGAACCTATCTCAGTTGCTCTCCCTGCTTCAACCAACCAAGAACGTCGCCTTGTGATTCATGAGCCCGCTTCCACAGAACCCCAACGCAGCTGAAGACATTGGTCATGAAGACAATATGCATGATGATGAAGTCCTTCCTCAGCTTGAGCCCCAGTCGATATCATCGCCTGCTCCCACGAGCTGTGAACTTATTAGCATTGGTCGTCCATTGACTCCAATTGCTCAAGATGACTCATGGGCCGAGCGCCAACAACAAGTCACCCCAGTGCAAGATGAGACACCACGTACTCCCCCTTCTCAAGTTATTTATTCGGTGCTTGATGATGAAGACTACATGGAACAGACCACTCCTTCTCCAGAGACGTCGCCAGCGTTTCGTAGGCTTCGCAAGGTCCTCATGCCACATGTCTCCATGTCAAGAATTCCAGAAGAAGAAGTGCAACACACTAGCTCAGTAGCACGTCAAGTGTTTCCTGAAGCCACTCCTTCTGTGACTGCCTCTGAGTCTAAAGCCAAGACTGTTGAAGATATTCCGGCTTCATCAGCCGAAGAAAAAAGAGAAGAAGAAAGAGAAGCCACCCCTGCCAGTGATCCAGTCATTCTTGAAGAGAATGTGATCGTGCCCAACCCTCCTGTCGTTGAACAGATGGAGGTTGAGAACACTGAGGCTGCCACCAACAACGCCACTGAAGCCAATGACTCCGTCATGGCTAAAGATAATGTGGAGCCCGAAGCCAGTGTGAATGCTGACACCACTGTGACGCTAATCACCTCTGATGGCGTCGTTCCTCCTCCAAGGCCACATACTATGGAACGTGCGTTCAATCGTGGTGAATTGGTGACTGTCAGATGGCAAATTATGGTTCCACCCACTGCACCCACGATACGATTATCATGTGGAGCAGAGGCCTCAAGTTCAGAAGCCAAAGCCGCTTCTGCCAAGGCTTCCAAGTGCTGTCACAACCCAGGGTTCATTCAGCGTGCTTAGCTTTAGAGAGCACAATACTTTCTTTGATAGCACCAAGAACCCGTACACGAAGCCCAAGATCACATCTGACAGATTTTGGAGCCTTCTGCAGCGAAGCTATTACTCTTGCATCCTGTACAACCAAGACCTGATTTTTCCGCACAAGCATCTGGATTGTGATGCTATGGCTGGGCTGCCATGTCTTGAAGAGGCCCTTGACTTCTTTAGGGATGTTGGTCTTCTGCCCTTTGTGACCGACAAGGAACATTGGAATGAAGAGCTTCTGCTGCAGTTCTATGTACTCTCCATATTCGAGGATACAGCAGGGATCCGAAGACTTGGATCCTTGAGTGGATGACAGGTGATGTACATAACAGAGCCAAAGATAAAAATATCATCGATCTTACTTCCCTGCCCACTCCAGGTGAGTTATACGAACCTGGTTGTCAGCTTCATCAGAATGAGCTGCAGAGCATTTTCCAGAAGTCTGGGCCAAATATGAGCCAAATGCTTAGCATGATGAAGCCATTGCCACAAGACGCTGAATACCCAAAGAAGTTCTTTGTCAAGGACCTCAAGCACTTGCCACGCACAGTATAACATATTCTAAGGCGTACTCTCTGGCCCATCAAAGGAAACTCTTCTGAAGCTAAACTTGAAGGCGCCATGAAGACTTTTGTATTCTATATCATCAATGGCATTAGATTCAACGCTCAGGATTTCTTCATTCGACAGCTTGCTGCTTTTGGGATTGATCTGTTTGGCCTGAAATACTATGCTCCATGGGTGGTGCGCTTGATTAAGCTTCATTCAACCATTGACTATCAACCCTCAGCGCGCAACCACATTGTCTTTCTGCCTGATGTTGATATGTCTATTGAAGCCATCTACCCCGAGCCAGCAAAGAAGCCAATCAACCTTCAGAATGCAGAGTTCTAGAGCTTCACACAGTCTATTGAAGGGATTCATGTGCCTAATGCTGCAACTCCTACATATCCTCTGGCTGGCAACATATGCATACCACACCGAGCCAACGCTGGAGCCACTGCAAGCACAATTGCTCAAAGGCCTCAGAAGTGTCCTCGTGTACTCAATGACCGAGAGCTTCTGGTGGCTTTGCATCAAAAGCAGGAGAAGCATCATGACTGGCTAAAGAGTCAGATGCAGAGTCTCTTGGTGGATGTCAATCGTATTCGTAACTTGGCCACCAAAACACATTTGTTGCACATGAAGCCTGTCGGCGGACCTAGAAGAGCCTCACATTGCTCTGCTATGTAGATGATTTGCGCGCAGATGGCTTCACAGAGAACTTCAAGTTTGACTCCAGGCCTCTGATGCGTCTCCAACGTATCCATAATTTTTGATTGTTCCATGCTATTATATTATCCATCTTGGATGTTTTATATGCATTTATATGCTATTTTATATGGTTTTTGGGACTAACCTATTAACCTAGAGCCTAGTGCCACTTTCTGTTTTTTCCTTGTTTTTGAGTTTTACAGAAAAGGAATACCAAATGAAGTCCAATTGATGTGCTAATTTTTGATGATTTTTTATGGACCAAAAGAAGCCCCCGAACTAAAAGTGTTGGGCCAGAAGAGTCCCGAGCCATCCACGAGGGTGGAGGGCATGCCCTACCCCCTGGGCTCGCCCCCTATCTCGTGGATGACTCGGAGACCCCCCTGACGTGAGACCGACACCAAAAATTTCTATAAATACATAAACCCCCGAAAAGAAAACCTAGATCGGGAGTTCCGCCGCCTCAAGCCTCTGTAGCCACCAAAAACCAATCGGGGCCCTGTTCCAACATCCTGCCGGAGGGGGGAATCATCACCGGTGGCCATCTTCATCATCCCGGTGCTCTCCATGATGAGGAGGGAGTAGTTCACCCTCGGGGCTGAGGGTATGTACCAGTAGCTATGTGTTTGATCTCTCTCTCTCTCTCTCGTGTTCTTGATATGGCACAATCTTGATGTACCGCGAGCTTTGCTATTATAGTTGGATCTTATGATGTTTCTCCCCCTCTATCTCCTTGTGATGAATTGAGTTTTCCCTTTGAAGTTATCTTATCGGATTGAGTCTTTAAGGATTTGAGAACACTTGATGTATGTCTTGCATGTGCTTATCTGTGGTGACAATGGGATATTCACGTGATCCACTTGATGTATGTTTTGGTGATCAACTTGCGAGTTCTGTGACCTTGTGAACTTATGCATAGGGGTTGGCACACGTTTTCGTCTTGACTCTCCGGTAGAAACTTTGGGGCACTCTTTGAAGTTCTTTGTGTTGGTTGAATAGATGAATCTGAGATTGTGTGATGCATGTCATATAATCAAACCCATGAATACTTGAGGTGACATTGGAGTATCTATATGACATTAGGGTTTTGGTTGATTTGTGTCTTAAGGTTTTATTTTACTACGAACTCTAGGGCTGTTTGCGACACTTATAGGAATAGCTCAACAGATTGATCGGAAAGAATAACTTTGAGGTGGTTTCGTACCATACAATAATCTCTTCGTTTGTTCTCCGCTATTAGTGACTTTGTAGTGACTCTTTGTTGCATGTTGAGGGATTGTTATATGATCTAATTATGTTATTATTGTTGAGAGAACTTGCACTAGTGAAAGTATGAACCCTAGGCCTTGTTTCAAAGCATTGCAATACCGTTTGTGCTCACTTTTATCATTAGTTACCTTGCTGTTTTTATATTTTCAGATTAAAAAACCTATATCTACCATCCATATTGCACTTGTATCACCACCTCTTCGCCAAAATAGTGCACCTATACAATTTACCATTGTATTGGGTGTGTTGGAGACACAAGAGACTCTTTGCTATTTGGTTGCAGGGTTGTTTGAGAGAGACCATCTTCATCCTATGCCTCCCACGGATTGATAAACCTTAGGTCATCCACTTGAGAGAAATTTGCTACTGTCCTACAAACCTCTGCACTTGGAGGCCCAACAATGTCTACAAGAAGAAGGTTGTGTAGTAGACATCAGCCTCCTCAAAATGCAAGCTGGCATCGCACTCCCTCTATCGAAGATTATGAGCATCCATCTTCGGCTGCAATTGTTGTTATGGGAGTCGTCGACGAAGAAGACGACGCCACTTCACCAATCTTAGTTGCACTGCATCACGATTCTGCATCAGGCCCGTCAGCACCACCAAACTCCAACGACGACCCTGCTCCATCCTCTACTCCAACTGGGAACGAGTAGCTCCTCTATGTCTTCAAACCTTTTTGGTCCTTACTAACAAAAGGGGGATAAGCATATGAGGTTGATAGTCTTCAAGCGGGTCCCTATGGGTGTTTGCATTATTTTTGCTAAGTTCTTACAACTCTCATTTTTAAACTATTTGGCTTTTGAGTTGTAACACTTAAACTCGATGGTCGTCTGCTTCCTTTTACTGCTACTTTGTGATGCGATGATAAATTCAGCATGAAGTCATTCTGCAGACGCCCATTTTTCGTTGTGCATGTCATTATCTTCGTTATTCTCGTATATGCATGATAAATTCTCTTCGTAAGTTGAAGAGGATCTCCACAAAGTAAAAACTGCCATGTGCATTTGCATTCAAAAGCAAACTACTTATATGCACATCTTCAGGGGGGGCCTTTTGCAACTTATGAAGACAATGTCTTTATCCTTAACTCTCAGATACTTTTATCCCCGTTGAAAACTTCAACCAGTTTGTCATCAATCACCAAAAATGGGGAGATTGTAAATGCATCTAGTGCCACCCCTAGTAGGTTTTGGAGTATTGACGACAAACTTGGTTGAGGGACTGATGTGTTCATGAGAATTGCAGGATAACACAGGTAGTAGTCCCTTATTGATTCGGTTTACCTACCAGAGATGACCCCTAAAAATGTGTGAAGACAATGAAGACAATGGTGGTTTGTGAAGACATTCACGCTGAAGATTATGGCATGAGAAGACATTCATGTGAAGACTATGGAGTACGAAGACATAGTTGTTTCGTAGTTTCCTTTTCTTCTTTGTTGAGTCATAGGAACCACCATACTGTTAAGTGGGGTCCAAGTGAACCAAGTCAGAGTGACTGATGTGATGCTCAACCAAAATCCTATGTCTTCGAACGAAGACAATGAGAGCAAATCTTATCCAGAGCAGGATGAGTCAGCTTTACTTGTAGCCCAAGTCAAGCTGCCGCGTGTGTTTGAAATCCGACCGTTAGACACATGTAGGTTCCTTAGTGACCCAGGGTCATTTCGGACAAGTCAGGCCAGGTTGCCTCCTAGCTATAAATAGCCCACCCCCTACACCAATTTGTGGCTTCTCAGAGTTAGTGCACGACTTTTGTCGTTTGAGAGCAACCCACCTCCGAAGCATTTGAGAGAGAAATCCTTGTGAGCACAAAGCCCAAAACACCCAGAGCCAAAGAGTGCTAGGCATCACCAAAGTCTTTCTGTCCGCGTGACCTGAAGACTTGTTACACTTGAGAACTGTGAATCCTCCAGCCGGTTAGGCATCACGCTCTGAGCATCCAAGAGCCATTGTGGATCGCTAGTGAACGAAGTCTGTGAAGGTTTGGAAATCTACCTTGAAGACTTACCAGAGTGATTGGTTGAGGACTTGGTGTCCTTAGCTCAAGGGGAATAAGGTGAAGACGCGGTCTTCTGAGTTAAATCTCAGCCTCCATAACCAGACGTATAGTTGTCATAGCAACTGGAACTGGCCTACCAAATCCTTGTCTTCACCAAGCAACTGGTTCTTTCCTTCACTTCCCTTTACTTTACAGTTTGTCTTCGTGAAGGCATTGCCTGATTGTCTGATCTGATTGACTTCACTGAGTGAACACTATTTACTGTTGGCTTCATATTGTCTTCCATCCTGATCCATACTACCTAGCTGCTGATAGTCTTCGTGCTTTCACTTCAATGATTACTTGACTATGGCTTGTCTAGTGTAGTCTACCTTTCGCTGCATATCAATAGGTTCATTTCTACTGTTTGTCTTCAAAGACCTCATGTTTTGAAGACTTCCATAAAAATTGCCTATTCACCCCCTCTAGTCGATAACTAGCACTTCCAGAGAAAACACCTTTCCCTGTTAGGATCAAGGAACATGCTAAAGTTTCAACTGTGGTCAACAAAAGTTATATTAGAACACCTAATCCTGATGAACAAATCAATGTAGAACCTAGTGTTGCTATGGTTAAAGATCTCCTAGAGGAAAATATAGATAGGCATGTTATTTACTTCTGTGAAGAAGCTGCTAGGATTGCCCAACCCGATAAAACAGATAAACATAGACCTGTTGTTGGCATGCCCGTTGTCTCAGTTAAAATAGGAGATCATTGTTATCATGGTTAATGTGACATAGGTGCTAGCATGAGTGCTAGTGCCTTTACCTTATATCAAGAAATTATGAATGACATAGCACCCGCAGAGATAGAAGACATATATGTTACTATTAAACTTGCTAATAGAGATACTATATCACCAATTGGGATTGTTAGAGATGTTGAAGTCTTGTGTGGGAAAATAAAATACCCTATAGATTTTCTTGTTCTTGGTTCCCCACAAGATGATTTTTGTCCCATTATCTTTGGTAGACCTTTGTTGAACACCGTTAATGCTAAAATAGATTGTGAGAAACAAACTGTCAGTGTTAGCCTTGGTGATGAGTCTCATGATTTTAATTTTTCCAAGTTTAGTAGAAAGCTTCATGAAAAAGAATTGCCTAGTAAGGATGAAATAATTGGTCTTTCTTCTATTGCTGTGCCTCCTACTGATCCACTAGAACAATATCTGCTAGACCATCAAAATGATTTACATATGCATGAAAGAAATGAAATAGATAAGATTTTCTTTCAACAACGTCCTCTGCTTAAACACAATTTGCCTATTGAAACTCTAGGAGGTCCTCCTCCGCCTAAGGGTGATCCTGTGTTTGAAATAAAACAATTGCCAGACACTTTGAAATATGCTTATCTTTATGAGAAGAAGATATATCTTGTTATTATTAGTGCTAACCTTTCAGAACATGAAGAAGAAAGATTATTGAAAGTTCTAAGGAAGCACCGAGCTGCTATTGGATATACTCTTGATGATTTAAATGGCATTAGTCCCACTCTATGTTAGCACAAGATTAATATGGAACCTGATGCTAAACCCGTTGTTGATCACCAACGTCGGTTAAATCCGAAGATGAAGGAAGTGGTAAAAACAGAAATATTAAAACTTCTGGAAGCAGGTATAATCTATCATATAGCTGATAGTAGATGGGTAAGTCCTGTTCATTGTGTCCCTAAGAAAGGAGGTACTATAGTTCTTCCTAATGGTAAGAATGAACTTATTCCAAAAAGAATTGTTACATGTTATAGAATGGTAATTGATTTTAGAAAATTAAACAAAGCAACTAGAAAAGATCATTACCGTTTACCTTTTATTGATCAAATGCTAGAAAGATTATCTAAGGACACACATTTTTGCTTCCTTGATGGATACACTGGTTTTTCACAAATACCTGTTTCTCAACCCGATCAAGAAAAGAACACTTTCACGTGTCTCTTTGGAACTTATGCTTATATATGTATGCCTTTTGGTTTATGCAATGCACCTGCTACATTTCAAAGATGTATGACTGCTATATTCTCTGACTTTTGTGAAAAGATTGTTGAGGTTTTCATGGATGACTTTTCTGTTTATGGGAAGTCTTTTGATGATTGTTCAATCAATCTTGATCGAGTTTTGTAGAGATGCGAGCAAACAAATCTTGTCTTGAATTGGGAGAAGTGCCACTTTATGGTTAGTGAAGGTATTGTTTTGGGCCATAAAATTTCTGAAAGAGGTATTGAAGTGGACATATCTAAGGTTGATGCAATTGAGAAAATGCCATGTCCTAAATATATCAAAGGTATTCGTAGTTTGTTAGGTCATGCTGGTTTCTATAGGAGATTTATCAAAGAATTTTCTAAAATTTCTAGGCCTCTTACAAAACTTTTACAAAAGGATGTTGCTTTTGTTTTTAATGATGATTGTTTAGAAGCTTTTGAAACACTCAAGAAAGCCTTAATTTCCGCACCTATTTTTTCAACCACCTAACTGGAACTTGCCTTTTGAAATTACTAGTAGAATGCCCGTGCGTTTCCATGGGATTTTTAATTTTTTTTCTTGTTTCATATGCAAATATAATGCATGCCAAATTTTACATGTATAGAAAAGAGAGTTGGTAATAAAAGAAAAATATTGAAATTTCACTTGCAATATATTTATATAAAAATGCAACTCGATGATGTATACATAAATGGACTTATATACCTGGATTGATGCACAAAACAAAGAAAGTGGTAAAAAACATATAACTCTTTATTATGCATCACATTACAGATGCTAGATAGAACCTACATGCCTTCTTATGCTTAAGAACGACCGTCTCATGAAGCATGCCCATGATTGTTATCCATTAATTAAACATGTGGATGATTTTGTTCCCTTTACACAAATGTTCCAAGATACTACAACCAGGCACTTGACTGGATTATGCAATTGCCTGGCAAACGGATGCAACAAAACACATACCCAATACCATTTAGGAACCATGGCAACACAAGTATTGCAACCCTTCCCAAATCACAAATTGAGCAAGCTAAACAACATAAATAATAACCCGAAGGCACCATTTTGAACCCAGTTTGTTTCAATTCCAAATGTGTGGCCTGTACAACAACTCCACCATGAACAATTCAACATATTTACAACCACCTATTATTGTACCAAATTCTTGTCAATACCTTAAGTCAATGCTTCAGGTGTTTGCCAAAGGCCCACTCATGTAGTAGTAGTAGTCTGTTCACTCCTTTCCCCAACCTGATCCCTTTTTACCAAATACCAATTCATAGAGCTAGTAACGAGAATCTAGTGGTTGCAGTTGATTTAACCAATACAATGTGGAGGTCACGTTGGCAGCCCACCACCCCATTCAAAACTCATGAAGCCCTTGTTGAGCTATTCCTACAAAATACATAAAAATATACCAACTTAATAGATTACCTTGCCATATTGGAACTACATAGATAGAATGCTAAATCATAATAACTGCATATCTGAAGCTGCACAATTCCAAATAAATTCGATGCATGGGAGATGACTTACCATCTTCATGACTCTGCTAGTTGTCACTGAGCATTACAATGAGTGCAACACTTCAAATGAATTCAATGCCGGAGAGATGAGTTGCCTTCTTGGCAATGAGCGCTGCTAGTTGTCTTGGAGCATTGCAAGAGTTGCAGCCTCCATGACCCCCCCCAATCAACACTCAACAATGAGTTCCTAATGTCCTCGAATAAACATATGTGCAAGATATTCTACAGTTCTAGCAGGTTCAGTGGTTCCTAGATATTATCAAGTAGAATTGAAATTGCACCATCGTCATAAACATGAACATATTTGACTAACCTTGATGCCAGCAAGAAGAAATAAAGAGCATATATTAGAATTTGTCAATTGGTAGTCATCATTTATGCCTCTTTTTAGATTATACTTATAACTTCATTGCCTTATTATATGCTCAATGCAAATGTTGAGTTGTTACTTGAAGCATTAAATGACAACATTTGTTCCTGGACTCAAACATCAATGAAATTCACATCAGCAATCATAGCATGACAAAGAAGGAAATATATACTTATATATAGGAAAAAATTGAAGAAAGAAATAAGCATCTTGGTATATTGCACACAAATAAGCATCTTTCATTTGTTAGCCTCACAAACCAGTATTTTCCAAGGTCTTGGTTTCAAAATAACATAACTAAAATTAGCAAGATATTAGCCTCAAATGTAACAAGAGTTTCTCTTTGCCAATAAATATCTTCTGTTTAAAAGGTGATACAACTATATGAAGAATGCGCTAAAAGGTACACGAATAGAAAAATTAGAGAACAGGGTAACAGAAGGAAAACACATCCTAAATTATTTTGTACCTGTTGATGAAGGTTGTTAAGTTTGACATCATCATCTTAACAGTGCCCAAGAAACCTACAAGGTAAAAGCAAAAAATACGTCAGTGACAGCAAGAAGTTCAACTAACCTGCCTAAAGTGAAACATACAGGTTCATAAGAGCCTAAATGTTTCCCAGGATGAAACTACAAAACAATCAAGGCTTCAGCAGCAACATTAACACTTGACAAGCTGCTACTATGTGAAATGCCACCAGCAAGCCCAATCCTCTAGCATTGAGCACCTTTGGTCCAATTATTAACATTGACTCTTAACAAAGAAAGAGATGGATTTGCATTACCAGATCGTGGCGGCGTGGTGGTTGCTACCCCGACGACATCGGTCCAGGATGAGGTATCCGTGCAAAGTCGTTTGTCAGCACGCCAGAGGCATCGTTCAACACGTGTTCCAGCGAGGATTGCAGTGTAGGCATCGGTCGCCGCCTCCCTATTGCCTTGTCCGTCGATAATGGTGCGGCGTCGGTCCTGGCAGTCATCAACACAACTTCCACAATATTACTATTACTATTACTATTATTATTATTTACCATAAGAGAATAATTTTCCAAAGTAAGAACAAGTCCAACAAACATATTACCTCATCAAAGACATCCATGAAATCCACTTTCTTAGTGAAGATGAGAGATACATACGAAACAACCAACAATCATGTATGACATGTGACTTTTGCAGTTTTGCTAGTAACAGAAGTCGAACCGTTGTTCTGTAAACCACCAATTGGCCCATGAGTTATTTACCCTAGACAAGCGGTACATGTCGGGGAAGGAGTCCATCCACCAAGGTACCCTTTGTAACCCACCAATTATATGCATATTTGTCGGTGTTTTGGGAACGGGGGTCCCCAGACTTGCCTGCCTGTGGCCTGCGGCGTGGCTCAAGTGGGGGCCCAGCGCGACCCATCTTCATCAACACGAGGCTCAAGACCCTTGCGAGGGGCCAAGCCTCGTGAGGCGGACGACACGGCGCATCCTCAGGCACAACCTCGTCAGGCTGGCTCGCGAGGAGGCGGAGAGTTCAAGGCGGGGTACCTCACGAGGTGCCCATGACGCAAGCCATGACGACACGGGGCACCAGGCCGGTGCCAGCGCACGCAGCGTCCCTCTTTCCTCTTTGGTGCAAAGGGGGCAAGCGTATCAGTGGAGTACGGAGGCATCAGGCAAAAGGTTGCCACTTCAGTGCAACAAGACCAACACCAGGAGGACTACGAGACGGAGGTCACCATGGAGCCCAGCGCGGCGTCATCTCCAGAGCCTTTGGCAGGCGAAGACTGCTTTTGTCAGGATAGATGTACTCGTTGTCCCCCTTCAAATTAGCCCGCCATTGTTGGATCCCTTCCCGCTCAATATTTGGGGAGAGGACCAGGGCCTCTATAAATAGGACTAGCCACCCACATAGCAAGGGGTTCAGTTCAGTGGGGTTCTGTTCGTTCAACCGGTAGGAAGCAGAGTAAGAGAGAGAGAGGCGACCGAACTCTTCATAGCAGTTCATCGCCACAGCCAAGAACAGACCCTCGCGAGGCTGTTCTTCCTTGTATGGTTCATCCACACCAGCTCCAGGAGGCAATCCATCCACCACACACTGGAGTAGGGTATTACACCACATCGGTGGCCCGAACCAGTATAAATCTTGTGTCTTTCGTGCAATTCTCTTAGTAGTTTAGATCCCCTCGAGACGGAGAGGTGGAAGGTGAGATTTCCACACGCACCCCAGTGTTCGAACCTTAAGGGTCTGCCGGAACCCGAAATCCGACATTTGGCGCGCCAGGTAGGGGTGCGCCGGAATTCGTTTTCCACCGCTCCGCTCTCCTCCGACCATCGCATCCATGTGTGACGCAGGTCGGGCCCGCGCCGAGCACCGGGCCGCCATCGCTTCTCGCGTCGTCCAGACGGCCCCCGTCGGTGGGCGTCCTCGTCGTTCCCCGTCGCCCGCTGTCAACACCGCCACCGGCCCGGCGGGAGGCGAGCAGCAGGCATCATCTCAGCACCCGTCCGTGCGGCAAGACGGCCGCACCGCCACTCCATCACTCGCTCCAGCCGGTTCTTCGCCCCGCGCGCTCCGCGCACCCTTGGAGGCTCGAGCTGCGCTCCTCGCGGCAAACGAGCTCCTGCGCTACTGCCCCGTCGACGATGTCTACGAAGAATGGCTCGACCGCGTCGCCGAGCTTGTCCGCGCCGCAGGGGGCTCTTCCGCGCCGTCCGTCCCTCTGCGCCGCACTCCGCCCCGCGCGGGAAACGAAGCTCCGGAGGCGCACTAGCCGCCTCCTCTCCAAGAAGATGCCGTGGCTCCAAGGCGCTTGGTCCCTGGGCGGAACCCGCTCCGTCAGGCGCCATCGCAGCAAGAGCAAAGCTGCCAAGAAATCCCTTGCCCGCAGGGGGCTGCCCGGGCGCTCCCTGCTCCGGCACGCCGTGACCCTGCTCCAGCTCCAGCACGTCAAGACCCCGCCCTGCTCCTAGCTGCAGCGCGTGGGGACCCTCAAGACCAAGCTCTCCACCAACCGAGGCCTTTCGTGGCCACCGCGGGCTGCCACGCCTACACCACTGAGCTGCGCAGCGTCGCGTGGCCCGGCAAGTCCAAGCCCGGCCTGCCTCCTCGCTACGACGGCACAACTGACCCCGCGGAATTCCTCCAGCTCTATGAGCTGGGCATCGAGGCTGCCGGCAGGGATGAAAAGGTCATGGCTAAATGGTTCCCCATGGCGCTCAAGGAAGGGGCGCGAACCTGGCTCCTGAATCTGGCTCCAGGCACGATCTCCTCCTGGGGCCAGATGCACGCCCGCTTCATCGCCAACTTCCAAGGTACTCGCGACCGGCCGCCTGCCGTGAGCGACATGCGCCGCATCAAGCAACAACCCGGAGAGACCCTGCAAAAGTACATCCAGCGCTTCAACAGCACGCGCCTCAAGATCCCCAGGGTGTCAGGGGAGGCCATCATCTCCGCCTTCTCTGACGGCGTGTGTGACGTCAAGATGAAGGAGGAGCTGGCGATGCACAAAGACCTCTGCACCTCCCTGGAGCTGTTCAACTTGGCGAACAAGTGCGCCAGGGCTGAGGAGGGATGTCTCTCCCTCCTCGAGCTGCCTGCCGCGGACCCAGAAGAGAAGAAGCCCAAGGCCAAGGACGTGAAGCGCAAGGGGGCTGCCGTGCTCGCAGCCGAACCAGACACCAAGCGGGGCAAGGATCTGCCCGAACCCTCCAGAGGCAGCCGGTACTGTGTGTACCATGACCTCCGCACCCACAACACCAACGAATGTCAAGAGCTCCGCGCCGTGCGAGAAGGAAGGATCGGCCGTCGCCCTGACCGTGCTGACCGGGGCTACGGCCGGGGAGGAGGAAGAAACCCAGGGCACTGGGAAGACCGTGGCCCGCGCCAGGGGTGGCGCGACCAGCCTCGCGAGGACCGCTGGCAGGACCTGCCTCGCGAGGGGGACTGGATAGACCAGCCTCGTGAGGTCCGCCCTCATGGCACCGCAGGCCTACCTCCGCTGCCGCCTCCACCAAGAAGGAACGAAGACCGCCATCAAGACGAGGGGGCTGGGGGCTTCCAGGAGCCGCGCGTGATCGCCTGCATCCTGGGCAGAGCTCATGCCCCAGCCTCCCAACGTATCTTCAAGCAGTTTGCCCGCGAAGTGAATGCAGCTCTCCCCAAGCTCGAAGCAACGCGCCCCCTTAGGTGGTCGGCATGCCCCATCACGTTCAGCTCGGCAGACCAGCTCAAGTGTGCAGCCACTGCGGGAGTCCTCCCGATGCTCTGCTCCCTAGTCATCAGCAATGTGCAGGTCACCAAGACCCTCATCGTTGGCGGGGCAGGGCTCAACGTCCTGTCCGTGGAAACATTCAACAACCTCCAAGTGCCCTATGACCAGCTTCAGCCAACCAGGCCTTTCTCCGGGATCACCGACGGCTCCACAGTCCCGATCGGGCAGGTCCGCCTCCCTGTCACCTTCGGGGCCCGCAGCAACTACCGCAACGAGCTCATCGACTTCGACGTCGCCCACATCCGCCTGCCGTACAACGCCATCCACGGGTACCCAGCGTTGGCCAAGTTCATGGCCGTGACCCACCATGGCTACAACGTCCTCAAGATGCTAGGAAGCGGCGGCGTCATCATGGTGCCCTATGAAGAGAGAGATGCAGTGTGTTCCTTGGAGCGAGCCTTTCAGGCCGCGTCGCTAGAAGACCCAGATCGCAGAAGCAGGAGGCTTCCTGAGACCACCCCCAAGAAGAAGAAGACGTTGTCAGGCGCAGGCCCTCAGGAGGCAGGCCCATTAGGGCCCGTGCCTCCTCAGGAGGGCCCTCGGTCCATCGCATAGGAAAGCGTGCTCGACGCCCTCCTCAGGCAGGGCTCGGGGGCTCTCACCTGGAGGGCCACCGACCTAGCCAGGGCCACGAGGGAGGCGCTTGGGCACCATGTGGAGGCGTACTTCGCAGCACGTTTCCCTTGAGAGGGAGCCAGGCGAGGAAGATCAGGCCAGCAAGAGTTCATTGACGAGGCCATTCAAGAGCTACAGGAGACAAGGATCATGAGAGGTTGCCGCCGCTTGCCAGCCGTGGCCCCACATCCAGTCGAGGATGGTGGGCTGCGCGTCTGCGTCGATGTACCAGGGCTCAATCAGATCGCCACAACGGAGCACCTCTGGCCCTCGCAAGTGGGGCGCTGCGGAGGTCCACCCCACAGCTATGTTCGCATGCCTTACGGCCTGCCGAGCATGGCTGCGGCGTACCAGCGCCTCGTGAGGGGCATCGTGGAGGCTCAGGAAGACAGGCGGTCCGCAGCCTTGGAGGAGATGGAGACAGCTCGCGAGGAGTCACCAATGCCTCCGGAGCCTCCCGAGGCCCCGGGGCCTAGGGGCTCGTGAGGATCGGCTTCTGCCGCCCGTCAAGTCTGCTGCGCCAACGCCACTACACCGACGACATCCTTAGGTGACATCTTTCAAGTTCCGCTCTCAGCTGGGAGCACCGTCCCAGGGTTGCATCACTCCCAGGCCGCGTGGGTCCGTCCCCGCGGCATGTATCTGCATTTACCTTACCGTCGTTAGTTTGCCTTGTTGGGGGCGCCCCTCGGGCTGCATCATCCCCAAGCCGCTGGGGCCAGGCCCAGCGGCGTGTATCTCCGTAGTGTTTATTTCCAACTATGCATTGCCTATCACGCTTAGCTGCATGGTGCCCGTCCGCGGCATCTTCTCTTCCCATGTCGGCCACTTGCACGTTAAAGGTGGGGTGCCTGAGCATCGCGACTCAGGGCTCTTACTGGCTCTCCAGCCCTCACCCTCTGGCCTTGTCCATGGCATCGCGCCCTGGCATACCAGCGACGGCTGAGACAAGCTCGAGGGCCGGGACCCGAGGACGTAGAGTACCGGCATCTAACCAAATTTTGCAGGGACACATCTCAAGATATGGCCCAGTTATGGGCGCAACCCGCCCAGAGGTAGGGCCTTGTGAGTCCCGCGCTGGCTCACTGGTACCCAGATACACCTCACCTAGCTCTACTGTGCCGGTCACGTGTCAGGGCGGGGCTGTATACGCCCCGTGGGCTCCTCCCGGAGGGGAGCCCCCTCCCACGTACCAGTGGAAGCACCATGCTCCGCGCTGGCTGACGACACTGCCGAGGAGCGGCTATGCCCGTACACATACGGAAGCGCTATACTCCGCGCTGGTGATAAACAACTAAGGGTGGCCTCTGGGCCGCGTTAACCTTAGGGAGCCCAGAGCTCAGTGGCTGGCCTCATCGCAACGCCTCCCCTCGGGAGCAGCGCGCGAGGGTGCTGGGCACAGGGGCTACGGCTGGGTCACGCCCAGACGTACGCCGCCCAGCCAGGCCCCTCGGGCCTGGTTCGCCGCGCATCTCTCCCCGAGCGGAGCCAAGGTACGAAGGCCGTTTGCATGTCAAGGGGGACCCCTGGGCATCGCGACCCAGGGGCCTAACTGGTCCCGTAGCCCCTCACTCCTTAGTTCCGAAAGGCTATGCTGGGTGAGGTACGCGCGGGGCCGGGCTCTGCAGACGTAGAACGATAGCCACGCTTACATCTCGCCTCATCACCCGCTGTTCGCGCGTCAAGGGGGACTCCTGAGCATCGCGACTCAGGAGCCGAACTGGCTCCGTAGCCCCTCACTCCTTAGTTCCGAAAGGCTATGCTGGGTGAGGTACGCGCGGGGTCGGGCTCTGCAGACGTAGAACGGAAAACACGCCTACATCACGCTTCCCTACTTGTTGTTCGAGCGCCATAGGGGACTCCTGAGCATCGCGACTCAGGAGCCTAACTTGTCACGTGGCCCCTCACTCCTTTGGTCCCGTCCTGGTTTCCGGTCGGGGCTGATGCTGGGTGAGGCATGCGCGGGGCCGGGCCCTGCCGGCGTAGAACACAAGCAAGTAGGGAAGAGAAGCATAAAATCCAAGGAACTTAAAAGCAAATATTACAGTCCATCCTGTCAATCTCAATACCAAACGCAAGTTTAAATGCCTCCCCGAGGCGTGATGCATGTGCAGGAACCTAAAGAAGAGCAGGGACAGGACGGAGTCACTTGTCGGCGCTGGTTTCGCCTTGTGGAACAGCAGGATCGGCAGCGCCTTGCTTTGGCCTAGTGCTGAAGGCCCGGAACTTCTCTTGCAGCGCCTCCGCGCACCCCTTCATGGCTTCGACAGCGGCAGCAGCACCCTGGCCACTCACCGGTTCCAGCAGGGCGTCGAGGTCAGTGTTGGGATCGTGGAGGTAGACGTGGGCGAAGACCCGTGTCAGCGCGGTAGAAGACAGGACGTGCGCCTCGGCCTCGGCCGCGGGGCCGATGCCGAGGACGACGTCCTCAAGAGCCTTGACCAGGAAGGGAAGCAGCTTGGCGGGGCCATCCTCGTCACCAACAAGCGGGCTGTCCAAGACGCTCTCGTAAAGCATCTTCAGCGAAGCGCGAGCGTCCTTCTCCATGTCAGCGAAGGCCACGCGATATTCGGCGAGGACCTGAGCCTTGGCGTCTAGCTCGGCCTTCGTCACCTCCAGCTCCTGCTTCCACACGCCTAGACGCTTGTGGCGCTTCTTGAGCTTGGCCTCCGAGTCCACGAGCGCCGCCTCACGTGCCTTCGCCCCTTCTCCTGCTCTTGGCGAAGGCGAACCTCCTCCGCAAGTTGGCCCCGCAGGCCCTGCAGCTCGTCCTCCAGCGCCTTGCAGCGGTCGCGGGCCTTGACCGCTTCCCCCAGGGCCGCGTCACGAGCAATCTTCACCTCAAGGACAGCCCGCTTCTCCTCGTCGCAGGCCGTCGAAGCTTGAACCAGCGCCACCCGGATCGAAGCATCAGAGCGAATCCACCCCGAAGCCAGTTCCAGACGCCCGGCCACCAGGCGAGGGTCGGCGCCGAGAAGGTCCTAGCGCAGCCGATCTAGTTCAGCAGCAGCATGCTCCAAGACGGAGGAAGAAGACGGAGGAGGCTCGGCGCGCTCCAGGACGACAGGAGGAGCTGAGGGAGCAGTGGCCAGCAAAACGAGAGGAGAAGGTGGTGGCAGCAAGGCCGCCGAATCCCGAGCCAGCATTCGCTGCGTCTCCCCAGCCGTGGCAGTGGCGCCGGACGAGGGCACCTCAGGAGTCACCTGGGCCATGGGGGCTGAGCTCGCCCCCGCCAGAATGGTCAGACCTCCTGAGGGCGACCGACCAGGAGAAGCCCGCGCACTGCGATCGCCCCCTTTCACAGGCGGGGGCGCTGCCGCGGATGGAGCCTCAGGAGCCTGCTTCGGTTTCTTCGCCGAAGGCGCCTGCCTACTCAAGAGAAGCAATCATCAGGCCTCGTCGGCAGAATGAGATACAAGAGAACAAGGATCAAGCGCTTACGGGTCATCGCCGGTGAGCTCGGGCAGCTTTCGGCCCAACTTCAAGCCAAACAGCCGGCTGGAAGGGTCGACCTTGGAAGCGGAAGGCGCGACAGCGGACTACCCTGGGGTAGGGGCAGGCCCGCGGGGGACCAGCCCAGTCCTGTCCTTCTTCGGGATCGGAGCCGAGCTCCCGCTACCCAGCACATCGTCATCATCATCATCATCATCATCATCATCGCTCGGCGATAGGCGGAGAGTACGGGGCGAGCGCCGAGGGAAGGGAGCCCTCGACTCTCCGTCAGTCGCCCCGGAGTCGGGCCCCTCTCCCCGCTCCTCTTCGCCCTCCTCCTCGCTGGAGTCACTGGAGAGCACATCCACCAGTCCTTCAGAAGGCGCCACGGGCACGAGCCCGACCCCGTTGAAAACGGGCATGGACTTCACCACCTGCTCCCAGTCGCTGTGAAGAAACAAGGGCTCGGGAGCGCCCTCCAACCTTGCCACCGCGCTCCCGACCAGAGATTGAAGAACCGCGTCCACGTCCTCTTCGTCCACAGGCACGGGGCTCAGATGAGGTCTCCACATTGGAGAAGAGTACTGCCGGAGTGGAGCCAGCTGCTGCTCCAAGAACTCCCTCAACAGTGACGCGCCAGTCAACTTCGCCGTCGCCATGTTGGCTGGCCTCAAGTCCGCATCCATCTTCTCCAACACCGGCTTCGCGCGGGGATCCGTGAGCTCCGCCCGGCACCAGTCACTGGCGCTCACGGCCTGCTCCGTGGGCGGGATCAGCCGAGGGTGGACGCGCCCGGCGTCAACCAAGACCCACTTGCTCCGGAAGCCATCAGCCCTCTTCCCAGGATTCGAGATGGTAATGGTGCTGCCATGCGTGACGAAGCTCGCGCACGCGGAAGGAGAACTGCCAGAAATCTGGAGGTAGAAGTAGTGGCGCAGCAAGGCCACCGAGGGCTGCCCCTACGTGGGCCTCGCAGTAGTAAGCGAAGATCGCCAGGAGAAGGACAGAGTTGGGGTGGAGATGCAGAGCCAGCAAGTTGTAGTGGCGGAGGACAGAGAAGAAGAACTCGGAGAAGGGAGGCACCAAGCCCGCTGCGATGGCGCTCGCAAAGAAAGGGTAATAGGTGCTCCCTCGACCTTCAGGGGAGACGGAGCCGACCTTGAACATCTCCGTCCCGACGACGCCCTGCGCCGCCGCCATCCGGCACAACCGGGCAAGGGTGGCCTTGGACACAGTCGGTGGGTCCAGAGCGGGGGAATACCAAGCTTCGGCCGGAGGCTTGCGAGGCGCCATGGCTTCCGAGGTCGTGCAACCGGAGTAGATCTGGAAGTTTGGAGGAAGAAAGGCGAGGCGCAAGAAAGGGGATCTGAGCAGCAACCGGAGAAAGCAAGGGCGAAGTTTGGGAAGATGCCTCTCCCCTGTCAACCCGCGCGGTTGCTAAGGCACCCACGTCCAATCAACCGCCACGCGGCGTCCAATGCCGGAGGCTGTTGGTGCCCGCGGCGCTTCGCCCTTGCCCTTTCGCCTCTCGGCACGGCCAAGTCCATGCGCGCCTTGGGCCCGGGGGCTACTGTCGGCGTTCTGGGAACATGGGTCCCCAGACTTGCCTGCATGCGGCCTGCGGCGTGGCTCAAGTGGGGGCCCAGTGCGGCCCATCTTCATCAACACGAGGCTCAAGACCCTCGCGAGGGGCCAAGCCTCGCGAGGCGGACGGCACGGCGCATCCTCAGGCACAGCCTCGTCAGGCTGGCTCGCGAGGAGGCAGAGAGTTCAAGGCGGGGTACCTCACGAGGTGCCCATGACGCAAGCCATGATGACACGGGGCACCAGGCAGGTGCCAGCGCGCGCAGCGTCCCTCTTTCCTCTTTGGTTCAAAGGGGGCAAGCGTATCAGCGGAGTACCGAGGCATCAGGCAAAAGGTTGCCACTTCGGTGCAACGAGACCAGGACCAGGAGGACTACGAGACGGAGGTCACCATGGAGCCCAGCACGACGTCATCTCCAGAGCCTTTGGCAGGCGAAGACTGCTTTTGTCAGGATAGATGTACTCGTTGTCCCCCTTCAAATTAGCCCGCCATTGTTGGATCCCTTCCCGCTCAATATTTGGGGAGAGGACCAGGGCCTCTATAAATAGGACTAGCCACCCACATAGCAAGGGGTTCGGTTCGGTGGGGTTCTGTTCGTTCAACCGGTAGGAAGCAGAGTAAGAGAGAGAGAGGCGACCGAACTCTTCATAGCAGCTCATCGCCACATCCAAGAATAGACCCTCGCGAGGCTGTTCTTCCTTGTATGGTTCATCCACACCAGATCTAGGAGGCAATCCATCCACCACACACTGGAGTAGGGTATTACACCACATCGGTGGCCCGAACCAGTATAAATCTTGTGTCTTTCGTGCAATTCTCTTAGTAGTTTAGATCCCCTCGAGACGGAGAGGTGGAAGGTGAGATTTCCGCGCGCACCCCAGTGTTCGAACCTTAAGGGTTTGCCAGAACCCGAAATCCGACAATATTGGACACTGACAAAATCAACCGTGCCAGACAAAAAAGTTAGTAGAAATCTATGGAATGGATGGCAATTATTTAGATAAGATTATTCACACTTGTAAATTTTTGTTGATAATGCGTTTCACTATGGTTTATGACCAATACTATATTATATGCTAGTACTACACATCGCATAATTAAATTCTAGAAGGAAATGCAATTGGCCACTGTTTTTACAGGAATAGTCACCTAATTTGATAAAGGGAATGTTGATACTGGAAGGTGAAACCGTTGCATATAAACCTCAATACGGAAACAAGATACCCCAACAGTCAATATATCTAAGAGCACCTCTATGTGGCCCATAGATATAAAAGATGAAAGAAAAAGAAGAGATCTTGCTAGGAGACTTACTGAATATGGTTGACTTTGGTTACACCCAATTCTTCGATTTCTTTTATTCTGGCGCCTTCATGTCCCATATTTTCTGTGGTTTTTGACTTCTGACTGACAAACAGAACCGGAAGTCCAAAATTAATTTATCCTTAGAGTAACCATTTACCAGAATAATCACGAATCCCCACGTTGAATCATCTGGAGTGATGCATAGATGTTTGTGTGAAAAATTGATCATGTGTCGACTGAAATATGTTTGCAGTGAACCAATAAAATCTGAAGTGCTAAATTAACTGAGTGATGCATAGGAGACCTTAGGTCAGATCTATTATAAAATTTGGACATCACGTGCCGTAAGAACAAAAAAGTAGAAAGAAAATGCTCATCTTTTTCATTGATATAGAAATTGTATTCAAGTAGAGATGATGGGGGAGGGGATCCATGCACTGCCTGTTCGTGTTTATTAATGGGGGAGGGGATCCATGGACTGCCTGCTCGATGCAAATGCTCCAAGGAATCGAGTGTGAGCTTTAGGAACTACGTTTTGAAATTAAGTAGGAAGACTTGGGCAGGAGAAGCACTGACCTACAGTAAGCGGGTGGCAGAGGGATGGGGGCCATGTGTAGGATGACGGCGGTGACTCATGCGCCTGTGGCGACGGCAGGTGTCTCATGCATCTCCGACGGCAATGGCTCGTGCGCCCGTGGAAGTGGCAAGTCTCTCGCGCATCTCTGGCGGCAACGGCTCGTGCGCCCATGGCGGCAGGTGTGTACGGGATCTTCGGCGGCGGTGGCTCATGCGCATGGTGCCATGGAGCCGCGGCGAAGGTGGAGATGATGTGTTGTGTTGGGGGCGACGATTGTGATAGAATAGAGAGGAAATTTCCTACTTTTTCTTCAGGACAATGAGCACGGGTCTGAGGATAGTGGCGGCTGTTCGGGTTGGGCTTTTTCTCATGGGCTGGCTTCGTGTGCATGCGTGGAGTTCGAGCAGAGCGAGAGAGGGACGAACCAACGATACGAAACCAAAGGAAACATACGATCACAACCACAAACTGCTTATTTAGGAGTAGAGATGTGTGATGCTAGTGATTATGTTGCTGGTGCTGTTCTAGGACAAAAAATTGATAAGAAACTAAATGTTATTCATTATACTAGTAAAACTCTAGACAATGCTCAAATAAATTATGCTACTATTGAAAAAGAATTTCTAGTAGTGGTGTTTGCCTGTGATAAATTTAGATCTTACATTGTTGATTCAAAAGTAATTGTTCACACCGACCATGCTGCTATTATATATCTTATGGAAAAGAAGGATACTAAACCTAGACTTATTCGATGGCTTCTCTTGCTACAAGAATTTGATTTGCATATCACTGATAGAAAAGGAGCAGAGAACCCCGTAGCTGATAACTTGTCTAGGCTTGAAAATGTGCTTGATGACCCACTACCTATTGATGATAGTTTTTCTGATGAGTAGTTAGCTACAATAAATGTTTCTCATAATACTCATTGGTATGCTGACTATGCTAATTATATCGTTGCTAAATATTTACCACCTAGCTTTACATACCAATAAAATAAAAAATTCTTCTATGATTTAAGAAATTAATTTTGGGATGACCCACATCTTTATAAAGAAGGAATAGATGGTATTATTAGACGTTGTGTACCTAAGCATGAACAGGGACAAATCCTATGGAAATGTCACTCCGAAGCTTATGGAGGACATCATGCGGGGGACAGAACTGCTCACAAGGTATTGCAATATGGGTTTTATTGGCCTACTCTCTTCAAGGATGCACGTAAGTTCATCTTATCTTGTGATGAATTTCAAAGAATAGGTAGTATCAGTAAGCGTCAAGAAATGCCTATGAATTATTCACTTGCTGTTGAACCATTTGATGTTTCGGGATTTGATTACATGGGACCTTTTCCTTCCTCTAATGGGTATACACATATTTTGGCTGCTGTTGATTATGTTACTAAGTGGGTAGAAGCTATTCCAATTAGTAGTGCTGATCACAACACCTCTATTAAAATGCTTAAGGAAGTTATTTTCCCAAGGTTTGGAGTCCCTAGATATTTAATGACTAATGTTGGTTCACATTTTATTCATGGTGCTTTGTGTAAAATGCTTGCCAAGTATGATGTTAACCAAGAATTGCATCACCCTATCATCCTCAATCTAGTGGTCAAGTTGAACTTAGCAATGGAGAAATAAAATTAATTTTGTAAAAGACTATCAATAGGTCCCGGAAGAATTGGTCTAAGAAACTAGATGATGCACTTTGGGCTTATAGAACAACATATAAAAATCCTATGGGTGTGTCTCCTTATAAAATGGTTTATGGAAAAGCTTGTCATTTGCCTCTTGAGTTAGAACATAAAGCATATTGGGCAATCAAAGAACTCAACTATGATTTCAAACTTACCGGTGAAAAGAGGTTATTTGATATTATCTCATTAGATGAGTGGTGAACTCAAGCTTACGAAAATGCCAAGTTATTTAAAGAAAGTTAAAATATGGCATGATAAAAGAATCCAAAAGCACGAGTTCAAAGTTGGAGAATATGTTCTTTTGTACAACTCTCGTTTCAGATTCTTTGCAAAAAAACTCCTCTCCAAATGGGAAGGACCCTATGTTATCAAGGAGGTTTATCGGTCTGGAGCTATCAAAATAAATAATGCCGAAGGTACTAACCCGAAGGTTGTTAACGAGCAACGAATAAAACATTATATCTCAGGCACGCCCATTAATGTTGAAAGTTATATTATCCAAACTATGACACCAGAAGAACACATAAAAGAGACCTTCTGGAACACTCCAGAATCGTTAAAAAAGGAGGTATGTGATACGGTAAGTAAAAGGACTCCAAAAAATCAGCAAAAATATTTTTTGTCAGTTTTGGAATATTTAAAAAATTAGGAAAATAAGAAACAACCAGGAAGGTCACCCTGGTGGGCTCAAGAGACCAGGCGCGCCTAGGTGGGTTGTGCCCACCTGGGGTACCTTCCGGACTCCGTTTTTCTTCCGTTTGCTTGTTTCCCAATATAAAAAAATCTTTATATACCCCCAAACCTATTGAGCACCGTATCACGATGAAATCCTCTGTTTTCTTTTCTTGCTATTTTCTTGATATATTTGAAAATATGCCATCCCAAGACTCTGAGGGTGAGAGCTATGTTGCTGATTTTATCGCAAATCGCAAGTCTTATGGGGATGTGGAGCACTATGGCTGGACTTTGGAGGAAGAGGAAGGCTATTACTCTAGGGCAGGAGACGAGCTCAGATGAGGACGAAGCCCCATTACCTCAACCAGGGGACATGCATGTGGAATTCAAGAAGTCAAGCCTCCCCAACAAAGCAAAGAGGCCTAAGGTTCAGTTTATACGCTTCCGCCTTTTGTAGGAAAATAAGTAAGATTTATGCAAAAAGGTACTGGACCTTGAACAACAGATAGGTGAATTGAAGGAGGAAAATTCTGTCTTCAAGCATAAGCTGAGGAAGAAGGACAAAGCTTCCACTTCATCACCACCACCTCCTTCTTCATCGCCAAAAGAAAATTGAGTATCGGGCATGGGCACTCCCCTTGGCTTCCGCCAAGCTTGGGGGAGGTGCCCTGGTATCGTATCACCTCCACTCTCTTTTAGCTTAACTTATCTTAGTTTGATCCATAGTTATCTTTTGCTCTAGATGAATAAAAGTTTAGTTCGATCCCTTCTTTTTGAGAGTTTGCTTAGTGATCTATCCTTGTAATCGTGTGCGAGGTATATAATAAAGTCTAGCTTAAGTTATTGCTTTCTTTACTTTCATGTTCCAATAAAAAGAAAGGAAATAAATGAAAAATATCATATGCTAATCTTATGGTAGGTGATGGCACCACATAAGGAAAAGTATAAGTAGGAAATTTTATTAGAGATTGCCAAACATAGCATTGGTCAATGATGCAACTCATGAAAGAATTAATAAGGAAGAGAAGATTCACATATGAATACACTATCGTTGTAGCGACCCGACCTCAGACGGTCAAGTCTCTGTGTTTAAGCGTCATCCCTAGATCGGTATTGCTGACATACATAGTACTCGAGGATTTATAACAGAGTTCAATCACACACTTATTACATCGAATGTCTCAAATGAGAACTTATTACAATAATATGGCTGAAGGCCATCTAAATAAGATAATAGCGGAAGCTTCGAAGGTAGAAGAGTCCATCCCACTCCATGGCAAAAACTGAGTGCATGACAAGAACCTAGCGCACCTTACTCTTCGTTTGAAAACTCTGCAACATAATACGTTGCAGCCTGTGTAGGTCAGCACATGGAATATGATGGCAAGATAACACTATAGAGCAATGAACAAATAACAACTATAACTACATGCATATATGGCTGGTGGAGGCTCTATGGTTATCATTTGCATAAAGCTAGTTTTTCCTACGATAAAGGAATATATTTTATTTAACTACAAAATTTGTTGATAAACATTGAGAATGGTAACCCCATCTCAATCCCAACTAAAAGTTAACAACCTGACAAAATTAATGAAGTAGAGTGTTGAGGTCAACATAATAATTCAAGCACCACATACTCAAGATGTCCATAACCCGGGACACGGCTAATCATGATTAGTTTGTACACTCTACAGAGGCTTGCACACTTTTCCCCACAAGACTCGATCTCCTCCGTTGAATTTCTCGCACTACATGATGTTTGAGAAACGGATGATCGAGACACGGACTTTCAGAAGCATTAACTCTTTACGACAGGTAGACCGTACCACCTACAATCCCCTACATCTGCTAGTCTAGCACTGAAAGAGGTCACAAAACATACTCAACTATGCTAGAGCCCATAATGGCTTGTGGCTACACATGGAAGTTTCCAACATGAATAACTTTATGATCCCTTTGAGCCTGGGTGGCGAACCATAGGATGATCACACGGATACCCCGTGATCTCCTTGAACAACACTAGATTCCCCAGGTACCCACAAACCAATCCACCCAGATGTGTATTAAAGTAGCCACCTTAAGTTAAACCTTAGTTAACAATAAATCTCACATCTTACATGAAATCTTTCAAACCAAACCACATCTACAAGCATAGCATAGCAGTGTAAGTATAACGTAGTAACACCCAGGGTTTAAATGCAAGACAATAGGTTCTACCTCATCAACTACTTCCCAGTACCCACATGTTATCAAGCCCTAACCATTCGGTGTTTGAGGATTGAAACTAATGCATAAAAACTGGGTAATAAGGGATATGATCAAAGTGTTACTTTCCTTGCTGACAATCGAAAAACCGTAGAGATTCGTAGTAGCAAGCATCGCACTCCGGAAACTCTATCGCGAACAAACAATAGCATACATAAGCACTCAAGCATAAGATGCAAAGGTAAAACTCAAATGAAAAGATCCAAACTGAAAGTTCAAGTGAAGAGCTTCGATTTGCAAAAAGAATCAATCAAATCGGAGTTACGAAACTCAAACTACGATCAAAAGAAGTTCAAATTCAAATTTGCTTCAAACCAAATTTTAAAGGGATAATTAGATTTATGCCCCTAGTTGTGTCCCACTCGTCTATTTTACCCCTAATTCCCAAAAGTCACCGGTTCTGTCCAAGTCACTTTGATCCTCTTATGCTTTTGCCCTTTGACTGTTTGACCATCAGTTTGAAAACTTCATAACTAATTCATGCAAAATCAAAAAAATGCAAATAAGATACCAAAATGTTCAGAAAAACATCACCTATATGTCAGTGTCATTTGCATTCATGAAAAAAGTGTTGGAAAGTGCACATCCGAGTTTTAGCTCTTTTGATACCACCATGAATAGTAAACTCTAAAAAAATTCAAAAAAAATATAGTGGCAAAGAATGACAAGTATTCTAAGTGCGCCAAGTTTCATTAGGGAACGACATCCGTGGAAGTCGTGGCAAAAAATAATCTATTTTGGAGTGTTGATTGTTTTTTTTGCCGCGGCACCCACGAATGTTATTCCCTGATGAAACTTGGCAGACACTTAAAACATTTGTCATTCTTTGCCACCAAATTATTTTTTATTTTTTTTTGAACTTTTTTAGATTTTACTATTCACGGTGGTAGCATAAGAGCTAAAACTCGGATGGGCACTTTCCAACACTTTTTTCATGGATGCAAATGACACTGACATATAGGTGATGTTTTTCTGAACATTTAGGTATCTTATTTGCATTTTCTAATTTAGTATGAATTAGTTATGGAGTTTTCGAACTGACGGTCAAACGGTCAAAGGGCAAAAGCATAAGAGGAGCAAAGTGATTTGGACAGAACCGGTGACTTTTGGGAATTAGGGGTAAAATAACAAGTGGGACACAACTAGGGGCATAAATCTAATTATCCCAATTTTAAATTGTCGAAGCCATGTTCAAGTTGATTATCTGGATAGAAGGGAACAAGACAAAGATTTTGGCATTGGTTTTATTGGATTTGGATAAAAAAGCAAAAAGTAACGAGGGTTTGAAGTTGAGGGACTAATCTGTGATAAAAGTACTAATGGATAGGTCCCTGGCCGAAAATTAAAATAAAAAGAAAAATCTATCGGACGAACGTCCGCTAACAGAGGCTAACGAACGAATTCGTTCGTTAACAGAAACTAACGGATGAACGTTTGCTAGTTAACCTTATAAATAAAAGAAATCGATCTAAAAACCGAACTAATGAAATAAACCGAGATTAGAGAAAAAAACTGGACGGGGTTTTCTTGATTTTTACCGGTTCGAGACGGGAAAACCGGCGGCGGCTTTCTCCGGCGAGCGACGGCAGCGGCGAGAGTCGAGGCAGCGGCACCTACGCGGTGCGGGCGGCGGCGCGGGGTAGCGGGGCGGCGACTCGGCGTTGCGGGCAGCGCGGTAGTGGTGGCGGAGAGGGGCGGCGGCGGCGGCTATTTAAGAGGGCGGGCGGCGGTCGACTAGGGGATGGGGTCGGGCGCGGCGGCGAGTCCGGCTCGGACTCCTCTGGAGTCCGGCGACGGGACGACGAGACAAGGCGGCGGCGCTAGTTGGGCCGGCCGAGGAAAGTTTTTTGAAAATAAATTTCGCTAGGAATAAAAATCGTAATAAAATAAAATAAAATTCTAAAAAATACCAGAAACAATTTTCACCGTCCAAACCTAATATTTAGGACAAGATGAATATTTTTCTGGCCTAAAATGCAATTTTCAAAAATGCATATTTTCCCTAATTCAAATAAGTAGCAAATAAAATATGAATAAAAATAATAATTTGATTTTAAAATATCTTCTCCAATATTTCTCTCTTGTTGAAGAAGTCAATTTTATCTTCTCTCGTTTATTTTTGTTATTAAAAATAATTGGAGGGAAAATATCAAAATTGATCCTTTCTTCAAATTTTAAAATAAATTCAAATATGAAAATTTGTGAAACCTCCAACTCTCTCCTTGGGTCCTTGAGTTGCTTAAGATTTCTAGGATCACAGCCAAACGAAAATAAAAATATGATATTCATATGATGACCTATGTATAACACCCAAGTTGAAAATTGGGATGTTACAAACCTACCCCCTTAAGATGAATGTCGCCCTCGAGATTCGGGTTGGTTAGAAAATAGGTATGGGTGGTCTTTCTGTAGGTCTTCCTCTCGCTCCCAGGTGGCTTCTTCCTCGGTATGGTTGAAGGAAATATGCCCTAGAGGCAATAATAAAGTTATTATTTATTTCCTTATATCATGATAAATATTTATTATTCATGCTAGAATTGTATTAACCGGAAACATGATACATGTGTGAATACATAGACAAACAGAGTGTCACTAGTATGCCTCTACTTGACTAGCTCGTTGATCAAAGATGGTTATGTTTCCTTGCCATAGACAAATAGTTGTCATTTGATTAATGGGATTACATCATTAGGAGAATGATGTGATTGACTTGACCCATTCTGTTAGCTTAGCACTTGATCGTTTAGTTTGTTGCTATTGCTTTCTTCATGACTTATACATGTCCCTATGACTATGAGATTATGCAACTCCCGTTTACCGGAGGAACACTTTGTGTGCTACCAAACGTCACAACGTAACTGGGTGATTATAAAGGTGCTCTGTAGGTGTCTCCAAAGGTACTTGTTGGGTTGGCGTATTTCAAGATTAGGATTTGTCACTCCGATTGTCGGAGAGGTATCTCTGGGCCCACTCGGTAATACACATCACTTAAGCCATGCAAGCATTGCAACTAATGATTTAGTTGTGGGATGATATATTATGGAACGAGTAAAGAGACTTGCCGGTAACGAGATTGAACTAGGTATTGAGATACCGACGATCGAATCTCGGGCAAGTAACATACGGATGACAAAGGGAACAACATATGTTGTTATGCAGTTTGACCGATAAAGATCATCGTAGAATATGTAGGAGCCAATATGATCATCTAGGTTCCGCTATTGGTTATTGACTGGAGACGTGTCTCGGTCATGTCTACATAGTTCTCGAATCCGTAGGGCCCGCACGCTTAAAGTTCGATGACGGTTATATTATGAGTTTATGAGTTTTGATGTACCGAAGGTTGTTTGGAGTCCCGGATGTGATCATGGACATTACGAGGAGTCTCGAAATGGTCGAGACATGAAGATTGATATATTGAACCACTATATTCGGACACCGGAATGGTTCCGAGGGTTATCGGATATTTATCGGAGTACTGGGGGTTACCAGACCCCCGGGAAGCTATTGGGCCTTATGGGCCTTAGTGGAAAGGAGAGAGGGAGGCCAAGAGGTGGCGCGCGGTTCCCCTTGCCCCAATCCGAATTGGGAAAGGGAAGGGGGCAGCGGCCCCCCTTCTCCTTCCTTCTCTCCACCCCCTCCTTCCCCCTTCTCCTAGTTGGAATAGGAAAGGGGGGGCAAACCTACTTGGAGTAGGATTCCCCCCCTTGGGCGCGCCTCTCCCCTTGGCCGGCCCTCTCCTCCTCCCCCTTTATATACGGAGGAGGGGGGCACCCCATAGACACCATAATCCACCACAATTGATCTCTTGGATCTCTTAGCCGTGTGCGGTGCCCCCCTCCACCATAATCAACCTCGGTCATATCGTAGCGGTGCTTAGGCGAAGCCCTGCGTCGGTAGAACATCGTCATCATCACCACGCTGTCATGCTGACGGAACTCTCCCTCAAAGCTTGACTGGATCGGAGTTCGAGGGATGTCATCGAGTTGAACGTGTGCAGAACTCGGAGGTGTCGTGTGTTCAGTGCTTGATCGGTCGGATCGTGAAGACGTACGACTACATCAACCGCGTTGTGCTAAACGCTTCCACTTCCGGTCTACAAGAGTACGTGGACACACTCTCCCCTCTCGTTGCTATGCATCACCATGATCTTGCGCGTGCGTAGGAATTTTTTGAAATTACTACGTTCCCCAACAGTGGCATCCGAGCCAGGTTTTATGCGTTGATGTTATATGCACGAGTAGAACACAAGTGAGTCGTGGGCGATACGAGTCATACTGCTTACCAACATGTCATACATTGGTTCGGCGGTATTGTTGGATAAGGTGGCCCGGACCGACATTACGCGTACGCTTACACGAGACTGGTTCTACCGACGTGCTTTGCACATAGGTGTCTGGCGGGTGTCAGTTTCTCCAACTTTAGTTGAACCGAGTGTGGCTACGCCCGGTCCTTGAGAAGGTTAAAACAACACTAACTTGACGAACTATCGTTGTGGTTTTGATGCGTCGGTAGGTTCTTGCTCAGCCCGTAGCAGCCACGTAAAACTTGCAAACAACAAAGTAGAGGACGTCTAACTTGTTTTTGCAGGGCATGTTGTGATGTGATATGGTCAAGACATGATGCTATATTTTATCGTATGAGATGATCATATTTTGTAACCGAGTTATCGGCAACTAGTAGGAGCCATATGGTTGTCGCTTTATTGTATGCAATGCAATCGCCCTGTAATTGCTTTACTTTATCACTAAGAGATAGCAATAGTCGTAGAAGCAATAGTTGGCGAGACGACAACGATTCTACGATGGAGATCAAGGTGTCGCGCCGGTGACGATGGTGATCATGACAGTGCTTCGGAGATGGAGATCACAAGCACAAGATGACGATGGCCATATCATATCACTTATATTGATTGCATGTGATGTTTATCTTTTATGCATGTTATTTTTCTTTGATTGACGGTAGCATTATAATATGATCTCTCACTAAATTTTAAGATAAAAGTGTTCTCCCTGAGTATGCACCGTTGCCAAAGTTCGTCGTGCCCAGACACCACATGATGATCGGGTGTGATAAGCTCTACGTCCATCTACAACAGGTGCAAGCCAGTTTTGCACACACAGAATACTCAGGTTAAACTTAACGAGCCTAGCATATCCAGATATGGCCTCAGAACACGGAGACCGAACTATCGAGCGTGAATCATATAGTAGATATGATCAACATAGTGATGTTCACCATTGAAAACTACTCCATGTCACGTGATGATCGGTTATGGTTTAGTTGATTTGGATCACGTGATCACTTAGATGATTAGAGGGATGTCTATCTAAGTGGGAGTTCTTAAGTAATATGATTAATTGAACTTAAATTTATCATGAACTTAGTACCTGATAGTATTTTGCATGTCTATGTTTGTTAGATGGCTCGTGCTGTTGTTCCGTTGAATTTTAATGCGTTCCTTGAGAAAGCAAAGTTGAAAGATGATGGTGGCAATTACACGGACTGGGTCCGTAACTTGAGGATTATCCTCATTGCTGCACAGAAGAATTACGTCCTGGAAGCACCGCTAAGTGCCAAACCTACTGCAGGAGCAACACCAGATGTTATGAACATCTGGTAGAGCAAAGCTGATGACTACTCGATAGTTCAGTGTGTCATGCTTTACGGCTTAGAACCGGGACTTCAACGACGTTTTGAATGTCATGGAGCATATGAGATGTTCCAGGAGTTGAAGTTAATATTTCAAGCAAATGCCCGGATTGAGAGATATGAAGTCTCCAATAAATTCTATAGCTGCAAGATGGAGGAGAATAGTTCTGTCAGTGAGCATATACTCAAAATGTCTGGGTATCATAATCACTTGACTCAACTGGTAGTTAATCTTCCTGTTGATAGTGTCATTGACAGAGTTCTTCAATCACTGCCACCAAGCTACAAGAGCTTCGTGATGAACTATACCATGCAAGGGATGGATAAGACGATTCCAGAGCTCTTTGCAATGCTAAAGGCTGCGGAGGTAGAAATGAAGAAGGAGCATCAAGTGTTGATGGTTAATAAGACCACCAGTTTCAAGAAAAAGGGCAAAGGGAAGAAGAAGAAGGGAAACTTCAAGAAGAATAACAAACAAGTTGCTGCTCAAGAGAAGAAACCCAAGTCTGGACTAAAGTCTGAGACTGAGTGCTTCTACTGCAAATAGACTGGTCACTGGAAGCGGAATTTCCCCAAGTATTTGGCGGATAAGAAGGATGGCAAGGTGAACAAAGGTATATGTGATATACATGTTATTGATGTGTACCTTCCCAGAGCTCGCAGTAGCACCTGGGTATTTGATACTGGTTTTGTTGTTAATATTTGCAACTCAAAACAGGGTCTACGGATTAAGCGAACACTGGCTAAGGACGAGGTGACGATGCGCGTGGGAAATGGTTCCAAAGTCGATGTGATCGCCGTCGGCACACTACCTATACATCTACCTTCGGGATTAGTTTTAGACCTAAATAATTGTTATTTGGTGCCAGCGTTGAGCATGAACATTATATCTGGATCTTGTTTGATGTGAGACGGTTATTCATTTAAATCTGAGAATAATGGCTGTTCTATTTATATGAGTAATATATTTTATGGTCATGCACCCTTGAAGAGTGGTCTATTTTTGATGAATCTCGATAGTAGTGATACACATATTCATAATGTTGAAGCCAAAAGATGCAAAGTTGATAATGATAGTGCAACTTATTTGTGGCACTGCCGTTTGGGTCATATTGGTATAAAGTGCATGAAGAAACTCCATACTGATGGACTTTTGGAATCACTTGGTACTTGCGAACCATGCCTCATGGGCAAGATGACTAAAACGCCATTCTCTGGAACTATGGAGCGAGCAACTGATTTGTTGGAGATCATACATACTGATGCATGTGGTCCAATGAATGTTGAGGCTCGCGGCGGGTATCGTTATTTTCTTGCCTTCACAGATGATATAAACAGATATGGGTATATCTACTTAATGAAACATAAGTCTGAAACATTTGAGAAGTTCAAAGAATTTCATAGTGAAGTTGAAAATCATCGTAACAAGAAAATAAAGTTTCTACGATCTGATCGTGGAGGAGAATATTTGAGTTACGAGTTTGGTCAATATTTGAAATAATGCGGAATAGTTTCGCAACTCACGCCACCCGGAACACCACAACGTAATGGTGTGTCCGAACGTCGTAATCATACTTTACTAGATATGGTGCGATCTATGCTGTCTCTTACTGATTTACTGATATCGTTTTGGAGTTATGCTTTAGGGACGGCTGCATTCACGTTAAATAGGGCACCATCAAAATCCGTTCAGGCGACACCTTATGAACTGTGGTTTGGCAAGAAACCAAAGTTGTCGCTTCTTAAAGTTTCGGGCTGCGATGCTTACGTGAAAAAGCTTCAACCTGATAAGCTCGAACTCAAATCGGAGAAATGTGTCTTCATAGGATACCCAAAGGAAACTGTTGGGTACACCTTCTATCACAGATCCGAAGGCAAGAAATTCGTTGTTAAGAATGGATCCTTTCTAGAGAAGGAGTTTCTCTCGAAAGAAGTGAGTGGGAGGAAAGTAGAAATTGATGAGGTAACAGTACCTGCTCCCTTATTGGAAAGTAGTTCATCACAGAAACTGGTTCCCGTGACGTCTACACCAATTAGTGAGGAAGTTAATGATGATGATCATAAAACTTCAGATCAAGTTGTTACTGAACCTCATAGGTCAACCAGAGTAAGATCCGCACTAGAGTGGTATGGTAATCCCGTTCTGGAGGTTACGTTGCTAGACCATGACGAACCTACGAACTACGAAGAAGCGATGGTGAGCCCAAATTCCGCAAAATGGCTTGAAGCCATGAAATATGAGATGGGATCCATGTATGAGAACAAAGTGTGGACTTTGGTTGACTTGCCCGATGATCGGCAAGCCATCGAGAATAAATGGATCTTCAAGAAGAAGACTGACGCTGATGGTAATGTTACTGTCTATAAAGCTCGACTTGTTGCAAAAGGTTTTCGACTAGTTCAAGGGATTGACTACGATGAGACCTTCTCACCCGTAGTGATGCTTAGGTCTGTCCGAATCATGTTAGCAATTGCCGCATTTTAGGATTTTGAAATTTGGCAAATGGATGTCAAAACTGCATTCCTGAATGGATTTCTGGAAGAAGAGTTGTATATGATGCAACCGGAAGGTTTTGTCGATCCAAAGGGAGCTAACAAAGTGTGCAAGCTCCAGCGGTCCATTTATGGACTGGTGCAAGCCTCTCGGAGTTGGAATAAACGCTTTGATAGTGTGATCAAAGCATATGGTTTTATACAGACTTTTGGAGAAGCTTGTATTTACAAGAAAGTGAGTAGGAGCTCTGTAGCATTTCTAATATTATATGTGGATGACATATTATTGATTGGAAATGATATAGAATTTCTGGACATCATAAAAGGATATTTGAATAAGAGTTTTTCAATGAAAGACCTCGGTGAAGCTGCTTATATATTGGTCATCAAGATCTATAGAGATAGATCGAGATGCTTAATTGGACTTTCACAAAGAACATACCTTGACAAAGTTTTGAAGAAGTTCAAAATGGATCAAGCAAAGAAAGGGTTCTTGCCTACGTTACAAGGTGTGAAGTTGAGTAAGACTCAATGCCCGACCACTGCAGAAGATAGAGAGAAAATGAAAGATGTTCCCTATTGAGGGAGTCCTGGATTAGGGGGTCTCCGGACAGCTGGACTATATCCTTTGGCCGGACTGTTGGACTATGAAGATACAAAATTGAAGACTTCGTCTCGTGTCCGGATGGGACTCTACTTGGCGTGGATGGCAAGCTAGGCAATACGGATATGTATATCTCCTCCTTTGTAACCGACCTTGTGTAACCCTAGCCCTTTCCGGTGTCTATATAAACCGGAGGGTTTTAGTCCGTAGGACAACATACAATCATACCATAGGCTAGCTTTTAGGGTTTAGCCTCTCCGATCTCGTGGTAGATCTATTCTTGTACTACCCATATCATCAATATTAATCAAGCAGGACGTAGGGTTTTACCTCCATCAAGAGGGCCCGAACCTGGGTAAAACATCGTGTCCCCTGCCTCCTGTTACCATCCGCCTTAGACGCACAGTTCTGGACCCCCTACCCGAGATCCGCCGGTTTTGACACCGACATTGGTGCTTTCATTGAGAGTTCCTCTGTGTCGTCCCCGTTAGGCTTGATGGCTCCTACGATCATCGATAGCGATGCAGTCCAGGGTGAGACTTTTCTTCCTGGACAGATTTTTGTATTAGGCGGCTTTGCACTGCGGGCCAATTCGCTTGGCCATCTGGAGCAGATCAAAAGTTATGCCCCTGGCCACCAGGTTAGGTTTGGAAGCTTAAACTACACAGCCTATATCCGTGGGGACTTGATCTTCAACGGATTCGAGCCCCTGCCTTGTGCGTCACACGGTCACAATGAGTACGATTTAGCTCTACCATCAGACAGTGTTCCGGAGATCGCACCGGCAGCCGCTCCGACCCTCAGTTCGGAGCCAGTTGCGCCGTCCATGGACGGGTGGATGGACCCCGCCACGGAGGCCTTATCCTCAACGGCGATCGAGCCGAACATCGACCTTACCCTGCACGAGAGCCGTGTTGTCAAACTACCGGATCCTTCTCCGGCCACGGACTCCGAACCGCCTGCGCCCGTTCCTAGCAAATCCAACTGGGCACCGATCATGGAGTTTACCTCCGCGGATATTTTTCAGCACTCGCCCTTTGGCGACATACTGAACTCATTAAGGTCTCTCTCCTTGTCAGGAGGATCCTGGCCGAACTATGACCGGCAGGATTGGGATGCGGACGACGAAGAAATTCGATGCCCACCCACCACCCACTTAGTAGGTACTGTCAACAACTTAACCGACATGCTCGACTTCGACTCCGCAGACATCGACGATATGGACGATGATGCGGGAGACGAAGAGGAACCACTGCCCACAGGGCACTAGACAGCCACCTCATCATACAATATATACATGGTGGACACACCCACAGGAGGCAATGGCGACGAGACAACGGAGGATGACCCCTCCAAGAAGCAACACAAGCGCCGACGTCAACGGCGCCGCTCTAAGTCCCGCCAAAGCAAAAGTGGTGATACTGGCACAGGAGATAATAGCACTCTGGATAGTGCCGAAGATGGCAATGAACCCCTCCAGCACAATTTAGGGCAGGAGGATGGAGAGGCCAGCCCTCCTGCGAGAGCGGCAGATGAGGAGGATGATAATTACGTGCTTCTCTCCGAAGACGAGGCAAGCCTCGACGATGATGAATTCGTCATGCCAGAGGATCCGGTTGAACAAGAGCGCTTCAAGCGCCGACTTATAGCCACGGCAAATAGCCTTAAGAAAAAGCAGCACCAGCTTCAAGCTGATCAAGATCTGCTAGCTGACAAATGGACTGAAGTCCTGGCGGCCGAGGAATATAAACTTGAACGCCCCTCCAAGAGTTACCCAAAATGCAGGTTGCTACCCCGACTAGAGGAAGAAGCATATGACACAGCTGACCGGCCACCTCGTGGCCGCGACAGAGAGGCATTCCAGCCAAAAGCTCAGCCTGCACCCCGACGCCATTCAAATGAAAAGGCATGGGGAAATACGCGAGACCTGCGAGACGCATTGGAGGACAAACCAAAACATGCAAGATCGATCTACGGATCAAGAGGGCGCGCCACTACACGAGACGATAATCGTCACGCCGGATACAGTAAAAGTAAATCCAGCCGGGCCGAGTACAGCGGGCAAGACTCATTGGAGCTGCGTCGCGATATAGCCCAGTACAGAGGCGCCGCACACCCCTTATGCTTCACAGACGAAGTAATGGATCATCAAATCCCAGAGGGTTTCGAACCCGTAAATATACAATCATACGACGACACAATAGATCCTACGGTATGGATCGAGGATTTCCTCCTGCATATCCACATGGCACGCGGCGATGATCTACACGCCATTAAAGACCTCCCACTCAAACTCAAAGGACCAGCTCGGCATTGGCTCAATAGCTTGCCCGTAGAGTCCATTGGCTGTTGGGAAGATCTGGAAGCCGCATTTCTCGACAACTTTCAGGGCACTTATGTGCGACCACCAGATGCCGATGACTTGAGCCACATAATTTAGCAGCCATAGGAATCGGCCAAGCAATTCTGGACACGGTTCCTAAGAAAGAAAAATCAAATCGTCGATTGTCCGGATGCAGCGGCCCTAGCAGCTTTCAAGCACAACATCTGCGACGTGTGGCTAGCCCGGCACCTTGGTCAGGAAAAGCCGAAATCTATGGCAGCCCTCACGACACTCATGACCCGCTTTTGTGCGGGAGAAGACAGCTGGCTGGCTCGCAGTAATAACATATCAAAGAACCATGGTACTTCGGATACCAAGGACGGCAATAGCAGGTCACGTCGCAACAAACATAAGCGCCGCATTAATAGCGACAATACTGAGGATACGACAGTCAATGCCGGATTCAAAGGCTCTAAACCCGGTCAGCAGAAAAAGCCATTCAAACAAAGTACTCTGGGCCCGTCCAGTGTGGACCGTATACTCGATCGCCCGTGGCAAATACACGGCACCCCCGACAAGCCAGCCAACCACACCAATAGGGATTGTTGGGTGTTCAAGCAGGCTGGCAAGTTAATTGCCGAAAAAATAAGGGGCCACATAGCGATGACGAGGAGGAGCCTCGGAAGCCGAATACCGGAGGACAGAAGAGGTTCCCCCCCACAAGTGCGGACGGTGAACATGATATACGCAACCCATATCCCCAAGAGGGAGCGCAAGCGTGCGCTCAGGGACGTATATGCATTGGAGCCAGTCGCCCCAAAGTTCAACCCATGGTCCTCCTGTTTGATCACCTTCGATTGCAGGAACCACCCCACTAGTATCCGTCACGGAGGATTCGCCGCACTGGTCCTAGACCCAATCATTGACGGATTTCACCTCACTCGAATCCTTATGGATGGCAGCAGCAGCCTGAACCTGCTTTATCAGGACACAGTGCGCAAAATGGGTATATACCCCGCAAGGATCAAACCCACAAAAACGACCTTTAAAGGCGTCATACCAGGTGTAGAGGCCCATTGCATAGGCTCAGTCACACTGGAAGTGGTCTTCGGATCCCTGGATAACTTCTGAAGCGAAGAGTTAATCTTCGATATAGTCCCGTTCCGCAGTGGTTATCATGCACTGCTCGGGCGATCCGCATTTGCGAGATTCAATGCAGTACTGCATTATGCATACCTCAAGCTCAAGATGCCAGGCCCTCGGGGGCATTACAGTTAATGGAAACACAGAGCGCTCTCTCCGAACGGAGGAGCACACTGCGGCCCTCGCAGCGGAAGCACAAAGCAGCCTCTTAAGGAAATCCACTAGTTCGGCATTTAAGGACCCGGACACCTTCAAGCGCGCCCGGAGTAATCGGCAACATGACCGCCTGGCACGTTCCGAGCTCGCATAGCAATGCGGCCCCCACCCCGGCCCCATCCAAACGGTGAAATCCGTGCCACGCGTACATAATTACGCATTAAAAATACCATGGGCACAGGCGGGGAGGGGGGCAGGACTGCGGCACACTCCAAGACGCGGCTTAAACCGCACTAGGGGCTTCCCGCTTTGTTATTTTTCACTTTCAGGACTTTAATCTCTGGAAACCCTGTCCGGCAGTATGATTGCCGAACACATGATGCATCAACCAAGGAGGCAGAAAGCTAAGTCACACCACGGAACTCCCAGGTGGATTACGATAACGAGTGAAATACTTGCTTTAATATTATTCCTCAGCTTGCCCTTGGAGGGGACATAGTCCTACTTTTTGATTATCGCACTATCTATTTCATTCTGCTTTAAATGCACCTTTTTGAATAAACAATGCATAACATTACGACTATTATTGCATTCTTGTTATATATATATATATGTGTGTTCATTAATGACGCCTTGCAACCGTACACTTTGGTACGGCCAATATACTAGGGGCTTAAGTACCCCACAATATGGTGTGAGAATTCCGAACACTTTCACAAGTGCGGCACCCCGAACTTATAGCATTATATGCATCAGCTCCGAATCATGTCTTTGGTCAATAGTTGGGTTTTCCCGGCTCCCATGTTTTGGTACCTTGCGTTCCGCTATATCGGCTAAGGTAGCACTGGAAGAACTACTGTGATTGTGCCCCGGTTCTGCTGGGCTAAGCACCTCAGTAGAGAAAGCAAAAACTGACTGTCATGATAAGGCGAGAGACTGGTCGCTGTTCGAGAGGTTTTCGAGTCCTTAAAGACTGATGCCACTTAGAGCGAGGAGTCGGCCTTGTCCGGCTTAAGGCATGTATCGCGCCCCAGATTCGGCCTTTCGAATACTAGGGGCTTCACCGAAATTGAAAATTATAGAATTCTATGGCTAAGTGAGAGTGATAAAGCATTACAGTCCGATTGCCTTGTTCGTTGTGCTGAGCACCTCCCTCGAAGGACCCAAAAATGGGAACAAGAGTGCTCAGGTTTATCCCGAACACCCCAGCACTCGTGGCATGGGGGCAGAAGCCGACGACTAACCATCTCTCAGATTTGATAAACAGCCGCACAGAAGGTAATATTTTAAATTCAAACAAGCGTTGCATAGCGCATATGAACAAGTTTTCATAAATACAGGATTACACGAGCGAATTTACTCGAATATTATGTCTTTCATACACTCGTCCGCTATGAGACGGGCACCCTTCAGGACACCCTCATAGTACATCTCAGGGTGACGATGCTCCTTTCCCTCCGGCGGCCCTTCCTTAATCAGCTTCACGGTGTCCAGCTTGGCCCATTGCACCTTCACACGGGCGAAGGCCCGGCGTGCACCTGCGATGTAGATGGACCGCTTGATAACTTCCAGCCATGGGCAGGCATCCACAAGCCGTCTCACCAGGCCGAAGTAGCTGTTGGGAAGGGCGTCGCTAGGCCACATCCGGACTATCAAGCCCTTCATGTCCTATTCGGCCGCCTTGTGTAGCTCGACCAGCTGCTTTAGCTGGTCGCTCATAGGTACTGGGTGTTCGGTCCCAGTATACTGGGCCCAGAACAACTTCTCCCTCGAGCTTCCCTCCTCGGCCCAGTAAAATTTTGCGGCATCCGACATGCTGCGGGGCAAATCTGCAAATGCTCCTGGAGAGCTCCGGATTCAGGTAAGTAACAGGTAATTTACTTTCACATGCTTACTTTGCATATAGAATGCCTTACCCGCTGCTATCTTCTTCATCACATCAAACTCCTGGAGGGCCTTTTGGGCTTCAGCCTTGGCACTCTTTGCGTTCTCGAGGGCCGCGGCAAGCTCAGACTCTCGTGTCTTCAAGTCAAGCTCCAACGCCTCGTGCTTCGTCACGAGAACGTGGAGCTCTTGCTGCACCTCGCCCACCCGAGCCTCATGCCTTTCCCGCTCGATGCGCTCCTTGGTCGCGTTGTTTTTGGCCTTGGATAGCGCTTGCTTCAGGGTCGCCACCTCGGTCGTGGCCGCTGGCAAATTTACGATGATCCTGTCATTTTGCAATCGCATTCTCTTTATACATATCCATAGACTAGGTACTACTTACCTTTGTTCTCCTCAAGATGCCTCTTGGCAAGGCCGAGCTCATCCTTGGACCCTTTAAGCTCCTACTTTAGTGCGGCGACCTCCGCAGTTAGTGCGGCAGAGGCCAGCAGCGAAGCCTACATACGCATATTGACATACTTATATTAGACTCCTGCGATATTGTTTGATCCTCCGTTCGGCTTTTCTTTGTGAACACCGAACAGAGCATCAGGGGCTACTGTCTATCCGGTAATACTTTTCGTATATTTTAAATACTTACCTCAAAGCCTGTTAGAAGGCTGGCACAGGCTTCAGTCAGTCCGCTTTTGGCAGACTGAACCTTTTCGATCACCGCACTCATAATAGTGCGGTGCTCTTCGTCGATGGAAGCGCTGTGAAGCGCTCCCAACAGATTGTCCGGTGCCTCTGGATGGACAGAGGTCACCGGCACAGGCATCTTGCCCCTCTTGGAAGGAGGCCGCCTGCTTGAGTCCGGAACCACTGGAGGTTCCGGCGCGGTGTTCTGTTCCCGGAGTCCGGAAGGTCGCCTTGAGGCGCCTCCGGGACTGTCTCCCCTCGACCCGGTGCCTCTTGAGACAATACCTCGGCGTTGTCCATAGGGCAAGGGGAGGTGGCGGTCGGAAGTGGATCGCTATCCATATCCGACGAGCCTAGGGAGCCGTCCGACGATACGTCGATACGGGCTCGGGGCAGTCTGCATAGTCATAATTCGGCGTTAGGAGAAGTAGTGCGACAAAGGAATGCTATGAGTTACTCTGGTATCCGAATACTTACGACTTCGCCAGGGGCTTGGCCCTGAGTAGCCACTCGTCTTCACCTTCAGCGGCGGTGGTGGAGTAGTCCGGAAGGTGAGTTCTTCCCTTCTTGGACCCTTTGGCCTCCCCAGTTGGGGCGACCTTCCTTTTCTTGTCTCCCCCATTTGGAGGGGGAGCATCTTCGTCTTCCTCCTCATCTTCGGGGGGGGGGGGGGGGGGTGAGTGCGTTGTGGAGTTTTCGGACGATGAGTCCGATACCCCTGGCGCCGGGAACTCTTTCGGGTTCCCTTGGCCTTCTTGGTCTTCTCCAGCACCTTGTAAGGAGCCGGAGTCAGCATCTTCGTTAGGAGAGCGTCTGCTGGGCCTTCGGGTAAAGGAGCCGGACAGTCGATCTGTCCGGCCATCTCCTGCCAGTCATGTCAAAGGTACGGGAGCTTAGATCCCGCATAGAGTCAAACTATGAAAAAACAAGTATCCTATAAGAGGTAAAATAGCTTACCGCGCTGTCTTGGCGCTTCGCGCTGAATCCGCGATCCTCGGTAGTGGGAGAGGGAACCTCGGCACCCTTGAATAGCACCTTCGAGGCATCCTCATGTGTTGTGTCGAAGAGCCTGTTCAGAGTTCGGTGCTGGGCCGGGTCGAACTCCCACAAGTTAAAAGCCCGTTGTTGACATGGGAGGATCCGGCGGATGAGCATGACCTGGACTACGTTGACGAGTTTGAGCTTCTTGTTCACCATGTTTTGAATACATGTTTGGAGTCCGGTCAGCTCTCCCGAACTACCCTAGGATAGGCCCTTCTCTTGCCAGGAGGTGAGCCGCGTGGGGATGCCAAATCGGAACTCAGGGGCCGCTGCCCATTTAGGGTCACGCGGCTCGGTGATGTAGAACCACCCCGATTGCCACCCCTTTATGGTCTCCACAAAGGAGCCCTCGAGCCATGTGACGTTGGGCATCTTGCCCACCATGGCGCCTCCGCACTCCGCCTGGCGGCCGCTCACTACCTTCGGCTTGACATTGAAGGTCTTCAGCCATAAGCCGAAGTGGGGCTTGATGCGGAGGAAGGCCTCGCACACGACGATAAACGCCGAGATGTTGAGGATGAAGTTTGGGGCCAGATCGTGGAAATCCAGGCCGTAGTAGAACATGAGCCCCCGGACGAATGGGTGGAGAGGGAATCCCAGTCCGCGGAGGAAATGGGTAAGGAACACTACCCTCTCATGGGGCCTGGGGGTGGGGATGAGCTGCCCCTCATCTGGGAGCCGGTGCGCGATGTCGTCGGGCAGGTATCCGGCTCTCCTCAGCTTCTTGATGTGTCCCTCCATGACGGAGGAGACCATCCACCTGCCTCCCGCTCCGGACATGGTTGGAGAAGGTTGAGGTGGGAAATGCGGACTTGGGCGCTGGAGCTCGACTGTGCGAAAATGGATGAGCAAAGGAGGAACAAGGCGTGGATGAAAAGGTGAATCCTTATCCCTTTATATGGGCGGCCGAAACTATGCGCCCCCACTAGCCTGGTCAAACTCTCTTATCCCCCAAGCGCAGTAATCGATGGTGCGGTTCGGTTACCCACGTCCGTATTGATGAGAATCCCGTAATAAGGGGAACACCATCTTTGCTTTGACAAGACGTGTCAAGGAACTGCCTCGCGTTATGTGCGGGGCTAGTTAAAGGAAATGATTCGAATAATTACCGGGCCATGGCATAATGTTATGTTGCCAAAACGTGTCAACAGATTAGATTTGTGGAAATATTATTCTCTCTGCGGTGGTATGTGGAACTTATTTTGCAGGGTCGGACACTATCCTTGTATTCAAATTCTTCCGTGATGCATTCGGAGGAGGAACCCGCCTTGCAATGCTGAAGACAATACTGCGCGTCGGACTCATCGTCATTGAAGCCTGGTTCAGGGGCTACTGAGGGAGTCCTAGATTAGGGGGTCTCCGGACAGCCAGACTATATCCTTTGGCCGGACTGTTGGACTATGAAGATACAAGACTGAAGACTTCGTCTCATGTCCGGATGGGACTCTACTTGGCGTGGAAGGCAAGCTAGGAAATACGGATATGTATATCTCCTCCTTTGTAACCGACCTTGTGTAACCCTAGCCCTTTCCGGTGTCTATATAAACCAGAGGGTTTTAGTCCGTAGGACAACATACAATCATACCATAGGCTAGCTTTTAGGGTTTAGCCTCTCCGATCTCGTGGTAGATCTACTCTTGTACTACCCATATCATCAATATTAATCAAGTAGGACGTAGGGTTTTACCTCCATCAAGAGGGCCCAAACCTGGGTAAAACATCGTGTCCCCCGCCTCCTGTTACCATCCGCCTGAGATCTGCCGGTTTTGACACCGACACCTATGCTTCAGCCATAGGCTCTATCATGTATGCAATGCTGTGTACCTGTAGCGCCCCGAGACCGATATGCCAGGTGTCCTCCAGTTATTCGCTGTGGTTGCCTTGTCTTTGCTTGCGTGTCATGCATTGCATATCATGTCATCATGCGCATTTCATTTGCATACGTGTTCGTCTCATGCATCAGAGCATTTTCCCCGTTATCCGTTTTGCATTCCGGCGCTTCGTTCTCCTCCGGTGGTCATTTCTACCTTTCTTTCTTGTGTGGGGGTTAAACATTTCCGGATTGGACCGAGACTTGCCAAGCGGCCTTGGTTTACTACCGGTAGACCGCCTGTCAAGTTTCGTACCATTTGGACTTCGTTTGATACTCCAACGGTTAACCGAGGGACCGAGAAGGCCTCGTGTGTGTTGCAGCTCAACACCCTTCCAAAGTGGCCCAAAAACCCACCTAACTCTGCTCCACCGTCTCGGTCGTTCGATCACGATCGCGTGGCCACAAACCGCACCTCATTTGGACTCTCCTAGCTCCCTCTATGCCTATATATATACACCCCCCTCCGAAATTCGCGGTTCATTCTTCCCCTAACCCCAGATCCACCCCTCCACCGCGCATCCGGACGCGTCCACACGCGCCGGACATGTCCGCCCCCGCGCGCCACCTCACTCCGCCCAATGAGAGCGCGGCATGTCACCTCCGCCGCCGCTCCTGGCCAACCAGGCGCCGCCACCTCACCTCCCCTGCGCCCACTTCGCTGCCATCCTCCCGGGGCCCAGATCCGGCCCGCCCCGGGGCCGAACCGGGCCACTCCGGCACCCTCTCTTCGCCGCCACGCGCTGGGAGCCCGAGCGCTCCGCCGCCTCGCTGCTGTCCTCGCCGGCCGTCTCCGGCGACCGCGCCTTGCCGGAGCACACTGCGCCGCCGCATGGCTCCACCACCTACCTCGCCGGATCGCGTCGCCCGAGCACGGAGTTCCTCGCCGCCCGCGCCGGAAGAGCCTCGTCAACCCCCGCCGTCAACGGATCGGGCGGTTAGCCGGCCGGATCCGCCCGTTCCTGCCGCCTCACCGGACCCCGCTCTCATCGCCGGAGCCTTCCAGCGCCGCCGTCGCCATGGATCGGGAGGAGCCCGATCCAGCCGCAGCCTCCCCGCCTTGGCCTCCAGGCCCAGCGCGAGCTCCCCGCGGCCCAGCTCCCTCCGTTGACCGTAGCCAGCAGCGCCAGGCCCAGCTCCAGCCGGGCCAGATCCGCAGCGCCCCTCCAGGCCAACTCCAGCCGGCCCAACGCAGCCTACCGACCTCCTCCTCCTCACCGAACCGGGCCAGGCCCAGGGTGAGCAGCCCGCAGCGCCCCTCCCCTCGTTTTTTTCCTTCTGCTATTGGGCTTGCCCCAAATTCAGCCCGTCATGTTTTTTTTCCAGCGCCAGAGTTTATCCTTTTATCCAGAGATGGCAGTTTTACAGTATAGTCCCTCATGTTCATGCATTTAATAACTCACAATTCGTGCATCGGTTTAAAATGATTTATGTATGAAACTTGCTCAGAATTTTGTGTAGATTAATAATATCCAACTTTCATCTATGTTTGAAATATTTAAAATATTGTTTGCATTAATTTGCTCCTATGCCATGTTAAAATGCTTTAATTCATAACTAAATAACCGTAACTCTGATTTTATTAATCTTTATATGTAAATGGGGTAGAATTTTGCCAAGTTTAACATGGTGGCATCATCTTGGATGTTTAACAACTCTAAAATATGGTTTATGGCAGAACAGTACCAAACCTTAAATTATGCATATGAGGATTTTCCGGAATTGTTGTTTGTTGTTCCGGCCTCATTTAAATTTGCCTAGATAGGTAGTTTTCATTTGCTTCACCTCTTGCCATGCTAATCAATATTTAATATTGTTGGGGTACATAAATGAGAGAGAACTAAATAACTTGATGTGGTGTTTCGTCAATATGCAACTCGTTGCATATTGAGCTCCATTTAATTTGTAGGATTGCTTGTGCATTTTGTCATGCCATGCTTCATTAAACCGGACATGCATCATACTCGTTTGTGCATCATGCCATGTTGATGTGTTGGTTGTTTACTATGTTGTGTGCTTATTTTCCGGTGATTGCTTCTTCGGGTTGGTTCCGATAACGTCGTGTTGTGAGGATTCGTTCGACTTCGTCTGTTTGTCTTCTTCATGGACTCGTTCTTCTTCCTTGCGGGATTTCAGGCAAGATGATCATACCCTCGAAATCACTACTATCTTTGCTATGCTAGTTTGCTCGCTCTTTCGCTATGCCATTGCTACGATGCCTACCACTTGCTTGTCAGCCTCCCAATTGCCATGTTCAGCCTCTAACCCACCTTGTCCTAGCAAACCGTTGTTTGCCTATGTTACCGCTTTGCTCAGCCCCTCTTATAGAGTTGTTAGTTGCAAGTGAAGATTGAAGTTTGTTCCTTGTTGGAACATGGAGATCGTTCCTTATTGGAACATTTATTTACTTGTTGGGACATCACCATATATCTTATTTAATTAATGCATCTATATACTTGGTAAAGGGTGGAAGGCTCGGCCTTATGCCTGGTGTTTTGTTCCACTCTTGCCGCCCTAGTTTCCGTCATATCGGTGTTATGTTCCCGGATTTTGCATCCCTTACGCGGTTGGGCTATAATGGGAACCCCTTGACAGTTTGCCTTAAGTAAAGCTTTGCCAGCAATGCCCAACATTGGTTTTACCATTTGCCACCTAGCCTTTTCCCTTGGGAGTCGCGCATCCCGAGGGTCATCTTTATTTTAACCCCCCCCCCGGGGCCAGTGCTTGTCTAAGTGTTGGTCCGAACTAGAGTCCTTTGCAGCGCCACCTCGGGAAAACTTGAGGGCTGGTTTTAGTTGTACGGAGCGCTCATCCGGTGTTGCCCTGAGAACGAGATATGTGCAGCTCCTATCAGGATGTCGGCGCATCGGGCGGTGTTGCTGGTTTAGTTTTACCCTGTCGAAATGTCTTGTTGTACCGGCATACCGAGTCTGATCGGAACGTCTCGGGTGGAGGTCTATTCCTTCGTTGACCGTGAGAGCTTGTCATGGGCTAAGTTGGGACACCCCTGCAGGGATTGATCTTTCGAAAGCCGTGCCCGCGGTTATGGGCAGATGGGAATTTATTAATGTCCGGTTGTAGATAACTTGAACCTTAATTAATTAAAAATGAATCAACTGAGTGTGTTACCGTGATGGCCTCTTCTCGGCGGAGTCCGGGAAGTGGACACGGTGTTGGAGTTATGTTTGCGCAGGTTGCTCTCTAGTTTCTCGCTCGTGCCTTGCCCCCTCTTCTCGCTCTCTTTTGCGCACAAGTTTAGCCACCACATATGCTAGTCGCTTGCTGCAGCTCCACTAATACATTACCCCTTTCCTACCTATTAAGCTTAAATAGTCTTGATCGCGAGGGTGCGAGATTGCTGAGTCCCTGTGGCTCACAGATACTTCCAAAACCAGCTTGCAGGTGCCGATGAGTCCGTGCAGATGATGCAACCAAGCTCAGGAGGATCTCGATGAAGACTTTGTCCGTTGTGTTGTTTCGTTCTAGTTGATCAGTAATGGAGCCCAGTTGGGGTCGATCGGGGACCTTTGTCGCATTTGGGGTTCTTCTTTTATTTTGGTTCCCTAGTCGGACCATGAGTGTATTTGAATGATGTAATGCTTTATTCATGTATTTGTGTGAAGTGGCGGTTGAAAGCCAACTATGTATCTCTTATTCCTTATTATATTACATGGGTTGTGTGAAGATTACCTCACTTGCGACATATGCCTTCAATGCGATTATGCCTCTAAGTCGTGCCTCGACACATGGGAGATATAGTCGCATCGAGGGTGTTACAAGTTGGTAATTAGAGCCTTCCCCGACCTTAGGAGCCCCCACTGATTGATTGTTTTTAGCGGCCGAGTTGTGTCTAGAAAAATGTTTTGAGTCTTCTAGGAATTATATATCGGAGAGTTTAGGAATTCTTTTTACTTCCCAGTCTCCTCATCGCTCTGGTAAGGCATTCTGACATAGAGTTTTGACTCTTCTCTTCTCAAATTTCACTAAAAAAAATTTAGGATCACGCGGGTATCTTGGAATCGTTCTGATGGTTTTGTGACGAGAACATTGTCTTGGTGCCTCTTGTCAGGGGTTTAGTGGAAGTGTCCCGGGGAGTTGAGCTCTGAGGTGTTGTCATCATAATTTTATCATTGCAGTTCTGGAATACCTGAGTTTAGTACGCCGACATCGAAAATCTCTTTTATGCAGTTCATTGGTGAGATAACCTCGACGCCGCCCAGTACTGGGCGGGAGTTCGGGAGTATCGCCATAACTTGTATAACAGATGCTTTTCGAAGGTTGAGGTAGATGATTTCCGAAGGTTTCTTGGTTATGTGTTGAAGGATGGATACAGCTGGATGTAGGATTTGCTAGATTTGGGTGAGATATTATGCTTCCCCTGTATCCCCAACACCTGATTGCATAACCGGAAAATTTCGGGAGTTTCATAGGTGGGAATTCAAGTAGCTCTTAGGTTATCTTTCTGTCAGATGTATGATATGAAATTGGGGGTCGACGTCTAGTGGTCCGCCTATTCACGGTCGATTTTACAGTGGTCTCGTTGTGTCTTAAAGAGTCCTTGGCTATGCCGACTCGGGGACGCTTCGTATGTCATGTGCACTGCCTTGTACATGATGGTGCTGTACGATCGAGCCCGTGTAGGTCCCACCACGAAAACTTCGGACGAAATCTCTATCATATGTTTGTTCTGGCTTATTCTGCAAGCCAATCCTTTTGTTTTTGTTTTGAGTTGTGGTATTCCAGTTGCTTCAATGTCAAATGTTGATTCCATCCCTTGTCTAAATGATGTTCTCACACTCCGATGTGGATATCAATCCTTCTTGATCATCAAGATTGTCATGTCAATCATTTTCTACCGGTGTGTCTCTCTTCAAGTGGATCCGATCACTTCAACATTCAGCAAGATCTATTATCACTTCTTCTCAACGGTGTTTGTTTTCATCCATCTCCAAGTTGCCTTTGTTTTTCCCGCCCACCCACCCTCTTCCTTCAGGATTCAGATTTCTTATCCAAGTATCCATCTTATTGATGTGAAGTCTCTCCATTCTTTTCCCTCAATGTTCTTATCCGGTGATTCTCATGAAGATTCTAACGGAACCTCAAGTTCATTGTTCTTTGTTCTTGTTCTTCTCCGGTGGTTTCAAGTCAAGCTTTGTTGATCATGTCTTTTCCTCAATTTCAATGCTTTCTCATGCCGGTGCAATTCTTTATCATTCCACTTCTTGCTATTTATTGTTCCGGTGTGCTCAAGATATCTCGAAGATTCGTGTTTGCACTCTACATTCGTTCAAGCTATTTCGAGGATGTTATATCATTCAAGCCTTTTATTCGACCGGTGCATTCTCCTTTTCAAGTAATCATTCAACGGTGTTTCTCTTGAGTGGGCCCTAACACACAGGTCTATTCCCAGGATCTTACCTGACTCTTCTTATTTTCCGGAGATATCCAAAATTCCTTTTAAAGTTTGACGCAAGAATGAATTATCATCAGTCAAATGTCCTTCTCCGAGATCTTTCAAATTAATTTCATCGTTGATTCAACTTTTATATTCTTCTTTATTCCGGAGTGCCTCAATAATTCATGGTGGTGTTTCTCGTCGTCATTCTCATATTTTGAAGACCGAAGGAGAGTTTCTCTCATTTTTGATCCATTCTCTTCAAGATTCGTGATTCTAACTTGTTGCCATCCTCTCGTAACTGTTTTCATCGTGAGAATTCTTTTCACCCTTCCGGAGAAATTTAAGAGTCTTCTCAGTTGTTATCCGGAGTCCATCATCTAAGATTTATTCATTCTCAGCTTTCAGCTCTCGTTCTTCAATTTTACCGGTGCTTCGTTCAAGTGATCTTTAATCGGCTCGTGATCTTTTCGTTCTCTTGTATCTAATTTCTCTCAAGCATCTTCATTCATTTGCTAATTTTTCCTGGTGTTTCTTTATCTTCTCTTCATTCATTTTTAATTCTTACGGTGGTTTGTTCAAGAGCTCTCGTCATTCGTTTTCATATCAATTATTTGTTGTTTTCAATCCTTCCGGTGGTTTGTTGAAGACCTTCTCAAGTTTGCGCTATATCTCTCTTAATCCTTTCTACGAGAATAAGTAGTGTGCCAAATCCATGGTTTGTCATCAATTTAATTGATGAAGGACGAGTAATGTAATTCTTATTTGTGTTTCATCCAAGTGATTAATTCCTTATTCCGGAGGTTCATCAAAATTCTTGGTTCCAATTATTCATCTTCTCTTTTTCTCGGAGTTCCAACCTTTTTCAACTATTTCATCGCGAGATCCAACAAAATCATTGCAAGGATTCACCTTGTGTTTTCAATTTCTCGTTCTTTTATTCGTTTGTTACCGGAGTTCTTCATGAAGGTTCTACATGATGGTTCATAAAGGATTTAATCCCTTCTCGAAGTTTTCATCGAGATTCTTTTCTAAGGAGCTCAAGTATTCTTCATCTTGCAATCCGGAGTGCAATTCTTTCTACCATATTACCGGAGGTGGTATTATGTCATTCTTGATAATTTGAGTTCATATTGTCATGATTCACATGTTGTCAAGATTGGGATATTTTAAATCCATCAATCTCGTCATTGGAGTTATCTTGGGCTATATTTCACCTAAAGCCTTCCCTAAGGATTGTTGCTATAATTGTGCTTATAATGACCCAAGTTCTTCAATTATCCTCCCGGTGTTATAGCTTTCTCGTCTCCTTGTTCCTATCAATCCAATTCTTCTTCCCGTCAGTGGCTGGTGGTCACCTCATAATGTTTGAGTTGTATTCCGTAAGACCATATCAAGTTTATCCTTTACGTTGTTGGTTTTCCAACAACTCCGTTCTAGCACTTGTTGTAAGCATGCTCCCTCAAGATCTTGTTTTCCTTCGTTCACTCCATTCCATTCTTACTTTTGTTCCGGAGGCATTGTGATGTTCATCTTTTCAACCCATCATCTCACTTTGTCAAAGATCATGTTCTTTCCATGCCTATACTTTTATCTGAGGGTTGTGTCCTCTTTTCAAGTATCCTCTCATCTTGTCAACTTCAATTCCTTCCATTTACAGGCGGAGTGCTATCCAAATTATATCACTCTTATTCCTTCCCTATCTTGCTTAACCGGAGTATTGTGCCCCTTTGTTCAAGTTCTTTTCGCCTTATCAAGTCTTGCATCCCTTTCTTAACCGGAGTGTCGTGTTTTCATTTGAGCTCTCTCATCTTATCAAATTTTGACTCCCTTCTCAACCAGAGTGCTGTCTGAGATCTTTCTTACCCCTTGTTCCATTCATTCAATAGTTCCGGTGGCAGTGTGTTGTGATTTCATCAAGTATCTTCTCATCTTATCAAGACCTTATTCAATTCTTTTTCTTTCCAACCAGAGTGCTGCCTGAATTTGTTCTTTCTCGTTCCTCTTTTCTAACGGAGTGTTTTCGACTTTGTTCACCTTCGTTGTATTCTTTTCTTGAATTTGTTCAACCTCGCAAGGTTCTTTGGTTTCACTTGTTTGTCAAAGAAGCAACTTAGTTTTACCTCTTCTCTTTTTCTTCCGTTTTCCCTCCGGTGCCATTCTAGATCTCGGGACGAGATCCTCTCGTAGTGGTGGAGTGTTGTAGCGCTCCGAGACCGATATGCCAGGTGTCCTCCAGTTATTCGCTGTGGTTGCCTTGTCTTTGCTTGCGTTTCATGCATTGCATATCATGTCATCATGCGCATTTCATTTGCATACGTGTTCGTCTCATGCATCCGAGCATTTTCCCCGTTATCCGTTTTGCATTCCGGCGCTTCGTTCTCCTTCGGTGGTCATTTCTACCTTTCTTTCTTGTGTGGGGGTTAAACATTTCCGGATTGGACCGAGACTTGCCAAGTGGCCTTGGTTTACTACCGGTAGACCGCCTGTCAAGTTTTGTACCATTTGGACTTCGTTTGATACTCCAACGGTTAACCGAGGGACCGAGAAGGCCTCGTGTGTGTTGCAGCTCAACACCCTTCCAAAGTGGCCCAAAAACCCACCTAACTCTGCTCCATCGTCTCGGTCGTTCGATCACAATCGTGTGCCCGCAAACCGCACCTCATTTGGACTCTCCTAGCTCCCTCTATGCCTATATATATACACCCCCCTCCGAAATTCGCGGTTCATTCTTCCCCTAACCCCAGATCCACCCCTCCACCGCACATCCGGACGCGTCCGCACGAGCCGGACATATCCGCCCCCACGCGCCACCTCACTCCGCCCAATGAGAGCGCGACACGTCACCTCCACCGCCGCTCCTGGCCAACCAGGCGCCGCCACCTCACCTCCCCTGCGCCCACTTCGCTGCCATCCTCCCGGGGCCCAGATCCGGCCCGCCCCGGGGCCGAACCGGGCCACTCCGGCACCCTCTCTTCGCCGCCACGCGCTGGGAGCCCGAGCGCTCCGCCGCCTCGCTGCTGTCCTCGCCGGCCGTCTCCGGCGACCGCGCCTTGCCGGAGCACACTGCGCCGCCGCATGGCTCCACCACCTACCTCGCCGGATCGCGTCGCCCGAGCACGGAGTTCCTCGCCGCCCGCGCCGGAAGAGCCTCGTCGACCCCCGCCGTCACCGGATCGGGCGGTTAGCCGGCCGGATCCGCCCGTTCCTGCCGCCTCACCGGACCCCGCTCTCATCGCCGGAGCCTTCCAGCGCCGCCGTCGCCATGGATCGGGAGGAGCCCGATCCAGCCGCAGCCTCCCCGCCTTGGCCTCCAGGCCCAGCGCGAGCTCCCCGCGGCCCAGCTCCCTCCGTTGACCGTAGCCAGCAGCGCCAGGCCTAGCTCCAGCCGGGCCAGATCCGCAGCGCCCCTCCAGGCCAACTCCAGCCGGCCCAACGCAGCCTACCGACCTCCTCCTCCTCACCGAACCGGGCCAGGCCCAGGGTGAGCAGCCCGCAGCGCCCCTCCCCTCGTTTTTTTCCTTCTGCTATTGGGCTTGCCCCAAATTCAGCCCGTCATGTTTTTTTTCCAGCGCCAGAGTTTATCCTTTTATCCAGAGATGGCAGTTTTACAGTATAGTCCCTCATGTTCATGCATTTAATAACTCACAATTCGTGCATCGGTTTAAAATGATTTATATATGAAACTTGCTCAGAATTTTGTGTAGATTAATAATATCCAACTTTCATCTATGTTTGAAATATTTAAAATGTTGTTTGCATTAATTTGCTCCTATGCCATGTTAAAATGCTTTAATTCATAACTAAATAACCGTAACTCCGATTTTATTAATCTTTATATGTAAATGGGGTAGAATTTTGCCTAGTTTAACATGGTGGCATCATATTCCATGTTTAACAACTCTAAAATATGGTTTATGGCAGAACAGTACCAAACCTTAAATTATGCATATGAGGATTTTCCGGAATTGTTGTTTGTTGTTCCGGCCTCATTTAAATTTGCCTAGATAGGTAGTTTTCATTTGCTTCACCTCTTGCCATGCTAATCAAAATTTAATATTGTTGGGGTACATAAATGAGAGAGAACTAAATAACTTGATGTGGTGTTTTGTCAATATGCAACTCGTTGCATATTGAGCTCCATTTAATTTGTAGGATTGCTTGTGCATTTTGTCATGCCATGCTTCATTAAACCGGACATGCATCATACTCATTTGTGCATCATGCCATGTTGATGTGTTGGTTGTTTACTATGTTGTGTGCTTCTTTTCCGGTGATTGCTTCTTCGGGTTGGTTCCGATAACGTCGTGTTGTGAGGATTCGTTCGACTTCATCCGTTTGTCTTCTTCATGGACTCGTTCTTCTTCCTTGCGGGATTTCAGGCAAGATGATCATACCCTCGAAATCACTACTATCTTTGCTATGCTAGTTTGCTCGCTCTTTTGCTATGCCATTGCTACGATGCCTACCACTTGCTTGTCAGCCTCCCAATTGCCATGTTCAGCCTCTAACCCACCTTGTCCTAGCAAACCGTTGTTTGGCTATGTTACCGCTTTGCTCAGCCCCTCTTATAGCATTGTTAGTTGCAGGTGAAGATTGAAGTTTGTTCCTTGTTGGAACATGGAGATCGTTCCTTATTGGAACATTTATTTACTTGTTGGGATATCACCATATATCTTATTTAATTAATGCATCTATATACTTGGTAAAGGGTGGAAGGCTCGGCCTTATGCCTGGTGTTTTGTTCCACTCTTGCCGCCCTAGTTTCCGTCATATCGGTGTTATGTTCCCGGATTTTGCGTCCCTTACGCGGTTGGGCTATAATGGGAACCCCTTGATAGTTCGCCTTAAGTAAAGCTTTGCCAGCAATGCCCAACATTGGTTTTACCATTTGCCACCTAGCCTTTTTCCTTGAGAGTCGCACATCCCGAGGGTCATCTTTATTTTAACGCCCCCGGGCCAGTGCTTGTCTAAGTGTTGGTCCGAACTAGAGTCCTTTGCAGCGCCACCTCGGGAAAACTTGAGGGCTGGTTTTAGTTGTACGGAGCGCTCATCCGGTGTTGCCCTGAGAACGAGATATGTGCAGCTCCTAGCAGGATGTCGGCGCGTCGGGCGGTGTTGCTGGTTTAGTTTTACCTTGTCGAAATGTCTTATTGTACCGGGATACCGAGTCTGATCGGAACGTCTCGGGTGGAGGTCTATTCCTTCGTTGACCGTGAGAGCTTGTCATGGGCTAAGTTGGGACACCCTTGCAGGGATTGATCTTTCGAAAGCCGTGCCCGCGGTTATGGGCAGATGGGAATTTGTTAATGTCCGGTTGTAGATAACTTGAACCTTAATTAATTAAAAATGAATCAACTGAGTGTGTTACCGTGATGGCCTCTTCTCGGCGGAGTCCGGGAAGTGGACACGGTGTTGGAGTTATGTTTGCGCAGGTTGCTCTCTAGTTTCTCACTCGTGCCTTGCCCCCTCTTCTCGCTCTCTTTTGCGCATAAGTTTAGCCACCACATATGCTAGTCGCTTGCTGCAGCTCCACTGATACATTACCCCTTTCCTACCTATTAAGCTTAAATAGTCTTGATTGCGAGGGTGCGAGATTGCTGAGTCCCTGTGGCTCACAGATACTTCCAAAACCAGCTTGCAGGTGCCGATGAGTCCGTGCAGATGACGCAACCAAGCTCAGGAGGAGCTCGATGAAGACTTTGTCTGTTGTGTTGTTTTGTTCTAGTTGATCAGTAATGGAGCCCACTTGGGGTCGATCGGGGACCTTTGTCGCATTTGGGGTTCTTCTTTTATTTTGGTTCTGTAGTCGGACCTTGAGTGTATTTGAATGATGTAATGCTTTATTCATGTATTTGTGTGAAGTGGCGGTTGTAAGCCAACTATGTATCTCTTATTCCTTATTATATTACATGGGTTGTGTGAAGATTACCTCACTTGCGACATATGCCTTCAATGCGATTATGCCTCTAAGTCGTGCCTCAACACGTGGGTGATATAGTCGCATCGAGGGTGTTACAGTACCAGACCTGATGTGTGCCTTGATATTAGTTTAGCAGGGAGGTACCAAAGTAATCCAGGAGTGGATCAGTGGACAACGTTCAAGAACATCCTGAAATACCTGAAAAGGACGAAGGATATGTTTCTCGTTTATGGAGGTGACAAATAGCTTGTCATCAATGGTTACGTCGATGCAAGCATTGACACTGATCCGGACGATTCTAAATTGCAAATCGGATACGTGTTTTTATTAAATGGTGGAGCTGTCAGTTGGTGCAGTTTTAAACAAAGCGTTGTAGCGGGATCTACACGTGAAGCGGAGTACATTGCTGCTTTGGAAGCAGAAAATGATGGAGTCTGTTTGAAGGAGTTCATATCCGATCTAGGTGTGATACCTAGTGCATCAGGTCCAATGAAAATCTTTTGTGACAATACTGGTGCAATTGCTTTGGCAAAGGAATCCAGATTTCATAAGAGAACCAAGCACATCAAGAGACGCTTCAAGTCCATCCGGGATCAAGTTCAGGTGGGAGACATAGAGATTTGCAAGATACATACGGATCTGAATGTTGCAGACCTGTTAACTAAGCCTCTTCCACGAGCAAAACATGATCAGCACTAAGGCTCCATGGGTGTTAGAATCATTACTGTGTAATCTAGATTATTGACTCTAGTGCAAGTGGGAGACTGAAGGAAATATGCCCTAGAGGCAATAATAAAGTTATTATTTATTTCCTTATATCATGATAAATGTTTATTATTCATGCTAGAATTGTATTAACTGGAAACATGATACATGTGTGAATACATAGACAAACAGAGTGTCACTAGTATGCCTCTACTTGACTAGCTCCTTGATCAAAGATGGTTATGTTTCCTAGCCATAGACAAAGAGTTTTCATTTGATTAACAGGATCACATCATTAGGAGAATGATGTGATTGACTTGACCCATTCTGTTAGCTTAGCACTTGATCGTTTAGTTTGTTGGTATTGCTTTCTTCATGACTTATAGATGTTCCTATGACTAAGAGATTATGCAACTCCCGTTTACGAGAGGAACACTTTGTGTGCTACCAAACGTCACAACATAACTGGGTGATTATAAAGGTGCTCTACAGTTGTCTCCAAAGGTACTTGTTGGGTTGGCGTATTTCAAAAGATTAGGATTTGTCACTTCGATTGTCGGAGAGGTATCTCTGGGCCACTCGGTAATACACATCACTTAAGCCTTGCAAGCATTGCAACTAATGAGTTAGTTGCGGGATGATGTATTATGGAACGAGTAAAGAGACTTGCTGATAACGAGTTTGAACTAGGTATTGAGATACCGACGATCGAATCTCGGGCAAGTAACATACCGATGACAAAGGGAACAACGTACATTGTTATGCAGTTTGACCAATAAAGATCTTCGTAGAATATGTAGGAGCCAATATGAGCATCTAGGTTCCGCTATTGGTTATTGATCGGAGACGTGTCTCGGTCATGTCTACATAGTTCTCGAACCTGTAGGGTCCGCACGCTTAAAGTTCGACGACAGTTATTATGAGTTTATGAGTTTTGATGTACCGAAGGTTTTCTGGCGTCCCGGATGTGATCACGGAGATGACGAGGATTCTCGAAGTGGTCGAGACATGAAGATTGATATATTGGACCACTATATTCGGACACCGGAATGGTTCCAAGGTTTATCGGATATTTATCGAAGTAGCGAGGGTTACCGGAACCCCCCAGGAAGCTATTGGGCCTTATGGGCCTTAGTGGAAAGGAGAGGGGGAGGCCAAGAGGTGGCACGCGGCTCCCCTTTCCCCAATTCGAATTGAGAAAGGGAAGGGGGCGGCGGCCCCCCTTCTCCTTCCTTCTCTCCACCTCCTCCTTCCCCCTTCTCCTTGATGGAATAGGAAAGGGGGGCAAACCTACTTGGAGTAGGATTGCCCCCCCCCCCCACTTGGGCGCACCTCTCCCCTTGGCCGGCCGTCTCCTCCTTCCCCCCTTTATATACGGAGGAGGGGGCACCCCATAGACACAACAATTGATCTCTTGGATCTCTTAGCCGTGTGCGGTGCCCCCCTCCACCATAATCCACCTCGGTCATATCGTAGCGGTGCTTAGGCGAAGCCCTGCGTCGGTAGAACATCATCATCATCACCATGCCGTCGTGCTGACGGAACTCTCCCTCAAAGCTTGGCTGGATCGGAGTTCGAGGGACGTCATCGAGTTGAATGTGTGCAGAACTCGAAGGTGCCGTGCGTTTGGTGCTTGATCGGTCGGATCGTGAAGACGTACGAATACATCAACCGGGTTGTGCTAAACGCTTCCGCTTTCGGTCTACGAGGGTACATGGACACAATCTCCCCTCTTGTTGCTATGCATCACCATTATCTTGCGTGTGCGTAGGATTTTCTTTGAAATTACTACGTTCCCCAACAATGGTGGCTCCACTGAACTTTGCAAAACTTGATAACCTTGCTGCGTGTAACTCGACTGGCAAACTCGAGAATCCTAACGTGTTTCTCCTTGTAGGTTAGGTCTCTCCAACTGAATTGCTTCGAGGGGCAATGTATCTCCCAGAGGAATATCGGCCATCTCTGCATGGCACTTCTTCAACTGGGAAACGTGAAACACATCATGAACTCCTGACAATCCTTCGGGTCACTCCAACTTGTAGGCCACTTCTCCCATACGTTCCAAAACTCGATATGGTCCTACAAATCTTGGGGCTAACTTTCCTTTAACTCCAAATCATTTAAGTCCTCGCAGTGGTGACACTCGAAGATATACTCTATCTTCGATTTCATAGACTACCTCCTTGCGTTTAGTATCGGCATAACTCTTCTGCCTGGACTGAGCTACCTTTAGTATATCACGAATCAACTTAACCTTCTCTTCTGACTCCTTGATTAAATCTGGTCCAAACAACTGACGGTCTCCAACTTCATCCCACATCAATGGTTTCCTGCACCTCCTTCCATACAAAGCTTCGAAAGGGGCCATCTTCAAACTAGCCCGATAAATGTTATCATCCCAACTAGATCCATAATCTAGCGCACAAGCTCTCAACATGTCCTCCAGAATCTAATTGACTCTCTTGGTCTGTCCATCTATCTGCGGGTGAAAGGTTGTACTGATCTCTAGCCTAGTACCCAAAGTTTGGTGCAACCAATTCCTAAACTTCGAAGTAAACTGTGTTCCTCTATCTGATACAATGGTCCTCGGAACTCCATGCAGATGATACGTCTCCATCGTATCTACTTTTCCAAACACTTTTGCCCTTGTTTTGGACTCTAACTTGCATGATTTGAATGGAACTAACCCAGACTGACACTGTTTTCAGCAAACATTCCATGGTGTTATTTATGTGCAGAAAAACAAAAGTTCTCAGAATGACCTGAAACTCCATGGAACGTCTATTTGGAAATAATAAAAATCCTTGCAAAAGATGAAGACTAGGGGGCCCACACCCTGTCCATGAGGGTGGGGGGCGCACCCTCCCCCCTACCTCGTGGGCCCCCTGGAGCTCCTCCGACCTCAACTCCAACTCTATATATTTGCTTTCGGGGGGGGGGTCAGAGAGAAGAATTCATCGCGTTTTACGATATGGAGCCGCCGTCAAGCCCTAAAATCTCTAGGGAGGGCTGATCTGGAGTCCGTTTGGGGCTCCGGAGAGGGGGATTCGTTGCCATCGTCATCATCAACCATCCTCCATCACCAATTTCATGATGCTCACCGCCGTGCGTGAGTAATTCCATCGTAGGCTTGCTGGACGGTGATGGGTTGGATGAGATCTATCATGTAATCAAGTTAGTTTTGTTAGGATTTGATCCCTAGTATCCACTATGTTCTGAGATTGATGTTGCTATGACTTTGCTATGCTTAATGCTTGTCACTAGGGCCCGAGTGCCATGATTTCAGATCTGAACCTATTATGTTTTCATGAATATATGTGTGTTCTTGATCCTATCTTGCAAGTCTATAGTCACCTACTATGTGTTATGATCCGGCAACCCCGAAGTGACAATAATCGGGACCACTCCCGGTGATGACGATAGTTTGAGGAGTCCATGTATTCACTATGTGCTAATGCTTTGTTCCGGTACTCTATTAAAAGGAGGCCTTAATATCCCTTAGTTTCCATTAGGAGCCCGCTGCCACAGGAGGGCAGGACAAAAGATTTCATGCAAGTTCTTTTCCATAAGCACGTATGACTATATTCGGAATACATGCCTACATTACATTGATGAGTTGGAGTTAGTTCTGTGTCACCCTATGTTATGACTGTTAAATGATGAACCGCATCCGGCATAATTCTCCATCACCGATCCAATGCCTACGATCTTTTCACATATTGTTCTTCGGTTATTTACTTTTCCGTTGCTAGTGTTACAATTACTACAAAACACCAAAAATATTACTTTTGCTTCCGATACTTTTGTTACCGTTACCACTACTATCATATTACTTTGCTACTAAATACTTTGCTACAGATACTAAGTTATCCAGGTGTGGTTGAATTGACAACTCTACTGCTAATACTTGAGAATATTCTTTGGCTCCCCTTATGTCGAATCAATAAATTTGGGTTGAATACTCTACCCTCGAAAACTGTTGCGATCCCCTATACTTGTGGGTTATCAGCAGACATACGATCCTGGTCATATATATCTTGGCCAACTTTGCGCTCGTATAAGTGGTTTTCACAGGGATAAAAGTGAGCCACTTTGGTCAAGCGATCAACTACTACCCAGATGGAGTCATAACCTAAACTTGTCCTGGGTAATCCGATGATAAAGTCCATGCCAAGTTTATCCCACTTCCATTCATGTATCGGCATAGGCTGTAATAATCTGGCGGGCTTCTGATGTTCTGCCTTAACTCTCTGACATACATCACATATGGCTACATACTCCGCAATATCCTTCTTCGTACCTTTCCACCAAAAACATTCCTTCAAATCCAAACACATCTTAGTGTTTCCGGGGTGAATCGAGTATGTCGAGTCATGAGCTTCCTGAAGTATTAACTTCCTGATCTCCGCATCACTGGGCACATAAATACGATCCTGAAACCATAAAGTTTTGTGCTCATCCTCACGAAACCCTTTGGCTTTTCCTTTGCTATCTTCTCCTTTATCTCAACAATTTCCTTATCATCCTTCTGAGCTTCTCAAATCCTTCCCAATAACGTAGACTGAACCTCTATTGCTGCAACAAAACCTCTTGGAACTATCTCCAAACGAAGTTCCTTGAGATCATCGACTAGCTCCTGCGGTAATCCTCTGCTTACGAGGGTATTGACATAACTCTTGCGGCTCAAAGCGTCTGCTATGACATTGGCCTTCCCTGGATGATAATGTAGATTCATATCAAAATCCTTTATGAGCTCCAGCCATCTCCTCTGCCTGAGATTCAACTCCTTCTGTGTGAAAATATACTTCAAACTCTTATGGTCCACGTATACATCACAACGGTTTCCAATAAGAAAATGTCTCCAGGTCTTGAGCGCATGCACTACGGCTACTAACTCCAAATCATGCATGGCATAATTCAATTCATGTGGTTGAAGCTGTCGTGAGGCGTATGAAACAACTCTTCTGTCTTGCATAAGTACACCTCCAAGTCCTAAGCGAGAGGCGTCGCAATACACTTGAAAGTCCTTGCGTATATCTGGGAGAATCAACACTGGGGTTGTAACCAAATGTTTCAACTCCTGAAAACTGGCCTCACATTCCTTGGTCCATTTGAACTTGGTGTCCTTCTTCAACAACTCTGTCATGGGTTTCACAATCTTAGAAAAATTCCCAATGAACCTCCTATAGTATCCTGTGAGTCCTAGAAAATTGCGGATCTCTCCAACTGAGGTGGGTGCCAACCACTCAGTGACAGACCGAACCTTGGTAGGGTCTACTTCTATACCTTCTCCTGATATAACATGTCAAAGAAATCCAACTTCCTTCAACCAAAACTCACATTTGCTGAACTTAGCATATAGCTGATGTTTCCTGAGCTTCTCGAGAACTAAGCACAAATGTTCCTTGTGTTCCTCTTCATTCTTAGAGTATACCAATATATCATCAATGAACACCACAACAAACTTATCCAAGAACTCCATGAACACCTTATTCATCATACTCATAAAGTAGGCAGGGGCGTTAGTCAATCCAAATGACATGACCGTGTACTCATATAGCCCATACCTTGTGGTAAAAGCTGTCTTAGGTATATCCTGTTCTCGGATCTTCAATTGGTGGTATCCTGATCGAAGATCGATCTTGGAGAATACGTTGGCTCCCTGCAGCTGGTCAAACAAATCATTGATCATCGGAAGTGGATACTTGTTCTTGATCGTCACTTCATTCAATGCAAGATAATCCACAACCATTCTCAAAGATGCATCTTTCTTCTCAACTAAGAGCACTGGGGCTCCCCATGGTGATGAACTTGGTCGAATATAACCTTTCTCCAATAACTCCTTAATCTACTTCTTGATTTCCTTCAGATCATTTGCGGGCATCCGATACGGTCTCTTCGATATAGGTCCGGTGCCTCGTAATAGCTCTATCAAAAATTATATGTCTCGATCTGGTGGCATGCCCGGTAATTCCTCTCGGAATACATCCGGGTAATCCTTCACTACATGCACCTCTTCCTGAACAACTCCCGAGAGGGAATTCACTTGGGTCCTCCTTGGCGCATGTCTAGATACATACTTGATCCTTTTCCCCTCAGGGGTGGTAAGTAAAATTGACTTAGTAGCACAGTCAATGTTTCCTCCATACTTTGAGAGCCAATCCATGCCTGGTATTATATCCAATCCTTGTGACTCCAAAATTATTAGGTCTGAGGAAAAAACATGGCTACCAATGGATATTGGTAACCGATCACACCATCGGCTGGCCATATACTCTGCTCCTGGCGAGCTTACTAGCATGGGTGACCTAAGGGCTAGGGATGGAAATTTAAACTTGTCCAGAAATCCCCTTGATATGTATAAATGCGATGCAGCAGTGTCAAAAAGAACGAGAGCGGTAAAAGACTTAATCAAAAACTTACCAACCACTGCGTCAGGCTGCTCCTCAACTTCCTCCATGTTGATGTGGTTCACCCGACCTCTGGTGAAAGGATTGGGCTTATTTCCAGAGTTTCCATTTCCATTGCCATTCTTCAACTCAGAACAATCATTGGCGTAATGTCCATTCTTTCGGCACTTGTAACAGGTGACATGGCTCAGGTCCTCCTTAACGGGTGTTGCTCGGTTGGAACGGTTCTGGCTGCTGCTTCCTCCATTCCCATTTCCATTTTTCGGGCCACTGTGGTTATGCGAACTTCCTCAATTGTGAGTATGGCCTCCATGGTTATGATGGGTATGTCCTCCCACGTTTGGGGTAAAGCAAGGCTTCTGCTGAGCTCCACATTTGTACTTCCCATGTCCATACTTCCTTTTGCGGCTCTCTATCTGCTGCTGCTTGCCTTCAATCATAAGAGCCCTGTCTACCAACTCCTGGTAGTTAGTGAATGTTGCCACCATCAACTGCATACTCAGTTCGTCATTCAGCCCTTCCATAAACTTCTCCTGCTTCGTGGCCACATCAGCTGGGGCATAGCGGGCTAACTTGCCGAACTCATCCACGTACTACCCACAGTACGATTTCCCTGGCGCAAGTTGCGAAACTCACGCTTCTTCATGCTCATAGCTCCAGCTGAGACATGTGCAGTGCAGAATGCTTGCTGGAACTGATCCCAAGTGACATTGGCTATGGGGAAAGTGGTTGTGTAATTCTCCCACCATGAGGCTGCGGGTCCATCTAGTTGATGTGCGGCAAAGCGCACCTTCTCAGCATCTGTGCAACCTGCGGTGGTCAGCTCCCTTCCAATCCTGCGGAGCCAGTCATCAGCAATAATTGGCTCGATGCTACTAGAGAACACCGGCGGGTTCAACCTCAGAAAATGGGCTAAGTTATCAACTGGAGGTGGTGGCGGTGGGTTGTTGTTGTTGTTGTTGTTTTTGTTGTTGTTGTTGTTGTTGTTGTTGTTGTTGTTGTTGTTGTTGTTGTTGTTGTTGTTGTTGCCTTGGTTCCGGACTAGCAACTGCATCAAGGCATTCTGCTGTTGGATCAGCTAAGTGAGCTCCGGTGGGAAGACAAATCCGGGGTCACGTCTCGGAGGCATCTGATAGGTTTAGAGGGGTGAGAATAGAATAGAGTGAGGTCTAAGGGGACAAACACATTCTTTTCACACCACTCAATTTAAACAAGATCATACAATCGATCTAAACTACCATTACAAAATACTCGGGCTATATCTATATATATATATATGGGGGGGGGGGAATACTATTGGTAATATGATGGTCGTCTAGAAGTTTTGATCGATGGAAGACTCCATGATATCTGCTCCACCTTCGTCTTCATAATCATCATCACTATCGGGTTCAGAGTCGGGGTCGTCGATTATGATGTAGTCTTTAGGGTGCTTGTCCTCTTCAGGTTCGGGATCTCCCATGAATACTCCTAGCTTCTTCTTCAGGTCTTCATTCTTCTCTAGCAGCACTGCAATTTCTTCTTCATATCCATCGCGTGTAGACTTGAATTCCTCTTCTAGCTCCATGTTCCTGGTCATCACTTTATTCTTGTCTATCATGCTGGCGCACATCTGGTTCTCCTAACGACAAATATGCTGGTTTAACTCCTCGATGTGGGCTGCAATGGACTTATCCCTCCTGGTGCAAATCATCTCCCATTGCTCATCTCAGCGTCCACATATCCGGTAGATGGTGTCCTTAAGATCCTTGTGGTATACCTCGCCTATCCGTCCAATGGGGATGTGGGCGGCCATGCTCTTTCCTAGACTCCAGTTTGGTGCATCGAAGGAAAACTCTATGGGCTCAGTTACTAGTGTGAATGTCCTTCCTGGAACATGTACACGAATCGTCCAACGCTCTTCTTCAGGGAGAGTGGCGGTGTAGTTCACGGTGAAGCTTGGTATTCTGATGCTCAGGTTCCAAGTGACTTCCTTCAGGTGTCGTCCGAAAGGGATGTCATCATCTAGTTGAGCAAACTTGTTCCTTGGATCTGCCATCTATAGAGTAGAAAATGGAGAACGGTCAGAAATAAGTAGAGAAGAGTGTTCTAGGGCTTTGTCCTAGTGGTCGTGTCCTACAGTCAGCGTGTGCTCTGATACCATCTTGTAGTGACCCGACCTCAGACGGTCAAGTCTCTATGTTTAAGTGTCATCCCTGGATCGGTATTGCTGACACAAACAGTACGCGAGGATTTATAACAGAGTTCAATCACACACTTGTTACATCGATGTCTCCAAGGAGAACTTATTACAATAATATGGCCGAAGGCCATCTAAATAAGATAACAACGGAAGCTTCGAAGGTAGAAGAGTCCATCCCATTCCACGGCAAAAACTGAGTGCATGAAAACGACCTAGCGCACCTTACTCTTCGTCTGAAAACTCTGCAACATAATACGTTGCAGCCTGTGTAGGTCAGCACATGGAATATGCTGGCAAGATAACACTACAGAGAAATGAACAAATAACAACTATAACTACATGCATATATGGCTGGTGGAGGCTCTATGGTTATCATTTGCATAAAGCTAGTTTTTCCCTACAACAAAGGAATATATTTTATTTAACTACAAAATTTGTTGATAAACATTGAGAATGGGAACCCCATCTCAATCCCAACTAAAAGTTAACAACCCGACAAAATTAATTAAGTAGAGTGTTGAGAGCAACATAATAAATCAAGCACCAGATACTCAAGATGTCCCTAACCTGGGACATGGCTAATCATGATTAGTTTGTACAGTCTGTAGAGGTTTGCGCACTTTTACCCACAAGACTCGATCTCCTCCGTTGAATTTCTCGCACTACATGATGTTTGAGAAATGGATGAACGAGACACAGTCTTTCAGAAGCATTAACTCTTTATGAAGGGTAGACTGTACCACCTACAATCCCCTACATCTGCTAGTCTACCACTGAAAGAGGTCACACAACATACTCAACTATGCCAGAGCCCATAATGGCTTATGGTTGCACCCCGAAGTTTCTAGCATGAATAACTTTATGATCCCTTTGAGCCTAGGTGGCGAACCATAGGATGATCACACGGATACCCCGGCATCACCTTGGACAACACTGGATTCCCCAGGTGCCCACAAACCAATCCACCCAAATGTGTATTAAAGTAGACACCTTAAGTTAAACCTTAGTTAACAATAAATCTAACATCTTACATGAAATCTCTCAAACGAAACCACGTCCACGAGCATAGCATAGCAGTGTAAGTATAGCATAGTAACACCCAGGGTTTAAATGCAAGACAATAGGTTCTACCTCATCAACAACTTCCCAGTACCCACATGTTATCAACACCTAACCAAGCAGTGTTTGAGGATTGAAACTAATGCATAAAACTGGGTAATAAGGGATATGATCAAAGTGTTACTTGCCTTGCTGACAATCGGAAAACCCTAGAGATTCATAGTAGCAAAGCCTCGCACTCCGGAAACTCTATCGGGAACAAACAATAGCATACATAAGCACTGAAGAATAAGATGCAAAGGTAAAACTCAAATGAAAAGATCCAAATTGAAAGTTCAAGTGAAGAGCTTCGATTTGCAAAAAGAATCAATCAAATCGGAGTTACGAAACTAAAACTACGATCAAAAGAAGTTCAAATTCAAATCTTCTTGAAACCAAATTTTAAATTATCAAAACCATGTTCAAGTTGATTATCTGGATAGAAGGGAACAAGACGAAGATTTTGGTGTTGGTTTCACTGGATTTGGATAAACGAGCAAAAAGTAACGAGGGTTTGAAGTTCAGGAACTAATATGTGATAAGAGTATTCATGGATAGGTCCTTGGCCAAAAATTAAAATAACAAGAAAAATCTATCGGATGAACGTCCGCTAACAGAGGCCAACGAACGAATTCGTTCGTTAACAGAAACTAACAGATGAATGTTCGCTAGTTAACCTAATAAATAAAAGAAACCGATCTAAAAAACCGAACTAATGAAATAAACCGAGATTAGAGAAAAAACTGGACGAGATTTTCTCGGTTTTTACCAGTTCGAGACGGGAAAACCGGCGGCGGCGACGGATTTCTCCGGCGAGCGACGACGACAGCGAGAGGCGAGGCAGTGGGTCGTCGGCTCGGTGTTGCGGGCGGCAGGATGGTGGTGGCGGAGAGGGGCGGCGGTGACTATTTAAGAGGGGGGGGGGTGGCAACCGACTTGGGGAGGGGGTCGGGCGCGGCGGCGGGAGGGCGAGGCAAGGCGCAGGCGCTAGCTGGGCCAAGGACTGGCTCGGCTAGGCCGACCCAGGAAAGTTTTTTTAGAAACTTTATTTCGCTGTGAATAAAAATCTTAATAAAATAAAATAATTCTAAAAAATATCAGAAACAATTTCGCCGTCCAAACGTAATATTTAGGACAAGATAAACATTTTTCTAGCCTAAAATGCAATTTTCAAAAAATGCATATTTTTCCCTAATTCAAATAGATAGCAAATAAAATACGAATAAAAATAATAATTTGATTTTAAAATTTCTTTTCCAATATTTTCTCTTGTTGAAGAAGTCATTTTATCTTCTCCCATTTATTTTTGTTATTAAAAATAACTGGAGGGAAAAATATCAAAATCAAATTGATCCTTTCTTCAAATTTGAAAATAAATTCAAATATGAAAATTTGTGAAACCTCCAACTCTCTCCTTGGGTCCTTGAGTTGCTTAAGATTTCTAGGATTACAACCAAATGCAAATGAAAATATGATATGCATATGATGCCCTATGTATAACACCCAAATTGAAAACTGGGATGTTACAATCCTGGAAATATTTTGTGATTGTGAGCCCCCATCAAAATATTATATGCCAAAATTGTTGATGTTGGACAAGGAAGACAACATAATGATTTATGTTTGTTCATATTCACATAGAACTTATATTATCGTAGATCCTTCAACATGTGGTGCTTGCCCCCATCTTTGCTAGCCAAAAACTCCGCACTAAGAAGAGATACTACTTGTGCATCCAAAAACCCTTAAACCCAAATCTTATTTTCAAGAGTCCACCATACACTGGTATGCCTTGGTCCTAAACAAACAGTTTTTAACCCCTTTCCACGACGGCATTCAGAACCGTCGCCAAGTTAGTGTGGGCGATAGGGGGTCCTTCCCACACGACCCAGAAACCGTTGGGGATATGCCCTCCTGGCACACAAGCTCGGCAAAATGAGGTCGTGTGCGACCGACGAGCACTCAAATACAGAAATACGTACAATAGTGCTAAAAAATACAATTATACAAGCGAAATCATTTTCGGTCGTAAGTACATCCCACATAGTCAGTCACCACTAAACGTTTCCGTTCGTATATACATCCCACACAGTCACTAAGAGGAAAACGTTTGCGCAAGGTGGCGTAGCGCAAACAGTTTTGAAGAGAATGTCGTGTGTGATTGTTCATTGATCCAACACGGTTTATTCCTAGAAACTGTGTGTGTTGCCGAAGCTCATCGCCCACGGTGTTTTCTCATTAACCGTTTGCAATAGGAAAACCCAATTAGCAAGCTAATTGGCCAATTAGTGGGCTAATTGCCCTATTATTAATAATCCATTTACTAATCTAATTGACATTCATATTAAGAACATAATATATTCCATTTCCATATTAAGGAAGCATGATTTCATAATTGAAATACAACAGAGTACAACATGATATAGCTTCAGCACTCAGCTACCCCATTACACAACTGCACCAGCAGCAAGTTTCACATGCAACATCTAGAACCTTTCAAAATTAGCATCATAGACGGTACATAGAGAGATGCATCTCATCTGGAAAACTGCTGAAGCGGAAGGCGAATATTGAGCCTCCATTCATGTTGAAGGTCTTTGCAACTTTAGGTCAGTGCCTGTGGATGATTGACCGTCCATCCTTCGACCACTTTAGGAACACTTCAATATTGAACCATGCTGTTGTATGAAAACTTTCCTCGCCTCCTAACCACAGAGGTGGTTTGAGACGTAATCATCAGTGAACCCCGAAAACAACGATGTGCATAAATATCATCTCTATATTGGAAACGGGGCAAAGGAATAAAAAAGTCAAGGTGTAATAGTTAGTACCATCTTGTAAACATCAGTGCTTCCCATTGTTTCCCTGCAACACATATAAGGTAGTTAGTCATCAGGTTAAGTAAAGGTTCGCATGCTATCAGAAAAATATGTTGATGAAAAATAAGCACATTGCAAATTCATCAGATTAATTCAAGCCACATGGAAAACCCATTTATCCAAACCAAGCATGATTAAGAACTAGGAAATATAGCACGTGTATATGTTTGTCATGTATTAAGTGCAACCAAATTCGATTTATTCCTCACATGGTATACAATAACAGAATGCAGCCACAATAATTGAACATCGCATTGTAGAATTGAACAAAGTAGTTAACTAAACACCACAACAAATGAACCAAATGTTAACTGAGCACCACTTTGCCATATAACATACTCCTAATAGAAGATCAGATAGTTAACCAAACCAAGCATGCTTAACAACTTGGAAATATAGCAATTGCATTTGTTTCTCATGTATTTGGTACAACCAAATTCGATTTATTTCCTAACATGGTATACAATAACAGAATGCAGCCACAACAATTGAACATCGCATTGCTGAATTAAACCAAGCAGTTAACTATACACCACAACAAATGAACCAAACGTTAACTGAGCACCACATTGCACAATATAACATACTCCTAATAGAAGATCAGATAGTTAACCAAACCAAGCATGCTTAACAACTTGGAAATATAACAATTGTATTTGTTTCTCATGTATTTAGTACAACCAAATTCGATTTATTCCTCACATGGTATACAATAACAGAATGCAGCCACAACAATTGAACATCACATTGTAGAATTGAATCAAACAGTTAACTAAACACCACAACACAAATGAACTAAACATTAGCTGAGCACAAAAAGTGAACCAAGCCACAACAAATGAACCAAGCAGTTAAGTAAACACCAATTGAACAATATAACATACTCCTAATAGAAGATCGGAAAGTTAACCAAACCAAGCATGCTTAACAACTTGGAAATATTGCACCCTGAAGAATTGAACATCACATTTGCAGAATTGAACAAAGCAGTTAATTAAACACCACATTGCACGACATATAGAAAATGTACACTATAACAGAAGATTGCATGGTAAAAGTAGATAACACAATTCACTAGAATTAGTTAAGGAAAGGCAGTAGCTAGCAAACTGCACATGGGTCCTTATAGTGAGCTAATAAGACAAGCTTCTCCTCATTGTCGGAGATATCGATGAAGATTGGCTCCTTGGACATGGAAGAGGTTGAGGCCTCCGCATCATGGGTGCCGTCATTGTAGTGGTGAGTTGCCTGAGCCACTCTAGGCACCAACCTGCTAGCTCTCGAGATGAGGTAAGCATGTGCACGCTGAGAAAACACCTCATAGTCTTCGTTGAAGGCACCAACGGTGGCCTCGAGAAAACGCCACGAACTGTCAATTAAAGCAGCCAACCGTGTCGTAGCGTCGGTGCGCGAGGCGTCAACGGTTGCCTCGACGGCGAGGTGCTCCTCCAAGATCTGGCGGTCGGCATGAATGGCAGCCATCACGACCTCATCCGCACGTGCGGCCGTGATTTTCTTCTCCGCTGCCAAATGCTCCTTGAGGTCCTGGCTATACTGCGTGCGCCATGGCTTAGGTCGGCGCTTATTTGGTGGAGGGGTTGGGGATTTGGGTGGAAGATGTCGCGCTCGCGCCGTCGGTCGGGGCATGTGGGATGTGGAAGGAGGAGGAGGATGGGGGTCGGGTGTGGATTACCTGCCTAGATAGGCGAGGCCGAGCAGCATGAAGGAGGGTTGCTGGCGAGGAGACAGTGGCGCTGCAAGTAAGGAGTGAAGGTTTCAACTTGGAAAGGAAGGAGAAAACATGGGAAATGTGGCTTTTGTTAAGGGGGAGGGGCGGGGAGGTAGATATTTCCGTGGAAGCCAAAAATTTGGAATCGCTTCAGCCAAAAAACTGGCGCGCAAAGTGTCATCAGACACGGTCCCTTATTCAGACACGGTCCAACAGTATTTTGTGTTGCATCTCAAATGGTTGGTTATAATAAACTATGTGGGATCTACTTGATTTTTCGTCTTGATTTGAATTACATAATGGGGTCACAGCAGCCATGGACGGTGTTTGAATTACTATACCTTTTATCTGCAGTGATCATGCAACTATATGTGTGTCATAAAAGAATTGGAATTATTCAAGGTTCGTTTGGACATTTTATGCATTAAGTGAGTTTTCAATGCATTTATGTGCATAATTCAAATTTGAATTACATGCACGTGCTCCAGTGCATATAAATTGGATGAAAAAAAATAAAATCTTTGTCCTTGGGTGCATGCTTAGGTCCCATGCAAGAAATGGGAATGAATGTCAAACACCCTGCCACCGTCATTCGGACACAAACATTGAGATCCCTGGTTTTTAAATTCTACTAAATCCAAAACCCGTCTGAAATTCATGAAACTTGGCATGCTATCATGGAGCGGCATCAACATGTCATGGTAAATTTTTTGTCCCATTTGGGGCATGTTTGGGTATATGCTTCTCATAAATCAGAGCTTCTCACAACAAGCATGATGCTTTCAGTATGGAACACCCCACCTTTGGGGACGAAACGATATCCATTGCCTATTGTTCCTTTCAAAAAATTTCTCGTGACAACATAGAACAACATGAGTGATGTGTTATTTTTGTGATTCTTCGGGGTTCGTTTGGACATTTTTATGCATTAACTGAGTTTTCAATGCATTTATGTGCATAATTAAAATTTGAACTATATGCACATGCTCCAGTGCATATAAATTGGCTGAAAAATCAAATCTGTGTGCTTGGGTGCATGCTTAGGTCCCATGCAAGAAATGGGAATGAATTTCAAACACCAGGGCACCATTGATTGCCGGCAAACCATTGAGATACCTGGTTTTTAAATCTATTAAATCCAAAACTACTCTAAAATTCATTAAACTTAGCATGCTATCCTGGAGCGGCATCAACATGCTGTGGTAAATTTTTTGTCCCATTTGGGGCAGGTTTGGGTATCTGCTTCTCACAAACTAGAGCTTGTCACAACAAGCATGATGGTTTTCGGTAGGGAACGTCCCCCCTTTGGGGACGAAACGATATGCATTGCCTCTTACTGCTTTCAATTTTTTTTTCTCGTGTCAACATAGAACAACATGAGTGTTGTGTGAATTTTTTGTGATTTTTCGGGGTTCTTTTGGACATTTTTATGCATTAACTGAGTTTTCAATGCATTTATGTGCATAATTCAAATTTGAACTACATGCACATGCTCCAGTGCATATAAATTGGTTGAAAAATCAAATATGTTTCCTTGGGTGCATTGATTATCTGCGATGTAAAAAAAATGCAAAAAACAACAACTGGCAATTGGCACTATGTTAATAGGTTAGTACCAAAAAATGATATAAAATGACTATAAAATGATTATAAAACATCCAAGATTGATAATATAACAGCAAGGAACAATCAAAAATTATAGATACATTGGAGACCTATCAATTACTTATAACAAGACTTCTCCCATGTCCTCAAGAACAAATGTAACTACTCACAAAGCATATTCATGTTCATAATCAGAGGAGTATTAATTTGTTGGGGAACGTTGCAGAAAACAAAAATTTTCCTACTCGTTTCACCAAGATCCATCTAGGACTTCATCTAGCAACGAGTCATTAGATGCATCTACAAACCTTTGTAGATCGCGTGCGGAAGCGTTCAAAGAACGGGGATGATGTAGTCGAACACGACGTGATCCAAATCACCGATGACCAAGTGCCGAAGGGACGGCACCTCCACGTTCAACACACGTACGGTACGGGAGACGTCTCCTCCTTCTTGATCCAGCAAGGGGGAAGGAGAGGTTGGTGATGATCCAGCAGCACGACGGCGTGGTGGTGGATGCAGGGCTTCGCCTATACTACAAGAGAGAGAGATGTAACAGGGAGAGAGATACACTAAAAGCCGTAGCCTCAAGTCCCTCCTCTCCCCCACTATATATAGGGGTGCCAAGGGGGGGCGCCGGCCCTAGGAGATGGATCTCCTAGGGGGGCGGCGGCCAAGGGTAGGGGGCTTGCCCCCCAAGGCAAGGGGGCGCCCCCCTTTAGGGTTTCCCCTAAACCCTAGGCGCATGGGCCCTTAGGGGGTGGAGCCCCAGCCCACTAATGGCTGGGTCCCTTCCCACTTCAGCCCATGGGGCCCTCCGGGATAGGTGGCCCCACCCGGTGGACCCCCGGGACCCTTCCGGTGGTCCCGGTACAATACCGGTAACCCCGAAACTTGTCCCGATGGCTGAAACAGCACTTCCTATATATAATTCTTTTCCTCCGGACCATTCCGGAACTCCTCGTGACGTCCGGGATCTCATCCGGGACTCCGAACAACATTCGGGTTACTGCATATACATATCTTCACAACCCTAGCGTCACCGAACCTTAAGTGTGTAGACCCTACGGGTTCGGGAGACATGTAGACATGACCGAGACGACTCTCCGGTCAATAACCAACAACGGGATCTGGATACCCATGTTGGCTCCCACATGCTCCACGATGATCTCATCGGATGAACCACGATGTCGAGGATTCAATCAACCCCGTATGCAATTCCCTTTGTCAATCGATATATTACTTGCCCGAGATTCGATCGTCGGTATCCCAATACCTCGTTCAATCTCGTTACCGGCAAGTCACTTTACTCGTACCGTAATGCATGATCCCGTGACCAGACACTTGGTCACTTTGAGCTCATTATGATGGTGCATTACCGAGTGGGCCCAGTGATACCTCTCCGTCATACGGAGTGACAAATCCCAGTCTTGATCCGTGTCAACCCAACAGACACTTTCGGAGATACCCGTAGTCTACCTTTATAGTCACCCAGTTACGTTGTGACGTTTGGTACACCCAAAGCACTCCTACGGTATCCGGGAGTTACACGATCTCATGGTCTAAGGAAAAGATACTTGACATTGCAAAACTCTAGCAAACGAACTATACGATCTTTATGCTATGCTTAGGATTGGGTCTTGTCCATCACATCATTCTCCTAATGATGTGATCTCGTTATCAATGACATCTTATGTCCATAGCCAGGAAACCATGACTATCTGTTGATTAACGAGCTAGTCAACTAGAGGCTTACTAGGGACATGTTGGTGTCTGTTATTCACACATGTATTACGATTTCCGGATAACACAATTATAGCATGAATAAAGACAATTATCATGAACAAGGAAATATAATAATAATGCTTTTATTATTGCCTCTAGGGCATATTTCCAACAGTCTCCCACTTGCACTTGAGTCAATAATCTAGTTACATTGTGATGAATCGAACACCCATGGAATTCTGGTGTTGATCATGTTTTGCCCTAGGGAGAGGTTTAGTCAACGGATCTGCTACATTCAGGTCCGTATGTACTTTACAAATATCTATGTCTCCATCCTGAACATTTTCACGAATGGAGTTGAAGCGACGCTTGATGTGCCTTGTCTTCTTGTGAAACCTGGGCTCCTTGGCAAGTGCAATAGCTCCAGTGTTGTCACAGAAGAGTTTGATCGGCCCCGACGCATTGGGTATGACTCCGAGGTCGGTGATGAACTCCTTCACCCAAATTGCTTCATGTGCTGCCTCCGAGGCTGCCATGTACTCCGCTTCACACGTAGATCCTGCCACGACGCTCTGCTTGCAACTGCACCAGCTTACTGCCCCACCATTCAAAATATACACGTATCCGGTTTGTGACTTTGAGTCATCCAGATTTGTGTCGAAGCTAGCGTCGACGTAACCCTTTACGACGAGCTCTTCGTCACCTCCATAAACGAGAAACATCTCCTTAGTCCTTTTCAGGTACTTCAGGATATTTTTGACCGCTGTCCAGTGTTCCTTGCCGGGATTACTTTGGTATCTTCCTACCAAACTTACGGCAAGGTTTACATCAGGTCTGGTACACGGCATGGCATACATAATAGAACCTATGGCTGAGGCATAGGGGATGGCACTCATCTCTTCTATTTCTTCTGCCGTGGTCGGACTTTGAGCCGAGCTCAATTTCATACCTTGTAACACAGGCAAGAACCCCTTCTTAGATTGATCCATATTGAACTTCTTCAATATCTTATCAAGGTATGTGCTTTGTGAAAGACCTATGAGGTGTCTCGATCTATCCCTATAGATCTTGATGCCTAATATATAAGCAGCTTCTCCAAGGTCCTTCATTGAAAAACTCTTATTCAAGTAGGCCTTAATGCTGTCCAAGAGTTCTATATCATTTCCCATCAGAAGTATGTCATCTACATATAATATGAGAAATGCTACAGAGCTCCCACTCACTTTCTTGTAAACGCAGGCTTCTCCATAAGTCTGCGTAAACCCAAACGCTTTGATCATCTCATCAAAGCGAATGTTCCAACTCCGAGATGCTTGCACCAGCCCATAAATCGAGAGTTGGAGCTTGCACACCTTGTCAGCATTCTTAGGATCGACAAAACCTTCCGGTTGCATCATATAAAATTCTTCCTTAAGGAAACCATTAAGTAATGCCGTTTTGACGTCCATTTGCCATATTTCATAATCATAAAACGCGGCAATTGCTAACATGATTCAGACGGAATTTAGCTTCGCTACCGGTGAGAAAGTCTCATCGTAGTCAACCCCTTGAACTTGTCGATAACCCTTAGCGACAAGCCGAGCTTTATAGATGGTCACATTACCATCCGCGTCTGTCTTCTTCTTAAAGATCCATTTATTCTCTATGGCTCGCCTTTCAACGGGCAAGTCAGTCAAAGTCCATACTTCGTTTTCATACATGGATCCTATCTCGGATTTCATGGCTTCTAGCCATTTGTCGGAATCCGGGCCCGCCATCGCTTCTTCATAGTTCAAAGGTTCACCATTGTCTAACAACATGATTTCCAAGACAGGGTTGCCGTACCACTCTGGTGCGGAACATGTCCTTGTGGACCTTCGAAGTTCAGTAGCAACTTGATCAGAAGTTCCATGATCATCATCATTAACTTCCTCTCTAGTCGGTGCAGGCACCTCAGGAACATTTTCTTGAGTTGCGCCATTTTCCGGTTCAAGAGGTAACACTTCATCAAGTTCTACTTTCCTCCCACTTACTTCTTTCAAGAGAAACTCTTTCTCTAGAAAGGATCCATTCTTGGCAACAAAGATCTTGCCTTCGGATCTGAGGTAGAAAGTGTACCCAATAGTTTCTTTTGGGTATCCTATGAAGACGCATTTTTCCGACTTGGGTTCGAGCTTTTCAGGTTGAAGTTTCTTGACATAAGCATCGCATCCCCAAACTTTCAGAAACGACAACTTAGGTTTCTTTCCAAACCATAATTCAAACGGTGTCGTCTCAACGGATTTTGACGGAGCCCTATTTAAAGTGAATGCAGCAGTCTCTAAAGCATAGCCCCAAAAAGATAGCGGTAGATCGGTAAGAGACATCATAGACCGCACCATATCTAATAGAGTGCGATTACGACGTTCGGACACACCGTTACGCTGAGGTGTTCCAGGCGGCGTCAGTTGTGAAACTATTCCACATTTTCTTAAGTGTGTGCCAAATTCGTGACTCAAGTATTCTCCATCACGATCTGATTGTAGAAACTTGATTTTCTTGTCACGTTGATTCTCAACCTCATTCTGAAATTCCTTGAACTTTTCAAAGGTTTCAGACTTGTGTTTCATTAAGTAGACATACCCATATCTACTCAAGTCATCAGTGAGGGTGAGAACATAACGATAGCCACCACGAGCCTCAACACTCATTGGACCACACACATCAGTATGTATGATTTCCAATAAGTTGGTTGCTCGCTCCATTGTTCCTGAGAACGGAGTCTTGGTCATTTTACCCATAAGGCATGGTTCGCACGTGTCAAATGATTCATAATCAAGAGACTCTAAAAGTCCATCTGCATGGAGCTTCTTCATGCGTTTGACACCTATGTGACCAAGGCGGCAGTGCCACAAGTATGTGGGACTATCATTATCAACCTTACATCTTTTGGTACTCACACTATGAACATGTGTAGCATTACGTTCGAGATTCATAAAGAATAAACCATTCACCATAGGAGCATGACCATAAAACATATCTCTCATATAAATAGAACAACCATTATTCTCGGATTTAAATGAGTAGCCATCTCGAATTAAATGAGATCCCGATACAATGTTCATGCTCAAAGCTGGTACTAAATAACAATTATTGAGGTTTAAAACTAATCCCGTAGGTAAATGAAGAGGTAGCGTGCCGACGGCGATCACATCGACTTTGGAACCATTCCCGACGCGCATCGTCACCTTGTCCTTTGCCAGTCTCCGCCTATTCCGTAGTTCCTGCTGTGAGTTACAAATGTGAGCAACTGCACCGGTATCAAATACCCAAGAGCTACTACGATTACTGGTAAGGTACACATCAATTACATGTATATCACATATACCTTTTGTTTTGCCGGCCTTCTTGTCTGCTAAGTATTTGGGGCAGTTCCGCTTCCAGTGACCGCTTCCCTTGCAATAAAAGCACTCAGTCTCGGGCTTGGGTCCATTCTTTGGCTTCTTCCCGGCAGCTTGCTTGCCGGGCGCGGCAACTTCCTTGCCGTCCTTATTGAAGTTCTTTTTACCCTTGCCTTTCTTGAACTTAGTGGTTTTATTGACCATCAACACTTGATGTTCCTTTCTGACTTCTACCTCCGCTGATTTCAGCATTGAAAACAACTCAGGAATGGTCTTTTGCATCCCCTGCATGTTGAAGTTCATCACAAAGCTCTTGTAGCTTGGTGGAAGCGACTGGAGGATTCTGTCAATGACCGCATCATCCGGGAGATTAACTCCTAGCTGAGTCAAGCGGTTATGTAATCCAGACATAGTGAGTATGTGCTCACTGACAGAACTATTTCCTCCATCTTACAGCTGAAGAACTTGTCGGAGACCTCATATCTCTCGACCCGGGCATGAGCTTGGAAAACCATTTTCAGCTCTTCGAACATCTCATATGCTCCATGTCTCTCAAAACACTTTTAGAGCCCCGGTTCTAAACTGTAAAGCATGCCGCACTGAACGAGGGAGTAGTCGTCAACACGTGTCTGCCAAGCGTTCATAACGTCTTGGTTCTGTGGGACGGGAGCTTCACCTAGCGGTGCTTGTAGGACGTAATCTTTCTTGGCACCTATGAGGATGATCCTCAGGTTCCGGACCCAGTCCGTATAGTTGCTGCCATCGTCTTTCAGCTTGGTTTTCTCTAGGAACGCATTGAAGTTGAGGACTACGTGGGCCATTTGATCTACAAGACATTGTAAAATATTTTAGACTAATGTTCATGATAATAAAGTTCATCTAATCAAATTATATACTGAACTCCCACTTAGATTAGACATCCCTCTAGTCATCTAAGTATTACATGATCCGAGTTAACTAGGCCATGTCCGATCATCACGTGAGACGGACTAGTCAACGTCGGTGAACATCTTCATGTTGATCTTATCTTCTATACGACTCATGTTCGACCTTTCGGTCTTCTGTGTTCCGAGGCCATGTCTATACACATGCTAGGCTCGTCAAGTTAACCCTAAGTGTTTTGCATGTGTAAAATTGTATTACACCCGTTGTATGTGAACGTAAGAATCTATCACACCCGATCATCACGTGGTGCTTCGAAACGACGAACTTTAGCAACGGTGCACAGTTAGGGGAGAACACTTCTTGAAATTGTTATGAGGGGTCATCTTATTTACTACCGTCGTTCTAAGTAAACAAGATGCAAAACATGATAAACATCACATGCAATCAAATAATAAACGTGACATGATATGGCCAATATCACATAGCTCCTTTGATCTCCATCTTGGGGCTCCATGATCATCTTGTCACCGGCTTGACACCATGATCTCCATCATCATGATCTCCATCATCGTGTCTCCAACGCGTTTAGCACTGAAGTAAAGTAATTTACATGGCGTTTCTCAATGACACGCAGGTCATATAAAAGAATAAAGACAACTCCTATGGCTCCTGCCGGTTGTCATACTCATCGACATGGAAGTCGTGATTCCTATTACAATAGCATGAACATCTCATACATCACATATAGATCATTCATCATTCATCACAACTTTGGCCATATCATATCACAAACCACTTGCTGCAAAAACAAGTTAGACGTCCTCTAATTGTTGTTGCAAGTTTTACGTGGCTGAATTAGGGTTCTAGCAAGAACGTTTTCTTACCTACGTGAAAGCCACAACGTGATTTGTCAACTTCTATTTACCCTTCATAAGGACCCTGTTCATCGAATCCGCTCCAACTAAAGTAGGAGAGACAGACACCCGCCAGCCACCTTATGCAACTAGTGCATGTTAGTCGGTGGAACCGGTCTCACGTAAGCGTACGTGTAAGGTTGGTCCGGGCCGCTTCATCCCACAATACCGCTGAAGCAAGAAAAGACTAGTAGCGGCAAGAAAGTTGACAAATCCATGCCCACAACAAATTGTGTTCTACTAGCGCGAGAAGAACTACGCATAGACCTAGCTCTGATACCACTGTTGGGGAACGTTGCAGAAAACAAAAAATTTCCTACTCGTTTCACCAAGATCCATCTAGGAGTTCATCTAGCAACGAGTCATCAGATGCATCTACATACCTTTGTAGATCGCGTGCGGAAGCGTTCAAAGAACGGGGATGATGTAGTCGAACACGACGTGATCCAAATCACCGATGACCAAGTGCCGAACGGACGGCACCTCCATGTTCAACACATGTATGGGACGGGAGACGCCTCCTCCTTCTTGATCCAGCAAGGGGGAAGGAGAGGTTGGTGATGATCCAGCAGCACGACGGCGTGGTGGTGGATGCAGGGCGTCACAGTAGCAGGGCTTCGCCTATACTACAAGAGAGAGAGATGTAACAGGGAGAGAGAGATGCACCAAAAGCCGTAGCCTCAAGTCCCTCCTCTCCCCCACTATATATAGGGGTGCCAAGGGGGGGGCGCCGGCCCTAGGAGATGGATCTCCTAGGGGGGGCGGCGGCCAAGGGTGGGGGGCTTGCCCCCCAAGGCAAGGGGGCGCCCCCCTTTAGGGTTTTCCCTAAACCCTAGGCGCATGGGCCCTTAGGGGGTGGCGCCCCAGCCCACTAATGGCTGGGTCCCTTCCCACTTCAGCCCATGGGGCCCTCCGGGATAGGTGGCCCCACCCGGTGGACCCCCGGGGCCCTTCCGGTGGTCCCGGTACAATACCGGTAACCCCGAAACTTGTCCCGATGGCCGAAATAGCACTTCCTATATATAATTCTTTACCTCCGGACCATTCCGGAACTCCTCGTGACGTCCGGGATCTCATCCGGGACTCCGAACAACATTCGGGTTACTGCATATACATATCTTCACAACCCTAGCGTCACCGAACCTTAAGTGTGTAGACCCTACGGGTTCGGGAGACATGTAGACATGACCGAGACGACTCTCTGGTCAATAACCAACAGCGGGATCTGGATACCCATGTTGGCTCCCACATGCTCCACGATGATCTCATCAGATGAACCATGATGTCGAGGATTCAATCAACCCCGTATGCAATTCCCTTTGTCAATCGATATATTACTTGCCCGAGATTCGATCGTCGGTATCCCAATACCTCGTTCAATCTCGTTACCGGCAAGTCACTTTACTCGTACCGTAATGCATGATCCCGTGACCAGACACTTGGTCACTTTGAGCTCATTATGATGATGCATTACCGAGTGGGCCCAGTGATACCTCTCCGTCATACGGAGTGACAAATCCCAGTCTTGATCCGTGTCAACCCAACAGACACTTTCGGAGATACCCGTAGTCTACCTTTATAGTAACCCAGTTACGTTGTGACGTTTGGTACACCCAAAGCACTCCTACGGTATCCGGGAGTTACACGATCTCATGGTCTAAGGAAAAGATACTTGACATTGCAAAACTCTAGCAAACGAACTATACGATCTTTATGCTATGTTTAGGATTGGGTCTTGTCCATCACATCATTCTCCTAATGATGTGATCTCGTTATCAATGACATCTTATGTCCATAGCCAGGAAACCATGACTATCTGTTGATTAACGAGTTAGTCAACTAGAGGCTTACTAGGGACATGTTGGTGTCTGTTATTCACACATGTATTACGATTTCCGGATAACACAATTATAGCATGAATAAAGACAATTATCATGAACAAGGAAATATAATAATAATGCTTTTATTATTGCCTCTAGGGCATATTTCCAACATAATTATCATTAAGGATCTGAACATATGATCTTCCACCGATTAAACCAACTAGCATCAACTATAAGGAGTAATAATCAACATTACTAGCAACCCACATGTACCAATCTGAGGTTTTTAGACAAAGATCGGATACAAGAGATGAAGTAGGGTTTGAGAGGAGATGGTGCTGGTGAATATGTTGATGGAGATTGACCCCCTCTCGATGAGAGGATCGTTGGTGGTGATGATGGTGATGATTTCCCCCTCCCGAGCCCTAGATTGGTTCTGCCCAAGTTCCGCCTCGACATGGCGACGCTTCATCCTGAAAGCTTCCTTCTTATTTTTTCCAGGTAAAAACCCTTCATATAGCAAAAGATGGGCATCGGGGGCCTGCCAGGCTGGCGGCAAGGCAGGGGGCGCACCCAGGGGGTAGGGCATGCCCCCACCCATGTGGTTGACTGGTGGGTCCCCCATGTTCTTTCTTTGCCCAATATTTTATATATATTTCAAAACAATTCTACGTGAAGTTTCAGGACTTTTGGAGTTGTGCAGAATAGGTCTCTCAGAATTGCTCCTTCCCGGTCCAGAATTCCTTCTGCTGGCATTCTCCCTCTTTGTGTAAACCTTGTAAAATAAGAGAGAAAAGGAATAATTATTGTGCCATAATGTGTAATAACAGCCCATAATGCAATAAATATCAATATAAAAGCATGATGCAAAATGGATGTATCAGTAGCGAGGCACGTATTGTATTGTTGCCATCAAGGATAAAAAGATGGGGTTTTCATCATATTGCTTGAGTTTATCCCTCTACCTCATGCCATCTTACTTAAGGCGCTACTCCGTTCTTTATGAACTTAATACTCTAGATGCATGCTGGATAGCGGTCGATGTGTGGAGTAATATGTAGCGACCATACCTCAAGCAGTCTGATCTTTGTGTATAAGTGTCATCCCTGGATCGGTAATGCTGACACACATAGTACTTGAAGGATTTATAACAGAGTGGGAATCACACACTTATTACATTGAATGTCTCAAAAGAGAACTTATCACAATAAATATGGCTTAAGGCCATCTAATACGATAACAGCGGAAGGCTTGGAAGATAAAGTGAGTCCATGAACTCCAACGACAACACTGAGTGAAAGACCACGACCTAAGGCTCCTTACTCGTCGTATGAAAAGTCTGCAACATGATACGTTGCAGCCCGAAAACGGATCAGCACATAGAATATGCTGGCAAGGTAACACACGAGAATAATGAACATAATAAAGCTATCACTATATGCATATATGGCTGGTGGAGGCTGTATGGTTGATATGTTTTGCGTAAAGCCAATTTTTCCCTACGGCAAAGGAATATATTTTATTTAACTACAAAATTTGTTGAAAACATTGAGAATGGTAAACCCCATCTCAATCCCAATTAAAAGTCATCATTAACCCAAACAAAATTATATATTTAAGAGTGATGAGATCCACATGATAATCTAAGAATTAGATACTCAAGATGTCCATAACCGGGGACACGTCTAACCATGATTACTTTGTACACTCTGTAGAGGTTTGTGCACTTTTTCCCACAAGACTCGATCTCCTCCGTTGGATTTCTCGCACTACATACAGTTTGAGAAACGGATGACTGAGACACAGTCTTTCAGAAGCCTTAGCACCTTACGATGGGTAGACCGGTACACCTACATCGCCTACATCTGCTAGTCTAACACTGTAAGAGTTCACACAACTTAATCAACTATGCTAGAGGCCATAATAGCATGTGGCTGCACACCGAAGTTTCCAGTATGAATAATCTTATGATCCCTTTGAGCCTGGGTGGCAGTCCATAGGAGAATCACACGGTACCCCGGGATTTCCAAAAAAATACAGGCAATCACTGGGTTCCCCATGTGCCTCAATCCACCCAGATGTGTATTAAAGTTGCCACTTAAGTTAGCCATTAATTAACAACACTCACATCTGTCACGAAAACTCTCAGACCAAATCCACGTCTACGAGCATAACATAGCAGTATAACCATAACGTAGATGTAACTCCCATGGTTTGATAATAAACAGGGTAATAGGTTCCTACCATGCAATGTTTGAGGGTTGATCTAATGCAATAAAAACTGGGTAGTAAGAGGTATGATCAAAGTGTTACTTGCCTTGCTGATGTTCCGCGAAACCTAGAGACTCGTAGTAGCACGCTTCGCACTCCGGGTGTTCTATCGCAAACAAACAAGCATACAATAAGCAATCAAGCAAGGGCACGGGTAAAACTAAAATAAGAGATCTAACCAGAAAGTTTAACTTAAGAACACCGGTTTGCAAAAAGAATCAAATCAAACAAAGCAACAAAACTCAAACGGCGAAAGAAACAGGCTTCATTTACTAATATGAACTAAAGTCAAATTTTACAGTAGCAAAAACTTGTTTAAGTTGATTAAACGGAAAGAGGGTTTCGAGATGAAACTCTAGGTGTTTGACTCGCCTGATTCCGTTAAACGAGCGAAAAGTTATACTAAAACGAAAATCGGATCAGAAATCGCGATCGAAAATAATCGTGGAAAAATCCGAGAAAAGAAAAACTCACGAACAGGCTAAGGAACGAATGTTCGCTGTCTGCGGCTAAAAGGTGAAAACCGTTCACTAAAATGAACGTAAAAACAGGCGTTCGCTAAAATAACTAAACTGAAAAAATAAACCGAACTGGATCTAAATAAAAAATGGGTCTAGGGTTTTAAAAAAACAAAATGGTTTTCTCACGAAAACCGAGGCAACTACCTCAAGGTCCCGCGAGGGTCCGGCGCTCCGGTGCGGTGGCGTGGGGCGCGGCACATCGGCGGGTGGCAGGCGGCGCCGCGCGGTGCAGCGGCGGCGGCAGGCGGCACGGCGCGGTGCGGCGGCGGCGGATCGGGCGTTGGCGGCGGATCGGGGCTACGGTTAGGGTTAGGGCGCCGTGGCGGCTTGGGATGGTCGAGGCTCGGGGCCGCGGCTTATAAGGGCCGTCCCGAGGAGTCGTGGCCGCTTATGGCCCGGAGTCGGTTGGCCTCTTTTTTAAAAAAATAATTCTGACGCTCAGAAAATAAAAGAAAAGAAATACTAAATGGACTCCGAACATTCCGAAATAAACATTCCCCGTTCTCTAAAAATAAGCCGGACAAGGTGAACATTTATTTGGGCCTAAAATGCAATTTTGAAAAATGCACTTTTTTCCTAATTCAAATAAAATAGCAATAAAACTCCGAATAAAAATCTTATTTGATTTTAATATTAAATCTTCGATATTTCTCTATTTTGAGGAAGTCATTTTATCCTCTCTCTTTTATTTTTATAAAAGAAATAATCAAAAAGTAAATAATTAAAATCAAACTATCCTCTTTTCAAAAATCAAGAAAAACTCGAATATGAAAATAACGAAATCCCCAACTCTCTTCGTGGGTCCTTGAATTGCGTAGAATTTCTAGGATCAACCAAAATGCAATAAAATATGATATGCAATGATGATCTTATGTGTAACATTCCAAATTGAAAATTTGGGATGTTACAAACCTACCCCCCTTAAGATGAATCTCGCCCTCGAGATTCGGGTTGGCTAGAAAATAGGTGAGAGTGATCCTTCCGTAGGTCTTCCTCCCGTTCCCAGGTGGCTTCATCTTCGGTATGGTGGCTCCACCGAACTTTGCAGAACTTGATTACTTTGTTGCGTGTAACACGGCTGGCAAACTCGAGTATCTTAACTGGTTTCTCCTCATACGTCAAATCGCTAACCAACTGAATCGCCTCCAAGGGCACTGTATCTCTTAATGGTATATCTGCCATCTCAGCATGACACTTCTTCAGCTGTGAAACATGAAACACATCATGAACTCATGACAGTCCTTCAGGTAACTCCAACTTGTAGGCAACTTCACTCATACGTTCCAAAACTTTGTATGGTCCTACAAAACGTTGTAACATCCCAAAATTCTAAATTTTGGAATTTTATAATAAATAGATAGATTTGATTGATTGTTTGATTGAATGTCTGAAAGTGAGTGAATTCAAAACTTTTCTCAAGTTAAATGAGAGGGAATAAAAGGACTTTCCCAATCTTTCATATTTGCTTTCTGATCTCCATGAATTCAAATTATTTTCAAATACAAAACCCTTGAGCGAATTACCAGTGTTGTCCTAGGAGATCCCGGGGATATACCGTGTGATCATCCTATGGTCCGCCACCCAGGCTCAAAGGGATCATAAGATCATTCATGCTAGAAACTTCCGTGTGCGGCCACAAGCTATTATGGTCTCTAGCATAGTTGAGTAGGTTACACGAAGCTCTTGAAGAGGTGGATCAGCAGGTAGAGGGTTGTAGGTTTGGTATGGTCTGCCCGGAGTAGAGAGTTAATGTTTCTGAAAGACTGTGTCTCGGTCATCCGTTTCTCAAACACCATGTAGTGCGAGAAATCCAATGGAGGCGATCGAGTCTTGTGGGGAAAAGTGTGCGAACCTCTGCAGAGTGTACAAACTAATCATGATTAGCCGTGTCCCCGGTTATGGACAATCTTGAGTATCTGGTTCTTGGATTATCGTATTGATCTCATCACGTTACTTAAATAATTTGTTGGGTTATTGATATTAATTTGGGATTGAGTTGGAGGAACCTTCTCAATATTTTCAACCAACTTTGTAGATAAATAAATTATATTCCTTTGCAGTAGGGAAAAATTGGCTTTTCGCAAATATATTATAACCATAGAGCCTTTCCACCAGCCAAATATGCATGTAGTGATAGCCTTTATTCATCATTATCCTATGGTGTGAATTTGCTAGTACATTCAATGTACTGACCCTTTGTGGCTGCAACGTCTCATGTTGCAGGATTCTTACGACGAGTAAGTGATACGTTAGGGTTATGATTTCTACACTCAACTTTGCCGTTGGTGTTGATGGGAATCCACAACCTTTGTTACTTCCGCTATTTGGATTGAGGTAATAATATTTACGTTACTTTTACATGTGATTTACCTATGTTATAAATCCTCGAGTACTGTGTGTGTCAGCATACCGATCCAGGGATGACATGTAAGCACAAAGACTTGACCGTCTGAGGTCGGGTCGCTACAAGATGGTATCAGAGCACATGTTGACTGTAGGACGTGACCCTAGAAATTAGCAAGCCCATAGGAAGGATTTTCTCTAAAACTTTCTTTTTCAAAAAGACCTTTTACCTCTCCTCTCTTCTGAGCCTATTCAAATATCCCCTTTTAGTGAGACCATACCCTCTTTTCCCTTTTGACCACACAAAGATTCGACTGATGAGACCACTCCAAGAAGTACAAGATATCGGACACCCGAGACCATTCGAAATGAAGAGGATTTTACCATACATTATGATAATGGAAAGTGCAACGGTTGAAGACTCTGAAGACTAGGAGAATTTGAAGGCCCTATATAATTTCTAGATTTGTATGACCTAGGAAGGCTACCCTATTGGAATTTTTCAAACTATGGAAGCCGTCAATACCCGAGATCAAGGTGTATCGAAGAAAGACCGGAACATGGAGAGCTGAGAACTCAAAGTTTTGTCAAGAAAACCCTAAGGCAGGAGATATTAACTATGGAAGATAGCTCATGGCAATGACAAGGGCAGAAACACGGTTATCCATGATGTTATCGCCCGCTTATGCTATTGTCACCGTGCTGAGTTAAGCATGCATATGCATGGAAGGATTGGATGGTAGAAGGCTGATGGAGCATCTATCAGCAAGAGGTGAAGTTTTAACCTTAGCTAGTGTATCACCAGGATCTGGAGTGTTACATCAAGAAGTTAAGATGGACCTTTAGGAAGCTATATTTGACAAGGAGCATTTTGTGGAGAACTCAGGATCCAGAAGCTGAAAGTAGCCAAGCTGGAGGAGCAAAACTTTGAGATACAGGAGATCCGTCAGGAACTGAAGGACAGTAGGACCGTGGTTCATGCCAAGCATGTTGAAACCCAGAAGTTTAGAATGCAACTCCATAAATATTAAAGGATGTCACGAGAGACTTCGCGTCAACAGAGATGATCTGGCAAAAGAACTTGAGAAGGACAAGCACGATCGGAAGAAGCCATTGGAGGCATGAACAAGGCTTGAAGATTTTGGAGACGTTGAAGATTTATTGACCTTTAGAAGACCAAACCCCTGTTATACCTACGTTAGATGCGATGTTTGTGAGCTGTCATTTGTTTGATGTTTTTCCGACAGCCACAGATAAAATCTGTCTTTTCAAAACCATTGTTAGTATTGTGCATCCCTCTCCCTCTCTCTCATCTCGCCCCAAAACCCTTGGACCCAGTAGAGGATGAATGGAGATGAGCTTGTATTTTCTAGACCGATGAGTCAATTAGAGACAGACCAATGGATTCGGGACATGGAGGATCACATGGAGAATAACCCTATAGTTGGAAATGATATGACCCATCATGCTCTTTAGTGCTTTGAAAGGGGTGCTGCTACTTGGTGGAGGATATACCAAATCATGAATGGATGGCAAGGAGTAACCACTTGGAGAGAATTAAAGTTGACTCTGCAAAGATCCCACCTTGTGTCCCAGAAGTTGAAGCCTTATGGAAAGGATATGAGGAAACCTTGTGCATGCAAGATTTGTGGAGAAATAGGACACACCCATAAAGAACACAGGGATGAATGCCCTAATTGTGAAGGAAGTCACCCAGTTGAAGAATGCCCAACTAGGCAGATTACATGTTTCTTGTGTGAAGGGACTACCCACTATCCTACTCAGTGTCACATTTACCCCATGGTATGAAGAACCATACAACAGAAGAAAGAAGTAAAGAAAGGAGCCCTTATGGAAATTTTAGAAGAACCCGTGATGAAGGAAGATGTGGAGGACACACCTAAAGAGGACCCGAGTAAACCCTGCACTAAGTCTTGCTATTCATGTGGAGAATAAGGACACATCTCCCAAAATTGTTTGAATGGGGATCTAGTAGAATTCCCGATGGAGGAAGTAGAGTATGACCCACAAGAAATAGAATCCATGATTGGAATGGAAAAGTCCAGGAAGAGAAGTAGATTGGATACTAGAAAGGACCTGAGTCATATCACCTATTACAGGTGCAAGGAGTCAGGGCACTACCTCAACAATTGCCCAAAAAGGAAACCTCGATACTTGTCAGAAGTAATATGTTTTAGTTGTAATGGAGCAGGGCACTTTGCCAGCAAATGCCCCAAGGAGAAGGAAACTTGTGCTAGATAGTTGAGTTTGCAACAAAAGAATGGAGTAGTAGAAGTGAGAACATTTTCTTTATGTTGAGGTGTTGAGTTGAGACATGTAATGGAAAAGCGAGAGATTGTAATCACTTGAGAATGAATAAAGTTAGCATCGTTGGTACTGATATGGATTTTATGAGTTGTTACTCTATGAAGAAGAATTTTGGCCATAATGAGGATATGAGAAATATGGTCTATGGAAGATTTGCGCATTTTAAGGGTGGTAGTACCCTGTAAGAACCATTGACCCCTGGAAAACATAAGGATACTCCACTGAGTGGATTTCGGACAAAATGAATACAAGTTTTGTCTCGATATGTGTGATACCCCAAGAGTGTGTGGGATGAAGTTGGGGACTGTCAGTTGTTTGGACCAAATGTGATCAAGGAGTCAAAAGAGAATGTTTAGTTTATTCGAGATAGGCTGAAGGTAGCTCAGTCCAGGCAGAAGAGTTATGCAGACTCAAAAACTCAAGGAGGTAGTCTATGAAATTGGAGACAGAGCATGTCTTCGTGTGTCCCCTCTGCGAGGATTTAAACGAATTGGAGTTAAGGAAAAGTTAGCCCCGAGATTTGTAGGACCATACCGACTCTTGGAGCGTATGTGAGAAGTGGCCAACAAGTTGGAGTCACCCGAAGGACTGTCTGGAGTTCATGATGTGTTTCACGTTTCCCAGTTGAAGAAGTGCCATGCAGAGATGGCCAATATTCCCCTGTAAGGACGCTTGACCCTGGAAAGGATAATGATGTTCCATGAAGTGGAGTATGGACTCCATAAGTATAAGTTTATATCTCGGTATATGGGATAACCCATGAGGATGAAGAGATGAATTACTATTGGATATAAAGGAGGTATGATGTTGGTATTATGGAATGATTATAACTCCATGATGAGTTTGAGCAATCACGTCTTAGTCTTGTACAAATAGAAGGAAGGGAGACAATACAATTGGTGGATTTTAAGTATGCTAGGAAGCTGGAAGTTGGATGTTGGAATAACGAGAAGTTGCCCAGAGGATAAGTTGAAGGTTTACAAGCGATGAGATGGGCCATAACCCACAGTCCCCAGGACCTGCCAAGGAACAAGCACACTCTTGCTGAAGGAAAAACCCTGGAAGAAGTTACGTTTATCGGTAGACGATCTTATGGAGTAACGCAAAACCTGAGGGTTGTGAAGGAACGATAGATGTTTGTTTGGCTTGCAGAATTAATGGATTTAACCGAACTTGGTTCGTCGATAAGAGAAATTCTGCAATGCTTGTGAGAATGACCGAGTGCTAGAATGCGAGATTCACTAAACCGTATACAAGGTAATGATTTGGGTGCGGGATGGATTGATCACCATACCGACTTACTCTTATTATTCGCCTTGCTATATGGGATGGTAAATCTGAGTGACTTACCTATAGTAGAGAGACGACGATCAAAATCCTGTTTAATCCTTAGAATGGTATAGCAATTTTTCCCTTGTATAAGGCAGCTTTTGCCAACTGTAGGTTATACGGTGAGGATCAACCCAGACCCATTTCCTGCAGGAGAAACCATAAATTGTTGACCACCATGAGATATCGATTAGTTGATTAGTATTGGCGCCAGACCCGTCAGCTAAGAAGACCCAGTCTCGGAATAACCTTACCAAGATGAAAGGACAAAAGAATTGAGGAAAAGGTTATGCCGTTACCGGAAGAGCCCAGAGAAAGGAATTATACTAAAGATCTGAGAAGACCGGCCCTGTCAAGAATAAGGATGGAGTATATGAGTATTGATGGGACCGTAACAATGTTTCTAAGGGTGGTAGCACCCGAGACCCCGGAGACGATCGATGGATTTTGAGAAGACCCCGAACCTAACCTATTTCATTCTAGCCTCTCCGAATCTCGAGGACGAGATTCAATTTAAGGGTGGTAGGTTTGTAAATCCCAAAATTCTAAATTTTGGAATTTTATAATAAATAGATAGATTTGATTGATTGTTTGATTGAATGTCTGAAAGTGAGTGAATTTAAAACTTTTCTCAAGTTAAATGAGAGGGAATAAAAGGACTTTCCCAAACTTTCATATTTGCTTTCTGATCTCCATGAATTCAAATTATTTTCAAATACAAAACCCTTGAGCGAAGATGATATGACTTATTCCATTTAAATTAAATGAAAGGGTATTTGAAAATAACTGAATTTCATTTGGAAATATTTCAATTCATAAACTTCATGCAGCTCAATGATTTTCATGGGAGAAGATAAAATGACTTCTTCAAATTATATGAAATATGAGTTGGGAGTTTCAAAGAATTAAATTCAAAGTTCTTTTGAATTTATTTTCAATTTGGAGTTATTTGAGTTTTATTCAAATTATTTTTCTCCAAAAATAAAATATATGGAAATTAGGGTAACATGATTCCCTACAACAGAAAATTGGAGAGAAATAAATTTGAAATCATTTTGATATTTTTAAAATGTTTTTTGTTGGATCTTATTAGAGCAGGAGCACTGTTGGAATTATTAGAATTTGTGTGTATTTTATTTAATGCTAGAAAAATGTTCATGTCGTTGAAAATCATTTTCTAAAAATTTTGATATATAATATGCCTATATAAAATTTTTATTTTATCTTTGCTATTCAGTTTTCCTTCGGTTTCTATTTAAAAAAAACTGTACGTGCGGCCCATATTCATTTATCGCCTACATGCGCAGTATAGTAGGTTCTGGCGTCCCATTGTTTTTTTCTCTCTTAAATGGGCCAGGTCCAGCCAGCCTTTTCAACTTTTTTTCTCTTAGGCCGATTTTATTTTTTGAATAAAATAAAAAAACCGTAGCCCGTGCGGCCGGCCGAAGGACTTTAGCCCATCCACCTCTTTTCTTCTCTATTTCGTATATTTCGTCTACATTTAGTCCCACATTGCCTAGCCTTTGACCTCTAAGCATATTTTCCACCAATAAATATAGACCCATAGAGCCTCCAAAAATCATCCGATTCGGGTTAAATCAATATTTTGGTTTGACTAGATTCATTTAAGAAAAATATTTTCCTCCTCTCCCGCGCGACTTCTAGAGGTTGTCTCCTTTCTCCAAAGTTGTCTTTTCCTTTGCCTTAAAAATGTATCTTTCTTTGTTTTTCTTCGTCTTATACTTCCGTAGTTTATTATTTTTAGACTAATATGATAGAATAATTAGATTATCAATTAGTCTACGTATTTATACATTAGACCCTAGCCCGTATTTATTTTTTCTTCTTCCGTAAAACAGCTTGGCCCTGATTTTTCAAATAGCCATAACCGTTTACTCGTTTGTCCAAATCCAACGAAACCAACGCCCACTTCTTCGTTATGATCCCCTCTATCCAGTAATCCAACCCAAACATGTTTTTGAAATTTTCAAATTTTGAAATTTGTTTAGATTCATATTCAAACTTCTTTTGAACATAACTTGAGTTTCGTAACTCCGATTTAGTTGATTTTTTTGCAAATTGAAGCCCTTGACCTAAACTTTCTGATAAGGCCAAATTCACATAATTTTGGTACTGTTAGAAATTGTTTTATGTTGCAAGAGTTATTTGCGTGGTTTTGACGTTTTCCGAACTATCTTCTTCATTCTTCCCGATCTTCTGAGTGATTGCTTATGTGTGGTTACTACTGCTTGCTCACGATAGATTGAACGGAGTATGACGAGTAGAACTATCAAGAGTTTTGAGTGCGAATCATCTTCATCAACAGTACAGGCAAGTTCACACTTTGATCATATCCCTTTTATCACCCAGGTTTTATGCGTTAGTTCCCATCCTCAAACATCGCATGATTATGATGTCATTAACATGTGGGTTGGGAAGTAGTTGACGAGGTAGGAACCTATTACCCTGTTACAATCAAACCCTTGGGAGTTACTTCTACGTGTTGCTTATATTGCTATGCTATGCTCGTAGACGTGGTTTGGGTGAGTGAAATCCATAATAGATGTGAGATTCTTAATTAATGGTTTTACTTAAGGTGGCAACTTTAATACACATCCGAGTGGATTGCTAGGGGCACCCTGGGGATATACCGGTGGACTTGCCCGGACACCTGGGGAAATACCAGTGTTGTTCTAGGAGATCCTGGGGATATACCATGTGATCATCCTACGGTCCGCTACCCAGGCTCAAAGGGATCATAAGATCATTCATGCTAGAAACTTCCGTGTGCAGCCACAAGCTATTATGGGCTCTAGCATAGTTGAGTAGGTTACATGAAACTCTTGAAGATGTGGATCAGAAGGTAGAGGGTTGTAGGTTTGGTATGGTCTGCCCGGAGTAGAGAGTTAATGTTTCTGAAAGACTGTGTCTCGGTCATCCGTTTCTCAAACACCATGTAGTGCAAGAAATCCAACGGAGGCGATCGAGTCTTGTGGGGAAAAGTGCGCAAACCTCTGCAGAGTGTACAAACTAATCATGATTAGCCATGTCGCCGGTTATGGACAATCTTGAGTATCTGGTTCTTGGATTATCGTATTGATCTCATCATGTTACTTAAATAATTTGTTGGGTTATTGATATTAATTTGGGATTGAGTTGGAGGAACTTTCTCAATATTTTCAACCAACTTGGTAGTTAAATAAATTATATTCCTTTGCAGTAGGGAAAAATTGGCTTTTTGCAAATACATTATAACCATAGAGCCTTTCCACCAGCCAAATATGCATGTAGTGATAGCCTTTATTCACCATTATCCTATGGTGTGAATTTGCCAGTACATTCAATGTACTGACCCTTTGTGGCTGCAACATCTCATGTTGCAGGATTCTTACGATGAGTAAGTGATACGTTAGGGTTACTATTTCTACACTCAACTATGCCGTTGGTGTTGATGGGAATCCACAACCTTTGTTACTTCCGCTATTTGGATTGAGGTAATAGTATTTACGTTACTTTTACATGTGATTTACCTCTGTTATAAATCCTCGAGTACTGTGTGTGTTAGCATACCGATCCAGGGATGACAGGTAAGCACAGAGACTTGACCGTCTGAGGTCGGGTCGCTACAAACGTGGCGCTAACTTTCCCTTAACTCCAAAGCGCTTTACTACTCGAAGTGGGGATACACGAAGATACACTCTGTCTCCAACTTCGTAAACTATCTCCTTGCGTTTAGAATCCGCATAGCTCTTCTGCCTGGATCGGGCTACTTTGAGTCTATCGCGAATCAGCTTAACCTTTTCTTCCGATTCCTTAATCAAATCTGGTCCAAACAACTGTCGGTCTCCAACTTCATCCCACAACAACGGTGTTCTGCACCTACTTCCGTACAAGGCTTCGAAAGGGGCCATCTTCAAACTGGCTTGATAGTTGTTGTTATAAGAGAACTCTGCGTAAGGCAAATTTTCATCCAAACTAGATCCATAATCTAGCGCACAAGCTCTCAACATGTCCTCCAGAATCTGATTTACCCTTTCAGTCTGTCCATCTGTCTATGGGTGAAAAAGTTGTACTGAAATCTAGCCTGGTTCCCAAATTTCATGCAACTGATTCCAAAACTTTGAAGTAAACTGGGTTCCTCTATCTGATACAATGGTCCTCGGAACTCCATGCAGACATACGATCCTGGTCATGTATATCGTTGCCAACTTAGCACTGGTGTAAGTGGTCTTCATTGGAATGAAATGAGCTACTTTTGTCAAACGATCGACTATAACCCATATCGAGTCATAGCCAGAACGAGTCCTGGGTAATCCATGATAAAATCCATGCCTAGCTTATCCCACTTCCGTTCGGGTATTGGCAATGGCTGTAACAATCCGGCTGGCTTTTGATGCTCTACCTTCACTCTCTGACATACATCACAAACTGCTACATACTCCGCAATATCTTTCTTCATTCCGGTCCACCAGAAACTGTCCTTCAAATCCAGATACATTTTGGTATTACCTGGGTGAATCGAATATGGAGAATCATGGGCCTCTTGCGGAATCAACTTCCTGATCTCCTGATCATTTGGCACATATACACGGTCCTCAAACCATAAGGTATCGTGCTCATCCTCACGAAATCCTTTAGCCTTTCCTTTACTCATCCTTTCCTTTATCTCAGAAATCTCCTTGTCCTTCTTCTGAGCTTCTCTGATCTTATCCATCAAGGTAGACTGAGTTTCCAACGTTGCTACATAACCTCTCGGAACTATCTCCAAACATAGCTTGCAAAGGTCTTCTGCTAACTCATTGGGCAACTCTTCGGTCATGAGGGTATTTACATGACTTTTGTGGCTCAACGCATCGGCTAGTACGTTAGCATTTCCGGGATGATAATGCAATTTCATATCATAATCCTTTATTAGCTCTAACCATCTTCTTTGCCTGAGATCCGATTCCTTCTGCATGAAGATATACTTCAAACTCTTGTGATCCGTGTATACTTCACAATGGTTTCCAATGAGAAAATGTCTCCATGTCTTCAACACATGCACTACGGCTGCTAACTCCAAATCATGTGTAGCATAATTTAGCTCATGGGGTTTAAGCTGTCGTGAGGCATATGAAACAACTCTTTCTTCCTGCATAAGCACTGCTCCAAGTCCTCGATGAGAAGCATCGCAATACACTTCATAATCCTTGCATTGATCTGGCAGGATCAACACTGGCAATGTAACCAAGCGTCTCTTCAACTCCTGAAAACTGGCCTCACATTCCTCAGTCCAATTGAAGTTGGTGTCCTTCTTTAACAACTCCGTCATTGGCTTTGCAATCTTCGAGAAATTCTCAATGAACCTCCGGTAGTATCCTACGAGTCCAAGAAAACTCCGCATCTCTCCAACTGTCGTGGGTGCTTCCCAATTTTTCACAGTGACGACTTTGTTGGGGTCTACTGCTATTCCTTCCCCGGATATAACATGTCCAAGAAATCCCACTTCCTTTAACCAAAACTCACACTTGCTAAACTTGGCGTATAGTTGGTGTTCTCTGAGCTTCCCAAGTACCAAACGCAAGTGCTCCTTATGCTCCTCTTCGTTCTTCGAGTAGACTAGAATATCATCTATGAACACTACGACGAACTTATCCAAAAACTCCATAAACACTTGGTTCATCATGGTTATAAAATAGGCAGGTGCATTAGTCAGGCCAAATGACATAACGGTATACTCATATAGCTAGTACCTTGTGGTAAAAGTTGTCTTAGGTATATCCTGCTCTTGAATCTTCAACTGGTGGTACCCTGATCGCAGATCGATCTTGGAAAACACCTTAGCTCCTTGCAGCTGATCAAACAAATCATTGATCATCGGCAGTGGGTACTTATTCTTGATTGTTACTTCATTCAATCCACGATAATCAACAACCATTCTTAATGATCCATCCTTCTTTTCTACTAGAAGTACTGGTGATCCCCAAGGCGACGAACTTGGGTGAATATATCCTTTATCCAGTAAATCCTTAATCTACTTCTTAATTTCCTCCAAATCCTGAGCGGGCATCCTATACGGTCTCTTAGATATTGGTCTTGTGCCTGGCAAAAGCTCAATCAAAAACTCGATGTCTCTATCCGGTGGCATGCTTAGCAACTCTTCTGGAAATACATTCGGGGATTCCTTTACCACTGGTACTTCCTCATGTACTACTCCCGATAAGCAATTTACTTGAGTCCTATTCAGCACATGCCGGGATACATACTTGATCCTTCTTCCTTTTGGGGCGGTGAGCAAAATCGACTTACTGGCGCAATCGATGTTTCCTCCATACATCGATAGCCAATCCATACCCAGAATCACATCCAAACCCTACGACTCCAAAATTATCAGATCTGAGGGGGAAAACATGCCTACCTATGGTCAATGGCATCTGAAAACATCCTTGGCCTAAGCACTACGTGAATATCAGCGGAGGCGTAAACTGTGGAGGGGGCACCACACATGGCTAACAATGTTTTTTGTTGTGTGTTCTAGGCGCCTCTCCCCACATATATATAGGTGGGAGGGGGAGCGGGGCAGCCATGGGGCGCCGCAAGTAGGAGGAATCCTACTTGGGGGCCTCCTCCAATTCGGCCACCCCCTTTCCTTATCTCCGGAGGGGAGAAGGAAAGAGGGGAGAGGCGAAAGGAAGGGGGAATCCTATTCCCTCTATTTCCTATTCCCTCTTGACAGCGGAACCTGGATGCTCATATTGGTTCCCACATATTCTACGAAGATCTTTATCGGTCAAACCGTAATGACAAAATACGTTATTCCCTTTGTCATCGGTATGTTACTTGCCCAAGATTCAATCGTCGGTATCTTCATACCTAGTTCAATCTCGTTACCGACAAGTCTCTTTACTCGTTTCGTAATGCATAATCCTGCAACTAACTCATTAGTCACATTGCTTGCAAGGCTTATCATGATGTGCATTACCGAGAGGGCCCAGAGATACCTCTCCGATACTCGGAGTAATAAATCCTAACCTCGATCTATGCCAACCCAACAAACACCTTTGGAGATACCTATAGAGCATCTTTATAATCATCCAGTTACGTTGTGATGTTTGATAGCACACAAGGTATTCATGGACATAATTCTTCTATGCAGTAATGAGGATCATCCTCAGATCACGGACCCGGTCCGCATGATTGCTACTATCATCTTTCAACTTAGTTTTCTCTAGGAACATATCAAAAATAAAAACAGGGGAGCTATCCACGAGCTATTGATCTACAACATAGATATGCAAATACTATCAAGACTAAGTTCATGATAAATTAAGTTCAATTAATCATATTACTTAAGAACTCCCACTTAGATAGACATCCCTCGAGTCATCTAAATGATTAATCTTCGCTTACTACTGCGAGGCCCACGTAGGGGTGCAGCCCTCGGTGGCCTTGCTGTGCCACTACTTCTACCTCCGGATTTCTGGCAGTTCTCCTTCCGCGTGCGCGAGCTTCGTCGCGCATGGCAGCACCATTACCATCTCGAATCCTGGGAAGAGGGCTGATGGCTTCCGGAGCAAGTGGGTCTTGGTTGACGCCGGGCGCGTCCACCCTCGGCTGATCCTGCCCACGGAGCAGGCCGTGAGCGCTAGTGACTGGTGCCGGGAGGAGCTCGCGGATCCCCGCGCGAAGCCGGTGTTGGAGAAGATGGATGCGGACTTGAGGCCAGCCAACATGGCGATGGCGAAGTTGACTGGCGCGTCACTATTGAGGGAGTTCTTGGAGCAGCAGCTGGCTCCACTCCGGCAGTACTCTTCTCCGATGTGGAGGCCTCATCTAAGCCCCGTGCCTATGGACGAAGAGGACGTGGACGCGGTTCTTCAATCTCTGGTCGGGAGCACGGTGGCAAGGTTGGAGGGCGCTCCCGAGCCCTTGTTTCTTCGCAGCGACTGGGAGCAGGTGGTGAAGTCCATGCCCGTTTTCAATGGGGTCGGGCTCGTGCCCGTGGCGCCTTTTGAAGGACTGGTGGACGTGCCCTCCAGTGACTCCAGCGAGGAGGAGGGCGAAGAGGAGCGGGGAGAGGGGCCCGACTCCGGGGCGACTGACGGAGAGTCGAGGGCTCCCTTCCCTCGGCGCTCGCCCCGTACTCTCTGCCTATCGCCGAGCGATGATGATGACGATGATGATGATGATGTGCTGGGTAGCGGGAGCTCGCCTCCGATCCCGAAGAAGGACAGGACCGGGCTGGTCCCCCGCGGGCCTGCCCCTACCCCGGGGCAGTCCGCTGCCGCGCCTTCCGCTCCCAAGGTCGACCCTTCCAGCCGGCTGTTTGGCTTGAAGTTGGGCCGAAAGCTGCCCGAGCTCACTGGCGATGACCCGGAAGCGCTTGATCCTTGTTCTCTTGTTTCTCATCCTGCCGATGAGGCCTGATGATTGCTTCTCTTGAGTAGGCGGGCGCCTTCGGCAAAGAAACCGAAGCGGGCTCCTGAGGCTCCATCCGCGGCAGCGCCCCCGCCTGTGAAAGGGGGAGATCGCAGTGCGCAGGCTTCTCCTGGTCGGTCGCCCTCAGGAGGTCTGGCCATTCTGGCGGGGGCGAGCTCAGCCCCCATGGCCCAGGTGACTCCTGAGGTGTCCTCGTCCGGCGCCACTGCCACGGCTGGGGAGACGCAGCGAATGCTGGCTCAGGATTCGGCGGCCTTGCTGCCGCCACCTTCTCCCGTTTTGCTGGCCACTGCTCCCTCAGCTCCTCCTATCATCCTGGAGCGCGCCGAGGCTCCTCCGTCTTCTTCCTCCGTCTTGGAGCATGCTGCTGCTGAACTGGACCGGCTACGCCAGGACCTTCTCGGCACCGACCCTCACCTGGTGGTCGGGCGTCTGGAACTGGCTTCGGGGTGGATTCGCTCTGATGCTTCGATCCGGGCGGCGCTGGTTCAGGCTTCGACGGCCTGCGATGAGGAGAAGCGGGCCGTCCTTGAGGCAAAGATTGCTCGTGACGCGGCCCTAGGGGAAGCGGTCAAGGCCCACGACCGCTGCAAGGCGCTGGAGGACGAGCTGCAGGGCCTGCGGGGCCAACTTGCGGAGGAGGTTCGCCTTCGCCAAGAGCAGGAGAAGGGGGCGAAGGTGCGTGAGGCGGCGCTCATGGACTCGGAGGCCAAGCTCAAGAAGCGCCGCGAGCATCTAGGCATGTGGAAGCAGGAGCTGGAGGCGACGAAGGCCGAGCTGGACGCCAAGGCTCAGGTCCTCGCCGAAGATCGCGTGGCCTTTGCTGACATGGAGAAGGACGCTCGCGCTTCGCTGAAGATGCTTTACGAGAGCGGCTTGGACAACCTGCTTGTTGGTGACGAGGATGGCCCCGCCAAGCCGCTTCCCTTCCTGGTCAAGGCTCTTGAGGACGTCGTCCTCGGCATCGGCCCCGCGGCCGAGGCCGAGGCGCACGTCCTGTCTTCTGCCGCGCTGACACTGGTCTTCGCCCACGTCTACCTCCGCGATCCCAACACCGACCTCGACGCCCTGCTGGAACCCGTGAGCGGCCAGGGTGCTGCTGCCGCTATCGAAGCCGTGAAGGGGCGCGCGGAGGCGCTGCTGGAGAAGTTCTGGGCCTTCAGCACCAGGCCGAAGCAAGGCGCTACCGACCCTGCTGTTCCACAAGGCAAAACCAGCGCCGACGAGTGACTCCGTCCCGTCCCTCCTCTTCTTTAGGTTCCTGCACATGCATCACGCCTCGGGGAGGCATTTAAACATGCGTTTGGTATTGAGATTGACAGTATGGACTGTAATATTTGCTTTTAAGTTCCTTGGATTTTATGCTTTTCTTCCCTACTTGCTTGTGTTCTACGCTGGCAGGGCCCGGCCCCGCGCATGCCTCACCCAGCATCAGCCCCGATCGGAAACCAGGACGGGACCAAAGGAGTGAGGGGCCACGTGACAAGTTAGGCTCCTGAGTCGCGATGCTCAAGAGTCCCCTTTGGCGCTCGAACAACAAGTAGGGAAGCGTGATGTAGGCGTGTTTTCTGTTCTACGTCTGCAGAGCCCGACCCCGCGCGTACCTCACCCAGCATAGCCTTTCGGAACTAAGGAGTGAGGGGCTACGGAGCCAGTTAGGCTCCTGAGTCGCGATGCTCAGGAGTCCCCCTTGATGCGCGAACAGCGGGTGATGAGGCAAGATGTAAGCGTGGCGTTCTACGTCTGCAGAGCCCGACCCCGCGCGTACCTCACCCAGCATAGCCTTTCGGAACTAAGGAGTGAGGGGCTACGGAGCCAGTTAGGCTCCTGAGTCGCGATGCTCAGGAGTCCCCCTTGATGCGCGAACAGCGGGTGATGAGGCGAGATGTAAGCGTGGCGTTCTACGTCTGCAGAGCCCGGCCCCGCGCGTACCTCACCCAGCATAGCCTTTCGGAACTAAGGAGTGAGGGGCTACGGGACCAGTTAGGCCCCTGGGTCGCGATGCCCAGGGGTCCCCCTTGACGCGCAAACGGCCTTCGTACCTTGGCTCCGCTCGGGGAGAGAGGCACGGCGAACCAGGCCCGAGGGGCCTGGCTGGGCGGCGTACGTCTGGGCGTGACCCAGCCGTAGCCCCCGTGCCCAGCCCACTCGCGCGGCGCTCCCGAGGGGAGGCGTTGTGATGAGGCCAGCCACTGAGCTCTGGGCTCCCTGAGCTTAACGCGGCCCGGAGGCCACCCTCAGTTGTTTATCACTAGCGCGGAGCATAGCGCTTCCGTATGTGTACGGGCATAGCTGCTCCTCGGCAGTGTCGTCAGCCAGCGCGGAGCATGGTGCTTCCACTGGTACGTGGGAGGGGGCTCCCCTCCGGGAGGAGCCCCCGAGGCGTATACAACCCCGCCCTGACACGTGACCGGCACGGTAGAGCTAGGTGAGGTCTATCTGGGCACCCGTGAGCTAGCGCGGGACTCACGAGGCCCTACCTCTGGGCGGGTTGCGCTCGGCACTGGGCCATATCTTGAGATGTGTTCCTGCAAAATTTGGTTAGATGCCGGTACTCTACGTCGTCGGGTCCCGGCCCTCGAGCTTGTCTCAGCCGTCGCTGCTATGCCAGGTCGCGATGCCATGGACAAGGCCAGAGGGTGAGGGCTGGAGAGCCAGTAAGAGCCCTGAGTCGCGATGCTCAGGCACCCCCCCTTTAACGTGCAAGTGGCCGACATGGGAAGAGAATATGCCGCGGACGGGCACCATGCAGCTAAGCGTGATAGGCTATGCATAGTTGGAAATAAACACTACGGAGATACACGCCGCTGGGCCTGGCCCCAGCGGCTTGGGGATGATGCAGCCCGAGGGGCGCCCCCAACAAGGCAAACTAACGACGGTAAGGTAAATGCAGATACATGCTGCGGGGACGGACCCACACGGCCTGGGAGTGATGCAACCCTGGGAGGGTGCTCCCAGCTGAGAGCGGAACTTGAAAGATGTCACCTAAGGATGTCGTCAGTGTAGTGGCGTTGGCGCAGCAGACTTGACAGGCGGCAGAAGCCGATCCTCACGAGCCCCCAGGCCTCGGGGCCTCGGGAGGCTCCGGAGGCACTGGTGACTCCTCGCGAGCTGTCTCCATCTCCTCCAAGGCTGCGGACCGCCTGTCTTCCTGAGCCTCCACGATGCCCCGCACGAGGCGCTGATACGCCACAGCCATGCTCGGCAGGCCGTAAGGCATGCGAACATAGTTGTGGGGTGGACCTCCGCAGCGCCCCACTTGCGAGGGCCAGAGGCGCTCCATTGTGGCGATCTGATTGAGCCCTGGTACATCGACGCAGACGCGCAGCCCACCATCCTCGCCTGGATGTGGGGCCACGGCTGGCAAGCGGCGGCAACCTCTCATGATCCTTGTCTCCTGTAGCTCTTGAATGGCCTCATCAATGAACTCTTGCTGGCCTGATCTTCCTCGCCTGGCTCCCTCTCGAGGGAAACGTGCTGTGAAGCACGCCTCCACATGGTGCCCAAGCGCCTCCCTTGTGGCCCTGGCTAGGTCGGTGGCCCTCCAGGTGAGAGCCCCCGAGCCCTGCCTGAGGAGGGCGCCGGGCACGCTTTCCTATGCGATGGACGGAGGGCCCTCCTGAGGAGGCACGGGACGTGAGGGGCCTACCTCCTGAGGGGCTGCGCCTGATGACGTCTTCTTCTTCTTGGGGGTGGTGTCGGTGTAATGGGACACGGATACCCCGAAGACGGCGAGATGATATTTCAAGACATCGGGGCTAGCAAAGCCCCTCAGTCCGACTGCCCGGCCACTCCTGCCGGCTCCCCGTCCGACTGCACTACCCGGCCGGCTGCCGACTGCCGGCCGCCGACTACGCCAACCAATCGGATGCCGACTGCAGCCCGACCCGACATCGACGAGACAAACGTACCGCGGCGCCATCATCTACAGTGTACCTTGTCCCCTGGGTACTGATTTATAAAGTACCCCAGGGGACAAGCATGACATGTGCCATGCCACTATACCATGCCTACATGGCTTGGCATGTAAGCTACCCAAGGTAGCTTACATCCAACGCCACCACCACATAGCTTACATAGTAAGCTAGCCCACACTATAAAAGGGCCACACATCCATCCATCCAGGGGGGATGGACTCACTCTCACCCACACTCACGCATGCATGCCCAGGCACATGCGGCCACCACACCTATGCTCATACGCATATATACGAGATCAGATGCACTTGGTACTGATCTCAGATATAGCTCCAGGAGCGCTTTGTACTGCCCGATGTACACCTCAGATATATATACTCAGACATGCAGGAGTAGGGGTATTATCTCTCCGGAGAGCCCCGAACCTGGGTAAACCACCGCGTGCTACTCGCATACCCGCTCCCGGTCCTATGAGCAGCAGTCCTACCCACACACTAAGCCCTTGTGGCATCTGTCGACTCGCAAGCACCCCGTGAGAAATACCACGACAGTTGGCGCCCACCGTGGGGCGGTACTATGCTACCGCGCTGCTGCTGGTTTCGCTGTCCGGGCGGGACCATCTTCGTCATCTCCGCCGCGGCGTCGCGCCGTCTCTCCGGTAGCGCTCGGGGGCTCGATGTCAACCCGCCCCCGGAGCGGCCGTGAGGGGTGGCGCGTCCTCGCCGTCGGCCTCTTCGCCCCCGCCGTGGCATGACTTCGCCGTCGGCCTCGCCTTCTTCGCCACCACCGTCGCGACACAGGCCGTCCGTCCGTGCACGGCGGTGCCTCGCTTCGGTCGGCCGCATCCGTGCACGCGCCGTGCCGCGCCCCTCACGTTTGCTCCTCTCTGCGCTGCGCCTTTCTTTGGCCGGAATGCGCTTTTGCTCCTTCATATTTCGCCTATACAAGCTAGCTAGACGCTAGTCAAGCGGTGGTCAAACCATTGGCCAAACACACTACCCAGACTATGGCCATGCAAAGCCAGATAATCCCCGTATAAGTTTCCGTACGCTGCTCGTATGCTATCCAAACAGCACCTCGACCGCAACCCAGCGCGCTGCTCGGCCGGCGGCCGCCCGCCCGAGCGCCGCGTCTCCAGCTCCTCTCCCGTGCGTCGTTCGCCGTGCTGCCGCCTTGCTTTTTCTTGCGCGCGCCCGCTGCTCACCCGAGCCACTGGCTCGGCTGCGTGCATCGCCTCGCTGCCTTCCCGAGGCCGTCCTCCTCGCCAAGCCTGCTGCTCGGCTGCTCCGCGCACCGTCTCCACCGCGCCGCTCGCTGCGTCCGGCTGCCTCCGCGGCTCTGGCCTGGCTGCGGGCCGGTTTCGCCGGCCTCCGCATCGGGCATCCGCGCCAATTCCTCCACGAGTACACCCGGCGCCCGCCTCCCCAGCTCCGCTCCAGGCGGCCCCGCGCCGCTGGCCGACTTCGCCTGCCGGCTCCCCCGCGCCCGGCCGCACTGCCCCATCCGCACGCCTCCGCCCACGCCGCGCCAGCTGCGGCCCTGCCCCGGCCGACCGCGCCGTCTGCCGGGTCGTGGAGCTCCGGCCTCCAGCCTCGAGCACCGCTTCCGGCCAGCTCCCGCCCGCTCCGGCCGGCTCCCGTCCGCTCCGGCCGGCTCCCGTCCGCTCCAGCCGGCTCCCACCCGCTCCGGCCGGCTCCGGCATCCCCCATCGCCGCTTGCCGACTTCGCCTCCGACCCAGCCACGGCCGCGCTGCCCCGTCCCGGCCACCCCGCTGCTGCCGAGTCCCGCACGCCTCCGTGCCGTGCTGCTTCGCCTGCTGCCGGGCTCGCCTCGGTGCCGCGCTCCTTCGCCGGCTGCCGGGCTCGCCTCCGCGCCGTGCTGCTTCGCCGGCTGCCGGGCTCGCCTCCGCGCCACGCTGCTCCGCTGCTTGCCGGGCTCGCCTCGGCGCCGCGCTGCTTCACCGGCTGCCGGGCTCGCCTCCGCGCCGCGCTGCTCCGCCGCTTGCCGGGCTCGCCTCGGCGCCGCGCTGCTTCGCCGGCTGCCGGGCTCGCCTCCACACCGCGCTGCTTCGCCTGCCGCCGGGCTCGCCTCCGCGCCGTGCCGCGCCGCTCCGCCGCTTGCTGGGCTCGCCTCGGCGCCGCGCTGCTCCGCCGCCTACCGGCTCCCCCGCGCCTGCGCCGCGCTGCTCCGCCGCCTGCCGGCTCCCCCGCGCCCGCGCCGCACTGCTCCAACCCTGTCCGGCTCCTCGCGCCCCGCTCCGGCTTCTCCCGCGCTACCGCGCTGGGTCCGACTCCTCTCGAGCTGCCTGCCGGATCGCCACGATCGTTCGGCCGCCCCGCGCGGTCGTCTGTGGCGTGCCCCGCGCCCCGTCCGGCCGCTTCGGCCCGTGGCCAGTGGCTCTGCTTCCGCCGGGTCCTCCCGCACCAGGACGGCCGGCTCCGCCGCCCGTCCCCGCCGACTCCGGGTCCCCGCCGGGTCGCCTCCACCTGCGGCCGGGTGCCCCGCACCGGCCGGCTCCCGCGTGCCCGGCTTGCCTCGCCCGTCCGCTTGCAGCCGGCTGCTCATGTGGCCGGGTAGGAGAAAAGTCAATGGAGCCGGCTTGGCTAGAAAAAAGAAGAGAGCCTGCATTGACTACAGTCCAGCCGGCTGCTCTGATCAACAGCCCGCGTCGCTGCTCGGCCGGCTATTTCGTCTGCCCGCTCTGCCGCCCGGCTGCCCGACGGGCTGGTCCGGCTGCGCATGCCCGGCTGACGAGAAAAAGAGAAGAAGAAGACAAGGTAGTCGCCGGAAGATCCGGCCCGACTGCTCAGCAGTCGGCCCGAATGTCGGGGGCTACACCCAGCGGGTGCGCTGACGCGCCCCCGCGAGAGAAGAAGAACGCAAGGTAGTTGTCGGAAGATCCGGCCCGACTGCTCAACAGTCGGCCCGAATCTCGGGGGCTACACCCAGCGAGTGCGTTGACGCGCCCCCGCGAGAGAAGAAGATGACAAGGTAGTCGCCGGAAGATCCGGCCCGACTGCTCAGCAGTCGGCCCGAATCTCGGGGGCTACACCCAGCGGGTGCGCTGACGCGCCCCTGCGAGAAAGAAGACACAATAGCTGCCGGAAGATCCGGCCCGACTGCTCAGCAGTCGGCCCTACACCCAACGGGTGCGCCGGCGCACTCCGCGAGCGCCGAGTCGCGCCGGCTATCTTCGACGACCACGACTACACGAAAAACAATGTGAGCTCCTCACCCGCATATTTTTGCACTACGCAAGCACGGATAACCCCGAGCGTTGCTCAGGGGCTGCCTCCGCATTTTATTACAGTAGCATCACTGATTGCCCCGGCGCCAACCAGAGTTGGCCCGGGGGCTGGCCGCTTGGCCTGAGACGTTAGTTCCCGCAGACGGCTTAGTACCGTGTGCGGTACCAAAGGCCCACTCTTAGTCACAGACTGCAGAGCGGCTGCCGACTAGCAAGAGTGAACGCTGGAGGCCACCCACGCGAAAAACGTTTGGGAAGAAAAACGTTCGGGCGACCCGACCGTTTTCCTTTTACAAGTATCTACTCGGTTGAATCTGCTCCCAGACTCTGAGTACTGTACACTCCACTTCGCGGCCCACTCTCAGCCACAGACCGCAGAGCGGCTGTCCGGCAAGCAAGAGCACAAGCCAAAAAGCGGAGGGAACACGAAAAAGATTAAGGGGGCTCGGACGAAACTGAGTCGGCACCCTCCGCATAAAACTTGCAATGATAAAAGCAAGCATTCGATATATCTGCATGGACTAACTCTGTCCTTTTTTATGATTATTTTCATGAACATTTGCCAAAAAACCTCCGCCCAACTTTGCCAAGTTGCCCGGAGGCTCGGGGGCTACTGTCGGTGTAATGGGACACGGATACCCCGAAGACGGCGAGATGATATTTCAAGACATCGGGGCTAGCAAAGCCCCTCAGTCCGACTGCCCGGCCGCTCCTGCCGGCTCCCCGTCCAACTGCACTACCCGGCCGGCTACCGACTGCCGGCCGCCGACTACGCCAACCAATCGGATGCCGACTGCAGCCCGACCCGACATCGACGAAACAAACGTACCACGGCGCCATCATCTACAGTGTACCTTGTCCCCTGGGTACTGATTTATAAAGTACCCCAGGGGACAAGCATGACATGTGCCATGCCACTATACCATGCCTACATGGCTTGGCATGTAAGCTACCAAAGGTAGTTTACATCCAACGCCACCACCACATAGCTTACATAGTAAGCTAGCCCACACTATAAAAGGGCCACACATCCATCCATCCAGGGGGGATGGACTCACTCTCACCCACACTCACGCATGCATGCCCAGGCACATGCGGCCACCACACCTATGCTCATACGCATATATACGAGATCAGATGCACTTGGTACTGATCTCAGATACAGCTCCAGGAGCGCTTTGTACTGCCCGATGTACACCTCAGATATATATACTCAGACATGCAGGAGTAGGGGTATTATCTCTCCGGAGAGCCCCGAACCTGGGTAAACCACCGCGTGCTACTCGCATACCCGCTCCCGGTCCTATCAGCAGCAGTCCTACCCACACACTAAGCCCTTGTGGCATCTGTCGACTCGCAAGCACCCCGTGAGAAATACCACGACAGGTGGTCTCAGGAAGCCTCCTGCTTCCGCGATCTGGGTCTTCTAGCGACACGGCCTGAAAGGCTCGCTCCAGGGAACACACTGCATCTCTCTCTTCACAGGGCACTGTGATGGCGCCGCCGCTTCCTGGCATCTTGAGGACGTTGTAGCCGTGGTCGGTCACGACCATGAACTTGGCCAGCGCTGGGTACCCAAGGATGGCATTGTACAGCAGGAGGATGTGGGCGACATCGAAGTCGATGAGCTCGGTGCGGTAGTTGCTGCGGGCCCCGAAGGTGACAGGGAGGCGGACCTGCCTGATCGGGACTGTGGAGTCGTCGGTGATCCCGGAGAAAGGCCTGGTTGGCTGAAGCTGGTCATAGGGCACTTGGAGGTTGTTGAATGTTTCCACGGACAGGACGTTGAGCCCTGCCCCGCCATTGATGAGGGTCTTGGTGACCTGCACGTTGCTGATGACTGGGGAGCAGAGCATCGGGAGGACTCCCGCAGTGGCTGCGCACTTGAGCTGGTCTGCCGAGCTGAACGTGATGGGGCACGCCGACCACCTGAGGGGGCGCGTTGCTTCGAGATTGGGAAGAACTGCATTCACCTCACGCACAAACTGCTTGAAGATACGTTGGGAGGCTGGGGCTTGAGGTCCGCCCAGGATGCAGCCGATCGCGTGCGGCTCCTGGAAGCCCCCAGCCCCCTCGTCTTGATGGCGGTCTTCGTTCCTTCTTGGTGGAGGCGGCAGCGGAGGTAGGCCTGCGTTGCCATGAGGGCGGTCCTCACGAGGCTGGTCTCTCCAGTCCCCCTCGCGAGGCAGGTCCCGCCAGCGGTCCTCGCGAGGCTGGTCGCGCCACCCCTGGCGCGGGCCGCGGTCTTCCCAGCGCCCTGGGTTTCTTCCTCCTCCCCGGCCATAGCCCCGGTCAGCACGGTCAGGGCGATGGCCGATCCTTCCTTCTCGCACGGCGCGGAGCTCTTGACATTCGTTGGTGTTGTGGGTGTGGAGGTCATGGTACACACAGTACCGGCTGCCTCTGGAGGGTTCGGGCAGATCCTTGCCCCGCTTGGTGTCTGGTTCGGCTGCGAGCACGGCAGCCCCCTTGCGCTTCACGTCCTTGGCCTTGGGCTTCTTCTCTTCCGGGTCCGCGGCAGGCAGCTCGAGGAGGGAGAGATGTCCCTCCTCATCCCTGGCGCACTTGTTCGCCAAGTTGAACAGCTCCAGGGAGGTGCAGAGGTCTTCGTGCATCGCCAGCTCCTCCTTCATCTTGACGTCATGCACGCCGTCAGAGAAGGCGGAGATGATGGCTTCCTCTGACACCCTGGGGATCTGGAGGCGCGTGCTGTTGAAGCGCTGGATGTACTTTTGCAGGGTCTCTCCAGGTTGTTTCTTGATGCGGCGCATGTCGCTCACGGCAGGCGGCCGGTCGCGAGTACCTTGGAAGTTGGCGATGAAGCGGGCGCGCATCTGGTCCCAGGAGGAGATCGTGCCTGGAGCCAGATTCAGGAGCCAGGTTCGAGCTCCTTCCTTGAGCGCCATGGGGAACTAGTTCGCCATGACCTTTTCATCCCCGCCGGCAGCCTCGATGCCCAGCTCATAGAGCTGGAGGAATTCCGCGGGGTCAGTTGTGTCATCGTAGCGAGGAGGCAGGTCGGGCTTGAACTTGCCGGGCCACGCGACGCTGCGCAGCTCAGTGGTGTAGGCATGGCAGCCCGCGGTGGCCACGAAAGGCCTCGGTTGCTGGAGAGCTTGGTCTTGAGGGTCCCCACGCGCTGCAGCTAGGAGCAGGGCGGGGTCTTGGTGTGCCGGAGCTGGAGCAGGGTCGCGGCGTGCCGGAGCAGGGAGCGCCCGGGCAGAGATTTCTTGGCAGCTTTGCTCTTGCTGCGCTGGCGTCTGAGGGAGCGGGTTCCGCCCAGGGACCAAGCGCCTTGGAGTCACGGCGTCTTCTTGGAGAGGAGGTGGCTGGTGCGCCTCAAGAGCTTTGTTGCCCGCGCGGGGCGGAGTGCGGCGCAGAGGGACGGACGGCGCGGACAAGCTCGGCGACGCGGTCGAGCCATTCTTCGTAGACGTCGTCGATGGGATGGTAGCGGAAGAGCTCGTTTGCCGCGAGGAGCGCAGCTCGAGCCTCCAAGGGTGCGCGGAGCGCGCGGGACGAAGAACCGGCTGGAGTGAGTGATGGAGTGGCGGTGCGGCCGTCTTGCCGCACGGACGGGTGCTGAGACGATGCCTGCTGCTCGCCTCCCGCCGGGCCGGTGGCGGCGTTGACAGCGGGCGACGGGGAACGACGAGGACGCCCACCGACGGGGGCCGTCTGGGCGATGCAAGAAGAGATGGCGGCCCGGTGCTCGGCGCGGGCTCGGCGAGCGTCAGACATGGATGCGACGGTGGGAGGAGAGCGGAGCGGTGGAAGACGAATTCCGGCGCACCCCTACCTGGCGCGCCAAATGTCAGATTTCGGGTTCCGGCAGACCCTTAAGGTTCGAACACTGGGGTGCGCGCGAAAATCTCACCTTCAACCTCTCCGTCTCGAGGGGATCTAAACTACTAAGAGAACTGCACGAAAGACACAAGATTTATATTGGTTCGGGCCACCGATGTGGTGTAATACCCTACTCCAGTGTGTGGTGGATGGATTGCCTCCTGGGGCTGGTGTGGATGAACCATACAAGGAAGAACAACCTCGCGAGGGTCTGTTCTTGACTGTGGCGATGAACTGCTATGAAGAGTTCGGTCGCCTCTCTCTCTCTTACTCTGCTTCCTACCGGTTGAACGAATAGAACCCCACCGAACCGAACCCCTTGCTATGTGGGTGGCTAGTCCTATTTATAGAGGCCCTGGTCCTCTCCCAAATATTGAGCGGGAAGGGATCCAACAATGGCGGGCTAATTTGAAGGGGGACAATGAGTACATCTATCCTGACAAAAGCAGTCTTCGCCTGCCAAAGGCTCTGGAGATGACGCCGCGCTGGGCTCCATGGTGACCTCCGTCTCGTAGTCCTCCTGGTCCTGGTCTCGTTGCACCGAAGTTGCAACCTTTTGCCTGATGCCTCGGTACTCCGCTGATACACTTGCCCCCTTTGCACCAAAGAGGAAAGAGGGACGCTGCGCGCGCTGGCACCCGCCTGGTGCCCCGTGTCGTCATGGCTTGCGTCATGGGCACCTCATGGGGTACCCCGCCTTGAACTCTCCGCCTCCTTGCGTGCCAGCCTGACGAGGCTGTGCCTGAGAATGCGTCGTGTCGTCCGCCTGGCGAGGCTTGGCCCCTCGCGAGGGTCTTGAGCCTTGTGTTGATGAAGATGGGCCGCGCTGGGCCCCCACTTGAGCCACGCCGCAGGCCGCAGGCAGGCAAGTCTGGTGACCCCCGTTCCCAGAACGCTGACAGACAGCCATGGGGCACCCCAAGTAGGAGGAATCCTACTTGGGGGCCTCCTCCAATTCGGCCTCCCTCTTTCCTTATCTCCGGAGGGGGAAGGAAAGAGGGGAGATGGGAAAGGAAGGGGGAATCCTACTCCCTCTATTTCCTTTGCTCCTCCCCTTTTCCTTTCTCCACGTAGGCCGGCCCATATGGGGGCGCACCAGCCCCTTAGGGGCTGGTCTGTCCCACCCTTGGCCCAATAAGGCTCGTATCTTTGTCGGGGGGTGCCCAAAACCCCTTCCGGTGACCCGATACGTACCCGGTACCCCCGAAACACTTTCGGTGTCCGAATACTATCGTACTATATATGAATCTTTACCTCTCGACCATTTCGAGACTCCTCATCATGTTCGTGATCTCATCCGGGACTACGAACAACATTCGGTCACCAAATCACATAACTCATATAATACAAAATCGTCATCGAATGTTCAGCGTGCGGACCCTACAGGTTCGAGAACTATGTAGACATGACCGAGACACCTCTCCGATCAATAACCAACAGCGTAACCTGGATTCTCATATTGGTTCCCACATATTCTACGAAGATCTTTATCGGTCAAACCGTAATGACAACATACGTTACTCCCTTTGTCATCGATATGTTTCTTGCCCGAGATTCGATCATCGGTATCTTCATACCTAGTTCAATGTCATTACCGGCAAGTCTCTTTACCCATTCCGTAATGCATCATCCCGCAACTAACTCATTAGTCACATTGCTTGCAAGGCTTATCATGATGTGCATTACCGAGACGGCCCAGAGATACCTCTCTGATACTCGGAGTGACAAATCCTAATGTCAATCTATGCCAACCCAGTTACATTGTGACATTTGATAGCACACAAGGTATTCCTCCGGTATTCGGGAGTTGCATAATCTCATAGTCGAAGGAATATGTATATGACATGAAGAAAGCAATAGCAATAAAACTGAACGATCAACATGCTAATCTAACAGATGGTTCTTGTCCATCACATCATTCTCCTAATGATGTGATCCCGTTCATCAAATGACAACACATGTCTATGGTTAGGAAACTTAACCATCTTTGATTAATGAGCTAGTCTAGTAGAGGCTTACTAGGGACACGGTGTTTTGTCTATGTATCCATACATGTATAAAGTTTCCGGTTAATGAAATTCTAGCATGAATAATAAACATTTATCATGATATAAGGAAATATAAAATAACAACTTTATTATTGCCTCCAGGGCATATTTCCTTCAGTCTCCCACTTGCACTAGAGTCAATAATCTAGTTCACATCGCCATGTGATTTAACACCAATTGTTCACATCACCATGTGATTAACACCCATAGTTCACATCGCCATGTGACCAACACCCAAAGGGTTTACTAGAGTCAATAATCTAGTTCATGTTGCCATGTGATTAACACCCAAAGAGTACTAAGGTGTGATCATGTTTTGCTTGTGAGAGAAGTTTAGTCAATGGGTCTGCCACATTCAGATCCATATGTATTTTGCAAATTTCTATGTCTACAATGCTCTGCATGGAGCTACTCGAGCTAATTGCTCCCACTTTCAATATGTATCTAGATTGAGACTCAGAGTCATCTAGATCGGTGTTTAAGCTTGCATTGACGTAACTCTTTATGATGAACTCTTTATCACCTCCATAACCGAGAAATATTTCCTTAGTCCTCTAAGGATAATTTTGACCGCTGTCTAGTGATCTACTCCTGGATCACTATAGTACCCCTTTGCCAAACTCATGGCAAGGTACACAATAGGTCTGGTATACAGCACGGCATACTTTATAGAAGCTATGGCTGAGGCATAGGGAATGACTTTTATTCTCTCTCTCTATCTTCTTCCGTGGTCGGGTTTTGAGTCTTACTCAACTTCATACCTTATAACTCAGGCAAGAACTCCTTTAACTGATCTATTTTGAACTCCTTCAAAATCTTATCAAGGCATGTACTCATCGAAAGTCTTATCAAGCGTCTTGATCTATCTTTATAGATCTTGATGCCCAATATGTAAGTAGCTTCACTGATGTCTTTCTTTGAAAAAAAATCCTTTCAAACACTCCTTTATGCTTTCCAAACAATTCTACATCATTTCCGATCAACAATATGTCATCCACATATAATATTAGAAATGCTACAAAGCTCCCACTCACTTTATTGTAAATACATGCTTCACCGCAAGTCTGTATAAAACTATATGCTTTGATCAACTCATCAAAGCGTATATTCCAACGCCGAGATGCTTGCACCAGTTCATAGATGGAACGCTAGAGCTTGCACACTTTGTTAGCACCTTTAGGATTGTGAAAACCTTCTGGTTGCATCATATACAAATCTTCTCTAATAAATCCATTAAGGAATGCAGTTTTGACATCCATTTGCCAGATTTCATAAAATGCGGCAGTTGCTAACATGATTCGGACAGACTTTAAGCATCGATACGAGAGAGAAAATCTCGTCGTAGTCAACACCTTGAACATGTCGAAAACCTTTTGTGACAATTCGAGCTTTGTAGATAGTAACACTACTATCAGCATCTGTCTTCCTCTTGAAGACCCATTTATTCTTAATGGCTTCACTACAAAAAAATACACTTCCATGATGATATGTTTTTGTCACAGTAGGTCGCATTTTTTGTCATGCATGTACATCCATGACAAATTTATGACAGAATCAAGATAGTCATACTTGTGCTGTTGTAGAAGTGTTCCATGACATTACCAAAATTATCATCATGGAAGTGTCCACTTCCATGATGATAAATCGCGCGTCACAGAAGTGCTTTTGTCAAGGGTGACCGACACGTGGCATCCATCGTAATGGAACGCTGTTAAGCTATCGGGTCGGGTTTTGGATCCGATAACCCGTTAACAGTCCCGACCAATGGGGATTTTCCACGTGTAAATCATCATTGGCTGGAGAAGACACATGTCAGGTCCGCGTTGGCACACGTGTCACTCATCCAATGGGCGAGACGCGCCTATGATATGTTGACACGTGGACCGGCCCATCAAGTTTAAATGGGTCGGCCCAACTAAAGGCCCACAATATTTTGCGGACCATAATGGGCCGGCCTAGCTAAAGGCCCATGAGATTTTGCGGACCATAATGGGCTGGCCCGGCTAAAGGCCCACAAGATTTTGCGGGCCATAATGGGCCGACCTAGGTAAAGCACAAGCAAAATAACTGCAGCATCGTGAATAAGAAAAAACCTAGACTACACAATAAAGAAATTACGGCATATTACATCCACTGGGCATCAAAGTTCGCCACTATGATAATAAAGCACAAGCAGAGAACAGATTACATACACTGGGTATCAAAGATCGCCACCAGTGCAAATAAACACGCCGACAAAATAATATACAAAACCGACAGCAGTTCAATAGAGTTCAAGAAAGGTTAGCCCTACTGGGAAGCTGCAGCGCAAGCAGCTGAGCAAGATGATGAGACTGCGCTTGTTCAACACTTATATCTTCCTCACTCTAAAAGATAAACAAGCAGACAGATGACAGGTTTTGCACATAAAAGTATCAGTGCCGACAATTCATCATATTTCTTACCGACGAATAAAGTGACACAGTTTAAAATTGCATTAACACAATATGGTATTGTTCAAGTTAAGACATGGCAGGAAATGACATTGTGAAGGAGTTGGCAGCTTCACGACACCACTGGATTATAGATCAAGAACTCATAAGTATCAATGGTTAGTGTGCTGTCAATTTATACCATTTCAGATTGGCAAATAAAGAGATGGTTTAAATAATAGTAGAATGATATGACATTGTTCATAGTTAAGACATTCACTACAAAAAAAAGACACATCCGTGACATTTTGGGCCGAACGAAATTTTTTTCTGTCATACATATGACACTTCAATGACAATAATTGTGACAAAACCCGGTATCATCATAGATGTGGTGGGCTCCTACTTCTATGACAAAAAATCATGACAGAAAATGGGCTTTTCGTCCTGGGCAGGCCGGAGACGCAGCTGCATGACATTCTTTGGGCCATCCATGACAGAAAAAAAACCGTGGTAGAAGCGAGGGGGAGGAAAATTTCGGGGAGTTCCCGGTTACGGTGGGAGGTCGGGGGCCGAGCGATGCGCATTTCTCTCGTACACGTACGCGCGTGTGTGCGAGGCGTTGGCTCTAACTGAACCCGAGCGAGGCATTGTGCTCTAACTGAACCCGAGCGATTGCACTGCAAGCTACGCGTTACTGAACCCGAGCGATCGATCGATGGCTGTTAACTGAACCTGATCGAGTGATTCCTTCGCTACTGCTGCTAACTGAAGTCGATCGATGCTGCCTCTGGATGAAAAGTGAGCATTGGGGGGGGGGGTGGATGAACAGTTCCTGGTGGGGGTGGATGAACAGGACCCCATGGTGTTGCCTATGGATGAACAAGACCCCGATCGCTTGAGCCGGTTGGGTCTGGATGAACAGGACCCCGTGGAGGGCTGGATGAACAGGACCACCCCGTGGAGGGCAGGATGAACAGTAGAGGGTGGAGGGCAGGATGAACAGTAGCCCGTGGAGGGGTGGTTGAACAGGAGCCCGTGGAGAGGGCTGGTTGAATAGTAGCCGGTGGAGTAGCGCGCGGTGGAGGCTGGATGAACAGGAGCCCGTGGATGAACAGTCGCAGGTGGAGGCTGGAGGAGGTCGACGGTGGATGAACAGTAGCTCGTGGAGGCTGGAGGGGGTCGACGGTGGAGATGAACAGTATCCCGTGGAGTCCCGTTTTGCGGTACGCCACACCCCTCCCGATGAACAGGACCCTCCATTTCGACCGCAGCGCTCCAACACAAGTCTGTTTCGTCCGTTTTGCGGTACGCCACACCCCTCCCGATCAACAGGACCCCCGTTTCGACCGTAGGAGGTCTGTTTCCTCCGTTTTGTGGTACGCCAGACCCCTCCCGATCAACAAGACCCCGTTCCGAACGTAGGAGGTCCGTTTCCTCCGTTGTGCGGTACTCCAGGCCTCGTTTCCATCGCCTGTTCCGTCCAAGCCCTCCCGATGAACATGGCCACGCATTCCGTTCCGACCCAGTCGGTTGGCTCCCACGCGTTCCATTTCCTCCCCATGAACACGACGCATTCCGTTGCCTCCCCATGAACACGACGACGACGATGTTTCTTCGTTCCGACCCAGCCATGTCAACGAGCCCTCGACGTACGTATGCGCGAGTAGGCATTCGAGACCCCGCCCGTATGTACACATACGTGGCCGTATTTTCTTTCTTGCACCCTGGCCGCCTCTACTACGACACGTGCGCGCCTCTACATCCACCAGTATATATATATATATATGTACGTACATGTTCGCGACCAGAATGACAACGCTACGTACACTTCGACCAGGTGGGTCCCGACTATCAGGCACTTCCTTGCGTGCGAACATGTAGCTGGTGGGTCCCAGCAGTCAGGGGGCAAAATACGGTGGCCCGTCCGGTGGGTCCCTGCTGTCAGGTGGAGGAATAATTATTTTGCACGTAATAAGGAGGCACTTCCTTGCCGCGGCCGTGGACGCAGCTTGACCTCTCCACGTACAGTCCACCTCCGATGGAAGCCGTTCCTTGACCACGTTGACAACTGCCGCGCCGAGAGCACCAGGGCGGTGGACGATGGCGAGGCCTTGGAAGGGGACGACGCAGATCCAGGGAAGACGCGGCCGTGGATGCCCACGCGTAGAGGAGTATGAGGGTTCACTGGTTCGCTACGGTGTGAGGCTGCCGTCGCCGCAGAATAACAGTGGGTGTGGGTGAGTAGAGGGATGGCCTGGCCAGCGGTGGGAGTAGTAGGGGCGGTGAGGCCTCTGCCACATTGCAGCCGGCCACGGGAGGCAGGAGCATGAGGCACGACCAGCGCTGGTTTGGGCGGCTGGAGCAAGAAGACCAGAGGTTGAAGAAGCACTACGGCCGTTGGATGGACATCGCACGGTCACTGGATCTAGAATCGTGCATATTGACTAAGTTGACAAAGCCCTCCATCCCCATCACCACAAGTCAGCCTCTCACCAAGGTGGGTCCCAGCTAGCAGGGGGTATTCATTTTTTTGTGCATAATAAGGAGGCACTTCCGGTGGGTCCGAGCTGATAGCAGGGGGAATGTTTTTTTCGTGAAATACGGTGGCCCGTCGGGTGGGTCCCAGCAGTCAGGGGCAAACGATTTTTTCACGATATACTGGTGGGCGTCCGGTGGGTCCCTGCTGTCAGGTGGAGGAATAATTATTTTCCGCGTAATAAGGAGGCACTTCCTTGCGGCTGTCGTGGATCCAACTATCAACCTCTCCACGTATAGTATTCTTCTCATGGAATTCGGTCGTTGACCACATTGACCATGCCGCGCCGACAGCAGCATGGCGGGGGACGACGGCGAGGCCTAGGAAGGGGACGACGCGGAGCCGGGGAAGACGCGGCAGTGGATGCCCACACGGAGAGGAGTACGAGGGTTCACTGGTTCAGCTGCGCTGTCGTTGCCGCAGAATAATAGGGGGTGTGGGTGAGTGGAGTGGAGGGATGGCCTGGCCAGCGGTAGGAGTAATATGGCGGCGGTGAGGCCTCCGCGGTAGCACAGCCGGCCACGGGAGGCAGGAGCAGGCGGCATGACCGGCGCCGCTTTGGGCGGCTGGAGCAAGAAGACCAGAAGCTGAAGAAGCACTATGGCCGTTGGATGGACATCGTACGGTCAGTCGAGCTAGAATCGTGCATATTGACTAAGTTGACAAAGCCCTTCGTCCCCGACAATTTAGTAGGCCCACTATACTGGGTCCCAGCTAGCAGGCTGAGTATTCATTTTTTTGTGCGTAATAAGGAGGCACTTCCTTGAGTGCGAAGATATAGCTGGTGGGTCCGAGCTGTTAGCGGTTGTAATGTTTTTTTCGTGAAATACAAAGGCCGTTTCGGTGGGTCCCAGATGTCAGGTGGAGGAAATCATTATTTTGCACGTAATAAGGAGGCATTTCCTTGCGTGCGGTCGTGGACCCAGCTGTCAGCCTCTCCACGTACAGTCCACTTCAGATGCATGTCGGTCGTTGACCACGCTGACCACGCCACGCCAAGAGCACTAGGGCGGTGGAGGACGGCGAGGCCTAGGAAGGGAACGACACGGAGGCAGGGAAGACTCGGCCGTTGTTTTTGTTTCCCACGCGGAGGGGAGTACGACTGTACGAGGGTTTACTGGTTCGTCTGCCGTCGCTGGAGAATAATAGCAGGTGTGAGTGAGTAGAGGGATGGCTAGGCCAGCGATGGGATTACGGTGGGGCGGTGAGGCCTGCGCGGCAGCACAGCCGGCCGCGGGGAGGAGGGAGCAGGCAGTCCCGCCGACGCTTGTTTGAGCGGCTGGAGCAGGAAGAGCAGAGATTGAAGAAGCACAACAGCTGTTGGATAGACATCCAACAGTATACATGCCATCTATGGAAAACCTCAAATCTGTGGAAAACAGCATACAACCCATCTGCGATTATTTCAAATAATTTACAGCCCATTTGCTAATTCTTACGGGTTTTTTTGGAGCCCATATTCTTTATGTTAGCATTACAGCCCATATTGTGGCCACGGTTAAAAACTTATACGAAATTTTGCATATGTCGGTGCGGTCTGAACTGTTTTTAATCCCGAAATTTCGAGTCACATTCAGACTGATTTTAAAAATAAATGTATATCAATATAAAATGCAATAAATTGTCCACGCATAAAAATCAATGCAATTTAAAATCTCGAAATGAAAAAAAGATATTTGAAAATAATTGCTGGTTTCATGTGTTTTAAAAATGTACAGCCCATTTCTCATTACTGATAGGCCATTTTCTCGGCCAGCCGAATGAAACTCTCCTCGTCTTGAAAGATTTGCAATCCAACAGGCCTGATAAAGTGACTTACTTGATAAATCACAAAAGAACTAGGCTAGCCATTTTCAGAAAGAAAAAAAACTATTGGGCTGGTCTATGGTAAACATAAAAGAAAAGGCTGTCTAGACAGGCTAGAGTGTCCCGCACAGCCCAGTTCACACCCTGCTTCCGTCTCAAAAACAAATTAGATAAATGCCACTCCAATTATGGCGATTCATAAAAATGCCACTGCAATTTCCAAACTTTGAAAAATGCCACTGCAATTTTTGCAAACTTTGAAAAATGCCACTGCAGTTTGCAAACTTTGAAAAACGCCACTCCAGACTTCGAAAAATGCCACTAGAAATGGCATGAAATGGCATTTTTCAAAGTTTGGAAATTGCAGTGGCATTTCTCGGATACACTGCAGTGGCATTTCTCGGATACACCAGATTTGGAGTGGCATTTATCAAATTAACCCAAAACAAAAATAATTGGGCGAGCTGCTGGGTCCCTGGTGTCAGCCGCTCGTTGTGCAATTCTCTTGTTTATTGACTACGTTGACAATGGCATGGGACCCAAATGTCAGAAATCCACTAGGAGGAGCCATTTTTTTATTGGCTTGAAATAAGGAGGCACTTGCTTGCATACTGCCATGACCTTGGCGGGTCCCTGCTGTCATCCTCTCCACGTACAATCATCTCCTGATTGTGTACGCGTTAACTTGCTAGGCCCACAAGTCAGCCTCTAAACCGTGGAGGACAAATACAACCCATTTAAAAAAATAACAGCCGATTCCATACGTTCAAACGGAAAGTTCAACATTCAGACCAAAGTAACAGGTCTGATCCACATATAGAGTACTGAACTTCCACGTTGACAACCATCATAGCCAAGTTAACTATCTACTCCCACAACACTCTAGTAGCGTACAAGTACTAACTTACTCTTAGCTAACTGGACGATGCCGGCTGCCATCTGCTGTCCATGCTAAACGCCGGCACCGGTGTCCTCCGCCTCGCCACGGACTTCCCAGAGGTGTGATAGGGCACGTTACTCGCGTGTGTTGGCCCTTTCCATGCCGGCGTGGTCCACCGAAGCTTTGGCTTCCAAGCAGGAAACCCACTTGACGAGCTGGTAGTAAAAATCGGCGTCGCGAACGCGAGCGTGACCGATAGCCTCCAGGGCTATTTGCCAGGCGCCGGCCTCCATGTAGTCGGCCCAGTTGCGGGTGCTCTACTCGCGACTCAGAGCGTCGGTGCGCTACTGCTCCATGTCCCGCTAGCGGCGCAAATCGGCGATACGCTGCTCCTCCGCCAGGCGCTCGCGCTCCAAGAACTCCTGCTCCTCCGCCATGCAGTCGCGCTCTAACAACTCCTCGATCTCCGCATTGCCATCTAAAGATAGATAGAATGCCTCCTCCCTCCGTCTGCCTTCCGGTGAAACCCCGAACACTAGTTCCGGCGGTGACCGCCTCCGGCGCCGCCTACCGCGAATGGGCGAGGGCATGGCGGACGTGGCGAGCAACGTCAGGCTGGTGGGGGCTTATGAGGATATGGTGAGTTGGGTCACGGTGGCACCTGAGAAGGCCGGGAAACAGTACTTATGGGAGAAAGGTAGCGCGAAGGTCATCAGAATTCAATGCATAATGGCTTAGCGCGCCAGCTTGCCGTGGAAAACTAGAGAAACTGAAATTATGACTGTGACGTCCCGTCCCGTCTGGGTCGCACGCCGGCATGGCGGTCAAACGAGTGCACTTGAATCATCTCCCTCCTTATCAATAATGGTTCCACGGATTTAACGGGTATCTTTTTTCACATCAGTTAGCTGCCTTAATTACGACCGGCTGCATGCAGGCACTCAGAATCGCTCGCAGGCAGTACGCGAAGCAGCATGCAACAAGTCGCAGCCGAGGGCACGCATGCAGCCACTTAAATCGCTGGAATTAATTAGGCTTAAACTTCTGCATGTCGTTAATTATTGCCATGCCTTGGTCTTGCTGCTTTGCTCACACGACTAATAAATCCCGGACGGAGAGAGTACCTTGGTTGGTGAGAGGTTTGAATTAAGTCCTGCAAACCGGAAAGGAGGTACTAGTACGTGCATGATCCGCTATTTATTCGTGTAGGATCGAGTAGGCCGTTTCTTGAATTGAGACCTGCAAACCGGAAAGGAGGTGGTACGTGCGTGATCTGCTATTTATCCGTGTAGGATCGATAGTGTAGCTTGTCAGTTTCTTCAGAGGTAGGCATTTTTATCCGTGTAGGATCGATAGTGTAGTCTTTCAGTTTCTTCAAAGGTAGGCATTTTTATTCAAAAAACTGCCACTTCGCATCTTGCGTCGCAAATAAAACTGCCAGGAGCGCATTTGTAGGCTAGCTAGTGATCGATCAGTAACTTGTAAACACTGAGTGAACAGAAATAAGTAACTTTTAATGCATCTCAATGATTCACAGATCATATACAAATATGTAGCTCCAAAAGCAAAGATCAGCCACTTCGGATCTCGCATCGCAACTAAAACTAACTAGTACGACTCCCATACATAAGATCAACATGTTAATGCATCTCAATGATTCACAGATCATATACAAATATGTAGCTCCAAAAGCAGAGATCTAGAAAAAACATATGTTCTTCCTACTAACATGGATGCTTCTCTTGGCCAACATTTAGTACAGACTGAAAGACAAATTTGTTTCTGAAGTCTACAATTCCTCTTGCAAACGTAAGTGGTTTCACCAACAGCTGGAACCATGAGAATGAACCACACATGATGGAGGAACATCCACTACAATATGATTTGCTCTTCTCTCAATCTCACCGCGAGACTATTTTCGGAATACAAACTTTAACTTAGGCAAAATGATGCCCATTGTATAATCAGACCAAAGCAATGAAGCACCTAGTGTTGGCCAATAAATAGTACAGTACTACTTTTCTGCAGTCCATGAAGTGACTATCCAATCTTTCTGTGTCTATTTTCAAATGGCAATGCATGCAGTGACTATACTATTCTCTTGTGCAGTTCAACCAAAATTGCAGACACTTTGTTTGTTTGCCAAATAGCAACAGGCAGACATCTCTGTCTGCACAAATATCAAGTAGCTAGTAAACATATACCACACCTTGTATTTTCGGTTTAAAGATGTCTCTTCCGCTTAGCATCTATTATGTTCTGCACTGGACAATCTGATACAGTTATGTTTTGCCCTGGACAATTTCATACTGAATTGATTTGCTGGTTCATAGCAGAAATATAGCGCCTATTCTTCACCAGACCAAGGATATCCATGTCCGCAGTGATGGAAGAGGTGAAATCAATACAACCGAAATTGAGCATCCAATCATTGAATCCTGTCCTCCACCTCCAATGTAGGTCCACCCTGCCAATAAATTCACATGCAAACCACTAGTATTACTATCTAATGACAGTACAAAAAGAGTAGCAAGATAGTAGCAAACCATGTACCTTCATAATGAACAACTCATAGTGCCACCAATTGGATATAAAGGTTTGGAAAAAACATGCTCCTAATGTTGAACCAGTTGGACTTTTTGTGCAGTTCCACTAAAATCGAGCATCCCTGTTTGCATAGATATTGAAAGTGTGATTACTCTAAAAGTGGCACTAGTTGAAGCATAGACTCACAAATATAAGCATTCCAATTTCATAATGGGAAAAAGGTAGCAAGACTGTTTTTGACCACCTGTTTGAAGGAATAAATAAAGCAACAACGGCTGATGTCAGGAAGGCATACATAGTTTTTTTGAAAAACTTAGCCATTCCTGACCTTTCCTCTTCTTTTAAGCAAATTTTGTGCAGTTCTACTAAAATAAAATGCCATCACCGCCTTGACAATTCAGTGACACTGTACAAAAGGAAATGACTTAACATTACATCATGATGTCAGGTATGTAGTCGACAGGCATTAGAGACAAACATACAGACCTCCTCCGATAACATAATGAACATTAATTTTAACAAAAGGTGTGACTAGCTTTACCGGGATAATTTGAGTGAACTCTACACCCTTTGTTCCTTAATATAAGACATTTTTGCGGTTCAATTTAAAGTACCCAAACGTCTAGTATTTAGAAAAATAGGTAGTAGTTTTCTTGAGCACATATTTGGGAAAGCTCGCCACACTTTATTTATGTCCATACGCTAATGCAACACCATTTGAATACTACAAATATACACTAATCCAGTGGCTAGTGCAATAGTAGAGTAGTTAGTTTATTACGGGGTACAGTACAATGGTTTTACTGAACAGATTTCAATAAACTCTAGCACTGGAAGGTTTCTATAAGAATTAACAATACAAAATGTAAAGGTAACAAGTTTCAGCATTGGTATACTAGCTCTGCATGAGCATTAAACCAAATACAAAAGTCTGAAGGTAACTAGCATTATTAACTAATGACAGTATAAAAAAATTGCAAACCATGTACCTCCAAGGTAAATATCATTTCGAACTCGGGGGGACCTTAAAAATTGCTATCCCAATCTTGATAATCGATCAAACATAAAAACTTGATCGGACGAATCAAGAAAACAGCCAGAGGAGGAGGTGCCCACTCTTGACCTTTCCTCTTGTCTTCATAATTGTCTATGCAGATTAACCAAAATAAAATGACATCAGCGCCTTGGCATTTTGGTGACACTGTACAAAAAAATTAACTTATCTCATGAAAGTGAGGTATGTAATCTATAAGCATTAACAGTGCAAAAATCTGAAGGTAGTAACAAGTTTCATCGTTGGTATACTGGCTGTGCAACAACATTAGAATGCCTTAGACTGCTGGCGTTGCTTAAATTTATCGGTGGCATTAGACTGAGAGCGGCATTAGTTAAATGTGGCATCACTTTAGCAGCAGCATTGCTTGACTTGACTGCTGGCGTTATACTAACAGCAAAAAAAGTGGCAATAAGAGCATGGGAGGCCCATTCAGACAGTGGGCACACCAGTACGATGTACCTCCACGGACGCAGAGTGGTGAGGGAGGTATGGTTGCCGAGAGCAACAAATATCCAGGCAGCATATGTGGATTACGTCCCATTTTTGCTCTCTTTAGCCACCTTTTTCCTATGCGAGGACAACAAACCGATTGACCTGGTCATTCTCTATTGCGTTGTCATGCCTTTCTACCCTTCTTCAACCAAGAGACACGAGACTCGTTGCTTAGCTACTGATTTTCCCCCTTTTCAACCAAGATGCGGGTTCGATGCCTATCTCTTGGACAGTACAGTCTCCCTTCCTTTCCTTATTCAACCTAGACATGGATTAGTCTGCATGAAGTAGGGTTTCCTTTAATAGTTCAAATTATGGGTTTCATCTGCGTGGCCAGCAGAGCAGAGGATAGCAAATTGGGAAGATGGTGGAGTGGAAAAAGATCCACATGCAACGATGTGGCAGATGGGGCAATAGAACAAGGTTATGGTTCGAAAAGAGGTAGCATACCTGAGGGTCGGGGGAAAGTGGCTTCGCTCATGGTCGTCGTCCTCCGCACACACTACGGTAGCGAGCTTGGGGACGGAGGCCATCCGCGCGGGCGCTAGGTCTGAGAGGACGGCCTCGTCGTCAGTGTGTGACCTTGCTCGCCGACGACGACTGCAACAACGCTGCACGTCCTTTTCTTCCCCGGCGGATCTGTGACTGATGTCTACTACACAACCTTCTTCTTGTAGACGTTGGCGGGCCTCCAAGTGCAGAGGTTTGTAGGACAGTAGAAAATTTGCCTCAAGTAGATGACCTAAGGTTTATCAATCCGTAGGAGGCGTAGGATGAAGATAGTCTCTCTCAAGCAACCCTGCAACCAAATAGCAAAGATTCTCTTGTGTCCCCAACACACCCAATACAATGGTAAATTGTATAGGTGCACTAGTTCGGCAAAGAGATGGTGAAACAAGTGGTATATGGATAGTAGTAAAGGTATTTGAAATCTGAAATTATAAAAACAGTAAGGTAGCAGGTGATAAAAGTGAGCATAAACGGTATTGCAATGATAGGAAATAGGGCCTAGGGTTCATACTTTCACTAGTGTAAGTTCCCTCAACAATAATATCATAATTAGATCACATAACTATCCCTCAACATGCAACAAAGAGTCACTCCAAAGTCACTAATAGCGGAGAACGAACGAAGATATTATGGTAGGGTACGAAACCACCTCAAAGTTATTCTTGCCAATCAATCCGTTGGGTTATTCCTATAAGTGTCACAAACAGCCCTAGAGTTCGTACTAGAATAACACCTTAAGATACAAATCAACCAAAACCCTAATGTCACCTAGATACTCCAATGTCACCTCAAGTATCCATGGGTATGATTATACGATATGCATCACACAATATCAAATTCATCTATTCAACCAACACATAGAACCTCAAAGAGTGCCCCAAAGTTTCTACCGGAGAATCACGACGAAAACGTGTGCCAACCCCTATGCATAGGTTCATGGGCGGAACCCGCAAGTTAATCACCAAAACATACATCAAGTGAATCACGTGGCATCCCATTGTCACCACAGATACGCACGGCAAGACATACATCAAGTGTTCTCAAATCTTTAAAGACTCAATTCGATAAGATAACTCCAAAGGGGAAACTCAATTCATTACAAGAGAGAAGAGGGGGAGGAGAAACATAAGATCTAACTATAATAGCAAAGCTCGCGATACATCAAGATCGTGCCAAATCAAGAACACGAGAGTGAGATCAAACACATAGGTACTGGTACATACCCTCAGCCCCGAGGAAGAACTACTCCCTCCTCGTCATGGAGAGCACCGGGATGATGAAGATGGCCACCGGATAAGGATTGCCCCCTCCGGCAGGGTGCCGGAACGGGTCTAGATTGGCTTTCGGTGGCTATGGAGGCTTCTGGCGGCGGAACTCCCGATCTATTGTGCTCCCAGATGTTTTTAGGGTATATGGAGATATATAGGCGGAAGAAGTACGTCAGGGGGGCCACGAGGGCCCCACGAGGGTGGAGGGCGCGCCCAGGGGGGTGGGCGCGCCCCCTGCCTCGTGGCCTCCTCGTAAGTCCCCCGACATGCACTCCAAGTCTTCTGGGCTTCTTTCCTTCCAAAAATGAGTTCCGTGAAATTTCAGGTCAATTGGACTCCGTTTGATTTTCCTTTTCTTCAAAACCCTAAAACAGGGTAAAAACAAAAACTGGCACTGGGCTCTGGGTTAATAGGTTAGTCCCAAAAATGATATAAAAGTGTATAATAAAGCCCATAAACATTCAAAACAGTAGATAATATAGCATGGAGCAATCAAAAATTATACATACGTTGGAGACGTATCAGCATCCCCAAGCTTAATTCCTGCTCATCCTCGAGTAGGTAAATGATAAAAACAGAATTTTTGATGAGGAGTGCTACTTGGCATAATTTCAATGTAATTCTTCTTAATTGTGGCATGAATATTCAGATCCATAAGATTCAGGACAAAAGTTTAATATTGACATAAAAACAATAATACTTCAAGCATACTAACAAAGCAATCATGTCTTCTCAAAATAACATGGCCAAAGAAAGTTCATCCCTACAAAATCATATAGTTTAGTCATGTTTCATTTTTGTCACACAAGAATGCTCTCATCATGCACAACCCCCGATGACAAGCCAAGCAATTGCTTCATACTTTAGTAATCTCAAACATATAAACCTTCACGCAATACATGAGCGTGAGCCATGGATATAGCACTATGGGTGGAATAGAATATGAGGGGGTTATGTGGAGAAGACAAAAAGGAGAAAGTCTCACATCAACGAGGCTAATCAATGAGCTATGGAGATGCCCATCGATTGATGTTAATGTAAGGAGTAGGGATTGTCATGCAACGGATGCACTAGAGCTATAAATGTATGAAAGCTCAACAAAAGAAACTAGTGGGTGTGCATCCAACTTGCTTGCTCACGAAGACCTAGGGCACTTGAGGAGGCCCATTGTTGGAATATACAAGCCAAGTTCTATAATGAAAATTCCCACTAGTATATGAAAGTGACAAAACAAGAGACTCTCTATCATAAAGATCATGGTGCTACTTTGAAGCACAAGTTTGGAAAAAGGATAGTAGCATTGTCCCTTTTATTTTTTTATTTCTTATTTTTTATTTGGCCTTTCCTTTTTTATTTGGCCTTCCCTTTTTTTGGCCTTTCTTTTTTTCTTTTTTTCTTTTTGGGACAATGCTCTATTAATGATGATCATCACACTTCTATTTATTTACAACTCAATGATTACAACTCGATACTAGAACAAAGTATGACTCTATATGAATGCCTCCGGCGGTGTACCGGGATATGCAATGAATCAAGTGTGAGATGTATGAAAAATTATGAACGGTGGCTTTGCCACAAATACGATGTCAACTACATGATCATGCAGAGCAATATGACAATGATGAATGTGTCATGATGAACGGAATGATGGAAAGTTGCATGGCAATATATCTCGGAAAGGCTATGGAAATGCCATAATAGGTAGGTATTGTGGCTGTTTTGAGGAAGATATAAGGAGGTTTATGTGTGAAAGAGCATATCATATCACGGGGTTTGGATGCACCGGCGAAGTTTGCACCAACTCTCAGTGTGAGAAAGGGCAATGCACGGTACCGAAGAGGCTAGCAAGGATGGAAGGGTGAGAGTGCGTATAATCCATGGACTCAACATTAGTCATAAAGAACTCATATACTTATTGCAAAAATCTACAAGTCATCAAAAACCTCGGCACTACGCGCATGCTCCTAGGGGGATAGATTGGTAGGAAAATAGCATCGCTCGTCCCCGACCGCCACTCATAAGGAGGACAATCAAATAACACCTCATGTTTCAAATTTGTTACATAACGTTTACCATACGTGCATGCTACGGACTTGCAAACTTCAACACAAGTATTCCTAAAATTCACAACTACTCAACTAGCATGACTTTGATATTATTACCTCCGTATCTCAAAACAATCATCAAGCATCAAACTTCTCTTAGTATTCAATACACTCATAAGAAAGTTTTATTATTAATCTTGTATACCTAGCATATTAGGATTTTAAGCAAATTACCATGCTATTTAAGACTCTCAAAATAATATAAGTGAAGCATGAGAGTTCATCTATTTCTTCAAAATAAAACTACCACCATGCTCTAAAAGGTATAAATGAAGCACTAGAGCAAATGACAAACTACTCCGAAAGATATAAGTGAAGATCAACGAGTAGTCGAATAATTATGCAACTATGTGAAGAATCTCTAACATTTAATAATTTCAGATCTTGGTATTTTATTCAAACAGAAAGCAAAGCAAAATAAAATGACATTCTAAGAATGGAAAATATCATGTGAAGAAGTGAAAACTTAGGATCAACCGAAACTAACCGATAGCTGTTGAAGAAGAAAAGTGGGATGCCAACCGGGGCATCCCCAAGCTTAGACGCTTGAGACTTCTTGAAATATTATCTTGGAGTGCCTTGGGAATCCCCAAGCTTGAGCTTTTGTGTCTCCTTAATTCCTCTCATATCACGGTCTCCCCAAATCTCAAAAGCTTCATCCACACAAAACTTAACAAGGACTCGTGAGATAAGTTAGTATAAACCATTGCCAAAACCTTATCATACTCTACTGTAGCAAATCACTAAAATTATTATTAAACATTTCATACTAAATTCCTCTGCATATTTAATAGTCATATCCTCAAATAGAATCATTAAAGAAGCAAACATATGCAAACAATGCAAACATAACAGCAATCTGCCTAAACAGGATAGTCTGTAAAGAATGCAGCAACACCCATACTTCCCTAGCTCCAAAAATTATGAAAGAAAATTCCCACTCTAGTAAATTTATCAGATCTTAATATTAAAAAGGTTTCAACATTTTATCACATTCTGAATTTTCTAGGGAATTATTGCAACAGCGGTAAACTTTCTGTTTTCAAACAGCAACATGTATACTTGTAACATAGGCATAGTAAAGGCTATCAATGCCACTTTTATTGAAATAAAAGATGCAAAACATTGTTATAAATAACAGCAAGAAAATACTAACAAAATAAATTGATGCTCCAAGCAAAACACATATCATGTGGTGAATAAAAATATAGCTCCAAGTAAAGTTACCGATGAACGAAGACGAAGGAGGGGATGCCTTCCGGGGCATCCCCAAGCTTAGGCTCTTGGCTATCCTTGAATATTACCTTGGGGTGCCTTGGGAATCCACAAGCTTAGTCTCTTTCCACTCCTTATTCCATAGTTCATCGAATCCTTACCCAAAACTTGAAAACTTCACAACACAAAACTTGAAGTAGAAAACTCGTAAGCTCCATTAGTGTAAGAAAGTAAATCACCACTTCAAGGTACTGTAATGAACTCATTCTTTATTTATATTGGTGTTAAGCATACTGTATTCCAACTTATATATGGTTTATAAACTATTTTACTAGCCATAGATTCATCAAAATAAGTAAACAACACATGAAAAACAGAATCTGTCAAAAACAGAACAGTCTGTAGTAATCTGGGTCAAACGTATACTTATGGAACTCATAAAATTCTCAAATAAATTTCTGGACCTGAGTAATTTGTCTATTAATCATATTCAAAAATAATTAACTAAATAGGACTCTCCAAATAAAAATGGAAACAATTCTCGTGAGCGCTAAAGTTTCTGTTTTACACCATGATCACAAAGACTTCCCCCAAGTCTTCCCAAAGGTTCTACTTGGCACAAACACTAATTAAAAGCATAAAACCACATCTAAATAGAGTCTAGATTAATTATCTATTACTAAACAGGAACAAAAAGCAAGGAACAAAAATAAAATTGGGTTGCCTCCCAACAAGCGCTATCGTTTAACGCCCCCAGCTAGGCATGATGATTTCAATGATGCTCACATAAAAGATAAGATTTGAAACATAAAGAGAGTATCATGAAGCATATTTATAACACATTAAGTCTAACATACTTCCTATGCATAGGTATTTTGTGAGCAAAGAACTTGTGGGAACAAGAATCAACTTGCATAGGATGGTAAAACAAGCATAACTTCAAAACTTTAAGCACATAGAGAGAAAACTTGATATTATTGCCATTCCTACAAGCACATATTCCTCCCTCATAATAATTTTCAGTAGCATCATGAATGAATTCAACAATATAACCAGCACCTAAAGCATTCTTTTCATGATCTACAAGCATAGAAATTTTATTTCTCTCCACACAAGCAAAATTCTTCTCATGAATAATAGTGGTCGCAAACTCAACAAAATAACTATCATGTGACTGAAAATTAAGATCAAGATGACAAGTTTCATGGTTATCATTATTCTTTAAAGCATATGTGTCATCACAATAATCATCATAGATAGGAGGCATGCTTTCATCATAATAAATTTGCTCATCAAAACTTGGGGGACAAAAAATATCATCTTCATCAAACATAGCTTCCCCAAGCTTGTGGCTTTACATATCATTAGCATCATGGATATTCATGGAATTCATACTAACAACATTGCAATCATGCTCATAATTCAAATATTTAGTGCCAAACATTTTATAGATTTCTTCTTCTAGCACTTGAGCACAATTATCCTTTCCATCATACTCACGAAAGATATTAAAAAGGTGAAGTGTATGAGACAAACTCAATTCCATTTTTTTATAGTTTTCTTTTATAAACTAAACTAATGATAAAACAAGAAACTAAAAGACTTGATTGCAAGATCTAAAGATATACCTTCAAGCACTCACCTCCCCGGCAACGGCGCCAGAAAAGAGCTTGATGTCTACCACACAACCTTCTTCTTGTAGACGTTGTTGGGCCTCCAAGTGCAGAGGTTTGTAGGACAGTAGCAAATTTCCCTCGAGTGGATGACCTAAGGTTTATCAATCCGTAGGAGGCGTAGGATGAAGATGGTCTCTCTCAAGCAACCCTGCAACCGAATAACAAAGAGTCTCTTGTGTCCCCAACACACCCAATACAATGGTAAATTGTATAGGTGCACTAGTTCGGAGAAGAGATGGTGAAACAAGTGGTATATGGATAGTAGATAAAGGTATTTGAAATCTGAAATAATAAAAACAGCAAGGTAGCAAGTGATAAAAGTGATCATAAACGGTATTGCAATGATAGGAAATAGGGCCTAGGGTTCATACTTTCACTAGTGTAAGTTCCCTCAACAATAATATCATAATTGGATCACATAACTATCCCTCAACATGAAACAAAGAGTCACTCCAAAGTCACTAATAGCGGAGAACGAACGAAGAGATTATGGTAGGGTACGAAACCACCTCAAAGTTATTCTTTCCAATCAATCCGTTGGGCTATTCCTATAAGTGTCACAAACAGCCCTAGAGTTCGTACTAGAATAACACCTTAAGACACAAATCAACAAGAACCCTAATGTCACCTAGATACTCCAATGTCACCTCAAGTATCCATGGGTATGATTATACGATATGCATCACACAATCTTAGATTCATCTATTCAACCAACACATAGAACCTCAAAGAGTGCCCCAAAGTTTCTATCGGAGAATCACGACAAAAACGTGTGCCAACCCCTATGCATAGGTTCATGGGCGGAACCCGCAAGTTGATAACCAAAACATACATCAAGTGAATCACGTGGCATCCCATTGTCACCACAGATACGCATGGCAAGACATACATCAATTGTTCTCAAATCTATAAAGACTCAATCCGATAAGATAACTCCAAAGGGGAAACTCAATTCATTACAAGAGAGAAGAGGGGGAGGAGAAACATAAGATCCAACTATAATAGCAAAGCTCGCGATACATCATGATCGTGCCAAATCAAGAACATGAGAGAGAGAGAGATCAAACACATAGCTACTGGTACATACCCTCAGCCCCGAGGAAGAACTACTCCCTCCTCGTCATGGAGAGAACCGGGATGATGAAGATGGCCATCGGAGAAGGATTGCCCCCTCCGGCAGGGTGCCGGAATGGGTCTAGATTGGCTTTCGGTGGCTACGGAGGCTTCTGGTGGCGGAACTCCCGATCTATTATGCTCCCAGATGTTTTTAGGGTATATGGAGATATATAGGCGGAAGAAGTACGCCAGGGGGGGCACGAGGGCCCCACGAGGGTGGAGGGCGCGCCCAGGGGGGTGGGCGCGCCCCCTGCCTCGTGGCCTCCTCGTAAGTCCCCCGACGTGCACTCCAAGTCTTCTGGGCTTCTTTCCTTCCAAAAATGAGTTCCGTGAAGTTTCAGGTCAATTGGACTCCGTTTGATTTTCCTTTTCTTCGAAACCCTGAAACAGGGTAAAAACAGAAACTGACACTGGGCTCTGGGTTAATAGGTTAGTCCCAAAAATGATATAAAAGTGTATAATATAGCCCATAAACATTCAAAACAGTAGATAATATAGCATGGAGCAATCAAAAATTATAGATACGTTGGAGACATATCAGTGACCACCAGTGAGGAGGGAGAGAGGGGCCGTCTTTTTATATCTGGAGAGAGGGTGTGAGTGTGAGAAGCAGGTGGGCAGCCCTTAGCAAGAAAGCGCTCAAGCTCCAGCGTATATATCTTTTTTATACTACTAGTACTGGAGGTGGAGTAGTGGTAGAGTAGTTTATATTTTCTGTGCATACAGTACCAGTTAGTCGTGCTTCAAAACTGATCGGCACGCCATTAAAAAATAAAGGTCGATAACTAATGCGGCACCTCAGGCCAACGCGGCCAGATCGCATTTTGCACGAGAAATTACACACCATGTTTCATTGACATGTGGTCCCGTTCCAACATATCAGTGAGACGACGGCGAGTAGTAGGAGTATTTCCGAACGGACGTGTAGGCCGGGGCGCCTCTTCATGAACCATGGCAAACTCGCAACCGTCCACCGACTCTTCGCCTTTCCCTCTCGATTTGGAACTGCTGTCGCACGCTCTTCCTCTCCCTCCTCCATTTTCCATCAGCCCTTCACCCTTTCTTCTGCCATTGTTCAGTCGTCTTCTCCATGGAGGGAACAGGCCGGAAACGATCCCGTTATTCTTGCCCCGATCTGAAAGATGACATGGTGGAGGAACTCATTGATCGGTGTGACATCATCACCTCGGCTAGCATGGCAGGTTCGTTCAAGCCCATTCTTGACTCAACTAATAACATCATTACAAAGAACCCAAGAGTCAAGGAGCGGTTTGATCTCCCCTATCTTCTTCGCCGTGACCCCGATGATGACTGGAGCCGGCACGATAGATGCCTCGCCCTGTGCAAGTTGATGCCGCTTGATAATGATACGTATGATGTTAAGATGCCATCGCTTGAGGGAAATGCTTGGGCGGGCGCAAATGGAGATTGGGTTGTTTACATTGGGTCCAACTGCGAGTGGGAACTTGTGAATGTGTACACTCATCACCGGGTTCCACTTCCAAAAATCTCAGCAGACTGCCCAGAGGTTGAGCACACCGGTAATGTGCACACGTTCAAATACGATCATGGTGACTGTATTCTACGGAAGATAGCAATTTTTCGAGTTCCCAACCGCTCTTGGAATTACAGCGACTATGATGTTGTTGCTATCTTCGACAAGCTTGTTGCCTTCCTTGATGGTTTCACTCGATGGATATTACTCAAAAATCAGTTTCTGTACACGGATGAGTACTGTGATGCAATTCAATACGAGCGCCTTGTGTTTGCTGCCACCACTCGTGGCACTATTTTTTCATGGCATCCTCATAGTTTTGGTACGTTTGTCTTCCACCATAATTATAATTGTTTCATCCACATGCATGCGGGTTAGCAAGTTTCCCTTTACTAATTAACCTTCTTCTTGTGTTTCCAAGGTCCTGTGAACATCCCACCACCTATACTTGAAAAATATTATAACCAACGGGGAGATGACAATGGTGATGATCACGAGCATGAGGCGAGCAGCGCCCATATACTCTGTGGCGCCTTGCAACTAATTCCAATGGATCACCTCTTCTTGTGTGTATACAACCCACTGATGATGTTCCTGCTAAGGAAGCAGGTGTCTCCCATGGTCGCACTCTCCGGACCTATTCCAACACCCGTTGCATGGTATTCGGGATGGATACTAGTGTGCTAGCGCCAACTCCTTCTCCCTGGTACAGAATTGATAGTCTTGGAGAAAATTCGCTCTTCCTTGGACAAAACTATCTGATGATGGTGAAAGGCGATCCAACTGCTGTTGACACATTTATGAGAAGCAACTGTGTCTATACCTCGGACATTTGTGTGGTTCCCTACCCTAGTAGGGATATAGTAGGCCGCTTCAGCCTGGATGATCAGTCCTGTGTTGGTTTCCAGATCGACAATCGATGGCCCGTCCCAGAGAATCACTTGTGGTTCAAAGCAAGCGTTTCCAACGCCGATGAATGGTTGAGTTGAAGTTCATTTCATTGCTTGTTATTTGTTGTGTGGTGAAAACTTTAGTATTTATAATGTATCCTCGTTGTCGATGTGGGTTGATGACCTGCTGTATGTAATAAAATGATATGCGTGTGATAAACTTACTAAATTTATGAATGGCTTTCGAGTCACTTCTCTGAGTGAGTGGTGCGACGAGGCAAAAAAATATTTTCCGAATACAAAATTGTACGTGCATTGCAACAGGTTATCGGATGAGGCCAATCAACAATAGTAGTACACTATTTGTACTAGCTTCAGATGCTTCGCGCGTCGGGCGGGTGTTTTTACAGTAGCCATATGTTAATGTGTTCGCTGTACGTAAGCAGCACCTCGAATCCTCGAAACTAGTACTATATAGTAGGAGTAAGTAGTAGGGAGTAGTAGGGTGGCATGGGCCAGAACAAGCATTCACGTCCAGGAGTACGGCACACGCCACCATCACGACATCCATCTGACACCATATTATTTCTTGGAGTCCGTGCTAGAGCAATCTCTTCAACCTCGTCGTTTCTCTAACTTCAGCCATCACGCGGCGGGCGAGGTGGGGATTTGCCGATAGTCGGTTTCCTTAACTACGGTCCCACTTGTAAGGCCAACTCCAACGCACGACCCCAAACGCACCTCCGTTTTGCACGGACTCCAACGATAATTTTGACTAGAAAAGCAAGACCAAAGAAAACAAGAACCACAAGAATACATTTTACTACTCCTGTAAGTTGGATTAGTGCCTTCTCGATGCATTCATTGTTGATCTACGGAGGCTCGATCTTGCGTCTGTGCTAGCTAAAAGTGATAGGACATCTACTAAATTGCGCTCTATCAATATATGGATGTACTCTTCTTCCCAATACGAAAACTTGCATCCATTCTACTCCCTCCGTTGCACAATACATGCCTTCTATTTTTCAAAATATATATGTATCTAGACATGTCTTAGTATATAGGTACATCCATTTTTGGACAAATGGAAGTCAAGTATTTTGGAACGGAGGGAGTACACAATAAATTTTTTAAGTTAGCACAACTAGTCTAATCCGAGAGCAGAACCGAAGATTTGGTCGGGTTCTTCCTCCTTTTGCTGACACGTGGGACATCCAGCATCCAGGTCGTGTCAAGAAAGAAAATAGAGTGGTAGTTGAAGCCACGAGATGTGCATCTTGGGTTAAACTGTAAATAGAATCTTACTACTCTTGAGTAACTCCAAAAGTGGCCACCGAAGATCTTTATTGGATTTGTTTTTCATCACCAGCACGTCGAGGTGAAAGATGTGCAGGTTCAGCAGGTCCTCTTGCGTTTTCACTGACATGTGGGGCCGCATGTGAGCAAATAGACGATGGGCTCCGTGCGTCCGTTGGCTGGCTGAGAAGAGAGATAGAGGAGGGCTGAGCACGGACTGCAGGAAATGTGTTCTACGTACCTCGATATAGGCTCGATATAGTGGGGTGGCATGGGCTATAACTCAGTAGCATTCACGTCTAGCAGTACGGCACACGCCACCCACACGAGTCCCATCCGACACCAATTTTCTTGGAGTCCGTGCTACAACCATCTCTTCTCCCTCCTGTTTTCTCAGCCATCGCGCGGTGGGCGGGGTGGGGGTTTGCCGATAGTCGGTTTGCTCAACTACGGTCCCACTTGTAAGTGAAAATGCAACACCGCACGCATTCCTGCTTGAGCGGCGTGCCGGACCAACCTTGTGGGGGTGCGATGCGAACACGGCAGGCTTTTCCTTTTAACTCGGAACTTGTAAAATTTGGTTCTGCTCCATGACGCGACCGATAGATAGAAAATAATGATTTTGCCTAGAGTAATGAGAAGTTTGGTTCTGGCGCCATTCATGCATGGAGTACATACGAAAATTATGAAGTTGATGCGAAAGGTAAGATAATTACTGTAGTATCATATACTACTACATGGATTTGACAAAAAGATAAAAATACATACGGATCCATCAACGTTCAAAGACATCCTCACGCCCTAGTGCGCCAAGTCACCAACCGACATGTGAGGAGCAGCGGCGTTGGCGGCGAGCTCAACGTGCTTCTGAACAGTGCCGTCCAAGGTTGCCATGCGCTCCAAGAAGGCCGGCGTCCTATCGTCCTCCTCTTGCATGTAGTAGTCCTTGTGGACGATTTGCGTGTAGACGTCGGTGATTATGTCGATGGTGTCTTGATGCGCTAGGCGCAGCATGGCGAGCGCGACCTCGAGGTGGGCATTCTCCGGCGCGACGGCGGGCAGTCGCAGGGCCACCAGTGCGTCGAAGAGGTTGTTACCATAGTGGCCGTTGAGGGTGGCGGGCATCGCAGAGCCTGGGCGCGTCGACTAGAGGCTTACGTCAAAGTCGTCCGCAAGCTTCTTGATGATGGTGAACTTGTCGAGGAAACCGACAAGGACCTCGTCGAACAAGGAGACAAAGCTGTCGTCCGAGCGGCCCCTCGCCCTAGCGGCCTCAAGGAATACTACCTGGAGAGGTTCCTCGGTGCCGGTGGACGTGGTAGTACTCCTAAATCCAGACGGTGGTGCTACTAGTACTAGTAGTAGTACTACCAATGTAGTAGTAGGAGTACTAGCACTTTACTACCCGTTGGTCAAATTATTACATGCTGCTCCTCACAGTGAAGTGACAAGACCCTGCGCCGGAGATGACACCTGAGTATAGGCGCCGTGTTCGGCATACCATAGTCAGCCTCACCGTCTGCAGTCACTATCATCATGGTTTTAGAGCTAGCTTGCTTACAACTAGCACTGTTCAACATAATTTCCCATTTGTAGATGCCCGTGCATTGCACGGAACACCAAGATTGGGGGTGGACGGCTCCGGCAGCAGCCATCGCGCCAGATTTTTCCACGGCCTTCTACTCCTAGATGTGTACATGTGTGCTGGTGTGTGTTGTGTGCGGTGTGCGCGAGTGCGTCCTTCTGTGCATGCCGCCGCGCAGTGGTGAATTGTGCACGAGTGCATCCTTCGCGCGCAAGAAGTTTGTCCTCAATGCGCCCTCAATTTACTAGCGTGCGGGGTGCTACCCCGAGTGGTTTCAACTTTGTTTACTTCACCGCGTGTCAGATGGGCCTCTAGTTTACTTATTTTCACCCACTGCCACATGGGCCAGCACACGAAGATACAGAACACGAGCTGACGAGGCAGCATGTGGATTGATTGACCGGTCAACTAAACAATATACGGAGCTATACGCTGACACAGTGAGCGTATAATCCGTCGGTATAGAGATTTCGAGTGAGAGGGGAGGCCCGTGAGAGATAGCAGAGAGAGAGAAAGAGCTACTCCCTTTGTTCGATAATGTAGTTCCAACATTTTTTTAAGTCAAACTTTTGAAACTTTGACCAAGTTTATAAAGAAATTACTTATATATACAATATCAAAGATAAATGATAGTATGAAGTAAGTACATGTTGTGATGAATCTAATGATCGTTCCAGATGTAAATGTTTTTCTCCACAAATACCTGGTCAAACGTTTCTGATGTTTGACTTTTCAAAACATCCATATGCTTATGGACGTGACAGAGTCCCTAACAAGAGAGAGAGAGAGTGTGAAAAAAGTGTGTGTGCGTGTGTGAAAGAGACATGTACAACACACGATAAAAGTAGAGAAAAAGTGTGTGTGTCTTATGCAAACATATCACACATGCATCTTCGACAACGGAGGCAAGGTGAGGATATATTGTGTGGTTGTTTGGAACCGAGAGAGCAAGACCCCTAAGCTAGCACGTGGCCAAGAGGGGTCTGACAAACAAGGGAGAGAGATCGAGAGAGACATACGGAGAAAATGCAGACATGGGGAGGAGAGAGTGTATGTTTGCCATAGAGAGATCCCCTGGAGATCGTGATGGGACTACACGGGTGGGAGATCGAGTGACAAGGTGTGTGCGCGATAGAAGATGCCCCGAGAGATATAGAGATAGACGTATGGATGGAAGGAGACAATACGTGTGTTCCTGTTGGCTAGTAAGAGATAATCATACTTAGGAGGGGGCGAGTGCTTGCGCCTATGATGGATAGAGGGATTATGGTACTTAGGGGGGTGCGTGTCACATGGAGAGAGAACAAGGGCGGAGAGTGTTGGATGGGTCTATACGTATAGCGCGAGCGAGCCATGTGTATGTGTGAACCAGGGAGATATAAGGCCAGTTTGGCTTGCGTCCTGAGCATCTTTTGCCTGGCCTGGGGTTGTGGCTGGATTTCATGCACGCTTGTTTGGTTGCTACCCTGTGAAAAAGAAAGCCCGCCTGGCCTGGGTTCCCTTGCACTTTAATTAGCTTGGCTGAACTCCAGACCCTACAAGTAGCCTGGCCCAGGCGACCGATTTCAAACGCCTGGTCGTGTGGCCACGAGGCTAATAGCAACATGGATGGATATTAGCATTTAATAATTGATGCATGGATTGATTGATGGGACGTTAATGCTTTGCCTGGCCCAAGCATGAACCAAACGCTTCAGCACCACACAAGCCTGGCCAGGCAGAAATATTTTACATCTCACGTCCACACCAGGCAGTACCGGCCATCAAGCCATGAGGGTCAGGTCATGAACCAAACTTCAATAAAGTTTGAGAGAGATTGAGGAGCCCCGATAAGGCTGAGTGGTGCATCAGATAGCTGAGAGGGGGAAAGAGATATTCCATCCGCTCGATAATGCAGTGCATGTAAATTTTTTAGAAGTCAAACTTTGTAAACTTTGATCAGGTTTACGCAAATGTTATTTATATCTACAATACCAAAGATACATCATACAAAACTACATCTCATGGTGAATCTAATGGCATATGTTTGTCGTACTAGATGTAATTCTTTTTCTCCACGTACATGGTCAAACTTTGTGATGTTTGACTTTTCAATAAATCTATATGCTATGGACCGAGGAGAGTGCCTCAGTCGAGACAGATCAAGTGCGTGTGAAGGAGAATGAGTAAGTGTGCAAAAAGAGTATGTGTGTGAAAGAGAAAGTGATAACAAACGATAAATTAGAGAGAGAGAGAGTGTGTGTGTGTGTGTGTTTGTTTCTTATGCGAACATATCACGCATGCATCTCCGAGATGGAAAAGCGAGGCGAGGAGATACACGTAGATAGCTAGTGTGTGATTGTTTGCAACGGAGAGAGACACCCCTATACCACATGTCCAATAGAGGTGTGGCCAACAAGGAACAAAGGTCGAGAGGGACACATGGATGGCATGGACGCATGAGGAGGGAGAGAGGGTGTGTTTGTGATAGAGAGATCCTGTCGAGATCGTGAGGGGACTATATGGGTGGGAGATTGAGGGAGTGCGTGCGCGATAGACAGATGCCCCGAGAGAAACCGAGATAGACCATGCACATGTTTGTGATGGAGACGAAGATTAGCTAGTCATATACATATAGGGGGGACTGCGTGTGCCTACAATTGAGTGAGAGACCATCATACTTGGCTAGCTGGGCATGAGATTGTGTGTGTGCGCGTGTGAGATGGAGAGAGAATGAGGGGGGGAGATAGAGTTTTAGATGGCCTATCGAGTGCGAGTGAGATATGCATGTGTATGTGTGACCCAGGTGGGTGGAGAGTTTGAGAGAGGGGGAAAGAGCTCTGAGACGACATAGTGGTGTGTGAGAGAGTTACAGGCAAAGAGCCAAGGAATCTATGTGCGTATGATGAGTGCACCCAAGATATCTAGCTTGGACTAGCTAGAGTATCATACATAGTGTGCGAGAGAGACCTATAGATGGTGTATATATGCATGCGAACTAGAAAGACCCCCCACACACACAAAGAGAGAGAGAGAGAGAGAGAGAGAGAGAGAGAGAGAGATGGAGAGAAAGGGAGAGGGACGAACAAGGTTTTGTGTCTGTAAGACATGGTTCCACTCCCCTCCCAATTTCCCCCGCCCGCCCCCATTCATACCTCGTGGGCGCCAAATCAACTTCTCCCCGGGAAGCTCCCTTCTCCCGAGCCATGAAACCTCAGCCCCACCTCCATGGCGCCCCCACCGCACCAATTTCACAGCCGCCCTCCTCCCTAATGCCGGAGACGCTGTCCATTTGCCGTCGTGCACTGGGCCGTGCGCCTCTTACTCCATGCTGCTGGTGCTGCCGCGACGACGGCCGCGTGAACCGTACCGGAGTCGATTCACCCCCGCCGTTGTTCATGGCGCAGGAGCGGCTCCAATTTTGGATACGTCCAGAGTCCTGGCGCTGCTTCGGCGTAGCCGTCGACCGTCGCGACATCGCTCTTTCCCTGCTGCCGGTCGCCACCGCAACCGCGGCGGCCTCACCGACTCGGCAGCTGGACCTGCCTACTTCACCATGCCGCCAGATAGGTCGCACCCTCATCTCAAATCACTTTATTTAGGCGTCAGTTGTCTAAATTTTTATTCTGGGCCAATCGATTTGCAATGGGAAGCAGCACCCCTCGAGGCGGCGGAGCTCCTAGGCTGCCGGTTGGCTGGTGTCTAATGTAAGGGTGCGGGGCCGCAAAGTTCACCGCGGAAGCAGCGCTTAGATGGCTATCTTTTAGAGTTGCGTGGGTTGAAGGTACTGCCGCCGCCGGATCTGGATGACGGGGAGTCTTTGTGGATTGGCCCGGCGGCGGCGCAACCACGGCAGTGCGGTGGGGCGGGGAGCGGGGTTTTGGCTGGGGCCACAGACGGTGGAGGCAGGCTGCTCTACCGTTGGTCACTGGCTCTTCGGGGAAGATTCCAAACAGTGTCAGCCGGGAGGCACAAGACGGCCAGCCATCCGGCGTAGATCGGACAGTACCAAAATAAAATAAAATCGTGTGACCCAAATTTAGTCTTCAGTCAACAGACGTGTGACCACTCTCGTACCTTGCTGTTGATCTCTTAGTGTATTTCTTCAGATCAAAGAGATATGTCGTTCTTAACATTATGCGTTATCTGCATCTTCAGACACACCGTCTTCCGACTCACTTCAGCTGCTCCAACAAGGGAAGCATACACCAGAAGGGAGCTATAGTCCCCACTCAACAGTTCCCTGCATCAAATGCGCGTGCCCGACATGCACATCCACAACAACTGCAGGGCCATCCACAAGTCAGCACATGATGCTCACTCCTATGGATGGCAGCCAGATAGGTTGTACCCTCATCTTACTTGTGTGCAACATATATGGCTTTGTTATTCATCTAAGCATGGAAAATAGATCATCACATTTCATTGTATATTGATGCTGATCTCTTACGGGTCTTGTTCAGGAGTTAACCCTGTTCCATAGTTCAGCTAAGATACTTGTTCTTTAGGTAACACTGTTCCATAGTTATCATCCTGTAACGCCCCAGGTATGACTTTCCCAATTTGTACTCCAACTCTTGCCGTTTCCGGCATTAAGTTATATTTATTTCTCGGGTTCGGGTCTTTGTCTCCGCGTGTTGTTTTCGTTTTCGTGCATCTCATATCATGTCATCACGTGCATTGCATTTGCATACATATTCATCTCATGCATTCGAGCATTTTCCCCGTTGTCCGTTTTGCATTCCGGCGCTTCGTTCTCCTCCGGTGGCCATTTCTAGCTTTCTTTCGTGAGTGGGGATTAAACATTTCCGGATTCGACCGAGACTTGCCATGTGGCCTTGGTTTACTACCGGTAGACCGCCTGTCAAGTTTCGGGTCATTTGGACTTCGTTTGATACTCCAACGGTTAACCGAGGGACCGAAAAGGCCTTGTGTGTGTTGCAACCCAACACCCCTCCAATTTGGCCCAAAACCCACCAAACTCTGCTGCATCATCTCGGTCGTTCGATCACGATCGCGTGGGCGAAAACCGCACCTCATTTGGACTCTCCTAGCTCCACTTATGCCTATATATACACCCCCCTCCAAAAATTCGCGGTGCAATCCACCCCTAACCCTAGATCACATCGTCTCCGCCGCCACCGGACACGTCCGGACAGAGCCGGACGCGTCCGCCTGCCGCCGCCATCCAACCCGCCGCCGCCACGTGTCCCCACAGGACCAGATCGCCGCCGCCACCGACGCGGGCCCGAAGGCCCAGCGCCGGCCCCCGAGGCTCGGGCCACCACCGCCGCCGCCCGGGGTCTTCTCCCTCCTCCCGATTGCGCCGCGCCGCCGCACCCCATCTTCGCCGGCAGCTCGCCGGCCGGCCGGACTCCGGTAGCCGCCGCCCCACCTCGCCTCCGCCGCCCCGGCAAGACGCGCCACCGCGCCGCCCCAACCTCCCCAACGCCGCGCCCGCCGGCGCGTGCTCCGGCGAGGGCTACTCCGGCCTCTTCCCCGCGTTTTCCGGCGAGGTCCGGCCACCGCGGCAGCCATTCCGGTGAGCCTCCTCGCGCTGCTACAGTACCACCAGATCCACCGCTACTGTGGCGAAACCCTAGATCTGGGTTGACCTTCCCTCTTCTCCCTCATATTTTTTATGCTATCTTTGACTGCTCATATCTCCGCATCCGTAGCTCCGTTCTGGACATATGATATATCAAAATCTTCGTCTCGATGAGTACATCATTCCATTCCATTGCATCATTTGCATTTGAGTTAATCTTGATGCCCAAAATGCCGTTAGAAGGAGGCATCATGAGTTAAAATGCAGATCCGTCAGCTCATCATTGACTTTTGTCATTTTTGCCATGATTATTGTGTGCACGATATGCCTGTGCCCCTTTGGGATGAATTGTTAGCATTTTGTCTTCTTTCCAGAGGTGCCACCCATGCATTTTTAGGATGTGTGTGGTGTCTTGTGCAAGCTTGCAAAGAGGGGTACCTGAGATTGCTGATTTCAGGGACTTAGTGATTTTCACTAAGTCTGGAATGTTTTAGTTCATGATGCTATATGTCCAGCTTGATTCCTAGTGATCCGTGCCTCTTTTGAGGATGATCAGTGAGAGTGGTTTGTTATTCTTGTTGTGATTTATCCATCCATGTCTTTACTTGTTATGTTGGAGCACACTAGGTTGACTCAATCGAGCTCAACTTTTGCATCGTTGTTAATTTGGGCAGATTGTGAACTCTTTTGTGATTTTGCCGGTGCTATTGCTAGTGATCCGTGCATGCTATGCCATTGTTCTTGCCATGTCTACCTAGAATTTTGTGCCTTCTTTATGGATATATGCTTGCCTTGCCATGACTTGCACCGTAGTGAGTGCATCGAGCTCGTTTACATGCCCCCGTGAGTTATTATTTCAGCATGTCTCAGTTTTCACTAAGTCTGAAAACTGATTGTGTTTCATCTATGTTCGTGTGCTCGTTAGAGTATTTTGTGAACCCTTTTGCCCGAGGTCACTTTGGGTGTTTTGTTAAGCTTGTTGAGTAGCTCCATTCCATGCTCTTACTTTCCATGTTCAGGTTATGTTTCATGTTGTTTTGCTGCTCCGAAGAGAGCATCGTGGTCTGAAATTCCAGACTAGCGTTAATTTCGCGAAGTCTGAAATCTGTTTTGCTTATTCAATTTTGCCATGCTTGTTTAAACCCCTTAATGGATGAATTTGCCTATGGCTCAGTCCTAGTGATTTGTTAAGCATCTTGAGTAAATCCCTGCAATGCATTTTGTTTTCATGTTTTGTGGCTGTAGCATGTTCATTTCGTTGCTTTTAGGAGCCTACTTGCTGTAAATCGCAGATCGGTTCGTTTCGTAAAACGCTCGCCATTTCCAAACCGTAGCTCCGATTCCTATGATCTTTATATCGTTTTCAGGGGATTTCTTCCCCTCTATCCAGTGGCACACTTGGTTATCCAAGTTGAGGCCAGGTTCATGCATTTCCTGTCACGTCTTGCATTTTGCATCCCGCATCGCATCCCGCATAGCATACCATCTTTGCATATTATTGTTTGCCCTTGCACATGGTTGATTGTATCCTTGTTGCTTGTGTGTGTTGTTGGGTAGATCTGGGAGACGAGTTCGCTAACGAGGAGCCGGTTGAGTTTTCTTTTGAGGATCCAGTCAACTCTGACAACTGTGCGGGCAAGATGATCATACCCTCGAAATCACTACTATCTTTGCTATGCTAGTTTGCTCGCTCTTTTGCTTTGCCAATGCTACGATGCCTACCACTTGCTTGTCAGCCTCCCAATTGTCATGATTGAGCCTCTAACCCACCTTTGTCCTAGCAAACCGTTGATTGGCTATGTTACCGCTTTGCTCAGCCCCTTCTTATAGCATTGTTAGTTGCAGGTGAAGATTGGAGCCGTTCCTTGTTGGAACATTTATTTACTTGTTGGGATATCATTATACTGCTATGTTATCTTAATTCATCTATATACTTGGTAAAGGGTGGAAGGCTCGGCCTCTCGCCTAGTGTTTTGTTCCACTCTTGCCGCCCTAGTTTCCGTCATATCGGTGTTATGTTCCCGGATTGTTGCGTCCCTTACGCGGTTGGGCTATAATGGGAACCCCTTGATAGTTCGCCTTGATTAAAGCTTTTCCAGCAATGTCCAACATTGGTTTTACCATTTGCCACCTATCCCCTTTTTCCCTTGGGTTTCCGGAGCCCGAGGGTCATCTTATTTTTAACCCCCCCCCCCCCCGGGCCAGTGCTCCTCTGAGTGTTGGTCCAACTGTCAGCTACCGGTGGCCACCAGGGGCAACTCTGGGCTGGCCTACCCGTACCTAGGACAATCTGAGTGTGCCCTGAGAAAGAGATATGTGCAGCTCCTATCGGGATTTGTCGGCACATTCGGGCGGTGTTGCTGGACTTGTTTTGACCTATCGAATCATCTTGTTGTACCGAGATACCGAGTATGATCAGTGTGTCTTGGGTGGAGGTCTATTCCTTCGTTGACCGTGAGAGCTTGTTATGGGCTAAGTTGGGACCCCCTGCAGGGATTGATCTTTCGAAAGCCATGCCCGCGGTTATGGGCAGATGGGAATTTGTTAATGTCCGGTTGTAGATAACTTGAACCTTAATTAACTAAAATGAATCAACTGAGTGTGTTGCCGTGATGGCCTCTTCTCGGCGGAGTCTAGGAAGTGGACACGGTGCTGGCGTTATGTTTGCGCAGGTTGCTCTCTAGTTTCTCGCTCGTGCCTTGCTCTCTCTTCTCGCTCTCTTTTGCGAATAAGTTAGCCACCATACATGCTAGTCGCTTGCTGCAGCTCCACTCATACATTACCCCTTTCCTACCTATTAAGCTTAAATAGTCTTGATCGCGAGGGTGCGAGATTGCTGAGTCCCTGTGGCTCACAGATTACTATTACACCAGATGCAGGGACAGATGATACAGCTCCAGATGGCGCGCTCGAGCTCAAGTGGGAGTACGACGAGGACTCTCAGCGTTACTATGTGTCTTTTCCTGATGATCAGTAGTGGTGCCTATTCGGGGTTAGATTCAGGGCCTTGTCGCATGTTGGGGGTCTTTTCTATTTTGGCGCCGTAGTCGGGCCATGAGTGATTGTATGATGGATGTTATTTATGTACTTTGATGTGACGTGGCGAGTGTAAGCCAACTATGTTATTCCCCTTTATATTATTCATGTACATGGGATGTGTAATGATTTCCCGACTTGCGACATATGCCTTCAATGCGATTATGCCTCTAAGTCGTGCCTCGACACGTGGGAGATATAGTCGCATCGAGGGTGTTACACATCCATCAGCCAATGCTATCCCACAGGCTGGTGATTATAGTATTATACCACTTCTAATATTTCCTATGTTGTTCTTTAATACTTTTGTGTGCCATCTAGTTAATCTCGAGTACAAACGATACATATTCTGTAGCTTTCATCTATGTTCTCCCTTTAGTTTATGAGACCTGTTGCTGCTAGTTAAGCCCAGTCCTACTATTTATGTCATCTCCTGCAGGCACTCATTACATAAATCTAACTACTAGTTGTCTTCCATGCATGTCAGATATAATTGCAGACACTGATATATCCACAAGAACCTCACGGAGCAATGTAAAGGCCAATAAACTTGATGTCAATGATACCCAATATGATGGAACATGTAAAGGCAATTCTTCAGAAGACTTGCAGAAAGATGATGAATCCTCTTCACCCCACAAGGTCCTTGCTCTAACTTGGCCTGTGATATGGGTACAACATGCATATAATGTCATGGAGTGTATCTACTATGTTACAATGCCATGATCTTAGCATGCTGATCATGCATGTAAATATGTCATGCTTTCCAGTTTTTCAGTACCTATTCCATTCATGATAACATGTTTTCAAATTTAAGTACTGTCATTCTACTCTATCGCAATGCCATCTGCTTAATTTGGACATCATGCTTATAAATATCTTATGCATTGTTATTCATCAGTATGTACTTCATCTGTCTACCATACCATATTTTTTTACATTGAAGTGTTGTTCTAATGCTCTGTTGTAATGCCATCTTATTTTCCCAATCATACACGTGTATGTTGCCTTAGTTATTTCTGTATGTATTCCGCTAGCATACAGTTTTACATTCAACTAGTGTTTTTTTGCTGTGTTGTCCTGTTGTATCCCTAGCTCTTACACCATACTCCCTCCGTCCAGATTACATGTTGCCAAAATGGATAAAAAGGATGTATCTAGAACTGAAATATGCCTAGACCCATCCATTTTTTCCGGATGGAGGGAATACATGTCAATATGTCATGCCTTTCTATTCTTCGGTACCTATTCCATCTCTCTGCTGCCGCATGTTTTATAGTTAAAGCACCATTCTTCTATACAAGGCATGCAAGGGGAAGACGACTATGTTAGAATATGAAGGGTTACAAACAAGGCCTTTGCAAAAGATCCAAACGCCAGGAGATAATAAACCAACTCCAGTTTTTAAAGATACTGCTCCAGCATAGAGGAACCCAACTCCTACTGATAATAAGCAGATTCCAATGGCAAAAGAACTAGTCTGCTCCAGTCCAGCAAAAATATGTCAGACAACTCTAAGAAGAGTGTGCATATCCTTGCATCATGAAATTTTATAGCATGCTGATCATATTTTCTACATGTTTCTTACCCGTCTCTCTTTTAGAAAATAAGCTTAACAGATAGAAGAATTTCTGCACTGGTATCATCTGTGAGGAAAGATTCTTGCAGGAATTCTCTGTATTCCAATGCAGATGTAAGTACATGTTGTATATCACTATATTTTTACATCAGCATGTATTTTGTTAATCGGCGTGAATCCAACCTTTATCTGATCTAAATTTAGTTGTAGCAAAATGTATGATTAAAGGCCACAATGTTGATTTTTGTAAGGAAAACTGCCTGGTAGTTTTGCATCCTGAGCGGCATGAGTGTACTATCTCATATCAGTGGGTTTGATTACATTGGTTCTGCAGTGGGTTTTCAGTGTTTTTTTACTGTGTTGTCCTGTCGTATCCCTAGCTCTTACGTCATACTCCCTCTGCCCGGATTACATGTCGCAGAAATGGATAAAACTAGATGTATCTAGAACTAAAATACGCCTAGACCCATCCATTTATTTCAGGATGGAGGGAATACATGTCAATATGTCATGCCTTTCTATTCTTCAGTACCTATTCCATCTCTGCTACAGCATGTTTTATAATTGAAGCACCATTCTTCTATATAAGGTATGGAAGGGGAAGACGGCTATGTTAGAATCTGAAGGGTTACAAACCAGGTCTTTGCAAAAGATCCAAACGCTAGGAGATAATAAACCAACTCCATTTTTCATAGATACTGCTCCAGCACAGAGAAACCCAACTCCCACTGATAATAAGCAGATTCCAGTGGCCAAAGAACTAGTCCACTCCAGTCCAGCAAAAGAATGTCAACTCCATTCTAAGAAGCGTGTGCGTATCCTCGCATCATGAAATTTTATAGCATTCTGATTATATTTTCTACATGTTTCTTACCCGTCTCTCTTTTAGAAGATAAGGTTAAATGATACAAGACTTCCTCCATTGGGATCGTATTCGAGGAAAATATCTTGCGGGAATTCTCTGTGCTCCAGTGCTGATGTAAGTACCTGTTGTATATCACTATATTTTTACATCAGCATCTATTTTGTTAATCGGCCTGAATCTAACCTTTATCTGATCTAAAATTAGTTGTAGCAAAATGTTAAAGGCGCCAATGTTGATTTTTGTAAGGAAAACTGCCTGGTAGTTTTGCGTACTGAGCAGCATGAATGTGCTATCTCATATCACGCACATTACTGAATTGTAGTGCTTCTCTGGTTGCCCATTCATTCATTGTGTCAATGTTGCTTTCGTATTACCTTACCTGGCTGATGATAGTTGTGCCATATTGTGTTAATTCGGTGTAGGCTAGTTGCCCAAACGTTTGTTGTGTCAATGTTGCTTTCCTATTATCTAACTTGGCCAATGATAGCAATGCTAGTGTGTTAATTTTGTGCAGGCTGCTGAAGATAAGAAGACAAACTCTAAAAACAACAAGGCAACCCCATTGTTTCTTTCCAATAAATCTAGGCCGGGTAATATGGCAATAACTCATGATTAATATGTTTGGTTCCCATCCTAATTTATGTTATGATGCAGTGCTCAAGACACTCTCCACTATCAATAATACAAGCCTACCAAAATTTCCATCTGAATCTGTTCAGTATCATCTGTCTCGAATGCGACAGAATAAATGTATGTTTGTGAACCAATTAATGACTGAAGCAATGATGGAAATGGTGGATGAATCAGAGGTGCAGAGTCGTGCGACAAAACAACTGATCAATGTTTTCAGAGACAGTGTGGCAAAGCAGCAAGAACTTGCCCACATGCTTATGGGCGTCATCTGTTCTGAGGTTGCAGATTGTGACGTTGTAGATGGTTAGCTTCTGCTCATTTATTTGCATTGACATCAATCTTTGATTGCCCAGTGGATGTAATTTCCTGTAATATATTATGGATGTGCAACGTTATGCCCTGTATGTCATACCTTTGCTCGTCGTAATGGGCTCAAATTATCTAATTTGGCCTAAAGACATGAATGAACTTTAGTGGGCCCATTAAGTTAATGGGCCGTTAATAGGCTGAAAGTTAATGGCCGTCCCTCTTATGTCCCGGGTCATTAACAGGCCGACATCGAAGCGGGCAATAGGTGGCCCCAATATATTTCACAGGCCGTTACTAAGTTTGGGCTACATATGGCCCAACTATACTGTAGGCCTTTAGCAGGCCGAAAGAGACAGCGGGCTTGTATTAGACCATGAAGAGCATGTGCCACTAAGAGGCCGAAAGTCAGGTCGTATTGTAAACGGCCCAACTGTGTTGTGGGCCTTTAGCAGGCCGAAAGAGAAACCAGGCTGGTATTGGACCATGAAGGGCATAGGCCGTTAAGAGGCCAAAACTAAGGTCCGGCTGCAAATGGCCCAACTCATTTATGGTCCGTTAATAGGCCGCAAGGCACACAGGGCCGGGAATTGGCCCAACACTTAAATGGGTCGCTAAAAGGCCAAAACTCAGATCCGACTATAATTGGCCCAACTGATTTATGGGCCGTCAACAGGCTGAAAGTGACACCAGGCCAGAAATTGGCCCAACACTTAAATGGGCCACTAAAAGGCCGAAACTCAGGTCCGACTACAAATGGCCCATCAGATTTATGGGCCGTCAACAGGCTGAAAGACACACCGGGCCAGAAATTAGCCCAACATTTAAAAGGGTCGCTAAAAGGCCGAAAGATGTACATCCTAAAAATTGGCCCATCCATTAAATGGGTCGTTAACAGGCCGAAATCTCATCAGGCCGATATTGAGCCCAAATATATAGCGGGCTGTTAATGGGCTCGAACTGACGATGGGCTGCAATGGTGTCAAATCTTTAACGGGCCGAATTGGCACATCTCGTATGGGCCATGGGCTTAAGTGGACCTGACACAAGTAGGCCTTATATGGGCCGGCCTGCTAATTTTTACTGGGCCACTGTTGGGTCGTGCCATGTGTCGACCTATCATAGGCGCCTCCTGTCCAATGAGTCGATGACATCTGTCCCAACGATGAGCCGACACATGTTTCCTCTAGACAATGATGATTTTACACGTGGAAAATCCCCATTGGTCGGGGCTGTTAATGGGTTATCGGATCCAAAACCCGACCCGATAGCTTAACGGCGTTCCGTTTCGGTGGATGCCACGTGTCGGTCACCCTTGACGAAAGCACTTCTGTGACGCGCGATTTATCATCATGGAAGTGGACACTTCCATGATGATAATTTTGGTAATGTCATGGAACACTTCTACGACAGTACAGGTATGACTCTCTTGATTCTATCATAAATTTGTCATGGATGTACATGCATGACAAAAAAAGCGACCTACTGTGACAAACACGTATCATCATGGAAGTGTATTTTTTTGTAGTGATTGCAGAATATGACATTGTGTTGTAGTGGGTAGGTTCACCACACCACTGGATTACGGATGAAGAACAGAAGCATACATGCAGTGCAAAAGAAGACCACTTGCTCTGTATAGTTTAATTTACATGGTATGAAGAACGAACTTGGTTGTACAACTGAAAACTTAAATTGAGAAAGGACAAATTTTTGTTTATGAACTGCATATTAAACTTTAAACAAGCAATTTTATGCAAACACCAAAAATAAACAGTTGTTGCAGTCATGCCTAACCAAATATATACAACAACATTTGAAGGCTTGAGATGGACAAACTTACATTATTGGTGAAGACAGGCTCTATAAAGGCCTTGTCCATGCTGATGGGGGGCAATTCAAGAAGTTTACCATAGAATATTCTTCAAAAGCATTGCCTTTATTCTACATTTTGTTAAGAGTAAATATAGATGTGATAATCTACGAAAAAATGGAGAATATTTAAGATACGATGAAGAGTGATGCTACATAACCAAGTAGCTTCTAAATGTAAGTGCAGCGATACAGCCAAAAGGTACAGCCAAGAGCAATGCACAGCAAAACTTCTTCAGTACCAACCTTATGGTAAGAGTAAATATAGATCTGATGTGTAGAAAATGGAGGGCAAAGAAAAATAAGTTGTAGAGCTAAATATATTGATAAGTATATTGATAAATGACAGCATGTACTTACAAGAACAATGCAGAGCTAAAAAACATTGGCATTGGATATATTCTACACTAATGTAACCATTCATACAGATCAGATAATTTGGAGCAAACAATTGATAAGCAAGATATCATGCATACTGCTGTCACATAATGAACCAGGTATGTATGCAAGTACAGTGATACAGGACAATAGGTACTAACAAGAGCAAAGCAGCGGGCAGCATATTTGCAATATCCTGTCGTTTTTGTCAAACCGGAATTCTTCTTCAAGCAGATTTCCTGTAAAAAAGATCCGTAAGGCACATGCGGAAAAGTAGAAGTTCAAATTGTCATGTGATTCCATAGACAGTACCTCATCCTGGGAACGAGACCAGTGCATAACAAGGTTTTTCCATTCAATGTCTTCTAAATTTAGCACAGGAGACTTCACTGGAAATTCATTTATAGACTTGCCATCAAAGTGTGATTTCCTCAGGTAACACCGATACTGCTGCAGTGCTTCCTTGAAAAGCACAAGCAAGCTTTGCTCGTCATGACTATCCAGATTGACCCTCGGCTAGTTACAACAACGTAATGTAAATCATTGATGTGTTCAATCAGCAGAAAACAGAAAAATAATAACCATGAATAATAGCACTTACATGTAAGTTGGACAGGAAGATGTGAAAATGGTGTTTGTCTTCACAATAATCTTCCCATGATGGGAATATATGCACGTAGTCCCTAATAACATTGAAAGCATTGTCTTTTAAACTGGGAATAAATGGAATGGGGTTCCAATATGCAGGAATTGGCCGTCTCTGTAGTTGGGATAGGTCTTCAGCCGGTGGACTTGCTGTACTTTTTGCTGGAGTGGGATTTTCTTTGGTATAGCTGGTGCTATGGCAAATGAAATCGGTATACCTTTTGCTAGAGTGCAGATCCTATGTGGTGGGGCTAGTGGTGTGGCCAGTCAAGTATGGGTACAGTCTGCTGGAGTCGGTCCTACGTTTTGTGTCACTGGTTGTACAACGAATATAAGTGGGGTGTTGTCTGATTTCTCCGGCACCACCACGTTTTTCAAGGACTTTGCTGGGGCTCCTTCAGGTTCGGCAATCACCCTCTTCCTTTTTGATGTCTGATGCACAAGAACAGCATTTGAGTGGAAAAACATGGTATGATGATAGATGGAATATGTATTGAAAATGGATGGGCATGGCATCTCGACATATATGATGAGTAAACTAAGCAGATGGCGGTGCAACAAAGTAGAAGAAATGCAAGACAACATATGCAAGATACCCGCAATCAATAAAACATTGCCAAATTAGAACAGGCATATTGATGGGTGAACAGGACAGGCCATCTGCCTTTGACCCCTCGAGGTTAGAATAGTCATTAGGATCATATTTTGAACAAGAATCAACAGGTGGGGAGCGTATGAGTTTCATTGCATCCAGAATGGCACTCAATGCCTTGGTGCCAAATTTGTAAATCATTGCAGTGTTTAGCTTCAAGAGTGGACTGCTGCTAGTGCGACACAAAGCAGCTACACAGATCATAGTGTAGATATAACGGGAAAACCTTAAGCATCAGAGTAAAATCAGCAAAGTGGAACTTGCTGGAATATATGTGCTAGTATTGCCGGTACGGCTAGAAAGGCTTCGGATACCACCTCTCTTCAAGTGAAGGTGCGGTACTGTTAATATCAGTGTAACTCTCAAAGGCAACACAGCTCCCCGCATTTCCTTGCTATTCTTATAGGATTCAAGTGGGCAGGCCACTACAAATCCTATTCCTATGTTTACAAGATCCTACGAATCAAAGAGGCTCAAAGTGTCCATCACAACCGACCGTATAGACCTCTACACTGCAAATGTCCCTGCTCATCTTCAGTACAAGGAACATACTGTACTACTATCATACTCCCTCCGTTCCAAAATATAAGCCTTGGTAGAGATTTCCACTATGGATCACATACAGATGTATCCAGATACATTTTAGATTGTAGATTCACTCATTTTGCTCCATATGTAGTCCATGGTGGAATCTATACAAAGACTTGTATTTAGGAACGGAGAGAGTACATATTAAAGAAGAACGGAAGAGGAACATGGTAAAGAAGAGCAAGCAGATTTTGGATAATAAAATGTTGGTTGCGCAGTGCCCACACATGATGAACCAGAGCGCATTAAGAATGCAACTCCGAGCTGTCTCTCGACCATTTCACGCGGTTGGATGAAGATCCTATGTCTCCTAACCCTTCTACTTCCTCATCTTTGATTCTTCCCATACAGAACACTGCACGGGCCGCCGGCCGGACCATCGGCCCCCACTGCCTGTGTTCCTCCGCCACCCCACCCCCACCCCCGCCCAAACCCCCACGTGTCGAGTTTTCTTCATTCGGCAAGGCCCCACAACCACCTGAGCCCCTTCGATCGCACCAGCAAACTCCGGCGAGCTATGAAAAATCGACTGACCCAATTTTGAAATTTAGTCTACTGTGATTTAACTAGTGTGGAATATAAAAGGGGAAACCATAAGCATTGGGAGTATAGTGTTGAGCATTCCATGGCGGATCTGAAGGTGCAAACCGGACAAAGGCAACTTCGCAACCAAGACAAGAAATCAGAGTAAAGGAGTGGCGATCAATTTTCTTGCTGTGATAAATAAGTTGAACAGACACGAAAGAGTACCGCCTCTGGTGCGGCGCCGTGTACGCATCTGCTAAGAATTTGACGGTGCTGCGGTAGCGATGGCTGTCGGCAGCGTGGAAGCAGATCTAGGAGGGTAGACGGTGGCGGCAGGGCGCGGTGGACGAGACGGTCGTAGGAGTGGCGCCGACAAGGTGGACGACGGCGGGGATGAAGCGAGAGGACGGGATGCAAGGATCCCGGTCCGAAGCCGTGGATGAGAGAGGTCTATATCTTGTAATGGACGGCGGCGTCGGGGTATCAACTCGGGCATGGTGGAGGAGGACGGCGGCGGACGGGGCGGCGGACGGCGGCGGACGGAGGAGGGTGGGGTGGAGACGGTGTTTTGGCGCCCACGGAGTACGAATGGGGAAAAGGGAGGTAGAGAGGAAGGGGGAAACCATGTATTCAGGGCGCGCTTGTCTCAAATGCGAGGAAATTTACAAACTTAGCCCCCGTTTCAATTTTCTACTACATCACAACAACATTAGTCGATTGGGGATAGGACAGTAATCTCGCATACACCGAATATTTGCCGACGAGAGTTTGTTTTTGGCGCCCATCGTGTATGAATATGAATCAGGGAGGGAGTCGATTTCGGCCAAGGACACAGTGTGTTTTGGCGCCCACCATGTATGAATCCGGGTGAGAGGCGGTTACATCACGTTTGGGTGAAATTACAAACCTACCCCTATCGAAACCTATAGAAATCCAGCAGATAGGCTTTGCGTGGCAGGGATAGGCAGTAGTGATTTCCATCTCGCAGATTTTGGTTTCGGGCGGTTACTATGACTTTCCCTGCTTTTTTCAAATTTTGCAGAGTGCACGTTTACCATGCCAACTCAATTTGAATCCCGTTTGTATTCTATTTTTTTCAGGCGGGGTCCATTTTCAATTGGAATTACATTCTATATACATCATTTTTATATATACTTTCAAAAGCACAACAAAGAATTCTGCTCCTTTATATGTATAATATGATTTAAAATACAACGATCTCGAAATCTTAAGGTTGAATTCAAAAAAATTTAACCAAATTATGTTCTACTAAAATGTATGGATCAGTAATATCTACAAATTAAATAACATATATGTGCATGAATTCATATGAGTATGCATGTTTGATAGATCAATTTTGGTTCGAGTATGGATTACATGTATCATCATCTCGAATTCAAATATTTGAATCCCTTTTTTGTTCACTCCTTTCACGCCCATCTCTCTCTTATGCATGCTCCTTTAGGTAGCTATCACACTCTTTTCTCCAGCTCACCCGCACGCTCACTTCATGTTTCTCCTATCCTCGCAAACATGGCCTCTCGACGTTTCCCTTGAGAAGTGTCACACTCTCCCTATCATTATACATTACACGGTTTTCATTATCTCTCACGTCTCTACTATTCTCTGGTGTCACTTGGTACCTAAGCTTTCTTTTTCACCGCCACACACACAGTCTCCACTCGTCTTTCACTTTGTCTTTCTCTCTATGGGATTATCTCACACACCCTATATGTCTCTACATATGACTCATACCACTAAAATAACTCTCTCTCTCTCTCTCTCTCCTGTAGACACAACATTTGTTGCGGTCTCCTTTTCATCTCCATCCCAGACTGACATTATTCATTTGTTTACCGATCAGACAACCCCGACTACCGTCTCCTCTCTCTCTCATAGACACACACACACAACTCCTGCTTCCACTCCCCTTCCCGACTACCGTCTCTCTCTCACACACACACAAAACTCTCGCTTTCGCACCCCGACTCGTATTTCTCTCGCAAACATTTATCGACTAGCTAGCCTCTAGATAGGTTTATACACCCGCACACTCGTGCTTCCACCATCACATACATGTCTCTCTCCCGCTCCTTGTATCTATGTAGATTTTTCTTCCCTTCTTGAGACATGCCCTCTCGATCGTGCACACACACACTGTCGCCTCATTTTAAGATGATACCTATCGCACACACACTCCTTGTGTCTTTGTCACACATGCACTCCGTCCTCCTCCACTCTCCCTCTCTCTCACACACACATGGGCTTTTTGCAACAACTAGCAAGATGCCCATGCGTTGCACGGAACGTCAAGATGCATTTGTATGAGTAGTTTATCTTGTGGGGGAAAAGGATGAACGAGGGAAGGCCTTATTTGCAAATGTGGAGAGGGCCGTGGGTATCTTTTTGCAAAATTGCCATAGTTTCCTTCCTATCCATCAGATATATATCGGACGGCCTATATTGCAGGAAGACAGGCACACAATCATCACCGACAATGCTTTTTATAAGAGTAGGGATAAAAAATAGAGTTAGTGATGATGGTAGGCCTACCATCCTGCAATCTAGGTCGTCTGATTTATATCTGACGGATAGGAAGGAAAATATGCCAATTTACCCGCACTCTTCACAAAATTTGCAGATAAGGCCTTCCCTCGTTCATCCTTTTCTCCCACAAGATCTTGATGTTCCGTGCAACACACAAGCATCTTGCTAGTAAGAGTAGAAATTAGACATATACCACTTCTTGAATCTTGAAACCAACAACATTCCTCCCTTATCTCATCGAAACCGCCAAAGGAATATATTTTGAGTGAAACATAACATATTTTTAGTGATATACATATTTCAAAACTAGACTTTTTTCTATCAAATTGGTGAATATGTATTAATCTACTTTGATCGTGTGGCAACGCATTGGCACATTGCTAGTAGTTATTATAATTTTTTGGACACCAGACAAACGGTGGAGTACATATATGAAGAGAAGAGGCGCACGCACGCAGTCGGCCTCTCGCTGTCTCGCACACATGAGTGTTATGTAAAGGCGATGTTAACAAATAAACCCTAAAACCCTAGGTGCACGATTGCTGCATTCACGGGTACCGGGTATGTGGTGGAGCACCTTTGTAGGAATAGTCAGCTCGCGTGATAATTTGATCCGTAGGAGTTGATGGTCGGGACCACAGGTGAACGACTTGGAGCGCGGTGGCTCGCCAGTTGCCACAGATCGAGTAGCCACGTTTAAAATATCGTTTTTTAGCGGGGTTAAGAGTTCTGATTTTCAATGGCGCGTTATAAGTAGTAAGTAGTTTTAGAACTATTGGTATGGAGCAAAAATGGAATTCATAGTACTACGTACCTCCTTGGCGTATGGTTGTATGGTTTTTTTTGCGATGGAGGTTGTATGGGTTTATGTTGCGAGAAGTTGAACCTGGTAGTTCTAGGGCAAATACTATGGTTTAGATTTACATGCTGGTTTTTAGTAATGAAAATCGGAAGGGGAAACCATTCTTTGATTAAAAAAACTACTACCTCCATTCTGGTTTACTAGTCCCCATTGTACTTTGGGTCAAAGTTTGTCCATGAATTTGACTTGTAAAATGTGAATGGAAAACGAGATTTTGTTATACCCAAACAAAAAAGGACTGGAGCGATTGATTGCTCTGACACGGACACGACCTCTCATAGTGCAGGCATTGAACCGGCGCGCCGGCCAAGAGGGCCGCACTCGCTACAGGCCCGGCTGAGCACGCCTCCTCGCCGCATGCAACCAGCTTAAGACTGCCCTGCCTGCCTTCGTTGAATCCGCGCGTGTGCCGGCAACACGTCATTCCACGAGCCGGCAGGCATTTTAGAACACAAAATATGACTAAAATATAATTAATGTACGCATGGTCTTGACTTGTTGTGCTCCCACTGGTAGCAGGAACTAGTAGAGGATTTTCTTTATTTATAACTCTCCTCACATTTTTTTGGCTTTGAAGTGAATCATGGTTGTGGACATTATGTATGAATGTGCAGATATCTATGAACATGAGTTTGATGTGGAAGTTGAACTTGGAATGTCGGGCTTGTGAGTGAACTATACCATGTCCAATGCTTCGTCTGTTATTGTTTGGAAAGTAATTGTTGTTATTACATGACCCGAAAAAAAACATTTTGTGCCATAAGTAGATGCACGGACATCACAACAGGCATGCTGACTGGATAAACATTTGAACCTAGCTATTATGAAGGAAATTTTGTATTGACAACAGTTTTAGATAGCAGGAGACGCCTAGCCTGCTCTGCCTCTGCTAGCTTATTTCTGGCTTCTTCCATCTCTTCTTTGGCTTGGGTGAAGAGAGCATCTGATTGATCTTTTCGCTTCTTCAAGAACTCAGCTACATTCTCAAGGGCTGCTGCACGCTTTCTTTCAGCCTTTACTAATGCCACGAGGACACGAACAGCTGACGACTCCACCTGGCTTGTGTGCAGTCCAACATCATCTGGGAATTTGCACCTTGTGTCTAATCCAGCATCATTAGGGAACTGGCACCTTGTGTGTAATCCAGCCTCATTTTGGAAACATGATCTCGAGGTTGACCCTACTTCCCTCCTCGCAGGAACTGCATCCTGACATGAAGTTGCTTCTTTTTTAGATCAATACTCACAGCAACCTAGATCCATTTAGTAGAAGCGAGATAAACATAACTCGGAGGAGTGAATTCAAAAGGAAAAATAAAATAAAAACAGACTACAGGGTGAGAACACCCACTTCCTACATCAAGCTAAAAACGAAAGCATTAGGACGATTAAGACTCTTCTTATTACACATTGAAGAACACCATGCTTAAGAGAAACAGAAACTACAACATATACACATCGAAGAACACGAGGCTACACGAAAGTAATTGAAAGGGTGTTACTTACCAAAGCTTGTTTTACAGGTTCGGTGCAGCTCCTCTTTAACTTGCCACGCTCCTTGAAGATGTCCTGAATATCCCGTGTTTGGTCTTCATTGCTCCTCTGCATGTTCGCACTCGTGGTTTTAAAATCTCAACATGGCAAGAAAAATATACTACTCCCTCCATTCCCTTATACAAGGCCACTATGAAAAATACAATTTGAATCTATATAAGGCCACTAACTGTAGTCGAGGCACAAATTAATGATGTTTTCTCGAATACCAACCATTTTAATTCTTGCATGCATGTAGTCATAATGACATTGTGCTACTTCCTTCTAATTCCTTCCTTGCATGCATGTGGGCGTATTAATGATCCCAATTAACGAAAAGAAAAATGGACTTTCAAAGAAGTCATTAAATTTTATCTTGGTACCTGTAATTTGAGTTTGTAGCCTTGTATAAGGGAATGGAGGGAGTACTAGTAATACTCGCGCATCTTGTGGGCAACATTAAAGCACTCGCCTGCCATGTTAGAGCATCTCCAACAGAATCGCAACGCACGGCGCTTTAAAAATCTCAACATGCTATCTCTACTCTCTTCTCTACTGTTATATTTATTTTATATTTTATATTTATCTCTATTTCCTTTACTGTCTACTTTTTTTCTCTATACTTTTTTTCTTGCAATATAGGCCGTCCGATTTATATCTGACAGATAGGAAGGAAACAAATAGGAATTATGCAAAAATATACCCATACCCCTCTCCAGATTTGCAAATAAGGCCTTCCCTCGTTCATCCTTTTCTCCCACTAGATAAACTACTCATACAAATGCATCTTGATGCATGCAACGCATGGGAATCTTGCTAGTTCTAAAAACCTTTTCATCATTTGCCACACTATTGGTTGCAGATGAAAAACCTACCCAAGCACAGTGCGATACAGGAGCGACGCACAATTACAAGCTGATATTCTGTTGGACAATGGAGGCTATAACCAATTACTTTTACGGGAACAATAGCACCCAGGAAATTTGAAGGGTAGGTATGAACAAAATTGGAACTACACATGTACTGCTAAGTGATTCAGTACACACATTACCAATCGAGGAGGAGAACGATGGTCGTGTCAGCCTTTGTGCGTCATGGTCGGCAATGAGAGTCAGTTCATTGTCTACGACGGTGGTACTTCTGCGCTTGGCGTCGGCTTCCGGGAAGCAGATCCGAGACCGTGGAAGACGATGCCGGGGAAGAGGCTTCGTGTACGATGGCGATGGTGGACCAGCTCCAGTGCGGCGTACGAGGTCGTTGACGAGGCAGATGCGCTGCGGTGGACGAGTGCACCGATGTAAAGGGGAGGAGCACGAAGGCTGCGGTGCCGTGGAGAAGTCTATTTTGCGGTGGGGATAGAAAATGGGGAGTATTCAGGTGTACTACTCTGGGTGCCAGGGTGGGGTTGGCTGGGTAGGGTGAACCCGAAGTTACGAAAACAGCCCCCTACCAAGCGTCATCCGTAGGCCTATTCCGAAGGCCATGATGGTAACTTCCCACTGCTCGAATCAGGGTCACGGGAGATTTTTCCACCGACCTCAAAATTTTGTGACACTGGACTCCCCGTGTGGCGTGTTGAGTGATTCGGCTAAGCAACTAGCGAGTAGTAGTAGTAGTAAACTCTGCATATTAGATTTGACCGAAGTCAAACTTCCTAAAGTTTGACCATGTTTATAGAAAAATATAAGCATTTACCATAACAAATATGTATGATGTGAAAGTACATTCAATAATGAATCTAATGGTATTTTTTTTTATTATGTATGCTAATATTTTTTGTTATAAGCTTTCTGAGATTTTACAAAACTTGACTTTGACGAATGCTAATACGCGGACTTAAATAAAAACGGAGGGAGTACACATTTGTTTTCTTAGTTTGTAGTGAACTAATCATTTGTTGAAATTGTGAAATAAATATATTAGGCTATTGACTTCGAATGTAATGGTCTATACAATTCAACAGTTACAATCATTGTCGAATACCAAGATGTATACAAGGTCTATAGTACTTCACAACATGCTCAAACTCACATAATCCCAGTCAAATGAGAATGTAAATGCATTTCATAGTTATTACTTTGTAGGATGCAACAAAAACAACCATAACTCTATACCGGCCATTATAGAAGCAACATTTTGACATATCCCAATGTGTGAATGAAACATGCAGAGAGAGCTTTTGAAGATGGAGCAGATAGGGCGGGAAAGATTGTATGTATGTGGACGAGAGAGTAGGAGACAAACCTAACGAGACAGAGAGAGAGAGAGAGAGAGAGAGAGAAAGAGAGAGGAAGAAGTTAGGTTTGTGAGAAAGATGGATACATGTAATATACATGAGATGCGTGTGCATCTGGATTCCGTATACGTGGAAGGAGAAGAGACAACATGTTTGATGAGAGAGCTAGAAAAACATGGACGAGAGGGGAAGGATATCGTGGGTTGAGGGATTGACAATTTTGTGCGGGGAGAGAGGGATTGGTAATTTTGTGCAAGAGAGAGAGAGGGTGGGGGGAGGAGTCAGTCAGCCGTCGTCACATCACCCTGCTTCCAGATGACCCCGCATTCTCTAGTGCGGTGTGGTCGCCGTCTTTGATCTGCTCGATGCCCTCTTTGAAGATTGAGGTGTTGTGCATGTTGGGGTGCAAATGTAACGCCCCGAGACCGATGTGCCAGGTGTCCTCTAGTTATTCGTTGTTGTTTGCCTTGTCTTTGCTTGCATGTCATGCATTGCATATCATGTCATCATGTGCATTTCATTTGCATACATGTTCGTCTCATGCATCCGAGCATTTTCCCCGTTGTCCGTTTTGCAATCCGGCGCGCATATGTCATCCGGTGTCCCTTTCTACCTCTTTTCGTGTGCGGGTGCTAAATGTTTTCGGATTGGAGCGAGACTTGTCATGCGGCCTTGGTTTCCAATCGGTAGACCGCCTGTCAAGTTTCGTGCCATTTGGACTTCGTTTGATACTTCAACATTTAACCAAGGGACCGAAAAGGCCTCGTGTGTGTTGCAGCCCAACACCCTTCCAATTTGGCCCAAAACCCACCTAAACCCCCTCCATCATCTCGGTCGTTTGATCACGATCGCGTGGCCGCAAACCGCACCTCATTTAGACTCTCCTAGCTCCCTCTACCTATATATATGTGTGCCTCTCAGATTTTTTTTCGCGCAGACGAAACCCTAACCTCCTCCTCCGCGCGCCGCCGGACATTTCGTCCCACGTCGGACAATGTCCACCCCGCCCGGCCACCTCACCCGGACCTATCACGTGCCGCCACGTCAGCCGGCCGCCGCCCTCGCCCAACCGGCCGTCGCCACCTCCCTCCTTCCTCTCTCTCCTCCCGCGCCCGCCGCCGGCCTGCGGAGCCCAGGCGGGGCCCGCCCAGCCCGGACGCCAGCGCCGCCGCCCCGAGCGCCCCCGCCGCCGCAACTCCTCGCCCACCGGCGACCGCCGTCATCGCCGGAGGCCAGCCCGCTGCAACACCTCTTCCGTCGGCCACAGCTCGCCGTCGTGCGCCGCTCGTCGCCCTGCTCCCGCGCCGCTCGCTCGTCCGCGCGCCGCCCCGCCGCTGTTCAATGTCGGCCGCTGCCATCCTTGCTCGCCGGAGCTCCAGCTCCTCCCACCGGCCGGCGACCGTCCGCCACCTATAGCCCGCTCCGGCTGCCGCCTTGTCACCGGCTAGCATGCCGGCGCCGCCCGCTACCGCCTCCATGCCGCTGCCGTGCCATCGCGTTTGCTCGACGCCGGCCACCCACATCGCCGGAGCTCGCCGCCCTCTTCGCCGGAGTTCGGTCCAGACGGATCCGAAGAAGAAGCGATACCAGATCCACCGGTCCCTCCATCCAAACGCCTCCCTCGATCCGGATCTCCTCATCCTGCTTCGCCTCGTCCTCGCGTTGACTTTTCGCGGAGGTAAAATTTCCACCAAGTCCCGGATCCGCATATTTTTTTTAGCATTTTCATCGCATCATAACTCTGCATCCGTAGCTCCGATTCGTGCATGTAGCATATCAAAATGTTCGTTTCGACGAGTACATCATTTCATCTCATTGCATTATTTTCATTTGAGCTCATCTTGATGCCCGAAATGTTGTTGGAAGAGGGCTATGTGGTGAATTTGTCAGATCTGTTTCAGCAAATGGCATTTTGTCATTTTTGCCATGTTCAATCTGTGCATGATATGACCCTGAGCTCTACATGTGTTTTGTTATATGCCATGCCATCTTTACAGTGGTGCTTGCCATGTATTTTTGTGATATTTGTGGTGACTAAAACCAGCTTGCAAAGTACCGTAATCGGTAATGCTGATTTCAGGGACTTAGTTTTTCACCAAGTCCTTGTCCTGATTTTATTGTTATGCCATATGTTCATGTTGTTTCCTAGTGATCCGTGCCTCTTTTGAGCATGATCGGTAAGGATGTTTTGTTAACATTGTGGTGCGCTATCCATCCGTGTCTTTGTTTGCATTTATGGAGCACCCTAGCTTGAGTCAATCGAGCTCTACTTTTGCTATATCGTGAATCCTGGCAGATTGTTGACTTGTTAGCAATTTTGCCGAGGATGTTTCTATTGATCCGTGCATGCTATGTTGTTGTTCTTGCCATGTCTAGCTTCTATGCCATGTATTCTTGATGGGTGTATGCTTAGTCTATCATGCCATGCTCTGTAGTGAGTGCATCGAGCTCGTAAACATGCCTACTCGTTATCTGTTTTGCATGCTCCAGTTTTTCACTAAGTCTGAATCTGTTTATGTTTTTGCCATGTTAACATGCTTGCAATTGTATTTTTCTGATCCCTTTTGGCTCAAGGTCACTAAGGGACTTTTGTTTAGTGCTTTGAGTAGCTTCATGCCATGCCTTGCTTTGCCATGTTAAGTTCCTGTAGCATGTAGTTTTCATGCTCTAAAGTGTGCTTCCTGATGATAAATTCCAGGCTTGTGTTAATTTCACTAAGTCTGAAACCTGTTATCATTTGTACTTTTGCCATGCTTGTTTGAACCTGTTAATGGATGAATTAGCCGTAGCTCAGTGTTCATATTTTGTCAAGCATCATGAGTGGTTACCTGCCATGTATTTTGTTGTCATGTTTGAGTGATGTAGCATATTTATCTTGATGCATTTAGATGACTACTTGTTGTTTATCACAGACCGGTGCCATATTTGTTTTGCTTGCCATTTCCAAACCGTGCATCCGATTCCGGTGATCTTTATATCAATTTCAACCGAAATCACCTCACCTTTCCAGTGGCACTCTTGGATTTCCAAGTTGAGGCCAGGTTCAATCATTCCTTTGCAAATCATGCATATGCATCGCATACCGCATCCCGCATATCATACCATGTTCATGTGTTGGTTGTTTACTATGTTGTGTGCTTCTTTCTGGTGTTGCTTCTTTGGGTTGGTTCCGGTAACGTCGCGTTTGTGAGGACCCGTTCAACTATGTCCGTTTGTCTTCTTCATGGACTCGTTCTTCTTCCTTGCGGGATTTCAGGCAAGATGAACATACCCTCGAAATCACTTCTATCTTTGCTTGCTATTTGCTCGCTCTTTTGCTATGCCTATGCTGCGATACCTACCACTTGCTTATCATGCCTCCCATATTGTTGAACCAAGCCTCTAACCCACCTTGTCCTAGCAAACCGTTGTTTTGCTATGTTGCCGCTTTGCTCAGCCCCTCTTATAGCGTTGTTAGTTGCAGGTGAAGATTGAAGTTTGTTCCTTATTGGAACATGGAGATGTTGTTCCTTGTTGGAACATGTTTACTTGTTGGGAGATCACAATATCTATTATTTAATTAATGCATCTCTGTACTTGGTAAAGGGTGGAAGGCTCGGCCTTATGCCTGGTGTTTTGTTCCACTCTTGCCGCCCTAGTTCCTGTCATATCGGTGTTATGTTCCCGGATTTTGCGTTCCTTACGCGGTTGGGTTATAATGGGAACCCCTTGACAGTTCGCCTTGAATAAAACTCCTCCAGCAATGCCCAACATTGGTTTTACCATTCGCCACCTAGCCTTTTCTTTCCCTTGGGTTCTGCAGACTCAAGGGTCATCTTTATTTTAACCCCCCTGGGCCAGTGGTCCTCTAAGTGTTGGTCCAACTGAGTAGACCGCGGGGCCACCTCGGGACAACTTGAGGGTTGGTTTTACTCGTAGGATGTCTCATCTGAGTGTGCCCTGAGAACGAGATATGTGCAGCTCCTATCGGGATTTGTCGGCACATTCGGGTGGTGTTGCTGGACTTGTTTTACCATTGTTGAAATGTCTTGTAACCGGGATTCCAATTCTGATGCGGGGATAGAGAAAGAGAGGGGCCGGGCTCCAAATTTATAGGAGGGAGGGGGGCGGCGCGAAGCTTGGAGGAGGGGGCACGGAGAGGCGGCACGATGGAGTCCGTGCGGAGCACGGTGGCGCAGGCGTGCTGGCTCGGGAGCCCTTCCCGAGCTCAGGGACGAGCGGGGCGTGGCGTCGGGCCGGCTGGGCCGTGGCCTGGCGATTTGTTGGGCCGGCCCAGTTCGGTGGCCTAGAAGATTTTTTTAAAGATTTTCCAGACAAGGAAAAAAACAAAATAAATAAAATTTTATATAGGCATATAATATACCAAAATTTGCAGAAAACGATTTTCTACAACATGGACATTTTTATAATGCCAAATAAAATCCACACAAAATCAGATAAATCAAAGAGTGCTACTAGTCTAATAAAATCCAAAAAAATCATTTTAGAAATACCAGAATGAATTCAAATTTATTTATCTCCAATTTTCTGATGTAGGGAATCATGTTACCCTATTTTCCATATATTTTATTTTTGGAGAAAATAATTTGAATAAAACTCAAATAAATCCAAATTGAAAATTAATTCCAAAAGGACTTTGAAATTGATCCTTTGAAACTCCCAACTCATATTTCATATAATTTGAAGAAGTCATTTTATCTTCGCTCGTGAAAATCATTGAGTTGCATAAAGTTTTAGAATTGGAAATATTATCAAATGAAATTCAAATATTTTCAAACACCCTTTTTCATTTATTTAAATGGAAGAAGTCATGTCATCTTCTCTCTAGGGTTTTGTATTTGAAAATAATTTGTATTCACGAAGATCATAAATAAAAAAAATGAAAGTTTGGGAAAGTCCTTTTATTCCCTCTCATTTAACTTTCAAAAAGTTCAAATTCACTCACTTTCAGACAATCAATCAAATCTATCTATTTATTATAACATTCCAAAATTTAGAATTTTGGGATGTTATAGTTGAGGCCAGGTTTAATCTTTCCTTTCCGAAGCATGCATATGCATTGCATATCACATCCCGCATATCATGCCATGTTTTGCATCATGTTGCTTGCGCATTGCACCATGGTTGATCGTGGTTCCCTTTGCTTGTGTTCTTGCCTTGGGTAGAGCCGGGAGACGAGTACGTGAACGAGGAACCCGTTGAGAACGCTTTCGAGGATCAAGCTTACATCAACTCGGAGAACTTTGCAGGCAAGATGACCATACCCTCGAAATCACTTCTATCTTTGCTTGCTAGTTGCTCGCTCTATTGCTATGCCTATGCTACGATACCTACCACATGCTTTCTCATGCCTCCCATATTTCCATGTCAAGCCTCTAACCCACCTTGTCCTAGCAAACTGTTGTTTGGCTATGTTACCGCTTTGCTCAGCCCCTCTTATAGCGTTGCTAGTTGCAGGTGAAGATTGAAGTTTGTTCCTTGTTGGAACATGTTTATTGTTGGGATATCACAATATCTCTTATTTATATTAATGCACCTATATACTTGGTAAAGGGTGGAAGGCTCGGCCTTATGCCTGGTGTTTTGTTCCACTCTTGCCGCCCTAGTTTCCGTCATACCGGTGTTATGTTCCTTGATTTTGCGTTCCTTACGCGGTTGGGTGATAATGAGAACCCCTTGACAGTTCGCTTTGAATAAAACTCCTCCAGCAAGGCCCAACCTTGGTTTTACATTTGCCTAACAACCTATAACCTTCCCATGGGTTTTCGCGAGCCCGAGGGTCATCTTTATTTTAAGGCCCCCGGGCTAGTGCTCCTTTGAGTGTTGGTCTGAACTGAGCTGCCTGCGGGGCCACCTCGGGGAAACTTGAGGGTTGGTTTTACTCGTGGCTAGTATCATCCGGTGTTGCCCTGAGAACGAGATACGTGCGACTCCTATCAGGATTTGTCGGCACATCGGGTGGCTTTGCTGGTCTTGTTTTACCTTGTCGAAATGTCTTGTAACCGGGATTTCGAGTCTGATCGGGTCTTCCCGCTAGAAGGAATATCCTTTGTTGACCTTGAGAGCTTGTGATAGGCTAAGTTGGGACACCCCTGCAGGGATTTGAACTTTCGAAAGCCGTGCCCGCGGTTATGGGCAGATGGGAATTTGTTAATGTCCGGTTGTAGAAAACCTGAAGTTGACCTTAATTGAAATACATCAACCGCGTGTGTAACCGTGATGGTCTCTTTCCGGCGGAGTCCGGGAAGTGAACACGGTGTTGGAGTTATGCTTGACGTAGGTTGTTCGAGGATCACTTCTTGATCATAGTTTCTCGATCGTGCTTTGCCTTCTCTTCTCGCTCTCATTTGCGTATGTTAGCCACCATATATGCTAGTCGCTTGCTGCAGCTCCACCTCATACCTTTACCTTACCCATAAGCTTAAATAGTCTTGATCACGAGGGTGTGAGATTGCTGAGTCCCCGTGACTCACAGATACTTCCAAAACCAGCTTCCAGGTGCCGTTGAACCGTGCAGATGACGCAACCAAGCTCAAGGAAGAGCTCGATGAAGATCTTGTCCTTTATGTTGTTTCGTTCTAGTTGATCAGTAGTGGAGCCCAGTTGGGGTCGATCGGGGATCTGTGTAGCTTTTGGGGTAGTCTTCTTTTATTTTGGTTCTGTAGTCGGACCTTGATTGTATCTGGTTGATGTAATGCTTTATTCATGTAATTATGTGAAGTGGCGATTATAAGCCAACTATGTATCTCTTTCCCTTACGTATTACATGGTTGTGCGAAGATTACCTCACTTGCGACATTGCTTTCAATGCGGTTATGCCTCTAAGTCGTGCTTCGACACGTAGGAGATATAGCCGCATCGAGGGCGTTACAGCAAAGAAGCACAAGCGAGAGTGGTCGTCGTATAACCTTGGATGGGGATGAATTGTGTGCTTGGGGGAGTGTGTGTGTGTGTGTGTTGTGCTGCGTGTCTCTCTCTCTCTCTCTCTGTGTGTGTGTATCAGATGTTGAGAGAAAACAAACCTAAGGAGAGAAATGGGTATTCATGAAGAGAATGTGCGGGCCTTGAGGTGGGCAGGGGCCGGGTGAGGGTGTGAAACTGTGCGCGTTGATGCATGCGTTGCATGCAGCCATGCGAGGGACGGACGAATCGAGAGAGATGGTTGTTGTGTTACGGATGCTCCTCTCTCTGTCTCTCTGTCTCCCTCTCTCTCTCTCACACACTAACACAAGTTAGGCCCTGTTTGGTTCCAAATAAGTCTCCAACTTATAAGTCAAAAAGTGCAAAAAGTGACTTATTTTGCCAAACGGACCCAACTTATAAGTCACCCCAACTTATAAGTCATAAGTTGCTCTGCCCCAACTTAAAACTTATAAGTCACCCCTTTTTACGTGGGTCCCATTACCTTTACATTAAAAACAAGGTGGGAAGGTGTGGTCAGGTGATTTATAAGTCAGATGACAACCAAACAGGTGTGACTTATAAGTCACTGATTTTAAGTCACCTGACTTATAAGTCAGGTAACTTATTGGAACCAAACATGCCCTAAACTAGAAGACCGTTCTCTCATGTATACACAATGTATCGGCATCTGTCTATGTCTCACTCATCCATGATAATTTGCACATTCACACCTCTCTATGTCTGTATCACACGCACACCGTCTCCACATTGCCCTTCCGCCACAACACACATATGGACACATACACACGTTCTCTCTCAGTCACGCACACAAAATCGGTATTAAAAAAACTAGGATGCACCTAAAACGTCCAAATCCAAATAAACACAAACTGGAGCTAAAGTCAAATGTATGGAAATATTGCAGCGTCAAGAACTTTCACAGGAAAAAAAAGTTGAGTAACATTCGAGGATTGTTTTCACACACACAAAAAGGTTCGGTGGATGTCGTTCGAGCGCGACACGGTGACGCACCATTCGATCGACCGCGCGACCGCGGTTCACGCGCTTGCACAGGATTCCTTATCATGGCTGTGGTACTAACTAATAAAAGCGCTGCCTAAGTCTAATGTTTACGTGTACTAGTATGGTTTTGTTTTAAGTTTGACTAACCTTATATATATAACTAAAGTAAGCTCCCACACGCGCACTCATTAGTATGCCGCCGCCGTTGCGCATGCCGGCGCCCGCCTGCTCTGGCCAACAATTTCTCGCCCATCACCGCCGTGTCGCCCCATCCCTGTGCCATGAAGCCGAAGGCTCGCCCGCTCACGTCGTCTGCAGTCCCTCCTCGCGATGTCGCCGCGCTGCCAAGCACGCGAGCAGCTGGTGGAGCCGCATCTATGCACGCGGCGTACGAAGAGGAGGACGAGCACGTGCTCCAGCACGCCGGCGAGGATGAACTAGCGTGTCATTGTCGTCTCCGCACGCACGGAGGAGGCGCGCATGGTGGCTGTCGCGGCGGAAGCCGGTCGCGCACGCGTCGAGCCCGCAAACCGGGTGTAGACGCGGAATCTACCTACGAGACATTGAATGCCACATGGATCCTGCAATCTGAAGGAGCAATTTGGGTCAGTCGACTCATGTGAGTCGTTTGATGCAACATGGATGGCTAGAAGGGCTTCTTCCACCTCTTCTGTCGTCTTCTTCCTTCACTCCGTCGAACTTCTTTCACAAATCGACTGAACCAAATTATACTACTAGTACAAACGTATTAAGTACAGTAGGAACATGAAGATACGAGCAGTAGTGCCAACTGCAAGAAGAACAGTAGTAAGACATAGTACTAGTACTACTGTACGTACTAAAGAGTTCAAATAATGAGAAAGAACATAAACATAGTTCTGCTGGGGCCTCAGCACAACAAACCCTTGAAAATAAACTAAGCAACTAGTCCGCTTGACACTGCAGTAGAACCGGCATGAGCGATGGCACTGCCACCTACTCGGAGTCCGAGTCCACGTCCTCGACTCTGTCCTTGTCCCTCTTCCTCTTCCTCTTCACCGACGCTTCTTTGCTTGAACCGGACACTGGGCTCTGCTTCTTCATCCAACCCTTGTAGATATTTAAACAAAGGTAGGCATCCATTGATGCATACAAGATGTGATCTTCATCTAATGTGTTCGATTCCCATGCATGATGAAACTCGTGATGAGGTTTCTTCAGTTTAGCGTAAGAAGGATCACTCATGGCTGCTGCCAGGGTCAGCATTGAAGGTTGATAGGAGGACACCAGGCTTGCCTTCTGGAGATCGAAGGGCTGGCCTGCAACGAGACCTATCCAACGTAGGACATCCATGTCGTTCTTAAAGCCTACAGTAACGAATTTCACTCTTTTGTCCTTGAGGAAGTTCTCAAAATACTGGCACTCAATGTCGGCATGGCATATGTGGTAGACCAAGCAAACGTTATGTACGCAAACCTGGATCACGGCGAGCTTCTTCCTCTCTTCGTTCTTTAGATCCTTCTCTCGTCCCAGGACTGTGGTGTACTCAACATCTAGCACAGCGACCCACTCATCCGTTGAATTGTTGAACATGCGTAGGAAGTGAGCAAGCCATGCTTTCACCATCTCGGATCCATGTGTGTAGATGACGATGAACTGATCGCCGGTGATGGCTCTAACCTGGTACTCAGCGGCGACCATGGAGATTTGGGAGGCCATGGATTTTGGAGGACGGTTAGGAGAAGTTGAACTGTTGTACCCCGCAAAAAATGGGAGCGAACTAATGTGAAAGGACGGGACGACTGGGAGCGAACTGTTGTAAGGTAGAAGACGGGGACGAGTAGGGCGTGCAAACGGCATGGGGTTGCTGGCTTGCCCGGTGGATAAACGGCTGCAAGCCCCCAAAGAGTTCTTGAGAACTATGCGGGACCCACTAAATGTCATGTCTACTAGACCCGTATCGTAGGCCTGACGGTATAGCTTCTGCCTGTTCGCACGCCATGCCGGCGCATGGATGTAACTTCACTTAATTCCCTCAAACGTCGCGCCTCCCACGACCTTCGCCTCCCTCGCGTGGTCGCGCCCTTTGAGACTTCGACCGGCTATAAATGAGCAATTTTTTTGCCTTTTTTAGACAAGCACTTTCTGCATGCATGATACTCCCACTGGTCCTTTTTACTCTCATCAACCGTTTGCAAAGTGATTGACCAAATTTATACTTTTTTTGAACACCACCTTATATTAATTAACCAGCCACACCAGTACACTCATTCGATACAATATTCACCACACAGGGCGGTACGTTATTTACAAGAATACCATCTAATATATTGTCAAAGCTATACTTAGTGATTAAGTGTGCCACCTTATTGGCCGAACGGCTAATCTTTGACAATTGTGAATGTTGACACATTTTTCTATAAGTCTGGTGAAAGTAGAGGTACATTGACTTCAGACAAAACTTAAATGCACAACGCAGACTAGTTCCTCCGTCCAGGTGCGTGCCATGTCCTATCTTGTCATCACAACAAGGTTAGCTATTAGAGTACCACTACCTCCCTTCTAGTTTAAAGGGCTCGATTCAAAATTTTCACCTACTCTTAGCAAGATAGTAGAGGCGGTCGAATAGTTTTTGAAGTCTACAAAAGTACTCAACTAGTGCTGTTGTTCTTCACAAAAAATGTGTTTACCAATGCATGCATGAACACTAGTTACTCTAACCCCCCTATCTTCTTTAATTCTTTGCCACATCAGCATGTTTTCTATTCCCGTGTGCATGATACCAGCTAAGATACCACCATTATGGCCAGCCTTAATCATCGCATGCAATCATTTAGTGCACCTTGAAATATGAACATGTGTGGGGCGTGTATGTTTTTAATGACTTGAGACTATACCTAGTCCGGCATGCAAGATGACTTATTATGCACCATTCCCCATACCTGTAGGAAGCCCGTTCGTCTCCAAATCTTTTCCTCTCCATGTGTGGAAACAATATGCCTGCCAAACTCTCATTCTCCCTCTGGCGGTCCCACCACTCCACCCCGTGTGAAAAAATTGAAGGAAATATGCCCTAGAGGCAATAATAAAGTTATTATTTATTTCCTTATATCATGATAAATGTTTATTATTCATGCTAGAATTGTATTAACCGGAAACATAATACATGTGTGAATACATAGACAAATAGAGTGTCACTAGTATGCCTCTACTTGACTAGCTCGTTAATCAAAGATGGTTATGTTTCCTAACCATGAACAAAGAGTTGTTATTTGATTAACGAGGTCACATCATTAGTTGAATGATCTGATTGACATGACCCATTCCATTAGCTTAGCACCCGATCGTTTAGTATGTTGCTATTGCTTTCTTCATGACTTATACATGTTCCTACAACTATGAGATTATGCAACTCCCGTTTATCGGAGGAACACTTTGGGTACTACCAAACGTCACAACATAACTGGGTGATTATAAAGGAGTACTACAGGTGTCTCCAAAGGTAGATGTTGGGTTGGCGTATTTCGAGATTAGGGTTTGTCACTCCGATTGTCGGAGAGGTATCTCTGGGCCCTCTCGATAATACACATCACATAAGCCTTGCAAGCATTATAACTAAGATGTTAGTTGTGAGATGATGTATTACGGAACGAGTAAAGAGACTTGCCAGTAACGAGATTGAACTAGGTATTGGATACCGACGATCGAATCTCGGGGAAGTAACATACCGATGACAAAGGGAACAACGTATGTTGTTATGCGGTCTGACCGATAAAGATCTTCGTAGAATATGTAGGAGCCAATATGGGCATCCAGGTCCCGCTATTGGTTATTGACCGGAGACGTGTCTCGGTCATGCCTACATTGTTCTCGAACCGTAGGGTCCGCATGCTTAACGTTACGATGACAGTTATTATGAGTTTATGCATTTTGATGTACCGAAGGTTGTTCGGAGTCCTGGATGTGATCACGGACATGACAAGGAGTCTCGAAATGGTCGAGACATAAAGATTGATATATTGGAAGCCTATGTTTGGACATCGGAAGTGTTCCGGGTGAAATCGGGATTTTACCGGATTACCGGGAGGGTTACCGGAACCCCCCGGGAGCCAAATGGGCCAACATGGGCCTTAGTGGAAAGTTGAAAGGGCAGCCCACATAGGGTTGTGCGTCTCCCCCCTCTCTCTAGTCCTATTAGTACTAGGAGAAGGTGGCCGGCCCCCTCTCTCCCTTTCCCACTTGGGAATCCTAGTTGGACTAGGATTGGAGGGGGAATCCTACTCCCAGTGGGAGTAGGACTCTCCTGCGCCTCCTCTCCTGGCCGGCCAGCCCTCCCCCTCTCATCCTTTATATACGGGGCAGGGGACACTTCTAGACACACAAGTTGATCCTTGAGATCGTTCCTTAGCCGTGTGCGGTGCCCCCTACCACCAAATTCCACCTCGATCATACCGTTGTAGTGCTTAGGCGAAGCCCTGCGTCGGTAGTACATCAAGATCGTCACCACGCCGTTGTGCTGACGGAACTCCTCCCCGAAGCTTTGCTGGATCGGAGCCCGGGGATCGTCATCGAGCTGAACGTGTGCTAAGAACTCGGAGGTGCCGGAGTAACGGTGCTTGGATCGGTCGGATCGGGAAGAAGACGTACGACTACTTCCTCTATGTTGTGTCAACGCTTCCATTGCGATCTACAAGGGTACGTAGATCAGACTCTCCCCCTTGTTGCTATGCATCACCATGATCTTGCGTGTGCGTAGGAATTTTTTTGAAATTACTACGTTTCCCAACAGTGGCATCCGAGCCTAGGTTTTATGGTTAGATGTTATTTGCACGAGTAGAACACAAGTGAGTTGTGGGCGATACAAGTCATACTGCCTACCAGCATGTCATACTTTGGTTCGGCGGTATTGTTGGACGAGACGACCCAGACCAACCTTACGCGTACGCTTACGCGAGACCGGTTCCCTCGACGTGCTTTGCACATAGATGGCTTGCGGGCGACTGTCTCTCCAACTTTAGTTGAACCGAGTATGGCTACGCCCGGTCCTTGAGAAGGTTAAAACGGAGTCTATTTGACAAACTATCGTTGTGGTTTTGATGCGTAGGTGAGATGAGTTCTTGCTTAAGCCCGTAGCAGCCACGTAAAACTTGCAACAACAAAGTAGAGGACGTCTAACTTGTTTTTGCAGGGCCTGTTGTGATGTGATATGGTCAAGGCATGATGCTGATTTTATTGTATGAGATGATCATGTTTTGTAACCAAGTTATCGGCAACTGGCAGGAGCCATATGGTTGTCGCTTTATTGTATGCAATGCAATCGCGATGTAATGCTTTACTTTATTGCTAAGCGGTAGTGATAGTCGTGGAAGCATAAGATTGGCGAGACGACAACGATGCTACGATGGAGATCAAGGTGTCGCGCCGGTGACGATGGTGATCATGACGGTGCTTCGGAGATGGAGATCACAAGCACAAGATGATGATGGCCATATCATATCACTTATATTGATTGCATGTGATGTTTATCTTTTATGCATCTTATCTTGCTTTGATTGACGGTAGCATTATAAGATGATCTCTCACTAAATTATCAAGAAGTGTTCTCCCGGAGTATGCACCATTGCGAAAGTTCTTCGTGCTGAGACACCACGTGATGATCGGGTGTGATAGGCTCTACGTTCAAATACAACGGGTGCAAAACAGTTGCACACGCGGAATACTCAGGTTATACTTGATGAGCCAAGCATATACAGATATGGCCTCGGAACACGAAGACCGAAAGGTCGAGCGTGAATCATATAGTAGATATGATCAACATAATGATGTTCACCGATGAAACTACTCCATCTCACGTGATGATCGGACATGGTTTAGTTGATTTGGATCACGTGATCACTTAGAGGATTAGAGGGATGTCTATCTAAGTGGGAGTTCTTAAGTAATATGATTAATTGAACTTAAATTTATCATGAACTTAGTCCCGGTAGTATTTTGCAAATCATGTTGTAGATCAATAGCTCGCGTTGTTGCTTCCCTATGTTTATTTTGATATGTTCCTAGAGAAAATTGTGTTGAAGGATGTTAGTAGCAAAGATGCGGATTGGATCCGTGATCAGAGGTTTATCCTCATTGCTGCACAGAAGAATTATGTCCTTGATGCACCGCTAGGTGAAAGACCTATTGCAGGAGCAGATGCAGACGTTATGAACGTTTGGCTAGCTCAATATGATGACTACTTGATAGTTTATGTTGGGGAACGTAGTAATTTCTAAAATTTTCCTACGCACACGCAAGATCATGGTGATGCATAGCAACGAGGGGGAGAGTCTGATCTACGTACCCTTGTAGATCGCAACGGAAGCGTTGACACAACATAGAGGTAGTCGTACATCTTCTTCCTGATCCAACCGATCCAAGCACCGTTACTCCGGCACCTCCGAGTTCTTAGCACACGTTCAGCTCGATGACAATCCTCGGGCTCCGATCCAGCAAAGCGTCGAGGAAGAGTTCCGTCAGCACGACGGCGTGGTGACGATCTTGATGTACTACCGACGCAGGGCTTCGCCTAAGCTCTACAACGATATGACCGAGGTGGAATTTGGTGGCAGGGGGCACCGCACACGGCTAAGGAACGATCAACAATGATCAACTTGTGTGTCTATGGGGTGCCCCCTGCCCCCGTATATAAAGGAGCAGGGGGAGGGGTTCGGCAGGCCAGGGAGAGGGGCGCAGGAGGAGTCCTACTCCTATCGGGAGTAGGACTCCCCCCCCAATCCTATTCCTAATAGGAATCCTCAAGGGGGAAAGAGAGAAGGGGTGGCCGGCCACCTTCCCTAGTCCTATTAGGACTAGGAAAGGGGGGGAGGTGCGGAGCCCTCTATGGCAGCCCCTTTCACTTTTCCACTAAGGCCCAATAGGCCCATTTGCCTCCCGGGGGGTTCCGGTAACCCTCCCGGTATTCCGGTAAAATCCCGATTTCACCCGGAACACTTCCGATGTCCAAACATAGCCTTCCAATATATCAATCTTTACGTCTCGACCATTTCGAGACTCCTCGTCATGTCCGTGATCACATTCGGGACTCCGAACAACCTTCGGTACATCAAAATGCATAAACTCATAATAACTGTCATCGTAACCTTAAGCGTGCGGACCCTACGGTTCGAGAACAATGTAGACATGACCGAGACATGTCTATGGTCAATAACCAATAGCGGGACCTGGATGCCCATATTGGCTCCTACATATTCTACGAAGATCTTTATCGGTCAGACCGCATAACAACATACGTTGTTCCCTTTGTCATCGGTATGTTACTTGCCCGAGATTCGATCGTCGGTATCCAATACCTAGATCAATCTCGTTACTGGCAAGTCTCTTTACTCGTTTCGTAATACATCATCTCATAACTAACATCTTAGTTATTATGCTTGCAAGGCTTATGTGATGTGTATTACCGAGAGGGCCCAGAGATACCTCTCCGACATTCGGAGTGACAAATCCTAATCTCGAAATACGCCAACCCAACATCTACCTTTGGAGACACCTGTAGTACTCCTTTATAATCACCCAGTTACGTTGTGACGTTTGGTAGTACCCAAAGTGTTCCTCCGGTAAACGGGAGTTGCATAATCTCATAGTCATAGGAACATGTATAAGTCATGAAGAAAGCAATAGCAACATACTAAACGATCGGGTGCTAAGCTAATGGAATGGGTCATGTCAATCAGATCATTCATCTAATGATGTGACCTCGTTAATCAAATAACAACTCCTTTGTCCATGGTTAGGAAACATAACCATCTTTGATTAATGAGCTAGTCAAGTAGAGGCATACTAGTGACACTCTGTTTGTCTATGTATTCACACATGTATTATGTTTCCGGTTAATACAATTCTAGCATGAATAATAAACATTTATCATGATATAAGGAAATAAATAATAACTTTATTATTGCCTCTAGGGCATATTTCCTTCAGTTTAGTGCACCATGCTTAATGGCTTAGAATCGGGACTTCAAAGACGTTTTGAACGTCATGGAGCATATGAGATGTTCCAGGAGTTGAAGTTAATATTTCAAGAAAATACCCGAGTTGAGAGATATGAAGTCTCCAACAAGTTCTATAGCTAAAATATGGAAGAGAATCGCTCAACTAGTGAGCATGTGCCCAGATTGTCTGAGTACTACAATCACTTGAATCAAGTGGGAGTTAATCTTCCAGATAAGATAGTGATTGACAGAATTCTCTAGTCACCATCACCAAGTTAGTAGAACTTCGTGATGAACTATGATATGCAAGGGATAACGGAAACGACTCCCAAGCTCTTCGTAATGCGGAAATTGACGAAGGTAGAAATCAAGAAAAACATCAAGTGTTGATGGTAGACAAGACCACTAGTTTCAAGAAAAGGGCAGAGGGAAGAAGGGGAACTTCAAAAAGAACAACAAGCGAGTTGCTGCTCAAGTGAAGAAGCCCAAGTCTGGACCTAAGCCTGAGACTGAGTGCTTCTACTGCAAAGGGACTGGTCACTGGAAGCGGAACTACCCCAAGTAATTGGCGGATAAGAAGGATGGCAAAGTGAACATAAGTATATTTGATATACATGTTATTGATGTGTACTTTACTAGTGTTTATAGCAAACCCTCAGTATTTGATACTAGTTCAGTTGCTAAGATTAGTAACTCGGAACGGGAGTTGCAGAATAAACAGAGACTAGTTAAGGGTGAAGTGACGATGTGTGTTGGAAGTGGTTCCAAGATTGATATGATCATCATCGCACACTCCCTATAATTTCGGGATTAGTGTTGAACCTAAATAAGTGTTATTTGGTGTTTGCGTTGAGCATGAATATGATTTGATCATGTTTATTGTAATACGGTTATTCATTTAAGTAACAGAATAAATTGTTGTTCTGTTTACATGAATAAAACCTTATATGGTTACACACCCAATGAAAATAGTTCGTTGGATCTCGATCGTAGTGATACACATAATCATAATATTGAAACCAAAAGATGCAAAGTTAATAATGATAGTGCAACTTATTTGTAGCACTGCCGTTTAGGTCATATTGGTGTAAAGCGCTTGAAGAAACTCCATGCTGATGGGCTTTTGGAATCACTTGATTATGAATCAGTTGATGCTTGCGAACCATGCCTCATGGGCAAGATGACTAAGACTTTGTTCTTCGGAACAATGGAGTGAGCAAAAGATTTGTTGGAAATCATACATACTGATGTATGTGGTCCGATGAATATTGAGACTCGCGACAGGTATCATTATTTTCTGATCTTCACAGATGATTTGAGCAGATATGAGTATATCTACTTGATGAAACATAAGTCTGAAACATTTGAAAAGTTCAAAGAATTTCAGAGTGAAGTGAAAAATCATCGTGACAAGAAAGTAAAATTTTCTATGATCTGATCGCGGAGACAAATATTTGAGTTACGAGTTTGGTCTTCAGTTAAAACAATGTGAAATAGTTTCACTACGCACGCCACCTGGAACACCACAGCATAATGGTGTGTCCGAACGTCATAACCATACTTTATTGGATATAGTACAATCTATGATGTATCTTACCGATCTACCACTATCGTTTTGGGGTTATGCATTAGAGACAGCTGCATTCACGTTAAATAGGGCACCATCCAAATCCGTTGAGACGACACCGTGTGAACTATGGTTTGGCAAGAAACCTAAGCTGTCGTTTCTTAAAGTTTGGAGTTGTGATGCTTATGTGAAAAAGTTTCATCTCGATAAGCTCAAACTCAAATCGGAGAAATATGTCTTCATAGGATACCCAAAAGGTGCTGTTGGGTACACCTCCTATCACAGATCCGAAGGCAAGACTTTTGTTGCTAAATTCGGAAACTTTCTGGAGAAGGAGTTTCTCTCGAAAGAAGTGAGTGGGAGGAAAGTAGAACTTGATGAGGTAACTGTACCTCCTCCCTTATTGGAAAGTAGTACATCACAGAAACCGGTTTCTGTGACACCTACACCAATTAGTGAGGAAGCTAATAATGATGATCATGAAACTTCAGATCAAGTTACTACCGAATCTCGTAGGTAAACCAGAGTGAGATCCGCACCAGAGTGGTACGGTAATCCTGTTCTGGAAGTCATGTTACTAGACCATGACGAACTTGCGAACTATGAGGAAGCGATGATGAGCCCAGATTCCGCGAAATGGTTTGAGGCCATGAAATCTGAGATATGATCCATGTATGAGAACAAAGTTTGGACTTTGGTTGGCTTGCCCGATGATCGGCAAGCAATTGAGAATAAATGGATCTTCAAGAAAAAGACTGACGCTGGTGGTAATATTACTGTCTATAAAGCTCGACTTGTCGCAAAAGGTTTTCGACAAGTTCAAGGGGTTGACTACGATGAGACCTTCTCACCCGTAGCGATGCTTAAGTCTGTCAGAATCATGTTAGCAATTGCCGCATTTTATGATTATGAAATTTGGCAGATGGATATCAAATCTGCATTCCTGAATGGATTTCTGGAAGAAGAGTTGTATATGATGCAACCAGTAGGTTTTGTCAATCCTAAAGGTGCTAACAAAATATGCAAGCTCCAGCGATTCATCTATGGACTGGTGCAAGCATCTCAGAGTTGGAATACACGCTTTGATAAGTTGATCAAAGCATATAGTTTTATACAGACTTGCGGTGAAGCTTGTATTTACAAGAAAGTGAGTGGGAGCACTACAGCATTTCTGATAAAGTATATGTGAATGACATATTGTTGATCGGAAATAATGTAGAATTATTCTGTAAAGCATAAAGGAGTGTTTGAAAAGAGTTTTTCAAAGAAAGACTTCGGTGAAGCTGCTTACATATTGAGCTTCAAGATCTATAGAGATAGATCAAGACGCTTGATAAGTTTTTCTCAATGAGTACATACCTTGACAAGATTTTGAAGTAGTTCAAAATGGAGCAGTCAAAGAAAGAGTTCTTGCCTGTATTACAACGTGTAAAGTTGAGTAAGACTCAAAGCCCGACCACGGCAGAAGATAGAAAGAGAATGAAAGTCATTCCCTATGCCTTGGCCATAGGTTCTATAAAGTATGTCATGCTGTATACCAGATCTATTGTATACCCTGCATTGATTTGGCAAGGGAGTACAATAGTGATCTAGGAGTAGATCACTGGACAGCGGTCAGAATTATCCGTAGTGAAATAAGGATATGTTTCTCGATTATGGACGTGACAAAAAGGTTCATCGTAAAGGGTTACATCGATGCAAGTTTTTGACACTGATCCAGATGAATCTAAAGTCTCAATCTGGATACATATTGAAAGTGGGAGCAATTAGCTAGAGTAGCTCCGTGTAGAGCATTGTAGACATAGAACTTGCAAAATACTTACGGATCTGAATGTGACAGACCCGTTGACTAAAATTATCTCACAAGCAAAACATGATCACACCTTAGTACTCTTTGGGTGTTAATCACATAGATATGTGAACTAGCTTACTGACTCTAGTAAACCCTTTGAGTGTTGGTCACATAACGATGTGAACTATGGGTGTTAATCACATGGTGATGTGAACTATTGCTGTTAAATCACATGGCGATGTGAACTAGATTATTGACTCTAGTGCAAGTGGGAGACTGAAGGAAATATGCCCTAGAGGCAATAATAAAGTTATTATTTATTTCCTTATATCATGATAAATGTTTATTATTCATGCTAGAATTGTATTAACCGGAAACATAATACATGTGTGAATACATAGACAAACAGAGTGTCACTAGTATGCCTCTACTTGACTAGCTCGTTAATCAAAGATGGTTATGTTTCCTAACCATGAACAAAGAGTTGTTATTTGATTAACGAGGTCACATCATTAGTTGAATGATCTGATTGACATGACCCATTCCATTAGCTTGGCACCCGATCGTTTAGTATGTTGCTATTGCTTTCTTCATGACTTATACATGTTCCTACAACTATGAGATTATGCAACTCCCGTTTACCGGAGGAACACTTTGGGTACTACCAAACGTCACAACGTAACTGGGTGATTATAAAGGAGTACTACAGGTGTCTCCAAAGGTAGATGTTGGGTTGGCGTATTTCGAGATTAGGGTTTGTCACTCCGATTGTCGGAGAGGTATCTCTGGGCCCTCTCGGTAATACACATCACATAAGCCTTGCAAGCATTATAACTAAGATGTTAGTTGTGAGATGATGTATTACGGAACGAGTAAAGAGACTTGCCAGTAACGAGATTGAACTAGGTATTGGATACCGACGATTGAATCTCGGGCAAGTAACATACCGATGACAAAGGGAACAACGTATGTTGTTATGCGGTCTGACCGATAAAGATCTTCGTAGAATATGTAGGAGCCAATATGGGCATCCAGGTCCCGCTATTGGTTATTGACCGGAGACGTGTCTCGGTCATGTCTACATTGTTCTCGAACCGTAGGGTCCGCACGCTTAACGTTACGATGACAGTTATTATGAGTTTATGCATTTTGATGTACCGAAGGTTGTTCGGAGTCCTGGATGTGATCACGGACATGACGAGGAGTCTCGAAATGGTCGAGACATAAAGATTGATATATTGGAAGCCTATGTTTGGACATCGGAAGTGTTCCGGGTGAAATCGGGATTTTACTGGATTACCGGGAGGGTTACCGGAACCCCCCGGGAGCCAAATGGGCCAACATGGGCCTTAGTGGAAAGTTGAAAGGGCAGCCCACATAGGGCTGTGCGCCTCCCCCTCTCTCTAGTCCTATTAGGACTAGAAGAAGGTGGCCGCCCCCCTCTCTCCCTTTCCCACTTGGGAATCCTAGTTGGACTAGGATTGGAGGGGGAATCCTACTCCCAGTGGGAGTAGGACTCTCCTGCGCCTCCTCTCCTGGCCGGCCAGCCCTCCCCCTCTCATCCTTTATATACGGGGGCAGGGGACACCTCTAGACACACAAGTTGATCCTTGAGATCGTTCCTTAGCCGTGTGCGGTGCCCCCTGCCACCAAATTCCACCTCGATCATACCGTTGTAGTGCTTAGGCGTAGCCCTGCGTCGGTAGTACATCAAGATCGTCACCACGCCGTCGTGCTGACGGAACTCCTCCCCGAAGCTTTGCTGGATCGGAGCCCGGGGATCGTCATCGAGCTGAACGTGTGCTAAGAACTCGGAGGTGCCGGAGTAATGGTGCTTGGATCGGTCGGATCGGGAAGAAGACGTACGACTACTTCCTCTATGTTGTGTCAACGCTTCCGTTGCGATCTACAAGGGTACGTAGATCAGACTCTCCCCCTCGTTGCTATGCATCACCATGATCTTGCGTGTGCGTAGGAATTTTTTTTGAAATTACTACGTTTCCCAACAAAAATCTGCATGCGTGACTCTCCTCCCCCCCCCCACGCTCGTCCAATCCGTTGTGACCAGCAATATTTCCACCCCTTCGCTCCCCCGTAATTTACTCCAACAAATATGCCCACGTAGTTGTTACTTAACTGCAGGTGCATTGGGTCACTAATGTATGGGCCCAATAGGGGTCTGGCCCACATGTCAGTGATGCAACTGGACCTGCAGTTAAGTCAGTGCAGCTCAGTCCATATCTTACGTAGGTGTTCCATTGCTCGCTATAAATATTGCGCCTCCCACAACATCGCTATCTCCTCCCCCTCACGTTCATGTTCATCGCTATCTCCTCCCCCTCCCTCTCACGTCGATCCTCCAGCGACTCCGGCATGGTGAACGCACGTCTCGTACTTGATGTTCTCCGCCAAGGTCTAGCAGTGACCGCTGCACACATCCGTGAGGTGATGCACCATGTCCGCCGGCGAGCCACAAAACGGCATCGGGCACTCATAGAAGTGGACGAAGGGCTCCTTGGAGGCATCGACCAGGCCGTCCATGAAATGGGAGTGGTTGTAGGGGACGTTGCGCCAGTTGAATATATGAGCAAGTTACTACGAGATTTAATCTGAATAAGCACAAAATAAATCATGAATTCTTCCACGATTTCAAACAGGAAGGACAGAAACACATACGGTGCAACGGGAGTAGCACCGTTGGCGTTGAGGTTGTCGCCCATGTCCAAACACCACGTAGACACGGTCTTTGGGCATGGTTCGTAGTCGTTCCATGCTCGGGCATTGAAGTTTGTATCTATTTTAGATTAGAATATACTACTCCTCCGGTGCTAGTAGTAGAGCAGAGTCCTACTCTACTCTACTACTCTACTCAAACTTGGCAAGTTAGGGCATAGCACCATAGGGAGTACCAGTATTATGATCACTCAAGCAAGTTGTCTGGCATCGACATGACCTATGCTGCTGGTATGTGTCTCGTAAGTCAAGCGGCGTGGTGTAGTCATCATCACCTGTCCACTTCCCGCATCACATATTCACTTCTCCATCTTTGTCCGCACATAATCCCATCCAATCTTCCATCCCCGCTAAGGCGCCTCCCCCCTCATCCGAAACCCAAGCACGAACAATGGCAGAACCGAGCAGCGTCCGCCGAAAGAGTGGCTGGAATTCGCTCCCCACAGAGGTAATCAAGCTCATTGTTTCGCATGTGGACAATCTCAGTACCATGCCGCTCACCGCGTGCTCGTTGGGGCTGTACCGTTTACTCAAAGCCCTCAGGCCGGAGCTTTTTAAGCCAGCTCCTTGCTTGTCGATGCCGCCTGATCTTCAGAAACGGTGTGTCACGTAGCATAACGATCATAGGGTGGCAAGCATCAACCCCCTTGACTGCGATCCGGTCCCCGTCAGCCTCAACTACATTAACGGTATGTACTGGGTCAACATGAACACATCTTGGATGGTGCTCGTCGACGGTCGCGACAACTGGATGCTCGTGGAGGTCTACACCCGGCGATTGATCCCTCTTCCTTCGATTAACACTGCACTGCTTTGGCACCGCGGCCCAGAATACTCGGAATCTTACAATAGCCAACATGATACCAAGTTTGATTTGCTCAAGGTTGTAATCTGCCAAGTGCCCACAAGATCTGCGAATTATAAAGACTTCAGGCTAATTGCGTTCTTCAACCGCAGTCTCGCCTATCTGACAGGTCACTGCGGTGTGGATAAATCTGCACGTCCATCGCAGGATCATACATCCTCCATGGTTCTCTGATGCCATTGAACACAAGGGCTTCATTTACGCTGTTGACTCCTTCTATGGCTGGACGTATTGCTGGCCTACTCCAGCCATCACTACAAATGACTATTATAGCAGTATGTTACTTTCCTATGATATCATGATGGCTTGCTAATATTACTATCAACATTTGCTGAAAAAATATTCATGCTCATAACATGCTGTTCTTAAGATTGACTAAATCAAGAGCCCTTTTTTATTTGACTCCAACTTGATGTGATGTTGTAGGCCGCCTGGTGTCCCTACCCTTCCTACTCACAGAACCTTTCAAAGAAAAGCGGCATGGAAGTTGCAGGTGGTTCCTGGCTCGATCAAATGACGACGAAAGATTGATGATCGTTTGCACGTACCAGACGTGTTGTTTCGCGGAATACAATCACAGTCACTGCAAGGTCTTTGAGCAGGATCCCAACTTCTCTGGGCCTTCAGGAATTTTTGACTGGAGGCTGGTAAGTAGCCTTGGTACACGCTCTCTGTTTGTCGGATTGAATTATCCCATTAACCAGGAGATAACTGACGGCAAGGATCATGATGGCAGCGCGGTTTCGTTCATCAGGCAAAACTGTGTGTACACAGCGTACCATGCATCTCTTCATGCACCATACCCTGATATGTGCCGCCATGCTCTGCAGGCCAAAGGAGGAGAGAGGGTCACAAGTATCAGACTTCGACCTGCTGGCTGGAGTTTTCCCCGTCAAGCACCCATCTGGTTCAAGCCGCCAGCCAATCTCCACAGCTTAATAAATAGTAACGTCTAACTGAGCCAGTTAGTTAGATGCGTACACTTGGTGTAGTAGGATCTTTATTTAGTTTGATGCATACACTTGTTCTTTTTTGGTAGCCCTTTTGTAATGATGGCTGATGTTTGGTTTGGAAGAGAGAGCTGCGTCTTCACTCTTCTGGCCTGCTTACTGCTTCTGTTGCACCCCCAACCCTAGTTGTTGCTGCTATTGTTTTCAATGTACAATTAGTAGTATATTTCGTTTGTTGGTTGAATAAATGTGTTGTTAGAACGACAAACACAATGTTTTGGAAGTAGTTGCATGGTTCGGTCCTTTAGTGCCCCGTACCGTATGTAGCACATACTATTTTTCGTACGGAACACATTTTCCACTTGTTGATAACATGCAACCCACTGATGAAGGCCCAATAGAGAAGCCCGTAATTAACTGGAAGGGAGGCTCTCACATGAATCTGGCCCATGTACATGCTCATGGTCCCCTAAACATAAATAAGTAAATAAATAAAGCTGAATGCTCATGCCCCAGTTCTTTGGGAAAATAGGTAGCCGAGTATTTCTTTTTGAAGAATACCCAAGCTAGGCCTATTTGTTTTTTCCGAATTACTGGGCTGCAAATCTTTCAAGACGAGGAGGGATGCATTCCGGCCTGGCTTAAGAGTATGGTCAATGTCTGTTAAAAGTAATATCAAAAGGGGTTGAAAATTCCAAAAAAATTATAGCAAATGGGATATAAGTTTGTTTTTTTGTTTTTGTTCTTCACTGATATCTTATACGTATTTCATTGGATTTAACATGACATAGTACTAATTTATTTTTAAATTTGTTTTAGTATGGCTATTAATTTTTAGATTAAAAATATTTCGTTCCTCGGCAAAAATTTGCAAATTTTCAAAATTTCCCACATATTTAGTTAATTTTTGACCCTGGTACTGACCAGAAAATGGCCAGCAATTCTAAAAATGGAAAACGGGCTGCAATAAATTCAATATGAATTAGAAAATGAGTAAAAATTATAAAAATAATAGCAAATGGGCTGTACACGCTATAGATTTTGAGGCTGAATTGTTTATGCAAGGCTTTGTTAGTGAACAAACGATTCTAGCAGCAGTGACTATTGGATGTCCATCCAACGGCCGACGTGCTTCTTCAATCTCTGATCTTCCTGCTCCAGCCGCCTAAACTAGCGCCGACGGGACTGCCTGCTCCCTCCTCTTGTGGCCCGCTGTGATGCCGCGCAGGCTTCCCCGGCCCACCCAACTCCCTCCGCTGGCCTGGCCGCACGCAATCAACTGCCTCCTTATTACGTGAAAAAATGATTCCTCCCACTGACATCTGGGGCGCACCGATTGGGAGGCTGACCTGTGGGCCTACTAAGTTGACGCGTACGCAAGGCTTGTCAACTTAGTCAACAAACGATTCTACCAGCAGTAACCGTTGGATTTGAATCGAATGGTCCTGGTGCTTCTTCAATCGCTGCTCTTCTTGCACCAGCCGCCAAACCAGCGCCAGGGAGACCGCCTGCTCCTGCCTCCAGTGGTCGGCTGTGCTGCCGTTGAGGCCTCATCGCCCCCTACTACTCCCACCGCTAGCCAGGCCCTGCGGCGACGGAAGCCTCACACCACAGCCGAACCAGTGAACCCTCGTACTCCTCTCCGCGTGGGCATCCACTGCCGCGTCTTCCCCGGCTCCACGTCGTCCCCTTCCTAGGCCTCGCCGTCATCCACCGCCTTGGTGCTCTCGGCGCGGCGTGGTCAACGTGGTCAACAACATTCCATCGGAAGAGTACTGTACATGGAGAGGCTGACAGCTAGGTCCACGGCCACAGCCCAATTTTTTTTTGTGATTTTCCAAGTAAGTCGCTTTGTCAGGCCTGTTGGGCTGCAAATCTTTTAAGACGAGGAGAGCTTTCATTCGGCTGGCCGAGAAAATGGCCCATCAGTAATGAGAAATGGGTTGTACATTTTTAAAACACATCAAACCGGCAATTAATTTCAAATATCTTTTTTTAATTTCAAGATTTTAAATTACATTAATTTTTATGCGTGGAGAATTTGTTGGATTTTATATTGATATACATTTATTTTTAAAATCAGTTTGAATGTGAGTCGAAATTTGGGGATTAAAAACAGTTCGGACAGCACCGAAATATGCAAAATTTCGTATAATTTTTTAACCGTGGCCACAATATGGGCTGTAATGCTAACAAAAAGAATATGGGCTCCAAAAAAACCTTAATAATTAGCAAATGGGCTGTAAATTACTAGAAATAATGGCAGATGGGTTGTATGGAGTTTTCCACAAATTTGAGGCTTTCCTAAAAAAAAGGTTGACACACAAGCAGTGACTGTTGGATGGCCATCCAACGACCATCGTGCTTCTTCAATCTCTGCTCTTCCTGCTCCAGCCGCTCAAACAAGCGCCAGCGGGACTGCCTTCTCCCTCCTCCCCACGGCCGTCTCTGCTGCCGCGCAGGATTCACCGCCCCACCGTACTCCCATCGCTGGCCTAGCCATCCCTCTACTCAACCACAACTGTTGTTATTCCCCGGTGACGGTAGACAAACCAGTAAACCCTCGTACAGTCGTACTCCCCTCCGCGTGGGAAACAACTGCCGAGTCTTCCCTGCCTCCGTGTCGTTCCCTTCCTAGGCCTGGCCGTCGTCCACCGCCCTGGTGCTCTCGGCGCGGCCTGGTCAACGTGGTTAACGACCAACATGCATCTCAAGTGGACTGTACGTGGAGAGGCCGACAGCTGGGTCCACGGCCGCACGCAAGGAAATGCCTCCTTATTATGCGCAAAATAATGATTCATCCACCTGACATCAGGGACCCACCGAAAGGGCCTCTGTATTTCACGAAAAAAAACGTTACCGCCGCTGATAGCTCAGACCCACCAGCTATATCTTTGCACGCAAGCAAGTGTCAACTTATTGCGCACACAAAAATGAATACTCCCCCTGTTAGCTGGGACCCAATATACTGGTAGGCTGACTTGTGGGCCTACTAAGTTGAAGGGGATGGAGGGCTTTGTCAACTTAGTCGATATGCATGATTCTAGCTCCAGTGACTGTACGATGTCCATCCAACGGCCGTAGTGCTTCTTCAACCTCTGGTCTTCTTGCTCCAGCCGCCCAAACCAGCGCCGTCGTGCCTCGTGCTCCTGCCTCCCATGGCCGGCTGCGATGCGGCGGAGGCCTCACCGCCCTCTACTACTCCCACCGCTGGCCAGGCCATCCCTCTACTCACCCACACCCCCTGTTATTCTGCGGTGACGGCAACCTCACACTGCAGCGAACTAGTGAACCCTCGTACTCCTCTACGCGTGGGCATCCACTGCCGCGTCTTCCCCGGCTCTGCTTCGTCCCCTTCCTAGGCCTCGCTGTTGTCCACCGCCCTGGTGCTCTCGGTGCGGCGTAGTCAACGTGGTCAAGGAACGGCTTCCATCAGACGTGCACTGTACGTGGAGAGGCTGACAGCTGGGTCCATGGCCGCTGCAAGGAAGTGCCTCCTTATTATGTGCAAAATAATTATTTCTCCACCTGACAGCGGGGACCCACCGGACGGGCCACCGTATTTCGCGAAAAAAACATTTCCCCCTGACTGCTGGGACCCACCAGCTGCATCTTTGCACGCAAGGAAGTGCGTCCGGGCAAAAAAAACAATTCGCCCCTGGCTGCTGGGACCCACCAGCTAGATCTTCACAAGCAAGGGAGTGCTTGACAGTCGGGACCCACCTAGTCGAAGCGTACGTAGCGTTGTCATTCTGGTCGCTAACGTGTACGTACATATATACTGGTGGATGTAGAGGCGCGCACGTGTCGTAGTAGAGGCACGTACGTGTCGTAATAGAGGCGCGCACATAGCATGTACACATACATATAGCGGCCAAGGTGCAAGAAAGAAAATACGGCCACGTATGTGTACATACAGGTGGGGTCTTGAACGCCTACTCGCGCATACATACGGCCATGGCTCGTGCACATGGCTGGGTCGGAACAGAGAAACAGCGTCGTCGTCGTGTTCGTGGGGAGGCAACGGAATGCGTCATGTTCATCGGGAGGCAACGGAATGCGTCATGTTCATCGGGAGGCAACAGAACGTGTGGGAGCCAACCGGCTGGGTCGGAACAGAATGCGTGGTCGTGTTCATCGGGAGGGCTTGGACGGAACAGGCGATGGAAACGAGGCCTGGCGTACCACACAACGGAGGAAATGGCCTTGTGTTCGACTAGCCACGTTCAAAACAGGATCCTGTTCATCAGGAGGGGTCTGGCGTACTGCAAAACGGAGGAAACGGACCTCCTATGGTAGAAAAGGGGGTCCTGTTGATCGGGAGGGGTGTGGCATACCGCAATACGGACGAAATGGACCTCCTACGGTCAAAACGGGGGTCCTGTTGATTGGGAGGGGTGTGGCGTACCACAAAACGGACGAAACGGACTTGTGTTGGAGCGCTACGGTCGAAATGGGGGTCCTGTTCATCGGGAGGGGTGTGGCGTACCGCAAAACGGGACTCCATAGGATATTGTTCATCTCCACAGTCAACCTCCTCCAGCCTCCACGGGCTACCGTCGACCTCCTCCAGCCTCCACGGGCTCCTGTTCATCCAGCCTCCACCGCGAGCTACTCCACCGGCTACTGTTCAACCACCCCTCCACCGTCTACTGTTCATCCAACCCTCCACACCACGGGGTCCTGTTAAACCACACCTCCATGGGCACGCCTCCACCGTCTACTGTTCATCCAGCCCTCCACACCACGGGGTCCTGTTCAACCACCCCTCCACGGGCACCCCTCCACCATCTACTATTCATCCAGCCCTCCACCACACCGCGGGGTCCTGCTCATCCAAAGGCAATGCCACCGCTCACTGTTCGTCCAACCCCCCCCCCCCCCGGCAATGCTCACTGTTCATCCCAGAGGCAGCATCGATCGGCTTCAGTTAGCAGCAGTAGCGTAGGAATCGCTCAATCGGGTTCAGTTAATAGCCATCGATTGATCGCTCGGGTTCAGTAACGCGTAGCCTGCAGTGCAATCGCTCGGATTCAGTTAGAGCCCAACGCCTCGCTCTGGTTTAGTTAGAGCCAATGCCTCGCACACACGTGCGTACGTGTACGAGAGAAACGCGCATCGCTCGGCCCCCGACCTCCCACCGTAACCGGGAACTCCCCGAAATTTTCCTCGCCCTCGCTTCTACCATGGTTTTTTCCATCATGGACGGCCCAAAGAATGTCATGCAGCTGTGTCTCCGGCCCACCCAGGACGAAAATCCCATTATCTATCATGATTTTTTGTCATAGAATGAGGAGCCCACCACATCTATGATGATACTGGGTTTTGTCACAATTATCATCATAGAAGTGTCATATGTATGACAGGAAAAAAATTCGTTCGGCCCAAAATGTCACGGATGTGTCTTTTTTTGTAGTGCTTGCCGATCATCGGGCAAGTCAACCAAAGTCCATAGTTTGTTCTCATACATGGATCACATCTCAGATTTCATGGCCTCAAGCCATTTTGCGGAATCTGGGCTCATCATCGCTTCCACATAGTTCATAGGTTCGTCATGGTCTAGTAACATGACTTCCAAAACAGATTACCGTACCACTCTGGTGCGGAACGTGCTCCGGTTGACCTAGAAGTTTCGGTAGTAACTTGATCTGAAGTTTCATGATCATTATCATTAGCTTCCTCACTACTTGGTGTAGGCACCACGGGAACGGTTTTCTGTGATGAGCTACTTTCCAATTCGATAGAAGGTACAATTACCTCATCAAGTTCTACTTTCCTCCCACTCACTTCTTTCGAGAGAAACTCCTTCTCTAGAAAGGATCCATTCTTAGCAACAAAGATCTTGCATTCGGATCTGTGATAGAAGGTGTACCCAACAGTTTCTTTTGGGTATCCTATGAAGATGCACTTCTCTGATTTGGGTTCGAGCTTATCAGGCTGAAGCTTTTTTCACATAAGCATCGCAACCCCAAACTTTAAGAAATGAGAACTTAGGTTTCTTGCCAAACCATAGTTCATACGGTGTCGTTTCAATGGATTTAGATGGTGCCCTATTTAACGTGAATGCGGTTGTCTCTAATGCATAACCCCAAAACGATAGTGTTAAATCAATAAGAGACATAATAGATCACACCATATCTAATAAAGTATGGTTACGACGTTCGGACACACCATTACGCTGTGGTGTTCCAGGTGGCGTGAGTTGTGAGACTATTCCACATTGTTTTAAATGAAGGCCAAACTCATAACTTAAATATTCGCCTCCGCGATCAAATCGTAGAAACTTCATTTTCTTGTTACGATGATTCTCCACTTCACACTGAAATTCTTTGAACTTTTCAAATGTTTCGGACTTGTGTTTCATTAAGTAAATATACCCAATCTGCTCAAATCATCTATGAAGGTCAGAAAATAATGATACCCGCCGCAAGCCTCAACACTCATCGGACCGCATACATCGGTATGTATTATTTCCAATAAGTGCTCGCTCCATTGTTCCAGAGAACGGAGTTTTAGTCATCTTGCCCATGAGGCATGGTTCGCAAGTATCAAAAGATTCATAATCAAGTGATTCCAAAAATCCATCTGTATAGAGTTTCTTCATGCGCTTTTACACCAATATGACCTAAACGGCAGTGCCACAAATACGTTGCACTATCATTATCAACTTTGCATCTTTTGGCATCAATATTATGAATATGTGTATCACTACGATGGAGATTCAATAAACCATTTACATTGGGTGTATGACCATAGAAGGTTTTATTCATGTAAACAGAACAACAATTATTCTCTGATTTAAATGAATAACTTTATCGCAATAAACATGATCCAATCATATTCATGCTCAATGCAAACACCAAATAACATTTATTTTGGTCCAACACTAATCTCGAAGGTAGAGGGAGTGTGGGATGGTGATCTTATCGACCTTGGAACCACTTCCAACACACATCGTCACCTCGCCCATAACTAGTCTCTGTTCATTTTGCAATTCCTGTTTCGAATTACTAATCTTAGCAACTCAGCTGGTATCAAATACCCCGGGGTTACTATGAACACTAGTAAAGTACACATCGATAACATGTATATCAAATATACCTTTGTTCACTTTGCCATCCTTCTTATCCGCCAAGTATTTTGGGTAGTTCCGCTTCCAGTGACCATTCCCTTTGCAGTAGAAGCACTCAGTTTCAGGCTTAGGTCTAGCTTTGGGTTTCTTCACGGGAGTGGAAACTTGCTTGCCATTCTTTCTTGAAGTTCCCTTTCCTTTCCTTTGCCCCTTTTATTGAAACTAGTGATCTTGTTAACCATCAACACTTGATGCTCTTTCTTGATTTCTACCTTCGCCGATTTTAGCATTGCGAAGAGCTCAGGAATTGTTTTCGTCATCCCTTGCATATTATAGTTCATCATGAAGTTCCACTAACTTGGTGATAGTGACTAGAGAACTCTGTCAATCACTATATTATGTAACACCCACGATGCGGCTATATCTCCCACATGTTGGAGCACGACTTAGAGGCATAACCGCATTGTAGGCATGTCGCAAGAAGGGTCATCTTTACACATCCCATGTACTGAATAAGAAAGAGGTACATAGTTGGCTTACAATCGCCACTTCACACAATACATAAAAATAGCATTACATCATCCAGATACAATCAAGGTCTAACTACGGAACCAAAATAAAGACAACCCCAAATGCATAAGATCCCCGATCGCCCCAACTGGGCTCCACTATTGATCGTCTGGAAAAGAAACGTAGTATCGTCCTGAGTCCTCATTGAACTCCCACTTGAGCTCAGTCGTATCTCCCGGAACGGTAGCATCAGTCCCTGCATCTGGTTTTGGAAGTAATCTGTGGGTCACGGGGACTCATCAATCTCACACCCTCGCGATCAAGACTATTTAAGCTTATAGGTAGGTAAAAGGTATAAGGTGGAGTTGCAGCAAGCACTAGCATATATGGTGGCTAACATACACAAATGAGAGCGAGAAGAGAAGGCAAGGCACGGTCGAGAAACTACAAAGATCAAGAAGTGATCCAACAACTACTTACGTTCAAGCATAACACGAGGCCGTGTTCTCTTCCCGGACTCCGCCGAAAAGAGACCATCATGGCTACACACGCGGTTGATGCATTTTAATTAGGTCAAGTGTCAAGTTCTCTACAACCGGACATTAACAAATTCCCATCTGCCCATAACCGCGGGCATGGCTTTCGAAAGTTCAAATCCCTGCAGGGGTGTCCCAACTTAGCCCATCACAAGCTCTCACGGTCAATGAAGGATATTCTTTCTAGCGGGAAGACCCGATCAGACTCGGAATCCCGGTTACAAGACATTTCGACAAGGTAAAACAAGACTAGCAAAGCCACCCGATGTGTCGACAAATCCCGATAGGAGTCGCACGTATCTCGTTCTCAGGGCAACACCGGATGAGACTAGCTACGAGTAAAACCAACCCTCAAGTTTCCCCGAGGTGGCCCCGTAGGCAGCTCAGTTCGGACCAACACTCAGAGGAGCACTGGCTCGGGGGCCTTAAAATAAAGATGACCATCGGGCTCGCGAAAACCCATGGGAAGGTTATAGGTTGTTAGGCAAATGTAAAACCAAGGTTGGGCCTTGCTGGAGGAGTTTTATTCAAAGCGAACTGTCAAGGGGTTCTCATTATCACCCAACCGCGTAAGGAACGCAAAATCAAGGAACATAACACCGGTATGACGGAAACTAGGGCGGCAAGAGTGGAACAAAACACCAGGCATAAGGCCAAGCCTTCCACCCTTTACCAAGTATATAGGTGCATTAATATAAATAAGAGATATTGTGATATCCCAACAATAAACATGTTCCAACAAGGAACAAACTTCAATCTTCACCTGCAACTAGCAACGCTATAAGAGGGGCTGAGCAAAGCGGTAACATAGCCAAACAACAGTTTGCTAGGACAAGGTGGGTTAGAGGCTTGACATGGAAATATGGGAGGCATGAGAAAGCATGTGGTAGGTATCGTAGCATAGGCATAGCAATAGAGCGAGCAACTAGCAAGCAAAGATAGAAGTGATTTCGAGGGTATGGTCATCTTGCCTGCAAAGTTCTCCGAGTTGATGTAAGCTTGATCCTCGAAAGCGTTCTCAACGGGTTCCTCATTCACGTACTCGTCTCCCGGCTCTACCCAAGGCAAGAAAACAAGCAAAGGGAACCACGATCAACCATGGTGCAATGCGCAAGCAACATGATGCAAAACATGGCATGATATGCGGGATGTGATATGCAATGCATATGCATGCTTCGGAAAGGAAAGATTAAACCTGGCCTCAACTGTAACATCCCAAAATTCTAAATTTTGGAATGTTATAATAAATAGATAGATTTGATTGATTGTCTGAAAGTGAGTGAATTTGAACTTTTTGAAAGTTAAATGAGAGGGAATAAAAGGACTTTCCCAAACTTTCATTTTTTTATTTATGATCTTCGTGAATACAAATTATTTTCAAATACAAAACCCTAGAGAGAAGATGACATGACTTCTTCCATTTAAATAAATGAAAAAGGGTGTTTGAAAATATTTGAATTTCATTTGATAATATTTCCAATTCTAAAACTTTATGCAACTCAATGATTTTCACGAGCGAAGATAAAATGACTTCTTCAAATTATATGAAATATGAGTTGGGAGTTTCAAAGGATCAATTTCAAAGTCCTTTTGGAATTAATTTTCAATTTGGATTTATTTGAGTTTTATTCAAATTATTTTCTCCAAAAATAAAATATATGGAAAATAGGGTAACATGATTCCCTACATCAGAAAATTGGAGATAAATAAATTTGAATTCATTCTGGTATTTCTGAAATGATTTTTTTGGATTTTATTAGACCAGTAGCACTCTTTGATTTATCTGATTTTGTGTGGATTTTATTTGGCATTATAAAAATGTCCATGTTGTAGAAAATCGTTTTCTGCAAATTTTGGTATATTATATGCCTATATAAAATTTTATTTATTTTGTTTTTTTCCTTGTCTGGAAAATCTTTAAAAAAATCTTCTAGGCCACCGAACTGGGCCGGCCCAACAAATCGCCAGGCCACGGCCCAGCCGGCCCGACGCCACGCCTCGCTCGTCCCTGAGCTCGGGAAGGGCTCCCGAGCCAGCACGCCTGCGCCACCGTGCTCCGCACGGACTCCATCGTGCCGCCTCTCCGTGCCCCCTCCTCCAAGCTTCGCGCCGCCCCCTCCCTCCTATAAATTTGGAGCCCGGCCCCTCTCTTTCTCTATCCCCGCATCGTGCCGTCGTCACGGCCTCTCCTTGCCTCGCTCGCCGCCGCATTGCTGCTCGCGCCGCCCACAGCCGCGCCTCCTTCCGCCGCACTCCGCCGGCGCCCGCGCCTCGCCGCTGTTGCCGCTGCACGCCGTCTACGCCGCCCACAGCCACGCCCGGAGCTGCCCCCGTTCGCCCATCGCCACCGGACTCCGCCGCCGCCGACGACCCGCCGGAAAACCGCCGGTTAAAGCCACCGTTTTCTTTTGGTTTTTTTTAAAATAACCTAGATCCGGTTTTCTTAAAAAAACAAACCCTAGTTTAGATCTGATTTTTTTGTTAGATAATTAGAGCACGTTCACCAGTTGGTGGTTTTTAGTGAACCTGTTCGCTGTTTAGTCCTAAAGAGTGAACGTTCGCATATTAGATCTGTTTTTCGTAGCTAGGGACCTGTTCGTAATTATTTTCTTTTACAGTTTAGTCCCTGTACTTCAAACGACCACATCTTTTTACTCGTTTATCCAAATCCAATGAAACCAACGCTCACGTCTTCATTATGATCTCCTCTATCCAGTAAAACAACTTAAACATGTTTTTGAAAAGCTTAAAATTTGAATTAGAACAGATTTGAATTCAAACTTTGTTTGATCATAACTTGAGTTTCGTAGCTCCGTTTGAGTTGATTCTTTTTGCAAATCGAAGCTCTTGACCTAAACCTTCTGATAAGGCCAAATTCACATAATTTTGGTACTGTTAGAAATTGTTTTATGTTGCAAGAGTTATTTACTTGGTTTTAATGTTTTCCGAATTGTCTTCTTCGATCTTTCTGGTCTTTTGAGTGATTGCTTATGTGTGGTTACTATTGCTTGATTACGATAGATTGACTGGAGTGTGACGAGTAGATCTATCAAGAGTTTTGAGTGTGAATCATCTTCATCAACATTGCAGGCAAGTTCACACTTTGATCATATCCCCTTTAACACCTAGTTTTATGCATTAGTTTCAACCCTCAAACATTGCATGGTTAGGAGTTGATAACATGTGGGTATTGGGAAGTAGTTGATGAGGTAGGAACCTATTACCTGTTTATTATCAAACCCTTGGGATTTACTATTACATTATGCTTACAATGCCATGCTATGCTCGTAGACGTGGATTGGGTTTTGAGAGTATTTCATGACAGATGTGAGAGATTATTGTTAACTAAGGTTTAACTTAAGGTGGCTACTTTAATACACATCTGGGTGGATTGAGGCACCCGGGTATTCCAGGACTTGCCTGTTTTCTTTTGGACCGCCACCCAGGCTTAAAGGGATCATGAGACTATTCATACTAGAAACTTCCGTGTGCAGCCACAAGCTATTATGGGCTCTAGCATAGTTGACTAAGTTGTGCGAACTCTTACAGTGGTAGACTAGCAGATGTAGGGGATGTAGGTGGTACGGTCTACCCGATCGTAAGGTGCTAGCGCTTCTGAAAGACTATGTCTCGGTCATCCGTCTTCTCAAACACCATGTAGTGCGAGAAACCAAACGGAGGCAATCGAGTCTTGTGGGAAAAAGTGTGCAAACCTCTGTAGAGTGTAATAAACTAATCATTGTTAGCCGTGTCCCCGGTTATGGACATCTTGAGTATCTAGTTCTTGGATTATCCTGTTGATCTCATCACGTTACTTTAAATGAATATTGTTGGGTTTTAATGATGTTACTTAATTGGGATTGAGAATGCTGTCAACCATTCTCAATGTTTAACAACCACCATGATAGTTAAATAAAATTTATTCTTTTGCAGTAGGGAAAAATGGCTTTTCGCAAAAACATTATAACCATAGAGCTTTTCCACCAGCCATATATGCATGTAGTGATAGCCATTGTTCATCATTTTCTCTATGGTGTGAATTTGCGAGTACATTCAATGTACTGACCCGTTTCGGGCTGCAACGTCTCATGTTGCAAGTTTCTTACGACGAGTAAGTGATACGTTAGGGTTATGATTTCTACACTCAACTTTGCCATTGGTGTTGATGGGAATCCACAACCTTGTTTCTTCCGCTATTTTTGGATTGAGGTAATAGTATTTACGGTACTTATACATGTGATTTACCTCTGTTATAAATCCTCGAGTACTGTGTGTGTCAGCATACCGATCCAGGGGTGACACTTAAGCACAGAGACTTGATCCATTCGGGTTGGGTCGCTACAAGATGGTATCAGAGCACATGTTGACTGTAGGACATGACCCTAGAAACTGGAAAGCCCATAGCAAAGATTTTTCTCTACAACTTTCCCTTTCAAAAGGATCTTTTACCTCTCTTCTCTTCTGAGCTTATTCAAATATTACCTTTAGTGAGACCATACCCCTTTCCCCTTTTGACCACACGAAGATTCGACTGATGAGACCACTCCAAGAAGTACAAGATATCGGACAACTAAGACCACTTCAGAATGAAGAGTATTTTCCGTACATCTGAATAATGGAAACTACAACGGTTGAAGACCGAAGACAAGTAGAATTTGAAGGCTCTGAATAATTCCCAGATTTGTATGACCTAGGAAGGCTACCCTTATGGAACTTGGCATACTATGGAAGTTGTCAATACCCGAGATCAAGGTGTATCTGAGAAAGACTGAAACAAGGAGCATGAGAACTCGAAGTTTTGTCAAAGAAAACCCTAAGGCAGGAGATATCAACTATGGAGAGATAGCTCATGGAAATGACAAGAGCAGAAACCCAGCTATCCATGATGTTATGGCCCGCTTATGCTATTGTCACCGTACTGAGTTAAGCATGCATATGCATGGAAGGATTGGATGGTAGAAGGATGATGGAGCATCTATCAGCAAAAGATGAAGTTTTAACCTTAGCCGGTGTATCACCAGGATCTGGAGTGTTACATCAAGAAGTTAAGATGGAGCTACAAGAAGCCGTATTTTGACAAGGAGCATTTCGTGAATAACTTCGGACCCAGAATTTGAAGTAGCCAAGATGGAGGAGCTAAACCTCGAGAAACCGGAGATTCGTCAGGAACTAGACCATGGCTCATGCCAAGGATGTTGAAACCCAGAAGTTTGGAACGCAACTCCAGAATATTAAAGGACGTCATGAGAGACTTCGCGTCAATAGAGTTGATCTGGCAAAAGAACTTGAGAAAGACAAGCATGATCAAAAGAAGCCATTGGAGGCATGAACAAGGCTTGAAGAGTTTGGAGACATTGAAGATTTATTGACCTTTAGAAGACCAAACCCCTGTTATATACCTACGTTAGATGCGACGTTTGTGAGCTGTCATTTGTTTGATGTTTTTCCCGACGGCCACAAATAAAATCTGTCTTTTCAAAACTTTTGTTTGTATTGTGTGTATCCCTCTCCCTCTCTCTTATCTTACCCCAAACCCACATGGACCCAATAGAGGATGAATGGAGATGAACTTGTATTTTCTGGACCGATGAGTCAGTTGGAGACAGACCAATGGATTCAAAACATGGAGGATCACATGAAGAATAACCTTATAGTTGGAAATGATATGACCCACCATGCTCTTCAGTGCTTTGAAAGAGGTGCTGCTACTTGGTGGAGGATGTACCAAACCATCAATGGATGGCAAGGAGTAACCACTTGGAAAGAATTTAAGTTAACCCTGCCAAAGTCTCGGATTGTTTCCCAGAAGTTGAAGCCTTATGGAAAGGATATGAAAGAACCTTGTGCATGCAAGATTGGTGGGGAAATAGGACACACCCATAAAGAACACAAGGATGAATGTCCTAATTGTGAAGGAAGTCACCCAGTTGAAGAATTCCCAACTACGCAGATTACTTGTTTCTTGTGTGAAGGGACTACCCACTATCCTGCTCAGTGTCACATTTACCCCATGATACAACGAACCATCCAGCAGAAGAAACAAGAAATGAAAGGAGCCCTTATGGAAATTTTAGAAGAAACCGTGATGAAGGAAGAGATGGAGGACACACCTAAAGAAGACCCGAGTAAACCCTGCACTAAGTCTTGCTATTCCTATCGAGAAGAAGGACACATCTCCCAAAATTGTTTGAATGGGGATCTAGTAGAATTCCCGACAGAGGAAGTAGAATATGACCCACAAGAAATAGAATCCATGATTGGAATGGAAAAGTCCAGGAAGAGAAGCAGATTTGATTCCAAGAAGGACCTGAGTCATATCACCTGTTACAGGTGCAAGGAGTCAGGGCACTACCTCAACAATTGCCCAAAAAGGAAACCTCAAGACTTGTCAGAAGTAATATGTTTTTGTTGTAATGGAGCAGGGCACTTTGCCAGAGGATGCCCCAAGGAGAAGGAGACTTGTGCTAGATAGTGAGTTTGCAACAAAAGAAATGGAGTAGTAGAAGTGAGAACATTTTCTTTTATATCGAGGTGTTGAGTTGAGACATGTAATGGAAAAGCGAGAGATTGTAATCAATTGAGAGTGAATAAAGTTAGCATCATTGGTACTGGTATGATTTTATGAATTGTTACTCTATGAAGAAGAATTTTGGCCATTTTGAGGATATGAGAAATATGGTCTATGGAAGATTTGTGCATTTTAAGGGTGGTAGTACCCTGCAAGAACCGTTGACCCCTGGGAAAAAAATAAGGATACTCCACTGAGTGGATTCCGGATAAAATGAATACGAGTTTTGTCTCGATATGTGTGATACCCCAAGAGTGTGTGGGATGAAGTTGGAGACTGTCAGTTGTTTGGACCAAATGTGATCAAGGAGTCAGAAGAGAATGCTAAGTTGATTTGAGATAGACTGAAGGTAGCTCAGTCCAGGCAGAAGAGTTATGTAGACTCAAAAACTCAAGGAGGTAGTCTATGAAATTGGAGACATAGCATGTATTCGCCTGTCCCCTATGCGAGGAGTTAAATGGATTGGAGTTAAGGGAAAATTAGCCCCGAGATTTGAAGGACCATACCGAGTTTTGGAGCATATGGGAGAAGTGGCGAACAAGTTGGAGTCACCCGAAGGACTGTCAGGAGTTCATGATGTGTTTCACGTTTCCGAGTTGAAGAAGTGCCATGCAGAGATGGCCAATATTTCCTTGTAAGGACGCTTGACCCTGGAAAGGATAATGATGTTCCACGAAGTGGAATATGGACTCCATAAGTATAAGTTTTTATCTCGGTATGTGGGATTTCCCATGAGGATGAAGAGATGAGTTACCATTGGATATAAAGGAGGTATGATGTTGGAAATATGGATCAATGGAAACTCCATGATGAGTTTGAGTAATCATGTCCTAGTTTGGTGCCAGTAGAAGGAAGGAAGACAATACAATTGGATGGATTTAAGAATGCTAGGAAGTCGGAAGTTGGAATAACGATCAGTTGCCCGATGATAAGTTCAAGGACTACAAGAGATGAGATGGGCCACAACCCACAGGCCCCAGGACCTGCCAAGAAGCAAGCACATTCTTGCTGAAGGAAAAACCCGGGAAGAGAGTACGATCTTACCCACCGACGATTTTATAGGAGTTTACGCAAAACCTGAGAGTGGTGAAGGAACGATAGATGTTTGTCTGGCATGCAGAATCTATGGATATATCCGAACTTCGTTCGTCGACAAGAGAAATTCTGCAATGCTTGTGAGGATGACCGAGTGTTAGTATGCGAGATTCGCTAAATTGTATATATGGTAATGATTTGGGTGCGGGATGGATTGATCACCATACCGACTTACTCTTATTATTCGCCTTGCTATATGGGATAGTAAATCTGAGTGACTTACCTATAGCAAAGAGACGACGATCAAAACCCTGTTTAAACTTAGAATGGTATAAGTATTTTTCCCTTGTACAAGGCAACTTTTGCCAACCGTAGGTTATACGGTGAGGATCAACCCAGACCCAACTCCTGCAGGAGAAACCATAAATTGTTTGACCACCATGAGATATCGATAGTTGTTTAGCATTGGTGCCAGACCTGTCAGCTAAGAAGACCCAGTCTCGGAATAACCTTACCAAGAAGAAAGGACACAGAAGAATTGAGGAAAAGGTTATGCCACTATCGGAAGAGCTCAGAGAAGGAATTTTCCCGAGATTTGAGAAGACCGACACTGTCAAGAATTAGGATGAAGTATATGAGTTTAATGGAACCGTAACCATGCTTCTAAGGGTGGTAGCACCCCAGACCCCGGTGATGATTGATGGATTTTGAGGAGACCCCCAAACCCTAACCTTTTCTTGCTAGCCTCTCCGAATCTCGAGGACGAGATTCATTTTAAGGGTGGTTGGTTTGTAACATCCCAAAATTCTAAATTTTGGAATGTTATAATAAATAGATAGATTTGATTGATTGTTTGATTGATTGTCTGAAAGTGAGTGAATTCGAACTTTTTGAAAGTTAAATGAGAGGGAATAAAAGGACTTTCCCAAACTTTCATTTTTTTCATTTATGATCTTCGTGAATTCAAATTATTTTCAAATACAAAACCCTAGAGAGAAGATGACATGACTTCTTCCATTTAAATAAATGAAAAAGGGTGTTTGAAAATATTTGAATTTCATTTGAGAATATTTCCAATTCTAAAACTTTTTGCAACTCAATGATTTTCACGAGCGAAGATAAAATGACTTCTTCAAATTATATGAAATATGAGTTGGGAGTTTCAAAGGATCAATTTCAAAGTCCTTTTGGAATTAATTTTCAATTTGGATTTATTTGAGTTTTATTCAAATTATTTTCTCCAAAAATAAAATATACGGAAAATAGGGTATCATGATTCCCTACATCAGAAAATTGGAGATAAATAAATTTGAATTCATTCTGGTATTTCTAAAATGATTTTTTTTGGATTTTATTAGACCAGTAGCACTCTTTGATTTATCTGGTTTTGTGTGGATTTTATTTAGCATTATAAAAATGTCCATGTTGTAGAAAATCTTTTTCTGCAAATTTTGGTATATTATATGCCTATATAAAAATTTTATTTATTTTTTATTTTTTTCCTTGTCTGGAAAATCTTTAAAAAATCTTCTAGGCCACCGAACTGGGCCGGCCCAGCAAATCGCCAGGCCACGGCCCAGCCGGCCCGACGCCGCGCCCCGCTCGTCCCTGAGCTCGGGAAGGGCTCCCGAGCCAGCACGCCTGCGCCATCGTGCTCTGCACGAACTCCCGCGCGCCACCTCTCCGTGCCCCCTCCTCCAAGTTTCGCGCCGCCCCCCTCCCTCCTATAAATTTGGAGCCCCGGCCCCTCTCTCTCTCTCTCTCTCTTTCCCCGCATCGTGCCGTCGCCACGGCCTCTCCTTGCCTCGCTCGCTGCTCGCGCCGCCCACAGCCGCGCCTCCTTCCGCCGCACTCCGCCGGCGCCCGCGCCTCGCCGCTGTTGCCGCTGCACGCCGTCTACGCCGCCCGCAGCCGCGCCCGGAGCCGCCCCCGTTCGCCCATCGCCACCGGACTCTGCTGCCGCCGACGACCCGCCGGAAAACCGCCGGTAAAAGCCACCGTTTTCTTTCGTTTTTTTTAAAACCTAGATCCGTTTTCTTAAAAAAACAAACCCTAGTTTAGATCTAGTTTTTTGTTAGATAATTAGAGCATGTTCACCAGTTGGTAGTTTTTAGTGAACCTATTCGCTGTTTAGTCCTAAACAGTGAACGTTCGCATATTAGATCTGTTTTTCGTAGCTAGGGACCTGTTCGTAATTATTTTCTTTTACAGTTTAGTCCATGTACTTCAAACGACCACATCTCTTTACTCGTTTATCCAAATCCAATGAAACCAATGCTCACGTCTTCATTATGATCTCCTCTATCCAATAAAACAACTTAAACATGTTTTTGAAAAGCTTAAATTTTGAATTAGAACAGATTTGAATTCAAATTTCGTTTGATCATAACTTGAGTTTCGTAGCTCCGTTTGAGTTGATTCTTTTTGCAAATCAAAGCTCTTGACCTAAACCTTCTGATAAGGCCAAATTCACAAAATTTTGGTATTGTTAGAAATTGTTTTATGTTGCAAGAGTTATTTACTTGGTTTTGATGTTTTCCGAATTGTCTTCTTCGATCTTTCTGGTCTTTTGAGTGATTGCTTAGGTGTGGTTACTATTGCTTGATTATGATAGATTGACCGGAGTGTGACGAGTAGATCTATCAAGAGTTTTGAGTGCGAATCATCTTCATCAACATTGCAGGCAAGTTCACACTTTGATCATATCCCCTTTAACACCCAGTTTTATGCATTAGTTTCATCCCTCAAACATTGCATGGTTAGGAGTTGATAACATGTGGGTATTAGGAAGTAGTTGATGAGCTAGGAACCTATTACCTGTTTATTATCAAACCCTTGGGAGTTACTATTACGTTATGCTTACAATGCCATGCTATGCTCGTAGACATGGATTGGGTTTTGAGAGTATTTCATGACAGATGTGAGAGATTATTGTTAACTAAGGTTTAACTTAAGGTGGCTACTTTAATACACATCTGGGTGGATTGAGGCACCTGGTGTAACGCCCCAGATATAACTTTCCCAATTGGTACTCCAACTCTTGCCGTTTCCGGCATTAAGTTATATTTATTTCTCGGGTTCGGGTCTTTGTCTCCGTGTGTTGTTTTCGTTTTCGTGCATCTCATATCATGTCATCACGTGCATTGCATTTGCATACATGTTCATCTCGTGCATTCGAGCGTTTTTCCCGTTGTCCGTTTTGCATTCCGGCGCTTCATTCTCCTCCGGTGGCCATTTCTAGCCTTCTTTCGTGTGTGGGGATTAAACATTTCCGAATTGGACCGAGACTTTCCATGCGGCCTTGGTTTACTACCGGTAAACCGCCTGTCAAGTTTCGGGTCATTTGGACTTCGTTTGATACTCCAACGGTTAACCGAGGGACCGAAAAGGCCTCGTGTGTGTTGCAGCCCAACACCCCTCCAATTTGTCCCAAAACCCACCAAACTCTGCTCCATCATCTCGGTCGTTCGATCATGATCGCGTGGGCGAAAACCGCACCTCATTTGGACTCTCCTAGCTCCACTTATGCCTATTTATACCCCCTCCATTTTCAGATCTCGTCTTCCACCTCGAAACCCTACTCCAAAAAGAAACCAGAACCTCCGCCGACGGATGTGTCCGCCCCCGGCCGGACAGCGTTCGCCGCTCGCCTCCACCAACCGGACGCCGCCACGTGGGCGTGCGCCCACATCCCCGCCGCCAGGCCCGGGAGGCCCGTGGCCGGCCCCCGAGGCCCACGCCGCCGACTGGCTCCCTCAGCGCCCCCGCTGCCTTCATCCTCCTCGCCGGTGGCCGGCACCACCGCGCCGCCGCGCGCGCCCTTGCCGGCCGGCGCCCGAAGCGCCCCGCCGGACCACCGCCGCCTCCGCCCGCAGGCCACCGCGCCACCGTGCCGGGCGCCACCGTCCCCGGCGACCACCGGATCCGGGCCCCGGCCCCTCCTCTCCTTCCCCCGGCGAAACTCCGGCGAGCCTCAAGTCCCAGCTCCGGCGGACCTCGTTTTCCGCGCGATGAACAGTACCTGCTACAGTGATTTCAGATCTGGGATCTGAGATATTTTAAGACGGTTGACTTTATCCCCTAACCCTAATTTTTTCGTGCTATTTTTGACTGCTCATATCTCCGCATCCGTAGCTCCGTTTTGGACATATGATATATCAAAATCTTCGTCTTGACGGGTACATCATTTCATTCCATTGCATCATTTGCATTTGAGTTCATCTTGATGCCCAAAATGCTGTTAGAAGGAGGCATCGTGAGTTAAATTGCAGATCCGTTAGCTCATCATTGACTTTTGTCATTTTTGCCATGATTATTGTGTGCATGATATGCCTGTGACCCTTTGGGATGAATTGTTAAGCATTTTGTCTTCTTTCCAGAGGTGCCACCTATGCATTTTTAGGATGTGTGTGGTGTCTTGTGCAAGCTTGCAAAGAGGGGTACCTGAGATTGCTGATTTCAGGGACTTAGTGATTTTCACTAAGTCTGGGATGTTTTAGTTCATGATGCTATATGTCCAGCTTGTTTCCTAGTGATCCGTGCCTCTTTTGAGGATGATCAGTAAGAGTGATTTGTTATGCTTGTTGTGCTTTATCCATCCATGTCTTTACTTGTTATGTTGGAGCACCCTAGGTTGAGTCAATCGAGCTCAACTTTTGCATCGTTGTTAATTTGGGCAGATCGTGAACTCTTTTGCGATTTTGCCGGTGCTATTGCTAGTGACTCGTGCATGCTATGCCATTGTTCTTGCCATGTATAGCTAGCATTTTGTGCCTTCTTAATGGATATATGCTTGCCTTTCCATGACTTGCAACATAGTGAGTGCATCGAGCTCGTTTACATGCCTCCGTGAGTTATAATTTCAGCATGTCTCAGTTTTCACCAAGTCTGAAAACTGATTGTGTTTTATCTATGTTCGTGTGCTCGGTAGAGTATTTTGTGAACCCTTTTGGCCCCAGGTCATTTTGGGTGTTTTGTTAAGCTTGTTGAGTAGCTCCATGCCATGCTCTTACTTGCCATGTTCAGGTTGTGTTTCATGTTGTTTTGCTGCTCCGAAGAGAGCATCATGGTCTGAAATTTCAGACTAGTGTTAATTTCACTAAGTCTGAAATCTATTTTGCTTATTCAGTTTTGCCATGCTTGTTTGAACCCCTTAATGGATGAATTTGCATATGGCTCAGTCCTAGTGATTTGTTAATCATCTAGTGTAAATCCCTGCCATGTATTTTGTTTTCTCGTTTGGTGGCTGTAGCATGTTCATTTCGTTGCATTTAGGAGCCTACTTGTCGTAAATCACAGATCGGTTCGTTTCGTAAAACGCTTGCCATTTCCAAACCGTAGCTCCGATTCCTATGATCTTTATATCGTTTTCAGGGGATTTCTTCCCCTCTATCCAGTGGAACACTTGGTTTTCCAAGTTGAGGCCAGTTTCATGCATTTCCTGTCACGTCTTGCATTTTGCATCCCGCATCGCATCCCGCATAGCATACCATCTTTGCATGTTATTGGTTGCCCTTGCACGTGGTTGATTGTATCTTTGTTGCTTGTTTGTGTTGTTGGGTAGAGCCGGGAGACAAGTTCGCTAACGACGAGCCCGTTGAGTTTGCTTTTGAGGATCCAGTCAACTCTGACAACTGTGCAGGCAAGATGATCATACCCTCGAAATCACTAGTATCTTTGCTATGCTAGTTTGCTCGCTCTTTTGCTTTGCCAATGCTACGATGCCTACCACTTGCTTGTCAGCCTCCCAATTGCCATGATTGAGCCTCTAACCCACCAATGTCCTAGCAAACCGTTGATTGGCTATGTTACCGCTTTGCTCAGCCCCTTCTTATAGCGTTGCTAGTTGCAGGTGAAGATTGGAGTCGTTCCTTATTGGAACATTTATTTACTTGTTGGGATATCATTATATTGCTATGTTATCTTAATGCATCTATATACTTGGTAAAGGGTGGAAGGCTCGGCCTCTCGCCTAGTGTTTTGTTCCACTCTTGCCGCCCTAGTTTCCGTCATATCGGTGTTATGTTCCCGGATTGTTGCGTCCCTTACGCGGTTGGGCTATAATGGGAACCCCTTGATAGTTCGCCTTGATTAAAGCTTTTCCAGCAATGCCCAACATTGGTTTTACCATTTGCCACCTACCCCTTTTTCCCTTAGGTTTCCGGAGGCCGAGGGTCATCTTCATTTTAGCCCCCACGGGCCAGTGCTCCTCTGAGTGTTGGTCCGAACTAGAGTCCTGTGCAGCGCCCCCTCGGGGAAACTCGAGGTTTGGTTTTAGTTGTATGGAGAGCTCATCTGAGTGTGCCCTGAGAACGAGATATGTGCAGCTCATATCGGGATTGTCGGCACATTCGGGCGGTGTTGCTGGTCTTGTTTTAACCTGTCGAATCATCTTGTTGTACCGAGATACCGAGGCTGATCGGTGTGTCTTGGGTGGAGGTCTATTCCTTCGTTGACCGTGAGAGCTTGTTATGGGCTAAGTTGGGACCCCCCTGCAGGGATTGATCTTTCGAAAGCCGTGCCCGCGGTTATGGGCAGATGGGAATTTGTTAATGTCCGATTGTAGATAACTTGAACCTTAATTAATTAAAATGAATCAACTGAGTGTGTTGCCGTGATGGCCTCTTCTCGGCGGAGTCCGGGAAGTGGACACGGCGTTGGAGTTATGTTTGCGCAGGTTGCTCTCTAGTTTCTCGCTCGTGCCTTGCCTCCTCTTCTCGCTCTCTTTTGCGAACAAGTTAGCCACCATACATGCTAGTCGCTTGCTGCAGCTCCACTTATACATTACCCCTTTCTTACCTATTAAGCTTAAATAGTCTTGATCGCGAGGGCGCGAGATTGCTGAGTCCCTGTGGCTCACAGATTACTATTACACCAGATGCAGGGACAGATGATACAGCTCCAGATGGCGCGCTCGAGCTGAAGTGGGAGTACGACGAGGACTCTCAGCGTTACTATGTGTCTTTTCCTGATGATCAATAGTGGTGCCTATTCGGGGTTAGATTCAGGGCCTTGTCGCATGTTGGGGGTCTTTTCTATTTCGGCGCCGTAGTCGGGCCATGAGTGAATTGTATGATGGATGTTATTTATGCACTCTGATGTGACGTGGCGAGTGTAAGCCAACTATGTTATTCCCCTTTATATTATTTATGTACATGGGATGTGTGATGATTTCCCGACTTGCGACATTGCTTTCAATGCGGCTATGCCTCTAAGTCGTGCCTCGACATGTGGGAGATATAGCCGCATCGAGGGCGTTACAAGTTGGTATCAGAGCCTTCCCCGACCTTAGGAGCCCCCATTGCTTGATCGTTTTTAGCAGCCGAGTTGTGTCTAGAAAAAAATGTTTTGAGTCCTTAGGAATTATATATCGGAGAGCTTAGGAATTCTTTTTACTTCCCAGTCTCCTCATCGCTCTGGTAAGGCATCCTGTCGTAGAGTTTTGACTCTTCTCTTCTCAAATTTCACTAAAAAAAATTTTAGGATCACGCGAGTATCTTGGTTTTGTTCCGATGGCTTATGATGAGAATACTTTCTTGGTGCCTCCTCTCAGGGGTTTAGTGGAAGTTTCCCGGGGAGTTGAGCTCTGAGGTGTTGTCATCATAATTTTATCATTGCAATTCTGGTATACTTGAGATATGTGCGCGACATCGAAAATCTCCTTTATGCAGTTCGTTGGTGAGATAACCTCGACGCCACCCAGTACTGGGGCGGGAGTTCGGGAGTATCGCCATAACTTGTATAACGGATGCTTTTCGAAGGTTGAGGTAGATGGTTTCCGAAGGTTTCTTGGTTATGTGTTGAAGGATGGGTACAGCTGGATGTAGGATTTGCTAGCTTGGGTGAGATATTATGCTTCCCCTGTATCCCCAACACCTGATTGCATAACCGGAAAGTTTCGGGAGTTTCATAGGTGGGAATTCAAGTAGCTCTTAGGATATCCTTCCGACAGATGTATGGTATGAAATTGGGGTTCGACGTCTAGTGGTTCGCCTATTCACGGTCGATTTTACAGTGGTCTCATTGTGTCTTAAAGAGTCCTTGGCTATGCTGACTCGGGGACGCTTCGTATGTCATGTGCACTTCCTTGTACATGATGGTGTTGTACGATTGAGCCCGTGTAGGTCCCACCACGAAAACTTCGGACGAAATTTCTATCATATGTTTGCTCTGGCTTATTCGCAAGCCAACCCTTGGTTTTTATTTTCAGTTGTGGTATTCGTTCTGCTTCGACGTCATATGTTGATTCCATCCCTCGTTGATATACCTCTTCTACCTGATTCTTCGTGGCTTCGCAACTTAGGAATATGTGACCACTTCAAGAGAAGTGCATTCGTTCATTTTGTTCGGATGTGAAGACTTTATGTTGCAATTTTCATTCCATTGGATTCAGCTTCAATATTTGTCTGTTTGTGTGCTAATGGTGGTCAACCTGTTCAGGATGGCTCCTCCAACGCAAACGACTCCGAACCCTGATCCGCCACCACCTCCACTGCCTCCGGAGGCTTGGCAAGCTGTGATGGCCGCAACTAATGCAAATACACAGTTGATCATGCAAATCCTCCAAGAGAGGAATCAAGGCAGTCAAGGGAATCAAGGCAACAATCAGAACCATTATGCTACTCTGAACCAGTTCCTCACAAATGGTCCAAAGACGTTCAGCAACTGTGTTGAGGCTACCGATGCTGACGATTGGCTAGTCGATCTGGGCAAGCATTTTGAATGCAGCAACGTCAGGCCTGAAGATTTCGTCAAGTTCGCTTCTTTCCAGCTCAAAGATCAGGCCGCAGAGTGGTTCCAGCAGTACAAGGATTCCAGAGGTGGACGTTTGATCACTTGGGATGATTTCCGTCATGATTTCCGAGCTCATCACATCCCTCAAAGTGTGACTGAAAGCAAACATGAGGAATTCCGCAATCTGAAGCAAGGCTCTTTGTCTGTCTATGACTACAACAAGTTGTTCCAGAAGCTCGCCCGTTTTGCCAAGCAGGATGTTCCTGATGAGAAGAGCATGATCTATCAGTTCAGGGGTGGTCTCCGTGAAGAAATTCAGCTCGCTCTTGTCCTCTTTGAGCCGCTGAGATACGATGAGTTCTACAACATGGCACTGAAGCAAGAGGCTGCTCAGTTGAGGTGTGATGCTTCCAGGAAGCGAGTCAGAGACACTACACCTTCCTCCTCTACTCAAGTGGCCAAGCAGCAGAAGTATTTGCTTCCTCCTCCTCCGTTCTGTCAGCCGTATCAGCAGAAGAGCAAAGGTGGCAGTGGTTCATCCCACCCACCCAACCCAGGCTTTCAGAACAAGACTTCGTCTCAAGCTCCAAGATCGAGTGCTCCGTACCACCGTCCGCTTTCTGAAGTCACGTGCAACAAGTGCCAATAGATGGGTCACTACACCAACAAGTGTTTCAACCAGAGGCGTCTTCCTCCTCCTCCTCTTGTCAGATCGGCAAGTACAGCTGTGGTCAAGCATAATCCCAAGCACGCCAAGGTCAATATGGTGAATGCAGCTCAGGCAGAGGATTCGTCAGATGTCATCATGGGTAACCTTCCTGTTAATGATATCCCTGCAAAAGTTCTTTTTGACACTGGTGCATCACATTGCTTCATTTCCAAACCTTTTGCATCAAAGTATGACTGCGATTATCAGCACCTGCAAAATTCTTTACAAATTGTGTCACCGGGCAAACAGATGATAGCTAATTTCTGTGTCCCGGATGTTACTATCACCTTGGGAGACTACAAGTTCCTTTCTTCCCCAATTGTTCTTGGTGATTCCGATATTGATCTTATTCTTGGGACGGACTGGCTCTCTAAGCACAAGGCTCACCTCGATTGTGCAGCCAGGCAGATTCAACTGACTCATTCGTCTGAGGATGTCATTGTCTTTGCTGCTCGGGATAATACCATCCAGTTGTTTTCTCTCAATGAGAAGGGTGAATTGGATGCTATTTCGCAGATCCCAGTCGTTTGTGAGTATCAAGACGTCTTCCCAGAAGAACTCACAGGCATGCCTCCGCACCGGCCGGTTGAATTTGTTATTGAACTTGAGCCCGATACGGAACCTGTGTGCAAATGTCCCTACAAGCTCGGCCCCGAAGAGTTGAAGGAGTTGAAGAAACAACTCGATGTTCAAGAAAGAATGGGTCTCATTCGGCCTAGTACTTCTCCGTGGGGTTGTGGTGTTCTTTTTGTGAAGAAGAAGGATGGAATGGACCGACTTTGTGTTGATTACCGTCCATTGAACAAGAAGACCATCAAGAACAAATACCCACTTCCCAACATCAATGAGCTGTTCGAACAACTCAAGGGTGCCCAAGTATTCTCCAAGCTTGATCTCCGTATGGGTTATCATCAAATTCGCATTCATGAGCAAGATATTCCCAAGACGGCCTTCAGAACAAGCTATGGGTCATATGAATACACTGTCATGTCTTTTGGCCTTGCCAACGCTCCTCCGACGTTCTCTCGCATGATGAACTTCATCTTCAACCCCTACACCAATGACTTCATTTTGGTCTATCTCAACGACATTCTGGTTTTCTCGAAGAACAAGGAAGTGTTGGGGAACGTAGTAATTTCAAAAAAATTCCTATGCACACGCAAGATCATGGTGATGCATAGCAACGAGAGGGGAGAGTGTTGTCTACGTACCAACGCAGACCGACTGCGGAAGCGATCACACAACGTAGAGGAAGTAGTCGTACGTCTTCCCGATCCGACCGATCCAAGCACCGTTACTCCGGCACCTCCGAGTTCTTAGCACACGTTCAGCTCGATGACGATCCTCGGGCTCCGATCCAGCAAAGCGTCGAGGAAGAGTTCCGTCAGCACGACGGCGTGGTGACGATCTTGATGTACTACCGACGCAGGGCTTCGCCTAAGCACTACAACGGTATGATCGAGGTGGAATTTGGTGGCAGGGGGCACCGCACACGGCTAAGGAACGATATCAAGGATCAACGTGTGTGTCTAGAGGTGCCCCCTGCCTCCGTATATAAAGGATGAGAGGGGGAGGGCTGGCCGGCCAAGCTTGGAGGCGCAGGAGGAGTCCTACTCCTACCGGGAGTAGGACTCCTCCCCCCAATCCTATTCCTAATAGGATTCCCCAAAGGGGAAGAGAAAGAGAGAGGTGGCCGGCCCCTCTCCTAGTCCTAATAGGACTAGGGAGAGGGGGGGAGGCGCAGCCCTATGTGGGCTGCCCTCTCACCTTTCCACTAAGGCCCATGTTGGCCCATTTGGCTCCCGGGGGGTTCCGGTAACCCTCCCGGTAATCCGGTAAAATCCCGATTTCACCCGGAACACTTCCGATGTCCAAACATAGGCTTCCAATATATCAATCTTTACGTCTCGACCATTTTGAGACTCCTCGTCATGTCCTCGATCTCATCCGGGACTCCGAACTCCTTCAGTACATCAAAACTCATAAACTCATAATACAACTGTCATCGAAACCTTAAGCGTGCGGACCCTACGGTTCGAGAACAATGTAGACATGACCGAGACACGTCTCCGGTCAATAACCAATAGCGGGACCTGGATGCCCATATTGGCTCCTACATATTCTACGAAGATCTTTATCGGTCAGACCGCATAACAACATACGTTGTTCCCTTTGTCATCGGTATGTTACTTGCCCGAGATTCGATCGTCGGTATCCAATACCTAGTTCAATCTCGTTACTGGCAAGTCTCTTTACTCGTTCCGTAATACATCATCCCACAACTAACTCATTAGTTGCAATGCTTGCAAGGCTTAAGTGATGTGCATTACCGAGAGGGCCCAGAGATACCTCTCCGACAATAGGAGTGACAAATCCTAATCTCGAAATATGCCAACCCAACATCTACCTTTGGAGACACCTGTAATGCTCCTTTATAATCACCCAGTTACGTTGTGACGTTTGGTAGCACCCAAAGTGTTCCTCCGGCAAACGGGAGTTGCATAATCTCATAGTCATAGGAACATGTATAAGTCATGAAGAAAGCAATAGCAACGTACTAAACGATCGGGTGCTAAGCTAATGGAATGGATCATGTCAATCAGATCATTCAACTAATGATGTGACCTCGTTAATCAAATAACAACTCTTTTGTCCATGGTTAGGAAACATAATCATCTTTGATTAATGAGCTAGTCAAGTAGAGGCATACTAGTGACACTCTGTTTGTCTATGTATTCACACATGTATTATGTTTCCGGTTAATACATTTCTAGCATGAATAATAAACATTTATCATGATATAAGGAAATAAATAATAACTTTATTATTGCCTCTAGGGCATATTTCCTTCAGGAAGATCATGCGAAGCACTTGCGTTTGGTTCTTGACAAGCTCAGGGAACATCAGTTCTACGCCAAGTTCTCCAAGTGTGAATTTTGGCTCGATGAGGTGCTTTATCTTGGGCATATCATCTCTGCCAAGGGCATTTCCGTGGATCCTGAGAAGGTGTCTGCAATTGTTAATTGGGAACCTCCTCAGAACGTGAAGCAACTCCGTAGCTTCCTTGGTCTCGCAAGCTATTGTCGAAGATTCGTTGAAAACTTTTCCAAGATCGCGAAGCCTCTCTCAAATCTTCTTCAGAAGCACGTCAAGTAAGTTTGGTCTCCGGAGTGTGATATTGCTTTCAACTCTTTGAAAGAGAAATTGATCACTGCTCCAGTTCTGACTCCGCCTGATGAAACCAAGCCGTACGAGGTCTTTTGTGATGCCTCTCTCCAAGGTCTCGGTGTTGTACTGATGCAAGAGAAGAAAGTTGTTGCTTATACCTCTCGCCAGTTGAAGCCTAATGAGAAGAACTACCCCACTCATGATCTCGAGTTGGCGGTAGTTGTGCACGCTTTATCGACTTGGAGACATCTTCTCTTGGGAAGGAAAGTGGACATTTTCACTAATCACAAGAGTCTCAAGTACATCTTCACTCAGCCTAATCTCAACCTCAGGCAGACTCGATGGGTCAAAATGATTCAAGAGTACAATCCGAGTATCGAGTATACTCCAGGCAAGGCCAATGTGATTGCTGATGCTTTGAGCAGAAAAGCATATTGCAACAGTCTGATTCTCAAGCCTTATCAACCCGAGCTTTGTGAAGCTTTCCGCAAACTTAATCTGCAAATTGTTCCTCAAGGTTTCCTCGCCAACCTTCAAGTCTCTCCTACCTTGGAAGACCAGATTCGCCAAGCCCTGCTTCTTGATGCTATGGTGAAAAAGGTGAAGATTGGTATTGCAAAGAGTCAGTCCAAGTACAAGTGCTACCGACTTGATGACAAGGACACTCTCTTCTTCGAGGATCGAATTGTTGTGCCCAAAGGTGAACTTCGTAAAGTGATCATGAATGAGGCTCACAACTCTCTCCTCTCCATCCATCCTGGTAGCACGAAGATGTATCAGGATCTGAAGCAAACTTATTGGTGGACTCGAATGAAAAGCGAGATCGCTCAATTCGTAAATGAATGTGATGTCTACAGAAGAGTGAAGGCAGAACACCAAAGGCCAGCAGGTCTCCTCCAACCTCTTGCCATTCCAGAATGGAAGTTTGACCACATTGAAATGGACTTCGTGACTGGGTTTCGAAAGTCCAAGCGTGGCAATGATGCTATATTCGTTGTCATCGACAAGCTCACCAAATTGGATCACTTTCTGCCAATCAAAGAGTCGATCACTGCAGCTCAATTGGCGGAACTCTACACCTCTCGAATTGTCTCTCTGCACGGTATTCCTCAAGTGATATCTTCAGACCATGGCAGCATCTTTACCTCCAAGTTTTGGGATTCTTTTCAGAAGGCCATGGGCACCAACATTCGCTTCAGCACTGCTTTCCATCCTCAAACAAGCGGTCAAGTCGAGCGTGTCAACCAGATTCTTGAAGATATGCTTAGGGCTTGTGTTATCTCCTTCGGCATGAAGTGGGAGGATTGTCTTCCTTATGCTGAATTCTCATACAACAACAGTTTTCAAGCAAGTTCGGGCAAGGCCCCATTTGAAATTCTGTATGGTAGGAAGTGCCGTACACCTCTCAACTGGTCTGAAACCGGTGAACTCAGCTACTGGGTAATGACCTAATCACAGAGGTAGAAGAAATGTGCAAGGTCATTCGTGATAACCTCAAAGCAGCCCAATCCCGCCAGAAGAGCTACTATGATAGTAAGCACCGTGATTTGGCTTTCAAGATCGGAGATCATGTTTACCTCCGCGTCTCTCCTATGAAAGCGACTCGCCGCTTCGGTATCAAAGGGAAGCTTGCCCCCAGATACGTCAGACCTTTCAAGATTGTCAGCAAGAGAGGCGACCTCGCCTATCAACTCGAGCTTCCTGCAAACTTCGCCAATGTTCATGATGTGTTCCATGTCTCCCAACTCTGAAAGTGCTTCAAGATGCCTGAGCGCACAGTCAACTTCAAGGACATTGAGCTCTAAGAAGATCTCTCCTATCGTGAGCACCCAGTTGCAATCCTTGAAGAGAGTGAACGCAGGACTCGCAACAAGTCAATCAAATTTCTCAAAGTCAAGTGGTCACACCATTCCGACCGTGAAGCTACCTGGGAACGCAAGGATCACCTCCGTTCTGAGTACCCGGAGTTCTTTCAGTCCTAGATCTCGGGACGAGATCTTTTCGTAGTGGTGGAGTGTTGTAACGCCCCAGATATAACTTTCCCAATTTGTACTCCAACTCTTGTCGTTTCCGGCATTAAGTTATATTTATTTCTCGGGTTCGGGTCTTTGTCTCCGTGTGTTGTTTTCGTTTTCGTGCATCTCATATCATGTCATCACGTGCATTGCATTCGCATACATGTTCATCTCGTGCATTCGAGCGTTTTTCCCGTTGTCTGTTTTGCATTCCGGCGCTTCAATCTCCTCCGGTGGCCATTTCTAGCCTTCTTTCGTGTGTGGGGATTAAACATTTCTGGATTGGACCGATACTTGCCATGCGGCCTCGGTTTACTACCGGTAGACCGCCTGTCAAGTTTCGGGTCATTTGGACTTCGTTTGATACTCCAACGGTTAACCGAGGGACCGAAAAGGCCTCGTGTGTGTTGCAGATCAACACCCCTCCAATTTGGCCCAAAACCCACCAAACTCTGCTCCATCATCTCGGTCGTTCGATCACGATCGCGTGGGCGAAAACCGCACCTCATTTGGACTCTCCTAGCTCCACTTATGCCTATTTATACCCCCTCCATTTTCGGATCTCGTCTTCCACCTCGAAACCCTACTCCAAAAAAAAACCAGAACCTCCGCCGACGGACGTGTCTGCCCCCGGCCGGACAGCGTCCGCCGCTCGCCTCCACCAACCGGATGCCGCCACGAGGGCGTGCGCCCACATCCCCGCCGCCAGGCCCGGGAGGCCCGTGGCCGGCCCCCAAGGTCCACGCCGCCGCCTGGCTCCCTCAGCGCCCCCGCCGCCTTCGTCCTCCTCGCCGGTGGCCGGCGCCACCGCGCCGCCGCGCGCACCCTTGCCGGCCGGCGCCCGAAGCGCCCCGCCGGACCACCGCCGCCTCCGCCCGCAGGCCACCGTGCCACCGCGCCGGGCGCCACCGTCCCCGGCGACCACCGGATCCGGGCCCCGGCCCCTCCTCTCCTTCCCCCGGCGAAACTCCGGCGAGCCTCAAGTCCCAGCTCCGGTGGACCTCGTTTTCCGTGCCGATGAACAGTACCTGCTACAGTGATTTCAGGTCTGGGATCTGAGATATTTTGAGACGGTTGACTTTATCCCCTAACCCTAATTTTTTTCGTGCTATGTTTGACTGCTCATATCTCCGCATCCGTAGCTTCGTTTTGGACATATGATATATGAAAATCTTCATCTCGATGAGTACATCATTTCATTCTATTGCATCATTTGCATTTGAGTTCATCTTGATTCCCAAAATGCTGTTAGAAGGAGGCATCGTGAGTTAAATTGCAGATCCGTTAGCTCATCATTGACTTTTGTCATTTTTGCCATGATTATTGTGTGCATGATATGCCTGTGACCCTTTGCGATGAATTGTTAAGCAGTTTGTCTTCTTTCCAGAGGTGCCGCCCATGCATTTTTAGGATGTGTGTGGTGTCTTGTGCAAGCTTGCAAAGAGGGGTACCTGAGATTGCTGATTTCAGGGACTTAGTGATTTTCACTAAGTCTGGGATGTTTTAGTTCATGATGCTATATGTCCAGCTTGTTTCCTAGTGATCCGTGCCTCTTTTGAGGATGATCAGTAAGAGTGGTTTGTTATGCTTGTTGTGCTTTATCCATCCATGTCTTTACTTGTTATGTTGGAGCACCCTAGGTTGAGTCAATCGAGCTCAACTTTTGCATCGTTGTTAATTTGGGCAGATCGTGAACTCTTTTGTGATTTTGCCGGTGCTATTGCTAGTGACTCGTGCATGCTATGCCATTGTTCTTGCCATGTCTAGCTAGCATTTTGTGCCTTATTTACGGATATATGCTTGCCTTGCCATGACTTGCACCGTAGTGAGTGCATCGAGCTTCGTTTACATGCCTCCGTGAGTTATAATTTCAGCATGTCTCAGTTTTCACGAAGTCTGAAAACTGATTGTGTTTCATCTATGTTCGTGTGCTTGGTAGAGTATTTTGTGAACCCTTTTGGCCCCAGGTCATTTTGGGTGTTTTGTTAAGCTTGTTGAGTAGCTCCGTGCCATGCTCTTACTTACCATGTTAAGGTTGTGTTTCATGTTGTTTTGCTGCTCCGAAGAGAGCATCATGGTCTGAAATTTCAGACTAGTGTTAATTTCACTAAGTCTGAAATCTGTTTTGCTTATTCAGTTTTGCCATGCTTGTTTGAACCCCTTAATAGATGAATTTGCATATGGCTCAGTCCTAGTGATTTGTTAATCATCTTGTGTACATCCCTGCCATGTATTTTGTTTTCTTGTTTGGTGGCTGTAGCATGTTCATTTCGCTGCATTTAGGAGCCTACTTGCCGTAAATCGCAGATCGGTTCGTTTCGTAAAACGCTTGCCATTTCCAAACCGTAGCTCCGATTCCTATGATCTTTATATCGTTTTCAGGGTTTTTCTTCCCCTCTATCAAGTGGAACACTTGGTTTTCCAAGTTGAGGCCAGTTTCATGCATTTCCTGTCACGTCTTGCATTTTGCATCCCGCATCGCATCCCGCATCGCATCCCGCATAGCATACCATCTTTGCATGTTATTGGTTGCCCTTGCACGTGGTTGAGTGTATCTTTGTTGCTTGTTTGTGTTGTTGGGTAGAGCCGGGAGACGAGATCGCTAACGAGGAGCCCGTTGAGTTTGCTTTTGAGGATCCAGTCAACTCTAACAACTGTGCAGGCAAGATGATCATACCCTCGAAATCACTACTATCTTTGCTATGCTAGTTTGCTCGCTCTTTTGCTTTGCCAATGCTACGATGCCTACCACTTGCTTGTCAGCCTCCCAATTGCCATGATTGAGCCTCTAACCCACCAATGTCCTAGCAAACCGTTGATTGGCTATGTTACCGCTTTGCTCAGCCCCTTCTTATAGCGTTGCTAGTTGCAGGTGAAGATTTGAGTCGTTCCTTGTTGGAACATTTATTTACTTGTTGGGATATCATTATATTGCTATGTTATCTTAATGCATCTATATACTTGGTAAAGGGTGGAAGGCTCGGCCTCTCGCCTAGTGTTTTGTTCCACTCTTGCCGCCCTAGTTTCCGTCATATCGGTGTTATGTTCCCGGATTGTTGCGTCCCATACGCAGTTGGGCTATAATGGGAACCACTTGATAGTTCGCCTTGATTAAAGCTTTTCCAGCAATGCCCAACATTGGTTTTACCATTTTCCACCTACCCCTTTTTCCCTTGGGTTTCCGGAGCCCGAGGGTCATCTTTATTTTAGCCCCCACGGGCCAGTGCTCCTCTGAGTGTTGGTCCGAACTAGAGTCCTGTGCAGCGCCCCCTCGGGGAAACTCGAGGTTTGGTTTTAGTTGTATGGAGAGCTCATCTGAGTGTGCCCTGAGAACGAGATATGTGCAGCTCCTATCGGGATTTGTCGGCACATTCGGGCAGTGTTGCTGGTCTTGTTTTAACCTGTCGAATCATCTTGTTGTATCGAGATACCGAGGCTGATCGGTGTGTCTTGGGTGGAGGTCTATTCCTTCGTTGACCGTGAGAGCTTGTTATGGGCTAAGTTGGGACCCCCCTGCAGGGATTGATCTTTCGAAATCCGTGCCCGCAGTTATGGGCAGATGGGAATTTGTTAATATCCAATTGTAGATAACTTGAACCTTAATTAATTAAAATGAAGCAACTGAGTGTGTTGCCGTGATGGCCTCTTCTCGGCGGAGTCCGGGAAGTGGACATGGTGTTGGAGTTATGTTTGCGCAGGTTGCTCTCTAGTTTCTCGCTCGTGCCTTGCCTCCTCTTCTCGCTCTCTTTTGCGAATAAGTTAGCCACCATACATGCTAGTCGCTTGCTGCAGCTCCACTTATACATTACCCCTTTCCTACCTATTAAGCTTAAATAGTCTTGATCGCGAGGGCGCGAGATTGCTGAGTCCCTGTGGCTCACAGATTACTATTACACTAGATGCAGGGATAGATGATACAGCTCCAGATGGCGCGCTCGAGCTCAAGTGGGAGTACGACGAGGACTCTTAGCGTTACTATGTGTCTTTTCCTGATGATTAGTAGTGGTGCCTATTCAGGGTTAGATTCAGGGCCTTGTCGCATGTTTGGGGTCTTTTCTATTTTGGCGCCGTAGTCGGGCCATGAGTGAATTGTATGATGGATGTTATTTATGTACTCTGATGTGACGTGGCGAGTGTAAGCCAACTATGTTATTCCCCTTTATATTATTTATGTACATGGGATGTGTGATGATTTCCCGACTTGCGACATTGCTTTCAATGCGGCTATGCCTCTAAGTCGTGCCTCGACACGTGGGAGATATAGCCGCATCGAGGGTGTTACACCTGGGTATTCCAGGACTTGCCTGTTTTCTTTTGGACCGCCACCCAGGCTCAAAGGGATCATGAGACTATTCATACTAGAAACTTCCGTGTGCAGCCACAAGCTATTATGGGCTCTAGCATATTTGACTAAGTTGTGCGAACTCTTACAGTGGTAGACTAGCAAATGTAGGGGATGTAGGTGGTACGGTCTACCCGATCGTAAGGTGCTAGCGCTTCTGAAAGACTATGTCTCGGTCATCCGTATTCTCAAACACCATGTAGTGCGAGAAACCAAACGGAGGCGATCGAGTCTTGTGGGGAAAAGTGTGCAAACCTCTATAGAGTGTAATAAACTAATCATGGTTAGCCGTGTCCCCGGTTATGGACATCTTGAGTATCTAGTTCTTGGATTATCATGTTGATCTCATCACGTTACCTTAAATGAATATTGTTGGGTTTTAATGATGTTACTTAATTGGGATTGAGAATGCTGTCAACCATTCTCAATGTTTAACAACCACCATGATAGTTAAATAAAATTTATTCTTTTACAGTAGGGAAAAATTGGCTTTTCGCAAAAACATTATAACCATAGAGCTTTTCCACCAGCCATATATGCATGTAGTGATAGCCATTGTTCATCATTTTCTCTATGGTGTGAATTTGCCAGTACATTCAATGTACTGACCATTTCGGGCTACAACGTCTCATGTTGCAGGTTTCTTACGACGAGTAAGTGATACGTTAGGGTTATGGTTTCTACACTCAACTTTGCCGTTGGTGTTGATGGGAATCCACAACCTTGTTTCTTCCGCTATTTTTGGATTGAGGTAATAGTATTTATGTTACTTATACATGTGATTTACCTCTGTTATAAATCCTCAAGTATTGTGTGTTAGCATACCGATCCAGGGATGACACTTCAGCACAGAGACTTGATCCATTTGGGTCAGGTCGCTACATCAACTTGGAAAACCAAGAGTGCAGCTGGAAAGATGAGTTGATTTCGGTAGAAATCGATATAAAGATCACCGGAATCGGATGCACGGTTTGCAAATGGCAAGCAAAACAATAATGGCACAAAGCTGCGATTAACAGCACGAGGCCATCTAAATGCATCAAGAACAACAAGCTACTTCACTCTAACATAACAACAAAGCGCATGACAGTGATCGACTCAAGATGCTTGACAAAAGATGAACACTGAGCTACGGCTAATTCACTCAATAGCAGGTTCAAACAAGCATGGCAAAAGTGCAAAAGATAACATGTTACAGACTTAGTGAAAATAACAACATGGCGGGAAATTAACATCAGGAAGCAATGTTTTGAGCAAGATAACAACATGCTACAGGAACATATCATGGCATAGAAAGGCATGGAATGAAGCTACTCAAAGCATACAACAAAAGTCCCTTACTGACCATAAGCCAAAAGGGCTCAGAAAATACAATAGCAACCATGTGAACATAGCAAGTTTCGTTAACAGATTCAGACTTAGCAGAAAACTAGAACATGGCAAAACAGATTCACGTAGGCATGTTTACGAGCTCGATGCACTCACCACAAGGCATTACATGACAAACTAAGCACACACCCAGCAAGTAGACATGGCATAGAAGCTAAACATGGCAAGAACAACCTCATGGTATGCAAGTATCAACTACAACAACCTTGGCAAAATTGCTTAACACGTAAACAATCTGCCAGGAACGTTTTATAGCAAAAGTAGAGCAAGATTGAGTCGTGCTAGGGTGCTCCATAATTGCAAACAAAGACATGGATGGATAGAGCATAACAATATATACACAACATCCTTACTAAACATGCTCAAAAGAGGCATGGATCACTCTGTAGCAACAAGAATACATGGCATAAAAATAACATCAGGGAAATGACTTAGAAGAAATCTAAGTCCCTGAAATCAGCAACATCACGAAAGCTACTTTGCATGCTTGTGCTAGTCACCACAAAGACCACAAAAATACATGGCATACACCCCTGTAAAGATGGCATGGCATACTTCAAAACACATGTAGGGCTCAAGTTCATAGGACGCACACTAAACATGGCAAAAATGACAAATGTCCAATCTCTGCTAAGAATCTAAAACTAACATTACATAGCACTCTTGCAACAGCATTTAGGGCATCAAGATGAACTCAAATGAACATGGTGCAACGGAATGAAATGAAGTACTCGTCGAGACGAACAATTTGACATGCTACACGCCCAAAACGGAGCCACGGATGCAGAGATATGATGCGATGAAATATGCTAAAAATAACTAGGACTTCGGAGAAAAACGAAGTCAACCTCCCAGATCTAGGGTTTACTGTAGCGGTCGGGCGCACGCGAACCGAGGCGGCGGCGGATCTCGCCGAAATCGGCGCTGGAGGAGCAGGATCCGCCGGAGAAGAGTTGGCCGGCGAGGGGGCGGCGGATCCGGTGACGGCGAGGCGGCGACGAGGGCGGGGCGGCAAGGCGGTAGCTGAGCAGCGTGGCAGCGCGGCGACGCAGGGGAATGGTGACCGGTGGCGAGGTCGAGGCGGTGGTGGTCGGCGATGGCGTCTACGGCGGCGCGGCGGCGCCGGACGGCGAGGAGGAGGTGAGGGCGAGGAGGGAGACGGCGGCGGTGCGCGCGGGCCAAGGAGGGCCTCCCGCAGGCCGAGCGGGCCGGCACGACGGCAGGCGGAGGCGCGCCACGTGGCGCCCTCCTACTGGCGCGGGGCGGCGGCGCGGGCTGTCCGGGGAACAACGGGCATGTCCGGCTGCAGAGGAGCGGATTTTTAGGGTTAGGGTAGGAAAGGATCCGGGATATTCGGGGGGGAGGTCTATATTTATAGGTAGAGGGAGCTAGGAGGCTCCAAATTGAGCTCGGTTTTCGGCCAGGCGATCATGATCGAACGACCGAGACGATGGAATGGGTTTAGGTCGGTTTTGGGCCACTTTGGAGAGGTGTTGGGCTGCAACACACACGAGGCCTTCTCGGTTCCTCGGTTAACCGTTGGAGTATCAAACGAAGTCCAAATGGTACGAAACTTGACACGCGGTCTACCGGTAGTAAACCAAGGCCGCTTGACAAGTCTCGGTCCAATCCGAGAACGTTTAATACCTGCACACGAAAAGAGGTAAAAGGGGACACCGGAGGACATAGGAGCGCCGGAATGCAAACGGACAACAGGGAAAATGCTTGGATGCATGAGACGAACATGTATGCAAATGCGATGCACATGATGAAATGATATGAGATGCATGACAAAGACAAAAGCACACGGAGACAAAAACCCAAAAACGAGGAAATATCATAACTTAGTGCCGAAAATGGCAAAAATTGGAATACAAATATGGTAGGTTACACATGGGGCGTTACAACACTCCACCACTACGAAAGGATCTCGTCCCGAGATCTAGGACTGGAAAAACTCCGGATATTCAAAACTAAGGTGGTCCTCGCGTTCCCAGGTGGCTTCACGGTCGGAATGATGTGACCACTTCACTTTCAGGAATTTGATAAACTTGTTGCGAGTCTTGCGCTTAGTCTCTTCAAGAATAGCAACGGGATTCTCATGATAAGACATGTCTTCTTGGAGATCAATCTCTTCAAAGTTGATGGTGCAGTCAGGAGTCCTGAAACACTCGCGGAGCTGAGACACGTGAAACACGTCATGCACGTTTGCAAAGTTGGATGGAAGCTCAAGTTGATAGGCGAGATCGCCTCTTTTGCCAATGATCTTGAAAGGTCCCACGTATCTAGGGGCAAGCTTCCCTTTGATACCGAAGCGATGAGTACCTTTCATTAGAGAGACGCGGAGGTAGACATGGTCTCTGATCTCGAAAGCCAAGTCACGATGCTTTCTATCATAGTGACTCTTCTGGCGCGATTGCGCGGCTTTGAGATTTTCACGAATGACTTTGCACATTTCTTGAGCCTTTGTGATCAAGTCGTTGCCAAGAAGTTGGCGTTCACCGGTCTCTGACCAGTTAAGAGGAGTACGACACTTTCTGCCATAGAGAATCTCGAATGGGGCCTTGCCCGAACTCGCTTGGAAGTTGTTGTTGTAGGAGAACTCGGCATATGGAAGACAATCTTCCCACTTCATACCGAAAGAAATGACACAAGCCCTGAGCATATCTTCAAGAATCTGATTGACTCGCTCGACTTGGCCACTAGTTGGAGGATGAAAGGTTGTGCTGAAGCGAATGCTGGTGCCCATAGCCTTCTGAAAGGTATCCCAGAACTTAGAGGTGAAGATGCTTCCACAATCTGAAGATATCAACTGCGGAATGCCGTGCAAAGAGACAATCCTGGAGGTATATAGCTCTGCCAACTGAGCTGCTGTGATAGATTCTTTGATAGGCATAAAATGGGCCACTTTAGTGAGCTTGTCGATGACAACAAAGATAGCATCATTTCCATGCTTGGACTTGGGAAATCCAGTCACAAAGTCCATCTCAATATGGTCAAACTTATATTCTAGAATGGCAAGAGGTTGGAGGAGACCACCTGGTCGTTGGTGTTCTGCTTTCACTCTTCTGCAGACATCACATTCGTTCACGAACTAAGCAATCTCGTGCTTCATTCGAGTCCACCAATACGACTGCTTGAGGTCCTGGTACATCTTTGTACTTCCAGGGTGAATAGAGAGGAGTGAATTGTGAGCTTCGTTCATGATGACTTTACGAAGGTCACCTTTAGGCACAACAATGCGATCCTCGAAGAATAGAGTATCCTTGTCATCAAGGCGATAGCACTTGTACTTGGGTTGACTCTTCGTAATCCCAATCTTCACCTTCTTCACCATTGCATCAAGAAGTTGAGCCTCGCGAATCTGATCTTCCAAGGTAGGAGAGACTTGGAGGTTGGCAAGGAATCCTTGAGGAACAACTTGGAGATTAAGTTTGCGGAAAGCTTCACAAAGCTCTGGTTGGTAGGGCTTGAGAATCAAACTGTTGCAGTAAGCCTTCCTGCTCAATGCGTCAGCAATGACATTGGCCTTGCCTGGAGTATATTCGATACTCGGATTATACTCTTGAATCATTTTGACCCAATGAGTCTGCCTTAGGTTGAGGTTGGGCTGAGTGAAGATGTACTTGAGACTCTTATGATCAGTGAAGATGTCCACTTTCCATCCCAACAAGAGATGTCTCCAAGTTAACAGAGCATGGACAACTGCCGCCAACTCGAGGTCATGAGTGGGGTAGTTCTTTTCATTGGGCTTCAACTGGCGAGAGGTATAGGCCACAACTTTCTTCTCTTGCATCAACACTACACCGAGAACTTGAAGGGAAGCATGATAGAAGACCTCAAATGGTTTGTTTTCATCAGGAGGAGTCAGAACTAGAGCTGTGACTAACTTCTCTTTGAGGGTGTTGAAAGCAATGTCACAATCAGGCGTCCAGACATACTTCACATGCTTCTAGAGAAGGTTGGAAAGAGGCTTCGCGATCTTGGAGAAATTCTCAATGAATCTTCGACAATAGCTTGCGAGCCCAAGGAAGCTGCGGAGTTGCTCCACATTCTGAGGCGGTTCCCAATTCACAATTGCAGACACCTTCTCAGGATTAACAGCGATTCCTTTGCCAGAGATGATATACCCAAGGTAGAGAACCTCATCGAGCCAAAACTCACACTTTGAAAACTTCACATAAAACTGATGTTCTCTGAGTTTGTCCAACACCAATCTCAAATGCTTGGCATGATCCTCCTTGTTCTTGGAAAAGACCAAAATATCATCAAGATATACCAAGACGAACTCATTCGTGTAAGGGTTGAAGATGAAGTTCATCATGCGAGAGAATGTTGGAGGAGCATTGACAAGGCCGAAAGACACGACAGTGTATTCATAGGAACCATAGCTTGTTCTGAATGCTCTCTTGGGGATATCTTCTTCACGAATGTGAATCTGATGATAGCCCATACAGAGGTTAAGCTTGGAGAATACTTTAGCACCTTTGAGTTGTTTGAAAAGCTCATTGATGTTGGGAAGTGGGTACTTGTTCTTTATGGTCTTCTTGTTCAATGGGCGGTAGTCGACGCAAAGTCGGTCCGTGCCATCCTTCTTCTTGACAAAAAGAACACCACAACCCCATGGAGATGAACTCGGTCTGATCAGACCCAGACACTCTTGTTCATCGAGTTGTTTCTTCAATTCCTTCAATTCTTTAGGTCCCAGCTTGTAAGGATGTTTGCAAACAGGTTCCGTGCCAGGTTCAAGATCGATGACGAATTCAACTTGCGGGTGAGGAGGCATTCCTGGAAGCTCTTCTGGAAAGACGTCTTGATATTCACAAATGACTGGAATCTGAGAGATGGCATCCAACTCGCCCTTCTCATTGAGAGAAAATAGTTGAATGGTATCATCACGAGTGGCAAAGATGATCACATCGTCAGACGAGTGTGTCAATTGAATCTGCCTGGCAGCACAATCAAGCTGAGCCTTGTGCTTAGAAAGCCAGTCCATGCCGAGAATGAGATCAATATCCGAGTCACCAAGAACAATTGGAGAAGCTAGAAATTTGTAGTCGCCCATCATGATAGAAACATCCAGGACCATCATCCTAGAACTCAAATGCTTAGCCGGAGAAACAACTTGCAATGCTTTAGGTAATGCCTTAGTGTCAAAGTTGTGCTCCGATGCAAATGGGAATGACATGAAGGAATGTGATGCACTAGTATCAAAAATAACTTTTGCAGGAAAATCATTAACAGGAAGGTTACCCATAATCACATCTGACGAGTCCTCTGCCTGAGCTGCATTCATCATGTTGACCCTTGCGAACTTGGGATTGTGCTTGACCACTGCGGTACTGGCAGATCTCACAGGAGGAGGAGGAGGAAGACGCCTCTAATTGAAGCATTTGTTGGCATAATGACCCTTCTGCTGACACTTGTTGCACATGACCTCCGAGAGCGGACGGTGATACGGAGCACTTGATCTTGGAGCATGAGACGAAGTCTTGTTCTGAAAGCCTGGGTTGGGTGGGCGGGAAGGTCCATTGCCACCTTTGCTCTTCTGCTGATAAGGCTGACAGAACGGAGGAGGAGGAGGAGGCAACCAATCTTTTGCTGCTTAGTTGCCAATTGAGTTGAAGAAGAAGGAGTTGCATCCCTGTCTTGCTTCTTGGAAGCATCACACTTGAGCTGAGTAGTCTCTTGTTTCAGTGCCATATTGTAGAACTCATCATACTTCTTCGGCTCAAAAAGCACAAGAGCTAGTGGGACATCTTCTCTGAGGCCACCTCTGAACTGGTAAATCATGCTCTTCTCGTCAGGGACGTCTTGCTTAGCGAAACGAGCGAGGTTCTGGAACATGATGTTATACTGGTAAACAGACAAGCTGCCTTGCTTCAGATTGCAGAAATCCTCACGCTTGCTCTCAACAACACTCTGAGGAATGTGGTGAGCTTTGAAGTCTTGACGGAATTCATCCCAGGTAATCACACGACCTCCTCTAGAATCTTTGTATTGCTGATACCACTCTGCAGCTTGGTCTTTGAGTTGGAACGAAGCAAACTTGACAAAGTCCTCAGGCCTGACGTTGCTGCACTCAAAATGCTTGCAGATATCCACGAGCCAATCATCAGCATCTGTTGCCTCAACACAGTTACTGAAGGTCTTTGGCTGGTTTGCGAGGAACTGGTTGAGTGTAGCAAACTGATTCTGATTGTTGACATGGCCTTGATTTCCTTGGTTGCGCTCTTGCAAGAGTTGCATAAGCATCTGCGTGTTGGCATTGGTAGCGGCCATCATAGCTTGCCATGCCTCCGGAGGTGGAGGTGGTGGCGGTGGTTCCGGATTCTGACGCGTTGGAGGAGCCATCCTGAAGAGGGTGACATCCGTTAGCATCTTCACAGCCATATATTGAAGCTGAATGAAATGGATCGAAATTGCAACATATAGTCTTAATCATCCGAACAAAATGAACGAATGAATTCCATATTAAATGGTCACACTTCCATAAATTGAGAAGCCACTTAGATAGAGGTAGATGAATAAAACAACAAGGTATGGACAAGAACAAATACTTGGTGAGGATTACCCAATCACAAACCAAATATCAGCGGAAGAAATACTAGAGCTACATGAATTCCCACTTATAAACTCCCGAAACTTTCCGGTTATGCAATCAGGTGTTGGGGATACAGGGGAAGCATAATATCTCACCCAAAACTAGCAAATCCTACATCCAGATGTATCCATCCTTCAACACATAACCAAGAAACCTTCGGAAATCGTTTACCTCAACCTTTGAAAAGCATCCGTTATATGTGTTATGGCAATACTCCCGAACTCCCGCCCCAGTACTGGGTGGCGTCAAGGTTATCTCACCAACAACGGCATAAAAGATATTTTTGATGTCAGCGAACTCAAGTATTCCGGAACCTCAACGATAAAATTGTGATGACAACACCTCGGAGCTCAACTCCCCGGGACACTGCCACAACCCCTAAATGTCAGGAGGCACCAAGAACAATGTTCTCGTCACAAAACCATCGGAACGATTCCAAGATACCCGCGTGATCCTAAAAAAATTAGTGAAATTTGAGAAGAGAAGAGTGAAAACTCTACGTCAGGATGCCTCACCAGAGCGACGAAGGGACTAAGGAGTAAAAAGAATCCTACTCACCGATATATCTTTACCTACTAATAAAGCACCTATCGCTTCTGGTCGTTCGTCGTCGCTAGCGATTTTGCATAAAAGTCCCTTGGTTTATAAGAAATCAACCCGCAGTCCTATTGTAAGTGCTTTCTGAAGATAACGTTTCATTTTTGCAAACAAACCCCTGCATTAGTTAGAATTATATCCGCGATCCTTAATCCTTATCCATTGCCATCCTCCACCTCCCGGCACGCGTCGGCGCTTGCCGCCGGCGTCCACGCCACAGAAGCAAGGAAGTGGTGATGCGTCGCGGCGGGCGTTCGCACTGCCCGAGCCTAGGAACGGGATGAGGCGTCGTGGAGGGCATTGGAGAGCACGGCAGATAGGAAGTTGCTGAACGTGGCCTTGGCCGGCACAGGGGCGAACTCGCGGGCACACTTACAGCAGGCGAACCTAGCCCGCAAGTCCTCCTCCTGCTTGGCGAGGCCCTTGGCCTTCCTGCGCGCCTCGTCAGCCTCGGCGCTAGCCTTGGCCGGCCGAGGCGTCACGATGGAGGCGGCCGTCGTGCTCTCTTGGGGTTCCTGGGAATCACTGTGGGATTCCCGGCACCGCGCTGATGAGGAGATGCTGACGGCGGGAGGCAACAGCTTTGGCCCGTGCCACAGTCGGGGAAGAGGAGAGGAGCCAAAGCTACAGGCATCGGAGTTGGATGTGCGGTGGCCGGGCAGAGAGATCCAGACGGCAAGGGAGCTCGGGGAGGAAGGGACCATAGCCACGGCCGCAGGCAGGCGAGCGGAAGACCGGAGGCTCGCCGGGGAAGGAAATGCGTGGCGTCGTGGTCGCGTGTGAGGCTGCCGGCTACAGGACACTGCTCGGTGGGCTGGCTACTGCTTTTTTTCATCGAACTAAATGATGTGGCGGCACCGAGTAGAAGCCGCTAGATATCCCTCTACGTGTTCGCAGCCTAGCACCGAGTACAATTCCGAAAAGAAATTGATGAACTGAGCACCTGGCCGCTATTTTGTTTGTACGACCATGATTTAATAGTAGACAATAATTAAAATACATGTGACTGAAATATCGAAGAAATATTTTTTGAAGGAAACCATATTTGGGGCTCTCTTGTAGACTAGCTTACCATCAATAAATTCCTTCACTCTATATGTTACTGGTGCCGTTGGTGTGAGATACAAAGGAGAGAGGGAGGGACGGGAGTTGAAAAAGTACGATGACAGTGCATCTTGCTCGAATTGGGTGAAGGAGGGACAACTTTTTGTTCGCCCCACATCGGCTATGGAGAGAGAGAGGGGGGAGGGGGAGGAAGCATGTGGTCATGCCTAGCATGACCATGTCCTCGGTCCTTCCATACCCCACCTTCATGTGGCTACTTTCTATCGCACCATCTCTCCCCAAACTCTGCATGCTCCAATACTGGTCCTCCTTAAGACGGCGATGATGGTGTCAAGGGAAGTGGCTGCATTGGTGCAGTCGGTGTGCACCTACTGTTGACGACGGAGTGTGAACGAAAGAGCATCAAACATTGTAAACTCTTTATTGTCTAACCGACCATCTTATATTTTAAGTGGGCAAGTATAAAATATGAATTCACCTTAAGATGAGGAAGAATTTAACGGACAAAGAGATATAGCTCGGTATTTCGCCACGACAGATAAACTCCCCAATATCACATGAACTTTAAATTTTATTTTATACCCATTGCAACGCACGGGCTCTTTTGCTAGTATAATCCTAAAAGACTCAAAACATTTTTCTAGACTCAACAACGCCAGCGATTCGATCAAGGAGGGGGCTCCTAAGTCGGGGAAGGCTCTGATTACCAACTTGTAACACCCACGATGCGGCTATATCTCCCACGTGTCGGAGCACGACTTAGAGGCATAACCGCATTGTAGGCATGTCGCAAGAAGGGTCATCTTTACACATCCCATGTACTGAATAAGAAAGAGGTACATAGTTGGCTTACAATCGCCACTTCACACAATACATAAAAATAGCATTACATCATCCATATACAATCAAGGTCCGAATACGGAACCAAAATAAAGACAATCCCAATGGCATAAGATCCCCGATCGCCCCAACTGGGCTCCCCTAATGATTGTCTGGAAAAGAAACGTAGTATCGTCCTGAGTCCTCATCGAACTCCCACTTGAGCTCAGTCGTATCTCCTGGAACGGTATCATCGGTCCCTACATCTGGTTTTGGAAGTAATTTGTGAGTCACGGGGACTCAGCAATCTCACACCCTCACGATCAAGACTATTTAAGCTTATAGGTAGGTAAAAGTTATGAGGTGGAGCTGCAGCAAGCACTAGCATATATGGTGGCTAACATACGCAAATGAGAGCGAGAAGAGAAGGCAAGGCACAGTCGAGAAACTACAAAGATCAAGAAGTGATCCAACAACTACTTACATTCAAGAATAACACGAGACCGTGTTCTCTTCCCGGACTCCGCCGAAAAGAGACCATCACGGCTACACACACGGTTGATGCATTTTAATTAGGTCAAGTATCAAGTTCTCTACTATCGAACATTAACAAATTCCCATCTACCCATAACCACGGGCACGGCTTTCGAAAGTTCAAATCCCTGCATGGGTGTCCCAACTTAGCCCATCACAAGCTTCACGGTCAACGAAGGATATTCCTTCTAGCGGGAAGACCCGATCAGACTCGGAATCCCGGTTACAAGACATTTCGACAAGGTAAAACAAGACCAGCAAAGCCACCCGATGTGCCGACAAATCCTGATAGGAGTCGCACGTATCTCGTTCTCAGGGCAACACCGGATGATACTAGCCACGAGTAAAACCAACCCTCAAGTTTCCCCGAGGTGGCCCCGCAGGCAGCTCAGTTCAGACCAACACTCAGAGGAGCACTGGCCCGGGGGGTTAAAATAAAGATGACCCTCGGGCTCGCGAAAACCCAAGGGAAGGTTATAGGTTGTTAGGCAAATGTAAAACCAAGGTTGGGCCTTGCTGGAGGAGTTTTATTCAAGGCGAACTGTCAAGGGGTTCCCATTATCACCCAACCATGTAAGGAACACAAAATCAAGGAACATAACACCGGTATGACGGAAACTAGGGCGGCAAGAGTGGAACAAAACACCAGGCATAAGGCCGAGCCTTCCATCGTTCACCAAGTATATAGGTGCATTAATATAAATAAGAGATATTGTGATATCCCAACAATAAACATGTTCCAACAAGGAACAAACTTCAATCTTCACCTGCAACTAGCAACGCTATAAGAGGGGCTGAGCAAAGCGGTAACATAGCCAAACAACGGTTTGCTAGGACAAGGTGGGTTAGAGGCTTGACATGGCAATATGGGAGGCATGATAAAGAATGTGGTAGGTATCGTAGCATAGGCATAGCAATAGAGCGAGCAACTAGCAAGCAAAGATAGAAGTGATTTCGAGGGTATGGTCATCTTGCCTGCAAAGTTCTCCGAGTTGACATAAGCTTGATCCTCGAAAGCATTCTCAAGGGGTTCCTCGTTCACGTACTTGTCTCGCGGCTCTACCCAAGGCAAGAACACAAGAAAAGGGAACCATGATCAACCACGGTGCAATGCGCAAGCAACATGAGGCAAAACATGGCATGATATGTGGGATGTGATATGCAATGCATATGCATGCTTCGGAAAGTAAAGATTGAACCTGGCATCAACTTGGAAAACCAAGAGTGCCGCTGGAAAGATGAGTTGATTTCGGTCGAAATCGATATAAAGATCACCGGAATCGGATGCACGGTTATGGCAAGCAAAACAATAATGGCACAAAGCTGCGATTAACAGCACGAGGCCATCTAAATGCATCGGGAACAACAAGCTACTGCACTCTAACATAACAACAAAGTGCATGGCAGTGATCGACTCAAGATGCTTGACAAAAGATGAACGCTGAGCTACGGATAATTCACTCAATAGCAGGTTCAAGCAAGCATGGCAAAAGTGCAAAAGATAACAGGTTACAGACTTAGTGAAAATAACATGGCAGGAAATTAACATCAGGAAGCAATATTTTGAGCAAGATAACAACATGCTACAGGAACATATCATGGCAAAGCAAGGCATGGCATGAAGCTACTCAAAGCATACAACAAAGGTCCCTTACTGACCATAAGCCAAAATGGATCAGAAAATACAATAGCAACCATGTGAACATAGAAAGTTTTGTTAACAGATTCAGACTTAGCAAAAAACTGGAACATGGCAAAACAGATTCACGTAGGCATGTTTACGAGCTCGATGCACTCACCACTAGGCATTACATGACAAACTAAGCACATACCCAGCAAGTAGACATGGCATAGAAGCTAAACATAGCAAGAACAACCTCATAGCATGCAAGGATCAACTACAACAACCTCGGCAAAATTGCTTAACACGTAAACAATCTGCCAGGAACATTTTATAGCAAAAGTAGAGCAAGACTGAGTCATGCTAGTGTGCTCCATAATTGCAAACAAAGACATGGATGGATAGAGCATAATAATATCTCCAAAAAACCCTACTGAACATGCTCAAAATAGGCATAGATCACTCTGTAGCAACAAGAATACATGGCATAAAAATAACATCAGGGAAATGACTTAGAAGAATTCTAAGTCCCTTAAATCAGCAACATCATGCGAGCTACTTTGCATGTTTGTGCTAGTCACCACAAAGACCACAAAAATACATAGCATACACCCCTGTAAAGATGGCATGGCATACTTCAAAACACATGTAGGGCTCAAGTTCATAGGAGGCACACACTAAACATGGCAAAAATGACAAATGTCCAATCTCTGCTAAGAATCTGAAACTAACATTATATAGCACTTTTGCAACAGCATTTATGGCATCAAGATGAACTCGAATGGACATGGCGCAATGGAATGAAATGAATTACTCGTCGAGACGAACAATTTGATATGCTACACGCCCAAAACGGAGCCACGGATGCAGAGATATGATGCGATGAAATACGCTAAACATAACTGGGACTTAGGAGAAAAACGAAGTCAACCTCCCAGATCTCGGGTTTACTGTAGCGGCCGGGCGCACCCGAACCGAGGTTGCGGCGGATCTCGCCGGAATCGGTGCCGGAGGAGCGGGATCCGCCGGAGAAGAGTGGGCCGGCAAGGGGGGCTATGGATCCGGTGACGGCGAGGCGGCGACGAGGGCGGGGCGGTGAGGCGGTGGCCGAGCGGCGTGGCGGCGCGGCGACGCGGGGGAACGGCGACCGGTGGCGAGGTCGAGGCGGCGGTGGCCGGCGATGGCGTCTACGGCAGGGCGGCGGCGCCGGACGGCGGGGAGGAGGCGCGGGCGAGGAGGTAGACGGCGGTGGTGCGCGCGGGCCAGGGAGGGCCTCCCGCGGGCCGAGCGAGCCGGCGCGACGGCGGGAAGCGGCACGCCATGTGGCGCCCTCCTACTGGCGCGGGGCGGTGGCGTGGGCTGTCCGGCGGCGGAGGAGCGGATTTTTAGGGTTAGGGTAGGAAAGGATCCGGGATTTTCGGGGGGGGGAGGTCTATATTTATAGGTAGAGGGAGCTATGAGGCTCCAAATTGAGCACGGTTTTCGACCACGCGATTGTAATCGAACGACCGAGACGATGGAGAGGGTTTTGGTGGGTTTTGGGCCACTTTGGAGAGGTGTTGGGCTGCAACACACACGAGGCCTTCTCGGTTCCTCAGTTAACCGTTGGAGTATCAAACGAAGTCCAAATGGTACTGAACTTGACAGGCGGTCTACCGGTAGTAAACCAAGGCCGCTTGACAAGTCTTGGTCCAATCCGAGAACGTTTAATACCTGCACATGAAAAGAGGTAAAAGGGGACACTGGAGGACATAGGAGCGCCGGAATGCAAAACGGACAACGGGGAAAATGCTCGGATGCATGAGACGAACACGTATGCAAATGCGATGCACATGATGAAATGATATGAGATGCCTGACAAAGACAAAAGCACACGGAGACAAAAACCCAACAACGAGGAAATATCATAACTTAGTGCCGAAAATGGCAAGAGTTGAAATACAAATATGGTAGGTTACACATGGCGCGTTACAATTATCTAGAAGATTAACTCCCACTTGATTCAATCGATTGTAGTACTCAGACATTCTGAGCACATGCTCACTGGTTGAGCTATTATCCTCCATCTTGTAGGCAATGTACTTGTCAGAGGTCTCATACCTCTCGACACAGGCATGAACCTGAAATACCAATTTCAGCTCTTGGAACATCTCATATGCTCTGTGGCATTCAAACGTTTTTGAAGTCCCGGTTCTAAGCCATAAAGCATGGTGCACTAAACTATCAAGTAGTCATCATACCGAGCTTGTCAAACGTTCATAACGTCTGCATCTGCTCCTGCAATAGGTCTGTCACCTAGCGGTGCATCAAGGACATAATTCTTCTATGCATTAATGAGGATCATCCTCAGATCATGGACCTGGTCCGCATGATTGCTACTATCATCTTTCAATTAAGTTTTCTCTAGGAACATATCAAAAATAAAAACAAGGGAGCTATCCATGAGTTATTGATCTACAACATAGATATGGAAATACTATCAGGACTAAGTTCATGATAAATTAAGTTCAATTAATCATATTACTTAAGAACTCCCACTTAGATCGACATCCCTCGAGTCGTCTAAATGATTACGTGATCCAAATCAACTAAACCATGTCCAATCATCACGTGAGATGGAGTAGTCTTCAATGGTGAACATCCCTATGTTGATCATATCTACTAAATGATTCGCGTTCGACCTTTCGGTCTCTAGTGTTCCGAGGCCATGTTTTTACATGTTAGGCTCGTCACGTTTAACCCGAGTATTCTGCATGTGCAAAATTGTCTTGCACCCATTGTATGTGAACGTAGAGCTTATCACCCCCGATCATCACGTGGTGTCTCGGCACGACAAACAGTCGCAACAGTGCATACTTAGGGAGAACACTTACACCTTGAAATTTTAGTGAGGTATCATCTTATAATGCTACCGCCGTACTAAGCAAAATAAGATGCATAAAAGATAAAAATCACATGCAATCAAAATATGTTACATGATATGGCCATCATCATCTTGTGCCTTTGATCTCCATCTCCAAAGCACCATTATGATCTCCATTGTCACTGGCTTGACACCTTGATCTCCATCGTAGCGTCGTGGTCGTCTCGCCAACTATTGCTTCTACAACTATCGCTAACACATAGTGATAAAGAAAAGCAATTACATGTTTTTTGCATTTCATACACTAAAGCGACAACCGTAAGGCTTCTGCCAGTTGCCGATAACATTTACAGAACATGATCATCTCATACAATAACGTATATCACATCATGTCTTGACCATATCACATCACAAAATGCCCTGCAAAAACAAGTTAGACGTCCTCTACTTTGTTGCCAGTTTTACATGGCTGCTACGGGCTTCTAGTAAGAACCGTTCTTACCTATGCATCAAAACCACAACGGTGATTTATCAAGTTTGTTGTTTTAACCTTCAAGAAGGACCGGCTGCAATCAAATTTGATTCAACTAAAGTTGGAGAAACAGACACCCGTCAACCACCTTTATGCAAAACTAGTTGCATGTCTGTCGGTGGAACCGATCTCATGAACGTGGTCATGTAAGATTGGTCCGGGCCGCTTCATCCAACAATACTGCTAAATAAAAATAAGATATTGATGGTCAGCAGCGATCACCGCCCACAACTCTTTGTGTTCTACTCATGCATATCATATATGCATAAACCTGGCTCTGATACCACTATTGGGAAACATAGCATGCAATTTCAAAATATTTCCTACGCTCACGCAAGATCTATCTAGGAGATGCATAGCAACGAGAGGGGGAGAGTGTGTCCACGTACCCTCGTAGACCGAAAGCGGAAGCATTTGACAACGCGGTTGATGTAGTCGAACTTCTTCTTGTTCCGACCGATCAAGCACCGAATGTACAACACCTCCGAGTTCTGCACAGGTTCAACTCGATGACATCCCTCGAACTCTTGATCTAGCAATGTGTCGAGGGGGAGCTCCGTCAGCACGACGGCGTGGTGACGGTGATGGTGAAGTGATCCGTGCAGGGCTTCGCCTAAGCACTACGTGAATACGACCGGAGGCGTAAACTGTGGAGGGGGCTCCTGATACGTCTCCAACGTATCTATAATTTTTGATTGCTCCATGCTACTTTATCTACTGTTAAGGACTATATTGGGCTTTATTTTCCACTTTTATATTATTTTTGGGGCTACCCTATTAACCGGAGGCCCAGCCTAGAATTGCTGTTTTTTGCCTATTTTAGTATTTCAAGGAAACAGAATATCAAACGGAGTCCAAACGGAATGAAACCTTCGGGAACGTGATCTTCTCACCGAACGTGATCCAGGAGACTTGGACCCTACTCCAAGAAGTTTCCGGGGAGGTCACGAGGGTGGAGGGCACGCCCCCTGCCTCGTGGGCCCCTCGGAGCTCCACCGACGTGCTTCTTCCGCCTATATATCTCCATATAGCCTAAAAACATCCGTGAGCACAATAGATCGGGAGTTCCGCCGCCAGAAGCCTCCGTAGCCACCAAAAACCAATCTAGACCCGTTCCGGCACCCTGCCGGAGGGGGCAATCCCTCTTCGATGGCCATCTTCATCATCCCGGTGCTCTCCATGACAAGGAGGGAGTAGTTTTCCCTCGGGGCTGAGGGTATGTACCAGTAGATATGTGTTTGATCTCTCTCTCTCTCTCGTGTTCTCTCTCGTGTTCCTTCTATGGCACGATCTTGATGTATCCCGAGCTTTGCTATTGTAGTTGGATCTTATGATGTTTCTCCCCCTCTACTCTCTTGTGATGAATTGAGTTTCCCCTTTGAAGTTATCTTATCGGATTGAGTCTTTTATGAGAACACTTGATGTATGTATTGGTGATCAACTCGCGGGTTTCGTGACATTGGGAACCTATGCATAGGGGTTGGCACACGTTCTTGATTCTCCGGTAGAAACTTTGGGGCGCTCTTTGAAGTACTTTTATGTTGGTTGGATAAATCTGAGATTGTGTGATGCATATCATATAATCATGCCCACGGATACTTGAGGTGACAATGGAGTATCTAGGTGACATTAGGGTTTTGGTTGATTTGTATCTTAAGGTGTTATTCTAGTAAAAACTCCACGATTGTTTGTGACACTTACAGGAATAGCCCAACGGATTGATTTGAAAGAATAACTTTGAGGTGGTTTCGTACCCTACCATAATCTCTACGTTTGTTCTCCGCTATTAGTGGCTTTGGAGTGACTCTTTGTCGCATGTTGAGGGCTTGTCATATGATCTATGTATGTTATTATTGTTGAGAGAACTTACACTAGTGAAAGTATGAACCCTAGGCCTTGTTTCCTAGCATTGCAATACCGTTTACGCTCACTTTTATCATTAGTTACCTTGCTGTTTTTATATTTTCAGATTACAAAAACCTTTGTCTACTATCCATATACCACTTGTATGAACATCTCTTCGCCGAACTAGTGCACCTATACAATTTACCAAGGTATTGGGTGTGTTGGGGACACAAGAGACTCTTTGTTATTTGGTTGCAGGGTTGCTTGAGAGAGACCATCTTCATCCTACGCCTCCTACGGATTGATAAACCTTACGTCATCCACTTGAGGGAAATTTGCTACTGTCCTACAAACCTCTGCAGTTGGAGGCCCAACAACGTCTACAAGAAGAAGGTTGTGTAGTAGACATCAGCGCCGCACACGGCTAACAATGGTTTTTGTTGTGTGTTCTAGGCGCCCCCTCCCCACATATATATATAGGTGTGAGGGGGAGGGGGACAGCCATGGGGCGCCCCAAGTAGGAGGAATCCTACTTGGGGACCTCCTCCAATTCGGCCTCCCCCTTTCCTTATCTTCGGAGGGGGGGAAGGAAAGAGGGGAGAGGGGAATCCTACTCCCTTTATTTCCTTTCCTCCTCCCCTTTTCCTTTCTCCACTTAGGCCGGCCCATATGGGGGCGCACCAGCCCCTTAGGGGCTGGTCTGTCCCGCCCTTGGCCCAATAAGGCCCGTATCTTTGCTGGGAGGGTGCCCGAAACCCCTTCCGGTGACCCGATACGTACCAGGTACCCCCGAAACACTTCCGGTGTCCGAATACTATCGTACTATCTACGAATAACCTTTCGACCATTTCAAGACTCCTCGTCATGTCCATGATCTCATCCGGGACTTCGAACAACATTCAGTCACTAGTTTAGTTTATAAAGGAAAATTTAAAAAAATGGAACAACATCCGGGAAATTTGCTACTGTCCTACAAACCTCTGCACTTGGAGGCCCAACAACGTCTACAAGAAGAAGGTTGTGTAGTAGACATCAAGCTCTTTTCTGGCGCCGTTGCCGGGGAGGTTAGCGCTTGAAGGTATATCTTTAGATCTTGCAATCGAGTCTTTTTGTTTCTTGTTTTATCACTAGTTTAGTTTATAAAGGAAAATTTAAAAAAATGGAATTGAGTTTGTCTCATACGCTTCACCTTTTTAATATCTTTCGTGAGTATGATGGAAAGGATAATTGTGCTCAAGTGCTAGAAGAAGAAATCTATAAAATGTTTGGCACTAAATCTTTGAATGATGAGCATGATTGCAATGTTGTTAGTATGAATTCTTTAAATATCCATGATACTAATGATGATTGCTCTAGTTATGATGAAAATGTCTCCTATAAACATGTCAATTTTTGTGGAGTGCATTGGGTTTGTAAGTACACACCAAATAGGGAAGATAGATATTGCAAGAGGCATAAATACTTAGAAACTGAATTGTTACAAGAAAGTCTTGATGATTGTGCTGAAAAATTCAATATTTTTCGTGCCCCTTGTGAACTTTGCAATGAACATGGTCATTTAAATCTCCAATGCAAATTGTTTCATGACCGAATCGTATCCAAAAATTGTGATAATTTGATTACCCTTGAGCATCATAAAGATCTTAGTCTTCTTTTGGGGTATGAGGAAATGGAACGTATAACTAAGGATATTCCAAAATTTGCCCGTAATAAAGTTCTTCATTTTGATCTAGAGAAAATTTATATGTATTGTGCGGTGAATTGCATTGAAAATCCTTATATTGCCAACTACATAAAGAAAAGAAAACAAATAGAAGATGAAGAGAATACTAATGAAAGGGAAGAGACTTCCCAATATCCTCCTATTATTTCTTATGATGAATCAGGTAACGAGGAGGAGCCTCATATTCAACCAATATCATTAATAAGGAGCTCCAAAAAGAGGATTGAACCCACACATGATGTGGTGAAGAAGAAGAAAAGAAAAAGGAAGAGAGGTAAAAAGGTACCCCTCCCAAATAATGGTGCTCCTATTACTATTGTGCCTCATGAAAATATAACTGTGGAAGATAATGATACTTCTTATGATCTTGAAAATCTTTTTGGCACTTGCTTGGAAGAAAATGATAATTGCTATACTATTGGTGCTATCCGTACTATTAAGGGACAATTGCATTTTTACCACTAGTTGGTTCCTACCCACTTGTTTTGCCCTTACTTTTCGAGCTTGCTCAGTTTTGCCCTTACTTTTTCCGTCGAGGTTCCTCGAATGCCCTTTGACCGTTTGACCAAAACTTTGGAAATTCATAACTAATTCATATGAACTCAAAAAAATGCAAATAAGATATCAAAATGTTTAGATAAACATTACCTTTATGTGCATATCATTTGCATTCAGGACAAAAGCACCCTTTAAACTACCTGAGGTAATTAATGTTATTAACCTTATTAAAAATAAAAAGGTATAAACAATTTTTTTCATGAATAAAAATTACATGCAAATGTAGGTGATGTGTTCTAAACATCCTGATATGTTATTTGCATTTTTTTGAGTTTGTATCAACTTGTTATGAAGTTTCCAAATAATGGTCAAAGTTGTTAGAACATTCTTAACAAGATGATACGAACTCGAAAAAATGCAAATAAGATATCTGGATGTTCAGAAAACATCACCTACATTTGCATGTAATTTTTATTCATGAAAAAAATATTGTTTATACCTTTTTTATTTTTAATAATGTTAATAACATTAATTATCTCAGGTATTTTAAAGGGTGCTTTTGTCCTGAATGCAAACGATATGCACATAAAGGTAATGTTTATCTGAACATTCTGATATCTTATTTTCATTTTTCTGAGTTCATATGAATTAGTTATGAATTTTCAAAGTTTTGGTAAAACGGTCAAAGGGCATTCGAGGGACCACAGCGGAAAAAGTAAGGGCAAAACTGAGCAAGCTCGAAAAGTACGGGCAAAACTCGTGGGTAGGAACCAACTAGGGGTAAAAATGCAATTGTCCCTACTATTAATTACAAGAGTGATTATGCTTATGATATGAAAAGGCCCAAGCTTGGGGATGCTATGTTTGATGAAGATGATGTTTTTGAGAATATATTTTCTGCAATTAATGTTTGTCCCAAGCTTGGGGATGCTACGTTTAATAAAGATGATATTTTTAGCCTCCCAAGTTTTGATATGCAAATTTATAATGATAATAGCATGCCTCCTACCTATGATGATTATTGTGATGATACTTATGCTATAAGAAGTAGTGATTATACTTATAAAACTTATCATTATTATGGTTACCCCTTTTCTGAAGATTACTCTTTTAATGTGGAAACAATTTATAGTATCCAAGTCTCTTATGATACTCCCACTATTATTCATGAGAAGAATTTTGCTTGTGTGGAGAGTAATAAAAATTCTATGCTTATGCATCATGAAAAGAATGCTTTAGGTGCTGGTTATATTATTGAATTCATTCATGATGCTACTGAAAATTATTATGAGGGAGGAATATATGCTTGTAGGAATTGCAATAATATCAAGTTTCCTCTCTATGTGCTTAAAATTTTGAAGCTATGCTTGTTTTACCTTCCTATGCAAGTTGATTCTTGTTCCCACAAGTTGTTTGCTCACAAAATCCCTATGCATAGGAAGTATGTTAGACTTAAATTTGCTAGTCATATTCTTCATGATGCTCTCTTTATGTTTCAATTCTTATCTTTTATGTGAGCATCATTGAAATCATCATGCCTAGCTAGGGGCGTTAAACGACAGCGCTTGTTGGGAGGCAACCCAATTTTATTTTTGTTCCTTGCTTTTTATTACGGTTTAGTAATAAATAATTCATCTAGCCTCTGTTTAGATGTGGTTTTATGTGTTTAATTAGTGTTTGTGCCAAGTAGAACCTTTGGGAAGACTTGGGGAAAGTCTTGTTGACCATGCTGTCAAAAACAGAAACTTTAGTGCTCACGAGTATTGCTGCCATTTTTATTTGGAGAGTGCTATTTAGTTAATTCTTTTTTCTGCTGATAAATAAAAACAATTCCCAGGTCTTCTAATTTTGGTAGAATTTTTTGGGTTCCAGAAGTTTGCGTTAGTAAAAGATTACTACAGACTGTTCTGTTTTTGACAGATTCTGTTTTGCGTGTGTTGTTTGCTTCTTTTGATGAATCTATGGCTAGTAAAATAGTTTATAAACCATAGAGAAGTTGGAATACAGTAGGTTTAACACCAATACAAATAAAGAACAAGTTCACTACAGTACCTTAAAGTAGCCTTTTGTTTTCTTTCTCTAACGGAGCTCACGAGATTTCTATTGAGTGTTGTGTTGTGAAGTTTTCAAGTTTTGGGTGAATTCTTTTGATGGATTATGGAACAAGGAGTGGAAAGAGCCTAAGCTTGGGGATGCCCATGGCACCCCCAATATAATCCAAGGACACCAAAAAGTCAAATCTTGGGGATGCCCCGGAAGGCATCCCCTCTTTCGTCCACTTCCATCGGTAATTTACTTGGAGCTATATTTTTATTCACCACATGATATGTGTTTTGCTTGGAGCGTCTTGTATTATTTGTGTCTTTGCTTGTTAGTATACCACAATCATCCTTTCTGTACACACCTTTTGAGAGAGCCATGTATGAATTGAAATTTGTTAGAATACTCTATGTGCTTCACTTATATCTTTTGAGCTTGATAGTTTACTCTATGTGCTTCACTTATATCTTTTTGAGCGTGATAATTTTTGCTCTAGTGCTTCACTTAGATCTTTTAGAGCACGGTGGTGGTTTGTTTTAAAGAAACTTGATCTCTCATGCTTCACTTAGATTATTTTGAGAGTCGTTAATAGCATGGTAATTTGCTTAATGTTAATATACTTGGTATTCAAGATATGTGAAACTTTCTTTTTAGTGGGTTGAATACTAAGATAAGTTTGATGCTTGATAATTGTTTTGAGATATGGAGGTGATAATGTTGAGTATTTGTGAATTTGAGAAATACTTGTGTTGAAGTTAGCAAGTCCCGTAGCATGCACGTATGGTTAAAGTTGTGTAACAAATTTGAAGCATGAAGTGTACCTGGCTTGTGCATCCTTATGAGTGGCGGTCGGGGACGAGCGATGGTCTTTTCCTACCAATCTATCCCCCTAGGAGCATGCGCGTTGTACTTGATTTTTTATGACTTCTAAATTTTTGCAATAAGTATATGAGTTCTTTTGACTAATGTTAAGTCCATGGATTATACGCACTTTTACCTTTCCGCCATTTGATAGCCTCTTCGGTACCATGCATTGCCCTTTCTCACATTGAGAGTTGGTGCAAACTTCGCCGGTGCATCCAAACCCCGTGATATGATACGCTCTTTCACACATAAACCTCCCTATATCTTCCTCAAAACAGCCACCATACCTACCTATCATGGCATTTCCATAGCCATTCCGAGATATATTGCCATGCAACTTCCATCATCATCATCATCATCATCATCATGACATGCTTTACTTTTGTCATATTGCCATTGCATGATCTTGTAGTTGACATCGTATTTGTGGCAAAGCCACCATGCATTATTTTTCATACATGTCACTCTTGATTCATGGCACCATCCTGGTACACCGTCGGAGGCATTCATATAGAGTCATATCTTGTTCTAGTATCGAGTTGTAATCATTATGTTGTAATCAATAGAAGTGTGATGATCATCATTATTAGAGAATTGCCCAATCAAAAAAAAAGAAAGGCCAAAAATAAAAAAAGAAAGGCCCAAAAAAAAGAGAAAATAAAAAGGGCAATGCTACTATCTCTCTTTCCACACTTGTGCTTCAAAGTAGCACCGTGATTTTCATATAGTGAGTCTCATAAGTTGTCTTGTTCGTACTAGTGGGAATTTTTCATTATAGAACTTGGCTTGTATATTCCAACGATGGGCTTCCTCAAAATGCCCTAGGTCTTCATGAGCAAGCAAGTTGGATGCACACCCACTAGTTTTCTTTTGTTGAGCATTCTTAGCTCTAGTGCATCCGTTGCATGGCAATCCCTACTCCTTGCATTAACATCAATTTATGGGCATCTCCATAGCTCATTGATTAGCCTCGTTGATGTGAGACTTTCTCCTTTTTTGTCTTCTCCACACAATCTCCATCATCATATTCTATACCACCCATAGTGCTATGTCCATGGCTCGCGCTCATGTATTGCGTGAAGGTTGAAAAAGTTTGAGATTATTTGAGTACGAAACAATTGCTTGGCTTGTCATCGGGGGTATAGAAGTTGGGAACATCTTTGTGTGATGAAAATGAAGCATAGCCTAACTATATGATTTTGTAGGGATGAACTTCCTTTGGCCATGTTATTTTGAGATGACATAATTGTTTGATTAGTATGCTTGAAGTATTATCATTTTTATGTCAATATGAACTTTTGTCTTGAACCTTTCGGATCTGAATATTCATACCATGATTAAGAAGATTTACATTGAAATTATGCCAAAGTATCACTCCGCATCAAAAATTCTCTTTTTATCATTTACCTACTCGAGGACGAGCAGGAATTAAGCTTGGGGATGCCTGATACGTCTCCAATGTATCTATAATTTTTGATTGCTCCATGCTACTTTATCTACTGTTTTGGACTATATTGGGCTTTATTTTCCACTTTTATATTATTTTTGGGACTAACCTATTAGCCGGAGGCCCAGCCCAGAATTGCTGTTTTTTGCCTATTTTAGTATTTCGAGGAAACAGAATATCAAACGGAGTCCAAACGGAATGAAACCTTCAGGAATGTGATCTTCTCACCGAACGTGATCCAGGAAACTTGGACCCTACTCCAAGAAGTTTCCGGGGAGGTCACGAGGGTGGAGGGCGCGCCCCCCTGCCTCGTGGGCCCCTCGGAGCTCCACCGACTTGCTTCTTCCACCTATATATCTCCATATACCCTAAAAACATCCGTGAGCACAATAGATCGGGAGTTCCGCCGCCAGAAGCCTCCGTAGCCACCAAAAACCAATCTAGACCCGTTCCGGCACCCTGCCGGAGGGGGAATCCCTCTCTGGTGGCCATCTTCATCATCCCGTTGCTCTCCATGACGATGAGGGAGTAGTTTTCCCTCGGGGCTGAGGGTATGTACCAGTAGCTATGTGTTTGATCTCTCTCTCTCGTGTTCCCTCTATGGCACGATGTTGATGTATCCCGAGCTTTGCTATTGTAGTTGGATCTTATAATGTTTCTCCCCCTCTACTCTCTTGTGATGAATTGAGTTTCCCCTTTGAAGTTATCTTATCGGATTGAGTCTTTTATGAGAACACTTGATGTATGTCTTGGTGATCAACTTGCGGGTTTCGTGACATTGGGAACCTATGCATAGGGGTTGGCACACGTTCTTGATTCTCCGGTAGAAACTTTGGGGCGCTCTTTGAAGTACTTTTATGTTGGTTGGATAAATCTGAGATTGTGTGATGCATATCATATAATCATGCCCACGGATACTTGAGGTGACAATGGAGTATCTAGGTGACATTAGGGTTTTGGTTGATTTGTATCTTAAGGTGTTATTCTAGTAAAAACTCCAGGGTTGTTTGTGACACTTATAGGAATAGCCCAACGGATTGATTTGAAAGAATAACTTTGAGGTGGCTTCGTACCCTACCATAATCTCTACGTTTGTTCTCCGCTATTAGTGGCTTTGGAGTGACTCTTTGTCGCATGTTGAGGGCTTGTCATATGATCTATCTATGTTATTATGGTTGAGAGAACTTACACTAGTGAAAGTATGAACCCTAGGCCTTGTTTCCTAGCATTGCAATACCGTTTACGCTCACTTTTATCATTAGTTACCTTGCTGTTTTTATATTTTCAGATTACAAAAACATTTATCTACCATCCATATACCACTTGTATCAACATCTCTTCGCCGAACTAGTGCACCTATACAATTTACCATTGTATTGGGTGTGTTGGGGACACAAGAGACTCTTTGTTATTTGGCTGCAGGGTTGCTTGAGAGAGACCATCTTCATCCTATGCCTCCTACTGATTGATAAACCATAGGTCATCCACTTGAGGGAAATTTGCTACTGTCCTACAAACCTCTGCAGTTGGAGGCCCAACAACGTCTACAAGAAGAAGGTTGTGTAGTAGACATCAGCGCTGCACACGGCTAACAATGTTTTTGTTGTGTGTTCTAGGCGCCCCCTCCCCATATATATATATAGGTGGGAGGGGGAGGTGGACAGCATGGGGCGCCCCAAGTAGGAGGAATCCTACTTGGGGACCTCCTCCAATTCGGCCTCCCCCTTTCCTTATCTTCGGAGGGGGGGAAGGAAAGAGGGGAGAGGGGAATCCTACTCCCTTTATTTACTTTCCTCCTCCCCTTTTCCTTTCTCCACTTAGGCCGGCCCATATGGGGGCGCACCAGCCCCTTGGGGGCTGGTCTGTCCCGCCCTTGGCCCAATAAGGCCCGTATCTTTGCCGGGAGGGTGCCCGAAACCCCTTCCGGTGACCCGATACGTACCCGGTACCCCCGAAACACTTCCAGTGTCCGAATACTATCGTACTATCTACGAATAACCTCTCAACCATTTCGAGACTCCTCGTCATGTCCATGATCTCATCCGGGACTCTAAACAACATTCAGTCACCAAATCACATAATTCATACAATACAAAACCGTCATCGAGCGTTAAGCGTGCGGACCCTACGGGTTCGAGAACTATGTAGACATGACCGAGACACCTCTTCGGTCAATAACCAGCAGCAGAACCTGGATGCTCATATTGGTTCCCCCATATTCTGCGAAGATCTTTATCGGTCAAACCGTAATGACAACATACGTTATTCCCTTTGTCATCGGTATGTTACTTGCCCGAGATTCGATCATCGGTATCTTCATACCTAGTTCAATCTCTTTACCGGCAAGTATCTTTACTCGTTCCGTAATGCATCATCCCGCAACTAACTCATTAATCACATTGCTGCAAGGCTTATCATGATGTGCATTACCGAGAGGGCCCAGAGATACCTCTCCGATACTCGGAGTGACAAATCCTAATCTCGATCTATGCCAACCCAGTTACATTGTGACATTTTATAGCACAAAAGGTATTCCTCCGTTATCTAGGATTTGCATAATCTCATAGTCAAAGGAATATGTATATGACATGAAGAAAACAATAGCAATAAAACTGAACGATCAACATGCTAAGCTAACGGATGGGTCTTGTCCATCACACAATTCTCCTAATGATGTGATCCTGTTCATCAAATGACAACACATGTCTATGGTTAGGAAACTTAACCATCTTTGATTAACGAGCTAGTCTAGTAGAGGCTTACTAGGGACACGGTGTTTTGTCTATGTATCCACACATGTATCAAGTTTCCGGTTAATACATTTCTAGCATGAATAATAAACATTTATCATGATATAAGGAAATATAAAATAACAACTTTATTATTGCCTCTAGGGCATATTTCATTCAACTCCAACTCCATATTTTCATGCTCGGGGAGAAAAAAATCAGAGAGAAGGATTCATCACGTTTTACGATACGGAGCCGTCGCCACCTCGTGTTCTTCATCGGGAGGGCAGATCGGGAGTCCGTTCCGGGCTCCAGAGAGGGGAAATCGTCGCCATAGTCATCATCAACCATCCTCAATCACCAATTTCATGATGTTCACCACCGTGCGTGAGTAATTCCATCGTAGGATTGCTGGACGGTGATGGGTTGGATGAGATTTATCATGTAATCGAGTTAGTTTTGTTAGGGTTTGATCCCTAGTATCCACTATGTTCTGAGATTGATGTTGCTATGACTTTGCTATGCTTAATGCTTGTCACTAGGGCCCGAGTGCCTTGATTTTAGATCTGAACCAATTATGTTTTCATGAATATATTTATGTTCTTGATCCTATCTTGCAAGTTCTAGACACCTATTATGAGTAATGATCCGCATACCCCAAGGTGACAATAATTGGGATTCTTGCCGGTGATTACCGTAGTTTCAGGAGTTCATGTATTCACTAAGTGCTAATGCTTTGGTTCGTATCTCTATTAAAAGGAGGCCTTAATATCCCTTAGTTTCCATTAGGACCCCGTTGTCACGGGAGGGTAGGACAAAAGATGTCATGCAAGTTCATTCCCATAAGCACGTATGACTATATTCGGAATACCTGCCTACATTATATTGATGAATTGGAGCTAGTTTTGTGTCACCCTAGGTTATAAATGTTGCATGATGAATGCCATCCTACGTAATTATGCATCATTGATCCATTGCCTACGAGCTTTTCACATATTGATCTTTGCTACGTTACTTTGTCGTTGCCACTGTTACAATTGCTACAAAACTGCAATTGTTACTTTTGCTATCGTTACCATTACTTCCATACTACTTTGCTACTAAATACTTTGCTGCAGATATTAAGTCTTTCAAGTGTGGTTGAATTGACAACTCAGCTGCTAATACTTGAGCATATTATTTGGCCCCCCTTGTGTCGAATCAATAAATTTGGATTAAATACTCTACCCTCAAAAACTGTTGCGATCCTCGATACTTGTGGGTTATCAGCCCTCTTTAGAGAGGGGTGTATGGGGTATACTATGTGTGCCACTGAACGGATTTTGATGGTTTTTGCCCGGTTTTCCATTAATTAACTCGGCAATTCTCTTCTTCTTAATTAATGGATGAGGCAAATCTTTTGCCTCCGTTTCAAATTTTTTATCTGTGCCATAATTTGAAAAGTAGTTTGCACCGATGTTTCTTAAAAAGGGATTTGGAAATTCTAAACCATGTCAATACGAGAAAATATGAATTTTTAGCTTGTATTAATACTTTGTCCAACCATTCTTCTATGTCCTGGTTCTGTATGTAGGCCCCATTTTATTGTTTTGTACAATTCTTTATTTATTCTTAAATCGGTTTCTCTTTCAATCTTATTCCATTCATTATTATTGTTCACCTTTTTCTTTCTCGGTGCATCTATTTCGGTATCACATTTCCTTACTGTTCTCTTTCGCGTCATCTGCGTTCTTCATTTCAATCATTTGACCTTGTTGTTTCTCAATTCATCTTACTTTTGTCGAATTATCTTGCTCTTCCCATTTTCAATTCATCAGTTCCTTCTTGACATGTATCATCTCAAGTTCATGTCATCCTTCTTCACATCACAAATTTATACACCCTTTATGCAATGCAATCATATTCGTACTGACATTATGCCATCTTGGACATATTACTCCTTTCATTAAGATTTTTTCATTACAAATAACATAACACTTTCATTCTTCCAAGCGCAATGATTCTTGTGTCATTTTATTTATAGTTACTCATAGCCTTGTAGATCTTGTTCTCTCAAGTTATGTTCTACAAAACTTGCCTTCTGTTTTTTTTCAAATAACTTACGTTTGTCTTTTAAGTTTTGTTCGTCCAAACTTGCCTTCTGTAAATACCAAGTTTTGCTATCTGAAAGTTATCACCACAATACCATCTTCGTCTTTCGCCGTTTGGTACTTCAATTTATAATTTCTCTTTTTTCTGGCCGCACCCGCACATCGTTGCTTCGAACTACGAGATATCTATTTCTGTGGTGTCAAGTCCACTTGCTCCCTTAGGGTCCGCCTAGGGTTCCACCTTTTCCTCCGACGGCGCCGTCGGAGTCCACGTGATACCTAATACCAATCGGCGATTGTTCACGGTGATCTGACACACGAAGGGTGCGCGCGGCTGACGCTTCTCTGTGCTGCATGGCGGCGCCCGATCAGTTTGATGGCGATGGAGGGATGAAGGAAGTAGATGCAGAGAAGTTGAAGATGAAGGAAGCGGCTGTTGATGGAGGTGCAGGATCGGGAGGATCTTATGGCCCGCCTGATCCACACCAAGGTGGCGTGACGGGAGATCAGGACATGGAGGATCACGGAGAGGAAGAGGTTGGTGGCTGGGATCACTTTGGCCCGGATCAATACCTGGAGGACGTGTTTGAAGGTCTAAAGTTGCATGGAGAGGAAGAAGAGGATTTGGATCTCTCGGGGGAGGTTGAGGAATTGATTGGGGACGTGAGATGGCTTGCTTTGTTTAGAGTTCATACCTTGAGGCCCTTTAGCCACTCGGCGCTCTTGAACGCAATGAGGAACGCGGGGGGATGTGCGCAAGGCGTTACCTTCAACATTAAAGGACCAAACCTGTTTCTGGCACAATGTCACTGTTTGGGGGATTGGAAGCGAGTAATGGAGGGAGGCCCTTGGCAATTTCGTAGAGACCCCGTTGTTTTGGTTGAGTATGACGGATTCATGAATGTGGCTGAATACTCCCTGAACATGTATCTGCTATGGGAAAGAATTAAAGGGCTACCGGATGGACTTACGAGGAAGAAGGAATTAGCAGAAAAAGTGGCAAAGAAGGTGGGTGAGCCACCGTTTACTGTTATGGTGAATGAGGGGAGGATAAATCCTTCAAGTTATTTACGGGTGCAAGTGTTCGTGAATGTAAACAAACCTTTGGTCAGATTTGTTCCTATTACATTAAAGGAGAGGAAGAAGTATCCCATCAGCTATGAGAAGCTCCCCGATTTCTGCTTCTTCTGTGGATGTATGGGGCATGTGGTGGAAGAGTGTGGAGATGGAATACATGACCTTGGCTCCTGTGAATGGGGAGATTTTTTGCATTGGAACAATGATCCAGGAGCAGGAGGTGCTTCTACAAGTAGAGGTGGGAGAGCAGGGGGTAGAGGAGGTAGTAATGCCTCGGGAGGCCGAGGGCAAGGAGGTAGGAGAGGAGGTAGCAATGGCAGTGGAGTTGGAGTAGTGGAGATGAACAATACATATGATCAAGAGAGGAGGGTCAGTACGGCCAATGCACATAATGCGGCCGGACAGTATAGTGCTTCGATGGCTGAGGATGATGGGAGCAGAATTCATAAAAGGCTCGTGTCTGAAGATGGCTCTTTGAATGTGAGAGGACAACATGTGCCTAACCTCTTGGGCAAGGTCTCAAATGTTGTGCTGCTTCTTGAAAATGGAGCGACTTCAGGAGGTGAGGAGAGTGTAGAGTTGGGAAGTAATACACCAGGAAAATTGCCAATCGTTAAGAGAAGGAAACAAGGAGAAGAAGGTAGTGAGTTTGATACTGACATGGACCTTTTGGCGGCCTCCATCAGTGAGGACCGCCGGTCCCAATGAATTTCATAAGTTAGAACTGCCGGGGAGGGGGGAATACCCGGACAGTTCGTGAGTTAGCGACTTTGGCTCAGTCACATTCCCCGACCTTTGTGTTCTTATGTGAGACAAGGCAGAAGGAGAGGAAGATGAGAAGATTACGTGGCAGGTTAGGTTTGAAGGGGTTTGAAGGTGTGGATAATAATGGAATTAGCGGAGGTTTGGCGTTCTTTTGGCATGAATCTTGCATTGTGGATATATTGGACAAGGATGAAAGATTTATTGATGCTACTGTTAAGTTGCAAGATGATGGTGAGCAATGTAGGATAACCTATGTATACAGTGAACCGAGGACTGAAAATAGACATATTATGTGGACGAAGCTCATAAGTCTAAAAAATATAAATGACCTTCCCTGGTTAGTAATTGGGGACTTCAATGAAGCACTTTGGAGCTTTGAGCACATGTCAGTAACTCCAAGAGCTGAGCCACAGATGGTAGCACTCCGGGATACCTTGGAGGTGTGTGGACTAATTGATCTCGGCTTTACGGGAATCCCTTTCACTTATGATAATAAAAGTGGTGGACAATCCAATGTTCGTGTAAGGCTGGATAGAGCTATAGCAACAAACTCCTGGAGGAATATGTTCGCCTACGCTTCGGTCCAACATGTGCCATCACCATGTTCTGATCACGTGGCGCTAGTTCTGAGGGGGAAACCTGATCAGCGAAGGGTAGTTGGGGGGGTGCGGCGATATGAACTGTTCTGGGATAGAGATCCCTCACTACCAGAAGTTGTGAAGGTCGCGTGGGAATCGGTTGGTGGTATTGGCAACATGGCAGATTTACAGCAAGCTTTAACGAAAACAATGTCAGCTCTAAGCTCATGGGGGAAGAAGTTTGGTAATGTTACAAAGGAGCTTGCCAAGTCTCGGTCACCGTTGGAGGAGTTGATGAATATGAATGCTGACAGGGAGGACATTAGAAGTATAACTGATAAGATGAATGAGTTACTTTATCAGGAGGAAATGATGTGGCTTCAGAGATCGAGGATTACATGGCTAAAGGAAGGTGACAGGAACACTAAATATTTTCAGAGCAAAGCAATATGGAGGGCTAGAAAAAATAAAATCCGCGAGCTGACGGATAGTATAGGAGTCGTGCACTCGGACTTTTCAGCTATGGGGGTTATAGCCAATGATTATTTTCATAACATATTCAAGGCTGACCCGAGCATTGACCCAAGTCATGTCATAAATATTGTTGAACCTTTGATTTCTGATGAGGATAATAGAAGGCTCTGTGCACCTTTCGGTGATAAAGAGGTATCGGATGCGATGTTTCAAATTGGCCCCTTGAAGGCTTCGGGCTCGGATGGGTTTCCAGCTCGTTTTTTCAGAGGAATTGGAGTGTCTTGAAGGATAGTGTGATAGCTGCGGTTAGAGAGTTTTTTTCGTACATGCATCATGCCAGAAGGCGTGAACTCCACATCTGTCACTCTTATTCCTAAGATTGCTAACCCTGTCAGTATGTCGGATTATAGGCCAATAAGCCTTTGCAATGTCACTTATAAGGTGATTTCCAAGTGTTTGGTTAACCGGTTGCGACCATTGTTGGATGATATTATTTGTCCGGAGCAGAGTGCCTTCATACCAGGGATAATGATAACTGACAATGCCTTGGTGGCATTTGAGTGCATTCATTACATCAAGCAAGAAAAAGACCCCTCAAAGAGCTTCTGTGCGTATAAGCTTGATCTCTCAAAAGCCTATGATAGAGTGGACTGGGTTTACTTGAAGCGAGTGATGCAAAAAATGGGATTCTCGGACCGATGGGTGGACTAGATAATGTCATGTGTCACATCGGTTAGATACTCTGTTAAATTAAATGGGACCCTTTTGGATTCATTTGCACCATCGCGTGGGCTTCGGCAAGGTGACCCTTTATCACCATTCCTATTTTTGTTTGTGGCTGATGGTCTTTCCGCAATCTTAAGGCAGCGAGTTGTATCAAATGCAATAACTCCAATTAGAATCTGTAGGAGAGCACCCGGGGTTTCTCATCTCCTTTTTGCAGATGATACTCTCCTGTTCTTTAAAGCTTCACAGGAGCAAGCATTGGAGGTGGAACAAGCTTTGGACTTGTACAACACTGCTACGGGCCAGAGCCTAAATTTTAACAAATGCTCGCTCTTTTTTGGCTCAACATGCCCGGATTCAGTGCAGAGCCAGGTTCGTTCTATGCTGCAAGTGACAAGTACAGTGTTTGAGGAGAGGTACCTAGGTCTCCCAACTCCAGAGGGACGTATGTCGAAGGGCCGTTTTCAAAACTTGCAAACTAGCTTGACAAAGAGATTGATCTAGTGGGGGGATGGACATCTGGCCCAGTGGGTAGGGAAACTTTGATCAAGTCGGTTGCCATCTCCCTGCCTACATATGTTATAGGGGTATTTAAATTGCCCTACTCATTATGTGACGATCTGACTAGGATGATTCAAAACTTCTACTGGGGTTCAGCGGAGGGCAAGAGAAAGGTGCATTGGAAAGGTTGGGATCATCTACTCTAAATGAAGTCAAAAGGAGGGGTGGGCTTCCGAGACCTTCGCTGTCGGTGTTCTGGGAACGGTGGTCCCCAGACTTGCCTGCCTGCGGCATGCGGCGTGGCTCAAAGGAGGCCCAGCACGGCCCATCTTCATCAACACAAGACTCAAGACCCTCGCGAGGGGCCAAGCCTCGCGAGGCAGACGACACGGAGCTTCCTCAGGCATGGCCTCGTCAGGCTGGCTCACGAGGAGGCGGAGAGATCAAGGCGGGGTACCTCGCGAGGTGCCCGTGACGCAAGCCATGACGACTCAGGGCGCCAGGCGGGTGCCAGCGCGTGCAGCGTCCTTCTTTCCTCTTTGGTGCAAAGGGGGCAAGCGCAGCCACGGAGTACCGAGGCATCAGGCGAAGGTTGCCATTTCGGTGCAACGAGACCAAGACCAGGAGGACTACGAGACGGAGGTCACCGTGGAGCCCAGGACGGCGTCATCACCAGAGCTTTGCGCAGGCGAAGACTGCTTTTGTCAGGATAGTTGATACTTGTTGTCCCCCTTCAAATTAGCCCGCCATTGTTGGCTCCCTTCCCGCTTAATATTTGGGAAGAGGACCAGGGCCTCTATAAATAGAACCAGCCACCCACATAGCAGGGGGGGTTCGTTCGTTCGTTTTGCAAGCAGAGAGAGAGAGAGAGAGAAGAGAGAAAGGTGGTTGAACTCCTCCTGGCAGTTCATCACCCCAGCCAAGAACAGACCCTCGCGAGGTTGTTCTTCCTTGTATTGTTCATCATCATCAGCCCCAAGAGGCAATCCACCAACCACACACTGGAGTAGGGTATTACACCACAACGGTGGCCCGAACCAGTATAAATCTTGTGTCCCTTGTGCAGTTCTTTTAGTAGTTTAGATCTTTGCGAGGCGGGGAGGTAGAAGGTGCAATCTCCGCGCGCACCCCAGTGTTCGAACCTTAAGGGTCTGCCGGAACCCGAAATCCGACATTTGGCGCGCCATGTAGGGGTGCGCCGGAATTCGTCTTCCACCGCTCCGTGCCCCGTCGCGTCGTCATCACCATGCCCGGCGACCAGGAGGGCAACCCCGACCCATGGGCTGCGTGGCCCGCCCGCACGAAACCGCTCGCCTCGGGCGACCCCGTGCCCCAGGCAGCTCGCGGTCCGCAGAGCGCTGCGAGCCGCGGGCGACGCGGACAGACTTCGACAACTCTTATGCCGCGGCAAGCACGGTCGGCAGCAAGGGCTTCCAATCACGCCGCGACCACGACACCGTACACCCGCCGGGAGGAGGTGAACTCGAGGGCCGCGCTCACAGTGGCCCGGGAGCTGCTGCGGTTCAGACTGCTGGAGGGCGGCCACGACGTGCTGCGGGAGCGAGTGGCGGAGCTCCTGGGCTTCGCCGCCTCGGGGGCTCACCCCTTCTCCACCCAGCTCCCATCTCAAGCCCAGGGCGACCCGCGCGGGGGCTCCGCGCGCGCCCGCGGGCTCCAAGGCTACGCCGACGCCAGCGAAGCTGTCAGCACCGGACCGGCGGCAGCGCTGCCCCCGCCCCCGGCCCGTGAAGAAGGACTCAATGCGACCCGCGGCCCCAGCGGGCTGCCGCGTTACCACCCCGCAGTGGGCGTGACAGGCGGGACCGCATGGCATGCGGGGCATCACGGCGTGGCATTCGGGATGACGGCGTCGGAGGAATACGTGCCCCTCATGATGGACCAAGGACACCCTCACGAGAACGGACAAGGCTCGCTCCTCGGCCCAAGCTGGGGGGACGAGGCACTGGAAGCTGAGCCTTTCCAGGGGCCCCGGAACGGTCCCGCTGGCCACGCTGGAGGCAACGATTATCAAGCACCGCTAATTCTTCAGGAGCAGGTATACGCTAACCATGGATCGCAGGAGGTGCAGGTCACCGCAGCAAGCAGCTGCCCCGCTCCCACAGTCTCCTACCCCTTGGGAGGAGGGCGCAAGGGGCTGCAGGAGAGGGGCCGAGATCCGACATCACCACCGCGGCGTTCGGAGCAAGGCGTTCTCAGGAGGTAGGCCCTCTGCTGGGGAGGTGCCTCAGGGCCTGCCCCTGGCGGAGGACCCGTGGTCGTCGGGGGAACCGCTGGCGACCGCTCTACCCCATCGGGCGGCGTCCTGGGTTCCGGTCGTTGCTGATGGCACTAGAGTGTGGCGCAAGGCGGGGCCCTCGTCTGGCGATATGAAGCAAGGCCAGTACCTGTGAAGAAGGCCCGGTGCCTGTGAAGCTCGCCGCCCCGTGACACTCTCACGTAATAATGAGTGGGGCTGTACACGCCCCGGAGTCTCAGGGGTGCCGGCCTCAGGCCTTGGGGCTCCCTCCCACGCCCAGTGGACAGCACTTAGCTCCGCGCTAGTGAGAAGACGTCCAAGACTAGATTAGGTGTCGGACGCGGCCTTTTGTCTGCTTTCATTGCCTTTCCCTTTGGCTGTAGCTTTTCCCCCGCTGGATTTAAGTTGGATTCGATTTTGAGATTTGCGTGTGTTCGGGGAAGGGGTGCTAATTCTCGCTCGAGCCATTTCTCGCGTTCTGGTTACCGCTTCGCCACAGCTGCCTCCCCTCGCGAGCCCCTCGTGAGGCCGGTCAGGCCTGGCTCGTGCGCAACCCAAACTGCCGCTGTTGCTCCCTCTCGGGAGGATCTTCGGGTGCCTGCGGAGGTTGCCCTGTTCGGAAAAGGCCCAGAGCCTGTGAAGCAAGGCGAGTGCCTGTGAAGCTATCGCGTTTTGGAAAAGGCCCGGAGCCTATGAAGCAAGGCGAGTGCCTGTGAAGCTATCGCGTTTTGGAAAAGGCCCGGAGCCTATGAAGCAAGGCGAGTGTCTGTGAAGCCATCGCGTTTCAGAAAGGGCCCAGAGCCTGTGAAGCAAGGCGAGTGCCTGTGAAGCTATCACGTTTTGGAAAAGGCCCGGAGCCTGTGAAGCAAGGCGAGTGCCTGTGAAGCCATCGTGTTTTGGAAAAGGCCCAGAGCATGTGAAGCAAGGCGGGTGCCTGTGAAGCCGTCGCATTTCGGAAAGGGCCCGGAGCCTGTGAAGCAAGGCGAGTGCCTATGAAGCCATCGCATTTTGGGAAAAGGCCCAGAGCTTGTGAAAAGGCCAACGCCTGTGAAGCTCCCCACCGGCGACACTCTCACATCCCACGATTCAACTAAAGAGCACCCCAGATGTCACGCCCTCCCACAGGCTGCTTTGGGGCTAGCGCGAAACAAAGGTAAACCAGCCAGCCACCAGGCACGGGCGCTCGTGCAATATGACAACCACTAATATGATGAACACAGGTTTTACATGAGGGGCTTCCCCTCCCAAAATGCTCTCACAGCCATCAGGTCAAAAGCTTGAGTTCTATTCATGCAGGGTAAAAAAACAGGAGCGATACACACTCAGTCGGACCAATCCCCCAATGCATCCTCGGAAGCACCTCCCGAGCCGTCGCTGGCGTTGCCGAACTCGCCATCGTCGTCTGCGTCACCACCAGCGGCGCCAGGGCCGTTCACCGCACCGCCCACGTCAACAACCACGATCGCGTCATCATCATCCGAAGCAAAGGCCCTGACAAGGGTGTCCACGTTGTCTTCCACCCAGTGCGCCAGGTCGCCTCGGACGGCCTGGGGAACTGGGGCGATGACGGCGTCAAAATCAAAGTGGGAATCCATGTTCAGGAGATGACTGAAGACATGGGAAAAGGCGCGCCCGAGCAGGGCGCGGCTCCTCTCCTCCACCAACCTGTCGGCCCTGGCCGACCGCACCTCCAGCTGCGTCACCACGGCAGTGAAAAACTGAAGGTTGCCAGCATAGTTGGCTGTGTGCGGCTGTAGGATCGAAAGTATGTCTAGAGGGGGGTGATTAGACTACTTGACCAAATAAAAACTTAACCTTTTCCTAATTTTAGTTCTTGTCAGATTTTAGCTATTTTAGGACAAGTCAAGCAATCATCACACAATTCAAGCAAGCATGCAAAGAGTATATTGGCAGCGGAAAGTAAAGCATGCAACTTGCAAGAATGTAAAGGGAAGGGTTTGGAGAATTCAAACGCAATTGGAGACACAGATGTTTTTCTCGTGGTTCAGATAGGTGGTGCTATCCTACATCCACGTTGATGGAGACTTCAACCCATGAAGGGTAACGGTTGCGCGAGTCCACGGAGGGCTCCACCCACGAAGGGTCCACGAAGAAGCAACCTTGTCTATCCCACCTTGGCCATCGCCCACGAAGGACTTGCCTCACTAGCAGTAGATCTTCACGAAGTAGGCGATCTCCTTGCCCTTACAAACTCCTTGGTTCAACTCCACAATCTTGTCGGAGGCTCCCAAGTGACACCTAGCCAATCTAGGAGTCACCACTCTCCAAGAAGTAACAAATGGTGTGTTGATGATGAACTCCTTGCTCTTGTGCTTCAAATGATAGTCTCCCCAACACTCAATTCTCTCTCACAGGATTTGGATTTGGTGGAAAGAAGATTTGAGTGGAAAGCAACTTGGGGAAGGCTAGAGATAAAGATTCATGTGGTAGGAATGGAATATCTTGGCCTCAACACATGAGTAGGTGGTTCTCTCTCAGAACATATGAGTTGGAAGTGTAGATGTGTTCTGATAGCTCTCTCCACGAGTGAAGAGGAGGTGGAGGGGTATATGTAGCCTCCACACAAAATCCAACCGTTACACACAATTTACCAATCTCGGTGGGACCGAATCAACAAACTCGGTCGGACCGAAATAGTAAACCTAGTGACCGTTAGAGATTTTTGGTGGGACTGACATGCAACTCGGTAGGACCGATATGGTTAGGGTTAGGGCATAACGTAATCTCGGTGAGACCGATTACACAAAATCGGTGAGACCGATTTGGTAATAAGCTAACCAGAGGGTTGGTCAGGCAAACTCGGTGGGACCGATTCGCTCTTCTCGGTGAGACCGAAATGTTACGAAAAGGAAATAGTGAGTTTACATTGCAATCTCGGTGGGACCGATCCGCTCTTTCGATGAGACCGAAAAGTTACGAAAAGGAAACAGGGAAATTGCAATCCCATCTCGGTGAGACCGAGATCCCTATCGGTAGAACCGATTTGCTTAGGGTTTGGCAATGGCTATGACAAGTGAAACTCGGTGGCGTCGGGTTGAAAGAATCGGTAGGGCCGAGTTTGGCTTTGGGTTTAGGTCAAATGTGGATATGGGAAAGTAGCTGAGGATTTTGGAGCATATCATTAAGCACATGAAGTAGGAGGCTCATTAAGCAACACCTCATCCCTCCTTGATAGTATTGGCTTTTCCTATGGACTCAATGTGATCTTGGACCACTAAAATGTAAAAAGAAGAGTCTTGAGCATATGAGCTAGAGCCAATCCTTTGTCCTTAGCATTTTGAGGGTTCCACTTTCACCATCCATGCCATGCCAATCATTGAGCTTTCCTGAAATGATCATCTTGGAATAGCATTAGCTCAATGAGCTATATGTTGTTATGAATTACCAAAACCACCTAGGGATAATTGCACTTTCAATCTCCCCCTTTTTGGTAATTGATGACAACATATAGATCAAAGCTTTGACAAATAATAATAAGAATGAAATATATCGTTGCTTTGAGAAGTATGTGATAAGTAAGAGCTCCCCCTAAATTTGTGCATATTTAAAATTTGCTTTGGACTGCAAATGCACAAAGAGTTAGAGTCATGGGTTACTCTTCCATGTCACATACATCTTGGTGGAGCGCTCCAAAACATAAGAATGAAATACATGCACTCATCACCAAAGAAAGTGAATGATCACATAAGATAGATAAGATATATCAAGCATGCATAAGTGTAGCTTATGATCAAACACATGATCATCAATGTCTCACAAGCATATCAAAGTATCTCAACCAAAAGCAAACAAAGTTTGAAAAAAGAACACCAAGTAAAGCAAGAGAGAATAAAGGCAACACTCTCTCTCTCTCTCTCGAAGCCTATGATCTATACATTTTTCTCCCCCTTTGGCAACAAGTTACCAAAAAGTTCCTAGAAAATGCATAGTGCTAGATCGACTCTCAGGCTTGATCTTCTGGTGGTGGTGGAGTCTGGATCACTCCAAGGACGAAGGCTTCTGTATACGTGGTTGGAGCTGGAGCTGAAGTAGATGCTGGAGCTGGTTGGGCTGGTGTTGTGGCTGGAGCTGAGGTGGTGGCTCTGGTGTCAGGAACTGGCACTGCAGTCGACCTCTGAGCTTGTGGCACTCTGGCAAATGCATCAGTTGTAGTCTTCCCTCTCCTCTCCTGCATGTCATCTTGAAGTTGCTCCACTGCAGACTGAATCTCTGTTACTTTGACATCCATGTCATAGAACTTTTGTTCTATGATCCTCTCTAAGCTCACCTGATTCTGAGTGAGGGTGGCCAGTCATTTCTCAATCCTCAGTGTGGAAGCAATCAAGTAACTAAGCTGCTCTTGCTTGTTTTTCAGGAAATACTCAGATGCCTCCTCTTGAGTTGGCATCTTGGCAGCTTTCTCCTTCCTTGCCTTCTCCTTTTGTGCTTGAGCATGAACTGATGATGGATCATCCTTGTTCATCACAACTTCATTATCTTCAAAATCTGGATGAATAGGCAAATGTTCCTTGTCCAATAGGTATATGCATGTGCCCATCTTGGAGTTAATTAGCTCCTGGATCTGAGGGGCATAACCACAGCTCCTCTTCTGATCTGCTGCAGTTCTTTTGATGGTCTCTACCATGAGGCTCATGACTTTGAATTTCTGTGGCACATCAAAGATATGAAGCAAGTTGATTGCATGGCATCTGATCATCTTGTGATCACCTGACTTGGGCAACAGAGTGTGCCTCAAAATCCAATTGATAGTTGGCAACCCTGACAGAAGATAATGTACAGACCCAAACTTGAAAGTATCAAGTGCCTTGTTTGGAATTTCCTTGTACATGTTGGACATAGAGTTGTGGTCCATCTTCTTCTTGGCATATATGTCTAAGTCATCCTCATGCTCCTCTGGGGCATTGATGAGTTGTGCCCACTCAACAACCGTTGATTGGTACCTCGTACCTTCAGACATCCACACAATCCTTCCATCTGGATAGAAGTGTGATGTGGAGTAGAACTGCATGATCAGCTCTTCATTCCACTTTGTGAGCTTCTGCCCAACAAAGTCTGCTACTCCACAAGCCTCGAAGCTATCTTGCACTCCAGGATAGTGCTCTTCATTGTCCTTGATGAACTGCCAATCTACCCATCTCATGTCACAAACAATGGGCTTCTTATCCAACAAGACTGTCTCATAGAAGTCCTGTTGTTCCTTAGTGTGGAACCTATAGTCAACAGCAGTTCTTCTTCTTGTAGCATATGGATCTTCTGCTCTCCACTTTCTCAGCCCTGAGCCTCTTCTGATCTTCATGTCCTTAGCCACAGGATGAGCATCATTGTGGTCTGGGATCTTGGGCTTTAGCTTCCTGAGAACTTGGCCTTCCTCTTCTTCTGCAGTGTCAGGCACTGGGGCCTTGTTCTTTTCAGCAGCTGGTATGCTCCTTGTGTTCCTCTTTGGAGCTGTCTTGGCCTTTGATGCAGCCTTGGGTGCTTCCTTGGGCTTGGATGCAGTAGCCCCTGATCTTATAGCATCACCCATCAGCTTTTGTGCCTTGGGTGCTGGTGCAGCAACCTCTTCTTCCTCTTCCTCTTCAGAATCTCTCATGATTGAGGATCTCCCAAGCACTCTAGCAGTGGTCTTTTTGATCCTCTCCTTCCTCTTCTTTCCTTCTGCAGCGGGCTCTTTGGGTTCAGATCCCAAAGGGACTTGAGTAGATGCTCTGGCCTTAGACATTGGAATTCTCTTTGCAGGAACCTTTTGCTTCATGCCTGGCTTGGTGGCAGCAGCAGTGCTATATTCCTTCTTAACCACTTTCTTGGAAGTGGCTTCTTCTTCTGCCACATAGTCCTCATCCTCTGATTCTGAGGTTCTTTTCTTCCTTTGTCTGGTGGTAGCTTTTGGCAAGTTACTAGGAGTGCTCCTGCTGCCTTCATCTGAGGAACTGGAGGGACTAGTGCCCTCACTCATGTGCACTTGCTGCTCTGACAAGTTTTGGCTATCACTCTGATCTGACATGATGAACAAGCTGACTGCTGACCCTGTGAACAGTTTATAGATGAGGTAGAGTGGATGAGCATCACAAAATGCAGAGATTTTTGCAAAAGAATGATTCAAAATCTTAGTTTTAGTTTCCCATAGAAATCATTTAGGATCTACCGATTTTTAAACTTGGTGATACCGAAGCAGTTTTGGAACCTAAACTAGTGAACTCGGTCAGACCGGGTCACAGTTCGGTGGCACCAAGACTGCTAGGGTTTCACAAAGTTCCAAAATCGGTCACACCGATTAGTAATTCTCGGTCAGACCGAGTCTCACTTGTGCAATGGCATGAGCCAAATCGGTGGGACCAAGTTTTTCAACTCAGTGGGTCCGAGATGGTTTCGGCGGAAACCTAACCCTAAAGCTTTCGAATCAATCCTATTCTACAAACACATTGACTGGATAGGAGTGTTTCAATCATGGCTAGAAACAATAAGATCACAATGTGCTAGGAATCAGATTGGGGATAGCACAAAGATCGAGTCCATACCCTAGTTCGGCGGAGACTCGCTACGGCGGCAACGGCGGGGTTGAATTCCGTTGACGGCGATGGAGACCAGCGACTGGAGGCGGCTGGCGGCGAGGAGACGATCCGGAGACCACGTTGGGCAGAGCGAGCTATCGCGCGAGCAAAGGGGTTCGGAGAAATTTCCAAATTTTTGCCCGTGCCTATATATAGCCCGACCCTGTCGGTGTGACCGAGTGGAACAACTCGGTGGCACCGAGATGCAAAACTGTATACAGTTATTGCAACTCGGTGTGACCGAATGGTTCAAATCGGTTGCACCGAGATCGAAAATTCAGATCAACTTAATGATCTCGGTAGGACCGAAAGTAGGATATTGGTCAGACCGAGAATCACAAAGAGGTTTTGGAAGTTTAAGTCTATGAAGAATCGGGGACTCCGAGTGCTCCTCACACAGAGTGGTTCGAATCTGACTTGATCAAATTTTGTGATGTAGCATGAATAGAGTTTGAGACGAGAAAAGCATAGATAGCTAGAGGAGGTTCTTAGGCATTCTTGTCCATCCACTTGGCAAAAGTAAATAAAACCAAACAATCAAAACAACAAGTGGATGTCCCCAAATGAGTAAAATATGCAACCAACATGCTCACACAATAAAATGGCAATTGAAATATGTGACAAAGCATGCACAACCAATTCTAGCATCTATCAAGCAATTGGCGATGACTAGGTCATCTATATATGAGTATATTGACTTAGGAGTTGCTCTAGCTCATCATTTAAGCTCAAGTGGGGTTACCACTTTTACATAAAGCATTGTTGTGTTCACATCTTTAGAGTTGCTCTAGCTCAAGTCTTAGAGTAAAGCTCCCCCTAGATGTGCTATCCCCCCTAAGAGGGATGAACTAACCTTGGGTTTTGTCGATGATGACTTCATGTAGATGTTGAAGATGTGGATGCTCAATGTTGATGTAGATCACTTGGAGCTATCCATTTGAGTGAATTGCACTTTCAATACCTACATGGGTTAGTCCCACAAGGAACAAACAAGGATATCCGTAGACATAGAGTGATGCACACACAAGATGATGTCCATGAAAACTTTTAGGTTACCTTGTCCCTTGTCTTACCAACAAGAGGGTTTGTGACTCCTTGAACTAGTGCAAGATGTGGAAGTTGATTGCACTTGTTCTTGCCAAAATGATAAGAGTGAAGTATGTTGGCGGAGTCACCCTCAAGAACTCTCTAGTTCTTCTTCTTTTGGATCCACACCATCTTGATGGGAATCCTTGGAGTTGTAGTCGTACTTGATGAAGTGGAACTTGAAGTGGTCTTGGGAATCCACTTGACTAAGGTCTTAGGAGCTTCTTCAAATGCATCAATTTCCTCTTGAAGCTTGTCCTTGCCTTTTTGCTTGTAGTCTTGTGGTGGAAGATCATCTTGATCTTGTGTCCCTTGAAGGAAGTAGGATCATACTTCTCTTGTTGAGGAACAAACTTTGTCTTGGGGTATTGATATTCTTCCCACTCAACTCCATTGGCATTGAACTTTCGTTCAAAACCAACACCTTGATTCTTCCGGTGCCTTCCTTGCTTGCGCACAATTTCCTCGAATTGCTTACTCCCGGCAAGGCTTTTGTACACTCCTTTCTCTATAATTCCCTTCAATAAGCTATTTTCTTGCTCAAGTGTAACTTGGCTAAGAGAATCATTAGTGGAATCAAGAGAACTACTAGAAGTAACAATATTGGATTTAGCATGATCATTGTTACTACTAGAGGAAGAATCTTTCTTGTTCTTGTTACTAGACTTGACTTGAGGCATGTAAGTGGATAAGAGTAAATGCTTGGCAATGTAAGAAGAACTTTTCTTGCAGAGATCATCATTGATTGCCTTTAAAAACTCATGCTCTTGCTCAAGATTGAGCTTTTCAAAGCGTAACTTCTCATGAGCTCTTAAAAGTTCTCAATGATCTTCGAAGATAGTTTCATGAGCTAACTTAAGAGTGTTTAGTTCTTTAGTTAGAGCCTCAATCTTCTCCTTATCATTGTCATTCGTTTTATCTTGATTAGCATGATTAATTGACGTTTCATCATAGTATTCATCACTAGAGTTGTCAACAAGTAAATCATCATCACCTAACAAGTCATCTTCATCACTATTAAAATCAACATACTCGGGTTGTGTTACCTTAGGACCTTTGGCCATGAAGCATCTTCCAATTCCTTCATTTGGTGAGTCAAATATATCGTAGGAGTTGGTTGACACAAGTGCTAGACCGGCAACACCTTCATATTGAGTATATTCGGAATCGGAGTGATAACTTCTCTCGGAGTGGTTGTCGGAGTCGGAGCCGGATACCCATTCACCAACATGAGCCTGATGTCTTCGTTTTGTGTAGCTCCTTGATGATTTTTCCTTCCTTTCCGAATCCTTGCTTCTCCGTGAGTGTCTTCATTCATAACGATCATCTCTACTCCTTCTCTCTCTTGGTGGTGATTCTTCTCTTTTGCTTCTTCTTTTTGGAGAGTCTTCTCTTCTCTTGTAGGGAGCCGTACACTCATTGGAATAGAGTCCGGGTCTTCCACAATTGTAGCAGTTTCGCTGTCGACTAGAAGATCTTTTGTCATTGTAGGACCTTGACTTGGAGCTTCTATCTTTGCTTCTACTCTTGTAGAACTTGTTGAAGTTTTTCACCATTAAACTCAATTCTTCATTGAAGTTTTGTTTCCCACTTGATGATGTAGGGGCTTCACATGAGGCTTTGTAGGCACCACTTGATTTGTTGTGAAGTTCCTCTTTATCCTTAAGTGACATCTCATGAGCAACAATTCTTCCAATTACCTCCATTGGCTTGAGATCTTTGTAATTGGGCATCATTTGGATCAATGTGCACACGGTATCATATTTTCCATCCAAGGCTCTTAGAATCTTCTTGATGATGAATCTATCGGTCATCTCTTCACTTCCTAAGCCGGCAATCTCATTTGTGATGAGAGCAAGCCTAGAGTACATTTCAGCAACACCTTCACCATCCTTCATTTTGAACTTGTCAAGTTGACTTTGAAGCACATCCAATTTGGATTCCTTGACGGAGTCGGTACCTTCGTGCATATCAATCAAAGTGTCCCAAATTTCCTTTGCATTCTCAAGACGGCTGATTTTGTTGAATTCTTCGGGGCACAATCCGTTGAAGAGAATATCACAAGCTTGAGCATTGTATTGCAACATCTTCAACTCATCCGCGGTAGCTTCACGGTTTGGTTCTCTCCCATCAAAGAAGTCACCTTGCAAACCAACACACACAATAGCCCAAACGGCGGGGTTATGTCCAAGAATATGCATTTTCATTTTATGCTTCCAACTAGCAAAATTAGTACCATCAAAGTAAGGACCTCTACGGTGATAATTTCCCTCACTAGACGCCATACTCTCCTAGGTTTTGAAACCAAGGCTATCACCACCAAAAGCTATGGAAATCAAAGCAAATGGAGACCAAAGCTCTGATACCACTTGTAGGATCGAAAGTATGTCTAGAGGGAGGGTGATTAGACTACTTGACCAAATAAAAACTTAAACTTTTCCCAATTTTAGTTCTTGTCAGATTTTTGCTATTTTAGGACAAGTCAAGCAATCATCACACAATTCAAGCAAGCATGCAAAGAGTATATTGGCAGCGGAAAGTAAAGCATGCAACTTGCAAGAATGTAAAGGGAAGGGTTTGGAGAATTCAAACGCAATTGGAGACACAGATGTTTTTCCCGTGGTTCGGATAGGTGGTGCTATCCTACATCCACGTTGATGGAGACTTCAACCCACGAAGGGTAACGGTTGCGCGAGTCCATGGAGGGCTCCACCCACGAAGGGTCCACGAAGAAGCAACCTTGTATATCCCACCATGGCCATCGCCCATGAAGGACTTGCCTCACTAGCGGTAGATCTTCATGAAGTAGGCGATCTCCTTGCCCTTACAAACTCCTTGGTTCAACTCCACAATCTTGTCGGAGGCTCCCAAGTGACACCTAGCCAATCTAGGAGACACCACTCTCCAAGAAGTAACAAATGGTGTGTTGATGATGAACTCCTTGCTCTTGTGCTTCAAATGATAGTCTCCCCAACACTCAATTCTCTCTCACAGGATTTGGATTTGGTGGAAAGAAGATTTGAGTGGAAAGCAACTTGGGGAAGGCTAGAGATAAAGATTCATGTGGTAGGAATGGAATATCTTGGCCTCAACACATGAGTAGGTGGTTCTCTCTCAGAACATATGAGTTGGAAGTGTAGATGTGTTCTGATAGCTCTCTCCACGAGTGAAGAGGAGGTGGAGGGGTATATATAGCCTCCACACAAAATCCAACCGTTACACACAATTTACCAATCTCGGTGGGACCGAATCAAGAAACTCGGTCGGACCGAAATAGTAAACCTAGTGACCGTTAGAGATTTTCGGTGGGACTGACATGCAACTCGGTAGGACCGATATGGTTAGGGTTAGGGCATAACGTAATCTCGGTGAGACCGATTACACAAACTCGGTGAGACCGATTTGGTAATAAGCTAACCAGAGGGTTGGTCAGGCAAACTCGATGGGACCGATTCGCTCTTCTCGGTGAGACCGAAATGTTATGAAAAGGAAACAGTGAGTTTACATTGCAATCTCGGTGGGACCGACCCGCTCTTTCGGTGAGACCGAAAAGTTACGAAAAGGAAACAGAGAAATTGCAATCCCATCTCGGTGAGACCGAGATCCCTATCGGTAGAACCGATTTGCTTAGGGTTTGGCAATGGCTATGACAAGTGAAACTCGGTGGCACCGGGTTGAACGAATCGGTAGGGCCGAGTTTGGCTTTGGGTTTAGGTCAAATGTGGATATGGGAAAGTAGCTGAGGATTTTGGAGCATATCATTAAGCACATGAAGTAGGAGGCTCATTAAGCAACACCTCATCCCTCCTTGATAGTATTGGCTTTTCCTATGGACTCAATGTGATCTTGGACCACTAAAATGTAAAAAAGAAGAGTCTTGAGCATATGAGCTAGAGCTAATCCTTTGTCCTTAGCATTTTGAGGGTTCCACTTTCACCATCCATGCCATGCCAATCATTGAGCTTTCCTGAAATGATCATCTTGGAATAGCATTAGCTCAATGAGCTATATGTTGTTATGAATTACCAAAACCACCTAGGGATAGTTGCACTTTCAGCGGCTCGCCAACAGCCGCCTCACAGATGTTGCCCAAGGCTGCGCTAGCCCTCTCCCAGAGCGTAGCGAGCAAGGGGCCGTGCATGTGCTCCAGGACCTGCCGCTGACATATCTCATCCGCGTTCTGCCGCGCGACGCCCTCAGCTTCCTCCACCCACTAGCAAAGACGGAGCACCTCGGCCTGGGAGGCGGCTAGCTCCCCTCGCGCTACCTCAAGGGCTGCCCGGGAGGCGTCGACCAGCCGCGTTGCCTCCTCCTGCTTGGCCATCAAGACTGCGGTCCTCCCTTCAGCTTCGACCCGGATCAACTCCAGCCTCCTCTCGAACTCGCGCTTGAGGTCTTGGCGCGCCATCGCCACCCGACGTCCGACCTCCTCCAGGACACGAGCTTCCCGTGCGATGACATCGTCCTCCGCCTGCGCCACCAAGCGCTCCCTCGTCTCCAGCCGCTCGTACTCGCGGGTGCGCTCTGTGGCTTCCAGCGTCAGCGCTTCTTCACGCTTCTGGAGCTCAGCTAGGTCGCCGGAGGCCACCCGCATCGACGCAAGGGCCAACTTGCGCAACTCCGCTTGCTCCTCCAGTGAGTGGCACCAGGCCAGGAGCTCACAAGCCCGCTCCTTCGCCGCCTCTCGCCGCCGATCAGCTCCCCGGGCCTCCTCAGCGGCCTGGGACCGGGCCACTCGAGAGGCCTCCAGCGACGCCTTCGCTTCTTCATCGTCAAGATAAGGCTGACGGCGCGCGAGGGCGATGGCGGCCTCCAGCTCGCGCCTCCCTGCAGCCAAGCGCAGGCCCTCGGCCTCCAGGCACGCGTCTTCGTCAGCAAGCTCCTCCCCAAGCAAGTTCACCGCGTCGGTCGCCCTTCGAAGGAACCCTTGGCGGCGAGCACGGCACTCCCGGGCGCGCTCAAGCACTTCTTCCACACCATCATCCACCCCAAGCAAGTGCCGGGGGCCACGATTCATCGTTCCTCCGGGCAGGGGGCTGGGGGCTGGCGCCCTCGCGACGGCCGGGCGCGCCGCACTAGAAGCCCAGCCTGGAGCCAGCCCATCTCCAGATGAAGGGCGCAGGGGGCGCCTCAACCAGTCGCAGTCCACGACCAGATGAGAAGCCCACGGTAGACTGGCTATCCCCCGAGAGGGCCCGTGAAGGAAAATCGGGGGGAATGGAGGGCCGCGGTGCACCTCGGGATGGTCCACCCCTTCAGTCGCCCTCACCACGAGGGCAGAGCTGTTCGGAGCATTTGAGGACGGTAGAGGGGGCGAAGCCAAAGGAGGCGGCACCTCTGCTACTTCCACGAGCTCGGCCGGAAGGGGACTGCTGAGCAAGGATCAGTGAAAGCAACAAGAGGATCAGAAGCCAGAGAGGGAGAAGACTTACTCGTCAGTGGCGAAGTACTTCCTGCGCTTCAGCACGCGACAAGGGAAGTCATCACCCAGGGCCTCCCTCTTCCTCTGGAGGGCCTCAAAGTCCACGTGGAAGCGGCCCAAGAGAAGAGCACAAGGATCAACCTGCGACGAAGACGGAGCATCAGAGCGATCCGCGTCAGGGGCGCCTGCCTGGCGTGTGCCGTCCATCACCTCGCCAGAAGACGCATCTGGGGCCTCCAAGGCCTCAGCCTCGGGCGCTGGGAGCGGCTGCTTGCCACCTTCAGCCACAGCGGCACGGGTCCCAGGAGCTGTCCCCTCGCCAGCATCACCTGGCGCTGCCACCTCATCAGGAGCCCCCTCGGCCTCCAGCGCCTCCTGCCTCCCTGCTCTGCCACTTGAGGAGGAGTCGCTTTGGCCGATTGGAAGGGCAGTCACCACCATTGGATTCTCGCGAGGTCCCTGGAGGCCGGCGGGGTGCAGCCCCCACTCATCAAAGACGGGCATCTGCTTCACGAAGTCGGCCCTGCTCTGGCAGAGATACATCAAGGCCCCTCCCTGTCGGACGTTGCCGGGGTTGGGGTCCCCGGCCAAGGTCAAGAGCGTCGACTTCAGCGCCGCGGGAGCCAGGTCCTCTTCCTGGAGCCTCATGCTATCCTCGCGCCCACGGAAGGCCCACATCCGGCGAGAGTGGCATTGAAGGGGAGCAACACGGCATAATAGAAACTCCTTCACCACCTTGGGCGCTGTCACGCCGAGCTTCCTCAGGAGCGTGAAGCGGCTCCAGACGAAGATGAGCCGGGGGCTCTCGAGCGTCTCCTGGCCCCAACCCGAATTGGGGACAGCAGGCGAGGTCGGCTCCGATAGCAGGGGGTGGGCACCCCTGCGTCCACATACAACCACCGCTCGCGGAACCCAACCGCGGGCAGGGGGAGTTTGAAGTCAATCCCAGAGGCCTCGGTCCTAGGCTCGGCAGCAAAGCTCACGCACGCCCAGCATTGGGAAGGGTCGACAAGGTGCAGCGAGAAGAAGTGGCACAGCAAGGCAACCGAAGGAGGGATGCCCACCATGGCTTCACAAACGAAGGCGAAGACCGAAAGGAGGGTGATGGACTCAGGACTTAGATGCATCATGTGGATCTGATAATGGGAGAGCACCGCATTGAAGAAATCAGAGAAGGGGGGAACCAGACCCGCCCACAAGGTGTCGGTAAAACATGGGACCTCGGTTGCTATCATGTCGATGGAGAAGTGGGACGCGGGCCAGGCCGTCGTCCTCCCGCACTCGTTGAAGACGGTGGCCAGAGCCAAGCTGTCCCTGCCCAGGCACTCTTGATTGAGTACGGTCGACTGGCCGATGGCGGCGCATAAGACGGAGGCATGGGTTTCTCCCCTCTCTCCTTCCTCGTCGGAGTCATGGCGATGGGAAGGAGGGGGAAGATTCGAGATTGGATTGGAGGCGGGAGCAGGCGTTCGAAGGAAGGAAGAACAGGGGACGCTCGAGCAACAGGAAGGGGAGCGGCTGTGTGCAACTACAAGTACACCTAGCAGGGCGCAGAATAAGGGGGCATGGGGGAACAGTGCCGCCCACGTCCCATCAACCGCCACGCGGCGCCCAAAGGCCGCAGGCTGTTAGGGCCCGTGGCGCTTCGCCCTTGCCCTTTTGCCTCTCGGCACGGCCAAGCCCAGGCACGCCTTGGGCCCGGGGGCTACTGTCGGTGTTCTGGGAACGGGGGTCCCCAGACTTGCCTGCCTGCGGCCTGTGGCGTGGCTCAAAGGAGGCCCAGCACGGCCCATCTTCATCAACACAAGACTCAAGACCCTCGCGAGGGGCCAAGCCTCGCGAGGCGGACGACACGGAGCTTCCTCAGGCACGGCCTCGTCAGGCTGGCTCACGAGGAGGCAGAGAGATCAAGGCGGGGTACCTCGCAAGGTGCCCGTGACACAAGCCATGACAACTCAGGGCGCCAGGCGGGTGCCAGCGCGCGCAACGTCCTTCTTTCCTCTTTGGTGCAAAGGGGGCAAGCGCAGCCGCGGAGTACCGAGGCATCAAGCGAAGGTTGCCATTTTGGTGCAATGAGACCAAGACCAGGAGGACTACGAGAAGGAGGTCACCGTGGAGCCCAGGACGGCGTCATCACCAGAGCTTTGCGCAGGCGAAGACTGCTTTTGTCAGGATAGTTGATACTTGTTGTCCCCCTTCAAATTAGCCCGCCATTGTTGGCTCCCTTCTCGCTCAACATTTGGGAAGAGGACCAGGGCCTCTATAAATAGAATCAGCCACCCACATAGCAGGGGGGGTCGTTCGTTCGTTTTGCAAGCAGAGAGAGAGGGAAGAGAGAAAGGTGGCTGAACTCCTCCTAGCAGTTCATCACCCCAGCCAAGAACAGACCCTCGCGAGGCTGTTCTTCCTTGTATTGTTCATTATCATCAGCCCCAAGAGGCAATCCACCAACCACACACTGGAGTAGGGTATTACACCACAACGGTGGCCCGAACCAGTATAAATCTTGTGTCCCTTGTGCAGTTCTTTTAGTAGTTTAGATCTTTGCGAGGCGGGGAGGTAGAAGGCGCAATCTCCGCGCGCACCCCAGTGTTCGAACCTTAAGGGTCTGCCGAAACCCGAAATCTGACATTCGCCTTTTCAACCAGGCTTTGTTATCATGTCAAGCATGGAGACTGCTTACTAGGCCAACCAGCTTATGTGCGAGAGTATTGAATCTAGCAGTACAAATCCGAATGGGAGCAGATCATTATGGAAGCTAATCTGGTCTTCAGACGTTCCTCCTACAGTCGGAATTTTGCATGGCGACTGACATCAGACAGCTTACCCACATGGCAAAATAAGCACAAGATTGGCCTTAAAACTTCTCCGCTTTACCCGATTTGTGCGATGGAAATTGAGGACAACTTCCACCTAGTGTTACGCTGCCCGCTTGCAAGGCATCTATACAACACCATGGCTAGCGTTTGGAGGCTGCCGACAATTGAAGCGATTATTTACACAGGCAAGGAGTGGCTGTTTCAGTTACTGGAAACTTTGGACGAAGCGCAATGATGCATGGTGCTATTCACATTCTGGAGAAGTTGGTATATTCAGAATGAAGTAGTGCATCAAAAACCTGCTCCTCCTCTTGAAGCATCATGCAAATTTTTGCAGAGTTACTTGGACTCACTTATTGCGATCCGATCGAATGCATCAGCGGATTCCCGGAAGGGGAAAGTGAGTGTCGGTGTCAAAACCAGCGGATCTCAGGTAGGGGGTCCTGAACTGTGCATCTAAGGCGGATGGTAACAGGAGGCAGGGGACACGATATTTTACCCAGGTTCGGGCCCTCTTGAAGGAGGTAAAACCCTACGTCCTGCTTGATTTATTCTTGATAATATGAGTAGTACAAGAGTTGATCTACCACGAGATTGGAGAGGCTAAACCCTAGAAGCTAGCCTATGTTATGATTGTATGTTGTATATCTCTATCGACTAGCCTGGCCTCGGTTTATATAATGCACCAGAGGCCTAGGATAAAAAGAGTCCTAGCCGAATACGCCGGTGGGGAGGTGTCCTTGTCTTGATCGCCAAGTCTTGTGGAATATTCCTTGTATGTGGCAGCTGTCCGAACTGGCCCATGAGTATACGGCCATGGGGGTCTCGGCCCAATCTAACAGATCGGGAGATGACGTGGTGAGTACCCCCTAGTCCAGGACACCGTAAGTAGCCCCCTGAACCGGTCTTCAAGTTAGGGACGCTCCTCGATTCTTCTGAACTGTTCTTCATCTTCGGTCGTCGGTCTTGAAAACTGGTTCAACAAATCTTCTCATCTTCAATCTTGAGGATCGCCGAAATGCATTCGACGAGTTTACACGTCGGGTATCTAAGGAGCCCCTTTAAGTTTCCGGCCTTTATCAATGCCTTGTTATTTTTATGCCACACCTCGGGTTTGAAGTTGTTCCCGGGAGGCAGTGTCCTCTTGCGTCCGAGCTCTAACTCCAGACTGCATTCGAGGTATCTTTTGCAGCCGAGCACCAATGCCGGACTGCTTTCGAGCTCCAACGCCGAAATGTATCCAAGCTCCAATGCCGGACTGTGTCCAAGCTCCAACACCGGACTATATCCAAGATGTCATAGATCATCTTGGTCCAAAAAAATTGAAGGAGTTTAGCCGAGCTTAATGCCGGAAATGCCCTCTATGGAGCTAGCCACTAGTGCCCGAGCTTTATGACGGACTACTTCCGAGGTGGTGCACCACCCCGAATGTGGGTCGATTTTTACCAATATTTTTTATTGGTGCAATTTATTCTCTGCCGAGATATATAGCCAGTAGCCCTCAAGGTGGGTATCAGTCCAAAACCCGAGATGCACATGAAGGATGACATAAGACCGCTGATCCCAGTGGCTGCTGAGACTCAGGTTGATTTGCAAAATCGGTCTAAGGATCAAGTCCTAGCTCGGCAGAATACTTCGGGACACAAAAAGCGGCGCGCTCAGTCCTCGAGACTCAGGTTGGGTGCGGCCGACCAACCTGAGGATCAAAATCTCCTCGGAAACTGTATTACACTTAAAATTTTCTGCATTGGACAGGCAATGCAGTAGCCTCCGAGACACTGGTCGGGTGGCAACACCAGATTAGGGGATCGATGTGCCCCTTTAATATTTGTAAATAATAAGCCCGAAGCCCAGTAGCCCCCGAGCCTTAATGCGGGCACGAGTGGCCGAATTAAGGATTGATATCCATAGTAAAATCACAAATTATGTGTAATGACTCTATGTATCCAAGTACTTTACGTCATTAATGCTCGGATCCGCATTGTACAAAACTTTGTTGACCGACCATCGGCTTCCACCTCCTCGGCCAGTAGCCGAGGAGTGTTTGTCCTACTTTATAAAGCCTTTATGAGGGCAAATATTTACGACAAACAAGGCAAACTGGCCATACGGTTTTATAAACAAAGGTACGCAGAGAGATATGTTATATTACTGTTTAACAGCAGAAATGTCTTCCAAAGAAAATAGTCTCGCTATCGGTTCCTTTCTTTGGGTTGTCATGATAAGCATGATCATGAAACCTCAGCTCGAATGTAAGAGCAAAATATCGAGGATTTAGTTTGGGAGGCCAGTTAATAGCCCCCGGTAGTGTTCAGCGACAGTCGAGGTCAAGCCGTAAACACTTCGGCCATTGTTATGAATGGCCTGTCATTTAACACCGCCATCGGATCGCTGACCAGTTTACGCTTATTGTGACAGTCAGTTTTTGGATTTCTCCACTGAGGTGCTTAACCATGTGAGATGGAAGCACAATCGTAGTGGTTCTCCCTTTGCACACCTAGCCAAACAAAGTGGAACGTAGGAGGCAAGCACAGGAGCCGGGCAACCCAACTATTGACCGAAGACACAATTCGAAATCGATGCATATATAGCAATATCCGAGAATGTTTTTGCCGAATCTCTAAAGGTGTCCGGCGTTGCACTGCGAGACTTGTGCTGAAAACACACAAATAGTTTAAAAGTGCCACAAGCTTGGAAACCCAGAAAACATCAGTAAAAACTTGACGTCCGAACAAGATCAAGTGTTCGGTGCCAATCCGAAAATTGGCCTTAGAAAAAAAGTGCTTCTGTCGTTCTTTAACATGACACATCCTATCTCAAGACTTCAAGCGGGTCAGCCTATGACTTCAACCTCCTATCCCGAAGGCGGAGTACTTCTCGTTAGGCCGGCTTAGCAAACTAAACTCTAGCGGCTTTGAGAGAGAAATTAGGCTCCCCGGCTAGTGACCACACACTCGTGTCGAAAAAAAGAGTGATAAATAATGATGATAATAATAATAATAATAATAATAATAATAATAATAATAATAAAACTTTGCAACGACTAAGAAGAAGAACACTTATTATAAAACGGCTCAAATAAACTTAAGAGCCCCCAAGTGACTTGGGTAAAAGAATGATTGCATGTACCGAAGTACTTATATCATATCTATGTTTAACCGAACTTTAAACGCGTCTTAACCGACCGTCGGCTTCTCCCTCTTCGGTCAAGGACCGAAAAGTGTTATGTACTCCATCTGTCGAGAATATCGACGGTGTTTCCAATAACCAGGCAATCAGGCCATAAGGCTGTAACAGACAAAGCGCGCTCAGGGAACTTATGCTATATTACTGCGAAGTGTAAGAAGCATCTTCGAAGAAAATAGTACCCCCACCGATACCTTTCTTCGGTGCTCATGGTTATTATGAGACTTGTGCAATAGATTTTTTGTACTCATGAGTTCCGTTGTGTGCCGACCATCATTGAAAACTATAAGAGCACTAGCTTTCGGCTTCACCCAGTCTGAGGTCCAGCTCGGATGACCTGATCGTGACAATCGCAGAGGTGCTCCCTTTACTCCCTAGCCGAACAATCGGGAACGGAGGGGTAAACACAGGAGCGAGGCAACCCAGCTTGCAAATTGCTTAAGTCAATATGGTGCATATTGTGGCGTAATACACGAACAAGGAACAAAGCCGTACAAGTATAATCATATGCAAGAGGAAAAGCTTCATGAAGGAAGCCCCCAAATGAATTGGGTATTTGAATTTGTGCAAACAAAGTTTGGACAAGGAAATTCTTTACAAGCAACTTTTTTTCCAAAAAGGTATAATGCTTGGTCGAACCAAACACAAGTTAAAAATTTAAAAGTTGGAGCATGAAGGCAACTTAACTGGTTAATGTGTTCGGTATTGACAACGTGGTCTGAGCTTGATGCGGGGCAAGGTTCCATCCCCCAAGCCGGTCCCGAGGTGGTGGAGCAAATAGCTCGGCACGCCAAAGTGGTGACATAGCACGGCCAATGCAGGCCGGCAGAGTGATACCGAAGTCCCCGACATGGGGTAATGAAGTGTTGACGAAGCCCCCCGTCTAGCCGAGGTGACGTGGTATGTCAGTACGCCGAGTTGTCGATACTGCCCAACCCGATCATTTTCCTGTGCACAAAAAACAGTGCAAATCGGAGATAATAGTAATAATAGTAATAAAAATCATTGCATAATAAATAATTTATGCAAAGTGAGTAATAAAAGAAATATGGCCTGGCACCGAAGTCAATGTCGATGCAGGGCGTCGGTGTGATGCGGTAAAGGTGTGGCAAATCCTGAATTCACAGGTCGGTCCGAGTTCCGGATGCGGCATTCGCCAGACTATGTACGAAAACTGACCAAACCACCATGCGACTATCGTTAATGCGACCACCATTTGAGAGACCTATGTACATATGATGGACAAACCAGACTAATAATTCCTTGGGAAGAATAAACCCAAACAAGCAAAAAATACTAGGATTAATAGCACCTAGTTTATTTGTCGTAGCGATCCGAAGAAAGGTGATTCCCAAAATTGGGACTCGATACGCACACCCATTGCCAGATGGGCGATAAAGCAACGGCCTGGTGATGCTGGCAAAGGTTGGCTTGCCGAGGCGAAGCCCTCAGTCCAGCTGATGTGATGAAGCTGGTCGGCTGGTGACACCGAAGTCATCGGAGTATGTTGAGGAAGAGATGATGAAGCCCCCGGTCTAGTCGAGGTGTTGGAGCAGCTCGCCGAAGAGATGCCGGAGTCTACCTGTCAGCCGATGTGTTGAAACAGGTCGGCGTGTTTGATGATGATTTGAAGAAGAGGCGGCATGGTGATGCCGACGCAGGTCAAGACTTGTGACGCGATCGACGCTGCTTGATGCAGCTACCGCGTGGCGATGCCGGTGTGCCTGCTCCGTGTAGTCCGTGGGGCAGCGACATTGATGATGATTTATCCTTCGCGATGCCGAACTCATGTTCAGCTTGCTGAGATGATGATCGAAGGAGTTGAGCTCGGCTCAATAAAGCGGCGACGTGTCTAGCGTAGGTCGGCAGCCGTGGAGCAATACTGCCAGACTGGTTTGACACCAGCGTGATGGTGAAGATTACCTCGGAGGAGGCTTAAAATTTTATGGGTACGTGTTTAAAAACAACACACAATAACATAGAAGAAAATTCCTTAAAAAGGTTGTCCAATATCACGTTCATAAAGAAACATGAATTCTGGTCGGATCCGTATTCGCGCAGAAAACAAATCCGAAAATTGGTCCACTCATCGAAAGGTTCCCGAAGTTTGAACCGTCGGATCGAGATGAAATTTGGAGGGGTGGTAGATATGGGGATTCCGCAGTAGATGAACGGTTGGATCTTCCAAAGGACCTCCGAGCTGGGCTATGGAGACCACACCCTAAACTCATCCAGATTCCCGTCCAGATTTGACAGGGCTCCGGTATATCATAGATTGTCGGAGATTCCTCCATCGGAACTCGACGAACTTTTGCATGACTGTTGTAGACGTAATTCCGCACTATTACACTGAAGCAATCGTCAAACCGACGCTCGAGGAGGCGGTGACAGCGGATACAAGTTCGTTGCCTCGAAAAATAGCACGGCCGCCCGAGGGCAATGTTGACGTTGAGCCCTCGAGCTCCATGGATGATTCCTCTATGATCATGATAGAGATCGGAGTTAATGTTGAAGAAGGCCCCCGTCCGAACATGACGATCGGAGATGGAGCACGGTCCTCGGTCGAGCCAAGGTGACCAGTCGAGCCGGTGACGAAGATGCCGCCGTCGCAGTTGACCTACGGGCGAGCCATCGATTCTTTTGCCGATCACACAGCGGAACTCTCAATGAAAGCACCAATGTCGGTGTCAAAACCGGCAGATCTCGGGCAGGGGGTCCCGAACTGTGCGTCTAAGGCGGATGGTAACAGGAGGCAGGGGACATGATGTTTTACCCAGGGTCAGGCCCTCTTGAAGGAGGTAAAACGCTACGTCCTGCTTGATTTATTCTTGATAATATGAGTAGTACAAGAGTTGATCTACCACGAGATCGGAGAGGCTAAACCCTAGAAGCTAGCCTATGGTATGCTTGTATGTTGTATATCTCTATCGACTAGCCTGGCCTCGGTTTATATAATGCACCAGAGGCCTAGGATAACAAGAGTCCTAGCCGAATACGCCGGTGGGGAGGTGTCCTTGTCTTGATCGCCAAGTCTTGTGGAATCTTCCTTGTATGCGGCAGCTGTCCGAACTGGCCCATGAGTATACGGCCATGGGGGTCCTCGGCCCAATCTAACAGATCGGGAGATGACGTGGTGAGTACCCCCTAGTCCAGGACACCGTCAGTGAGTCTGTCTTATGAAAAGAGTCTGCCAAGTACAACACCTGATGCAAAAAACTTGACTTGGAGCCGCCCTGCTCAGGGTTGGCTTAAGTTAAATACTGACGGTTCCTTCGATGTGAATGGTACAACAGGTTCTGGGATGATCTTACGTGATGAGAGTAGTAACGTCATTTTCTCGGCGTGTAGACAACTGTTCTTGTGTCGGGATGTCTTGGAAGAGGAACTAAGTGGATGCATGGAAGGATTGTCGCTAGCTATTCAGAGGAGTGATGCACCCATTATAATAGAGGACTCGCTTATTGTTGTCTCCATGATACAAGAGGTGGAAGAGGATAGATCTGTCTATGCTTCTTTGGTGAAGGAAATTAAGTACCTTCGGAGTATTAGAGAAACTTGTGTTACTCATTTAAGTCGGAATCAGAATAAACCTAGTGATTGTCTGGCTAGGTTAGCTAGAGTTGATCATAGAACTGTTACTTGGCTCGGTTCTGGCCCACCTGAGGTTCTGGAGCTGGCACAAGCAGATTGTAGTGATACTATGAATGAGTAATACAAGTTTTCTGCCGCAAAAAATGTTCACTTGCTCCACAATTTTTTTGAGACAAAATGCATCAACTTTTTCGTCCCTACTGTTTTTCCCTTTTGTTCTTCCTTTTCAACATCATCCTCTAGATCTAGTTGTTCTCACTCGTACCGAACATTGTTGCCGCCGGTCGCCGAAGTCCCCGGCTCCAACCGTCGGCACCTATGACAGCTATTATCGGTGTTCTTCTGTTGCTATCATCACCACTCACCCTTGGTGAGAAGAAGGTGAAAGCAGCAGATGAAACGGAGGTAACTTACCATGTATTCTGCTTAATATAGTTCAAATCAAGGTCGAACATTTCCTTTGTACTGAAACTGTTCGCAATTCTCTAGTGGGCAACCTGTTATGACCTCAGAGGCTTGTGCGCCTATGAAAATGTTGTCAAGAACAATTGCTTCCCTCTCTTCCTTTCAAAAAACTGCAGAGAAAGAACGGTAACTTTCATATATTTATTAAAATCTAAATCAATATATGCATGATTTGCTTGTAGTTCATTATAGTCTAGTAATTATGTGCTCACGTATTCACTAAACAAGTTGTGGATCCAACTTATGTGCAATTGTATTCGTATGAAACATTCACTCAATTGTTTTTTATTATTTCCTCATGACTACAAAATTGTTCTAATGAGTCCCACATAAAATTTGTGTTTTGTCAACTACTTATTAATGAATATCCTTGTTATGTTGTCCTTCCATATTGAAAATCTTGTAATATATACTCATTTTATACAAAGTTCAAACCACACACGTCAACCCATACTTTAGTTGTTGCTGCACATAAAACATCTTTTTCATGTCAAGTATGCAATCAAACCTACCAATTTCTAAGTATCAACTTTTCTAACATAACGTTACTGCATTTCAAAATTACTCATGTGTATGATTGTCTCAAATATAGTTTCTAAAGACTATAATCTCACTAATAGACCAACATACCTTGTGTAAAAACAATCGCTTAATATTGCTTTGTAAGAGGGCATCTTTATTTCACTTCATTTTTCTAAGGTCACCCCCTACTCTGTAAGGAACGATTTCTTAGACAACGTCGACATTACAAGATTTGGCATAACTGAAGTTACAACTTTGCTTTAGACAAAAGAAGACTTTACTTTTGGCATAATTATCGGGAATAAACAACAAAGAACCTCTTTCATTGGGACCAATTGGACCCAATATATCAAATTGTTGACAAGAACATGCACCTCTCTTTAGCTGGCAAGCCTCATAGTTCCATCTCTGTCCAACTTCCCAATGATCCCATCACTCATCTATGTATGCTTTTTAAAACATAACAACATTTAATTATCCTTTTTATTACATCCATGTTCGCATACTATAACAATTACTTACTACATGTACTAATTTGACATTCATTACTAGTTCTCCTCAACTTGCAACTAATTTTGCTTCTATACATTATCGTGGTTTTTAGTAAACTGGATATTGCACAAAAACAAATTATGAGGAGAATTGAGTGGTTAAGTTCATTAATAACAGAGAGAAAAATTGTCCATGCGATTAAGTTTAAGCGTATTGAGCGGTTTCTGGACAAATACAAAACTGGATCGACTAATCGTTCATGCATGCCATTGTTGCATACTTTGACAAAGTCCAACATTAGGAACAAACTCATGCTAAGATTTGTATTCACTTTTACTTTTTTCAGCATACTCTTTCTACAAAATATGTAATTGTTACTTCCTTGCGCTTTTCCCCAATAGAAGGTACCGACGTGTTATGCTAACATGATACAAGAACTAGGTTTCGTCACAATTATTGTGCATCATGATATCAACTTCACATGTACGTACACGTCTTCCATGGATGGGCGTGTCATCATTAATTGTTGGCCAGAAGTACTGAAATAGAGCAAATTCAAAACTAGAGCAAGTTCAAAATCGTGGGCGGGAGCTGCAATCTTCACCGATGAAGTTGCATCCTTTGTCGGTGGTGCTGCGACCACATACAGTGGAGTTGCAGATAGTGATGACGATGGTATGGTGAAATAAGGTATCCCTGGTCTCTCACTACCTCGACGACGTCCGATCCGCCGCTAACGAAGGGCCTGTGAGAGTTTGTACCCCCAGATCCATTGGTTCCCTTCAGATCTTGGTTGTTCGTGTGTCTTTCAAGAACTTTTGGCTGGCTAGGTGTGATGACTATGATATCTTCCTTTGTGTTGTTGTGTGGCTTGACGCTGTTTCTCCAACCCTCTCTGCTAGTGGAGATGAATTGCAAGCTTGTTCCGCATGGAGTGATGCCAGTCGATGTTGCTTGAGCGACTTTTAGATCTCGCTTCAAGAGGCGAGTGGCTACTGTGGTCTTCATAGCCTGGTATGGCGAGGACGTTCGCAGGTGGCACTTTTAGTTGTTGTTGGTTTAGTGCAGTTTTCAACCTTCTGCGGGTGCAATCAGAGGAGGAAGAAGACTACTATATTTTTTAGGCACAATTCCAGTTTGTACGTCTCCTTAACTAGCGTGATTTTAATTGTCATATCTATTAATTAACCCGATTTATTCTCGCGGCTCTTAACTAGCATGATTTATTTCTCTCGTATCTTAATTGGTAATGGGCTCCTAATTATTAGGAGTACTGCCATTTAAAACTTGTTTCTCCATTTTAAGTCAAAAACCTATGCGCCTTGTAGGAATCGATCTCTTGCCCTCACCATTAAGTACATGCAAGACTAACCAACTCAGCTAGCAATTGGATACGTATGATCTCAACTAAATGCATACACATAGTTTTAATTCAGTCCTTTTCAATTGTACAAACTTGTTAAAGCTTGGACCTTCATCCCTTAACGTGCTAACACGCACACATCAGAGGTGATAATTCACATACAAACTCTATGTAAGTGGAATGATAATATATATACACGGTAGCTGATAACTCATATGCAAATACCGCGATAATTTTTTAACCCAAGGGAAGAAATGTTGTTAAAAATATACCAGGTAACACACACAAAACCAAGCTGATAACTCACTATAGACACCACGGTAATTTTTTACCCCGGGATAAAAGTTTGTTGAAAGTACATCACGGTAACTTCTGTATAAACAATATGGTAATTACGCACAACATACATGATAACTTACTCAGCCTAGACGTGATAATTTTTCGCTCAGGTAAAAAGTTAATGAAAACACCCCCAGGTAACTCGTGTGTAAATAACATGGTAATATACACCAACAGAGTTGATAACTTACTTCACCCAGGCGTGGTACCTTTTTTGATCCGGGATTTTTTTAAACACCCCTTACCCTCGCTTACTCATGTGTACTCCCTCCGTCCGGGTTTATTAGGCCTAAAGACAACTTCTCTTAGACCAAGACACATAGTAATTTGCTCACAGTAATTTTTTCATTCCACTTCCAATGCACTCTCTCACATGCATGCAGCCAATGAAAAAGCACGCATGAAGTGTATTAATTTTTTAGTCATGACACAACCAACAATTGCCTTCAATACAACTAATGAAATGGTTGCATGCATGCACCTTTTCAAAGCGGGGCCTTATAAAAGAGGACATGTTTGTGATGCTGAGAGGCCTAATAAACCCGGACAGAAGGAGTATATATAGCAACTATTTATTCCACTCACCAACAAGACACCCATTTGATAAAGAAAATGATGCATAGTGATAATTGTCGAATGAAGTGATAGGTATGTCTCCGCCTCCATAGTATGGTGATGGAGGGGCAAAAGTCTCTCGATAACTTATGTGCAAATATCATGGTAATATATGCATAACAGAGCTGATAGCTTACATATAAACATCCTGGTAACTTTTTTTTACCACATGATAAACGTTGTTGAAAACATACCTCCTATATATTCTATGCAAACAACATGGTAACATACACACAAACACAGTGGTAACTTTTTTGATCCAGTGAAAAAAGTTACTGAAAACAAACCCGATGACACTCTACATACCTGATAAATTCTATGTAAATAACAATGATATTTTACGCACCCATACATGATAATTTATGTACAAACACTATGGTAACATTGATCTGGGGGAAAAGTTGTTGAAAACACGCCCCAGTAACTTATGTGTAAATAACATGGTATTTTACGGACCGCAGACCTGATATTTTTATGTAAAACACCGTGGTAACTCTGACCTGATAAAAAAATGTTGAAACATTACCGCAGTAACTAAATGTAAAAAGAATAGTAAGTTACGTACCCCAGGGCTGGTAACCTACATACCATCGAGGCTGGTAACTTAAGTTAAGAAATACAAAAATCCTAATATGAAAGTAACAAGGTTCTCATGACTAGTTTTATGTAGTAGGACAACAATTATAGTTGGTTGAGTTGGTTAGTTCGTTGGAAAGTTTGCTGTAGAGTTCATGAGTCCGGACCCATGTGCACATGTTTTCATTGTGCTTTTCCTTCTTTTTTTATCAGGATTAGGAAGAAATGCATCGCTAAATACGGATCAAGTAGATGGATGTTCCTTTATTTCACAAGAAACAACCTAAGGTGAGTTGGTTGCCAGGTTTCTAGTTGGTAGAAGAGAGCATGGTTCGAATCCTTTATGGTGCAATTTATTTTTCTGGCCCACGATAATTTCGCATGTGTTTTCTGAGTGGAAGAAAAAAAAGGAAGTAATCAGGGCGAATGGGAAAAAAGGAAAGGAATCGGTCTGATTAGGAAGGAACCGGGGCGCGAGAGAAGTGATGCAATTTATTTTTCTGGCCCACGATAATTTCGCATGTGTTTTCTGAGTGGAAGAAAAAAAAGGAAGTAATCAGGGCGAATGGGAAAAAAGGAAAGGAATCGGTCTGATTAGGAAGGAACCGGGGCGCGAGAGAAGTGATGGGATCGCCAGAAAAATCAGAGATCGCGCGGGGCGGAACAAGTGAATCATGAGAGGATCGTGCGGATTTGTTGCTTAATATCCAATCGACTGAACGTTAGTATAGTTCTATTTTTTAATGTAAATTTTTTTTTCATGTTGTTCCACGTCGTGTTGTCTAGCCATAATACTAGCCTTTGTTTTCTTTGATTGATATTAGTCAGATTTAAGATGTATTTGGATGCCTTTATTAAAAAAATAAGTTGACGAAATGAAATCTAGTCGCAGGGTCCAACGAAAAAGATTCATCTGCGGAATATTTATATCACTTTCTTGGCAACACTTAGGTTAACCCCAATACAGGATGCAATCTGAAATAAAGTAGCGTTAACACTAATCAGAACTGAAGTCACCCAAGTAGCATGCTGACAGAAACAAAGTTATCTTGGATGGATATATCTATCTTAACTTTTCTTCAAAAGATCTGTACTCCCTTGAAACTAATAATTACCTTTTCTCAAACGAATGAAGGACGAGTAATATGCATTGAAGGGAGTTTTTTTTTAACAAGTAAGGTAAACTACTTCTTCTGTTTTAAAATAGATGATCCAACTTTGTATTAAATTTAGTAGGAAGTAACTACGTGTCACTCCGGAGATATGTCTGCCCCGCCTTCCTCTTTCTTGTAGACTTATCGTGCCTACGAGCACTGCCTCCTGCCAGGCCCGAGCCTAAGGGTGTGCTACCTGTGCGCTTGCACAGGGCCCCCTCGCTCCAGGGGCCTCCAAATTTATACGCAACACTAATACTAAGCTAAAAAAATGCACCTTTTGGGCCTCTTGGCTTGGTGTCCTGGACCTGGAGCAGCCCCAACTAGTCTACGCCTCATCCAACGATAGGATCGATCCGATGAAAAAGAAAAAAAATCAGCGATCGATCGTCATCGACACAAGCGAAGCGACGAGGTGTCTCTTCGTCTGTTCGTCTGGTACTGGCGGCAGGTTAGGGTTCCTCCGATCCTTCCTTCCCTTCCTCACAAATCTCATGATTCTGTTCCAACTTCCAACGGTAGGTCCTTTTCAGGATTCAAGAGGACAACAGCCGATAGGGAGGACCTGAACTGAATCACCTGAAAGGCAAGGAAAGTTCAGTCCAATCTCCCGATCTTCATTTTTTAAGCGTCGTCGCGTCAATACCTAGTAATCCTGTGAGCCCTTTACTTTGAATTTTGATTTCTGCCAGCTGTTTGATTCTTCCAAAATCTTACAGTTAATTTTAATATTCTTTTCATCTATTAGGTGTCTAGTATTGCAAGATCCAAGTCATGTCTGCATTTAGAAAACATGAATCTGGTTACAAAAAGCGTTTGAAGAAACAAAAAATAGAGGATTTAACTCTGTCTGAAAAAGGAGATATGGATAAGTTTGTCATAAAAAAACCACAAGTGTCCTCCGATAATCAGTCACTTGATAGAGAGCATGCTCCGGATAATAATGTTGACAATGATCCTAGCCCTAGAGATGTCGAGACAGAGATAGAAAATAATGTTGAGAGTGAAGAAAATTGTGATGACATTGGGGCTAGTAATACTGATAGTAACTTGAATACTTCACCTATTGCAGACGTTGGTGATTCTAATGAACTTTATGCGGAGTTGATGTTTCTTCAAAATTTCATGCCAAAGGAAAATATTGGGCCAGTTGAAATTCTAAAGTTTTTAAAGCGGCATGATTGTTTCCCCAATGCATGTATTGCATATAGAGTTCTGTTGACTATCCCTATGACTGTTGCTTCGGCAGAACGGAGCTTTTCTAAATTGAAACTATTGAAGTCCTATATGCGCACTACCATGACACAACAAAGGCTCACTCATTTGGCCACAATAGCACTGGAGAGTAATCTATTGGACAAGATTGATTATGAGGATATTATTGAGGATTTTATTACAAAGAACACTAAAAGAATGATGTTGTTTAAGTGAAGACCGAAGCCCATACAATCAATAATAAGTACAATTTTTATATTTTCCAGTTGGTATCTAAGATATTATGTTTATGTAGTGTTTTCCTTAGTGAGATAAGGCCCATTTTAGAGTTTCGTACCGGGCCTCCGATTTTGCCCGCTCGGCCCTGCCTTCTGCCTCGTCCACTCGAGGATCATGAGAGGATCGTGCGGATTTGTTGCTTAATGTCCAATCGACTGAACGTTAGCACAGTCCTATTTTTTAATGTAAATTTTTTTTTCATGTTGTTCCACGTCTTGTTGTCTAGCCATGATACTAGCCTTTGTTTTCTTTGATTGATATTAGTCAGATTTAAGATGTATTTGGATGTCTTTATTAAAAAAATGAGTTGACGAAATGAAATCTAGTCACAGGGTCCAACGAAGAAGATTCATCTGCGAAATATTTATATCACTTTCTTGGCAACACTTAGGTTAACCCCAATACAGGATGCAATCTGAAATAAAGTAGCGTTAACACTAATCAGAACTGAAGTCACCCAAGTAGCATGCTGGCGGAGTCACTCCGGAGATATGTCTGCCCCGCCTTCCTCTTTCTTGTAGACTTATCGTGCCTACGAGCACTGCCTCCTGCCTCGTCCACTCGTGTCACGCTTTCCGAGCTCTCGCGCATCCGTGTCGACAAGCTCCATCTGGACCACGCGAAATTCAACCAGGCAGGAAATCTGTGCTCTTGCTTGCTCAATCATCAACTAGTAACATATGTAACCGGCCTCTGACTGCAGCTTTGTACTTTAAACACCTCAACTTCTCGAAAGCGGCACTAGTAATATTCCATCGTACAGCAACTAATTAACCATTATCAACATGGAGCAAACTAAAAACAAGAACGACCGAAGCGATAGGAGTGGACTACTGGTCGATTTTGACTACTTGCTGATGGAGATGGATTTTGTCTCAGGCCCTTCGTGGCACGAGGCGTGGGCGCAGCGGCTTCTTCATGACGACGGTGAACTCGTTCTTCTCGGCGAAGTCCACCTCCTCGCCGGCGACCTCCTGCCACTCGAACTCCCTCACCATGTTGGCCACGAAGTACTCCAGGTGGAGCATGGCGATGCCCAGCCCGGCGCAGATCCTCCGGCCCACGCCGAACGGCATCATCTTGATCTCCCGGTTGCCGGTCACGTCCACCGCTTCGCCCGCGCCGCCTGGCAGGAACCGCTCTGGCACGAACTCCGTTGGCTTCTCCCACTCCCGCTCGTCCCTGCTCATCTCGGCCACCATGAAGTTCATCGTCGCCCCCTTGGGAATCAGGTATCCGCCGATCTCCATGTCCGCCGCCGCCTTGTGCGGCAGCACGAAGTGCGCCGGTGGGTGCTTCCGGAGGCCCTCGAGGACCACCGCCTTGAGGTACGGCATCTTGTGGACGTCCTCCTCGGAGACCTCGTCCTGGTCGTCCCCCTTCGTGGCGCTGATCTCTTTGTAGAGCTTCTCCTGGATGGCCGGGTTCTTGACCAGCTCGGCCATGATCCACTGCAACCCGGTGGAGGTGGTGTCGGTCCCGGCGTCGAGGAACTCGGAACAGAGGTTGATCATCTCGTTGTCGGTGAGCGGCCGGTTTCCCTCCTCGGGGAGCTTTATGTCGAGGAGGGCGTCGACGTAGGAGTGCTCGAACGTGCTCTCTGTCTTGGGCTCGCCGCCGAGTTTCCTGTACTCCCGCCGAGCGTTGATCAGCGGCACGAACAGGTCCTTCTTCCGCCGTTGCATGGCGTGCACGGTCTGGAGGCGGTCGCGGTAGAGATGCTTGGTCACCGACGGCAGGAAGGAGAAGATGGCCATCTTCCTCGACCTGTAGATGAGAAGTTCGCGCTGGGCGGCGGCGATCGCGCGGACCGTGGCCTCGTCGAGCCGCTCACCGAAGCACATGAGCACGAGGAGGCAGAACATGGCGTACTGGAATGTCTCCACGACGGCCGCGCCGCCGGACGACGACTCATCACGCAGCTTCTCGGCGAGCACGCGGCGCACCCAGGAGCGCGCGGGCGCGAAGAGGCGGACGCGGGACGGGTGCAGCGTCTCGGAGACGAGGTTGCGGCGCAGGAGGCGCCAGACGGGCCCGTAGCTGGCGCGCGTGATGGTGTTGTTGTTCTCGCCCAGCAGCTTGAGCGAAGGGAGCGCGGGGCGGTCCGCGAGCGTGGCGCCGCGCTCGACGAGCGCCGCGTGCGCGAGGCGGCGGTCGGCGACGAAGATGGAGAGGCTGGACCCCACGCGCAGGGACACGATGGGGCCGTAGCGCTTGAAGAGGCGCCGGAGCAGGGGCTCAACGTCGGCGGGCGAGTTGGTCAGCCACACGACGCTGCCCAGCACCGGCAAGGACGGCGGGCCGGGCGGGACGCGGAGCCGGCCGCCCTTGCGGCCGCGGAGGAGTAGGATCAGCGGGACCGCGAGGAGGATCGAGCCGAGGAAGATGTGCCACGTGTCCATGGCGAGCGTGTGGTGCTCTTCCGCTCTCTGCTGCTGCTGGAATGGATGCGAGGGGACTGAGATGAGGACGGTGCAGCTGTGCGGTTGCCGTTTTAACTAGCGGATGGAACGTGTTGATCGTGTTTACGTCATCGCCCTAGTGCTTGGAAAAGAAGAAAGCGAATGTTCGACCGTGTGCTGACGTCAGGGCTGACGGGTCCTTGGAATCTTCCAACAGACAATCTAGATTGGCGCTTTCGAATTGCTGCTCAAGGAAAGAAAATTACTCCCTCCTCGATTTTTAATCGTGGAAAATCGATAAGAAAAGGCAAATAATAATAGATAGGAAAAATAGTTCTTCTTTGCATGATTAGTAATCACGTTCGTGCAACACACGTCTTGACTAATACTATTTGTTTTAAGATTGGTCACAATAAGAATCCTTCTTTGAACAATCTATTTCCAGACTGAAGCCTGAAAGAAACAAAAATAAACCGGATAATTTAATAATATGTTTCCACCTAACCAATTTGAATACTCTCTTTTCCGGAGAAAACAATCTAAATAATCTTTTGTATGGCATGAGCCAAATTTAGACAACACACTTTCTAATATCCCATTTATTTAGGAATAAATGAAAGGACATAACAGTTAATAACCAGTCAATGTGGAGTGCCTGATAATATTAGTCTCATGCATTGCAGCTTGCATTGACATGGGCACGGCAAGGACGTCCACATAAGAGATAGCGGCGCCAAGAAGAGCCATCTCTGAAGGCTGAAGCTACTCTTCTACTGGAAATCTCACACACTACTCTAAATCTGTGGCATGTTAGCATGATCACCTTTGGTTACAGCGGATACAGGATCTGATTGGAACAAAAACTCTCAAGAGCAACCAACATTTAGATGAAGTTCCAAGAAAAAGACAAAAAAATTGTAGACCATTCCTCGAAATAGGCTTTCGCCCCACTACATTAATATAGCAACCACCTGACACAAGAATGAGTTCCACGCTGGGGCAACCAACACAATCACGCCCAAAAGGAAAAATAAGAGAAAAACAAGAGAAATAATGCGAGCATCGCCGGATCAACACAATCACGCCCAAAAGGAAAAATAAGAGAAAAACAAGAGAAATAATGCAAGCATCGCCGGATCAACGAAAGCTGCAGTATCTCGCTACCGCTGCGCCCATTCCATCCCTGTAAGACAAATGACAGCCGCCCCCTCAGAAGCAATTCGTTGAACATTTGCGGGGCATCGAACAGACTAACCCGAACACTTTCAGATCGATGAGGGCGGAACCGAGACCAAGAACAGGGTGACAATGCCTTTCACATTATCCATGCCTGTCAATTTTTCCAATAGATGGTAGATAATTATGCAAATAAATCAAGATGCAAAACATTGAAATTACGGTAAATAATTGTCTTCCTAAATGAGTATATGACATGAATGGATTGGCAAGTAGACAGAAGACTGGCGATAAGGTGTCAAAATACTGGTTGACATTCTTCTTCCTGTGAGCACATTTGCACCAAGCTATTTAAGTTTCTATTTTTGCTTCTGTTAACAACAGTTCATTTACAGAGCTAAGTAAATATTGAGATGAGTAAGATGTTATTTGAAAGGACAACAACATACTAAGAAAACAATCATGATCATGCAGCAACCTAAGTCGCTGGTAGTATTATCGATTTCAAGTTGCAAATTGTACATGTGCCACATGACGTTTTTTAAGGTGAGAGCTCCTTGCACTTTGGTAAACTAAATGACACACTGACCCATGATGCTGGTCGAGCCATTTTGGGCAGCAGTATCACCTAGTTGAACAAACAGTGACTCTCATGGCATGAGATGACATAAACATTACACATGTAAGGGAGCTAGCTTAACAAAACAAAGCCAATTCTTTGTCTCTCGTATTCTTCAAGCTAGTCTGACACCTTTTCAGACAATATAGTATGTAACAAACCATGTTGAATTTAAATACAAGTTTGGGACTGGGTCATCATATAAACCATTAGCATAGTACATATATTTCTTCCAAGACAAGATAAAATGATTAACTACTTGGCTACTCAGTCGTACCCACTTCATAATAAAAAAACACCAATAAACTATTTAACTTATGAGAGAAAACAAACAACAGATGAAGACAAAAAATGTGTAGTCGATGGGAAAGTCTCCTAAAAATCACAATACGCTTTCAGTTTTTCTGCTCCCTAATGTTATCTTCTTTTCTAAGACGAGCTACAAAATCTGTAGGGATACCGAGTAGCTTCTCCTCTTGTGTCTCTTATGGACTCTCCTACTGCAGAGCGATGCAGGACGCGGACTGATTAGTCATGGCTGAATTGCAGTGGAGAGGGTGCCGAAGGTTATGTGGGAGTCTATTTCTCAAGTCCTATGGGAGAGAGTTCTATAGAAAATACAACAATAAGATTCCACACCATAGCAGGAAGCACTCAAGGTCACAAAAATGTCTTGCCGTTCTTTCCACTTTTGGTGGCTGCGAAAAGTACAATATGACCATGACTACAAGATCTTTTGGTAGGAAAATGGAGTAATGAAGCACACAGAGATATTAAGGAAAGGAACTATGCTAGATGATGATGTACCTCAGGAGACAACACTGCACTGCAATATCTAAATGTTTGGTTGAAATTCAGGTTGGCTAGGACAATTTTCTAAGAAAATATATAAATGAATGGATTAGATACTTGTTTCCTGAATCTACCTCACCGACTAAATGAACCTACATTCTGTAACCTGAAAAGAATTTAGAGCAAAGCACAACCACTAATTTAACAGTTGCCCAAGAATAATGAGGGGATAACCGGAATAGAGAATTGGGGATCAACCTAACTGGGAGAAAGTAACAAAAGGGATAGGTGAAAGTAGTGGAGATGGTGCTTATCAACGTTTGATGCATATAATAGAACAAGGTAGAACAACATCTGAATCATGAGTGTAATCCAAAATTTATGTTTTATAAAGATATGTGCAAATCCTCAATAATTGGTTAATCATTAAGATAAAAGCGGAATGAACCACATGTACCAGAAAAAAGGCTTTCATATCAACATCTTTGCAGAAAACACAACCTAATACTCCATGTATAAGTAATAAAACAATTATCATGCAAAAAGCTAACCAAACCCAACAATGGCGATGAGCGGATGAGCGGATGAGGGGTTCCTGATGGCGCAGGACATCGCCGGTAGAGGACCTGAAGGCAGAGCCCGTCAAAACAACAACTGGCCCTGTCCGAAGCCACCACCAGTTGTACTCCTCCCTGATTCCACCACCGCCAAGCTCCTCCCTGATTTTGGTAATGGAACCATGTATGTAAAGGGACAAAAGAATTAAAAAAAGACAAACTCGATAATTCAAGGCTAAAAAGGGTTAGTCTGAAGTCAATAGTTTGTACTTAATTTGTAATACCTTCTAAACTACATTAATCTGAATTGAAGCATTAGCTTTTGTTGTGGTATACCACTTCCTGACATCTTTCTTGGACCAGGACCATTTCCAACCAATCAGAACAAAAAAAGACCAGAAACGGATATGTACAATTTTATGAATAAAATAGATAATGATCCGTGCTGCCTTACCAGGTTTGAATTTCATCTCTCATTGTCTCAGTACTTCCTCATTCATCTCCATTCTCCAGGGATGGCTCATGCATCTTCAATCCTAATACACATACTTTTAGGGCCATGAAATCCAAGAAATTACAGAACTAAGAGATGAGCTATTGCAGAAACTAACCTGGCCCGTTAGTCACTGCAACAGACTGTGCATCCACTGTGAAGCATGTCAAGGGAATATACAAAGGACCATCTGAAGCCATCATCAGGGAGATCAATTTGAAGTGTGCAGGTTTTGCATCGGTGCAAATTACTCATGAGAATCGAAGTCTGAATGTTTAAGCACATACGTTAGCTAGAGCTACTACTACTTCAGTCTACTACTACTTCAGTTTTTGGACGGCATGTTTGGCTGTCAGATTTTATTGTGATTCCATTGAACATTTTGACTGAATAAAGTGCTTCCGCCCTTAAAAAAAACCCTGGCCCTTTAGTCACTGGAAATTGTCAGGTGAAGAATCTCCGAACCAATATACGATAACCAAAGGTCCACAGTCTCCTAGAATTCCCTAAAGAAATGGACAGAATTAGGAAGAGGCTTTGAGAGACGAGGAAGGGCCGTTATTGATATTCCTTAAGAAATTGAGAGGCTCCCGCAGTTTGTAGTGAATCTTGTACTGGATCCGGTATGGATGAACATTGTGCTTAATTGATGAATATAGATGAAGATAAAAGAGAGAACAAGATGGCTCACGCAGATGGCGTCGGCAGCAACCAGCAACCCCAGGGAGTAAGGCGTCTGCGTTGGCAGTCTCGGCCGTCGTCGGGGGCGTGCGGGGTCTCGCCGAGCAGAATATCGGCGGTCGTCCGGCGCAACCCCTGGTCGGCAGGGCTCAGTGGCGGCGGCTTTGTCCGATGGCTACGGCCGTCACAACCCCAGATAGGCAGGCGCGGGGGCGTGCGGCTTCCGTCGGCTTCGGTGGACTCACTGTATAGGCGGCCGGCGTTGAAGTGGAGGATCGAAGAGCGCCGGCGGCGGGCGATTGGAGCGACGGCGACGTGGAGGATCGGAGCGGCGGCAGACGACGACGGAGTGGGGGATCGGGGCAGCGACGGAGGAGTAGAGGATTTGCAGCGGAGGTCGTGCCGCGAGCGATTAGAGAAACCTGGAGGAAGAGAGGGCGATTGGAACGGGCGAAGGTCGTGCTGCGGGACGTGCGGGGCAGTCCTTTTTTGTTTCTGTTTACGAAGGGCGGGCAGGATTAGCGGTCAATGGATTGTGGCTTGTTAGCGTTGGAGGCATTATGGACCATTAGATTGCGTGATTAGACGGCTAAAATTGTTTAGATCTGCCCCTCTCGTTTTTTTATAGGTGTAATAGATATCAATGCTTTGAAACGGTTTCCCAAAGACTAAGAAAATCGCTCGTTCCAACACTCGCGTGCGAAGAAGCGTTTCCGCTAAGTATCTGCCCGTGCATATAATTTGCACATTTCTATTAATGATTTTTAGGCAATCACTGTAATTACCTGTCAGCTTATTGTTAATGTGTACTATAATTGACTAAAAAGAAAATCTAGCTGTCAATTAATGAGCACTCATTGACATACCAAACAAGATTTTATTTGGTAAAGCAAGTAGGAAAGTAAGAGTTGGTTTTCATGGAAAACATGGTGGGTAAAATCATAGATGTGATGTGACATGGGTGGGGGAGGGTTTATTAAAAGGGGATAATTAGTTTTATGCCTCTAGTGGTTTGGGCGGGAACGAGTGTTTTCGAAAACCAGGGATAAACCTGCCGAGTGTGACCCAACTAGAACCAATTATCCTTATCAAAAAACATTGACGGGAGGAGGCATGTGTAGGAAGGTTGAAGAAAGGAAGTAGTAAGAGAGGGAACACTAGAGGACATTGTTTTGGTACCCTGAACATATTTTCTCCTGATAGCTATGTTGTTGTTTGGTTCTTCACGATTGGTGAGTTGTTCAATGCCATGAAAATAGACATATACTACACCCTCTGTTCATAAATATAAGATGTTCGAACTTTTTGTGAATTGGATATATATAGACATGTTTTAGTGTGTTTGTTCACTCATTTCAGTCTATATGTAGGTCGTACTGAAATATTCAAATCATCTTACATTTATAAACCGAGAAAGTAATGGTCAAGGTCTTCTCCATGCCACAGTCTCAGTCTTCTTCTCATTTAGCGGTCTTATCGGCGGTTGGAGGGCTAGGGACCCATCCCTTCTGTTTTTCTTAGTTTTAACAAGTACAATTATTTTCCTTAGGTTTAGTTTCCCTTGCGGCATCAGCCAGGTGGTATTTATGATGGCAAGTTAAATAAGGTATTTTCCGCCTCTCCCTACTTCGAGTCTTCGAGATGTTTGGTCTAGCGTCGGGAAAAGGCCTATGAGGATAGGCGTTGTCAGCTATGTTGGCTCTTTCCGTATCTTGGCCGTTGGTATGTCTAGAGGGGGGGGGTGATTAGATGTAACACCCCGAGAATCATGCTACAGTAATCTCCCTCTAATGGTGGCCATGTAATCATGGTTACTATGCAAATGGCCCACTTGTCCATAATCCAAGTCAAATTCAAATTTGAATTGCAAGTGAAATAATTATTTCTTTGAACGGCAAAACTAAAGTGTTCACAATATTCTATAAATTCCCCTGATCTTTTTCATATTGCAACCAACTTCATTGGACTCGCAAATAAATTCCTCGGAATTTAATAAGTGATCTAACGGAAAAATAAAATGGCATTTTCAAAATAAACAAATGTATAAACTTTCCCAAATAAAATGGAACCTTGTGTGTAGCACCCAAAATGTTGTATTTGAATTATAGGTGAAGTATCTTGTAGAACTAATATCATTTAAGTGCCTAAAATAAATAGAAAAATGAGACCAATGGTTGGACAGAAAAAGATAATTAAGTGTCGTTGTTGTGCACTTTGGCCCGTATGAACAGTGCGGCCCAGCCCATCTACTGGATTTTCCCCTACCTCTGTACAGTAAGTACAGAGAGGAGACAGAGAGCCTGCGTGCCATCCATCCGCGGCGCCACGATCGCCGTTGTGCACGCGTCGTGCATCCTCCGCTCCCCGACGACCTACAAGGCCGAGCCCCCGACCCCGCGGGCGAACCCTAACCTCTCCTCCCTTTCTCCCTCGCGCCACTTTCGTCTCCTGCGTCCATGGCCGAATCACCGTTGCCAAGCTCGCCGTCGATCCCGTGGCCACCGGCCATCCGCCATCGCACCGCCGCGTCCAGGAGCTCCGCCATCGTCTTCTCCGTCGCCCTCGCCTATCGGTTGGAGGTCGGGCGGCCTACTGCCTCGCCATCGCGCGATCTTCTCCGCCACGGCCGCCGCATCTCTCGGCGAGCGCAACGCGTCCGACCGTCCTCGCGCCTCCAGACCACGTCTACGAGCTTCGTAGTGAGCTCCTCTATCGATTCCCCTTGTTTTCCCCTTCGATCCATGCACTTTTACACCGTTGTTCTTAGCGTACCGAGCTCGGTCGGAGCTTTGCTCCCGTGTACGAGCTACTGCTCATGCTTGTTATTGCTGCTGCTACCTCCCGTGTGCCCGCCCGCTGCCATGCTGTGGCACCGCTGCTGCCGTTGCCGCCTTCTGCCACTGCCGCCCTGCTGTTGCGTGCCGCTAGCCACGCTCCCCTGCTGCCGCTACTGCAGCCGCCACTGCCTATAGTGCTGCCACCTGCTGCTCGCGTTCGCTGCTCTGCCGCTATGCTTGCTGCTGCTTCTACTGCTCCTCCTAGCCGCAGCCGCTGCTGGTATTTGCCACTGATGGCTACTCCTTTGTTGGCTTCGGCTATGGCCGTGGCCATGGCCAAGGGTGGCATGTGTTGTGTGTGCGTGAGTGTGTGCGATGTGTGTGTGTGTGTGTGTGTGTGTGTTCTGCGTGTTGTGTGTGCTTGCAGCTGGCCATGGCCATGTGTGTCCGTGTGTTGTGTGTGCCTTGTGCAGCATAGTGTGTGTGCGCCGTGCGTGTGGCCGGCTGGGCTATGCCTAGTAATGGCCGGCCCTTACTTAGATTAGTACTACTAGTAAGTCTTAATTAGTGCTAAGTTAGTCTAGTAGTAGATGACATGTAGGCCTCCATTAATTAAATTAGATTTATTTGATTGTTTAGATAAATAGTCTATGACATGTGGGCCACACATGCCCTTTTGACTAGTCAAATTGACTTGGTCAATTCAGATTAAACTAAATATAATAAATCCAGAAATTTTAGAAAATACTTAAAACTTTGGAAAATCATAGAAAATTAATCGTAACTCAGATGAAAAAACTTTGTACATCAAAGTTGCTCAGAACAACGAGACGAATCTGGATATGCAGCCCGTTCGTCAGCCACGCATCCCTAGCATAGCAAACACGCAACTTTCCCTCTCCAGTTCATCTGTCCGAAAACTCGAAACACCGGGGATACTTTCCCGGATGTTTCCCCCCTTCACCGGTATCACCTATCCCTCCGTTAGAATCACCTCTAGCACCGCGTTGTCATGTTATGTTTTGATTGCTCTGTTATTTATTGTGTTCCCCCTCCATTACTTTTCCGGTAGCCACCGAGACCGCTGTCGGTACCCCCCTGTGATCGACTACGGAGTTGACGACCCCTCTCTCTTGCCAGAGCAACCAGGCAAGCCCCCCCCCCCTTGATCACCAGATATCGCCTACTCTCCTCTATACTGCTTGCATTAGAGTAGTGTAGCATGATACTGCTTTCCGTTATTCCTATCCTGATGCATAGCCTGTCCTTGCTACTACTGTTGTTACCATTACCTGCTATCCTACTGCTTAGTATATGATGCTAGTGTTCCATCAATGGCCCTACACTCTTGTCCGTTTGCCATGCTATACTACTGGGTCGTGATCACTTCGGGAGGTGATCACGGGCATATACTAAATACTTTACACAGTTACATTACTTATGATACTGTTCGGAGATGGGGGCTGAAGGGGCAGGTGGCTCCATCCCGGTAGAGATGGGCCTGGGTTCCCGACGGCCCCCGACTGTTACTTTGTGGCGGAGCGACAGGGCAGGTTGAGACCACCTAGGAGAGAGGTGGGCCTGGCCCTGGTCGGCGTTCGCGGACACTTAACACGCTTAACGAGATCTGGGTATTTGATCTAAGTCTGGCCTTTTGGTCTATACGCACTAACCATCTACGTGGGAGTAGTTATGGGTATCCCGGCGTCGTGGTATCAGCCGAAGCCTTCGTGACGTCAGCGACGGAGCGGCGCGCGCCGGATTGGACTGGAACGCCATTAGGGTAGGTCTGCTTTCGGCCGCGTACGCAACATGCAGGTGTGCTAAGGGCGATGGGCCCAGACCCCTGTGCGCATAGGTTTAGACCGGCGTGCTGACCTCTCTGTTGTGCCTAGGTGGGGCTGCGACGTGTTGATCTTCCGAGGCCGGGCATGACCCAGGAAAGTGTGTCCGGCCAAATGGGATCGAGCGTGTTGGGGAATGTGGTGCACCCCTGCAGGGAAGTTAATCTATTCGAATAGCCGTGTCCCTCGGTAAAAGGACGACCCGGAGTTGTACCTTGACCTTATGACAACTAGAACCGGATACTTAATAAAACACACCCTTCCAAGTGCCAGATACAACCGGTGATCGCTCTCTCACAGGGCGACGAGGGGAGGATCATCGGTTAGGATTATGCTATGCGATGCTACTTGGAGGACTTCAGTCTACTCTCTTCTACATGCTGCAAGACGGAGGCTGCCAGAAGCGTAGTCTTCGACAGGATTAGTTATCCCCCTCTTATTCTGGCATTCTGCAGTTCAGACCACATATGATACCCTTATTCCATTTGATACCAATGCATGCATATGTAGTGCAGTTCCTTGCTTGCGAGTACTTTGGATGAGTACTCACGGTTGCTTTCTCCCTCTTTTCCTCCTATCCCTTCTACCTGGTTGTCGCAACCAGATGTTGGAGCCCAGGATCCAGACGCCACCGTCGACGACGACTCCTACTACACCGGAGGTGCCTACTACTACGTGCTGCCCGCTGACGATGACCATGAGTAGTTAGGAGGATCCCAGGCAGGAGGCCTGCGCCCCTTTCGATCTGTATCCGTGTTTGTGCTAGCCTTCTTAAGGCAAACTTGTTTAACTTATGTCTGTACTCAGATATTGTTGCTTCCGCTGACTCGTCTATGATCGAGCTCTTATATTCGAGCCTTCAAGGCCCCTGGCTTGTAATATGATGCTTGTATGACTTATTTTATTTGTAGAGTTGTGTTGTGATATCTTCCCGTGAGTCCCTGATCTTGATCATACACGTTTGCATGTATGATTAGTGTACGGTCAAATCGGGGGCATCACAAGTTGGTATCACAGCCGACTGCCTGTAGGAATTCCCCTTCCACACTCCTTGGCCGAAGTTGAGTCTAGTCGATGAAAATTGTTTTACTAACTTGGCTGTGCGGCCCCTGGGCCCGCGTCGCCATTGGGTGGTATTAGGATCTTTTATTCCTCAACCTTTACTCTGGGATTCTAAACTCTCTTCTATTCGGGTTTAATGAGTTTACTAAAATCTAACTTTAGGTTCTCGAAAATACTTCCTCCCGGAGAGCCCATTCAGACCAGATGATCGCCTGTTGCACCAGAAGATTCTGAAGACACTTCTCTGATGCTTTCCCGAGACCATTGTGCCCTTCGTTGTTGCAATTCCATACCACCGATAATCCCTATGGAAAGCTACATACACTTGTCATCCATAACTTCATTCCCAGTTGATCTTGTTATTACAAGATACCTCGGAAATTCTCTCTATTGTTCCGAGAATACTTTGTACTTACTGCCTTGTTGTTCTTTGTCACCGGAATACCCCTACGGATAATTCTCGCATTTATCGAGTATCCGCTCATCCCCCAGTTGTTCATGTGTTTCACAATGGTCATCGAAATACTATTCGATCCTCCAAAAATCCTTAGTAGCTTATTGCTCTGCAATACTTGTCTGCTTGCATGATGGATGCTTTCCATATGTCTGGAAATATTTGTTAGTATCCTTAGGCACCGTCATTTTGATCCCTTTGATTCAACATGAGTGCTAATGCACGCAATCATCAGTTGGTCCTTTTAAATTATCTTTCCGGCTCAGACGTCATTTTAAACATGAGCTGGTTCTCAACAAATCCAATTGCCGTCGATTGTACCCCTAAGGATATTCAACTTATCCATCCCTAATCAGAACATTGCTTCTGATCCCTTGATTTGAAAATCATAGTTCCTTTGCATTTGAGCTCTGAATTAGTCAGTTTTTTCTAAAGTCTGATCTCCTTGCATTGTTTCTCCCTCTGGTTGAGTACCGATGCTCACACCAGATCCCTTGAGGACCACCAGATCCTTTGTTGTATTTTATCCGACAACGTCCTTCATATTCAATAAGTCTGTGAGCCTTTCCTCGGATACATAATGCTTTTGGTAAATTGTATCCTCTGCTTTCTCAAGCATGCGCTACTATCGAGCTTGTGTTATTTATTCTTGAAATTTGTGGTATATACTCCTAAGATGCCCTGATGGGGTGAACCTATTCCTTCCCCAAACGGCATAAACCCGAAAGTTTTCGCGAGTCATACTCTTCTGTTGCTCCGCCAGATAAAATTTCTACACTACAGCCTCATCAAAAGCGAGAAGTAAAATGAAAGGTTATGCATTGAAGAAGTGGGAGTCGACCTTGAGCCCTTGCGTTCATGCCCATGGACCCAATGTGGAACTTTTCTTTGAAGCTTCTTGTAAATGATAATAATCCCCTTGCTATAAGTTCATCTTGTATCCGTGGACATGGTCCCGACCATGTTTCTCCTTGATTCCATTTCTCGTGCAAGTTTGAGCACTTGTTTTCTATAGAGCATTACCCTATTCCAACCTTTACTACGATCTGTCGTCGAGTATTACCCCCTGGTATCTCGAGATTATCATGGAACTGCATACTTCTTATGAGTTTTTAATCAAGTGCTACATTCTCACTAATTCCAATTTTTCACGGGCTCTGAGTTATTAAATACTCAAAGACACCGATACCTGACTGAAGTCTGCATGCACCGCGATTAAACAAATCGTGGTAACCTTCATGACTTACGAGTTTGAACTCGATCATGTCATTCCTAGCCTGTTTGGCTATATCCTTGTCATACCGATTTTAACTGTGCTACCTGGACCTTCTTCCTAGAGCAAATATTTCGAGGTGAGCTAATCTTACGTCGATCTTCCTCGTCATAACAATTGTCCTTGAATGACAAGCTTGATTTTGAGTTTGTGTCATACCCTTGGGTTCAATAACCTTTCGTTTCATCATTCCTTTGGCTTGATGTCATCGCCGACCGATTACATCTTCATGAAATCTCTCAACAATTGTGTCGTGATCATCATTGGCATTCTGAGCTCTTCCAGGATATCAATTGAATTCATGATGAGAAATACCATCCTTGCCCTCGATGATTTGTTTTATCATCGACCACTTTATTGCCTTCCGTTCAACACAAACTTGTTCGTGTTTTGTGTTATACCTTGAGATCCTTGCTGTCCAATATTTGTTCTTCTTTACCTTGGAGTATTACCATCTTTTATGTCAAGAATGTCGTGAGAATTTCACAACCTCTTAAGAATTCTTGATACAGGTGATCCTTCTTGCCATATCCGTTCACTCCTTGGTCCCCGTGTTGTTTCTAACCGGAGAACCGATAATTGAACTATGATGTGCGACTTCAAAACTTCTAGCAACCCTATTGCTTTGAAGTTAATGGTCGATGTTTCATTCTTAGACCATTGGTTATCGAATCATCATTCTAACATTGATCGTACTACCTAAGCCCATGTTTCGGGTGCACTTTTCAGCCATTGTTTAATTATGTATGTTTTCCTTGAGCATACATCATTATATGATTTGATTCGACAAATGTTATCTCCTTGTTCACATAACTATGGAAATCCACCTTTTTGGAAATCTCGAGGATTGTCGCTGACTCCATCAGCTACCCCCTAACCCCCTTCCTTGGTTTAATGATGAACTCTTGTTTTAGAATCGCTTCCATAGTACATTTCCCGAGAACCTTACAATGTCATCTCGTCAATTTGTGTTACACCTTTCTTCTCAGGCATCCTGAGTCTATGTTATCCTGACACCAATCAGATCTGCATCTCGGTCTGATATGATGGTTGGAACATCCTTTCAAGAGTTATAACGTTGGTCTTTATATGACTCGGTAAGGTGATGTCATGCCTAGCACACCGGGCCGGAGAATCTATTGTTATAGTTTCTAATTTAGCAAGGTTAACCATTCTCTCATGAGTAAGTCGTAGGACTTATTCTATATGTTATCCTGATGAATCCTTTGTGTATCCAAATTCCGACCTTTCCTTGAAGACCATGCCAATGCTATCTCGAAGCATGTATGTGGTACTTCGGTTTTCAATAAGAACATCTATAGCACAATGCTAAATTTTCTTTATCAAATTATCCAAACACCATTGTATGGTAATGCCATGAGATTTCTCCCCCTTTTCCTAAAGGGTTTTCTGCATTATATCCTGTCACGGATATCATGCGCTGTTTGTCCTTGGGAAGGATATACCCCTAAAATATGTGTTTAAACACATTTTCCTTTCCATTCTTCTGTTTAATCTGTTGATCACATTTCCTTTCCATTGTATTGTTTAACCTTTCCAGTAATCTGACTTAACTGAGCAGTGACATTTCTCTGCTTAGGTCAGCACCTTGTTGTACCACTCCGTCAGTAAGACCCTATTACTATTGTTGATGACATTCCGGTAGCCACCGATGGACGAGAACATTGCCTATTGGTCCGCCTCGTTCAACGAGCAGGAAAAATGGTTCTCTTCATCCCTCGCCCTTGGCACTGACGTTGTTGCCGACATAATCAACAGGCTACCCTCTGACATCCCTTGCTTACATGATCGTGCAAGACATCACCGCTTCCCTTCTTTTAACCCACATGGTGGGCCCATAACCCACAGTTCCACAGGATCGAAACTTGACTCTTGTGTACACCCCTGTTCCCAACGTTGTTCCTTGTGCATGGCCTCGTATGTAATTCACGAGCCACCTTCCGAGAGATCATCGATTCTGGTATCAAACACAATACTTATTCCTGTTGCTTGAACCCTTTTCACACTTTGTTTCAGGCATCGAACGATTGCCTACCCACTCGAAAACTTCTCATGGTACCTACTTACTTTGCTCACGATGTTGTCTTAAGTTTTCATTCGGGAGTTACTTTCCGCCATCATCCCCGATGTTGTCTACTAGATAGTCAACCTTACAGAGGTCCGTTCTCCCGGAATACCCACCCTCTTTCGTAAGTACGATGGAGTTCCAGAAGGAATGATGACGACTTCATCAGGATGACCTAAAGAAGAGCAATGAAGACACCAATGTAATGGATCGACCTATTCGAGAAGAGCAACCAACAACGAAAAGATCCGTTGGAATTTCGTAGCCAGAACTTTCCTCCTTACTCCACCTCTTAAATCTCGGGACGAGATTTCTTGTAGTGGAGGAGATTTGTAACACCCCGAGAATCATGCTACAGTAATCTCCCCCTAATGGTGGCCATGTAATCATGGTTACTATGCAAATGGCCCACTTGTCCATAATCCAAGTCAAATTCAAATTTGAATTGCAAGTGAAATAATTATTTCTTTGAACGGCAAAACTAAAGTGTTCACAATATTCTATAAATTCCCCTGATCTTTTTCATATTGCAACCAACTTCATTGGACTCGCAAATAAATTCCTCGGAATTTAATAAGTGATCTAACGGAAAAATAAAATGGCATTTTCAAAATAAACAAATGTATAAACTTTCCCAAATAAAATGGAACCTTGTGTGTAGCATCCAAAATGTTGTATTTGAATTATAGGTGAAGTATCTTGTAGAACTAATATCATTTAAGTGCCTAAAATAAATAGAAAAATGAGACCAATGGTTGGACAGAAAAAGATAATTAAGTGTCGTTGTTGTGCACTTTGGCCCGTATGAACAGTGCGGCCCAGCCCATCTACTGGATTTTCCCCTACCTCTGTACAGTAAGTACAGAGAGGAGACAGAGAGCCTGCGTGCCATCCATCCGCGGCGCCACGATCGCCGTTGTGCACGCGTCGTGCATCCTCCGCTCCCCGACGACCTACAAGGCCGAGCCCCCGACCCCGCGGGCGAACCCTAACCTCTCCTCCCTTTCTCCCTCGCGCCGCTTTCGTCTCCTGCGTCCATGGCCGAATCACCGTTGCCAAGCTCGCCGTCGATCCCGTGGCCACCGGCCATCCGCCATCGCACCACCGCGTCCAGGAGCTCCGCCATCGTCTTCTCTGTCGCCCTCGCCTATCGGTTGGAGGTCGGGCGGCCTACTGCCTCGCCATCGCGCGATCTTCTCCGCCACGGCCGCCGCATCTCTCGGCGAGCGCAACGCGTCCGACCGTCCTCGCGCCTCCAGACCACATCTACGAGCTTCGTAGTGAGCTCCTCTATCGATTCCCCTTGTTTTCCCCTTCGATCCATGCACTTTTACACCGTTGTTCTTAGCGTACCGAGCTCGGTCGGAGCTTTTCTCCCGTGTACGAGCTACTGCTCATGCTTGTTATTGCTGCTGCTACCTCCCGTGTGCCCGCCCGCTGCCGTGCTGTGGCACCGCTGCTGCCGTTGCCGCCTTCTGCCACTGCCGCCCTGCTGTTGCGTGCCGCTAGCCACGCTCCCCTGCTGCCGCTACTGCAGCCGCCACTGCCTATAGCGCTGCCACCTTCTGCTCGCGTTCGCTGCTCTGCCGCTATGCTTGCTGCTGCTTCTACTGCTCCTCCTAGCCGCAGCCGCTGCTGGTATTTGCCACTGATGGCTACTCCTTTGTTGGCTTCGGCTATGGCCGTGGCCATGGCCAAGGGTGGCATGTGCTGTGTGTGCGTGAGTGTGTGCGATGTGTGTGTGTGTGTGTGTGTGTGTGTGTGTTCTGCGTGTTGTGTGTGCTTGCAGCTGGCCATGGCCGTGTGTGTCTGTGTGTTGTGTGTGCCTTGTGCAGCATAGTGTGTGTGCGCCGTGCGTGTGGCCGGCTGGGCTATGCCTAGTAATGGCCGGCCCTTACTTAGATTAGTACTACTAGTAAGTCTTAATTAGTGCTAAGTTAGTCTAGTAGTAGATGACATGTAGGCCTCCATTAATTAAATTAGATTTATTTGATTGTTTAGATAAATAGTCTATGACATGTGGGCCACACATGCCCTTTTGACTAGTCAAATTGACTTGGTCAATTCAGATTAAACTAAATATAATAAATCCAGAAATTTTAGAAAATACTTAAAACTTTGGAAAATCATAGAAAATTAATCGTAACTCCGATGAAAAAACTTTGTACATCAAAGTTGCTCAGAACAACGAGACGAATCTGGATATGCAGCCCGTTCGTCAGCCACGCATCCCTAGCATAGCAAACACGCAACTTTCCCTCTCCAGTTCATCTGTCCGAAAACTCGAAACACCGGGGATACTTTCCCGGATGTTTCCCCCCTTCACCGGTATCACCTATCCCTCCGTTAGAATCACCTCTAGCACCGCGTTTTCATGTTATGTTTTGATTGCTCTGTTATTTATTGTGTTCCCCCTCCGTTACTTTTCCGGTAGCCACCGAGACCGCTGTCGGTACCCCCCTGTGATCGACTACGGAGTTGACGACCCCTCTCTCTTGCCAGAGCAACCAGGCAAGCCCCCCCCTTGATCACCAGATATCGCCTACTCTCCTCTATACTGCTTGCATTAGAGTAGTGTAGCATGATACTGCTTTCCGTTATTCCTATCCTGATGCATAGCCTGTCCTTGCTACTACTGTTGTTACCATTACCTGCTATCCTACTGCTTAGTGTATGATGCTAGTGTTCCATCAATGGGCCTACGCTCTTGTCCGTTTGCCATGCTATACTACTGGGTCGTGATCACTTCGGGAGGTGATCACAGGCATATACTAAATACTTTACACAGTTACATTACTTATGATACTGTTCGGAGATGGGGGCTGAAGGGGCAGGTGGCTCCATCCCGGTAGAGGTGGGCCTGGGTTCCCGACGGCCCCCGACTGTTACTTTGTGGCGGAGCGACAGGGCAGGTTGAGACCACCTAGGAGAGAGGTGGGCCTGGCCCTGGTCGGCGTTCGCGGACACTTAACACGCTTAACGAGATCTGGGTATTTGATCTAAGTCTGGCCTTTTGGTCTATACGCACTAACCATCTACGTGGGAGTAGTTATGGGTATCCCGGCGTCGTGGTATCAGCCGAAGCCTTCGTGACGTCAGCGACGGAGCGGCGTGCGCCGGATTGGACTGGAACGCCATTAGGCTAGGTCTGCTTTTGGCCACGTACGCAACATGCAGGTGTGCTAAGGGCGATGGGCCCAGACCCCTATGCGCATAGGTTTAGACCGGCGTGCTGACCTCTCTGTTGTGCCTAGGTGGGGCTGCGACGTGTTGATCTTCCGAGGCCGGGCATGACCCAGGAAAGTGTGTCCGACCAAATGGGATCGAGCGTGTTGGGGAATGTGGTGCACCCCTGCAGGGAAGTTAATCTATTCGAATAGCCGTGTCCCTCGGTAAAAGGACGACCCGGAGTTGTACCTTGACCTTATGACAACTAGAACCGGATACTTAGTAAAACACACCCTTCCAAGTGCCAGATACAACCGGTGATCGCTCTCTCACAGGGCGACGAGGGGAGGATCATCGGTTAGGATTATGCTATGCGATGCTACTTGGAGGACTTCAGTCTACTCTCTTCTACATGCTGCAAGACGGAGGCTGCCAGAAGCGTAGTCTTCGACAGGATTAGTTATCCCCCTCTTATTCTGGCATTCTGCAGTTCAGACCACATATGATACCCTTATTCCATTTGATACCAATGCATGCATATGTAGTGCAGTTCGTTGCTTGCGAGTACTTTGGATGAGTACTCACGGTTGCTTTCTCCCTCTTTTCCTCCTATCCCTTCTACCTGGTTGTCGCAACCAGATGTTGGAGCCCAGGATCCAGACGCCACCGTCGACGACGACTCCTACTACACCGGAGGTGCCTACTACTACGTGCTGCCCGCTGACGACGACCAGGAGTAGTTAGGAGGATCCCAGGCAGGAGGCCTGCGCCCCTTTCGATCTGTATCCGTGTTTGTGCTAGCCTTCTTAAGGCAAACTTGTTTAACTTATGTCTGTACTCAGATATTGTTGCTTCCGCTGACTCGTCTATGATCGAGCTCTTATATTCGAGCCTTCGAGGCCCCTGGCTTGTAATATGATGCTTGTATGACTTATTTTATTTGTAGAGTTGTGTTGTGATATCTTCCCGTGAGTCCCTGATCTTGATCGTACACGTTTGCGTGTATGATTAGTGTACGGTCAAATCGGGGGCGTCACATTAGACTACTTGACCAAATAAAAACTTGACCTTTTCCCAATTTTAGTTCTTGGCAGATTTTAGCTATTTTAGGACAAGTCAAGCAATCATCACACAATTCAAGCAAGCATGCAAAAAGTATATTGGCAGCGGAAAGTAAGGCATGCAACTTGCAAGAATATAAAGGGAAGGGTTTGGAGAATTCAAACGCAATTGGAGAGACGGATGTTTTCCCATGGTTCGGATAGGTGGTGCTATCCTACATCCACGTTGATGGAGACTTCAACCCACGAAGGGTAACGGTTGCGCGAGTCCATGGAGGGCTCCACCCACGAAGGGTCCACGAAGAAGCAACCTTGTCTATCCCACCATGGCCATCGCCCATGAAGGACTTGCCTCACTAGCGGTAGATCTTCACGAAGTAGGCGATCTCCTTGCCCTTAAAAACTCCTTGGTTCAACTCCACAATCTTGTCGGAGGCTCCCAAGTGACACCTAGCCAATCTAGGAGACACCACTCTCCAAGAAGTAACAAATGGTGTGTTGATGATGAACTCCTTGCTCTTGTGCTTCAAATGATAGTCTCCCCAACACTCAACTCTCTCTCACAGGATTTGGATTTGGTGGAAAGAAGATTTGAATGGAAAGCAACTTGGGGAAGGCTAGAGATCAAGATTCATATGGTAGGAATGGAATATCTTGGCCTCAACACATGAGTAGGTGGTTCTCTCTCAGAACATATGAGTTGGAAGTGTAGATGTGTTCTGATGGCTCTCTCCACGGATGAAGAGGAGGTGGAGGGGTATATATAGCGTCCACACAAAATCCAACCGTTACACACAATTTACCAATCTCGGTGGGACCAAATCAACAAACTCGGTTGGACCAAAATAGTAAACCTAATGACCGTTAGAGATTTTCGGTGGGACTGACATGCAACTCGGTAGGACCGATATGGTTAGGGTTAGGGCATAATGTAATCTCTGTGAGACCGATTACACAAACTCGGTGAGACCGATTTTGGTAATAAGCTAACCAGAGAGTTGGTCAGGCAAAATCGGTGGGACCGATTTGCTCTTTCGGTGAGACCGAAATGTTACAAAAAGGAAACAAAGAGTTTACATTGCAATCTCGGTGGGACTGATCCGCTCTTTCGGTGAGACCGAAAAGTTACGAAAAGGAAACATAGAGATTGCAATCCCATCTCGGTGAGACCGAGATCCCTATCGGTAGAACCGATTTGCTAGGGTTTGGCAGTGGCTTATGACAAATGAAACGCAGTGGCGCCGGATTGAAAGAATCGGTAGGGCCGAGTTTGGCTTTGGGTTTAGGTCAAATGTGGATAAGTGAAAGTAGCTGAGGATTTTGGAGCATATCATTAAGCACTTGAAGCAAGAGGCTCATTAAGCAACACCTCATCCCTCCTTGATAGTATTGGCTTTTCCTAAAGACTCAATGTGATCTTGGATCACTAAAATGTAAAATGAAGAGTCTTGAGCATATGAGCTAGAGCCAATCCTTTATCCTTAGCATTTTGAGGGTTCCACTTTCACCATCCATGCCATGCCAATCATTGAGCTTTCCTGAAATGATCATCTTGGAATAGCATTAGCTCAATGAGCTATATGTTGTTATGAATTACCAAAACCACCTAGGGATAGTTGCACTTTCACTATGGCTCCGTGGTGACCTCAACCATCTAGGGTGCTCAAACATCCAAGAGTAACAAGATCCGCTAGGGATGAGTGGGGGAATCGAAAATCCCTTGGTGGAAGTGTAGATCGGGGACTTCTCAACCACTCCCGAGCAAATCAACAAGTTTGATTGGCTAGAGTGATAGATCGGGCGAAAATGGAGCTTGGAGCATTTAATGGAGCTTGAGCAATAAATGGAGCTTGGGGGAGGAAGAGGTAGGTCAAAGGGAAGAAGGGGACTCCCTTTTATAGTGGGGCAACAATCCAACCGTTGCCCCCACCAACCAGCCCCGCACAGGGCGGTACTACCGCTAAGAGGGGGCGGTACTACCGCCAGGACAGTGGTACTGCCGCGCCAGCCAGCGGCACTGCCGCGCAGAGGAGACTAGTAGGGAAAGGACCCAAATGCGGTACTATCGTGGTGGTAGGGGCGGTACTACAGCTCCTGGAATGGTACTATCGCCTCTACAACCGCAACTAGTGCCGCAAAACCCGACACGAGAAAAAGACCTCTCGAATCGAGGCGGTAGGAGCCAGACTGCCCAGCGGTACTACGGCAGCGGGGTCATGGGCGGTACTACCGCTGTGGAGCGGTACTGTCGCTTGTGACCCTTCGGCCGTACTACCGTTGGCAGTGTGGTACTACCGCTGGGGCGCATAAGAGAGAGAGAGAGAGAGAGAGAGAGAGAGAGAGAGAGAATCTCTCAAAGATGCTGAGGACGAGGCGGAGGTGCCAGGCACCCCAGCGGTACTACTGCTGTGGAGCCACGGGCGGTACTACCGCTGTGGAGCGGTACTGCCGCTTGTGGCTCTTCAGCGGTACTACCGCTGGGTGCGCGGTACTACCGCTTGGACCCAGATAGGACAAGGAAGAGAGGAGAGAACTCTACAATGGAATGGAAAAGCTCGGAGGGTGAGAAGCTGATGTGTACGTGATGATTCCACCCATGCAATACCCCAGCGGACCCCTATTGGAAATATGCCCTAGAGGCAATAATAAATTGGTTATTATTATATTTCCTTGTTCATGATAATCATTTATTATCCATGCTAGAATTGTATTGATAGGAAACTCAGATACATGTGTGGATACATAGACAACACCATGTCCCTAGTAAGCCTCTAGTTGACTAGCTCGTTGATCAATAGATGGTTACGATTTCCTGACCATGGACATTGGATGTCGTTGATAACGGGATCACATCATTAGGAGAATGATGTGATGGACAAGACCCAATCCTAAGCATAGCACTAGATCGTGTAGTTCGTATGCTAAAGCTTTTCTAATGTCAAGTATCATTTCCTTAGACCATGATATTGTGCAACTCCCGGATACCGTAGGAATACTTTAGGTGTGCCAAACGTCACAATGTAACTGGGTGGCTATAAAGGTACATTACAGGTATCTCCGAAAGTGTCTGTTGGGTTGACATGAATCGAGACAGGGATTTGTCACTCCGTGTGACGGAGAGGTATCTCTGGGCCCACTCGGTAGGACATCATCATAATGTGCACAATGTGATCAAGGAGTTGATCACGAGATGATGTGTTACGGAACAAGTAAAGAGACTTGACGGTAACGAGATTGAACAAGGTATCGGGATACCGACGATCGAATCTCGGGCAAGTATCGTACCGATGGACAAAGGGAATTGTATACGGGATTGATTGAATCCTCGACATCGTGGTTCATCCGATGAGATCATCGTGGAACATGTGGGAGCCAACATGGGTATCCAGATCCCGCTGTTGGTTATTGACAGGAGAGTCGTCTGGGTCATGTCTACATGTCTCCCGAACCCGTAGGGTCTACACACTTAAGGTTCGGTGACGCTAGGGTTGTAGGGATATGTATATGCAGTAACCTGAATATTGTTCGGAGTCTCGGATGAGATATCGGATGTCACGAGGAGTTCCGGAATGGTCCGGAGGTAAAGAATTATATATAGGAAGTGCTATTTCGGCCATCGGGACAAGTTTCGGGGTCACCGGTATTGTACCGGGACCACCGGAAGGGTCCCGGGGGTCCACCGGGTGGGGCCACCTGCCCCGGGGGGCCACATGGGCTGTAGGGGGTGCGCCTTGGCCTACATGGGCCAAGGGCACTAGCCCCAAGAGGCCCATGCGCCTAGGGTTCAAGATGGGAAGAGTCCCAAAGGTGGAAGGCACCCCCTAGGTGCCTTAGGGGGGAGGGACTCCTCCCTTGGCCGCCGCCCCGCCTAGGAGATTGGATCTCCTAGGGCCGGCGCCCCCCCCCCCTGGCTCCCTATATATAGTGAGGGAAGGAGGGCCTCTCATACCCTGCCTTTGGTGCCTCCTCTCCCTCTCCAACACCTCCTCCTCCTCCATAGAGCTTAGCGAAGCCCTGCCGGAGTACTGCAGCTCCATCACCACCACGCCGTCGTGCTGCTGCTGGAGCCATCTTCCTCAACCTCTCCTTCTCCCCTTGCTGGATCAAGGCGTAGGAGACGTCACTGGGCTGTACGTGTGTTGAACACGGAGGTGCCGTCCATTCGGCACTAGGATCATCGGTGATTTGGATCACGACGAGTACGACTCCATCAACCCCGTTCACTTGAACGCTTCCGCTTAGCGATCTACAAGGGTATGTAGATCCACTCCTCCCTCGTTCCTAGATGACTCCATAGATTGATCTTAGTGACACGTAGGAAAATTTTGAATTATTGCTATGTTCCCCAACAGTGGTATCAGAGCTAGGTCAATTGCGTAGATTCTATGCACGAGTAGAACACAAAGTAGTTGTGGGCGTCGATATTGTCAATTTGCTTGCCTTTACTAGTCTTATCTTGATTCGGCGGCATTGTGGGATGAAGCGGCCCGGACCGACCTTACACGTACTCTTACGTGAGACTGGTTCCACCGACTGACATGCACTAGTTGAATAAGGTGGCTAGCGGGTGTCTATCTCTCCCACTTTAGTCGGATCGGATTCGATGAAAAGGGTCCTTATGAAGTGTAAATAGCAATTGGCATATCACGTTGTGGTTTTTGCGTAGGTAAGAAACGTTCTTGCTAGAAACCCATAGCAGCCACGTAAAACATGCAAACAACAATTAGAGGACGTCTAACTTGTTTTTGCAGGGTATGCTATGTGATGTGATATGGCCAAGAAGAATGTGATGAATGATATGTGATGTATGAGATTGATCATGTTCTTGTAATAGGAATCACGACTTGCATGTCGATGAGTATGACAACCGGCAGGAGCCATAGGAGTTTTCTTAATTTATTTATGACCTGCGTGTCAACATAAACGTCATGTAATTACTTTACTTTATTGCTAACTGTTAGCTGTAGTAGTAGAAGTAATAGTTGGCGAGACAACTTCATGAAGACACGATGATGGAGATCATGATGATGGAGATCATGGTGTCATGCCGGTGACGATGATGATCATGGAGCCCCGAAGATGGAGATCAAAAGGAGCAAAGTGATGATGGCCATATCATGTCACTATTTGATTGCATGTGATGTTTATCATGTTTATACATCTTATTTGCTTAGAACGACGGTAGTAAATAAGATGATCCCTCATCAAAATTTCAAGAAAGTGTTCCCCCTAACTGTGCACCGTTGGGAAGGTTCGTTGTTTCGAAGCACCACGTGATGATCGGGTGTTAGATTCTTACGTTCGAATACAACGGGTGTTGACGAGCCTAGCATGTACAGACATGGCCAAGGAAACACATGTGAAACACTTAGGTTAACTTGACGAGCCTAGCATGTACAGACATGGCCTCGGAACACAGAAGACCGAAAGGTCGAGCATGAGTCGTATGGTAGATACGATCAACATGAAGATGCTCACCGATGTTGACTAGTTCGTCTCACGTGATGATCGGACACGGCCTAGTTGACTCGGATCATGTCATCACTTAGATGACTAGAGGGATGTCTATCTAAGTGGGAGTTCATAAGATGAACTTAATTATCCTGAACATAGTCAAAAGGTCTTTGCAAATTATGTCGTAACTCGAGCTTCAGTTCTACTGTTTACATAAGATCCTAGAGAAAATTTAGTTGAAAGTTGATAGTAGCAATTATGCGGACTAGGTCCGTAAACTGAGGATTGTCCTCATTGCTTCATAGAAGGCTTATGTCCTTAATGCACCGCTCAGTGTGCTGAACCTCGAACGTCGTCTGTGGATGTTGCGAACATCTGACATACACATTTTGATAACTACGTGATAGTTCAGTTAACGGTTTAGAGTTGAGGCACCGAAGACGTTTTGAAATGTCGCGAAACATATGAGATGTTTCGAGGGCTGAAATTGGGATTTTAGGCTTGTGCCCACGTCAAGAGGTATAAGACCTCCGACGATTTTCTTAACCTGCAAACTAAGGGAGAAAAGCTCAATTGTTGAGCTTGTGCTCAGATTGTCTGAGTACAACAATCATTTGAATCAAGTGGGAGTTGATCTTCCAGATGAGATAGTGATGTTTCTCCGAAGTCATTACCACCAAGCTGCTAGAGCTTCGTGATGAACTGTAATGTATCAGGGACATATATGATGATCTTTGAGATATTTGCGATGTTTGACACCACAAAAGTAGAAATCAAGAAGGAGCATCAATTGTTGATGTTTAGTAAAACCACTAGTTTCAAGAAGGGCAAGGGCAAGAAGGGGTACTTCATGAAACGGCAATTCAGCTGCTGCTCTAGTGAAGAAACCCAAGGTTGAACTCAAACCCGAGACTAAGTGCTTCTGTAATAAGAGGAACAGCCACTGGAGCAGAATTACCCTAGATACTTGGTAGATTAGAAGGCTGGCAAGGTCGATAGAAGTATATTGGATATACATTGTGTTGATGTGTACTTTACTAGTACTCCTAGTAGCACCATGGTATTAGATACCGGTTTGGTTGCTAAATGTTAGTAAACTCGAAATAAAAGGCTGCGGAATAAACGGAGACTAGCTCAAGGTGAGTTGACGATATGTGTTGGAAGTGTTTCCAATGTTTATATGATCAAGCATCGCACGCTCCCTCTACCATCGAGATTGGTGTTAAACCTAAATAATTGTTATTTGGTGTTTGCGTAGAGCATAGACATGATTGGATTATGACTATCGCAATACGGTTATTCATTTAAGGAGAATAATTGTTACTCTGTTTATTTTAATAATACCTTCAATGGTCTTACACCTAAAATGAATGGTTTATTGAATCTCGATCGTAGTGATACACATGTTCATGCCAAAAGAATGTAATGATAGTACCACCTACTTGTGGCACTGCCACGTAAGTCATATCGGTATAAAACGCATGAAGAAGCTCCATGTTGATGGATCTTTCGACTCACTCATTTTTGAGAAGTTTGAGACATGCGAACCACGTCTATTGGTGTATATGCATGAAGAAACTCCATGCAAATGGACCATTTGGACTCACTTGATTTTGAATCACTTGAGACATGCAAATCATACCACATGGGCAAGATGACTGAAAGCCTCGTTTTCAGTAAAATGGAACTAGAAAGCAACTTGTTGGAAGTAATACATTTTGATGTGTGCAGTCCAATGAGTGCTGAGGCGTGTAGTGGATATCGTTATGTTCTTACTTCACAGATGATTTGAGTAGATGTTGAGTATATTTACTTGATGAATCACGAGTCTGAATTATTGAAAGGTTGAAGTAATTTCAGGGTGAAGTTGAAAGATCGTCGTGACAAGAGGATAAAAGATCTATGATATGATCATAGAGATGAATATCTGAATTACGAGTTTGGCACAGAATTAAGACATTGTGGAAATTGTTTCACAACTAATACAGCCTGGAACACCATAGTGTGATGGTGTGTCCAAACATCATAACTGCACCCTATTGGATATGATGCATACCATGATGTCTCTTATCGAATTACCACGATAGTTTATGGGTTAGGCATTAGAGACAACCACATTCACTTTAAATAGGGCACCATGTGATTCCGATGAGATGACACCGTATGAACTATGGTTTAGAGAAACCTAAGCTGTCATTTCTTAAAAGTTTGGGGCTGCGACGCTTATGTGGAAAACTTTCAGGTTGATAAGCTCGAACCTAAAGCGGATAAATGCATCTTCATAGGACACCCAAGACAATTGGGTATACTTCCTATCTCAGATTGAAAGCAATAAGGGATTGTTTCTAGAATCGGGTCCTTTCTCGAGGAAATTTTTTTCTCGAAAGAATTGAGTGGGAGGATGGTGGAGACTTGATGAGGTTATTAAACCGTCTCTTCAACTAGTGTGTGGCAGGGCACAGGAAGTTGTTCCTGTGGCACCTACACCAATTGAAGTGGAAGCTTATGATAGTGATCATGAGACTTCAGATCAAGTCACTCCCAAACCTCGTAGGACGACAAGGATGCATACTACTTCAGAATGGTACGTAATCCTGTCTTGGAAGTCATGTTGCTAGACAACAATGAACCTACGAGCTATGGAGAAGCGGTGGTGGGCTTGGATTCCAAAATGGCTCGAGGCCATAAAATCCGAGAGAGGATCCATGTATGAAAACAAAGTGTAGACTTTGGAAGAACTACTTGATGGTCGTAAGGCCATTAGGTACATATGGATTTTAAAAGGAAGATGGACAATGATGGTAATCACCATTAAGAAAGATCGACTTGTCGTTAAGATGTTTTCCGACAAGTTCAAGGGGTTGACTATGATGAGACTTTCTCACTCGTAGCGATGCTAAGAGTCTGTTGGAATTATATTAGCGATTACTGCATTATTTATGAAATCTTGCAGATAGGATGTCAAAACATTGTTTCCTCGACGATTTTTTGAGGAAAGGTTGTATGTGATACATCCGGAAGGTTTTGTCAATCCTGAAAGATGCTAATAAGTATGCAAAGCTCCAGCAATCCTTCTAAGGACTGGAGTAAGCATCTCGGAGTTGGAATGTATACTTTGATGAGATGATCAAAGATTTTGGGTGTATACAAAGTTTATGAGAAACTTGTATTTCCAAAGAAGTGAGTGGGAGCACTATAGAATTTCTGATGAGTATATGTTGTTGACATATTGTTGATCCGAAATGATGGAAAGCATATAGATTATTTGAAAGGTGTTTTTCAATGGAAAACCTGGATTAAGCTACTTAAACATTGAGCATCAAGATCTATAAGGATAGATCAAAAACGCTTAATGGTACTTTCAAATGAGCACATACCTTGACATGATCTGGAAGATGTTCAAGATGGATCAGTCAAAGAAGGAGTTCTTGCCTGAGTTGTAAGGTATGAAGTTAAGACTTAAAGCTCGACCATGGCAGAATAGAGAGAAAGGACGAAGGTCGTCCCCTATGCTTAAGACGTAGGCTCTACAGTATGCTATGCTGTGTACCGCACCTGAAGTGTGCCTTGCCATGAGTCAGTCAAGGGGTACAAGAGTGATCCAAGAATGGATCACATGATAGCGGTCAAAGTCATCCTTAGTAACTAGTGGACTGAGGAATTATCTCGGTTTTGGAGGTGATAAAGAGTTCGTTGTAAAGGGTTACGTCGATGCAAGCTTAACACCTATCCGGATAGCTCTGAGAAGAGATACCGGATACGTATAATGGAGCAACTATTTAGAATAGCTCCAAGTAGAACAGTTATTTGGAATAGCTCCAAATGTAGCATAGTAGTTGTATCTACAAGATGACATAGAAATTTGCGAAGTACATACGGATCTGAATGTTGCAGACCCGTTGACTAAAACCTCTTTCACAGGCATAACATGATCAAACCCAGAACTCATTGAGTCTTAATCACATGATGATGTGAACTAGTTTAGTGACACTAGTAAACTCTTTGGATGTTGGTCACATGGCGATGTGACCTATGAGTGTTAATCACATGACGATGTGAACTAGATTATTGACTCTAGTGCAAGTGGGAGACTGTTGGAAATATGCCCTAGAGGCAATAATAAATTGGTTATTATTATATTTCCTTGTTCATGATAATCTTTTATTATCCATGCTAGAATTGTATTGATAGGAAACTCAGATACATATGTGGATACATAGACAACACCATGTCCCTAGTAAGACTCTAGTTGACTAGCTCGTTGATCAATAGATGGTTACGGTTTCCTGACCATGGACAATGGATGTCGTTGATAACGGGATCACATCATTAGGAGAATGATGTGATGGACAAGACCCAATCCTAAGCATAGCACTAGATCGTGTAGTTCGTATGCTAAAGCTTTTCTAATGTCAATTATCATTTCCTTAGACCATGAGATTGTGCAACTCCCGGATACCGTAGGAATACTTTGGGTGTGCCAAATGTCACAACGTAACTGGGTGGCTATAAAGGTACATTACGGGTATCTCCAAAAGTGTCTGTTGGGTTGACACGAATCGAGACTGGGATTTGTCACTCCGTGTGATGGAGAGGTATCTCTGGGCCCACTCGGTAGGACATCATCATAATGTGCACAATGTGATCAAGGAGTTGATCATGGGATGATGTGTTACGGAACGAGTAAAGAGACTTGCCGGTAATGAGATTGAACAAGGTATCGGGATACCGACGATCGAATCTCGAGCAAGTATCGTACCGATGGACAATGGGAATTGTATACGGGATTGATTGAATCCTCGACATCGTGGTTCATCCGATGAGATCATCGTGGAACATGTGGGAGCCAACATGGGTATCCAGATCCCGCTGTTGGTTATTGACAGGAGAGTCGTCTCGGTCATGTCTACATGTCTCCCGAACCCGTAGGGTCTACACACTTAAGGTTCGGTGACGCTAGGGTTGTAGGGATATGTATATGCAGTAACCCGAATGTTGTCCGGAGTCCCGGATGAGATATCGGACGTCACGAGGAGTTCCGGAATGGTCCGGAGGTAAAGAATTATATATAGGAAGTGCTATTTCGGCCATCGGGACAAGTTTCGGGGTCACCGGTATTGTACCGGGACCACCGGAAGGGTCCCGGGGGTCCACCGGGTGGGGCCACCTGCCCCGGGGGGCCACATGGGCTGTAGGGGGTGCACCTTGGCCTACATGGGCCAAGGGCACCAGCCCCAAGAGGCCCATGCGCCTAGGGTTCAAGATGGGAAGAGTCCCAAAGGTGGAAGGCACCCCTAGGTGCCTTGGGGGGGAGGGACTCCTCCCTTGGCCGCCGCCCCCCCTAGTAGATTGGATCTCCTAGGGTCGGCGCCCCCCCCCTTGGCTCCCTATATATAGTGAGGGAAGGAGGGCCTCTCATACCATGACTTTGGTGCCTCCTCTCCCTCTCCAACACCTCCTCCTCCTCCATAGAGCTTAGCGAAGCCCTGCCGGAGTACTGCAGCTCCATCACCACCACGCCGTCGTGCTGCTGCTGGAGCCATCTTCCTCAACCTCTCCTTCTCCCCTTGCTAGATCAAGGCGTAGGAGACGTCACCGGGCTGTACGTGTGTTGAACACGGAGGTGCCGTCCGTTCGGCACTAGGATCATCGGTGATTTGGATCACGACGAGTACGACTCCATCAACCCCATTCACTTGAACGCTTCCGCTTAGCGATCTACAAGGGTATGTAGATCCACTCCTCCCTCGTTGCTAGATGACTCCATAGATTGATCTTGGTGACACGTAGGAAAATTTTGAATTATTGCTAGGTTCCCCAACAACCCCCTCTTGATAGTACGGTGCCCTCTACCCAACTAGTCCACCGAGAAAGAAACGAAAGAGCTACACCGTCTTGAAATACACTCCGAGGGGAAGAAAGCGTCTCGTGCCAGGGGAGAATTTGTGGATTATTCAAAGCACAAGATTAGTCTGTAAACATGTTGTCATCAATCACCAAAACTACCTTGAGAGAGATATGCCATAACAATCTCCCCCTTTTTGGTGGATTGATGACAACTAGGGATTTGCGCAAGGAAAAGAAATAAAAGAAGAAAACTCTGAACTACAAAATATAGACGGGCTCCCCCAGAATGTGTGCACCTAGATAGTGGAGCAATCGGAGCAAGACACACACATTCGGATCAACACTCCCCCTATATTTTATAGTCCAACAATACTAAGCACAAGATATATGAGAGAAGAGAATAAAACAGGACAAGCATGCATCTCATAATAAACTACAGTACTGAATAGACAAGTACTCCCTCCATCCCATAATGTAAGACGTTTTTTGACACTACATTAGAGTTGAAAAACGTCTTACATTATGGGACAGAGGGAGTAATAAGGTAGCGATAGGGAGCATATGTCTCACACCATATGTCTAGAACTTAGGTCTCACAGGCACCAAACCAAACCAAATAAAGACACCAAGAGAACACACAAGAAACCACAAGACGACTCAAAGCACGACACAAGAAACAAATCCCTACACTCTCTCCCCCTTTGGCAGCGAGACACCAAAAAGGGAAAAGAGTGACGCTACGACTCCAGGTGATGGGAAGAAGAAGATCTCGAACATCACATCTCTGCATCTTCATCGTGGGTCGAAAACTTCTCGGCATCGGAGTAGGTCCAATGGCAATTCTGATGAATTCAGTCCTCCTCTTCAGTGATCTGGCCCTCTAACCCACTGGCAACTGTCGCTTCCATCTGACGCATGAGCTCCTTGTGGCGCGTCCTAGCATGCTTCTCTGCCACATGAGTCATGTACTGACCATGAGACTCCATGCAGAAAAGCTTCTTCATCTTGCATTTAAGCTTCTGTGCCCACGACGGTTCTGTACTAGAGGACCCAAAGTCCTCCTCATGATCATCAGTAGCAGCCCCACCCTCGGTCCCCATGGCAGCAGCAGCAGACGGACCCCCTGTGGCAGCAGCAGCAGACGGACCCCCTGTGGCAGCAGCAGCAGCAGACGGACCCCCTGTGTGAGGCGCTGGGGTGGTCCAATTGTCCTTCTTCCTCAGATGCTTGATCTCGTGAGAAACCAAGTCTCCAGTCTCCAGCAACACTCTGGGATAGGTCTGTGCCCAGGCCCTCTCAATAAGCCTCATGATGAATGGACCATATATCGGGCACTTGCGCTCAGACACGGCAGAGAGAAGTTCAGACCACATGACATGAGAGATATCCAGGCTCTCTCCAGTGCTTGCTTCCTTCTCATGCTGACAGAAAAGGAGCATGTCCACGAGGTAAGAGTGGACCATATCCAGATTCCCGATCCGAGGGAAGAGAGTCTCACAGAAGATGCGATGAAGAATGTCCAGATACGGAGACAGCTCATAGGTCTTCTTCTCACTTACTGGGTCAACTTTCACAGTGCAGTAGGGCCAAAGGGCTTGCTTGTGGGTGGACGTAGCATTGCGGTGGGGGCGGAAACCGACAGGAGTCCCAAGCCCGTTATCCACCACATCAAGTAACTCCATGAAAGCCTTCCACTTGACGAAAAGCAGCTTGCCATTGGTCATCCATGTCAGAGTCCTGTCGACATCCGTCCCAAGATGGACGGTGGCATAGAATTGAGCCACCAAATCCGCATCGAAATCCTTGTTGAATTGCATGATTCTGAGAATGTTCAGCTGAGTGCACATCTGAAGGGCTTCGCCAAAGTACTCCGGGTCCTTCTCCATAGCATCAGTGTCAATGGAGCGAACATCAATAAAGAGATTCTTCTTGGCCTTGATCACATCAAAGTAGATGGCAAACTGAAAACGGTTCCAGAACGGGCGGTTGACCAAAGTGGGTTCTTGGTCCACCGCATAGGGGTTGCAGCGCCGCTTCTCCCAAAACTCCTTGTTGGTCATCTCAGTCATAGCCTTCCCTTTTGGCTTGTTGGCGGATCTCTTCGTTTGCTGAGGAGGTGGAGGAACACTTGCAGAAGCGCTTGCTGGAGGTGGTTGGGTGCTCGAGGAACCACCGGCTGGCTCAGAGGTGCGGTAGCGTTTTGATGTTGCACGCTCGGGGTTGATACGGCGAGCTTGATGCTCAGAAGGGTCATCAAGCGGTAGTACCGCCCCAAAGAGAGCGGTAGTACCGCTCGAGGTCAAGCGGTAGTACCGCTCCAACGAGAGCGGTAGTACGGCTTGAGGCGAAGAAACAGCAGTTTCCTACCGCACGAGGCGGAGAAACAGTGGTTTCCTACTACCGTGGTCAGATCCGGCACTACCGGCCTACCAAATTCAAAAATATTCCTACCAAACTCTAATCGAGAGAGTCTAGTTGCCTTCTCCAACCAACTCAAGCCTAGATTTAGCCAAAAATCTAGAGATGCAACCACCATTGCCCTTAAGAAACAAGATCTGAAAATGAGACAAAAGGAAAGAAGGAACAGGGGCAATACCGGCATCCATGGCAAGAGAACGAGGTGGGGATTGACTCCACCAAAGGAAATGGAGAGGGACGCCCCGGAGACGGAGATCCGCCGGAGCCCTCCCGCGGTGAGAGGAGGCTGGAGAGAGGAAGAGGAAAGAAGGGGCGAAGTGAATGGGTATGGGGGAGAAGAAACCTCCCCCTGCCCCGACTTAACCCCCTGGTCCCGTCCCTCAGCGGTAGTACCGTGCTGGGGGGCGGTAGTACCGCTTATGAGCGGTAGTACCGCGCACCACCAGTGGTAGTACTGCCCAGCATGCCACGGCAACCAAATAGACAAGGCTTTTGCTTGAAGGAAAGACAAAAACAGCAAGAAAAAGAGCACACCAGCAAACGACCAAGACACACCTCTTCAGAAGAGGGCGGTGGCCGAGGCCACCTATGTTTGAGTCAAAAGGTATGGCGTCGCGAAGATTTTAACCTTGGGCCCATGACCAAAACTCGTCTTTGAAGCACACATACCATCAACAATGGCTAAAGTGAAAGACTTGATCAATTTATGCATAATGGGGGAGGGAGAGTTCATTGAGAGAACAACACTCCCCCTATGTCCATGCCTACACCTAAACTAGACAACAAAATGAGCGTGGTGGGGTGTGCAAGGGTTCAAGCCACATTGCTTGAATCAATGATATTTAGCTCATGCATTAACTCGCGAAATCTTGCTTCATCCAAGGGCTTCGTGAAAATATCTGCAAGGTTGTCATGAGTGATGACATAGTTGAGCTTGATCTCTCCTCGCCTAATGTGATCCCGGATGAAGTGATACCGAATCTCAATATGCTTCGTCTTGAAGTGTTGCACCAGGTTGAGAGAGATCTTGATGGCACTTTCATTGTCACACCAAAGAGGCACTTTGTCACAAGTGACACCGTAATCCTTTAAAGTTTGCCTCATCCATAGGAGTTGTGCACAACAACTACCGGCAGCAACATACTCCGCCTCAGTGGACGAGAGAGACACACAACTTTGCTTTTTGGAAGACCAACTTACCAAAGAGCAACCAAGGAATTGGCACCCTCCGGAAGTGGACTTCCTATCCACTTTGTCTCCCGCCCAATCGGAATCCGAGTACCCTACAAGCTTGAAGTTTGATCCTCTTGGGTACCATAAGCCAAAGTTTGGGGTATGAGCCAAATATCGAAAGATTCGTTTGACCGCCACATAGTGACTTTCCTTAGGTGCGGCTTGAAATCGTGCACAAATTCCCACACTCAACATGATGTCCGGTCTAGATGCACAAAGGTAAAGCAAGGATCCAATCATGGAACGATATACCTTTTGATCCACCACTTTACCATTGGGATCTAAGTCAAGTTGGCACTTGGTGGGCATTGGAGTGGAGGCCGGCTTGACGTCACTTAGCTTGAATCGTTTGAGCATGTCTTGAGTGTATTTGGATTGATTGATGAAGGTTCCTTCTCTTCTTTGCTTCACTTCGAACCCTAGAAAGAACTTCAACTCTCCCATGGAGGACATCTCGAACTTTGAGGTCATGAGAGTGGCAAATTCCTCATTGAAAGCTTTGTTAGGAGAACCAAAGATAATATCATCAACATATAATTGGCACAAAAACAACTCCCCTTTGACCTTCTTAGTAAAAAGAGTGGGGTCGATTAGCCCAACTTCAAAACCACGGTCTTGTAACAACTCGGTAAGGTGGTCATACCACGCACGTGGGGCTTGTTTAAGGCCATAGAGTGCCTTATCGAGTTGATACACATGATCGAGAAAGTAGGGATCCTCGAACCCGGGGGGTTGCTTGACGTAAACCAACTCATTAATAGGACCATTAAGAAAAGCACTCTTCACATCCATTTGTTGTAACTTAAAGTTATGATGAGAAGCATATGCAATTAACATGTGAATGGATTCAAGACGAGCAACGGGAGCAAATGTTTCACCGTAGTCGATACCCTCGACTTGGGAGTAGCCTTGTGCTACCAAACGAGCCTTGTTGCGAATGATAATCCCATGGGCATCTTGCTTGTTCTTGAATATCCACTTGGTTCCTATGACATTGTGATTCCCAGTCGGTCTTGGCACCAATCTCCACACTTTGTTGCGCTCGAAGTTGTTGAGTTCTTCATGCATGGCATTGAGCCAATCCGGATCTTCTAGCGCTTCATAGACCTTGTGGGGTTCCACACAAGAGACAAACGCGTGATGCTCACAATAATTTTCTAATTGTCTACGAGTGCTTACCCCCTTTCTTAAGCTTCCAAGCACATTCGTCATGAGATGATCCTTGGTGGAGAGCTTGGAAGCAACCTTGGCGGCACGACGCTCTAATTCCTCCTCGGGGGTGAGACGAGGAGTGGTCACTTGATCATCTTGAGCGTCGTCTTGGGCTTGTTCTTGTTCTTGAACTTGCTCGGAGGAGAGAACTTGACCTTGGGCATCACTTGATGTATCAACACCGTCTTGAGCATGATCTTGCCCTTGGTCATGTTCTTGAGGATGAGGGCCTTCATGTTGTTCTTCGGAAGCGTGTGGGCCTTGGGTTGGTGATGGCTCCACTTGAGTGGAGCTTTGTCCTTCTCCTTCGGCCACAAGGGGTTCCTCAATGGGTAGGATAAAGCCAACACCCATTCTTCTTATGGCTTGGGGAGGAATTTCATCACCTACATCACAAGTGCCACTTTGCTCCACTTGGGAGCCGTTATTCTCATCAAACTCCACGTTACACGTCTCCTCAATAAGTCACGTGGATTTATTGAGGACACGGTAAGCATGAGAGTTTGTAGCATAGCCAACAAATATGCCCTCATAAGCTCTAGCCTCAAATTTAGACAACCGAACACCTTTCTTGAGAATGAAACACTTACACCCGAATACCCAGAAGTACTTGAGATTGGGCTTGTTACCGGTGAGTATCTCATATGGAGTCTTGTTCAAGCCCTTGCGGAGGTAGAGCCGATTGGATGCATGACACGCGGTGTTGATGGCTTCGGCCCAAAAGTTGTACGGAGACTTGAACTCCGCCATCATGGTCCTTGCCGCATCCATCAACGTCCGGTTCTTCCTCTCCGCAACACTGTTTTGTTGAGGGGTGTAGGGTGCGGAATATTGATGCTTGATTCCCTCATCACTAAGAAATTCATCCAAGGTGTAGTTCTTGAACTCGGTGCCGTTGTCACTTCTTATTGTCAAGATCTTTGCATTGTGTTGACGTTGTGCTTCATTTGCAAAGTCAATGACGGTTTGTTGGGTCTCGCTCTTCCTCTTGAAGAAATACACCCAGGTGTACCTTGAGTAGTCATCCACAATCACCAAGCAATACTTCCTACCTCCAAGACTATCGAAAGATGGAGGCCCAAAGAGATCCATGTGAAGGAGCTCCAAAGGCCTCTTCGAATAAATGATCGTCATGGGAGGGTGAGCCTTCTCATGTAGCTTTCCTTCGATACAGGCACTGCAAGCACGATCTTTAGCAAAACTAACATTCATTTGTCCACGGACATGGTCCCCCTTGAGGAGACTTTGCAAAGATCTCATATTGACATGGGCTAAACGGCGATGCCAAAGCCATCCCACATCAACTTTAGCCATTAGGCACGCCGCAGTCTTAGTGGGTCGCTCCGAAAAGTTAATCACATATAGACCATTCTCGACATGCCCAACAAAGGCTACTTTAAGAGTCTTGCTCCACAAGAGGGCCACGGTATCGATATCAAAGAAAGTGGCAAAGCCCATGATTGCAAGTTGACGAACGGAAAGTAAATTGTATCCAAGGGACTCAACAAGCATGACCTTCTCGATCGTGAGATCATGAGAGATGACCACCTTGCCAAGTCCCAATACCTTAGAAGATGAGGCGTCACCCCACTCGACATTGGTGGGCATAGATGGAACCTTGTGCACGTTCACCACCAAGTCCTTGCTTCCAGTCATATGATTTGTAGCTCCGCTATCGAGCAACCATGATCCACCATTGGAAGCAAACACCTACAAGAGATCAATGCTTGGTTTTAGGTACCCATTTTGTGATGGGTCCTTTGATGTTAGTAACAAGGGTCTTTGGAACCCAAATAGACCATTCAATGTACTCATGAAGAGAACCAACAAATTTGGCGTAAACATGCCCATCACTAGCACGGCATAACACATAAGAAGGATTAAAATCGCCGGCTTTGTTGGGAGGGGTGACATTGCCCTTCTTGACATTGTTCTTCTTCTTCTCCTCGGAGGCACTCTCTCCCTCCTTCACAAAGGTTTGCATGAGAGGAGTAGGTCGTTTGGTCTTGTCATTCTTCTTCTTGTTCTTGGAGTCGGGAACGTACCCAATCCCTTCGTTGGCCACAACCCCCTTTTGGTTGATCAAGAGATCGTTGAGGTTCTTCTTGCCTTGTATGCAAGTTGCAAGACCTCTCTCAAGTTATTCCTTTAGCTTAGCGTTCTCCTCAATGAGATGCACATGCTCACAACACGGGTTAGTAGCATTTGCATTATCAATTAACATCATACAAGGGGAAGTGGCTTTTTCCTTGGTTAGCTTTACTTGAAGCTGATCATGAGACTCTTTGAGGCTAGCATGAGCACCCTTCAAGACCTTGTGAGCCTTGTCAAGTAGATCAAACTCCTCTTTGAGTCTAGCAAGATCAACCTCAAGTTCGGCCTTCTCGGAGTTTAGCACATGAGAAACTATGAGGACATGATCATAATCTTTCTTTAACTTAGCATGATCGACGTTGTGTGACTCCTCAAGAGCCAAACGTAGACCACGCTCTTCCTCAAGAGCATTGGAAAGATCCGAAATCTCATCGGCATAGTCACGACTATGCCCTTCCATCTTAGTGATGGTGTCTTCGTGAGCCTCGATCATGTCATTGGCTTCACCAAGTTGTTCCAGGAGAGCAACAAAGTGCTTCTTGGATTTTCCCTTGAGTTTGCCCATAAAGGCCTCAAACTCGTTAGCCTCCACATTAGCTCCCTCAAGTTCATTAATGCTATCCTTCGGAGAAGGATGATTAATGATGGTAGTTTTGATGTTGGGGGTTACCTTGTTGGTGGCTTTAGCCATGAGGCACTTGGCGGTGATGCTTTCATTGGGTGAGTCGAAGAGAGACACCCATGACGTCGTCGCAATGGCAATGGAGGCCATGGCAACCGACTCATCATCTTCATCATCGTCATCATCCTCATTGTACTCTTCTTGCACAACCAAAGCCTTGGGAGGAGTCTTCTTGGTGAAGTTGTTCTTGTTGGGGAACGACTTGGCCTTGTCCTTTCGGATGAGCTTGCCACCATTGTCTTCCCTCTTCTCATACGGGCATTCCGCAACGAAATGGCTCATGTTGCCGCAATTGTAGCAAGTCCTTACACATTGCTTGCCCCACATGCCACTCGAGTTGTTTTTGCTAAAGTTTGGCCTCGAGTTTTTCTTGCTCCAAAATTGCCTTGAAGCAAGTGCCATGTGTTCATGATATGCATACTTCGTATCTTCGGGGTTTCCCTCCTCTTCTTCCTCTTCTTCTTCTTCCACGGTGAGCTTGGCCTTCAATGCAAGGTTAGGCTGCTTTGCCCGTTGAGAAGGGAGCACCGCATTGTCGGCGGTCTTGTCCAAAATGTTCATGGCTACAAACTCATCCAACACTTCGCTTGAGGTCAAAGTGTGGAAGTCCGGTCTTTGACGAATGACGGAGGACATGGCCTTGTGATAGGGCATCATTGCCTTGAGGAATTTGCACTTGATCCAATTGTCATCCGTGTCCTTGCTCCTATGATCTCGTAGTGAGACCGCGAGTTTGGTTACTCCCCGATAAAGCTCACGAGGTTCTTCATCTTCTTTCATTGCAAACTCATCGGCCTCATCTTGTACGACTTCATAGTTGGAGCGTTGAATGCTTGCGCTTCCCCGGTAGAGAGAGACAACACAATGCCATGCATCTTTGGCCAAGGCGAAGGGACGAAGATGAGGTAGGTCTTCAGGTGGAATTGCATCTTGAATGATGAAGAGAGCATTCTCATTGAATTGATTATCCGCGGCTTCTCGAGGAGTGAAGTTGCTTGGATCATGTGGATAGAAACCTTCTTCAATGATTCTCTAAAGGTTAGTGTTCACATGATTTAAATGACGTTTGAAGAGGTAAACCCAAGAATCAAAATCCTCATTTTTCACAATCTTAGGGGGAGGACCGGCATGATTCAAATGAGTGGAAGGAACCGGTCCACCATAAACAAGTGGTGGTTCCACATGGGCAAAGATGCCGGTGCCATTCTTACCACTAGAAGAAGGAGCCTTTTCACTACTAGCTTCCCCCCTTGTCGGGGATAGCATCCGTCACCTTGTTGGCAGGGTCACCCACTTTCAACGGTGCGGTGGATAGTTTAAGCCCCTCAAGATATTTAGTAAACATGCTTTCAACTTCGGTCATCATGGAGGTTTTCAATGTCTCCAAGGCCACATTGAACTCCTCACGAGAGACTGAGGTTCCCCCATCGCCCGTAGACGAGATCAGATTCACACCGGAGTGTTCCTCCTGTTGGAAATATGCCCTAGAGGCAATAATAAATTGGTTATTATTATATTTCCTTGTTCATGATAATCGTTTATTATCCATGCTAGAATTGTATTGATAGGAAACTCAGATACATGTGTGGATACATAGACAACACCATGTCCCTAGTAAGCCTCTAGTTGACTAGCTCGTTAATCAATAGATGGTTATGGTTTCCTGACCATGGACATTGGATGTCGTTGATAACGGGATCACATCATTAGGAGAATGATGTGATGGACAAGACCCAATCCTAAGCCTAGCACAAGATCGTGTAGTTCGTTTGCTAAAGCTTTTCTAATGTCAAGTATCATTTCCTTAGATCATGAGATTGTGCAACTCCCGGATACCGTAGGAATACTTTGGGTGTGCCAAACGTCACAACATAACTGGGTGGCTATAAAGGTACACTACAGGTATCTCCGAAAGTGTCTATTGGGTTGGCACGAATTAAGACTGGGATTTGTCACTTCGTGTAAACGGAGAGGTATCTCTGGGCCCACTCAGTAGGACATCATCATAATGTGCACAATGTGATCAAGGAGTTGATCACGGGATGATGTGTTATGGAACGAGTAAAGAGACTTGCCGGTAACGAGATTGAACAAGGTATCGGGATGCCGACGATCAAATCTCGGGAAAGTATCGTACCGATAGACAAAGGGAATTGTATACGGGATTGATTAAGTCCTTGACATCGTGGTTCATCTGATGAGACCATCGTGAAACATGTGGGAACCAACATGGGTATCCAGATCCCGTTGTTGGTTATTGACTGGAGAACGTCTCGGTCATGTCTGCATGGTTCCCGAACCCGTAGGGTCTACACACTTAAGGTTCGATGACGCTAGGGTTATAAAGGAAGTTTGTATGTGGTTACCGAATGTTGTTTGGAGTCCCGGATGAGATCCCGGACGTCACGAGGAGTTCCGGAATGGTCCGGAGGTAAAGATTTATATATGGGAAGTCCTGTTTTGGTCACCGGAAAAGTTTCGGTGTTTATCGGTAACGTACCGGGACCACCGGGAGGGTCCCGGGGGTCCACCAAGTGGGGCCACAAGCCCCGGAGGGCTACATGGGCCAACTGTGGGAGGGGACCAGCCCCAGGTGCGCTGGTGCGCCCCCCCCACAAGGGCCCAAGGCGCCTCCAAGAGGGAAAAGGGGGCAAACCCTAGGGCAGATGGGCCCTAAGGCCCACCCCAGGTGCGCCTCCCCCTCTCCCCCCTTGGCCGCCCCACCAGATGGGATCTGGGCTGGCCGCCGCCCCTAGGGGTGGGAACCCTAGAGGGGGCGCACCCCCTCCCTCTCCCCTATATATACCTGAGGGTTTTGGGGCTGCCAAGAGATGAGTTCTGACCTCTCCATGGCGCAGCCCTGCTTCTCTCCCTCCTCCTCTCCCGCGGTGCTTGGCGAAGCCCTGCAGGATTGCCACGCTCCTCCACCACCACCACACCGTCGTGCTGCTGCTGGATGGAGTCTTCCTCAACCTCTCCCTCTCTCCTTGCTGGATCAAGGCATGGGAGACGTCACCGGGCTGTACGTGTGTTGAACACGGAGGTGCTGTCCGTTTGGCACTAGGATCATCGGTGATTTGGATCACGATGAGTACGACTCCATCAACCCCGTTCACTTGAACGCTTCCGCTTAGCGATCTACAAGGGTATGTAGATGCACTCTCCTTCCCCTCGTTGCTGGTTTCTCCATAGATTGATCTTGGTGTTGCGTAGAAAATTTTGAATTTCTGCTACGTTCCCCAATAGTGGCATCATGAGCTAGGTCTATTGCGTAGATTCTATGCACGAGTAGAACACAAAGTAGTTGTGGGCATTGATTTTGTTCAATATGCTTACCGTTACTAGTCCAATCTTCATTCGGCGGCATTGTGGGATGAAGCGGCTTGTACCAACCTTACACGTACGCTTACGTGAGACCGGTTCCACCGACTGACATGCACTAGTTGCATAAGGTGGCTGGCGGGTGTCTATCTCTCCCACTTTAGTCGGATCGGATTCGATGAAAAGGGTCCTTATGAAGGGTAAATAGCAATTGGCATATCACGTTGTGGTCTTTGCGTAGGTAAGAAACGTTCTTGCTAGAAACCCATAGCAGCCACGTAAAACTTGCAAACAACAATTAGAGGACGTCTAACTTGTTTTTGCAGGGTATGCTATGTGATGTGATATGGCCAAGAAGAATGTGATGAATGATATGTGATGTATGAGATTGATCATGTTCTTGTAATAGGAATCACGACTTGCATGTCGATGAGTATGACAACCGGCAGGAGCCATAGGAGTTGTCTTAATTTATTTATGACCTGCGTGTCAACATAAATGTCATGTAATTACTTTACTTTATTGCTAACCGTTAGCTGTAGTAGTAGAAGTAATAGTTGGCGAGACAACTTCATGAAGACACGATGATGGAGATCATGATGATGGAGATCATGGTGTCATGCCGGTGACAAGATGATCATGGAGCCCCAAGATGGAGATCAAAGGAGCTATATGATAATGGCCATATCATGTCACTATTATTTGATTGCATGTGATGTTTATCATGTTTATACATCTTATTTGCTTAGAACGACGGTAGTAAATAAGATGATCCCTCATTAAAATTTCAAGAAAGTGTTCCCCCTAACTGTGCACCGTTGCGAAAGTTCGTCGTTTCGAAGCACCACGTGATGATCGGGTGTGATAGATTCTTACGTTCACGTACAACGGGTGTAAGCCAGATTTACACACGCAAAACACTTAGGTTGACTTGACGAGCCTAGCATGTACAGACATGGCCTCGGAACACAAGAGACCGAAAGGTCGAGCATGAGTCGTATAGAAGATACGTTCAACATGAAGATGTTCACCGATGTTGACTAGTCCGTCTCCCGTGATGATCGGACACGGCCTAGTTGACTCGGATCATGTAATCACTTAGATGACTAGAGGGATGTCTATCTGAGTGGGAGTTCATAAGATGAACTTGTTTATCCTGAACATAGTGAAAAGGATTTTGCAAATTATGTCGTAGCTCGCGCTTTAGTTCTACTGTTTAGATATGTTCCTAGAGAAAATTTAGTTGAAAGTTGATAGTAACAATTATGCGGACTAGGTCCGTAAACTGAGGATTGTCCTCATTGCTTCATAGAAGGATTATGTCCTTAATGCACCGCTCAGTGTGCTGAACCTCGAACGTTGTCTGTGGATGTTGCGAACATCTGACATACACATCTTGATAAATACGTGATAGTTCAGTTAAACGGTTTAGAGTTGAGGCACCGAAGACGTTTTTGAAACGTCATGAAATATATGAGATGATTCGAGGGCTGAAATTGGAATTTCAAGCTCATGCCCACGTCAAGAGGTATAAGACCTCAGACGATTTTCTTAGCCTGCAAACTAAGTGAGAAAAGCTCAATTGTTGAGCTTGTGCTCAGATTGTCTGAGTACAACAATCATTTGAATTGAGTGGGAGTTGATCTTCCAGATGAGAAAGTGATGTTTCTCCGAAGTCATTACCACCAAGTTGCTAGAGCTTCGTGATGAACTATGATATATCAGGGACATATATGATGGTCCTTGAGATATTCGCGATGTTTGATGCCACAAAAGTAGAAATCAAGAAGGAGCATCAATTGTTGATGGTTGGTGAAACCACTAGTTTCAAGAAGGGCAAGGGCAAGAAGGGATACTTCATGAAACGGCAATTCAGCTGCTGCTCTAGTGAAGAAACCCAAGGTTGAACCCAAACCCGAGACTAAGTGCTTCTATAATAAGAGGAACAACCACTGGAGCAGAATTACCCTAAATACTTGGTAGATGAGAAGGCTGGCAAGGTCGATAGAAGTATATTGGATATACATTGTGTTAATGTGTACTTTACTAGTACTCCTAGTAGCACCATGGTATTAGATACCGGTTCGGTTGCTAAATGTTAGTAAACTCGAAATAGAAGGCTGCGAAGTAAACAGAGACTAGCTAAAGGTGAGCTGGCGATATGTGTTGGAAGTTTTTCGAAGCTTGATGTGATCAAGCATCGCACGCTCCCTCTACCATCGAGATTGGTGTTTGCGTTGAGCATAGACATGATTGGATTATGTCTATCGCGATATGGTTATTCATTTAAGGAGAATAATGGTTACTCTGTTTATTTGAATAATACCTTCAATGGTCTTGGACCTAAAATGAATGGTTTATTGAATCTCGATCGTAGTGATACACATGTTCATGCCAAAAGATATAAGATAGTAATGATAGTACCATCTACTTGTGGCACTGCCACGTAAGTCATATCGGTATAAAACGCATGAAGAAGCTCCATGTTGATGGATCTTTCGACTCACTCATTTTTGAGAAGTTTGAGACATGCGAACCACGTCTATTGGTGTATATGCATGAAGAAACTCCATGCAAATGGACCATTTGGACTCACTTGATTTTGAATCACTTTAGACATGCAAATCATACTACATGGGCAACATGACTGAAAGCCTCATTTTCAGTAAAATGGAACTAGAAAGCAACTTGTTGGAAGTAATACATTTTGATGTGTGCAGTCCAATGAGTGCTGAGGCATGTAGTGGATATCGTTATGTTCTTACTTCACAGATGATTTGAGTAGATGTTGAGTATATTTACTTGATGAATCACGAGTCTGAATTATTGAAAGGTTCAAGTAATTTCAGGGTGAAGTTGAAAGATCGTCATGACAAGAGGATAAAATATCTATGATATGATCATAGAGATGAATATCTGAATTACGAGTTTGGCACAGAATTAAGACATTGTGGAAATTGTTTCACAACTAATACAGCCTGGAACACCATAGTGTGATGGTGTGTCCGAACGTCATAACTGCACCCTATTGGATATGATGCATACCATGATGTCTCTTATCGAATTACCACGATAGTTTATGGGTTAGGCATTAGAGACAACCACATTCACTTTAAATAGGGCACCACGTAATTCCGATGAGATGACACCGTATGAACTATGGTTTAGAGAAACCTAAGCTGTCATTTCTTAAAAGATTGGGGCTGCGATGCTTATGTGAAAAGTTTCAGGCTGATAAGCTCGAACCCAAAGCGGATAAATGCATCTTCATAGGACACCCAAAACAGTTGGGTATACCTCCTGTCTCAGATTCGAAAGCAATAAGGGATTGTTTCTAGAATCAGGTCCTTTCTCGAGGAAAGGTTTCTCTCGAAAGAATTGAGTGGGAGGATGGTGGAGACTTGATGAAGTTATTGAACCGTCTCTTCAACTAGTGTGTGGCAGGGCACAGGAAGTTGTTCCTGTGGCACCTACACCAATTGAAGTGGAAGCTTATGATAGTGATCATGAAACTTCAGATCAAGTCACTACCAAACCTCGTGGGATGACAAGGATGCGTACTACTTCAGAGTGGTATGTAATACTGTCTTGGAAGTCATGTTGCTAGACAACGATGAACCTACGAGCTATGGAGAAGCAATGGTGGGCCTGGATTCCAAAATGGCTCGAGGCCATATAATCTGAGAGAGGATCCATATATGAAAACAAAGTGTAGACTTTGGAAGAACTACTTGATGGTCGTAAGGCTGTTAGGTACATATGGATTTTAAAAGGAAGACGGAAAATGATGGCAAGTATCACCATTAAGAAAGCTCGACTTGTCGTTAAGATGTTTTTCGACAAGTTCAAGGAGTTGACTACGATGAGACTTTCTCACTCGTAGCGATGCTAAGAGTCTATTGGAATTATGTTAGAAATTACTACATTATTTATGAAATCTTGCAGATAGGATGTCAAAAAAAACATTGTTTCCTCGACGATTTTTGAGGAAAGGTTGTATGTGATACAACCGGAAGGTTTTGTCAATCCTGAAAGATGCTAACAAGTATGGAAAGCTCCAACAATCCTTCTAAGGACTGGAGTAAGCATCTCGGAGTGGGAATGTATGCTTTGATGAGATGATCAAAGTTTTAGGTGTATACAAACTTTATGAGAAACTTGTATTTCCAAAGAAGTGAGTGGGAGCACTATAGAATTTCTGATGAGTATATGTTGTTAACATATTGTTGATCGGAAATGATGTAGAATTTCTGGAAAGCATGCAGAGTTATTTGAAAAGTGTTTTTCAATGAAAGCCTGGATTAAGCTACTTGAACATTGAACATCAAGATCTATAAGGATAGATCAAAACGCTTAATGGTACTTTCAAATGAGCACATACATTGACATGATCTTGAAGGTGTTCAAGATGGATCAGTCAAAGAAGGAGTTCTTGCCTGAGTTGTAAGGTATGAAGTTAAGACTTAAAGCTCGACCACGGCAGAAGAAAGAGGAAGGACGAAGGTCGTCCCCTATGCTTTTGTCATAGGCTCTCTACAGTATGCTATGTTGTGTGCCGCACGTGAAGTGTGCCTCGCCATGAGTCAGTCAAGGGGTACAAGAGTGTTCCAAGAATGGATCACAGGATAGCGGTCAAAGTTATCCTTAGTAACTAGTGGACTAAGGAATTTTCTCGATTATGGAGGTGGTAAAAGAGTTCGTCGTAAAGGGTTACGCCAATGCAAACTTTGACACTAATCCAGATTATTCTGAGTAGTAAACTGGATTCGTATAGTAGAACAGTTATTTGGAATAGCTCCAAATAGAACGTGGTAGCTGCATCTAGGAGATGACATAGAGATTTGTAAAGCACACACGGATCTGAAAGGTTCAGACCCGTTGACTATAACCTCTCTCACAAGCATAACATGATCAAACCCAGAACTCTTTGGGTGTTAGTCACATGGGGATGTGACCTTGAGTGTTAATCACATATTGATGTGAACTGGATTATTGAATCTAGTGCAAGTGGGAGACTGTTGGAAATATGCCTAGAGGCAATAATAAATTGGTTATTATTATATTTCCTTGTTCATGATAATCGTTTATTATCCATGCTAGAATTGTATTGATAGGAAACTCAGATACATGTGTGGATACATAGACAACACCATGTCCCTAGTAAGCCTCTAGTTGACTAGCTCGTTGATCAATAGATGGTTATGGTTTCCTGACCATGGACATTGGATGTCGTTGATAACGGGATCACATCATTAGGAGAATGATGTGATGGACAAGACCCAATCCTAAGCCTAGCACAAGATCGTGTAGTTCGTTTGCTAAAGCTTTTCTAATGTCAAGTATCATTTCCTTAGACCATGAGATTGTGCAACTCCCGGATACCGTAGGAATACTTTGGGTGTGCCAAACGTCACAACGTAACTGGGTGGCTATAAAGGTACACTACAAGTATCTCCAAAAGTGTCTATTGGGTTGGCACGAATTAAGACTGGGATTTGTCACTCCGTGTAAACGGAGAGGTATCTCTGGGCCCACTCGGTAGGACATCATCATAATGTGCACAATGTGATCAAGGAGTTGATCAGGGGATGATGTGTTACGGAACGAGTAAAGAGACTTGCCGGTAACGAGATTGAACAAGGTATCGGGATACCGACGATCGAATCTCGGGCAAGTATCGTACCAATAGACAAAGGGAATTGTATACGGGATTGATTAAGTCCTTGACATCGTGGTTCATCCGATGAGATCATCGTGAAACTTGTGGGAACCAACATGGGTATCCAGATCCCGCTGTTGGTTATTGACCGGAGAACATCTCGGTCATGTCTGCATGGTTCCCGAACCCGTAGGGTCTACACACTTAAGGTTCGATGACGCTAGGGTTATAAAGGAAGTTTGTATGTGGTTACCGAATGTTGTTCGGAGTCCCGGATGAGATCCCGGATGTCACGAGGAGTTCCGGAATGGTCCGGAGGTAAAGATTTATATATGGGAAGTCCTGTTTTTGTCACCGGAAAAGTTTCGGTGTTTATCGGTAACGTACCGGGACCACCGGGAGGGTCCCGGGGGTCCACCAAGTGGGGCCACAATTCCCGGAGGACTACATGGGCCAAGTGTGGGAGGGGACCTGCCCCAGGTGGGCTGGTGCGCCCCCCCACAAGGGCCCAAGGCGCCTCCAAGAGGGAAAAGGGGGCAAACCCTAGGGCAGATGGGCCCTAAGGCCCACCCCAGGTGCGCCTCCCCCTCTCCCCCCTTGGCCGCCCCACCAGATGGGATCTTGGCTGGCCGCAGCCCCTAGGGGTGGGAACCCTAGAGGGGGCGCACCCCCTCCCTCTCCCCTATATATACTTGAGGGTTTTGGGGCTGCCAAGAGATGAGTTCTGACCTCTCCATGGCGCAGCCCTGCTTCTCTCCCTCCTCCTCTCCCGCGGTGCTTGGCGAAGCCCTGCAAGATTGCCACGCTCCTCCACCACCACCACGCCGTCGTGCTGCTGCTGGATGGAGTCTTCCTCAACCTCTCCCTCTCTCCTTGCTGGATCAAGGCATGGGAGACGTCACCGGGCTGTACGTGTGTTGAACACGGAGGTGCCGTCCGTTCGGCACTAGGATCATCGGTGATTTGGATCACGACGAGTACGAATCCATCAACCCCATTCACTTGAACGCTTCCACTTAGCGATCTACAAGGGTATGTAGATGCACTCTCCTTCCCCTCGTTGCTGGTTTCTCCATAGATTGATCTTGGTGTTGCATAGAAAATTTTGAATTTCTGCTACGTTCCCCAACACCTCCACACCGTCTACGATATCAACCATACTCTTTGGACGGTAAAGTCCTTAATAAAGAGACGAGGCTCTCATACCAATTGAAAGGATCGATATGGTTGACTAGAGGGGGGGGGGGTGAATAGGCAACTACCAATTTTTACTTTTCTTTACCAAATTAAACTTTGCATCAAAGTAGGTTGTCTAGATGTGCAACTAGGTGAGCAACCTATATGATGCAATAACAACAAGCATACAAGCAAGCAAGGGAAGAAACACTAAGGAGCTTGCACAAGTAAAGGTAAGAGATAACCAAGAGTGGATCCGGTGAAGACGAGGATGTGTTACCGAAGTTTCTTCCTTTTGAGGGGAAGTACGTCTCCGTTAGAGCGGTGTGGAGGCAAAATGCTCCCCAAGAAGCCACTAGGGCCACCGTATTCTCCTCACGCCCTCACACAATGCGAGATGCCGTGATTCCACTATTGGTGCCCTTGAAGGCGGCGACCGAACCTTTACAAACAAGGTTGGGGCAATCTCCACAACTTAATCGGAGGCTCCCAACAAGACCACGAAGCTTCACCACAATGGACTATGGCTCCGTGGTGACCTCAACCATCTAGGGTGCTCAAACACCCAAGAGTAACAAGATCCTCTAGGGATGAGTGGGGGAATCGAAAATCCCTTGGTGGAAGTGTAGATCGGGGCCTTCTCAACCACTCCCGAGCAAATCAACAAGTTTGATTGGCTAGAGTGATAGATCGGGCAAAAATGGAGCTTGGAGCATTTAATGGAGCTTGAGCAATAAATGGAGCTTGGGGGAGGAAGAGGTAGGTCAAAGGGAAGAAGGGGACTCCCTTTTATAGTGGGGGCAACAATCCAACCGTTGCCCCCCACCAACCAGCCCCGCACAGGGCGTACTACCACTGAGAGGAGGCAGTACTACCACCGGGACAGCGGTACTACCGCGCCAGCTAGCGGCACTGCCGCGCAGAGGAGACTAGTAGGGAAAGGACCCAAACGCGGTACTACCGTGGTGGTAGGGGCGGTACTACCGCTCCTGGAACGGTACTACCGCCTCTACAACCGCAACTAGTGCTGCAAAACCCGACACGAGAAAAAGACCTCTCGAATCGAGGCGGTACGAGCCAGACTGCTCATCGGTACTACGGCAGCGGGGTCACGGGGCGGTACTACCGCTGTGGAGCGGTACTGCCGCTTGTGACCCTTCGGCGTACTACCGTTGCCAGTGCGGTACTACCGCTGGGGCGCATAAGAGAGAGAGAGAGAGAATCTCTTAAAGATGCTGAGGACGAGGCGGAGGTGCCAGGCACCCCAGCGGTACTACTGCTGTGGAGCCACATGCGGTACTACCATTGTGGAGCGGTACTGCCGCTTGTGGCTCCTCAGCGGTACTACTGCTGGGTGCGCGGTACTACCGCTTGGACCCAGACAAGACAAGGAAGAGAGGAGAGAACTCTACAATTGAATGGAAAAGCTCGAAGGGTGAGAAGCTGATGTGTACGTGATGATTCCGCCCATGCAATACCCCAGCGGACCCCCTCTTGATAGTACGGTGCCCTCTACGCAACTAGTCCACCGAGAAAGAAACGAAAGAGCTACACCGTCTTGAAATACACTCCGATGGGAAGAAAGCGTCTCATGCCAGGGGAGAATCTATGGATTATTCAAAGCACAAGATTAGTCCGTAAACATGTTGTCATCAATCACCAAAACTACCTTGAGAGAGATATGCCGTAACAACCTAGAACAAGTATGAAACTAGAAGTACTTTGTAGGTGTTGTAGGCTAGGTTCGCAAGATAATAAAGAGCGTGTAAATAAAATCTAGGGGCTATTTAGATAAAGACACAACTAAGTTAGTTTTAGTAGAAAGCTTTTTGTTACGAGAAAGTTATTTGTCCCTAGGAAATCGATAACTAGACCGGTAATCATTATTGCAATTCTATATGAGGGAGAGGCATAAGCTAACATACTTTATCTTCTTGGATCATATGCACTTATGATTGGAACTCTAGCAAGCATCCACAACTACTAAAGATCATTAACGTAAAACCCAACCATAGCATTAAAGTATCAAGTCCTCTTTATTCCCATATGCCATGACCCACTTATCCGTGTTTGTGTTTCTATCACTCACGCAACACAGACAATAAGAAAACCATGAACATATTGCAAACCCTACAGCGGGGATCCCTCACGCTTGCGCGACACGGAGAGTACCATAGGACAGCACCAATAATAAAACATGCAACTCAAACTGATCACGATCATCAATCAACCCATAGGACAAAACGGATCTACTCAAACATCATAGGATAGTCATACATCATTGGGAAATAATATATAGCGTTGTGCTCCATGTTCAAGTGGATATTACAGCAGGGAGAAGGGGTGTTACACCACCACATAGAGGGGGGGGGGAGAGTTGGTGATGATGGTGGCGAAGTTGTTGGTGTAGATTGTCGTTGCGATGATGGCCCCGACGGCGTTCCGGCGCCACCGGAAGAGAGGTGGAGAGATCCCCCCTTCTTCTGCTGCTTCCTTGACCTTACCCCTAGATGGGAGAAGGGTTTCCCTCTGGTCCTTGGCTTCCATGGCGGCGGAGGGGCGGGAGCCCCTCCTAGATTGGATCTCTCTCTCTCTCTCTCTCTCTCTCTCTCTCTCTCTGTTTTCTTCTGTTTCTGCCTTCCCAGATTCTAGCCTTTCACCGTTTCTTAAATTCCTGGAGATCATTAACTCCGATTGGGATGAAATTTTAACACGATTTTTATCCGGATATTAGCTTTCTTGCGGAGAAAGAAGGGCACCAACCACCCTACTTAGTGGCCACAAGGACCAGGGGCGCTCCCTACCCCTGGGCACGCCCTCGTCCTTCTGGGCCCCTCGGGCATCGTCTCGCGTTGATTCTTTTTCCCAAAAATCACATATATTCCAAAAAAAATCTCCGTAAATTTTTATCCCGTTTGGAGTCCGTTTGATATGGATTTTCTGTGAAACAAAAAACATGCAACAAATAGGAACTAGCACTGGGCACTGGATCAATATGTTAGTCCCCAAAAATAGTATAAAAAGTTGCCAAAAGTATATGAAAGTTATAGAATATTGGCATGAAACAATCAGAAATTATAGGTTGGATGGAGACGTATCAGCATCCCCAAGCTTAATTCCTGCTCATCCACGAGTAGGTAAATGATAAAAAAGATAATTATTGGTGTGGAATGCTACCTAGCATAATCTTGATCATATAATCTAATTATGGCATGAATATTAAGACACGAGTGATTCAAAGCAATAGTCTATCATTTTACATTAACACAATAATACTTCAAGCATACTAATAAAGCAATCATGTCTTTTCAAAATAACATGGACAAAGAAAGTTATCCCTACAAAATCATAGTCCGGCTATGCTCCATCTTCATCACACAAAGTATTTCATCATGCACAACCCCGATGACAAGCCAATCAATTGTTTCATAATTTTAATGTTCTCAAGCCTTTTCAACTTTCACGCAATACATGAGCGTGAGCCATGGATATAGCACTATAAGTGAAAATAGAATATGATGGTGGAGGTTGTGTGGAGAAGACAAAAAAGGATAAAGTCTCACATCAACTAGGCAAATTAATGGGCTATGAAGATGCCCATCAATCGATATCGATGTAAGTGAGTAGGGATTGCCATGCAACGGATGCACTAGAGCTATAAGTGTATGAAAGCTCAAACTGAAACTAAGTGGGTGTGCATCCAACTTGCTTGCTCATGAAGACCTTGGGCATTTGAGGAAGCCCATCGACGGATTATATAAGCCAAGTTCTATAATGAAAAATTCCCACTAGTATATGAAAGTGACAACATAGGAGACTCTCTCTATGAAGAACATGGTGCTACTTTGAAGCACAAGTGTGGTAAAAGGATAGTAGCATTGCCCCTTCTCTCTTTTCTCTCATTTTTTTGTTTTTTTGGGCCCTCTCTTTTTTTGGCCTCTTTTTTATTTTTTACTTATTTTTCGTCCGGGGTCTCATCCTGACTTGTGGGGGAATCATAGTATCCATCATCCTTTCTGTCACTAGGACAATGCTCTAATAATGATGATCATCACACTTTTATTTACTTACAACTCAATATCTAGAACAATTTGACTCTATATGAATGCCTCTGGCAGTGTACCAGGGTGTGCAATGATCTAGCATAGCAGAGATATCAAAAAACGGACAAGCCATGAAAATATCATGCTAGCTATCTTACGATCATGCAAAGCAATATGACAATGAACGCTCAAGTCATGTATATGATGATGATGGAAGTTGCATGACAATATATCTCAGAATGGCTATGTTAATGCCATGATAGGTAGGTATGGTGGTTGTTTTGAGGAAGATATAAGGGGGCTTATGTGGGATAGATTGGTAGGAAAAGACTATCGCTCGTTCCCGACTGCCACTCATAAGGAAGACAATCAAAAAATAAATCATGCTCCGACTTCATCACATAACGGTTCACCATACGTGCATGCTACGGGAATCACAAACTTTAACACGAGTATTTCTACCAATCCACAATTACTCACTAGCATGACTCTGATATCACAATCTTTATATCGCAAAAGTATTGCAAGGAATCAAACATATCATATTCAGTGATCCACAAGTTTTATGTAGGATTTTATGACTAACCATGTGAATGACCAATTCCTGTCAACTAACTCTCTAAACAGATATAAGTGAAGCAAGAGAGTTTAATTCTTTCTACAAAATATATGCCCACGCTCTAACAAATATAAGTTAAGCAAAAGAGCATTCTACAAATGGCGGTTTTCTATGTGTAGAGAAACAGGCAATCCAAACTTCAAATGGTATAAGTGAAGCACATGAAGCATTCTATAAATCCATACTCAAAAGATATAAGTGAAGGAAATATGCCCTAGAGGCAATAATAAAGTTGTTATTTATATTTCCTTATATCATGATAAATGTTTATTATTCATGCTAGAATTGTATTAACCGGAAACTTGATACATGTGTGGATACATAGACAAAACACCGTGTCCCTAGTAAGCCTCTACTAGACTAGCTCCTTAATCAAAGATGGTTAAGTTTCCTAACCATAGACATGTATTGTCATTTGATGAATGAGATCACATCATTAGGAGAATGATGTGACGGACAAGACCCATCTGTTAGCTTAGCATAATGATCGTTAAGTTTTATTGCTATTGCTTTCTTCATGACTTATGCATTTTCCTTTGACTACGTGATTATGCAACTCCCGAATACCGGAGGGATACCTTGTGTTCTATCAAACATCACAACGTAACTGGGTGATTCTAAAGATGCTCTACAGGTGTCTCCGAAGGTGTTTGTTGGGTTGGCCTAGATCGAGATTAGGATTTGTCACTCCAAGTATCGGAGAGGTGTGTCTGGGCCCTCTCGGTAATGCACATCGTGATAAGCCTTGCAAGCAATGTGACTAATGAGTTAGTTATGGGATGATGCATTACGGAACAAGTAAAGAGACTTGATGGTAACAAGATTGAACTAGGTATGAGGATACCGATGATCGAATCTCGGGCAAGTAACATACCGATGACAACGGGAATGACGTATGTTGTCATTGCGGTTTGACCAATAAAGATCTTCGTATAATATGTAGGAACCAATATGAGCATCCAGGTTCCGTTGTTGGTTATTGATCAGAGATGTGTCTCGGTCATGTCTACATAGTTCTAGAACCCGTAGGGTCCGCACACTTAACGTTCGATGACGATTTGTATATTGACTTTTCTATTTTGGTGACCGAAGATTGTTCGAAGTCTCGGATGAGATTACGGACATGATGAGGAGTCTCAAAATAGTCGAGAGGTAAAGATTGATATATTGGACGACAGTACTCGGACATCGGAATGGTTCCGGAGTGTTTCGGGTATTTATCAGAGTACCGGGAGGTTACCGGAACCCCCCAGGGAAAGTAAGGGGAGAGAGAGGGCAGCCCACAAGGGGTGCCCCCTATGGACGGTCCGAATTGGACAAGGGGAGGGGGCACCCCCCCCCTTTCCTTCTCCCTCTCCCTCTCCTCCCCCCTTTCCCCCTCCAAAAGAAGGAAGGGGGCCCAACCAGGACTAGGAGTTCAAGTCGGTTTCCCCCCACTTGGCACGCCCCTAGGGCCGGCCTCCTCCCCTCTCCTCCTTTCTATACGAGGGCAGGGGCACCCAAAAGCACATCGATTGTTCTCTTAGCCATGTGCGGTGCCCCCCCTCCATAGTTTACTCCGCCGGTCATATTGTCGTAGTGCTTAGGCGAAGCCCTGCGCGGATCACATCACCATCACCGTCACCACACCGTAGTGATGACGGAACTCTCCCTCGACACTTTGTTGGATCAAGAGTTTGAGGGATGTCATTGAGCTGAACGTGTGCAGAACTCGGAGGTGCCGTATGTTCGGTGCTTGATCGGTTGGATCACGAAGACGTTCGACTACATCAACCATGTTAAGCTAACGGTTCCGCTTTCGGTCTACGAGGGTACGTAGACACACTCTCCCCCTCTCGTTTCTATGCATCTCCTAGATAGATCTTGCGTGATCGTAGGAATTTTTTTGAAATTGCATGCTACGTTCCCCAACAGTGGCATCCGAGCCAGGTCTATGTGTAGATGATATGCACGAGTAGAACACAAAGAGTTGTGGGCGATCATAGTCATACTGCTTACCACAAACGTCTTATTTCGATTCGGCGGTATTGTTGGATGAAGCGGCCCGAACCAACCTTACATGACCACGTTCATGAGACCGGTTCCACCGACAGACATGCAACTTGTTTTGCATAAAGGTGGCTGGCGGGTGTCTGTTTTTCCTACTTTAGTTGAATCGAATTTGACTATGGCCGGTCCTTGTTGAAGGTTAAAACAGCAAACTTGATGAAAAACTGTGGTGGTTTTGATGTGTAGGTAAGAACGGTTCTTACTAGAAGCCCATAGCAACCACGTAAAACTTGCAACAACAAAGTAGATGATGTCTAACTTGTTTTTGCAGGGCATGTTGTGATGTGATATGGTCAAGACATGATGAGATATACATTGTTGTATGAGATGATCATGTTTTGTAAAAGTTATCGGCAACTAGCAGGAGCCTTATGGTTGTCACTTTATTGTATGAAATGCAATTGCCATGTAATTGCTTTAATTTCTCACTATGCGTTAGCAATAGTTGTAGAAGCAATAGTTAGCGAAACAACAACGACGCTACGATGGAGATCAAGGTGTCAAGCCAGTGACAATGGAGATCATGACGGTGCTTTGGAGATGGAGATCAAAGGCACACGATGATGATGGCCATATCATGTCACATATTTTGACCGCATGTGATGTTTATCTTTTATGCATCTTATTTTGCTTAGTATGGCGGTAGCATTATAAGATGATCCCTCACTAAAATTTCAAGGTATAAGTGTTCTTCCTGAGTATGCACTGTTGTGACAGTTCATCGTGCCGAGACACCATGTGATGATCGGGTGTGATAAGCTCTACGTTCACATACAATGGGTGCAAGATAGTTTTGTACGTGCGGAATACTCGGGTTAAACTTGACGAGCCTAGCATGTAAAGACATGGCCTCGGAACACTGAGACCGAAAGGTCGAACGTGAATCATATAGTAGATATGATCAACATAGAGATGTTCACCATTGAAAACTACTCCATCTCACGTGATGATCGGACATGGTTTAGTTGATATGGATCACGTGATCATTTAGATGACTCGAGGGATGTCTATCTAAGTGGGAGTTCTTAAGTAATATGATTAATTGAACTTAATTTATCATGAACTTAGTCATGATAGTATTTGCATCTATGTTGTAGATCAATAGCCCGCGTAAAGCTCCCCTGTTTTATTTTTTATATGTTCCTAGAGAAATCTAAGTTGAAAGATGATAGTAGCAATGATGCGGACTGGGTCCGTGATCTTAGGATTATCCTCATTGCTACGCAGAAGAATTATGTCCTTGATGCACCGCTAGGTGACAGACCTATTGCAGGAGCAGATGCAGATGTTATGAACGTTTGACAAGCTCGCTATGATGACTACTTGATAGTTTAGTGCACCATACTTTATGACTTAGAACCGAGACCTCAAAAATGTTTTGAACGCCATGGAGCATATGAGATGTTCCAAGAGATGAAAATGATTTTCAGACTCATGCCCGTGTTAAGAGGTATGAGACCTCTCACAAGTACTTTGCCTACAAGATGGAGGAGAATAGCTCAGCTAGTGAGCATGTGCTCAGAATGTCTGGGTGCTACAATCGCTTGAATCAAGTGGGAGTTAATCTTCCAGATAAGATAGTGATTGACAGAGTTCTCTAGTCACTATCACCAAGTTACTAGAATTTCGTGATGAACTATAATATGCAAGGGATGACGAAAACGATTCCCAAGCTCTTCGTGATGCTGAAATCAGCAAAGGTAGAAATCAAGAAATAACATCAAGCGTTGATGGTTAACAAGAACACTAGTTTGAAGAAAAATGGCAAGGGAAAGAAAGGGAAACTTCAAAAAGAATGGCAAGAAAGTTGCCACTCCCATGAAGAAGCCCAAAGCCAGACACAAGCCTGAAGCTGAGTGCTTCTACTGCAAAGGAAATGGTCACTGGAAGTGGAACTACCTTAGATACTTGGCGGATAAGAAGGATGGCAAAAGTGAACAGAGGTATATTTGATATACATGTTATTGATGTGTACTAGTGTTTATAGGAACCCCTCGGTATTTGATACTGGTTCAGTTGCTAAGAGTAGTAACTCGAAATAGGAGTTGCAAAATAAATAGAGACTAGTTCAGGGCGAGGTGACGATGTGTGTTGGAAGTGATTCCAAGGTTCATAAGATCACCATCACACACTTCCTTTACCTTCGGGATTAGTGTTGAACCTAAAATAAATGTTATTTGGTGTTTGCGTTGAGCATGAATATGATTGGGTCATGTTTATTGCAATACGGCTATTCATTTATGTCAAAGAATAATAGTTGTTCTATTTACATGAATAAAGCATTCTATGGTCATACACTCAATGTAAATGGTTTATTGAATCTCGATCGTGGTGATACACATATTCATAATATTGATGCCAAAAGATGCAAAGTTGATAATGACAGCACTGTCGTTTAGGTCATATTGGTGTAAAGCGCATGAAGAAACTCCATGCGGATGGACTTTTGGACTCACTTGATTATGAATCATTTGGTGGTTGTGAACCATGCCTCATGAAAAAATGACTAAGACTCCATTCTCCGGAACAATGGAGCGAGCCACTGACTTATTGGAAATAATACATACTGATATATGCTGTCCGATGAGTGTTGAGGTTCACAGCGAGTATCGTTATTTTCTGACCTTCACAGATGATTTGAGCAGATATGGCTATATCTACTTGATGAAACACAAGTCTGAAACATTTGAAAAGTTCAAAGAATTTCAGAGTGAAGTGGAAAATGATCATAACAAGAAAATAAAGTTTCTACGATCTGATCGCGGAGGCGAATATTTGAGTTACGAGTTTGGTCTTCATTTAAAACAATGTGGAATAGTTTCGCAACTCACGCCACCTAGAACACTACAGCGTAATGGTGTGTCCGAACGTCGTAACCGTACTTTATTAGATATGGTGCGATCTATGATGTCTCTTACCGATTTACCACTGTCATTTTGGGTTTATGCATTAGAGATAGCTGCATTCATGTTAAATAGGGCACCATCTAAATCCGTTGAGACGACATCATATGAACTGTGGTTTGGCAAGAAACCTAAGTTGTCATTTCTTAAAGTTTGGGGTTGCGATGCTTATGTGAAAAATCTTCAGCTTGATAAGCTCAAACCCAAATCGGAGAAGTGCGTCTTCATAGGATACCCAAAAGAAACTGTTGGGTACACCTTCTATCACATATTCGAAGGCAAGATCTTTGTTGCTAAGAATAGATCATTTCTAGAGAAGGAGTTTCTCTCGAAAGAAGTGAGTGGGAGGAAAGTAGAACTTCATGAGGTAGTTGTACCTTCTCTCGAATTGGAAAGTTGCTAATCACATAAAACCATTCCTGCGATGCCTACACCAACTAGAGAGGAAGCTAGTGATAATGATCATGAAAACTTTGGATCAAGTTACTACCGAACCTCGTAGGTCAACCAAAGAACATTCCGCACCAGAGTGGTACGGTAATCCTGTTCTGGAAGTCATGTTACTAGACCATGACAAACCTATGAGCTATGAGGAAGCGATGATGAGCCCAGATTCCGATAAATGGCTTGAGGCCATGAAATCTGAGATAGGATCCATGCATGAGAACAAAGTTTGGACTTTGGTTGACTTGCCCAATGATCGGCAAGCCATTGAGAATAAATGGATCTTCAAGAGGAAGACGGACACTGATGGTAATGTTACTATCTACAAAGCACAACTTGTCACAAAAGGTTTTTGACAAGTTCAAGGTGTTGACTGTGATGAGATTTTATGTTAGCAATTGCCGCATTTTATGAAATCTGGCAAATGGATGTCAAAACTACATTCCTTAATGGATTTCTTAAAGAAGAGTTGTATATGATGCAACTAGAAGGTTTTGTCAATCCTAAAGGTGCTAACAAAGTGTGCAAATCTAGCGATCCATCTATGGACTGGTGCAAGCATCTTGGAGTTGGAATATATGCTTTGATGAGGTGATCAAAGCATATGGTTTTATATAGACTTATGGTAAAGCCTGTATTTACAAGGAAGTGAGTGGGAGCTCTATAGCATTTCTGATAGTATATGTGGATGACATATTGTTAATCGGAAATTATATTAAATTTTTGTATAGCATAAAAGGATACTTGATTAATAATTTTTCAATAAAAGACATCGGTGAAGCTACTTATATATTGGGCATCAAGATCTATAGGGGTAGATCAAGATGCTTAATTGGACTTTCACAAAGCACACACCTTGACAAGATTTTGAAGAACTTCAAAATGGATCAGGCAAATAAAGAGTTCTTTTCTGTGTTGCAAAGTGTGAAGTTGAGTAAGACTCGAAGCCCGACCACGGCAGAAGATACATAGAGAATGAAAGTCATTCCCTATGCCTCAGCCATAGGTTCTATAAAGTATGCCATGTTGTGTACCATACATATCATGTACCTTGCCATGAGTTTGGCAAGGGGTACAATAGTGACCCAGGAGTAGATCACTGGACAACGGTCAAAATTATCCTTAGTTACCTAAGAGGACTAAGGAAATATTTCTCGGTTTTGGAGGTGATAACGAGTTCGTCGTAAAGAGTTACATCGATGCAAGCTTTTACACTGATCCAGATGACTCTAGGTCTCAATTTGGATACGTATTGAAAGTGGGAGCAATTAGCTAGAGTAGCTCTGTGCAGAGCATTGTAGACATAGAAATTTGCAGAATACATACAAATCTGAATGTGGCAGACCCGTTGACTAAACCTCTCTCACAAGTAAAACATGATCACACCTTAGTACTCTTTGGGCATTAATCACATGGCGATGTGAACTAGATTATTGACTCTAGTAAACCCTTTGGGTGTTGGTCACATGGCGATTGTGAACTATTGGTGTTAAATCACATGGCGATGTGAACTAGATTATTGACTCTAGTGCAAGTGGGAGACTGAAGGAAATATGCCCTAGAGGCAATAATAAAGTTGTTGTTTATATTTCATTATATCATGATAAATGTTTATTATTCATGCTAGAATTTTATTAACCGAAAACTTGATACATGTGTGGATACATAGACAAAACACCGTGTCCCTATTAAGCCTCTAGTAGACTAGCTCGTTAATCAAAGATGGTTAAGTTTCCTAACCATAGACATGTGTTCTCATTTGATGAATGGGATCACATCATTAGGAGAATGATGTGATGGACAAGACCCATCCGTTAGCTTAGCATAATGATCGTTAAGTTTTATTGCTATTACTTTCTTCATGACTTATGCATATTCCTTTGACTATGAGATTATGCAACTCCCGAATACCGGAGGAACACCTTGTGTGCTATCAAACGTCACAACATAACTGGGTGATTATAAAGATGCTCTATAGGTGTCTCAGAAGGTGTTTGTTGGGTTGGCATAAATCGAGATTAGGATTTCTCACTCCGAGTATCGGAGAGGTGTCTCTGGGCCCTCTCGGTAATGCACATCATGATAAGCCTTGCAAGCAATGTGACTAATGAGTTAGTTACGGGATGATGCATTACGGAACGAGTACATAGACTTGCCGGTAACGAGATTGAACTACGTATAAGGATACCGACGATCGAATCTCGGGCAAGTAACATACCGATGACAAAGGGAATGCCGTAGAATATGTAGGAACCAAGACTGGTACATCGACGCCCTTAACAAACGGTTTAAAACCCCTTTCCGCGACGGCATTTGGAACCATCGCCAAGTGAGTGTGGGCGATAGGGGGTCCTTCCCACACGACCCAAAAATCGTCTGGGATAGGCCCTCGTGGGACCCAGCCTGGGGCCGTGTGCGATCAGGCGAGGCATGGAAACCCAATCATTTCCGTAGGTATGTACATCCCACACGGTGAATCCCAGAAATCATATCCGTAGGTATGTACATCCCACACGGTGAATCCCAGAAATCATTTCCATAGGTATGTACATCCCACACGGTGAATCCCAGAAATCATTTCCGTAGGTATGTACATCTCCCAGAAATCATTTCCGTAGGTATGTACATCCCACACGGTGAATCCCAAAAAATCATTTCCGTAGGTATGTACATCCCACACAGTTCTTTGTGTGGAAACGTTTGTGCAAGGTGGCTTAACACAAACAGTTCACTGCCGGAAGCCGTGTGTGATTGTTAGTTGATTGAACACACCTACTTTCTAGAAACCATGCGAGTTGTTTGAGTTCATCGCCCATGGTGATGTCTGAGTAACCGTTTACAATAGAAAACCCCAATAAGCAGGGTAATTAACCTATTATTGATAATCCATGTACTAATCAAACTGATATTTCTTATAAAACACGCCACAAATTTCATATCCGTATAAAAGCAACCAGGATTTCATAATCGAATTACATCAGATAGCTTCAGCACTCAGTTACGCCACAACAGCACCAAGTTTCACATGCAACATCAAAAACCTTTGGAAAGTAGCATCATACACGGTAAATAGACAGATGAATCTCATCTGGGAAACTGCAGAAGCGGAAGGCAAATATTGAGCCTTCAGTGATGTTGAATGTCCTTGCAACTTTAGGCCATTGGCTATGGATAATTGCCCGCCCAACCTTCGTCCTTTTCAGCAAGACTTCAATATTGTACCGTGGGTGTTGAATGAATACCTTCCTCGCCTCTTGACCATGCATGTGCTTTGAGAGGTAATCATCGGTGAACTACTTTGAAAAGTACTGAAAACAAAGATATGCATAAATCGCTGTTGTAAATTTTGAAATGGCGCAAGGGCTAAAAACAAGGTAAAAGAGTTGGTACCATCCTATAGTTGACTGATGTCTTCTTCATTGTGCAAACAAAGATCTTGCTGTTATTCGTCCCAAGTTTCTTCATCCTAACAATCTTTCCGAGTTTCTGGACTTGACTGATATTCATGGACATCTCATTTCCCCATATGCAAAATGGGTCGAACGGTGGGTCTAAGCCTCTGACAGCAAGACCTACATGTGCAAGACCAAATTGTAAGAAATCTAAATATTAGAATGATTCCTGCAACTGCACAATAATGTGCTATTAGCCAAACGACCCTGCTTGAACAAACCTCGATGGTAAACTGCAGCGTCTCCCATTGTTTCCCTACAACACACATAAGGAAGATCTTGATCAGGTTAACTGAGAGTTGCCATACTATCAGTAGAATATGTATTGAGTACAGCCAAATTGCAGAACTAAACAAAATAGTTAAATGGACAACATACCAAATGAACCAAAATAGTTAACTGAGCACGACATTGCAAAGTAGAAACATGTATGAGAAGATAAGACAGTTGACAAAACAAAGAATGCTTGAGAACAGTACTACAAAATGTAGCAATTGTTGGACCAAAGTGTTAACTGAACATCACATTTTCAGAGGACCAAATTGTTAACTGAACATCAGATTGCATATTAACATTACAAAGGACAAATCACTAGAAGGCACTAGCGGTGACCTCAAGAAAACATCACGAACTGTATTTTAAAGTAGACAACCGCGCGGCGGTGTCGACGGTGGCCTCGAAGACGGGGTCCTGCAAGATCTGGCGGTCGACACGCATGTCAGCCATAGCGACCTCGTTCGCACTTGCGGCCGCATGCTACTCAGCTACATGTTATACTGCGTGTAAAATGGCTATGGGCGGCGCTTAATTGGAGGAGGGGGGCAGTGATTTCGGTGGAAGGTGTCGCTCCGTCAGTCGGGGCATGTGGGACGGGAAAGGAGGAGGATGGTGTGGGTAGGGTGTGGATTACCTGACCATATCGACGAGGTCGCGCATCAAGAAGAAGGGTCGGCGGCGAGGAGGCCGCGCAGCAAGAAGAAGGGTCGCCGGCGAGGAGGCGACGCTGCAAGAAGAAGGGTCACCGGCGAGGAGGCGGCATTGCAAGAATAAGGGTATCCGGCGAGGAGGCGGCGCTGCAAGAAGAAGGGTCGCCGGCGAGGAGGCTGAGCTGCCAGTAAGGAGAAGTGAATGTTTGAACTTGGAAAGCAAGGAGGAACAATGGAAATGTGGCTTTTGGTAGGAGGGAGGGGCGGGGAGATAGATATTTCCGCGGTAGCAATAAAATTTTGCTTGGTACCGCGAAAAACTGGCGCGCAAGTGTGGTTCAAGCGGGGGAGGTGGACTATAGACAACGAAGCTTCCTGCGTAAGCCAGACAAGACGGTGCGCCAAGATATTGTATATCGCATCCCACACGATTCTTTCTAGTAAACTGTTTGTGGTATATCTGATTTTTTCATTATGTTTTGAAAGACAAAATGGTGTTACGGAGGGAAAGGATGGTGTTTGAATTGCTAGAACATTTATGTACAGTGAACATGTAACTAGTACATGAGTGTCGTGTTTAAATTTAGAATTATTCCAGATTCGTTTGGCATTTTTATGCATTAATTGAGTTTCTGGGCATTTAATGTGCATAATTCAAATTTGAACTACAAGCACATGCTCCAATGCACCAAAGTTTATTGAAAAAACACATGTGTGTCTTTGGGTGAATTTATAGGTCCCATACAAGAGATGGGAGTGAAATTCAAACATGTGGGCGTCGTGGCTCGGTTGGAAAGATTGAGAAACTTGGTTTTTTAATTCCTGTAATTCCAAAACACACCTGAAAATCATGAAACCTGGCATGGTCTCATGACATGGCACCAACATGCTGCGGCAAATTTTTTGGCCGAATTGGGACAAGCTTTGGTGTAAACTTCTTGTAAACCGGAGCTTCCCTCAAGAAGTATCGTGGTTCCGAGAGGGAACGTTCACCTTTCTGTGCAAAACGACACGTGTACACTGCCACCTCCCGCCTTAATTTTTTTACACAGCCAGATTAGACCAAATAGAAGTACCGTGCTAAATTTTGGAATTATTTTAGGCTCGTTTTGCCCTTTTTATACATTAATTGAGTTTCTAGGCATTTAATGTGCATAATTAAAATTTGAACTACAAGCACAGGCTCCAGTGCACCAAAGTTGTTTGAAAAATCACATGTGTGTCCTTGGGTGAATTTCTGTAATTCCAAAACACGCGTCAAAATCATGAAACTTGGCATGGTGTCATGACATGGCACCAACATGCCGTGGTAAATTTTTTGGCCGAATTGGGACAAGCTTTGGTGTAAGCTTCTTGCAAACCGGAGCTTACCTCAAGAAGGCTTGTGGTTCCGAGTGGGAACGTGTCACCTCCGTGTGCGAAATGACATACGTAAACTGCCTTCTCCCGCCTTAATTTTTTTACACAGTCATATTAGACCAAATAGAAGTACCGTGCTAAATTTTGGAATTATTTCGGGTTCGTTTGGCCTTTTTTATACATTAATTGAGTTTCTGGGCATTCAATGTGCATAATTCAAATTTTAACTACAAGCACATGCTCTAGTGCACCAAAGTTGCTTGAAAAATCACATGTGTGTCCTTGGGTGAATTTCTAGGTCCCATGCAAGAGATGAGAGTGAAATTCAAATATCTGGGTGTTGTGGCTCGACCGGAAAGATTGAGAAACTTGGTTTTTTAATTCCTGTAATTCCAAAACACGCCCGAAAATCATGAAACTTGTTATGTTCTCATGACATGGCACCAACATGTTGTCGTAATTTTTCTGTCCGATTTGCGAAGGCGCACACATTAACAATCAACAAAGTCATTTTGGAACAAGTGCTGTCACGTTACAAATTAGAAACACAAGTATTATTGAAACCGTGGGCGTTCGACTTACCAATCACATGCAACCATGCGTCCCCTTTTTTTATTGGCTAGGAGGTGTCGTGCGGGGCAGCTATTTGAGTACGGGAGGAGTGCGATCAGACCCCTGCGCATGCTCATCGGGAGGAGAGCCCTTTTGACCGCTACCCTCCACGCACCTCGCTCCCAACGTCTCCATTAATGGCGCCCGAGCACCTGTTCTATGGCGTGGCTATATGTCTCACTGGACTGAGATTTAAGAGAGAAAAATGAAAATCTGAAAAGAAAGTTTTGCACGGATCTTGATGTAAGATCCGACAGACCTATATAGCATCGACTACGACTTATAGCAAGCATGATGAATATGGTGACGATGACATTGGATAATAATTGTCTTACATATTTATAAATATAATTAAAAAAAGCCACATGCGGCAATGCCCGATATACACAAGGGAAAAAGAAGAAGGAAGACAACTTGTCTCCGCGGCGGGCGGCGACGAGTTCTTTCTGTTGGGGAACGTAGTAATTTCGAAAAATTTCCTATGCACACGCAAGATCATGGTGATGCATAGCAACGAGAGGGGAGAGTGTTGTCTACGTACCCTCGTAGACCGAAGCGGAAGCGTTGACGCAACATAGAGGAAGTAGTCGTACGTCTTCCCGGTCCAACCGATCCAAGCACCGTTACTCTGGCACCTCCGAGTTCTTGACACACGTACAACTCGATGACGCACCCCGGGCTCCGGTCCAGCAAAGCTTTCGGGGAGGAGTTTCGTCAGCACGACGGCGTGGTGACGATCTTGATGTTTAACCGTCGCAGGGCTTCGCCTAAGCACCGCTACAATATGATCGAGGTGTAATATCGTGGAGGGGGGCACCGCACACGGCTAAGGAATGATCACGAAGATCAACTTGTGTCCATGGGGTGCCCCCTGCCCCCGTATATAAAGGAGTGGAGGAGGGGAGGGCCGGCCCTCTCTATGGCACGCCCTAGGGGAGTCCTACTCCCACCGGGAGTAGGATTCCCCCTTTCCTAGTCCAACTAGGAGTCCTTCCATGTATTAGGAGTAGGAGACAAGGAAGGGGAAGGGAGAAGGGAAGGAAGGAGGGGGCGCAGCCCCTCCCCCTAGTCCAATTCGGACTAGGCCTTGGGGGGGGGGGGGCGCGGCCTGCCCTGGGCAGCCCCTCTCTATTCCCCGTATGGCCCAATAAGGCCCAATACTTCTCCTTCCGTATTCCCGTAACTCCCCGGTACTCCGAAAAATACCTGAACCACTCGGAACCTTTCCGATGTCCGAATATAGTCGTCCAATATATCGATCTTTATGTCTCGACCATTTCGAGACTCCTCGTCATGTCCCCGATCTCATCCGGGACTCCGAACTCCTTCGGTACATCAAAACTCATAAACTCATAATATAACTGTCATCGAAACCTTTAGCGTGCGGACCCTACGGGTTCGAGAACAATGTAGACATGACTGATACACGTCTCCGGTCAATAACCAATAGCGGAACCTGGATGCTCATATTGGCTCCTACATATTCTACGAAGATATTTATCGGTCAGACCGCATAACTACATACGTTGTTCCCTTTGTCATCGGTATGTTACTTGCCCGAGATTCGATCGTCGGTATCCAATACCTAGTTCAATCTCGTTACCGTTACTCGTTCCGTAATACATCATCCCGCAACTAACTCATTAGTTGCAATGCTTGCAAGGCTTAAGTGATGTGCATTACCGAGAGGGCCCAGAGATACCTCTCCGACGATCGGAGTGACAAATCCTAATCTCAAAATACGCCAACCCAACATGTACCTTTGGAGACACCTGTAGAGCACCTTTATAATCACCCAGTTACGTTGTGACGTTTGGTAGCACACAAAGTGGTCCTCTGGCACACGGGAGTTGCATAATCTCATAGTCATAGGAACATGTATAAGTCATGAAGAAAGCAATAGCAACATACTAAACGATCGGGTGCTAAGCTAATGAAATGGGTCATGTCAATCAGATCATTCATCTAATGATGTGATCCCATTAATCAAATAACAACTCTTTGTCTATGGTTAGGAAACATAACCATCTTTGATTAATGAGCTAGTCAAGTAGAGGCATACTAGTGACACTCTGTTTGTCTTTGTATTCACACATGTATTATGTTTCCGGTTAATACAATTCTAGCATGAATAATAAACATTTATCATGAAAAAAGGAAATAAATAATAACTTTATTATTGCCTCTAGGGCATATTTCCTTCACTTTCTTGTCCTCAAGATGCTGGTTGAGAGCATCCACAGGTTCCTCCACCAGCCTTCTGCGCTCGATGCGCATCATGGCATTCTCATCCATAAGTTTCTCGACATTGACGCCAGTCCTCTTTTACAAGGCAGTGGTCTGCTCCTGCTGCTCCGCACTTCCGACGATCTTCGCCCTCAGTAGGCCGCACTCGGCCCGGAGCTTCGCATTGCTCTCATTTAGTTGCCGGATGACGTCGGTAGACTGTTCAAATGAGGCTTGCAGGTCATCCTGCAACCTCGCCCACCTGGAGATCTGATCCATCTGCCTAAGGATGAGGGCACGCATGCGCCTGTAAGAGTCCTCGCTTGCCCGCGAGGCATTTTCCCAGGCCGCCGCGGCAAGGGAGGACATCTCTACTGCATTCGCGGCGCGGCGGGACATCTCTTCTGCTTTTGCTGCGTGGCTGGAACAGTCTGCTGCATCGACGGTGCAGCAGGTCCTCCGTGCGGCTTCGGCGGCGTGGCGAGACCTCTCTGCTGCTACGGCCGCACGGCGGGATATGTTGGCTGCTTATGCGGCGAGGCGAGACATCTCTCGTGCTCCCGCTTCCAGGCTCGCCTCTCCCTGGTGGCAATCTCTCAACCCAGAACTCACGCTGGCCATGGCGGACGCAAGGGAATGATGATGAATGACTTGTTTGTTTTTGACATTTTGTGGATGAGGAGTTGAGGAGGAATGTGCAGTCATCTTGGAGTAGTAGTATTTATAACCGCGTAGTAATACACTCTTAAGTGGGAAACCGTTTAGGTTTTGATCGGTGTGAACAGGTTTGCAATTTGGAATGTGATGGGACGCATGCTCAAAATTTACTGATGGTTATAAGTGCAGCACTATTCCCGGAAGGCGTAACGTGGGCACGTACACCTTCTCGGACGCGTACGTGGCGTTTGCACCATAGGGTGCATCACAATAGGCAATGTCAGCACACGTCTTGTTCCAACAACCCGTCGGTGATGAATTCATCAATCCCAAACGGTTGAATACTAGCAAGTGTTTTCCCACAACACACACGGCCTATTCCATCACAAATAGGTCGGATGGATCAACTGTATGCCATGTATCGCACATTGTCAAAAAGTAATGCGGTAGACCTTCTTTAACATGTGTTAAAAAATTACAAAATTAAAAAACAAGGACCTCGAGGTTAAATTAGCTGAGGGAATGGGTCATTTCGGTCAACATCGACACAACTTCCCATCTAGTCACCCATCCGATGGCTGCTCCATCCTGAGCACACTTAACTCGATAGTTTTCTTACATGAGCTACTGGTGGAACAGCTAGTCCTTGCTGATAGGAATGCCTCTTCACATCCTTATGGCATATCCGGATGACCGCCCGTCCCACAATGGCCAATAGATGCTGTGTACACATAGCATATCACATACGTCTTATTAGAAGCAATCGTCTGCGTTATTATCGGTCTTCGCACACATTTCTGATTGTAGACCTGTTTGTCGTGTATCACACACATCTTGTTATATTAAACCATTTCTGTTCTCTTGCCTAATCACAAATAGTTCATCCGAGTGAACCGTATACTGTACATCGCAGACACCTTGATCGGGCTGACCGTTTTTTTTGTGTTGCCTAATCACAAACAATTCATCCGAGTGAACCGTATGTTGTGTATCGCACAGGCCTTCATCTGGCTGCCCGTTTCTTTCGTTCCTCCTCATCGCAAACAGTTAATTGAACTGAATCGTATGCCTTCATCGCACACGCAACTAAAACCTGAATCATGTTTGATGCATCCGTCATCGCAAACGTTTTACACATTTCTGACGATTTTCATACAGCACCGTTTGCGATTATTGCATCACACACATTTTCTCGAATGGTCTGATCGTAGTGTCGCGTTAGCAGCATCCTGCAGTAGTGGAATATGACCATACAGGTTTCGGTGTTGGTTATTGATCGGAGATGTGTCTCGGTCATGTCTACATAGTTGTCGAACCCGTAGGGTACGCACGCTTAACGTTAGATGATGATTTGTATTATGAGTCATGTATTTTGGTGACCGAAGATTGTTTGGAGTCCTGGATGAGCTCACGGACATGATGAGGAGTCTCGAAATTGTCGAGAGATAAAGATTGATATATTGGACGAAAGTATTCGGAGACCGGAATGGTTCCGGAGTGTTTTGGGTATTTATCGGAGTACCGGGAGGTTACCGGAACCCCCCGGGGAAAGTAATTGGCCGTATGGGCCATAAGGGGAGAGAGAGGCAAGCCCACAAGGGGTGGAGCCCCCCCATGGGCAGTCCAAATTGGACAAGGGGATGGGGCGCGGCTCCCTTTCCTTCTTGCTCTCCCTCTCCTTCCCCCTTTACCCCTCCAAAAGAAGGAAGGGGGCGACTAGGACTAGGACTCCAAGTCGGTTTCCCCCCACTTGGCATGCCCCTAGGGCCGGTCTCCTCCCCTCTCCTCCTTTATATACGAGGGCAGGGGGCACCCCAAAGCACATCAATTGTTCTCTTAGCCGTGTGCGGTGCCCCCCTCCACAGTTTACTCCTCCGTTCATATTGTCGTAGTGCTTAGGCGAAGCCCTGCGCGGATCACATCACCATCACCGTCACCATGCCATCGTGCTGATGAAACTCTCCCTCAACACTTTGTTGGATCAATAGTTCGAGGGACGTCATCAAGCTGAACATGTGCAAAACTCGGAGGTGCTGTACATTCGGTGCTTGATCGGTTGGATCGCGAAGACGTTCGACTACATCAACCGCGTTAAGCTAACACTTCCACTTTCGGTCTACGAGGGTATGTAGACACACTCTTCCCCTCTCGTTGATATGCATCTCCTATTGGGGAATGCAATATTTCAAAATTTTCCTACGATCACGCAAGATCTATCTAGGAGATGCATAGCAACGAGAGGGGAGAGTGTGTCGATGTACCCTCGTAGACCATAAGCGGAAGAGTTTAGTAATGCGGTTGATGTAGATATTATCGAGATTCAATAAAAATAGACCACTCATCAAGGGTGCATGGCCATAAAAGATATTACTCATATAAATAGAACAATCATTATTCTCTGATTTGAATGAATAACCGTCTCGTATCAAACAAGATCCAGATATAATGTTCATGCTTAACGCTGACACCAAATAACAATTCTTCAGGTCTAACACTAATCCTGAAGGTAGATGTAGAGGTAGCGTGCCAACCGCGATCACATCGACTTTGGAACCATTTCCCACGCGCATCGTCACCTCGTCCTTAGCCAATCTTCGCTTAATTCGTAGCCCCTGTTTCGAGTTGCAAATATGAGCAACAGAACTAATATCAAATACCCAGGCGCTACTGTGAGCATTAGTAAGGTACACATCAATAACATGTATATCAAATATACCTTTCACATTGCCATCCTCTTATCCGCCAAATACTTGGGGCGGTTTCACTTCCAGTGTGACCAGTCCCTTTGCAGTAGAAGCACTCAGTCTCAGGCTTAGGTCCAGACTTGGGCTTCTTCACTTGAGCAGCAACTTGTTTGCCATTCTTCTTGAAGTTTGTAACAGCCTGGATTTTGGCCCTTTTCCTTTTCTTTTAATTTAATTAGTTTTTGCTTTGTTTTTCTTTTTGGAGTGGTTTTGTGGTCTTGCCACCTGGGAAATCATCTTCATTTCCACCCCCAAGTGACTCATGATCCTCAAAACCTTTCCAAGATCATGTCACTCCACTGCTTGACCAAACCCTAATTACTTTTTCTCAGGAATATTCCTTTTCCTATTAAGGGAATAACCCTGTCTACCCTAGGTTGTGAAGCAACCTATAGTTATACCCATCCAAAACCCCCCAAATAATTCTCATAAATTTTTTGGGTCATATCTTCCTCAAATATGGCAAAATATTTCATTGGCCATATTTCTCATCATGCTCAATAAATTCATTTCCTATTCTGTCCTAAATGGCACATTGTGAAGTAAGTGCTATTTATCTTCGCCCATTTGACCCCAAACTCTTTGGTCATCTTTTCCAGTCCAACTAATTGACCTGTGCCAAAATTCAACATTATTTGCTTAGCCAAACTTCCTCAGTGATTTTTCAAAGTTCCTGCCTGAGGGAAGCCTTTGTGAAGGAAGTGCTAGTTAGGTTTATCCAAATGGGTTGAACTTTTGCAGAGTCCTTCATGTGCTCATATTATCTGACTCCTCCAAATTTCAGCTCCATCCCTTGATCTATGTGAGCACTGGACCAAATCTTTGCTTCTCTCAATATTTTCAGATTGTGAAGCAAGTACATTTTATATTGATTCCTTTTGCATGAACTTTTACCAGAGCATTCACATACCCCAATAACATCTCTCCACCAAATTTGGCGCCATTTCACCAAGCCAATATTTCTCTAGAATTATTGCAAGATTCTGGTCAGTGAAGATAGCTGTGAAGGAAGTACCATTTTGGTAAATCCATTTGGTATGAAACTTTTACAGAATCTTAATATGATCAAATCACTAAGCCTTGCCAAATTTCAGCTCAACTTGCCTCTCCATGTGAGTGCATCCTCCAAATCCCTAATTCTGGCCATTGTAGTGGTTTCTACAGCAACCCTCATCTAAACTCCCCCTCTTAGTATGATTTTTGGTGATAAACATCACCTTAGTGTGTGATCATCACCAGACAAATTATTTACCACGTTACCAATCTGGTGTCCCCACTGTACAGCACAAACACTTGGCTACAGGCTTGTTTTGGGGCCATCTGCAAATCTCTTCTTTGCTCCTGGACCCAATTCTTTCTTCATTTTGACTGAGGACACGATGGTCTATCTACTGGACATGGTCGGCCCGGCCAAAACGCGCCGTTTGCACCAGTGCCCGTGGTGATCACGTTGGCGTCACACATAGTGCAAGCTCTGGCTCGGTCCGGCCACCGTGCTCGTCTCCTCCCTCCTCGTCTCGACCTCAAACGTTGTCCAGGAGCTCGCCCGTGCTCAAATGCATCACTGCTCATCGTCGTTCGCCATCAATGCGCCGCTAGAGCCGCGCCCGTGCCGCGTCCAGCCTCTGCCCGGCATTAAAGCTTGGTCGGGAGCTCGTCCATGAGCTCTAGAGCCCTCCTCCGCGCCTATATAAGGACCCCCGAGTCCCTCCGCACCTCAACCATCTCTCCCTCGCCTCATTTGCCCTCTGGAGTCATCTCATCTCGCCGTTGTTCGCCATCATCCACCATGGCCGCCTCGGCCTCGGCATGATTCCGGTCAACCCGAGCCTCCTCTCCTCCTCCCACCACGTCCATCGAGTCCCCCTCGTTCCACTCAGCCGCCCCACCCACTTGCCCACTCGCCGGAGTGCCTGCTTCGCGAGAGAGAACCACCGCCCGCCCGTCCCAGTCTTCCTCCTGGCACCACCTCTCCCCTCCACCCCTCTCCTCCCCGGCGACCGTGCTCCCTCTGAACGTGACCCCCTCGCCGCCCCGGTCCCGCCGGTGCCCTCGGCTCGGCCAGAGACGGCCGGAGCTAGCCGGCCCCCTCGCCGCTTCCTCCCCTGCTCCTCCTCTGTCCTGCACTTGAGCACAGGAGCGGGAGGAAGGAGACGAACTCCCGTGCCCCCTCCCCCTGCGCTTGGGCCCCGCCTGGAAGTGGCTCCAGCCACGAGTCCACGTGGATAAGTGGAGACGGGTTTCTTTTGGGCACGCTTTCCTGTTTCGAAAACGTATTATCAATCTACTTTGCCCTAGAATACGCTTTCTATTTGGGAAAACGTGTTTCCCCTTACGTGCTTTCAGTTTTTCCTCCCAGGGACCCGTTGGTGATGAAAATATTCAACTCCTCACAACTTTTCAACCGTAACTCCGATCGAGGTGAAACCAGTGGTCACTTCTTCGTTTCATTGAGCCCGTTCTGTTGGTAACATTTTCATGATGTTTTGACATTATGAAAATGACCTTTTTGCCCTTGCATGTAAACAACCCCTCCGAGAGAGAACTGTTTCCGGCAAATCTTTCCGCGGCTTCACCGCACTTCTTCCCGGTGCCTTCTTCACCCCCAGGCAAGCCACAACCACCACTTGCATGATAGCCATGCATTAGCATTGGTTTTCAACTTGAATCGTTAATAACTGTATGATTGTTTTGCTACTATTGTCATTATGTTGGTTATGTTTTTGGATCGGTGGTTACCATCATGCTATGCTTTCTTGCACCTTGTTATCATGAACTACTTGTTAGTATTATTTTCACATTGCTATGCTTGATAGTAGTACATGTTGGGTTGGTCATGTTCTTCGGTGCATGACTAACGTCGGTTACCGAGTACTGTTAATATGCAGTGTTCCTTTGCTGTTAGTTGGTTAAGTGTTTCCTCGGTAATGTTATTGATGGGTTCTTGCATCTTATTTATGGTTGATGATAATGGTCATGTTATGCTATGAGTAGTGTTGTACTTGTAATATTCATGCTCATCATTATGCCATGCTCAGTTGGATATGGTTCGTTATTGATATGGTGGATAGTTATGTTGTACCCTCATGCTTATGTTGATATCATGCTCATGCATTGTCATTGAATCATGTTATTTTATCATGGCTCAACATATTTGCATTCAAGTTTAACCGGATTAAATTGAACTTGAACAACTGTTGTCTGAGTCATGGTGCCACCATATCAAACTGACCATTGCAACCACGCTTACCTTTATGGGAAGGTCCTAAATGGGTCTATTGTCGTGCCTCTCGCCAGTGCCTCCAACGAGGGAAGGTTATGGGCGCGCGCTACCCTGATCAGGTAGGCGGACACAAGCCTTGTGTGCCCGTTGTTGTTGTTATGGATCCGGGTCCCCATTTGGGACCGTTTATGTTTGGCCACGACGGTGGTCGTTGGTGTCTCTGGTAGACACGGGGCCACCCAGGACTAGCCCCGTGGGGAGTGAGTCGGAGTGGCCGGGAGAGTGTCATGGCAGTAGGACGGTTTTGTCGAAACGCCGTTGGTCCACCCGAATGGGAGTGCGAGGCCATGGGTTCCGTAGTGTGGGTACACTGTACTAACCTCTACAGAGTGTATATTAAATCTATCGATAGTTGTGCCCGTGGATAAGGGCCCAGTTCGTAGTTGGTCACACTATGAGTCAACAATAATAATAATAATATGCTTAAGAACAGCCCTGGTTCGATGATGAGATAAGTTGGTTATGTGATCCGTGAATGATCACCATTTGGTTACGAGGTTACCCGTTGAGCCAAGAGTGGTTCTATTCGTGATCATGAGATGATCACCGTGGTATCGAGGATACCGAGTTGTTGGATATTCGTGATGTTTTGCGAGAATCACGGGTAAAGATCAAGCTCCTTGTGGTCATTTAATGATTACTACGGTATTGTTTATACCAAGCTTGATTTGATCCTGAGATGATCGTGTGATGTCCGAGGTTGGTAAGTGCTGCATGTGATGGTTATGAGATAACCCGAGCAGAATAAGTGGTGCATATAGTGTCATCATGGCGCATGCTAGTATCGTCAGATTTATATGTTCATGCCATGCTCATATTGCTCTAGCTGTATCATGTTCATGTTGTTCATGCCATGCTATCCTGATGATCTCATGATAATTCCTGCGTAACCTGTAATTGCTATGCTATTGTTTGTCTTGAATGCCTCTAGGTATTGTGAGCTTGCGAGTACATTCAATGTACTGACCTGGCATGTCATGCTAGTTTGCAGGTCATGCCGAATTTGATTGCTTGTCGTGGTTTCCGTTCGTGCGAGCTAGGATAAGCGTTCCAGCCAGAGTCCCTGCGGAGTAGAGTTCACCACCGTCGTCGTTGTTCCGCTGCTAGAAGTTTTTCCGCTGCATCGTGTTGTTCTATTGCTTACATGGAGCAACCATGGCAGGCGTAGTCTTGCCGTGCCGATGTTATTCACTGTAATATCATAGACCTTGTAATCATATTCGTGTAATAATAGAAGGCTGGTTTGTTCTATGCTAAGAAGGGCCGTATTCGAGAAGACTTCTCCTTGATCACTGGGATGGAATATGCGGCGTTCCGGTTTCTCTCAGCCGGGGTGCCACAACGCTTGGTATCAGAGCAGGTCTGGCTGTAGGACGCCCTAGTCAGCGCGAGCGGTAGAAACTGGTAGTTTAAAGTCCGGCTTGTTTATTGCTTTTGGTTGCTGCATTTGTTTCTTGTATAGGATGCATATAGCCTTAGTATCTGTTGCTAACGGTTTATCTGGTGAGTGTAGCTAGCATTGGTTCATATCCACTACAGCCCAGCCTTTGCATTTATCCAGTTTTCTTTTCCTGCTCGTTCTTTGGTGTTTGGTGTCATTTCTGTCCCAGCAGAGTGATGCCAAGAGATCCCGACACCGTTTGCAAAACTGGTGCTCAGGTATCTCGCCGATATCCTCCTTTCAGCCCCGCCTATCGTTTCGGTGATAGACATGCTTCTATCCCGAATCGCTCTTCATTTAGTCATGTTGGCAACCCTTAATGATCTTAGTTATCATGAAAGGGCAATTTCAGCAGCCTCAGTTTCCCCCCGCTATCCTATTTCTTGGACGAGTACGGATCTTTTTCGTCCACTTGATAATAATGTGGTTGCGACCTTCGTGTCCCACTACATGATTACCGAGTATGTTCTCGTCTTCGAGCTAGTCCGGGTTGCTACCTGGCTAAGCTAGCAATTGGTGCAGCGCTGTTTACACCAATTCTTCCACACATTTATTCGTCCTCGTTCACATCGTCACAGCATGCTAGATCGTAGAACCGGAGATTCCGCGAGATTTGTGTGATTAAGTAGGCATGCATATGTTGTGTGATTAGCAGTAATATGTGACATTGACTGTGTGTGAATTGATTGTTGTTGTGTGCTTTTGTTTAGTGAGTTTTCTTTTGCTTCTTTATTTTTGGGCCCCGGTGTTACATTATTTTTCCCCTATGAAGAGTTGCTCATCAACCAACACCGGACTCAAAGAAGCAACAAGGAGTTTAAATGTTTGGAAACTCAGCTAACCAGAATGGAATTCTCAGTCGCCTACAGTAAAATGGGGAATATCTAATTTTGAGGCTAATAATTAATTTTGTATTACTATGCACTCCTCACAACAGTACTGTTAACTCAAGTATACATCAGTACAAAATCCTCATAGCAGTAATGATCAAGTCAGCAACAAGACAAGTCAGGTACAAGAGCAATAGTATATTTTCAGTCAAAGGTATGGATCATATACAAAACTTTGGCTCAGCAATGCATGATGCTTGAAATATGTTATCATCTGAAATAAAGTCAGAATGTGATATGCTCAAGGCAGACAGTCAAACAAATTTTCTCATGCAAATAATCAGCCCCAGAATATTATGGGCGTGTGTGTGTAGATTTTAGTCTGAATATTAGTATGAATCTTGGGATGTAAGAAATTCAGTCTTCTTCCACACGTTATCGGAAGAAATTTATGATGAAAGGCTCATCAAATTTCCTCAGCATGATATGTGAAAAATTTCCGGTCCAACATACCCAATCTTTCTCAGCAAGATACCTAAAAAAAAAGCTTCTCACAGACGAAAATGAATTTTTCTCAACAAGCCAACCCGAGGAAAAGCTTCTCAAGTACGGAACTCAGGCTTCTCCAGCACAATAATTGATAACCCACAAGTATAGGGGATCAATTGTAGCCTCTTTCGATAAGTAAGAGTGTCGAACCCAACGAGGAGCTAAAGGTAGAACAAATATTCCCTCAAGTTCTATCGACCTCTGATACAACTCTACGCACGCTTGACGTTCGCTTTACCTAGAACAAGTGTGAAACTAGAAGTACTTTGTAGGTGTTTTTGGGTAAGCTTGCAAGAAAGTAAAGAACACGAAAATAAAAGCTAGGGGCTGTTTAGATAAAGACACAACTAAATTAGTTTTAGTAGAGAGCTTTTGTCAACAAGAAAGTTATTTGTCCCTAGGCAATCGATAACTAGACCGGTAATCATTATTGCAATTTTATTTGAGGGAGAGGCATAAGCTAACATACTTTCTTTACTTGGATCATATGCACTTATGATTGGAACTCTAGCAAGCATCCACAACTACTAAAGATTCATTAAGGTAAAACCCAACCATAGCATTAAAGCATCAAGTCCCCTTTATCCCATACGCAAACAACCTACTTACTCGGGTCTGTGCTTCTGTCACTCACGCCACCCACCATAAGCAAATCATAAGCATATTGCAAACCCTACAACATGAATCCCTCACGCTTGCGCGACACGAGGAGCACCATAGGACAGCACCAATAATAAAACATACAACTCAGACCAATCTTGATCATCAAATAGCCATTAGGGCAAAACAGATCTACTCAAACATCATAGGATAGCCATACATCATTGGGAAATAATATATAGCGTTGAGCACCATGTTTAAGGAGAGATTACAACGGGTAAGAGAGAGGTTACACCGCTGCATAGAGGGGAGGAAGAGTTGGTGATGATGGCGGTGAAGTTGTTGGTGAAGATGGCGGTGATGATGATGGCCCCGGCAGCGCTTCGGGGCCACCGGATGCAAGGGGGAGAGGGCCCCCCTTCTTCTTCTTCTTCCTTGACCTCCTCCCTAGATGGGAGAAGGGTTTCCCCTCTGGTCCTTGGCTCCCATGGCGTGGGAGGGGCGAGAGCCCCTCCGAGATTGGATCTATCTCTCTGTTTCTCTCTGTTTCTGCGTTCTCCCTGGCTCTATTTCACCATTTCGTATATATATGGAGATCAGTAACTCTGATTGGCCTGAAACCTTTGCCGTGATTTTTTTCCCGAATATTAGCTTTCTTGCGGCAAAAGAAGAGCGTCAACCGCCTTACGGTGGGCTCACGAGGGTTGGGGGTGCACCCCCTGCCTCGTGACCACCTCGGGCACTGGTTCGCATTGATTTTCCTTCCGAATTTTCCATATTTTCCAAAAACAAGCTCTATCTATTTTTATCCCGTTTGGACGCCGTTTGATATGGATATTTTGCGAAACCAAAAACATGCAACAGACAGGAACTGGCACTGGGCACTGGATCAATATGTTAGTCCAAAAATAATATAAAAAGTTGCCAAAAAGTATATGAAAGTTGAATAATATTGGCATGGAACAATCAAAAATTATAGATACGACGGAGACGTATCAGCATCCTCAAGCTTAATTCCTGCTCGTCCTCGAGTAGGTAAATGATAAAAAAGATAATTTTTGATGTGGAATGCTACCTAGCATAATCTTGATCATATGTCTAATCATGGCATGAATATTAAGACACGAGTGATTCAAAGCAATAGTCTATCCTTTGACATAAAAATAATAATACTTCAAGCATACCAACCAAGCAATTATGTCTTATTGAAATAACATAGCCAAAGAAAGCTCATCCCTACAAAATCATATAGTCTGGCTATGCTCCATCTTCACCACACAAAATATTCACATCATGCACAACCCCGATGACAAGCCAAGCAATTATTTCATACTTTTGACGTTCTCAAACCTTTTCAACTTTCACGCAATACATGAGCGTGAGCCATGGACATAGCACTATAGGTGGAATAGAATGGTGGTGGAGAAGACAAAAAGGAGAAGATAGTCTCACATCAACTAGGCGTATCAACGGGCTATGGAGATGCGCATTAATAGATATCAATGTGAGGAGTAGGGATTGCCATGCAACGGATGCACTAAGAGCTATAAGTTTATGAAAGCTCAAACTGGAAACTAAGTGGGTGTGCATCCAACTTGCTTGCTCATGAAGATCTTGGGCATTTGAGGAAGCCCATCATCGGAATATACAAGCCAAGTTCTATAATGAAAATTCCCACTAGTATATGAAAGTGATAACTCAAGAGACTCTCTATATGAAGAACATGGTGCTACTTTGAAGCACAAGTGTGGTAAAAGGATAGTAACATTGCCCCTTTTTCCTTTTTTTCTTTTTTGCGGGCTTCTTTGCCCCCCCTTTTTTATTTAGGCTTCTTTGGCCTCTCCCTTTTTTTGGGCAATGCTCTAATAATGATGATCATCACACTTTTATTTACTTACAACTCAATATTACAACTCGATACTAGAACAAAGATATGACTCTATATGAATGCCTCTAGCGGTGTACCGGGAAGTGCAATGATCTAGCGTAGCAATGACATCAAAAAACGGACAAGCCATGAAAACATCATGCTAGCTATCTTGCGATCATGCAAAGCAATATGACAATGAATGCTCAAGTCTTGTATATGATGATGATGGAAGTTGCATGGCAATATATCTCGGAATGGCTATGGAAATGCCATGATAGGTAGATATGGTGGTTGTTTTCAGGAAGGTATATGGTGGGTTTATGGTACCGGTGAAAGTTGCACGGTACTAGAGAGGCTAGCAATGATGGAAGGGTGAGAGTGCGTATAATCCATGGACTCAACATTAGTCATAAAGAACTCACATACTTATTGCAAAAGTCTATTAGTTATCGAAACAAAGTACTATGCGCATGCTCCTAGGGGGATAGATTGGTAGGAAAAGACCATCGCTCGTCCCCGACTGCCACTCATAAGGAAGACAATCAATAAAAACCTCATGCTCCGACTTCGTTACATAACGGTTCACCATACATGCATGCTACGGGACTTGCAAATCTCAACACAAGTATTTCTCAATTTCACAATTACTCAACTAGCACAACTCTAGTATCACCATCTTTATATCGCAAAACTATTGCAAGGAATCAAACATATCATATTCAGTGATCTACAAGTTTATGTAGGATTTTATGACTAACCATGTGAGTGACCAGTTCCTGTCATCTCTCTAAATAGATATAAGTGAAGCAAGAGAGTTTAATTCTTTATACAAAAGATATGCCCATGCTCTAACAAATATAAGTGAAGCAAAAGAGCATTCTACAAATGGCGGTTGTCTAAGTGAAGAGAAACATGCAATCCAAACTTCAAATGATATAAGTGAAGCACATGAAGCATTCTATAAAGCCATACTCAAAAGATATAAGCGAAGTGTAAAGAGCATTCTATAAATAAACCAAGTACCATCTCATACCAGCATGGTGCATAAAAAAATAAAAACCTAAATGCAAAAGATGCTCCAAGACTTGCACATATCGCATGAACGAAACGAATCCGAAAACATACCGATACTTGTTGAAGAAAGAGGGGATGCCTCCCCAGCATCCCCAAGCTTAGACGCTTGAGTCTCCTTGAATATTTACTTGGGGTGCCTAGGGCATCCCCAAGCTTGAGCTCTTGCCTCTCTTCCTTCTTCTCAAATCGAGACCTTCTCGATCATCGAACACTTCATCCACACAAAACTCCAACAGAAAACTCGGTAAGATCCGTTAGTACAATAAAGCAAATCACTACTCTAAGTACTATTGCAAACCAATTCATATTTTGTTTTTGCATTGTGTCTACTGTAATATAACGTTTTCATGGCTTAATCCACTGATATAAATTGATAGGTTCATCAAAGCAAGCAAACTATGCATCAAAAACAGAATCTGTCTAAAACAGAACAGTCTGTAATAATCTGAACATTCAACATACTTATGATACTTGAAAATTCTACCAAAATTAGGAAAAATAAAAAAATTGTATAGGAATACAGTGCAAAAAGAATCAGAACCATTTGATATTCCAGCAAAAAATGTAAAATCGCGCACTACAGCCAAAGTTTCTGTCCTGCACCGTACAAACCATCAAGCAAATGTAAACATCCTAAAGGCAAACCTTGGCACATTATTTTTATATTTCTAAACTTTATAAAAGTACACAACAGAAATAAATGACTCTCTAAAACTTCCGGGTTGTCTCCCTGGCAGCGCTTTCTTTAAAGCCGTTAAGCTAGGCATATAGTGCTCAAGTAGTGAATCCACCCGGATCCCAAGGTATATCAAAGCCAATTTTAATTAGCAATGATTTGGCATTTAGTAGTGAGCACAAAGCAACATATATCAGGCAATGGCGAAGTCTAACTCTCTTTCTATGCATCGGCATGTCATAAAAGAACAATTCATGCACACCTAGTAAAGGCCAATGCATAGTATAAACAGTTTCTTGCAATTTTATCGTATTGGAAACATAGAGAGGTGGAGATATAGTTCCTCTCTCATGATAATTGAAAGTAGGAGAAGCAAGCACATGCATATTATATTCATCAAAATCATCATGTGCAACGGTAAAAGGCAACCCATCAATATAATCCTTGATAAAAGCAAACTTCTCTGATATAGTGTAATTGGAAGAATTCAAAAAGATAATAGGACTATCATTCGTGGGTGCAATAGCAACAATTTCATGTTTAACATAAGGAACTTTAGCAAGTTCATCTCCATGAGCATAATTCATATTGGCATCTTGGCCACAAGCATAGCAAGCATCATCAAAAAGAGATATTTCAAAAGAATCAACGGGATCATAACAGTCATCATAGCAATCATCCTTCGGTAAGGACGAAGGGAATTTAAACAATGTATGAGTTGAAGAGTTACTCTCATTAGAAGGTGGGCACGGGTAGCTAATCCGCTGTTCCTCCTTTTGTTCTTCGCTCTCCTCATCATCTTTTTCATCCAATGAGCTCACAGTTTCATCAATTTCTTCTTCCATAGACTCCTGCAAAATATTAGTTTCTTCTTGGGCAGCGGAGTACTCCTCAATATATTGTTTAACATAGGCATTAGAAGCATAATTCTCATAACAATATTCAAGTATGGCAAAATTTTCAGATTTGTAAAGAGTAGCATCATACTTTTCAATCAAAGAATCAATTTCAAAAGCACCCTTAAAAGCAACAAATTCTTCAATTTGTTGAACATCATAGTAACTATAAGCACCTTTAGCATACGAAGATACGATTCCATTACCACTAAACTCATATTGGTAGGGAAGGTGTTTATTAGGGTTTTCAGAACAACAAGTAAAATCATAATAATAGCATAAATTCCAAGCATAGCATTGCATAGTATTAATTTGATGCTGTAAAAGTTTCCCTTTTTGAGATATACGGTGTCGCACATAACAAGCATGCTCATCTAAATATTTTCCCTGAACTAAGATAGTTGGGGTTTCAGCACGAGCACATAGGGATCGAAGATGATCCAAGTAATAAGCTTCAGCAGTGTGATAGATTTTGATTGGTTCTTCAACCATTGGTTCAGTAGGTACAACTATTTTTTTTAGTATTTTGCGTTTCCTACACATAACTAAAGATAGAAAACAACTAAGAACAACAAATAAAAATTACTTAGTGATAAAGCAAACAAGCACACACGAGAATATTCACCCCACGCTATTGCTCCCCGGCAACGGTGCCAGAAAAAGGTCTTGATAACCCACAAGTATAGGGGATCAATTGTAGCCTCTTTCGATAAGTAAGAGTGTCGAACCCAACGAGGAGCTAAAGGTAGAACAAATATTCCCTCAAGTTCTATCGACCTCCGATACAACTCTACGCACGCTTGACGTTCGCTTTACCTAGAACAAGTATGAAACTAGAAGTACTTTGTAGGTGTTTTTGGGTAAGCTTGCAAGAAAGTAAAGAACACGAAAAAAAGCTAGGGGCTATTTAGATAAAGACACAACTAAATTAGTTTTAGTAGAGAGCTTTTGTCAACAAGAAAGTTATTTGTCCCTAGGCAATCGATAACTAGACCGGTAATCATTATTGCAATTTTATTTGAGGGAGAGGCATAAGCTAACATACTTTCTCTACTTGGATCATATGCACTTATGATTGGAACTCTAGCAAGCATCCGCAACTACTAAAGATTCATTAAGGTAAAGCCCAACCATAGCATTAAAGCATCAAGTCCCCTTTATCCCATACGCAAACAACTTACTTACTCGGGTCTGTGCTTCTGTCACTCACGCCACCCACCATAAAGAAATCATAAGCATATTGCAAACCCTACAGCGGGAATCCCTCATGCTTGCGTGACACGGAGAGCACCATAGGACAGCACCAATAATAAAACATACAACTCAAACCAATCTTGATCATCAAATAGCCATTAGGGCAAAACAGATCTACTCAAACATCATAGGATAGCCATACATCATTGGGAAATAATATATAGCGTTGAGCACCATGTTTAAGTAGAGATTACAGCAGGTAAGAGATAGGTTACACCGCTGCATAGAGGGGGGAGAGTTGGTGATGATGGCGGTGAAGTTGTTGGTGAAGATGGCGGTGATGATGATGGCCCCGGCAGCGCTCCGGCGCCACCGGAAGCAAGGGGGAGAGGGCCCCCTTCTTCTTCTTCTTCTTCTTCTTCTTCTTCTTCTTCCTTGACCTCCTCCCTAGATGGGAGAAGGGTTTCCCCTCTGGTCCTTGGCTCCCATGGCGTGGGAGGGGTGAGAGCCCCTCCGAGATTGGATATGTCTCTCTGTTTCTCTCTGGTTTTGCGTTCTCCCTGGCTCTGTTTCACCGTTTCGTATATATATGGAGATCCGTAACTCCGATTGGCCTGAAACCTTCGCCGTGATTTTTTTTCCAAATATTAGCTTTCTTGCGGCAAAAGAAGAGCGTCAACCGCCTTACGGTGGGCTCACGAGGGTAGGGGCGCGCCCTAAGGGGGGGCGCCCCCTACCTTGTGACCACCTTGGGCACTGGTTCGCGTTGATTTTCCTTCCGAATTTTCCATATTTTCCAAAAATAAGCTCCGTCTGTTTTTATCCCGTTTGGACTCCGTTTGATATGGATATTCTGCGAAACCAAAAACATGCAACAGACAGGAACTGGCACTGGGCACTAGATCAATATGTTAGTCCCAAAAATAATATAAAAGGTTGCCAAAAAGTATATGAAAGTTGAATAATATTGGCATGGAACAATCGAAAATTATAGATACGGCGGAGACGTACCAATAATCAGACCAAGCTTTGTGTGCAAGCTATAGAGCCTTCTTCTGCACGATACCCAGACAAAAGATTTGAGCAGAAGATAACAAGTCTTCCTCGGCAAGCTACTCGGATGGCTTCTCTCGTAAGCCATTCAGTCCGCGTCAGTATCATACTAATACACCGTCCTTAGAGGTTATATGATAAGTTGCCAATGAATGGCAGTACCTCTCAAGAATCAGACTTGCAACATTTTGTCGGAAGCACAAATCCGTCAGGGAATAAGTCTTCTTCAGAAAGCCAATGTTTGGTTGCATGTGAATCTTATATATGGTGAGCATGTATCCCCAGTCATATTAGTCACTCATACGAGGTTGCGGCAGGATCCAGCAGATATACCTAAGGAAAGTTAGGATCCCACAACCTCACGAGTCAGGCAAAGGAAAATAAGCAGAGATACATCTCATGAATTACAAGGATCTACAAGATCTGGAGATGACATCATAGAATCAGCAATCTTGACAATGGTCATAAAGGTCATTATTCTCGCAACTGACAAGGAGATGCCTTAAAATCTTGTCACCTTCTTGTATGATTGGCCTCAGCAATGAGCTCCGTACAACTACAAACCCCGGTATATGTCATATGTTTGCGGACCCAGGTCAGCAAACAGGCACAAGGAATAATGTCAAAATTATTGCACTAATCACGTCCATGGTCATACGAAGAAACAAGGACATGTGTGGCCAAGGTATTCCAGTGAGATACCCTTACAAAGAAAATCATGACCGTTAAAGGGTGAGACTGACAGCAAAGGTATGATGATTTTTGCACGACCATCAGGGTCCGGATACCCAAATCAGTTAGAGGTCGTAATTCCATATGGAACCACAAAGGTATACTGTCAGCAGCCTACTCTATTTTACAAGGATTTCATATCCCGCTGACCCACTTGGAATGGTTAGGGTGGAAAATCCAAATGGGTATACCGACAAAATGAGAAAATCAAAATCCAAACAATCAGCTCAGACCCGGTATACTCACCAACGGAATCAAGTACATGATCAGTCTGCCAGGAAAAGCAATTTTTTGTCAGCCCCGGTCAGGCCAGTCTCAACATGTAAATATTTGAGGTATGACACATCTATAACTCCATACCCCGCTATATTGCTCATAAAAAAACGGTCGAATCTTTGGTACATATCTCATGCTCAAGCCAAAAGGAATCAATCAAAATAAATCAGTACCACTTATGAGCAGTCAGAGTCCGTCAGAAGATGGCCATGATGAATTCTCAGCATTTATTGAAACCAAAAGGCATGTATTTATTTGAAGCAACCCCATGACAGAAGTAAAAAAGGTTTTCATGCCCAAAAGAAAATTTATGCTCAGATCCATTGGATATCACCACAGGTATGGAGAATCAATGTTAGTAAAAAAGAAATTGGTATATGAGCAAAGACCTGACAGGATTTGGGGAAAAGTGAAGCAAACCACCCCAGAGCGAGGGAAGAAAATCATATGAAATTCTTGGGGGAACAATAACTAAAGGAAAAAAAGGATACCCGAGCTGGAAACGGTGTCCTCAAGTCATACATGTTCCCTGAGCAACTAAATCTCGAGGACGAGATTTCTTTAAAGGGGTAAGAGTTGTAACAGCCTGGATTTCAGCCCTTTTATTTTTCTTTTAATTTAATTGGTTTTTGCTATGTTTTTCTTTTTGGAGTGGTTCCGTGGCCTTCTCACCTGGGAAATCATCTTCATTTCCTCTCCCAAGTGACTCATGATCCTCAAAACCTTTCCAAGATCATGTCACTCCACTGCTTGACCAAACCCTAATTTCTTTTTCTCAGGAATATTCCTTTTCCTATTAAGGGAATAACCCTGTCTGCCCTAGCTTGTTTTCACAACCTATAGTTCTACCCATCCAAAATCCCCCAAATAATTCTCATAATTTTTTTGGGTCATATCTTCCTCAAATATGGCAAAATATTTCATTGGCCATATTTCTCATCATGCTCAATAAATTCATTTCCTATTCTGTCCTAAATGGCACATTGTGAAACAAGTGCTATTTATCTTTGCCCATTTGACCCCAAACTTTTTGGACATCTTTTCCTGTCCAACAAATTTACGTGTGCCAAAATTCAACTTTATTTGCCTAGCCAAACTTCCTCAGTGATTTTTCAAAGTTCCTGTCCGAGGGAAGCCTTTGTGAAGAAAGTGCTAGCTAGTGTTATCCAAATGGGTTGAAATTTTGAACAGTCCTTAATGTGATCATATTATCCCACTGCTCCAAATTACAGCTCCATCCCTTGATCTATGTGAGCACAGGACCAAATCTTTGCTTCTGCAATATTTTTAGATTATGAAGCAAGTACATTTTATATTGCTTACTTTTGCCTGAAAATTTACCGGAGCATTCTCATACCCCAATAACATCTGTCCACCAAATTTGGTACCATTTCACCTAGCCAATATTTCTCTATAATTATTGTAAGATTCTGATCAGTGAAGATAGTTGTGAAGGAAGTGCCATTTTGGTAAATCCATTTGGTATGAAACTTTTACAGCATCTTAATATGATCAAATCACTAAGCCTTGCCAAATTTCAGCTCAACTTGCATCTCCATGTGAGTGCATCATCCAAATCAATAATTCTGGCCATTGTAGTGGTTTCTATAGCAACCCTCATCTAAACTAATCCTCTTAGTCTGATTTTTGGTGATCAACATCACCTTAGTGTGTGATCATCATCAAAAAAATTATTTACCACGTTAACAAGCTGGTGTCCCCACTGCACAGCACAAACACTTGGCTACTGGCTTGCTTTGGGGCCATCTGCAAATCTTTTCTTTGCCCCTGGACCCAATTATTTCTTCATTTTGACTGAGGACATGATGGTCTATATACTGGACATGGTCGGCCTGGCCAGAACGCGCCGTTTGCACCAGTAACCGTGGTGATCACGCCGGCGTCACACATAGTGCAAGCTCTGGCTCGGCCCGTCCACTGTGCTCGTCTCCTGCCTCCTCGTCTCGACCTCAAACGTTGTGTAGGAGCTCTCCCGTGCTCGACTGCATCTCCCTGCGTCGCTGCTTCGTCGTTCTTCGCCATCAATGCCCCACTAGAGCCGCGCCCGTGCCGCGTCCAGCCTCTGCCCGCCATCAAAGCTTGGTCGGGAGCTCGTCCGTGAGCTCTAGAGCCCTCCTCCGCGCCTATATAAGGACCCTCGAGTCCCTTCGCACCTCAACCATCTCTCCCTCGCCTCATTTTCCCTCTCGAGTCGCCTCATCTCGCCGTTGTTCGCCGCCATCCACCATGGCCGCCTCGGCCTCGTCATGATTCCGGCCAACCTGAGCCTCCTCTCCTCCTCCCACCACATCCACCGAGTCCCCCTTGTTCCACTCAGCGCCCCACCCACTTGCCCCCTCGCCGGAGTGCCTGCTTCGCCAGAGAGCACCATCGCCCGCCCATCCCGGTCCTCCTCCTGGCGCCACCTCTCTCCTCCCCAGCGGCCGTGCTCCCTCTGAACGGGACCCCCTCGCCTCCCCGGTCCCGCCGGTGCCCTCGGCTCGGCCAGAGACGGCCGGAGCTGACCGGCCCCCTCGCCGCTTCCTCCCCTGCTCCTCCTCTGTCTTGCATGGGAGCACAGGAGCGGGAGGAAGGAGACGAACTCCCGTGCCCCCTCCCCCTGCGCCTGGGCCCTGCCTGGAAGTGGCTCTACCCACGGGTCCACGTGGATAAGTGGAGACGGGTTTCACCCGCGTACGCCTTCCTCCTTCGAAAACGTATTTTGTATCTACTTCGCTTCAAAATACGCTTTCCTTTCCAAAAAAACGTATTCCCTATATGCGCTTTCACTTTTTCCTCCCAGGGACCCGTTGGTGATGAAAATATTCACAGTTTGGTCCCTGATCTTCAACTCCTCACAACTTTTCAACCGTAACTCGGATCGAGGTGAAACCAACGCTCACTTCTTCGCTTCATCGAGCCCGTTCTGTTGGTAACATTTTCATGATGTTTTGACATTATTAAAATGACCCTTTTGCCCTTGCACGCAAACAGCCCCTCCAAGAGAGAACTGTTTCCGGCAAATCTTTCCGCGGCTTCACCGCACTTCTCCCCGATGCCTTCTTCACCCCCAGGCAAGCCACAACCACCACTTGCATGATAGCCATGCATTAGCATTGGTTTTCAACTTGAATCATTAATAACTGTATGATTGTTTTGCTAATGTTGTCGTCATGTCGGTTTAATATTTTTGGATCGGTGGTTACCATCATGCTATGCTTTCTTGCACCTTGTTATCATGAACTACTTGCTAGTATTACTTTCATATTGCTATGCTTGATAGTAGTACATGTTGGGTTGGTCATGTTCTTCGGTGCATGACTAACGTCGGTCACCGAGTACTGTTAATATGCATTGTTCCTTTGTTCTTAGTTGGTTAAGTGTTTCCTTAGTAATGTTATTGATGAGTTCTTGCATGTTATTTATGGTTGATGATAATGGTCGTGTTATGCTATGAGTAGTGTTGTACTTGTAATATTCATGCTCATCATTATGCCATGCTCAGTTGGATATGGTTCATTGTTGATATGGTGGATAGTTATGTTGTACCCTCATGCTTATGTTGAGATCATGCTCATGCATTGTCATTGCATCATGTTATTTTATCATGGCTCAACATATTTGCATTCAAGTTTAACCGGATTAAATTGAACTTGAACAATTGTTGGCTGAGTCATGGTGCCACCATATCGAACTGACCAGTGCAACCACGCTTACCTTTATGGGAAGGTCCTAATTGGGTCTATTGTCGTGCCTCTCGCCGGTGCCTCCAACGAGGGAAGGTTATGGGCGCGTGCTACCCTGATCAGGTAGGCGGACATGAGCCTTGTGTGCCCGTTGTTGTTGTTATGGATCCGGGTCCCCGTTTGGGACCGTTTATGTTTGGCCACGACGGTGGTCGTTGGTGTCTTTGGTAGACACGGGGCCACCCAGGACTAGCCCAGTGGGGAGTGAGTCGGAGTGGCTGGGAGAGTCTCATGGCAGTAGGACGGTTTTGTCGGAACGCTGTTGGTCCACCTGAATGGGAGTGCGAGGCCATGGGTTCCGTAGTCTGGGTACAGTGTACTAACCTCTGCAGAGTGTATATTAAATCTATCGATAGCCGTGCCCGTGGATAAGAGCCCAGTTCGTAGTTGGTCACACTATGAGTCAACAGTAATAATAATAATATGCTTAAGAACAACCCTGGTTCGATGATGAGATAAGTTGGTTATGTGATCCGTGAATGATCACCGTTTGGTTACGAGGTAACCCGTTGAGCCAAGAGTGGTTCCATTCATGATCATGAGATGATCACCGTGGTATCGAGGATACCGAGTTGTTGGATATTCGTGATGTTGTGCGAGAATCATGGGTAAAGATCAAGCTCCTTGTGGTCATTTAATAATTACTATGCTATTGTTTATACGAAGCTTGATTTGATCCTGAGATGATCGTGTGATGTCCGAGGTTGGTAAGTGCTGCATGGGATGGTTATGAGATAACCCGAGCAGAATAATTGGTGCATACAGTGTCATCATGTCGCATGCTAGTATTGTCAGATTTATATGTTGATGCCATGCTCATATTGCTCTAGCTGTATCATGTTCATGTTGTTCATGCCATGCTATCCTGATGATCTCATGATAATTCCCGCGTAACCTATAATTGCCATGCTATTGTTTGTCTTGAATGCTTCTGGTCATTGTGAGCTTGCAAGTACATTCAATGTACTAACCTGGCATGTCATGCCAGTTTGCAGGTCATGCCGGATTTGATTGCTTGATTTCTTGTCGTGGTTTCCGTTCATGCGAGCTTGGATAAGCGTTCCATCCAGAGTCCCTGCGGAGTGGAATTCACCACCGTCGTCGTTGTTCCGCTGCTAGAAGTTTTTCCGCTGCATCGTGTTGTTCTGCTGCTTACATGGAGCAACCATGGTAGGCGTAGTGTCGTCGTGCCGATGTTATTCATTGTAATATCAGAGACCTTGTAATCATATTCGTGTAATAATAGAAGGCTGGTTTGTTCTATGCTAAGCAGTGCCGTATTCCAGAAGACTTCTCCTCGATCTCTGGGCTGGAATACGGGGCGTTCCGATTTCTCTGAGCCGGGGTGCCACAAAGTTCCCCTTCTTCTCGAAACTAGTGGTATTGTTGACCATCAAAACTTGATGCTCCTTCTTGATTTCTACCTCCATAGCTTTTAGCACTGTGAAGTGCTCGGGAATTGTCTTATCCATCCCTTGCATATTATACTTCATCATGAAGCTTTTGTAGCTTGGTGGTAGTGATTGAAGAACTCTATCAATGACACTATCATCAGGAATATTAACTCCCAGTTGATTCAAGTGGTTGTGGTACCCAGACATTCCGAGTATATGTTCACTGACAGAACTATTCTCCTCCATCTTGCAGCTATAGAACTTATTGGAGACTTCTGATTTCTCAATTCGGGCATTTGCTTGAAATATTAACTTCAACTCCTGGAACATCTCATATGCTCCATGATGTTCAAAACGTCGTTGATGTCCCGATTCTAAGCCATAAATCATGGCACACTGAACTATCGAGTAGTCATTAGCTTTGCTCTGCCAGACGTTCATAACATCTGTTGTTGCTCCTGCAGTGGGCTTTGCACCTAGCGGTGCTTCCAGGACGTAATTCTTCTGTGCAACAATGAGGATAATCCTCAAGTTACGTACCCAATCCATGTAGTTGCTACCATCATCTTTCAACTTAGCTTTCTCTAGGAACGTATTAAAATTCAAAGGAATAGTAGCACGGGCCATTTATCTACAACAACATAGACATGCAAAATACTATCAGGTACTAAGTTCATGATAAATTAAAGTTCAATTTAATCATATTACTTAAGAACTCCCACTTAGATAGACATCCCTCTAGTGATCTAAATGATCACGTGATCCATATCAACTAAACCATGTCCGATCATCATGTGAGATGGAGAAGTTTTCAATGGTGAACATCACTACGTTGATCATATCTACTATATGATTCATGCTCAACCTTTCGGTCTCAGTGTTCTGAGGCCATATCTGTATATGCTAGGCTCGTCAAGTTTAACCTGAGTATTCTGCTTGTGCAAAACTGGCATGCACCCATTGTGTGTGAACGTAGAGCTTATCACACCCGATCATCACGTGGTGTCTCGGCACGACGAACTGTAGCAACGGTGCATACTCAGGGTGAACACTTATACCTTGAAATTTAGTGAGAGATCATCTTATAATGCTACCTCCGTACTAGGCAAAATAAGATGCATAAAAGATAAACATCACATGCAATGATATGGCCATCATCATCTTGTGCCTTTGATCTCCATCTCCAAAGCACAGTCATGATCACCATCGTCACCGGCTTGACACCTTGATCTCCATCGTAGCATCGTTGTCGTCTCGCCAACTATTGCTTCCATGACTATCGCTACTGCTTAGTGATAAAGTAAAGCAATTACATGGCGATTGCATTTCATACAATAAAGCGACAACTGGCTCCTGCCAGTTGCCGATAACTTTGTTACAAAACATGATCATCTCATACAACAATTTTCATAATCACGCCTTGACCATATCACTTCATAGCATGCCCTGCAAAAACAAGTTAGACGTCCTCTACTTTGTTGTTGCAAGTTTTACGTGGCTGCTATGGGCTTTAGCAAGAACTGTTCTTACCTACACATCAAAAACCACAACAATGTTTCGTCAAGTGTGCTGTTTTAACCTTCAACAAGGACCAGGCGTAGTCACACTCGATTCCACTAAAGTTGGAGAAACAGGCACCGACTAGCCACCTGTGTGTGAAGCACGTCGGTAGAACCGGTCTCATGAACGCGGTCATGTAATGTCGGTCTAGGCCGCTTCATCCAAGAAATACCGCCAAATCAAAGTATGACATGCTGGTAAGCAGTATAGCTATTATCGCCCACAACTCTTTGTGTTCTACTTGTGCATATAACATCTACGCATAGACCTGGCTCGGATGCCACTGTTGGGGAACACTGGTACGCGTCGGTCCTAAACAAACGATTTTAACCCCTTTCCGCGACGGCATTCGGAACCGTCGCCAAGTGAGTGCGAGCGATAGGGGGGTCCTTCCCACACGACCCAGAAACCGCTGGGGATATGCCCTCCTGGCACACACGCTCGGCAAAATGAGGTCGTGTACGACCGGTGAGCCCTCAAATACGAAAATACGTATAGTAGTGCTAAAAAATACAATTATACAATGAAATTGTTTCCGGTCGCAAGTGCATCCCACACAGTCAGTCCCCGCTAAACGTTTCCGTTCATATTTACATCCCACACAGTCGCTACAAGGAAAACGTTTGCGCAAGGTGGCATAACGCAAACAGTTTTAAAAAGAATGTCGTGTGTGATTGTTCATTGATCAAACATGGTTTATTCCTATAAACTGTGTGCGTTGCCCGAGGTCATCGCCCATGGTGTTTTCTCATTAATCGTTTGCAATAAGAAAACCCAATTAGCAAGCTAATTGGCCAATTAGCAGGCTAATTGCCGTATTATTAATAATCTATTTACTAATCTAATTGACATTCATATTAAGCACATAATATATTCCATTTCCATATTAAGGAAGTAGGATTTCATAATTGAAATACATCAGAGTACAACATGATATAGCTTCAGCACTCAGCTACCCCATTACACAACTGCACCAGCAGCAAGTTTCACATGCAACATCTAGAACCTTTAGAAATTAGCATCATAGACGGTACATAAAGAGATGCATCTCATCTAGAAAACTGCTGAAGCGGAAGGCGAATATTGAGCCTTCATTCATGTTGAAGGTCTTTGGAACTTTAGGACAGTGTCTGTGGATGATTGACCGGCCATCTTTCGACTTCTTCAGGAACACTTCAATATTGAACCATGGGTGTTGTATGAAAACTTTCCTAGCCTCCTGACCACAGAGGTGGTTTAAGAGGTAATCATCAGTGAACATTGAAAACATGGATGTGCATAAATATCTTCTCTATATTGAAAATGGGGTAAAGGAATAAAAAAGGCAAGGTATAATAGTTAGTACCATCTTGTAAATCTCAGTGCTTCCCATTGTTTTCCTGCAACACATATAAGGTAGTTAGTGATCAGGTTAAGTAAGGGTTCACATGTTATCAATAAAATATGTTGATGAAAAATAAGCACATTGCAGATTCATCAAATTAATTCAAGCCACATGGAAAACCCATTTATCCAAACCAAGCATGATTAAGAACTAGGAAATATAGCACTTGTGTATGTTTCTCATGTATTAAGTGCAGCCAAATTAGATTTATTCCTCACATGGTATACAATAACAGAATGCAACCGCAGCAATTGAACATCGCATTGCAGAATTGAACCAAGTAGTTAACTAAACACCACAACAAATGAACCAAGCGTTAACTGAGCACCACATTGCACAATATAACATACTCCTAATAGAAGATCAGACAATTAACCAAACCAAGCATGCTTAACAACTTGGAAATATAGCAATTGTATTTGTTTCTCATGTATTTAGCACAGCCAAATTCCATTTATTCCTCACATGGTATATAATAACAGAATGCAGCCATAGCAATTGAACATCGCATTGTAGAATTGAACCAAGCAGTTAACTAAGCACCACAACAAATAAACAAAACATTAACTGAGCACCACATTGCACAATATAACGATACTCCTAATAGAAGATCAGATAGTTAACCAAACCAAGCATGCTTAACAACTTGGAAATATAACAATTGTATTTGTTTCTAATGTATTTAGTACCCAAATTCGATTTATTCCTCACATGGTATACAATAACAGAATGCAGCCACAACAATTGAACATTGCATTGCAGAATTGAACCAGGTAGTTAACTAAACACCACAACAAGTGAACCAAGCCACAACAAATGAACCAAGCAGTTGACTAAGCACCAATTGAACAATATAACATACTCCTAATAGAAGATCATACAGTTAACCAAACCAAGCAGCTTAACAACTTGGAAATATTGCACCCTGAAGAATTGAATATCACATTTGTAGAATTGAACCAAGCAGTTAATTGAACACCAAATTGCCTGGCATATAGAACATATACACTACAGCATAAGATTGCATGGTAAAAGTAGCACTACTGCAGGATGCTGCCAACGCGACACTACGATCAGAGACCCTTTGAGAAACTGTTTGCGATGCAATAATCGCAAACGGTGCTATATGAAAACCGTCATAAATGTGTAAAACGTTTGCGATGATAGATGCATCAAACACGATTCAGGTTTTATTTGCGTGTGCAATGAAGGGCATACGGTTCAGTTCAATGAACTGTTTGCGATGAGGAGGAACAAAAGAAACGGGCAGCCAGATGAAGGCGTGTGCGATACACATCATATAGTTCACTCGGATGAACTGTTTGTGATTAGGCAACACAAAAGAAATAGTCAGCCAGATCGAAGGTGTGTGCAATATACGGCATGCGGTTCACTCGGATGAACTGTTTGCGTTGAGACATGAGAACAGAAATGGTTCAAATGAACAAGATGTGTGTGATACGAGGCAAACAGGTCTGTAGTCGGAGACGTGTGCGAAGACCAATAACAACACAGACGATTACTGCTAACAAGCCGTGTGTGTTGTGAGCAAACGGTTGCTGGTATACAATTGTGAGTGATTGATGAAAACATCACCGACGGGTTCCATTGTTTAGTCCGTGTGCGATGTGATTTTCTTTGTCCGCACAACATCTATGATCTGTCTACAGCATCAACATATATACTTAAAAAGACAGCATTGCATAACCAAATTAAGCATACAATTACACAAGTGACTACACACATAAAATTTCCACACACCAAAGAAAGCAATTACATGCATACTAAAGTAGGAGAAACAAGGATCTAATCATCTACTTATTGTTGCGACGACGCTTGCCATTGCTCTGCTTCTGGCTGGATCCCTGTCCATTTTGGGGAAGGAGGGACTTCCTCATGTCAACGATCCGCCTGTACATGTCGTAGCTTGTGTACACCTCCTTGGTCGTGTACATGACGTGAGCTTTGTCAAGTTTCTCCATCCAGGCCGAGTGCTAGGCACGCTTGTCCTCGTTGCACGAATCCTTCATGTCTCTGTAGTAGGGGTCGATGATGGCCTCGGCGAGGTGAACCAGTGAGTCCTTCTGATGCTCCTTGCTACCCTTGATCTTGTATTGGCCCTGGATGTCGACAAGATTCTGGCAGGCGATGCCCGAATTCTCGAGCGCCTTTACATCATTGGTGATGTCCACCGTAGCGAACATGTAGTGGGGGCTGTTGAAAAACCTGGCGAAATGCTCGCAAGGCCTTGTGGCCAGGCAATAGTGGTAGACGAGGACGTGGTGGTGCACGCACATCTGGGCGACGGCGACCTTGGGACGAGACCCGGCAGGAGCGTGGGTGTACTCGAAGTCGAACCCGACCACCTTGTACTTCTCCTCGGAAAGCAATAACCCCATGATGTGGATGGAGTGCTCCGCCCAGATCGGGTTGTTGGTGTACACCACCAAGAGGTCCATGAACCTTCTGTAGATGTCCACCACGGCACGCATGGTGAACTGCTGCTCATCGTCGGCAGCCGCTCGGAGCGCCATTGGAGCCGCGCAGGATACCCTCTAAGAATTCCTCGTGGTGGGTGTGCTTCTTGCAATGGTGGGGCGCGATCGAAAGGTTGAAGAGACACAAGGGTAGGTTAAATGGCCGCTGTAATAAATGGGGTCCGACGAGCCTATAATCGTCATGTCTTGTCACGGCGTTCAAAGCGGAGGATTCCAGAATCCAGTGCACGCTTGACAACACCGCACCCCTGGCGTGGGCTCGAAGAGCCTGTTCCCGCGCTACCGTGCTATTTACCGCTCAAGCTTCCCGCCCGGCTAGTTTGGCCACGCGTCGAGTTTACCCTTGGGTGATGAGGTCAAAGTTACATAGAAGGGTGATGATGGACACTCGAGTGCGATAATTAATTCTGCGCTCTACAGTGCACACGGTGGAAGAGACCAATTGTGTGCAATATTGTCAAAGATCGCAGTCGAGTTAGCTATACAGGTCGTGTGCTATGAGATCGACAAGGTAAACTGATTCAAGAATGGTTAATAAAATCTAAGACCAACGCGTATTAAGGTCAAAATAGTGCTAGCAATATACGAGTCTTATACGATGCCATTTCAATGGTTGTACCACAAAATCTCGAAATGTTACAAGGTTCAAATTCCAAAGTTATATGGCTCAAATTCGAAGATTACAAGGTTTAAACTAATATTAGAAATGAAATACAGCTCATCAGCTACAAACGCTCGCGCTGATGCGCTGAACATGGATATCAGAGAGATCCAAACTAATATCACCGCTTCTTAGTCTGGCTTCAAAACCCCACAATTTTTGCAAAGGGGCCAGCCACTGAGAAGTCATGTATGGGGTTGGCCCGATGACTTCCGATTACTTTGTCATCTGAAGTTCCAAAATGAAATTCAGCATTTTTGGAACCTACTCCATTCTGCCGCAGGCGCCGGCGTTGATCAACAGACCATTCATTTTTGCAAAATAAATGTAGGGCAAACCTCATTTCCTTCAACACCCTTGCTCTGAGAACAAAAAACCCGGTGAATATAATCTCCGGTAAGGTCCCTCGGTAGGAGTTCAAAGTAATTTCTGAGAGATGCAGATCTAGGCATTCGACGAGATTGTTATATTGTATCACATTATCCACCACTGGGCCTAATCTTATCTACAAAATAAGAAAATGTTTTAGTGCCTACATGCAGTTTTGAACATTACTACAGGCCTAGCTATTTGGTTTGCAGGATTTGTAAAATGCACTAACATGCCATCTTCGATCTGACATGATTAACATGGGCATTCGATTACATTCTAGAAAAATGTAGCCTTCTTCACATGAGGTTGGAGTGGATGAAAGGTTCCCTAAGAAAACTAGTACCGATGAATCCAAAGGAGAAATGCCTATTCAATGTAACCATATGGATCAAGCAACCAATATGGGGGAGGGCATGTATGTACTGAAATCCAACAAAAGAACCTTCAGAAATTGTAGTACATTGTCATTGTAAACTTGGAAAAAGGTGTCACAAATTGAACTCCCTTATGGTTAACATCTAACAGGAAAGGAACATCAGCTTGATATATAGCTTCTCCAGGCACAGAAAGCATCTCAGGAAACTGATAACTTGCTCCAGGTCGGGCCCGATAGATTCTAGTACCAAGACCTTCACTATGCGCAGTTTTGGGGTCAAGCTTGTCGGAATCATTTTCTGAATAATAGATGAACAAACATCTTCAAAATTAGAAATAATGTTAATTTGTAGAAGGAGAGGTAGAAGGCGGTTGTTGTACCTGAATGGGTGTGGATCCAATAACAAGTTTGGAGTATTTGTGAGACGAGTAGCCCACCACTGTCAATTTCGGCGTAGAAATGACATTGATTCTTGTTGGACCTTCTTGATCAACTACAAGTAATCTCTCAAGTGCAGGTGTGTCCTGGATGACCATACCGTGGTCCACCTTTTGTGATGTCTTCCTGCCGCACCAGCAACACACATAAATAGTCCGGAGAGTCACGGAGGTGATGTGGAAGGTACTCAACCCATTGATCGCCTGAAGACGAAGGTACACGAGTGCAGTACAGCCACAGAGCAGGCGCTCCATGTCACCCTTTAAGAGGCAGACGGCGACGAGCTCGAGGTGCTTCAGTCGTGGTAGAATAAGAGCGGGCGCATCATTAAGGGGCGGGAAATGGCAGTTCCTGAACTTGGCGACGCGCAGCGTGGGCGCGAGGCGGAGTGCGAACGTTGGCAGCAACCGCATATGCTCATCATCAAAAGTGAGCTCCTCGAGCTGATCTAGGGGGGTGGATTGGAACCAGTCGTCAAGCTTGGCTCGGTCCTTGCCGTTGGAACGGAACTTGCCCATTCTAAGGCCTTTAGTTGGGCCAAGGTGACTGAGGGAGTCCTGGATTAAGGGGTCCTCGGGCGTCCGACCCATGTGACATGGGCTGGACTATTGGGCCATGAAGATACAAGACAGAAGACTTCCTCCCATGTTCGGATGGGACTCTCCTTTGCGTGGAAGGCAAGCTAGGCGTCCGGATGTATTATTTCCTTTCTCTATAACCGGCTTTGTATAACTCTAGGCCCCTCCGATGTCTATATAAACCGGAGGGTTTAGTCCTTAGGAACAATCACAATCATACATGCTAGACTTCTAGGGTTTAGCCACAACGATCTCGTGGTAGATCAACTCTTGTAATCCTCATACTCATCAAGATCAATCAAGCAGGACGTAGGGTATTACCTCCATCAAGAGGGCTCAAACATGGGTAAAACATCGTGTCCCCTGTCTCCTGTTACCATCGACCTTAGACGCACAGTTCGGGACCCCATACCCGAGATCCGCCGGTTTTGACACCGACATTGGTGCTTTCATTGAGAGTTCCACGGTGACGTCGAAGTTAGGGTTGACGGCTCGCCTTGTTATCAAAGACAGTATCACCTCCGGAGGAGCTCTAGCCTCAGGCCAAACCCTTCAACTGGGCGGCTTTACCATGACCGCCTATTCGGCCGTTAAGCCGATGATGACTTCTTGGGTCATCGAAAATCGCCTCTGTGTTGACTCCAAATACTCCATACGAATGGATCTGGCGGATTGGTCGTCTTTAAACGAACTCCTGGATTGCATCGACGCCATGGGGGTCGCTACTGACTATGATCAGATTGGGCTTAAACCCGATCAGAGAGAAATCAAATCTCCGCCGGTCACCCATCAGATAGCGGTCGTAGAAGAGCAAAACAACAATTCTTCCCCTATGCTGAAGACGAACTATGTTCAGATTTCTGAGCACGTTGAGCCGGATACCCGTCTGCGGAATGACACTCCTAGTTCTCTGAACTTGGATTAGAGCATTGGGCCCAGAAAATCGTTCGACATCCCGGAGCCCGAACTAATGAGCTCGGAAGTGTTTTAGGCCCCGGACTCCAAATTGGGTCAGGGTTTGGATTTAAAACCACCCACCCACCACAAGCAATATTCGCCAAGCAAGTCCGGCCCACCGGATATATGTGACCTCATGTACGTATGACAGCAGACTCAGGAAACAGTCCATCACTTTTGGGCCAGATTCCTCCTTGTCAAAGACAAGATTAAGGACTGTCGCAACGAGGACGCGATTTTAGTATTTTGCAATAATTGCACGGATGAAGGAATCCTCAATGCCATCAAACACCGTCGCGTATTACACTTCACTGACTTGGCAACCGTGGTGCAGAATTACTATGCAATGGAAAGCGTTTGGAAAACACAAATAGCTCGATGGGGGCCACCGATCTCCACCCAACCCCTTGGGCGAGCAAAATGGATGCACCCTCACGGCGCACCCGAACCCGTAGTAAAGAAAACTAAACCCATTACGGGACGCTGAACCATTCTGGAGGGATGGTCGATAGGCCGTGCAAAATACACACGGCACTGGATACCGTACCAACCCACAGCCTTAGAGCATGTTGGATACTCTGGCAAGTGGCCAAGACCGGCGAGGGTATCCTCACCAAAAACACCATGGAGCAACTCCCCCCGGAAGACGACGACCTCAAAGTATTGACGGTCTTCGTGACTTTCGCTTCAAACAATCGGCACAAGAGGGCACTCCGCGACCTCGCCGAAGTCTGCCAAGTCGCAACAATAAATCCCTGGGACGACATGGCCATAACTTTCAATGCCAGTGACGAACCAAAAATTTGGTCAGTCCGGGCACCAGCCGCCTTGGTCCTCAACCCAATTGTGGATGGCTTTCGGCTCACTAAAGTGCTCATGGACAGCGGCAGCGGACTAAACGTCATCTACGAGGACACACTGAATAAAATGGAAATAGACAGGAGCCGCATCGAGCATAGTAATATGACCTTCTGAGAGATCATTCCTAGCCGGGAGGCACGATGCGCGAGGAAAATTACACTCGACGTGGTATTTGGCACGCCAGAGAACTATCGGTCCGAAGAGATAACCTTCCAAGTGGCCCCTTTCAACAGTGGATACCAGGCCCTGTTGGGGCGAGATGCATTCACACACTTTCAAGCTATACCTCATTACGGGTATATGAAGCTCAAGATTCCCGGGCCCAACGGTATTATCACTCTTGCTAGTGATCCGGACATAGCCCTCCGTGCCAAAAACAAAACAGTATCCCTGGCCCTCGAAGCACTGCCTGAGGCCCTCGCGGCCGAAGAGTTAACCGCACTACGCTCTACGGTGGATAGGGATGACGTAATCCTTGATAAGCGTCCCAAATCCACCTCCTTCAAACCAGCAGATGAAATAGTCAAATTTCAAGTCCACCCGACGGACCCCAAGAAGATAGCTTCCATCGGGGCACAATTGGACCCAATGGTTGACGCCGCACTACGAACATTCCTGTGCGAGAACTGGGACATATTTGCCTGGCACCCTTCTGATATGCCAGGAATCACACGCAGGCTGGCCGAACACAGCCTCAATATATTGAAGGGATATAAGCCGGTCAAGCAAACATTGCGGCGCTTTTTCGAACCTAAACGACAAGCTATGGGGGAGGAGTTAGCCAAGTTAATCGAGGCCGGATTCATTAGAGAAATAAAACACCCGGACTAGCTAGCAAACCTGGTGATGGTGCCAAAGAAGGACAAATCCTAGCGCTTGTGCGTCGATTTCAAAGACCTCAATAAGGCTTGCCCTAAGGATCCCTTCCCCCTCCCCCGCATCGATCAGATTATTGATGCTACTGCAGGACACGACTCACTGTGTTTCCTCGACACATACTCCGGATACCATCAAATCAAAATGAAGGAGTCCGATCAACCCGCAACGGCATTCATCACCCATACAGGCCTTTCTACTTCAACACTATGCCCTTTGGGCTTAAAAATGCCGGCGCCACCTACCAATGCATGATTCAAACATGCCCGGAGAAACAAACCGGCAAGACAGTTGAAGCATATGTGGATGATGTCGTCATCAAGACTAAGCACGTCGAGTCGTTAATAGAAGACCTGCATCTCACATTCGACAACCTCCGAACATATGACATCAAGCTCAATCCGGAAAAGTGTGTTTTCGGCGTTCGCGCCAAAAAACTACTAGGATTCATCGTTTCCAATAGAGGAATTGAGGCAAATCCAACCAAAATCTGAGCTTCGTCACAATTGGCTACACCAACAGACCTTAAACAGGTCCAAAAACTAGTCGGATGCGTGGCAACTTTAAGCCGCTTTATCTCCAGACTAGGAGAAAAAGCATTGCTACTTTATCGGCTTCTTCGACGTACCAACTACTTCGAGTGGAAGGAAGCGGCAACAGTCGGGCTGGAGGAAATAAAGGCTCTTTTAGCGAGCAACCCAATCCTGGCCACGCCAAATGTCGGCGAACTGATGTTATTATACATCTCTGCAACACACTAGGTGGTGAGCGCAGTGCTCGTCGTTGAGTGAGAGGAGGATGGACACAAGTTCCCACTTCAGAAACCGGTATACTATGTATCCACTGTCCTCACACCATGCAAACCCCGGTACCCTCATTACCAAAAGATAGCATATGCGGTCTTCATGGCATCCCAGAAGCTACGACACTACTTCCAAGAGTGTTCGATCACGGTGGCTACGGGTCGGATTGCCAAGTGGGCTATTGAGCTCCTACCATTCGACATAACATACAAACCACGTCGAGCCATTAAATCCCAAGTATTGGCCAACTTCTTCATCGAATGGATAGAGGCCGAACTCCCTAAAGAGTATGGTACATATTCCAGCTGGGGCATGCACTTCGATGGCTCTAAAATGCTGGCCGGCTTAGGAGCGGGCATCGTCTTGACGTCCCCCACTAGAGACATAGTCCATTACATACTCCAAATATTATACACAGACTCCAACAATGCAGTCGAATACGAGGCCCTATTGCACAGTCTTCGGATGGCTGCCTCCATCGGCATACAACGCCTGCAGGTGCGTGGGGATTCAAATCTCACGATATCCCAAATAAACAGAGACTTTGAACCAAAGATCCAAAGATGGCGGCCTATCGTAACCTGGTACTCAAAATATCAGCTCGGTTCAAGGGACTCGAGTTTCATCATGTGGCTCGAGAAAGTAATCAAGCGGCGGATGCCCTTGCTCGCATGGGCGCCAAGCGTGACCCCGTCCCTCCTAACATCTTTCTGGAAAGGCTCTTCAAGCCATCCATGGTGTGGCAGGACGAGAGCAGCAACGCCAGTCCGGATCTGATCATACCCCAGATTCCGAACACAATACCGATATCATCGGGGGCTGAGTCACCGAAATAACACCATCGGCCCATCTAATAATGGCAGTAATTGCCCCATGGACTGAACCCTTCTTTGCCTACCTTAATAGGCGAGAGCTCCCCGAGGATCAGAATGAGGCTCGCTGCATTGTTCGGCGTTTGAAAGCCTATGAGGTCCATGAAGGAGAGCTCTACAAGAAACGTTCTACCAGAGTCCTTCAAAGATGTATCTCCAAGAAGAGGTATGATAGCTCCTGGCTAAAATCCATGCTGGTCTCGGCGGTCACCATGTCGTGGCTCGGGCCCTTGTAAGTAAAGACTTTCGTATAGGTTTCTTTTGGCCGACGGACCGAGCAGATGCACAGGACCTTGTCCAATGCTATGTCGAATGCCAGCTTTTCGACAAACAAAGACATATGCCACCTACCGCTCTACAAACAATCCCCATTACTTGGCCTTTCGCGGTCTGGAGGCTTGATATGGTCAGACCCCTTAAAGCAGGAATCCACAAGAAAAAATATCTACTGGTCATGGTAGATAAGTTCACCAAGTGGATAGAGGCCAAGCCAGTTAAAACGGCCGAAGCCAGACCAGTGATAGACTTTATATCCGGTGTTGTGCAAGGTTATGGTGTCCCACACAGCATCATCACCGATAACGGCTCCAATTTTACAGCCGATGAAGTGAAAAACTGGTGTGCTAACCTGGGCATTAAGCTCGATTACGCCTCCGTCTATCACCCATAAACAAACGGTCAAGTCGAACAAGCTAATGGTCTTATCATGAGTGGCATCAATCCTAGACTAGTACGGTCTTTGAAGGAATCAGACAAGCACTGGGTCGAGGAGCTCGACTCTGTACTCTGGGGGCTGCGGACCATGCCCAATCGCACTACCGTATACACACCATTCTTCATGGTGTACGGCGCAGAGGCTGTTTTGCCCTGTGACATCATTCATGACTCACCTCGAGTGCGCATGTACGAAGAGAGAGAGTCTAAGCTCAATCGGCAGGACAGTCTAGATGACCTGGAGGAGGAGCATGACGTTGCAAAAGCCTGTTCGGCATTCTATCAACAACAGGCTCGCAGATACCAAAGCAGAGAAGTGCGGGCCAAGACTTACAATGTTGGTGAACTCGTTCTATGCTTGCCAAAAAAGAAAAAGACAAACTCAAGCCCAAGTGGGAGGGTCCCTTCATCATAGATGAGGTTCTCACTGGAGGAGCGTACCGCCTGCGTGATGCATCTGACAATCGCCTAGAGCCGAACCCATGGAATGCCGCAAGACTCCGACGATTCTACGCCTAGAGCCGTACTCTTTGTTCGTCTTCTTCTCCCTATGTTTCCATTTTTACCCTCTTTAATTTTTCTCTAGATCTTTAGCTCTTGTGCGGCCAAACTGCACACCTATGATGTGCACATCCTTAAATGTATACACTCATAATACCTGGGGGCTTCTTTTACAGAAGCTTATTATTATTTTCCGAGCATCAAGCTCAACACATATGTGTCCTCTTCCGCATATGTACCTTTTCTTCGCCATTATATGCATCATTATGACTTCAGTTTTTGCCAAGCTGGGTTGCCTGGCTCGTGTGCTTATGCCCTACGTTCCCGTTTGTTTGGCTAGGGCATAAAGGGAGCACCTATGCAATTGTTACAGCCGGGTCATCAGGACTTGTACCTCAAACTAGGTGAAGCCGAAAGCTAGTGTTCTTAAGGGAATATTGGGTCGGCGAACTAAAAAAGTTTTACCTTCATCACACTATGAACCCCCAGATGTTACGTATACTGCGATTTTTCAATCACAGTTCGGATATGTATACTAATGCATATCCGCCCAGGGAAAGGAACCCTTAATGGAACTATTCTCCCTGAAAGATGTTTCTTACAATCAACATGTAATATAACATAGCTAGCCGGATACAACTTGTATGTTCAAGCAACTATGACCCCTACGCCTGGTTTCCACGCGTACCCCGGTCTATATTACCGAGTGGGTATTCGGAAACACTCCGCACCTTCGGGTCCAGAGGTCGAAGCAAAAAGGTCTACCATGACAATCGTTTTATAATCCGGCTAGGGACAAATTTGTCCAATGAAGTACATAGTCACTTGGACTCAAAAACTTCTTCCTCTACGCCATCTAATAGACTGTCTAGCTTACAATCCTGTTGGGAAAACTTGGTGGCTATCTTTACCTGGTCATATACCAGACTAACAGGAATTTCTTGTCCATCTAACCCCCGAGGTCCGACTCGGGCCGTATGATTCGGATCAAGCTTGGTATACCGTGTTTTTACCATGGTCCAAGCCTCTTACACACCTTCTCGGCAGGCCGAAATCTTCCATAATCAAAAGCGCCGCCGAGCCCCTTGGAATAGCTTCACAAGCTCCTCCATACTTCCTGGAGGGGAGGCGGATGGCCACAAAGCCTTGGCAACGCTCCGCATTGCTTGTCGAGCTTGCTCGTGCACTTCGGACAGCTCTTGGAGCAGATCGCCTTGAGATCCAGAGATATCCTCTTTGGGACGGCCAGTCAGCATACTGCAGACATAAATCTGCCAGCTCATTTTTCCGCCGAATTTCACGAAGGTAAGTTCGAAAGCATACTGAATATGCCGCCTCGTAGCCTATTATTCTCCTTTACGGCGTCAGCCAGCTGGGCTCGTACATCTTTTAGCTCTTCGCCCATCAGGATGTTGGAATCCTGTAGCTTGTTCTTGTCATCCCTGACCCGTGTCAGCACACGTTCGCCTGCTGCCTGTTGCCTTTTGGCCTCCTGTTCACCCGCCTAGGCAACTTTCAGTTTCTCTTTCAGTTGATCTACTGATCCTGTCAGCGGAAACAACAGTATTAATATTATCGGTATATGATTATACTTTTTCTGGATGGAGGGAAACATTACCAAGCGGTGCCTCCTTAGATTTCTTCAATTCGGCGGTAGCCATAGCTAGCTGGGTCCGATACATTTCCAGCTCTTGAGACAGCAGGTTGTTCTTATCTGTAAGTGCCTAATCATACAATGATCCTTAAATAGTTGTATCAACTGCTTCAAGTCTCGAGGGCTACTGGTATATGATTACAAAGGATGTACAATGTTTACTTACCCGCATATCTTTCAAATGCTGGTCCGTGGCTCTGGTAAGCCCGTCCCGAGTAGCTCGGATGTATGCATCAGCTGAGCTGAAGGCATTGAATGCCTCTTTTGTAAAACCGGGTGTCGGTGTCAAAACCGGTGGATGTCGGGTAGGGGATCCCGAACTGTGCGTCTAAGGTCGATGGTAACATGAGACAGGGGACATGATTGATATTGATGAATACGAGTATTGCAAGAGTAGCTCGGATCCCAGGTTTAGGCCCTCTCTATGGAGGTAATACCCTATGTCCTTCTTGATTGATATTGATGAATACGAGTATTACAAGAGTTGATCTACCTCGAGATCGTAATGGCTAAACCCTAGAGGTCTAGCTTGTATGGCTATGGTAATGAGTCTCCCGCCTTTCTGGACTAAGTCCTCCAGTTTATGTAGGCACCAGGAAGATCTAGGGTTACATGAGGTCGGTTACAAAGGAAAGGAATCTACATATTCGGTCGCCAAGCTTGCCTTCCACACCAAGGAGAGTCCCATCTGGACACGGGTGCAGTCTTTGGTCTTCATATCTTCATGGCCCATCAGTCCGGCCCATGGCTAACAGGCCGGATGCCCAAGGACCCCTTAGTCCAGGACTCCCTCAGTAGCCCCTAAACTTGGCTTCAATGACAAGGTATCCTGTGCGTAGATCTGTCTTCGGCATTACAAGGCGGGTTCCTCCTTCCGAACTCCAAGATAGTCTTCAGACGTATTGCTCGTGTCCGGACCTGTAACACACACCCCACACACAACCGCAGAGAGAATATAATAATCCACGAGTCCAATCCGCTGACAACTTTTTACAGCATGACATCACGTCTGTCCGGTCATAATTTCGAACCGTTTTTCGTCTGCTGCCGCACGTCTCGAGGCGCGCTTGCTATTGGCATGTCTTAGCGAAGCAAAGATCGTGTCCCCTTATTGTGGGATTCTCATCAATATGGGCGTGGGTAACCCAACCGTGCCTTTTACACAACCCTTGGGAGTACGCAAATTTTAAGGCGAGCGGGGGGGGGGGGGGGGGCATTCAATATTCACTGCCCTTATAAGGAGATAAGATTCCCCTTCCTTCTCCCACACCTTCTCTCTTCCTCTGCCTTTCCACTCTTGAGCTCTAGCGACCAAGTTCCCATCTGTTTCATACTCAAGCAAGCACTCAACCATGTCCGGATCCAGAGGTCAAGGCAAGTTGATGGTCTCCTCCGTCAAGGAGGAGGACATTGCCAAGCTTCGGGCGACCAGGTACTTGGGGAAAGAAATCTCCCACCGCCTTCCAGCCCAGGGACAAATCGTCCCCATGCCGAAGCGCAACGAGAGGGTAGTATTCATCCCTCATTTCCTCCGCGGGCTAGGGTTTCCACTCCACCCCTTCGTCCGCGGGCTTATGTTCTATTACGGGCTAAATTTCCATGATCATCCCCGAACTCCTTCCTCAACATCTCGGCATTTATCCTCGTGTGCGAGGCCTTCCTCCGCATCCAACCCCACTTCGGGCTATGGCTCAAGGTCTTCAACGTGAAGCCGAAGGTGGTGGATGGCCAGCACGCAGAGTGCAGAGGTGCCATGGTGAGCAAGCTGGCCAATGTCTCCTGGCCAAAAGGCACTTTCGTGGAGACTGTAAAATAGTGGCAGAAGCATTGGTTCTACATCACAGAACCCCGCGGCACCGCCTAGGCCACAACAGCCGAATTCAACTCCGACGCTCCCACGCGACTCACCTCCTGGGTCGAGAAGAGCCCAAACTGGTGCTCGCCAGATGAGCTGACAACGCTGTAGACGCGCATTCAAAGCATGGTGGATAAAGACATCAAGCTCGTCGACATAATACAAGTAATGCCGGTGGGCCGGATCCTCCCCTGCCAAAGCCGGAGCTGCCCTCTATGGGAGTTCAATCCGAAGAAGCATCATACCCTGGAGAGGCTCTTCGAAACGACTCACGAAGATGCCTGGAAGTTGCTCTTCAAGGGCAACGAGATACCGCCGGCCACAGATTCGGACCGCGGGCACGACATTAACCACCTCCCCAACGAGGTATGTTATCTTCAACACATCCCCTACTTGCTTGTTTCAAGGATGATATCTAAGCTTTTATTATCATTGCTTCTTCAGAACTGGCTGAAGAGGGCGAAGTAGATCCGGTGTCCGGCTCCGCTGCCTCAAGAACCAATCACCCCGCATTTAGCGAAGATGCTGGAGCCGGCGCCCTATAAGGCACCGGAGAAGAAGGCCACAGGAAAGGCCAAGGGGGTCCGGAGCGGTCCCCGACATAAGGGTGCTTCGGACATGACGACCGAAGACAAGACCCGCTCCTCCACCGCCGAAGACGACGATGATTTGGAGGGGGAGGAAAGAAATTCTCCCCTGATGGGGGAGGAAGAAGAGGGCGGCCTCCACAATTCTGGAGGCGGAGGCGCCCAAGAAGGGGAAAGGACCACTCGTGGGCAGCTCTGCCTGGGACGTCGAGAGCAGTCCGGAGCAACGCCCCCGCACTAAGCCTCGGGCTGCATCATAAGTGCTAAGCCTCATGCCTGCCTATAAATCAAGTCTCACCTCCTCATTGTACTAACATGATTGGTCATGTTATTACAGTCCGGCCCACGACCGCCCCAACGATCCTCGTCAAGAGGTTCGTTGGACTCAAAGGCGATGCCCAGCAAGTCACCGCCGGCTGCTCACTCCCCCAAGGCCAAGGACGACGCGGAAGTGCTGTCCCGAAGGACTTTCCCAGGCCGGGGAGAGGCTCAGGAGGTGCCAGAAGGCGATGCCTCCGTCGCCGGACACCAGGGGGAGCCGATCTCCATGGAGACTGGTGGTGAGGAGGGCCGTATTCAGTTTGGCCCTCAGCTGGACCCGATTCTGGAGACCGATATGGCTCCAGAATCCGGCACGCAACCTCCTTCGAAAGATGGGGGTATGCCTATCCCGCCAGTGACCCCTGTCCAACCAGGGGCACCGTGTTCTTATGAGCATGGTAATTGAAAAGTCTCAGTCCGCCAAGAGCAGACTAACCGAAGCCTGCAGCAGCTTGCTGACAGGTTTTGAGGTAAACAATGCTAAAGAGAAAATCCCAGTATAGACAGTAGCCCCTGAGACACTGTCCGGTGTTCGGAAAGAAAATCCGGACAGAGGATCAATCATTTATTGCAGGAAACTAACGATTTTTTTTCTGAAATGAATATGCAGGCGTCGCTGTTGGCCGCAGCCTCACATGCTGTCGAGGTCTCCAAACTGAAGCGGAGACTGGAGCAGGCCGAGGAGGAGCTCGGCCAGGTGAGGAGGCAGCTCAAAGAGAAACAAGGTATGTGATCACCCGTTATATATTTGAAAAAAGGTAAAATGATATGTATTGACCGACATGCCATGATTTTTACTGAAGCGACGACCGAGGTCGAGGCCCTGGCCGAAGCCGAGGGGAAGGCTGTCAAGGAGCAGGCCGCCCATAAGAAGCTCAAGGCCCAGGTCAACGAAGCCCAACAAGAGGACGCGGTGAGGAAGTGCGAGACCTTGGAGCACAATGTGTCGGCTCAAGAGGCCGGACTCGCCAAGGCTCGTAAGAGTGCGGAGACGGCCCGGATTGAAGCCCAGGGCGCCCTCTAGGAGATCCAGGAGGCCAGGAAGATCGCGGCGGGTAAGACATTCAATATGCAAAGCAAGAGTGTGAAGAGGAAATTTCTTTTACTAACCCGGATTCAGAGTTCTCCATGGACCTTTGCTGATCTGCCACGCAGTGTGACCGACACTGCGGAGTTCTTCCGAGCCGAAGAAGGGAGCTCCATGGAGAAGCTATTTTGGTCACAATATCGCGCGCCAGAACATCCGGTGCCCTTCAGCGATCAGCTGAAATAGCTGGTCGAACTTGAAAGTGCGGTATATCGACTAGAGGGGGGGTGAATAGACGATTTTTATGAAAGTCTTCAAAACGTGAAATTTATGAAGACAAATAGTACAGATATGCCTATCACTTAAGCAGCGGAAGTTAGATTACACTAGGCAAGCCATGGTCAAGTATTCAATAGAGTGAAAGCACAAGACAAGTAGCTGCAGTGTAATAAGGATCAGGTAGGAAGAAGTTACGAAGCCAAACAAATCATACAGTTATGATGTGGAAAAAGAAGATACAGCAAGCATGCAATGGCTTCACAATGTGTAACAGTAAGTAAACGGAAGTGAAGATGAAACCAGTGACACGCTGAAGACAATGATTTGTTGGACCAGTTCCAGTTGCTGTGACAACTGTACGTCTGGTTGGAGCGGCTAGGTATTTAAACCAAAGGACACACAGTCCCGGACACCCAGTCCTGAACACGCAGCTCAGGACACCCAGTCCTCACTGTTTTCTCCTTGAGCTAAGGTCACACAGACCTCGCCCAATCACTCTGGTAAGTCTTCAAGGTAGACTCCCAAACCTTCATAGACTTCGTTCACTGGCAATCCACAATTTCTCTTGGATGCTCAGAACGCGACGCCTAACCGGCTGGAGGATGCACAGTCCTCAAGTGTAATAAGTCTTCAGATCACTCAGACAAGAAGACTTAAGTGATGCCCAATTTACTCTGGCTCTGGGTGGTTAGGGCTTTTCTCCTTGCTAGGAATTTTCTCTCAAAGGCTTCGAGGTGGGTTGCTTTCAAACGACAAAAGCCGTGCACTGAAATCTGAGCAGCCAACCGTTTATGGTTGTAGGGGGTGGACTATTTATAGCCACTGGGCAACCCGACCTGATTTGTCCGAAATGACCCTGGGTCACTAAGGAACTGACACGTGTACCAACGGTCAGATTTCAAACTCACACGGCAACTTTACTTAGGCTACAAGTAAAGCTGACTTGTCCGACTCTGGACAAGATTTGTTCTCATAGTCTTCGCTCGAAGATATAGGTTTTGAATTAGGCATCACTTCAGTCATTCTGACTGGTTCTCTTGGACCCCACTTAATAGTACGGTGGTTCCTATGACTCAACACAAATGAAATAGAACTACGAAGGATCTAAGTCTTCGAGTTCCATAGGCTTCACATAGTGTCTTCTCTTGTCATAGTCTTCAATGTGAATATCTTCATATACCACCATTGTCTTCAATGTCTTCGTACATTTTTAGGGGTCATCTCTGGTAGTAAAACCGAATCAATGAGGGACTTCAACCTGTGTTATCTTGCACAAACACATTAGTCCCTCAACTAGGTTTGTCGTCAATACTCCAAAACCAACTAGGGGTGGCACTAGATGCACTTACAATCTCCCCCTTTTTGGTGATTGATGACAAACTAGTTGAAGTTTTCAACGGGGAATATAATTTGTGAAATTGTAAAGGAATTGTCTTCATAAGCTGCAAGGGCTCCCCCTGAAGATGTGCATATAAGTAATTTGCTTCTGGAACGCAAATGCACATGGCAGGTTGTACTTGTGGAAATCCACTTCAACTTATGATGACAATCCACCATGCATGTAAAAGTATATGAGGAGAATGACATGCATAATGAAAAATGGACGTCTGCGGAATGATATAAGTGCGGAAATTATCGTCGTCATGCGGAATTTATCTTCGCAAAAACATAGTGGCAAACAAGTAGCAGACGACCATTGAGTTTAAGTGTTACAACTCAAAGAACCAAGTGTAGCAAAACGAGAGTTGTAAGCACGAAGCAAAATGTAGCAAAATATAAAGGCACCCGCCCATGGTGACCCGCTTAAAGACTATAAACATCATATGCTTCTCCCCCTTTTGTCAGTGATGACCAAAAAGGTTTGAAAACATAGAGTTTTCTACGCGTTCCCAGGCGCAGCAGGGTCGGTGGAGGCGTTTGGCAGTGCAGACGAGCTTGGTGCAGATTCGACGCGAGCTGAAGGAGGTGGAGGTGATGTAGCGTCGTCTTCTTCTTCAATAATCCTGGCAGTTACGGTGGCAGCATAGGAAGAGAACTCCGAATCTTCAAGTGATGGAGTTCTGCGAAGCATTGCCCTTCGAGGAGGCGTGGAGTCAAATTTGAAACGCTCTGTGAAGCCATCCTCTTGAAGTTCAGCTTCAGGACACATCATCGTGAGTCCTTTCCAAGTGCGGCGACAGGTTTCATGTGCAACAAATGCATTCTTGGTTGCAAGATTCCTGATATGATTGACGTCCTCCATGATGCTTTTCATCTGCCTCTTGAGCCAGTCGTGATGCCTGTCCTGCTTTTGGTGAAGAGCCACAAGAAGCTCTCGGTCATTGAGGGCACGAGCGCGCTTCTTGGGTCGCTGATCAGTTGGGCTGTCAGTGGCTTCAGTAGATGCAGGTGCACGTGTGGTGCCAGCCAACGGATACACTCTGGAGATGGCTGCAACACTGTCATCATTATGAGTGAAGCTTTGGTGTTCTGCATTCTGAAGACTTAATGGTTGCTTGGCAGGCTCAGGATATATAGCTTCAGCAGAGGTGTCCACATCTGGCAAGAAGATCCGATGGTTGCGGGCTGAGGGCTGATATGAAATCGCAGAATGAAGCTTGATCAGTCGCATAACCCAAGGAGCATAAAACTTCAAGCCAAATAAATCTGAGCCGGATGCCGCAAGCTGGCGTATGAAGAAGTCCTGTGCATTGAAGCATTTGCCATGAAGGATGTAGAATATGAGAGTCTTCATTGCACCCTCAACCTTGGCATGTGGAGAGTGTCCTTTGAGGGGCCAGAGAGTCCGCCTGATGATGTGATATATGGTTCTGGGCAGGTACTCTAAGTCTTCAACGAAGAACTCAGTTGGATAGGGTGCATCATGGGGCAATGGCTTCATCATTGAAAGCATCTGACTCATATTTGGTTCAGGCCTTTGGAATATGCTTTCAATTGCTTCAGCGTGTAATTGGCAGCCTTCTTCGAAGAATTCGCCAGGAGTGGGCAGGCCGGTAAGCTCAATGATATTGAATGCATTGGCTTCATGATGGACATTTCCGGTCATCCACTCCAGGACCCAAGTCTTCGGATCTCTGTTGTAGCCTTTGATATGAAGAGTGGCAGAGAATTGAAGCAAAAGCTCTTCATTCCAGTGCTCTTCATCTGTGATGAACGGCAGCAAACCCACTTGCTTGAAGCAATCCAGTGCTTCTTCCAGGCCGGGCAAACCAGCAACAGCTTCAACTTCAAGGTGCTTGTGCGGGAAGATGCGGCCTTGGTTGTATAGGATGCATGAGTAATAGCTGCGTTGTGGATAGCTCTAGAACCTATCTGATACAATCCGTTCCCTTGAGTAAGGGTTCTTGGAGCTGTTGAAAAACGTGTTGTCTGCCCTGAAGCTATTGACATTAAAGGAGCCAGGAGCTGATGTAGGACCTGGGAACCTTGGCAGTCGTGGGATCGGCTTCTGAACCTGAGGCCTGTGCGTAACATGATAGTTGAATTGTGGACCGGCCGCAGACTCAGGCGCAGAAGTGTCAGTAGCAGTAGCTTCAGTGTCTTCGGAAGCTGTTGTTGGGGAGGGCTCCATATTGGCTTCAAGGTTGGTGGTGGCAGCCTCCATATTTTCCGCCTCCACTGGACTAGCTGGAGGGGCAGACAGAGGCACGTTCTCCTGGAGAACTGGTTCTTGGTGGAGCGGGGAAGTGGGTTCTGGTGGTGCTTCTTCAGTATCTTCGGCTGATGCAGCCGGAATGTCTTCAGCCGAATCTTGAGGCCGTGGTCCTTTGCGAAGCCTGCGGAATGCAGACGACGCCTTTGGAGTTGGAGTGGGCTGGGCCTCAGATTCTTCTTCTTGTGGGCGATCTGCCCATGATGCAGCTTGTGTGATTGGCGTCACAGGACGACCAATGCTGATCAGATCGCTTGTCTCAAGCTGAGGAAGGGCTGCATCATCTTGTACATTGTCCTGATGACCAATGTCTTCAGCAGCGATGGGGTCGGCTGCTGGAATATCTTCAGCTTCAGGAGCCTCTGTGGGAGCAGGCTCATGAACTGTCAACTGACGATCTGCGTCAGGGTAGATGACAGATAGGGGTTCAACTATCAAGGGCTCTGTGGGAGCAGCCCGAGCTTTCTTGATCTTGCGCTTCTTCTTGGTGGGGTCAGAAGGAGAGGCTTCACAGTGTTTCCTCTTCCTTGCTTCAGCTTCGGCTGTCCGTGTCTTCTTGAGCTCTGAAGCGGTTGACCGGCTCTTTGGTTTCGAGCCAGTCGTAGCAGTGGGGAAGACAGTCGGAGCAGCTTCTTGTCTTGGTGCCTCTTGTTCAGGCATAACAGGCTTCTTCTTCTTCTTCGCGGCCATCCTGGGGTCGATGCCGGGACGCCCAAGTGCCTTGCACTTCTCGGCCTCATTGTAGGCCTACACACAGCGATCAGCCAGAGTCTTCATTCGCTCCCGCAAACCCTGAGCTTCTGCACGCTTCTTTAGAAAGTTTTCCTTTAACTCGTGCAACATGATCTTGAAGTCCTTGAGTTCTTGGACGCTGAGCCTGGCCATATTCTGCTTGAACTGAGCCTTTTCAAAATCAATTTTCTGCTTTAGTTCAACAATGCGCTGGGCAATTGCAAGTTCTGAAGCAATAGCGCCTTGGAAGGCGACGCTGAGGCCAATGGGCAACTGCAGATCATCGAAGCTGATATTTGGTGTAGCAAACCACTCATCGATGAAGTTGTGGATGATTGCTACATCAAACAGAGGCAGATTGTTGAAGATTTCAGCCTCCTCCTTGCTCTTGATGAGCTGCTCAAGAGCGTCATCTCCAAGATCTTCGTCGCTGGACAAATCAATGGTTTCGTTGCGCAGAATGGCAGCAGCTGTGAGCTCTTTGCCTGTGTGTGGCTGAGGCTTCTTTGCTTCCTGGGGCTTGGAGACTCGAGATAAGTCTTCAGACTGCGCACTGGCTTCAGGAGGTGCAGTTGCCAATGGCTTCGCCCTTGAGATTTTGGGTGAAGGAGTCTGCTTTGAAGCTTTGGGCTTCTTTGCCTGCTTTGGCTTCGGTGTAGCAGGCGCTTCATCAGATTCAGAGTCAGCAGGAGGGTCATTGACGGCAGTCCCTTGGACTAAGATGCGGGTGATGAGGCCCTCAAGATTTGCATACGGACCGATGATATTGGGGTCGGCCTCACGTGTGCCATCTGCCCTTGGTGCGGAGGGACCAGGGTTGAAGTCTAAACCCAATTTCTTCTTGTTGTGCTTCGCTGACCTCTGGGCAAACTAAAAGTTGCGCTTGAATAGATTGTCGTCACGACACCAGAGTAGTGACGACGGATGAGCATCAGCAGGCTGTGGTCCTCTGACCATGCATGGATAGAAGCCTTGAGCAATGGCTTCGTCTCTGGACCTGGGCACGAGATTTTTGTATAGTACGTCTCCCCATGGTCTCTTGATGGCGCTTTTCTCAGCGTACTCCTTGGTGACGAAGCGGTATTGGAACCATTGCTCCGCCCAATAGCTTCGAATCCATTGGATTCGTGTCTTGCGCTGATTGTAATCCTCTTCAGGATCTGTATTGTACAGCTCTAAGAGGTCATCGGGCAGATCTCTTGATGTTTCCCCTCGACGCTTTCTGCCGCCCTTCCTTGCTGGTTTTTCTACAGCCATGAAGCTTAACTTGGAAGGCTTCAAGACGTTCAAAGGCTTCAAAGGCTTTCTTTTGCTGGACCAACAGGAACTGGCTTCAGGAGAATTGATGTGACGCTGTAAGAACTCTGCAAATGAATGCAGACTATGAGAACCAAAAGATTCTCCCACGGACATGTACCTGTGACAGCATTAAGGTGCGAGGGAAGGGGAAGAGGTCATATGCATTTTCAGAAGATTTTGAAGGTAAATCAGTTTAGAAGATATTGACCTCATCGTGCAAAGACATTCACTTATAGAAAAGAAGTTGGTTCCAGATTTGTACGAACCCATAGATCAGTACAAGTGAGGAATCTAACTACTTCATGAAGCACAAGTGAATATACTAGGCAAGTTATGAGATGCAGACTGAGACAGATCTAACTTGTGTGAATAGAAACTTCTTATGTCAGAAAGTGACCGAACTATAGGATCAAAAGAGGCTGTAAAAAGAGGTTTTATTTACCACACTTGGAACTGCTAGACGGAGTGGGAGATGAGGCCGAGCAGTTGGATCCTCCATGCCCTAACTTGGCGACGGAAGACACCTACGGCGACGGCGGAGAGAGTGATGTCCGCGGTCGGCGTGAAAACGGCGTCGGAGAGGTTGCGGCAGTGAAGCACTTCGTCGTCGGCGTCGTCGAGAACTAGCGGTGGCGCTAGGGTTCGTGCGAGGGAGGAAGAAGGAGAAGGAGATAATGACCGCGGTGAGTGTGTATTTATAGTCATAGGGGCTGCACTGCGCTATTACACAGGTGCCCCTGGCGATTTGCATCTGAACAGCACGTGGCCATCATGCGGAGTCTCGGGGGCAGTTCCACATCCCACGCACGCCTGGATTGTCAGGTGGTCGTTCCTACTTCTCTGGATTTCTTGTGGATGAATGAGCATTGAAAACGGTTTTAAAGTTTGTCTCTGTGTCTTCTGCTGACAAGGACGCAGAGAAGACATTCGACAGTTTCAATAGGATGCATATGACTTCGAGAGATAGAATTTGAGATAGAAAGCATGGAGAGATTAGGGTCCGATCACATTCACTTAGTTCAAAAGATTCAAAACAAGAAGACATAGCTATAAGTGAATGCTGTAGAGGACAGAACACTAGTATATATATATATATCTATATAATCCATGTAGTGAAGATAATCATGAAGACATGTACAAATTGAAGCCAAACCAAATGTGAAGACATTGCTAGGTAACGCCATGAGTGAAGCACTTCAAAAAATAGAACGTTTGGTGGTGGCGTTACCCACCGTATAGGAAGTATTAGACTCAGACACGGCGCACAATTATCGTGGCGCTCCGAAGTCAATTTCCACATTAATGTATTCACACTTAGAACATATGTCTTCATTGATTGAAGATATACGTTACTTTGTGTGTTGCACATCTAAGTCATCAATATGCATAAGTGTTAGGATGTGTGCCTGATCACAGGACATTTGAGGATTCCAAGATATTTAGCTCACACCGTAACTTGCAAAATCTCTTCTCATCCAAGGGCTTGGTGAAGATATCTGCCAATTGCTCTTCAGTGTTGATGTGTATGATATCAATATCTTCCTTTGCAACATGATCTCTGAGAAAGTGATGACGAATTTCAATGTGCTTTGTCTTCAAGTGCTGAACTGGGTTGTTGGTGATCTTGATGGCGCTTTCGTTGTCGCAGTAAAGAGGCACTTGCTTCAGTTGAATGCCATAGTCCTTGAGGGTTTGCTTCATCCACAGAAGCTGAGCGCAGCAAGATCCAGCAGCAATGTATTCAAATTCAGCAGTGGAGAGGGATACACAATTCTGCTTCTTTGAAGACCAATATACAAGTGATCGTCCCAGAAAGTGACATGTGCCTGATGTAGACTTCCGATCAACCTTGTCACCAGCATAATCAGCATCCGAGAATCCAACCAGATCAAACTCTGAGCCCTTTGGATACCACAATCCTAGAGTTGGGGTGTGAGCCAAATATCGAAGAATTCGCTTCACTGCTAAGTGATGCGACTCCTTTGGTGCCGCTTGAAATCGAGCACACATGCAAACACTAAGCATAATATCTGGCCTAGATGCACATAAATAAAGCAAAGAACCAATCATGGAGCGGTATACCTTTTGATCGAACTCTTTACCATTGTCGCCAGGACCCAGATGATGCTTGGCTGGCATTGGTGTTGTGAAGCCTTTGCAGTCTTGCATACCGAACTTCTTCAGGCAATCTTTGAGATACTTCTCTTGAGATATGAAGATGCCATTGCGTTGTTGCCGTATCTGAAGGCCGAGGAAGAATTTCAGCTCCCCCATCATGGACATCTGATATTGCTCTTGCATCATATATCCGAACTCCTCACTATACTTCTGATTGGTGCAGCCGAAGATAATGTCATCCACATATATTTGGCACACAAACAGTTCACCATCATATGTCTTCGTGAAGAGAGTGGGATCTAGGGAGCCAGGTATGAAGCCTTTGCTCTTCAAGAAGTATTTGAGTGTGTCATACCAGGCCCGAGGGGCTTGTTTGAGGCCATATAGTGCCTTATTGAGCTTGTAAACCATGTCAGGATGTTTTGGATCTTCAAACCCAGGTGGTTGTGCAACATACACTTCTTCAATCTTGCCATTGAGAAAGGCACTCTTCACATCCATTTGATATAAAAGTATGTTATGATGATTTGCATAGGCCAGCAGTATACGGATGGCTTCAAGTCTGGCCACAGGAGCAAATGTTTCATCGAAGTCAATGCCTTCCACTTGAGTATATCCTTGAGCAACGAGACGAGCTTTGTTTCTGACAACTTGACCATGCTCATCTTGCTTGTTGCGGTATATCCATTTGGTGCCTATTATGTTGTGCTTCCGTGGATCAGGACGCTTAACCAATTCCCATACATTGTTCAGCTCAAACTGATAAAGCTCTTCTTGCATTGCTTGAATCCACTCAGGTTCCATAAAGGCTTCTTCAACTTTCTTGGGTTCTGTGATTGAAACGAATGCGAAGTGTCCGCAGAAATTTGCCAGTTGAGTTGCCCTTGAACAAGTCAGTGGACCAGGTGCATTGATGCTGTCAATTATTCTGTCAATCTGCATTTCATTGGCAACACGAGGATGTATGGGTCGAAGACTTTGCTCTTGCTGATCTATGTTGTCGTGGGGAGGAATGTCTTCAGGCTGAGCATTGTCTTCATGTGGATCAGGTGCTGAGATGATAAGTTCTTCTTCAGGATGAGCTTCAGAAGGTATAATTTCTCCAGTTCCCATTAGCTTGATTGATTCACTGGCTGGAACTTCATCTAGCACATTTGGCAGTTGCTCTCTTTGTGAACCATTGGTCTCATCGAACCGCGCATCCACTGTTTCAACCACTTTGTAGTGAAAGAGATTGAAGACTCTGTAGGAGTGCGAATCCTTTCAATATCCCAGCATAAAGCCCTCATGTGCTTTTGGTGCAAATTTTGAGGTGTGGTGTGGGTCCTTGATCCAGCATCTTGATCCAAATACTCTGAAGTAACTGACATTTGGCTTCTTGCCAGTTAGAAGTTCATAAGATGTCTTGTTCAGAAGCTTGTGAAGATAAACACGGTTGATTGTATGGCATGCAGTGTCAATGGCTTCAGGCCAGAATTTTCTTGGAGTCTTGTACTCATCTAGCATTGTTCTGGCCATCTCAATGAGTGTTCTGTTCTTGCGTTCGACGACGCCATTCTGCTGTGGCGTGTACGGTGCTGAGAATTCATGTGTGATGCCCAAGGTATCCAGATATGTATCAAGGCCGGTGTTCTTGAATTCAGTGCCATTGTCACTTCTGATGTGCTTTATCTTGGCGCCATAATTGTTCATAGCCCGATTTGCGAAGCGTCTGAAGACATCCTGCACTTCAGTCTTGTAAAGGATTATGTGCACCCAAGTATATGTAGAGTAATCATCAACAATGACAAAGCCATAGAGGCAAGCAGTAGTGGAAAAAGTTGAGTAGTGAGTGGGACCAAAGAGATCCATGTGAAGCAGTTCGAAGGGTCGAGTAGTGGTCATGATTGTCTTCGAAGGATGTTTTGCCCTTGTCATCTTCCCTGCTTCACAGGCACCGCATAAGTGATCTTTCTTGAACTTGACTCCCTCGATGCCTATGACATGCTTCTTCTTCGCAAGGGTGTGGAGGTTCCTCATGCCAGCATGCCCAAGCCTCCGATGCCAAAGCCAGCATTATGAAGCCTTTGCCAGAAGACATACTGCAAGTTGTGGCCCTGCTGAGAAATCTACCACATACAGATCATCTTTCCGATACCCTTCAAACACTAGAGACTTGTCAGATTCCATTAGTACTAGGCAACGATATTTTCCAAAAATTACAATCATGTTCAAATCGCAAAGCATTGAGACAGACATTAAGTTGAAGCCAAGGGATTCAACAAACATGACTTTATCCATGTGTTGATCCTTTGAGATTGCAACTCTACCTAGACCCAATACCTTACTTTTACCAGTGTCAGCAAATGTGATGTGGCTCTTATCGGATGGACGTAAGGTTGAGTCCATAAAAAGACTTCTTTTGCCAGTCATGTGATTTGTACACCCACTGTCAATAATCCATTCTGAAGACTCTGAAGGCGCTTGTGTCGTACCCTACAGTGCAGTTAGGGGGATAGGCTTCATGAAGAGAATTGTGAAGCAAAAACATTTGACGAACCAGTGGGTTATGAAAACTTAGATCTAGGTTAGGACTAATAGGAAGAGTAGCATGCGTTTCAGGTACGAAATACATAGTGATGCCATTCGGGCATTTGATCTTGCGCCCACAAGATTTTTAAGGTCCCCAGCAATAGCGTCAGTAGATTTTGGTTTTCTGCTGGAGACCTTTCCCTGCAAAAGAGAGTTAAGCTTTCTTAACCACCCACATCTTCAAGGGTAGCTTAGAAGCAATAAGTCTAAGTGCAGCATCTGAGAATTTTGGCTTCGGAGCCCTAGCAAACAGTCTAGCAGGCGGGCAATAGTACTCATAAGAATAGGCAGAATAGTTCTTGGTCATATGAACATGCCGGTTTGAAGAACCGCTCTCATATGCCTGAGCATGGTTTCCCTGCAAAACATTTGCGTTAGTGCGACTCAGGTGAGTCCTCTGCCTGTATGAAGCCTTTGGACCATATGAAGCCTTTGGTCTGAGGTTTGTCTTCTTCATGTGAGGTGTCATGAGGACATTCACAGGAAGATTCTCCAGACACGTTTTTGGAACCCAGATCTTCTTCATAGGCTGTCCATTCCTGCAGTTAGTACCAATGTACCTGGCAAATACTTCACCATTCTGATTCTTAAACAGTTTATAGTTTGCATCAAAGGATTCATCAATGATAATGGGATTAGCACAAGTGAAGCCAGATAGATTGGATGGATCTGCTGAGCATTCCTTTGCAGCAACCCATGTGGTTTTGGGGTACTGCTCAGGTTTCCAGTAAGAGCCATCTGCATTAATTTTCCTCACGAACCCAACACCCTCTTTCCTAGGGTTTCGGTTCAGAATTTGCTTCTTGAGGACATCACATAATGTCTGATGTCCTTTGAGACTTTTGTACATCCCTGTTTCAAGCAATGTCTTCAACCTAGCATTCTCATCAGCAATAGCAGTGGTATCCTCAGCAGAGGGGTTAGTTACCACTTCAACAGTTGAAAATATTGCAACAGCAGTAGCAGTGGAACATTCAGCAACAGAAGTAGCATTATCACGCTCAATGCATTTAAGGCATGGTGGTTCAAATCCTTCCTAAGCGGAACTGATCTGTTCGGCACGAAGTGACTCATTTTCCTTTTGAAGATCTTCATTAGCCGCTCTCAATTTCTCAAGATCTTGCTTCCTTTGAAGATAATCATAGGAGAGCTTTTCATGAGTTGTTGAGAGAGTATCATGACGATCTTCAAGTTCCTGATACTTAACGTGAAGATTTTTTATGTCTTCAATTAAGGATTCAGACCGAGTCATTTCAGCACCCAACAGATCATCACTTCTGTCTAACAGTTTTTGAATATGTTCCATGGCTTTCTGTTGTTCAGTTGCAATTTTAGCAAGTGTTTTCTAGCTGGGTTTTGAATCACAATCAGAATCATCGTCACTGGATGTTTGATAGTCAGTAGTGCGTGTGTTTACCTTGGCACTGCGTGCCATGAAGAAGTAGGTAGGAGTAGAGTTGTCCTTGTCATTTGCAACGGTGTTGGTGATGAAGTCATTGTCTTCAGTGTTGAAGATGGACTTGGCGACGTAAGCTGTAGCCAGACTCGCAATGCCAGAATCAGATTCCTCCTCAGACTCCACCTCTGCCTCCTCAGAAGCGGATTCCTCCTCTGAATCCATTTCCTTGCCAACAAACGCACGAGCCTTGCCAGTTGAGCTCTTCTTGTGTGATGAAGACTTTGAGGAAGACTTGGAAGAAGACTTTGAGTATTTCTTCTTCTACTTGTCGTCAGAGTCATATTCCTTGCTCTTCTTCTTCCTTCTGCTCTCATTGTCCCATTGTGGACACTCAGAGATGAAGTGTACAGTTTTCTTGCACTTGTGACATGTTTTCTTCTTGTAGTCATGAGCAGAAGCTTCATCATTCCTTGAGCTTGATCGTGAAGACTTTCTGAAGCCTTTCTTCTTGGTGAATTTCTGGAACTTCTTCACAAGCATTGCAAGTTCCCTTCCAATGTCTTCAGGATCATCAGAACTGCTGTCAGATTCTTCTTCAGATGAGGACACAGCTTTTGCCTTCAAGGCACGAGTTCGCCCATAGTTTGGACCGTAGATATCTCTTTTCTCAGAAAGCTGAAACTCATGTGTGTTGAGCCTCTCAAGTATGTCAGACGGATCGAGTGTCTTGAAGTCTGGACGTTCTTGAATCATCAGGGCTAGGATGTCAAACAAACTGTCAAGTGATCTCAGCAGCGTCTTGACAATTTCATGTTTGGTGATCTCAGTGGCGCCGAGGTCTTGAAGCTCATTTGTGATGTCAGTGAGCCGGTCAAATGTGTGCTGGACATTCTCATTGTCATTTCGCTTGAAGCGGTTGAAGAGATTGCGAAGAACACTGATTCTTTGATCTCTCTGGGTTGAGATGCCTTCATTGACTTTGGAGAGCCAGTCCCAGACTAGCTTGGATGTCTTCAAGGCACTCACACGGCCGTACTGTCCCTTGGTCAGATGACCACAGATGATATTCTTGGCAGTAGAGTCCAGTTGAGTGAACTTCTTGACATCAGCAGCACTGACACCTTCTCCAGCCTTGGGAACGCCGTTTTCGACGACATACCATAGGTCGACATCAATGGCTTCAAGATGCATGCGCATCTTATTCTTCCAGTAGGGATATTCAGTTCCATCGAAGACGGGGCATGTAGCGGAGACTTGAATTATCCCTGCAGTCGACATAGCTAAAACTCCAGGTGGTTAAACCGAATCACACAGAACAAGGGAGCACCTTGCTCTGATACCAATTGAAAGTGCGTTATATCGACTAGAGGGGGGTGAATAGACGATTTTTATGAAAGTCTTCAAAACGTGAAAGTTATGAAGACAAACAGTACAGATATGCCTATCACTTAAGCAGCGGAAGTTAGATTACACTAGGCAAGCCATGGTCAAGTATTCAATAGAGTGAAAGCACAAGACAAGTAGCTGCAGTGTAATAAGGATCAGGTAGGAAGAAGTTACGAAGCCAAACAAATCATACAGTTATGATGTGGAAACAGAAGATACAGCAAGCATGCAATGGCTTCACAATGTGTAACAGTAAGTAAACGGAAGTGAAGATGAAACCAGTGACACGCTGAAGACAATGATTTGTTGGACCAGTTCCAGTTGCTGTGACAACTGTATGTCTGGTTGGAGCGGCTAGGTATTTAAACCAAAGGACACACAGTCCCTGACACCCAGTCCTGAACACGCAGCTCAGGACACCCAGTCCTCACCGTTTTCTCCTTGAGCTAAGGTCACACAGACCTCGCCCAATCACTCTGGTAAGTCTTCAAGGTAGACTCCCAAACCTTCACAGACTTCGTTCATTGGCAATCCACAATTTCTCTTGGATGCTCAGAACGCGACGCCTAACCGGCTGGAGGATGCACAGTCCTCAAGTGTAATAAGTCTTCAGATCACTCAGACAAGAAGACTTAAGTGATGCCCAATTTACTCTGGCTCTGGGTGGTTAGGGCTTTTCTCCTTGCTAGGAATTTTCTCTCAAAGGCTTCGAGGTGGGTTGCTTTCAAACGACAAAAGCCGTGCATTGAAATCTGAGCAGCCAACCGTTTATGGTTGTAGGGGGTGGACTATTTATAGCCACTGGGCAACCCGACCTGATTTGTCCGAAATGACCCTGGGTCACTAAGGAACTGACACGTGTACCAACGGTCAAACTCACACGGCAACTTTACTTGGGCTACAAGTAAACCTGACTTGTCCGACTCTGGACAAGATTTGTTCTCATAGTCTTCGCTCGAAGATATAGGTTTTGAATTAGGCATCACTTCAGTCATTCTGACTGGTTCTCTTGGACCCCACTTAACAGTACGGTGGTTCCTATGACTCAACACAAATGAAATAGAACTATGAAGGATCTAAGTCTTCGAGTTCCATAGGCTTCAGATAGTGTCTTCTCTTGTCATAGTCTTCAATGTGAATATCTTCATATACCACCATTGTCTTCAATGTCTTCGTACATTTTTAGGGGTCATCTCTGGTAGTAAAACCGAATCAATGAGGGACTTCTACCTATGTTATCTTGCAATTCTCACAAACACATTAGTCCCTCAACTAGGTTGGTCGTCAATACTCCAAAACCAACTAGGGGTGGCACTAGATGCACTTACAGAACTGCACAGGGTGGCCGGACTGGCCATGAAGGATTTAACAATCCGGCTTTGGCCAGCCGAAGCTATACCCAACAGTTACTTCGGCCTCGTGAAGAGGCTGGTTGATGCCTGTCCTCGGCTGGACGTCATCAAGCGGTCCGTCTGCATTGAAGGCGCGCGTCCGGCCTTCTCCAATGTCAAGGTCTGGTGGGCGAAGATGGACACCGTCAAGTTGGCGACTGAGGGGCCACCTGAGGGCAAGGAGCACCGCACACCCGAGCGATACTTTGGTGATGTCTTGGAGGGGTCCCCCATTGTTGCAGATCATTGTGCGAAAGACACTATCTTTGAATGAATGTATTCGAGCTCTCTCTACCTTGTATGATAAAGCAAAGTGATTGTGCAATATAATTCTTGTTATGTTTTTAAATTTTTACTTCCTGTGCGGCCATGTTGTATGAAATCTGAGGGTTAACCAGTCGTCGGCTTCTGCCCCCATGTAGGTAGTACGGGGGTGTTCGGGATGGAATCTAAACAATCTTGATCCAATTAGATGGTCCTTGAAGGAGTTGTTTAGCGCAACGAACCAGGCAACTAGACTATGCGGCTGTAACACCCTCACTTAGCCATAGGAGTTCGACAATAAAAACATGGGCGCAACCCCTAGTATCCGAACTAGAGTGCTATAAGCGTCTGATCGGGAAGTACCAATCTTTCGCGTAATGCTGAAGAAATCTCCAACAATTTGCAACCTCCGAACAGCTGATCGGCTCTCGCCGCATCATGACAGACAATTTTCGACTAACTCTACTGAGGTGCTTCTTTGGATAAACCAAGGCACAATCGCAGTAGTTCTCCCTTTACTACCTTAGCCGATATAGCAGAAAGTAAGGTAGCAAGCACAGGAGCCGGGCAACCCAACTATTGACCAAAGACATGATTCAGAGCCAATGCATATAATGCTAAATTCGGGGTGCCGAACTATACTTATAAAAAGTGTTCGGACTTTTGTTGCCATAGTGTGGGGTGCTATGAAGCCCCTGGAAACATCAAACATACCGAAGTGTACGGGTGCTACCTGATAAAGTTACCATAAAAGACAAAACAGGAAGAAAAAGAAGAACAAGTGATAAGCTAGGGCCGTAAAATTTGAGCCGCAAATTGTTCTTATTATAATTTCATTGGTGCGTTAAAGCGCGTTTATACAAGTAATGCAATAAGCAGGAGGCTAGTTACTATGCCTTAACCAAGGGAGAGCTGCACGTGGGTCCTGAAAAACTGGTAGAGTGATCGTTAACGAAACCACCTAGAGAAGTCCCCCATATGCATGTGCTTCTTGCCGCCTTGGTGTGTTTGTCCTTCAAGAGTACCGATGATAAGGCCATCAGATGGGGCATGCGGGATTGAAACCTGAAAAGGAAACGAATAAAAGTGAAAGTATGTGTGTATCCAGTGTCGGTTGAACCATACTGTGGATCACAAGCTAGCTATGCCTCCGTCGATGCCCATGGAATTTTGAGTGCGTAGTTATGTACACGCGGTGTGAATGCCACCACTTTATCGGGACTGAGACGGAGGCCGGATTGCTAGTCGAGCTCCTGACGAGCCGAGTTGTCCTGCTGCAGGGTAGTTCGGATCCTCTTGACGGTGTCCGTGGGCTTGGCAGCCGAATGAAGGTTCTGCTTGAGAAGGCTGCTCTGTACTTCTGCTGCTAAGGCAACTATGTGCTCTTCTGTTCCGAGGGAGCGTTCCGTATTTCCATTGACTATTATGACGCCACGTGGGCCGGGCATCTTGAGCTTGAGATAAGCATAGTGTGGCACTGCGTTAAATCGGGCGAATGCGGTTCGTCCGAGCAGCGCATGATAGCCGCTGCGAAAGGGGGGCGATATTGAAGATTAACTCCTCGCTTCGGAAGTTGTCCGGAGATCCGAAGACAACCTCTAGTGTGATTGAGCCCGTGCAGCGGGGCTCTATGCCTGGTATGACTCCTTTGAAGGTAGTCTTTGTGGGTTTGATCCATGATGGATGAATGCCCATTTTGCGCACTGTATCCTGATAGAGCAAGTTGAGGCTGCTACCACTATCCATCAGGACTCGTGTCAGGTGGAACCCATCAATTATTGGGTCCAGGACTAGTGCGGCGGATCCGCCATGCCGGATGCTTGTTGGATGATCCCGGCGATCAAAAGTAATCTGGCATGATGACCATGGGTTGAATTTTGGGGCGACTGGCTCTATCACATAAACATCCCTTAGTGCGCGCTTGCACTCCCTTTTGGGGATGTGTGTAGCATATATCATGTTCACCATTTTGACATGAGGGGGGACTTCTTCTGCCCCCCTGAGTTCGGTTGCCAGGGCTCTTCATCATCGTCCTCACTTTGAGATCCCTTTTCCTTATTCTCGGTGTTTAACTTGCTGGCCTGTTTGAAGACCCAACAATCCATGTTGGTATGGTTGGCTGGTTTGTCTGGGGTGCCATGTATCTGGCACGGACGATCGAGTATGCGGTCCAAGCCGGATGGTCCCTGATTGTTCCTTTTATACGGCCTTTTCCGCTGACCGGACTTGGAGCCGCTGAATGCGGCGTTAACTGTAGTGTCATCAGTATTATCACCATTGCTTCGGCGCTTGTGTCTATTACGTCGGAGCTTGCCGTTGTTGTTTTTGGCCTCGGAGGGGCCCGCCTCGCTGGCTGTGTTTTTGCTACGAGCCAGCCAACTATCCTCACCCGCGCAAAAGCGGGTCATGAGTGCCGTGAGGGCTGCCATAGATTTTGGCTTTTCTTGGCTGAGGTGGCGGGCGATCCATTCGTCGCGGATGCTGTGTTTAAAGGCCTCTAGGGCTTCGGCATCCGTACAGTCGATGATCTGGTTCTTTTTAGTTAGGAACCTAGTCCAGAATTTCTTGGCTGACTCCCTGGGCTGTTGAACTATGTGGCTTAAGTCATCGGCGTCTGGTGGCCGGGCATATGTACCTTGGAAGTTGTCGAGGAAGGCCTCTTCCAAGTCCTCCCAGCTGCCAATAGAATTTTCAGGCATGCTGTTTAACCAGTGTCGAGCTGGTCCTTTAAGCTTGAGCGGGAGGTACTTGATAGCGTGGAGGTCATCTCCCCGGGCCATGTGGATGTGGAGGATAAAATCCTCGATCCATACTGCGGGATCAGTTGTCCCATCGTATGATTCAATATTCATGAGTTTGAACCCTTCGGGGAATTCATGGTCCATTACTTCATTAGTGAAGCAGAGAGGGTATGCGGTGCCTCTATATCTGGTTGCATTGTGTCGTAGCTCCGATGGAGTTCGTCTGCGGTTATCGGCTCGGGTGTGACTAGGCTTGTCACGCCCGAATAGGTAGCCATCATCGTGTGTCGAGGGACGTCCTTGCGATCCATAAATCGATCGCGTATGTCCTGCTCTACTATCCAGGGTCTGCCGGAGGTCGTATGTGTGGCCCTGAGCTGTTTCGTCTCTATTTTTACGAGGAGGTGGGGCAGGCTGCCGTTCGTCCTGAGTTGCTGCTCTATCCCGACGACATGGTGGTCGGTCCGCCGCACTGTCCCGACCGTGTAGTGGTCGATCGGTCGCATTACGTGAGGGAGGTATGGGCTCCCAAGCCTCTTCATCAAACTGGGGTAGCAGCCTTCGCTTCGGGTAACTCTTGGCTGGGCGTCCGAGGCCGTATTCTTGGCTGTCAGGACATCAGTCCATCTGTCGACCAGCAGATCTTGGTCAGCTTGAACCATCTCTTGTTTCTTTTTCAGGCTCCTTGCCGTTGCAATAAGTTGGCGCTTGAAGCGCTCCTGCTCGAGAGGTTCCTCAGGCATGATGAAATCTTTGTTGCTGAGGCTTTCCTCATCCTCGGAGAGCGGATGGTAACTACTGTCCTCCGAGTCATTGGGCCTGGCCTATCTGTCAGGGCTAGCTTGCCCGTTTTCTTGCTCCTCCTTTTCGGTTGTTGCCTCAACAAGGTCTTTATTGTTTTCCGCATCGTCTGGAGTATTATTTTCACCGGTGCCAGCATTGCTTTCTTTTGAACGACGTGACTTAGAGCGGCATCGAGAACGCCGGCGTTTTTGCTATGTCTCAGGAGGTTTATTCTCGACCGGATTTTCTTTGTCATTGTCGTTGGTTGTTTTGGGTGTATCCACCATGTACACATCGTACGAGGAAGTGGCCATCCAGCGTCCAGTATATGGCGGATTCTGGTCTTGCTCCTCATCGTCGTCCATACCGTCTATGTCTTCGGAGTCATAATTAAGCGTGTTGGTTAAGTCCTCAACAATGGCTATGAAGTGGGCGGCGGGTGGGAAGCAAAATTCTCGATCATCAGTCCCTAGTTCAAATCGGACATAGTTTGGCTGCGAGTCCCCCACCAAGGACAGACTTTTTAATGGGTTTAGCACATCGCCCAAAGGCGAGTGCTGGAAGATGTCTGCGGTGCTGAATTCGAAGATCGATGAACAATCAAGTTAGGCGTCCGCGGGCTCACATGGTTCGGAACTTATAACCAGAGACGAGTCTGGAATTCAGGTGACACATATATCGTGTGAGGTTAAGTCCATGTGCGGCTCCAACACCGGGGAATCTGTGGCCTCCATGGTGGGGTTGAACCTCCAATCCTTGGATGCCGTAGTGCGCTCTGGATCTAAGGCCGGAGTGGTCACAGGAGCTATCTTCTGGATGCGGTCTGACAATAGATTTAGGTCATGTTTGTCGAGGTGACCGAGAGCGGTCGCCGCGGTCTCGAATCCGGCGAAGATCAAATCTCCACGGATGTCTGCAATGTAGTTCATACTCCCAAATCTGACCTGATGGCCAGGGGCGTAGCTATCGATCTGCTCTAGGTGGCCAAACGAGTTGGCCCGCAGTGCGAAGCCGCCGAACACGAAGATCTGTCCGGGGAGGAAGGTTTCTCCTTGGACAGCGTCACTATCGACGATTGAAGGGGCCATCGAACCTTTCATCGACTACGTAGTTGAACTCTTAATGAAAGCACCAATGTCGGTGTCAAAACCAGCGGATCTCAGGTAGGGGGTGATGAGGACATAGACCTGGGGTAGGGTAATAGGCCTGACCTATACGTCCTACCTAAGGTCCTTGCCCTAGAAGCAAAGAAGTTCAAGAATAAACAAGGTGGACCCAATAAAGGCGTCGAGCGCAATCCACTCGACCTACCATTCACTCGGAGACTACTTCTTCTTTGAGTCACTCGACAATTCAACCACTCGACCATGTAAAAGACCACTCGACGTACAAGAATACCTAAAGCCGTTCTGCACAACAACGGTCGGGCATTTACTCGTATATTTAAAGATCATTTGTAGCACTTTATTACAGACGTTACCTGTAATGCTCTCTCTTTATGAACATTGAACCCTGTGCAACGGAGGGGAGTTGGGGTCCTGTCGCACTCTATATAAGCCACCCCCCTCCTCTGGGACAAGGGTTCGCACCCCCTGTAACTCACACGCATATAATCCAGTCGACCGCCTTCGGTCTCCGAGACGTAGGGCTGTTACTTCCTCCGAGAAGGGCCTGAACTCGTAAAACTCGTGTGTACAACTCCTCCATAGCTAGGATCTTGCCTCTAAATTCCTACCCCCATTCTACTATCAGACTTAGAACCATGACAGTTGGCGCCCACCTTGGGGCAGGTGTCTTAGCGACTTGTTGGAGAAGTTGCGATTTTTCCAATCCCCATCAACATGGTTTCAGGCGAAGGTTTGGCCGAGGGCCGCGAGATCCATTTCGGCGAGCTCGTATTCGTCGCCGACGACTTCGCTTGGCTCCAAGAAGCGCCACTTGACGTCGAGGCGCTCCTCGTTCGCGGGGCAACGCACTTTCGTGCGTGTGTCCGTGGCGTCCTCCTACGACAGCCGTCGACTCAGTATCGGTCGGCTCCTGTGCTAACCTCCCTCCCTGTAGCCCACCGGAGCAAACGTTCTGGTCGATCGAGGGTTCAGCGGTGGGTGAGGCATGCGGTGGCTCGCCAGTCAGCCACCCCCAAGTCGCTGCAATCGAGCCTGACGAAACTCTCTATGGCCTGTTCGACTGGCTCCATAGAGACCGCATCCAAGTGCGACAGCAGCGACCCTGCGGCGGAAGTTTTGATGGTCAATGGACCACGCAGTCCTCCTGGCTTCACCCGTGAAGACGGAAGCGATGGGGGCGGCGATCCGTCGCATGTTCACGAGGAGTACCGCCCCGAACCCCTCTCTGCGCAGCAGAGGGAAGAACTTCACCGCCGAAACATGGATGCACTTCACACTCCTACCGTTGGAGAAACCCCTGAGCCCTAGGCCTTGGAGGAGGCGCGCCTGGCCAACTTGGCCGAGCGCACTCGACTGGAGAACCTCCAGCACGCACTCGACGAGCATGCTCGGCAGCGTATCCCCGAGTCCAGTCGACGCCAACTTTTTCCGCCTTTGACTCAGGTATACTGAACTCCGATCTAGAATCTCGCAGCTGCGGCACGAATAGTGGAGTCAATTCAACCTTCCAAGTCAGAAGCTGGTTGAGGTTTGGTGCAGATCCGGGCTTTGCTCCGAGCAGCGGGAGAGCAGAATACAGCAGTGTCTCAGTCACGAAATAGGATCTGTAGCAGATCTGTGGTTGCAGACACAGTCCAGTCGGCTCATGGCCCAAGATCGCCCCCGAGGCGTGAGGGACATGGGGACCGGTGAGATCAGTATAGAAACCACGAGCAGTATGATCACCGACTCGATCACGATGATCGTCGTCGAGTGCCCACGCCTCCCCCAAGGAGTGGGTCATACGTGCCTCCGCAGCATGATGACAGACGTCCTCACAGTGGTGGGCGAACGATTCCAGTCGACCCCAAGGAACTGGGCTTTGATGCGAGATCTACTCTCGTTCATGGTCTGGTCGACAGAAACAGAGCTCACAGAGAAGGCCACGGCAAAGATTTTCCAACCAGCAGTAGAGTGCATGTCTCAGGTCCAGAGTGCTTCAGCAGAGCCATCAGGGCTGCGGTGATTCCTCCCAACTTCAGGTTGCCGACTGGAGTCAGTAAGTTCACTGGTGAGTCCAAGCCTGACACTTGGCTTGAGGATTACCGAGTGGCTGTACAGATTGGTGGTGGCAACAATGAAGTTTCCATGAAGCATCTCCCTTTGATGTTAGAGGGCTCGGCCAGAGCGTGGCTGAATCAGTTAGCACCTGGTAGTATTTATACTTGGGAAGATCTTGCCCGAGTATTTGTCAGAACATTTGAAGGTACTTGCAAACGGCCAGCAGGGCTGACAGAATTATAGTGTTGCGTTTAGAAACCTAATGAAACTCGGAGAGATTATATCCAGAGATGGATCACGTTACACCATACAGTGGAGAATGTGTCAGATCACCAAGCAATCTGTGCCTTCAAAGAAGGCGTTAAGTATCGAGAATTGAATCTGAAATTCGGTCGGACAAGAGATATGACTCTGACTCGGATGATGGAGATGGCCACCAAATACGCCAATGGTGAAGAGGAAGACCGACTCCGGAGTGGCAAGCACAAAACATTCGCCCACGAAACCGGAGGAGGGAACTCCAGTCGGAGGCAGAAGCACAAAGCGGAGCCAGCTGCTCCTGGAGAAGCCTTAGCCGTGACTCAAGGAAAGTTCAAAGGGAAACCCAAAGGACCGTGGAACCCCAAGAAAGTAAAAGATCAAGATGGAAATGATGTGCTAGATTTACCATGCCACATTCACACCAAGAAAGATGAAGAGGGTAATTTCATTTACCCGAAGCATACCAATCGACAATGTCGACTACTAATCCAGCAATTCCGAGAGAAACAGCCCAAGGAAAAGGAGAAGGAAGTGGACAAAGTTGAGGATGAGGAAGAGGACGATGATGGTTACCCCCACGTCAATTCCACTCTGATGATTTTCGCTGATGTTGAGAGTAAGAGTCGACTGAAAGTCATCAACAGAGAAGTGAACATGGTCGCTCTGGTGACACCCAGTTATTTGAAGTGGTCTCAGACTGCCATTACATTTGACCAGTCCGATCACCCAGCGCACATAGCCACCCTTGGGAGGCAAGCGCTGGTGGTCGACCCAATAGTCGAAGGCACTCGATTGACTAAGGTTCTGATCGATGGTGGCAGTGGTCTGAATATACTGTATGCAAAGACGTTGAAAGGAATGGGCATTCCGATGTCCAGACTCAGTGAAAGCAATATGAGTTTCCATGGAGTTATTCCTGGCAAGAAGGCCGCGTCACTCGGCCAGATCACCCTTGATGTAGTTTTTGGTGATTCCAAGAATTACCGCAAAGAAAAGTTGACATTTGAAGTTGTGGATGTCCAGAGTGCTTATTATGCTATTCTGGGCAGGCCAGCTTATGCACGTTTTAAGGCTCGACCATGTTACGTGTACCTCAAATTGAAGATGCCTGGTCCTAAAGGGGTGATCACTATCACTGGCAATCGAAAGAAGGCAAAAGAGTGCTTCCAAAAGGGCTCAAAGATCGCCGATGCACCAATGGCCGTAGTGGAGCTGCAGGAGTATCAAAAAAATGCAGATCCGAGTGATTTGTTGCGAGCTAAGAAGCCTGCCACAGATTCAGCATTCCAGTCGTCTGGTGAAACGAAGCCGATTCATATTCACCCAACGGATCCCAATGCTGCTCCGACTCACATTTCAACAACACTCGACTCCAAATAGGAAGAAGCGCTCATATAGTTCCTCCGTAAGAACTGGGACATCTTTGCATGGAAACCTTCTGACATGACAGGTGTTCCCAGGGGATTGGCTGAGCATCGTTTGCGAGTCGACCCAAAAGTGAAACCAGTCAAAGAACATCTTCGATGGTCCGCCGTACAGAAGAGAAAGGCAATCGGTGAAGAAGTGGCTCGGCTTCTAGCAGCTGAGTTTATCCGAGAGATTTACCACTCCGAGTGGTTAGCTAATGTTGTCATGGTCCCAAAGAAGGACAACTCACTTCGCATGTGCATTGACTTCAAACATATCAATCGGGCCTGCCCGAAAGATCACTTTCCTCTCCCTCGCATCGACCAAATAGTCGACTCGACTGCGGGGTGTGAGCGTTTGTCCTTTTTGGACGCTTATTCCGGGCATCATCAGATCCGTCTGTATGGACCCGATGAGATAAAAACAGCTTTCATCACCCCATTTGGGTGCTTCTGTTATGTCACTATGCCATCCGACTTGAAGAACGTTGGAGCCACATTCATGCGGATGATTCAGAAGTGTTTACTCACTCAGATTAGTCGAAATGTGGAAGCATACATGGATGACATTGTGGTCAAGTCACATAAAGGTTCCAACCTACTGGCTGACCTTGCTGAAACCTTTGCCAACCTCAGAAGGTATGATATCAAGCTTAATCCATCAAAGTGCATGTTTGGAGTTCCAGGAGGAAAATTACTCGGTTTTTTCGTTTCCGAACGAGGAATCGATGCTAACCCAGAGAAAGTGGGTGCCATACTCCGGATGAAATGCCCTGTCCGTGTGCATGATGTCCAGAAACTTACTGGTTGTTTGGCCGCCCTAAGTCGATTCATTTCTCGCCTCGGTGAAAAGGCACTACCTCTTTACCGACTGATGAAGAAGTCAGATAAGTTCGAGTGAACTCCTGAAGCTAATGCAGCATTTGCAGAGCTTAAAGCCCTGCTTTCCACCCAGCCGATGCTTGCTGCTCCAATCAGCAAAGAGCCTTTACTGCTTTACATTGCAGCCACTGGACAAGTCGTCAGTACAGTATTTAGGTCGAGTGGGAAGAAGGAAAAGCTTACAAAGTTCAGCGCCCAGTATACTATGTCTCTGAAGTTTTGACTCCATCAAAGCAAATATATCTACATTATCAGAAGCTTGTTTATGGGATTTATATGACCACGAAGAAGGTTGCACATTACTTCTCTGACCACTCCATTACAGTCGTCAGCGACACTCCATTATCAGAGATTCTGAACAACAGAGATGCAACTGGTCGAGTGGCAAAGTGGTCGATTGAACTCCTTCCCTTAGATGTCAAGTTCAGGCAAAGAAAGCTATCAAGTCCCAAGCAATAGCGGATTTCCTCACCGAGTGGATCGAACAGCAACTGCCGACTCAAGTTCACTCGGAGCACTGGACTATGTTCTTTGATGGTTCCAAGATGTTGAATGGTTCCGGTGCTGGGGTAGTACTGGTATCCCCCCGAGGAGACAAGCTCAGATATGTCCTCTAGATTCACTTTGATTCCTCCAATAATGAAGCAGAATATGAAGCACTCTTGTATGGGTTACGTATGGCCATCTCACTCGGCGTCTGTCGCCTCATGGTCTATGGTGACTCAGATTTGGTAGTCAATCAAGTGATGAAGGAGTGGGACATCAGAAGCCCAGCCATGACTGGCTACTTCAACGCGGTAAGGAAGTTGGAAAAGAAGTTTGAGGGGTTAGAGCTCCATCATATACCCTGACTAAAAATCAAGCAGCCGATGATTTAGCAAAGATAGGCTCCAGTAGAGAAGCCATTCCCAGTAATGTGTTCCTGGAGCATATTCATCCACCTTCAGTCCAAGAAGATCCCTTCACTGAAGAGCCCCCACAGCCAAAGAGTGCCACCGATCCGACTGAAGTCGAGATTCCAGCCGTGGTCGACCTAATCATGGATATTTTGGTTATTACTCCTGACTGGACAGTGCCGTAAATCATGTATATCCTTAGGAAGGAACTCCCAGAGGATGAAGAAGAGGCTCGACAGATCGTCCGTCGATCCAAAGCCTTTATTCTGATAAGAGGACATCTGTTCAGGGAAAGTGTAACTGGAGTCAGCCTGAAATGCATAACCCCGGAAGAAGGTCTAGCGACCCTCAACGACATCCACTCGGGGACCTATGGCCACCATGCGTCCTCTAGGACCATTGTGGCTAAAGCATACCGAGATGGATTTTATTGGCCACGAGCAAATGAAATGGCGAAAGATATAGTCGACAGATGTGAAGGCTGCCAGTTTTACTCCATTATGTCCCACAAACCTGCGTCAGCCCTAAAGACCATTCCACTTGTCTAGCCCTTTGCTATTTGGGGATTAGATATGGTTGGACCATTGAGGACTGGTAGGAGCGGCTTCACTCACGTGCTTGTAGCAGTCGACAAGTTCACCAAGTGGATTGAAGCCAAGCCTATCAAGAATCTGGAAACTAGTACGCCGTTAGCTTCATCAGAGAATTAATGTTCAGATACGGAGTTCCACACAGCATCATCACTGACAATGGATCGAACTTCGATTCAGATGAGTTCAGAGCCTTCTGCTCCTCCCAAGGCACATGAGTCGACTATGCTTCAGTCGCCCATCCCTAGTCGAATGAACAAGCAGAGAGAACAAATGGCCTGATTCTCAAAGGATTGAAACCCCGACTGATGCGAGACCTCAAGCATGCAGCAGGCACCTGGATTGATGAACTTCCATCGGTTCTTTGGGATTGAGGACAACTCCCAATCGGTCGACTGGGCGAACTCCATTCTTCTTGGTCTATGGAGCTGAAGCTGTTCTACCGAGTGACTTGCTTCATAATGCACCACGAGTCGAGCTCTTCTCTGAAGATGAAGCAGAACAAGCTCGGCAGGACGCAATCGACCTCCTAGAGGAGGAAAGAGAGATGGCCTTGATCCGGTCGACCATTTATCAGCAAGACTTGCGTCAATTCCACGCCAGAAATGTGAAAGGTCGAGCCTTTCAAGAGGGAGACTTGGTTCTTCGAGTGGATCAGCAGAAACCACACAAGCTCGCTCCTGCTTGGGAAGGCCCCTTCATTGTCACCAGAGTGCTCCACAACGGAGCATACCACCTTTACAATGTCGAGCATAAGAAGGACGAGCCACGGACTTGGAATGCGGAGTTGCTCCGCCCCTTTTACACTTAAGTACTCATTCGAATAAAATGTAATAAGAAATACCTATGTAATTTGCTTATCAAAGACAAGAGCTTTACAGTCCTCGTAAATGATTGTTGTTGCGTTTATTTGCATCTGAAATCCCTAAGTGGGTGACTTAGCTGCGAATCCATTTCGCCCTAAGTTTAAAAGAAAATCCTGCCGAGTGGTGAGCAAGCCTCCCACTCGGAGGCTTAGCCGCGAATCCGTTTCGCCTAAGTTTAAAAAATCCTACTGAGTGGTGAGCAACCCTGCCACTCAGGGGCTTAGCTGCAGTCCAGTACTCGCCTAAGTTTGTAAAATCCTACCGAGTGGTAAGCAAGCTTCCCACTCGGAGGCTTAGCTGCATTCCAGTACTCGCCTAAGTTTAAAAATTCCTACCGAGGGGTGAGCAAGCCTCCCACTCGGAGGCTTAGCTGCAGTCCAGTACTCGCCTAAGTTTGTAAAATCCTACCGAGTGGTGAGCAAGCCTCCCACTCGGAGGCTTAGCTGCAGTCTAGTACTCGCCTAAGTTTAAAAAATCCTACCGAGTGGTGAGCAAGCCTCCCACTCGGAGGCTTAGCTGCAGTCCAGTACTCGCCTAAGTTTAAAAAATCCTACTGAGTGGTGAGCAAGCCTCCCACTCGGGGGCTTAGCTGCAGTCCAGTACTCGCCTAAGTTTGTAAAATCCTACTGAGTGATGAGCAACCCTCCCACTCGGGGGCTTAGCTGCAGTCCAGTACTCGCCTAAGTTTAAAAAATCCTACTGCGTGGTGAGCAAGCCTCCCACTCGGAGGCTTAGCTACAGTCTAGTACTTGCCTAAGTTTAAAAAATTCTACCGAGTGGTGAGCAAGCCTCCCACTCGGGGGCTTAGTTGCAGTCCAGTACTCGCCTAAGTTTAAAAAATCCTACCGAGTGGTGAGCAACCCTCCCACTCGGGGGCTTAGATGTAGTCCAGTACTCGCCTAAGTTTGAAAAATCCTACCGAGTGGTGAGAAACCCTCCCACTCGGGGGCTTAGCTGCAGTCCAGTACTCGCCTAAGTTTAAAAAATCCGTCCTTATCAGCAAGGACGACGAGGTGCAGGTTGACTACAACCTTCTCCTTCGGAACTGTGCCACAAATACAACGTGCGCTCCATCCACATCCGCAAGGACGACGAGGTGCAGGTCGACTATAACCTTCTCCTTCGGAACTACGCCACAAATACAACATGCGCTCCATCACCATCCGCAAGGACGACGAGGTGCAGGTCGACTACAACCTTCTCCTTTGGAGCTGTGCCACAAATACAACATGCGCTCCATCCCCATCTGCAAGGATGACAAGGTGTAGGTCGACTACAACCTTCTCCTTTGGAGCTGCTCCACAAATATAACATGCGCTCCATCCCCATCCGCAAGGACGACGAAGTGCAGGTCGACTGCAACCTTCTCCTTAGGAGCTGCGCCACAAGTACAATGGACGCTCCATCCCTATCTGCAAGGGCGACGAGGTGCAGGTCGACCGCGACCTTCTTCTCTGAGCTACGCCACAAATACAACATGCACTCCATCCCTGTCCACAGGGACGACGAGGCGCAGGTCGATTGAAGTCTCCACTTCAGGGCTACATCTCAAAGAGTAAATTCCATGCGAAGGTGAATACAAGCATAGTCGGAAATAAACCAAGTTCAGATAGATCCTAAAAGTTCCAGGCGACGGATCAGAAGTATTCGAGCATCAAGCCCGAAGAAGTTTAACAGTTACACAATCACTCGGCATTCCGAGGAAAATAAAGTCGGAGCATAATGTTTTTTGGTCACGCGTCAGTAGGAGGACTGGCTGGGTCGCAGAAACTATCAAGGTCTATGCTGTCTGCAATACGAGTGGCGGCTTCAAGGAAAGTGTCCATGAAGGACTGGAAAGTGTGTCTCTTTGTGTTAGCAACCTTGAGTTCCGCCAGCTTGTCTTCTTTGACGTCTTTGCAGTGCACTCGGACCAGGGACAACGCGACATCAGCACCACAGCAAGCGGATGACTTCTTCCATTCTTGCACTCGGTTGGGGATTTGATTCAATCGAGCCATCAGGGACTCGAGATCTTGGGACAGTTCCGCCTGAGGCCAGAGTTCAGCATCAACCCGAGTCATCGCCGCTTTCAGGTGGGCAAGATAAGTAACCGCGTTGTCCATGCGGGATTCCAACCGCAGCACATTCATCGCAACATCATCCTTGACTGGATAGTTTATGGGGTCAAGACCCGTCTCGACCCGCCCAGTTTCCGCTTCAAAGTCTTGACAAAACTCTACACAGTCGCGTGAATGGTGAGTCGATGATATAATTAGACTTGACAGTCGACAGAAACAAGTTAGTCAACCATCAGTACCTTCAAGGTTTAAGACCAGCTTTGCAGCAAGCTGGCCCAGATAAGACTCCAACTTTCCCTTCATAACTTTGAGGCTCCCAAGCTCGTCAGTCAGCTTGTCCTTGTCCTTCTTCAGTCACTCGACCTCCCGATTGGCATCAGAAACAGCAGTCTTCAGTTTGGAATTCTCTTCTTCTAGCTTGCCGACCGAAGCAAGCTTCTTGTCGGCAAGCGCAGTTTTCTCTCGCACTTCCTTCTGTGCAGCAGCAAGATCGAGAAACTTCTTCTCCAAAGCCTGCTTCATTTTCTCTAAAGAAATAACACTCTTCAGACGGGCTTGGAGTTGACGGTTTTCACTACGTACATCTGCTCGAGTGGAGTCACTCGGTTCAAAAAAATGGAAAGGAAAAGTGCTAGCAACAGTAAGATAAACAGTTCATGATCGGTTACCTCCCATGGCAGGTACTTCATCGCGAGCAGTCTTGAGATTCTTTTTGGCCAGTTCCAGATCAAGGTTGAGGCTGATTTGTTGCTGGTTTAGTGTAGAGAGTTGAGCAACGAGATCACAACATTTCTGCGGCCAACACATAAGACTTGTCAGTCGACTGAAATGAAAGACATCACTGCGACAGCTACTCCAAGACTACCATTGAATCAAAAAAAGAGGTTTAGATTCTCAGACCACAGTCGACTGCCCGCAGTCAACTATGGTCTCGGGGACTACACCCAGTGGGTGCACTTAGCATGCCCCCATTGGTTTTAATTCCACTCGGCATGGTACGCCCAGCGCGAGTTGTAAAAAAGAAATTTCAGATTCTCAGACCACAGTCGACTGCCCGTGGTCAACTATGGTCTCGGGGACTACACCCAATGGGTGCACTCAGAGTGCCCCCACTAGTTCAAAGATTCAGCTTGAGTCGATCCAAAGTGACTTATACAATTTCAAAACAGCCACACTCCAATGGGTGATCAGACGAGAAATATGACCAACTGACCTGGACATTGGTTTGCAGAGCAGCTCCGGCGTTGAAGGCCACCTGGCTGGCCTCATGCACCACTTTCATTTGCCCCATGACAAGATTTAACTGAAGAAGAGCTTCCTTGGCAGTAGTCGATGGGTCGTCCGGTGTCTGATACGCAGTAAAAAGCGATGCTGGCAGAGCAGTCGAAGCAGCTGCAGGATCTGAAGCGTGGAGTTTTAATGGTGCAGCAGAAGTCTGAGCAGCTGATCCTGATGGACAACCAGTCGACAGCGGGACAGCGAAGGTGACATTGGTTCGAGCCGGATCTGTCGATTGCTCGACTGCTGCCCCAGGCGTCATGGTCGACTAAAGAACCTGTACCTCAAGCGCTTTCCCGCCCAGGTCCTTGTCTTTCCTCCTCCCCCTCAACGGTACTTCTTCTTCATCATCCGGGAGCACAACAACGTCCTGTGGAACTGCAATAAACAGAGAAAGTCGTACAGATAGCTGACAAACAATCCAGTCATCCAAATAAATTTGAATCGGGCAGAGTTACTGGCTCTGGAGGTAGCTGCATCGTTGGTTTCCTTGTCGATCGGATTCTTGTCAATGTCCATGTCACTCGCTGCTGAGGTCGGGCTGTAAAGGTTCATCATCCACTCGGTCAGAACAAAAAAGTCGGTCGGAACAAGAAAATACAGGAAGAACATTTACCCAGAAGCAACAAGAATGTCCATCTTGATTCTAGGCAAGGTCTTCCAAGCCTTCGAAGGATTGACCTTGGGCTGCTTGGTGACCTTCTCAGCCAATTCTGGAGTCGGATACCGAGCGCGTTTTTGAGATGGAGCACTCGATGCCACGGCTTTACCGCGCCTGCCCATGGGATCATGGTGCTGCTTGGTTCGACGTTCAGAACAAGGTGGTGAGTCGGCTGCTTCCTCATCGCCCGACTCATCGCTCTCATCTTCATCATCATCGGCTGGTGACTCCCACTCGCCGCTCTCCTCCGCACTGTCCTCACCCTCTTGGTCTTGCTCCAGAGCTTGTTCACCATTGGGCATTGAATACATCTCCGTGTAAATCTACAAAACAAGGAGCAGACTGCAAGTCAGTCAGATCAACAAACAGTTGGAAAACACGTCTAAAAGCTCAGTTGAAATGGCCAAACCTTGTCTGGTTGGTTTCTGTCGCTGAAAGGGTTGACTCTCCTGGCGCCCTTGGGGTTGTCCTTGTTCCCGGTGATACCCCTCAGCCACTCGGCCACTGTTTTGGCCGAGACCTCCTCCGGATGAACCCGAGCGGTGTCACTAGCCCCGGAGTACATCCACATGGAGTGGTCATGAGGTTGGAGTGGTTGGATGCGCCAACTGAGGAACACCTCTAGTAGATCCATGCTAGTGACACATTGGTTGATCAACTGAACCACTCTCTCGACAAGCATGCCTGTCTCTGCCTTCTCCGCGGCAGTCATTTTCAACGAAGATGGAGTTTGAACACGATCAAAAGAGAAAGGGGGAAGTCCAGTTGACTGGCCTGGCGTCACGATGTCCTGGCAGTAGAACCAGGTCGATTGCCAGCCCCTGGCTGACTTCAGAAGAGTCATCGAGGGAAAAGAACTTCTTTTCCTCTTCTGAATACCCAGACCCCCACACATCTGGATAACATGGGTTTTCTCATCATTCGAGTTCGCTTTCTTCATTGTTTGGGAGCGGATGGTAAAGATGTGCTTCAAAAGACCCACGTGCGGTCGACACCCCAGGAAATTCTCGCACATGGATACGAACGCGGCAAGATACGTGATGGTGTTGCGAGTAAAATGATGGAGTTGGGCCCCAAAGAAATTCAAGAAACCCTGAAAGAGGGGTGTGGAGGAAGCGAGAAGCCGCGGTCGACATGGGTGGCGAGCAGAACGCACTCACCCGGTTGCGGCTGCGGTTCCGTTTCCCCCTCCGGCAGCCGCGCAGACTCGTGGACGATCAGCCCTAACTCGGCCATATCATCCAAGTCCTCCTGTCGAAGCGAAGATCATATCCAATCTCCCTGGATCCAACCCGGCGGCAGCCCCGAGCGCGATGAAGACCCCCGATTCGTCTTCCTGCTTTTCGTCGCCCCCGTCGCCTTCTTCGCGCGTTCCAGCGCCGTCGTTCTCTCCTTCCCCATGGTGGTGGAGCGGTGGCGTCGAGAGTGGAGAAGCCGTAGGGGTGAAGGAGCAATAGGAAGAAGAAGGAGAATGGGCATGCACAATGCGGACGCCTCGGTCTTGCCGCTTTTAAAGGCCCACTTCCGAGTGGCTGACGCGTGGGTCCGGGCAATCCTGCCAAATCCCTCAAACAGTCACACATGGGATACGTGGCGAAAAAGGTGGCACGAAAATCGAAACACCCTATCTATCCACTCCACTTACCATGGCACGTTCCGTCTGGCGTGCTCCTACCAAAATTTCGAATCCCGTGAAATCCGGGATCGTAGGCAATTGATCACGCCAAAGATTTCGCATCAAAGATGACACTCGATAGGCGACATTATAAAAACCAATCGGTAATTGCTGAATCGATTAAGGCGACTGAAACAAAGCCGAAAGTTCCAACACTAGCCTCCATTCAGAGATGAATTCTTGAGAAAGGCAAGAGTCAAGGCAAGAACAACTTCAACCTTCTTTTCACTCAGACCTCAATCCATTCAGGGGCTAATGATGAGGACATAACCTGGGGTAGGGTAATAGGCCTGACCTATACGTCCTACCTAAGGTCCTTTCCCTAGAAGCAAAGAAGTTCAAGAGTAAACAAGGTGGACCCAATAAAGGCGTTGAGCGCAATCCACTCGACCTACCATTCACTTGGAGACTTCTTCTTCTTTGAGTCACTCAACTATTCAACCACTCGACCATGTAAAAGACCACTCGACGTACAAGAAGACCTAAAGCCGTTCTGCGCAGCAACGATCGGGCATTTACTCGTATATTTAAAGATCATTTGTAGCACTTTATTACAGACGTTACCGGTAACGCTCTCTCTTTATGAACATTGAACCCTGTGCAACAGAGGGGAGCTGGGGTCCTGGCGCACTCTATATAAGCCACCCCCTCCTCTGGGACAAGGGTTCGCACCCCCTGTAACTCACAGGCATATAATCCAGTCGACCGCCTCCGGGCTCCGGGACGTAGGGTTTTTACTTCCTCCGAGAAGGGCCTGAACTCGTAAAACTCGTGTGTACAACTCCTCCATAGCTAGGATCTTGCCTCTACATTCCTACCCCCATTCTACTATCAGACTAAGAACCACGACAGGGGGTCCCGAACTGTGTGTCTAAGGTCGCTGGTAACAGGAGACAGGGGACATGATGTTTACCCAGGTTCGGGCCCTCTCTATGGAGGTAATACCCTATGTCCTACTTGATTGATATTGATGAATACGAGTATTACAAGACTTGATCTACCTCGAGATCGTAATGGCTAAACCCTAGAGGTCTAGCTTGTATGGCTATGGTAATGAGTCTCCCTCCTTCCCGGACTAAGTCCTCCGGTTTATATAGGCACCGGGAGGATCTATGGTTACACGAGGTAGGTTACAAAGGAAAGGAATCTACATATTTGGTCGCCAAGCTTGCCTTCCACGCCAAGGAGAGCCCCATCCGGACACGGGTGCAGTCTTCAGTCTTTGTATCTTCACGGCCCATCAGTCCGGCCCATGGCTAACAGGCCGGACGCCTGAGGACCCCTTAGTCCAGGACTCCCTCACAAGGGTCGCGAAGAGCAGCCCTCCGGCGCTGATGATTCATGGCGCTCTCCACTTCAGGGTTCGTGACGGACATATCATCCAAATCCTCTGCAGAAAGACAATCCGGCATCACTCTCGTGTCAGCCCCCGTCCTTAGGGCAGGGTCTGGAATATGGCTAGTGGAGGCGCGACCGGCAGGATCCCCGAACATAGTCCGGCGAATGCTCTTCTTGATAAGACACAGTAGATAATGTCACAGTTCGATGTGGCAGCTAGGAGGCATATTTAAATATCCATACCTCTTTGATGAAGGTCCGGCTGTGTTATCATCTGCCTTCGTCTTCGACGACTTGTTCGGCGCGGGTGCCGCGCTCTTACAAGACGCCTCTGGTGTAGCATGGCATGCCGAGTGCCTCCCCTTCGGAGCACGAGACAGTGCGGCGGGTGAGGTACGGTGAGTAAGCTCTTTCGGAGGAGATGTCTCCTGATTACTTACATGTGAGGCAGGAACGAGGCCGGGATAGTCGGCCACGATTGGTACTACTGTGCCATCATAGCTCGCCTGATACAATACTCCCTCCTCAAGCTCTACAAATATGTCTGCATCCTCTTCGTATTCGGGGTCAAGATCCCGGTTACGGTTCTCTGGCTGTGGAGCAGGGCTATAGATCCCCGCGATAACCTTCCGCCATTCCTGTTTCAAATGGACGGGTTAATGCCAATTAAACATGACTCTGGGAGAGGATTGAGTAGAGTGATGAGAATAAAACTCACCCAGCTAGGAGGATTGTACATATAAAATCCTTCCCGAAGCGTAAGACGAGTGAACTCCTCTTTCTCCCCTTTATACAGATCGGCCAGTATTGCGGCTAGGGCGGTAAGGCAATCCGGACCCTTTTGTCCACAGCGCGAGGCATCGTCTTCCTCATTGTAGTGCCACATGGGAAGCCCCCTGAATTGGAGCGGCTGAACACCTCGCGCTATGGAAGTGGCCATTACCTCGATTATTTATAATCCGGACTGGGCGAGTGTCCTTATCTTGCCCATTAATTGTTGGACTTCCGCATTATCTTCCTCCTCGAGGCTCTGAGGGCGCCAGCTGTGGCGTTTCTTCAATGGAGCACTGGTAAATTCAGGAAGGCCCATTCGGAATGGGTCAGGGAGAGCGACGTCCTCAATATAGAACCACTCTAAGGGCCACTCTTCGGATGCCTTCTTCAGCATGCCGGATAAGTATCCGGTCCCGGCTATGCGCCATATTTCGAGGCCGCCCACCTCAAATATAGATCCCTTTTGGGAGCGAGGGACGAGGCAGAACAGTTTCCTCCATAGCTCGAAATGGGGCTCGCAGCCCAGGAATAGCTCGCAAAGAGCAACGTAGCCCGCGATGTGCAGAATGGAGCCTGGCGTGAGATTGTGCAGTTGGAGGCCGTAGTGCTCTAGAAGACCTCGAAGGAAGGGGTGGATTGGAAACCCGACGCCTCTTATTAAGAAGGATATAAAGCACACTCGCTCCCCCTGGCTGGATTGGGGAAATTTTCCGCCAGGGCTTCGCCCATAAAAGAGGTTAATCCTGCCCGGACAGGGACTAGGTCCGCGGGGGGAAGAATCCCTGCGTTTGAAGCTTACTTAGCTGGCTATGGGATACTGAGCATTTCCCCCAATCGCCCTTTTTTGGAGCCATGGGGGCGGGAGGAAGAACTGGGAACGCTAGCCATGCTGGAATGGTTTCTCCTAGCAAGCTCTAAGGACTTTCCGCTCTATGTGGAATGGGATCTGAGATCCGGTCCTTTTAAATAGACGCACTTCTTACATGGTCAGGGTGTTATGTGCAAAAAGTACTCTGACCTTTCGTGTTCGCTCGACACGTGGAAGCCGAAGTGGTGGAGGCACAGAAACCAATGGGTACAACATTAAATGGAAATTCAAGTATGACTCTTCGGATCAGACGCTTTGAAGTGTTCGGAGGAAGAACCCGGCTTGCAATGCCGAAGACTATCAGCGTGCCGGACACATCATCATTGAAGCCTGGTTCGTGGGCTACTGAGGGAGTCCTGGATTAAGGGGTCCTCGGGCATCCGGCCCGTCACATGGGCCGTACTAGTGGGCCATGAAGATACAAGATAGAAGACTTCTTCCCGTGTCCGGATGGGGCTCGCCTTTGCATGGAAGGAAATCTAGGCGTCGGGATGTATTATTTCCTTTCTCTGTAACCAACTTTGTATAACCCTAGGCCCCTCCGGTGTCTATATAAAACGGAGGGTTTAGTCCTCCGGAACAATCACAATCATACATGCTAGACTTCTAGGGTTTAGCCACAACGATCTCATGGTAGATCAACTCTTGTAATCCTCATACTCATCAAGATCAATCAAGCAGGACGTAGGGTACTACCTCCATCAAGAGGGCCCGAACCTGGGTAAACATCGTGTCCCCTGTCTCCTGTTACCATCGACCTTAGACGCACAGTTCGGGACCCCCTACCCAAGATCTGCCGGTTTTGACACCGACAGTGACTGCGAAGGATCTTGGAGAATGCATCCAAGCTTTTGCGATAGACATGGCAGAGCTCGTTGGTGTCGATGAGGTCAACAGGGCTGGAGTTCCATAGGGGGCACCACCGCCAGGAAAGGAGGGTTTTCCGCGCCCCATATTTGATTGGGAGGAGGGAGATGATGACTCTCAACATATCATCGGGGAGGCTGCTGATTAAGTCTAGGCCTGCTGGAGTCGCTTGTAGTTGTAGCTCGCCCCGCCTCCGCTTGTTGGCAGCCCCATTCTGCACCTCCGGAGTCTCCTTGTCAGCGGCGCTTTCTGATAGAAATGGGAGTACATGGAATATTTAGTTAAAATAGGGCAATAGAAAAGTGTATTGCTAACTAGAAGTTATTAGGTAGGGATATAGCAAGAAAAGGGAATAACAATTGGTTGCTTAAATACTACACAATTCATTTCACATTGCTGGGTAAGTCAACATATGCAGATAGTTGAAAAGAAAACTTACTTCGAACAAAGTCTGGACGGATGATTTTGTCGGGGAAGTTAGCATATATCTCATGACCAGGCCCTTCTATGTGTAGTGCAATTTTAGTGCCAGCTTTGAGTACATAAAACTTTGCAATTTCATTCCAAAAGCCAGTGCCAAAATAGGAGTCACCATGTTCTCAAGTCTTACAGTAGCAACAATTGTAAATCCATGGTTTGTGTGAAGTATGACATTCGCGGAGCCTTGATGTATGTAAAGGGAAAAATTGTGCACTACATAATCTATTGCATAGCTAGGGATGTCCTGCAGAAAATGATAGGATTGTTAAAGACAATATGGTAACATGCAAATATGGGTCCAAATTGAAAGAATTGTACAACCGTTGAAATCGAGGGACAAACATCTATAATTAAACAGATAGGGTAAACATGATGTCATGGAAATATGAGAGTAATCGAAAGAACAATACATCATTAATTTTCCTAATATAGAAAGAAGAGGGGGAAAATCCCCTTTGACGTATATGGTGCATGTGGCACCTTTTATCCAAATATAGCAATATTTAGAATATGTTCAGGAAAGTAGGCCATGCCAACCAATTTAGGGTGCGATTGAACATACCGTGCGTGTCCTCAAGTTATCTGGTACGATGAGATGGAATCTCTGGCGGCGGTCGCCAAGTCCTGAAGTGTCGGCGCACTGTACATTCTATGAATGAAAGAAAACCCTCAAATCAGCTCGAATTAAAATGAATTCACGGTGATTTCCGCCGGGTGATTAAAGGAGGCAGATGAACTGGGATAAGAGATGAGATAATATCTCGTTAAATTAGTTACCTTGTCGTCCATGAGAAAGAACCCTCAGTACGGCAGATTCCCCAACCGAGAGGAGTTGGGTCGACCGCGAGGAGTGTCGAGAAAGTCGATGGCGATAGGCGGCGGCAAGCAGAAGTGGCAAAATGCGGTGGGCTTTCCCAGCAGCCTGGCGGCGGAAGCAGGCGGCGACCTAAGTGTTTACCGCCGCGATAGGCGGTGCCACGGCATAGACGCAGAGGATCTTGTGCAGGTGTGAATGGGGAACGTACCGGAGGGGCCGAGGGGGTGGCGGGCGGGGTGAGGGTTTTTGTGACATGGGGATGGTGAGGGTTTTCTTTTTTATTTTTTTAATTGGGTGGTGAGGGTTTTCTATCCCACAAATAATTTTGGGGGCGATGGTTTGCTAGAGCAAACCGTGTGTGATTGACGTAGCAGGCAGAATGAAAGTCATTGCACATGGTTCCAATTTTGGGAACCGTGTGTGATTGACGTACTACCTCCGTCCTGGTTTATTGGTCCCCCCGTTGTAATTTTTACCAAAATTTGGTGAAATATTTAACATACTCATACATAGACAATAAGCGTACACATACATAAGCATAGTTCAACCATAAGTACATAGTTCAACTGTCATTAACCATACTCAAGCGTACATAGTTCGATCCATCCCACATCTCATCTCACATGCGGCCAACACGATCCTGAAGCTTCTCTAGCTACTCGGCGTACACGCCGTGTGCCACCCTGCAAGAATACTTCTGCTTGAAGGAGGCAACGGCCCATCCTCTTGCATGCGCCGGAACACTTAGATACATGTCATGAATCTGTGGTTGCAAAATGGGCATTCAGAGCCATTGTTCCAGGTCCTAATACGCCTGTTATGCATTCCCGCATAAAGCTCCCCCATGATTTGCCTCTTGTACCTCCTCTGGGCATCTTCATCCTCGCTGTCCACATTGTCAGACAGCACCTATACAAATAGTAAAACAAATTTGGCATCAAATCACTGATTATATGTCGTGAAGTAGGATTAGGAATTTATGGCTATTTATTTATACATATCTAGAGATTATGGTTCAATTTTTAAGCACAGTCGTCTATGTACAGACCAATCTTGAAGAAAATAATGGCACAAACATAGGTAGGTCATTCAAAAACAATTGTCAAGTCCTGGCTAGGAATTATTAGCACGAACACTAACCCTAGTCAGATTACTAGCAGAAATCATTTGCACGGATGAAACAACTAATCACTTATCACCTATACCATTCAAACAATCAATACACTACATGGATCTAACGAAACTTACTCAGATTTCATGGATTGGGAGAACATAACCACATGATTTCTATTCCAAAAAGGGGGAGGCAGGAGTAACCAGAGAAACCCTATGATCTATTTGACACATAAATGGGTATAGATGACTAACTGGCTGTCTGTCGTCATCGGAGTCGTCGCCGGAGTGGTCGTCGGAGTCGTCGTCGGAGTCATCGTCAGAGTCGTCGCTGGAGTGGTCGTCGGAATCGGTGTGGAACTCTGCCTCCGGCTGTGGAAGCTCGACGATGTCAAGGTGCAGCGATAACTCGCCAGCGGTGACGGCAACCTCTATCTCCATCTCCACGCCGTGCTCTGGTGCTTTAGCAGCCCAAGCGTTGCCACTCCCTCTGATGGGGCGCTTCGGCGGCATCCTCATACACTGACGGCTTTGAGGACTGAGAGCGGCGTCGAGGATGCAAGCGGGGAGAGAGGATTGTGTGTGCGTAGCGAGGATGGGGGGTGTGGCCGCTCGGGCGCACCATTAATATGGACTAGTGGGAGTTATGGGAGAGAGGCGGGCGGCGGTCAAACCGATGGCTCACCTCCCGGTGAGCCTGTGCACCGGACTGCTGGCATGCCTACCAAAGTTTCACACAGCTACTCGCACACCTCCCGATGACACTGCGTAGCGAGCACGCCTCCGTCAATTTACACACCTACACGCACGCCACCCCGTCTGCTTGTGCGGCGGACTGCTCGCATGCGTCCCGTCAACTCATGCCTGCTCACACGCCACACGGGTCGCGTGGCGGCACGTATATTGTTTTTCTATTTGGATGATCAATGCTGCCGCTTTATTGCTTAACTGAAGCATGGCACGTATCCATTGTTGGTCTAACGCTCATGGTTCGAATAAATAATCCGTTTGGGATATTGATTCCCAATTATTAATAATCTCCCATCTGTAATTAGATAAAGATTACATCAAAACTAGTCTCAAATTTGACAAAAAAAGGTACAATGCCACTTTGTATTGGTGTCCATATAACAACACGATAAGTTTCATGAACTTCAAATAACTTTTGGATGTACTAGAATTTAAAAAACAAGATTCTCAATGTTTGAAATTTGTTGCACGGGGAGTAAACATGCACCCAGTGAGACACATGTGTTTTTGCAATCCATTTAGGTGCACTGTCACGTGTGCATGTAGCTCAAATTTGATTTTTGCAGATTATACCCATAGAAAATCAAACAATCAATGTACTAAAATGTCTTAATGATCTCTGTGATTTTTTTGAAATTAAAACATCCCTCCTTTGGTAACATGTATGTTCACCGTGGGATAATTATTTTAACATGCATCGTAGTTGCGGTGGATTCGCGGTGTGTGTGGGTGTGTACGTCTGGGGGTGGCGGGTAGCTCACAGTACACTACGAGTTGTGAGCCACCGTGTGGGTTGGCCGTTTTGTTAGGCAGGCTGGTGCCACCTCAGAGTCATGAAATCGTTATTTAAAACATTACACGACCCTTTCATACATAAATGTTTTGCCACATGCAGTCGATGGTTGTCCTACACGACACTCGATACTCACGTGTGACGCTTTCTGTGGGACCGCGAGGTCATCGTCCATCGCTTTGACGAATAGCCGGCAGTGAGGTTAATTTGACCAGCAAGGTAGAATCTTTTTTGTTTGTGTTATGGTGGTATATAGTACGCATCGAAGAGGTGGGAGGGGACTAGCATATATACTATACGTATGCATCCGTGAACAAGTACACCTCACTCAGTGTCGGGACTTTTTGGTTACCGAGGCACGTGCCACATCAAAATTGTGAAATTGGTTATTCAAACATCACACAACACCATATGTGGGCCCACGAGGCCATCGTCGATGCATGCATGCATCACTTAGACCTACATCAAGAGAGGTTAATTAATTTCACCATCGATGAGGATTCTTTTGGGTTGTACATATATTACGGCAGGAGCATATAGTATGCGGTGAAGAGGGGGGAAGGGAACCATCATATGTAGTACGCTTGATATGAACCTCGCTCTGTGTGGGTGCATGGTTCACGGTTTTTGAGGCATGTGGCACATCAAAGTTGTGCATTTTGGGTATTCAACATATATATGTTTGGCCCACATGCAAAGTGGTGGTGGCTGTCCTCTCGCACCCACTTAAGTGGTTATCAGCGATATCGATGCTTTCCATCTATGGGCCCGCTTGGTCCATCACTTCTTTTTGCCTGACAACAAGAGAGGTTAATTTGACTTAGGAGGGGATTATTATTTTTGCTCTGGGATGACATGCATGATACACTTTGAGCACACACACATGCATGTGTACGCATGAATCCCTCCCATCGAGTCAAAGTGGCTAGTACAACGACACCATCATGAATCGATCTCGCTCTGTGTGGGGAGCTAGTGTATGATTTTTGACACACGCGCCAAATCAGTGTTGTGTATTCAAACATGCATGCACGCATCACCTCCATACATATGCATGTAGTGGTTGCCTTCGAATGATACACTCCCTCACGTGGTTATCAGCGACAAGCCTATATATTCGTGGGCCCGCGTGGACATCCATGATCACCTTGACCAACAACAAGATAGGTTACCATGGCGGATTCTTCATTTGGTTCGTGTTATCGTAGTATAGGTCATGGAGAGATTCAGACCTAATTAAGTTTGAGCGCATATACTATGCACGCATGCATGCATATATGAATCCCCGTCGTTGGCTTGAAGTGTGGTGTAACATACATATGCATCGTCAACCTAACCCTCACTCGGTGTGGGGATTTATAGTTCGAAATCACGGTGCCACATCAAAGTTGTTCCATTGTTACTCAAAAACACACCTCTCCATACATATGTTTGGGCCACACGCATGCAGTGGTTGTCTTCGGGGACTAGCTACTTGCATGATTATTGGTGAGATAGCCCATCTTCGGGGTCGCATGGACGGCCATCACTTTGACCAACAATAAGAGAGAGGTTGTACGACCAAGGTGGATTATTCTTGGTCTGTTTTACGATCCATCTTGGTGAGATATACGCCTCTTTGGCCCACCGACTGAAAGTGTGTGGGGGGGGGGGGGGGGGGTTGCTACATCGCACTTTGCTAGGTGAACCTCGGTTGGAGGGGCATGCATTCATAGCTTAATTAGGATTCCCTTTGTGGCAACATGAGGGGGGTGGGGGCTGCTAGCTACTTCGCACTTTGCTAGGTGAACCTTGCTTGGGGGGGAGAGGGGGCATGCTCATAGTTTAGGATTCCCTTCATGTCGACACGAGGGGGGCTGCTAGCTACTTCGCACTTTGCTAGGTGAACCTCGGTTGGGGGGCATGTGCATTCATAGCTTAGGATTCCCTTCATGCCGACACGAGGGAGGGATGGCTGCTAGCTACTTCGCACTTTGCTAGGGTGAACCTCGGTTGGGGGGGAGGGCAATGCATTCATAGCTTAGGATTCACTTTGTTCTGACACGAGGGAGGGGGTCTGCTAGCTACTTTGCACTTTGCTAGCTGAACCTTGGTTGGGGGGCATGTGCATTCATAGCTTAGGATTCCCTTCATGCCGACACGAGGGAGGGGTGGCTGCTAGCTACTTCGCACTTTGCTAGGGTGAACCTCGGTTCGAGGGGGGCATGCATTCATAGCTTAGCCAGGATTCCCTTTGTGCCGACACGAGGGAGGGGGCTGCTAGCTACTTCGCACTTTGCTAGGTGAACCTCGGTTGGGGGCCATGCATTCATAGCTTAGGAATCCCTTCGTGCCGGCACGAGGGAGGGGGCTGCTAGCTCTACATCACACTTTGCTAGGGGGGTGTTTGGTTGTCTGGGTGGCTCTAGCCTGCATTGCATGGGGGATCCTGGGTGAGCCTGGCCTGATTGAGCTGGTGCAAAGATGAGTTCAGATGTGTGTTTGGTGGGCTGTATGATATGGATGCACGAGAGATGCAATATATAAGAGATGTTGTTTGGTATGCTGCATTTGAGCTTAATTGTGTGAAACTTCTTTTCCAATAAAAGATGCGTTTAATGAGATGGAATTACACTTGAAGCAATCAGACTGCACGCACTAATTAGATCTACGAATCACTACGGTAATAATCAAAACATTTCATAGTGCTCTTGATTTACATGATGAAGTTCGTGCTGTCAACTCTCCTAGGGAAGTCACATATCCTACAGAATCCAAAGTAGTATGCTAATCCATCTAACGAAACATCCAACAAAGGACGAGATGATTCGGGAACATCTCGAGACAACAAATCTGAAACAGAAAACAGTAGAAATTTCTTTAAAAAAGAACAGCAGAAACCTACAAATCAAGGCTACGGGATGAGCTTACCGCAAAATTAAAGATGGACGAGTACATGCATCCGCGCATAGATGAATATGCGGTCAGATCTACTAGAAAATTCTTCAAACTACGGACGAAATCCACATGCATCACCGCAAAAGAGCCTACAACTCGATCTACTCACAGACTACGACTGCTACGACGGATGGAGTGGCGAGCTACATCAATCTTGTCCGCAGGGCCAGGTGCACTCAGCTATGGTGGAGTTCGACGGCGTTGGGGCGGTGGTGGAACCCGATGAGTCTTGGCGGGGAGGCGAGCCACCGGCGTGGGCGTGGAGGAGCGTGGGCGACGGAGTTCAGATCAGTAGCCGGCGTGGGCGACGGAGATCAGACCAGCTGCGCACAGGGGGCCGCAGACGGCGGCGGCGACGGCAGCGGCGGGGTTGGTGTTCTCGATCTGATGCGTGCTGAGAGAGAGGGGGGAAAGGGAAATATGGGAGGTTGTTGTCGAGGCGCGGATGCAGGCGCGGGCCTGGCTCCCGCATACGGCCGATTCCTGCGTTCCCCTCAGCCTGGCTGAGAGGGCTCCTTTTGCATCGACTGGGCCAGGCAGAGAGGGCCGCGCAGGGAACCAATCACACTGGAATTTGCATGGCGGGTGCGAGCCAGGTGCGAGCCAGTTATCCAAACACGCCCTAGGTGAACCTCGGTTGGGGGCATGCATTCATAGCTTAGGATTCCCTTCGTGCCGACACGAGGGAGGGGGGCTGCTAGCTACTTTGCACTTTTGCTATGGTCAACCTCGGTTGGGGGGGGCATGCATTCATAGCTTAGGATTCCCTTCGTGCCGACACGTGGGAGGAGGGGGGCTGCTAGCTACTTCGCACTTTGATAGGTGAACCTCGGTTGAGGGGGAGGGGGCATGCATTCATAGCTTAGGATTCCCTTCGTGCCGACACGAGGGGGGTGGGGGCAAGCAATACCGTGCGCTTTGCGAGAGAGGTGCCACATCAAACTTGCATTTGGTATTTGAAAATCAAACCACCCTTTTGATACATAAATTTGGTCCACATGCAAGTGTGTTCGTGTTCTGACCCTCTCCCGCGTCATTTTTCGCCAAATTTATGAACATTAGACAAGTCGGATGACGCAACAGACATGGTTCACTCAAACTAACCTGCCGGTGCACCTGTCACGCACACATCCGCACATTACATTGGGCTCCATGAGGCTCCCCCTCTCAAAAATATCCGCCCGCCTCGAGGGTTTTTCTGTTACATAACACACGGTTGTTATCTCCGGACCGTGTGCGATATTTCTTGTTCCCAATCCCGCCTGCATCCCTAGAAAATATCCGCCCGCCTCGAGGGTTTTTCTATTTCATAACACATGGTTGTTATCTCCGGACCGTGTGCGATGCACTATCATCAAAATTTTCAATAGCCCGGCATTTCACTCCCGCCTTTGACTCCTGCGTAGTAAAATTTTCAGTAGCCGTGTCATTTCCTCAAACACCCCCCCTCCACACACACACACACACCAAAACCTCCTCGGGCATGCACACACACACACACCCTCCCTCGCTCGAAACCCTAGCAAAGTCCCCGCCGCCGCCGCCGCAAGGCCTCCATTGTCAACATCTGCCGGTTTGCCCATGCAGCTTACCCACCGATCTCCATACCCAGGCTGCCCTGAGTTTCTTAGATGACGCCTGCCAAACGCCCCCTTCCCCACAGATCCCCATCCCCCACTCCAGAGCGTCGCAGCCTAACCCCAGCTATGCTTCCTGTGGAGCTCAAGGAGCGATTGGCACCAAAAGAGGTGTACAGACGTCTCTTCGCCCGACGTCGCCGAGGAAGCTGACAACCATTACTGGTGGCACGCACTAAAGCAGCGGGCTAGAGTATGCGGGCATGTCTCGTTCGCCAGCTACGACATCGAGGTCATCGACAGTGATGCCCTGAGGCGGGTTGTGTCACAGGTTAAGTGGCCCACCCCCACCCCCTCGGGTTCAACCGCCGTCGATCTCATCCATGGCCCCACCACTGATCTCCTCTGGCTCGCTGTCAGCAATTTGCCATTCTACATCGCCATCGAGCCCCTTTTGTCATTTCTGCGTTCTGCGACGCTGGCTTGGGAACCACAGCTTCCAAGTCAGACCTCATCGACGGCGACCACGAGGAGGGCATCGTATCCGGCTCTTCCAAGGGGAAAGAGCCCATCTGCTCTTCCAAGGGGAAAGCGCTCGTCTGCGACATCAGGGAGGGCACCCTACAGCCGTGCTCTTCCAAGGGGAAGGAGCCCATCTACGACAACATGGAGCACATCCAGGGTCCGTGCTCTTCCCACGGGAATGAGCCCATCCGTGACAAGTGAGGAAACCCATGATTTGTTTTGTCGTGCCTCTTCACAGGGGGAAACCCATGATTTGTTTTGTCGAGTCCCTTTTGTAGTGTAGCGAGAATATGTCCAGTTTTAATTGCTATATCTGGTTGTTTGTAGTATGCCTTGTTTATTTCAGTTGTTCACAATGTGATGCTCTATATGTGTAATTATTTACTGTGCAGTACATTTCATCAATCCAGTTTTAAACATACCGATAGGAATGCATATATTTGCTTGTTGTTAAGCTTGTTATAGCTAGCATATGCCTCTTTTAAAGTTTTTTGATTGTTCGGTTGTTTGTAGTTAGCATATGTTCAGTTTCAAATGCTATCTTTGGTTGTTCGTAGTATGCCTTGTTTATTCCAGTTATTCACAACTTGATGTTCTATATGTGCAAGTATGAATTGTGCAGTTCAATTTCATCAGTACCAGTTTCAACAACACCACTAGGAACTACATTTGGTTGCTGCATCTTGTAGTTAACACGCCTTTCCATTTTTATTTAACCATAACCAGTGTACTTAGACCGGCACAATACTAGTTTGAATGACCATGTTTGCTTGTTGTTAAATGTTTGGCCTGTTGCAGTTAGCACACCTTTCCACTTGTTTTGCTTTACTAGCATGCTTAAACCTGCACACTGAAGCTATCTTTTGGAGATTATTTTGTCTGCCATGAGTAATTTTGGTTGATGTTTAGCCTGTTGTGCTTAACATGCTTCTTGATGTACCTACACAGGACAATTTTGGGAACGGCTGTTGTTTTTCATCGAGGTTATTTTCATCCCATGGCTTATATCTGCTCACTGTTCAGGATATCGGTAGCTGGTACCATATAGGCCGGCGGCTGATAAGGGACTAATCGGTGAATCAGACTTTTAACTGAATATATCTGTAACCCATTTTTCCTTAGGTTAACTAGGGACATATGTAATATATCTGGGGCTACATAGCAACATGCACTATACTTAATGTCTAAATATGCAATCCTAGGCTACATAGCAACAAGGAAGAGTGTTACATTAATGTTCTAATGATGTCTAGATATACATAGAAGAGCAGCAACAACAATAGCAACAACACAGCCGTGTTTGGATACTCAACTTAGCTAGAGGTTAGGGTTAGTTTCTAGCTCATTACTAACCCTGAACTAACTCCATCCAAAGAGTTGTTTGGATGGCAGGGTTAGATTGACAATAAATGCACTAGGAGAACTAGCTCCAATTAGCACCTATTGGGTTGGATACTAGTTTTTTTGGGTGGGTTATAGATGCAACTAGCTCAAACTAGCCCTCTTGTTTAGATATAATTTAGGGCTATTTGAGCCCGAACTAGCTCAAATTAACTGTAACCCGTGGATACAGCAGCAGATAATTTGTAAGAATGAACTAAACTCCTTCCGACCCATAATATAAGATGTTAATTCATCTAATATGTGAGTATATTGGATGTTATAAGATACTCCCTCCGTTCCTAAATATTTTTCTTTTTAGAGATTTCAAATGGACTACCACATACAGATGTATATAGACATATTATAAAAGAGTGTTGTACTACATCATTGTGCAATTGTTGTTTAGCTTCTAATATTAACTTGGTGCTTTTAGGTACATATGCCATTGGTAAAGATCCGCGTTTCGACCCTTTCTGCATATGGGGCAATGAGATATCGATGAACCAGCATCAAGTGAGGAAGCTGATAAAGATTGTTAGTAAAATGGGTCCAAAGATGGCAATTAAACTATTTGTTTACACTTTATCCAAGACAACAGCGAAGTGCAGGATGGTAAGTAAGAACTCTGCATCCTTCTTTTTACTACCCATAATGAGTTGTGTTAGATGACAATGTCTGAATCTTTTTCCTTTGAAGTGGTTGCCAAAGCAGTTTACTCAAGATTACCTCTGAAACTACATGATTGGTGGGCATGCAAAGGTTAAAGTATTTCTACCAGAGCATGATGATTATCTAGATGTTTTCATGAAGACCGTGAAGGATGGGCGTCGGCCATCACAAGGGGTTGGACTAGAGTCGTGCGTGCCTTTTGCATGGAGGAGGGCACAATATGGGCATTCCGCTTCACCTTGTTAAGCAACCAAAATATATTTCGCCTCTTTCTTTACCTTCTTTAATAGTACAAGTATACAACTATGGTTTATCATTCTTTATTTGGTTCTTATGTAATTCTTGAACATATGTACCTATGAATCAAATAATGCATTGGTTGTGTGAACCTGATGGATATGAATAAAGTTGTAGCATACATTCTCAAACCCAAATCCAAATCCGGTACAATTTGGAAAAGCACAATTAAATTACGGTGAAATTACGCTCTCCGGGTTGTTACGGCACACACGGTTGGTAAAACACAAACGTTTGCGATATGCACCATAATCGGAGACGGTTCACAGAGAGGAAATGTGTGCAAGCATGCACATAGTTGCCGTTTGCAAAGCATGTGCGATGTTAGACAATATCACAAACGGTGCGGGCAAACTAAATGTTTGCATTAGTTGCCTTATCGTACATGATTCATAACCATGAACTGTTTCTGATGAAGTATGCAATGTAAACGTTGCACCACAGAATAGCGTGTGCGATAATTGTTGTGTACGACGATGTTACGACGGTCCGACGTTTCGTAATCCTGTCTGACGCTCGTACGATGATTAGCTAATCTTCTTAACGGTGAACCATTTGTGATGGGCCACGCATCATACACGTTCTATAATAGTGAACCGTTTGTGATGGGCCGCACATCGTAAACGTAGCGCCACAGAATATCGACTGCGATGGCAATGCGAGCAGAAACGAGTAGGAGTACTGTAGGGGCCCTATCCCCAACGATTTCTGGGTCGTGTGGGAAGGACCCCCCTATCGCCCACACTCACTTGGCGATGGTTCCAAATGCCGTCGCAGAAAGGGGTTTTAAACCATTTGTTTAGGACCGACGCACACCAGTGTAGATAGCACAATTCACTAGAATTTGTTAAGGAAAGTCAGTAGCTAGCAAACTGAACATGGGTCCTTATAGTGAGCTAATAAGATAAGCTACTCCTCATTGTCGAAGATATCGATGACGATTGGCTCCTTGGACATGGAAGAGGGCGAGGCCTCCGCATCGTGGGTGCCCTCATTGTAGTGGTGAGTTGCCTGAGCCGCTCCGGGCACCAACCTGCTAGCTCTTGAGATGAGGTAAGCACGTGCACGCTGAGAAAACACCTCGTAGCCTTCATCGAAGGCACCGATGGTGGCCTCGAGAAAACGCCATGAACTGTCGTTTAAAGCAGCCAACCGCGTCGCGGCGTCGGTGCGCGAGGCATCAACGGTGGCCTCGACGGTGAGCTGCTCCTCCATGATCTGGGGGTCGGCACGAATGGCAGCCATCGCGACCTCATCCGCGCGTGCGGCCGCGATTTGCTTCTCTGCTGCCAAATGCTCCTTAAGGTCCTGGCTATACTGTGTGCACCATGGCTTAGGTCGGCGCTTATTTGGTGGAGGGGTCGAGGATTTGGGTGGAAGGTGTCGCGCTCGCACCGGCGGTCGGGGCATGTGGGATGTGGAAGGAGGAGGCGGATGGGGTCGAGTGTGGATTATCTTCCTAGATAGGCGAGGCCGAGCAGCGTGAAGGAGGGTCGCCGGCGAGGAGGCAGCGGCGCTGCAAGCAAGGAGTGCAGGTTTCAACTTGGAAAAGAAGGCGGAAACAGGGGAAATGTGGTTTTTGGTAAGGGGGACGGGGCGTGGAGGTAGATATTTCCGCGGAAGCCGAAAATTTGGAATCGCTTCAGCCAAAAACTGGCGCACAAACTGTCATCAGATACGGTCCCTTGTTCATACACGATCCGAAGATATTTTGTGTTGTATCTCACCCAGTTGGTTATAATAAACTGTGTGGGATCTACTTGATTTTTCGTCTTGATTTGAATTACATAATGGGGTCACGGCGGGCATGGATGGTGTTTGAATGGCTAGACCTTTTATCTGCAGTGATCATGCAACTATATGTGTGTCATAAAAGAATTGGAATTATTCATGGTTCGTTTAGACATTTTTATGCATTAAGTGAGTTTTCAATGCATTTATGTGCATAATTCAAATTTGAACTACATGCACATGCTCCAGTGCATATAAATTGGTTGAAAAATCAAATCTTTGTCCTTGGGTGCATGCTTAGGTCCCATGCAAGAAATGAGAATGAATTTCAAACACCAGGGCACCGTTGATTGCCGGCAAAACACTGAGATTCCTGGTTTTTAAATTCTAGTAAATCCAAAACTCGTCTGAAATTCATAAAACTTGGCATGCTATCATGGAGCGGCATCAACATGTCGTGGTAAATTTTTTGTCCCATTTGGGGCAGGTTTGGGTATATCCTTCTCACAAACCAGAGCTTCTCACAACAAGCATGATGGTTTCGGTAGGGAACGCCCACCTTTGGGGGCGAAACTGAAAGTGCGTTATATCGACTAGAGGGGGGGTGAATAGGCGATTTTTATGAAGTCTTCAAAACATGGAAGTTATGAAGACAAACAGTAGAGATATGCCTATTACTATGCAGCGGAAGGTAGACTACACTAGGCAAGCCATGGTCAAGTATTCAATAGAGTGAAAGCACAATGACAAATAGCTGCAGCGTAATAAGGATCAGGTAGGAAGATATTATGAAGCCAAACAGATCATACATTCACGTTGTGAAGACAGAAGATAGAGCAAACATGCAATGACTTCACAATGAGTAACAGTAAGTAAAAGGAAGTGAAGATGAAACCAGTGACTCGTTGAAGACAATGATTTGTTGGACCAGTTCCAGTTGTTGTGACAACTGTACGTCTGGTTGGAGCGGCTAGGTATTTAAACCTTAGGACACACAGTCTCGGACACCCAGTCCTGAACACGCAGCTCAGGACACCCTGTCCTCACCGTATTCTCCTTGAGCTAAGGTCACACAGACCTCGCCCAATCACTCTGGTAAGTCTTCAAGGTAGACTCCCAAACCTTCACAGACTTCGTTCACCGACAATCCACAATGTCTCTTGGATGCTCATAACACGACGCCTAACCGGTTGTAGGATGCACAGTCCTCAAGTGTAATAAGTCTTCAGGTCACTCAGATAAGAAGACTTAAGTGATGCCCAATTCTCTTTGGCTCTGGGTGGTTAGGGCTTTATCCTCGCTAGGTATTCTCTCTCTCAAAGGCTTCGAGGTGGGTTGCTCTCAAACGACAAAAGCCGTGCACTAAATCTGAGCAGCCAACCGTTTATGGTTGTAGGGGGTGGGCTATTTATAGCCACTTGGCAACCCGACCTGATTTGTCCAAAATGACCCTGGGTCACTAAGGAACTGACACGTGTTCCAACGGTCAGATTTCAAACTCACACGGCAACTTTACTTGGGCTACAAGCAAAGCTCACTTGTCCGACTCTGGACAAGATTTGCTCTCATAGTCTTCACTCGAAGACATAGGTTTTTTGCTTAGGCATCACTTCAGTCGTTCTGACTGGTTCTCTTGGACCCCACTTAGCAGTACGGTGGTTCCTATGAATCAACACAAATGAAATAGAACTACGAAAGATCTAAGTCTTCGAGCTCCATAGGCTTCATGCGGTGTCTTCTCTTGTCATAGTCTTCAATGTGAATATCTTCATATACCACCTTTGACATCAATGTCTTCATACATTTTTAGGGGTCATCTCTGGTAGTAAAACCGAATCAATGAGGGACTTCTACCTGTGTTATCCTGCAATTCTCACAAACACATTAGTCCCTCAACTAGGATTGTCGTCAATACACCAAAACCAACTAGGGGTGGCACTAGATGCACTTACAGAAACGATATCCATTGCCTCTTATTGCTTTCAAAAAATTTCTCGTGTCAACATAGAACAACAGGAGTGTTGTGTTATTTTTTGTGATTTTTCAGGGTTCGTTTGGACATTTTTATGCATTAAGTGAGTTTCCAATGCATTTATGTGCATAATTCAAATTTGAGCTACATGCACATGCTCCGGTGCATATAAATTGGTTGAAAAAACAAATCTTTGTCCTTGGGTGCATGCTTAGGTCCCATGCAAGAAATGGGAATGAATTTCAAACACCAGGGCACTGTTGATTGTCGGCAAAACATTGAGATGCCCGGTACTTAAATTCTAGTAAATCCAAAACTCGTCTGAAAATCATGAAACTTGGCATGCTATCATGGAGCGGCGTCAACATGCCATGGTAAATTTTTTGTCCCATTTGGGGCAGGTTTGGTTATACACTTCTCACAAACCAGAGCTTCTCACAACAAGCATGATGGTTTCGGTAGGGAATGCCCCACCTTTTGGGACAAAACGATATCCATTGCCTCTTATTGCTTTCAAAAAAATTCTTGTCTCAACATAGAACAACAGGAGTGTTGTGTTATTTTTTGTGATTTTTTGGGGTTCGTTTGGACATTTTTATGCATTAAGTGAGTTTTCAATGCATTTATGTGCATAATTCAAATTTGAACTACATGCGCATGCTCCGGTGCATATAAATTGGTTGAAAAATCAAATCTTTGTCCTTGGGTGCATGCTTAGGTACCATGCAGGAAATGGGAAGGAATTTCAAACACCAGGCACCGTTGATTGAGATGCCTGGTTTTTAAATTCTAGTAAATCCAAAACTCGTCTAAAATTCATGAAACTTGGCATGCTATCATGGAGCGGCATCAACATGCCGTGGTAATTTTTTTGTCCCACTTGGGGCAGGTTTGGGTATATGCTTCTCACAAACCAGAGCTTCTCACAACAAGCATGATGGTTTCGGTATGGAACGCCCCACCTTTGGGGACGAAACGATATTCATTGCCTCTTATTGCTTTCAATTTTTTTTCTCGTGTCAACATAGAACAACAGGAGTGTTCTGTTATTTTTTGTGATTTTTCAGGGTTTGTTTGGACATTTTTATGCATTAACTGAGTTTTCAATGGGGCATAATTCAAATTTGAACTACATGCACATGCTCCCGTGCATATAAATTGGTTGAAAAAACAAATATTTGTCCTTGGGTGCATTGTTAGGTCCCATGCAAGAAATGGGAATGAATTTCAAACACCAGGGCACCGTTGATTGCTGGCAAAACATTGAGATGCCTGGTTCTTAAATTCTAGTAAATCCAAAACTCGTCTAAAATTCATGAAACTTGGCATGCTATCATGGAGCGGCATCAACATGCCATGGAATTTTTTTGTCCCATTTGGGGCAGTTTTGGGTATACGCTTCTCACAAACCAGAGCTTCTCACAACAAGCATGATGGTTCGATAGGGAACGCCCCACCTTTGGGGACGAGACGATATCCATTGCCTCTTATTGCTTTCAAATTTTTTTCTCGTGTCAACATAGAACAACAGGAGTGTTGTGTTATTTTTTGTGATTTTTCGGGGTTCGTTTGGACATTTTTATGTATTAAGTGAGTTTTCAATGCATTTATGTGCATAATTCAAATTTGAACTACATGCACATGATCCAGTGCATATAAATTGGTTGAAAAATCAAATCTTTTGTCCTTGGGTGCATGCTTAGGTCCCATGCAAGAAAGAATGAATGTCAAACACCCTGCCACCGTCACTCAGCCGCACACATTGAGATGCCTGGTTTTTAAATTCTAGTAAATCCAAAACTCGTTTGAAATTCATGAAACTTGGCATGCTATCATGGAGCGGCATCAACATGTTGTGGTAAATTTTTTGTCCCATTTGGGGCTGGTTTGGGTATATCCTTCTCACAATCCAGAGCTTCTCACAACAAGCATGATGATTTTAGATAGAACACCCGTATGCAAAGTGAGAGCAGAATTTTTGCATCTCTTGAACACTAACGGTTCTTTTGGATGACCAGTGTGAACCACTTACGAACAATTTGGTGCGATTTGCATCTGTCATATTGGGTATGTTGCCATTTGCCAAACTAGAAAGATTGACATTTGTTGATCTAGTAACATTGCCATTTGCCAACCTTGTAACACTGCGAGTTGTCAAAATATGAAGCTAAAAATCACTAGTAGTATCTAATTTTTGCAACTAAAATTCAGTAATTAAGCATAGATGGAGGCGAGGAGGCGTGTTGAGCCAGGCGTGTAGCGGGCGGCGCAGTACTATTTGATTTGATAGCGGGCGGCGCGGTTCCCGATACGGCTTTAATGCAGACGAGGGAGATGGTGGCTGTTCCCGAAATGTTGAACGGCCAATGATGCATCCTCCTTCAATTAGCATCGTGTGAATGCATGAGGCAAGTAATGGGAGGACCGTGAAAAGAGAGGCAGCACGATGTGAATGCAACGAGTTTGCACTCATATAAAGGCGCCCTTCCATTCCAATGCATCTACCACATCGTACACATTAAGCATTTGCCTAAGCACCTACACTAATAAGCGCAAAAGTGCCCACTCCAGACCCATGGCAGCGATGCGCGCGAGCAGCCAGCGGTCGTGCCAGATGGTCCACGACGCCGGCCTGCGGCATGGCACCGTGGATCGTCTCCATACGGTGTTGGCGACCGGCTGGTGGATGGCCGCCGTCGACGCCAGCTACGACTCTCAGTTGGACTAGATGATCGTTAGCACCACCAACAGGTTCGCCATCATCAAGAAGCTCACGGACGACATCGCTGTACTCCTCCAGCCCACGTGCCCGGGCTCTTCATTGCATGCCACCCTAATTGGCCTCCATGGTCGGAACCTCTTTCAAGCACTGGTGGCCCTGCGACTGCCCGCCGATGCCACGAAGAATGTCCACCTAGAGGTCGCGCTCGCAGCGAAGCACCTCGCCCTGCAAGAAACCGTCGACCTACACATTCATGTGTATGACCGAATCGTGTACATAGGTATCTACAAGGCCAGTGAGGACGCTACGACGTTGGCCTTCTTCAGCCGGCTGGAAGCCTTGGATGCCTTTGTTGAGAAGCACCTTGACCTCGCCACAAAAGCCGCCGCTCCTTAGCCGCATGTCGATAGCCCGGCCGTCGCACTAAGTTGAGGAGGAGGAGGTTGTACGTTGATGGATGCATCTTTCTTCTCGCCTCCTGTAAGCACCACTGCGATCGCATCATCGTGGCCTTAATTCTTATTTTGCTATTGCATTCTCGTTCCAGTCAATACAAACATGTGCGATCCCTTTGCTCAATACAAACATGTCTGTCCTAGTCTTATTTTGATTGGCTTGAATGAAGGTCTCTCCCGCCGTTAGGCGCCGTAGCGCGCTGTGCTCACTGTTAGGCACCACAGCGCGCTCTGCTCGTGTCCGTCGGTGCGCTCGGCTTGTGGACAGCTTTTCCTTGCGTGTTCAACTGCTATATGCGAAGCGCTCTCCTCGCGTCCCTCCGCGCGTGCTTTGCCAACGGTTGGACGTGTGCACGATCATGTCGGGGGGCCATATGCATGCGGTTGCGCCGCACGTGTTGCCACGCGATGCATTTACGTGCGGCACGATGGAGTTATGGGCTGCAAATTAGAACTGCCATCAGGGCCTGCCGATATTCCTGGTCGTCCGTCTTCCCCTTTAATTCCCGCGGCCATTATAACCTTAATCTCTTCAACCTTTCGATCGTGCCCCACAACACAACAAGCTCACCCACGATGACACATATAGAGGGGATGTCCAGCGACGCTCCAGTGGAGTTCGGCGATCATAGAGTGGAGACCCACGCGAGGGAGACGGATCTCTCGGTGGTGTACACCATTGACCCGACCGTGGTGGGCGACTACATCAACAGCGTTGAGCAGTTGCTTGCTCGAGACAACTACAAGGTGGTCGGCATCGACCTCCAGTACACCACTGGTCGTCTCGGCATAGATCAGAAGGTTGCCGTTGCCCAGTTGTGCGTGGGCCATCATGTCCTCATCTACCACTACTGCAAGGCCACAGAGCCTTGCGACCTTTTCAACAGGTTTGTCAATAGCTCCGACTGCAAATTCGTCACGGTGGAAACCACCGACGATGTAAAAGCGCTTAGTGTTACGGGCTTGGCCTGTAAGAACCTTGTCGAAATCCGTGACCACTACAGGGTCTGGGGCAGCACGAAGAAGGACACCCTGTTTGAACTCGCCTCGGCCATCATCGACCCCTACTACGAAAAGATGAAGTGGGATGCCCAGAGAATAAGTCTCGTATCCTGGCACGGGGCTTGGATGCGGCAACTGGATGAACCTCACCTCAGGTTCGCGGCCAAGAGCGTGTACACATGCTACGAGATGCACAGGCGGATCGTTGTCATGAGGAAGTGCCTCGTTACCAAAATCGACGAGCCCGGATCGAGCCACAAGCAGAGCAAGCGTCATAAGAAGTAGATGATGATCAGATGATTGTTTATGCTAATTAATCATGCATGTAATATATAGTTTACTTTATTGTTGGTGTGTGGAAATGTCATGTGTGTAGTAGCCACCTATGTAATTATGCATGTAATAGTTTACTTTGGTGTGTGCAAATGCCATGGTTGTAGTAGTAGTAGCCACCTATGTAAGTGGATGTTTAATTTGGTTATGCAAGCATGTCCTTATAAGTGTGTGTGTGTGTGTGTCTATATATATGTGTGTGTGTGTGTGTGTGTGTGTGTGTGTGTGTGTGTGTGTGTTGTTGCCCTGTATGCAATCCCATCGCACACACCTTGATCTGGCTGACCGTTTCTTTTGTGTTGCCTAATGACAAACAGTTCATCCGACTGAACCGTATATTGTATATTGCACACACCTTCATCTGGTTGCCCGTTTCTTTTGTTTTGCCTAATCACAAACAGTTCATCCTGTCGGATTTCGGGTTCCGGCAGACCCTTAAGGTTCGAACACTGGGGTGCGTGCGGAGATCACGTCCTCAACCTCCCCGCCTCACAAAGATCTAAACTACTAAGAGAATCACGCAAGAGACACAAGATTTATACTAGTTCGGGCCACCATTGTGGTGTAATACCCTACTCCAGTGTGTGGTGGATGGATTGCCTCTTGGGGCTGGTGATGAATAACAATACAAGGAAGAACAACCTCGCGAGGGTCTGTTCTTGGCTGGGGTGATGAACTGCTGGGAGGAGTTCGGTCACCTCTCTCTCTCTCTCTTTCTCTACTCTGTGTGCCTTCTCATCAAAACCGGACCCTGACCTACCAACTGATCGAACCCCCCGCTATGTGGGTGGCTGGTCCCTATTTATAGGGGCCCTGGTCCTCTTCCCAAATATTGAGCGGGAAGGGAGCCAACAATGGCGGGCTAATTTGAAGGGGGACAACGAGTACATCTATCCTGACTAAAGGTGGTCTTCGCCTGCGAAAGACTCTGCGGTGACGCCGTGCTGGGCTCCATGGTGACCTCTGTCTCGTAGTCTGCTTGGTCCTGGTCTTGTTGCACCGAAACGGCAACCTTTGCCTGATGCCTCGGTACTCCGCGGCTCCGCTTGCCCCCTTTGCACCAAAGAGGAAAGAAGGACGCTGCGCGCGCTAGCGCCTGCCTGGCGCCCTCGTTCGTCATGGCTTGCGTCACTGGCACCTCGCGAGGCACCCCGCCTCGATACCTCCGTCTCCTCGCGAGCTTGCCTGAGGAGGCTGCGCCTAAGGATGCGCCGGGTCGTCCACCTCGCGAGGCTTGGCCCCTAGCGAGGGTCTTGAGTCTTGTGCTTGATGAAGATGGGCCATGTTGGGCCCCCATTCGAGCCACGTCGCAGGCCGCAGGCAGGCAAGTCTGGGGACCCCCGTTCCCAGAACGCCGACAGTAGCCCCGGGGCCCGTGGCGCGCATGGGCTTGGCCGTGCCGAGAGGCGAAAGGGCAAGGGCGAAGCACCGCGGGCCCTAACAGCCTGCGGCCTTGGGTGCCGCGTGGCGGTTGACGGGACGTGGGTGCTTTAGCAACCACGCAGGTTGGTAAAGGAGCGGCATCTGCCCAGACTTCGCCTTTTGCTCTCTCCGGTCATCGCTCAGATCCCCTTTCTTGCGCCTTCCCTTTCTTCCTCCAAACTTCCAGATCTGCTCCGGTTGCGCGACCTAGGAAGCCATGGTGCCTCGCCAGCCTCCGGCCAAAGCTTGGTACTCCCCTGCTCTGGATCCGCCGAATGTGTCCACGGCGAGCTTCGCCCGGCTGTGCCGGATGGCGATGGTGTAGGGCGTCAATGGGACGGAGGTGTTCAAGGCTGGCTCCGCCACCCCCGAGGACCGAGGGAGCACCTTTTATCCTCTCTTCGCGACTCCATTGCTGCGGGCTTGTTGCCTCCCTTCTCCGAGTTCTTCTTCTCCGTCCTCCGCCATTACAACTTGCAGGCTCTGCATCTCCATCCCAACTCTGTCCTTCTCCTGGCGATCTTCGCTTACTACTGCGAGGCCCACGTGGGGGTGCAGCCTTCGGTGGCCCTGCTGCGCCACTACTTCTACCTCCGGATCACCGGCAGCTCTATTTCTGCGTGTGCGGGCTTCGTCTCGTATAGCGGCACCATTACCATCTCGAACCCCGGGAAGAGGATCGAGGGCTTCAGGAGCAAGTGGATCTTGGCAGATGTCGGGTGCATCCACCCTCGGCTGATCTTGCCCGCGGAGCAACCCGTGAGCACCAGCGACTGGTGCCGAGCGGAGCTCATGGACCCCCGCGCGAAGCTGGTGTTGGAGAAGATGGACGCGGACCTGAGGCCGGCCAACATGGCGACGGCGAAGTTGACCGGTGCGTCGCTGCTGAAGGAGTTCCTGGAGCACTAGCTGGCCCCGCTCCGGGAGTACTCTCCTCCAATGTCGAGGCCTCACCCATGCCCCGAGGCTGTGGACGAAGAGGATGTGACCGCGGTTCTCCAATCTCTGGTCAGGGGCGAGGTGGCAAGGCCGAAGGGCGCTCCCGAGCCCTTGTTCCTTCGCGACGACTGGAAGCGGGTGGTGAAGTCCATGCCTATTTTTAACGGGGACGGGCCCGTGCCCGCGGTGGCTTCTGAAGGACCGGTGGACGTGCCCTCCGGCGACTCCAGCGATGAGGACGAGGGCGAAGAGGAGCGGGAAGAGGGGCCCGACTCTGGGGCGACCGACGGAGAGTCGAGGGCTCCCCTCCCTCGGCGCTCGCCCCATACTCTCCGCCTTTTGCCGAGCAATGATGATGATGATGATGTGCTGGGTAGCGGGAGCTCGCCCCCGATTCCGAAGAAGGACAGGACCGCGCTGATCTCCCGCGGGTCCGTCCTGGCTCCGGGGCGAACCGTGGGCGCGCCTTCTGCTTCTGAGGTCGACCCTTCCAGCCAGCTGTCAGGCTTCAAGTTAGGCCGGAAGCTGCCCGAGCTCGCCGGCGAAGACCCGTAAGTGCTTGATCCTTGATCTTTTGTTTCTCGTCCTCCCGACGAGGCTTGATGATTGCTTCTCTTGAACAGGCTAGTGCCCGCGGTGAAGAAGCCGAAGGGAGCTCCTAAGGTCCCACCTGCGGCGACGCCTTCGCCTGCAGGGGAGGGAGATCATGACGCGCGGGCCTCTCCTGCCCGCGCATCCTTGCGAGGTTTGGCCGAGCTAGCTGGGGCGAGCTCAGCCCCCATGGCCCAAGTGACTCCGGAGGTGCCCCCGTCTGGCGCCGCTGCTTCAGCTGCGGAGGCGCAGCGGACTCTGCTTCGGGACACTACGGACTCGCCGCCGTTACCTTCTCCTCCCGTTCTACTGGCCGTTGCTTCCTCAGCTCCTCCTGTTGTCCTGGAGTGTGCCGATGCTACTCCGTCTTCTTCTTCCATCTTGGAGCGTACCGTCGCCAAACTGGACCGGCTGTGGCAGGATCTTCTCGGCGCCGACCCTTGCCTGGTGGCCGGGCGCCTGGAACTGGCTTCGGGGTGGATTCGCTCTGATGCTTCGATTCGGGCGGCGTTGGTTCAGGCCTCAACGGCCTGTGACGGAGAGAGGGAAGCCACCCTCGAAGCGAAGGCTGCTCGTGACGCAGCCCTGGGGGAAGTGGTCGAAGTCTACAGCCGTTGGAAGGCAGTGGAGGGCGAGCTGCAAGGCCTGCGGGGCCAGCTTGCGGAGGAGGTCCGCCTGCGCCAAGAGCTGGAGAAGGGGGCGAAGGCGCGCGAGGCGGCACTTGAGGACCAGGAGGCCAAGCTCAAGAAGCGTCGCGACCACTTAGGCGCGTTGAAGAGGGAGCTGGAGGCGACGAAGGCCGAGCTGGACGCCAAGGCCCGGGTTCATGCCGAGGATCGCGTGGCCTTCACGGACATGGAGAAAGATGCCCGTGCTTCGCTGAAGATGCTTTACGAGAGCGGCCTGGACAGCCCACTAGCTGGTGACGAGGACGGCCCCGCCAAGCTGCTTCCCTTCTTGATCAAGGCCCTTGGGGATGTCGCCCTTGGCATCGGCCCCGCGGCCGAGGCCGAGGCGCACGTCTTGTCTTCTGCTGCGCTGACGCGGGTCTTCGCCCACGTCTACCTTCGTGATCCCAACGCCGACCTCGACGGCCTGCTGGAACCGGTGAGCGGCGAGGGTGCTGTCGCCGCTATCGAAGCTATGAAGGGGCGCGCGGAGGCGCTGCTGGAGAAGTTCCGAGCCTTCAGCACCAGGCCAAGGCAAGGCGCTGCCAGCCCCGCTGCCCCATGAGACGAAGCCGCTCCGCACAACTTCACCGCCGACAAGTGACTCCGTTCCATCCCTGTTCTTCTTTCAATTCCTGCACATGCACCACGCCTCGGGGAGGCATTTAAACTTGCGTTTGGTATTGAGACGACAGTATGGACTGTAATATTTGCTTTTAAGTTCCTTGGATTTTATGCTTTTCTTCCCTACTTGCTTGTGTTCTACGCCGGCAGAGCCCGGCCCTGCGCATGCCTCACCCAGCATTAGCCCCGACCGGAAACCAGGACGGGACCAAAGGAGTGAGGGGCCACGTGACAAGTTAGGCTCCTGAGTCGCGATGCTCAGGAGTCCCCCTTGGCGTGCGAACAACAAGTAGGGAGGCGCGATGTAGGTGTATCTTCTGTTCTACGTCTGCAGAGCCCGACTCCGCGCGTACCTCACCCAGCATAGCCTTTCGGAACTAACGAGTGAGGGGCTACGGAGCCAGTTAGCCTCCTGAGTTGCGATGCTCAGGAGTCCCCCTTGACGCGCGAACAGCGGGTGATGAGGTGCGATGTAAGCAGGGCTACCGTTCTACGTCTGCAGAGCTCGGCCCCGCGCGTACCTCACCCAGCATAGCCTTTCGGAACTAAGGAGTGAGGGGCTACGGGACCAGTTAGGCTCCTGAGTCGCGATGCTCAGGAGTCCCCCTTGACGCGCAAACGACCTTCATACCTTGGCTCCGCTCGGGGAGAGACGCGCGGTGAACCAGGCCCGAGGGGCCTGGCTGGGCGGCGTATGCCTGGGCGTGACCCAGTCGCAGCCCCCGTGCCTAGCCCCCTCGCGCGGCACTCCCGAGGGGAGGCGTTGCGACGAGGCCAGCCACTGAGCTCTGGGCTCCCTAAGGTTAATGCGGCCCGGAGGCCACCCCTAGTTGTTTATCACCAGCGCGGAGCATAGCGCTTTTGTATGTGTACGGGCATAGCCACTCCTCGGCAGTGTCGTCAGCCAGCGCGGAGCATGGTGCTTCCACTAGTACGTGGGAGGGGTCTCCCCTCCGGGAGGAGCCCCCGGGGCGTATACAGCCCCGCCCTGACACGTGACCGGCACGGTAGAGCTAGGTGAGGTGTATCTGGGCACCCGTGAGCCAGCGCGGGACTCACGAGACCCTACCTCTGGGCGGGTTGCGCCCGGCACTGGGCCGTATCTTGAGATGTGTCCCTGCAAAATTTGGTTAGATGCCGGTACTCTATGTCCTCGGGTCCCGGCCCTCGAGCTTGTCTCAGCCGCCGCTGGTATGCCAGGTCGTGATGCCATGGACAAGGCCAGAGGGTGAGGGCTGGAGAGCCAATAAGAGCCCTGAGTCGCGATGCTCAGGCACCCCCCCCCCCTTTAACGTGCAAGTAGTCGACATGGAGAAGAAGGGACGCCGCGGACGGGCATCATGCAATCAAGCGTGATAGGCAAATGCATAGTTGGAAATAAACGCCAGGGAGATACACACCGCTGGGTCTGGCCCGAGCGGCTTGGGGATGATGCAGCCCGAGGGGCGCCCCCAACAAGGCAAACTAACGATGGAAAGGTAAATGCAGATACATGCCGCGGGGACGGACCCACGCAGCCTGGGAGTGATGCAACCCTGGGAGGGTGCTCCCAGCTGAGAACAAAACTTGAAAGATGTCACCTGAGGATGTCGTCGGCGTAGTGGCATTGGTGCAGCAGACTTGACGGGCTGCAGAAGCCTATCCTCACGAACCCCCAGGCCCCGGGGCCTGGGAGGCTCCGGAGGCGCTGGTGACTCCTCGCGAGCTGCCTCCAGCTCCGCCAAGGCCACGGAACGCCTGTCTTCCTGAGCCTCCATGATGCCCCTCATGAGGCGCTGGTACACCGCAGCCATGCTCGGCAGGCCGTAAGGCATGCGAACATAGCCGTGGGGCGGACCTCCGCAGTGCCCCACTTACGAGGGCCAGAGGCGCTCCGTCATGGCGATCTGATTGAGCCCTGGTACGTCGACGCAGACGCGCAGCCCACCATCCTCGCCTGGATGCGGGGCCACGGCTGGCAGGCGGCGGCAACCTCTCATGATCCTTGTCTCCTGTAGTTCTTGAATGGCCTTGTCAACAAACTCTTGCTGGTCTGACCTTCCTCGCCTGGCTCCTTCCCGGGGGAAACATGCTGCGAAGCATGCCTCCACATGGTGCCCAAGCGCCTCCCTCGTGATCCTGGCTAGGTCGGTGGCCCTCCAGGTGAGAGCCCCCGAGCCCTGCCTGAGGAGGGCGCCGGGCGCGCTTTCCTATGCGATGGAAGGAGGGTCCCCCTGGGCAGACATGGGCCCTGAGGGGCCTGCCTCCTGAGGGGCCGAGCCTGACGATGTCTTCTTCTTGGGGGTGGTCTCAGGAAGCCTCCTTTTCCACGATCTGGGTCTTCTAGCGACGCGGCCTGATAGGCCCGCTCCAGGGAACACACTGCATCCTTCTCTTCACAGGGCACCGTGATGACGCCGCCACTTCCTGGCATCTTGAGGACGTTGTAGCCGTGGTGGGTCGCAGCCATGAACTTGGCCAGCGCTGGGTACCCGAGGATGGCGTTGTACGGCAGGCGGATGTGGGCGACGTCGAAGTCGATGAGCTCGGTGCGGTAGTTGCTGCGGGCCCCGAAGGTGACAGGCAGGCGGACCTGTCCAATCGGGACTGTGGAATCGTCGGTGATCCCGGAGAAAGGCTTGGTCGGCTGAAGCTGGTCATAGGGCACTTGGAGGTTGTTGAATGTTTCCACGGACAGGACGTTGAGCCCTGCCCCACCATCGATGAGGGTCTTGGTGACCAGCACGTTGCTGATGATTGGGGAGCAGAGCATCGGGAGGACTCCTGCCGTAGCTGCGCACTTGAGCTGGTCCGCCGAGCTGAACTTGATGGGGCACGCCGACCACCTGAGGGGGCGCGTTGCTTCGAGCTTGGGGAGAACTGCATTCACTTCGCAGGCAAACTGCTTGAAGATACGTTGGGAGGCTGGGCTTGAGCTCCGCCTAGGATGCAGGCGATTGCGCGCGGCTCCTGGAAGCCCCCAGCCCCCTCGTCTTGATGGCGGTCTTCGTTCCTTCTTGGTGGAGGCGGCAGAGGAGGTAGGCCTGCATTGCCATGAGGCGATCCTCACGAGGCTGATCCCTCCAGTCTCCCTCGCGAGGCAGGTCCCGCCAGCGGTCCTCGCGAGGCTGGTCGCGCCACCCCAGGCGCGGGCCGCGATCTTCCCAGCGTCCTGGGTTTCTTCCTCCTCCTCGGCCGTAGCCCCGGTCAGCACGGTCAGGGCAACAGCCGATCCTTCCTTCTCGCACGGCGGGGAGTTCTTGACATTCGTTGGTGTTATGGGTGTGGAGGTCATGGTACACGTAGTACCGGCTGCCTCTGGAGGGTTCGGGCAGGTCCTTGCCCCGCTTGGTGTCTGGTTCTGCCGCGAGTACGGCAGCCCCCTTGTGCTTCACGTCCTTGGCCTTGGGCTTCTTCTCTTCTGGATCTGCGGCAGGCAGCTCGAGGAGGGAGAGACGTACCTCCTCAGCCCTGGCGCACTTGTTCGCCAAGTTGAACAGCTCCAGGGAGGTGCAGAGGTCTTCATGCATCGCCAGCTCCTCCTTCATCTTGACATCGCGCACGCCGTCGGAGAAGGCCAAGATGATGGCCTCCTCGGACACCTTGGGGATCTTAAGGCGCGCGCTATTGAAGCGCTGGATGTACTTTTGCAGGGTCTCTCCGGGTTGTTGCTTGATGCGGCGCATGTCGCTCACGGCGGGTGGCCGATCGCGAGTCCCTTGAAAGTTGGCGATGAAGCGGGCGTGCATCTGGTCCCAGGAGGAGATCGTGCCTGGAGCCAGATTCAGGAGCCAGGTTCGAGCTCCTTCCTTGAGCGCCATGGGGAACCAGTTCGCCCTGACCTTTTCATCCCCGCCGGCAGCCTCGATGCCCAGCTCATAGAGCTGGAGGAACTCTGCGGGATCGGTTGTGCCGTCATAGCGAGGAGGCAGGTCAGGCTGAAACTTGCCGGGCCATGCGACGCTGCGCAGCTCAGTGGTGTAGGCGTGGCAGCCCGCGGTGGCCACGTAAGGCCTCGGTTGGTGGAGAGCTTGGTCTTGTGGGTCCCCACGCGCTGCAGCTAGGAGCAGGGCAGGGTCTTGGTGCGCTGGAGCTGGAGCAGGGTCGCGGCGCGCCGGAGCAGGGAGCGCCCTGGCAGCCCCTTGCGGGCGAGGAACTTCTTGGCAGCTCCGCTCTTGCTGCGCTGGCGCCTGACGGAGCGGGTTCCGCCCAGGGGCCAAGCGCCTTGGAGCCATGGCATCTTCTTGGAGGGGAGGCGGCTGGTGCGCCTCTGGAGCTTCGTTGCCCCCGCGGGGCGGAGTGTGGCGCAGAGGGACAGATGGCGCAGAAGAGCCCCCTGCGGCACGGACAAGCTCGGCGACGCGGTCGAGCCACTCATCGTAGACGTCGTCGACGGGGCGGTAGCGCAGGAGCTCGTTTGCCGCTAGGAGCGCAGCTCGAGCCTCCAAGGGTGCGCGGAGCGCGCGGGACGAAGAACCGGCCGGTGCAAGCGATGGAGTGGCGGTGCGGCCGTCTTGCCGCACGGACGGGTGCTGAGACGATGCTTGCTGCTCGCCCCCCGCCAGGCCAGTGGCGGTGTTGACGGCGGGCGACGGGGAACAACGAGGACGCCCACCGACGGGGGCCGTCTGGGCGACGCGAGAAGCGATGGCGGCCCGGCGCTCGGTGCGGGCCCGACGAGTGTCAGACATGGATGCGACGGTCGGAGGAGAACGGAGCGGTGGAAGACGAATTCCGGCGCACCCCTACCTGGCGCGCCAAATGTCGGATTTCGGGTTCCGGCAGACCCTTAAGGTTCGAACACTGGGGTGCGCGCGGAGATCACGTCCTCAACCTCCCCGCCTCACAAAGATCTAAACTACTAAGAGAATCACCCAAGAGACACAAGATTTATACTGGTTCGGGCCACCATTGTGGTGTAATACCCTACTCTAGTGTGTGGTGGATGGATTGCCTCTTGGGGCTGGTGATGAAGAACAATACAAGGAAGAACAGCCTCGCGAGGGTCTGTTCTTGGCTGGGGTGATGAACTGCTGGGAGGAGTTCGGTCACCTCTCTCTCTCTCTCTCTTTCTCTACTCTGTGTGCCTTCTCATCAAAACCGGACCCTGACCTACCAACTGATCGAACCCCCCGCTATGTGGGTGGCTGGTCCCTATTTATAGGGGCCCTGGTCCTCTTCCCAAATATTGAGCGGGAAGGGAGCCAACAATGGCGGGCTAATTTGAAGGGGGACAGCGAGTACATCTATCCTGACTAAAGGTGGTCTTCGCCTACGAAAGACTCTGCTGTGATGCCGTGCTGGGCTCCATGGTGACCTCCGTCTCGTAGTCCGCTTGGTCCTGGTCTTGTTGCACCGAAACGGCAACCTTTGCCTGATGCCTCGGTACTCCGCGGCTGCGCTTGCCCCCTTTGCACCAAAGAGGAAAGAAGGACGCTGCGCGCGCTGGCGCCTGCCTGACACCCTCGATTGTCATGGCTTGCGTCACTGGCACCTCGCGAGGCACCCCGCCTTGATACCTCCGTCTCCTCGCGAGCTAGCCTGAGGAGGCTGCGCTTGAGGATGCGTCAGGTCGTCCATCTCGCGAGGCTTGGCCCCTCGCGAGGGTCTTGAGTCTTGTGCTTGATGAAGATGGGCCATGTTGGGCCCCCATTCGAGCCACGCCATAGGCCGCAGGCAGGCAAGTCTGGGGACCCCCGTTCCCAGAACACCGACACATCCAAGTGAACCGTATGCTGTGTATCTCACACGCCTTCACCTAGCTGCTCGTTTCTTTTGTTCCGCCTCATCGCAAACAGTTCATCGAACTGAACCATATGCCCTGCATCGCACACGCAACTAAAATCTGAACCGTGTTTGATGCATCCTCCATCACAGACATTTTGCACCTTTTTTTACGGTTGTCATACACCATCGTTTGTGATTATTGCATCGCACACAATTTCTCGAAGGGTCTCTGATCGTAGTGTCACGTTAGCAGCATCTTGCAGTAGTGGAACACAATATTTCAAGATTTTCCTACGATCATGCAAGATCTATCTAGGAGATGCATAGAAATGAGAGGGGAGAGTGTGTCTACGTGCCCTCGTAGACCGTAAGCCGAAGCATTTAGTAACGCGGTTGATGTAGTCAAACGTCTTCGCGATCCAACCGATCAAGTATCGAACGCACGACACGTTCGCGATCTGCACACGTTTAGCTCGATGACGTCCCTCGTACTCTTGATCCAGCTGAGGCCGAGGGTGAGTTCCGTCAGCTCGACGGCGTGTTGATGGTGATGATGAAGGTACCGACGCAGGGCTTCGCCTAAGCACTACGACAATATGACCGAGGTGTAAAACTATGGAGGGGGCACCGCACACGGCTAAAGATCAACTTGTGTGTCTATGGGGTGTACCCCTCCCCTGTATATAAAGGAGGGGAGGAGGAGGCCGGCCAGCCACAAGGGGCGCGCCCAAGGGGGGGATCGGTCCCCCCTTTCCTAGTCCAAGTAGGAGAAGAAGAAAGGAAAGGGAGAGGGGGAGGGAAAGAGGGGACGCACCCCCTTCCCCTAGTCCTATTCGGGCTCCCCTTGGGGGTGGGCGCGCCACCTCCTGGCTGCTGCCCTCTCTCTCCCTTAAGGCCCACTAAGGCCCATTACTTTCCGGGGGGGTTCCGGTAACCCCTCCGGCACTCCGGTTTTATCCGAAACCATCCGAAACACTTTCGGTGTCCGAATAACATGGTCCAATATATCAATCTTTATGCCCCGACCATTTTGAGACTCCTCGTCATGTCTTTGATCTCATCTGGGACTCCGAACAACCTTCGGTACATCAAATTGCATAACTCATAATACAAATCATCATCGAACGTTAAGCGTGCGGATCCTATGGGTTCGAGAACTATGTAGACATGACCGAGACACATCGCCGGTCAATAACCAATAGCGGAACCTAGATGCTCATATTGGTTCCTACATATTCTACGAAGATCTTTATCGGTCAAACCGCATAACAACATACGTTGTTCCCTTTGTCATCGGTATGTTACTTTCCCGAGATTCGATCGTCGGTATCATCATACCTAGTTCAATCTCGTCATGGCAAGTCTCTTTACTCGTTCCATAATGCATCATCCCGCAACTAACTCATTAGTCACATTGCTTGCAAGGCTTATAGTGATGTGCATTACCGAGAGGGCTGCTACCTCTTGAGCATGCGTTGGTTTTCCCTTGAAGAGGAAAGGGTGATGCAGCAAAGCAGCGTAAGTATTTCCCTTAGTTTTTGAGAACCAAGGTATCAATCCAGTAGGAGACCACGCGCAAGTCACCTCATACCTACACAAACAAATAAGAGCCTCACAACCAACGCGATAAAGGGGTTGTCAATCCCTTCACGGCCACTTGCAAGAGTGAGATCTGATAGAGATAATAATAATAAGATAAATATTTTTGGTGTTTTTATGATATAGATTAAAAGTAAAGATTGCAAAATAAAATAGATTGGAAACTTGTATGATGGAAAATAGACCCGGGGGCCATAGGTTTCACTAGTGGCTTCTCTCAAGATAGCATAAGTATTACGGTGGGTGAACAAATTACTGTCGAGCAATTGATAGAAAAGCGAATAATTATGAGAATATCTAGGTATGATCATGTATATAGGCATCATGTCCGTGACAAGTAGACCGACTCCTGCCTGCATCTACTACTATTACTCCACACATCGACCGCTATCCAGCATGCATCTAGAGTATTAAGTTCATAAGAATGGAGTAACGCTTTAAGCAAGATGACATGATGTAGAGGGATAAACTCATGCAATATGATATAAACCCCATCTTTTTATCCTCGATGGCAACAATACAATACGTGTTGTTTCCCTTTCTGACACTGGGATCGAGCACCGCAAGATTGAACCCAAAGCTAAGCACTTCTCCCATTGCAAGAAAGATCAATCTAGTAGGCCAAACCAAACTGATAATTCGAAGAGACTCGCAAAGATAACCAATCATACATAAAAGAATTCAGAGAAGATTTAAATATTGTTCATAGATAGTCTTGATCATAAACCCACAATTCATCGGATCTCAATAAACACACTGCAAAATAAGATGACATCGAATAGATCTCCAAGAGAATCGAGGAGAACTTTGTATTGAGATCCAAAGAGAGAGAGAAGAAGCCATCTAGCTAATAACTGTGGACCCGAAGGTCTGAGGTAAACTACTCACACATCATCGGAGGGGCCATGGAGTTGATGTAGAGGCCCTCCGTGATCAATGCCCCCTCCGGTGGAGCTCCGAAAAGGCCCCAAGATGGGATCTCTTGGGTACAGAAGGTTGCCGCGGTGTAAATAGGGTTTCGTGGTGCTCCTGGATGTTTTCCGGGTACGTAGGTATATATAGGAGGAAGAAGTAGGTCAGTGGAGCCATGAGGGGCCCACGAGGGGGGAGGGCGCGTCTAGGGGGTAGGCGCGCCCCCTGCCTCGTGGCATCCTCGTTTGTTGCTTGACGTCCACTCCAAGTCCTCTGGATCACGTTTGTTCCAAAAAAGCACGCTCCCGAAGGTTTCATTCCGTTTGGACTCCGTTTGATATTCCTTTTCTGCGAAACACTGAAATAGGCAAAAAAACAGCAATTTGGGCTGGGCCTCCGGTTAATAGGTTAGTCCCAAAAATAATATAAAAGTGTATGAATAAGCCCATTAAACATCCAAAACAGAATATATAATAGCATGGAACAATCAAAAATTATAGATACATTGGAGACGTATCAAGGGCCCAGAGATACCTCTCTGAGAATTGGAATGACAAATCCTAATCTCGATCTATGCCAACTCAACAAACACCATCGGAGACACCTGTAGAGCATCTTTATAATCACCCAGTTACGTTGTGACATGTGATAGCACACTAAGTGTTCCTCCAGTATTCGGGAGTTGCATAATCTCATAGTCATAGGAACATGTATAAGTCATGAAGAAAGCAATAACAATAAACTAAATGATCATAGTGCTAAGCTAACGGATGGGTCTAGTCCATCACATCATTCTCTAATGATGTGATCACATTCATCAAATGACAACACATGTCCATGGCTAGGAAACTTAACCATCTTTGATTAACGAGCTAGTCAAGTAGAGGCATACTAGGGACACTCTGTTTGTCTATGTATTCACACGTGTACTAAGTTTCCAGTTAATAAAATTTTAGCATGAATAATAAAAATGTATCATGATATAAGGAAATATAAATAACAACTTTATTATTTCCTCTAGGGCATATTTCCTTCATCTCCTAGATAGATCTTGCGTGATCGTAGGAAATTTTTGAAATTGCATGCTACGTTCCCCAACAATAAGTGAGGTGCAAAGAGAATTCTATAAATCAACCAAGGATTATCTCATACCATCATGCTGCATTACTAAAATAAAGATAAAAGGCACACGACGTTCCAAGATTTACGCATATCGTGTGATGAATAAAAATTTAGCTCCAAGTAAAATTACCGATGATCGTTAGAAGAAAGAGGGGATGCCTTCCGGGGCATCCCCAAGCTTAGTTGCTTGGGAATCCTTGGATATTACCTTGGGGTGCCTCGGGCATCCCCAAGATTGGGCTCTTGCCACTCCTTATTCCTTCATCCATCATGATCTTACCCAAAACTTGAAAACTTCAATCACACAAAACTTAACAAAACCCTCATGATATCCTTTAGTATAATAAAACAAATCACCACTTCAAGTATTGTTGCAAACTCATTCATATTTTATTTTTGCATTGTAGCTACTGTATTATAACTTCTCTGTGGCTTATACCACCGATAAATTCGATAGTTTCAACAAAACTAGCAAAACAGTGCATCAAAAACAGAACATGTTTTAAACAGGACAGTCTGTAGTAATCTGAACATCAACCATACTTCTGTAACTCTAAAGATTCTAAACAAGTAGGACAAAATACACAATTTGTATAGAATTACTATGCAAAAAGTTTCAGAAGCGTTTGACTTTCCAGTAACAAAATGTAAAATCACGCACTACAGCCGAAGTTTCTGTTTTTGCACCGCACAAACCAAACAAGCAATCTAATAATCCTAAAGGCAAATCTTGGCACATTATTTTTATAATACAATGGAATTGTACAAGGGCATAATTATTTTTGTGAGAATGTTCATGAAAAATTCTACATTGTTTCCATGAGCATGAACACAAGTGTTCAAGGTCGACCCTCAATTCACCAATGCATCACCTTTCAATCCTTCTCTTTTTGTGAAGTTTTAAGTTACCTTCTATATTTTTTTGTTTTTAAACCTTATAAAAGCACTCAACAGAAATAAATGACTCTCTAAAACTTCCGGGTTTTCTTCCTGGCAGCGCTTTCTTTAAAGTCATTAAGCTAGGCATATAGTGCTCAAGTAATGGATCCACCCGGATCCCAAGGTATATCAAAGCCAATTTTAATTAACAATGATTTGTGATTTAGTAGTGAGCACAAAGCAATATATATATATATCAAGTAATGACGAAGTCTAACTCTCTTCCTATGCATCGGCATGTCATAAAGGAACAATTCATGCACACATAGTAAAGGCCGATGCATAGCATAAATAGATTCTTACAATTTTATTGTGTTCAAAACATAGAGAGGTGGAGATGTAGTTCCTCTCTCATAATAATTGCAAGTAGGAGTAGCAAGCACATGCATATTACATTCATCAAAATTATCATGTGCAATGGTAAAAGGCAACCCATCAATATAATCCTTAATAAGAACAAACTTCTCCGATATAGTGTAGTTTGGAGAATTCAAAAAGATAATAGGACTATCATGTGTGGGTGCAATAGAAACAATTTCATTCTTAACATAAGGAACTATAGCAAGTTCATATCCATAAGCATAATTCATATTGGCATCTTGGCCACAAGCATAGCAATTATCAAGTTCATCAAAAAGGGATATTTCAAATGAATCAACGGGATCATAGCAATTATCATAGCATTCATCTTTCGGTAAGAAAGAAGGGACATTAAACAATGTATGAGTAGGAGGATTACTCTCGTTAGAAGGTGGATATGTGTATCTAATCCGCTCTTCCTCTTTTTGTTCTTCGCTCTCCTCATCATCTTTTTCATCCAATGAGTTCACAGTTTCATCAATTTCTTCTTCCATAGCCTGCAGAATGTTAGTCTCTTCTTGGACAGCACATGAGTCCCCAATATATGGTTTAACATAGGCATTAGAAGCATAATTATCATAACAATATTTAAGTATGGCAAAATTTTCAGATTTGTAAAGAGTAGCATCATAATTTTCAATCAAAGAAGCAATTTCATAAGCACCCTTAAAAGCAACAAATTCTTCAATTTGTTGAACAGCGTAGTAATTATGAACACCCTTAGCATACGAAGATACGATTCCATTATCACTAAACTCACATTGGTAGGGAAGGTGTTTCTTAGGGTCTTCAGAACAACAAGTAACATCATATATTTCACATAAATTCCAAGCATAGCATTGCAAACGATGAATTTGGTCCAATAAAAGTTTCCCTTTTTGAGATAAGCGGTGTCGCACATAACAAGCATGCTCATCTAAAGATTTTCCCTCAACTAAGCTAGTTGGGGTTTCAGCACGAGCACATAGGGATCGAAGATGATCCAAGTAGAAAGCTTTAGTAGTATGATAGATTTTGGGTGGTTCTTCAACCATTGGTTTAGTAGGTACAACTATTTTTTTGGTATTTTGCATTTCCTACACATAATTAAAGATATAAAACAACTTAGAACACAAAATAAAAACTACTTAGTGATAAAGCAAACAAGCACACACGAGAATATTCACCCCACGCTATTGCTCCCTGGCAACGGCGCAGAAAAAGGTCTTGATAACCCACAAGTATAGGGGATAAGTTATAGCCTCTTTTGATAAGTAAGAGTGTCGAACCCAACGAGGAGCTAAAGGTAGAACAAATATTCCCTCAAGTTTTATCGACCACTGATACAACTCTACGCATGCTTAACGTTCACTTTACCTAGAACAAGTATGAAACTAGAAGTACTTTGTAGGTGTTGTAGGCTAGGTTTGCAAGATAATAAAGAGCATGTAAATAAAAGCTAGGGACTGTTTAGATAAATACACAACTAAGTTAGTTTTAGTAGAAAGCTTTTTGTCATGAGAAAGTTATTTGTCCCTAGGCAATCGATAACTAGACCGGTAATCATTATTTAAATTTTATATGAGGGAGAGGCATAAGCTAACATACTTTTTCTTCTTGGATCATATGCACTTATGATTGGAACTCTAGCAAGCATCCACAACTACTAAAGATCATTAAGATAAAAACCCAACCATAGCATTAAAGTATCAAGTCCTCTTTATTCCCATACGCCATGACCCACTTATCTGTATTTGTGTTTCTATCACTCATGCAACGCATACAATAAGAAAACCATGAACATATTGCAAACCCTACAGCGGGGATCCCTCACGCTTCCGCGACATGGAGAGCACCATAGGAAAGCACCAATAATAAAACATGCAACTCAAACCGATCACGATCATCAATCAACCAATAGGACAAAACGGATCTACTCAAACATCATAGGATAGCCATACATCATTGGGAAATAATATATAGCGTTGAGAACCATGTTCAAGTAGAGATTACAGTGGGGATAAGGGGTGTTACACCATTGCATAGAGGGGGAGAGAGTTGGTGATGACGGTAGCGAAGTTGTTGGTGTAGATTGTCGTTGCGATGATGGCCCCGGCGACGTTCCGGCGCCACCGGAAGAGAGGGGAGAGAGCCCCCCTTCTTATTCTTCCTTGACCTTCCCCCTAGATGGGAGAAGGGTTTCCCTCTGGTCCTCGGCTTCCATGGCGGCGGAGGGGCAGTAGCCCCTCCGAGATTGGATCTCTCTCTCTCTCTCTCTCTCTCTCTCTCTCTCTCTCTCTCTCTCTCTCTCTCTCTCTGTTTCCTTCTGTTTCTGTGATCCCAGATTTTGGCCTTTCACCGTTTCTTAAATTCCCGGAGATCCATAACTCCGATTGGGCTAAAATTTTAACACGATTTTTATCCGGATATTAACTTTCTTGTGGAGAAAGAAGGGCACCAACCTCCTTATGTAGTGGCCACAAGGACCAGGGGCGCGCCCTCCGTCCTTGTTGGCCCCTCGGGTATTGTCTCGCGTTGATTCTTTTTCCTAAAAGTCACATATATTTCAAAAAAATCTCCGTAAGTTTCTATCCCGTTTGGAATCCGTTCGATATGGATTTTCTACGAAACAAAAACCATGCAACAAACAGGAACTGGCACTGGATCAATATGTTAGTCCCCAAAAATAGTATAAAAAGTTGTCAAAAGTATATGAAAGTTGTAGAATATTGGCATGAAACAATCAAAAATTATAGATACGACAGAGACGTATAAAAAAGCTACGCAAAAAATAGCAAAAGACACGATGCGCGATCGAGACAAAACAACATGAGCTAGACTCATCTATCTATCAAGATCACAAGGAGCTGAGGCTACATCAGCCTATATGCCAATAACCACTAGGGCAATGTTTAAGACTCCAACATCATCATCCTGGGAATTCCACAAACCAGATCTCCAGAACAGATGTTATGACCAAATCCATACAGTTTAGATAATTCGAGTAGCAGGAAACAAAAGCAAAAGTATCCATCTGGGAGGGTAAAAGCCAAGTCCTACGGAAGCCGATGAAAGCCAAAGAGAGCTTCAGCCTGGTGGAGGACTGTATCTTCCATCTCCATTGCCTGGCAGCAATCCTGTGGGTCATCCTCCATCCCTGCGCAGCAATAAAGACTTCACCAGTGATCATCTCAAAAAAATTACACCCTCCCACATTAGCATTTGTCTTTCTGGTTTTATCTGCAAGATGAACCAATCGTTAAGCATTTCAATGATCAAATTAACAGGCACACAAGGATCAGTAACCTTATTATTATTATTATCAAAAATCAAATCATTTCTCAATGGGACATTTGCATTTATGCCCCTAACTTGAACCCACTACTCAGATTCGCCCCTAATTTTGGAGCATGCTCAAATGTGCCCCTTTGTCGTTAGTTCCCCTTATAAAAATACCCTTCTGTTTCGTTTTCGTTCGGTCAAAGGGCTTTGACCGTCTACTAGACGTTTTCTGGACATTGTTGCCCCTGGCGCCTTATGTCATTGACATGTGGCACCCACTCTAAAAAAACGAAAGGAAAAACTATTTCTCTCACCCCTCTATCTCATACACTTACATATGGGACCACACTAGGAAAAATAAAACTATGGAAAAGACTCTATCACTTACAGGTAGACCCAACTATAATAATAATAAAATAAATTATTGTCTCTCATAATCTCTCTCTCTCTCTGACCTGTGCACGGCTCGATCGATGATGCCCATCACCGGCGCACCTGCGGGTGAGGACCACGGGGGCGGAGACAATAGCAGTTGCGGCCGCCACAGTGGCCTCGCGATCCATGGAAATATTCTTACCCGTCCCTTTCCTCTGCTTCTTGCCATAGAGTGTGCTGAGGACGCCATTGTTAGGCACCGCAGCCAGAGGCCAACTTGAGATAGCGGAGCATGTCCATGAGCAACGTCGGTCGGCTCTCGCCCACCCCACACGGTGAATTGGGCATGGGCCACCCATAGACGATGCCCAGGACCCCATCTTCCACCACGGTCATCGCTCTTGACTTCCAAAATTACGCGGCCCCGAGCCAGCAGACCTCCCCGACATCCGTCCCGTCATTGATGTAAGGTCGTGCCTTAATGCCCTCTTTCGCCGCTCAATTCCGTGCCCGTAGCTCACAGCATGAAGCCGGCTGCCATGACCGACCATGGTGGTCATGCGCGTGCATTACCACCTATCGCTGCAATGCCTAGCGCGCTTGGCGTGTGTTGAGCAGATACACCGTGCGCCTCGTGCCCTCCTCTCGTAGTCATCCGGCCACCTACGGTGAGCCGCCGGTGAGCGTGGTCACTCATGGCCAAGTATGCCTCGCCGTGACCTCCGTGGACCAATTTTGACCCTGACAGTGAGTCCCGTGGCCCACATGTCAGGGAAAGAGAGAGGGGTTGTGTGAGAAAAATATAAATTTTTGTGGGGGTCCCCCTGTAAGTGAGAGAAAGGGTGAGAGGTTTTTTTTCCTTTTTAACTCGAGGGTAGATCCCATGTGTAAGTGAGAGCGCAAGAGAGTTTTTTTTTACTCTGGGTAGGCCCCACATGTAAGTGGCATGTGCATAGAAGGGAAAATATGTCTAGAAAATGTCTAGTATACGGTCAAAGCCCTTTGACTGGACAGAAACGGCCGAAAGGGTACTTTTATAAGGGGGACTAACTGCAGAGGGGCAAATTTGAGTAGTGGGTGTGAGTTAAGGGCACAAATGCAAATGTCCCTTTCTCAATTTCCAAATTGTCTAGAATATAGCCAAAGTCCCAACAACTACCAGGTTTCTTTCATTCTTATTAAAATAATTAACCATATCTTAAACATATCATAAACATTATTAGGTATGTTTTGTAAATCAAAGGAACATTTTATAATATTCCAGAGCAACTTAGCAATGGAGCATCTGAAAAAGAGATGATCAACACTCTCATTCTACATACACGAAGGGCATTTTTTATCACCAGTCCAACCTCTTCTAAGAGATTTTCTTCGGTCATAATACTATTTCTTAGCACGAACCAAAGAAAAACCTTCACACTGGGGGGCATCTTAATCTTACACATGAAGTTATGTGGGTATTTCACCCCATTCTCAATAGTATGTCTACAGTAACACTTAACCATATATATGTCGTTTTACACGAAGACTATTTAATTTCATCTCTCTGCTCAATCAAAGTCACAATGGCACAACCCTCTTGTGGTCCCACAGTTCCAGTGAGTCCCCATAAAGAGTCCTTCTAAAATGGACAGGCTCTAATCCTTTATTCAAAATCGCACTTACTAATTTATTTTTATCAAAACACAAATTATAAAGCCTAGGGAAATTATCTTTGAGTGGTTTATCTCCAACCCACCAATTTTCCCAAATCTCACATTCTTCCCATTTCCAACCACAAATGTACACAATGACAGGAATGGTCATTGTGTTTAATAAGTTCATACCAAAATTGTGAGTCCCCTTGTTTATATTTTATCTTAGCCATACCCCTCATTTTTTGGTATTTATTAACCAACAACTCCTGCCATAGTCCATTAGTATTAAACAATTTCCACCACCATTTTACAAGCAAAGCTTTCTTCATTAAAGCAAAATTTAGAATTTTTAAACCTCCCATATCTTTAGGTCTACACATCTCAGACCATCTCCACTTAATGATATTTTTTCTTATCTTCTTCTTTCCACACAAGTTTAGCCCTAAAAAATCCATCCTCGTGTTAACCCCAATAGGGAGTCCATAAAAGGACATCATTAGGTATGGAATGTGAGTTAGTGAGGATTGAACGAGATTTATCCTCCCAGCACTAGCAAGCAGCTTACCTTGCCAATTACTACATTTCTTCTCTGTTTTATGCTCAGGTAGTTTCCAAATTTTATTTCTAATTCTCTTCTCATCAATAGGTTGCCCAAGGTATCTCACAGGAAGAGAACCCATAGGGCAGGTGAAAATATTTGCAAATTCCTTTGCCTTGTTGACAGTATCTCCAAACAAGAAAATTTCACTTTTATGAAAATTAATTTTCAAGCCTAGCATTTGTTCAAAAAGACAAAATAAAATTTTCAGATGGTGTGCACTATTATAGTCATCTTGCAAGAGGAAAATTGTGTCATCAACATATTGTAACATATTAATCTCATTGTCAATATTTTCCTCCAACACACCCTTAATCGGTCCATTTATTCAGGCTTTATACATTAACATAGCCAAGGCATCCACAACCAAATCAAAGATAAGAGGGAAAAGAGAGACCCCCTGCGGCAACCCTTTGTGAGTAGGAAAATAGGGTCCTAGACTTTCATTGACTTTCATACACACTTTGCCCCCATTTATAGTGTGCATAACCAAGTCAATCCATTTATCTTGGAAATATTTAATTTTAAGCATTTGCAAAACAAAAGTCCATTTAAATTTGTCATAGGCTTTTTCAAAGTCTACTTTAAATAGCAAAACACTTTGTTTCCTATGATGAATGCTATTCAAAGCCTCGTGTTGAATAAGTACTCCATAATGTACCTCTTTCTAACAAAGGCAGTTTGTATTGGGGAAATTACCTCACCAGCAAACCCATTAAGTCTGTTCATAAGTACTTAGGTTTTAAAAATTACATTCAACAGACCGATGGGCCTGAATTTATGAATTTGGTTTGCATCTTTAGTTTTAGGGACAAAAGTGAAAATTTCCATAATTGAGCCTAGATATGTCTAAATGTCCATTATGAAAATCATCAAACCTTAATGTCATTTTCAACCAGAACCCAAAAGTGTTGGTAGAACTCAACAGTAAACCCATGATGGTCTGGTGATTTATTATGAGTCATCCCAAACAATGCATTTTTTATTTTCTCTAAAGAAATTCTGCTTTTAGCTTATCCACAACATCACTAGGTATAGTCCTACGATTATCAATATCCAAGGATATAGTCGATCTCTCTGGATGACCAAAAAGATATTTATAATATTTATTAATATATCCTATAAAATTCTTGTCTCCGTCATTTTTGCCTTCTCCTTGTTCAAGGCAAGTTATTTTACAATGATAATTGGGGTACATTGTCAGAAGCTAAAAGTGGCAAAAGTGAAATGTCAATTTCAGAGTGGCATAAGGAAAATGGGCAAAAGTTAAAGTGGCAAAAACAAATTTTCCCTAGATTTATATCCTTGGTGTGACTCTAATTTAAAATAAATATGAGAATGGTATTTGCTCTGTTAACTGAAGCTCAAAATGATCAGATGAGATTCCATGAAACATCAGCTGCTGAGATATACACATCTGAACATTCAGTTCAGACAAGTAGGTTCAGCTAGTAGTGTGATTGTAAGCACTGTCAGCTCCTGCTTCTAGGCACCAACCTCGCGCATAGTGGTTTGGCCATGATGAGGGTGAACTCTAGATTCTCGGTGAAGTCCACCTCATTGCCTGGAACCTCATGCCACAACTCATTGACCAAATTGCCCACGAAGTACTCGAGGTGAAGTCTGGCAATGCCGAGCTCGGCACAGATCCTCTTCCTGACGTCGAACGGCATCATCCTAGTCTCCCTACTGCCAGCCACATCCACCCCCTCGTCATCGCCTCCCGACAAGAATCGCTCTGGCACGAACTTCGTCGGCTTCTCCCACTCTCGTCCGTCCCTGCTCATCTCTGCCACCATGAAGTTGACGGTGGCACCCTTCGGGATCAGGTACCCGCCACATGTTCTCCATCGCCTAGTGCGGCAGCATGAAGTGCGCCAGTGGGTGTGTGCGTAGTCCCTCAAGGACGACGACTTTAAGGTAAGGCATCCTATGGATATCCTCCTCGGAAATCTCTTCCTAGTCGTCTCCAGTTGTGATGTCGATCTCGTCATAGAGCTTCTCTTGGATAGCCCACATAAATATTCCTAAGGAGTACCTTAACATCGTATTTGATTGTGGACCTTTTATGAGCACCTAGGATTCTAAACTAAGCGTATTTTAGACTTTCTCCATTCTAACTCAGGAGAAGCGATAGAAAGTGAAGAACTAGTCATGATAACGATAAAAACAAAAGTAAAACCCACTGGAATTTAATTATTTTTTATTTTCTGAGTTTTTGAGAAAGCGGAAAAGCAAAATAACAAGAAAAAAAGTAAGTAAGCAAAGTAGATAATTAGGAAGGTAAAGGTCTGCAAAATCTATGGTTAAATACGCAAAACAGCAACCAAACAGCAACCCAAAAAGACTTGGCAAAACCGGGATAGCTTGAATTGAGTATATGTGAAGTCCCCAGCAACAGCGTCAGAAAAAGGCTTGCTTCCTTTGAACTAGGAAGGTGTTTGGCCCCAAGTGCAAAGTTTTATAGCAAGCAGCAATTTCCCACAAGTGAATGACCTTAAGGTTTATCGAACCAGTAGGAGCTGTAGAACATCGAATTATCAATACATGCACACACACAAATACAAAAATTCCTTGGCCCTCAATGAAACTAGCGAGGTTCTCAATATCATCACTAGCTTTGCTGGTTACAAGGATTAAATGTACGAGTGTATGGAAGATTTGATTGCAGCAAGAAAGTAAAAACAAGGAATTGTAAAGAGAGTTTTTGATCGAGGTTGAAAGAATAGGAGAAGAATGGACCGTGAACCATAGGTTCACTAGTAGTTTCTCTCCAAAAGATAGCATGGTGTGGTGAACAGATTACAATCGCGTAACGATTAAATTGCAACTTCTATAACTATGACTATCCAAGGCATAATCAGCATATGAGCATCTCTAATATTCCATCCAAGACTGATGTCCAGCATGTATCTTAAAGTATTAAGTAAAACAGGGTATTGCATGACATGAAGTAGATGACATATTGTCTTCACCCTACACAAAGGAGAACCACGCAATCATTTTTTTATCCCTAGTGGGAACAACGCAATGCAAGCCTTTTACTTTTTCCATGGAACACCTAACTATCATACACAACTCCCTCTTGGAGATCAAATATCAAATATGGCGAAAGAAAGACAAATAGATCGGACATGATATATTGAAGAGAATAATGCAGCAAAAAACTAAAGATCTCAAACACATTCATATATCTCAAACAAGTTTTGCAGTGGCTGGCCATCAGGGTGCTACGGGTGCTACTTTTTGTAGAAATTACGTAGCTTTGATTCGGGCTCAGACTCTTTGATTTGAGCATGCACCAAATGCTCTTACCATGGAAGCCTATGTGGTACGGGATGCCGTGCGATTAGCATGTCATATGAGACTACGACATGTGCTTACTGAAACAGACGCTCAAGGTCTGATTGACCTATGAAAGCCAAGAGGAGAAGGCAGATTGGAACTAGCAGGCATTCTTTAGAAAATTGAAGATTTCGGTGGGTTGGTGTTTTTCTTAGAAAGGTTCTTTTTGGAGAAAGAGATGGCGCCTTAGGCGCCTATCCATTAATCTGAAGAACAAGTCACACATGGTTTTACAATGTCTGATGTTCAGATTGCCTAGCTTTAAAAGCATATGACAGTGATCCATTGAGTGGGACCCGCTATTACAAACCATTGTAGGACTAGTACTGGATTGCGAAAAGTATGCTCTAGCCACATTGTTGTGAGCCCTGCTATTAAGCTCCCTGGGAATGTGTCTAACGGTTATCTAAGCCTTACTAGTAGAGCTAAATAAATTTGCCAGTTGGATTCTAATCTCCCAATAACCAGGGCATTTAAGGATATCTCTTGCTTGTGCAACTTGGGCCAAAACCCGATTGTCCATGAAGAAGATGATGTCTCTTGTTTTGATTGTAGTGATCAATTGGGCAGCTACCTGAAGTGCCATAGGTTCTACTTGGAGAGGCGACGCGATTTGCTCCTCGGATAAACCAATATTGATGTTGATCTCTTGATGTTTTCCAGTCATTTCTATGAAAGTTCCTATGTGTGTGGTGTTTTGGGTATCAAGTTTCCATGCTGCATCTGTAAAGACTTTGCAATTTGGAGTAGTTGCTTGCATGATATCCTGTTATTGTGAGTAAAGACTTTGCAATTTGGAGTAGTTGCTTGCATGATATCCTGTTATTGTGAGCTTTATGCTCATCTCGACTAAGACCATGCCCTGCTTATTGTGATTGAAGTGTTAGCTCCTGGTTATCTAGAATGGCCTGCATAATTTGGAATGCATGTATAGGCTTGGTCTCTTTCCTATCGAAAAGAGTATCATTCCTTGCTTTCCATATGCACCAAAGAAAAATCATTATATTAATGAGAGAGGCATGTGGATGCCCTGAGTTAAGAAGAACATTGATAATTTCTACAACACTATCATAGTTGTTAGAAAAAATTTCAGATTCAATAAACCAAGGATGAGCTACCCAAGATGCTCTAGCAAAGGGGCAAGTAAAGAAAAGATGCATGTCATCTTCATCCTGATCGCATCTAATGCAACTTTTCTTAATAAGCTTGGAATATTTCCCTGCTCTCATACATGTTGGAAGTGCTTTCCTCAAGAGCCTCTAAGCAAAAGTCGGTACCCTTGGAACCATAGTCTTCTCTTTCCAAACCTGCTTGAGTAGTTGTTTAATATCTTGAGGTACCTATCTAGGCAATGTAGATCCCTGTTGTTGCAAGTCTTGAATACATGCTTTATAAGCTAATTTTGAAGTTCAGTTGCCTGAAGGATGCAATCTCCAGCAGAGGATATCAGTTCCCTCTTGTTGAATAATCGGTACCTACATGATGCTATTAGTTACCTCATGATCAAAAAGATTGTAAATAAGTCTAGCATTCCATGTTTTTCTGATTTTGGTTCCACAAATCCTTGATCTGAGAAGGATAGACATAATGCCCCAATTGTATTTGCAAATGTTCGTAAATAGATTGCCAATGAGGAAACCAAGGAATGCTCGAAATGGAGGAATTGCCATCAAGAATTTGATAGGTTGGATTTGCTTGAAGAATGTGTCTTACCTTAAGAATTGAAGCCCAAAAACTTGATTTTGGGATGTTGCCTTTTGCTCTCCAAATAGAAGTCTCAGGAAAATATTTAGATTTAAGTACATGTGCGAAGAAGCTTTGTGGTTCATCCGCAATTCTCCAAGCTGCTGATAGGATTAGGCCTCTGTTAATTGTTTGAATGTTCTTGACTCCAAGACCCCCTTCTACTTTTGGGGTGCACATGTCCTTCCATGCCCTGAGACAAAGAGCTGTCTTGGATGGGTCTTCTTTTATTCCTGTCCACCAAAAACTTCTAATGATAGTAGTAAGTTTGGCAACTAGTTTTCTTGAGAAAAGAATATTTGACATATAGTGTTGTTCATGTCGGAAGAGAAAGCTAACAAGGTAGTACATCTTTCACTTGCAACAAAAAAGGTAGTACATCTTTGTGCTGGACGGGCAAGTAGCTCCAGGAGATGATGTCTCTGGATTATATTTATTTCAAACTTCCTTTTTCTAGCTGCCAAACTTCCTTTCTACTCCCTCTAGAAACTGATATAAGATTTTTTAGATCACTACTAGTTACTTGCAAAACGAGTGTAATCCCCCTATCAAGTTAATGAAAGTGTGTTGAGATGCAAACAAGAAAACCTCGTTCCATAAAAAGAAACTCCTAACCTCATTATGGTTCCGGATAAAAACTCAACACATTATGGTTCCATAAAAATATGCTTTGTGTAATCTCCAAGCTATAGTAGATTTATGAGATAATCTTGTTTTTGCCACTCAAGCTTTTGCCATTTTCCGAATTATGATTCTTGACATTCACTTTCGCCACTCTAAGTTTTTGATAATACATCGCAATTTCATGGCAAAAGAAAAAAAATGCTCATTGGTGATTAATATGTCATTTGGAAGTTTTGCTTTTGCCATGGAATGATAATTGGGATGCATTGTCAAAAGCTAAAAAGTGACAAAAGTGAAATGTCAAATTTTAGAGTGGCATAAGGAAAATGGACAAAAGCTAGAGTGGCAAAAACAAAAAAATTCCTAGATTTATATCCTTGGTGCGACTCTAATTTAAAATAAAGATGAGAACGGCATTTGCTTTGTTAACCGAAGCTCAAAATGATCAGATGAGATTCCATGAGACATCAGCCACTGAAATATAGTACACATGTGAACATTAGTTCAGGCAAGCACGTTCAGCAAGTAGTGTGATTGTGTAAAGCACCGTCAGCTCCTGCTTCTGGGCACCAACCTCGCGCATAGCGGCTTGGCCATGACGACGGTGAACTCCGGCTTCTCGGCGAAGTCCACCTCGTTGCCTGGAACCTCACTCCACTCGAACCCATTGACCAAATTGGCCACGAAGTACTCCAGGTGAAGCATGGCGACGCCGAGCCCGGCGCAGATCCTCCTCCCGACGCCGAACGGCATCATCCTGATCTCCCTGCTGCCGGCCACATCCACCCCCTCGCCGTCGCCGCCCGGCAAGAACCGCTCCGGCACGAACTCCATCGGCTTCTCCCACTCCCGCTCGTCCCTGCCCATCTCGGCCACCATGAAGTTCACAGTGGCGCCCCTGGGGATCAGGTACCCGTCAATCTCCATGTCCTCCATCGCCTTGTGCGGCAGCACGAAGTGCGCCGGTGGGTGCCTGCGCAGTCCCTCAAGGACGACGGCTTTGAGGTAAGGCATCTTGTGGATATCCTCCTCGGAGACCTCTTGCTGGTCGTCTCCAGTTGTGGCCCTGATCTCGTCATAGAGCTTCTCCTGGATGGCCGGGTTCTTGACCAGCTCAGCCATGATCCATTGCAGCCCGGTGGCGGTGGTGTCGGTTCCAGCGATAAGGAACTCGGAGCAGAGTATGACCATCTCGTCGTCCGTGAGCGCGCGGCCAGCCTCTTCTTCAGGGAGCTTGATGTCGAGCAGGGTGTCGACGTACGAGTGCTCGAACGTGGTCTCCGCCGTCGGCAACACCACGCCGGCGCCTCGGTTGATCTGCTTCTTGCGCTCCCGACGCGCATCAATCAGCGGCAGGAAGAGTTCCTTCTGCCGCCGCCGCAGGGCGAGGCCCGTCTTGAGACGGCCGCGAAACAGGTGCTTGGTGACAGCCGGCCAGAACGCGAAGACACTCGTCTTGCGCGCGACGTACAGGAGCCAGTCGCGCTGCGCGGCGCCGACCGCCCGCACCGCGGCCTCGTCGAGCCTCTGGCCGAAGCACATGAGCACGAGGAGGCAGAACATGGCGTACCGGAACGCCTCCATGACCAAGACCCCACGGGGCGCCGCCTCCACGCCGGGGCCGGAGCCGGACTCCCGCAGCAGCTTGTCCGCGAGCACGCGGCGCACCCAGGCGCGCGCGGGCGCGAAGAGGCGGACGCGCGACGGGTGCAGCGTCTCGGAGACGAGGTTGCGCCGCAGGAGGCGCCACGCGGGCCCGTAGCAGGCGCGCGCGACGGTGTTGCCGGTCTCGCCGAGGAGGCCGCGCGTGACCGCCGGGCGGTCAGCCAGAGCGGCGCCGCGCCCCACCAGGGCGGCGTGGGCCACTCGCCGGTCGGCCACGAAGATGGAGAGGCGGGAGCCGACGCACAGGGACACGACGGGGCCGTGCCGCGCCATGAGGCGCCGGAGGAGGGGCTCCACGTCGGCTGAGGAGTGCCGCAGCCACAGTAGGCTGCCGAGCAACGGCAAGGCGAGCGGGCCCGGCGGGATGCGGCTGCCGTTCTTGGCCTTACCCGCGACGCGCTGCGCGAGCAGGACGATGACGAGGGGGAGGAGGAGGGCGACAGGGAGCAGGAGCCATGCCTGTGCCTCCATGGCGATTGATTTCTTCGCTTTTGCTTCGTTCTGCTCCGTCTCGTCAGTTCATCTTAGCTCTGCTCTGCTTCAGATTTTCAGTAACTTCCGGTAATGGATGCCGACGATAACAACACGTCAACAAGCATGGCTTCATTTATTTATTGTTATATGCGATCAGTGAGCGATCCGATGCATGTGAAAGCAAGGGGAGGGATAATAGAGTAGCCGTAGAGTTTGATTTTCAAGATACAAAATGGACCATCGTCCCATTCAGATTTCAGCGTCCATAGACGCGTCATGCACGCCGGAAGTGAGAGCGGCTGCAACGTGAGATCTATTAAAAATTAGGATGGAATCTTTCACTACAAGTAACAGCTTCTTGTCGGCCGAACCACTGGTTCCTGACGTTGCTAAAGATTCTAGTGACACTTCGGCACGAGCAGCACCCATCCAATAACAATACACAAGTTCAATCATATGAAATGCAAGATACCTCAAAGACTTTTGCTTTGCCCTTCACGATGCACCTTTCATCTCTAACATTGCTGGCAACACACTTCGGCATACATATGAAACAGTTAAAGCAACTCCAACGGGCCGACCCAACTGGACGGTGTTTTTTGTCCGTTTTTTGTCTGTTTGGGTCGCCCGCCCGCCCGCCGTTCATCCTTTTTTAGTTTTGGATCGGCAGTGCGTCCAACAGGCCGACCCATTTCATGACCGCGCGCGTTTAACATCATGCCGTCGCCCTGATTTTGGCGTTCCAGCGCGCGGGAAAGGTTCGCATGCGCGCCGCGGCCGGCGCTCGCTATAAAGAAGGCGCTCCCTCCATACTCTGTCGGCCGCCCACTCTCGCCGCCTCTGCGCCACCATGTCGATCCACCGTCTAGGCGCTTCGGATTTTCGCGGAGTCCGCAAGCGCCGCTCCGGCGCCTTCTCCGCCGAGATCTGGTTTCGCGAGAAACGTCTCGTCCTCGGCACCTTCGACACCGTAGAGGAGGCGGCCCGCGTGCACGACGCGGCGGCGTGGCGCCTCCTGAGGCCTCGTTGGGATATGAATTTTCCCAACGTGTCGAGCTGGCGGGCGCAGGATCTGGCGCCTCTCCCGCGGCTTTTCACCGACGAGGATCGTCGTGTCCACCGAAGGCGGCAGCGTCGTCTCGCCATCGTAGAGAAGGACATGGAAGCCTTCGTGATGTGGCGCGAAGGCTTCCCGCAGGACATTGTCGACGAGCGCCAGTTCTACAAGCAATTGAGATCAGAGAGGGACGCGAGGAGAAGGGAGCGAGCCGCCTATCGGGAGGACAAGCGTTCGCGGAAGCAGGCAGCTCAATTGGAACTAAAGCTACGAGAAACGGCGGGTTGGGACTTTGAAGACGAGGCATATGCTGACGCCTACATTCAAACATCGGAGGAGGACATTACCGAATCGGAGTCAGAAATCGACGAGTAATGGTCTTTTCTTTTTATCTGTGTACGCTAGAATTATCCATGTATCCATTTTTATCTGAAAAAATGGCCGGCGGCGTCAGCAACGTAGCAGGCGGACGAGGGTGTGAATCCAATGTGCCACCGATCAACGGGCCCGATGAGGAAAGAGGGCGAGCGCGCGCGTCCGTCTTGTGTCCGCGCCGACGCAAATCAGGCTTAAAAATAGGCCGGGAATAGGTCGGCAGGCGGACAAAAGCGGACGCGCGTCCGTTTGGGTCGGCACGTTGGGCCAGCTTTTTTGTCCAAACCCAAACGGACGGCCGCGGACGACATGGGTCGCCCCATTGGAGTTGCTCTTACTGTCCTCTCCGCATTGTACATTCCATTCCACTGATACTGCACACCAATGACTCAGTATTTGTCTACTACTTCTGGACAAAAACCAAGAACAAGGACTATCAAACCTACGACACATACAACCCCACACAACACGACTGGCAGCCCAAGATTATGCACAGCGCCGCTGAGATGTGGCCCCAACTTAGTTCCGGTGGGGCTCAGCAGGGGCCACAGGTCAGAAGAGCGGTGTACAAGCATGCGCTGCTGAGCCGTCTATACACATGCTACACCAACAGAGAACATACACAGCAGAAACGTAGCGAATCAAGACCTAACCTCGGTGACCTTGCTTGCTGCATCCGACATCCTTAGATTGCAGAGCAAAGCGTCACGTCCTGTAAGCACGATCTGGAAGAAGTCCCCGACTCGCTTCGACAATGAATCCAACCCGAGCCGAAGCGCCTCGGCGCTTTTTGACATGCCGGAGATACAGTCCAGCAGCTCTTCTCTGCCTTCCGAGACACTGGTTCTCTCAGGAATGATGGTGTTGTCCTCATCTATGAAGCCATTTGTCCCACTTATGTTGTTATCTTCACTGATACCCTCAAGCGTGATCACCTTATTCTCACAGTGGGTATCCTGCATAATTTCAGCTTCTTGTGTTCCTTCTTCAGTACCAATCTCTGTCATGATCACTTCACATTCCTGGCTACTGTCATCAGCCGACTTAAGATTACACTCGGGTTTTTCTTTCTGTTCAGTGATGTCCGGCATCACCATTTGCTTTGAAAGGCTCACAGCACAAGCCAGGTTGTCATTTTCTTCTTCAAGCTGAGCAGTCCTAGTCAACGCATGCAGTTTCCTGGCACATGCTTCTACTTCTTCCAGCTCTTTTACAGCTGAAACACTTCCCCTGGATAATTGCCTTTTGACTTCCCCACTGATGGTAGCATGAAGCTCATTGAAGGCCTGTGCCCAACCAAATTTCTGAGGGACATGCAACTCCACCAATGGATTGGGACTGCCTGACAGTGCAGCCACAAAGACGCTGCAGGTAAAGACTGTCACAGACTCTATTCCATACAAAGCTCTCATGAGGACCTTCCCCTTAGCAGAATTCTTGACCTTCATCAGACAAAGGCTCCCAGCAAGTTCCTGCAAGGCCGTTGAGCAGCTGTCGAGTCTTGGGCGCGCTGTGTCCACCTTGTCCATCCACTCCTTAAGTGATACCTCAGCTCGCTTGAGCTGCTCCAATGACAGCACACCGCTTTTGGTGTCCAACACATGCAGGACATACTTGACAAGCAACTGCCCTTGATCCAACCGAGCGAGCTCCGAGCTCAGCACGATGCAGATGTCCAGCAGCTTAACGCTGCTGTTCAAGTAAATGTCCACCCACTTCTCATCCCAATCCGAGACAGGCAGCTCGAGCTCGGTTATAAGGGTCCCTATGTTGGCATGCAGCTCCGACAAGCAATCCACGGCAAGCCTCATCCAGGACAAGGTGAGGACATCCAAGGCATTCTCCGGCTTTAGCTTCCTCAAGCTCAAGGCCAGGGCATCCTCGTACGACTTGAGCAGCGCCTGGAGCTTCCGAGGCAGGTGAGGTCCCCCTGGGAGGATGACCCGGAAGGGGTTTCCCACAGGGAAGAAAGACCTATGCCCGTCGTCCGGGCGGCTCATCTCACTGCATCACAATCAACACATAACCTTCAATTAGCACACCACATCACAAACAGTAAGAACATAGGCATCGAAACAATACATAATTATTAGGAAACGTGCTGGTTTGATAACCAAGCGATGCATATGGAGTCTGTCAGCACTAGTCACTTGGCAGCGTCCAAACAGCCCAGGATTCGTAGAATCGTTTTAGAATCTCTTTTCGTGATTGACTTCACAGATAAGCTTGTGTCACAGCTACAAACCCTAGCGGCACTTTTCTCGGCTCACTGGACCTCACCAACAGCAGTAACCCCGACACACGAAGAACATATTACTACTACAGAAGCCCTCATGAGTCATACTATGGCGCCCGCACCCTAAAGAAACAAGCTAGGATATCAAAATCAGGGAACCCTGTGAGAGATCATGAATGGCTAAGTAACAAGACGGGAATCGCGAGATCCACGAAGCTAGAGGAAGATGCTGCACGTTTAGAACCTACAGCCGGCCTGATTGACCTCAGATTCGCTGAAGCTTTCCCCTAAAATTTGGGCACAAATAGCGATTCCCCACGAAACCAAACAAGCAGGAAATGGAGATTGGTAAACGAATCGTGCTGCGCCTTACCTCGATTCGATGCGCGTCGGAGCCGATTCGAGCTTGGTTGGGGATTTGGGGGGAAGTTCGCGGCGTCTGGTGGGGGAAGTTGTGTGCCCTGTTCCCTGCCGTTAGGTGCGAGAGTGGTGGTACCCAGGGAGGGGATAGGTTAGAAAATGGGGGAGGCAGAAAGTTCGAGACGCGCAGTACGCCGTTAGGGCTAGGGCTAGGGCTTGGGTGGGCCGCGCGGGTGCGAGTGACCCGTTGCCGTTGGCCTCCGATTTTTCATTTCCACAAAAGTTGGTGGGATGCTTCTCAGCGGCGTGTGCTCTTGCATACGTGGCATGATTTGATTGAAACAAAATAAAATCCGGCATCATCTTCTTAAATCAGAGGGAGATATGATTAGATTAGAAGAAAAAAGACAGTCGTAGGATAGAGTGGGAGTACGGATAGGAGCATGGGGAGGGAGCAGGCAAGCCGGATCCGGATTTTACCTGGCGTGCGCTCCAGCTGCGCCAATCGCCATCCGATTGCGTTTGCAGCATGATTTTTTTTTGTCAATCTATGCCATTTTTATGCCAGGTGGAGTCTTCCCTGCGTGCAATGGTTGATAAGACGGTTTTATCTTAAGTCTTACATGTAATTTAGATATGACAAAAAATATGTCTACAATAAATTATATTTCGGTCTTATCTTCAATAACTTCTCATTCCTTAAAATATGATGAGACAAATTGTGCTAAGAGCATCTCCAACAGCCGCCCAACATGCAGCGCACTAAAAAAGCATTTGCAATGCGTCGATCGCCTGTTTTTGCGTGGCGCGGAGCGCTGGAACCAGTGACCGCTGTAAACTTTAGCGCGCGTGAGTAGCTCTAGAAGGCGCTGCATAAATACTGCACGCGCTCTCACACAAATAACATATGCACTCCAAACACAACCAATAAGATCAAACACAAACAAAATAAATCGTGCTGGTTGGAAGCCTCCGGAGCGGGAGTATATTAAGATAAATATTGATACTAGTTTTGTGGAGAGCTTGAGATCTGCTAGCGTTGGGTTGTCGCTAGGAATCATCTGGGAGAAGTCCTGGTGTCTTCTTGAGGAGGCGGAACTTCGTGCGTGCCTCGCCGGGCTATACATTGGTATTTCTCTTCACAAACCAATTATCTTGAAAACTGACTGCTCCTTTGCTGCATCTTTCCTAGCGAAAGAAACTGTTGACAGGTCTCCTTATATGGATCTAAAAATGGAAGCGATCAACCCCTCCAAGTTTATTGTTGATCTTAAAATTGTTAAAATTAATAGGCAGGCTAACAAGGCAGCGTATGAGATAGCAAAATTTAGTTTTAATACCATGTCCGATGGTATACTATGTAATTCTATTCTGCCCTGTGTAGCTAATTATGTAATGAACAATTGTAAGACTATTGTTATTTGATCAATATATGGAATATATGGGCGCGAGTGACCCGTTGCCGTTGGGCTCCGATTTTCCTTTTTCCACAAAAGTTGGGTGGGATTTTACCTGACGTGCGCTCCAGCTGCGGCCAATCACCATCCATTGCGTTTGCAGGACGATTTTGTGTGTCAATATATGCCATTTTTATGCCCGTGTGACGTGTCTTCTCTGAGTATTCTGAACTCTGTTAGATTTCTAGAGCCTCTTTGATTCGTACGATTTTGAAAACATATGAATAGAAAAAGTGTAGGGTTAAAGTGGCATGCCCATTTGAATTTTATAGAATTAGTAATGATTGTTTGATGCCACGGAAAAACAAAGGAATTGTAAAAAGAGGTTGGAGTGGATGTTAAATTTCCTATGGAATGTACTACAAAAGATTCCATAGGAAAAATTCTTATGGAATTCAATCCTATGAATCAAAGGACCAACATAGGAAAAAATCCTAAGGATTTCAATCCTCCAGAAATCCTATAAAATTCCTTTGAATCAAAGAAGCCCCTATTCTTCTATGGACATCTTCAACATAGACTCTCAAATCATCTGCAAACTTCCAGACCAACCTTTTTTCCGCTTTCTTTTTACTAGTTCTTCCAAATAAATATATTACAAAAAACACTTTAAAAACATTTAAAAATAATAAATGTGTATAAACAGAATGTTTCTCATGCGTACAAATAAATACAAATCTCCGTTCTCAAATAAGTGCACTCGGTTCGTGGACACGTGGTTGGACACCTACCATTCAACTGCACTACCTCCGTTCTCAAATAAGTGCACATATCTATACCTAAAAGTATATTATAGTAATAATAATCATAATATATCCCGCAAAAATCATAATATAATAATAACCTATGTCTATATCTAATAATAAAGGGGCTAATACTTATGTCAGTACATCACGAAAATTGCCCCTGGAATTACAATAAATTGCCCACTATGCCTTTTATAAGTAAAAACGATTGGTTTTTTTCCTTGAAGTCGCCGTCAGTTAGAGCATCTCCAGCCGCGCCCCCAACAGGCCCTCCCCAGGCGAATTTTTAGCGCCGGCGGGCGAAAATCGGCCCAGTCACGTCCCAGGAGTCAGTTTTTCGCCGGGTTGGGCCGAAATAATAGCCGGCGCACCCGAGCCGAACCCGGCACGCTGGGGGGCGCCGGCACAAGCGAAAAGGGGCGTGGGGCCGCTCCGTCGGCGAGAGGAGGGCCTTTTCCCGCCGAATCTTCCTGCTTTCCCCCCAGCTTCCCTCTCATTCTCTCCACTCCTTCCGCCAATCTTCCTCCTCCTCCCCTCCCAGCCGGCCGCCATGCTGCCGAAGAAATACGTGATCCCCCGCGCCGCGACGGCTGCAACCACCGTTGTAGCCTAGCCAAAGCAGAGGAAGCCGAGGGTGCCGCCGTCCAACCCCCCGGGCATGTCCAACACCGACTGGAGGGCTGAAGTTCAGCGTCGGGAGGCTGTCACCACCAACCGGCGGAACAGGGCCAACGCCAAGAAGGCCCGGGATAGTGCGGCGCGGCTCGCGGTTGCGGCGGCGGTGGAACGGGCGGAGCGGTCGGCCGAACAAGAGGCGGCTCGCGTGGGGATGATGAACCCGCCCGGCGGCCACGACCAGTACGCGCCCTGGAGCCAGCAGAGCGTCGGTTCGTCGACCGGCTTCTCGTCGTCGCCGCAACCCTGGGGCTGTTGGAAATATTCCCTAGAGGCAATAATAAAATGGTTATTATTATATTTCCTTGTTCGTGATAATTGTCTATTATTCATGCTATAATTGTGTTATCCGGAAATCATAATACATGTGTGAATACATAGACCACAACATGTCCCTAGTGAGCCTCTAGTTGACTAGCTCGTTGATCAATAGGTGGTTACAGTTTCCTGACCATGGACATTGGATGTCATTGATAACGGGATCACATCATTAGGAGAATGATGTGATGGACAAGACCCAATCCTAAGCATAGCACAAGATCGTGTAGTTCGTCTGCTAAAGCTTTTCTAATGTCAAGTATCTTTTCTTTAGACCATGAGATTGTGCAACTCCCGGATACCGTAGAAATGCTTTGGGTGTGCCAAACGTTACAACGTAACTGGGTGGCTATAAAGGTGCACTACGGGTATCTCCGAAAGTATCTGTTGGGTTGGCACGAATCGAGACTGGGATTTGTCACTCCGTATGACGGAGAGGTATCTCTGGGCCCACTCGGTAAGACATCATCGCAATGAGCTCAATGTGACTAAGGGGTTGGTCACGAGATGATGTGTTACGGAACGAGTAAAGAGACTTGCCGTAACAAGATTGAACAAGGTATCGGTATACCGACGATCGAATCTCTGGCAAGTGCTATACCGGTAGACAAAGGGAGTTGTATACGGGATTGATTGAATCCTCGACATCATGGTTCATCCGATGAGATCATCGTGGAACATGTGGGAGCCAACATGGGTATCCAGATCCCGCTGTTGGTTATTGGCTGGAGAGATGTCTCGGTCATGTTTGCATGATTCCCGAACCCGTAGGGTCTACACACTTAAGGTTCGATGACGCTAGGGTTACAGGGAAAGTTTGTACGTGGTTACTGAATGTTGTTCGGAGTCCCGGATGAGATCCTGGACGTAACGATGAGTTCCGGAATGGTCCGGAGACAAAGATTTATATATGGTAAGTCCTTATTCGGTCGCGGGAAGTGTTCGAGGGTTTATCAGTATGGTACCGGAACCACCGAAAGGGTACCGGAGTCCACCGGGAGGTCCACCTGCCCCGAAGGGCCCTATGGGCTGAATATGGAGGGGGAACCAACCCCTAGGTGGGCTGGGCGCCAAACCCCCTAGGGCCCATGCGCCTAGGGTTTAGGGAAACCCTAAAGGGGGCGCCCCCCTTGGCTTGGGGGGCAAGCCTCCCCCCTTGCCCCCCCCTCTAGATCCATCTGGAGGGGGCCGGCCCCCCTCTCCCTTGCCCCTATAAATAGAGGGGAGGTGGGAGGGCAGCCGCACCACATCCAAGGCGTAGACCTCCCCCTCCCCAACACCTCCTCCTCCTCCTCCCGTGACGCTTGGCGAAGCCCTGCCGGAGTACCACGCTGCTCCAACACCACCACGCCGCCGCGCTGCTGCTGGACGGAGTCTTCCCCAACCTCTCCCTCTCTCCTTGCTGGATCAAGGCATGGGAGACGTCATCGGGCTGCACGTGTGTTGAACGCGGAGGCGGCGTTGTTCGGCGCTTGGATCGGAATCAATCGTGATCTGAATCGCCACGAGTACGACTCCCTCATCTGCGTTCTTGTAATGCTTCTGTGTCGCGATCTTCAAGGGTATGAAGATGCACTCCCCTCTCTCTCTCTCGTTGCTAGTTTCTCCATAGATTGATCTTGGTGATGCGTAGAAAATTTTAAATTTCTGCAACGATCCCCAACAGTGGCATCATGAGCTAGGTCTATGCGTAGTTTATATGCACGAGTAGAACACAAGTTGTTGTGGGCATCGATTTTGTCAATTTACTGGTCGTTACTAGTCTTATCTTGATTCGGCGGCATCGTGGGATGAAGCGGCCCGGACCGACCTTACATGTACTCTTACGTGAGACTGGTTCCACCGACTGACATGCACTAGTTGCATAAGGTGGCTAGCGGGTGTGTGTCTCTCCCACTTTAGTCGGATCGGATTCGATGAAAAGGGTCCTTATGAAGGGTAAATAGAACTTGGCATATCACGTTGTGGTTTTGGCGTAGGTAAGAAACGTTCTTGCTAGAAACCTATAGCAGCCACGTAAAAACTTGCAACAACAATTAGAGGACGTCTAACTTGTTCTTGCAGCATATGCCGTGTGATGTGATATGGCCAAAAGGATGTGATGAATGATATATGTGATGTATGAGATTGATCATGTTCTTGTAATAGGAATCACGACTTGCATGTCGATGAGTATGACAACCGGCAGGAGCCATAGGAGTTGTCTTAATTTATTGTATGACCTGCGTGTCACTGAAAACGCCATGTAATTACTTTACTTTATTGCTAACCGTTAGCCATAGTAGTAGAAGTAATAGTTGGCGAGACAACTTCATGAAGACACGATGATGGAGATCATGGTGTCATGCCGGTGACCATGATGATCATGGCGCCCCGAAGATGGAGATCAAAAGGAGCAAAATGATATTGGCCATATCATGTCACTATTTGATTGCATGTGATGTTTATCATGTTTTTACATCTTATTTGCTTAGAATGACAGTAGCTTAAATAAGATGATCCCTCGCAATAATTTCAAGAAAGTGTTCCCCCTAACTGTGCACCGTTGCTAAGGTCCGTTGTTCCGAAGCACCACGTGATGATCAGGTGTGATAGGTTCTAACGCTCGCATACAACGGGTGTAAGCCAGATTTACACACGCAATACACTTAGGTTGACTTGAGGAGCCTAGCATGTACAGACATGGCCTCGGAACACGGAAGACCGAAAGGTCAAACATGAGTCTTATAGAAGATAAGATCAACATGAAGATGTTCATCGATGATGACTAGTCCGTCTCACGTGATGATCGGACACGGCCTAGTTGACCCGGATCATGTATCACTTAGATGACTAGAGGGATGTCTATCTGAGTGGGAGTTCATTAAATAATTTGATTAGATGAACTTAATTATCATGAACATAGTCTAAAACTTTGCAATATGTCTTGTAGATCAAATGGCCCACGCTAATGTTGCCCTCAACTTCAACGCATTCCTAGAGAAAACCAAGCTGAAAGACGATGGCAGCAACTACACGGACTGGGTCCGTAACCTGAGGATTATCCTCATAGCTGCCAAGAAAGCATATGTCCTTGAAGCACCGCTAGGTGACGCACCTATTTTCCCAGCAACTCAAGACGTTATGAATGCCTGGCAGTCGCGTAGTGATGATTACTCCCTGGTTTAGTGCGGCATGCTTTACAGCTTAGAACCGGGGCCCCAAAAGCATTTTAAGCAACACGAAGCATATGAGATGTTCCAAGAGCTGAAAATGGTTTTCCAAGCTCATGCCCGAGTCGGGAGATATGAAGTCTCTGACAAGTTCTACAGTTGTAAGATGGAGGAGAACAGTTCTGTCAGCGAGCACATACTCAAAATGTCTGGGTTGCACAACCGCTTGTCTCAGCTGGGAGTCAATCTCCCGAAAGACACGGTCGTTGACAGAATCCTTCAGTCGCTTCCACCTAGCTACAAGAGCTTTGTGATAAACTTCAATATGCAGGGGATGGAAAAGACCATTCCTGAGGTATATTCAATGCTGAAATCAGCGGAGGTGGAGATCAAAAAGGAACATCAAGTGTTGATGGTGAATAAAACCACTAAGTTCAAGAAAGGCAAGGGTAAAAAGAACTTCAAGAAGGACGGCAAGGGAGTTGACATGCCCGGTAAGCAAGCTGCCGGGAAGAAGCCAAAGAATCGACCCAAGCCTGAGACTGAGTGCTTTTATTGCAAGGGAAACGGTCACTGAAAGCGGAACTGCCCCAAGTACTTAGCGGATAAGAAGGCCGGCAATACCAAAGGTATATGTGATATACATGTTATTGATGTGTACCTAACCAGCGCTCGTAGTAGCTCCTGGGTATTTGATATTGGTGCGGTTGCTCATATTTGTAACTCAAAACAGGAGCTGCAGAATAAGCGGAGACTGGCGAAGGATGAGGTGACGATGCGCGTCAGGAATGGTTCTAAGGTCGATGGTTTATTCTTGTTTAATCTCGAACGTGATGTTACACATGTTCATAGTGTGAATACCAAGAAGTTTAAGGTTGATAATGATAGTCCCACATACTTGTGGCACTGCCGCCTTGGTCATATTGGTGTCAAACACATGAAGAAACTCCATGCAGATGGACTTTTGGAGTATCTTGTGAAGGAAATATGCCCTAGAGGCAATAATAAAGTTATTATTTATTTCCTTACATCATGATAAATGTTTATTATTCATGCTAGAATTATATTAACCGGAAACATAATACATGTGTGAATACATAGACCAACAGAGTGTCACTAGTATGCCTCTACTTGACTAGCTCGTTAATCAAAGATGGTTATGTTTCCTAACCATGAACAAGGAGTTGTTATTTGATTAACGAGGTCACATCATTAGTAGAATGATCTGATTGACATGACCCATTCCATTAGCTTAGCACCCGATCGTTTAGTATGTTGCTATTGCTTTCTTCATGACTTATACATGTTCCTGTAACTACGAGATTATGCAACTCCCGTTTACCAGAGGAACACTTTGGGTACTACCAAACGTCACAATGTAACTGGGTGATTATAAAGGAGTACTACAGGTGTCTCCAATGGTAGATGTTGGGTTGGCGTATTTCGAGATTAGGGTTTGTCACTCCGATTGTCGGAGAGGTATCTCTGGGCCCTCTCGGTAATGCACATCACATAAGCCTTGCAAGCACTGCAACTAATAAGTTAGTTGTGAGATGATGTATTACGGAACGAGTAAAGAGACTTGCCGGTAATGAGATTGAACTAGGTATTGGATACCGACGATCGAATCTCGGGCAAGTAACATACCGATGACAAAGGGAACAACGTATGTTGTTATGCGGTCTGACCGATAAAGATCTTCGTAGAATATGTAGGAGCCAATATGGGCATCCAGGTCCCGCTATTGGTTATTGACCGGAGACGTGTCTCGGTCATGTCTACATTGTTCTCGAACCGTAGGGTCCGCACGCTTAACGTTACGATGACAGTTATTATGAGTTTATGCATTTTGATGTACCGAAGATTGTTCGGAGTCCCGGATGAGATCACGGACATGACGAGGAGTCTCGACATGGTCGAGACGTAAAGATTGATATATTGGAAGCCTATGTTTGGGCACCGGAAGTGTTCCGGGTGAAATCGGGATTTTACCGGATTACCGGGAGGGTTACCGGAACCCCCCGGGAGGCAAATGGGCCTATTGGGCCTTAGTGGAAAAGAGAGAAGGGGCAGCCCACAGGCTAGCCGGCCGAACCCCCCTTCCCTAGTCCTATTAGGACTAGGAGAAGGGGCCGGCCCCCCTCTCTTCTCTTTCTCCCGAAGAGTCCTACTAGGAATAGGATTTGGGGGAAGGAGTCCTACTCCCGGTAGGAGTGGGACTCCTCCCTGCGCCTCCCTCCTAGCCGGCCGACCCCCTTGCCCCTGGCCTTTATATACGGGGGCAGGGGGCACCCCATAGACACACAACTTGATCCTTGAGATCGTTCCTTAGCCGTGTGCGGTGCCCCCTGCCACCAAATTCCACCTCGATCGTACTGTTGTAGTGCTTAGGCGAAGCCCTGCGTCGGTAGTACATCAAGATCGTCATCACGCCGTCGTGCTGATGGAACTCTTCCCCGAAGCTTTGCTGGATCGGAGCCCGAGGAACGTCATCGAGCTGAACGTGTGCTAAGAACTCGGAGGTGCCGGAGTAACGGTGCTTGGATCGGTCGGATCGGGAAGAAGACGTACGACTACTTCCTCTACGTTGTGTGATCGCTTCCGCAGTCGGTCTGCGTTGGTACGTAGACAACACTCTCCCCTCTCGTTGCTGTGCATCACCATGATCTTGCGTGTGCGTAGGAATTTTTTTGAAATTACTGCGTTCCCCAACAGTGGCATCCGAGCCTAGGTTTTATGGTTTGATGTTATATGCACGAGTAGAACACAAGTGAGTTGTGGGCGATACAAGTCATACTGCCTACCAGCATGTCATACTTTGGTTCGGTGGTATTGTTGGTTGAGACGATCTGGACCAACCTTACGCGTACTCTTACGCGAGACCGGTTCCCTCGACGTGCTTTGCACATAGATGACTTGCGGAAGACTGTCTCTCCAACTTTAGTTGAACCAAGTGTAACTACGCCCGGTCCTTGAGAAGGTTAAAACGGAGTCTATTTGACGAACTATCGTTGTGGTTTTGATGCGTAGGTGAGATGAGTTCTTACTTATGCCCGTAGCAGCCACGTAAAACTTGCAACAACAAAGTAGAGGACGTCTAACTTGTTTTTGCAGGGTATGTTGTGATGTGATATGGTCAAGGCATGATGCTGATTTTATTGTATGAGATGATCATGTTTTGTAACTAAGTTATCGGCAACTGGCAGGAGCCATATGGTTGTCGCTTTATTGTATGCAATGCAATCGCGATGTAATGCTTTACTAGATTACTAAACGGTAGTAATAGTCGTGGAAGCATAAGATTGGCGAGACGACAACGATGCTACGATGGAGATCAAGGTGTCGCGCCGGTGACGATGGTGATCATGACGGTGCTTCGGAGATGGAGATCACAAGCACAAGATGATGATGGCCATATCATATCACTTATATTGATTGCATGTGATGTTTATCCTTTTATGCATCTTATCTTGCTTTGATTGACGGTAGCATTATAAGATGATCTCTCACTAAATTATCAAGAAGTGTTCTCCCTGAGTATGCACCGTTGCCAAAGTTCGTCGTGCCCAGACACCACGTGATGATCGGGTGTGATAAGCTCTACGTCCATCTACAACGGGTGCAAGCCAGTTTTGCACACGCAGAATACTCAGGTTATACTTGACGAGCCTAGCATATGCAGATATGGCCTCGGAACACAGAGACCGAAAGGTCGAGCGTGAATCATATAGTAGATATGATCAACATGACGATGTTCACCATTGAAAACTACTCCATCTCACGTGATGATCGGTTATGGTTTAGTTGATTTGGATCACGTGATCACTTAGAGGATTAGAGGGATGTCTATCTAAGTGGGAGTTCCTAAGAAATTTGATTAACTGAACTTAAACTTATCATGAACTTAGTACCTGATAGTATCTTGCTTGTTTATGTTGCTTGTAGATAGATGGCTCGTGCTATTGTTCCGTTTTAATGCATTCCTTGAGAAAGCAAAGTTGAAAGATGATGGTAGCAATTACATGGACTGGGTCCGTAACCTGAGGATTATCCTCATTGCTGCAGAGAAGAATTACGTCCTGGAAGCACCGCTGGGTGACAGGCCTGCTGCTGGAGCAACGCCAGATGTTATGAACGTCTGGCAGAGCAAAGCTGATGACTACTCGATAGTTCAGTGTGCCATGCTTTACGGCTTAGAATCGGGACTTCAACGACGTTTTGAACGACATGGAGCATATGAGATGTTCCAGGAGTTGAAGTTAATATTTCAAGCAAATGCCCGAATTGAGAGATATGAAGTCTCCAATAAGTTCTATAGCTGTAAGATGGAGGAGAACAGTTCTGTCAGTGAGCATATACTCAAGATGTCTGGGTATAATAATCACTTGATTCAGATGGGAGTTAATCTTCCAGATGACTGCGTCATTGACAGAATTCTCCAATCACTGCCACCAAGCTACAAGAGCTTCGTGATGAACTATAATATGCAAGGGATGAACAAGACTATTCCCGAGCTCTTCGCAATGCTGAAAGCTGCGGAGGTAGAAATCAAGAAGGAGCATCAAGTGTTGATGGTTAACAAAACCACTAGTTTCAAGAAAAAGGGCAAAGGGAAGAAGAAGGGAAACTTCAAGAAGAACAGCAAGCAAGTTGCTGCTCAGGAGAAGAAACCAAAGTCTGGACCTAAGCCTGAAACTGAGTGCTTCTACTGCAAGCAGACTGGTCACTGGAAGCGGAACTGCCCCAAGTATTTGGCGGATAAGAAGGATGGCAAAGTGAGCAAAGGTATATGTGATATACATGTTATTGATGTGTACCTTACTAGAGCTCGCAGTAGCACCTGGGTATTTGATACTGGTTCTGTTGCTAATATTTGCAACTCGAAACAGGGACTACGGAATAAGCGAACACTAGCAAAGGACGAGGTGACGATGCGCGTGGGAAACGGTTCCAAAGTCGATGTGATCGCGGTCGGCACGCTACCTCTACATCTACCTTCGGGATTAATATTAGACCTAAATAATTGTTATTTGGTGCCAGCGTTGAGCATGAACATTATATCTGGATCTTGTTTAATGCGAGACGGTTATTCATTTAAATCAGAGAATAATGGTTGTTCTATTTATATGAATAATATCTTTTATGGTCATGCACCTTTGAAGAGTGGTCTATTCTTGTTGAATCTCGAAGATAGTGATACACATATTCATAATGTAGAAGCCAAAAGATGCAAAGTTAATAATGATAGTGCAACTTATTTGTGGCACTGCCGTTTAGGTCATATCGGTGTAAAGCGCATGAAGAAACTCCATACTGATGGGCTTTTGGAATCACTTGATTATGAATCACTTGGTACTTGCGAACCGTGCCTCATAGGCAAGATGACTAAAACACCGTTCTCCGGTACTATGGAGAGAGCAACAGATTTGTTGGAAATCATACATACCGATGTATGTGGTCCGATGAATATTGAGGCTCGCGGCGGATATCGTTATTTTCTCACCTTCACAGATGATTTAAGCAGATATGGGTATATCTACTTAATGAAACATAAGTCTGAAACATTTGAAAAGTTCAAGGAATTTCAGAGTGAAGTTGAAAATCATCGTAACAAGAAAATAAAATTTCTACGATCTGATCGTGGAGGAGAATATTTGAGTTACGAGTTTGGTGTACATTTGAAAAATTGTGGAATAGTTTCGCAACTCACGCCACCCGGAACACCACAGCGTAATGGTGTGTCCGAACGTCGTAATCGTACTTTACTAGATATGGTGCGATCTATGATGTCTCTTACTGATTTACCGCTATCGTTTTGGGGTTATGCTTTAGAGACGGCCGCATTCACGTTAAATAGGGCACCATCAAAATCCGTTGAGACGACGCCTTATGAACTATGGTTTGGCAAGAAACCAAAGTTGTCGTTTCTTAAAGTTTGGGGCTGCGATGCTTATGTGAAAAAGCTTCAACCTAATAAGCTCGAACCCAAAGCGGAGAAATGTGTCTTCATAGGATACCCAAAGGAAACTGTTGGGTATACCTTCTATCACAGATCCGAAGGCAAGACATTCGTTGCTAAGAATGGATCATTTCTAGAGAAGGAGTTTCTCTCGAAAGAAGTGAGTGGGAGGAAAGTAGAACTTGACGAGGTAACTGTACCTGCTCCCTTATTGGAAAATAGTACATCACAGAAAACTGTTTCTGCGACACCTATGCCAATCAGTGAGGAAGCTAATGATGATGATCATGAAGCTTCAGATCAAGATACTACTGAACCACGTAGATCAACCAGAGTGAGATCCGCACCAGAGTGGTACGGTAATCCAGTTCTGGAAGTCATGATGCTAGATCATGATGAACCTACGAACTATGAAGAAGCGATGGTGAGCCCAGATTCCGCAAAGTGGCTTGAGGCCATGAAATCTGAGATGGGATCCATGTATGAGAACAAAGTATGGACTTTGGTTGACTTGCCCGATGATCGGCAAGCAATTGAGAATAAATGGATCTTCAAGAAAAAGACTGACGCTGACGGTAATGTTACTGTCTATAAAGCTCGACTTGTCGCAAAAGGTTTTCGACAAGTTCAAGGGGTTGACTACGATGAGACCTTCTCACCCGTAGCGATGCTTAAGTCCGTCAGAATTATGTTAGCAATTGCCGCATTTTATGATTATGAAATATGGCAGATGGATGTCAAAACTGCATTCCTGAATGGATTTCTGGAAGAAGAGTTGTATATGGTACAACCAGAAGGTTTTGTCGATCCAAAAGGAGCTAACAAAGTATGCAAACTCCAGCGATCCATTTATGGACTGGTGCAAGCATCTCGGAGTTGGAATAAACGCTTTGATAGTGTGATCAAAGCATTTGGCTTTATACAGACTTTTGGAGAAGCCTGTATTTACAAGAAAGTGAGTGGGAGCTCTGTAGCATTTCTGATATTATATGTGGATGACATATTGCTAATTGGAAATGATATAGAATTTCTGGATAGCATAAAGGGATACTTGAATAAAAGTTTTTCGATGAAAGACCTCGGGGAAGCTGCATACATATTAGGCATAAAGATCTATAGAGATAGATCAAAACGCTTAATTGGACTTTCACAATGCACATACCTTGACAAAATTTTGAAGAAGTTCAAGATGGATCAAGCAAAGAAAGGGTTCTTGCCTGTGCTACAAGGTGTGAAGTTGAGTAAGACTCAATGCCCGACCACTGCAGAAGATAGAGAGAAAATGAAAGATGTTCCCTATGCTTCAGCCATAGGCTCTATCATGTATGCAATGCTGTGTACCAGACCTGATGTGTGCCTTGCTATAAGTTTAGCAGGGAGGTACCAAAGTAATCCTGGAATGGATCACTGGACAGCGGTCAAGAACATCCTAAAATACCTGAAAAGGACTAAGGATATGTTTCTCGTATATGGAGGTGACAAAGAGCTCACCGTAAGAGGTTACGTTGATGCAAGCTTTGACACTGATCCGGACGATTCTAAATCGCAAACCGGATACGTGTTTACTTTAAACGGTGGAGCTGTCAGTTGGTGCAGTTCTAAACAAAGCGTCATAGCGGGATCTACATGTGAAGCGGAGTACATAGCTGCTTCAGAAGCAGCAAACGAAGGAGTCTGGATGAAGGAGTTCATATCCTTGTCATACCTAGTGCATCAGGTCCAATGAAAATCTTCTGTGACAATACTGGTGCAATTGCCTTGGCAAAGGAATCCAGATTTCACAAAAGAACCAAACACATCAAGAGACGCTTCAACTCCATCCGGGATTTAGTCCAGGTGGGAGACATAGAGATTTGCAAGATACATACGGATCTGAATGTTGCAGACCCGTTGACTAAGCCTCTTCCACGAGCAAAACATGATCAGCACCAAGGCTCCATGGGTGTTAGAATCATTACAGTGTAATCTAGATTATTGACTCTAGTGCAAGTGGGAGACTGAAGGAAATATGCCCTAGAGGCAATAATAAAGTTATTATTTATTTCCTTACATCATGATAAATGTTTATTATTCATGCTAGAATTGTATTAACCGGAAACATAATACATGTGTGAATACATAGACCAACAGAGTGTCACTAGTATGCCTCTACTTGACTAGCTCGTTAATCAAAGATGGTTATGATTCCTAACCATGAACAAGGAGTTTTTATTTGATTAACAAGGTCACATCATTAGTAGAATGATCTGATTGACATGACCCATTCCATTAGCTTAGCACCCGATCATTTAGTATGTTGCTATTGCTTTCTTCATGACTTATACATGTTCCTGTAACTATGAGATTATGCAACTCCCGTTTACCGGAGGAACACTTTGGGTACTACCAAACGTCACAACGTAACTGGCTGATTATAAAGGAGTACTACAGGTGTCTCCAATGGTAGATGTTGGGTTGGCGTATTTCGAGATTAGGGTTTGTCACTCCGATTGTCGGAGAGGTATCTCTGGGCCCTCTCGGTAATGCACATCACATAAGCCTTGCAAGCACTGCAACTAATAAGTTAGTTGTGAGATGATGTATTACGGGACGAGTAAAGAGACTTGCCGGTAACGAGATTGAACTAGGTATTGGATACCGACGATCGAATCTCGGGCAAGTAACATACCGATGACAAAGGGAACAACGTATGTTGTTATGCGGTCTGACCGATAAAGATCTTCGTAGAATATGTAGGAGCCAATATGGGCATCCAGGTCCCGCTATTGGTTATTGACCGGAGACGTGTCTCGGTCATGTCTACATTGTTCACGAACCGTAGGGTCCGCACGCTTAACGTTACGATGACAGTTATTATGAGTTTATGCATTTTGATGTACCGAAGATTGTTCGGAGTCCCGGATGAGATCACGGACATGACGAGGAGTCTCGAAATGGTCGAGACGTAAAGATTGATATATTGGAAGCCTATGTTTGGGCACCGGAAGTGTTCCGGGTGAAATCGGGATTTTACCAGATTACCGGGAGGGTTACCGGAACCCCCCGGGAGGCAAATGGGCCTATTGGGCCTTAGTGGAAAAGAGAGAAGGGGCAGCCCACAGGCTAGCCGGCCGAACCCCCCTTCCCTAGTCCTATTAGGACTAGGAGAAGGGGCCGGCCCCCCTCTCTTCTCTTTCTCCCGAAGAGTCCTACTAGGAATAGGATTTGGGGGAAGGAGTCCTACTCCCGGTAGGAGTGGGACTCCTCCCTGCGCCTCCCTCCTAGCCCGCCGACCCCCTTGCCCCTGGCCTTTATATACGGGGGCAGGGGGCACCCCATAGACACACAACTTGATCCTTGAGATCGTTCCTTAGCCGTGTGCGGTGCCCCCTGCCACCAAATTCCACCTCGATCGTACCATTGTAGTGCTTAGGCGAAGCCCTGTGTCGGTAGTACATCAAGATCGTCATCACGCCGTCGTGCTGACGGAACTCTTCCCCGAAGCTTTGCTGGATCGGAGCCCGAGGAACGTCATCGAGCTGAACGTGTGCTAAGAACTCGGAGGTGCCGGAGTAACGGTGCTTGGATCGGTCGGATCGGGAAGAAGACGTACGACTACTTCCTCTATGTTGTGTGATCGCTTCCGCAGTCGGTCTGCGTTGGTACGTAGACAACACTCTCCCCTCTCGTTGCTGTGCATCACCATGATCTTGCGTGTGCGTAGGAAATTTTTTGAAATTACTGCGTTCCCCAACATCTTGATTATGAATCATTTGACACGTGTGAACCATGCCTCATGGGCAAAATGACCAGGACTCCGTTCTCCGAAACAATGGAGCAAGCGACCAACTTATTGGGAATCATACATACTGATGTGTGCGGTCCAATGACCGTTGAGGCTCGCGGTTGCTATTGTTATGTTATCACCCTCACTGATGACTTGAGTAGATATGGGTATGTCTACTTAATGAAACACCAGTCAGAGACCTTTGAAAAATTCAAGGAATTTCAGAGTGAGGTTGAGTGTCGGTGTCAAAACCGGCGGATCTCGGGTAGGGGGTCCCGAACTATGCGTCTAAGGCGGATGGTAACAGGAGGCAGGGGACACGATGTTTTACCCAGGTTCGGGCCCTCTTGATGGAGGTAAAACCCTACGTCCTGCTTGATTATTCTTGATAATATGAGTAGTACAAGAGTTGATCTACCACGAGATCGGAGAGGCTAAACCCTAAAAGCTAGCCTATGGTATGATTGTGTGTTGTCCTACGGACTAAAACCCTCCAGTTTATATAGACACACCAGAGGGGGCTAGGGTTACACAAGGTCGGTTACAAAGGAGGAGATATACATATCCGTATCACCTAGCTTGCCTTCCACGCCAAGTAGAGTCCCATCCGGACACGGGACAAAGTCTTCAATCTTGTATCTTCATAGTCCAACAGTTTGGCCAAAGGATATAATCCGGCTGTCCGGATACCCCCTAATCCAGGACTCCCTCAGTAGTCCCCGAACCAGGCTTCAATGACGATGAGTCCGGCGCGCAGTGTTGTCTTCGGCATTGCAAAGCGGGTTCCTCTCCAAATTTGAAGGTTTGTCAAGTAGTGTCCGGCACCATAAATGTTGGGCTTCTTGGCTTCCACGCCCAATAAGGGCTATCTTCCACGCGTTGAATGAATACGAGGAGCCAGGTGATAAACCACAAGTATAGGGGATCGCAACAACTTTCGAGGGTAGAGTATTCAACCCAAATTTATTAATTCGACACAAGGGGAGCCAAAGAATATTCTCAAGTATTAGCAGCTGAGTTGTCAATTCAACCATACCTGGAAACTTAGTATCTGCAGCAAAGTGTTTAGTAGCAAAGTAATATGATAGTGGTGGTAGCGGCAACAAAAGTAAAGACAGCAAAAGTAATGTTTTTGGTATTTTGTAGTAATTGTAACAGTAGCAACGGGCAAGTAAATAAGCGAGAACCAGTATATGGAAAACTCGTAGGCACCGGATCAGTGATGGATAATTATGCCGGATGTGGTTCATCATGTAACAGTCATAACATAGGGTGACACAGAACTAGCTCCAATTCATCAACGTAATGTAGGCATGTATTCCGTATATAGTCATACGTGCTTATGGAAAAGAGCTTGCATGACATCTTTTGTCCTACCCTCCCGTGGCAGCGGGGTCCTATTGGAAACTAAGGGATATTAAGGCCTCCTTTTAATAGAGAATCGGAACAAAGCATTAGCACATAGTGAATATATGAACTCCTCAAACTATGGTCATCACCGGGAGTGGTCCCGATTATTGTGTCTATGGGGTGTCCCCCTGCCCCCGTATATAAAGGAGCAAGGGGGAGGCGGCCGGCCTAGGAGGAGGGCGCGCCAAGGGGGGAGTCCTACTCCCACCGGGAGTAGGACTCCTCCTTCCCTTGTTGGAGTAGGAGAGAAGGAAAGAGGGGGAGAGGAACAAGGAAAAGGGGGCTGCACCCCTTGTCCAATTCGGATCAGAGGGGGGGGGCACGCCTCCTTCCTTTTGGCCTTTCTCCTCTATTCCCGTATGGCCCAATAAGGCCCATATACTCCCCGGCGAATTCCCGTAACTCTCCGGTACTCCGAAAAATACCCGAATCACTCGGAACCTTTCCGATGTCCGAATATAGTCGTCCAATATATCGATCTTTATGTCTCGACCATTTCGAGACTCCTCGTCATGTCCCCGATCTCATCCGGGACTCCGAACTCCTTTGGTACATCAAAACTCATAAACTCATAATATAATTGTCATCGAAACCTTAAGCGTGCGGACCCTACGGGTTCGAGAACAATGTAGACATGACCGATACACGTCTCCGGTTAATAACCAATAGCGGAACCTGGATGCTCATATTGGCTCCCACATATTCTACAAAGATCTTTATCGGTCAAACCGCATAACAACATACATTGTTCCCTTTGTCATCGGTATGTTACTTGCCCAAGATTCGATCGTCGGTATCTCAATACCTAGTTCAATCTCGTTACCAGCAAGTCTCTTTACTCGTTCTGTAATACATCATCCCGCAACTAACTCATTAGTTGCAATGCTTGCAAGGCTTAAGTGATGTGCATTACCGAGAGGGCCCAGAGATACCTCTCCGACAATCGGAGTGACAAATTCTAATCTCGAAATACGCCAACCCAACAAGTACCTTTGGAGACACCTGTAGAGCACCTTTATAATCACCCAGTTACGTTGTGATGTTTGGTAGCACACAAAGTGTTCCTCTGGTAAACGGGAGTTGCATAATCTCATAGTCATAGGAACATGTATAAGTCATGAAGAAAGCAATAGCAACAAACTAAACGATCAAGTGCTATGCTAACGGAATGGGTCAAGTCAATCACATCATTCTCCTAATGATGTGATCCCGTTAATCAAATGACAACTCATGTCTATGGTTAGGAAACATAACCATCTTTAATCAACGAGCTAGTCAAGTAGAGGCATACTAGTGACACTCTGTTTGTCTATGTATTCACACATGTATTATGTTTCCGGTTAATACAATTCTAGCATGAATAATAAACATTTATCATGATATAAGGAAATATATAATAACTTTATTATTGCCTCTAGGGTATATTTTATTCAGTCTCCCACTTGCACTAGAGTCAATAATCTAGTTCACATCGCCATGTGATTTAACATCAATAGTTCACATCACCATGTGATTAACACCCATAGTTTACATCGACATGTGACCAACATCCAAAGGGTTACTAGAGTCAATAATCTAGTTCGCATCGCTATGTGATTAACACCCAAAGAGTACTGAGGTGTGATCATGTTTTGCTTGTGAGAGAATTTTAGTCAACGGGCCTGCCACATTCAGATTTGTAAGTATTTTGCAAATTTCTATGTCAACAATGCTCTGCACAGAGCTACTCTAGCTAATTGCTCCCACTTTCAATATGTATCCAGATTGAGATTTAGAGTCATCTGGACCAGTCTCAAAATTTGCATCGACGTAACCCTTTACGACGAACCTTTTGTCACTTCCATAATCAAGAAACATATCCTTATTCTACTAAGGATAATTTTGACCGATGTCCAGTGATCTACTCCTAGATCACTATTGTACTCCTTTGCCAAACTCAGGGCAGGGTATACAATAGGTCTGGTACACAGCATGGCATACTTTATAGAACCTATGGCCGAGGCATAGGGAATGACTTTCATTCTCTCTCTATCTTCTGCCATGGTCGGGTTTTGAGTCTTACTCAACTTCACACCTTGTAACACAGGCAAGAACTCCTTCTTTAACTGTTCCATTTTGAACTACTTCAAAATCTTGTCAAGGTATGTACTCATTGAAAAAACTTATCAAGCGTATTGATCTATATCTATAGATCTTGATGCTCAATATGTAAGCAGCTTCACCGAGGTCTTTCTTTGAAAAACTCCTTTCAAACATTCCTTTATGCTTTGCAGAATAATTCTACATTATCTCCGATCAACAATATGTCATTCACATATACTTATCAGAAATGCTGTAGTGCTCCCACTCACTTTCTTGTAAATACAGGCTTCACCACAAGTCTGTATAAAACTATATGCTTTGATCAACTTATCAAAGCGTATATTCCAACTCCGAGATGCTTGCACCAGTCCATAGATGGATCGCTGGAGCTTGCATATTTTGTTAGTACCTTTAGGATTTACAAAACCTTCTAGTTGCATCATATACAACTCTTCTTTAATAAATCCATTAAGGAATGCAGTTTTGTTTATCCATTTGCTAGATTTCATAAAATGTGGCAATTGCTAATATGATTCAGACAGACTTAAGCATAGATACGAGTGAGAAGCTCTCATCGTAGTCAACACCTTGAACTTGTCGAAAACCTTTTTGCGACAATTCTAGCTTTGTAGATAGTAACACTACTATCAGCGTTCGTCTTCCTCTTGAAGATCCATTTAATCTCAATGGCTCGCCGATCATTGGGCAAGTCAATCAAAGTCCATACTTTGTTCTCATACATGGATCTCATCTCAGATTTCATGGCCTCAAGCCATTTCGCGGAATCTGGGCTCATCATCGCTTCCTCATAGTTCGTAGGCTCGTCATGGTCAAGTAACATGACCTCCAGAACAGGATTACCGTACCACTCTGGTGCGGATCTCCGTCTGGTTTACCTATGAGGTTCGGTAGTAACTTGATCTGAAGTTACATGATCATCATCATTAGCTTCCTCACTATCGGTGTAGTAGTCACAGGAACATATTTCTATGATGAACTATTTTCCAATAAGGGAGCAGGTACAGTTACCTCATCAAGTTATACTTTCCTCCCACTCACTTCTTTCGAGAGAAACTCCTTTTCTAGAAAGGATCCATTCAAAGCAACGAATATATTGCCTTCAGATCTGTGATAGAAGGTGTACCCAACATTTTCTTTTGGGTATCCTATGAAGAAGCACTTCTCCGATTTGGGTTAGAGCTTATCAGGTTGAAACTTTTTCACATAAGCATTGCAACATCAAACTTTAAGAAACGACAACTTAGGTTTCTTGCCAAACCATAGTTGACACCCTGTCGTCTCAACGGATTTAGATGGTTCCCTATTTAACGTGAATGCAGCTATCTCTAATGCATAACCCCAAAACGATAGTGGTAGATCGGTAAGAGACATCATAGATCGCATCATATCTAATAAAGTATGGTTATGACGTTTGGACACACCATTACACTGTGGTGTTCCAGGTGGCGTGAGTAGTGAAACTATTTCACATTTGTTTTTAACTGAAGGCCAAACTCGTAACTCAAATATTTTACTTCTGCGATCATATCGTAGAAACTTCTATTTTTGTTACGATGATTCTCCACTTCACTCTGAAATTCTTTGAACTTTTCAAATGTTTCAGACTTGTGTTTCGTCAAGTAGATATACTCATATCTGCTCAAATCATCTGTGAAGATCAGAAAATAATGATACCTGCCACGAGCCTCAATATTCATCGGACCACATACATCAGTATGTATGATTTCCAACAAATCTCTTGCTCGCTCCATTGTTTCGGAGAACGGAGCCTTAGTCATCTTGCCCATGAGGCATGGTTCACATGCATCAACTGATTCATAATCAAGTGATTCCAAAAAGCCCATCAGCATGTATTTTCTTCATGCGCTTTACACCAATATGACCTAAACGGCAGTGCCACAAATAAGTTACACCATCATTATTAACTTTGCATCTTTTGGTTTCAATATTATGAATATGTGTATCACTACATCGAGATCCAACGAACCATTTTCATTGGGTGTGTAACCATATAAGGTTTTATTCATGTAAACAGAACAACAATTTATTCTCCTACTTAAATGAATAGCCGTATTGCAATAAACATGATCAAATCATATTCATGCTCAACGCAAACACCAAATAACACTTATTTAGGTTCAACACTAATCCCAAAAGTATAGGGAGTGTGCGATGATGATCATATCAATCTTGGAACCACTTCTAACACACATCGTCACTTCACCCTTAACTAGTCTATGTTCATTCTGCAACTCCCGTTTCGAGTTACTACTCTTAGCAACTGAACCAGTATCAAATACCGAGGGGTTGCTACGAACACTAGTAAAATACACATCAATAATCTATATATCAAATATACCTTTGTTCACTTTGCCATCCTTCTTATCCGCCAAATACTTGGGGCAGTTCCGCTTCCAGTGACCAGTCCCTTTGTAGTAGAAGCACTTAGTCTCAGGCTTAGGACCAGACTTGGGCTTGTTCACTTGAGCAGCAACTTGCTTGCCGTTCTTCTTGAAGTTCCCCTTCTTCCCTTTGCCCTTTTCTTGAAACTAGTGGTCTTGTCTACCATCAACACTTGATATTTTTCTTGATTTCTACCTTCGTCGATTTCAGCATCACAAAGAACTCGGGAATTACTTTCGTCTCCCTTGCATATTATAGTTCATCACGAAGTTCTACTAACTTGGTGATGGTGACTAGAGAATTTTGCCAATCACTATTTTATCTAGAAGATTAACTCTCACTTGATTCAAGCGATTGTAGTACCCAGACAATCTGAGCACATGCTCACTGCTTGAGCTATTCTCCTCCATCTTTTAGCTATAGAACTTGTTGGAGACTTCATATCTCTCAACTCGGGTATTTTCTTGAAATATTAACTTCAACTCCTAGAACATCTCATATGGTCCATGACGTTCAAAACGTCTTTAAAGTCCCGATTCTAAGCCATTTAAGCATGGTGCACTAAACTATCAAGTAGTCATCATATTGAGCTAGCCAAATGTTCATAACATCTGCATCTGCTCCTGCAATAGGTTTGTCACCTAGCGGTGCATCAAAGACATAATTCTTCTGTGCAGCAATGAGGATAAACCTCAGATCACGGATCCAATCCGCATCATTGCTACTAACATCTTTCAACTTAGTTTTCTCTAGGAACATATCAAAAATAAAACAGGGGAGCTAAACGCGAGCTATTGATCTACAACATAGATATGCTAATACTACCAGGACTAAGTTCATGATAAATTAAAGTTCAATTAATCATATTACTTAAGAACTCCCACTTAGATAGACATCCCTCTAATCCTCTAAGTGATCACGTGATCCAAATCACTAAACCATGTCCGATCATCACGTGAGATGGAGTAGTTTCAATGGTGAACATCACTATGTTGATCATATCTACTATATGATTCACGCTCGACCTTTCGGTCTCCGTGTTTCGAGGCCACATCTGTTATATGCTAGGCTCGTCAAGTTTAACCTGAGTATTCCGCGTGTGCAACTATTTTGCACCCGTTGTATTTGAACGTAGAGCCTATCACACCCGATCATCACGTGGTGTCTCAGCACGAAGAACTTTCACAACGGTGCATACTCAGGGAGAACACTTATACTTTGATAATTTAGTGAGGGATCATCTTATAATGCTACCGTCTATCAAAGCAAGGTAAGATGCATAAAAGATAAACATCACATGCAATCAATATAAGTGATATGATATGGCCATCATCATCTTGTACTTGTGATCTCCATCTCCAAAGTACCGTCATGATCACCATCGTCACCGGCGCGACACCTTGATCTCCATCGTAGCATCATTGTCGTCTCGCCAATCTTATGCTTCCACGACTATCGCTACCGCTTAGTGATAAAGTAAAGCATTACAGCGCGATTGCATTGCATACAATAAAGCGCTAACCATATGGCTCCTGCCAGTTGCCGATAACTCGGTTACAAAACATGATCATCTCATACAATAAAATTTAGCATCAAGTCTTGACCATATCACATCACAACATGCCCTGCAAAAACAAGTTAGACGTCCTCTACTTTGTTGTTGCAAGTTTTACATGGCTGCTACGGGCTTAGCAAGAACCGTTCTTACCTACGCATCAAAACCACAACGATAGTTTGTCAAGTTGGTGATGTTTTAACCTTCGCAAGGACCGGGCGTAGCCACACTCGGTTCAACTAAAGTTGGAGAAACTGACACCCGCCAGCCACCTGTGTGCAAAGCACGTCGGTAGAACCCGTCTCGCGTAAGCGTACGTGTAATGTCGGTCCAGGCCACTTCATCCAACAATACCGCCAAACCAAAGTATGACACGCTGGTAAGCAGTATGACTTATATCGCCCACAACTCACTTGTGTTCTACTCGTGCACATAACATGAACGCATAAAACCTAGGCCCGGATGCCACTGTTGGGGAACGTAGTAATTTCAAAAAAATTCCTACGCACACGCAATATCATGGTGATGCATAGCAACGAGAGGGGAGAGTGTTGTCCACGTACCCTCATAGACCGAAAGCGGAAACGTTAGCACAACGCGGTTGATGTAGTCGTACATCTTCATGGCCCGACCGGTCAAGCACCGAAACTACGGCACCTCCGAGTTCTAGCACACGTTCAGCTCGATGACGATCCCCGGACTCCGATCCAGCAAAGTGTCGGGGAAGAGTTCCGTCAGCACGACAGCGTGGTGACGATCTTGATGTTCTACCGTCGCAGGGCTTCTCCTAAGCATCGCTACAATATTATCAAGGATTATGGTGAAAGGGGTCACCGCACACGGCTAAGAGATCAATGATCAATTGTTGTGTCTATGGGGTGCCCCCTGCCCCCGTATATAAAGGAGCAAGGGGGAAGGCAGCCGGCCTAGGAGGAGGGCGCGCCAAGGGGGGAGTCCTACTCCCACCGGGAGTAGGACTCCTCCTTCCCTTGTTGGAGTAGGAGAGAAGGAAAGAGGGGGAGAGGAACAAGGAAAAGGGGGCTGCACCCCTTGTCCAATTCGGACCAGAGGGGGGGCGCGCGCCTCCTTCCTTTTGGCCTCTCTCCTCTATTCCCGTATGGCCCAATAAGGCCCATATACTCCCCGGCGAATTCCCGTAACTCTCCGGTACTCCGAGAAATACCCGAATCACTCGGAACCTTTCCGATGTCCGAATATAGTCGTCCAATATATCGATCTTTACGTCTCGACCATTTCGAGACTCCTCGTCATGTCCCCGATCTCATCCGGGACTACGAACTCCTTCGGTACATCAAAACTCATAAACTCATAATATAATTGTCATCGAAACCTTAAGCTTGCGGACCCTACGGGTTCAAGAACAATGTAGACATGACCGAGACACGTCTCCGGTCAATAACCAATAGCGGAACCTGGATGCTCATATTGGCTCCCACATATTCTATGAAGATATTTATCGGTCAAACCGCATAACAACATACGTTGTTCCCTTTGTCATCGGTATGTTACTTGCCCGAGATTCGATCATCGGTTTCTCAATACCTAGTTCAATCTCGTTACCGGCAAGTATCTTTACTCATTTTGTAATACATCATCCCGCAACTAACTCATTAGTTGCAATGCTTGCAAGGCATAAGTGATGTGCATTACCGAGAGGGCCCAGAGATACCTCTCCGACAATCGGCGTGACAAATTCTAATCTCAAAATACGCCAACCCAACAAGTACCTTTGGAGACACCTGTAGAGCACCTTTATAATCACCCAGTTACGTTGTGACGTTTGGTAGCACACAAAGTGTTCCTCTGGTAAACGGGAGTTGCATAATCTCATAGTCATAGGAACATGTATAAGTCATGAAGAAAGCAATAGCAACAAACTAAACGATCAAGTGCTATGCTAACGGAATGGGTCAAGTCAATCACATCATTCTCCTAATGATGTGATCCCGTTAATCAAATGACAACTCATGTCTATGGTGAGGAAACATAACCATCTTTAATCAACGAGCTAGTCAAGTAGAGGCATACTAGTGACACTCTGTTTGTCTATGTATTCACACTTTTATTATGTTTCCGGTTAATACAATTCTAGCATTAATAATAAACATTTATCGTGATATAAGGAAATATATAATAACTTTATTATTGCCTCTAGGGCATATTTCCTTCAGACGACGGCGATGAATCCCCCTCTCCGGAGCCCCGAACGGACTCCAGATCAGCCCTCCTGAGAGGTTTTAGGGCTTGGCGGCGGCTCCGTATCGTAACACGCGATGATTTCTTCTCTTTGATTTTTTTCTGTGCGAAAGCAAATATATAGAGTTGGAGTTGGCGTCGGAGGTTTCTAGGGGGCCCACGAGGTAGGGGCGCGCCCTAGGGGGGGTGCCCCCCACCCTCGTGAGAAGGGTGTGGGCCCCCTGGTCTTCATCTTTGACGAGGATTTTTTATTATTTTTTCTAAGATGTTCCGTGGAGTTTCAGGTCATTCCGAGAATATTTGTTTTCTGCACATAAAACAACACCATGGCAATTCTGCTGAAAACAGCGTTAGTCCAGGTTAGTTCCATTCAAATCATACAAGTTAGAGTCCAAAAGTAGGGCAAAAGTGTTTGGAAAAGTAGATACGACGGAGACGTATCAACTCCCCCAAGCTTAAACCCTTGCTTGTCCTCAAGCAATTCAGTTGACAAACTGAAAGAAAGAAAAACTTTTACAAACTCTGTTTGCTCTTGTTGTTGTAACTATGTCAAGCCAGCATTCATGTTTTCAGCATAGATCATAACTAACCACATTTGCAATAATTCTCAGGTCTCATAATTACTCATATCAATAACATAATCAACTAGCAAGCCATAATAACAAATCTTGGATGACAACACTTTCTCAAAACAATCATAATATGATATAACAAGATGGTATCTCGCTAGCCCTTTCTGAGACCGCAAAACATAAATGCAGAGCACCTTTAAAGATCAAGGACTGACTAGACATTGTAATTCATGGTAAAAGAGATCCAATCATAGTCATACCCACTATAAATTAACAGTGATGAATGCAAATGATGGCTGTGCTCTCTAGCTAGTGCTTTTTAATAAGAGGGTGATGACTCAACATAAAAGTAAATGGATAGGCCCTTCGCAGAGGGAAGCAGGGATTTGTAGAGGTGCCAGAGCTTGGTTTTGCAATAGAGATAAATTGTATTTTGAGCGGTATACTTTCATTGTCAACGTAACAACTAAGAGATGGCGATATCTTCCATGCTAAACACATTATAGGCGGTTCCCAAACAGAATGGTAAAGTTTATACTCCCCCTCCACCAACAAGCATCAATCCATGGCTTGCTCGAAACAACGAGTGCCTCCAACATACATTAGGTCCCAGGGGGAGTTTTGTTTGCAATTAATTTTGATTTAGTTTGCATAAAGCATGAGACTGGGCATCCTGGTGACCAGCCATTTTCTCGTGAGTGAGGAGCGGAGTCCACTCCTCTTGAGAATAACCCGCCTAACACGGAAGATAAGGACAGCCTTTGTTGATACATGAGCTATTTGAGCATACAAAACAGAATGATTATTTGAAGGTTTAGAGTTTGGCACATACAAATTTACTTGGAACGGCAGGTAGATACCGCATATAGGAAGGTATAGTGGACTCATCTGGAATAACTTTGGGGTTTAACGGATTGGATGCACAAGCAGTATTCCCGCTTAGTACAAGTGAAGGCTAGCAAAAGACTGGGAAGTGACCAACTAGAGAGCGACAACAACCATGTACATGCATTAAAATTAATAAACATTGGATGCAAGCATGAGTAGGATATAATCCACCATGAACATAAATATCGTGAAGGCTATGCTGATTTTGTTTCAACTACATGCGTGAACATGTGCCAAGTCAAGTCACTTAAATCATTCAAAGGGGGATACCACCTCATCATACCACATCATAATCATCTAAATAGCATGTTGGCACACAAGGTAAACCATTATAAATCATAGCTAATCAAGCGTGGCACAAGCAACTATGATCTCTAATTGTCATTGCAAACATGTTTATTCATAATAAGCTGAATCAAGAACGAGGGACTCATCATATTTACAAAAACAAAAGAGGTCGAGTTCATACGAGCTTTTCTCATCTCAGTCAGTCCACCATATATCATCATAATTGCCTTTCACTTGCACAACCGAATGGTGTGAATAATAATAAGAGTGCACGTGCATTGGACTAAGCTGGAATCTGTGAGCATTCAATAAATAGGAGAAGACAAGGCAATATGGGCTCTGGGTTAAATCAACAATGATGCATATAAGAGCCACTTCAACAATTTAATTATGGTCTTCTCCTACTGACCCCCAAATAAAAGAAAAGAAATAAAACTATTTACACGGGAAAGCTCCCAACAAGCAAAAGAAGAACGGGAAATATTTTTGGGTTTTCTTTTTAATTATTACTACTACAGCAGAAAAATAAACTACTAGTAATTTTTTTTGTTTTTTCTTAAGGTTTAACAAACACACAAGAAGAAAGCAGGAAAAAGAAAATAAACTAGCATGGATATTACAGTGAAAAAGTATGAGCACCGACATCTAGCAATGAGTGTGTGTGAACATAAATGTAATGTCGGTGAGAAATACATACTCCCCCAAGCTTAGGCTTTTGGCCTAAGTTGGTCTATGGCCACGGCTGGCCTGGAGGATATCCATAATAATAGTTGTTGGGGTCGTACTGTGATGAGGAGGAATAGTTGGGATCATACTGTGATGAAGAAGAAGACTCTGACTGCCACTGGCTGATAGTCATCTCTGGATGTCAAGAATAAACAGATTGTCGTGGAGGCTCATCTTGTGGTTCCTGTTCCGGGGCTGGTGCAGGATTCTTGTAAGCTTGGACGGCAGCCCACGTAACGAGGTGGGGTCCTACAAAATTAAACAAAGAAGGAGCAGGCAGGATAATAGTCTCAGGATGATGTTTGTTAAAGAACAATTGATATTTAAGCTCTCCTGCCCTATTCTTAACAATAAAATCATGTGCCACCATACTTTTATGATCTAGATAAACACGAGGCAGCACCTTTTCTTCCTTCTCAGCATGCCTAATAGGTATGTTAAAATGTGCAGCTAGGCGTGTGGCATAGACGCCTACAAAGATGGGACCCTTAGTACGGTTCATACTTAACCATCTAGCAATAATACCGCCCATACTAAAAGTGTTGTCATTGTATAAACCATGGTGCAGAATAATTATATCAGGGATACTAAGGTTTCCAGAGTTTCCGCGTCCAATTAAACAACGACTAGCAAATAATGCAAAGTAACGTAAAACAGGAAAATGTATGCTAGTGATTCGTGCATCGGAAACCTTTCTAGTTTCTCCTACAGTGATAGTATCAATAAACCCAACCACATCATCATGATGTGGTTCTTCTGTCTTGCCCTCAAAAGGGATTAAACAAATCCAACAGAAATCATAAAGTGACATCTCCTTATGCTCATCATATAAATGAAACTCCATCGTAGGTGGTGAGTTCCTAGAATGAAAATGAAAGTTTTGCACAAAAGTATTTGTGAGTAAGAGATACTGATCGCATTGGTCGTGAAGGAAAGCGGTGAGGCCTGCATTGTGAGCCAATTCATGAAAATCTTCGTAGATACCGGCTGCTCTCAAGAAATCTTCAGAAGGCCATTCACATGCCCGAATCTCCACGGTGCGCGGCAAATTATACTTAGGCTTCGGTGCCTTTTCCTTCAAGCTTTGGCTCGACGAGCCCCTCAAAAATCTCCTCATTATTTTTCTGAAACAATCTGAAATTTTTAGTAACTTCAAATGAAAGTGAACCAACTTCAATAAAACTGATAGCTACTACTCCTACAAGTGCCTAGAGCCTATATCAAGAATTAGAACTACTTGGAACCAAATGAATTTGACATGCAAGCTCAAGAACATGGTCACCTATGCAGCACTAATTTGCAAAGAATAAAGCACTAGAACAAAAACTAATTGGACCAATGGAGGAGTCACATACCAAGGAACAATCTCCCCAAGCAGTTTTGCGAGAGGTGCTTTGAGCAAGGAGATCGAAAATCACAGCAAAAGTGGCTGGAACTCATGCTTGAGTTGGTTTTTTGGGTTTGTGTGAGATAGAGGAAGAAGATGGGTGCTGGGATAAGTGGAGGAGGGCCACCGTGGGCCCACGAGGCAGGGGGCGCGCCCTAGGGGGGCGCCCACCACCCTCGTGGCCAGGTGGCAGCTCCTCCCGCGGTAATTTTTGCACAGTAAATCCTCAAATATTCCCGAAAAAATCATATTAAATTGGATGTCATTCTGAGGACTTTTATTTTCGGGATATTTTTATATTGCACGGATAAGTCAGGAATAGACTGAAAATACTATTTTTACTTTATTTCATATAAATAACAGAAAGTATAAGTGGGGTACAGAAGTTTGTGCTTCTAGTTTCATCCATCTCATGCTCATCAAAAAGAATCCACTAACAAGGTTGATCAAGTCTTGTTAACAAACTCATTCTGATAATCACGAAACCAGAGAAATTTCGAATAACACTAAGTTACCTCAATGGGGATATGCACATCCCCAATAATAAGAATATCATATTTCTTCTTGACAGTAGGAAGGGGAAATTCAAAACCTCCAAATATAATCGATGGAATTTTTCCAATAGAGTTGATACTATGAACTTGAGGTTGTTTCCTCGGAAAGTGTACCGTATGCTCATTACCATTAACATGAAAAGTGACATTGCCTTTGTTGCAATCAATAACAACCCCTGCAGTATTAAGAAAAGGTCTTCCAAGAATAATAGACATACTATCATCCTCGAGAATATCAAGAATAACAAAGTCTATTAAAATAGTAACGTTTGCAACCACAACAGGCACATCCTCACAGATACCGACAGGTATAGCAGTTGATTTATCAGCCATTTGCAAAGATATTTCAGTAGGTGTCAGCTTATTCAAGTCAAGTCTACGATATAAAGAGAGAGGCATAACACTAACACCGGCTCCAAGATCACATAAAGCAGTTTTAATATACTTTCTTTTAATGGAGCAAGGTATAGTATGTAGTGGGGGATCTCCAAGTTTCTTTGGTATTCCTCCCTTAAAAGTATAATTAGCAAGCATGGTGGAAATTTTAGCTTTCGGTATCTTTCTTTTATTAGTAATGATATCCTTCATATATTTAGCATAAGGATTTGTTTTGAGCACATCAGTTAATCTCATACGCAAAAAGATAGACCTAATCATTTCAGCAAAGCGCTCAAAATCCTCATCATCCTTTTTCTTGGATGGTTTCGGAGGAAAGGGCATGGGTTTCTGAACCCAAGGTTCCCTTTCTTTACCATGTTTCCTAGCAACAAAGTCTCTTTTATCATAACGTTGATTCTTTGATTGTGGGTTATCAAGATCAACAGCAGGTTCAATTTCTACATCATTATCATTACTAGGTTGAGCATCATCATGAACATCATCATTAATATTTTTACTAGGTTCATGTTCATTACCAGATTGTGTTTCAGCATTAGACATAGATATATCATTTGGATTATCAGGTGGTTCAACAATAGGTTCGCTAGAAGTTTGCACAGTTCTATCATTTTCCTTCTTCTTCTTTTTAGAAGAACTAGGAATATCAATATTTTTCCTTTGAGAATCTTGCTCGATTCTCTTAGGGTGGCCTTCAGGATACAAAGGTTCCTGAGTCATTCTACCAGCTCTAGTAGCCACTCTAACAACATAATCATTTTTCTTACTATTCATTTCATTAAGCACTTTTTTTGAGCCTTAAGTACTTGTTCTACTTGAGTGGTAACCATAGAAGCATGTTTGCTAACAATTTTAAGTTCACCTTTAATATTAGCCATATAATCACCCAAACGTCTAATCATATAAGCATTTTCTTTTAATTGTCTACCAAAATAAGAATTGAAGTCGTCTTGCTTAAACATAAAGTTATCAAACTTATCCAAGCACTGACTAGCAATTTTAGTAGGAGGGATCTCAGCTTTATCATATCTATAGAGAGAATTTACCTTTACTACCTGTGTCGGGATATCGGGATCAGGAGGTTCTTCAGTAAATAAAGAATTGAGATCATATCTTTCTTCAATAGACGGTGAATTAAGACCATGTATTTCTTCAATAGGAGGTAAATTCTTAACATCTTCAGCTTTAATACCTTTTTCTTTCATAGATTTCTTTACCTCTTGCATATCTTCGGGACTGAGAAATAGAACACCTCTCTTCTTTGGAGTTGGTTTAAGAATAGGTTCGGTAATTGGAGCAGGAGCTGGCTCAGGAGGTGCCCAATTATTTTCATTTGTCAACATATTATTCAATAGAATTTCAGCTTCATCCGGTGTTCTTTCCCTGAAAATAGAACCAGCACAACTATCCAGGTAATCTCTGGAAGCATCGGTTAGTCCATTATAAAAGATATCAAGTATTTCAGGTTTCTTAAGAGGATGATCAGGCAAAGCATTACGTAACTTGAGAAGCCTCCCCCAAGCTTGTGGGATACTCTCTTCTTTAATTTGCACAAAGTTGTACATTTCCCTCAAAGCAGCTTGTTTCTTATGAGCAGGGAAATATTTAGCAGAGAAGTAATAAATCATATCCTCGGGACTACGCACACAACCAGGATCAAGAGAATTAAACCATATCTTAGCATCACCCTTTAATGAGAACAGAAATATTTTGAGTATATAAAAGTAACGCGATCTCTCATCATTAGTAAATAGGGAAGCTATATCATTTAATTTAGTAAGATGTGCCACAACAGTTTTAGATTCATAGCCATAAAATGGATCGGATTCAACCAAAGTAATTATATCAGGATCAACAAAGAATTCATAATCCTTATCAGGAACACATATAGGTGAAGTAGCAAAAGCAGGGTCGGGTTTCATTTTATCTCTAAGTGATTCTTTGTTCCATTTAATTAATAACCTCTTAAGCTCATATCTATCCTTGCAAGCTAAAATAGCGGCAGAAGATTCCATATCAAAAAGATAGCCCTCGGGAATAACAGGCATATTTTCATCATCATTATCATCATCGTATTCAGATTCAATAATTTCTTTTTATCTAGCCCTAGCAATTTGTTCATCAAGAAATTCACTAAGGGGCACAATAGTATCAGGCATAGAAGCAGTTTCATCATAAGTATCATGCATAGCAGAAGTGGCATCATCAATAACATGCGACATATCAGAACGAATAGCAGAAGCAGATGTAGGTGTCACAAACTTACTCATAACAGAAGGTGAATCAAGTGCAGAGCTAGATGGCAGTTCGTTACCTCCCCTCGTAGTTGAGGGATAGATCTTGGTTTTTGGATCTCTCAAGTTCTTCATAGTGTCCAGCAGATATAAATCCCAAGTGACTCAAAGAATAGAGCTATGCTCCCCGGCAACAGCGTCAGAAATTAGTCTTGATAACCTACAAGTATAGGGGATCGCAACAGCTTTCGAGGGTAGAGTATTCAACCCAAATTTATTGATTCGACACAAGGGGAGCCAAAGAATATTCTCAAGTATTAGCAGCTGAGTTGTTAATTCAACCACACCTGGAAACTTAGTATCTGCAGCAAAGTGTTTAGTAGCAAAGTAATATGATAGTGGTGGTAGCGGCAACAAAAGTAAAGACAGCAAAAGTAATGTTTTTGGTATTTTGTAGTAATTGTAACAGTAGCAACGGGAAAGTAAATAAGCGAGAACCAGTATATGGAAAACTCGTAGGCACCAGATCAGTGATGGATAATTATGCTGGATGTGGTTCATCATGTAACAGTCATAACATAGGGTGACACAGAACTAGCTCCAATTCATCAATGTAATGTAGGCATGTATTCCGTATATAGTCATACGTGCTTATGGAAAAGAACTTGCATGACATATTTTGTCCTACCCTCCCGTGGCAGCGGGGTCCTATTGGAAACTAAGGGATATTAAGGACTCCTTTTAATCGAGAACCGGAACAAAGCATTAGCACATAGTGAATACATGAACTCCTCAAACTATGGTCATCACCGGGAGTGGTCCCGATTATTGTCACTTTGGGGTTGCCGGATCATAACACATAGTAGGTGACTATAGACTTGCAAGATAGGATCAAGAACTCACAATATATATTCATGAAAACATTGTAGGTTCAGATCTGAAATCATGGCACTTGGGCCCTAGTGACAAGCATTAAGCATAGCAAAGTCATAGCAACATCAATCTCAAAACATAATGGATACTAGGGATCAAACCCTAACAAAACTAACTCGATTACATGATAAATCTCATCCAACCCATCACCGTCCAGCAAGCCTACGATGGAATTACTCATGCACGGCGATGAGCATCATGAAATTGGTGATGGAGGATGGTTGATGATGACGACGGCGACGAATCCCCCTCTCCGGAGCCCCGAACGGACTCCAGATGAGCCCTCCCGAGAGGTTTTACGGCTTGGCGGCGGCTCCGTATCGTAAAACGTGATGATTTCTTCTCTCTGATTTTTTCTCTCCGAAAGCAAATATATAGAGTTGGAGTTGGCGTCGGAGGGTTTCCAGGGGGCCCACGAGGTAGGGGGGTGCGCCCTAGGGGGGCGCCCCCACCCTTGTGAGAAGGGTGTGGGCCCCCTGGTCTTCATCTTTGGCGAGGATTTTTTATTATTTTTTCTAAGATGTTTCATGGAGTTTCAGGTCATTCCGAGAATATTTGTTTTCTGCACATAAAACAACACCATGGCAATTCTGCTGAAAACAGCGTCAGTCCGGGTTAGTTCCATTCAAATCATACAAGTTAGAGTCCAAAACAAGGGCAAAAGTGTTTGGAAAAGTAGATACGAGGGAGACGTATCACCAGGGCATTTTTACATTTGCCCCCCTAGTCAGATAAATAAATTATCTATTAAAGGGATGGGGATTCTTAGATCAAATCCATACCATCCTCCCCCAGCGAGAATCCATCGGAGCGCGTTTCGGAAAGATCCATTCCAGCATGGCCGACCTCCGCAGCTCCTCCTCCCGCCCCCGTAGCCCTAAGCCCGGTGATTGGGAGAGGTGTTCAGTCCCACACAGTCGATTAGTCAAACTGCAGACTAAGGGATTTCTCCCTCCAGCGTATATGGTGCCCGTCCGAGCCGGGCTTGCCACCTACAATGGCGGGGAGCAAGCGGAGAGCTTCCCCATACCCTCTACGGGGGAGCGGGTATGCCTTGTTCCTTATTTATTAAGAGGACTCGGATTTCCAATTCATCTGTTCCCTCGCGGGCTCCTGGAGTTTTACGGCCTCCAACTGCATAATTTCACCCCTGCTTCCATTTTACACATCGCCGGCTATGTTGCCCTCTGCGAGTTATTCCTGGGCTGAGAGGCTCATTTCGAGCTGTGGAAAAGGTTGTTTTGCCTCATCCCTCGCACACAGAAGGGGTCACTTTATCAAGTGGGCGGAGCCGAAATATGGCGCAACGTCGAAACCAGATACCTGTCCGGTACTCCGAAGAAGACGTCCGAAGACTGGCCTTCGGAATGGTTTTATATGAAGGAAGTCCCCCTTTTGGACCCTATTCGGCAGAGGCTTCCTGAGTTCAGCAATGCTCCTCTGAAGAAACGCCGAAGTTGGCGCCCACGGAGCCCCCAGGAGGAAGACAACGGAGAAGTCCTTTACCTGATGAACCGGATTAAAGCGCTGGCTCAATCAGGATTGATAGTAATCGATGTTATGTCAATATGCATAATGCGGGGAGTGCAACCACTTCAATATCGAGGGCACCCCCTATGGTGTTTTAACGAGGAAGATGATGCCACCCGTTGCGGGCGTAAGGGTCCGGACAGCGCTGCCGCTTTAGCAAAAATTATGTCCGAATTGTTCAAGGGAGAGGAAGAGGAGTTCATCCGCATCAAGCCACGAGATGGATTCTCCATGTACAACCCTCCAAGCTAGGTGAGTTATATCTCCTTACTCCCATTCTTCCCGCATTCTTTGTCGTAGGTACTCACCTTGCCATTTTGTGGCAGGAACTGCGAAAAGCCATAAGGGAGGTCACCAGCCCATCTCCACAACCACAAGACCCTGACCGGGCCCTCAGTCTTGGACTCGAAGAAGATCCGGACATATTCTATCAATTAAGCTATGATGACGCCATGGTGGCCATTACGGCCGACTATCCCGGACTGCTTCCTGCGTCGCACGTAAGAAAAACCAAAAATTCCAACCCCAAAAACTAGGATCCCCTTTTAGACACTTCACCTACCACATATATATGGTGTTTTATAGGGAAGGCATCCGGGACGCCATGCCGAATCCTCAGCAACTCGCCAACAGGAGGCACCGAGGCCGGGCAGGCCAAAAAAGGAAGGCGGTCAGGACGGAGACGCCGGCGCAGAGGTATGACAGAAACCCTGCTCCGTGGTTGTCATCTTTCTTGAAATGTAATGACGTCCATGTTTCTTTAACAGAAAAAACGCTCGCCGGAATATGTCCGATGAGGTTGCCGATCATGCTTCCACCAGTCGGGCTCCAGGATCGAACATAGAGGCGGAAGCCGACATGGAGCGGACGCCGGATACTCCCCCTACAAAGGATGCGGATAGGCTACCCGCTACAAATTCAGAAGTGGAGAGCGCCATGAATCATAGGCGTCGCTGGGCCGTACTCCACGACGCTTGCTTCTCACCAGAGGCATTTGATGCCTTCAATTCTGGAGAGGCGTACCTCCTGCTGCTCAAAATGGTCTAGTCAGAGCCACAGACCAGTATGTAAAGAATGTACGGGTAAGAAAATCTGACGATTATATGTATCAGTAGCCCTTGAGACTTGAAACAGTTTGCAGAACTGATTTAAGGATCATCTTATTGTGCAGGTTCTGACAGAGAAGAATAGTCGACTGTCACAGGAGCTGGAGGAATGCAAGACCCAACTTCGGGCCGCTGTTGCCGCATTGAAGGAACCTAAAAAGTCCCCGGCTGGTAACATTTCTTTCAAAGAATGAGAGGTACCATATGGCGTGTGGCATGGCTGCAGATCTAACAATAGATGTTGCAGATGAATCCGGAGAGAATCCGGAGGAGCAGCAAGCCGTACGACAGCTAAAGGTTGGCGAATGCGTGCTGACTGAGGTCAGGCGGGAGAAAAACAATCTCCAAGACGCCAATAACAAGCTGAGCGTGGAGCTGAAAGATGTTCGAGCCCACCTTGCAGACTCCGAGAAGGAGAATAAGCGGCTTCGACACGGCATATTCAGTAAGTGCTTGAACGAACCCTTAATAAAGGGGACGGCAGAGAAGCCGGCTAACAGAGTTATGTCTACAGGTATGCTAACGGGTCGTCCCACAGAGGAGATGCCCGGGTCTGCAGGTGATCTTCTATCCGAGCTCTCACAACTGCACGAACAAGTCCGACAGGTGATGCAAGGTATTGCCCAGGCCTTGTGGCCATCCGTCTCCCTGCCAGAAGGCGTTGGAGAGCTTGTGGAGAAGCTCAAGGGAGCACGGCGGCGCTTCCGATTATGGAAGATATCTGCCTGCCGTCAAGGTGTCAGGGAAGCCTGGGCCATGGTGAAGACGCGGTATACCAAGGCTGACCCAAATCACATGGCCGAGGTCGGACCTGTGGGGCCCGGTGGGAAAGAGATCCCGTTAGCTTAGTCTATGGGCAGGTAGAATTAGCCGCAAAGTATTCCCAACAGGATTGTAGGCTAGACCGCCTGTTGGATGGTATAGAAGAGGAATTTAGTCAGTCTACATGACTATGTAATTAAAGTGACATGTATAATGCCTTCTAACCGGATTGTAGATCATTTGTCATGGCAGACCTTTTCGCTTCAACCTCGGGACCCGATAATCCGGAGTGTATCCAAATACCCGCTCAGTTATATAAGAACCGGGGTATGCGTGGAGACCAGGTGTAGGGGTCATTAGTGCTTGAACAGACAAGTGCCCAACTAGTTATGTTATATTACATGGGTAGTAAGAAACATCTTCCAGGGAGAATAGTTCCGTTAAGGGTTCCTTTCCCTGGGTACGCATGCCCTAAAGTGCATGTCCGGACTGCGAGAGGAAACGCAGGCAAAAAACATCTGGGGGCATATGTGGAAAATAAATAAAAATCATCTTTTGTTCACCGACTGAATATTCCCTTAAGAACGCTAGCTTTCGGCTTCACCCAGTCTAAGGTACACATCCGGCTGACCCGTCAGTAACAATCGTAGAGGTGCTCCCCTTATGCCCTAGCCGAATTAACGGGAACGTAGGGCATAAATACAAGAGCCAGGCAACCCAGCTTGGCCAAAACTTAAGTCATATCGATGCATATAATGGCGAAGAAAAGGTACATGTGGAAGAATAACACATGTGCTGGGCATGAAGCCCAGATGGATAATTAAGCTTCTGTGTAAGAAGCCCCCAGGTATAATGAGCACAGTTAGCGCATCTATAATGTGCAAGTGAGGCACAAGTTGGCCCTTGAAGGCCTTGAGAAAGAATAAAAGAAAGAAAGAGAAAAAAGACAGATAATATATATTCAAAAAATGGACAGAGGAAGGAGACAAACATAGAGTCTGGCGCTAGGCATAGAATCTTCGAAGCCTGGCTGCGTTCCATGGGTTCGACTCAAGTCGATTATTCGATGCATCCCGCAGATGGTACGCTCCACCGGTCAGAACTTGGTCAACAATGAAGGGACAATCCCATTCGGGCTCGAGCTTGGACTTTTTCTTCTCCGGCAGGCGTAGAACTAACTCGCCAACATTATAAGTTTTGGCCCATACTTCTCTGATTTGGTATCTGCGAGCCTGTTGCCGATAAAATGTGGAACGTGCTTTTGCCACGTCGCGCTCCTCCTCCAGGGTGTCCAGACTGTCCTGCGGATCGAGCTCGGCTTCTCTTTCTTCGTACATGCGCACTCGAGGTGAGTCATGAATTATGTCGTAGGGCAGGACTGCCTCTACGTCGTACACCATAAAGAAGGGTGTATATCCGGTACTACGATTCGGCGTGGTCCGTAGCCCCCAGAGTACGGAGTCGAGCTCCTCAACCCAGTGCGTGTTAGACTCCATTAAGGACTGCACTAATCTGGGTTTAATGCCGCTCATGATAAGACCATTTGCTCGCTCAACTTGGCCGTTGGTTTGTGGGTGATAGACAGAAACATAATCGAGCTTGATGCCCATGTTGCTGCACCAGAGTTTTACCTCGTCGGCCGTGAAGTTCGTGCCGTTGTCAGTGATGATGCTGTGGGGGACGCCATAACGGTGTACAACCCCGGATATGAAGTCTATCACCGGTCCGGATTCGACTGTTTTAACAGGTTTGGCTTCTATCCATTTGGTGAATTTATCCACCATGACCAGTAAGTATTTTTTCTTGTGGGTTCCCCCCTTAAGGGGTCCGACCATGTCAAGCCCCCAGAACGCAAAGGGCCAGGTAATGGGGATTGTTTGGAGGGCGGTGGGTGGCATATGGCTTTGATTTGCAAAAAGTTGGCAACCGGCGTAACGTTGGACCAAGTCCTGTGCGTCTGCCCGGGCCGTTGGCCAATAAAAACATGTACGAAAGGCCTTGCTTACAAGGGCCCGGGCTGCGGCGTGGTGGCCGTTGAGTCCGGCGTGAATTTCTGCCAAAAGCTTCCGCCCTTCCTCTTCAGAGATGCACCTTTAAAGGACTCCGGTAGTGCTTTTCTTATATAGCTCTCCCTCGCGGACCCTGTAGGCTTTAGATCGCCGCACTATGCAGCGTGCCTCATTTTGGTCCTCAGAAAGTTCCTACCTAGTTAGGTAGGCCGGGAATGGTTCTGTCCACGGGGTGATGACGGCCATTATTACATGGGTTGAAGGTGTTATTTCGGTGGCAGAGCCTCCGATTATGTCAGAGTGTTCGGTATCAGGCATTTTGGCCGGGTCCAGACTATTGTTACTGGTGTCCCCTTCCCATACCACCAATGAGTTAAACAACCTCTCCAAAAATATGTTGGGGGGGGGGGGGAATGCGTCGCGTTTTGCGTCGATGCAGGCGAGGATATCCGTCGCCTGATTGTTTTCCCGAGCCACATGGTGAAATTCGAGCCCCTCAAACCGAGCTGACATCTTTAGGACGGCGTTTTGGTAGGCCGCCATCTTCGGATCCTTGGCATCGAAGTCTCAATTTATTTGGGATAATGCGAGGTTTGAATCCCCACACACCTCCAGGCGTTGAATGCCCATGGAGACTGCCATCCGAAGACCATGCAACAGAGCTTCGTATTCGGCTGCGTTGTTGGAATTTGTATACAGTATCTACAGTACATACTGAATGGTATCTCCGGTTGGGGACGTCAGGACGACGCCAGCCCCTAGACCAGCCAGCATTTTAGAGCCGTCGAAGTGCATGATCCAATTGGAGTATGCGTCGTACTCTTTAGGGAGTTCGGCTTCCGTCCATTCGGTGACAAAGTCGGCCAATACTTGCGATTTAATGGCTCGCCGAGGTTTGTATGTTATGTCGAGTGGGAGGAGCTCAATGGCCCATTTGGCAATCCGGCCCGTAGCGTCACTGTTGTTTATAATATCATTAAGTGGCACTTCTGAGGCTACTGTAATCGAACACTCCTGAAAGTAGTGTCACAGCTTCCGGGATGCCATGAATACCGCATAGGCTATCTTTTGGTAATGTGGGTACCATGATTTGCATGGAGTGAGGACGGTGGATACATAATATACCGGCTTTTGAAGAGGGAATTTATGTCCGTCAGCTTCTCGTTCGACGACGAGCACTGCGCTTACAATTTGATGAGTTGTCACAATGTACAACAGCATTGGTTCGCCGATGTTTGGCACGGCCAGGATTGGGTTGGTTGCCAGTATGGCTTTTATTTCTTCCAATCCGGCTGTGGCGGCGTCCGTCCACTCAAAGTTTTCGGTGCGCCGAAGGAGGCGATAAAGGGGTAATGCCTTTTCTCCTAAGCGGGAGACAAAGCGGCTTAGAGCTGCCACACATCCAGTTAATTTCTGGATTTGCTTGAGGTCTGCTGGGGTAGCCAACTGTGACAAAGCTCGAATTTTGGCCGGATTAGCTTCAATTCCTCTACTGGAGACAATGAAGCCCAGGAGCTTTTCGGCTGGCACGCCGAAAACGCATTTTTCCGGATTGAGCTTGATGTCGTATGTTCGGAGATGGTCGAATGTGAGCCTCAAGTCGTCTATTAGAGAGTCGACGTGTTTGGTTTTGACGACCACATCATCTACGTATGCTTCTACTGTTTTGCTGATCTGTTTCTCCAGACATGTCTAAATCATGCGCTGATACGTTGCGCCGGCGTTTTTGAGCCCAAAAGGCATTGTGTTGAAACAGAATGGGCCCTATGGTGTGATAAATGCCGTTGCGGCTTGGTTGGACTCCGCCATCTTGATTTGGTGGTAGACGGAGTATGCGTCGAGGAAACACAATGACTCGTGTCCTGCGGTAGCATCGATAATTTGATCAATGAGGGGGAGGGGGAAGGGATCCTTTGGGCAAGCCTTGCTGAGGTCCTTGAAATCGACACATAGGCGCCAGGATTTGTCCTTCTTTGGTACCATCACTAGGTTTGCTAGCCAGTCCGGGTGTTTTATTTCTCTAATGAATCCGGCATCCAATAACTTGGCTAGTTCCTCTCCCATTGCCTGTCCCTTAGGTTTAGAGAAACGCCGAAGAGCCTGCTTGACTGGCTTGAATCCCTTTAGGATATTGAGGCTGTGCTCGTCCAGCCTGCGTGGGATTCCTGGCATGTCTGAGGGGTGCCAGGCAAATATGTCCCAATTCTTGCGCAGGAACTCTCGTAGTGCGGTGGCCACGGCGGGGTTTAACTGTGCCCCGATGGAGGCTGTTTTTGTAGGGTCCGTTGGCTGGACTTGGAATTTGACTATTTCATCCGCTGGTTTAAAAGAGGTGGACTTGGATCTCTTGTCAAGTATTACGTCGTCCCTGTCTACCGTGGAGCGTAGTGCAGTTAATTCCTCGGCCGAAAGGGTTTCGAATAATGCCTCGAGGGCCAATGCGGCTGTTTTGTTTTCGGCGCGGAGTGCTGTGTCCGGATCACTAGCGAGAGTGATGATTCCGTTGGGCACGGGCATTTTGAGCTTCATGTACCCATAATGGGGCATGGCTTGGAAGATCGTGAACGCCTCCCGTCCTAAAAGGGTGTGGTATCCACTACTGAACGGGGCCACTTGGAATGTAATTTCTTCGGACCTATAGTTCTCCGGTGTGCCGAATACCACATCTAGTGTGATTTTCCCAGCACAGCATGCTTCCCGACTAGGGATGATTCCTCTGAAGGTTGTGCTGCTTTGCTCAATGCGGTTCTAGTCTATTTCCATTTTTTGAAGAGTTTCCTCATAGATGAGGTTTAATCCACTACCGCCGTCCATGAGTACTTTGGTGAGTCGAAAGTCGTCCACAATTGGACTGAGGACCAGTGCAGCTGGTGCTCGGGCAGTTCAGAATTTAGGTTCGTCACTGGCATTGAAGGTAATAGCCGTGTCACTCCATGGATTCATTGATGCTACGTGGCAGATTTCAGCGAGGCTGCAGAGTGTTCGCTTGCACCTATTATTTGATGCGAAGGTTTTAAAAACTGTTAATACTGTATTGTTATCCACGGGATGGTGCTCTGTGGTATTTCGGATAAGAAGATCCTCACCACTTTTGGCCACCTGCCGGAGTATCCAACATGCTCTAAGGCCGTGCGTTGGTATGGTATCCGATGTGCTATGAATTTTGCAGGGTCTATTAAGCCATCCCTCCAATACGGTTGCATGCCCTGTAGAGGGTTTTTGTTTCTTTGTAACTAACTTGGGTGTCTTATGATTACTTCGGACTGGGTGTATATTCTGGGCCGGATTATCCCAAAATTTCGTTTCGGTTTTCCAGGCGCTTTCCATCGCACAGTACTTTCATACTATGGATGCCAAGTCAGTGAAGCGTGATATGTCACGGCAACTTAAGGCGTTAAGGATTCCCTTGTCCGTGCAATTATTGCGGAAAAATGAGATTGTGTCTTCCTCGCGACAATCCTTAACCTTGTTCATCACAAGGAGGAATCTGGCCCAATAATGATGTATTGTTTCATGGGGCTCTTGCCTGATGTGGGAAAGATCGTTTATGTCTGGGTGGGTGGGTGGAATTGAGTCTGAAACCCAACCCAATCTGAGACCCAGGGGCCGAGGAGTTTCCAATCTTGGAAGTTCGGGTTCCGGAGTGCTGCCCGATAAGTCTGGCCCGCTGCCTTATTCTAGGTTCAGGGCTTGGGTGATGTCCTCCCATAAGCGGGTATCCGGCTCGGAGAGCTCGGGAATCCGGACATAGTTAGTCCTCAAAATAGAGGAAGAATCGCTGCATTGCTCCTCCACTACCGCGATATGGTGGGTGACCGGTGGAGAGTTAATCTCCGTTTGATCGGGTTTAAGCCCAATCCGATCATAGTCTGTAGCGACTCCCAAGGCGGCGATACGATCCAAGAGCTCGTTTTGGGAAGAGAGCTCCATTGGATCCATCTGCCCGGCGAATTCCGAGCCGACGTGGAGGCTGTTTTCGATGACCCGAGAAGTCATCGTCGGGGCAGCAGCCGAACGGGCGGTCATGATGAAACTGCCTAGCCGGAGAGTTTGGCCGACAGCCAGGGCTCCCCCGGCGGTGATGTTGTTTTTAACAATGAGACGAGGCATCCTTCCTTATGGTGATGGCATAGAGGAACTCTCAATGAAAGCACCAATGTCGGTGTCAAAACCGGCGGATCTCGGGTAGGGGGTCCCGAACTGTGCGTCTAAGGCGAATGGTAACAGGAGGCAGGGGACACGATGTTTTACCCAGGTTCGGGCCCTCTTGATGGAGGTAAAACCCTACGTCCTGCTTGATTATTCTTGATAATATGAGTAGTACAAGAGTTGATCTACCACAAGATCGGAGAGGCTAAACCCTAAAAGCTAGCCTATGGTATGATTGTATGTTGTCCTACGGACTAAAACCCTCCGGTTTATATAGACACCGGAGGGGGCTAGGGTTACACAAGGTCGGTTACAAAGGAGGAGATATACATATCTGTATCGCCTAGCTTGCCTTCCACGCCAAGTAGAGTCCCATCCGGACACGGGACGAAGTCTTCAATCTTGTATCTTCATAGTCCAACAGTCCGGCCAAAGGATATAATCCGGCTATCCGGATACCCCCTAATCGAGGACTCCCTCATTGAGAATCAACGTGACAGGAAAATAAAGTTCTTACGATCAGATCGTGGGGGAGAATATTTGAGTCATGAATTTGGCACGCACTTAAGGAAATGTGCAATTGTTTCACAACTCACGCCGCCTGGAACACCTCAGCGTAATGGTGTGTCCGAACATCGCAATTGCACTCTATTGGATAGGGTGCGATCTATGATGTCTCTTACCGACCTACCGCTATCATTTTGGAGTTATGCTTTAGAGACTGCCGTATTCACTTTAAATAGGCTCCGTCGAAATCCGTTGAGATGACACCGTATGAATTATGGTTTGGGAAGAAACCTAAGCTGTCGTTTCTAAAAGTTTGGGGATGCGATGCTTATGTCAAGAAACTTCAACCTGAAAAGCTCGAACCCAAGTCGGAAAAATGCGTCTTCTTAAGATACCCTATAGAAACTATTGGGTATACCTTCTACCTCAGATCCAAAGGCAAGATCTTTGTTGCCAAGAATGGATCCTTTCTAGAGAAAGAGTTTCTCTCGAAAGAAGTAAGTGGGGGGAAAGTAGAACTTGATGAGGTACTGCCTCTTGAACCGGAAAGTGGCGCAGCTCAAGAAAATGTTTCTGTGGTGCCTGCACCGACTAGAGAGGAAGTTAATGATCATGAAACTTCGGATCAAGTTGCTACTAAACTTCATAGGTCCATAAGGACACGTTCCGCACCTGAGTGGTACGGCAACCCTGTCTTATAAATCATGTTGTTAGACAATGGTGAACCTTCGAACTATGAAGAAGCGATGGCGGGCCCGGATTCCGACAAATGGCTGGAAGCCATGAAATCCGAGATAGGATCCATGTATGAAAATAAAGTATGGACTTTGACTGACTTGCCCGATGATCGGCGAGCCATAGAAAATAAATGTATCTTTAAGAAGAAGACAAACGCGGATGGTAATGTGACCATCTATAAGGCTCGGCTTGTCGCTAAGGGTTATCGACAAGTTCAAGGGGTTGACTACGATGAGATTTTGTCACCCGTAGCGAAGCTGAAGTCCGTCCAAATCATGTTAGCAATTGTCGCATTCTATGATTATGAGATATGGCAAATGGACGTCAAAACGACATTCCTTAATGGTTTCCTTAAGGAAGAATTGTATATGATGCAGCCAGAAGGTTTTGTCGATCCTAAGAATGCTGACAAGGTGTGCAAGCTCCAATGCTCAATCTATGGGCTGGTGCAAGCATCTCGGAGTTGGAACATTCGATTTGATGAGATGATCAAGCGTTTGGGTTTACGTAGACTTATGGAGAAGCCTGTGTTTACAAGAAAGTGAGTGGGAGCTCTATAGCATTTCTCATATTATATGTGGATGACATACTATTGATGGGCAATGATGTAGAATTCTTGGAAATCATAAAGGCCTACTTGAATAAGTATTTTTCAATGAAGGACCTTGGAGAAGCTGCTTATATATTAGGCATCAAGATCTATAGAGATAGATCGAGATGCCTCATTGGTCTTTCACAAAGCACATACCTTGACAAAATATTGAAGAAGTTCAATATGGATTAGTCCAAGAAGGGGTTCTTGCCTGTATTGCAAGGTGTGAGATTGAGCACGGCTTAATGCCCGACCACGACAGAAGATAGAGAAAAGATGAGTGGCATCCCCTGTGCCTTGGCCATAGGGTCTATTATGTATGCCATGCTGTGTACCAGACCTGATGTAAATCTTGCCATAAGTTTGGTAGGAAGGTACCAAAGTAATCCCGGCATGGAACACTGGACAGCGGTCAAGAATATCCTGAAGTACCTGAAAAGGACGAAGGATATGTTTCTCGTTTATGGGGGTGACGAAGAGCTCAGCGCAAAGGGTTACGTCAATGCTAGCTTCGACAGAGATCTGGATGAATCCAAGTCACAAAATGGATACGTGTATATTTTGAATGGTGGGGCAGTCAGCTGGTGCAGTTGCAAGCAAAGCGTCGTGGCGGGATCTACATGTGAAGCAGAGTACATGGCAGCCTCGGAGGCAGCACATGAAGCAATCTGGATGAAGGAATTCATTACCGACCTAGGAGTTATTCCCAATGCGTTGGGCCCGATGACTCTCTTCTGTGACAACACTGGAGCCATTGCCCTTGCCAAGGAGCAATATCAAGCGTCGCTTTAACTCCATTCGGGAAAATGTTCAAAATGGAGACATAGATATTTGTAAAGTGCATACGGACCTGAATGTCGTAGATTCGTTGACTAAACCTCTTCCACGAGCAAAACATGATTAACACCAGAACTCTATGGATGTTCGATTCATCACAATGTAACTCGATTATTGACTCTAGTGCAAGTGGGAGACTGTTAGAAATATGCCCTAGAGGCAATCATAAAATGGTTATTATTATATTTCCTTGTTCATGATAATTGTCTATTGTTCATGCTATAATTGTGTTATCCGGAAATCGTAATACATGTGTGAATACATAGACCACAACATGTCCCTAGTGAGCCTGACTAGCTCATTGATCAATAGATGGTTACGGTTTCCTGACCATGGACATTGGATGGCATTGATAACGGGATCACATCATTAGGAGAATGATGTGATTGACAAGACCCAATCCTAAGCATAGCACAAGATCATGTAGTTCGTCTGCTAAAGCTTTTCTAATGTCAAGTATCTTTTCCTTAGACCATGAGATTGTGCAACTCCCGGATACCGTAGAAATGCTTTGGGTGTGCCAAACGTCACAACGTAACTGGGCGGTTATAAAGGTACACTACGGGCATCTCCGAAAGTATCTGTTGGGTTGGCACGAATCGAGACTGGGATTTGTCACTCCGTATGACGGAGAGGTTGTTGGGGAACGTAGTAATTTCAAAAAATTTCCTACGCACACGCAAGATCATGGTGATGCATAGCAACGAGAGGGGAGAGTGTGATCTACGTACCCTTGTAGATCGATAACGGAAGCGTTTGGTTGATGTAGACGTACGTCTCCACGGCCGACCGATCAAGCACCGAAACTACGGCACCTCCGAGTTCTAGCACACGTTCAGCTCGATGACGATCCCCGGACTCCGATCCAGCAAAGTGTCGGGGAAGAGTTCCGTCAGCACGACGGCGTGGTGGCGATCTTGATGTACTATTGTCGTAGGGCTTCGCCTAAGCACCGCTACAATATTATCGATGACTATGGTGGCAGGGGGCGCCGCACACGGCTAAGAATATGATCACGTGGATCAACTTGTGTTCCTATGGGGTGCCCCTACCTCCGTATATAAAGGTTCAAGGGGGGAGGCCGGCCGGCCATCATAGGGTGCGCCAGGAGGAGTCCTACTCCCTCCGGGAGTAGGACTTCTCCCCCCGGGAGTAGGACTTCTCCCCCAATCCTAGTTGGAATAAGATTCGCGAGGTGGAAAAGAGAGAGAGAGAAAGGAGGGGGCGCCGGCCCCCCCTCTCCTTGTCCTATTCGGACTAGGGGGAGGGGCGCGCGGCCCAGCCCTGGCCGCCTCTCCTCTTCTTCCACTAAGGCCCACTAAGGCCCATATAGCTCCCGGGGGGTTCCGGTAACCTCCCGGTACTCCGGTAAAATCCCGATTTCACCCGGAACACTTGCGATATCCAAACATAGGCTTCCAATATATCAATCTTTATGTCTCGACCATTTCGAGACTCCTCGTCATGTCCGTGATCACATCCTGGACTCCTAACAACCTTCGGTACATCAAAACGTATAAACTCATAATATAACTGTCATCGAAACCTTAAGCGTGCGGACCCTACGGTTTCGAGAACAATGTAGACATGACCGAGACATGTCTCCGGTCAATGACCAATAGCGGGACCTGGATGCCCATATTGGCTCCTACATATTCTATGAAGATCTTTATCGGTCAGACCGCATAACAACATACGTTGTTCCCTTTGTCATCGGTATGTTACTTGCCCGAGATTCGATCGTATCCAATACCTAGTTCAATCTTGTTACCGGCAAGTCTCTTTACTCGTTCCGTAATACATCATCTCGCAACTAACTCATTAGTTGCATTGCTTGCAAGGCTTAAGTGATGTGCATTACTGAGAGGGCCCAGAGATACCTCTCCGACGATCGGAGTGACAAATCCTAATCTCGAAATACGTCAACCCAACATGTACCTTTGGAGACACCTGTAGAGCACCTTTATAATCACCCAGTTATGTTGTGACGTTTGGTAGCACACAAAGTGTTCCTCCGGTACACGGGAGTTACATAATCTCATAGTCATAGGAACATGTATAAGTCAAGAAGAAAGCAATAGCAACATACTAAATGATCGGGTGCTAAGCTAATGGAATGGGTCATGTCAATCAGATCATTCAACTAATGATGTGATCTCGTTTAATCAAATGACAACTCTTTGTCCTGTTGGGGAACGTTGCAGAAAACAAAAATTTTCCTACGGTTTCACCAAGATCCATCTATGAGTTCATCTAGAAACGAGTGATCGGATGCATCTACATACCTTTGTAGATCACGAGCGGAAGCGTTCAAAGAACGGGGATGAGGTAGTCGTACATGACGTGATCCAAATCACCGATGACCAAGCGCCGAACGGACAGCACCTCCGCGTTCAACACACGTACGCAGCGGATGACGTCTCCTCCTTCTTGATCCAGGAAGGGGAGAGGAGAGGTTGAGGAAGATGGCTCCAGCAGTAGCACGACGGCGTGGTGGTGATGGAGCTGCAATACTCCGTCAGGGCTTCGCCAAGCACTATGGAGGAGGAGGAGGTGTTGGAGAGGGAGAAGGAGGCAACCAAAGGCGTGGTCAAGAGGCCCTCCTTCCCTCACTATATATAGGGGGCCTAGGGGGGCGCCGGCCCTAGGAGATCCAATCTCCTAGGGGGGGCGGCGGCCAAGGGAGGATTCCCTCCCCCCCAAGGCACCTAGGGGGTGCCTTCCCCTTGTGGGACTCTTCTCCTTTGAAACCCTGGGCGCATGGGCCTCTTGGGGCTGGTGCCCTTGGCCCATGTAGGCCAAGGCGCACCCCCTACATCCCATGTGGCCACCCAGGGCAGGTGGCCCCACCCGGTGGATCCCCGGGACCCTTCCGGTGGTCCCGGTACAATACCGGTGACCCCGAAACTTGTCCCGATGGCCGAAACAGCACTTCCTATATATAATTCTTTACCTCCGGACCGTTCTGGAACTCCTCGTGACGTCCGGGATCTCATCCGGGACTCCGAACAACATTTGGGTTACTGCATATACATATCCCTACAACCCTAGCGTCACCGAACCTTAAGTGTGTAGACCCTACGGGTTCGGGAGACATGCAGACATGACCGAGACGACTCTCCGGTCAATAACCAACAGCGGGATCTGGATACCCATGTTGGCTCCCACATGCTCCACGATGATCTCATCGGATGAACCACGATGTCGAGGATTCAAGCAACCCCATATACAATTCCCTTTGTCAATCGGTATGTTACTTGCCCGAGGTTCGATCGTCCGTATCCCAATACCTTGTTCAATCTCGTTACCGGCAAGTCACTTTACTCGTACCGTAATGCATGATCCCGTGACCAGACACTTGGTCACCTTTGAGCTCATAATGATGATGCATTACCGAGTGGGCCCAGTGAACCTCTCCGTCATACGGAGTGACAAATCCCAGTCTTGATCCGTGTCAACCCAACAGACACTTTCGGAGATACCCGTAGTATACCTTTATAGTCACCCAGTTACGTTGTGATGTTTGGTACACCCAAAGCACTCCTACGGTATCCGGGAGTTACACGAGCTCATGGTCTAAGGAAAAGATGCTTGACATTGGAAAAACTCTAGCAAACGAACTATATGATCTTATGCTATGTTTAGGATTGGGTCTTGTCCATCACATCATTCTCCTAATGATGTGATCTCGTTATCAATGACATCCAATGTCCATAGTCAGGAAACCATGACTATCTGTTGATCAACGAGCTAGTCAACTAGACGCTTACTAGGGACATGTTGGTGTCTGTTATTCACAGATGTATTACGATTTCCGGATAACACAATTATAGCATGAATAAAGACAATTATCATGAACAAGGAAATATAATAATAATGCTTTTATTATTGCCTCTAGGACATATTTCCAACAGTCTCCCACTTGCACTAGAGTCAATAATCTAGCTACATTGTGATGAATCGAACACCCATGGAATTCTGGTGTTGATCATGTTTTGCCCTAGGGAGAGGTTTAGTCAACGGATCTGCTACATTCAGGTCCGTATGTACTTTACAAATATCTATGTCTCCATCTTGAACATTTTCACGAATGGAGTTGAAGCGACGCTTGATGTGCCTTGTCTTCTTGTGAAACCTGGGCTCCTTGGCAAGTGCAATAGCTCCAGTGTTGTCACAGAAGAGTTTGATTGGCCCCGACGCATTGGGTATGACTCCGAGGTTGGTGATGAACTCCTTCACCCAAATTGCTTCATGTGCTGCCTCCGAGGCTGCCATGTACTCCGCTTCACATGTAGATCCCGCCACGACGCTCTGCTTGCAACTGCACCAGCTTACTGCCCCACCATTCAAAATATACACGTATCCGGTCTGTGACTTAGAGTCATCTAGATCTGTGTCGAAGCTAGCGTCGACGTAACCCTTTACGACGAGCTCTTCGTCACCTCCATAAACGAGAAACATTTCCTTAGTACTTTTCAGGTACTTCAGGATATTCTTGACCGCTGTCCAGTGTTCCTTGCCGGGATTACTTTGGTACCTTCCTACCAAACTTACGGCAAGGTTTACATCAGGTCTGGTACACAGCATGGCATACATAATAGAACCTATGGCTGAGGCATAGGGGATGACACTCATCTCTTCTATATCTTCTGCCGTGGTCGGACATTGAGCTGAGCTCAATTTCATACCCTGTAACACAGGCAAGAACCCCTTCTTAGATTGATCCATATTGAACTTCTTCAATATCTTATCAAGGTATGTGCTTTGTGAAAGACCTATGAGGCGTCTTGATCTATCCCTATAGATCTTGATGCCTAATATATAAGCAGCTTCTCCAAGGTCCTTCATTGAAAAACTCTTATTCAAGTAGGCCTTGATGCTGTCCAAGAGTTCTATATCATTTCCCATCAAAAGTATGTCATCTACATATAATATGAGAAATGCTACAGAGCTCCCACTCACTTTCTTGTAAACGCAGGCTTCTCCATAAGTCTGCGTAAACCCAAACGCATTGATCATCTCATCAAAGCGAATGTTCCAACTCCGAGATGCTTGCACCAGCCCATAAATCGAGCGTTGGAGCTTGCACACCTTGTCAGCATTCTTAGGATCGACAAAACCTTCCGGCTGCATCATATACAATTCTTCCTTAAGGAAACCATTAAGGAATGCCGTTTTGACGTCCATTTGCCATATCTCATAATCATAGTATGCGGCAACTGCTAACATAATTCGGACGGACTTCAGCTTCGCTACTGGTGAGAAAGTCTCATCGTAGTCAACCCCTTGAACTTGTCGATAACCCTTAGCGACAAGCCGAGCTTTATGGATGGTCACATTACCATCCGCATCTGTCTTCTTCTTAAAGATCCATTTATTTTCTATGGCTCGTCGATCGTCGGGCAAGTCAGTCAAAGTCCATACTTCGTTTTCATACATGGATCCTATCTCGGATTTCATGGCTTCTAGCCATTTGTCGGAATCCGGGCCCGCCATTGCTTCTTCATAGTTCGAAGGTTCACCGTTGTCTAACAACATGATTTCCAAGACAGGGTTGCCGTACCACTCTGGTGCGGAATGTGTCCTTGTGGACCTTCGAAGTTCAGTAGGAGCTTGATCAGAAGTATCTTGATCATCATCAATAACTTCCTCTCTAGTCGGTGCAGGCACCTCAGGAACATTTTCTTGAGTTGCGCCATTTTCCGGTTCAAGAGGTAATACTTCATCAAGTTCTACTTTCCTCCCACTTACTTCTTTCGAGAGAAACTCCTTCTCTAGAAAGGATCCATTCTTGGCAACAAAGACCTTGCCTTCGGATCTGAGGTAGAAGGTATACCCAATAGTTTCTTTAGGGTATCCTATGAAGACGCATTTTTCCGACTTGGGTTCGAGCTTTTCAGGTTGAAGTTTCTTGACATAAGCATCGCATCCCCAAACTTTTAGAAACGACAGCTTAGGTTTCTTCCCAAACCATAATTCATATGGTGTCGTGTCAACGGATTTCGATGGAGCCCTATTTAAAGTGAATGCGGCAGTCTCTAAAGCATAGCCCCAAAAAGATAGCGGTAAATCGGTAAGAGACATCATAGATCGCACCATGTCCAATAGAGTGCGATTACGATGTTCGGACACACCATTACGCTGAGGTCTTCCAGGCGGCGTGAGTTGTGAAACTATTCCACATTTTCTTAAGTGTGTGCCAAATTCGTGACTCAAGTATTCTCCTCCACGATCTGATCGTAGAAACTTGATTTTCCTGTCACGTTGATTCTCTACCTCACTCTGAAATTCCTTGAACTTTTTAAAGATTTCAGACTTGTGTTTCATTAAGTAGACATACCCATATCTACTCAAGTCATGAGTGAGGGTGAGAACATAACGATAGCCACCGCGAGCCTCAACGCTCATTGGACCGCACACATCAGTATGTATGATTTCCAATAAGTTGGTTGCTCGCTCCATTGTTCCTGAGAACGGAGTCTTGGTCATTTTACCCATGAGGCATGGTTCGCACGTGTCAAATGATTCGTAATCAAGAGACTCTAAAAGTCCATCTGCATGGAGCTTCTTCATGCGTTTGACACCTATGTGACCAAGGCGGCAGTGCCACAAGTATGTGGGACTATCATTATCAACCTTACATCTTTTGGTTTTCACACTATGAACATGTGTAGCATTACGCTCGAGAAAGAATAAACCATTCACCATCGGAGCATGACCATAAAACATATCTCTCATATAAATAGAACAACCATTATTCTCGGATTTAAATGAGTAGCCATCTCGTATTAAACGAGATCCCGATACAATGTTCATGCTCAAAGCTGGCACTAAATAACAATTATTGAGGTTTAAAACTAATCCCATAGGTAAATGTAGAGGTAGAGTGCCAACGGCGATCACATTGACCTTGGAACCATTCCCGACGCGCATCATCACCTCGTCCTTCGCCAGTTTCCTCTTATTCCGCAGCTCCTGCTTTGAGTTACAAATGTGAGCACCTACACCGGTATCAAATACCCAGGAGCTACTACGAGTACTGGTAAGGTATACATCAATTACATGTATATCACATATACCTTTTGTTTTGCCGGCCTTCTTGTCTGCTAAGTATTTGGGGCAGTTCCGCTTCCAGTGACCACTTCCCTTGCAATAAAAGCACTCAGTCTCGGGCTTGGGTCCATTCTTTGGCTTCTTCCCGGCAGCTTGCTTACCGGGCGCGGCAACTCCCTTGCCGTCCTTCTTGAAGTTCTTTTTACCCTTGCCCTTCTTGAACTTAGTGGTTTTATTGACCATCAACACTTGATGTTCCTTCTTGACTTCTACCTCTACTGATTCATTGCAAATACCTCAGGAATGGTCTTTTCCATCCCCTGCATATTGAAGTTCATCACAAAGCTCTTGTAGCTTGGTGGAAGTGACTGGAGGATTATGTCAATGACCGCATCATCCGGGAGATTAACTCCCAGCTGAGTCAAGCGGTTATGTAACCCAGACATAGTGAGTATGTGCTCACTGACAGAACTATTTTCCTCCATCTTACAGCTAAAGAATTTGTCGGAGACTTCATATCTCTCGACCTGGGCATGAGCTTGAAAAACCATTTTCAGCTCTTCGAACATCTCATATGCTCCATGTCTCTCAAAACGCTTTTGGAGCCCCGGCTCTAAACTGTAAAGCATGCCGCACTGAACGAGGGAGTAGTCATCAGCACGTGTCTGCCAAGCGTTCATAATGTCTTGGTTCTGTGGGACAGGCGGGTCACCTAGCGGTGCTTGTAGGACATAATCTTTCTTGGCAGCTATGAGGATGATCCTCAGGTTCCGGACCCAGTCCGTATAGTTGCTGCCATCGTCTTTCAGCTTGGTTTTCTCTAGGAACGCGTTGAAGTTGAGGACAACGTTGGCCATTTGATCTACAAGACATATTGTAAAGATTTTAGACTAAGTTCATGATAATTAAGTTCATCTAATCAAATTATTCAATGAACTCCCACTTAGATAGACATCCCTCTTCTAGTCATCTAAGTATAACATGATCCGATTCAACTAGGCTGTGTCCGATCATCACGTGGGACGGACTAGCCAACATCGGTGAACATCTTTATGTTGATCGTATCTTCTATACGACTCATGCTCGACCTTTTGGTCTTCTGTGTTCCGAGGCCATGTCTGTACATGCTAGGCTCGTCAAGTCAACCTAAGTGTTTGCATGTGTAATTCTGTCTTACACTCGTTGTATGTGAACGTTGGAATCCATCACACCCGATCATCACGTGGTGCTTAGAAACGAACGAACTGTCGCAACGGTGCACAGTTAGGGGGAACACTTTCTTGAAATTATTATGAGGGATCATCTTATTTACTACCGTCGCTCTAAGTAAACAAGATGCAAAACATGATAAACATCACATGCAATCAAATAATAATAGTGACATGATATGGCCAATATCACATAGCTCCTTTGATCTGCATCTTGGGGCTCCATGATCATCTTGTCACCGGCTTGACACCATGATCTCCATCATCATGATCTCCATCATCGTGTCTCCATGAAGTTGCTCGCCAACTATTACTTCTACTACTATGGCTAATGCGTTTAGCTATAAAGTAAAGTAATTTACATGGCGTTTCTCAATGACACGCAGGTCATATAAAAATAAAGACAACTCCTATGGCTCCTGCCGGTTGTCATACTCATCGACATGCAAGTCGTGATTCCTATTACAATAGCATGAACATCTCATACATCACATATAGATCATTCATCATTCATCACAACTTTGGCCATATCATATCACAAACCACTTGCTGCAAAAACAAGTTAGACGTCCTCTAATTGTTGTTGCAAGTTTTACGTGGCTGAATTAGGGTTCTAGCAAGAACATATTCTTACCTACATGAAAGCCACAACGTGATTTGTCAACTTCTATTTACCCTTCATAAGGACCCTTTTCATCAAATGGCTCCAACTAAAGTGGGAGAGGCAGACACCCGCCAGCCACCTTATGCAACTAGTGCATGTTAGTCGGTGGAACCGGTCTCACGTAAGCGTACGTGTAAGGTTGGTCCGGGCCGCTTCATCCCACAATACCGTTGAAGCAAGATAAGACTAGTAGCGGCAAGAAAGTTGACAACATCTACGCCCACAACAAATTGTGTTCTACTCGCGCAAGAAGAACTACGCATAGACCTAGCTCATGATGCCACTGTTGGGGAACGTTGCAGAAAACAAAAATTTTCCTACGGTTTCACCAAGATCCATCTATGAGTTCATCTAGCAACGAGTGATCGGATGCATCTACATACCTTTGTAGATCACGAGCGGAAGCGTTCAAAGAACGGGGATGAGGTAGTCGTACACGACGTGATCCAAATCACCGATGACCAAGCGCCGAACGAACGGCACCTCCGCGTTCAACACACGTACGGAGCGTATGACGTCTCCTCCTTCTTGATCCAGCAAGGGGAGAGGAGAGGTTGAGGAAGATGGCTCCAGCAGCAGCACGACGGCGTGGTGGTGATGGAGCTGCAATACTCCGTCAGGGCTTCGCCAAGCACTATGGAGGAGGAGGAGGTGTTGGAGAGGGAGAAGGAGGCAACCAAAGGCGTGGTCAAGAGGCCCTCCTTCCCTCACTATATATAGGGGGCCTAGGGGGGGCGCCGGCCCTAGGAGATCCAATCTCCTAGGAGGGGTGGCGGCCAAGGGAGGATTCCCTCCCCCCCAAGGCACCTAGGGGGTGCCTTCCCCTTGTGGGACTCTTCCCCTTTGAAACCCTAGGCGCATGGGCCTCTTGGGGCTGGTGCCCTTGGCCCATGTAGGCCAAGGCGCACCCCCTACAGCCCATGTGGCCACCCGGGGCAGGTGGCCCCACCCGGTGGACCCCCGGGACCCTTCCGGTGGTCCCGGTACAATACCGGTGACCCCGAAACTTGTCCCGATGGCCGAAACAGCACTTCCTATATATAATTCTTTACCTCCGGACCGTTCCGGAACTCCTCGTGACGTCCGGGATCTCATCCGGGACTCCGAACAACATTCGGGTTACTGCATATACATATCCCTACAACCCTAGCGTCACCGAACCTTAAGTGTGTAGACCCTATGGGTTCGGGAGACATGCAGACATGACCAAGACGACTCTCCGGTCAATAACCAACAGCAGGATCTGGATACCCATGTTGGCTCCCACATGCTCCACGATGATCTCATCGAATGAACCACGATGTCGAGGATTCAAGCAACCCCATATACAATTCCCTTTGTCAATCGGTATGTTACTTGCCTGAGGTTCGATCATCGGTATCCCAATACCTTGTTCAATCTCATTACCGGCAAGTCACTTTACTCGTACCATAATGCATGATCCCATGACCAGACACTTGGTCACCTTTGAGCTCATAATGATGATGCATTACCGAGTGGGCCCAGTGATACCTCTCCGTCATACGGAGTGACAAATCCCAGTCTTGATCCGTGTCAACCCAACAGACACTTTCGGAGATACCCGTAGTATACCTTTATAGTCACCCAGTTACGTTGTGATGTTTGGTACACCCAAAGCACTCCTGCGGTATCCGGGAGTTACACGATCTCATGGTCTAAGGAAAAGATACTTGACATCGGAAAAACTCTAGCAAACGAACTATACGATCTTGTGCTATGTTTAGGATTGGGTCTTGTCCATCACATCATTCTCCTAATGATGTGATCTCGTTATCAATGACATCCAATGTCCATAGTCAGGAAACCATGACTATCTGTTGATCAACGAGCTAGTCAACTAGAGGCTTACTAGGGACATGTTGGTGTCTGTTATTCACACATGTATTACTTTTTCCGGATAACACAATTATAGCATGAATAAAGACAATTATCATGAACAAGGAAATATAATAATAATGCTTTTATTATTGCCTCTAGGGCATATTTCCAACATGTCCATGGTTAGGAAACATAACCATCTTTGATAAACGAGCTAGTCAAGTAGAGGCATACTAGTGACACTCTGTTTGTCTATGTATTCACACATGTATTATATTTCCGGTTAATACAATTCTAGCATGAATAATAAACCTTTATCATGATATAAGGAAATAAATAATAACTTTATTATTGCCTCTAGGGCATATTTCCTTCAGAGGTATCTCTGGGCCCACTCGGTAAGACATCATCATAATGAGCTCAATGTGACTAAGGGGTTGGTCACAGGATGATGTGTTACGGAACAAGTAAAGAGACTTGCCATAACGAGATTGAACAAGGTATCGGTATACCGACGATCGAATCACTGACAAGTGCTATACCGGTAGACAAAGGGAATTGTATGCGGGATTGATTGAATCCTCGACATCGTGGTTCATCCGATGAGATCATCGTGAAACATGTGGGAGCCAACATGGGTATCCAGATCCCGCTGTTGGTTATTGGCTGGAGAGATGTCTCGGTCATGTCTGCATGATTCCCGAACCCGTAGGGTCTACACACTTAAGGTTCGATGACGCTAGGGTTATAGGGAAAGTTTGTACGTGGTTACCGAATGTTGTTCGGAGTCCTGGATGAGATCCTGGACGTAACGAGGAGTTCCGGAATGGTCCGAAGACAAATATTTATATATGGGAAGTCCTTATTCGGTCGCCGAAAGTGTTCGAGGGTTTATCGGTATTGTACCGGGACCACCGAAAGGGTTCCGGAGGTCCACCGGAAGGGTCCACCTGCCCTGGAGGGCCCTATGGGCTGAATATGGATGGGGAACCAGCCCCTAGGTGGGCTGGGTGCCAAACCCCCTAGGGCCCATGCACCTAGGGTTTGGGGGAACCCTAAAGGGGGCGCCCCCCTTGGCTTGGGGAGCAAGCCTCCCCCCTTGGCCGCCGCCCCCCTCTAGATCCATCTGGAGGGGGCCGGCCACCCTCTCCCTTGCCCCTATAAATAGAGGGGAGGTGGGAGGGCAGCCGCACCACATCCAAGGCGCAGCCCTCCCCCTCCCCAACACCTCCTCCTCCTCCCGCGACGCTTGGCGAAGCCCTGCTGGAGTACCACGCTGCTCCAACACCACCACGCCATCATGCTACTGCTGGACGGAGTCTTCCCCAACCTCTCCCTCTCTCCTTGCTGGATCAAGGCGTGGGAGACGTCATCGGGCTGCAGGTGTGTTGAACGCGGAGGCGTCGTTGTTCGGCGCTTGGATCGGAATCAACCGCGATCTGAATCGCCACGAGTACGACTCCCTCATCCGCATTCTTGTAACGCTTCCGTGTTGTGATCTTCAAGGGTATGAAGATGCACTCCTCTCTCTCTCTCTCTCTCTCTCTCTTGTTGCTAGTTTCTCCATAGATTGATCTTGGTGATGCGTAGAAAATTTTAAATTTCTGCAACGATCCCCAACAGGGGCTGCACGCCATCGCCGAGCTACGCCGATGGTGACGCGCATGACGGGTTCAACCCCAACATCACCTCCCCCCATGGTCACCCGGCACAGCGCACGCCCTTGCCTGCCTTCGCCGGCGTACAGTACCCCCCGTACAACTACTCCCCGCTAGCGTACGCATCCTTCCCGATAGCCCCTCTCCGCCATGGCACGCTGCCCTTCTGTCAAGCCTCCACGTCGCATCTCGGTGACACCGACGTAACCGAAGCTGACATGGACGACATCATCACGGCCGGCTCGGCCGCCGCCGCCGCGTCCCTCGGCTTTACTACCCAGGACAACATAGTGGACCTCAACGGCGACATGGACGACAAGCTCGAGTACGGCGAGGACAAGCCGGAGCCGGAGGAGGAGGAGGAGGAGGAACCGGCGCCTGCTCCAGCGAGGAAATGGAAGAAGAGGAAGGGGTGACCAGGATCGGCGAGCCGCGCATCAAGTGGGCGTCCAAGGAGGACGAGTGCCTCGCCGAAGCGTGGAAAGTCGTCTGCCTCGACCCGATCACTGGCACGAACCAGAGCATCGACACGTATTAGGACCGCATTAAGGCCGAGTTCGGCAAGCGCAAACTCAACGACCCCTACTTCAAAGGCGTGTACATGCAGCGCGGGGCGAAAGCAATGGCAAACCATCGGGGGCTCATTCAATCGGCGTGTAACAAATGGCATGGGATCGTCGAGGAGATCGCAGCTCGCCCGGAGAGCGGCACCAGCGTTGAGGATCTGGTATGGATCGTCGGCCTCTCCTTTTCCATTTCGCCAGCGCGCGCCGCTCACTGGTAGTCCCTCGGCGCAGCTTGTGCGGATGTTCGACATGTTCCAGCAGGACAGTAGCGACCATGATTTCAAATACCTCCACGTCTTCAACCGGATTGAGAAGTGCGACAAGTGGGCGGATGTCCGGCGCCCCCTCGCCAAGGCCAAGGACACCTACAAGCCGGACGCGCCGACGCCGGGCGCGGGCGAAGGGCACCCCGAGGGCAACAAGGGGGCAAGAAGGGGAAACACGCCGACTCGGCTACCGCGCGCGTGTAGGAGTCCATCGAGCATTGCCTCGCTGACGCACAGGCCCGGGCCGCCCTATGTGAAGAGAAGACCGAGGCGCGGTGGTCGGCGTTGGTGACGAGCAGCGCCGTCAAGCTCGACCTACTCCGGACGAACGTTGCCGCGAAGAAGAGGAACACAAACTTGGCTTTCCTGCTGGGCGGGGCAGACATGCTCCAGAGCAACAACGAGGCGGTCAAGGCGTGGTACTTGGCGGAGTGCGGCCTCATCCTGAACCAGCTGCCGTCAACGGCGCCGCCAACTCCCACCCCCACGCCGATGACGCCACCAAACCCGAGCGATGATGTAACGCCCTCGATGCAGCTATATCTCCCACGCGTCGAGGCACGACTTAGAGGCATAGCCGCATTGAAAGCAATGTCGCAAGTCAGGAAATCATCACACATCCCATGTACATAAATAATATAAAGGGGAGGTACATAGTTGTCTTACACTCGCCACGTCACATCAAAGTACATAAATAACATCCATCATACAAATCACTCATGGCCCGACTACGACGCCAAAATGGAAAAGACCCCCAACATGCGACAAGGCCCTGAATCTAACCCCGAGTGGGCACCACTACTGATCATCAAGAAAAGACACATAGTAACGCTGAGAGTCCTCGTCGTACTCCCACTTGAGCTCAAGCGCGCCATCTGGAGCTGTATCATCTGTCCCTGCATCTGATGTAATAGTAATATGTGAGCCACAGGGACTCAGCAATCTCGCACCCTCGCGATCAAGACTATTTAAGCTTAATAGGTAGGAAAGGGGGTAATGTAAGTGGAGCTGCAGCAAGCGACTAGCATATATGGTGGCTAACTTATTCGCAAAAGAGAGCGAGAAGAGACGGCAAAGCGCGAGCGAGGAACTAGAGAGCAACCTGCGCAAGCATAACTCCAATACCGTGTCCACTTCCCGGACTCCGCCGAGAAGAGGCCATCACGGCAACACACTAAGTTGATTCATTTTAATTAATTAAGGTTCAAGTTATCTACAACTGGACATTAACAAATTCCCATCTGCCCATAACCGCGGGCACGGCTTTCGAAAGATCAATCCCTACAGGGGGGTCCCAACTTAGCCCATAACAAGCTCTCACAGTCAACGAAGGAATAGACCTCCACCCAAGACACACCGATCAGACTCGGTATCTCAGTACAACAAGATGATTCGACAGGTTAAAACAAGTCCAGCAACACCACCCGAATGTGCCGACAAATCCCGATAGGAGCTGCACATATCTCATTCTTAGGGCACACTCAGATGAGCAGTCCGTACAACTAAAACCAGCCCTCGAGTTTCCCCGAGGTGGCGCTGCAAGGGGCTCTAGTTCGGACCAACACTCAGAGGAGCACTGGCCCGTGGGGGGCTAAAATAAAGATGACCCTCGGGCTCCGGAAACCCAAGGGAAAAAGGGGGTAGGTGGCAAATGGTAAAACCAATGTTGGGCATTGCTGGAAAAGCTTTAATCAAGGCGAACTATCAAGGGGATCCCATTATATCCCAACCGCGTAAGGGACGCAACAATCCGGGAACATAACACCGATATGACAGAAACTAGGGCGGCAAGAGTGGAACAAAACACTAGGCAAGAGGCCGAGCCTTCCACCCTTTACCAAGTATATAGATGCATTAAGATAACATGGCAATATAATGATATCCCAACAAGTAAATAAATTTTCCAACAAGGAACGGCTCCAATCTTCACCTGCAACTAACAACGCTATACGAAGGGGCTGAGCAAAGCGGTAACATAGCCAATCAATGGTTTTCTAGGCCAATGGTGGGTTAGAGGCTCAATCATGGCAATTGGGAGGCTGACAAGCAAGTGGTAGGCATCGTAGCATTGGCAAAGCAAAAGAGCGAGCAAACTAGCACAACAAAGATAGTAGTGATTTCGAGGGTATGATCATCTTGCCGACACAGTTGTCAGAGTTGACTGGATCCTCAAAAGCAAACTCAACGGGCTCCTCGTTAGCGAACTCGTCTCCCGGCTCTACCCAACAACACAAACAAGCAACAAGGATACAATCAACCACGTGCGAGGGCAACCAATAATATGCAAAGATGGTATGCTATGCGGGATGCAAAATGCAAGACGTGACAGTAAATACATGAACCTGGCCTCAACTTGGAAAACCAAGTGTGCCACTGGATAGAGGGGATGAAATCACCTGGAAACGATATAAAGATCATAGGAATCGGAGCTACGGTTTGGAAATGGCAAGCGTTTTACGAAACGAACCGATCTGTGATTTACAGCAAGTAGGCTCCTCAATGCAACGAAATGAACATGCTACAGCCACCAAACATAAGAAAAAAATACATGTTAGGGATGTACACAAGATGCTTAACAAATCACTAGGACTGAGCCATAGCCAAATTCATCCATTAAGAGGTTCAAACAAGCATGGCAAAACTGAATAAGCAAAACAGATTTCAGACTTAGTGAAATTAACACTAGTCTGAAATTTCATACCACGATGCTCTCTTCGGAGCAGCAAAACAACATGATACATAACCTGAACATGACAAGTAGGAGCATGGCATGGATCTACTCAACAAGCTTAACAAAACACCCAAAGTGACCTGGGGCCAAAAGGGTTCACAAAATACTCTAACGAGCACACGAACATGGATGAAACACAATCAGTTTTCAGACTTAGTGAAAACTGAGACATGCTGAAATTATAACTCACGAAGGCATGTAAACGAGCTCGATGCACTCACTACGGTGCAAGTCATAGCAAGACAAGCATATATCCATAAAGAAGGCACAAAATTCTAGCTAGACATGGCAAGAACAATGGCATAGCATTCATGGATCACTAACAATAGCACCGGCAAAATCGCAAAAGAGTTGACGATCTGCCCAAATACACAACGATGCAAACGTTGAGCTCGATTGACTCAACCTAGGGTGCTGCAACATAGCAAGTAAAGACATGGATGGATAGAGCATAACATGAATATCAAAACTCCCTTACTGATCATCCTCAAAAGATGCACGGATCACTAGGAAACAAGCTGAACATATGGCATCATGAACTAAAATATCCCAGACTTAGTGAAAATCACTAAGTCCCTGAAAACAGAATTCTCAGGTGCCCCTCTTTGCAAGCTTGCACAAGTCACCACACACATCCTAAAAATGCATGGGTGGCACCTCTGGAAAGAAGACAAAATGCTTACCAATTCATCCCAAAGGCTCATAGGCATATCATGCAAACAATAATCATGGCAAAAATGACAAAAGTCTATGATGAACTAACGGATCTGCAATTTAACTCACGATGCCTCCTTCTAACATCATTTTGGGCATCAAGATGAACTCAAATGCAAATGATGCAATGGAATGAAATGATGTACTCGTCGAGGTGAAGATTTTGATATATCATATGTCCAAAACGGAGCTACGGATGAGGAGATATGATGCGTCAAAGTAGCAATAAAAAATTAACTGGAGAGGGAGAAAGTCAACCCAGATCTAGGGTTTCGGTGGCACGGATCCCGAGGCTCGCCGGAAACACTGTAGACGCCGGAGCTTCATGGAGCGTCGCCGGAGAGGAAGAAGACCGGGGCGAGGTGAGGTCGGCGCGGTGGGGGCCGAGGCGGCGCGCGGGTCGACGCCGGGGGAGACGAAGGAGCCGCGGGCGCGGAGCTTGGCGGCGGGGTCCGGCGACCTCGCGGTGACCGGCGATGGCGGGTGGCGGCCGGAGTCGAAGACTCGCCGGCGCGGAGGAGGAAGCGGGGCGGCGCGGTCGGACGGGAGGAGGACGAAGGGCGGCGAGAGCGCGATGGGCCGCGGGGGCCGGTGATGGGCTTCCGGGCCCGGGCGGCGGCGAATAGCGTGGCGACACGTGGCGGCGGCGGGGCTGGGCGGACGCGTCCGGCGGCGGATCTGAAATCTTTTTTTTAGGGTTTTGGACGGGGAAGAGAGATCCGAAAATGGGGGGAGCTATATATAGGCATAGAGGGAGCTAGGAGAGTCCAAATGAGGTGCGGTTTTCGGCCACGCGATCGTGATCGAACGCTCTAGGACATGAAGCAGAGTTTGGTGGGTTTTGGGCCAAAATGGAGGGGTGTTGGGCTGCAACACACACGAGGCCTTTTCGGTCCCTCGGTTAACCGTTGGAGTATCAAACGAAGTCCAAATGGTACGAAACTTGACAGGCGGCGGTAGTAAACCAAGGCCGCATGGCAAGCCTCGGTCCAATCCGGAAATGTTTAATCCCCACACACGAAAGAAAGCTAGAAATGGCCACCGGAGGAGAATGAAGCGCCGGAATGCAAAACGGACAACGGGAAAAATGCTCGAATGCATGAGATGAACATGTATGCAAATGCAATGCACGTGATGACATGATATGAGATGCATGAAAACGAGAAATAAATATAACTTAATGCCGGAAACGGCAAGAGTTGGAGTACAAATTGGGAAAGTAATATCTGGGGCGTTACAACACTCCACCACTATGAAAAGATCTCGTCCCGAGATCTAGGACTGAAAGAACTCCGAGTACTCAGAACGGAGGTGATCCTCACGTTCCCAGGTAGCTTCACGGTCGGAATGGTGTGACCACTTGACTTTGAGAAATTTGATTGACTTGTTGCGAGTCATGCGTTCAGTCTCTTCAAGGATTGCAACTGGGTGCTCACGATAGGAGAGATCTTCTTGGAGCTCAATGTCCTCGAAGTTGACGGTGCACTCAGGTGTCTTGAAGCACTTTCGGAGTTGGGAGACATGGAACACATCATGAACATTTGCAAAGTTTGAAGGAAGCTCGAGTTGATAGGCGAGGTCGCCTCTCTTGCTGACAATCTTGAAAGGTCCGACGTATCTAGGGGCAAGCTTCCCTTTGATACCGAAGTGACGAGTCCCTTTCATAGGAGATACGCGGAGGTAAACATGATCTCCGATCTCGAAAGCCAAATCACGGTGCTTACTATCATAGTAGCTCTTCTGGCGGGATTGGGCTGCTTTGAGGTTATCACGAATGACCTTGCACATTTCTTCTGCCTCTGTGATTAAGTCATTACCCAGCAGCTGACGTTCACCGGTTTCAGACCAGTTGAGAGGAGTACGGCATTTCCTACCATACAGAATTTCAAATGGGGCCTTGCCCGAGCTTGCTTGAAAACTGTTGTTGTATGAGAATTCAGCATAAGGAAGACAATCCTCCCACTTCATGCCGAAGGAGATAACACAAGCCCTGAGCATATCTTCAAGAATCTGGTTGACATGCTCGACTTGACCGCTTGTTTGAGGATGGAAAGCAGTGCTGAAGTGGATGTTGGTGCCCATGGCCTTCTGAAAAGAATCCCAAAACTTGGAGGTAAAGATGCTGCCACGGTCTGAAGATATCACTTGAGGAATACCGTGCAGAGAGACAATTCGAGAGGTATAGAGTTCCGCCAATTGAGCTGCAGTGATTGACTCTTTGATAGGCAAAAAGTGAGCCACTTTGGTGAGCTTGTCGATGACAACGAATATAGCATCATTGCCACGCTTGGATTTTGGAAACCCAGTCACGAAGTCCATTTCAATGTGGTCAAACTTCCATTCTGGAATGGCAAGAGGTTGGAGGAGACCTGCTGGCCTTTGGTGTTCTGCCTTCACTCTTCTGCAGACATCACATTCATTCACGAATTGAGCGATCTCGCGCTTCATTCGAGTCCAGCAATAAGTTTGCTTCAGATCCTGATACATCTTCGTGCTCCCAAGGTGGATGGAGAGGAGAGAGTTGTGAGCCTCGTTCATAATCACTTTACGAAGTTCACCTTTGGGTACCACAATTCGATCCTCGAAGAAGAGAGTGTCCTTGTCATCAAGTCGGTAGCACTTGTACTTGGACTGACTCTTTGCAATACCAATCTTCACCTTTTTCACCATAGCATCAAGAAGCTGGGTTTGGCGAATCTGGTCTTCCAAGGTAGGAGAGACTTGAAGGTTGGCGAGGAAACCTTGAGGAACAATTTGCAGATTAAGTTTGCGGAAAGCTTCACAAATCTCGGGTTGATAAGGCTTGAGAATCAGACTATTGCAATATGCTTTCCTGCTCAAAGCGTCAGCAATCACATTGGCCTTGCCTGGAGTATACTCGATACTCGGATTGTACTCTTGAATCATTTCGACCCATCGAGTTTGCCTGAGGTTGAGATTAGGTTGGGTGAAGATGTAGTTGAGACTCTTATGATCAGTGAAAATATCCACTTTCCTTCCCAATAGAAGATGTCTCCAAGTCAACAAAGCATGCACAACTGCCGCCAACTCGAGATCATGAGTGGGGTAGTTCTTCTCATTAGGCTTCAACTGGCGAGAGGTATAAGCAACAACTTTCTTCTCTTGCATCAGTACAGCACCGAGACCTTGGAGAGAGGCATCACAAAAGACCTCGTACGGCTTGGTTTCATCAGGTGGAGTCAAAACTGGAGCAGTGATCAATTTCTCTTTCAAAGTGTTGAAAGCAATATCACACTCCGGATACCAAACGTACTTGACGTGCTTCTGAAGAAGATTTGAGAGAGGCTTCGCGATCTTAGAAAAGTTTTCAACGAATCTTCGGCAGTAGCTTGCGAGACCGAGGAAGCTACGGAGTTGCTTCACGTTCTGAGGAGGTTCCCAATTAACAATTGCAGACACCTTCTCAGGATCCACGGAAATGCCCTTGGAAGAGATGATATGACCAAGATAAAGAACCTCATCGAGCCAAAATTCATACTTGGAGAACTTGGCGTAGAACTGATGTTCTCTGAGCTTGTCAAGAACCAAACGCAAGTGCTTGGCATGATCTTCCTTGTTCTTGGAGAAAACCAGAATGTCGTCGAGATAGACCAACATGAAGTCATTGGTGTAGGGGTTGCAGATGAAGTTCATCATGCGAGAGAATGTCGGAGGAGCATTGGCGAGGCCAAAAGACATGACAGTGTATTCATATGACCCATAGCTTGTCCTGAAAGCCGTCTTGGGAATATCTTGCTCACGAATACGAATTTGATGATAACCCATACGGAGATCAAGCTTGGAGAATACTTGGGCACCCTTGAGTTGTTCGAACAGCTCATTGATGTTGGGAAGTGGGTATTTGTTCTTGATGGTCTTCTTGTTCAATGGACGATAATCAACACAAAGTCGGTCCGTTCCATCCTTCTTCTTCACAAAAAGAACACCACAACCCCATGGAGAAGTACTAGGCCGAATGAGACCCATTCTTTCTTGAACATCGAGTTGTTTCTTCAACTCCTTCAACTCTTTGGGGCCGAGCTTGTAGGGATGTTTGCACACAGGTTCCGTACCGGGTTCAAGTTCAATAACAAATTCAACCGGCCGGTGCGGAGGCATTCCTGGGAGCTCTTCTGGGAAGACGTCTTGATACTCACAAACGACTGGGATCTGCGAAATAGCATCCAATTCACCCTTCTCATTGAGAGAAAACAACCGGATTGTATCATCACGAGCAGCAAAGACAATGACATCCTCAGACGAATGAGTCAGTTGAATCTGCCTGGCTGCACAATCAAGCTGAGCTTTATGCTTAGAGAGCCAGTCCATCCCGAGAATAAGATCGATATCTGAATCACCAAGAACATTTGGAGAAGCCAAGAACTTATAATCGCCTAAAGTGATTGTAACATCCGGAACACATACTCGAGATGTCATTTGATGGGCCGGAGAAACAATCGCCAACGGTTTCGACAACACTTGAGTATGAAAATCATGCTTAGATGCAAAAGGTCTCGACATGAAACAATGCGATGCACCAGTGTCAAAAAGAACTCTTGCAGGAATATCGTTAACAGGAAGGTTACCCATGATGACATCCGAAGAATCCTCTCCCTGAGCTGCATTCACCATATTGACCTTGGCGTACTTGGGATTATGCTTGACCACTGCTGTACTTGCCGATCTGACAGGAGGAGGAGGAGGAAGACGCCTCTGGTTGAAACACTTGTTGGCGTAGTGACCCTTCTGTTGGCACTTGTTGCACGTGACCTCTGAGAGCGGACGGTGGTACGGAGCACTCGATCTTGGAGCTTGAGACGAAGTCTTGTTCTAAAAGCCTGGGTTGGGTAGGTGGGAAGAACCACTGCCACCTTTGCTCTTCTGCTGATACAGCTGACGGAACGGAGGAGGAGGAAGCCAATACTTCTGCTGCTTGGCCACTTGAGTAGAGGAAGAAGGTGTAGTGTCTCTGACTCGCTTCCTGGAAGCATCACACCTCAACTGAGCAGCCTCTTGCTTCAGTGCCATGTTGTAGAACTCATCGTACCTCAGCGGCTCAAAGAGGACAAGAGCGAGCTGAATTTCTTCACGGAGACCACCTCTGAACTGATAGATCATGCTCTTCTCATCAGGAACATCCTGCTTGGCAAAACGGGCGAGCTTCTGGAACAACTTGTTGTAGTCATAGACAGACAAAGAGCCTTGCTTCAGATTGCGGAATTCCTCACGTTTGCTTTCAGTCACACTCTGAGGGATGTGATGAGCTCGGAAATCACGACGGAAATCATCCCAAGTGATCAAACGTCCACCTCTGGAATCCTTGTACTGCTGGAACCACTCTGCAGCCTGATCTTTGAGCTGGAAAGAAGCGAACTTGACGAAATCTTCAGGCCTGACGTTGCTGCATTCAAAATGCTTGCCCAGATCCACTAGCCAATCGTCAGCATCGGTAGCCTCAACACAATTGCTGAACGTCTTTGGACCATTTGCGAGGAACTGGTTCAGAGTAGCAAAATGGTTCTGATTGTTGCCTTGATTCCTTTGACTGCCTTGATTGCGTTCTTGGAGGATTTGCATGATCAACTGTGTATTTGCATTAGTAGAGGCCATCACAGCTTGCCATGCTTCCGGAGGAGGCGGAGGTGGTGGCGGATCTTGATTCTGGTTCTGACTGGTGCTCTTAGCGGGAGCCATCCTGAAGAGGTTGACCACCGTTAGCACATAGGCAGATAAATGAAGCTGAAACCAACGGAATGAAAATTGCAACATAAAGTCTTCACATCCGAACAAGATGAACGAATGCACTTCTCTTGAAGTGGTCACATATTCCTAAATTGCGAAGCCACGAAGAATCGGGTAGAAGAGGTACATCAACAAGGGGTGGAATCAATATATGACGTCGAAGCAACTCGAATACCACAACTGAAAATAAAACCAAGGATTGGCTTGCGAAATAAGCCGGAACAAACAAATGATAGAGATTTCGTCCGAAGTTTTTGTGGTGGGACCTACACGGGCTCGATCGTACAGCACCATCATGTACAAGGCAGCGCACATGACATACGAAGCGTCCCCGAGTCAGCATAGCCAAGGACTCTTTAAGACACAACGAGACCACTGTAAAATCGACCGTAAATAGGCGAACCACTAGACGTCGAACCCCAATTTCATATCATACATCTGTCGGAAAGATATCCTAAGAGCTACTTGAATTCCCACCTATGAAACTCCCAAAACTTTCCGGTTATGCAATCAGGTGTTGGGGATACAGGGGAAGCATAATATCTCACCCAAGCTAGCAAATCCTACATCCAACTGTATCCATCCTTCAACACATAACCAAGAAACCTTCGGAAACCATCTACCTCAACCTTCGAAAAGCATCCGTTATACAAGTTATGGCGATACTCCCGAACTCCTGCCCCAGTACTGGGTGGCGTCGAGGTTATCTCACCAACGAACTGCATAAAAGAGATTTTCGATGTCGCGAACATATCTCAAGTATACCAGAATTGCAACGATAAAATTATGATGACAACACCTCAGAGCTCAACTCCCCGGGACACTTCCACTAAACCCCTGACAGGAGGCACCAAGACAGTATTCTCATCATAAGTCATCGGAACAAATCCAAGATACTCGCGTGATCCTAAATTTTTTTTAGTGAAATTTGAGAAGAGAAGAGTCAAAACTCTACGTCAGGATGTCTTACCAGAGTAATGAGGAGACTGGGAAGTAAAAAGAATTCCTAAGCTCTCCGAATATAATTCCTAAAGGACTCAAAACATTTTTCTAGACACAACTCGGCTGCTAAAAACAATCAAGCAATGGGGGCTCCTAAGGTCGGGGAAGGCTCTGATACCAACTTGTAACGCCCTCGATGCGGCTATATCTCCCACGTGTCGAGGCACGACTTAGAGGCATAGCCGCATTGAAAGCAATGTCGCAAGTCAGGAAATCATCACACATCCCATGTACATAAATAATATAAAGGGGAGGTACATAGTTGGCTTACACTCGCCACGTCACATCAAAGTACATAAATAATATCCATCATACAAATCACTCATGGCCCGACTACGACGCCAAAATGGAAAAGACCCCCAACATGCGACAAGGCCCTGAATCTAACCCCGAGTGGGCACCACTACTGATCATCAGGAAAAGACACATAGTAATGCTGAGAGTCCTCGTCGTACTCCCACTTGAGCTCAAGCGCGCCATCTGGAGCTGTATCATCTGTCCCTGCATCTGGTGTAATAGTAATCTGTGAGCCACAGGGACTCAGCAATCTCGCACCCTCGCGATCAAGACTATTTAAGCTTTATAGGTAGGAAAGGGGGTAATGTAAGTGGAGCTGCAGCAAGCGACTAGCATATATGGTGGCTAACTTATTCGCAAAAGAGAGTGAGAAGAGAAGGCAAAGCGCGAGTGAGGAACTAGAGAGCAACCTGCGCAAGCATAACTCCAATACCGTGTCCACTTCCCGGACTCCGCCGAGAAGAGGCCATCACGGCAACACACTCAGTTGATTCATTTTAATTAATTAAGATTCAAGTTATCTACAACCGGACATTAACAAATTCCCATCTGCCCATAACCGCGGGCACGGCTTTCGAAAGATCAATCCCTGCAGGGGGGTCCCAACTTAGCCCATAACAAGCTCTCACGGTCAACGAAGGAATAGACCTCCACCCAAGACACACCGATCAGACTCGGTATCTCGGTACAACAAGATGATTCGACAGGTTAAAACAAGTCCAGCAACACCACCCGAATGTGCCGGCAAATCCCGATAGGAGCTGCACATATCTCGTTCTCAGGGCACACTCAGATGAGCAGTCCGTATAACTAAAACCAGCCCTCGAGTTTCCCCGAGGTGGTGCTGCAAGGGGCTCTAGTTCGGACCAACACTGAGAGGAGCACTGGCTCGTGGGGGGCTAAAATAAAGATGACCCTCGGGCTCCGGAAACCCAAGGGAAAAAGGGGGTAGGTGGCAAATGGTAAAACCAATGTTGGGCATTGCTGGAAAAGCTTTAATCAAGGCGAACTATCAAGGGGTTCCCATTATAGCCCAACCGCATAAGGGACGCAACAATCCGGGAACATAACACCGATATGACGGAAACTAGGGCGGCAAGAGTGGAACAAAACACTAGGCGAGAGGCCGAGCCTTCCACCCTTTACCAAGTATATAGATGCATTAAGATAACATGGCAATATAATGATATCCCAACAAGTAAATAAATGTTCCAACAAGGAACGGCTCCAATCTTCACCTGCAACTAACAACGCTATACGAAGGGGCTGAGCAAAGCGGTAACATAGCCAATCAACGGTTTGCTAGGACAATAGTGGGTTAGAGGCTCAATCATGGCAATTGGGAGGCTGACAAGCAAGTGGTAGGCATCATAGCGTTGGCAAAGCAAAAGAGCGAGCAAACTAGCACAACAAAGATAGTAGTGATTTCGAGGGTATGATCATCTTGCCTGCACAGTTGTCAGAGTTGACTGGATCCTCAAAAGAAAACTCAACGGGCTCCTCATTAGCAAACTCGTCTCCTGGCTCTACCCAACAACACAAACAAGCAACAAGGATACAATCAACCACGTGCGAGGGCAACCAATAATATGCAAAGATGGTATGCTATGCGGGATGCAAAATGCAAGACGTGACAGGAAATGCATGAACCTGGCCTCAACTTGGAAAACCAAGTGTGCCACTGGATAGAGGGGATGAAATCACCTGAAAACATATAAAGATCATAGGAATCGGAGCTACGGTTTGGAAATGGCAAGCGTTTTACGAAACGAACCGATCTGCGATTTATAGCAAGTAGGCTCCTAAATGCAATGAAATGAACATGCTACAACCACCAAACATGAGAACAAAATACATGTTAGGGATGTACACAAGATGCTTAACAAATCACTAGGACTGAGCCATAGCCAAATTCATCCATTAAGAGGTTCAAACAAGCATGGCAAAACTGAATAAGCAAAACAGATTTCAGACTTAGTGAAATTAACACTAGTCTGAAATTTCAGACCACGATGCTCTCTTCGGAGCAGCAAAACAACATGATACGTAACCTGAACATGACAAGTAGGAGCATGGCATGGAGCTACTCAAAAAGCTTAACAAAACACCCAAAGTGACCTGGGGCCAAAAGGGTTCACAAAATACTCTAACGAGCACACGAACATGGATGAAACACAAACAGTTTTCAGACAGTGAAAACTGAGACATGCTGAAATTATAACTCACGAAGGCATGTAAACAAGCTCGATGCACTCACTACGGTGCAAGTCATATCAAGGCAAGCATATATCCATAAAGAAGGCACAAAATGCTAGCTAGACATGGCAAGAACAATGGCATAGCATGCATGGATCACTAACAATAGCACCGGCAAAATCGCAAAAGAGTTGACGATCTGCCCAAATACACAACGATGCAAAAGTTGAGCTCGATTGACTCAACCTGGGGTGCTCCAACATAGCAAGTAAAGACATGGATGGATAGAGCATAACATGAATATCAAAACTCCCTTACTGATCATCCTCAAAAGAGGCACGGATCACTAGGAAACAAGCTGAACATATGGCATCATGAACTAAAATATCCCAGACTTAGTGAAAATCATTAAGTCCCTGAAAACAGAATTCTCAGGTGCCCCTCTTTGCAAGCTTGCACAAGTCACCACACACATCCTAAAAATGCATGGGTGGCACCTCTGGAAAGAAGAAAAAATGCTTAACAATTCATCCCAAAGGCTCACAGGCATATCATGCACACAATAATCATGGCAAAAATGACAAAAGTCTATGATGAACTAACGGATCTGCAATTTAACTCACGATGCCTACTTCTAACAGCATTTTGGGCATCAAGATGAACTCAAATGCAAATGATGCAATGGAATGAAATGATGTACTCGTCGAGGCGAAGATTTTGATACATCATATGTCCAAAATGGAGCTACGGATGAGGAGATATGATGCGTCAAAGTAGCAACAAAAAATTAACTGGAGAGGGAGAAAGTCAACCCAGATCTAGGGTTTCGGTGGCACGGATCCCGAGGCTCGCCGGAAACACTGCAGACGCCGGAGCTTCATGGAGCGTCGCCGAAGAGGAAGAAGACCGGGGCGAGGTGAGGTCGGCGCGGTGGGGGCCGAGGCGGCGCGCGGGTCGACGTCGGGGGAGACGAAGGAGCCGCGGGCGCGGAGCTTGGCGGCGGGGTCCGGCGACCTCGCGGCGACCGGCGATGGCGGGTGGCGGCCGGAGTCGAAGACTCGCCGGCGCGGAGGAGGAAGTGGGGCGGCGCGGTCGGACGGGAGGAGGACGAAGGGTGGCGAGGGCGCGATGGGCCGCGGGGGCCGGTGATGGGCTTCCGGGCCCGGGCGGCGCGGCGATCTGGGGACCGGGCGGCGGCGAATAGCGTGGCAACACGTGGCGGCGGCGGGGCTGGGCGGACGCGTCCGGCGTCGGGCGGACACGTTCGGCGGCGGATCTGAAATCTTTTTTTAGGGTTTTGAACGGGGAAGAGAGATCCGAAAATGGGGGGGAGCTATATATAGGCATAGAGGGAGCTAGGAGAGTCCAAATGAGGTGCGGTTTTCGGCCACACGATCGTGATCGAACGCTCTAGGACATGAAGCAGAGTTTGGTGGGTTTTGGGCCAAATTAGAGGGGTGTTGGGCTGCAACACACACGAGGCCTTTTCGGTCCCTCGGTTAACCGTTGGAGTATCAAACAAAGTCCAAATGATACGGAACTTGACATGCGGCGGTAGTAAACCAAGGCCGCATGGCAAGTCTCGGTCCAATCCGGAAATGTTTAATCCCCACACACGAAAGAAAGCTAGAAATGGCCACCGGAGGAGAACGAAGCGCCGGAATGCAAAACGGACAACGGGAAAAATGCTCGAATGCATGAGATGAACATGTATGCAAATGCAATGCGCGTGATGACATGATATGAGATGCATGAAAACGAAAACAACACACGGAGACAAAGACCCGAACCCGAGAAATAAATATAACTTAATGCCGGAAACGGCAAGAGTTGGAGTACAAATTGGGAAAGTAATATCTGGGGCGTTACAGATGATGCCTCCACGATGCCCAGCAGCACGGAATCCGCGCCGATGCCGCCCAGCACAGAAGCAGCTCCGACACCGCCTAGCCCGCACACCCCCATGCCGACGACGCCGGAGGACGAGCCCGCCGTGTGATGCAGTGTACGCCCGCCCTCTTTTTTTTGTACGCTGAACTTTTTCATTCGATCGCCGAACTATGGCAAGATGATCACCAAACTGGGCCGATGTGATCGCCGAACATGTGGCGTTTTTTGTGAACGGAAATGACCAAGTTTGAATTTGCCGCGGCTTGAGGGGCACTGCCTGGGGGCGTGGCTGGGAGCTAGGTCACCCCAGAGGCCAATCTAGCGCCGGTTCGCCCCCAGGCCGCTCTTTTTCAGCAGCCTGGGGTGCCGAACGGCTAGAGATGCTCTTACAGTTCATATATCGTGGTACCCTTATTTAGATATATTATAACTGAGCACCCTTCCAGCCCTCTCAGGCCATCAACAACCACAGCCGTTTATTTTCGCGATTGAGCCATTTCTGGCCGTCTGTTCACGGTTAAGGCGTTGTCTCCCTCGTTTTTCAGCAAGTGGGCCAACTGTCTTATAGATATTATAACCGAGCACCCTTCCAGCCCTCTCAGGCCATCAACAACCACAGCCGTTTATTTTCGCGATTGAGCCATTTCTGGCCGTCTGTTCACGGTTAAGGCGCTGTCTCCCTCGTTTTTCAGCAAGTGGGCCGACTGTCCTATAAAGACGCTACTCCCGTGGAAAAATCGAAGCGCGCTGGTTGATTGGGCCTCTGGCTAATTCGGACTTACGAGCGAGAAGCCCATCGCAGCCGAGAAATAACACGGTCTCTCTCCTCACCTACCCACGACCTCCCTCCTCCTAAAGAAACCCACACGACCTCTCTCCTCGCTCGCGCCCCTCCCTCTCCCACGCGGATGACAACGGCGACCGCGGCGTGTCCGCTTCCCATGCTCGTGCCAGTCCTCCCCGCGTAGACAATTGGGCTTGCAGCGCCTCCCCCTCCTCGACCTCCCATTCCGGCGGACCATCCCTCCGGAAACCGCCGGCGGCTGGATGCGACCTCAAGTGGCGTCGTCCTTCCCAGATCTGGGCCAAGCGGCTTTGCCCCTCCCTCTTCGACGGGAGGCGCCCATCTAGCAATCTGACTTCCAGCAGCCGCACCCACCGGGACGCACCTGCTTGCCGGGCTATGACGCCACCCATCCCTAAACCGCTGGCGGCGGCGGCAACAAGCCGGCGACGCCTTCGCCAAGGTCGCAGCGATGGAAACCACACTAGGGTTCCGGGTGCTGTTGGGAGGGGCGAGCGTGCGGCATGGGCCGCTGGCCTTTGGGACACATCTCCACACGCATAAGCTGGGATCTTGCGGCAGCGGTGGCGGCGAATGACGCCCCATCTTCACTTAGCCGGTTGATCAACGCGGCGACAGCACGCACTGCCCCCGTCCTTCACATCTCAATGTCGCAGTCGCGGCCTTCCTCGTCCATCAGAGGTGCTCAACCATCTAAACACTAACCTTCCCTCATCTTATTTCAGATTGTAACTCTATTTTAATTCAATCATACTCTGTTTTTCTTGGTACAGGGGACTCTTGGTGGGCAACTTCTTCTTCACCATGGTTCTCCAGCAACTGCACAAGTAGGCCAGGTCTCTTGGATTGGTGCCCCGTGGAATTCAGATTGTAGGTGATGTATGGCGCTGCACAAGAGAGGACATGTCTATTGGAAACAACTAAATTTCTCCGTGCCATGCTACTGCATGAACTACCGAATCCTAAGCAACTCTACACACAAGAGTTCAGGGTTGAATTGAGTTGTTCCCTCCACATGGTTGGAAATTAAGGTTTTGTGTATACAAAGTTTCAGTATTGTTGGCTTTTCATATTATTCGGTGGTCACCTACCCAAGCAACAAGCACGGATTGCGGAAGAAGTGAAAAATATACTAGAGATTATATGTGTTCGAAATCAAATGCTAGCCCTAGAAATATTAGTTGAACAAGTCGTTCAAATCGTTGTTTTAGTAATGTATATAAGTCAATACGACTTTGTTAATCAAGTTGATCAAATTTCTTCTTTTTATTTACCTTTTTTTCTCTGAACCATTTTTATCCTTTTCTTCCTGAATCACATAACTAACGTAGTTTAACTATCAGGTCTTCAGTATAAACGGACAAAGGAAGAAATGTTCTTCAAGTCTCAAGCATTGTTGGGTTCTGACGGTGAGAATATCTTTTACAGTGAGGTAACGACATAACTAGACATGTACAACAAGTTTGCAATCGTTATCAGTGTTCTGCCTAGCTCATGGTGCCTTAAGTTGCTTCCATTATCTTTCTATGAATCTGTCAAAATCTAGCTTTGGTACTGATGCTTTTGAATGCTCACTTGTATTTACTTAACTAAAAGCTAACAACTGTGATACATAATTTCCAAGTTTTTTTCGTATCTACCAGCTTTTGGCTATCCTGGGTGGTGGGAATGGCGCTAGAGGGTTCTCAGTTTAATGCCAAGTATTATGACAGCAAGATGGTATAGCTGCAGTAAGTTACCTCTCTGCCGCTTTTTTTATATTAAACTTTGGAGGTCATAAGAAGCTTTCTTTCTTGTTCGATGACACCATGTACTTTGTGTAATGGTTGCAATATTCATGAACCAAGCTGATACAAACCAAATACCTTTGCAAATCAATTGTTGACTTGAACTTTGGGATTTTTCACTTCATATGTTGAAATGCCTACGAATACTGTCGAGATGAACCTCTAAGAGAACCTTCTGAGAGGCATATACACTTGTGGTATAAAAACTCCTGCCCTTACATGCTGCTTACCAATTTAAATTTTGATCATCTTACAAATCCAACACTTCCATAAATTAATTATGTGTAGGGTGGGAATTTACTATGACTCAGTTAGCAAAGCGGGTCTCACCTGCAGAGGATATGATAAAATATTCCAGAGCCCGAGGAAGAGAAATAAACCAATATGGTTATTTCTATGATGAAAGGTATGAGAAGTCAGCTTTATTTAAATATGAAACATACGTAAATTATTCAGAAATTGTATCATGAGAAGCCCTCACTTAAACTGAACGAAACGTTGCTGGTTTTTAGCCAAATGTTGGAATGTCACCAAGCTATGTGATTTCTTTATGCTTGGAGGCAATCATAAAGACATAGACTTACTGTGACCGTTTTTAGTTTACCTTTACGTTTAATATGCCCTGTTATGAAATGCTACTGAAAGTAGAATATGACATTCAGGTTAATGTACATTTTTTTTCTTTATTTCCTTTAGTTACTAAATTTGTCTTGGGTCATCTTTAGGCAATCATTTCTTTTATCATACATATCAAAAGCCCCCAAGTTGCTACTCCAGATATTTATTCAAATTCGGGGCATTTGGTTTCAGAGTACTGCTTGCTTGGACAACGATGTAGTTTATGATGGACTTTGGATAGCAACTTCCGTTCCAAGATTCTGGAGATATCTTACCTCTTGATCGAAGTTCCGTGGGGATGACGTCCAAATTCCGAGACTCCTGTTGACAAGAGGTTGAGTACAGATACAACATGATGACATTTCTGCCATCAGGACGCACTATTTTAGGACCCATTGTGGGTTTGGTCATTTGTCACCGATTCTTTTTAATATTGGCTTCCCAAAACCCCATGTAACTATATAATTTGGTATAAAACATCAATGCATATTGTTATTTTTATTTTGATAAACAGTTGTTTCCTTACAGCAATTAGGTAATATGTGATAGTACTAAGTAATGTGCTACCGTGAGCAACCATGCTAGATGCTGGTGTCGGTTCACAACATTCATTTCGTTGGGAGCTATATTTTGAGGGCCAACCGGAAGAACCTACGGGAATGATCTTATTTACTCCCTCTGCAAAGAAATATAAGATCATTTAGATCACTGTTTACAAAGAGAGTACGTAACATGTTATCGATCGTCCAGCTTATGTATCTATTTATGACCTAATTTGGAGCATACCGGATCTTGCTCATGCCTCCTTACATTTATATTAACTCCTATCACTAATTTGGAGCATACCGGATCTTGCTCATGCCTCCTTACATTTATATTAACTCCTATTACTACATGGACAAATTGACGGGCACGGCAACGTGCGCCATCGATGATCTAGTATATATCGTAACGTCACTAGCATTGCGGTGGCTAAGACCCCAGTCCCCATTTTCTCTCTTTTTCTAACTTATAGCAAGCACGCCTTATCCTCCCTCCGCATGTTCATGGGCCAGCCCATGTGCGAGTTGTGACGTTCCCTTTTTTCCATTTTGTTTTTTGCCTTTTCTTTTCTTATTTCTGTCTTTGTGTCTTCTTCTTTAACTTAATTCAGGATTCCCAAAAAATCCAAATTTAGAAAATTGTGAGTTAAAATAATTGAAAAATCATAAAATGTCCGTGATGTTTAAATTGTTGGCATACTACAGAACAATTCACATACGGACAAAATGTTCATGAGATTTAAAAAGGTTCACGACTTTTAAAAAATGGATGTGTACTCAAAACATACTCAGGAATTTGAAAAAAATATATCCATGAAATTTTATAAAATATTCAAAAAAGTCGAATCGGTCCGCAAGGAACGAACAAAATGAACCGGCACTTACATAGAATTGTTGTTTAGGGATCTGTGGAGGTCGTTTTATGATTTTATTTATTAATACATCGTGCGCTGGGTAAAACAAAAGGTTTGCGTGTCACGTACTGAACCCAAAAAAATTAGCACAACTTCCTATGGATTAGTTTTTGTAAGCTACATGAAAATGACTAAATGTCTAATTTGCCTCCATACATAATTATGCTCTTCTGCCACGACATTAGGTCAAGGCGAGACACATCATTCATCAATCTAGCTCAGGCAGGGTCCAGCAATACAGTTTGCTCAGCAAAAAAATATATTTCACTGTGGCGCTATAGGAAATCAAGTCTTGATGAGACCATCACATATTCAGATTTTGTAATGACTTTTTAAATGTTTGGTATCTCATCATGACATGATTCAAACGTAGTTTATGAAATGACATTTTAAAAGTCCTTATCTCATCCTTGCATAATCTAATTGCTTTTCTCCTGTTGCGACGCAAGAGCATATTTGTTATAATAAAAAAATGTTCATGATATCAAGAAAGTAAGAGTGATAGTGTATCTACAAAATTCTATCGCTACAACGCATGGCCCCTTAAAATGTTCGCTGATTCAAAAAATGTTTGTTAAATAAAAAAATCGTTAAATCGAAAAAATGATCGTCAGTTTTAAGAATTGTTACACCAATTTCGAAAACAATTTTCGTCCATCCTATAAATGTTTGCCGATTTAAGAAAATTGTTAAAATAATGTTCACAATCTTCAAAAATATTCACAAATATTATAAAAATGTTCATGAATTCAAAAATTGTTCTGAATTTTAAAAAATGTTCTGAAATCTTTAAATGTGTTCACGAGTTTAAAAAAATGTTCATGATTTCACAAAATTGAGAGTGATAGTGTAACTCGGTGGTGCAGCGAAATATGATCATGGCTATTGAAGATTATAAATTCCAACGCACGGGCCCTTTTGTTAGTAAAAGAACGTATACGGTTAACTCGGTTTCATACGGGTGTCCGCCGCGTGGGAAAATCCTCTCTCACATCAGGTTGTTCCTGAAGACAAATGCGCATCCCCCAAGTCCCCAGTACGCTGTAAGAATCCAAATGAATCCTCCCTCTGGTTAAGAAGAAACCACCAGTGGAGAAGCCCTTTCGGCTCCGCCCGCGCCTAGCTACGACACCGGATTTGACCCGCGCGTGTCGCATCATATCATCAGCGGAACCACACAAGTAAACGGGCAACAGTCAGCTACCGTGATCTAACCAAACAAGTAGCCCGTTCGCCGGGGGCGCGTAGATCAGGATGCCCGTCTCCCGCTTCTTTCGCGCCATCCTCTCTTGGGGCTGTACAATCTGTACCTGGCCCTTATTCGGTCAGCATCTGCTCCTACTTTTGAATAGCGATCGATCTGTGCTTGTGATCAAGATGTCGGCGAACTTATTGCCCCGTGAGAGACGAGAGATCGATCGACTGGTCGCCGGTCACACCTTTTCGTGTGTGGTGTGGTGGGTGCTCTGAACCTGAGGACCAGAGCGGCGCTGTTGGTTTCTTTCAGCCTCGAGCAATACACTGACCCTCTAGTCCCCTCGCTCCCCGCTGTCCCCCATTAGCTCATGCACGCACGCATGCACGCATGCATGAACGATCGGTGTAGACGACCCTGCTGCGACGACCACTGTACGCAAAGGACGGACAGAGTGACTCGTTCGCCATTGGATGGGGTCTCGTCCTATCTCATCTCGTCTCGTCTCGTCTCATCTCATACGTGAGGGAGGAAGCTAAAGGGGAATCCAGAGGCCAGCAGCAAACGCCCGGATCAAATGATGCTCTCTTTCGGCTCAGTTCATGTGGTGGTGATGCATGCGCGTGTGCCCGACCTGCCGGGGCTTTCTATTTCAGGCTTTCGATCGGCAAACGATCCGGCCTGAAAATTCCTAATCACTCACGCTGGAGCCAGGTCTCCTCGCACAGTGGACGCACCGTCGCCAGCCATGGAAAGTGCAAAGCATCGACGAACGGATAGGAGCGCAGATCGAGCTCTCCTAACTAACTACCCTCACCGCCGTTCCTGCTGCAAGTTGCTGCGTGCGTCGCCGATCGCGATACCATGCAATACATTCCATGTGCTACACCGTGGACGTGACTACGCGCTGCTGCTGGTAGCTAGACATTGGCATCTATCGCCAACTCATGGAACCTCCCCGGAGCACAAATTCTCTCCGCTTTCCCTTCTTTCTCCTGCGAGCATCATTGCACGGAGGAAGATTGGCGCTGACGACAACTGACGAGACGCTTTTGTAGCTCCGTTTTCTCCTTCTTTTTTAAGAAAGAGTTCCGTTTTCTTCGGCAGCCACTTTTCAGTGTATGCCAATGGGCATCCCTCACACTTTTTGAGTTATTAATCCGGTGATCGCACGATACTCTCTGCTGTATAAACTACGTGCTGAATGCATACTTTGATCCTTAGTGTCAGGTGAAAGCGTTCCTACTCCCTCGTAAGGGAGCCGCGGGTATATATTGATTGAAGGCAGAAAGCCTCTGCCGTGGCTTACAAGTTTACCGATCACAAGGATACGGTTTTCGTTACAGAGATAGATAGCCATACGAGAGGGAGAGAGAGTTTGTTGAGATTACAACACAAGTTTATCTCTAAGTCTAACACCCTCCCTTAATCTCAACTATCCTATATTAAGATTCTTCTTGAATTCTTCAAACAGCTTGACCGGCAAGGCTTTAGTGAAACCATCTGCTACTTGATCTTTGGAAGGAATGAATCGTATGTCCAACTTCTTCTCTGCAACTCTTTCTCATACAAAATGAAAATCAATTTCTATGTGCTTGGTTCTACCATGGAAGACTGGATTCACACAGAGATATGTGGCTCCCAAATTATCACACCACAGACAAGACACACGATGCTGCTTGATTCCCAACTCATTAAGCAATGATTCTAACCAAATGATTTCAGCAGTAGCATTGGCCAATGACTTGTATTCAGCTTCGGTACTTGACCTGGACACTGTGGCTTGTTTTCTGGCACTCCAAGAAATAAGATTAGAGCCAAAGAAAACTGCAAAACCTCCAGTTGACCTTCTGTCATCACTGCATCCTGCCCAGTCAGCATCAGAGAAAGCACTAACCAAGGAAGAATTAGAGCGTCTGAATTGAAGACCTAGACTCATAGTGTGCTTTATGTACCGTACAATTCTTTTAACAGCTGTCCAGTGTACAGTAGTAGGTGCATGGAGATACTGACAAACCTTGTTAACAGCAAAGGCTATATCTGGTCTTGTCAGTGTCAGATACTGTAAGGCTCCTACTGCACTCCTGTATCTTGTGCTCTCTTCTTCCTTAAGTGGTTCTCCTTCAAAAGCTGAAAGTTTTTCTGAAGAGGACAATGGTGTGGGTGAGGGCTTACAGTCCTTCATCCCCATACGAGTTAGAAGTTCAGTAGCATATTTCTCCTGGTTTAGTACTATGCCATCTTGAATCTTCTTAACCTCAACACCTAGGAAGAAGTGTAGATCACCAAAATCCTTCAAAGCAAACTCTGAACTTAGATCATGCAAAAGAGCATCAGTAGCACTTTGAGAAGAGCTTGCAACTATAATATCATCAACATATATTAACACAAATATAGTTGTATTTGCTTTGTTATAAATGAAGAGTGATGTGTCAGCCTTGGATGCAGCAAAACCAAGATACTTTAACTGAGAGCTCAACCTTGAATACCACGCCCTTGGTGCTTGTTTTAACCCATAAAGTGCCTTGTCAAGCTTACACACATAATGAGGTGTTTTCTTACTTTCATACCCAGGTGGTTGTCTCATGTAAACCTCCTCTTCCAGAACACCATGCAAAAACGCGTTCTGAACATCTAGCTGTCTCAAGCTCCATCCCCTGAACACAGCAATAGCTAGCACAAGCCTAATAGTTGCAGCTTTAACAACAGGACTAAAGGTGTCTTCATAGTCTAAACCATAACGTTGTTTAAATCCTTTTGCAACTAGACGTGCTTTATACCTGTCAACTGTGCCATCTGCCTTTTTCTTGATTCTGTAGACCCACTTACAGTCAATAATATTTTTACCTCTTTTCTCAGGTACAAGATGCCAAGTCTTGTTTCTCATGAGAGCTGAATATTCTTCATCCATTGCACTTTTCCACTTTGGATCCCCCAATGCATCTTGTAATTTTGCTGGTTCTCCTGTGATACACAACATGCCATATGTTATAGTGCCGCCAGTTCTAACCTTGGGGTTTCCTATACCTTTCTGTAGCCGAGTCGTGACACGCGAAACTGTAGTTGGTTGATTTTGTCGTGCAACAATCTGCGACACAGGAGATGAGGCAGCAGAGCCAGCCGTAGAGGATCCTGGAGACATCTCAGATCCGCTTTCCGCAGCAAATCCCAGTTCAGACTATGTAGCCTGCGGTGTGAACGATTCATCAGAAGCAGCAGCCGCAGAAGATCTCGTGCTGCTGGCCGGCACATGCGCGCGGGTCAAGGATCCCGAACGGACCCAGATCCCCCTGTTGCTGTCGCTGTCTCGGGCCCGCGCGTGGGACGCGGTGCGGGTGTGGGACGCCCAGATCCTCCTGTCGCTGTCGCTGTCTGGGGCCCGCGCGTGGGACGCGGTGCGGGACGCGCCGCATTGTCCGGAGGTGATGCCGTGTCGCCCTCCAACCGGCTGCACGGACTCCTGCCTGGCACGCGATCCGGCGCGAATCTGCGCGCCCGATCCAAGGCGGCCTGGCACACAGGAGTTCTGGGCTGCGCAGGATCTGCCTCATGCTCCGCGTCTGCTTCGTCTCCTTCTGGCACATGAAATACCAGATCATTTTCTTCAAAGTGTTGATCATTTTCTGCACCGATTTCTGCTGCGTGATCCTGCACACGAGAAGAAACAGTCCTACTAGTAGAATCATCAATTGGGTCAGTACAATTATCGCCCCCATGATCAATGCTTTGGAGATGTGGTGGTAGAAGAAGTATTTCTTTCTTGAGAGTTGCTCCGGCATTAGGATGAAGAGATTCGAAAGGATAGACAGATTCATCAAATACGACATCTCGAGAGATATAAACCCTACCAGTGGAAACATCAAGGCATTTAACTCCCTTGTGAATTGGACTATATCCAAGGAATACACATTTTTTTGGAACGGAATGCAAGCTTGCGTGCATTATATGGACAAAGGTTGGGCCAACAGGCACAACCAAATACACGAAGTGACTTGTAGAGTACCAAAAAGACGTGTGATGGGAGTCTCAAATTTGATGACTTTACTAGGAAGCAAATTAATAAGATATGTAGCAGTCAAGAATGCTTCATCCCAGAACTTTAGTGGCATGGATGCATTTGCTAGTAGAGCTAACCCTACTTCAACAACATGGCGATGTTTCCTTTCGGCCGAGCCATTCTGCTGATGTGCATGGGGGCACGATACATGATGTGAGATGCCAAGTTCTTGAAAAAAGAGATTTAATTTCTTGTATTCACCTCCCCAGTCGGTTTGCATTGCAATGATTTTGGTGTTTAGTTTTCGCTCAACAAGGTTTTGAAAATTCTTGAAAACTTGAAACACTTCAGATCGTTTCTTAAGAAGATAGATCCATGTAAACTTGCTATAGTCATCAATGAAGCTTACATAGTATGAATGTCTACCAACAGAAGTAGGAGCTGGCCCCCAAACATCTGAAAACACAAGTTGCAAGGGTGCAGTGGAAATACTGAAGGAAATAGGATATGGCAACTGATGACTTTTAGCTTGCTGGCATGGATCACAAACAGACTCAATACTAGATTCATGAGAGTGGGGAAGTTTATTCTTGCTAAGAATAAGTTTAACAATAACTGATGAAGGATGACCTAGTCTACTATGCCACTTTGCTGAAGAAGGCTTGACAGCAACAAAAGCTTGTTTATTGGATGATGATGAAGACGATATAAGTGGGTAGAGACCTCCCACGCACTTGCCCCTAAGAAGCACTCTCCTCGTGTCCAAGTCCTTTACCAAAAAGAAATAAGGATAGAATTCAATGAGAACACGATTATCAAGAGTAAACCTATGAACTGAAAGAAGATTCTTTGATGTTGTAGGGACATAGAGAACTTTTTTTAGATGCAAATTTTTCATGGGGGTTTTGACAATTGAACTACCAACATGAGTGATTTCCATACCAGAACCGCTTGCAGTATGCACTTGGTCATGTCCACGATACTTGTCTCTGATCGTCAGCTTGTCGAGCTCCCCTGTGATGTGATTTGTAGCACCGGTATCTGCATACCAGTTTGTGTCGATGCCGTAGGAGTTGGTGATGACGTTTGCCTCCTTCTCCTCGTACTCATCTTCCTCATAGCGATCCCAACACGCACGGGCGCCCCCGCGGTGATGTTTGAGGCAGATTTGGCACTCGGAATAGTCCCGGTGCAATGGTCGTTGCTGCTGTTGCTGTTGGGGACGACCACCTCGCCTGCTGCTGTTACTTGGAGAAGAGGAGGGCGAACGCCTCCCACGGCCGCGGCCTCTGTTGCCGCGTGCACGCCCACGGCCACGAGACTGGCCACGCCCCCTGTACGCCAAGTTCGCGGAGGTGTTGAAGCTGGCGTCGGAGCCATCACCCAGCATCTCCATCTGCTGGTCAAAGGCGGCGATCTGAGCGAAGAGATCATCGACGCTGATGGAAGTCTTGATGGCGCCAATAGCTGCCACAACCGGATCATAGTCCCGATCCAGTCCGGCAAGGACATAGTCCACCATCTCCGGATCAGAGACGGGGCGCCCTGCTGCAGCAAGTTCATCCCCCAGATTCTTCATCCGGGCGATGTATGAAGTACTTGACATAGAGCCCTTCTTGGTGTTGGTGATGGCGATTCGCAGATTCGTGATTCGAGATTGAGACTGCGAGGCAAACATGGTGGTAATAGCAGTCCATAGATCAAAAGTGTTTTCTTTACTCACAACTTGGGCGAGAATCTCCTTTGACAGAGAGTTCAGGAGATGGCTGAGGACTTGCTGGTCCTTGGACAGCCATGGCGCATACAAAGGATTTGGCACCATGAGCGTTGTTTTGTCCGTCTGCTACTGCTCCACCATCTTCGGGGGCGCTGCATCGGATCCATCCAGGAGGCCGGTGACCTGCGCTCCTCGCAGGGCCGGCATCACTTGTGCCTTCCACAAGATAAAGTTTCCCTTGGTGAGCTTCTCGGCGGGAGGGGCTCCGAGGTTGAGGGAGACCGGAGCCGAGGAGGAAGACATGGCGATCTACTTGGGTGATCGATGGGATGGTTTTTTTCAGGCGATCGATAGGTTTTCTGGCGATCGGTGGAGCTTCTGGCTAGATAGATGGAAAGAGGATGGCTCTGTATACCATGTCAGATGAAAGCGTTCCTACTCCCTCGTAAGGGAGCCGCGGGTATATATTGATCGAAGGCAGAAAGCCTTTGCCATGGCTTACAAGTTTACCGATCGCAAGGATACGGTTTTCGTTACAGAGATAGATAGCCATACGAGAGGGAGAGAGAGTTTGTGAAGATTACAACACAAGTTTATCTCTAAGTCTAACACTTAGTTCATTTGGTTCTTCAGTGAGCAAGCCGGCCTTTTGTTGACAGTTAGTTTAGAGCCAGATAAGGCCAACTCCGTCGCGCGACCCTAAACGGACGTCCGTTTTGTCCGGATTCTGTTCGTTTGGATAGAGCAATAGGATCGTGTTCAGGCATATCCTGTGATGCGATGGCCGTGCGCCCAATGCGCGGACACATCCCGACCGCATTCTGTCTGCGTAATTTTTTCTTTGCAAGCCCTTAATTTTTTTTTCATCATTCATTCTTGATACATGGGAATACATCACCAAATTTTGACTAGAAAAGTAAGACCAAAGAAAACAAGAACCACAAGAATACATTTTAAAAGATATCCAACTTTCATAACTGCTCATGTAAGTTGGATTAGTGCCTTCTCGATGCATTCATTGTTAATCTGCAAAGGAGCCGCCTCCATCTTGCGTATTTCTTTTTTCTTCGAGGTTAAAGAAATAGAGGTTGCTTCCTCGCATCTAGTCTCTAATTTAGCAACAAGTGCACTTGTCTCATCTACAGCCTCTATGCTAGCTAAAAGTGCACGAATATCTACTAAATTGCGCTCTATCAATGTATCGATGTACTCTTCTTTCCAATACCAAAACTTGCATCCATTGTACACAACAAAATTTGAAGTTAGCACAACTAGTCAAAATCTAGAGCACAAACTGAAGCTAAAAAGAGCACATACCCCATTGTTTAAGCACTTGATGAACACCCATCCGGGATGTTCCGGCGTTATAGACACGCGGCGCACGACCATCTTTAGGCAGTGGTCGCACTTAATGAGCGACAACGATGCGCCGGCGAGCTTTTGGGCTAGCACCGAGCCCGGCCGACCACCATTCGTGTATCTGTCGGCGGACCACCGACGGTGTAGATCCGGGCAGCTAGAGGGGGAGCCACTGCGTGCATGTGGCCTTGCGGCCCTGCCATGGCCTTTCGGCCCGGTGCCTGGCCAGTCCATGGCGTGGCGCGGCCTCCCACAGCCGAGCGAGTTCAAGACCGACCGGATCCGTCTCAAATCCGACCGGCGGGTGCGCAAAACAGGTGGCCGTGGTTGGGTAGGTCGGGGGCGTCGAGGGGAAGGGGCCGGACGAGCGCGCGTGCGAGCTGCACAGCTACAATGGCTGCAGCGGCAGCGGCGAGAGAAAAGTGGGGAAGAGTGGAGAAGAATGGAGGGCGTACGGCCGGAGGGAGGGGCGGATAGAAAAAGGCACCCCTGTGCCACCGACGGGCGGGCCAGGGGAGGACACGCACAAACGCCTGCGCGTCCGCGTGTTGTCCGTTTCACCCTAAAAACGACGCAAACTTGGGCCGGAGATGGGTCGAAAGCGGACAGAAAACGGACAAAATTCTGTTTGCGCCCGCGCGTTGGGCCGTCTGATTCGTCCGTTTTACTCCAAACGGACAAAATTCCGTTTACGCCCGCACGTTAGACCGTCTGATTCGTTCATTTTATTTTAAACGGATACGTACGGATAAAATGGGATCGCGCCAAGAAGTTGGCATGATAAACGCGTAACTGTTGAACTATCGGACGTTTGGCTCAATAGGAGCCAGGCAGGCATGGCCCAAACTCGATGTGAACCCTGCCAGCAAAACAAGAATCATTTACAGCACTATACTCTAGTTGTGAGCCTACGATTAGCGGCACGAAGAAGAAACAATTATGATCGAAATCCACGGCCAGCTCTCGAATGTGGTCGAAAAAAGAACAGTAGAGTCGCGTGGGATGGTTAGCGATTACGGTGTTGTTTGGCAGTACTCTCTTCGTTTGGAATTACTCCCTCCATTTTTATTTACTTCACATATTAGAGTTGACTAAAAAAGTTTGATCAATTTTATAAATAAATAAATAAATATTTACCATAACAAATCTATGTGACGTGCAAGTACATTTGATAATGAATCTAATGGTATTGATTTGTTATTGTATATGTTAATATTTTTGTCTATAAACTTTGTTAAAGTTTATAAAGTTTAATTTTGACCAAAGCTAATATACGGAGTAAATAAAAATAAAGGGAGTTCCGAAAATGGACATATCTAGAGTACTACCGTGCGTTTTTTGCCGCTACAAAGAAATCGCCACTTCACGGTTTTGTCCCAACTGCATGCGATAGTGCGCGCTCAGTAAGTAATTTCTCCATGACGCGGCCTCATGAACTGCCATAAGCACTCGAGACGAATCACACGACAAACTGGACGATTAGGTCGGCGTCACATCGGCATTATCAATCTACGCCATCACAACCTCGAGCCTATGATCGACATGATAAGGCAGGTTTCATATATTCCCAACTTTAAATACATTTATATCCGAGATAAGTAATTCTAAACGGAGAAAATAGGTTGCAATGTACGCTTCCATTTCCATCTCCCACCCCTGCTCTGCTCGCGTGCACTTGCAATTTCAGTCAGTCACCTCTTCCGTCTAAAAACAGAGCATCGAGAGGCCTCCAGACTTCCCCTGCCCGGCTCCGTGATTATGGGCGCAGCGGAACGAGTGATGAAATGACGAGAACATTGGCAATTTCGCATGCAGCTACGGGTCTTGGCCTCACGCTGCCCTTTGACATATCGTTACCATACATCTACGAACTCGCGCGTCGACCCAGAAGCTGGCAGGCGGGCCTGGGTGCATGCATGGCCCACACTTCAGTGTCCCAGAGACTTTCGGCAGAAGAGTTCTCATTGTTCTTCAGGAATGTGTCTTGCTGCAAGAACTAGCTGCAGATCAGATCGAGCAGAAAGAAACCAGGCGTGATGGTGTGCGCGATCGATTCGCATCGGAGCGAGCAATTCCTCGCCGCACATTTCGTTCTCAGGGGCGCCACCGAGGGGCCCTCTTGGTGCTGCAGTCCAAGGCCTCAGTGGACTTTGGTACTGGTACTTTCAGCCAGGGTCCGGCGGCAGGGCAGGTTCAACAGAGGAAATGATGGCGCAGGTAGCTGCAGGCGTGGGAGCGGCTATTTCTTCGCGTGCCGATCGATCTCATGGCCGACGGATCATTTCAATTTCCAGGGAAAAGCAAAAGCAAAACCCTACATCGATCCAGTGCTTTCGCTTTTCTCTCTGACGATCAAGGCTACTCCTACATGTATCGATCAATACACTACGATACGAAGGATCACTTCCAGAGAGTGCGTCTTGGTCAATGCATACCGGCAGTTTAGTCCGCAATGCTCCGTCGGGCATCGACCAAATGACTAGAGCAGCGGTGGAATGTGCCGTTCAGCGAGGGGCTTGTTCAGACTGAACCAACCGATGGCTCAGAGCAAAAGCAGCCATAGATAGCCCACTGTAGGAACAGTTGCTGCCACTTTGGTCCATGGATTCATCCATCCATCCGTGTAGTGCAGGTCACACAAAGGCGCTAGGAGCTAAGCTCACCTCGCACAAAGCTACTAGCCACGACGCGCCCTCTCAGCTCCTGCTAGCTAGCTCCATGACTAGAGCACGAAACGACGGGGAAAAGCAGCGGCGTGCGTGAGGTTTTGCTTGCCCCGAGATGACTGACACGCGAATCTGCCTGTTTATCTGCTGCCCGGGTAATTCCGCGCCGGGCGCACGCCATTCCGCCAGTACCGTCCTTCCCTACGGCTACGGCGTCGACTGTCAGTGCCTAGCCAAGGAAGGCATCGTCTGAAACGTGTGCCGCCGATCATGCCGTGCCTATTTTGCGTCAGGAAACTGAGCTTGCAGAAGAATGTAACGCTCGATCTGATCTCCGCTGCAGCTGCTGCCCATTTGATTTTCTTCAGATGCGCTGCGCCTTTTGCTTCAGATGCTTCCGCACACTGAACTATTCGCAGAGTGTAAAGCGCGCGCGGATTAGTGGGCGAAACTATCGTCGGGATCGTGAGATCTGTGGCACAAAAAACTTTATTCCGCGGACAATTGTCGGTCCACGGTGCAAGCACAATCTTTTAATCACGGTGTCAGCGGCTAAGCTAACCTAGGTTTACGTACGCTCTTGAGAGAAAAGCCGCTTTGTCAAATCGGGGCATCGCTTTACGCACACAAGACGTCTGTGATTCTTCAAACTTTTTCTTTTTTTCAGGGAAAGATGATGATTTCTTCGATCTGGCCCGCAGGGCATTTAAGGAAGAGGCTTTTGCGATTAATTAGCCACAGAATGATTGGCGGTGTATCATCGAGCAAAAATTAATGATTGGCGTAGCACTCATACAAGCTGTCTGGTCGAGAAGGACACAGTTTGCTGCACTCTCTGTTGTTCAGATTTCAAACCGGTGAGGTTTGTTTCAGCCGTTCATCGATCTGATCTCCCGGTATTCGTCAATCATCATTCATGGCAGTAGATTCAAGTTCCCATCACTGGATTCGTTGATCTCGACGGCTTGATCGCATTATCCGCATGGACCGGAGGTGGAGCGTCGATGCCACTGTCATGAAGTGAATGTGTACATGCCCATTTCTCCATTCATTTGATACTGAATACTACCTGCTGTTCCAAGTCAGAGAGGTATTAAAAAGGTAACCAAACAACGATTTGAGCAAGTGGAGATTATGAGGGCAGGTGACAACCGTGATCTGGACATTGCCAAGACCACACACCAGTAATCCAGCACGAACAGGTGTACAGTCGTGCTGCAAAACCAACACAGCACATGACAGGATCAAGTGGACAGGCCCTCACTCTTTTTTTTCCTCTGATTGAGTCTTAGTAACTCTCTGGGCAGGTATACAGTATGTCGTTAGCAGTGTAGGAGCTCCAGTACTTAGTAGCACGGTAAAAATCGAGGACAATGGCTCGGCGTGCTAGGGTAAACAATTTTGTAGTGCGACCATGGATGTATAAAACGGTTAGGAACCTTCGGGTTCAGAGGAGCGAAAGATCGCCTGATTGCGCGTCCCCCTACATGCATGGCCGACACCGAGGTGATATCATATTGTAGCATTTCCTCGATCAAACTGCACGCGCATGGTTCCAAAAACACCGGGTGATATCATGCAATAGTTTAACAACAGCATCATTTGACCGGGGATCCGATTAAACAAGGGGCAATGATCAACGTCGCGCCAGCACAATAACGGAGCAAAATGCCAGTACTAGTACGTTGATTGAAGCGACTCTTTGCATGCCGGCGTCACGCCGCAATGTTTGATCGATGAAGAACGATGGCTTCAGAACATGTTCTCTTCAGTTTGGCAGTTATCTGATGAAGCAGTGGAGCCTCACTCCAGTACTCCACTGCTTGTTTGCTTGTCTTAAAGTAATGCTACGATCATCACTCGTTTAATTCAGGGATTTCTTGATGGCGCGATCTCGATCCCCTCCGTGGCTTGTGATTAGTCGGCGTGCATTATTGAAGAGCAGTTGGGGAGAGAAAGATGCCTCGAGAAGTGGAGGAAGCCATTGACCTCGATCCGTCGCCTCATGTGCTCTCGTGGTTGGGCTATATAGATAGACAGCTCCGTCCACACCCACTCCGTCCCTCCCATCCCACCGCTCCTTCCTCCTCGCCTTCGACCGCCATTGACACCACCTCCATTTCCACTCCCGTTCTTGATCTTGCAACCCGAATGCGCCTCCATTTTCCCTCTGCTCCAATCCCAGAGTGATCGCTGCTGCTCTTGAGATAGAGCCGGGCAGCATTCCCCCTCCGATCCCTTGGCCAAACCTTGAGAAAAACCCGCGAATCATGTAGAGCACACCATCGATCTTCAGCATCGACCCAGATCCAACCAAAAAACCACAAAAAAAAATCAGTCACTTCCCTCCTAGTAGTTTCAAAAGGCTGCAGGGTTGCATATCTAGTAGGCTGGATTCACCCGCACTGAGACCTTAGCACGAAATCTAGAAAAGCCTCCAGATCATGTAAATTTGTCCGCCGTCTTTGCTTGCCACCCAGCCAAAAAACCAACAAAAAAAAGTTGACAGAAACTCCAATCATGCATCGCTAGTCGTAGCCATCAGTCGCCGTCCTGCGATCCTGCTGGAGGTAATCCGTCCATTGCCGTAGCACCATCGCCTTCGCGAAAACCGTCAAATCATGTAGTTAGTGAGCCTCCTATTTCCATTCCACCGCCGCATTCCCCTTGAAAACACCCAAAAAAAGAGAGAGGGAGTTGATTAGCAGAGTGGTGTGATGGAGGCGGCGGCGGCAACTGGGGCGGAGACGCCGAACCTGTCAGCGCCGGCGACGCCGGGCACGCCGGCGCCGCTGTTCGCGGGGCCGCGGGTGGACTCGCTGTCGTACGAGCGCAAGTCGATGCCGCGGTGCAGGTGCCTGCCGGTGGACGCGTGGATGTCGCCCAGCGCCTGCGTCCTGGAGATCCCCGCGCCGGACGTCTCGCTCCCCCGCAAGGTACGCCGGACGTCGCGCTCGCGGCCATGCACGTGCGCACATTGTCACGCTATATTCGCTCTCTCTCTCTCTCTCTCTCTCTCTCTCTCTCTCTCTCTCAGTATCGCTCTCTGCAATATTTTGTTTTACTCTTCTGCTGGTCACCCCATGGATGAGTATATATTGCTGTTCTTGTGAGCGTCTTTTTGTTACGAGTTCCGTATCTGGAAATGGATTTCTCTTCTTTTCCGCAACTGTGCCGGAGACATTTTCCGTATGTAGTACGTATCTGGCTGTGTACGGGACGGCACAATGTTATGCATGCACACAGCCAGTTTCACGACGTATGGCCGTGCTGGTGTACATCACACACCGCAACAGTACAAAAGTTCGTGTCTGGCTCTACGACGCAGCCAGCCATGACTCGCGTACGCAGGTCAGGTGCACAAATTTTGGGCCTGCCACTGCGGGCGCGTAATCGAGAGATATGCTTGCAAACTCTGTGACGCCATGCCATTCATCTGTTTATTTTCTGTCTGTACATAATTATTTTTTAATGAAAATTACCGTAATGTTCTACGGTTTCGGGGTAAAAAAAAACGCCATACCATTCAGCGTTCAGTCCCTAACCCCAAAGCCATCATGTGTTTAAAAAAGTTTTTTTTGAGAAATAAAAATAAGGTTTGAAGTAATAATGTTCCCTAACAACCCGGATACCCACTCCTCTAGTGAACTCGAGGCAAAATAATTTGCGGAGATCTTAAAATATCAGGAGTGCATCACTTGTACAAATAGCAAAGTACAAATTGGATTTGAAGTAAACCAGTCCAATGTATTCTAACGTCTAAAAAATTAAGCTGAGTGGCTGGAAATTATGCCTTCTTTGAAAATTTAGATCTCTTAATATCACCATGCTCCTTTTTTTTAAAGGAAAGTATGGGAACATGCTTTTATATCAATTTCGTTCTAAGAGTATTAAACTACAGGGGAAACTCTTCGCAAAATATTTTGCTATAAGATATTGTGGTTGTAGTATTTTTCTTTTGAGGTCATGAAAATTGTGCTAACTTCACAAATTTTTGGTAAAAAGAACAAATAGGAGAGTTCCAATTTGATAAGTGGCATTATACTTTGGAGAAGTATTTATATACTCTCTCCATTACTTTTTATAAGGTGGTTTTTTTAAGAAAGTGTTTTCTTTACGAAGTTCATAAAAAAAGTATTAACACCTACGAAATCGAGTCGGTATTATGAGATCCATCAGGAAATTTATTTTCATATTTTATTTATTTACTATTGCAGTCATTGACAGATTCCCTGCAAATGTAGTCAAACACACACAAAAATGGATTATGACAAAGTAACCTTACAAAAAGGGATGGAAGGGGTACCCAACCTGTACAATGCAATAAGTTTGCTAGCTCTATACAAACCTTTGAAGTTGGCTACTTGACCAAGCCACAAATGGCTTCTGTCTTTTTTAGTGGACTTGATATTTCTCTGCTGGGGCAAATCAAACATACATGGGCCTAACATGGACATTCGGGCATTGGGGTTTTGTTCGGGAACTAGGCTGTTCTTGTACTGTATGGGCTGATTCCCAGATGATGGGTGGATAGGTATTCCTGTAAACATTATTGAGCAATAAAGAGTAAGCATGTTTTAGCCTTAAAAAAATACTAATGTTAGTTGAGCCACACTTCTTTTTCATCAACATGCACGCACTAGATGAAAACATACCTCTGCCCCTAAAAGGACGGAAATGATAAATCCCGAACATTGGGAATTTGACCATGACAAATAGAACATTTTCATTGGCAATTTTAATGATAACGCGAGGATGGCAAGTTTATTTAACACGCACGACAACTTCCTGAAAGAAAAAAAGTACACTACACACCGGTTTGCCATGCAATGACACCGTTGATAAGACGATGTGATCTTTGCTTCGAGTTGAAGTACAATTATTTCTCGGGTAAGGCTCCTGTTCCTGGACGTGACATGAGAGGACAAGCATGTCCAAAACTCATAGTTGACTCAATACATCGCCTCAGCCTTTGCCACCCGTGAGCGACGAGAATGGTTGCTTCCCTTTGGACGTCTCGATCCCCTGTGACATGTCCGATCTGACCCTGTCTGCAACTCTGTGTAAAATTATTGGAGAATGATGGTTTACGAAAAACTAGGGAGCATATATAAAATCTAACGGCGTATCGGCATGTGATGGCAAAAACAATTTGTCACTTCAACTTTTATTTAGTGCTTGATGATCAAGGCCGCTGAATTCAAACGCAACTTCACAGTTGACAGTCGACCAGACGGAGAAAGAAGAATGTTCTTTGTCGGGCTGGGCTTATACGGGCTGGGCTTTGTTTGTTCTTTGCCGGACGTACATCATGGGCCATGACCCACGAGTCCTTGAAATCTGACCCGCGAATTTACATTGGTGCAGCTTGGCGCGGAGTTCGTGGGCACGTTCATCCTCATCTTCTTCGCGACGGCGGCGCCGATCGTGAACCAGAAGTACGGCGGCGTGATCTCGCCGTTCGGGAACGCGGCGTGCGCGGGCCTGGCGGTGACGACGATCATCCTGTCGACGGGCCACATCTCCGGCGCGCACCTGAACCCGTCCCTGACCATCGCCTTCGCGGCGTTCCGCCACTTCCCCTGGCTCCAGGTCCCGGCCTACGTGACGGCCCAGGTGCTGGGCTCCATCTGCGCCGGCTTCGCGCTCAAGGGCGTCTTCCACCCGTTCCTCTCCGGCGGGGTCACCGTCCCCGACGTCTCCATCTCCACCGCCCAGGCCCTTTTCACCGAGTTCATCATCACCTTCAACCTCCTCTTCGTCGTCACCGCCGTCGCCACCGACACCCGCGCAGTACGTCGCTAGCTCACCATGACTGAACCCCTCGTCGCCGAGTGCTCGGTCTGCTTCTGCACGGTTCAGGTGTGATGTGATTCTCTTTCCCGTCGTTGCGTGCAGGTGGGCGAGCTCGCCGGAATCGCGGTGGGAGCCGCCGTGACGCTCAACATCCTCGTGGCCGGGTAAGTTTATGCAACGTACTCCCTCCGTTCTTAAATACTTGTCTTTCTAAACATTTCAAATGACTACTACATATAGATATATATAAATATATTTTAAAGTATAGATTCATTCATTTTGCTTTTTATGTAGTCATTTATTAAAATGACTAAAAAGATAAGCATTTAGAAATCAGGGAGTAGCATGCATGCATGTGAATCTCCAGGGATATGGCGTGGCCTCTGATGATGACTGAGCGTGCGTGTGTGGCAGGCCGACGACGGGAGGGTCGATGAACCCCGTGAGGACGCTGGGGCCGGCGGTGGCGGCGGGGAACTACAGGCAGCTGTGGATATACCTGGTGGCGCCGACGCTGGGTGCGGTGTGCGGCGCCGGCGTGTACAAGCTGGTCAAGCTCAGGGACGTGAACGGCGAGACGCCGCGCCCGCAGCGCAGCTTCCGGCGCTGATGCGATGTGCACGCAGACTCCGGCCCGTGCATGCACGGTTGGCTGCTGATCTATGGCACTGTCGGTCGAGCAGCAACAGCCGGGTGCGTACGGACGCCGGTGACATCTACAGTACTCCGTATGTTACTCCTACGATTTCCATGTGCCCGTGACACGGGCACACCGTGACTGCTAAGTATTTTGTGTCCCGTGATTGTAATAATGATGAATTAACGCCGTTTTGCTTAGTACGTCCAGAACGGCGTGGACATGTGTTTTATTTACGCCCATGCACCGGCTGACGGCCGGGCATCTGGTCGTGTGAACGTACTGCCGTGTATTTTTTCTCTAAAAACTAAAGTTGTAATCGTCCGCATTTCTTCTTTCAAGAAAAATGTGTGGCACTGCTATTCTTCCTATCTCTATGATTTTGGTCGAATTACTCTTTGTCTTTTTTTAGTTGACTTTGTGTCACGGGAATGGACAAAGGAGAAGTACGTGGATGAGCCCGGGTACATATGAACCCATTTTGGAAAACACATTTCTAAATTTTAAAAAAATCTGAAAAAAATTGCATGGGTACGTCTCCTCGATTCAATCGTACACTAATCATACACGCAAATGTGTACGATCAAGATCAAGAACTCACGGAAGATATCACAACACAAGTCTAGACACAAATTAAAATAAAACAAGCTTTATATTACAAGCCAGAGAAAGAAATAGGTGATACAGAAAGCAGTAGCAGTTCTAATGCAAGCATGAGAGGGAAAGAAATAGGTGATATCGGAATGCTCAAGGGGGGTTTGCTTGCCTGGTTGCTCTGGCAAGGAGGGGTCGTCGGGGATGTAGTCGTACTCAGCCGCATCAACGTCGGTCTCGGGGTCTACCGGAGAAGAAGAGGGGGGGGGGGAGAAATAGTAAATACGGGGCAAACAAGCATCACAAAAAAATATAACAAGGCAAAACGCGGTGCCAGGGGTGAGCTAACGCAGTACTACGCAATACTAGCGAAGGGGGGAAACATCCGGGAAAGTTTTCCCAGAGTTAGGCATTTTCGGACAGATGAAACGGAGGGGGACAGTTGTAGGTTTGCTATGCTAGGGATGTGTGGCGGACGAACGGGTTGCGTATCCGGGTTCGTCTCGTCGTTCTGAGCAACTTTCATGTATAAAGTTTTTCCATGCGAGCTACGTTTTATTTTCTACGAATTTCTAAAGTTTTAACGATATTCTGGAATCAGTATTAATTTGAAAATAAAAAGTTAAAATGCTATGCGCACCCAGATCTGTGTACACAAAGGTGTACCAGAGGGTGCCATGTGGGTCCACCGGGGGGGGGGGGGGGTGTCCCAGTTGACCAGTCAAAGTTTGACTGGTCAACAGGGGGTGGGGCCCACCTGTCATACTGCCTAGTTAACTAACAGTTTTAGTTAGACTAATTAGGTAGTTAACAGGTTGATTCACAGGAATAATTAGGTTAATTAAACATAATTAAATAATATTTTTTATTTATTATGATTTTTAAAATTCTTTTAAAAAACATTAAGGGGGGGTTGGGCCCCACGGCCCAGTGGCACAAGGCCATAGTGGGCGCGAGGGTTAACGGGGCTGCAAGCACGGGCGCCACGGGCGTGGGCGCCGAAAGGGGCCGCGGGCGACGGCGACCAGGTGGAGTTGCAGCGAGCGGCCGGGCCGGTGAGATGGAGCAGGGCGAGGCCCGGCGAGTGGTAGCCCGTGCGGCAGAGGCGGGGCGAACTGCAGCGGCGGGCGATGGACGGCGGCGACAGAGGAGCTGGCGACGCAGGGAGCGGCGCCACGAGCGGGTGCCAATGGGGGCGAGGCTGGGCATGCGGGCAAGAGTGGCCAGAGGTGCGTGCGGGCGTGAGCTCCGCCGGTGTCGTGCACAGCGGAGACGGCGGCCTACGGCGTCAAATCGAAAAGGGGGATCGTTGCGGTTGCTCACATGGAGCGCAGGGGCGAGCTCGGAGCGTGCCGGGGAAGTGCTCGGGGAGGCCGGCGGTGCGGTGTTCCGGCGAGGTGGCTCCGGGCGCCGCGGCTGTGCCAAGGCGTTGGCGTGCACCTGCATCATGGAAGGGCGGCGGTGCTGAAGGAGCGCGAGCGGAAGGGAGGTTGGGCGTCGAGGACGGCCGCTCGCGGTAGGGAGCCCGCCATCCGGAGAGGCGGCGTGGCGCGGTCGGGGGAATCGCCCCTCGATCCAAAAATGGTGCGGGGAGAGGGGGGAGTGGGGAGTGGGGAACGAGGGGGGAGTCTGGGGCTGACGAGGACGAGGCCGAGGGGGAGACTTATCCCCTCGGCGTTGTGGGTGGTTCGAGTGGGCCGGCCTGGCCGACCAGCTGGATGGCCAGCTGGGCCATGAGGCCCACTAGGGGGTGGTGGCCTTTTCTAATTTTTTTTGAATTGCCTCTATTTCCTATTTAAAAGAGCTACTGAATTATTTTTGTTAAATGTGGCACTTTGCACAAAAATAGATAGGAACAAAGTGAAGTTGCATAAAAAGTTTGGGGTCAAAAGGAGTTGGCTAACCATTTTCAGAAATTGGAAAGGCCAATTTAATTTTTGTTGGACCACAAGATAAAATCCCAGGGGCATTTTGGGAACTCAAATGAGGTTGGTTCCAACTTGATAAATATCCAAGGATTATTTGCCACATTTTGACATTTTAGTTTTCATGTTTGACAAACTTGGATTTTTGACTTTAAATTTTGAATTTGAATTTGAATCATGATTTGGATCAAGTGAGGATTAGCAACAGTAATGTGATGACGTGGCATCATTAGCGGAGGATTACTGTAGCTTAATTATCCGGGCGTCACAATTCTCCTCCACTACAAGAAATCTCGTCCCGAGATTTAAGGGGTGTAGTAGGGGGAAAGACTCGAAAAGGACGGGGCTCAACACAAGATAGGTACCTGGGGGCTATCTCGCGACGTGGCATAGAGGCATCTCTCGAGTTGAAATTTAAGAAAGCCATCGAGAGCAAGGTAAGGAGGAGCAATAAGAAGCTTCAAGTGGATGGACAATCGTTCGATGTCTGAAACAGAGTATGAAAGGGGTTCAGTGCATCGAAAACAAGTATTGCATCTGATAGCAGAAAATATCCCAAGAAGGTGGCTCGTGAATTACATATGAAGCCAAGCGTGAGGAACAATTTTGGAAGACAGAGATGCACAGGAGAGTCAGGTTTCGATCCTGTGGAACTGCGGATTATGGGCCCACCATGTGGGTTAAAGGTAGGAATGGCGCTAACATATGCACGGTCATGATAGCAAGGTAGGTCAGAGGATAGCCTGTCAGTTATGTCGGCAACAACGTTGGTACCAAGGGCGAGGGACGAAGAAAACCATTTTCCTGCTCGTTGAACGAGGCGGACCAATAGGCAAAGTTCTCGTCCATCGGTGGCTACCAGAATGCCACCATCAGTAGTAACATGCGTATTCTGACCAAGTAGTACATCGAGGTGTTTATAAAAGCAGTGACGTATTACTTCTTAGATCATATAAACCTCAAGAAGGTTAAACAGAACAATGGAAAGGAAAATGTGATTATCAGATTAAACAGAACAATGGAAAGGAAAATGTGCTTAAACACATATTTCAGGGGTATATCCTTCCCAAGAACAAGTAGAGTACGATATCCAATACCGGATAGAAGGTAGAAAACCACTTAGGTAAGGGGAGAGGAATTTCATGACGTTACCCATAAAGTGGTGTTTGGGTAATTGAGCAGGAAACATTTAGCATTGGGCTCGTTGAAAATCGGAGTACCACAGACAAGCTTCGAGATAGCATTGACATGGTCTTCAAGCAAGGTCGCACTTTGGATACACCAAGGATCCATCGGAAACAACTTAGAAAATAAGTCATACAATTTTAGCTGGGAAAAGATGAGGGTGTGGCCGACGGGCTCAGCCACAATCCATCGACATGCCAAAAGGATGTATTTCCGAAATTATATGAACAAGTTTCTGTTGGGGAAGGCAAGAATGTTATGATGATAACATAAATCATCGAGGGGGGGGGATTGTATTTCTCACCATGAATTTGATTGATATCCTGGAAAAGCTCAGAATGTTGATGATGATCACGACACATTTGTCGAGAGATTTCATGAAGATGCAATCGATCGGCGATGACAGCAAAAGGTTATTGGAACCATGGGTATGACACAAGCTCGAAATTAAGCTTGCTGTTCAAGGCGAAATGATAAGATGAGGAAGATTGACATAAGCTTAGCTCATCGTCGGAAGTTGCTCCGGGCATAAGGACTAGGTAGCACAGCTAAAAAATTTACATGATAAAAATATAGACGATCAGGCTATGAATGACATGAAGGATTATTAAACTCGTAAGCAACGGAAATAGCTTAGAGTTATTGAGTCGGAGTGCGGAATCGATTCACTTATCGGTGTTCTCGAGTGACTAATAACTCGAAACCCGGGGCAATCTGAAATCGCTAAGGAGCAATACCAGATGAAGAATCATAGGAAGCAACACAATTCTTTGTTATTCTCGAGATACCGGAGGGTAATACTCGAAGGAAGGTCAAGATAGAGGTTGCAAAGATGCATTGATCTGCAGAATACAAGTGCTTTAACTTGTCCGAGAAATGGAATCAAAGGGGAACAATCATGGTCAGAACCACGGTTGCAAAGGAACAAACATAGTTACCAGATGAACTTATAACAAGGGGATTATTATTATCACAAGAAGCTTCCATGATAAGATCTACATCGTGTCCACGGGCATGAACACAAAGTTCAAGGTTGACTCCCACTTCTTCAATGCATATCATTTCATTTACTTCTCGCTTTCGATGAAGTTCTGGTGTTTGAAATTATATCTGGCAAAACACCATAAGAGTATGACTCGTGAAAACTCTCGGGTTCACACGGATTAGGGAAGGCATAGGTTCAACCCATAGGGGCATCTTAGGAACATACTCCCTCCGTCCGTGAATAAGTGTACATCTAGCTTTTGTCTTAAGTCAAAGTTTTAAAACTTTCACCACCTTTCTAGGAATAAGTAAAAGCATCTATGGCACCAAATTAGTATCACTAGATTCGTCTTGAAATGTACTTTGATAATATATCAACTTTATATCATATATGTTACTATTATTTTCTATAAAGTTGATCAAAATTTTAAAACTTTGACTTAGAACAAAAGCTAGATGTACACTTATTCGCGGACGGAGGGAGTATACCACAAACCTCAGGAGTAATATAACACAAGCTCGAAGGCAGAGCATGGTTGAGAAGGCAGAGGATACAATTTACCAAAGGCATTATTTATCCGAGGAAAGGCTCAAAAGGTTATTGAATATGAAGGACGTTGTCGGATAAAATCCAACAAAGGATCTGGCGGTCCACATAGGATCTGATGTGAGTATTGGTACTCAACCAGAAGAAGAAAGAATGCAAAGGCTTCGGATTATAGAAACATCTGAATAATTCGATGATTAAATGCAAAGAACTCATGATTTCAAAAATAGAAGATTAGAAGCAGACGCTCTGATCAAAAGATAAGTAAGTTGAATAGCCTTAAGGATACAATCGACAACAATTTGATTGGTCGAGAAGTAGCTCTTGGTCAAATGACGTCCAAGCCGGAAGGATGAATTCTATGATGCGACTGAGGATTGCAAGCATCTGCAACATATTGAATCAACAGACTCAAAAGGATAGTGACAAAGGATGCCAATAAGATTACTAGACTTATGGGATTATCCATAATGCAAACAAGCAAGAATTTTAAGAACAACAAACGGTTGAGGATTATCAAAAGATCGAATACTATTTCAAAGACTTTTGTGAAATATATGAACAACTGGGGAAAAACAAATCCTCGATATGTGTGAGGATTAATTTGTTGGTGTACTCAGGCGACAAGGAACAAAAGGATTCTCGGAACAACGACAAGTATTTCGGGGTATCTTGTAATAACAAGAGCAACTAGGGATGAAGGTATGAGCGACAAGGATATGCAGTTAGTCACAGGGGCTTTTCGGTGGTAGGGAATTGCAAACGCGATGAACACAAGTTATCGGGATAACATCGGAGAGTTTCTTCGGAATCTTCTAGAGCAGCAGGTGATCATCTGTAATAAGGGGCTCTCTGGGAGGAAGTAGTTACGAGATCCTAATGTTAGAGTTAGCAAAATTGTTTAATCTGAATGGAAGAGAGATCAGAGTCCCGGAGTATAGGCGAGGAATAAAAGATCCTAATACACCCAATTGGCGACGTGGGCCCATAAGGCGCACATCCATGCTAGTAAAAGTTTTTCAGTGACTAGACTCAACTTCGGCCAAAGAGTTTGGAAGGGGGATTCCTACAGGAAGTTGGCTCTGATACCAACTTGTGACGCGCTCGATTCAATCGTACAGTAATCATACACGCAAATGTGTATGATCAAGATCAAGGACTCATGGGAAGATATCACAACACAACTCTAGACACAAATTAAAATAAAACAAGCTTTATATTACAAGCCAGGGGCCTCAAGGGCTCGAATACACAAGAGTCAGCGGAAGCAACAATATCTGAGTACAGACATAAGTTAGACAAGATTGCCTTAAGAAGGCTAGCACAAAAGCAACAATGATCGAAAAGGCAAGGCCTCCTGCCTGGGAGCCTCCTAACTTGAGGGGTTGCACGACAAAGCCGTATCGGAAGTGGTTAAGGAGGAAATCACCCTCGATGACCACGACCGAATAGCTACACTACAGGTTAACAACAGAAGTGCTGAAGAGGTCTCACCCTCGGCACTCGATAGTAACCCAGTAGTGTCGAGCAACTAAGAGGAAAGTGATGTGCGGTGTCGGGGCCTGGTCTTCGATCCCGTTGATCGGGTCTTCGATGATGAAGCTGGGGCAACAGGGACAAGGTGGGGGTCACTGATGTATCACTAACCAACCTATACTAAGCAGTTTAGGATAAGCAGATAAGGTATGAAAGCAGGTAACAACAACAGGCTATGCATCAGAGTAGGATCATACAGAAAGTAGTAGCAGTTCTAATGCAAGCATGAGAGGGAAAGAAATAGGCGATATCGGAATGCTCAAGGGGGGTTTGCTTGCCTGGTTGCTCTGGCAAGGAGGGGTCGTCGGGGATGTAGTCGTACTCAGCCGCATCAGTGTCGGTCTCGGGGTCTACCGGAGAAGAAGAGGGGGGGAAGAAACAGTAAATATGGGGCAAACAAGCATCACAAAAAATATAACAAGGCAAAACGCGGTGCCAGGGGTGAGCTAACGCAGTACTAGGCGATACTAGCGAAGGGGGGAAACATCCGGGAAGTTTTCCCAGAGTTAGGCATTTTCGGACAGATGAAATGGAGGGGGACAGTTGTAGGTTTGGTATGCTAGGGATGTGTGGCGGACGAATGGGTTGCGTATCCGGGTTCGTCTCGTCGTTCTGAGCAACTTTCATGTATAAAGTTTTTCCATGCGAGCTACGATTTATTTTCTACGAATTTCTAAAGTTTTAACGATATTCTGGAATCAGTATTAATTCGAAAATAAAAAGTTAAAATGCTATGCGCACCCAGATCTGTGTACACAAAGGTGTACCAAAGGGTGACATGTGGGTCCAAGGGGGTCCCAGGGGGTGGGGCCCACCTGTCATACTGCCTAGTTAACTAACAGTTTTAGTTAGACTAATTAGGTAGTTAACAGGTTGATTAACAGGAATAATTAGGTTAATTAAACATAATTAATTAATTTAGTTAATTAATTAATTAATTAATATTTTTTATTTATTATGATTTTTAAAATTCTTTTAAAGAAACATTAAGGGGGGGGGGGTTGGGCCCCACGGCCCAGTGGCACAAGGCCATAGTGGGCGCAAGGGTTAACGGGGCTGCAAGCACGGGCGCCACGGGCGTGGGCGCCGAAAGCGGTCGCGGGCGACGGCGACCAGGCGGAGTTGCAGCGAGCGGCCGGGCCGGTGAGATGGAGCAGTGCGAGGCCCGGCGAGTGGTGGCCGGTCCGGCAGACGCGGGGCGAACTGCAGCGGCGGGCGACGGACGGCGGTGGCAGAGGAGCTGGCGACGCAGGGAGCGGCGCCGCGAGCGGGTGCCAACGGGGGCGAGGCTGGGCATGCGGGCAAGAGTGGCCAGTGGCGCATACGGGCGTGAGCTCCGACGGTGTCGTGCACAGCGGAGACGGCGGCCTACGGCGTCAAATCGAAAAGGGGGAAGGGGGATCGTTGCGGTTGCTCACATGGAGCGCAGGGGCGAGCTCGGAGCATGCCGAGGAAGTGCTTGGGGAGGCCGGCGGTGCGGTGTTCCGGCGAGGTGGCTCCGGGCGCCGCGGCGGTGCCAAGGCGTTGGCGTGCGCCTGCATCATGGAAGGGCGGCGGTGCTGAAGGAGCGCGAGCGGAAGGAAGGTCGGGCGTCGAGGACGGCCGCTCGCGCCAGGGAGCCCGCCATCCGGAGAGGCGGTGTGGCACGGTCGGGGGAATCGCCCCTCGATCCAAAAATGGTGCGGGGAGAGGGAGGAGTGGGGAGTGGGGAACGAGGGGGAGTCTGGGGCTGACGAGGACGAGGCCGAGGGGGAGACTTATCCCCTCGGCGGCGTGGGTGGTTCGAGTGGGCCGGCCTGGCCGACCAGCTGGATGGCCAGCTAGGCCACGAGGCCCACTAGGGGGTGGTGGCCTTTTCTATTTTTTGAATTGCCTCTGTTTCCTATTTAAAAGAGCTACTGAATTATTTTTGTTAAATGTGGCACTTTGCACAAAAATAGATAGTAACAAAGTGAAGTTGCATAAAAAGTTTGGGGTCAAATAGAGTAGGCTAACCATTTTCAGAAATTGGAAAGGCCAATTTAATTTTTGTTGGACCACAAGATAAAATCCCAGGGGCATTTTGGGAACTCAAATGAGGTTGGTTCCAACTTGATAAATATCTAAGGATTATTTGCCATATTTTGGACATTTTAGTTTTCATGTTTGACAAACTTGGATTTTTTACTTTAAATTTTGAATCTGAATTTGAATCATGATTTGGATCAAGTGAGGATTTGCAACAGTAATGTGATGACGTGGCATCATTAGCAGGGGATTACTGTAGCTTAATTATCCGGGCGTCACAGGTGGGCAAGCTTCAGATAGATCTGGACGAGATCCGTGCAAAGCTCGCGAAGATCGCGGCCAGCCCCTTCCTCACGAATCACACTGGTGGCAAGCAACCTCTCTTAGCGGACGCGCCGCCACTCTCTTCAGCTCTCGGTGGCAACAACCACGGGCCCGCTGGCCACGGCGTTCCAGCGATGACACGGGGTTTGGTTTTGGGGGGCCTAGTGCCCTCGACGCCGATCTCGGCCAATGGTGCGTTTCAAACCGTGTTCCCTATTATGCCTTTGCTCGGTCCCGGTGATAGTGGGGGCTCTAGTGTTCTTAATCGAGCAGCTTCCTCTCGTTTAGACTGTCCTGAGGTCGATGGTGATAATCCCATTGGTTGGCGCATCAAATGTGAGGCTTATTTCCGTGTGTGTTCGATTGAGCAGGCGGCATGGTTTGATACCGTAGTAGTTCATTTTACTGGTGCTGCCGCTTTATGGCTCGAGTGGTCTAAGACTCATATCAGGTTTATGTAGTGGGAGTATTTTGTTGCTGTTGTTTTGGAAAAAATTGGCAAATCTGAATTCCAACAAATGCTTAGGAAATTTTCTCGTTTAAAACAGACGGGGACGGTGTTAGAATATGCAGAGCAATCCAATTTGGTCATGCATAGTTTACTAGCTCATCATAGCTCTTGGGATCCTCTGTTTTTCACCACCCAATTCCTTGATGGTTTGCAATATGACATCAAAGCTGTTGTTATGTTACATAGTCCGCAATACCTCGAAACGGCTGTTGCTCTTGCTGAATTGCAGGAAGAGGCGGTGGCTATGCTCCAGCAAGAACAAATGGAGTTGGCGGCGCACAAGCCGGCAAGCGTGGCAAACAAGGGGCAGCGATTTTCTTCCCGACCGCCATTTTCGCTGCCCATGGCCATGCCCGCGGTGACTAACAAGACTGGCGGCTCGTCCCTGCCTAGTCCTACGGCAGTGGAGGGGCGTCGGAGCCCGGATCCTAGCAAAGGGGGTCTGCATCTTCTTCCACCGATGACAAGCTCAAGGCGCTACGAGCTTACCGCAAGGTCTCGCTGGTTGTGTTTCACTTGTGGAGAAAAGTGGGGGCACGATAACGTTTGCAATGCCACCGTTCAGCTGCATGTGGTTTAGGAATTGGCCAGTATGCTGGTGGCACCACCCTCACCTGAATCTCCTTCTTCATTGTCTGAGTCTGCGGATCAGGAGATATGCATGCTCTCTGCCGCTGCGGCGACGGGAACGGAAGCTCCGAAGGCATTCCGATTGCTTGGACAGATCCAGAACCATTCTTTACTGATACTAGTCAACTCTGGAAGCTTGCACAGCTTCATCAACTCTGATATTGCATCTGGTTGGCCGTTTGTTTGTCCTCTCCAACAGTCGTTGCAGGTGAAAGTGGCTGATGGAGCAATTGTAGGATGCACACAGGAAGTGGCAGAGTGCAACTATCATATTGTGACGCCCAGATATTTAAGCTGCAGTAATTCCCTGTTAATGATGCCACGTTGCTGCGATTACTGGTGTTAATCTCGCGTTAGTTCAAAACGATTCAAATTCAAATTTGTGTGAAAGGCAAACCAATTTTTTTCAAATATTAAAACTAAAATATTCGGGTTGTGACAAATAATGCATAGGTAATGATGGTGGAGAAACCAATTTTTTGTTAAATGCCCTAAACTAGTTAAAACAGTGGCTGAAATAATGATTTAATAGCTTTTTAAATTATAACAATATTAAACTAATTTACTTTAGGTCCAAACTAAGTTTGGCAGTTGCCTATATTAATGATACTAATTTGGGTGCTAAATTGGTATTTTATAAAACTAGAAAGAAAACAAAAAATGTAAAAAGAAAAACAAAACAAAACAAATAAAGAAAAGAGCCTACCCACCCAACTGGGCCTTGGCCCAGGTAAACCCCAGGCCGGCCCAGCCGAGCCACTCCTATCCCCCTGCTTAACCGCACCACAGGGTCAAACCCTAACCTCCATGACCCCACATCCCCCGACCCCCTCTCCCTCTCGCACGATCCCCAGCCCCCACTTCTCTCCCTAGCGCCCCGACCGTTCTGGCGTCGCCCGTCGCCCGCCTCCGCCGACCCCTTCTCTCCCGCCTCTCCCGCGCCGGCGCTGACCAGCGCCTCCCATCGCCGCTGCTGCCCCCGTCGCCCGAGCGGCGACGACCTTCACCGACGCCCCACCACCTCCACGCCGGTCCACCCCAGGCCTCGCCACCCCCTCCCCTCCTTAGCAAAGTGGGTGAGCCGAGCTCTCTCTCCCCCCTCGCGAACCCCTCTACTCGCCATCGTGTTCGCCGTGCCGCGCTCGCCCCGCTCCCCACGTGCCCGCTCGTGCCGCGCTGCGCCTTGGCCACGCTCACGCACCGCCCAGCACGCGCCTGCTTGCGACGCCCGGTCACCTGCTCCAGTGCTCGCAGCCGCTACCGTTGCCGCTGCATGCTACCACTCCTGCCGCTGCCGCCGCCTTCCACTAGCCCCGCGCCGGCTCCTGCCGCCGCTGCTCCGGCGACTTCCCGAAGCCCCTTGCTACCTCTTGAGCACTGCGTTAGTTTTCCCTTGAAGAGAAAAGAGTGATGCAGTAAAGCAGCGTAAGTATTTCCCTCAATTTTTGAGAACCAAGGTATCAATCCAGTAGGAGACCACGTGTGAGTCACCTCGTACCTACACAAACAAATAAGAACCTCGCAACCAATGCGATAAAGGGGTTTCCAATCCCCTCACGGTCACTTGCAAAGTGTGAGATCTGATAGAGATGGTAATAATAAGATAAATATTTTTGGTAATTTTATGATATAGATTGAAAACAAAGATTGCAAAATAAAATAGATTGGAAACTTGTATGATGGAGAATAGACCCGGGGGCCATAGGTTTCACTAGTGGCTTCTCTCAAGATAGTATAAGTATTACGGTGGGCGAACAAATTACTGTCGAGCAATTGATAGAAAAGCGAATAATTATGAGGATATCTAGGCATGATCATGTATATAGGCATCACATCCGAGACAAGTAGACTGAAACGATTCTACATCTACTACTATTACTCCATACATCGACCGCTATCCAGCATGCATCTAGATTATTAAGTTCATAAGAACAGAGTAACGCCTTAAGCAAGATGGCATGATGTAGAGGGATAAACTCATGCAATATGATATAAACCCCATCTTTTTATCCTCGATGGCAACAATACAATACGTGTCGGTTCCCTTTCTATTACTGGGATTGAGCACCGCAAGATTGAACCCAAAGCTAACCACTTCTCCCATTGCAAGAAAGATCAATCTAGTAGGCCAAACCAAACTGATAATTCGAAGAGACTTGCAAAGATAAACCAATCATACATAAAAGAATTCAAAGAAGATTCAAATATTGTTCATAGATAGACTTGATCATAAACCCACAATTCATCGGATCTCGACAAACACACCGCAAAATAAGATTGCATCGAATAGATCTCCAAGAGAATCGAGGAGAACTTTGTATTGAGATCCAAAGAGAGAGAAGAAGCCATCTAGATACTAGTTATGGACCCGAAGGTCTGAAGTAAACTACTCACACATCATCGGAGGGGCCATGGAGTTGATGTAGAGGCCCTCCGTGATCAATGCCCCCTCCGGCGGAGCTCCGGAAAAGGCCCCAAGATGGGATCTCTTGGGTACAGAAGGTTGTGGCGGTGGAAATAGGGTTTCGTGGTGCTCTGGATGTTTGCGGGGTATATGTATATATAGGAGGAAGAAGTACGTCGGCGGAGCAATGAAGGGCCCACGAGGATGGAGGGCGCGCCCAGGGGGTGGGCGTGCCCCTGCCTCATGGCCGCCTCGTTGATTGCTTGACGTCCACTCCAAGTCTCCTGGATCACGTTTGTTCCAAAAAGAACGCTCCCGAAGGTTTCATTCCGTTTGGACTCCATTTGATATTCCTTTTCGGAGAAACTCTAAAATAGGAAAAAAACAGTAATTTGGGCTGGGCCTCCAGTTAATAGGTTAGTCCCAAAAATAATATAAAAGTGTAAAAATAAGCCCATTAACATCCAAAATATATAATATAATATCATGGAGCAATAAAAAATTATAGATATGTTGGAGACGTATCAAGCATCCCCAAGCTTAATTCCTGCTCGTTGTAACGCCCTCGATGCGGCTACATCTCCCACGTGTCGAAGCACGACTTAGAGGCATAACCTCATTGAAAGCAATGTCGCAAGTGAGGTAATCATCACACAACCCATGTAATACAAAAAGGAAAGAGATACATAGTTGGCTTACAATCGCCACTTCACACAAATACAAGAATAAAGCCTTACATCATCCAGATACAATCCAGGTCCAACTACGGAACCAAAATAAAAGAAGAACCCCAAATGCGACAAGGTCCCCGATCGACCCCAACTGGGCTCCACTACTGATCAACTAGAACGAAACAACACGAAGGACAAGATCTTCAACGAGCTCCTCCTGAGCTGGGTTGCGTCATCTGCACGGACTGATCGGCACCTGCAAGCTGGTTTTGGAAGTATCTGTGAGCCACGGGGACTCAGCAATCTCGCACCCTCACGATCAAGACTATTTAAGCTTATGGGTAAGGTAAAAGTATGAGGTGGAGCTGCAGCAAGCGACTAGCATATATGGTGGCTAACATACGCAAATGAGAGCGAGAAGAGAAGGCAAAGCACGGCCGATAATAGTATGATCAATAAGTGATCCTAAAACAACCTACGTCAAGCATAACTCCAACACCGTGTTCACTTCCCGGACTCCGCCGGAAAGAGACCATCACGGTTACACACACGGTTGATGCATTTTAATTAAGGTCAACTTCAGGTGTTCTACAACCGGACATTAACAAATTCCCATCTGCCCATAACCGCGGGCACGGCTTTTGAAAGTTCAAATCCCTGCAGGGGTGTCCCAACTTAGCCCATGACAAGCTCTCATGGTCAACGAAGGAATATACCTCCTCCCGAGACATTCCGATCACACTCGGTATCCCGGTTCTACAAGACATCCTTGACATTGGTAAAACAAGCCCAGCAAAGCCGCCCGATGCACCGGCATCCTGATGGGAGCTGTACATATCTCGTTCTCAGGGCAACACCGGATGAGACATCCTACGAGTAAAACCAGCCCTCAAGTTTCCCCGAGGTGGCCCCGCAATCTACTCAGTTCGGACCAACACTTAGACAAGCACTGGCCCCGGGGGGGGGGGGGGGGGGTTAAAATAAGATGACCCTCGGGATGCGCAACTCCCAAGGGAAAAAGGCTAGGTGGCGAATGGTAAAACCAAGGTTGGGCCTTGCTGGAGGAGTTTTATTCAAGGCGAACTGTCAAGGGGTTCCCATTATAACTCAACCGCGTAAGGAACGCAAAATCTGGGAACATAACACCGATATGACGGAAACTAGGGCGGCAAGAGTGGAACAAAACACTAGGCATAAGGCCGAGCCTTCCACCCTTTACCAAGTATATAGATGCATTAATTAAATAAGTGATACTGTGATATCCCAACAAAATATCCATGTTCCAACATGGAACAAGCTCCAATCTTCACCTGCAACTACCAACGCTATAAGAGGGGCTGAGCAAAGCGGTAACATAGCCAAACAACGGTTTGCAATGACAAGGTGGGTTAGAGGCTTGGCTCAACAATATGGGAGGCATGATAAGCAAGTGGTAGGTATCGCAGCATAGGCATAGCAAAAGAGCGAGCAACTAGCAAGCAAAGATAGAAGTGATTTCGAGGGTATGATCATCTTGCCTGAAATCCCGCAAGGAAGAAGAACGAGTCCATGAAGAAGACAAACGGACATAGACGAACGGGTCCTTACAAACGCGACTTTAACGGAACCAACCTGAAGAAGCAACACCGGAAAGAAAGCAAACAACACAGTAAACAACCAACACATGAACATGATATGATATGCGGGATGCGGTATGCGATGCATATGCATGATTTGCAAAGGAATGAATGAACCTGGCCTCAACTTGGAAATCCAAGAGTGCCACTGGAAAGGTGAGGTGATTTCGGTTGAAATTGATATAAAGATCACCGGAATCGGAGTTACGGTTTGGAAATGGCAAGCGATTCAAATGATCACGTTCTGCGATTTACAACAAGTAGCCATCTAAATGCAATGAGATGAACAAGCTACAGCACCCAAACATGACAACAAAATACATGGCAGGGATCCATTCATGATGCTTAACAAAAGACTAGCACTGAGCTACGGCCAATTCATCCATTAACAGGTTCAAACAAGCATGGCAAAAATGCAAACGGCAAACAGATTTCAGACTTAGTGAAATTAACACTTGTCTGGAATTTCAGATCAGATAGCACTCTTCGGAGCATGAAAACAATATGCTATAGGACCTGAACATGGAAAAGTAAAGCATGGCATGGAGCTACTCAAAGAGCTTAACAAAAGTCCCTTAGTGACCTTGAGCCAAAAGGGATCAGAAAATACATTTGCAAGCATGTGAACATGGCAAAAACATAATCAGTTCTCAGACTTAGTGAAAACTGGAGCATGCTGAAAACAGATATCAAGTAGGCATATTTACGAGCTCGATGCACTCACTATAGAGCAAGTCATGACAATCTAAGCATACACCCATCAATAATACCCATTATACAAGCTAGATATGGTAAGAACAATAGCATAGCATGCACGGATCAACTATAACATCGTCGGCAAAATCGCTAACAAGTAGACAATCTGCCTAGATTCACGAAATAGCAAAAGTAGAGCTCGATTGACTCGAGATAGGGTGCTCCATAATTGCAAACAAAGACATGGATGTATAGAGAACTACAAGATTAACAAAACATCCTTACTGATCATCCTCAAAAGAGGCACGGATCACTAGGAAACAACATGAACATATGGCCATATGAGATAAACAGATCAAGGACTTAGTGGAAATACTAAGTCCCTGAAATCAGCATTACCAAGTGCCTCACTTAGCAAGCTTGTGCTAGTCACCACACACATCACAAAAATACATGGGTTGCACCTCTGGATAGATGGCAAAACCCTTAACAAAACATATGTAGAGCTCATGGGCATATCATGCACACATTAATCATGGCAAAAATGACAAATATCTAAATGGAGCAGCAGATCTGACAATTATCTCAAGTAGCTCTCTTCCAACAGCATTTCGGGCATGAAGATGAACTCCAATGGAAATGATGCAATGAGATGAAATGAGGTACTCTCTGAGACGAACATTTTGATATGCTATATGCATGAATCGGAGCTACGGATGCAAAGTTACGACACGATGAACATGGGCATATGAAACATGGAAAACTCGGGGACTTAGTGGAATTTCGGTGAGCGTCAAATAGTAAAATGCGCACAAGGCGGAGGATAGGGTTAGCTCACCCCGTGGGCTTCGGCCCGGAGAGGGAAGAGAAGCAGATCGGGCCGGCTCGAGGAGGCCCATCTCGCGGGGAAGGAGGCCCATGCGGGCGCTTGTCGTCTCCTCCACCGGAAACCGAGCGAGGCCATGGCGGCGCCGGCGATGCAGGGCTCCGGCGGGAGGGTTCGAGGACGCGGGGAGGCTGGCATGGTCGGGAACGGGCAGATCCGGGCCTGAAGACCCCGGATCCGGCGGAACTTGACGAGGATGCGGCCAGCGGCGAGGTTCCCATGGCGGCGGCGGATCCTGGAAACAGAGAGAGCGAGCTCCGGTGAGGGAGAGAAGCAGCAGGAGGAAAAAAGAGAGAGGCGCGGCCTGGCCTGGACACGGTCGGCGGCGGCGGCGGCGTCGGGTTGCCGGCCGGCGTGAGGAGGCGTGAGGAGCAGAGGCTCCGGCGGACGGCGGCGGGAACTCCGGCGAGCCGGGCGCGGGCGGTGGCGCGCTCGGGCAGCGGCGGGCGGATCCGGGCTCCGCAGGCCCCGGATGGGCTCCGCGGGCCGGGGTGGTGGGAGGACGGCGGCGGACACGTGGCGAGCGGTGGTTGGACGCTATTAAAAATATGCCCTAGAGGCAATAATAAAAGCATTATTATTATATTTCCTTGTTCATGATAATTGTCTTTTATTCATGCTATAATTGTGTTATCCGGAAATCGTAATACATGTGTGAATAAATAGACACCAACATGTCCCGAGTAAGCCTCTAGTTGACTAGCTCGTTGATCAACAGATAGTCATGGTTTCCTGACTATGGACATTGGATGTCATTGATAACGAGATCCCATCATTAGGAGAATGATGTGATGGACAAGACCCAATCCTAAACATAGCACAAGATCGTATAGTTCGTTTGCTAGAGTGTTTCCAATGTCAAGTATCCTTTCCTTAGACCATGAGATCGTGTAACTCCCGGATACCGTAGGAGTGCTTTGGAAGTACCAAACGTCACAACGTAACTGGGTGACTATAAAGGTATACTACGGGTATCTCCGAAAGTGTCTGTTGGGTTGACACGGATCAAGACTGCGATTTGTCACTCCGTATGACGGAGAGGTATCTCTAGGCCCACTCAGTAATGCATCATCATAATGAGCTCAAAGTGACCAAGTGTCTGGTCACGGGATCATGCATTACGGTACGAGTAAAGTCACTTGCCGGTAACGAGATTGAACGAGGTATTGGGATACCAACGATCGAATCTCGGGCAAGTAACGTACCGATTGACAAAGGGAATTGTATACGGGGTTGCTTGAATCCTCGACATCGTGGTTCATCCGATGAGATCATCGAGGAGCATGTGGGAGCCAACATGGGTATCCAGATCCCGCTGTTGGTTATTGACCGGAGAGCCATCTCGGTCATGTCTACATGTCTCCCGAACCCGTAGGGTCTACACACTTAAGGTTCGGTGATGCTAGGGTTGTAGGGATATGAATATGCAGTAACTTGAAAGTTGTTCGGAGTCCTGGATGAGATCCCGGACGTCATGAGGAGTTCCGGAATGGTCCGGAGGTAAAGAATTATATATAGGAAGTGCTATTTCGGCCATCGGGACAAGTTTCAGGGTCACCGGTATTGTACCGGGACCACCGGAAGGGTCCCGGGGGTCCACCGTGTGGGGCCACCCATCCCGGAGGGCCCCATGGGGTGAAGTGGGAGGGGGAACCAGCCCATAGTGGGCTGGTGCGCCCCTTGGCCCACCCCCTTGCGCCTAGGGTTGAAACCCTAGGGTGGGGGGGGGGGGGCGCCCCACTTGCCTTGGGGGGGGGGGGGGGGTACTTGTAACACCCTCGATGCGACTATATCTCCCACGTGTCGAGGCACGACTTAGAGGCATAATCGCATTGAAGGCATATGTCGCAAGTGAGGTAATCTTCACACAACCCATGTAATACAATAAGGGGGAAAAGATACATAGTTGGCTTACAATCGCCACTTCACACAATTACATGAATAAAGCATTACATGAACCAAATACACTCAGGGCCCGACTACGGAGCCAAAATAAAAGAAGAACCCCAAATGCGACAAAGGTCCCCGATCGGCCCCAACTGGGCTCCACTACTGATCAACTAGAACGAAACAACACAAAAGACAAGGTCTTCAACGAGCTCCTCCTGAGCTGGGTTGCGTCATCTGCACGGACTCATCGACACCTGCAAGCTAGTTTTGGAAGTATCTGTGAGCCACAGGGGCTCAGCAATCTCACACCCTCGTGATCAAGACTATTTAAGCTTATGGGTAAGGTAAAGGTATGAGGTGGAGCTGCAGCAAGCGACTAGCATATATGGTGGCTAACATACGCAAATGAGAGCGAGAAGAGAAGGCAAAGCACGGTCGATAAAAGTATGATCAAGAAGTGATCCTGGACTACCTACGTCAAGCATAACTCCAACAAATGTGTTCACTTCCCGGACTCCGCCGGAAAGAGACCATCACGGTTACACACGCGGTTGATTCATTTTAATTAAGGTCGACTTCAGGTTTTCTACAACCGGACGTTAACAAATTCCCATCTGCCCATAACCGCGGGCACGGCTTTCGAAAGTTCAAATCCCTGCAGGGTGTCCCAACTTAGCCCATCACAAGCTCTCACGGTCAACGAAGGAATAGACCTCCACCCGAGACGTTCCGATCAGAGTCGGTATCCCGGTACAACAAGACATTTCGACAGGGTAAAACTAAACCAGCAACACCGCCCGATGCGCCGACATCCTGATGGGAGCTGCACATATCTCGTTCTTAGGGCAACACCGGATTGTCTAAACTTCCGGTAGGCCAGCCCAGAGTTGCCCCTGGTAGCCACCGGCGGCTGACAGTTTGGACCAACACTTAGACAAGCACTGGCCCGGGGGGGGGGGGGTTAAAATAAAGATGACCCTCGGGATGCGCGACTCCCAAGGGAAAAAGGCTAGGTGGCAAATGGTAAAACCAACGTTGGGTATTGCTGGAGAAGCTTTACTTAAGGCAAACTGTCAAGGGGTTCCCATTATAGCCCAACCGCGTAAGGGACGCAAAATCCGGGAACATAACACCGATATGACGGAAACTAGGGCGGCAAGAGTGGAACAAAACACCAGGCATAAGGCCGAGCCTTCCACCCTTTACCAAGTATATAGATGCATTAATTAAATAAGATATGTAGTGATATCCCAACAAGTAAATAAATGTTCCAACAAGGAATGGCTCCAATCTTCACCTGCAACTAACAACGCTATAAGAGGGGCTGAGCAAAGTGGTAACATAGCCAATCAACGGTTTGCTAGGACATGGTGGGTTAGAGGTCGAACATGGCAATTTGGGAGGCTGACAAGCAAGTGGTAGGCATCGTAGCAATGGCATAGCAAAAGAGCGAGCAAACTAGCATAGCAAAGATAGTAGTGATTTCGAGGGTATGATCATCTTGCCTGAGATCCCGCAAGGAAGAAGAACGAGTCCATGAAGAAGACAAACGGAACGTAGTCGAACGGGTCCTCACAACACGACGTTAACAGAATCAACCCGAGGAAGCAATCATCGGAAAAGAAGCACACAACATAGTAAACAACCAACACATCAACATGGCATGATGCACAAACGAGTATGATGCATGTCCGGTTTAATGAAGCATGGCATGGCAAAATGCACAAACAATCCTACAAATTAAGTGGAGCTCAATATGCAACGGGATGCATATTGACAAAACACCACATCAATTATTTAGTTCCCTCTCGTTTATGTACCACAACAATATTAAATGTTGATTATCATGGCAAGAGGTGAAGCACAACAAAACTACCTATCTAGGCAAGTTTAAATGAGGCCGGAAGCAACGAACAACAATTCCGGTAAATCCCCATAGCATATTTTAGATTCGGTACTGTTCTGCCCTAAACATAATTTTAGAGTTGTTAAGCATGCAAAATGATGCCACCATGATAAACTAGGCAAAATTCTACCCCATTTACATATAAAGTTTGTTAAAAACTGAGCTACGGTTAAATAGTTATGAATTAAATCATTTTAGCATGGCATAGGGGCAAATTAATGCACACAACATTTTAAATATTTCAAACATAGGTGAAAGTTGGATATTATTAATCTACACAAAATTCTGAGCAAGTTTCATATATAAAGTTTTTACGTATAATACATGGTTTGATGGTTATTATATGCATGAAGTATAGGGTCCAATCTGTAAAACGGGCAAACTCTGGATAATAGGTAAATTTCGCAGACAGGGAAAAACACTATATGGGCCGAAACTGAGACAAGCCCAACAGAAAAAAAATAAAAGGTGGGGCGCTGGGGTGTGGCCTCACCCAGTGGGCCTGGCCCAAATCGATGAAGAGGAGGCACGCTGGGGCGCAGCTGGGCCTTGGTTCGAGCTGGCGCTGGCGGGCTTGGGGGGAGTTGGGCCGGATCGAGGCAAAGAGGCAGGCCATCGCAGCGCTCTGGTCAACGCAGGCGAGCGGAGGCGCTGGCTGCGTGCGTTCCTCTCCTGCTCGATGCAGGATGCAGGGGAGGCCGACGATGACGTGAATACCGGCGAGGGCTCCGGCGAGGACCGGCCGGAAGGAACTAGGACGGCGGGATCCGGCGAATCTGGGCACGGGAATGGAGCTCCAGCGGCGCGGCAGGGAACTCGGCGGGGCGCAGAATCCTGGCGGATGACGACGAGCGCGCTGGGCATTCGGATCCACAGGATCGAGATGAGGCAAGGGGCTCGTCCTTGTCCTCGAGCTCTCGCATAACCAAGGGAGACGAAGGCGGGATGAGGCTGGAGATTCCAGGAGAGGAGGCTGGCGATGGGGACGAGCTCGAGGCCGTCCATGGCGTCGGACGACGTCCTCCTCGTTCCCTGCAGTCTGACGACGACGGAAGAGCGGGTGAGCATGGGGAAGGAGAAACGGAAAGAGATAACCGAAGAGAAGGGAGACAAGGCCGGCCTAGGGGTGCTGGTCGCCGGCGGCGACGTCTGGTTGAGGGAGAGGCGAGGAGAAGGACAAGTCGATCGATGGGGTGGATGGGACAGAGAGGATCGGGAGAAGCTTTGGTTGGTGGGTGCGCTACGGGATCCAAGGAGGAGCACTGGTTGGTTGGATCCGACAGGGGGAGGTTTCGAGGGGGATTTGGAATGTGGCGGCGGCTGAATTGGACTGATGGGACAAGCCTCCTAATTTCTAGGGTTTGCCCAAAATAGGCTATTGGTAGATCTATATATAGCAAAAAGGGCTAAGTTTAGGGGCATTTTGATCCCTCCGATCTTAATCGGACGATCGAGAAAAAAATATGTTAGGAAGTCCAATTAACAAAACGGAGACGTTTTGTAGATGTTTGGGGATGATCCGGATCCAACGGTGAGGACGGCCCGGGTCGGGTTCGGGACAACTTTCGGGCGTGCGTGAGGGGGGGTCGCGGGCTGACGAGAGAGGTTAGGCTGGGACTGGCGGTAGGTAGTGAGCTGTGTAGACGGTCCCGGGCTGAGAGAAGAGAAGAGAGGGAATCCCGGCATCTGTTTCCAGAGACCGAAAACGTCCGACGTTAGACCGGCTACTATTGCCACTATATTTATCCGTTGGGGCATCAAACGAACTCCGATTGCGATGAAACTTGGCAGGCGGTCTGTCTACATTATAATAAGACCGCACACCAAATTTCAATCCAATCCGAGAACATTTTCCGGCCACTTATAAAATACTATTTCGGACATGCCGCGGGCGTGTGCAAGTGTGTCTGGGCTCAGAACGGACAACGGAGAGAACGAGGAGGCCGGGACGGATGCAAGTTTTGAAAACATGATGATGCAATGCACATGATGACATGATGAAATGCAACACGCAAGCGAATGACAAGGCAACAATAGCGAATAACTGAACGACACCTGGCACATCGGTCTCGGGGCGTTACAACACTCCACCACTACGAGAGGATCTCGTCCCGAGATCTAGAATGGCACCGGAGGGAAAGAAACGGAAGAGAAAGAGAAGAGGTAAAACAAATTGCTTCTTTGACAAACGAGTGAAACCACGAACCTTGAGAGGTTGAACAAATTGAAAGAAAGAATGCAACGAGACAGAGCGAAGTTGAAAGCACACCGTTAGAAAAGATGGACAAAGAACATTGCGACAACCTTGAGATTGAAGGGAAGATATGTATTGAAAACACTCTGGTTAAGGAAGGGGATCAAGGAAAAACCAAATTTGGGCAGCAATCCGGTTGAAAAGAAAAGAATTGAATAAGGTCTTGATAAGATGAGAAGATATTTGATGAAATCACAACACACTGCCACCGGAATTATTGAATGAATGGAACAAGGGGTAAGAAAGATCTCAGACTGCACTCCGGTTGAGAAGGGAGTCAAAATTTGATAAGATGAGAGAGCTCAAATGAAAACACGACACTCCGGTTAAGAAAGGGATGCAAGACTTGATAAGGCGAAAAGAACTTGAACAAAGGGGCACAATACTCCGGTTAAGCAAGATAGGGAAGGAATAAGAGTGATATAATTTGGACAGCACTCCATCTGTAAATGGAAGGAATTGAACTTGACAAGATGAGAGGATACTTGTAAAGAGGACACAACAGTCAGATTAAAAGTATAGGCATGGAAAGATCATGATCTTTGACAAAACGAGATGATGGGTTGAAAAGATGAACATCACAATGCCTCCGGAACAAAAGAATAGAAGATAGATAATTGAAATAGGAGAATGGAGAAGAAAATGCCAACTTGTGCCACAAAAGAGCTTGACAAGGCATCTTTAGGAGAAAAGTTGAACGGAATTGTTGTAAAAACAACAACGAAAAGAGTAATCATGATATATGGTCTTATGGAATACAACTCATATTATGAGGTGACAACCTGCCACTCACGGGAAGAGAATTGGGTTGGAATGAACAAGGAGACGAGAAACTATTTCACCGGGAGGATAAATGAAAAACTTGGATCATATATAAGCACCATAATAACAACCATCCTTAGGGAAGGCTTTAGGTGAAATATAACCCAAGACAATACCAACGAATAGGTTGATGGATTTAAAAATATCCCAATCTTGACAGCATGTGAATCATGAAAACATGAACTCAAATTATCAAGAATGACACAATACCACCTCCGGTAATATGGTAGAAAGAATTGCACTCCGGATTGCAAGATGAAGAAAGCTTGAGCTCCTTTGAAAAGAATCTCAATGAACACTTCGAGAAGGAATTAAATCCTTGAAGAACCATCATGTAGAGCCTCCATGAAGAACTCCGGTAATACAAGAATGATCCAAAATAATTGAATGATGAATAGAATAAGATTGAAGCCTCGCAATGATTTATATAGAGATCTCCGTGATAATATAATTGAAAGAGGTTGGAACTCTGGGGAAAAGAGAAGATGACAACAATTGAAACCGAGAATTTGACGAGCCTCCGGAATAAGAATTAATCATTAGGATGAAACAAGAATAAGAATTATGTTATGCGTATCCTTCACCAATTAAATTGATGACACTCAATGGATTTGGCAGACTACTTATTCTCGTAGAAAGGATTAAGATAGATATAGCACAACTTGAGAATGCCTTCAACGAAACACCGGTGGAATCGAAACAACGAATGAATTAATATGACAACGAATGACGAGAACTCTTGAACGAACCACTATGAGAATTGAAAAGGAACGAAGAGAAGATAAAGAAACTCCAGAAAGAATTAGCACATGAATGAAGATGCTTGAGAGAATTTAGGTACAAGAGAACGAAAAGATCACGAGCCGATTAAAGATCACTTGAACGATGCACCGGTAAAATTGAAGAACGAGAGCTGAAAGCTGAGAATGAATAAATCTTAGATGATGGACTCCGGATAACAACTGAGAAGACTCTTAAATTTCTCCAGAAGGGTGAAAAGAATTCTCACAATCGAAAATAATTATGAGAGGATGACAACAAACTAGAATCACGAAACTTGAAGAGAATGGAGCAAGGTTGAAAGAAGAATCTTCTCCGGTCTTCTAAACTGAGAATGACGATGAGAAATACCATCAAGACTTATTTAGACACTCCGGAAGGATCAAAACGAAGAGGTTGAGCCAACGATGAAAGGAATTTGACAGATCTTGGAGAAAATACATATGACTGATGATAACTCATACTTACGTCAAACTTGGAAAAGAATTTGAGAGTAACACCGGGAAAATAAGAAGAGTCAGGTAAGATCCTGGGAAAAGACATGTGGGTTAGGGCCCACTCAAAAGAAACACCGTTGAACGATTTAAAAGGGGGGGTTGCACCGGTTGAATTAAATGGCTTGAATGAGATAAACAATCTCGAAATAGCTTGAATGGATGCAAAGTGAAAACACAAATCTTCGAAATATCTTTAGCACTCCGGAATAATTGAATAGCGAGAAGTAAACGATTAAGAATTACACCGGCATGAGAAAACATTGAAATACGGAAAGAGTATGATCAACACCGAAAGCTTGAATTGGTTCTACCGGAGAAGAAAACGAGTGAAGAGAGACAACCTTGAAGCTCCATTAGAATCTTCTTGATAATCACCGGATAAGGGTATTGATAGAAAATAATTGAGAGACTTCACATCAATAAGAAGGATACTCGATTAAGAGATCTGAATCCTTGGAGAAAAACAAAGGGAGGGAGGGTGGGAAAAACAAAGGCAACTTCGAGACGGATGACACAAACACCGTTGAGAAGAAGTGATAATTGATCTTGCGAATATTGAAGTGATCGGATCCACTAGAAGAGAAACACACCGGTAGAAAATGATTGACATGACAATCTTGATGATCAAGAAGGATTGGTATCCACATCGGAGTATGAGAACACCATGTAGGAAAAGGTATGGAATCAACACTTGATTGCGAAGCAACTCAAATACCACAACTCAAAAACAAAACAAAGGATTGGCTTGCAAAATAAGCCGGAACAAACATATGATAGAGATTTCATCCGAAGTTTTTGTGGTGGGACCTACACGGGCTCGATCGTACAGCACCATCATGTACAAGGCAGTGCACTTGACATACGAAGCGTCCCCGAGTCAGCATAGCCAAGGACTCTTTAAGACACAACGAGACCACTGTAAAACCGACCGTGAATAGGCGAACCACTAGACGTCGAACCCCAATTTCATATCATACATCTGTCGGAAAGATATCCTAAGAGCTACTTGAATTCCCACCTATGAAACTCCCGAAATTTTCCGGTTATGCAATCAGGTGTTGGGGATACAGGGGAAGCATAATATCTCACCCAAACTAGCAAATCCTACATCCAGCTGTATCCATCCTTCAACACATAACCAAGAAACCTTCGGAAATCGTCTACCTCAACCTTCGAAAAGCATCCGTTATACAAGTTATGGCAATACTCCCGAACTCCCGCCCCAGTACTGGGTGGCGTCGAGGTTATCTCACCAACGAACTGCATAAAAGAGATTTTCGATGTCGGCGTACTAAACTCAGGTATTCCAGAACTGCAACGATAAAATTATGATCACAACACCTCAGAGCTCAACTCCCCGGGACACTTCCACTAAACCCCTGACAGGAGGCACCAAGACAATGTTCTCATCATAAAACCATCGGAACGATTCCGAGATACCCGCGTGATCCTAAAAAATTTTTAAGTGAAATTTGAGAAGAGAAGAGTCAAAACTCTACGTCAGGATGCCTTACCAGAGCGATGAAGGGACTGGGAAGTAAAAAGAATTCCTAAACTCTCCGATATATAATTCCTAAATGACTCAAAACATTTTACTAGACACAACTCGGCCGCTAAAAACGATCAATCAGTGGGGGCTCCTAAGGTCGGGGAAGGCTCTGATTACCAACTTGTAACACCCTCGATGCGCCTATATCTCCGACGTGTCGAGGCACGACTTAGAGGCATAATTGCATTGAAGGCATATGTCGCAAGTGAGATAATCTTCACACAACCCATGTAATACAATAAGGGGGAAAAGATACATAGTTGGCTTACAATCGCCACTTCACACAATTACATGAATAAAGCATTACATGAACCAAATACACTCAGGGCCCGACTACGGAGCCAAAATAAAAGAAGAACCCCAAATGCGACAAAGGTCCCCGATCGACCCCAACTGGGCTCCACTACTGATCAACTAGAACGAAACAACACAAAAGACAAGGTCTTCAACGAGCTCCTCCTGAGCTGGGTTGCGTCATCTGCACGGACTCATCGGCACCTGCAAGCTGGTTTTGGAAGTATCTGTGAGCCACAGGGGCTCAGCAATCTCGCACCCTCGCGATCAAGACTATTTAAGCTTATGGGTAAGGTAAAGGTATGAGGTGGAGCTGCAGCAAGCGACTAGCATATATGGTGGCTAACATACGCAAATGAGAGCGAGAAGAGAAGGCAAAGCACGGTCGATAAAAGTATGATCAAGAAGTGATCCTAGACTACCTACGTCAAGCATAACTCCAACAACCATGTTCACTTCCCGGACTCCGCCGGAAAGAGACCATCACGGTTACACACGCGGTTGATTCATTTTAATTAAGGTCGACTTCAGGTTTTCTACAACCGGACGTTAACAAATTCCCATCTGCCCATAACCGTGGGCACGGCTTTCGAAAGTTCAAATCCCTGCAGGGTGTCCCAACTTAGCCCATCACAAGCTCTCACGGTCAACGAAGGAATAGACCTCCACCCGAGACGTTCCGATCAGACTCGGTATCCCGGTACAACAAGACATTTCGACAGGGCAAAACTAAACCAGCAACACCGCCCGATGCGCCGACATCCTGATGGGAGCTGCACATATCTCGTTCTTAGGGCAACACCGGATTGTCTAAACTTCCGGTAGGCCAGCCCAGAGTTGCCCCTGGTAGCCACCGGCGGCTGACAGTTTGGACCAACACTTAGACAAGCACTGGCCCGGGGGGGGGGGGTTAAAATAAAGATGACCCTCGGGATGCGCGACTCCCAAGGGAAAAAGGCTAGGTGGCAAATGGTAAAACCAATGTTGGGCATTGCTGGAGAAGCTTTACTTAAGGCGAACTGTCAAGGGGTTCCCATTATAGCCCAACCGCGTAAGGGACGCAAAATCCGGGAACATAACACCGATATGATGGAAACTAGGGCGGCAAGAGTGGAACAAAACACCAGGCATAAGGTCGAGCCTTCCACCCTTTACCAAGTATATAGATGCATTAATTAAATAAGATATATAGTGATATCCCAACAAGTAAATAAATGTTCCAACAAGGAACGGCTCCAATCTTCACCTGCAACTAACAACGCTATAAGAGGGCCTGAGCAAAGCGGTAACATAGCCAATCAACGGTTTGCTAGGACATGGTGGGTTAGAGGTTGAACATGGCAATTTGGGAGGCTGACAAGCAAGTGGTAGGCATCGTAGCAATGGCATAGCAAAAGAGCGAGCAAACTAGCATAGCAAAGATAGTAGTGATTTCGAGGGTATGATCATCTTGCCTGAGATCCCGCAAGGAAGAAGAACGAGTCCATGAAGAAGACAAATGGAACGTAGTCGAACGGGTCCTCACAACACGACGTTACCGGAATCAACCCGAGGAAGCAATCACCGGAAAAGAAGCACACAACATAGTAAACAACCAACACATCAACATGGCATGATGCACAAACGAGTATGATGCATGTCCGGTTTAATGAAGCATGGCATGGCAAAATGCACAAACAATCCTACAAATTAAGTGGAGCTCAATATGCATCGGGATGCATATTGACAAAACACCGCATCAATTATTTAGTTCCCTCTCGTTTATGTACCCCAACAATATTAAATGTTGATTATCATGGCAAGAGGTGAAGCACAACAAAACTACCTATCTAGGCAAGTTTAAATGAGGCCGGAAGCAACGAACAACAATTCCGGTAAATCCCCATAGCATATTTTAGATTCGGTACTGTTCTGCCCTAAACATAATTTTAGAGTTGTTAAGCATGCAAAATGATGCCACCATGATAAACTAGGCAAAATTCTACCCCATTTACATATAAAGTTTGTTTAAAACGGAGCTACGGTTAAATAGTTATGAATTAAATCATTTTAGCATGGCATAGGGGCAAATTAATGCAAACAACATTTTAAATATTTCAAACATAGGTGAAAGTTGGATATTATTAATCTACACATAATTCTGAGCAAGTTTCATATATAAAGTTTTTACGTATAATACATGGTTTGATGGTTATTATATGCATGAAGTATAGGGTCCAATCTGTAAAACGGGCAAACTCTGGATAATAGGTAAATTTCGCAGACAGGGAAAAACACTATATGGGCCGAAACTGAGACAAGCCCAACAGAAAAAAAAATAAAAGGTGGGGCGCTGGGGTGTGGCCTCGCCCAGTGGGCCTGGCCCAAATCGGTGAAGAGGAGGCACGCTGGGGCGCAGCTGGGCCTTGGTTCGAGCTGGCGCTGGCGGGATTGGGGGGGAGTTGGGCCGGATCGAGGCAAAGAGGCAGGCCATCGCAGCGCTCTGGTCAACGCAGGCGAGCGGAGGCGCTGGCTGCGTGCGTTCCTCTCCTGCTCGATGCAGGATGTAGGGGAGGCCGACGATGGCGTGAATACCGGCGAGGGCTCCGGCGAGGACCGGACGGAAGGAACTAGGACGGCGGTATCCGGCGAATCTGGGCACGGGAATGGACCTCCAGCGGCGCGGCAGGGAACTCGGCGGGGCGCAAAATCCTGGCGGACGACAACAAGCGCGCTGGGCATTCGGATCCACAGGATCGAGACGAGGCAAGGGGCTCATCCTCGTCCTCGAGCTCTCGCATAACCAGGGGAGACGAAGGCGGGATGAGACTGGAGATTCCAGGAGAGGAGGCTGGTGATGGGGACGAGCTCGAGGCCGTCCATGGCGTCGGACGACGTCCTCCTCGTTCCCTGCAGTCTGACAACGACGGAAGAGCGGGTGAGCATGGGGAAGGAGAAACGGAAAGAGACGACCGAGGAGAAGGGAGACAAGGCCGGCCTGGGGGTGCTGGTCGCCGGCGGCGACGTCCGGTCGAGGGAGAGGCGAGGAGAAGGACAAGTCGATCGATGGGGTGGATGGGACAGAGAGGATCGGGAGAAGCTTTGGTTGGTGGGTGCGCTACGGGATCCAAGGAGGAGCACTGGTTGGTTGGATCCGGTAGGGGGAGGTTTCGAGGGGGATTTGGAATGTGGCGGCGGCTGAATTGGACTGATGGGACAAGCCTCCTAATTTCTAGGGTTTGCCCAAAATAGGCTATTGGTAGATCTATATATAGCAAAAAGGGCTAAGTTTAGGGGCATTTTGATCCCTCCGATCTTAATCGGACGGTCGAGAAAAAAAATATGTTAGGAAGTCCAATTAACAAAACGGAGACGTTTTGTAGATGTTTGGGGATGATCCGGATCCAACGGTGAGGACGGTCCGGGTCGGGTTCGGGACAACTTTCGGGCGCGCGTGAGGGGGGGTCGCGGGCTGACGAGAGAGGTTAGGCTGGGACTGGCGGTAGGTAGTGAGCTGTGTAGACGGTCCCGGGCTGAGAGAAGAGAAGAGAGGGAAGCCCGGCATCTGTTTCCGGAGACCGAAAACGTTCGACGTTAGACCGGCTACTATTGCTGCTATATTTATCCGTTGGGGCATCAAACGAACTCTGATTGCAATGAAACTTGACAGGCAGTCTGTCTACACTATAATAAGACCGCACACCAAATTTCAATCCAATCCGAGAACATTTTCCGGCCACTTATATAATACTATTTCGGACATGCCGCGGGCGTGTGCAAGTGTGTCTGGGCTCAGAACGGACAACGGAGAGAACGAGGAGGCCGGGACGGATGCAAGTTTTGAAAACACGATGATGCAATGCACATGATGACATGATGAAATGCAACACGCAAGCGAATGACAAGGCAACAACAACGAATAACTGAACGACACCTGGCACATCGGTCTCGGGGCGTTACAGTACTCCACACCCCCTGGCCGCTGCCCCCTTGTGGGATGGGATCTCTAGGGCCGGCGCCCCCCCCGGGGGCCTATATAAAGGGAGGGGAGGGAGGGGCAGCCACACGCTTGAGTCTTGGTGCCCCCCTCTCCCCTGCTACACCTCTCCCTCTCCGTAGAGCTCGGCGAAGCCCTATCGGAGTACTGCTTCTCCACCACCACCACACCGTCGTGCTGCTGCTGGAGCCATCTTCCTCAACCTCTCCTTGCCCCTTGCTGGATCAAGAAGGAGGAGACGTCACGCTAACCGTACGTGTGTTGAACGCGGAGGTGCCGTCCGTTCGGCGCTAGGATCTCCGGTGATTTGGATCACGTCGAGTACGACTCCCTCATCCACGTTCTTTGAACGCTTCCGCTCGCGATCTACAAGGTATGTAGATGCATCCAATCACTCGTTGCTAGATGAACTCATAGATGGATCTTGGTGAAACCGTAGGAAATTTTTTGTTTTCTGCAACGTTCCCCAACAGTGGCATCATGAGCTAGGTTTATGCGTAGTTCTCTTTGCACGAGTAGAACACAATTTGTTGTGGGCGTAGATGTTGTCAACTTTCTTGCCGCTACTAGTCTTATTTTGCTTCAGCGGTATTGTGGGATGAAGCGGCCCGGACCAACCTTACACGTACGCTTACGTGAGACCGGTTCCACCGACTAACATGCACTAGTTGCATAAGGTGGCTGGCGGGTGTCTGTCTCTCCCACTTTAGTTGGAGCGGATTCGATGAAAAGGGTACTTATGAAGGGTAAATAGAAGTTGACAAATCATGTTCTGGCTTTCACGTAGGTAAGAAAACGTTCTTGCTAGAACCCTATTGCAGCCACGTAAAACTTGCAACAACAATTAGATGACGTCTAACTTGTTTTTGCAGCAAGTGTTTTGTGATGTGATATGGCCAAAGTTGTGATGAATGATGAATGATATATATGTGATGTATGAGATGTTCATGCCATTGTAATAGGAATCACGACTTGCATGTCGATGAGTATGACAACCGGCAGGAGCCATAGGAGTTGTCTTTATTTTTTGTATGACCTGCGTGTCATTGAGAAACGCCATGTAAATTACTTTAATTTATTTCTAAACTTGTTAGCCATAGTAGTAGAAGTAATAGTTGGCGAGCAACTTCATGGAGACACGATGATGGAGATCATGGTGTCATGCCGGTGACAAGATGATCATGGAGCCCCAAGATGGAGATCAAAGGAGCTATGTGATATTGGCCATATCATGTCACTATTATTATTTGATTGCATGTGATGTTTATCATGTTTTTGCATCTTGTTTACTTAGAACGACGGTAGTAAATAAGATGATCCCTCATAATAATTTCAAGAAAGTGTTCCCCCTAACTGTGCACCGTTGCGACAGTTCATTGTTTCGAAGCACCACGTGATGATCGGGTGTGATAGATTCCAACGTTCACATACAATGGGTGTAAGACAGATTTACACATGCAAACACTTAGGTTGACTTGACGAGCCTAGCATGTACAGACATGGCCTCGGAACACAGAAGACCGAAAGGTCGAGCATGAGTCGTATAGAAGATACGATCAACATGAAGATGTTCACCGACGTTGACTAGTCCGTCTCACGTGATGATCGGACACGGCCTAGTTAACTCGGATCATGTTATACTTAGATGACTGGAGGGATGTCTATCTGAGTGGGAGTTCATTGAATAATTTGATTAGATGAACTTAATTATCATGAACTTAGTCTAAAATATTTACAATATGTCTTGTAGATCAAATGGCCAACGTTGTCCTCAACTTCAACGCGTTCCTAGAGAAAACCAAGCTGAAAGACGATGGTAGCAACTATACGGACTGGGTCCGGAACCTGAGGATTATCCTCATAGCTGCCAAGAAAGATTATGTCCTACAAGCACCGCTAGGTGAAGCACCTGTTCTCCCTGCAGAACAAGACGTTATGAACGCTTGGCAGACACGTTCCGATGATTACTCCCTCGTTCAGTGCGGCATGCTTTACAACTTAGAACCGGGGTTCCAAAAACGTTTTGAGAGACAAGGGGCATATGAGATGTTCGAAGAGCTGAAAATGGTTTTTCAAGCTCATGCCCGGGTCGAGAGATATGAAGTCTCCGACAAGTTCTTCAGCTGTAAGATGGAGGAAAATAGTTCTGTCAGTGAGCACATACTCACTATGTCTGGGTTACATAACCGCTTGACTCAGCTGGGAGTTAATCTCCCGGATGATGCGGTCATTGACAGAATGCTCCAGTCGCTTCCACCGAGCTACAAGAGCTTCGTGATGAACTTCAATATCCAGGGGATGGAAAAGACCATTCCTGAAGTATTTGCAATGCTGAAATCAGCAGAGGTAGAAGTCAAAAAGGAACATCAAGTGTTGATGGTGAATAAAACCACTAAGTTCAAGAAAGGCAAGGGTAAGAAAAACTTCAAGAAGGACGGCAAGGGAGTTCCCGCGCCTGGCAAGCAAGCTGCCAAGAAGAAGCCAAAGAATGGACCCAAGCCCGAGACTGAGTGTTTTTATTGCAAGGGAAGTGGTCATTGGAAGCGGAACTGCCCCAAATACTTAGCGGACAAGAAGGCCGGCATCACGAAAGGTATATGTGATATACATGTAATTGATGTGTACCTTACCAGTACTCGTAGTATCTCTTGGGTATTTGATACCGGTGCAGTTGCTCATATTTGTAACTCAAAGCAGGAGCTGCGGAATAAGCGGAGACTGGCGAAGGACGAGGTGACGATGCGCGTCGGGAATGGTTCCAAGGTCGATGTGATCGCCGTCGGCACGCTACCTCTACATTTACCTACGGGATTAGTTTTGAACCTCAATAATTGTTATTTAGTGCCAAGTTTGAGCATGAACATTGTATCAGGATCTCGTTTGATATGAGATGGCTACTCATTTAAATCCGAGAATAATGGTTGTTCTATTTATATGAGAGATATGTTTTATGGTCATGCTCCGATGGTGAATGGTTTATTCTTAATGAATCTCGAGCGTAATGCTACACATATTCATAGTGTGAGTACCAAAAGATGTAAGGTTGATAATGATAGTCCCACATACTTGTGGCACTGCTGCCTTGGTCACATAGGTGTCAAACGCATGAAGAAGCTCCATGCAGATGGACTTTTAGAGTCTCTTGATTACGAATCATTTGACACGTGCGAACCATGCCTCATGGGTAAAATGACCAAGACTCCGTTCTCAGGAACAGTGGAGCGAGCAACCAACTTATTGGAAATCATACATACTGATGTGTGTGGTCCAATGAGTGTTGAGGCTCGTGGTGGCTATCGTTATGTTCTCACCCTCAGTGATGACTTGAGTAGATATGGGTATATCTATTTAATGAAACACAAGTCTGAGACCTTTGAAAAGTTCAAGGAATTTCAGAGTGAGGTTGAGAATCAACGTGACAGGAAAATCAAGTTCTTGCGATCAGATCGTGGGGGAGAATACTTGAGTCACGAATTTGGCACACACTTAAGAAAATGTGGAATAGTTTCACAACTCACGCCGCCTGGAACACCTCAGCGTAATGGTGTGTCCGAACGTCGTAATCGCACTCTATTAGATATGGTGCGATCTATGATGTCTCTTACCGATTTACCGCTATCATTTTGGGGCTATGCTTTAGAGACTGCCGCATTCACTTTAAATAGGGCTCCATCGAAATCTGTTGAGACGACACCGTATGAATTATGGTTTGGGAAGAAACCTAAGTTGTCGTTTCTAAAAGTTTGGGGATGCGATGCTTATGTCAAGAAACTTCAACCTGAAAAGCTCGAACCCAAATCGGAAAAATGCGTCTTCATAGGATACCCTAAAGAAACTATTGGGTATACCTTCTACCTCAGATCCGAAGGCAAGATCTTTGTTGCCAAGAATGGATCCTTTCTAGAGAAAGAGTTTCTCTCGAAAGAAGTAAGTGGGAAGAAAGTAGAACTTGATGAAGTATTACCTCTTGAACCGGAAAGTGGCGCAACTCAAGAAAATGTTCCTGAGGTGCCTGCACTGACTAGAGAGGAAGTTAACGATGATGATCATGAAACTTCAGATCAAGTTGCTACTGAACTTCGTAGGTCCACAAGGACACGTTCCGCACCAGAGTGGTACGGCAACCCTGTCCTGGAAATCATGTTGTTAGACAAACGGTGAACCTTCGAACTATGAAGAAGCGATGGCGGGCCCGGATTCCGACAAATGGCTAGAAGCCATGAAATCCGAGATAGGATCCATGTATGAAAACGAAGTATGGACTTTGACCGACCTGCCCGTTGAGCGGCGAGCCATAAAAAATAAATGGATCTTTAGGAAGAAGATAGACGCGGATGGAAATGTGACCATCTATAAAGCTCGGCTTGTCACTAAGGGTTATCGACAAGTTCAAGGGGTTGACTACGATGAGACTTTCTCACCCATAGCGAAGCTGAAGTCCATCCGAATCATGTTAGCAATTGCCACATTCTATGATTATGAGATATGGCAAATGGACGTCAAAACGGCATTCCTTAATGGTTTCCTTAAGGAAGAATTGTATATGATGCAGCCAGAAGGTTTTGGCGATCCTAAGAATGCTGACAAGGTGTGCAAGCTCCAACGCTCGATTTATGGGCTGGTGCAAGCATCTCGGAGTTGGAACATTCGCTTTGATGAGATGATCAAAGCGTTTGGGTTTACGCAGACTTATGGAGAAGCCTGCGTTTACAAGAAAGTGAGTGGGTGCTCTGTAGCATTTCTCATATTATATGTAGATGACATACTTTTGATGGGAAATGATATAGAACTCTTGGACATCATTAAGGCCTACTTGAATAAGAGTTTTTCAGTGAAGGACCTTGGAGAAGCTGCATATATATTAGGCATCAAGATCTATAGAGATAGATCAAGACGCCTCATAGGTCTTTCACAAAGCACATACCTTGATAAGATATTGAAGAAGTTCAATATGGATCAGTCTAAGAAGGGGTTCTTGCCTGTGTTGCAAGGTGTGAAATTGAGCTCAGCTCAATGTCCGACCACGTCAGAAGATATAGAAGAGATGAGTGTCATCCCCTATGCCTCAGCCATAGGTTCTATTATGTATGTCATGCTGTGTACCAGACCTGATGTAAACCTTGCCGTAAGTTTGGTAGGTAGGTACCAAAGTAATCCCGGCAAGGAACACTGGACAACGGTCAAGAATTTCCTGAAGTACCTGAAAAGGACTAAGGAAATGTTTCTCGTTTATGGAGGTGACGAAGAGCTCGTTGTAAAGGGTTACGTCGATGCTAGCTTCGACACAGATCTGGATGACTCTAAGTCACAGACCGGATACGTGTATATTTTGAATGGTGGGGCAGTAAGCTGGTGCAGTTGCAAGCAGAGCGTCGTGGCGGGATCTACATGTGAAGCAGAGTACATGGCAGCCTCGGAGGCAACACATGAAGCAATTTGGGTGAAGGAGTTCATCACCGACCTAGGAGTCATACCCAATGCGTCGGGGCCAATCAAACTCTTCTGTGACAACACTGGAGCTATTGCACTTGCGAAGGAGCCCAGGTTTCACAAGAAGACCAGGCACATCAAGCGTCGCTTCAACTCCATTCGTGAAAATGTTCAAGATGGAGACATAGATATTTGTAAAGTACATACGGACCTGAATGTAGCAGATCCGTTGACTAAACCTCTCCCTAGAGCAAAACATGATCAACACCAGAATTCCATGGGTGTTCGATTCATCACAATGTAACTAGATTATTGACTCTAGTGCAAGTGGGAGACTGTTGGAAATATGCCCTAGAGGCAATAATAAAAGCATTATTATTATATTTCCTTGTTCATGATAATTGTCTTGTATTCATGCTATAATTGTGTTATCCGGAAATCGTAATACATGTGTGAATAAATAGACACCAACATGTCCCTAGTAAGCCTCTAGTTGACTAGCTCGTTGATCAACAGATAGTCATGGTTTCCTGACTATGGACATTGGATGTCATTGATAACGAGATCACATCATTAGGAGAATGATGTGATGGACAAGACCCAATCCTAAACATAGCACAAGATCGTATAGTTCGTTTGCTAGAGTTTTTCCAATGTCAAGTATCCTTTCCTTAGACCATGAGATCGTGTAACTCCCGAATACCGTAGGAGTGCTTTGGGTGTACCAAATGTCACAACGTAACTGGGTGACTATAAAGGTATACTACGGGTATCTCTGAAAGTGTCTGTTGGGTTGACACAGATCAAGACTGGGATTTGTCACTCTATATGACGGAGAGGTATCTCTGGGCCCACTCAGTAATGCATCATCACAATGAGCTCAAAGTGACCAAGTGTCTGGTCACAGGATCATGCATTACGGTACGAGTAAAGTCACTTGCCGGTAACGAGATTGAACGAGGTATTGGGATACCGACGATCGAATCTCGGGCAAGTAACGTACCGATTGACAAAGGGAATTGTATACGGGGTTGCTTGAATCCTCGACATCGTGGTTCATCTGATGAGATCATCGAGGAGCATGTGGGAGCCAACATGGGTATCCAGATCCCGCTGTTGGTTATTGACCGGAGAGCCATCTTGGTCATGTCTACATGTCTCCCGAACCCGTAGGGTCTACACACTTAAGGTTCGGTGACGCTAGGGTTGTAGGGATATGAATATGCAGTAACCTGAAAGTTGTTCGGAGTCCCGGATGAGATCCCGGACGTCACGAGGAGTTCCGGAATGGTCCGGAGGTAAACAATTATATATAGGAAGTGCTATTTCGGCCATCGGGACAAGTTTCAGGGTCACCGGTATTGTACCGGGACCACCGGAAGGGTCCCGGGGGTCCACCGGGTGGGGCACCCAACCCGGAGGGCCCCATGGGCTGAAGTGGGAGGGGGAATGAGCCCATAGTAGGGTGGGGGGCGCCCCACTTGCCTTGGGGGGTACTCCACCCCCCCTGGCCGCCGCCCTCTTGGGAGATGGGATCTCCAGGGCTGACGCCCCCCCTGGGGGCCTATATAAAGGGAGGGGAGGGAGGGGCAACCACACCCTTCAGTCTTGGCGCCCCCCTCTCCCCTGCTACACCTCTCCCTCTCCGTAGAGCTCGGCGAAGCCCTGTCAGAGTACTGCTTCTCCACCACCACCACGCCGTCGTGCTGCTGCTGGAGCCATCTTCCTCAACCTCTCCTTCCCCCTTGCTGGATCAAGAAGGAGGAGACATCACGCTAACCGTACGCGCGTTGAACGCGGAGGTGCCGTCCGTTCGGCGCTAGGATCTCCGGTGATTTGGATCACGTCGAGTCCGACTCCCTCATCCACGTTCTTTGAACGCTTCTGCTCGCGATCTACAAGGTATGTAGATGCATCCAATCACTCATTGCTAGATGAACTCATAGATGGATCTTGGTGAAACCGTAGGAAATTTTTTGTTTTCTGCAACGTTCACCAACAGACGCGTGGCGGCGGGCGGACATGTCCAGCCCGGTCGGACACGTCCGGCGGCTGGAGGAGGACGGAGACTAGGGTTTGTACCGCGATTTTTGGGGAGGGGATCACATATTTATAGGTAGAGGGAGCTAGGAGAGTCCAAATGGAGTGCGGTTTTCGGCCACGCGATCGTGATCGAACGACCGAGATGATGGAACAGGTTTAGGTGGGTTTTGGGCCACTATGGAAGGGTGTTGGGCTGCAACACACACGAGGCCTTTTCGGTCCCTCGGTTAACTGTTGGAGCATCAAACAAAGTCCAAATGGTACGAAACTTGACAGGCAGTCTACCTGTAGTAAACCAAGGCCGCTTGGCAAGTCTCGGTCCAATCCGGAAATGTTGAATCCCCACACATGAAAGAAAAGTAGAAATGACCACCGGAGGAGAACGGAGCGCCGGAATGCAAAACGGACAACGGGGAAAATGCTCGGATGCATGAGACGAACACGTATGCAAATGAAATGCACATGATGACATGATATGCAATGCATGACACGCAAGCAATGCCATGGCAACAGCAGCGAATAACTGGACGACACCTGGCACATCGGTCTCAGGACGTTACAACACTCCACCACTACGAGAGGATCTCGTCCCAAGATCTAGGATGGCACCAGAGGAACAACGGAAGAGAAAAGAGGAGAGGTAAAACTAAGTTGCTTCTTTGACAAACGAGTGAAACCACGAACCTTGAAGAGGTTAAGCTATTTCGAGAAAAAGAATACGATGGAGATGAACGAAGTTGAAAACACTCCGTTAGAAAAGAGGAACAAGGAAGAACAAATTCAGGCAGCACTCCAGTTGAAAGGAGATGCCAGGCTTGATAAGGCGAAAAGAACTTGAGCAAAAAGGCACAACACTCCGGTTAAATGGATAAACCAAGAAAAGAACACGATCCTAACAAAACAAGAAGATGGGTTGAAGCGAGCAACATCACAATGCCTCCGGAACAAAAATAAGAATGGAATGGAATGAATGAAGGGGAACACGATCTCGAGGGAGCACCCTTACAACAAATGCTAGAACGGAGTTGTTGGAAAACCAACAACGAAAAGAATAAACTTGATATGGTCTTATAGAAGACATCTCCAAATTATGAGGTGACAACTTGCCACTCACGGAAAAGATTTGATTGGATTGATATCAACAAGGAGACGAGAAACTTATTTCATCGGGAGGATAAAAGAAGAACTTGGGTCATTTATAAGCACCATAATAGCAACAAACCTTAGAGAAGGCTTTAGGTGAAATATAACCCAAGATAACTCCAATGACAAGATTGATGGATTTAAAATATCTCAATCTTGACAACAAGTGGATCATGAAACATGAACTCAAATTATCAAGAATGACATAATACCACCTTGAATGATATGGAAGAAAGAAGTGCACTCCGGATTACAATATGAAGAAAGCTTGAGCTTCTTAGAAAAGAATCTCGATGGAAAACTTTGAGAAGGGATTAAATCCTTGATGAACCATCATGTAGAACCTTCATGCAGAACTCCGATCATAAAAAGAATGATCCAAAATAATTGACTGATGAAAAGAATAAGATTGAAGCCTCGCAATGATTTAGATAGAGATCTCCGTGATAAATAATTGAAAAAGGTTGGAACTCCGGAAAAGAAAAATGAACAAACGAGATCAAGAATTTGATGAGCCTCCGGAATAAGGAATTACTCACTTGAATGAACAAGAATAAGAATTATGGTATACTTATCCTTCACCAATTAAATTGATGACAATCAATGGATTCGACATATTACTTATTCTCGTAGAAAAGATTAAGAGAGATATGGCGCAAACTTGGGAAGGTCTTCAACGAACCACCGGTAGAATTCGAATAACGAATAAATTGATATGATAAGAAAGAAAATCTAGAACGAACCACCGTAAGAATTAAAAATGAACAAAGAAAAGATAAGGAAGACACCGGGAAGAATTTAGCAAATGAATGAAGATGCTTGAGAGAATTTAGATACATGAGAACGAAGAGATCACGAGCCGATTAAGGATCACTAGAACGAAGCACCGGTAAGATTGGAGAATGATAACTGAAAGCTGAGAATGAATAAATTCTGAGACGATGGACTCCGGATGAACAAACTGAAAAAAAGGCTCCTGAATTGCTCCGGATATTTAAAAAGAATTCTCACATTCAAACAATTATGAGAGGATGGCCTCGAATTAGAACCACGAATCTCTGAGAGAACGGATAAGATATGGAGGCAAAATCTTCTTCGGTCTTCAAATGATGAGAAAGACGACGAGAAACACCACCGTGAATTGTTGAGACACTCCGGAATAAAGAAGAATATGCAAGTTGAACCAATGATGAAAAGAATTTGACAGATCTTGGAGAAAACATTTGACTGATTAAAAACTTCATTCTTACGTCAAACTTCGAAATGGATTTGAGAATAACTCCGGTAGAAATTAGAAGAGTCAGGTAAGATCCTGGGAAGAGACCTGTGGGTTAGGGCCCACTCAAAGAAACACCGTTGAACGATTTGAAGGAGAGATTGCACCGGTTGAATTAAAAGGCTTGAATGAGATAACCACCTCGAAAGCTCTTGAGCGAATGCAGAGTGGAAAACATGAATCTTCGAGATATATTGAGCACTCCGGAATAATAGAATAGCGAGCGGTGAAAGATTATGAGGTGTACCGTTATGAGAAGGCATTTGAAACGAGGAAAAAGATATGACCAACACCGAAAGCTTGAATTGGTTCCACCGGAGAAGAAAACGAGTGATGAGAGATGGACTTGAAGCTCCGTTAGAATCTTCATGAGAATCACCGGATAAGAATATTGATAGAAAAGAATGGAAAGACTTCATATGAATAAAAGGATACTTGATTAAGAATTCCGAGTCCTTGAAGAAACAAGGGAGGGAGGGTGGGAAAACAAAGACAACTTGGGATGGATGAACGAACACCGTTGAGAAAGCTGAGATTGGATCTTGCGGATGTTGAAATGTTCGGATCCACTTGAAGAGAAGCACACTGGTTGAAAAGGATTGACAAGACAATCTTGATGATCAAGAAGGATAGGTATCCACATCGGAGTACGAGAACACCGCTTAGGGAAAGGTATGGAATCAACATTTGACATTGAAGCAACTCGAATACCACAACTCCAAACAAAAACAAAGGATTGGCTTGCCGAATAAGCCGGAACAAATGTATGACTGAGATTTCATCCGAAATTTTCGTGGTGGGGCCTACACAGGCTCAATCGTATAGCACCATCATGTACAAGGCAGTGCACATGACATACGAAGCGTCCCCGAGTCGGCATAGCCAAGGACTCTTTAAGACACAACGAGACCACTGTAAAACCGACCGTGAATAGGCGGACCACTAGACGTCGAACCCCAATTTCATATCATACATCTGTCGGAAAGATATCCTAAGAGCTACTTGAATTCCCACTTATAAACTCCCGAAACTTTCCGGTTATGCAATCAGGTGTTGGGGATATAGGGGAAGCATAATATCTCACCCAAACTAGCAAATCCTACATCCAGTTGTATCCATCCTTCAACACATAACCAAGAAACCCTCGGAAATCATCTACCTCAACCTTCGAAAAGCATCCGTTATACAAGTTATGGCGATACTCCCGAATTCCCGCCCCAGTACTGGGTGGCGTCGAGGTTATCTCACCAATGAACTGCATAAAAGAGATTTTCAATGTCGGCGTACTAAACTCAGGTATTCCAGAACTGCAACGATAAAGTTGTGACGACAACACCTCAGAGCTCAACTCCTCGGGACACTTCCACAAAACCCCTGACAGGAGGCACCAAGACAATGTTCTCGTCACAAAACCATCGAAACGATTCCAAGATACCCGCGTGATCCTAAATTTTTTTAGTGAAATTTGAGAAGAGAAGAGTCAAAACTCTACGTCAGGATGCCTTACCAGAGCGATGAGGAGACTGGGGAGTAAAAAGAATTCCTAAACTCTCCTATATATAATTCCTAAATGACTCAAAACATTTTTCTAGACACAACTCGGCTGCTAAAAACGACCAAGCAATGGGGGCTCCTAAGGTCGGGGAAGGCTCTGATACCAACTTGTAACGCCCTCGATGTGGCTATATCTCCCACGTGTCGAAGCACGGCTTAGAGGCATAACCGCACTGAAAGCAATGTTGCAAGTGAGGTAATCATCACACAACCCATGTAATACAAAAGGGAAAGAGATACATAGTTGGCTTACAATCGCCACTTCACACAAATACAAGAATAAAGCATTACATCATCCAGATACAATCAAGGTCCGACTACGGAACCAAAATAAAAGAAGAACCCCAAATGCGACAAGGTCCCCGATTGACCCCATCTGGGCTCCACTACTGATCAACTAGAATGAAACAACACGAAGGACAAGATCTTCAACGAGCTCCTCCTGAGCTGGGTTGCGTCATCTGCACGGACTCATCGGCACCTGCAAGCTGGTTTTGGAAGTATCTGTGAGTCACGGGGACTCAGCAATCTCGCACCCTCGCGGTCAAGACTATTTAAGCTTATGGGTAAGGTAAAAGTATGAGGTGGAGCTGCAACAAGCGACTAGCATATATGGTGGCTAACATACGCAAATGAGAGCGAGAAGAGAAGGCAAAGCACGGTCGATAAAAGTATGATCAATAAGTGATCCTAAAACAACCTACGTCAAGCATAACTCCAACACCGTGTTCACTTCCCGGACTCCGCCGGAAAGAGACCATCACGGTTACACACGCGGTTGATGCATTTTAATTAAGGTCAACTTCAGGTTTTCTACCACCGGACATTAACAAATTCCCATCTGCCCATAACCATGGGCACGGCTTTCGAAAGTTCAAATCCCTGCAGGGGTGTCCCAACTTAGCCCATGACAAGCTCTCACGGTCAATGAAGGAATAGACCTCCTCCCGAGACATTCCGATCAGACTCGATATCCCGGTTCTACAAGACATCCTCGACAATGGTAAAACAAGCCCAACAAAGCCGCCCGATGCGCCGACATCCTGATGGGAGCTGCACATATCTCGTTCTCAGGGCAACACCGGATGAGACATCCTACGAGTAAAACCAGCCCTCAAGTTTCCCCGAGGTGGCCCCGCAGTCTACTCAGTTCGGACCAACACTTAGACAAGCACTGGCCGGGGGGGGGGGTTAAAATAAGATGACCCTCGGGATGCGCGACTCCCAAGGGAAAAAGGCTAGGTGGCGAATGGTAAAACCAAGGTTGGGCCTTGCTGGAGGAGTTTTATTCAAGGCGAACTGTCAAGGGGTTCCCATTATAACCCAACCGCGTAAGGAACACAAAATCCGGGAACATAACACCGATATGACGGAAACTAGGGCGGCAAGAGTGGAACAAAACACTAGGCATAAGGCCGAGCGTTCCACCCTTTACCAAGTATATAGATGCATTAATTAAATAAGAGATATTGTGATATCCCAACAAAATATCCATGTTCCAACATGGAACAAGCTCCAATCTTCACCTGCAACTAACAACGCTATAAGAGGGGCTGAGCAAAGCGGTAACATAGCCAAACAACGGTTTGCTAGGACAAGGTGGGTTAGAGGCTTGGCTTAACAATATGGGAGGCATGATAAGCAAGTGGTAGGTATCGCAGCATAGGCATAGCAAAAGAGCGAGCAACTAGCAAGCAAAGATAGAAGTGATTTCGAGGGTATGATCATCTTGCCTGAAATCCCGCAAGGAAGAAGAACGAGTCCATGAAGAAGACAAACGAACGTAGACGAATGGGTCCTTACAAACGCAACGTTAACGGAACCAACCCAAAGAAGCAACACCGGAAATAAAGCAAACAACATAGTAAACAACCAACACATGAACATCATATGATATGTGGGATGCGGGATGCGGTATGTGATGCACATGCATGATTTGCAAAGGAATGAATGAACCTGGCCTCAACTTGGAAATCCAAGAGTGCCACTGGAAAGGTGAGGTGATTTCGGTTGAAATCGATATAAAGATCACCGGAATCGGAGTTACGGTTTGGAAATGGCAAGCGATTCAAATATGACCACGTTCTGCGATTTACAGCAAGTAGCCATCTAAATGCAATGAGATGAACAAGCTACATCACCCAAACATGACAACAAAATACATGGCAGGGATCCATTCATGATTCTTAACAAAAGACTAGCACTGAGCTACGGCCAATTCATCCATTAACAGGTTCAAACAAGCATGGCAAAAATGCAAACGGCAAACAGATTCCAAACTTAGTGAAATTAACACTTGTCTGGTATTTGAGATCAGATAGCACTCTTCGGAGCATGAAAACAATATGCTACAGGACCTGAACATGGAAAAGTAAAGCATGGCATGGAGCTACTCAAAGAGCTCAACAAAAGGCCCTTAGTGACCTTGAGCCAAAAGGGATCAGAAAATACATTTGCAAGCAAGTGAACATGGCAAAAACATAATCAGTTCTCAGACTTACTGAAAACTGGAGCATGCTAAAAACAGATATCAAGTAGGCATGTTTACGAGATCGATGCACTCACTACAGAGCAAGTCATGACAATCTAAGCATGCACCCATCAATAATACACATTATACAAGCTAGACATGGTAAGAACAATAACATAGCATGCACGGATCAACTACAACATCATCGGCAAAATCGCTAACAAGTAGACAATCTGCCCAGATTCACGAAATAGCAAAAGTAGAGCTCGATTGACTGGAGATAGGGTGCTCCATAATTGCAAACAAAGACATGGATGGATAGAGCACTACAAGATTAACAAAACATCCTTACTGATCATCCTCAAAAGAGGCACGGATCACTAGGAAACAACATGAACATATGGCCATATGAGATAAACAGATCAAGGACTTAGTGGAAATACTAAGTCCCTGAAATCAGCATTACCAAGTGCCTCACTTAGCAAGCTTGTGCTAGTCACCACACACATCACAAAAATACATGGGTTGCACCTCTGGATAGATGGCAAAACCCTTAACAAAACATATGTAGAGCTCATGGGCATATCATGCACACATTAATCATGGCAAAAAAGACAAATATCTAAATGGAGCAGCAGATCTAACAATTATCTCAAGTAGCTCTCTTCCAACAGCATTTCGGGCATCAAGATGAACTCCAATGGAAATGATGCAATGAGATGAAATGAGGTACTCTCTGGGACAAACATTTTGATATGCTATATGCATGAATCGGAGCTACGGATGCAAAGTTACGGCACGATGAACATGGGCATATGAAACATGGAAAACTCGGGGACTTAGTGGAAGAGAAGGGTTAGCTCACCCCGTGGGCTTCGGCCCGGAGAGGGAAGAGAAGCGGATCGGGCCGGCTCGAGGAGGCCCATCCCGCGGGGGAGGAGGACGGAGACTAGGGTTTGTACCGCGATTTTTGGGGAGGGGATCACATATTTATAGGTAGAGGGAGCTAGGAGAGTCCAAATGGAGTGCGGTTTTCGGCCACACGATCGTGATTGAACGACCGAGATGATGGCACAGGTTTAGGTGGGTTTTGGCCACTATGGAAGGGTGTTGGGCTGCAACACACACGAGGCCTTTTCGGTCCCTCGGTTAACCGTTGGAGCATCAAACGAAGTCCAAATGGTACGAAACTTGACAGGCAGTCTACCGGTAGTAAACCAAGGCCGCTTGGCAAGTCTCGGTCCAATCCGGAAATGTTTAATCCCCACACATGAAAGAAAGGTAGAAATGACCACCGGAGGAGAACGGAGCGCCGGAATGCGGCCGGCGGCGAGGTTCCCATGGCGGCGGCGGATCCTGGAAACAGAGAGAGCGAGCTCCGGTGAGGGAGAGAAGCAGCAGGAGGAAGAAAGAGAGAGGCGTGGCCTAGCCTAGACACGGTCGTCGGCGGCGGCGGCGGGTTGCCGGCCGGCGCGAGGAGGCGTGAGGAGCAGAGGCTCCGGCGGACGGTGGCGGGAACTCCGGCGAGCCGGGCGCGGGCGGTGGCGCGCTCGGGCAGCGGCGGGCGGATCCGGGCTCGCGCGGGCCCCGGATGGGCTCTGCAGGCCGCGGCGGTGGGAGGACGGTGGCGGACACATGGCAAGCGGTGGTTGGATGCGAGGCGGCGGGCGGACATGTCCGGCCTGGTCGGACACGTCCGGCGGCTGGAGGAGGACGGAGACTAGGGTTTGTACCGCGATTTTTGGGGAGGGGATCACATATTTATAGGTAGAGGGAGCTAGGAGAGTCCAAATGGAGTGCGGTTTTCGGCCACGCGATCGTGATCGAACGACCGAGATGATGGAACAGGTTTAGGTGGGTTTTGGTCCACTTTTGAAGGGTGTTGGGCTGCAACACACATGAGGCCTTTTCGGTCCCTCGGTTAACCGTTGGAGCATCAAATGAAGTCCAAATGGTACGAAACTTGACAGGCGGTCTACCGGTAGTAAATCAAGGCCGCTTGGCAAGTCTCGGTCCAATCCGGAAATGTTTAATCCCCACACATGAAAGAAAGGTAGAAATGACCACCGGAGGAGAACGGAGCGCCGGAATGCAAAACGGACAACGGGGAAAATGCTCGGATGCATGAGACGAACACGTATGCAAATGAAATGCACATGATGACATGATATGCAATGCATGACACGCAAGCAATGACATGGCAACAGCAGCGAATAACTGGACGACACCTGGCACATCGGTCTCGGGGCGTTACACTCGTCCTCGAGCAGGTAAATGATAAAAATAGAATTTTTGATGTGGAATGCTTCCTAACATATTTCTCAATGTAATTTTTCTTTATTATGGATGAATGTCCAGATCCGAAAGATTCAAGATAAAAGTTTAATATTGACATAGAAATAATAATACTTCAAGCATACTAACTAAGCAATCATGTCTTCTCAAAATAACATGGCCAAAGGGAGTTATCCCTACAAAATCATATAGTCTGGCTATGCTCTATCTTCATCACACAAAATATTAAATCATGCACAACCCCGATGACAAGCCAAGCAATTGTTTCATACTTTTGATGTTCTCAAACTTTTTCAATCTTCACGCAATATATGAGCGTGAGCCATGGATATATCACTATGGTGGAATAGAATGGTGGTTGTGGAGAAGACAAAAAGGAGAAGATGGTCTCACATCAACTAGGCATATCAATGGGCTATGGAGATGCCCATCAATAGATATCAACGTGAGTAAGTAGGGATTGCCATGCAACGGATGCACTAGAGCTATAAGTGTATGAAAGCTCAACAAAAGAAACTAAGTGGGTGTGCATCCAACTTGCTTACTCACGAAGACATAGGGCAATTTGAGGAAGCCCATCATTGGAATATACAAGCCAAGTTCTAAAATGTAAAATTCCCACTAGTTTATGAAAGTGACAACATAGGAGACTCTCTATCATGAAGATCATGGTGCTACTTTGAAGCACAAGTGTGGAAAAAGGATAGTAACATTGTCCCTTCTCTCTTTTTCTCTCATTTTTTATTTGGGCCTTCTTTCCTCTTTTTTTCTTTTGGCCTCTTTTCTCTTTTTTTCCGTCCGGAGTCTCATCCCGACTTGTGGGGGAATCATAGTCTCCATCATCCTTTCCTCACTGGGACAATGCTCTAATAATGATGATCATCACACTTCTTTTTAATTACAACTCAATACTTAGAACAAAATATGACTCTATGTGAATGCCTCCGGCGGTGTACTGGGATATGCAATGAATCAAGAGTGACATGTATGAAAGAATTATGAACGGTGGCTTTGCCACAAATACAATGTCAACTACATGATCATGCATGGAAATATGACAATGATGAAGTGTGTCATAACAAACGGAACGGTGGAAAGTTGCATGGAAATATATCTCGGAATGGCTATGGAAATTCCATAATAGGTAGGTATGGTGGCTGTTTTGAGGAAGGTATATGGTGGGTTTATGGTACCGGCGAAAGTTGTGCGGTACTAGAGAGGCTAGCAAATGTGGAAGGGTGAGGGTGCATATAATCCATGGACTCAACATTAGTCATAAACAACTCACATACTTATTGCAAAAGTCTATTAGTTATCGAAACAAAGTACTACGTGCATGCTCCTAGGGGGATAGATTGGTAGGAAAAGACCATTGCTCGTCCCTAGCCGCCACTCATAAGGAAGGCAATCAATAAATAAATCATGCTCCGACTTCATCACATAACGGTTCACCATACGTGCATGCTACGGGAATCACAAACTTCAACACAAGTATTTCTCAAATTCACAACTACTCAACTAGCATGACTAATATCACCATCTCCATATCTCAAAGCAATCATCAAGTATCAAACTTCTCTTAGTATTCAATGCACTTGTATGAAAGTTTTTATAATGCCTAAAAGCAAATTGCGATGTTGTTTTAAAGGATTCTCAAAATAATATAAGTGAAGCATGAGAGATCAATTATTTCTATAAAATAAAACCACCACCGTGCTCTAAAAGATATAGGTGAAGCACTAGAGCAAAAACTGTATAGCTCAAAAGATATAAGTGAAGCACATAGAGTATTCTAATAAATTCCAATTCAAGTGTGTCTCTCTCAAAAGGTGTGTACAGCAAGGATTATTGTGGTAAACTAAAAGGCAAAGACTCAAATCATACAAGACGCTCCAAGGAAAACACATATCATGTGGCGAATAAAAATATAGCTCCAAGTAAAGTTAACGATGAACGAAGATAAAAGAGGGGATGCCTTCCGGGGCATCCCCAAGCATAGGCTTTTTGGTGTCCTTGTATTTTACCTTGTGGTGCCATGGGAATCACCAAGCTTAGGCTCTTGCCACTCCTTTTTCCATAATCCATCAAACCTTTACCAAAACTTGAAAACTTCACAACACAAAACTTAACAGAAAAATCTCGTGAGCTCCGTTAGCGAAAGAAAACAGAACAGCACTTCAAGGTACTGTAATGAACTCATTCTTTATTTATATTGGTGTTAAACCTACTGTATTCAAACTTCTCTATGGTTTATAAACTCTTTTACTAGCCATAGATTCATCAAAATAAGCAAACAACACACGAAAAACAGAATCTGTCAAAAACAGAACAGTCTGTAGTAATCTATAACTAACGCAAACTTCTGGAACCCCAAAAAATTCTAAAATGAATTGCTGGAAGTGAGAATTTATCTATTAATCATATTCAAAAATAATTAACTAAATAGCACTCTCCAATAAAAATGGCAGCAATTCTCGTGAGCGCTAAAGTTTCTGTTTTTTTACAGCAAGATCAAAAAGACTTTCCCCAAGTCTTCCCAACGGTTCTACTTGGCACAAACACTAATTAAACACAAAAAACACAACCAAAACAGAGGCTAGATAAATTATTTATTACTAAACAGGAGCAAAAAGCAAGGAATAAAAATAAAATTGGGTTGCCTCCCAACAAGCGCTATCGTTTAACGCGCCTAGCTAGGCATAAAAATGAAGATAGATCTAGGCATTGCCATCTTTGGTAGGCAATCCATAAGTGGCTCTCATAATAGATTCATATAGTAATTTAATTTTCTTTCAAGGGAAGTGTTCCGTGCCTTTCCTTAATGGAAATTGGAATCTAATATTCCCTTCCTTCATATCAATAATTGCACCAATCGTTCCAAGGAAAGGTCTACCAAGAATAATAGGACATGAAGGGTTGCAATCTATATCAAGAACAATGAAATCTATGGGAACATAATTCCTATTTGCAACAATAAGAACATCATTAATATTTCCCATAGGTTTCTTAATAGTGGAATCCGCAAGGTGCAAGTTTAAAGAACAATCATCAAATTCACGGAAACCTAGCAAATCACACAAAGTTTTTGGGATCGTGGAAACACTAGCACCCAAATCACACAAAGCATAGCATTCACGATCTTTAATTTTAATTTTAATTGTGGGCTCCCACTCATCATAAAGTTTTCTAGGGATAGAAACTTTCAACTCAAGTTTTTCTTCATAAGATTGCATCAAAGCATCAACGATATGTTTAGTAAAAGCTTTATTTTGACTATAAACATGAGGAGAATTTAGCACGGATTGCAACAAGGAAATACAATCTATCAAAGATCAATTATCATAATTAAATTCCTTGAAATCCAAGATAGTGGGTTCATTGCTATTTAAAGTTTTGACCTCTTCAATCCCACTTTTAACAATTTTCGCATCAAGATCTAAAAACTCTGAATTTCTGGGACGCCTTCTAACTAAAGTTGACTCATCTCCAGTCCCATCATTATCAAGATTCATATTGCAAAACAAGGATTTAATAGGGGACACATCAATTACTTTTAGATCTTCATCCTTATTATCATGAAAACTATAAGAACACGCTTTCACAAAGCAATCTTTTTAGCACGCATCCTAGCGGTTCTTTCTTTACACTCATCAATGGAAATTCTCATGGATTTGAGAGACTCATTGATATCATGCTTAGGTGGAATAGATCTGAGTTTAAAAGAATCAACATCAAGATAAATTCTATCCACGTTCCTAGCCAACTCATTAATCTTAAGCAATTTTTCTTCAATCAAAGCATTGAAACTCTTTTGCGAAGTAATAAATTATTTAATACTAGATTCAAAATCAAAGGGCATCTTATTATAATTTCCATAAGAATTGTTGTAGGAACTACCATAATTATTAGAGGAATTACTAGGAAATGGCCTAGAATTAAAATTACCTCTATACGTGTTGTTACCAAAATTGTTCCTACCAACAAAATTCACATCCATAGATTCATTATTATTCTCAATCAAAGTAGACAAAGGCATATCATTAGGATCAGTAGGAGCACTCTTATTAGCAAACAATTTCATAAGTTCATCGATCTTTCCACTCAAAACATTAATCTCTTCAATTGCATGCACTTTTTTACTAGTAGATCTTTCCGTGTGCCATTAAGAATAATTAACCATAATATTATCTAGGAGTTTGGTAGCTTCTCCTAAAGTGATTTCCATAAAAGTGCCTCCCGCGACCGAATCTAAAAGATTTCTAGAAGCAAAGTTCAATCCGACATAAATTTTTTGTATAATCATCCAAAGATTCAAACCATGTGTAGGGCAATTACGTATTATTAATTTCATCCTCTCCCAAGCTTGTGCAACATTTTCATGATCAAGTTGCTTAAAGTTCATAATATCGTTTCTAAGAGAGATGATCTTAGCGGGAGGAAAACACTTAGAGATAAAAGCATCTTTGCACTTATTCCATGAATCAATACTATTTTTAGGCAAAGACGAAAACCAAACTTTAACATGATCTCTAAGAGAAAATGGAAATAGCTTAGGTTTAACAATATCATTATCCACATCTTTCTTATTTTGCATATCACACAAATCAACAAAGTTGTTTAGATGGGTAGCGGCATCTTCACTAGGAAGGCCAGAAAACGGATCTTTCATGACAAGATTCAGCAAGGCAGTATTAATCTCACAAGATTCAGCATCAGTAAGAGGAGCAATCGGAGTGCTAATAAAATCATTATTGTTTGTATTGGCAAAGTCACACAATTTAGTATTATCTTGATCCATCGTGACAAGCAAGCAACCCAACACACAAGCAAACAAGAAACAGGCAAAAGAGGCAAATAGAAAAAGAGAAGGGGAACAAAAAAAGAGGGCGAATAAAATGGCAAGGGTGAAGTGGGGGAGAGAAAAACGAGAGGCAAATGGAAAATAATGTAATGCGAAGGATAAGAGTTGTGATGGGTACTTGGTATGTCTTGACTTGGCGTAGATCTCCCTGGCAACGGCGCCAGAAATCCTTCTTGCTACCTCTTGAGCACTTTGTTGGTTTTCCCTTGAAGAGGAAAGGGTGATGCAGTAAAGTAGCGTAAGTATTTCCCTTCGTTTTTGAGAACCAAGGTATCAATCCAGTAGGAGACCACGCGTGAGTCACCTCGTACCTACACAAACAAATGAGAACCTCGCAACCAACGTGATAAAGGGGTCGTCAATCCCTTCACGGCCACTTGCAAGAGTGAGATCTGATAGAGATGATAATAATAAGATAAATATTTTTGGTATTTTTATGATATAGATTGAAAGTAAAGATTGCAAAATAAAATAGATTGGAAACTTGTATGATGGAGAATAGACCCGGCGGCCATAGGTTTCACTAGTGGCTTCTCTCAAGATAGCATAACTATTACAGTGGGTGAACAAATTACTGTCGAGCAATTGATAGAAAAGTGAATAATTATGAGAATATATAGGCATGATCATGTATATAGGCATCACGTCCGAGACAAGTAGACCGAAACGATTCTGCATCTACTACTATTACTCCACACATCGACCGCTATCCAGCATGCATCTAGAGTATTAAGTTCATAAGAACAGAGTAACACCTTAAGCAAGATGACATGATGTAGAGGGATAAACTCATGCAATATGATATAAACCCCATCTTTTTATCCTCGATGGAAACAATACAATACGTATCAGTTCCCTTTCTGTCACTGGGATCGAGCACCGCAAGATTGAACCCAAAGCTAAGCACTTCTCCCATCGCAATAAGGATCAATCTAGTAGGCCAAACCAAACTGATAATTCGAATAGACTTGCAAAGATAAACAAATCATACATACAAGAATTCAGAGAAGATTCAAATATTGTTCATAGATAGACTTGATCATAAACCCACAATTCATCGGATCTCGACAAACACACCGCAAAAGAAGATTACATCGAATAGATCTCCAAGAGAATCGAGGAGAACTTTGTATTGAGATCCAAAGAGAGAGAAGAAGCCATCTAGCTACTAGCTACGGACCTGAAGGTCTGAAGTAAACTACTCACACATCATCGGAGGGGCCATGGAGTTGATGTAGAGGCCCTCCATGATCAATGCCCCCTCCGGTGGAGATCCGGAAAAGGCCCCAAGATGGGGTCTCTTGGGTATAGAAGGTTGCGGCAGTGGAAATAGGGTTTTGTGGTGCTCTCTGATGTTTGCGGGGTATATGGATATATATAGGAGGAAGAAGTACGTCGGTGGAGCAACGAGGGCCCACGAGGGTGGAGGGCGCGCCCCTTGCCTCGTGGCCGCCTCGTTGATTGCTTGACGTCCACTCCAAGTCTCCTGGATCATGTTTGTTCCAAAAATAACGCTCCTGAAGGTTTCATTCCGTTTGGACTCCATTTGATATTCCTTTTCGGAGAAACTCTAAAATACGCAAGAAAACAACAATGTGGGCTAGGCCTCCGGTTAATAGGTTAGTCCCAAAAGTAATATAAAAGTGTAAAAACAAGCCCATTAACATCCAAAATAGATAATATAATAGCATAGAGCAATCAAAAATTATAGATACGTTGGAGACGTATCACCCTTCCGCCGTGGCCGGAGGCCACGTTCGGCAACCGCCAGCGCCCCGCTTCTGTGCGTTCGTGCGTGAGCACAACCACGAAGTGGCTGGCACATGCCACCGACACATGGGCCCTAGTAGATTAAGAATTAATCTGATTAGCTAATTAGCTCACCTCTAATAGACACTAACAGTAGGGCCCCACCTACTAATTAGGACAAATTAAACTAAAATGAAACCATGTTAAATAGTCTGAGTCAATGACATGTGGGCCCCGCTGACCATATTGACCAGTTGACCAGTCAACATTGACCGTACATACTGACTCAGCCCCCTGGATCCTACTGATCATACACATAGACTAGCCAATACCCTAGTAACAAAAGTATTTAGGGATTTAAATTCTAATTGAATAATTCCATGAATTAAAAAAATGATTTAAAAGTTTGAAAACTAATAGAAAATAAACCGTGACTTGGATGAAAATACTTTGTACATGAACGTTGCCCAGAACGACAAGACGAATCAGAATACGCAGTCCGTTCGTTCACCACATGTCCCTAGCATAGCGAACCTGCAACCGTCCCCCTCCGGTCCGTTTGTCTGAAAACGCGAAACACCAGGAATACTTTCCCGGATATTTCCTCCCTTTGTCGATATCACCTATACCAGCGTTCGATCACCCCTGGCACCACGTATTGCGTTGTATTTTCTGTTTCTTCCCCCTCTTCTTCTCCAGTAGACCCCGAGACCGGTGCTGATGCCATTGAGTATGACTACATCACCGATGACCCTTCTTCCTGTGCAACAGAGCTTCCAGGCAAGCCCCCCCTTGATCACCAGATATCGCCTATTCTTCTCTCTACTGCTTGCATTAGAGTAGTGTAGCATGTTACTGCTTTCCATTCATCATATCCGGATGCATAGCCTGTATTTGCTACTACTGTTGTTACCTTTACCTGCAATCCTAAATGCTTAGTGTAGGATGCTAGTTTATCATCAGTGGCCCTACATTCTTGTCCGTCTGCCATGCTATACTACCGGGTCGTGGTTACTCGGGAGGTGATCACGAGTATATACTTATATACATAATATATGATACATGTGGTGACTAAACTCAGGTCGGCTCGTAGAGTACCCGCGAGTGATTCCGGTGTGGGGGTTGAAAGGACAGGTGGTTCCATCCCGGTAGTGGTGGGCCTGGGTTCCCGACGGCCCCCGGCTGTTACTTTGTGGCAAAGTGACAGGGCAGGTTGAGACCACATAGGAGAGAGGTGGGCCTCGCCCTGGTCGGCGTCCGCGGTTACATCAATTAACACACTTAACGAGATTTGGGTATTTGATCTGAGTCTGGCCACTAGCCTATACGCACTAACCAACTGCGCGGGAACAGTTATGGGCACTCGACGTCGTGGTGTCTAAAGGAAATATGCCCTAGAGGCAATAATAAAGTTATTATTTATGTCCTTATATCATGATAAATGTTTATTATTCATGCTAGAATTGTATTAACCGGAAACTTAGTACATGTGTGAATACATAGACAAACAGAGTGTCACTAGTATGCCTCTACTTGACTAGCTCATTTAATAAAAGATGGTTCAGTTTCCTAGCCATAGACATGAGTTGTCATTTGATTAACGGGATCACATCATTAGAGAATGATGTGATTGACTTGACCCATTCCGTTAGCTTAGCACGATGATCGTTTACTTTGTTGCTACTACTTTCTTCATGACTTATACATGTTCCTCTGACTATGAGATTATGCAACTCCCGAATACCGGAGGAACACTTTGTGTGCTACCAAACATCACAACGCAACTGAGTGATTATAAAGGTGCTCTACAGGTGTCTCTGATGGTACTTGTTGAGTTGGCATAGATCGAGATTAGGATTTGTCACTCCGATTGTCGGAGAGGTATCTCCGGGCCCTCTCGGTAATGCACATCACCATAAGCCTTGCAAGCAATTTGACTAATGAGTTAGTTGCGGGATGATGCATTATGGAACATGTAAAGAGACTTGCCGGTAACGAGATTGAACTAGGTATTGAGATGCCGACGATCGAATCTCGGGCAAGTAACATACCGATGACAAAGGGAACAACGTATATTGTTATGCGGTTTGACCGATAAAGATCTTCGTAGAATATGTAGGAACCAATATGAGCATCCAAGTTCCGCTATTGGTTATTGACCAGAGATGAGTCTCGGTCATATCTACATAGTTCTCGAACCCGTAGGGTTTGCACGCTTAACATTCTGCTACGATTTGTATTATGAGTTATGTGATTTGATAACCGAAGGTTGGTAGAAGTCCCGGATGAGATCATGGACATGACGAGAAGTCTTGAAATGATCGAGCCGTAAAGATCGATATATTGAAAGGCTATATTCGGACATCGGAAAGGTTCCGAATGATCCAGGTATTTTTCGGAGTACCGGGGGAGTTACGGGAATACGGGAGTACATATGGGCCTTAGTGGGCTTTAAGGGAAAAAGAGGAGAAGCCACGAGGGCTGGCCATGCGCCCCCCATGGGCCTAGTCCGAATTGGACTAGGGGAGGGGTTGCACCTCCTCTTTCCTTCTCCTCCCCTTCTCCTTCCTCCCCCTCCTAGTAGGACTAGGAAAGGAGGAATCCTACTCCTACTAGGAGGAGGATTCCTCCCCCCCTTGGCGCGCCTAGAGAGGCCGGCCGGCCTCCCCTCCCTCCTTTATATACGTGGGGAGGGGGCACCCTAGAACACATAAGTTGATCATTGATCCCTTAGCCGTGTGCCGTGCCCCCTTCCACCATAATCCACCTCGATCATATCGTAGCTGTGCTTAGGCAAAGCCCTGTGTCGGTAGCAACATCATCAACCGTCATCACGCCGTCGTGCTGACAAAACTCTCCCGTGAAGCTCTGCTGGATCAGAGTTCGTGGGACGTCATCGAGCTGAACGTGTGCTGAACTTGGAGGTGTCGTTCGTTCGGTATTTGGATCGGTCGGATCATGAAGACGTTTGACTACATCAACTATGTTCTCCTAATGCTTCCTCTTACGGTCTACGAGGGTACATAGACGATACTCTCCCCTCTCGTTGCTGTGCATCAGCAGGATCTTGCGTATGCGTAGGAAATATTTGAAATTACTATGTTCCCCAACAGTGGCATCCGAGCCAGGTTTATGCGTAGATGTTATATGCACGAGTAGAACACAAGTGAGTTGAGGGCGATACAAGTTATACTGCTTACCAGCATGTCATACTTTGGTTTGGCGGTATTGTTGGATGAAGCGGCCCAGACCGACATTACACGTACGCTTACGCGAGACTGGTTCTACCGACGTGCTTCGTACACAGGTGGCTAGTGGGTGTCAGTTTCTCCAACTTTAGTTGAACTGAGTGTGACTACGCCTGGTCCTTGTTGAAGGTTAAAACAACACTAACTTGACGAAATATCGTTGTGGTTTTGATGCGTAGGTAAGAACGGTTCTTGCTCAGCCCGTAGCAGCCACGTAAAACTTGCAACAACAAAGTAGAGGACGTCTAACTTGTTTTTGCAGGGCATGTTGTGATGTGATATGGTCAAGGCATGATGCTATATTTTATTGTATGAGATGATCATGTTCTGTAACTAAGTTATCGGCAACTGGCAGGAGCCATATGGTTGTCGCTTTATTGTATGCAATGCAATCACCCTGTAATTGCTTTATTTTATCACTAAACGGTAGCGATAGTCGTAGAAGCAATATTTGGCGAGACAACAATGATGCTATGATGGAGATCAAGGTGTCGCGCCGGTGACGATGGTGATCATGACGGTGCTTTGGAGATGGAGATCACAGGCACAAGATGATCATGGCCATACCATATCACTTATATTGATTGCATGTGATGTTTATCCTTTATGCATCTTATTCTGCTTGATTGACGGTAGCATTATAAGATGATCTCTCACTAAATTTCAAGGTAGAAGTGTTATCCCTGAGTATGCACCATTGCCAAAGTTCGTCGTGCCGAGACACCACGTGATGATCGGGTGTGATAAGCTCTATGTTCACATACAACGGGTGCAAGCCAGTTTTCCATACGCAGAGATACTCGGGTTAAACTTGACGAGCCTAGAATATGCAGATATGGCCTCGGAACACTCAGACTGAAAGATCAAGCGTGAATCATATAGTAGATATGATCAACATAGTGATGTTCACCATTGAAAACTACTCCATTTCACGTGATGAACGGTCATGGTTTAGTTGATTTGGATCACGTGATCACTTAGATGATTAGAGGGATGTCTATCTAAGTGGGAGTTGTTAAATATGATTAATTGAACTTTAATTTATCATGAACTTAGTCATGATAGTATTTGCATATCTATGTTGTAGATCAACAGCTTGCGATGTAGCTCCTCATTTATTTTATTTATGATATGTTCCTAGAGAAAACTATACTGAAAGATGATAGTAGCAATGATGCGGATTGGATCCGCGATCTGAGGATTATCCTCGTTGCTACACAGAAGAATTATGTCCTTGATGCACCGCAAGGTGACGGACCTATTGCAGGAGCAGATGCAGACGTTATGAACATTTGGCAAAGCTCGGTATGATGACTACTTGATAGTTTAGTGCACCATGATTTACGGCTTATAACCAGGACTTCAAAAACATTTTGAATGCCACGGAACATATAAGATGTTCCGAGAGTTTAAACTAGTATTTCAGACTCATGCCCGTGTCGAGAGGTATGAGACCTCTGACAGTACTTTGCCTACAAGATGGAGGAGAATAGCTCAACTAATGAGCATGTGCTCAGATTGTCTGGGTACTACAATTGCTTGAATCAAGTGGGAGTTAATCTTCCAGATAAGATAGTAATTGACAAAGTTCTCTAGTCACTATCAGCAAGTTACTAGAACTTCGTGATGAACTATAATATGCAAGGGATGACGAAAGTAATTCCCGAGCTCTTGGCAATGCTGAAATCGTCGAAGGTAGAAATCAAGAAAGAGCATCAAGTGTTGATGGTTGACAAGACCACTAGTTTCAAGAAAATGACAAAGGGATAGAAAGGTAACTTCAATAAGAATGACAAGCAAGTTGTCACTCCCGTGAAGAAGCCCAAAGCTAGACCCAAGCCTGGAACTGAGTGCTTCTACTGCAAAGGAAATGGTCATTGGAAGTGGAACTGCCCTAGATACTTGGCGGATAAGAAGGATGGCAAAGTGAACAAAAGTATATTTGATATACATGTTATTGATGTGTACTTTACTAGTGTTTATAGCAATCCCTCAGTATTTGATACTGGTTCAGTTGCTAAGAGTAGTAACTCGAAACAGGAGTTGCATAATAAACAGAGACTAGTTAAGGGCGATGTGATGATGTGTGTTGGAAGTGATTCAAGGCTGATAAGATCACCATCGCACACTCCCTTTACCTTCGGGATTAGTGTTGAACCTAAAATAAATTTTATTTGGTGTTTGCGTTGAGCATGAATATGATTAGATCATGTTTATTGCAATAAGGTTATTCATTTAAATCAAAGAATAATTGTTGTTCTATTTACATGAATAAAACCTTCTGTGGTCATACACTCAATTTAAATGGTTTATTGAATCTCGATTGTAGTGATACACATATTCATAATATTGAAGCCAAAAGATTCAAAGTTAATAATGATAGTACAACTTATTTGTGGCAATGCTGTTTAGGTCATATTGGTGTAAAGCACATGAAGAAACTCCATACTGATGGGCTTTTAAATCACTTATTATGAATCATTTGATGCTTGTGAACCATGCCTCGTGGGCAAGATGACTAAAACTCCGTTCTCCGGAACAATGGAGCAAGCAACTGACTTATTGGAAATAATACATACTGATGTATGCAATCCGATGAGTGTTGAGGCTCACGGCGGGTACTGTTATTTTCTGATCTTCACAGATGATTTGAGAAGATATGGGTATATCTACTTGATGAAACATAAGTTTGAAACATTTGAAAAGTTCAAAGAATTTCAGAGTGAAGTGGAAAATCGTCGTAACAAGAAAATAAAGTTTCTGTGACTTGATCGTGGAGGAGAATATTTGAGTTACAAGTTTGGTCTTCATTTGAAACAATGCGGAATAGTTTTGCAACTCACGCCACCTGGAACACCACAGCGTAATGGTGTGTCCGAACATCGTAACCATACTTTATTAGATATGGTACAATCTATGATGTCTCTTACCGATTTACCACTATCGTTTTGGGGTTATGCATTAGAGACAGCTACATTCACGTTAAATAGGGCACCATCTAAATCCGTTGAGACGACGCCATATGAACTGTGGTTTGGCAAGAAACCAATGTTGTCATTTCTTAAAGTTTGGGGTTGCGATGCTTATGTGAAAAAGTTTCATCTTGCTAAGCTCAAACCCAAATCGGAGAAATGTGTCTTCATAGGATATCCAAAGGAGACAATTGGGTGCACCTTCTGTCACAGATCCGAAGGCAAGACATTAGTTGTTAAGAATGGATCCTTTCTAGAGAAGGAGTTTCTCTCGAAAAAAGTGAGTGGGAGGAAAGTAGAACTTGATGAGGTAACTGTACCTACTCCCTTATTGGAAAGTAGTTCATCACAGAAACTGGTTCCTGTGACGCCTACACCAATTAGTGAGGAAGCTAATGATGATGATCATATAACTTCAGATCAAGTTACTACTCAAACTCGTAGGTCAACCAGACTGAGATCCGCACTAGAGTGGTATGGTAATCCTGTTCTGGATGTCATGTTACTTGACCATGACGAACCTACGAACTATGAGGAAGCGATGATGAGCCCAGATTCTGCGAAATGGCTTGAGGCCATGAAATCTGAGATGGGATCCATGTATGAGAACAACATATGGACTTTGATTGACTGGCCCGATGATCGATGAGTCATTAAGAATAAATGGATCTTCGAGAGGAAGACGGATGCTGATAGTAGTGTTACTATCTACAAAAGATCGAATTGTCGCAAAATATTTTTGATAAGTTCAAGGTGTTGACTACGATGAGATTTTCTCACTCGTATCGATGCTTAAAAGTCTGTCCGAATCATGTTAGCAGTTGCCGCATTTTATGAAATCTGGCAAATGGATGTCAAACTGAAGGAAATATGCCCTAGAGGCAATAATAAAGTTATTATTTATTTCCTTATTCTCATGATAAATATTCATTATTCATGCTAGAATTGTATTAACCGGAAACGTAATACATGTATGAATACATAGACAAACAGAGTGTCACTAGTATGCCTCTACTTGACTAGCTCATTGATCAAAGATGGTTATGTTTCCTAGCCATTGACATGAGTTGTCATTTGATTAATGGGATCGCATCATTACGAGAATAATGTGATTTACTTGACCCATTCCGTTAGCTTAGCACTCGATCGTTTAGTATGTTGCTATTACTTTCTTCATGACTTATACATCTTACTATGACTATGAGATTATGCCACTCCCGTTTACCAGAGGAACACTTTGTGTGCTACCAAACGTCATAACGTAACTGGGTGATTATAAAGGTGCTCTACAGGTGTCTCCAAAGGTACTTGTTGGGTTGGCGTATTTCGAGATTAGGATTTGTCACTCCGATTGTCGGAGAGGTATCTCTCAGCCCTCTCGGCAATGCACATCACTTAAGCCTTGCAAGCATTGCAAATAATGAGTTAGTTGTGGGATGATGTATTATAGAACGAGTAAAGAGACTTGCCGGTAACGAGATTGAACTAGGTATTGAGATACCGACGATCGAATCTCGGGCAAGTAACATACCGATGACAGAGGGAACATCGTATGTTGTTATGCGGTCTGACCGATAAAGATCTTCGTAGAATATGTGGGAGCCAATATGACCATCCAGGTTCCGCTATTGGTTATTGATCGGAGACGTGTCTCGGTCATGTCTACATAGTTCTCGAACCCGTAGGGTCAGCACGCTTAAAGTTTCAATGACGGTTATATTATGAGTTTATGAGTTTTGATGTACCGAAGGTTGTTCGGAGTCCCGAATGTGATCATGGACATGACAAGGAGTCTCGAAATGGTCGAGACATGAAGATTGATATACTGGAAGCCTATATTTGGATACAGGAAGTGTTCCGGGTGAAATCAGGATTTTACCGGAGTACCGAGGGGTTACCGGAACCCCCCGGGGGCTTAATGGGCCATAGTGGACCTTTGTGGAAAAGAGGAGAGGCAGCCAGGTCAGGGCCGCACGCCCCTCCCCCATAGTCCGAATAGGACAAGGAGAGGGGGCGGCGCCCCCCCCTTTCCTTCCCCTCTCCCTCCTCTTTCCCCCTCCATTGCTAATCCAACAAGGAAAAGGGAGGGAGTCCTACTCCCGGTGGGAGTAGGACTCCTCCTGGCGCGCCCCTCCTGGCCGGCCGCACCTCCCCCCTTGCTCCTTTATATACGGGGGTAGGGGGCACCCTAGAGACACAAAAATTGATTGTTTGATCTTTTAGCCGTGTGAGGGCCCCCCTCCACCATAGTCCACCTCGATAATACTATAGCAGTGCTTAGGCGAAGCCCTACGTCGGTAGAACATCATCATCGTCACCACGCCGTCGTGCTGACGAAACTCTCCCTCAACACTCGGATCTGAGCCTTGTTTTATGCGTAGATGTCATATGGACGAGTAGAACACAAGTGAGTTGTGGGCGATATAAGTCATACTGCTTACCAGCATGTCATACTTTGGTTCGGCAGTATTGTTGGGTGAAGCGGCCCAGACCGACATTACGTGTACGCTTACGCAAGACTGGTTCTACCGACGTGCTTTGTACACAGGTGGCTGGTGGGTGTCAGTTTCTCCAACTTTAGTTGAACCGAGTGTGGCTACGCCCGGTCCTTGCGAAGGTTAAAACAGCACCAACTTGACAAACTATCGTTGTGGTTTTGATGCGTAGGTAAGAACGGTTCTTGCTAAGCCCAGTAGCAGCCACGTAAAACTTGCAACAACAAAGTAGAGGACGTCTAACTTGTTTTTGCAGGGCATGTTGTGATGTGATATGGTCAAGGCATGATGCTAAATTTTATTGTATGAGATGATCATGTTTTGTAACCGAGTTATCGGCAACTGGCAGGAGCCAATGGTTGTCGCTTTATTGTATGCAATGCAATCGCCCTGTAATGCTTTACTTTATCACTAAGCGGTAGTGTTAGTCGTAGAAGCATAAGATTGGCGAGACATCAACGATGCTACGATGGAGATCAAGGTGTCGCGCTGGTGACGATGGTGATCATGACGGTGCTTCGGAGATGGAGATCACAAGCACAAGATGATGATGGCCATATCATATCACTTATATTGATTGCATGTGATGTTTATCTTTTATGCATCTCATCTTGCTTTTGATTGACGGTAGCATTATAAGATGATCTCTCACTAAATTTCAAGATAAAAGTGTTCTCCCTGAGTATGCACCGTTGCCAAAGTTCGTCGTGCCCAAACACCACGTGATGATCGGGTGTGGTAAGCTCTACGTCCATCTACAACGGGTGCAAGCCAGTTTTGCACATGCAGAATACTCAGGTTAAACTTGACGAGCCTAGCATATGTAGATATGGCCTCGGAACACTGAGACCGAAAGGTTGAGCGTGAATCATATAGTAGATATGATCAACATAGTGATGTTCACCATTGAAAACTACTCCATTTCACGTGATGATCGGTTATGTTTTAGTTGATTTGGATCACGTGATCACTTAGATGATTAGAGGGATGTCTATCTAAGTGGGAGTTCTTAAGTAATATGATTAATTGAACTTAAATTTATCATGAACTGAGTACCTGATAGTATCTTGCTTGTCTATGTTGATTGTAGATAGATGGCCCGTGCTGTTGTTCCGTTGAATTTTAATGCGTTCCTTGAGAAAGCAAAGTTGAAAGATGATGGTAGCAATTACACGGACTAGGTCCGTAACTTGAGGATTATCCTCATTGCTGCACATAAGAATTACGTCCTGGAAGCACCCTGGGTGCCAGGCCTGCTGCAGATGCCACTGACGGCGTTAAGAATGTCTGGCAAAGCAAAGCTGATGACTACTCAATAGTTCAGTGTGCCATGCTTTACAGCTTAGAACCGGGACTTGAACGACGTTTTGAATGTCATGGAGCATATGAGATGTTCCAGGAGTTGAAGTTAATATTTCAAGAAAATGCTCGGATTGAGAGATATGAAGTCTCCAATAAGTTCTACAGCTGCAAGATGGTGGAGAATAGTTCTGTCAGTGAGCATATACTCAAAATGTCTGGGGTATAACAATCACTTTATTTCAACTGGGAGTTAATCTTTCGGATGATAGCGTCATTGACAGAATTCTTCAATCACTGCCACCAAGCTACAAGAGCTTCGTGATGAACTATAACATGCAAGGGATGGATAAGACACTTCTCGAGATCTTCGCAATGCAAAAGGCTGCGGAGGTAGAAATCAAGAAAGAGCATCAAGTGTTGATGGTCAATAAGACCACCAGTTTCAAGAAAAAGGGCAAAGGGAAGAATAAGGGGAACTTCAAGAAGAACAACAAGCAATTTGCTGGTCAAGAGAAGAAACCTAAGTCTGGACCTAAGCCTGAGACTGAGTGCTTCTACTGCAAATAGACTGGTCACTGGAAGCCGAACTGCCCCAAGTATTTGGCGGATAAGAAGGATGGCAAGGTGAACAAAGGTATTTGTGATATACATGTTATTGATGTGTACCTTACTAGAGCTCGCAGTAGCACCTGGGTATTTGATACTGGTTATGTTGCTAATTGATGACCCACAAGTATAGGGGATCTATCGTAGTCCTTTCGATAAGTAAGAGTGTCGAACCCAACGAGGAGCAGAAGGAAATGATAAACGGTTTTCAGCAAGGTATTCTCTGCAAGTACTGAAATAAGTGGTAACAGATAGTTTTGTGATGAGATAATTTGTAACGAGCAACAAGTAACAAAAGTAAATAAAGTGCAGCAAGGTGGCCCAATCCTTTTTGTAGCAAAGGACAAGCCTGGACAAACTCTTATATAAGGAAAAGCGCTCCCGAGGACACATGGGAATATCGTCAAGCTAGTTTTCATCACGTTCATATGATTCGCGTTCAGTACTTTGATAATTTGACATGTGGGTGGACCGGTGCTTGGGTGTTGTTCTTACTTGAACAAGCATCCCACTTATGATTAAGCTCTATTGCAAGCATCCGCAACTACAACAAAAGTATTAAGGTAAACCTAACCATAGCATGAAACATATGGATCCAAATCAGCCCCTTATGAAGCAACGCATAAACTAGGGTTTAAGCTTCTGTCACTCTAGCAACCCATCATCTACTTATTACTTCCCAATGCCTTCCTCTAGGCCCAAATAATGGTGAAGTGTTATGTAGTTGACGTTCACATAACACCACTAGAGGCTAGACAACATACATCTTATCAAAATATCGAACGAATACCAAATTCACATGACTACTAATAGCAAGACTTCTCCCTTGTCCTCAGGAACAAACGTAACTACTCACAAAGCATATTCATGTTCATAATCAGAGGGGTAATAATATGCATAAAGGATCTGAACATATGATCTTCCACCAATTAAACCAACTAGCATCAACTACAAGGAGTAATTAACACTACTAGCAACCTACTAGCACCAATCCCGGACTTGGAGACAAGAATTGGATACAAGAGATGAACTAGGGTTTTGAGATGAGATGGTGCTGGCGAAGATGTTGATGGATGATACGTATCCGTCGTATCTACTTTTCCGAACACTTTTGCCCTTGTTTTGGACTCTAAATTGTATGATTTGAATGGAACTAACCCGGACTGACGCTGTTTTCAGCAGAATTGCCATGGTGTTGTTTTAATGGCACAAAACAAATATTCTCGGAATGACCTGAAACTCCATGGAACATCTTAGAAAAAATAATTAAAAATCCTCGCCAAAGATGAAGACCAGGGGGCCCACACCCTTCTCACGAGGGTGGGGGGCGCCCCCCCTAGGGCGCGCCCCCCTACCTCATGGCCCCCTGGAAACCCTCCGCCGCCAACTCCAACTCTATATATTCGCTTTCGAAGAGAGAAAAATCAGGGAGAAGAAATCATCGCGTTTTATGATACGGAGCCACTGCCAAGCCCTAAAACCTCTCGGGAGGGCTGATCTGGAGTCCGTTCGGGGCTCCGGAGAGGGGGATTCGTTGCCGTCGTCATCATCAACCATCCTCCATCACCAATTTCATGATGCTCACCGCTGTGTGTGAGTAACTCCATCGTAGGCTTGCTGGACGGTGATGGGTTGGATGAGATTTATCAAGTAATCGAGTTAGTTTTGTTAGGGTTTGATCCCTAGTATCCATTATGTTCTGAGATTGATGTTGTTATGACTTTGCTATGCTTAATGCTTGTCACTAGAGCCCGAGTGCCATGATTTCAGATCTGAACCTATTATGTTTTCGTGAATATATGTGAGTTCTTGATCCTATCTTGCAAGTCTATAGTCACCTACTATGTGTTACGATCCGGCAACCCCGAAGTGACAATAATCGGGACCACTCCCAGTGATGACCATAGTTTGAGGAGTTCATGTATTCACTATGTGCTAATGCTTTGTTCCCGTTCTCTATTAAAAGGAGGCCTTAATATCCCTATGTTTCCAATAGGACCCCGCTACCACGGGAGGGTAGGACAAAAGATGTCATGCAAGTTCTTTTCCATAAGCACGTATGACTATATACGGAATACATGCCTACATTACATTGATGAATTGGAGCTAGTTCTGTGTCACCCTATGTTATGACTGATACATGATGAACCGCATCCGGCATAATTATCCATCACTCATCCAGTGCCTACGAGTTTTCCATATACTGGTTCTCGCTTATTTACTTTTCCGCTGCTACTGTTACAATCACTACAAAATACCAAAAATATTTACTTTTGCTTGCACTACTCTTTTGTTACCGTTACCACCACTATCATATTACTGTGCTACTAAACACTTTGTTGCAGATACTAAGTTTCCAGGTGTGGTTGAATTGACAACTCAGCTGCTAATACTTGAGAATATTCTTTGGCTCCCCTTGTGTCGAATCAATAAATTTGGGTTGAGTACTCTACCCTCGAAAGCTGTTGCGATCCCCTATACTTGTGGGTTATCAAGACTAATTTCTGGTGCCGTTGCCGGGGAGCATAGCTCTATTCTTTGAGTCACTTGGGATTTATATCTGTTGGACACTATGAAGAACTCGAGAGATCCAAAAACCAAGATTTATCCCTCAACTACGAGGGGAGGTAAGGAACTGCCATCTAGCTCTGCACTTGATTCGCCTTCTGTTATGAGTAAGCTAGCGACACCTACACCTGCTTCTGCTATTTGTTCTGATATGTCGCATGTTATTGATGATGCCACTTCTGCTATGCATGATACTTATGATGAAACTGCTTCTGTGCCTGATACTATTGTGCCCCTTGGTGAATTTCTTGATGAACAAATTGCTAGGGTTTGAGAAAAATAAATTATTGAATCTGAATATGATGATGAAAGTGATGATGAAAATATGCCTGCTATTCCTGAGGGCTATCTTTTTGATATGGAATCTTCTGCCGCTATTTTAGCTTGCAGGGATAGATATGAGCTTAAGAGGTTATTAGTTAAATGGAACAAAGAATCACTTAGAGATAAAATGAAACCCGACCCTGCTTTTGCTACTTCACCTATATGTGTTCCTGATAAAGATTAGGAATTCTCTGTTGATCCTGATATAATTACTTTGGTTGAATCTGATCCGTTTTATGGCTATGAATCTAAAACTGTTGTGGCACATCTTACTAAGTTAAATGATATAGCTGCCCTGTTCACTAATGATGAGAGATCGCGTTACTTCTATATACTCAAAACATTTCCGTTCTCATTAAAGGGTGATGCTAAGATATGGTTTAATTCTCTTGATCCTGGTTGTGTGCGTAGTCCCAGGATATGATTTTTTACTTCTCCGCTAAATATTTCCCTGCTCATAAGAAACAAGCTGCTTTGAGGGAAATATACAACTTTGTGCAAATTAAAGAAGAGAGTCTCCCAGAAGCTTGGGGGAGGCTTCTCAAGTTACTTAATGCTTTGCCTGATCATCCTCTTAAGAAACCTGAAATACTTGATATCTTTTATAATGGACTAATCGATGCTTCCAGATATTACCTGGATAGTTGTGCTGGTTCTCTTTTCAGGGAAAGAACACCGGATGAAGCTGAAATTCTATTGAATAATATGTTGACAAATGAAAATAATTGAGCACCTCCTGAGCCAGCCCCTGAGCCAGCTCCTGCTCCAATTACTGAGTCTATTCCTGAACCAACCCCGAAGAAGAGAGGTGTTCTATTTCTCAGTCCCGAAGATATGCAAGAGGCAAAGAAATCTATGAAAGAGAAAGGTATTAAAGTTGAAGATGTTAAGAATTTACCTCCTATTGAAGAAATACATGGTCTTAATATACCGCTTGTTGAAGAAACTATTGATCTCAATTCTTTATTTATTGAAGAACCTCCTGATGCCGATATCCCAACACAGGTAGTAAAGGTAAATTCTCTCTATAGATATGATAAAGCTGAAGTCCCTCCTACTAAAATTGCTAGTCAGTGCTTGGATGAGTTTGATAACTTTATGTTTAAGCAAGACGACTTCAATGCTTATTTTGGTAGACAATTAAAAGAAAATGCTTATATGATTAGACGCTTGGGTGATTATATGGCTAATATTAAAGGTGAACTTAAACTTGTTAGCAAACATACTTCTATGGTTACCACGCAAGTAGAACAAGTGCTTAAAGCTCAAAAAGAAGTGCTTGATGAAATGAATAGTAAGAAAAATGATTATGCTGTTAGAGTGGCTACTAAAACTGGTAGAATGACTCAGGAACCTTTGTATCCTGAAGGCCACCCTAAGAGAATCGAGCAAGATTCTCAGAGAAATAATATTGATGTTCCTAGTTCTTCTAAAAAGAAGAAGAAGAAAAATGATAGAACTGTGCAAACTTCTAGTGAACCTATTGCTGAGCCACCTGATAATCCAAATGATATCTCTATGTCTGATGCTGAAACACAATCTCGTAATGAACATGAACCTAATGACAATATTAATGATGATGTTCGTGATGATGCTCAACCTAGTAATGACAATGATGTAGAAATTGAACCTGCTGTTGATCTTGATAACCCACAATCAAAGAATCGACATTATGATAAAAGAGACTTTGTGTGACGCCCCCGATTCAATCGTACACTAATCATACATGCAAACGTGTACGATCAAGATCAGGGACTCACGGGAAGATATCACAACACAACTCTACAAATAAAATAAGTCATACAAGCATCATATTACAAGCCAGGGGCCTCGAGGGCTCGAATACAAGAGCTCGATCATAGACGAGTCAGCGGAAGCAACAATATCTGAGTACATACATAAGTTAAACAAGTTTGCCATAAGATGGCTAGCACAAACGGGGATATAGATCGAATGAGGCGCAGGCCTCCTGCCTGGGATCCTCCTAACTACTCCTGGTCGCCGTCAGCGGGCTGCACGTAGTAGTAGGCACCTCCCGAGTAGTAGTAGTCGTCGTCGACGGTGGCATCTAGCTCCTGGACTCCAACGTCTGGTCGCAGCAATCGGGTATAGGAAAAAGGGGGAAAAGAGGGAGAAAGCAACCGTGAGTACTCATCCAAAGTACTCGCAAGCAAGGAGCTACACTACATATGTATGCATTGGTATCAACTGGAATAAGGCTATTATATGTGGACTGAACTGCAGAAAGCTGGAATAAGGGGGGATAGCTAGTCCTTTCGAAGACTACGCTTCTGGCAGCCTCTGTCTTGCAGCATGTAAAAGAGAGTAGACTGAAGTCCTCCAAGTATCATCGCATAGCATAATCCTAACCGATGATCCTCCCCTCGTCGCCCTGTGAGAGAGCGATCATCGGTTGTATCTGGCACTTGGAAGGGTGTGTTTTATTAAGTATCTGGTTCTAGTTTTCATAAGGTCAAGGTACAACTCCAAGTCGTCCTGTTACCGAAGATCACGGCTATTCGAATAGATTAACTTCCCTGCAGGGGTGCACCACATATCCCAACAGGCTCGATCCCATTTGGCCGGACACACTTTCCTGGGTCATGCCCGGCCTCGGAAGATCAACACGTCGCAGCCCTACCTAGGCACAACAGAGAGGTCAGCACGTCGGTCTAAATCCTATGGCGCAGGGGTCCGGGCCCATCGCCCTTTGCACACCTGCACGTTGCGAACGCGGCCGGTGAGCAGACCTAGCAACATCCATTACAAAGGAAGTTGCGTTACGCGGTCCAACCCGGCGCGCGCCGCTCAGTCGCTGACGTCACGGAGGCTTCGGCTGATACCACGACGTCGAGTGCCCATAACTGTCCCCGCGTAGATGGTTAGTGCTTATAGGCTAGTAGCCAGACTCAGATCAAATACCAATATCTCGTTAAATGTGTTATCTTGAAGACACCGCGAACGCCGACCAGGGCCAGACCCACCTCTCTCCTAGGTGGTCTCAACCTGCCTTGTCGCTCCGCCACAAAGATCCACCCAGAGGGCCGTCAGGACAAAGGTCCTTTCAGCCCCCAATCCGTGAATCACTCGCGGGTACTCCTCGAGCTCACCCGACTTTAGTCATCACATGTATCATGTATAAAGTATAGGTATATACCCGTGATCAACTCTTGAGTGATCACGGCCCAGTAGTATAGCATGGCAGATGAACAAGAGTGTAGGGCCACTGATGACAAACTAGCATCCTATACTAAGCATTAGGATTGCAGGTAAAGGTAACAACAGTAGTAGCAAGGACATGCTATGCATCAGGATAGGATTAACGGAAAGCAGTAACATGCTACACTACTCTAATGCAAGCAGTATAGAGAGTAGAGTAGGCGATATCTGGTGATCAAGGGGGGGGCTTGCCTGGTTGCTCTGGCAAGAGAGAGGGGTCGTCAACACCGTAGTCGATCAGGGCAGCAGCGACGCAGTCTCGTAGTCTACTGGAGAGAAGAGGGGGGAGAAACAGTATATACATAGCAAGCAAGTGCATAACAGGACAACAGGCAGAGCTAGACGTGTTCTAACGCGGTATGAGGTGATACCGGTGAAGGGGGGAAACATCCGGGAAAGTATTCCCGGTGTTTCGCGTTTTCGGGCAGAGGAGCCGGAGGGGGGCAGTTGCGAGTTCGCTATGCTAGGGATGCGTGGCGGACGAACAGGTCGCGTATCCGGGTTCGTCTCGTCATTCTGAGCAACTTTCATGTACAAAGTTTTATCATCCGAGCTATGGATTATTTTATATTAATTTATAAAGATTTAATCATTATTGGAATTATCTTATTAATTTAATTAGAAAAAGCTATTATGATGTCAGCGTGATGTCATCATGAAGTCAGCAGGGTCAAAGGTGGACTAGGTCAAATTGACGTGTGGGTTCCATTCGTCGTAGGCTCACACTAACTAATCAGTGTTAATTAGCTTAATTACTAGATTAGGTTGACCCATTTAATTAGTTTAGTTAAACGGGATTAATTAACTTAATTAATTTAGTTAGTTAATTAGTTAAAAATTTTATTTACTTATTATTTATCTATTTATATTTATTTTTAACTTCTTTTTTTATCGTTCTGGGGCGGGCCCCGTTCGTCATAGGCCCCAGGGGGCCATCGCGGTTCGGGCTAACGGGCGAAGCGGCGTGGGGAGACCGGTTGGGCATCCGCCCGGAAGGGGACGAGGCCACGGCCATCGCCGGTGGCAGCCTCAGGGCGAGTGGCCGCCGGCAACTGCGGGCAGGGGAACGGGCGGTGCAGGGCAGGGCGGCAGGGAAGCGGAGCGGCAGGTGGGCGCGACGCGGCGAGCAGAAGGCGGGCCCGGCGCGCTAGCAGCGAGCGGAGGCGGGGCGAAACGGCGACGTGGGCGAGCGCGCGCGGGCGTAGTGCAGCAGCAACAGTCCGCGGGAGCGGGCGCGCGATGGCGCTGCAGGGGCAGGGGCTGTGCCGGGGGGCACACGAGGGGTCGAGCGGGCTCGGCCGGGGCCGCGATGGCCGCGAGCAGGAGCCCAGGCGGCGGCGACTGCGCTAGTGGCAGAGACGGCGAGCACGGCGGGGAGGGAAAAAGATGCCGGGGGTTGGCCTCACCGTGATTCGTTGGGAACGGGGCAGCGGGGGTCGGGGTGGTGGTCGGAGACGTCGGCGTCGACGTAGACGAAGCAGACCGGCGAGGGAGCGCTCCGGGGAGGCCATACGGCGAGGAGCTCCACCGACGGCGACGTCCGGTCGCGAGGCGGGGTGGTCGGCATCAGGTAATGGGGCGCCGGCGAGGCAAAGTAGAGGTGTGGGGCGGAGGCGGCCATCCTTGGGCGCGGGCTCGCTGGCAAGGTGGGTCTTCGACGCGGCAAGGGGCCGGGCACGTGGTGCTTGGCGATGCTAGAGAGCGAGAGCGGTTGGGGGTTTCGGTCAGGAGGAGTGGGGGGGTCGTGCGGGCGACGGGGTGATCCTGATCCAGATCTGGATCGATGGGGGAAGTGGGGGTGGTTGCCCTAGGGTTTGATCGGGGTGGGGGGTTAAGTGGAGTGGGGGGGTCGACCGGTTGGGCCTGTAGCCTGCTGGGCCGAAGCCCGGAGGGCAGGGGGTTTTCTCTTTCCCTTTTTTTGTTAGTTTTGTTTTTCCTTTTCTTTTCATTTATTTTTCTTTTCTATTTTATTCTTTTAATTGTTGTTTTAGAAAATATAAATACAACTCCTAAATTAATGTTATAATTTATTCTACTGCCCCAATAAGTATGACACCTAATTAAAATAGTTTGCATTATTATTATTTTTAAAAGGGCATTTAATTAATTGTCATAGGTGTGTTTTAATTACTTTAGAGCCTTTAAACGTTTTATAAAAGTGTGGTTTCTCCACAATAATTACCTATGCATTATTTGGCAACACCCCAACATTTTAGTTTTAATATTTGAAAATCTTTACCATTTGACTTTATTTTAAGTTTGAATTTCGAATCGATTTTGAACTAACACGAGATTAACAACAGTAACTGTGGTGACGTGGCATGATTTAACGTGGGATTACTGTAGCCTAATTATCCGGGCGTCACAATTCTCCCCCACTACAAGAAATCTCGTCCCGAGATTTAAGAGGGGGAGTAAGGGGGAAAGATCTGGTTACGGATTTCTAACGGGTCTTCTCGATCTTGGTTGCTCTTCTCGAAGAGGTCGATCCATTACGTTGAAGTCTTTATTTCTTTGCTCTAGCTTATCATGATCAAGTCGTCATCCTTTCTTCGGGATCTCCATCGTCCTACGAACGCGACCAAGGGGAAAAACTCCGGAAGGACGCATCTCCACAAAGCTGGGCATCTGACGGTAAACTCAATGGGAAATACATAAGGTACCCCACGAGTTGTATTTCAGTGAATTCGCTGAGTGCAATATACGTTGGTACCAAAGTTTCAAACGAGTAGGCAATCGTTCGATGCCTGAAACAGAGTGTGAAAAGGGGTTCAGAGCAACGAGAATAAGTATTGCGTCTGATACCAGAATAGATCACTAGGAAGGTGGCTCGCGAATTACCTATGAAACCAAGAGCAAGGAATAAAAGTGTCAACAAGGTGTATAGGAGAGTCAGGTTTCGATCATGTGGAACTGTGGGTTATGGGCCCACCATGTGGGTTAAAAGTATGAAGGGCGGAGACATCTTGCGTGATCATGTAAGCAAGGCATGTCAGGGATTAGCCTGTCAGTTATGTCGGCATCAACGTCGGTACCAAGGGCGAGGGATGAAGAGAACCATTTTCCTGCTCGTTGAACGAGGCGGGCCAAGAGGCAAAGTTCTCATCCATCGGCGGTTACCGAAATGTCATCAACAGTAGAAACAGGGTCTCACTGGCAGAGTCGTCCAATGAGGTGTTTACATAAGCAGTGAATTATTGCTACTTAGATTATATAGATCACAAGAAAGGTCAAACAAACCAATGGAAAGGAAAATGTGATCATCAGGTTAAACAGAACAATGGAAAGGAAAAATGTGTTTAAACACATATTCATGGGTATATCCTTCCCAAGGAGAGGCAAAGCATGATATGCATGACAGGATATTATGTAGAAAACTCCTTAGGTAGGGGAGAGAAATTTCATGACATTACCCATACAACGGTGTTTGGATAATTGAGCAAGTAAAATTTAGCATTGGGCTTCCAATGTTCTTGTTGAAAATCGGAGCACCAGCGACATGCTTCGAGATAGCATTGACATGGTCTACAGGTGAAGATTAGACTTTGGAAACAACATGATCCATCAGGAACAACTTATAGAATAAGTCTTACAATTTCCTCATGGAAGAATGGCTAAGCTTGCTAAAAAGGAAATTATAACAATAGGGCCTCCGGCCAGGTGGGCTAGGTATGACACCACCTTATCGGGTCATACAAAGACCAATGTTATAACTCTTGGAAACATGTTCCAACCATCGTATCTCATCGAGATTCAGATTTGATTGGTGTCAGGATACCTCAGGCTCAGGATGCCTGAGAAAAAAAGGTGCAATACAATTTGACGAGATGACATTGTGAGATTCTCAGAAATGATCTATGGAAGTGAGCTCTGAAACAAGAGTTCATCAGTAAACCAAGGAGAGGATGAGGAGGTGGCTGATAGGCTCAGCAACAAATCATCAAGATTTCCAAAGGATGGATTTCCAAAATTAGGTGAACAAGGAAATATCATTTGTCGGATCAAATGATATAATGATGTATGCTCGAGGGAAAACATAGACAACTGAACAATGATAGAAGGGCGCACCCAGGAATCTGGACTACGTAGCACGGTTAAAATTTAGCATGATAATGATATAGCCAACCGGGCTAGGAACGACTTGAAGGATTATTAAACTCGTAAGCAATGAAAATTACTTATAGTTATTGAATCGGAGTACAGACTCGATTCACTATCGGTGTTCTTGAGTGTCTAACAACTTAGAATCCGGGGAAAATTTTGGAATCAGTGAGAAATAATACTTGATGAAGAACTCATAAGAAGTTATGCAGTTCCGTGATAATCTCGAGATACCAGAGGGGGTAATACTCGACGACAGGTCAAAGTAGAGGTTGGACTGGAGTATTGCTCTACAGAAGACAAGCGCTTAAACTTGCACGTGAAATGGTATTTAAAGGAGAACATGGTCGGAACCACGATTGCAAAAGGCCAGATCCCAGATATAAGATGAACTTATACCAAAGGAATAATTAATTTAAGAGAAGCTTTAATGATAAGATCTACATCGTGTCCATGGGCATGAGCGCAAGCTTCAAGGTCGACTCCCACTTCTTCAATGCAATAACTTTCATTCACTGCTCTAGTTAAAAATGATTTCCGTGTCAAAACCTACCTGGTGAATTACCAGAGGAGTATGACCCGTGAAAACTTTCAGGTTCACATAGATTAAGAAAGGCATAGGTTCAACCCGTCAGGGTATCGTGGAATCATATACCACAAGCTTCAATCGTAAATACCACCAGCTCGAAAATAGAGCATGGTTGAGAAAACAGAGGATACAATTCACCAAAAGCATTATATACCCGAGGAAACGCTCACAAGCTTATAGAATATGAAGGATGCTATCGGATAAAATCCAACAAAGGATCTAGTGGTCCACAAGGGGTCTGATGTGAGCATCGGTACCCAACCAGAGGGAGGAAGAATGCAAGGAGATCAGATTATAGAAAAAATTGACTAATTCAAAGCTCAAATGTAAAGGAATTATGATTTCTCACCCAGGGATCAGAAGCAAATGCTCTGATTAAGAATGGATAAGTTGAATTGACTTAGGGGTACAATCGACGACAACTTGATTGGTCGAGATCCAACTCATGTTTAAAATGACGTCTGAGCTGAAAGGATAATTTTCAGGGAATAACTGATGATTGCGTGCATTCGCAACATATCGAATCAAGTGACTCAAAATGATAGTGACAAAGGATGCCAATAGAGATTACTAGAAGTATGGAATTAACCATAATGCAAGTAAGCAAGAATTTCAAGAGCAAAAGGCTCCTGAGGATTTTTTGAAAGACCAAATAGTATTTCGAAGTCATTTGTGGAACACAAGAACAACTGGGGAGAAACAAACCCTCGGTATGTGTGAGGATTTATCCGTAGGGGGTATTCATGGGGCAAGAACTACAAGGCGGTAAGCTCAAAGGATTCTTGAAATAACGAAGAGCAGTTCGAGGCATCTTGTATTAACAAGATCAATGGGGTTGAACGTAAGACTGGCAAGTATATGCAGTTATCCCTAAGGATATAAGAGCGGTAGGGAATGCAAAAGGCGATGACACAAAGTCTTGAGAAAACACTATAAAGGATCTTCGGAATCTTCTGGTGCAGCAAACGATCATCTATACTAAGGGGCTCTCCGGGAGAAAGTATTTACGAGAACCTAGAGTTAGTTTTGTTTTTAGCAAAATCATTTAATCTGAATAGAAGAGAGTTCAGAGTCCCAGAGTAAAGGTCGAGGAATAAAAGATCCTACCACCACCCAATGGCGACGTGGGCCCGTAAGCCGCACAGCCATGTTGGTAAAAGTTTTTTTAATGAATAGACTCGACTTCGGCCAAGGAGTTGGAAGGGGGATTCCTACAGGCAGTAGGCTCTGATACCAACTTGTGACACCCCCAATTCAATCGTACACTAATCATACACGCAAACGTGTACGATCAAGATCAGGGACTCACGGGAAGATATCACAACACAACTCTACAAATAAAATAAGTCATACAAGCATCATATTACAAGTCAGGGGCCTCGAGGGCTCGAATACAAGAGCTCGATCATAGACGAGTCAGCGGAAGCAAAAATATCTGAGTACAGACATAAGTTAAACAAGTTTTCCATAAGATGGCTAGCATAAACGGGGATATAGATCGAACTAGGCGCAGGCCTCCTGCCTGGGATCCTCCTAACTACTCCTGCTCGCCGTCAGCGGGCTGCACGTAGTAGTAGGCACCTCCCGAGTAGTTGTAGTCGTCGTCGACGGTGGCGTCTGGCTCCTGGACTCCAACGTCTGGTCGCAGCAATCGGGTATAGAAAAAAGGGGGAAAAGAGGGAGAAAGCAACCGTGAGTACTCATCCAAAGTACTCGCAAGCAAGGAGCTACACTACATATGTATGCATTGGTATCAACTGGAATAAGGCTATTATATGTGGACTGAACTGTAGAAAGCCGGAATAAGGGGGGATAGCTAGTCCTTTCGAAGACTACGCTTCTGGCAGCCTCCGTCTTGCAACATGTAGAAGAGAGTAGACTGAAGTCCTCCAAGTATCATCGCATAGCATAATCCTAACCGATGATCCTCCCCTCGTCGCCCTATGAGAGAGCGATCACCGGTTGTATCCGGCACTTGGAAGGGTGTGTTTTATTAAGTATCCGGTTCTAGTTGTCATAAGGTCAAGGTACAACTCCAAGTCGTTCTGTTACCGAAGATCACGACTATTCGAATAGATTAACTTCCCTGCAGGGGTGCACCACATATCCCAACACGCTCGATCCCATTTGCCCGGACACACTTTCCTGGGTCATGCGCGGCCTCGGAAGATCAACACGTCGCAGCCCTACCTAGGCACAACAAAGAGGTCAGCACGCCGGTCTAAATCCTATGGCGCAGGGGTCTGGGCCCATCGCCCTTTGCACACCTGCACATTGCGAACGCGGCCGGTGAGCAGACCTAGCAACCTCCATTACAAAGGAAGTTGCGTTACGCGGTCCAACCCGGCGCGCGCCGCTCAGTCGCTGACATCACGGAGGCTTCGGCTGACACCACGATGTCGAGTGCCCATAACTGTCCCCGCGTAGATGGTTAGTGCGTATAGGCTAGTAGCCAGACTCAGATCAAATACCAAGATCTCGTTAAACGTGTTATCTTGAAGACACCGCGAATGCCGACCAGGGCCAGGCCCACCTCTCTCCTAGGTGGTCTCAACCTGCCCTGTCGCTCCGCCACAAAGATCCACCCAAAGGGCCGTCGGGACAAAGGTCCTTTTAGCCCCCAATCCGTGAATCACTTGCGGGTACTCCTCGAGCCAACCCGACTTTATTCATCACATGTATCATGTATAAAGTATAGGTATATACCCGTGATCAACTCCCGAGTGATCACGGCCCAGTAGTATAGCATGGCAGACGAACAAGAGTGTAGGGCCACTGATGATAAACTAGCATCCTATACTAAGCATTAGGATTGCAGGTAAAGGTAACAACAGTAGTAGCAAGGACATGCTATGCATCAGGATAGGATTAACGGAAAGCAGTAACATGCTACACTACTCTAATGCAAGCAGTATAGAGAGTAGAGTAGGCGATATTTGGTGATCAAGGGGGGGCTTGCCTGGTTGCTCTGGCAAGAGAGAGGGGTCGTCAACACCGTAGTCGATCAGGGCAGCAGCGATGCAGTCTCGTAGTCTACCGGAGAGAAGAGGGGGGAGAAACAGTATATACATAGCAAGCAAGTGCATAACAGGACAACAGGCAGACCTAGACGTGTTCTAACGTGGTATGAGGTGATACCGGTGAAGGGGGGAAACATCCGGGAAAGTATTCCCGGTGTTTCGCGTTTTCGGGCAGAGGAGCCGGAGGGGGACAGTTGCGAGTTCGCTATGCTAGGGATGCGTGGCGGACGAACAGGTCGCGTATCCGGGTTCGTCTCGTCGTTCTGAGCAACTTTCATGTACAAAGTTTTTTCATCCGAGCTACGGATTATTTTATATTAATTTATAAAGATTTAATCATTATTGGAATTATCTTATTAATTTAATTAGAAAAGGCTATTATGATGTCAGCGTGATGTCATCATGAAGTCAGCAGGGTCAAAGGTGGACTAGGTCAAATTGACGTGTGGGTCCCATTCGTCATAGGCTCACACTAACTAATCAGTGTTAATTAGCTTAATTACTAGATTAGATTAACCCATTTAATTAGTTTAGTTAAACAGGATTAATTAACTTAATTAATTTAGTTAGTCAATTAATTAATTAGTTAACATTTTTATTTACTTATTATTTATCTATTTATATTTATTTTTAACTTCTTTTTTTATCGTTCTAGGGCAGGCCCCGTTCGTCATAGGCCCCAGGGGGCCATCGCGGTTCGGGCTAACGGGCGAAGCGGCGTGGGGAGACCGGTTGGGCATCCGCCCGGAAGGGGACGAGGCCACGGCCATCGCCGGTGGCAGCCTCAGGGCAAGTGGGCGCCGGCAACTGCGGGCAGGGGAACGGGCGGTGCGGGGCAGGGCGGCAAGGAAGCGGAGCGGCAGGTGGGTGCGACGCGGCGAGCAGAAGGCGGGCCCGGTGCGCTAGCAGCGAGCGGAGGCGGGGCGAAACGGCGACGTGGGCGAGCGCGCGCGGGCGTAGTGCAGCAGCAGCAGTCCGCGAGACCGGGCGCGCGATGGCGCTGCAGTGGCAGGGGCTGTGCCGGGGGCGCGCGCGCAGGGTCGAGCGGGCTCGACCGGGGCCGCGATGGCCGCGAGCAGGAGCCCGGGCGGTGGTGACTGCGCTAGCGGCAGATACGGCGAGCACGGCAGGGAGGGAAAAAGAGGCCGGGGGTTGGCCTCACCGTGATTCGTTGGGGACGGGGCAACGAGGGTCGGGGTGGTGGTCGGAGACGTCAGCGCCGATGTAGACGAAGCAGACCGGCGAGGGAGCGCTCCGGGGAGGCCATACGGCGAGGAGCTCCGGCAGCGGCGACGTCCGGTTGCGAGGCGGGGTGGTCGGCATCAGGTAACGGGGCGCCGGTGAGAAGAAGTAGAGGTGCGGGGCGGAGGCGGCCATCCTTGGGCGCGGGCTCGCCGGCGAGGTGGGTCTTCGACGCGGCAAGGGGCCGGGCACATGGTGCTTGGCGATGCTAGTGAGCGAGAGTGGTTGGGGGTTTGGGTCAGGAGGAGTGGGGGGGTCGTGCGGGCGACGGGGTGATCCTGATCCAGATCTGGATCGATGGGGCAAGTGGGGGTGGTTGCCCTAGGGTTTGATCGGGGTGGGGGGTTAAGTGGAGTGGGGGGTCGGCCGGCTGGGCCTGTAGCCTGCTGGGCCGAAGCCCGGGGGGGCAGGGGGGTTTTCTCTTTCCCTTTTTTTGTTAGTTTTGTTTTTCCTTTTCTTTTTATTTATTTTTCTTTTCTACTTTATTCTTTTAATTGTTGTTTTAGAAAATATAAATACAACTCCTAAATAATGTTATAATTTATTCTACTGCCCCAATAAGTATGACACCTAATTAAAATAGTTTGCATTATTATTATTTTTAAAAGGGCATTTAATTAATTGTCATAGATGCGTTTTAATTACTTTAGAGCCTTTAAACGTTTTATAAAAAGTGTGGTTTCTCCACAATAATTACCTATGCATTATTTGGCAACACCCCAACATTTTAGTTTTAATATTTGAAAATCTTTACCATTTGACTTTATTTTAAGTTTGAATTTCGAATTGATTTTGAACTAACACGAGATTAACAAAAGTAACCGTCGTGACGTGGCATCATTTAACGTGGGATTACTGTAGCCTAATTATCCGGGCGTCACACTTTGTTGCTAGGAAACATGGTAAAGAAAGGGAACCTTGGGTTCAGAAACCCATGCCTTTTCCTCCAAAACCATCCAAGAAAAAGGATGATGAGGATTTTGAGCGCTTTGCTGAAATGATTAGGCCTATCTTTTTGCGTATGCGATTAACTGATGTGCTCAAAACAAATCCTTATGCTAAGTATATGAAGGATATCATTACTAATAAAAGAAAGATATCGGAAGCTGAAATTTCCACCATGCTTGCTAATTATACTTTTAAGGGTGGAATACCAAAGAAACTTGGAGACCCCGGAGTACCTACTATACCTTGCTCCATTAAAAGAAATTATATTAAAACTGCTTTATGTGACCTTGGAGCCGGTGTTAGTGTTATGCATCTCTCTTTATATCGTAGACTTGACTTGAATAAGCTGACACCTACCGAAATATTTTTGCAAATGGCTGACAAATCAACTGATATACCTGTTGGTATTTGTGAGGATGTGCCTGTTGTGGTTGCAAACGTTACTATTTTAACGGACTTTGTTATTCTTGATATTCCCGAGGATGATAGTATGTCTATTATTCTTGGAAGACCTTTTCTTAATACTGCAGGGGCTGTTATTGATTGCAACAAAGGCAATGTCACTTTTCATGTTAATGGTAATGAGCATACGGTACACTTTCGAGGAAACAACCTCAAGTTCATAGTATCAACTCCATTGGAAAAAATTCCATCGATTATAATGGGAGGCTTTGAATTTCCTCTTCCTACTGTCCAGAAGAAATATGATATACTTATTATTGGGGATGTGCATATCCCCGTTGAGGTAACTTACTGTTATTCGAAATTTCTCCGGTTTCATGATTATCGGAATGAGTTTGTTAACAAGAATTGATCAACCTTGTTAGTGGATTCTATTCGATGAGCATGAGATGGATGAAACTAGAAGCACAAACTTCTGTACCCTCTCTTTATTTTCTATCAATTAGTAGAAATAAAGTAAAAATAGTATTTTTCTGTCTGTTTCTGGCTTATCCGTGCAATATAAAAATATCTCGAAAATAAAAGTCCTCAAAATGCCATGCCAATTTAATATGATTTTTTCGGGAATATTTGAGGATTTACTATGCAAAAATTACCGCGGGAGGAGCTGCCACCTGGTCACGAGGGTGGTGGGCGCCCCCACCCCTCTAGGGCGCGCCCCCCTGCCTCGTGGGCCCACGGTGGCCCTCCTCCACTTATCCCATCACCCATCTTCTTCCTCTGTCTCACACAAACCCGAAAAACCAACTCAAGCACGAGTTCCAGCCACTTTTGCTGTGATTTTCGATCTCCTTGTTCAAAGCACCTCTCGCAAAACTGCTTGGGGAGATTGCTCCTTGGTATGTGACTCCTCCATTGGTCCGATTAGTTTTTGTTCTAGTGCTTTATTCTTTGCAAATTTGTGTTGCATAGGTGACCATGTTCTTGAGCTTGCATGCCAAATTTATATGGTTCCAAGTAGTTCTAATGCTTGATTTAGGCTCTAGGCACTTGTAGGAGTAGTTGCTATCAGTTTTATTGAAGTTGGTTCACTTTTGTTTGAAGTTACTAAAAATTTCAGAATTTTTCAGAGAAAAACAATATGCTTAGCAAGATGTTCTAAGGTGGTTCCTCTAAGAAGCAAGGACCCAGGATTACTATGCGCGATGCTGACGAGGATCCACCAAGAGACGCTCCAGTACAGGCTTGCAAATGGCCGTCGGAAAATTTTATGGACCGTGCGGGAATTAAAGAAGAATCCAAAGCATATTTGCGCAATGCTGGTCTTGAGGATTTTGAGGCTAACAAATGCCCCCAGTATCATGATCTCACAAGTTCATTTGTGAGGAGGTTTGAGTATTCATCTTCGCGTAATTCTCCTTCAGTCATGTTTGATCTCTATGACAAATCTTATACCATGGACTTAGAGGATTTCACTTCTGCTTGCAAACTTCCATCATGGGGTAGTGTTAGGGATCCCCCTAAATTTGAATTTAGAAACTTTCTTGCTAGTATAACTGTGGGGGAATCTAGAGATATAACGCAGGCTACCATAGGGAGCATTCACTTTCCTGCTATACATTATTTTGCTCTCTTCATCGGTAGATGCATAAATGCTAAGGATGAAGCATGTCACATGTGTGTCCCTGATCTTAGCATTCTTAGGAGTCCTGTGTTAGGAGACCAATCTTATCATATGGGAGCCATTGTAGCTCGTAGGTTGCATCATAATAGACATAATGGAGATTTCTTTGGAGGAATTTATGCAACCCGCTTAGCTCACTTTCTTGAGATAGACATTCGTGAGGGTGATACAGAGTTGCCTCCTGCATATTTAGATTATAACTCTATGGCTTCACACCATTTTGTCGAGAGGCCTGAATCACCTCTCTTATATCATTTAATTTTTGATAAACGGCGTGTTTTCCGTATTACTCTCCCTGCTCCTACCTTCTTTGATTCACAAACAAAAAGAAGATATGTTATTACCAGAGAGGAGGCAGAAGAGTACGAGAGGAGAGCGGAGGCAGCTCGACTCCACGATGCAGCTCAGCAGGCGATAACCGCTGCACATCAGTATGATCCCAACTATTCTTCGTCGCAGTACAACTCCAGCTACACCTATGGGTATTCGCCAGGCTTTCCCTAGCCATTGACCAACTTACGCCAAAAGCCTAAGCTTGGGGGAGTATGTATTTCTCACCGACATTACATTTATGTTCACACACACTCATTGCTAGATGTCGGTGCTCATGCTTTTTCATTGTATTATCCATGCTAGTTTATTTTCTTTTTCCTGCTTTCTTCTTGTGCGTTTAATAAACCTTAAGAACAACAAAAAAATTAGTAGTAGTTTATTTTTCTTCTATAGTAGTAATAATTAAAAATAAAACCCAAAAATATTTCCCGTTCTTCTTTTGCTTGTTGGGAGCTTTCCCGTGTAAATAGTTTTATTTCTTTTCTTTTCTTTGGGGGTCAGTAGGAGAAGACCATAATTAAATTGTTGAAGTGGCTCTTATATGCATTATTGTTGATTTAACCCAGAGCTCATATTGCCTTGTCTTCTCCTATTTATTGAATGCTCACAGATTCCAGCTTAGTCCAATGCACGTGCACTCTTATTATTATTCACACCATTCAGTCGTGCAAGTGAAAGGCAATTATGATGATATATGATGGACTGGCTGAGATGAGAAAAGCTGGTATGAACTCGACCTCTTTTGTTTTTGTAAATATGATGAGTCCCTCGTTCTTGATTTAGCTTATTATGAATAAACATGTTTGCAATGACAATTAGAGATCATAGTTGCTTGTGCCATGCTTGATTAGCTATGAGTTATAATGATTTACCTTGTGTGCCAACATGCTATTGCGATGATTATGATGTGGTATGATGGGGTGGTATCCTCCTTTGAATGATTCAAGTGACTTGACTTGGCACATGTTCATGCATGTAGTTGAAACAAATCAACATAGCCTTCACGATATTTATGTTCATGGTGGATTATATCCTACTCATGCTTGCATCCAATGTTTATTAATTTTAATGCATGTACATGGCTGTTGTCACTCTCTAGTTGGTCGTTTCCCAGTCTTTTGCTAGCCTTCACTTGTACTAAGCGGGAATACTGCTTGTGCATCCAATCCCTTAAACCCCAAAGTTATTCCAGATGAGTCCACTATACCTTCCTATATGCAGTATCTACCTGCCGTTCCAAGTAAATTTGTATGTGCCAAACTCTAAACCTTCAAATAAACATTCTATTTTGTATGCTCGAATAGCTCATGTATCAACCAAGGATGTCCTTATCTTCCATGTTAGGCGGGTTATTCTCAAGAGGAGTGGACTCCGCTCCTCACTCACGAGAAAATGGCTGGTCACCGGGATGCCTAGTCCCATGCTTTATGCAAACTAAATCAAAATTAATTGCAAACAAAAATCCCCCTGGGACCTGATGTATGTTGGAGGCACTCGTTATTTCGAGCAAGCCATGGATTGATGCTTGTTGGTGGAGGGGGAGTATAAACTCTACCATTCTGTTTGGGAACCGCCTATAATGTGTTTAGCATGGAAGATATCGCCATCTCTTAGTTGTTATGTTGACAATGAAAGTATACCACTCAAAATACAATTTATCTCTATTGCAAAACCGAGCTCTGGCACCTCTACAAATCCCTGCTTCCCTCTACGAAGGGCCTATCCATTTACTTTTATGTTGAGTCATCACCCTCTTATTAAAAAGCACTAGCTGGAGAGCATAGCCGTCATTTGCATTCATCACTATTAATTTATATTGGGTATGACTATGATTGGATCTCTTTTACCATGAATTGCAATGTCTAGTCAGTCCTTGATCTTTAAAGGTGCTCTGCATTTATGTTTTGCGGTCTCAGAAAGGGCTAGCGAGATACCATCTTGTTATATCATATTATGATTGTTTTAAGAAAGTGTTGTCATCCGAGATTTATTATTATGGCTTGCTAGTTGATTACGTTATTGATATGAGCAATTATGAGACCTGAGAATTATTGCAAATGTGGTTAGTTATGATCTATGCTGAAAACCTGAATGCTGGCTTGACATAGTTACAACAACAAGAGCAAACAGAGTTTGTAAAAGTTTTTCTTTCTTTCTTTCAGTTTGTCAACTGAATTGCTTGAGGACAAGCAAGGATTTAAGCTTGGGGGAGTTGATACGTCACCGTCGTATCTACTTTTCCAAACACTTTTGCCCTTGTTTTGGACTCTAACTTGTATGAATTGAATGGAACTAACCCGGACTGACGCTGTTTTCAGCAGAATTGCCATGGTGTTGTTTTATGTGCACAAAACAAATATTCTTGGAATGACCTGAAACTCCACGGAACATCTTAGAAAAAAATAATAAAAAATCCTCGCCAAAGATGAAGACCAGGGGGCCCACACCCTTCTCACGTGGGTGGGGGCGCCCCCCTAGGGCGCGCCCCCCTACCTCGTGGGCCCCCTGGAAACCCTCTGACGTCAACTCCAACTCTATATATTCGCTTTCGGAGAGAAAAAATCAGGGAGAAGAAATCATCGCGTTTTACGATACGGAGCCACCGCCAAGCCCTAAAACCTCTTGGGAGGGCTGATCTGGAGTCCGTTCGGGGCTCCGGAGAGGGGGATTCGTCGCCGTCGTCATCATCAACCATCCTCCATCACCAATTTCATGATGCTCACCGCCGTGCGTGAGTAATTCCATCGTAGGCTTGCTGGACGGTGATGGGTTGGATGAGATTTATCATGTAATTGAGTTAGTTTTGTTAGGGTTTGATCCCTAGTATCCATTATGTTCTGAGATTGATGTTGCTATGACTTTGCTATGCTTAATGCTTGTCACTAGGGCCCGAGTGCCATGATTTTAGATCTGAACCTATTATGTTTTCATGAATATATGTGAGTTCTTGATCCTATCTTGCAAGTCTACAGTCACCTACTATGTGTTATGATCCGGCAAAAGATGTCATGCAAGTTCTTTTCCATAAGCACGTATGACTATATACGGAATACATGCCTACATTACATTGATGAATTGGAGCTAGTTCTGTGTCACCCTATGTTATGACTGTTACATGATGAACCACATCCGGCATAATTATCCATCACCGATCCGGTGCCTACGAGTTTTCCATGTACTGGTTCTCACTTATTTACTTTCCCGCTGCTACTGTTACAATTACTACAAAATACCAAAAACATTACTTTTGCTGTCTTTACTTTTGTTGCCGCTACCACCACTATCATATTACTTTGCTACTAAACACTTTGCTGCAGATACTAAGTTTCCAGGTGTGGTTGAATTGACAACTCGGCTGCTAATACGTGAGAATATTCTTTGGCTCCCCTTGTGTCGAATCAATAAATTTGGGTTGAATACTCTACCCTCGAAAGCTGTTGCGATCCCCTATACTTGTGGGTTATCAATGGAGATTTCCCTCTCTCGATGAGAGGAGCGTTGGTGATGACGATGGCGATGATTTCCCCCTCTGGGTGGGAAATTTCCCCGGCAGAACAGCTCTGCCGGAGCTCTAGATTGGATTCGCCAAGGTTCCGCCTCATGGCGGCGGAGTTTCGTCCCAAAAGGTTGCTTCTTATTTTTTTTCTCGATGCAAGACTTCATATAGGAGAAGATCGTCATCGGAGAGCCACCAGGGGGGCCACGAGGTAGGGGGCGCGCCCTAGGTGGGGGGGCGCCCCCCACCCTCGTGGGAAGGGTGTGGGCCCCCTGGTCTTCATCTTTGGCGAGGATTTTTCATTATTTATAATAAGGTATTTCGTGGAGTTTCAGGACTTTTGGAGTTGTGCAGAATAGGTCTCTAATATTTCCTCCTTTTCCAGCCCAGAATTCCAGCTGCCGGCATTCTCCCTCCTTATGTAAACCTTGTAAAATAAGAGAGAATAACCATAAGTATTGTGACATAATGTGAAATAACAACCCATAATGCAATTAATATCGATATAAAAGCATGATGCAAAATGGACGTATCACTAATATTTACAACTCGAAATAGGGACTACGGATTAAGCAAACACTGGCCAAGGACGAGGTGACGATGCGCGTGGGAAACGGTTCCAGAGTCGATGTGATCGCCGTCGGCACGCTACCTCTACATCTACCTTTGGGATTAGTATTAGACCTAAATAATTGTTATTTGGTGTCAGCGTTGAGCATGAACATTATATCTGGATCTTGTTTGATGCGAGACGATTATTCATTTAAATTAGAGAATAATGGTTGTTCTATTTATATGAGTAATATCTTTTATGGTCATGCACCCTTGAAGAGTGATCTATTTTTGATGAATCTCAATAGTAGTGATACACATATTCATAATGTTAAAGCCAAAAGATGCAGAGTTGATAATGATAGTGCAACTTATTTGTGGCACTACCGTTTGGGTCATATTGGTGTAAAGCGCATGAAGAAACTCCATACTGATGGATTATGAATCACTTGGTACTTGCGAACCATGCCTCATGGGAAAAATGACTAAAATGTCGTTCTCCGGTACTATGGAGAGAGCAACAGATTTGTTGGAAATCATACATACAGATGTATGTGGTCCGATGAATATCGAGGCTCGTGGCGGATATCATTATTTTCTCACCTTCACAGATGATTTGAGCAGATATGGGTATATATACTTAATGAAACATAAGTCTGAAACATTTGAAAAGTTCAAAGAATTTCAGAGTGAAGTGGAAAATCATCGTAACAAGAAAATAAAGTTTCTACGGTCAGATCATGGAGGAGAATATTTAAGTTACGAGTTTGGTCTACATTTGAAACAATGCGGAATAGTTTCACAACTCATGCCACCCGGAACACCACATCGTAATGGTGTGTCCGAACTTCGTAATCGTATTTTACTATATATGGTGCGATCTATGATGTCTCTTACTGATTTACCACTATCGTTTTGGGGTTATGCTTTAGAGACGACTGCATTCACATTAAATAGGGCACCATCGAAATCCGTTGAGACGACGCCTTATGAACTGTGGTTTGGCAAGGAACCAAAGTTGTCATTTCTTAAAGTTTGGGGTTGCGATGCTTATGTGAAAAAGCTTCAACCTGATAAGCTCGAACCCAAATCAAAGAAATGTGTCTTCATAGGATGACCAAAGGAGACTGTTGGGTACACCTTCTATCACAGATCCGAAGGCAAGACATTCGTTGCTAAGAATGGATCCTTTCTAGAGAAGGAGTTTCTCTCGAAAGAAGTGAGTGGGAGGAAAGTAGAACTTGATGAGGTCACTGTACCTGCTCCCTTATTGGAAAGTAGTTCATCATAGAAACCAGTTCCTATGACGCCTACACCAATTAGTGAGGAAGTTAATGATGATGATCATGGAACTTCAGATCAAGTTGTTACTGAACCTCGTAGGTCAACCAGAGTAAGATCTGCACCAGAGTGGTAAGGTAATCCTGTTTTGGAGATTATGTTACTAGACCATGACGAACCTACGTACTATGAAGAAGCGATGGTGAGCCCAGATTCGGCAAAATGGCTTGAGGCCATGAAATCTGAGATGGGATCCATGTATGAGAACAAAGTGTGGACTTTGGTTGACTTGCTCCATGATCGGCAAGCCATTGAAAATGAATGGATCTTCAAGAAGAAGACTGACGCTGACGGTAATGTTACTATCTATAAAGCTCGACTTGTTGCAATAGGTTTTCCACAAGTTCAAGGGATTGACTACGATGAGACTTTCTCACCAGTAGTGATGCTTAAGTCTGTCCGAATCATGTTAGCAATTGCCGCATTTTATGACTATGAAATTTGGCAAATGGATGTCAAAACTGCATTCCTGAATGGATTTCTGGAAGAAGAGTTGTATATGATGCAACCAGAAGGTTTTGTCGATCCAAAGGGAGCTAACAAAGTGTGCACGCTCCAGCGATCCATTTATGGACTGGTGCAAGCCTCTCGGAGTTGGAATAAACGCTTTGATAGTGTGATCAAAGCATTTGGTTTTGTACAGACTATTGGAGAAGCCTGTATTTACAAGAAAGTGAGTGGGATCTCTGTAGCATTTCTAATATTATATGTGGATGACATATTATTGATTGGAAATGATGTAGAATTTATGGATAGCATAAAGGGATACTTGAATAAGAGTTTTTCAATCAAAGACCTCGGTGAAGCTGCTTATATATTGGGCATCAAGATCTATAGAGATAGATTAAGACGCTTAATTGGACTTTCACAAAGCACATACCTTGACAAAGTTTTGAATAAGTTCAAAATATCAAGCAAAGAAATGGTTCTTGCCTGTGTTACAAGGTGTGAAGTTGAGTAAGACTCAATGCCCGACCACTGCAGAAGATAGAGAGAAGATGAGAGATGTTCCCTATGCTTCAGCCATAGGCTCTATCATGTATGCAATGTTGTGTACCATACCTAATGTGTGCCTTGCTATATGTCTAGCAAGGAGGTACCAAAGTAATCCAGGAGTGGATCACTAGACAATGGTCAAGAACATCCTGAAATACCTGAAAAGGACTAAGGATATGTTTCTCGTTTATGGAGGTGACAAAGAGCTAGTCGTAAATGGTTACGTTGATGCAAGCTTTGACACTGATCCAGACGATTCTAAATCGCAAACCGGATACGTGTTTACATTGAACAGTGGAGCTGTCAGTTGGTGCAGATCTAAACAAAGCGTCGTGGCGGGATCTATGTGTGAAGCAGAGTACATAGCTGCTTCGGAAGAAGCAAATGAAGGAGTCTGGATGAAGGAGTTCATATCCGATCTAGGTGTCATACCTAGTGCATCGGGTCCAATGAAAATCTTTTGTGACAATACTGGTGCAATTGCCTTAGCGAAGGAATCCAGATTTCACAAAAGAACCAAGCACATCAAGAGATGCTTCAATTCCATCCGGGATCTAGTCCAGGTGGGAGACATAGAAATTAGCAAGATACATACGGATCTGAATGTTGTAGACCCGTTGACTAAGCCTCTTCCACGAGCAAAACATGATCAGCACCAAGGCTCCATGGGTGTTAGAATCATTACTGTGTAATCTAGATTATTGACTCTAGTGCAAGTGGGAGACTGAAGGAAATATGCCCTAGAGGCAATAATAAAGTTATTATTTATTTCCTTACTCTCATGATAAATGTTTAATATTCATGCTAGAATTGTATTAACCGGAAACGTAATACATGTGTGAATACATAGACAAACAGAGTGTCACTAGTATGCCTCTACTTGACTAGCTCATTGATCAAAGATGGTTATGTTTCCTAGCCATTGACATGAGTTGTCATTTGATTAACGAGATCACATCATTAGGAGAATAATGTGATTGACTTGACCCATTCCGTTAGCTTAGCACTCGATTATTTAGTATGTTGCTATTGCTTTCTTCATGACTTATACATGTTCCTATGACTATGAGATTATGCAACTCCCGTTTACCGGAGGAACACTTTGTGTGCTACCAAACGTCACAACATAACTGGGTGATTATAAAGCTGCTCTACAGGTGTCTACGAAGGTACTTGTTGGGTTGGCATATTTCGAGATTAGGATTTGTCAATCCGATTGTCGGAGAGGTATCTCTGGGCCCTCTCAACAATGCACATCACTTAAGCCATGCAAGCATTGCAACTAATGAGTTAGTTGCAGGATAATATATTACAGAACGAGTAAAGAGACTTGCCGGTAACGAGATTGAACTAGGTATTGAGATATCGACGATCGAATCTCGGGCAAGTAACATGCCGATGACAAAGGGAACAACATATGTTGTTATGCAGTCGAACCGATAAAGATCTTCGTAGAATATGTGTGAGCCAATATGAGCATCCAGGTTCCCCTATTGGTTATTGATCGGAGATGTGTCTCGGTCATGTCTACATAGTTCTCGAACCCGTCGGGTCCGCACACTTAAAGTTTCGATGACGGTTATATTATGAGTTTATGAGTTTTGATGTACTGAAGGTTGTTCGGAGTCCCGGATATGATCACGGACATGACGATGAGTCTCGAAATGGTTGAGACATGAAGATTGATATATTGGAAGCCTATATTTGGATACCGGAAGTGTTCCGGGTGAAATCAGGATTTTACCGGAGTGCCGAGGGGTTACGGACCCCACCCCCCCCCCCCCCACCCCCCCCCCCCCCGGGGGGGGGGGGCTTAATGGGCCATAGTGGGCATTTGGAGAAGAGGAGAGGCGGCCAGGGCAGGGCCGCGAGCCCCTCCCCCCTAGTCCGAATAGGACAATGAGAGGGGGGCGGTGCCCCCTTTCCTTCCTCTCTCCCTCCTCTTTCCCCCTCCACTCCTAATCCAACAAGTAAAAGGGAGGGAGTCCTACTCCCGGTGGGAGTAGGACTCCTCTGTCGGCGTTCTGGGAACGGGGGTCCCCAGACTTGCCTGCCTGCGGCCTGCGGCGTGGCTCAAAGGGGGGCCCAACACGGCCCATCTTCACCAACACAAACCCAAGACCCTTGCGAGGGGCCAAGCCTCGCGGGGTGGACGACGCAGAGCTTCCTCAGGCACGGCCTCATCAGGATGGCTCGTGAGGAGGCGGAGAGATCAAGGCGGGGTACCTCACGAGGCGCCCATGACGCAAGCCATGACGACTCAGGGCGCCAGGCGGGTGCCAGCCCATGCAGCGTCCTCCTTTCCTCTTTGGTGCAAAGGGGGCAAGCGCAGCCGCGGAGTACCGAGGCATCAGGCAAAGGTTGCCTTTTCGGTGCAACGAGACCAAGACCAGGAGGACTACGAGGCGGAGGTCACCGTGGAGCCCGAGACGGCGTCATCACCAGAGCTTTGCATAGACGAAGACTACTTTTGTCAGGATAGCTGATACTTGTTGTCTCCCTTCAAATTAGCCTGCCATTGTTGGCTCCCTTCCCGCTCGATATTTGGGAAGAGGACCAGGGCCTCTATAAATAGGACCAGCCACCCACATAGCAAGGGGGTCGTTCGGTCGGTTGGTTGAGAGAGAGAGAGAGAGAAAGGTGACTGAACTCCTCCCAGCAGTTCATCGCCTCAGCCAAGAACAGACCCTCGCGAGGCTGTTCTTCCTTGTATTGTTCATCATCATCAGCCCAAGAGGCAATCCACCACACCACACACTGGATTAGGGTATTACACCACAACGGTGGCCCGAACCAGTATAAACCCTGTGTCCCTTGAGCTGTTCTTTCCATAGTTTAGATCCTAGCATGGCGGAGGGGTGCAGGTAGGTAGGAGGCGAAATCTCCGTGCGCACCCCAGTGTTCGAACCTCAAAGGTCTGCCGGAACCCGAAATCCGACATTTGGCGCGCCAGGTAGGGGTGCGCCGGAATCCACCTTCTACCACCCCGTTCTCCTCCGACCATCGCGCACATGTCTGACACTCGTCGGGCCCGCGCGAAGCGCCGGGCCGCCCTCGCTTCCCGCGTCGCCCAGACGGCCCCTGTCGGCGGGCGTCCTCGCCGTTCCCCGTCAACTGCCGTCAACGCCACCACCGGCCCGGCGGGGGACGAACAGCAAGCATCGTCTCAGCATCCTTCCGTGCGGCAAGACGTCCGCACCGCAACTCCCTCGCTCGCCCCAGCTGGATCTTCGTCTCGCGCGCTCCGCGCACCCATGGAGGCTCGGGCTGCACTCCTCGCGGCAAACGAGCTCCTGCGCTACCTTCCCGTCGACGACGTCTACGAAGAATGGCTCGACCGCGTCGCCGAGCTCGTCCGCGCCGCAGGAGGGCTCTTCCGCGCCGTCCGTTCCACTGCACCGCACCCCGCCCCGCGCGGGCGACGAGGCTCCGGCGGCGCCCCGGCCGCCTCCTACTCAAGAAGACGCCATGGCTCCGAGGTGCGTGGCCCCTGGGCGGAACCCGCTCCATCAGGTGCCAGCGCGGCAAGAACAGAGCTGCCAAGAAGTCCCTCGCCCGCCAGAAGCTGCCCGGGCGCTCCCTGCTCCAGCACGTCGCGACCATCCTCCTACTCCAGCGCGTGGGGACATGCAAGACCAGGCTCTCCATCACCCAAGGCCTCCTGTGGCCACAGCAGGCTACCGCGCCTTCACCATCGAACTACGCAGCATCGCATGGCCTGGCAAGTTCAAGCCAGACCTGCCTCCTCGCTACGACGGCACGGCCGACCCTCCGGAGTTCCTCCAGCTCTACGACGCACAAGGACTGGTTTCACATCTCGGCCGACCCTATGGAGATGAGAAGGTCATGGCGAACTGGTTTCCCATGGCGCTCAAGGACGGGGCCTGCACCTGGCTCCAGGCACAATCTCCTCCTGGGACGAGATGCGCACCCGCTTCATCGCCAACTTCCAAGGTACTCGCGACCGGCCGCCCGCCGTGAGCGACATGCGCCGCATCAAGCAACAACCCGGGGAGACCCTACAGAAGTACATCCAGCGCTTCAACAACGCACGCCTCCAGATTCCCACGGTGACTGAAGAAGCCATCATCTCAGCCTTCTCCGATGGCGTGCGCGACATCAAGATGAAGAAGGAGCTAGCGATGCATGAGGACATGTGCACTTCCTTGGAGCTGTTCAACTTGGCGAACAAGTGCGCCAGGGCTGAGGAAGGGCGCCTCTCCCTCCTCGAGCTGCCTGCCGCAGACCCAGAAGAGAAGAAGCTCAAGGCCAAGGATGTGAAGCACAAGGGGGCTGTCGTGCTCGCGGTAGAACCAGACACCAAGCGGGGCAGAGATCAGCCCGAACCTTCCAAGCGCAGCCGGTACTATGTGTACCACGACCTCCACACCCACAACACCAACAAATGTCAAGAACTCCGAGCCGTGCGAGAAGGAAGGATCGGCCGACACCCCGACCGCGGTGACCGGGGCTACGGACGAGGAGGAGGAAGGAACGCAGGACGCTGGGAAGACAGTGGCCCGCGCCAAGGGTGGCGCGATCAACCTCGCGAGGATCACTGGCAAGACCCGCCTCATGAGGGAGCCTGGAGGGATCAGCCTCGCGAGGATCACCCGCAAGGCAACGCAGGCCTCCCACCGCTACCGCCGCAGCCAAGGAGAAACGAGGACCGCCACCAGGACGAGGAGGCTGGGGGCTTCCAGGAGCCGCGCGCAATCGCATGCATCCTGGGCGGAGCTCAAGCCCCAGCCTCTCAATGCATCTTCAAGCAGTTCGCCCGTGAAGTGAACGCAGTCCTCCCCAGGCTCGAAGCCACGCGCCCTGTCAGGTGGTCAGCATGCGCCATCACGTTCAGCTCAGCAGATCAGCTCAAGTGTGCGGCTACAGCCAGAGTCCTCCCGATGCTTTGCTCCCCAATCATCAGCAACGTGGTGGTCACCAAGACCCTCATCGACGGCGGGGCAGGGCTCAACGTCCTGTCCGTGGAGACATTCAACAACCTCCAAGTGCCCTACAGCCAGCTTAAGCCAACCAAGCCTTTCTCCGGTATCACCGACGGCTCCACGGTCCCAATTGGGCAGGTCCGCCTCCCTGTCACCTTCGGGGCACGCGACAACTACCGCACCGAGCTCATCGACTTCGATGTCGCTCACATTCGCCTGTCGTACAACGCCATCCTTGGGTACCCAGCGCTGGCCAAGTTCATGGCCGTAACTCACCACGGCTACAACATCCTCAAGATGCCAGGAAGCGGCGGAGTCATCACGGTGCCCTGTGAAGAGAAGGACGCGGTGTGTTCCCTGGAACGAGCCTTTCAGGCCGCGTCACTGGGAGACCCGGATCGTGGAAGCAGGAGGCCTCCCGAGACCGCCCCTAAGAAGAAGAAGACATCGTCCGGCCCGGCCCCTCAGGAGGCAGGCCCCTCTAGGCCCGTGCCTGCCCAGGGGGGACCTCCTTCCATCGCATAGGAAAGCGCGCCCGACGCCCTCCTCAGGCAGGGCTCGGGGGCTCTCCCCTGGAGGGCCACCGACCTAGCTAGGGTCATGAGGGAGGCACTTGGGCACCACATGGAGGTGTGTTTCGAAGCACGTTTCCCCCAAGAAGGAGCAAGGCAGGGAGATCCAGACCCTCAGGAGTTCGTCAGCAAGGCCATTCAGGAGCTGCAAGAGTCAAGAGTCATGAGAGGCGGCCGCCGCCTACCAGCAGTGGCTCCCCATCCAGGCGAGGATGGCGGGCTGCGCGTCTGCATCGATGTACCAGGGCTCAACCGAGTCGCCTCCCTGGAGCGCCTCTGGCCCTCGCGGGTGGGGCGCTGCGGAGGTCCACCCCACAGCTATGTTCGCATGCCTTACGGCTTGCCGAGCGCGGCTGACATGTACTAGTGCCTCATGAGGGGCACCACAGAGGCACAAGAGGCCAGGCGTTCCACAGCCCTGGCGGAGATGGAGATGGTCCGCGAGGGGCCGCCAGCGCCTCCCGAGCCTCCCGAGGCCCCTGGGCCTGGGGGCTCATGAGGATCGGCTTTCGCGGTCCACCGAGTCTGCTACACCAACACCCCTTCGTCCTCAACGTCATCAGGTGACATCTTTCAAGTTTCATTTCCAGCTGGGAGCGCCCCCAAGGCTGCATTATTCCCAGGCCGCGTGGGTCCGTCCCTGCGGCGTGTATTCCCTTTTTATTCCATGTTGTTAGCTTACCTTGTTGGGGGCGCCACTCGGGTTGCATCACCCCCAAGTCGCTCGGGCCTGACCCAGTGATCTCCACATTCCCAGCATCTATTTGGACCAATCCACTCCTTCGCGGCTAATGTGTTTTACCTAGTTGCCTGCTCAGCTGACGCCAACTAACGGAGTTGCTCCCAAACGGCACGATGCTTGCGCATGGGTCCGTCCTTGCAATGCCGACAAACCTGGATGGCTGAGCTCTGGCCGCGGCAGCCCCGCATAGTGTCACCTCATCAAGCCTTCAGTGCCCCACTACCCCACGGAAGCAACCAACGGCTGACCATCAATTGTCATGGAAACCCCTTGTTTTTTATGCTGGACCTGCAGGACCTCCTGAAGGAGCTGCGTCAGGCGAGGCTCTTGCGATGTCTCCTTCGCTCTCGTTCGCGCGAACCGCTTGCACGTTAAAGGGGGGGTGCCTGAGCATCGCGACTCAGGGCTCCTACTGGCTCTCCAGCCCTCACCCTCTGGCCTTGACCATGGCATCGCGACCTGGCATACCAGCGACGGCTGAGACTCGCTCGAGGGCCAGGACCCGAGGACGTAGAGCAGAAAGGGGAGCAAAGGCGAGAGGGGAGAGACAAACGAGGACCTCGCCGAGCAATCTAGCGCCTGCCGATGCACGGACCCGGCGACACACCAGAGAGCGGCCCCTGATCCTCGAGATAAGTCATCGCCCGGAAGCGCCAGCTACCATGGCACCATCCCCGCACCTAATGCTATCCCTTGTTAGGGACGCCGCTCCCCTTTCTCACCAAACGACGGCTGCTTGGGCGCCAAAGGGGACCTCCTGAGCATCGCGACTCAGGGGCTCTTACTAGACTCTGAGTCGCTCACCTCCTGGCCTTGACCACGGCATCGCGACCTGGCATACCAGTGACGGCTGAAGCCGCCTTGGGACTGGGACCTGTCGGCGCAGAGCACCAAGCCCTCGTGAGGTTCGAAAGCGAGGACCGAGCTAAGACGGGATGAGCAACTCGCGCAAATCTACGACAAGGGTTATATTAACAAAACAGGATCACAGGCACCTTACAAGCCCCCACGGGGCGCGTTTTTGGTTCCTCGCAGGGAACAGATCCTAAAGAGACACAAACTACGCGCATCCCTACAAAAGACGCCATCATCAACAGTGGGCCGTCAAGCATCGATGCCAACCCCATCCAGATCAGAGTCGGCGGCGGCCTGACGAGCCCGCCCTGCTCTAGGAGCGGCGCCGGCTCGGGGGCTCGTAGCTGTCATCGCTCGTCTCCAGAGTCGCGAAGGGCTCGCCGGAGTCGCTGGAACCTCCGACATCTCCACCGCTTGAGGAGCCGCCGAGGGAGCGGTTGGCGAGCCCAGTCCTCATCGCAGCAGGGCCCTGGCCACCTTCACCGGGGAAGCACTCCAGCCGGCGCCCACTCGCATCGAAGACCTTGAAGAGCATCACCGAAGCACCATCGTAGTCCAAGTGGATCGCGAAGACGCCCCTTGTCCTGCAAACCCGGGCGATCTCTCTCCAGCCTCGAGTCATGTAGACCTCGCCCAGGGCTACGACCGTGACCTCTCCCTCGGTCGCGAGGGTGCTGCAGCCGGCGTGCTGTAGCCAGAGCTCCAGGGGCTCCCCCTGCAGGATGATGGAGGCAAAGAAGGGAGGCAGGCAGATCCAAGACTGAAGAGGAATGGCAACGTGGACCACGAACTCTTGGGAGGAGCCCTCGGTGTGGACCCCAGGGGGGACGACCCACACCTTCATGACTCGTCGGCGCCGACGGCGGCATTGTCCGTGGTGGTCAGCATCAGCTCCTTCGGGGCCCTCGACGTGGGCGTACAATGGAAGCGGGAACCCCGATGGCGCCCGCTCACCCCAAGGCCTTGACACCACCTGAAGGGCCCCCTCGTCCGGGCCATGGTGGACGAGCCGTTTCTTCGGCGGGAGTGGGTCTGGTCCCTCTTGGGGAGCCTTTCCCTTCTCTGCCGTCGAGAACCGGCGGATCGGAGCCATCACGGCAAGGCAGGGCAAGGATCGAGAAGAAGGAGGAGCAAGGAGGGATGGACTGGAAGGGCGCGCGCCGTTCCGTACTTATAGCCGGCGAAGGCCAACCGCCGACCTCCACGATCGCAGGTAATCATGACCCATTTTGCATGCAGGGACTTCTCAAATCCGTGCAGTTGCCGAGGCGCCATGGGGAAGTGGAGGCGCCCACGTCCAATCAACCGCCACGCGGCGCCCAAGGCCGCAGGCTGTTAGGGCCCGCGGCGCTTCACTCTTGCCCTTCCGCCTCCCTGCACGGCCAAGTCCGAGCGCGCCTTGGGCCCCGGGGCTACTGTCGGCGTTCTGGGAATGGGGGTCCCCACACTTGCCTGCATGCGACCTACGGCGGGGCTCAAAGGGGGGCCCAGCACGGCCCATCTTCACCAACACAAACCCAAGACCCTCGCGAGGGGCCAAGCCTCGCGGGGCGGACGACGCGGAGCTTCCTCAGGCATGACCTCATCAGGCTGGATCGCGAGGAGGCGGAGAGATCAAGGCGGGGTACCTCACGAGGCGCCCATGACGCAAGCCATGACGACTCAGGGCGCCAGGCGGGTGCCAGCCCGCGCAGCGTCCTCCTTTCCTCTTTGGTGCAAAGGGGGCAAGCGCAGCTGCGGAGTACCGAGGCATTAGGCAAAGGTTGCCATTTCGGTGCAACAAGACCAAGACCAGGAGGACTACGAGGCAGAGGTCACCGTGGAGCCCGAGACGGCGTCATCACCATAGCTTTGCGCAGACGAAGACTGTAGGATCGAAAGTATGTCTAGAGGGGGGTGATTAGACTACTTGACCAAATAAAAACTTGACCTTTTCCCAATTTTAGTTCTTGGCAATTTTAGCTATTTTAGGACAAGTTAAGCAATCATCACATAATTCAAGCAAGCATGCAAAGAGTATATTGGCAGCGGAAAGTAAAGCATGCAACTTGCAAGAATGTAAAGGGAAGGGTTTGGAGAATTCAAATGCAATTGGAGACACGGATGTTTTTCCCGTGGTTCGGATAGGTGGTGCTATCCTACATCCACGTTGATGGAGACTTCAACCCACGAACGGTAACGGTTGCGCGAGTCCACGGAGGGCTCCACCCACGAAGGGTCCACGAAGTAGCAACCTTGTCTATCCCACCATGGCCATCGCCCACGAAGGACTTGCCTCACTAGCGATAGATCTTCACGAAGTAGGCGATATCCTTGCCCTTACAAACTCCTTGGTTCAACTCCACAATCTTGTCGGAGGCTCCCAAGTGACACCTAGCCAATCTAGGAGACACCACTCTCCAAGAAGTAACAAACGGTGTGTTGATGATGAACTCCTTGCTCTTGTGCTTCAAATGATAGTCTCCCCAACACTCAACTCTCTCTCATAGGATTTGGATCTGATGGAAAGAAGATTTGAGTGGAAAGCAACTTGGGGAAGGCTAGAGATCAAGATTCATATGGTAGGAATGGAATGTCTTGGTCTCAACACATGAGTAGGTGGTTCTCTCTCAGAACATATGAGTTGGAATGGTGTATGTGTTCTGATGGCCCTCTCAACGAGTGAAGAGGAGGTGGAGGGGTATATATAGCCTCCACACAAAATCCAACCGTTACACACAATCTACCAATCTCGGTGGGACCGAATAAATAAACTCGGTCAGACCGAAAAGGTAAACCTAGTGACCGTTAGAGATTTTCGGTGGGACTGACATGCAACTCGGTAGGACCGATTCTGTTAGGGTTTGGGCATAACGTAATCTCGGTGAGACCGATTACACAAACTCGGTGAGACCGAGTTTGGTAATAAGCTAACCAGAGAGTTGGTCAGGCAAACTCGGTGGGACCGATTTGCTCTTTCGGTGAGACCAAAAAGTTACAAAAGGGAAACACAGAGTTTACATTGCAATCTCGGTGGGACCGATTCGCTCTTTCGGTGAGACCAAAAAGTTACGAAAGGGAAACAGAGAGTTTGCAACCCCATCTCGGTGAGACCGAGATCCCTATCGGTAGGACCGAATTGCTAGGGTTTGGCAGTGGCTTATGACATATGAAACTCGGTGGCGCCGGATAGATAGAATCGGTATGACCGAGTTTGGCTTAGGGTTTAGGTCATTTGTGGGTATGGGAAAGTAGCTGAGGATTTTGGAGCATATCATTAAGCACATGAAGCAAGAGGCTCATTAAGCAACACCTCATCCCTCCTTGATAGTATTGGCTTTTCCTAAAGACTCAATGTGATCTTGGATCACTAAAAATATAAAATGAAGAGTCTTGAGCTTTTGAGCTTGAGCCAATCCTTTGTCCTTAGCATTTTGAGGGTTCCACTTTCACATCCATGCCATGCCAATCATTGAGCTTTCTTGAAATAATCATCTTGGAATAGCATTAGCTCAATGAGCTATATGTTGTTATGAATTACCAAAACCACCTAGGGATAGTTGCACTTTCAATCTCCCCCTCTTTGGTAATTGATGACAACATATAGATCAAAGCTTCGACAAATGATAATAAGCATGAAATATATCGTCGCTTTGAGAAGTATGTGAAAAGTAAGAGCTCCCCCTAAATTTGTGCATATTTAAAATTTGCTTTGGACTGCAAATGCACAAAGAGTTAGAGTCATGGGTTACTCTTCCATGTCACATACATCTTGGTGGAGCGCTTAAAATGATAAGAATGAAATGCATGCACTCATCACCAAGAATAGTGAGTGATCACATAAGATAGATAGGATAAAAATAGCATTTAGCAAACATTAAGTGTAGCTTATGATCAAACACATGATCATCAATGCCTCACATAGATAATGACATAGTATCTCACACAAAAGCAAACGAAGTTTGAAAAACCACCAAATAAAACAAGAGAGAATAAAAGCAACACTCTCTCTCGAAGCCTATGATCTATACATTTTCTCCCCCTTTGGCAACAAGTTACCAAAAAGTTCCTAGAAAATGCATAGTGCTAAGTCGACACTCAGGCTTGATCTTCAGGTGGTGGTGGAGTCCGGATCACTCCAAGGACGAAGCTTCCGTAGATGCTGAAGTAGACGCTGGAGCTGAAGTAGATGCTCTCTAATTGCAGACTAAATCTCTGTCACTTTGACATCCAAGTCATAGAACTTTTGTTCCATGATCCTCTCTAAGCTTGCCTGGTTTTGAGTTAGGGTGGCTAGTCCTTGCTCAATCCGCAGGGTGGATGCAATTAAGTAACCAAGCTGCTCTTGTTTGGTTTTCAGGAAATAATCAGATGCCTCCGCTTGAGTAGGCATCTTGGCAGCTTTCTCCTTCCTAGCCTTCTCCTTCTTGGCTTGTGCTTGGGCAGATGATGGCTCATTCTCAGTCATGACCACTTGGTTATCTTCAAAGTCCGGACGGATAGGCAGGTGTTCCTTGTCCAAGAGGTATATGCCCGTGCCCATCTTGGAGTTGATGAGCTCCTGAATCTGTGGGGCATATCCACAGCTCCTCTTCTGGTCTGCTGCTGTCCTCTTAATGGTCTCTACCATTAGGCTCATCACCTTGAATTTCTGAGGCACATCAAAGATATGAAGCAAGTTGATCGCGTGGCCTCTAATCATCTTGTGATCTCCAGACTTGGGCAATAAGGTGTGCCTTAGTATCCAGTTGATAGTGGGCAGCCCTGATAGAAGATAATGTACTGAGCCAAACTTGAAAGTGTCAAGTGCTTCATTTGGAATCTCCTTGTACATGTTGGACATAGAGTTGTGGTCCATCTTCTTCTTAGCATAAACGTCCAAGTCATCTGCTTGCTCCTCTGGGGCATTTATCAGCTGAGCCCATTCAGCAACTGTGGACTGGTACCTCGTACCCTCTAACATCCAAGTTATCCTACCATCTGGATAAAAATGGGTTGTGGAGTAGAACTGCATGATGAGTTCCTCGTTCCACTTTGTGAGCTTCTGCCCAACAAAGTCCTCTACTCCACACGCCTTGAAGCTGTCCTGCACTCCAGGGAAGTACTCCTCGTTATCCTTGATATATTGCCAATCGACCCATCTCATGTCACAGACAATGGGCTTCTTGTCTAGCAGCACTGTCTCATAGAAGTCTTGCTGCTCCTTGGTATGAAATCTGTAGTCCACTACAGTCCTTCTCCTTGAAGCATACGGGTCTGCTTCTCTCCACTTCCGGAGCCCTGAATCTCTCCTGATTTTCATATCCTCAGCCACAGTATGAGCATCGTTGTGGTCTGGGATCTTGGGCTTGAGCTTTCTGAGGACATTCTCTTCCTCTTCTTCTGCAGCTTCAGGCACTTGGGCCTTGTTCTTCTCAGCAGCTGGGATGCTTCTTGTATTCCTCTTTGGCTTGGGCTTTGGAGCAGGCTTGGCCTTGGAAGCAGCTCCCCCTGACCTTATGGCATCACCCATCAGCTTGGGTGCTTTTGGTGCTGGTGCAGCCACCTCTTCTTCTTCCTCCTCATCTTCCATGATGGAAGCTTTGCCAAGCACTCTGGCTATAGTTTTCTTCACCCTTTCTTTCCTCTTCTTGCCCTCAGCAGCAACTGGCTCAATGGGAGTGGGCTTCTCAGTTGAAGCTCTCGCCTTGGACATAGGCTGCCTGCCTGCTGGCCTTTTGAACTTCAACCCTGGCTTTGTACCTTGTGCTGGCTCAACTCTCTTGGAGGTTGCTTCCTCTTCTGCCACATAATCCTCATCTTCCGAGTCTGAGGTTTTCTTCTTTCTCTGTCATGTGGCAGCCTTAGGCAGATTGCTAGGGGTGCTCCTGCTGCCATCATCTGAGGAACTTGAGGGACTAGTGCCCTCACTCAGCTGCACTTGCTGTTCTGACAGGTTCTGGCTATCACTTTGGTCTGACATGATGCAAACTCTGATTGCTGACCCTGTGAATAGGTTATAGATGAGATAGAGTAGATGAGCATCACAAAATGCAAAGATTTTTGCAAAAGAATAATCCAAAAACTTAGTTTTAGTTTCCCACTGAAAGCATCTCGGATCTACCAATTTTTAAACTCGGTGATACCGAAGCAGTTTTGGAACCTAAACTAGTGAACTCGGTCAGACCGAGTCACAGTTCGGTGGCACCGAGACTGCTAGGGTTTCACAGAATTCCAAAATCGGTCACACTGATAAGTAATTCTCGGTCAGACCGAGTCTCACTTGTGCAATGGCATAAGCCAAATCGGTGGGACCAAGTTTTTCAACTCGGTGGGTCCGAGATGGTTTCGGCGGAAACCTAACCCTAAAATTTTCGAATTAAACCTAATCTACGAGTTCATTGACTGGATAGGAGTTTATCAAACGTGGCAAGAATCATGATTATCACAATGTGCTAGGAATCAGATTGGAGAATAGCACAAAGATCGAGTCCATACCCTAGTGTGGCAGAGACTCGCTACGGCGGCAACGACGGGGTAGAATTCCCGTTGACGGCGACGGAGACCAGCGACAGGAGGCTGCTGGCGGCGAGGAGACGATCCGGAGACCAAGTTGGCAGAGCAGGCTATCGCGCGGGCGAAGGGGTTCGGAGAAATTTCCAAATTTTTGCACGTGACTATATATAGCCCAACCCTGTCGGTGTGACCGAGTGGAACAACTCGGTGGCACCGAGATGCATAACTGCGAGCAGTTACTGCAACTCGGTGTGACCGAAAAGTTCAAATCGGTTGCACCGAGATCGAAAACCTAGATCAACTTAATGATCTCGGTAGGACCGAAAGTTGGGAATCGGTCAGACCGAGAATCACAAAGAGGTTTTGGAAGTTTAAGTCTATGATGAATCGGGGACTCCGAGCGCTCCTCACACAGAGTGGTTCGAATCTGACTTGATCAAATTTTGTGATGTAGCATGAATAGAGTTTGAGACGAGAAAAGCATAGATAGCTAGAGGAGGTTCTTAGGCATTCTTGTCCATCCACTTGGCAGAAAGAAATAAAGCCAAACAATCAAAACAACAAGTGGATGTCCTCGAATGAGTAAAATATGCAACCAACATGCTCACACAATAAGATGGCAAATGAAATATGTGACAAAGCATGCACAACCAATTCTAGCATCTATCAAGCAATTTGCGATGACTAGGTCATCTATATATGAGTATATTAACTTAGGAGTCAAGTGAGAACACTTGATCATAGGTCATACTCATCATTTAAGCTCAAGTGGGGTTACCACTTTTACATAAAGCATTGTTGTGTTCACATCTTTAGAGTTGCTCTAGCTCAAGTCTTAGAGTAAAGCTCCCCCTAGATGTGATATCCCCCCTAAGAGGGATGAACTAACCTTGGGTTTTGTCGATGATGACTTCATGTAGATGTTGAAGATGTGGATGCTCAATGTTGATGTAGATCACTTGGAGCTATCCATTTGAGTGAATTGCACTTTCAATACCTACATGGGTTAGTCCCACAAGGAACAAACAAGGATATCCATAGACATAGAGTGATGCACACACAAGATGATGTCCATGAAAACTTTTAGGTTACCTTGTCCCTTGTCTTACCAACAAGAGGGTTTGTGACTCCTTGAACTAGTGCAAGATGTGGAAGTTGATTGCACTTGTTCTTGCCAAAATGATAAGAGTGAAGTATGTTGGCGGAGTCACCCTCAAGAACTCTCTAGTTCTTCTTCTTTTGGATCTACATCATCTTGATGGGAATCCTTCGAGTTGTAGTCGTACTAGACGAAGTGGAACTTGAAGTAGTCTTGGGAATCCACTTGACTAAGGTCTTAGGAGCTTCTTCAAATGCATCAATTTCCTCTTGAAGCTTTTCCTTGCCTTTTTGCTTGTAGTCTTGTGGTGGAAGATCATCTTGAGCTTGTGTCCCCTTGAAGGAAGTATCATACTTCTCTTGTTGAGGAACAAACTTTGTCTTGGGGTATTTATCTTCTTCCCACTCAACTCCATTGGCATTGAACTTTCGTTCAAAACCAACACCTTGATTCTTCCGGTGCATTCCTTGCTTGCGCACAATTTCCTCGAATTGCTTACTCCCGGCAAGGCTTTTGTACACTCATTTCTCTACAATTCCCTTCAATAAGCTATTTTCTTGCTCAAGTGTAACTTGGCTAAGAGAATCATTAGTGGAATCAAGAGAACTACTAGAAGCAACAATATTGGATTTAGCATGATCATTGTTACTACTAGAGGAAGAATCTTTCTTGTTCTTGTTACTAGACTTGACTTGAGGCATGTAAGTGGATAAGAGTAAACGCTTGGCAATGTAATAAGAACTTTTCTTGTGGAGATAATCATTGATTGCTTTTAAAAACTCATGCTCTTGCTCAGGATTGAGCTTTTCAAAGCGTAACTTCTCATGAGCTGTTAAAAGTTCTCGATGATCTTCGAAGATAGTTTCATGAGCTAACTTAAGAGTGTTTAGTTCTTTAGTTAGAGCCTCAATCTTCTCCTTATCATTGTCATTCGTTTTATCTTGATTAGCATGATTAATTGACGTTTCATCATAGTATTCATCACTAGAGTTGTCAACAAGCAAATCATCATCACCTAGCAAGTCATCTTCATCACTATTAAAATCAACATACTCGGGGTGTGTTACCTTAGGACCTTTGGCCATGAAGCATCTTCCAATTCCTTCATTTGGTGAATCAAATATGTCGTAGGAGTTGGATGACACAAGTGCTAGACCGGCAACACCTTCATCTTGAGTATCTTCGGAGTCGGAGTGATAACTTCTCTCGGAGTGGCTGTCGGAGTCGGAGCCGGATACCCATTCACCAACATGAGCTTGATGTCTTTGTTTTTTGTAGCTCCTTGATGATTTTTCCTTCCTTTCCGAATCCTTGCTTCTCCGTGAGTACCTTCGTTCATAACGATCATCTCTACTCCTTCTCTCTCTTGGTGGTGAATCTTTGCTTCTTCTTTTTGGAGAATCTTCTCTTCTCTTGTAGGGAGCCGTACACTCATTGGAATAGTGTCCGGGTCTTCCACAATTGTAGCAGTTTCGCTCTCGACTAGAATATCTTTTGTCATTGTAGGACCTTGACTTGAAGCTTCTATCTTTGTTTCTACTCTTGTAGAACTTGTTGAAGTTCTTCATCATTAAGCTCAATTCTTCGTTGAAGTTTTGTCTCTCACTTGATGATGTAGGGGCTTCACATGAGGCTTTGTAGGCACCACTTGATTTGTTGTGAAGTTCCTCTTTATCCTTAAGTGACATCTCATGAGCAACAATTCTTCCAATCACTTCCGTTGGCTTGAGATCTTTGTAGTTGGGCATCATTTGGATCAACGTGCACACGATATCATATTTTCTATCCAAGGCTCTTAGGATCTTCTTGATGATGAATCTATCGATCATCTCTTCACTTCCTAAGCCGGCAATCTCATTTGTGATGAGAGCAAGCCTAGAGTACATTTCAGCGACACCTTCACCATCCTTCATCTTGAACTTGTCAAGTTGACTTTGAAGAACATCCAACTTGGATTCCTTGACGGAGTCGGTACCTTCGTGCATATCAATCAAAGTGTCCCAAATTTCCTTTGCATTCTCAAGACGGCTGATTTTGTTGAATTCTTCGGGGCATAATCCGTTGAAGAGAATATCACAAGCTTGAGCATTGTATTGCAACATCTTCAACTCATCTGCGGTAGCTTCATGGTTCGGTTCTCTCCCATCAAAGAAGTCACCTTGCAAACCAACACACACAATAGCCCAAACGGCGGGGTTATGTCCAAGAATATGCATTTTCATTTTATGCTTCCAACTAGCAAAATTAGTACCATCAAAGTAAGGACCTCTACGGTGATAATTTCCCTCGCTAGACGCCATACTCTCCTAGGTTGTGAAACCAAGGCTATGACCACCAAAAGCTATGGAGATCAAAGCAAATGGAGACCAAGGCTCTGATACCACCTGTAGGATCGAAAGTATGTCTAGAGGGGGGGTGATTAGACTACTTGACCAAATAAAAACTTGACCTTTTCCCAATTTTAGTTCTTGGCAGATTTTAGCTATTTTAGGACAAGTCAAGCAATCATCACATAATTCAAGCAAGCATGCAAAGAGTATATTGGCAGCGGAAAGTAAAGCATGCAACTTGCAAGAATGTAAAGGGAAGGGTTTGGAGAATTCAAACGCAATTGGAGACACGGATGCTTTTCCCGTGGTTCGGATAGGTGGTGCTATCCCACATCCACGTTGATGGAGACTTCAACCCACGAAGGGTAACAGTTGCGTGAGTCCACGGAGGGCTCCACCCACGAAGGGTCCACGAAGTAGCAACCTTGTCTATCCCACCATGGCCATCGCCCACGAAGGACTTGCCTCACTAGCGGTAGATCTTCACGAAGTAGGAGATCTCCTTGCCCTTACAAACTCCTTGGTTCAACTCCACAATCTTGTCGGAGGCTCCCAAGTGACACCTAGCCAATCTAGGAGACACCACTCTCCAAGTAGTAACAAACGGTGTGTTGATGATGAACTCCTTGCTCTTGTGCTTCAAATGATAGTCTCCCCAACACTCAACTCTCTCTCATAGGATTTGGATCTGATGGAAAGAAGATTTGAGTGGAAAGCAACTTGGGGAAGGCTAGAGATCAAGATTCATATGGTAGGAATGGAATGTCTTGGTCTCAACACATGAGTAGGTGGTTCTCTCTCAGAACATATGAGTTGGAATGGTGTATGTGTTCTGATAGCCCTCTCAACGAGTGAAGAGGAGGTGGAGGGGTATATATAGCCTCCACACAAAATCCAACCGTTACACACAATCTACCAATCTCGGTGGGACCGAATAAATAAACTCGGTCAGACCGAAAAGGTAAACCTAGTGACCGTTAGAGATTTTCGGTGGGACTGACATGCAACTTGGTAGGACCGATTCTGTTAGGGTTTGGGCATAACATAATCTCAGTGAGACCGATTACACAAACTCGGTGAGACCGAGTTTGGTAATAAGCTAACCAGAGAGTTGGCTAGGCAAACTCGGTGGGACCGATTTGCTCTTTCGGTGAGACCAAAAAGTTACAAAAGGGAAACACGGAGTTTACATTGCAATCTCGGTGGGACCGATTCGCTCTTTCGGTGAGACCGAAAAGTTACGAAAGGGAAACAGAGAGTTTGCAACCCCATCTCGGTGAGACTGAGATCCCTATCGGTAGGACCGAATTGCTAGGGTTTGGCAGTGGCTTATGACATATGAAACTCGGTGGCGCCGGATAGATAGAATCGGTATGACCGAGTTTGGCTTAGGGTTTAGGTCATTTGTGGATATGGGAAAGTAGCTGAGGATTTTGGAGCATATCATTAAGCACATGAAGCAAGAGGCTCATTAAGCAACACCACATCCCTCCTTGATAGTATTGGCTTTTCCTAAAGACTCAATGTGATCTTGGATCACTAAAAATATAAAATGAAGAGTCTTGAGCTTTTGAGCTTGAGCCAATCCTTTGCCCTTAGCATTTTGAGGGTTCCACTTTCACATCCATGCCATGCCAATCATTGAGCTTTCCTGAAATAATCATCTTGGAATAGCATTAGCTCAATGAGCTATATGTTGTTATGAATTACCAAAACCACCTAGGGATAGTTGCACTTTCAAAGACTACTTTTGTCAGGATAGCTGATACTTGCTGTCCCCCTTCAAATTAGCCCGCCACTGTTGGCTCCCTTCCCGCTCGATATTTGGGAGGAGGACCAGGGCCTCTATAAATAGGACCAGCCACCCACATAGCAAGGGGGTCGTTCGGTCGGTTGGTTGAGAGAGAGAGAGAAAAAGGTGACTGAACTCCTCCCAGCAGTTCATCGCCTCAGCCAAGAACAGACCCTCGTGAGGCTATTCTTTCTTGTATTGTTCATCATCATCAGCCCAAGAGGCAATCCACCACACCACACACTGGAGTAGGGTATTACACCACAATGGTGGCCCGAACCAGTATAAACCATGTGTCCCTTGTGCTGTTCTTTCCATAGTTTAGATCCTAGCATGGCGGAGGGGTGCAGGTAGGTAGGAGGCGAAATCTCCGCGTGCACCCCAGTGTTCGAACCTCAAGGGTCTGCCGGAACCCGAAATCCAGCATCCTCCTGGTGTGCCCCCTCCTGGCCGGCCGCACCTCCCCCTTGCTCCTTTATATACAGGGGCAGGGGGCACCCTAGAGACACAACAATTGATCGTTTGATCTTTTAGCCGTGTGTGGTGCCCCCCTCCACCATAGTCCACCTCGATAGTACTGTAGCAGTGCTTAGGCGAAGCCCTGCGTCGGTAGAACATCATCATAGTCACCACGCCGCCGTGCTGATGAAACTCTCCCTCAACACTCGGCTAGATCGGAGTTCGAGGGACATCATCGGGCTGAACGTGTGCTGAACTCGGAGGTGTCGTACGTTCGGTACTTGATCGGTCGGATCGTGAAGACGTACGTCTACATCAACCGCGTTGTGCTAACGCTTCCGCTTTTGGTCTACGAGGGTACATGGACAACACTCTTCCCTCTCGTTGCTATGCATCACCATGATCTTGCGTGTGCGTAGGAATTTTTTTTGAAATTACTACGTTCCCCAACAAAAACCGTATTCCTTCATGGATTTCTTAAAATAAGAGTTGTATATGATGCAACCAGAAGGTTTTGTCGATCCTAAAGGTGCTAACAAAGTGAGCAAGCTCCAGTGATCCATCTATGGACTGGTGCAAGCATCTCTAAGTTGGAATATATGCTTTGATAAAGTGATCAAAGCATATGGTTTTATACAGACTTGCGGTGAAGCCTGTATTTACAAGAAAGTGAGTGGGAGCACTATAGCATTTCTGATAAGTATATGTGAATGACATATTGTTGATCATAAATAATGTAGAATTTTCTGGAAAGCATAAAGGAGTGTTCGAAAAGAGTTTTTCAAAGAAAGACCTCGATGAAGCTGCTTACAATTGAGCATCAAGATCTATAGAGATAGATCAAGACACTTGATAAGTTTTTTCAATGAGTACATACCTTGCCTAGATTTTGAAGTAGTTCCAAATGGAACAGTCAGAGAAGGAGTTCTTGCCTGTATTGCAAGGTGTGAAGTTGAGTAAAGACTCAAAACCCGACCACAACAGAAAATATAAAGAGAATGAAAAGTCATTCCCTATGCCTCAGTCATAGGTTCTATAAAGTATGCTATGCTATTTACCAGTCCTATTGTATACCTTAGCATGATTCTGGCAAGGGAGTACAATAGTGATCTAGGATTAGATCACTGGACAGCGCTCAAAATTATCCTTGGAGGACTAAGGAAATATTTCTCGGTTATGGAGGTGATAAAAGAGTTCGTCATAAAGAGTTACATCGATGCAAGCTTTTTTACATCGATCTAGATGACTCTAAGTCTCGATCTGGATACATATTGTTATACGGATCTGAATGTTGCGATATACATACATATCTGAATGTTGCAGACCCGTAGACTAAACTTCTCTCACAAGCAAAATATGATCACTCTTTGGGAGGTAATCACATAGCGATGTGAACTAGATTATTGATTCTAGTAAACCCATTGGGTATTCGTCACATGGAGATGTGAACTAATCACATAAAGATGTGAACTAGATTATTGACACTAGTGCAAGTGGGAGACTGAAGGAAATATGCCCTAGAGGCAATAATAAAGTTATTATTTATTTCCTTATATCATGATAAATGTTTATTATTCATGCTAGAATTGTATTAACCGGAAACTTAGTACATGTGTGAATACATAGACAAACAGAGTGTCACTAATATGCCTCTACTTGACTAGCTCGTTGAATCAAAGATGGTTAAGTTTCCTAGACATAGACATGAGTTGTCATTTGATTAACGAGATCACATCATTAGAGAATGATGTGATTGACTTGACCCATTCCGATAGCTTAGCACGATGATCGTTTAGTTTGTTGCTACTGCTTTCTTCATGACTTATGCATGTTCCTATGACTATGAGATTATGCAACTCCCGAATACCGGAGGAACACTTTGTGTGCTACCAAACGTCACAACGTAACTGAGTGATTATAAAGGTCCTCTATAGGTGTCTCCGATGGTACTGTTGAGTTGGCATAGATCGAGATTAGGATTTGTCACTCCGATTGTCGGAGAGGTATCTCTGGGCCCTCTCGGTAATGCACATCACTACAAGCCTTGCAAGCAATGTGACTAATGAGTTAGTTGCGGGATGATGCATTACGGAATGAGTAAAGAGACTTGCCGGTAACAAGATTGAACTAGGAATTGAGATGCCGACGATCGAATCTCGGGCAAGTAACACACCGATGACAAAGGGAACAACATATATTGTTATGCGGTTTGACCGATAAAGATCTTCGTAGAATATGTAGGAACCAATATGAGCATCCATGTTCCGCTATTGGTTATTGACCGGAGATGAGTCTCGGTCATGTCTACATAGTTCTCGAACCCATAGGGTCCGCACGCTTAACATTCTGTGATGATTTGTATTATGAGTTATGTGATTTGATGACCGAAGGTTGTTTGGAGTCCCGGATAAGATCAGGGACATGACGAGGAGTCTCGAAATGATCGATCCATAAAGATCGAAATATTGGAAGGCTATATTCGGACATCAGAAAGGTTCCGAATGATCCGGGTATTTTTCGGAGTACCGGGGGAGTTACGGGAATACGGGAGTACATATGGGCCTTAGTGAGCTTTAAGGGAAAAAGAGGAGAAGCCACGAGGGTTGGTCGCGCGCCCCCATGGGCCTAGTCCGAATTGGACTAGGGGAGGGGCTGCGCCCCCTCTTTCCTTCTCCTCCCCTTCTCCTTCCTTCCCCCTCCTAGCCGGACTAGGAAAGGAGGAATCCTACTCCTACTAGGAGGAGGATTCCTCCCCCTTGGCGCGCCTAGAGAGGCCGGCCGGCCTCCCCTTCCTCCTTTATATACGTGGGGAGGGGGACACCCTAGAACACATAAGTTCATCATTGATCCCTTAGCCGTGTGCCGTGCCCCCCTCCACCATAATCCACCTTGATCATATCGTAGCGGTGCTTAGGTGAAGCCCTGCGTCGGTAGCAACATCATCACCGTCATCACGCCGTCATGCTGACAGAACTCTCCCGTGAAGCTCTGCTGGATCGGAGTTCATGGGACGTCATCGAGCTGAACATGTGCTGAACTCAGAGGTGCCGTGCGTTTGGTACTTGGATTGCTCGGATCGTGAAGACGTTCGACTACATCAAGCACGCTCTCATAACGCTTCCGCTTATGGTCTACGAGGGTACATAGACGATACTCTCCCCTCTCGTTGCTATGCATCACCATGACCTTGCGTTTGCGTAGGAAATTTTTGAAATTACTACGTTCCCCACAGTATCAGCCGAAGCCTTCTTGACGTCAGCGACTGAGTGGCGCGCGCCGGGTTGGACCGCGTAACGCAACTTCCTTTGTAATGGAGGTTGCTATATCTGCTCACTGGCCGCATACGCAACGTGCAGGTGTGCAATGGGCGATGGGACCAGACCCCTGCGCGCATAGGATTTAGACCGGCATGCTGACCTCTCTATTGTGCCTAGGTCGGTCTGCGATGTGTTGATCTTCCGAGGCCGGGTATGACACAGGAAGGTGTGTCTGGCCAAAGGGGATCGAGCATGTTGGGAAATGTGGTGCACCCCTGCAGGGAAGTTTATCTATTCGAATAGCCATGTCCCTGGGTAAAAGGACGACCCGAAGTTGTACCTTGACCTTATGACAACTAGAACCAAATACTTAATAAAACACACCCTTTCAAGTGCCAGATACAACTCGGTGACCGCTCTCTCACAAGGCGACGAGGAGAGGATTGCCGGGTAGGATTATGCGATGTTACTTGGATAACTTACCATCTATTCTCTTCTACCGCTTCAAGATGTAGGCTGCCAGAAGCATAGTCTTCGATAGGACTAGCTATCCCCCTCTTATTCTGGCATTCTGCAGTTCAGTCCACATATACTACCCCTTTCATTGATACTAATGCATATGTAGTTTAGTTCCTTGCTTGCGAGTACTTTGGATGAGTACTCACGGTTGCTTTGCTCTCCCTTTTCCCCTTTCTATACCTGGTTGTCGCAAGCAGATGTTGGAGCCTAGGAGCCAGACGCCACCATCAATGATGACTCCTACTACACTGGAGGTGCCTACTACTACGTGCAGGCCATTGACGACGACCAGGAGTAGTTTAGGAGGATCCCAGGCAGGATGCATGCGCCTCTTTCGATCTGTATCCCCATTTGTGCTAGCCATCTTATGGCAACTTGTTTAACTTATGTCTGTACTCAGATATTGTTGTTTCTGCTGACTCTTGTGTCTTCGAGCATTTGTATTCGAGCCTTCGAGGCCCCTGGCTTGTAATAAAAAGTTTGCATTATTTTAATTTGTGTCTAGAGTTGTGTTGTGATATCTTCCCGTGAGTCCTTGATCTTGGTCATACACATTTGCGTGTATGATTAGTGTACGGTCAAATCGGGGGCGTCACAAGTTGGTATCAGAGCCGACTGCCTGTAGGAATCCCCTTCCAAACTCCTTGGCCGAAGTTGAGTCTACTCATTGCAAAACTTTTACTAACATGGTTGTGTGGCTTACGGGCCCACGTCGCCATTGGGTGGTATTAGGATCTTTTTATTCCTCGTCTATACTCTGGGATTCTGATCTCTCTTCTATTCGTCTTAAATGATTTTAATAATTCTAACTCTAGGTTCTCGTAACCACTTCTTGCCGGAGAGCCCAGATGATCGACTGCTTCACTAGAAGATTTTGAAGATACTCTTCAATGCTTCCCTAGACCCTTGTGCCCTCTGTCCTTTCAATTCCCGACCACCGATAAATCCTTATGGATAACTACTAACATTTGTCATGCATACCTTCGTTCCCAGTTGCCCTTGTTATTACTTGATACCCTGAAAATTTCTCCGATATTCTGAGAATCCTTTGTGCCCACTGCTTGCAGCTCTTCTCCGCATTAATACCCCTACGGATAATTCCTCACACTTACCGAGTATCCGTTCATCTCCAGTTGTTTACATGTTTCTCAAAATTCTTTGAAATGTTATTCGATCTTCTGAAATCCTCGGTAGCCTATTGCTCCTGATATTCCATGCCTGCTTACAATATGGTTAGTTCCATATGACTAGCGATATTCATTAGCATCCTTCGACACGTCATATTGAGCATTTGATTCGATATGTTTGCGAATGCCCGCAATCAGGAGTTGATCCTTATACAATACCTTTTGGGCTCAGCCGTCATTTTTTTACTAGGACTGGTTCTCGACCAATCAAATTACCGTCGATTGTACCCCTAAGGCTAATTAAATTATCCATCCTTAATCAGAGCATTGCTTCTGATCCCTTGATTTGGAAATCATAATTCCTTGGCATTTGAGCATTGAATTAGTCGGTTGCTTCTATAATCCAATGTCTTTGCATTGTTTCTTCCTCTGGTTGTGAGTCGATGCTCACATCAGCTCCGTTATGGACCGTCAGATCCTTTGTTAAATTATCATCCGATAGTGTCCTTCGTATACAAAAACCTCGAGAAATTCTTTCTCTGGTGCATAATGCCATTGGTAAATCCTATTCTCTGAATTGGCCAACCATGCTCTGCTTTCGAGCTGGTGATAATTACTCTCGAAGCTTGTGGTATATGTTTCTAAGATACCCCGATGGGTTGAACCTATGCCTTCCTTAATCTGTGTGAACCCAAAAGTTTTTCAAGGTTCATACTCCTCTGGTAATTCACCAGGTAGATCTTCGCACTCAAATCATTTTTAATAGAGCAGTGAATGAAAGGTTATGCATTGAAGAAGTGGGAGTAGACCTTGAACTCTGTGTTCATGCCCATGGACACGATGTAGATCTTATCATTAAAGCTTCTCTTATTAATTATTCCCTGGGTATAAGTTCATCTTATATCTAGGATCTGGCCTTTGCAATCGTGGTTCCGACCATGTTCTCCTTTAAATCCCATTTCTCAGACAAGTTTAAGTACTTGTCTTCCACGGATCAATACACTAGTCTAACCTCTATTCTGGTGTACCTTTGAGTTTTACCCTCTGGTATCTCGAAAATATCATGGAACTGCATAACTTCTTATGGGTTCTTCATCAACTGTTATTTCTCACCGATTCAGAATTTTCTGGGTTCTGGGTTGTCGTCAACGGAGAACACCGAATAGTGAATCGGGTCCGCACTCCGATTCAATAACTAAGTAATTTTCGTTACTTACGAGTTTAATAATGCTACAAGTCATCCCAAGCCTGATCGGCTATATCATTATCGTACTAAGTTTTAACTGTGCTACATGTTCCTTCTTTCTGGAGCATAATTTTTTTATGATGAGCTAAGCTTACACCGATCTTCCTCATGATATCATTTCGCCTTGAACAACAAGCTTGGTTTGGAGTTTGTGTCGTACCCTTGGTTCAATTAACCTTTTGCTTCATCATTCCTTTGACTTGATGTCATTGCCGATTGATTACATCTTTGTGGAGCCTCTCGACAAAATTTATCGTGATCATCATCAACATTTTGACTCCTTCCAGGATATCAATCGAATTCATGATGGTAAGTGCCATCCTCGTCCCTTGGTAATTTTAGTTACCATCGACAACATCTTTATCTTCCTTTCATCACAAACTTGTTCATGTTGTGGATGCAACTTGCTACCTAGTTTGTATTATGTTCTACCTTGAAGTATTATTGTCCTTTATGTCAAGGATGTTGCAAGGATTGCTCCTCCTCTTAAGAATTCTTGGTATAGTGATACTTCTCACAAGAACCATTCTTTCTTGGTCCCCGTATCGACTAATCGGGAATATCAACAAGTGAGTGATGCTGCTTGTATTCTGTAATTCAAGCAACCCTATTGCTTTGAAGTTAATGGCTGACAGTTCATCCTTAGACTATTGGTTATTGGATCACCATTCTAACATTGATCATGCTACATAATCCCATATTTCGGGTGCACCTTTCAACCGATGTTTAATTGTGTACGTTTTCCTCGAGCATACATCATTATAAAATTTGATTTAATGAGTGTTATATCCTTGTTCACATGATTGTGGAAACCCATCTTTTTGGAAATCTCGAGGAATGGTTGCTGAGTCCATCAGCCACCTCCTCATCCTCTCCTTGGTTTACTGATGAACTCTTGTTTCGGAACTCGCTTCCATAGTTCATTTCAAGAATCTTACGATGTCTTCTTGTCAATTTGTGTCGCACCTTTTTCTTCTCAGGCATCCTGAGTCTGAGGTATCCTGACCCCAATCAGATCTGAAACTCCGTCAGATATGATGGTTGGGATATTTTCCAAGAGTCGTAACATTGGTCCTTATATGACCCGGTAAGGTGATGTCATGCCTAGCGCACCTGGCCAAAGGACCTGTTGTTATAGTTTCCCTTTTAACAAGGTTAACCATTCTTCCATGAGGAAATTGTAAGACTTACTCTATAAGTTGTTCCTGATGAATCCTTTGTGTATCCAAGTCCGACCTTTGCTTCAAGACCATGTCAATGCAATCTCGAGCATATCTATGGTACTCCGATTTTCAACAAGAACATTTGAAGCACAATGCTAAATTTTCTTTATCAATTATTCTAACACCGTTGTATGGGTAATGTCATAAAATTCCTTTCCCATTACCTAAATGGTTTTCTACTTTCTATCCTGTCATGGATTCCATGTTGTGTTTGTCCTTGGGAAGGATATACCCCCTGAAACAAGTGTTTAAACACATTTTTCTTTCCATTCTTCTGTTTAATCTGATGATCGCATTTCCCTTTCCATTGATTTGTTTAACCTTTCTTGTGATCTATATGATCTATGCAGTAATATTCTCCTACTTATGTAAACACCTTGGTGTACAACCGTGTCAATAAGACCCTATTGCATTTGTTGATGGCATTCCGGTAACCGCCGATGGACGAGAACTTTGCCTATTGGTCTGCCTCATTCAACAAGCAGGAAAATGGTTCTCTTCGTCCCTCGCCCTTGGTACCGATGTTGTTGCCGAAATAACTGACAGGCTATCCTCTGACATGCATTGCTTACATGATTGTGCAAGATGTCAGCGCCCTTTCTACCTTTAACCCACATGGTGGGCCTATAACCCACAACTCCACAGGATCGAAACCTGACTCTCCTGTACACCCCACGGTTTCCAAAGCTATTCCTCGCGCGTGGCCTCGTATGTAATTCATGGGCCACCTTCATAGTGATCTATTCTGGTAACAGACGCAATACTTAATCTCGTTGCTCTGGACCCCTTTCACACTTTGTTTCAGACATCAAACAATTGTCTATCCGTTTGAAACTTCTCATGGTACCTTCTTACTTTGCTCTCGATATCTTCTTAAGTTTCAATTTGAGAGTTACTTTCTGCCACCTTCCCTGATGTTATCGACCAGATAGTCAACCTGGCAGAGGTTCGTTCTCCCAGAATACCCACACTTTATTCTTTCATAAGTATGATTGAGTTCCCGAAGCAAGGATGCCGACTTCATCAGGATGACCTGGAGCAGAGAAATAAAGACCTCAACGTAATGCATCGACCGCTTCGAGAAGAGCAACCAAGATCGAGAATGCTCGTTAGGATTTCGTAACCAAATCCCTTCCCCGTCACTTCCCCTCTTAAATCTCGGGACGAGATTTCTTGTAGTGGAGGAGAATTGTGACGCCCGGATATTTGAGCTACAGTAATTCATTGTTAATGATCCAATGTTGCCGCAGTTATTGTTGTTAATCTCGCATTAGTTCAAAACGATTCAAATTCAAATTTTTGTCAAAGGCAAACCACAAAAGTTTTCAAATATTAAAACTAAAATGTTCGGGTTGTGCCAAATGATGCATAGGTAATTATGGTGGAGAAACCAAATTTTTGTAAAGTGTTAAATGCCCTAAACTAGTTAAAACAGTGGCTGAAATAATGATTTGATAGCATTTTAAATTATAACAATATTAAATAATTTACTTTAGGTCCAAACTAAGTTTGGTAGTTCCCTATATTAATGATACTAATTTGGGTGCTAGATTGGTATTTTATAGAACTAAAATAAATAAAACTAGAAAAAAACAGAAAAACAAAAACAAAAACAAAACAAATAAAGAAAAGAGCCTACCCCCCCCCCCCCAACTGGGCCTTGGCCCAGGTAAACCCCGGGCCGGCCCAGCTAAGCCACTCCTCTCCCCCTGCTTAAACGCACCATAGGGTCAAACCCTAACCTCCACAACCCCACATCCCCCAACCCCCTCTCCCTCTCGCATTATCTCCCGCCCCCACTTCTCCCCCTAGCGCCCCCGATCGTTTTGGGCACCGCGTCGGCCCCGGCGTCGCCCGTCGCCCGCCTCCGCCGACCCCGCCTCTCCCGCCCCGGTGCTGACCAGCGCCTCCCATCGCCACTGCTGCCCCGCGTCGCCACTGCTGCCCCGCGTCGCCCGGGCGGCGACGACCTTCCCCGACGCCACACCACCTTCATGCCGGTCCACCCGGGCCTCGCTGCCCCCCTCCTCAGCAACGTGCGTGAGCCGAGCTCTCCCCCCCCCCCCCCCTCGCCAACCCCTTTGCTCGCCATCGTGTTCACCGTGCCGCGCTCCCCACGCTCCCCACGTGCCCTCCCGCGCCCCACTGCGCCTTGGTCGCGCTCACGCGCCGCCCAGCACGCGTGCGCTTGCGGCGCCCGGTCACCCGCTCCCGTGCCCGCAGCTGCTACCGTCACCGTTGCCTACTGCCACTCCCGCCGCTGCCGCCGCCTTCCACTGGCCCCGCCCGCGCCGGCTCCAGCCGTCGGTGCTCCCGCGGCTTCCCGAAGCCCCTCCACCATGGCCGGAGGCCATGTTCGCCAACCGCCGGCGCCCCGCCTCTATGAGTTCGTGCGTGAGCACAACCACACAGTGGCTGGCATGTGTCACCGACATGTGGGCCCTAGTAGATTAGATTAGGAACTAATCTGATTAGTCTAATTAGCTCACCTCTAATAGACACTAACAGTAGGGCCCCACCCACTAATTAGGACAAATTAAACTAAAATAAAATCATGTTAAATATTTTGAGTCAATGACATGTGGGCCCCGCTGACCATATTGACTAGTTGACCAGTCAACATTGACTGGTCAACTGCTGACCGTACATATTGACTCAGCCCCCTGGACCCCACTGATCATACACATAGACTACCAATACCCTAGTAACAAAAGTATTTATGGATTTAAATTCTAACTGAATAATTCCATAAATTCAAAAAAATGATTTAAAAGTTTGAAAACTAATAGAAAATAAACCGTAACTCGGATGAAAATAGCTTGTACATGAACGTTGCTCAGAACGACAAGACGAATCCGAATACGCAGTCTGTTCATTCACCGCACGTCCCTAGCATAGCGAACCTGCAATCGTCCCCCTCCGGTCCATTTGTCTGAAAACGTGAAACACCAGGAATACTTTCCTAGATGTTTCCCCTCTTTGCCGGTATCACCTATCCCTGCGTTAGATCACCCTTGGCACCGCATATTGCCTTTTTATATTTTGTGATGCTTGTTTGCGTTGTATTTACTGTTTCTTCCCCCTCTTCTTCTCTGGTAGACCCCGAGACCGGCGCTGATGCCATTGAGTATGACTACATCACCGACGACCCTTCTTCCTGGGCAACAGAGCTTCCAGGCAAGTCTCCCCCCTTGATCACCAGATATCACCTATTCTTCTCTCAACTGCTTGCATTAGAGCAGTGTAGCATGTTAGTGCTTTCCGTTAATCCTATCCTGATGCATAGCCTGTCTTTGCTACTACTGTTGTTACCTTTACCTGCAATCCTAAATGCTTAGTATAGGATGCTAGTTTATCATCGGTGGCCCTACATTCTTGTCCGCCTGCCATGCTATACTACCGGGTCGTGGTCACTCGGGAGGTGATCACGGGTATATACTTATATACATAATATATGATACATGTGGTGACTAAATTCGGGTCTGCTCGTAGAGTACCCACGAGTGATTCTGGTGTAGGGGCTGAAAGGACAGGTGGTTCCATCTCGGTAGTGGTGGGCCTGGGTTCCCGATGGCCCCCCGACTGTTACTTCGTGGTGGAGCGACAGGGCAGGTTGAGACCACCTAGGAGAGAGGTGGGCCTGGCCCTGGTCGGCGTCCGCGGTTACATCAATTAACATGCTTAACAAGATCTGGGTATTTGATCTGAGTCTGGCCACTAGCCTATACGCACTAACCAACTACATGGGAACAATTATGGGCACTCGACATCGTGGTATCAGCCGAAGCCTTCTTGACGTCAGCGACTGAGCGGCGCGCGCTGGGTTGGACCGCGTAATGCAACTTCCTTTGTAATGGAGGTTGCTAGGTCTGCTCACCGGCCGCGTATGCAACGTGCAGGTGTGCAATGGGCGATGGGCCCAGACCCGTGCGCGCATACGATTTAGACCGGCGTGCTGACCTCTTTGTTGTGCCTAGGTGGGGCTGCGACGTGTTGATCTTCCGAGGCTGGGTATGACCCAGGAAAATGTGTCTGGCCAAAGGGGATCGAGCGTGTTGGGAAATGTGGTGCACCCCTGCAGGGAAGTTTATCTATTCAAATAGCCATGTCCCTCGGTAAAAGGACGACCCGGAGTTGTACCTTGACCTTATGAGAACTAGAACCGGATACTCAATAAAACACACCCTTTCAAGTGCCAGATACAACTCGGTGACCGCTCTCTCCCAAGGCGACGAGGAGAGGATCGTCGGGTAGGATTATGCTATGCGATGATACTTGGTTAACTTACCATCTACTCTCTTATACTGCTTCAAGATGTGGGCTGCGAGAAGCGTAGTCTTCGATAGGACTAGCTATCCCCCTCTTATTCTGGCATTCTGCAGTTCAATCCACATATACTACCCCTTCCATTGATACTAATGCATATGTAGTGTAGTTCCTTGCTTGCGAGTACTTTGGATGAGTACTCACGGTTGCTTTGCTCTCCCTTTTCCCCTTTATATACCTGGTTGTCGCAAGCAGATGTTGGAGCCCAGGAGCCAGATGCAACCGTCGACGAGGACTCCTACTACACTGGAGGTGCCTACTACTATGTGCAGGCCGCTGACGATGACTAGGAGTAGTTTAGGAGGATCCCAGGCAGGAGGCCTGCGCCTCTTTTGATCTGTATCCCCGTTTGTGCTAGCCATCTTCTGGCAACTTGTTTAACTTATGTCTGTACTCAGATATTGTTGTTTCCACTGACTCTTGTGTCTTCGAGCATTTGTATTCGAGCCTTCGAGGCCCCTGGCTTGTAATATAAAGCTTGCATTATTTTAATTTGTGTCTAGAGTTGTGTTGTGATATCTTCCCATGAGTCCTTGATCTTGGTCGTACACATTTGCGTGTATGATTAGTGTACGATCAAATCGGGGGCGTCACACATATTCAAGGGCATAGCTTTTGTTCCCCTATGAAATTGTTTCCCCTGGGTTCCTACGACATGGTCCTTGGTATGAACTGGTTGGAGGCTCGTGCTCTGATGGTTGTCGACTGGGGAGCCAAATGTATGACCTTCCAGCACCATTGTGTGTCTGTTTAGTTGCAAGGGATTGTGCCAATCACTAAAAATCGGCAAGTTTTGTCTCCTGGTGAGCTGCAGTTGTTACAAGCACAAGATGTTGTAGTTCATGTTCTGCAACTTTGTATGGTCAAGAGTGCACCTGAAACAGAAGAGGTGTCAGCTGAGATTGATGACTTGTTGAAATAGTTTGCCTCTGTGTTCGAGGAGCCCCATGGTTTGCCTCCTCAGCGGGAATTTGATCATGTTATTGAGCTGCTGCCAGGAGCTAAGCCGGTCAATCTTCGACCCTACTGATATAATCCTGCCCAAAAAGATGAGATTGAGGCTATTATGGCAGACATGCTAGCTCAAGGGATCATACAACCAAGCAAGAGCCCGTTCGCATCCCCCTATGTTGTTAGTTCTCGAAAAAGATGGAGAATGGCGGTTCTGCATCGATTATCGCCATTTGAATGCTATTACCATCAAGAACCGGTTCCCTATGCCAATCATCGATGAGCTGTTGGACAAGCTGACTGGAGCTGCGTCGTTCACTAGTCTTGACCTGCGTTCAGGCTACCACTAGATTCAAATGAGGCCAGAGGATGAGGCCAGGACTGCCTTCCAAACACACCATGGACACTATGAGTTCGAAGTTATGCCTAATGGGGTGACTAGGGGTCCGTCTACTTTCCAAAATGGCATGTGCATTGTCTTGGGGCCACTGTTGCAGAAAGGAGTATTGGTTTTTATCGACGACATATTGGTTTATAGCAGCACTCTGGAGAAGCATATCTTGTTGTTGCATTTGGTATTTCAATTACTTGACAAGTACTCTCTGAAAGTCAAGTACAACAAGTGTGCCTTTGCTCAGCCTCAGCTCAAGTATCTTGGTCATGTGACCAGCAAGGAAGGAGTGCACACAAATCCTGCTACAGTCGAGAAAGTTCGTGATTGGCCACAACCATCAACAGTGAAAGAGGTTCGTCGGTTCTTGGGGCTTGAGGGATATTATCGCGAGTTCATTCACAATTATGGGGTTATCAGCAGGCCGTTGACAGATTTATTGAAGAAAAACACGGTGTTTGTTTGGACACCTCTTCATGACGAGGCTTTTCACAATTTGAAGCATGCTCTCACGGACTGATCATCGTAGCCTGTCCTATTTAGATGAGCAGCGTTAACACCGTGGCAGCATAAGCATTGACCAAGCTCCTTGGTCTTTAGTATACCATTGAATACTGTCGTGGCTCCACAAATCAAGTTGCAAATGCGCTTTCGCACCTCGGAGAGCATACAGACCAACTTCTGGGAGCCTCTGTTTGAGTGCCTGCCTGGTTGCAAGAAGTCAAAGCTGGGTATGCCAATGATCCCCAGTGTTGGGGATATTACTACTGGACATAAACCGGCCAGGACAGGCCGGGTTATCCTCATGATGATTATCTTATTTGAAGCCCATGAAGACATGAATGATGGCGCTTCATGAAGGCCCAAGGCCCAAAGGCTGGTTAAAGCTTGTAGACATAAACCGATATTCATGTATACTTGTATGATAAGTTAGGAGTAGAGACTGAGCTGGAGATGTTTATGATCCGGCCTCGGGACTCTGTAAACTGGCGGGCATCGACCTATGTATATAAAGGGACGACCCGGCGGCGGTTTAGGGACAACAGACAACAACTCGAGAACCAGGCAAAGCGGATTCGCTCCCTGGTCATCGAAACCCTAGCAATACCATCACAACTGGAGTAGGATTTTACCTTCATCGTAAGGGGCCGAACCAGTATAAACTCTCGTGTCCTTTGTCTGCTTTAAACCCCTTTAAGCTAACCCGTAGCGATGGCTCCACGACTAAGTCCTTTCACAAGGACATCTGCCGTGACAATTCCACAATAGTTGGCGCCCACCATGGGGCTATCACACGATGGTTTTGAGTTCTTGAAGGGCAGCTTTGAAGGACTCAAGGGATACGCTGTGGGACGGATGACTAAAAGTCATCGCGGCAAACTCTACATCGACGATGCAGGATGGGGTCCCGAGGCTGGCTCAATCGAGTACAGGTATCGGGTCCCCTTTGGTGGAATTCACGTCTTCATCGGCAAGATCGGCGAACCGGACCCTGAGCCAGACATATGCACCGACATCATCGAGACGGCTCAGCGTGCAAGCTTTGACCAGGTTCAGCCCACCGTAAAGCATGTCTTCGTGGGTGTCGTCCATGGAGCGGAATATGAGGATAGATTGGCATCTGGTGGCGAAATCGTTGTTTGCTCTGATGACGAGTCTTCAACCGGAGAAACCGAGTCGATGTACCAGCTCCAGGATGGCCGGATTAGTGGAGGTTCCGAGGGAAACAGTATTCCGGACCCCCTTGATCTGCCAAGCCGGGTCGCGGTCTTCATGGCCGGTACACAATCAGCACAACACTCTTCTACCGCCGCGGCAATGATCTCCGGTTCAGCAACAACAACACCAGCAGGAGAAGGGGGCTCCATGCCGCCTCCGGCTCAGGTCTTGTCTAATTTGTTCGATGCTTTAGCAACATTGCTGGCAGCAGAGGTGGATGCGGCAAACCGGGATCAGAACAACGCAGAGATTGCAAAGGTGAAGGATCAGATAACTAAAGCTAAAGCGGACCTGGCAGCAGAAAACACCAGGATGGCTACAGAGCGGGCCGGGTTGGAGGCTCAGGCTTACCGGCTCATGCTGGATCAGAGTGCGTCGGATGACATCATGAGGAGAAGATACCGGTCGCACCTTCCGTCGGTCTTTGAGGCAAGGAATCTCTTTAACACGCCAGGAGCGGGCACCAGCAATCACCCCATGGTAAACCGGGCGGAGGCACCTAGGACCGGGGCACCGGTTCAGCCTCGTGCGATGGATCCACCGCCTTTGCCTCGTCAGAATGATATCCCATCACGACACATCTCAACACCTTCGGGTCATTACTCTAACCCATTGGATAACATCGTTGCTGCCGCTTCACGATTGGCAGCTCTCCCGATAGATGGCGAGTCCCCAGTAGCAGTTGAGACACGATGGGCTAGGGAGCTCCTGCAGACGGCTTTGACTCAACAGCATGGCTATTCATATAGCTGCAAAAGGATTCATTCTACTCCCCGCCCAAGCCGGAGCTACAGCAGGCATATCGATGAACCGGCCGTATCAAGCAGTGCGAGGAATCGGAATCCGCCCCGTGGCAATAACCCGACGGGTGGCGGTGGCAATGTCCAAGATGTAGTGGATCGCGCAAGGGCACGTCAGGAAGCCGAGTTAGCGGCACAACACGAAGCTCCGGTTCGTCAACTCACGTCGGTTCGTCAGTTCACTCCGGTTCGTCCAACAACATCGGTGGAGCCAGGAGTTACCTCTAGTTCTTTGGGAGTGCCATGTCTTGTCCCCGCGCTGTGCAACGTACGGTTACCCAAGGATTTCAAAGGCCCACGTAAGGTGCCAAATTACACCGCTGATTTATCCCATGAGTCATCGGTGGAGAGTTATGAGATGTCAATGGAGATGCTGGATGTGGACGAAGCGGTGTGTGCCAAATACTTTACCATGATGTTGGAGGGAACAACTCGCACATGGTTGAAAAATCTACCAGCCAACTCTATTGGATCATGGGCCGAGTTAACGGCCCGGTTTATCCAGAACTTCAAGGATACGTGCAAGCAGCCCATGTGCATCGTGGATTTAGCTGCATGTGTCCACGAGGAAGGAGAATCAACAACCCACTGGGTGCGCCGGGTTTCAGAGATTTTGCATTCATCAGACCGCATCAATGCTGACACAGCCGTTTTAACATTGGAAGGCAATTGTCGGTTTGCACCTTTGAAGCTGAAATTGGGACGACTCAAACGACATTGTAATGACATGGGAACGCCTATGGCGGCTCTGGTATAATATGCTGACTCTGATAGTACCAAGGACCCCGAGTCTGATGATGACAAGATAGGGAAGGGAAAGAAGAGTGGCAACGCCAAGGGGCAGCAGCATAATCCGACAGGTCATGGGAACAACGGTAAGCGCAAAGAGGATAATAGCTTGGACTTTGTGGCTAACACCAACACCCAGGATAACAGTCAGCGGCGTAAGGGTAAACCGCCCCAGAGTGGTGGAGGTTCAGGCCCCAATCTGGAGCCCCTGTTAAACCAGCCTTGCCCAAAGCACGGATCAAAGAAGAGGCCAGCTACGCATCTTTGGAAGGATTGCTTCATCATGCGGGAGTTCAAAAATTCAAATCTCTTTCAATATGACAATGGACCGTCCGGCAGTTCAGGAGGCGGTTTCCATGGGCCGGGTTATGGTGGTGGCAGTTCCGGTTCAGGGTTCTAGGGCAACCAAACCATACATGGCAATCAGAACAGCCAGGGCAACCAGGGAGGTTACAACCATCAGGGGAATCAACAGCAGTAGTAATCGGGTTATTAGAGCAATCCAAAACAGTTGAATAGTGGGCAGTATCATGTCTTCACCACTAGCTTATGTAAGCATGATCAGAAGCTTCATAAAAGAGCCGTGAACTCCATTGAACCAGTGGTACCTCGTTACCTGCGCTGGTCTGAACAACCCATCATGTGGAGTCGAGAGGATTATCCACCCCGGGTTGACAATCCGGGTCATCTCGCTTTAGTGGTGGCACCCCAGGTTGGGGGTATAAATTTACCAAGGTGCTTATGGATGGAGGAAGCAGTATCAATATCCTTTACTATGAAACCTTTCGTCGCATGGGGTTAACAGATAAGAATCTTAAACCATCGAACACTGTGTTTCATGGGGTAGTTCCTGGTAAATCAGCATACCCAGTTGGCAAGATAGCTCTGGAAGTTGCTTTTGGAGATGATCATGATTCAAGATCAGAGGTGTTGACTTTTGAAGTGGTGAAAATCAAGAGTCCATATCATGCCCTGTTCGGATGGCCGGCTTATGCTAAGTTCATGGCAAGGCCCTGTTATGTTTATTTGCAGCTTAAGATGCCGTGTCATAAGGGGACCATCGCGGTGCATGGGAGCTGGAAGATTGCTTTGGAATGTGAAGAAGGTGATGCAGCTTATGCTGAGTCGGTTTGTGCCACGGAGGAGCTAAACTTTTACAAAGACAATGTTCATCCGGCAGATATGACTTCTTTGAAAAAGGCAACTACTAAGCATGATCCGACACTAAAGTTTAAATCGGCTGAGGAGACTAAGCTGGTTGACTTCGTTCCTGGCGATTCATCCAAGCAGTTCAGCATCAGTGCTAACCTGGATCCGAAATAGGAAAGTGCGCTCATCAAGTTCATCCGTGAGAACCGGGACATCTTTGCATGGAAGCCTTCTGGCATGCCAGGTGTGCCGAGGGAACTCGCTGAGCACGCCCTTAATATAGATCCTAAGTTTAAACCGGTCAAGTAGTTTCTTCGCCGCTTCAACGAAGAAAGGCGTAAAGCTATTGGTGAGGAGGTAGCCCGGCTTTTGGCATCAGGGTTTATTGTGGAGGTCTTTCACCCTGAGTGGCTAGCTAATCCGGTGCTGGTACTTAAGAAAAACGGCACTTGGCGTATGTGTGTGGATTACATAGACTTAAACAAAGCATGTCTAGCTGACCCCTTCGCTCTCCCTCGTATCGATCAAATTATTGATGCTACAGCAAGTTGTGACCGTTTGTGTTTTCTAGATGCTTATTCTGGTTATCATCAGATCAAAATGGCAGTTAAGGACCATGAGAAGACAGCCTTCATAACTCCCTTTGGAGCCTTCTGCTATGTATCTATGCCTTTCGGGCTCAAGAGTGCCCAAGCAACTTATCAGCGGTGTGTTCAGGATTGTCTACATAAACAGATTGGGCACAATGTACATGCATATGTGGATGACATTGTGGTCAAGTCCAGAAAGGAGGAGACACTAATAGGTGACTTGAAGGAAACTTTTGACAACCTCCGGGTTTATAAGATGATGCATAATCCGGCCAAATGTGTCTTTGGTGTACCGGTGGGCAAGCTTTTGGGTTTTCTGGTGTCTAACAGGGGGATTGAAGCTAATCCCGAGAAGATCACGGCTATCACGTCTCTGGCTAAACCAGAGTGCATTAACGATGTTCAACATTTGGCGGGCCGGATTGCAGCCTTAAGCCGGTTTATCAGTCGCCTTGGAGAGAAGGCTATCCCTTTGTATCAGATGTTAAAGAAAACGGATCGCTTCGTCTGGAGTGATGCTGCTGATGAAGCGCTTGAAGGTCTGAAGAGACAGTTAGCCAAGCCACCTGTCCTGGCGGCTCCGGTTGATAAGGAGCCCTTATTGCTATATGTGGCTGCTAATGCCCGAGCTGTTAGTGTGGCTATTGTTGTGGAGCGCAAGGAGGCTGGGAAAGAGTATCCGGTTCAACGGCCGGTTTATTATATCAGCGAGGTGCTTATCGAGTCCAAACAGAGATACCCACATTGGCAGAAGCTGGTGTATGGGGTTTTCATGGCAAGCCGGAAGCTCAAGCATTATTTTCAGGGTCATCCTATCATAGTGGTCAGTTCAGCCCCTTGGGAGATATCATCCAAAACAGAGAAGCAACTGGATGGATTGCTAAATGGGCTATTGAGCTTGGACCTCACGGACTAAAGTATACACCTCGCACAGCAATCAAATCCCAAGCACTCATGGACTTCATCAATGATTGGACAGAGTCGCAAGCACCGGAGGAAAAGCCAGACAACACTTATTGGACTATTCATTTTGATGGGTCCAGGAAATTGGAGGGCTCGGGGGCTGGAGTCATATTAACTTCCCCACGAGGTGGTAAGTTTTGTTATGCTCTCTGTTTAACGTTCCCTTGTACTAACAATGCAGCTGAGTATGAGGCCTTGCTCCATGGTCTTCGGATGGCTAAGGAAATGAACTTAAGCCAGGTTAAGTGCTTTGGTGACTCGGACCTGGTGGCTCAACAGGTATTTGGCACTTGGGATTCCAAGGATCCACTCATGGCAGCATATAGACGAGAGGTGGATGCAGTGGCTGGTCATTTCAAGGGTTACCAAGTGGATCATATAGACTGGCGGAAGAATGAAGCAGTAGACACTTTAAGTCGCTTAGGCTCTCAACATAAACCGGTGCCACCCAATACCTTTCTTGATGTATTGCATAATCCATCAGTGAAGATACCTACGGAGGAGGATTTGGCTGTGCCTGACCCGAAGGCTCAATTGGTGACGGCTCATCATGTTATTCCGGATTGGACGGTCCCGTACCTGGCATACATGAACCGGGGCGAGTTACCAGATGACGAAACCTTGGCCCGGCAGATAATCCGATGATCCAAGTCCATGACCATTGTCAATGGGGAGCTACATCATTGTAGTGTCACAGGAGCATTTCAGCGTTGTGTCTCTCCTCAAGAAGGTTGTGAGATCTTGCGTGAGATCCACGAGGGAGATTGTGGTCACCACGTTGGTTCAAAATCCTTGGTGGCTAAAGCCTTTCGTCATGGCTTCTATTGGTTGACGGCTCATGCTGATGTTGAGGATTTGGTAAAGAGGTGTGACGGTTGTCAGAAATTTGCACGCCGTGCTCATGTTCCGGCCCAAGAATTAAGAATGATCCCAATAACTTGGCCGTTTGGCTCTTGGAGGCTCGATATGGTTGGACCTTTTAAGAGGTCCAAGGACAAGAAGACTCACCTGCTGGTAGCAGTTGATAAGTTTACCAAGTGGGTAGAGGCAGAGCCAGTCAGTAAGTGTGATGCGGCCACGGCGGTTCAATTCATCAAAAAGGTGATATTCCGGGTTGGTTTTCCACACAACATTATCACTGATAATGGTACTAATATGTCCAAGGGTGCTATGGAGGAATTTTGTCAACGTGAGCACATACGGCTTGACGTGTCATCAGTGGCTCACCCCCAATCTAATGGTCAGGCAGAAAGGGCCAATCAAGAAATTTTGAGAGGTATCAAACCCCGGCTTATGGTTCCTTTAAAGTGGACAATGGGTTGTTGGGTGGAGGAGTTACCTTCCATGTTATGGAGCATCAACACCACACCAAACAGATCTATGGGTTACACACCTTTCTTCATGGTTTACGGAGCAGAGACAGTTCTCCCTAGTGACATACATCATGACTCGCCCCGTGTGGTGGCTTATGCTGAAGCTGATAATGAAAAAGCGCGTCATGACTCATTGGGCCTGTTAGATGAGGAGTGTGATCTTGCGGCGGCACGTTCGGCGATTTATCAACAAGATTTGTGACGTTATCACAGCCGCCGGGTTAAAACTAGAACTTTTCAAGAAGGCGATCTGGTGCTCCGGCTCATCCAGGATTAGACTGATATGCACAAGTTATCCCCACCTTGGGAAGGGCCTTTTGTGGTCAGCAAAAATCTGCACAATGGCTCATACTACCTTATCGATGTTCGAGAGCACAAAGACTCACGTAAATCGGAGGAGGAGACCCAGGGGCCGTGGAATATAGCTCATCTTCGGCCTTACTATACTTGAGCCATAGGCTCTTTTTTATGTACATAATTATGACAATGTATATATTATAATTAATATAATAAACCGGAGCCTCAGCTAAAGCGGAGTCTCTGTTGTTTTTACATCATATGTGTTTTCATGGAGGCTTCTATTTAAAAAGCGGAATTATGTTGATCTAGCTTGTAAAGCCACACATATAAAAGGAAATCACTAGGGGGCTTGGTCATATCTGAACCTTAGCTACACCTCGTGATCGGCTTCGGGCCAAAGGGAAATCACTAGGGGGCTTGGTTGTATTCACACCATAGCTACACCTCTTGATAGGATAAAGGCCAAAAGGAAATTATGTGGGGCCAAAGAGAGTGTTGCACCAGCACAGCTCAAACATAGGCACCCACCAAGCACAGCTCAAATATTGCTTGGGGGCTCTTTGCTTCTCAAAGAACGAAGAGTCTGCACCCTTGTAATAGGCTATCAAGCCAGGCTTGGAAGCCAGGTGTATTCACCTAAAACTCCGGGTTAGTCTGCCTCTTTAAGTAAGCCACTCCGTCCAGGTAAACCTGGTATGACCCATCGAACGTTTGACAAGTCAATCTCATAGACCCTGAACTTGTCAAAGTTAAAACGATGATTGGTTAAAGATTGAGGTCCATCTTAAAAGGCTTTGTAAAATGGTTTAACTCAGTGGCCTGGCAGCCCATGAAAAGCCTCGATTTAGGGTCTGGCAGCCCATGAAAAGCCTCGCATATTCTTCTTGTATTTTTTTGCAAAGTGTTCCTTCTCTTTTGATAAATTTCATAAGTGTTTTCTGATAAACCGGTGTTTATTACAACCCGGCGTGGCTTACAATGCTAAATTGTTAGTACATGATCAGTTATAATCCAGCCTTCATTGTTCCGGTCTTGTTTTGACTACAAGTCACCAGTATTATATGGATATAACCGGTGTTTATCATAACCCGGCACGGTTTTATTGTAAACCGACAAGCCTTGAAGGAGTCATCTATACTCCAGCTTGGTATTATCACCCTTTTATAACAATCATGGGTCAAACAACGAGATAACAGGTATTCTTTATTTTATAACTGGTTGTTTTTAAACAGCCTTGGCTTTACACCTAGCCTATATGTTTGGGCATCATGACCCGTCCAGTGGTAAACCGCCAGGACCCTTCAATCTCTTGTATGCAGGAACAAGTTAAAATATAGCCACTGCGGATTATGCATATAATAAAGATCCCAAAAGCATGGCGAGCTATCAGTATCAAGCAAAACAAGTATGCTCGATGGCATAACAGACAAGTGTTTGAACTAGCCTATTACAAGGCATTTTAATGCCCCACTGGATAATTGTTTCAGTAAATAATGGTAGGCTGCGACAGACTAAACCAGCCTCCGGTTCAGGATTCATCACCAGGACGACTTGAAGATTGAGGGTCATCTTGAGTCGATGCATCCTCCTCCTCTCTACCCAGTGGCTGGAAATCAATCGTTGTCCAATCGATTCCAGTTAAAGCTTGGAACACGGCTTCTTCACTTATAAGGGTGGAAGGATCAATGTCAGGGGCATAAGTGTGCTTACGAATTGGCGGAGCAAGATCTTCTACATCATGTGTTGGCGCAGGGTATATTTTCTGATCAACGTCGTAAACTGGCTGATAATGAGACATATCCGTTTCATCCACCAATTTGCTTGCTATGGGTCGTAGTTCCCTTGTTAGCCTTCGGATATCATCATTGTTGAATTCTGAACCGTCTTCCTTCACGTCGGGATAGCCTTGGCCAATATCTGTCGGTTCAAGATCTAGAATCCATGCCTTGGCCCGGATTAGCGCCGTCAGCGCGCCTGACCTTGCAGCTGATCTTTTGAGTTCATCCAACCGGGCAGGCAACATTGACAGCTTTTTGATGGTTTCTTTTATCAACATTGGAGGAGGCCTGTTATAAGCAGCAGTGCAAATAGCCCGTTGGGATCCGGAATACAACTGCTCTATCAAAGTATATGCAGCCTTCAGCTTCATCCGCATGTCAGAGCCCAGATGGGTAATGCGGGTCCCTGTGACATTGCAAGCATCAGTAAACCGGTAATTAATATGGTAAAATGACTTGACAAACATCAGATGAGGATACTTACCAAATACAACAGAGGTCATAGTGTTTATTTGTCGCTTTAAACCGGTCAGTTCTTCGACCACCGATTTAAGGGATGCCTCTGCGTCTTTGACCTTCTTTACTAAAGCGGCCTTCTCCATGTCCCAGTCTGCACATTCCTTCTTGAAGTTTTTCTTCAGCTTCTCCATGGCTGTTAAGTCATTGGTCAGTTCCTCTTTGGCTTTAGAAGCCTCCGCTTGCTAAGATTTGATGTTCTCTTGAAGATCAGCGGTTTGGGCGTCCTTTTTGCTCAGCTCAGCCTATAAAGAACAAACATGTCATCAACGGACTATATATATTTGAAGTACCAAGTGTATAACAAGTTATGCACTTTGCACTTGGGGCTAATGCCTACTCGCCTCATTCTAGAAAATTATTTCAAGTCCCAAGTGTAATGCAAGCATTATCCTTGGCACTTGGGGGCTAATGTACATCTGCTCAAAAGTAACAGTGGTTAAAGTCCCGGTTCACTTTGGAAAGATAAATCTGCCCTTGGGGACTACACAGGCGAAAGTTACGAGAATACAATGCTAAAGTACCGGTTCATTTTTTAAAGGATCAACCAACCCTTGGAGGATAAGTATGCAGAAGTGTGGTATTATGAAGTCCCGGTTTTTGATTACTATCATAAATCGGCCCTTGGGAGCTACTGGAATTGGTACTTACAATTGGACTTAAGAGAGAAAAGGAATGGTAATTACCTCATAGCGTTCCTTCATTAAGTTCACTAAACCAGCTTCGTAGTCACGGTTTGTGTATAGGCGGTTTAAAAAACCAGAATGGAGCTCCTGGGCGTTGAGGTGCGCATAGCTTGATAAATCGGTGCTCCATTTGCCTTTCTCCATGGCAGCACGTTCTTCTTTGGCGCTATGTTTTGCTAAAGCAACAGGATGGCTAGGGGTGGTATGGCCAACGCCAGTAATGATAACATCAGCTTCCTTGTCACCAGCAGCCTTTACTGGAGTTGGTGGAATATCAGTAGCCTTAGTCGGACTAGACGGTCCATCATCGGTACGGGCTGGACTTGCCGGTTTATCCCCTTGCACTTCGGTATGAACTTCCACTTGTTCAGTAAAGACATGATCTAGAGGTGGTGGGTCGTCAAGTGTAGCGTCAGTAGTTGCTCTCTCCGGTTCTGAAATTGTCGCCGGTTCAACTATCACATGGTCATCAGACGGTTTATACACGATCCTTCTTACTGGGTCTGGCTTTGGCTCTGAAAGAGAAAGATATACGCATCAGTATAGCACATAAGCGTAAAGCGTCAAAAAGAGACAGCTTAAGACATTTACCCAGGGACGGTCTTGAGGGGTGGAAGCTGTGTGGCAATTGATTCGCCGGATGATGAAGGTGGCGTTCCCTGATAATTCAAATTGGACGGATTAAGAGGCTGTCGGAAATAACCCGCCTTGGGGTAAGAAGTATTGGAAGTATTTGAAACCTCGGATTGGCGCTTCCGAACCAGAGTATTTGGCAGACCAGTGGAAGTGATTACTTGGCCGCTATGACGGGTTGTGCGGCGTGCTTCGTGTTGCTGCTTCTTCAAAAGAAAGTTTGGGTCCAAGTAAGCTAGGGGTGAGAAAATCTTGCTTTTCGGATTGCTTGACGGATTTTTTGTGTTGGCAGAGGGTCTGAACCGGAGGAAAGGATAATTACCTCTGCATCGTCAGCTTAGCTACCCTCGGCGTCATCCTGATAAATATCATTGTCAATGAGGTGTATGAAAAGTGAACCAAGGGAATCAAGTTCTACCTCTGCGTCCGGTTCATCGGGGTCGTCATCAAGTTCTAAACCGATTGGTTTAGTTGCCTTCCTCTTGGAATATTTCTTAACAGCCTTCGTTTTTTGATGAGGAGCCTTAACTGTTTTCTCCCGAGGTTTCTTTTTCCAGAACAGGTCATCACCCTGTTTAAAAGATGGGCAGAGGGTATTAAAAGTTGCACAGTTCAAAAATATCAGGTATAAAACGGAAGCAAAACAATTCTTACAGCGGGCGGTTTGTTCTGTGTGTAAAAGGGACTTCACCCGGTCTTGCTACAGACAGCTTCCGGTTCATTCAGCAATTTCTTAACAGACTCAGTAACTTCATCATCTGTTAGCTAAATGTCAATATGACGTTGGGAGTCTTTTACGTCGCCGGTATACTCACACATTAAACCAGAGCGGCGACTTAATGGCAAGATATTCTAGGATAGCCAGCAACGAACAAAGTCCACACCTGTCAAACTGTTGGCCATGAAAGCTCTAAGCTTGGCGAGTTGTGGTGCATATGAGGCCCGTTCCTTGGTAGTTAGTCGTTGCGGAAGTGGGTGAGTGTTCATAAGCCGGTGAGCACGGTAACCCGGCAGAGGGTTCTCATCTTCAGGAGAAGTGTCCTTGCAATAGAACCAAGTCTGATTCCAATCTTTTGGGTGATTGTGAAGTTTGGCGTGAGGAAAGCTAACATCCTTCCTTTTCTGAATGGAGACGCCACCAAGTTCAGTATTGGGCCCGTCTACGAATTCAGTGTGACGGTTTAAGTGGAAGAAATCCTGGAACAGCTCGAAAGTCGGCTCTTCTTGTAGGTAGGCTTCACAAAACACCTGAAAGTTGCAGATATTGGATACAGAGTTGGGTCCAATGTCTTGAGGGTGGATCTGAAAGCTGGAAAGTACATCCCGGAAAAACTTGGATCCAGGCGGTTTAAAACCACGGCACATATGATCAGCAAACACTACTACTTCACCATCTCTAGGGGTATGTAACGCCTCGAGACCGATGTGCCAGGTGTCCTCTAGTTATTCATTGTTGTTGCCATGTCATTACTTGCGTGTCATGCATTGCATATCATGTCATCATGTGCATTTCGTTTGCATACATGTTCGTCTCATGCATCCGAGCATTTTTCCCATTGTCCGTTTTGCAATCGGGCGCTCCTATCTCCTCCGGTGGTCCTTTCTACCTTCCTTTCATGTGTGGGGATTAAACATTTCCGGATTGGACCAAGACTTGTCAAGCGGCCTTGGTTTACTACCGGTAGACCGCCTGTCAAGTTTCGTACCATTTGGACTTCGTTTGATACTCCAACGGTTAACCGAGGGACCGAAAAGGCCTAGTGTGTGTTGCAGCCCAACACCCTTCCAATTTGGCCCAAAACCCACCTAAACCTGCTCCATCATCTCAGTCGTTCGATCACGATCGCGTGGCCGAAAACCGCACCTCATTTGGACTCTCCTAGCTCCCTCTACCTATAAATATGTGGCTCTCCAAAAATCTCGCAGTCTAAACCCTAACCTTCATCCTCCTTGCGCCGCCGGACACGTCCGCGCGGCGGCCGGACGCGTCCACCCAGCCGCCACGTCGCCCGGCCAATGGCGAGGCGACACATCAGCTCCGCCGACTCCCTCCTCCAATCCCGCTGCGCCACGTCGCCTCCGTCGCGCCCCACTTCACCGCGCCAATCGCCGAGGCCCGCCGGCCTAGATCCGGCCCGCCGCTGGCCGAACCGGGCCCCGAGCGCCCCGCACCCCTCGCTCCAGAAGCCTGCGCTCCCGCGCCGCCGCCGCCAACTGTTGGGGAACGTAGTAATTTCAAAAAAATTCCTACACACACGCAAGATCATGGTGATGCACAGCAACGAGAGGAGAGTATGATCTACGTACCCTTGTAGATCGCAACGGAAGCGTTGACACAACGTAGAGGAAGTAGTCGTACGTCTTCTTCCCGATCCGGCCGATCCAAGCACCATTACTCCGGCACCTCCGAGTTCTTAGCACACGTACAGCTCGATGACGATCCCCGGGCTCCGATCCAGCAAAGCTTCGGGGAGGAGTTCCGTCAGCACGACGGCGTGGTGACGATCTTGATGTTCTACCGCACAGGGCTTCGCCTAAGCACTACAACGATATGATCGAGGTGGAATATGGTGGCAGGGGGCACCGCATACGGCTAAGGAACGATCTCAATGATCAACTTGTGTGTCTAGAGGTGCCCCTTGCCTCCGTATATAAAGGAGCCAAGGGGGAGGGGACCGCCGGCCAGGAGGAGGGCGCAGGAGGAGTTCTACTCCTACCGGGAGTAGGACTCCCCCCCCCCAATCCTAGTTGGACTAGGATTCCCCAAGGGGGAAAGAGAGAGGGGGGAGGCGCGCGGCCACCTTGGGCTGCCCCTTTCTCCTTTCCACTAAAGCCCATTAAGGCCCATATGGCTCCCGGGGGGTTCCGGTAACCTCCCGGTACTCCGGTAAAATCCTGATTTCACCCGGAACACTTCCGATATCCAAATATAGGCTTCCAATATATCAATCTTTATGTCTCGACCATTTCAAGACTCCTCGTCATGTCCGTGATCACATCCGGGACTCCGAACTAACTTCGGTACATCAAAATGCATAAACTCATAATAACTGTCATCGTAACGTTAAGCGTGCGGACCCTACGGTTCGAGAACAATGTAGACATGACTGAGACACATCTCCGGTCAATAACCAATAGCGGGACCTGGATGCCCATATTGGCTCCTACATATTCTACGAAGATCTTTATCGGTCAGACCGCATAACAACATACGTTGTTCCCTTTGTCATCGCTATGTTACTTGCCCGAGATTCGATCGTCGGTATCCAATACCTAGTTCAATCTCGTTACCAGCAAGTCTCTTTACTCGTTCCGTATTACATCATCTCGCAACTAACTCATTAGTCGCAATGCTTGCAAGGCTTATGTGATGTGCATTACCGAGAGGGCCCAGAGATACCTCTCCGACAATCGGAGTGACAAATCCTAATCTCGAAATACGCCAACCCAACATCTACCTTTGGAGACACCTGTAGAGCTCCTTTATAATCACCCAGTTACGTTGTGACGTTTGGTAGCACACAAAGTGTTCCTCCGGTAAACGGGGGTTGCATAATCTCATAGTCATAGGAACATGTATAAGTCATGAAGAAAGCAATAGCAACATACTAAACGATCGGGTGCTAAGCTAATGAAATGGGTCATGTCAATCAGATCATTCAACTAATGATGTGACCTCGTTAATCAAATAACAACACCTTGTTCATGGTTAGGAAACATAACCATCTTTGATTAACGAGCTAGTCAAGTAGAGGCATACTAGTGACTCTAAGTTTGTCTATGTATTCACACATGTATTATGTTTCCGGTTAATACAATTCTAGCATGAATAATAAACATTTATCATGATATAAGGAAATAAATAATAACTTTATTATTGCCTCTAGGGCATATTTCCTTCACCAACCGCACCGCGCGCCGCCGCCGATCATCGCCGGCCGAGCTCCGCCGCCAAGCCCGCGCGTCGCCGCCCTTCGTCCCGCGCGTCGCCGAGCCACCGCTCCGGCCGCCGCCGCCCATCTCCAGCGAGGGTCGCCGCCTCCAGCACCACCGCCATCCGGCGCCGCCCCGCGCCTCTCTGCCATCTTCCCCATCTCAGGCGACTCTCTGGCGAGTCTCTCCGGCGAGATCCGTGCTGCATCGAAATCCGTGCCAAAAACCCTAGATCTGGAGGTCTAATTTCTACTAAGTCCCCGAGTTTCCCATGTTTCAAATGCCCATGTCCATAGCATCATAGCTCCGTTTTGGACATATAGCATATCAAAATGTTCGTCTCAGAGAGCACATCTTTTCATCTCATTGCATCATTTTCATTTGGGCTCATCTTGATGCCCAAAATGCTGGTGGAAGAATGCTATTTGAGATAATTGTCAGATCTGCTGCTCCATTTAGCTATTTGTCATTTTTGCCATGATTATTGTGTGCATGATATGCCCATGAGCTCTACATGTGTTTTGTTATATGCCATGCCATCTTTCCAGAGGTGCAACCCATGTATTTTTGTGATGTGTGTGGTGACTAGCACAAGCTTGCAAAGTGAGGCACTTGGTAATGCTGATTTCAGGGACTTAGCATTTCCACTAAGTCCTTGATCTGTTTATTTCATGATGCCATATGTTCATGTTGTTTCCTAGTGATCCGTGCCTCTTTTGAGGATGATCAGTAAGGATGATTTGTTAATCTTATAGTGCTCTATCCATCCATGTCTTTGTTTGCATTTATGGAGCACCCTAGCTTGAGTCAATCGAGCTCTACTTTTGTCATTTCGTGAATCTGGGCAGATTGTCTACTTGTTAGCGATTTTGCCAAGGATGTTGTAGTTGATCCGTGCATGCTATGTTGTTGTTCTTGCCATGTCTAGCTTGTATTTTATGTATTCTTGATGGGTGTATGCTTAGATTGTCATGACTTGCTCTGTAGTGAGTGCATCGAGCTCGTAAACATGCCTACTTGATATCTGTTTCAGCATGCTCCGGTTTTCACTAAGTCTGAGAGTCTGATTATGTTTTTGCCATGTTCACATGCTTGCAATTGTATTTTCTGATCCCTTTTGGCTCAAGGTCACTAAGGGACTTTTGTTAAGCTCTTTGAGTAGCTTCATTCCATGCCTTGCTTTGCCATGTTAAGTTCTTGTAGCATATAGTTTTCATGCTTCAAAGTGTGCTACCTGATCTGAAATTCCAGACAAGTGTTAATTTCACTAAGTCTGAGATCTGTTTACCAATTGCACTTTTGCCATGCTTGTTTGAACCCGTTAATGGATGAATTGGCCGTAGCTCAGTGTTCATCTTTTGTTAAGCTTCATGAGAGGATCCCTGCCATATATTTTGTTGCCATGTTTGAGTGTTGTAGCATGTTTAACTTGTTGCATTTAGATGGCTACTTGTTGTATATCGCAGACCGGTGCCATATTTGAATTGCTTGCCATTTCCAAACCGTGCATCCGATTCCAGTGATCTTTATATCGATTTCAACCGAAATCACCTCACCTTTCCGGTGGCACTCTTGGTTTTCTAAGTTGAGGCCAGATTCCATCTTTCCTTTGCAAATCATGCATATGCATCGCATCCCGCATATCATACCATGTTCATGTGTGGTTGTTTACTATGTTGTGTGCTTCTTTCTGGTGTTTGCTTCTTCGTGTTGGTTCTGGTAACGTCGCATTTGTGAGGATCCGTTTGACTACGTCCATTTGTCTTCTTCATGGACTCGTTCGTCTTCCTTGCGGGATTTCAGGCAAGATGATCATACCCTCGAAATCACTTCTATCTTTGCTTGCTAGTTGCTCGCTCTTTTGCTATGCCTATGCTACGATACCTACCCCTTGCTTATCATGCCTCCCATATTGTTGAACCAAACCTCTAACCCACCTTGTCCTAGCAAACCGTTGTTTGGCTATGTTACCGCTTTGCTCGGCCCCTCTTATAGCGTGGTTAGTTGCAGGTGAAGATTGAAGTTTGTTCCTTGTTGGAACATGGAGATCGGTCCTTGTTGGAACATTGTTTACTTGTTGGGATATCACAATATCTCTTATTTAATTAATGCATCTATATACTTGGTAAAGGGTGGAAGGCTCGGCCTTATGCCTGGTGTTTTGTTCCACTCTTGCCGCCCTAGTTTCCGTCATATCGGTGTTATGTTCCCGAATTTTGCGTTCCTCACGCGGTTGGGCTATAATGGGAACCCCTTGACAGTTCGCCTTGAGTAAAACTCCTCCAGCAATGCCCAACTTTGGTTTTACCATTTGCCACCTAGCCCTTTTCTTTTCCCTTGGGGGTCGTGCTCTCGAGGGCCATCATTATTTTAACCCCCCCCCCCCCCGGTCCAGTGCTCCTCTGAATGTTGGTCCACCCTGTCAGTCGCCGGTGGCCACCAGGGGCAACTCTGGGCTGGCCTACCGGAAGTTTGGACAATCCGGTGTGCCCTGAGAAAGAGATATGTGTAGCTCCTATCGGGATTTGTCGGCACATTCGGGCGGTGTTGCTGGTTTAGTTTTACCCTATCGAAATGTCTTGTAGAACCGGGATACCGAGTCTGATCGGAATGTCTCGGGAGGAGGTCTATTCCTTCGTTGACCGTGAGAGCTTGTGATGGGCTAAGTTGGGACACCCCTGCAGGGATTTGAACTTTCGAAAGCCGTGCCCGCGGTTATGGGCAGATGGGAATTTGTTAATGTCTGATTGTAGAAAACCTGAAGTTGACCTTAATTAAAATACATCAACCGCATGTGTAACCGTGATGGTCTCTTTCCGGCGGAGTCCGGAAAGTGAACACGGTGTTGGAGTAATGCTTGACGTAGGTTGTTCTAGGATCACTTCTTGATCATAGTTTCTCGATCGTGCTTTGCCTTCTCTTCTCGCTCTTATTTGCGTATGTTAGCCACCATATATGCTAGTCGCTTGCTGCAGCTCCACCTCATACCTTTTACCTTACCCATAAGCTTAAATAGTCTTGATCACGAGGGTGCAAGATTGCTGAGTCCCCGTGGCTCACAGATACTTCCAAAACCAGCTTGCAGGTGCCGATGAGTCCGTGCAGATGACGCAACCAAGCTCAGGAGGAGCTCGATGAAGATCTTGTCCTTTGTGTTGTTTCGTTCTAGTTGATCAGTAGTGGAGCCCAGTTCGGGTCGATCGGGGGACCTTGTCGCTTTTGGGGTTCTTTTATTTTCGTTCCGTAGTCGGACCTTGATTGTATTTGGATGATGTAATGCTTTATTCATGTAATTGTGTGAAGTGGCGATTGTAAGCCAACTATGTATCTCTTTCCCTTATGTATTACATGGGTTGTGTAAAGATTATCTCACTTGCGACATTGCTTTCAATGCGGTTATGCCTCTAAGTCGTGCTTCGACACATGGGAGATATAGCCGCATCGAGGGCGTTACAGGGTAGGAGGATTTTCTGGACCGGGAACTCGCCACTGGATTTCATTCTTCTTCGGTAAGGTGCCAATTTTGACACATCCATTCAGTTGCTCCTCAGTAACCCGGGAAGGGACCCAATTACAGGAATAGAATTGTTTGGCCATTGCAAGTGAAGAGCTGGAAAAGATTACTGCCAGTTTATGATTCATAATGGCAATGCATAAAATACAGCAGGTTGAGGAAAAAGGAATTCAAGCATGTAAAATTGATAAACCGGAGGAAGTTATAAACCGCCTACGACAGAGTGTTTATAAATGGTAAAGCGATGATCGGTTTACAAGGGGACTAATGGCATATGACAGATTACTTTCTACAAGGATAAACCGCCTATGCAGATAAGGAAGACAAAGATCTAAGGCAGGAATGACTAAGTGAGGAAAAACAGGTTTCGCGAGTTTACATTGGAATTTTGGATCTACCGTAAGCCACGAAAAGAAAAAATTATCTAGACCTAAAAAAAGTTTGGTCCTGAAGCAGTTCATAAAAGGTCCAGACCAAGTTCTTATGTGTTTAAAGTTTGGTTTGATGGCGGAGATAAGGAATATCATAGTTACTGCATGGAACGCATCAAGCCTGAGGTCTGTTATCTATGGACTGACGAAGAACGCGTAGAGAGCGCCATGAACTCGTACGAACCCTGAGTGGATCTACAGAGGAGAGAAGGAAGAGACTTACAGCGACTGTTGAAGTAGCGGAGGTGCGCCGCGTCTCTTTTATGCGATCAGGTCGATGCAGCGACCAATGGTGAGGCAGAGGTGAAGTTCGACGACAGCGGCAGCGCTCAGCTGCAGGAGCGTCGCAAGGAGGAAGAAGAGATGGAGAGGCAGAGGAAAGAAAGGGAAATGGGTCCTCAGCCCTATTTATAAGGGTAAAGAAATAAGCGACAATCGCGGGAATCGAGGAGCTCAAATAAATGGATATATAACGAGGTTGTCGTTTCGATTGTTGGATGCTCATAAATGAAAGGGTATCTTCGGCTTTAAATGAACAGATGACGTCACGGCTGTTTACTACAAATCTGGAGGATGATGTCACGGCGGTTTACAAGATCTATGTGAAGGTGCAAAGGGAGGAATTCTTCTAAGTGTTGAAGATTGACATGAACAAGTTCAAATCAATCTGGGGCCTAATGTTGGGGATATTACTACTGGACATAAACCGGCCAGGAGAGGCCGGGTTATCCTCATGATGATTATCTTATTTGAAGCCCATGAAGACATGAATGATGGCGCTTCATGAAGGCCCAAGGCCCAAAGGTGGGTTAAAGCTTGTAGACATAAACCGATATTGATGTATACTTGTATGATAAGTTAGGAGTAGAGACCAAGCCGGAGATGTTTATGATCCAGCCTCAGGACTCTGTAAACCGGTGGGCATCGACCTATGTATATAAAGGGACGACCCGGCGGCGGTTTAGGGACAACAGACAACAACTCGAGAACCAGGCAAAGTGGATTCGCTCCCTGGTCATCGAAACCCTAGCAATACCATCACAACTAGAGTAGGCTTTTACCTTCATCGTAAGGGGCCGAACCAGTATAAGCTCTCGTGTCCTTTGTCCGCTTTAAACCCCTTTAAGCTAACCCATAGCGATGGCTCCACGACTAAGTCCTTTCACAAGGACATCTGCCGTGACAATTCCATGACACCCAGTGCACTCGTATCCTTGTTGTTGCTACTGTTCAGGCACATGTGGTATCGTCTTTCACTGTGCAAGATGGAATCATTCGCTACAAAGGGCACGTTTGGATCGGCCGTAACAATGAAGTGCGGCAACGTCTCTTAACTGAATTTCATTCGAGTGCACTTGGCGGTCATTCAGGAGTGCAAGCCACATACAGTCGCCTGATCAAATTGTTTGCATGGCCTCGATTGAAACAGACTGTGAAGCAGTTCTTGGCTCGTTGTGAGGTATGCAAGCAAGCAAAACCTGAGCACGTTAGATACCTCGGACTGTTGCAGCCTCTGTCGGTACCAGAGCAAGCTTGGCAAATGGTGACTCTTGATTTTGTTGAGGGATTACCCAAGTCTCACGGATATGACTCAATTCTGGTGGTGGTGGACAAGCTTACTCAGTACGCACACTTCATTCCTTTGAAGCACCCGTTCTCTGCTATGGACGTGGCAAAAGCATATATGGACTTTGTCTTCGAGTACGCACACTTCACGAGCTCTGCCGTCTGACTCACACTACTCTTCACATCTCTTCTGCCCGACATCCCCAGACAGATGGAACCACTGAGAGGGTGAATCAATGCATGGAGATCTATTTGTGTTGCTTTGTGCACAACTGTCCCCAATGCTGGCAAGAGTGGCTTTCCCTGGCAGAATTCTGGTACAACACGTCCTATCACTCCACTCCCAAAGCTACGCCATTTGAGGTGTTGTATGGACATCAACCACGGGTCTTCGGCATTCACAACCTGGCAGATGTAGCTGTGACTGATTTGGCGAAATGGACAAAGGACCGAGCCATTGTTCTAGCGCTGTTGCGTCAACACCTCAACCGAGCTCGCCAATATATGAAAGAGAAAGCTGACAAGAAGCGTTCAGATCGGGCTTTTGTGGAAGGAGATTGGGTCTATCTGAAGCTGCAACCGTACGTACAAACCTCGGCGGCAGCCCAGGCTAATCATAAGTTGGCGTTCCGTTTCTTTGGTCCCTTTCAGGTGCTACAGAAGGTGGGGGAGGTCGCCTACAAATTGGCTCTGTCGGAGTACGTCAAGATTCACCCGGTGATTCATGTTTCTCAATTGTGTGCGGCTCTTCCTCCGTCAACCGAAGTTATGCCAGAGTTGCCCGTCTTGGATGAAGACCTGCTTCCACTTCAAGTTCCTACAGCAATCTTCGAGAAATGGCTACTGCAACGTGGACATCATCAAGTGGAGCAGGGCAAGATCCAGTGGTCCGGGTTTCTGGCGTCCTTGGCCACCTGGGAAGACCTGGTACCTCTTTGGGCGCATTTTCTGTGGGCATTGGCTTGGGGCAAGCCAAAGCTAAACGGCGGGGAAATGTCACGGGAATGGACAAAGGCCCTGATTACTCCAAGGCCCAGGCCGAGCCCAGCCGGCTTGGGAGGAAGAGACAGGCCAACTCATGCTACCAAGGGCCGATGTGGACCAACTGAGTATATGAAGGTGTGCGTGGGTAGTGGGTGAGGATCTATTAGGATCAGACTGGAACCGGCCGCCTGTGGCGTTCTCCTCTCCCACCCTCGGCTCTTCTCTTTATCCCCATTCTTGCTATGAACCCTAGCTACATGTATCTTGATCCAGCAAATTGAGACAGTGATTCCTATCATAACTACTTGTACCGTGTCACTTTGTCTTTGTTTTCTTGAGGGTACTTACTTTTTTTAGGGGTAATTACTCTTTGTTTCGTGCTCCACAAACTCCACGTGTGAAGTCGGCCCTGATGGCCCAATTCCATGGGAAGAATTTTTCTATGGGCCATATTTTTCTTTCTCCAATGCTACATCCAACGGGTCACCAGTCACTTGAAAATCACAGGCCGTAATGTTGGAAGCGGCTATCGCCTGTTGCAAGAACAAAGAAGGTCTCGCCACAAGGATGGCGCCCTCTCAGTGGTTTCAATGTAATATCACCTGCGGGTTAGTTACGTTGTGTTTTTATTTTCTGTTTTCATATTTTTGAAAGAAATAGTATAAATACAGTACATGTTTTCTAAATACTTTAAATTACTTTAAAACAGGTAAATCGTGAAATTTAAAAATGATAACATAGTGCATAAAATATTGTCACTGTAGGTTAAAAAATATTGATACCATTAAAAATGTTCACAGAATTAAGAAAATGTACGTGACATTTTCCAAAAAATGTTTGTACATTGTAACAAAAATTTCGAGTAAATTTAAAGACATCTGACCATTTAAAAAATGTACGTTAAATTTTAGAACATGTTAGCGCATATATAAATTGTCGGTGACATTTAAAAAAATATTAAATACAACATAAAAATGTTCACATAGTTATATAAAAAATGTTTGTGTAATTCAGAAAATAGTGCATCGTAGATTTGAAACTTTTTAACATGCATTCAAAAAAATGAAAAAATGAAAAAAAAAGGAAAAAACTCGAGGCAAATGTGCTACATTACTGGGCCGACCTACCTTTTTTTTTACGGGACTGGGCCGACCTACTTCCTTTCACCTAGAGGCGAGACCTACATTACATCTCGGTACAGGCAAGAAATAGCCCTGGCGCGTACAATTTTCTCGGCATCTAGCGGTTGCGTGCCGGCATGTGCTTCCCTACTGATCCTCACCCGTGGTTTCTATGCTCTAGTCACAGGCAAGAGTAGGTCTCGCCTATTTTTTCGACTCGTTGCACCATGTTTCACCATGTTACCCGATTGAGAATTAAGATCTATTACAGGGTGCCGACGCTCGGGTGTCCCAAATACCAAATCGGGTAACACGACGCCGATATGCCCCAATACCAAATCCCATGATATGCTAATTCAAATTTCCTGGTGTGCCACAAATAGGCAGTCATCTGTGTTTTCTAGTTTGTACCACACATGATTGCACAAGACCGTGAGGGGTAATACCGACTTATCAGTTGGGATCATTTTATGATAAAGAGAACTTCCTCTCCGATTTTATTTAACAACTGAAGTCAACATGTCTCTTACAAACTGCTAGGAGAAACGGTAAACAACAAAGATCACCGAAGCGAACAAAAACCCTCATGTTTTGTGCATCTACAAGCCACACCCATAGAAACAGAACCATTAATGTAACATATGCAAATGCATAGTTCTAGGTTCGGATAAGTTAGCTACCTTACATCTTTTTATAAGTAGGCGGAGCTTGGTACAACATATGTGCTACTTGTGTAGCTCCATATCACACATGACACCATTATTCCTCATCACGGCAATGTTACGGCGATGGTGATTTAGGGTTACCCCGTGGACATGACCAATGGTTGGTTCTTCGTTATTCCTCTATCAATTGCCCTGGGAAGGTAAGATATTATTATCACCTATTTACCTCTGCATCCCACCATTGCCTCTACAGTAATATCCTTCACGGCCATAAACGCAAAATATTTAGTGGTCGACCTTACACAACATTCATGAAAAACATTAACATAAGCATGCAAAGAAAGATTATATATCCTATCGGTGTTCAACACCTAAACATACTAAGGTTCGGAAATATCCCCGATAACTAGGGGCTTTACTCAGACATAGAGACAACAAGCATCAAAGGGATAGTTATGGTAATCATCGATAAAAGATCAATACACATAGGAATCCACCTAGGGTTTGGTGCTACAAAGAGATGAATAAGGTCATGGTGACGAAGATGGTTGATGGCATGGTGGCATGTAGGTGTACTGCTGGGTGTCATCGGCAAGCCCTGTCCCTGGCCACATCATCGGTTTGGGGCTAGATCTACGCAGGATTAGGCCCCTAGTGCCGGAGGTCCAGCTATATGTCAGTGATGTATGTGCCAAGGTGCAACTTGTTGGAAATATGCCCTAGATGCAATAGTATATTGGTTATTATCATATTTCCTTGTTCATGATAAATGTTTATTATTAATGCTAGAATTGTATTAACCAGGAACTTGGAAACATGTGCGAATGCATAAACAACACTGTGTCCCTACTAGGCCTCTAAAGGACTAGCTCGTCAAAGATGGTTAAGGTTTCCTAATGATGTGATGGATAGACCCAACCGTAAGCTTCGCATCAAGATCGTATCACTTAGTTATTTGCTACAACTTTTTTCATGTCAAGTATCAGTTCCTCAGACCATGATATCATGCCACTCCCGGGTACCGGTGGAATACCTTGTGTGTTATCAAACCTCACTTCATAACTGGGTGATCATAAAGTTGCTCTACTGGTTGGGTTGCATGGATCGAAACTGGGATTTGTAGCTCCGTGTGAAGCAAATATGCCCTAGAGGCAATAATAAAGTTATTATTTATTTCCTTATATCATGATAAATGTTTATTATTCATGCTAGAATTGTATTAACCGTAAACATGATACATGTGTGAATACATAGACATAGTGTCACTAGTATGCCTCTACTTGACTAGCTCATTGATCAAAGATGGTTATGTTTCCTAACCATAGACATGAGTTGTCATTTGATAAACGGGATCACATCATTAGGAGAATGATGTGATTGACTTGACCCATTTCATCAGCTTAGCACTTGATCGTTTTAGTTTACTGCTATTGTTTTCTTCATGACTTATACATGTTCCTATGACTATGAGATTATGTAACTCCTCATTACCGGAGGAACACTTTGTGTGCTACCAAACGTCACAACGTAACTGGGTGATTATAAAGATGCTCTACAGGTGTCTCCGATGGTACTTGTTGAGTTGGCATAGATCAAGATTAGGATTTGTCACTCCGATTGTCGGAGACGTATCTCTGGGCCCACTCGGTAATGCACATCACTATAAGCCTTGCAAGCATTGTAACTAATGAGTTAGTTGCGGGATGATGCATTACAGAACGAGTAAAGAGACTTTCCGGTAACGAGATTGAACTAGGTATTGAGATACCGACGATCGAATCTCGGGAAAGTAACATATCGATGACAAAGGGAACAACATATACTGTTATGCGGTTTGACCGATAAAGATCTTCGTAGAATATGTGGGGGCCAATATGAACATCCAGGTTCCGCTATTGGTTATTGACTAGAGACGTGTCTCGGTCATGTCTACATAGTTCTCGAACCCGTACGGTCCGCACGCTTAAAGTTCGGTGACGATCGGTATTATGAGTTTTTGTGTTTTGATGTACCGAAGGTAGTTCGGAGTCCCGGATATGATCACGTACATGACGAGGAGTCTTGAAATGGTCGAGACATAAAGATCGATATATTGGACGACTATATTCGGACACCGGAAGTATTCCGGGTGATTCCGGAGAAAACCGGAGTGCCGGAGGGTTACCGGAAACCCCCTGGGAGAAATAATGGGCCTTATGGGCCTTAGTGGAGAGCAAGAGAGAGGGTTGGCCTAGGGCAGGCCGCGCGCCTCTCCCCCTCTGGTCCGAATTGGACTAGGAGAGGGGGGCGGCGCCCCCCTTTCCTTCTCCCTCTCCCCCTTCCTTTCCCCCTCCTCCTTTCCCCCTCCTAGTAGGAGTAGGAAAGAGGGGAGTCCTACTCCTACTCCCACTAGGAGGAGGACTCCTCCTCCTGGCGCGCCATAGAGGGCCGGCCGGCCTCCCCCCTTGCTCCTTTATATACGGGGGCAGGGGGCACCTCTAGACACATAAGTTGATCATTGATTCCTTAGCCGTGTGCGGTGCCCCCCTCCACCATGATCCACCTCGATCATATCGTAGCGGTGCTTAGGCGAAGCCGTGCATCGGTAGCAACATCATCACCGTCAATACGCTATCGTGCTGACGGAACTCTCCCGTGAAGCTCTGCTGGATCGGAGTTCGTGGGACGTCATCGAGCTGAACGTGTGCTGAACTCGGAGGTGCCGTGCGTTCAGTACTTGGATCGGTCGGATCGTGAAGACGTTCGACTACATCAACCGCGTTCTCATAACGTTTCTGCTTACGGTCTACGAGGGTACGTGGACGATACTCTTCCCTCTCGTTGCTATGCATCACGACGACCCCAGGAGGGACCACATGGACCAAGGGGTGGTGCTACAGCCCACATGGGCTAGCCACACCATTCCCCAAGGCACATGTCGTATAAATCTAGAGATAAGGTCTTATCTCTAAATTTAAAGGGTTGAATCTACAGATAAGATGTTATCTCCATGTATAAAGGGATTTCTCACATGTGGCTGGCCCTAGGAGGGTTTTGGACGCCGTCCCCTGCCCCTGACCTATATAGAGGGGGAGGCCCATGGGGGCAGCCACCCCTTCACCCTTGCCCATTGCCTCTCCCAACTCCTCCAACGTTTCTCTGGTACGCGCTTGGCGAATCCTTGTCGAAATTCTGCTGCCACCACCACCACCATATTGTTGTGCTGGTTTCGATCTCATCTATCTCCTCTCCCTTACCTGCTGGATCAATAAGGAGATGACGTCATTGAGCTGAACGTGTGCTAATCTCGGAGGTGACGTCTGTTCGACACTAGACCGGATTGGATCATGATTGGATCGCGAAGAGTACGACTACAACAACCCTATTATATACGCTTCCACTTTTGGTCTACAAGGATATGTAGACACACTCCCCTCTCGTTACCTTGCATCTCGTAGATTAGATCTTGGGTGTTCGTAGATTTTCATGTTTCATTCCCCATCACAACATTGGTGGCGATCTAGTGGACTGCGATGGCGGGGAGATGGTCTTGGAGGTCGGGGCGCCTACCCCAGATGGCGGGTACACGGATTGGTTGTCCAACGAGCAGCATGGTGACTGGTGTACTTTGGCCATGTGGCCGATGAGCTGCACTATGGTGGGCGATCCTTGCGAAGCTTTCCTCTTCGGTGGTGGCTAGATCTTGATCTTGATATGGTGTTTCCGATCCATCGTGGTGGGGTGGCTCGGTACCGCGACACGATGGGGATGGGGGCGAGCAAACACTTTGCTCCTCGACGGTGACAAGGCATGTAGGTGTTACGTTCCTCTTGGGGCGCCGCCTTGGCCATCTCCTTACCCTCCAACAGTCATGGAGAAAAGCTATGTTCGTCTTGTCTGACACATTGATGGAGGCGCTTCGCATCGTAATCCTCTTGAAGGCGTCGTTGATGAGTGAGGGTGTTCCTCGGGAGCAACGGCGGGTCTTGTGCTTCTTCTGGACAACTAGTTGAAGGCTTTAGTTGGGCACTCTAATGCTAGCATTCCCGGCTAGTTTTGTTGATTTTCTATTTGATCAAGTTATGAAAATTTTCTCAATACACTGTATTGTTTGGCCCTATGACTTTATTATTTTAAAGCAGAGTGAAAGCCTGTTTCGAGTCGATTGCCGGCTTTGCATCTTCTTTTATGTACTCCATATGATGATTCCGGAGCCCATGCAAGAATGCCGGATAGTAGAGCGAAATATGGCGTAAAAAAATATTTGCGGCCTACTAGTAGTAAAACTTAGGAATTGAATGTACAAACATGAAGTGAATGACCCCTGCAGAAAATGGGCACCACTGTACTTTGCAAAGCAGAAGCAGTTACAGTTTTGCATGTCTCGGTAGTAATAAAACCCATCTGCATCGCCCCACCGACCACCGGGCCGCTGGCGCCCCATGCAGGAGATGTAAAACTCGTCTCCACCGGCGGTCCAGGCCCACCACCACGTCCCTCGCATAAATTTTCTCTGCTCCTCCAGACAGTGACATTGATGCTGCAAGCCCAGTAAGTACTACGAACAAAAAACAGGAAGAAGAGTCTGATTCCCAACACGAACATGGAGCCACGGAGGTGGAGCCGTCCTCTTCCTTCCCTACGACCATGGGTCCATGGCCCAAGATATTCCAGATCATCCCCATCCACCTTTGTTTACTTCTCAAGTTTCGTAGCCGATGACACGCCGAGATTTCCTAATATTTTATGGCATGATGGGCACATGCGGCCTGCAGGTTCTACACACCCTACAAACATGCCACCATCCATCCATCCATGAGTGCAAAGGGAATTTTGCAGTCGGTGCAGAAAATAAATACTCCTCCAAGGTTATAATAGAACTGGCCAGGCCATCAGCACCCATTTGTTTATGTGGCAAGATTGGGGGTTTGGATGTTAGCAAGAGCAGCATATGATTGCTGCTCTGCGCTTGTCTTGCTCTCCAGTAGCTCAGTTTAATACACTGCCTATGCGGTTTACTACACCTGACCTAACACGTTAAATAAGTGTACCACTTGGTTGCTTAAGTGGCCGTCGATGGAGATGGCTTATTACTACCAGTACTACTGCTCCTGGCATTATGGGAGGGAACTCACCATCAGATAGACTGCAGCGTTTTTGGAGGTTTGCAAGGCCTGACCAACCAGTGACCGGTTCGGTACCATGTGTCCAGGGGGGCTCCATTATTCCTGGTCCTAAATGCTCGAAAGCGTGGGACTATATGTGATGAAGATCGATCAAGACACGATAATTCAGCTCCGTGTCTGGACAGTGTCACTGTCCTGTACGTATGTTCGAACTAGTAGACAGAGCTCCCATGTGGGGGCAAAGCCCGTTCGTAGGATCCAATGTTCGCATCGCATGCACACTCTGTCTCCACGCTAACAGCTCGGCGTGCACGTCGAGTTTCACTGTACACGCACACGCACACGCACGGACCTCTTGCTCGGTTATCCGATGGTGATGATAGCAGAAGCACGGACACGTTAGAACTGCACGCACATCGGGCATGTGGCCACCGTAGTGTTTTGGGCGCTTTGGATGGAGACGGAGATTGCGTTTTTGGCATTTGGGTGACATGCCAACAACCGTACGTGTCTAATCTTCTCTCGTCTTTTCCTGGTCATTCTTTTGGCCTTCCACATGCCCATGCTTGCACTGAAATCCACTCAAATTACTAGAGATCGTCTGATGATTCTGATGGGATTGTTTAGCTTTCCGTAGGGTCGGTAATGTGATTGACAATTTTCTGGCGTGCTTCGTGCATGGTTCGTTATTCCTTGACACGTCGTCGAAAAGGGTTTCTAGTGCACTTGGAGAGGAAAATCCATAGTGTTTTTATCATGTCATTGCACTATTTATTTTTTTGCGACGAATCATGTCATTGCACTATACAGGATAATTTATTGGTTGCTAGTTTGAAACTTTCATGATCGCACAATGTAGGCACAATGCGACCCTGCTCTTTCATGCTCATATAATCACCTACCACACGATTATGCTATTCGTGTGGACACAAAACATGGAAATTGTACCTTCCAGTGACACACCAGGAAGGAATTAAGGACTTCTATAAGTCAGTGTCAATGCTCAAAGTTGTTCCATTATTATTGCGTCGCCTTTTTTATGTATCTCCCACGCTTTTTGACAAAAATGAAGAAAACAGTTTTGAGCTGATGCTTACAATCTAATGTGAAAACACCTGCACACCAACCATGTCAAGAGAATATTCACTTAATTATGAAAGAGATTATACACCATTGCCCCAAATCCACCAGCGATCAAACCTCATGCTTGAATCTCCGGTGTCTCGTTTAGTGCAAGTGACTTTTCTATCACATTGTTAATGTGGTGATGCGGTCAATCTTTGAAGTTCCTTGACTCTCGACTTTCAATAGACGTTGTGTGAAGGGGGACGGGTGCGTCTGCGTGTGTCTGTGTTGTACTTGATGTTACTAAGAGAAGTATACAACATTGCATACTTCTCTTCCTACTACTTACCGATCACAATTGGTGAACCACCCAACCCATGCCCCTCCTCCCATCCTCACCATGGCTCATTTGCCACCTTTGTCCATTATGAATATTATTCTAAATTTTAATATTTCACGTGTTTCTTTTTTGTCCCCTACAATGGGCTGAATTAGAAGTCAGATCCTCTATTCCGATTGATTCAATTTCAGACATAACAATCTCACCCAAATCCAAATAAGTGGCTTTGTAGATATAATGGCTCACAACGATTGTATTGAAGACTTAATTCAAGCGTACACGAAATACAATCGTTGTTGCCTCGGTGGCAATTTCTCTCCTTCTAAAGTGACCCCCTTAATCTTTCCATTTCCCCCTGTTACCGACTATTATGGCACCTTCCTACATGTTAATGTGAGCTGTAGGGAGACTCGGCTGCCTCTGAAGAAATCTCCGCTAACTGTTGTAGGCCCATTGTTTTCCCAATCGCAAGGTGCTTTTTGTTGCATCATCTCCACAAAATGATGCACAATTTCGTCTTTGTTCTTAGCATGAATAATCTTTGCTTTCATCACTTGGTGGCATAATCAACCCAATTTGCCACTAACAAATTGGTGTACATTGCTTTCTAAGGCATCACACGTTGGTTTTAAATTTTATCATCAATGGCAACCAAAACTAGAATTAGAGTTGTTTTAGTTTCGTTGCCATTTTTTTAAAAGGATGATAATCCCGAGCCTATGTGTCGGGTGATGCACCAAGCATATATTATTCATTATTAAAAATCTAGCAGCCGAACAAATTTGACTTAAAAAACAAGGCCGCATGCCTCACGGCAGTAACTCTGATTAGTCCCTTTAGTGATATGGTAAATGAGTAGAAAGAATTCTCGCCCTTTTCCCTAAAGATGACCCCGAGTTATCAAACCCACGAGAGAACGATACCCTTTAAGTCAAGGGTTTCTAACAAGCTTTTGCAAGAGAATTAAATTCTGTTTCTTGACCGGTCCGGAATCAAGTTGACACAAGAAACAGTTATAATAAACATGGACATGGGTGCGAGGACTTATTATTACAACCATATATTTGTGTCGGGACCATTATGATCTTAATTTGTGCACTGGAAGTCATCCATCAAGATGTGCTTGCTACGTATCAAAGTGGGAGATGTGTCCAAATTACGTCTTGACCGGCACACGTCCTCCATCAAGAGTCAGTTGTCCAACCGAAGGTCCTATCTATTGTGCAGGGTTGTCCCGGCAATTAAGATAGCAGTAACAAACAAAAGCATTGGCCATTGAATGACTACACCTCTTGTGTTCCCATAGATAGGATCCGTGTTACTGTACTAAATCTTTCTGTCACTAGTGTTCAAAATAACACATCATGGTCACCCTGCCCTTAGCCTCTTTGTGACTCGTTCTCCATGATCTTGGGTACCTGCAAGGACGAAGAATGCGACAAGACAAGAGACAACTACGAAGCAATTTTATGTTACACATACGAGCGTTAATTCAAAGTACTTTCATTGATCCCACCAACAAATACATCGAGTTAAGGTATATGCCTCAACTCATGGCCTTACTGAACTACTCACGCATGAAGATATGATCACATGAAAAAATCATTGAAGAACATATCATGAAGATTGATTGATTGATAATATGTCTTACAATAGATGCTGGATGTGATACACGATTATAAAGTATGGCTAGATGGTTGAGAACTATAGTGGCGATGAAGGTGGTGGCTATGGAGATGTAGATGGGAAATGACGTCGGCTAGGGTTGATGAGATGACTGTTGCGAAGATGGCGATGTTATGTTGCTCATTTGGCATCAGGCCTTTTATAAAGGTTGTTCATGTGGATCAGACGGCTCCGTTGGCAGTCCATATGACCATCCATACGAGCGGCGATGGTCGTATGGAACATCGTCTTTTGCTCTGTTTCCTCTGTTGGGGCTCCCACTTGATCTTTCCTATCTCCTCTTTACTCCTTTCCATGTATTGGCTTGATTTTGTCCAAAAAAGCCCATTTCCTGTGGAAACAAAATAAAGATCAGATATTTGAATCATTTACGTTCATTAGTCATTAGTAGCAATATTGGAGCAAATATCTTGTTTTTTTAATGAAATATCTCAGTTTAAACTCAGGTTGGATGAGTGTAAGAATATCACTCATCAAACTCCACTAGAAAACCACCAACCTATGGTAAAACTAGAAATACACGGCTCCTAGGCTAAGCCTTCAAAAAGGGATCATCGCATGTGCACCGATGACGATGAGTCCAACCGTAGGTCGATCTCGGGATTTTCATCCCCAAAGCTAAGCTTCAAGCCACCCCTTCAGCAAGGACACGACACAGATGTATGTCAACATAGTCTGCTCAGAGATATAGTGTTTCCGTTGGGGTGTGCACACTCGCCGTTGAAGTCGCATGTACCATCATCACTTGTCCGGCTACCGACACCCCGCTAGCTGCATACCGTAGGAGGAGATACCAAAAGAGAAATATGTCCCATGTCGTCTCGCCTTCGGCCACTTCCGCACCACCTTCGATCCAGCAACAATAAGCAAAACATGACACCTCTGCTAGAGCCGCCGTGCATCACCTATAGGAAGCAAGCATGACTTGTTGTATCCACATGAGATGTTGTTCTTAGTACCCACCGGTGACTACACATGTCGTAGCGAGACCGTCGCTGGAGACGCCCAATATCCATCGCACACAACCCCTTCCTCTCCTCCACAGACCATGGTCGCGGTGGGGAGAGCCGCCGCCATGGGAGCAACAAGGGCACCCACACTCTCACCCTCATGCAACACTGCAACACCATCCCACCACCGCGCCATGCACAATGGTCCAGGCGTCCAGCCATAGGAGGACATGGCCTCTTCCCAGACTCGTCGCGCTGCAATCGTAGAGGAAGAAACGGAGAATATTCCCTGTCAAAGCCAATATCGTCTAACGTGAGAAGTTGCTACTAGTTGTAACATTGAGATGGTTTTTAGCATATTTTATTATTTTCCAAAAGTGGAAAGCTAGATCAATTTTCGGATGGCATTCTGATAATTCTGATGTGTATTAGTCAAGGGAATACATAATTGGTTTAGTCCCTCACATTTCTCATCAAATTTTGCTAAACATGTCTGGTAGCTGCACCCCCCTAGAGAATATGGGCATGAGTTGCCGGAAAGTCATTTCTGAGCCTGGGCTCACATGCTCCTATTATGATGACCAGTCTTTCACCTTGAGATGAGTGTGCTCTCCTGTATTACTTCATGTATGTTAGTTGTGTATCCACGCAAAATGGAACAAAACCTCCGCATTAAGTCTTTGTAGGTAACGTTAGCGTTAACACAATCCATATGATGATGCCGACTAAAGGATCGAGATGGACCTGGAAAGGGGCGAATAGGAGTTACAATTTTAGCTGATTATTAGCAAGTTTAGGCAAATGTGGCATATAAATGTGAACCTAAACAATTGCTAGGATGAGATAACAAGTGCAATATTAATGAATCCAACAAGTTAATGATTGCAAGGCCAAGTGACCAAAGTAAATCGTAAGTAGGAAACAAGGGTTAGGGATAGCCGATGACACTAATGTGAGGATGTATCTCGATTTTCACTTCCTTGGTGGGGAGCTATCATAGTTGGAGGGATGGGTATTACCATGAAGACACAACACAACCACCACGAAGGCTCACCCTATTCTCCTTGAGATATCACAACGATTGCAATTCTCAACCACTAGTGATAGTCCTTGAGGCAGCCTCCGAACCTTCACCAACTTCATGAGGGTAAATCACAAGTTGATTCCTCACCGAAGACTCATACCGCCTATGAGTCTCCAACCCGCAAGATAATATTCTTGCATAAAGCTCGACCAGTCTAGCGTGTACTCGAACGGAAGGACCCACAGAGTAATTGTGCGACAGAACCATTCGGCTACAATGTCTCGCCACTAACGTAGTTGGGGCACCATGCCAGACATTCCGGGCAGCACCCTGGATAGTTCCGCGAAGTGGCAGGCGGTTCAACTAGCTATCTGGATAGTTCGGCTAGTAGCCTGGACGAAAATAGTCCCCGATCAATTGTCCGACCCTTTGTACGGCTTGGAGAAAATTGTTGGGGAATGATACGTCCATTTTGCATCATGCTTTTATATCGATATTTATTGCATTATGGGCTGTTATTACACATTATGTCACAATACTTATGCCTATTCTCTCTTATTTTACAAGGTTTACATGAAGAGGGGGAATGTCGGCAGCTGGAATTCTGGGCTGGAAAAGGAGAAAATATTAGAGACCTATTCTGCACATCTCCAAAAGTCCTGAAACTTCACGGGAGCACGTTTCAGAATATATAAAAAATATTGGGCGAAAGAAGTACCAGAGGGGGGCCACCCACCGTTCACGAGGGAGGGGGCGCGCCCCCTGCCTCGTGGGCCCCCTGGTGGCCCTCCGATGCCCATCTTTGGCTATATGGAGTCTTTCGTCGAGAAAAAATCATAACCAAGCTTTCGGGAAGAAACTCAGCCGCCACGAGGCGGGACCTTGGCGGAACCAATCTAGGGCTCCGGCAGAGCTGTTCTCCCGGGGAAACTTCTCTTCGGGAGGGGGAAATCATCACCATCGTCATCACCAACGATCCTCTCGTTGGGAGGGGGTCAATATCCATCAACATCTTCACCAGCACCATCTCATCTCAAACCCTAGTTCATCTCTTGTATCCAATCTTTGTATCCAAACCTCATATTGGTACATGTGGGTTGCTAGTAGTGTTGATTACTCCTTGTAGTTGATGCTAGTTGGTTTATTTGGTGGAAGATCATATGTTCAAATCCATTATGCATATTAATACCCCTCTGATTATGAACATGAATATGCTTTGTGATTAGTTACGTTTGTTCCTGAGGACATGGAAGAAGTCTTGCTATAAGTAGTCATGTGAATTTGGTATTCGTTCGATATTTTGATGAGATGTATGTTGTCATCCCTCTAGTGGTGTCATGTGAACGTTGACTACATGACACTTCACCATTGTTTGGGTCTAGAGGGAGGCATTGGTAAGTAATAAGTAGATGATGGGTTGCTAGAGTGACAGAAGATTAAACCCTAGTTTATGCGTTGCTTCGTAAGGGACTGATTTGGATCCATATGTTTCATGCTATGGTTAGGTTTACCTTAATACTTCTGTTGTAGTTGCGGATGCTTGCAATGGGGGTTAATCATAAGTGGGATGCTTGTCCAAGTAATGATAGTACCCAAGCACCGGTCCACCCACATATCAAATTATCAAAGTACCGAACGTGAATCATATGAACGTGATGAAAACTAGCTTGACGATAATTCCCATGTGTCCTCGGGAGCGCTTTCCTTCATAGAAGAGTTTGTCCAGGCTTGTCCTTTGCTACAAAAAGGATTGGGCCATCTTGCTGCACCTTATTTACTTTTATTTCTTGCTACTCGTTACAAATTACCTTATCACAAAACTATATGTTACCGACAATTTCAGTGCTTGCAGAGAATACCTTACTGAAAACTGCTTACCATTTTCTTCTGCTCCTCGTTGGGTTCGACTCTCTTACTTATCGAAAAGGCTACGATAGATCCCCTACACTTGTGGGTAATCAGGGAACGTAGTAATTTCAAAAAAAATTCTACGCACACGCAAGATCATGGTGATGCATAGCAACGAGAGGGGAGAGTGTCATCCACGTACCCTCGTAGACTGTAAGCGGAAGCGTTATGAGAACGCGGTTGATGTAGCCGTACATCTTCACGATCCGACCGGTCCAAGTACCGAACGTACGGCACCTCCGAGTTCAGAACACGTTCAGTTCGGTGATGTCCCACGAATTCCGATCCAGCAGATATTCGAGCGAGAGTTCCGTCAGCATGACGGCGTGATGACGGTGATGATGATGCTACCGACGCATGGCTTCTCCTACGCACCACTACGATATGACTGAGGTGGATTATGGTGGAGGGGGGCACCGCACACGGCTAAAAGATCAACTGATCAACTTGTGTGTCTTGGCGTGCCCCCTGCCCCCGTATATAAAGGAGCAAGGGGGGAGGCCGGCCGGCCCTAGCAGGGTGCGCCAGGAGGAGTCCTACTCCCACCGGGAGTAGGATCCCCCCCCCTTTCCTAGTTGGACTAGGAGAGAAGGAAGGGGGGAGGGGGAGGAAGGAAAGGGCGCGCCTCCCCCTCCTAGTCCAATTCGGACCAGAGGGAGAGGGGGCGCGCGTCCTGCCCTGGTCTCCTCTCTCTCTCCACTAAGGCCCAATAAGGCCCATACTTTTACCGGGGGGTACCGGTAACCTCCCGGTACTCCGGTAAAATCCCGATTTCACCCGGAACTATTCCGATGTCCAAATATAGGCTTCCAATATATCGATCTTTATGTCTCGACCATTTCGAGACTCCTCATCATGTCCGTGATCATATCCGGGACTCCAAACTACCTTTGGTACATCAAAACACATAAACTCGTATTACTGATCATCACTGAACTTTAAGCGTGCGGACCCTATGGGTCGAGACTTGTCTCCGGTCAATAACCAATAGCAGGACCTGGATGCTCATATTGGCTCCTACATATTCTACGAAGATCTTTATCGGTAAACCGCATAACGGTATACGTTGTTCCCTTTGTCATCGGTATGTTACTTGCCCGAGATTCGATCGTCGGTATCTCATGCCTAGTTCAATCTCGTTACCGGCAAGTCTCTTTACTCATTCCGTAATACATCATCCCGCAACTAACTCATTAGTTGCATTGCTTGCAAGGCTTATAGTGATGTGCATTACTGAGAGGGCCCAGAGATACCTCTCCAACAATCGGAGTGAAAAATCATAATCTCGTTCTATGCCAACTCAACAAGTACCATCGGAGACACCTATAGAGAACCTTTATAATCACCCAGTTACGTTGTGACGTTTGGTAGCACGCAAAGTGTTCCTCCGGTATTCGGGAGTTGCATAATCTCATAGTCATAGGAACATGCATAAGTCATGAAGAATGCAATGGCAATATACTAAACGATCAAATGCTAAGCTAATGGAATGGGTCAAGTCAATCACATCATTCTCTAATGATGTGATCCCGTTAATCAAATGACAACTCATGTCTATGGTTAGGAAACTTAACCATCTTTGATTCAACGAGCTGGTCAAGTAGAGGCATACTAGTGACACTTTGTTTGTCTATGTATTCACACATGTACTAAGTTTCCGGTTAATACAATTTTATCATGAATAATAAAAATTTATCATGATATAAGGAAATATAAATAACAACTTTATTATTGCCTCTAGGGCATATTTCCTTCATTCTCCCACTTGCACTAGAGTCAATAATCTAGTTCACATCGTCATGTGATTTAACACCAATAGTTCACATCTTTATGTGATTAGTTCACATCTCCATGTGAATAACACCCAAAGGGTTTACTAGAGTCAATAATCTAGTTCACATCGCTATGTGATTAACACCCAAAGAGTGATCATGTTTTGCTCGTGAGAGAAATTTAGTCAACGGGTTTGCCACATTCAGAGCCATATGTATTTTGCAAATTTTCTATGTCTACAATGCTTTGCATGGAGCTACTCTAGCTAATTGCTCCCACTTTCGACGTGTATCTAGATCGAGACTTAGAGTCATCCAGATCGGTGTCAAAGCTTGCATCGACGTAACTCTTTACGACGAACTCTTTGTCACCTCCATAACCGAGAAACATATCCTTATTCCACTAAGGATAATTTTGACCGCTGTCCAGAGATCTACTCCTAGATCACTATTGTGCCCTCTTGCCAATCTTATGGTGAGGTAGACAATAGGTCTGGTATACAACATATCATACTTTATAGAACATGTGACTGAGGCATAGGGAATGACTTTTCATTCTCTTTCTATTTTCTGTCGTGGTCGGGTTTTGAGTCTTTACTCAACTTCACACCTTGCAACACAGGCAAGAACTCCTTCTTTGACTTTTTCCACTTTGAACTACTTTAAAATCTTGTCAAGGTATGTACTCATTGAAAATATATCAAGCATCTTGATCTATCTCTATAGATCTTGATGCTCAATACGTAGCTTCACCGAGGTCTTTCTTTGAAAAACTCCTTTCAAACAATCCTTTATGCTTTCCAGAAAATTCTACATTATCTTCGATCAACAATATGTCATTCACGTATACTTATCAGAAATGTTGTAGTGCTGCCACTCACTTTCTTGTAAATACAGGCTTCACCGCAAGTCTGTATAAAACCATATGCTTTGATCACTTTATCAAAGCATATATTCCAACTCCGAGATGCTTGCACCAGTCCATAGATGGATCGCTGGAGCTTGCTCACTTTGTTAGCACCTTTAGGATTGACAAAACCTTCTGGTTGCATCATATACAACTCTTCTTTAAGAAATCCATTAAGGAATGTTGTTTTGACATCTATTTGCCAGATTTTATAAAATGCGGCAACTGCTAACATGATTTGGACAGACTTAAGCATCGCTACAGGTGAGAAGGTCTCATCGTAGTCAACTCCTTGAACTTGTCAAAAACCTTTCGCAACAAGTCAAGCTTTGTAGATAGTAACATTACCGTCAGCGTCAGTCTTCTTCTTGAAGATCCATTTATTCTCGATGGCTTGCCGATCATCGGGCAAGTGAACCAAAGTCCACACTTTGTTCTCATACATGGATCCCATCTCCGATTTCATGGCCTCAAGCCATTTTGCGGAATCTGGGCTCATCATCGCTTCCTCATAGTTCATAGGTTCGTCATGGTCAAGTAACATGACTTCCAGAACAGGATTACTGTACCACTCTGGTGCGGATCTTACTCTGGTTGACCTACGAGGTTCGGTAGTAACTTGATCTGAAGTTACATGATCTACATCATTAGCTTCCTCACTAATTGGTGTAGGAGTCACAGGAACAGATTTATGTGATGAACTACTTTCCAATAAGGGAGCAGGTATAGTTACCTCATCAAGTTCTACTTTCCTCCCACTCACTTCTTTCGAGAGAAATTTCTTCTCTAGAAAGGATCCATTCTTACCAATGAATGTCTTGCCTTCGGATTTGTGATAGAAGGTGTACCCAAGAGTCTCCTTTGGGTATCCTATGAAGACACATTTCCCCGATTTGGGTTCGAGCTTATCAGGTTGAAGCTTTTTCACATAAGCATCACAACCCCAAACTTTAAAAAACGACAACTTAGGTTTCTTGCCAAACCACGGTTCATATGGTGTCATCTCAAAGGATTTAGATGGTGCCCTATTTAACGTGAATGCAACTGTCTCTAATGCATAACCCCAAAACGATAGTGATAAATCGGTAAGAGACATCATAGATCGCACCATATCTAATAAAGTACGGTTATGACGTTCGGACAGACCATTACGCTGTGGTGTTCCAGGTGGCGTGAGTTGTGAAACTATTCCGCATTGTTTCAAATGAAGACCAAACTCGTAACTCAAATATTCTCCTCCACGATCAGATCGCATAAACTTTATTTTCTTGTTACGATGATTTTCCACTTCACTCTAAAATTCTTTGAACTTTTAAAATGTTTCAGGCTTATGTTTCATCAAGTAGATATACCCATATCTACTAAAATCATCTATGAAGATCAGAAAATAACGATACCCGCCGCGAGCCTCAACACTCATCAGATTGCATACATCAGTATGTATTATTCCAACAAGTCTGTTGCTCGCTCCATTGTTCCGGAGAACGGAGTCTTAGTCATCTTGCCCATGAGGCATGGTTTGCAAGCATCAACTGATTCATAATCAAGTGATTCCAAAAGCCCATCGGCATGGATTTTCTTCATGCGCTTTACACCAATATGATCTAAACGGCAGTGCCACAAATAAGTTGCACTATCATTATTAACTTTGCATCTTTTGGCTTCAATATTATGTATATGTGTATCATTATGATCGAGATTCAATAAACCATTCACCTTGGGTGTATGACCATTGAAGGTTTTATTCATGTAAACAGAACAACAATTATTCTGTGACTTTAAATGAATAACCGTATTGCAATAAACATGATCAAATCATATTCATGCTTAAAGCAAACACCAAATAACATTTATTTAGGTTCAACACTAATCCCGAAAGTATAGGGAGTGTGCGATGATGATCATATCAATCTTGGAACCATTTCCAACACACATCGTCACTTCACCCTTAACAAGTCTCTGTTCATTTTGCAACTCCCGTTTCGAGTTAGTAATCTTAGCAACTGAACTAGTATCAAATACTGAGGGGTTGCTATAAACACTAGTAAAGTACACATCAATAACATGTATATCAAATATACCTTTGTTCACTTAGCCATCCTTCTTATCCGCCAAATACTTGGGGCAGTTCTGCTTCCAGTGACCAGTCCCTTTGCAGTAGAAGCACTTAGTCGCAGGCTTAGGTCTAGACTTGGGCTTCTTCACTTGAGCAGCAACTTGCTTGCCGTTCTTCTTGAAGTTCCCCTTCTTCCCTTTTCCCTTTTCTTGAAACTAGTGGTCTTGTCAACTATCAACACTTGATGCTTTTCTTGATTTCTACCTTCGCTGATTTCAACATCGCGAAGAGCTTGGGAATTACTTTCGTCATCCCTTACATATTATAGTTCATCACGAGGTTCCAGTAACTTGGTGATAGTGACTAGAGAAATTTGTTAATTACTATCTTATCTGGAAGATTAACTCCCACTTGATTTAAGCAATTGTAGTACCCAGACAATCTGAGCACGTGCTCACTGATTGAGCTATTCTCCTCCATCTTGTAGGCAAAGTACTGTCGGAGGTCTCCTACCTCTCAACACGGGCATGGGTATGAAATACCAATTTCAACTCTTGGAACATCTCATATCCTCCATGTCGTTCAAAACATTTTTGAAGTCCCGGTTCTAAGCCGTAAAGCATGGTGCACTAAACTATTAAGTAGTCATCATACCGAGCTTTGTCAAACGTTCATAATGTCTGCATCTACTCCTGCAACAGGTCTGTCACTTAGCGGCACATCAAGGACGTAATTCTTCTGTGCAGCAATGAGGATAATCCTTAGATCATGGACCTAGTCTACATCATTGCTACTCTCATCTTTCAATATAGTTTTCTCTAGGAACATATCATAAATAAAACAGGGAAGCTATACTCGAGCAATTGATCTACACTATTGTTATGCAAATACTATCAGGACTAAGTTCATGATAAATTAAAGTTGAATTAATCATATTACTTGAGAACTCCCACTTAGATAGACATCCCTCTAATCATCTAAGTGATCACGTGATCCATATCAACTAAACCATGTCCGATCATCACGTGAGATGGGGTAGTTTTCAATGGTGAACATCGCTATGTTGATCATATCTACTATATGATTCACGCTCGACCTTTCGGTCTCCAGTGTTCCGAGGCCATATCTACATATGCTAGGCTCGTCAAGTTTAACCCGAGTATTCCGCGTGTGCAAAACTATCTTGCACCTGTTGTATGTAAACGTAGAGCTTATCACACCCGATCATCACGTGGTGTCTCGGCACGACGAACTGTCGCAATGGTGCATACTCAGGGAGAACACTTATACCTTGAAATTTAGTGAGAGATCATCTTATAATGCTACCGCTGAAGTTCGCAAAATAAGATACATAAAGTATAAACATCACATGCAATCAAAATATGTGACATGATATGGCCATCATCATCTTGTGCCTTTGATCTCCATCTCCAAAACACCATCATGATCTCTATCATCACCAGCATGACACCATGATCTCCATCATCTTGATCTCTATCAACGTGTCGTCACATGGTCGTCTCGCCAACTATTGCTATCGCATAGCGATAAAGTAAAGCAATTGTATGGTGCTTGCATCTTATGCAATAAAGAGACAACCATAAGGCTTCTGCTAGTTATCGGTAACTTCGTTACAAAACATGATCATCTCATACAATAAAATTTAGCATCATGTCTTGACCATATCACATCACAACATGCCCTGCAAAAACAAGTTAGACGTCCTCTACTTTTGTTGTTGCAAGTTTTACGTGGCTGCTACGGGCTGAGCAAGAACCGTTCTTACCTACGCATCAAAAACCACAATGCGGTATAGTGATTGCTTTTTGATCTTCAGAAAGAACCATGTTCATTGAATCCGATTCAACTAAAGTTGGAGAAACTGACACGCACCAGCCACTTGTGTGCGAAGCACATTGGTAGAACCAGTCTCGCGTAAGCATACGCGTAATGTCGGTCTGAGCCGCTTCATCCAACAATACCGCCGAATCAAGAAACAACTAGTGACGGCAAGCAATATGTATATACCCACGCCCACAACTCCTTTGTGTTCTACTCGTGCATATAACATCTACGCATTAACTTGGCTCTGATACCACTGTTGGGGAACATAGTAATTTTGAAAAAAAAATCCTATGCACACGCAAGATCATGGTGATGCATAGCATCTAGAGGGGAGAGTGTCGTCCACGTACCCTCGTAGACCATAAGCGGAAGCATTATGAGAACGCGGTTGATGTAGTCGTACGTCTTCATGATCTGACTGATCCAAGTACCGAATGTACGGCACCTCCGAGTTCACCACACGTTCAGCTCGGTGACGTCCCACGAATTCCGATCCAGCAGATCTTCGAGGGAGAGTTCCGTCAGCACGACGGCGTGATGACGGTGATGATGATGCTACCGACGTAGGGCTTCTCCTAAGCACCGCTACGATAGGACCGAGGTGGATTATGGTGGAGGGGGGCACCGCACACGGCTAAAAGATCAACTGATCAACTTGTGTGTCTTGGGGTGTCCCCTTTCCCCCGTATATAAAGGAGCAAGGGGGGAGGCCGGCCGGCCCTAGCAGGGCACGCCACGAGGAGTCCTACTCCCACCGGGAGTAGGATTCCCCCCTTTCCTAGTTGGACTAGGAGAGAAGGAAGGGGGAGAGAGGGGGAAGGAAAGGGGGGCGCCGCCCCCCTCCTAGTCCAATTCGGACCAGAGGGATAGGGCGCGCGCGGCCTGCCCTGGTCTCCTCTCTCTCTCTCTCCACTAAGGCCCAATAAGGCCCATACCTTTACCGGGGGGTTCCGGTAACCTCCCGGTACTCCGGTAAAATCCTGATTTCACCCGGAACTATTCTGATGTCCAAATATAGGCTTCCAATATATCGATATTTATGTCTTGACCATTTGGAGACTCCTCGTCGTGTCCTTGATCATATCCGGGACTCCGAACTACCTTCGGTACATGAAAACACATAAACTCATATTACCGATCGTCACCGAACTTTAAGTGTGCAAACCCTATGGGTTCGAGAACTATGTAGACATGACCGAGACTCGTCTCCAGTGAATAACCAATAGCGGAACCTGGATGCTCATATTGGCTCCTACATATTCTACGAAGATCTTTATCGGTCAAACCGCATAACGGTATACGTTGTTCCCTTTGTCATCGGTATGTTACTTGCCCGAGATTCGATCGTCGGTATCTCATACCTAGTTCAATCTCGTTACCGGCAAGTCTCTTTACTCGTTCTGTAATACACCATCCCGCAACTAACTCATTAGTTGCATTGCTTGCAAGGCTTATAGTGTTGTGCATTACTGAGAGGGCCCAGAGATACCTCTCTGACAATCGGAGTGACAAATCCTAATATCGATCTATGCCAACTCAACAAGTACCATCGGAGACACCTATAGAGCACCTTTATAATCACCCAGTTACGTTGTGATGTTTGGTAGCACACAAAGTGTTCCTCCGGTATTCGGGAGTTGCATAATCTCATAGTCATAGGAACATGTATAAGTCATGAAGGAAGCAATAGCAATGTACTAAATGGTCAAATACTAAGCTAATGGAATGGGTCAAGTCAATCACATCATTCTCTAATGATGTGATCCCGTTAATCAAATGACAACTCATGTCTACGGTTAGGAAACTTAACCATCTTTGATTCACCGAGCTAGTCAAGTAGAGGCATACTAGTGACACGTTGTTTGTCTATGTATTCACACATGTACTAAGTTTCCGGTTAATACAATTCTAGCATGAATAATAAACATTTATCATGATATAAGGAAATATAAATAACAACTTTATTATTACCTCTAGGGCATATTTCCTTCAAAAATGGCTACTAATGTTTTGTGGGGTTAAACCAGACAATCCGGCTAGCAACCCAGCCAGTCCTTCGTTGAGCCGGACAGTCCGACTAGCAACCCAGACATTCCGACCGGATGATGGTTATGTTTTCCTATGAACAAGCATGGGATATGCTAGGGTTTATGGCTTTGGACTACTTGGTAGGAGGAGTGGAATGTGTTTTTGTCATGGTTGGCTTGGGCAAAGCTTTTGCAAACTCCTTTGACCCCCTCTTAATGGTGTGGGATCCCTACAACTGAAGATATTAAAAAAGCTTTGCTTCTTGCCGTTGTTGCACATTTCTAGAGTTATAACCATTTTAGAGGGTATATGATCCACACACATAATTTCCATAGGGACTAAAACATCCATATTCACTTAGCAAAAGTAATTAGCTCCTATATTTAGTCATCAACATCAAAATATAAATAAGGTCATGTTCACAAATGCAAGTAGAAAACGTCCACAACTGTCCACAAATACAAACATTAAACTAACATGATTATTGAAGTAATGAGGATTAATGCATTTTTTTCACTACGTGGAGGGCACAGACACGCCCACCTACATCCTTAGGCATGATTGTACTTTCACCGACGACCGATTTTTTTGGCCGTATTGTCCTGCTTTTTCTCCTCCATGGCTGCTCATCAGAACAAGAATGCTCCCCTGGGCAAGCACAACTCCTCCATGCCGTCCAATCCCATCCCCTTCCTCCCGTCACTATTCGACATTGACCCACCTCCCGGAATCCACAAAGATCATTGTCGAGAAGTTCTTGCCCGCTCCAGGCAACCCCGAGCGAAGATCCCCCACATCACCATGTGGGAGTATCTAGCAAGGTTGGGCGTGAAGAAGGGCGGGGATGAAGAGGTGGACCTCGGTCGTTGATAACCCACAAGTATAGGGGATCGCAACAGTTTTCGAGGCTAGAGTATTCAACCCAAATTTATCGATTCAACACAAGGGGAGCCAAAGAATATTCTCAAGTATTAGCAGCTGAGTTGTCAATTCAACCACACCTGGAAACTTAATATCTGCAACAAAGTGTTTAGTAGGAAATTAATATGATAGTAGTGGTAATGGTGGTAAAAGGTAACAGTAGCAAAAGTAATATTTTTGGTGTTTTTAGTGATGATAACAATAGCAACGGAAAAGTAAATAAGCGAAGAACAGTATATGGAAAGCTCGTAGGCAATGGATCGGTGATAGAGAATTATGCCGGATGCGGTTCATCATGTAACAGTCATAACCTAGGGTGACACAGAACTAGCTCCAGTTCATCCATGTAATGTAGGCATGTATTCCGAATATAGTCATACGTGCTTATGGAAAAGAACTTGCATGACATCTTTTGTCCTACCCTCCCGCAGCAGCGGGGTCCTAGCGGAAACTAAGGGATATTAAGGCCTCCTTTTAATAGAGTACCGGAACAAAGCATTAGCACATAGTGAATACATGAACTCCTCAAACTACGGTCATCACCGGTAAGTATCCCGATTATTGTCACTTCGGAGTTAACGGATCATAACACATAATAGGTGACTATAGACTTGCAAGATAGGATCAAGAACTCTCATATATTGATGAAAACATAATAGGTTCATATCTGAAATCATGGCACTCGGGCCCTAGTGACAAGCATTAAGCATAGCAAAGTCATAGCAACATCAATCTCAGAACATAGTGGATACTAGGGATCAAACCCTAACAAAACTAACTCGATTACATGATAAATCTCATCCAACCCATCACCGTCCAGCAAACCTATGATGGAATTACTCACACACGGCGGTGAGCATCATGAAATTGGTGATGGAGGAAGGTTGATGATGATGATGGCGACGGATTCCCCTCTCTGGAGCCCCGAACGGACTCCAGACCAGCCCTCCCGAGAGAGTTTAGGGCTTGGCGGCGGCTCTATATCGTAAAACGCGATGAATCCTTCTCCCTGGGTTTTTTTCTCCCCAAAAGTGAATATATGGAGTCCAGGTTGAGGTCGGTGGAGCGTCAGGGGGCCCACGAGGCAGGGGCACGCCCAGGGGGTAGGGCACACCCCCCACCCTCGTGGACAGGTGGAGGCCCCTCTGACGTGGATCTTCCTTCCAGTATTTATTATATATTCCAAAATAATGCTCCATTGATTTTCAGGTCATTCCAAGAACTTTTATTTCTGCACAAAAATAACACCATGGCAATTCTGCTGAAAACAGCGTCAGTCCGAGTTAGTTCCATTGAAATCATGCAAGTTAGAGTCCAAAACAAGGGCAAAAGTGTTTGGAAAAGTAGATACGACGGAGACGTATCAGTCGTCGTGGGGCAACCATGGCCGTATTCTTCCTCTACGAAGGCCATTGATAAGGGTCAGACGCCTATCCTCACCATCAAAGTACATCATTGTTCCCATCTTCTTGCACCGACCCCTTTGCCTCACTTGATTCATTTTCAATGTTAACCTCCTGATCTTCATGGTCCATCGCTTAGCAGGAGGATGTCTACCACATCACTTGATCCTTCTTTGGTGATAAGGTGGCCACCTCCATTGCTTGTAAATGCTAGTAACTGGGTTTGCAGGGTGTAGTCTACTCCCTCCGTCCGGTGAAAAGTGTACATATAGAAAATTTAGGAAAAATTATGGAGTGGAGTAAAGAATGCGTTGGGAAGATGCAGGTCACCATCTCTCTCCTCTTTAATTATCCAACCCTCAATGAGATAATTGCATGTATAATTTATAGAGACCATGTGTAGAATGTTATTGGTCTTGATTACCGTGTGATGAGAGAACATCATTTTTTTCTACTTTAAAGTGCATTTGGAAGATAGAAATACACTCTTTTGTGGACAAATTTTAAAGCCAAACATACATTCTTCACCGGACGGACGGAGTAGCTCAATATCCTCAACCGAGGTCCCAAATTCAACAACCGACAAAGTTGTCAACTGCGCAACTTTGTGGACCCACCGTACATCCCTATTCGTACATGTATGTGGTAAGTACGGAGCTTTTCTGCGAAGTAGAATTGTCCCATCGAAGGTCTTTCGTCCAATCACTATGTGTGAGGCAACAAACACAATTATGATACGAGCTAAGCCCGGGCACCAAAACACCCCAGTCATTTAGTTACACCTTGTTAGTTTGGAAAAATAATTAAAATGATGTCAAACTATCAGAAGATCACAAAATATGAAGTAAATTATGACATCTGAAAAAAGAAAAGTGAAATGCACTCTTAATTATATCAATATTTTCCTTTGATCCAATTGGACCCAAGTACCAATCTGACGTTCGATCTAGGGGACCTCCCAGTGAACTCAAATTTGAGGCTGTAGCGACCAGACCTCAAACGGTCCAATCTCTATGCTTAGGTGTCATCCCCGGATCAGTAATGCTGACATCACACAGTACTTGAAGGATTTATAACAAAGTAGCAATCGTACACTTATTACATCGAGTGTCTCAAAAGAGAACTTATTACAACAAATATGGCTTAAGGCCATCTAATAACGATAACAACGGAAGGCTTGGAAGATAAGTGAGTCCATCAACTCCAACGACATCACTGAGTATAGAACCACGACCTAAAAGCACCTTAATCATCGTCTAAAAAGTCTGCAACATTAACGTTGCAGCCCGAAACGGGTCAGCACATGGAATATGCTGGCAATGTAACACATAGAGAGCAATGAACGAAATAGGCTATTCTATATGCATATTTGGCTGGTGGAAAGCTCTATGGTCACAGTTTTGCGTAAAGCCAATTTTCCCTACTGCAAAGGAATAAATTTTATTTAACTATCATGATAGTTGTTAAACATTGAGAATGGTTGACAGCATTCTCAATCCCAATTAAGCATCATCATTAAACAAAATCCAACAAAATTAATTTTAGAGTAACATGTTGAGATTCACATGATAATCCAGGTACTAGATACTCAAGATGTCCATAACCGGGGACACGGCTAATCATGATTAGTTTATACACTCTGCAGAAGTTTGCGCACTTTTCCCCACAAGACTCGATCGCCTCCGTTTGGTTTCTCGCACTACATGGTGTTTGAGAAACGGATGACCGAGACATAGTCTTTCAGAAGCGCTAGCACCTTACGATCGGGTAGACCTTTACACCTACTTTCCCCTACATCTGCTAGTCTACCACTGTAAGAGTTCGCACAACTTAATCAACTATGCTAGAGCCCATAATAGCTTGTGGCTGCACACGGAAGTTTCTAGCATGAATAATCTCATGATCCCTTTGAGCCTGGGTGGCGGTCCATAAAGAAAAACAGGCAATCGCTGGAATACCCAGGTGCCTCAATCCACCCAGATGTGTATTTAAGTTGCCACCTTAAATAAACCATTAATTAACAATCTCACATCTGTCATGGATACACTCACCCAATCCACGTTTACTAGCATAGCATGGCATAATAAGCAAACATAGAAGTAACTCCCAAAGGTTTGATAATAACAGGTAATAGGTACTACCTCAACTACTTCCCAAACCCACAATTTAATTAGATCCTAATCATGCAATGTGTGAGGATTGATCTAATGCAATAAAACAGGGTAGTGGAAAAGCATGATCAAAGTGTTACTTGCCTTGCTGATATCCAGGAAACCGAGCGATTCGAAGTAGCAAGCGGGCACTCCGGGTACACTATCGCAAACAAACAAGCATACAATAAGTACTCAACTAATGCACAGGTAAAACTCAAATAAGAGATCTAACCAGAAAGTTCAACTTAAAAACTCCTGTTGGCAAAAAGAATCAAATCAAACGAAGCAACGAAAGACAAACGACAAAAGAAACAGGCTTAGTTTACTATTCTGGATCTAGGGCAATTTTTACAGTGGTAAAAACTTGTTTGAGTTGGTTAAACGGAAAGAGGGTTTCGAGACGAAACTCCAGGCGCTTGAATCGTCTGATTCCGGTAAACGAGCGAAAAGTTAAACTAAAATGAAAATTGGATCAAAAATCGCGATCAGAAAAATCGCGGATTTAACCCGAGAAAAAGAAAAACAACGAACGTTTGTTAAAATGAACGAACGGACGAATGCTCGCTAATTAAATAAATGGGAAAAACCAATCTATTTAAAAAACCGAAACTAAAAAAACCAAACAAAACCGACGGAAAACCGATCGGTTTTCTAAAAAACCGGCGGCGAAAAACTACCTCCGGTGGTCCGGCGAGGCGGCGGTCCGGCGGCGGCGGCGAGCGGCGCGACGGCGAGGCGGCGGGCGGCGCGGCGTGGGGCGGCGGCGGCGCGGGCGGTGGCGGCGGCGCGACCTAGGGTTAGGGTTTCGGGGGCGGGGCGCGGCTTGGGCTGGCCTCGGGGCGCTATTTGAAGGCCGGCCGGGCCAAGTGTCCTAGTCGGACACGGCCCGGTTAGGTCGGTTGGTTTTTTTTTAAATTACGCTCGAAAAAAACAAAAGGAATACTAAACGGACTCCAAAAATCCTGAAATAAATTTTTCCCGGCTTCTAAAATCAAGATGAACATCTATTCGAGACCTAAATGCAATTTTGAAAACGCGCATTTTTCCCTAATACAAATAAAATAGCAAATAAAACCAAAAAAATCTTATTTGATTTTTTTATTAAATCCTCAATATTTCCTTATTTTGGGAAAGTCATTTTATTCCCTCTCTCATATTTTTGTAATAGAAATAATTGAAGATAAAATAAATAAAATCAAATGATCATATTTTCAAAATTTGAGAAAACTCAAATATGAAAATAAGGAAATCCCCAACTCCCTCCAAGGGTCCTTGAGTTGCGTAGAATTTCTAGGATCAATCAGAATGCAACAAAATATGATATGCAATGATGATCTAGTGTATAACATTCCAAATTGAAAATTTGGGATATTACAAAGGCTACCCCAAGCAAACTTAACATTCGCTAGGGAGGTTCCACCGATCAAACCATTGACACTCTCCGAAATGTTAGCTACAGTGGAATTCAACCGTGGTTGCCATTGGCCCAAATAGTGAGCAGCAAAACAGACTAGGCCTAGTTGACCACATTTTTTTCTCCAAAAATGCCATAAAATAGGATACATAAAAATGAAGTGAAGCATGAGTTTATAAGTTGCCATGCCCTAACTTGCAAAAAGGCCGTGCTATATTATATGAAAATGGGAAACAAAATGAATTTTAAACATGTCACATGACAAATTTTACACATTCTCGTAATGTCCACATGACATTTTTCATGTTTTGAGATGACAAATTTCTCGCTTTTTGGTGTAGAAGGCATGGATTTTTTTGGAAAATCAAATAGGCAGATGGAAAATTGTACATATTTTTTTCCTAATAGTTCTTTTCTATATACATGGCAAAATTTAGAAAATTTCTCCTGGTCATAATGCAAATTTATGGAAGAATTTAGTTCTTCTTATAATTCTCCCATGAAAACAAATAGTCTCATGAAAACAAAAAATATAACATAAAGAATTCTCATGAAAACAAAAATTGCCAAGGGATGTTTAAAAACCAAATTTGCCATGGTGTACTGATGGCTCGTGTCCACGTCAGTATTTTCCCGAAGAGGAAAGGATGATGCAGCACAACTACGGTAGGTATTTCCCTCAGTGATGAGACCAAGGTTATTGAACCAGTAGGAGAACCACGCAACACTATGTAAACGGTACCTGCACACAAAAAATAAATACTTGCAACGCGACGCGTAAGAGAGGTTGTCAATCCCTCGCGGGTAAAAGATAGATTGGTTTGTAGTAGATTGAATAAATAGATCTCGCGGAAACGCGAAATAAAATAAATAACAAAAAATTGCAGCAAGGTATTTTTGGGTTTTTGGAATAATAGATCTGAAAATAAAAGAGGCAAATAATAGATCGGAAAGCAACTATGATACAGAATAGACCCGGGGGCGTATATTTCATTGGTGGCTTCTCTCGAGAAAAATAGCATATGGCTGGTAAACAAATTACTGTTGGGCAATTGATAGAACTTCAAATAATTATGACGATATCCAGGCAATGATCATTATATAGGCATCATGTCCAAGATTAGTAGACCGACTCCTGCCTGCATCTACTACTATTACTCCACACATCGACAGCTACCCAACATGCATCTAGTGTATTAAGTTCATGGAGAAACAGAGTAATGCAATAAGAACGATGACATGATGTATATAAGATCTATTCATGTAGTAATAGACCCCATCTTATTATCCTTAATGGCAATGATCAATACGTGTCTTGTTGCCCCTTTTGTCACTGAGAAAGAACACCGCACGACCGAACCCATCACAAAGCACCTCTTCTCATGGCGAGAAAAATCAATCTAGTTGGCCTGACTAAACCAAAGATTCGAAAAAGAAATACAAGGCTATAAGTAATCATGCATATAAGATATCAAAACTCAAATAACTTTCATGGATAAAATAGATCTGATCATAAACTCAAAGTTCATATGATCCCAACAAACACACCACAAAAAGAGGTACATCAAATAGATTTCCAAGAGACCATTGTATTGAGAATCAAAAGAGAGAGAGGAAGCCATCTAGCTACTAACTACAGACCTGTAGGTCTATAATGAACTACTCACACATCACCGGAGAGGCACCAATGAGGATGATGAATCCCTCCGTGATGGTGTCTAGATTGGATCTGCTGGTTCTGGAACTTGCGGCGGCTCGAATTGTGTTTCGTCGACTCCCCTAGGGTTTTTGGATTTTCGGGGTATTTATAGAGCAAAGAGGCGATGCGGGAGGCCACCGAGGTGGGCACAACCCACCAAGGCGCTTGGGCCCCCAGGCGCGCCCAGGTGGGTTGTGCCCCCCTCTGGGCACCCCTCTGGTACTTCTTCGGCCCAACTTGTTCCTTCTGGTCTAGAAAAATTCTCCAAAAAGTTTCGCTACGTTTGGACTCCGTTTGGTATTGATTTTCTGCGAAGCAAAAAACAACAACTGGCACCGGGCACTATGTCAATAGGTTAGTCCCAAAAAAGATGTACAATTGCTATAAAATGATTGTAAAACATCCAAGAATGATAATATAACACCATGGAACAAGCAAAAATTATAGATATGCTAGAGACGTATCATGTACAAGAAATGAATTTAGAATATTTTTTTCAACAAATGTGGTATGTTCCAAAAATATGGCGCAAAAAATGAATTTGCCATGGTACCAAAAGTAAATTTTCCATGGCCTAAATATATAAATACTCCCTTCATCCTAAAATAAGTGTCTCAACTTTGTACTAACTTTAGTGAAAAGTTGTACTAACCTTGAGACAGTTACTTTGGGACGGAGGGAGTATGACATGATAGAAGAACAAAAACAGTATGTCATGAATTGTTCAATAAATTGCCGTGGTCTAGAAAAAGAAATTTGCAATGGTTCAAAAGATAAATTTGCCTTGGTTAGTAAGAGTAAAATTGGCATGTTGTAAAATAATAGTTGCACGGTCCGTAAAGTAAAACTGCCATGGTTCATAAAGTGAATTTGCCAAGGTCACATGGAAAATGTAAGGCATATTTGATATCGTCCGTGAAGTAAATTTCCCATTGCCCTTAAACTAAATTTGCCATGTTGCAAAAAATAATGGCAAAATATATGATTGCCATTTGCCATGGTTTGGAAAAAAAGAAATGTTTTGAAACTGCCACGTGATCGTACAAATATAAATTCAAAGTTACCATTTGTGTTGCATGAAAATCATAGAGTTGTCATGTCAGCATTAAAATATGTTTTAACAATTGCCATGTTTTGGAAAAAAGTGTTTTGAAATTGCCAAGTAACCATAAAAAATAATTTCCAAAAATTATCATAAGTGGAGATAAAAAATCTAGAGTTTTCCATGTGAGCATGTAAAAATATTTATAAATTGGCCATATGTTGGATTTTTTTTCATAAATTTTCCATGTTTAAATAATTGACATATTATGAAAAACATATGGTCGTAGTAAAGATAATTTGCATTGCTATCTACAATGGCAATGCCATGATTCTTACAAAATGGTATTAGTTGCAAAATGTGTGTAAGTTTGCCAGTGATGACAAATACGGTGTAAAATTGCTATGCTGTATAGAAACCAATTACCATGGCAAAAGACACATCTTAAAAACTTCATGGAGACATTGAAAAGCATTAAATGTTGTCGGGACACATTATGATTTTACTGTTGGGAAACGTAGTAATTTCAAAAAATTCCTACGCACATGCAAGATCATGGTGATGCATAGCAACGAGAGAGGAGAGTGTTTTCTACGTACCCTCGTAGATCGTTCGCGGAAGTGTTATATCAACGCGGCTGATGTAGTCGTACGTCTTTACAATCCGACCGATCCAAGTACCGAAAGCACGACACCTCCGAGTTCTGCACACGTTCGGCTCGGTGACGTCCTCACCTTCTCGATCCAGTAAGAGGGGCGAAGTAGTAGATGAGTTCCGGCAGCACGACGGCGTGGTGACGGTGTTGGTGAAGAACAATGTCCGCAGGGCTTCGCCTAAGCACTACGAAAACTAGGACGGAGGATAAACTAGAGGGGACGGGGTTACAGGCACACGGCTTGGTGTTTCTTGATGTGTCTTGGGTGCTAGCCCTACCCCTATATTTATATGTTGAGCCTTAGGGTCGAAACTTGGAGTAAAAGCCCCCACAAAGTCGGTTTCACCCGAAAGGCAAGAGTCCTTCTCGGACTCGACGGTCAGACGCCAGGGTTCCCGACGTCTGGACCCAGACGCCAGGGACCCTGGCGTCTGGCCCCTGGACTCCGCAAAACTTCCTTTTGCGCTTTCCAAAAACCTTGTGGGCTTTCCCCTTTGGCCCAAATAAAGTGTTCTCGTACCCAAACATTTCAAGAAACATCCGGAACCCCTTCTGGTGAATTCTGGAACCCTTCTGGTGACCAAACACTATTATCCCATATATCAAACTTTATCTTCGGACCATTCCGGAGTTCCTCCTCATGTCCGTGATCTCATCCCGGACTCCGAACAACATTCGGTCACCAACATACATAACTCATATAGTACTATATCGTCAATGAACGTTAAGCGTGCGGACCCTACGGGTACGAGAACTATGTAGACATGACCGAGACACCTCTCTGGTCAATAACCAATAGCGGGACCTGGATGCCCATATTGGCTCCTACATATTCTACGAAGATCTTTATCGGTCAGACCGCATAACAACATACATTGTTCCCTTTGTCATCGGTATGTTACTTGCCCGAGATTCGATCGTCGGTATCTCAATACCTAGTTCAATCTCGTTACCGGCAAGTCTCTTTACTCGTTCCGTAATACATCATCCCGCAACTAACTCATTAGTTGCAATGCTTGCAAGGCTTATAGTGATGTGCATTACCGAGTGGGCCCAGAGATACCTCTCCGACAATCGGAGTGACAAATCCTAATCTCGAAATACGCCAACCAACAAATACCTTCGGAGACACCTGTAGAGCACCTTTATAATCACCTAGTTACATTGTGACGTTTGGTGGCACACAAAGTGTTCCTCCGGTAAACGGGAGTTGCATAATCTCATAGTCAAAGGAACATGTATAAGTCATGAAGAAAGCAATAGCAACAAACTAAACGATGAAGTGCTAAGCTAACGGAATGGGTCAAGTCAATCACATCATTCTCCTAATGATGTGATCCCGTTATTCAAATGACAACTCATGTCTATGGTTAGGAAACATAACCATCTTTGATCAACAAGCTAGTCAAGTAGAGGCATACTAGTGACACTCTGTTTGTCTATGTATTCACACATGTATTATGTTTCCGGTTAATACAATTCTAGCATGAATAATAAACATTTATCATGATATAAGGAAATAAATAATAACTTTATTATTGCCTCTAGGGCATATTTCCTTCAGTCTCCCACTTGCACTAGAGTCAATAATCTAGTTCACATCGCCATGTGATTTAATATCAATAGTTCACATCACCATGTGATTAACACCCATAGTTCACATCGACATGTGACCAACATCCAAAGGGTTTACTAGAGTCAATAATCTAGTTCACATCGCTATGTGATTAACACCCAAAGAGTACTAAGGTGTGCTCATGTTTTGCTTGTGAGAGAAGTTTAGTCAACGGGTCTGCCACATTCAGATCCATAAGTATTTTGCAAATTTCTATGTCAACAATGCTCTGCACAGAGCTACTCTAGCTAATTGCTCCCACTTTCAATATGTATCCAGATTGACATTTAGAGTCATCTGGATCAGTGTCAAAATTTGCATCGACGTAACCCTTTACGACGAACCTTTTTGTCACCTCCATAATCGAGAAACATATACTTATTCCACTAAGGATAATTTTGACCGCTGTCTAGTGATCTACTCCTAGATCACTATTGTACTCCCTTGCCAAAAGCAGTGTAGGGTATACAATAGATCTAGTACACAACATGGCATATTTTATAGAACCTATGGCCAAGGCATAGGGAATAACTTTCATTCTCTTTCTATCTTTTGTTGTGGTCGGGCTTTGAGTCTTACTCAGTTTCACACCTTGTAACACAGGCAAGAACTCTTTCTTTGACTGTTCCATTTTGAACTACTTCAAAATCTTGTCAAGGTATGTACTCATTGAAAAACTTATCAAGCGTCTTGATCTATCTCTATAGATCTTGATGCTCAATATGTAAGCAGCTTCACCGAGGTCTTTCTTTGAAAAACTCCTTTCAAACACTCCTTTATGCTTTGCAGAATAATTCTACATTATCTTCGATCAACAATATGTCATTCACATATACTTATCAGAAATGATGTAGTGCTCCCACTCACTTTCTTGTAAATACAGGCTTCACCGCAAGTCTGTATAAAACTATATGCTTTGATCAACTTGTCAAAGCGTATATTCCAACTCCGAGATGCTTGCACCAGTCCATAGATGGATCGCTGGAGCTTGCATATTTTGTTAGCACCTTTAGGATTGACAAAACTTTCTTGTTGCATCATATACAACTCTTTTTTAATAAATCCATTAAGGAATGTAGTTTTGCTTATCCATTTGCCAGATTTCATAAAATGTGGCAATTGCTAACATGATTCGGACATACTTTAAGCATAGATAAGAGTGAGAAACTCTCATCGTAGTCAACACCTTGAACTTGTCGAAAACCTTTTGTGACAATTCTAGATTTGTAGGTAGCAACACTACTATCAGCGTCCGTCTTCCTCTTGAAGATCCATTTAATCTCAATGGCTCGCCGATCATTGGGCAAGTCAATCAAAGTCCATACTTTGTTCTCATACATGGATCTCATCTCAGATTTCATGGCCTCAAGCCATTTCGCGGAATCTGGGCTCATCATCGCTTCCTTATAGTTCGTAGGCTCGTCATGATCAAGTAACATGACCTCCAGAATAGGATTATCGTACCACTCTGGTGTGGATCTCACTCTGGTTTACCTACGAGGTTCGGTAGTAACTTGATGTGAAGTTACATGATCATCATCATTAGCTTCCTCACTAATTGGTGTAGTAGTCACAGGAACAGATTTCTGTGATGAACTACTTTCCAATAAGGGAGCAGGTACAGTTACCTCATCAAGTTATACTTTCCTCCCACTCACTTCTTTCAAGAGAAACTCCTTCTCTAGAAAGGATCCATTCTCAGCAATGAATATCTTGCCTTCGGGTCTGTGATAGAAGGTGTACCCAACATTTTCTTTTGGGTATCCTATGAAGACGCACTTCTCCGATTTGGGTTTGAGCTTATCAGGTTGAAAATTTTTCACATAAGCATTGCAACCTCAAACTTTAAGAAACGACAGCTTAGGTTTCTTGCCAAACCATAGTTCATACCGTGTCGTCTCAACGGATTTAGATGGTGCCCTATTTAACGTGAATGTAGTTGTCTCTAATGCATAACCCCAAAACGATAGTGGTAAATCGGTAAGAGACATCATAGATCGCACCATATCTAATAAAGTACGGTTACGACGTTCGGATACACCATTACACTGTGGTGTTCTAGGTGGCGTGAGTAGTGAAACTATTTCACATTGTTTTAACTGAAGGCCAAACTCGTAACTCAAATATTTTACTTTTGCGATCATATCATAGAAACTTTTTTTGTTACGATGATTCTCCACTTTACTCTGAAATTCTTTGAACTTTTCAAATGTTTCAAACTTGTGTTTCATCAAGTAGATGTACTCATATCTGCTCAAATCATCTGTGAAGATCAGAAAATAATGATACCTGCCGCGAGCCTCAATATTCATCGGACCACATACATCAGTATGTATGATTTCCAACAAATCTGTTGCTCGCTCCATTGTTCCGGAGAACGGAGTCTTAGTCATCTTGCCCATGAGGCATGGTTCGCAAGCATCAACTGATTCACAATCAAGTGATTCCAAAAGCCCATCAACATGGATTTTCTTCATGCGCTTTACACCAATATAACCTAAACGGCAGTGCCTCAAATAAGTTGCACTATCATTATTAACTTTGCATCTTTTGGCTTCAATATTATGAAAATGTCTATCACCACGATTGAGATCCAACAAACCATTTTTATTGGGTGTATGACCATAGAAGGTTTTATTCATGTAAACAGAACAACAATTATTCTCTAACTTACATGAATAACCGTATTACAGTAAACATGATCCAATCATATTCATGCTCAACACAAACACTAAATAACATTTATTTTAGGTTTAACACTAATCCCTATACTTTAGGGAGTGTGCGATGATGATCATATCAATCTTGGAACCATTTCCAATACACATCGTCACTTCACCCTTAACTAGTCTCTGTTCATTCTGCAACTCCTGTTTCGAGTTACTATTCTTAGCAACTGAAACCAGTATCAAATATTGAGGGGTCGCTATAAACACTAGTAAAGTACACATCAATAACATGTATATCAAATATAGCATTGTTCACTTTGCCATCCTTCTTATCCGCCAAATACTTGGGACAGTTCCGCTTCCAGTGACCAGTCCCTTTGCAGTAGAAGCACTTAGTCTCAGGCTTAGGTCCAGACTTGGGCTTCTTCACTTGAGTAGCAACTTGCCTGCCATTCTTCTTGAGGTTCCCTTTCTTTCCCTTTGCCCTTTTCTTGAAACTAGTGGTCTTGTTAATCATCAACACTTGATGCTCTTTCTTGATTTCTACCTTCATCGATTTCATCATCATGAAAAGCTCGGGAATCGTTTTCTTCATCCCTTGCATACTATAGTTCATCACGAAGTTCTACTAACTTGGTGATGGTGACTAGAGAATTCCGTCAATCACTACTTTATCTGGAAGATTAACTCCCACTTGATTCAAGCGATTGTAGTACCCAGACAATCTGAACACATGCTCACTGCTTGAGCTATTCTCCTCCATCTTTTAGCTATAGAACTTGTTGGAGACATCATATCTCTCAACTCGGGTATTTGCTTGAAATATTAACTTCAATTCCTGGAACATCTCATATGGTCCATGACGTTCAAAACGTCTTTGAAGTCCCGATTCTAAGCCGTTTAAGCCTGGTGCACTAAACTATCAAGTAGTCATCATATTGAGCTAGCCAAACGTTCATAACATCTGCATCTGCTCCTGCAATAGGTTTGTCACCTAGCGGTGCATCGAGGACATAATTTTTCTGTGCAGCAATGAGGATAAACCTCAGATCACGGATCCAATCCGCATCATTGCTACTAATCATCTTTCAACTTAGTTTTCTCTAGGAACATATCAAAAATAAAACAGGGGAGCTAAACGCGAGCTATTGATCTACAACATAGATATGCTAATACTACCAGGACTAAGTTCATGATAAATTTATGTTCAATTAATCATATTACTTAAGAACTCCCACTTAGATAGACATCCCTCTAATCCTCTAAGTGATCACGTGATCCATATCAACTAAACCATGTCTGATCATCACGTGAGATGGAGTAGTTTCAATGGTGAACATCACTGTTGATCATATCTACTATATGATTCACGCTCGACCTTTCGGTCTCTGTGTTCCGAGGCCATATCTGTTATATGCTAGGCTCGTCAAGTTTAACCAGAGTATTCCGCGTGTGCAACTGTTTTGCACCCGTTGTATTTGAACGTAGAGCCTATCACACCCGATCATCACGTGGTGTCTCAGCACGAAGAACTTTCACAATGGTGCATACTCAGGGAGAACACTTGTACCTTGATAATTAGTGAGAGATCATCTTATAAAGCTACCGTCGAACTAAGCAAAATAAGATGTACAAAAGATAAACATCACATGCAATCAAAATATGTGACATGATATGGCCATCATCATCTTGTGCCTTTGATCTCCATCTCAAAAGCATCGTCATGATTTCCATCGTCACCGACATGACACCATGATCTCCATCATCTTGATCTATATCAATGTGTCGTCACATGGTCGTCTCGCCAGCTATTGCTCTTGCAACTATTGCTATCGCATAGCGATAAAGTAAAGCAATTATTTGGCTCTTGCCTCTTATGCAATAAAGAAACAACCATAAGGCTTCTGCCAGTTGCCGATAACTTCAACAAAACATGATAATGTTATACAACAACTTATATCTCATCATGTCTTGACCATATCACATCACAACATGCCCTGCAAAAACAAGTTAGACGTCCTCTACTTTGTTGTTGCAAGTTTTACGTGGCTGCTACGGGCTTAGCAAGAACCATTCTTACCTACGCATCAAAACCACAATGATAGTTTGTCAAGTTGGTGTTGTTTTAACCTTCGCAAGGACCAGGCGTAGCCACACTTGGTTCAACTAAAGTTGGACAAACTGACACCCGCCAGCCACCTGTGTGCAAAGCACGTCGGTAGAACCAGTCTCGCGTAAGCGTACGCGTAATGTCGGTCTGGGCCACTTCATCCAACAATACCGCCGAACCAAAGTATGACATGTTGGTAAGTAGTATGACTTATATCGCCCACAACTCACTTGTGTTCTACTCGTGCATATGACATCTACGCATAAAACCTGGCTCTGATACCACTGTTGGGAAACGTAGTAATTTCAAAAAATTCCTACGCACACGCAAGATCATGGTGATGCATAGCAATGAGAGGGGAGAGTGTTGTCTACGTACCCTCGTAGACCGTTCGCGGAAGCATTATATCAACGCGGTTGATGTAGTCATACGTCTTCACGATCCGACCGATCCAAGTATCGAAAGCACGACACCTCTGAGTTCTGCACACGTTCGGCTCGGTGACGTCCTCGCCTTCTCGATCCAGCAAAAGGGACGAAGTAGTAGATGAGTTCCGGCAGCACGACGGCGTGGCGACGGTGTTGGTGAAGAACAATCTCCACAGGGCTTCGCCTAAGCACTACGAAAACTAGGACGGAGGATAAACTAGAGGGGACGGGGTTGCCGGCACACGGCTTGGTGTTTCTTGATGTGTCTTGGGTGCTGGCCCTACCCCTCTATTTATATGTTGAGCCTTGGGGTCGAAACTTGGAGTAAAAGCCTCCACAAAGTTGGTTTCACCTAAAAGGCAAGAGTCCTTCTCGGACTCCAGGGCCAGACGCCAGGGTTCCCAGCGTCTGGCCCCTGGACTCCGCAAAACTTCCTTTTGCGCTTTCCAAAAACCTTGTGGGCTTTCCCCTTTGGCCCAAATAAAGTGTTCTCGTACCTAAACATTTCGGGAAACATCTCGAACCCCTTCCGGTGAATGCCGGAACCCTTCCGGTGACCAAACACTATTATCCCATATATCAAACTTTATCTCCGGACCATTCCGGAGTTCCTCCTCATGTCCGTGATCTCATCCCGGACTCCGAACAACATTCGGTCACCAACATACATAACTCATATAGTACTATATCGTCAACGAACGTTAAGCGTGCGGACCCTACGGGTTCGAGAACTATGTAGACATGACCGAGACACCTCTCTGGTCAATAACCAATAACGGGACCTGGATGCCCATATTGGCTCCTACATATTCTACGAAGATCTTTATCGGTCAGACCGCATAACAACATATGTTGTTCCCTTTGTCATCGGTATGTTACTTGCCCGAGATTCGATCGTCGGTATCACAATACCTAGTTCAATCTCGTTACCGGCAAGTCTCTTTACTCGTTCCGTAATACATCATCCCGCAACTAACTCATTAGTTGCAATGCTTGCAAGGCTTATAGTGATGTGCATTACCGAGTGGGCCCAGAGATACCTCTCCGACAATCGGAGTGACAAATCCTAATCTCAAAATACGCCAACCCAACAAATACCTTCGGAGACACCTGTAGAGCACCTTTATAATCACCTAGTTACGTTGTGACGTTTGGTGGCACACAAAGTGTTCCTCCGATAAACGGGAGTTGCATAATCTCATAGTCATAGGAACATGTATAAGTCATGAAGAAAGCAATAGCAACAAACTAAACGATGAAGTGCTAAGCTAACGGAATGGGTCAAGTCAATCACATCATTCTCCTAATGATGTGATCCCGTTAATCAAATGACAACTCATGTCTATGGTTAGGAAACATAACCATCTTTGATCAACGAGCTAGTCAAGTAGAGGCATACTAGTGACACTCTGTTTGTCTATGTATTCACACATGTATTATGTTTCCGGTTAATACAATTCTAGCATGAATAATAAACATTTTATCCTGATATAAGGAAATAAATAATAACTTTATTATTGCCCCTAGGGCATATTTCCTTCATTTACAATAACATAAAATGTATAACTGCCATGGTGTGCTCAAGAAATTTGCCATGGAATATGTGAAATAATTTTCCGCCATGATATATGAGAAAAAATGTTAAATTTGCCATTATGTACAAACACACACTTTCACCTATAATAGCCGTGTTATAATTGTTGTGTGATCGGTCCAAAAACATTTTGCACAACTTGGCATGTTGTATAGATCAAATTTTCAAAAAGATTTGCCAAGTGACTATTACAAGTTTTCTAATTATTGCCATGCTGCATGAGATAAACTCTTTATAATTTTTCCATGTGATCAATTAAACCATTGTTCTGTAAAATATACCATGTTGTAGAGAACAAAGTTTCTACAATTTGCCATTTCACTATTACAAAATCTCTAATTTTTGCCATGATGTTGTAAATAAATTTGCTTAGCAAATCTAGTAAACAAATAATTCCTTAGAACTTGTGATGCGCTGAAATCGGTGGAACAACACAATCCTAGGGGATTCATCCTCCACAACTTACACACATGTTCATAAAACCCGGACCAACCAACATCTCAGTAAAAACATAATACAAGTGATCACAACATGACAAATCTAGAAAAAACATATTAATTAATTTGAATAGGAGGGAGTAATACAAGCGAACACAACAAATTTGCCATGTGAAATGAATTTCCTATGCGTTTATGAATAAATATAGTCCTTGGACATTATCAATGATTCGTATCAGCAAGTACATGACTTGTTTTAGGACTATGCATTGTATGATGACTGCCCTAAATGGTCCCTAGTCGAAAGGGCTGTGTGGACGCGCAACTGACTAGACTAGCATATGACACGATGGATGGCTTGGTCTCACTAGCCATGAAGCATTGGATGCTATCCAGATAATATGGGCTCGAAAGGATCTGGTCGGCTTCGACATGGTCAGATCCGGGTCAAGAGAAGGTCCAAGACAGACATACTCAACCATGAGACGCAACGATATGTCATCTGTGAGTCTCTAGTACAACATAAGTGTAGGGAAACGTAGCATGCAATTTCAAAAAAAAATCCTACGCTCACACAAGATCTATCTAGGAGATGCATAGCAACAAGAGGGGAAGAGTGTGTCCACGTACCCTCATAGACCGAAAGTGGAAGCGTTTGACAACACGGTTGATGTAGTCAAACTTCTTCTAGCTCCGACCGATCAAGCACCGAACGTACGACACCTCTGAGTTCTGCACACGTTCATCTCAATAACGTCCCTCGCCTTCTTGATCCAGCAAGGTGTCGAGAAAGTAGATGAGTTTTGTCAGCACGACGGTGTGATGACGGTGATGGTGAAGTGATTCTTGCAGGGCTTCGCTTAAGCACCGCAAAACTATGACCGAGGCCGGGGGTGAAACTGTGGAGGGAGGCGCCACACATGGCTAACGGTTGTTGGTGTGTGTTCTAGGCGCCCCCTCCCCACATATATATAGGTGGGAGGGGAGGAGAGGCAGCCAGGGGCGCCCTAGGGTTGGCCGCTGCCCCTAGGGGCCCTGCCTTGCCCTGCGCCCCCTTTTCATGTATGCATGAAGGGGGATGAAGGGGGGGGGGGGTGAGGGAAGGAAATGGGAATCCTAATCCACACTTTCCTTTCCCTTTCCCCCTTTCCTTCTCCTACTCCTATAGCCTTATAGGGCGCACTAGCCCCTTGTGGGCTGGTGTGTTCCTTCACAAGGCCCATATGGCCCATAGGATTGCCGGGGGTACCCGAAACACCTTCTGGTGACCCGATAAGTACCCGATACCCCTCGGAATACTTTCGGTGTTTGAATATCATCATCCTATATATCAATCTTCACCTCTCGACCATTTCAAGACTCCTTGTCATGTCCGTGATCTCATCTAGGACTCCGAACAACATTCGGTCACCAAATCACAAAACTCATATGATACTATATCGTCATCGAACGTTAAGCATGCAGACCCTATGGGTTTGAGAACTATGTAGAAATGACCGAGACACTTCTCCGGTCAATAGCGAATAGCAGAACCTAGATGCTCATATTGGCTCCTACATATTCTACGGAGATCTTTATCGGTCAAACCATAATGACAACATACGTTATTCCCTTTGTCATCGATGTGTTACTTGCCCGAGATTCAGTCGTCGGTATCTTCATACCTAATTCAAGCTCGTTACCGGAAAGTCTCTTTACTCGTTCCGTAATACATCATCCCATAACTAACTCATTAGTCACTTTGCTTGCAAGGCTTCTTATGATGTGTATTACCGAGAGGGCCCGGAGACACCTCTCCGATATTCGGAGTGACAGATCCTAATCTCGATCTATGCCAACCCAACAAACACCTTCGGAGATACCTGTAGAGCATCTTTATAATCACCCAGTTACGTTGTGACGTTTGATAGCACACAAGGTATTCCTCCGGTATTCGGGAGTTGCATAATCTCATAGTCAAAGGAATATGTATATGACATGAAGAAAGCAATAGCAATAAAACTGAACGATCAATATGCTATGCTAACGGATGGGTCTTGTCAATCACATCATTCTCCTAATGATGTGACCTCATTCATCAAATGACAACACATGTCTATGGTTAGGAAACTTAACCATCTTTGATTAACGAGCTAGTCTAATAGAGGCTTATTAGGGACACAATGGTTTTGTCTATGCATCCACACATGTATCAAGTTTCCGATTAGTACAATTCTAGCATGAATAATAAACATTTATCATGGTATAAGGAAATATAAAATAACAACTTTATTATTGCCTCCAGGGCATATTTCTTTCAATAAGTTATATGCCCTAAGACCTGAGCCGTCGCATGTACTTGGGATGGTGACAGACTTGCTTTGGGCCGACCAAACGCTACTCTGTAACTGGGTAGTTATAAAGGTAGGTTTCGGACTTGTCCAGACCCATGCTGCGAGACATGGTTGAGCAAGATGGGATTTTGCCCCTCCTGTGAGGAGAGATATACTCTGGGCCCCTCATATGATCCGACCAAGATAAGCATGGTCACACGACATAACTGCAATGAGAAAGAGGCCGGGCTAGCACAAGGATGAAAAACTAGCCTTGAGCCCCACAACATATATCGTGTGGCAAAGGGAAGAGAAGTGTGACATGTTGTACAGGTTCGCCAGCCAATTTCATTGTCTACTTGGTGGTCGGCACGTCTTGTTAGAGGCCGCTACCAACCGAGCAGGTCAGAGATGATCCGACCTGCAACCAAGCCAACTTGAGCCTAAGGGGTCACGCGCTTAAGAGAAGAAACCTGTGAGGCCGGATCCGACTCCACGAGTCAGATGTGATCTTACTCGAACTCGGATCCAGGCCGAACAGACTTTGGGCTTTAGGATCTGTGATCCATCTCATGTAGCGTGTTCCTGGATGTTCTGCGGGTAGGAATTTTCAATTTGCAGTTGACGCACCCTAACGTAGATCCCAACACGCACCTTGTGCCACCATCCTCTACTCAACGCCGCCACACTGTCGTCGCACCTCACGCGTCAATTCGCGCCACAACTCCCCGCGAGCAACCTCTTTTCCTCGGACTACCATATCCACACACCATGCCACCGACCTCTGTTGCATTCCCCGACATCAGACGCGGCGCAACACCACACCGCTGGAATCCGCTGCCGCCCTCGCCCCCACCCCATTGTCACTGTGCAACAGGCCACACATCAAAAGTGCGCAAGCATCTCCTCGCCCGCATTGCGTGTCCCTGGAGTTGAGCCATGACGCGCGCCACCACCCACTTCGGAGAACTGCTTGGGATCCGTCTGATCTGCTCATCTCGCCACGATGTGGGGGGAATGGAGGAGCAGGGAAAGAGAAAAAAATACCTGGGAAGACAGGGGAGTGGGGGTGTTCGCGGCGTTTGTCTTTTTTTATAAACGAACAAATTTATTTGGTGTCGTGGCTGATCTCCCATGCTCAAGATTCGTGCCTCAATCCAACGGTAAACGAGACGTTTGTCCGCAAAGTCCAAAATTCTGAAGTCTTCATGTTTCTAGCTTTTGTGCCAAACATAGGAGTACTCGGTAGTCGGTACTTCAGACGAGCGGCGATCTCTTTTGTAGGTTCAAATTCGTATTTCAAATCCCATCTCGAGAACAACAAAACCTCGGGTTTTAAAAAGTCCAAAGGATCCCGGCAACAGGAAAAAAAACCCAATAACAACAGACCAAGCAAAGCTGGTGACCACACCACACCAACCAGCTCCCTAGCGTCAGCGCTCAGTTGCCGCAGTGGCAGCAGATCGCGTGCGCCTCCAGGAAAGCCGCACGCTGCCACCACCCGTTTCACCACCGCACCTCAGTTTTTTTTCTTCCCACCTCACGCCCGCTGCCTTCTTCCCTCCTCCCACCGGCCACCGCTTCCCTTTCCCCTGGCCCCTCCCCGAGACCCCGACCCGGAGAGCAATAAAAACTCCCGCAGAAAGCGAAACACGCCGCAGTTATTCCCGCCCGCCACACGCAACCCGTCTCACCGTCCTCCCCATTTCAAATCACCACCGCCGACCGACGGGTGGGCCGCGCGGGCGTACTACCCCGGCAGCTCAGTGTAACTGCGCCGCCACGTGGTCAACGTGGTCCCCACCTACGCTCCTGCGTTGAGCAAGGGGTAGTAGCAGTGCAGCCTCCTCCTCCTTCCTCCCGTGCTGCTGCTGCTGCTTCTTCTGCGGCGTGGCGTCTCGCTTTTAAAATCTCGCGACGCAGCGGCCTCCCTTCTCTTTTGGATTGAATGGAGCAGGCCATGTGAAGCCTCTGACCTTCGGATACCTTCCCCCCACCTCCGCCTCGCTACCCCCCGTCCCGCGCCGCGCCGCGCCCCACCGCCGCGTGCGTGCGTGCGAGATCCGCGATGTCGTCGCGGCCGTCCTCGTCGTCCTCGTCGAGGCGGAGCAGCTCGCCCTTCTCCGCGGGGAGCCGCCGCCCGCCGACCTCTTCCTCCTCCTCCAGCTCCTACATGGCCGGGCGGCTCATCCCCCGCTCCTCCTCCTCCGTCTCCTCGTACGGCGGCGGCGGGGGCTCCAGGTCCACCACCCCCGGGCGCCGGTCCGCCCCCGCCCCGCCGCCGCCTCCTGCTCCGGTGCCGTTCCCTAGCGCGGACGAGCTCGTCATTGAGGACACCTCCCGATCAGGCGACAGCATCTCCGTCACCATCCGCTTCCGGCCACTCAGGTGGGGATCTGGGAGGGGGGCTGCGGGGATCTGCCTGCGGGCGCTGTTGCCATGGGCTTGTGCCGGGGCGCGGTCGCCAGTATTCCGACTGATTTGAGCTGGATTCGATGTGGTTGCAGCGAACGGGAGATCCAGCGCGGCGACGAGATCACGTGGTATCCCGACGGGGATCGGCTTGTGCGGTGTGACTACGTCCAGCCATCGGCTTATGGTTATGGTAAGCAGCTACGCTTTGTTGCTCCGTCGGTTTATTTGGGATTTGGCAATGTAGGTTGTGGGATTGGTGATTTGGCAAGTTAGGTACCTGACTAGTAGTTGTGAGCTATCTGTGATTTGGGGGCTTGGATTCTTCATGCAAATTTTGAGGATGATATCGGTACGGCTATTGAATGCAATTCTTTCTCCAGGGTACATTGGTGAAATATGCATGTTTACACATAGTCACATGCACACTTTAACTGATATATATATAGTCACACACACGTTTATACATATGCATGTTTATACATAGTCACACACACGTTTTACACCATAAGTGAGGCACTACTGAAATTAGCACGGAGGCGGCTAGTATTGTGGGCTGACAGAATTCATAAGAGCCAAGACAAGGGAGGATGAACTGAAAATTTTAGTCCTGGTTCACATTTCTTAAGAGGCAGCTGATATTGTTTAGTTGACAGCTAGTAATTTTTCACGAGATTGACGTCAGTATGCTGTGAAGACTGTTTTTATGGAGATTGCAGAAGACTGTTTGCTCTCAATTGCCCTCACTAAGTATGCTGTGAATTTCAATTAAGAATTTCAGATGACTTGACAGTGAGATCTACGGTTTACATAGGCAATGCTAGTACAGGTCTCATGGCCCAATTTGTTCTCCACGACCAGTGGATGTTTGAAAGCTTGTTCAAGCTATGGATACAGAATATTTGTGAAGGGAAAGATTGCTGTTGGCTGGTAATTTGAGAATGGGCACATGCCAGCCAGATACCTGGAGTAGTTAAGAACATATATATCATCAGTTTGTGGCTTTTTGGGCGTGGATAATTTTTGCCGATTCTACATTATATATACCTGAGAGAGAAGTTCCAATTCTCACTGTATGATTTCACTACTTGTGTATTATACAATGTATATGCATATGGATATTTTGACTTATCCTTCTTTTGTACTTATTTGTTAAGTACAATGAATAGTATGGAGTGCATTATGATATTATCTGATCTATGTTATTAAAAGGCACAGTGATAAGACAGTCTTATGCCCACACATTTACACATAGCCTATGAAGCCTATGATTTAGAAGGGCCTTTTGGAATCTAGACTGAAGATGGGCGTACTGCACATTCACACATAGCCTACGAAGCCTATGATATAGATACAGTTTATGAGATCCTTCTTTTGCTCGCAAGAGTGTCCAATGCGGGCATGAAACCATAACAAAGCTTATCCAGAGGCAAGGATGCTGTTTCCTCTGAGATGTTGGAAAGTGCTGAGATCCCTGAAGTTTCATTGAAGTTTGTGGCATGATTCGTGGCTTCTTATAAAGATACACAGATGGGTTTGATCACCTTTGATATGCGAGGTATGGACATGTGGAGGGGGGGGGGGGGGGGGGTCCTGTGTTCATACTTACGCAGGGTTTTGTTCATTTTAGTTTTCGCCTCCTGAGATGTAGATATATTCAAAATTTGGTCTGAAGGTATCCATTTGCAAATTCAAGAACTGTGGTTCACTGTTGAGATGCATTAGAATATAGATACCAACAAGGTCTTTATGTAGTTCTCTGGAATGTCTGATATTCTCCATGGACGTTGATCGTAGGACATGGATGATGCTGATGCCCTGTGCTGTGATCTTTATCAATAGAAATTGGACACAGTGCTGAAAAAAGACCCAGAAAATTGTTTCACAGCAAACTTAATGGCATTTACTCCCTCCGTCCCCTATTATAAGATGTTATTACAGCCAATGTACTCATATATTGGTTGTAATAAGTTAATAACATCTTAAATTATGGGATGGAGGGGGTAGTTTCTAAACAGTTATCCTGATTCTTTCCCTTACTGTGATAAAACGTTATTGGTCACAGCAAATCAATATAACTGAATTTAAAACTGGCGAACCAACTAAGATAAATCAACATATTATGTCACCTTGATTTCTACATGATAATTAATCTCTTTTCTCCATTTTGTTTCTTTGTTTAGATAGAGTTTTTGGGCCTTCAACAGCTACAGAGGCTGTCTATGATGTTGCTGCTCGGCCTGTTGTGAAAGGTGCTATGGAGGGCATAAATGGTATGCCACTTTCATTTATTTAGGTTACTCTACACATTTTATTTTGATTTTTGATATAATTATAATGTCATATGTAATTCAACAGCCACAGAGACTTTTATCTGTCCACCTTCACTCTATGCCCATATGTAATGTTACTGTCGTGACTGCACAGTGCATTATGAGACATCCAATCTCTACCTTCTCATCATGTTTACTTTGATACCTAATTTACTCTTATCGTCCATATCGTTTTCTTCAATGCTTCGATATTTTATGAGGGCTATTGCTGTAATGGCATCTATTCTTACATAATTCATATTTTACCTTGTATGGTGAATTGTTAGCTTATCATAGTCACTGATCTCTGAACACATCTTTGTACTAACTTGTAGGGACAGTTTTTGCCTATGGTGTCACAAGCAGTGGGAAAACCCACACAATGCATGTAAGTTCTTATTTTCTACAGAAATAAGACCAAAACACAGGTAGAATAGCAGCAAGATATTATTCTTTGAAGGGTCTTCCCTTTAGCACATTCCTTTCAGTTCAATTCTGTTGTTCCAATCGATTTTCTGCACCTGCTACTTCACGTGGTAACAATTATGATTGTGCTATATCCATTTTTCGCAAATAATATTGTTGGATACAAGCCCATTTGTGATTTGTGAAGACAAGACTAATATTTATACTGCCTATTCATTTGTTCCCCAATCTTCCGCAGGGTGACCAGAATTGTCCTGGAATAATCCCATTAGCCATCAAGGATGTCTTCAGCTTAATACAAGAGGTATGACAGCAAGTGCTTGAGTTACATAGCAATATAACATTTAAACTCCATACTGTAAATATGTTTAACTGCACCAATGGATTTGTTTTATATTTTTTAATGAAGGAACACTTTACTTTGGCGACTAGTTAATCACCTCGTAAATCTGTACCTATGTCTTCCTAGTCATTACTAGCCACAAAGCATCGTTTAGATAAACACTTAATATAATTTCGAACACTGTATCACCAAAAGCAGCCCATGTTTATGCATGTCATGCAAACATGATCTGTTATATCCAAACTCAGCTGACCACAATAATCTGAATTTCCAAACAACAGAGCATTAAGAGTTAAGAGTTAAGACTGAGTCTTTATAACTGTGTGGTAGCTCTTTGTTGAAGATAAACTGCCTGGAAAGTGGACTTATGAGTTTGGAGAGTTCTTTTGTTGGTTTTTACACAAGGATTTCCTCACTCACTTAGCGAACAAATAAAACAATCTTATTTATTTGATTAACTGAAGAGCATTGAGAGGCTGAGAGGGAAGGCTGACAACTTCAGTTGTGGCCACAATGACATACTCAAACCTATATACAAAACTTGCACGTTCTGTTTTGTTGTCAATCGTGTTCTTTATCAACTCTACTGTTTACTCTTTGCTGCTCATATCTATTGAATATTTTGTCATTTTTTCTGGTTATACTGAACTTGAACCCTTGATTTGCATATCTTGACCAACAGACTCCTGGAAGGGAATTTTTGCTACGTGTATCATACCTGGAAATCTATAATGAGGTATGGTATCTCCATTTTGTAAATTTCTCCAAAGTCACTGCATTTATCCCTTTCTTGAATAGTCCAACAGCGTTACTCAAGTAACAGTTGATCCTTGCGTGCTGTGCCTTTTCTCTTTGTAATAAATTAATATAAATACTGACTTGTCTGACCATTCGCAAAATATTTCCTGGTTGATTTCCCTACCTAGAGTGTGCTCCCATTAATTATCCTCATATTTCCCTTTTTTGTTTTGCTGCATGCTCTCAGCACTTATTTTTGTTGGTTGGACTTCACGTTCCTGATGGTAGATGTGTGGATGTGCCTACCTCCTCATATATGGCTGGCCTTTGTTTGAACAAAGTCAAAAGATCTACAGAGATTAATCCACTAAAGATTAGTCTCTTATTTAGTCTTGATTAGTCTCTTATTTAGGGAAATATCTAATCTTAGGTCTTAACTATTCTTGGTGTGGGTGCAGCTTGCATGAGCCACACCCATGCCAGTTGGTGATTGTCATATATCCCTCCAATCTTGTGCTGTACAAATACTGTCTGAGTGATACTATGATTTCCATATATTGATTATTGAGCTCCTTGCCTTTCATGAAGGTCAAGTTAAAAGTTACTCCCTCCGTAAAGAAATATAAGAGTGTTTAGATCACTAAAATAGTGATCTAAACGCTTTTATATTTCTTTACAGAGGGAGTACAAGTCACACTCCATTGCAGATTATCTGTATCCAGAATGCACTTTCATCTAGTACTATCTGGATGGTTTAAATCTGTACATTTTATTGCAGGTGATAAATGATCTGCTTGATCCTACTGGACAAAATCTGCGTGTGAGGGAGGATGCACAGGTTTAATCCTCTACAGTTGTTACACTATGTTTATTGTCTTGCTTCTGTATCTGTGCTGTAATTCTGTATTTAATTGTTTTGCATCTCCTCCTGAAACCTAATTTTGAGTACATTTTTGGTACTTATTTTCTTAGTTTTTTGCTGTTATTCTCGCTAGTACGAATCTGCTTTTCGTTTTGCCCCTCTTTTTACCTTGTTTCGTTTTTAAAGTTCTGGTCATCATTCCATCCAGTTAACAAACTGTGAAGATATTGTAATATTGATAGTTTAGCTTTCATGGGTTTGATATGGATATTACTCTTACTTGCTACACATTATCTTTCTGCCCCTCTTTTTATCTTGTTTTGTTTTTAAAGTTCTGGACATCATTCCATCCAGTTAACAAACTGTGAAGATATTCTAATATTGTTAGTTTAGCTTTCATGGGTTTGATATGGTATTGCTCGTACTTGCTACACATTATGTTTCTTTAAACCTTGTTGTTTCCTCATGAAATGATGACTAGATTAATGGTTCCAGCAGAATGCCATCTATTTGATTTGCAAGTTAACAAAATGACAAGCAGTTTTTGTGGCCTTCTTTTGGTATTGGTAATGAAATTGTTACATGTCAAGTGAGCACGTAAACTATGCCTGGAGTGCCATTTGGCTCTGAGAGTGATTGACATGTAGATCTTGTTTGTGTAGTCAGTGACTCAGTGTTGTTTTTTCCTTGTTCATATACAATGCAAGCTGTGTTATATGCAATAACGCCAATGTAGCTTCATGCCTTTATCTACTGCAGTGATACCTCTAGTTTTGAGCTTCCGCTGATCTTCTTCCTTCTGCTACAGGGAACATATGTAGAAGGAATAAAAGAAGAAGTTGTACTTTCTCCAGGACATGCTCTCTCTTTCATAGCTGCTGGCGAAGGTGATAATAATATATTGCTTTCCCTACTACTAGAGTGTTACTGGCTAGATGGTAGGGGTGACCGATTGGCATGGATATGCACCAGGAAGGTGTTGTTTCTGTGAGACATGTGCTGTTAGCCATGCAGTATCTCTCTACAATGCATTAGTCTGCTTGTGAACTGTATGATTTTCTTCTCATGTAGAACCAATAACTAGCCACTGATTTCCTATGATTGCTTTTGTTTAACGGATCAGCAGTTTCTCAGTCTGCGAGAAATTGTTGTCTCTCAATCAGTTATGCTGCATATTATCAAGACTACTATTGTCCATTGACTTCTCTCCTATAATCTATTCTCAACGCTGGTCTCTCTTATATTCCCAATCACAATATGATTAATTCATAGATACTTTAGCTTGCGAACCTAAAACATCATCCATTCTGTAAAAAAAATAGGTTTAAGCATCAGCTAATATTATTTCTAGACAACATATGATTTTACTCACAGTTGTAATTATTCAGTTTGCTAACTCAATTTTGGTGCTAATTTCTGAATTACTCACACTTTTTGTCTTACCTGAGTGTTTCACAGTTTTTTCTGTTTTGGTGATATTTTAATTCATGACCTACTATATAATTGTAGTCTTATTAGAGTCAAACTAATACTACTTCAAATGACAGAGCATCGGCATGTTGGTTCAAACAACTTCAACTTATTTAGCAGCCGAAGTCATACTATTTTCACTATGGTGAGCTCAGAAATTCCATCAGTATTTAAGGCATTTAATCAAATTTTTTTCTCGAGAAAACGCAAAAGACCTTTGCATTTCATTTCATTGAAAAGGTAGAAGTATGGTACAATCCTCCTAGGAGGCAAGGGTTACAGATAGATGGGAGGAAGTCAGTGGACATCCCAGGTAGAGGGGAAGACAGTTCTAAGTCCTAGAGCGCCGGCCGTCGCCCAAGAAGAAGCTTCGTCCTTGATCCTGCCTACAAGTGTAGCAATTGAAGGGCTGGCATTGTCGAAGACACACTCGTTCATGTGCTTCCAGATCATCCAAGGCACGAGGAGGGTGACAGATGCCAGCGCTTTGCGCTGCAGCGTTGTTGCTCCTTGTGTTCCACGCAGCACCAGTCCATTAGCGTTGCCTCATGGTTTGGTGTAGGTATCTGAACTCCTAGCCAAGTCAGTATCTCATGTCAGGTTTGCCGGGCGAAGGTGCAGTCCAACAAGAGGTGTCGCATAGTTTCCGGGGTCTGATCGCATAGTAGGCAGCGGGGGTGGTGCTGCAGGCCGCGGCGGGCGAGCCTGTCGGCTGTCCAGCAGCGATCCTGGTTAGCCAGCAAGTGGAAGAACTTAACCCGCGGTGGCGCCCAGCTTTTCCAAATTAGTTTCCAGGAGTTGCAGAGTGAAGAACTTAATCAATTTATTTATGAATATTGCCTTATTGTTCTTGTATGGCGGATGCTATTGAGTTTCTTGATAATAATGCATCATGTTTCTGAATCTCACATGTGATATGTTGTATTTATTTATTTGGGTCTATAATATTTGTGCGCTCTTCTGCAGATGATTGAAAGCAGTGATCGTGGTGATGAGTACGATGGAGCCATGTACTCACAGCTTGTATGTTGTTTTACCCATAAACAAGATTACATTTTTCAACCGTTACGCTTTCTAGTCTTACTTTTTAATGCTTCTTCTCTATAGAATTTGATTGATCTAGCTGGCTCAGAGAGTTCTAAGACAGAGACTACGGGGTTAAGAAGAAGGGAAGGATCTTATATTAACAAGAGTCTTTTAACTCTCGGAACAGTAAGCTTTTGTTTCTAATTACCTGTCACAACTCAGGGTTTTCGTTTTATGTCTATTGTCGTAAATTTCAACTTGAAACACATCTTGTTAAGATCCTGTTTTAGAACTTCAGGGAGCACACCTGAACTTATATTTATATTGGACATCATCTGGTAATTAGTTGGAGCTGTTGAATGTGGCAACATATTTTGTACATTTATTCTAAGCAACCTCTACTTCAGGGCCACTTATGTTTCTGGTATCCTTAATGTAATCACTGATTAATTCTGAACTTAACTTCCTAATTCAAAGGTTATCGGGAAGCTCAGTGAAGGGAGAGCAACACATATACCCTATCGAGATTCTAAGTTGACTCGTCTGCTGCAGTCATCACTGAGTGGCCATGGTCACGTCTCAGTAAGTATCTACCCGTTCTTTAGAGCTTCCTGCTTTGGAACTCACTACATGTGCTGGTGGAGGCTATCTTTGCAGCGTGTAGTGAAACTTTATTTTCAATTATCCAGCTGACATACTGACTTCTTTATGCAGCTAATTTGCACAATTACCCCAGCATCGAGTAACATGGAGGAAACCCATAATACATTGAAATTTGCAAGCAGAGCAAAGCGTGTTGAAATTTATGCCTCTCGTAACCGGGTAAATGTTCTCAGCATGTGATTCTTACTTCCCGTGGCACCATTACTTGAATAATTAATGAACATTTCATTATTTTCTCTGTGCAGTTAGTTGATGAGAAGTCTTTGATCAAGAAGTATCAGAGAGAAATATCGTCTCTAAAGCAAGAGCTTGATGAGTTTAGGAGAGGAATGCTTGGGGGTGCTAGTCAGGAAGAAATAATGATTTTACGGCAACAGGTCTGCTTCATTTGCTTTTGCCAGATAGAACTAAGGAGCACAATGGTTTATGAGGCATCTATGCAAATGCTTGATTTTTTCCTGTTCTATATATGAATACTTATATTGATTTCATATTGTTAAGTTGTAAATGCTTAAAAAATGACTTCTTTTGCCTTGTTTAGTTGGAAGAGGGCCAGGTAAAAATGCAATCTCGCCTTGAGGAGGAAGAGGATGCCAAAGCTGCTCTGATGAGCAGAATACAGCGGTTGACCAAGTTAATACTTGTTTCCACGAAGACCAATATTCCTGCTTTGACAGATTCGTCTCGTCTTCAGCGCCAAAATTCTGTTAGTGAGGAAGATGTAGGTGCTCATTATTGATCTGATTCTGCATTTGTTACCATATTTAAGGTTTTTGATTCTATGAAGTTATAAGTCATGCTCTTTTAACTTAGAAGGTGTACTAATTCTATCTATTTCAGAAGTTAAGCTCTTCCCAAGATAGTACTACGGTAGTCCAAAATGACAGTACATCAAAGGACACCTTATCATCTGCTTTGCCTGACCCGTTGGATGAGATCAATGGACTAAGGTCTGCTAGCGGAGATCCTTCTTCAGTAACTGGTTCAGGACAAGATTCAATGCAGGTTTGCATTCTACATTTTTTAATTGACCAGTAAACCAGTGACATGTGCCCATGCCATAATCCTAAGGTTTATAGCTATCATCTTGCCGTTCTTGATTTTTTTGATGCACAACTTCTTGTGGAAAATATGCTTTGTCACTTGTTTGGCTCAAAACAACATTTGGAAAACTACAATATTAGAAATCCAAAACCTATTTGGCCATATTACTGGTTTTCCACTAAAAACATTACGTGCAATTAGTGTGTGTAACAGTCGCAGCTTATTCCCCATTGCAGTCATGCATTGTTTCTTAACAGTCATGGCTGGGAGTTTTTTTTTTTTGAGAAAAGTCATGTCTGGGAGTTGTGTTCTCTAGTTGACTGTATTCTCACTGCCACGAATATTTTTGTGCTGAGCTCTATTTATCCTTTCCCCAGAACAGAAGGCATCTGAGATACAGATACTGCGATATGCTGATACAATATTTCCATAAAGCAAGAATGGATCTATTAATCTGTATTTTTGTTAGATAATACTCCTAGAAGCATTTATTTGTACTTGAAAATAAATAAATTATTTAGTGAGGCTATGAGAGAGCAAGGAGTTGATATTACCATATGAAAATGGAAAACCTAAACTAAGATCGAGAGCATCCATTTGCCATGCCCTAAATCCAAATGCAAATACCAAAATCAGATCTAGGCACTGGACATCTGGAATTAGTCCTAGAGTGGAGGCGGAAGCAGCAAGAGGTATGGAGGAGGTGGCTGTGGCAGGAACAACAGTTTAGTGCGGAGGCAGCACCATTGTGTGGTGGAGGCAGCGACCTTTGGTGAAGAAGGGAAAGGAAGAGGCAGCGACAGCCGATAGGAGTGAGGAGGGGAAGGAGGAGGAGATGCAAAGGGAGGGCAGACAGAGGAGTCAAGGACCGAGTGGAGACTTGTCGTGGATCTTTATTTTGCACTGGCTGATGGAACATATCCAACAGTCTATATTAACAATGGTCCTGGTTTCAGTAGCTCTGATGCTAGACATTCAATACAGTACAATGGTTATTTTATACTTTTTTAGAATCAATTTTATACTGGATTTTGAAAGAGAACGTGCTGAATTTACGAATGATTATTGGTTATAGCTTAATGTACTTTGTATATCAGGTGGGAATCACGGAATCGGATCATTTGGATCTATTGATTGAGCAAGTTAAGATGCTTGCTGGGGAGATTGCTTTTGGTACCAGTTCGCTGAAAAGATTAATTGAACAATCCATAGAAGACCCTGAAGGGACAAAGAATCAAGTAGGTGTCATCCCATTCTTAGCATTTTTTACATTTAACTTCCTGCTCAATATTCAACTTCTTGTTCTACTGAATAAGTATCCAGACGAATAAGCATATGTCTTCGTGTTACTGAAAGACAGACACATGGAGTGCTTCACAGTTGCATACACTACACACTTCTGCTATTTTTCTAGGATTCTGAATATGTTCTAAAGCTCATGTTTGATATTTTATCTTGCTTTGCTCCCTTTACTTTAACCGTTCCATTTTAAATATGCCACTTCTGATAGATGGCTCCTTAACATCCTCTTTTGATAGTTTTGTAACTCTTTTTGATAGAATGTATCATCTTCTATATCTTCATGATGTTCCAATGCGTTGCACTGTAACTAATGCTCATGCATGTATCTTTTGATAACAGATAGAGAATTTAGAGCATGAAATCCAGCAAAAGAGGAGGCATCTGCGAGCCCTGGAACAAAAAATCATGGAAAGCGGTGAGGCATCAGTTGCTAATGCTTCTATGGTGGATATGCAGCAGGTAATGTTGTCTAGTATAAAGATAAGCCTCTTAATTATTTGTGTATCCCCTTCCCTGTGTAGTAACATACATTTTGTGGAAACAGACTATTACAAAGTTGACAGCTCAATGCAATGAGAAGGCTTTTGACTTAGAGGTGATCTTACTAAATTTTCAGTGTGCTTCCCACAAAACTGATGTGTCTTCAATGTACATGTATAGATATATTTTAGAAAAGTTCTGATTGTCTTCTTATATGTTGGGACAGTTAAAATCGGCCGATAATCGTGTCCTTCAGGAGCAGCTACAACAGAAGGTTCTCTTTCCTTCTTCCTTCCTTTTATGTGTGCGTAGTTTCAGTTTAGAATATCCGAGTGGGAAATACTTAATTTGTTGTACGATTTTTTTTTTTGCTACTTGCAGAGTATGGAAATCAATGATTTACAAGAAAAAGTTCTACGCCTCGAGGCACAGCTCATACCGAAAACCAACATATCCCCTGAACAATGCACACACCAGGAGATTCTTGATTTGAAATCTAAACTTCAGTCCAAGGTTTAATCCGTTTTATCTTCAGTTTAACTAGATTTCTTTCAAGATTTCTGCACTACTTTTTTGTGTCTTTAATTTATTTTGTTTATAATGATATATTGTGCATCTATGACATATTCTTATATTGTATAAAACCCACTACGTATTTGGGGATGATTTGCTGGAACATTGCACTGAATTTTGTGCTGCACTCTTTTAAGCTTGTGGATATGCAATACTAATTTATATGTTCATTTGTTGGTTGTACATAATTAGTTTACGTTTTTTTCCCTTATTAAACGAGTCAATCAACTTTGCCAATATATCTTGACAGGAAGTTGAAACTGAGAAGCTTAAATACCAGCATCTGGAAGTGATTGAAGAAAATCGAGACCTAATCAATCAGAACCACAAATTAAGTGAGGAAGCTGCTTATGCAAAAGAATTGGCATCTTCTGCAGCTGTTGAGCTTAAGAATTTGGCTGAAGAAGTTACAAAGCTATCGATACAAAATGCAAGGCAGGCAAAGGAGTTATTAATTGCCCAGGAGATGGCACATTCCAGGGTTCCTGTTAGAAAGGGGCGCCCAGCAGGTAGGGGCAGGGATGAAGTTGGGACCTGGAGTCTTGATTTAGAGGATATGAAGATGGAGCTACTGGCGCGAAAAAAGAGGGAAGCTGCTCTAGAAGCAGCTTTGGCAGAGAAGGAGCTTCTTGAAGAGGAGTACAAGAAGAAGTTTGATGAAGCAAAGAAGAAAGAGCTTTCTCTAGAAAATGATCTAGCAGGCATGTGGGTTCTTGTTGCTAAGTTGAAGAGAGGGGCTTTCAGCATATCTGATTTAAACGTTGATGACCGGTCTATCAATCTAGCTGACATAACTAATGATGCAAAGGAAAACAAAGGTGACACAAATGTAGCTTTAGTTGAGAAACAAGTGTCAGATGATACTGTGAAGTCATTGACTGCAGAAGAATATAGAAGTCCAGAATTTGAACCTCTTCTTGTTCGTCTCAAGGTATGTTTATAATTTTCGTTTCATGTTATGGTGTGTCTTCGTGAAGGGGTGGTCATATGTCCATTACTTTGTGTACCATTACCATTCTCATATGCATCAAAATAGTTTGTGGGATAAGTGTGATGCCTTTGTAGTATTAGTAAGACTTGGTATAAAATACTCCCTCTGATTCACAATTTAAGTAGTCTAGGACGTTCACATGGCTTTAAAAGTAGCATTTTGGTCACAGTTTGCTTAAGAAGTGTTGTTTTTAATAAAACAACTGTATGTTATGAGCACATATTCATGACGATGTGTGCAATTCTTTCTATGCTATAAAGGTCAAACCTAAAAATGTTTGAATGATTTTGTTTTTTGTAAACTGCTATTATTATGAATCAGAGGAAGTGGTTAGTAACTAAGGCCCTTGCGTGCTAAGCTGTTGATCCCTGTACAAACCTTTGAGGTATGCCCTGCAGTGGTAATCTAAATTGACTTACATCGTCAGCTTCAACTAAAGTGATCGATTTGAACATAACAGCTTTTACATTTCACAAGTAAACTAATGTCCTCATTCCATCATACTTCCTCCGTTCCTAAATATAAGTCTTTTTAGAGATTTCAAATGGACTATCGCATACGGATGTATATAGACATATTTTAGAGTGTAGATTCATTCATTTTGCTCCGTATGTAGTCACCTGTTGCAATCTCTAGAAAGACCTATATTTAGGAACGGAGGAAATAGAAGGCTGCACTGGCAGCTGGAGTAGGCTCTGGGCCTGGTTTAGTTAGTGGGATGAGTCTGTTGTTTTAGTTTTAGGCCGGTTTCTCTTATTAACTGGCTAATTCTTTTCTCCATTTAATGAAGAGGCAGAGCTTCTGTTGGGTACTAAAATAAAATTCTATCATGAATGGCTGCTGGATTACTGATGTTTTGCTGCATGCAGGCTAAAATTCAAGAGATGAAGGAGAAGGAAACTGACCCCCTGAGTGATAAAGATGGCAATTCCCATGTCTGCAAAGTATGTTTTGAATCCGCAACTGCTGCAGTTTTGCTTCCTTGTCGGCATTTTTGCTGTAAGTCATGATAGGGAATTGCGTTCATGTGCTAAACATCCTTGTCGTTTATGTTTACTAATGTTATGCCTTTTCTTCAGTGTGCAAGCCTTGCGCACTTGCCTGTTCGGAATGCCCTCTGTGCCGCACACGAATCTTAGACAGGATAATTACCTTCACATAGATCACTTGTTAGCCTAAGGTACCAAATACTTCGCCACTTGCCTGTTGGTATCTTTGATCCTATCCTAATTTCTAACGTTTGAAATTGTCCGATGAAAATGCTTGCCAGGAAACTTTTGACGCGCCCAATCTCTCCATGTAAAATCACCAACCTTATATGTTTCTTTTTCTGTGTAGCAAAGAAGGTTACTTTTATGTTCCTTCTATGTTGTATTGCCATTCGTTTGATTTCCCTATATGGCTTTACCTTGGCTCCTTGTTGTATTGAGAAGTTCAGCGACTTCTCGACAAATGTGTATAGATATGTGACTCAACATTGTCCTCAAGTAAAGCAAATTGATGTGGCAATACATATTTTTTCTTTTCTTTCAGAAGTAAACTATGAACATGAGATCCTCAAGCTGATGCAGTTAATTATTTTTCTGTTGTTTATATGCTTGTTCGGTTTAGGACGTGGATTAACCGAACGAGCACTTAGGCAGTTTGAGACTTGGAAATCTCCCAGTATTGTTTCCAGACGGTCGGTAGTGTGGTTGAAAAATATTATATCTGGACACAGACAGCACTGACTGACCGTTTCACAAATCAGCATGCGAGAGCTGTGAACTCTAGTTCGTAGGTTGCATCACCTGCACCTCTGTCATCATCTGATGCGTGGGGGCATCCTGCGGAGGAACCTTGATTAGAAGCGTCATGCTGTTGTTTGAGTTGACAATTTAAAACCAACTTGCAAAAGTGAGTTGGCCATTACATCATGAAAGTTCCCAACGTTCATCGGCTTTGCGCGCTGCTTCTTGAAGACGCTTCCCTCCAGTATAGCATTGCCCTTTGAACAGTTGTTTGGAAAATCGTTATCAAATACGTGGAGCACACTTTCATGAAGATCATCGATGAACACAAACCTAATACAAGCCCCCCCCCCCCCCCCCCCCGGCGCGCGGTGATGTATGTGGCTACCGGTTGCCTGTTGCACATTCAAAATTGTTCGAAAAAATCCGGAAAAAAATTAGTGCATTGACACAACATCAATGTACATTGTGACAAAAATTAAAATCAATATTCCAAACATTGCTCGAGATATAAAAATGACAATTTTGACATTGAATAGTACATAACACAAGTTGGGCTTCAGTTTTCGCCCATTAGCACATTGCCGTCAAATTTGTCATTTTTGTATCTTGAGCATTGTTTTGAATTTTTGTGACAACTTACATTGATGTTGTGTTGATGCACTAATTTTTTTGGGATTTTTTAAAAACATTTTTGAACGTGCAACTGGTGCACCGGTAGTACCAATTGCCTTGGTGCACCAGATACGTCCCCCCTCCCCCAACCAAGCCCATACTCCACACAAAATACAACCTTCAATCAACACGCAAATCGATGAATCTCCATTGCCATTATCGACCCATAGTCGATGATAAAATGCAATAAAAAACAATGCAACATTATAACTGGTGCCATGATCTAATCCAATGCACAGAGCTCGGCACATGGTCAAACCAACTACTTTAGAAACCATAGCCGTTCACTACATGAATCAACTTCTTTGCCGTCTGCCATGGCGGACGGCAAAGGACCCAAAAGCGGACGACAAACCTCTTTGCCATCTGCCACCGATGGCAAAGCTACCCGGCAAAGAAAGTTACGGTAACGAGGTTCTTTGCCGTCGGTGGCAGACGACAAAGAACAAGGACGGCAAAAAACCGGCGTTAGCCACGTTAGGTGGCTAACGGGAGGATTTGTTGTCTGCCAGCAGATGACAAACATGTTGTATGACGTCAGCCACGTGTCATGCCCCCCCCCAGCCTTTGCTGCCTGCCGCAGACGGCAAAGTCCCACAAACAAAGTAACCAAATGGGTCAGCTCCCAGACTGCACAGGTTGCTGCCACGTGGCCTCTTTGCCGTCAGTGGCAGACGACAAAGTGCATGTATTGTTTCTGTTTTTTCCGTTTTCTATTATATCCCCACATTTTCAAAAGATATATATGATATATATTGTTTCAACCTCAAACATAGCCCATGTATCAAACATCTAGCAGCCCATCAATGCAATAACACATAGGGTATTAAAGGATCCAATACATACATAGTTTCACGGAGTTCATCCATATATACATACATAGTTTCACATTGTGCATCAATACAAATGAAAACAAAAACTAAACACCAGCAGTCCATCAATGTTGCTTCCATGAAGTGAATCAAACCTGCAAAAATGGGAGTAAGAAAGTTAGAAGAAGAAGAAGACTAGAAGAAGGAGGAGAAGAAGACTAGAAGAAGAAGAAGAAGAAGAAGAAGAAGAAGATGAAGAAGAAGAAGACTAGAAGAAGAAGCATGAACCATTTTGGAGAAAAATAAGCTAAATATATGACATCTATGAGAGAACAAGGTTATTATGCCATTTTTGAAATGAATAAGCTACTTATGTCATAAATGAACTAAATAAGCTAACTATGTCATTTGTTAAGCAAAACACTAGAGAAAACTTACTCTCATCACAACAAATGCGATCAAGATCGCAACTAAGGTAACAATTGATCCAACGACATAATGATACCAAGCCTCATTATCAATGGCATATTTTCTAATCTTCTTAATCTTCAAGCGCATTGCATTCATCTTCATCTTGTGATCATCGATGACATCAGCAACATACAACTCTAATTTCATCTTCTCTTCTTCAATTCTTTTCATTTTTTCTTTCAAATACTCATTTTTTTCAACTAAATTTAACTTCTCGACAAGAGGGTCGGTTGCAATTTCTGATTCACATACCTTCTAGATAAAAATATCTCTATGCCAACTTGATGGCCATAATTGTCATAAAATGCGAAATGCAACAAATAGTTATAAAAGAGAATATACCACATCTGAATCATAAACCGGGCGAGGGCCGACGGGGACAGATATCAAGACCATGGCACTATGTATAACAAACAATCATACAAAATAAGAAAATTATACAAGTAACTATATAAATCATACAATCATACAAGTAACTATATAAATCAAGTACAACATAAAAAATGAATACCTAATAATAATCTTGATCATCGGGTTCAATAAATGCTCCAGGATCAATAAATGCATCATCATCATCATCATCACTATCATGAATGAAGTGCTCATCGGGTTCAGTGGCATCAACATGTGGAAGGCCACATTACGTAATCAGTCGAGCATTGACAAGTCATCCGCAACAGTAACCTCTTCTTGTTCATGCTCTTCTTGTTCCGGCTTAGGGCTGAAGTCGGCTTCACTGTCGCTGTCTAATTCAATGTTCTGGGGTGAAGTAGAGCGTTTCTTGAAGCGTTTTTTTTGGAAAGACGTGTTTCTTGGAAGAAGCCACCTTCATATGTGTCTTGGGTTAATGTGAGGTTCATAATCCTCTTCATTGGGGGGAGGTGGTCTAACACGTGGTGGCACTTCATAAACGACCTCCGACCATTCAGATTTGGATCAGTTTGGTAGGCCCACAATAGATAGAAAACTTTGGTCGCCTGTTGAGCCGTTGGGACGCCCGGATAATTAAGCTATAGTAATGACACACTAATGATGCCATGTCATCACAATTAATTTGCTAAACCTCACTTTGATCCAAACCGAGTTCAAATTCAAAAGTTAAAACAAAAGTCAAGAATAATATTTCTCCAACTTGCAAAACTAAATGTTCGCTGGGTTGCAAATATTCACTACATATTTTTTTCTACATTAAACAAACATTTTTGGAGATGTTTAAAATGCCCATTGGATTTTTAAACAATGGACCAACAGCACCAAATAGCCCCATTTAATTTCAGAACCTATTTTGAATTAAATCCAAATTGACTAGAACCCTTTGGAGCATGGGCATAGTATTGCATCAAATTTATGTGACAAGTTTCACATTTTACAAGAACCTTTTACTATGCAAGATAATTAGAAAATAACACCTAAAAGAAATAAGACAAAAAAATGAAAAGGGCCTAGTTAGTACTGCACTAGTGGGCTCTATGTGCAACAGTAGGGCCCAGCCCACCTCCCCCACTCTTCCCCTACCTAGCTACAGAGAAGAGATCGTGGCGGCCATCCAGGCCGCCATGGCCACCGATGGCGCCGTGTCGGCAATCCAACGAGCCCCGTGGTGGATTAGAGCACCCCCGCAACCCCATGGACAAACCCTAGATCGATTCCCCCCTTTACCTCGCTCGCTCTCTTTAAAAAAATGTACTTGCCCGAGCCGTGGCAGCCATGGCCGCCGTGGTCGTCATCGCGGCCACCGCGCTCCCCCGCCGCGTCGAACGCTGTCCGTGAGGCCCCCTCGTCACCCTCAACCTCTCCTGTGAAGACCCCAACCAAAGGCGCATCGGGGCGACGCACCGGTCCCCTTCTTCAACCTCGGCTCCGTTGGCCCCTGTCGCTGTCTCGTCGTCGTCCTGCGCTCCGGCAAGCCCCCGACCCGTCTCGAGCTCGCCGTTGACCTCCCCTTGGTGAGCCTCGTCCGACCCCCTCCTTTCCCCACTCGATTCATCGCCATAAGCCACCACCACTGCCATAACCGGAGCTCCCTTCGGCGAGCTCCTGACTGCGCCCTGCTGCACGCACGCCCCGCCGCCTTCGGCCACCACCACTACCGCGCTGCTGCCTGCTTACTGTTGCCGCTGTAGGCTGTCGCCGCGAGCGCCGCCCCCCTGCTTGTCACCGCCTAGGGCCGCTCCGGCCGGCCATGCCACCGTTCACCCCGCGCCTGCGGTTGCGGCCCTGCCGCTCGCCGCCCGCCTGCATCACACCCACCCCACGCACTCCGCCCGCTCCTGCCCGCGATGCCGCGCAACGCGCCCCCTGGTCGCGAGCCAGCCCGCGCCTGCTGCCGCCTTGCCGCCGTCCGCGCATGCCGGCGCTCGCCGCTACTTCAGTCGTAGCTCGCTAGTTGCGCCGCCCCCGCTTGCTACCACTGTTACCGCTGCTTCTGTTGCAGCTTGCTCTACCTTGCTGCTACTGCCACGCTAGGCTGCGCCCGCATCGCCTCGCTCGCCGCTCGCCTCACCGCCGCCTGCAGCTACTGCTGCCTTGCGCCGCCGCCGTCGATGCCCCCTGCGCAGCCGCCGGCCCCCTCCTGCCGGTCCCTGCTCCCCAGCTGTCGTTGTCACCCGTTCGAGCTGAAGGCTCTGGCCGCCGGCGCTTCCAGCGCCCGTGCGTGCCGGGCCTCTTCGGCCTCGCTAACCCACCTCGCTAATGACCCCCCCCCCTCTGACCCGCTGACACCAGGACCCACCTCCCTAATTGACCAGTTAGTAAACTAAAACTCTGTTAATCTAACAATAGAGTATGACATGTGGGTCCCCTATGGATTAAACAGATTTAATTAAAATCTAGTAGCTATGAGTCAATGACAGGTAGACCCCACCAGCCCTGTTGACTGGTCAACCATGACCTTTGACCTACTGACTAGGCAGTTGACCTGGTCAACTGGGCCCACTGTTAGTCTCAGAGTGCATTGTTGTGTGCACTTTGCTGGGTGCACTTAGCAAATCTCTTTTTTAAATTATTATTTTTTCTTAATATTAATAATTCCAGAAATTCAATTAAACTTTAGAAAATCATATAAATTAAATCGTAAGTCGGATGAAAAAACTTTGTACATGAAAGTTGCTTAGAACGACGAGACGAATCCGAATACGCAGCCCGTTCGTCCGCCACACCTACCTAGCATAGCGAACATGCAACTTTCCCCCTCCGGTTCATCTGTCCGAAAACGTGAAACACCGGGGATACTTCCCCGGATGTTTCCCCCCTTTGCCGGTATCACCTAGTACTGCGTTAGGTCACCTCTAGCACCGCGTATTGCCATGTTATGCTTTGTGATGCTTTGATTGTTCTGTTATTTATTGTGTTCCCCTCCGTTACTTCTTTCTGATAGATCCCGAGACCGCTGTCGGTACCCCAGTGATTGACTACGGTGTTGACGACCCCTCCTTGCTAGAGCAACCAGTCAAGCCTCCCCCTTGATTACCAGATATCGCCTATTCCTCTCTCTACTGCTTGCATTGGAGTAGTGTAGCATGTTACTGCTTTCGGTTAATCCTATTCTGTTGCATAGCCTGTCATTGTTCCTACGGTTGTTGATACCTTACCTGCAATCCTAAATGCTTAGTATAGGATGCTAGTTTATCATCAGTGAGCCTACATTCTTGTCAGTCTGCCATGCTATACTATCGGGCCGTGATCACGTCAGGTGTTGATCACGGGTATATACTTATATATTATACATGATACATGTGGTGACTAAAGTCGGCTCGGCTCATTGAGTACTCGCAAGTGATTCCGATGTTGGGGCTGAAGGGGCAGGTGGTTCCACCCAGGTAGTGGTGGGCCTGGGTTCCCGACAGCCCCCGGCTGTTACTTTGTGGCGGAGCGATAGGCCAGGTTGAGACCACCTAGGAGAGAGGTGGGCCTGGCCCTGGTCGGTGTTCGCGGTTACTTCAAAATAACACGCTTAACAAGATCTGGGTATTTGATCTGAGTCTGGCCACTGGCCTATACACACTAACCAACTATGCATGAACAGTTATGGGCACTCGATGTCGTGGTATCAGCCGAAGCCTTCGTGATGTTAGCGACTGAGCGGCGCGCGCCGGGTTGGACTGGTACTCTTGTATAAGGGAGGCTCTGCTCACTGGCCGCATACGCAACATGCAGGTGTGCAATGGGCAATGGGCCCAGACCCCTGCGCCATAGGATTTAGATCGGCGTGCTGACCTCTCTGTTGTGCCTAGGTAGGGATGCGACGTGTTGATCTTTCGAGGCCGGGCATGACCCAGACAAGTGTGTCCGGACAAAGGGGATCGAGCGTGTTGGGAAATGTGGTGCACCCCTGCAGGGAAGTTTATCTATTCGAATAGCTGTGTCCCCCGGTAAAAGGACGACCCGGAGTTGTACCTTGACCTTATGACAACTGGAACGAGATACTTAATAAAACACACCCCTCCAAGTGCCAGATACAACCCGGTGATTACTCTCTCATAGGGCGACGAGGGGAGGATCGTCGGGTAGGATTATGCTATGCTTTGATACTTGGTTAACTTACCATCTACTCTCTTCTCATGCTGCAAGATGGAGGTTGCCGGAAGCGTAGTCTTTGATAGGACTAGCTATCCCCCTCTTATTCCGGCATTCCGAAGTTCAGTCCACATATGTTACCCCTTTTCCATTTGATACCAATGCATACATATGTAGTGTAGCTCCTTGCTTGCGAGTACTTTGGATGAGTACTCACGGTTGCTTTGCTCCCCCTTTCCCCCCTTTCCATACCCGCTTGCTGCGACAAGACGTTGGAGTCCAGGAGCAAGACGCCACCGTTGACGACGACTCCTACTACATTGGAGGTGCCTACTTCTACGTGCAGGCTGCTGACGACGACCAGGAGTAGTTTAGGAGGATCCCAGGTAGGAGGCCTGCGCCTCTTTCGATCTGTATCCCAGTTTGTGCTAGCCTTCTTAAGGCAAACTTGTTTAACTTATGTCTGTACTCAGATATTGTTGCTTCCACTGACTCATCTATGATCGAGCTCTTGTATTCGAGCCCTCGAGGCCCCCTGGCTTGTAATATTATGCTTGTATGACTTATTTTATTTGTAGAGTTGTGTTGTGATATCTTCCCGTGAGTCCCTGATCTTGATCGTACACATTTGCGTGTATGATTAGTGCATGATTGAATTGGGGGCGTCACAGCCATAATATAGACATCAGGAACATCTAAATGGGTGCTTTGTTTGATTTCGACTAGCCCTATATGTTCATGAGTTCTTCTAGTCTCCTTCGGCTAGAACCAATAACATTTGAATACTACGACGTTTGGTGGGTTTTCACCATAGAATATAAGTTCATAAATTGCTTCAACTCTCCGATAATACTCGATACCTCCATCGCCGATAGCAGAGACACAACAATTTGTAGACTTTTGGTTGGCCATAGATAGCTCTTTGCTGTAGGTACGAAAGCGATACCCGTCGATGTTGTATTTGTCAAATGAACGAACCTTATAGTCAAAACCATTAGTGACTTGTCTCAAATCGGCGTCCATAGACTTTGAATTAGCCTACAAGTTTAATACGAAAGGATTGTTGCGTTGGCCGCAAATTAGATGAAGAAATGAGAATGGTCTAATGGAAATTACCGTTTGTTTGAACCAAGAGATAAAGCCGGGAAAGCCGCCTCCTTGCTTTGCTAGAAGCTCATACCCTTTGTTGGATTCCTTTTCGATCTCCGCTCCATCCGAGAATTCGGCGACATATCGATTGTATCAAATATCCAAGAATAAGATATTTTCAAAGGAATTAGAAGTTGCGAAACAATGTACCGCGATAACTTACTCGATGTACAACCACACTTCTATTAGGTTGTTGAAGGTATACAACGAAATGGTCCGCCATTCTTCGACATCCAACGATATTGGTTTAGAAGCACCGGCCGGTGCGAGATTCCCTTTGAATAGGCTGAGGTTGGATCCACCTTTTTAGGGTCACCAGCATTGTACCGAGGCTTCGGATTACGCAAATGATGATTTTTGGCTACGTAGCGTGCTGTCACGAAGTTTGCTGCCTCCTCAGTAATGAATGCCTCGGCCATCGATGCTTCAATTCTATATTTATTTTTACATTTTGCTCGGAGCATCTTCTGTATCCTCTTAGTTGCGTAGCACCAATGATTTTGCACGCCCCCCCAATCTTGCCTCGGTCGGGAGATGCAAAATCAAGTGTTGCATTGGATTAAAGAAGCCCAGCGGAAAGATCTTCTCTAACTTGCAGATCAACTCCGGTGCCAACTCTTCCATTTCTTCTAGCACGGCGGGTGATAGTTCTTTCGCACAAAGAACACGGAAGAAATAGCTCAGCTCGGCCAGCACTAGCCATTCATCCTCAGGGACAAAGCCACACATCATCACTGGCATTACTTGCTCAATCCATATGTGCTAATCATGACTCTTGAGACCAAATATTTTCAGTTTTTCAAGACTCGCTCCCCTCTTTAGATTCGCTGCATACCCATCAGGGAACATCAACTGAATTTTCACCCACAAGATAATTTCCCTCATAGCCGACCTCCCAAGATTGAACCATGCCTTTGACTTCGTCCAGTTCTGCTTTCCTTTCGGTTCTTTCATGTTTTGTAACGGTCTATCACATAGCGCCTCTTGATTGACTCTAGCCTTAGCATTATCCTTTGGCTTCCCCTTTGTGCCGAACAATGTACTAAATAGGGCCTCGACGATATTCTTTTCAGTGTGCATCACGTCGATATTGTGTGGGCAAAGGAGGTCTTCAAAGTAAGGCAGATCCCACAAGCATGTCTTGTGAGTCCAAGCGTGTTCTGAGTTATACCCCTTGAAATACCCTGGACGCTCTAGATCTGGATCGAGAGCGTTTAACTGATCCAGGGTCTCTTGGCCTGTCAACGGAGGTGGTGCAGAGTTTTTGACAACTCTACCTTTCATAAAGTTCTTATTGTCTTTCCTGAACTTATGGCGAGGATCCAGGAACTGTCTATGCAAGTCGAAGCAAGAAAACTGGCAACCCGCCTGCAGCCAACGAAACTCAAGAGCTGCCTTGCATGTGGGGCACGAGAATCTTCCATGCACACACCAGCCAATGAATAGCGCATACACCGGCAAGTCATGCGTCGAGTACATGTACCAGACACGCATTATGAAGTTCTATTTGCTAAAGGTGTCGTATGTCTTGAACCCATGATCCCAAGCTTCTTGCAATTCGTCCTTAAGCGGTTGCATGTACACATTCATATTCTTCACCGGATAGTTCAACTCTGGAATTATCAGTGTCAGGAAAATGTTCTCTTTTTGCATAATCTGTCCGAGGGGGGGATTGAGTGGAAAGACAAATACAGGCCAACAACTGTATTGGGTTGCCGTCAGACCAAACACACTGAACCCATCTGTGCAGATGGCTACTCGAGGATGCCTTGGATTTGCCATTTTTTCCGCACGTAATGCATTGAAGCGCTTGCACGCTTCGCCATCCGATGTGTGTACCATCATCAGATTCTCATCTGTGTCTAGTTCAGTTCTTTTGCCCATTTTGTGCCATGTCATCTGTCTGGCCGTCTCTTTGACCATGAAAATACGTTGAAGTCTTGGTACGATTGGCATGTACCGAAGAACATTAACGAGGATTTTGGTCTGCGTCTTCTCACCCATACCGTTGTCTACCACAATATACCTAGAAGACTTGCAAATGGGACAATAGTTCAAGTCCGCATACTCACGCCTAAATAAGGCACATCCTTTCTCATAGGCATGTATCTTCTCATAGGGCATCTTAAGAGCACGGAGGATTTTGTCTCACTGGTACATGTTTGCAGGCATTACATGGCCTTTGGGTAAAAAGCGTTCAAATACTATCATCATCACGTCGTGGCATTCTGTGCCCAAGTTGAATTGAGCCTTCAGAGCCATTATTTGTGAGATGGCATCCAGATGACAAAGCTCAGTGTGCTCGTGGAGAGGACGTTTTGAAGACTCCAACATTTCATTGAAGGCCTTTGCAGATTCCTCCATCTCATCGTCCGAATCCCGAGCATCATCAAAGTTTTGCACCATGTCTTCCATCCTGGTACCATGCTCGTCGATGTGATGACGAACCACCTTAGCTCTGGCACGTTGGGTAGACTCACCATGAAATCTCGAGCATCATCAGATTGGGGGAAAAGTTATATCATGTTGTCATATGCCCAACTGCGCTAAGTTGATATCTGCATCTGTAATATATTTATTTAGCTTGCCATTTCATCAAACAGGTGCTGGGCACCTTGACTTCTGAACTTTCATGATCTTTCGAGATGAACAAGTGCAATTCTTCATGGAACAAAAATTCTAAACTTTTTCAAAGACACTCTTTTGAACATGTGGCGGCGTGCACCAGTGCCGGCAAAAGCTCGTTCGTGAAGGAGCATGGCAGGAGGTGCTCGAACAGGTAAGGGAGGAATAATTGTACTGGTGTGAGCCCCATACCTAGATGGGAGCCGGAGGAAGTAGTGCGTGTGGGCGGCGGGGGTTGTCTATAGAATTGAGCTTTTTTTGGCTTGCAGTCCGTCCAACCTCCCCCGTGTTGCAGTACAGAGAGAAACAAATTAGTGACAGAAAAGAGCAGTAGAGAGGAAAGAGATGTATGTACTGCTGCCGTTCTTTTGTTGAACCGCAACTGAATGTCATAATGCAAAGAAATAGGAGAAGAGGTTGCGTGTCAGCGGTGCTGGATGCAGAGGACCGTGAGGAACTATCGTGTGGCGCGTGGCTGTTCGTCAGAGGGAGTGTCGGGTGCACTAGTAGAGTTGCCGGAGGGGGAGCGCGGGTGAGGGAGGGAGGCGGTGCTAGAGCTAGCCCAGCTACGGAGGTGTTCGCCCTGGCCGCAGGAGGCGGCGGCCTCCATAACCTCGACGTCACGGCGCGGGGATCCGCGGACAGGGTAGCGGTGAGGGTGCGCCAGGGGCCATGACCGCGCATGTAAGGCGCGCCGGCGGCGATGGCGCGCCGCTTGGTCGAAGGAGGAGCGGGGGCGGCGGCGCGCTTGGCCGGAGCAGGGGAGGCGGGGGAACGGGGGCAGCGGCGCGCTTGGCCAGAGGAGGAAGGAGGACCGGGGGCGGCGACGAACTTGGTCGGAGAAGGAAGGAGGGCTAGGGGCGGCGGCGCGCTGGTGGGGCTCGGGCGGCGGCTGGATGCAGGGGTGGATCGGGGTCCTGGTGAAGACGAAGGATCGTGTGGGCTTCCTTCGGTTTACTGGATTCACGTCGATCGATCCTATATAGGGCGAGATAGTAACAGAATAATATTCTGTTACTGGTAACAGAATAGCCTTGATATACATATACATATATATATACATATATATATATATATCGGTCTATTCTGCTAATATTAGCAGAATAACTATTCTGATAACACTTCCGCACTACACGTTCAACGCAAGTGCACGTCATTGTTTGAACCAAGTGTGCTGCAGTACTCACGCGAGTGAACTTCCCGTCGCAAAAAAACTGCACGCCGTGTTTTTTCGATGCTGTTTTCGCTCTAATTTTTTAACCGTTTATCGGAATGAGGCTTATAATATACTGTTGGAAAGCTATAGATTAGGCGCGACTTCGACATGTTGAACACTTTTTCGAGATTCCTCGGGTTTTAAGAGCAGTTTTGAAAACGATGCGGCCCACAACGAGTGACAACAAGTGTATTTTTGTGATTTTTTCTAAACCGCTTATCGGAATAAATCAAATGATACGCCGTTGGAAAGATATTGCCGAGGCGCATCTTTTTCATATCTATTATTTTCTCTAATTCGTTACGGTTTAAGAGAAGTTTCAATTTTACTAAATCGTGGAATTATGTTTTTTTGGAATTTTTGCAATTTTCGGTACTGTTTTCGCTCTGGTTTTTTAACCGTTTGTCGAAACGAGGCGTGTAATACGTCGTTGGAAAGCTATGGATAATACGCAACTTTCATATGTTGAAATATTTTTAAGATTCTTTACGGTTTTAAGTTAATTTTAAAAATTGTGCGGCAGACGACGAGTGGCAGCGGCCGTTTTTCGCGAAATTTTGACAAACCGCTGGTCAAAATGATTCAAAAGACACACCGTTGAAAAGATATCAACGAGGCGCAACTTTTTCATGCAGAACACTCTCTCTAATTCTTTACGATTTAAGAGGAATTTTTAATTTACCGAAATGCGGACACTCTGTTTTTCGCGACACCCAAATCGACGTGGGTACTTCATCCGACTGAAAACCGCATTGCATCGGACGAAAACCACACTGTATCCGACGGGTAAAAGAACTGCATGGTTTCTTTTATTCAAACGTATTTTTTTCAAGGACGAGAAAGTAGAATGCACTTCACATCGGATGTAAATGAACCACAACACTGTCAAGAAGTGAACCGCATTACTTTTTTCCGCTTCCGTAACAATTTTTTTGCACTTACAGGGTGAACAACATCGTACGGCCAACCGCACTACTTCAGAACGAAAACCGCACTGCATCGGACGGGCAAGCGAGCTGCATAATTTCTTTTGTCTGACGTAATTTTTTTCATACGAGTTTTTGTTGTCTTTTTTTTCAACAATTTTTATGAACGAGAGTGGACTGCAGAGACGAGGGCAAAATGAACCGCGACATATGACGAAGTGAACCTCATTGCTATCTTGTTTCGTTTAAAAAAATCGCACTTTCATGTTGGGCACAGGTGAACAGCATCACTCATAAAAGTGAACGACATCGGAGGACCAAACACTGTGGTCGACTAAATTTTGAGACACGTGAAAACATTTTGCACTTCGTACACGAGTCTAAGTGAATCGTATGAATTTTGCCATTTTCTAACTTTCTTTCATAGGATTAAGTGGACCACATGGTCAATGTTTAGTGTACCACAACAGTTTGCAAAGGGAACCACATTACTGTTTTTTCAAAAGTGCATCCTTTTTTTAACTGGATTGCGGAGGCGAGGTCAGTGCACTACAAGTTTTAATTCAGTGCACTACAAGTTTTAATTAAGTGGACCACATGGTCAATGTTAGTGTACCACAACAGTTTGCAAAGGGAACCACATTACTGTTTTTCAAAACTGCATCCCTTTTTTAACCGGATTGCGGAGGCGAGGTCAGTGCACTACAAGTTTTAATTCAGTGCACTTTTGAATTACCATTTTTTTGCCATGCAGGACATGGAGGAATGCACACAGCCGAACTAGACCAAACCTAACAGTGTACCGCACCCACTGAAGATTTTTCTTTCCCAAGTCAAAAAGAACCGAACTAAACAAATGTGAAGTACATCAGGAACAACATTAGGGATGGATCGAAGCACAGGGGGTGCTCCTGGAGCGGGCGCACACTAAAACGGCCGTGACACCGGGCCGCATGCGAGGCCATGGCGAACTGCATCCGAAGGCAAAAAAAGAAGCAGAAAAACAAGCAATTTCTAAACTGCACAGGGCGTTGTTGCCGCCATGCTTTGCAAAAGGGAGAGAGAGAGAGTGCCGTCGCACGCCTCCACAACTTGGAGACCGGCCGACCGGTGAGGAGGGGCTGGTTCTCAGCGGCGATTGAGCCCGTCCTCACCTCAGACAGAGCAGCAGGACAAGGCGCGGCGTGGCAAGTGCCCATGAATCTCACTGAATGCAAAACAAAATTCAGAGAGCTTCAAAAGAAAATCAAATGAACTGCAGATCAGAGAAATACGTGTGACGAGGAGCCATGGCACGACCATTCACGGGTGTCCGGGATCTAGCGGATCCGGGGATGGGGAGAGGTGGCTGTCCTGCGGGTCTCTGCAATCTGTAGCTGAGTCGACCTACGAGTAGAGGAAATATGGGGAAGGAGGGGGACGTGGGCCGGCGAGTTTGATGGCAGAGGAGGTCGCGGGATCGATAGGAGGCCGGTGGAGCCGCTCCGTTCCCATCTCCGGCACGCTGGACCTCGCCGACCCTCCCATCCGACCACCACGCGCAGGAGGGCGTAGATCCATGGGGAGCGGGCCGCGCAGCTGCCGTGTTGGTGGTGGTGGAACGCGGTGGCCGTGACCCAGAGCAGTGGCAAGCAGAGGAAGGTAGGGGCAGTGGGGGAGTGCCGCACCGCAGCGGGTTGGATCCGTCGACTGTCAGCGCAGGGCCGAGGGGAGGGGGCGGTGGAGAGTTGGATGGGGTGGGGCGGCGGTCGTCGGTGGTGCGCAGGGGCGGGGTGGTGGCGTGTTGGAGGGGTTTGGGTGGTGGCGCGCCGGGGGGAGTGGGGATGGTGGCGCGCGGGGAGAGTGGGGGATGGTGGCGCGCTGGAGGGGTGGGGGTAGTCGGGGCCGCGGGAATGGGGGGCGATGGGGCGCCGGAGGGGTGGGGGTGGTGGGAGGCCGCGGGAATGGGGGCGGTGGGGCGCCGGAGGAGTGGGTTGGTGGGGTGCCGGGTGGTGGTGGTGGTGTGGTGGTGGGGAAGAAGGTGGGCAAGAGGGGGCCGTGGGTCTGCCCGCAGTTCATTTCTGTTGCGCTCGTTGGTTGAAGAGGTGTTAGCAGAATAAAGTCTTAAAGGGTGTTGTTAGAATAGACCCACCCTATATATATATGCATAAAAAATTCAACTGTTTCACACATTTATGCACAGTTTGATGGGACTGAGTGAAACCACTAGGTGAGACCGGCCTATACAAAAGGTTTGAACTTTAGATATTTTGGTGAGACCGGATGAAACCTCTCAGTGAGACCGAGTCGTGCTGACCTAAGCATTTTCCACACTTCGGTGCCAACTGAAACCTATCGGAAATTCCGATTAAATAGGAGACAGAAGGTTGGCTAGTGCTCTTTGGCGGGTGCAAGGGGTCAACTCGGTGGGACCAAGATGCTAGGGTTTAGGCAACGACTACGTGTTGTGTATCTCGGTAAGTCCAGATGGATGTTATTCGGTGGGTCTGAGATGAATTTGGGTTTTGGACATAGTGGAATGTGCGAAAATGTTTGAGGCTTTTGAAGCAATATCTCGAAGGACTTGAGTAGTTAGACCATCACCATGACCTCATCCCCTTTTAATAGTATTGGCTTTCCTATGGACTCAATGTGATTTTGGATCACTTAAATATGAAATGAGGAAATGAGGAGTCTTGAGGCTTGTTCAACATTTGTTCTTAGCATTTTGAGGGGTCCACTTTCACATCCGAATTGTTGCACCTAAATTGAACTTTTGTGTAAATGAAGAGTCATACTACAGACGTAGTCACGAGCATCAAATGCCTCCTTGAGCTTCTCAAAATCATCAAACATTGCGGTCACCTTGATATCAAGGTTGTGGAACTTTGTCTAAACTATCCTTTTCCAAGTTCTTCTGGTTCTCTACAAGGTTAGCTAGGCCTTGCTCAATCTGGAGAGTAGCCTGAAAGAGATGTGCCATCTGGTCTGATCTAGACCTGGTTATCTCAACAACAGCAACCCGTGCAGTAGATGAACTAGGCCCACTGGCCTGTGAAGCAGCCCTGGTAGCCTCAGCTTGCTCCTGAGCAGCAGCTGAACTAGGATCAGCTAGATCCAGAGTAACAATGCAGTCCTCTAGCTCTCGCTGAAGGGGCAAATGTTGTACTGAAGCTAGATTAATATGTTGCTACCAACCTTGGAGTTGATGAGCAACTGAATGTAAGGTGCATATACGTGATACGTCTCCAACATATCTATAATTTATGAAGTATTCATGCCATGTTTACAACAATTTTATATGGTTTTTATATGTTGAATGGAACTAACCCGGACTGACACTGTTTTTAGCAGAACTACCGTGTTGTTTTTTTGTGTAGAAATAAAAGTTCTCAGAATTAGATGAAACTTTTTGATGATTTTTTTGGAAGAAAAGAGAAATAATGGAGCAAAGAACCACCAGAGGGGGCCCCCTGCTGCCCACAAGACACCACGACGCGCCAGCCCCCCTGGCGCGCCCTGGTGGGTGGTGGGCCCCTTGAAGCCCATCTTCCCGTGAAACAAACGCCAAAAAATCCTGTAAATACAGAAACCCCCGGAAATAACCCTAGATCAGAAGTTCCGCCGCCGCAAGCCTATGTAGCCACGAAAAACCAATCTGGACCCTGTTTCGGCACTCTGCCGAAGGGGAAAATCATCACCGGTGGCCATCTTCCTCATCCCGGCGGCCACCATGATGAGGAGGGAGTAGTCCACCCTCGGGGCTGAGGGTTTGTACCAGTAGCTATGTGTTTAATATCTTTCTCTCTCTCTCGTGTTCCTGATTTGGCACGATCTTGTTGTATCGCGAGCTTTGTTAATATAGTTGGATCATATGGTGTTTTCCCCTCTCTATCTTGTTGTGATGAATTGAGTTTTCCCTTTGAGATTTCGTTATTATTGGATTGAATACTTTTATGGATTTGAGAGCACTTGATGTATGTCTTGATATGAATGCCCGTGGTGACAATGGGGTACCATATTGATTCACTTTATATATGTTTTGGCACTCAACTCGCGGATTCTCGAGGTGACATTGGGGTAATCTATGCATAGGGGTTGATGCATATTTTCGTCCTTGATAGGTTTGTGTGAAGGTACTGTTGGGGAACGTAGTAATTTCGAAAATTTTCCTACGCACACGCAAGATCATGGTGATGCATAGCAACGAGGGGGAGAGTATTGTCTACGTACCAACGCAGACCGACTGCGGAAGCGATCTCACAACGTAGAGGAAGTAGTCGTACGTCTTCTTCCCGATCCGACCGATCCAAGCACCGTTACTCCGGCACCTCCGAGTTCTTAGCACACGTTCAGCTCGATGACGATCCTCGGGCTCCGATCCAGCAAAGCGTCGAGGAAGAGTTCCGTCAGCACAACGGCGTGGTGACGATCTTGATGTACTACCGACGCAGGGCTTCGCCTAAGCACTACAATGGTATGATCGAGGTGGAATTTGGTGGCAGGGGGCACCGCACACGGCTAAGGAACGATCTCAAGGATCAACTTGTGTGTCTTGGGGTGTCCCCTGCTCCCGTATATAAAGGATGGAGGAGGAGGAGCTGGCCGACCAAGGTGGGAGGCGCAGGAGGAGTCCTACTCCTACCGGGAGTAGGACTCCCCCCTCCAATCCTAGTCCAACTAGGTTTCCTCAAGAGGGAAGTGAAAGAGAGAGGTGGCCGGCCCCTCTCCTAGTCCTAATAGGACTAGGGAGAGGGGGGGAGGCGCAGCCCTATGTGGGCTGCCCTCTCACCTTTCCACTAAGGCCCATGTTGGCCCATTTGGCTCCCGGGGGGTTCCGGTAACCCTCCCGGTAATCCGGTAAAATCCCGATTTCACCCGGAACACTTCCGGTGTCCAAACATAGGCTTCCAATATATCAATCTTTACGTCTCGACCATTTCAAGACTCCTCGTCATGTCCGTGATCACATCCGGGACTCCGAACAACCTTCGGTACATCAAAATGCATAAACTCATAATAACTGTCATCGTAACGTTAAGCGTGCGGACCCTACGGTTCGAGAACAATGTAGACATGACCGAGACACGTCTCCGGTCAATAACAAATAGCGGGACCTGGATGCCCATATTGGCTCCTACATATTCTACGAAGATCTTTATCGGTCAGACCGCATAACAACATACATTGTTCCCTTTGTCATCGGTATGTTACTTGCCCGAGATTTGATCGTCGGTATCCAATACCTAGTTCAATCTCGTTACTGGCAAGTCTCTTTACTCGTTCCGTAATACATCATCTCATAACTAACATCTTAGTTATTATGCTTGCAAGGCTTATGTGATGTGTATTACCGAGAGGGCCCAGAGATACCTCTCCGACAATCGGAGTGACAAACCCTAATCTCGAAATACGCCAACCCAACATCTACCATTGGAGACACCTGTAGTACTCCTTTATAATCACCCAGTTACGTTGTGACATTTGGTAGTACCCAAAGTGTTCCTCCGGTAAACGGGAGTTGCATAATCTCATAGTTATAGGAACATGTATAAGTCATGAAGAAAGCAATAGCAACATACTAAACGATCGGGTGCTAAGCTAATGGAATGGGTCATGTCAATCAGATCATTCAACTAATGATGTGACCTCGTTAATCAAATAACAACTCTTTGTTCATGGTTAGGAAACATAACCATCTTTGATTAACGAGCTAGTCAAGTAGAGGCATACTAGTGACACTTTGTTGGTCTATGTATTCACACATGTATTATGTTTCCGGTTAATACAATTCTAGCATGAATAATAAACTTTTATCATGATATAAGGAAATAAATAATAACTTTATTATTGCCTCTAGGGCATATTTCCTTCAGTCTCCCACTTGCACTAGAGTCAATAATCTAGATTACACAGTAATGATTCTAACACCCATGGAGCCTTGGTGCTGATCATGTTTTGCTCGTGGAAGAGGCTTAGTCAACGGGTCTGCAACATTCAGATCCGTATGTATCTTGCAAATCTCTATGTCTCCCACCTGGACTAAATCCCGGATGGAGTTGAAGCGTCTCTTGATGTGTTTGGTTCTTTTGTGAAATCTGGATTCCTTTGCCAAGGCAATTGCACCAGTATTGTCACAGAAGATTTTCATTGGACCCGATGCACTAGGTATGACACCTAGATCGGATATGAACTCCTTCATCCAGACTCCTTCGTTTGCTGCTTCCGAAGCAGCTATGTACTCCGCTTCACATGTAGATCCCGCTACGACGCTTTGTTTAGAACTGCACCAACTGACAGCTCCACCGTTTAAAGTAAACATGTATCCGGTTTGTGATTTAGAATCGTCCGGATCAGTGTCAAAGCTTGCATCAACGTAACCTCTTACGGTGAGCTCTTTGTCACCTCCATATACGAGAAACATATCCCTAGTCCTTTTCAGGTATTTCAGGATGTTCTTGACCGCTGTCCAGTGATCCACTCCTGGATTACTTTGGTACCTCCCTGCTAAACTTATAGCAAGGCACACATCAGGTCTGGTACATAGCATTGCATACATGATAGAGCCTATGGCTGAAGCATAGGGAACATCTTTCATTTTCTCTCTATCTTCTGCATTGGTCGGGCATTGAGTCTGACTCAACTTCACACCTTGTAACACAGGCAAGAACCCATTCTTTGCTTGATCCATTTTGAACTTCTTGAAAATCTTGTCAAGGTATGTGCTTTGTGAAAGTCCAATTAAGCGTTTTGATCTATCTCTATAGATCTTTATGCCTAATATTTAAGCAGCTTCCCCGAGGTCTTTCATCGAAAAACTTTTATTCAAGTATCCCTTTATGCTATCCAGAAATTCTATATCATTTCCAATCAGCAATATGTCATCCACATATAATATCAAAAATGCTACAGAGCTCCCACTCACTTCCTTGTAAATACAGGCTTCTCCAAAAGTCTGTATAAAGCCAAATGCTTTGATCACACTATCAAAGCGTTTATTCCAACTCCGAGATGCTTGCACCAGTCCATAAATGGATCGCTGGAGTTTGCACACTTTATTAGCTCCCTTCGGATCGACAAAACCTTCTGGTTGCATCATATACAACTCTTCTTCCAGAAATCCATTCAGGAATGTAGTTTTGACATCCATTTGCCATATTTCATAATCATAAAACGCAGCAATTGCTAACATAATTCTGACGGACTTAAGCATCGCTACGGGTGAGAAGGTCTCATCGTAGTCAACCCCTTGAACTTGTCCAAAACCTTTTGCGACAAGTCGAGCTTTATAGACAGTAATATTACCATCAACGTCAGTCTTTTTCTTGAAGATCCATTTATTCTCAATTGCTTGCCGATCATCGGGCAAGTCAACCAAAGTCCATACTTTGTTCTCATACATGGATCCCATCTCAGATTTCATGGCCTTAAGCCACTTTGCGGAATCTGGGCTCAGCATCGCTTCTTCATAGTTCGTAGGTTCATCATGATCTAGTAGCATGACTTCCAGAACTGGATTACCGTACCACTCTGGTGCGGATCTCACTCTGGTTGATCTACGTGGTTCAGTAGTATCTTGTCCTGAAGCTTCATGATCATCATCATTAGCTTCCTCACTAATTGGTATAGGTGTCGCAGAAACAGTTTTCTGTGATGTACTATTTTCCCATAAGGGAGCAGGTACAGTTACCTCATCAAGTTCTACTTTCCTCCCACTCACTTCTTTCGAGAGAAACTCCTTCTCTAGAAATGATCCATTCTTAGCAACGAATGTCTTGCCTTCGGATCTGTGATAGGAGGTATACCCAACAGTTTCCTTTGGGTATCCTATGAAGACACATTTCTCCGCTTTGGGTTCGAGCTTATCAGGTTGAAGCTTTTTCACATAAGCATCGCAGCCCCAAACTTTAAGAAACGACAACTTTGGTTTCTTGCCAAACCATAGTTCATAAGGCGTCGTCTCAACGGATTTTGATGGTGCCCTATTTAACGTGAATGCGGCCGTCTCTAAAGCATAACCCCAAAACGATAGCGGTAAATCAGTAAGAGACATCATTGATCGCACCATATCTAGTAAAGTACGGTTACGACGTTCGGACACACCATTACGCTGTGGCGTTCCGGGTGGCGTGAGTTGCGAAACTATTCCACAATTTTTCAAATGTATACCAAACTCGTAACTCAAATATTCTCCTCCACGATCAGATCGTAGAAACTTTATTTTCTTGTTACGATGATTTTCAACTTCACTCTGAAATTCCTTGAACTTTTCAAATGTTTCAGACTTATGTTTCATTAAGTAGATATACCCATATCTGCTTAAATCATCTGTGAAGGTGAGAAAATAACGATATCCGCCACGAGCCTCAATATTCATCGGACCACATACATCGGTATGTATGATTTCCAATAAATCTATTGCTCTCTCCATAGTACCGGAGAACGGTGTTTTAGTCATCTTGCCTATGAGGCACGGTTCGCAAGTACCAAGTGATTCATAATCAAGTGGTTCCAAAAGCCCATAAGTATGGAGTTTCTTCATGCGCTTTACACCGATATGACCTAAACGGCAGTGCCACAAATAAGTTGCACTATCATTATCAACTCTGCATCTTTTGGCTTCTACATTATGAATATGTGTATCACTACTATCGAGATTCAATAAGAATAGACCACTCTTCAAGGGTGCATGACCATAAAAGATATTACTCATATACATAGAACAACCATTATTCTCTGATTTAAATGAATAACCGTCTCGCATCAAACAAGATCCAGATATAATGTTCATGCTCAACGCTGGCACCAAATAACAATTATTTAGGTCTAATATTAATCCCGAAGGTAGATGTAGAGGTAGCGTGCCGACCGCGATCACATCGACTTTGGAACCGTTTCCCACGCGCATCGTCACCTCGTCTTTTGCTAGCGTCCGCTTATTCCGTAGTCCCTGTTTCGAGTTGCAAATATTAGCAACAGAACCAGTATCAAATACCCAGGTGCTACTGCGAGCTCTAGTAAGGTACACATCAATAACATGTATATCACATATACCTTTGTTCACCTTGCCATCCTTCTTATCCGCCAAATACTTGGGGCGGTTCCGCTTCCAGTGACCAGTCTGCTTGCAGTAGAAGCACTCAGTTTCAGGCTTAGGTCCAGACTTGGGTTTCTTCTCCTGAGCAGCAACTTGCTTGCTGTTCTTCTTGAAGTTTCCCTTCTTCTTCCCTTTGCCCTTTTTCTTGAAACTAGTGGTTTTGCTAACCATCAACACTTGATGCTCCTTCTTGATTTCTACCTCCGCAGCTTTCAGCATTGCGAAGAGCTCGGGAATAGTCTTGTTCATCCCTTGCATATTATAGTTCATCACGAAGCTCTTGTAGCTTGGTGGCAGTGATTGGAGAATTCTGTCAATGACGCAATCATCTAGAAGATTAACTCCCATCTGAATCAAGTGATTATTATACCCAGACATTTTGAGTATATGCTCACTGACAGAACTTTTCTCCTCCATCTTGCAGCTATAGAACTTATTGGAGACTTCATATCTCTCAATTCGGGCATTTGCTTGAAATATTAACTTCAACTCCTGGAACATCTCATATGCTCCATGACGTTCAAAACGTCGTTGAAGTCCCGATTCTAAGCCGTAAAGCATGGCACACTGAACTATCGAGTAGTCATCAGCTTTGCTCTGCCAGACGTTCATAACATCTAGCGTTGCTCCAGCAGCAGGCCTGGCACCCAGTGGTGCTTCCAGGACGTAATTCTTCTGTGCAGCAATGAGGATAATCCTCAGGTTACGGACCCAGTCCGTGTAATTGCTACCATCATCTTTCAACTTTGCTTTCTCAAGGAACGCATTAAAATTCAACGGAATAACAGCACGAGCCATCTATCTACAATCAACATAAACAAGCAAGATACTATCATGTACTAAGTTCATGATAAGTTTAAGTTCAGTTAATCAAATTACTTAGGAACTCCCACTTAGATAGACATCCCTCTAATCCTCTAAGTGACCACGTGATCCAAATCAACTAAACCATAACCGATCATCACGTGAGATGGAGTAGTTTTCAATGGTGAACATCGTCATGTTGATCATATCTACTATATGATTCACGCTCGACCTTTCGGTCTCTGCGTTCCGAGGCCATATCTGCATATGCCAGGCTCGTCAAGTTTAACCTGAGTATTCTGCGTGTGCAAAACTGGCTTGCACCCGTTGTAGATGGACGTAGAGCTTATCACACCCGATCATCACGTGGTGTCTGGGCACGACGAACTTTGGCAACGGTGCATACTCAGGGAGAACAGTTCTTGATAATTTAGTGAGAGATCATCTTATAATGCTACCGTCAATCAAAGCAAGATAAGATGCATAAAAGGATAAACATCACATGCAATCAATATAAGTGATATGATATGGCCATCATCATCTTGTGCTTGTGATCTCCATCTCCGAAGCACCGTCATGATCACCATCGTCACCGGCGCAACACCTTGATCTCCATCGTAGCATCGTTGTCGTCTCGCCAATCTTATGCTTCCATGACTATCACTACCGCTTAGTAATAAAGTAAAGCATTACATCGCGATTGCATTGCATACAATAAAGCGACAACCATATGGCTCCTGCCAGTTGCCGATAACTCGGTTACAAAACATGATCATCTCATACAATAAAATCAACATCATGCCTTGACCATATCACATCACAACATGCCCTGCAAAAACAAGTTAGACGTCCTCTACTTTGTTGTTGCAAGTTTTACATGGCTGCTACGGGCTTAAGTAAGAACTCATCTCACCTACGCATCAAAACCACAACGATAGTTCGTCAAATAGACTCCGTTTTAACCTTCTCAAGGACCGGGCGTAGTCACACTTGGTTCAACTAAAGTTGGAGAGACAGTCTTCCGCAAGCCATCTATGTGCAAAGCACGTCGAGGGAACCGGTCTCGCGTAAGAGTATGCGTAAAGTTGGTCCGGATCGTCTCACCCAACAATACCGCCGAACCAAAGTATGACATGCTGGTAGGCAGTATGACTTGTATCGCCCACAACTCACTTGTGTTCTACTCGTGCAAATAACATCAAACCATAAAACCTAGGCTCGGATGCCACTGTTGGGGAACGTAGTAATTTCGAAAATTTTCATACGCACACGCAAGATCATGGTGATGCATAGCAACGAGGGGGAGAGTATTGTCTACGTACCAACGCAGACCGACTGCGGAAGCGATCTCACAACGTAGAGGAAGTAGTCGTACGTCTTCTTCCCGATCCGACCGATCCAAGCACCGTTACTCCGGCACCTCCGAGTTCTTAGCACACGTTCAGCTCGATGACGATCCTCGGGCTCCGATCCAGCAAAGCGTCGAGGAAGAGTTCCGTCAGCACAACGGCGTGGTGACGATCTTGATGTACTACCGACGCAGGGCTTCGCCTAAGCACTACAACGGTATGATCGAGGTGGAATTTGGTGGTAGGGGGCACCGCACACGGCTAAGGAACGATCTCAAGGATCAACTTGTGTGTCTTGGGGTGTCCCCTGCCCCCGTATATAAAGGATGGAGGAGGAGGAGCTGGCTGGCCAAGGTGGGAGGCGCAGGAGGAGTCCTACTCCTACCGGGAGTAGGACTCCCCCCTCCAATCCTAGTCCAACTAGGTTTCCTCAAGAGGGAAGTGAAAGAGAGAGGTGGCCGGCCCCTCTCCTAGTCCTAATAGGACTAGGGAGAGGGGGGGAGGCGCAGCCCTATGTGGGCTGCCCTCTCACCTTTCCACTAAGGCCCATGTTGGCCCATTTGGCTCCCGGGGGGTTCCGGTAACCCTCCCGGTAATCCGGTAAAATCCCGATTTCACCCGGAACACTTCCGGTGTCCAAACATAGGCTTCCAATATATCAATCTTTACGTCTCGACCATTTCGAGACTCCTCGTCATGTCCGTGATCACATCCGGGACTCCGAACAACCTTCGGTACATCAAAATGCATAAACTCATAATAACTGTCATCGTAACGTTAAGCGTGCGGACCCTACGGTTCGAGAACAATGTAGACATGACCGAGACACGTCTCTGGTCAATAACAAATAGCGGGACCTGGATGCCCATATTGGCTCCTACATATTCTATGAAGATCTTTATCGGTCAGACCGCATAACAACATACGTTGTTCCCTTTGTCATCGGTATGTTACTTGCCCGAGATTTGATCGTCGGTATCCAATACCTAGTTCAATCTCGTTACTGGCAAGTCTCTTTACTCGTTCCGTAATACATCATCTCATAACTAACATCTTAGTTATTATGCTTGCAAGGCTTATGTGATGTGTATTACCGAGAGGGCCCAGAGATACCTCTCCGACAATCGGAGTGACAAACCCTAATCTCGAAATACGCCAACCCAACATCTACCATTGGAGACACCTGTAGTACTCCTTTATAATCACCCAGTTACATTGTGACGTTTGGTAGTACCCAAAGTGTTCCTCCGGTAAACGGGAGTTGCATAATCTCATAGTTATAGGAACATGTATAAGTCATGAAGAAAGCAATAGCAACATACTAAACGATCGGGTGCTAAGCTAATGGAATGGGTCATGTCAATCAGATCATTCAACTAATGATGTGACCTCGTTAATCAAATAACAACTCTTTGTTCATGGTTAGGAAACATAACCATCTTTGATTAACGAGCTAGTCAAGTAGAGGCATACTAGTGACACTTTGTTGGTCTATGTATTCACACATGTATTATGTTTCCGGTTAATACAATTCTAGCATGAATAATAAACTTTTATCATGATATAAGGAAATAAATAATAACTTTATTATTGCCTCTAGGGCATATTTCCTTCAGGTACTTGATAGGTTTTGGTGATGTCTCCTCGGCAACGGCGCCAGAAATTCTTCCTGCTACTTGTGAGCCGCGTTGGCATTTCCTCGAAGAGGAGAGGATGGTGCAGTACAATAGAGATAAGTATTTCGCTCAGTTAAGAACCAAGGTTATCAATCCAGTAGGAGAACCACACAGAATCTCGTTAGCAGCACATGCACATGCAAAAGCAAATACTTGCACCCAAAGCAATCAAGAGGGTTGTCAATCCCCTTGGCGGTTATTTGCAAGGATCAAATCTCGTAGTGGTAGATAGATAAAATAAATTGCAAAATAAAATGAAGGAAATAAAATTGCAGCAAGATATTTTGGATTTTATATATCACTCCCTTCGCAAACAAATATAAGAGCGTTTAGGTCACTACTTTAGTGATCTAAACACTCTTATATTTATTTACAGAGGGAGTATTAAAGTAGACCCGGGGGCCATAGTTTTCACTAGAGGCTTTGAGGGAGTCCTGGATTAGGGGGTCTCCGGACAGCCGGACTATATCCTTTGGCTGGGCTGTTGGACTATGAAGATACAAGATTGAAGACTTCGTCCCCTGTCCGGATGGGACTCTACTTGGCGTGGAAGGCAAGCTAGGCAATACGGATATGGATATCTTCTCCTTTGTAACCGACCTTGTGTAACCCTAGCCCCCTCTGGTGTCTATATAAACCGGAGGGTTTTAGTCCGTAGGACAACATACAATCATACCATAGGCTAGCTTCTAGGGTTTAGCCTCTCCGATCTCGTGGTAGATCTACTCTTGTAATACTCATATCATCAAGAACAATCAAGTAGGACGTAGGGTTTTACCTCTATCAAGAGGGCCCGAACCTTGGTAAAACATCGTGTCCCCTGCCTCCTGTTACCATCCGCCTTAGACGCACAGTTCGGGACCCCCTACCCGAGATCCGCCGGTTTTGACACCGACATTGGTGCTTTCATTGAGAGTTCCACTATGTCTTCACCACAAGGCTCGATGGCTCCTTCGATCATCGCTAGCGATGCGGTCCAGGGTGAGGCTTTCCTCCCTGGACAAATCTTCATATTCGGCGGCTTTGCACTGCGGGCCAACTTGCTTGGCCATCTGGAGCAGATTGAGAGCTACGCCCCTGGCCATCAGGTCAGATTTGGAAACTTGAACTACATGGCCGATATCCACGGAGACTTGATCTTCAACGGATTCGAGCCCATGCCGGACGCGTCGTACAGTCTTGACGAGCATGACGTAACTCTGCCATCGGACAGTATTCGGGAGATCGCATCACAGCTACTCCATCCATCAATCCGGAGCAAGTCGCGCCATCCGAGAGCGGAGGGATGGACCCTGCCATGGAGGCCGTACTCTCAGCGGGGATAGAGCCGGATACTGACTTCACCTCTTATGAGAGCCGTGTTGCCAAACCACTGGATTCATCTTCGGTCACGGACTCCGAGCCGCTTGTATCCGCGCCTGTCGAGCCCGACTAGGTGCCGATCATGGAGTTAACCTCCGCGGATATCTTTTAGCACTCACCTTTTGGGGTTGTGCTAAATTCATTAAGGTCTCTCTCCCTGTCAGGAGAACCTTGGCCGAACTATGTCCGGCTAGAATGGGATGCGGACGATGAAGAAATTCACCGCCCACCCACCACCCACTTAGTAGCCACTGTCGACGACTTAACCGACATGCTCGACTTCGGCTCCGAGGACTTCGATGGTATGGACGACGAAGCCGGAGACGAACCGGAACCGCCGTCCATAGGGCACTGGACCGCTACTTCATCACATGACGTGCACATGGTGGACACCCCCAACAAAGCCAATGGTGACGAGAAAGCGGAGGATGACCCCTCCAAGAAGCAACCCAAGCGCCGACGTCAGCGGCGCCGCCCTAAGTCCCGCCATAGCAAAAACAGTGATAACAATAGTCCACGCGACTCTGGAAAAGACGACAACTGCACCACCCTGGTAGCAGAAAACGATCAAGATGCAAACAACAAACATAGTACGGATCCGACGTCCGAACACGATGACGCCAAAGATAAGCATCATCAATCCCCATCTAGGGAAGAAAACAGTCCGGACGATGATGCACCCATCATCCCGGAAACACACTTGGAGCAAGAGAACCTCCGCAGGAGGCTTACTGCCATAGTGAGAAGCCTGAAGAAACAGAAGCAAAGGCTCTAGGTCGCACAAGATACGCTCAACATCAACTGGAACAAAGTAACAAAGTATGGTAGAAGCTACCACCCAAATAGCTATCCAAAGCGCAAGCTATTACCGGAATTCGACGACGAGGCCTTAGAGCCCATACAACTGATAAGTGATATGGCCAACCGGCCCGATCCACCACCCTGTGAACGCGATAGAGCGGCTAATAAAGACACACATAAGTCAACACATGTTCTACGTGAGAACTTGCGTCAAAAATCCGGCGCGACCAGATCTATCTATGGATCTAGGAAGTGCGCTATGGTACACAACCAGCACCGAACACAACAACCGTCCGAACACTATGGCGCATCCCAATACAGGGGTGCCGCACACCCACTATGTTTCACTGATGAGGTGCTGGATCACGAATTCCCAGAAGGATTCAAACCAGTAAACATGGAGGCGTACGACGGAACCACAGACCCTGGAGTCTGGATAGAGGACTTCATCCTCCATATTCATATGGCTCGTGGAGATGATCTCCATGCCATTAAATACTTGCCCCTCAAGCTTAAAGGGCCAGCTAGGCATTGGCTGAAAAGCCTCCCCGAAAACTCAATTGGAAGTTGGGAGGAGCTCGAGGACGCTTTCCGGGCCAATTTTCAAGGGACTTATGTCCGACCTCCGGATGTAGACGATTTAAGTCATATAATCCAACAATCTGGAGAGTCCGCCCGAAAGCTTTGGAATAGGTTCCTCACCAAGAAGAACCAAAAATAGTCGACTGTCCGGACACCGAAACCTTAGCAGCTTTTAAACACAGCGTCCAAGACGAATGGCTCGCCAGACACCTAGGTCAAGAAAAACCGAGAACAATGGCAGCCCTAACAAGCCTCATGACCCGCTTTTGTGCGGGCGAGGACAACTGGTTGGCCCGTAGCAGCACCAGCGACCCAAGCACATCCGAAGTAAGGGATGGCAATGGTAAATCACGGCGCAACAAAAACAAGCATCGAAATAAAGAAGGTAGCCCAGATAATACGGCGGTAAACGCCGGATTCAGGGGCTCCCGACCTGGTCAGCGGAAAAAGCCTTTCAAAGGCAGCAAAGAAGGACAATCTAGCCTAAACAAAATTCTTGACAAACTCTGTCAGATTCACGGAACCCCAGACAAACCTGCAAATCATACCCACAGAGAATGTTGGGTCTTCAAGCGGGCCGGTAAGCTAAACGCCGAACACAAAGGGGAAGAGACACCAAGCGAAGACGAGGATGAACCTCGCCAGCTAAGCGCCGGAGGACAGAAAAAGTTCCCACCGGAGGTTAAAGCAGTAAACGTGATCTTTGTGACAAGGAGGAGAAGCAATCACGCACTCTGGTACACACGCGCCATAGAGCCTGGCACCCCTAGGTCCAACCCCTGGCTGGCCTGCCCGATCACTTTTGATCGTAGGGATCATTGATACACATATCCGGCGCGAAGGACTAACGGCCTTGGTGTTAGACCCAATAATAAATGGGTACCATTTCACAAGGGTCCTCATGGACTGCGACAGTGATGTCAATCTGATATATCAAGACATAGTCCGCAAAATGGGGATAGACCCGACACAAATTAGCCACAGTAATACTACCTTCAAGGGAGTAATACCAGGCCAAGAGGCCCACTGTACGGGCTCTCTACTACTAGAGGTGGTATTCGGTTCTCCCGGTAACTTCCGAAGTGAAACGTTAACTTTTCACATCGCTCCATTCCAAAGTAATTTTCAAGCACTACTCGGAAGGGCGGCTTTCGCTCGTTTTAACGCAATACCGCATTATGCTTTTCTCAAGCTCAAGATGCCCGGTCCATGAGGCGTCATTACAGTTAGCGGAAATACCAACCGTCCTTCACGTACGGAAGAGGACGCGGCGGCTCTAACAGCCGCACACTAGGCGGCCTCACCAACCAGAAAAATGGCAGGTCGTCAAGACCACATACACGGTTAGACGAGTCCGGCGTTCCATCATACATGCATGAGATTGGTTCTTGAACCCTCATAAAACGATACCAGGGGCTTCCCGCGTGTAATCAGGGCCAGCCTGGCTCAACTAGGCTTCTTTGGAATTCTGATAACTCATTCTTCTTTTCGGCACCTAAATTCTTTCCTTTTGCAGGTTGCAATCGTGCTACACCCGTCCAGGACACGACACAATGGAGACACAGGCGCAGACGTGCAGTAGGGACCCGCCCGAAGGTTTCTTTTTATATTAAGGCCCTGCGTAAACCTTTTTTACTGTCTCTTGTTGCTCACATCCTCCGGATACTCCATAAAACCGAGAAGGATGCCGGCGTTATTGGCATGTGGCCACGCCAGGATTTTGCACGTACCTGGACACATGGGGTTTCTTATAAAGGGCATTGTTTAGCCCGGTATCTGTTATAAAGACCAAACACCTTAGGGAGTGTTCGGCGTTGCGAGTTTGTCCCTATATGCATCAGCTCCGAATCATGTCTTTGGTCAAATGTTGGGTTTGCCCGACTCCCACGTTTTGGTACCTTACATTCCGTTATATCAGCTACAGTAGCACTGGGAGAACTACTGCGATTGTGCCCTGGTTCATCCGGATGAGCACCTCAGTAGAGAAAGCCGAAAACTGACTGTCATGATATAGCGAGAGACTAGTCAACCACTCGATGACTAATCGGAATCTTCGGGATTCCTCCGCATTAACGAAGGGTCGTTTCCTGGTCATGTACGTACGCACACCGTATTCATACGAGCGCAGAAGTACCAGGGGCTATATAGTAGCCCCACTGTCAAACTCCTATGGCTAAGTGAAAGTGTTAAAGCAATATAGTCCGATTGCCTTGTTCGCTACGCTATCACCTCCCTAACGGACCAAGACGTTGGATCAAGTGTGGATATGCATCTTTTGTGAACACCCCCGCATTATATGCGTGGGGGCGGAAGCCGACGACTGCAAACTTTCAGGTTATATACATATATACACAAACGGCCGCACATGAGGCATCATAGTACTTTCGGGCAAAAGTATAAATACATCCTTGATTAATTCAGAAAAACATTGTTTGTACAATGGGACTACATGTCACTGGAAAATAATATTCTTCGAGCACTGAGCCTCTATCAAGCGAGCGCCTTCAAGGACTTCTTCAAAGTAGTGCTCGGCAGCCACTCGGCCTATGGCCGAACCCTGTGCCGCAACAGTGGCGGCCTCCATATCCGCCCAGTATGTTTTGACACGGGCTAGGGCCATCCGCGCACCTTCTATGCACGCTGATCTCTTTACAACATCGATGCGTGGCACAACTTCAAGGAATTGTTGCACTAAGCTAAAGTAGCTACCCGGCCTTGGCCCTCCCGGCCACAGGTGATCCACAACGGACCTCATGGCAAGTCCGGACAACCTATGGAGCTCGGCCCAATCGGTCAATCGCTCATTCAGCAGTAGCGGATAGACTGGAGCATGGAACTGTGACCAGAACAGCTTCTCCACTTCAGGACCTTTCTGATCCTTGAAGTACTCGGCTGCATCAGCAGCACTTGCAGCCAAATCCATGTGCTCGTCCACAGAACTCCATAGCCGGTCCAGAGGAGCATACTTCGGATCTCCGAACTTAGTCCACAACAAGAAGGGCTTCCCAGACACGATATCTGTAGCTTGATTCAGCTCCTCCTTCGTCGCTCTAATTTTGGAGCGGGCTTCCTTGGCAGCCACCCGGGCCTTCTCCAGGTCCGTCGCTTTCGCCCGGTCTTCTTCTTCAAGAAGCCGGTAACGGTCAGCAGCATCTTTTAATTCCACATCCATGTTGGCTATTTTCTCCTTGCTCTCGCAATGCGTAGCCTGTTCGGCCCTTAACTCTTCGACCGCCTTTAAAGCGGTCGCATTGCTACTCCTTGCTTGCTCCTTGGCTCGGGCAAGCTCCGCCCGAAGGGTCTCCAAGGTGGCAGCTCCATCTGCAGTCACAATATACTAAAGATACTGGCATCATGCTGCTCATACTATGTGACGATCACCAGAAAAATCACTCACCCTGCGCCTCGTCAAGACGCTTGTTGACAAGAACGATGTCGGCATCTACCGCATCCAGCTGCCACTTTAGTTTGGCAAACCCATCAGTCCGGCTAGCCATCGGAGCTTCAACCACCTTCATATAAAAGCGGCCTGGTTATTACCTGGGACTATGATCCTCTATTTGCCGCCATTCTCGACGACAACCAGAGTCTCAGGGGCTACTATCTGCATGGGCATACCTAACGTATGCGGTACCGTTAAAGGCATACATTATTTCACATACCTTGAAGCCTTTCAGCAGACTCATAAAAGCTTCATGCAAACCGCTTTCGGCGGATGAAATCCTTTTAATTACCGTACCCATTAGCGTACGATGTGCTTCCGAGACGACAGCTTGCCCTAGAAGATCCTTCAGCATGTCCGACCGCACACTGTACGGACCCTTACTGTCGCTCTCCTCAGGAGCCGGATATTGGGGACGCCGGGCAGCCAAAGGGTTATCTTCCGGCAATAGTGGATCCAGAGATACACTTAAGGTCGCCCGCTTCTTGAGTTGGGGAGTTCGGGGGAGGCGTTTCGCTCTCCATCATCTCCGGAAGAAGATCCCCCGAAGATGAACTCTGTCGAGAAGGGCTGCGGTCCGGACTACAATTTATAAGCATCGATTATTGTCTTTGGAAGTAAGATAGGATATCTTCACTATTAAGTACTTTTTGACTACTTATAGCTCGGTAGAGGGCTGATCCCCACGCGGACATTGTGCGGCAAGAATACCCTCCGAGGCAGGACCCTCTGGCGGAGATTTCATCTCCCGTTTGGAAACCTTAGTTTCCGGATCTTCAGAGGTAGTCCTCTTCCTTCCCTGGGGAGGGAGAATGTCAGATTCTTCCCCTTGGTTATCCTCCCTCGCGGAGGCGCTCATTCCTTCGATTGGAATAGGTAGCGATGGAGGCCCGCTTTCGCCCTCTTTATTCCCCCTTCATCTTCCTTTGAGGGCACTAGACGAGGTGCTAGCTCGAGCATCTTTTCCAGCTCTGAATTGTCCAAGCCTTCAGGACGGGGGGCCGAACACCGGATCATCTTCGCCTTTGCTATCCAGTCCTGGTCAAAGAGTGATTCGTCAGAACGATGTCATGATAAACAAAAGGATAGTGTGTTCGGCCAGGAGATTACTCACTTGGGCAGGGGGGCGGTTGCAGCTCAGGACCACATCCTCGGTGGTGTCCGGACACTCTATTTGGGGTCCGAAGAACGATTTGTACATCTCCTCGTGCGTCATGCCGAGGAAATGCTGAATAGTGCGCGGTCCTTCTGGGTTGAATTCCTACATGCAGAGGGGCCGGTGTTTGCAAGGCTGGACTTGACGAACCAACATAACTTGCATTACCATAACTAGACTAAAATCTCCCTCGAAGAGATCTCGGATATGGCTCTGCAGTATTGGCACGTCCTTGGCTGGACCCTAGCTCAGCCCCCTGCTGATCCATGACATCAGTTGTGGTGGGGGACCCGAGTGAAAGGTGGGGGCAGCTACCCATTTGGCAGTTCGGGGAGCTGTGACGTAAAACCACTCCCGTTGCCATAATCCGGACACCTCTGGAAAGGAACCCTTTGGCCATGGAGCGTCAGCAATTTTGCTTATTAAAGCACCTCCGCACGCTGCGTACTGCCCCTCTACCATCTTCGGCTTCACATCGAAGGTCTTGAGCCACAGACCGAAGTGAGGGGTAATGCAGAGGAAGGGCTCACAGACGACAATAAATGACGAGATGTGAAGAAGGGAATCCGAGGCCAGATCATGAAAATCCAGCCCGTAATAGAACATAAGACCCCTAACAAAGGGATCCAGAGCGAGGCCTAGTCCTCGGAGGAAGTGGGAGACGAACACAATGCTCTCATTGGGTTCGGGAGTAGGGACGGCCTGCCCTCGGGCGGGCAGCCTATGCGAAATTTCAGCGGCCAGATATCTGGCCTCCCTTAACTTCTTGATGTCCTCCTCCGTGATGGATGAAGGCACCCACCGGCCTTGAAGGCTGGGCCCGGACATGATTGAAGCTCCGAGGCACCTGACCTGAGCTTTGGGTGTTAGAACTCAAGGCGGGGGAAGGATTCGATTGAGCACAGGAGGGAAAAAGAAAAAGCCTTGTCCCTTTATAAAGGGGATGAATATCAGGCATCCTCCTCGTGGCCGTTCGAGACTTACCTAAGATCTAGGAGTCATACCAACAGGCACGGTTGGGTTATCCACGTTCGTATTGATGAGAATCCCGTGATAAGGGGAACACGATCTCTGCTTTGACAAGACGTGTCAAGAAACCGCCTCGTGTTATGTGCGGGGCTGGTTAAAGAAAAACGGTTCTAATGATTACCGGGCCATGGCGTGAAGTCATGCTGCCAAAACGCGTCAGTAGATTAGATTTGTGGAAATATTATTCTCTCTACGGTGGTATGTGGAACTTATTTTGCAGGGTCGGACACTATCCTTGTATTCAAACTCTTCCGTGGTGTATTCGGAGGAGGAACCCGCCTTGCAATGCCGAAGACAACACTGTGCGCAGGACTCATCGTCATTGAAGCCTGGTTCAGGGGCTACTGAGGGAGTCCTGGATTAGGGGGTCTCCGGACAGCCGGACTATATCCTCTGGCCGGACTGTTGGACTATGAAGATACAAGATTGAAGACTTCGTCCCATGTCCGGATGGGACTCTACTTGGCGTGGAAGGCAAGCTAGGCAATACGGATATGGATATCTCCTCCTTTGTAACCGACCTTGTGTAACCCTAGCCCCCTCTGGTGTCTATATAAACCGAAGGGTTTTAGTCCATAGGACAACATACAATCATACCATAGGCTAGCTTCTAGGGTTTAGCCTCTCCGATCTCGTGGTAGATCTACTCTTGTGTAATGCCCCGAACACACCCGCCGGTGGTCGTTACTCCTGGCGGGATCTAGACTGGCCCCACAGATCAATACTAGTCTTTTCTGTGCACTTTGTCCTCACTCATGCGCACCCGGGAGCAACTTCCCGGTCGGTCACCCATCCTGACACTACTCCAAGCTGAGCACGCTTAACGTTGGAGTTCTGTCCGAATGGGCTACCGGAAAAGAAGGAATTCCTTATTGATATGAGTAGTCTATCATCCCTAATAAGCCAGGCCATCACATACACCCCCACTCAGAGGAACCGACGTCCTCGTCGGGCCACAGGAATGTTCCCTCTTGGCACATACGTCTGTGCTTCCAGTCCAGTACATGTGCCATGTCGTGTGCCACGACGGGTCACAAACGTCATGAACAACATGACCACGCACATGTCCGCAACCATCCGTGTAACCGCGAGGGTCGGCTCTGATACCAACTTCTAACACCCTCGATGCGGCTATATCTCCTACGTGTCGAAGCACGACCTAGAGGCATAACCGCATTGAAAGCAATGTCGCAAGTAAGGTAATCTTCACAACAACCCATGTAAATAGATAAAAGGGGAAAAAGGTACATAGTTGGCTTACACTCACCACATCACACAAATACATGAATAACATTACAATCATCCAATACACTCATGGTCCGACTACGGTATCAAAATAAAGATCAACCCCCACATGTGACAAAGTCCCCGATCGCCCCAACTGGGCACCACTACTGATCATCTGGGAAAGACACATAGTAACGGTGAGAGTCTTCATCGAACTCCCACTTGAGCTCAAGCGCATCGTCTGGAGCGGTATCATCGGTCCCTGCATCTGGTTTTGGAAGTAATCTGTGAGTCACGGGGACTCAGCAATCTCTCACCCTCGCGATCAAGACTATTTAAGCTTATAGGTAAGGCAAGGTATGATGTGGAGCTGCAGCAAGCGACTAGCATATATGGTGACTAACCTATTCGCAAAAGAGAGCGAGAAGAGAAGGCAAAAGCACGGTCGAACAACTATGATCAAGAAGTGATCCTAAAACAACCTACGTCAAGCATTACTCCAACACCGTGTTCACTTCCCGGACTCCATCGAGAAGAGACCATCACGGTTACACACGCGGTTGATTCATTTTAATTAAGATAAGTTTCATGTTATCTACAACCGGACATTAACAAATTCCCATCTGCCCATAACCGCAGACACGGCTTTCGAAAGTTCAAATCCCTGCAGGGGAGTCCCAACTTAGCCCATCACAAGCTCTCACGGTCAACGAAGGATATTCCTTCTCCCGAGACATTCCGATCAGACTCGACATCCCGGTTACAAGACATCCCCGACAATGGTAAAACAAGTCCAGCAACACCGCCCGAATGTGCCGACAAATCCTGATAGGAGCTGCACATATCTCGTTCTTAGGGCACACTCAGATGAACACTACGTACAACTAAAACCAACCCTCAAGTTTCCCCGAGGTGGCGCTGCAAGTGGCTCTGTTTGGACCAACACTCAGAGGAGCACTGGCCCGGGGGGTGGGGGGGGGGGGTTAAATAAAGATGACCCTCGGGCTCTAGAAACCCAAGGGAAAAAGAGGCTAGGTGGCAAATGGTAAAACCAAGGTTGGGCATTGTTGGAGGAGTTTTATTCAAGGCGAACTGTCAAGGGGTTCCCATTATAACCCAACCACGTAAGGAATGCAAAATCCGGGAACATAACACCGATATGACGGAAACTAGGGTCGCAAGAGTGGAACAAAACACTAGGCAAAAGGCCGAGCCTTCCACCCTTTACCAAGTATATAGGTGCATTAAGATAAACAAGATAATATGGTGATATCCCAACAATAAACAATGTTCCAACAAGGAACGATCTCCAATCTTTACCTGCAACTAGCAACGCTATAAGAGGGGCTGAGCAAAGCGGTAACATAGCCAATCAACGGTTTGCTAGGACATGGTGGGTTAGAGGTTTGACATGGCAATTTGGGAGGCATGATAAGCAAGTGGTAGGTATCGTAGCATAGGCATAGCAAAAGAGCGAGCATCTAGCAAGCAAAGATTGAAGTGATTTCGAGGGTATGGTCATCTTGCCTGCAAAGTTGTCAGAGTTGACTTGATCCTCGTAAGCGAACTCAACGGGCTCCTCGTTCATGAACTCGTCTCCCGGCTCTACCCAAACAAGAACAACTAGCAAACGGAGCACAATCAACCACGTGCAATGCTCAAACAACATGATGCAAACATGGTATGATATGCGGGATGCGGTATGCGATGCATATGCAAGATTTGACAAAGAATGATTGAACCTGGCCTCAACTTGGAAATCCAAGAGTGCCACTGGAAAGGTGAGGTGATTTCGGTTGAAATCGATATAAAGATCACCGGAATCGGATGCACGGTTTGAAAATGGCAAGCAAAACAAATATGGCACCGGTCTGCGATAATCAACAAGTGACCAACTAAATGCATCAAGATAAATATGCTACAGCACTCAAACATGACAACAAAATACATGGCAGGGATCCACTCATGAAGCTTGACAAAAGATGAACACTGAGCTACGGCTAATTCATTCATTAACAGGTTCAAACAAGCATGGCAAAAGTGCAAATGATAACAGGTTTCAGACTTTGTGAAATTAACACAAGTCTGGAATTTATCATCAGGAAGCACACTTTAGAGAATGAAAACTACATGTTACAGAAACTTAACATGGCAAAGCAAGGCATGGCATGAAGCTACTCAAAGCACTTAACAAAAGTCCCTTACTGACCTTGAGCCAAAAGGGATCAGAAAATACAATTGCAAGCATGTGAACATGGCAAAAACATAAACAGATTCAGACTTCATTGAAAAACTGGAGTATGCAAATCAGTTAACGAGTAGGCATATTTACGAGCTCGATGCACTCACTACAGAGTATGGCATGACAAACTAAGCATACACCCATCAAGAAGACATGGCATAGAAGCTATACATGGCAAGAACAACAACATAGCATGCACGGATCAATAGCAACGTCCTCGGCAAAATTGCTAAACATGTCAACAATTTGCCAGGATTCACTTTATAGCAAAAGTAGAGCTCGATTGACTCAAGCTAGGGTGCTCCATAAATGCAAACAAAGACATGGATGGATAGAGCACCACAATGTTAACAAAACATCCTTACTGATCATCCTCAAAAGAGGCACGGATCACTAGGAAACAACATGAACATATGGCATAACGACAAAATCAGGACAAGGACTTAGTGAAATTCTAAGTCCCTGAAATCAGCATTACCGATTACGCTACTTTGCAAGCTTGTTCTAGTCACCACAAATATCACAAAAATACATGGCAAGCACCTCTGTAAAGATGGCATGGCATATAACAAAACACATGTAGAGCTCAAGATCATATCATGCACACATTAATCATGGCAAAAATGACAAATAGCTATTTGCTGAAACAGATCTGGCAAATTCATCACATAGCCTTCTTCCAACAGCATTTCGGGCATCAAGATGAGCACAAATAAAAATGATGCAATGAGATGAAATGATGTACTCGTCGATACGTACATTTTGATATGCTACACGCACAAATCGGAGCTACGGGTGCAGAGTTATAGCATGCGGAAAAATGCTAAAAAATTCGGAATTAGGGTTTGGGGTCAACCGAGATCTAGATCCAGATGGGGATCCGGGTACTGTAGCAGGTACTGTAGCTTCGCGGATCTCGCTGGAGACAATGGATGCGGCGGCCAGCATCGACGAGGTTCACCGGAGAGGAGGGCACCGACCGGAGGAGGATGACGGGAACGGAGGGGTTCGTCGCAGGCGCGGGAGGAGAGGATAGGCGGCGGGCGCGGGGCGCTGCGGTGGCCGGTCGGCGGCCTTGCGACGGCGCCGGACGGCGGAGGGCGGCGGCCGGTGTTGAGTCCGGGCGGCGGCGCGGCGTCGCCGGGCGGCGGGAAGAAGGCGGCGGCGTCGGGCGCGAGGGTGCGCCTGAGGCGGGCGACGAAGGTCGCGAGCCTGGAGGGCCGCGCGCGGGCTCTCCGGGCCGGCGTGGTTGGTGGAGGCGGCGGCGACACATGGCAGGCGGTGACTGGCGGCGGTGGGATGTCCGTTAGGCGGTGGACATGTCCGGCGGCGGCGAGAGCAAATTTTTTTAGGGTTAGGGTAGAATGATACGCGAATTTCGGAGGAGGGGCTGGTTTTATAGGTAGAGGGAGCTAGGAAGCTCCAAATGAGGTGCGGTTTTCGGCCACGCGATCGTGATCGAACGCTCTAGATGATGGAGAGAGTTTAGGTGGGTTTTGGGGCAAATTGGAAGGGTGTTGGGCTGCAACACTCACGAGGCCTTTTCGGTCCCTCGGTTAACCGTTGGAGTATCAAACGAAGTCCAAATGGTACAAAACTTGACAGGCGGTCTACCGGTAGTAAACCAAGGCCGCTTGGATAGTCTCGGTCCAATCCGGAAATGTTTAACCCCCCCACACACAAAAAAGTAGAAAGGACCACCGGAGGAGATAGGAGCGCCGGAATGCAAAACGGACAACGGAGAAAATGCTCGGATGCATGAGACAAACACGTATGCGAATGCAATGCACATGATGACATGATATGAGATGCATGAAAAAGGCAACAACACACGAAGAAAAGACCCGACACCGAGAAAAATAAAATAACTTAGGCCGGAAACGGCAAGAGTTGGAGTACAGATAAGGTAAATTACATCCGGGGTGTTACATCTTGTAATACTCATATAATCAAGAACAATCAAGCAGGACATAGGGTTTTACCTCTATCAAGAGGGCCCGAACCTGGGTAAAACATCATGTCCCCTGCCTCCCGTTACCATCCGCCTTAGACGCACAGTTCAGGACCCCCTACCCGAGATCCGCCGGTTTTGACACCGGCAGGCTTCTCTCTCGAACACAAAGCATACGGTGGGTAAACAACTTACTGTTGGGCAATTGATAGAAAGGCGCATAGTTATGACGACATTCAAGGCAATGATCATGTATATAGGCATCACATCCAAGACAGGTAGACTAACTCCTGTCTGCGTCTACTACTATTACTCCACCCATCGACCACTATCCAACATGCATCTAGAGTAAGCTGTAAAAACAAAGTAACGCCTTAAGCAAGATGACATGATGTAGACAAAGAAAATCCAGGCAATATGGATAAACCCCGTCTTTTATCCTCAATGGAAATAATACAAATACATGTCATTTCCCTTTCTATCACTCGGATGGAGCACCACATGATTGAACCCGTCACAAAGCACCTCTCCCATTGCAACATGTATTAATCTAGTTGGCCAAACCAAACCGATTGATCAAAGAGAAATACAAAGCTATACCAGTCATGCATAAAAGAATTCAAAGAAGACTCAATTAATATTCATGAATAATCTGATCATAAACCCACAATTAATTTGATCCCAACAAACACATCACAAAAGAAGATTACATCAGATAGAACTCCAAGAAGATCGAGGAGAACATTGCATAGAAGATCAAAGAGAGAGAAGAAGCCATCTAACTACTACCTATGGACCCGTAGGTCTGTGGTGAACTACTCACGCATCATCGGAAAGGTAGCAAGGATGATGGAGAAGCCCTCTGTGATTGATTCCCCCTCCGACAAAGTACCGGATAAGGCCTCCAGATGGGATCGTGGAAGAACAGAAACTTGCGGCGATAGAAAAAGTGTTTCGGGCGGCTCTCTGATGTATTAGGAATATTTGAGAATTTATAGAGGTGGAAGTAGGTCAAGATGTGCTACAAGGGGCTTACAAGCCCAGCCACCCCGGGGCGCACCTGATGAGCTTGTCGCTCCCTCGTGGCTCCTCTGGTCTTGTTCCAGAAAAAATCATCAAAAATTTCGTAGCGTTTGGACTCCATTTGGTACTGGTTTTCTGAAAAGCCAAAAACAAGCAAAATAGCATGGAATAATCAAAATTGGCACTGTGCACTAGGTTAATAGGTTAGTCCCAAAAGATGATATATAATTGCATATAAAACATCCAAGATTGATACTATAATAGCATGGAACAATAAAAAATTATAGATACGTTGGAGACGTATCAGGTTTGTTGTTGACGACTTTGTGAAGTTTTACTTGTTGTGGAAACTCAAATGTATGATGACCATCGAGAGTTGGAGCATTCATTGGATTTGTAACACTTTCAATCTACATGGGTTAGTGTCACAAGGAACAACAAGATTATCCAACAGACATGGAGAGAAGTTCACATATAATGATATCCATGGATGCATTGATTACCTTGTTCCTTGCCTTACCAACAAGAGGGTTTGTGACTTCATGAATTAGTGCATGATGTGGAAGTGATTTGCACTCACTCCTTGTCATAAATGAATGAGAGTGGAGATGTTTGGAGTAGTCCATTGGAGTGAGTTGCACTTTCAATACCTAGATGGGTTAGTCCCACAAGGAACAAACAAAGATATCCATAGACATAGAGTGAAGTTCACACAAGATGATGTCCATGAAAGCATTAGGTTACCTTGTCCCTTGTCTTACCAACAAGAGGGTTTGTGACTCCCTGAACTAGTGCAAGATGTGGAAGTTGTTTGCACTTGTTCTCGCCAAAATGATATGAGTGAAGTATGTTGGCGGAGTCACCCTCAAGAGGGTTTGTGACTCCCTGAAGTATGTTGGCGGAGTCACCCTCAAGGAAAATCCACCAGAAAAAATGGGAGGATAATGCTGTCCAAAAAGGTTTTGGTGGGATGCAAATAAGGGATCTTTAAAAAAAATCAATCAAGCTATGCTTGTCAAACTAGGATGACACCTGCTCACCAAACCCGAATCCTTGCATGTTCGAGTTCGGAAGGTCATGCCCCCCCCCCCCAATTGTGACTTTAAGAAGGTGACAAAAAGTAACATGCTTCTCATAGATGAGAGCCATTATGTATGGGAGAGAAGCGCTAAATAAGGGCCTGATTAAGAGAGTGTCTTATGGGGTTACAAATTTGGGAAGACACCTGGATCCTAACTAATAACAGTTTTAAACTGGTTATCATGCGGACGATGACCAATGTTGACTGAGGGCATGTTGTAGGGTGGTGGTTTGGAATGAAACATTGAAAAACTTGATATGCCTCCAACATATCTATAATTTTTTATTGTTACATGCTATTATATTATCTATTGGATGTTTTATACGCATTTATATGCTATTTTATATAATTTTGGGGACTAACCTATTAACCTAGAGCCCAGTGCCAGTTTCTGTTTTTCCCTGTTTTTGAGTTTCACAGAAAAGGAATACCAAACGGAGTCCAAATGGAATAAAACCTTCACAATGATTTTTCTTGGACCAGAAGACAACTAGGAGACTTGGAGATGAAGTCAGAAGAGTGAAGGAAATATGCCCTAGAGGCAATAATAAAGTTATTATTTATTTCCTTATATCATGATAAATGTTTATTATTCATGCTAGAATTGTATTAACCGGAAACATAATACATGTGTGAATACATAGACCAACAGAGTGTCACTAGTATGCCTCTACTTGACTAGCTCGTTAATCAAAGATGGTTATGTTTACTAACCATGAACAAAGAGTTGTTATTTGATTAACGAGGTCACATCATTAGTTGAATGATCTGATTGACATGACCCATTCCATTAGCTTAGCACCCGATCGTTTAGTATGTTGCTATTGCTTTCTTCATGACTTATACATGTTCCTATAACTATGAGATTATGCAACTCCCGTTTACCGGAGGAACACTTTGGGTACTACCAAACGTCACAACGTAACTGGGTGATTATAAAGGAGTACTACAGGTGTCTCCAATGGTGGATGTTGGGTTGGCGTATTTCGAGATTGGGGTTTGTCACTCCGATTGTCGGAGAGGTATCTCTGGGCCCTCTCGGTAATACACATCACATAAGCCTTGCAAGCATAATAACTAAGATGTTAGTTATGAGATGATGTATTACGAAACGAGTAAAGAGAGTTGCCAGTAACGAGATTGAACTAGGTATTGGATACCGACGATCGAATCTCGGGCAAGTAACATACCGATGACAAAGGGAACAATGTATGTTGTTATGCGGTCTGACCGATAAAGATCTTCGTAGAATATGTAGGAGCCAATATGGGCATCCAGGTCCCGCTATTGGTTATTGACCGGAGACATGTCTCGGTCATGTCTACATTGTTCTCGAACCGTAGGGTCCGCACGCTTAACGTTACGATGACAGTTATTATGAGTTTATGCATTTTGATGTACCGAAGGTTGTTCGGAGTCCCGGATGTGATCACAGACATGAAGAGGAGTCTCGAAATGGTCGAGGCGTAAAGATTGATATATTGGAAGCCTATGTTTGGACACCGGAAGTGTTCCGGGTGAAATCGGGATTTTACCGGAATACCGGGAGGGTTACCGGAACCCCCCGGGAGGCAAATGGGCCTATTGGGCCTTAGTGGAAAAGTGAAAAGGGGCTGCCCACAAGGGCTGCGCGCCTCCCCCCTTCCCTAGTCCTATTAGGACTAGGAGAAGGGGCCGGCCCCCCTCTCTTCTCTCTTCTCTTTGGAGAGTCCTATTAGGAATAGGATTGGGGGGAAGTCCTACTCCCGGTAGGAGTAGGACTCCTCCTGCGCCTCTCTCCCTAGCCGGCCGAACCCCTCCCCCTGCTCCTTTATATACGGGGGCAGGGGGCACCCCATAGACATACAAGTTGATCATTGTTGATCGTTCCTTAGCCGTGTGCGGTGCCCCCTGCCACCAAATTCCACCTCGGTCATATCGTTGTAGAGCTTAGGCGAAGCTCTGCGTCGGTAGTACATCAAGATCGTCACCACGCCTTTGTGCTGATGGAACTCTTCCTCGACGCTTTGCTGGATCGAAGCCCGAGGATCGTCATCGAGCTGAACGTGTGCTAAGAACTCGGAGGTGCCGGAGTAACGGTGCTTGGATCGGTCGGATCGGGAAGAAGACGTACGACTACTTCCTCTATGTTGTGAGATTGCTTCCGCAGTCGGTCTGCGTTGGTACGTAGACAATACTCTCCCCCTCGTTGCTATGCATCACCATGATCTTGCTTGTGCGTAGGAAATTTTTCGAAATTACTATGTTCCCCAACAGTGGCATCCGAGCCTAGGTTTTATGGTTTGATGTTATTTGCACGAGTAGAACACAAGTGAGTTGTGGGCGATACAAGTCATACTGCCTACCAGCATGTCATACTTTGGTTCGGCGGTATTGTTGGACGAGACGATCCGGACCAACCTTACGCGTACTCTTACGCGAGACCGGTTCCCTCGACGTGCTTTGCACATAGATGGCTTGCGGAAGACTGTCTCTCCAACTTTAGTTGAACCAAGTGTGGCTACGCCCGGTCCTTGAGAAGGTTAAAATGGAGTCTATTTGACGAACTATCGTTGTGGTTTTGATGCGTAGGTGAGATGAGTTCTTACTTAAGCCCGTAGCAGCCACGTAAAACTTGCAACAACAAAGTAGAGGACGTCTAACTTGTTTTTGCAGGGCATGTTGTGATGTGATATGGTCAAGGCATGATGCTGATTTTATTGTATGAGATGATCATGTTTTGTAACCGAGTTATCGGCAACTGGCAGGAGCCATATGGTTGTCGCTTTATTGTATGCAATGCAATCGCGATGTAATGCTTTACTTTATTACTAAGCGGTAGTGATAGTCGTGGAAGCATAAGATTGGCGAGACGACAACGATGCTACGATGGAGATCAAGGTGTCGCGCCGGTGACGATGGTGATCATGACGGTGCTTCGGAGATGGAGATCACAAGCACAAGATGATGATGGCCATATCATATCACTTATATTGATTGCATGTGATGTTTATCCTTTTATGCATCTTATCTTGCTTTGATTGACGGTAGCATTATAAGATGATCTCTCACTAAATTATCAAGAAGTGTTCTCCCTGAGTATGCACCGTTGCCAAAGTTCGTCGTGCCCAGACACCACGTGATGATCGGGTGTGATAAGCTCTACGTCCATCTACAACGGGTGCAAGCCAGTTTTGCACACGCAGAATACTCAGGTTAAACTTGACGAGCCTAGCATATGCAGATATGGCCTCGGAACACAGAGACCGAAAGGTCGAGCGTGAATCATATAGTAGATATGATCAACATGACGATGTTCACCATTGAAAACTACTCCATCTCACATGATGATCGGTTATGGTTTAGTTGATTTGGATCACGTGATCACTTAGAGGATTAGAGGGATGTCTATCTAAGTGGGAGTTCCTAAGTAATTTGATTAACTGAACTTAAACTTATCATGAACTTAGTACCTGATAGTATCTTGCTTGTTTATGTTGATTGTAGATAGATGGCTCGTGCTGTTGTTCCATTGATTTTTAATGCGTTCCTTGAGAAAGCAAAGTTGAAAGATGATGGTAGCAATTACACGGACTGGGTCCGTAACCTGAGGATTATCCTCATTGCTGCATAGAAGAATTATGTCCTGGAAGCACCGCTGGGTGCCAGGCCTGCTGCTGGAGCAATGCCAGATGTTATGAACGTCTGGCAGAGCAAAGCTGATGACTACTCGATAGTTCAGTGTGCCATGCTTTACGGCTTAGAATCGGGACTTCAACGACGTTTTGAATGTCATGGAGCATATGAGATGTTCCAGGAGTTGAAGTTAATATTTCAAGCAAATGCCCGAATTGAGAGATATGAAGTCTCCAATAAGTTCTATAGCTGCAAGATGGAGGAGAAAAGTTCTGTCAGTGAGCATATACTCAAAATGTCTGGGTATAATAATCACTTGATTCAGATGGGAGTTAATCTTCCAGATGATTGCGTCATTGACAGAATTCTCCAATCACTGCCACCAAGCTACAAGAGCTTCGTGATGAACTATAATATGCAAGGGATGAACAAGACTATTCCCGAGCTCTTCGCAATGCTGAAAGCTGCGGAGGTAGAAATCAAGAAGGAGCATCAAGTGTTGATGGTTAACAAAACCACTGGTTTCAAGAAAAAGGGCAAAGGGAAGAAGAAGGGGAACTTCAAGAAGAACAGCAAGCAAGTTGCTGCTCAGGAGAAGAAACCCAAGTCTGGACCTAAGCCTGAAACTAAGTGCTTCTACTGCAAGCAGACTGGTCACTGGAAGCGGAACTGCCCCAAGTATTTGGCGGATAAGAAGGATGGCAAGGTGAACAAAGGTATATGTGATATACATGTTATTGATGTGTACCTTACTAGAGCTCGCAGTTTCACCTGGGTATTTGATACTGGTTCTGTTGCTAATATTTGCAACTCGAAACAGGGACTACGGAATAAGCGGACGCTAGCAAAGGACGAGGTGACGATGCGCGTGGGAAACGGTTCCGAAGTTGATGTGATCGCGGTCGGCACGCTACCTCTACATCTACCTTCGGGATTAATATTAGACCTAAATAATTGTTATTTGGTGCCAGCGTTGAGCATGAACATTATATCTGGATCTTGTTTGATGCGAGACGGTTATTCATTTAAATCAGAGAATAATGGTTGTTCTATTTATATGAGTAATATCTTTTATGGTCATGCACCCTTAAAGAGTGGTCTATTCTTGTTGAATCTCGATAGTAGTGATACACATATTCATAATGTAGAAGCCAAAAGATGCAGAGTTGATAATGATAGTGCAACTTATTTGTGGCACTGCCGTTTATGTCATATCGGTGTAAAGCGCATGAAGAAACTCCATACTGATGGGCTTTTGGAACCACTTGATTATGAATCACTTGGTACTTGCGAACCGTGCCTCATAGGCAAGATGACTAAAACACCGTTCTCCGGTACTATGGAGAGAGCAACAGATTTATTGGAAATCATACATACCGATGTATGTGGTCTGATGAATATTGAGGCTCGTGGCGGATATTGTTATTTTCTCACCTTCACAGATGATTTAAGCAGATATGGGTATATCTACTTAATGAAACATAAGTCTGAAACATTTGAAAAGTTCAAGGAATTTCAGAGTGAAGTTGAAAATCATCGTAACAAGAAAATAAAGTTTCTACGATCTGATCGTGGAGGAGAATATTTGAGTTACGAGTTTGGTATACATTTGAAAAATTGTGGAATAGTTTCGCAACTCACGCCACCCGGAACACCACAACGTAATGGTGTGTCCGAACGTCGTAATCGTACTTTACTAGATATGGTGCGATCTATGATGTCTCTTACTGATTTACCGCTATCGTTTTGGGGTTATGCTTTAGAGACGGCCGCATTCACGTTAAATAGGGCACCATCAAAATCCGTTGAGACGACGCCTTATGAACTATGGTTTGGCAAGAAACCAAAGTTGTCGTTTCTTAAAGTTTGGGGCTGCGATGCTTATGTGAAAAAGCTTCAACCTGATAAGCTCGAACCCAAAGCGGAGAAATGTGTCTTCATAGGATACCCAAAGGAAACTGTTGGGTATACCTTCTATCACAGATCCGAAGGCAAGACATTCGTTGCTAAGAATGGATCATTTCTAGAGAAGGAGTTTCTCTCGAAAGAAGTGAGTGGGAGGAAAGTAGAACTTGACGAGGTAACTGTACCTGCTCCCTTATTGGAAAATAGTACATCACAGAAAACTGTTTCTGCGACACCTATACCAATTAGTGAGGAAGCTAATGATGATGATCATGAAACTTCAGGGCAAGATACTACTGAACCACGTAGATCAACCAGAGTTAGATCCGCACCAGAGTGGTACGGTAATCCAGTTCTGGAAGTCATGCTGCTAGATCATGATGAACCTACAAACTATGAAGAAGCGATGGTGAGCCCAGATTCCACAAAGTGGCTTGAGGCCATGAAATCTGAGATGGGATCCATGTATGAGAACAAAGTATGGACTTTGGTTGACTTGCCCGATGATCGGCAAGCAATTGAGAATAAATGGATCTTCAAGAAAAAGACTGACGCTGACGGTAATATTACTGTCTATAAAGCTCGACTTGTCGCAAAAGGTTTTCGACAAGTTCAAGGGGTTGACTACGATGAGACCTTCTCACCCGTAGCGATGCTTAAATCCGTCAGAATCATGTTAGCAATTGCCGCATTTTATGATTATGAAATATGGCAAATGGATGTCAAAACTGCATTCCTGAATGGATTTCTGGAAGAAGAGTTGTATATGATGCAACCAGAAGGTTTTGTCGATCCAAAGGGAGCTAACAAAGTATGCAAACTCCAGCGATCCATTTATGGACTGGTGCAAGCATCTCGGAGTTGGAATAAACGCTTTGATAGTGTGATCAAAGCATTTGGCTTTATACAGGCTTTTGGAGAAGCCTGTATTTACAAGAAAGTGAGTGAGAGCTCTGTAGCATTTCTGATATTATATGTGGATGACATATTGCTGATTGGAAATGATATAGAATTTCTGGATAGTGTAAAGGGATACTTGAATAAAAGTTTTTCGATGAAAGACCTCGGGGAAGCTGCTTACATATTAGGCATAAAGATCTATAGAGATAGATCAAAACGCTTAATTGGACTTTCACAAAGCACATACCTTGACAAGATTTTGAAGAAGTTCAAAATGGATCAAGCAAAGAAAGGGTTCTTGCCTGTGTTACAAGGTGTGAAGTTGAGTCAGACTCAATGCCCGACCAATGCAGAAGATAGAGAGAAAATGAAAGATGTTCCCTATGCTTCAGCCATAGGCTCTATCATGTATGCAATGCTGTGTACCAGACCTGATGTGTGCCTTGCTATAAGTTTAGCAGGGAGGTACCAAAGTAATCCAGGAGTGGATCACTGGACAGCGGTCAAGAACATCCTGAAATACCTGAAAAGGACTAGGGATATGTTTCTCGTATATGGAGGTGACAAAGAGCTCACCGTAAGAGGTTACGTTGATGCAAGCTTTGACACTGATCCGGACGATTCTAAATCGCAAACCGGATACGTGTTTACTTTAAACGGTGGAGCTGTCAGTTGGTGTAGTTCTAAACAAAGCGTCATAGCGGGATCTACATGTGAAGCGGAGTACATAGCTGCTTCGGAAGCAGCGAACGAAGGAGTCTGGATGAAGGAGTTCATATCCGATCTAGGTGTCATACCTAGTGCATCGGGTCCAATGAAAATCTTCTGTGACAATACTGGTGCAATTGCCTTGGCAAAGGAATCCAGATTTCACAAAAGAACCAAACACATCAAGAGACGCTTCAACTCCATCCGGGATTTAGTCCAGGTGGGAGACATAGAGATTTGCAAGATACATACGGATCTGAATGTTGCATACCCGTTGACTAAGCCTCTTCCACGAGCAAAACATGATCATCACCAAGGCTCCATGGGTGTTAGAATCATTACTGTGTAATCTAGATTATTGACTCTAGTGCAAGTGGGAGACTGAAGGAAATATGCCCTAGAGGCAATAATAAAGTTATTATTTATTTCCTTATATCATGATAAATGTTTATTATTCATGCTAGAATTGTATTAACCGGAAACATAATACATGTGTGAATACATAGACCAACAGAGTGTCACTAGTATGCCTCTACTTGACTAGCTCGTTAATCAAAGATGGTTATGTTTCCTAACCATGAACAAAGAGTTGTTATTTTATTAATGAGGTCACATCATTAGTTGAATGATCTGATTGACATGACCCATTCCATTAGCTTAGCACCCGATCGTTTAGTATGTTGCTATTGCTTTCTTCATGACTTATACATGTTCCTATAACTATGAGATTATGCAACTCCCGTTTACCGGAGGAACACTTTGGGTACTACCAAACGTCACAACGTAACTGGGTGATTATAAAGGAGTACTACAGGTGTCTCCAATGGTGGATGTTGGGTTGGCGTATTTCGAGATTAGGGTTTGTCACTCCGATTGTCGGAGAGGTATCTCTGGGCCCTCTCGGTAATACACATCACATAAGCCATGCAAGCATAATAACTAAGATGTTAGTTATGAGATGATGTATTACGGAATGAGTAAAGAGACTTGCCAGTAACGAGATTGAACTAGGTATTGGATACCGACGATCGAATCTCGGGCAAGTAACATACCGATGACAAAGGGAACAACGTATGTTGTTATGCGGTCTGACCGATAAAGATCTTCGTAGAATATGTAGGAGCCAATATGGGCATCCAGGTCCCGCTATTGGTTATTGACCGGAGACATGTCTCGGTCATGTCTACATTGTTCTCGAACCGTAGGGTCCGCACGCTTAACGTTACGATGACAGTTATTATGAGTTTATGCATTTTGATGTACCGAAGGTTGTTCGGAGTCCCGGATGTGATCATAGACATGAAGAGGAGTCTCGAAATGGTCGAGACGTAAAGATTGATATATTGGAAGCCTATGTTTGGACACCGGAAGTGTTCCGGGTGAAATCGGGATTTTACCGGAATACCGGGAGGGTTACCGGAACCCCCCGGGAGGCAAATGGGCCTATTGGGCCTTAGTGGAAAAGTGAAAAGGGGCTTCCCACAAGGGCTGCGCGCCTCCCCCCTTCCCTAGTCCTATTAGGACTAGGAGAAGGGGCCGGCCCCCCTCTCTTCTCTCTTCTCTTTGGAGAGTCCTATTAGGAATAGGATTGGGGGGAAGTCCTACTCCCGGTAGGAGTAGGACTCCTCCTGCGCCTCTCTCCCTAGCCGGCCGAACCCCTCCCCCTGCTCCTTTATATACGGGGGCAGGGGGCACCCCATAGACATACAAGTTGATCATTGTTGATCGTTCCTTAGCCGTGTGCGGTGCCCCCTGCCACCAAATTCCACCTCGGTCATATCGTTGTAGAGCTTAGGCGAAGCTCTGCGTCGGTAGTACATCAAGATCGTCAGCACGCCGTTGTGCTGACGGAACTCTTCCTCGACGCTTTGCTGGATCGAAGCCCGAGGATCGTCATCGAGCTGAACGTGTGCTAAGAACTCGGAGGTGCCGGAGTAACGGTGCTTGGATCGGTCGGATCGGGAAGAAGACGTACGACTACTTCCTCTATGTTGTGAGATTGCTTCCGCAGTCGGTCTGCGTTGGTACGTAGACAATACTCTCCCCCTCGTTGCTATGCATCACCATGATCTTGCGTGTGCGTAGGAAATTTTTCGAAATTACTACGTTCCCCAACAAAGAGCCACGAGGCGGCCACAAGGACGGAGGGCGTGCCCGGGGGTAGGGCGCGCCCCCACCCTTGTGGCCCTGATACATCTCCAACGTATCTATAATTTTTGATTGTTCCATGCTATTATATTATCTGTTTTGGATGTCAATGGGCTTATTTATACACTTTTATATTATTTCTAGGACTAACCTACTAACCCAAGGCCCAGTGCAAATTGCTATTTTTTTTGCCTATTTCAGTGTTTCGCAGAAAAGGAATATCAAACAGAATGAAACCTTCGGGAGAGTTATTTTTGGAACAAACGTGATCCAGGGGACTTGGAGTAGACGTCAAGAAAGAAACGAGGTGGCCACGAGGCAGGGAGGCACGCCGCCCCCTGGGCGCGCCCCCACCCTCGTGGACCCCTCGCAGCTCCACCGACCTATATATATATATATACGCGCAATTCGTCACCCTGGGTGAGGAATAGTTATTCTTCACCCTCTCTATTTTACCATCAATGCACCGTAATTTTATGTTCCGTAAGTTTTGTCTTATTTCCGACGCAAAAGGACCGTAAGAAAATATATAATCGCCGTAAAAATATTTTATGTTATGTAAAATTACAAACGTAAAAACATAGTCTAAAATACACATAAACTGCAAATTTTCTTGTCTTGTGACCTATATTTTTATTTTCTTATGTCAAATTTTACATAGTGAATCAATAAGAATGTAAGTATTTGAATTCGAAACATAATTTAATTATGAAATGATCGTAAGATTACCTCGGGTGAATAATAACTTATTCTGCACCCCGGGTGATGAATAGTAACACTATATATATATATATATATATATATATTCCCCGAAAACATCCAGGAGCACCACGAAACCCTATTTACACTGCCGCAACCTTCTGTACCCAGTAGATCCCATCTTGGGGCCTTTTCCGGAGCTCCGCCGTAGGGGGAATTGATCACGGAGGGCTTCTACATCAACACCATAGCCTCTCCGATGATGTGTGAGTAGTTTACCATAGACCTTCGAGTCCATAGTTATTAGCTAGATGGCTTCTTCTCTTTCTTTGGATCTCAATACAATGTTCTCCTTGATCTTCTTGGAGATCTATTCGATGTAACTCTTTTTGCAGTGTGTTTGTCGATTTCCGATGAATTGTGGGTTTATGATCAAGTTTATCTATGAAAAATATTTGATTCTTCTCTGAAACCTTTTATGTATGATTGGTTATCTTTGCAAGTCTCTTCGAATTATCAGTTTAGTTTGGCCTACTAGATTGATCTTTCTTGCAATTGGAGAAGTGCTTAGCTTTGGGTTCAATCTTGCGGTGTCCTTTCCCAGTGACAGCAGGGGCAGCAAGGCACGTATTGTATTGTTGCCATCGAGGATAAAAAGATGGGATTTATATCATATTACTTGAGTTTATCCCTCTATATCATGTCATCTTGCCTAATGCATTACTCTGTTCTTATGTACTTAATACTCTAGATGCATGCTGGATAGCGGTCGATGTGTGGAGTAATAGTAGTAGGTGCAGAATCGTTTCGGTCTACTTGTCACGGACGTGATGCCTATATACATGATCATGCCTAGATATAATCATAATTATTCACTTTTCTATCAATTGCTCGACAGTAATTTGTTCACCCACTGTAATACTTATGCCATCTTGAGAGAAGCCACTAGTGAAACCTATGGCCCCCAGGTCTATCTTTTATCATATAAGTTTCCAATCTATTTTACTTTGCAATCTTTATTTTCCTATCTATATCATAAAAATACTAAAAAAATTTATCTTATTATCTATATCAGATCTTACTCTCGTAAGTGACCGTGAAGGGATTGACAACCCCTTTATCGTGTTGGTTGCGAGGTTCTTATTTGTTTGTGTAGGTACGAGGGACTTGCGTGTAGTCTCCTACTGGATTGATATCTGATACGTCTCCGTCGTATCTATAATTTTTGATTGTTCCATGCAAATATTATACAACTTTCATATACTTTTGGCAACTTTTTATACTATTTTCGGGTCTAACATATTGATCCAGTGCCCACTGCCAGTTCCTGTTTGTTGCATGTTTTTTGTTTCGCAGAAAATCCATATCAAACGGAGTCCAAACGGGATAAAAACTGACAGAGATTTTTTTTTGGAATATATGTGATTTTTTGGAAGAAGAATCAACACGAGACGATGCTCGAGGTGGCCACGAGGCAGGGGGCGCGCCCCAGGGGGTCAGGCGCGCCCTGGGCCCTCATTGCCACCCCGTAAGGCGGTTGGTGCCCTTCTTTCGCCGCAAGAAAGCCAATATCCGGATAAAAATCGTGTCCAAAATTCAGCCCAATCGGAGTTACGGATCTCCAGGAATTTAAGAAACGGTGAAAGGGTAGAATCAGCCAACGCAGAAACAGAGAGAGACAGATCCAATCTCGGAGGGGCTCTCGCCCCTCCCATGCCATGGAGGCCATGGACCAGAGGGCAAACCTTCTCCCATCTACGGGGGAGGTCAAGGAAGAAGAAGAAGGAGGGGGGCTCTCTCCCCCTATCTCCCGGTGGCGCCGGAACACCGCCAGGGCCATCATCATCACCGCCATCTACACCAACAACTTCACCGCCCTCATCACCAACTCTTCCCCCCTCTATGCAGCGGTGTAGCCCCTCCTTTACCTGCTGTAATCTCTACTTAAACATGGTGCTCAACGCTATATATTATTTCCCAATGATGTATGGCTATCCTATGATGTTTGAATAGATCCATTTTGTCCTATGGGTTAATTGATGATCGTGTTTGGTTTGAGTTGCATGTTTTTATTATTGGTGCTGTCCTATGGTGCTCTCCGTGTCGCGCAAGAATGAGGGATCCCTGTTGTAGGGTTTCCAATATGATCATGATTTGCTTATGGTGGGTGGCATGAGTGACAGAGGCACAGACCTGAGTAAGTAGGTTGTTTGTGTATGGAAATAAAGGGGACTTGATACTTTAATGCTATGGTTGGGTTTTACCTTAATGATCTTTAGTAGTTGCGGATGCTTGCTAGAGTTCCAATCATAAGTGCATATGATCCAAGAAGAGAAAGTATGTTAGCTTATGAAGGAAATATGCCCTAGAGGCAATAATAAAGTTATTATTTATTTCCTTATATCATGATAAATGTTTATTATTCATGCTAGAATTGTATTAACCGGAAACATAATACATGTGTGAATACATAGACCAACAGAGTGTCACTAGTATGCCTCTACTTGACTAGCTCGTTAATCAAAGATGGTTATGTTTCCTAACCATGAACAAAGAGTTGTTATTTGATTAACGAGGTCACATCATTAGTTGAATGATCTGATTGACATGACCCATTCCATTAGCTTAGCACCCGATCGTTTAGTATGTTGCTATTGCTTTCTTCATGACTTATACATGTTCCTATAACTATGAGATTATGCAACTCCCGTTTACCGGAGGAACACTTTGGGTACTACCAAACGTCACAACGTAACTGGGTGATTATAAAGGAGTACTACAGGTGTCTCCAATGGTAAATGTTGGGTTGGCGTATTTCGAGATTAGGGTTTGTCACTCCGATTGTCAGAGAGGTATCTCTGGGCCCTCTCGGTAATGCACATCACATAAGCCTTGCAAGCACTGTAACTAATATGTTAGTTGTGAGATGATGTATTACGGAACGAGTAAAGAGACTTGCCGGTAACGAGATTGAACTAGGTATTGGATACCGACGATCGAATCTCGGGCAAGTAACATACCGATGGCAAAGGGAACAACGTATGTTGTTATGCGGTCTGACCGATAAAGATCTTCGTAGAATATGTAGGAGCCAATATGGGCATCCAGGTCCCGCTATTGGTTATTGACCGGAGACGTGTCTCGGTCATGTCTACATTGTTCTCGAACCGTAGGGTCTGCACGCTTAACGTTATGATGACAGTTATTATGAGTTTATGCATTTTGATGTACCAAAGGTTGTTCGGAGTCCCGGATGAGATCACGGACATGACGAGGAGTCTCGAAATGGTCGAGACGTAAAGATTGATATATTGGAAGCCTATGTTTGGACATAGGAAGTGTTCCGGGTGAAATCGGGATTTTACCGGAATACCGGGAGGGTTACCGGAACCCCCCGGGAGACTAATGGGCCTATTGGGCCTTAGTGGAAAAGAGAAAAGGGAAGCCCACAAGCTGGCCGGCGCCCCCCTTTCCCCAAGTCCTAGTAGGACTAGGATAGGGGGCCGGCCCCCCTTCTCTCTCCTTTCCCCCCGGGAGTCCTAATAGGATTAGGATTGGAGGGAGGAGTCCTACTCCCGGTGGGAGTAGGACTCCCCTGCGCCTCCTCTCCCTGGCCGGCCGGCTCCCCCTCCTCCAACCTTTATATACGGGGGCAGGGGGCACCCCAAGGCACACAAGTTGATCCTTGAGATCGTTCCTTAGCCGTGTGCGGTGCCCCCTGCCACCAAATTCCACCTCGATCATACCGTTGTAGTGCTTAGGCGAAGCCCTGCGTCGGTAGTACATCAAGATCGTCACCACGCCGTCGTGCTGACGGAACTCTTCCTCGACGCTTTGCTGGATCGGAGCCCGAGGATCGTCATCGAGCTGAACGTGTGCTAAGAACTCGGAGGTGCCGGAGTAACGGTGCTTGGATCGGTCGGATCGGGAAGAAGACGTACGACTACTTCCTCTACGTTGTGTGATCGCTTCCGCAGTCGGTCTGCGTTGGTACGTAGACAACACTCTCCCCTCTCGTTGCTGTGCATCACCATGATCTTGCGTGTGCGTAGGAAAATTTTCGAAATTACTACGTTCCCCAACAGCTTATGCCTCTCCCTCAAATAAAATTGCAATAATGATTACCGGTCTAGTTATCATTTGCCTAGGGACAAATAACTTTCTTGTGTGACAACAAGCTCTCTACTAAAACTAACTTAGTTGTGTCTTCATATAAACAGCCACTAATTTTCATTTACGCGCTCTTTATTATCTTACAAACCTATCCAACAACACCTACAAAGTACTTCTAGTTTCATACTTGTTCTAGGTAAAGCAAACGTTAAGCGTGCGTAGAGTTGTATTGGTGGTCGATAGAACTCGAGGGAATATTTGTTCTACCTTTAGCTCCTCGTTGGGTTCGACACTCTTACTTATCAAAAGAGGCTACAATTGATCCCCTATACTTGTGGGTTATGAAGACCTTTTTCTGCCGCCGTTGCCGGGGAGCAATAGCGTGGGGTGAATATTCTCGTGAGTTCTTGTTTGATTTATCACTAAGTAATTTTTATTTGCTGTTCTTAGTTGTTTTCTATCTTTATTTATGGGTACGAAACACAAAATACCAAAAAAATTAGTTGTACCTACTGAACCAATGGTTGAAGAACCACTCAAAATCTATCACACTACTGAAGCTTTTTACTTGGATCATCTTCGATCCCTGTGTGCTCGTGCTGAAACGCCAACTAGCTTAGTTGAGGGCAGATATTTAGATGAACATGCTTGTTATGTGCGACACCGCTTATCTCAAAAAGGGAAACTTTTACTGGATCAAATTCATCGTTTGCAATGCTATGCTTGGAATTTATGTGAAATATATGATGTTACTTGTTGTTCTGAAAACCCTAAGAAACACCTTCCCTACCAATGTGAGTTTAGTGATAATGGAATCGTATCTTCGTATGCTAAGGGTGTTTATAATTACTATGACGTTCAACAAATTGAAGAATTTGTTGCTTTTAAGGGTTCTTATGAAATTGCTTCTTTGATTGAAAAGTATGATGCTACTCTTTACAAATCTGAAAAATTTGCCATATTTAAATATTGTTATGATAATTATGCTTCTAATGCCTATGTTAAACCATATATTGAGGACTCCTCCGTTGTCCAAGAAGAGACTAATATTTTGCAGGAGTCTATGGAAGAAGAAATTGATGAAACTATGAGCTCATTGGATGAAAAAGATGATGAGGAGAGCGAAGAACAAAAGGAGGAAGATCGGATTAGCTACCCGTGCCCAACTTCTAATGACAACAACTCTCCAACGCATACATTATTTAATGTCCCTTCGTTCTTACCGAAATATGATTGTTATGGTCCCGTTGTTTCTTTTGAAATACCCCCTTTTGATGAACTTGATGCTTGCAATGCTTGTGGCCATGATGCCAATATGAATGATGCTTATGGTGATGAACTTGCTATAGTTCCTTATGTTAAATATGAAACTGTTGCTATTGCACCCACACATAATAATCCTATTATCTTTTTGAATTCTCCAAACTACACTATATCAGAGAAGTTTGCTCTTATTAAGGCTTATGTGGATGGGTTGCATTCTACCGTTGCATATGATGATTTTGATGAATGTAATATGCATGTGCTTGCTGCTCCTACTTGCAATTATTATGAGAGAGGAACCACATCTCCACCTCTCTATGTTTCCAACACGATAAAATTGCAAGAAACTGTTTATACTATGCATTGGCCTTTACTATGTGTGCATGAATTGTTCTTTTATGACATGTCGATGCATAGGAAGAGAGAGTTAGACTTCATCATAACTTGATATATGTTGCTTTGTGCTCACTACTAAATCACAAATCATTGTTAATTAAAATTGGCTTTGATATACCTTGGGATCCGGGTGGATCCATTACTTGAGCACTATATGCCTAGCTTAATGGCTTTAAAGAAAGCGCTGCCAGGGAGACAACCCAGAAGTTTTAGAGAGTCATTAATTTCCGTTGAGTGCTTTTATATAGTTTTAAAACAAAAAAATAAAGAGGGGAACCCAAAACTTTTCAAAAAGGGAAGTGAAAATGAGAGAGACAAGCATTGTTGAAGTGGGGGAGCTCCTTGAACTTTGTTCATGCTCACGGAAACTTTGTGAGTCTTGATTATAGAAACTTTTCAACAAAAATAATTATCCCCTTGTACAATTCCATTGTATTATAAAAAATGTGCCAAGATTTTCCTTTAGGAGGTTTACATTGCTTGTTGGTTTGTGCGGTGCGAGACAGAAACTTTGGCTGTAGTGCGCGATTTTACATTTTTACTGGAACGTCAAACGGTTCTGAAACTTTTTGCACTGTATTTATATACAAATTTTTTATTTTTCCTAATTATTCGAGGATTTTTGGCGTAATAGAGGCATGGTGAATGTTCATATTACTACAAACTGTCCTGTTTAAGACAGATTCTGTTTTTGTTGCATTGTTTGCTTGTTTTGATGAAACTATCGATTTCTATCAGTGGATTAAGCCATGGAAAAGTTATATTATAGTAGCTACAGTGCAAAAATAAAATATGAATTGGTTTGTAATAGTATCAAAGTAGTGATTTGCTTTATTATACTAACGGATCTTACCGAGTTTTCTGTTGAGTTTTGTGCGGAGGTCTCGATTTGAGGAGAAGGAGGAGAGGCAAGAGCTAAAGCTTGGGGATGCCCAAGGCACCCCAAGTAAATATTCAAGGAGACTCAAGCGTCTAAGCTTGGGGATGCCCCGGGAAGGCATCCCATCTTTCTTCAACAAGTATCGGTATGTTTTCGGATTCGTATCGTTCATGCGATATGTGCAAATCTTGGAGCGTCTTTTGCATTTAGTTTTCACTTTTTTTATGCAACATGCTGGTATGAGATAGTCCTTGGTTGATTTATAGAATGCTTCATGTGCTTCACTTATATCATTTGAAGTTTGGATTGCCTGTTTCTCTTCACATAGAAAACCACCATTTGTAGAATGCTCTTTTGCTTCACTTATATTTGTTAGAGCGTGGGCATATCTTTTGTAGAAAGAATTAAACTCTCTTGCTTCACTTATATCTATTTAGAGAGATGACAGTAATTGGTCATTCACATGGTTAGTCATAAAATCCTACATAAAACTTGTAGATCACTGAATATGATATGTTTGATTCCTTGCAATAGTTTTACGATATAAAGGTGGTGATATTAGAGTGGTGCTAGTTGAGTATGTGAAATTGAGAAATACTTGTATTGGGGTTTGCAAGTACCGTAGCATGCACGTATGGTAAACGTTGTGTGACAAATTTGAAGCATGGGGTGTCTTTGATTGCTTTCCTTATGAGTGGCGGTCGAGGAAGAGCGATGGTCTTTTCTTACCAATCTATCCCCCTAGGGGCATGCGTAGTAGTACTTTGCTTCGAGGGCTAATAAACTTTTGCAATAAGTGTATGAGTTCTTTATGACTAAGGTGAGTCCATGGATTATACGCACTCTCACCCTTTCATCATTGCTAGCCTCTTCGGTACCGTGCATTGCCCTTTCTCACCTCGAGAGTTGGTGCAAACTTCGTCGGTGCACCCAAACCCTATGACACGATACGCTTTGTCACACATAAGCCTCCTTATATCTTCCTCAAAACAGCCACCATACCTACCTATCATGGCATTTCCATAGCCATTCCGAGATATATTGCCATGCAACTTCCATCATCATCATATACATGACTTGAGCATCATTGTCACATTGCATTGCATGGCCGTAAGATAGCTAGCATGATGTTTTCATGGCTTGTCTGTTTTTTGATTCCATTGGTACGCTAATCATTGCACATCCCGGTACACTGTCGGAGGCATTCATATGGAATCATATTTTGTTCTAGTATCGAGCTGTAATATTGAGTTGTAAGTAAATAAGAGTGTGATGATCATCATTATTAGAACATTGTCCCATGTGAGGTTATCAAAATAAAAGTGGCCAAAGAAGACCCCCAAAAAGAGAGAGAGGCCAAAGAAGCCTACAAAAAAAGAAAAAAAGAGAAAAAAGAGAAAAAAATAAAAAATGAGAGAAAAGAGAGAAGGGGCAATGTTACTATCCTTTTACCACACTTGTGCTTTAGAGTAGCACCATGTTCTTCATATAGAGAGTCTCTTGAGTTATCACTTTCATATACTAGTGGGAATTTTCATTATAAAACTTGGCTTGTATATTCTGATGATGGGCTTCCTCAAAAGCCCGAGGTCTTCATGAGCAAGCAAGTTGGATGCACACCCACTTAGTTTCCAGTTTGAGCTTTCATACACTTATAGCTCGTAGTGCATCCGTTGCATGGCAATCCCTACTCCTCACATTGACATCAATTGATGGACATCTCCATAGCCCGTTGATTAGCCGCGTCGATGTGAGACTTTCTCCCTTTTTGTCTTTTCTACACAACCTTCGCCATCAGATTCTATTCCACCTATAGTGCTATATCCATAGCTCACGCTCATGTATTGCGTGAAAGTTGAAAAGGTTTGAGAACATCAAAAGTATGAAACAATTGCTTGGATTGTCATCGGGGTTGTGCATGATTTGAATATTTTGTGTGGTGAAGATGGAGCATAGCCAGACTATATGATTTTGCAGGGATAACTTTCTTTGGCCATGTTATTTTGAAAAGATATGATTGCTTTATTAGTATGCTTGAAGTATTATTATCTAAATGTCAAATCATAGACTATTGATTTGAATCACTTGTGTCTTAATATTCATGCCATGATTAGATTACATGATCAAGATTATGCTAGCTAGCATTCCACATCAAAAATTATCCTTTTTATCATTTACCTACTCGAGGATGAGCAGGAATTAAGCTTGGGGATGCTGATACGTCTCCATCGTATCTATAATTTTTTATTGTTCCATGCCAATATTATACAATTTTCATATACTTTTGGCAACTTTTTATACTATTTTTGGGACTAACATATTGATCCAGTGTCCAGTGCCAGTTCCTGATTGTTGCATGTTTTTTGTTTCACAGAAAATCCATATCAAACGGAGTCCAAACAGGATAAAAACTGACGGAGATATTTTTTGTAATATATGTGAATTTTGGGAAGAAGAATCAACGTGAGATGATGCCCGAGGGGACCACGAGGCAGGGGGGCGCGTCCCAGGGGGTCAAGCGCGCCCTGGGCCCTCGTGGCCACCCTGTAAGGCGGTTGCTGCCCTTCTTTTGCCGCAAGAAAGCCAATATCCGAATAAAAATCGTGTCCAAAATCCAGCCCAATCGAAGTTACGGATCTCTAGTAATTTAAGAAACGGTGAAAGGGTAGAATCAGCCAACGCAGAAACAGAGAGAGACAGAGAGACAGATCCAATCTCGGAGGGGCTCTCGCCCCTCCCATGCCATGGAGGCCATGTACCAGAGGGGAAACCCTTCTCCCATCTAGGGGTAAGGTCAAGGAAGAAGAAGAAGGAGGGGGACTCTCTCCCCCTCTATCCCGGTGGCGCCGGAACACCGCCAGGGCCATCATCATCACCGCCATCTACGCCAACAACTTCACCGCCCTCATCACCAACTCTTCCCCCCTCTATACAGCGGTGTAACCCCTCTCTTACCCACTGCAATCTCTACTTAAACATGGTGCTCAACGCTATATATTATTTCCCAATGATGTATGGCTATCCTATGATGTTTGAGTAGACCCGTTTTGTTCTATGGGTTAATTGATGATCGTGATTGGTTTGAGTTGCATGTTTTATAATTGGTCCTGTCCTATGGTGCTCTCCGTGTCGCGCAAGCGTGAGGGATCCCCACTATAGGGTTTTCAATATGTTCGTGATTTTCTTATGGAGGGTGGCATGAGTGACAGAAGCACAGACCCGAGCAAGTAGGTTGTTTGCGTATGGGAATAAAGGGGACTTGATACTTTAATGCTATGGTTGTGTTTTACCTTAATGATCTTTAGTAGTTGCGGATGCTTGCTAGAGTTCCCATCATAAGTGCATATGATCCAAGAAGATAAAGTATGTTAGCTTATGCCTCTCCCTCAAATAAAATTGCAATAATGATTACCGGTCTAGTTATCGATTGCCTAGGGACAAATAACTTTCTTGTGTGACAACAAGCTCTCTACTAAAACTAACTTAGTTGTGTCTTCATCTAAACAACCCCTACTTTTTATTTATGCGCTCTTTATTATCTTGCAAACCTATCCAACAACACCTACAAAGTACTTCTAGTTTCATACTTGTTCTAGGTAAAGCGAACGTTAAGCGTGCGTAGAGTTGTATCGGTGGTCGATAGAACTTGGGAATATTTGTTCTACCTTTAGCTCCTCATTGGGTTCGACACTCTTATTATCGAAAGAGGCTACAATTGATCACCTATACTTGTGGGTTATCAATACCTTGGTTCTCAAAAACTGAGGGAAATACTTACGCTACTTTGCTGCATCACCCTTTCCTCTTCAAGGGAAAACCAACGCAGTGCTCAAGAGGTAGCAAGAAGGATTTCTGGCACCGTTGCCGGGGAGATCTATGCACAAGTCAAGACATACCAAGTACCCGTCACAAACTTTTATCCCTCGCATTACATTATTTGCCATTTGCTTCTCGTTTTCCTCTCCCCCACTTCACCCTTGCCGTTTTATTCGCCCTCTTTTTCTGCTCGCCTCTTTTTCCGTTCGCCTCTTGCTTGCTTGTGTGTTGGATTGTTTGTCATGATGGCTCAAGATAATACTAAATTGTGTGATTTTTCCAATACCAACAATAATGATTTTATTAGCACTCCGATTGCTCCTCTTACCGATGTTGAATCTTGTGAAATGAATATTGCTTTGCTGAATCTTGTCATGAAAGATCCGTTCTCTGGCCTTCCTAGTGAAGGTGCCGCTACCCATCTAAACAACTTTGTTGACTTGTGTGATATGCAAAAGAAGAAAGACGTGGATAATGATATTGTTAAATTGAAGCTATTTCCGTTTTCGCTTAGAGATTGTGCTAAAACTTGGTTTTCATCTTTGCCTAAAAATAGTATTGATTCTTGGAACAAGTGCAAAGATGCTTTTATCTCTAAGTATTTTCCTCCCTCTAAGATCATCTTTCTTAGAAACGATATTATGAATTTTAAGCAACTAGATCATGAGCATGTTGCACAATCTTGGGAGAGGATGAAATTATTGATTCGCAATTGCCCCACACATGGTTTGAATTTGTGGATGATCATACAATTTTTTTATGTTGGATTGAATTTTGTTTCTAGAAATCTTTTAGATTCGGACGCGGGAGGCACTTTTATGGAAATCACTGTAGGAGAAGCTACCAAACTCCTAGATAATATTATGGTTAATTATTCTCAATGGCACACCGAAAGATCTACTAGAAAAAAAGTCCATGCTATAGAAGAAATTAATGTTTTGAGTGGAAAGATGGATGAACTTATGAAATTGTTTGCTAAGAAGTGTTTCTTCTGATCCTAATGATATGCCTTTGTCTACCTTGATTGAGAATAATAATGAATCTATGGATGTGAATTTTGTTGGTAGGAACAATTTTGGTAACAACACGTATAGAGGAAACTTTAATCCTAGGCCATATCCTAGTAATTCCTCTAATAATTAAGGTAATTCCTACAAAAATTCTTATGTAAATAATAATAAGATGCCCTCTGATTTTGAATCTAGTATTAAATAATTTATTAGTTAGCAAAAGAGTTTCAATGCTTTGATTGAAGAAAAATTGTCTAAGATTGATGAGTTGGCTAGGAACGTGGACATAATTTCTCTTGATGTTGATTCTTTGAAACATAGATCTATTCCACCTAAGCATGATATCAATGAGTCTCTCAAAGCCATGAGAATTTCCATTGATGAGTGCAAAGAAAGAACCACTAGGATGCGTGCTAAAAAAGATTGCTTTATTAAAGCGTGTTCTTCTAGTTTTTATGATAATAAGGATGAAGATCTAAAAGTGATTGATGTGTCTCCTATTAAATCTTTGTTTTGCAATATTAATCTTGATAATGATGGGACTGGAGATGAGTCAACTTTAGTTAAAAGGCGTCCCAATGATTCGGAGTTTTTAGATCTTGATGCAAAAATTGATAAAAGTGGGATTGGAGAGGTCAAAACTTTACATAGCAATGAACCCACTATTTTGGATTTCAAGGAATTTAATTATGATAATTGCTCTTTGATAGATTTTATTTCGTTGTTGCAATCCGTGCTAAATTCTCCGCATGCTTATAGTCAAAATAAAGCTTTTACCAAACATATCGTTGATGCTTTAATGCAATCTTATGAAGAAAAGCTTGAATTAGAAGTTTCTGTACCTAGAAAACTTCATGATGAGTGGGAACCTAATATTAAAATTAATATTAAAGATCATGAATGCTATGATTTATGTGATTTGGGTGCTAGCGTTTCCACGATTCCAAAAACTTTGTGTGATGTGTTAGGTTTTCGTGAATTTGATGATTGTTCTTTAAATTTGCATCTCGCGGATTCCACTATTAGAAAACCTATGGGAAGGATTAATTATGTTCTTATTTTTGCAAATAGGAATTATGTGCCCGTAGATTTCATTGTTCTTGATATTGATTGCAACCCTTCATGTCCTATTATTCTTGGTAGACCTTTCCTTATAACGACTGGTGCAATTATTGATATGAAAGAAGGGAATATTAGATTCCAATTTCCGTTAAGGAAGGGCATGGAACAATTTTCTAGAAATAAAATTAAATTACCTTATGAATCTATTATGAGAGCCACTTATGGATTGCATACCAAAGATGATAATACCTGGATCTATTCTTGTTTTTATGCTTAGCTAGGGGCGTTAAACGATAGCGCTTGTTGGGAGGCAACCTAATTTTATTTTTGTTTCTTGCTTTTTGGTTCTGTTTAGTAATAAATAATTCATCTAGACTATGTTTATATGTGGTTTTATGCTTTTAATTAGTGTTTGTGCCAAGTAGAACCTTTGGGAAGACTTGGGGGAAGTTTTGGCGATCTTGCTGTAAAAAACAGAAACTTTAGCGCTCACGAGATTTGCTGTCATTTTTTACTGGAGAGTGAGATTAGGTGGATTCTTTTTGCAGATGATTAATAAACAAATTCCTCAAGTCCACAAAGTTATTTAAGAATTTTTGGGGTTACAGAAGTATTCGAAACCTACAGATTACTACAGACTGTTCTGTTTTTGACAGATTCTGTTTTTCGTGTGTTGTTTGCTTATGTTGATGCATCTATGGCTAGTATCGGAGAGTATGAACCATAGAGAAGTTGGAATACAGTAGGTTTAATACCAATATAAATAAAGAATGATTTCATTACAGTACCTTAAGTAGTGGTTTGTTTTCTTATACTAACAGAGCTCATGAGATTTTCTGTTGAGTTTTGTGTTGTGAAGTTTTCAAGTTTTGGGTAAAGATTTGATGGATTATGGAATAAGGGGTGGCAAGAGCCTAAGATTGGGATGCCAAAGGCACCCCAAGGTAAAATTCAAGGACAACCAAAATCCTAAGCTTGGGTATGCCCTGGAAGGTATCCCCTCTTCCGTCTTCTTCCATCGGTAACTTTACTTGAGGCTATATTTTTATTCACCACATGATATGTGTTTTGCTTGGAGCATATTGTATGATTTGAGTCTTTGATTTTTAGTTTACCACAATCATCCTTGATGTACACACCTTTTGGGAGAGATACACATGAATTGGAATTTATTAGAATACTCTATGTGCTTCACTTATATATTTTGAGCTAGATAATTTTGCTCTAGTGCTTCACTTATATCTTTTAGAGCACGGTGGTGGTTTTATTTTGTAGAAATTATTGATCTCTCATGCTTCACTTATATTATTTTGAGAGTCCTTTAGAACAGCATGGTAATTTGCTTTGGTTATAAAATTAGTCCTAATATGATAGGCATCCAAGATTGGTATAATAAAAACTATCATAAAAAGTGCATTGAATACTATGAGAAGTTTGATACTTGATAATTGTTTTGAGATATGAGGACGGTGATATTAAAGTTGTGCTAGTTGAGTAGTTGGGAATTTGAGAAATACTTGTGTTGAAGATTGCAAGTCCCGTAGCATGCACGTATGGTAACCGTTGTGTAACATATTTGAAACATGAGGTGTTCTTTGATTGTCTTCCTTATGAGTGGCGGTCGGGGACGAGCGATGGTCTTTTCCTACGAATCTATCCCGCTAGGACCATGCGCGTAATGCTTGTTTTTTGACGACTTGTAGAATTTTGCAATAAGTATGTGAGTTCTTTATGACTAATGTTGAGTCCATGGATTATACGCACTCTCACCTTTCCATCATTGCTAGCCTCTTCGGTACCGTGCATTGCCCTTTCTCACCTTGAGAGTTGGTGCAAACTTCGCCGGTGCATCCAAACCCCGTGATATGATACGCTTTATCACACATAAACCTCCTTATATCTTCCTCAAAACAACCACCATACCTACCTATTATGGCATTTCCATAGCCATTCCGAGATATATTGCCATGCAACTTTCCACTGTTTCATTCATGACATGCTTCATTATTGTCACATTGCTTTGCATGATCATGTAGTTGACATCATATTTGTGGCAAAGCCACCATGCATAATTTATCATACATGTCACTCTTGATTCATTGCCCTTTCCGGTACACCGCTGGAGGCATTCATATAGAGTCATATTTTGTTCTAGTATCGAGTTGTAATCATTGAGTTGTAAATAAATAGAAGTGTGATGATTATCATTAATAGAGAATTGTCCCCCCCCCCAAATAGAAAGGCCCAAAAAAGAAATAAAAAGGGACTATGCTACTATCCTCTTTTTCCACACTTGTGCTTCAAAGTAGCAGCATGATCTTTATGATAGAGAGTCTCTTGTTTTGTCACTTTCATATACTAGTGGGAATTTTTCATTATAGAACTTGGCTTGTATATTACAACAATGGGCTTCCTAAAATGCCCTAGGTCTTCGTGACTAAGCAAGTTGGATGCACACCCACTTAGTTTCTTTTGTTGAGCTTTCATACATTTATAGCTCTAGTGCATCCGTTGCATGGCAATCCCTACTCCTTGCATTGACATCAATTGATGGGCATCTCCCTAGCCCGTTGATTAGCCGCGTTAATGTGAGACTTTCTCCTTTTTTGTCTTCTCCACATAACCCCCATCATTATATTCTATTCCACCCATAGTGCTATATCCATGGCTCACGCTCATGTATTGCGTGAAAGTTGAAAAAAGTTTGAGATTACTAAAGTATGAAACAATTGCTTGGCTTGTCATCGGGGTTGTGCATGATGAGAGCATTTTTGTGTGAAGAAAATGGAGCATGAACAAACTATATGATTTTGTAGGGATGAACTTTCTTTTGCCATGTTATTTTGAGAAGATACGATTGCTTAGTTAGTATGCTTGAAGTATTATTATTTTTATGTCAATATTAAACTTTTGTCTTGAATCTTTCGGATCTGAACATTCATGCCACAATAAATAAAATTACATTGAGAATTATGCTAGGTAGCATTCCACATCAAAAATTCTGTTTTTATCATTTACCTACTCGAGGACGAGCAGGAATTAAGATTGGGGATTCTTGATACGTCTCCAACGTATCTATAATTTTTTATTGTTCCATGCTATTATATTATCTATTTTGGATGTTAATGGGATTATTTATACAATTTTATATTATTTATGGGACTAACCTACTAACCCAAGGCCTAGTGCAAATTGCTGTTTTTGCCTATTTTAGTGTTTCACAGAAAAGGAATATCAAACGGAATCCAAACGGAATGAAACCTTCGCGAGAGTTATTTTTGGAACAAACGTGATCCAGGGGACTTGGAGTAGACGTCAAGAAAGAAACGAGGTGGCCACGAGGCAGGGAGGCGCGCCTGTCCCCTGGGCGCACCCCCATCCTCGTGCCCCCCTCGCAGCTCCACCGACCTACTTCTTCCTCCTATATATATCCATATACCCCGAAAACATCCAGGAGCACCACGAAACCCTAGTTCCACCGCTGCAACCTTCTGTACCCAAGAGATCCCATCTTGGGGCCTTTTCCGGAGCTCCGTCGGAGGGGGAGTCGATCACGGATGGCTTCTACATCAACACCATAGCCTCTTCGATGATGTGTGAGTAGTTTACCACAGATCTTCGGGTCCATAGTTATTAGCTAGATGGCTTCTTCTCTCTCTTTGGATCTCAATACAATGTTCTCCTCGATCTTCTTGGAGATTTATTCGATGTAACTCTTTTTGCGGTGTGTTTGTCGAGATCCGATGAATTGTGGGTTTATGATCAAGTTTATCTATGAAAAATATTTGATTCTTCTCTGAAATCTTTTATGTATGATTGGTTATCTTTGCAAGTCTCTTTGAATTATCAGTTTGGTTTTGCCAACTACATTGATCTTTCTTGCAATGGGAGAAGTGCTTAGCTTTGGGTTCAATCTTGCGGTGTCCTTTCCCAGTGACAGCAGGGGCAGCAAGGCACGTATTGTATTGTTGCCATCGAGGATAAAAAGATGGGGTTTATATCGTATTGCTTGAGTTTATCCCTCTACATCATGTCATCTTGCCTAATGCGTTACTCTGTTCTTATGAACTTAATACTCTAGATGCATGCTGGATAGCGGTTGATGTGTGGAGTAATAGTAGTAGATGCAGAATCTTTTCGGTCTACTTGCCATGGACGTGATGCCTATATACATGATCATGCCTAGATATTCTCATAATTATGCACTTTTCTATCAATTGCTCGACAGTAATTTGTTCACCCACCGTAATACTTATGCTATCTTGAGAGAAGCCACTAGTGAAACCTATGGCTCCCGGGTCTATCTTTTATCATATAAGTTTCCAATTTATTTTACTTTGCAATCTTTATTTTCCTATCTATATCATAAAAATACTAAAAATATTTATCTTATTATCTATATCAGATCTCACTCTTGTAAGTGACCGTGAAGGGATTGACAATCCCTTTATCGCGTTGGTTGCGAGGTTCTTATTTGTTTGTGTAGGTACGAGTGAAAGGATCGATATAGTTGACTAGAGGGGGGGGGTGAATAGGCAACTAACAATTTTTAGCTTTTCTTTACCAAATTAAACTTTGCATCAAAGTAGGTTGTCTAGATGTGCAACTAGGTGAGCAACCTATATGATGCAACAACAACAAGCACACAAGCAAGCAAGGGAAGTAACACAAATAAGCTTGCACAAGTAAAGGTATGAGATAACCAAGAGTGGAGCCGGTCAAGACGAGGATGTGTTACCGAAGTTCCTTCCTTTTGAGGGGAAGTACGTCTCCGTTGGAGCGGTGTGGAGGCACAATGCTCCCCAAGAAGCCACTAGGGCCACCGTATTCTCCTCACGCCCTCACACAATGCGAGATGACGTGATTCCACTATTGGTGCCCTTGGAGGCGGCGATCGGGCCTTTACAAACAAGGTTGGGGCAATCTCCACTACTTAATCGGAGGCTCCCAACAACACCACGAAGCTTCACCACAATGGAATATGGCTCTATGGTGACCTCAACCGTCTAGGGTGCTCAACCACCCAAGAGTAACAAGATCCGCTAGGGATTAGTGGGGGAATCAAATTTCTCTTGGTGGAAGTGTAGATCGGGGCCTTCTCAACCAATCCCGAGCAAATCAACAAGTTTGATTGGCTAGGGAGAGAGATCGGGCGAAAATGGAGCTTGGAGCATTAATGGAGCTTTTGGGGGAAGAGGTGAATCAACTTTGGGGAAGAAGACCCCCTTTTATAGTGGGGGAAACAATCCAACCGTTACCCCCTGAGCAGCCCCGCAGAGGGCGGTACTACCGCTGAGGCCAGCGGTACTACCGTTGGGACTGCGGTACTACCGCTCCCCCACGCGGTACTGCCGTTCGGACCCCTGCGCGGTACTACCGTGGTGGTAGGGCGGTACTACCGCTCTCGAGTGGCACTACCGCATCTACTGCCGCTGCTTAGTGCCGCACAATCCGACATGAGAGGCGACCCCCTCGAATCGACGCGGTAGGAGCCCGGTGCGGCAGCAGGAATACAGCGAGGACCCACAGGCGGTACTACCACTGCCGAGCGGTACTGCCGCCTGTGGCTCTTGAGCGGTAATACCGCCGGGGACCGTGGTACTACCGCTGGGACCCAAAACAAGCACAAGGAAGGGGAATGAGCTCTCCATTGAAGCAGAAAGGCTCAGAGGGTGTGAAAATGATGTGTATGTGTTGATTCCACCCTAGCCTTACCAAAGCGGACCCCCTCTTGATAGTACGGTGACTCCTACGAAACTAGTCCACCAAATAAGAAACGAAAGAGCTACACCGTCTTGAATAACATTCTGAGGGGAAAGAAATCGTATCGTGCCAAAGGATGAATCTCTGAAATGCTCAAAGCAAACGGTTAGTCCGCAAACATGTTGTCATCAATCACCAAAACTACATTGAGAAAGATATGCCTTAACAATCTCCCCCTTTCTGGTGGATTGATGACAACCAGGGATTTGCACAAGGATACGACATGAAAGTAAAGATACTTAGAACTACAAAATATAGACGGGCTCCCCCTAAATGTGTGCACCTAGTTAGAAGTGCCTTTGGAATGCAAGACACAGACATTAGGATCAACACTCCCCCTATATTTTATAGTCCAACAATCTAAGCATAGGATACATGAGAGCAGGGTATATATCAGGATAAGCATGCAACTCATAAGATACCAACATACTAGATAGACATAGATAATGATAAGGTAAAGATAAGGTAGCATATGTCTCACACCATATGACTGGAACTTAGGTCTCACTGGCACAAAACCAAACAAAGCAAACAGCGAGAAAACACAATGACACCACAAACCACAAAGACACACTCGCAACATGCAACAACACAAATCCCTAGACTCTCTCCCCCTTTGGCATCGAGACACCAAAAGGGCAAAGAGCGTTGCTACGGCTCCAGGTGATAGCAAGCTGAGAAGCTCTCTCATCACATTCTGGTAGGGTCATCCGCACTGCCATCCTCAGTCGGACACTGCTCGGTGTCTGAATCGGTCCACGGACAGTGCTGCTGAATCCACTCCTCCTCCTCAGTGATCTGGCCCTCAGAACCGCTGGCAACAGTCGCACCTAGCTGACGCATGAGCTCCTTGTGACGCCCCTGGTCTGCTTCTCAGCTACATGAGTCATGTACTGACCATGAGACTCCATGCAAAAAAGCTTCTTCATCTTGCGCTTGAGCTTCTTTGCCCAAGAGGGCTCTGCTCCAGAGGGCTCATAGTCCTCATTGTTATCATCGTCCTCAGCCAAGCCCTCGGTCTCCGTGTAAGCAGCAGTAGATGGACCCCCAGATTTAGGCGCAGGGGTGCCCCAATTGTCCTTCTTCCTTAGACACTTGATCTCATGAGAAACCAATTCTCCAGTTTCCGGCATAACCTTGGGATAGACACGTGCCCAGGCCTTCTCAATGAGCCGCATGATGAACGGATGATAGATCGGGCACTTGCGCTCAGAAACAACAGAAAGAAGTTCAGACCACATAACATGAGAAATGTCCAGGGACTCGCTAGTGTTTTCTTCCTTCTCATGCTGGCAGAAGAGAAGCATGTCCACGAGATAGGAGTGGATCATATCCAGATTCCCGATGCGAGGGAAGAGAGTCTCTCGGAAGACACGATGAAGGATGTCCAGAAAGGTATACAACTCATAGGTTTCCTTCTTAGTCACAGGGTGAACCTTCACAGAACAGTAGGGCCAGAGGGCTTGCTTGTGAGTGCAGGTAGCATTGCAGTGAGGGCGGAAGCCGACTGGAGTCTCAAGCCCGTGATCTTCCACCCCAAGTAACTCCATGAAGGCCTTCCACTTTACAGAAAGCAACTTGACATTTGTCATCCAAGTCAGAGTCCTTTCTGCATCAGTTCCAAAATGCACAGTAGCATAGAATTGAGCCACCAAATCTGCATCAAAATCCTTGTTGAACTGCATGATTCTGAGAATGTTCAGCTGAGAACACATCTGAAGGGCTTCACGAAAGTACTCAGGGTCCTTCTCCATAGCATCTGTGTCGATGGAGCGTACATCAACAAAGAGATTCTTCTTAGCCTTGATCACATCAAAGTAGATGGCAAACTGAAAGCGGTTCCAGAATGGGCGGTTGACCAAAGTGGGGTCTTGGTCTTCCTCATAGGGGTTGCGGCAACGCCTTGCCCAGAACTCCTTGGCAGACAGCTTAGTCACAATCTTCCCCTTTGGCTTGCTGGCAGATTTTTTCGAGAGCTTTGGAGCACTTGAGGAAGCACCCGCTGGCGGCGGTGGAGCACTTGAGGAACCACCTGCTGACTCAGATGTGCGGTAGCGCTTTGACGTTGCATGACCGGGGTTGACATGGCGGACCTGCTGCTCAAGATGATCATCACCTAGAACCAAACACACGACCAGAAGAAATACACAAAATAAAGAGCATAAGCCACCAAACAAAACAACATGGATCAAAATGTGGTAGGAAATGATGGAACTGGGCATCCAGCGGTAGTACCGTGACCCAACCGCGACAGTACCGCTCGGGCGGTAGTACCGTTCAGGATGGGCGGTAGTACCGCTCAAGACGAGGAATGGCAGTTCCCTACTGCCGTGGACAGATCCGGCACTACCAGAGATGCCAAATTCAAAAATATGCCTACCAAACATCAAGCCAAAGAGCCTAGACGCCAACTCTATCCTACTCAAGCCCCGACATAGCCAAAAGACAAGAAAAACAATGCCTATTGCCCCTAAAAACTAGATGTAAGATCTAGGCAAAGAGAGAACGAGAACGGGGGCAATACCGACATCCATGGCTAGAGGACGAGGTGGGGATCGACTCCACCGGAGGAAATGGAGAGGGACGACACAAAAATGGCGGCCGGCCGAGGCCCTCCTGCGGCGAGACGTCACTGGAGCGACGAGGAAGACAAGCGAGTGGGGGCGAATGGGTATGGGGGAGAAAACAACTCCCCCTGCCCCGACATAACCCCCCATTGCCCACCCCGTAGCGGTAGTACCGCTGGGTGGGCGGTAGTACCGCTTATGCTTCATCAGCGGTAGTACTGCTCAGCCGCAAAAAAGGACTGGCCAAAAAGGCTTAGCTCAAGAAAATAAACCGAGAAGAGAACGCGAACAAACACACACACAAAATCAACAAAAGGGAACGAGAAACACACACCTCTCCAAGAGAGGGCAGTGGCCGAGGCCACCTATGTTTGAGTTCAGTGGTATGGCACCGCGAAGATTTTAACCTTCGGCCCATGACCAACACTCATCTTTGAAGCACAAGTACCATCAAAAATGGCTAATGTGAAAGAGTTTGATTAGTTTATGCATTATGGGGGGAGGTAAAGTTCATTGAGAGAACAACACTCCCCCTATGTCCATGCCTACATCTAAACTAGACATCAAGATGAGTGTGGTGGGGTGTGCAAGGGTTCAAGTCACATTTCTCGAATCAATGATATTTAGTTCATGCCTTAACTCGCGAAATATTGCTTCATCCAAGGGCTTCGTGAAAATATCTGCAAGGTTATCATGAGTGTTGACATAGTTGAGCTCGATCCCCCCTCGCCTAATGTGATCCCGGATGAAGTGATACCGAATCTCAATGTGCTTCATCTTGAAGTGTTGTACCGGGTTGAGAGAAATCTTGATGGCACTTTCATTGTCACACCAAGGAGGCACTTTGTCACAAATGACATCGTAATCCTTTAAAGTTTGCCTGATCCATAGAAGTTGTGCACAACAACTACCGTCTGCCACATACTCCGCTTCGATGGATGAGAGATACACACAACTTTGCTTCTTGGAAGACCAACTCACCAAAGAGCAACCAAGAAATTGGAACCCTCCGGAAGTGGACTTCCTATCCACTTTTTCTCCCGCCCAATCGGAGTCTGAATATCCTACAAGCTTGAAGTTTGCTCCTCTTGGGTACCATACGCCAAAGTTTGGGGTATGAGCCAAATATCGAAAGATTCGCTTGACCGCCACAAAGTGGCTTTCCTTAGGTGCGGCTTGAAACCATGCACAAATGCCCACACTCAACATGATATCCGGTCTAGATGCACAAAGGTAAAGCAAGGAGCCGTTCATGGAGCGATATACCTTTTGATCCACCGCTTTACCATTGGGATCAATGTCAAGTTGGCACTTGGTGGGCATTGGAGTAGAAGCCATCTTGACATCACTTAGCTTGAATCTCTTGAGAATGTCTTGACTGTATTTGGCTTGGTTGATGAAGGTTCCTTCTCTTCTTTGCTTCACTTCGAACCCGAGGAAGAACTTCAACTCTCCCATGGAAGACATCTCGAACTTTGAGGTCATGAGAGCAGCAAATTACTCATTGAAAGCTTTGTTAGGGGAACCAAAGATAATGTCATCAACATATAATTGGCACACAAACAACTCCCCTTTGACCTTCTTAGTAAAAAGAGTGGGGTCGATTAGCCCAACTTCAAAACCACGGTCTTGTAACAACTCGGTAAGGTGGTCATACCACGCACGTGGGGCTTGTTTAAGGCCATAGAGTGCCTTATCGAGTTGATACACATGATCGGGAAAGTAGGGATCATCGAACCCGGGGGGTTTCTTGACATATACCAATTCATTAATGGGACCATTAAGAAAAGCACTCTTCATATCCATTTGTTGTAACTTAAAGTTATGATGGGAAGCATATGCAATCAACATGCGAATGGATTCAAGACGAGCAATGGGAGCAAAGGTTTCACCATAGTCGATACCCTCGACTTGGGAGTAGCCTTGTGCTACCAAACGAGCCTTGTTGCGAATGATAATCCCATGAGCATCTTGCTTGTTCTTGAATATCCACTTGGTTCCATTGACATTATGGTCCCCCGTTGGCCTTGGAACCAATATCCACACTTTGTTGCGTTTGAAGTTGTTGAGTTCTTCATGCATGGCATTGAGCCAACCCGGATCTTCGAGCGCCTCATAGACCTTTTGGGGTTCAACACACGAGACAAACGCGTGATGTTCAAAATAGTTTGCTAATTGTCTACGAGTGCTTACCCCCTTCCTTAAGCTTCCAAGCACATTTGTCATGAGATGATCCTTGGTGGAGAGCTTGGAAGCAATCTTGGCGGCACGATGCTCCAATTCCTCCTTGGGGGTGAGACGAGGAGTGGTCACTTGATCATCTTGAGCGCCGTCTTGAGCTTGGTCTTGATCTCGAGGAAGCTCTTGATTTTGAACTTGCTCGAAGGAGTGAACTTGACCTTGGGCATCACTTGATGTTACAACACCATCTTGAGATTGACCTTGCCCTTGGTCTTGTTCTTGAGGTTGAGGGCCTTCACTTTGTTCTTCGAAAGCGTGTGGGTCTTGGGTTGATGAAGGTTCCACTTGAGTGGAACATTGTCCTTCTCCTTCGGCCACAGGGGGTTCCTCAATGGGTAGGATATGACCAACACCCGTTCTTCTTATGGCTCGGGGAGGAATTTCATCACCTACATCACAAGTATCACTTTGCTCCACTTGGGAGCTGTTATTCTCATCAAACTCCACGTTACATGTTTCCTCTATAAGTCCCGTGGACTTATTGAGAACATGGTAAGAATGAGAGTTTGTAGCATAACCAACAAATATGCCCTCATAAGCTCTAGCCTCAAATTTAGACAAACGGACACCTTTCTTGAGAATGAAACACTTACACCCGAACACCCGGAAGTACTTGAGGTTGGGCTTGTTACCGGTGAGTATCTCATATGGCGTCTTGTTCAAGCCTTTGCAGAGGTAGAGCCGATTAGATGTATAAAACGCGGTGTTGATGGCTTCGGCCCAAAAGTTGTAGGGAGACTTGAACTCCGCCATCATGGTCCTTGCCGCATCCATCAACGTCCGGTTCTTACTCTCCGCTACACCATTTTGTTGAGGGGTATAAGGTGCAGAATATTGATGCTTGTTTCCCTCATCACTCAAAAACTCATCCAAGGTGTAGTTCTTGAACTCGGAGCCGTTGTCACTTCTTATAGTCAAGATCTTTGCATTGTGTTGTCGTTGAGCTTCATTTGCAAAGTCGATGATGGTTTGTTGGGTCTCGCTTTTCCTCTTGAAGAAATATACCCAAGTGTATCTTGAATAGCACCAAGCAATACTTTCTACCCCCAAAACTATCAAAGGATGGAGGCCCAAAGAGATCCAAATGAAGGAGCTCCAAAGGCCTCTTCGAGTAGATGATAGTCGTGGGAGGGTGAGCCTTCTCATGTAGCTTTCCTTCGATGCAAGCACTGCAAGAACGATCTTTGGCAAAACTAACATTTGTTAGTCCACGGACATGGCCCCCCTTGAGAAGACTTTGCAAAGATCTCATATTGACGTGGGCTAAACGGCGATGCCAAAGCCATCCCACGTCAACTTTAGCCATTAGGCATGTCGCGGTCTTAGTGGGTCGCTTCAAAAAGTTAATCACATAGAGACCATTCTTGACATGCCCAACAAAGGCTATTTTAAGAGTCTTGCTCCACAAGAGGTCCACGATATCAATATCAAAGAAATTGGCAAAGCCCACGAGTGCTAGTTGACGAACGGAAAGTAAATTGTATGCAAAGGACTCAACAAGCATGACCTTCTCGATCGTAAGATCATGAGAAATGACAACTTTGCCGAGTCCCAATACCTTAGAGGACGAGGCGTCACCCCACTTGACGTTGGTGGGCATGGATGTAATCTTTTGCACGTCCACCACCAAGTCCTTGCTTCTGGTCATATGATTAGTAGCTCCACTATCGAGCAACCATGATCCCCCACTGGAAGCAAACACCTACAAGAGATCAATGCTTGGTTTTAGGTACCCATTTTGTAATGGGTCCTTTGATGTTAGTAACAAGGGTCTTAGGAACCCAAATAGACCATTCAATATACTCATAAGGAGAACCAACAAATTTGGCATAAACATGCCCATCTCTAGCACGGCACAACACATAAGAAGGGTTAAAGTCGCTAGCTTTGTTGGGAAGGGAAGCGTTGCCCTTCTTGGCATCACTACCCCTCACAGTGTTCTTCTCCTTCTCCTTAGTAGCACCCTCTCCCTCCTTCACAAATGTTTGCTTGAGAGGAGGAGGTCGTTTGGCCTTGTCATTCTTCTTCTTGTTCTTGGACTTGGGCACATACCCAATCCCTTCCTTGGCGACAACTCCCTTTTGGTTGGTCAAAAGGTCGTTGAGGTTCTTATCGCCTTGTATGCAAGACACATGACCTTTCTCAAGTTGCACCTTTAACTTAGTGTTCTCCTCAATAAGATGCACATGCTCACAACATGGGTTAGTAGCATTTGCATTATCAATTAACATCATACGAGGAAAAGTGGCTTTCTCCTTGGTTAGCTTTACTTGAAGTTGATCATGAGACTCTTTGAGGCTAGCATGAGCACCCTTCAAGACCTTGTGAGCCTTGTCAAGGAGATCAAACTCCTCTTTGAGTCTAGCAAGATCAACCCCAAGCTTGGACTTCTTGGAGTTTAGCACACGAGAAACAATGAGAGCATGATCAAAATCTTTTTTTAACTTAGCGTGATCAACGTTGTGTGACTCCTCAAGAGCCAAACAAAGACCACGCTCTTCCTCAAGAGCATTGGAAAGATCCTAAATCTCATCGGCATAGTCACGATTATTCCCCTCCATCTTGGAGATAGTATCTTCGTGAGTCTCGATCATGTCATTGGCTTCACCAAGTTGTTCCAAGAGAGCAACAAAATGCTTCTTGGATTTACCCTTGAGTTTACCCATAAAGGACTCAAACTCATTTTCCTCCACATTAGATACCTCATATTAATCAATGCAATCTATCAAGGAAGGATTATTAATGATGGTAGTTTTGATGTTGGGGGTTACCTTGTTGGTGGCTTTAGCCATGAGGCACTTGGCGGTGATGTTCTCATTGGGTGAGTTGAAGAGAGACACTCGTGGAGTTTTTGCAATGGCAACGGAGGCCATGGCAACCGACTCATCATCATCATCATCATCCTCATGGTACTCTTCTTGAACCACCAACGCCTTGTGAGCGGTCTTCTTGGTGAAGTTGCTCTTGTTTGGGAAAGACTTGGCTTTGTCCTTTCAGATGAGCTTGCCACCATTTTCTTCCCTCTTCTCATACGGGCACTCCACAACAAAATGGCTCACATTGCTACAATTATAGAAAGTCCTCACATGTTGCTTGCTCTTTGTGCTACTTGAGTTGTTCTTGTTGAAGTTTGGCCTTGAGTTTTTCTTGCTCCAAAATTGCCTTGAAGCAAGTGCCATGTGTTCATGATAGGCATACTTTGTATCTTCAGGATTGCTTTCCTCTTCTTCCTCTTCTTCTTCTTCTTCTTCTTCTTCTTCTTCTTCTTCTTCTTCTTCTTCTTCTTCTTCTTCTTCTTCTTCTTCTTCTTCTTCTTCTTCTTCTTCTTCTTCTTCTTCTTCTTCTTCTTCTTCTTCTTCTTCTTCAACACAAACCTTGGCCTTCAATGCAAGGTTGGGCTTCTTTGCCCTTTGAGAGCGAACCACCGCATTGTCGGCGGTCTTGTCCAAGATGTTCATAGCCACGAACTCATCCAACACTTCACTTGAGGACAAAGTGAGGAAGTCCAGCCTTTGACAAATGACGGAAGACGTGGCCTTGTGGTAAGGCATCATTGCCTTGAGGAATTTGCGCTTGATCCAATTGTCATCCGTGTCCTTGCTCCCATGATCTTGGAGTGAGACCGCGAGTTTGGTTACTCTCCGATAAAGCTCACGAGGTTCTTCATCTTCTTTCATTGCAAACTCATCGGCTTCATCTTTCACTACTTCATAGTTGGAGCGTTGAATGCTTGCGCTTCCCCGAAAGAGAGAGACAACACAAAGCCATGCATCTTTGGCCAAGGCGAAGGGCCGAAGATGAGGTAGATCTTCGGGTGGAATTGCATCTTGGATGACGAAGAGAGCATTCTCATTGAATTGATTATCCGCGGCTTCTCGAGGGGTGAAGTTGCTTGGGTCATGCGGATAGAAACCTTCTTCAATGATTCTCCAAAGATTAGTATTCACATGATTTAAACGACGCTTAAAGTGATAAACCCAAGAATCAAAGTCCTCATTTTTCACAATCTTAGGGGGAGGACCGCCATGATTCAAATGAGTGGAAGGAATCGGTCCACCATAAACAAGTGGTGGTTCCACATGGGCAAAGATGTCGGTGCCATTTTTACCACTAGAAGAAGGAGCCTTTTCACTAGTAGCTTCCCCCTTGTCGGAGTTAGCAATCGTCACCTTGTCAGTGGGATCACCCACTTTCAATGGTGCGGTGGATAGTTTAAGCCCTTCAATGAATTTAGTAAACATGCTTTCAACCTCGGTCTTCATGGAGGTTTTCAATGTCTCCAAGGCCACATTTAATTCCTCACGAGAGATCGAGGTTCCCCCATCACCCGTAGACAAGATCAGATTCACACCGGAGTGCTCCTCCACACCATCTACAGTGTCAACCATACTCTTCGGATGGCAAAGTCCTTAGTAAAGAGACGAGGCTCTGATACCAATTGGAAGGATCGTTTTAGTTGACTAGAGGGGGGGATAGGAACTAACAATTTTTAGCTTTTCTTTACCAAATTAAACTTTGCATCAAAGTAGGTTGTCTAGATGTGCAACTAGGTGAGCAACCTATATGATGCAACGACAACAAGCACACAAGCAAGGAAGGGAAGTAACACAAACAATCTTGCACAAGTAAAGGTACGAGATAACCAAGAGTGGAGCCGGTGAAGACGAGGATGTATTACCGAAGTTCCTTCCTTTTGAGGGGAAGTACGTCTCCGTTGGAGCGGTGTGGAGGCACAATGCTCCCCAAGAAGCCACTAGGGCCACCATATTCTCCTCACGCCCTCACACAATGCGAGATGCCGTGATTCCACTATTGGTGCCCTTGGAGGCGGCGACCGGGCCTTCACAAACAAGGTTGGGGCAATCTCCACAACTTAATTGGAGGCTCCCAACAACACCACAAATCTTCACCACAATGGAATATGGCTCCGTGGTGACCTCAACCGTCTAGGGTGCTCAAACACCCAAGAGTAACAAGATCCGCTAGGGATTAGTGGGGGAATCAAATTTCTCTTGGTGGAAGTGTAGATTGGGGCCTTCTCAACCAATCCCGAGCAAATCAACAAGTTTGATTGGCTAGGGAGAGAGATTGGGCGAACATGGAGCTTGGAGCATTAATGGAGCTTTTGGGGGAAGAGGTGAATCAACTTTGGGGAAGAAGACCCCCTTTTATAATGGGGGAAACAATCCAACCGTTACCCCCCTAAGCAGCCCCGCAGAGGGCGGTACTACCGCTGAGGCCAGTGGTACTACCACTGGGATTGCGGTACTTCCGCTCCCCCACACGGTACTGCCGTTCGGACCCCTACGCGGCACTACCGCGGTGGTAGGGCGGCACTACCGCTCTCGAGCGGCACTACCGCATCTACTGCCGCTGCTTAGTGCCGCACAATCCGACACGAGAGTCGACCCCCTCGAATCGATGCGGTAGGAGCCCGGTGCCGCATCGGTACTACAGCGAGGACCCACAGGCGATACTACCGCTCTCGAGCGGTACTACCGCCTGTGGCTCTTGAGCGGTACCACTACTACTGCTGGGGACCGCGATACTATCGCTGGGACCCAAAACAAGCACAAGGAAGGGGAATGAGCTCTCCATTGAAGCGGAAAGGCTCAAAGGGTGTGAAAATGATGTGTACCTGTTGATTCCACCTTAGCCTTACCATAGCGGACCCCCTCTTGATAATACGGTGACTCCTACGAAACTAGTCCACCAAACAAGAAACGAAAGAGCTACACCGTCTTGAATAACACTCCGAGGGGAAAGAAATCGTCTCGTGCCAAAGGATGAATCTCTAAAATGCTCAAAGCACACGGTTAGTCCGCAAACATGTTGTCATCAATCACCAAAACTACATCGAGAGAGATATACCTTAACAATGAGGGACTTGCGTGTAGTCTCCTACTGGATTGATACCTTGGTTCTCAAAAACTGAGGGAAATACTTACGCTACTTCGCTGTATCACCCTTTCCTCTTTCAAGGGAAAACCAACACAGTGCTCAAGAGGTAGCAGGCCCCTCGTGACTCCACCGACCTAATTCTTTCGCCTATGTATACTCTTATATCCCCAAACCACCAGAACAAGCCACGAAAACACTTCTCCACCGCCGCAACCTTTTGTACCCGTGAGATCCCATCTAGGGGCCTTTTCCGGTGCCTTGCCAGAGGGCGATTCGACCATGAAGGGCTTCTACATCAACTCCATTGCCCTTCCGATGAAGCGTGAGTAGTTTATTTCAGACCTACGGGTCCATAGCTAGTAGCTAGATGGCTTTTTCTCTCTTTGATTCTCAATACCATGTTCTCCTCGATGTTCTTGGAGATCTATTCGATGTAATACTTTTTTGCGGTGTGTTTGCCGAGATCCGATGAATTGTGGATTTAAGATCATCTTATCTACGAATGCTATTTGAATCTTCTCTTAATTCTTTTATGCATGATTTGATATCTTTGTAATTCTCTTCGAACTATCGATTTGGTTTGGCCAACTAGATTGGTTTTTCTTGCAACGGGAGAAGTGCTTAGCTTTGGGTTCAATCTTGCGGTGTCCTTTCCCAGTGACAGTAGGGGCAGCAAGGCACGTATTGTATTGTTGCCATCGAGGATAAAAAGATGGGATTTTCATCATATTTCTTGAGTTAATTCCTCTACATCATGTCATCTTGCTTAATGCGTTACTCCTTTATTTATGAACTTAATACTGTAGATGCATGCTAGATAGCAGTCGAGGTGTGGAGTAATAGTAGTAGATGCAGAATCGTTTCGGTCTACTTGACACAGACATGATGCCTATATTCATGATCATCGCCTTAGATATCGTCATAACTTTGCGCTTTTCTATCAATTGCTCGTCAGTAATTTGTTCACCCACCATATTATTTTCTATCTTGAGAGAAGCCTCTAGTGAAACCTATGGCCCCCCGGGTCTATTTTCTATCATACAAGTTCTATTTTCCATCATATAAGTTTCCGATCTACAATATTAGTTTCCTATTTACTCTTTTTGCAATCTTTTACTTTCCGATCTATAAACCAAAAATACCAAAAATATTTACTTTACCGTCTATCTATCTCCATCGGATCTCACTTTTGCAAGTAACCATGAAGGGATTGATAACCCCTTTATCGCGTTGGGTGCAAGTTGTTTGATTGTTTGTGCAGGTATTCGGTGACTTGTGCATTGTATCCTACTGGATTGATACCTTGGTTCTCAAAACTGAGGGAAATACTTAATTGTAGCGACCAGACCTCAAACAGTCTGATCTCTGTGCTCCGGTGTCATCCCTGGATCAGTAATGCTGACACCACACAATACTTCGAAGGATTTATAGCAGAGTGGCAATCACACACTTATTATAACGATGTCTCAAAAGAGAACTTATTACAATAATATGGCTTAAGGCCATCTAGTGTCGATAACAGCGGAAGACTTGGAAGATAAATGGGTCCATCAACTCCAACGGCATCACTGAGTATAGAACCACGACCTAAAAACACCTCAATCGTCGTCTGAAAAGTCTGCAACATTAACGTTGCAGCTCGAAACGGGTCAGCACATGGAATATGCTGGCAAGGTAACACATAGAGAATGATGGAATGAAACAGCTATACTATATGCATATTTGGCTGGTGGAAAGCTCTATGGTTACAGTTTTGCGTAAAGCCAATTTTTCCCTACTGCAATAAATTTATTTAACTATCATGGTGGTTGTTAAACATTGAGAATGGTTGACAGCATTCTCAATCCCAATTAAAAGTAAACAATCAAAACCCAACAATATTAAGTAGAAGTAACATGATGAGATTCACATGATATTCAAGTACTAGATACTCAAGATTTTCCATAACCGGGGACACGGCTAATCATGATTAGTTTGTTACACTCTACAGAGGTTTGCGCACTTTTCCCCACAAGACTCGATCGCCTCCGTTGGATTTCTCGCACTACTGGTGTTTGAGAAACGGATGACCAAGACATAGTCTTTCAGAAGCGCTAGCACCTTACGACAGAGTAGACCATACCACCTACATGCCCTACATCTGCTAGTCTACCCCTATAAGAGTTCGCACGACTTAGTCAACTATGCCAGAGCCCATAATGGCTTGTGGCTGCACACGTAAGTATTTAGCATGAAAGATCTTATGATCCCTTTGAGCCTGGGTGGCGGTCCATAAAAAAACAGGCAAGTCCTGATAGACATCAGGTGCCTCAATCCACCCAGATGTGTGTTTAAGTTGCCACCTTAGATAAACCACTAAAATTATCAATCTCACATCTGTCATGGATATCACTCACCCAATCCACGTCTACTAGCATAGCATGGCATAATAAGCAAACGTAGAAGTAACTCCTAAAGGTTTCATAGTAACAGGTAATAGGTACTACCTCATCTACTTCCCATCCCACAATTTAATTAGATCCTAAGCATGCAATGTGTGAGGGTGGATCTAATGCAATAAAACTGGGTTGTAGAAAAGGTATGATCAAAGTGTGAACTTGCCTTGCTGATGATCCGCGAGTCCTAGAGATTCGAAGTAACAGGCGGCGCAATCCGGGTAATCTATCGCAGACAAACAACAAGCATACAATAAGTACTCATCTAATGCACAGGTAAAACTCAAACAAGAGATCAAACCAGAAAGTTCAACTTAAGAACTCCGGTTGCAAAGAGAGAAAGAACCGAACAAAGAAACCGAAAGCAAACGGCGGAAGAAAACAACTCGGTTCTAGCAAGTTGAAACTAGGTTAAATTTTACCGTAGCAAAACTTAGTCAAAGTTGATTAGTCGGAATGGCGGTTTCGAAACAAAACTCCAGGCGCTTGAATCACCTGATTCCGATAAACGAGCGAGAAGATAAACTAGAAAGAAGATCGGATCTGAGATCGCGATCGCGAAATAAATCCGACTAAAAGAAAAAGAAGAACGGTTGAACGAACGGACGTTCATTAACCTAGAAGAAATCCGGTGATCACGTTCGTTAGGACGAACGGTCCGGCGAACGATCTTGAGGCAACTAAATCGAAAAAGAAAATGAATCCGATCTAGGGTTTCAGAAAAGAAAACCGATCGTAAAACCGATCTAGAAAACCGGAACATGTAGTCATTGGAGCTCTTTTTTTTAAGCGGTTTCGCGCTCGGAAAAAAAAACAAAACAAGATCTAAATGAACTCCAAATCTAAAAAAGTAAATTTTCCCCGACTCCTAAAAATGAGTCGAACAAAATGAACTTTTCTCCGGGCCGAAAATGCAAATTTTTAAAACGCGCATTTTCCCTATCCAAATAAAAGCCAAATAAAACTCCAAAAAAACCAATGATCCTTTCTTCAAAATTTGAGAAGACTCAAATATGAAAAAGACGAAATATCCAACTCCCTCCGATGGTCCTTGAGTTGCATGAAATTTCTAGGATCGGCAAAACACAAGAAAATATGATATGCATGATGATCTATGTATAACATTCCAAATTGAAAATTTGGGATGTTACAAACCTACCCCCCTTAAGATGAATCTCGCCCTCGAGATTCGGGTTGGCTAGAAAATAGGTGAGGGTGGTCCTTGAGCAAATCTTCTTCTCTCTCCCAGGTGGCTTCATCCTCTGAGTGGTGGTTCCAATGAACTTTGGAAAACTTGATAACCTTGCTGCGGGTAACTCTGCTGGCAAACTCGAGAATCTTGATTGGTTTCTCTTCATACGTTAAGTCGTCCTTTAACTGAATCGCTTCAAGCGGCACTGTATCTCTTAACGGTACCTCCGCCATCTCGGCGTGACATTTCTTCAGCTGAGAAACATGAAATACGTCATGAACTCCCGACAGTCCCTCTGGTAATTCCAACTTATACGCGACTTCTCCCATACGTTGCAAGATCTTATATGGTCCAACGAAACGTGGTGCTAATTTTCCCTTAACTCCAAAGCACTTAACTCCTCGAAGTGGGGATACTCAGAGATACACCCTGTCTCCGGTTTCGTAAACTGTCTCCTTGCGTTTAGAATCTGCGTAGCTCTTCTGTCTGGACTGGGCTACCTTGAGCCTATCGCGAATCAACTTCACTTTCTGTTCAGACTCCTTAATCAAATCTGGTCCAAAGAATTGACGGTCTCCAACTTCGTCCCATGACAACGGTGTCCTGCATCTCCTTCCGTATAAAGCTTCGAAAGGTGCCATCTTCAAACTGGTTTGGTAACTATTGTTATAAGAAAACTCCGCATACGGCAAATTATCGTCCCAACTAGATCCATAATCTAGTGCACAAGCTCTTAGCATATCTTCCAAAATCTGATTGACTCTCTCGGTCTATCCATCTGTCTGCGGATGAAAAGCGGTGCTGAACTCTAGCCTGGTTCCCAAAGTTTCATGCAACTGATTCCAAAACTTTGAGGTAAATTGGGTTCCTCTATCCGATACAATACTCCTTGGAACTCCATGCAAGCAAATGATCCTAGTCATGTATATCTTTGCCAACTTAGCACTGGTGTAAGTGGTCTTAACTGGAATGAAATGTGCTACCTTCGTCAAACGATCAACTACTACCCATATTGAGTCATATCCTGCTTTCGTCCTGGGTAGTCCTGTGATAAAATCCATGCCTATCTTATCCCACTTCCATTCGGGTATCGGCAATGGCTGCAACAATCCGGCTGGCTTCTGATGCTCTGCCTTTACTCTATGACATACGTCACAAACTGCTACATATGCTGCAATATCCTTCTTCATTCCGGTCCACCAGAATGTCTCCTTCAAATCCAAATACATCTTGGTATTTCCTGGGTGAATCGAATATGGTGAATTGTGTGCCTCTTGCAAAATCAACTTCCTGATCTCTGGGTCATTTGGCACATAAACACGGTCCTCAAACCATAGGGTATCGTGCTCGTCCTCACGAAATCCCTTTACTTATCCTTTGCTCAGTTTCTACTTTATAGCGGCAATCTCCTTGTCAGATTTCTGAGCCTCTCTGATTTTATCCATCAATGTTGACTGAATCTCCAATGCTGCTACATAGCCTTTCGGAACTATTTCTAAACTTAGTTCACGAAGGTTTTCTGCTAACTCCGTTGGTATACTTCCTGTCATTATCGTATTGACATGGCTTTTACGGCTCAATGCATCAGCTACTACATTAGCTTTACCGGGATGGTAATGCAATCTCATGTCATAATCCTTGATGAGCTCCAACCATCTCCTTTGTCTGAGGTTCAACTCCTTCTGCGTGAAAATGTACTTCAAACTCTTGTGATCCGTGTACACCTCACAATGATTTCCAATGAGGAAATGTCTCCATGTCTTCAATGCATGCACTACGGCTGCTAACTCCAAATCATGTGTGGCGTAATTCAACTCATGAGGTTTCAGTTGTCGTGAAGCATATGAAACGACTCTCCCTTCCTGCATAAGCACTGCTCCAAGTCCTCGACGTGAAGCGTCGCAATACACCTCATAATCCTTGGTCTGATCTGGCAAAATCAACACTGGTGAGGTAACCAATCGTTCCTTCAACTCCTGGAAACTAGCCTCACACTCCTCAGTCCATTTGAACTTGGTATCCTTCTTCAACAACTCCGTCATAGGCTTCGCAATCTTTGAAAAGTTCTTAATGAATCTCCGGTAGTATCCTACGAGTCCAAGAAAACTCCGGATCTCTCCAACTGTCATTGGTGCTTCCCATTTGGTTACGGTCTCAACCTTTGAGGGGTCAACTGCTATCCCTTCTCCGGATATAACATGTCCAAGAAATCCAACTTCCTTCAACCAAAACTCACATTTGCTAAATTTGGCATATAACTGATGTTCCCTTAGCTTCTCCAAAACCAAACGCAAATGTTCCTTATGCTCTTCTTCATTCTTCGAATAAACCAAGATATCATCAATGAACACTACGACGAACTTATCCAAAAACTCCATAAATACTTTGTTCATCATGTTGATAAAATAGGCAGGCGTGTTAGTCAATCCAAATGACATAACGGTATACTCATACAGTCCATATCTTGTGGTGAATGCTGTTTTAGGAATATCCTGTTCCTGAATCTTCAACTGGTGGTACCCTGATCGCAAATCGATCTTGGAAAACACTTTAGCTCCTTGCAAACGATCAAATAGATCATTTATCATTGGCAGTGGGTACTTGTTCTTGATGGTTACTTCATTAATCCACGATAATCAACAACCATCCTTAATGATCCATCCTTCTTCTCCACTAGAAGTACGGGTGATCCCCAAGGCGAAGAACTTGGGCGAATGTAACCTTTCTCCAATAACTCCTTAATCTGATTCTTAATTTCTACCAAATCCTTTGCTGGCATCCGGTATGGTCTCTTTGATATTGGTCCATTCCCTGGCAATAACTCAATCAAAAACTCAATGTCTCTATCCGGTGGCATGCCTGGCAACTCTTCCGGAAATACATCAGGAAAATCCTTTACCACTGGTACTTCCTCCTGCACGACTCCTGTCAGGCAATTTACTTGTGTCCTATTTGGCACATGCCGGGATACATACTTGATCCTTCTTCCTTCTGGCGTTGTAAGCAAAATTGACTTACTAGCACAATCGATGTTTCCTCCATACATCGACAACCAATCCATACCGAGGATTACATCCAATCCTTGAGATTCCAATACTATTAGGTCTGAGGGAAAAACATAGTTACCAATCCTTAATGGTAACCGATCACACCATTGTCTAGCCATAAACTCTGCTCCTGGTGAGCTTACTAACATGGGTGACCTAAGGGCTTGGGTTGGCAGGTTATATTTATCCACAAATCCCCTTGATATGTATGAATGTGATGCACCAGTATCGAAAAGAACGAGTGCGGTAAATGACTTAACCAAAAACTTACCGATCACTGCATCAGGCTGATCTTCAACCTCCTCCACGCTAACGTGGTTCACCTATCCCCTATTGAAAGGGTTCGGCTTCTTCCCTGAGCTTCCATTGCCATTTACATTCTGGCCTTCAGGACATTCAGTAGCATAATGTCCGGTCTTGGAACACTTGAAACAGGTGACTTGGCTCAGGTCTCTCTTGGATGGGGTTGATGGGGTGGTCCGGTTTTGGCCGTTGCTTCCTCCATTCCCATTACCATTCTTGTGGCCATTGTGGTTGTGCGAACTACTTCCTCCATGGGTATGCTAAAACTGAAATCCCGATTTAGGGGTAAAACGGGGCTTCTGCTGGGCTCAAGAGTTATACTTCCCCTGTCCATACTTCCTCTTGCGGTTCTCAATCTGCTGTTGCTTCCCTATAATCATGATGGCACGATCTACCAACTCCTGGTAGTTTCTGAAACTTGCTACCATCAATTGCATGCTTAACTCATCATTCAATCCTTCCAGAAACTTCTCCTGCTTAGCCGCATCCGTAGCAACGTCATCTGGGGCATAACGTGCTAACTTGCTGAAATCATCAACATACTGGCCAACTGTCCTTCCTCCTTGGCGCAAGTTGCGAAACTCCCGCTTCTTCATGGCCATAGCTCCTGCTGAAACATGTGCAGTGCAGAAAGCTTGCTGAAACTGATCCCATGTGACAGTGTCAACTGGGAAAGTGGCTGTGAAATTCTCCCACCATGCTGCCGCAGGTCCTTCCAACTGATGTGCGGCAAACTTCACTTTCTCACCATCCGTGCATCCTGCAGTGGTCAACTCCCTTCCTATCTTGCGGAGCCAATCGTCTGCTACTATCGGCTTGATGCTACTAGAAAACACCGGCAGATTTAGCCTAAGGAAATGGGCTAAGTGGTCAACAGGGGGTGGTGGCAGTGGTGGGTTGTTGTTGTTGTTGTTCTGCTGATTCTGAACTAACATCTGCATCAACTGATTCTGCTGTTGGATCAACTGAGTGAGCTCCGGTGGAAATCCATTGTCACGTCTCGGAGGCATCTGAGGGTTTAGAAAAGAAGAGATATAAGAATAGAATGAGGTCTAAAGAGAAAACACTACCCCAATGCACATGAGCAAATTCACACAAAATCACTTCATTCAATCAAACAAGGGCATACAATCGATCTAGCTATCACAAAAGTGCTTGAACTATAGTGTTTACATGGGGGAAATACTACTAATATTTGGTGGTCATCTAGAAATTTGAACCGATGGAAGACTCCATGATGTCCGCTCCAGCTTCATCGTCAAAGTCGGGTTCACTTGGATCCGAATCGGTGTCGTCGATGATGATGTAGTTATCCAGGCATGCGACGTACTCGTCTTCCTCCTTGGATGCTAACTTCCTCTTGAGTTCTTCAATCTCTTGCTTAAGATCGACGTTGTGTCTTGCTAGAGCTACGATCTCGTCCATGTAGTCCTTGCGTGTAGCCTTCAGTTCTCTTTCTAGCTCGATGATCCTCGCTTTCGCATTCTTCCACTCCATCATATCATTGCACATTTGGTTCTCGTGGCATCGAATGTGCTGGTTTAACTCCTGGATGAATGCTGCAATTGATTTATCCTTCTTGGTGCTGACTAACTCCCATTGTTCATCTCGGCGTCCACAAATCTGGTAGATAGTGTTCTCGAGGTCTTCTTGATAAACTTCTCCAATGCGTCCTATGGTAATATGGGCTGCCATGCTCCTTCCTAGTCTCCAAGTTGGTGCATTGAAAACACTATCTATTGGCTTCGTGATTGGCGCGAATGTCCTTCCTGGAACGTGAGCTTGAATCTTTCAGCGCTCCTCTTCAGGAAAAGTGGTGTTGAAGGTTCCCGTGAAACTTGGTAATCCAATGTTCAGGTACTTGGTGACTTCCTTTAAGTGAAATCCAAAAGGTGTGCCTTCATTCGGTTGCGCGTACTTAATCTTCGCGTCCTTCATCCTAAAGAGTAGAAAAGATGAGGAGTTAGAAAATGAGGAGAGAATAGTGATCTATGGCTTTAACTTAGTGGTCGTGTCCTACAGTCAGCGTGTGCTCTGATACCATCTCTGTAGCGACCAGACCTCAAACAGTCTGATCTCTATGCTCCGATGTCATCCCTGGATCAGTAATGCTGACACCACACAGTACTTCGAAGGATTTATAGCAGAGTGGCAATCACACACTTATTACAACGATGTCTCAAAAGAGAACTTATTACAATAATATGGCTTAAGGCCATCTAGTGTCGATAACAGCGGAAGACTTGGAAGATAAATGGGTCCATCAACTCCAACGACATCACTGAGTATAGAACCACGACCTAAAAACACCTCAATCATCGTCTGAAAAGTCTGCAACATTAACGTTGCAGCCCGAAACGGGTCAGCACATGGAATATGCTGGCAAGGTAACACATAGAGAATGATGGAATGAAACAGCTATACTATATGCATATTTGGCTGGTGGAAAGCTCTATGGTTACAGTTTTGCATAAAGCCAATTTTTCCCTACTGCAAAGGAATAAATTTATTTAACTATCATGGCGGTTGTTAAACATTGAGAATGGTTGATAGCATTCTCAATCCCAATTAAAAGTAAACAATTAAAACCCAACAATATTAATTAGAAGTAACATGATGAGATTCACATGATATTCAAGTACTAGATACTCAAGATTTTCCATAACCGGGGACACGGCTAATCATGATTAGTTTGTTACACTCTACAGAGGTTTGCGCACTTTTCCCCACAAGACTCGATCGCCTCCGTTGGATTTCTCGCACTACTGGTGTTTGAGAAACGGATGACGGAGACATAGTCTTTCAGAAGCGCTAGCACCTTACGACGGAGTAGACCGTACCACCTACATCCCCTACATCTGCTAGTCTACCCCTATAAGAGTTCACATGACTTAGTCAACTATGCCAGAGCCCATAATGGCTTGTGGCTGCACACGTAAGTATTTAGCATGAAAGATCTTATGATCCCTTTGAGCCTGGGTGGCGGTCCATAAAAAAACAGGCAAGTCCTGATAGACATCAGGTGCCTCAATCCACCCAGATGTGTGTTTAAGTTGCCACCTTAGATAAACAATTAAAATTATCAATCTCACATCTGTCATGGATATCACTCACCCAATCCACGTCTACTAGCATAGCATGGCATAATAAGCAAACGTAGAAGTAACTCCCAAAGGTTTCATAGTAACAGGTAATAGGTACTACCTCATCTACTTCCCATCCCACAATTTAATTAGATCCTAATCATGCAATGTGTGAGGGTGGATCTAATGCAATAAAACTGGGTTGTAGAAAAGGTATGATCAAAGTGTGAACTTGCCTTGCTGATGATCCGCGAGTCCTAGAGATTCGAAGTAACAGGCGGCACAATCCGGGTAATCTATCGCAGACAAACAACAAGCATACAATAAGTACTCATCTAATGCACAGGTAAAACTCAAACAAGAGATCGAACCAGAAAGTTCAACTTAAGAACTCCGGTTGCAAAGAGAGAAAGAACCGAACAAAGAAACCGAAAGCAAACGGCGGAAGAAAACAACTCGGTTCTAGCAAGTTGAAAGTATGTCAAATTTTACCGTAGCAAAACTTAGTTAAAGTTGATTAGTCGGAACGGCGGTTTCGAAACGAAACTCCAGGCGCTTGAATCACCCGATTTCGATAAACGAGCGAGAAGATAAACTAGAAAGAAGATCGGATCTGAGATCGCGATCGCGGAATAAATCCGACTAAAAGAAAAAGAAGAACGGTTGAACGAACGGACATTCGTTAACCTAGAAGAAATCCGGTGATCACGTTCGTTAGGACGAACGGTCCAGCGAACGATCTTGAGGCAACTAAATCGGAAAAGAAAACGAATCCGATCTAGGGTTTCGGAAAAGAAAACCGATCGTAAAACCGATCTAGAAAACCGGAACGGTTTCGCGAAGAAAAACGAATCGGAATGTTTAGAAGAAACGATCCGATGAAAGAATAGATGTAGCGCGGGCTACCTCCGGTGAAGTCTCCGGCAAGGAACTCCGGCGGCGTGGGCGTGGGGCGGCGGCAAGGTGCGGCGGCGACGCGGGGCACTAGGCGGCGCGGCGGCGGTGGGGTGCGGCGCGGGGTGTGGGGCGCGGTGGTGCTTGGGGCTTTGGATTTGATGTGTTTAGAGGGGGGGGGGGGTGTGGGAGTATTTATATTGGGGAGGGGAGGGGAAAACTTGGGGTAGGGGTCAAGGAATTGGACTAGGACTAGGAAAGAAAAGAGGGAAAAGAGATCTAGAAAAAAAATGAAAGTAGGATGAATCCTACTAGGAATCTAAAAAGGAAACGGCGGCGGCCTCCTGATGCGCCTGGGCACCTAGCGCGCGGCGCGCTGGCCTCCTGGCCTCTGGCCGGCCGGCTCGGTGGCTTGGGCCTTAGGCCCAAATCGCTGGAGCTCTTTTTTTTTAAACGGTTCCGCGCTCGAAAAAAAAAACAAAACGAGATCTAAACGAACTCCAAATCTAAAAAAGTAAATTTTCCCCGACTCCTAAAAATGAGTCGAACAAAATGAACTTTTCTTCGGGCCTAAAATGCAAATTTTTAAAACGCGCATTTTTCCCTATCCAAATAAAAGGCAAATAAAACTCCGACAAAACCAATGATCCTTTCTTCAAAATTTGAGAAGACTCAAATATGAAAAAGACGAAATCTCCAACTCTCTCCGAGGGTCCTTGAGTTGCGTGAAATTTCTAGGATCGGCAAAACGCAAGAAAATATGATATGCATGATGATCTATGTATAACATTCCAAATTAAAAATTTGGGATGTTACATTAATCTACTTTGCTGCATCACCCTTTCCTGTTCAAGGGAAAAACCAACGCAAGCTCAAGAAGTAGTAGGAAGAATTTCTGGCACCGTTGCCGGGGAGATCTACGCCAAGTTAAGACATACCAAGTACCCATCATAAACTCTCATCTCTTGCATTACAATATTCAACATTCGCCTCTCGTTTTCCTCTCCCCCACTTCTAAAAATAATTTTGAAAAGATTTTCCTTTCTTCTCACTGTTCTTGTGTTTTCTTAAGTTCGCTTTTCTATTGCTATGGCTGACTCCAAAAGGGTAAGGGTTTTCTCCTGAGTTTTCATGCTTTGGATAGCCCCTCCGTCCTTTCTAAGCTCATAAATAATGATGCTACGAAAAGACTTACTGGTGGTGTTAAGGAAAATTTCATCAATTTTGATGAAGATGATCCCGGGTTTTTTCGCTATTCTCTTGATGAATCTTTAAAAGATGTTTGGGATAGGCCGTTGAGGATTCGAGCTAGCTATGTGCCCCAATACCAGATTGAGATATACTTGAAGAGCTTTTATGTTGGTTTACCTCCTTCTTTTAAGCAAGTTTTGGATTCTGTATTTGAAAATGGTTTTCTTGGAGGGGATGTCATCGATACTTATGAGGAGATGAAAACCATATTTGGGCACCCCAAGGGAGAAAATGTTGAATCAACTGCTCTTATGTGCTTTTATCAAAATGAAATAATTAAAGAGATGAAGGCTAGTCTAGATGCAAATTTTCATAACGTGCTTAATCTTTCTTCCACTATTAATGGCCATGTGCTTTCGCAAAATAAAAATATAAATGCCACGGAGAAGAAATTCTCTCTTTGCTTCCAAAAGGGGAAAGATGAGAATACCTAGATCTATTCGTGTTTTATGCCTAGCTAAGGGCGTTAAACGATAGCGCTTGTTGGGAGGCAACCCAATTTTAATTTTTTTTCTAGGTTCTATTTTGTAATAAATAATTAATCTACCCTCTCGTTAGATGTGGTTTTGTGTTTTAATTAGTGTTTTTGCCAAGTAAGACCTTTGGGATAGCTTATGGTGATAGTTGACTTGATCTTGCTGAAAAACAGAAACTTTTGCACTTAGGAAAACAATTCTAATTTTTAACAGAAGTGTGATAAAATACTGATTATTTTTGCAGAAGATTAATAAACAAATTTCTTAGAATTTCCTAATTTTTCAGAATTGTTGGAGTTATAGAAGTATTCGAAATATCCAAATTGCTACATACTATTCTGTTTTTGCCAGATTCTATTTTCTATGTGTTGTTTGCTTATTTTGATGAATCTATGGCTAGTATCGGGGGGTATGAACCATGAAAAAGTTGGAATACAGTAGATATTACACCAATATAAATAAAGAATGCGTTCAAAACAGTACCAAAAGTGGTGATTTATTTTCTTATACCAACGGAGCTTATGAGATTTTCTGTTGAGTTTTGTGTTGTGAAGTTTTCAAATTTTGGATTAGGATTTGATGAATTATGGAATAAGTAGTGCCAATAGCCTAAGCTTGGGGATGCCCAAGGCACCCCAAGGTAATATTCAAGTAGAACCAAGAGCCTAAGCTTGGGGATGCCCCGGAAGGCATCCCCTCTTTCGTCTTCATCTATCGGTAACTTTACTTGAGGCTATATTTTTATTCACCACATGATATGTGTTTTGCTTGGAGCATATTGTATGATTTGAGTCTTTGCTTTTTAGTTTGCCACAATCATCCTTGTTGTACACACCTTTTGAGAGAGACACGCATGAATCGTGATTTATTAGAATACTCTATGTGCTTCACTTATATCTTTTGAGCTAGGCAATTTTGCTCTATGTGCTTCACTTATGTCTTTTAGAGCTCGGCGGTGGTTTTATTTTATAGAAATTGATGAACTCTCTTGCTTAACTTATATTATTTTGAGAGTCTTTAAACATGATGGTAATTTGCTTTGGTTATAAATTCAGTCCTAATATGATATGCATCCAAGAGGGATATACTAAAAACTTTCATATAAAGTGCATTGAATTCTATGAGAAGTTTGATTCCTTATGATTGTTTTGAGATATGAAGATGGTGATATTAGAGTCATGCTAGTAAGTAATTGTGAATTTGAGAAATACTTGTGTTAAAGTTTGTGATTCCTGTAGCATGCACATATGGTGAACCATTATGTGATGAAGTCGGGGCATGATTTATTTTTTGATTGTCTTCCTTATGAGTGGCGGTCGGGGACGAGCGATGTTCTTTTCCTACCAATCTATCCCCCTAGGAGCATGCTCGTAGTACTTCGTTTCGATAACTAATAGTTTTTTGCAATAAGTATGTGAGTTCTTTATGACTAATGTTGAGTCCATGGATTATACGCACTCTCATCTTCCCACCATTGCTAGCCTCTCTAGTGCCGCACAACTTTCGCCAGTACCATAAACCCACCATATACCTTCCTCAAAACAGCCACCATACCTACCTATTATGGCATTTCCATAGCCATTTCGAGATATATTTCCATGCAACTTTCCACCATTCCCTTTATTATGACACGTTCCATCATTGTCATATTGCTTTGCATGATCATGTAGTTGACATCGTATTTGTGGAAAAACCACCGTTCATAATTCTTTCATACATGTCATTCTTGATTCATTGCACATCCCGGTACACCACCAGAGGCATTCATATAGAGTCATATTTTGTTCTAAGTATCGAGTTGTAATTCTTGAGTTGTAAGTAAATAAAAGTGTGATGATCTTCATTATTTGAGCATTGTCCCATGTGAGGAAAGGATGATGGAGACTATGATTCCCCCACAAGTCGGGACGAGACTCCGGACGAAAAAAAGAGGCCAAAAAAAATGAGAGAAGGCCCAAATAAAAAAAATGAGAGAAAAGAGAGAAGGGGCAATGCTACTATCCTTTTACCACACTTGTGCTTCAAAGTAGCACAATGATCTTCATGATAGAGTCTCCTATATTGTCACTTTCATATACTAGTGGGAATTTTCATTACAGAACTTGGCTTGTGTATTCCAATGATGGGCTTCCTCAAATTGCCCTAGATCTTCGTGAGCAAGCAGTTGGATGCACACCCACTTAGTTTCTTTTTGAGATTTCATAAACTTATAGCTCTAGTGCATCCGTTGCATGGAAATCCCTACTCACTCACATTGATACCTACTGGTGGGCATCTCCATAGCCGTTGATACGCCTAGTTGTAGGATCGAAAGTATGTCTAGAGGGGGGGGGGGTGATTAGACTACTTGACCAAATAAAAATCTAGCCTTTTCCCAATTTTAAGTCTTGGCAGATTTTAGCAACTTAGCAAAAGTCAAGCAATAAACCTACACATGCAAATCTAAGAGTATAGCAGCGAAAATGTAAATCATTGCATATGAAGGTAAAGGGAGGAGTTTGGAGGGAGCAAACGCAATGTAGACACAGAGATTTTTGGCGTGGTTCCGGCAGGTGGTGCTATCGTACATCCACGTTGATGGAGACTTCAACCCACGAAGGGTAACGGTTGCGCGAGTCCACAGAGGGATCCACCCACGAAGGGTCCACGAAGAAGAAACCTTGTCTATCCCACCATGGCCATCGCCCATGAAGGACTTGCCTCACTTGGGTAGATCTTCACGAAGTAGGCGATCTCCTTGCCCTTAACAACTCCTTGGTTCAACTCCACAATCTTGACGGAGGCTCCCAAGTGACACCTAACCAATCTAGGAGACACCACTCTCCAAAAGGTAATAGATGGTGTGTTGATGATGAACTCCATGCTCTTGTGCTTCAAATGATAGTCTCCCAAACACTCAACTCTCTCACACAGATTTGGATATGGTGGAAAGATGATTTGAGTGGAAAGCAACTCGGGGAAGGCTAGAGATGAAGATTCTTGTGGTTGGAATGGAATGTCTTGATCTCAACACATGAGTAGGTGGTTATCTCTTAGAAAATGAATGGTAGAAGTGTAGGCATGTTCCGATGGCTTTCTCCACAAATGGAGGTTGGGTGGAGGGGTATATATAGCCTCCACACAAAATCTATCCGTTACACACAATTTACCAAACTCAGTGATACCGAAAACTCAAACTCGATCAGACCGATTTAGTTCAAAATGTGAACGTTAGGATTTTTGGGACCGACATGTCAACTCGGTGGCACTGATTTCATTAGGGTTAGGGCATAACGTAATCTCAGTGAGACCAATCACATAAACTCGGTGGGACCGATTTCCGTAATAGGCAAACAGAGAGTTGGTCAGGCAAACTCGGTGGGACCGATCAATCATTTAGGTGAGACCAAAACGTTATGAAAAGGAAACAGAGAGTTTGCATTGCGAACACGGTGGGACCGATCGCTCATCTAAGTTAGACCGAAACATTACGAAGGGAAACAAAGAGTTTGCAATCCCATCTCGGTGAGACTGAAATCCCTATCGGTGAGACCGAACTGATTAGGGTTGCTGGCTATGGCTATGTCAAATGAACTCGGTGGCGCCGGATAGATCAAATCGGTGGGGCCGAGGTTGACTTTTGGTTTGGGACATATGTGGATATGAGAAAGTGGTTGAGGGCTTTTGGAGCATATCACTAAGCATTTTGAGCAAGCAAGCCATTAAGCAACACCTCATCCCCTTTTAATAGTATTGGCTTTCCTATGGACTCAATGTGATCTTGGATCACTAAAATGAAAAAGAAGAGTCTTGAACTTTTGAGCCAATATGTGTCCTTAGCATTTTGACGGGTCCACAATCCTAGTCCATGCCATGCCAATCATTGAACTTTCTAAAATGATCATCTTGAAAGAGCATTAGTTCAATGAGCTATATGTTGTTAGGAATTACCAAAACCACCCAGGAATAGTTGCACTTTCACTAGTTGATGTGAGAATATCTCCTTCTTTTTGTATTGTCCACAACCACAGTCTCTTCCACCTATAGTGCTATGTCCATGTCTCACACTCATGTATTGCGTGAAAGTTGAAAAAGTTTGAGAACATCAAAAGTATGAAACAATTGCTTGGCTTGTCATCGAGGTTGTTGATACATCTCCGTCGTATCTATAATTTTTGATTGTTCCATGCCAATATTATACAACTTTTACATACTTTTGGCAACTTTTATACTATTTTTGGGACTAACATATTGATCCAGTGCCCAGTGCCAGTTCCTGTTTGTTGCATGTTTTTTGTTTCATAGAAAATCCATATCAAATGGAGTCCAAATAGGAGAAAAACTTACGGAGATTTTTTGGAATATATGTGAATTTTGGGAAGTGGAATCAACGCGAGACGATGCCCGAGGGGCCCACGAGGGTGAGGGGCGCCCCCTAGAGGGTAGGGCACGCCCCGGGCCCTCGTGGCCTCTCCGTAAGGCAGTTGGTGCCCTTCTTTCGCCGCAAGAAAGCCAATATCCGGATAAAAATCGTGTCAAAATTTCAGCCTAATCAAAGTTAGGGATCTCCAGGAATTTAAGAAACGGTGAAAGGGCAAAATCAGTGAGCGCAGAAACAGAAGGAAACAGGGAGAGAGATCCAATCTCGGGGGGGGGGGGGGGGGGCTCTCGCCCCTCCGCCCCATGGAGGCCATGTACCAGAGGGGAAACCCTTCTCCCATCTAGGGGGAAGGTCAAGTAGGAATAAGAAGAAGGGGGGCTCTCCCCCTCTCTCCCGGTGGTGCGGGAACACCGCCGGGGCCATCATCGCGACAACAATCTACACCAACAACTTCACCGCCGTCATCACCAACTCTTCCCCCCTCTATGCACCGGTGTAACCCGTCTTTTACCCACTGTAATCTCTACTTAAACATGGTGCTCAGCGCTATATATTATTTCCCAATGATGTATGGCTATCCTATGATGTTTGAGTAGATCCGTTTTGTCCTATGGGTTAGTTGATGATCATGATTGGTTTGAGTTGCATGTTTTATTATTGGTGTTGTCCTATGGTACTCTCCATGTCGCGCAAGCGTGAGGGATACCCGCTGTAGGGTTTGCAATATGTTCATGATTTGCTTATGGTGGGTTGCGTGAGTGACAGAAGCACATACCTGAGTAAGTAGGTTGTTTGCATATGGGAGTAAAGAGAACTTGATGCCTTATAATGTTATGGTTGGGTTTTACCTTAATGATCTTTAGTAGTTGTGGATGCTTGCTAGAGTTCCAATCATAAGTGCATATGATCCAAGAAGAGAAAGTGTGTTAGCTTATGCCTCTCCCTCAAATAAAATTGCAATAATGATTACCGGTCTAGTTATCAATTGTCTAGGGACAAATAACTTTCTCATGACAAAAAGCTCTTTACTGAAACTAATTTACTTGTGTCTTTATCTAAAAAGACCCTAGCTTTTATTTGCATGCTCTTTATTATCTTGCACACCTAGCCTACAACACCTACAAAGTACTTCTAGTTCCATAGTTGTTCTAGGTAAAGCGAACATTAAGCAAGCGTAGAGTTGTATCGGTGGTTGTCGGTGTCAAAACCGGCGGATCTCGGGTAGGGGGTCCCGAACTGTGTGTCTGAGGTCGATGGTAACATGAGATAGGGGACACGATGTTTTACCCAGGTTCGGGCCCTCTCTATGGAGGTAATACCCATACGTCCTGCTTGATTGATATTGATGAATATGAGTATTACAAGAGTTGATCTACCTCGAGATCGTAATGGCTAAACCCTAGAGGTCTAGCTTGTATGGCTATGGTAATGAGTATTCGGCCTATCTACGGACCTAGCCCTCCGGTTTATATAGATACGGGAGGGATCTAGGGTTACACAAGGTCGGTTATAGAGAAAGGAATCCACATAGTTGGCCGCCAAGCTTGCCTTCTACGCCAAGGAAAGTCCCATTTGGACACGGGTGCAGTCTTCGGTCTTTGTATCTTCACAGCCCATCAGTCCGGCCCATGGCTAACAGGCCGGACGCCCGAGGACACCTTAGTCCTAGACTCCCTCAGTAGCCCCCGAACCAGTCTTCAATGACGAGGTATTTGGCACATAGATTATCTTCGGCATTGCAAGGCGGGTTCCTCCACCGATGACTTCTGAATAGTGTGCTCGGCCTTCCATTTAATGTTGTACCCCTCGGCTTCTGTGCATTAATAACTTTAGTTTCCATGTGTCGAGCGAATGCGAGAGGTCGAGGTATTTTTTGCATATACCACCCCGACCGTACCATAAAGGTGCTTATTTACAGAGAATAGATCTCAGATCCATTCCACACCCCGCGAAAAATCCTCAAAGCTTGCTAAGAAAAAACCACTCCAACATGGCTAGCGCTCCCAGCTCTTCCTCTTGTCCCCACGACTGCAAAGAGGGTGATCGGGGGAGATGTTCCGTATCCCACGGTCAGCTGGCGAAGCTGCAAACACAGGGCTTTCTTCCCCCCGCGGATTTGGTCCCCGTGCGAGCAGGGATGACGTTCTTCAAGGGCGGGGCTCAAACGGAGAACTTCCCCAATCCGTCAAGGGGAGAACGAGTATGCTTCGTCCCCTTCTTGTTAAGAGGTGTCGGATTTCCGATCCATCCTTTCCTCCGAGGTCTACTGGAGTATTACAGCCTCCTACTGCACAGTCTCACTCCCGCCTCTATCCTTCGCATTGCGGGTTATGTCGCTCTATGCGAGCTATTCCTGGGCTGCGAGGCCTATTTCGATTTATGGAGAAGACTGTTCTGCCTCGTCCCTCGCAATCAAAGTGGGACAATTTTTGAAGTGGGAGGAGCCGAAGTGGTGGCGCATTGCCGGGACCGGATACCTGTCCGGCATGCCAAAGAAAGCTCCCGAAGAGTGGCCTTCCGAATGGTTCTACATCGATGACGTCGCTCTACCCGAGCCCGTTCGCATGGGACTCCCCAAGTTTTCAAATGCTCCGCTGAAGAAACGCCACAGCTGGCGTCCTCGGAGCCTCGAGGAAGAGGATAGTGCAGAGATCAGCCTACTGCTGGGCAAGATTAAGATGCTTGCCCATTTCGGATTGTCAATAGTCGAGGTAATGGCGATCTCTATAATGCGGGGGGTCCAGCCACTCCAATACAGAGGGCTACCCATGTGGCATTATAACAGGGAAGACGACGCCTCACGCTACGGTCAAAAGGACCCGAAGACCCCCACTGCCCTGGACAAAATACTGGCCGAGCTGTATAAAGGGGAGAAGGAGGAGTTCACCCGTCTCAAATATCGAGACGGATTTTCCATGTATAATCCTCCCAGCTGGGTAAGCTTCAGCTTCACTATTTTACTCCTACCCTTGAATCATTCTTGATTGGCAGTATCTTATCCGCTTATAACAGGAATGGCGAAAGGCTGTCGAGGGGATCCATGACCCTGCCCTCAGCCGGAGAATTGGAACCGGGATCTTGACCCCGGATATGAGGAAGATCCAGACATATTTGTGGAGCTCGAGGATGGAATATTCTATGAGATGAGCTATGACGGTACAGATGTACCCATCATCGCCGATTACCCCGGCCTCCTTCCTGCTTCACATGTAAGTGATCCGAAGATACCTTGTCCAAGAGAGTTTTCCCATTCCTCCTCACCCACCGCACTGTCCCGTGCTCAAAAGGGGAGGCGTTCGGCGCGCCATGCTGCCTCGGGGGCATCTCTGAAGAGAGTGTCCCCCACCCAGGCAAGCCTTCGAAGAGGAAGGCAAACGAAGATACGGCCGAGCCTTCATCAAAGAGGTATGAATTTGCCAATATGCACCTTGGCAGTCACATCCAACTGTGACCTTTCTATTTACCCTGTATCAGGAAAAAGGTGTGTCGGACTATATTCGGGGGTCCGGCCAGTCATACTTCCCGCAGCCAGGATCCAGATCCTGCCGTGAAGACGGGGGCTGATGCGGGGGTGACGCCGCACTATCCTCCAGCCGAGGATTCGGATGATGTATCCGTCACCAACTCAGAAGTGGAGAGCACCATGAATCATCGGCGCCACAAGGCCGTTTTAGAAGACCCTGGCTTTTCAAAAGAGGCATTTAATGCCTTCAGCTTGGTTGATGCATATATCCGAGCTGCTCGAGATGGGCTTAACAGAGCCACAAAGTAGCATTTAAAGGATGTGCAGGTAAGCATAGATTTAATAAGCATATACCGGTAGCCTCTGAGACTTAAAGTAGTTGATACAACTGATTTAAGGATCAATGTACAACCAGGTGCTTACAGAGAAGAACACCCTGTTAGCTCAGGAACTAGAAAAGTGTCAAAGCCAGCTAACTGCTGCCAATGCCGAACTGGAGAAATCCAAGAAGGCATCCCCTGGTAATGTTTCCCTCCATCGAAAAAACATAATGGTACACTAATAATGCTAACTTAGTTTCTTACCTTTTTATCGGATCATTAGACCAACTACAAGAACAGCTGGACGCCGCTCGAAGCGGAGAACATGGAGCCAAAAAACTGCTAGCAGCGGGCGAGTGTGTGCTAACAAAAGTCGTTCAGTAGAAAAACAAGCTCAAGGATGCGAACACCCAAATGCGCGAAGAACTGAAAGATGTACGGGCTCAGCTGGCAGACTCCATGAAGGAGAACAAAAAACTGTGAGGCGACATATTCAGTATGTGTCCGTATTTACCTTATAACAGTTTGGAAGTAAAAGTAGCTGTATAGCTGTGATTGCAGGTATATTAACGGGCCGTCCCGAAGAGGAGGTGTCTGGATCATCAAGTGATCTTCTGCAAGGGCTGTCGCAGTTGCACGAGCAAGCTCGGCAGGCAATGCAGAGTGTAGCCAAGGCCTTATGGCCATCCGACTCCCCTCCAGGGAGTATGGAGAAGCTTGTAGAGCTGTTCAAGGGAGCGTGGCGGCGTATCCGACTATGGAAGATATCGGCCTGCCAAGAGGGTGCGCGAGAGGCCTAGGCCATGGTAAAAACGCAGTATACCAAGCTGGATCCGAATCACATGGCCCGGGTCGGACCGCTAGGGTCAAATGGGGAAGAAATTCCCGTTAGTTTTAGTATACGACCAAGTGGAGGTGGCCGCTAGATATTCCCAACATGATTGTAAGTTAGACCGCCTGTTGGACGGTATAGAGGAGGAAGTCTTTGAGTCCTAAGTGACTATGTACTTTCCTTCTAGCTGGATAATAAAAACAATTGTCATGGCCGACCTTTTTGCTTCAACCTCTGGACCCGAAGGTGCGGAGTGTTTCCGAATACCCTAATGGTAGAGTATACCGGGGTATGTGTGGGAACCAGGCGTAGGGGTCATAGTTGCTTGAACTGACAATGTGTATCCGGCTAGTTATGTTATATTACATTATGTAAGAAACATCTTCCAGCGAGAATAGTTCCGTTAAGGGTTCCTTTCCCTGGGTGTGCATGCGTTTAATGTGCATGTCTGAACCGTGATTGAAAAAAATCGTAGAGTAAGTAACTTCTGGGGTTTCACAATGGAGTGAATGCGGAAATGTCTTTAATTCGCCGACCGAATATTCCCTTAAGAACGCTAGCTTTCGGCTTCACCCAGTCTGAGGTACACATCCGGATGACCCGGCAGTAATAATCGCATAGGTGCTCCCTTTATGCCCTAGCCGAACTAACGGGAACGTAGGACATAAGCACAGGAGCCATGCAACCCAGCTTGGCCAAAACTTAAGTCATATCGATGCATATAATGGCGAAGAAAAGGTACATATGAAAAACGCATATGTGGTGAGCTTGATGCTCGAAGAATAATAGCAAGCTTCTGTACGAGAAGCCCCCAAGTGTAATGAACGTACATATGTGGAGATGTATGCATTAGGGGAGGACGGTCTAGCCATACTAAACCCATAGGGATAAAGAGCAAACCGAAAAAGATAAAAAAACGAAAAGAGAGGAAAAAATAACGTTAATAACAGTAGGAAGGAGACGAACACAGAGTTTGGTGCTAGGCATAAAATAGTTGGAGTCTGGCCGCATTTGTGGAATGGGCTTTTGCGACGTCGCGCTCCTCCTCCAGGGCATCTAAGTTGTCCTGCCGATCAAGCTCGGCTTCTCTCTCTTTGTACATGCGCACTCGAGGTGAGTCATGAATAATATCGCAGGGTAACACTGCTTTTGCACCGTACACCATGAAGAAAGGTGTATATCCAGTAGTGCGGGTGGGCGTGGTCCGCAGCCCCCAGAGTACGGAGTCAAGTTCCTCCACCCAGTGCTTGTCTGATTCTTTCAAAGACCGCACTAGTCTAGGTTTGATGCCGCTCATAATAAGACCATTAGCCCGTTCGACTTGACCATTTGTCTGCGGGTGATAGACAGAGGCGTAATCGAGCTTAATGCCCAGATTAGCACACCAAGTTCTCACTTCATCGGCTGTGAAATTAGAGCCATTATCGGTGATTATGCTATGTGGGACACCATAATGGTGTACCATGCCGGATATGAAATCTATTACCGGCCCCGCTTCGGCCGTTTTGACTGGTTTGCACTAGTAGAAAAAGGGTCAAACGTGAAGCACATTAGTGCCGGTTTGTAAAAAAACCGGCACTAATGTGATCAATAGTGCCGGTTCCAATGGCTATGCATTATTGCCGGTTCGTAACGAACCTTTAGTACCAGTTCATGCCACGAACCGGTACTAAAGGGGTGGTGGCAGGCTGGCGTCAGGCCAGGGCCCCACGAGCACCTTTAGTGACGGTTTGTGACACAAACCGGTACTAAAGGTCTAACCTATAGTACTGGTTTGTGTCACCAACCGGCACTACAGAGTCTTAACCTATAGTCCCGGTTGAAGACACAAACTGGCACTATAGGGCAATTTTCAAACTCCACCCCCCTGTGTATCGCCAATTCAGTTTTGAAAAAATCAAAAGAAAATGATAAAAACTTCAAAAAATAAAATCCTTCGAGAGGTAGTTATATTACTACATCTACACGTTAGGAAAATTTGAAAACTTAAATTTGGACATGTTTTGCAAAAAGTGTAGGGAAAATGTAAAACGGCTATAACTTTTGCATACGATGTCGGAAAAAAGTATAATATATCAAAAAATTCAGCACGAAAATGATAATGATTATACTTGTTGCTCTAGTATGAAGGCTCCACACCTTCCCTTTTTATGCAAATTAAATGGTAATGAAACCTTAGCTTCTTATGCTAATGGTATATATCATTACTATGATGTGGAACGAATAGAAGAATTTGTTGCTTTTAAGGGTGCTTGTGAAATTGAATCTTTGTTTAAAGAGTTTGAAGATTTTGATGATTCAATTTATAGACCTAAAAATTTAGCTATCCTTAAATATTGCTATGAGAATTATAAATACAATTATGATATTGATGAATTTATTGAGAAAGTCTCCGTTGTCCGAGAAGAGACTAATATTTTGCAGGAGTCTATGGAAGAAGAAATTGATGAAACTGTGATCTCATTGGATGAAAAAGATGATGAGGAGAGCGAAGAACAAAAGGAGGAAGATAGGATTAGCTACTCGTGCCCACATTATAATGAGAGTAACTCTCCAACTCATACATTATTTAATGTCCCTTCGTTCTTACCGAAGGATGAATGCCATGATAATTGCTATGATCCCGTTGATTCATTTGAAATATCCCTTTTTGATGAACTTGATGCTTGCTATTCTTGTGGCCAAGATGCCAATGTGAATTATGCTTATGGAGATGAACTTGCTATTGTTCCTTATGTTAAACATGAAACTGTTGCTATTGCACCCACACATGATAGTCCTATTATCTTTTTGAATTCTCCAAACTACACTATATCGGAGAAGTTTGCACTTATTAAGGATTATATTGATGGGTGGCCTTTTATCGTTGCACATGATAATTTTGATGAATATAATATGCATGTGATTGCTGCTCCTACTTGCAACTATTATGAGAGAGGAACTACATCTCAGCCTCTGTATGTTTCCAACACGATAAAATTGCAAGAAACTTCTTATGCTATGCATTGGCCTTTACTTGATGTGCATGAATTGTTCTTGTATGACATGCCGATGCATAGGAAGAGAGTTAGACTTCATCATTGCTTGATATATGTTGCTTTGTGCTCACTACTAAATGCCAAATCATGGCTAATTCAAATTGGCTTTGATATACCTTGGGATCCGGGTGGATTCATTACTTGAGCACCTTATGCCTAACTTAATGGCTTTAAAGAAAGCGCTGCCAGGGAGACAACCCGGAAGTTTTAGATAGTCATTTATTTCTTTTGAGTGCTTTTATATAGTTTTAAAACAAAAAAATAAAGAGGGGAACCCAAAACTTTTCAAAAAGGGAAGTGAAAGTGAGAGAGACAAGCATTGTTGAAGTGGGGGAGCTCCTTGAACTTTGTTCATGCTCACGGAAAATTTGTGAGTCTTGATTACAGAAACTTTTCAACAAAAATAATTATCCCCTTATACAATTCCATTGTATTATAAAAATAATATGCCAAGATTTGCCTTTAGTAGGTTTACATTGCTTGTTGGTTTGTGCGGTGCGAGACAGAAACTTTGGCTGTAGTGCACGATTTTACATTTTTTACTGGAACTTCAAACGGTTCTGAAACTTTCTGAACTGTATTTCTATAGAAATTGTTTATTTTTCCTAATTATTTCAGGATTTTGGGAGTACCAGAGGTATGGTGAATGTTCAGATTACTACAGACTGTCCTGTTTAAGACAGGTTCTGTTTTTGATGCATTGTTTGCTTGTTTTGATGAAACTATCGATTTCTATCAGTTGATTAAGCCATGGAAAAGTTATATTACAGTAGCTACAATGCAAAAAAAATATGAATTGGTTTGCAACAGTACTTAGAGTAGTGATTTGCTTTATTATACTAACGGATCTTACCGAACTTTCTGTTGAGTTTTGTGTGGATGAATTGATCAAGTATCGAGGAGGTCTAGATATAAGGAGAAGGAGGAGAGGCAAGAGCTCAAGCTTGGGGATGACCAAGGCACCCCAAGTAAATATTCAAGTATACTCAAGCGTCTAAGCTTGGGGATGCCCCGGAAGGCATCCCATCTTTCTTCAACAAGTATCGGTATGTTTTCGGCTTCGTTTCGTTCATGTGATATGTGCAAATCTTGGAGCGTCTTTTGCATTTAGTTTTCACTTTTCTTTGCCGCACCATGCTGGTATGAGATAGTCCATGGTTGATTTGTAGAATGCTCTTTTCACTTCACTTATATCTTTTGAGTATGTCTTTATAGAATGCTTCATGTGCTTCGCTTATATCATTTGAAGTTTCGATTGCCTGTTTCCCTACACATATAAAACCGCCATTTGTAGAATGCTCTTATGCTTCACTTATATTTGTTAGAGCGTGGGCATATCTTTTGTAGAAAGAATTAAACTCTCTTGCTTCACTTATATCTATTTAGAGAGTTGACAGGAATTGGTCATTCACATGGTTAGTCATTAAATCCTACATAAAACTTGTATATCACTAAATATGATATGTTTGATTCCTTGCAATAGTTTTGCGATATAAAGATGGTGATATTAGAGTCATGCTAGTGGGTAGTTGTGGATTGTAGAAATACTTGTGTTGAAGCTTGTGATTCCTGTAGCATGCACGTATGGTGAACCGTTATGTAACGAAGTTGCAGCATGAGGTATTTATTGATTATGTTCCTTATGAGTGGCGGTCGGGGATGAGCGATGGTCTTTTCCTACCAATCTATCCCCCTAGGAGCATGCGCGTAGTACTTTGTTTTGATGACTAATAGATTTTTGCAATAAGTATGTGAGTTCTTTATGACTAATGTTGAGTCCATGGATTATATGCACTCTCACCCTTCCATCATTGCTAGCCTCTTCGGTACCGTGCATTGCCCTTTCTCACCTCGAGAGTTGGTGCAAACTTCGCCGGTGCATCCAAACCCTGTGATATCATACGCTCTGTCACACATAAGCCTCCTTATATCTTCCTCAAAATAGCCACCATACCTACCTATCATGGCATTTCCATAGCCATTCCGAGATATATTGCCATGCAACTTCCATCATCATCATATACATGACTTGAGTATTTATTGTCATATTGCTTTGCATGATCGTAAGGTAGCTAGCATGATGTTTTCATGGCTTGTCTGTTTTTTGATTTCATTGCTACGCTAGATCATTGCACATCCCGGTACACCGTCAGAGGCATTCATATAGAGTCATATCTTTGTTCTAGTATCGAGTTGTAATATTGAGTTGTAAGTAGATAAAAGTGTGATGATCATCTTTATTAGAACATTGTACCATGTGAGGTAATCAAAATAAAAGTGGCCAAAGAAGCCCCCCCCCAAAGAGAGAGAGAGAGAGAGAGAGAGGCCAAAGAAGCCTACAAAAAATGAGAGAAAAGAGAGAAGGGACAATGTTACTATCCTTTTACCACACTTGTGCTTCAGAGTACCACCATGTTCTTCATATAGAGAGTCTCTTGAGTTATCACTTTCATATACTAGTGGGAATTTCATTATAGAACTTGGCTTGTATATTCCAACGACGGGCTTCGTCAAGTGCCGTAGGTCTTCATGAGCAAGCAAGTTGGATGCACACCCACTTAGTTTCAGTTTGAGCTTTCATACACTTATAGCTCTAGTGCATCTGTTGCATGGAAATCCCTACTCCTCGCATTGACATCAACTAATGGGCATCTCCATAGCCCGTTGATTAGCCCAGTTGATGTGAGACTTTCTCCCTTTTTTTTCTTCTCCACACAACCTCCATCATCATATTATATTCCACCTATAGTGCTATATCCATGGCTCACACTCATGTATTGCGTGAAAGTTGAAAAGGTTTGAGAACATCAAAAGTATGAAACAATTGCTTGGCTTGTCATCGGGGCTGTGCATGATTTGAATATTTTGTGTGATGAAGACGGAGCATAGCCAGACCATATGACTTTGTATGGATAACTTTCTTTGGCCATGTTATTTTTAAAAGACATGATTGCTTTGTTAGTATGCTTGAAGTATTATTGTCTTAATGTCAAATGATAGACTATTGCTCGAATCAGTCATGTATTAATATTCATGCCATGATTAGATTACATGATCAAGATTATGCTAGGTAGCATTCCACATCAAAATTATCTTTTTTTATCATTTACCTACTCAAGGACGAGCAGGAATTAGTTGTGCATGATGTAAATATTTTGTGTGATGAAGATGGAGCATAGCCACACTATATGATTTTGTAGGGATAAGCTTTGTTTGGCCATGTTATTTTGAGAAGACATAATTGCCTTGTTAGTATGCTTGAAGTATTATTGTTTTTATGTCAATATTAAACTTTTGTTTTGAATCATACAGATCTGGACATTCATGCCACAATAAAGAAATTACATGGATAAATATGTTAGGTAGCATTCCACATCAAAAATTCTGTTTTTATCATTTACCTACTCGAGGATGAGCAGGAATTAAGCTTGGGCATGCTTGATACGTCTCCAACGTATCTATAATTCTTGATTGTTCCATGCTATTATATTACCTGTTTTGGATGTTTTATATGCATTAATATGCTATTTTATATTATTTTTGGGACTAACCTACTAACCTAGAGCCCAGTGTCAGTTTCTGTTTTCTCCTGTTTTCGAGTTTCGTAGAAAAGGAATACCAAACGGAATAAAACCTTCGTGATGATTTTTCTTGGACCAGAAGACAACCACGAGACTTGGAGATGAAGCCAGAAGAGGCACGAGGCGGCCACAAGGACGGAGGGCGCGCCCCCCACCCTTGTGGGCCCCTCATGACTCCACCGACCTAATTCTTTCACCTACATATACTCTTATATCCCCAAACCACTAGAACAAGCCACGGAAATACTTTTCCACCGCCGCAACCTTCTGTACCCGTGAGATCCCATCTAGGGGCCTTTTTCGGCGTCCTACCGGAGGGGGGTTTGATCATGGAGGGCTTCTACATCAACTCCATTGCCCTTCCGATGAAGCATGAGTAGTTTATTTCAGATCTACGGGTCCATAGCTAGTAGCTAGATGGCTTTTTCTCACTCTTTGATTCTCAATACCATGTTCTGCTCGTTGTTCTTGGAGATCTATTCGATGTAATACTTTTTTGCGATGTGTTTGCCGAGATCCGATGAATTGTGGATTTATGATCAGCTTATCTATGAATATTATTTGCATCTTCTCTTAATTCTTTTATGCATGATTTGATATCTTTGTAATTCTCTTCGAACTATCGGTTTGGTTTGGCCAACTAGATTGGTTTTTCTTGCAATGGGAGAAGTGCTTAGCTTTGGGTTCAATCTTGTGGTGTCCTTTCCCAGTGACAGTAGGGGCAGCAAGGCACATATTGTATTTTTGCTATTGAGGATAAAAAGATGGGGTTTTCATCATATTGCTTGAGTTAATTCCTCTACATCATGTCATCTTTCTTAATGCGTTACTCCGTTCTTTATGAACTTAATACTCTAGATGCATGCTAGATAGCGGTCGATGTGTGGAGTAATAGTAGAAGATGCAAAATCATTTCAGTCTACTTGACACGGACGTGATTCCTATATTCATGATCATTCTCTTAGATATCGTTATAACTTTGCACTTTTCTATCAATTGATCGGCAGTAATTTGTTCACCCACCATATTATTTTCTATCTTGAGAGAAGCCTCTAGTGAAACCTATGGCCCCTAGGTCTATTTTCCATCATATAAGTTTCTGATCTAAAATACTAGTTTCTGATTTACTCTTTTTGCAATATTTTACTTTTCGATCTATAAACAAAAAATACCAAAAATATGTACTTTACCATTTATCTATCTCTATCAGATCTCACTTTTGCAAGTAACCGTGAAGGGATTGACAACCCCTTTATCGCGTTGGGTGCAAGTTGTTTGATTGTTTGTGCAGGTATTCTATGACTTGTGCATTGTCTCCTACTGGATTGATACCTTGGTTCTCAAAACTAGGGGATATACTTACTCTACTTTGTTGCATCACCCTTTCCTCTTCAAGGGAAAAACCAATGCAAGCTCAAGAAGTAGCACTCAAGGCTAATTTCTATGCGGCCAACATTAAAGAAATTTCCCGCATTCCGAGTGGCAAGTGGTTGGATTTTTTTTGGGCTTGGGCAGCTGAATAGCATATGAATTTCATAGTTCCCTCTGCTTACCATCTCCGAGAAAAACATGGTTGTTCTCCTCCCATTTATCTCGGAGGGGATATGTGTAAGTGCATCTAGTGCCACCCTTAGTTGGTTTTGGATTATTGACGACAAACTTGGTTGAGGGACTAATGTGTTTGTGAGAATTGCAGGATAACACAGGTAGTAGTCCCTCATTGATTTGATTTACCTACCGGAGACGACCCCTAAAAATGTGTGAAGACATTGAAGACAATGGTGGTCTGTGAAAAGATTCACATTGAAGACTATGACATGAGAAGACATCGTTTGAAGACTTTGGAGTGCGAAGACATAGTTGTTTCGTAGTTCCTTTTCTTCTTTGTTGAGTCATAGGAACCACCGCACTGTTAAGTGGGGTCCAAGTGAACAAGGTCAGAGTGACTGATGTGATGCTCAACCAAATCCTATGTGTTCGAGCAAAGACAATGAGAGGAGATCTTATCCAGAGTTGGATGAGTCAGCTTTACTTGTAGCCCAAGTCAAGCTGTCGTGTGTGTTTGAAATCTGTCCATTGGACACATGTCAGTTCCTTAGTGACCCAGGGTCATTTCGGACAAATCAGGCCGGGTTGCCTCCTGGCTATAAATAGCCCACCCCCTACACCATAAATTGGCGGCTGCTCAGATTTAGTGCACGGCTTTTGTCGTTTGAGAGCAACCCACCTCCAAAGCATTTGAGAGAGAGAGAGAGAGAGATCCTTGCAAGGACAAAGCCCTATACACCCAGAGCCAAAGAGTGTTAGGCATCACTGAAGTCTTTCTGTCCGCGTGATCTGAAGACTTGTTACACTTGAGGACTGTGAATCCTCTAGCCGGTTAGGCATCGCGTTCTGAGCATCCAAGAGTCATTGTGGATTGCTGGTGAACGAAGTCTATGAAGGTTTGGAAGTCTACCATGAAGACTTACCAGAGTGATTGGGCGAGGACTGTGTGTCCTTAGATCAAGGGGAATAAGGTGAAGACGCGGTCTTCTGAGTTGAATCTCAGCCTCCCTAACCAGACATACAGTTGTCACAACAACTGGAAGTGGTGTACCGAATTCGTGTCCTCTCCAAGCAACTGGTTCTATCCTTCTCATCTCTTTACTTTACAGTTGTCTTTGTGAAGTCATTGCCTGGTTGCATGATCTGATTGACTTCACTATGTGAAGACTGTTGTTGGTTGGCTTCATACTACCTTCCATCCTGATCCATACTACCTAGCTGCTGATAGTCTTCGTGCTTTCACTTCATTGCTTACTTAACTATGGCCTGTCTAGTGTAGTCTACCTTCCACTGCATATCACTAGGTTCATTTCTATCGTTTGTCTTCAAATCCCCCGTGTTTTGAAGACTTTCATAAAAATCACCTATTCACCCCCCTCTAGTCGATAACTAGCACTTTCAATATGTAACCTTTCTGGAATTGCTTGTGGAAGATGAAAACTTCACCAAAGATCAATTCCTTTTGGTGGATAGTGATCAAAGACTTCATTCATTACAAGGATGTTATAGAAAAAAGACACATGGACATAATCCCATTTTGTGAATTTTGTGGAGCCGAGGCTAAAACCATAAGGCATGCATTGTTCAAGTGCAAACGAGTCTTATTATTTTGGAACAATCAAATCGCTTACGTAAAAATCCCATCCTTGCATCCTTATTCTTGCACAATGGACATCATCGATGACTCAGTTGGGGAGGAGAAGGATGCTTGTTTAATATTGTGTGGTATGTGGTCCATTTGGAAAGCCCGTAAAGACATATTGCATGATGAAAGGGTTGGTCCTATAGCGAAATTTGCCCTCTTGACTATGCCTTTGACCTTTCGAATTTGAGCATCAAAAGGATTCCTAGAGCCAAACCCTAGACCACAAGCAATGGAAACTACACTAGATGGACTGCACCAAAATAAATGTGGATGCAACCTTGAAATGTGAAACGATGGAGGGAGCAACTCTCATAACCATGACGGGAGCTAGTGTGGGCTCATGTCTAAATTGTACCGAAACACTTTGAGTGCCCTTATAATGGAGGCTCATGCCCACATGCAGTCTATGAGGTTGTGCTAATGGATGCGAAGGAAGGCCTACTAACGGTTATTTTTAGAGTGACTCCCAGGTTCTAACTAAATTATGGGATGATAGAATCTCATCGCTTCAAAGTTGAGGCCATTTTGAGCTGACATAAAGGAGCTTATCATAAAATTTAGGTGTTTTAAATTTAGGTTTTTTTGAGAATTCAGTTTTATTCATAAAAGTGCCAATGTGGCTGCTCACTTGTGTGCAAAGAATCCCGCTGATTGTAGGCAAAGGTGTTTGTGAAAAGCCACACCCTTGAGTTCCTATGTAGTTTCCTACAATAAGGCATCATTGGTTCACATGATTCTAAAAATGTAGGAAAGGAAGAACCCGCATGAATTGAGTGAGAATGCATCGGTAAAATAGAGAACTGGAAAACATAGGAATTTACGGACCTATATATTTGGTTCACAGATATGAAAACAAGAAATGCTAATAAACAATGTCAAACCACAAGGAAATATGTAATTAACATGTTATTATGTCACTAAGGATCTCAGTCACCTTCTTTTGTCCATAGAAAATTGAAAAAGAGGTCCAAATGAAATATAAAACCCTATGTTTTTTCTCTAAACATGAGACCAAAGGGCCATTTTAATATTCCTTTGAACGAAAGACTTGATAGTGCCGCCATATAATGTTTTTTCATTGTTATATGTTTCCTTCACTTTTCCTTTAAACCAAAGGAGACCTAACTGTCCCTCAAAAGACAAAAAGGAGACCTAACATTGTTGTGAGAATAGGGTGTCACCCTGTTGGTTAGGTGGCTAGGCTAAGAAAATGTGTAGCTAGCCCATTTATTTATTTAGATACATTAAAACTGAGCACTAATCCAGCCATCTCAGTTAGCGTCCACGGTCGTCGGATCTATAGTTTTCAGCATTTTCGGCCGTCCTACAAAACTGTACCGTAGTACTTCTCGCGAGTGGGCGGCTACTCCCATGACAAAATTGGGGGCCCGTGGTTAATTGGGCCATATCGCACAAAGCCCTTATAAACAGGGCAGTGCTGGGCACTGGCACACCGGCCGAACCTTTCAGTCGGTCGGTCGACCCCTAGCCGTCAGATGACCGTCTTATGAGCCGTTTGATCGGGCTTCTGTTTTTTTGTCATTCCCACATCTCCCACCTCCCGCCAACACACGCCAAACGCGAAAGAACCCCCCGCCCAACGACTGGGCCCCCACTAACCCACCCCTCCCCCGCCATGGACAAGCTCACCGGCGGCCTCGAAGCTCACCGCCGCTCCATTCTCACTCTCAAGGGAAGCCGCGGTTCCCCCAAAAAGCATATCCCTGACTTCCAGCTCTCGACAGCCATGGTCGAAGCATTCACACCACCTGGTTTTAGCATATTTCCCCGCAGGTTCCACATCGATGTCTAGGTCACAGTACCAATATGTCCACTGTCTACCACCATCTTAGCAAACTATGTTAGTAGCAAATGACATCTCTAGTAGTAGCAAAACTCCGATACAGTTGTAGCAACAAAAATCCATCGCTGTCGTTGAGCAACACCGCCTTGGATGGAAGAAGCAAAAAGTGACTTTGGTTCCAGCAAAATCAAATATGGTTGTAGTAAAAAACAATCGACCGGGAAAAATAGGGATGTAGCATCTTGTGAGAATGAATGTAGCAATCATCAACACCCATGGTAACAAAAAACTGACAAACTATTGCATCAAGACACACAGTACTGGGTCTCGGTGGGACCGATCGCTCATTTTGATGAGACCGAAACGTTACGAAAAGGAAACAAAGAGTTTGCATTGCGAACTTGGTGGGACCGATCACTCATCTCGGTTAGACTGAAACATTATGAAGGGAAACAAAGAGTTTGCAATCCCATCTTAGTGAGACCGCAATCCCTATCGGTGAGACCGAACTGATTAGGGTTTCTAGCTATGGCTATGTCAAATGAACTCGGTGGCGCCGGATATATCAAATCGGTGGGGCCGAGTTTGACTTTTGCTTTGGGACATATGTGGATATGAGAAAGTGGTTGAGGGCTTTTGAAGCATATCACTAAGCATTTTGAGCAAGCAAGCCATTAAGCAACTCCTCATCCCCTTTTAATAGTATTGGCTTTCCTATGGACTCAATGTGATCTTGGATCACTAAAAGGAAAAAACAAGAGTCTTGAGCTTTTGAGCCAATATGTGTCCTTAGCATTTTGAGGGGTCCACATTCCTAGTCCATGCCATGCCAATCATTGTACTTTCTGAAATGATCATCTTGAAAGAGCATTAGTTCAATGAGCTATATGATGTTAGGAATTACCAAAACCACCCAGGGATAGTTGCACTTTCACTAGTTGATGTGAGACTATCTCCTTCTTTTTGTCTTCTCCACAACCACCGTCTATTCTACCTATAGTGCCATGTCCATGGCTCACGCTCATGTATTGCGTGAAAGTTGAAAAAGCTTGAGAGCATCAAAAGTATGAAACAATTGCTTGGCTTGTCCTCGGGGTTGTGCATGATTTAAATATTTTGTGTGATGAATATGGAGCATAGCCAGACTATATGATTTTGAAAGGATAAGCTTTGTTTGGCCATGTTATTTTGAGAAGACATAATTGCCTTGTTAGTATGCTTGAAGTATTATTGTTTTTATGTCAATATTAAACTTTGCTTTGAATCATACGGATCTGAACATTCATACCACAATAAAGAAATTACATGGATAAATATGTTAGGTAGCATTCCACATCAAAAATTCTGTTTCTATAATTTACCTACTAGAGGACGAGCAGGAATTAAGCTTGGGGATGCTTGATACGTCTCCAACGTATCTATAATTCTTGATTGTTCCATGCTATTATATTACCTCTTTTGGATGTTTTATATGCATTAATATGCTATTTTATATTATTTTTGGGACTAACCTATTAACCTAGAGCCCAGTGCCAGTTTCTGTTTTCTCCTATTTTCGAGTTTCACTAAAAAGGAATACCAAACGGAATAAGACCTTCGTGATGATTTTTCTTGGACCAGAAGACAACCAGGAGACTTGGAGATGAAGTCAGAAGAGCCACGAGCCGGCCACAAGGACGGAGGGTGCGCCCCCACCCTTGTGGGCCCCTCGTGACTCCACCGACCTAATTCTTTCAACTACATATACTCTTATATCCCCAAACCACTAGAACAAGCCACGAAAACACTTTTCCACCATAGCAACCTTCTGTACCCGTGAGATCCCATCTAGGTGCCTTTTCCGGCATCCTGCCGGAGGGGGATTCGATCACGGAGGGCTTCTACATCAACTCCATTGCCCTTATGATGAAGCATGAGTAGTTTATTTCAGATCTACGGGTCCATAGATAGTAGCTAGATGGCTTTCTCTCTCTCTCTTTGATTCTCAATACCATGTTCTCCTCGATGTTCTTGGAGATCTATTCGATGTAATACTTTTTTGCGGTGTGTTTGCCGAGATCCGATGAATTGTGGATTTATGATCAGCTTGTCTATGAATATTATTTGAATCCTCTCTTAATTCTTTGATGCATGGTTTGATATCTTTGTAATTCTCTTCGAACTATCGGTTTGGTTTGGCCAACTATATTGGTTTTTCTTGCAATGGGAGAAGTGCATAGCTTTGGGTTCAATCTTGTGGTGTCCTTTCCCAGCGACAGTAGGGACAGCAAGGCACATATTGTATTGTTGCTACCGAGGATAAAAATATGGGGTTTTCATCATATTGCTTGAGTTAATTCCTCCACATCATGTCATCTTGCTTAATGCGTTACTCCGTTCTTTATGAACATAATACTCTAGATGCATGCTGGATAGCGGTCGATGTGTGGAGTAATAGTAGTAGATGCAAAATCGTTTTGGTCTACTTGACACGGACGGGATGCCTATATTCATGATCATTGCCTTAGATATCGTCATAACTTTGCGCTTTTCTATCAATTGCTCGAAGCTCGAAAAGCTCGAAAATGCATAGCGCTATGCATCTCTCTAGGCTTGATCTTCGGGGGGAGGTGTTGAGACGACTCCAAGGACGAATGCATCTGTTGAAGTTGTTGGATCTGGTGGAGTGACAACTGGAGGTGCTACTAATGCTGTGGCTGCAAGTGCTGATGTAGTAGCTCTTGTGTCAGTTACTGGCACTGCAGCAGATCTCTGTCCCCTTGGTAGTCTCTGAAAGGCATCTATGGTAGCTTGCCCTTTCCTCTCCTCAGCTTCTTCCTGGAGCTGCTCAATGATACATCTCCATCGTATCGATAATTTTTGATTGTTCCATGCCAATATTATTCAACTTTCATATACTTTTGGCAACTTTTTATACTATTTTGGGGACTAACATATTGATCGAGTGCCCAGTGCCAGTTCCTGTTTGTTGCATGTTTTTTGTTTCGCAGAATATCCATATCAAACGGAGTCCAAACAGAATAAAAAATGACGGAGATTTTTTTGGAATATATATGATTTTTGGGAAGAAGAATCCACGCGAGACGATGTTCGAGGGGCCACGAGATAGGGGGACGCGCCCTGGGGAGGCAGGCGTGTCCCTGACCCTCGTGGCCACCCCGTAAGGCAGTTGATGCCCTACTTTCGCCACAAGAAAGCTAATTTATGGATAGAGATTGTGTCAAAATTTCAGCCCAATCGGAGTTACGGATCTCCGGGAATATAAGAAACGGTGAAAGGGAAGAATCTGAGAACAGAGAAACAGAGAGAGACAGAGAGACAGATCCAATCTCGGAGGGGCTCTCGCCCCTCCCGTGCCATGGAGGCCATGGACCAGAGGGGAAACCCTTCTCCCATCTAGGGAGGAGGTCAAGGAAGAAGAAGAAGAAGGAGGGGGGCTCTCTCCCCCTCGCTTCCGGTGGCACCGGAGTGCCACCCGGGGCCATCATCATCACCACGATCTACACCAACACCTCCTCCATCTTCACCAACATCTCCATCACCTTCCCCCCTCTATCTACAGTGGTCCACTCTCCCACAACCCGCTGTACCTGTTGGGGAACGCAGTAATTTCAAAAAAATTCCTACGCACACGCAAGATCATGGTGATGCACAACAACGAGAGGGGAGAGTGTTGTCTACGTACCAACACAGACCGACTGCGGAAGCGATCACACAACGTAGAGGAAGTAGTCGTACGTCTTCTTCCCGATCCGACCGATCCAAGCACCGTTACTCCGGCACCTCCGAGTTCTTAGCACACGTTCAGCTCGATGACGTTCCTCGGGCTCCGATCCAGCAAAGCTTCGGGGAAGAGTTCCGTCAGCACGACGGCGTGATGACGATCTTGATGTACTACCGACGCAGGGCTTCGCCTAAGCACTACAACGGTACGATCGAGGTGGAATTTGGTGGCAGGGGGCACCGCACACGGCTAAGGAACGATCTCAAGGATCAAGTTGTGTGTCTATGGGGTGCCCCTGCCCCCGTATATAAAGGCCAGGGGCAAGGGGGTCGGCCGGCTAGGAGGGAGGCGCAGGGAGGAGTCCCACTCCTACCGGGAGTAGGACTCCTTCCCCCAAATCCTATTCCTAGTAGGACTCTTCGGGAGAAAGAGAAGAGAGGGGGGCCGGCCCCTTCTCCTAGTCCTAATAGGACTAGGGAAGGGGGGTTCGGCCGGCTAGCCTGTGGGCTGCCCCTTCTCTCTTTTCCACTAAGGCCCAATAGGCCCATTTGCCTCCCGGGGGGTTCCGGTAACCCTCCCGGTAATCCGGTAAAATCCCGATTTCACCTGGAACACTTCCGGTGCCCAAACATAGGCTTCCAATATATCAATCTTTACGTCTCGACCATTTCGAGACTCCTCGTCATGTCCGTGATCTCATCCGGGACTCCGAACAATCTTCGGTACATCAAAATGCATAAACTCATAATAACTGTCATCGTAACGTTAAGCGTGCGGACCCTACGGTTCGAGAACAATGTAGACATGACCGAGACACGTCTCCGGTCAATAACCAATAGCGGGACCTAGATGCCCATATTGGCTCCTACATATTCTACGAAGATCTTTATCGGTCAGACCGCATAACAACATACGTTGTTCCCTTTGTCATCGGTATGTTACTTGCCCGAGATTCGATCGTCGGTATCCAATACCTAGTTCAATCTCGTTACCGGCAAGTCTCTTTACTCGTTCCGTAATACATCATCTCACAACTAACTTATTAGTTGCAGTGCTTGCAAGGCTTATGTGATGTGCATTACCGAGAGGGCCCAGAGATACCTCTCCGACAATCGGAGTGACAAACCCTAATCTCGAAATACGCCAACCCAACATCTACCATTGGAGACACCTGTAGTACTCCTTTATAATCACCCAGTTACGTTGTGACATTTGGTAGTACCCAAAGTGTTCCTCCGGTAAACGGGAGTTGCATAATCTCATAGTTACAGGAACATGTATAAGTCATGAAGAAAGCAATAGCAACATACTAAACGATCGGGTGCTAAGCTAATGGAATGGGTCATGTCAATCAGATCATTCTACTAATGATGTGACCTTGTTAATCAAATAACAACTCCTTGTTCATGGTTAGGTAACATAACCATCTTTGATTAACAAGCTAGTCAAGTAGAGGCATACTAGTGACACTCTGTTGGTCTATGTATTCACACATGTATTATGTTTCCGGTTAATACAATTCTAGCATGAATAATAAACATTTATCATGATGTAAGGAAATAAATAATAACTTTATTATTGCCTCTAGGGCATATTTCCTTCAGTCTCCCACTTGCACTAGAGTCAATAATCTAGATTACACTGTAATGATTCTAACACCCATGGAGCCTTGGTGCTGATCATGTTTTGCTCGTGGAAGAGGCTTAGTCAACGGGTCTGCAACATTCAGATCCGTATGTATCTTGCAAATCTCTATGTCTCCCACCTGGACTAAATCCCGGATGGAGTTTAAGCGTCTCTTGATGTGTTTGGTTCTTTTGTGAAATCTGGATTCCTTTGCCAAGGCAATTGCACCAGTATTGTCACAGAAGATTTTCATTGGACCCGATGCACTAGGTATGACACCTAGATCGGATATGAACTCCTTCATCCAGACTCCTTCGTTTGCTGCTTCCGAAGCAGCTATGTACTCCGCTTTACATGTAGATCCCGCTACGACGCTTTGTTTAGAACTGCACCAACTGACAGCTCCACCGTTTAAAGTAAACACATATCCGGTTTGCGATTTAGAATCGTCCGGATCAGTGTCAAAGCTTGCATCAACGTAACCTCTTACGGTGAGCTCTTTGTCACCTCCATATACGAGAAACATATCCTTAGTCCTTTTCAGGTATTTCAGGATGTTCTTGACCGCTGTCCAGTGATCCATTCCAGGATTACTTTGGTACCTCCCTGCTAAACTTATAGCAAGGCACACATCAGGTCTGGTACACAGCATTGCATACATGATAGAGCCTATGGCTGAAGCACAGGGAACATCTTTCATTTCTTCTCTATCTTCTGCAGTGGTCGGGCATTGAGTCTTACTCAACTTCACACCTTGTAGCACAGGCAAGAACCCTTTCTTTGCTTGATCCATCTTGAACTTCTTCAAAATTTTGTCAAGGTATGTGCATTGTGAAAGTCCAATTAAGCGTTTTGATCTATCTCTATAGATCTTTATGCCTAATATGTATGCAGCTTCCCCGAGGTCTTTCATCGAAAAACTTTTATTCAAGTATCCCTTTATGCTATCCAGAAATTCTATATCATTTCCAATTAGCAATATGTCATCCACATATAATATCAGAAATGCTACAGAGCTCCCACTCACTTTCTTGTAAATACAGGCTTCTCCAAAAGTCTGTATAAAGCCAAATGCTTTGATCACACTATCAAAGCGTTTATTCCAACTCCGAGATGCTTGCACCAGTCCATAAATGGATCGCTGGAGTTTGCATACTTTGTTAGCTCCTTTTGGATCGACAAAACCTTCTGGTTGTACCATATACAACTCTTCTTCCAGAAATCCATTCAGGAATGCAGTTTTGACATCCATCTGCCATATTTCATAATCATAAAATGCGGCAATTGCTAACATAATTCTGACGGACTTAAGCATCGCTACGGGTGAGAAGGTCTCATCGTAGTCAACCCCTTGAACTTGTCGAAAACCTTTTGCGACAAGTCGAGCTTTATAGACAGTAACATTACCGTCAGCGTCAGTCTTTTTCTTGAAGATCCATTTATTCTCAATTGCTTGCCGATCATTGGGCAAGTCAACCAAAGTCCATACTTTGTTCTCATACATGGATCCCATCTCAGATTTCATGGCCTCAAGCCACTTTGCGGAATCTGGGCTCACCATCGCTTCTTCATAGTTCGTAGGTTCATCATGATCTAGCATCATGACTTCCAGAACTGGATTACCGTACCACTCTGGTGCGGATCTCACTCTGGTTGATCTACGTGGTTCAGTAGTATCTTGATCTGAAGCTTCATGATCATCATCATTAGCTTCCTCACTGATTGGCATAGGTGTCGCAGAAACAGTTTTCTGTGATGTACTATTTTCCAATAAGGGAGCAGGTACAGTTACCTCGTCAAGTTCTACTTTCCTCCCACTCACTTCTTTCGAGAGAAACTCCTTCTCTAGAAATGATCCATTCTTAGCAACGAATGTCTTGCCTTCGGATCTGTGATAGAAGGTATACCCAACAGTTTCCTTTGGGTATCCTATGAAGACACATTTCTCCGCTTTGGGTTCGAGCTTATCAGGTTGAAGCTTTTTCACATAAGCATCGCAGCCCCAAACTTTAAGAAATGACAACTTTGGTTTCTTGCCAAACCATAGTTCATAAGGCGTCGTCTCAATGGATTTTGATGGTGCCCTATTTAACGTGAATGCGGCCGTCTCTAAAGCATAACCCCAAAACGATAGCAGTAAATCAGTAAGAGACATCATAGATTGCACCATATCTAGTAAAGTACGATTACAACGTTCGGACACACCATTACGCTGTGGTGTTCCGGGTGGCGTGAGTTGCGAAACTATTCCACAATTTTTCAAATGTACACCAAACTTGTAACTCAAATATTCTCCTCCACGATCAGATCGTAGAAATTTTATTTTCTTGTTACGATGATTTTCAACTTCACTCTGAAATTCCTTGAACTTTTCAAATGTTTCAGACTTATGTTTCATTAAGTAGATATACCCATATCTGCTTAAATCATCTGTGAAGGTGAGAAAATAACGATATCCGCCGCGAGCCTCAATATTCATCGGACCACATGCATCGGTATGTATGATTTCCAACAAATCTGTTGCTCTCTCCATAGTACCGGAGAACGGTGTTTTAGTCATCTTGCCTATGAGGCACGGTTCGCAAGTACCAAGTGATTCATAATCAAGTGATTCCAAAAGCCCATCAGTATGGAGTTTCTTCATGCGCTTTACACCGATATGACCTAAACGGCAGTGCCACAAATAAGTTGCACTATCATTATTAACTTTGCATCTTTTGGCTTCTACATTATGAATATGTGTATCACTATCTTCGAGATTCAACAAGAATAGACCACTCTTCAAAGGTGCATGACCATAAAAGATATTATTCATATAAATAGAACAACCATTATTCTCTGATTTAAATGAATAACCGTCTCGCATTAAACAAGATCCAGATATAATGTTCATGCTCAACACTGGCACCAAATAACAATTATTTAGGTCTAATATTAATCCCGAAGGTAGATGTAGAGGTAGCGTGCCGACCGCGATCACATCGACTTTGGAACCGTTTCCCACGCGCATCGTCACCTTGTCCTTCGCTAGTGTCCGCTTATTCCGTAGTCCCTGTTTCGAGTTGCAAATATTAGCAACAGAACCAGTATCAAATACCCAGGTGCTACTGCGAGCTCTAGTAAGGTACACATCAATAACATGTATATCACATATACCTTTGCTCACTTTGCCATCCTTCTTATCCGCCAAATACTTGGGGCAGTTCCGCTTCCAGTGACCAGTCTGCTTGCAGTAGAAGCACTCAGTTTCAGGCTTAGGTCCAGACTTGGGTTTCTTCTCCTGAGCAGCAACTTGCTTGCTGTTCTTCTTGAAGTTTCCCTTCTTCTTCCCTTTGCCCTTTTTCTTGAAACTAGTGGTTTTGTTAACCATCAACACTTGATGCTCCTTCTTGATTTCTACCTCCGCAGCTTTCAGCATTGCGAAGAGCTCGGGAATAGTCTTGTTCATCCCTTGAATATTATAGTTCATCACGAAGCTCTTGTAGCTTGGTGGCAGTGATTGGAGAATTCTGTCAATGACGCAGTCATCTGGAAGATTAACTCCCATCTGAATCAAGTGATTATTATACCCAGATATCTTGAGTATATGCTCACTGACAGAACTGTTCTCCTCCATCTTACAGCTATAGAACTTATTGGAGACTTCATATCTCTCAATTCGGGTATTTGCTTGAAATATTAACTTCAACTCCTGGAACATCTCATATGCTCCATGTCGTTCAAAACGTTGTTGAAGTCCCGATTCTAAGCCGTAAAGCATGGCACACTGAACTATCGAGTAGTCATCAGCTTTGCTCTGCCAGACGTTCATAACATCTGGCGTTGCTCCAGCAGCAGGCCTGTCACCCAGCGGTGCTTCCAGGACGTAATTCTTCTGTGCAGCAATGAGGATAATCCTCAGGTTACGGACCCAGTCCGTGTAATTGCTACCATCATCTTTCAACTTTGCTTTCTCAAGGAACGCATTAAAATTCAACGGAACAATAGCACGAGCCATCTATCTACAAGCAACATAAACAAGCAAGATACTATCAGGTACTAAGTTCATGATAAGTTTAAGTTCAGTTAATCAAATTTCTTAGGAACTCCCACTTAGATAGACATCCCTCTAATCCTCTAAGTGATCACGTGATCCAAATCAACTAAACCATAACCGATCATCACGTGAGATGGAGTAGTTTTCAATGGTGAACATCGTCATGTTGATCATATCTACTATATGATTCACGCTCGACCTTTCGGTCTCTGTGTTCCGAGGCCATATCTGCATATGCTAGGCTCGTCAAGTATAACCTGAGTATTCTGCGTGTGCAAAACTGGCTTGCACCCGTTGTAGATGGACGTAGAGCTTATCACACCCGATCATCACGTGGTGTCTGGGCACGATGAACTTTGGCAACGGTGCATACTCAGGGAGAACACTTCTTGATAATTTAGTGAGAGATCATCTTATAATGCTACCGTCAATCAAAGCAAGATAAGATGCATAAAAGGATAAACATCACATGCAATCAATATAAGTGATATGATATGGCCATCATCATCTTGTGCTTGTGATCTCCATCTCCGAAGCACCGTCATGATCACCATCGTCACCGGCGCGACACCTTGATCTCCATCGTAGCATCGTTGTCGTCTCGCCAATCTTATGCTTCCACGACCATTACTACCGTTTAGTAATCTAGTAAAGCATTACATCGCGATTGCATTGCATACAATAAAGCGACAACCATATGGCTCCTGCCAGTTGCCGATAACTTAGTTACAAAACATGATCATCTCATACAATAAAATCAGCATCATGCCTTGACCATATCACATCACAACATACCCTGCAAAAACAAGTTAGACGTCCTCTACTTTGTTGTTGCAAGTTTTACGTGGCTGCTACGGGCTTAAGTAAGAACTCATCTCACCTACGCATCAAAACCACAACGATAGTTCGTCAAATAGACTCCGTTTTAACCTTCTCAAGGACCGGGCGTAGTCACACTTGGTTCAACTAAAGTTGGAGAGACAGTCTTCCGCAAGCCATCTATGTGCAAAGCACGTCGAGGGAACCGGTCTCGCGTAAGAGTACGCGTAAGGTTGGTCCGGATCGGCTCAACCAACAATACCGCCGAACCAAAGTATGACATGCTGGTAGGCAGTATGACTTGTATCGCCCACAACTCACTTGTGTTCTACTCGTGCATATAACATCAAACCATAAAACCTGGCTCTGATACCACTATTGGGGAACGCAGTAATTTCAAAAATTTTCCTACGCACACGCAAGATCATGGTGATGCACAGCAACGAGAGGGGAGAGTGTTGTCTACGTACCAACGCAGACCGACTGCAGAAGCGATCACACAACGTAGAGGAAGTAGTCGTACGTCTTCTTCCCGATCCGACCGATCCAAGCACCGTTACTCCGGCACCTCCGAGTTCTTAGCACACGTTCAGCTCGATGACGTTCCTCGGGCTCCGATCCAGCAAAGCTTCAGGGAAGAGTTCCGTCAGCACGACGGCGTGATGACGATCTTGATGTACTACCGACGCAGGGCTTCACCTAAGCACTACAAGGGTACGATCGAGGTGGAATTTGGTGGCAGGGGGCACCGCACACGGCTAAGGAACGATCTCAAGGATCAAGTTGTGTGTCTATGGGGTGCCCCCTGCCCCCGTATATAAAGGCCAGGGGCAAGGGGGTCGGCCGGCTAGGAGGGAGGCGCAGGGAGGAGTCCCACTCCTACCGGGAGTAGGACTCCTTCCCCCAAATCCTATTCCTAGTAGGACTCTTCGGGAGAAAGAGAAGAGAGGGGGGCCGGCCCCTTCTCCTAGTCCTAATAGGACTAGGGAAGGGGGGTTCGGCCGGCTAGCCTGTGGGCTGCCCCTTCTCTCTTTTCCACTAAGGCCCAATAGGCCCATTTGCCTCCCGGGGGGTTCCGGTAACCCTCCCGGTAATCCGGTAAAATCCCGATTTCACCCGAAACACTTCCGGTGCCCAAACATAGGCTTCCAATATATCAATCTTTACGTCTCGACCATTTCGAGACTCCTCGTCATGTCCGTGATCTCATCCGGGACTCCGAACAATCTTCGGTACATCAAAATGCATAAACTCATAATAACTGTCATCGTAACGTTAAGCGTGCGGACCCTACGGTTCGAGAACAATGTAGACATGACCGAGACACGTCTCCGGTCAATAACCAATAGCGGGACCTAGATGCCCATATTGGCTCCTACATATTCTACGAAGATCTTTATCGGTCAGACCGCATAACAACATACGTTGTTCCCTTTGTCATCGGTATGTTACTTGCCCGAGATTCGATCGTCGGTATCCAATACCTAGTTCAATCTCGTTACCGGCAAGTCTCTTTACTCGTTCCGTAATACATCATCTCACAACTAACTTATTAGTTGCAGTGCTTGCAAGGCTTATGTGATGTGCATTACCGAGAGGGCCCAGAGATACCTCTCCGACAATCGGAGTGACAAACCCTAATCTCGAAATACGCCAACCCAACATCTACCATTGGAAACACCTGTAGTACTCCTTTATAATCACCCAGTTACGTTGTGACGTTTGGTAGTACCCAAAGTGTTCCTCCGGTAAACGGGAGTTGCATAATCTCATAGTTACAGGAACATGTATAAGTCATGAAGAAAGCAATAGCAACATACTAAACGATCGGGTGCTAAGCTAATGGAATGGGTCATGTCAATCAGATCATTCTACTAATGATGTGACCTTGTTAATCAAATAACAACTCCTTGTTCATGGTTAGGAAACATAACCATCTTTAATTAACGAGCTAGTCAAGTAGAGGCATACTAGTGACACTCTGTTGGTCTATGTATTATGTTTCCGGTTAATACAATTCTAGCATGAATAATAAACATTTATCATGATGTAAGGAAATAAATAATAACTTTATTATTGCCTCTAGGGCATATTTCCTTCAGTACCCTCTACTTGAACATGGTGCTTTATGCTTCATATTATTATCCAATGATGTGTTGCCATCCTATGATGTCTGAGTAGATTTTCGTTGTCCTATCGGTGGTTGATGAATTGCTATGATTGATTTAATTTTCTTGTGGTTATGTTGATGTCCTTTGGTGCCCATCATATGATTGCGCGCGTGGATCACACCATAGGGTTAGTTGTATGTTGATAGGACTAAGTATTAGAGGGCAAGAGTGACAGAAGCTTCAACCTAGCATAGAAATTGATGCATACGGGATTGAAGGGGGACCAATATATCTTAATGCTATGGTTGGGTTTTACCTTAATGAACATTAGTAGTTGCGGATGCTTGCTAATAGTTCCAATCATAAGTGCATAGAATTCCAAGTCAGGGATGTCATGCTAGCAGTGGCCTCTCCCACATAATACTTGCTATTGGTCTAGTAAAGTAGTCAATTACTTAAGGGGCAATTTCGCAACTCCTACCACCGCTTTTCCACACTCGCAATATTTACTTTATTGTTTCTTAATCTAAACAGCCCCTACTTTTTATTTACGTAATCTTTATTATCTTGCAAACCTATCCAACAACACCTACAAAGTACTTCTAGTTTTATACTTGTTCTAGGTAAAGCGAACGTCAAGCGTGCGTAGAGTTGTATCGGTGGTGGATAGAACTTGAGGGAATATTTGTTCTACCTTTAGCTCCTCGTTGGGTTCGACACTCTTACTTATAAAAAACTGTTGCGATCCCCTATACTTGTGGGTTATCAAGACCTTTTTCTGGCGCCGTTGCCGGGGAGCAATAGCATGGGGTGAATATTCTCGTGTGTGCTTGTTTGCTTTATCACTAAGTAATTTTTATTTGCTGTTCTTAGTTGTTTTCTATCTTTACTTATGGGTAGGAAACGCAAAATACCAAAAAAATAGTTGTACCTACTAAACCAATGGTTGAAGAACCACTCAAAATCTATCACACTGCTGGAGCTTATTACTTGGATCATCTTCGATCCCTATGTGCTCGTGCTGAAACCCCAACTAGCTTAGTTGAGGGAAAATCTTTAGATGAGCATGCTTATTATGTGCGACATCGAATATCTGAAAAAGGGAAAACTTTACTGGATCAAATTCATCGTTTGCAATGCTATGCTTGGAATTTATGTGAAATATATGATTTTACTTGTTGTTCTGAAAACCCTAAGAAACACCTTCCCTATCAATGTGAGTTTAGTGACAATGGAATCGTATCTTCGTATGCTAAGGGTGTTTATAATTATTATGATGTTCAACAAATTGAAGAATTTGTTGCTTTTAAGGGTGCTTATGAAATTGCTTCTTTGATTGAAAAGTATGATGCTACTCTTTACAAATCTGAAAATTTTGCCATATTTAAATATTGTTATGATAATTATGCTTCTAATGCCTATGTTAAACCATATATTGAGTAATACTCCGCTGTCCAAGAAGAGACTAATATTTTGCAGGAGTCTATGGAAGAAGAAATTGATGAGACTGTGAGCTCATTGGATGAAAAAGATGAGGAGGAGAGCGAAGAACAAAAGGAGCAAGAGCGGATTAGCTACCCGTGCCCACCTTCTAATGAGAGTAACTCTTCAACTCATACATTGTTTAATTTCCCTTCATGCTTACTGGAGGATGATTGCTATGATCCCGTCGATTCTTTTGAAATATCCCTTTTTGATGATGCTTGCTATGCTTGTGGCCAAGATGCCAATATGAATTATGCTTATGGAGATGAACTTGCTATAGTTCCTTATGTTAAACATGAAATTGTTGCTATTGCACCCACACATGATAGTCCTATTATATTTTTGAATTCTCCAAACTACACTATATCGAAGAAGTTTGCCCTTATTAAAGATTATATTGATGGGTTGCCTTTTACCGTTGCACATGATGATTTTGATGAATATAATATGCATGTGCTTTCTACTCCTACTTGCAATTATTATGAGAGAGGAACTATATCTCCACCTCTCTATGTTTCCAATATGATAGAATTGCAAGAAACTGTTTATACTATGCATTGGCCTTTACTATGTATGCATGACTTGTTCTTTTATGACATGCCGATGCATAGGAAGAGAGTCAGACTTCGTCATTACATGATATATGTTACCTTGTGCTCACCACTAAATTACAATTGTTTTTAATTAAAATTGGCTTTGATATACCTTGGGATCCGGGTGGATCCATTACTTGAGCACTATATGCCTAGCTTAATGGCTTTAAAGAAAGCGCTGCTAGGGAGACAACCCGGAAGTTTTAGAGAGTCATTTATTTCTGTTGTGTGCTTTTATAAAGTTTAAATATAAAAATAATGTGCCAAGGTTTGCCTTTAGGATGTTTACATTTGCTTGATGGTTTGTATGGTGCAGGACAGAAACTTTGTCTGTAGTGCGCGATTTTACATTTTTAGCTGGAACGACAAATGGTTCTGATTCTTTTTTCACTGTCTTCCTATACAAATTTTTTATGTTTCCTATTTTTGGTAGAATTTTTCAAGTATAAGAAGTATGGTGAATGTTCAGATTATGACAGACTGTTCTGTTTTAGACAGATTCTGTTTTTTGATGCATAGTTTGCTTGTTTTGATGAAATTATCAATTTATATTAGTGGATTAAGCCATGAAAAAGTTATATTACAGTATACACAATGCAAAAACAAAATATGAATTGGTTTGAAACAGTACTTAGAGTAGTGATTTGCTTTATTATACTAACGGATGTTACCGAGTTTTCTGTTGAAGTTTAGTGTGGATGAAGTGTTCGATGATCGAGAAGGTCTCGATGTGAGAAGAAGGAAGAGAGGCAAGAGCTCAAGCTTGGGGATGCCCGAGGCACTCCAAGTAAATATTCAAGGAGACTCAAGCGTCTAAGCTTGGGGATGTCCCGGAAGGCATCCCCTCTTTCTTCAACAAGTATCGGCATGTTTTTGGATTCGTTTCGTTCATGCGATATGTGCAATCTTGGAGCATCTTTTGCATTTAGTTTTCATTTTTCTTTTATGCACCATGCTGGTATGAGTTAGTCCTTGGTTGATTTATAGAATGCTCTATGCACTTCACTTATATCTTTTGAGTATGGCTTTATAGAATGCTTCATGTGCTTCGCTTATATCATTTGAAGTTTGGACTGCCTGTTTCTCTTTACATAGAAAACATCCATTTGTAGAATGCTCTTTTGCTTCACTTATATTTGTTAGAGCACGGGCATATCTTCTTTAGAAATAATTAAACTCTCTTGCTTCACTTATATCTATTTATAGAGATGACAGGAATTGGTCATTCACATGGTTAGTCATAAAATCCTACATAATACTTGTAGATCATTGAATGTGATATGTTTGATTCCTTGCAATAGTTTTGCGATATAAAGATGGTGATATTAGAGACATGCTAGTGAGTAGTTGTGGATTGTAGAAATACTTGTGTTGAAGTTTGTGATTCCCGTAGCATGCACGTATGGTGAACCGTTATGTGATGAAGTCGGAGCATGATTTATTTATTGATTGTCTTCCTTATGAGTGGCGGTCGGGGATGAGCGATGGTCTTTTCCTACCAATCTATCCCCCTAGGAGCATGCGCGTAGTACTTTGTTTCGATAACTAATAAATTTTTGCAATAAGTATGTGAGTTCTTTATGACTAATGTTGAGTCCATGGATTATACGCACTCTCACCCTTCCACCATTGCTAGCCTCTCTAGTACTGCGCAACTCTCGCCGATACCATAAACCCACCATATACCTTCCTCAAAACAGCCACCATACCTACCTATCATGGCATTTCCATAGCCATTCCGAGATATATTTCCATGCAACTTCCATCATCATCATATACATGACTTGATCATTCATTGTCATATTGCTTTGCATGATCGTAAGATAGCTAGCATGATGTTTTCATGGCTTGTCCTTTTTTTGATGTCATTGCTACGCTAGATCATTGCACATCCCGGTACACCGCCGGAGGCATCCATATAGAGTCATACTTTGTTCTAGACATTGAGTTGTAAGTAAATAAAGTGTGATGATCATCATTATTAGAGCATTGCTCCAGTGAGGAAAGGATGATGGAGACTATGATTCCCCCATAAGTCGGGATGAGACTCCAAACTTTACAAAAAAATTAAAAGAGGCCAAAGAAGCCCAGATAAAAAAAGAGGCCAAAGAAGCCCACCAAAAAAACAAAAAAACAAAAAGAATGAGAGAAAAAGAGAGAAGGGGCAGTGCTACTATCCTTCTTCCACACTTGTGCTTCAAAGTAGCACCATGTTCTTCATATAGAGAGTCTCTTGAGTTATCACTTTCATATACTAGTGGGAATTTTCATTATAGAACTTGGCTTGTATATTCCGATGATGGGCTTCCTCAAATGCCCGAGGTCTTCATGAGCAAGCAAGTTGGATGCACACCCACTTAGTTTCAGTTGGAGCTTTCATACACTTATAGCTCTAGTGCATCCGTTGCATGGCAATCCCTACTCACTCACATTGATATCTATTGATGGGTATCTCCATAGCCAGTTGATACGCCTAGTTGATGTGTGACTATCTTTTCCTTTTTGTCTTCTCCACCATCATATTCTATTCCACCTATAGTGCTATGTCCATGGATCACGCTCATGTATTGCGTCAAAGTTGAAAAGGTTTGAGAACGTCAAAAGTATGAAACAATTGCTTGGCTTGTCATTGAGGTTGTGCATGATGTGAATATTTTGTGTGGTGAAGATGGAGTATAGCCAGACTATATGATTTTGTAGGGATAACTTTCTTTGGCCATGTTATTTTGAAAATACATGATTGCTTTATTAGTAGGCTTGAAGTATTATTGTTTTTATGTCAAATGATAGACTATTGCTTTGAATCACTCGTATCTTAATATTCATGCCATGATTAGATATGTGATCAAGATTATGCTAGGTAGCATTCCACATCAAAAATTATCTTTTTTATCATTTACCTACTCGAGAACGAGCATGAATTAAGCTTGGGGATGCTGATACGTCTCCATCGTATCTATAATTTTTGATTGTTCCATGCCAATATTATTCAACTTTCATATACTTTTGGCAACTTTTTATACTATTTTTGGGACTAACATATTGATCCAGTGCCCAGTGCCAGTTCCTGTTTGTTGCATGTTTTATTGTTTTGCAGAATATCCATATCAAACGGAGTCCAAACGGAATAAAAAATGACGGATATTTTTTGGGAATATATATGATTTTTGGGAAGAAGAATCCATGTGAGACGATGCTCGAGGGGCCCACGAGGTAGGGGGCGAGCCCTGGGGAGGCAGGCGCGCCCTTGACCCTCGTGGCCACCCCGTAAGGCGGTTGATGCCCTTCTTTCGCCGCAAGAAAGCCAATTTATGGATAGAGATCGTGTCAAAATTTCAGCCCAATCGATGTTACGGATCTCCGGGAATATAAGAAACGGTGAAAGTGAAGAATCTGAGAACGGAGAAACAGAGAGAGACAGAGAGACAGATCCGATCTCGGAGGGGCTCTCGCCCCTCCCGTGCCATGGAGTCCATGGACCAGAGGGGAAACCCTTCTCCCATCTAGGGAGGAGGTCAAGAAAGAAGAAGAAGAAGGAGGGGGGCTCTCTCCCCCACGCTTCCGGTGGCACCGGAGTGCCACCCGGGGCCATCATCATCACCACGATCTACACCAACACCTCCTCCATCTTCACCAACATCTCCATCACCTTCCCCCCTCTATCTACAGCGGTCCACTCTCCCGCAACCCGCTGTACCCTCTACTTGAACATGGTGCTTTATTCTTCATATTATTATCCAATGATGTGTTGCCATCCTATGATGTCTGAGTAGATTTTCGTTGTCCTATGGGTGGTTGATGAATTGCTATGATTGATTTAATTTGCTTGTGGTTATGTTGTTGTCCTTTGGTGCCCATCACATGATTGCGCGCGTGGATCACACCATAGGGTTAGTTGTATGTTGATAGGACTATGTATTGGAGGGCAAGAGTGACAGAAGCTTCAACCTAGCATAGAAATTGATGCATACGGGATTGAAGGGGGACCAATATATCTTAATGCTATGGTTGGATTTTACCTTAATGAACATTAGTAGTTGCGGATGCTTGCTAATAGTTCCAATCATAAGTGCATAGAATTCCAAGTCAGGGATGACATGCTAGCAGTGGCCTCTCCCACATAATACTTGCTATTGGTCTAGTAAAGTAGTCAATTACTTAAGGGGCAATTTCGCAACTCCTACCACCGCTTTTCCACACTCGCAATATTTACTTTATTGTTTCTTAATCTAAACAGCCCCTACTTTTTATTTACGTAATCTTTATTATCTTGCAAACCTATCCAACAACACCTACAAAGTACTTCTAGTTTCATACTTGTTCTAGGTAAAGCGAACGTCAAGCGTGCGTAGAGTTGTATCGGTGGTCGATAGAACTTGAGGGAATATTTGTTCTACCTTTAGCTCCTCATTGTGTTCTACACTCCTACTTATCGAAAACTGTTGCGATCCCCTATACTTGTGGGTTATCACTCAACAGTTGTCTGCATCTCTGTCACCTTCAAATCAAGATCATAAAATTTTGTTTCAATGATCCTCTCGAGGCTTTCTTAGTTGTGTGTCAAGGTGGCCAGTCCTTTCTAAATCCTCAAGGTGGCTTGAATCAGATATCCAAGTTGATCTTGCTTAGACTTGAGAAACACTTGAGAAGCCTCTTCAGCACTTGGCATCTTTGCTGCGTTCTCAGCTTTAGCTTTTTCCCTTTCTCTTGAGCCTCTATAGAAGTAGGATCTTCAGCATTCATGACAACTATGTTGTCCTCAAAATCTGGCCTCAAGGGTAGATGTTTCTTGTCCAACAGGTAGGTGCCTGTGCCCATCTTGGAGTTGATGAGAATCTAGATGTGTGGAGCATACCCACATGATCTCTTCTGGTCTGCGGCTATCCACTTGATTGTCTCAACATTCAAACTCATTACTTTAAACTTCTGGGGAACATCAAACAACTGTAGCAAGTTAATGGAATGGCCTCTGATCATTCTATGATATCCTGACTTGGGCAACAGGGTATGCCTCAAGATTGTGTTGATGGTGGTCAGGACAGACAATAGATAGTACATAGAGCCCATTTTGTGAGTCTCCAAAGCTTTTTCAGGAATCTCCTTATACATGTTAGCCATGGAGTTGTGATCCTTCTTCTTATTTGCATATACATCTATGCCATCTTCATGCTCTGGAGGGGCATTGACTAGTTTGGCCCATTCAGCAACTGTTGATTGGTACCTAGTACCCTCAGACATCCAGACAATTCTGCCATCAGAACAAAAATGTGTTGTTGAGTAGAATTACATGATGAGTTCATCGTTCCACTTGGTCAATTTCTGACCCACAAATTTGTCCACTCCACATAGCCTGAAGCTCTCATGCACTCCTGGAAAGTGGTCTTCACTGTTGTCAATATACTTCCAGTCTGCCCACTTCATATCACAGACAATTGGCTTGTTATCAAGCAAAATGGTCTCATAGAAGTCTTGTTGTTCCTTGGTGTGAAACCTATAGTCCACAGCAGTCCTTCTCCTCACAACATATGGATAAGATTGTCTCCATAGTATGAGACCTGCATCCTTTCTGATCTTCATGTTTTCTTCCACTGGATGATTGTGATCGTGGTCAGGGATCTTGGGCTTCAGCTGCCTAAACACTTGGGCTTCAACATATTCTTCTTCTTCTTCAATCTCAGTCTCAGGCACTGGGGCCTTGTTCTTTTCAGCAGCTGGTATATTCCTTGTGCTCCTCTTTGGTGCGGTATTGGGAGCTGGAGTAGAGGCTTTGGGACCAGTCTTGGGCTTAGAGGAAGCAGCCCCAGACTTAATGGCACCCCCATCAACTTTGGAGCTTTAGGTGCTGGTGCAACATCCTCTTCTTCCTCTTCCTCTTCATCCTCGGCTAGGTCTTCCATCATAGAGCATCTCCCAATGACTTTGGCCATAGTTTTGTTGACCCTTTCTTTTCTCTTCTTGCCCTCACCAGAAGCCTCTTCAATTGATCTGGAAGTCCCAAGAGTGGAGGCTCTGGCCTTTGACATGGGCACTCTCTTTGCAAGAGCCTTTTTGTGCATACCAGGCTTTGTGGATGCAGCTGTGCCAAACTCCTTCTTAGCAACCTTTTTTCTTGGAGCTGACCTCCTCCTCAGCAGCTACATAGTCTTCATCTTCAGACTCAGAATTTCTCTTCCTCATCTGCCTAGTAGCAGCCTTAGGCAAGTTGCTAGGAGTACTTCTACTGCCTGCATCATAACTGCCAGAGGGACTAGTGCCCTCACTCAGATTCACCTACTCTTCTTACTTATTCTGGCTATCACTCTGATCAGACATTCTGGCACTGCAAGCTGATAGCTGACCCTATGAATAGTTATAGATGAGATAGAGTGGATGAGCATCACAAAGTGCTGAGGTTTTGCAAAATAGATGAGTCAAAAATTTAGTTTTAGTTTTCCACAAAAAGCATTTCGGAGCTACCGATTTGTTAAAATCGGTGACACCGAAGCAACTTTTGGAGTCTAAGCTAGTGAAATCGGTCAGACCGAGACACAGTTTGGTGACTCTGAGATTGCTAGGGTTTCACTGAGAGTTGAACTCGGTCACACCGATTTGCAAGTTTCGGTTAGACCGAAAAGTGCAAGTGCAATGGCCTAAGCCTAATCGGCGAGATTAATTTCCACAACTCGATCGGTCCGAGATGAGTTCGACGGAAACCTAACCCTAAATTTTCGAATCAAATCTAATCTAAAGGAAGTTTTTGCTGGACAGGATGATCTCATACGTGGTAAGAAACATGGCATTTTCTTTGTGCTAAGAATCGGAGGAAAGAATCGCAGAAAGATTAGAACTCATACCCTAGTTCGGTGATGAGCTCGCTACGGTGGCAACGACGGTCTAGAATTCCGTTAACGGCGGTGGAGACCAGCGGCGGGAGGTCGCTGGCGACGAGAGGATGATCCGGAGTCCCGAGACGGAAAAGCAGGACACGTGCGGGTAAAGAGGTTTTGGAGAAATTTCCAAAATTTACTAGTCGGTATATATATCCTGACCCTATCGGTGTGACCGAGTGGAACAACCCGGTGGCACCGAGATGCAGAATCGCAAGCGGTTACTGCAACTCAGTGTGACCGAAAAGTTGTAATCGGTTGCACCGAGATTGAAAACCTAGATCAACTTAGTGAACTCGTTCAGACCAAAAAGGATGAATCGGTCAGACCAAAATGCACAGATAGGTTTTGGAAGTTTAAGTCTATGACAAATCTGTGACTCCGAGTGCTCCTCACACAGAGTGTTCGAATCTGACTTGACCAAACTTTGTGATGTAGCATGAATAGAGTTTGAGACGAGAAAAGCATAGATATCTAGAGGAAGTTCTTAGGCATTCTTGTCCATCCATTTGGCAAAAGAAAAAGAGCCAAACAATCAAAGCAACAAATGGATGTCCTTGAATGGGAAAAGTATGCAACCAACATGCTCACATAATAAAATGGCAAATGAAATATGTGACAAAGCATGCAAAAACACTCTAGCATCTATCAAGCAATTTTGCGATGACTAGGTCATCTATATATGAGTATATTGACTGAGGAGTCAAATGAGAACAGTTGAACCTAGGTCATACTCATTGTTTAAGCACAAGTGGGGTTATCACTTTTACATAAAGCATTGTTGTGTTCACATCATTAGAGTTGCTTTAGCAAAATTCTTAGAGTAAAGCTCCCCCTAGATGTGATATCCCCCCTAAGAGGGATAAAATAACCTAAGGTTTTGTTGATGATGACTTCATGTAGATGTTGAAGATGTGGATGCTCAATGTTGATGTAGATCATTTGGAGCAGTCCATTGGAGTGAGTTGCACTTTCAATACCTACATGGGTTAGTCCCACAAGGAACAAACAAAGATATCCATAGACATAGAGTGAAGTTCACACAAGATGATGTCCATGAAAGCATTAGGTTACCTTGTCCCTTGTCTTACCAATAAGAGGGTTTGTGACTCCCTGAACTAGTGCAAGATGTGGAAGTTGTTTGCACTTGTTCTCGCCAAAATGATATGAGTGAAGTATGTTGGCAGAGTCACCCTCAAGAACTCTCTAGTTCTTCTTCTTCGGGATCCACATCAACTTGATGGGAATCCTTGGAGTTGTAGTCGTACTTGATGAAGTAGAACTTGATGTAGTCTTGGGAACCCACTTGACCAAGGCCTTGGGAGCTTCTTCAAATTCATCAATCTCCTCTGGAAGCTTGTCCTTGCCTTTGTGCTTGTGGTCTTATGGTGGAAGATCATCTTGAGCTTGTGTCCCCTTGAAAGAAGTAGGATCATACTTCTCTTGTTGAGGAACAAACTTCGTCTTGGGGTATTGATCTTATTTCCACTCAACTCCATTGGCATTGAACTTTGTTCAAAACCAAAACCTTGATTCTTCCAGTGCCTTCCTTGCTTGCGTACAATTTCCTCAAATTGCTTACTTCCGGCAAGGCTCTTGTAAACACCTTTCTCTATAATTCCCTTCAATAAGCTATTTTCTTGCTCAAGTGTAACTTGGCTAAGAGAATCATTAGTGGAATCAAGAGAACTACTAGAAGCAACAATATTGGATTTAACATGATTATTGTTACTACTAGAAGAAGAATCTTTCTTGTTCTTGTTGCTAGATTTTACTTGTGGCATGTAAGTAGACAAGAGTAAATTCTTGGCGATGTAAGAAGAACTTTTCTTGCGAAGATCATCATTGATTTCTTTTAAGAACCCATGCTCTTGCTCTAGATTGAGCTTTTCAAAGCGTAGCTTCTCATGAGTTTTCAAAAGCTCTCAATGATTTTCCAAGGTAGTTTCATGAGATAACTCAAGAGTGTTTAGTTCTTTAGTTAGACGCTCAATCTCCTTCTTATCATCGTCATTCGTTTTATCTTGATTAGCATGATTAATAGCAAGTTCATCATAGTTTTCATCACTAGAGTTGTCAACAAGTAAATCATCATCACCTAGCAAATCATCTTCGTCACTATTGAAATCAACATACTCGGGGTGTGATACCTTTGGTCCTTTAGCCATGAAGCATCTTCCAATTCCTTCATTTGGTGAGTCAAATATGTCATAGGAGTTGGTCGACACAAGTGCTAGACTGGCAACACCTTCATCTTGAGTATATTCGGAGTCAGAGTGATAAATTCTCTCGGAGTGATGGATAGAGTCGGAGTTGGATACCCATTCACCAACGTTAGCTTGATGTCTTCGTTTTGTGTGGCAACTTGATGACTTGTCCTTCCTTTCCGATTCCTTGCTTCTGCGAGAGGTTCTTCATTCATAATGATCATCTCTACTCCTTCTATCTCTTGGAGGTGATTCTTCTCTTCTACTTCTCCTTTTGGGTGAGTCTTCTATTCTTTTGTAGGGACCCATACACTCATTGGAGTTGTGTCCGGGTCTTCCACAATTATAGCAATTACGATCATGACTAGAAGATCTTTTGTCATTGTAGGGCCTTGACTTGGAACTTCTTTCCTTGCTTCTACTCTTGTAGAACTTGTTGAAATTCTTCACGATTGGGCTCAATTCTTCATTGAAGGCTTGTTTCTCACTTGACGATGTAGGAGCATCACATGAGGCTTTGTAAGCACCACTAGACTTGTTGTGAAGCTCTTCTTTATCCTTGAGTGACATCTCATGAGCAACAATTCTTCCAATGACTTCCGTTGGCTTGAGGTCTTTGTAGTTGGGCATCATTTGGATCAATGTGCACGCAATATCATATTTTCCATCCAAGGCTCTTAGGATCTTCTTGATGATGAATCTATCCGTCATCTCTTCACTTCCTAAGCCGGCAATCTCATTTGTGATGAGAGCAAGCCTAGAGTATATTTCAGCGACACCTTCACCATCCTTCATTTTGAACTTGTCAAGCTGACTTTGAAGCACATCCAATTTGGATTCCTTGACGGAGTCAGAACCTTAGTGCATATCAATCAAAGTATCCCAAATTTCCTTTGCATTCTCAAGACAGCTGATTTTGTTGAATTCTTCGGGGCACAATCCATTGAAGAGGATATCGCAAGCTTGAGCATTGTATTGCAACATCTTTAACTCTTCCGCGGTAGCTTCACGGTTTGGTTCTCTCCCACCGAAGAATTCACCTTGCAAGCCAATACACACAATAGCCCAAACGGTGGGGTTATGTCCAAGAATATGCATTTTCATCTTATGCTTCCAACTAGCAAAATTAGTACCATCAAAGTAAGGACCTCTACGGTGGTAATTTCCCTCGCTAGATGCCATACTCTCCTAGGTTGTGAAAGCAAGGCTATGATCACCAAAGGTATGGAAATCAAGGCAAATGGAGACCAAAGCTCTGATACCACTTGTAGGACTGAAAGTATGTCTAGAGGGGGGAGATTAGATAACTTGACCAAATAAAAAACTAGCCTTTTCCCCATTTTAAGTCTTGGCAGATTTTAGCAACTTAGCACAAGTCAAGCAATCAACCTACACATGCAAATCTAAGAGTATAGCAACGGAATGTAAATCATTGCATATGAAGCTAAAGGGAGGAGTTTGGAGGGAGCAAACGCAATGTAGACACGGAGATTTTTGATGTGGTTCCGATAGGTGGTGCTATCATACATCCACGTTGATGGAGACTTCAACCCATGAAGGGTAACGGTTGCGTGAGTCCATGAAGGGCTTCACCCACGAAGGGTCCATGAATAAGCAACCTTGTCTATCCCACCATGAATATCGCCCACGAAGGACTTGCCTCACTTGGGTAAATCTTCACGAAGTAGGCGATCTCCTTGGCCTTACAAACTCCTTGGTTCAACTCCACAATCTTGACGGAGGCTCCCAAGTGACACCTAACCAATCTAAGAGACACCACTCTACAAAAGGTAATAGATGATGTGTTGATGATAATCTCCTTGCTCTTGTGGTTCAAATGATAGTCTCCCCAACACACAACTCTCTCTCACAGATTTGGATATGGTGGAAAGATGATTTGATTGGAAAGAAACTTGGGGAAGGCTAGAGATCAAGATTCTTGTGGTTGGAATGGAATGTCTTGATCTCAACACATGAGTAGGTGGTTCTCTCTCAGAAAATGAATGGTACAAGTGTAGGCACGTTCTGATGGCTCTCTCCACGAATGGAGGTTGGGTGGAGGGGTATATATAGCCTCCACACAAAATCTAACCGTTACACACAACTTACCAAACTCGGTGAGACCGAATACTCAAACTCGGTCAGACCGATTCAGTTCAAAATGTGAACGTTAGGATTTTCAGTGGGACAGACATGTCAACTCGGTGGGACTAATTTCATTAGGATTAGGGCATAACATAATCTCGGTGAGACCGATCACATAAACTAGGTGGGACCTATTTCTATAATAGGCAAACAGAGAGTTGGTCAGGCAAACTCGGTGGGACCGATCGCTTATTTCGGCGAGACCGAAACGTTACGAAAAGGAAACAGAGAGTTTGCATTGAGAACTAGGTGGGATCGATCGCTCATCTCGGTTAGACTGAAACGTTATGAAGGGAAATATAGAGTTTGCAATCCCATCTCAGTGAGACCGAAATCTGTATCAGTGAGACCGAACTGATTAGGTTTCTGGCTATGGCTATGTCAAATGAACTCGGTGGCGCCGGATAGATCAAATTGGTGGGGCCGAGTTTGACTTTTGGTTTGGGACATATGTGGACATGAGAAAGTGGTTGAGGGCTTTTGGAGCATATCACTAAGCATTTTGAGCAAGCAAGCCATTAAGCAACACCTCATCCCATTTTAATAGTATTGGCTTTCCTATGGACTCAATGTGATCTTGGATCACAAAAATGAAAAAGAGGAGTCTTGAGCTTTTGAGACAATATGTGTCATTAGCATTTTGAGAGGTCCACATTCCTATTCCATGCCATGCCAATCATTGAACTTTATGAAATGATCATATTGAAAGAGCATTAGTTCAGTGAGCTATATGCTGTTAGGATTTACCAAAACCACCCAGGGATAGTTGCACTTTCACTAGTTGATGTGAGACTATCTCCTTCTTTTGTCTTCTCCACAACCACCGTCAATTCTACCTATAGTGCTATGTCCATGGCTCACGCTCATGTATTGCGTGAAAGTTGAAAAAGTTTGAGAGCATCAAAAGTATGAAACAATTGCTTGGCTTGTCATCGGGGTTGTGCATGATTTAAATATTTTGTGTGATGAAGATGGAGCATAGCCAAACTATATGGATTTTGTAGGGATAAGCTTTGTTTGGCCATGTTATTTTGAGAAGACATAATTGTCTTGTTAGTATGCTTGAAGTATTATTGTTTTTATGTCAATATTAAACTTTTGTTTTGAATCATATGGATCTGAACATTCATGCCACAATAAAGAAATTACATGGATAAATATGTTAGGTAGCATTCCACATCAAAAATTCTGTTTTTATCATTTACCTACTAGAGGACGAGCAGGAATTAAGCTTGGGGATGCTTGATACGTCTCCAACGTATCTATAATTCTTGATTGTTCCATGCTATTATATTACCTCTTTTGGATGTTTTATATGCATTAATATGCTATTTTATATTATTTTTGGGACTAACCTATTAACCTAGAGCCCAGTGCCAGTTTCTGTTTTCTCCTATTTTCGAGTTTCACAGAAAATGAATACCAAATAGAATAAAACCTTCGTGATGATTTTTCTTGGACCAGAAGACAACCAGGAGACTTGGAGATGAAGTCAAAAGAGCCACGAGGCGGCCACAAGGACGGAGGGTGCGCCCCCACCCTTGTGGGCCGCTCGTGACTCCACCGACCGAATTCTTTCACCTACATATACTCTTATATCCCCAAACCACCAGAACAAGCCACGAAAACATTTTTTGACTGCCGCAACCTTCTGTACCCGTGAGATACAATCTAGGGGCCTTTTTTGGTGTCCTGCCGGAGGGGGATTCGATCACGAAGGGCTTCTACATCAACTCCATTGCCCTTCCGATGAAGCATGCATAGTTTATTTCAGATCTACGGGTCCATAGCTAGTAGCTAGATGGCTTTTTCTCTCTCTCTTTGATTCTCAATACCATGTTCTCCTCGATGTTCTTGGAGATCTATTCGATGTAATACTTTTTTGCGGTGTGTTTGCCGAGATCTGATGAATTGTGGATTTATGATCAGCTTATCTATGAATATTATTTGAATCTTCTCTTAATTCTTTTATGCATGGTTTGATATCTTTGTAATTCTATTCGAACTATCGGTTTGTTTGGCCAACTAGAATGGTTTTTCTTGCAATGGGAGAAGTGCTTAGCTTTGGGTTCAATCTTGTGGTGTCCTTTCCCAGTGAGAGTAGGGGCAGCAAGGCACATATTGTATTGTTGCTATCGAGGATAAAAAGTTGGGGTTTTCATCATATTGCTTGAGTTAATTCTTCTACATCATGTCATCTTGCTTAATCCGTTACTCCGTTCTTTATGAACTTAATACTCCAGATGCATGCTGGATAGCGGTCGATGTGTGGAGTAATAGTAGTAGATGCAAAATTGTTTCAGTCTACTTGACAGAGACGTGATGCCTATATTCATGATCATTGCCTTAGATATCATCACAGTACCAATGTGTCCATTGTCTACAACCATCTTAGCAAACTATGTTAGTAGCAAATGACGTCTCTGGTAGTAGCAAAACTCTGATATGGTTCCAGCAACAAAAATCCATCGCTGCCGTCGAGCAACACCGCCGTGGTTGGAAGCGGCAAAAAGTGACTTCGGTTCCAGCAAAATCAAACCTGGTTGTAGAAAAAATAATTGACCGGGAAAAACAGGGATGTAGCATCTCGTGAGAATGAATGTAGCAATCATCAACACCCGTGGTTATAATAAACTGACAAAATGTTGCATCAAGACACATAGTCCTGGGTCTCACATGTCATGGAGATGGGATGTAGCAAAAATTCGACAAACACCGGTAGTAACAAAAAATCAAAACGGTTGTAGCAAAATCATTCGCCAGTTTCAGCAAAAAACACCGTGGGAGCAAATTTTGGGCGAGGGTGGGTAGAAGCAAAACAATGAACCGGTTCCAGCAAAATCAAAACAAGGTTGTAGCAAAAACTCGCCGTCAACGTAGTCAGTTGCAGCTCGACCATTGCTGCTAGCACATCCGGCTTCGCCGGCCATGGAGAGGGGTGCACCTGGCTGCGGGCGACCCATGGCGATGAACGCGCCCAACTACGCACTCCTCCCTGCTCGGGTGGCTGTGTTCATGACCGAGAGGCGAGGAGGCATGGGGTAGCTTGACGTCGACGATCTGGAGGCAGGATGAGAGCAGTGTTGTTGTGGGGCTCTATGGCGACGAAGATGAAAAGCTCTACACACGAGAAGAGTAAAGGGGATCGAGTGGGGATAAGCAAGGAAGACGCGATCGTGGGCGGTGTGTGGTCCTGCAACCACGCGTTCTAAGCGGCATGGGGATGAGGTGGCATAACATGGGCGCCACAATTCACTGCTAATCCAACGACACGGGATCAGCCAGCCCATCTTTCGGCCGGTGCGCCGCGGGTAAACATTTACCTTATAAACACCACGAGGAAGAACAACATCAAACACCACCCTCTCCCTTCGTATGACACCCTCCCCGCGCCGCCTCGCTGATAACCCACAAGTATAGGGGATCGCAACAGTTTTCGAGGGTAGAGTATTCAACCCAAATTTATTGATTCTACACAAGGGGAGCCAAAGAATATTCTCAAGTATTAGTAGCTGAGTTGTCAATTCAACCACACCTGGAAACTTAATATCTGCAGCAAGGTATTTAGTAGCAAAGTAATATGATAGTAGTAGTAGTAACGATAGAAAAAGTAATGGTAGCAAAAGTAATATTTTAGGGGTTTTATAGTGATTGTAACAGTAGCAGCAAAAAAGTAAATAAGCAAAGAACAATATATGGAAAGCTCGTAGGCATTGGATCGGTGATGGAGAATTATGCCGGATGCAATCAATCATGTAACAGTCATAACCTGGGGTGACACAGAACTAGCTCCAGTTCATCAATGTAATGTAGGCATGTATTCCGAATATAGTCATACATGCTTATGGAAAAGAACTTGCATGACATCTTTTGTCCTACCCTCCCGTGGCAGCGGGGTCCTATTAGAAACTAAGGGATATTAAGGCCTCGTTTTAAAAGAGTACCGGAACAAAGCATTAACACATGGTGAATACATGAACTCCTCAAACTACGGTCATCACCGGTAAGTATCCTGATTATTTTCACTTCGGGGTTAACGGATCATAACACATAATAGGTGAATATAGACTTGCGAGATAGGATCAAGAACTCTCATATATTGATGAAAACATAATAGGTTCAGATCTGAAATCATGGCACTCGGGCCCTAGTGACAAGCATTAAGCATAGCAAAGTCATAGCAACATCAATCTCAGAACATAGTGGATACTAGGGATCAAACCCTGACAAAACTAACTCGATTACATGATAAATCTCATCCAACCCATACCGTCCAGCAAGCGTACGATGGAATTACTCGCGCATGACGGTGAGCATCATGAAATTGGTGATGGAGGAAGGTTGATGATGACGATGGCGACGTATTCCCCTCTCTGGATCCCCGGACGGACTCCAGATCAGCCCTCCCGAGAGAGTTTAGGGCTTGGCGGCGGCTCTGTATCGTAAAACACAATGAATCCTTCTCCCTAGTTTTTTTCTCCCCGAAAGTGAATATATGGAGTCAAGGTTGAGGTCGATGGAGCATCAGGGGCCGACGAGGCAGGGGGCGCGCCCAGGGGGTAGGGCGCGGCCCCACCCTCGTGGACAGGTGGAGGCCCCCCTGAAGTGGATTCTTCTTCCAGTATTTTTATATATTTCAAAATAATTCTCTGTTGATTTTCAGGTCATTCCGAGAACTTTTATTTCTGCACAAAAATAACACCATGGCAATTCTGCTGAAAACAGCGTCATTCCGGGTTAGTTCCATTCAAATCATGCAAGTTAGAGTCCAAAACAAGGGCAAAAGTGTTTGGAAAAGTAGATACGATGGAGACGTATCAACTCTCCCAAGCTTAAACCTTTGCTTGTCCTCAAGCAATTCAGTTGATAAACTGAAAGTGATAAAGAAAAACTTTTACAAACTTTGTTTGCTCTTGTTGTTGTAAATATGTAAAACCAGCATTCAAGTTTTCAGCAAAGATTATGAACTAACCATATTCACAATAACACTTAGGTCTCATGTTTACTCATATCAATGGCATAATCAACTAGTGAGCAATAATAATAAATCTCGGATGACAACACTTTCTCAAAACAATCATGATATGATATAACAGGATGGTATCTTGCTAGCCCTTTCTGAGCCCGCAAAACATAAATGCAAAGCACCTTTAGAGATCAAGGACTGACTAGACATTGTAATTCATGGTAAAAGAGATCTAGTCAAGTCATACTCAATGTAAACTAACAGTAATGGATGCAAATGACAACGGTGCTCTCCAACTAGTGCTTTTTAATAAGAGGATGATGAGTCAACATAAAAGTAAATGGATATGCCCTTCGCAGAGGGAAACAGGGATTCATAGAGGTGCCAGAGCTAGGTTTTGAAATAGATATGAATAATATTTTGAGCAGTATACTTTCATTGTCAACATAACAACCGAGAGATTTCGATATCTTCCATGCTACATACATTATAGGCTTTATTTTCAAATAGAATGGTAAAGTTTATACTCCCCCTCCACCAACAAGCATCAATCCATGGCTTGCTCGAAACAACGAGTGCCTCCAACTAACAAGAGTCCTGGGGGAGTTTTGTTTGCAGTTATTTTGATTTGATTTGCATAAAGCATGGGACTGGGCATCCCGGTGACCAGCCATTTTCTCGTGAGTGAGGAGCGGAGTCCACTCCTCTTGAGAATAACCCGCCTAGCATGGAAGATACAGACATGCCTAGTTGATACATGAGCTATTCAAGCATACAAAACAGAATGTTTATTTGAAGGTTTAGAGTTTGGCACATACAAATTTACTTGGAACAGTAGGTAGATACCGTATATAGGTAGGTATGGTGGACTCATATGGAATAACTTTGGGGTTTATGGAGTTGGATGCACAAGCAGTATTCCCGCTTAGTACAAGTGAAGGCTAGAAAAAGACTGGGAAGCGACCAGCTAGAGAGCGACAACAGTCATGAACATGCATTAAAAATAATCAGCACCGAATGCAAGCATGAGTAGGATATAATGCACCATGAACATAAATATCGTAGAGTCTATGTTGATTTTGTTTCAACTACATGTGTGAACATGTGCCAAGTCAAGCCACTCGAATCGTTCAAAAGAGGATACCACCCTATCATACCACATCACAACTATTTTAATAGCATGTTGGCATGCAAGGTAAACCATTATAAACTCCTAACTAATTAAGCATGGCATAAGCAACTACAATCTCTAATTGTTATTGCAAACATGTTTCTTTCATAATAGGCTGAATCAGGAACGATGGACTAATCATATTTACAAAAACAAGAGAGGTCGAGTTCATACCAGCTTTTGTCATCTCAATAAGTTCATCATATAATCATCATTATTGCCTTTCACTTGCACGACCGAATAGTGTGGATAATAATAATAGTGCATGTGCATTGGACTAAGCTGGAATCTGCAAGCCTTCAATTCAAGAGAGCAGACAAGGTACTATGGGCTCTTTGTTAGATCAACAATAATGCATATAAGAGCCACTCAACATTTTCATTATGGTCTTATCCTCTTGACCCCCAAAGAACAAGAAACGAAACTATTTACACAGGAAAGCTCCCAACAAGCAAAAGAAGAACATGAAATCTTTTTGGGTTTTCTTTCAATCACTACTACAAGCAAGAAAGTAAACTAACTAAAAGCTACAACTTTTTTTTTGGTTTTTCTTAAGGTTTATCAAACACACAAGAAGAAAGCATAAAAAGGGAAAATAAACTAGTATGGATGATACAGTGAAAAAGTATGAGCACGGACAACTAGCATGAGTGTGTGAACATAAATGTAATGTCGGTGAGAAATACATACTCCCCAAGCTTAGGCTTTTGGCCTAAGTTGGTCTATGGCCACGGTTGGCCTAGGGGATATCCAAAGTTGTAGTTGGGGTCGTACTAAGAAGGATCCCCCTGGTGCCACTGGTTGGCAATCTCTTCCGGATTCCACTGATAAACAGACTACCGGTGAGGATCAAATTATGGTTCCGGCTCTGGCTCTGTAGCTGGTGTGGGGTTTCGGTAGGCGTGAATGGCCTCCGGCGGAACAAGGTACTTGCCTGCAGATAAGTCAAACAAGGAAGGAGCATGCAAGGTAATAGTCTCAGGGTGATTTTTATCAAATATCAGCTTGTACTTAAGCATCTTTTCCTTATTCTTAACGATAAAATCATGTGCTACCATACTCTTATAGTCTAGAAAAATAGGAGGCAACAACTTCTCTTCCTTCTCGTAATGCCTAATAGGTATGTTAAAGTGTGTAGCTAGGCGCGAGGCAAAGATACCTCCCAAGATGGGCCCATAGTACGGTTAAGATTTAACCGCTTTGCAACAATAGCGCCCATACTAAATGTGTCATCACAGAACAAGGCATGGCACAAAATAACAATATCGGGGACACTAAGGTTGCCACAGTTTCCGCAACCAATTAAGCATCTACTAGCAAATTGCAAAGTAACGTAAAATAGGAAAAATGTATGGTAGTGATTCGTGCATCGGAAACTTTCCTCATTTCCCCTACAGCAATTGTATCAATAAACCCTTCCACATCATCACGATGCGGTTACTCTACACTGCCCTCAAAAGGGATCAAACAAATCCGACAAAAGTCACGAAGTGACATCTCCTTATGCTCATCATATAAATAAAATTCCACCGTAGGTGGTGAGCTCCTAGCATGGAAATGAAAGTTTTGCACAAAGATATTGCTGAGTAAGGGATACTGTTCGCGTTGGTGAGGCCTGCATTCTCAGCCAATTCATAGAAATCATCATAAATCTCGGCTGCTCTCAAGAAATCATCACAAGGCCATTCGCACGGCCGAACCTCCGCAGTGCGAGGGAGATTATACTTGGGCTTCTTGTTCTCTTCACTTTGTTTATCCTTCGAGCTTCGGCTCGATGAGCCCCTCAAAAATCTCTTCATCTTTTTCTGAAAATTTCTGAAATTTTTAGTAACTTCAAAATAAAAGTGAACCAAACTCAACAATATTGATAGCAACTACTCCTACAAGTGCCTAGAGGCAATATCATGCGTCAAAACTACTTTTGACCATATAAATTTGATATGCAAGCTCAAGAATAGGGTCACCTAAGCTAAAAAAATCTGCAATGAATAAAGTACTAGAACAAAAACTAATTGGACCATTGAAGGAGTCACACACCAAAGAACAATCCCCCAAAGCAGTTTTGTGAATGAAGCTTTGAGCAAGGAGATCGAAAATGGTAGCAAGATGAGCTTGGACTCGGGTTTGAGCTGGTTGGTGATTTTTGTGGGAGGAAGGAGTGTGTGGTAGCTAGAATAAGTGGAGAGGAGCCAGTGTGGGCCCACGAGGCAGGGGCGCGCCCTGGACCCTCGTGTCCAGGTGCTTGCTCCCCCTGTTGTGTTCTCAGTGCCAGATATTCTCAAATATTCTAGAAAAAATCATATTCAAATTTCAGGGCATTTGGAGAACTTTTATTTTCGGGGTATTTTTTATTGCATTGATAATTCAGAAAACAGATAGAAATTACTATGTTTGCTTTATTTAATATAAATAACAGAAAGTAAAAAAGAGGGTACAGAGAGTTGTGTTTTCTTAATTCATCTATCTCATGCTCATCAATAGGAATCCATTAACAAGGTTGATCAGGTCTTGTTAACAAACTCATTTCGAATAACACGAAACCGGAGAATTTTCGAATAACACTAGGTTACTTCAACGGGGATATGCATGTCCCCAACAATAAGAATATCATATTTCTTTTTGACAGTAGGAAGAGGAAATTCAAAACCTCCAATAATAATTGTTGAGAATTTTCCAATCTTTACCTACTAATAAAACAGCTATTGCTTCTGCTCGTCCGTCATTAGTACTTTTGCAAAAAAGCCCCTGAAGTTTACACAAATCATCCCGCAGTCCAAAGTAATGTGGAAAAAAATGCTTCGTACACAGCCCTGACTCGCCTGTTGATGAAATCGCTGCCCTGCACGAGAACCGAGGGTTTCCACCGCCACCGCGCCCCCATCCCTCCGCCGCCGCCGCGCCCTCATCCCTCCACCGCCGACGTCCCTCCACTCTGCGGTGCCCATCCTCGATCCATGCGATCGCTAAATCCGGACAAGATCGGCAAGATCCGCCGCATCTCGCGCGACACCCAGCCGTAGCTGCTCGTCGACCATGCAGGGAGCACGCGGATGGTGACGCTTCGAGCAACTCCTCGATGCAGGGAAAAAGGCTGGTGGCGCTGGACTTCGCTGGAACGGGCAGGCGGCCGGTGGGAGACGCGAGGTGCGGCGGCGGCGCGAGGAGGACGGGCGGATCCGGGCGCAGCGTTGATGGATCTGGCGGCTGGTGCGCCGGCTTGCTTCGGTGGCGGCGGCATCTTGCACAGAGGCATCTTGCACAGGGTGAGGAAGGGATTCACCGACGATGGAGGCTCCGGTGACCGGCCGGCGGGCTCGCCACGCAAGGCTAACGAGTACGCTAGCCTGAGATTCAATAGAGGTGAGTTTGATTTTTAGTGTTGGGCTAAACAACCAGTTTGTTGTGTTTGATCTTTCGAATTGGAAACCATGTCATGGAATTTTTGGGTAGATTTATCCATTGGAGTTCATGAATTGAATGGTTTTCTGAATTTCCTCATGCTGAAGTAAACAGTAGGTAAAACCACCTGTAGATAGCGCTGAATCACGGGCTATCTTTCCATCACAGTCAACTCCAACTTCTTTGATAGCCGCCTCAAGCTTATGCCCAACCCTGAATTTGGTCACAACAAATGATACGATTGTGAACTTTGTGAACCTAACGTTACTATTACTTTAAATAGGATAATGGACCTAAATATAGCTAATTATTTAGAGCATCACCTCCATACATATTTCGGGATTTCAACCTTGATTTATATGACTGACTTGTCAGATACTTGCGTTCCAGCTTTGTTCGCAACTCTGCCATTCACATGGGCCTTACCTATAACATACAAGAGGTTGAATAATGCAGGGTAATTTACATATATGGTTGTACATGCAAAATATATAAGGTTAGAAGGTCACATGTGAAAGGGTAAGTGTCTAAATAATCCAGAAATTGCTTGGACACATCAAATGTGGCAGTCGCATGAGAACCATGTATAAGTATACAAAATATGATGCAGTAGGGAATTTTAAATGCAGCGAATTCGATGTCTTTTCCAACCGATTCCACAGACCCTATCTTAACATATTAGGCACTACCAATGTAGACATGCTGAAGACAGAGAACTAGACAACAATGCTTAATACCCCCTCTGTTCCAACTATATAAGGTGTAGTTCTCACTAGCACAGGGAATAAGGAAGCCTTAGTTGGCTCCAATTAAGGGATGTAATATTTGTTATCTTAAAGTTAGAAATAGTATCATTCAAGTAGTTAGTTGTCAGTTAGAGACAAGATATTTGTAACATCCCAAATTCTCAATTTGAAATGTTATACATAGATCATCATGCATATCATATTTTCTTGCATTTTGCTGATCCTAGAAATTTCACGCAACTCAAGGACTCTCGGAGAGAGTTGGAGATTTCGTCTTTTTCATATTTGAGTCTTCTCAAATTTTGAAGAAAGGATCATTAGTTTTTGTCGGGGTTTCATTTGCCTTTTATTTGGATAGGGAAAAATGCGCGTTTTAAAAATTTGCATTTTAGGCCCGGAGAAAAGTTCATTTTGTTCGACTCATTTTTAGGAGTCGGGGAAAATTTACTTTATTAGATTTGGAGTTCGTTTAGATCCTTTTCTGTTTTTTTTCTGAGCGCGGAACCGTTTAAAAAAAAAGCTCCAGCGACTTGGGCCTAAGGCCCAAGCCACCGAGCTGGCCAGAGGCCAGGAGGCCGCGCGAGCGCCCCAGGCGCCAGGGAGCCGCGCGCCAGGCGCAAGGCGCCAGGGAGGCCGCCGCCGTTGTCTTTGTTTCCTAGTAGGATTCATCCTACTTTCGTTTTTTTTCTAGATCTCTTTCCTCTTTTCTTTCCTAGTCCTAGTCTAATTCCTTGACCCCTACCCCAAGTTTTCTCCCCCTCCCCAATATAAATACCCCCACACCCCCCTCTAAACCCATCAAATCCAAAGCCCCAAAGCCCCAAGCAAACCGTGCCCCTCACCCGTGCCGCGCCGCCTAGTGCCCCGCCGTCGCGCCCTGCGTCACCCGCGCCGCCGCCGCACCACCCGCGCCGCCGCCCCACGCCCACGCCGCCGGAGCCCCTCGCCGGAGACTTCACTGGAGGTAGCCCGCGCTACATCTATTCTTTTCATCGGATCGTTTTCTTCTAATCGTTCCGATTCTTTTTCTCCGATTCGTTTTTCTTCGCGAAACTGTTCCGGTTTTCTAGATTGGTTTTTCGATCGGTTTTCTTTTCTCGAAACCCTAGGTCGGATTCGTCTTCTTTTCCGATTTAGTTGCCCGAGACCGTTCGCCGGACTGTTCGTCCTAACGAACGTGATCACCGGATTCTTCTAGGTTAACGAACGTCCGTTCGTTCAACCGTTCTTCTTTTTCTTTCCACCGGATTTATTCCGCGATCGCGATCTCAGATCCGATCTTCTTTCTAGTCTATCTTCTCGCTCGTTTATCGGAATCAGGTGATTCAAGCGCCTGGAGTTTCGTTTTGAGACCGCCGTTCCGACTAATCAACTTAAACCAGTTTTTGCTATGGTAAAATTTGACCTAGTTTCAACTTGCTAGAACCGAGTTGTTTTCTGCCGTTTGTTTTCGGTTTCTTTGTTCGGTTCTTTCTTTTTTTGCAACCGGAGTTCTTAAGTGGAACTTTCTGGTTTGATCTCTTGTTCGAGTTTTACCTGTGCATTAGATGAGTACTTATTGTATACTTGTTGTTTGTCTGCGATAGATTACCCGGATTGCGCCGCTTGTTACTTCGAATCTCTAGGACTCGCGGATCATCAGCAAGGCAAGTAACACTTTGATCATACCTTTTCTACAACCCAGTTTTATTGCATTAGATCCACCCTCACACATTGCATGATTAGGATCTAATTAAATTGTGGGATGGGAAGTAGATGAGGTAGTACCTATTACCTGTTTATTATGAAATCTTTGGGAGTTACTTCTACGTTTGCTTATTATGCCATGCTATGCTAGTAGACGTGGATTGGGTGAGTGATATCTATGACAGATGTGAGATTGATAATTTTAATGGTTTATCTAAGGTGGCAACTTAAACACACATCTGGGTGGATTGAGGCACCTGATGTCTATCAGGATTTGCCTGTTTTATTTTGGACCGCCACCCAGGCTCAAAGGGATCATAAGATCTTTCATGCTAAATACTTACGTGTGCAGCCACAAGCCATTATGGGCTCTGGCATAGTTGACTAAGTCGTGCGTACTCTTATAGGGGTAGACTAGCAGATGTAGGGGATATAGGTGGTACGGTCTACTCCATCGTAAGGTGCTAGCGCTTCTGAAAGACTATGTCTCGGTCATCCGTTTCTCAAACACCAGTAGTGTGAGAAAACCAACGGAGGCGATCGAGTCTTGTGGGGAAAAGTGCGCAAACCTCTGCAGAGTGTAATAAACTAATCATGATTAGCCGTGTCCCCGATTATGGACAATCTTGAGTATCTAGTACTTGAATATCATGTGAATCTTATCATGTTACTTCTAATTAATATTGTTGGGTTTTAATTGTTCACTTTTAATTGGGATTGAGGATGCCGTCAACCATTCTCAATGTTTAACAACCACCATGATAGTTAAATAAATTTATTCCTTTGTAGTAGGGAAAAATTGGCTTTACGCAAAACAGTAACCATAGAGCTTACCACCAGCCAAATATGCATATAGTATAGCTGTTTCATTCCATCATTCTCTATGTGTTACTTTGCCAGCATATTCCATGTGCTGACCCGTTTCGGGCTGCAACGTTAATGTTGCAGACTTTTCAGACGACGATTGAGGTGTTTTTAGGTCGTGGTTCTATACTCAGTGATGCCGTTAGAGTTGATGGACCCATTTATCTTTCAAGTCTTCCGCTGTTATCGATTTTAGATGGCCTTAAGCCATATTATTGTAATAAGTTCTCTTCGGAGACATCGTTGTAATAAGTGTGTGATTGCCACTCTGCTATAAATCCTTCGAAGTACTGTGTGGTGTCAGCATTACTGATCCAGGGATGACATCGGAGCACAGAGATCAGACTATTTGAGGTCTGGTCGCTACAGAGATGATATCAAAGCACACGCTGACTGTAGGACACGACCATTAAGTTAAAGCCATAGATCACTATTCTCTCCTCATTTTCTAACTCCTCATCTTTTCTACTCTTTAGGATGAAGGATGCGAAGATTAAGTACGCTCAACCGGATGAAGGCACACCTTTTGGATTTCACTTGAAGGAAGTCACCAAGCACCTGAACATTGGATTACCAAGCTTCACGGGAACCTTCAACGCCACTTTGCCTGAAGAGGAGCGCTGGAAGATTCAAGCTCACGTTCCGGGAAGGACATTCACGCCAATCACGAAGCCCATAGATAGTGTTTTCAATGCACCAACTTGGAGTCTAGGAAGGAGCATGGCAGCCCATATCACCATAGGACGCATTGGAGAAGTTTATCAAGAAGACCTCAAGGACACTATCTACCAGATTTGTGGACGCCGAGATGAACAATGGGAGTTAGTCACCATCAAGAAGGATAGATCCATTGCAGAATTCATCCAGGAGTTAAACCAGCACATTCGACGCCACGAGAACCAAATGTGCAACGATATGATGGAGCTGAAGAATGCGAAGACAAGGATCATCGAGCTAGAAGGGGAACTGAAGGCTACACGCAAGGACTACATGGACGAGATAGTAGCTCTAGCAAGACACAACGTCGATTTGAAGCAAGAGATTGAAGAACTCAAGAGGAAGTTAGCATCCAAGGAGGAAGACGAGTACGTCGCATGCCCGGATAACTGCATCATCATCGACGACACCAATTCGGATCCAAGTGAACCCGACTTTGACGACGAAGCTGGAGCGGACATCATGGAGTCTTCCGTCGATTCAAATTTCTAGATGACCACCAAATATCAGTAGTATTTCCCCCATGTAAACACTATAGTTCGAGCACTTTTGCGATAGCTAGATCGATTGTATGCCCTTGTTTGATTGAATGAAGTGATTTTGTGTGAATTTTGCTCATGTGCATTTGGGTAGTGTTTTCTCTTAGACCTCATTCTATTCTTATATCTCTTCTTTTCTAAAAACCCCCAGATGCCTCTGAGACGTGACAATGGATTTTCACCAGAGCTCACTCAGTTGATCCAACGGCAGAATCAGTTGATGCAGATGTTAGTTCAGAATCAGCAGAACAACAACAACAACCCATCACCACCACCACCACCCCCTGTTGACCACTTAGCCCGTTTCCTTAGGCTAAATCCGCCGGTGTTTTCCAGTAGCATCGAGCCGATAGTAGCAGACGATTGGCTCCGCAAGATAGGAAGGGAGTTGACCACTGCAGGATGCATGGATGGTGAGAAAGTAAAGTTTGCCGCACATCAGCTGGACGGACCCGCGGCAACATGGTGGGAGAATTTCACAGCCACTTACCCAGTTGACACTGTCACATGGGATCAGTTTCAGCAAGCTTTTCGCACTGCACATGTTTCAGCAGGAGCTATGGCCATGAAGAAGCGTGAGTTTCGCAACTTACGCCAAGGAGGAAGAACAGTTGGCCAGTATGTTGATGACTTCAGCAAGCTAGCACGTTATGCCCCAGATGACGTTGCTACGGATGCAGCTAGGCAGGAGAAGTTTCTGGAAGGGCTGAATGATGAGTTAAGCATGCAGTTGATGGTAGCAAGTTTCAGAAACTACCAGGAGTTGGTAGATCGTGCCATCATGATTGAAGGGAAGCAACAGCAGATTGAGAACCGCAAGAGGAAGTATGGACAGGGGAAGTATAACTCTGGAGCCCAGCAGAAGCCCCGTTTTACCCCTAAATCGGGATTTCAGTTTCAGCATACCCATGGAGGAAGTAGTTCGCACAACCACAATGGCCACAAGAATGGTAATGGGAATGGAGTAAGCAACGGCCAGAACCGGACCATCCCATCAACCCCATCCAAGAGAGACCTGAGCCAAGTCACCTGTTTCAAGTGTTCCAAGACCGGACATTATGCCAATGAATGTCCTGAAGGCCAGAATGGAAATAAGAATGGAAGCTCAGGGAAGAAGCCGAACCCTTTCAATAGGGGACAGGTGAACCACGTTAGCATGGAGGAGGTTGAAGATCAGCCAGATGCGGTGATCGGTAAGTTTTTGGTTAAGTCATTTACCACACTCGTTCTTTTCGATACTGGTGCATCACATTCATACATATCAAGGGGATTTGTGGATAAATATAACCTGTCAACCCAAGCCCTTAGGTCACCCATGTTATTAAGCTCACCAGGAGCGGAGTTTATGGCTAGACAATGGTGTGATCGGTTACCATTAAGGATTGGTAACTATGTTTTCCCCTCAGACCTAATAGTACTGGAATCTCAAGGATTGGATGTGATACTAGGCATGGATTGGTTATCAATGTATGGAGGAAACATTGATTGTGCTAGTAAGTCAATTTTTCTTACCACGCCGGAAGGAAGAAGGATCAAGTATGTATCCCGGAATGTGCCAAATAGGACACAAGTAAATTGCCTGACAGGAGTCGTGCAGGAGGAAGTACCAGTGGTAAAGGATTTTCCTGATGTATTTCCGGAGGAGTTGCCAGGCATGCCACCGGATAGAGACATTGAGTTTTTGATTGAGTTATTGCCAGGGAATGGACCAATATCAAAGAGACCATACCGGATGCCAGCAAAGGACTTGGTGGAAATTAAGAATCAGATTAAGGAGTTGTTGGAGAAAGGTTACATTCGCCCAAGTTCTTCGCCTTGGGGATCACCCGTACTTTTAGTGGAGAAGAAGGATGGATCATTAAGGATGGTTGTTGATTACCGTGGATTGAATGAAGTAACCATCAAGAACAAGTACCCACTGCCAATGATTAATAATCTGTTTGATCGTTTGCAAGGAGCTAAAGTGTTTTCCAAGATCGATTTGCGATCAGGGTACCATCAGTTGAACATTCGAGAGCAGGATATTCCTAAGACAGGTTTCACCACAAGATATGGACTGTATGAGTATACCGTTATGTCATTTGGATTGACTAACGCGCCTGCCTATTTTATGAACATGATGAACAAGGTGTTTATGGAGTTTTTGGATAAGTTCGTCGTAGTGTTCATTGATGATATCCTGGTTTATTCAAGGAATGAAGAAGAGCATAAGGAACATTTGCGTTTGGTTTTGGAGAAACTAAGGGAACATCAGTTATATGCCAAATTTAGCAAATGTGAGTTTTGGTTGAAGGAAGTTGGATTTCTTGGACATGTTATATCCGGAGAAGGGATAGCAGTTGACCCCGCAAAGGTTGAGACTGTAACCAAATGGGAAGCACCAACGACAGTTGGACAGATCCGGAGTTTTCTTGGACTCGCAGGATACTACCGGAGATTCATTGAGAATTTTTCAAAGATTGCGGAGCCTGTGACGGAGTTGTTGAAGAAGGATACCAAGTTCAATTGGACTGAGGAGTGTGAGGCTAGTTTCCAGGAGTTGAAGAAACGATTGGTTACCTCACCAGTGTTGATTTTGCCAGATCAGACGAAGGATTATGAGGTATATTGCGACGCTTCACGTCGAGGACTTGGAGCAGTGCTTATGCAGGAAGGAAGAGTTGTTTGTATGCTTCACGACAACTGAAGCCTCATGAGTTGAATTATGCCACACATGATTTGGAGTTAGCAGCCGTAGTGCATGTATTGAAGACATGGAGACATTTCCTCATTGGAAATCATTGTGAAGTGTACACGGATCACAAGAGTTTGAAGTACATTTTCACGCAGAAGGAGTTGAATCTCAGACAAAGGAGATGGTTGGAGCTCATCAAGGATTATGATATGAGATTGCATTACCATCCCGGTAAAGCTAATGTAGTAGCTGACGCATTGAGCCGTAAGAGCCATGTCAATACGATAATGACGGGAAGTATACCAAAGGAGTTAGCAGAAAACCTTCGTGAACTATGTTTGGAAGTAGTTCCGAGAGGCTATGTAGCAGCATTGGAGATTCAATCAACATTGATGGATAAAATCAGAGAAGCTCAGAAATCTGACAAGGAGATTGCTTCTATAAAGGAGAAACTAAGCAAAGGAAAAAGCAAAGGGATTTCGTGAGGATGAGCACGATACCCTATGGTTTGAGGACCGTGTTTATGTGCCAAATGACCCAGAGATCAGGAAGTTGATTTTGCAAGAGGCACATGATTCACCCTATTCGATTCATCCAGGAAATACCAAGATGTATTTGGATTTGAAGGAGACATTCTGGTGGACCAGAATGAAGAAGGATATTGCAGCATATGTAGCAGTTTGTGACGTATGTCATAGAGTGAAGGCAGAACATCAGAAGCCAGCTGGATTGTTACAACCATTGTCGATACCCGAATGGAAGTGGGATAAGATAGGCATGGATTTTATCACAGGACTACCCAGGACGAAAGCAGGATATGACTCGATATGGGTAGTAGTTGACCGTTTGACGAAGGTAGCACATTTCATTCCAGTTAAGACCACTTACACCAGTGCTAAGTTGGCAAAGATATACATGACTAGGATCATTTGTTTGCATGGAGTTTCGAGGAGTATTGTATCAGACAGAGGAACCCAATTTACCTCAAAGTTTTGGAATCAGTTGCATGAAACTTTGGGAACCAGGCTAGAGTTCATCACCGCTTTTCATCCGTAGACAGATGGACAGACCGAGAGAGTCAATCAGATTTTGGAGGATATGCTGAGAGCTTGTGCACTAGATTATGGATCTAGTTGGGACGATAACTTGCCGTATGCGGAGTTTTCTTATAACAACAGTTACCAAACCAGTTTGAAGATGGCACCTTTCGAAGCTTTGTACGGAAGGAGGTGCATGACACCGTTGTCATGGGACGAAGTTGGAGATCGTCAGTTCTTTGGACCAGATTTGATTAAGGAGTCTGAACAGAAAGTGAAGTTGATTCGTGATAGGCTCAAGGTAGCCCAGTCCAGGCAGAAGAGCTACGCAGATTCCAAATGCAAGGAGACAGTTTACGAAACCGGAGACAGAGTGTATCTCCGAGTATCCCCACTTCGAGGAGTTAAGCGCTTTGGAGTCAAGGGAAAGTTAGCACCGCGTTTCGTTGGACCGTACAAGATCTTGCAACGTATGGGAGAAGTTGCTTATAAGTTGGAATTATCAAAGGGACTGTCAGGAGTTCATGACGTATTCCATGTTTCTCAGCTGAAGAAGTGTCACGCCGAGATGGCGGAGGTACCGTTAAGAGACACAGTGCCGCTTGAAGCGATTCAGTTGAAGGACGACTTGACGTATGAAGAGAAACCAGTCAAGATTCTCGAGTTTGCCAGCAGAGTTACCCGCAGCAAGGTTATCAAGTTTTGCAAAGTTTAGTGGAACCACCACTCAGAGGATGAAGCCACCTGGGAGAGAGAAGAAGATTTGCTCAAGGACCACCCTCACCTATTTTCTAGCCAACCCGAATCTCGAGGGCGAGATTCATCTTAAGGGGGGTAGGTTTGTAACATCCCAAATTCTCAATTTGGAATGTTATACATAGATCATCATGCATATCATATTTTCTTGCATTTTGCCGATCCTAGAAATTTCACGCAACTCAAGGACCCTCGGAGAGAGTTGGAGATTTCGTATTTTTCATATTTGAGTCTTCTCAAATTTTGAAGAAAGGATCATTGGTTTTTGTCGGGGTTTCATTTGCCTTTTATTTGGATCGGGAAAAATGCGCGTTTTAAAAATTTGCATTTTAGGCCCGGAGAAAAGTTCATTTTGTTCGACTCATTTTTAGGAGTCGGGGAAAATTTACTTTATTAGAATTGGAGTTCGTTTAGATCCTTTTCTATTTTTTTTTCCGAGCGCGGAACCGTTTAAAAAAAAGACCTCCAGCGACTTGGGCCTAAGGCCCAAGACACCGAGCCGGCCAGAGGCCAGGAGGCCACGCGAGCGCCCCAGGCTCCAGGGAGCCGCGCGCCAGGCGCAAGGCGCCAGGGAGGCCGCCGCCGTTGTCTTTGTTTCCTAGTAGGATTCATCCTACTTTCGTTTTTTTTCTAGATCTCTTTCCTCTTTTCTTTCCTAGTCCTAGTCTAATTCCTTGACCCCTACCCCAAGTTTTCTCCCTCCTCCCCAATATAAATACCCCCACACCCCCCTCTAAACCCATCAAATCCAAAGCCCCAAAGCCCCAAGCACACCGCGCCCCTCACCCGTGCCGCGCCGCCTAGTGCCCCGCTGCCGCGCCCTGTGTCACCCGCGCCGCCGCCGCACCACCCGCGCCGCCGCTGCACCACCCGCGCCACCGCCCCACCTTGCCGCCGCCCCACGCCCACGCCGCCGGAGCCCCTCGCCGGAGACTTCACCGGAGGTAGCCCGCGCTACATCTATTCTTTTCATCGGATCGTTTTCTTCTAATCGTTCCGATTCGTTTTTCTTCGCGAAACCGTTCCGGTTTTCTAGATCGGTTTTTCGATCGGTTTTCTTTTCTCGAAACCCTAGATCGGATTCGTCTTCTTTTCCGATTTAGTTGCCCGAGACCGTTTGCCGGACCGTTCATCCTAACGAACGTGATCACCGGATTCTTCTAGGTTAACGAACGTTCGTTCGTTCAACCATTCTTCTTTTTCTTTTCACCGGATTTATTCCGCGATCGGGATCTCAGATCCGATCTTCTTTGTAGTCTATCTTCTCGCTCGTTTATCGGAATCAGGTGATTCAAGCGCCTAGAGTTTCGTTTCGAAACCGCCGTTCCGACTAATCAACTTAAACCAGTTTTTGCTATGGTAAAATTTGACCTAGTTTCAACTTGCTAGAACCGAGTTGTTTTCTGCCGTTTGTTTTCGGTTTCTTTGTTCGGTTCTTTCTTTCTTTGCAACCGGAGTTCTTAAGTTGAACTTTCTGGTTCGATCTCTTGTTCGAGTTTTACCTGTGCATTAGATGAGTACTTATTGTATGCTTGTTGTTTGTCTGCGATAGATTACCCGGATTGCGCCGCTTGTTACTTCGAATCTCTAGGACTCGCGGATCATCAGCAAGGCAAGTAACACTTTGATCATACCTTTTCTACAACCCAGTTTTATTGCATTAGATCCACCCTCACACATTGCATGGTTAGGATCTAATTAAATTGTGGGATGGGAAGTAGATGAGGTAGTACCTATTACCTGTTTATTATGAAACCTTTGGGAGTTACTTCTACGTTTGCTTATTATGCCATGCTATGCTAGTAGACGTGGATTGGGTGAGTGATATCCATGACAGATGTGAGATTGATAATTTTAATGGTTTATCTAAAGTGGCAACTTAAACACACATCTGGGTGGATTGAGGCACCTGATGTCTATCAGGACTTGCCTGTTTTATTTTGGACCGCCACCCAGGCTCAAAGGGATCATAAGATCTTTCATGCTAAATACTTACGTGTGCAGCCACAAGCCATTATGGGCTCTGGCATAGTTGACTAAGTCGTGCGAACTCTTATAGGGGTAGACTAGCAGATGTAGGGGATATAGGTGGTACGGTCTACTCCATCGTAAGGTGCTAGCGCTTCTAAAAGACTATGTCTCGGTCATCCGTTTCTCAAACACCAGTAGTGCAACGGAGGCGACCGAGCCTTGTGGGGAAAAGTGCGCAAACCTCTGCAGAGTGTAATAAACTAATCATGATTAGCCGTGTCCCCGGTTATGGACAATCTTGAGTATCTCGTACTTGAATATCATGTGAATCTCATCATGTTACTTCTAATTAATATTGTTGGGTTTTAATTGTTCACTTTTAATTGGGATTGAGGATGCTGTCAACCATTCTCAATGTTTAACAACCATCATGATAGTTAAATAAATTTATTCCTTTGCAGTAGGGAAAAATTGGCTTTACGCAAAACTGTGACGCCCGGATAATCATGCTACAGTGATGCTCTGCTAATGATGCCACGTTACCTCGATTATAGTTGCTAATCTCGAGTTAGTTCGAGACCGATTCAAATTCAAATTCAAAATCAGGCAAATAATAAAACTTTTCACTTTTCACTTTTTTAAACTAAAATGTTCGAAGTGGACCAATTAATTCATAGGAAATTATGGTGGAGAAAACACATTTATTGTAAAAGGTTTAAATGCACTTAGGTAATTAAAGCAGTAGGTAAAACAATTATATAAATGCCTTTCTATTTATAAAATATCGGAATATCTTATTTAGTTGCCTAAAATTAATAGGTCAGTAGCATAATTATTATTGCTAAATTGGGACTTGATTTTAGGTTTTATAAAACTTCAATGAATCAAAATGAAATGAAATAGAAAAAAAAGTAGAAAGAAAACAAAACTAACAAAATAAAACGCAAAGCAACCCCCCCCCCCCACTGGGCCAACCGTGGCCCAGCTGGCCAGCCCCACTGGGCGAAGGCCCAACCAGTTGCGCCCCACTCCCCTCCCTTATCCCCACCCTGGTCAAACCCTAACCGACAGGCCCCCCCACTCGCTCCCAATCCCTCTGTGCCTCCCTCCCCGATCTAGATCGGGATCGGGGGCGTTCGAGCCCGGCGCCACTGGACCTCCCCGTCGCCACTCCCGCGCCAAAACCCTCCCCCGCCGACGCCACACCTAGCCCGACGCCGCCCGTCGTCATCACCGGCGCCAGGCGCCGCCTCGCCTGCGCTGCCCCGCCGCCGAGCTCCGTCGCCGGACCCACACCACCTCGCCGCCCGTCTTCGTCCTCCTCCACGACTGGAGTTCCTCCGCCTTGTCGCGCCGGACCTCCCCGACTCCTCCTCGAGCCCGCTTTGCTCAACTACAGGGCTCGGTGAGCCCCGTCCTTCCCTGCTCCTCTTTTCTTGTTCGGTCACCACGGCCAGTACCGCCGCCCGCGCGCCCACGCGCCGGCCTCGCCTACTGTCGCCAGCCACGCCGCCCGCATGCTGTCGCCACCCGCGTTCTGCCTCGGCTCCTCGTCGCCCGCTAGCGTCCGGCCGCGCTCGCCCCTGCTCGCCATACCCTTGCCCCGCAAGCGCCCGTTGACGCTAGCGCATGCCCGTCGCTCGCCTCACCTTCCCCTGCACGCGCCCGGCTCGTCGCATAGCCGCGCCGCGGCCTGGCCGAGTGCCAGCGCCCCGTTTTCCCCTTGTCCCGCTCTGCCGCGGCCTCCCGCTGCCGCAGGCCGCCCGGTTACCGCTGTTGTGCCGCTCCCCACGCCAGGCCCGCGCCTTCCCTGGCCGAGGCCGTGGCCACCGGCCTCCCCCTGCTCCGGCGCTGCGCCGGATCTGCCCGCCCATGGGCGTGCGCCCATTCGGGTGGCGCCCGTTGCCTGCACGCCCGACCCGATAGGCCTATCGGCCATTGACATGTGGGGCCCGGCCCCAGAACGTAAAAAAATAAAGTTATTAATTAATTAACTAATTAAATTAATTAAAGAATTAATTAACTTAATTAATTTTGATTAATTAAGCTAAACCAAATAATTAATCCTAGTTAATTAACATAAACCCTAATTAGGCTAAGCAGAGAATGACAAGTGGGTCCCGCTAGTCCCACATGTCAGGTTGACCAGGTCAACGGTCAACGTTGACTACTGACGTCATGCCGACGTCAGCAAACACTGTTCTGGATAATGTTGATTTAAATAATTAAATAAACCTTAAAATTGATTTAAATCTTTTAAAATTAATATAAAATAAACCGTTGCTCGAATGGAAAAACTTTGTACATGAAAGTTGCTCAGAACGACTAGAAGAATCCGGATGCGCAGCCCGTTCGTCCGCCACGCATCCCTAGCATAGCGAACACGCAACTTTCCCCCTCCGGCTCCTCTGCCCGAAAACGCGAAACACCGGGGATGCTTTCCCGGATGTTTCCCCCTTTCACCGGTACCACCTCGTACCGCGTTAGGGCACACCTAGCATCACGCTTTGTCATGACATGCATCGTCATGCATTTGTTTTCATTATATTTATTGTTTCTTCCCCCCTCTTCTCTCGCTAGATACCGAGACCGACGCCGCTGCTACCCAGTACGACTACGGTGTTGACGACCACTCTCTCTTGCCAGAGCAAGCAGGCAAGCCCCCCCCTTTGATCACCAGATATCGCCCACTCTTCTCTATACTGCTTGCATTAGAGTAGTGTAGCATGTTACTGCTTTCCGTTATTCCTATCCTGAGGCATAGCCTGTCCTTGCTACTACTGTTGTTACCATTACCTGCTATCCTACTGCTTAGTATAGGATGCTAGTGTTCCATCAGTGGCCCTACACTCTTGTCCGTCTGCCATGCTATACTACTGGGCCGTGATCACTTCGGGAGGTGATCACGGGCATATACTTTATACTTTACACTGTTACATTACCTGTGATACTGTTTGGAGATGGGGGCTGAAGGGGCAGGTGGCTCCATCCCGGTAGAGGTGGGCCTGGGTTCCCGACGGCCCCCGACTGTTACTTTGTGGCGGAGCGACAGGACAGGTTGAGACCACCTAGGAGAGAGGTGGCCTGGCCCTGTTCGGCGTTCGCGGATACTTAACACGCTTAACGAGATCTGGGTATTTGATCTGAGTCTGGCCATTTGGTCTATACGCACTAACCATCTACGCGGGAGTAGTTATGGGTATCCCGACGTCGTGGTATCAGCCGAAGCCTTCGTGACGTCAGCGACTGAGTGGCGCGCGTCGGATTGGACCGTAAGCCTGCTCTTGTATTAAGGGGGCTAGTTCTGCTTCCGGCCGCATTCGTAACGTGCAGGTGTGCAAAGGGCGATGGGCCCAGACCCCTGCGCCATAGGGTTTAGACCGGCGTGCTAACCTCTCTGTTGTGCCTAGGTAGGGCTGCGACGTGTTGATCTTCCGAGGCCGGGCATGACCCAGAAAAGTGTGTCCGGCCAAATGGGATCAAGCGTGTCGGGGTATGTGGTGCACCCCTGCAGGGAAGTTTATCTATTCGAATAGCCGTGTCCCTCGGTAAAAGGACGACCCGGAGTTGTACCTTGACCTTATGAAAACTAGAACCGGATACTTAATAAAACACACCCTTCCAAGTGCCAGATACAACCGGTGATCGCTCTCTCACAGGGCGCCGAGGGGAGGATCATCGGTTAGGATTATGCTATGCGATGCTACTTGGTGAACTTACCATCTACTCTCTTCTTCTGCTGCAAGATGGAGGTTACCAGAAGCGTAGTCTTCGATAGGACTAGCTATCCCCCTCTTATTCCGGCATTCTGCAGTTCAGTCCACATATGATACCCTTATTCCATTTGATACCAATGCATACATATGTAGTGTAGCTCCTTGCTTGCGAGTACTTTGGATGAGTACTCATGGTTGCTTTCTCCTTCTTTTCCCCTATCCCTTCTACCTGGTTGTCGCAACCAGATGTTGGAGCCCAGGAGCCAGACGCCACCGTCGACGACGACTCCTACTACACCGGAGGTGCCTACTACTACGTGCCGCCTGCTGACGACGACCAGGAGTAGTTAGGAGGATCCCAGGCAGGAGGCCTGCGCCTCTTTTGATCTGTATCCCAGTTTGTGCTAGCCTTCTTAAGGCAAACTTGTTTATCTTATGTCTATACTCAGATATTGTTGCTTCCGCTGACTCGTCTATGATCGAGCTCTTGTATTCGAGCCCTCTGGCTTGTAATATGATTCTTGTATGACTTATTTTATTTGTAGAGTTGTGTTGTGATATCTACCCGTGAGTCCTTGATCTTGATCGTACACATTTGCGTGCATGATTAGTGTACGGTCAAATCGGGGGCGTCACAAGTTGGTATCAGAGCTGACTGCCTGTAGGAATCCCCCTTTCCAACTCCTTGACCGAAGTCGAGTCTAGTCATTGAAAAACTTTTACTAACATGGTTGTGTGGCTTACGGGCCCACGTCGCCATCTGGATGGTATTAGGATCTTTTACTCCTCGATCCTTACTCTGGGACTCTGAACTCTCTTCTATTCGGGTTAAATGAATTTTGGTAAATCTAACATTAGGATCTCGTTATCACTTTCACCCGGAGAGCCCCTTATTACTGATGATCGTCTGCTGCACATGAAGACCCTGAAGATACTCTCCGCTGTTAACCCGAGAACTTGTGTTCATCGCGTTTACAATTCCCCTTCCACCGTCAACCCTTATGGATAAATACTTGTAGTTGTATGCTTACATACATCCCTAGTTGGTCTTGTTATTACAAGATACCCCGAAATACTCGTCATTGTTTCGATAATCCTTTGAGCTTACTGCCTTGCTATTCTTTGTCATCTGAATACCCCTATGGATAATTCCTCGCATTTGCCGAGTATCTTTTCATCCCTAGTTGTTCAAGTGTTTCATGAAGGTCTTCGAAATACTATTCGATCTTCCAAAAATCCTCAGTAGCTTAATGCTCTGTGAATACTTGTCTGCTTACATTATGGTTAATTCCATATGTCTAGTAGTCTTCGTTGACATCCCTTGACTTTGCCATTTTGACCCTAATGATTCAATATGTGCGTATGCACGCGATCATCAGGATATCCTTTTAAATTATCTTCCCGGCTCAAACGGCATTTTAAACAGGAGCTGGATCTCGATCAATCTAATTGCCATCGATTATTCCCCTAAGCCTACTTGGCTTACCCATCTTAATCAGAGCCCTTGCTTCTAATCCCTTGTCTTGGAATTCATAATTCATTTGCCTTTGAGCTTTGAGTTAGTTAGTTGTTTCTATAATCTGATCTCCTTGCATTGTTTCTCCCTCTGGTTGAGTACCGATGCTCGCACTAGATCCCTTGAGGACCACCAGATCATTTGCTGGATTTTATCCGACAGCGTCCTTCATATTCGATAAGTCTGTGAGCCTTTCCTCGGATACATAATACCTTTGGTAAATTGTATCCTCTGCTTTCTCAAACATGCTCTACTATCGAGCTTGTGTTATTTATTCTTGAAATTTGTGGTATATACTCCTAAGATGCCCTGATGGGTTGAACCTATGCCTTCTCTAAACTGTGTGAACTCGAAAGTTTTCACGAGCCATACACTTCTGGTATTTTGCCAAATAAAATTTCAACACTACAACTTCTTCGAAAGTGAGAAGTGAATGAAAGGTTATGCATTGGAGAAGTGGGAGTCGACCTTGAACTTGTGTTCATGCCCATGGACACGATGTAGATCTTATCGTTAAAGCTTCTCATAAATTAAATTATTCCTTTGGTATAAGTTCATCTTATATCTGGGATCTGACCTTTTGCAATCGTGGTTCCGACCATGTTCTCCTTTAAATACCATTTCGCGTGCAAGTTTAAGCGCTTGTCTTTTGTAGAGCAATACCCCAGGCCAACCTCTACTTTGACCTGTCATCGAGTATTACCCCCCTCTGGTATCTCGAGATTATCACGGAACTGCATAACTTCTTATGAGTTCTTCTTCAGGTATTATTTGACTTTCGCTGCATCATCATTTGACTTGATGTCATCGCCAACCGATTACATCTTCATGAAATTTCTCGACAAATGTGTCGTGGTCATCATCAACATCCTGAGCTCTTCCAAGATATATATCGAATTCTTGATGAGAAATACCATCCTCGCCCCTCAATGGTTTGTATTATCACCGACCACTTTATTGCCTTCCGTTCAACACAAACTTATTCGTGTTTTGTGTTATACCTTGAGATCCTTGCTATCCAGCATTTGTTCTTCTTTACCTTGGAATGTTACCACCTTTTATGTCAAGAATGTCATGGTAATTTTACCACCTCTTGAGAATTCTTGATATAGTAATATCTCTCACCTTTTGCGTTCATTTCTTGGTCTCCGTGTTGTTTCTAACCGGAATACCGATAAATGGTCTGTGATGTGTAAATTCTAAACTTCTAGCAACCCTATTGCTTGAAGTTATTGGTCTACAGTTTCATTCTAAGTCTATTGATTATTGAATCATCATTCAAACATTGATCGTGCTACCTAGTCCAGATTCCTGGGTGCACCCTTCTATCATTGTTCAGTTGTGTATGTTTCCCTCGAGCATACATCATTATGACATTTGATCTGACAAATGATATTTCCTTGTTCACATAATTGTGGAAATCAATCCTTTGGAAATCTCGATGATTTGTTGCTGAGCCTATTAGCCACCTCCTCATCCTCTCCTTGGTTTACTGATGACCTCTTGTTTCAGAGCTCACTTACATAGATCACTTCTGAGAATCTCACAATGTCATCTCGTCAAATTGTGTTGCACCTTTTCTTCTCAGGCATCCCGAGTCTGAGGTATCCTGACACCAATCAAATCTGAATCTCGGTCAGATATGATGGTTGGAACATATTTCCAAGAGTTATAATGTTGGTCTTTAGATGACCCGGTAAGGTGGTATCATACCTAGCCCACCTGGCTGGAGGCCCTATTGTTATAGTTCCCTTTTAGCAATGTTATCCATTCTTCCATGAGGAAACTGTAAGACTTATTCTACAAGTTATTCCTAATGGATCCTTTTTGTTTCCAAAGTCTGATTTTCACCTGTTGACCATGTCAATGCTATCTCGAAGCATGTTTATGGTACTCCGTTCTTCAACAAGAACATTTGAAGCCCAATGCTAATTGTTTCTTGCTCAACTATCCAAACACCGTTGTATGGGTAACGTCATGAAATTCCTCTCCCCTTACCTAAGTGGGTTTCTACCTTCTATCCGGTCTTGGGTATCATACTATGCTTGCATTGGGAAGGATATACCCCTGAAATATGTGCTTAAACACATTTTTCCTTTCCATTGTTCTATTTAATCTGATAATCACATTTTCCTTTCCATTGTTCTGTTTAACCTTCTTGAGGTTTATATGATCTAAGCAGTAATACGTCACTGCTTTTATAAGCACCTCAGCATACGACTCTATTAGTAAGACCCTGTTACTATTGTTGTTGACATTCCGGCAACCACCGATGGACGAGGACTTTGCCTATTGGTCCGCCTCATTTCGACGAGCAGGAAAATGGTTCTCTTCGTTCCTCGCCCTTGGTACCGATGTTGTTGCCGACATAAATGACAGGCAATCCTCTGACATGCCTTGCTTACATGATCGTGCAAGATGTCACCGCCCTTCCTACTTTTAACCCACATGTGGGCCCATAACCCACAGGTCCCAGGATCGAAACCTGACTCTCCTATACACCCTGTTGCCAAAGTTATTCCTAGAACTTGACTTCGTATGTAATTTGCGAGCCACCTTCCTAGTGATCAATTCTGGTATCGGACACAATACTTATTCCCGTTGCTCTGAACCCCATTCACACTCTGTTTCAGGCAATGAACGATTGCCTATCCGCTTGAAACTTCTTATTGCACCACTTAGCTCTCGATGTGTTTCATTTGTTCAACTCAAGAGATACTCTTATGTTCATACTTGGGAAACCCCTAGAAGATTTTCCATTATAACATCCTATCGTTGTAGACCTGCCACTTACCTATTCGTAAGTACGATGGAGATCCCGAAGAAAGGATGACAAATTGATCATGGTGACTTGAAGCAGTGAAATGAAGACATCAATGTAATGGATCGACCACTTCGAGAAGAGAAATCAAGACCGAGAAGATTCGTTAGAATTTCGTAACTAGACCTTACCCCTAGTCCCTCTCTTAAATCTCGAGACGAGATTTCTTGTAGTGGAGGAGAATTGTGACGCCCGGATAATCATGCTACAGTGACCCTCTGCTAATGATGCCACGTTACCTCGATTATAGTTGCTAATCTCGAGTTAGTTCGAGACCGATTCAAATTCAAATTCAAAATCAGGCAAATAATAAAACTTTTCACTTTTCACTTTTTTAAACTAAAATGTTCGGAGTGGACCAATTAATTCATAGGAAATTATGGTGGAGAAAACACATTTATTGTAAAAGGTTTAAATGCACTTAGGTAATTAAAGCAGTAGGTAAAACAATTATATAAATGCCTTTCTATTTATAAAATATCGGAATATCTTATTTAGTTGCCTGAAATTAATAGGTCAGTAGCATAATTATTATTGCTAAATTGGGACTTGATTTTAGGTTTTATAAAACTTTAATGAATCAAAATGAAATGAAATAGAAAAAAAAGTAGAAAGAAAACAAAACTAACAAAATAAAAAGCAAAGCAACCCCCTAGCCCGACGCCGCCCGTCGTCATCACCGGCGCCAGGCGCCGCCTTGCCTGCGCTGCCCCGCCGCCGAGCTCCGTCGCCGGACCCGCACCACCTCGCCGCCCGTCTTAGTCCTCCTCCACGACTGGAGTTCCTCCGCCTTGTCGCGCCGGACCTCCCCGACTCCTCCTCGAGCCCGCTTTGCTCAACTACAGGGCTCGGTGAGCCCCGTGCTCCCCTGCTCCTCTTTTCTTGTTCGGTCACCACGGCCAGTACCGCCGCCCGCGCGCCCACGCGCCGGCCTCGCCTACTGTCGCCAGCCACGCCGCCCGCATGCTGTCGCCACCCGCGTTCTGCCTCGGCTCCTCGTCGCCCGCTAGTGTCCGGCCGCGCTCGCCCTGCTAGCCATACCCTTGCCCCGTGAGCGCCCGTTGACGCTGGCGCATGCCCGTCGCTCGCCTCACCTTCCCCTGCACGTGTCCGGCTCGTCGCATAGCCGCGCCGCGGCCTGGCCGAGTGCCAGCGCCCCCTTCTCCCCTTGTCTCGCTCTGCCGCGGCCTCCCGCTGCCGCAGGCCGCCCGGTTACCGCTGTTGTGCCGCTCCCCACACCAGGCCCGCGCCTTCCCTGGCCGAGGCCGTGGCCACCGGCCTCCCCCTGCTCCGGCGCTGCGCCGGATCTGCCCGCCCATGGGCGTGCGCCCATTCGGGTGGCGCCCGTCGCCTGCACGCCCGACCCGATATGCCTATGGGCCATTGACATGTGGGGCCCGGCCCCAGAACGTAAAAAAATGGATAAAAAAATAAATAATAAATAAAGTTATTTATTAATCAACTAATTAAATTAATTAAAGAATTAATTAACTTAATTAATTTTGATTAATTAAGCTAAACCAAATAATTAATCCTAGTTAATTAAGATAAACCCTAATTAGGCTAAGCAGAGAATGACACGTGGGTCCCGCTAGTCCCACACGTCAGGTTGACCAGGTCAACGGTCAACGTTGACTACTGATGTCATGCTGACGTCATGATGACGTCAGCAAACACTGTTCTGGGTAATGTTGATTTAAATAATTAAATAAACCCTAAAATTGATTTAAATCTTTTAAAATTAATATAAAATAAACCGTTGCTCGGATGGAAAAACTTTGTACATGAAAGTTGCTCAGAACGACGAGAAGAATCCGGATACGCAGCCTGTTCGTCCGCCACGCATCCCTGGCATAGCGAACACGCAACTTTCCCCCTCCGGCTCCTTTGCCCGAAAACGCGAAACACCGGGATGCTTTCCCGGATGTTTCCCCCTTTCACCTGTACCACCTCGTACCGCGTTAGGGCACACCTAGCATCACGCTTTGTCATGACATGCATCGTCATGCATTTGTTTGCATTATATTTATTGTTTCTTCCCCCTCTTCTCTCGCTAGACACCGAGACCGACGCCGCTGCTACCCAGTATGACTACGGTGTTGACGACCACTCTCTCTTGCCAGAGCAACCAGGCAAGCCCCCCCTTTGATCACCAGATATCGCCTACTCTTCTCTATACTGCTTGCATTAGAGTAGTGTAGCATGTTACTGCTTTCCATTATTCCTATCCTGATGCATAGCCTGTCCTTGCTACTACTGTTGTTACCATTACCTGCTATCCTACTACTTAGTATAGGATGCTAGTGTTCCATCAATGGCCCTACACTCTTGTCCGTCTGCCATGCTATACTACTGGGCCGTGATCACTTCGGGAGGTGATCACGGGCATATACTTTATACTTTACACTGTTACATTACCTGTGATACTGTTCGGAGATGGGGGCTGAAGGGGCAGGTGGCTCCATCCCGGTAGAGGTGGGCCTGGGTTCCCGACGGCCCCCGACTATTACTTTGTGGCGGAGCGACAGGGCAGGTTGAGACCACCTAGGAGAGAGGTGGCCTGGCCCTGTTCGGCGTTCGCGGATACTTAACACGCTTAACGAGATCTGGGTATTTGATCTGAGTCTGGCCATTTGGTCTATACGCACTAACCATCTACGCGGGAGTAGTTATGGGTATCCCGACGTCGTGGTATCAGCCGAAGCCTTCGTGACGTCAGCGACTGAGTGGCGCGCGTCGGATTGGACCGTAAGCCTGCTCTTGTATTAAGGGGGCTAGTTCTGCTTCCGGCCGCATTCGTAACGTGCAGGTGTGCAAAGGGCGATGGGCCCAGACCCCTGCGCCATAGGGTTTAGACCGGCGTGCTAACCTCTCTGTTGTGCCTAGGTAGGGCTGCGACGTGTTGATCTTCCGAGGCCGGGCATGATCCAGAAAAGTGTGTCCGGCCAAATGGGATCGAGCGTGTCAGGGTATGTGGTGCACCCCTGCAGGGAAGTTTATCTATTCGAATAGCCGTGTCCCTCGGTAAAAGGACAACCCGGAGTTGTACCTTGACCTTATGACAACTAGAACCGGATACTTAATAAAACACACCCTTCCAAGTGCCAGATACAACCGGTGATCGCTCTCTCACAGGGCGCCGAGGGGAGGATCATCGGTTAGGATTATGCTATGCGATGCTACTTGGTGAACTTACCATCTACTCTCTTCTTCTGCTGCAAGATGGAGGTTACCAGAAGCGTAGTCTTCGATAGGACTAGCTATCCCCCTCTTATTCCGGCATTCTGCAGTTCAGTCCACATATGATACCCTTATTCCATTTGATACCAATGCATACATATGTAGTGTAGCTCCTTGCTTGCGAGTACTTTGGATGAGTACTCACGGTTGCTTTCTCCTTCTTTTCCCCTATCCCTTCTACCTGGTTGTCGCAACCAGATGTTGGAGCCCAGGAGCCAGACGCCACCGTCGACGACGACTCCTACTACACCGGAGGTGCCTACTACTACGTGCCGCCTGCTGACGACGACCAGGAGTAGTTAGGAGGATCCCAGGCAGGAGGCCTGCGCCTCTTTTGATCTGTATCCCAGTTTGTGCTAGCCTTCTTAAGGCAAACTTGTTTATCTTATGTCTGTACTCAGATATTGTTGCTTCCGCTGACTCGTCTATGATCGAGCTCTTGTATTCGAGCCCTCTGGCTTGTAATATGATGCTTGTATGACTTATTTTATTTGTAGAGTTGTGTTGTGATATCTACCCGTGAGTCCTTGATCTTGATCGTACACATTTGCGTGCATGATTAGTGTACGGTCAAATCGGGGGCATCACAAGTAACCATAGAGCTTACCACCAGCCAAATATGCATATAGTATAGCTGTTTCATTCCATCATTCTCTATGTGTTACTTTGCCAGCATATTCCATGTGCTGACCCGTTTCGGGCTGCAACGTTAATGTTGCAGACTTTTCAGACGACGATTGAGGTGTTTTTAGGTCGTGGTTCTATACTCAGTGATGCCGTTGGAGTTGATGGACCCATTTATCTTCCAAGTCTTCCGCTGTTATCGATTTTAGATGGCCTTAAGCCATATTATTGTAATAAGTTCTCTTCGGAGACATCGTTGTAATAAGTGTGTGATTGCCACTCTGCTATAAATCCTTCGAAGTACTGTGTGGTGTCAGCATTACTTATCCAGGGATGACACCCGAGCACAGAGATTAGACTGTTTGAGGTCTGGTCGCTACAATATTCCTTAGCCTGGGCCTTAAGCCAAAGATAAGATATTTCGTTTGTTAAAACTCTATACAGAACCACACTGTTACCTGTCTAGAAGGATGAGATTCAACTTCAGTGCGACAACATGCTATATGCGGCATCAAACACCATTGCAAATTGAAGTCCCCTGGGTCCATGTTGTCAAGAAGCAAGAACGATTCATGGTATTTGCGTCAAGGACAAAATCCTGATCTCTGTGGTGGATGAGCTCCTTGATGAGTTTAATGATAGCAGGTATAGTCATGTATTTATGCACATGCCGGACATCGAGAAGACCGTGTTTCAGATGCACCATGGCCATTCAGCATGAACAACACACATGCCTCCTATGCACCAGTGATATTGTGACACGCCATTAAAACGGGTGCACACACAAATAAAAATCTACCTTTGTTTCGAAAGTGTAACTTCTCTTTTGGCGCTTGCTAATACAGATTCATCAATATATTATATATGAGCAAGAGTAGCCATTCTTGTTGTTCTTGATTCGGTTCAGAATGAAAAGCTAATAACATGCCATACGTTTCGGCTTCTTTGTCATGGTCCGAGTTTGCTTCTTGAACTAGAGGTTATTAAAACATAAAATAGCCAATTAATTTACACAAGTATGTAGGTTTTTATAAATATTCAATTGCACAAAAATGCGTGGGAAGGCTAACCCTGAAGAATCCATGACTGGATGTACGTTCTATTGTATTGTTGATACCTCTCAAGGCACGCTTCGTCCAATCGCTTTATCCTGAGTGAGAAGAACAAAAATACATTAGTTGAACAAAATATTCCAAAGAGATCGTCATCCTACCAACACATTTTGTACCAAATTACACCCATGTTATTTATGAGTAGGCTGAGATAACCATCACACCAATAAGCGGCGAAAAAGAAGTAGCCAGCTAATAAATAATACAAGAACTGTCCACAGGCTGAAACTGTCGTATTTTATCATATTACTACTACATAACCACCTTTGTAATTTGTTGTTCCCTCTCTCTAATCTGTGGTGCATCTAGCTTTGGCTTTTTCCTCTATAAAAAGATTGATCTCATTGTTTTGAATTTTGCACCATAGGGAAGAAGTTGTGGTGGCGGCGTGTTGAATTATGCAAACATCGTCTCTCATTACCGCCGGCCCCTGCTCGTGACGTCTCTACTGGAGCCACCTCCACCTACTCTCATGTGTTGCAGCTCCTTCCTCCAGCCACATGCCGCTTGCTCTCCCGCTAGCATCTGCCTCCTGTGGTCACCAAGTTGTTCACATCCCGATGCAAACCTCCCAGAATCATCTGCTCCATCTTAGCGTAAAAATCATGCTCGCATGTTATCTGTCAAATAGAGAAGTTCCTTGCGTATCATGTTGTGGCTATGCTTTAGTTTGGTTACCCTTGTCTGCTTTGTTACAAAAACATTAGAGAGCCTGGTGTCCTGTTGTCCACACTTTGAGTACCATCCATTGATAAAATCCATTAGATACAACAGAGAAGGAGTTTGTATCTAGCTTGACCTCCATAGCAGGAACATTTTTGTAATCATTATATCAATGTTCAGTATTTTATTCAGTATATTATTGAAGACTCTTACACAAGCAAGATGCGTGCTATCCCCACCTGATTTTGATGGTTATGACTATGAATACATTGTTCTCTTACTGCTTCATCATGATCTTGTTGCTTGACCATGTTTTTGAATTTTGGACTCCACTTCAATACTGCTAGAGTATGTAGTATTTGTATTTGTTATGTAAGCTAAATTCCCTTAAATAGTTGAATGCTGAATTATTGATCCGTGGTTTTCTTCTTGCAGCTTTTAATGTGTTATACACTGGCACATTGCCTTTGGTGCAATCAATAACAGCTCCTGCAGTATTCAAAAATGGTCTTCCAAGAATAATAGACATATTATCGTCCTCAGGAATATCAAGAATAACAAAGTCCGTTAAAATAGTAACGTTTGCAACCACAATACGCACATCCTCACAAATACCGACAGGTATAGCAGTTGATTTATCATCCATTTGCAAAGATATTTCAGTAGGTGTCAACTTATTCAAATCAAGTCTACGATATAAAGAGAGAGGCATAACACTAACACCGGCTCCAAGATCACATAAAGCAGTTTTTAACATAGTTTCTTTTAATGGAGCATGGTATAGTTGGTACTCCTGGATCTCCAAGTTTCTTTGCAATTCCACCCTTAAAAGTATAATTAGCAAGCATGGTGGAAATTTCAGCTTCCGGTATCTTTCTCTTATTAGTAACTATATCTTTCATATATTTAGCATAAGGATTCATTTTAAGCATATCAGTCAAACGCATACGCAAAAAGATAGGTCTAATCATTTCAGCAAAGCGCTCAAAATCCTCATCATCCTTTTTCTTGGATGGTTTAGGAGGGAAAGGCATGGGTTTTTGAACCCATGGTTCTCTTTCTTTACCGTGCTTTCTAGCAACAAAGTCTCTCTTATCATAACGTTGATTCTTTGATTGTGGGTTATCAAGATCAACAACAGGTTCAATCTCTACATCATTACCATTACTAGGTTGAGCATCAACATGAACATCATCATTAACATTATCACTAGGTTCATGTTCATTACCAGATGGTGTTTTAGCATCGGAGGTAGAAATATCATTGGGATTCTCAGGTGTGTCAACAATAGGTTCATTAGAAGCATGCAAAGTCCTATCATTTTTATTTCTCTTCCTTTTAGAAGGACTAGGTGCATCAATATTAATTCTCTGAGAATCTTGCTGAATTCTCTTAGGATGACCCTCAGGATACAAAGGTTCCCGAGTCACTTTACCTCCTCTAGTTGCGAATCTAATAGCAAAGTCATTGTTTTTACTATTCAATTCATTGAGCAAATCATTCTGAGCTTTAAGTACTTGTTCTACTTGAGTGGTAACCATAGAAGCATGTTTACTAATAAGTTTAAGTTCACCTTTAACACTAGCCATATAATCACTCAAGTGTTCAATCATATAAGCATTATGTTTCAATTGTCTACCAACATAAGCATTGAAGTTCTCTTGTTTAACAATAAAATTATCAAACTCATCTAAGCATTGGCTAGCAGACTTATAACAAGGAATATCACCTTCATCAAATCTATAGAGAGAATTTACCTTTACATCCTGTGTCGGGTTATCAAGACTGTGTGTTTCTTTAATAGGTGGCAAATTAAGACCACATATTTGTTTAACAGGAGGTAAATTCTTAACATCTTCAGCTTTTATACCTTTCTCTTTCATAGATTTCTTTGCCTCTTGCATATCTTCAGGACTGAGTAATAGAATACCCCTTTTCTTCGGAGTTGGCTTAGGAGTTGGTTCAGGAAGTGTCCAATTATTTTTATTAGTCAACATATTATTCAATAGAATTTGAGCTTGATCAACTGTTCTTTCCCTGAAAACACAACCAATACAACTATCCAGGTAATCTCTCGAAGCATCGGTTAGTCCATTATAAAAGATATCAAGTATTTCATTTTTCTTGAGAGGATGATCAGGCAAAGCATTAAGTAATTGGAGAAGCCTCCCCCAAGCTTGTGCGAGACTCTCTTCTTCAATTTGCACAAAATTATATATTTCCCTTAAAGCAACTTGTTTCTTATGAGCAGGGAAGTATTTAGCAGAGAAGTAGTAAATCATACCCTGGAGACTATGCACACAACCAGGATCAAGAGAATTAAACCATATCTTAGCATCACCCTTTAATGAGAACGGAAATAATTTAAGGATATAATAATATCGAGTTTTCTCATCATTAGTGAACAGGGTAGCTATATCATTTAATTTAGTAAGATGCGCCACAACAGTTTCAGATTCATAGCCATAGAAAGGATCAGATTGAACCAAAGTAATTAACTCAGGATCAACTGAGAAATCATAATCCTTATCAGTAACAAAGATATGTGAAGTAGCATAAGCAGGATCATATTTCATTCTAGCATTCAGAGTTTTTTTCTTTCAGCTTAGCTAATAATGTCTTAAGATCACTTCTATCATTGCAAGATAGGTGGAGTAGCAAACTTAGGATCATATTGCATTCTAGCATTCAAAGACTTTTCTTTCAGCTTAACTAACAGGTTCTTAAGACCATCTCTATCATTGCAAGTAAGAAAGTCTCTAGCAGTTTCTTCATCCATAACATAACCCTCAGGAACAACAGGCAATTCATATCTAGGGGGAGAATCTTCATCATCACTTTCATCAATATTATCAATTTCAATAATTTCATTCTCTCTAGCCCTAGCAAGTTATTCATCAAGAAATTCACCAAGTGGCACAATGGTATCAAGCATAGACGTAGTTTCATCATAAGTATCATGCATAGCAGAAGTGGCATCATCAATAACATGCGACATAGCAGAATTAATAGCAGAAGCAGGTTTAGGTGTCGCAAGCTTACTCAAAACAGAAGGTGAATCAAGTGCAGAGCTAGATGGTAGTTCCTTACCTCCCCTCATAGTCGAGGGAAAAATCTTGGTTCTTTGAGCTTTCAAGTTCTTCATAATGATAAGCAGATATAAATCCCAAGTGGCTCAAGGAATAGAGCTATGCTCCTCGGTAATGGCGCCAGAAAATGTTCTTGATAACCCACAAGTATAAGGGATCACAATAGTTTTCGAGGGTAGAGTATTCAACCCAAATTTATTGATTCGACACAAGGGGAGCCAAAGAATATTCTCAAGTATTAGCAGCTGAGTTGTCAATTCAACCACACCTGGAAACTTAATATTTGCAGCAAGGTATTTAGTAGCAAAGTAATATGATAGTAGTAGTGAAGATAGCAAAAGTAACGGTAGCAAAAGTAATATTTTTGGGGTTTTATAGTGATTGTAACAGTAGCAGTGGAAAAGTAAATAAGTGAAGAACAATATATGGAAAACTCGTAGGCATTGGATCGGTGATGGAGAATTATGCCGGATGCGATCAATCATGTAACAGTCATAACCTAGGGTGACACAGAAATAGCTCCAGTTCATCAATGTAATATAGGCATGTATTCCGAATATAGTCATACGTGCTTATGGAAAAGAACTTGCATGACATATTTTGTCCTACCCTCCCGTGGCAGCAGGGTCCTATTGGAAACTAAGGGATATTAAGGCCTCCTTTTAATAGAGTACCGGAACAAAGCATTAACACATGGTGAATACATGAACTCCTCAAACTACGGTCATCTCCGGTAAGTATCCGATTATTGTCACTTCGGGGTTAACGGATGATAACACATAATAGGTGACTATAGACTTGCAAGATAGGATCAAGAACTCTCATATATTGATGAAAACATAATAGGTTCAGATCTGAAATCATGGCACTCGGGCCCTAGTGACAAGCATTAAGCATAGCAAAGTCATAGCAACATCAATCTCAGAACATAGTGGATACTAGGGATCAAACCCTAACAAAACTAACTCGATTACATGATAAATCTCATCCAACCCATCACCGTCCAGCAAACCTATGATGGAATTACTCACGCACGGCGGTGAGCATCATGAAATTGGTGATGGAGGAAGGTTGATGATGACGATGGCGACGGATTCCCCTCTCCGGAGCCCCGAACGGACTCCAGATCATCCCTCCCGAGAGAGTTTAGGGCTTGGCGGCGGCTCCGTATCGTAAAATGGAATGAATCTTTCTCCCTGGTTTTTTCTCCCTGAAAGTGAATATATGGAGTCAAGGTTGAGGTCGGTGAAGCGTCAGGGGACCCACGAGGCAGGGGCATGCCCAGGGGGGTAGGGCGTGCCCCCTACCCTCGTGGACAGGTGGAGGCCCCCCCGACGTGGATTCTTCTTCCAGTATTTTTTATATTCCAAAATAATTCTCTGTTGATTTTCAGGACATTCCGAGAACTTTTATTTCTGCACAAAAATAACACCATGGCAATTCTGCTGAAAAAAACATCTGTCATGGTTAGTTCCATTCAAATCATGCAAGTTAGAGTCCAAAACAAGGGCAAAAGTGTTTGGAAAAGTAGATACGACGGAGACGTATCACTCGCTTCCTTTGCAACCTAGATATGCCTGTGGTGGCCGAGATCCCTCCTAGCCCTCTCGCACTACGCCTCTGTCTGGCAGATAAGGGTGAATACTTGGCGAACATGAAGATCATTTGCTGGTACATCCATTCCTGTCTCTGTCGTCCATTAGTTTGGAGGCAACAAGGCGGCTGTTGGAGCGAGGAAGTGTCGCCATCTCCTAACCTCAACGCGCCACTTTCAAGGTCTCCCTCCCTCCCACCTCCTCCTGACCCAACCCATCTTCTCGCTCATCTGCCCGCCCTGACCCGGTTGTTGCCAATCTGATTAGCGATTGTGCCGATGCCCCGTGTTCCGGTCGGTACCTAGAAGTATTCCACCACAGCTTCCCCACGTCTCCTTCCCCTCATGATTTGAAACTGGGATCTTGTTAATCTGCAAGTATTTGTTTTGTGAGGGAATCTGTGAGTAGGTGATTTGATGGTCTGGTAACATAGTAGCCCTGAAACAATCAGATTACAACGACGAGGGTGGCTCATTCCCTCTGTATCCCCGTTCTCCCAATGTGTATGGTCTTATTGCTAATTCAACATAAGATGGTTGAGGAAAAGGACTCCAGAAACCATCCGATTGTGATGGGATGGGACCTCTCCTTTGCCATCTCTAATCACGGTACCTGCCATGATGTTGATACGTAATTTATTTAATACACGATTACACATGAATTTAGGAATGTCCTTGATATGCAGCAATTAGTTATTTGTTGGTAGACTGAGAAAACATGTGACAATCTTTTTGCCTATGAAGAACTAAAATAATTTTCTCTATCTTTTTGCAGAGAGTCAATGCAGTTAGCAAAGTCTTTTTTCCAAACGCATTGACTAATGGAAGGAGTCTTCAGTTTGGTACTTGGCTAATCTGACTTTTATGCCACCACAGTAGTAATGGTGTATTCGTGACGATATTGAGGACCTTTGTTATAGGGTAGATGAAGATAAATGCATAGCTACAAGGTTTGCTATGCTTCACTTTGGCCGATAAGTGACAAATTCCAATGCATAGAGCATGTAGGTCTCAACTCTCAAAGCCCCATACTAAATCTTCTACAACATTTACATTTTTAATGTTGCTAAAGACTTCTTATTCTTTTTTTGCAAGGAGAGAATTTATTAATCTACTGTGGCCAAGTCTGGATTACACATGTCAGGAACCTCATCTGGTCCTGAGCAATGCCACACGGCAGTGCGCTTCTTTATTCTACCAAAATGTTGCTCAGAACTTGGTATTATCAGCATGACTTCTGATTGACATCTACACAAATATTATATTAGTTATTGATATTTGACTGATCACTATTGTTGATATCTTTACTGCAGGAAATTTCATATAACAAAGAAGCTTCCCTTCATATCAATTATTGATCGAAAAGAAGCTCATGCTTGAGAGAAAACTGTCAAAGCATGATATATGGGATGAGAAATTTCCATCTAATGTAAGCCCACTTGATTGCTGACCTATTGCATATTGTGTCACAAGTAATGAAGACATTCATGTTAATAGAGTAAATAATCATATGGATTGGTTAATTTACTTATATTTAATGGTATAGTATCTCCTTCGTTCAATTCAACGGGAAGTTTCCTACATACCAGTACAATTTTTAAATTTTGCATTCTGAGGGCACACAAGTTAACTTGAATGCCACTGAGAAAGGAAAACTCATTCCATGTTAGCTTAATTTATGGATATGGTTTTGGCGTTGAGTGCCATGCCATTCTTTATTTTACTAGTTAATTTTCACATTTCCTCATTCCATGTTTCACTCATCATTTTGATAGGCCCACAACTAGAAAGATTAGTATGGTGTTACCATATTAACACAATTACATGCAATTTGAGTCTCGCATGATTGTTTGTATGAAGTAATGTCATCTCCAACTTCTTCATTATTATAGCTAGGGGAAAGCAACATTTATGTTTGAACAATATATTGTTTCTTTTTTTTAGTCCTTGAATTCCCTACCAATGTTTTACAATGAACAAGAGATAAGAGTGTAACGGAAGCTTCTGTGAGGTTATACAAATAATGTTTTATACATAGGCTACTTTCCATAATAGAATGTGTGCTGCCATTTTTATATGTTGCTTACGTTGAGCTTATGTGTTTGTCCATCTTGTGCTATTTGGAATCCTCTCATATGACTTTATCACCATTAAAGTGAGCTATTGTAGGGGTATTGTCCTAGATTGGGATTACCTACATATAATTTGTTACATATGAGATGTGGAATTTTGAACCATGGTAAAGTTTGTTCCATTGCATGTCTCAGTACAAACATAATATTGTATCTTACATTTTCAATTATTATTTTTATTTTCTGGTTGAAAATGTGAATGTCCTTAAGAAAAGGACTATGTTTGCCTTGATTTTTGTTTTCATTTTCGTATAATAGATACATTATATTTATCTGTATTCATGCACTATAAATTGTCCACCAAATGTCCAATAAAAGCCGATCCAATCCGTCCAAGGTATATTATACTGTCCCCTAATCCCCACTCCCTATATGTTTAATACTAAATTAAGTAAAGTATCCTTTGCATCCATGGTGCATAGCTGATACCGATCAACCTTTGCTGCCATTATTTATTTATTTTCAGCATGGTGGAAAAAGATGCAACATGTGAATGAGTTGATACAATCAGAGAGGCGCTCTTGCTAAAATTTTCAAGAGTAATATTGGTGTTTTGTTGATTCCAAATGGTAAATCGGCGATTATTGTGGAGGAAGAGAAACAAAATGATGGTAATTCTGAATCTTAACAAGAGGAAAATGTTGATCAGTATCAGTGTTAAAAATGTAAGTGGCCTTGATAGTACACTTATTTCAACGAGTGTACATGCCCAGTCTGATAGTGTTGATGAACTTCTTGTTTTGCTTTTTTATTCTAAAATAAAGATTACAAAATTCACTTTGTCCTATCGTGTACTATCTATTATTTGATTTTCAGGTTTGTTAGGGAAGTCATTTTTTATCCTAATGCCTCTATTGCTTACCATCTTATTTATAGTGCATATAACCGTCACATCGGTTGGAGGAAGGTTTACAAAGATAGAATTAACTAATTGATATCAACAATTACCCCGAGGAGTTTAAACGGTTTTACAACGCTATGTATCTAGAAGAAATTATTGTACTAGATTGAAATCGACCGTATAAGTGACTTTGCATCTTGGAATGTTATAATTTTTGAAAAGGTAACATGTATAATTATTTTATATGTATAATATTTTTGAAGCATTCAAGTGTTTATTGGTAAGATTTCATATATACATATATCCATTATTATTATTGTATTGTTTATACTAAGGGCCTCGAGTTTTGCCTCTGCCACGGGCCCCCAAAACCTCAGGACCGCCGGGCACGAACTTCCTTCCCACTGCTCGGGACTCCATGAAGGTCCGGTTCCAATCCAACTCTTCTTCTCCCCTTGATCCCGATGCTCTGTTCTCCGACACCATCTTGATGATTTCTGTTCGATTCGGTCAAGAGCAGGAGCAGTTTCCGCTCGCGACCTCCACCTTGATTAGGAATAGGATGACCACCGCCTACTGTGCTAATACTCAGGACCCTCCCTACGCTTCTCCTCACTCGTCCGGGTCCAGTTTAGTCTCTCCGACCCCGCGGCTCGCTCCTTCCCGTCAAATTGGTGCATAGCCTCATTGTGTGCAACGTCCGTCCCCTAGGGTTAGCTGCTCGGGGGCCATGGCGTGTTTCGGGCATGCGCTGCCTTTGCCGCCGCCTGGTTGTGTCTCGTTCGTCATGGTGGCCAACTAGCTAGGAAGGTCCCTTCTCGCCAACTTGCAGGCGACTGTTAATCCTTCAGTAAAAAAAATCCAGCTTTCTTCCAAGCCTATGATTTTCCTTTCATCCTCTTTGTTGGTGCCTGTGTTGATAATGCGGCCCTTAATTCCTTGGTTCAGATATCCTAAAGGAGAAGGAGTAGCCGAAAGGGGATGGGAGCAACAAGTTTGAATCAAAAGAGATATACCCATCTATCTGCAGGCTGGTCTTAATACATTTTTCCTTTGGCCATGTTGTGATGTTTAGGTCTTTCCACTTATCAGATTTTAGTTCCATTTGAAGCGATGCATATTGGAATATATTTTCCAGTCCTTCCAGCTGTTGCATGAATAAATGACAACGGATTAGCATCACAAGTGAAGAATAACAGAAATCATCTTATCAAAACATGGTGCAGCGAGACTAATAACTAACCATAGCGGTGCATTCCTGGGCCTTGCGAGTCGAGCATCTAGATATGTTACACCATTGTATTTATAACTGCTAGGTACCAATGAAAGTCTTCAATGTTTAATGGAACGAATATCTAAAAATAGAGTTTTTTTAGTTTAGGTCCCATCTATACATTCATCCTTGATTTAATTCATATTAATATGTACGGAACTGAGACTTACCATATCATGTTTGAAATAAGTGGTAGCTCTATCTAATACCCATCTTGGTGCGTCATCCTGTATAGAGCTAAATTCCTTTATCATCTTAGAGATGCATGCATTCTCTAAGAACACACTTCTACCTGACCTCACCTGTAGATGCTCTTTAGCATGTATGCAATGTATGTATGCGTCTATGATCTGCAATATCAACTGCACACCTTGTTTATAGGAGATAATAAAAACTCATGTTAAAATAACATCGTCTTGTCATAAAGCTACAATCATACCAACCAAGACCACGATTAACCCACAGGACAAAACGGATCTACTCAAACATCATAGGATAACCATAGATCATTGGGAAATAATACATGGAGTTGACCACCATGTTTAAGTAGAGATTACAGTGGGGAGAAGGAAGGTTACACCGATGCATAGAGGGGGGGAGAGTTGGTGTTGACGGTTGTAAGATTGTTGATGTAGATCGCCGTCACGATCCTTGCCCCGTCGGTGTTCTGGCGCCACGGGGAGAGACGGGGAGAGAGCCCCCCTCCTTCTTCTTCCTTTGCCTCCCCTAGATGGGAGGAGAGTTGCCCCTCTGGTCCATGGCCTCCATGGCGGCAGAGGGGCGGGAGCCCCTCCGAGATTGGATCTTCCTCTCTGTTCTCTCCTGTTTCGCGTTCCCCAGATCTGGTCGGAAACCATTTCTTATCTTCCGGGAGATCCGTAACTCTGATTGCGCTGAGATTTTAACACGGTTTTTTCGGATATAAGCTTCCTTGCACCCGAAGTAGAGCTCCAACCGACGTACGAGGTGAGCACAACCCACCACCACGCGCCTGGCTCCGGGGTCGCGCCCTGGTGTCTTCTGGACTATATGGGCCTCTGTTTGCGGTGACTCCAACTCCCAAAAATCACATATATTCCCAAATAATTCTCCGTAAAATTTTGTTGCATTTGGACTTTGCTTGATATGGATTTTCTGTGAGACAAAAAACATGCAAAAAACAGGAACTGGCACTGGGCACTAGATCAATAGGTTTGTCCAATAAATCATATAAAAAGTCACCAAAAATATGTGAAAGTTGTATAATATTGGCATGAAACAATCAAAAATTATAGATACGATGAAGATGTATCAGCATCCCCAAGCTTAATTCCTGTTCGTCCTCGAGTAGGTAAATGATAAAGAAGATAATTTTTGATGTGGAATGCTACCTAGCATAAACTTGATCATATGTCTAGTCATGGCATGAATATTAAGACACGAGTGATTCATAGCAATAGTCTATAATTTGACATAAAGACATCAATACTCAGGCATCCCAACAAATAATCATGTCTTTCAAAATATCAACACTAAGGAAAGTTATCCCTACAAAATCATATAGCCTTGTCATGCTCTGTCTTCTTGACACAAAGTATTTATCATGCACAACCCTGATGACAAGCCGAGCAATTGGTTCATACTTTTTAACGTGCTTCAGCTTTTTCAACCCTCATGCGATACATGAGCGCGAGCCATGGGTATAGCACTACAGATGGAATAGAGTATGATGATAGGGGTAAATATAGAGAAGACAAAAAAGTAAGAAAGTCTCACACCGACGTGGCTAACCAACATGCTATGGAGATGCCCATCAATTGATATCAACATGAGGAGTAGGGATTGCCATGCAATGGATGCACTAAGAGCTATAAGTGTATGAAAGCTCAATATGAAACTAAGTGGGTGTGCATCTAATTCTATAATGAAAAATTCCCACTAGTATATGGAAGTGACAACATAGGAGACTATACATATGAAAAACATGGTGCTACTTTGAAGCACAAGTGTGGTAAAGGATACTAAAAATGCCCCTTCTCTCTTTGTTTATTTTTTCTTTTTCTTTTCTTTCTTTTCTTTCTTTTTTTCTTCTCTCATTGTCCAGAGTCTCATCTCGACTTGTGGGGGAATCATAGTCTCCATCATCCTTTCCCCACTAGGGCACTGCTCTAAAAATGAATAATGATGATCATCACACTTCTATTTACTTATAACTCAAAATAAATAAAAATTACAACTCGATACCTATGACAAAGTATGACTCTATATGAATGCCTCTGGCATGTACCAGGATGTGCAATGATCTAGCATAACATGTATGAAAAATGATGAACGGTGCCTAAGCTACAACTACTATGTCAGCTATATGATCATGCAAAGCAATATGACAATGAATGCTCAAGTCATCAAACAGAAGCGGTGGAAGTTGCATTGCAATATATCTCGGAATGGCCATGGAAAAGCCATAATAGGTAGGTATGGTGGCTGTTTTGAGAAAGATATAATAAGGCTTATGAGTAATAGAGCGTATCATATCACGGGGTTTGGATGAACCTGCAAAGTTTGCACCACGTCTCAATGTGAGAAAGGGCAATGCACGGTACCGTAGAGGCTAGCAAATTGGGGAAAGGTAAGAGTGCGTATAATCCATGGACTCACATTAGCCATAAATAACTCATATACTTATTGCAAAAGTTTATTAGCCCTCGAAGCAAAATACTACTATGCATGCCCCTAGGGGGATAGATTGGTAGGAAAAGGCCATCGCTCGTCCCCGACCGCCACTCATAAGGAAGACAATCAATAATAAATCATGCTCCAACATCATAGCATAACAAGAGACTATACGTGCATGCTTCGGGAATCACAAACCTTAACACCAATATTCTTACTAACCACAACCGTTTACTAGTACCTCCCACATATTATCATCTCTATATCGCAAAACTATTGCAAGGAGTCAAGCATATCATATTGAGTGATCCATAAGTTTTATGTAGGATTTTATGACTAACCATGCAATTGACCAATTCCTATTAACTCTCTAAATAGATCTAAGTGAAGCATGAGAGTTTAATTCTTTCTACAAAAGACCATGCTCCAACAAGTATAAGTGAAGCAAAAGAGCATTATTCAAATAGCAGTTTTCTACATGAAGAGAAACAGGCAATCCAAACTTTAAATGATATAAGGGAAGCACATAAAGCATTCTATAAAGCCATAATCAAAATATATAAGTGAAGTGCAATGAGCATTCTATAAATCAACCATGGACTATATCATACCAACATGGTGCTTAAAAGAAAAATGAAAAATAAACACAAAAGATGCTCCAAGATTCACACATATCACATGGACGAAATGAAGATGAAAACATACCGATACTTGTTGAAGAAAGATGGGATACCTTCCGGGGCATCCCCAAGCTTAGACGCTTGAGTCTCCTTGAATATTTACTTGGGTTGCCTTGGGCATCCCCAAGCTTGAGCTCTTGCCTCTCCTCCTTCTCCTCATATCGAGACCTCCTCGATCTTTGATCACCTCATCCACACAAAACTCAATAGAAAGCTCGGTAAGATCCGTTAGTATAATAAAGCAAATCACTACTCTAAGTACTATTGAAAACCAATTAATATTTTATTTTTCCATTGTAGCTACTGTAATATACTTTTTTCATGGCTTATTCCATGGATAGAATCAATAGTTTCATCAAAACAATGCATCAAAACAAAATCTGTCTTAAACAGGACAATCTGTAGTAATTTGAACATTCACCATACTTATGTTACTCCAAAATTTCTGAAAGAATTAGGAAAAATAAATAATTTTTTATAGAAAGACCTTGCAAAAGGTTTCAGAAACTTTCGACGTTCCAGTAAAAAAGGCAAAATCGTGCACTACAGCCAAAGTTTCTGTTTCTGCACCGCACATACCAACAAGCAATCTAAACATCCCAAAGGCAAATCTTGGCACATTATTTTTATAATACAATGGATTTGCACAAGGGGATAATTATTTTTGTTGAAAAGTTTCTGCAATTCAAGATTCAAAAAGTTTCCATGGGCATGAACAAAGTTCAAGGCATGCTCCCGCTTCCACGGTGCTCGTCTATCTCAGTTTCACTTTTCCTTTTGTGAAGTTTTAAGTTCCCTCTATATTTTTTTTGTTTTTAAACTTTATAAAAGTACTCAACAGAAAATAAATGACTCTATAAAACTGTCGATTTTCGAGTTCTGGCAGACCCTTGAGGTTCGAACACTGGGGTGCGCGTGGAGATTTCGCCTCCTACCTACCTACACCCCTCCGCCTTGCTAGGATCTAAACTATGGAAAGAACAACACAAGAGACACATGGTTTATACTGGTTCGGGCCACCGTTGTGGTGTAATACCCTACTCCAGTGTGTGGTGTGGTGGATTGCCTCTTGGGCTGATGATGATGAACAATACAAGGAAGAACAGCCTCGCGAGGGTCTGTTCTTGGCTGGGGCGATGAACTGCTGGGAGGAGCTCAGTCACCCTTCTCTCTCTCTCTACCTGATCTTCTTTATCCTTCGATCCCTCTCTTTCCTTCCAACCCCCTTTGCTCTGTGGGTGGCTGGTCCTATTTATAGAGGCCCTGGTCCTCTTCCCAAATATCGAGCGGGAAGGGATCCAACAATGGCGGGCTAATTTGAAGGGGGACAGCTAGTACTAGCTACCCTGACAAAAGTAGTCTTCGCCTGCACAAAGCTCTGGTGATGACGCCATCTCGGGCTCCACGATGACCTCCTGTCTTGTAGTCCTCATGGTCTTGGTCTTGTTGCACCGAAATGGCAACCTTTGCCTGATGCCTCGGTACTCCGCGGCTGCGCTTGCCCCCTTTGCACCAAAGAGGAAAGGAGGACACTGTGCGGGCTGGCACCCGCCTGGCGCCCTCGGTCGTCATGGCTTGCGTCACGGGCACCTCGTGAGGTACCACGCCTTGATCTCTCCGACTCCTCGTGAGCCAGCCTGACGAGGCCGTGCCTGAGGAAGACCCGCGTCGTCCGCCCGCAAGGCTTGGCCCCTCGCGAGGGTCTTGGGTTTGTGTTGGTGAAGATGGGCCACGCTGGGCCCCCTTTTGAGCCACGCCGCAGGCCGCAGGCAGGCAAGTCTGGGGACCCCCGTTCCCAGAACGCCGACAGTAGCCCCCAGGCCCAAGACGTGCCCGGACTTGGCCGCGCGAGGAGGCGGAAGGGCAAGAGCGAAGCACCACGGGCCCTAACAGCCTGCGGCCTTGGGCGCCGCGTGGCGGTTGATTGGACGGGGGAGGCATTGTTCCCCCACGCCCTCCTTATTTTGCGCCATGCTAGGCGGTCCCGTAGTCGTACACATCCGTTCCCCTTTCTGTTGCTTGAGCGCCCTCTGTCCTTCCTCCGCTCGAACTCCGGTTTTTGTTTTCAACCCAATCTTGAACCTTCCCCCCTTCCCATTGCCATGGCTCTGACGAAGAAGGGAAGAGGGAAGAAACTCGTGTCTCCGCCTTGCCCGCTGCCGTTGGCGGCCCCCGCCGAGGGCTTGGGGAAGGTCAGCTTGGCTCTGGCCACCATCTTCAATGAATGCGGGAGGACGACGGCCTGGCCCGCGTCCCACTTCTCCATCGACAGGATAGCCACCGAGGTCCCGTATTTTGCCGACGCCCTGTGGGCGGGTCTGGTTCCTCCCTTTTCTGATTTCTTCAATGCCGTGCTTTCCCACTATCAGATCCACATGATGCATCTGGGTCCTGAATCCATCACTCTCCTTTCGGTCTTCGCCTTTGTTTGTGAGGCTATGATGGGCATCCTTCCTTCGGTCGCCTTGCTGTGCCACTTCTTCTCGCTGTGCCTTGTTGACCCTACCCAATGCTGGGCGTGTGTGAGCTTCATTGCCGCGTCTGAGACGGTGGCCTCTGGGATTGACTTCAAGCTCCCTCCGCCCGTGGCTGGGTTCCGCGAGCGGTGGCTGTATGTGGATGCTGGGGTGCCCAGCCCCCTGCCGTCGGAGCCAACTTCGCCTGCTGTCCCCAATTCGGGCTGGGGCCAGGAGACGCTTGAGAGCCCCCGGCTCGTCTTCGTTTGGCACCGCTTCGCGTTCTTGAGGCCGCTTGGCGTGACAGCGCCCAAGGTGGTGAAGGAGTTCTTGCTACACCGCGTTGCTCCTCTCCAGCGCCACTCCCGCCGGATGTGGGCCTTCAGCGGGCGCGATGATCGTATGAGGCTCCAGGAAGAGGACCTGACGCCTGAAGTGCTGAGGACGGCGCTCTTGACCCTGACGGGGGACCCCAACCCTGGCAGTATCCAGCAGGGAGGGGCCTTGCTGTACCTCTGCCAGAGCGGGGGCGATTTTGTGAGGCAGATGCCTATCTTCGATGAGTGGAGGCCGCGCCCCGCCGGCCTCCAAGGGCCTCGCGAGAACCCAGTGGTGGTGACCGCCCTTCCAGTCGGCCAAGGCGGCTCTTCCTCAAGTGGCGGAGCAGGGAGGCACGAGGCGCCAGAGGCCGAGGGGGCTCCCGGCGGGGTGACAGCGCCAGGCGAGGCTCATGAGGAAGCAGTTATCCGGGCCCGTGCTGCTGAGGCTGAGGGTGACAAGCAGCAGCCCTCTACGCCTACGACCGAGGCCACTGAGGCTCCGGCGGCTTCTCTTGGCGAGGCGATTGGCGGCGCACATCAGGCAGGCGCCCCTGACGCAGATCGCCTTGACGCTCCATCTTCGTCGCAGGTTGATCCCTGCGCCCGACTCTTAGGCCGCTTCCGCATGGACTTTGAGGCCCTTCGGAAGAGAAGGGAGGCCCTGGGCGACGATTACCCTTGTCGCTTGCTGAAGCGTATGAAGTACTTCGCCACTGATGAGTAAGCCTTCTCCTTTCCCAACTCCCGATCCTTCTGTTGCTCTTACTGACCCTTGCTCCGCAGGCCCCTACCAGCCGAGCTTGCGGAGACGACCGAGGAGCCGCCCTCCTTGGCTTCGCCCCCTCCATCCTCTTCAAGCTCTCCAAGCAGTGGAGCCCTTGTGGTGAGGGCGATCGACGAGGCGAACCGTCCCGAGGCGTATCGTGGCCCTGCGCACCTGGAGGCGCGGTCGGTCAGGGCTGACAGGTTGGTGGAGGAGAGGAGCCGCGCCCTTCTCGGGCGCGCCTTTTCTCGCGTCTTCAGCCACCTCCGGAACATGGATCCCCACTTTGATTTTGACGCCGCCGTCGCCCCAGTCCCCCAGGCCGTCCGAGGCGATTTGGCGCACTGGGTGGAAGACAATGTGGATGCTCTTATCAGGGCCTTCGCCTCAGACAACGATGACGTGATCGTGGTGGCCGACGAGGGCGGCGTGGTGAACGGCCCTGCCGCCGCTGGTGGCGACATGGACAGCGATTACGAGTTCAGCGATGCCAGCAACGGCTCGGGTGGTGCTCCTGAGAACGCATTGGGGGATTCGTCCGACTGATCGTGCATCGCTCCTACTTCCTTACCCTGCATGAATATAACTCAGGTTTTGGCCTGATTACAGTGAGAGCATTTTGGAGGGGGAGCCCCTCATGCAAAACTTGTGTTCATCGTATTAGTAGACGCTACATTGCCCATGCGCCCACGCCAAGTGGTTGGCCCAAGCGACGCGTTGGTCGGCTAGTTTACCTTTGTCCTGTGCTGGCCCTGAGGCAGCCCGTGGGAGGTTGTGGTGTCTCGAGTGTTCCCTGATTGGCTTCGTAGGATCTGCAGTAAAACACCCTCCTGAGAGGTCACGTCTGCGGCAGTCTGGGCTGCGCGCTAGCTAGGCCTGACCCGGCTCGCGAGGGGCTCGCGAGGGGGGGGGGGGCAGCTGAGGCGAAGTGGTAACCAAAACGCAAGAAATTGCTCGAACGAGACTAAGCACCCCTTCTCCGAACACACGCAAATCTCAAAATCGAATCCAACTTGAATCCAGCAGGGGAAAGCGACAACCAAAGGGAAGAGCAACGGAAGCAAACAAAAGGCCACATCTAGCACCTAGTCTAGTCTTGGACGTCTTCTCACCAGCGCGGAGCTAAGTGCTGCCACTGGGCGTGGGAGGGAGCCCCAGGGCCTGAGGCCGGCACCCCTGAGACTCTGGGGCGTGTACAGCCCCACTCATTATTATGTGAGAGTGTCACGGGGCGGCGAGCTTCACAGGCATTGGGCCTTCTTCACCGGTACTGGCCTTGCTTCATATCGCCAGATGAGGGCCCCACCTTGCGCCACACTCTAGTGCCATCAACGACGACCGGAAACCAGGACGCCGCCGATGGGGTAGAGCGGTCGCCAGCGGTTCCCCCGACGACCACGGGTCCTCCGCCGGGGGCAGGCCCTGGGGCACCTCCCCAGCGGAGGGCCTACCTCCTGAGAACACCTTGCTCCGAACGCCGCGGTGGTGATGTCGGATCCCAGCACCTCTCCTGCAGCCCCCTGCGCCCTCCTCCCGAGGGGCAGGAGACTGTAGGAGCGGGGCAGCTGCTCTCTGTGGTGACCCGCACCTCCTGCGATCCATGGTTAGCATATGCCTGCTTCTAAAGAATCAGCTGTACCCGATAATCGTTGCCCCCAGCGTGGCCAGTGGGATCGTCCCGGGGCTCCCGGAAAGGCTCAGCTTCTGGCGCCTCGTCCCCCCAGCTTGGGCTGAGGAGCGAGCCTTGTTCGCTCTTGTGTGGGTGTCCTTGGTCCATCATGAGGGGCACGTATTCCTCTGGCGCCGTCATCCCGAATTCCACGCTGTAATGCCCTGCATGCCACGCGGTCCTGCCTGACGTGCCCACCGTGGGGTGGCAGCGTGGCTGTCCACTGGGGCCGCGGGTCGCGTCGAGTCCTTCTTCTTCGCGGACCGGGAGCAGGGGCAGCGCCGCCGCCGGTCCGGCGCTGACAGCTTCGCTGGCATTGGAGTAGCCTTGGAGCCCGCGGGCGTGCGCGGAGCCCCAGCACGGGCCGCCTTGGGCTTGAGATGGGAGCTGGGTGGAGAAGGGGTGAGCCCCCGAGGCGGCGAAGCCCAGGATCTCTGCCACTCGCTCCAGCAGCACGCCGCGGCCGCCCTCTAGCAGCCTGCACTGCAGCAGCTCTCGGGCCGCTATGAGCGCGGCCCTCAAGTTCGCCCGCTCCCTGCGGGTGTACGGCGTCGTGGTCGCGGCGTGATTGGAGGCCCTTGCTGCCGACCGCACCTGCCGCTGTGTGAGAGCTGTTCAAGCCTGTCCGCGTCGCCCGCGGCCCGCAGCACCCTGCGGACCGCGAGCTGCCTGGGGCACGGGGTCGCCCGAGGCAAGCGGCTCTGCGCAGGCGGGCCACGCCGCCCATGGATCTGGGTTGCCCGCCTGGTCGCCGGACATGGTGATGACGACGTGACGGGGCGCGAAGTGGTAGAAGGTGGATTCCGGCGCACCCCTACCTGGCGCGCCAAATGTCGGATTTCGGGTTCCGGCGTACCCTTGAGGTTCGAACACTGGGGTGCGCGCGGAGATTTCGCCTCCTACCTACCTGCACCCCTCCGCCTCGCTAGGATCTAAACTATGGAAAGAACAACACAAGAGACACAGGGTTTATACTCGTTCGGGCCACTGTTGTGGTGTAATACCCTACTCCAGTGTGTGGTGTGGTGGATTGCCTCTTGGGCTGATGATGATGAACAATACAAGGAAGAACAGCCTTGCGAGGGTCTGTTCTTGGCTGGGGCGATGAACTACTGTGAGGAGCTCAGTCACCCTTCTCTCTCTCTCTACCTGATCTTCTTTATCCTTCGATCCCTCTCTTTCCTTCCAACCCCCTTTGCTCTGTGGGTGGCTGGTACTATTTATAGAGGCCCTGGTCCTCTTCCCAAATATCAAGCGGGAAGGGAGCCAACAATGGCGGGCTAATTTGAAGGGGAACAGCTAGTACTGGCTACCCTGACAAAAGTAGTCTTCGCCTGCACAAAGCTCTGGTGATGACGCCGTCTCGGGATCCACGACGACCTCCGTCTTGTAGTCCTCATGGTCTTGGTCTCGTTGCACCGAAATGGAAACCTTTGCCTGATGCCTCGGTACTCTGCGGCTGCGCTTGCCCCCTTTGTACCAAAGAGGAAAGGAGGACACTGCGCGGGCTGGCACCCGCCTGGCGCCCTCGGTCGTCATGGCTTGCGTCACGGGCACCTCGTGAGGTACCCCGCCTTGATCTCTCCGCCTCCTCGTGAGCCAGCCTGACGAGGCCGTGCCTGAGGAAGCTCCGCGTCGTCCGCCCCGCGAGGCTTGGCCCCTCGCGAGGGTCTTGGGTTTGTGTTGGTGAAGATGGGCCGCGCTGGGCCCCCTTTTGAGCCACGCCGCAGGCCGCAGGCAGGCAAGTCTGGGGACCACCGTTCCTAGAACACCGACAAAAACTTCCGGGTTGTCTCCCTGGCAGCGCTTTCTTTAAAGCCATTAAGCTAGGCATAAAGTGCTCAAGTAATGGATCCACCCAGATCCCAAGGTATATCAAAGCCTATTTTAATTAACAATGACTTGGCATTTATTAGTGACCACAAAGAAACATATATCATGCAATGACGAATTCTAACTCTCTTGTTATGCATCGGCATGTTATACAAGAACAATTCATGCACATCAAGTAAAGGCCAATACATAGCATAAGCAGTTTCTTGCAATTCTTTCGTGTTGGAAACATAGAGAGGCGGAGATGTAGTCCTTCTCTCATAATAATTGCAAGTAGTAGCAGCAAGCATATGCATATTACATTCATCAAAATCATCATGTGCAACGGTAAAAGGCAACCCATCAATGTAATCCTTAATAAGTGCAAATTTCTCCGATATAGTGTAGTTGGGAGAATCCAAAAAGATAATAGGACTATCATGTGTGGGTGCAATAGCAACAATTTCATTCTTAATATAAGGAACAATAGAAAGTTCATATCCATAAGCATAATTCATATTGGCATCTTGGCCACAAGCATAGCAAGCATCAAGTTCATCACAAAGGGATATTTCAAATGAATCAACGGGATCATAGCAATTATCATAGCATTCATCCTTCCGTAAGCACGAAGGGAAATTAAAAAATGTATGAGTTCAAGAGTTACTCTCATTAGAAGGTGGGCACGGGTGATCAATCCGCTCTTCCTCCGCTTGTTCTCTGCTATCCTCGTCATCTTTTTCATCCAATGAGCTCACAGTTTCATCAATTCCATCTTCCATAGACTCCTGCAAAATATTAGTCTCTTCTTGGACAGCGGAGACTCTCTCAATAAATTCATCAATATCAGAATTTAATTTATAATTATGATAGCAAAATTTAAGGATGGTAAAATTTTTAGGTCTATAAACTGAATCATCAAAATCTTCAAACTTTTCAAACAAAGATTCAATTTCATAAGCACCCTTAAAAGCAACAAAATCTTCTATTCATTGCACATCATAGTAATCATATATACCGTTAGCATAAGAAGCTAAGGTTTCATTATCGTTAAATTTGCATGAAAAGGGAAGGTGTGGAGCATTCATCCTAGATGAACAAGTAAAATCATATGTCAAGCTTAAATCCCGAGCATACCAATGCAACATATGAATTTGATCCCAGAACAATTTCCCTTTATGAGTCAAGCGATAATCCCTAAAGTATTCACATTGATCCAACATTACTCCCATTATATAGTTGAATGGGGTTTTCTCAGGATTATCAAAGTCGTGCATAATATCTTTCACATAACAAGCATCGAGGGTTTTAGTGGTTCCCCATCTCCATGAGTAGCGAGTACAACTAATTTTTTTGGTGTTTCGTGTTCCATATCCATAACTAAAGATAGAGAACAACTTAGAACATGAAATAAACACTACTTAGTGACAAAGCAAACAACCACACACGAGAATATTCACCCCACACTATTGCTCCCGGCAACGGTGCCAGAAAAAGGTCTTGATAACCCACAAGTATAGGGGATCGTTTGTAGCCTTCTTCGATAAATAAGAGTATCGAACCCAACGAGGAGCTAAAGGCAGAACAAATATTCCCTCAAGTTCTATCGACCAGCAATACAACTCTACGCACACTTGACATTTGCTTTATCGGAAACAAGTACAAAACACTTTGGCAAGAATAAATCCGTGAGTACTTTGCGGGAATAAAACTACGGATAAATTGCAAGGTAATAAAAGTGGATAGCTTTTGTCAACAAGAAAGTCATTTGTCCCTAGGTAATCGATAACAAGTACCGGTAATCATTCTTGCAATTTTACATGAGGGAGAGGCATGAGCTAACATACTTTCTCTACTTGGATCATATGCACTTATGATTGGACCCCTAGCAAGCATCCGCAACTACTAAAGATCATTAAGGTCGTGAAACCCAACCATTGCATTAAGTATCAAGTCCTCTTTACTCCCTTACGCCAAAACCCACTTATCCGCGTTTAGGCTGTTGTCACCCCCGCAACCCTGACCATAAGCAAACCATGAACATATTGCAACACCCTATAGTGGGGGGCCCTCACGTTTGCGCGAGACGAAGGGCACCATAGGACAGCACTATAAATAAAATATACAATCATACCAACCAAGGTCATGATTAACCCACAGGAAAAAATGGATCTACTCAAACATCATAGGATAACCATGGATCATTGGGAAATAATATATGGAGTTGAGCACCATGTTTAAGTAGTGATTATAGTGGGGAGAAGGGAGGTTACACCACTGCATAGAGGGGGAGAGAGTTGGTGCTGGCGGTAGCAAAATTGTTGATGTAGATCGCCTTCACGATCCTTGCCCCGGCGGCGTTCCGTCGCCACCGGGAGAGAGGGGGAGAGAGCCCCCCTCCTTATTCTTCTTCCTTGGCCTCCCCCCTAGATGGGAGGAGAGTCCCCCTCTAGTCCATGGCCTCCGTGGCGGCGGAGGGGCGGGAGCCCCTCCGAGATTGGATCTCCCTCTTTGTTCTCTTCTATTTCGCGTTCCCCAGATCTGGCCAAAAACCGTTTCTTATCATCGGGGAAATCCGTAACTCGGATTGCGCTGAGATTTTAACATGATTTTTTTCCGGATATAAGCTTCCTTGCGCCCGAAGTAGAGCTCCAACCGACATACGAGGTGAGCACAACCCGCCACCACGCGCCTAGCTCCGGGGTCGCGCCCTGGTGTCTTGTGGGATGTGTGGGCCTTTCGTTTGTAGTGATTCCAACTCCCAAAAATCGAATATATTCCAAAATAATTCTCCATAAAATTTTATTGCATTTGGACTTCGTTTGATATGGATTTTCTACAAGACAAAAAACATGCAAAAAATAGGAACTGGCACTGGGCACTGGATCAATATGTTAGTCCAATAGATTGTATAAAAAGTTGCCAAAATATGTGAAAGTTATATAATATTGGCATGAAACAATCAAAAATAATAGATACGATGGAGACGTATCACTGATGGACTTTTGGAGTCCCTTGATTTTGAATCACTTGACACATGCGAACCATGCCTCATGGGCAAGATGACTAAGACCCCGTTTTCTGGAACAATGGAACAGGCAAGTGACTTGTTGGAAATCATACATACTGATGTGTGCTATCCGATGAGCGCTGACGCGCGCGGTTGGATATCATTACTTTCTCACCTTCACTGATGACTTGAATAGATACGGGTATATTTACTTGATGAAGCATAAGTCTGAAACATTTGAAAACTTCAAGCAATTACAGAGTGAAGTTAAGAATCATCGTAACAAGAAGACTAAATTCCTACGATCCGATCGAGGGGGAGAATATCTGAGTTATGAGTTTGGCAATCACTTAAGATATTGAGGAATTGTTTCACAGTTGACGCCACCTGGAACACCACAACATAATGGTGTGTCAGAACGTCGTAATCGTACCTTATTGGATATGGTGTGTTCTATGATGTCTCTTGTCAAACAGCGACTATCGTTTTGAGGTTATGCGTTAGAGACAGCTGCATTCACTTTAAATAGGGCACCATCTAAGTCCATGGAGATGACGTCGTATGAACTGTGGTTTGGCAAGAAACCTAAGTTGTCATTTCTTAAGGTTTGGGGTTGTGATGCTTATGTCAAGAGGCTTCAGCCGGAAAAGCTCGAACCCAAAGCGGACAAATGTGTCTTCATAGGGTACCCAAAAGAGACGGTTGGGTATACCTTCTATCTCAGATCCGAAGGCAAAGTGTTTGTCGCTAAGAACGGGTCCTTTCTCGAGAAAGAGTTTCTCGAAAGAATTGAGTGGAAGGAAGATAGAACTTGATGAGGTTGTTGAACATATACTTCAACCAGTGAGTAGTGCAGCGCAGAAAGATGTTTCTGTGACAACTACGTCAGTTGAAGAGGAAACTAATGATAGTGATCATGAAGTTTCGGATCAAGTTACTATCGAACCTTGTAGGTCGACAAGGGTACGTGCAGCTCCTGAGTGGTACGACAACCCTGTCTTAGAGGTCATGTTGTTGGACAACGATGAACCTACGAGCTATGGAGAAGCGATGGTGGGCCTGGATCCCGACAAATGGTTAGAGGCCATGAAATCCGAGATGGGATCCATGTATTAAAACAAAGTATGAACTTTGGAGGTATTACCTGAAGGGCGAAAGGTCATTCAGAATAAACGGATCTTCAAGAAGAAGATGCATGCGAACGGTAATGTCACCGTCTATAACTCTCGACTTGTGGCAAAGGGGTTTTCACATGTTCAAGTAGTTGACTACAATGAGACTTTCTCACCCATAGCGATGCTTAAGTCCATCAGTATCATGTTGGCAATAGTTGCATTTTTCAATTATGAAATCTGGCAGATGGATGTCAAAACAACGTTCCTTAACGGTTTCCTTAAGGAAGAGTTGTATATGATGCAACCGGAAGGTTTTGTCGATCCAGAGAATGCTGACAAAGTGTGCAGACTCCAGCGATCTATTTATGGATTGGTGCAAGCATCTCGGAGTTGGAATCTTCGCTTTGATGAGGTGATCAAGGCGTTTGGGTTTATACAAGTTTTTGGAGAATCTTGTATTTACAAGAAAGTGAGTGGGACCTCTATAGCATTTCTAATATTATATGTGGATGACATATTGTTGATTGGAAACAATATAGATCTTTTGGAAAACATGGAGGAATATTTGAACAAGAGTTTTTCAATGAAGGACCTAGGAGAAGCTACTTTCATATTGGGCATCAAGATCTATAGAGATAGATCGAGACACTTAATAGGACTTTCACAAAGCACATACCTTCATAAGATTTTGTAGAAGTTCAAAATGGATCAGTCCATGAAGGGGTTCTTGCCTGTTCTGGAAGGTGTGAAGTTGAGTCAGACTCAATGCCCAACGACTACAAAGGATAGAGAAAAGATGAGTGTCATCCCCTATGCTTCTTCCATAGGCTCTATCATGTATGCGATGATGTGCACAAGACTTGATGACAGCCTTGCCATATATATGGCTGGAAGGTTTCAAAGTAATCCAGGAGTGGATCATTGGACAACGGTGAAGAATATCCTTAAGTACCTGAAAAGGACTAAGGAAATGTTTCTCGTTTATGGAGGTGATCAAGAGCTCGTTATAAAGGGTTACGTCAATGCAAGCTTTGACACTGATCCGGATGACTCTAAGTCTCAAACCAGATACATATAAATTCTTAATGGGGGTATGAACTCCATGGTTATGGGTATATCCTCCCAAGTTCGGGGAAAAATGAGGCTTCTGCTAAGCTCCTGAATTGTACTTCCCTTGTCCATACTTCCTTTTGTGGCTCTCAATCTGATGCTGCTTCCCTTCAATCATAAGAGCCTTGTCTACCAACTCCTGGTAGTTGTTGAATGTTGCCACCATTAACTGCATACTCATCTCGTCATTCAGCCCTTCCATAAACTTATCCTGCTTCGCGGCATCTGTGGCCACATCATCTGGGGCATAGCGAGCTAACTTGCTAAACTCATCCATGAGCTGCCCCACAATACGGTTTCCCTGGCGTAAGTTGTGAAACTCACGCTTCTTCATGCTCATAGCCCCAGTCGAGACATGAGCAGTGCGGAATGCTTGCTGAAACTGCTCCCAAGTGACATTGGTTATAGGGAAAGTGGTTGTGTAATTATCCCACCATGAGGCTGAAGGTCCATCCAATTAATGTGCGGCAAAACGCACCTTCTCAGCATATGTGCAACATGCAGTGGCCAGCTCCCTTCCAATCCTTCGTAGCCAGTCATCAACAACTATTGGCTCGGTGCTACAGGAAAACACCGGCGGTTGCAACCTTAGAAAGCGGGCTAAGTTGTCAACTGGAGGTGGTGGCGGTGGGTTGTTGTTGTTGTTGTTGTTGTTGTTGTTGTTGTTGTTGTTGTTGTTGTTGTTGTTGCCTTGGTTCTGGACTAGCAACTGCATCAGGGTATTCTGCTGTTGGATCAACTGGGTGAGCTCCGGTGGCAAGACAAATCCGGGGTCACGTCTCGAAGGCATCTGATGGGTTTAGAGGGGAGAGATTAGAATAGAAAGAGGTCTAGTGAGGAAGCACTACCCATATGCACATGAGACAAACACATTCATAACACACCAAATCAATTCAAACAAGGGCATACAATTGACCTAACTATCATTACAGTGCTCGGACTACTACTATATACATGGGGAATACTACTAATAATATGGTGGTCAACTAGAAATTTTGGTCGGTGGAAGACTCCATGATATCCGCTCCAGCTTCGTCTTCATAATCATCATCACTACTGTCGGGGTCGGAGTCGGTGTCGTCGATGATGATGTAGTCCTTGTGATGGTCGTCATCTCCTCCTGGCGTGGGGTCTCCCATGAATACTCCTAGCTTCCTTGTCAGGTCGTCATTCTTCTCCACTACAATTGTGATTTCCTCCTTGTATCTGTCATGTGTAGACTTGAGTTCCTCTTCAAGCTCCATGTTCCTAGTGATCAACTTCTTCAGATCTATCATGCTTGCGCACATCTGGTTCTCCTGGCGACAAATGTGCTGGTATAACTCCTGGATGAAGGCTATAATGGACCTGTCCCTCCTGGTGCTGATCATCTCCCATTACTCATCTCGGCGCCCAAATATCTGGTAGATGGTGTCCTTAAGATCCTTATGATAAACTTCGCCGATGCGTCCCATGGCGATGTGGGCTCCATGCTCTTTCCTAGACTCCAGGTTGGTGCATTAAAGGAAAACTCTATGGGTTCAGTTACTGGCGTGAAAGTCCTTCATGGAACTTGAACTCGAATCATCCAACGTTCCTCTTCTGGTAAAGCGACGGTGTAGGTTGATACGTCTCCAACATATCTATAATTTTTTATTGCTCCATGCTATATTATCTACTGTTTTAATACATTATTGGGCTTTATTATCCACTTTTATATTATTTTTGGGACTAACCTATTAACCGGAGGCCCAGCCCAGAATTGCTGTTTTTTGCCTGCTTTAGGGTTTCGAAGAAAAGGAATATCGAACGGAGTCCAAACGGAATAAACCTTTGGGAACGTGATTTTGTCATCGAATACAACTCAGGAGACTTGGACCCTACATTAAGGCACCCAACAGGAGGCCATGAGGTAGGGGGACGCGCGCTACCCTACCAGGCCCACCCCCACCCTCGTGGGCCCCCTGTTGCTCCACTGACGTACTTCTTCCTCCTATATATATCCACGTACCCCCAAACGATCAGAACAGGAGCCAAAACCCTAATTATACCGCCGTAACTTTCTGTATCCACGAGATCCCATCTTGGGGCCTGTTCTGGAGCTCCGCCAGAGGGGCATCGATCACGGAGGGCTTCTACATCAACACCATAGCCCCTCCGATGAAGTGCGAGTAGTTTATCTTAGACCTACGGGTCCATAGTTAGTAGCTAGATGGCTTCTTCTCTCTTTTTGGATCTCAATACAATGTTCTCCCCCTCTCTTGTGGAGATCTATTCGATGTAATCTTCTTTTTGTGGTGTGTTTGTTGAGACCGATGAATTGTGGGTTTATGATCAAGTCTATCTATGAATAATATTTGAATCTTCTCTGAATTCTTTTATGTATGATTGGTTATCTTTGCAAGTCTCTTCGAATTATCAGTTTGGCTTGGCCTACTAGATTGATCTTTCTTGCAATGGGAGAAGTGCTTAGCTTTGGGTTCAATCTTGCGGTGTCCTTTCCCGGTGACAATAAGGGCAGCAAGGCACATATTGTATTGTTGCCATCGAGGATAACAAAATGGGGTTTTCTTCATATTGCATGAGTCTATCCCTCTACATCATGTCATCTTGCTTAAGGCGTTACTCTATTTTTAACTTAATACTCTAGATGCATGCTGGATAGCGGTCGATGAGTGGAGTAATAGTAGTAGATGCAGGCAGGAGTCGGTCTACTTGTCTCGGACGTGATGCCTATATACATGATCATGCCTAGATATTCTCATAATTATGCTCAGTTTTGTCAATTGCTCAACAGTAATTTGTTCACCCACCGTAGAATACTTATGCTCTTGAGAGAAGCCACTAGTGAAACCTATGGCCCCCGGGTCTATCTTCATCATATTGTTCTCCTACTACTTTGCTATTTACTTTGCCTTTATTTTACTTTGCATCTTTATCATAAAAATACCAAAAATATTATCTTTATCATATCTATCAGATCTCACTCTCGTAAGTGGCCTCATAGGGATTGACAACCCCTATTTGCGTTGGTTGCGAGGATTTATTTGTCTTGTGCAGGTACGAGGGACTTGCGCGTAGCCTCCTACTGGATTGATACCTTGGTTCTCAAAAACGAAGGGAAATACTTAGGCTACTTTGCTGCATCATCCCTTCCTCTTCGGGGAAAACCAACATAGTGCTAAAAGAGGTAGCATAGGTCCCAGTGAAGCTTGGTATTCCGATGTTCAGGTACCTAGTGACTTCCTTCAAGTGCCTCCCAAAAGGTAGTTTTCATCCGGTTGTGCAAACTTGTTCCTTGAGTCTGCCATCCTATAGGGTGGAAAATGGAGAGGAGTCGAAAAGGAGTAGGGAAGAGTGACCTATGGCTTACCTTAGTGGTCGTGTCCTATAGTCAGCATGTGCTCTGATACCATCTTGTAGCGATCCGACCTTAGGCGGTCAAATCTCTGTGTATAAGTGTCATCCCTGGATCGGTAATGCTGACATACACAATACTTGAAGGATTTATAACAGAGTGGCAATCACACACTTATTACATCGATAGTCTCAAAAGAGAACTTATTACAATAAATATGGCTTAAGTCCATCTAAATACGATAACAGTGGAAGGCTTGGAAGATAAAGTGAGTCCATCAACTCCAACGGCATAACCGAGTGCACGACAACAACCTAGCGCACCTTACTCTTCGTCTGAAAAGTCTGCAACATGATATGTTGTAGCCCCAAACAGGTCAGCACATGGAATATGCTGGCAAGATAACACAATAGAGCAATGAACAAGTAAAAGCTATCACTACATGTATATATGGCTGGTGGAGGCTCTATGGTTATAATGTTTTTGTGAAAAGCCAATTTTTTCCTACAACAAAGGAATATATTTTATTTAACTATCATGGTAGTTGATAAACATTGAGAATGGTAAATCCCCATCTCAATCCAAATTAAACAAGTAATTAACAACCCAACAAATTAATTTAGAGTGATGAGATCAACAGGATAATCCAAGTACCAGATACTCAATATGTCCATAACCGGGGACACGGCTAAACATGATTAGTTTATACACTCTGCAGAGGTTTGTGCACTTTTCCCCACAAGACTCGATCTCCTCCATTGGATTTCTCGCACTACATGGTATCTGAGAAATGGATGACCGAGACACAGTCTTTCTGAAACATTAACTCTTTACTCTGGGTGGACAATTACACCTACTTTCTCCTACATCTGCTAACCCGCCACTAAAAGAGGTCATTAGACATACTCAACTATGCTAGATCCCATAATAGCTTGTGGCTGCACACGGAAGTTTCTAGCATGAATAATCTTATGATCCCTTTGAGCCTGGGTGGCGAGCCAAAAAGGACAACACAGGTATATCCCCAGGTGCCCGCAACCAATCCACCCAGATGTGTGTTAAAGTAGCCACCTTAAGTTATCCATTAATTAAATAACCTTACACCTGTCATGGATACACTCAAACCCAATCCATGTCTAGGAGCATAGCATGGCAATATAAGCATCATGTAGAAGTAACTCCCAAGGGTTTGATAATAAAATGGCAATAGGTTCTACCTCATCAACTACTTCCCAATACCCACAGGTTAAGAGATCCTACTCATGCAATTTGAGGATTGTAACTATGCGTAAAACTGGGTAATGAAGAAGTATGATCAATGTGTTACTTGCGTTGCTGATGATCCGCAAAAGTTCGAGTCTCGTAGTAGCACGCCGCGCACTCTGGGAATTCTATCGCAAACAAACAATAGCATACATAAGCACTCAAGCATAGATGCAAGGGGAAAACTCAAATAAGAAGATCCAATCTGGAAGTTCAGCTGAAAAGGTTCGATTTGCAAAAAGAATCGATCAAAACGGAGCTACGGAACTGAAACTACGATCAAAAGAACTTCGAATTCAAATCTCCTTGAAACCAAATTTTAAATTGTCAAAACCATGTTCAAGTTGATTAACCAGAAAGAGGGCTTCGAAACGAAGATTTTGGCATTGGTTTCACTGGATTTGGACGAACAGTTAAAAAGTTGCGAGGGTTTAAAGATCAAGGGCTAATCCGCGATAAAATAATCGCGGATAGGTCCCTGGCTGAAACTAAAATAAAAAGAAAAGACTACGGTGCGAACGCTCGTTAACAGAGACGAACAGGCGAACCCATTCCTCAAAAACGAACTAACGAGCGGACGCTCACTAAATAACCTAAACCGAGAAAACTGGACCGATCTAGAAAAAAACCAAATCTAGGGTTTTCAGAAAACCAGCGGGTTTTTACCTAAAACCGAAAAAACGACGGCAACAGCGGATCTGACGGCGGCGGCTTCCGGCGGGGTGGCTCGGCGAGGCGCGGCTGCGGGGCGGCGGCGTCTCGGTGGCGGTGCAGAAGCGGTGGGGCGAGTCGACGAGAGGAGGGGTGACGGGGCGGCATTTAAAGGGGAGGGGGTCCGACTTGGCCCAGGGGCAAGCCGCGGCGGCGGGGGCGTCCCGGACTCGTGTCAGAGTCCGGCTCGGGCGCGGTGCTGGTGCGGGGAGGCGGTGACGGCGGCTGGGCCGGCTAGGCTTCGGCCCAGTTCGGTCTAGAAACTTTTTTTAAAAATAATTCCACCGAAGAGGAAAAATCCTAAATAAATATAACAAAAATTCTAAAAATGCCAAAAATAATTTTCACTGTCTAAATTAAATATTTAGAACTTGGTGAATATTTTTTCTTGGCCTAAAATGCAATTTTGAAAAATGCATACTTTCTAATTCAAATAAAGTAGCAATAAAAATCCAGGTAAAATATTTATTTGATTTTAAATATTTTTCCTCCAATATTTCTTTTATTTTGGAGAAGTCATATTATCTCCTCTCTTTTATTTTTATATTCGAAATATTTTCGGAGAGAAAATAATTAAAACCAAATTGATCCTCTTTTCAATATTTGAGAAAATTCAAATATGAAAATAAATGAAATCCCCAACTCTCTCCGTGGGTCCTTGAGTTTCTTAGAATTTCTAGGATCAAAACCAAAATGCAAAGAAAATGTGATATGCAAATGATGACCTATGTATAATGTTCCAAATTGAAAATTTGGGATGTTACATGGTGCCATTGCTCTAGCCAAGGAACCAGTGTTTCACAAGAGGACTAGACTCATAAAGCGATGCTTCAATTCCATCTGCGATTACATCAAGGAGGAAGACATAAACATTTTCAAAGTGCATACAGACCTGAATGTTGCAGATCCGATGACTAAACCTCTTCCACGGGCAAAGCACGATCAACACCAGAACTCTATGCACTACTGGATTCAGTAGATTTGTCGTCCGCTAGTGGACGGCAAAAGCATGCTTTGCCAGCAGCCACCAGAAAGCGGATGACAAAGAGGCAGCGGACGACAAAGGTAGGCTTTGTCATCAGCCAACTCTTTGTCGTCTGCTAGCGGATGGCAAAGAGGGAGTTTGGCCCACTGGCTGTCAAGCCCTAACGCGCCCCCTCTTTGTCGTCCGCTAGTAGACGGCAAAGGGTTCTTTGTCGTCCGCTAGCAGATGGCAAAGGAGAGACGGACAGCAAAGCTTCAAAATTGACTTAACGGGGCCACGCCCACGCCGTCGTCCTCTCTCTCTGTCTCGTCTCCTCTTTCCTCCCTCTGCCACCCCGCGTCGTCGTCACCGCACCCTCCCCGCCCCATCGCCACCCCCTCCCTGTCGCCGCCCCCATGGTGAGCCCATGCCACCCCCTCTCCTGTTTTTTCTATTTTTCTTTTCTGTTTAGTTTAGGTTTTTCACTTTAGTTAGTTTAGGTTTAATAGTTTAGGTTATTTAGTTTAATTAGTTTAGGTCTAATTAGTTTAGGTTATTTAGTTTAATTAGTTTAGGTTTAGGTTTAATTGGTTTAGGTTTTTTAGTTTAGGTTTAGGTTTAATCAGCATGTATGGATGTATGTATGCTTCTTGGCCATGGTAGGTGATTCTTTCTTGGTCTTTTTTGATAATATTGGAGAAGAAGAGATACCGACCCTCTGCTTGATCTTTTACCGAGTGTGACATGTTGTCTGTTCTGCTGGATAAGTTGTGTGAGGTATTTGCCATGGTGAGGCTTCTTTTTTAGGTCATAACCCCTCTTTAGTGTGGTTTGGTTTAGTTGCGACATTGATGTTTTCATGTTCTTCGTCAATCACCATTCCAGATAATCTGCCTTATTCTCGTAACTTGTCTCGAGCGAGGGAATAAGCCGGGCAATATTGTTCTAGTTGTTCTAGTATTAGGCATATTGTTCTTGGTGGATGCAATATTGATTAGGGTACTTTGTTAGATTACTATGCTCTGTTTTTCAATTTCTTCAGTCTTAGGTTCAGTTCTTAAGTGTTGGGTTCAGTCTTAGGTTCAATTTCTTCAGTCTTAGGTTCACTTTTTGGTGGATGCAATATTGATTAGGGTACTTTGTTAGATTACTATGCTCTATACTGATTGTTTCCCTTTCTATTTTATGAAGTGAACCATGCTTTAAAACTAGGTTCAGTACTTGGAGCATGCTTTAAAACTAGAGTCTTAGTTTTAGTACTTTGTGCATGCTTTAAACAGAGATCTGACAAAAGGGAAGTAGGTAGTAACAAAATATGATATGGTTCGAATTAGGTAAAGTAGATAGATTAGGTTTCTTATCTACTGTTGAGGCCCTGGAATGAGTAGAAGTAGAAAACAGAGTGTTGTTGATGTTTTTGCCATCATAAATGTCCATGTTTTCTTACTACTATTCAAGGATGTTGTTGATGTTGATGTTGATGTTATTCTAAGGGTGTTGTTGATGTTGATGTTGATGTTCTTCTTCTACTCATTGCCAAGATAGAGTAGTAGCAAATTGAGGCCATTGCAAATGTCCACAAGTGCATTGCTTGTTTATCTTGCTTTGCTTTTTGAATTATAGTTCTTGCCATCATAAATGTCCACAAGTGCATTGCTTTTTGAATGTGAAATGATAACTTGATGTAGTTGATTCTCTTCTGCTCAAAACTTCTGTTGTTGTAATGTTGTATGATAATGTTGTAAGGGTACTAATTGGTCTCTTATGTTGCTTATTAGAGATGGGGGGAGGCCGCCACCGGCGGCTGCGCTCTGCCACACCGGAGTCCGACTTGAAAGGTTTCGAGTTCTTCACGATCATACTTGAGAATTCCTCCAGCAGGCAAGTATATAAAAGGAGAGGTCTCCCCTTCACCCATCTCTTTATCATAACTTTGTTGTTTCTTCCTTACTGCCTGACCCACGCTATAGAGGCTTCCTGACACTTTTATGAAGATGTTGGACAGTCGTCGGCCACAGAATATGAAGCTGCGACAGGCCAGCAGCGAGCTTCGCAAGCTGTGGGACGTGGAGGTGGTGTTCGACACCGAACGCCACATGTACATGTGTCGTGGCTGGGTTTGCCCATGCCTACGACCTGCGGCACGGGCACTTCCTTGTCCTCAGGTACGACGGCAACGCCATGCTCACCGTGAAGGTGTTCAACACGACTATGTGTCGCATGCGCTACCAGGACGACGACGATGCTAGTACGCTCTGCATATTCTTCCTCTCCATTTGGCTTTGTCTCACACCCATTGTTAAAAAAACTTTGTTGCATTTGGTCAGGTAATGGGAGTAGTAGCATTGACTACGGCTACAACAAAAGCAGCAGCGACTCTAGCTACAGCAAAAGCAGCAGCGACTCTGGCTACAGCAAAAGCAGCATAGAGGATGAGGAGGAACAGAGTGGGGAAGAAGAGGAGCAGAGTGGGGATGAGGAGGTGCAGTGTATTCTGTCTGACGATGGGTAAGCGATGGTGGTGGTTGACGATGAGCAAGCTATGGTGGTGGCTGACGATGGGCAAGCGATGGTGGTGGCTGACGATGGGAAAGCGATGGTGATGGCTGACAATGACCTTGTGATGGTGGTGCCTGAAGATGGCCTCGCGATGGTGGTGGTGCCTGACAATGACCTCGTGATGGTGGTGGCACCGGCAATCGCACAGCTAGGTGACAGGACCATGCCAATTGTGGTAGAAGAGTACATCCCACTACCTCGCCGCTCTAAGCGCATTAGGATGATGAAGGAGAAGGAGAAGGAGGAGTGAAGATCCTACACCTATATTATGACGGTAAGTTCTCTCTAGTGTTCTGCTTACGAAATACATAAAGACCTAGACTTAGCTTTATTTCCTCCAAAATGCTTACCATAATGACCTATACTTAGCTTATCTTCCTCCAAAATGACATAATTAGCTCACTTAGCTCCAAAATGATCTATAATTAGCTTTGTTTCCTCTGAAATGACCTAAGTTAGCTCTAATATGCTCCAAAATGACATGCTTACCTAGCTTAGCTCTAAAATGACCTACACACTTAGCATTTTTACCTGGCTTAGCTAAAAAATGGCATTTTACCTACCTTAGTTAGAAGAAGAAGAAGATAAAGAAGAGGAGAGGAGAAAGAGAAAGAGAAGATACATTCTTCTTCTTCCTTTTCTTCTTTTTCTTCTAGCTAGTCTTCTTCTTCTTCTTCTTCTTCTAACTTTCTTCTTTCTTCTTGCGTTCATGGAGTCTACTCTTCTCCGTGTGCTTCTTTTATTTTTTTGGATACTTGTTGCAAACTTGTTGGATATGTATGTATGGATGAAACCATTTTATGTTGGATATGTTGTTTGATAACTTGTTGGAAACTTGTTATATATATGTTGTTGGAAACTTATTATACATATGTTGTTGGAAACTTATTATATATATATGTGTTGTTGCAAACTTGTTATATATGTATGTGAAATTTTGTGAAATTGAATGAATCTAAGAAAAAATAGAAAAGATAGGGGTTGTATGGACTCTTTGTTGTCTGCTGGCAGACGACAAAGAGCTTTGCCACCAGCCAGCAGACGGCAAAGCTGCCACGTGGCAGCTACCTATGTAACCTAGGGTGCACTGGCTGTCCTATTTGGCAGCTTTGCCGTCTGCTGGTAGACGGCAAAGATGCAAAGGTCTTTGCCGTCTGCTGGCGGATGGCAAAGCACACCATTAACCCCCTAATGGACCTAAGCTGCCACGTGTGCCGTCCAGGCTTTAAGCCATCTACTGGCAGACGACAAAGACCTTTGCATCTTTGTCGTCTGCCAGCAGACAACAAAGTGCCCGTTGCCGTAGCTTATTCAGCTGGACCTGTTGCCGTCTGCTGGCTGACGGCAAAGGTCTTTGCCATCCGCTAGGCAAGCCTTTGCCGTTAGCCATGGCAGACGACAAAGTGTCTGATTCCTATAGTGATGGGTGTTAGATTCATTACCATGTGATGCTAGATTATTGACTCTAGTGCAAGTGGGAGACTGTTGGAAATATGCCCTAGAGGCAATAATAAAGTGGTTATTATATTTCCTTGTTCATGATAATCGTTTATTATCCATGCTATAATTGCATTGACCGGAAACTCAAATACATGTGTGGATACATAGGCAACAACACATCCCTAGTAAGCCTCTACCGGACTAGCTCATTAATCAAAGATGGTTATGGTTTCCTTGCCATGGACATGAGTTGTTATTTGATAACAAGATCACATCATTAGGAGAATGATGTGATGGACAAGACCCAAACTATGAACGTAGCATATGATCGTATCAAGTTTATTGCTATCGTTTTTCTACATGTCAAGTATATGTTCCTATGACCATGAGATCATGCAACTCATTGACACCGGAGGAGTGCCTTGTGTGTAACCAATGTCGCAACGTAACTTGGTGACTATAAAGGTGATCTACAGGTATCTCCGAGGGTGTATATTGAGTTGGCATGGATCAAGACTGGGATTTTTCACTCCGTATGACGGAGAGCTATCTCAGGGCCTACTCAGTAATACAACATCACAATAAGCTTGCAAGCAATGTGACCAATGAGTTAGTCACGGGATCTTGTATTACGGAACGAGTAAAAGCACTTGCAGGTAACGAGATTGAACTAGGTATGGAGATACCGACGACCGAATCTCGAGCAAGTAACATACCGATAGACAAAGGGAACTGCATACGGGTTTAGCTGAATCCTTGACATCGATGTTCGACTGATAAGATCTTCATAGAATATGTAGGAACCAATATGGAAATCTAGGTTCCGCTATTGGTTATTGACTGTAGAGGTGTCTCGTTCATGTCTGCATAGTCCTCGAACCCGCAGGGTCTACACACTCAACGTTTGGTGACGATATAAGTATAGTTGAGTCATTATGGTGGTTACCAAAGGTTGTTTGGTGTCCCGGATGAGATCCCGGACATGATGAGGAACTCCGGAAGGGTCTGGAGGTGAAGATCGATATATTGGATGAAGGGTATTGGAGTCTGGAATTTCTCTGGGGGTACCGGGTGATGACCAGCGTCACCAAAAGGGGTTTTGAGGGCCCCCGGCAAGTGTTGGGGGCCCCATGGGCCAAAGGGAGGGGGCAAACCAGCCCACTAAGGGGTTGTGGGCGTTTCCCTAGGGCTTCCCACCTCCCGGCTTGGGGGACAAGTCACCCTAGGGGAGATCCCATCTGCCCTGGCCGCCACCCCCCTAGGGGAAATTCTAGGGGCGCCCACCCCTCCTCCCTTCCCCTATATATAGAGAGGTAGAGAGAGGGCAGCCGCACCCCAAAATAGCACATCTCCATGCCACGGCGTTGACTCTCCTCTCCGTTGCACCCCTCTTCCTCACCGTAGTGCTTAACGGAGCTCTGCTGAGATTCCGCCGCCACCACCATCACCACGCTGTCGTGCTACTGGTGGACTCGAGCTACTACTTCACCATCGCTCGCTGGATCGAGGAGGTGAAGGCGTCGTCGAGCCATACATGTGTTGAACATGGAGGTGCCGTCCGTTCGACACTTGGATCGAGAGTTCATGGGACGGATCATGATTGGATCACGAAGACGTTTGACTACATCAACCGCATTTCTTAACGCTTCTGCTTAGCGATCTACAAGGGTATGTAGATGCAATCTCTCATCTCGTAGATGTTCATCTCCTAGATTGATCTTAGTGAGCGTAGGAAATTTTTTGTTTCCCATGCAACGTTCCCCAATAGTGGCATCATGAGCAAGGTCTATGCGTAGATGACATCATGAGTAGAACACAAAGGAGTTTGTGGGCATTGATATTCCGATTGTTTCCTTCCTTGGTCTTTTCTTGATTCAGCGGTATTGTGCATGAAGCGGCCCAGACCAACTTTACATGTCCACGTACATGAGACCGGTTCCATCGACAGACATCTGACTTTCTTGCATAAAGATGGCTGGCGGGTGTCTATCTCTCCCACCTTTGTTGAATCGGATTCGACAAAGGCGGTCCTTGTAGAAGGTTAAATAGCAACTTGCATATCCCGTTGTGGCTTTGCGTAGGTAAGAATCGGTCTTGCTAGATACCCATAGCTGCCATGTTAAACATGCAACAATTAGAGGACATCTAATTTGTTTTTCAGGGTATGTTGTGATATGATATGGCCAAAGACATGATGAGATATATTTGATGTATGAGATGATCATGTTTGTAATAGTTTATATCGACTTACATGTCGATGCATACGGCAACCGGCAGGAGCCATAGGGTTGTCCTTAATTATTGTATGACATGTGTGTCAATCATTAAGCGCTATGCAATGCTTTACTTTATCGCTAAGCGGTAGCAATAGTAGTACAAGCATGGTTGGCGTGGCAACCCCGATGGCAGCACGATGCTGGAGATCATGGCATCATGCCGGTGACGATGGAGATCATGTCGGTGCTTTGGAGATGGAGATCAAAAGCACAAGTTGATGGCCATATCATGTCACTTATGATTTGCATGTGATGTTAAACCTTTTTTGCATCTTATTTTGCTTAGGAAGATGATAGCATTATAAGTTGATCCCTCACTAAAATTTCACGATAAAATTGTGTTCTCCCCAAGTGTGCACCGTTGCGAAAGTTCGTCGTTTCGAAGCACCACGTGATGATCGGGTATGCTAGACTCTACGTTCGCATACAACGGGTGCAAGCCAGTTTTGCACATGCGGAACACCTGTGTTAAACTTGACGAGCCTAGCATGTACAAACATGGCCTTGGAACACAAGAGATCGAAAGGTCGAACACGAGTCATATAGTAGATATGATCAACATGGAGATGTTCACCATTGAAACCACCTCATCTCACATGATGATCGGACATGGGTTGGTGAATTTGGATCGTGTTACACTCGAACAACCGGAGGGATATTGATTTGAGTGGGAGTTCTTAGGTAATATGATTAATTGAACTCATTTATCATGAACAATAGTCTAAGTTATCTTTGCATACTTATGTTGTAGATCAATGGCTCGCGCAGTAGCTCCCCTGAATTCCAATGCATTCCTAGAGAAAGCTAAGCTGAAAGATGATGGAAGTAACTTTGTGGATTGGGCCCGTAATCTGAGGATTATCCTCATGGCTTCCCATAAGTCTTATGTCCTTGATGCACCACTTGGTGCGCCACCCCCTCCAGCGACTGTGGACGTTGTGAACGCTTGGCAGTCACATGTTGATGACTACTCAATAGTTCAGTGCGGCATGCTATTTGGCTTAGAGCCGGGACTTCAAAGGCATTTTGAACATCATGGAGCGTATCAGATGTTCCAGGAGTTGAAGTTTATCTTTGAGAAGAATGCCCGGATCGAGAGGCATGAGACCTGCGATAAGTTCTATGCCTGCAAGATGGAGGAGAATGGGGCTGTCAGTGAACACATACTCAGAATGTCTGTGTACTACAACCGTCTGGCTGTGTTGGGAGTTGAGCTCCCACCAGAGGCTGTCACTGACAAAGTTCTTCAGTTGCTACCACCTAGCTACAAAAGCTTTGTGTTGAACTATAACATGCAAGGGATGAACAAGTCAGTCACCGAGCTATTCGCGATGCTAAAAGTCACTAAGTCAGGCATCCAGAAGGAGCATGAAGTGTTGATGGTGAATAAAACCACTAGTTTCAAGAAAGGCAAGGGAAAGAAGGGAAATTTCAAGAAAGGTGGCAAAGCAGTTTCTCCTCCCGTGAAGAAACCCAAGGCTGGACCCAAGCCAGAAACTAAGTGCTTCTATTGCAAGGGAACTGGCCACTGGAAGCCGAACTGCCCCAAGTATCTGGCCGACAAGAAGGGGGCCAACGTCAACAAAGATATACATGATATACATGTTACTGATGTGTACCTTACCAACTCTCGTTGTAGTGCATGGGTATTTGATGCTGGTTCGGTTGCTCACGTTTGCAACTCAAAGCAAGAACTATGGAATAGGTGGAGGCTGGCAAAGGACTAAGTGACGATGCGCATGGGAAATGGTTCCAAGGTTGATGTGATCGCCGTCGGCACGCTCGCTCTTCGATTACCATCAGTATTAGTGATGAACCTGAATAATTGTTATTTAGTGCCTGCGTTGAGCATGAACATTATATCTGGATCTTGTTTAATGCGAGACGATTACTCATTTAAATCTGAGAATAATAGTTGTTCTATTTATATGGGTAATATCTTTTATGGTCATGCACCCATTGTGAGGGGTTTATACTTATTGAATCTCGATAGTGATGATACACATGTTCATAACATTGATGCCAAAAGATGTAGAGTTGATAATGATAGTACCACTTTCTTGTGGCACTGCCGCTTAGGTCATATTGGTGTAAAGCGCATGAAGAAACTCCATGTTGATGGACTTTTCGAGTCACTTGGTTTTGAATCACTTGACACATGCGAACCATGCCTCATGGGCAAGATGACTATGACCCTATTTTCTGGAACAATGGAACGGGCAAGTGACTTGTTGGAAATCATACATACTGATGTGTGCTGTCTGATGAGCATTGACACGCGTGGTGGATATCGTTACTTTCTCACCTTCACTAATGACTTGAGTAGATACGGGCATATTTACTTGATGAAGCATAAGTGTGAAATGTTTGAAAAGTTCAAGCAATTTCGGAGTGAAGTTGAGAATCATCGTAACAAGAAGATTAAATTCCTATGATCCGATCGAGGGGGAGAATATCTGAGCTATGAGTTTGGCAATCACTTAAGACAATGTGGAATTGTTTCACAGTTGACGCCACCTGGAACACCACAGCGTAATGGTGTGTCTAAACGTCGTAATCGTACCTTATTGGATATGGTGTGTTCTATGATGTCTCTTGCCGATCTGCCACTATCGTTTTGGGGTTGTGCGTTAGAGACAGCTGCATTCACTTTAAATAGGGCACCATCTAAGTCAATGGAGATGATTGATACATCCATTTTGCATCATGTTTTCTTACTGTTATCTATGATGTTTTTATCCATAATAAAGCTTTTTGAGTAATTATAATGCATTCCTCTCATAATATGCAAGGTATACACAAAGAGGGAGAATTTCGGCAGCTGGAACTCTGGACCTAAAAAAGCTACGTCAGGCTACCTATTCTGCACAACTCCAAATGAGGTGAAACTTCACGAGGATTTTTTATGGAATATATGAGGAATATTGGAGCCAATAAGTACCAGAGGGGGGCCACCAGGTGGGCACAACCCACCTAGGCATGCCAGGGAGCCCAGGCGCGCCCTGGTGGGTTGTGCTCTCCTCTGCCCACCTCCGGTGGCCATCTTCTGGTATATAAGTTATTTTGACCTACAAAAAAATAAGAGGAGGACTTTCTGGATGGAGCGCCGCCGCCTCGAGGCGGAACTTGGGCAGGAGCACTTTTGCCCTCTAGCGGAGCGATTTTGCCGGGGGAACTTCCCTCCCGGAGGGGGGAAAATCATCGTCATCATCATCACCAACAACTCTCCCATCTTGTGGAGGGCAATCTCCATCAACATCTTCAACAGCACCATCTCCTCTAAAACCCTAGTTCATCTCTTGTGTTCAATCTTGTTACCGGAACTATAGATTGGTGCTTGTGGGTGACTAGTAGTGTTGATTACATCTTCTAGTTGATTACTATATGGTTTATTTGGTGGAAGATTATATGTTCAGATCCATTATGCTATTTAATACCCCTCTGATCTTGAGCATGATTATTATTTGTGAGTAGTTACTTTTGTTCTTGAGGTCATGGGAGAAATCCTATTGCAAGTAATCATGTGAACTTGATATGTATTTGATATTTTGATATTATGTATGTTGTGATTCCCTTAGTGGTGTCATGTGAACGTCGACTACATGAGACTTCACCATATTTGGGCCTAAGGGAATGCATTGTGGAGTAGCAATTAGATGATGGGTTGCGAGGGTGACAGAAGCTTAAACCCCAATTTATGCGCTATTCCATAAGGGACCGATTGGATCCAAAAGTTTAAAGCTATGGTTAGAATTTATTCTTAATACTTTTGTCGTAGTTGCAGATGCTTGCGGGAGGGTTAATCATAAGTAGGAGGTTTGTTCAAGTAAGAACATCACCTAAGCACTGGTCCACCCACATGTCAAATTATCAAAGTAGCGAACACAAATCGAACCAACATGATGAAAGTGACTAGATTAAATTCCTGTGTACCCTCAATAATGCTTTGCTTATCATAAGAGACTGTTTTGGCCTGTCCTTTGCCTCAAAAGGATTGGGCTACCTTGCTGCACTTTTGTTACTACTACCGTTACTTGCTCATTAAAATTATCTTGCTATCAAACTACTCTGCTACTTACAATTTGAGCACTTGCAGACATTACCTTGCTGGAAACCACTTGTCATTTCCTTCTGCTCCTCGTTGGGTTCGACACTCTTACTTATCGAAAAGAGCTAAAATTGATCCCTATTACTTGTGGGTCATCAAGGCTATTTTCTGGCAACATTGCTGGGGAGTGAAGCGCCTTTGGTAAGTGGAATTTGGTAAGGAAACATTTATATAGTGTGCTGAAATTTGTTGTCACTTGTTACTATGGAAAACAATCCTTTGAGGGGTTTGTTCAGGGTATCTTCATCTCGTCCGGAACCACAATTAGTTACCCCTCAACCTACTGCACCTACTGAAAATATTGAATATGAAACCCCTTCGGGTATGATAGAACAACTGCTAGCTAATCCTTATGCAGGAGATGGAACCGAACATCCTGATATGCACTTGATATATGTAGAACAAATTTGTGAATTGTTCAAGCTTGCAAGTTTACCCGGATATAAAGTTATGAAAAAGTTTTCCCTTTATCTTTGAAGGGAAAACCATTAGCATGGTATAGGCTATGCGATGATATTGGATCATGGAATTGGAATCATTTGAAATTAGAGTTCCATCAAAAAATTATCATATGCATCTAGTTCATCGTGATCGGAATTATATATATAATTTTTGGCCTCGTGAAGGAGAAAGTATCGCTCTAGCTTGGGGGAGGCTTAAGTCAATGTTATATTCATGCCCCAATCATGAGCTCTCAAGAGGAATTATTATACAGAATTTTTATGATCAACTTTCTCGTAATGATCAAACCATGCTTGATACTTCTTGTGTTGGTTCTTTTATGAAGAAGACTATTGAATTCTGATGGGATCTTTTGGAAATAATTAAACGCAACTCTGAAGATTGGGAAGTCGACAAAGGTAAAGAGTCGGGTATTAAACATAAGTATGATTGTGTTAAATCTTTTATGGATACCGATGCTTTTAAAAAGTTTAGCACTAAATATGGACTTGACTTAGAGATAGTAGCCACCTTTTGTGAATCATTTGCTACTCATGTTGAACTCCCTAAAGAGAAGTGGTTTAAATATCACCCACCTTTTAAAGAAGAAACCAAATAACCGGTACCAGTTAAAGAAGAAACTGTACTTTATAATGTTGATCTAGTTGTTCCTTCTGCTTATATTGAGAAACCACCTTTGCCTATTAGGATAAGGGAACATGCTAAATTTTCAACTGTGGTTAACAAAAGCTATATTAGAACACCTAAACTTTATGAACAAATTAAAATAGAACCTAGTATTGCTATGGTTAAATATCTCTTGGAAGAAGATATGGATGGGCATGTTATTTACTTCTGTGAAGAAGTTGCTAGAATTGCCAAACCTGATAAAAAGGACAAACATAGACCTGTTGTTGCCATGCCTGTCATCTCAGTTAAAATAGGAGATCACTGTTATCATGGTTTATGTGACATAGGTGCTAGTCTGAGTGCTATTCCTTACACATTATATCAAGAAATTATGAATGACATAGCACCCACAGAAATAGAAGACATAGATGTTACTATTAAACTTGCTAATAGAGACACTACATTACCGATTGGGATCGTTAGAGATGTTGAAGTCTTGTGTGGAAAAATAAAATACCCTACTGATTTTCTTGTTCTTGGTTCCCCACAAGATGACTTTTATCCCATTATCTTTGGTAGACCTTTCTTAAACACCATTAATGCTAAGATTGATTGTGAGAAACAAATTGTTGGTGTTAGTTTTGGTGATGAGTCTCATGAGTTTAATTTTTCCAAGTTTAGTAGAAAGCTTCATGAAAAACAATTGCCTAGTAAAGATGAATTAATTGGTCTTGCTTCTATTGCTGTTCCACCTACCGATCCTTTAGAACCATATTTTCTAGACCATGAAAATGATTTACATATGCATGAAAGAAATGAAATAGATAAAATAGATAAAATTTTCTTTAAACAATGTCCTCTTCTTAAACACAATTTGCCTATTGAAACTCTAGGAGGTCCTCCTCCACCTAAAGGTGATCCCGTGTTTGAATTAAAACAATTGCCAGACACTTTGAAATATGTTTATCTTGATGAAAAGAAGATAAATCATGTTATTATTAGTGCTAACCGTTCAGAACATGAAGAAGAAAGATTATTGAAAGTTTCGAGGAAGCACCGAGCTGCTATTGGATATACCCTTGATGATTTAAAGGGCATTAGTCCCACTCTATGTCAGCACAAAATTAATATGGAACCTGATACTAAACCCGTTGTTGATCACCAACGTTGGTTAAATCCAAAGATGAAAGAAGTGGTAAAAATGAAAATATTAAAAATTCTGGAAGCATGTATAATCTATCCTATAGCTGATAGTAGATTGGTAAGTCATGTTCATTGTGTTCCTAAGAAAGGAGGTATAACTGTTATTCCCGATGATAAGAATGAACTTATTCCACAAAGAATTGTTACACGCTATAAAATGGTAATAGATTTTAGAAAATTAAACAAAGCAACTAGAAAAGATCATTACCCTTTGCCTTTTATTGATCAAATGCTTGAAAGGTTATCTAAGCACACACACTTTTGCTTTTGCTTCCTTGATAGATATTCTGGCGTTTCACAAATACCTGCTTCTCAACCTGATCAAGAAAAGACCACTTTTACTTGTCCTTTTGGAACCTATGCTTATAGACGTATGCGTTTTGGTTTATGTAATGCACCTGTTACCTTTCAAAGATGTATGACTACTATATTCTCTAACTTTTGTGAAAAGATTGTTGAGGTTTTCATGGATGACTTTTCTGTTTATGGGAAGTCTTTTGATGTTTGTTTAAGAAATCTTGATCGATTTTTGCAGAGATGTGAACAAACAAATTTTGTCCTGAATTGGGAGAAGTGCCACTTTATGGTTAATGAAGGCATTGTATTGGGTCATAAAATTTCTGAAAAAGGTATTGAAGTGAACCAAGCTAAGGTTGATGCAATTGAGAAAATGCCATGTTCTAAAGATATAAAAGGTATTCGTAGCTTCCTAGGTCATGTTGGTTTCTATAGGAGATTTATCAAAGACTTTTCTAAAATTTCTAGGCCTCTCGTCTCTTGCAAAAGGATATTACCTTTGTTTTTGATGTTGATAGTTTAGAAGCCTTTGAAAAACTCAAGAAAGCCTTAATTTTTGCACCTATTGTTCAACCACCTGATTGGAACTTGCCTTTTGAAATTATGTGTGATGCTAGTGATTATGATGTTGGTGGTGTTCTAGGACAAAGAGTTGATAAGAAACTTAATGTAATTCATTATGCTAGTAAAACTCTAGACAGTGCTCAAAGGAACTATGCTACTACTAAAAAAGAAATCTTAGGAGTTGTGTTTGCTTGTGATAAATTTAGACCTTAATTATATTGTTGATTCCAAAGTAACTGTTCAGCAGACCATGTTGCTATTAAATATCTTGTGGAAAAGAAATATGCTAAACCTAGACTTATTCGATGGGTTCTCTTCTTACAAGAATTTGATTTACATATCATTGATAGAAAAGGAGTTGAGAACCCAGTAGCTGATAATTTATCTAGGCTTGAAAATGTGTTTGATGACCCACTACCTATTAATGATAATTTTCCTAATGAGCAGTTAGCTGCAATAAATGTTTCTCATAATACTCCTTGGTGTGCTGACTATACTAATTACATTGTTGCTAAATATTTACCACCTAGCTTTACATACCAACAAAAGAAAAAATTCTTCTATGATTTAAGACATTACTTTTGGGATGACCCACATCTTTATAAAGAAGGATTAGATGGTATTATTAGACGTCGTGTACCTGAGCATGAACAGGGACAAATCCCACAGAAATGTGACTCCGAAGCTTATTGAGGGCATCATGCTGGAGATAGAACTGCTCATAAGGTATTGTAGTCTGGATTTTATTGGCCTACTCTCTTTAAGGATGCCCGTAAGTTCGTCTTATCTTGTGATGAATGTCAAAGAATAGGTAATATCAGTAAGCGTCAAGAAATGCCTATGAATTATTCGCTTGCTGCTGAACCATTTGTTGTTTGGGGATTTGATTACATGGGACCTTTTCTTTCCTCTAATGGGTATACACATATTTTGGTTGCTGTTGATTATGTTACTAAATGGGTAGAAGCTATTCCAACCAGTAGTGTTGATCACAACACCTCTATTAAAATGCTTAAGGAAGTTATTTTCCCAAGGTTTGGAGTCCCTAGATATTTAATGACTGATGGTGGTTCACACTTTATTCATGGTGCTTTCCGTAAAATGCTTGCCAAATATGATGTTAACCATAGAATTGCATCACCCTATCATCCTCAGTCTAGTGGTCAAGTTGAACTTAGAAATAGAGAAATAAAATTAATTTTGCAAAAGACTGTTAATAGGTCTAGGAAGAATTGGTCTATGAAATTAGATGATGCACTTTGGACTTATAGAACAGCATATAAAAATCCTATGGGTATGTATCCTTATAAAATGGATTATGGAAAAGCTTGTCATTTGCCTCTTGAGTTAGAACATAAAGCATTTTGGGCCATCAAAGAGCTCAACTATGATTTCAAACTTGATAGTGAAAAGAGGTTAGTTGATATTAGCTCTTTGTCGGCGTTCTGGGACTGGGGGTGCCCATACTTGCCTGCCTGTGGCCCGTGGCGTAGCTCCACTAGTGGCCCGGTATGGCCCAGTTCTAGCAACAACAACACAAGACCCTCGCGAGGGGCCGAGCCTCATGAGGGGGACGACACCAAGACCTCCCTGGGGGCAGCCTCGCTAGGCTAGCTCCAGAGGAGCGGAGATATCAAGACAGGGTGCACCTCGCGAGGTGCACATGACGTGAGCCATGATGACCAAGGCCAGGCGGGCGCCAGCGGGCGTAGTGGACCGGTTTCCTCTTTGGTGCTAAGGAGGCAAGCGTAGGCGCGGAGTCCCAAGGAATCAGGCAAAGGTTTCCATATCGGTGCAACAAGACCAAGACCGCCAGGATGGCATGATGGAGCTCATCACGGAGCCCACGGCAGTGTCACCACCAGAGCCTTTTGCAGGCGAAGACTACTTTTGTCGGGATAACTTGTACTAGTTGTCTCCCTTTGAAATTGGCCGTTGTGGGATCCCTTCCCGCCTATCATTGGAAAGAGGACCAAGGCCACTATAAATAGGACTTAGCCACCACCATAGTGGGGGGATCGATTCAGACCACCTTCACACTCACTAGCTCGTCGAGCTCAAGTACACATCACCTCCTGAGGTTGTTCATCCACTGTACTAGTTAATCCTCAGCCCCTTGAGGCAATCCACCACAAAGCTAGAGTAGGGTATTACACCGCAAGGTGGCCCGAACCAAGATAAATCTCGGTGTCCCTCATTCTTTGGGTTCGTCGAGCTAGACCACGGAATCTTTGGCCGGCAGGTCGGAGAGTAGGAGTTCTTCATACGCACCCCAATGTTCAAACCTCTTAAGGGTCTACGAAGCCCTGAATCCGACATTTGGCGCGCCAGGTAGGGGTGCATCGAAGCTTCACCTCTCCATCCGCTTCGCTCCCCTGTTGCACCCTCATGGCGAGCGCCGCTCCTCCGTCCGGGCCGACAAGCGCGCGCAGACGCGCTGTGGGGCTCTGGGCCTTCGCCCCCGCCTTGCAGCACGTACGGCGGCCGCGCAAGTTCAAGCCAGAGATGCCCCTCGCTACAATGGCACGGAGGATCCGGCAAGCTTCCTTCGGGCATATGAGGAGGCCGTCTAGGTGGATGGCGGAGACGGTAAGGTCATGGATAATTGGTTCCTCTTGGCCCTCATGGGCGTACCACGCGCCTGGCTTCTTAGTCTGTCGGAGTCTTCTGTGGCCTCCTGGGAGGAGCTGCGAGGCCTCTTCATCACGCACTTCGCGGCACCGCTGCCCCACGCCATCGCATCCCACCTCGACGGTTCTCAGGCACCACCCTCGGACCGCCATATCAAGCAGTTCTTTCGTCAAGCAGGTGCCGCATGCGTGTGACAGGGAGCTCCTCCAGGGTGGGCGGCACCTGAGACCGACCTCACCTTCGACTTGAGAGACCATCCAATGACCACCGCGCGCGCGGGTGCGCTCCCGATGCTCTGCATCCCCACCATCTGTAACATGGTGGTGACCAAGACCCTCATGGATGGCGGGGCCGGGCTCAATGTGCTCATCGACTCCGACATCGCCCATATCGGCCTCCCATACAACGCCATCCTCGGGTACCCGGCCTTAGCCAAGTTCATGGCGGCAACCCACCCTGCCTACAACCTCATGAAGATGCCAGGGTGCAGCAGCGTCCTCACCGTGGCCGGGGACACCAAGGAGGCACTGCCGGCTCTCAAGCTCGAATTTAGGGCCACGACTGTCGCGTGGTCGGGAGTGGGAGAGGTCCCCGAGGCCCCGGGTGCTGCTCCAGCGAAGAAGAAGCAGTTGTTCTCTCAGGACCGGGCCGAGACAAAGCAGGTGCCGTTCAACCAAGATGGGGCATCAGGAGCCACCTTCACCATAGGCGCCAACCTCGCCCCAGACCTAGAAAAGGCACTAGTCGATTTCTTGCACGCAAACAAGGAGGTGTTCCCATGGGAGCCCAAGGACCTGGCCGGAGTCACAAGGGCAGTGATTGAGTATCATCTCAATGTATGCCCCAATGTACGCCTGATGAAGCAGAAGGCACGGCAGCAGTCCATAGAGAAGCAGTCGTTCATCGGCCAAGAAACCCGCAAGCTATTAGACGCTGGAGTCATTTGGGAGGTGCGATACCCGGAATGGCTGGCGAACCCCGTCATGGTCCCTAAAAAGGCGGGAAGAAACGCATGTGCGTTGAATTCACCAACCTCAACAAGGCATGCCCTCAAGACCCCTTCCGCTACTGCGCATCGACCGGACTATCAACTCCACTGCCGAATGCGACCTGATGTGCTTCCTGGACGCATTCTCGGGGAATGACCAAATCAAGTTGGCAGTGCAAGATGTCGAGAAGATGGCCTTCCTGACCCCGTGTGGGGTGTACTGCTACACTTGCATACCCCTTGGGCTGCATAACGCTGGTGCGACCTTCCAACGGCTCATGCACATTGTCCTGGGTCAGCAGCTCGGGAGAAACGTTCAGGCCTACGTCGATGACATAGTGGTGAAATCTCGGGAGGCAAGGACCCTCATTCAAGACCTGGAAGATACGTTCGCCAGCCTGCGCAGGGTGGACTTGCACCTCAACCCGGAGAAATGTGTGTTTAGCGTCCCCTTTGGCAAGTTGCTGGGCTTTCTGGTATCGCACAGAGGGATCGAGCAAACCCGGAGAAGGTCAAGGCGATAGAAAGGATGAGCCCGCTGCAGACCCTCAAGGAGATGCAGAAGTTGGCGAGCTGCATGACCACGCTAGGACGCTTCATCTCCAAGCTGTGGGAGCGTGCCCTCCCATTCTTTAAGCTGATGAAGAAGAAGGGGTCGTTCGAGTGGACCTCGGAGGCCGACGCTGCATTCCAGGATCTCAAGACATACCTCACTAGCCCGCCGGTGATGGTGGTGCCGCGCCCACTCGAGCCCATGGTGCTCTACCTGGCCGCCACACCGCACTCTGCTAGCACGACCCTAGTGGCTGTCAGGAAGGAGCACCAGTCCAGGGCTTGCCACACGGCCCCGCGCACTCGGTCAAGACGGCGCAACCTCAGGGCGACACTCCTTAGGCCTAGGCTGCGCCAATAGGCAACCAAGCTCCTGAGGCCCGCCAACCTCAGGAGGCGCCTCAGCCATAGGAAATCTCGGGCTGCACCGACGATCCTGCCCTCATTGAGCACCCGGTGTACTTCATCAGCATGGTACTGCGGTGTACCCCATGCTGCAGAAGCTCTTGCTCGCGCTCCTCGTCACCTCGCACAAGCCGCGCCACTACTTCCAAAGACACCCCATCAAGGTCGTTTTGGCCTACCCACTGGATAGGGTACTCCGGAGCCCCAATGCCGCAGGTAGGGTCGCCGAATGGAACATCAAACTGCAGGCGTTTCAGCTAGAGTTCAGCACCACCAGGATCATCAAGGGGGCTGCGCTCGTCGACTTCATGGAAGAATGGACCGATGCCCTAGGACCGGATGCTCTCACCAGGGGATGAATCACTAGACGGTTGGGCCATGTACTTCGACGGCGCCTTCGCTCGGCAGGGCACGGGAGCTGGAGCCGTGCTCATTTCGCCTACTCAAGACAAGATCTACTACGCCATGCAACTCTGCTTCCAACACGGCGAAAAGGTCTCCAACAACATTGTGGAGTACGAAGGCTTGATTGCCGGCCCCAAAGGCACAACCGCTTTGGGCGTGAAGTGCCTCACCATCAAGGGCGAATCTCAGCTCCTCGTCAACTTCTCCAACAAAGTGTACGAGACGAAGGACGAACACATGGAGGCATACCTGGCGGAGGTACACAAGATGGAGAAGCAATTTCTGGGCCTGGAACTGCAGCACGTGGCCCGTGGCACGAACAAGGAAGCCGACGATATTGCCAAGAGGGCATCTAGGCGCCAGCTTCAGGAGCCCGGTGTCTGTGAAGAGCGGCTCTTTAAGCCCTCAGCAGCCCCTCCTATTGTGGAGACGGTGTTGCCTCAGGAGGAGCTCCCACCAGCACCAACCTCGGGAGCTCCGGCCTGCGGCCCGACCTCGGGAACATGCCTGCTCCATGCGCTCAAGCCTCAGGAGGGGTGTTGGACCGAAGAATTCAAGGTGTACCTGCTTCAGGGGACCCTGTCGGAGAAGGAAGAAGAAGCCGAACACGTAGCTCGGCAGGCCACAGCCTACTGCATTCAGGACGGTGAGCTTTAAAAACGACCAAACGATGTTTCCTTGCGATGCATCTCCAGGGAGCAGGGGCACGAGCTGTTAGCTGACATACACAACGGAGACTGCGGGCATCATTCGTCCTCATGCACCCTCGTGGGCAAGGTGTTCCACAGTGGATTCTACTGGCCCATGATGCTCACCGATGCAACTGAGCTAGTGAGATCATGTGAAGACTGCCAGTTCCATGCCAAGCAAATCCACCAGACCACCCAGGGCCTCCAAACCATCCCACGCTCGTGGTAGTTTGCCATATGGGGGCTAGACATCTTGGGTCCATTCCCCCGAGCGCCCGGGGGCTACCGCTACCTCTGCGTTGCCATCGACAAGTTTACCAAATGGGCGGAGGTGGAAGCAGTCCGCACCATCCCGGCCAGCTCGAAGGTTGTCGGTGTCAAAACCGGTGGACATAGGGTAGGGGGTCCCGAACTGTGCGTCTAGGCCAGATGGTAACAGGAGGTAGGGGACACGATGTTTTACCCAGGTTCGGACCCTCTTGATGGAGGTAAAACCCTACATCCTGCTTGATTAATATTGATGATATGGGTAGTACAAGAGTAGATCTACCATGAGATCAGAGAGGCTAAACCCTAGAAGCTAGCCTATGGTATGATTGTATGTTGTGATTGTTGTCCTATGGACTAAAACCCTTCGATTTATATAGACACCGGAGAGGGTTAGGGTTACACAAGGTCGGTTACAAAGGAGGAGATATCCATATCCGTATTGCCTAGCTTGCCTTCCACGCCAAGTAGAGTCCCATCCGGACACGAGACGAAGTCTTCAATATTGTATCTTCATAGTCTAACAGTCCAGCCAAAGGATATACTCCGGCTGTCCAGAGACCCCCTAATCCAGGACTCCCTCAGTAGCCCCTGAACCAGGCTTCAATGACGATGAGTCCGGCGCGCAGTATTGTCTTCGGCATTGCAAGGCGGGTTCCTTCTCTGAATACATCACAGAAGAATTTGAATACGAGGATAGTGTCTGACCCTGCAAAATAAGTTCCACATACCGCCGTAGAGAGATTAATATTTTTGCAAATCCAATTTGCTAACTTGTTTTGGCAGCATGACGTTATGTCATGGCCCGGTGATTATTCGAACCGTTTTTCTTTAACCAGCTCCACACATAACGTGAGGTGGTTTCTTGACACGTCTTGTCAAAGTAGAGATCATGTTCCCCCAATTACGGGATTCTCATTAATGCGGTCGTGGGCAACCCAACCGTGTCAAGGACTCCTAGATTATAGGTAAGTCCCAAACGGCTACGGAGAGGACGCTTGATATTCACCCTCTTTATAAAGGGACAAGGTTTTCGCTTTTCCCTCTCGTGCTCAATCGAACCCTTCCCCCGCCTCAAGTTCCAACACCCAAAGCCTAGGTTAGGTGCTTCGGATCTCCAATCATGTCCGGATCCTGCCTTCAAGGCCGATGGATGCCCTCCTCCATGACGGAAGAGGACATCAAGAAGTTGAGGGAGGCCAGATACCTGACCGCCGCGGTTTCGCATCGGCTACCTGCTCGAGGGCAGGTCGTCCCTACTCCCGAACCCAACGAGAACGTCGTGTTCGTCTCCCACTTCCTCCGAGGCCTAGGCCTCACTCTGGATCCCTTCGTCAGGGGTTTGATGTTCTATTACGGGCTAGATTTCCATGATCTAGCTCCGGACTTCTTTCTCCACATCTCGACATTTATTGTCGTGTGTGAGGCCTTCCTCCGTATTACCCCTCACTTCGGCCTGTGGCTCAAGACCTTTGAAGTGAAGCCGAATATTATCGAGGGGCAACATGCAGCGTATGGAGGTGCATCAATAGGCAAGATGGCAGGAGCTCCATGGCCGAAAGGTTCCTTTCCAGAGGTGTACGAATTATGGCAATGGGAGTGGTTTTACGTCATGGCTCCTAGAAGTGCCAAGTGGGCGGCTGCCCCCGCTTTCCGCTCGGGCCCCCCACCACAACTAATGTCATGGATTAGTAGAGGTCTGAGCTGGGGTCCAGCCAAGGACGTGCCTATACTGCAAAGCCACATTCGAGATCTCTTTGAGGGAGATTTTAATTTGGTCATGGTAATACAAGTTATGCTGGTTCGTCAAGTCCAGCCTTGCAAACGCCGGCCCCTTCACTTGTGGGAGTTCAACCCAGAAGGACCGCGTGCCATTCAAAGTTTCCTCGGCCTGACGCACGAGGACATGTACAAGTCGTTCTTCAAACCTCAAATAGAGTGTCCTGATACTACCGAGGACGTTGGCCTAAGCAGTAACCGCGCCTCCGAACTAGTAAGAAATCCTCAAGCCGAACACGCTGTCTTTTATTCATCATGAAGTTATTTATGAGAGTTCGCTCTTTGACTAGGACTGGCAAACAAAGGCGAAGATGATTCGGTGTTTGGCCCCCCTCCCTGAGGGTTTGGAAAATCCGGTATTGGAAAAGATGCTCGAGCTCGCACCTTGCCCGGAGCCCTCGAAGGAAGATACAAGGGGGGGGGGGGATAATACGGGCGGACGCGGGCCCTCATCGCTGCTAGTTCCAACCGAGGGAATGAGCGTCTCCATGAAGGAGGATAACCGGGGGAGGAAAAGGACTGCTTCCGAGGATCCGGAAGCCGAGGCCTCCAAACGGGAGAAGAAGTCTCCCACAGAGGGTCCTGCCTCGGGGGGTGCTTTTGCCGCACAAAGTCTGCGGGGGGATCAGCCCTCCAACGAGTCGTAAGTGATCCCAAAATACTTTAATAGTGAAGGTATACTATCTTTTTTTTGAGAAAATAACCACCACATATATCTTACAGTTCGGGCCTTAGCCCCTCTTAGGTGAGCTCGTCTTCGAAGGATCTTCTTCCAGAGATGATGGAGAGCGAAATGCCTCCCCCGGACTCCTCCGCTCAAGAAGCGGGCGACCCTGAAGTGTCATCACGGAGGGCCTCTCCGGATGCGGTGAGGCCAGAAGATAATCCCATAAACCCCCGAAGTCCCCAGTGTCCGGCTCCCGAATAGAGCAAACAAAAGAGTCTGGCACCGTCTGGTATGCGGTCGGACGTTCTGAGGGAGCTGGTGGGGCGAGCGGCCATCTCAGAAGAACACCGTACGCTGATGGGTACGGTGATGGAAAGAATTTCGTCCGCCGAAAGCGGATTACATGAAGCCTTTATGAGTCTACTACAAGCTTTGAGGTACGTGATAATACCGCACATGTTAGGTGTGCCCTGTGTAGATAGTAGCCCCTGAGACTCTGGTTGTCAACGAGAGCGGCGGCGAACAGAGGATCATAGTCCCAGGCAATAACCAGACTGTCTTTATGTGCATGCGGTGGAAGCTCCAGTGGCTAGCCGGACTATTGGGTTTGCCGAATTAAAATGACAACTGGATGCGGCAGACGCCGACATCGAGCTTGTTAACAAGGGCTTGACGAGGCACATGGTAAGTGTTATTATCTGGTGAACGCCACATAGTAAGAGCAGCATGATGCCAGTATCTTTAATATGTTGTGACTGTAGATGGAACTGCCACCGTGGAAACCTTGTGGGCAGAACTTGCCCGAGCCAAAGAACAAGCGAGGATTAGTAATGCGGCTGCTTTGAAGGCGGCCGAAGAGTTGAAAGCTGCGAAGGCCGCACATTGTGAGAGCCAAGAGAAGATGGCCAAGATGGACGTAGAATTAAAAGACACTTCCGACCGTTGCCGGCTCCTTGAAAAAGAAAATCGAGTGAAGGCAACGGACCTTAAGAAGGCCACGATGGCGGACAAATACACCCGCTCTGCTATGAGAGCGAAGAAGGAGGAGCTGCGGGAAGCCAGGGATATGGCGTCCGGGAAGCCCTTCATGCTACGGAGGAAGTTCGGAGATCCACGGTATGCCCCTCTGGATCGGCTGTGGAGTTTAGCAGATGCGTATATGGACTTGGCAGCGAGCGCTGTTGATGCGGCCAAATACTTCCTAGGGCAAACAGATCGTGAAGTGGACAAGCTGTTCTGGTCACAATTCAATGTTCCAGAGCGTCCGCTTCCATTGACTGATCAGCTAGCCGAATGGGCCGAACTAAATAGGTTGTCCGGACTCGCCATGAGGTCTGTCGTGGATCAGCTATGGCCGGAAAAGCCAAAGCCGAACAGCTATTTCAGTTTAGTGCAGCGGTTCCTTGATGCGGTGTCATGCATTAATGCGATGAAGAGGTCAGCGTGCATAGAAGGCTCGCGGATGGCCCTTGCCCGTGTTAAAGCATACTGGGCGGAGATGGATGCTACCGCTGTTGCGGCACAGGGTTCGGCCATAGGCCGAGTGGCTGCCGAGCACTATTTTGAGGAGGTTCTTGAGGGTGCTCGTTTGATAGAGGCCCAGTGCTCGAAGGATATTATGTTTGAGTGATATGTATTCTCATTGTAAACACAATGCTTTTATGGAATTTTATAAGGCTATGTTTATACTTTTGCCTGAAAGTAGTATGATGCCTCCTGTGTGGCCGTTTATGTATACATGTGGATAACCTGAAAGATTGCAGTCGCCGGCTTCAACCCTCGCGCATATAATGCGGAGGTGCTCGCAAAAAAACGCGTGTTCACACTTAAGCCAACGTCTTGGTCCTATTAAGGAGGTGATAGCGTAGCGAACGAGGCAACTGGACTATAATGCTTTAACACTTTCACTTAGCCATAGGGGTTTGACAGTGGGGCTACTAGATAACCCCTGGTGGCTCCGCACTCTCCCGATCTTGGGGTGCGTACATGCCTGGCCAGAAAACGACCCTTTGTTAAGGCGAAGGAATTCTAACATTTCAATAGGTCATCGAGTGGTTGACCAGTCTCACGCTATATCATGACAGTCAGTTTTCGGCTTTCTCTACTGAGGTGCTCGTCCGGATGAACCAGGGCACAATCGCAGTAGTTCTCCTGGTGCTGCCTTAGCTGATAAAGCGGAATGTAAGGCACCAAAACACAGGAGCTGGGCAAACCCAACATTTGACCAAAGACAATGATTCGGAGCTGATGCATATAAGGCCAAACTCGCGACGCCGAACACTCCCTAAGGTATTCGGTCTTTATGGTATAAACCGGGCCTAAATAGTGCCCTTTGTAAGAAGCCCCTTGTGTCCATGTACGTGCATTATTCTGACGTGGCCACATGCCAAGACATCAGCATCCTTCTCAATTGTGCTGAGAATTCGGTGGATGTGTATCAACAAGTGACAGTAAAAAAGGTTTACGCAGGGTCTTAATCTAAAAAGAATCCTTGGAGCAGGTCCCTGCTGCACGTCTGCGCCTGTGTCTCCGTTCTGCCGTATCCTGGACGGGTGTAGCACGATGGTCATCTGTAAAAAAGAGGAACTTAGGTAAAAAAGTTGTCGTGCAAAAAGGTGGTTTTTTCAAGAGACCATGTATAACTAGAAATGCATAGAAATTGCCACTTGTCTGTGCGCGTTGAGCCCCTTGTATTTGTAATAGGGGTGTGGCCATCAATCCGGTATAAATTACATATAGAAGCACCGGACTCGTCTAACCGCGTCCGTGGTCTTGACGACCTATCAAATACTTTAGTTGGCAAGGTCGTTTTTAGTGTGCGGCTGCCAAGGCAGTAGCATTCTCTTCGGCACGCAAGGATCGCTTAATACTTCCGTTCACTGTGATGATGTCGCGTGGACCGGGCAGCTTGAGTGTCAGGGAAGCGTAATGTGTTATTGCATTAAAGCGAGCAAAAGCTTCGCGTCCAAGTAGTGCTTGATAACCGCATTGGAACGGAGCAATGTGGAAGGTTAACTGTCCGCTACGGGAGTTATCGGGGAAGCCGAATATAACCTTTAGTAGCAGGGAGCCCGTGCAGCGAGCCCCTGGGCCTGGCATTACTCCTTTAAAGGTAGTGTTGCTATGGCAAGTTTTCGTTGGGTTTATCCCCATTTCGCGGATTGTATCCTGGTATATCAAGTTTAGACTGCTGGCACCGTCCATCAGGGCTCGTGTGAAGTGGTATCCGTCAATTATTGTGTCTAATACCAGGGCAGCCCATCCTGCACGCCGGATACTTGCTGAGTAATCATGATGGTCGAAAGTGATCGGTTGAGATGACCAGTGGCAGGACTCCGCGGTGATATGCCCTTGGGCATATTTTTCTGGGAGTGCCGTTTTGTTTCTCCCCTTGATCATGTGTAACACGTTTAATGTTTTGACTTCTGGTGGAAATTTCTTTTGTTCCCCAGTGTCTTTCTTGAGAGGCTCATCCTCGTCTTCGCTTGGTGTATCCTCCCCCTTGTGTACGGCGTTGAGCTTGCCGGACTCCTTGAAGACCCAAGATTCTCTGTGGGTATGATTAGCGAGTTTACCAGGGGTGCTATGGATCTGACATATTTGGTCCAAAATTTTGTTTAGGCTGGACAGTTCGTCTCTGGTGCCTTTAGAGGGCAGCTTTTGCTGACCTGGCTGAGAGCTTTTGAATCCGGCGTTTACTGTCGTGCTCTTCATGCTGTCTTCTTTAATACGATGTTTGTTATTGCTGTTGCGCCATGATTTCCCGTTTCCATCTCTAACTTCGGATGTACTAGGGTCGCTGGTGCTGCATTTATCTAGCCAGCTATCCTCACCCGCGCAAAAGCAGGTCATGAGGCTTGTTAATGGTGCCATTGTTCTCGGATTTTCTTGGCCGAGGTGTCTAGCAAGCCATTCGTCACGGACGCTATGCTTAAAAGCTACCAAGGCTTCCGCGTCCGGACAGTCGACAATTTGGTTCTTTTTAGTAAGAAACATGTTCCAAAGCTTTCGGGCTGACTCTCCGGGCTGTTGAGTTATATGACTCAAATCATCCGCGTCCGGAGGTCGGACATAAGTCCCTTGAAAATTTGCCCGAAAGGCATCTTCGAGCTCTTCCCAACTTCCAATCGAGCTTTCGGGGAGGCTCTTAAGCCAGTGCCGAGCTGGCCCTTTGAGTTTGAGGGGTAAATACTTGATGGCGTGGAGATCATCTCCCCGAGCCATGTGGATATGGAGGATATAGTCCTCGATCCAGACCCCAGGGTCTGTTGTTCCATCATATGCCTCTATGTTTACGGGTTTGAATCCCTCTGGAAATTCATGGTCCAGCACCTCATCGGTGAAACATAGGGGGGGTGCGGCACCCCTATATCTGGGTGTACCGCGTTGTTCAGATTTTTGTTGTGTTGCATCGTATGCTGGAGCACGCTTGCGTGGTCCATAGATGGATCTGGTTTCGCCGTCCTTTCGATGCGAGCCCTCACGTAGATCGCGTATTGTCTTATGTGCGGAGTTGCTTGCCGCTTTATGTTGGTCGTGAGGTCGTCTATCCGGCCAGATGGCTGTTTTAATTTTTGGTTGTGGGGGGTCTAAGGCCTCCTCATCGAATTCAGGTAGCAACTTCTGCTTTGGGTAGCTCTTGGTGGGGTGATTGCCTCCATACTTCGTTGCTGTGTTGAGTACTTTACTCCATCTGATTTGGAGTGCGTCCTGTGCAACCTTGAGCCTTTGCTTCTACTTTTTCAGACTCCTCGCGGTGGCAACAATCCTTTGACAGGCATTCTGCTGCTCCGGGTGCCTGTCCGGCATTATGTCGTTCGTGTTGGGGATCGTAGCAGAAGTTTAAAATTTTCTACGCATCACCAAGATCAATCTATGGAGTAATCTAGCAACGAGGGGAAGGAGAGTGCATCTATATACCCTTGTAGATCACTAAGAGGAAGCGTTGCAAGAACGCAGATGAAGGAGTCGTACTCGTAGCGATTCAGATCGAGGTTGATTCCGATCTAAGCACCGAACCACGACGCCTCCGTGTTCAACACACGTGCAGCCCGGTGACGTCTCCTACGCCTTGATCTAGCAAGGGGAGAAGGAGAGGTTGGGGAAGACTCCATCCAGCAGCAGCACGACGGCATGGTGGTGAAGGAGGAGCGTGGCAATCCTGCAGGGCTTCGCCAAGCACCGCGGGAGAAGAGGAGGACTTGGGAGAGGGGGAGGGCTGCGCCAGAACTTGGGTGCGGCTGCCCTCCCACCCCCCCCCCACACACATATATATATATAGGGGCAAGGGATAGGGGGGCCGGCCCCATCAGATCCAACCTAAGGAGGGGGCGGCGGCCAGGGGGGTTGCCTTGCCCCCCAAGGCAAGGGGGGGCGCCCCCCCCTTTAGGGTTCCCCCAAACCCTAGGTGCATGGGCCCTAGGGGGGAGGAGCCCAGCCCACTAAGGGGATGGTCCCTCTCCACACACAGCCCATAGGGCCCTCCGGGGCAGGTGGACCCTCCCGGTGGACCCCCGGAACCCCTCCAGTGGTCCCGGTACAATACCGATAACCCCCCGAATTATTCCGGTGACCGTATGATGACTTCCCATATATAAATCTTTACCTCTGGACCTTTCCGGAACTCCTCGTGATGTCCAGGATCTCATCCGGGACTCCAAACAACATTCGGTGACCACGTACATACTTTCCCTATAACCCTAGCGTCATTGAACCTTAAGTGTGTAGACCCTATGGGTTCGGGAGTCATGCAGACATGGCCGAGATAACTCTCCGGTCAATAACCAACAGCGGGATCTGGATACCCATGTTGTCTCCCACATGCTCCACGATGATCTCATCGGATGAACCACGATGTCAAGGATTGAATCAAGCCCGTATACAATTCCCTTTGTCCATCGGTACAATACTTGCCCGAGATTCGATCGTCGGTATCCCAATACATTGTTCAATCTCGTTACCGGCAAGTCTCTTTACTCGTTCCGTAACACATCATCCCGTGATCAACTCCTTGATCACATTGTGCACATTATGATGATGTCCTACCGAGTGGGCCTAGAGATACCTCTCCGTTTACACGGAGTGACAAATCCCAGTCTCGATTTGTGCCAACCCAACAGACACTTTCGGAGATACCTGCAGTGAACCTTTATAGCCACCCAGTTACGTTGTGACGTTTGGTACACCCAAAGCATTCCTACAGTATCCGGGAGTTGCACAATCTCATGGTCTAAGGAAATGATACTTGACATTAGAAAAGCTTTAGCATACGAACTACACGATCTTTGTGCTAGGCTTAGGATTGGGTCTTGTACATCACATCATTCTCCTAGTGATGTGATCCCGTTATCAACGACATCCAATGTCCATGGTCAGGAAACCGTAACCATCTATTGATCAACGAGCTAGTTAACTAGAGGCTTACTAGGGACATGGTGTTGTCTATGTATCCACACATGTATCTAAGTTTCCTATTAATACAATTCTAGCATGGATAATAAACGATTATCATGAACAATGAAATATAATATAATAATAACTAATTTATTATTGCCTCTAGGGCATATTTCCAACAGTCTCCCACTTGCACTAGAGTGAATAATCTAGTTCACATCGCCATGTGATTAACACTCACAGGTCACATCGCCATGTGACCAACATCCAAAGAGTTTACTAGACTCAATAATATAGTTCACATCACTATGTGATTAACACTCAATGATTTTTGGGTTTGATCATGTTATGCTTGTGAGAGAGGTTGTAGTCAACGGGTCTTGCCATATTCAGATCCCTATGTATTTCGCAAAACTTTATGTCATATCGTAGATGCTGCTACCACGTTCCACTTGGATCTATTCCAAATTGTTGCTCCATTATACATATCCGGTATCTCTACTCAGAGCTATCCGGATAGGTGTTAAGCTTGGATCAACATAACTCTTTACGTCAAACTCTTTATCACCTCCATAACCGAGAAACATTTCCTTATTCCTCTAAGGATAATTTTGACCGCTATCTGGTGACCTACTCCTAGATCACCTTTGTACCCTCTTGCCAGACATATGGCAAGGCACACATCAGGTGCGGTACTTCAGCATGGCATACCGTATAGAGCCTATGACAAAAGCATAGGGGACGACCTTCGTCCTTCCTCTTTCTTCTGCCGTGGTCAAGCTTTGAGTCTTACTCAACTTCACACCTTACAACTCAGGTAAGAACCCCTTCTTTGACTGATCTATTTTGAACTCCTTCAAAAACATGTCAAGGTGTGCGTTCTTTGAAAGCACCATCAGGCATCTTGATCTATCTCTATAGATCTTGATGCCCAATATGTAAGCAGATTTATCCAGATCTTCCTTTGAAAAACACTCTTCAAACAACCGTTTATGCTTTCCAGAAATTCTTCATTATTTCGGATCAACAATATGTCATCCACATATACTTATCAGAAATGTTGTAGTGCTCCCACTCACTTTCTTGTAAATACAAGTTTCTAACAAACATTGTATAAACCTAAAAGCTTTGATCACTCCATCAAAACATATATTCCGATTCCGAGATGCTTGCTCTAGTCCATGGAAGGATTGCTGGAGCCAGCATACCTTTTAGCATCTTTAGGATCGGCAAAACCTTTTATTGTATCACATACAACTTTTCTTACGAAAACTGGTAAGAAAACTTGTTTTGACATCCATCTGTAAGATTTCATAATCGAAAAATACGGCTAATGCTAACATGATTCCGACGAACTTAAGCATCGCTACGGGTGAGAAATTCTCATTGTAGTCAACTCCTTGAACTTGTGAAAAGATTCTTTCCCACAAGTCGAGCTTCATAGATGGTAACATTACCGCCCACGTCCGTCTTCTTCTTAAAGATGCATTTATCTCAATGGCTTGCCGATCATCGGGCAAGTCCACCAAAGTCCATACTTTGTTCTGATATATGGATCCTATCTCGGATTTCATGGCTTCTAACCATTTGTCGGAATACAGGCCCACCATCGCTTCTCCATAGCTCGTAGATTCATTGTTGTCTAACAACGTGATATCTAAGACAAGATTACCGTACCACTCAGGAGTAGTACATATCCTTGTCGACCTACGAGGTTCGATAGCAACTTGATCCGAAGCTTTATGATCACTATCATTAACTTCCTATTCAACAGATGTAGGCTCCATAGAAAACATCTTTCTGTGTTGCATCACTCTCTGGTTGAAATAAAGGTTCGACAACCTCATCAAGTTCTATCTTCCTCCCACTCAATTCTTTCGAGAGAAACTCCTTCTCGAGAAAGGAACCGTTCTTAGCGACAAACAATTTGCCCTCGGATCTGAGATAGAAGGTATACCCAACTATCACCTTTGGGTATCCTATGAAGATGTGTTTGTCCGCTTTGGGTTCGAGCTTCTCTGGCTGAAGCCTTAAGCATCGCAGCCCCAAACATTAAGAAACGACAACTTTGTTCTTGCCAAACCAATTTTCATACGACATCGTCTCAACGGACTTAGATAGTGTCCTATCTAAAGTGAATGCAGCTGTCTCTAATGCATAACCTCAAAATGAAAACGGTAGATTGATAAGAGACATCATAGATCGCACCATATCTCACAGTGTTCGATTACGACGTCCGGACACACCATTACCTTGTGGTGTTCCAGGTGGCTTCAACTGTGAAACAATTTCACAATGTCTTAAGTGATTGCCAAACTCATAACTCAGAATATCCCCTTTTGATCAGATCGTAGGAACATGATCTTATTGTTATGATGATTCTTAACTTCACTCTGAAATCGCTTGAACTTTTCAAACGTTTCATACTTGTGCTTCATTAAGTAGATATACCTATATCTACCCAAATCGTCAGTGAAGATGAGAAAATAGCGATATCCACTGCACGCTTCAATTCTCATTGGATCACACGCATCAGCTTGCATGATTTCCAACAAGTCACTTGCCCGTTTCATTGTACCTGAAAACGGGGTCTTAGTCATCCTGCCCATGAGGCATGGTTCGCATGTGTCAAGCGGTTCAAAATCAAGTGACTCCAAACATCCATCGACATGGAGTTTCTTCATGCATCTTACGCCAATATGACCTAAGCGGCAGTGCCACGAGAAAGTGGTACTATCATTATTAACTCTACATCTTTTGGCGTGAACATGTGTATTACCACGACCGAGATTCAATGAACCATTCACATAGGGTGCATGACCATGAAAGGTATCATTCATGTAAACAGAATAACCATTATTCTCTAATTTAAATGAATAACTGTATTGTAATGAACATGATCTAATCATATTCATGCTCAACGTAGACACATGATAACATTTATCTAGGTTCAATACTAATCCCAAAGGCATATGGAGCGTGCGATGGTGATCTCATCAACTTTGGAAACACTTCCAACACACATCGTCACCTCGCCCTTAGCCAGTCTCCGTTTAGTCCGTAGCTTTTGCTTCAAGTCACCAATAATAGCAACTGAACCAGTATCCAATACCCAGGTGCTACCAGGAGTACTAGTGAGGCACACATTAATAGCACGTATATACTTTGTTGAAGTTGCCAGCCTTCTTATCTACCATGCATTTGGGGTAATTCCGCTACCAGTGACCGTTCCCCTTACAATAGAAGCACTCAGTCTCGGGTTTGGGTTCAACCTTGGGTTCCTTCACTGGAGCGGCAACTGGTTTGCCATCCATGAAGTTTCCCTTCTAGCCCTTTCCCTTCTTGAAACCAGTGGTCTTGTTAAACCATCAACACTTGATGCTCCTTCTTTGATTTCTACCTTTTGCGGTCTTAAGCACCGCGAACAGCTCCGGGATCAACTCCATTCCTTGCATGTCATAGTTCATCACGAAGATCTAGTAGCTTAGTGATAGTGGCTGGAGAACTCTATCAATCACTATCTTCTCTGGAAGTTTAACTCCCACTTGATTTAAGTGATTGTAGCACCCAGACATTCTGAGCACATGCTCATTAGCTGAGCTATTCTCCTCCATCTTTTTGGCAAAAGAACTTGTCAGAGGTCTCACACCTCTCAACACGGGCATGAGCTTGAAATCCCAATTTCAGCTCTTGGAACATCTCATATGTTCTAGGGCATTCAAAACGTCATTGGAATCCCGATCCTAAGCCGTAAAGTATGGTGCACTAAACTATCAAGTAGTCATCAGGATGTGTCTGTCAGGTGTTCACAACATCCACAGACGACATTGTAGGGGTTTGCACATCGAGCGGTGCATCAAAGACGTAAGCCTTCTGTGTAGCAGTGAGGACACTCCTCGGACTACGGACCTAGTCTGCATCATTGCTTACAATATCTTTCAACTTAATCTTTCTCTAGGAACATATTGAAACAAGGAGCTACAATGTGAGCTATTTATCTACAACATGTTTGCAAAGACAATTTAGACTATGTTCATGATAATTGGGTTCATCTAATCAAATTATTTAGTGAACTCCCACTCAGATAGACATCCCTCTAGTCATCTAAGTGAAACATGATCCGAATCGACTAGGCCGTGTCCGATCATCACGTGAGACGGACTAGTCATCAACGGTGAACATCTCATGTTGATCGTATCTTCTATACGACTCATGTTCGACCTTTCGGTCTTCCGTGTTCCGAGGCCATGTCTGTACATGCTAGGCTCGTCAAGTCAACCTAAGTGTTTCGCATGTGTCCCGAGGCCATGTCTATACATGCTAGGCTTGTCAACACCCGTTGTGTTCGAACGTTAGAATCTATCACACCCGATCATCACGTGGTGCTTCGAAATGACGAACCTTCGCAACGGTGCACAGTTAGGGGGAACACTTTTCTTGAAATTTTAGTGAGGGATCATCTTATTTAAGCTACCGTCATTCTAAGCAAATAAGATGTAAAACATGATAAACATCACATGCAATCAAATAGTGACATGATATGGCCAATATCATCTTGCTCCTTTTGATCTCCATCTTCGGGGCTCCATGATCATCGTTGTCACCGGCATGACACCATGATCTCCATCATCGTGTCTTCTTGAAGTTGTCTCGTCATCTATTACTTCTACTACTATGGCTAACGCTTTAGCAATAAAGTGAAGTAATTACATGACATTTATGTTGACACGCAGGTCATAAATAAATTGAGACAACTCTTATGGCTCCTGCCGGTTGTCATACTCATGGACATGCAAGTCGTGATTCCTATTACAAGAACATGATCAATCTCATACATCACATATATCATTCATCACATCCTTTTGGCCATATCACATCACAAGGCATATGCTGCAAAAACAAGTTAGACGTTCTCTAATTGTTGTTGCATGTTTTTACGTGGCCGCTATAGGTTTCTAGCAACAACGTTTCTTACCTACGCGAAAGCCACAACGTGATATGCCAATTTCTATTTACCCTTCATAAGGACCCTTTTCATCGAATCCGATCCGACTAAAGTGGGAGAGACAGACACCAGCTAGCCACCTTATGCTACTAGTGCATGTCAGTCGGTGGAACCAGTCTCACGTAAGAGTACGTGTAAGGTCGGTCCGGGCCGCTTCATCCCACGATGCCGCCGAATCAAGATAAGACTAGTAACGGCAAGTAAATTGACAATATCGACGCCCACAACTGCTTTGTGTTCTACTCGTGCATAGAAACTACATATAGACCTAGCTCTGATACCACTGTTGGGGATCGTAGCAGAAATTTAAAATTTTCTACGCATCACCAACATCAATCTATGGAGTAATCTAGCAACGAGGGGAAGGAGAGTGCATCTACATACCCTTGTAGATCGCTAAGCGGAAGCATTGCAAGAACGCGGATGAAGGAGTCGTACTCGTAGCGATTCGGATCGCGGTTGATTCCGATCTAAGTGCCGAACCATGGCGCCTCCGCGTTCAACACATGTGCAACCCGGCGACGTCTCCTACAACTTGATCCAGCAAGGGGAGAAGGAGAGGTTGGGAAAGACTCCATCCAGCAGCAGCACGACGGCATGGTGGTGAAGGAGGAGCGTGGCAATCCTGCAGGGCTTCGCCAAGCACCGCGGGAGAGAGGAGGACTTGGGAGAGGGGGAGGGCTGCGCCAGAACTTGGGTGCGGCTGCCCTCCCACCCCCCACATATATATAGGGGCAAGGGAGAGGGGGGCCGGCCCCCTCAGATCCAATCTGAGGAGGGGGCGGCGGCCAGGGGGGTTGCCTTGCCCCCCAAGGCAAGGGGGCGCCCCCCCCTTTAGGGTTCCCCCAAACCCTAGGCGCATGGGCCCTAGGGGAGAGGCTCCCAGCCCACTTAGGGGCTGGTCCCTCTCCACACACAGCCCATAGGGCCCTCCGGGGCAGGTGGACCCTCCCGGTGGACCCCCGGAACCCCTCTAGTGGTCCTGGTACAATATCGGTAACCCCCCGAATTATTCCGGTGACCATATGATGACTTCCCATATATAAATCTTTACCTCCGGACCATTCCGGAACTCCTCGTGACGTCCGGGATCTCATCCGGGACTCCGAACAACATTCGGTGACCACGTACATACTTTCCCTATAACCCTACCGTCATCGAACCTTAAGTGTGTAGACCCTACGGGTTCGGGAGTCATGCAGACATGGCCGAGATAACTCTCCGGTCAATAACCAACAGCGGGATATGGATACCCATGTTGGCTCCCACATGCTCCACGATGATCTTATTGGATGAACCACGATGTCAAGGATTCAATCAATCCCGTATACAATTCCCTTTGTCCATCGGTACGATTCTTGCCCGAGATTCGATCGTCGGTATCCCGATACCTTGTTCAATCTCGTTATGGCAAGTCTCTTTACTCCTTCCGTAACACATCATCCCGTGATCAACTCCTTGATCACATTGTGCACATTATGATGATGTCCTACCGAGTGGGCCTAGAGATACCTCTCTGTTTACACGGAGTGACAAATCCCAGTCTCGATTCGTGCCAACCCAACAGACACTTTCGGAGGTACCTGCAGTGAACCTTTATAGCCACCCAGTTACGTTGTGACGTTTGGTACACCCAAAGCATTCCTACGGTATTCGTGAGTTGCACAATGTCATGGTCTAAGGAAATGATACTTGACATTAGAAAAGCTTTAGCATACGAACTACACGATATTTGTGCTAGGCTTAGGATTGGGTCTTGTCCATCACATCATTCTCCTAATGATGTGATCCCATTATCAACGACATCCAATGTCCATGGTCAGGAAAACGTAACCATCTATTGATCAACGAGCTAGCCAACTAGAGTCTTACTAGGGACATGGTGTTGTCTATGTATCCAGACATGTATCTGAGTTTCCTATTAATACAATTCTAGCATGGATAATAAACGATTATCATGAACAATGAAATATAATATTATAATAACTAATTTATTATTGCCTCTAGGGCATATTTCCAACAGTCCGGACTATTATCTTTGACAGAATTGGTTTGTTTAGTTTGATTCTCCGTATTGCCGTGGTCCGGCGGTGGTTTGCCCTGCTCTAGTGCTGGGTCTGTATGATCGTTATTTCTGCCGAGGCGGGATTTGGGGCGGCGCTTACGCCGCCGCTTTGACTGCTTCTCGAGGGAACAAGCCTTCGTTGCGTCCTTCCGTTCGCCATTGTCGTCTTCTTTTGGTGTGTCCACCATGTATACGTCATGTGATGAGGTGGACATCCAGCGCCCTGTGGGCGGTGGTTCCTCTTCGCCTCCAGCATCGTCGTCCATACCTTCAATGTCTTCGGAGTCGAATTCGAGCATGCCAGTTGAGTCATCGACAGTGGCTATTAAGTGGTTGGTGGGTGGGCGTCGAATTTCTTCGTCGTCCGCATCCCGATCTTGCCAGACATAGTTCGGCCAGGATTCTCCTGACAAGGAGAGAGACCTTAATGAGTTCAGTATGTTGCCAAAGGGCGAGTGCTGAAAAATATCCGCGGAGGTAGACTCCATGATCGGCGCCCAATCGGATTCGATAGGAATGGGCGCAGGCAGTTCGGAGTCCATGGCCGGAGAAGGATCCGGCATTTTAACACGGCTCCCATACAAGGCAAGGTCGATGTTTGGCTCGATCTCCACTGAGGGTAAGGCCTCCGTGGCGGGGTCTATCCACCCGTCCGCGGAAGGCGCGACTGGCTCTGAATTGAGGGTCGGAGCGACTGCTGGTGCGATCTCCATAACACTGTCCAATGGGAGAGCTAAGTCATGCTCATCGTGACCGCATAGCGCACAAGGCAGAGGCTTGAATCTGTCGAAGATCAAATCTCCACGGATATCGGCCGTGTAGTTTAAGCTTCCAAATCTGACCTGACGGCCAGGGGCATAGCTTTCAATCTGCTCCAAATGGCCAAGCGAATTAGCCCACAGTGCAAAGCCGCCGAATACGAAGATCTGTCCGGGGAGAAAAGTCTCACCCTGGACAACATCGCTATTGATGATAGTAGGAGCCATCAAGCCTAACGGCGACGACACAGAGGAACTCTCAATGAAAGCACCAATGTCGGTGTCAAAACCGGCGGATCTCGGGTAGGGGGTCCCGAACTGTGCGTCCAGGCCGGATGGTAACAGGAGGCAGGGGACACGATGTTTTACCCAGGTTCGGCCCCTCTTGATGGAGGTAAAACCCTAAGTCCTGGTTGATTAATATTGATGATATGGGTAGTACAAGAGTAGATCTAGCATGAGATCAGAGAGGCTAAACCCTAGAAGCTAGCCTATGGTATGATTGTATGTTGTGATTGTTGTCCTACAGACTAAAACCCTTCGGTTTATATAGACACCAGAGAGGGTTAGGGTTACACAAGGTCGGTTACAAAGGAGGAGATATCCATACCCGTATTGCCTAGCTTGCCTTCCACGCCAAGTAGAGTCCCATCCGGACACGAGACGAAGTCTTCAATCTTGTATCTTCATAGTCTAACAGTCCGGCCAAAGGATATAGTCCGGCTGTCCGGAGACCCCCTAATCCAGGACTCCCTCAGTGGTCAAGTTCATCAAGGGCCTCGTGAGCTATTTCCGAGTCCCTAACCGCATCATCACCGATAATGGCTCGCAGTTCACTAGCAACCTCTTCAAAACATATTGTGATAACCTTGGAACGCAGATATGCTACGCCTTAGTAGCGCACCCGAGGAGCAATGGACAGGCTCAGCGTGCCAACGCGGAGGTCCTGAGGGGCCTTAAGACAAGAACCTTCAAGAAGAAGCTCGAGGCCTACAGCAGGGGCTGGCTCGATGAGCTCCAGTTCGTTCTGTGGTCAAGACAAGAACCACTGCTACTAAGCCAACCGGTGAAACTCCATTCTTCCTCGTCTACGGAGCTGAAGCAGTTCTCCCACATGAGGTCAGGCATCGCTCCGCACGGGTCTTGGCGTTTGACGAGGCGCGCCAGGACACCGCGCGGGGGATGGACCTCGTGTTGCGGGAGGAACGCTGCCATCAAGCCTCGCTCTGAGCGGCAACGTACCAACAGGCACTGCGGCGGTACCACTGCCGCGGCATCCGCTCGAGGTGGGAGATCTCGTCCTACGTCGGGTGCTCTCCAAAGAAGGGCTGCATAAGCTCTCACCCATGTCGGAGGGCCCATTTAGGGTTGCCTGCATCTCCAGGGCTAGCACCGCGTGCCTAGAGACGCGGGACGAGATCCCTATCCAAAACGCCCGGAACATCCAGCAACGGAGGTTCTACCCATAAAGTAAGGCCCCTTGCCTGTGAAGGTCTCCGCTCGTGACACTCTCACGTAATAATGAGTGGGGTTGTACATGCCCCAGTGTCTCCTAAGCGCCGCCCGCATGCCTCACGGGGGCTCCTCCCACGTCCTAGTGGCAGCACTTAGCTCCGTGTTGGTGAGAAGACTAGACTAGGTGCCGGACGCGGCTATTCATTTGCTTTCTGTATCTGGTTTGTAACCTTTTAATGAATTTGGAGTTCGCATGCTTTTAGTTGCCTGGCCGATTTCCCCCTCCATTTTCTCTTTTGCATTTTGATCCTGGTTCTGGAGGAGCGGCAGTTGCCCGTCGCTCCTTCTCATGCATCTCGCACGAGGGGGCTGGGCAGGTGTGTGCATGCGACAGGCTCGCCCCACGCAACAAACACACTTCGCCGTAAGCCCGCTTCCTCGGGGCTTCAGCTTCTTTTTATCCTCGCGAGACTCCCTCGTGCAGGCTCGTGATCTGCACACCCTCCTGATGTCCATACCTCTCGGGTACTGTGACGTGGTGTACTGAGCCACGATGGGCTCACGCTTGAGGGCTTGCGCGAAGAAGAGCAAAACACCCGACAAAGCTTTCTAACTACTCCGTAGCCTCATGACATCCCCTAAGGTCGGGGACTCCCGAGCCGACAACAAGAAGAGCCTCACCAGATAATGGGACGTGCGCGCCTTCACAGGGAGGGGAACTACCGCGAGCGTACCAAGCTAAGTATCCTACCGTACACATCGAAGCAATAAACATAACATAACATCATAAATACCATAGTTCATTACACGCCCTCGCAGGGCCCCATGCTTGCTGTTTAAAAAATGCAGGAAGAAAAGAAGGGACAGACAAAAGCAGCACGCACAACCGCAGCAGCTCACGAGGGTTGGCACCAAGGGCCCTCCGAACTCAGCCGGAGCGTTCCTCGCGCTTCACAGGAGTGCGGTGGGATGACCCACCGCCATCCTCGAAGCGAGCCTGGCGGCTGATTGTAGCCGCCGCTACTGGTGGTCTCGCTGGAGGTGGTGCCGCTGTCGCGAGTCACGGTCGTCACAAAGGGAAAGCTCGCCTTCCGCGCCAAAGCGACCGTCATCAAGGCCAAGCTCACCATCATCATCGCTGTCTTCGGGGCAGCACCATGCGCGGCAACCATCCTCCCCAAACACCCTCACGAAGAGGGTCGTGACAACGTCAAACTTGAAGTGGAGGGTGCACCTCTGATGTCTACTACATAACTTTATTCTTGTAGACATGTGTTGGGCCTCCAAGCGCAGAGTTTTTAGGACAGTAGCAATTTTCCCTCAAGTGGATGACCTAAGGCTTGTCAATCTGTGAGAGGTGTAGGATGAAGATGGTCTCTCTCAAACGACCCTGCAACCAAATACAAGAAATCCCTTGTGTCCCCAACACACCTAATACAATGGCAAATTGTATAGGTGCACTAGTTCGACGAAGAGATGGTGATAAAAGTGTAATATGGATGGTAGAAATATATTTTTATAATCTGAACAAATAAAAACAGCAAGGTAGCAAATAGTAAACGGGCACAAAAATGGTATTGTAATGCTTAAAAACAAGGCCTAGGGTCCGTACTTTCACTAGTGCAACCTCTCAACAGTGCTAACATAGTTGGATCATATGATTATCCCTCAAAGTGCAACGAAGAATCACTCCTGAGTTCCTATTAGCGGAGAGCAAAAGATAGGAATTGTTTGTAGGGTATGAAACCACCTCAAAGCTATTATTTCCGCTCGATCTATTCAAAAGTTTGTACTAAAATAACGCAAAGCTATTTTTTCCGTTTGATCTATCCTAGAGTTTGTACTAGAATAACACCAAAGCATATTCATATTCATAATACTCAATCCACACAAAGAACTACAAAGAGACCACAAAGTTTCTATTGGAGAAAAGATAATACAAACGTGCATCAACCCCTATGCATAGATTACCCCAATATCACCACGGGGATCCGCAAGTTGAGTGCCATAATGTATATCAAGTGAATCAATAAGATACCCCATTGTCACCTCAAGTATTCATACCGCAAGACATACATCATGTGTTTTCAAATATGAGCATTCAATCCGACATGACAAAACTTCAAAGGGCAAAGATTCAATTCATCACAACAAGGGTATAGAGGGGAGAAACATCATATGATCCGACTATATTAACAAAGCCCATGATATAGATCATGAGAGAGAGAGATATTAATCACATAGCTACTGGTACAAACCCTCAGCTCCGAGGGTGGACTACTCCCTCCTCATCATGGTGGCTGCCGGGATGATGAAGATGGCCACCGGAGATGATTCCCCCCTTCGGCAGGGTGCCGGGACGGGTCTAGATTGGTTTTCGGTGGCTACAGAGCCCTGCGGCAGCGGAACTTCTGATCTAGGTTTACCCCGAAGGGTTTCGGAATATTTGGTAATTTATAGAGCAAAGAAGGGGTATGGGAGGCCACCGAGGTGGGCACAACCCACCTGGGCCTGCGGCGCTCTGCACTTGCCCTTTGGCTTCACCTCGAAGCCAAGCTTGAGCGCGCCTTGCGCCTGGGGGCTACTGCCGGCGTTCTGGGACCGAGGGTGCCTAGACTTGCCTGCTTGCAGCCCACGGCGCGGCTCCACCAGTGGCCTAGTACGGCCTAGTTCCAGCAACAACATTACAAGATGCTTGCAAGGGGCCAAGCCTCGCAAGGGGGATGACACCAAGACCTCCTTAGGGGCAGCCTCGCTAGGCTGGCTTCCAAGGAGCGGAGATATCAAGGCAGGGTGCACCTCGCGAGGTGCACATGATGTGAGCAATGACGACCAAGGCCAAGAGGGCGCCAGTGGGCGTAGTGTACCAGTTTCCTCTTTCATGCTAAGGAGGCAAGCACAGGCGCGGATTCCTGAGGAATTAGGCAAAGGTTTCCATATCGGTGCAACAAGACTAAGACCGGCAGGACGGAGGTCATCGCGGAGCCCATGACAGCGTCACCACTAGAGCCTTTTGCAGGCAAAGACTAATTTTGTCAGGATAACTTGTACTAGTTGTCTCCCTTTGAAATTGGCCGTTGTGGGATCCCTTCCCTCCTAACATTTGGGAAGAGGTCCAAGGCCACTATAAATAGGACTTAGCCATCACCATAGAGGGGGGATCGATTCAGACCACCCTCACACTCACCAGCTCATCGAGCTCAAGAACACCTCACCTCCTGAGGCTGTTCATCCACTGTACTAGTTAATCCTCAGCCCCTCGAGGCAATCCACCACAAAGCTGGAGTAGGTATTACACCACAAGGTGGCCCGAACCAGGGTAAATCTCGGTCTCCCTCGTTCTTTGGGTTCGTCGAGCTAGGCCGTGGAATCTTTGGGCCGGCAGGTCGAGGAGTAGGAGTTCTTCATACGCACCCCAGTGTTCGAACCTCTTAAGGGTCTATAGAGCCCTGAATCTGACACTCTCTAGATGAGTGGAGAACCCAAGCTTATGAAAATACAAAGTTATTCAAAGAAAAAGTAAAAAAGATGGCATGACAAAAGAATTCAAAAGCGTGAGTTTAAAGTCAGAGAATATGTTCTTTTGTACAACTCTTGTTTCAGATTCTTTGCAGGAAAACTCCTCTCAAAATGGGAAGGCCCCTATGTTATCGAGGAGGTTTACCGGTCTATAGCCATCAAAATTAATAATTCCAAAGGTACTAACCCGAAGGTTGTCAATGGGCAACAAATAAAGCATTATATCTCAGGTACTCCTATTAATGTTAAAAGTAATGTTATCCAAACTTTGACACTGGAAGAACACATAAAAGAGTCCTTCCGGAACACTTCAGAATCGTGAAAATAAGGAGGTACGTGATACGGTAAGTAAACGGACTCTGAAAAATCCGCAAAAATATTTTTTATAAGTTTTGGAATATTTAGAAATTTTGGAAATATAGAAACTTCCAGGAAGCGTCCCTTGGTGGGCACAAGACACCAGCCTGGCACACCCAGGTGGGTTGTGCCCACCTGGGACACCTTTCAGACCCCGTTTTTCAAACGTATGCTTGTCGTCCAAGATAAAAAAAATCTATATATACTTCCCGAACCTATTGATCACCGTATCGCGGAGAAATCCTCTGTTCTCTTTTCTTGTTGTTTTCCATCAGATCCCATCTACCATGGCCTCTTCAAGTCCCTCCAAGGACAAGCTCTTCAAGAACGTCATCAACCCATATCTATGGGAGGTGGTGCAGCACCCTCAAACCATCCAGATGCATGTGGGGGGGGGCGCTGTACATCCGCCATGAGCAAGGTCCCAAGGGCATGGGAACCATGGATGCCAGGCTTGAAGCCATGGAGTAGGAAGTCTTCCGGTGCAAGGGGATGGTGGAGCGTGGGCTCAATGCCAATCATCTCATGATCATGGACCTTTCCCGTGATCTCAAGGTGGATCGCGAGCCCATGAAGGACATCATCTTCACCCTCAATGAGCAAAACAACTTTCTCCATAGCCAGATCTATGATCTTCAAAACCAAGTCTTTGAATATGAGGCGAGATTTAAGGGTATGAGTTTGGCTGCTAGTTGCGGGACCTGCGAGACTCACTCCTCCTCTTATGATGGTGGACCACTACCTTGGAAATCTGAGGACAAGATCTTCTCTTCTTCACCACCACCTTCTTCTTCATCACCAAAGGAGAACTGAGTATCGGGTATGGGCACTCCCCTTGGCTTCCGCCAAGCTTGGTGGAGGTGCCCTAGTATCGTATCATCCCACTATCTTTTTTACTTTTACTTGCTTTAGTTTGATCTTTTGCTTTAGATGAATAAAAGTTAGTTCGATCCTTTCTTCTTTGAGAGTTTGCTTACTGATCTGTCCTTGTAATTGTGTGCAAGTTATATAATAAAAGTTTAGTTTGAGTTTTTGCTTTCTTTACTTTCATATTACAAATACAAGGAAAGAAAAAGAGAAAGGAAATAACGAAAGAAAAGATTATATACTAATCCTATGGTAGGTGATGGCACCACATAAGGAAAAGTATAAGTAGAAAATTTTACTAGATATTGACAAACATAGCATTAGTCAATGATGCAACTCATGAAAGAATTAATAAGGGAAGAGAAGATTCACATATAAATATACTATCCTAGAAATCTTTTGTGATTGTTTGTCCTCATCAAAATATTATATGCCAAAATTGTTGACATTGGACAAGGAAGACAACTTAATGGCTTATGTTTGTTTATACTCACATAGAAGTCATATTGTCATAGACCCTTCAACATGTGGTGCTTGCCCCCTATCTTTACTAGCCAAAAAATTCCGCAGTAAGTAGAGATAATACTTGTGCATCCAAAAAGCCTTAAACCCAAATCATATTTCCAAGTGTCCACCATACCTACATAGGGATTGAGCAAGATCCCTCAAGTAAGTTGTCATCGGTGCAAAAAGGCAATAAAATTGCTTCTAAAAGTGTGATATCATTTAGTGTAAGAGAAAATTGAGCGTTGCACGAACTTGTGATGGTGAAGAATAAATTTGACAGATTGCATAATAAAGGTCGCTGTCACAAGGGGCAATGCAACGTGACGTTCTTTTGCATTAAGGGGTTGAGCATACGAACAAATAAGCGCATGGCAACCTCTGCTTCCCTCTGCGAAGGGCCTATCTTTTACATTTATGTATTTACTTTTATGCAGAGAGTCAAAGTTTTCCTTCTATTCCTTTTTATTTTTCTCTTTTGGCAAGCATCATATGGTGAGGAAAGATCTAGGCACATATGTCCAGTTGAATATAGATAGCATGAGTTATTATTATTGACATCACCCTTGAGGTGAATATGTTGGGAGGCAAAACTATAAGCCCCTATCTTTCTATGTGTTCGGTTGAAACATTTTGCTCATGTGTACGCGGTGAGTGTTAGCAATCATAGAAGACTATATGATGGTTGAGTATGTGCACTTGCCCAAAGGCTCCGATACGCGACCCTTCCTGATAAGATGATGAATTGTAGTTGCAAAGTTGACTGAGAACATAGTTTCTTGGATTTAATAGTGTTTTTGCTTTATACTTTGATTGTGTGATGAACTGTTACTTATTCATGAGAAGTATATGATAAAAGTTCTATGATAAGAGTCCTATGTTTAATTTTACTGTTGTTATGATAATCAACATGATGCTTCTATGCCTGTATTTTGTTTTTATCGACACCTCTCTCTCAAAGCATGTGGACATGTTTTTCGATTTCAGTTTTTCGCTTGAGGACAAGCAAGGTCTAAGCTTGGGGTAGTTGATACGCCCATTTTGCATCATGTTTTCTTACTGTTATTTATGATGTTTTTATCCATAATAAAGCTTTTTGGAGTAATTCGAATGCCTTTTATCTCATAATATGCAAGGTATACACAAAGAGGGAGAATTCCGACAGCTAGAAATCTGGACCTTAAAAATCTATGTCAGGCTACCTATTCTACACAAATCCAAATGAGCTGAAACTTCATGAGGATTTTTATGGAATATATGAGGAATATTGGAGCCAATAAGTACCAGAGCGGGCCCACCACGTGGGCACAACCCACCTGGGCGCGCCAGGGAGCCCAGGCGCACCCTGGTGGGTTGAGCTCTCCTCGGCCCACCTTCGGTGCCCATCTTCTGGTATATAAGTCATTTTGACCTAGAAAAAAATAAGAGGATTACTTTCGGGACGGAGCATCGCCGCCTCGAGGCGGAACTTGGGCATGAGAACTTTTGCCCTCCGGCGGAGCGATTCCACCGGGGGAACTTCCCTCCCGGAGGGGAAAATCATCGTCATCATCATCACCAACAACTCTCCCATCTTCGGGAGGGCAATCTCCATCAACATCTTCAACATCACCATCTCCTCTCAAACCCTAGTTCATCTCTTGTGTTCAATCTTATTACCGGAACTATAGATTGGTGCTTGTGGGTGACTAGTAGTGTTGATTACATCTTGTAGTTTATTACTATACAGTTTATTTGGTGGAAGATTATATGTTCAGATGCATTATGCTATTTAATACCCCTCTGATCTTGAGCATGATTATTATTTATGAGTAGTTACTTTTGTTCTTGAGGTCATGGTCGAAATCAAGTTGCAAGTAATCATGTGAACTTGATATGTGTTTGATATTTTGATAGTATGTATGTTGTGATTCCTTTACTGGTGTCATGTGAACGTCGACTACATGACACTTCACCATATTTGGGCCTAAGGGAATGCATTGTGGAGTAGCAATTAGATGATGGGTTGCGAGAGTGAGAGAAGCTTAAACCCCAATTTATGCGCTATTCTGTAAGGGACCGATTGGATCCAAAAGTTTAATGTTATGCTTAGAATTTATTCTTAATACTTTTCTCGTAGTTGTGGATGCTTGCGGGAGGGTTAATCATAAGTAGGAGGTTTGTTCAAGTAAGAACGGCACCTAAGCACCGGTCCACCCACATCTCAAATTATCAAAGTAGCTAACACAAATCGAACCAACATGATGAAAGTGACTAGATGAAATTCCCGTGTACTCTCAAGAATGCTTTGCTTATCATAAGAGACTGTTTTGGCATGTCATTTGCCTCAAAAGGATTGGGCTACCTTGCTGCACTTTTGTTACTACTACTGTTACTTGCTCGTTACAAATTATCTTGCTATCAAAATACTCTGGTACTTACAATTTTAGCACTTGCAGACATTACCTTGCTGAAAAGCACTTGTCATTTCCTTTTGCCCCTCGTTGGGTTTGACACGCTTACTTATCGAAAAGAGCTACATATGACCCCCTATACTTGTGGGTCGTCAACGACGTCGTATGAACTGTGGTTTGGCAAGAAACCTAAGTTGTCGTTTCTTAAGGTTTGGGGCTGCAATGCTTATATCAAAAGGCTTCAGCCGGAAAAGCTCGAACCCAAAGCAAACAAATGCATCTTCATAGGGTACCCAAAAGAGACGGTTGGGTATACCTTCTATCTCATATCTGAAGTCAAAGTGTTTGTCACAAAGAATGGGTCCTTTCTCAAGAAAGAGTTTCTCTCGAAAGAATTGAGTGGGAGGAAGATATAACTTGATGAGGTTGTTGAACCTATACTTCAACCAGTGAGTAGTGCAGCGTAGAAAGATGTTTCTATGACACCTACATTAGTTGAAGAGGAAACTAATGATAGTGATCATGAAGTTTCGGATCAATTCACTATCGAACCTCGTAGGTCGACAAGGGTACGTACAACTCCTGAGTGGTAGGGTAACCCTGTCTTAGAGGTCATGTTGTTGGACAACGATGAACCTACGAGCTATGGAGAAGCGATGGTGGGCCTGGATTCCGACAAATGGTTAGAGGCCATGAAATCCGAGATGGGATCCATGTATGAAAACAAAGTATGGACTTTGGAAGTATTACCTATTAGGGAACGGAGTATTTCAAAAAAATTCCTACGATCACGCAAGATCTATCTAGGAGATGCATAGCAACGAGAGGGGAGAGTGTGTCTACGTACCCTCGTAGACCGAAAGCAGAAGCATTTAGTAATGCGGTTGATGTAGTCGAACGTCTTCGCGATCCAACTGATCCAAGTACCGAACGTATGGCACCTCCACGTTCAGCACATGTTCCGCTAGATGACGCCCCTCGGGCTCTTGATCCAGTTGAGGCCTAAGGAGAGTTCCATCAGCACGACGGAGTGGCGACGGTGATGATGAAGTTACCGGCACAGGGCTTCGCCGAAGCACTACGATGATATGACCGAGGTGTGTATCTGTGGAGGGGGGCAGTGCACACGGCTAAGATAAATCTTGGAGTGCCTTTGGGGTGCCCCCTGCCCACGTATATAAAGGAGGGAGGAGGAGGAGGCCGGCCTAGGTGGGGCGCGCCTATAGGAGAGTCCAACTAGGATTCTCAGTTGGAGTCCCCTTCCTTTTCCCAAGATGGGAGAGAGGGAAGGAGTAGGAGAGGGAGAAGGAAAGAGAGGGGGCGCCGCCCCCTCCCTAGTCCAATTCAGACTTGCCAGGGGGGGGCACGCGGCCAACCCTTGAGTCCCTTCTTTCCTTTCCCGTATGGCCCATTAAGGCCCACTACTTCCCCCGGCGAATTCCCGCAACTCTCCGGTACTCCGAAAAAAACCCCAAATCACTCAAAACCATTCCGATGTCCGAATATAGCCTTCCAATATATCGATCTTTATGTGTCGACCATTTCAAGACTCCTCGTCATGTCTGTGATCTCATCCGGGACTCCGAACAACCTTCAGTACATCAAATCACATAACTCATAATGCAAATCGTTATCGAACATTAATTAAGCGTGCGGACCCTACTGGTTCGAGAACTATGTAGACATGACCGATACACATCTCCGGTCAATAACCAATAGCGGAACCTGGATGCTCATATTGGCTCCTACATATTCTACAAAGATCTTTATCGGTCAAACCGCATAACAACATACGTTGTTCCCTTTGTCATCGGTATGTTACTTGCGCGAGATTCGATCGTCGGTATTATCATACCTAGTACAATCTCATTACCGGCAAGTCTCTTTACTCGTTCCGTAATGCAACATCCCGCAACTAATTCATTAGTCACATTGCTTGCAAGGCTTATAGTGATGTGCATTACCAAGAGGGCCTAGAGATACCTCTCCGACAATTGGAGTGACAAATCCTAATCTCGATCTATGCCAACTCAACAAACACCATCGGAGACACCTGTAGAGCATCTTTATAATCACCGAGTTACGTTGTGAAATTTGATAGCACACTAAGTGTCCCTCCGGTATTCGGGAGTTCCATAATCTCATAGTCATAGGAACATGTATAAGTCATGAAGAAAGCAATAGCAATAAACTAAACGATCATAGTGCTAAGCTAACGGATGAGTCTAGTCCATCACATCATTCTGTAATGATGTGATCTCGTTCATCAAATGACAACACATCTCCATGGCTAGGAAACTTAACCATCTTTGATTAACGAGCTAGTCAAGTAGAGGCATACTAGGGACACTCTGTTTGTCTATGTATTCACACATGTACTAAGTTTCCGGCTAATACAATTCTAGCATGAACAATAAACATTTATCATGATATAAGGAAATATAAATAACAACTTTATTATTTCCTCTAGGGCATATTTCCTTTAGTCTCCCACTTGCACTAGAGTCAATAATCTAGTTCACATCGTCATGTGATTTCACACCAATAATTCACATCTTTATGTTATTAGTTCACATCTTCATGTGACTAATACCCAAAGAGTTTACTAGAGTCAATAATCTAGTTCACATCGCTATGTGATTAACACCCAAAGAGTGATCATGTTTTTCTTGTGAGTGAAGTTTAGTCACCGGGTCTGCCACATTCAAAGCCGTATGTATTATGCAAATTTTCTATGTCTACAATGCTCTGCACGTATCTACTCTAGCTAATTGCTCCCACTTTCAATATGTATCTAGATCGAGACTTAGAGTCATCCAGATCGGTGTCAAAGATTGCATCAAGTAACTCCTTACGACGAACTCTTTGTCACCTCCATAACTGAGAAACATTTCCTTATTCTACTAAGGATAATTTTGACCGTTGTTCAGTGATCCACTCCTGGATCACTATTGTACCATCTTGCCAAACTCATGGTGAGGTACACAATAGGTCTGGTACACAGCATAGCATACTTTATAGAACCTATGACTGAGCCATGGGGAAGGACTTTTCATTCTCTTTCTATTTTCTTTTGTGGTCGGGTTTTGAGTCTTTACTCGACTTCACACCTTGCAACACATGCAAGAACTCCTTCTTTGACTGTTCCATTTTGCACTACTTCAAAAACTTGTCAAGGTATGTACTCATTGAAAAAATTTATCAAGCATCTTGATCTAGCTCTATAGATCTTGATGCTCAATATGTAAGCAGCTTCACCAAGGTCTTTCTTTTGAAAAACTCCTTTATGCTTTCCAAAAAATTCTACATTATTTTCGATCAACAATATGTCATTCACATATACTTATCAGAAATGTTGTAGTGCTCCCACTCACTTTCTTGTAAATACAGGCTTCACCGCAAGTCTGTATAAAACTATATGCTTTGACCTACTCATCAAAGCGTATATTCCAACTCCGAGATATTAGCACCGGTCCATAGATGGATCGTTGGAGCTTGCACACTTTGTTAGCACCTTTAGGATTGACAAAACTTTCTTGTTGTATCATATACAACTCTTCTTTAAGAAATCCATTAAGGAATGCAATTTTGACATCCATTTACCAGATTTCATAAAATGTGGCAATTGCTAACATGATTCGGACAGACTTAAGCATCGCTACGAGTGTGAACTTGTCGAAATGTTTTTGCGACAGTTCGAGCTTCGTGGATAGTAACACTACTATCAGCGTCTGTCTTCCTCTTGAAGATCCATTTATTCTCAATGGCTTGCCGATCAATGGGCAAGTCCACCAAAGTCCACACTTTGTTCCCATACATTGATTCTATCTCAGATTTCATGGCCTCAATCCATTTTGCGGAATCTGGGCTCATCATCGCTTCCTAATAGTTCATAGGTTCGTCATGGTCAAGTAACATGACCTCTAGAATAGGATTACCATACCACTCTGGTGCGGATCTTACTCTGGTTGACCTACGAGGTTCGGTAGTAACTTGATCAGAATTTTTCATGATCATCATCATTAGCTTCCTCACTAATTAGTATAGGAATCACTAGAACTGATTTCTGTGATGAACTACTTTCCAATAAGGGAGCAGGTACAATTACCTCATCAAGTTCTACTTTCCTCCCACTCACTTCTTTCAAGAGAAACTCCTTCTCTAGAAAGGATCCACTCTTAGAAACAAAGATCTTGCCTTCAGATCTGTGATAGAAGGTGTACCCAACAATTTCTTTTGGGTATCCTATGAAGACGCACTTCTCCGATTTGGGTTTGAGCTTATCAGGTTGAAACTTTTTCACATAAGCATCGCAACCCCGAACTGAGACAACAGCTTAGGTTTCTTGCTAAACCACAGTTCATATGGTGTCATCTCAACGGATTTTTAGATGGTGCCCTATTTAACGTGAATACAACAGTCTCTAATGCATAACCCCAAAACGATAGTGGTAAATCGATAAGAGACATCATAGATCGCACCATATCTAATAAAGTACGGTTATGACGTTCGGACACACCATTACGCTGTGGTGTTCCAGGTGGCATGAGTTGCGAAACTATTCGACATTGTTTCAACTGAAGGCCAAACTCGTAACTCAAATATGTCGTCTCCGCGATCAGATCATGGAAACTTTATTTTCTTGTTACGATGATTCTCCACTTCACTCTGAAATTCTTTGAACTTTTCAAACGTTTCAGACTTCTGTTTCATTAAGTAGATATACTCATATCTGCTCAAATCATCTGTGAAGGTCAGAAAATAACGATACCCGCCGCGAGCCTCAACACTCATCGGACCGCATACATTGGTATGTATTATTTCCAATAAGTCAGTGGCTCGCTCCATTGTTCTGGGGAACGGAGTCTTAGTCATCTTGCCCATGAGGCATGGTTTGCAAGCATCAAATGATTCATAATCAAGTGATTCGAAAAGTCCATCCGCATGGAGTTTCTTTATGCGCTTTACACCAATATGACCTAAACGGCAGTGCCACAAGTATGTTGCACTGTCATTATCAACTTTGCATCTTTTGGCATCAATATTATGAATATGTGTATCACAACGATCGAGATTCAATAAACCATTTATATTAAGTGTATGGCCATAGAAGGATTTATTCATGTAAATAGAGCAACAATTATTCTTTGACTTAAATGAATAACCTTATTGCAATAAACATGATCCAATCATATTCATGCTCAATGCAAACACCAAATAACATTTATTTTAGGTTCAATATTAATCCTGAAGGTAAATGGAGTGTGCGATGGTGATCTTATCAACCTTGGAATCATTTCCAACACACATCGTCACCTTGCCCTTAACTAGTCTCTGTTCATTTTGCAACTCCTGTTTGAGTTAGTAATATTAGGAACTGAACCAGTATCAAATACCCTGGGGTTACTATGAACACTAGTAAAGTACACATCAATAACATGTATATCAAATATACTTTTGTTCACTTTGTCATCCTTCTTATCCACCAAGTATTTTGGGTAGTTCCGCTTCCAGTGACCATTCCCTTTGCAGTAGAAGCACCCAGTTTCAGGCTTAGGTCTAGCTTTGGGCTTCTTCACGGGAGTGGCAACTTGCTTGCCATTCTTCTTGAAGTTCCCTTTCTTTACCTTGCCCTTTTACTTGAAGCTAGTGGTCTTGTCAACCATCAACACTTGATGATTTTTTCTTGATTTCTACCTTCACCAATTTTAGCATCACGAAGAGCTTGGGAATCGTTTCTGTTATCCCTTGCATATTATAGTTCATCACGAAGTTCTAGTAACTTGGTGATAGTGACTAGAGAACTCTGTAAATCACTATCTTATCTGGAAGATTAACTCCCACTTGATTCAAGTGATTGTAGTACTCAGACATTCTGAGCACATGCTCACTAGCTGAGCTATTCTCCTGCATCTTGTAGGCAAAGTACTTGTCAGTGGTCTCATACCTCTTAACACGGGCATGAGTCTGAAATACCAATTTCAGCTCTTGGAACAACTCATATGCTCTGTGGTGTTCAAAACATTTTTGAAGTCCCTGTTCTAAGCCGTAAAGTATGGCGCACTAAACTATCAAGTAGTCATCATACCAAGCTTGTCAAACATTCATAACATCTAGATCTGCTACTACAAAAGGTCCGTCACCTAGCGGTGCATCAAGGACATAATTCTTCTATGCAGCAATGAGGATAATCCTCAGATCACGGACCTAGTTTGCATCATTGCTACTAACATCTTTCAACATAGTTTTCTCCAGGAAGATATCATAAATAAAACGGGGAAGCTATACATGAGCAATTGATCTACAACATAGATATGCAAATACTATCAGGACAAAATTTGTGATAATTTTAAGTTCAATTAATCATATTTCTTAAGAACTCCCACTTAGATAAACATCCCTCTAATCATCTAAGTGATCACGTGATCCATATCAACTAAACCATGTCCGATCATCACTTGAGATGGAGAAGTTTTCACTGGTGAACATCACTATGTTGATCATATCTACTATATGATTCACGCTCGACCTTTCGATCTCAGTTTTCCGAGGCCATATATACATATGCTAGGCTCGTCAAGTTTAACCTGAGTATTCTTCTTGTGCAAAACTGGCTTGCACCCGTTGTATGTGAACGTAGAGCTGATCACAACCGATCATCACGTGGTGTCTCAGCACGAAGAACTGTCGCAATGGTGCATACTCAGGGAGAACACTTATACCTTGAAATTTTAGTAAGGGATCATCTCATAATGCTACCTTCGCACTAAGCAAAATAAGATGCATAAAAGATAAACATCACATGCAATCAAAATATGTGACATGATATGGCCATCATCATCTTGTGCCTTTGATCTCCATCTCCAACGTACCGTTATGATCTCCATCATCACCGGCATGACACCATGATATCCATCATCTTGATCTTTATCAACGTGTCGTCACATGGTTGTCTCGCCAACTATTGCTTTTGCAACTATTGGTGTCGCATAGAGATAAAGTAAAGCAATTATATGGCGCTTGCATCTTATGCAATAAAGAGACAACCATAAGGCTCTGCCAGTTGCCGACAACTTTAACAAAACATGATCATCTTATACAACAATTTATATCTCATCACGTCCTGACCATATCACATCACAACATGCCCTGCAAAAACAAGTTTGACGTCCTCTACTTTGTTGTTGCAAGTTTTACGTGGTTGCTACGGGCTTAGCAAGAACCGTTCTTACCTACGGCATAAAAACCACAACGTGATATAGTGATTGCTTTTTGATCTTAAGAAAGAACCATGTTCATTGAATCTGATTCAACTAAAGTTGGAGAAACAGACACCCGCCAGCCACCTGTGTGCAAAGCACGTCGGTAGAACCAGTCTCATGAACGCAGTCATGTAATGCCGGTCCGGGCCGCTTCATCCAACAATACTGCCGAATCAAGAAACAACTAGTGACGGCAAGCAATATGTATATACCCACGCACACAAATCCTTTGTGTTCTACTCGTGCATATAACATTTACGTATAGACCCTGATCAGATGCCACTGTTAGGGAACGTAATATTTCAAAAAAAATCCTACGATCACGCAAGATCTATCTAGGAGATGCATAGCAACAAGAGGGGAGAGTGCGTCTACATACGCTCGTAGACCGAAAGAGGAAGCATTTAGTAACGCGGTTGATGTAGTCGAACTTCTTCGTGATCCAACCGATCCAAGTATCGAACGCACGGCACCTCCGCATTCAGCACATGTTCAGTTCGATGACGTCCCTCGGGCTCTTGATCTAGTTGAGGCCGAAGGAGAGTTCCGTCAGCACGACGGCGTGGCGATGGTGATGATGAAGTTACCGGCGTAGGGCTTCGCCTAAGAACTACCATGATATGACCGAGGTGTGTAACTATGGAGGGGGCACCGCACACAGCTAAGACAAATCTTGGAGTGCCTTTGGGGTGACCCCTGCCCACGTATATAAAGGAGGGAGGAGGAGGAGGCCGTCCTAGGAGGGGCGCGCTGATACTTCTCCATCGTATCTACTTTTCCAAACACATTTGACCTTGTTTTGGACTCTAACTTGCATGATTTGAATGGAACTAACCCGGACTAACGTTGTTTTCAGCAGAATTGTCATGGTGTTATTTTTGTGCAGAAAAGGAAGTTCTCTGAATGACCTGAAACTTCATGGAGAATATTTTTGGAATATATAAAAAATACTGGCAAAAGAATCAAGACTAGGGGGCCCACACCCTGTCCATGAGGGTGGGGGCACGTCTACCTGTAGCGACCAGACCTCAAACAATCTGATCTCTGTGCATCAGTGTCATCCCTGGATCGGTAATGCTGACACGCACAGTACTTGAAGATTTATAACAGAGTAGCAATCACACACTTATTACATCGAATGTCTCAAAAGAGAACTTATTACAATAAATATGGCTTAAGGCCATCTAATATGATAACAGCGGAAGGCTTGGAAGATAAAGTGAGCCCATCAACTCCAACGGCATCACTGAGTGAAAGACCACGACCTAAGGCTCCTTACTCGTCATCTGAAAAGTCTACAACATGATACGTTGCAGCCCGAAAATGGGTCATCACATAGAATATGCTAGCAAGGTAACACAAGAGAGTAATGAACAATGTAAAGCTATCACTACATGCATATGTGGCTAGTGGAGGCTGTATGGTTGATATGTTTTTGCGTAAAGCCAATTTTTCCCTACTGCAAAGGAATAAATTTTATTTAACTATCATGGTAGTTGTTAAACATTGAGAAGGTTCACCCAACTCAATCCCAATTAAAAGTAATCATCATTAAACCCAATCAAATTATATTAAGAGTGATGAGATCCACATGATAATCGAAGAACTAGATACTCAAGATGTCCATCACCTGGGACACGGCTAACCATGATTAGTTTGTACACTCTGCAGAGGTTTGTGCACTTTTCCCCACAATACTCGATCTCCTTCATTGGATTTCTTGCACTACATGGTGTTTGAGAAATAGATGACCGAGACACAGTCTTTCCGAAGATTTCCCCTTAACCGATAGATAGGCCGGTACACCTACAATGATCTACATCTGCTAGCCCATCATGGAAAGGTTTCCCACAACTTACTAAACTATGCTAGAGCCCATATTGGCATGTGGCTCCACACGGAAGTTTGCAGTATTAATAATCTTATGATCCATTTGAGCCTGGGTGGCGGTCCATAGGAGAATCACATGGTACCCCGTGATTTCCAAAAATACAGGCAATCACTGGGTTCCCCAGGTTCCTCAATCCACCCAGATGTGTATTAAAGTTGCCACCTTAAGTAACCATTAATTTAACAATCTCACATCTGTCATGAAAACACTCAAACCCAATCCACGTCTACTAGCATAGCATAGCGATATAAGCAACGTAGAAGTAACTCCCAGGGTTTGATAATAAACAGGTGAATAGGTACTACCTCAACTACTTCCCAAACCCCACAATTTAATTCAGATCCTAACCATGCAATGTTTGAGGGTTGATCTAATGCAATGAAAACTGGGTAGTAAGAGGTATGATCAAAGTGTTACTTGCCTTGCTGATGATCCACGAAACCTAGAGACTCGGTGTAGCACGCTTCGCACTCTGGGTACTCTATCGCAATCAAACAAGCATACAATAAGCAATCAAGCAAAAGCACGGGTAAAACTCAAATAAGAGATCTAACCAGAAAGTTCAACTTAAGAACTCCGGTTTGCAAAAAGAATCAAAACAAACGAAGCTACAAAACTCAAACAGCGAGAGAAACAAGCTTCGTTTACTAATCTGGACTAAGCTCATATTTTACAGTAGCAAAAACTTGTTTAAGTTGATTAAACGGAAAGAGGGTTTCGAGACGAAACTCTAGGCGCTTGAATCGCCTGATTCTGATAAACGAGCGATAAGTTATACTAGAACGAAAATCGGATCAGAAATCACGATCGAAAATTCGAGAAAAAGAAAACTGACGAACAGGCTAACGAACGAACGTTCGTTATTTGTAACTAACGAGCGAGAACCGTTCGTTAAAACAAACATACGGACGAACGTCCGCTAAATAACTAACCGCAAAAAAACCGATCTAAATAAGTAAATAAAAAGCACGGATCTAAAAAAACCGTGTGGTTTTCCGAAGAAAACCGGCGGCGGCGGCGCTACCTCCGGTGAGACGGCGAGGGGCGGCGGGTCGATGACGGCAGCTCCAGCGGGGCGGCGGTGTGGCAGCGCGGCGGCGCGGGTGGCGCGGGGCGGTGGCGTGGCGGCGCGCGTGGCAGCGGCGGCGGCGGTTTAGGGTTAGGGTTCGGGGGCTGGCGGGGCTAACGGGTTGCAGGGCGGCGGCTTTTAAAGGGGCCGGCCCGAGAAGTCCTGGCCGAATACGGCCCTAAGTCGGTTGACTTTAAAAAAAATTGACGTGCAGAAAAAGAAAGAAAGAAAATACTAAACGGACTCTACAAATTCCGAAATAAATTTTCCCTGTCCTCTAAAAATAAGCCAGACAAGGTGAACATTTATTTGGGCCTAAAATGCAATTTTGAAAAACACATATTTTTCCTAATTCAAAAAAATAGCGACAAAACTCCGAATTAAAATGTTATTTGATTTTAATATTAAATCTCTGATATTTCTTTATTTTTAGGAAGTCATTTTATCATCTCTCTTTTATTTTTAATAAAAGAAATATTTCAGAGAAAAATAATTAAAATCAAACGATCCTCTTTTCATAATTCGAGAAAAATCCAAATATGAAAATAACGAAATCCCCAACTCTCTCCGTAGGTCCTTGAGTTGCGTGGAATTTCTAGGATCAAAAAATGCAATAAAGCATGTTATGCAATGATTCTCTAATGTATAACATTCCAAATTGAAAATTTGGGATGTTACAAACCTACCCTCCTTAAGATGAATCTCGCCCTCGAGATTCGGGTTGGCTAGAAAATAGGTGAGGGTGATCCTTTCGTAAGTCTTCTTCTCGTTCCCAAGTGGCTTCATCCTCGGCATGGTGACTCCACTGAACCTTGCAAAACTTGATAACCTTGTTGCGCGTAACTCGGCTGGCAAACTCGAGTATCTTGACTGGTTTCTCCTCATATGTCAAATCACTATCTAACTGTATTGCTTCTAGTGGCACTGTATCTCTCACAGGAATTTCAGCCATCTCCGCGTGGCACTTCTTCAACCGAGAAACGTGGAACATATCATGAACTCCATACAATCCTTCGGGTAATTCCAACTTGTAAGCAACTTCTCCCATACGTTCCAAAACTCTATATGGTCCTACAAAACGTGGTGCTAACTTTCCCTTAACTCCAAAATGCTTCACTCCTCGGAGTGGTGATACTCGAAGATACGCTCTGTCTCCGACTTCGTAGATTGTCTCCTTGCATTTCAAATCCGCATAACTCTTCTGCCTAGATTGGGCTACCTTTAGTCCATCGCGAATCAGCCTAACCTTCTCTTCAGACTCTTAAATCAAATCTGGTCCAAACAACTGCCGGTCTCCAACTTCGTCCCACAACAATGGTGTTCTGCACCTCCTTCCATACAGTGCTTCGAAAGGGGCCATCTTCAAACTAGCTTGATAACTGTTGTTATAAGAGAACTCTGCATAAGGCAAATTATCGTCCCAACTAGATCCATAGTCTAGCGCACAAGCTCTCAACATGTCCTCCAGAATCTGATTTACTCTTTCAGTCTGTCCATCTGTTTGCGGGTGAAAAGCTGTACTAAACTCTAGTCTGGTTCCCAAAGTTTCATGCAACTGATTCCAAAACTTTGAAGTAAACTGGGTTCCTCTGTCTAATACAATGGTCCTCGGAACTCCATGCAGACATACGATCCTAGTCATATATATATCTTTGCCAACTTAGCACTGGCGTAAGTGGTCTTTACTTGAATGAAATGAGCTTCTTTCGTCAATCGATCGACTACAACCCATATCGAGTCATAGCCTGAACGAGTTATGGGCAATCCCGTGATAAAATCCATGCGTAGTTTATCCCACTTCCATTCGGGTATAGGCAATGGTTGTAGCAATCCTGCTGGCTTCTGATGTTCTGCCTTCACTCTCTGACATACATCACAAACTGCTACATACTCCGCAATATCCTTCTTCATGCCGGTCCACCAGAAACTGTCCTTCAAATCCAGATACATCTTGGTATTTCCTGGGTGAATCGAATATGGCGAATCATGGGCCTCTTGCAGAATCAACTTCCTGATCTCCTGATCATTTGGCACATATACGCGGTCCTCAAACCATAAAGTATCATGCTCAAATCCCTTGGCTTTTCCTTTGCTCATCCTTTCCTTTATTTCGGCGAGCTCCTTGTTCGTCTTTTGCACTTCTCTGATCTTATCCATAAAAGTGGACTGAATCTCCAAAGCTGCTACATAACCTCTCAGAACTATCTCCAAACATAGCTCACGAAGGTCTTCTGCTAACTCCCTGGGTAATCCTCCGGTCATGAGGGTATTGACATGACTCTTGCGGCTCAACACATAGGCTGCTACATTAGCCTTTCTGGGATGATAGTGCAACTTCATGTCATAATCCTTAATGAGTTCCAACCATCTCCTCTGCATGAGATTCAACTCCTTCTGTGTGAAGATATACTTGAAACTCTTGTGAACCGTGTATACCTCACAATGGTTTCCGATGAGAAAATGTCTCCATGTCTTCAACGCATGCACTATGGCTGCTAACTCCAAATCATGTGTAGCATAGTTTAACTCGTGGGGTTTAACCTGACGTGAGGCATATGAAACAACTCTTCCTTCCTGCATAAGCACGACTCCAAGTTCTCGATGAGAAGCATCACAATACACTTCATAATCCTTGCGTTGATCTGGCAGGATCAACACTGGCGATGTAACCAAGCGTCTCTTCAACTCCTGAAAACTGGCCTAACATTCCTCGGTCCAATTGAACTTGGTGTCCTTCTTTAACAACTCCGTCATGGGCTTAGCAATCTTTGAGAAATTATCAATGAACCTCCGGTAGTATCCTGCGAGTCCAAGAAAACTCCGGATCTCTCCAACTGTCGTGGGTGCTTCCCAATTTGTCACGATGACAGCTTTGTTGGGGTCTACTGCTATTCCTTCTCCGGATATAACATGTCCAAAAAATCCAACTTCCTTCAGCCAAAATTCACACTTGCTGAACTTGGCGTATAGCTGATGTTCCCTGAGCTTCCCAAGTACCAAACACAAATGTTCCTTATGTCCCTCTTCATTCTTCGAGTAGACCATAATATCATCAATGAACACTATGACCAACTTATCCAAAAACTCCATAAACACTTTTTTCATCATGTTCATAAAGTAAGCAGGTGCATTAGTCAGGCCAAATGACATAACGGTATACTCATATAGCCCATACCTTGTGGTAAAAGCTGTCTTAGGTATGTCCTGCTCTCGAATCTTCAACTGGTGATAACGTGATCGCAGATCGATCTTGGAAAACACCTTAGCTCCTTGCAGCTGATCAAACAAATCATTGATCATCGGCAGTGGGTACTTGTTCTTGACCGTTACTTCATTCAATCCACGATAATCCACAACCATCCTTAACGATCCATCCTTCTTTTCTACTAGAAGTACTAGTGATCCCCAAGGTGACGAGCTTGGGCGAATATATCCCTTATCTAGTAACTCCTTAATCTGCTTCTTAATTTCTTCTAAATCTTGTGCGGGCATCCTGTACGGTCTCTTTGATATTGGCCCTGTGCCAGGCAAAAGCTCTACTCTATGTCTCTATCCGGTGGCATGCCTGGCAACTCTTCTGGAAATACATCCGGAAAATCCTTCACCACTGGTACTTCCTCCTGTACTACTCCCGATAAGCAATTTACTTTAGTCCTATTCGGCACATGCCGGGATACATACTTGATCCTTTTTCCTTCGGGGGTGGTGAGTAAAATCGTCTTACTGGCGCAATCGACGTTTCCTCCATACATCGATAGCCAATCCATACCCAGAATCACATCCAATCCTTGCGATTCCAAAATTATCAGATCGAAGGGGAAAACGTGCCTACCTATGGCCAATGGCATCTGAAAACATCCATGGCTTTCCATATACTCTGCTCTGGGTGAGGTTACTAGCATGGGTGTCTTAAGTACTCTAGTGGGCAGGTTATACTTATCCACAAATCCCCTCGATATGTATGAATGAGATGCACTAGTATCAAAAAGAACTACTGCAGTAAATGACTTAACCAAAAACTTACCAATTACTGCATCTGGCTGGGCTTCAATCTCCTCCATGTTAATGTGGTTCACTTGTCTCCTATTGAAAGGGTTGGGCTTCTTCCCAGAGCTTCCCTTGCTATTTCCATTCTTAGCTTCAGGACATTCATTGGCGTAATGTCCGGTCTTCTAACACTTGTAGCAAGTAATGTGGCTTAGATCCTTCTTGGCGGGTGTTGACAGGTTGGAACAGTTCTGTCCGTTACTTCCTCCATTACCATTGCCGTTCTTGGGGCCACTATGGTTGTGTGAACTTCCTCCATTATGAGTGTGGCCTCCATGGTTATGAACAAGTCCTCCCGAGTTCGGGGTGAAACGGGGTCTCTGCTGGGCTCCAGAATTATACTTCCCCTGTCCATACTTCCTCTTGCGGTTGTCAATCTGCTGCTGCTTCCCTTCAAGCATGAGAGCTCTATCCACCAACTCCTAGTAGTTATTGAAATTTGCTACCATCAACTGCATGCTTAGCTCATCATTCAGTCCCTCCAGAAACTTCTCCTTCTTAGCTGCATTTGTAGCAACATCATCTAGGGCATAACGTGCTAACTTACTAAACTCATCCACATACTGGCCAACAGTGCGTCCTCCTTGGTGTAAGTTGCGAAACTCATGCTTCTTCATGGCCATAGCTCATGCTGATACATGGGCAGTGCGGAAAGCTTACTGGAACTGATCCCATGTGACAGTGGCTATAGGATAAGTGACAGTGTAATTCTCCCACCATGAGACTGTTGGTCCATCCAATTGGTGTGCGGCAAAACGCACCTTCTTAGCATCTGTGCATCCTGCAGTGGTTAACTCCCTTCCAATCCTGCAGAGCCAATCATCTACCACTATCGGCTCGGTGCTACTGGAAAACACCGGCGGTTGCAACCTTAGAAAACGGGCTAAGTTGTCAATGGGTGGTGGTGGTGGTGGGTTGTTGTTGTTGTTGTTGCCTTGGTTCTGAACTAACAGCCGCATCAGGGTATTCTGCTGCTGGATCAACTGAGTGAGCTCCGGTGGAAAGGTAAATCTGGGGTCACGTCTTGGAGGCATCTGAGAGTTTAGAGAGAATAGAATAGAATAGAATAGAATGAGGTCTGGTGAGAAAACACTACCCATATGCACATGAGACAAACACAATCATATCACTCAATCAAACAAGCAAGGCATACAATCGGTCTAGAACTATCGTTACAAAGTTCTTGGACTATACTATTTACATGGTAGACTACTACTACTGTTTTGGGTGGTCAACTAGAAATATTGATCGGTCGAAGACTCCATGACATCTGCTCTAGCTTCATCAACATAGTCAGCATCGCTATCGTCGGGGTCCGAATCGGTGTCGTCGATGATGTTGTAGTCCTCCGGACGAATCTCCTTGGGTTCTTCGTCTTCTCCTCCTGGCGCGGGGTCTCCCATGAATACTCCTAGCTTCCTTTCTAGATTGTCATTCCTCTCCACTACTATGATGATTTCCTCCTCATAATCTTCACTAGTAGCCTTGAGTTCTTCTTCAAGCTCCGTGATCCTAGCCATTGCCTTCTTCAGATCTATGATGCATGCGCACATCTGATTCTCCTAGTGACGAATATGCTGGTTTAACTCCTGGATGAAAGCTGCAATGGATCTATCCTTCCTGGTGTTGATCATCTCCCATTGCTCATCTCGGCGCCCACAAATCTGGTAGATAGTATCCTTGAGATCCTTGTGGTAAACTTCTCCGATGCATCCCATGATGATGTGAGCCGCCATACTCTTTCCTAAATTCTAGGTTGGTGCATCGAAAGAAAACTCTATGGGCTCAGTGACTGCCGTAAATGTCCTTCCGGGAACTTGAACTTGAATCATCCAGCGCTCCTCTTCTGGTAAAGTGGCATTGTAGGTCTCGGTGAAGCTTGGTATTCCAATGTTCAGGTACCTAGTGACTTCCTTCAAGTGTCTTCCAAAGGGGGCGTCTTCATCCGGTTGCGCAAACTTGTTCCTTGTGTTCGCCATCCTAAAGAGTAGAAAAAGGAGAGGAGTTAGAAATGAGAAGAGAATAGTGATCGAGGGCTTTAGCTTCGTGGTCGTGTCCTACAGTCAGCGTGTGCTCTGATACCTTCTTTGTAGCGACCAAACCTCAAACAGTCTGATCTCTATGCATCAGTGTCATCCCTGGATCGGTAATGCTTACACGCACAGTACTTGAGGATTTATAACAGAGTAGCAATCACACACTTATTACATCGAATGTCTCAAAAGAGAGCTTATTACAATAAATATGGCTTAAGGCCATCTAATACGATAACAACGGAAGGCTTGGAAGATAAAGTGAGTCCATCAACTCCAACGGCATCACTGAGTGAAAGACCATGACCTAAGGCTCCTTACTTGTTGTCTGAAAAGTCTGCAACATGATACGTTGCAACCCGAAAACGGGTCAGCACATAGAATATGCTGGCAAGGTAACACAAGAGAGTAATTAACAATGTAAAGCTATCACTACATGCATATGTGGCTGGTGGAGGCTGTATGGTTGATATGTTTTTGCGTAAAGCCAATATTTCCCTACTGCAAAGGAATAAATTTTATTTAACTATCATGGTAGTTGTTAAACATTGAGAAGGTTCACCCAACTCAATCCCAATTAAAAGTAATCATCATTAAACCCAATCAAATCATATTAAGAGTGATGAGATCCACATGATAACCCAAGAACTAGATACTCAAGATGTCCATAACCGGGGACATGGCTAACCATGATTAGTTTGTACACTCTGCAGAGGTTTGTGCACTTTTCCCCACAAGACTCGATCTCCTCCGTTGGATTTCTCGCACTACATGGTGTTTGAGAAACGGATGACCGAGACACAGTCTTTCCGAAGAGGTCCCCTTAACCGATAGATAGGCCGGTACACCTACAATCCCCTATATCTGCTAGCCCATCATGGAAAGGTTTCCCACAACTTACTCAACTATGCCAGAGCCCATATTGGCATGTGGCTGCACACGGAAGTTTCCAGTATGAATAATCTTATGATCCCTTTGAGCCTGGGTGGCGGTCCATATGAGAATCACACGGTACCCCGGGATTTCCAAAAATACAGGCAATCACTGGGTTCCCCAGGTGCCTCAGTCCACCCATATGTGTATTAAAGTTGCCACCTTAAGTAACCATTAATTTAACAATCTCACATCGGTCATGAAAACACTCAAACCCAATCCACGTCTACTAGCATAGCATAGCGATATAAGCAACGTAGAAGTAACTCCCAGGGTTTGATAATAAATAGGTGAATAGGTACTACCTCAACTACTTCCCAAACCCCAAAATTTAATTCAGATCCTAACCATGCAATGTTTGAGGGTTGATCTAGTGCAACTAAAACTGGGTAGTAAGAGGTATGATCAAAGTGTTACTTGCCTTGCTGATGATCCGCGAAACCTAGAGACTCGATGTAGCACGCTTCGCACTTTGGGCACTCTATCGCAATCAAACAAGCATACAATAAGCAATCAAGCAAAAGCACGGGTAAAAATCAAATAAGATATCTAACCAGAAAGTTCAACTTAAGAACTCCGGTTTGCAAAAAGAATCAAAACAAACGAAGCAACAAAACTCAAACGGCGAGAGAAACAAGCTTCGTTTACTAATCTGGACTAAGGTCAAATTTTACAGTAGCAAAAACTTGTTTAAGTTGATTAAACGGAAAGATGGTTTTGAGACCAAACACTAGGTGCTTGAATTGCCTGATTCCGATAAACGAGCGAAAAGTTATACTAGAACGAAAATCGGATCAGAAATCGCGATCGAAAATAATCGTGATTGAAAATCCGAGAAAAAGAAAATTGACGAACAGGCTAACGAATGAACGTTCGTTATCTGTAACTAACGAGCGAGAACCGTTCGTTAAAACGAATGTACGGACGAACGTCCGCTAAATAACTAAACTAGAAAAAACCGATCTAAATAAATAAAACCGCGGATCTAAAAAAACCATGCGGTTTTCCGAAGAAAACCGGCGGCAGCGGCGCTACCTCCAGCGAGACAATGAGGGGCGGCGGGTCGACGACGGAGGCTCCGGCGGGGCAGCGGTGTGGTGGCGCGGCGGCGCGGGTGGCGTGGGGCGGCGGCGCGCGGCAGCGGCGGCTTAGGGTTAGGGTTCTGGGGCTGGCGGGGCTAACGGGCTGCGGGGCGGCGGCTTTTAAAGGGGCCGGCCCGAGAAGTCCTGGCCGAATACGGCCCTAAGTCGGTTGACTTTTTTTTAAAAATTATTTCGACGTGCAGAAAAAGAAAGAAGAGAAATATTAAAGGACTCCAAAAATTCCGAAATAAATTTTCCCCGTCCTCTAAAAATAAGCCGGACAAGGTGAACATTTATTTGGGCCTAAAATGCAATTTTCAGAAACGCATAATTTTCCTAATTCAACAAAATAGCGACAAAACTCCAAATAAAAATCTTATTTGATTTTAATATTAAATCTATGATATTTCTTTATTTTGAGGAAGTCATTTTATCCTCTCTCTTTTATTTTTAATAAAAGAAATATTTCAGAGAAAAATAATTAAAATCAAACGATCCTCTTTTCATAATTCGAGAAAAACCCAAATATGAAAATAACGAATTCCCCAACTCTCTCCTTAGGTCCTTGATTTGCGTGGAATTTCTAGGATCAACAAAATGCAATAAAACATGGTATGAAATGATGCTCTAATGTATAACATTCCAAATTGAAATTTTGAGATGTTACACTACCTCCCTGGGCGCGCCCCATTCCTCGTGGGCCCCCTGATGGTCCACCGACCTCAACTCCAACTTTATATATTCACGTTCGGGGAGAAAAAATCAGGGAGAAGGATTCATCGCGTTTTATGATACGGAGCCGCCGCCAAGCCCTAATCTCTCTCGGGAGGGCTGATCTAGAGTCCGTTCGAGGCTCCGGAGAGGGGAATCCGTCGCCCTCGTCATCATCAACCTTCCTCCATCACCAATTTCATGATGCTCACCGCAGTGCGTGAGTAATTCCATCGTAGGCTTGCTGGATGGTGATGCGTTGGATGAGATTTATCATGTAATCGAGTTAGTTTTGTTAGGGTTTGATTCCTAGTATCCATTATATTCTGACATTGATGTTGCTATGACTTTTCTATGCTTAATGCTTGTCACACTACAAAAAAATACACTTCCGTGATGATACGTATTTGTCACAGTAGGTCCCTTTTTTGTCATGCATGTACATCCATGACAAATTTATGACAGAATCAAGATAGTCGTAGAAGTGTTCCATGACATTACCAAAATTATCATCACGGAAGTGTCCACTTCCATGACGATAAATCGCGCGTCACAGAAGTGCTTTCGTCAAGGGTGACCGACATATGGCATCCACCGTAACGGAACGCCGTTAAGCTATCGGGTCGGGTTTTGGATCCGATAACCCGTTAACAGCCCCGACCAATGGGGATTTTCCACGTGTAAAATCATCATTGGCTAGGGGAAACACGTGTCGGCTCATCATCGGGACAGATGTCATCCACTCAATGGACAGAAGGCGCCTATGATAGGTCGACACGTGGCACGACCCAACAAGTTTAAATGGGCCGGCCCAACTAAAGGCCCACAAGATTTTGCGGACCATAATGGGCCGGCCCAGCTAAAGGCCCACGAGATTTTGCGGACCATAATGGGCTGGCCCAGCTAAAGGCCCACAAGATTTTGCGGGCCATAATGGGCCGGCCCAGGTAAAGGCCCACAAGATTTTTGTGTGCCATAATGGGCCGGCCCAGGTAAAGGCCCACAAGATTCTTGCGGGCCATAATGGGCTGGCCCAGCTAAAGGCCCACGAGATTTTGCCGACATTAATGGGCCGGCCCAACTATAGGCCCACAAGATTTTGAGGACCCTAGTAGGCCGGCCCATTAACTGGCTGCCATGTTTTGGGCCAAATGCCGGCCCATATTTGATCCGGTCCATTAATGGCCTGCCACGCTCCGGGCCTAATAGCGGCCCATATGAGATCCGGCCTGTTAAAAGCCTACCATGTTCTGGGCCAAATTACGGCCTAGATCAGGTCCGGCCCTTTAAGAGGCTTTAGGCTCAATTATGGCCCATATCAGATTTGGCCCGTCAACTGGACACTATGCTTTTGGACCCACTTGCTAAAGGCCCACTTAGTAATTCGGCCTCATATTAGTTTTGGCCTGTTAAGGGCCCATTTAACATTTTGGCCCTATATTAATTTCGGCCTATTAAAAGCCCGTCATATAGTTGGGCCTAACTACGGCCCAGTTTGCATCCGGCCTGCTCGCAACCGATATCTGATTGGGCCAAACAAGGACCCAGACAATTTTGGCATGTTCAAAGCCCGTGATTTGGTTTGCACAATCATGGGCCAGGGTTCATTTCGGGCTGCTGCGTAACTAGTAGGAATTAAGAACAAACCTACTTTATACAATAAAGAAATTACGGCATAGTAACTAAGAATAAACCTACACTACACAATAAAGGATTTAAGGTATATTACATCCACTGGGCATCGAAGTTCGCCACCAGTGATCATAAAGCGCAACGAAGAAGCAGATTACAAAAACTAGGCACCATTGCAGCGTAACAAAATAATACTGAACCGAGACCACTTCCAAGACAGTTCAAGAAAGGTTAGCCTTGCGGGGGAACTGCTGCGCAAGCTGCTGAGCAAGGCTGTGAGACCGGCCTAGCATGTCGGTCATAGCTTCCAGGTGTAGCTGTTTAGCAATGAGGTTCTCATTGGTGTTCTCCGCAATCTTTCTTAGAGATAGGACTTCAAGTCGAAGTTGAGTTGCAGAATGCCTTTCTGCTAGAACTTGGGACTGAAGAAGTCGAACTGATTCAGACAATGAATTCTATGAGCTTGTATGACTGTTAGTCTCAAGTAACTTGAACACTGCATCAAGACAAGACTTTGGGGGTTGTCTCGCTATCTTCAAGATGTTTTGCCTTCTTTGCTGCAATATATGTTGGGTTTATCTCACAGCCTTCAGCAGACTTGTGCATGCCATCAGGCATGTCACCCTGAAACAAAGCAGATAGATGACATGTTTTGCACGTGTATAAACAAAGATGATAACTGTTCTATCAATTCTATCCAATTTCAAATTAGAAAATAAAGAGTATGTTAAAAATATGAATAGCATAATTTGGCATTGTTCATAATGCGGGAAGCTTCACCACACTACTGGATTACCATGTCAACATAACAAGTATAGATGAAGGGCAAAGAAAATCATTGTATCTATTTTGGATAATGTGCATGGCATGTTGTTCATATCATCAACCACATCAGTAAGATAAAACAGGAGATGACAAGGTGCAAACGTGGGCTGCTTCACCACACACTGGATTATAGATCCACAAAAACAAGCATACATATAGGGAGTATTAAGTAATGTGCATGGTATGAATAAGGAATTTGGTTTTACAGGTAAAACTTAGAACTTACGGTTCTTACGAACATGCATTTTGGTAGAAATAGCAAACTAAACAGCAGTAAACGATAGGGAGTATGAGAAAATTAAACAGCAGTTGAGGATAAAGGCTTTAGAAGGACTGACTTACATTAACAATTAGCACCGGCTTTATAATGCCCTTCTCAATGGCAAGGGAAGGATAACTCAAGAATTTCAGCACATAATCTTCTTCATAAGCATTGCATGTACTCTACATTTTGTAGAGAGTAATTATAGATATGATAATACTGGAAGGGATAGAGGATAATGAAGATAAGATGCAGATTGATGCTACATAATCAACTACCAATCCCTGGAAGTACAAGTGTTACAGGACAAAATGTACTGACAAGAGCAATGGGCTACACTTCTGCACTAGCATTGCCTGTGTCTTCTACTTGTTGGTAAGATTAAATATAGATATGATCTTTTTTAGTAAATGGTGGGCGAGGGAGATAAGATGCAGAATGCTACAAAATTAACCAATCCCTCTTCCCATAATACAAGAGTGTTTTGAACACTGGTGTATTGTACAAAACGTTCTTATATTATGGGACGGAGGGAGTAGCTGTTAATGTAAGTACAGTGATAGACCATGTTCAGTCCTTACAAGAGGACTGCAGAGCTAAACCTCTTCAAAAGCATTGGGTTGATTCTAAATTTATGTAAGAGTCCATACGGATTTTATAATGTCCACCAAATGGACGATTACGAGGCTAGCATGTGCAGTGATGCTACATAATCAAACAGCTATGAAAGTAAGTATGGTTATACATGGCAAGAGGTACTCACAAGAGCAATGCAGCGTGCAGTATAGTTGCGAGATTCTGTGGTCCCTTGAGAACGAATGTTCTTCTGCTAACAGTTTTCGTACAAGTGAGACATTAAGGCAAATGCAGAAATGTAGTTCAAATTGTGATGTGATATCATAGTGAGTACCTTACGTTGCAGCCAAGACCAATGTGTAACAAGATTACTCCAGTCACTATCGGATAAATGTAGCACCGGAGACTTTACAGAAATTTTGTTCAGAGGCTTGCCATCGAAGTGCGCTTGCCTTAGGTAGGAATGATACTTCATCAACGAGTGCTTGAAAAGCGCAACCAACCCTTGCTCGTCATCACAATCCAGTTTGCGCCTCGCCTATTTAAAAGAATGAAATCTTGTGTCTTCTGTCAGCAGAAACATATGCATTAATGACCATGAATAACATTAGTACATTACTTACGCGTAAGTTGCGGAGGAAGATTGGAAATTGTTCTGTGTCTGCGGTATAATCTTTCCATGAAGGAAAGATGCGCACAAAGTTCCTGACAACAACATAAGCTTCATCTTCTAAACTGGGAAGAAATGGAACAGGGGTCCTATTTGCCGCAATTGGGGCTCTCTCTGGTTCGAAAAGGGATTTGGCAACTGGATTTGTTGTACTCTTTGCTAGAATGGGGTTTTTGCGCGTACAGCTGGTGCTATGTCAACTGGCATAATCATACTGTTTGCTACAGTTGGGGTTTGCTAAGTTGGGGCATCAGAAATGACCAGTGTAGTAGGGCTAGAGTCTGCTAGAGTTGGGGTATTTTGTGGGTCAGGTGATATTGCAACTACACATAATGGGCTATTTGATTTATCAGGTGCCACTACCTTTTCCAAATACTTTGCTTGTGCTCCTCCACGATCAGCAATCGCTCTCTTCCTTTTGAACGTCTGATACACAAGAACATCATTTGAATGGATAAATATGGTATGATGACAGATGGAATATGTACTGAAAATGGATAGGCAGGGCGTATTCACATACACGATGCGTAAACTAAGCAAATGGCAGTTCAACAAAGTAGAAGCAATGCAAAGCATCAGTTGCAAGATATGTGCGAGCAATGTAACCTTGGAAAGTTAGAGCAAGTACCTTGATGGGTGAATAAGATAGGGCATCTTCCTCTGACTCCTCCACTAGGGAGCTACATTGACTTAGGTCTCCCTCTAGCTCAGAATCACTGTTAGGATCATATTCTGAGCATGAATCTGTAGGTGGAGAGTGTTTGGATTGCATTGCATCCAAACTTGATTTCAGTCCCTTAATGCCAAGTTTGACAGCCATGACATTGTTCTGCTTTATTATTTTCATGCGCGCAAGCTCATAATCATTATGATGCTGTTCAGAATCTGAGATTTATGAAAACATAAAAAGTAGTCGGATTATCTATGGAATGCATTGCGGTTTCAACTCGGAGAGTGTCTCCCTATAAACCCCTGCATATGCAAAGTTCACCTCCCCAACCGTGCTGACCAGACCACACACAGAGATACACACCCGAGCGGCGAACATGCATTTTCGAAACTAATTTAGGAACATTTAGCTAACCAATTAAACAACTCTGTTTTAATAATATCAAATTCGTATTTGAACAACTAAGCTTGTTTAGCTTGATGGGTGGAGCAGTGTTATTATGAGACGAAGCATGTATTCTGATCGTATAGTGATCATAAAAGGGAGAAACTCTAAGCATATATATTTTTTAGCAAAAGAGGGTTTCCCCCTGATTTCTATTAAATAAACCACCACAGAACCAACATGATCAATTAAACCCTAAGCATGATCAATTAAACCGTATTATGGCTGTGCCATGGCAGATTTGAAGTTGCAAACCAGATAAATGATATTTAGCATCCATTGTTTGCTTCGAACTAAGAACTAAATTCTAAGAGCTGAAAAGAAAGTAGAGTAACCAAGTTAAGATCTATTTTCTGGTTGAGATCAAAAAGTTGAGGAGATATGAAGTACCACCTCTCTTGTGGCGCCGAGTAGGCATCGGGGGTGCGATGGTTGTCAGTGGCGTTGATGCAGATCTACGATAGTAGACGGGTGCATCGGGGGATAAGTCCCGTTGCGGTGGAAGAGAAGGTCGTGTGAGCGGCCCCGGCAAAGAGGACGACGGCGCCGATGAAGCGAGAGAACGCGATGCAAGGCTATTGGTCTGTCGCCGAGGATGAGAAACGTCCATCTCTAGCAGTGGACGACGCGGTCTTGGTAGGCGCTCCGGCATGGTGGAGGATGGTGGCGATGGATGTGGTGGAGGACGACGGTGATGGATGGGGTGGCGGACAAAGGCTGGTGTGGGAATGGGGTGTTCTAGCGCGGATGGTGTATGAATGGGAAAATGGAGGGAGAGGTAAGGGGAACCATGTTTTTGGGACGCGCCTGTCTGAAATATGGGAAAGTTACGAACTTATCCCCCGTTTCAAATTTGGATGTCTCGTCAGTTGGGGATAGGACGGTAATCTCGCATCTCCCAAATATTTGCCGGTAACTATTTCAGGTGAGGAGAGGGTGTTTTGCCGCCCACGGTTGGCGCCCACGGTGTATGAACGGGGCTGACAGGTAGGGCGGTTGCGTCACGTCTGATGGAAGTTACACATCTACCCCTATTTAAAATATTAGCCTACATCGATTTCGGGTGAGGAGAGGGTGTTTTGCCGCCCACGGTTGGCGCCCATGGTGTATGAATGGGGCTGACAGGTAGGGCGGTTGTGTCACGTCTGATGGAAGTTACACATCTGCCCCTATTTAAAATATTAGCCTACATCTATTTCGGACGAGGAGAGGGTGTTTTGCCGCCCACCGTGTATGAATGGGGAATGGAGGGAGAAACAGAGGTCTTTCGGACGAGCTTGAATCAAATGAGTTTTGCCGCCCATGTTTGATGCCCGCCGTGTCGGAATGGGCTCAGAGGCAGTCATGTCACGTCTAATTGAATTTACTAACCTACCCCTATTTAGAGCAGTGGAAATCGGGCCGATGGATTGTCCATGTAATGGGTAGACAGTAATTTCCATCTCCCAAACACTTGGCTTCGGGCAGCCGATGTGGGAGTGCACATTTTGCTATTTCTTTCGAATTTTGGGACAATAAGCATCCACGTTTACCCTGGCAACTAAATTCGAATAGATTTTGTATTCCTATATGAATCTTTATAAATCATTCTATGTGTTTTTATATATCTTCAAAAGGACAACAAAGATGTATTCCACTGTCATATATGAATATGGTTTACAAATGCCGATACTGAAATTCAGAAACTAGAATCCAGTTTAAGGTGAATTCGAATATTTGGAACACTTCATGTCCAACTCAAATGTCACACGCAGCATAATGTGTACTCCCATTTAGATATGTACACAAGCGATGTATCAAGATTCAAATACCGAGTCAATCAACCAATAATGTACAGAACTAACAGACATATAAGCACTTATAGAGTATATGGATCAATAATATCAACTAACATACATAAGCCAGGCCGCTGTGCTTTTTTTGGCTACAACATCATCCTTTTTTTAGCCAGCATCTTGGCCCTTTCCGTTGCGTGCCACTTATGGTCCATCTATACTACTATTGCTGAATGCACATTCAGCCTGATTGGCATATTTGTAGGTCTAGCACAGCAATCCAAATGAAATGTCTCCGAGTCTTATCAATTAATACAGACTTGTGCTCAAATAAAATTACAAACAAAAAAACAATTATTACATGACCTCTAAAACAAATGGTTTGATTGATTAGATGAACAGACAACACAAAGGTTATTCAACTATGGAAAGAACATTTCACCTATGATTTACCAAGTAGGAATTTAATTTCCTTTTTTCCTTCAGTCTCAGCTTGCTTCGTTTTGAAAGCCACCAAATATTTAATGGTTGTCTTGAGTACTGCTTGTGATTGTGTTGTTTGCTTCCTCAACATGTCAACTTCATCTCTAAGTGCATAAGCGGAATCTCTTTCTACCACTAGTTTAGCCTCTAGAGCATCAGCAGTTGGCAATTCATAATGCATGATTGGGCTGGTTCCACTGCTGTTGGATGATGCAACGTCCATGGGGACCTCGCTCTTTGATCTTGGGCTAACCTATTTTGCCATTAAAGTTCCGATTGGATTCAAAAAAGTTGAAGTTAGCAAAACATCTCAACTGGGAGTTATAACAGCAAACCAATCAAACAAACAAGGAATTAAAGAGTTTCAATTGGATGCTGAAAAGTAGTTATTAACATCATTGTAACCCGCTGTTGCGGCAGCAAAGCAGTTAAACAAACAAGTAGATATTTAAGTTAAGGCAAACAGGTAATTCTTAACAGTAAGTATCAAACACATAGATAGGCGCAGTCTACAATATGATTAACAGGCTGTGCCATTATCTAATCAGTAGGAAACTAAATTAAGCCAAGCAACGTAATTGAACAATTTTGCAATAAGTGGCTAACTAAAATTCCGAGAAGCAGGTAACTGAACTTACGCTAGTTCTTTGTACAGGCACACTGCAACTTCTTTTTCGCTTACAAGGTTGTACGAAGGAGTCCATGGCATCAATTGCTTGGATACGCAGTCCCAATACTTCTTTCTTCCCACACTGCATGGGTAAGTCGAATGGTTAATCTGGTAAGATGGTGCGTCCTTGATATGTTATATGAGGACATGTAGTCAGACTAGTTGTAGCCAAACACATCACACTGGCTTTTACTGTATATTTCATGCGATTACTTTTGGCATATCGAGATCTAAGCAATCTACAATTGGATGAAAAGACTGGCATTCTTCACATTATTGGCGAACTCAGTTCAAAGAAACAAGCAATTCAACCATTCTGTGGGTAAATCAAAAGCGCCACTGGAATATTTTTCACTATCCAATCATACACGCAAAAAGGGGCGACGCCACCATAGGGGCTGGTATGGGCGGCCGCCTCAGGTGGCTGGAAAGTGTGCACCTAGTTTGAGTCGTCCAGGTTGGCCCACGCTAGTTTTGTTCGTCCCAACACACGAGCATGCAATGTAAAAAATGAAGAAAAATGTTTCAATTTGGATGGGCCAATAACATAAGTGCAAGGCAGGCCCTATAGCAGGCTCGCGGCCCAAACGAGCGCCTCCCATATTGATCGATAGCAGGAAAAATCCCAATTCATTCACTCCAGCCTCCAGTTTGATTCGCTCCTAACCTAGCCGCCGTTGGGCAAACCGACACATCACTTCCTCGCACCCTCATTGGAGGGCGGTCGCCGGGCTTCAAGCGAACGGAAGGACAAGAAGATGAAGATCCAACCCTGGGTGTAGCCTACGTGGGAGGCAGCGGCGGCAGCACGAGCATGGCATCGAGCTTGCGCAAACGGACAGTCGCAGCTTGCAAGAGTAGCATGCGCAACAAGCAGGTACATCACATCCCTGATTATATCTAATTTAACTCTTCATTTTCTGGCCAATAGTTAAACCTGACGGTGTTGTAAAGCCGCTTATATGTAGGGAATATATGAGAAAATGAAACCAATTTCTACTTATTTTATAACTCCCCCAATCAATACTGAACTGATTGAATCTGATGTATCTAATCAAGTTTCCGGTGCAAACATACAAGCTCATGTTGTTCTTGAGCTTGAAGTGTCTAATGAACAGACTACTAATGAAGGATTTGATGCAAACATTTTACATGCTCCTGGTGATTAACATATAGTGTCTAATGAGGGATCTAATGCAAGCATTTTGCAAGCTCATTGAAGGATTTAGTGTCTAATGATGATCTAGTATGTTGAGAGAGACAGAGATTTGCAGGCATTGATGACAAGCAAATTATAGTGCATTTTCATAGCTTGAGGAAACATCGAGGCCATCTACTATAAAGTCCCCGTATCATGACAACATAGCATAAATACTTCTCTGATATGTTGTTTGAAACTATTGGCATACTTGTGCAGGATAGATATATTGATATGCAGTTTGCGCACTGGTTATACGTGCAATTACACTTCGATATTTTCAGCCAGAGAACGAATAATTCAAGCAGGTACAGACCATGTTTGTAGTCCTTGTACACCATGTTGCATTTTGTGTTTTTTGGTGCTTGCATCATTTAGTGTTTATAATCTAAACTACTTTGGATCATTAGCTGGTTTTCAAAGTGCATGTAGCTTCACATTTCTCAAGTTATGTTGATTTCCGGAGTGCAAGTGCCTTCGTATTTTTTAAGTTAAATGTTCGCCCCTGGTAACTTGAATTTGTGGATCAGCCACTGCACACAAATCATACACGAATGCCAGTATGAATTAAATGAAATGCAGGGACTTACGCTAGCTCGTTGTACAGGCTCACTGCAGCTCTTCTTGCGCTTGGGATATTCCATGTACAAGTCCATGTTACCACTTGCTTGGATGTGCAGGCCTTGTGCTCCTTGCATCCCCCTCTGCATTTTTGACACGGCGAATGGTTGATTAAATAAGAGGAATCGACCTTGATGTTGTACCGGAGGACAGATACTTACAAGGTTATACGGGTGTGCGAGATGTGTACCAGATCCCGTAGCGCCATCATGCTTCGCTAAAATATGGATTTGCTTGTTTCAGATGATATCTCCAGAAGAAATAAGAGTTAAGGTCAGAGTTGCATAGGCGTGTAAGCTAAGAGCGCAGTGAAAGGATATCCAAACATCGTTGGAACAGTGCTGTCGGATTTCGGGTTCCGGCAGACCCTTGAGGTTCGAACACTGGGGTGCGTGCGGAGATTTCGCCTTCTACCTACCTGCACCCCTCCGCCTCGCTAAGATCTAAGCTATGGAAAGAACAACACAGGAGACACAGGGTTTATACTGGTTCGGGCCACCGTTGTGGTGTAATACCCTACTCTAGTGTGTTGTGTGGTGGATTGCCTCTTGGGCTGATGATGATGAGCAATACAAGGAAGAACAGCCTCGCGAGGGTTTGTTCTTGGCTGAGGGGATGAACTGCTAGGAGGAGTTCAGTCACCCTTCTCTCTCTCTCTTTTCGATTCTCTCTCCGATTTCCTTTTTGATCTTGATTTTGATACCCCCACCCTGTGGGTGGCTAGTCCTATTTATAGGCAAAGGCCCTGGGCCTCTTCCCAAATATTGAGTGGGAAGGGCGCCAACAATTGGCCATTTTGAAGGGGAACATCTGGTACACTTATCCTGACTAAAGTTGGTCCTCGCCTGCCAAAGGCTCTGGTGGTGACGCTGGGTTGGGCTCCACAATGACTTCCTCCCTGCCGTTGGACTGGTCTTGGTCTCGTTGCACCGAAACGGGTGCCTTTGCTTGATGCTCTCGCCTGCACTTGCTCCCTTTGCACCAAAGAGGAAAGGAGGACACTGCGCGGGCTGGCGCCCGCCTGGCACCCTTGGTCGTCATGGCTTGCGTCACGGGCACCTCGTGAGGTACCCCGCCTTGATCTCTCCACCTCCTCGCGAGCCAGCCTGATGAGGTCATGGCTGAGGAAGCTCCGTGTCTTCCGCCCTGCGAGGCTTGGCCCCTCGCGAGGTCTTGGGTATGTGTTGATGAAGATGGGCCGTGCTGGGCCCCCCTTTGAGCCACGCCACAGGCCACAGGCAGGCAAGTCTGGGGACCCCCGTTCCCAGAACGCCGACAGTAGCCCCCGGGCCCAAGGCGCGCCTGGACTTGGCCGTGCAGGCAGGCGAAAGGGCAAGGGCGAAGCACCGTGGGCCCTAACAGCCTGCGGCCTTGGGCGCCACGTGGCGGTTGATTGGACGTGGGCGTCTCCACTTCCCCATGGCGCCTCGGCAACTGCATGGATTGGACAAGTCCCTGCATGCAAAGCGGTTCATGATTACCTGCGATCGTGGAGGTCGGCGGTTGGCCTTCGTTGGCCATAAGTACGGAACGGCGCGCGCCCTTCCAGTCCATCCCTTCTTGCTTCTCCATCTTCCCGGTCCTTGCTCCGTCTTGCTGTGATGGCTCCGATCCGCCGGTTCTTGGCGGCAAAGAAGGGAAAGGCTCCCCGAGAGGAACCAGACCCGCTCCCGCCGAAGAAATGGCTCGCCCTCCGTGGCCGGGACGAGGGGGCCCATCAGGTGGTGTCGAGGCCCTGGTGCGAGCGGCCACCACCGGGGTTCTCGCTTCCCTTGTACGCCCACATCGAGGGCTCTGAAGGAGTCGACGCCGATCACCACGGGCGGCGGCGCCGTCGGTGCCGATGGGTCACGAAGGTGTGGGTCGTCCCCCCTGGGGTCCACACCAAGGGCTCCTCCCGAGAGTTCGTGCTCCACGCCGCCATGCCTCCTCAGTCTTGGGTTCGCCTTCCTCCCTTCTTCGCCTCCATCATCCTGCAGGGAGAACTCCTGGAGCTTTGGCTGCAGCACGCCGGTTGCAGCACCCTCGTGACGAGGCAGAGGTCGCGGTCGTTGCCCCGGGCAAGGTCTTCATGACTCGAGGCTGGAGCGAAATCGCCTGGGTTTGCGGGACAAGAGGCCCCTTCGCGATCCACTTGGAGTACGACGGTGCTTCGGTGATGTTCTTCAAGGTCTTCGATGCGAACGGGCGCCGACTGGAGTGCTGCCCCGGGAGAGGTGGTCGGGACCCTACTATGGTGAGGACTGGGCCCGCCGACCGCTCCCTTGGTGGCTCCTCAGGCGGCGGAGGCGTCGGAGGTTCCAGCGACTCCGGCGAGCTCTTCGCGACTCCGGAGACAAGCGACGACAGCTACGAGCCCCCGAGCCGGTGCCGCTCCTGGAGCAGGGCGGGCTCGTCAGGCCGTCGCCGACTCTGATCTGGATGGGGTTGGCGCCGGTGCTTGACGGCCCACTGTTGAAGATGGCGTCTTTTGCAGGGGCGCGTGTAGTTAGCGTCCTTTTAGGATCTGTTCCCTGGGAGGAATCAAAGACGCGTCCCGTGGGGGGGTTGTAAGGTGCCTGTGATCCTGTTTTGTTAATATAACCCTTGTCGTAGAATTGTGCGAGTTGCTCATTCCGTCTTAGCTCATTTCTCCCTTTGGAACCTCATGAGGGCTTGGTGCTCTGCGTTGACAGGTCCCAGTCCCAAGGTGGCTTCAGCCGTCGCTGGTATGACAGGTCGTGATGCCGTGGTCAAGGCCAGGAGGTGAGCGACCCGGGGTCCGGTAAGAGCCCCTGAGTCGCGATGCTCGGGAGGTCCCCTTTGGCGCTCAAGCAGCCGTCGTTCGGTGAGAAAGGAGAGCGGCGTCGCTAACATGGGATTGCATTAGGTGCGGGGATGGTGCCACGGTAGCTGGTGCTTCCGGGTGGTGACTTATCTCGAGAATCAGGGACCGCTCTCTGGTGTGTCGCCGGGTCCTTGCATCGGCAGGCGTGAGGTTGCTCGGCGAGGTCCTCGCATGTCCGTCCCCTCTCGCCTTTGCTCCCCTTTCTGCTCTATGTCCTCGGGTCCCGGCCCTCGAGCGAGTCTCAGCCATCGCTGGTATGCCAGGTCGCGATGCCGTGGACAAGGCCAGAGGGTGAGGGCTGGAGAGCCAGTAGGAGCCCTGAGTCGCGATGCTCAGGCACCCCCCCTTTAATGTGCAAGCGGTTCGCGCAGATGAGAGTGAAGGAGACACCGCAAGGGCCTCGCCTGACGCAGCTCCTTTAGGAGATCCTGTAGACCCATCATAGAAAGAACGAGGGGTTGCCATGACAATTGACAGTCAGCCGTTGGTTGCTTCCGTGGGGCGATTAGGCACTGTAGGCTTGACGAGGTGGCGCCATGTGGGGCTGCCGCGGCCAGAGCTCAGCCATTCAGGTTTGTCGACGTTGCAGGGACGGACCCATGCGCAAGCGTCGTGCCGTTTGGGAGCAGCTCCGTCAGTTGGCGTCAGTTGAGCGGGCAACTAGGTCAAACACATTAGCCGCGAAGGAGTGGATTCATTCAAATAGATGCTGGGAAGGCGGACATCACTGGGTCAGGCCCGAGCGACTTGGGGATGATGCAGCCCGTGGGGCGCCCCCAACAAAGTAAGCTAGCAACATGAAATAAAAGGGATACATGCCGCAGGGACAGACCCATGCGGCCTGGGAATAATGCAGCCCTAGGGGGCGCTCCCAGCTGGAAACGAAACTTGAAAGATGCCACCTGATGATGTTGAGGACGAAGGAGTGTTGGTGTAGCAGACTCGGTGGGCTGCGGAAGCCGATCCTCATGAGCCCCCCAGGCCCAGGGGCCTCGAGAGGCTCCGGAGGCGCTGGTGGCTCCTCGCGGACCATCTCCATCTCCACCAGGGCTGCGGAACGCCTGGCCTCTTGAGCCTCCATGATGCCCCTCATGAGGTGCTGGTACGCGGCAGCCACGTTCGGCAAGCCGTAAGGCATGCGAACATAGCTGTGGGGTGGACCTTCGCAGCGCCCCACTCGCGAGGGCCAGAGGTGCTCCAGAGAGGCGACTCGATTGAGCTGTGGTATGTCGATGCAGACGCGCAGCCCACCATCCTCGCCTGGATGGGGAGCCACAGCTGATAGGCGGCGGCTGCCTTTCATGACTCTTGACTCCTATAGCTCCTGAATGGCCTTGCTGACGAACTCCTGAGGGTCTGGCCCTCCTTGCCTTACTCCTTCTTGAGGGAAACGTGCTTTGAAACACGCCTCCATGTGGTGCCCAAGCGCCTCCCTCCTGACCTTAGCCAGGTCAGTGGCCCTCCAGGGGAGAGCCCCCGAGCCCTTCCTGAGGAGGGCGCCGGGTGTGCTTTCCTATGCGATGGAAGGAGGTTCCCCCTGGGCAGGCGCGGGCCCTGAGGGGCCGGGCCGGACGATGTCTTCTTCTTCTTGGGGGCGGTCTCGGGAAGCCTCCTGATTCCACGATCCGGGTCTTCCAGTGATGCGGCCTGAAAAGCTCGTTCCAGGGAACACACCGCGTCCTTCTCTTCACAGGGCACCGTGATGACTCTGCCACTTCCTGGCATCTTGAGGACGTTGTAGCTGTGGTGAGTTACGGCCATGAACTTGGCCAGTGCTGGGTACCCAAGGATGGCGTTGTACGGCAGGCGAATGTGAGAGACGTCGAAGTCGATGAGCTCGGTGCGGTAGTTGTCGCGTGCCCCGAAGGTGACAGGGAGGCGGACCTACTCAATTGGGACCGTGGAGCCATCGGTGACTCCAGAGAAAGGCTTGGTTGGCTGAAGCTGGCTGTAGGTCACTTGGAGATTGTTGAATGTTTCCACGGACAGGACGTTGAGCCCTGCCCCGCCATCGATGAGGGTCCTGGTGACCACCACGTTGCTGATGATTAGGGAACAAAGCATCGGGAGGACTCCGGCTGTGGCCGCACACTTGAGCTGATCTGCTGAGCTGAACATGATGGAGCACGCCGACCACCTGAGAGGGCGTGTGGCTTCGAGCTTGGGGAGGGCTGCATGCACTTCGCGGGCGAACTGCTTGAAGATGTGTTGAGAGGCTGGGGCTTGAGCCCCGCCCAGGATGCAGGCGATCACGCGCGGCTCCTGGAAGCCCCCAGCCCCCTCGTCCTGATGGCGTTCCTCGTTTCTCCTTGGCTGCGGCGGCAACGGAGGGAGGCCTGCGTTGCCTCGCGGGCGATCCTCGCGAGGCTGATCCCTCCAGTCTCCCTCGCGAGGCGGGTCTTGCCAGCGATCCTTGCGAGGTCGATCGCGCCACCCTTGGCGCGGGCAGCAGTCTTCCTAGCGTCCTGCGTTCCTTTCTCCTCCTCGACCGTAGCCCCGGTCACCATGGTCGGGGCGACGGCCGATCCTTCCTTCTCGCACGGCTCGAAGCTCTTGACATTCGTTGGTGTTGTGGGTGTGGAGGTCGTGGTACACACAGTACCGACTGCCCTTGGAAGATTCGGGCTGATCTCTACCCTGCTTGGTGCCTGGTTCTGCCGCGAGCACGGCAGCCCCTTGCGCTTCACATCCTTGGCCTTGGGCTTCTTCTCTTCTGGGTCTGCGGCAGGCGGCTCGAGGAGGGAGAGACGCCCTTCCTCAGCCCTAGCGCACTTGGTTGCCAAGTTGAACAACTCCAAGGAAGTGCACAGGTCTTCATGCATCGCCAGCTCCTCCTTCATCTTGACATCGCCCACGCCGTCGGAGAAGGCTGAGATGATGGCCTCCTCGGTCAACTTGGGAATCTTGAGGCATGCGTTGTTGAAGCGCTGGATGTACTTCTGCAGGGTCTCTCCTGGTTGTTGCTTGATGCAGCGCATGTCGCTCACGGCGGGTGGCCGGTCGCGAGTTCCTTGGAAGTTGGCGATGAAGCGGGTGCGCATCTCGTCCCAGGAGGAGATCGTGCCTGGAGCCAGGTTCAGGAGCCAGGTGCGGGCCCCGTCCTTGAGCGCCATGGGAAACCAGTTCACCATGACCTTGTCATCTCTGTTGGCAGCTTCGATGCCCAGCTCATAGAGCTGGAGGAACTCCGCAGGGTCGGCCGTGCCGTTGTAACGAGGAGGCAGGTCTGGCTTGAACTTGCCGGGCCACGCGACGCTGCATAGCTCGGTGGTGAAGGCACGACAGCCTGCTGTGGCCACGGGAGGCCTTGGGTGACGGAGAGCTTGGTCTTGCATGTCCCCACGCGCTGTAGATGGGAGCAGCGCGGGGTCTTGACGTGCGGGAGCAGGAGCATGATCGCGACGTGCTGGAGCAGGGAGCGCCCTGGCAGCTTCTTGCGGGCGAGGGACTTCTTGGCAGCTCTGCTCTTGCCGCGCTGGCACCTGACGGAGCGGGTTCTGCCTAGGGGCCACGCGCCTTGGAGCCACGTCGCCTTCTTGAGGAGGAGGTGGCTGGGGCGCCCCCGGAGCTTCGTCGCCTGCGCGGGGCGGGGTGCGGTGCAGCGGAACGGATGGTGCAGGAGAGCCCCCTGCGACGCGGACGAGCTTGGCGACGCGGTCGAGCCATTCTTCGTAGACGTCGTCGACGGGACGGTAGCGCAGGAGCTCGTTTGCCGCGAAGAGCGCAGCTCGAGCCTCCATGGGTGCGCGGAGCGCGCGGGATGAAGAACCAGCTGGGGTGAGCGAGGGAGTAGCGGTCAGGCCGTCTTGCCGCATGGACGGATGCTGAGACAATGCTTGCTGCTCATTCCCCACTGGGCCGGTGGCGGCATTGATGGCAGGTGAGGGGGAACGGCGAGGACGCTCGCCAACATGAGCCGTCTGGGCGACGCGGGAAGCGAGAGCGGCCCGGCGCTTGGCGCGGGCCCGACGAGCGTCAAACATGGACGCGATGGTCGGAGGAGAACGGGGTGGTGGAAGACGAATTCCAGCGCCCCCTTACCTGGCGCGCCAAATGTCGGATTTCGGGTTCCGGTAGACCCTTGAGGTTCGAACACTGGGGTGCGCACGGAGATTTCGCCTTCTACCTACCTGCACCACTCCGCCTCGCTAAGATCTAAGCTATGGAAAGAACAGCACAAGAGACACAGGGTTTATACTGGTTCGGGCCACCGTTGTGGTGTAATACCCTACTCCAGTGTGTGGTGTGGTGGATTGCCTCTTGGGTTGATGATGATGAGCAATACAAGGAAGAACAGCCTCGCGAGGGTCTGTTCTTGGCTGAGGGGATGAACTGCTAGGAGGAGTTCAGTCACCCTTCTCTCTCTCTCTCTCTCTCTCTTCTCTATTCTCTCTCCGATTTCCGTTTCGATCTCGATTTCGATACCCCTACCCTGTGGGTGGCTAGTCCTATTTATAGGAAAAGGCCCTGGGCCTCTTCCCAAATATTGAGTGGGAAGGGCACCAACAATTGGCCATTTTGAAGGGGAACATCTGGTACACTTATCCTGACTAAAGTTGGTCCTCGCCTGCCAAAGGCTCTGGTGGTGACGCTGGCTTGGGCTCCACAATGACTTCGTCCCTGCCGTTGGACTGGTCTTGGTCTCGTTGCACTGAAACGGGTGCCTTTGCTTGATGCTCTCGCCTGCGCTTGCTCCCTTTGCACCAAAGAGGAAAGAAGGACACTGCGCGGGCTGGCGCCCGCCTAGCACCCTTGGTCGTCATGACTTGCGTGACGGGCACCTCGTGAGGTACCCTGCCTTGATCTCTCCGCCTCCTCGCAAGCCAGCCTGATGAGGCCGTGCCTGAGGAAGCTCTGTGTCGTCCGCCCCGCGAGGCTTGGCCCCTCGCGAGGGTCTTGGGTCTGTGTTGATGAAGATGGGCCGTGCTGGGCCCCCCTTTGAGCCACGCTGCAGGCCGCAGGCAGGCAAGTCTGGGGACCCCCGTTCCCAGAACGCCGACAAGTGCACAACAGAGTGATGTGTGGATACCTAGTTCGGGCCGGCGTTTGGGCATGCTCGCCTAGCTAGAATGCGGGTCACTTCAGAGCCGTTGAGGGTGATGCGCTGGCGTTGGCTGGCCGCGCATGGATGCAGATCTTGAGTGGCAGCGGAGCACTATGATGCGGTGGACAAGACCGTTGGTGAAGCCCCAACGGCTTCGGGGGGCGGAGGTGCGACGATGTGCTCGGTGAAGTAGCCCCGGTGAGCTGGGAGACGGCGTCGGTGAAGTGCACCTGATGTGGTGGAACTTGGTGTCTGTGAGGCACGTCGGTTGCAGCGGCCGACATTGTCGGTGGACCACCCGGTGCGGTGGACGAGGGCATAGATGAGGTAGCTCCGGTGCGTTGGTGAAGCGCGACCGTCGTCTTCGTCGTCGTCATCCGGCACAAAGGTGGGGAACGGTGGGGAACGGTGGGGAAAGAGACGAGATGAGGGGCGATTCGAGGGTTGGTGGCGAATTAGGGATTTGAGCAATCTGGGCGCGGATGGGGACGGTGGAGAAGAGAGATTTTGCAGGGCTGGAATTGGGGCCGCCAGATATTTCAATCCGAAACGTGGAAGCGTGAACTTATATTGTCGTCATCCTTTTTGGGGGGGAGGGGGTGGGTGGCTGGGTGCTATGCGTCCGTCCGACACACGCGACCACCCCCACAGGACTATGCTTCGGTGCCTTAAGGCACCTGCCTTTGTGTCTATGACATATGGGCCCAATAGCTGGCTGGCCCACATGTCAGTGACCCAAAGGCAATTGCCTTTAAGGCACCGAAGCAGCGTCCACCCCGACACGACCCTGGTTTGCCTGGTGCGCCTACATTTGAGAATGCAAACGGATCTTCTTTCATTTGCAAATGAATCTATATGTATTACCATGCCCGTGTTTTCCTTGCAATAATTAGTCATTCAAAAAGAGATACTCCATCCATTCACTTTTCTAAGTCATTTCAGACAACTTAAAATGAACTGTTTTGCACATTGTCTGAAATGTCTTCAAGGTCTTATAAAAGTGAACAGAGGGAGTACTATAAATTAATTACTGAGGAGTTATTTGAAAAAAAAATCGAAACGGTACCCATGCTAACGTGGATTAGAGTGTGTGTCACATAATTAGTTATTTGAATTAGAGTGTGTGTCACATAGTTAGTTATTTGAATTAGAGTGTGTGTCACGTGGTGATCTCCAATTCTAACGTGGATTTCTCATTTCACTGTATCCACGCTACTTTTTTAATACAAATTCATATGTATATGATGAACACCATGGTAGTGAGAAAACTTTTGGATGGATTCAAACATATGACCTACAAAATAGCACAACAAACTGAGTCAATGTCAACTTTTCGAAACTTAGTATGGCACGAATTCGAAATAATTACCCGTATGCCTGGTCCTCGGTTCAAATCTTACAATGTACTCCGAATTGAAACATCGATATTAAGTCGCATACTATGTACATTCAAATGTTGTTTTTAGCCCCCCCCCCCCCCCCCCCGCACAAACGCTACATACTTCCTGTATCGGTCAATCTTCCTCTCCTAACCACCTTAGGAAGCTATCGGTTTCCAACACACGTTCATTCTTTCTCTCCATGTTTCAATCTTTAAGTCTCTCAACTACACAACCCCCTTTTCCACTCTGTTACCAAATGTATTTACCTCACACACCCGCCATTGCACCCCATGCCGAGCTCTCTCTGCCCTCTCCCTCTCACCCTCTCGCGCTAAATACATGCATTGCCTATCTAGCCCCCAACCTCTCGTGCGTGCGCACGCACGCACGTTGTATATCTAGGTCACTCCCTCGAGATTGTCTCACTCTTTCTTCTGCACGGCGGGCAACACTCGCTCAATCTCGCTCTGTTTATCTGAGTCTCGTTTAACCTCGTTTTCTTTCACACACAAATGATATATCTCCCTGTTCGGGCCTCGATCGACACACTCTATACTCTCTCACGCAGATTGTCTATCTAGGTAAGTCCATCCGAGCCTCCACCACTCTTTCGACTTCATGGTGGGCCACGCTCACTCAATCTCTGTCTCTCTCTCTCTCTCTCTGTGTATGTCTCGATTGACCTCGCTCTTTCTCGGACAAAAACAATATATCACCATGTTTGAGCCCAATTCGACCTATTCACATTGTATACGCTCTCACGCACATCGTCTATCTAGGTCACTCTCTCCAACACGTCTCACTCTTTTGATCGCACGACGACCCTATGTGATCGGTTGACCTTGCTTCCTGCCACGCACAAAATATATCAACACGTCTATGACTGGATCATCTCTCAAGCTCTATCTTACAGCCCTCACCCTTGCCAAAAAGCTCAATCGGACAATATCTCTCCAGAGCATATATATTTGTTCAATGAATGTCAGACCACACTCACTTTGTCTCTCTATCTATATGTCTCTCGATTGACCTCGCTTTCTCACACCGTATCTTCCACGCGTTGAAGCTACTACCTCTCCATCCCTCGCAAAGCTAGAAATATTTACATTGCGAGGGGCACTCCAACCTTGGATTAATTTGTGTAGGCATTTATTTCGGTCGGTTTAGATTATATTTTCGTAGCATTCAATCTCTCATAAACTCTATCTCATCTGTGTGTTGTTGACCGCACAGCAATTTAAGTAACTTAGTGTCCCCTTAAGAAAAATAAAGTAAAATCTAAACCTAAAATTTATAATGATATTTTGAATATTTCACTCAGCGAACAAAAATATTGCCATGCGTACACTTTTTTCTACCGTGTTCTAATTCTTTTGAGAAAAAAATACTTCCTACATGCATTCAACAGTATTCATGTGAGGAGAAAATTGCTAATATAGGCCGCTGGCCTCTACATGCACATTTGTTTAGAAGCTTCTGGTGTGTACTGGAGTATTAACAGGAACATTTCACAATATGAGGCTAGCTGCGTGCTCACTTGAAGCTCTAGAAAGATCCTCGGCGCCCAACCGTGGGAGCGAATCCCACTAACCATAACCATTGGATTAGTAGGGTTCAACTTTGATAAATGGTGGCGATTCAACCCGCGGTGGAAATCAATGGCTAGCAAACGATTCTGCGTCACGGCGGGTGGCTATCCAAAGTTTGAAAATTGGTGTACTAGAGAAGATAGAGATATAGTATATTTTTACACGCACATTTTTCCTCCGTGCCGAGACGTGGCACACCCTACCGCGCGGTTTCGGGGTCCTCCTGGGTGGTGCACGCATATATTCTTCCTGACGTGGGACGCCCTACCGCGCGTTTTCTGGGTCCTCCTCGGTCGTAGCACCGAAGCAAGTAAATGAGTCATCAAATCACGAAAGACCACCTTTCCCGCCGAGTACATCAGTGAAGCACGATGGCTAGCTAGTTGGGCTAGTTCGACCAATTAGCTAGGCCGCCGCCACATTTGTTTTTTCACCCCTTTTTATCTACTTGCCGGCAGGTAAATTTAAATATCCACCGCGGCGTTGCTCTGGTGTTTGGGTGCGGCAGGATTTTTAATTTTTTGATTGACGGGAGCAGGCGCGACGGGATTTTTAATTTTTTGATTGACGGGAGCAGGCGCGGCAGCAATTAGTCACGATGACTCCGCATGTACCCACTGCTCCCTGATGTGAGAAGTCGTCGACTAGTGTTTTACCGTGGTGAAAACCAAAAGATTCCCCACTCCCTCCGCCTTCCCGTAGATTGCATTGCCTTTCAGCCATTTCACCCCCTTTGCTTCCTCTCCCCATTGCTTCTACCTGGTGCCATGGCGGCGCAGTAGATCACAGAGTCCGAGCTGAGGCTCCTGACACAGGAGCTCCATGCCAAGGATGCGGAGCTCAGGGCCAAGGACGTGGAGCTCCATGAGCTCAAAGAGGAGAGGAGTGCCATGCTCCTCCGTTATGTGCGGGAGTTCACGAAGCTTCAAAAGCGGCAGGCGTCCACCACAAAGATGCTTGAGGCGTCGGCGGCATTGCTGCAGAAAGAGGGATATACGATAGGCCGTCAGGGGAGCCGGCTGGAGCGCGAGCGGGCCGATCGTGACGAGGTCCAGGATCGCCTCAGCCACTTGGTGAACCAAGTTGCCACGCACGTGTTGCGGCTGCGCGATTCCTATCGTCGTGCCAGCGCGACGATGCTGGCCATCGGGCTAAACCCGTTCGACCACCCGGTCGACTTCAACGAGCTGCGGCTTCCTGACCTGGTCTCCTTCTTCACCTGCGATGGTGGGGGCTGAGCTGGACAAGGATGGGTTGCGGGCTGCCGTCGCCATTGCCGGGCGAATCCTTTCAGGGCTCCGTCACCGGAATCCATTCGCGCCATTGGATGCCATCTTTGACGAGCTGGCTCTCGTCGACCGGTAGTGGGCTCTGCGGGTGGTTGCACCCTGCATCACCAACGTCGTGCGCCTCGAGATGCAGAGGGACTTCGGTGGTGTTTAGGCGCCCTCTGCATGGGCATGTCCATGTCTCGGTGCAACATGACCGTTGGATCAAACTCAGACGGTGCAAATTAGTCACTGTAGCACAAAGCGTGTGGGTTTGTTTGGTTGCATTCTCATCTCAATATAGTTGTTTCCTCTTCGTGTATTTTTGTCAACCTACTAGTGTGGACTCATGCACCCTTCATGCACTTTGCCAAACACCCAAAAGTGGGTCGAGAAGGGAACTTTTGCTCCCATCCCATGCACCCTTCATACACCCTGCCTAACACTATCTGTGCTTCATATGGTTCATGTTTCGTGGAGTACTGTAGCACCGTACTCTCTGTGCATTGTGGACCTAGTTCTGTTAACATTGATCTCACCATTCATTCTCGACCGGACATTCGAAAAAGCGGTACTATGTTACATATAGGAGCAGATGACATGCGCACAGCATCATTTGTTATCGTCATATCTTACTACACTAGCAACAAGATTGTGTAGTACTGGCGTATGAACCACTGCACATGCCTAGTAGTAGGAGTACTGTGTATGTTCAAGTGGCTGCCGTGTTTCGCACTCCTCCGTCGTAAGAGTGGAAACGCTTGATGCAATCATTTTCTTCTTCTGAAAAATAGTGGACACGCTCTACCGTGCGGATCCTCCTCCAGCCATGCACTAAATTACTCACTTTCGCCGACGTGTGGGACAGCCAGCATCGGGGTCCACCAGCCATGCACTAAATTACTCTGTAGTAGAGTGACGGTAGACTACCCCGATCGAAGCGCCGTAGTAATGCCCAATGAGCCGTCAAATAACAAAAACCCCTCCTTTCCAGCAGTAAGTTGGACGGACGAAGCAACCATCATTTCACTCTTCTCTCTCAGCTTCCTCTCTACCCAACCCTCGCTTCTGCCTCATCTTGTTCCTCATTTCTTCAAGAAAACCCCGACCTGCTTCTGCCATTGTTCTTCTCTCCCACAGAAGGAAAGGTGAGTGCATCAATGGTGTTGATTCTGGCCAAGGCCCGGTCTTGCAACCCCGAGACTGATCCTATAACTCCCTCTTTTCTTCTTTTGGGTTTGTGATTATGGTTTCTTTTCTTCTATTTCTATTTGACAGTTTCTTGATGGACGCTGGAGCACCAGCCAAAGTGATGTCTATGGCTTCGGCCAAAACCGTCGAGGCTCATGGTACGAAGAAGCGCAAGCACCCCGCCGAGACTACCGCAGATAAGCTCAAAGTCATCGCCCTGTCCAAGCCCCCCTCTCCAGGATCCCTCATTAAGCAAGTCCAGGTAATATCTCTTCTTGACGATCTTTTTCTCGATCTTGATCGTGTTTTTTCATCTAACACGTAGTACTAGTACTAGTAGTACAACTTTCTGGGTTATCTTGCATGTGATTTTTGGGTGCCAAATGACGGTTCCAAATTCCTCTTTTAACCAAAACATGTGAGAGGTTGACACTGATTTCTTATAGATTACTTTCAACTACTCCCTCTGTCCCAAATTTCTTGTCTTAGATTTGTCTAGATACGGATGTATCAAGCAAATTTCTTGTCTTAGATTTGTCTAGATACGGATGTATCAAGTACTTGATACATCCGTATCTAGACAAATCTAAGACAAGAATTTTGGGACGGAGGGAGTACTTTATGAACATCAATGCTACCTTTTAAGAGGGTATATTTGCCTCAGTAACTTGTGTTATGGATATGGCATGTAATCCCTCTGCTCTCATGCCTTTGAAGACATGTTCTAGTGTCTTTGTTCACTCATTTATGTGCGTATATGTAGTCATATATGGAGTATAATACCGAAAATCATCTTATATTTCTGAACGGAGGTAGTAATAAAATATTGTTTCTGTTTGAATTAGAACCAGGTCCGCGGTGGAGATGAAGTTCACAAAGTCATGCTGTGTGAATAGGAAGACCTCATGACGAGTTCTACTGCTGAACTCTCCAGCTGTTGTGTCCTTGTAGCCACGTGTCCTGAACTAGTGTTTTCATGTAGCATAGTTGTCAGGCGTGTTCTCGAGGCTGTACTTGACCACGACAATTTCCTGGTTGTGCCTTCAATTACGAAGGGTGTGGTTCTTGTAAAGCTTCCCAACAAATCTGATGTGGCCTGTCTTCATCATCATGTTTATGAGTGGAAAGACCACTCTGTTAGGTTCTCCAAGGTTGACAAGATGGTGATGGTGCATGTAGACATCTCACACGAAGTCCATGGCCTAGTCAGTTATGCGGGGTTCATCCCGTAGGTCGGTGGCAAAAAATAGTCTGCAGAGTTTAGTTAGTGCAACTTTGCTTGTCTGTAGTAAGTACTATTGTTCATTACTTGATTTGTGTTTGTGAACCCTGTATTGTTTATTAGTACTGCCGCTTTTGGTGTATGGTCAGTCCTGAGAACGGTCTATGTTAATGTCTGTCCACTCAATTCAGTCTGTATATTTTGAAGTATCCATATCATATTTTTTGTGAGGACGGTCTATCAATTATGGTTACACTCCAATATCTGTATGCATTGCAGGGTTTATCGCACCCACCAGGATTTCTAGCCCCATGGATGTTCAGTCCATACGATTTGTCACGACCTTTGGACTGTCCTACTTGTGGGAGTAGGTGAGGCCACTGCATGCCACGCATAGTTGGACGATCAATCTTCTGTTTAGTACTTCAACATAGTGATTTCCTGGTAAGGATTCACTCGTGTCACATCAAGTAAATCTTATTGATTTACTGTCGAAATCTTATTGATTTAATGTCATGTTTTCTTTCTTTTCCTGCAATTTTACTATGCAGGTTTTGCCATGTGACATTCATCATAGAATAAACCGTTTGGTTTCCTCTACGATGGCTATTTTTGCAGGTTTCACTTCTTATGTCGTGTCAGTAACGAAGGCACCGTCCATCACTTATATTACTGGAAAAAATTGGATCAGTCTGTTGTCTGAGTACAAGCTGAATCCCTAGGATGAACTGCAGTTTGGTTTAACAAAAACGCCACAATTAGTCCTTCTCGCGTTTAAAAGAAATGAAGAAAAAGACTGGATCATGGTCATGGATCCTAGTCAAGTTAGAAAGCTGATCATAGCAGACCAGACACGATCGCCGCTGTCTCACACAGATCAAGCACTGGCAGTTGCTCTAGCACTGACAGTGGCAGCAGCTCAGTCTGATCCAGCCGAGGATTGGGCACCGTCCGCGTCAGTGGATCAGTCTGATCTGTCGGAGGATCAGGCATCGACACCGGCACCTACTCCAACACCGGCACCAGTTCTACAAGGAGCACCATCTCCGGCAGCAGCAGCGACTTCGGCACCTTCACCAACACTTGCACTTGCATCTGCTCCGGCCCGTGCAGTTGCACCGGCAACAGACTGGGCTGCAGTTCACACTTCATATACCAAAGTCCTTACAAAAACCGACATGTCCACCTTCTTGGTAAGCATTGGCCGCCCAAGTGCTTTGTTCTTTTTTCTTTCCATGTTGTTTCACATGATTCACTGTGTTGATCTAACTGTTTGGGTATGTCTTCTTGTTTGCAAACAGAGAATTTCCAGAGCAACAAGGGAGTCGTTCAACAATCCGGGCGACCATGGCCAAGTTTCTCTTACCATGCGCAACCTTGGTTTGAATGAACCTGCTCAATATACCGTAAGTACAAAGGATGGTCGCATGATGATTGATGCTAAAGGATGGTCAAGGTTCAAATCTAAATCATATCTTGCGGTAGGGGATGATGTCAAAATCGAACTTTCTCGGCAAGGAGAGCTGGTCCAAATCAACTTTGAAATTCTTTAGTAGCACCACGCAACTGCCGAAGTGATCTATCCTCCGAGAGATTTTGATGTAATCATCTGGCATGGTGAAACAAGTGTCCTGTGTGTATAAGTAGTACGACAGTATTATTTAATACATGGTATATCATTGATAGAATTGCAACTCTGATTGCTGGTTAGGAACTGTTGTTCGATTTCATTCCAATAGCTACCGTGCTTTATTCAATTTTGTGTATTCGCCTTGCGACAGCATCTAAAACCAGCGCTGTACCGATCGCTTGCAATATGAAAAGCACTGAGGTAGAAGACATGGGCCCCCAAACATGCAGGGTCGGTCTGCGGCCCAAAGTCCAAAACCGTGAGCCTATCTGAGTATTATATTCTCAGCTGAACCCCCATAATGCCCGTGCGTTGCAGAGGGAGTATATTTCTTGGCAAGGTGAGCCTGTGATATAAAAGATTTGTATATTTCTTTACAGAGGGAGTATCTCTCTGTCAAAAAATATATTTATGTGTAACTAGTTACTCCTGTCTTTCTACTTCCTTTCGCTGATATGTGGGGCAACCGGCAATGGGGTCCATGTGCCATATGGACAAATTAGAGTGCACAACTTCACGGTAGACACACCCTGGTCGTAGAGCCACGGTAATGCCCAATGAGCTGTCAAATCACAACCCCCCCGCTTTCCAGCTTTAGCAGTAAGCTGGACGGATGAAGCGACAATATTTCACTGGGCCTGAATCCCCTTCTCCCTCGTCTGCTTGTTCAGATAAAAACCCCTCTCGGCGATTGCATAGGGTTTTCTCATGGAGAACCAGGTACGAATTCTTCATCCATCCCTGATAAACCCAAGTCCCTTGGTCGCAGGTAATCCTAGGATGGCAGCCGCCACCGTTGATGCATTTTCCTTCCTACTGAATCTAGTGTGTTTCATTTGCACTGCCCAAAGTGCGAGTACCCTACAGGTTTCTGCGCCCTCGGCGAGACGCCACACTTGTTCCTTCTCATCCTAACACAGCATTTTGAAACGCACAGTATGTTCCTAGAATCCTATTTTCTATCCAGGAGGGTGGGGTTTTTTTGAACATGTTGTGTTCTCATATTATTTTTCCTGCAGTGTATTATTTGCTCTGCTAGAATACATGTACTGAAGATGCTCGGCCTTACCATAACTGAATACACTAGTTTAATGGTCACAGTGAAGACAAGCCATGGATATAAGTTCCGAGTTGGGTTCATGAACCAAGAAGATCGCTGCTTTTTTATGGCCGAACTTGGATAAACTTTCTCAAGTGTTACGGACTGAAAGTTGGCGCACGAATGTTGATGGAAATAGCAGAACCTGGTCTCATCTTCACTGCGATCTTCCACCCCGACGTCGTTCCAATTGTTCATCCATGTTAGTTTTGTATCTGGTTCTTGCTTGTTGCCTCGATTACTTCTTAATCCACCTATTATGTCTAACTAATCACAATTTAACTTTAAAAGTAGCAACGAATCTCTCATGAAGATGCTACTTCTAACTAATATTTTCTTATAATTGGTGGCACGTGTAGGTTTTTTCAGAGTTAAGCACTCTGCTCGTTTGTTACTCTGTAATAACCCGGCTGTTACTAATGGCACTAAAGTTGACTGGATCGACATCCACAAGTTCCTACACTTTATTGATCGTCTTGAGGTCCTTGTGGGGCGTTTCAATGGTGGAAGGCCACGTGGGATATGTGTGCCACTGCTGCACTCGTTGAATAGGTCCAACTATGTCGAGAAACTTATGGTACGAGCTGTTTTCTGTTATATATGTTGTTCATAAACTATTGCTTATACACAGTTTTACAGCTGTGATCTTCTTGAAACAGGAACTGCCGAGTTCTATTGTTCCTATACAGATGCCTGACCATGGTCGGGTCAGACTTGCGCTTGGTCACAACATGATGTTTATGTCGACCTACTCAATTCCCCTTGGAGGTGAAAAGATACTTATTCATGGGTGGTCTCAAATAATGAAGGCCCGTCCATCTTGGAGAATAGGACAGAAGATTATGTTCATGCTTTTCCATGGCTCTAAAGCGAATATCATGTTTATTGACCACGTTGCGAGATGAAGCCGCTTTCAAAAGGTTGTGGATGCATGGGGTGGCGCCTGGGCCTTCTCCTGGGGCTTGGCAGCCTCACCCTTGGTTAACTGTAGGCAAAGTAGCACTGTTCGAGGCGTGCTTTGTATAGTTGAACCTGTTTAAGTACTCATACTGCTTTTAGCTTTGGTTGTTAAGTGCCCCTGCTTGTCGGATTTCGGGTTCCGGCAGACCCTTAAGGTTTGAACACTGGGGTGCGTGTGGAGATCACGTCCTCAACCTCCCCGCCTCACAAAGATCTAAACTACTAAAAGGATCACACAACAGACACAAGATTTATACTGGTTCGGGCCACCATTGTGGTGTAACACCCTACTCCAGTGTGTGGTGGATGGATTGCCTCTTGGGGCTGATGATGATGAACAATACAGGGAAGAACAGCCTCACAAGGGTTTGTTCTTGGCTGGGGTGATGAACTGCTGGGAGGAGTTCGGTCACCTCTCTCTCTCTCTCTCTCTCTCTCTCTCTCTCTCTTTCTCTACTCTGTGTGCCTTCTCATCAAAACCGGACCCTTCTCATCAAAACCGGACCCTTCTCATCAAAACCGGACCCCTTGCTATGTGGGTGGCCGGTCCCTATTTATAGAGGCCCTGGTCCTCTTCCCAAATATCGAGCGGGAAGGGAGCCAACAATGGCGGGCTAATTTGAAGGGGGACAGCGAGTACATCTATCCTGACAAAAGGTGGTCTTTGCCTGCGAAAGACTCTGCGGTGACGCCGCGCTGGGCTCCATGGTGACCTCCGTCTCGTAGTCCTCTTGGTCCTGGTCTTGTTGCACCGAAATGGCAACCTTTGCCTGATGCCTCGGTACTCCGTGGCTGCGCTTGCCCCCTTTGCACCAAAGGGGAAAGAAGGACACTGCACGCGCTGGCGCCCGCCTGGCGCCCTCGATCGTCATGGCTTGCGTCACGGGCGCCTCACGAGACACCCCGCCTTGATATCTCCGTCTCCTCGCGAGCCAGCCTGAGGAGGCTGCGCCTGAGGATGCACCGTGTCGTCCGCCTCGCGACGCTTGGCCCCTCGCAAGGGTCTTGAGTCTTGTGCTTGATGAAGATGGGCCATGTTGGGCCCCCATTCGAGCCACGCTGCAGGCCGCAGGCAGGCAAGTCTGGGGACCCCCGTTCCCAGAACGCCGACAGTAGCCCCCGGGCCCGTGGCGCGCGTGGGCTTGGCCGTGCCGAGAGGCGAAAGGGTAAGGGCGAAGCGCCGCGGGCCCTAACAGCCTGCGGCCTTGGGCGCCGCATGGCGGTTGATTGGACGTGGGCGACTCCACATCCCCACAACGCCTTGGTGACCGCGCGAGGTGGACAAGTCCCTGCATGCAAATCGTGTCATGATTACCTGTGATCGTGGAGGCCGGCGGTTGGCCTTCGCCGGCCATAAGTACTATACGGCGCGTGCCCTTCTAGTGCATTCCTCCTGGCTTCTCCTTCTTCCCGATCCTTGCTCCGTCTTGGTGTGATGGCTCCGATCCGCCGGTTCTCCGCAGCGGAGAAGGGAAAAGCTCCTCGAGAGGGGCCAGACCCGCTCCCGCTGAAGAAACGCCTCGCCATTTGCAGCCGGGGCGAGGAAGACCATCAGGTGGAGCCGAGGCCCCGGTGCGAGCGGGCTCCGCCGGGGTTCCCGCTTCCTCTGTACGCCCCCGCCGAGGGTGTTGATGCTGATCTCCACGGCCGGCGCCGTCGTAGGCGCCGTCGGGTCACGAAGGCGTGGGTTGTTCCTCCCGGAATCCACGCCGAGGGCTCCTCCCACGAGTTCGTGCTCCACGTCGTCGTTCCTCTTCAATCCTGGATCCGTCTGCCTCCCTTCTTCGCCTCCGTCGTCCCTCCAGGAGGGCCTCTGGAGCTCTGGCTGCAGCACGCCGGCTGCAGCGCCCTTGTGACCGAGGCTGAGGTCGTGGTCGCCGCCCCGGGCGAGGTCTACTTGTCCCGCGGCTGGAGGGAAATCGCCCGGGTCTGCAAGGAGAGGGGTGTCTTCGCGGTCCACCTTGAGTACGATGGCGCTGCGGTGATGTTCCTCAAGGTCTTCGGCGCGATCGGGCGCCGGCTGGAGTGTTTCCGTGGGAGAGGCGACCGGGACCCTGCCCTGGAGAGGGCTAGGCCCGCCGACCGCTCCCTTGGCGAAGGCGCCGGGGGGTCCAGCGACTCCGGCGAGATCTTCGCGACTCTGGAGATGAGCGACGACAGCTACGAGCCCCCGAGCCGGCGCCGCTCCCGGAGCAGGGCGGGCTCGTCAGGCCGCCACCGACCCTGATCTGGATGTGGTTGGCGTCGGTGCTTGACGGCCCACTATTGATGATGGCATCTTCTGCTGGAGCCCGTGTAGTTAGCACTCCTTAGGATCCGTTCCCTGCGAGGAATCAAAATGCGCCCCACGGGGGCTTGTAAGGTGTCTATAGTCACATTTGTTAATATATGACCTTTGCTATGGATTTGTGTGAGTCGCTGATTCCGTCATAGCTTAGTTCTCCCTTTCGAACCTCGCGAGGGCTTGGTGCTCTACGCTGACAGGTCCCAGTCCCAAGGCGGCGTCAGCCGTCGCTGGTATGCCAGGTCGCGATGCCGTGGTCAAGGCCAGGAGGTGAGCGACCCGGGGTCCGGTAAGAGCCCCTGAGTCGCGATGCTCAGGAGGTCCCCTTTGGCGCTCAAGCAGCCATTGCTTGGTGAGAAAGGGAAGCAACGTCGCTAGTACGGAATTGCCTTAGGTGCGGGGGTAGTGCCACGGTAGCCAGCGCTGTGGGAGGTGACTTATCTTGAGGATCGTGGATTATCCCTGGTGCGCCGTCGGGTTCGCGCGTCGGTAGGAGCGGAATCGCTCGGCAAGGTCCTCGCGAGCCCCTTCTCCCTCGCCTCTGCTCCCCTTTCTGGTTAAGGCTCTTGGGGATGTCGCCCTTGGCTTCGGCCCTGCGGCCGAGGCCGAGGCGCATGTCTTGTCTTCTGCTGCGCTGACGCGGGTCTTCGCCCACGTCTACCTTCGTGATCCCAACGCCGACCTCGACGGCCTGCTGGAACCCGTGAGTGGCGAGGGTGCTGCCACCGCTGTCGAAGCCGTGAAGGGGCACGCGGAGGCGCTGCTGGAGAAGTTCCGGGCCTTCAGCACCAGGCCAAGGCAAGGCGCTGCCGGCCCCGCCGCTCCATGAGGCGAAGCCGCTCCGCACAGCTTCACCGCCGACAAGTGACTCCGTTCCATTCCTGTTCTCCTTTCGATTCCTGCACATGTACCACGCCTCGGGGAGGCATTTAAACTTGCGTTTGACATTGAGACGACAGTATGGACTGTAATATTTGCTTTTAAGTTCCTTGGATTTTATGCTTTTCTTCCCTACTTGCTTGTGTTCTACACCGGCAGAGCCCGGCCCCGCGCATGCCTCACCCAGCATTAGCCCCGACCGGAAACCAGGACGGGACCAAAGGAGTGAGGGGCCACGTGACAAGTTAGGCTCCTGAGTCGCGATGCTCAGGAGTCCCCCTTGGCGTGCGAACAACAAGTAGGGAAGCGTGATGTAGGCGTGTCTTCTGTTCTACGTCTGCAGAGCCCGACTCCGCGCGTACCTCACCCAGCATAGCCTTTCGGAACTAAGGAGTGAGGGGCTACGGAGCCAGTTAGGCCCCTGAGTCGCGATGCTCAGGAGTCCCCCTTGACGCGCAAACGGCCTTCATACCTTGGCTCCGCTCGGGGAGAGACGCGCGGCGAACCAGGCCCGAGGGGCCTGGCTGGGCGGCGTACGCCTGGGCATGACCCAGTCGTAGCCCCCGTGCCTAGCCCCCTCACGCGACACTCCCGAGGGGAGGCGTTGCGACGAGGCCAGCCACTAAGCTCTGGACTCCCTGAGGTTAATGCGGCCCGGAGGCCACCCCCAGTTGTTTATCACCAGCGCGGAGCATAGCGCTTCCGTATGTGTACGGGCATAGCCGCGCCTCGGCAGTGTCGTCAGCCAGCGTGGAGCATGGTGCTTCCACTAGTACGTGGGAGGGGGCTCCCCTCCGGGAGGAGCCCCCAGGGCGTATACAGCCCCGCCCTGACACGTGACCGGCACGGTAGGGCTAGGTGAGGTGTATCTGGGCACCCGTGAGCCAGCGCAGGACTCACGAGGCCCTACCTCTGGGCGGGTTGCGCCCGGCACTAGGCCGTATCTTGAGATGTGTCCCTGCAAAATTTGGTTAGATGCCGGTACTCTACGTCCTCGGGTCCCGGCCCTCGATCTTGTCTCAGCCGTCGCTGGTATGCCAGGTCGCGATGCCATGGACAAGGGCAGAGGGTGAGGGCTGGAGAGCCAATAAGAGCCCTGAGTCGCGATGCTCAGGCACCCCCCCTTTAACGTGCAAGTGGCCGACATGGGAAGAAAAGATGCCGCGGACGGGCACCATGCAGCTAACCGTGATAGGCAATGCATAGTTGGAAACAAACGCTAGGGAGATACACGCCGCTGGGTCTGGCCCGAGCGGCTTGGGGATGATGCAGCCCGAGGGGCGCCCCCAACAAGGCAAACTAATCGACAGAAAGGTAAATGCAGATACATGCCGCGGGGATGGACCCACGCGGCCTGGGAGTGATGCAACCCTGGGAGGGTGCTCCCAGCTGAGAACGGAACTTGAAAGATGGCATCTGAGGATGTCATCGGCGTAGTGGCATTGGTGCAGCAGACTTGACGGGCTGCAGAAGCCTATCCTCACGAGCCCCCAGGCCCCGGGGCCTCGGGAGGTTCCGGAGGCACTGGTGACTCCTCGTGAGCTGCCTCCATCTCCGCCAAGGCCGCGGAACGCCTGTCTTCCTGAGCCTCCACGATGCCCCTCATGAGGCGCTGGTACGCTGCAGCCATGCTCGGCAGGCCGTGAGGCATGCGAACATAGCTGTGGGGCAGACCTCCGTAGCGCCCCACTTGCGAGCGCCAGAGGCGCTCCGTCGTGGCGATCTGATTGAGCCCTGGTACGTCGACGCAGATGCGCAGCCCACCATCCTCGCCTGGATGCGGGGCCATGGCTGGCTGGCGGCGGCAACCTCTCATCATCCTTGACTCCTGTAGTTCTTGAATGGCCTTGTCAACAAACTCTTGCTGGTCTGACCTTCCTCGCCTGGCTCCTTCCTGGGGGAAACGTGATGCGAAGCACGCCTCCACATGGTGCCCAAGCGCCTCCCTCGTGACCCTGGCTAGGTCGGTGGCCCTCCAAGTGAGAGCCCCCGAGCCCTGCCTAAGGAGGGCGCCGGGCGCGCTTTCCTATGCGATGGAAGGAGGGTCCCCCTGGGCAGACGCGGGCCCTGAGGGGCTGCCTCCTGAGGAGCCGAGCCTGACGATGTCTTCTTCTTGGGGGTGGTCTCAGGAAGCCTCCTGCTTCCGCGATCTGGGTCTTCTAGCGGCGCGGCCTGATAGGCCCGCTCCAGGGAACACACCACATCCTTCTCTTCACAGGGCACCGTGATGACGCCGCCACTTCCTGGCATCTTGAGGACGTTGTAGCCGTGGTGGGTCGCAGCCATGAACTTGGCCAGCGCTGGGTACCCGAGGATGGCGTTGTACGACAGGCGGATGTGGGCGACGTCGAAGTCGATGAGCTCGGTGCGGTAGTTGCTGCGAGCCCCGAAGGTGACAGGGAGGCGGACCTGCCCGATCGGAACTGTGGAACCGTCAGTGATCCCATAGAAAGGCTTGGTTGGCTGAAGCTAGTCATAGGGCACTTGGAGGTTGTTGAATGTTTCCACGGACTGGACGTTGAGCCCCGCCCCACCATCGATGAGGGTCTTGGTGACCAGCACGTTGATGATGACTGGGGAGCAGAGCATTGGGAGGACTCCTGCCGTGGCCGCGCACTTGAGCTGGTCCGCTGAGCTGAACGTGATGGGGCACGCCGACCACCAGAGGGGGCGCGTTGCTTCGAGCTTGGGGAGAACTGCATTCACCTCACGGGCAAACTGCTTGAAGATACGTTGAGAGGCTGGGGCTTGAGCTCCGCCCAGGATGCAGGCGATTGCGCGCGGCTCCTGGAAGCCCCCAGCCCCCTCGTCTTGATGGCGGTCTTCGTTCCTTCTTGGTGGAGGCGGCAGAGGAGGTAGGCCTGCCTTGCCGTGAGGGCGGTCCTGACGAGGCTGATCCCTCCAGTCTCCCTCGCAAGGCAGGTCCCGCCAGCGGTCCTCGCGAGGCTGGTCGCGCCACCCCTGGCGCGGGCGGCGATCTTCCCAGCGTCCTGGGTTTCTTCCTCCTCCTCAGCCGTAGCCCCAGTCAGCTTGGTCAGGGCGACGGCCGATCCTTCCTTCTCACACGGCTCGGAGTTCTTGACATTCGTTGGTGTTGTGGGTGTGGAGGTCATGGTACACGCAGTACCGGTTGCCTCTGGAGGGCTCGGGCAGATCCTTGCCCCGCTTTGTGTCTGGTTCTGTCGCGAGTATGGCAGCCCCCTTGCGCTTCGCGTCCTTGGCTTTGGGCTTCTTCTCTTCTGGGTCCGCAGCTGGCAGCTCGAGGAGGGAGAGACGTCCCTCCTCAGCCCTGGCGCACTTGTTCGCCAAGTTGAATAGGTCCAAGGAGGTGCAGAGGTCTTCGTGCATCGCCAGCTCCTCCTTCATCTTGACGTCGCGCACGCCGTCGGAGAAGGCAGAGATGATGGCCTCCTCGGACACCTTGGGGATCTTGAGGCGCGCGCTGTTGAAGCGCTGAATGTACTTTTGCAGGGTCTCTCCGGGTTGTTGCTTGATGCGGCGCATGGCGCTCACGGCGGGCGGCTGGTCGCGAGTACCTTGGAAGTTGGCGATGAAGCGGGCGCGCATCTAGTCCCGGGAGGAGATCGTGCCTGGAGCCAGATTCAGGAGCCAGGTTCGAGCTCCTTCCTTGAGTGCCATGGGGAACCAGTTCGCCATGACCTTTTCATCCCCGCCGGCAGCCTCGATGCCCAGCTCGTAGAGCTGGAGGAACTCTGCAGGATCGGTTGTGCCGTCGTAGCGAGGAGGCAGGTCGGGCTTGAACTTGCCGGGCCACGCGACGCTGCGCAGCTCAGTGGTGTAGGCGTGGCAGCCCGCGGTGGCCACAAAAGGCCTCGGTTGGTGGAGAGCTTGGTCTTGTGGGTCCCCACACGCTGTAGCTAGGAGCAGGGCGGGGTCTTGTCGCGCCGGAGCTGGAGCAGGGTCGCGGTGTGCCGGAGCGGGGAGCGCCCTGGCAGCCCCTTGCGGGCGAGGAACTTCTTGGCAGCTCCGCTCTTGCTGCGCTGACGCCTGACGGAGCGGGTTCCGCCCAGGGGCCAAGCGCCTTGGATCCATGACATCTTCTTGGAGGGGAGGCGGCTGGTGCGCCTCTGGAGCTTCGTTGCCCGCGCGGGGCGGAGTGTGGCACAAAGGGACGGACGGCGCGGAAGAGCCCCCTGCGGCGCGAACAAGCTCGGCAACGCGGTCGAGCCATTCTTCGTAGACGTCATCGACGGGGCAGTAGCGCAGGAGCTCGTTTGCCACTAGGAGCGCAGCTCGAGCCTCCAAGCGTGCGTGGAGCGCGCGGGATGAAGAACCGGCCGGCGCGAGCGATGGAGTGGCGGTGCGGCCGTCCTGCCGCACGGACGGGTGCTGAGACGATGTTTGCTGCTCGCCCCCCGCGGGGCCGGTGGTGGCGTTGACGGAGGGCGACGGGGAACGACGAGGACGCCCACCGACGGGGGTTGTCTGGGCGACGCAAGAAGCAATGGCGGCCCGGCGCTCGGTGCGGGCCCGACGAGCGTCAGACATGGATGCGACGGTCGGAGGAGAACGGAGCGGTGGAAGACGAATTCCGGTGCACCCCTACCTGGTGCGCCAAATGTTGGATTTCGGGTTCCGGCAGACCCTTATGGTTCGAACACTGGGGTGCGCGCGGAGATCACGTCCTCAACCTCCCCGCCTCACAAAGATCTAAACTACTAAAAGGATCACACAAGAGACACAAGATTTATACTGGTTCGGGCCACCATTGTGGTGTAACACCCTACTCCAGCGTGTGGTGGATGGATTGCCTCCTGGGGCTGATGATGATGAACAATACAGGGAAGAACAGCCTCGCGAGGGTCTGTTCTTGGCTGGGGTGATGAACTGCTGGGAGGAGTTCGGTCACCTCTCTCTCTCTCTCTTTCTCTACTCTGCGTGCCTTCTCATCAAAACCGGACCCTTCTCATCAAAACCGGACCCCTTGCTACGTGGGTGGCCGGTCCCTATTTATAGAGGCCCTGGTCCTCTTCCCAAATATCGAGCGGGAAGGGAGCCAACAATGGCGGGCTAATTTGAAGGGGGACAGCGAGTACATCTATCCTGACAAAAGGTGGTCTTCGCCTGCGAAAGACTCTGCGGTGACGCCGCGCTGGGCTCCATGGTGACCTCCGTCTCGTATTCCGCTTGGTCCTGGTCTTGTTGCACCGAAATGGCAACCTTTGCCTGATGCCTCGGTACTCCGCAGCTGCGCTTGCCCCCTTTGCACCAAAGGGGAAAGAAGGATGCTGCGCGCGCTGGCGCCCGCCTGGCGCCCTCGATCGTCATGGCTTGTGTGACGGGCGCCTCACGAGACACCCCGCCTTGATATCTCCGTCTCCTCGCGAGCCAGCCTGAGGAGGCTGCGCTTGAGGATGCACCGTGTCGTCCGCCACGCGAGGCTTGGCCCCTCGTGATGGTCTTGAGTCTTATGCTTGATGAAGATGGGCCATGTTGGGCCCCCATTCGATCCATGCCGCAGGCCGCAGGCAGGCAAGTCTGGGGACCCCCGTTCCCAGATCGCCGACACTGCTGGCTTCAGTTAAGGTTGTTAAGTACGCCTGCTACTTTTACAGTCTGTCATGTTTCTTCAGTCTTGTCTTCCTCCAGCCGCCAAAACCAAACTAGCGTCGGCGAGGCCGCCTGCTTCCGCCTCCCACAGCTGGCTGCGCCTCAGCGCACGCATCGCCGCCCCACCGTCTCCAAAATCATTAACGCCGACGTCCTCCGCGCGCTTTGGTGCGCTCGCCACGGCGCCGCCCTCTCGCGTTGTCAACATGGTCAACAAACAATAGGAATCGACAGAAGTACGTGGAGAGGATGACAGTAGGGGCCCACCACGTCAGCGTATGGAAAAATAAAATGCTTCCTCCTAGTGTTTTCCTGACATCTGGGACCCACGACATTGTGAGCGTATATAATCAATAGACAAGAGAACATCACAAGATCGACTGACACCTGGGATGTAGCTACTCGAGCAGTATTTTTTTGTTTGGTATTGTTGAGACGGAGCAGGGTTTGAACTGGGCTGTGGCCCGTCTAGCCCACGCTTATATTTTATGTTCACCATGTGACCAGCCGAGCTATTTTTTCTTTGTGAAAATGAGCCCAGTTTATTTTTTCTGAAGAATACCCAATCCAGGCCTACTTATTTTTCTACGCCCTGATGGGCTGCAACTTTTTCAAGACGCCTGCAAATCTTGAAAGTAATATGAAATGGGTTGTAAATATAAAAACAGATGACAAATTGGTAATTACTTTATAATTTCTGAATTTTATTACATTTTCAGATTCCTATTTCACTGGGCATTAACCTAATTTAAATATATCTTCAAAGTACTTTAAATCTGGCTGGACATTTTGGTATTAAAAATAGTTTGGAACCCACAGAAATATGCAAAATTGGCCCTGGCCAACCAAAAAAACGACTGCAATAAATTGCATAAGAAGTTGCCATGAGCTATATATAAATTATTAAAAAAAGAGGGAGTGGTCTGACTTGTGGGCCTGTTTAGTTGACGCGTATGCAAGATTTTTTAGTTATTATATACGTCAACAAACGATTCTAGCAGACGTAACCGTTGGATGTCAATCCAACGGCCGTCGTGTTTCTTCAATCTCTGATTTTCTTGCTCCAGCCGCCAAAGTAGCGCCGGCGGGACCGCCTACTCCCGCCTCCCGTGGCCGGCTGTGCTGCCGCGCAGGCCTCAGCGCCCCCTACTACTCCCACCGCTGGCCAGGGCATCCCTCTACTCACCCACACCCCATGTTATTCTGCGGCGATGGCAGCCTCACACCGCAGCCGAACCGGTGAACGCTCGTACTCCTCTCTGCGTGGGCATCCACTTCCGTGTCTTCCCCGGCTCTGCCTCGTCTCCTTCCTATGCCTCGCCGTCATCCACTGCCGTGGTGCTCTCGGCATGGCGTGGTCAATGTGGTCAACGACCGACTTCCATCGAAAGAGTACTGTACGTGGAGAGGCTAACAGCTGGGTCCACGGCAGCCGCAAGGAAGTGCCTCCTTATTACACGGAAAATAATTATTCCTCCACCTGACAGCGAGGACCCATCGGACGGGCCACCAGTATTTTGCGAAAAAAATCATTTCCCACTGACTGCTGGGACCCACCGGACGGGCCATCGTATTTCGCGAAAAAAACGTCCCCCCCGCTGTCAGCTCGGACCCACCGAAAGTGCCTCCTTATTACGCACAAAAAATGAATACTCCCCCGGCTAGCTGGGACCCACCTTGGTGGGAGGCTGACTTGTGGGCCTACTAAGTTGACGGGGACGAAGGGCTTTGTCAACTTAGTCAATATGAATGATTCTAGCTCCAGTGACCGTACGATGTTCATCCAACGGCCGTAGTGCTTCTTCAACCTCTGGTCTTCTTGCTCCAGCCGCCTAAAGCAGCGCCGGTCGTGCCGCATGCTCCTGCCTCCTGTGGCCAGTTGTGCTGCCGCGGAGGCCTCACCGCCCCCTACTATTCCCACCGCTGGCCAGGCCCTGCGGCGACGACAGCCTCACACCGCAGCCGAACCAGTGAACCCTCGTACTCCTCTCCACGCGGGCTTCCACTGCGGTGTCTTCCCCGGCTCCGCGTTTCCCCTTCCTAGGCCTCGCCGTCATCCACCGCCGTGGTGCTCTCGGCGCGGCGTGGTCAATGTGGTCAACGACCGACTTCCATCGGAAGAGTACTGTGCGTGGAGACGCTAATAGCTGGGTCCACGGACGCAGCAAGGAAGTGCCTCCTTATTATGCGCAAAATAATTATTCCTCCACCTGATAGTGGGGACCCACCGGATGGGCCACCGTATTTCGTGAAAAAAACATTTGCCCCTGACTGCTGGGACCCACCAGCTACATCTTCGCACGCAAGGATGTGCCTGACAGCCGGGACCCACCTGGTCAAAGCATACATAGCGTTGTCTTTCCGGTCACGAACGTGTACGTACATATATACTGGTTGATGTAGAGGCGCGCACGTGTCGTAGTAGAGGCGCGTACATAGCATGTACACGTACGTACAGCGGCCAGGGTGCAAGAAAGAAAATACGGCCACGTATGTGTACATACGGGCGGGGTCTCGAACGCCTACTCGCGCATACGTACGGCCAGGGCTCGTGTACATGGTTGGGTCGGAACGGAGAAACAGCGTCGTCGTCGTGTTCATGGGGAGGCAACGGAATGCGTCGTGTTCATGGGGAGGCAACGGAATGCGTCGTGTTCATGGGGAGGCAACGGAATGCGTCATGTTCATCGGGAGGGCTTGGACGGAACAGGCGATGGAAACGAGGCCTAGTGTACCGCAGAACAGAGGAAACGGCCTTGTGTTCGACCAGCCACGTTCGAAACAGGATCCTGTTCATTGGGAGGGGTCTGGCGTACCACAAAATGGAGGAAACGGACCTCCTGCGGTCGAAACAGGGGTCCTGTTGATCTGGAGGGGTGTGGCGTACCGCAAAACGGATGAAACGGACTTGTGTTGGAGCGCTACGATCGAAACGGGGTCCTATTCATCGGGAGGGGTGTGGTGTACCACAAAACGGGACTCCACGAGATACTGTTCATCTCCATCGTCGACCCCCTCCAGCCTCCACGAGCTACTGTTCATCCACCGTCGACCTCCTCCAGCCTTCACCTGCGACTGTTCATCCACGGGCTCCTGTTCATCTAGCCTCCACCGCGCGCTACTCCATCGGCTATTGTTCAACCAGCCCTCTCCACGGGCTCCTGTTCAACCACCCCTCCACGGGCTACTGTTCATCCTGCCCTCCACCGTCTACTGTTCATCCTGCCCTCCACGGGGTGGTCCTGTTCATCCAGCCCTCCACGGGGTCCTGTTCAGCCAGCCCCAACCGGCTCGATCAATCGGGGTCCTGTTCATCCAGAGGCAACACCACGGGGTCCTATTCATACACCCCCACCGAGAACTGTTCATCCAACCCCCCCCCCCCGCAACACTCACTGTTCATCCAGAGGCATCATCGATCGGCTTCAGTTAGCAGCAGTAGCGAAGGAATCGCTCGATCGGGTTCAGTTAATAGCCATCGATCGATCGCTCGGGTTCAGTAACGCGTAGCCTGCAGTGCAATCGCTCGGGTTCAGTTAGAACCCAACGCCTCGCCCGGGTTCAGTTAGAGCCAACGCCTCGCACACACGTGCATACGTGTATGAGAGAAGCGCGCATCGCTCGGCCCCCGACCTCCCACCGTAACCGGGAACTCCCTAAAATTTTCCTCGCCCTCGCTTCTACCACGGTTTTTTCCGTCATGGATGGCCCAAAGAATGTCATGCAGCTGCGTCTCCGGCCCGCCCAGGACGACAAGCCCATTTTTTGTCATGATTTTTTGTCATAGAAGTAGGAGCCCACCACATCTATGATGATACTGGGTTTTTTCACAATTATTGTCATAGAAGTGTCATATGTATGATAGAAAAAAAATTCGTTCGGCCCAAAATGTCACGGATGTGTCTTTTTTTGTACTGTCACTAGGGCCCGAGTGTCATGATTTCAGATCTGAACCTATTATGTTTTCATGAATATATGTGAGTTCCTGATCCTATCTTGCAAGTCTATAGTCACCTATTATATGTTATGATCCATTAACCCCGAAGTGACAATAATCGGGATACTTACCGGTGATGACCGTAGTTTGAGGAGTTCAAGTATTCACTAAGTGTTAATGCTTTGGTCTGGTACTCTATTAAAAGGAGGCCTTAATATCCCTTAGTTTCCAATAGGAGCCCACTACCACGAGAGGGTAGGACAAAAGATGCCATGCAAGTTCTTTTCCATAAGCACGTATGACTATATTCGGAATACATGCCTACATTACATTGATGAATTGGAGCTAGTTCTGTGTCACCCTATGTTATAACTGTTGTATGAGGAATCACATCCGACATAATTATCCATCACTGATCCAATGCCTATGAGCTTTTCACATATTGATCTCCACTTTGTTATTTTTCCGTTGCTACTCTTACAATCACTACAAAACCAATACGGTTACTTTTGCCACCGTTACCGCTACTATCATATTACTTTGCTACTAAATACTTTGTTGCAGATATTAAGTCTTTCAGGTGCGGTTGAATTGACAACTCAACTATTAATACTTGAGAATATTCTTTGGCTCCCCTTGTGTTGAATCAATAAATTTGGGTTGAATACTCTACCCTCGAAAACTGGTGCGATCCCCTATACTTGTGGGTTATCAAGACTATTTTCTGGTACCGTTGCAGGGGAGCATAGCTCTATTCTTTGAGTCACTTGGGATTTATATCTGTTGATCACTATGAAGAACTTGAAAGATGAAAGAACCAAGATTTTTCCCTCAACTACGAGGGGAGGTAAGGAACTGCCATCTAGCTCTGCACTTGATTCACCTTCTGTTTTGAGTAAACTTGCGGCACCTACTCCTGGTATTTATTCTGATATGTCGCATGTTATTGATGATGCCACTTCCACTTTGCATGATACTTATGATGAAACTACTTCTATGCTTGATAATATTGTGCCATTAGGTCAATTTCTTGATGAAAAACTTGCTAGGGTTAGAGAGAATGAAATTATTGAAACTGATAATATTGATGAAAGTGATGATGAAGATTCTGCCCCTAGATATGAATTGCCTGTTGTTCCTGAGGGTTATGTTATGGATGCAGAAACTGCTAGAGACTTTTTAGCTTGCAATGTTAGATATGATCTTAAGAAACTGTTAGCTAAGCTGAAAGAAAAATCTTTGAATTCTAGAATGAAGAATGACCCTGCTTTTGCCACTTCACCTATTTGTATTTATGATAAGGATTATGATTTCTCTATTGACCCTGAGTTAATTACTTTGGTTGAATCTAATCATTTTAATGGTTATGAATCTGAAATTGTTGTGGCACATCTTACTATATTAAATGATATAGCCACCCTGTTCACTAATGATGAGAAAACTCGCTATTACTTTATCCTTAAGTTATTTCCATTCTCATTGAAGGGTGATGCTAAAATATGGTTTAATTCTCTTGATCCTGGTTGTGTGAGTAGTCCCCAGGATATGATTTATTACTTCTATGCTAAATATTTCCCCACTCATAAGAAACAAGCTGCCTTAAGGGAAATATATAATTTTGAGCAAATTGAAGAAGAGAGTCTCTCACAAGCTTGGGGGAGGCTTCTCCGATTACTTAATGCTTTGCCTGATCATCCTCTCAAGAAAAATGAAATACTTGATATCTTTTAGAATGGACTAACCGATGCTTCTAGAGACCACCCGGATAGTTGTGTTCGTTGTGTTTTCAGGGAAAGAACTGTTGATCAAGCTGAATTGCTATTGAATAATATGTTGAGTAATGAAAATGATTGGACACTTCCTGAACCAACTCCTAAGCCAACTCCGAAGAAAAGGAGTATTCTATTTCTCAGTCCTGAAGATATGCAGGAGGCAAAGAAATCTATGAAAGAAAAGGGTATTAAAGCTGAAGATGTTAAGAATTTACCACCTATTGAAGAAATACATGGTCTTGATAACACGGCATAGGTAGTAAAGGTAAATTCTCTCTATAGATTTGATAAATGTGAAATCCCGTCTACTAAAGTTGCTAGCCAATGCATGGATGAGTTTGATGATTTATGGTTAAACAAGAAAACTTCAATGCTTATGTTGGTAGACAATTGAAACATAATGCTTATATGATTGAACACTTGAGTGATTATATGTCTAGAGTTAAAGGTGAACTTAAACTTATTAGTAAACATGCTTCTATTGTTACCACTCAAGTAGAACAAGTACTTAAAGCTCAGAATGATTTGCTCAATGAATTAAATAATAAGAAAAATGATAATGTTGTTAGAGGTATGACTAGAGGGGTAAAATGACTCAGGACCTTTATATCCTGAGGGCCAGCCTAAGAGAATGGAGCAAGATTCTCAAAGAACTATTGTTGATGCCCCTAGTTCTTCTAAGAGGAAGAAAAAGGAAAATGATAGGACTTTGCATGCTTCTAGTGAACCTGTTGTTGACATACCTGAGAATCCCAATGATATTTCTATTTCCGATGCTGGAACACAATCTGGTAATGAACATGAACCTAGTTATAATGTTAATAATGATGTTAATATTGATGCTCTACCTAGCAATAACAATGATGTAGAGATTCAACCTGTTGTTGATCTTGATAACCCACAATCAAAGAATCAACGTTATGATAAGAGAGACTTTGTTGCTAGGAAGCACGGTAAAGAAAGAGAACCATGGGTTCAGAAACCCATGCCTTTTCCTCCTAAACCATCCAAGAAAAAGGATGATGAAGATTTTGAGCGCTTTGCTGAAATGATTAGACCTCTCTTTTTGCGTATGCGTTTGACTGATATGCTTAAAATGAATCCTTATGCTAAGTACATGAAAGATGTAGTCACAAATAAAAGAAAGATGCCGCAAGCTGAAATTTCCACCATGCTTGCTAATTATATTTTTAAGGGTGGAATACCAAAGAAACATGGAGATACAGGAGTACCAACTATACCATGCTCCATTAAAAGAAACTATGTTAAAACTGCTTTATGTGATCTTGGAGTCGGTGTTAGTGTTATGTCTCTCTCTTTATATCGTAGACTTGATCTGAATAAGTTGACACCTACTGAAATATTTTAAATTCGCACAGAAGGTAATATTTTAAATTCCAATAGCATTGCTTAGCGCATATGAACAGGTTTTTAGCACACAGGACAAAACGAGCGAGTTTTACTCAAAAATTACATCCCTGGAACATTCATCCGCCATAAGGCAGGCACCCTTCAGAACATCCTTATAATAATTATCGGGCTTGCGATGCTCTTTCCCCGGCGGTGGCCCGTCCTTCACAAGCTTCTCAGCATCCAGCTTGCCCCAGTGCACCTTAGCACGGTCAAGGGCCCTACGGGCACCTTCAATGCAGACGGAGCGCTTGATGACTTCGAGCCTTGGACAGGCCCCCACCAGCCGCCGCACCAGCCGAAATAGCTCCCAGGCAGAGCCTCTCCAGGCCACAGCCGAACTATGAGGCCCTTCATGGCCTGTTCGGCCGCCTTGTGGAGCTCGACCAGTTGCTTCAGCTGGTCGCTCAGGGGCACGGGGTGTCCGGCCTCAGCATACTGAGACCAGAACACCTTCTCTGTCGAGTTGCCCTCCTCAGCTCGATAGAATGCAGCGGCATCGAACACGCTACGGGGAAGATCTGCAAACGCTCCTGGAAAGCTTTGGATTCAGGTAAGTAACAAGTAACTCACGTTTATGTCTTTGCTTTGCATAAAGAATGCCTTACCCACCGTTATCTTTTTCACCGCATCCAACTCCTGGAGGGTCTTCTGGGATTCGGCCTTGGCAGACTTGGCATTTTTAATAGCCACCGCGAGCTCGGACGCTCGCCTCTTTGAGTCCAGCTCCAAACTCTCATGTTTTTTATGAGAGCCTGGAGCTCTTGCCGCACCTTGTCGACCTGGGCCTCATACTTCTCCCGCTCGGTGTGCTCCGTGGCCGCCCTCTTCTCGGCCTCGAGCAGCACTTGCTTAAGGGTCGCCACCTCAGACGTGGCCCCTACAATAGCCACGATAATCCTGTCATTTTTTGCAAGTGCACCTTTTTTATATATATTTAAACAAGGTATTTCTTACCTTCCTTGTCCTCGAGCTGCTTCTTGGCATGCCGGAGCTCTTGCTCGGACTGCTCGAGGTTCTGCTTTAGCGTGTCCACTTCCGCATCAGTGCGGCGGACGCCAGCAGAGAAGCCTGCATACGCATATTGACTCCTGCGAATTTTATTTGATCCTCTATTCGGCTTTTCTTCCCGAATGCCACACAGAGCATCAGGGGCTACTGTCTATGCGGTAATATTATTTACACATTCTTTACTTCCCTCGAAGCCTGTTAAAAGGCTAGCACAAGCTTCAGTCAGTCTGCTCTTGGCGGACTGAACCTTCTGGACCACCGCACTCATAATGGTGCGGTGCTCCTCGTCGATGGAGGCGCCTTTGAGCACCTCCAACAGATTGTTCGACGCCTCTGGTTGGACGGGGGTCACCGGCACGGTGGGCTTGCTCCTCTTGGAAGGAGGTCGCCCGCTGGACTCTGGAACCTTTGAAGGTTCCGGGGCGGTGTCCAGCCTTGAGCCGGACTTGGAGCCCTGGGGGGTTTTGTCCCCTTTACTCCTGGAGTCCGGGAGGTTGCCTTGCGGCGCCTCCAGGACCACCTCCTCCTGGCTTGGAACCTGTTGGGACAACACTTCGGCGTCGTCCGTAGGGCGGGGGGAGGTAGCCATCGGAAGCAAATTCACATCGGATGAATCCAGTGAACCGCTCGACGTCGCGTCGAGCCGGTCTTTGAGTGGGCTGCATAATCATATTCGACATAAGGGAAAGCTGTGCAATAAAGGAATACTATGAATTACTCTGGTATCCGGATACTTACGATTTCGCCAGGGGCTTGGCCCTGAGCGGACACTCCTCTCCGCCGTCGTCGGCGTCGGTGGAGTAGTCCGGAGGAAGGGTTTTCCCCTTCTTGGACCCTTTGGCCTCCCCAGTGAGGGCGGCCTTCCTTTTCTTCTCTCCCCCCACTGGAGGGGGAGAGGTCTCTTCTTCCTCCTCCTCGTCTTCATGGGAGGAATGCGCCTTGGAGCCATTGGATGATGAACCCGACACCTCCTGGCCGGGCACTTTTTCGAGTCCCTGTGGCCTTCTTCGTGGCCTTTTTCTCCAGCACCACATAGGGTGCCGGAACCAGCAGCTTCGCCAAGCGGGCATCGGCTGGGTCTTCGGGCAAAGGAGTCGGACAGTCGATCTGTCTGGACTTTGCCTGCCGATCCTATCAAAGGTAAGGGAGCTTAGATCCCGCATAGAGTTAAACTATGAAAAACTAATACCCTGTAAAAGGTACAAACAACTTACCGCGCTAGCGTGACGCTGCGTGCTGAATCTGCGATCCTCGGTAGCGGATGCAGGAGCCTCGGCGCCCTTGAAAAGCACCTTCCAGGCATCTTCGTACGTCGTGTCGAAGAGCCTGCTCAAAGGTCGGTGCTGCGCCGGGTTGAACTCCCACAGATTGAAGGCCCGTTGTTGACACGGGAGGATCCGGCGGATAAGCATAACCTGGACTACGTTGACAAGCTTGAGCTGCTTGTTCACCAGGGTTTGGATGCATGTTTGCAGTCCAGTCACCTCTTCTTTGCTGCCCCACGACAGGCCCGTCTCTTTCCAGGACGTGGGCCGCGTTGGGGGTCCGGACCGGAACTCGGGGGCTGCGACCCACTCAGGGTCGCGCGGCTCGGTGATGTAAAACCACCCCGATTGCCACCCCTTCAGGGTCTCCACAAAGGTGCCCTCGAGCCATAAGACGTTGGGCATCTTGCCCACCATGGCGCCTCCGCACTCCGCCTGGTTTCCACGCACCACCTTCGGCTTGACATTGAAAGTCTTGAGCCATAGGCCGAAATGGGGGCGGATGCGGAGGAAAGCCTCGCACACGACGATAAATACCGAGATGTTGAGGATGAAGTTTGGGGCCAGATCATGGAAATCCAGGCCGTAGTAGAACATGAGTCCCCGGACGAATGGGTGGATAGGAAAGCCCAGTCCACGGAGAAAGTGGAGAAGGAACACTACCCTCTCATGGGGCCTTGGGGTGGGGAGGAGCTGCCCCTCTTCGGGAAGCGGGTACACGATGTCGTTAGACAGGTATCCGACCTTCATCAGTTTTTTGATGTGTCCCTCCGTGACGGAGGAGACCATCCACTTGCCTCCCGCTCCGGACATGGCTGGAGAAGGTTGAGGTGGGGAGTGCGGACTTGGGCGCTGGAGCTCGAGTGCGCGAGAATGGATAGGCAAAGGAGGAGGAAGGCGTAGGTGAAAAGGTGGGTCCTTATCCCCTTATATGGGTGGACGCAACTATGTGTCCCCACCAGCCTGGTAAAACTCGCTTATCTCCAAGCGCCGTAATCAATGGCACGATTGGGTTACCCACGCCCGTATTGATGAGAATCCCGGAATAAGGGGACACGATCTCTACTTCGACGGGACGTGCCAAGGAAACCGCCTCACGTGACACGCTGAGGTGGGACAATAAAATGATTCGAATAAAGGCTTGGCCATTGTGCGATGTCACACTACGGAATACGTCAGCTGATTAGATTTGTGTAAATATTATTCTCTCTATGGAAATATTTGGAAACTTATTTTGCAGAGTCGGACACTATCTTTGTGTTCAAAATCTTCTATGAAGTACTTGGAGGAGGAACCCGCCTTGCAATGCCGAAGACATCTGCGCGCCGGACTCGTCATCATTGAAGCCTGGTTCAGGGGCTACTGAGGGAGTCCTGGATTAGGGGGTGTCCGGATGGCCGGACTATACCTTCAGCCGGACTCCTGGACTATGAAGATACAAGATTGAAGACTTCGTCCCGTGTCCGGAAGGGACTTTCATTGGCGTGGAAGGCAAGCTTGGCGATACGGATATGTAGATCTCCTACCATTGTAACCGACTTTGTGTAACCCTAACCCTCTCCGGTGTCTATATAAACCGGAGGGTTTTAGTCCGTAGGACAACATTCAGAACAACAATCATACCATAGGCTAGCTTCTAGGGTTTAGCCTCTCCGATCTCATGGTAGATCTACTCTTGTACTACCCATATCATGAATATTAATCAAGCAGGACATAGGGTTTTATCTCCATCAAGAGGGCCCGAACCTAGGTAAAACTTCATGTCCCTTGCCTCCTGTAACCATCCAACCTAGACGCACAGTTCGGGACCCCCTACCTGAGATCCGCCAGTTTTGACACCGATAAGGGGTGTGGCCATCAAACCTGTATGAATTACATATAGCTGCGCCGGACTCGTTTAACCGTGTCCATGGTCTTGACAACCTATCGAATGCTTTAGTTGGTGAGGCCGTTTTAGTGTGTGGCTGCCAAGGCAACCGCACTCTCTTCCGCGCGCAGGGATCGCTCAATATTTCCATTTACTGTAATGATGCCCGTGGACCGGGCATCTTAAGCGTGAGGGAAGCGTAATGCGGTATTGCATTAAAGCGAGCGAAAGCTTCACGTCCAAGTAGTGCTTGATAGCCACTTTGGAATGGAGCAATGTGGAAGATTAAATTTTCAATACGGAAGTTACCAGGGAGGCCGAATATAACCTCTAGTAGCAGGGAGCCCGTGCAATGAGCTCCTTGGCCTGGCGTTACTCCTTTAAAGGTAGTATTGCTGTGGCAAATTTTCGTTGGGTCTATCCCCATTTTGCGGATTGTGTCCTGATATATCAGGTTTAGACTGCTCCCACCGTCCATCAGGATTCGTGTGAAGTGGTATCCATCAATTATTGGATCTAATACCAAGGCAGCCCATCCTACGCGTCGGATACTTGCCGAGTAATCCTGATGGTCGAAGGTGATCGGTTGAGACAGCCAGTGGCAGAAATTCGCGGTGATAGGCCCTTGGGCATATTTATCTGGGAGTGCCGCTTTGTTTCTCCCCTTTATCACGTGTAACGCATTTACTGTTTTGACTTCTGGTGGAAATTTCTTCTGTTCCCCAGTGCTTTGCTTGCGAGGCTCATCCTCGTCTTCGCTTGGTGTATCCTGCCCCTTATGTTCGGCGTTGAGCTTGCCGAACTGCTTGAAGACCCAACATTCTCTGTGGGTATGATTTGCAGGTTTATCGGGGGTGCTACGGATCTGACATACTTGGTCCAGAATTTTGTTTAGGCTGGACAGTTCATCTCTGGCGCCTTTAGAGGGCGGCTTTTGCTGACCTGGCCGAGAGCTTCTGAATCCGGCATTTACCACCGTGCTCTTCGGGCTGTCTTCTTTATTCCGACGCTTATTATTTTTCCTGCGTCGTGATTTCTCGTTTCCATCTCTAACTTCGGATGTACTTGGGTCGCTGGTGCTGCATCGGGCTAGCCAGTTGTCCTCGCCCATGCAAAAGCGGGTCATGAGGTTTGTTAATGCTGCCATTGTCCTCGGCTTTTCTTGGCCGAGGTGTCTGGCAAGCCATTTGTCTCGAACGCTGTGTTTAAAAGCTGCCAAGGCTTCGACGTCCGGACAGTCAACTATTTGGTTCTTTTTAGTATGAAATATGTTCCAAAGCTTTCGGGTGGACTCTCCGGGCTATTGAGTTATATGACTTAAATCGTCCGCATCCGGAGGTCGGACATAAGTCCCTTGAAAATTTGCCTGAAAAGCGTCTTCGAGCTCTTCCCAGCTTCCAATGGAGCTTTCGGGGAGGCTTTCAAGCCAGTGCCGAGCTGGCCCTTTGAGTTTGAGGGGTAAATACTTAATGGCGTGGAGATCATCTTCTCGAGCCATATGGATATGGAGGATATAGTCCTCAATCCAGACCACAGGGTCTGTTGTTCCGTCATATGCCTCTATGTTTACGGGTTTGAATCCCTCTAGAAATTCATGGTCCAGCACCTCGTCGATGAAACATAGGGGGTGTGCGGCACCCCTGTATCTGGGTGTACCGCGTTGTTCGGATGTTTGTTGTGTTGCATTGTATGCTGGAGCGCGCTTGCGTGGTCCATAGATGGATCTGGTTGCGCCGTCCTTTTGATGCGAGCCCTCGCGTGGATCGCGTATTGGCTTATGTGCGGCGTTGTTTGCCGCTCTATGTTGGCCGTGAGGTCGTCTATCCGTCCAGATGGCCGTTTTAATTTTTGGTTGTGGGGGATCTAAGGCCTCCTCATCGAATTCAGGTAGCAATTTCCGCTTCGGGTAGCTCTTGGTGGGGCGATTACCGCCGTACTTCGCTGCTATGTTGAGTACTTTACTCCATCTGATTTTGAGTGTGTCTTGCGCAGCCTTGAGCCTTTGCTTCTGCTTTTTTAGACTCCTCGCAGTGGCAACAAGCCTTTGACGGGCATTCTGTTGCTCCGGGTGTCCGTATGGTGTGATGTCGTCCGGACTATTATCTTTGACAGAGTTGGGTTGTTCGGTTTGATTCTCCGTGTTGCCGTGGTCCGGCGATGGTTCACCCTGCTCTAACATTGGGTCTATATGATTGTTGTTTCTGCCGAGGCATGATTTGGAGCGGCGCTTACGCCGCCTCTTTGACTGCTTCTCGAGGGGACAACCCTTCGTTGCGTCCTTCCGTTCCTCTTCGTCGTTTTCTTTTGGTGTGTCCACCATGTATACGTCATGTGATGAAGTGGGTGTCCAGTGCCCTGTGGGCAGTGGTTCCTGTTCGTCTCCTGCATCGTCGCCCATACCGTCGATGTCTTCGAAGTCGAAGTCGAGCATGTCGGTTAAGTCATCGACAGTGGCTACTAAGTGGGTGGTGGGTGGGTGGCGAATTTCTTCGTCATCTGCATCCCAATCCTGCCGGACATAGTTCGGCCAGGACTCTCCTGAACAGGAGAGAGACTTTAATGAATTCGGTATGTCGCCGAAGGGCGAGTGCTGAAAGATATCCGCGGAGGTGAACTCCATGATTGGCGCCCAGTCGGATTTGATAGGCACGGGCGCAGGTGGTTCGGAGTCCGTGGCCGGGGAAGGATCCGGTAGTTTGGCAACATGGCTCTCGTGAAGGGTAAGGTCGATATTTGGCTTGATCGCCGCTCAGGATACGGCCTCCGTGATGGGGTCTATCCACCCATCCATGGATGGCGCAACTGGCTCCGAATTGAGGCTCGGAGCGGCTGCTGGTGCGATCTCCTAAATACGGCCCGATGGCAGAGCTAAGTCGTACTCATCGTGACCGCGTGGGCGCACAAGGCAGGGGCTCGAATCCGTCGAAGATCAAGTCTCCGTGGATATCGGTCGTGTAATTCAAGCTTCCAAACCTGACCTGATGGCCAGGGGCGTAGCTTTCGATCTGCTCCAGATGGCCAAGCGAATTGGCCCGCAGTGCAAAGCCGCCGAATATGAAGATCTGTCCGGGGAGAAAAGTCTCACCCTGGACCGCATCGCTAACGATGATCGAAGGCGCCATCAAGCCTGATGATGACGACACAGAGGAACTCTCAATGAAAGCACCAATGTCGGTGTCAAAACCAGTGGATCTTGGGTAGGGGGGCCCGAACTGTGCGTCTAAGGCGGATGGTAATAGGAGGCAGGGGACACAATGTTTACCCAGGTTCGGGCCCTCCTGATGGAGGTAAAACCCTACGTCCTGCTCGATTTATTCTTGATGATATGAGTATTACAAGAGTTGATCTACCACGAGATCGGAGAGACTAAACCCTAGAAGCTAGCCTATGGTATGATTGTTGTTGCCCTACGGACTAAAACCGTTCGGTTTATATAGACACCGGAGAGGGTTAGGGTTACACAAGGTCGGTTACAAAGGAGGAGATCTACATATCCGTATTGCCAAGCTTGCCTTCCACGCCAAGGAGAGTCCCATCCGGGCACGGGACGAAGTCTTCAATCTTGTATCTTCATAGTCCAATAGTCCGGCCAAAGGTTATAGTCCGGCTGTCCGGATACCCCCTAATCCAGGACTCCCTCAATACCGCTCAAAATATTATTTATCTCTGATTCAAAAACTCGAGCTATGGCACCTCTCCAAATCCCTGCTTCCCTCTACGAAGGGCCTATCTGTTTACTTTTATTGTTGAGTCATCATCCTTTTGTAAAACGCTCCAACTAGAGAGCACCACTGTCATTTGTATGCGTTGTTATTAATTGATATTGAGTATGATTGTGACTGGATCTCTTTTACCATGAATTACAATGCCTAGTCAGTCCTTGATCTTCAGGGGTGCTCTGCATTTATGTTTTGCGGTCTCAGAAAGGGCTAGCGAGATACCATTTTGTTATATCATATCATGATTGTTTTGAAAAAGTGTTGTCATCCGAGATTTATTATTATTGCTCACTAGTTGATTATGCCATTGATATGAGTAAATGTGAGAGCTAAATGTTATTGTGAATATGGTTAGTTCATAATCTTTGCTGAAAACCTGAATGCTAGCTTTACATATTTGCAACAACAAGACCAAACAGAGTTTGTAAAAGTTTTTCTTTATCACTTTCAGTTTGTCAACTGAATTGCTTTAGGACAAGCAATGGGTTAAGCTTGGGGGAGTTGATACGTCTCCATCGTATCTACTTTTCCAAACTCTTTTGCCCTTGTTTTGGACTCTAATTTGCATGATTTTAATGGAACTAACCCGGACTGACGTTGTTTCCAGCAGAATTGCCATGGTGTTATTTTTGTGCAGAAATAAAAGTTCTCGAAATGACCTGAAACTTCATGGAGAATATTTTTAAATAAATAAAAAATATTGGCGAAAGAATCAACCAGAGGGGACCCACCACTTGTCCACAAGGATGGGGGCACGCCCTACCCCCTTGGCGCCCCCTGGCTTGTGGGTCCCATGAAGCTCCACCGACCTCAACTCCAACTCCATATATTCATGTTTGGGGAGAAAACAATCAGAGAGAAGGATTCATCGCGTTTTACGATACGGAGTTCCGCCGCCGCAAGCCTATGTAGCCATGAAAAACCAATCGGGAGCCTGTTATGGCACCCTGCCGGAGGGGGAAACCATCACCGGTGGCCATCTTCATCATCTCGGCGGTCTCCATGACGAGGAGGGAGTAGTTCACCCTCGGGGCTGAGGGTATGTACTAGTAGCTATGTGTTTGATCTCTCTCTCTCTCTCTCTCGCGTGTTCTTGATTTGGCATGATCTTGATGTACCGCGAGCTTTGTTATTATAGTTGGATCATATGGTGTTTCTCCCCCTCTACCTTCTCGTGATGAATTGAGTTTTATCTTTAAGGTTTCACTATTATCGGATTGAATACTTTTATGGTTTTGAGAACACTTGATGTATGTCTTGCATGGGATACCTGTGGTGACAATGGGGTATTCTATTGATTTACTTGATGTATGTCTTGGCACTCAACTCGCGGATTCCTGAGGTGACATTGGGGTAATCTATGCATAGGGGTTGATGCATGTTTTTGATACGTCTCCAACGTATCTATAATTTATGAAGTATTCATGTTGTTTTATTATCATTCTTAGATGTTTTACAATCATTTTATAGCAACTTTATATCATTTTTTGGGACTAACCTATTGACCCAGTGCCAGTTGTTGTTTTTTGCTTGTTTTTTACATCGCAAGAAATCAATATAAAACGCAGTCCAAACACCGTGAACTTTTTATGGATTTTTTATGGACCAGAGGACTCCGGATGGGCCAGAGCAACACCTGGGGGTGCCCAGAGGGGGGCACAACCCACCAGGGCGCGCTTGGGGGGCCAGGCGCGCCCAAGTGGGTTGTGCCCACCTCAGTGGCCTCTTGCACCCCCTCTTTGCCCTATAAAATCCCAAATATTCCAAAAACCGCCGTGGTTAACCTAGATCCGAAGTTCCACTACCACAGGCCTCTGTAGCCATCAAAAACCAATCCAGACCCATTTCGGCACCCTGCCAGAGGGGGGGAATCATCTTCGGTGGCCATCTTCATCATCCCGGTGGCCACAATGATGAGGAGGGAGTAGTCCACCCTTAGGGCTGAGGGTTTGTACCAGTAGCTATGTGTTTAATCTCTCTCTCTCCTGTTCTTGAGATGTCACGATCTTGATGTATCGTGGGCTTTGTTAATATAGTCGCATCATATGGTGTTTCACCCTCTCTATCTTGTTGTGATGAATTGAGTTTTTCACTTTGAGATTTCGTTGTTATCGGATTGAATACTTTTATGGATTTGAGAGCACTTGATATATGTCTTGCATATGAATACTCGTGGTGACAATGGGGTATCATATTGATTCACTTGATGTATGTCTTGCGTGGGATTCACGTGGTGACATTGGGGTAATCTATGCATAGGGGTTGATGCACGATCTTGTCTTTTGTTTCTCCGGTAGAAATCTTGGGGCACTCTTTGAGGTTCTTTGTGTTGGATTGAGTATCATGAATCTGAAAATATTTGGTGTTATTTTAGTACAAACTCTTGGATAGATCGATCGGAAAGAATAGCTTCGAGGTGGTTTCGTACCCTACAAACGATTTCTTTGTATGTTCTCCGCTAGATAGGAACTTTGGAGTGATTCTCCGTTGCATGTTGAGGGGTGGTTATATGATCCAATTATGTTAGCATTGTTGAGAGATTGCACTAGCAAAAATACAGACCCTAGGCCTCATTTTCAAGCATTGCAATACCATTTTTGTGCCCATTTACTATTTGCTACCTTGCTGCTTTTATTTATTCAGATTATAAAAATATATTTTTACCATCCATATTACACTTTTATCACCATCTCTTCGCCGAACTAGTGCACCTATACAATTTGCCACTGTATTAGGTGTGTTGGGGACACAAGAGAATTTTTATTATTTGGTTGCAGGGTTTTTTGAGAGAGACCATCTTCATCCTATGCCTCCCACGGATTGATAAACCTTAGGTCATCCACTTGAGGGAAAATTGCTACTGTCCTACAAAACTCTGCGTTTGGAGGCCCAACACCTGTCTACAAGAATAAAGTTGCATAGTAGACATTAGTTTTCGTCCTTGTCTCTCTGGTAGAAATCTTGGGGCACTCTTTGAGGCTCTTTGTGTTGGATTGAATACTATGAATTTGAAGTTGTTTGATGCATATCGTATAATTGACCCATGGATACTTGTGGTGACATTGGAGTATCTAGGTGACATTAGGGTTGATTAATGTGTATCATATGGTGTTATTTTACTTCGAACTCTGGGGCTGTTTGTGACACTTATAGGAATAGCTCAATGGATTGATCGAAAAGAATAACTTTGAGGTGGTTTCGTACCCTACAAGCAATTTCATCTTATGTTCTCCGTGATAGGAACTTTGGAGTGACTTTTTCGCATGTTGAGGGATTGCCATATGATCTAATTATGCTACCATTGTTGAGAGAACTTGCACTAGTGAAACTATGAACCCTAGGCATTGTTTCCAAGCATTGCAATACTGTTTTCGCTCACTTTTACTACTAGTTATCTTGCTGTTTTTATATTTTCAGATTACAAAAACCTATATCTACCATCCATATTGCACTTGTATCACCATCTCTTTGCCGAATTAGTGCACCTATACAATTTACCATTGTATTGGGTGTGTTGGGGACACAAGAGACTCTTTGTTATTTGGTTGCAGGGTTGTTTGAGAGAGACCATCTTCATCCTACGCCTCCCACGGATCGATAAACCTTAGGTCATCCACTTGAGGGAAATTTGCTACTGTCCTACAAAACTCTGTGCTTGGAGGTCCAACATGAGTCTACAAGAAGAAGGTTGCGTAGTAGACATGAGACACCGGTGTACGTGTTTCATTTTCCTGGCCATTAATATCGATAGAAACCAGGACAACGGTCGTATTTCTCTCACTGTAGGCTTGATGTTGCCTCTTCAGCTTCTTAGGGTCTAATATATGATATGTTATGGTTATAGTTTACCATATAATGTATTATGTGGATGATACAGAAGCATGCAGTACAAGGGTATGTTTACCTTGGGACATGGCTAGGGGTGTATGCCAGAAGGATAGCCGGGCTAGGCATTGGCTGCCACGCTGTGAGGGGCAGGGTAGCCTCCTGGGCGCCCACTATGTGGATGGTGCAGGGAGGCGAAGGCGCGATGGACCTGATGTAGGCATGCTCATCTATAGGCTTCCCTCTCCTAATTCATGTAACTCCATCTCGGAATTTTTCAAACTGTTAGATCTGGGAAGGCCATTTGAAGATTAATTTTTCTGTAAAAAGGGTAACGCTTCTTCGTATGTTCCGTTCCGCACGACAAGTTCGTCCCCACGCATGGATGAATCCAATCTCAATCTCCTCACATAGCCGCCGCCACACTTCCCACTTGTAGACGGCTTGCTCGGTGGCTACCACCAGGCGGCAGCCCAAATCCAAGCGAGCACCTGCAATCCGGCCTCAGCCATCCAGGCGGTGGGCCTAGTCCGGTGACAACAGAGCCAACCAATGTTGGGAAACATAGCATGCAATTTCAAAAAAATTCCTACACTCATGCAAGATCTATCTAGGAGATGCATAGAAACGAGAGGGGAGAGTGTGTCCATGTACCCTCGTAGATTGAAAGCGAAAGCGTTTGACAACGCGATTGATGTAGTCGAACTTCTTCTCGTTCAGATCGATCAAGCACCGAACGTACAACACATCCGAGTTCTGCACATGTTCAGCTCGATGACGTCCCTCGAACTCTTGATCCATCAAAGTGTCGAGGGAGAGTTCCGTCAGCACGACGGCGTGGTGACGGTGATGGTGAAGTGATCCGCGCAGGACTTCGCCTAAGCACTATGAAGATATGACCGGAGGTGTAATATGTGAAGGGAGGCGCCGCACACGGCTAAGAGATGTTGTTGTCTGTTCTAGGTGCCTCCCCCTCATATATATAGGTGGGAGGGAGGGGGAGCAGGCAAGGGGCCGCCCAAGTAGAGGAATCCTACTTGGGGCCCTAGTCCTATTCGCCCCCCCAGCCCCCCCCCCCCCCCCCATTAACATAATTTTCGGAGGAGGAAGGAAGGAGGAGGGAAGGAAGGGGGAGACCGAATCCCTCCCCTTCCTTTCTCTCTTCCCCTCTTTCGATCCCCTCCAGGTTCGGCCTATATGGGGGGCGCAGCATCCCATGCTGGCTGATGCGTTTGTGCCAAGTAAAGCCTTTAGGATCTTCTTGGGTGATAGTTGTTTGATCTTGCTGAAAAAACAGAAACTTTTACGCTCACGAAATTAATTTTCATTTTTACCAGAGAGCGATAAAATACCCATTCCACTTGAAGTAGATAAATATACAAATTGCTCAGGTCATCCTAATTTTTCAGAATTTTTGGAGTTACAGAAGTATTCGAAATAGTCAAATTGCTACAGATTGTTCTGTTTTGACAGATTCTGTTTTCTTTGTGTTGTGTGCTTATTTTGATGGCTCTATGGTTTTCTTTGATGAGTTTTTGCCATAGAAAAGTTGGAATAAAATAGATATAATACAAAAACAAAATATGAATTGGTTTGATACATTACTTATAGTAGTGATTTATTATTTTCTTATACTAACAGATCTCACGAAGGTTTTGTTGAGTTTTGTGTGATTGAAGTTTTCAAGTTTTGGGTTATCTTACGATGGATGAAGGAAGGATGGAAGAGCCTAAGCTTGGGGATACCCCGGCATCCCAAGCTTTTATCCAAAAATGAGCAACCAACTAAGCTTGGGGATGCCCCCGAGTGGCATCCCCGCTTTCTTCCAACGATCATCAGTATTTTACTCAAAACTATATTTTTATTCGTCACATGATATGTGTTTTGCTTGGAGCGTCTTGTATGATATGAGTCTTTGCTTGTTTTATTTTTTGTTTTTAGTCTTGATTCCTTGCTGGACACACCTATTTGAGAGAGCCAAAATTATGTCATGATTTGTTAGAATTGCTCTCTATGCTTCACTTAAATTTTTTATGAGCAATGGACTTGCTCTAGTGCTTCACTTATATATTTTTGAGCACGGTGTGCTTTAGTATTTTTGAAGAAATATTCTCTTGCTTCACTTAGATTTATTTGAGAGTTAGTAAAATTTTCAAGAAATTCTCTCTTGCTTCACTTAAATTAATTTGAGAGAAAGAAAAAATTATTATGCTCATGATCTTCACTTATATTTGTTGGAGCTTGTCAAAAGCAATACATGAAAATTAGTCCCAAAGTGATAGATATCCAAGAAGGATATAATAAAAACTTTCATGAAGATCATTTGACAAAATAAACTTGATTCTTAGTAATAGTTTTGAGATATGATGATGTGATATGTGAGTCATCTTGATGAGTAATTATGCTTTAGTAAGAATATTGGTGTTAAGGTTTGTGATTCCCTATGCAAGTACGAAAGTCAATAGTCATGCAATGGAATTACATCCTACTTATGGTGCATTATTCGGTATTATTTATGCTTAAACCTTGCTTATGAGATTATCTATTTCTTAGTTGGTAACTTCCCAATCTTTTGCTAGCCTTCATTTTGCACTAATTATGATCACTACTTGTGCATCCAAAAACCTTTAACCCAGTTTTGCCACATGAGTCCACTATATCTACCTATATGCGGTATTCTTTTGCCGTTCTAAGCAAATTTGCATATGCCATCTCTAATTTTCAAAATAAACTTCTCTTTTGTGTGCTTGTTTCACTCGCGAAGCGGTGAGGGGTGGCTAATATTTTCCATGCTAGATGTGTTATTCTCAAGATGAGTGTTTATTCACTTCTCATTGCATGAGAGTAAGGCAAAGGTATTAGGGATGCCCAGTCCCGAAATGCAAAAAATGAATTTACTTTATGTTGTCAAATAATAAATTCCTTGGAAAGTGTTGGTATGGAGGGCAACCGTGGATATGACTAGCCGTGGAAAGTGAAAGTATGGTGGAGAAAGGAATAAACTCTATTTTCTATTTAGGAACCGCCTATGATATATCTATGCATGGAAAGTATTGGGAACTCTCAGACGTTTTCGTTGGTGGGATGGATACACCTCTCAAAATGTTTTTATCTCTAAGTTTTTCTCTTTGAGCTCTGGCACCTCTACAAGTCCCTACTTCCCTCTGCGAAGTGCCTTTCTTTTACTATATGCAATTTTTATTTTGAGTCTCCATCTTCTCTTATAAAAGCACCAACTAGGAGGCAATATAATCGTACTTAAGTATTGGGTGTAGCTAATATTCAAATGTGTTTCATGAATTGATCAATGTTTGAGCATGATGGGCTAGGGATAACTTATTTTAGCGTTGATATTTTGAAAGACATGGTTGCTTGTTGATATGCTTGAGTATCTAAATTATCATGTCAAAACTAAACTATTGCTTTGAACAAATAAAAGTCCAATTGTCCATGCTATAAAGAAAAAAAATATGATATGATATGATAGGCAGCATTCCACACCAAAAATTCTATTTTTATCACTTACCTACTTGAGGACGAGTAGGAGTTGAGCTTGGGGATGCTGATACGTCTCCAATGTATCTATAATTTTTTATTGTTCCATGCTGTTATATTATCAATCATGGATGTTTTATAATCATTTTATAGTCATTTTATATCATTTTTTGGTACTAACCTATTGACATAGTGCCAAGTGCCAGTTCCTATTTTTCCGTGTTTTTTACATCGCAGAAATCAATATCAGACAGAGTCCACCTGCCACGAAACTTTACGGAGAATTTTTATGGGCCAAAAGGAACACAACGGACCCTAGCTGCGCCTAGGGGTGCCCCGAGGGGGGCACAACCCACCAGGGTGCACCAGGAAGCACATGCGCGCCCTGGTGGGTTGTGCCCGAAGGAAATATGCCCTAGAGGCAATAATAAAGTTATTATTTATTTCCTTATATCATGATAAATGTTTATTATTCATGCTAGAATTGTATTAACCAGAAACATAATACATGTGTGAATACATAGACAAACAGAGTGTCACTAGTATGCCTCTACTTGACTAGCTCGTTAATCAAAGATGGTTATGTTTCCTAACCATGAACAAAGAGTTGTTATTTGATTAACGAGGTCACATCATTAGTTGAATGATCTGATTGACATGACCCATTTCATTAGCTTAGCACCCGATCGTTTAGTATGTTGCTGTTGCTATTCTTCATGACTTATACATGTTCCTATGACTATGAGATTATGCAACTCCCGTTTACCGGAGGAACACTTTGGGTGCTACCAAACGTCACAACGTAACTGGGTGATTATAAAGGAGTACTACAGGTGTCTCCAAAGGTAGATGTTGGGTTGGCGTATTTCGAGATTAGGATTTGTCACTCCGAATGTCGGAGAGGTATCTCTGGGCCCTCTCGGTAATACACATCACATAAGCCTTGCAAGCACTGCAACTAATATGTTAGTTGTGAGATGATGTATTACGGAATGAGTAAAGAGACTTGCCGGTAACGAGATTGAACTAGGTATTGGATACCGACGATCGAATCTCGAGCAAGTAACATACCGATGACAAAGGGAACAATGTATGTTGTTATGCGGTCTGACCGATAATGATCTTCGTAGAATATGTAGGAGCCAATATGGGCATCCAGGTCCCACTATTGGTTATTGACCGTAGACGTGTCTCGGTCATGTCTACATTGTTCTCGAACCGTAGGGTCCGCACGCTTAAGGTTTCGATGACAGTTATATTATGAGTTTATGAGTATTGATGTACCGAAGGAGTTCGGAGTCCCGGATGAGATCGGGGACATGACGAGGAGTCTCGAAATGGTCGAGACGTAAAGATCGATATATTGGACGACTATATTCGGACATCGAAAAGGTTCCGAGTGATTCGGGTATTTTTTGGAGTACCGGGTAGTTACGGGAGAAGTAATGGGCCTTGATGGGCTTTAGTGGGAAGAGGAAAAGGATGCTGCGCCCCCCCTCCCCTTTGGTCCGAATTGGACTAGGGAAGAGGGGGCCGGCCACCTCTCCTTCTCCTCCTATTCCTTCTCCCTTCCTCCCCTTTTGGTGGACTCCTACTAGGACTTGGAGTCCTAGTAGGACTCCCTATCCTGGCCGCACCTTTGCCTTGGCCGGCCTCCTCCTCCTCCATCCTTTATATACAGGGGCAGGGGGCACCCCATAGACACACAAGTTGATCCTTGAGATCGTTCCTTAGCCGTGTGCGGTGCCCCCTGCCACCAAATTCCACCTCGATCATACCGTTACAGTGCTTAGGCGAAGCCCTGCGTCGGTAGTACATCAAGATCGTCACCACGCCGTCGTGCCGACGGAACTCTTCCTCGACGCTTTGCTGGATCGGAGCCCGAGGATCGTCATCGAGCTGAACATGTGCTAAGAACTCGGAGGTGCCGGAGTAACGGTGCTTGGATCGGTCGGATCGGGAAGAAGACGTACGACTACTTCCTCTACGTTGTGTGATCGCTTCCGCAGTCGGTCTGCGTTGGTACGTAGACAACACTCTCCCCCTCGTTGCTATGCATCACCATGATCTTGCGTGTGCGTAGGAAATTTTTTGAAATTACCACGTTCCCCAACAGTGGCATCCGAGCCTAGGTTTTATGGTTTGATGTTATTTGCACGAGTAGAACACAAGTGAGTTGTGGGCGATACAAGTCATACTGCCTACCAGCATGTCATACTTTGGTTCGGTAGTATTGTTGGACGAGACGACCCGGACCAACCTTACGCGTACGCTTACGCGAGACCGGTTCCCTCGACGTGCTTTGCACATAGATGGCTTGCGGGCGACTGTCTCTCCAACTTTAGTTGAACCAAGTGTGGCTACGCCCGGTCCTTGAGAAGGTTAAAACGGAGTCTATTTGACAAACTATCGTTGTGGTTTTGATGCGTAGGTGAGATGAGTTCTTGCTTAAGCCCGTAGCAGCCACGTAAAACTTGCAACAACAAAGTAGAGGACGTCTAACTTGTTTTTGTAGGGCATGTTGTGATGTGATATGGTCAAGGCATGATGCTAAATTTTATTGTATGAGATGATCATGTTTTGTAACCAAGTTATCGGCAACTGGCAGGAGCCATATGGTTGTCGCTTTATTGTATGCAATGCAATCGTGATGTAATGCTTTACTTTATTACTAAGCGGTAGTGATAGTCGTGGAAGCATAAGATTGGCGAGACGACAATGATGCTACGATGGAGATCAAGGTGTCGCGCCGGTGACGATGGTGATCATGACGGTGCTTCGGAGATGGAGATCACAAGCACAAGATGATGATGGCCATATCATATCACTTATATTGATTGCATGTGATGTTTATCTTTTATGCATCTTATCTTGCTTTGATTGACGGTAGCATTATAAGGTGATCTCTCACTAAATTATCAAGAAGTGTTCTCCCTGAGTATGCACCGTTGCGAAAGTTCTTCGTGCTGAGACACCACGTGATGATCGGGTGTGATAGGCTCTACGTTCAAATACAACGGGTGCAAAACAGTTGCACACGCGGAATACTCAGGTTATACTTGACGAGCCAAGCATATACAGATATGGCCTCGGAACACGGAGACCGAAAGGTCGAGCGTGAATCATATAGTAGATATGATCAACATAACGATGTTCACCATTGAAAACTACTCCATCTCACGTGATGATCGGTTATGGTTTAGTTGATTTGGATCACGTGATCACTTAGAGGATTAGAGGGATGTCTATCTAACTGGGAGTTCTTAAGTAATATGATTAAATTGAACTTAAATTTATCATGAACTTAGTCCTGGTAGTATTTTGCAAATCATGTTGTAGATCAATAGCTCGCGTTGTTGCTTCCCTGTGTTTATTTTGATATGTTCCTAGAGAAAATTGTGTTGAAAGATGTTAGTAGCAATGATGCGGATTGGATCCGTGATCTGAGGTTTATCCTCATTGCTGCATAGAAGAATTATGTCCTTGATGCACCGCTAGGTGACAGACCTATTGCAGGGGCAGATGCGGACGTTATGAACATTTGGCTAGCTCAATATGATGACTACTTGATAGTTTAGTGCACCATACTTAACAACTTAGAATCGGGACTTCAAAGACGTTTTGAACGTCATGGACCATATGAGATGTTCCAGGAGTTGAAGTTAATATTTCAAGCAAATACCCGAGTTGAGAGATATGAAGTCTCCAAAAAGTTCTATAGCTAAAAGATGGAGGAGAATCGCCCAACTAGTGAGCATGTGCTCAGATTGTCTGGGTACTACAATCGCTTGAATCAAGTGGGAGTTAATCTTCCAGATAAGATAGTGATTGACAGAATTCTCTAGTCAGCATCACTAAGTTAGTAGAACTTTGTGATGAACTATAATATGCAAGGGATAATGGAAACAAACCCCAAGCTCTTCGTGATGCTGAAATCAACGAAGGTAGAAATCAAGAAAAACATCAAGTGTTGATGGTTGACAAGATCACTAGTTTCAAGAAAAGGGCAAAGGGAAGAAGGGGAACTTCAAGAAGAACGGCAAGCAAGTTGCTGCTCAAGTGAAGAAACCCAAGTCTGATCCTAAGCCTGAGACTAAGTGTTTCTACTGCAAAGGGACTGGTCACTGGAAGCAGAACTACCCCAAGTGATTGGCGGATAAGAAGGATGGCAAAGTGAACATAAGTATATTTGATATACATGTTTGATGTGTACTTTACTAGTGTTTATAGCAACCCCTCGGTATTTGATACTGGTTCAGTTGCTAAGAGTAGTAACTCGAAACGGGAGTTGCAGAATAAACAGAAACTAGTAAAAGTCGAGGTGACGATGTGTGTTGGAAGTAGTTCCAAGATTGATATGATCATCATTGCACTCTCCCTATACTTTCGGGATTAGTGTTGAAACTAAATATGTGTTATTTGGTGTTTGCGTTGAGCATGAATATAATTTGATCATGTTTATTGCAATACGGTTATTCATTTAAGTTAGAGAACAATTGTTGTTCTGTTTACATGAATAAAACCTTATATGGTTACACACCCAATGAAAATAGTTCATTGGATCTCGATCTTAGTGATACACATATTCATAATATTGAAACCAAAAGATGCGAAGTTAATAATGATAGTGCAACTTATTTGTGGCACTACCGTTTAGGTCATATTGGTGTAAAGCACATGAAGATACTCCATGCTGATGGGATTTTGGAATCACTTGATTATGAATCACTTGATGCTTGCGAACCATGCCTTTTGGGCAAGATGACTAAAATGCCGTTCTCCGGAACAATGGAGCAAGCAACAGATTTGTTGGAAATCATACATACTGATGTATGTGGTTCGATGAATATTCAAGGCTTGCAGCGGGTATCATTATTTTCTGACCTTCACAGATGATTTGAGCAGATATGGGTATATCTACTTAATGAAATAGAAGTCTGATATATTTGAAAAGTTCATATAATTTCAGAGTGAAGTGGAAAATCATCGTAACAAGAAAATAAAGTTTCTATGATCTGATCGTGGAAAAGAGTATTTGAGTTACGAGTTTGGTCTTCAGTTAAAACAATGTGAAATAGTTTCACTACTCACACCACCTGGAACACCACATCATAATGGTGTCTCCGAACGTCATAACCGTACTTTATTGGATATAGTGCAATCTATGATGTCTCTTACCGATTTACCACTATTGTTTTTGGGGTCATGCATTAGAGACAGCTGCATTCACGTTAAAAAGGGGCACCATCTATATCCGTCGAGACGACGCCTTATGAACTATGGTTTGGCAAGAAACCAAAGTTGTCGTTTCTTAAAGTTTGGGGTTGCGATGCTTATATGAAAAAGTTTCATCCTGATAAGCTCAAAACTCAAATCGGAGAAGTGCATCTTCATAGGATATCCAAAGGAAACTATTGGATACACCTTCTATCACAGATCCGAAGGCAAGACTTTTGTTGCTAAATTCGGAAACTTTCTGGAGAAGGAGTTTCTCTCGAAAGAAGTGAGTGGGAGGAAAGTAGAACTTGACGAGGTAACTGTACCTGCTCCCTTATTGGAAAGTAGTACATCACAGAAAAATGTTTCTGTGACACCTACACCAGTTAGTGAGGAAGCTAATGATGATGATCATGAAACTTCAGAACAAGGCACTACTGAACCTCGTAGATCAACCAGAATAAGATCCGCGCCAGAGTGGTACGGTAATCCTGTTCTGGAAGTCATGCTACTAGATCATGATGATCCTACGAACTATGAAGAAGCGATGGTGAGCCCAGATTCCGCAAAGTGGCTTGAAGCCATGAAATCTGAGATATGATCCATGTATGAGAACAAAGTATGGACTTTGGTTGACTTGCCCGATGATCGGCAAGCCATAGAAAAATGGATCTTCAAGAGGAAGACGGATGCTGATAGTAGTGTTACTATCTACAAAGCTAGAATTGTCGCAAAAGGTTTTCGACAAGTTCAAGGTGTTGACTACGATGAGATTTTCTCACTCGTATCTATGCTTAAGTCTGTCCGAATCATGTTAGCAATTGCCGCATTTTATGAAATCTGGCAAATGGATAAACAAAACTGCATTCCTTAATGGATTTGCTAAAGAAGAGTTGTATACGATGCAACTAGAAGGTTTTGTCGATCCTAAAGGTGTTAACTAAATATGCAAGCTCCAGCGATCTATCTGTGGACTGGTGCAAGCATCTCGAAGTTGGAATATACGCTTTGATGAGTTGATCAAAGCATATAGTTTTATACAGACTTGCGGTGAGGCTTGTATTTACGAGAAAGTGAGTGGGAGCACTACAGCGTTTCTGACAAGTATATGTGAATGACATATTGTTGATCGGAAATAATGTAGAATTATTCTGTAAAGCATAAAAGGAGTGTTTGAAAGGAGTTTTTCAAAGAAAGACTTCGGTAAAGCTGCTTACATATTGAGCTTCAAGATCTATAGAGATAGATCAAGACGCTTGATAAGTTTTTCAATAAGTACATACCTTGACAAGATTTTGAAGTAGTTCAAAATGGAACAGTCAAAGAAAAAGTTTCTTGCCTGTGTTACAAGGTGTGAAGTTGAGTAAAGACTCAAAGCCCGACCACGGCAGAAGATAGAAAGAGAATGAAAGTCATTCCCTATGCCTCATTCATAGGTTCTATAAAGTATGCCATGCTATGTACCAGATCTATTGTATACCCTGCACTGATTTGGCAAGGGAGTAAAATAGTGATCTAGGAGTAGATCACTGGACAGCGGTCAGAATTATCCTTAGTGAAATAAGGATATGTTTCTCGATTATGGACGTGACAAAAAGGTTCGTCGTAAAGGGTTACGTCGATGCAAGTTTTGACACTGATCCAGATGAATCTAAAAGTCTCAATCTGGATACATATTGAAAGTGGGAGCAATTAGCTAGAGTAGCTCCTTGCAGAGCATTATAGACAAAGAATTTTGCAAAATACTTACGGATCTGAATGTGAAAGACCCGTTGACTAAAATTATCTCACAAGCAAAACATGATCACACCTTAGTACTCTTTGGGTGTTAATCACATAGAGATGTGAACTAGATTACTGACTCTAGTAAACCCTTTGAGTGTTGGTCACATGACGATGTGAACTTAATCACATGGTGATGTGAACTATTGCTGCTAAATCACATGGCGATGTGAACTAGATTATTGACTCTAGTGCAAGTGGGAGACTGAAGGAAATATGCCCTAGAGGCAATAATAAAGTTATTATTTATTTCCTTATATCATGATAAATGTTTATTATTCATGCTAGAATTGTATTAACCGGAAACATAATACATGTGTGAATACATAGACAAATAGAGTGTCACTAGTATGCCTCTACTTGACTAGCTCGTTAATCAAAGATGGTTATGTTTCCTAACCATGAACAAAGAGTTGTTATTTGATTAACGAGGTCACATCATTAGTTGAATGATCTGATTGACATGACCCATTTCATTAGCTTAGCACCCGATCGTTTAGTATGTTGCTGTTGCTATTCTTCATGACTTATACATGTTCCTATGACTATGAGATTATGCAACTCCCGTTTACCGGAGGAACACTTTGGGTGCTACCAAACGTCACAACGTAACTGGGTGATTATAAAGGAGTACTACAGGTGTCTCCAAAGGTACATGTTGGGTTGGCGTATTTCGAGATTAGGATTTGTCACTCCGAATGTCGGAGAGGTATCTCTGGGCCCTCTCGGTAATGCACATCACATAAGCCTTGCAAGCACTGCAACTAATATGTTAGTTGTGAGATGATGTATTACGGAACGAGTAAAGAGACTTGCCGGTAACGAGATTGAACTAGGTATTGGATACCGACGATCGAATCTCGGGCAAGTAACATACCGATGACAAAGGGAACAACGTATGTTGTTATGCGGTCTGACCGATAAAGATCTTCGTAGAATATGTAGGAGCCAATATGGGCATCCAGGTCCCGCTATTGGTTATTGACCGGAGACGTGTCTCGGTCATGTCTACATTGTTCTCGAACCGTAGGGTCCGCACGCTTAAGGTTTCGATGACAGTTATATTATGAGTTTATGAGTATTGATGTACCGAAGGAGTTCGGAGTCCCGGATGAGATCGGGGACATGACGAGGAGTCTCGAAATGGTCGAGATGTAAAGATCGATATATTGGACGACTATATTCGGACATCGGAAAGGTTCCGAGTGATTCGGGTATTTTTCGGAGTACCGGGTAGTTACGGGAGAAGTAATGGGCCTTGATGGGCTTTAGTGGGAAGAGGAAAAGGATGCTGCGCCCCCCTCCCCTTTGGTCCGAATTGGACTAGGGAAGAGGGGGCCGGCCACCTCTCCTTCTCCTCCTATTCCTTCTCCCTTCCTCCCCTTTTGGTGGACTCCTACTAGGACTTGGAGTCCTAGTAGGACTCCCTATCCTGGCCGCACCTTTGCCTTGGCCGGCCTCCTCCTCCTCCATCCTTTATATACAGGGGCAGGGGGCACCCCATAGACACACAAGTTGATCCTTGAGATCGTTCCTTAGCCATGTGCGGTGCCCCCTGCCACCAAATTCCACCTCGATCATACCGTTACAGTGCTTAGGCGAAGCCCTGCGTCGGTAGTACATCAAGATCGTCACCACGCCGTCGTGCTGACGGAACTCTTCCTCGACGCTTTGCTAGATCGGAGCCCGAGGATCGTCATCGTGCTGAACGTGTGCTAAGAACTCGGAGGTGCCGGAGTAACGGTGCTTGGATCGGTCGGATCGGGAAGAAGACGTACGACTACTTCCTCTACGTTGTGTGATCGCTTCCGCAGTCGGTCTGCGTTGGTACGTAGACAACACTCTCCCCCTCGTTGCTATGCATCACCATGATCTTGCGTGTGCGTAGGAATTTTTTTGAAATTACCACGTTCCCCAACAGTGCCCACCTCAGGTGTCCCCTGGACCACCTCTTTGCTCTATAAATACCCCCAAAATCCTAGAACCCTAGGGGAGTCGACGAAATATTCATCCAGCCGCCGCAGAGTCTAGAGCCACCAGATCCAATCGAGACACCATCTCGGATGGGGTTCACCACCTCCATTGGTGCCTCTCCGATGATGCGTGAGTAGTTCTTTGTAGACCATCGGATCCGTAGTTAGTAGCTAGATGGATTCATCTCTCTCTATTGATTCTCAATACAGTGGTCTCTTGGAGATCCATATGATGTAACTCTTTTGCGGTGTGTTTGTTGGGATCGATGAACTTTGAGTTTATGATCAGATCTATCTTTTTATATCCGTGAAAGTTATTTGAGTTTCTTTGATCTCTTATATGCATGATTGCTTATAGCCTCGTATTTCTTCTCCGATATTTGGGTTTTGTTTGGCCAACTTGGTCTATTTATCTTGCAATGGGAAGAGGTGCTTTATGTGGGTTCGATCTTACGGTGCTTGATCCCAGTGACAGAAAGGGAAACGACACGTATGTATCGTTGCTACTAAGGATAAAACGATGGGGTCTATCTCTACATAGATAGATCTTGTCTACATCATGTCATCGTTCTTACTGCATTACTCCGTTTCTCCACGAACTTAATACACTAGATGCATGCTGGATAGCGGTCGATGTGTGGAGTAATAGTAGTACATGCAGGCAGGAGTCGGTCTACTAATCTTGGAAGTGATGCCTATATAATGATCATTGCCTAGATATTGTCATAATTATTTGAGGTTCTATCAATTGCCCAACAGTAATCTGTTTACCCACCATTTGCTATTTTTCTCGAGAGAAGCCACTAGTGAAACCTACGGCCCCCGGGTCTTCTTTCTCATATATTTTCCTTTGCGATCTACTTTTTATTTGCATTTGTTTTCAGATCTATTAATCCAAAAAAAACCAAAATACTTTGCTGCAATTTTCCCTTATTTATTTTATTTGGCGTTTGATCTATCAACCTACTACAAATTTATCTCACGTTTGTTTTCCTATCTTGAGGCGCCGTACCCCGAAAGGGATTGACAACCCCTTTAACACGTCGGGTTGCGAGGATTTGTTATCTGTGTGCAGGGGTTGTTTACGTTGTGTTGCTTGGTTCTCCTACTAGTTCGATAACCTTGGTTTCATATCTGAGGGAAATACCTACCTCCGCTATGCTGCATCATCCCTTCCTCTTTGGGGATATACCGACGTAGCTTCAAGCGACATTAGAGCGCGCCTGCACCAGGTCCATCGCGCCTTCGCCTCCCTGCACCACCCACATAGCGGGCGCCTAGGAGGCTACCCTGCCCCCTCGTAGCGTGGCAGCCAGTACCCAGCCCGGTTATCCTTCTGGCATACACCCCTGGCCATGTCCCAAGGTAAACATGCTCTTGTACAGTTGTTGTACTGCATGCTTATGTATCATCCAAATGCTACATTATATGGTAAACTATAACCATAATCAAACATAATAAGGTGCTCTTCAAGGGCGCTCCCTCGTTGTGTCCACATCGATTTTTACTATGGTGATAGAAAGAGAAAAAAGGAACGGAATTTCCAGGCAGCTTCCTCCTACTACATGTGTTCGCTTCCTTCCCCACGAAGGCAACCTGCGCATTGAGTCGCACGCACGCCCACATCCTCGTCTCCACACCTCCTCCTCTCCCCTTCCCTCTCCATCTCTCGGCCTAGCCACTACCCCCTCCAGTCCCCGCCTACCCCCAGCCTCCTCAAGCCCTCGCCAGTGCTCCGCCCCTTCCTCCACTTAACCGGACGAGCATGAGCCACCGCCAAATCGAAGCAGAGGAAACATTGACAAGGACCGCGATCTGAGTTGCGCCGCTAGCCCTCACTCTCCTCCTCTTTTTTGTGCCCTCTTATTTCCTCCCTCCCTAGATGCCCACCCATCTTCTGGTGCTTTACAGGAGTAGCACGTCTGCCATGTCTTTTGAAGACGAGAATAACAACGAGCCAAAGGAGACATCATGAATTCTCCATCCGGGACGTCCAATAGGATTATCCTGTTGCTTCTCCTCTTGTTGACTCTACAAATCTCAAGATACAGCATACCCTCAACTTGCCTCCCCACTCCCCATAATTGAACCACTCCATCGTAGATATACAACTAAGCAACACAATATAAATCCATGACGTGTGTGCTAGATGATATCAATTACACATGATGCATCTTATCTTTTCGTCAATAAGCAAACAAACTGGAAGATTGTTTCATGGAATTTGGTGCATCCGCATTGAACTTCTTGCTGGATTTGGTGGACGATGATGCCATTTGGTACAGTACTGAACTTGAACGCCCATGTTGCTTCCGATTTCTCTACACCTCAATCATTAAAAAAATCCTGGATGTTTTTTGGGGTTATTTTCAGGAGTAATTTAAGATCAAAAAGGATGTTGAGAGAATGCAAACTAGCACAAATAGGATGCTCCATATCAAATGGCATATTCTCTGCTTTTAGCTAGATGAAAGTTTCAATGCCACTTCATTATTTGGTATGTTGATAATATGGTGTACTGGTGCAAGATTGTAGAACTATATTTATGCTTCAGATTTTGTGTCTCTAAAAGAACGCAATTAGGTTATGAAATCAAAATTTTCCTATTTCTAATAACATTTTGTATCTGTTGGCTGATAATAATTGTGTTTCCGAAAGGAGTTCTACTGTTGTTTATTATATATGCAGGTTGACGTGTCTATTTGTATCCTATACGAGCTATTATTTTGTTATCTTTTATTCCAGTTATTTGTGGCTTCTTCCTCTCTTCACTTGTGGAGCTATTTTACCCCTGTTCAATTAACTCCAAAAAAGTAAGGAAAAAATGTGGTCATCTGGGTAATAGAAAACAGTAGATCATTGGAGTATGGCAGCTGGAAATTCACTTCTAAGATATTTCGCTACGCTTTCCCGGTTCTGTTGTGTATTGCAAAACTTGCTTGGTCAAAAAAATCAAATCACTAGGATGACAATGAAATGACAGTGTGGTATGCCATTTATGCTAGTGTAAGAAACGAGCTTCGATAAACAATCAACCTGAACTCGCTTGAAAATTTTACATGTCTTTGACTTTGAGACCCCTGCTTTCGTGTGCAGGTTAATCCCATGATAAGGTGCAACTAATGTGACCGGGCTGTTGTAATGTTACGTGATGTTTTTTTCACATGAAAGTGTATTCAGTTATGTTCCCATATCCAGGATGTAGTTTATTAGGCTGTTTCTAGCTTATAGCTACAAGTATGGGGATCAAAGGTAGCACAAGTGTTAGGCATTTCATCTAAATCCAAGAATACCTGTATGTTGCATCTATTGATGAACAAATATGTAAAAATTTCTCTTAACATATGTGTTCGTATGAATTGATGCCTTAGATATAGGTTGATTCTTGTCTTGTTAAATTACTTTAATCAAAGAGAAGTGTCCTATTCACGCCTTGAGGGTGTTATTATTTTCTTGATGCAAAAGTAGAATTGCCATGTTGTTCTGTTCAACTACAAGTCTATAACTTCACTTTGCCATGTTGTTTCAACGCACAATTTGCATAACCAAGCTAGAAGCGCACAAGATTGTCATCGCCGCCGACAGTGGTGGTGGGTGCAAATGGAGCTGGAGCAGTACACGACGGCTCCCCACATCATGTTGAGGATGCTCTACCACCATGCCCCGATTGATTACACTGCCTTGCTGCTTTGGGAAGCCCACATGCCCAATTTTCTATCCCACCGTACTAGATAGGATATCAATGGCCTCGTGATCTCCATGAACAGAGATCGCTGCACAGGAAACAACTTATGTTTCCCAAACTCAACAGATCTCCTCTTAGTGAGAGTTGCCTTCACTTTTGGCGTTTGTTCATAGATCTACAGATTTCACCCCTACACACAAAATTCCACTTGTTGTGGCATGAGGGGATTTAGTTCCACGCCAAATCAAGCAAGCTACCCCGGCTGAGTAGACTAGCAGGTCCATCCATCCATGGGTGTCTTTCGAATTTTTCCAAGGATTGTTCAACATTTTGTTGTTGGGATCTTGATCTATACGCCCTGTATCCAGGTGCGGAGCTACGTTGGGGCCAAACTAGGCCTTGGCCCGCCTAGCCCAGCAGAAAATAGGGATGGATGACATAAAAACTAGACATCAAGAATAAGTGTTGGATGTATTTTCTTAGTCTGGCTCGCCCAGCAAACTGACTGAAGCTCCGCCACTGCCTATATCCTTACTAATGGAGTTGATTGTTGGGCACAACCTTCTTTTGTACTCCCTCTGTCCCAAAATAAGTGACTCGATTTTATACTAACTTTGTACTAAAGCTAGTACAAAGTTGAGTCACTTATTTTGGGACCGAGGGAGTAATATTTATTCCAGATCTGGTAGCTTTGTGCATTGTATAGTGGCAGAGTCGATCAACACAATTATTTGCTTATATTTCCTTTTTCTTTCGATCATGCATAGAGAGACTAGTTGTCCTTGGACTTCCAACCATCACATATTATATTTCACAGTTGTGTTGTTTTTTTGTAGGGTTCACTGCTGTGTTCATCTTAAGAAAACCTAGTGGATTAATTTTTGGTATTCCCTTTTCTATTGAAAGGGTATTAAATGGTGTGCCAATGAGGTGGGTATTGGATTCATGATGTTTGCAAATTACCATCAGGCAGTGAAAATTGTCAGACCTGTGGGGAAGAAGCTGAAAATAAAGACAATTTTCAATATCCTTGGTCCTCTATTGAATCCATTAAGGGTGTTGTTATTGGTGTTTACCACGAGAACATAGTTTTTTTTAAACGGGCAAAAAAGCTTTTGCCTTATATTGATATAGGAGAAGCAAACTAGGGTATGGCAAGAGCCAAAAAAACAAAAAAAGAGGAAGGGGGCGAACACCACCCCCGACACAGGGGGAAGAGGATCGGCCTACAAGTTCCGCCAGATTTTTAGCACCGGCGAGGATCCAGTCCTTCCCCTCTTCCCTAATCTTGTGCATGACAACCGAAGGCAAGGAGGACTTATTGTTGAAAACTCTATCGTTCCTCTCTTTCTAGATCTCCTGATTGATGAGCGTGATAGCTGAGCGCAAGCCTATAGGGGAGGAGGTGGTGGACTTCGAAACGGCCAGCCAATAGTCCACGACTTTAGGCCTACCCTCCCTGATGCTGCTGATGAGGTCTGGACAAGACAACCAAGAGGCCGCGGCCGACCAGATACGTCTGGAGAAGCGGCACTCGAAGAGAATGTGTCGTGCAGTCTCAGGGGAGGTACGATAGAGCTGGCAAGTAGGTTGGTGCGGCCATCCGCGTTTCGCCAAGCGATCAGCGGTCCATAAGCGGTTCTGGACAGCGAGCCGGGCGAAGAAATGGCACTTTGGAGGGGCCCAGGTCTTCCACATGATGTTCCCGAACTGGCAAGGCAAAGAGGCAAGGAACTGGACCTTGTAGGCGGAGCTTGCCGAGTAGCACCCATTAGGGGTCAAGGACTAGGTAATGGAGTCCTCAGTGTTAGGATGAAGCCGGATATCCGACAAGAGCTCCCAGAGGTGGATGTATTGTTCCATGTGATCGGCAGTGAACGCATCCACCGCAATGTCCGAGATCCAGTTGTTATCAGCGAGAGCATCCTGGACCGTCCGATTCTTCCTCTTGGAAGCCTTGAAAATTAGGGGAGCCAGGTCTTTTGGCGGGGCGCCATGGAGCCATGAAGACGACCAGAAGGAGGCCTTGGCGCCGTTTCCAATGGTGACACGAGTAGCCGCATTGAAGAGGTCAAGGTCTAAGGCGTCGTTGGGGGTTTCAGAGCCCACCCATGGCTTCTCGGGAGCCTTCCACTCATACCATAACCAGCGAAGCCTCAGGGCTCGGGAGAACCTCTCCAGGTCCAAAACCCCCAAACCACCGAGCTCCTTGGGGCGGCAGACCTTTTGCCAGCTGACTTTGCATTTCCATCCACTAACCGCCTCCTTACAGGCCCAGAGCATGCCGCGACTGATCTTCGCAAAGGCCTTGAGGATGCCTTTGTCAGCCTTTAAAGTCGTCAGCAAGAAGATTGGCATGGAGGAGAGCACAGACTTAACCAGAGCAGTGCACCCGGCATGATTCAGGAACTTTCCTTTCCACGGGCTAAGACGAGCCACTACTTTGTCGATGTAGGGTTGAAGGTCCACACGCCTAAGTCTTCCGAGGGAGAGGGGCAACCCCAGATACTTAATGGGGAAGGGGGTCGTAGTCGCCAGGAAGTTCGCCAGAATCTCCTCCAAGTTAATGTTGGCGCATTGGATGGGGCGATGGAGCTCTTGGTCACATTTGTCACGAGGCCAGAGACTACCCCAAAACTCTGTAGAATGCTAGCAAGGCCTTCCACATCATGTGTCGTGGGGGATAGAAAAATGGCAGCGTCATCCGCATATAGGGAGACCCTAGGGCCCTGAATACCTCCAAGCATAGCAGACAGCAGGCCGGACTCTGTAGCCTTTTCCAAAAGTCTCTGAAGTGGGTCGATGGCGATGTCGAACAGGAGGGGCGAGATGGGATCGCCCTGACAAAAACCGCGTCCATGCAGGATGTCCCTCCCAATGATTCCGTTGAGGAAGACCCTAGAGGAGGCCGTGGTGAAGAGACTCGTCAGGAGGGCCCGCCATCTTTGAGGAAAGTCAAGGCGTTGCAAAAGATCCAACATGTAATCCCAGCAAACAGTGTCAAAGGCCTTGGCGATGTCCAATTTGATCAGAAGTGATGGAGTTTTGCAGCGGTGTAACCGGCGGGCGGTGTTCCTGACGTACAAGAAATTGTCGTGGATAGTTCTAGACTTGATGAAAGCGCTCTGACTGCGGGAAACAATGTCGTTCATCTTCAGGCTGAGACGTCGTGCCATAGCTTTGGCGATGATCTTCGGAACCACATGGATGAGACTGATGGGCCTGAAATCCGATATGGACTCTGCACCGTCCTTTTTAGGCAGAAGCACGACATTGGTTGTGTTGATGATGTGGAAATTGGACGCAGACAGCTCGGAGAAGGCATTGATGATGGTCATAAGGTCATCCTTGATTATATCCCAGCAAGAGCGAAAGAAGGCAATAGTAAAACCGTCAGGGCCCGGAGCCTTGTCCGCGGGCATGTCATCAATAGCCTCCTTTATCTCATCCTCAGAGAAAGGCAGGCCCAGATCCTCCAAGGGGTGGGTGGTGAGGTTCAGGGCGTCCCAGTTAAAGTCCAGCATACGAGGAGGAGGCCGACCTAGAGCGCGGGAGAAGTGGCCGAAGATCAGCCTGACTTTATCATCGTGAGTCACAGCCCAGCCAGTGTTATGCTTGAGTCTCAAGATGTGATTTTTGCGCTTCCTCGCATTAACTCGTAGATGGAAAAATTTGGTGTTGGCGTCGCCCTCGCGGAGGTAGCGAATTCCGGAGGCTTGACGTTTGCGGGATCTTTCCAGAACTGCGAGACCCTTAACCCGACGTTTCAGGTTAGCACGGAGCCATCTTTCTTCCTGGGAGAGTGCGCGGGACTCTTGAGCAATATCCAACTGCAGAATGACATCCAGGGCCATGAGGAGTTGCGGATTGTCATCAGAGAAGAGGCCTTTGCTCCAAGATTTGAGCCCATGCGCAGTATCATGTATTCATCTTTTATTTTATTGGTGTGGACGGTGAAAGGACAAAGTTCGAAACTAGGAAGGGAACTAGACTTGCTGAGGTTTATTTCTATCTGATTCATTACTTCATTACAAGTTTTGGTTCCTCAAACCATGCTAGGAGACCATGTAAAAGCAATCAAGTAGATTAGTTTGCTTGGTTGGTTCTTAATCTTGGACATGTCTAGACCGGAGGAGCTATGGATGACTACTGTGTATTTGGATATCTAAGGATGTCTTAGCTCAAGATTGTCAAAACTGAAGAACAAGTGTCAACTAGTCTGTATCATTGCAATGTGAATGCTTATTTGTTTTTGCCTTCTTCCCCTTCATACATTTCGAGAAGATACAAAATACATATTATTGCTGCATTTGTAAAGTCCTCTTTAGATGAAAAAATAATGTTATTTTGTGTTGTATTTAGTTATCGTATCAATGACTAAAGAATACTTATGTTGCCTAGAAGAATTTTTGATTTTTATATTATCATTTTGCATTTCTCCATGCCTTTCCTTCCTAAGAATAGTCATGTTGCTCACAATAAGTGAAGTGGACAGCCCGAAACAACATGTTTCTAAGAAATGAATTTTATGGTGCTTTCCATTCTGCATTCGAAGGGGAGCCTTGGCACAGTGGTAAAGTTGTTGCCTTGTCACCATGAGGTCACAGGTTCAAGTCATGTAAACAGCCTCTTGCAGAAATGTAGGGAAAGACTGCATACAGTAGACCGAAAGTGGTCGGACCCTTCTCCGGACCCTGCGCAAGCGGGACCTACATACACTGGGCTGCCCTTTTTTTCATTCCACATTTGAGGTTCGTTATTACGTATGTACCAGTGATGAATTTTCCAGTAAACTGATGCTTATGTCCTCACAATTTGGATAAATACCTATTGCATTTTAAAACTCACATTTTAAAAAAGCACTTCCTGCATTTTGCTTTAATCCAAAAGCCCTTGATCTAATATATGGTGATGCAACACTTTTCCAATAGGTTTAGAGATGAGGATCCAAAGAAATATTATGCTCAACCGTCGTTATTTTGCATCAACTATAAAGGTGAAATATCACTTGTCACAAAAGCTTTCTCTTATCCTTTTACAGAAACATACTCCCATATGGCCAAAACATATTGTTAATTGCAGATATTGCAATTATCTATCTTTTCTTGTAGTGATTACATGATCTACACACCATAGATTCTGAAATACACGAACATGATGATGATTATTATAGAGAAAGTACAATGGCAAGCACCAATCAATGTGAGGTGAAAACATAAAGCCGAGAAGCAACACATGTCGATGTTGTTTCTTATTTCATCAACAAATAACCTGGAATGAAGGATTTTGAGGATAATTTGCTTGCTATGATTACCACTAAAAACCATCTGTAATGATCTTTGGGCTTACAATTATGTCTGTCATTTCTAAATTCATGTTGTGACTACAATGAATGTCTCCCGTATGAATGTTAGAAGGCATTTCTAAATTCATGTTTTGTCTATTTCTGCCTTCGTAAGTTGACATCAAGGACTGTTGGTCATTTCTAAAGATCAAGACCCAACCGGCCACCGTAATCTAACCACCACATATTGGGAAGTTTGAAGAAGCCCAACATGCAAAACCAAGCTTAGATTAGAAACCCAACTAGCTGCCCGGCTGCGTGTAGACAAGATTAGAGCGCACAATCCCGCCACAAGAGGTGCGCTCAGGGTGCACCCCAACCACTAGTCTACATTCAAACCTTGGTTGGCGTGCCATGCTTACATATTTCTTCAGCAAAAATAAGCCTTCAAAGGCTAGTCCTGAATGATCCCATTTTTTTAGCTAATACTAGGGTCTATCTCTCTCCCGAGGATGGCGTCTATCTCTCTCCCGAAACCAACTAGAGGCGACCTCCCCTTGTCCTCTAGAAATCGCCGATGGATAATCCCTGAAAACAGTATCCCCACGAAAACCAATCCCTAAACCCTCCTCTATAATCCTACCCAAACAGATCCTAATTTCTTAGCCAATTTCAAAAATCGCATCAAAGCCACGGTCACTACCATCGAAAGCTTGAAGACCCAGATCGCATCTTTGAGATTTAAATTGGAAAATCTAAGAGCCATACTCCCGGCTTTCAATCTCTCTGTTGATGAGAGAAATGTGCCGCCGGATCCAGGACGTGAGCAATCGACGGAGCCAGGTACTAACTCCTGCATTAAGGGACATGAAGTGCAGTATGAAGCATGGGGGGCGTTTCTGCCTAAGGAGATGGAAAGGCCCTCATTTACAGGGTGTAATTCAGAGCATGAAGAGGGTATTAACAAGGCCACGGATGATTTGCTATATAGAGAGAGCATTTTTTGCAGATTCCATCCCCAGTCTCTCCTATTCAGTTTGGTGCTCTCCACTCGCACAAAAGGTGTTTGTTGATTTGCCTGATGGCAGCAATGAACGTCCACTTGAAAAATGGGCTTGGGAGGCATCGAGTGATGTTGGTGTGGTGGTGAATGGTGTGCAGGGGCCGAGTTCTGCTGCTGGAAGCTCGTCCGGCCTGCTTGTCGACCATAGCCTCTCCACCAAGTTCCAGCGGCTGGGGAAAGAGGTTGCCAAGGCTGAGCAGAGTCCTCTGAAGAAGACCCTGGCCATCAACATGACTGAGGCCCGAAAGGTAGTCCAGGCACGGTTCCTGGCAGTCGGACTCTTCCTGTTTGTACTACTGCTGAACTCCAGGCAAGTGATCGAGCACATGAAAAAGGTATGGAAGGTTCGTGGGGAGCTGGGTGACCATGAACTGGTTGCGGAGGAAGGGCGGAAATTCGTCCTTGAATTTTCTGAAGATGCACTGGTGCGCGTCGGTCCTAAACAAACAGTTTAAAACCCCTTCCCGCGACGGCATTTGGAACTGTCGTCAAGTGAGTGTGGGCGATAGGGGGGTCCTTCCCACACGACCCAGAAACCATCGGGGATAGGGCCCCTACAGTACTCCTACTCGTTTCTGCTCGCATTGCCATCACAGTCGGGTATTCTGTGGTGCTACGTTTACGATGCGTGGCCCATCACAAACGGTTCACTATTATGGAAAGTGTATGATGTGCAGCCCATCACAAACGGTTCACCTTTAAGAAGATTAGCTAATCATCGTACGAGTGTCGGACAGGATTACCAAATGTCAGACCATCGTAACTAAGGGAGTCCTGGACTAAGGGGTCCTCGGGCATCCGGCATGTTATCCATGGGCCGGACTGGTGGGCTGTGAAGACATGAAGGCTGAAGACTGCACCGTGTCCGGATTGGACTCTACTTGGCGTGGAAGGCAAGCTTGGCGACCGAAGATTCCTTCTTATGTAATCGACTCCATGTAAACCCTAGATCCCCTCAGTGTCTATATAAACCAAAGGGGATAGTCCGGAAAGCAGAACACATATACTCATTACCATATTCATAGGCTAGACTTCTAGGGTTTAGCCATTACGATCTCGTGGTAGATCAACTCTTGTAATACTCATATTCATCAAGATCAATCAAGTAGGAAGTAGGGTATTACCTCCATATAGAGGGCCCGAACCTGGGAAAACATCGTGTCCCCCGTCTCCTGTTATCATCGATCCTAGACGCACAGTTCGGGACCCCCTACCCGAGATCCGACGGTTTTGACACTGACAGTAACATCGTCGTACACAACAACTATCGCACACGCTATTCTATGGTGCAATGTTTACGATGTATACTTCATCAGAAATAGTTCATGGATGCGAATCGTGTATGATTAGGCAACTAACACAAACGTTTAGTTTGCCCGCATTGTTTGTGATATTGTCTAACATCGCACACGCTTTGCAAATGGCAACTATGTGCATGCTTGCACACGTTTCCTCTCTGTGAACCGTCTTGGATTATGGTGCACGCCGCGAACATTTGTGTTTTACCAACTGTGTGTGCCGTAACAACCTGGAGAGCGTAATTTCACCGTAATTTAATTGTTTCTTTTCCAAATTGTACTGGATTTGGATTTGAATTTGAATGTATGCTACAACTTTATTCATATCCACCAGGTTCAAACAACCAATGCATTATTCGATTCATAGGTACATATGTTCAAGAATTACATAAGAACCAAATAAAGAATGATGAACCACAGTTGTATACTTGTACTATTAAAGACGGTAAAGAAAGAGGCGAAATATATTCTGGTTGCTGAACAAGGTGAAGCGGAATGCCCATATTATGCCCTCCTCCATGCAGAAGGCACACACGACTCTAGTCCAACCCCTTGTGATGGCCGACCACCCATCCTTCACGGTCTTCATGAAAACATCTAGATAATCATCATTGTCGGTGGGAAACGACACCTATGGGGCCACTGGGATCCCTGATACGTCTCTGTCGTATCTACTTTTCCAAACGCTTTTGCCCTTGTTTTGGACTCTAACTTGCATGATTTGAATGGAACTAACCCGGACTGACGTTGTTTTTAGCAGAATTGCCATGGTGTTATTTATGTGCAGAAACAAAAGTTCTTGGAATGACCTGAAACTCCATGAAGATTATTTTTGGAAATAATAAAAAATACTGGCAAAGAATCAAGGCCAGGGAGCCTACACCCTAGCCACGAGGGTGGGGGCGGGCCTGCCCCCCTGGGCACGTCCCCCTGCCTCGTGGGCCCCCTGGAGCTCCACCGACCTCAACTCCAACTCCATATATTCATGTTCGGGGAGAAAAAAATAAAGGAGAAGGATTCATCATGTTTTACGATACGGAGCCGCCGCCAAGCCCTAAACTCTCTCGGGAGGGCTGATCTGGAGTCCGTTCGGGGCTCTAGAGATGGGAATCCGTCGCCGTCGTCATCATCAACCTTCCTCCATCACCAATTTCATGATGCTCACCGCCATGCATGAGTAATTCCATCGTAGGCTTGCTAGACGGTGATGGGTTGGATGAGATTTATCATGTAATCGAGTTAGTTTTGTTAGGGTTTGATCCCTAGTATCCACTATGTTCTAAGACTGATGTTGCTATGACTTTGCTATGCTTAATGCTTATCACTAGGGCCCGAGTGCCATGATTTCAGATATGAACCTATTATGTTTTAATGAATATATGTGAGTTCTTGATCCTATCTTGCAAGGCTATAGTCACCCACTATGTGTTATGATCCGGCAACCTCGAAGTGACAATAATCAGGACCACTCCCGGTGATGACCGTAGTTTGAGGAGTTCATGTATTCACTATGTGTTAATGCTTTGGTCCAGTACTCTATTAAAAGGAGGCCTTAATATCCCTTAGTTTCCACTAGGACCCCACTGCCACGGGAGGGTAGGACAAAAGATGTCATGCAAGTTCTTTTCCATAAGCACATATGACTATATTCAGAATACATGCCTACATTACATTGATGAATTGGAGCTAGTTCTGTGTCACCCTAGGTTATGGCTGTTACATGATGAACCGCATCCAGCATAATTCTCTATCACCGATCCATTGCCTACAAGTTTTCCATATATTGTTCTTCGCTTATTTACTTTTCCGTTTCTATTGTTATCATCACTATAAAACACCAAAAATATTACTTTTGCTACCATTACCTTTTGCTACCGTTACCACTACAATCATATTACTTTACTACTAAACACTTTGCTGTAGATACTAAGTTTCCAGGTGTGGTTGAATTGACAACTCAGCTGCTAATACTTGAGAATATTCTTTGGCCCCCCTTGTGTCGAATCAATAAATTTGGGTTGAATACTCTACCCTCAAAAACTGTTGTGATCCCATATACTTGTGGGTTATCAAGACTATTTTCTAGCGCCGTTGCAGGGGAGCATAGCTCTATTTTTTAGTCACTTGGGATTTATATCTTCTTATCATTATGAAGAACTTGAGAGATCCAAAAACCAAGATTTATCCCTCAACTATGAGGGGAGGTAAGGAACTGCCATCTAGCTCTACACTTGATTCACCTTCTGTTTTGAGTAAGCTTGCGACACCTAAACCTGCTTCTGCTATTAATTCTGACATGTCGCATATTATTGATGATGCCACTTCTGCTATGCATGATACTTATGATGAAACTACTTCTATGCTTGATACTACTGTGCCACTTGGTGTTTTCTTGATGAACAACTTGCTAGGGCTAGAGAGAATGAAATTATTGAAACTGATAATATTGATGAAAGTGATGATGAAGGCTCTCCTAATAAATATGAATTGCCTGTTGTGCTTGAGGGCTATGTTATGGATGAAGAAACTAAAAGAGATTTTCTTGCTTGCAATGATAGAAGTGATCTTAAGAAATTATTAGCTAAGCTTAAACAAAAAACTCTGAATGCTAGAATGAAATATGATCCTTCTTATGCTAATTCACCTATCTTTGTTACTGATAAGGATTATGAATTATCTATTGATCCTGATATAATTACTTTGGTTGAATCTGATCCTTTTTATGGTTATGAATCTGAAACTGTTGTGGCACATCTTACTAAATTAATTGATATAGCCACCCTGTTCACTAATGATGAGAGAACTCGCTACTTTTATATCCTTAAAACATTTTTTTCTCATTAAAGGGTGATGCTAAGATATGGTTTAATTCTCTTAATCCTAGTTGTGTGCGTAGTCCCCAGGATATGATTTATTACTTCTCTGCTAAATATTTCCCTGCTCATAAGAAACAAGGTGCCTTAAGGGATATATATAATTTTGTGCAAATTGAAGAAGAGAGTCTCCCACAAACTTGGGGGAGGCTTCTCCAATTACTTAATGCTTTGCCTGATCACCCTCTTAAGAAAAATGAAATACTTGATATCTTTTATAATGGACTAATTGATGCTTCCAGAGATTACCTGGATAGTTGTGCTGGTTCTGTTTTCAGGGAAAGAACACCAGATGAAGCTGAAATTCTATTGAATAATATGTTGACAAATGAAAATAACTTGACACCTCCTGAGCCAACTCCTGAGCCTATTCCTAAACCAACTCCGAAGAAAAGAGGTGTTCTATTTCTCAGTCCTGAAGATATGCAAGAGGCAAAGAAATCCATGAAAGAAAAGGGTATTAAAGCTAAAGATGTTAAGAATTTACCTCCTATTGAAGAAATACATGGTCTTAATTTACCACCTATTGAAGAAACACATGGTCTTGATAACCCGACACAGGTAGTAAAGGTAAATTCTCTCTATATATATGATAAAGCTGAAATCCCTCCTACTATGTTTGCTAGCCAATGTTTGGATGAGTTTGATAACTTTATTGTTAAGCAAGAAGACTTCAATGCTTATTTTGGTAGACAATTGAAACAAAATGCTTATATGATTGAACACTTGGGTGATTATATGTCTAGAGTTAAAGGTGAACTTAAACTCATTAGTAAACATGCTTCTATGGTTACCACTCAAGTAGAACAAGTACTTAAAGCTCAAAATGATTTGCTCAATGAATTGAATAGTAAGAATAATGACTATGCTGTTAGAGTGGCTACTAGAACTGGTAAAATGACTCAGGAACCTTTGTATCCTGAAGGCCACCCTAAGAGAATTGAGCAAGATTCTCAGAGAAATAATATAGATGCACCTAGTCCTTCTAAAAGGAAGAAAAAGAAAAAATGATAGGACTTTGCATGCTTCTAGTGAACCTGTTATTGACACACCTAAGAATCCCAATGATATCTCTATTTTCTGATGCTGAAACACAATCTGGTAATGAACATGAAACTAGTGATAATGTTAATGATGATGTTCATGTTGATGCTCAACCTAGTAATGATAATGATATAGAATTGAACCTGCTGTTGATCTTGATAACCCACAATCAAAGAATCAACGTTATGATAAAAGATACTTTGTTGCTATGAAGCACGGTAAAGAAAGAGAACCTTGGGTTCAGAAACCCATGCCTTTTCCTCCTAAGCCATCCAAGAAAAAGGATGATGAGGATTTTGAGTGCTTTGCTGAAATGATTAGAGCTATCTTTTTGCATATGTGTTTGACTGATATGCTTAAAATGAATCCTTATGCTAAGTACATGAAAGATATTGTTACTAATAAAAGAAAGATACCGGAATCTGAAATTTCCACCATGCTTGATAATTATACTTTTAAAGGTGGAATACCTAAGAAACTAGGAGATCCATGAGTACCAACTATACCATGCTCCATTAAAAGAAACTATGTTAGAACTGCTTTATGTGATCTTGGAGCCGGTGTTAGTGTTATGCCTCTCTCTTTATATCGTAGACTTGATTTGAATAAGTTGACACCTACTGAAATATCTTTGCAAATGGCTGATAAATCGACTGCTATACCTGTCGGTATTTGTGAGGATGATATTGAGTTGCCTCCTGCTTATTTGGATTAATTATGAGGCTATGGTTCGCCATCATTTTGTTGAGAGGAACGATCAGTTCCTCCAGTATCGACTAATCTTTGACAGACGACGCACCTATCACATCGCTCTCCATGCTTCTACTTTCTTTGACTTTCAGGCAAAAGGGAGATATTTTATAACCAGAGAGGAGGCAGAACAGTATAAGAGGAGGGCTGAGATAGCTCGCCTCCAAGCTGCAGCCCACGATGCAATGACTGCTGCATCTCAGTACGACCCCAACTACAACTTTGGATATCCGCCAGGCCAGCCGTGTCCATATACCAACTTAGGCCAAAAGCCTAAGCTTGGGGGAGTACGTATTTCTCACCAACATTACATTCATGTTCACACACTCATTGCTAGTTGTCGGTGCTCATACTTTTTCATTGTAATATCCATGCTAGTTTATTTCCTTTTTATGCTTCCTTCTTGTGTGTTTGATAAACCTTAAGAAAAACAAAAAATTAGTTGTAGCTTTTAGCTAGCTTTAATTTCCATGCTTGTAGTAGTAATTAAAAAGAAAACTCAAAAAGATTTCCTTTTCTTCTTTTACTTGTTGGGAGCTTTCCCGTGTAAATAATTTTATTTCTTTTCTTTTCTTTGGGGTCAAGAGGAGAAGACCATAATTAAAATGTTAAAGTGACTCTTATATGCATTATTGTTGATCTGACAAAGAGCCCATATTACCTTGTCTTCTCTCTTGAATTGAATACTTGCAGATTCCAGCTTAGTCCAATGCACGTGCACTGTTATTATTATTCACATCATTCGGTCGTGCGAGTGAAAGGCAATTATGACGATATAGGATGGACTGATTGAGATGGGAGAAACTCGTATGAACTCGACCTCTCTTGTTTTTGTAAATATGATTAGTTCATCGTTCCTGATTCAACCTATTGTGAATAAACATGTTTGCAATGACAATTAGAGATTATAGTTGCTTATGCCATGCTTAATTAGCTAGGAGCTTATAATGGTTTACCTTGCGTGCCAACATGCTATTAAAATGGTTGTGATGTGGTATGATAGGGTGGTATCCTCTTTTGAATGATTCGAGTGGCTTGACTTGGCACATGTTCACACATGTAGTTGAAACAAAATCAACATAGCCTCTACGATATTTATGTTCATGGTGCATTATATCCTACTCATGCTTGCATTCGGTGTTGATTAATTTTAATGCATGTTCATGACTGCTGTCGCTCTCTAGCTGGTCGCTTCCCAGTCTTTTTCTAGCCTTCACCTGTACTAAGCGGGAATACTGCTTGTGCATCCAATCCCATAAACCCCAAAGTAGTTCCATATGAGTCCACCATACCTACCTATATACGGTATCTACCTACCGTTCCAAGTAAATTTCTATGTGCTAAACACTAAACCTTCAAATAAATATTCTGTTTTGTATGCTCCAATAGCTCATGTATCGACTAGGGTTGTCCGTATCTTCCATGTTAGGCGGGTTATTCTCAAGAGGAGTGGACTCCGCTCCTCACTCACCAGAAAATGGCTGGTCACCGGGATGTCCAGTCCCATGCTTTATGCAACTCAAATCAAAATGATTGCAAACAAAACTCCCCCGGGACTGTTGTTAGTTGGAGGCACTCGTTGTTTCGAGCAAGCCATGGATTGATGCTTGTTGGTGGAGGGGGAGTATAAACTTTACCATTATGTTTGGGAACCGCCTATAATGTGTGTAGCATGGAAGATATCGCCATCTCTTGGTTGTTATGTTGACAATGAAAGTATACCGCTCAAAATATTAGTCACCTCTATTTCAAAATCGAGCTTTGGCACCTCTACAAATCCCTGCTTCCCTCTGCGAAGGTCCTATCTATTTACTTTTATGTTGAGTCATCATCCTCTTATTAAAAAGCACCAGTTGGAGAGCACCGCTGTCATTTGCATTCATTACTGTTATTTTACATTGAGTAGGACTTGACTGGATCTCTTTTACCATGAATTATAATGTCTAGTCAGTCCATGATCTTTAAAGGTGCTCTGCATTTATGTTTTGCGGTCTCAGAAAGGGCTAGCAAGATACCATCTTGTTATATCATATTATGATTGTTTTGAGAAAGTGTTGTCATCTGAGATTTATTATTATTGCTCGCTAGTTGATTATGCCATTGATATAAGTAAACATGAGACCTAAGAGTTATTGTGAATATGGTTAGTTCATAATCTTTGCTGAAAACTTGAATGCTGGCTTTACATATTTACAACAACAAGAGCAAACAGAGTTTGTAAAAGTTTTTCTTTGTCACTTTCAGTTTGTCAACTGAATTGCTTGAGGACAAGCAAATGTTTAAGCTTGGGGGAGTTGATATGTCTCCATCATATCTACTTTTCCAAACACTTTTGCCCTTGTTTTGGACTCTAACTTGCATGATTTGAATGGAACTAACCCGGACTGACGTTGTTTTCAGTAGAATTGCCATGGTGCTATTTATGTGCAGAAACAAAAGTTCTCGGAATGACCTGAAACTCCACGAAGATTATTTTTGGAAATAATAAAAAAATACTAGCAAAGAATCAAGGCTAGGTGGCCCACACCCTAGCCACGAGGGTAGGTGGCCCCCCTAGGCGCGTCCCCCTGCCTCGTGGGCCCCCTGAAGCTCCACCGACCTCAACTCCAACTCCATATATTCGTGTTCGGGGAGAAAAAAATAAAGGAGAAGGATTCATCGCGTTTTACGATACAGAGCCGCCGCCAAGCCCTAAACTCTCTCGGGAGGGCTGATCTGGAGTCCGTTCGGGGCTCCGAAGAGGGGAATCCGTCGCCATCGTCATCATCAACCATCCTCCATCACCAATTTCATGATGCTCACCACCGTGCGTGAGTAATTCCATTGTAGGATTGCTGGACGGTGATGGATTGGATGAGATTTATCATGTAATCGAGTTAGTTTTGTTAGGGTTTGATCCCTAGTATCCACTATGTTCTGAGATTGATGCTGCTATGACTTTGCTATGAATATATGTGAGTTCTTGATCCTATCTTGATGACTGTAGTTTGAGGAGGTCATGTATTCACCATGTGTTAATGCTTTGGTCCGGTACTCTATTAAAAGGAGGCCTTAATATCCCTTAGTTTCCACTAGGACCCCGCTGCCACGGGAGGGTAGGACAAAAGATGTCAGGAAAGTTCTTTTCCATAAGCACGTATGACTATATTCGGAATACATGCCTACATTACATTGATGAATTGGAGCTAGTTCTGTGTCACGCTAGGTTATGACTGTTATATGATGAACCGCATCGGCATAACTCTCTATCACCGATCCATTGCCTATGAGCTTTCCATATATTGTTCTTCGCTTATTTACTTTTCCGTTGCTATTGTTATCATCAGTATAAAACACCAAAAATATTACTTTTGCTACCATTACCTTTTGCTACCGTTACCACTACTATCATATTACTTTGCTACTAAACACTTTGCTGCGGATACTAAGTTTCCAAGTGTGGTTGAACTGAAAACTCCGCTGCTACTACTTGAGAATATTCTTTGGCTCCCCTTGTGTCAAATCAATAAATTTGGGTCGAATACTCTACCCTCAAAAACTGTTGCGGTCCCCTATACTTTTGGCTTATCAATCCCTTCTACGGTTGGTGGGTGCGGGGTTGTGCAAAGAGCGGGTCTGGCGGTCAGCACACAAATCGTTTGCCCAGGTTCGGGCTGCGGAGACGTGTAAAACCCTAGTCCTGCCTTGATGTCTATTTAGGTGTTCTTGTGTTCTTGAACTAGCTGCAGTGGCTCTCCAGTCCAAAAGATCTGAATCCCCCTCCAGTACACCTCGGGCCTCCTTTTATGGACAAAAGGGGTTGCCACAGTGGCACACAGGAGGTGGAAAGGTGTATAGGGGCTGAGTCTATCCCCTGGCATCGTCGGACAAACGCATTTAATGCGCTGCCGACGTGCCTCTCTTGCTTTATTGGGGACGGCAAAGAAGCTCATCCCAGCTGTCGTCGCCTCGCCTGGCTCCGACGCGCGTCCAAGCTGACAAGGTGTTGGAGCACCATGTTGGCTAGCTGCTGGGCTGGCGCAGTGGTGGAGCATTCACGAAGATCTGCATGCCACCACGCAGGTGCTTGCTGAGTTGGTGTAGAGGCCGCACGCTGCCAGGCAGATGCCTGCTCAGCTGGTCGAGTTGGCAGCTGTACGGGAGCGGCAATGGAGTCTTGTCAGACACAGGCCTAGCTACGGCCCCGCAGGCGTCCTCGGCAAGGGTCTTGCCGAGGGCCCGACAAGGGTCTCGCTGCGGCACCGCAGTCGTCCCCGGGAAGGGTCTTGCCGGGGGTCTCACGGATTTCCCTGGCAAGGATCTCGCCAAGGGTCGTCGCCTTCTGGTCTCCATCTGATCTTATGTATCTATGATCTCTACAAAGATCTGCATGCCACCACGGAGGTGCCTGCCAAGCCTTGGTTCCAATATGGCGTGGGAACCCCTTGGGCTCAAGGGTGGCACGCTCTGCTGGCACCAGGCAAGTTGCCCCGGCAAGGATCTTACCGAGGCTGCGGAAGCCACCCTGGCAAGAGTCTTGCCGGGAGAGTCCACCTTGCCCTCTTGCTCTCTTTGCGTCTCTGGTCTTGGCGTTGCTCTGGTCATCTTGTGCTCCGGCATCCCTCCTCTGCTCTGCTTAGTGTGGTCGTGGGCGCGGCTCTGACTTCCCGTGCACAAGTAAAGGGGTGCAAAAGGAGAGCCCCTACTTTTGTACACCGACAATCGTGTTCTGGTAGAAATACTTTAACCTTTGCATGCCCACCAATCATGTAGTTTGAGAGGTAATCTTGAGTAAACTACTTTGGCAACCACTACAAAGGAATAAGATTTCAGACATTGTCATCTAACACAACTCATTATGGGCAGTAAAAAGAAGGCTGCAGAGTTCTTACTTACCATCCGGCAGTTCGCTGTTGTCTTGGATAAAGTGTAAACAAATAGTTTAATTGCCATCTTTGGACCCATTTTACTAACAATATTTATCATCTTCCTCACTTGATGCTGGTTCATCGATATCTCATTGCCCCATACGCAGAAAGGGTCGAAACGCGGATCTTTACCAATGACATATGTACCTAAAAGCACCAAGTTAATATTAGAAGCTAAACGGCAATGGCACAATGATGTAGTACAACACTCTTTTATAATATGTCTATATACATCCGTATGTGGTAGTCCATTTGAAATCTCTAAAAAGACAAATATTTAGGAACGGAGGGAGTATCTTATAACATCCAATATACTCACATATTAGATGAATTAACATCTTATATTATGGGCCGGAAGGAGTTTAGTTCATTCTTAAAAATTATCTACTGCTGTATCCACGGGTTACAGTTAGTTTGAGCTAGTTCGGGCTCAAATAGACCTAAAGTATATCTAAACATGAGGGCTAGTTTGAGCTAGTTGCATCTATAACCCACCCAAAAAAACTAGTATCCAACCCAAGAGGTGCTAATTGGAGCTAGTTCTCCTAGTGCATTTATTGTCAATCTAACCCTGCCATCCAAACAACTATTTGGATGGAGTTAGTTCAGGGTTAGTAATGAGGTAGAAACTAACTCTAACCTCTAGCTAAGTTGAGTATTCAAATAGGGTTGTGTTGTTGCTGTTGTTGCTGTTGCTCGTCTACGTATATCTAGACATCATTAGAACATTAATGTAACACTCTTCCTTGTTGCTATGTAGCCTAGGATTGCATATTTAGACATTAAGTACAGTGCATGTTGCTATGTAGCCTCAGATATATTACATATGGCCCTAGTTAACCTAAGGAAAAATGGGCTGCAGACATATTCAGTTAAAAGTCTGATTCACCGATTAGTCCCTTATCAGCCGCCGGCCTATATGGTACCAGCTACAGATATCCTGAACAGTGAGCAGATATAAGACATGGGATGAAACTAACCTCGATGGAAAACAACAGTCGTTCCCAAAATTGTCATGTGTAGGTACATCAAGAAGCATGTTAAGCATAACAGGCTAAACGTCAACCAAAATTACACATGGCAGAGAAAATAATCTCCAAAAGATAGCTTCAGTGTGCAGGTTTAAGCACGCTAGTAAAGCAAAACAAGTGGAAAGGTGTGCTAACTGCAACATGCCTAACATTTAACAACAAGCAAACATGGTCATTCAAACTGGTATTGTGCCGGTCTAAGTACACTGGTTATGGTTAAATAAAAATGGAAAGGTGTGTTAACTACAATATGCAGCAACCAAATGTAGTCATTCATAGTAGTAGTCCCTCCATTCCACAATGTAGTGCTTCCTCTATCTCCGTGCTTCAAATTTGACCGTAAATTTAACTACCAAGACCGATTGTGGGGGGAGCAAAAATTATATCAGTGAATTCATATTTGAAAGAAGTTTTCAATTATATATTTTTTCTCCCACCGCAGTTGGTCTCATTGGTTAAATTTATGGTCAAAGTTGGACCTCGGGAAGCGCGGGCACACTATATTTTGGAATGAAGGGAGTATTGTTGAAATTGGTACTGATGAAATTGAACTGTACAGTTCATACTTGCACATATAGAACATCACGTTGTGAATAACTTGAATAAACAAGGCATACTACGAACAACCAAAGCTAGCATTTGAGACTGAACATATGCTAACTACAAACAACCGAACAATCAAAAAAACTTTAAAAGAGGCATATGCTAGCTATAACAGGCTTAACAGCAAGCAAATATATGCATTCCTATCGGTATGTTCAAAACTGGATTGATGAAATGTACTGCATAGTAAATAATTGCACATATAGAGCATCACATTGTGAACAACTGAAATAAACAAATCATGGGTTTCCTCACTTGTCACAGATGGGCTCGTTCCCGTGGGAAGAGCACGGACCCTGGATACACTCCATGTTGTCGCAGATGGGCTCCTTCCCCTTGGAAGAGCATGGCTGTAGGGTGCCCTCCCTGATGTCGCAGACGGGCACTTTCCCCTTGGAAGAGCAGATGGGCTCTTTCCCCTTGGAACAGCCGGAGAGGGTGCCCTCCTCGTGGTCGCCGTCGATGAGGTCTGACTTGGAAGCTGTGGATCCCAAGCCAGTGTCACAGAACGTGTCCTTCAGAAATGACAAAAGGGGCTCGATGGCGATGTAGAATGGCAAATTGTTGACAGCGAGCCAGAGGAGATCAGCGATGGGGCCATGGATGAGATCGATGGCGGCTGAACCCGAGGGGTTGGGGGTGGGCCACTTAACCTGTGACACAGCCCGCCTCAGGGCGTAACTGTCGATGACCTCGATGTCGTAGCCGGCGTATGAGACATGCCTGTATACTCTAGCCCGCTGCTTGAGTGCTTGCCGCCAGTAATGGTCGTCAGTTTCCTCGGCAACGTCGGGCGAAGAGACCGCTATACACCTATTTTGGGACAGTCGCTCCTCAAGCTCCACGGGAAGCGTAGCCGGGCTTAGGCTGCGACGCTCTGGAGTGGGGGATGGGGCTGGGGATCTATGGGAAAGGGGGCGCTTGGCAGGCGTCATCTAAGAAACTCAGGGCGACCTAGGTATGGAGATCGGTGGGTAAGTTGCACGGGCAAACCGGGAGATGTTGACAATGGAGGCCTTGTGGCGGCGGCAGCGGCAGCGGCGGCATGGACTTTGCTAGGGTTTCGAGCGAGGGTGTGTGTGTGCGCTGCGCGCGCACGCCCGAGGAGGTTTTGGTGTGTGTGTTTGTGTGTGGAGGGGGGCGTGGGGTGTTTGAGGAAATGATGCGGGTACTGAAAATTTTACTACGCGGGAGTCAAACGCGGGAGTGAAATGCCGGGCTATTGAAATTTTTGATGATAGTGCATCGCACACGGTCCGGAGATAACAACCGTGTGTTATGAAAAAGAAAAACCCTTGAGGCGGGCAGATATTTTCGATGCAGGCAGGATTGGGAACAAGAAACATCTCACACGGTCCGGAGATAACAACCGTGTGTTATGAAACAGAAAAACCCTCAAAGCGGGCAGATATTTTTGAGAGGGGGAGCCTCGTGGAGCCCATTGTACTATGCGGATGTGTGCGTGATAGGTGCACCGGCGTGGCACACGGTTAGTTTGAGTGAACCGTGTCTGTTGTGTTATCCGACTTGTCTAATGTTCATAAATTTGATGAAAAATGACGTGGGAGAGGGTCAGAACACGAACACACTTGCATGTGGACCAAATTTATGTATCAAAAGGGTGGTTTGATTTTCATACACCAAATGCAACTTCGATGTGGCACCTTTCTCACAAAGCGCACGGTATTGCTTGCTCCCACCCTCTCGTGTCGGCACGAAGGGAATCCTAAGCTATGAATGCATGCCCCTCCCCCTCAACCGAGGTTCGCCTAGCAAAGTGCGAAGTAGCTAGCAGCCCCCCTCCTCCCTCGTGTTGGCACGAAGGGAATCCTAAGCTATATATGAATGCATGCCCCCTCCCCCTCAACTGAGGTTCACCTAGCAAAGTGTGAAGTAGCTAGCAGCCCCCCTCCTCCCTTGTGTCAGCACAAAGGGAATACTAAGCTATATATGAATGCATACCCCCCCCCCCCCAACCGAGGTTCACCATAGCAAAGTGCGAAGTAGCTAGCAGCCCCCTCCCTCGTGTCGGCACGAAGGGAATCCTAAGCTATGAATGCATGCCCCCCCAACCGAGGTTCACCTAGCAAAGTGTGAAGTAGAGCTAGCAGCCCCCCTCCCTCATGTCGGCACGAAGGGATTCCTAAGCTATGAATGCATGCCCCCCCCCCAGCCGAGGTTCACCTAGCAAAGTGTGAAGTAGCTAGCAGCCCCCTTCCCTCGTGTCGGCACGAAGGGAATCCTAGGTAAGCTATGAATGCTTGCCCCCCCCAACCGAGGTTCACCCTAGTAAAGTCGAAGTAGCTAGCAGCCACCCCTCCCTCATGTTGGCACAAAGGGAATCCTAAGATATGAATGCATGCCCCCACCCCCCGACCGAAGTTCACTAATACGTCTCCAACGTATCTATAATTTTTGATTGTTCCATGCTATTATATTATCTGTTTTGGATGTTTATGGGCTTTATTATACACTTTTATATTATTTTTGGGACTAACCTATTAACCCAGAGCCCAGTGCCAGTTTCTGTTTTTTCCTTGTTTTAGAGTATCGCAGAAAAGGAAAATCAAACGGAGTCCAATTGACCTGAAACTTCACAGAACTTATTTTTGGACCAGAAGAAGCCCACGGAGTATCGAAGTTGGACTAGGAGAGTCCCGGGCTGCCCACGAGGGTGGGGGCGCGCCTACCCCCGCTGGGCGCGCCCCCCTGCCTCATGGACAGCCCAGAGGTCCACCGATGTACTTCTTCCTCCCATATATACCCATATACCCTAAAAACTTTGGGGAGCACAATAGAACGGGAGTTCCGCCGCCAGAAGCCTCCGTAGCCACCAAAAACCAATCTAGACCCGTTCCGGCACCCTGCTGGAGGGGGAATCCCTCTCCGGTGGCCATCTTCATCATCCCGGCGCTCTCCATGATGAGGAGGGAGTAGTCCACCTCGGGGCTGAGGGTATGTACCAGTAGCTATGTGTTTGATCTCTCTCTCTCTCTCTCGTGTTCTTGAGGTGGTACGATCTTGATGTATCGCGAGCTTTTCTATTATAGTTGGATCTTATGATGTTTCTCCCCCTCTACTCTCTTGTAATGGATTGGTTTTCCCTTTGAAGTTATCTTATCGGATTGAGTCTTTAAGGATTTGAGAACACTTGATGTATGTCATGCATGGGATACCTGTGGTGACAATGGGGTATTCTATGATCCACTTGATGTATGTTTTGGCGATCAACTTGCGGGTTCTGTGACCTTGGGAATCTATGCATAGGGGTTGGCACACATTTTCGTCTTGACTCTCCGGTAGAAACTTTGGGGCACTCTTTGAGGTTCTATGTGTTGGTTAAATAGATGAATCTGAGATTGTATGATGCATATCGTATAATCATACCCATGGATACTTGAGGTGACATTGGAGTATTTAGGTGACATTAGGGTTTTGGTTGATTTGTATCTTAAGGTATTATTCTAGTATGAACTCTAGGGCTATTTGCGACACTTATAGGAATAGCCCAACGGATTGATTGGAAAGAATAACTTTGAGGTGGTTTCGTACCCTACCATAATCTCTTCGTTTGTTCCCCGCTATTAGTGACTTTGGAGTGACTCTTTATTGCATGTTGAGGGATAGTTATATGATCCGATTATGTTATTATTGTTGAGAGAACTTGCACTAGTGAAAGTATGAACCCTAGGCCTTGTTTCCTAGCATTGCAATACCATTTGTGCTCACTTTTATCATTAGTTACCTTTCTGTTTTTATATTTTCAGACTACAAAAACCTTTATCTACTATCCATATTGCACTTGTTCACCATCTCTTCGCCGAACTAGTGCACCTATACAATTTACCATTGTATTGGGTGTGTTGGGGACACAATAGACTCTTTGTTATTTGGTTGCAGGGTTGCTTGAGAGAGACCATCTTCATCCTACGCCTCCTACGGATTGATAAACCTTAGGTCCTCCACATGAGGGAAATTTGCTACTGTCCTACAAACCTCTGCACTTGGAGGCCCAACAACGTCTACAAGAAGAAGGTTGTGTAGTAGACACCATTCACCTAGCAAAGTGCGAAGTAGCTAGCAGCCCCCCCTCTCGTGTCGGCACGAAGGGAATCCTAAGCTATGAATGCATGCCCCCCCAACCGAGGTTCACCCGAGCAAAGTGCGAAGTAGCTAGCAGCCACCCCTCCCTCGTGTCGGCACGAAGGGAATCCTAAGCTATGAATGCACATGCCCCCCAAACTGAGGTTCCCCTAGAAAATTGCGAAGTAGTTAGCAGCCCCCCACCCCTCGTGTCGGCATGAAGGGAATCCTAAGCTATGAGCATGCCCCCCTCCCCCCTAACCGAGGTTCACCTAGCAAAGTGCGAAGTAGCTAATAGCCCCCCACCCCCACCCCTCGTGTTTCCATGAAGGGAATCCTAATTAAGCTATGAATGCATGCCCCCCAAGCGAGGTTCACCTAGCAAAGTGCGATGTAGCAACCCCCTCCCCCCCCACACACACACTTTCAGACGGCGGGCCAGAGAGGCATATATCTCACCAAGATGGATCGTAAAACGGACCAAGAATAATCCACCTTGGTCGTACAACCTCTCTCTTGTTGTTGGTCGAAGTGATGTCCGTCCATGCGACCTCGGAGATGGGCTAGCTCGCCAATAATCATGCAAGTAGCTAGTCCCCGAAGACAACCACTGCATGCGTGTGGCCCAAACATATCTATGGAGAGGTGTGTTTTGAGTAACAATGAACAACTTTGATGTGGCACCGTGATTTCGAACTAGAAATCCCCATACTGAGTGAGGGTTATCTAGGTTGACGATGGATATGTATGTTACACCACACTTCAAGCCAACAACAGGGATTCATATATGCATGCATGCATAGTATATGTGCTCAAACTTAATTAGGTCTGAATCTCACCATGACCTATACCACGATAACACTAACCAAATGAAGAATCTGCCATGGTAACCTATCTTGTTGTTGGTCAAGGCGATCATGGATGTCCATGCGGGCCCACGAATATATAGGCTTATAACCGATAACCATGGGAGGGAGTGTATCGTTCGAAGGCAACCACTACATGCATATGTATGGAGGTGATGCGTGCATGCATGTTTGAATACACAACATTGATCTGGCGCGTGTGTCAAAAATCGTACACTAGCTCCCCACACAGAGCGAGATCGGTTCATGATGGTGTCATTGTACTGGCCACTTCAACTCGATGGGAGGGATTCATGCGTACACATGCATATGTGTGTGCTCAAAGTGTATCATGCATGTCAGCTCAAAGCAAAAACAATAATCCCCTCCTAAGTCAAATGAACCTCTCTTGTTGTCAGGCAAAAAAAGTGATCGACCAAGCGGGCTCACAGATGGAAAGCATCGATATCGCTGATAACCGCTTAAGTGGGTGCGAGAGGACAACCACCACTGCTTTGCATGTGGGCCAAACATATATATGTTGAATACCCAAAATGCACAACTTTGACGTGCCACATGCCTCAAAAACCGTAAACCATGCACCCACAGAGAGCAAGGTTCATATCAAGCGTACTACATATGATGGTCCCCTTCCCCCTCTTCACCGCATACTATATGCTCCTGCCGTAATATATGTACAACCCAAAAGAATCCTCATCGATGGTGAAATTAATTAACCTCTCCCGATGTAGGTCAAAGTGATGCATGCATGCATGCATCGACGATGGCCTCGTGGGCCCATAGATGGAAGCGTCACACATGAGTGTCCTAGTTAGGATATATATATATATATATATATATATATGCATGTGGCCCAAAAAGGTGTTGTGTGATGTTTGAATAAGCAATTTCACAATTTTGATGTGGCACGTGCCTCGGTAACCAAAAAGTCCCGACACTGAGTGAGGTGTACTTGTTCACGGACGCATACATATAGTATATATGCTAGTCCCCTCCCACCTCTTCGACGCGTACTATATACCACCATAACACAAACAAAAAAGATTATACCTTGCTGGTCAAATTAACCTCACTGCCGGCTATTCGTCAAAGTGATGGACAATGACCTCGCGGGCCCACAGAAAGCATCACACGCAAGTATCGAGTGTCGTGTAGGACAACCATCGACTGCATGTGGCCAAAACATTCATGTACTAAAGGGTTGTGTAATGTTTTAAATAATGATTTCACAACTCTGATGTGGCACCAGCCTGCCTAACAAAACAGCCAACCCACATGGTGGCTCACAACTCGTAGTGTACTACGAGCCACCTGCCACCCCCAGACGCACACACCCACACACACACCGCGAATCCACCGCAACTACGATCTATGTTAAATTAATTATCCCGCGATGAACATATATGTTACCAAAGCAGGGGCATTTTAATTTCAAAAAAATCACAGAGATCATTAAGACATTTTAGTACATTGATTGATTTTCTATGGGTATAATGTGCAAAAATCAAACTCGAGCTACATGCACACGTGACAGTGCACCTAAATGGATTGCAAAAACACATGTGTCTCACTGGGTGCATGTTTACTCCCCGTGCAACAAATTTCAATATTGAGAATCTTTATCCCAAATTTGAGACCAGTTTTGATGTAATCTTTATCTAATTATAGACGGGAGATTATTAATAATTGGGAACCAATATCCCAAATGAATTATTTATTTGAACCATGAGTGTTAGACCAACAATGGATATGTGCCATGCTTCGATTAAGCAATAAAGCGGCAACATTAATCATCCAAATATAAAAACAATATACATGCCGTCGCGCGACCCGTGTGGCATGCGAGCAGGCGTGAGTTGACAGGATGAATGCGAGCAGTCCGCCGCATAGGCAGAAGGGGAGGCGTGCATGCAGGTGTGTGAATTGACGGAGGCGTGCTCGCTGCGCAGTGTCATCGGGAGGCATGCGAGTAGTTGTGTGAAACTTTGGTAGGCATGCCAATAGTCCGGTGTGCAGGTTCACCAGGAGGCGAGCCATCGGTTTGACCGCCGCCCGCCTCTCTCCCACAACTCCCACTACTCCATATTAATGGTGCGCCCGAGCGGCCGCACCCCCATCCTCGCTATGCACACACAATCCTCTCTCTCTCCGCTTGCAACCTCGACGCCGCTCTCAATCCTCAAAGCCGTCGGTGTATGAGGATGCCGCTGAAGCGCCCCATCGGAGGGAGTGGCGACGCCGGGGCTGCTAAAGTACCGGAGCACGGCATGTAGATGGAGACAGAGGTTGCCGTCACCGCCAGTGAGTTATCGCTGCACCCTGACGTCATCGACGGTGTTGAGCTTCCACAGCCGGAGCGGAGTTCCACACCGACTCCGGCGACCACTCCGGCGACAACACCGACAATGATGGATAGTTGGTTAGTCATCTATACCCATTTATGTGTCAAATAGATCATAGGGTTTCTCTGGTTACTCATGCCTCCCCTTTTTGGAATAGAAATCCCGTGGTTATGTTCTCCCAATCCATGAAATCTGAGTAAGTTTCGTTAGATCCATGTAGTGTATTGATTGTTTCAATGGTACAGATGATCAGTGATTAGTTGTTTCATCTGTGCAAATGATTTCTGCTAGTAATCTGACTAGGGTTAGTGTCCGTGCTAATAATTCCTAGCCAGGACTTGACAATTGATTTTGAATGACCTACATATGTTTGTGCCATTATTTTCTTCAAGATTGGTCTGTACATAGACAACTGTGCTTAAAAATCGAACCATAATCTCTGAATATGTATAAATAAATAGCCATAAATTCCTAATCCTACTTCACGGCATGTAATCGGTGTTTTGATGCCAAATTTGTTTTACTATATGTATAGGTGATGTCTGACGATGTGGACAACGAGGGCCCAGAGGAGGTACAAGAGGCGAATCATGAGGGAGCTATATGTGGGAATGCATAACAGGCGTATTAGGACCTACGGCTATGGATGCCCATTTTGCAACCACAAGATTCATGACGTGTATCTAAGTGTTCTTGCGCATGCAAGAGAGACTGGCCATTGGCTCCTTCAACCAGAAGTATTCTCACAGGGTGGTGCACGGCACGTACGCCGAGTACCTGGAGAAGCTTCAGGATCGTGCCGGCCGCATGTGAGATGAGATGTGAGATGGATCGAACTATGTACGTATGAGTATGCTTAATGACGGTTGAACTATGCTTATGTACGTGTACGCTTATTATCTATGTCTGAATATGTTAAATATTTCGCCAAATTTTGGTAAAAATTACAACGGGGGACCAATAAACTAGGACAGAGGTAGTACGTCAATCACACACGGTTCCCAAAATTGGAATCGTGTGCAATGACTATCATTTTGCCTGCTACATCAATCACACACGGTTCGCTCTAGCAAACCGTCGCCCCCAAAATTCTTTGTGGGACAGAAAACCCTCACCACCCAATTCAAAAAAGAAAAATAAAACCCTCACCATCCCCATGTCATAAAAACCCTCACCCCGCCCGCCACCCAACTCGGCCCCTCCGGTACATTCCCCATTCACACTTGCACAAACTCCTCCGCATCTATGCCATGGCACTGCCTATCGTGGCGGTAAACACTTAGCTCGACGCCTACCGCCGCCGCCAAGCTGCCGGCAAAGCCCACCGCATTTTGTCACTTCTGCTTGCCACCGCCTATCGCCATCGACTTTCTCGACGCTGCTCGCGGTCGACCCAGCTCCGCTCGGTTGGGGAATCTGCCGTAATGAGGGTTCTTTATCATGGACGACAAGGTAACTAATTTAACAAGACTTCAGGACTTGGCGACCGCTGCCAGAGATTCCATCTCATCGTACCAGATAACTTGAGGACGTGCGTGGTATGTTCAATCTCACCCTAAATCGGTTGGCATGGTCTACTTTCCTAAGCATATTCTACATATTGCTACATTTGGATAAAAGGTGCCACATGCACCATATACGTCAAAGGGATCCCCCCCTCTTCTTTCTATATTAGGCAAATTAATGAGGTATTGTTCTTTAAATTACTCTCATATTTCCATGACATCATGTTTACCCTATCTGTTTAATTATAGACTTTTGTCCTTCGATTTCAACTGTTGTACAGTTCTTTCAATTTGGGCCCATATTTGCATGTTACCATATTTTCTTTAACAATCCTACCATTTTCTGCAGGACATCCCTCGCTATGCAACAGATTATGTAGTGCACAATTTTTCCCTTTACATACATCAAGGCTCCACGAATGTCTTACTGCACACAAACCATGGATTTACAATCGTTGCTACTGTAAGACTTGATGAACATGGTGACTCCTATTTTTGCACTGGCTTTTGGAATGAAATTGCAAAGTTTTATGTACTGAAAGTTGGCACTAAAATTGCACTGCACATAGAAGGGCCTGGTCATGAGATATATGCTAACTTCCCTGACAAAATCATCCGTCCAGACTTTGTTCGAAGTAAGTTTTCTTTTCAACTATCTGCATATGTTGACTTACCCAACAATGTTAAATGAATTGTGTAGTATTTAAGCAACCAATTGTTATTCCCTTATCTTACTATATTCCTACCTAATAACTTCTAGTTACCAATACACTTTTCTATTGCCCTATTTTAACTAAATATTCCCTGTACTCCCATTTCTATCAGAAAGTGCCGCTGACAAGGAGACTCCGGAGGTGGAGAACGGGGCTGCCAACAAGCGGAGGCAGGGCGAGCTAGAACCGCAAGCGACTCCAGCAGGCCTAGACTTAATCAGCAGCCTCCCCGATGATCAATGGGTTGAGTACATTCCACATCACCTCCATGAATCTCCGAACTATTTATGTGTGTTGCTGGTGCAGTAGGAAGACATCACAAAAGGTGGACCACGGTATGGTCATCCAGGACACACCTGCACTTGAGAGATTACCTATAGTTGATCAAGAAGGTCCAACAAGAATCAATGTCATTTCTACGCCGAAATTGATAGTGGTTGGCTACTCGTCTGACAAATACTCCGAACTTGTTATTGGATCCACACCCGTTCAGGTACAACAGCCGCCTTCTACCTCTCCTTCTACAAATTAACATTATTTCTAATTTTGAAGATGTTTGTTCGTCTGTCATTCAGAAAATAATTCCGACAAGCTTGACTCCGAAACTGCGCACAGTGAAGGTCTAGGCACTATAATCTATCGGGCCCGACCTGGAGCAAGTTGTCAGTTTCCTGAGATGCTTTCCATGCCTGGAGAAGCTATATATCGAGGTGATGTTCCTTTCCTGTTAAATGTTAACCATAAGGGAGTTCAATTTGTGACACCTTTTCCAAGTTTACAATGACAATGTACTATGATTTCTGAAGGTTCTTTTGGAGGATTTCAATACATACATGCCCCCCATATTGGTTGCTTGATCCATATGGTTACAATCAATAAGCATTTCTCCTTTGGATTCATCTGTACTAGTTTTCTTAGGGAACTTTTCATCCACTCCAACCTCTTGCGAAGAAGGCTACAGTTTTCTAGAATGTAATCGAATGCCCATGTTAATCATGTCAGATCGAGGATGGAATGTTAGTGCATTTTACAAATCCTGCAAACCAAATAGCTAGTCCTGTAGTAATGTTCAAAACTGCATGTAGGCACCAACATGTTTTCTTCTTTTGCAGATAAGATTAGGCCCAGTGGTGGATAATGTGGTACAATATAACAATCACGTCGAATGCCTAGATCTGCATCTCTCAGAAATTACTTTGAACTCCTACCAAGGGACCTTACCAGAGATTATATTCGCCGGGTTCTTTGTTCTCAGAGCAAGGGTGCTGAAAGAAATGAGGTTTGTCGTACATTTATTTCGCAAAAATGAATGGTCTATTGATCAGCACCGGCGCCTATGGCAGAATGGAGTAGGCTCCAAAAATGCTGAATTTTATTTTGGAACTTCAGATGACAGAGTAATTGGAAGTCATCAAGTCAACCCCATACATGACTTCTCAATGGCTAACCCCTTTGCAAAAATTGTGAGGTTTCGAAGCCAGACTTAGAAGCGGTGATGTCGTGGAATTGTCACGGCAGATGTCCTAGCAAAAGGATTTAGTCGTAGGGCCATCGCAACTAGGACGCTTAAAGGGGTTAACCAGGACAAAGGCCACGAGAGATTTATACTAGTTTGGCCCCTTACGATGAAGGTAAAAGCCTACGTCTAGTTGTGTTGGAATTGCTAGGGTTTTGAAGACCAGGGAGCGAATATGCTTGTCCTGGCTTTGAGTTGTTGTCTCTTGTCCTAAGCCGCTGGCGGGTCGTCCCCTTATATACATGGTTTGACGCCTGGCGGCCTATAGAGGCCCGGACGGCTCATAAAACGTGTCCGGCTCGGTGACTTCTTTTATATGCCTTTCTTCACAAGTCTTTCCTTACATATGGCTGTTGGAAATATGCCCTAGAGGCAATAATAAATTGATTATTATTATATTTCCTTGTTCATGATAATCGTTTATTATCCATGCTAGAATTGTATTGATAAGAAACTCAGATACATGTGTGGATACATAGACAACACCATGTCCCTAGTAAGCCTCTAGTTGACTAGCTCGTTGATCAATAGATGGTTATGATTTCCTGACCATGGACATTGGATGTCATTGATAACGGGATCACATCATTAGGAGAATGATGTGATGGACAAGACCCAATCCTAAGCCTAGCACAAAGATCGTGTAGTTCGTTCGCTAAAGCTTTTGTAATGTCAAGTATCATTTCCTTAGACCATGAGATTGTGCAACTCCCGAATACCGTAGGAATACTTTGGGTGTGCCAAACGTCACAACGTAACTGGGTGGCTATAAAGGTGCGCTACGGGTATCTCCGAAAGTGTCTGTTGGGTTGGCACGAATCGAGACTGGGATTTGTCACTCCGTGTGACGGAGAGGTATCTCTGGGCCCACTCGGTAGGACATCATCATAATGTGCACAATGTGATCAAGGAGTTGATCACGGGATGATGTGTTACGGAACGAGTAAAGAGACTTGCCGGTAACGAGATTGAACAAGGTATCGGGATACCGACGATCGAATCTCGGGCAAGTACAATACCGCTAGACAAAGGGAATTGTATACGGGATTGATTGGATCCTCGACATCGTGGTTCATCCGATGAGATCATCGTGGAACATGTGGGAGCCAACATGGGTATCCAGATCCCGCTGTTGGTTATTGACCGGAGAACGTCTCGGTCATGTCTGCATGTCTCCCGAACCCGTAGGGTCTACACACTTAAGGTTCGATGATGCTAGGGTTATAAAGGAAGTTTGTATGTGGTTACCGAATGTTGTTCGGAGTCCCGGATGAGATCCCGGACGTCACGAGGAGTTCTGGAATGGTCCGGAGGTAAAGATTTATATATGGGAAGTCCTGTTTTGGTCACCGGAAAAGTTTCGGGTGTTATCGGTAATGTACCGGGACCACCGGAGGGGTCCGGGGGTCCGCCGGGGGGCCCATGGGCCCCAGAAGCATACATGGGCCAAGTGTGAGAAGGCACCAGCCCCTAGGTGGGCTAGGGCGCCTCCCACCATGGCCCATGCGCCTAGAAGGGGAGAGGGGGCAAACCCTAAGGGCAGATGGGCCCTAAGGCCCATGCTCCCTGCGCCTCCCTCTCCTCCCCCCTTGGCTGCCTCCCTCAGATAGGATCTGGGGCTGCCGCACCCCTTGGGGTGGGAACCCTAAAGGGGGAGCAGCCCCCTCCCTTTCCCCTATATATACTTGAGGCCTAGGGGCTGCCCAAAACGCGATTTGATCTCTCTCATGGCGCAGCCCTGCATCTCCCTCTTCCTCCTCTCCCGCGGTGCTTGGCGAAGCCCTGCAGGATTGCCACGCTCCTCCACCACCACCACACCGTTGTGTTGCTGCTAGATGGAGTCTTCCTCAACCTCTCCCTCTCTCCTTGCTGGATCAAGGCATGGGAGACGTCACCGGGTTGTACGTGTGTTGAACGCGGAGGTGCCGTCCGTTCGGCACTAGGATCTTCGGTGATTTGGATCACGACGAGTACGACTCCATCAACCCCATTCTCTTGAATGCTTCCACTTAGCGATCTACAAGGGTATGTAGATGCACTCTCCTTCCCCTCGTTGTTGGTCTCTCCATAGATAGATCTTGGTGACACGTAGGAAAATTTTGAATTTCTGCTACGTTCCCCAACAATGGCGGTTTACAATATTGGGCCTTAAGTCGCCTCTGGGCTCAGGCCTTCTATAAGTCTTAATAAACTATCGCCTTCAATGTTACTGGGCTTCTTTTGTAACCCGCCATTGGGGCTGACCCGGCCCCTCCTGGACGGGTCTTACCTGGTAGCTATATTCCCATCATTAGGCCTGAGGTTGACTTTGAACTTTGTTCCTTGTCAATCTTCAATAGTTAAATGAAATCCATCTTCCTATCTTTGTAAAAATTCTGTAACCCGCCGTGACGTCATCTTCTGAAAACACAAAAAACTATTATGACGTCATCCTCAACGGATCTTTATCTTTTAATGTTTTCCAAGAATCGAGGCGTCCGTTTAGTTGGATAGTCATTATTTGGGTCTCCCTCGATTTTTGCACCCGCCTGTTTGCTTATCCCCTTGTAAATAGGCACGCCCCAGTCCTTCTCATTCTTCTCTTTCTTCGTCTTCTTCCTCTCGCAACTCCACTATTGCCCGAGCTCCGCCGCCATCGCAGAGCACCTCGTCTCCGTCGACCTTGGCTGCTGCATCAACCGGAATCAATCAAGAGAACGGTGGCGACTCTCCGTGGAAGATTCGTGGATGTAAGTGTTTGCCCTCCTGTTCCTCAGATCCGCATTAGGGTTTCTAGGTTTTCTGCGTGTTCTTCATAGTTCATCTCAGTTTCTTCACAGTTCCTTCACTGCAGCTTCTTCTTGATCCAAAAAGAACATATACTCATGCGGTAGTTGTTTTGTGCCCATCCTTGATACCAGTAGATTCCTTCTCTTGGCACAAAAAGCCTCATTAGAACTCACGAACTCATCTGTGCTGGATTTTTAGGTCTAGAATATTTTCCATTTCGAATGGCCATTTGATCCAAAATAATATCAAGAAACTATGAAACTTGTTTGTCTCAACACTTAGCCAATTCTATTCCTGGTATTTCTCAAATATTTGTAGTCATGGCGGCTTATGGTGCCGGCTTACTTTTTCCTTTATATGACATTAGCCCTTATGTAAGCCGCCATTACTTATTTGTACCATCATCATTTAACTTCACCATCACCATTGAATTGAACCGGCACGTTACTTTATTTTCAGTTCGTGTTTTGATCATCATGCTATCAAAAGCACCGACTGTCTGCAACTGGGTCCCCTCCATAGTAACTGAGGATAACTTGAAGGAATTCTTCACCATAGGATTTTTGCCAGGGAAGAATGTTATGTCTTACCATGCACCTGACCCGGACGAGGAACGGCCTAACCCAAAAGACGGTGAAGTTATTGTCTTCTCTGACCACATGAATCGGGGTTTGTCACCAGCCGGCTCAAAGTTCTTCAGAGACGTTCTTCACTTTTTCAAACTCCACCCTCAAGATCTTGGTCCCAATTCCATATCCAATATCTGCAACTTCCAAGTTCTCTATGAGGTGTATCTTCAAGAAGAGCCGACTGTGGAACTCTTCAGAGTGTATTTTTATCTGAACTGCCAGAACGAGTGTACCAACGACCCTAGCTTGGAACTTGGTGGAATCTTAATTCAGCGCCGATAGGGCGCCGTCTTTCCCCTAATAGTCTTACTGAGTCATCCCAAGGATTGGAACTAGACTTGGTTCTATTGCCAAGATACATCTCCAGCAAATGAAAAACCACTGCCGGGTTACCGCGCGGAGCGTCTGGACTCCAAATTTGTTCTCCCTGATAAGCTCACTGCTGCTGAACGCAAGAAGCTTATTCCATCTATAAAAAGGATTAATGCCTTATTGGGGAATGGCTTAACCGGAGTTGACTTGACCCGTTGCTGGGTCTCGTGGCGAGTCATCCCTCTAAGCCGCCAATCAAAATTGATGTATGACTATGGCGGAGGCCCAGATGACTCTCTTCGTCACAACTCCGTTCAACTAACTGAAGAAGATATAGTTTCAATGTCAACCTTTCTAGTGAACGGAAAATATGAAGACTGCAGTAAAGTCGGGTTAAACCCCTTCTACAAACTTAACCCGGCGCTAGAGGTAAAAAAACCCTAACCTCTTTCTCTTTGTATTTTCCTCAATAGTTTTAAATACCTGCATGACCTTTTATCTTCTTTACTTATTTATAGGCCAAATCTGACTTCTAGAAAGCCAAGTATGACCATGAAGCCGCCAAGAAGGCTAGAGTCGCCAGCAAGAAGACGACCTGGAGGTCCAAGAAGAAAAATAGCACCGCTGAGGACCTGTTGAAGCTTGACGATGATACTGAGTTGGAGATAGCCCTTGACTCCCTTGGCCATCTTTAATAACCTTATTGACACTGACTATTGCCAGGACGACATGGGGGCCAGTCAGGCCGTAGAAGAAGAGGTAACTATTTCCTCCGACTCAGCCCATTTGCCAAGACAGAAACTTCGACTGGTAACTCGGAAAGTAAGGTTTTCGCACCCTTTAGCTTATTTGGACCCTCATTTTCTTTTGAAAAAGCAGCAACATGAAAGCCGCCGTCAGGCCCGAAACGATGATGAACCGCCTTCCATTGTACAACAAACTCCTCAAAAACGCCAGAATGAGGTCTCTTTTATCTTCATCTTCTGCTTTTATTAATGAGTCTATTCTCTTGCATTACTGACTTAATTTACCTTTGCAGGAGGTTTCTCGCTCTTCTGGCGACTCATCTCAGATGCAATTTCCGGCCTTCAAGACTGCCCTTGGGTAAGGAAAAATTCATCTTTCCTCTTTGTCTTTAAAAATTGCATCATTGCACTAACTGTCTCATAAAATCTGTCTTAGTGGTCAAGCCAAGTCCAAGAAGGCCAAAGTGGTTAAACCGGTGGAAGACCCGTGAGTTCTTGCACCTAAACCGGCCATGCCAACTTCTCCCCCTCGAACTGGAGCACCAGAAGACCCAGCTGTTAATACTCCATTGGACCCTCCTGAGCCGTCAGGTGATGATACCGTTGTTAACCCCTCTACTGCCAGACCATCCAGTTCAGCTAACCCGCCATCATCTTCTGATCATGACGTTCTGATCACGGGTAGCCGTTTTGTTGAACCGGGGACTCCCACTGTGTTAGCTCAGCACACTGCTAAACAAGAAGCCTTGGAGAGACAGAAAGTGTGTTTCGCCATCTCTCACTACACTCATCTGAATGCTAGTGACATATTGTCCGGCTATCTTAGCCATGTTCACTCCAGCCGTGAGTCGGAAATTGAGACGGTCAAGCAACTGCAGCTGAAATATGAGGTATGTTCTCCGGTTTACTTATACTCTGCCAGCCCCCAAGTCTTTAGATGATGAACCTGAATGATCTGGAGACTTCATGATATAGATTGATATCTTCTCTCTAAGTTTTTCAAAAGTCCAATAAAATAGTGTAAACTTCACCTGTAGTCCCCAAGGGTCGGCTCAATTTATCATAAATGAACCGGTACTTAACTTCATAGCTATCTTTTACCAATCCCAACAAATATTGTAATCCGGCTTAATCTTGAGAAACTTTCTGAATATCATGCATTAGCCCCCAAGTGCCAAGTCATGTTACTTTATAAGGCACTTGGGACATGAAATATATAAGAGTCATAAGAAATTATTTTGGCAGACATTAGCCCCCAAGTGCCAAGTGTTATTACTTTGTAAAACACTTGGGACTTGAAACATATAAGAGTCATAAAAGATTGTTTTGGCAGACATTAGCCCCCAAGTGTCAAGTAGTATTGCAGTGCAAAGTACTTGAGACTTGAATCTTTATAACTTTTAGTTTAAGCCTTGACACACCTGTGTATGTTTTGTAGAACACCGTATCTGAACTGGGCTCCCAATTAACTGATGCAAAGACCCGGTTGGCGGATCAAGAGGCAGAAATCAAGTCTCTTGATTCTAAACTTCAATTGAGTCTTGTTGAGACGGAAAAATTTAAAACCAGCTTGACTGCCAAAAAGAAATCCTGGGCCGAAGAAAAGACGTTGATAACACAACGCATTGAAAAATATGAATTAGCTCTTGAGGAGGTTACTATGGAGTTTACCGGCTTAAAGAACCGGGTGTCTCAAATGGTTTCCGCCATCTTTGGTAAGCCATCTGTACTGATCCTTTATACCTTCTTTTGACCCGGAATATAAACTGCCTGTTGATCCCTTGTTTAAAAAATATGTGCAGGTCCGCGAAGCAAAAATCTGAGCCAAGATAATGTGACCAAACTGAAGGCGGTTTACACCTTAGTAGAGCAGTTGTATACTGGTGCTCAACGAGCACTTGCTGCTATCTCTCCTGCCAACCAAGGACCCAATCAGCTGAGCGATGTTTTGAAAAAATTGTCAATCTTACCCGCCAGGTTTCAAGAGGTTAAACGATCTTGTGCCAGAGCCGGAGCCTTGACTGCCCTAAGCCGCTCCAAAGCCTGGGTGCCAGATCTAAACCCGGCGGATGTAGCTAGGGGGTACGCTACTGTGAAGGAAGACGGGTCTCTATTTGAGCAGGATGACTTCATTGCCTACGTGAGGGGAGTTCGACCTCAAGCTACCGTTCTTGGAGATGAGACCAACATTGACAAATATCAGCCAGGTTTTGATTTGGAGAATAAGAAGATGGTGACTCCCTCTTACAAGGTGACAGATCTTATCCCGTCGGTTCGTCAACATACGTTTGCTCTGGAAGTTGATCCGGCTGGCCTGATTGATGATGAAGCAGAGTTCATTGTCGTGAACGGCTTTACTGGTCCAATCCTAGCTTCCAATCAGCAGAAGGAGGTGAACCGGCGAGGGAAGAGTGATAACCATCTTGTGGGCTCTTTAAAGCCTTGTAATAGATTTAGCTTGAAATAACTGCATATTTTGCCTATGCCATCACGCATAAGATGTCGTGTGTGACTCTTTGCTTCCTGATGTCAATATATGTGTCACATCTATGGTTATCTCTGTAATATTTCGGCTCTGTTCCTGTAGAAAAGGAAAAAACTGGCTTGGCAGTTTAGCAACGAGCAGGTCAGAACATCCGGTACATGACTAATGGTTTTATCATAGTAGAAAAAACAGAAATAGACGTAAAAATAAACAAGGTTGAAACAACCTTTGATTAACGAAAAACCACAGAAAGAACTATTCATAAATAATAGTCATACATGTATTCTTTGCATCTGGACCACTAGTTTATATGACCCGGGTGATGAGGTTGATCACCCAGTCCTTTTTTGAGAAGTCAATGCTTCTGTATGCCTGATGACTATCATGCCTTGGCAGCTTATTGTCAAATAATCAAGCCGATGAAAAAGCCGTGCTGATCGTTTAAATTTGAGACAACAAAGACCAGTAGGACAAATAGCAGATTTCAAACAATATAAATTAACTTTGCAACTAAAAGTTGGGGGTTTCTGATTCGAATACGATCAGTAAACCGTACCAAAGGGGTTAAGCTAAGATTTGAATACGATCATGTAGCCCCAAGTGGCATTGGCATTGCGCCGATCAGGAGGGTGTCGGTGTTCTGGGAACGGGGGTCCCCAGACTTGCCTGCCTGCGGCCTGCGGCGTGGCTCAAAGGAGGCCCAGCATGGCCCATCTTCATCAACACGAGACTCAAGACCCTCGCGAGGGGCCAAGCCTCGCGGGGCGGACGATGCGGCACATCCTCAGGCGCAGCCTCCTCAGGCTGGCTCACGAGGAGGCGGAGAAATCAAGGCGGGGTACCTCGCGAGTTGCCCATGACGCAAGCCATGACGACTCAGGGCGCCAGGCGGGCGCCCGCGCGCGCAACGTCCTTCTTTCCTCTTTGGTGCAAAGGGGGCAAGCGCAGCCGCGGAGTACCAAGGCGTCAGGCAAAGGTTGCCATTTCGGTGCAACAAGACCAAGGCCAGGCGGACTACGAGACGAAGGTCACCATGGAGCCCAGCACGATGTCACCGCAGAGCCTTTCGCAGGCGAAGACCAACTTTAGTCAGGATAAGTGTACTAGATGTTCCCCTTCGAATTGGCCAATTGTTGGCACCCTTCCCGCTCAATATTTGGGAAGAGGCCCAGGGCCTTTGCCTATAAATAGGACTAGGCACCCCTAGGGTAGAGGGATCCGAAAAGGGGGCGAGGAAAAGAGAGAGTGAGTGAGAGAGAGAGAGAAGGGTAACTGAACTCCTCCTAGCAGTTCATCGCCCCAGCCAAGAACAGACCCTCGCGAGGCTGTTCTTCCTTGTATTGTTCATCATCACCAGCCCCAGAAGGCAATCCATCCACCACACACTGGAGTAGGGTATTACACCACAATGGTGGCCCAAACCAGTATAAATCTCGTGTCCCTTGCGCAGTTCTTTTAGTAGTTTAGATCTTTGCGAGACGGGGAGGTAGAAGGCATGATCTCCACGCGCACCCCAGTGTTTGAACCTTAAGGGTCTGCCGGAACCCGTGAATCCGACATTTGGCGCGCCAGGTAGGGGTGCGCCGGAATCTGTCTTCCACCACTCCGCTCTCCTACGACCACCGCATCCATGTACGGCGCCAGCCGAGCTCGTGTCGCCCCGGCGGCCCTCGCCGGTGGGCGTTCTCGTTGTCCCCCGTTGCCCGCCGTCAACACCGCCACCGGCCCGGCGGGGAACGAGCGGCAAGCACCCCCCAGCATCTGCCTACGCGGCGGAGTAGCTGCACCGCAACATCGATGCCTCCGGTTGTTGCGGCCCTCCTGGGCGGCTCGCAGGCGCCGCCCATGAGTCGCCACGTCAAGCCTTTTGCCTGCCGGGTTGGCGCCGTTTCCGCACAGCAGGGGGCTCCCTCGGACCGGGCGGCGCGCGAGGCCGATCTGACCTTCAGCTCGGAGGACCACCCCACCAACCTGGTCGGCTCGGGCGCGCTCCCCCTGTTGTGCACCCCCACCATCTGCCAGGTGGCCGTCACCAGAACTCTCGTTGACGGCGGCGCGGGCCTCAGCGTGCTTTCGGTCGAGACTTTCAACCTCCTCTGCATACCCCGGGAGCGGTTGCGACCCAGCCGATCCTTCTCGGACGTCGAGGGCGGATCATCCGACTCCCTGGGACAGATCCGGCTCCCGGTAACCTTCGGCACCTACGAAAACTTCCGCACGGAGATGGTCGACTTCGACATCGCCCCCATCGGCCTCCCTTAACGCCATCCTCGGCTACCCGGCGCTGGCTCAGTTCATGGCCGCCACGCACCCGGCGTATAACCTCATGAAGATGCCCGGGAGCAGCGGCACCCTCGCCGTGCATGGGGACACTGGGGACGCCCTGTGAGTACTCAAGCTCGCCTTCAAGACGGCGGCATCGGCACGGCCCGTCAATGCAGAGACCCCTGAGCCCAAGGGGGCTGCACCCGCCAAGAAGAAGCAATTGTTCACCTAGGACAAGGCAGAAACCGAGCAGATACCCGTCGACGAAGACGGGTCCTCCAGTGCCACTTTCACCATAGGCGCCAACCTTGAGCCTGAGCAGGAGGAGGCCTTGGTAAGGTTCTTGCGCGCGAATAAGAAGGTATTTGCTTGGGAGCCCGATCAGCTGGTGGGGATCCCCAGGAGTGTCATTGAGCATCACCTCAACGTGTGCCCAAATGTGCGCCCTGTGAAGCAGAAGGCCAGGCGGAAGTCCGTGGAGAAGCAGGCCTTCATTGTCCAAGAGACCCGCAAGCTAGAAGCCGCTGGGGTCATTCGCGAGGTCCGATACCCGGATTGGTTGGCCAACCATGTTGTTGTGCCCAAGAAAGGGGGGAAGGAACGCATGTGTGTCGACTTCACCAACCTCAACAAAGCATGCCCGCAAGATCCGTTTCCGCTCCCCCGCATCTACCAGATCGTCGATTCCACTGCGGAGTGCGACCTGCTATGCTTCCTGGACGCCTTCTCCGGGTATCACCAGATCAAGATGGCGGTAGAAGACGTTGAGAAGACCGCCTTCTTAACCCCGTGCGGGGTATACTGCTATACATGCATGCCATTCGGACTGCGTAACGCAGGGGCAACCTTTCAGCGGCTAATGCACATCACCTTGGGCCCACAACTCGGAAAGAATGTCGAAGCCTACATTGATGACATTGTAGTAAAATCTCGGGAGGCCAAGACCCTGATACAAGACCTGGAGGAGACCTTCGCGAGCCTCGACGCAGTAAACCTGCGGCTCAACTCAGAGAAATGTGTGTTTGGCGTCCCCTCGGGCAAGCTTTTGGGATTCCTCGTGTCCCATCGTGGCATCGAGGCCAACCCCGAGAAGGTCAAGGCGGTCGAGGACATGAGTCCGCCAAAGACCCTCAGGGAAATGAAGAAGCTCACTGGGCGCGTGACCATGCTAGGGCGCTTCATCTCCAAATTAGGGGAGCGAGCGCTGCCTTTCTTTCAGCTGATGAAGAAAAAGGGCCCCTTTGAATGGACTGAAGAGGCAGATAAGGCGTTTCAAGATCTCAAGAGGTACCTGACCAGTCCCCCAGTCATGGTGGCTCCACGCCCTCAAGAGCCCCTGCTGCTTTACCTCGCTGCCACTCCCAACTCCGCCAGCGCAGCCCTGGTGGCGGTTAGGGAGGAACGCCAAGTCAAGACCGCAGCGGCAGCCCGAGGCAAGACAAAACGGGAACAAGGAAAGCCTGTAGAAGCCGCAACCGCAGTTGAGGAGGGTCAGCTGCCGAAGAATGCACCAGAGGCAGGCGAGGCCGCACGCCCGGATGGTCCACCTCCCGAGGCCACGTCATCTCGCGAGGCGCCCTTGCCTCCCGAGGGCGCCGCGACCCCAGATACTCTCAGCCTTGTTGAGCATCCCGTCTACTTTGTTAGCACGGTGTTGCGGGACGCGAGGGCACGGTACCCAATGCCTCAAAAGCTCCTCCTCACGCTGCTGGTAGCCTCACGCAAGCTGCGTCACTACTTCCAGGCTCATCCCATCAAGGTCGGCTCATCGTACCCCCTGGAGAGAGTGCTCAAGAGCCCTAACTCAGCCGGAAGGGTCGCCGAGTGGAACATGGAGCTGCAGGCGTTTCAGCTCGAGTTCAGCACAACCAGGGTCATCAAAGGAGCAGCGTTGGTGGATTTCATAGCGGAATGGGCGGAGGCACCAGGCCTCAGGGACAACGAGGATCGGTCCCTCTCTCCAGGGAGTGAGGCGCCGGAAGACTGGGTCATGTACTTCGATGGGGCGTTCTCCAGACACGGCGCGGGGGCTGGTGCGGTGCTGATATCACCCACTCAGGATAAGCTCTACTATGCCGTGCAGCTCTGTTTCCAGCAAGGTGAAAAGGTCTCCAACAACATTGCAGAATATGAGGGACTGATAGCCGGGTTGAAGGCCGCAGTAGCCCTGGGAGTGAAACGCCTCACCATCAAGGGCGACTCGCAGCTCCTAGTAAACTTCTCCAACAAGGTGTACGAGCCAAAGGACGAGCATATGGAGGCCTACATAGCGGAGGTCTGTAGAATGGAAAAGCAGTTCTGGGGGCTGGAGCTGAAGCACGTGCCCCGTGGCACCTATCAGGAAGCTGACGACATAGCCGGACGGGCATCCAGGCGGTTGCCACAGGAACCCGGCGTCTTCGAAGAGCGGCTCTTCAAGCCCTCAGCGCAGCCGACGTTATCAAACACCGCTCAGTCTCGAGAGGAGCTCCCCCAGCCGCCAGCCTCGGGAGCCTCGGTCTATGGGCCGACCTCAGGAGCACGCCTGCTCCTGACAATGGAACCTCAGGAGGAGTGCTGCATCGCAGAACTCCGGAGTTATTTAACGCAAGGGGCCCTACCGGAAAAGGAAGAGGAAGCGGAGCGTGTGGTGCGGCAGGCCACGGCATACTGCATCAGAGATGGAGAACTTTACCGGAAGCGACCAAACGGTGTATCTCTGCGCTGCATCTCCAGGGAGCAAGGAAAGGAACTACTGGAGGACATACACGACGGAGACTGCGGACACCACTCATCATCATGGACCCTCGTCGGCAAGGCATTCCGTAGTGGGTTCTATTGTCCCACCGCGCTCAATGACGCGATCGAATTGGTAAAGGCTTGTGAGGCCTGCCAGTTTCATTCCAAGCAGATCCATCAACCGGCGGGGGGCCTGCAGACAATACCCATCTCGTGGCCATTCGCAGTTTGGGGGTTGGATATTCTGGGCCCGTTCCCTCGGACGCCAGGGGGCTACCGTTACCTCTACGTCGCCATTGACAAGTTCACCAAGTGGGCAGAAGTGGAGGTTGTCCGTACCATCCCCGCTGGCTCTGCAATCAAGTTCATCAGGGGTATCGTGAGCTGGTTCGGAGTGCCGAATCGCATCATCACAGACAATGGTTCGCAGTTCACCAGTAATCTCTTCAAAACATGTTGTGCTAACCTTGGGACGCAGATATGCTACGCTTCGGTGGCACACCCACGAAGCAATGGGCAGGCCGAATGAGCCAACGTGGAGGTCCTGAGAGGCCTCAAGACCAGGACATTCAAGAAGAAGCTGGAGGCCTGCAGCAGAGGCTGGTACGACGAGCTCCAGTCCGTGTTGTGGTCCATCCGCACAACCGCAACCAAACCAACTGGGGAGACCCCGTTCTTCCTGGTCTATGGAGCTGAAGCAGTCCTTCCTCACGAGGTCAGGCATCGCTCCGCGTGGGTCCTGGCGTTCGACGAGGCGCAGCAGGATGCCATGCGGGGGATGGACCTCGTACTAGGGGAGGGACGCCGCCGGGAAGCCGCGCTGCGAGCGGCAAGGTACCAACAGGCGCTACGACGATATCACTGCCGCAACATCTGCCCCAGGACCCTCGAGGTAGGAGACCTCGTACTCAGGCAGGTTCTCTCCAGGGAGGGGCTGCACAAGCTCTCTCCCAAGTGGGAGGGCCCGTTCAAGGTTGTTCGTGCTTCCAGGCCAGGCTCCGTGCGCTTGGAGACTCAAGAGGGGGAGCCGATCCAGAACGCGTGGAACATCCAGCACCTCCGGAGGTTCTACCCCTAAAAGGCCCAAAGCCTGTGAAGCAAGGCGAGTGCCTGTGAAGACCTTCCCTTTTTGGAAAAGGCCCAGAGCCTGTGAAGCAAGGCGAATGCCTGTGAAGCTATTGCGTTTTGGAAAAGGCCCAGAGCCTGTGAAGCAAGGCGAGTGCCTGTGAAGCTATCGTGTTTTGGAAAAGGCCCAGAGCCTGTGAAGCTCGCCGCCCTGTGACACTCTCACATAATAATGAGTGGGGTTGTACACGCCCCAGAGTCTCAGGAGCGCCGGCCTCAGGCCCTGGGGCTCCCTCCCATGCCTAGTGGCAGCACTTAGCTCCGCGCTGGTGAGAAGACGTTGAAGACTAGATTAGGTGCCCGACGCGGCTTTTTCATTTGCTTTCCGCAGTTGACGTGTTTACTTGCATTTGAAGTCTTATCGAAGTTGTCGTTGTTGCTGATTTGTGGTTCATCGATTTTCGCTCCTCGCTTTGGTTTCTCTCATAAACGACCTCGCGAGGGATGGTACTCAAACGTCCTCACGAGCGCTTCTGCTCTAGCCGCTGGAAGGTTTCATGGCCCGGGCACGTTACAGGAGCACCCCTCTAGTCCGTGCCCCTCGGGCACCGCAACACGCACAAAGGGCCTGGGTCGGTCGCCCCCCCGGCAGGGGTCAAAGACTATCTACGCACAGGCGTATAGTTAAGAGGCACAAAAATAAGATCAAGGTAATGGCTAAAACGGCAATAATTCCCAACACGCCCCAGCGGGGCTCCTTGCAGCTGTTTTGTCTTACACAGGAAACAAAAGGGAAAGGAAGGGACGAGCCCGGCACAGCACTCCTCACATCAGCCCGCGGAGGCGACCCGGGCTGCCCCCGGACCTCAAGGAGACTCCCTCTCGTGCTTCACCGGAGCACGATGGCGGGCAGACGAGCCATCACCTCCCAAGCAAGCTCGACGGCGCGGGGGTTGACTGCGGCCACTGCTGGAGGAATCGCTTGAGGAAGAGCTGACGAAGCTTGGGGAGTCTCGAGCGCCGCCATCCGCGTGGGCGCTACCTCCTCCATCACCGTCGGGGCGGGGCCCCCGGCCGCGGTCGTCGTCCTCAGGGCAACACCCCGCGCGGCGACCATCTTCCCCAAACACCCTCACATAGAGGGTGGCGTCACCGTCAAACCTGAAGTGTAGGGTGCACCGGCGCCCCGGGCCGCGAGCGTAGGCGAATGCCTGCCGGCCACGAGTTAAGGCCAGGCCCCCGTTGGCGGAGACCTCCAGCGCGGCCCACGAGGATCTGCTACAGCAGCCCTCCGCCTGGAGCCAGAGGCCACCAGGAGCACCGGCCGGGAGTTCACCAAGGAGGAAGCGAGGGAGTTGGAGCCGGGCGCTAGTCGGCTCCGCCGACCAGACGACGAACTCCGGCAACACCTGCGCAGCGCGAAAGCGCGGCCTGGGGGAGCGCGCAACCCAGGCGCATCCCTCGGCCACAGCGGCTCGCCCGCCGCCGCGCTGGGAGCCGCCACCATGACCACCAAACGCTATCGGGGCGGCCACCGGATGCTTCCGAGGACGCCCACGACCGCGCTTGGGCGGGGGAGAGGCAGGATCGACCTGGAGGGCCTTCCCCTTCTCCGCAGCCGAGTACCTCCTTGATGGAGCCATCACACCAAGGCGGGGCAAGAATTGAGGCAAAGGAGAAAACAAGAAGAGATGGACTGGAAGGGCACGCGCCGTGCCGTACTTATAGCTGGCGAAGGCCAACCGCCGGCCTCCACGATCACCGGTAATTATGACACGATCTGCATGCAGGGACTTGTCCACCTCGCGTGGTCACCGAGGCATCATGGGGAAGTGGAGACACCCACGTCCCATCAACCGCCACACGGCGCCCAAGGCCGCAGGCTGTTAGGGCCCGCGGTGCTTCGCCCTTGCCCTTTCGCCTCTCGGCACGGCCAAGTCCATGCGCGCCTTGGGCCCGGGGGCTACTGTCGGTGTTCTGGGAACGGGGGTCCCCAGACTTGCCTGCCTGCGGCCTACGGCGTGGCTCAAAGGAGGCCCAGCTTGGCCCATCTTCATCAACACGAGACTCAAGACCCTCGCGAGGGGCCAAGCCTCGCGGGGCGGACGACGCGGCGCATCCTCAGGCGCAGCCTCCTCAGGCTGGCTCGCGAGGAGGCGGAGAAATCAAGGCGGGGTACCTCGCGAGGTGCCCATGACGCAAGCCATGACGACTCAGGGCGCCAGGCAGGCGCCAGCGCGCGCAGCGTCCTTCTTTCCTCTTTGGTGCAAAGGGGGCAAGCGCAGCCGCGGAGTACCAAGGCATCAGGCAAAGGTTGCCATTTCGGTGCAACGAGACCAAGGCCAGGCAGACTACGAGACGAAGGTCACCATGGAGCCCAGCACGATGTCACCGCAGAGCCTTTCGCAGGCGAAGACCAACTTTAGTCAGGATAAGTGTACTAGATGTTCCCCTTCGAATTGGCCAATTGTTGGCGCCCTTCCCGCTCAATATTTGGGAAGAGGCCCAGGGCCTTTGCCTATAAATAGGACTAGCCACCCCCAGGGTAGAGGGATCCGAAAGGGGGGCAAGGAAAAGAGGGAGTGAGTGAGAGAGAGAGAGAAGGGTAACTGAACTCCTCCTAGCAGTTCATCGCCCCAGCCAAGAACAGACCCTCGCGAGGCTGTTCTTCCTTGTATTGTTCATCATCACCAGCCCCAGAAGGCAATCCATCCACCACACACTGGAGTAGGGTATTACACCACAATGGTGGCCCGAACCAGTATAAATCTCGTGTCCCTTGCGTAGTTCTTTTAGTAGTTTAGATCTTTGCAAGACGGGGAGGTAGAAGGCGTGATCTCCGTGCGCACCCCAGTGTTCGAACCTTAAGGGTCTGCCGGAACCCGTGAATCCGACAGAGGGTACCAACATCTATGTTCTCTTTGGTTTGAATATGACCTATGTTTGAACAGGAAGCCCCCAAATGACCTTGAGAGGTTTTTAACGACCCTGATTCGAATACGATCCAAGTCGGACCCAAAAGGGGTTAAGCTATGATTTGGATATGATCAAGAAGCCCCCTAGTGAGTTTGGCTTTCAGCCGATCAAGAGGGTTACGACAGTTATGTTCTCTTTGGTTCGAATACGACCTATGTTTGAATAAGAAGCCCCCAAGTGATCATGAGGTTTACAGCTAGATTCGGATACGATCATAAGCCGGACCAGAAAGGTTAAGCTAAATTCAGATATGATCAGCTCCTTAATAGTCATGAAAATAGTAAAGGTATATAATCTTTGAAGAGGAAAAGGACAGAGGTCCAGCTTTATTCCTTATCATAATATATACAATGTCAAAATATGTACATGATGAGAGCCGGTGGCTTAGGTGTAGTATGGCCGAAGTTGAGCAATGTTCCATGGCCGGCGGGTCTCCTCCTCCGACTTACATGAGTCTTTGTGTTCTCGAACGTCGATGAGGTAATATGACCCGTTGTTTAAATTCTTGCTAACCACAAAGGGTCCTTCCCAAGGCGGGGATAGCTTGTGTGCATCTGACAGATCCTGGATGAGCCAGAGCACTAGGTCACCTTCTTGAAAAGTTTTGGACTTAACCCGGCGGCTGTGATAACGGCGCAGGTCCTGTTGATAAATTGCTGATAGAGCCGCCGCCAAGTCTCTCTCCTCATCTAACAAGTCAAGTGCATCCTGTCGGGCTTGTTCGTTATTAGCTTCAACATAAACCGCCACACGAGGCGAGTCATGACAGATGTAACTGGGCAGCACTGCTTCCACCCCATAAACCATGAAGAAAGATGTATAACCTGTAGACCTATTAGGAGTGGTGTTGATACTCCACAACACCGAGGGTAATTCCTCTACCCAACAACCCGGCGTTCGTTGTAAGGAACCATAAGCCGGGGCTTGAGACCTTTTAAGATTTCCTGATTTGCTCTCTCAGCCTGACCATTGGATTGAGGGTGAGCTACAGAAGAAACATCAAGCCGGATATGCTCACGTTGACAAAACTCCTCCATAGCCCCTTGGGATAAATTAGTGCCATTGTCAGTGATAATGCTGTGTGGAAAACCAAAGCGAAAGATCACCTTTTTCATGAACTGAACCGCTGTGGCTGCATCACACTTACTCACTAGCTCTGCCTCAACCCATTTTGTGAATTTGCCAACTGCCACTAAAAGATGTGTCTTTTTATCCTTAGATATTTTGAAAGTTCCAACCATGTCAAGCCCCCAGACTACAAACGGCCAAGTAATTGGAATCATCCGCAACTCTTGAGCTGGCACATGCGCTCGTCGTGCAAATTTTTGACATCCATCACACCTACTGACCAGATCCTCTGCATCGGCGTGAGCCATCAACCAGTAAAAACCATGATGAAAAGCTTTGGCCACAAGAGACTTAGACCCAACATGATGACCACAATCCCCTTCATGAATATCACGAAGTATTTCTTGGCCTTCTTCAGGAGAAACACACCGCTGAAACGCTCCAGTGACGCTGCGATGGTATAACTCTCCATCAGAAATCGTCATTGACTTGGACCGCCGGGTTATCTGTCGGGCCAGGGTCTCATCCTCTGGCAACTCGCCCCGGGTCATGTAAGCCAAGAACGGTACTGTCCAATCTGGAATGACATGAAGAGCTGCCACCAGCTGTGCCTCCGGGTTAGGAACGGCCAAATGTTCCTCTGTAGGTAACTTAACAGACGGGTTATGCAAAACATCCAAAAAGGTGTTAGGTGGCACCGGCTTACGCTGAAGTCCCAACCGGCTTAAAGCATCGGCCGCTTCGTTCTTACTACGGTCAATGTGTTCCACCTGATAACCCTTAAAATGTCCTGCAACAATGTAGACTTCACGGCGATAAGCCGCCATGAGAGGATCCTTGGAATCTCACTTGCCTGAGACCTGTTTGGCCACCAAATCTGAATCGCCAAGGCACCAGACCCGTCTTAGGCTCATCTCTTTAGCCATTCAAAGACCATGGAGCAAGGCTTCATACTCTGCTGTGTTGTTAGTAGAAGGAAACATTAATCACAACACATAACAAAACTTGTCCCCTCGAGGAGAAGTTAAAACAACTCCAGCCCCCGAGCCTTCCAACTGTCTGGACCCATCAAAATGAATCGTCCAATATGTGTTGTCTGGTTTATCCTCTGGCATCTGCAATTTTGTCCAGTCGTTAATGAAGTCAATCAGCGCTTGAGATTTGATCGCAGTACGTGGCATATACTTTAAACCATGAGACCCAAGTTCAATAGCCCACTTGGCGACTCGTTCTGTGGCTTCTCTATTTTGAATGATGTCTCCTAAAGGAGCAGAGCTAACCACAGTGATTGGGTGACCCTGAAAGTAATGTTTGAGCTTCCGGCTTGCCATGAACACCCCATAAACGAGCTTCTACCAATGTGGATATCTTTGTTTAGATTCAATCAGCACTTCACTGACGTAGTGAACCGACCGTTGGACCGGACGTTCCTTGTTGGCCTCCTTGCGCTCCACCACAATGGCCACACTAACAACACGTGAGTTAGCAGCTACATTTAACAATAACGGTTCTTTCTCAATCGGAGCAGCAAGAACCGGCGGCTCAGCAAGCTGTTTCTTCAGATCCTCAAAGGCAGAGTTTGCAGCATCACTCCAAACAAAGTCATCCGTCTTTTTCATCATCTAATACAAAGGCATCGCCTTCTCCCCTAACCGGCTTATGAACCGGCTCAAAGCAGCAACGCGACCCGTCATTGATGCACACCGGTTTGGCCAGGGATGTGATTGCCTTAATTTTCTCCGGGTTAGCTTCAATAGCTGTGTTAGACACCAAAAAACCCAAGAGTTTGCTAGCTGGGACTCCAAAAACACACTTGGCCGGGTTAAGCATCATCTTGTAGACCCGGAGGTTATCAAAGGTCTCCTTCAAATCTGTTACCAAGGTTTCCTCTTCTCTGGATTTCACCAATGTATCATCCACATAAGCATGAACATTACGCACAATCTGATTGTGAAGGCAATTATGTACACACCGCTGATAAGTCGCCTGGGCACTTTTAAGCCCAAAAGGCATGGGCACATAGCAGAAGGCTCCAAACGGAGTGATGAAAGTTTTTCTCCTGGTCCTTAACTGCCATCTTGATCTGATGATAACCTGAGTATGCATCCAAAAAACTCAAACGCTCGCAACCCGCCATAGCATCAATGATCTGATCAATACGAGGGAGAGCAAAAGGGTTAGCCGGACAAGCCTTGTTCAAATCGGTTTAATCCACACACATACGCCAAGTGCCGTTCTTCTTGAGTACAAGCACCGGGTTAGCCAACCACTCTAGGTGAAAAACTTCCACAATGAACCCGGCCGCCAAGAGTCGGGCCACCTCTTCTCCAATGTCCTTGCGCCTTTCCTCGTTAAACTGTCGGAGAAACTGCCTGACCGGCTTAAACTTCGGATCAATATTAAGAGTGTGCTCAGCGAGTTCTCTCGGGACACCCGGCATGTCATAAGGTTTCCATGCAAAGATGTCCTGGTTCTCATGGATGAACTCGATGAGCGCGCTTTCCTATTTTGGATCCAAGTTGGCACTGATGATGAACTACTTGGATGAGTCGCTAGGCACAAAATCAACCGTTTTGGTGTCATCAGCTGACTTGAATTTCAACACCGGTTCATGCTCCGTAGTTGGCTTCTTTAAAGACGTCATGTCTGTCGGGTCAATGTTGTCTTTATAAAACTTCAATTCCTTTGTCGCACAAACAGACTCAGCATAAGCGGCTTCACCTTCTTCACATTCCAGGGCTATTTTCTGGCTTCCATGTAATGTAATGGTGCCTTTATAACCCGGCATCTTGAGCTGCAGATATACATAACATGGCCGAGCCATGAACTTGGCATAAGCCGGCCGTCCGAACAGAGCATGATACGGACTTTTGATCTTAACCACTTCAAAAGTTAACTTCTCAGCCCTAGAATCATATTCATCCCCAAAGGCTACCTCTGGTTCAATCTTACCAACTGAGTATGCCGACTTACCAGGGACAACACCATGAAAAATAGTGTTGGATTGTTTAAGACTCTTATCAGTCAACCCCATCCGACGAAATGTCTCATAATAGAGGATGTCGATGCTACTATCTCCGTCCATGAGCACCTTAGTGAACTTATATCCACCAACTTGAGGTGCTACCACTAAGGCCAAGTGGCCCAGATTATCAACCCCGGGAGGATGATCTTCTCTGCTCCACACAATAGGCTGTTCTGACCACCTCAAATAATGTGGAATCGCCGGCTCAATGGTATTGACAGCCCTCTTATGAAGCTTCTGGTCCCTCTTGCATAAACTAGTGGTAAATACATGGTACTGCCCACTATTCAACTGTTTTGGGTTGCTCTGATATCTGGACTGTTGCTGCTGATTCCCTTGGTCGGGTTGTGGATTATAACCTCCCTAGTTACCCGGATGGCCCTGACCATGAAAACCGCCTCTGCCTGAACCGGCGCCCAAGCCATGAAAGCCGCCTCCGCCTGAACGGCCACCAGGCCCGTGACTACCATCAAATGCGTTGGAATTTTTAAATGCCTTCATGATCGTACAGTCCTTCCACAGATGGGTGGCTGGCTTCTCCCGGGTGACGTATCTTGGACAAGGTTCCTTCAATAGTTGCTCGAGGGTGGGACCTGACCCGCCTGACCGAGGGGGTTGCCTACCCTTGAGCCGTTGGTTGTTGCCCTATGCATTGGTGTTAGCCACAAATTCGTCAGCCTTACATTTATTACATCCTTGATTTGTCGGGTTATGCTGGTGACCCTTGCCATTGCCGTTCTTCTTTCCCTTCCCTGTTTTTTCTTCATCAGATATGGGATCGTTGGTACTGTCAGAATCAACATACTTGACCAGGGCCGCCATCAACTGGCCCATGTCATTGCAGTCATGCTTGAGCCGCCCCAGCTTATGCTTCAAAGGTTCGAAACGATAATTTTTCTCCAACATTAAGACTATCGAGTTGGCATCCATCTTATCAGACGAATGTATTATCTCCTTGACCCGGCGCACCCAATGGGTTGTGGACTCACCTTCCTCTTGCTTACAATTAGTCAGGTCCACGATTGACATAGGTTGTTTGCATGTGTCCTTGAAGTTCTGAATGAACCGGGCCTTTAATTCCGCCCATGAGCCGATGGAATTGGGGGGCAATCCTTTCAACCAAGTGCGAGCCGTTCCATCCAACATCATAGTGAAATAGTTAGCCATTGCTGCATCACTGACCTCCAACAACTCCATCGCCATCTCATAACTTTCAATCCAGGCCCCAGGCTGCAAGTCAGTTGTGTAATTAGGCCCTTACGAGGCCCCTTGAAATCTTTTGTCAAGCGCTCGTTACGTATAGCCGGCACCAGGCAAGGGACGCCTCCTGTTCTTGTGGCTACTCCTGCCTCAACAGAGGTTGCCGGATAAGCCGGAAAAGCCTGATGAGCCGCCTGCTCAGCTGCTAGTTGAACCGCCCGTTCAGCCTCTTGACGGATCCTCTCCTGATCCGCCAAGTTAAGGGCTCCACCCTGTGCCGGCTCATGCATAAGCAGTTGGATACGGCATTGAGCGTTGCTTGACATAGCGGCTGAGTCCATATGCCTGCTATAGCTCGGGCTCCGGCTTGGGCGAGGGTTGAATGGATTATGTCTCGACTGTAAGAGTACGCATCCTGTTGCGCCAGAGCCGTCTGAATAAGCTTTCTCACCCTTCGTGTTTTGATTGCTGTCGGAGAGTCGCCTTCCATCGGGAGAGCCGCCAAATGAGCTGACGCAACAATGAGATTCTCCAAAGGATTGGAAAAGTGACCCGATGATATTGGTGTATAATGAGGCGGAGCGGTATTCATACGAGGCGGTTCCATGGCTCACGGCTGAACCGGCGCCCCGTCCCCGTGTGTCGTGATCCGGTTTGCCTCCGGCGGGTTACTTGGACCGGCCCCGGATGTGTGGAAAAGGTTCCTAGGATCGAGCGTTAAAGGTAGACGTGACTGAGTTTTCTGATGCCTTCTCCTCATGACCTCATTTGACACGTTCAGATCTACCGAGAGCCGGAAAGTTTCCGCTTGAAGCTGCCGAGCACGAGCGTCCAAAGCCGCCCGCTCCGCGGCCATCCTGACCTCTTCTGCTGCTAAATTTTCCTTGGCCCATGCCATCTCTTCGTGTACCCGTGGCACCTCCGCGTCATGCTGAGCCTTATCCGCCGGCTCCACCACAGCAGTCAACAGAGCCGTCAACTTATCCATGAGGTCCATTAGCATCTGAGCTAGGGGCCGCATGGGGTCTCCTGACCCGACTGCTGCCGACTCGGTGGTTACTGCTGCCGCAGCCATAGAGTTCTGCCAGGGTTGAGTGCCAGCCATGAAAACTCCGGCTCGATTCGGCGGCTCAGAGAGGTTCGGAATACTGCTGCCATCGGAACAGCCCCCAAGCACGCCATCTTGTAGCTGATATACAGAATATGTCTCGTCTGAGGATGACTCACGGTCGGAACAGATGGCTGTCTCACCGCCATCCACGGATCCTTCAGAAAACTCACCTCCATGGATGCAACCCACAAAGGCACGCCTTACGGTGGGTTGGGCCCGGGCGGATCTCGCACGCTGAGCTGTCTCAATGATGTTGGTGCAGACGTCCGGCTCAGGGCCCGATTCGCCGATCCGGCCGATGAAAACATGAATCCCGCCGAAGGGGACCCGGTACCCGTACTCAATCGAGCCGGCCTCAGGGCCCAATTCGCCGATCCGGCCGATGAAAACATGAATCCCGCCGAAGGGGACCCGGTACCCGTACTCAATCGAGCCGGCCTCAGGGCCCCAGCCTTCATCGTCGATGTAGAGTTTGTCGCGACGACTCTTGGTCATCCGTCCCATAGCGTATCCCTTGAGCCCTTCGAAGTTGCCCTTCAAGAACTCAAATCCACTGTGCGCTAGCCCCATGGTGGGCGTCAACTGTCGTGGAATTGTCACGGTAGATGTCCTAGCAAAAGGACTTAGTCGTAGGGCCATCGCAACTAGGAAGCTTAAAGGGGTTAATCGGGACAAAGGACGCGAGAGATTTATACTAGTTTGGCCCCTTATGATGAAGGTAAAAGCCTATGTCTAGTTGTGTTGGAATTGTTGGGGTTTCGAAGACCAGGGAGCGAATATGCTCGTCCTGGCTTCGAGTTCTTGTCTCTTTTCCTAAGCCGCCGCCGGGTCATCCCCTTATATACATGGGTTGACGCCTGGCAGCCTACAGAGTCCCGGCCGGCTCATAAAACGTGTCCGGCTCGGTGACTTCTTTTATATGCCTTTCTTTACAAGTCTTTCCTTACATACGGTTGTTTACAATATTGGGCCTTAAGCCGCCTCTGGGCTTAGGCCTTCTATAAGTCTTAATAAACTATCGCATTGAATGTTACTGGGCTTCTTTTGTAATCCGCCATTGGGGCTGACCTAGCCCCTCCTGGGCGGGTCTTACTGGTAGCTATATTCCCAACAGGTGATATTAGTTTGAACCTCTCTGATATCCATGTTCAGAGCATCAGCGTGAGCGTTTGCAGCTGATGAGCTGAATTTCATTTCTAATATCAGTTTGAACCTTGTAATCTTCGAATTTGAGCCATATAACTCTGGAATTTGAACCCTGTAACATTTCGAGCTTTTGTGGTACAATCGTTGAAATGGCATCGTATGAGACTCGTATATTGCTAGTACTATTTTGACCTTAATATGCAATGGTCTTAGATTTTATTAACCATTCTCGAATCAGTTTACCTTGTCGATCTCACAGCACATGATCTGTATAGCTAACTCGACTGCGATCTTTGACATTATTGCACACAGTTGGTTTCTTCCACCGTGTGCACTGTAGAGCGCAGAATTAATTATCGCACTTGAGTGTCCATGCCTGGGGTGCGGTGTTGTCAAGCGTGCACTGGATTCTGGAATCCTCCGCTATGAACGCCGTGACAAGATGTGACGATTACAGGCTGGCGGTCCCCCATTTATTATTACATTGATCGTTTAACCTACCCTTGTGTCTCTTCAACCTTTCGATCGCGCCCCACCATTGCAAGAAGCATACCCAACACGAGAAATTCTTAGAGGGTATCATGTGTGGCTCCAATGACGCTCCGAGCGGCTGCCGACGACGAGCAGCAGTTCACCATGTGTGCCACGGTGGACACCCACAGAAGGTTCATGGACCTCTTGGTGGTGTGCACCAATGATCCGGTCTAGGCGGAGCACTCCATCCACATCATGGAGCTGTTGCTTGCCGAGGAGAAGTACAAGGTGGTCAGGTTCGACCTCGAGTACACCCGCGCTCGTGCCGGTTCTCGTCCCAAGGTCGTCGTCACCCAGATGTGCGTGCGCCACCACGTCCTCGTATACCACAACTGCTTGGCCACAAGGTCTTGCGAGCATTTCGCCAGGTTTGTCAACATCCCCCACTATATGTCCGCTATGGTGGACATCACCAACAATGTAAAGGCGCTCAAGAGTTCGGGCATCGCCTGCCAGAATCTTGTCGACATACAGGGCCAATACAAGATCTAGGGCAGCGAGGAGCATGAGAAGGACTCACTGGTTCACCCCGCGGAGGCCATCATCGACCCCTACTATAGAGACATGAAGGATCCGTGTAACAAGGACAAGCGTGCTTGGCACTCGGCCTAGATGGAGAAACTCGACAAAACTCACGTCGTGTACGTGGCTAAGGAGGCGTACACGAGCTACGACATGTACCAGCGGATCGTTGACATGAGGAAGTCCCTCCTTCCCCAAAACGGCCAGGGATCCAGCTGGAAGCAGAGCAATGGCAAGCGTCATCGCAACAATAAGTAGATGATTAGATCCTCATTTCTCCTACTTTAGTATGCATGTAATTGCTTACTTTGGTGTGTGCAAATGTTATGTGTGTAGTCACTTGTGTAATTGTATGCTTAATTTGGTTATGCAATGTTGTCTTTTTAAGTATATATGTTGATGCTCTGTAGACAGAGCATAGATGGTGTGCGGACAAAGAAAATCACATCGCACACGGACTAAACAATGGACCCCGTCGGTGATGTTTTCATCAATCACTCACAATTATACACCAGCAATCGTTTGCTCACAACACACACGTCTTATTAGCAGCAACCGTCTGTGTTCTTATGGGTCTTCAGACACATTTCTGATTACATACCTGTTTGTCGCGTATCACACACATCTTGTTAAGTTGAACCGTTTCTATTCTCATGTCTCAACGCAAACAATTCATCCGAGTGAACCGCATGCCGTATATCGCACACACCTTTGATCTGGTTGACCGTTTCTTTTGTGTCGCCTAATCACAAACAGTTCATTCGAGTGAACCTTATGCTGTGTATCGCACACGCCTCCATCTGGCTGCCCGTTTCTTTTGTTCCTCCTCATTGCAAATAGTTCATTGAACTGAACCGTATGTCCTTCATCGCACACGCAACTAAAACCTGAACCGTGTTTGATGCATCCGTCATCGCAAACGTTTTACACATTTCTGACGGTTTTCATACAGCACCGTTTGCGATTATGGCATCACACATAGTTTCTCAAAGGGTCTCTGATCATAGTGTCGCATTAGCAGCATCCTGCAGTAGTGATGGAGATAGGCAACACGTCATCAAGGGGGGGTCGTGGCAGTACAAGGGAGATGTGTTCCTGGTGGTCGGCCTGGAGGACGGAGCTGATCCTGCATCGGTAATTTTTTCTCACATGCCAATGTGGATTCAGTTTAGAGGTATTCCCTTCTACCTGCTCACTAAGGAGCTTGCTCGCAATCTGGGTGAGCAACTTGGTCCAGTGGTGATGATCGACCAGCATGCGAGGGAAAATATTTGTGACAAGTTTCTCAGAGTGAGAGTGCAGCTGCCCCTGTACTCTGCTCTGCAGAAGGAGATAACCCTGGCCGATGAGATTACTAAAGAGGAGGTGACAGTTTTACTTTAGTATGAGAGACTGCCAAATTTCTATTTATTTTGTGGTTACATAGGACATATGGAAGCGAGGTGTGACTTCCCAAATTCAGAAGAAAAAAAAGTTGAGGTACAGTAAGGAGCTTGGAGTGTTACCGATCCATTTCGATGAACCCCGCGCTTGGTTCCTGCCTGAAAAAATGGGACAAGGAAGGGGCTCCCAGTCATCAACTCCCCTGTGGCGTGCTGAAAGGATCGATATGGTTGACTAGAGGGGGGTGAATAGGCAACTAACAATTTTTTAACTTTTCCTTACCAAATTAAACTTTGCATCAAAGTAGGTTGTCAAGATGTGCAACTAGGTGAACAACCTATATGATGCAACAACAACGAACATACACGCAAGTAAGAGAAGGAACACTAATGAGCTTGTATAAGTAAAGGTAAGAGATAACCAAGAGTGGACCCGGTGAAGACGAGGATGTGTTACCGAAGTTCCTTCCTTTTGAGGGGAAGTACGTCTTCGTTAGAGCGGTGTGGAGGAACAATGCTCCCCAAGAAGCCACTAGGGCCACCATATTCTCCTCACGCCCTCACACAATGCGAGATGTCGTGATTCCACTATTGGTGCCCTTGGAGGCGGCAACCAGACCTTTACAAACAAGGTTGGGGCAATCTCCACAACTTAATCGGAGGCTCCCAACAATACCACGAAGCTTCACCACAATGGACTATGGCTCCGTGGTGACCTCAACCGTCTAGGGTGCTCAAACACCCAAGAGTAACAAGATCCGCTAGGGATAGGTGGGGGAATCAAATATGTCTTGGTGGAAGTGTAGATCGGGGCCTTCTCAACCACTCTCGAGCAAATCAACAAGTTTGATTGGCTAGAGAGGGAGATCGGGCGAAAATGGAGCTTGGAGCATTAACGGAGCTTCAGGGGGAAGAGGTGAGTCAACAGGGAAGAAGGGGACCCCCTTTTATAGTGGGGGTAACAATCCAACCTTTACCCCACTAAACAGCCCCGCAGAGGGCGGTACTACCGCAGAGGGCAGTGGTACTACCGCTCCCACCTACGGTACTACCGCCCAGCAGAGAGGACTAGAAGACAGAGAAGGGACTGCTCCAGCGAGGTACTGTCGGACGGGCTTAGCGCGGTACTGCCACGGTGGCAGGGCAGTACTACCGCTCTAGAGCGGTACTACTGCACCTACAACCACTGCATGCGCCGCTCAACACGACACGAGAAATGCCCCCCTCGAGTTGAGGCGGTAGTGGCCCGGTACCGCAGCGGTACTGCCGCTGAGGACCACAAGCGGTACTACCGCTGGGCACCGCGGTACTACCGCTGGGGCTAAAGACAGCTCAATCTGCAGGGTAAAAGACCTCCAAAGACATAGGAAGGCCCAGAGGGTGTGAAACGAAAGTGTACGTGATGATTCCACCCTAGCCAAACCAAAGCGGACCCCCTCTTGATAGTACGGTGACTCCTAAGAAACTAGTCCACCAACAAGAAGCCAAAGAGCTACACCGTCTTGAAAAACACTCCGGGGGAGAGAAATCGTCTCGAGCCAAAGGATGAATCTCTGAAACACTCAGCGCACAAGGTTAGTCCGCAAATATGTTGTCATCAATCACCAAAACTACATCGAAGAGATATGCCTTAACAATCTCCCCCTTTTTGGTGGATTGATGACAACCAGGGATTTGCACAAGGAAAAGACATAAAAGTAAGGATACTTAGAACTACAAAATATAGACGGGCTCCCCCCGAATGTGTGCACCTAGTTAGTAGTGCCTTTGGAATGCAAGACACACACATTCAGATCAACACTCCCCCTATATTTTATAGTCCAAACATTCTAAGCACAGGATATATGAGAGCAGGGTATAAAACAGGATAAGCATGCAATTCATAAGATACTACAGTACTGAAAAGACATAGATAATAAGGTAACGATAGGGTAGCATATGTATCACACCATATGACTAGAACTTAGGTCTCACTGGCACCAAACCAAACCAAACAAAGACAATGAGAAAACACAAGACACCACAAACCACAAAGACACACTCGCAACACGGCAACAACACAAATCCCTAAACTCTCTCCCCCTTTGGCATCGAGACACCAAAAGGGAAAAGAGCGTTGCTATGGCTCCAGGTGATGGCAAGCTGATGATCTCGAACATCACATCTCAGCGTGATTGTCGGTGTACTAGAGTAGGGGTACCCTAGTATCCCGAACTTGTGCACGGGCAGTCGCAGCATCCCGCGGCAAGGCTTGGCGGGTGACCGCCAAGGTCCTCCGTGGTTCCTTTAGAGCCATTCAAGAACAAAGTATCCAAGCCAAGGAGACAAGACCCCGGCAAGAGGAGCTTGCCGGGAAGGCTAACCAAGGCATCTCAAGGAACTTGCCGCGAAGCACCACGCGTCCCGGCAAGGCCCGGTGAGCGACAAGCTCCCGGACGCGACAAGACAACGACCGCGGCAAGGCGCTTGCCGCGGCAAGCCTCCACTCTGTACCTGCGCTCCAGCACATCCACCAACGTGTCGCTCTGGGACCCTTCCAGGCGTACGTGGCGGGAGGCTATGCAGCCAGCGGTACACGGTGGCAAGCGGCGATGACAAGTTTGCCATCGTGGCGAGCGGTGGCGTCCCTGGCGGTCCCTTTTGCACTATTTGGGCGACGCAGACGAGCATTTAATGCCCTTGTCCCCTGCCGTCAGGGTTAGGTATGATACACTGTAGCAGGCGGTTGTATCAACCGCAACATCTTTCCATTTTTACCCTTGTCTACGTTGCCACCTGTCGGTGACCCCTTGAGCATATAAAAGGAGGCCCATGCGCAACGTAGAGAGGGGAGGAGGTCGAACAGAACACTCACGCTCGGTCTCGTTAGCTGCTGGTGTGTACTATAGCACTCAGCGCTCCCGAGCAAGAACTCAATACAAACCACAAAGCAGGAGTAGGGTTTTACGCATCTGTGCGGCCCGAACCTGGGTAAACCGATCGCGTGCTTCGCCTCGATCTGCTCTTCGTACGATCTCCGCCCCCCAGCCGAACCGAAAGGGGCTCGGTCCGCCGGTCCCATAGGTGTTCGTGGATTAGTCCCCCGACATCTTTGGCGCGCCAGGTAGGGGAGCGTCGAGGTTGTGTGAACCTGATCCGACGTTCACACGAGCTAAATCTTCATCGTCTGCGCCGAGCCCACCATCGCTGGAGCAAACGGTTGGTGGGGTAGACGCCGGCGGAAGAACGGGCGTCGATGAGGGAGCTCACGGTGCTGCCAGGTCCAAGGACAAGGTTGCGCTGCCCATCGGCAGCGCAGTCGGCTCCCACAACGACCGGGCGCACTCCAAGACCTCGGCGTCCGTACATGCACCGCGCCCATCCCAGGAGGCGCGGGACCGGCAGCGTCATGATACTCACGGTACCATACGCTTGCTGGACCAAGATCGAGCTGGTGGATCTCGGAGTGCTCAAGACCAGCATGCATGCCAACATGCTGGCGCGAGCGGGGCGCGGTCGCCTGGACGAGATACTGCTCCTTCTAACATGGTTAGAAGTCCGAGCATATCCCGCTCCTCGCACCGTTCACCGCCACCACCCGCCACTTCAGCAGAAGCTTTGGCGCGAGCTCAACTGCTCCTAGACTACCCTCCAGCAGCAGACAAGATCGACGACTGGAGGGCCATCATTCAGAGTCTCATCGGCTTCGCCAACGGCGACATCCCACGGCAGCCGAGTACTTCACAGCCGCGGCAAGTCAGCCAGGCACGAGCCGGTGGCGACAAGACCGGTGGGGGTGCAGCCACCGTGCACTCTCCGCCCCGAAGGCCAAGATCGCCGACTCGCCGGATCCACCACGACAGCGACTCCACCGCGTCATCAGATCCACGAGCTCGTCGTGATCAGCGCCAAGTTCTTCACGAACGACAGCAAGAAGACACTAGTACTCGCATCGAGCGCCGAAGAGAAGCGCGGCGTCAATCAGACCAGCGCGCTAGGCCCTTTGTCGACATGCATGCGCCAGGGGAACCAGGCGACTTGCCATACGCGGTAGGTTGCCCTGCATTTACTCGTGAGCTGCGGCAAGTCCAGTGGCCCAGCAAGAAGAATTTCAAGCCAGACGTACCAGAGAAGTACGACGGCAAGTCGCATCCGTCGGAGTTCCTCAGCATCTACACCATCGCGGTGCAAGCTGCTGGGGGGCGAGACGACAAGATCCTTGCCAACTACTTCCCGCTGGTGCTCAAGCCCAATGTCAGGTCCTGGCTCATGCATTTGCCGGAAAACTCCATATCCTCCTGGGCAGACCTATGCCATTAGTTTGTCGGCGCCTTTACAGGCGGCCACAAACCTCATGGCCAAGAGAGTGACCTTCACCTGCTCGCCCAGAAGGAAGGAGAGCCCCTGCGCAAGTACATTCAGAGATTCAGCCGTGTACAGCATAACATCCCAGATGTCCACCCTGCTGCGGTCATCAGCGCGTTCCATCAGAACGTGCGTAACCGCAGGATGCGGGAGGAGATGGCGATGTGCAAGATCAGAGACGTCAGTGAGCTGTATGCCCTGGCCGACAAGTGTGCACGTGCTGAGGAAGGGAGGAAACTCCCCGGAGAGAATACAGGAGCAGGAGGATCTGACAGCGAGGATGCTGCCCCGGCAAAGAAAAACCGGCGGTGGAACAACAGGAAGAAGAAAGGCAAAGATGTGTTAGTCATTGAGCAGTCCGGCAACGACGGTGGCGCCAAGAAAGCCAAAGTTGGTAGCTCCGGCAAGGAAATTGCTGCATGCACCAATTGCCAGGCTGTGGCGGTCGCCGACAAGCAGGACGACACCGACAAGCGGTACTGCAAGATCCACCGCACCAAGGGCCATGACCTCCAGAGTTGCAAGAAAGTCAAGCAGCTTGTACAGCAGCAAAAGGCTGAATACGAGCGACGCGACAAGGAGAGGGCCCAAGGAGGCGTTGGAGAATCCGGCAAGAAGTGCGCCGGCCGGGGAGGACACCGCGGCAAGGCCAAGCAGCGGCAAGGAGACAGACCTCCCCGCGGCCGCGATAAGGGTGAAGATGACGACGATGACGAAGACATGGATGATGTCGAGACTAGTGAGCAGGAGTTCCAGAAAGCCACAGAGGTCTTGTGCGTTGACGGCGGTGCTTCTCTGCATTCTTCGCACCACCAACTCAAGCAGTGGGTGCGGGAAGTCAATGCGGCGGAACCACCTGTCGAGTCACGCAAGCTTCTGAAATGGTCCAGCACGCCTATCATCTTTGATATTGAGGACCACCCTGATCGCACAACTACGGTCGGGTGCTTGCCGATGTTGGTTTCACCAACTATCCGCAACCCCAAGGTCGCTAAGATGCTAGTTGACGGCGGGGCCGGCTTGAACCTGATCTCCTCCGTTGTACTCCAGAAACTCTAGATCCCTGACAGCGAGCTTGAAGAGACCGGCACATTCCAAGGAATCAACCCAGGAAGGAGCAAGCCGAAGGGGAAGGTCACGTTGCCGGTAACATTTGGTAGCGAGTTGAACTTCAGGACTGAGAGGGTCACTTTTGACGTTGCCGACTTTCCATTGCCTTACAATGGGATACTCGGCCGTCCAGCACTCGCCAAGTTCATGGCAGCCTCTCACTACGCATACAACATGCTCAAGATGCCAGGCCCGATAAGCGTCATCTCTGTCCCTGGCGACAAGAAGGATGCTCTTATCTGCGCCGACAAGATCTACCGGGAAGCAGCAGCCGCAACAGATCGCAAGTCACCTGCCGTTGAAACTCCCGGGGGGAAGAAGAAGACCAAGTCCGGCAAGAGTTCCGATGCCCACTCCGGTAAGCGCACCTCTTCGGAGTGCTGCGCTACCGTCGAGGGCGCACCATCGAGCTCCACCGGCAAGTATAAGAAGGCAATGGCGGCTCTGCTAGAGACCAAGAAAGTGTCCGCCAAGGAGGACAGCACTGGTGGTACCTTCACCATCAGTGCCACTCTTGACCCTAAATAGGAAAGCGCGCTCATTGCTTTCCTGCGGGCGAACGTCGACGTGTTTGCGTGGCAACCGTCTGACATCCCTGGTGTTCCCAGGAAAGTAATTGAGCACCATCTTGCCATTTGTCCTCATGCGCGGCCCGTCAAGCAGAAGGTCAGGAAGCAAGCAGTGGAGCGCCAAGAATTCATCGCAGAAGAGATCAAGAAATTGGAAGCAGCAGGCCTTGTCAAAGGAGTGCTCCATCCTACGTGGTTGGCCAATCCTGTAGTCATGCGCAAGGCAAACAGGAAATGGAGGCTTTGTATCGACTTTACCGATGTTAATAAAGCTTGTCCCAAAGACCCATTTCCCTTGCCGCACATTGACTAGATTGTTGACTCCACGGCCGGATGTGACTTGCTTTCATTTCTTGACGCATACTCAAGATACCATCAAATCTTCATGGCAGAAGAGGATGAGGAGAAGACCACATTCATCACTCCATGTGGCACGTACTGTTTCATACGGATGCCTTTCGGTTTAAAGAATGTTGGTTCAACATTTGCAAGAGTAGTCCATGTCGCTCTTGAGCCACAAATGCACAGAAATGTGGAAGCCTACATGGATGACATAGTGGTCAAGAGCAAGGACAAGGCAACCCTGATTCAAGATTTAGACGAAACCTTTGCAAATCTGCGCAAGATCAACCTCAAGCTCAATCCCGAGAAGTGTGTGTTTGGAGTCCCCTCCGGCAAGCTTCTCGGGTTCTTCGTGTCTCAGCGGGAATTGAAGCCAATCTCGACAAGATCAAGGCCATTGAGCAGATTGAAGCACCAAAGCGCGTCAAGGATGTACGAAGACTTGCCGGTTGCGTGGCTGCTCTCAGCAGGTTTATCTCTAGGTCTGCTGAGCGCGCCCTGCCGTTTTTCAAAATTTTGAAAAAGGCAGGTCCAATGAAATGGACTCCGGAAGCGGAGGCTGCGCTGCAAGACTTGAAGAGATACCTGTCCTCCACTCCAACACTTGTCGCACCTAAGCCACAAGAGAAGTTGCTGCTGTATATAGCGGCAACCAATCAAGTGGTTAGTGCTGCGTTAGTAGCAGAGAGGGAGGCAGATGACGAGCCAGCAACCGTGGCAGGCGCATCCAGCGACAAGTAGGGGGCTTCCCCGACAAGCTCTGGTCCCGACAAAGATGGATCTGTGCAGGTGCGCGAGGAGATACAGAAGAGAATGGTGCAGCGCCCAGTTTACTTTGTTAGTTCCCTTTTGCAGGGGGCTAGGTCAAGGTACTCTGGTGTGCAGAAATTGCTTTTTGGCCTTCTCATGGCCTCAAGAAAGCTGCGCCATTACTTCCAAGCACATGAGATCACAGTTGTCACTCGCTTTCCGCTGAAGAGGATACTGCAGAATCCAGAAGCGACAGGCAGGATTGTTGAGTGGGCACTGGAACTATCAAGCTTTGGCCTCAAGTTTGAGAGTACTTCAACTATCCAAAGCAGAGGATTGGCAGAATTCATAGCAGAGTGGACGCCAACACCAGATGAAGAAATTCCAGAAACGAGCATCCCCATCAAGGAAGCAAGCAAAGAGTGGCTCATGTACTTTGACGGTGCCTTCTCGCTGCAAGGCGCCGGCGCTGGCGTGCTGCTTGTCGCACCCACCGGAGAGCACCTCAAGTACGTAGTCCAGATGCACTTTCCCAAGGAGCAAGCAACAAACAATACTGCAGAGTATGAAGGCTTGCTCGCCGGTCTCAGGATCGCGGCAGACCTTGGGATCAAGAAGCTCATTGTCAGGGGAGACTCGCAGCTTGTTGTCCGCCAAGTGAACAAGAGCTATCAGAGCCCGTTGATGGAAGCCTACGTTGACGAAGTGAGAAAGCTAGAAGAGCACTTTGACGGCCTACAGATGGAGCATGTCCCAAGAGCTCAGAACGACATTGCCGATGGCCTGTCAAAGTGCGCCGCACTTAATTTACCTGTGGAACCAGGGATCTTTGTGCTCAAGCTGACTCGACCATCCATAACGCCATCAACTGGATAGAGCAAGAAGAGGAAGTTGGTTTCTGGTGACTATTTTCTGGCAGAGCTTCCCGAAGCCACCGCCAAGAAGGTCCCCAAGATCAACACCAAGAATGTTGAGGAGCAGTCTGCTCCGGCAAACCCTAGGGTTTGTTCCGTTGAAGCAGAGGCTCCCGATAAGTTTTGCTCCGGCAAGCTTGCCGGGGAACGTCAAGCTCCGGCTGAGCCGCAGGTTCTCGCCGTAGAAGCGGATGTTCCCGCAGCAGCAGATGTGCCTTTAGTCCTTATTGTCGAGCCACAAGCTCCGGCATGGGCACAATAGATTGTCCGTTTCCTTCAGACGGGAGAACTTCTCGAAGAGCAAGAAGAAGCGGAAAGAGTAGCCCGGCAGTCAAGTATGTACCAGTTTGTCGACAACGCACTGTACAGAAGAAGACTCAACGGTGTGAAATTGAAGTGTATTCACCGGGAAGATGGACAAAAGCTGTTGGCAGAGATACATGGAGGCATATGTGGTCACCACATTGGCGCAAGAGCACTTGCCGGCAAAGCTTTTAGGCAAGGTTTCTTTTGGACAACAGCCCTCCAGGATGCAACTGCACAAGTAACCAAGTGTGAAGCATGCCAGTTCCATTCCAAGCAGATACACCAGCCAGCTCAAGCTCTCCAGACGATCCCTTTATCCTGGCCATTTTCGGTCTGGGGGCTCGACATCCTCGGCCCCTTTCCTCGAGCAGTCGGGGGCTTTGAGTACTTGTACGTTGCAATCGACAAGTTCACAAAGTGGCCGGAAGTGGAAGCAGTGAGGAAGGTGACAGCACAGTCAGCAGTCAAGTTCTTCAGGTCGATTGTTTGCCGCTTCAGGATCCCTAACAGGATAATCACCGGTAATGGTACGCAATTCACGAGCCGCACCTTCATGCAGTACGTCCAAGATCTTGGCGCCAAGGTCTGCTTCGCTTCTGTTGCTCACCCGAGAAGCAACAGTCAAGCGGAGAGGGCAAATGCTGAAGTGCTGCGTGGGCTCAAGACCAGAACTTTCGACAGGCTACACAAGTGCGGAAGAAACTGGATTGAGGAGCTGCCAGTGGTTCTTTGGTCGATCAGGACGACGCCAAATCGAGCCACTGGCCAGACACCTTTCGCTCTAGCCTATGGAGAAGAGGCAGTTCTCCCCATGGAACTCGTATACGGGTCACCTCGAGTGCTTGCTTATGATGAGCTTGAGCAAGAGCAGATGCGACAAGATGACGCGTTGCTCCTTGAGGAAGACCGTCTTCAGGCTGCTGTACGAGCTGCTCGCTACCAGCAAGCTTTGCGCCGCTACCATAGCCGCAAAGTTAACGCCAGAAGTCTCGAGGAAGGCGACCTTGTTCTTCGGCGTGTTCAGTCTGCCAAGAATTCCAACAAGTTGACGCCGAAGTGGGAAGGCCCTTACCGGGTGAAACGAGTCACTAGGCCTGGCGCTGTCCGCCTTGAGACCGAAGATGGCATTCCAGTGAGCAACTCCTGGAACATTGAGCATCTTTGTAAGTTTTACCCGTAAGGCGCGGTTGCCGGAACCCGTTCCGGCAACCACCTTTTGTACAAGTCTTGCCGCTGTTGCATGTAATCCTTTGTACAAAGCCGGGCGCAGATCCTGTGCATAAAGCTCATGTGCTCCGCGCACCTTGTCAATTTCATGCTTTCTATTTTTTCGCATGTGTTATCTGACACTTTGTGCAGCACTTACCCCCGGTAAGCAACAACGAGCCATAAGGCTCCATATCTTTTCTCCTCTTTCTTTTTTTCTCAAGGAAAGGAAGGTTCCCTCGCCCACAAGTTTGTCGGGGGGGAAGGGATAAGATAATGGTATGGACCAGGCGTCGTTCAAGAAAGTTTCGCCTTGCCAGGAAGCAAACGACAGAAAAGCTAAGTTGCCAAAGTTTGAGCAATCAGATTTTTTAAATTTTTAAGTTATCTTCCTTGAACGACCGTACTTTGTATGGAAAACCTGTGCGCGGAGGAACCAACTCGTAGCTAGTTGCGCCCTTACTTTGTTTCGAGTCCGCTCAACAACTTAAGTGAGCTGCGACTAGCTGCGACAAGGTTTCTTGTCGGTAGCGGCACCGCCAGCAGGCTACTGACGTCCCGCACTCAGCGCTCGCGGCTAAGGTGCCTGCGCCCGCAAGTTCCCTAAAAGAGTAGGGCAAAAAACATACAAAGGAAGGAATCAAGTAAAGGAAATACCATTGCAATCATTACCCGAAATAGAGTTATATTACAGGATAGCTTGTCGCGGCTCTAACAGATTGTTCTCATAACATGACCAGCAGCAACAAGAAAAGAAGAAAATGGGCGGCCTAGTCTACGTGATCGCCCTCGACCCTCTTGATCCCGCTCACCTTGTCCACAATGGGTGCGACAAGGGTCTTGAGCGCCTCCAGATCGGCATCCGGCGGCAAGGTCCTAAGGACGTTGGTGAGGTTGAGGCCCGGGTTGCGGAAGGCCACCTTCACTAGCACCTTCTGAAGAGCTCCCGCGCAGATCTTGCGTGACTCGTCGGCCAGCTGCTTTGGGATCCTCTCCCGGAGTCGCTGGAGGGCCATCACCATGCCTTTGAAGAACAAGGTGAGCTTGCCGCTGGGTTGGAGGTTCTCGTCGGAGGGATACCCGAGATCCTCCATTCCCAGCTGCGCCAGCTCCCTGTCAATGTCTGTGGCAACATTCACGAGACCCTCCGTCCAGTGCTCCACAGTCTCCCTAAAAGCATTCTGGGCAGCAGCAGCACTCGCCAGCAGCGCCTTGCCGGCCTTGACCTCCTCCTTCAAGGCCGTCTCCTACTCCCTGGCGCCGTCCAGCGTCTTGGTCAAAGCGGTCGGCTTCAACTCGAGATCTGCATTGGAGTCCTTGGCGGTGCTAAGCTCCTTGCCCTTCTCGGCGAGACGAGCCTGCAGCTCTAAGTGGCTGTGGGCGTCCTTCTCCCGCTCACGTTTGAGCGTGGCAAGCCCTTCGTCGCTCGCCTTGAGATCGGCCTCCAGCTGCGCCACCTTCGTCTCCAGCTCCTTCTTGGCGGCCTCAGCAGCTGCGGCAACATCCTCTGCTTGTTTAAGGGCTCTACCGAATGTGCACTCGCGCGCGGCAAGCTCCTCTTCATGGGCGTCAAGGTTGACCTTCCGCTGCACCAGCTCGCCTTCCAGCGCAGATAGCTTTTCAGCGGCAAGCCGCTGTTGCTCTTCGACTTCAGCCTGCTTGAGGAGGAAGGCCTTCTGCTCCTCGGCAAGTCGCGCCCGCTCCTCTGCCAGGGAACGGAGAGCTTCCTGGTTGTGACCCCGGAGCTCCTCCGTGCGCTTCTCGATGTCCACTCCCGCCTTCGCGACAAGCGCCTCGCGGGATTCCAGCTTGGCTTGTCGGGCGCGGTAGAGCGACACCAGCTTCCGTAGTAGCCGCTCCTCCTCAGGATCGCTGCCGCTGCTACTCAGCGTGTCAACCAGCGCCAGCCCAGCGGAGGCGAGCACCTCTCCGTCAAAGCTCTCTCCTTCGACCGGCGCCCTGGAGCTTGACGCCCAGGGGAGGTTGATGAAGATGCCATCATCGGCCTTCAAGTAGATGCCTGGCTGGGGCTCTTCGGAGCCTGACGCTGCGGCAGCGGCGGAGGGATCGACGGTCGACGTAGTGCCTGGCGCTCCTGCGGCCTCACGGCCGTCAGTGCGATCGCCAGATCCCCCGCCTGCTTCTGCGGCGGCAGCTTTAGCGGCCTCTGCGCTGGCGGGATCGTCAGTGCCGGCTGCTTCCTCAGTAGCGGCGGCGGCGCCGGCGGCAACCTCGGTCTCCATCGGCTCCGCGGCAGATGGATCTGACAGCCGGAAAAGGGAGAAGAGTCAAGCAAATATCCAAAAAAGATGATCAAAAGAAGAAGAACCCAAGGGAAGTTTTGAAGCGAGAAGATTACCTGTGCCGGGTCCCGGAGAACTCTCCCTTGCCGGAGACTTCTCCCTTGCCGGAGAACTCTCCCTTGCCGGAGACTTCTCCCTTGCCGGAGAACTCTCCCTTGCCGGAGATTTCTCCCTTGCCGGAGAACTCTCCCTTGCCGGAGACCTCTCCCTTGCCGGATGACTTTCCCTTGGCGTTTCGGGGGCGGCCTCCGGGCGCTCCTGGTGGGATTGCTCTGCTCCTACACAAACCAACAGTCAGATGTCAGCAAAGAAAGAGTATCCATGCGCGGCTAACAGCGGAAAGCAAACCATATACTTATGCTAGGGGCTGCTCTGGAGAACAGTTGCTGGGTCCGGCAAGGTTGTCTCGGACGTCCCCCCTGCTGTCGCGGTGGGTTCATCCTCGATGATAATCACCGGGACCTTGGCTCTCTTCGCTGCTCTCTGGGCCAGAGTCCTAAAGAGGAATAAGTTCAGAGTAAAGCAAATGAGATACAAGACAAAACAACAAGAATTGAAGAACTACAAGTACAACAAGAGAATCTTACTCTTCTTCCTCGTCGGAGCTGAACGCGGAGAAGTCGAAGTCCAGCTCACGCCCGGCGCGAGGAGGCGGAGGAGTAGAATCCCTTGGCCGCTTGGTGGGAACAGTGGCGGTGGTCTGAGACGACCCTGCTCCGGCTGCCGCCGCGGCGTGAGAAGCGGCAGGAGCAGAAGCGGTGGTCCGGGAGGACCCCGCTCCAGTTGCCGCAGCAGCATGAGGCACTCCCGCGGCAACAGTGCTTGCCGCGGTGGAGCGTGTCGCGCGGCGCGGCGACTGTCGACTCGCCCGCCGCCTCACTACGTCCCCAGCCTTGCGGAGACGCCTTATTGGTGGAGATGGGGGCTCTGCTTGCGGCGAGCTGTCTGATGATGAGGAGGAAGAGGAGTTGATCTCCAACGAGCCGCTCGTATCTTCGGCGGGCTCGCTCGACTCGACGTCACGCCCGGCAAGCTCTTTCTTGCCAGCAAGCTCCTCTCGCCCGACAAGCTCTTTCTTGCCGGCAAGCTCCTCTCGCTCAGCACGACTTGCCGCCTCTGCTGCCTCTGCCTCCTCCACGATGAATCCAAACTCGCCCGCAGCTGCGGCTGCCACCGCCTCTTCCAGCCTGGTGGCGATGCGTTTCAACTCCGCATCAGTGGTATCGCAAGTGAGGCCATTCTTTTCATCGGAGCGGACCGGCACTTCTACCAAGCCGTCAAAGAACTCCTGCACGACGTCGTCTGCAGGCTCTTGCCAAGTTGGGACAATTCCATGCGAATCGCACAGCGGCATCATTGCATGGATGCGGTCAAGCGCGGAGTTGTTGCACAGCGGAACGACGCCCTGCGGCAACCTGAACACTTCGGGATGCTCAGGGTCGTACTTGAGCAGCTCCTGAAGCATTGCATTAAGCTCCAGAACAGTGAAGTTGTAGTTGAGGCCCGGACGCAGCCTCATGATATCCGCCGCATTCTTGAACTCCCAGGCGGGTCTCCTCCTTTCCTGCAAAGGGGCGATGCGGCGGCGAAGAAAATCTGCGCCAACAGCGCCTATAGTAAGCCCGGCAAGCCTGAGGCATTGGATCCAGGTGACGGCAATCTTCAGCCTATCGTCTTCCGAGGCCACGTTGCTCCAATCGCTGCCGCGTGCTGCTGGGGCTTGGCGCCGGGCGGTAAACGGCTACGGGTTCTCCTCGACAATCCAGCACCAGTCTGCTCTCCATTCCTCCCACTTGCCGCGGAACTCTCCCTCCAGATAAGAATCCTTCTTGCTGGCCCTCGAGATCCAGGAGATTCCACCGGATAAAGGCTCTCCTCTCTCTACTCGGGGCATAAAGAAGTGGCGAAAAAGGGCTACATTTGGATGGACTCCGACAAAGTTTTCGCAAAGATGTGCGAAAACTGCCATGGTCAGGACAGCATTGGGGGTGAAATCAAGGAGGCAGAACCCGTAGGTGTTCATGATATCGCAGAAAAACTCCGAGAAAGGCGGGCAGAGCCCGCAGTAGAAGAACACGGCGAAGAAAGGATATCCATTTGGAGCCATTTTCCAAGCGGCGGCTGGAAGTACCTTCGTGCTCGGATGCGCTCGCGTCTCCGTCGACCAGAAGAGGTAGTAGTACTCCCTCAGCTCCTTCGCGGCGAGCTTGGGGGGGAAGATTGCCCGCTCCTTTCGCAACGCCGCAAGCCGCTGCGCCTCGGTCGACTTCACAGCCTTCCCCTTGTCGGCTTTCGGAGCCATGGTAGAAGTGATGGAGGAGGTCGACAGCGTTGGTGGTGCTGGTGGCGATGGGGGGCAGGGCGCTGCTCTCTTTCAGCTTTGGGAAGACGGAGGAGCGGCGGAGGTTTCCGAGATTGGAATGGAAAGGGGCGAATGGGCGCACTACCCCTGTTTCCCCTGCTTATAAAGAGGGAGGGGGCGGACGTTCCGCCTTTCCGAATAAAGAAACCACCCACGATCTCTCCCACGACGCCGCATTCAACGCGTGCCGTTCGGGAAGGGCGCGGTGGATACGGGGAGAGATACGGCATAACCCAGGCCGCGCGTGCCCGTGCCCTGTTTTCGGCCTGGCCCAACAGTGCTCGGCACCGTGTATGGCCCAGGCCCGGGGGCTCCTGTCGGTGTACTAGAGTAGGGGTACCCTAGTATCCCGAACTTGTGCACGGGCAGTCGCAGCATCCCGCGGCAAGGCTTGCCGGGTGACCGCCAAGGTCCTCCGTGGTTCCTTTGGAGCCATTCAAGAACAAAGTATCCAAGCCAAGGAGACAAGACCCCGGCAAGAGGAGCTTGCCGGGAAGGCCAACCAAGGCATCTCAAGGAACTTGCCGCGAAGCACCACGCGTCCCAGCAAGGCCCGGTGAGCGACAAGCTCCGGGACGCGACAAGACAAGGACCGCGGTAAGGCGCTTGCCGCGGAAAGCCTCCACTCTATACCTATGCTATAGCACATCCACCAACGTGTCGCTCTGGGACCCTTCCAGGCGTACGTGGCGGGAGGCTCTGCAGCCAGCAGTACACGATGGCAAGCGGCGATGACAAGATTGCCATCGTGGCGAGCGGTGGCGTCCCTGGCGGTCCCTTTTGCACTATTTGGGCGACGCAGACGGGCATTTAATGCCCTTGTCCCCTGCCGTCAGGGTTAGGTATGATACACTGTAGCAGGCGGTTGTATCAACCGCAACATCTTTCCATTTTTACCCTTGTCTATGTTGCCACCTGTCGGTGACCCCTTGAGCATATAAAAGGAGGCCCATGCGCAATGTAGAGGGGGGAGGAGGTCAAATAGAACACTCACGCTCGGTCTCGTTAGCTGCTGGTGTGTATTGTAGCACTCAACGCTCCCGAGCAAGAACTCAATACAAACCACAAAGCAGGAGTAGGGTTTTACGCATCCGTGCGGCCCGAACTTGGGTAAACCGATCGCGTGCTTCGCCTCGATCTGCTCTTCATACGGTCTCCGCCCCCCTGCCGAACCGAAAGGGGCTCGGTCCGCCGGTCCCATAGGTGTTCATGGATTAGTCCCCCGACAGTGATCGTCTGCACCTCCATCGCCGGTTGGAAACTGCTCGGCGTCTGAATCGGTCCAAGGGAAATGCTGGTGAATCCATTCCTCCTCTTCAGTGATTTGCCCCTCAGAACCGCTGGCAACAGTCACACCCAGGTGACGCATGAGCTCCTTGTGACGCACCCTGGCCTGCTTCTCAGCCACATGAGTCATGTACTGACCATGAGACTCCATGCAGAAAAGCTTCTTCATCTTGCGTTTAAGCTTCTTTGCCCAAGAAGGTTCTGCACTAGAGGGCCCAAAGTCCTCCTCGTGATCATCGGCCGTAGCCCCACCCTCGGTCTCCATGTCAGCAGCAGTAGATGGCCCCCTGGGTTTAGGCGCTGGGGTGCCCCCAATTATCCTTCTTCCTCAGACGCTTGATCTCATGAGAAACCAATTCTCCAATTTCCAACATCACTCGGGGATAGACACGTGCACAGGCCTTCTCAATGAGCCTCATGATGAATGGACCATATATCGGGCACTTGCGCTCAGAAATGGTAGAGAGAAGTTCAGACCACATAACATGAGAAATGTCTAGGCTCTCTCTAGTGTTTGCTTCCTTCTCATGCTGGCAGAAAAGAAGCATGTCCACAAGATAGGAGTGGACCATATCCAGATTCCCGATGCGAGGGAAGAGAGTCTCATGGAAGACACAATGAAGGATGTCCAGATAGGCAGACAACTCATAGGTTTCCTTCTTAGTCACTGGGGTAACCTTCACAGTAAAGTAGGGCCAAAGAGCTTGCTTGTGATTGGATGTCGCATTGCGGTGAGGGCGGAAGCCGACTGGAGCCTCAAGCCCGTGATCTTCCACATCAAGTAACTCCATGAAGGCCTGCCACTTGACGGAAAGCAACTTGCCATTGGTCATCCAAGTCTGAGTCCTGTCAGCTTTAGTTCCAAGATGAACAGTAGCAAAGAATTGAGCCACCAAATCTGCATCAAAATCCTTGATGAACTGCATGATCCTGAGAATGTTCAGCTAAGAACACATCTGAAGGGCTTCGCCAAAGTACTCAGGGTCCTTCTCCATAGCATCCGTGTCGATGGAGTGTACATCAACATAGAGATTCTTCTTAGCCTTGATCACATCAAAATAGATGGCAAACTAAAAGTGGTTCCAGGACGGGCAGTTGACCAAAGTGGGATCTTGGTCTTCCTCATAGGGGTTGCGGCGACGCTTGGCCCAAAACTCCTTGGCAGTCATCTCAGTCACAGTCTTTCCCTTTGGCTTGCTGGCGGATCTCTTCGACTGCTGAGGTGGTGGTGGAGCACTTGAGGTTGCGCCTGCTGGTGGCGGTTGAGTACTAGAGGAACCACCTGCTGGCTCAGAGGTGCGGTAGCGCTTTGACGTTGCATGCCCGGGGTTGACACGGCGGACTTGCTGCTCAGGATGATCATCACCTGGAACCAAACACACGACCAGAAGAAACACATGAAAGAAAAGAGCATAAGCCACCAAACAAAACAACAAGGATCATAGCGTGGTAGGAAAAAGACGGAACTGGGTGAAACAAGAGCGGTAGTACTGCTTGAGCAGTAGTACCGCTCGAGGCGAGCGGTAGTACCGCGCCAGATGGGGAACGGCGGTTCTTCCCTACCATGGTCAGATCCAGCACTACTGGAGATGCCAAATTCAAAAATAAGCCTACCAAACTTCAATCCACAAAGCCTAGAAGCTATCTCCATCCTACTCAAGCCTTGCCTTAGCCAAAAGACAAGAAGAACAATGCCTATTGCCCCTAAAAACTAGATGCAAGATCTAGGCAAAGAGAGAACAAGAACGGGGGCAATACCAACATCCATGGCGAGAGGACGAGGTGGGGATCGACTCCACCAAAGGAAATGGAGAGGGACGGGACGAAAACGACGGCCGGCCGGGCCCCTCCTGCGGCGAGCGGTTGCAGGAGCAACGAAGAAGACGAGTGGGGGCGAATGGGTATGGGGGAGAAGCAACTCCCCCTACCCCGACTTAATCCCCAAGTTGCCCGCCCCGCAGCGGTAGTACCGCTGGGTGGGCGGTAGTACCGCTTGACGCTCGTCAGCGGTAGTACCGCTCACGCAGCGGTAGTACCGCTCTGTCGCAAAAAGATCCGACCAAACCGGGCAAAACACACAAGCGAAAACCGAGACAAAACGAAAAGACACACACATACAAAACCGATAAGAAGAAAGAAGATACACACCTCTCCAAGAGAGGACGGTGGCCGAGGCCACCTATGTTTGAGTTTAGAGGTATGGCGCCACGAAGATTTTAACCTTGGGCCCACGACCAACACTCATCTTTGAAGCACAAGTACCATAAAGAAATGGCTAATGTGAAAGAATTTGGTTAGTTTATGCATTATGGGGGGGGGGAGTTCATTGACAGAACAACACTCCCCCTATGTCCATGCCTACACCTAAACTAGACAACAAGTTGAGTGAGGTGGGGTGTGCAAGGGTTCAAGTCACATTGCTTGAATCAATGATATTTAGCTCATGCCTTAACTCGTGAAATCTTGCTTCATCCAAAGGCTTCGTGAAGATATCTGCAAGGTTATCATGAGTGTTGACATAGTTGAGCTCGATCTCCCCTCGCCTAATGTGATCCCGGATGAAGTGATACCTAATCTCAATATGCTTTGTCTTGAAGTGTTGCACCGGGTTGAGGGAAATCTTGATGGCACTTTCATTGTCACACCAAAGAGGCACTTTGTCACAAGTGACACCGTAATCCTTTAAAGTTTGCCTCATCCATAAAAGTTGTGCACAACAACTACCGGCAGCCACATACTCCGCTTCCGTGGACGAGAAAGACACACAACTTTGCTTCTTGGAAGACCAACTTACCAAAGAGCAACCAAGAAATTGGCACCCTCCGAAAGTGGACTTCATATCCACTTTGTCTCCCGCCCAATCCGAGTCCGAATAACCTACAAGCTTGAAATTTGCTCCTCTTGGGTACCATAAGCCAAAGTTTGGGGTATGAGCCAAATATCGAAAGATTTGTTTGGCCGCCACATAGTGACTTTCCTTAGGTGCGGCTTGAAACTGTGCACAAATTCCCACACTCAACATGATATCCGGTCTAGATGCACAAAGGTAAAGCAAGGAGCCAATCATGGAGCGATATACCTTTTGATCCACTGCTTTACCATTGGGATCAATGTCAAGTTGGCACTTGGTGGGCATGGGAGTGGACGCCGACTTGACATCACTTAGCTTGAATCTCTTAAGCATGTCTTGAGTGTATTTGGCTTGGTTGATGAAAGTTCCTTCTCTCCTTTACTTCACTTCAAACCCGAGAAAGAACGTCAACTCTCCCATGGAAGACATCTCGAACTTTGAGGTCATGAGAGCGGCAAATTCCTCATTGAAAGCTTTGTTAGGGGAACCAAAGATAATATCATCAACATATAATTGGCACACAAACAACTCCCCTTTGACCTTCTTAGTAAAAAGACTGGGGTCGATTAGCCCAACTCCAAAACCATGGTCTTGTAACAACTCGGTAAGGTGGTCATACCACGCACGTGGGGCTTGTTTAAGGCCATAGAGTGCCTTACCGAGTTGATACACATGATCGGGAAAGTAGGGATCCTCGAATCCGGGGGGTTGCTTGACATAAACCAATTCATTAATAGGACCATTAAGAAAAGCACTCTTCACATCCATTTGTTGTAACTTAAAGTTATGATGAGAAGCATATGCAATCAACATGCCAATGGATTCAAGACGAGCAACGGGAGCAAAGGTTTCACCGTAGTCGATACCCCCGACTTGGGAGTAGCCTTGTGCTACCAAACGAGCCTAGTTGCGAATGATAGTCCCATGAGCATCTTGCTTGTTCTTGAATATCCACTTGGTTCCAATGACATTGTGGTTCACCGTTGGCCTTGGCACCAATCTCCACACTTTGTTGTGCTCGAAGTTGTTGAGTTCTTCATGCATGGCATTGAGCAAATCCGGATCTTCAAGCGCCTCATAGACCTTTTGGGGTTCAACACAAGAGACAAACACGTGATGTTCACAATAGTTTGCTAATTGTCTACGAGTGCTTACCCCCTTTCTTAAGCTTCCAAGCACATTCGTCATGAGATGATCCTTGGTGGAGAGCTTGGAAGCAACCTTGGTGGCATGATGCTCCAATTCATCCTCGGCGGTGAGATGAGGAGTGGTCACTTGATCATCTTGAGCGTCGTCTTGAGCTTGTTCTTGATCTCGTGGAAGCTCTTGATCTTGAAATTGCTCGGAGGAGGGAGCTTGACCTTGGGCATCACTTGATGTAACAACACCATCTTAAGATTGATCTTGCCCTTGGTCTTGTTCTTGAGGTTGAGGGCCCTCACTTTGTTCTTCGGAAGCGTGTGGGTCTTGGGTTGGTGAAGGTTCCACTTGAGTAGAACATTGTCCTTCTCCTTCGGTCACAAGGGGTTCCTCAATGGGTAGGATATGACTAATACCCATTATTCTTATGGCTTCGGGAGGAATTTCATCACCTACATCACAAGTACCACTTTGATCCACTTGGGAGCCGTTATTCTCATCAAACTCCACGTTACACGTTTCCTCAATAAGTCTAGTGGACTTATTGAGAACACGGTAAGCATGAGAGTTTGTAGCATAACCAACAAATATGCCCTCATAAACTCTAGCCTCAAATTTAGACAAACGGACACCTTTCTTGAGAATGAAACACTTACACCCGAACACCCAGAAGTACTTGAGGTTGGGTGTCGGCGTCAAAACCGGCAGATCTCGGGTAGGGGGTCCCGAACTGTGCGTCTAGGCTGGATGGTAACAGGAGGCAGGGGACACGATGTTTTACCCAGGTTCGGGCCCTCTTGATGGAGGTAAAACCCTACGTCCTGCTTGATTAATATTGATGATATGGGTAGTACAAGAGTAGATCTACCACGAGATAGGAGAGGCTAAACCCTAGAAGCTAGCCTATGGTATGATTGTTGTTCTGTATGTTGTGTATTCTATCGACTAGCCTGGCCCTGGTTTATATAATGCACCAGAGGCCTGGGTTAACAAGAGTCCTAGCCGAATATGCCGGTGGGGAGAAGTCCTTGTCTTGATCACCAAGTCTTTGTGGAATCTTCCTTGTATGCGGCAGCTGTCCGAACTGGCCCATGAGTATACGGCCATGGGGGGCCTCGGCCCAATCTAATAGATCGGGAGACGACGTGGTGAGTACCCCCTAGTCCAGGACACCGTCAGTAGCCCCCTGAACCGGTCTTCAAGTTAGGGACGCTCCTCGATTCTTCCGAACTGTTCTTCATCTTCGGTTGCCGATCGTGAAAACTGGTTCAACAAATCTTCTTTATCTTCGATCTTGAGGATCGCCGAAATGCATTCGACGAGTTTACACGTCGGGTATCCGAGGAGCCCCTTTAACTTTCCGGCATTTACCAATGCCTTGTTATTTTTATGCCACACCTCGGGTTTGAAGTTGTTCCCGGGCGGCAGCGTCCTCTTGCGTCCGAGCTCCAACGCCGGACTGTATTCGAGGTACCTTTTGCAACCGAGCACCAACACTGGACCGCTTCCCAGCTCTAACACCGGAATGTATCCGAGCTCCAAGGTCGGACTATGTATCCGAGCTCCAACGCCGGACTGTATATCCGAGCTCCAACGCCGGACTGTATCCGAGCTCCAACGCCGGACTATATCCGAGGTGTCGTAAATCACCTTGGTTCAAAGAAGTTTAATGCCGGAAATGCCCTCTATGGAGCCAGCCACTAGCGCCCGAGCTTTATGCCGGGCTGCTTCCGAGGTGGTGCACCACCCTGAATGTGGGCCGATTTTTGTGAATATTTTTTATTGGTGCAATTTATTCTCTGCCGAGATATATAGCCAGTAGCCCTCAAGGTGTGTATCGGTATAAAACCCGAGATGCACCTGAAGGATGACGTAAGACCGCTGATCCCAGTAGCCGCTGAGACTCAGGTTGATTTGCAAAATCAGCCTGAGGATCAAGTCCAAGCTCGGCAGAATACTTCGGGACACTAAAAGTGGCGTGCTCAGTCCTTGAGACTCAGGTTGGGTGCGGCCGACCAACCCGAGGATCAAAATCTCCTTGGAAACTATATTGCACATAAAATTTTCTGCATTGGACAAGCAATGCAGTAGCCCCCGAGACACTGGTCGGGTGGTAACACCAGATCAGGGGATCAATGTGCCCCTTTAATATTTGTAAATAATAAGCCCGAAGCCCAGTAGCCCCCGAGCCTTAATGCGGGCACGGGTGGCCGAATTAAGGATCAATATCCATAGTAAAATCACAAATTATGTGCAATGACTCTATGTATCCAAGTACTTTACGTCATTTAATGCTCGGATCCGCATTGTACAAAACTTTGTTGACCGACCATCGGCTTCCACCTCCTCAGCCAGTAGCCGAGGAGTGTTTGTCTTACTTTATAAAGCCTTTATGAGGGCAAAGATTTATGACAAACAAGGCAATCTGGCCATACGGTTTTATAAACAAAGGTACGCAAAGAGTTATATTACTGTTTAACAGAAGAAATTTCTTCCAAAGAAAATAGTCCCGCTATCGGTTCCTTTCTTTGGGTTGTCATGCTAAGCATGATCATTAAACCTCAGCTCTAATGTAAGAGCAAAATATTTAGGATTTAGTTTGGGAGGCCATTTAATAGCCCCCGGTAGTGTTCGGCGACAGTCGGGGTCAAGCTGTAAACACTTCGGCCAATGTTATGAATGGCCCATCATTTAACATAGTCATCGGATCGCTGACCAGTTTATGCTTATTGTGAAAGTTAGTTTTCGGCTTTCTCCACTGAGGTGCTTAACCATGTGAGCTGGAAGCACAATCACAGTGGTTCTCCCTTTGCACGCCTAGCCGAACAAAATGGAACGTAGGAAGCAAGTGCAGGAGCCGGGCAACCCAACTATTGACCGAAGACACAATTTGAAACCGATGCATATATAGCAATATCTGAGAATGTTTTTGCCGAATCCCTAAAGGTGTCCGGCGTTGCACTGCGAGACTAATGCTGGAAAAGCACAAATAGTTTAAAAGTGCCAAAAAGCTTGGAAAACCAAGAAACGTCAGTAAAAACATGATGTCCAAACAATATCAAGTGTTCGGTGCCAATCCGAAAGTTGGTCTTAGAAAAAAGAAGTGCTTCTGTCGTGCTTTAACATGATACATCCTATCTCAAGACTTCGAGCGGGTCAGCCTACGGCTTCAACCTCCTATCCCGAGGGCGGGGTACTTCTCATCAGGCCAGTTTAGCAAACTAAACTCTAGCGGCTTTGAGAGAGAAATTAGGCTCCCCGGCTAGTGATCGCACACTCGTGTCGAAAAAAGGAGTGATAAATAATAATAAAACTTTGCAACGACTAAGAAGAAGAACACTTATTATAAAATGGCTCAAATAAACTTAAGAGCCCCCGAGTGACTTGGGTAGAAGAATGATTGCATGTACCGAAGTACTTATATCATATCTATGTTCAACCGGACTTTAAACACGTCTTAACCAACCGTCAGCTTCTCCCTCTTCGGTCAAGGACCGAAAAGTGTTATGTACTCCATCGATCGAGAATATCAATGGTGTTTCCAATAACCAGGCAATCAGGCCATAATGCTGTAACAGGCAAAGCGCGCTCAGGGAACTTATGCTATATTACCGTGAAGTGTAAGAAGCATCTTCGAAGAAAATAGTACCCCCACCGATACCTTTCTTCGGTGCTCATTGTTATTATGAGACTTGTACAATAGATTTTTTGTACTCATGAGTTCCGTTGTGTGCCGACCATCATTGAAAACTATAAGAGCGCTAGCTTTCGGCTTCACCTAGTCTGAGGTCCGGCTCGGGCGACCCGATCGTGACAATCGCAGAGGTGCTCCCTTTACTCCCTAGCCAAACAATCGGGAACGTAGGGGTAAACACAGGAGCGAGGCAACCCAGCTTGCAAATCTCTTAAGTCAATATGGTGCATATTGTGGCATAATACACGAACAAGGAACGAAGCCGTACAAGTATAATCATATGCAACAGGAAAAACTTCATAAAGGAAGCCCCCAAGTAAACGGGGTATTTGAATTTATGCGTCACAAACAAAGTTTGGACAAGGAAATTTTTTGCAAGCAACTTTTTTCCAAAAAAGTATAATGCTTGGTCGAACCGAACACAAGTTAGAAATTAAAGCTTTGAGCATGAAAGCGACTTAGCTGGTTAATGTGTTCGATATTGATGACGCGGTCTGAGCTTGATGCGGGACAAGGTTCCATCCCCCAAGTCGGTCCCGAGGTGGCGGAGCGGAGAGCTTGACACGCCGAAGTGGTGACATAGCTCGGTCGATGCAGACCGGCAGAGTGACACCGAAGTCCATGGATCATTTTCCTGTGCACAAAAATAGTGCAAACGGGAGATAATAGTAATAATGATAATTAAAAAAACATTGCATAATAAATAATTTATGCAAAGTGAGTAGTAAAATAAATATGGCCTGGCGCCGAAGTCAAAGTCGATGCAGGGCGTCGGCGTGATGCTGTAAAGGCGTGGCAAAGCCTGAATTCATAAGTCGGTCCGAGTTCCGGATTTGGCGTTTGCCGGACTATGTACGGACACTGACCGAACCGCCACGCGACCGTCGTTAATGCGGCCATCATTTGATAGACCTGTGTACATATGACGGACAAACCAGAGTAATAATTCCTTGGGAAAAATTAACCCAAACAAGCAAAAAAAACTGGGATTAATAGCACCTGGTTTATTTGTTGTAGCAATCCGAAGGAAGGTGATTCCCAAAATTGGGACTCGCTCCGCACACCCATTGCCTGATGGGCGATAAAATGACGGCATGGCAATGCTGGTAAAGGTTGACTCGCCGAGGCAAAGCCCTCGGCCCAGCTAACGTGACGGAGCTTGTCGGCTAGTGACGCCGAAGTGTCCGGAGTAGGTTGATGAAGAGATGGTGAAGCCCCCGGTCTAGCCGAGATGTCGAAGCCTCGACGTCAGCCGATGAGTCGAAGTAGGTCGGCGTGATGGACACCAGCTTGAAGAAGCAATAGTGCGGCCCTGTCGATGCAGGTAGTGACGTGGTCGATGCCGGCTAGATGAAGCGACCGTGCGGCGATGCTGGTATGCCCGCTCCATGTAATCCGTGGGGCGGCGATGTTGATGATGATTTATCCTTCGCGATGTCGGACCCTTGTTCGGCTTGCCGAGATGATGATCCGAAGAAGTTGAGCTCGGCTAAAGTGACGACGTGTCTAGTGCAGGTCGGCAGCCGTGGAGTAATATTGCCGGACTGGTTTGACACCAACATGATGTTGAAGATCATGTTCAAAAGATCTTAAAGTTAGTGGGATTTGTTCGGGAACAAAACACAATACCCCATACAAAACTTCCTTCAAAAAGGATGTCCGAAATCCCGTTCATAAAAAAGATGAACTCAGGTCGGATTTGTTTTCGCACAGAAAACAGATCCGAAAAGTGATGCACTAATCGGAAGGTTCCCGGATTTTGGACAGTCGGATCGAGCTGAAATTTTGAGAGGTGGTAGATATAGGAATTCCGCAGCCGATCAACGGTTGGATCTTCGAAAGGACGTCCGAGCTAGAAGCTGGACACCACGCCCTAAACTCATCCAAATTCCCATCCAGATTTGACAGGGCTCCGGTATATCGTGGATTGCCAGAGATTCCTCCATCGGAACTCGAAGAAATTTTCCAGGGTTGTTATAGACTCAATTCCGCACAATTCCACCAAAGTGATCGTCAAAGCGGTACTCGAGGAGGTGGTGGCGGCAGATACGAGTTTGCTGTCAAAAAAATAGCACAATCGCTTGAGGGCAATGTTGACGTTGAGCCCCCGAGCTCCATAGATGATTCCTCCGTGATCTTGATAGAGATCGAAGTTGATGTTTGATGAAGGCCCTCGTCCGAACATGGTGATTCGAACATGGGGCGCAATTCTTGGTCGAACCAAGGTGACCAGTCGAACTGGTGACGAAGACGCCAAAGTCGCCGTTGATCTGCAGGCGAGCCATCAATCCTTTTGTCGATCACAGAGCGGAACTCTCAATGAAAGCACCAATGTCGGTGTCAAAACCGGCGGATCTCGGGTAGGGGGTCCCGAACTGTGCGTCTAGGCTGGATGGTAACAGGAGGCAGGGGACACGATGTTTTACCCAGGTTCGGGCCCTCTTGATGGAGGTAAAACCCTACGTCATGCTTGATTAATATTGATGATATGGGTAGTACAAGAGTAAATCTACCACGAGATTGGAGAGGCTAAACCCTAGAAGCTAGCCTATGGTATGATTGTTGTTATGTATGTTGTGTATTCTATCGACTAGCCTGGCACTGGTTTATATAATGCACCAGAGGCCTAGGTTAACAAGAGTCCTAGCCGAATACGCCGGTGGGGAGAAGTCCTTGTCTTGATCGCCAAGTCTTTGTGGAATCTTCCTTGTATGCGGCAGTTGTCCGAACTGGCCCATGAGTATACGGCCATGGGGGCCTCGGCCCAATCTAATAGATCGGGAGACGACGTGGTGAGTACCCCCTAGTCCAGGACACCGTCATTGGGCTTGTTACCGGTGAGTATCTCATATGGAGTCTTGTTCAAGCATTTGCGAAGGTAGAGCAGATTAGATGCATGGCACGTGGGGTTGATGGCTTCGGCCCAAAAGTTGTAGGGAGACTTGAACTCCGCCATCATGGTCCTTGCCGCATCCATCAACGTCCTATTCTTCCTCTCCGCTACACCATTTTGTTGAGGGGTATAAGGTGCGGAATATTGATGCTTGATTCCCTCATCACTCAAAAACTCATCCAAGGTGTAGTTCTTGAATTCGGAGCCGTTGTCACTTCTTATTGTCAAGATCTTTGCATTGTGTTGTCGTTGAGCTTCATTTGCAAAGTCGATGACGGTTTGTTGGGTCTCGCTCTTCCTCTTGAAGAAATATACCCAAGTGTATCTTGAATAGTCATCTACAATCACCAAGCAATACTTTCTACCCCCAAGACTATCAAAGGATGGAGGTCCAAAGAGATCCAAGTGAAGGAGTTCCAAAGGCCTCTTCGAGTAGATGATAGTTGTGGGAGGATGAGCCTTCTCATGTAGCTTTCCTTCGATGCAAGCACGATCTTTGGCAAAACTAACATTTGTTAGTCCACGGACATGGTCCCCCTTGAGAAGACTTTGCAAAGATCTCATATTGACGTGGGCTACACGACGATGCCACAACCATCCCATGTCAACTTTAGCCATTAGGCATGCCGCGGTCTTAGTGGGTCGCTTTGAAAAGTTAATCACATAGAGACCGTTCTCGACATGCCCAACAAAGGCTGCTTTAAGAGTCTTGCTCCACAAGAGGGCCACGGAATCAATATCAAAGAAAGTGGCAAAGCCTATGAGTGCTTGTTGACGAACGGAAAGTAAATTGTATGCAAGGGGCTCAACAAGCATGACCTTCTCGATCGTAAGATCATGAGAAATGACAACTTTGCCGAGTCCCAATACCTTAGAAGACGAGGCATCACCCCACTCAACATTGGTGGGCATGGATGGAATCTTTTGCACGTCCACCACCAAGTCCTTGCTTCCGGTCATATGATTAGTAGATCCACTATCGAGCAACCATGATCCCCCACCGAAAGCAAACACCTACAAGAGATCAATGCTTGATTTTAGGTACCCATTTTGTAATGGGTCCTTTGATGTTAGTAACAAGGGTCTTAGGAACCCAAATATACCATTCAATGTACTCATAAGGAGAACCAACAAATTTGGCATAAACGTGCCCATCTCTAGCGCGGCACAACACATAGGAAGGATTAAAGTTGCCGGCTTTGTTGGGAAGGGGAGCATTTCCCTTCTTGGCATCACTACTCCTCATGAAGTTTTTCTCCTTCTCCTTAGTAGCACCCTCACCCTCCTTCACAAAGGTTTGCTTGAGAGGTGGAGGTCGTCTGGCCTTGTCATTCTTCTTCTTGTTCTTGGACCTGGGCACGTACCCAATCCCTTCCTTGCCCACAACTCCCTTTTGGTTGGTCAAGAGGTCGTTGAGGCTCTTCTCGCCTTGTATGCACGACACAAGACCTTTCTCAAGTTGCACCTTTAGCTTAGTGTTCTCCTCAACAAGATGCACATGCTCACAACACGGGTTAGTAGCATTTTCATTATCAATTAACATCATACGAGGAAAGGTGGCTTTCTCCTTGGTTAGCTTTACTTGGAGTTGATCTTGAGACTCTTTGAGGCTAGCATGAGCACCCTTCAAGACCTTGTGAGCCTTGTCAAGTAGATCAAACTCCTCTTTGAGTCTAGCAAGATCAACCCCAAGTTTGGCCTTCTCGGAGTTTAGCACACGAGAAACAACAAGAGCATGATCAAAATCTTTCTTTAACTTAGCATGATCATCGTTGTGTGACTCCTCAAGAGCCAAACAAAGACCACGCTCTTCCTCAAGAGCATTGGAAAGATCCTAAATCTCATCGGCATAGTCACGACTATGCCCTTCCATCTTGGAGATGGTATCTTCATGAGACTCGATCTCGTCATTGGCCTCACCAAGTTGTTCCAAGAGAGCAACAAAATGCTTCTTGGATTTACCCTTGAGTTTACCCATAAAGGACTCAAACTCATTTTCCTCCACATTAGATCCCTCACATTCATTAATGCAATCCGTCAAGGAAGGTGTCGGTGTCAAAACCAGCGGATCTCGGGTAGGGGGTCCCGAACTGTGCGTCTAGGCCGGATGGTAACAGGAGGTAAGGGACATGAAGTTTTACCCAGGTTCGGGCCCTCTTGATGGAGGTAAAACCCTACGTCCTGCTTGATTAATATTGAAGATATGGGTGTTACAAGAGTGGATCTACCACGAGATCAGAGAGGCTAAACCCTAGAAGCTAGCCTACGGTATGATTGTATGCTGTGATTGTTGTCCTACGGACTAAAACCCTTCAGTTTATATAGACACCAGAGAGGGTTAGGGTTACACAAGGTCGGTTACAAAGGAGGAGATATCCATATACGTATTGCCTAGCTTGCCTTCCACGCCAAGTAGAGTCCCATCCGGACACGAGACGAAGTCTTCAATCTTGTATCTTCATAGTCTAATAGTCCGGCCAATGGAGATAGTCCGGCTGTCCGGAGACCCCCTAATCCAGGACTCCCTCAGTAGCCCCTGAACCAGGCTTCAATGACGATGAGTCCGGCGCGCAGTTGTCTTCGGCATTGCAAGGCAAGTCCCTTCTCCGAATACATCACAGAAGAATTTGAATACAAGGATAGTGTCTGACCCTGCAAAATAAGTTCCACATTCCACCGCAGAGAGAATAATGTTTTCGCAGATCTAATTTGCTAGCTTATTTTAGCAACACAACGTTACGTCATGGCCAGGTGATTATTCGAACCGTTTCTTTTAACCAGCTCCACACATAACGCGAGGTGGTTTCGTGACACGTCTTGCCGAAGCGGAGATCGTGTTCCCCCAATTACAGGATTCTCATCAATACAATCATGGGTAACCCAACCATGTCTAGGACGCCTAGATTATAGGCATGTCCTAAACGGCTACGGAGAGGACGCTTGATATTCACCCTCTTTATAAAGGGACGAGGTTTTCGCTTTTTCCCTCTCGTGCTCAACCAAACCCTTCCCCCGCCTCGAGTTCTAACACCCAAAGCCCAGGTTAGGTGCTCCGGATCTTCGATCATGTCTGGATCCAGCCTTCAAGGCTGATGGATGCCCTCCTCCGTGATGGAAGAGGACATTAAGAAGTTGAGGGAGGCCAGATACCTGACCGCCGAGGTTTCGCATCGGCTGTTGCTACGTCTCGAGCTAGTGTTGGTTTTCCCCAAAGAGGAGGGGGTGATGCAGCATAGTAGCGTAAGTATTTCCCTCAGTTTTGGAGAACCAAGGTATCAATCCAGTAGGAGGTCACGCGCAAGTCCCTCGTGCCTGCACAAAACGGTAGCAACTCGCAACCAACGCTTAGGGGTTGTCAATCCCTTCACGATCACTTACGAGAGTGAGATCTGATAGAGATAATATTTTTGGTATTTTTGGTATAAAGATGCAAAGTGAAAAGTAAAAGCAAAACAAGTAAAATAAAGTAATGGAGATTGATATGATGAGAATAGACCCGGGGGCCATAGGTTTCACTAGTGGCTTCTCTCAAGAGCATAGATATTCTACGGTGGGTGAACAAATTACCGTTGAGCAATTAATAGAATTGAGCATAGTTATGAGGTTATCTAGGTATGATCATGTATATAGGCATCACGTCCGTGACAAGTAGACCGACTCCTGCCTGCATCTACTACTATTACTCCACTCATCGACCGCTATCCAGCATGCATCTAGAGTATTAAGTTAAAACAGAGTAACGCCTTAAGCAAGATGACATGATGTAGAGGAATAAATTCATGCAATATGATAAATACCCCATCTTGTTATCCTCGATGGCAACAATACAATACGTGCCTTGCAACTCTTTCTGTCACTGAGTAAGGACACCGCAAGATTGAACCCAAAGCTAAGCACTTCTCCCATTGCAAGAACTACCAATCTAGTTGGCCAAACCAAACGGATAATTCGAAGAGACTTGCAAATATAACTCAATCATACATAAAATAATTCAGAGAAGATTCAAATATTATTCATAGATAAGTTGGATCATAAACCCACAATTCATCGGTCTCAACAAACACACCGCAAAAAGAAGATTACATCGAATAGATCTCCACGAGAGAGGGGGAGAACATTGTATTGAGATCCAAAAAGAGAGAAGAAGCCATCTAGCTACTAGCTATGGACCTGAAGGTCTGAAGTAAACTACTCACACTTCATCGGAAGGGCTATGGTGTTGATGTAGAAGCCCTCCGCGATGGATGCCCTCTCCGGCGGAGCTCCGGAACAGGCCCCAAGATGGGATCTCGTGGATACAGGAAGTTGCGGCGGTGGAATTAGGTTTTTGGCTCCGTCTTGGTCTAATGGGGGTACGTAGGTATATATAGGAGGAAGGAGCAGGTCAGTGGAGCTCCGAGGGGCCCACGAGGCAGGGGGCGCGCCCGGGGGGTGTCGTGGTTCTAAGTCTGACAGTGAGGTAGGGGGGTATGTAGGAAGAGGCTAGACCTTAGCTATTGGGAAGTTGTAAGCACGCAAGGTTTACGAGTTCAGGCCCTTCTCTGAGGAAGTAACAGCCCTACGTCTCGGTGCCCGGAGGCGGTCGATTGGATTATGCGTGAGTAAGATGACAGGGGTGCGAACCCTTCATACTGAGGAGGGGGGTGGCTTATATAGAGTTCGCCAGCCCTCTCCTGCCCTCAGTAATGCAGGGTTTAAGGTACATTTAAGGTGGGTGTTACTGATAACGTCCCTAATAAAGCGTCATGATGATCATAAAGACTACTTAATAGCTGACCGTTTGCCTGGGAGTGATTTGAGGTCTCCTGGCGGTCGAGTGGTTGGCTTGTTGGTCGAGTGACAGCTTCTTGGTCGAGTGTCTTGGCCCCGTCGAGTGGGACACCTTCGAGTCGATTGAAAGGTGACTTCCTCTAAGGATGTCCTATGGTAGGGCTCTTAGGACGGGTCCGTGCCCCTACCGTAGGTGCATGCCTTCATCATTAGCCCCCGAACGGATCGAGGCTGGAGTGAGAAAAAGGGTTTGGGACCTTTCCAACCGACCCTTCGGGTTATTATAGGTGCTTCGTTCTGGGTCAACTGTCACGGATGACGTTATTAACCTCTTTCAGTCGCCTTGATCCGTTCCAGGCCTTTCGTCGAATGGATTCTTTTACCTGCGAGGCATCGGGCGCCGGCATGCGCGGGATTTCCGTCTCGCCAAGTTGTTCTGCACCCGGCGGAGATCGCTGGATTCGGATTTTTTGGGAAGCGCGTGGGACGGGGGCGGCCGCAGTAATCGGGAGCGACAGTGCGAAGGCTCCTCGATCCCCGCATCGCCTTTTTCGCCACGTACAGCGCGCGCGCCTGCCACGGGATTTGACTGGATAGCTCGGGCCTACCTGTCAGCCACTCGGGAGTGGCCCCTTATAAATAGTTGGCCCGGAGCCTCTCTTCAGTACGCGTGCTCATCTCTTCTGCTCCTCTCTCTGTCTCTCCGTCGTCTCCTCTGCTTCCTTCGCTCTCGCCCCGCCACCACAAAAACCAGCCTGAGACCTTGCCGGCGACGATGGTGAAGGGCAAGACGACCGCCCTGGAGCGCGAGAAGAAGGCGGCGGCGGCCGATAAGGGGAAGAAGTCTGCGTGCGGGGGCTCTTCTTCTCGGACGGCCCTGCCCAAGGGGTGGATCCAGGGCGACTGGATGCCCTCGGTGCTTCGTCAGGAGGACCTCGACGACATGGTCGAGGGAGGAGTCATCCTCCACAAGGCGGCGCGTCTTCCGGGGAGAGAAATCGAGCCCCAGCCACGTGACGGCGAGCGCGTCCTCCTGGCGACTCACATTGACCGTGGTTTCTCCTTGCCGCCCCACCCTTTTTTCCGCAATTTCCTGAATTTCTTCGGGGCGCAGCTCCACCACTTCACTCCGAACTCCATAGTCTATCTCGCCGCTTTTATTTCTATGTGCGAGGCGTTCCTGGGGTGCCGCCCACACTGGGGACTTTTCAAGCATATCTTCACCGTTCGCTCTCAGTCGGTGAAGAAGGCTAAGTCGAGTGACGAGAGGACACAGGTGATCCAGCTGTGCGGGGGCTTGGCGATCCAGACAAGGGGGAAAAGTTGTTTTCCCTCCATCACTTTCCCGGAGTCGGTTCGAGGGTGGCAGGCGACTTGGTTCTACTGCCAGGATCAAGTGACCCCGGGGCAGTCGACTGGACTCCCACCCTTCACCCTCGACCGAGCTGAAAAGCCGGCTTCTCTAAAGGTGACGCCCGAAGAAAAGGCCTAGGTCAAGACACTGGCGGGTCGAGTGGTCGAACTTGTCCGTGAGGGCGTGACGGGGATGGACCTGCTCGAAGTCTTCCTCAGGAGGAGAATCCAACCCCTCCAGGCTCGGGATCACCCGATGTGGTTGTACTCCGGCCTCGAGGACTCCACTCGGGTCCACCCAGAGGAGGTCACCGACGAGATGTTGGAGGGGTGGCTATCAAGCATTACAGGGAACAAAGACAACCCCCGAGGAGCCAGGAGGGTCGTTCCACTCGACAGCTCTTATGAGGTCGACCAGGTGTGTCTTTGCGTTTTCGACTGAAATCTTGCTTTCTGCACTGGTCTTCTTTTGAGCGAGTCGACTGACTTTCCATTTTGCCTGCTGTCTTTTAGGCGACCACTGAGATGTATTCGACGCCCAACGGGGCGCAGGGGTCGACTGAGGAAGGTGAGGGGAGCGGAGGTGAGAGCGGGGACGACCAGGGCGAGTGGGAGTCAGACGGCGAAGGAGAGGAAGGCGACGACATCTTCTCCAGCAAGGAGGAGGAGGAAGAAGCCGAACCTCCCCGCCCAGAGAGATGGTCCAAGCTCGTGCACGACCCGGCACAGGGATGTGGTCAGGCGACTGCCTCCGTCGGGCCATCGTCGAAACGCCCTCGGACCTCTTCTCCGACACCGACTGGGAAGGTTCTGTCCCTGTCATCTCCGGGTAACAAGCTTTGACTTCTTTCGTCGATTGGAGGACAGATCCTGAGTCGACTCATTATGCTGAACTGGTTGATTCTTCGAAATTTGCAGTGCTGCTACCTCCGAGGTCTCAGCCAAGGATGACGACCAAGAGATGGGGGACGCTGCAACCTCCAACCCTGGTACGATCATCGACGTTTTGTTTTTGAGTTGACTTGGTCGTTTCTTGCAATTCTTGTCGATTGAAAGTTCTTCCTGCAGCTCCTCCTCAAGTTATCGACCTCCCGGATGACGATGACAATGAGCCGCTGAGGATAGGGAGGACCAGGAGGCCGTCGACTGACAGGGCTCCCCAGCCTGCTCTGGCGCCTGAGGCCGCGGCACGGGACGGCGGCGATGCCCCTCGGGCCTCTGTGTCCTTCGCCAATCCCCTGTCGAGTGCGCAGCCTTCGGCGTCGGCTGCCAATCCGACTGCCAATCCTCCGTCGAGTGCGCAGCCCTCGGCGTCGACTGCCGATCCGACTTCACTCTTTGTCGTGTACTCTGCCCCTGAAGATGAAGTGGCCGCTGCGAAGGAGGCCATACACCAGGCAGGGGTCATGATGGAGCAGGTGAAGAGGGCTCGGGAGGCCAGCCAGGCGGCTTACGACGCGAGTTTGGCGCTTCAGAGTAACGTCCAGGTCAGTTGACTTGATGTTTGTTTGTTTGAAGAGTCTTTCTCTCTCTTTCTCTTCCTTTTTTGAAGATCTTTGTATCTGTACTTGTACACCCACTGGGTGTGTTTTCTCTTTGGTCGAACCAGTGGGGGCACGCTGAGTGCACCCACTGGGTGTAGTCCCCGAGACTACGGTGGACTGCTGGCAGTCGACTGTAGTCTGTATATTGTGTTTGTGAATCTGTACTTCTTCACTCGGTCTGATCTGCCAGGTCGAGCGGTTCGTGTCCTGTCGACTGTATGCAGTCGGTTTTTTTTTGTCGAACTAGTGGGGGCACGCTGAGTGTACCCACTGGGTGTAGTCCCCGAGACTACGGTCGAATATTTTTTATTCGGCTGTGGTCTTAGAAACGTCACCATTGTTCCTTAGTTACTTGGGAGCAACTTATCTCGAACGTCTGTCGGCTGGTTTTTTCTTTTGCAGAGATCTTGCGAACTTGTCGCTCGTTATGCTGAATTGGAGAAGCAGAAGATTCAGCTGGACCTTGATTTAGAGCTGGCCAGGACGGAGTTGCAGAAGGTCACGGAGGGTGCCGCAGGTAAAGCGACTTTGTCGACTAGTTCTATTTTCAGGCTTGGGCATTCCTTTGCTGTTTCTGATTCAATCGTTGTTTCTTTGTAGGAGAATTGGAAAGAGCGTTGGCGAGGAAGGACCAGGACCTGGCTGTTGCCCGTAAGGCGGCTGACGACAAGATGGTTCTGGCCGAACAGAAGCTGGCTTCGGTCGGCCAGTTGGAGCAAGAGAATATTAGGTTGCAGGCCGCTCTGACTGATGCCAACAAGCTGACTGCCAGTTGGAAGAAGAAGAACCTCCTCTTGGGTGAGGAGATGGAAGGTGTCGCCCGTAGGAGGGACGACCTGGAGAGCTTCCTGAGGAGCCTCGCCAAGAGGCTGTACATCAAACTTGAAGGTGCACATCTAATTTTGACTATTTTGTACTTTTTTTGTCGACTCAATCCTGTGGTCGTTGGCTTATCTTTAGGTCTTGTGTGCAGAATTCTGTCAGAACTTCGAAGAGGAGACCGGGCGGATCGAAACGGGTCTTGACCCAATCAATTCCCCGGTGAAAGACGACACTGCCATGAACTTGCTCCGACTGGAATCTCGAATCGACGGCGCCGTGGATTACCTGGCTCGACTGAAGGTTGCCGTGTTGCGGATCGACTCGACACTTTGGCCAGAATCTGCGCTCCAGAACGATCTCGAGTCTCTTATGGCTCGACTTGACAAAATCCCCGATCGAGTGCAGGAGTGGAAGAAGTCCTCTGCCCGGTGCGGCGCTGACGTGGCTCTATCCTTAGTCCGCGTTCATTGCAAGGAGGCGCGAGAAGAAAAGTTGGCCGCCATCCAAGTCGCCAATACCAAGAGGCACAGCTTCCAGGACTTCATGGAGACCTTCATCGCTGCAGCTACTCGCATTGCGGACGGGATCGACTTGGATGAGTTCGTCGCTCCTGCCAGCCCTCCTCTTGAGGAGTGAGAAAACTTTTTATGCCTTTCCTTAAATTAGCCTCGGGATGCCGAGTGGATTTGTAGTCGTTTAAACTCTGCTGAGCTGAGGGCTCGAGTACTTTGATTTGGGGCCCGGGGCCTTTTAAGCTTTATCCGAACTTTATTTTTGCTGAATGTCTCTGTGGTCTGGAACTGTCGTGAGATGCTTGATGGCCGACCCCCACCCTGTCGTTGTACATTGTATTTGTGGCGGAGCTCTCGGGAGGAGGTGTCAGTCGACCCACACCCTGTTGTTGTACATTGTATTTGTGGCGGAGCTCTCGGGAGAAGGTGTCAGTCGACCCACACCCCGTTGTTGTACATTGTATTTGTGGCGGAGCTCTCGGGAGAAGGTGTCAGTCGACCCACACCCTGTTGTTGTACATTGTATTTGTGGCGGAGCTCTCCACTCGGTAGGAATTTTCAAACTTAGGCGAGTGTCTGACTGCAGCTAAGTCTCTTCGTGGAGAACTTAGGCGAGTGCTGAACTGCAGCTAAGCCCCCGAGTGGGAGGATTGCTCTCCACTCGGTAGGATTTTTCAAACTTAGGCGAGTGTCTGACTGCAGCTAAGTCTCTTCGTGGAGAACTTAGGCGAGTGCTGAACTGCAGCTAAGCCCCGAGTGGGAGGATTGCTCTCCACTCGGTGGGATTTTTCAAACTTAGGCGAGTGTCTGACTGTAGCTAAGTTTCTTCGTGGAGAACTTAGGCGAGTGTTGAACTGCAGCTAAGCCCCCGAGTGGGAGGATTGCTCTCCACTCGGTAGGATTTTTCAAACTTAGGCGAGTGTCTGACTGCAGCTAAGTCTCTTCGTGGAGAACTTAGGCGAGTGCTGAACTACAGCTAAGCCCCTGAGTGGGAGGATTGCTCTCCACTCGGTAGGATTTTTCAAACTTAGGCGAGCGTCTGACTGCAGCTAAGTCTCTTCGTGGAGAACTTAGGCGAGTGCTGAACTGCAGCTAAGCCCCCGAGTGGGAGGATTGCTCTCCACTCGGTAGGATTTTTCAAACTTAGGCGAGCGTCTGACTGCAGCTAAGTCTCTTCGTGGAGAACTTAGGCGAGTGCTGAACTGCAGCTAAGCCCCCGAGTGGGAGGATTGCTCTCCACTTGGTAGGATTTTTCAAACTTAGGCGAGTGTCTGACTGCAGCTAAGTCTCTTCATGGAGAACTTAGGCGAGTGCTGAACTGCAGCTAAGCCCCCGAGTGGGAGGATTGCTCTCCACTCGGTAGGATTTTTCAAACTTAGGCGAGTGTCTGACTGCAGCTAAGTCTCTTCGTGGAGAACTTAGGCGAGTGCTGAACTGCAGCTAAGCCCCCGAGTGGGAGGATTGCTCTCCACTCGGTAGGATTTTTCAAACTTAGGCGAGTGTCTGACTGCAGCTAAGCCTCTTCGTGGAGAACTTAGGTGAGTGCTGAACTGCAGCTAAGCCCCCGAGTGGGAGGATTGCTCTCCACTCGGTAGGATTTTTCAAACTTAGGCGAACCGGATTCGCAGCTAAGTCACCCACTGGGGGATTTCGGATACATACAACAGTGACAACAATTATTGGAACACTCTTATTTCTGATAAAAATGAACCTTAGGAGTTTTTCTTATTACATCTAGTTTGAGAGCGGCCTTAAGTGTAAAAGGGGCGGAGAAGCTCCACGTTCCAAGCTCGAGGTTTGTCGATCTGTCGATCAACATTGTAAAGGTGATATGCTCCGTTGTGAAGGACTCTGGTGACGATGAAGGGGCCTTCCCAAGTGGGAGCGAGCTTGTGAGGTTTCTGTTGATCCACTCGGAGGACCAAATCTCCTTCTTGAAAAGCTCGACTTTTCACGTTCCGGGCGTGGAATCGACGCAAGTCCTGCTGGTAAATGGTCGATCTGATCATTGCCATCTCCCTCTCTTCCTCCAAGAGGTCGACTGCGTCTTGCCGGGCCTGCTCTGCTTCATCTTTAGTGTAAAGTTCAACTCGAGGCGCATTGTGAAGGAGATCGCTTGGCAGGACAGCTTCGGCTCCATAAACCAGAAAGAACGGGGTCCTTCCAGTCGACCGGTTAGGGGTAGTCCTTAATCCCCACAGCACTGACGGAAGCTCGTCGACCCAAGCGCCTGCCGCGTGCTTGAGATCGCGCATCAGCCGAGGTTTTAGCCCTTTGAGAATCAGACCATTTGCTCTCTCAGCCTGCCCATTCGACTGGGGATGAGCGACTGAGGCGTAGTCGACTCGTGTGCCTTGAGAAGCGCAAAATGCCCTGAAATCGTCCGAATCAAAGTTTGACCCGTTATCAGTGATGATGCTGTGTGGGACTCCATATCTGAATGTCAACCCTCTGATGAAACTGATAGCGGTGCTAGCGTCAAGGCTCTTTATGGGCTTAGCTTCGATCCATTTGGTAAACTTGTCGACTGCCACAAGCACGTGAGTGAACCCACTCCTGCCCATTTTCAAGGGGCCAACCATGTCCAATCCCTAGACGGCAAAGGGCCAGACGAGCGGAATGGTTTTCAGGGCTGACGCGGGCTTGTGTGACATGTTGGAGTAGAACTGGCAGCCCTCGCACCTGTCGACTATCTCTTTCGCCATCTCATTTGCCCTTGGCCAATAAAATCCAGCTCGGTATGCTTGTAACACCCTCGATGCGACTATATCTCCCACGTGTCGAGGCACGACTTAGAGGCATAATCGCATTGAAGGCATATGTCGCAAGTGAGGCAATCTTCACACAACCCATGTACATATACAATATAAAGGGGGGATAATAATAATAGTTGGCTTACACTCGCCACGTCACATCAAAGTACATAAATAGCATCCATCATACAATCACTCATGGCCCGACTACGGCACCAAAATAGAAAAGACCCCCAACAAGCGACTAAACCCTGAATCGAACCCCGAATAGGCACCACTACTGATCATCAGGAAAAGAAACATAGTATCGCTGAGAGTCCTCGTCGTACTCCCATTTCAGCTCGAACGCGCCATCCGGAGGAGTATCATCGGTCCCTGCATCTGGTGTAATAGTAATCTGTGAGCCACAAGGACTCAGCAATCTCGCACCCTCGCGATCAAGACTATTTAAGCTTAATAGGTAGGAAAGGGGTAATGTGAGTGGAGCTGTAGCAAGCGACTAGCATATATGGTGGCTAACTTATTCGCAAAGGAGAGCGAGAAGAGAAGGCAAAGCACGAGCGGAAACTAAATAGAGCAGACTACGCAAACATGACTCCAACGCCGTGTCCACTTCCCGGACTCCGCCGAGAAGAGGCCATCACGGCAACACACGCAGTTGATTCCTTTTAATTAATTAAGTTCAAGTTGTCTACAACCAGACATTAACAAATTCCCATCTGCCCATAACCGCGGGCACGGCTTTCGAAAGATCAATCCCTGCAGGGGGTCCCAACTTAGCCCATAACAAGCTCTCACGGTCAACGAAGGAATAGACCTCCACCCAGGACCCACCGATCAGACTCGGTATCCCGGTACAACAAGATGATTTGATAGGTCAAAACTAGTCCAGCAACACCGCCCGAATGCGCGACAAATCCCGATAGGAGCTGCACATATCTCTTTCTCAGGGCACACTCAGATTGTCCTAGGTACGGGTAGGCTAGCCCAGAGTTGCCCCTGGTGGCCACCGGCAGCTGACAGTTGGACCAACACTCAGAGGCGCACTGGCCCGGGGGGGGGGGGGTTAAAATAAGATGACCCTCGGGCTCCGGAAACCCAAGGGAAAGAAAAGGGTAGGTGGCAAATGGTAAAACCAATGTTGGGCATTGCTGGAAAAGCTTTAATCAAGGCGAACTATCAAGGGGTTCCCATTATAGCCCAACCGCGTAAGGGACGCAACAAACCGGGAACATAACACCGATATGACGGAAACTAGGGCGGCAAGAGTGGAACAAAACACTAGGCGAGAGGCCGAGCCTTCCACCCTTTACCAAGTATATAGATGAGTAAGATAACATAGCGATATAATGATATCCCAACAAGTAAATAAATGTTCCAACAAGGAACGGCTCCAATCTTCACCTGCAACTAGCAATGCTATAAGAAGGGGCTTGAGCAAAGCGGTAACATAGCCAATCAATGGTTTGCTAGGACAAAGGTGGGTTAGAGGGTCAATCATGGCAATTGGGAGGCTGACAAGCAAGTGGTAGGCATCGTAGCATTGGCAAAGCAAAAGAGCGAGCAAACTAACATAACGAAGATAGTAGTGATTTCAAGGGTGTGATCATCTTGCCTGCACAGTTGTCAGAATTGACTGGATCCTCAAAAGCAAACTCAAAGGGCTCCTCGTTAGCGAACTCGTCTCCCGGCTCTACCCAACAACACAAACAAGCAACAAGGATACAATCAACCACGTGCAAGGGCAAGCAATAATATGCAAAGATGATATGCTATGCGGGATGCGATGCGGGATGCAAAATGCAACATGTAACAGGAAATGCATGATCCTGGCCTCAACTTGGAAATCCAAGTGTGCCACTGGATAGAGGGGAAAAAATCCCCTGAAAACGATATAAAGATCATGGCAATCGGAGCTACGGTTTAGAAATGGCAAGCGTTTTACTAAACGAACCAATCTGCGATTTACAGCAAGTAGGCTCCTAAATGCAACAAAATGAACATGCTACAGCCACCCAACATGAAAACAAATTACATGGCAGTGATGTACTCATCAAGCTTAACAAATCATCAGGACTGAGGCATAGGCAAATTCATCCATTAAGGGCTTCAAACAAGCATGGCAAAACTGAATAAGCAAAACAGATTTCAGACTTAGCGAAATTAACGCTAGTCTGAAATTTCAGACCACGATGCTCTCTTTGGAGCAGCAAAACAACATGAAGGAAAACCTGAACATGGCAAGTAAGAGCATGGCATGGAGCTACTCAACAAGCTTAACAAAACACCCAAAATGACCTGGGGCCAAAAGGGTTCACAAAATACTCTACCGAGCATACGAACATTGATGAAACACAATCAGTTTTCAGACTTAGTGAAAACTGGGACATGCTGAAATAATAACTCGCGGAGGCATGTAAACGAGCTCGATGCTATCACTACGGTGCAAGTCATGGTAAGGCAAGCATATATCCATTAAGAAGGCACAAAATTCTAGCTAGGCATGGCAAGAACAATGGCATAGCATGCATGGATCACTAGCAATCACTCCGGCAAAATCGCAAAAGAGTTCACGATCTGCCCAAAACAGCAACTATCCAAAAGTTGAGCTCGATTGAGTCAACCTAGGTTGCTCCAACATAACAAGTAAAGACATGGATGGATTAAGCACAACAAGCATAACAAATCATTCTTACTGATCATCCTCAAAAGAGGCACGGATCACTAGGAAACAAGCCGGACATATAGCATCGTGAACTAAAACGGCCCAGACTTAGTGAAAATCAGTAAGTCCCTGAAATCGATAATCTCAGGTAGCCCTTTTCGCAAGCTTGCACAAGACAACACACACATCCTAAAAATACATGGAAGGCACCTCTGGAAAGAAGACAACATGCTTAACAATTCATCCCAAAGGGGCACAGGCATATCATGCACGGATTAAATATGGCAAAAATGACAAAAGTGCATGTTGGATTAACGGATATGCAATTTAACTCAACATGCCTCCTTCCAACAGCATTTTGGGCACCAAGATGACCTCAAATGCAAATGATGCAATGGAATGAAATGATGTACTCGTCGAGATGAAGATTTTGACATATCATACGCCCAAAACGGAGCTACGGATGAGGAGATATGAGCGGTCAAAGTAGCAAGAAAAATCTAGGGAGTTAGAAAAAAAAATCAACCGGGTGGATCTAGGGTTTCACTGTAGCTCGCGCGATCCCGATCTGATGCGGCGGTTACTGTAGCTCGCCGTCGATCCCGGCGATGGCGCGGCGGCCGGGGAGGAAGAAGGGCGCCGGGGGGTCGCCGGAGGTGCGGGGAACGCCGGCGAGGGCGCCGGGGTGGCGCGGGAACCGGCCGGGGAGGAGTGGCCGCCGGCGGAGGAGGCGGCGTGCGGCGGCGGTGGTGGCGGCGTTGGCATCCCGTGGCGGGGCGCGGCGGCCCGTGGCGGCGCCGGCCACCGGCGCCGGAGGTGGAGGCGGCGGACGAAAGAGGAGGCGGCGGGGCGAGTGCGGGCCGGGGAGGGCCCCGCGTGGGCCTGGCGGGCCCCGGGCGTCGGCGGCGATGCGGTCCCGCCCCGGGGACAGGTGGCGGCGGGCGATTGGCTGGCGGCGGCGGGGCGGACGTTGTCCGGTCCGATCCGGACACGTCCGTCGGCGGCGGGGGCGATTTGATCTGTGTTTTTTTTAGGAGGAGGACGGGGAGGAAGACGAGATCTGAAATGGGGGGTGTTTAAATAGGCATAGAGGGAGCTAGGAGAGTCCAAATGAGGTGCGGTTTTTGCCCACACGATCGTGATCGAACGACCGAGACGATGGAGCTGAGTTTGGTGGGTTTTGGGCCAAAATGGAGGGGTGTTGGGCTGCACACACACGAGGCCTTTTTGGTCCCTCGGTTAACCGTTGGAGTATCAAACGAAGTCCAAATGACCCGAAACTTGACAGGCGGTCTACCGGTAGTAAACCAAGGCCGCATGGCAAGTCTTGGTCCAATCCGGAAATGTTTAATCCCCACACACGAAAGAAAGCTAGAAATGGCCACCGGAGCAGAACGAAGCGCCGGAATGCAAAACGGACAACGGGGGAAACGCTCGAATGCATGAGATGAACATGTATGCGAATGCAATGCACGTGATGACATGATATGAGATGCACGAAAAACAAAAACAACACACGGAGGCAAAGACCCGAACCCGAGAATTAAATATAACTTAATGCCGGAAACGGCATGAGTTGGAGTACAATTGGGGAAGGTTACATATGGGGCGTTACAACACTCCACCACTACGAAAAGATCTCGTCCCGAGATCTAGGACTGAAAGAACTCTGGGTACTCAGAACGGAGGTGATCCTCGCGTTCCCAGGTAGCTTCACGGTCGGAATGGTGTGACCACTTAACTTTGAGAAACTTGATTGACTTGTTGCGAGTTTTGCGTTCAGTCTCTTCAAGGATTGCAACTGGGTGCTCACGGTAGGAGAGATCTTCTTGGAGCTCAATGTCCTCGAAGTTGACAGTGCGCTCAGGCGTCTTGAAGCACTTTCGGAGTTGCGAGACGTGGAACACATCATGAACATTGGCAAAGGTTGCAGGAAGCTCGAGTTGATAGGCGAGGTCGCCTCTCTTGCTGACGATCTTGAAAGGCCCGACGTATCTTGGGGCAAGCTTCCCTTTGATACCGAAGCGACGAGTCCCTTTCATCGGAGAGACGCGGAGGTAGACATGATCTCCGATCTCGAAAGCCAAATCACGGTGCTTGCTGTCGTAGTAGCTCTTCTGTCGAGATTGGGCTGCTTTGAGGTTATCACGAATGACCTTGCACATTTCTTCTGCCTCTGTGATCAGGTCATTACCCAGCAGCTGACGTTCACCGGTTTCAGACCAGTTGAGAGGTGTACGGCACTTCCTACCATACAGAATTTCAAATGGGGCCTTGCCGGAACTTGCTTGGAAACTGTTGTTGTACGAGAATTCAGCATAAGGAAGACAATCCTCCCACTTCATGCCGAAGGAGATAACACAAGCCCTGAGCATATCTTCAAGAATCTGGTTGACACGCTCGACTTGACCGCTTGTTTGAGGGTGGAAAGCAGTGCTGAAGCGAATGCTGGTGCCCATGGCCTTCTGAAAAGAATCCCAGAACTTGGAGGTAAAGATGCTGCCACGGTCTGAAGATATCACTTGAGGAATACCGTGCAGAGAGACAATGCGAGAGGTGTAGAGCTCCGCCAATTGAGCTGCAGTGATTGACTCTTTGATAGGCAAGAAATGAGCCACTTTGGTCAGCTTGTCGATGACAACGAATATAGCATCATTGCCACGCTTGGACTTAGGAAACCCAGTCACGAAGTCCATTTCAATGTGGTCAAACTTCCATTCCGGAATGGCGAGAGGTTGGAGGAGACCTGCTAGCCTTTGGTGTTCTGCTTTCACTCTTCTGCAGACATCACATTCATTCACGAATTGAGCGATCTCGCGCTTCATTCGAGTCCACCAATAAGTTTGCTTCAGGTCTTGATACATCTTCGTGCTCCCAGGGTGGATGGAGAGGAGAGAGTTGTGAGCCTCATTCATGATCACTTTACGAAGTTCACCTTTGGGCACAACAATTCGATCCTCGAAGAAGAGAGTGTCCTTGTCATCAAGTCGGTAGCACTTGTACTTGGACTGACTCTTTGCAATACCAATCTTCACCTTTTTCACCATAGCATCAAGAAGCTGGGCTTGGTGAATCTGGTCTTCCAAGGTAGGAGAAACTTGAAGGTTGGCAAGGAAACCTTGGGGAACAACTTGCAGATTAAGTTTGCGGAAGGCTTCACAAAGCTCGGGTTGATAAGGCTTGAGAATCAGACTGTTGCAATATGATTTTCTGCTCAAAGCGTCAGCAATCACATTAGCCTTGCCTGGAGTATACTCGATACTCGGATTGTACTCTTGAATCATTTCGACCCATCGAGTCTGCCTGAGGTTGAGATTAGGCTGAGTGAAGATGTACTTGAGACTCTTGTGATCAGTGAAGATGTCCACTTTCCTTCCCAAGAGAAGATGTCTCCAAGTCAACAATGCGTGCACAACTGCCGCCAACTCGAGATCATGAGTGGGGTAGTTCTTCTCATTTGGCTTCAACTGGCGAGAGGTATAAGCAACAACTTTCTTCTCTTGCATCAGTACTGCACCGAGACCTTGGAGAGAGGCATCACAAAAGACCCCGTACGGCTTGGTTTCATCAGGCGGAGTTAGAACTGGAGCAATGATCAATTTCTCTTTCAAAGCGTTGAAAGCAACATCACACTCCGGAGACCAAACGTACTTGACGTGCTTCTGAAGAAGATTTGAGAGAGGCTTCGCGATCTTGGAGAAGTTTTCAATGAATCTTCGGCAATAACTTGCAAGACCGAGGAAGCTACGGAGTTGCTTCACATTCTGAGGAGGTTCCCAATTAACAATTGCAGACACCTTCTCAGGATCCACGGAAATGCCCTTGCCAGAGATAATATGACCAAGATAAAGAACCTCATCGAGCCAAAACTCACACTTGGAGAACTTGGCATAGAATTGATGTTCCCTTAGCTTGTCAAGAACCAAACGCAAGTGTTTGGCATGATCTTCCTTGTTCTTCGAGAAAACCAGGATATCATCGAGATAGACCAAAACAAAGTCGTTGGTGTAGGGGTTGAAGATGAAGTTCATCATGCGAGAGAACGTCGGAGGAGCATTAGCGAGGCCAAAAGACATAACTGTGTATTCGTATGACCCATAGCTTGTTCTAAACGCCGTCTTTGGAATATCTTGTTCACGAATGCGAATTTGATGATAACCCATACGGAGATCAAGCTTGGAGAATACTTGGGCACCCTTGAGTTGTTCGAACAGCTCATTAATGTTGGGAAGTGGATATTTGTTCTTGATGGTCTTCTTGTTCAATGGACGGTAATCAACACAAAGTCGGTCCGTTCCATCCTTCTTCTTCACAAAAAGAACACCACAACCCCACGGAGAAGTACTAGACCGAATGAGACCCATTCTTTCTTACACATCGAGTTGTTTCTTCAACTCCTTCAACTCTTCAGGGCCGAGCTTGTAAGGCCGTTTGCACACCGGTTTCGTACCGGGCTCAAGTTCAATAACGAATTCAACAGGCCGGTTTGGAGGCATGCCTGGGAGTTCTTCAGGGAAGACATCTTGATACTCACAAACAACCGGAATCTGTGAAATAGCATCCAATTCACCCTTTTCATTGAGAGAGAATAACCGGATGGTATTATCCCGAGCAGCAAAGACAATGACATCTTCAGAGGAATGAGTCAGTTGAATCTGCCTGGCTGCACAATCGAGGTGAGCCTTGTGTTTAGAGAGCCAGTCCATCCCAAGAATGAGGTCAATATCAGAATCACCAAGGACCGTTGGAGAAGCCAAAAACTTATGATCACCCAAAGTAATCGTAACATCCGGAACAATGGAGTTAGCCTGCATACGCTTACCTGGAGAAACAACCGCTAAAGGGCTAGGCAGAACTTGCGAAACCAATTCATGCCTAGAGGTAAATGGCCTTGAAATGAAACAATGCGAAGCACCCGTGTCAAAAAGAACTTTTGCAGGAATATCATTAACAGGAAGGTTACCCATGATCACATCCGACGAATCCTCTGCCTGAGCTGCATTCATCAAGTTGACCTTGGCGGACTTGGGGTTATGCTTGACCACAGCTGTACTTGCCGATCTGACAGGAGGAGGAGGAGGAAGACGCCTCTGGTTGAAACACTTGTTGGCGTAGTGACCCTTCTGTTGGCACTTGTTGCACGTGACCTCTGAGAGCGGACGGTGGTACGGAGCACTCGATCTTGGAGCTTGAGATGAAGTCTTGTTCTGAAAGCCTGGGTTGGCTGGGTGGGAAGAACCACTGCCACCTTTGCTCTTCTGCTAATACGGCTGCCGGAACGGAGGAGGAGGAAGCCAATACTTCTGCTGCTTGGCCACTTGAGTAGAGGACGAAGACGTAGTATCTCTGACTCGCTTCCTGGAAGCATCACACCTGAGCTGAGCAGCCTCTTGCTTCAGTGCCATGTTGTAGAACTCATCGTATCTCAGCGGCTCGAAGAGGACAAGAGCGAGCTGAATTTCTTCACGAAGACCACCCCTGAACTGATAGATCATGCTCTTCTCATCAGGAACATCCTGCTTGGCAAAACGGGTGAGCTTCTGGAACAACTTGTTGTAGTCATAGACAGACAAAGAGCCTTGCTTCAGATTGCGGAATTCTTCACGTTTGCTTTCAGTCACACTTTGAGGAATGTGATGAGCGCGGAAATCACGACGGAAATCATCCCAAGTGATCAAACGTCCACCTCTGGAATCCCGGTACTGCTGAAACCACTCTGCGGCCTGATCCTTGAGCTGGAAAGACGCGAACTTGACGAAATCTTCAGGTCTGACGTTGCTACATTCAAAATGGTTGCCCAGATCGACTAACCAATCATCAGCATCGGTAGCCTCAACGCAGTTGCTGAACGTCTTTGGACCATTTGCGAGGAACTGATTCAGAGTTGCAAACTGGTTCTGGTTGTTGCCTTGATTCGCTTGACTGCTTTGATTCCGCTCTTGGATGATTTGCATGATCAGCTGAGTATTTGCATTAGAAGCAGCCATCACAGCCTGCCATGCTTCCGGAGGAGGCGGAGGTGGCGTAGGATCTTGATTCTGGTTCTGACTGGTGCTCTTAGCGGGAGCCATCCTGAAGAGGTTGACCACCATTAGCACACAAATAGAGAAATATAGAAGGTGAATCCAACGGAATGAAAATTGCAACATAATGTCTTCACATCCGAACAAAACGAACGAATGCACTTCTCTTGAAGTGGTCACATATTCCTAAATTGCGAAGCCACGAAGAATCAGGTAGAAGAGGTACATCAACGAGGGATGGAATCAACATATGACGTCGAAGAAGAACGAATACCACAACTCGAAATAAAACCAAGGGTTGGCTTGCGGAATAAGCCGGAACAAACACATGATAGAAATTTCGTCCGAAGTGTTCGTGGTAGGACCTACACGGGCTCGACCGTACAGCACCATCATGTACAAGGCAGTGCACATGACATACGAAGCGTCCCCGAGTCAGCAAAGCCAAGGACTCTTTAAGACACAACGAGGCCACTGTAAAATCGACCGTGAATAGGCGAACCACTAGACGTCGAACCCCAATTTCATATCACACATCTGTTGGAAAGATATCCTAAGGCTACTTGAATTCCCACCTATGAAATTCCCGAAACTTTCCGGTTATGCAATCAGGTGTTGAGGATACAGGGGAAGCATAATATCTCACCCAAGCTAGCAAATCCTACATCCCGCTGCATCCATCCTTCAACACATAACCAAGAAACCTTCGGAAACCATCTATCTCAACCTTCGAAAAGCATCCGTTATACAAGTTATGGCGATACTCCCGAACTCCCGCCCCAGTACTGGGTGGCGTCGAGGTTATCTCACCAACGAACTCCATAAAGGAGATTTTCGATGTCGCGCACATATCTCAAGTATGCCAGAATTGCAACGATAGAATTATGATGACAACACCTCAGAGCTCAACTCCCCGGGACACTTCCACTAAACCCCTGACAGGAGGCACCAAGACAGTATTCTCATCATAAGCCATTAGAACAAAACTAAGATACTCGCGTGATCCTAAAAAAAATTTAGTGAAATTTGAGAAGAGAAGAGTGAAAACTCTACGTCAGGATGCCTTACCAGAGCGATGAGGAGACTGGGAAGTAAAAAGAATTCCTAAGCTCTCCGATATATAATTCCTAAGGACTCAAAACATTTTTCTAGACACAACTCGGCTGCTAAAAACGATCAAGCAATGGGGCTCCTAAGGTCGGGGAAGGCTCTGATACCAACTTGTAACACCCTCGATGCGACTATATCTCCCACGTGTCGAGGCACGACTTAGAGGCATAATCGCATTGAAGGCATATGCCGCAAGTGAGGCAATCTTCACACGACCCATGTACATATACAATATAAAGGGGGGATAATAATAATAGTTGGCTTACACTCGCCACGTCACATCAAAGTACATAAATAGCATCCATCATACAATCACTCATGGCCCGACTACGGTGCCAAAATAGAAAAGACCCCCAACAAGCGACTAAACCCTGAATCGAACCCCGAATAGGCACCACTACTGATCATCAGGAAAAGAAACATAGTATCACTGAGAGTCCTCGTCGTACTCCCACTTCAGCTCGAACGCGCCATCCGGAGGAGTATCATCGGTCCCTGCATCTGGTGTAATAGTAATCTGTGAGCCACAAGGACTCAGCAATCTCGCACCCTCGCGATCAAGACTATTTAAGCTTAATAGGTAGGAAAGGGGTAATGTGAGTGGAACTGCAGCAAGCGACTAGCATATATGGTGGCTAACTTATTCGCAAAGGAGAGCGAGAAGAGAAGGCAAAGCACGAGCAGAAACTAAATAGAGCAGACTACGCAAACATGACTCCAACGCCGTGTCCACTTCCCGGACTCCGCCGAGAAGAGGCCATCACGGCAACACACGCAGTTGATTCCTTTTAATTAATTAAGTTCAAGTTGTCTACAACCGGACATTAACAAATTCCCATCTGCCCATAACCGTGGGCACGGCTTTCGAAAGATCAATCCCTGCAGGGGGTCCCAACTTAGCCCATAACAAGCTCTCACGGTCAACGAAGGAATAGACCTCCACCCAGGACCCATCGATCAGACTCGGTATCCCGGTACAACAAGATGATTCGACAGGTCAAAACTAGTCCAGCAACACCGCCTGAATGCGCCGATAAATCCCGATAGGAGCTGCACATATCTCTTTCTCAGGGCACACTCAGATTGTCCTAGGTACGGGTAGGCTAGCCCAAAGTTGCCCCTGGTGGCCACCGGCAGCTGATAGTTGGACCAACACTCAGAGGAGCACTGGCCCAGGGGGGTTAAAATAAGATGACCCTCGGGCTCCGGAAACCCAAGGGAAAGAAAAGGGTAGGTGGCAAATGGTAAAACCAATGTTGGGCATTGCTGGAAAAGCTTTAATCAAGGAGAACTATCAAGGGGTTCCCATTATAGCCCAACCGCGTAAGGGACGCAACAAACCGGGAACATAACACCGATATGACGGAAACTAGGGCGGCAAGAGTGGAACAAAACACTAGGCGAGAGCCCGAGCCTTCCACCCTTTACCAAGTATATAGATGAGTAAGATAACATAGCGATATAATGATATCCCAACAAGTAAATAAATGTTCCAACAAGGAACGGCTCCAATCTTCACCTGCAACTAGCAATGCTATAAGAAGGGGCTTGAGCAAAGCGGTAACATAGCCAATCAATGGTTTGCTAGGACAAAGGTGGGTTAGAGGCTCAATCATGGAAATTGGGAGGCTGACAAGCAAGTGATAGGCATCGTAGCATTGGCAAAGCAAAAGAGTGAGCAAACTAGCATAGCGAAGATAGTAGTGATTTCAAGGGTGTGATCATCTTGCCTGCACAGTTGTCAGAATTGACTGGATCCTCAAAAGCAAACTTAATGGGCTCCTCGTTAGCGAACTCGTCTCCCGGATCTACCCAACAACACAAACAAGCAACAAGGATACAATCAACCACGTGCAAGGGCAAGCAATAATATGCAAAGATGATATGCTATGCGGGATGCGATGCGGGATGCAAAATGCAACATGTAACAGGAAATGCATGATCCTGGCCTCAACTTGGAAATCCAAGTGTGCCACTGGATAGAGGGGAAAAATCCCCTGAAAACGATATAAAGATCATGGCAATCGGAGCTACGGTTTAGAAATGGCAAGCGTTTTACTAAACGAACCAATCTGCGATTTACAGCAAGTAGGCTCCTAAATGCAACAAAATGAACATGCTACAGCCACCCAACATGAAAACAAATTATATGGCAGTGATGTACTCATCAAGCTTAACAAATCATCAGCACTGAGGCATAGGCAAATTCATCCATTAAGGGCTTCAAACAAGCATGGCAAAACTGAATAAGCAAAACAGATTTCAGACTTAGCGAAATTAACGCTAGTCTGAAATTTCAGACCATGATGCTCTCTTCGGAGCAGCAAAACAACATGAAGGAAAACCTGAACATGGCAAGTAAGAGCATGGCATGGAGCTACTCAACAAGCTTAACAAAACACCCAAAATGACCTGGGGCCAAAAGGGTTCACAAAATACTCTACCGAGCATACGAACATCGATGAAACACAATCAGTTTTCAGACTTGGTGAAAACTGGGACATGCTGAAATAATAACTCGCGAAGGCATGTAAACGAGCTCGATGCTATCACTACGGTGCAAGTCATGGTAAGGCAAGCATATATCCATTAAGAAGGCACAAAATACTAGCTAGGCATGGCAAGAACAATGGCATAGCATGCATGGATCACTAGCAATCACTCCGGCAAAATCGCAAAAGAGTTCACGATCTGCCCAAAACAGCAACTATCCAAAAGTTGAGCTCGATTGAGTCAACCTAGGGTGCTCCAACATAACAAGTAAAGACATTCATGGATTAAGCACAACAAGCATAACAAATCACTCTTACTGATCATCCTCAAAAGAGGCACGGATCACTAGGAAACAAGCCGGACATATAGCATTGTGAACTAAAACGGCCCAGACTTAGTGAAAATCACTAAGTCCCTGAAATCGATAATCTCAGGTAGCCCTCTTCGCAAGCTTGCACAAGACAACACACACATTCTAAAAATACATGGAAGGCACCTCTGGAAAGAAGACAACATGCTTAACAATTCATCCCAAAGGGGCACAGGCATATCATGCACGGATTAAATATGGCAAAAATGACAAAAGTGCATGTTGGATTAACGGATCTGCAATTTAACTCAACATGCCTCCTTCCAACAGCATTTTGGGCACCAAGATGACCTCAAATGCAAATGATGCAATGGAATGAAATGATGTACTCGTCGAGACGAAGATTTTGACATATCATACGCCCAAAACGGAGCTACGGATGAGGAGATATCAGCGGTCAAAGTAGCAAGAAAAATCTAGGGAGTTTGAAAAAAATCAGCCGGGTGGATCTAGGGTTTCACTGTAGCTCGCGCGATCCCGATCCGATGCGGCGGTTACTGTAGCTCGCCATCGATCCCGGCGATGGCGCGGCGGCCGGGGAGGAAGAAGGGCGCCGGGGGGTCGCCAAAGGTGCGGGGAACGCCGGCGAGGGCGCCGGGGTGGCGCGGGAACCGGCCGGGGAGGAGTGGCCGCCGGCGGAGGAGGCGGTGTGCGGCGGCGGTGGTGGCGGCGTTGGCGTCCCGTGGCGGGGCGCGGCGGCCCGTGGCGGCGCCGGCCACCGGCGCCGGAGGTGGCGGCGGCGGACGAAAGAGGAGGCGGCGGGGCGAGTGCGGGCCGGGGAGGGCCCCGCGTGGGCCTGGCGGGCCCCGGGCGTCGGCGGCGATGCGGTCCCGCCCCGGGGACAGGTGGCGGCGGGCGATTGGCTGGCGGCGGCGGGGCGGACGTTGTCCGGTCCGATCCGGACACGTCCGTCGGCGGCGGGGGCGATTTGATCTGTCTTTTTTTTAGGAGGAGGACGGGGAGGAAGACGAGATCTGAAATGGGGGGTGTTTAAATAGGCATAGAGGGAGCTAGGAGAGTCCAAATGAGGTGCGGTTTTCGCCCACACGATCATGATCGAACGACCGAGACGATGGAGCTGAGTTTGGTGGGTTTTGGGCCAAAATGGAGGGGTGTTGGGCTGCACACACACGAGGCCTTTTCGGTCCCTCGGTTAACCGTTGGAGTATCAAACGAAGTCCAAATGACCCGAAACTTGACAGGCGGTCTACCGGTAGTAAACCAAGGCCGCATGGCAAGTCTCGGTCCAATCCGGAAATGTTTAATCCCCACACATGAAAGAAAGCTAGAAATGGCCACCGGAGGAGAACGAAGCGCCGGAATGCAAAATGGACAACGGGGAAAACGCTCGAATGCATGAGATGAACATGTATGCGAATGCAATGCACGTGATGACATGATATGAGATGCACGAAAAACAAAAACAACACACGGAGGCAAAGACCCGAACCCGAGAATTAAATATAACTTAATGCCGGAAACGGCATGAGTTGGAGTACAATTGGGGAAGGTTACATATGGGGTGTTACAATGCTTTAGCCACAATGGTCCGAGAGGATGCATGGTGACCGCAGGTTCCCAAGTGGATATCGTTGAGGATTATTTGACCTTCTTCTGGCGTTATGCATCTTTGGCCGACTCCGGTCGCACTTTCTCTGTACAGCTGTCCCCTTATGACTGTGAAGGCCTTAGATCGGCGGACGATCTGTCGAGCCTCCTCTTCGTCCTCCGGGAGTTCTTTCCTTAGGATATATGCAATGTATGGTATCGTCCAGTCGGGGGTGACTGCCAAGACTTCCATGATCAGGTCGACTACTGCAGGCACTTCAACTTCAGTCGGGTCCGCGGCACTTTTCGGCTGCGGGGCTTCTTCTGTGAAAGGATCTTCTTGTACTGACGGCGAGTGAATGTGTTCCAAGAACACGTTGCTTGGAATGGCTTCTCTCTTGGAGCCTATCTTTGCCAAGTCGTCAGCTGCCTGGTTTTTCAGTCAGGGGATGTGGTGGAGTTCCAACCCCTCGAACTTCTTTTCTAGCTTCCGTACTGCATTGCAGTATCCAGTCATTGCCGGACTCCTGACATCCCATTCCTTCATCACTTGATTAACCACCAGATCTGAGTCGCCATAGACCATGAGGCGACGGACGCCGAGTGAAATGGCCATGCGTAACCCATACAAAAGTGCTTCATACTCTGCTTCGTTATTGGAGGAATCGAAGTGAATCTGGAGAACGTATCTGAGCTTATCTCCTCGGGGGGAGACCAGAACTACCCCCGCGCTCGAACCATTCAGCATCTTGGATCCATCGAAGAACATAGTCCAGTGTTCCGAGTGAACTTGAGTCGGAAGTTGCTGTTCAATCCACTCGGCGATAAAATCCGCGATCGCTTGAGACTTGATGGCTTTCTTTGCTTCAAACTTGATGTCTAAAGGAAGGAGTTCAATCGCCCACTTGGCCACTCGACCAGTTGCATCTCTGTTATGCAGGATCTCCGATAATGGGGCGTCGCTGACGACTGTAATGGAGTGGTCAGAGAAATAATGTGCAACTTTCTTCGTGGTCATGTAAATCCCATATACCAGCTTCTGGTAGTGGGGGTATCTTTGTTTTGAAGGGGTCAAAACTTCAGACACATAATAAACAGGGCGTTGAACTTTGAAGGCCTTCCCTTCCTCTTCTCTCTCGACCGTAAGTACTGTACTGACAACTTGTCCCGTGGCTGCAATATAAAGCAGCAGAGGCTCTTTGCTGATTGGAGCAGCTAGCACCGGCTGGGTGGAGAGCAGAGTTTTGAGCTCCGCAAACGCTGCATCAGCTTCTGGAGTCCATTCGAACTTGTCAGACTTTTTCATCAGTCGGTAAAGAGGCAACGCTTTTTCACCGAGTCGAGAGATGAATCGACTTAAGGCGGCCAAGCAGCCTATAAGTTTTTGGACATCATGCACACGTACGGGACGCTTCATCCGGAGTATGGTTCCAATTTTTTCAGGATTGGCATCGATTCCCCGTTCGGAAACGAGAAAACCGAGTAGCTTGCCACCTGGAACTCTGAAAGTGCATTTTGACGGATTGAGCTTGATATCGTACCTCCTGAGGTTGGCGAAGGTTTCAGTAAGGTCAGCCCGTAGGTCGGAACCTTTCCGGGACTTGACTATGATATCGTCCATGTACGCCTCCACATTTCGACTGATTTGAGTGAGTAAACACTTCTGGATCATTCTCATGAATGTGGCTCCGGCGTTCTTGAGGCCGAATGGCATGGTGACGTAACAGAAGCATCCGAATGGAGTGATGAAAGCTGTTTTGATTTCGTCGGGCCCATACAGACGGATCTGATGGTACCCGGAGTAGGCATCTAGAAAAGACAATCTCTCACATCCCGCAGTTGAGTCGACAATTTGGTCGATGCGAGGGAGAGGAAAATGATCTTTCGGGCAGGCCCGGTTGATATGCTTGAAATCAATGCACATGCGGAGTGACTTCTCCTTCTTGGGGACCATGACAACATTGGCGAGCCACTCGGAGTGGTAGATCTCTCGAATGAACTCAGCTGCTAAGAGCCGAGCCACTTCTTCGCTGATAGCTTGTTTTTTCTGGACGGCGGACCGCCGCAGATGTTCCTTCACGGGTTTGAACTTTGAGTCGACTTGTAGGCAGTGCTCAGCCAGCCCCCTGGGAACTCCGGGCATGTCAGAGGGTTTCCATGCGAAGATGTCCCAGTTCTCACGGAGGAGCTGGATGAGCGCTTCTTCCTATTTGGAGTCGAGCGTTGTTGAGATGTGAGTCGGAGCTGCATCGGGGTCGGTCAGGTGAATGTGGACCGTCTTCGTTTCGCCGGCCGACTGAAAAGCTGATTCGGAGGCAGGCTTCTTAGCCCGCAGCAATTCACTCGGGTCGGCAGTCTTTTGGTACTCTTTCAGCTCGACTACTGCCATCTGAGCGTCGGCGATCTTTGATCCCTTCTGGAAACATTCTTCTGCTTTCTTCCGGTTGCCTATAATAGTGATCACACCTTTGGGACCAGGCATCTTTAATTTAAGATACACGTAGCATGGTCGAGCCATGAAGCGTGCATAAGCCGGCCTGCCCAAGATGGCGTGATAAGCACTCTGGAAGTCCACAACTTCAAACGTTAACTTTTCCTTGCGGTAATTCTTTGAATCACCGAAAACCACATCAAGAGCAATCTGGCTGAGTGACTCGGCTTTCTTCCCAGGAATGACTCCGTGGAAGCTCATGTTACTGGTGCTGAGTCTGGACATCGGAATGCCCATTCCTTTCAAGGTTTCCGTGTACAGTATGTTCAGGCCACTGCCACCGTCCATCAGGACTTTGGTCAGTCGAGTGCCTTCGACAACTGGGTCGACCACCAAAGCTTGCCTCCCAGGGGTGGCAATGTGTGTTGGATGATCGGATTGGTCGAACGTGATGGCCGTCTGGGACCACTTTAGGTAACTGGGAGTTGCAGGGGCAACCATGTTCACCTCCCGGTTTATGACTTTCAGTCGACTTTTGCTTTCGACATCGGCAAAAATCATCAGGGTGGAATTGACCTGGGGGTATCCATCGTCGCTATCATCCCTGTCCTCAACCCTGTCCGGCTCTTTCTCTTTATCCTTGGGCTGCTTGCCCTGAAACTGTTGGATCAGGAGCCGGCATTGTCGAGTGGTATGTTTGGGGTAAATAAAATTACCCTCTTCGTCTTTCTTGGTGTGGATGTGACATGGCAAATTCAAAACATCATTCCCATCCTGATCCTTGACTTTCTTGGGCTTCCAAGTGCCCTTGGGTTTCCCCTTGAAGTTTCCCTAGGCCACAGCCAGGGCCTCCCCGGGAGCGGCTGGCTCGGCCTTCCGCTTTTGCTTCCGACTGGAGTTTCCTCTGGTTTCTTGGGCGACTGACTTAAGTTTGCCGCTTCGGAGTCGGTCCTCGTCTTCTCCATTAGCGTACTTGGTGGCAATCTCCATCATCCGATTAAGGGACATCTCTCCGGTCCGGCCAAATTTCAGATTCAACTCCCTGTACTTGACCCCTTCTTTGAAAGCGCAGACTGCTTGATGGTCAGGCACGTTCTCGACCGAGTGGTGCAGTGTGATCCACCTCTGGATGTATTCCCTCAGTGTTTCATTCGGCTTCTGTACGCAAGACCGCAGCTCTGTAAGGCCTGCAGGGCGCTTGCATGTCCCTTCGAAGGTTGTAACAAACACTCGGGAGAGATCCTCCCAAGTGTAAATGCTGCTGGGCGCCAGCTGATTCAGCCACGCCCTAGCTGAGCCTTCCAACATAAGGGGTTAATGCTTCATGGCCACCTCGTCGTTGCCGCCACCGATCTGCACAGCCACTCGGTAATCTTCAAGCCACGTGTCAGGCTTGGACTCGCCGGTGAACTTGCTGATTCCAGTCGCCAGTCGGAAGTTGGGTGGGATCACCGCGGCTCTGATGGCTCGACTGAAACACTCAGGCCCCGAGGCGTGTGCCCTGCTGCCGGTGAGCGTATCTCTGTTGTGGCCCTCTCGATGAGCCCTGTTCCTGTCCACCAGACTTTGAACGAGGATGGATCTCGCGTCAAAGCCTGGGTCTCTGGGGTCGACTGGGACCCTCTGCCCAGTGTGATGAGGGCGCCTGTCGTCTCGATGCTGAGGTGCATATGATCCACTCTGTGGAGGAGGGGACGGAACCCGACGCCCATCATCACGGTTGAGTCGGTGATCGTATTGCTCGTTCCCCCTATACCGATCGTGCCGGTCTCCATGCCCCTCACGCCTCGGGGGCGATCTCGGGCTGTGAGCCAACTGGACGGTCTCTGTTGCGACGGATCGACTGTGGATCCTGTCCCGCGACTGAGAGACGGCGGAATTCTGATTCCCCGCTGCTCGGAGCAATGCTCTGATCTGCAGCAATCCTCTTCCGGCCTCCGACTGGGAGGGCTGGATCGACTCCGCTATGCGGGCCGCGGCAGCCAGGTTCTGAACCGGAGTTCGGTACACCTGTGGTGGCGGGAAGAGCTGCCGTCGACTGGGTTCGGGTGCCTGCTGGCGTCGACTGGACTCGGTAGCCCGCTGACGCGCCCGCTCGTCGAGAGCCCGCTGTAGGTTCTCCAGTCGAGTGCGCTCGGCTAGATTAGCCAAGCGCGCATCCTCCAAGGCCCGGGCCTCGGGGGTTTCTCCAACAATAGGTGTGTAGAGCGCGTCCATGTTCCGGCGACGAAGCTCCTCCCGTTGCAACGACGTAAGAGGCTCGGGGAGGTATTCGTCGTGAGGGTGCGACGGATCGCCCCTGTCGGCACCATCGTCAGCACGAGGGAATCCGGGGGGACTGCGTGTCCCCTCGACCGCCAGGACCTCCGCCAGGGGGTCGCTGCTGTCGCACTCGGAAGCGGACTCCATGGAGCCAGTCGACAGATCGAACAGGCCGCAGAGGGATTCGTCAGGCTCGATTGCAGCGGCCTGATGGGTCGCCGACTGGCGGGCCACGGCGCACTTCATCCACCGCTGGAGCCTCGACCGACCCGAACGCTTGCGCTGGCGGGAGACAGGACAGGGAGATGGCACGGGAGTCAACCGATATGGGGTCGATGGCTGCCTCAGGAGGATGCCACGGACGCACGCACGGAAGTGCGTCGCACCGCGGACGGGGAGCGCGTCGACGTCAAGCGGCGCCTCCTGGAGCCAAGCAGAGTCGTCGGCGATGAAAGCAAGTCGGCCAAGACGGATCTCGCGGCCCTCTGCCAAAGCTCCGTAGGAAAACATGATCGAGTGGATCGAAAAAATCGCAACTTCTCCAATTAAGCGCTAAGACTACTGCCCCACGGTGGGCGCCAACTGTCGTGGTTCTAAGTCTGACAGTGAGGTAGGGGGGTATGTATGAAGAGGCTAGACCTTAGCTATTGGGAAGTTGTAAGCACGCAAGGTTTACGAGTTCAGGCCCTTCTCTGAGGAAGTAACAGCCCTACGTCTCGGTGCCCGGAGGCGGTCGATTGGATTATGCGTGAGTAAGATGACAGGGGTGCGAACCCTTCATACTGAGGAGGGGGGTGGCTTATATAGAGTTCGCCAGCCCTCTCCTGCCCTCAGTAATGCAGGGTTTAAGGTACATTTAAGGTGGGCGTTACTGATAACGTCCCTAATAAAGCGTCATGATGATCATAAAGACTACTTAATAGCTGACCGTTTGCCTGGGAGTGATTTGAGGTCTCCTGGCGGTCGAGTGGTTGGCTTGTTGGTCGAGTGACAGCTTCTTGGTCGAGTGTCTTGGCCCCATCGAGTGGGACACCTTCGAGTCGATTGAAAGGTGACTTCCTCTAAGGATGTCCTATGATAGGGCTCTTAGGACGGGTCCGTGCCCCTACCGTAGGTGCATGCCTTCATCAGGGGGGGGGGGCGCCCTCCACCCTCGTGACCTCCCCGGAAACTTCTTGGAGTAGGGTCCAAGTCTCCTGGATCACGTTCGGTGAGAAGATCACGTTCCCGAAGGTTTCATTCCGTTTGGACTCTGTTTGATATTCTGTTTCCTTGAAATACTGAAATAGGCAAAAAAACAGCAATTCTGGGCTGGGCCTCCGGTTAATAGGTTAGTCCCAAAAATAATATAAAAGTGGAAAATAAAGCCCAATATAGTCCAAAATAGTAGATAAAGTAGCATGGAGCAATCAAAAATTATAGATACGTTGGAGACGTATCAGGCATCCCCAAGCTTAATTCCTGCTCGTCCTCAAGTAGGTAAATGATAAAAAGAGAATTTTTGATGCGGAGTGATACTTTGGCATAATTTCAATGTAAATCTTCTTAATCATGGTATGAATATTCAGATCCGAAAGGTTCAAGACAAAAGTTCATATTGACATAAAAATGATAATACTTCAAGCATACTAATTAAACAATTATGTCATCTCAAAATAACATGGCCGAAGGAAGTTCATCCCTACAAAATCATATAGTTAGGCTATGCTTCATTTTCGTCACACAAAGATGTTCCCAACTTCTATACCCCCCGATGACAAGCCAAGCAATTGTTTCATACTCAAATAATCTCAAACTTTTTCAACCTTCACGCAATACATGAGCGCGAGCCATGGACATAGCACTATGGGTGGTATAGAATATGATGATGGGGATTGTGTGGAGAAGACAAAAAAGGAGAAAGTCTCACATCAACGAGGCTAATCAATGAGCTATGGAGATGCCCATCAATTGATGTTAATGCAAGGAGTAGGGATTGCCATGCAACGGATGCACTAGAGCTAAGAATGCTCAACAAAAGAAAACTAGTGGGTGTGCATCCAACTTGCTTGCTCATGAAGACCTAAGGCATTTTGAGGAAGCCCATCGTTGGAATATACAAGCCAAGTTCTATAATGAAAAATTCCCACTAGTATGAACAAGACAACTTATGAGACTCACTATATGAAAATCATGGTGCTACTTTGAAGCACAATATATGAGACTCACTACATGAAAAACAAGGTGCTACTTTGAAGCACAAGTGTGGAAAAAGAGATAGTAGCATTGCCCTTTTTATTTTCTCTCTTTTTTGGGGCCTTTCTTTTTTTTCTTTTTGGCCTTTCTCTTTTTTTTCATTGGGCAATGCTCTAATAATGATGATCATCACACATCTATTGATTACAACATAATGATTACAACTCGATACTAGAACAAGATATGACTCTATATGAATGCCTCCGGCGGTGTACCGGGATGGTGCAATGAATCAAGAGTGACATGTATGAAAAATAATGCATGGTGGCTTTGCCACAAATCCGATGTCAACTACAAGATCATGCAATGGCAATATGACAAAAGTAAAGCATGTCATGATGATGATGATGATGATGGAAGTTGCATGGCAATATATCTCGAAATGGCTATGGAAATGCCATGATAGGTAGGTATGGTGGCTGTTTTGAGGAAGATATAGAGAGGTTTATGTGTGAAAGAGCGTACCATATCACGGGGTTTGGATGCACCGGCGAAGTTTGCGCCAACACTCAATGTGAGAAAGGGCAATGCACGGTACCGAAGAGGCTAGCAAATGGCGGAAAGGTAAAAGTGCGTATAATCCATGGACTCAACATTAGTCAAAAGAACTCATATACTTATTGCAAAAATTTAGAGTTCATCAAAAATCAAGTACTACGCGCATGCTCCTAGGGGGATAGATTGGTAGGAAAAGACCATCGCTCGTCCCCGACCGCCACTCATAAGGATGCACAAGCCAGGTACACTTCATGCTTCAAATTTGTTACACAACTTTAACCATACGTGCATGCTACGGGACTTGCTAACTTCAACACAAGTATTTCTCAAATTCACAACTACTCAACTAGCACGACTATGATATTATCACCTTCATATCTCAAAACAATTATCAAGCATCAAACTTATCTTAGTATTCAACCCACTAAAAAGAAAGTTTCACATATCTTGAATACCAAGTATATTAACATTAAGAAAATTACCATGCTATTAACGACTCTCAAAATAATCTAAGTGAAGCATGAGATATCAAGTTTCTTTAAAACAAACCACCACCGTGCTCTAAAAGATCTAAGCGAAGCACTAGAGCAAAAATTATCACGCTCAAAAAGATATAAGTGAAGCACATAGAGTAAACTATCAAGTTTCAATTCATACATGGCTCTCTCAAAAGGTGTGTACATCAAGGATGATTGTGGTAGACTAACAAGAAAAGACACAAATAATACAAGACGCTCCAAGCAAAACACATATCATGTGGTGAATAAAAATATAGCTCCAAGTAAATTACCAATGGAAGTGGACGAAAGAGGGGATGCCTTCTGGGGCATCCCCAAGCTTTGAATTTTTGGTGTCCTTGGATTATCTTGGGGGTGCCATGGGCATCCCCAAGCTTAGGCTCTTGCCACTCCTTGTTCCATAATCCATCAAAAGAATTCACCCAAAACTTGAAAACTTCACAACACAAAACTCAATAGAAATCTCGTGAGCTCCGTTAGAGAAAGAAAACAAAAGACTACTTTAAGGTACTGTAGTGAACTTGTTCTTTATTTGTATTGGTGTTAAACCTACTGTATTCCAACTTCTCTATGGTTTATAAACTATTTTACTAGCCATAGATTCATCAAAATAAGCAAACAACACTCGCAAAACAGAATCTGACAAAAACAGAACAGTCTGTAGTAATCTATTACTAACGCAAACTTCTGGAACCCAAAACATTCTACCAAAATTAGACGACCTGGGAAATTTGTTTATTGATCATCAGCAATTGGAATTACTATTTTATCACGTTCTGGTGATTTTTGACAATTCGGGCACTGAGCGCAAAGATTCTGGAAATTACAGCAAGATCAAATAACTATCTTCCAAGAAGATCTAATAGGTTTAACTTGGCACAAACACTAATTAAAAGATAAAACCACATCTAAACAGAATCTAGATGGATTATTTATTCCTAAACAGAACAAAAAACAAAAAACACAAAATAAAATTGGGTTGCCTCCCAACAAGCGCTATCGTTTAACGCCCCTAGCTAGGCATAAAAGCAAGGATAGATCTAGGTATTGCCATCTTTGGTAGGCAATCCATAAGTGGCTCTCATGATAGATTCATATGGTAATTTTATTTTCTTTCTAGGAAAGTGTTCCATGACCTTCTTTAAGGGAAATTGGAATTTAATATTCCCTTCCTTCATATCAATAATTGCACCAATCGTTCTAAGGAAAGGTCTACCAAGAATAATAGGACATGAAGGATTGCAATCTATATCAAGAACGATAAAATCTACGGGCACATAATTCCTATTTGCAACAATAAGAACATCATTAATTCTTCTCACAGGCTTTTTAATAGTGGAATCCGCAAGATGCAAGTTTAGAGAGCAATCATCAAAGTCACGGAAATCTAGCAAATCACACAAAGCTTTGGGGATAATAGAGACACTAGCACCCAAATCACACAAAGCATAAAACTCGTAATTTTTAATTTTAATCTTAATTGTAGGTTCCCACTCATCATGGAGTTTTCTAGGGATAGAAACTTTCAACTCAAGCTTTTCTTCATAAGATTGCATTAAGGCGTCAACAATGTGTTCGGTAAAGGCCTTATTTCGACTATAAGCATGAGGAGAATTTAACACGGGTTGCAACAAGGAAATACAATCAATTAAAGAGCAATTTTCATAGTTAAATTCCTTGAGATCCAAAATAGTGGGTTTAGCAATATCTAGATTTTTATTTCTTTCAATCCCTTTTTATCAATTTCATCATCAGGATCTAAAAACTCAGAATTCTTAGAACGCCTTCTAGGTAAGGGAAGATCATAATCATATTAATCAAGATTCATATTGCAAAACAAATATTTAATAGGGGACACATCAATAACTTTCAGATCTTCATCTTGACTTTCATAGGATTTAGAAGAACACGCTTTAATAAAGGCATCTTTGTAAGCACGCATCCTAGCGGTTCTTTCTTTGCACTCATCAATGGAAATTCTCATGGCTTTGAGAGACTCATTGATATCATGCTTAGGAGTAATAGATCTAAGCTTTAAAGAATCAACCTCAATAGAAATTCTATCAATGTTCCTAGCCAAATCATCAACTTTAAGCAATTTATCTTCAAGCAAAGCATTGAAATTCTTTTGCGAATTCATAAATTCTTTAACACTACTCTCAAATTCAGAGGGCATATTACTAAAATTTCCATAAGAATTGTTGTAGGAATTTTCATAATTATTAGAAGGATTACTAGGATAAGGCCTAGAATTAAAATTCCCTCTATACTCGTTGTTACCAAAACTATTCCTACCAACAAAATTCACATCCATAGATTCATTATTATTCTCAAGCAAAGTAGATAAAGGCATATTATTGGGATCAGAAGAAACGCTCTTAACAAATAAATTCCTAAGTTCATCCATCTTTTCACTCAAAACATTGATTTCTTCTATAGCATGCACTTTTTTAGTAGATCTTTCAGTATGCCATTGAGAATAATTGACCATAATATTATCTAGGAGTTTAGTAGCATCTCCTAAAGTGATTTCCATAAAAGTGCCTCCCGCGGCCGAATCTAAAAGATTTCTAGAAGCAAAATTCAATCCAGCATAAAAAATTTGTATAATCATCCATAAGTTCAAACCATGAGTAGGACAATTACGTAGCATTAATTTGATTCTCTCCCAAGCTTGTGCAACATGTTCATGATCAAGTTGCTTAAAATTCATAATATCATTCCTAAGAGAGATAATCTTAGCGGGAGGAAAATACTTAGAGATAAAAGCATCTTTGCACTTGTTCCAAGAATCAATACTATTTTTAGGCAAAGATGAAAACCACGCTTTAGCACGATCTCTAAGCGAAAAAGGAAATAGCTTCAATTTGACGACATCATTATCGACATCCTTTTTCTTTTGCATATCACATAAATCAACAAAGCCATTTAGATGAGTAGCGGCATCTTCACTAGGAAGGCCGACGAATTGATCTTTCATAACAAGATTCAACAAAGCAGTATTGATTTCACAAGATTCAGTATTGGCAAGAGGAGCAATCAGAGTGCTAAGGAAATCATTATTATTGGTATTGGTGAAGTCACACAATTTGGTAGTATCTTGAGCCATCACGACAAACAAGCAAACTAGCAGACGAGCAAACAAGAGCAAACAGGCAAACGAGGCAAATAGAGAGGGAGGATAGAGAGAGAGGGCGAATAAAACGGCAAGGGTGAAGTGGGGGAGAGGAAAACGAGAGGCAAATGGCAAATAATGTAATGCGAGAGATAGAGATTGTGATGGGTACTTGGTATGTTGACTTTTTGCGTAGACTCCCCAGCAATGGCGCCAGAAATGGCTCGTTGATGGGAGAGTAAATCTTGACTTGACTTGGCGTAGGCCTCCCCGGCAACGGCGCCAGAAATCCTTCTTGCTATGTCTCGAGCTAGCGTTGGTTTTCCCCCAAAGAGGAGGGCATGATGCAGCACAGTAGCGTAAGTATTTCCCTCAGTTTTTGAGAACCAAGGTATCAATCTAGTAGGAGGTCACGCGCAAGTCCCTCGTACCTGCACAAAACGGTAGCAACTCGCAACCAACGCTTAGGGGTTGTCAATCCCTTCACGATCACTTACGAGACTGAGATCTGATAGAGATAATATTTTTGGTATTTTTGGTATAAAGATGCAAAGTGAAAAGTAAAAGCAAAACAAGTAAAATAAAGTAATGGAGATTGATATGATGAGAATAGACCCGGGGGCCATAGGTTTCACTAGTGGCTTCTCTCAAGAGCATAGATATTCTACGGTGGGTGAACAAATTACCGTTGAGCAATTAATAGAATTGAGCATAGTTATGAGGTTATCTAGGTATGATCATGTATATAGGCATCACGTCCGTGACAAGTAGACGGACTCCTGCCTGCATCTACTACTATTACTCCACTCATCGACCGCTATCCAGCATGCATCTAGAGTATTAAGTTAAAAACAGAGTAACGCCTTAGGCAAGATGACATGATGTAGAGGAATAAATTCATGCAATATGATAAATACCCCATCTTGTTATCCTCGATGGCAACAATACAATATCTGCCTTGCAACTCTTTCTGTCACTGAGTAAGGACACCGCAAGATTGAACCCAAAGCTAAGCACTTCTCCCATTGCAAGAACTACCAATCTAGTTGGCCAAACCAAACGGATAATTCGAAGAGACTTGCAAAGATAACTCAATCATACATAAAAGAATTCAGAGAAGATTCAAATATTATTCATAGATAAGTTGGATCATAAACCCACAATTCATCGGTCTCAACAAACACACCGCAAAAAGAAGATTACATCGAATAGATCTCCACAAGAGAGGGGGAGAACATTGTATTGAGATCCAAAAAGAGAGAAGAAGCCATCTAGCTACTAGCTATGGACCCGAAGGTCTGAAGTAAACTACTCACACTTCATCAGAAGGGCTATGGTGTTGATGTAGAAGCCCTCCGTGATGGATGCCCTCTCCGGCGGAGCTCCGGAACAGGCCCCAAGATGGGATCTCATGGATACAGGAAGTTGCAGCGGTGGAATTAGGTTTTAGGCTCCGTCTTGGTCTAATGGGGGTACATAGGTATATATAGGAGGAAGGAGCACGTCGGTGGAGCTCCGAGGGGCCCACGAGGCAGGGGGCGCGCCCAAGGGGGCGCCCTCCACCCTTGTGACCTCCCCGGAAACTTCTTGGAGTAGGGTCCAAGTCTCCTGGATCACGTTCGGTGAGAAGATCACGTTCTCGAAGGTTTCATTCCGTTTAGACTCGGTTTGATATTATGTTTCCTCGAAATACTGAAATAGGCAAAAAAACAGCAATTCTGGGCTGGGCCTCCGGTTAATAGGTTAGTCCCAAAATAATATAAAAGTGGAAAAATAAAGCCCAATATAGTCCAAAACAGTAGATAAAGTAGCATGGAGCAATCAAAAATTATAGATACGTTGGAGACGTATCAGCTGCCTACTCGAGGGCAGGTCGTCCCTACTCCCGAACCCAACGAGAACGTTGTGTTCGTCTCCCACTTCCTCCGAGGTCTAGGCCTCACTCTGGATCCCTTCGTCAGGGGCTTGATGTTCTATTACGGGCTAGATTTCCATGATCTAGCTCCGGACTCCTTTCTCCACATCACGACATTTATTGTCGTGTGTGAGGCCTTCCTCCGTGTGACCCCTCACTTCGGCCTGTGGCTCAAGACCTTTGAAGTACAACCGAAGATGATCGAGGGGCAACATGCAGCATGCGAAGGTGCATCAATAGGCAAGATGGCAGGAGCTCCATGGCCGAAAGTCTCCTTTCCAGAGGTGTCCGAATTATGGCAACGGGAGTGGTTTTACGTCACGGCTCCCAGAAGTGCCAAGTGGGCGGCTGCCCCCGCTTTCCGCCCAGGCCCCCACCACAACTGATGTCATGGATTAGCAGGGGTCTAAGCTGGGGTCCAGCCAAGGATGTGCCTATACTGCAAAGCCGCATCTGAAATCTCTTCGAGGGAGATTTTAATTTGGTTGCGGTAATACAAGTTATGCTGGTTCGTCAAGTCCAGCCTTGCAAACGCCGGCCCCTGCGCTTGTGGGAGTTCAACCCAGAGGGACCACGTGCCATTCAAAGTTTCCTCGGCCTGACGCACGGGGAGATGTACAAGTCATTCTTCGGACCTCAAGTGGAATGTCCGGATATCACCGAGGACGTGGGCCTGAGTAGTAACCGCGCCGCCGAACAAGTAAGAAATCCCCTAGCCGAACACGCTGTTTTTTATTTGAAGTTATTTCTGAGAGTTCGCCTTTTGACCAGGACTGGCTAACAAAGGCGAAGATGATTCGGTGTTTGGCCCCCCTCCCTGAGGGTTTGGAAAATCCGGTGTTGGAGAAGATGCTCGAGGTCGCACCTTGCCCGGAGCCCTTGAAGGAAGATATCGAGGGAGATAATACGGGCGAACACGGGCCCCCACCGCTATTCGCTCCAACCAAGGAAACGAGCGTCTCCAAGAAGGAGGCCGATCGGGGGAGGAAAAGGACTGCTTCCGAGGATACGGAAGCCGAAGCCTCCAAACGGGAGAAGAGGTCTCCCACTGAGGGTCCTGCCTTGGGGGGTGTTTTGCCGCACAGAGTCCACGGGGGGATCAGCCCTCCAACGAGTCGTAAGTGATCCAAAATATTTTAATAGTAAGGGTATGCTATCCTTTTCCTCTGAGAAAATAACCACCGCATCTATCTTGCAGTTCGGGCCTCAGCCCCTCTCAAATGAGCTCGTCTTCGGGGGATCTTCTTCCAGAGATGATGGAGAGCAAAACGCCTCCCCCGGACTCCTCCGCTCCAGAAGCGGGCGACCCCTAAGTGTCGTCGCGGAGGACCTCTCCGGATCCGGTGAGGCCAGAAGATAATCCCCGAAGTCCCCAGTGTCTGGCTCCCGAAGAGAGTATACGAAAGAGTCCGGCACCGTCTGGTGTGCGGTCGGACGTTCTGAGGGAGTTGGTGGGGCGAGCGGCCATCTCAGAAGAGCACCGTAGCTGATGGGTACGGTGATGGAGAGAATCTCGTCTGCTAAAAGCGGATTACATGAAGCCTTTATGAGTCTATTGACAGGCTTTGAGGTATGTGAGATAATATGTGATAGTACTGCACATGTTAGGTGTGCCCTGTGTAGATAGTAGCCCCTGAGACTCTGGTTGTCATCGAGAACGGCGGCGAACAGAGGATCATATTCCCAGGCAATAACCAAACTGCCTCTATGTGCAGGTGGTGGGAGCTCCGGTGGCTAGCCGGACTGGGGAGTTTGCCCAATTAAAACGGCAACTGGATGCGGCAGACGCCGACATCGAGCTTGTTAACGAGAGGCTTGACGAGGCACAAGGTAAGTGTTATTATCCGGTGAACGCCACATAGTAAGAGCGGCATAATGCCAATATCTTTAATATGCTGTGACTGCAGATGGAGCTGCCACCATGGAAGCCTTGCGGGCGGAACTTGCCCGAGCCAAGGAACAAGCGAGGATTAGTAATGCGGCTGCTTTGAAGGCGGCCAAAGAGTTGAAAGCCGAAAAGGCCGCACATTGCGAGAGTCGGGAGAAGATGGCCAAGATGGCCGTAGAATTGAAAGACACTGCCGACTGTTGCCGGGTCCTTGAGAAAGAAAACCAAACGAAGGCAACGTACCTTGAGAAGGCCGCGGCGGTGGACGAAGACACCCGTTCTGCTATGAGAGCGAAGAAGGAGGAGCTGCGGGAAGCCGGGGACATTGCGGCTAGGAAACCCTTCATGTTATGGAGGAAGTTCGGAGATCCTCGGTATGCCCCTTTGGATCGGCTGTGGAGTTCGGCAGATGCGTATATGGATTTGGCAGCAAGCGCTGCCGATGCGGCCAAGTACTTCCAAGGTCAGACAGATCGTGAGGTGGACAAGCTGTTCTAGACGCAATTCCACATTCCAGAACGTCCGCTTTCATTGACTGACCAGCTAGCCCAATGGGCCGAACTGAATAGGTTGTCCAGACTCGCCATGAGGTCCGTTGTGGATCAGTTATGGCCGGAAAGGCCAAAGCCGAACAGCTATTTCAGCTTAGTGCAGCAGTTCCTTGATGCGGTGCCGCGCATTAATGCGATGAAGAGGTCGGCGTGCATAAAGGCTCGCGGATGGCCCTTGCCCGTGTTAAAGCATACTGGGCGGAGACGGACGCTACCACTGTTGCGGCGCAGGGTTCGGCCATAGGCCGGGTGGCTGCCGAACACTATTTTGAGGAGGTTCTCGGGGGTGCTCGTTTGATAGAGGCCCAGTGCTCGAAAAATATTATGTTTGCGTGATATGTATTCTCATTGTAAGCACAATGCTTTTATGAATATTTTATAAGGTTATTTTTATACTTTTGCCTGAAAGTAGTATGATGCCTCCTGTGCGGCCGTTTATGTATACTTGTGTATAACCTGAAAGATTGCAGTCGTCGGCTTCAACCCCCACACATAAAATGCGGGGGTGCTCGCAAAAAACGCGTGTTCACACTTAACCCAACGTCTTGGTCCTATTAAGGAGGTGATAGCGTAGCGAGCGAGGCAACCGGACTATAATGCTTTAACACTTTCACTTAGCCATAGGAGTTTGACAGTGGGGCTACTAGATAGCCCCTGGTGGCTCCGCACTCTCCCGATCGCGGGGTGCGTACATGCCTGGCCGGGAAACGGCCCTTCGTTAAGGCGGAGGAATTCTAATCACTGAGTGGTTTACCAGTCTCACGCTATAGCATGACAGTCAGTTTTCGGCTTTCTCTACTGAGGTGCTCGTCCGGATGAACCAGGGCACAATCGCAGTAGTTCTCCTGGTGCTACCTTAGCCAGTAAAGTGTAACATAAGGCACCAAAACACAGGAGCCAGGCAAACCCAACATTTGACCAAAGACAATGATTGATGCATATAAGGCCAAACTCGCGATGCCGAACACTCCCTAAGGTATTCGGTCTTTATGGTATAAACCGGGCCCAAATAGTGCCCTTCATAAGAAACCCCTTGTGCCCAGGTACGTGCATTATTCTGACGTGGCCACATGCCAAGACGCCAGCATACTTCTCAACTGTGCTGAGAATGCGGTGGATATGTATCAACAAGAGACAGTAAAAAAGGTTTACGCAGGGTCTTAATCTGTAAAGAATCCTTGGAGCGGGTCCCTGCTGCACGTCTGCGCCTGTGTATCCGTTGTGCCGTATCTTGGACGGGTGTAGCACGATGATCATCTGTAAAAGAGAGGAGCTTAAGTGAAAAAGCTATCGTGCAAAAAGATAGTTTTTAAAGAAATCATGTATAATTCTAGGTAAGTAAGAATTGCCGCTTGTCTGCGCACGTTGAGCCCCTTGTATTTGTAATAGGGGTGTGATCATTGATCGGTATAAATTGCATATGGCTGCGCCGGACTCGTCTAGCCGTATCCGAGGTCGTGACGGCCTGCTAAATGCTTTAGCTGGTGAGGCCGTTTTTAGCGTGCGGCTGCCAAGGTAGCCGCACGCTCTTCGGCGCGCAGAGATCGCTTAATACTTCCGCTCACTGTAATGATGCCACGTGGAACGGGCATCTTGAGTGTGAGAGAAGCATAGTGTGGTATTGCGTTAAACTGAGCGAAAGCTTCGCGTCTGAGTAGTGCTTGATAGCCACTTTGAAATGGAGCAATGTGGAAGGTTAAATGTTCGCTACGAAAGTTATTGGGGAAGCCAAATATAACTTTTAGTAGCAGGGAGCCCATGCAATGAGCCCCTGGGCCTGGCGTTACTCCTTTAAAGGTAATATTGCTATGGCAAATTTTTGTTGGGTCTATCCCCATTTCGCGGATTGTATCCTGGTATATCAGGTTTAGACTGTTGCCACCATCCACCAAGACTCGTGTGAAGTGGTATCCGTCAATTATTGGGTCTAATACCAGGGCAGCCCATCCTGCACGCCAGACACTTGCTGAGTAATCACGATGGTCGAAAGTGATCGGTTGAGACGACCAGTGGCAGGACTCCGCGGTGATAGGCCTTCGGGCGTATTTTGCTAGGGGTGCCGTTTTGTTTCTGCCATTGATCACGTGTAACACGTTTACTGTTTTGACTTCTGGTGGAAATTTCTTTTGTTCCCCAGTGTCTTCCTTGAGAGGCTCATCCTCATCTTCGCTTGGTGTATCCTCCCCCTTGTGGACGGCATTGAGCTTGCCGGACTGCTTGAAGACCCAACATTCTCTATGGGTATGATTGGCTGGTTTGCCAGGGGTGCTATGGACCTGACATATTTGGTCCAGAATTTTGTTTAGGCTGGACAGTTCGTCTCTGGCGTCTTTAGGGGGCGGCTTTTGCTGACCTGACCAAGAGCTTTTGAATCCGGGGTTTACTGTTGTGCTCTTCGTGTTGTCTATTTTATTCCGGCATTTGTTATTGTTGTTGCGCCGTGATTTCCCGTTTCCATCTCTAACTTCAGATGTACTGGGGTTGCTGGAGCTGCATCGGGCTAGCCAGCTGTCTTCACCCGCGCAAAAGCTGGTCATGAGGCTTGTCAATGCTGCCATTGTTCTCGGTTTTTCTTGGCCGAGGTGTCGGGCAAGCCATTCGTCATGGACGCTGTGCTTAAAAGCTGCCAAGGCTTCGGCGTCCGGGCAGTCGACAATTTGGTTCTTTTTAGTAAGAAACCTGTTCCAAAGCTTTCGGGCTGACTCTCCGGGTTGTTGAGTTATATGACTCAAATCATCCGCATCCGGAGGTCGGACATAAGTGCCTTGAAAGTTTGCCCGAAAAGCGTCTTCGAGCTCTGCCCAGCTTCCAATGGAGTGTTCGGGGAGGCCTTTAAGCCAATGACAAGCTGGCCCTTTGAGTTTGAGTGGTAAGTACTTGATGGCGTGGAGATCATCTCCTTGAGCCATATGGATGTGGAGGATATAGTCCTCGATCCAGACCCCAGGGTCTGTTGTTCCATCGTATGCCTCTATGTTTACAGGTTTGAATCCCTCTGGAAATTCATGATCCAGCACCTCGTCGGTGAAACATAGGGGGTGTGCGGCACCCCTATATCTGGGTGTACCGCGTTGTTCGGATGTTTGTTGTCTTATATCGTATATTGGGGCGCGCTTGCGTGGTCCATAGATGGATCTGGTTGCGCTGTCCTTTTGGTGCAAGCCCTCGCGTGAATCGTGTATTGTCTTGTAGGTGGCATTGTTTGCTGCTCTATGTTGGCCGTGAGGTCGTCTATCCGGCCAGGTGGCTGTTTTGATTTTTGGTTGTGAGGGGTCTGAGGCCTCCTCATCGAATTCAGGTAGCAACTTCCGCTTTGGGTAGCTCTTGGTGGGGCGATTGTCACCGTACTTTGCTGCTGTGTTGAGTACTTTACTCCATCTGATTTGGAGTGTGTCCTGCGTAGCCTTGAGCCTTTGCTGCTGCTTTTTCAGACTCCTCGCGGTGGCAACAAGCCTTTGACGAGCATTCTGCTACTCCGGATGTCTGTCCGGCGTTGTATCGTCCGGACTATTATCTTTGACATAATTGGTTTGTTCGGTTTGATTCTCCGTATTGCCGTGGTCCGGCAGTGGTTCGCCCTGCTCCAACGCTGGGTCTGTGTTATCATTATTTCTGGCGAGGCGTGATTTGGGGCGGCCTTTCGTTCCTCGCCGTCTTCCTTTGGTGTGTCCACCATGTATACGTCATATGATGAATTGGACGTCCAGCGCCCTGTGGGCCGTGGTTCCTCTCCGCCTCCCGCATCATCATCCATACCATCGATGTCTGCGGAGTCGAAGTCGAGCATGTCGGTTGAGTCATCGACAGTGGCTATTAAGTGGGTGGTGGGTGGGCATCGAATTTCGTCGTCTGCATCCCAATCTTGTTGGCCATAATCCGGCCAGGGCTCTCCTGACAAAGAGAGAGACCTTAGTGAATTCAGAATGTCGCCAAAGGGCGAGTGCTGAAAGATATCTGTGACGGTGAATTCCATGATCGGCGCCCAATCGGATTCGATTGGCAGGGGCGCGGATGGTTCGGTTTCTGGAAGAGAGTCCGGCACCTTGGAGTCACGGGCTGCACGGAGATTTGCGCTGGTGTTTGGCTCGATCGTCGTTGACACTTCAACCCCTGAGGTGGTGTCTAACCACCCGTCCTCGATTGGCGCAGTTGGCGCCGAACTAAGGGTCGGAGCTGATGCAGGCGCGGCTTCTGGGATACTGTTCGGCGGTAGAGCTAGGTCATACCCATCGCGACAGCGGGGCGCGCCCGGCTGTGGCTCAAATCCGTCAAAGATCAAGTCCTCGCGGATGTTGGCCATGTAATTCAAACTTCCAAATCTAACCTGATGGCCAGGGGCATAGCTTTCAATCTGCTCCAGATGGCCAAGCGAATTAGCCCGCAGTGCAAAGCCGCCGAATACGAAGATCTGTCCGGGGAGAAAAGTCTCACCCTGGACCGCATTGCTATCGATGATAGTAGGAGCCATCAAGCCTAACGGTGACGACACAGAGGAACTCTCAATGAAAGCACCAATGTCGGTGTCAAAACCGGCGGATCTCGGGTAGGGGGTCCCGAACTGTGCGTCTAGGCCGGATGGTAATAGGAGGCAAGGGACACGAAGTTTTACCCAGGTTCGGGCCCTCTTGATGGAGGTAAAACCCTACGTCCAGCTTGATTAATATTGAAGATATGGGTGTTACAAGAGTGGATCTACCACGAGATCAGAGAGGCTAAACCCTAGAAGCTAGCCTACGGTATGATTGTATGTTGTGATTGTTGTCCTACGGACTAAAACCCTTCAGTTTATATAGACATCGGAGAGGGTTAGGGTTACACAAGGTCGGTTACAAAGGAGGAGATATCCATATACGTATTTCCTAGCTTGCCTTCCACGCCAAGTAGAGTCCAATCCGGACACGAGACGAAGTCTTCAATCTTGTGTCTTCATAGTCTAACAGTCCGGCCAATGGAGATAGTCTGGCTGTCCGAAGACCCCTTAATCCAGGACTCCCTCAGAAGGATTATTAATAATGGTAGTTTTGATGTTGGGAGTTACCTTGTTGGTGGCTTTAGCCATGAGGCACTTGGCGGTGATGTTCTCATTGGGTGAGTCGAAGAGAGATATTCGTGGAATTTTTGTAATGGCAATGGAGGCCATGGCAGCCGACTCACCATCTTCATCATCATCATTATCCTCATGGTACTCTTCTTGAACCACCAATGCCTTGTGAGGGGTTTTCTTGATGAAGTTGCTCTTATTGGGGAAAGACTTGGCTTTGTCCTTTCGAATGAGCTTGCCACCATTGTCTTCCCTCTTCTCATACGGGCACTCCGCAACAAAATGACTCACATTGCCACAATTGTAGCAAGTCCTTACACGTTGCTTGCTCTTCGTGCCACTTGAGTTGTTCTTGTTGAAGTTTGGCCTTGAGTTTTTCTTACTCCAAAATTTCCTTGAAGCAAGTGCCATGTGTTCACGATAGGCATACTTTGTATCTTCGGGGTTGCTTTCCTCTTCTTCCTCTTCTTCTTCTTCTTCAACGCAAACTTGGCCTTCAATGCAAGGTTGGGCTTCTTTGCCCTTTGAGAACGAAGCACCGCATTGTCGGTGGTCTTTTCCAAGATGTTCATAGCCACAAACTCATCCAACACTTCACTTGAGGTCAAAGTGTGGAAGTCCGGCCTTTGACGAATGACGGAGGACATGGCCTTGTGGTAAGGCATCATTGCCTTGAGGAATTTGCGCTTGATCCAATTGTCATCCGTGTACTTGCTCCCGTGATCTCGGAGTGAGACCGCAAGTTTGGTCACTCTCCGATAAAGCTCACGAGGTTCTTCATCTTCTTTCATCGCAAACTCATCGGCTTCATCTTGTACTACTTCATAGTTGGAGCGTTGAATGCTTGCGCTTCCCCGGTAGAGAGAGACAACACAAAGCCATGCATCTTTGGCCAAGGTGAAGGGCCTAAGATGAGGTAGATCTTTGGGTGTTATTGCATCTTGAATGATGAAGAGAGCATTCTCATTGAATTGATTATCTGTGGCTTCTCGAGGAGTGAAGTTGCTTGGATCATGCGGATGGAAACCTTCTTCAATGATTCTCCAAAGGTTAGTGTTCACATGATTTAAATGACGCTTAAAGCGATAAACCCAAGAATCAAAGTCCTCATTTTTCACAATCTTAGGGGGAGGACCGACATGATTCAAATGAGTGGAAGGAACCGGTCCACCATAAACAAGTGGTGGTTCCACATGAGCAAAGATGTCGGTGCCATTTTTACCACTAGAAGAAGGAGCCTTTCAACTACTAGCTTCCCCCTTGTCGGAGATAGCATCCGTCACCTTATCAATGGGATCACCCACTTTCAATGGTGCGGTGGATAGTTTAAGCCCTTCAAGGAATTTAGTAAACATGCTTTCAACCTCGGTCGTCATGGTGGTTTTCAATGTCTCCAAGGCCACATTAAACTCCTCACGAGAGACCGAGGTTCACCCATCGCCCGTAGACGACATCAGATTCACACCGGAGTGTTCCTCCACACCGTCTACGGTATCAACCATACTCTTCGGACGGCAAAGTCCTTAGTAAAGATATGAGGCTCTAATACCAATTGAAAGGATCGATATGGTTGACTAGAGGGGGGTGAATAGGCAACTAACAATTTTTTAACTTTTCTTTACCAAATTAAACTTTGCATCAAAGTAGGTTGTCTAGATGTGCAACTAGGTGAGCAACCTATATGATGCAACAACAACGAACATACACGCAAGTAAGAGAAGGAACACTGATGAGCTTGCACAAGTAAAGGTAAGAGATAACCAAGAGTGGACTCGGTGAAGACGAGGATGTGTTACCGAAGTTCCTTCCTTTTGAGGGGAAGTACGTCTCCGTTAGAGCAGTGTGGAGGCACAATGCTCACCAAGAAGCCACTAGGGCCACCGTATTCTCCTCACGCCCTCACACAATGCGAGATGTCGTGATTCCACTATTGGTGCCCTTGGAGGCGGCAACCGGACCTTTACAAACAAGGTTGGGGAAATCTCCACAACTTAATCGGAGGCTCCCAACAATACCACGGAGCTTCACCACAATGGACTATGGCCCCGTGGTGACCTCAACCGTCTAGGGTGCTCAAACACCCAAGAGTAACAAGATCTGCTAGGGATAGGTGGGGGAATCAAATATCTCTTGGTGGAAGTGTAGATCGGGGCCTCCTCAACCACTCTCGAGCAAATCAACAAGTTTGATTGGCTAGAGAGGGAGATCGGGCGAAAATGGAGCTTGGAGCATTAATGGAGCTTGAGGGGGAAGAGGTGAGTCAACGGGGAAGAAGGGGACCCCCTTTATAGTGGGGGTAACAACCCAACCGTTACCCCTCTAAACAGCCCCGCAGAGGGCGGTACTACCGCAGAGGGCAGCGGTACTTGTCGTGGATCTAAGACTGACAGTAGAATGGGGGGTAGGTATGAGGAGGCAAGATCCTAGCTATGGAGTAGTTGTACACATGAGTTTTACGAGTTCAGGCCCTTCTCGGAGGAAGTAATAGCCCTACGTCTCGGTGCCCTGAGACGGTCGACTGGATTATATGTGTGTGTGTGTGTGTTTACAAAAGTGCGAACCCCTGTCCCAGAGGAGGGAGGTGGCTTATATAGAGTGCGCCAGGACCCCAGCTCCCCTCCTGTCTTCATATGGCCGCGGCACGTATGACCCACTCCTTGGAGGAGGCGTGGGCACTCAACGGCGACCATCGCGATCGGCTCAACGATCATACTGCTCCTGGTTTCTGTACTGATCACGCCGCTCTCCACGTCCCTCACGCCTCGGGGGCGATCTCGGGCTATGGGCCAACTGGACCGTATCTGCGACCACAGATCTGCTATGGATCCTATCCCGCGACTGAGACACGGCCGTATTCTGCTCTCCTGCTGCCCAGAGCAAGGCCCTGATCTATGCCAGACCTCGGCCAGCTTCTGACTGGGAAGGTTGAATTGACTCTGCTATCCGGGCAGCAACTGCTAGGTTTTGGATCGGTGTCCGGTATACCTGAGCTGGAGGTGGAAAAAGTTGGCCTCGGCTGGACTCAGGAGCACGTTGACGAGCGCGATTGTCGAGTGCGCGTTGTAGGTTCTCCAGCCGAGTGCGCTCAGCCAGATTGGCCAAGCGAGCTTGTTTCAAGGCCTGGGCCTCGGGCGTTTCTCCAACTATAGGAGTATGCAGGGCATCCATGTTTCGGCGACGAAGTTCTTGTCTCTGCTGTGAGGAGAGAGGCTCGGGGCGGTACTCCTCATGAACGCGTGACGGATCGCCGTTCCCGTCACCTCCGTCTTCACGATCGAAGCAAGGAGGACCGCGTGGTCCATTGACCATCAGGACTTCCGCTGCCGAGTCATTGCTGCAGCACTCGGATGCAGTCTCTACGAAGCCAATCGATAGATCGAACAGGCCGTAGAGAGACTCGTCGGGCTCGAGCACCGCGACTTGAGGGGTGGCCGACTGGCGGGCCACTACATGCTTCACCCACCGTTGAATCCTTGACCGGCCGGTGCGCTTGCTCCGGCGGGTCGCATGGGAGGGAGAAAGCTGTTGGAGTCGACTGGTACTGAGTCAACGGTTGCCGCAGGAGGACGCCGCGAACGCACGCGTGAAAGTGCGTCGCCCCGTGGGCAGGGAGCGCGTCGACGTCGAGTGGTGCCTCCTAAAGCCAAGCGGAGTCGTCGGCGACAAACACGAGCGCACCAAGACGGATCTCGCGGCCCTCAGCCAAACCTCCGCTTGGAACCATGATGATGGGGATCGGAAAAATTGCAACTTCTCCAATAAGTCACTAAGACACCTGCCCCAAGTTGGGCGCCAACTGTCGTGGATCTAAGACTGACAGTAGAATGGGGGAAGGTATGAGGAGGCAAGATCCTAGCTATGGAGTAGTTGTACACACGAGTTTTACGAGTTCAGGCCCTTCTCGGAGGAAGTAACAACCCTACGTCTCGGTGCCCTGAGGCGGTCGACTGGATTATATGTGTGTATGTGTTTACAAAAGTGCGAACCCCTGTCCTAGAGGAGGGAGGTGGCTTATATAGAGTGCGCCAGGACCCCAGCTCCCCTCCGTTACATAGAGTTCAATGCTCATAAAGGAAAGGCGTTACTGGAAACATCTACAGTAAATGTCATAAATGCTCATAATGCTATGGTTCAAGTCCTAACCGTTGCAGAGTGGAGGGTTCCTCATCTTCTGGTGGTCGAGTGTCTTCAAGGTGGTCGAGTGAGTGCATCTCCACGGTCGAGTGGATGATGATTTCTCTTCGACTGCTTCTGATTCTTTGTAAAGATGTCCTTGGGGAGGGTATGCTGGACAGGTCCATGACCCTACCCTAGGTACATAGCTTCATCATTAGCCCCCGAATGGATCAGGGTTTGAGTGAGTAAGGGGTTGAGAACACTTCCGACCCACTCTTTGTGCTATGAATATGCCTTGTCCTGAAACAATGAGTTGAGGAGACAACGTCGACTCCTTTCTCAATCGCCCTGGTCCATTCTTGGTTGTTGTCGAGTGAACTTTCATGGTTGAATTCCGAATGATGATGTAGAGGGTGTTTGCCTTCAGTGTGACAGGTTGTTCCGCTCTCCGCGGCGTGCCAGACGGGAGGAACCGAGGTTATTGGGACGGATTAGGTAAGTCTCCTCGATCCCCGCGCCACCTTTTTCACCACGTACTACGCGCGCGACTGTTGCGGGATTTGTTTAGATCGCTTGGGTCCACTAGTCAGCCACTCAGTGGAAGGCCTTATAAAAGGTCTCGGGCCAAGCCTCTGCTCCGCACGCCCCCATTCTCTCTTCTCTTTCTCCCGATCCCTCCGCCACTCTCGCTTCCGCCTCGTCGCCGGACCTCCACTCGAGCTCGATCCGCCACCATGGGCAAGGATAAGACGGCGGCGCTGGAACGCGTGAAGAAGGCGACCGCGAAGGCGAAGGGCAAGCGGACCAGCCGGGGCGGATCCTCGTCGAGGTCCGGCCTACCGGCGGGCTGGATCCAGGGCGACTGGATCCGCTCGGCAATCACACAGGACGACCTCGACGACCTGGTGGAGGGGGGATTGATCCCCCACAAGTCGGCTCGGCTCCCGGGGGACGAAACCGAGCCGCAGCCTAGAGAGGGTGAGTGTGTCCTCCTAGCAACCCACGTAGATCGCGGATTCTCACTGCCTCCCCACCCTTTCTTTCGGGGTTTTTTGAACTTCTTTGGGGCTCAGCTCCACCATTTCACTCCGAACACCATAGTCTATCTGGCCGCTTTCGTGTCCATGTGCGAAAACTTCTTGGGTTGTCGACCGCACTGGGGGCTTTTCAAACACATCTTCACTTGCCGTTCCCAGTCGGTCAAAAAGGCCAAGTCGAGTGATGAGAGGACGCGTGTGATCCAGATGTGCGGTGGTCTGGGGATCCAGATGAGGAGCAAGAGTACTTTCCCAGCGATGATCCTTCCTGACTCGGTCCGGGGCTGGCAGTCGACTTGGTTTTACTGCAAGGATCAGCCAACCCCTGGCCAGTCGACTGGACTTCCTCCTTTTTCCTTGGCTCGAGTGGTGAAGCCTGCTCCCCTGAAGTTAGTTCCAGAAGAGAAGGCGCAGGTCAAGGAGCTGGTTGAACGGGTCATCCAGCTTGTCCGCGACGGAGTGACCGGGATGGATCTACTGGAGGTCTTTCTCGGTCGACGCATCCAACCTCTTCAGGCGCGCGATCATCCGATGTGGATGTACTCTGGGGTCGAGGATACCACTCGGATCCACCCGGAGGAGGTTAGCGAGGATATCTTGGAGAACTGGTTGAGGGGAATCATTGGCAACAAAGACAACCCTCGGGGATCCAGGAGGGTGATTCCATTTGACAACTCGCGCCAGCCGGAGCAGGTATATTTCTGTTTTATCAAGTATCTTTCTGATTCACCACGTGATGTCCCATTTGTGGCCGACTGAATGTCTTTTGATTCTTATCCTTTCAGGCCCTCATTGAAATGTACTCGATGCCTAACGGAGTGCAGGACCCCGGCGCTGAAGAAGAAGGGAGCAGGGGCGAGAGCGGCAAGGAGCATTCGGAAGCCGAGGAGGACGAGGAGAGCGATGAATCGACCGATGAGGAAGAAGTTGACTCGCCCCCTCGCAGGGAGAGGAGGTCCAAGCACACTCATGACCCGGCATGCGCTCCGGACTTGGTGGCTGCACCGATCGGGCAATCCTCGAAGCGCCCCGGGACGTCTTCCCCGACGCCGACTGAGAAGCCTCCAAAGCAATCCAAGGCCGTGCCGCTTCCAGCGCCGAAAGCCATCTCTTCCAAACCGCCCAAAGCTTTGCCTCGGATCAAAGTGACTGTTCCTACTATCTCCGGGTAACCATCTGACTTGTCCTTTATGTGGATTCGATTAACTGGGTGTAACCGATTGAATGCGGGCCTTTGCAGTGCTACTACGTCAGGGACCTCTTCATACCAGTACCGGGACGAGGAAATGGAGGATGCGGTAACCTCTAACCCTAGTATGAACTCTTGCGATTTCGATTCTTGATCCTTTTAGGGTCGAGTGGTTCACTTGGGGTCAAATGTTCTGTCTTGCAGCTCCACCCAACATCATTGACCTTCCGGACGACGACGAAGATGTGGCTCCTAAGGCTAGGATGAGCAAGAAGGTAACAGCTGGCAGGGTGGCTCGGCAAGAACCAACTGCAACGCATCCCGTCTGTCAAGCTGAAGATGCGGGCAGGGCCACTGTGATGTTCGATGCACCCTTTCCGAGTAGGCATCCCACGCGGTCGACTGCGCCTGTGGTTCCTTCAACTATCCAACTCCACACCACGGAGCCTCAAGCAGCCGCACCTGGGTCGTCTGCACATTTTTTCACCAGCTACCCTGTCCCAGACAACCAGTCGGAAGCGGCTGCGGAAGCCATCCGACAGGCTGATATGATGATGGAGCGGGTGAAGATAGTGCACGAGAGCAGTTAGGCTGCCTACGACGCTAGTGCCGCCCTTCGGGCCAACATCCAGGTGAGTAGACTTTCCGACTGTTTTTGTTCTTGAAAAATCTTCTTCTGCACAATCTCCCATTGTTTGCGTTGAATTAGAGCACCCACTGGGTGTCGCTGTCGTTTTTGATAGTTTCACTCTTCCACTCGGTCTGGGCAAGTGGGATCAGAACCGGTGGGGGCACGCCAAGTGCACCCACTGGGTGTAGTCCCCGAGACCGCGGTCGACTGCTGGCAGTCGACTATGGTCTGAGTTCTTCTTTCTTGACGGCGCAATTGTTCTTTCTCTCTCTTTTTTTACTCCTTGCACTCGACTCCGGCGGGCCGCTCGAGTGGGATCAGAACAGGTGGGGGCACGCCAAGTGCACCCATTGGGTGTAGTCCCCGAGACCGCGGTCGACCGCTGGCAGTCGACTGGGGTCTGAACAGCTTGTTGTCCACTTCTTTAGGTTTTATTCACTCGAAAATGAACTGCCTCCGAACCTATCGATTGATCTGTCTCTTGCCTCCTGTAGAAGTCTTGTACTCTTATCTCCAAGTTTGCCGAACTCGAAGAGAAACAGAGGCAACTCAACTTAGACTTGGAATTGGCTCAGCAAAATCTGAAAAAGCTCAAGACGAGGCCGCTGGTATGGAAGGTAACTGATTGCCGACTGAATTTCAATATATATCTTTGATCTCTTTTTTGATTCGATTATTTCTTTTGCAGAGAAAATGAAGTTGGCTCTGGACAAGAAGGACTCGGACCTTGCTGCCGCGCAAAAAGCAGCCCAAGACAAAACCGTTCTCGCAGACAAGAAGCTTGCTTCAGTCGGAACGCTTGAAGGAGAGGTGACTAGACTGACATCTTGTCTTAATGAAGCTAACCGTGAAGTGATCAGCCCGAAGAAGGATAAGGTCGTCCTGAACGAAAAGTTGGAGTCTGCGATCCGCAAGAGGAACGACACAGAAGCTTATCTGAGGACCCTCGCCAAGAAGCTTTATCTCGTGCTGGGAGGTATTTCTTTTAATCCGACTGTGTTGATGTTTGCCATCGGATTTTGCTCGGTTGATTGAACTGACTTTTGGCTGCAGAACTCTGACAAGACTTTGACAAAGAAACTGGAAGGGTCGAGACGGGTCTGGACCCTATCGCTTCCCCGGTGTGCGACGAAACTGCGATGAACGTGCTCCGACTGGAGTCCCGTATCGCCAGCGCCACAAGCTACCTCGCACGCCTGAAGGAGGTTGTCTCTCGAATCGACTCTACGCTTTGGCCGGGGGCGACGCTTCAGAATGATCTGGAATCTCTGATGACTCGACTGAACGAGATCCCTGACCGAGTGCAAGAATGGAAGAAATCCTCCGCCCGGTGTGGTGCTGATGTGGCGATGTCCCTGGTGCGAGTCCATTGCAAGGAGGCTCGTGAAGACAAGCTGGCTGCGATCAAAGTCGCTAACACCAAAAAGCGCGACTTCCAGTCCTTCATGGAGACTTTCATTGCTGCCGCCACTCGGATTGCTGATGGGATCGATCTGGACTCGTTCATGGAACCTGCCAGCCCTCCTCCGGCCGAGTGAACAATCTTATGAAACTTGGATACGCTTTAAATTTGCCTCGGAATGCCGAGTGGTTTCTGTGACCGTTAAACTCCTTCGGGCTTGGTGCCCGAGTACCTTTGATTCGCTGCTTGGAACCTTTTAGTATTTATCTGAATTTGGTTTATCTCCGAATGTGCTTGTGTTTGCCTTCGGATGGGCTTTGCTTGCTGCACCTCTTCGTCCTTGAGGATAGGGATGGAGCGGATGTTGTATTTGTGCCGCAGCTCCGAAGGAGAAGGTTGCAGTCGACCTGCACCTCGTCGTCCTTGCGGATAGGGATGGAGCGGACGTTGTATTTGTGCCGCAGCTCCGAAGGAGAAGGTTGCAGTCGACCTGCACCTCGTCATCCTTGCGGATAGGAATGGGTCTTAAACTTAGGCGAGTACTGGACTGCAGCTAAGCCCCTGAGTGGGAGGATTGCTCTCTACTCGGTAGGATTTTTCCAAACTTAGGCGAGTGCTGGACTGCCGTTAAGCCTCTTAGTGAGAGAACTTAGGCGAGTGCTCGAATGCAGCTAAGCCTCTGAGTGGGAGGACTGCTCTCCACTCGGTAGGGTTTTTTCAAACTTAGGCGAGTGCTGGACTGCCGTTAAGTCTCTTAGTGAGAGAACTTAGGCGAGTGCTTGACTGCAGCTAAGCCCCCGAGTGGGAGGATTGCTCTCTACTCGGTAGGATTTTTCCAAACTTAGGCGAGTGCTGGACTGCCGTTAAGCCTCTTAGTGCGAGAACTTAGGCGATTGCTCGAATGCAGGTAAGCCTCCGAGTGGGAGGACTGCTCTCCACTCGGTAGGGTTTTTCAAACTTAGGCGAGTGCTGGACTGCCGTTAAGTCTCTTAGTGAGAGAACTTAGGCGAGTGCTCGACTGCAGCTAAGCCCCCGAGTGGGAGGACTGCTCTCCACTCGGTAGGATTTTTTCAAACTTAGGCGAGTGCTGGACTGCCGTTAAGCCTCTTAGTGAGAGAACTTAGGCGAGTGCTCGACTGGAGCTAAGCCCTCGAGTGGGAGGACTGCTCTCCACTTGGTAGGGTTTTTTCAAACTTAGGCGAGTGATGGACTGCCGTTAAGTCTCTTAGTGAGAGAACTTAGGCGAGTGCTCGACTGTAGCTAAGCCCCCGAGTGGGAGGACTGCTCTCCACTCGGTAGGATTTTTTCAAACTTAGGCGAGTGCTGGACTGCCATTAAGCCTCTTAGTGAGAGAACTTAGGCGAGTGCTCGACTGCAGCTAAGCCCCCAAGTGGGAGGACTTCTCTCCACTCGGTAGGATTTTTTCAAACTTAGGTGAGTGCTGGACTGCCGTTAAGCCTCTTAGTGAGAGAACTTAGGCGAGTGCTCGACTGCAGCTAAGCCCCCGAGTGGGAAGACTGCTCTCCACTCGGTAGGATTTTTTCAAACTTAGGCGAGTGCTAGACTGCCGTTAAGCTTCTTAGTGATAGAACTTAGGCGAGTGCTCGACTGCAGCTAAGCGCCCGAGTGGGAGGATTGCTCTCCATTCGGTAGGATTTTTTCAAACTTAGGCAAGTGCTGGACTGCCGTTAAGCCTCTTAGTGAGAGAACTTAGGCGACTGCTCGACTGCAGCTAAGCCCCCGAGTGGGAGGACTGCTCTCCACTCGGTAGGATTTTTTCAAACTTAGGCGAGTGCTGGACTGCCGTTAAGCCTCTTAGTGAGAGAACTTAGGCGAGTGCTCGACTGCAGCTAAGCCCCCAAGTGGGAGGACTGCTCTCCACTCGGTAAGATTTTTTCAAACTTAGGCGAGTGCTAGACTGCCGTTGAGCTTCTTAGTGAGAGAACTTAGGCGAGTGCTCGACTGCAGCTAAGCCCCCGAGTGGGAGGATTGCTCTCCATTCGGTAGGATTTTTTCAAACTTAGGCGAGTGCTGGACTGCCATTAAGCTTCTTAGTGAGAGAACTTAGGCGAGTGCTTGACTGCAGCTAAGCCCCCGAGTGGGAGGACTGCTCTCCACTCGGTAGGATTTTTTCAAACTTATGTGAGTGCTGGATTGCCGTTAAGCCTCTTAGTGAGAGAACTTAGGCGAGTGCTCGACTGCAGCTAAGCCCCCGAGTGGGAGGATTGCTCTCCACTCGGTAGGATTTTTTCGAACTTAGGCGGAACGGATTCGCGACTAAGCCCACCCACTAGGGGATTTCAGGAGTAAATAAGAACAACACAATCGAATGAGAGAACCATAAGCTCTTGTCTTTGTTAAACGAATTACAAAAGGTGTTGCTTATTACATTTTATTCAAACGAGTGTTTAAGTATAAAAGGGGCGGAGCAGCTCCGCGTTCCAAGCTCGTGGCTCGTCTTTCTGATGCTTGATACTGTAAAGATGGTATGCTTCGTTGTGGAGAACTTTGGTGACGATGAAGGGGCCTTCCCAAGTTGGAGCGAGCTTGTGTGGTTTCTGCTGATCCACTCGAAGAACCAAGCCTCCTTCTTGAAAGGCCCGACCCCTCACATTCCTGGCATGGAATCGACGCAAATCTTGCTGATAAATGGTCGAGCGGATCAAGGCCATCTCTATTTCCTCCTCTAAGAGATCGACTGAATCCTGCCGGGCCTGCTCTGCTTCTGCTTCGGAGAAGAGTTCAACTCGGGGCACGTTGTGGAGCAAGTCACTTGGCAGAATAGCTTCGGCTCCATAGACTAAGAAGAAAGGAGTTCTCCCAGTCGACCGATTAGGAGTTGTCCTTAAACCCCACAGAACTGACGGAAGTTCATCAACCCAAGCACCTGCTGCGTGTTTGAGATCACGCATCAGTCGGGGCTTCAGTCCTTTGAGAATTAGGCCATTGGCTCTTTCTGCTTGTCCGTTCGACTGTGGGTGAGCAACAGAAGCATAGTCGGCTCGAGTGCCCTGAGAGGCGCAGAAAATTCTGAACTCATCGGAATCAAAGTTCAATCCATTGTCCGTGATGATGCTGTGTGGGACTCCATATCTGAATGTCAATTCTCTGATAAAACTGACAGTGGTGCTAGCGTCAAGGTTCTTGATAGGTTTGGCTTCGATCCATTTGGTAAACTTGTCGACTGCAACGAGCACGTGAGTGAAGCCGCTTTTGCCGGTCCTCAGCAGTCCAACCATATCCAGTCCCCAAACAGCGAAGGGCCAGACGATGGAATGGTCTTCAGGGCTGACGCTGGCTTGTGAGACATATCGGAGTAAAATTGACAGCCTTCACATCTACCGACTATATCTTTCGCCATCTCATTTGCTTGTGGCCAATAGAATCCAGCTCGGTATGCTTTAGCCACGATGGCCCGAGAGGACGCATGGTGGCCACAGGTCCCCGAGTGGATGTCATTGAGGATCATTCGACCTTCTTCTGGTGTTATGCACTTCTGACCGACTCCAGTCACACTTTCTCTGAATAGCTGCCCTCTTATCACAGTAAAAGCTTTAGATCGGCAGACGATCTGTCGAGCTTCTTCTTCATCCTCTGGGAGCTCTTTCCTGAGGATGTACGCAATGTAGGGCACCGTCCAATTGGGAGTAATGGCCAGAACCTCCATGATTAGGTCGACCATAGCTGGGACCTCGACTTCAGTCAGATCCGTGGCGCTCTTGGGTTGTGGGGGCTCTTCAGTGAAAGTGTCTTCCTGAACTGTCGGCGTGTGAATATGCTCCAAGAACACATTGCTGGGAATGGCTTCTCTCTTGGAACCTATCTTTGCCAATTCATCGGCTGCTTGATTTTTTAATCGGGGGATGTGGTGGAGTTCTAACCCCTCAAACTTATTCTCAAGCTTTCTCACCGTGTTGCAGTAACTAGTCGTGGCTGTGCTTCTGACGTCCCACTCCTTCATCACTTGATTAACTACCAAATCTGAGTCGCCATAGACCATGAGGCGGCGGACGCCGAGTGAGATGGCCATGCGCAACCCATACAGGAGTGCTTCATATTCTGCTTCATTGTTGGAGGAATCAAAGTGAATCTGGAGGACATATCTGAGCTTGTCTCCTCGGGGGGATACCAGAACTACTCCAGCACCAGAACCGTTCAACATCTTGGATCCGTCAAAGAACATGGTCCAGTGCTGAGAGTGAACTTGAGTCGGCAGTTGTTGTTCGATCCACTCAGCGAGGAAATCTGCTATTGCTTGGGACTTGATAGCTTTCTTTGCCTCAAACTTGGTATCCAAGGGAAGGAGTTCAATCGCCCATTTTGCCACTCGACCAGTTGCATCCCTGTTGTGCAGAATCTCTGACAATGGAGCGTCGCTGACAACTGTAACAGAGTGATCTAAGAAGTAGTGTGCAACCTTCTTCGTGGTCATGTAAATTCCATAGACAAGCTTCTGATAGTGAGGATATATCTGCTTTGATGGGGTCAGGACTTCAGAAATATAATAAACTGGGCGTTGAACTTTGTACGCTTTTCCTTCTTCTTCCCGCTCGACCGTAAGTACTGTACTGATGACTTGTCCAGTGGCTACTATATAAAGTAAAAGAGGCTCTTTGCTAATTAGAGCAGCAAGCACCGGCTGGGTGGAAAGCAGGGCTTTTAGCTCTGCAAATGTTGTATCAGCTTCTGGAGTCCACTCGAACTTATCTGATTTCTTCATCAGTCAGTAAAGAGGCAGCGCCTTTTCACCGAGGCGAGAAATGAATCGACTTAGGGCAGCCAAGCAACCAGTAAGCTTCTGGACATCATGCACACGCACAGGGCGTGTCATTCAGAGTATCGCACCTACTTTCTCTGGGTTAGCATCGATTCCTCGTTCGGAAACAAGAAAACCGAGCAACTTTCCGCCTGGAACTCCAAACATGCACTTTGATGGATTGAGCTTGATATCATACCTTCTGAGGTTGGCAAAGGTTTCAGCGAGGTCGGTCAGCAGGTCGGAACCTTTACGTGACTTGACCACAATGTCATCCATGTATGATTCCACATTCCGACTAATCTGAGTGAGCAGGCACTTCTGAATCATTCGCATAAATGTGGCTCTGCCGTTCTTCAAGCCGAATGGCATTGTGACATAACAGAAGCACCCGAACGGGGTGATAAAAGCTGTCTTTATTTCATCGGGTCCGTACAGACGGATTTGGTGGTACCCAAAGTAGGCATCCAAAAAGGACAAACGCTCTCACCCAGCAGTTGAGTCGACTATCTGATCAATGCGAGGGAGAGGGAAGTGATCTTTCGGGCAGGCCCGATTGATATGCTTGAAATCGATGCACATGCGGAGTGAGTCATCTTTCTTTGGGACCATGACAACATTAGCTAACCACTCGGAGTGGTAAATCTCTCGGATAAACTCAGTTGCCAAAAGCCGAGCCACCTCTTCGTCGATTGCTTTTCTTTTCTAGACGTCGGACCGTCGAAGATGCTCTTTGACTGGTTTCACTTTCGGGTCGACTCTCAAACGATGCTCAGCCAGTCCCCTGGGAACACCTGGCATGTTAGAAGGTTTCCATGCAAAGATGTCCCAGTTCTCATGGGGGAACTGGATGAGCGCTTCTTCCTATTTGGAGTCGAGTGTGGTCGAAATGTGGGTCGGAGCTGCATTGGGGTCCGTCGGGTGGATGTGAACAGACTTCGTCTCGCCAGACGACTGGAATGCTGAATCCGTGGCTGGCTTCTTGGCTCGCAACAAGGCACTCGGGTCTGCATTTTTCTGGTATTCTAGCAATTCTGCCACGGCCATCTGGGCATCGGCGATCTTTGAGCCCTTCTGGAAACACTCTTCCGCCTTTTTCCGATTACCAGAGATAGTGATCACTCCTCTGGGACCAGGCATCTTTAGTTTGAGGTACACGTAACAAGGTCGAGCCATGAATCATGCATAAGACGGCCTGCCCAGAATTGCATGATATGCACTCTGAAAATCCACAACTTCAAACGTCAACTTTTCTTTGCGGTAATTTTTGGCATCACCGAAAACCACGTCGACTGCAATCTGACCGAGGGACGCAGCCTTCTTGCCTGGGATGACCCCATGGAAACTCATATGGCTTTCACTGAGTCTGGACATCAGAATGCCCATTCCTTTCAACGTTTCTGCATACAGAATGTTCAGGCCACTGCCACCGTCCATCAGGACCTTTGTCAGTCGAGTGCCTTCGACCACCGGGTCGACCACCAGCGCTTGCCTCCCAGGGGTGGTGATGTGCGCTGGGTGATCAGACTGGTCGAATGTAATGGCAGTCTCCGACCATTTCAAGTAACTGGGTGTTGCTGGAGCGACCATGTTCACTTCTCTGTTGATGAATTTCAATCAACTCTTGTTTTCAACATCAGCAAAAATCATCAGAGTGGAATTCACGTGAGAATAACCATCATCATCTTCCCCTTCACTCTCAGCCTTGTCTGCCTCCTTCTCCTTTTCCTTGGGTTGTTTCTCTCGGAACTGCTGGATCAGGAGCCGACATTGTCGAGTGGTATGCTTCGGGTAAATGAAATTACCTTCTTCGTCTTTTTTAGTGTGGATATGGCACGGCAGATCCAACATGTCATTTCCATCCTGATCTTTTACTTTCTTGGGGTTCCACGGCCCTTTGGGCTTCCCCTTGAACTTTCCTTGAACCACAGCCAAGGCCTTACCCGGAGCAGCTGGTTCGGCCTTGCGTTTTTGTTTCCGACTGGAGTTTCCTCCTCCGGCTTCGTGGGCGACTACTTTGTGCTTGCCGCTCCACAGTCGTTCCTCCTCTTCACCATTGGCATACTTGGTGGCAATTTCCATCATCCGAGTCAGAGTCATGTTTCCTGTCCGACCGAATTTCAGGTTCAACTCCCGGTACCTGACGCCTTCCTTGAAAGCACAAATTGCCTGATGGTCAGACACATCTTCCACCGTGTGGTGTAGGGTGATCCACCTCTGGATATAATCTCTCAAAGTTTCATTGGGTTTCTGGATGCAACACTGTATTTCTGTCAAACCTGCTGGCCGCTTGCAAGTACCCTCAAACGTTCTGACAAACACTCGGGCGAGATCTTCCCAAGTATAGATGCTGTCAGGTGCCAACTGATTCAGCCACGCCCTAGCCGAGCCCTCCAACATCAGAGGAAGGTGTTTCATGGCCACCTCATCATTGCCGCCACCAATCTGGACAGCCACTCGGTAGTCTTCGAGCCAGGTGTCAGGCTTGGACTCTCCGGTGAACTTACTGACTCCAGTCGCCAACCTGAAGTTGGGGGGAATCACTGCAGCTCTGGTAGCTCTGTTGAAGCACTCTGGGCCAGAGACATGCACCCTATTCCTGGTTTGCGGGCCTCTGTCATGGCCATCTCGGTGAGCTCTGTTTCTGTCGACCAAGCCTTGTACAAGAATAGATCTCGCATCAAAGCTTGGCTCCCTAGGGTCGACTGGAATACCTCTTCCAACGTTGTTAGGGCGCATGTCTTCATGTGGCCGCGGCACGTATGACCCACTCCTTGGAGGAGGCGTGGGCACTCGACGGCGACCATCGCGATCGGCTCGACGATCATACTGCTCCTAGTTTCTGTACTGATCACGCCGCTCTCCACGTCCCTCATGCCTCGGGGGCGATCTCGGGCTATGGGCCAACTGGACCGTATCTGCGACCATAGATCTGCTATGGATCCTATCCCGTGACTGAGACACGGCCGTATTCTGCTCTCCTGCTGCCCAGAGCAAGGCCCTGATCTACGCCAGACCTCGGCCAGCTTCTGACTGGGAAGGTTGAATTGACTCTGCTATCCGGGCAGCAACTGCTAGGTTTTGGATCGGTGTCCGGTATACCTGAGCTGGAGGTGGAAAAAGTTGGCGTCGGCTGGACTCAGGAGCACGTTGATGAGCGCGATCGTCGAGTGCGCGCTGTAGGTTCTCCAGCCGAGTGCGCTCAGCCAGATTGGCCAAGCGAGCTTGTTTCAAGGCCTGGGCCTCGGGCGTTTCTCCAACTATAGGAGTATGCAGGGCATCCATGTTTCGGCGATGAAGTTCTTGTCTCTGCTGTGAGGAGAGAGGCTCGGGGCGGTACTCCTCGTGAACGCGCGACGGATCGCCGTTCCTGTCACCTCCGTCTTCACGATCGAAGCAAGGAGGACCGCGTGGTCCATTGACCATCAGGACTTCCGCTGCCGAGTCATTGCTGCCGCACTTGGATGCAGTCTCTACGGAGCCAGTCGATAGATCGAACAGGCCGTAGAGAGACTCGTCGGGCTCGAGCGCCGCGACTTGAGGGGTGGCCGACTGGCGGGCCACTACATGCTTCACCCACCATTGAATCCTTGACCGGCCGGTGCGCTTGCTCCGGCGGGTCGCATGGGAGGGGGAAAGCTATTGGAGTCGACTGGTACTGGGTCAACGGTTGCCGCAGGAGGACGCCGCGGACGCACGCGTGAAAGTGCGTCGCCCCGCGGGCGGGGAGCGCGTCGACGTCGAGTGGTGCCTCCTAAAGCCAAGCGGAGTCGTCGGCGACAAACACGAGCGCACCGAGATGGATCTCGCGGCCCTCAGCCAAACCTCCGCCTGGAACCATGATGATGGGGATCGGAAAAATTGCAACTTCTCCAATAAGTCACTAAGACACCTGCCCCAAGTTGGGCGCCAACTATCGTGGATCTAAGACTGACAGTAGAATTGGGGTAGGTATGAGGAGGCAAGATCCTAGCTATGGAGTAGTTGTACACACGAGTTTTACGAGTTCAGGCCCTTCTCGAAGGAAGTAACAACCCTACGTCTCGGTGCCCTGAGGCGGTCGACTGGATTATATGTGTGTATGTGTTTACAAAAGTGCGAACCCCTGTCCCAGAGGAGGGAGGTGGCTTATATAGAGTGCGCCAGGACCCCAGCTCCCCTCCGTTACATAGAGTTCAATGCTCATAAAGGAAAGGCGTTACTGGTAACATCTACAGTAAATGTCATAAATGCTCATAATGCTATGGTTCAAGTCCTAACCGTTGCAGAGTGGAGGGTTCCTCATCTTCTGGTGGTCGAGTGTCTTCAAGGTGGTCGAGTGAGCGCATCTCCACGGTCGAGTGGATGATGATTTCTCTTCGACTGCTTCTGGTTCTTTGTAAATATGTCCTTGGGGAGGGTATGCTGGACAGGTCCATGACCCTACCCTAGGTACATAGCTTCATCAGTACTACCGTTGGACCGAACGGTACTACCGCTCCCACCTACGGTACTACCGCCCAGCAGAGAGGACTAGAAGACAGAGGAGGGACTAGCCCAGCGTGGTACTGCCGGATGGGCTTAGCGCGGTACTGCCGCGGTGGCAGGGCGGTACTACCGCTCTGGAGCGGTACTACTGCACCTACAACCACTGCAGGTGCCTCTCAACCCGACACGAGAAATGCCCCCCTCGAGTCGAGGCGGTAGTGGCCCGGTACCGCAACGGTACTACCGCTGAGGACCACAAGCGGTACTACCGCTGGGCACCGCGGTACTACTGCTGGGGCTAAAGACAGCTCAATCTGCAGGGTAGAAGACCTCCAACGACACGAGAAGGCCCAGAGGGTGTGAAACAAAAGTGTACGTGATGATTCCACCCTAGCCAAACCAAAGCGGACCCCCTCTTGATAGTACGGTGACTCCTAAGAAACTAGTCCACCAACAAGAAACCAAAGAGCTACACCATCTTGAAAAACACTCCGAGGGGAGAGAAATCGTCTCGAGCCAAAGGATGAATCTCTGAAACACTCAACGCACAAGGTTAGTCCGCAAATATGTTGTCATCAATCACCAAAACTACATCGAGAGAGATATGCCTTAACACGTGCTCCCAAGCCTGTCTTCTAGGCCATGGTGCTGTCGGCCATGGAGCAAGTGCGGGATGGTGTTGATCGCCTCTCGATGGGTGATGAGATGGAAACTGATGCAAGCCAGAAGGTGCAAGATGAAGGAACTCAAGTTGTCACCGATGCTAAGGCTACACCCATAGGCAAAGCTGATGAAACAAATGCTATGGAGTCTCCAACACCACCAAAGACCCTACCCCTGCCGACGGGGAATGTGCCTGTACCTATCGGCACCGGCTCTGGGCATGTGCTGGATAAGGTTGATGTGGTAGTGCATGACCCCAAGATGTTGTCTGGGGCAACAACAAGAGGGGATATGCCACCCTTCACGAACACCAGCGACCTCGATCCTCCTGCAATTGGCACCCATAACCCAAACAACAACACTCATATCGCCCCGGGGGATGATGGAAGTCCTCTCACAATTCGTGCAGTGGAAAAACCGTCACTGGAGGACTCAAAGGTTGATCCTCATGAAGACAAGGAACACCCAAGCACTGTCAAAGATAAGCCTTTTGCTTCAGGGAGTACAATACCAAGTAATGTTGACACCAAGAATGGTGGTAAAGGTATTGTTGGTTCAAGAGTAACAAGCAGTGGACGTAGGGGGCATAGTTGCTCTGAATCCAGTGTAAATGTAACTGAAAGTAGGGCTGTAAAGATTGTGCAATCCGCTCTAGGCAAAAGGTAGGATAGAGCTCTATATGGAGAGATAATTGAGAGTGAGAGTTTCTCAGGCAAACTTGTAAGCAGAAAGAAGTTATGTAGCGGTCAGGAGGAGAAGTAAGGCATAGGCCAGAAAGGTGTTAAGGCGGCAACCAATCCTGGGGCCATTGGTACTCTAACGGGCGCGAGTGGCGACGCCTGTCAGGAGACATGAGTCTCCTTAGCTGGAACTATCGGGGTTTGGGGCAACCCGGACAGTTTAAGAACTCGTGCGCCTCGTACACACTCATCGCCCAAAGATCTGTTGGGGAACGTAGCAGAAATTCAAAATTTTCCTACGTGTCACCAAGATCTATCTATGGAGAAACCAGCAACGAGGGGAAGGAGAGTGCATCTACATACCCTTGTAGATCACTAAGCGGAAGCGTTCAAGTGAACGGGGTTGATGGAGTCATACTCGTCGTGATCCAAATCACCGAAGATCCTAGTGCCGAACGGACGGCACCTCTGTGTTCAACACACGTACAGCCCAGTGACGTCTCCCATGCCTTGATCCAGCAAAGAGAGAGGGAGAGGTTGAGGAAGACTCCATCCAGCAGTAGCACAACGGCGTGGTGGTGGTGGAGGAGCGTGGTGATCCAGCAGGGCTTCGCCAAGCACCGCGAGATATGAGGAGAAAGAGAGGTAGGGCTGCGCCAGGGAGAGGTCAAGAACTCGTGTGTTGGCAGCCCCAAAGACCTCAACTATATATAGGGGAGAGGGAGGGGGCTGCGCCCCACCTAGGGTTCCACCCTAGGGGCGGCGGCCAGCCCAGATCCCATCTGGTGGGGCGGCCAAGGGGGGAGAGGGGGAGGCGCACCTGGGGTGGGCCTTATGGCCCATCTGCCCTAGGGTTTGCCCCCCTTTCCCTCTTAGAGGCGCCTTGGGCCCTTGTGGGGGGGGGCGCACCAGCCCACCTGGGGCTGGTCCCCTCCCACACTTGGCCCATGCATCCCTCCGGGGCTTGTGGCCCCACTTGATGGACCCCCGGGACCCTCCCGGTGGTCCCGGTACATTACCGATAAAACCCTGAACTTTTCCGGTGACCAAAACAGGACTTCCCATATATAAATCTTTACCTCCGGACCATTCCGGAACTCCTCGTGACGTCCGGGATCTCATCCGGGACTCCGAACAACATTCGGTAACCACATACAAACTTCCTTTATAACCCTAGCGTCATCGAACCTTAAGTGTGTAGACCCTACGGGTTCGGGAACCATGCAGACATGACCGAGATGTTCTCCGGTCAATAACCAACAGCGGGATCTGGATACCCATGTTGGCTCCCACATGCTCCATGATGATCTCATCGGATGAACCACGATGTCAAGGACTTAATCAATTCCGTATACAATTCCCTTTGTCTATCGGTACGATACTTGCCCGAGATTCAATCGTCGGTATCCCGATACCTTGTTCAATCTCGTTACCGGCAAGTCTCTTTACTCGTTCTGTAACACATCATCCCATGATCAACTCCTTGATCACATTGTGCACATTATGATGATGTCCTACCGAGTGGGCCCAGAGATACCTCTCCGTTTACACGGAGTGATAAATCCCAGTCTTGATTCGTGCCAACCCAACAGACACTTTCGGAGATACCTGTAGTGTACCTTTATAGCCACCCAGTTACGTTGTGATGTTTGGCACACCCAAAGCACTCCTACGGTATCCGGGAGTTGCACAATCTCATGGTCTAAGGAAATGATACTTGACATTAGAAAAGCTTTAGCATACGAACTACATGATCTTGTGCTAGGCTTAGGATTGGGTCTTGTCCATCACATCATTCTCCTAATGATGTGATCCCGTTATCAACGACATCCAATGTCCATGGTCAGGAAACTGTAACCATCTATTGATCAACGAGCTAGTCAACTAGAGGCTTACTAGGGACATGGTGTTGTCTATGTATCCACACATGTATCTGAGTTTCCTATCAATACAATTCTAGCATGGATAATAAACGATTATCATGAACAAGGAAATATAATAATAACCAATTTATTATTGCCTCTAGGGCATATTTCCAACAGTCTCCACTTGCACTAGAGTCAATAATCCAGTTCACATCGATATGTGATTAACACTCAAGGTCACATCCCCATGTGACTAACACCCAAAGAGTTCACTAGAGTCAATAATCTAGTTCACATTACCATGTGATTAACACTCGATGAGTTCTAGGTTTGATCATGTTATGCTTGTGAGAGATGTCATAGTCAACGGGTCTGAACCTTTTAGATCCGTGTGTGCTTTACAAATCTCTATGTCATCTCCTAGATGCAGCTACCACGTTCTATTTGGAGCTATTCCAAATAACTGTTCTACTATACGAATCCAGTTTACTACTCAGAATAATCTGGATTAGTGTCAAAGTTTGAATCGGTGTAACCCTTTACGACGAACTCTTTTACCACCTCCATAATCGAGAAACTTCCTTAGTCCACTAGTTACTAAGGATAACTTTGACCGTTGTCCTGCGATCCATTCTTAGATCACTCTTGTACCCCTTGACCGACTCATGGCAAGGCACACTTCAGGTGCGGTACAGAGCACAGCATACTGTAGAGCCTACGTCTAAAGCATAGGGGACGACCTTCGTCCTTTCTCTCTATTCTGCCGCGGTCAGGTTTCGAGTCTTACTCAATGTTCACACCTTATAACACAGCCAAGAACTCCTTCTTTGCCGATCCATTTTGAACTCCTTCAAAATCTTGTCACAGTATGTATTCATTTGAAAGTACTATTAAGCGTTTTGATCTATCCTTATAGATCTTAATGCTCAATACTCAAGTAGCCTAATCCAGGTTTTCCATTGAAAAACACTTTTCAAATAACTCTGCATCATTTCCGATCAACAATATGTTAACAACATATACTCATCGGAAATTCTATAGTGCTCCCACTCACTTCTTTGGAAATACAAGTTTCTCATAAACTTTGTATAAACCCAAAATCTTTGATCATCATCAAAGCGTATATTCCAACTCCGAGATGCTTACTCTAGTCCTTAGAAGGATTGCTAGAGTTTTGCATACTTGTTAGCATCTTTCAGGATTGTTAAAACCTTCTGGTTGTATCACATACATCCTTTCCTCAAGAAAATCGTGAGGAAACAATGGTTTTTGACATCCTATCTGCAAGATTTCATAAATAATGCAGTAATTGCTAATATAATTCCAACAGACTCTTAGCATCGCTACGAGTGAGAAAGTCTCATCGTAGTCAACTCCTTGAACTTGTCGGAAAACATCTTAATGACAAGTCGAGCTTTCTTAATGGTGATACTTACCATCATTGTCCGTCTTCCTTTTAAAATCCATCTGTACTCAACAGCCTTACGACCATCGAGCCGTTCCGCCAAAGTCTACACTTTGTTTTCATATATGGATCCTCTCTCGGATTATATGGCCTCGAGCCATTTTGGAATCCAGGCCCACCATCGCTTCTCCATAGCTTGTAGGTTCATTGTTGTCTAGCAACATGACTTCCAAGATAGGATTACGTACCACTCTGAAGTAGTACGCATCCTTGTCATCCTACGAGGTTTGGTAGTGACTTGATCTGAAGTTTCATGATCACTATCATAAGCTTCCACTTCAATTGGTGTAGGTGCCACAGGAACAACTTCATGTGCCCTGCCACACACTAGTTGAAGAGACGGTTCAATAACCTCATCAAGTCTCCACCATCCTCCCACTCAATTCTTTTGAGAGAAACTTTTCCTCGAGAAAGGACCCGATTCTAGAAACAATCCCTTATTGCTTTTGAATCTGAGACAGGAGGTATACCCAACTGTTTCGGGTGTCCTATGAAGATGCATTTATCCGCTTTGGGTTCGAGCTTATCAGCCTGAAACTTTTTCACATAAGCGTCGCAGCCCCAAACTTTTTTAAGAAATGACAGCTTAGGTTTCTCTAAACCATAGTTCATACGGTGTCATCTCATCGGAATTATGTGGTGCCCTTTTTAAAGTGAATGTGGTTGTCTCTAATGCCTAACCCATAAACTATCATGGTAATTCGATAAGAGACATCATGGTATGCATCATATCCAATAGGGTGCAGTTATGATGTACGAACACACCATCACACCATGGTGTTCCTGGCTGTATTGGTTGTGAAACAATTTCCACAATGTCTTAATTTTGTGCCAAACTCGTAATTCAGATATTCATCTCTATGATCATATCATAGATATTTTATCCTCTTGTCACGACGATCTTTCAACTTCACCCTGAAATTACCTGAACCTTTCAATAATTCAGACTCATGATTCATCAAGTAAATATACTCAACACCTACTCAAATCATCTGTGAAGTAAGAACATAACGATATCCACTACACGCCTCAGCACTCATTGGACTGCACACATCAAAATGTATTACTTCCAACAAGTTGCTTTCTAGTTCCATTTTACTGAAAAACGAGGCTTTCAGTCATCTTGCCCATGTGGTATGATTTGCATGTCTCAAGTGATTCAAAATCAAGTGAGTCCAAACAGTCCATTTGCATGGAGTTTCTTCATGCATATACACCAATAGACATGGTTCGCATGTCTCAAACTTTTCAAAAACGAGTGAGCCCAAAGATCCATCAACATGGAGCTTCTTCATGTGTTTTATACCGGTATGACTTACGTGGCAGTGCCACAAGTAGGTGGTACTATCATTACTATCTTATATCTTTTGGCATGAACATGTGTATCACTACGATCGAGATTCAATAAATCATTCATTTTAGGTGCAAGACCATTGAAGGTATTATTCAAATAAATAGAGTAACCATTATTCTCCTTAAATGAATAACCGTATTGCGATAGACATAATCCAATCATGTCTATGCTCAACGCAAACACCAATCTCGATGGTAGTGGGAGCATGCGATGCTTGATCACATCAACCTTGAAAGAACTTCCAACACATATCGCCAGCTCACCTTTAGCTAGTCTCCATTTACTCCGCAGCCTTTTATTTCGAGTTTACTAACACTTAGCAACCGAACTGGTATCTAATACCATGGTGCTACTAGGAGTACTAGTAAAGTACACATTAACACAATGTATATCCAATATACTTCTATCGACCTTGCCAGCCTTCTCATCTACCAAGTATCTAGGGTAATTCTGCTCCAGTGGCTGTTCCTCTTATTACAGAAGCACTTAGTCTCGGGTTTGGGTTCAACCCTGGGTTTCTTCACTAGAGCAGCAACTGATTTGCCGTTTCATGAAGTATCCCTTCTTGCCCTTGCCCTTCTTGAAACTAGTGGTTTCACCAACCATCAACAATATGCTCCTTCTTGATTTCTACTTTTGTGGTGTCAAACATCGCGAATATCTCAAGGATCATCATATATGTCCCTGATATATTATAGTTCATCACGAAGCTCTAGCAGCTTGGTGGTAATGACTTCGGAGAAACATCACTATCTCATCTGGAAGATCAACTCCCACTTGATTCAAATGATTGTTGTACTCAGACAATCTGAGCACAAGCTCAACAATTGAGCTTTTCTCCCTTAGTTTGCAGGCTAAGAAAATCGTCGGAGGTCTTATACCTCTTGACGTGGGCATGAGACTGAAATCCCAATTTCAGCCCTCGAAACATCTCATATGTTTCGCGACGTTTCAAAACATCTTCGGTGCCTCAACTCTAAACCATTTAACTGAACTATCACGTAGTTATCAAAATGTGTATGTCAGATGTTCGCAACATCCACAGACGATGTTCGAGGTTCAGCACACTGAGCGGTGCATTAAGGACATAAGCCTTCTATGAAGCAATGAGGACAATCCTCAGTTTACGGACCTAGTCCGCATAATTGCTACTATCAACTTTCAACTAAATTTTCTCTAGGAACATATCTAAACAGTAGAACTGAAGCGCGAGCTACGACATAATTTGCGAAAACCTTTTGACTATGTTCAGGATAATTAAGTTCATCTTATGAACTCCCACTCAGATAGACATCCCTCTAGTCATCTAAGTGATTACATGATCTGAGTCAACTAGGCCGTGTCCGATCATCACGTGAGACGGACTAGTCAACATCGGTGAACATCTTCATGTTGATCGTATCTTCTATACGACTCATGCTCGACCTTTCGGTCTCTTGTGTTCCGAGGCCATGTCTGTACATGCTAGGCTCGTCAAGTTAACCTAAGTGTTTCGCATGTGTTCCGAGGCCATGTTTGTACATGCTAGGCTCGTCAACACCCGTTGTATTCGAACATAAGAATCTATCACACCCGATCATCACGTGGTGCTTCGAAATGACGAACTTTCGCAACGGTGCACAGTTAGGGGGGACACTTTCTTGAAATTTTAATGAGGGATCATCTTATTTACTACTGTCGTTCTAAGCAAATAATATGTATAAACATGATAAACATCACATGCAATCAAATAGTGACATGATATGGCCATCATCACTTTGCTCCTTTTGATCTCCATCTTCGGGGCTCCATGATCATCATCGTCACCGGCATGACACCATGATCTCCATCATCATGTCTTCATGAAGTTGTCTCGCCAACTATTACTTCTACTACTACAGCTAATGGTTAGCAATAAAGTAAAGTAATTACATGGCGTTGTTCAATGACACGCAAGTCATACAATAAATAAAGACAACTCCTATGGCTCCTGTCGGTTGTCATACTCATCGACATGCAAGTCGTGATTCCTATTACAAGAACATGATCAATCTCATACATCACATATCATTCATCACATTCTTCTTGGCCATATCACATCACATAGCATACCCTGCAAAAACAAGTTAGACATCCTCTAATTGTTGTTTGCATGTTTTACGTGGCTGCTATGGGTTTCTAGCAAGAACGTTTCTTACCTACGCAAAAACCACAACGTGATATGCCAATTGCTATTTACCCTTCATAAGGACCCTTTTCATCGAATCCGATCCGACTAAAGTGGGAGAGACAGAAACCCGCTAGCCACCTTATGCAACTAGTGCATGTCAGTCGGTGGAACCAGTCTCACGTAAGAGTACGTGTAAGGTCGGTCCGGGCCGCTTCATCCCACGATGCCGCTGAATCAAGATAATACTAGTAACGGCAAGTAAATTGACAAAATCAACACCCACAACTACTTTGTGTTCTACTCGTGCATAGAATCTACGCAATAGACCTAGCTCATGATGCCACTGTTGGGGAACGTAGCAGAAATTCAAAATTTTCCTACGTGTCACCAAGATCTACCTATGGAGAAACCAGCAACGAGGGGAAGGAGAGTGCATCTACATACCCTTGTAGATCGCTAAGCGGAAGCGTTCAAGTGAACGGGGTTGATGGAGTCGTACTCGTCGTGATCCAAATCACCGAAGATCCTAGTGCTGAACGGACGGCACCTCCGTGTTCAACACACGTACAGCCCGGTGACATCTCCCATGCCTTGATCCAGCAAGGAGAGAGGGAGAGGTTGAGGAAGACTCCATCCAGCAGCAGCACAACGGCATGGTGGTGGTGGAGGAGCGTGGTGATCCAGCAGGGCTTCGCCAAGCACCGCGAGATATGAGGAGAAAGAGAGGTAGGGCTGCGCCAGGGAGAGGTCAAGAACTCGTGTGTTGGCAGCCCCAAAGACCTCAAGTATATATAGGGGAGAGGGAGGGGGCTGCGCCCCACCTAGGGTTCCACCCTAGGGGCGGCGGCCAACCCAGATCCCATCTGGTGGGGCGGCCAAGGGGGGAGAGGGGGAGGCGCACCTGGGGTGGGCCTTAGGGCCCATCTGCCCTAGGGTTTGCCCCCCTGTCCCTCTTGGAGGCACCTTGGGCCCTTGTCGGGGGGCGCACCAGCCCACCTGGGGCTGGTCCCCTCCCACACTTGGCCCATGCAGCCCTCCGGGGCTTGTGGCCCCACTTGGTGGACCCCCGGGACCCTCCCGGTGGTCCCGGTACATTACCGATAAAACCCTGAACTTTTCCGGTGACCAAAACAGGACTTCCCATATATAAATATTTACCTCCGGACCATTCCGGAACTCATCGTGACATCCGGGATCTCATCCAGGACTCCGAACAACATTCGGTAACCACATACAAACTTCCTTTATAACCCTAGCGTCATCGAACCTTAAGTGTGTAGACCCTACGGGTTCGGGAACCATGCAGACATGACCGAGACGTTCTCCGGTCAATAACCAACAGCGGGATCTGGATACCCATGTTGGCTCCCACATGCTCCACGATGATCTCATCGGATGAACCACGATGTCAAGGACTTAATCAATCCCGTATACAATTCCCTTTATCTATCGGTACGATACTTGCCCGAGATTCTATCGTCGGTATCCCGATACCATGTTCAATCTCATTACCGGCAAGTCTCTTTACTCGTTCCGTAACACATCATCCCGTGATCAACTCCTTGATCACATTGTGCACATTATGATGATGTCCTACCGAGTGGGCCCAGAGATACCTCTCCGTTTACACGGAGTGACAAATCCCAGTCTCGATTTGTGCCAACCCAACAGACACTTTTGGAGATACCTGTAGTGTACCTTTATAGCCACCCAGTTACGTTGTGACGTTTGGCACACCCAAAGCACTCCTACGGTATCCGGGGGTTGCACAATCTCATGGTCTAAGGAAATGATACTTGACATTAGAAAAGCTTTAGCATACGAACTACATGATCTTGTGCTAGGCTTAGGATTGGGTCTTGTCCATCACATCATTCTCCTAATGATGTGATCCCGTTATCAACGACATCCAATGTCCATGGTCAGGAAACCGTAACCATCTATTGATCAACAAGCTAGTCAACTAGAGGCTTACTAGGGACATGGTGTTGTCTATGTATCCACACATGTATCTGAGTTTCCTATCAATACAATTCTAGCATGGATAATAAACGATTGTCATGAACAAGGAAATATAATAATAACCAATTTATTATTGCCTCTAGGGCTTATTTCCAACAAGATCGTTTTCCTGTCAGAAACTCGACAATGTGAGGAGAAAGTGAAGAGAATAAAGTGGAGACTAGGGCTGAAGCACTGCCTTACGCATAATGGTAAGGGAAAAGTTCCGAGCATTGCCTTGTATTGGGATGAGTCAATAAAAATAAAGTGTTTGTCATAAGGTCCCCGTTATTTTGAGGTGTTAGTGTCTTATGATCCACATGGCCCGTCATGGTGTGGTACTTTTGTCTATGGTGAACCAAGAGCTCAAGATAGGCACCACATCTGGTCCCTTCTGAGAAGGAGTAAAACAATGGCCAATGAATTGTGGCTGATGATCGGTGACTTTAATGATACGATGTGGCAATCTAAACATTTCTCCATGACTAGAAGATCTGAAGGGCAAATGGCAAGGTTCCGTAGTGTGCTCAGTTTTTGTAACATGCATGACCTAGGCTTCAAAGGTAAGCCTTGGACTTATAACAACAAGCAGCGAGTTCTTAATAATGTTAAGGCCAGAATTGATCGTGCTACGACTACCTCATGTTGGCAAGATTTGTTCAAACATGCTACTGTTACTCACATAACTACTCAAAAGGTCTGACCACCTCCCGCTCCTACTAAGTTTCTCGGATCAGGCAAAGGAGTGGGGTGGTCCGAGGCCTTTCATGTATGAGTACATGTGGGAGAGGGATCCTTCCCTGATGGATGAAATTAAAAAGTCCTGGAATAGTAGCAACGTGCAGGGCCCTAGATTGGACAAAGTGGCACATAAATTAAAAAGTGTGCAACAAGATTTGCAAGGATGGAGCAGGAGGAAATTCAGATCAGTTAGATACAAAGTACATAAACTGCAGTAGAAGCTTGATAAATCGTGGGACATGTCACCTTCAAACAGAAGGGATCAGCAAATCCATGAATGTTCGAGAGAATTAGATGAGTACTTGTATAGGGAAGAGATGTTATGGCATCAACATTCTTGGGTTATTAGTAACCGGGAGGGTGAAGAAAATACTAAATATTTTCAGCGCAATGCTACTTGGTGTCAAAAGAAAAATCATATTAGCAAGTTGAAAAATGCAGATGGTAACTGGGTTCAAGGAAAAAAGCAGATTGCTTTGTTGACAACAAATTTTTTTCAAGAAACTTTGTGAAGTTGATGATGATGTGGAACCAGAAGCTTTGCTTAACCTCTTTGATGATAAAGTTTCTGAGGAGATGAATGAGGCTCTTTGTCGTGAGTTTTATGATGATGAGATAAGTGATGCATTGTTTCAAATTGGGCCCCTAAAGGCTCCCGGTAGAGACGGTTTTCCTGCGAGATTTTTCTAGAGGAATTGGGTTGAGTTGAAACATGATGTGATTGCAATGGTGAAAAACTTCTTTGCAAATGGCATAATGCCAGAGGGCATTAACAATACTGTGATTGTTCTTATTGTTGGAAATATGCCCTAGAGGCAATAATAAAAGCATTATTATTATATTTCCTTGTTCATGATAATTGTCTTTATTCATGCTATAATTGTGTTATCCGGAAATCGTAATACATGTGTGAATAACAGACACCAACATGTCCCTAGTAAGCCTCTAGTTGACTAGCTCGCTAATCAACAGATAGTCATGATTTCCTGGCTATGGACATGAGATGTCATTGATAACGAGATCACATCATTAGGAGAATGATGTGATGGACAAGACCCAATCCTAAACATAGCATAAAGATCGTATAGTTCGTTTGCTAGAGTTTTGCAATGTCAAGTATCTTTTCCTTAGACCATGAGATCGTGTAACTCCCGGATACCGTAGGAGTGCTTTGGGTATACCAAACGTCACAACGTAACTGGGTGACTATAAAGGTAGACTACGGGTATCTCCGAAAGTGTCTGTTGGGTTGACACGGATCAAGACTGGGATTTGTCACTCCGTATGACGGAGAGGTATCACTGGGCCCACTCGGTAATGCATCATCATAATGAGCTCAAAGTGACCAAGTGTCTGGTCACGGGATCATGCATTACGGTATGAGTAAAGTGACTTGCTGGTAACGAGATTGAACGAGGTATTGGGATACCGACGATCGAATCTCGGGCAAGTAATATATCGATTGACAAAGGGAATTGCATACGGGGTTGATTGAATCCTCGACATCGTGGTTCATCCGATGAGATCATCGTGGAGCATGTGGGAGCCAACATGGGTATCCAGATCCCGCTGTTGGTTATTGACCGGAGAGTCGTCTCGGTCATGTCTACATGTCTCCCGAACCCGTAGGGTCTACACACTTAAGGTTCGGTGACGCTAGGGTTGTGAAGATATGTATATGCAGTAACCCGAATGTTGTTCGGAGTCCCGGATGAGATCCCGGACGTCAGGAGGAGTTCTGGAATGGTCCGGAGGTAAAGAATTATATATAGGAAGTGTTGTTTCGGCCATCGGGACAAGTTTCGAGGTTACCGGTATTGTACCGGGACCACCGGAAGGGTCCCGGGGGTCCACCGGGTGGGGCCACCTATCCCGGAGGGCCCCATGGGCTGAAGTGGGAAGGGACCCAGCCCTTAGTGGGCTGGTGCACCACCCCTAAGGGGCCCATGCGCCTAGGGTTAGGGGAAACCCTAAAGGGGGGGCGCCCCCTTGCCTTGGGGGGCAAGCCCCCCACCCTTGGCCGCCCCCCCCCCCCCCCTAGGAGATCCATCTCCTAGGGCCGGCGCCCCCCCCCCCCTTGGCACCCCTATATATAGTGGGGGAGAGGAGGGACTTGAGGCCACGGCTTTTGGTGCATCCCTCTCTCCCTGTTACGTCTCTCTCTCTCTCGTAGTACACGGCGAAGCCCTGCTGTCGTGACGCCCTGCATCCACCACCACGCCGTCGTGCTGCTGGATATTCATCAACTTCTCCTTTCCCCTTGCTGGATCAAGAAGGAGGAGACGTCTCCCGTCTCGTACGTGTGTTGAACGCGGAGGTGCCATCCGTTCGGCACTTGGTCATCGGTGATTTGGATCATGTCGTGTTCGACTACATCATCCCCGTTCCTTGAACGCTTCCGCACGCAATCTACAAAGGTATGTAGATGCATCTGATGACTCGTTGCTAGATGAACTCCTAGATAGATCTTGGTGAAACGAGTAGGAAAATTTTTGTTTTCTGCAACGTTCCCCAACAGTGGCATCATGAGCTAGGTCTATGCGTAGTTCTTCTTGCGCGAGTAGAACACAATTTGTTGTGGGCGTGGATTTGTCAACTTTCTTGCCGCTACTAGTATTTTCTTGCTTCAGCGGTATTGTGGGATGAAGCGGCCCGGACCAACCTTACACGTACGCTTACGTGAGACCGGTTCCACCGACTAACATGCACTAGTTGCATAAGGTGGCTGGCGGGTGTCTGTCTCTCCTACTTTAGTTGGAGCGGATTTGATGAACAGGGTCCTTATGAAGGGTAAATAGAAGTTGACAAATCACGTTGTGGCTTTCACGTAGGTAAGAATACGTTCTTGCTAGAACCCTAATTCAGCCACGTAAAACTTGCAACAACAATTAGAGGACGTCTAACTTGTTTTTGCAGCAAGTGGTTTGTGATATGATATGGCCAAAGTTGTGATGAATGATGAATGATCTATATGTGATGTATGAGATGTTCATGCTATTGTAATAGGAATCACGACTTGCATGTCGATGAGTATGACAACCGGCAGGAGCCATAGGAGTTGTCTTTATTCTTTTATATGACCTGCGTGTCATTGAGAAACGCCATGTAAATTACTTTACTTTATTGCTAAACGCGTTAGCCATAGTAGTAGAAGTAATAGTTGGCGAGCAACTTCATGGAGACACGATGATGGAGATCATGGTGTCAAGCCGGTGACAAGATGATCATGGAGCCCCAAGATGGAGATCAAAGGAGATATGTGATATTGGCCATATCATGTCATGTTTATTATTTGATTGCATGTGATGTTTATCATGTTTTTTTTTCATCTTGTTTACTTAGAACGACGGTAGTAAATAAGATGATCCCTCATAATAATTTCAAGAAGTGCCCCCTAACTGTGCACCGTTGCGACAGTTCGTTGTTTCGAAGCACCACGTGATGATCGGGTGTGATAGATTCTAACGTTCACATACAACGGGTGTAAGACAGATTTACACATGCAAACACTTAGGTTGACTTGACGAGCCTAGCATGTACAGACATGGCCTCGGAACACAGAAGACCGAAAGGTCGAGCATGAGTCGTATAAAAGATACGATCAACATGAAGATGTTAACCAATGTTGACTAGTCCGTCTCACGTGATGATCGGACACGGCCTAGTTAACTCGGATCATGTTATACTTAGATGACTAGAAGAGGGATGTCTATCTAAGTGGGAGTTCATAAATAATTTGATTTGATGAACTTAATTATCATGAACTTAGTCTAAAATATTTACAATATGTCTTGTAGATCAAATGGCCAACGTAGTCCTCAACTTCAACGCGTTCCTAGAGAAAACCAAGCTGAAAGACGATGGCGGCAACTACACGGACTGGGTCCGGAACCTGAGGATCATCCTCATAGCTGCCAAGAAAGATTATGTCCTACAAACACAGCTGGGTGACGCACCTGTCCTCCCTGCTGAACAAGACGTTATGAACGCTTGGCAGGCACGTACCGATGACTACTCCCTCGTTCAATGCGGCATGCTTTACAGCTTAGAGCCGGGGCTCCAAAAACGTTTTGAGAGACACGGAGCATATGAGATGTTCGAAGAGCTGAAAATGGTTTTTCAAGCTCATGCCCGGGTCGAGAGATATCAAGTCTCCGACAAATTCTTCAGCTGTAAGATGGAGGAAAACAGTTCTGTCAGTGAGCACATACTCACTATGTCTGGGTTGCATAACCGCTTGACTCAGCTGGGACTTAATCTCCCGAATGATGGGGTCATTGACAGAATCCTCCAGTCGCTTCCACCGAGCTACAAGAGCTTTGTGATGAACTTCAATATGCAGGGGATGGAAAAGACCATTCCTGAAGTATTTGCTATGCTGAAATCAGGAGAGGTAGGAGTCAAGAAGGAACATCAAGTGTTGATGGTGAATAAAACCACTAAGTTCAAGAAGGGTAAGGGTAAAAAGAACTTCAAGAAGGACGGCAAGGAAGTTGCCGCGCCCGGCAAGCAAGCTGCCGGGAAGAAGCCAAAGAATGGACCCAAGCCCGAGACTGAGTGTTTTTATTGCAAGGGAAGTGGTCACTGGAAGCGGAATTGCCCCAAATACTTAGTAGACAAGAAGGCCGGCAAAACAAAAGGTATATATGATATACATGTAATTGATGTGTACCTAACCAGTACTCGTAGCAGCTCTTGGGTATTTGATACCGGTGCAGTTGCTCACATTTGTAACTCAAAGCAGGAGCTGCGGAATAAACGGAGACTGGCGAAGGACGAGGTGACGATGCGTGTCGGGAATGGTTCCAAGGTCGATGTGATCGCCGTCGGCACGATGCCTCTTCATTTACATACGGGATTAGTTTTAAACCTCAATAATTGTTATTTAGTGCCAGCTTTGAGCATGAACATTGTATCGGGATCTCGTTTAATTCGAGATGGCTACTCATTTAAATCCGAGAATAATGGTTGTTCCATTTATATGAGAGATATGTTTTATGGTCATGCTCCTATGGTGAATGGTTAATTCTTAATGAATCTCGAGCATAATGCTACACATGTTCATAGTGTGAATACCAAAAGATGTAAGGTTGATAATGATAGTCCCACATACTTGTGGCACTGCCGCCTTGGTCACATAGGTGTCAAACGCATGAAGAAGCTCCATGCAGATGGACTTTTAGAGTCTCTTGATTATGAATCATTTGACACGTGCGAACCATGCCTCATGGGTAAAATGACCAAGACTCCGTTCTCAGGAACAATGGAGCGAGCAACCAACTTACTGGAAATCATACATACTGATGTGTGCGGTCCAATGAGTGTTGAGGCTCGCGGTGGCTATCGTTATGTTCTCACTCTCACTGATGACTTGAGTAGATATGGGTATGTCTACTTAATGAAACACAAGTCTGAAACCTTTGAAAAGTTCAAGGAATTTCAGAGTGAGGTTGAGAATCAACGTGACAGGAAAATCAAGTTTCTACGATCAGATCGTGGACGAGAATACTTGAGTCACGAATTTGGCACACACTTAAGAAAATGTGCAATAGTTTCACAACTAACGCCGCCTGGAACACCTCAGCGTAACGGTGTGTCCGAACGTCGTAATCGCACTCTATTAGATATGGTGCGGTCTATGATGTCTCTTACCGATTTACCGCTATCTTTTTGGGGCTATGCTTTAGAGACTGCCGCATTCACTTTAAATAGGGCTCCGTCGAAATCCGTTGAGACGACACCGTATGAATTATGGTTTGGGAAGAAACCTAAGCTGTCGTTTCTAAAAGTTTGGGGATGCGATGCTTATGTCAAGAAACTTCAACCTGAAAAGCTCGAACCCAAGTCGGAAAAATGTGTCTTCATAGGATACCCTAAAGAAACTATTGGGTATACCTTCTACCTCAGATCCGAAGGCAAGGTCTTTGTTGCCAAGAATGGATCCTTTCTAGAGAAAGAGTTTCTCTCGAAAGAGGTAAGTGGGAGGAAAGTGGAACTTGATGAAGTATTACCTCTTGAACCGGAAAATGGCGCAACTCAAGAAAATGTTCCTGAGGTGCCAGCACCGACTATAGAGGAAGTTAATGATAATGATCAAGATACTTCTGATCAAGCTCCTACTGAAATTCGAAGGTCCACAAGGACACGTTCCGCACCAGAGTGGTACGGCAACCCTGTCTTGGAAATCATGTTGTTAGACAACGGTGAACCTTCGAACTATGAAGAAGCGATGGCGGGCCCGGATTCCGACAAATGGCTAGAAGCCATGAAATCCGAGATAGGATCCATGTATGAAAACGAAGTATGGACTTTGACTGACTTGCCCGTTGAACGGCGAGCCATAGAAAATAAATGGATCTTTAAGAAGAAGACAGACGCGGATGGTAATGTGACCATCTATAAAGCTCGGCTTGTCGCTAAGGGTTGTCGACAAGTTCAAGGGGTTGACTACGATGAGACTTTCTCACCGGTAGCGAAGCTAAAGTCCGTCCGAATCATGTTAGCAATTGCCGCATTCTACGATTATGAAATATGGCAAATGGACGTCAAAACGGCATTCCTTAATGGTTACCTTAAGGAAGAATTGTATATGATGCAGCCGGAAGGTTTTGTCGATCCTAAGAATGCTGACAAAGTATGCAAGCTCCAACGCTCGATTTATGGGCTGGTGCAAGCATCTCGGAGTTGGAACATTCGCTTTGATGAGATGATCAAAGTGTTTGGGTTTACGCAGACTTATGGAGAAGCCTGTGTTTACAAGAAAGTGAGTGGGAGCTCTGTAGCATTTCTCATACTATATGTAGATGACATACTTTTGATGGGAAATGATATAGAACTCTTGGACAGCATCAAGGCCTACTTGAATAAGAGTTTTTCAATGAAGGACCTTGGAGAAGCTGCTTATATATTAGGCATCAAGATCTATAGAGATAGATCGAGACGCCTCATAGGTCTTTCACAAAGCACATACCTTGATAAGATATTGAAGAAGTTCAATATGGATCAGTCGAAGAAGGGGTTCTTGCCTGTACTGCAAGGTATGAAATTGAGCTCGGCTCAAAGTCCGACCACGACAGAAGAAATAGAAGAGATGAGTGTCATCCCCTATGCCTCAGCCATAGGTTCTATTATGTATGCCATGCTATGTACCAGACCTGATGTAAACCTTGCCGTGAGTTTGGTAGGAAGGTACCAGAGTAATCCCGGCAAGGAACACTGGACAGCGGTCAAGAATATCCTGAAGTACCTGAAAAGGACTAAGGAGATGTTTCTCGTTTATGGAGGTGACGAAGAGCTCATCGTAAAGGGTTACGTCGACGCTAGCTTCGACACAGATCTGGATGACTCAAAGTCACAAGCCGGATACGTGTATATTTTGAATGGTGGGGCAGTAAGCTGGTGCAGTTGCAAGTAGAGCGTCGGGCGGGATCTACATGTGAAGCGGAGTACATGGCAGCCTCAGAGGTAGCACATGAAGCAATATGGGTGAAGGAGTTCATCACCGACCTCGGAGTCATACCCAATGCGTCGGGGCCGATCAAGCTCTTCTGTGACAACACTGGAGCTATTGCACTTGCCAAGGAGCCCAGGTTTCACAAGAAGACAAGGCACATCAAGCGTCGCTTCAACTCCATTCGTGAAAATGTTCAGGATGGAGACATAGATATTTGTAAAGTACATACGGACCTGAATGTAGCAGATCCATTGACTAAACCTCTCCCTAGGGCAAAACATGATCAACACCAGAATTCCATGGGTGTTCGATTCATCACAATGTAACTAGATTATTGACTCTAGTGCAAGTGGGAGACTGTTGGAAATATGCCCTAGAGGCAATAATAAAAGCATCATTATTATATTTCCTTGTTCATGATAATTGTCTTTATTCATGCTATAATTGTGTTATCCGGAAATCGTAATACATGTGTGAATAACAGACACCAACATGTCCCTAGTAAGCCTCTAGTTGACTAGCTCGCTAATCAACAGATAGTCATGATTTCCTGGCTATGGACATGAGATGTCATTGATAACGAGATCACATCATTAGGAGAATGATGTGATGGACAAGACCCAATCCTAAACATAGCATAAAGATCGTATAGTTCGTTTGCTAGAGTTTTGCAATGTCAAGTATCTTTTCCTTAGACCATGAGATCGTGTAACTCCCGGATACCGTAGGAGTGCTTTGGGTATACCAAACGTCACAACGTAACTGGGTGACTATAAAGGTAGACTACGGGTATCTCCGAAAGTGTCTGTTGGGTTGACACGGATCAAGACTGGGATTTGTCACTCCGTATGACAGAGAGGTATCACTGGGCCCACTCGGTAATGCATCATCATAATGAGCTCAAAGTGACCAAGTGTCTGGTCACGGGATCATGCATTACGGTACGAGTAAAGTGACTTGCCGGTAACGAGATTGAACGAGGTATTGGGATACCGACGATCGAATCTCGGGCAAGTAATATATCGATTGACAAAGGGAATTGCATACGGGGTTGATTGAATCCTCGACATCGTGGTTCATCCGATGAGATCATCGTGGAGAATATGGGAGCCAACATGGGTATCCAGATCCCGCTGTTGGTTATTGATCGGAGAGTCGTCTCGGTCATGTCTACATGTCTCCCGAACCCGTAGGGTCTACACACTTAAGGTTCGGTGACGCTAGGGTTGTGAAGATATGTATATGTAGTAACCCGAATGTTGTTCGGAGTCCCGGATGAGATCCCGGACATCACGAGGAGTTCCGGAATGGTCCGGAGGTAAAGAATTATATATAGGAAGTGTTGTTTCGGCCATCGGGACAAGTTTCGAGGTTACCGGTATTGTACCGGGACCACCGGAAGGGTCCCGGGGGTCCACCGGGTGGGGCCACCTATCCCGGAGGGCCCCATGGGCTGAAGTGGGAAGGGACCCAGCCCTTAGTGGGCTGGGGCGCCACCCCTAAGGGGCCCATGCGCCTAGGGTTAGGGGAAACCCTAAAGGGGGGGGCGCCCCCTTGCCTTGGGGGGCAAGCCCCCCACCCTTGCCCCCCCCCCTAGGAGATCCATCTCCTAGGGCCGGCGCCCCCCCCCCTTGGCACCCCTATATATAGTGGGGGGGGAGGGACTTGAGGCCACGGCTTTTGGTGCATCCCTCTCTCCCTGTTACGTCTCTCTCTCTCTCTCTCGTAGTACACGGCGAAGCCCTGCTGTCGTGACGCCCTGCATCCACCACCACGCCGTCGTGCTGCTGGATCTTCATCAACTTCTCCTTTCCCCTTGCTGGATCAAGAAGGAGGAGACGTCTCCCGTCCCGTACGTGTGTTGAACGCGGAGGTGCCGTCCGTTCGGCACTTGGTCATCGGTGATTTGGATCACGTCGTGTTCGACTACATCATCCCCGTTCCTTGAACGCTTCCGCACGCAATCTACAAAGGTATGTAGATGCATCTGATGACTCGTTGCTAGATGAACTCCTAGATAGATCTTGGTGAAACGAGTAGGAAAATTTTTGTTTTCTGCAACGTTCCCCAACAGTGGCATCATGAGCTAGGTCTATGCGTAGTTCTTCTTGCGCGAGTAGAACACAATTTGTTGTGGGCGTGGATTTGTCAACTTTCTTGCCGCTACTAGTCTTTTCTTGCTTCAGCAGTATTGTGGGATGAAGCGTCCCGGACCAACCTTACACGTACGCTTACGTGAGACCGGTTCCACCGACTAACATGCACTAGTTGCATAAGGTGGCTGGCGGGTGTCTGTCTCTCCTACTTTAGTTGGAGCAGATTTGATGAACAGGGTCCTTATGAAGGGTAAATAGAAGTTGACAAATCACGTTGTGGCTTTCACGTAGGTAAGAATACGTTCTTGCTAGAACCCTAATTCAGCCACGTATAACTTGCAACAACAATTAGAGGACGTCTAACTTGTTTTTGCAGCAAGTGGTTTGTGATATGATATGGCCAAAGTTGTGATGAATGATGAATGATCTATATGTGATGTATGAGATGTTCATGCTATTGTAATAGGAATCACGACTTGCATGTCGATGAGTATGACAACCGGCAGGAGCCATAGGAGTTGTCTTTATTCTTTTATATGACCTGCATGTCATTGAGAAACGCCATGTAAATTACTTTACTTTATTGCTAAACGCGTTAGCCATAGTAGTAGAAGTAATAGTTGGCGAGCAACTTCATGGAGACATGATGATGGAGATCATGATGATGGAGATCATGGTGTCAAGCCAGTGACAAGATGATCATGGAGCCCCAAGATGGAGATCAAAGGAGCTATGTGATATTGGCCATATCATGTCACGTTTATTATTTGATTGCATGTGATGTTTATCATGTTTTTTTTCATCTTGTTTACTTAGAACGACGGTAGTAAATAAGATGATCCCTCATAATAATTTCAAGAAGTGTTCCCCCTAACTGTGCACCGTTGCGACAGTTCGTTGTTTCGAAGCACCACGTGATGATCGGGTGTGATAGATTCTAACGTTCACATACAACGGGTGTAAGACAGATTTACACATGCAAACACTTAGGTTGACTTGACGAGCCTAGCATGTACAGACATGGCCTCGGAACACAGAAGACCGAAAGGTCGAGCATGAGTCGTATAAAAGATACGATCAACATGAAGATGTTAACCGATGTTGACTAGTCCGTCTCACGTGATGATCGGACACGGCCTAGTTAACTCGGGTCATGTTATACTTAGATGACTAGAAGAGGGATGTCTATCTAAGTGGGAGTTCATAAATAATTTGATTTGATGAACTTAATTATCATGAACTTAGTCTAAAATATTTACAATATGTCTTGTAGATCAAATGGCCAACGTAGTCCTCAACTTCAACGCGTTCCTAGAGAAAACCAAGCTGAAAGACGATGGCAGCAACTACATGGACTGGGTCCGGAACCTGAGGATCATCCTCATAGCTGCCAAGAAAGATTATGTCCTACAAGCACCGCTGGGTGACGCACCTGTCCTCCCTGCTGAACAAGACGTTATGAATGCTTGGCAGGCACGTACCGATGAATACTCCCTCGTTCAATGCGGCATGCTTTACAGCTTAGAGCCGGGGCTCCAAAAACGTTTTGAGAGACATGGAGCATATGAGATGTTCGAAGAGCTGAAAATGGTTTTTCAAGCTCATGCCCGGGTCGATAGATATCAAGTCTCCGACAAATTCTTCAGCTGTAAGATGGCGGAAAACAGTTCTGTCAGTGAGCACATACTCACTATGTCTGGGTAGCATAACCGCTTGACTCAGCTGGGACTTAATCTCCCGGATGATGCGGTCATTGACAGAATCCTCCAGTCGCTTCCACCGAGCTACAAGAGCTTTGTGATGAACTTCAATATGCAGGGGATGGAAAAGACCATTCCTGAAGTATTTGCTATGCTGAAATCAGGAGAGGTAGAAGTCAAGAAGGAACATCAAGTGTTGATGGTGAATAAAACCACTAAGTTCAAGAAGGGTAAGGGTAAAAAGAACTTCAAGAAGGACGGCAAGGAAGTTGCCGCGCCCGGCAAGCAAGCTGCCGGGAAGAAGCCAAAGAATGGACCCAAGCCCGAGACTGAGTGTTTTTATTGCAAGGGAAGTGGTCACTGGAAGCGGAATTGCCCCAAATACTTAGCAGACAAGAAGGCCGGCAAAACAAAAGGTATATGTGATATACATGTAATTGATGTGTACCTAACCAGTACTCGTAGTAGCTCTTGGGTATTTGATACCGGTGCAGTTGCTCACATTTGTAACTCAAAGCAGGAGCTGCGGAATAAACGGAGACTCGCGAAGGACGAGGTGACGATGCGCGTCGGGAATGGTTCCAAGGTCGATGTGATCGCCGTCGGCACGATGCCTCTTCATTTACCTACGGGATTAGTTTTAAACCTCAATAATTGTTATTTAGTGCCAGCTTTGAGCATGAACATTGTATCGGGATCTCGTTTAATTCGAGATGGCTACTCATTTAAATCCGAGAATAATGGTTGTTCCATTTATATGAGAGATATGTTTTATGGTCATGCTCCTATGGTGAATGGTTTATTCTTAATGAATCTCGAGCGTAATGCTACACATGTTCATAGTGTGAATACCAAAAGATGTAAGGTTGATAATGATAGTCCCACATACTTGTGGCACTGCCGCCTTGGTCACATAGGTGTCAAACGCATGAAGAAGCTCCATGAAGATGGACTTTTAGAGTCTCTTGATTATGAATCATTTGACACGTGCGAACCATGCCTCATGGGTAAAATGACCAAGACTCCGTTCTCAGGAACAATGGAGCGAGCAACCAACTTACTGGAAATCATACATACTGATGTGTGCGGTCCAATGAGTGTTGAGGCTCGCGGTGGCTATCGTTATGTTCTCACTCTCACTGATGACTTGAGTAGATATGGGTATGTCTACTTAATGAAACACAAGTCTGAAACCTTTGAAAAGTTCAAGGAATTTCAGAGTGAGGTTGAGAATCAACGTGACAGGAAAATCAAGTTTCTACGATCAGATCGTGGAGGAGAATACTTGAGTCACGAATTTGGCACACACTTAAGAAAATGTGGAATAGTTTCACAACTAACGCCGCCTGGAACACCTCAGCGTAACGGTGTGTCCGAACGTCGTAATCGCACTCTATTAGATATGGTGCGGTCTATGATGTCTCTTACCGATTTACCGCTATCTTTTTGGGGCTATGCTTTAGAGACTGTCGCATTCACTTTAAATAGGGCTCCGTCGAAATCCGTTGAGACGACACCGTATGAATTATGGTTTGGGAAGAAACCTAAGCTGTCGTTTCTAAAAGTTTGGGGATGCGATGCTTATGTCAAGAAACTTCAACCTGAAAAGCTCGAACCCAAGTCGGAAAAATGCGTCTTCATAGGATACCCTAAAGAAACTATTGGGTATACCTTCTACCTCAGATCCGAAGGCAAGCTCTTTATTGCCAAGAATGGATCCTTTCTAGAGAAAGAGTTTCTCTCGAAAGAGGTAAGTGGGAGGAAAGTGGAACTTGATGAAGTATTACCTCTTGAACCGGAAAATGGCGCAACTCAAGAAAATGTTCCTGAGGTGCCAGCACCGACTATAGAGGAAGTTAATGATAATGATCAAGATACTTCTGATCAAGCTCCTACTGAAATTCGAAGGTCCACAAGGACACGTTCCGCACCAGAGTGGTACGGCAACCCTGTCTTGGAAATCATGTTGTTAGACAACGGTGAACCTTCAAACTATGAAGAAGCGATGGCGGGCCCGGATTCCGACAAATGGCTAGAAGCCATGAAATCCGAGATAGGATCCATGTATGAAAACGAAGTATGGACTTTGACTGACTTGCCCATTGAACAGCGAGCCATAGAAAATAAATGGATCTTTAAGAAGAAGACAGACGCGGATGGTAATGTGACCATCTATAAAGCTCGGCTTGTCGCTAAGGGTTATCGACAAGTTCAAGGGGTTGACTACGATGAGACTTTCTCACCGGTAGCGAAGCTAAAGTCCGTCCGAATCATGTTAGCAATTGCCGCATTCTACGATTATGAAATATGGCAAATGGACGTCAAAACGGCATTCCTTAATGGTTACCTTAAGGAAGAATTGTATATGATGCAGCCGGAAGGTTTTGTCGATCCTAAGAATGCTGACAAAGTATGCAAGCTCCAACGCTCGATTTATGGGCTGGTGCAAGCATCTCGGAGTTGGAACATTCGCTTTGATGAGATGATCAAAGCGTTTGGGTTTACGCAGACTTATGGAGAAGCCTGTGTTTACAGGAAAGTGAGTGGGAGCTCTGTAGCATTTCTCATACTATATGTAGATGACATACTTTTGATGGGAAATGATATAGAACTCTTGGACAGCATCAAGGCCTACTTGAATAAGAGTTTTTCAATGAAGGACCTTGGAGAAGCTGCTTATATATTAGGCATCAAGATCTATAGAGATAGATCGAGACGCCTCATAGGTCTTTCACAAAGCACATACCTTGATAAGATATTGAAGAAGTTCAATATGGATCAGTCTAAGAAGGGGTTCTTGCCTGTACTGCAAGGTATGAAATTGAGCTCGGCTCAAAGTCCGACCACAGCAGAAGAAATAGAAGAGATGAGTGTCATCCCCTATGCCTCAGCCATAGGTTCTATTATGTATGCCATGCTGTGTACCAGACCTGATGTAAACCTTGCCGTGAGTTTGGTAGGAAGGTACCAGAGTAATCCCGGCAAGGAACACTGGACAGCGGTCGAGAATATCCTGAAGTACCTAAAAAGGACTAAGGAGATGTTTCTCGTTTATGGAGGTGACGAAGAGCTCGTCGTAAAGGGTTACGTCGACGCTAGCTTCGACACAGATCTGGATGACTCAAAGTCACAAACCGGATACGTGTATATTTTGAATGGTGGGGCAGTAAGCTGGTGCAGTTGCAAGCAGAGCATCGTGGCGGGATCTACATGTGAAGCGGAGTACATGGCAGCCTCGGAGGCAGCACATGAAGCAATATGGGTGAAGGAGTTCATCACCGACCTCGGAGTCATACCCAATGCGTCGGGGCCGATCAAGCTCTTCTGTGACAACACTGGAGCTATTGCACTTGCCAAGGAGCCAAGGTTTCACAAGAAGACAAGGCACATCAAGCTTCGCTTCAACTCCATTCGTGAAAATGTTCAGGATGGAGACATAGATATTTGTAAAGTACATACGGACCTGAATGTAGCAGATCCGTTGACTAAACCTCTCCCTAGGGCAAAACATGATCAACACCAGAATTCCATGGGTGTTCGATTCATCACAATGTAACTAGATTATTGACTCTAGTGCAAGTGGGAGACTGTTGGAAATATGCCCTAGAGGCAATAATAAAAGCATTATTATTATATTTCCTTGTTCATGATAATTGTCTTTATTCATGCTATAATTGTGTTATCCGGAAATCGTAATACATGTGTGAATAACAGACACCAACATGTCCCTAGTAAGCCTCTAGTTGACTAGCTCGCTAATCAACAGATAGTCATGATTTCCTGGCTATGGACATGAGATGTCATTGATAACGAGATCACACCATTAGGAGAATGATGTGATGGACAAGACCCAATCCTAAACATAGCATAAAGATCGTATAGTTCGTTTGCTAGAGTTTTGCAATGTCAAGTATCTTTTCCTTAGACCATGAGATCGTGTAACTCCCGGATACCGTAGGAGTGCTTTGGGTATACCAAACGTCACAACGTAACTGGGTGACTATAAAGGTAGACTACGGGTATCTCCGAAAGTATCTGTTGGGTTGACACGGATCAAGACTGGGATTTGTCACTCCGTATGACGGAGAGGTATCACTGGGCCCACTCGGTAATGCATCATCATAATGAGCTCAAAGTGACCAAGTGTCTGGTCACGGGATCATGCATTACGGTACGAGTAAAGTGACTTGCCGGTAACGAGATTGAACGAGGTATTGGGATACCGACGATCGAATCTCGGGCAAGTAATATATCGATTGACAAAGGGAATTGCATACGGGGTTGATTGAATCCTCGACATCGTGGTTCATCCAATGAGATCATCGTTGAGCATGTGGGAGCCAACATGGGTATCCAGATCCTGCTGTTGGTTATTGACCGGAGAGTCGTCTCGGTCATGTCTACATGTCTCCCGAACCCGTAGGGTCTACACACTTAAGGTTCGGTGACGCTAGGGTTGTGAAGATATGTATATGCAGTAACCCGAATGTTGTTCGGAGTCCTGGATGAGATCCCGGACGTCACGAGGAGTTCCGGAATGGTCCGGAGGTAAAGAATTATATATAGGAAGTGTTGTTTCGGCCATCGGGACAAGTTTCGGGGTTACCGGTATTGTACCGGGACCACCGGAAGGGTCCCGGGGGTCCACCGGGTGGGGCCACCTATCCCGGAGGGCCCCATGGGCTGAAGTGGGAAGGGACCCAGCCCTTAGTGGGCTGGGGCGCCACCCCTAAGGGGCCCATGCGCCTAGGGTTAGGGGAAACCCTAAGGGGGGCGCCCCCTTGCCTTGGGGGGCAAGCCCCCACCCTTGGCCGCCCCCCCCCCCCTAGGAGATCCATCTCCTAGGGCCGACGCCCCCCCCCCCCTTGGCACCCCTATATATAGTGGGGGAGAGGAGGGACTTGAGGCCACGGCTTTTGGTGCATCCCTCTCTCCCTGTTACGTCTCTCTCTCTCGTAGTACACGGTGAAGCCCTGCTGTCGTGACGTCCTGCATCCACCACCACGCCGTCGTGCTGCTGGATCTTCATCAACTTCTCCTTTCCCCTTGCTGGATCAAGAAGGAGGAGACGTCTCCCATCCCGTACGTGTGTTGAACGGGAGGTGCCGTCCGTTCGGCACTTGGTCATCGGTGATTTGGATCACGTCGTGTTCGACTACATCATCCCCGTTCCTTGAATGCTTCCGCACGCGATCTACAAAGGTATGTAGATGCATCTGATGACTCGTTGCTAGATGAACTCCTAGATAGATCTTGGTGAAACGAGTAGGAAAATTTTTGTTTTCTGCAACGTTCCCCAACACTTATCCCTAAAGGAAAATCGCCTGAAAATTTACAGGACTTCAGGCCGATCAGCTTATGTAACGTGATCTATAAAATCATTTCAAAATGTTTGGTGAATCGACTCAAACCTTTCCTGGATGAACTAATCTCAGAATCCCAAAGTGCCTTCATTTCCATTCCACCAGGAAAGGTTTCATTATCGCCTTTGAGTGCTTCTTCAAGGAATGGAAATACCTTCAAGAAGTGTTGTTAAAGTATGGGTTTTGTCAGAAATGGGTTTCATGGATAATGTCCTGCGCCCGGTCTGTTAGATATGTTGTTAAATTAAATGGTGAAGTGTTGGACTCTTTCTACCCTTCGGGAGGGCTGAGACATGGAGATCCTTTGAGCCCCTACCGATTCTTGTTTGTGGCCGAAGGCTTATCCCGTGCACTTGAAGCTGAATGCTCTATCTCGAATATTACCCCCTGAAGGTGGCAAGGGGCGCTCCGGGAATATCCCATCTCCTGTTCGCGGATGACAGTTTACTATTTTTCAAGGCAACCGGGGATCAAGCAACAAGCATAAAGTCGGCCCTCAATGTTTTCCAGAAAGGCATGGTGTCGGTGTCAAAACCGGCGGATCTCGGGTAGGGGGTCCCGAACTGTGCGTCTAGGCCGGATGGTAACAGGAGGCAGGGGACACAATGTTTTACCTAGGTTCGGGCCCTCTTGATGGAGGTAAAACCCTACGTCCTGCTTGATTAATATTGATGATATGGGTAGTACAAGAGTAGATCTACCTTGAGATCAGAGAGGCTAAACCCTAGAAGCTAGCCTATGGTATGATTGTATGTTGTGATTGTTGTCCTACGGACTAAAACCCTTCGGTTTATATACACACCGGAGAGGGTTAGGGTTACACAAGGTCGGTTACAAAGGAGGAGATATCCATATCCGTATTGCCTAGCTTGCCTTCCACGCCAAGTAGAGTCCCATCCGGACACGAGACGAAGTCTTCAATCTTGTATCTTCATAGTCTAACAGTCCGGCCAAAGGATATAGTCCGGCTGTCCGGAGACCCCTGAATCCAGGACTCCCTCAGTAGCCCCCGAACCAGCCTTCAATGACGATGAGTCCGGCACGCAGTATTGTCTTCGGCATTGCAAGGCAGGTTCCTCTCCAAATTCCGTGTACCTGTCGAAATAGTGTCCGGCCTCTTGTGAATGTTGCACTCCTTGGCTTCTACACCCAATAATGGCCACTTTTCACGTGTCGAGCGAATGTGAAGAGCCAGGGTGTTTTTACATTTAACCCCCCCCCCCAGCTGTGCGAATGAGCTACCTATTAAAAAGACGAGGATTCAGATCAAAATCACACCATCCTCCCTTGGCGAGCCTTCATTGGAGCGCATTCGACAGAGATCCATTCCATCATGGCCGGTCGACGTAGCTCCTCCTCTCGCTTCCCTAGCCCCAAGCCTGGAGATTGGGAGAGATGTTCTGTCCCGCACAGCAAATTAGTGATGCTTCAGACCAAGGGATTTATTCCCCCAGCGTACATGGTCCCGGTTCGAGCCGGGCTTGCCACCTATAATGGCGGAGAGGAAGCGGAGAGCCTTCCCAATCCCTCCAAGGGAGAGCGGGTATGGCTTGTCCCTTATTTGGTAAGAGGGCTTGGATTTTGTCACATCCCTAGCTTCTGGTAATGCTCTAGGCTAGCTTCATGTGTGCACCATGTCTAAATTCTGAAATTTGAAATGAGGAAATTGAAAGCCTCAAAATTTTATTTAAAAGAAGGGCAAATAACCCTGGAAATGCATCCAATGTTTCCAAAATGCTCCCCAATGATGTTTAATATTTATGGCAAGGGTTTTGGTCCAAACCAAAAATATGGAACATTTTTGAGGAATTATTTTGGCCATTTGGATTTAAGTCAATAAATATTTGAGTTAGATTTAATTCTTATATAAAAGAATTGCAGGTCCAAAAATCCTGAAAACCTGTGAGTGGCTTTGAATATATTGCATCAAGCCACATAAATATTTTCAGGAGCTACTAAATGATTTGGTCTGTGAATCAAATCAAAACAGAATTGAAATATTAGAAAACAGAAATTAAATAGGTTCAACCAAAATATTTTCAATGACCTCAACTATCCTTTTAAAATGTTCATGATATATGGAAAAGGGTGAAAGCCCCTACTAGAGATGATGCATATTTTTTCAGGACATTTTGGTCATTGAATTAAATCATTATGGTTTTTGAGTTGGAGTTTAAAAGTTACCATTAAATATTGGTTGCTCCAAATATTCTGAAATTTATTGTGTGGTTTGGAAATAATTCAAATATCCCTCACAAAAATTTACAGAAATAACCAAAGTGTTTTGGTTGGTATTTTATTTGCAAACATAAAGCAGAAAATAGAAAACAAAATAAATTAGAAAAAAACAGAGAGAGAGGAAACCCACCTGGCCTCACCTGAGCAGCCCACCTACCTGGATAGGCCCAGCACGGCCCGGCCCATCTGGCCGCGCCAGTCATCACCTACCTCTGCCAGTAGGTAGAGGAGGGAGACAGCGCACGCGCGCCCGCGGCGCCACGCACCTCCCTGCTCGCCTGCGTCATCGAGGCCACCGCGACGCCTCGGGCCTTCTCTTCGGCGCCGCCCTGAACCCCTGGACGTCTCACTCTCCCCCTATGCCCTCTCTCCCTCTCCTCTGATCGCCATGGCCGACGCTGCCGAGCGCTCGCCACCGTGAAGCTCGTAGCCACCGTGCTCCCCTCGCCTCCCCGCCGCGCCAAGGAGCTCCTCCGTCGACCTCTACATCATCTCCGTCAAGCCACGCGAGTGGACGTGCCTCGCCTCACCGTCCCCGACCCCTTCTTCCTCCTCGGTCACCGGAGATCCATCTCGCCGCCCCGACCGCTCCTGGCCTCCTCCGAGCTTGTTGTCCGCGCCGCTGCAACCGCCGTAAGCCTCTCCCTCAAACCCCCCTCTCCGTTGTCCCATTTTCACGCTGTAGCGCCGTTCCCCACGAGCACCGGAGCCGCCGTCCGCCATTGCTGCTGCACGCGTAGCCTCCGTGCTCCCCTGGCCTCACCGTGCTGCTCTTAGTGCTCCCCATGTCTAGCCGGTGCTGCCCAACCTCCCCATTTGCTCCCTGATGCACCGTAGCGACGAATCCGTCGAGCCCGTGCTCCGGCCGCCGCCGTTTTGGTTGCCGTCGTCGACTCCGTCCATCCCCGCTCGAACCACGACCACCCACGGTTGCGTCTCTCTCCCCTCTTTCAAACGCACCCTTCCGCGCGTCGAACGGTGGCCCGTAGAGAAATTCCGAAGCAGGCACCGCCGCGGCCTGTCGTCGCCGGCGGTTAAACGCCAGTGGCCGACGTGGCGCCGTCATTAGGGGCTAATCACGCCCTAGTTGACCCCCTGGGTCACTGACGCGTGGGCCCCAGGCCACTAATGAACCAGGATTAGGATTAACTTAAATTAGTTAAACTAATGACCCTGACACGCGGGACCCACATGTTAGAGTTGACCTGTACCGTGCCTTTGACCTGCTGACGTCACCCCGACGTCAGGCTGGCGCAGTTAATAATTTCTGGATTTAAAATTATTCAGGAAATTCCAGAAAATTGCCTGAACTTCTAAAAATCATAGAAATTCAATCGTAACTCCAAATAAAATAAATTATATATGTAAAATTATCAGAAAAATTCAAGGAATCTGTTTATGGCATTTTCATGCATGTTTGAACAACTTAACCTGACTGTTTAGTCCAAAACATGATAATGCACTATTTGAATTCATAGTTTGAATTTGAATTTGAACCTAGTGTTCAAACCAACTCCATTTAACTTGTTGTTAGTTGCATTAGCTCAATCAACAACATATTGCCATGTCATGATCATGCATCATATTGTTGCATCGCATTGATTGTGTTCTTCCTTGTTTGCCGATAAATGTCCCCTCTCGATAGACGATGTACCGACGCTGTGATCGTTGACACTGATGAAGACCCAATGATACCTTCAGAAGTGCCAGGCAAGCACAACCCCTTGTTCATTCCGATACAAGCCCACTCTCTCGCTCCTGCTCTCTTTTACTGCATTAGGACAACAACGATTCATATGTTACTTGTTGCGGTAGTTGAACCCCTTATCCTCTGCATGACCTGTCATTGCCACAGTAAATAGATGAAACCCACTAGCATGAGTAGGAGTTGTCTGAGCCCTGATGTGCCTACTCATTCATGCTTGTTTGTCATGCCTGCTACTGCTTAGAGTTGAGTCGGGTCTGATTCACCGGGAGTGAATCGGAATGGTGTTGAACATGTCCTACTGTGTGTGAGCTAAGTGTGTGAACACGATTTGGTAAAGGTAGCGGTGAGAGGCCATGTAGGAGTACATGGTGGGTTGTCTCATTGCCGCCGTCCTCAGGAACTGAGCTCTGTGTCTGTGATCCATGAACAGCTACTACCACTCATTGGGATCCTTAATTGACCCTCTCGGCTTCTTAATCACCCTAGTACTCTGTCCAGGAGTTGCAACTAGTTTCTGGTGTTTGTAGGTTATGTGTTGGCGGTCGTGCGTAGTGCTGACCCTAGGGGTGGGCTATGTTGCGGTAGATAGACCGTGGCCGGGTATGTCGGGCGCCCGTTTGGTGTCTCGGAACCCTGTACACATCATTCGGGGCCGTATGTGGAAACCTCGTCCGGACTCCCTGCGGATGGAACCTGGATAGGCGATAAACCTGGACTAGAGACTTAGGTGTTTAGGTAGGCCGTGGCCGACACCCTCGTTGGGCTTCCGCTTGAAGGTTGCCGAGTACATGTCGTGTAAACGGCGGTAAGTGGTGAGAGCGTGTGTGAAGAAGTACACCCCTGCAGGGTTAACATCATCTATTCGAATAGCCGCGTCCGCGGTAATGGACTTCTGGGTTGCCTATAACAGTTCATAGACAAGTGAAAGTGGATACTCTAAAACTCGCAAGATAAGTGTGAGTGCTATGGATGGCCTTCTCGTAGGGAGACGAGAGCGGATCCATAGTGGTGTATTGATTGGTGAATATGTGGACTCGTGTGCGCCACCTCAAAAGAGTTGCTTGCAGTCGTAGTTCAGATAGCCACTGAGTCAAAGCTGGCTTGCTGCAGTTAAACTCCACCACCCCCCCCCCCCCTTGTTGATACCGATGCATATGTAGCTAGTTCTGATGTAAGTCTTGCTGAGTACCTTTGTACTCACGTTTGCTTAATTTATATTTTGCAGAGAGATTTCAGTCTCGCTAGTAGTTTCGCGTGGACTTCGGCGTTTAGCTTGATACCTCAGCTACGATCTTGTGCCCTCGGCAGGATCTGGTAGATAGTCAGGCTTCTTAGCCTTTTTCATTTGTAGATGTCTGTACTCAGACATGTTAAGCTTCCGCATGTGCTTTGCATTGTATGCTATTATTGTTGGGTCATGAGACCCATGTTTGTAATACCTCGCTCCTCGGAGCCTAGTGAATAAATACCTGAGTTGTAGAGTTATGTTGTGATGCCATGTTGTATTTACACATATCGAGCATATTGTGTGTATGATTAAAATGCTTGGTATGTGTGGGATCCGACAACCTAGTTGTTTATCCTTGGCAGCCTCTCTTATGGGGAAATGTAGTCTAGTGATTCCATGAGCCATAGTAGTCTGCTACAGCCCGGTTCACCGGAGTCCTGCTAGCCCAGCACTACTGCTCAGGACACTTGACTGGCCGGCATGTGTTTCACTTCGTTCCTATGTCTATCCCTTCAGGGAAATGTCACGCTGTGATATCCGGAGTCCTGCCTAGCCTGCTACAGCCCGGGTTCCCCAGAGTCCTATTAGCCCAGTGCTACAGCCCGGAATCACTCGCTGATGACCGAGATGCTCGATGTAGTTCATGTATGCCTGTCTCCATAGGTCTATGCCGCTTTGGGTTCACTACTAGCCATGTCGGCCCGGGTTCTCTGTCATATGGATGCTAGCGACACTATCATATACGTGAGCCAAAAGGCGCAAACGGTCCTGGGCCATGGTAAGGCGACACCCGTGGAATACCGTGCGTGAGGCCGCAAAGTGATATAAGGTGTTACCGGCTAGATCGATGTGACTTGGAATCGGGGTCCTGACAGCGTTGGTATCAGAGCCTGACTGCCTGTAGGATTACCAAGCCAAACTGGTCGAAGTTGAGTCTAGAAATGCTTTAGTTATATAAGGGAATTGATTGTGGAAGGGAACGTAAGGCTCTTTTTACTCCTTAATCTCATGACCTTCTGATCTGAGTCAACCTCTTCCTTTCTACGGGGATTAAGAACTAGGCCTTCTCATCTATCTATCAGGATGACGTGTTACTAATCCATGGACTTATAGAATTGATAGTTTCAAGCCTCTTTCAGTTTCTACCTACTTCCATTTGTTCTCAGTTGATCTCAGAACTTTGATATTGTGATGTTAAGTGGTTATACCACCATTTTGCAGGATGTCTCAAATCATTTTGAGCATTTACAGCCGTTATGCTGTCCGAGTCATCCCAAGTTTCTAAATAGTCTGATGCATTTGCAAATCCCTTCTTTCCATTCTCGATGTTCCTTTGGGGCCAGATTAATCACACTAATCGGTGAGTTGAGGTACTTTGTTGCCTCGACATATATGTTGGAGCTATTACTATGACCCTAGGTGTTTTAGGGAGTCACCTAGTGTTCTAGCCATGTTTTGTATTCCCAGTGTGTGATTCTGGCCATCATTCTCAAAAGCATCCGGTGATGCTATTAGTTAGTAGGCATTCTATTCCTGGGTTTTTGAACCCGAGATTCACCCTACTTACTTCATGTTGATAGTGTTTGCTCGTTCCTTTAGGTTATTAGTAACCTTTTCATTAGTCCTCGAGGTCCGTGGTATTTCCTTCTTCCAAATACTATGAACCACTTATGGCAGAAGTTCTTGAACCAAAGGATCACAACCAGAGTGCTCTTGATGAGTTCTCCATTCTATATTGTGGCTCTGCCAGTTCTACCTTTCTGCATGGATTATCTGGAAGAACTATGTCGAACTCGTTCGACATACTAACCTATGCATCCACAACTCAGAAAGTTATATGTTCCTTGAGTTGTTCCCCCCTTCAGTTATATTCCGACCTTCGTCTATCACTTGATAGTCAGAAGTAGTCGTGCATTCATGTTCATCAGTGCCTTTTACTTCTGTGGTCCGTCAAGCCATTCTATTCGGAATGACTAGGAGAAACAAACTCCAGTACCTCATCCATTTCTGGGATCGGGTCAAAGTGGTTGTATTCCGCAGATCAAAATGCCAATCCAGCTTTTGTTCGGTTCTACCTCGGAGTATTACCCACTTTATGTCAAGAGCGTTGTGAGAATTGCACCTTCTCCTATGAATTCTTGACGTAGTGATACTCTCTCCATCATTATTCATTTCTCGGTTTCCGTGTTGATGCAACCGGAATGTCGACAAGTGAATCATGGTGTGTGAAATCAATACTCCTAGCAACCCCGTTGCTTGGTAGTTAATGGACAATACTCTCGTTCTTAGCGTGCCGGTTATTGAATTATCATTCTAAGACTGATCGTGCTACCTAGTCCATATTTCTGGTGCACACTTCGATCAATGGGTTAGGATTGTGCCAATCCCTCACTCTTTGATCATATCATCTTGCCCTGAAAAGCAAGGTTGTTCTCGAGCTTAGTAACATACCGGTGGTTCGTGATTTTCTGAATATCTTCTCGGAAGTGTTACCAGGTTGTCACCTGACCGTTATGTTGAGTTCATGATCAAGATGGTTTTTCAATAAACCACTTTTCCCCAAGAATCTGTGTTGGATACCCCTGAGCTAGTTGGTTAAGCTTAACAACAACTTGGAGAGTTGGAAGATGAAAACTTGTCCGACTTAGCTCATCCCTAAGGGATATCCTGGTGTGTGTGTGTGTGTGTGTGTGTGTGTGTGTGTGTGTGTGTGTGTGTGTGTTGAAGAAAGATGATATCTTCACCAATTGGTCCTCGTGATCAGTTGTTGGATCTATTATCTTGTCCAAACCTTGATTTGAGTGTGGGCTATCGTCAAATCAAATCAGAACCAACGATGTTCGTAATGTTGTCTTACTTGCGGTTGTCCCTCGAGCATACACCATTATATCTTTGGTCTGACCAATACTATCACATTGTTCACATAGTGGTGGAAGTCCAGTGATATGGAAATTCCGATGAGTTGCTGTTGAGCCCATCAGCGGCATTTTGTCTCCCCCATAATTCATGTTGAACATCTAAGTTAGTGTTGGAAACTTTTGTAAGCATTATCTTCATGTCCCGTTCATGAAATACATGTTTGGTGTAAGAAGTGACTTTCTCCAAGTTCATGTGCATTAGGTGCAAGTTGTCACCGTGAATCTGAGAAAGATTGTTTTGTTTCCTTTGGAATCGTCCCAAGTCAGTCATGTACGTGCGAAGTATTCTATGGTCTGATAGACTGATCATCTTCATTCTATACGTATCCCTAGCACACCAAGCCACTGGTTGATTTGTTCAAGGAGAAGAAGTTCCTTCTTAAGAATCATGACTTATGTTAGGACTTTGTTATCCTCGTTGATGGTTCCCCCTGAACTCGGTAGTGTTTCATTTTAAGACTACTAGGTGACCATGCTTGTCTAGGACAACGTGTTCACATGCTTGTAGCAGAACCGGCTCATGTTTTGGAGCTTACTACCGTAGTTCATTCCCCCGAGAATCTCGCAACATCGTCTCGTCGATTTGTGTTGCAAACCTTCATTTTCCTTTCTAGACTCGATGAGTCTGGAATATCCTGACACCAACCAGATCTGAATCTCAGGCAGATATGATGGTTGGAGCATTTTCCAAGAACCATAATATTGGTCTCCTGATAACCGGTAAAGTGGATGTCGTGGCCAACACATCCAGCCAGAAGACCTATTATTGTAGTATCTCGGTTGAAGAAAGTTGGCCACCTTCCCATAAGGATTTCGTAGGATTTAATCCAGAAGTTGTTCCTTATGGATCTGTTGTATTCCGAAGTCCGACCACTACTTGGTGGCTATGCCGATGCTTAAAGCATGACCGTGGTAACCAGTACATCAAGGAGAACATTAGAAGCGGAGTGCTAAATGTCTCTCGGTCGATCATCCAGATTTTGTTTCCTTGGCTTCGCTAAGGTGAAATCTGAGAAAGTGTTATCTTTCTTTGCATCTGCATCTTCCTCCATTATTCATCATGGTAGCATGTTGTGTTGCCAGGATCCTTGACACGGATATTGGCAGAACCTTGATGAATATGGAAATGCTCAAGTTCTTGAGAGCACGCTCAGGCACTAGGTTCTGATGTTGTCATTAACTGGAATGTGCCTCCGTCCTCTCAGTTGTTCGATAGCCATCCAATTGGTGGAATCACCTTTGCCGGTGAACCTTCTCCCCAGTTACTAGAATCATTCCCAACATTTGCATTTTGTTCCCAGCTTACACCTCAGTAGTTGTTGTTCAGGATCATCTTCAAAAATGGACTTACCATGGGTCTCATCCATTTCCGATGATAAGCAAAAATCATCCATTGCGTTGTCTTCAACAAGGTAGTCCACATCATCCATTCTAGTCCGAGTATGTCATTCTTTCAAACTCCTTCAAAAGATCGATTGTGATTGCCTTAGGATGGTATAAGGAGTTTCAATGATCTATGAATCAAAAGTAATTCTTTTTGCCACTTAAGGGAATATTTCTGCGAGTCACCTGCCTTAAGATGTCTCATTATGGTATCATGGCAACTATTTCCTCGCCACCTTGCCACCATCCACCATCTTTCTAAGCGTGGAATTGCTGCCCACAAATCAAACCCCGTCGTTGTTCTTCCATCCCTCTCGATGTGTTCTGTGTCTCAACTCAAGATGTTTCAACATCTCATTCCGCGAGTTGATATTGTTTAGCTCGATCTTCGAGAAGCTCAATCCTAGTTGAGTTTCTTTCCGTCGTCATCGCGTGGATGAAGATCTCAAAAGCGAGGATGTCAAGATCGACATGATGCAATGAATCAACATCTTCGAGAAGGGCAATCGGATCGTGAAGATTCTTTATTGGCGTTCCCTCTGTCTTCTTACCTCACGTCTTGAATCTTGGGACGAGATTTTTGTTTAGTGGGGGTGAGCTGTCACATCCCTAGCTTCTGGTAATGCTCTAGGCTAGCTTCATGTGTGCACCATGTCTAAATTCTGAAATTTGAAATGAGGAAATTGAAAGCCTCAAAATTTTATTTAAAAGAAGGGCAAATAACCCTGGAAATGCATCCAATGTTTCCAAAATGCTCCCCAATGATGTTTAATATTTATGGCAAGGGTTTTGGTCCAAACCAAAAATATGGAACATTTTTGAGGAATTATTTTGGCCATTTGGATTTAAATCAATAAATATTTGAGTTGGATTTAATTCTTATATAAAAGAATTGCAGGTCCAAAAATCCTGAAAACCTGTGAGTGGCTTTGAATATATTGCATCAAGCCACATAAATATTTTCAGGAGCTACTAAATGATTTGGTCTGTGAATCAAATCAAAACAGAATTGAAATATTAGAAAACAGAAATTAAATAGGTTCAACCAAAATATTTTCAATGACCTCAACTATCCTTTTAAAATGTTCATGATATATGCAAGAGGGTGAAAGCCCCTACCAGAGATGATGCATATTTTTTCAGGACATTTTGGTCATTGAATTAAATCATTATGGTTTTTGAGTTGGAGTTTAAAAGTTATCATTAAATATTGGTTGCTCCAAATATTCTGAAATTTATTGTGTGGTTTGGAAATAATTCAAATATCCCTCGCAAAAATTTACAGAAATAACCAAAGTGTTTTGGTTGGTATTTTATTTGCAAACATAAAGCAGAAAATAGAAAACAGAATAAATTAGAAAAAAACAGAGAGAGAGGAAACCCACCTAGCCTCACCTGAGCAGCCCACCTACCTGGCTAGGCCCAGCACGGCCCGGCCCATCTGGCCGAGCCAGTCATCACCTACCTCTGCCAGTAGGCAGAGGAGGGAGACAGCGCATGCACCTTCCTGCTCGCCTGCGTCATCGAGGCCACCACGACGCCTCGGGCCTTCTCTTCGGCGCCGCCCTGAACCCCTGGACGTATCACTCTCCCCCTCTGCCCTCTCTCCCTCTCCTCTGATCGCCATGGCCGACGCTGCCGAGCGCTCGCCACCGTGAAGCTCGTAGCCACCGTGCTCCCCTCGCCTCCCCGGCGCGCCAAGGAGCTCCTCCGTCGACCTCTACATCGTCTCCGTCAAGCCACGCGAGTGGACGTGCCTCGCCTCACCGTCCCCGACCCCTTCTTCCTCCTCGGTCACCGGAGATCCATCTCGCCGCCCCGACCGCTCTTGGCCTCCTCCGAGCTTGCTGTCCGCGCCGCTGCAACCGCCGTAAGCCTCTCCCTCGAACCCCCCTCTCCGTTGTCCCATTTTCACGCTGTAGCGCCGTTCCCCACGAGCACCGGAGCCGCCGTCCGCCATTGCTGCTGCACGCGTAGCCTCCGTGCTCCCCTGGCCTCACCGTGCTGCTCTTAGTGCTCCCCATGTCTAGCCGGTGCTGCCCAGCCTCCCCATTTGCTCCCTGATGCACCGTAGCGACGAATCCATCGAGCCCGTGCTCCGGCTGCCGCCGTTTTGGTCGCCGTCGTCGACTTCGTCCATCCCCGCTCGAACCACGACCACCCACAGTTGCGTCTCTCTCCCCTCTTTCAAACGCACCCTTCCGCGCGTCGAACGGTGGCCCGTAGAGCAATTCCGAAGCGGGCACCGCCGCGGCCTGTCGTCGCTGGCGGTTAAACGCCGGTGGCCAACGTGGCACCGTCATTAGGGGCTAATCACGCCCTAGTTGACCCCCTGGATCACTGACGCGTGGGCCCCAGGCCACTAATGAACCAGGATTAGGATTAACTTAAATTAGTTAAACTAATGACCCTGACACGCGGGACCCACATGTTAGAGTTGACCTGGACCATGCCTTTGACCTGCTGACGTCACCCCGATGTCAGGCTGGCGCAGTTAATAATTTCTGGATTTAAAATTATTCAGGAAATTCCAGAAAATTGCCTAAACTTCTAAAAATCATAGAAATTCAACCGTAACTCCAAATAAAATAAATTATATATGTAAAATTATCAGAAAAAATCAAGGAATCTGTTTATGGCATTTTCATGCATGTTTGAACAACTTAACCTCACTGTTTAGTCCAAAACATGATAATGCACTATTTGAATTCATAGTTTGAATTTGAATTTGAACCTAGTGTTCAAACCAACTCCATTTAACTTGTTGTTAGTTGCATTAGCTCAATCAACAGCATATTGCCATGTCATGATCATGCATCATATTGTTGCATCGCATTGATTGTGTTCTTCCTTGTTTGCCGGTAAATGTCCCCTCTCGATAGACGATGTACCGACGCTGTGATCGTTGACACTGATGAAGACCCAATGATATCTTCAGAAGTGCCAGGCAAGCACAACCCCTTGTTCATTCCGATACAAGCCCACTCTCTCGCTCCTGCTTTCTTTTACTGCATTAGGACAACAACGATTCATCTGTTACTTGTTGTGGTAGTTGAACCCCTTATCCTCTGCATGACCTATCATTGCCACAGTAAATAGATGAAACCCACTAGCATGAGTAGGAGTTGTTTGAGCCCTGATGTGCCTACTCATTCATGCTTGTTTGTCATGCCTGCTACTGCTTAGAGTTGAGTCGGGTCTGATTCATCGGGAGTGAATCGGAATGGTGTTGAACATGTCCTACTGTGTGTGAGCTAAGTGTGTGAACACGATTTGGTAAAGGTAGCGGTGAGAGGCCATGTAGGAGTACATGGTGGGTTGTCTCATTGCAGCCGTCCTCAGGAACTGAGCTCTGTGTCTGTGATCCATGAACAGCTACTACCACTCATTGGGATCCTTAATTGACCCTCTCGGCTTCTTAATCACCATAGTACTCTGTCCAGGAGTTGCAACTAGTTTCTGGTGTTTGTAGGTTATGTGTTGGCGGCCGTGCGTAGTGCTGACCCTAGGGGTGGGCTATGTTGCGGTAGATAGACCGTGGCCGGGTATGCCGGGCGCCCGTTTGGTGTGTCGGAACCCTGTACACATCGTTCGGGGCCGTATGTGGAAACCTCGGCCGGACTCCCTGCGGATGGAACCTGGATAGGCGATAAACCTGGACTAGAGACTTAGGTGTTTAGGTAGGCCGTGGCCGACACCCTCGTTGGGCTTCCGCTTGAAGGTTGCCGAGTACATGTCGTGTAAACGACGGTAAGTGGTGAGAGCGTGTGTGAAGAAGTACACCCCTGCAGGGTTAACATCATCTATTCGAATAGCCGCGTCCGCGGTAATGGACTTCTGGGTTGCCTATAACAGTTCATAGACAAGTGAAAGTGGATACTCTAAAACTCGCAAGATAAGTGTGAGTGCTATGGATGGCCTTCTCGTAGGGAGACGAGAGCGGATCCATAGTGGTGTATTGATTGGTGAACATGTGGACTCGTGTGCGCCACCTCAAAAGAGTTGCTTGCAGTCGTAGTTCAGATAGCCACTGAGTCAAAGCTGGCTTGCTGCAGTTAAACTCCACCACCCCCCCTTGTTGATACCGATGCATATGTAGCTAGTTCTGATGTAAGTCTTGCTGAGTACCTTTGTACTCACGTTTGCTTAATTTATATTTTGCAGAGAGATTTCAGTCTCGCTAGTAGTTTCGCGTGGACTTCGGCGTTTAGCTTGATACCTCAGCTACGATCTTGTGCCCTTGGCAGGATCTGGTAGATAGTCAGGCTTCTTAGCCTTTTTCATTTGTAGATGTCTGTACTCAGACATGTTAAGCTTCCGCATGTGCTTTGAATTGTATGTTATGATTGTTGGGTCATGAGACCCATGTTTGTAATACCTCGCTCCTCGGAGCCTAATGAATAAATACCTGAGTTGTAGAGTTATGTTGTGATGCCATGTTGTATTTACACATATCGAGCATATTGTGTGTATGATTAAAATGCTTGGTATGTGTGGTATCCGACAACCTAGTTGTTTATCCTTGGCAGCCTCTCTTATGGGGAAACGTAGTCTAGTGATTCCATGAGCCATAGTAGTCCGCTACAGCCCGGTTCACCGGAGTCCTGCTAGCCCAGCACTACTGCTCAGGACACTTGACTGGCCGGCATGTGTTTCACTTCGTTCCTATGTCTGTTCCTTCGGGGAAATGTCATGCTGTGATATCCGGAGTCCTGCCTAGCCTGCTACAGCCCGGGTTCCCCGGAGTCCTATTAGCCCAGTGCTACAGCCCGAAATCACTCGCTGATGACCGACATGCTCGATGTGGTTCATGTATGCCTGTCTCCATAGGTCTGTGCCGCTTTGGGTTCACTACTAGCCATGTCGGCCCGGGTTCTCTGTCATATGGATGCTAGCGACACTATCATATACGTGAGCCAAAAGGCGCAAACGGTCCCGGGCCATGGTAAGGCGACACCCGTGGAATACCATGCGTGAGGCCGCAAAGTGATATGAGGTGTTACCAGCTAGATCGATGTGACTTGGAATCGGGGTCCTGACAGATTTTCAATTCATCTGTATCTCCGAGGGCTCCTGGAGTTCTACGGCCTCCAGTTGCATAACCTTACGCCTGCCTCCATGCTGCATATCGTGGGATTCGCAGCCCTTTGCGAGTTATTTTTGGGCTGTGAGGCTCATTTCGCTCTGTGGAGGAAGCTGTTCTGCCTTGTGTCCCGTTCTCAGAAGGGGTCAATATATCAAGTGGGCGGAGGCGAAGTGTGGCGTATTGCCGGGATCGGATACCTGTCCGGAACCCCAAAGAAGACGTCCAAAGACTGGCCTTCAGAATGGTTTTATATAGAAGACGTCCCCCTCCTGGATCCTATTAGAATCGACCTTCCTGAGTTCGACAACACCCCTTTAAAGAAGCGCCGGAGCTGGCATCCATGGAGCTCCCTGGAGGAAGATGACAGGTACGTTCTTTACCTGATGAGCCGGATAAGTTTTTTAGCTCGATCCAGATTGACCATGATCGAGGTCATGGCCATATTTATTATGCGGGGGGTGCAGCCACTTCAATATAGAGGCCACCCCATGTGGGATTTCAACGGGGAGGATGACGCCACCCGCCATGGCCGCAAAGGGCCGGGATCGGCTGCTGATTTAATAAAGAACTTATCCACTTTGTACAAGGGAGAAGAGGAGGAATTCCTTCATGTCAACCCGCAGGGCGGATTTTCTATGTACAATCCTCCGAGCTGGGTAAGCGGAGACTTTTTCTCAGCCATCCGTTTCGTATTCCCGTAGTTAAGTATTCAGTCTAGCAATTTCATCGCAGGAGCTGTGCCAGGCTGTAGAGGAGATAAACATCCCTCCTCCACAACCCGAGGACCCTGGACGGTCCCTTGACCCGGCCTCCCAGGAGGATCCGAATATATCTGTGGAGCTGATCGATGGGGTATTTTACCAATCAAGTAACGACAGCGCTTTGGTGGCCATTACTGTTGGGGAACGTAGTAATTTCAAAAAAATTCCTACGCACACGCAAGATCATGGTGATGCATAGCAACGAGAGGGGAGAGTGTTGTCTACGTACCAACGCAGACCGACTGCGGAAGCGATCACACAACATAGAGGAAGTAGTCGTACGTCTTCCCGATCCGACCGACCCAAGCACCGTTACTCCGGTACCTCCGAGTTCTTAGCACACGTTCAGCTCGATGATGATCCTCGGGCTCCGATCCAGCAAAGCGTCGAGGAAGAGTTCCGTGAGCACGACGGCGTGATGATGATCTTGATGTACTACCGACGCAGGGCTTCGCCTAAGCACTGCAACAATATGATCAATGTGGAATTTGGTGGCAGGGGGCACCGCACACGGCTAAGGAACGATCACCAAGGATCAACTTGTGTGTCATGGGGTGCCCCCCTGCCTCCGTATATAAAGGAGCAAGGGGGAGGGGGCGGCCGGCCTAGGAGGAGGCGCGCCAAGGGGAGTCCTACTCCCACCGGGAGTAGGACTCCCTCCTTCCTTGTTGGAGTAGGAGAAGGGGAAAGAGGGGGAGAGGAATAAGGAAAAGGGGGCTTCCCCCCTTGTCCAATTCGGACCAGAGGGGGGGCGCAGGCCTCCTTCCTTTTGGACTCTTTCCTCTATTCCCGTATGGCCCAATAAGGCCCATATACTCCCCGGCGAATTCCCATAACTCTCCGGTACTCCAAAAAATACCCGAATCACTCGGAACCTTTCCGAAGTCCGAATATAGTCGTCCAATATATCGATCTTTACGTCTCGACCATTTCGAGACTCCTCGTCATGTACCCGATCTCATCCGGGACTCCGAACTCCTTCGGTACATCAAAACTCATAAACTCATAATATAACTATCATCGAAACCTTAAGCGTGCGGACCCTACGGTTCGAGAACAATGTAGACATGACCGAGACACGTCTCCGGTCAATAACCAATAGCGGGACCTGGATGCCCATATTGGCTCCTACATATTCTACGAAGATCTTTATCGGTCAGACCGCATAACAACATACGTTGTTCCCTTTGTCATTGGTATGTTACTTGCCCGAGATTCGATCGTCGGTATCCAATACCTAGTTCAATCTCGTTACCAGCAAGTCTCTTTACTCGTTCCGTAATACAACATCCCACAACTAACTCATTAGTTGCAATGCTTGCAAGGCTTAAGTGATGTGCATTACCGAGAGGGCCCAGAGATACCTCTCCGACAATCGGAGTGACAAATCCTAATCTCGAAATACGCCAACCCAACATCTACCTTTGGAGACACCTGTAGTACTCCTTTATGATCACCCAGTTACGTTGTGACGTTTGGTAGTACCCAAAGTGTTCCTCCGGTAAACGGGAGTTGCATAATCTCATAGTCATAGGAACATGTATAAGTCATGAAGAAAGCAATAGCAACATACTAAACGATCGGGTGCTAAGCTAATGGAATGGGTCATGTCAATCAGATCATTCATCTAATGATGTGATCCCGTTAATCAAATAACAACTCTTTGTCCATGGTTAGGAAACATAACCATCTTTGATTAACGAGCTAGTCAAGTAGAGGCATACTAGTGACACTCTGTTTGTCTATGTATTCACACATGTATTATGTTTCCGGTTAATACAATTCTAGCATGAATAATAAACATTTATCATGATATAAGGAAATAAATAATAACTTTATTATTGCCTCTAGGGCATATTTCCTTCAGTCTCCCACTTGCACTAGAGTCAATAATCTAGATCACATCACCATGTGATTAACATCGATAGTTCACATCATCATGTGATTAACACCCATAGTTCACATCGCCATGTGACCAACACCCAAAGGGTTTACTAGATTCAGTAATCTAGTTCACATCGCTATGTGATTAACACCCAAAGAGTACTAAGGTGTGATCATGTTTTGCTTGTGAGAGAATCTTAGTCAACGGGTCTGCCACATTCAGATCCACATGTATTTTGCAAATTTCTATGTTAACAATGCTCTGAATGGAGCTACTCTAGCTAATTGCTCCCACTTTCAATATGTATCTAGACCGAGACTTAGAGTCATCTAGATTAGTGTCAAAACTTGCATCGGCGTAACCTTTTACGACGAACCTTTTTATCACGTCCATAATCGAGAAACATATCCTTATTTCACTAAGGATAATTCTGACCGCTGTCCAGTGATCTACTCCTAGATCACTATTGTACTCCCTTGCCAAATCAGTGCAGGGTATATGATAGATCTGGTATACAGCATGACATACTTTATAGAACCTATGGCCAAGGCATAGGGAATGACTTTCATTCTCTTTCTATCTTCTGCCGTGGTCGGGCTTTGAGTCTTACTCAACTTCACACCTTATAATACAGGCAAGAACTCTTTCTTTGACTGCTCCATTTTGAACTACTTCAAAATCTTGTCAAGGTATGTACTCATTAAAAAACCTTATCAAGCGTCTTGATCTATCTCTATAGATCTTGAAGCTCAATATGTAAGCAGCTTCACCGAAGTCTTTCTTTGAAAAACTCCTTTCAAACACTCCTTTATGCTTTACAGAATAATTCTACATTATTTCCGTTCAACAATATGTCATTCACATATACTTATCAGAAATGTTGTAGTGCTCCCACTCACTTTCTTGTAAATACAGGCTTCACCGCAAGTCTGTATAAAACTATATGCTTTGATCCACTCATCAAAGCGTATATTCCAACTCCGAGATGCTTGCACCAGTCCACAGATGGATCGCTGGAGCTTGCACATTTTGTTAGCACCTTTCGGATTGACAAAACCTTCTGTTCCATCATATACAACTCTTCTTTAATAAATCCATTAAGGAATGCAGTTTTGTTTATCCATTTGCCAGATTTCATAAAATGCGGCAATTACTAACATGATTCGGACAGACTCAAGCATAGATACAAGTGAGAAGCTCTCATCGTAGTCATCTAGCTTTGTAGATAGTAACACTACTATCAGCGTCCGTCTTCCTCTTAAAGATCCATTTATTCTCAATTGCTTGCCGATCATCGGGCAAGTCAACCAAAGTCCAAACTTTGTTCTCATACATGGATCATATCTCAGATTTCATGGCCTCAAACCATTTCGCGGAATCTGGGCTCATCATCGCTTCCTCATAGTTCGTAGGTTCGTCATGGTCAAGTAACATGACCTCCAGAACAGGATTACCGTACCACTCTGGTGCGGATCTCACTCTGGTTTACCTACGAGATTCGGTAGTAACTTGATCTGAAGTTACATGATCATCATCATTAGCTTCCTCACTAATTGGTGTAGTAGTCACAAGAACAGATTTTTGTGATGAACTACTTTCCAATAAGGTAGAAGGTACAATTACCTTATCAAGTTTTCTACTTTCCTCCCACTCACTTCTTTCAAGAGAAACTCCTTCTCTAGAAAGGATCCATTACAAGCAATGAATGTCTTGCCTTAGGATCTGTGATAGAAGGTGTACCCAACAGTCTCCTTTGGGTATCCTATGACAACATATTTCTCCGATTTGGGTTTGAGCTTACCAGGATGAAACTTTTTCTCATAAGCATCGCAACCCCAAACTTCAAGAAACGACAACTTTGGTTTCTTGCCAAACCATAGTTCATAAGGCGTCGTCTCGACGGATATAGATGGTGCCCCTTTTTAACGTGAATTCAGCTGTCTCTAATGCATGACCCCAAAAACGATAGTGGTAAATCGGTAAGAAACATCATAGATTGCACTATATCCAATAAAGTACGGTTATGACGTTCAGACACACCATTATGCTGTGGTGTTCCAGGTGGCGTGAGTAGTGAAACTGTTTCACATTGTTTTAACTGAAGACCAAACTCGTAACTCAAATATTTGTCTCCGCGATCAGATCGTAGAAACTTTATTTTTCTTATCACGATGATTTTCCACTTCACTCTGAAATTCTTTGAACTTTTCAAATGTTTCAGACTTATGATTCATCAAGTAGATATACCCATATCTGCTCAAATCATCTGTGAAGTTCAGAGAATAACGATACTTGCCGTGAGCCTAAACACTCATCGGACCGCATACATCAGTATGTATTATTTCCAATAAGTCATTTGCTTGCTCCGGAGAACGGAGTCTTAGTCATCTTGCCCATAAGGCATGGTTCGCAAACATCAAGTGATTCCAAAATCCCATCAGCATGGAGTTTCTTCATGTGCTTTACACCAATATGACCTAAACGGCAGTGCCACAAATAAGTTGCATTATCATTATTAACTTCGCATCTTTTGATTTCAATATTATGAATATGTGTATCACTAAGATCGAGATCCAATGAACTATTTTCATTGGGTGTGTAACCATATAAGGTTTTATTCATGTAAACAGAACAACAATTTATTCTTTTACTTAAATGAATAATTGTATTACAATAAACATGATCAAATCATATTCATGCTCAACGCAAACACCAAATAACATTTATTTAGGTTCAACACTAATCCCGAAAGTATAGGGAGTGTGCGATGATGATCATATCAATCTTGGAACCACTTCCAACACACATCGTCACTTCACCCTTAACTAGTCTCTGTTCATTCTGCAACTCCCGTTTCGAGTTACTACTCTTAGCAACTGAACTAGCATCAAATACTGAGGGGTTGCTATAAACACTAGTAAAGTACACATCAATAACATGTATATCAAATATACTTATGTTCACTTTGCCATCCTTCTTATCCGCCAATCACTTGGGGTAGTTCCGCTTCCAGTGACCAGTCCCTTTGCAGTAGAAGCACTTAGTCTCAGGCTTAGGACCAGACTTGGCCTTCTTCACTTGAGCAGTAACTTGCTTGCTGTTCTTCTTGAAGTTCCCCTTTTTCCCTTTGCCCTTTTCTTGCAACTAGTGATCTTGTCAACCATCAACACTTGATGCTCTTGCTTGATTTCTACCTTCATTGATTTCATCATCATGAAAAGCTCGGGATTCGTTTTCGTCATCCCTTGCATACTATTGTTCCTCACGAAGTTTTTCTAACTTGGTGATGGTGACTAGAGAATTCTGTCAATCACTATCTTATCTGGAAGATTAACTCCCACTTGATTCAAGCGATTGTAGTACTCAGACAATCTGGGCACATGCTCACTAGTTGAGCGATTCTCCTCCATCTTTTAGCTATAGAACTTGTTGGAGACTTCATATCTCTTAACTCGGGTATTTGCTTGAAATATTAACTTCAACTCCTGGAACATCTCATATGGTCCATGATGTTCAAAATGTCTTTGAAGTCCCGATTCTAAGCCATTAAGCATGGTGCACTAAACTATCAAGTAGTCATCATATTGAGCTAGCCAAACGTTCACAACGTCTGCATCTGCTCCTGCAATAGGTCTGTCACCTAGCGGTGCATCAAGGACATAATTTTCTGTGCAGCAATGAGGACAAACCTCATATCACGGATCCAATCCGCATCATTGCTACTAACATTTTCAACATAGTTTTTCTCTAGGAACATATCAAAATAAACATAGGGAAGCAACAACGTGAGCTATTGATCTACAACATAGATATGCTAATACTACCAGGACTAGGTTCATGATAAATTAAAGTTCAATTAATCATATTACTTAAGAACTCCCACTTAGAAAGACATCCCTCTAATCCTCTAAGTGATCACGTGATCCAAATCAACTAAACCATAACCGATCATCACGTGAGATGGAGTAGTTTTCAATGGTGAACATCGTTATGTTGATCATATCTACTATATGATTCACGCTCGACCTTTCGGTCTCTGTGTTCCGAGGCCATATCTGCATATGCTAGGCTCGTCAAGTTTAACCTGAGTATTCTGCGTGTGCAAAACTGGCTTGCACCCGTTGTAGATGGACGTAGAGCTTATCACACCCGATCATCACGTGGTGTCTGGGCACGACGAACTTTGGCAACGGTGCATACTCAGGGAGAACACTTCTTGATAATTTAGTGAGAGATCATCTTATAATGCTACCGCCAATCAAAGCAAGATAAGATGCATAAAAGGATAAACATCACATGCAATCAATATAAGTGATATGATATGGCCATCATCATCTTGTGCTTCTGATCTCCATCTCCGAAGCACCGTCATGATCACCATCGTCACCGGCGCGACACCTTGATCTCCATCGTAGCATCGTTGTCGTCTCGCCAATCTTATGCTTTCACCACTATCACTACCGCTTAGTAATAAAGTAAAGCATTACATCGCGATTGCATTGCATACAATAAAGTGACAACCATATGGCTCCTGCCAGTTGCCGATAACTTGGTTACAAAACATGATCATCTCATACAATAAAATTTAGCATCATGCCTTGACCATATCACATCACAACATGCCCTGCAAAAACAAGTTAGACGTCCTCTACTTTGTTGTTGCAAGTTTTACGTGGCTGCTACGGGCTTAAGCAAGAACTCATCTCACCTACGCATCAAAACCACAATGATAGTTTGTCAAATAGACTCCGTTTTAACCTTCTCAAGGACCGGGCGTAGCCACACTTGGTTCAACTAAAGTTGGAGAGACAGTCGCCCGCAAGCCATCTATGTGCAAAGCACGTCGAGGGAACCGGTCTCGCGTAAGCGTACGCGTAAGGTTGGTCCGGGTCGTCTCGTCCAACAATACCGCCGAACCAAAGTATGACATGCTGGTAGGCAGTATGACTTGTATCGCCCACAACTCACTTGTGTTCTATTCGTGCAAATAACATCAAACCATAAAACCTAGGCTCGGATGCCACTGTTGGGGAACGTAGTAATTTCAAAAAATTTCCTACGTACACGCAAGATCATGGTGATGCATAGCAACGAGAGGGGAGAGTGTTGTCTACGTACCAACGCAGACCGACTGCGGAAGCGATCACACAACGTAGAGGAAGTAGTCGTACGTCTTCCCGATCCGACCGACCCAAGCACCGTTACTCCGGCACCTCCGAGTTCTTAGCACACGTTCAGCTCGATGATGATCCTCGGGCTCCGATCCAGCAAAGCGTCGAGGAAGAGTTCCGTGAGCACGACGGCGTGATGACGATCTTGATGTACTACCGACGCAGGGCTTCGCCTAAGCACTGCAACAATATGATCAAGGTGGAATTTGGTGGCAGGGGGCACCGCACACGGCTAAGGAACGATCACCAAGGATCAACTTGTGTGTCATGGGGTGCCCCCCTGCCTCCGTATATAAAGGAGCAAGGGGGAGGGGGCGGCCGGCCTAGGAGGAGGCGCGCCAAGGGGAGTCCTACTCCCACCGGGAGTAGGACTCCCTCCTTCCTTGTTGGAGTAGGAGAAGGGGAAAGAGGGGGAGAGGAATAAGGAAAAGGGGGCTGCGCCCCTTGTCCAATTCGGACCAGAGGGGGGGCGCAGGCCTCCTTCCTTTTGGACTCTTTCCTCTATTCCCGTATGGCCCAATAAGGCCCATATACTCCCCGGCGAATTCCCGTAACTCTCCGGTACTACAAAAAATACCCGAATCACTCGGAACCTTTCCGAAGTCCGAATATAGTCGTCCAATATATCGATCTTTACGTCTCGACCATTTCGAGACTCCTCGTCATGTCCCCGATCTCATCCGGGACTCCGAACTCCTTCGGTACATCAAAACTCATAAACTCATAATATAACTGTCATCGAAACCTTAAGCGTGCGGTCCCTACGATTCGAGAACAATGTAGACATGACCGAGACACGTCTCCGGTCAATAACCAATAGCGGGACCTGGATGCCCATATTGGCTCCTACATATTCTACGAAGATCTTTATCGGTCAGACCGCATAACAACATACGTTGTTCCCTTTGTCATCGGTATGTTACTTGCCCGAGATTCGATCATCGGTATCCAATACCTAGTTCAATCTCGTTACCGGCAAGTCTCTTTACTCGTTCCGTAATACAACATCCCATAACTAACTCATTAGTTGCAATGCTTGCAAGGCTTAAGTGATGTGCATTACCGAGAGGGCCCAGAGATACCTCTCCGACAATCGGAGTGACAAATCCTAATCTCGAAATACGCCAACCCAATATCTACCTTTGGAGACACTTGTAGTACTCCTTTATGATCACCCAGTTACGTTGTGACGTTTGGTAGTACCCAAAGTGTTCCTCCGGTAAACGGGAGTTGCATAATCTCATAGTCATAGGAACATGTATAAGTCATGAAGAAAGCAATAGCAACATACTAAATGATCGGGTGCTAAGCTAATGGAATGGGTCATGTCAATCAGATCATTCATCTAATGATGTGATCCCGTTAATCAAATAACAACTCTTTGTCCATGGTTAGGAAACATAACCATCTTTGATTAACGAGCTAGTCAAGTAGAGGCATACTAGTGACACTCTGTTTGTCTATGTATTCACACATGTATTATGTTTCCGGTTAATACAATTCTAGCATGAATAATAAACATTTATCATGATATAAGGAAATAAATAATAACTTTATTATTGCCTCTAGGGCATATTTCCTTCAGTCTCCCACTTGCACTAGAGTCAATAATCTAGATCACATCACCATGTGATTAACATCGATAGTTCACATCATCATGTGATTAACACCCATAGTTCACATCGCCATGTGACCAACACCCAAAGGGTTTACTAGATTCAGTAATCTAGTTCACATCGCTATGTGATTAACACCCAAAGAGTACTAAGGTGTGATCATGTTTTGCTTGTGAGAGAATCTTAGTCAACGGGTCTGCCACATTCAGATCCACATGTATTTTGCAAATTTCTATGTTAACAATGCTCTGCATGGAGCTACTCTAGCTAATTGCTCCCACTTTCAATATGTATCTAGACCGAGACTTAGAGTCATCTAGATTAGTGTCAAAACTTGCATCGGCGTAACCTTTTACGACGAACCTTTTTATCACGTCCATAATCGAGAAACATATCCTTATTTCACTAAGGATAATTCTGACCGCTGTCCAGTGATCTACTCCTAGATCACTATTGTACTCCCTTGCCAAATCAGTGCAGGGTATACGATAGATCTGGTATACAGCATGACATACTTTATAGAACCTATGGCCAAGGCATAGGGAATGACTTTCATTCTCTTTCTATCTTCTGCCGTGGTCGGGCTTTGAGTCTTACTCAACTTCACACCTTATAATACAGGCAAGAACTCTTTCTTTGACTGCTCCATTTTGAACTACTTCAAAATCTTGTCAAGGTATGTACTCATTAAAAAACCTTATCAAGCGTCTTGATCTATCTCTATAGATCTTGAAGCTCAATATGTAAGCAGCTTCACCGAAGTCTTTCTTTGAAAAAATCCTTTCAAACACTCCTTTATGCTTTACAGAATAATTCTACATTATTTCCGATCAACAATATGTCATTCACATATACTTATCAGAAATGTTGTAGTGCTCCCACTCACTTTCTTGTAAATACAGGCTTCACCGCAAGTCTGTATAAAACTATATGCTTTGATCAACTCATCAAAGCGTATATTCCAACTCCGAGATGCTTGCACCAGTCCACAGATGGATCGCTGGAGCTTGCACATTTTGTTAGCACCTTTCGGATTGACAAAACCTTCTGTTCCATCATATACAACTCTTCTTTAATAAATCCATTAAGGAATGCAGTTTTGTTTATCCATTTGCCAGATTTCATAAAATGCGGCAATTACTAACATGATTCGGACAGACTCAAGCATAGATACGAGTGAGAAGCTCTCATCGTAGTCAACACCTTGAACTTGTCGAAAACCTTTTGCGACAATTCTAGCTTTGTAGATAGTAACACTACTATCAGCGTCCGTCTTCCTCTTGAAGATCCATTTATTCTCAATTGCTTGCCGATCATCGGGCAAGTCAACCAAAGTCCAAACTTTGTTCTCATACATGGATCATATCTCAGATTTCATGGCCTCAAACCATTTCGCGGAATCTGGGCTCATCATCGCTTCCTCATAGTTCGTAGGTTCGTCATGGTCAAGTAACATGACCTCCAGAACAGGATTTCCGTACCACTCTGGTGCGGATCTCACTCTGGTTTACCTACGAGATTCGGTAGTAACTTGATCTGAAGTTACATGATCATCATCATTAGCTTCCTCACTAATTGGTGTAGTAGTCACAAGAACAGATTTTTGTGATGAACTACTTTCCAATAAGGTAGAAGGTACAATTACCTTATCAAGTTTTCTACTTTCCTCCCACTCACTTCTTTCAAGAGAAACTCCTTCTCTAGAAAGGATCCATTACAAGCAACGAATGTCTTGCCTTAGGATCTGTGATAGAAGGTGTACCCAACAGTCTCCTTTGGGTATCCTATGAAGACATATTTCTCCGATTTGGGTTTGAGCTTATCAGGATGAAACTTTTTCTCATAAGCATCGCAACCCCAAACTTCAAGAAACGACAACTTTGGTTTCTTGCCAAACCATAGTTCATAAGGCGTCGTCTCGACGGATATAGATGGTGCCCCTTTTTAACGTGAATTCAGCTGTCTCTAATGCATGACCCCAAAAACGATAGTGGTAAATCGGTAAGAAACATCATAGATTGCACTATATCCAATAAAGTACGGTTATGACGTTCGGACACACCATTATGCTGTGGTGTTCCAGGTGGCGTGAGTAGTGAAACTGTTTCACATTGTTTTAACTGAAGACCAAACTCGTAACTCAAATATTTGTCTCCGCGATCAGATCGTAGAAACTTTATTTTTCTTATCACGATGATTTTCCACTTCACTCTGAAATTCTTTGAACTTTTCAAATGTTTCAGACTTATGATTCATCAAGTAGATATACCCATATCTGCTCAAATCATCTGTGAAGTTCAGAGAATAACGATACTTGCCGTGAGCCTAAACACTCATCGGACCGCATACATCAGTATGTATTATTTCCAATAAGTCATTTGCTCGCTCCGGAGAACGGAGTCTTAGTCATCTTGCCCATAAGGCATGGTTCGCAAACATCAAGTGATTCCAAAATCCCATCAGCATGGAGTTTCTTCATGTGCTTTACACCAATATGACCTAAACGGCAGTGCCACAAATAAGTTGCACTATCATTATTAACTTCGCATCTTTTGGTTTCAATATTATGAATATGTGTATCACTAAGATCGAGATCCAATGAACTATTTTCATTGGGTGTGTAACCATATAAGGTTTTATTCATGTAAACAGAACAACAATTTATTCTTTTACTTAAATGAATAATTGTATTACAATAAACATGATCAAATCATATTCATGCTCAACGCAAACACCAAATAACATTTATTTAGGTTCAACACTAATCCCGAAAGTATAGGGAGTGTGCGATGATGATCATATCAATCTTGGAACCACTTCCAACACACATCGTCACTTCACCCTTAACTAGTCTCTGTTCATTCTGCAACTCCCGTTTCGAGTTACTACTCTTAGCAACTGAACTAGCATCAAATACTGAGGGGTTGCTATAAACACTAGTAAAGTACACATCAATAACATGTATATCAAATATACTTATGTTCACTTTGCCATCCTTCTTATCCGCCAATCACTTGGGGTAGTTCCGCTTCCAGTGACCAGTCCCTTTGCAGTAGAAGCACTTAGTCTCAGGCTTAGGACCAGACTTGGCCTTCTTCACTTGAGCAGTAACTTGCTTGCTGTTCTTCTTGAAGTTCCCCTTTTTCCCTTTGCCCTTTTCTTGCAACTAGTGATCTTGTCAACCATCAACACTTGATGCTCTTGCTTGATTTCTACCTTCATTGATTTCATCATCATGAAAAGCTCGGGATTCGTTTTCGTCATCCCTTGCATACTATTGTTCCTCACGAAGTTCTACTAACTTGGTGATGGTGACTAGAGAATTCTGTCAATCACTATCTTATCTGGAAGATTAACTCCCACTTGATTCAAGCGATTGTAGTACTCAGACAATCTGGGCACATGCTCACTAGTTGAGCGATTCTCCTCCATCTTTTAGCTATAGAACTTGTTGGAGACTTCATATCTCTTAACTCGGGTATTTGCTTGAAATATTAACTTCAACTCCTGGAACATCTCATATGGTCCATGATGTTCAAAACGTCTTTGAAGTCCCGATTCTAAGCCATTAAGCATGGTGCACTAAACTATCAAGTAGTCATCATATTGAGCTAGCCAAACGTTCACAACGTCTGCATCTGCTCCTGCAATAGGTCTGTCACCTAGCGGTGCATCAAGGACATAATTTTCTGTGCAGCAATGAGGACAAACCTCATATCACGGATCCAATCCGCATCATTGCTACTAACATTTTCAACATAGTTTTTCTCTAGGAACATATCAAAATAAACATAGGGAAGCAACAACGTGAGCTATTGATCTACAACATAGATATGCTAATACTACCAGGACTAGGTTCATGATAAATTAAAGTTCAATTAATCATATTACTTAAGAACTCCCACTTAGAAAGACATCCCTCTAATCCTCTAAGTGATCACGTGATCCAAATCAACTAAACCATAACCGATCATCACGTGAGATGGAGTAGTTTTCAATGGTGAACATCGTTATGTTGATCATATCTACTATATGATTCACGCTCGACCTTTCGGTCTCTGTGTTCCGAGGCCATATCTGCATATGCTAGGCTCGTCAAGTTTAACCTGAGTATTCTGCGTGTGCAAAACTGGCTTGCACCCGTTGTAGATGGACGTAGAGCTTATCACACCCGATCATCACGTGGTGTCTGGGCACGACGAACTTTGGCAACGGTGCATACTCAGGGAGAACACTTCTTGATAATTTAGTGAGAGATCATCTTATAATGCTACCGCCAATCAAAGCAAGATAAGATGCATAAAAGGATAAACATCACATGCAATCAATATAAGTGATATGATATGGCCATCATCATCTTGTGCTTCTGATCTCCATCTCCGAAGCACCGTCATGATCACCATCGTCACCGGCGCGACACCTTGATCTCCATCGTAGCATCGTTGTCGTCTCGCCAATCTTATGCTTTCACCACTATCACTACCGCTTAGTAATAAAGTAAAGCATTACATCGCGATTGCATTGCATACAATAAAGCGACAACCATATGGCTCCTGCCAGTTGCCGATAACTTGGTTACAAAACATGATCATCTCATACAATAAAATTTAGCATCATGCCTTGACCATATCACATCACAACATGCCCTGCAAAAACAAGTTAGACGTCCTCTACTTTGTTGTTGCAAGTTTTACGTGGCTGCTACGGGCTTAAGCAAGAACTCATCTCACCTACGCATCAAAACCACAATGATAGTTTGTCAAATAGACTCCGTTTTAACCTTCTCAAGGACCGGGCGTAGCCACACTTGGTTCAACTAAAGTTGGAGAGACAGTCGCCCGCAAGCCATCTATGTGCAAAGCACGTCGAGGGAACCGGTCTCGCGTAAGCGTACGCGTAAGGTTGGTCCGGGTCGTCTCGTCCAACAATACCGCCGAACCAAAGTATGACATGCTGGTAGGCAGTATGACTTGTATCGCCCACAACTCACTTGTGTTCTATTCGTGCAAATAACATCAAACCATAAAACCTAGGCTCGGATGCCACTGTTGGGGAACGTAGTAATTTCAAAAAATTTCCTACGTACACGCAAGATCATGGTGATGCATAGCAACGAGAGGGGAGAGTGTTGTCTACGTACCAACGCAGACCGACTGCGGAAGCGATCACACAACGTAGAGGAAGTAGTCGTACGTCTTCCCGATCCGACCGACCCAAGCACCGTTACTCCGGCACCTCCGAGTTCTTAGCACACGTTCAGCTCGATGATGATCCTCGGGCTCCGATCCAGCAAAGCGTCAAGGAAGAGTTCCATGAGCACGATGGCGTGATGACGATCTTGATGTACTACCGACGCAGGGCTTCGCCTAAGCACTGCAACAATATGATCAAGGTGGAATTTGGTGGCAGGGGGCACCGCACACGGCTAAGGAACGATCACCAAGGATCAACTTGTGTGTCATGGGGTGCCCCCCTGCCTCCGTATATAAAGGAGCAAGGGGGAGGGGGCGGCCGGCCTAGGAGGAGGCGCGCCAAGGGGAGTCCTACTCCCACCGGGAGTAGGACTCCCTCCTTCCTTGTTGGAGTAGGAGAAGGGGAAAGAGGGGGAGAGGAATAAGGAAAAGGGGGCTGCGCCCCTTGTCCAATTCGGACCAGAGGGGGGGCGCAGGCCTCCTTCCTTTTGGACTCTTTCCTCTATTCCCGTATGGCCCAATAAGGCCCATATACTCCCCGGCGAATTCCCGTAACTCTCCGGTACTACAAAAAATACCCGAATCACTCGGAACCTTTCCGAAGTCCGAATATAGTCGTCCAATATATCGATCTTTACGTCTCGACCATTTCGAGACTCCTCGTCATGTCCCCGATCTCATCCGGGACTCCGAACTCCTTCGGTACATCAAAACTCATAAACTCATAATATAACTGTCATCGAAACCTTAAGCGTGCGGACCCTACGATTCGAGAACAATGTAGACATGACCGAGACACGTCTCCGGTCAATAACCAATAGCGGGACCTGGATGCCCATATTGGCTCCTACATATTCTACGAAGATCTTTATCGGTCAGACCGCATAACAACATACGTTGTTCCCTTTGTCATCGGTATGTTACTTGCCCGAGATTCGATCATCGGTATCCAATACCTAGTTCAATCTCGTTACCGGCAAGTCTCTTTACTCGTTCCGTAATACAACATCCCATAACTAACTCATTAGTTGCAATGCTTGCAAGGCTTAAGTGATGTGCATTACCGAGAGGGCCCAGAGATACCTCTCCGACAATCGGAGTGACAAATCCTAATCTCGAAATACGCCAACCCAATATCTACCTTTGGAGACACTTGTAGTACTCCTTTATGATCACCCAGTTACGTTGTGACGTTTGGTAGTACCCAAAGTGTTCCTCCGGTAAACGGGAGTTGCATAATCTCATAGTCATAGGAACATGTATAAGTCATGAAGAAAGCAATAGCAACATACTAAATGATCGGGTGCTAAGCTAATGGAATGGGTCATGTCAATCAGATCATTCATCTAATGATGTGATCCCGTTAATCAAATAACAACTCTTTGTCCATGGTTAGGAAACATAACCATCTTTGATTAACGAGCTAGTCAAGTAGAGGCATACTAGTGACACTCTGTTTGTCTATGTATTCACACATGTATTATGTTTCCGGTTAATACAATTCTAGCATGAATAATAAACATTTATCATGATATAAGGAAATAAATAATAACTTTATTATTGCCTCTAGGGCATATTTCCTTCAGTCTCCCACTTGCACTAGAGTCAATAATCTAGATCACATCACCATGTGATTAACATCGATAGTTCACATCATCATGTGATTAACACCCATAGTTCACATCGCCATGTGACCAACACCCAAAGGGTTTACTAGATTCAGTAATCTAGTTCACATCGCTATGTGATTAACACCCAAAGAGTACTAAGGTGTGATCATGTTTTGCTTGTGAGAGAATCTTAGTCAACGGGTCTGCCACATTCAGATCCACATGTATTTTGCAAATTTCTATGTTAACAATGCTCTGCATGGAGCTACTCTAGCTAATTGCTCCCACTTTCAATATGTATCTAGACCGAGACTTAGAGTCATCTAGATTAGTGTCAAAACTTGCATCGGCGTAACCTTTTACGACGAACCTTTTTATCACGTCCATAATCGAGAAACATATCCTTATTTCACTAAGGATAATTCTGACCGCTGTCCAGTGATCTACTCCTAGATCACTATTGTACTCCCTTGCCAAATCAGTGCAGGGTATACGATAGATCTGGTATACAGCATGACATACTTTATAGAACCTATGGCCAAGGCATAGGGAATGACTTTCATTCTCTTTCTATCTTCTGCCGTGGTCGGGCTTTGAGTCTTACTCAACTTCACACCTTATAATACAGGCAAGAACTCTTTCTTTGACTGCTCCATTTTGAACTACTTCAAAATCTTGTCAAGGTATGTACTCATTAAAAAACCTTATCAAGCGTCTTGATCTATCTCTATAGATCTTGAAGCTCAATATGTAAGCAGCTTCACCGAAGTCTTTCTTTGAAAAACTCCTTTCAAACACTCCTTTATGCTTTACAGAATAATTCTACATTATTTCCGATCAACAATATGTCATTCACATATACTTATCAGAAATGTTGTAGTGCTCCCACTCACTTTCTTGTAAATACAGGCTTCACCGCAAGTCTGTATAAAACTATATGCTTTGATCAACTCATCAAAGCGTATATTCCAACTCCGAGATGCTTGCACCAGTCCACAGATGGATCGCTGGAGCTTGCACATTTTGTTAGCACCTTTCGGATTGACAAAACCTTCTGTTCCATCATATACAACTCTTCTTTAATAAATCCATTAAGGAATGCAGTTTTGTTTATCCATTTGCCAGATTTCATAAAATGCGGCAATTACTAACATGATTCGGACAGACTCAAGCATAGATACGAGTGAGAAGCTCTCATCGTAGTCAACACCTTGAACTTGTCGAAAACCTTTTGCGACAATTCTAGCTTTGTAGATAGTAACACTACTATCAGCGTCCGTCTTCCTCTTGAAGATCCATTTATTCTCAATTGCTTGCCGATCATCGGGCAAGTCAACCAAAGTCCAAACTTTGTTCTCATACATGGATCATATCTCAGATTTCATGGCCTCAAACCATTTCGCGGAATCTGGGCTCATCATCGCTTCCTCATAGTTCGTAGGTTCGTCATGGTCAAGTAACATGACCTCCAGAACAGGATTTCCGTACCACTCTGGTGCGGATCTCACTCTGGTTTACCTACGAGATTCGGTAGTAACTTGATCTGAAGTTACATGATCATCATCATTAGCTTCCTCACTAATTGGTGTAGTAGTCACAAGAACAGATTTTTGTGATGAACTACTTTCCAATAAGGTAGAAGGTACAATTACCTTATCAAGTTTTCTACTTTCCTCCCACTCACTTCTTTCAAGAGAAACTCCTTCTCTAGAAAGGATCCATTACAAGCAACGAATGTCTTGCCTTAGGATCTGTGATAGAAGGTGTACCCAACAGTCTCCTTTGGGTATCCTATGAAGACATATTTCTCCGATTTGGGTTTGAGCTTATCAGGATGAAACTTTTTCTCATAAGCATCGCAACCCCAAACTTCAAGAAACGACAACTTTGGTTTCTTGCCAAACCATAGTTCATAAGGCGTCGTCTCGACGGATATAGATGGTGCCCCTTTTTAACGTGAATTCAGCTGTCTCTAATGCATGACCCCAAAAACGATAGTGGTAAATCGGTAAGAAACATCATAGATTGCACTATATCCAATAAAGTACGGTTATGACGTTCGGACACACCATTATGCTGTGGTGTTCCAGGTGGCGTGAGTAGTGAAACTGTTTCACATTGTTTTAACTGAAGACCAAACTCGTAACTCAAATATTTGTCTCCGCGATCAGATCGTAGAAACTTTATTTTTCTTATCACGATGATTTTCCACTTCACTCTGAAATTCTTTGAACTTTTCAAATGTTTCAGACTTATGATTCATCAAGTAGATATACCCATATCTGCTCAAATCATCTGTGAAGTTCAGAGAATAACGATACTTGCCGTGAGCCTAAACACTCATCGGACCGCATACATCAGTATGTATTATTTCCAATAAGTCATTTGCTCGCTCCGGAGAACGGAGTCTTAGTCATCTTGCCCATAAGGCATGGTTCGCAAACATCAAGTGATTCCAAAATCCCATCAGCATGGAGTTTCTTCATGTGCTTTACACCAATATGACCTAAACGGCAGTGCCACAAATAAGTTGCACTATCATTATTAACTTCGCATCTTTTGGTTTCAATATTATGAATATGTGTATCACCAAGATCGAGATCCAATGAACTATTTTCATTGGGTGTGTAACCATATAAGGTTTTATTCATGTAAACAGAACAACAATTTATTCTTTTACTTAAATGAATAATTGTATTACAATAAACATGATCAAATCATATTCATGCTCAACGCAAACACCAAATAACATTTATTTAGGTTCAACACTAATCCCGAAAGTATAGGGAGTGTGCGATGATGATCATATCAATCTTGGAACCACTTCCAACACACATCGTCACTTCACCCTTAACTAGTCTCTGTTCATTCTGCAACTCCCATTTCGAGTTACTACTCTTAGCAACTGAACTAGCATCAAATACTGAGGGGTTGCTATAAACACTAGTAAAGTACACATCAATAACATGTATATCAAATATACTTATGTTCACTTTGCCATCCTTCTTATCCGCCAATCACTTGGGGTAGTTCCGCTTCCAGTGACCAGTCCCTTTGCAGTAGAAGCACTTAGTCTCAGGCTTAGGACCAGACTTGGCCTTCTTCACTTGAGCAGTAACTTGCTTGCTGTTCTTCTTGAAGTTCCCCTTTTTCCCTTTGCCCTTTTCTTGCAACTAGTGATCTTGTCAACCATCAACACTTGATGCTCTTGCTTGATTTCTACCTTCATTGATTTCATCATCATGAAAAGCTCGGGATTCGTTTTCGTCATCCCTTGCATACTATTGTTCCTCACGAAGTTCTACTAACTTGGTGATGGTGACTAGAGAATTCTGTCAATCACTATCTTATCTGGAAGATTAACTCCCACTTGATTCAAGCGATTGTAGTACTCAGACAATCTGGGCACATGCTCACTAGTTGAGCGATTCTCCTCCATCTTTTAGCTATAGAACTTGTTGGAGACTTCATATCTCTTAACTCGGGTATTTGCTTGAAATATTAACTTCAACTCCTGGAACATCTCATATGGTCCATGATGTTCAAAACGTCTTTGAAGTCCCGATTCTAAGCCATTAAGCATGGTGCACTAAACTATCAAGTAGTCATCATATTGAGCTAGCCAAACGTTCACAACGTCTGCATCTGCTCCTGCAATAGGTCTGTCACCTAGCGGTGCATCAAGGACATAATTTTCTGTGCAGCAATGAGGACAAACCTCATATCACGGATCCAATCCGCATCATTGCTACTAACATTTTCAACATAGTTTTTCTCTAGGAACATATCAAAATAAACATAGGGAAGCAACAACGTGAGCTATTGATCTACAACATAGATATGCTAATACTACCAGGACTAGGTTCATGATAAATTAAAGTTCAATTAATCATATTACTTAAGAACTCCCACTTAGAAAGACATCCCTCTAATCCTCTAAGTGATCACGTGATCCAAATCAACTAAACCATAACCGATCATCACGTGAGATGGAGTAGTTTTCAATGGTGAACATCGTTATGTTGATCATATCTACTATATGATTCACGCTCGACCTTTCGGTCTCTGTGTTCCGAGGCCATATCTGCATATGCTAGGCTCGTCAAGTTTAACCTGAGTATTCTGCGTGTGCAAAACTGGCTTGCACCCGTTGTAGATGGACGTAGAGCTTATCACACCCGATCATCACGTGGTGTCTGGGCACGACGAACTTTGGCAACGGTGCATACTCAGGGAGAACACTTCTTGATAATTTAGTGAGAGATCATCTTATAATGCTACCGCCAATCAAAGCAAGATAAGATGCATAAAAGGATAAACATCACATGCAATCAATATAAGTGATATGATATGGCCATCATCATCTTGTGCTTCTGATCTCCATCTCCGAAGCACCGTCATGATCACCATCGTCACCGGCGCGACACCTTGATCTCCATCGTAGCATCGTTGTCGTCTCGCCAATCTTATGCTTTCACCACTATCACTACCGCTTAGTAATAAAGTAAAGCATTACATCGCGATTGCATTGCATACAATAAAGCGACAACCATATGGCTCCTGCCAGTTGCCGATAACTTGGTTACAAAACATGATCATCTCATACAATAAAATTTAGCATCATGCCTTGACCATATCACATCACAACATGCCCTGCAAAAACAAGTTAGACGTCCTCTACTTTGTTGTTGCAAGTTTTACGTGGCTGCTACGGGCTTAAGCAAGAACTCATCTCACCTACGCATCAAAACCACAATGATAGTTTGTCAAATAGACTCCGTTTTAACCTTCTCAAGGACCGGGCGTAGCCACACTTGGTTCAACTAAAGTTGGAGAGACAGTCGCCCGCAAGCCATCTATGTGCAAAGCACGTCGAGGGAACCGGTCTCGCGTAAGCGTACGCGTAAGGTTGGTCCGGGTCGTCTCGTCCAACAATACCGCCGAACCAAAGTATGACATGCTGGTAGGCAGTATGACTTGTATCGCCCACAACTCACTTGTGTTCTATTCGTGCAAATAACATCAAACCATAAAACCTAGGCTCGGATGCCACTGTTGGGGAACGTAGTAATTTCAAAAAATTTCCTACGTACACGCAAGATCATGGTGATGCATAGCAACGAGAGGGGAGAGTGTTGTCTACGTACCAACGCAGACCGACTGCGGAAGCGATCACACAACGTAGAGGAAGTAGTCGTACGTCTTCCCGATCCGACCGACCCAAGCACCGTTACTCCGGCACCTCCGAGTTCTTAGCACACGTTCAGCTCGATGATGATCCTCGGGCTCCGATCCAGCAAAGCGTCGAGGAAGAGTTCCGTGAGCACGACGGCGTGATGACGATCTTGATGTACTACCGACGCAGGGCTTCGCCTAAGCACTGCAACAATATGATCAAGGTGGAATTTGGTGGCAGGGGGCACCGCACACGGCTAAGGAACGATCACCAAGGATCAACTTGTGTGTCATGGGGTGCCCCCCTGCCTCCGTATATAAAGGAGCAAGGGGGAGGGGGCGGCCGGCCTAGGAGGAGGCGCGCCAAGGGGAGTCCTACTCCCACCGGGAGTAGGACTCCCTCCTTCCTTGTTGGAGTAGGAGAAGGGGAAAGAGGGGGAGAGGAATAAGGAAAAGGGGGCTGCGCCCCTTGTCCAATTCGGACCAGAGGGGGGGCGCAGGCCTCCTTCCTTTTGGACTCTTTCCTCTATTCCCGTATGGCCCAATAAGGCCCATATACTCCCCGGCGAATTCCCGTAACTCTCCGGTACTACAAAAAATACCCGAATCACTCGGAACCTTTCCGAAGTCCGAATATAGTCGTCCAATATATCGATCTTTACGTCTCGACCATTTCGAGACTCCTCGTCATGTCCCCGATCTCATCCGGGACTCCGAACTCCTTCGGTACATCAAAACTCATAAACTCATAATATAACTGTCATCGAAACCTTAAGCGTGCGGTCCCTACGATTCGAGAACAATGTAGACATGACCGAGACACGTCTCCGGTCAATAACCAATAGCGGGACCTGGATGCCCATATTGGCTCCTACATATTCTACGAAGATCTTTATCGGTCAGACCGCATAACAACATACGTTGTTCCCTTTGTCATCGGTATGTTACTTGCCCGAGATTCGATCATCGGTATCCAATACCTAGTTCAATCTCGTTACCGGCAAGTCTCTTTACTCGTTCCGTAATACAACATCCCATAACTAACTCATTAGTTGCAATGCTTGCAAGGCTTAAGTGATGTGCATTACCGAGAGGGCCCAGAGATACCTCTCCGACAATCGGAGTGACAAATCCTAATCTCGAAATACGCCAACCCAATATCTACCTTTGGAGACACTTGTAGTACTCCTTTATGATCACCCAGTTACGTTGTGACGTTTGGTAGTACCCAAAGTGTTCCTCCGGTAAACGGGAGTTGCATAATCTCATAGTCATAGGAACATGTATAAGTCATGAAGAAAGCAATAGCAACATACTAAATGATCGGGTGCTAAGCTAATGGAATGGGTCATGTCAATCAGATCATTCATCTAATGATGTGATCCCGTTAATCAAATAACAACTCTTTGTCCATGGTTAGGAAACATAACCATCTTTGATTAACGAGCTAGTCAAGTAGAGGCATACTAGTGACACTCTGTTTGTCTATGTATTCACACATGTATTATGTTTCCGGTTAATACAATTCTAGCATGAATAATAAACATTTATCATGATATAAGGAAATAAATAATAACTTTATTATTGCCTCTAGGGCATATTTCCTTCAGTCTCCCACTTGCACTAGAGTCAATAATCTAGATCACATCACCATGTGATTAACATCGATAGTTCACATCATCATGTGATTAACACCCATAGTTCACATCGCCATGTGACCAACACCCAAAGGGTTTACTAGATTCAGTAATCTAGTTCACATCGCTATGTGATTAACACCCAAAGAGTACTAAGGTGTGATCATGTTTTGCTTGTGAGAGAATCTTAGTCAACGGGTCTGCCACATTCAGATCCACATGTATTTTGCAAATTTCTATGTTAACAATGCTCTGCATGGAGCTACTCTAGCTAATTGCTCCCACTTTCAATATGTATCTAGACCGAGACTTAGAGTCATCTAGATTAGTGTCAAAACTTGCATCGGCGTAACCTTTTACGACGAACCTTTTTATCACGTCCATAATCGAGAAACATATCCTTATTTCACTAAGGATAATTCTGACCGCTGTCCAGTGATCTACTCCTAGATCACTATTGTACTCCCTTGCCAAATCAGTGCAGGGTATACGATAGATCTGGTATACAGCATGACATACTTTATAGAACCTATGGCCAAGGCATAGGGAATGACTTTCATTCTCTTTCTATCTTCTGCCGTGGTCGGGCTTTGAGTCTTACTCAACTTCACACCTTATAATACAGGCAAGAACTCTTTCTTTGACTGCACCATTTTGAACTACTTCAAAATCTTGTCAAGGTATGTACTCATTAAAAAACCTTATCAAGCGTCTTGATCTATCTCTATAGATCTTGAAGCTCAATATGTAAGCAGCTTCACCGAAGTCTTTCTTTGAAAAACTCCTTTCAAACACTCCTTTATGCTTTACAGAATAATTCTACATTATTTCCGATCAACAATATGTCATTCACATATACTTATCAGAAATGTTGTAGTGCTCCCACTCACTTTCTTGTAAATACAGGCTTCACCGCAAGTCTGTATAAAACTATATGCTTTGATCAACTCATCAAAGCGTATATTCCAACTCCGAGATGCTTGCACCAGTCCACAGATGGATCGCTGGAGCTTGCACATTTTGTTAGCACCTTTCGGATTGACAAAACCTTCTGTTCCATCATATACAACTCTTCTTTAATAAATCCATTAAGGAATGCAGTTTTGTTTATCCATTTGCCAGATTTCATAAAATGCGGCAATTACTAACATGATTCGGACAGACTCAAGCATAGATACGAGTGAGAAGCTCTCATCGTAGTCAACACCTTGAACTTGTCGAAAACCTTTTGCGACAATTCTAGCTTTGTAGATAGTAACACTACTATCAGCGTCCGTCTTCCTCTTGAAGATCCATTTATTCTCAATTGCTTGCCGATCATCGGGCAAGTCAACCAAAGTCCAAACTTTGTTCTCATACATGGATCATATCTCAGATTTCATGGCCTCAAACCATTTCGCGGAATCTGGGCTCATCATCGCTTCCTCATAGTTCGTAGGTTCGTCATGGTCAAGTAACATGACCTCCAGAACAGGATTTCCGTACCACTCTGGTGCGGATCTCACTCTGGTTTACCTACGAGATTCGGTAGTAACTTGATCTGAAGTTACATGATCATCATCATTAGCTTCCTCACTAATTGGTGTAGTAGTCACAAGAACAGATTTTTGTGATGAACTACTTTCCAATAAGGTAGAAGGTACAATTACCTTATCAAGTTTTCTACTTTCCTCCCACTCACTTCTTTCAAGAGAAACTCCTTCTCTAGAAAGGATCCATTACAAGCAACGAATGTCTTGCCTTAGGATCTGTGATAGAAGGTGTACCCAACAGTCTCCTTTGGGTATCCTATGAAGACATATTTCTCCGATTTGGGTTTGAGCTTATCAGGATGAAACTTTTTCTCATAAGCATCGCAACCCCAAACTTCAAGAAACGACAACTTTGGTTTCTTGCCAAACCATAGTTCATAAGGCGTCGTCTCGACGGATATAGATGGTGCCCCTTTTTAACGTGAATTCAGCTGTCTCTAATGCATGACCCCAAAAACGATAGTGGTAAATCGGTAAGAAACATCATAGATTGCACTATATCCAATAAAGTACGGTTATGACGTTCGGACACACCATTATGCTGTGGTGTTCCAGGTGGCGTGAGTAGTGAAACTGTTTCACATTGTTTTAACTGAAGACCAAACTCGTAACTCAAATATTTGTCTCCGCGATCAGATCGTAGAAACTTTATTTTTCTTATCACGATGATTTTCCACTTCACTCTGAAATTCTTTGAACTTTTCAAATGTTTCAGACTTATGATTCATCAAGTAGATATACCCATATCTGCTCAAATCATCTGTGAAGTTCAGAGAATAACGATACTTGCCGTGAGCCTAAACACTCATCGGACCGCATACATCAGTATGTATTATTTCCAATAAGTCATTTGCTCGCTCCGGAGAACGGAGTCTTAGTCATCTTGCCCATAAGGCATGGTTCGCAAACATCAAGTGATTCCAAAATCCCATCAGCATGGAGTTTCTTCATGTGCTTTACACCAATATGACCTAAACGGCAGTGCCACAAATAAGTTGCACTATCATTATTAACTTCGCATCTTTTGGTTTCAATATTATGAATATGTGTATCACCAAGATCGAGATCCAATGAACTATTTTCATTGGGTGTGTAACCATATAAGGTTTTATTCATGTAAACAGAACAACAATTTATTCTTTTACTTAAATGAATAATTGTATTACAATAAACATGATCAAATCATATTCATGCTCAACGCAAACACCAAATAACATTTATTTAGGTTCAACACTAATCCCGAAAGTATAGGGAGTGTGCGATGATGATCATATCAATCTTGGAACCACTTCCAACACACATCGTCACTTCACCCTTAACTAGTCTCTGTTCATTCTGCAACTCCCATTTCGAGTTACTACTCTTAGCAACTGAACTAGCATCAAATACTGAGGGGTTGCTATAAACACTAGTAAAGTACACATCAATAACATGTATATCAAATATACTTATGTTCACTTTGCCATCCTTCTTATCCGCCAATCACTTGGGGTAGTTCCGCTTCCAGTGACCAGTCCCTTTGCAGTAGAAGCACTTAGTCTCAGGCTTAGGACCAGACTTGGCCTTCTTCACTTGAGCAGTAACTTGCTTGCTGTTCTTCTTGAAGTTCCCCTTTTTCCCTTTGCCCTTTTCTTGCAACTAGTGATCTTGTCAACCATCAACACTTGATGCTCTTGCTTGATTTCTACCTTCATTGATTTCATCATCATGAAAAGCTCGGGATTCGTTTTCGTCATCCCTTGCATACTATTGTTCCTCACGAAGTTCTTCTAACTTGGTGATGGTGACTAGAGAATTCTGTCAATCACTATCTTATCTGGAAGATTAACTCCCACTTGATTCAAGCGATTGTAGTACTCAGACAATCTGGGCACATGCTCACTAGTTGAGCGATTCTCCTCCATCTTTTAGCTATAGAACTTGTTGGAGACTTCATATCTCTTAACTCGGGTATTTGCTTGAAATATTAACTTCAACTCCTGGAACATCTCATATGGTCCATGATGTTCAAAACGTCTTTGAAGTCCCGATTCTAAGCCATTAAGCATGGTGCACTAAACTATCAAGTAGTCATCATATTGAGCTAGCCAAACGTTCACAACGTCTGCATCTGCTCCTGCAATAGGTCTGTCACCTAGCGGTGCATCAAGGACATAATTTTCTGTGCAGCAATGAGGACAAACCTCATATCACGGATCCAATCCGCATCATTGCTACTAACATTTTCAACATAGTTTTTCTCTAGGAACATATCAAAATAAACATAGGGAAGCAACAACGTGAGCTATTGATCTACAACATAGATATGCTAATACTACCAGGACTAGGTTCATGATAAATTAAAGTTCAATTAATCATATTACTTAAGAACTCCCACTTAGAAAGACATCCCTCTAATCCTCTAAGTGATCACGTGATCCAAATCAACTAAACCATAACCGATCATCACGTGAGATGGAGTAGTTTTCAATGGTGAACATCGTTATGTTGATCATATCTACTATATGATTCACGCTCGACCTTTCGGTCTCTGTGTTCCGAGGCCATATCTGCATATGCTAGGCTCGTCAAGTTTAACCTGAGTATTCTGCGTGTGCAAAACTGGCTTGCACCCGTTGTAGATGGACGTAGAGCTTATCACACCCGATCATCACGTGGTGTCTGGGCACGACGAACTTTGGCAACGGTGCATACTCAGGGAGAACACTTCTTGATAATTTAGTGAGAGATCATCTTATAATGCTACCGCCAATCAAAGCAAGATAAGATGCATAAAAGGATAAACATCACATGCAATCAATATAAGTGATATGATATGGCCATCATCATCTTGTGCTTCTGATCTCCATCTCCGAAGCACCGTCATGATCACCATCGTCACCGGCGCGACACCTTGATCTCCATCGTAGCATCGTTGTCGTCTCGCCAATCTTATGCTTTCACCACTATCACTACCGCTTAGTAATAAAGTAAAGCATTACATCGCGATTGCATTGCATACAATAAAGCGACAACCATATGGCTCCTGCCAGTTGCCGATAACTTGGTTACAAAACATGATCATCTCATACAATAAAATTTAGCATCATGCCTTGACCATATCACATCACAACATGCCCTGCAAAAACAAGTTAGACGTCCTCTACTTTGTTGTTGCAAGTTTTACGTGGCTGCTACGGGCTTAAGCAAGAACTCATCTCACCTACGCATCAAAACCACAATGATAGTTTGTCAAATAGACTCCGTTTTAACCTTCTCAAGGACCGGGCGTAGCCACACTTGGTTCAACTAAAGTTGGAGAGACAGTCGCCCGCAAGCCATCTATGTGCAAAGCACGTCGAGGGAACCGGTCTCGCGTAAGCGTACGCGTAAGGTTGGTCCGGGTCGTCTCGTCCAACAATACCGCCGAACCAAAGTATGACATGCTGGTAGGCAGTATGACTTGTATCGCCCACAACTCACTTGTGTTCTATTCGTGCAAATAACATCAAACCATAAAACCTAGGCTCGGATGCCACTGTTGGGGAACGTAGTAATTTCAAAAAAATTCCTACGCACACGCAAGATTATGGTGATGCATAGCAACGAGAGGGGAGAGTGTTGTCTACGTACCAACGCAGACCGACTGCGGAAGCGATCACACAACATAGAGGAAGTAGTCGTACGTCTTCCCGATCCGACCGACCCAAGCACCGTTACTCCGGCACCTCCGAGTTCTTAGCACACGTTCAGCTCGATGATGATCCTCGGGCTCCGATCCAGCAAAGCGTCGAGGAAGAGTTCCGTGAGCACGACGGCGTGATGACGATCTTGATGTACTACCGACGCAGGGCTTCGCCTAAGCACTGCAACAATATGATCAAGGTGGAATTTGGTGGCAGGGGGCACCGCACACGGCTAAGGAACGATCACCAAGGATCAACTTGTGTGTCATGGGGTGCCCCCTGCCTCCGTATATAAAGGAGCAAGGGGGAGGGGGCGGCCGGCCTAGGAGGAGGCGCGCCAAGGGGAGTCCTACTCCCACCGGGAGTAGGACTCCCTCCTTCCTTGTTGGAGTAGGAGAAGGGGAAAGAGGGGGAGAGGAATAAGGAAAAGGGGGCTGCGCCCCTTGTCCAATTCGGACCAGAGGGGGGGCGCAGGCCTCCTTCCTTTTGGACTCTTTCCTCTATTCCCGTATGGCCCAATAAGGCCCATATACTCCCCGGCGAATTCCCGTAACTCTCCGGTACTCCGAAAAATACCCGAATCACTCGGAACCTTTCCGAAGTCTGAATATAGTCATCCAATATATCGATCTTTACGTCTCGACCATTTCGAGACTCCTCGTCATGTCCCCGATCTCATCCGGGACTCCGAACTCCTTCGGTACATCAAAACTCATAAACTCATAATATAACTGTCATCGAAACCTTAAGCGTGCGGACCCTACGGTTCGAGAACAATGTAGACATGACCGAGACACGTCTCCGGTCAATAACCAATAGCGGGACCTGGATGCCCATATTGGCTCCTACATATTCTACGAAGATCTTTATCGGTCAGACCGCATAACAACATATGTTGTTCCCTTTGTCATCGGTATGTTACTTGCCCGAGATTCGATCGTCGGTATCCAATACCTAGTTCAATCTCGTTACCGGCAAGTCTCTTTACTCGTTCCGTAATACAACATCCCACAACTAACTCATTAGTTGCAATGCTTGCAAGGCTTAAGTGATGTGCATTACCGAGAGGGCCCAAAGATACCTCTCCGACAATCGGAGTGACAAATCCTAATCTCGAAATACACCAACCCAACATCTACCTTTGGAGACACCTGTAGTACTCCTTTATGATCACCCAGTTACGTTGTGACGTTTGGTAGTACCCAAAGTGTTCCTCCGGTAAACGGGAGTTGCATAATCTCATAGTCATAGGAACATGTATAAGTCATGAAGAAAGCAATAGCAACATACTAAACGATCGGGTGCTAAGCTAATGGAATGGGTCAGGTCAATCAGATCATTCATCTAATGATGTGATCCCGTTAATCAAATAACAACTCTTTGTCCATGGTTAGGAAACATAACCATCTTTGATTAATGAGCTAGTCAAGTAGAGGCATACTAGTGACACTCTGTTTGTCTATGTATTCACACATGTATTATGTTTCCGGTTAATACAATTCTAGCATGAATAATAAACATTTATCATGATATAAGGAAATAAATAATAACTTTATTATTGCCTCTAGGGCATATTTCCTTCAATTACGGCCGATTACCCTGGGCTACTTCCAGCCTCACAGGTGACTGAGACCGAAGTCCCAGCACTTCGAAAGGGGATCCATCCTCGCGTTTTTTTATTGCCGTATAACAACCGTGTTTTACAGGGGAGGTCCTCGAAGCGGAAGGCCGAGCCTGTGGCGACTAGCCAACAAGGGGCCGCGAGGCCAGGCAGGCTGAAAAGATCCGCAGTCCGGATTGAGACATCGGCGTAGCGGTACGGCGCGCCGTCTTTATTACAAGACATTATTCTCAGAGGCATACTAACGCCCATGCCTTCTTTTCAGGAAAAAGAGCGCTCGCCGGACTATACCCGGAGAGGCTACCAATCGCGCCTCCACCAGCCAGGCTCCAAGGCCGGATTCGCAGACAGGAATGAATGCGAGGCGTGCGCCGGGCGCTCCTCCGACAGAGGATGCGGATAAACTGTCCGCCACCAATTCCGAGGTGGAAAGTGCCATGAACCACAGGCGTCGCCGGACTGTTCTTCGTGACGCTTGTTTCTCCCAAGAGGCATTGGATGACTTCAACTCGGGAGATGTGTACCTCCGTGCCGCTCAAAATGGTCTAACCAGAGCCACGGAGCAGTATGTAAAAGACATACGGGTGAGAAAAATTTGTGATTATATATATCAGTAGCCCTTGAGACTTGAAACGGTTAGGATAACTGATTTAAGGATCATTTGTTATGCAGGTTCTTACAGAAAAGAATACTCAACTGTCCCAGGAGCTGGAAGAGTGCAAAGCCCAACTTCAGGCCGCACTGGCCCAACAGGGGAGCCCAAAGAGACCCCCTCTGGTAACATATCCTTCGAATGATAAGTATCATATAGAATGCGGCGTATATGCAGATCTGGCAATAAAATTACAGATGACGCTGGAGTAAATCCGGATAAGCAACAGCTCCTACGCCAGCTGAAGGCCGGTGAGAGCGTGCTTATGAGGGTGAGGCAGGAGAAGAATGATCTCCTAGATGCCAACACCAAGCTGGGCGTGGAACTAAAAGATGTTCATGCCCAACTATCGGACTCTGTTAAGGAGAATCGGCGGCTTCGACGGGACATATTTAGTAAGTGCTTGAACGAACTTTGAAAAAGAGTTCGGCAAGGAAGCTGGCTGACAGAGTTATGTCTGTAGGTATGCTAACAGGTCGTCCTGCCAAGGAAATGCCCGGTTCAACGGGTGACCTTCTTCCCAAGCTCTCACAGCTGCACGAACGAGTTCGGCAGGTGATGCAAGGCGTCGCCCAGGCCTTGTGGCCATCCCAAAGGCCTTGGAGAGCTTGCAGAAAAGCTGAAGGGAGCGTGGCGACGCTTCCGATTATGGAAGATATCGGCCTGCCGTCAGGGCGCCAGGGAAGCCTGGGCAATGGTGAAGACACGGTACACGAAGGCTGACCCGAACCACATGGCCGAAGTCAGACCTGTGGGGCCCGATAGGAAGGAGATCCCTATGAGCTTAGTGTACGGCCAAGTAGAATTGGCCGCAAAGTATTCCCAACAGGACTGTAGACTAGACAGCCTATTGGATGGTATTGAAGAGGAATTCAACCAGTCAAATTGACTATGTAATTTTAAAGTGACATGTATAATGCCTTCTAGCCGGATTGTAGATCGTTTGTCGTGGCAGACCTTTTCTCTTCAACCTCGGGACCCGACGGTCCGGAGTGTATCCGAATACCCTCTCGGTTATGTAAGAACCGGGGCATGCGTGGAGACCAGGCGTAGGGGTCATTAGTGCTTCATCAGACAAGTGCCCAACTAGTTATGTTATATTACATGGGTAGTAAGAAACATCTTCCAGGGAGAATAGTTCCGTTAAGGGTTCCTTTCCCTGGGTAAGCATGCCCTAAAGTGCATGCCCGGACTGCGATAAGAAGCGCAGAAAAAGCATCTGGGGGCAGATATGGATAATAAAAAGTCATCTTTTGTTCACCAACCGAATATTCCCTTAAGAACGCTAGCTTTCGGCTTCACCCAGTCTGAGATACACGTCTGGCTGACCCGGCGGTAACAATCGCAGAGGTGCTCCCCTTATGCCCTAGCCGAATTAACGGGAACGTAGGGCATAAATACAAGAGCCAGGCAACCCAGCTTGGCCAAAACTTAAGTCATATCGATGCATATAATGGTGAAAAAAGGTACATGCAGAAGTATAACACATGTGTTGGGCATGAGGCCCAGGTAAATAATTTAAGCTTCTGTGAAAGAAGCCCCCAGATATGAAGAGTGCGGCTAGCGCATCTGTAATGTACGAGTGAGGCAGAAGGTGACCCTTGAAGGCCTAGAGAAATAAAAGAAAGAAAGGGAAACAAGACAGATGATGCATATGCGGAAAATGGACAAAGGGAGGGGACTAACATAGAGTCCAGTGCTAGGCGTAGAATCTTCGAAGACTGGCTGCATTCCATGGGTTCGGCTCGAATCGACTAGCCGATGCATCCCGCAGTCGGTACGCTCCACCGGTCAGGACTTGGTCGATAATGAAGGGACCTTCCCATTTGGGCTCGAGCTTGTTCTTTTTCTTATCCGACGGTCGTAGAACTAGTTCGCCAACGTTATAAGTTTTGGCCCGTACTTATCTGCTTTGGTATCTGCGAGCCTGTTGCTGGTAAAATGCGGAACGGGCTTTGGCTACATCGCTCTCTTCCTCCAAGGTGTCCATACTGTCCTGCCGATCAAGCTCGGCTTCTCTTTCTTCGTACATGCGCACTCGAGGTGAGTCATGAATTATGTCACAGGGCAGGACTGCCTCTGCGCCGTACACCATAAAAAACGGTCTATATCCGGTACTATGATTCGGCATGGTCCGCAGCCCCCAGAGTACGGAGTCGAGCTCCTCTACCCAGTGCGTGTCAGACTCCGTTAAGGAGCGCACTAATCTGGGTTTAATGCCGCTCATTATAAGACCATTTGCTCGTTTGACTTGACCGTTGGTTTGTGGGTGATAGACTGAGGCATAATCGAGCTTGATGCCCATTTTGCTGCACCAGAGTTTTACCTCATCGGCCGTGAAGTTCGTGTCGTTATCAGTGATGATGCTGTGGGGGACGCCGTAACGGTGTACAACCCCGGATATGAAATCTATCACCGGTCCGGATTCGGCTGTTTTAACCGGTTTAGCCTCTATCCATTTGGTGAATTTATCCACCATGACCAATAAGTATTTTTTCTTGTGGGTTCCCCCTTTAAGGGGTCCAACCATGCCAAGCCCCCTGACCGCGAAGGGCCATGTAATGGGGATTGTTTGGAGGGCGGTGGGTGGCATGTGGCTTTGATTTGCAAAGAGCTGGCAACCGGCGCAACGTTGGACCAAGTCCTGTGCATCTGCCCGGGCCGTTTGCCAATAGAATCCTGTACGGAAGGCCTTGCTTACCAGAGCCCGAGCTCCGGCGTGATGACCGCCAAGTCCGGCGTGAATTTCTGCCAAAAGGTTCCGCCCTTCCTCTTCGGAGATGCACCTTTGAAGGACTCCGGTAGCGCTTTTTTGTACAATTCTCCCTCATGGACCCTGGAGGCCTTGGATCGCCGCACTATGCAGCGTGCCTCATTTTGGTCCTCCGGAAGTTCTTGTCTAGTTAGGTAGGCCAGGAATGGTTCTGTCCACGGGGCAATAATGGCCATTATTTCATGGGCTGAATGTGTTATTTCGGTGGCGGAGCCACCGATTGTGTCAGAGAGTTCGGTATCGGGTATTTTGGCCGGGTCCGGACTGTTGTTACCAGTGTCCCCTTCCCATGCTACAGATGGTTTGAAGAGCCTTTCCAGGAATATGTTGGGAGGGACCGCGTCGCGTTTTGCGCCGATGCGGGCGAGGATATCCGCCGCCTGATTGTTTTCCCGAGCCACATGGTGAAATTCGAGCCCCTCGAACCGAGCTAACATTTTTAGGATGGCATTGCGATAAGCTGCCATTTTCGGATCCTTGGCATCAAAGTCTCCATTTATTTTGGATATCGTGAGGTTCGAATCCCTGCGCACCTCTAGGCGTTGAATGCCCATGGATACTGCCATCCGGAGACCATGTAGAAGGGCCTCATATTCGGCTGCGTTGTTGGAGTCTGTATACATTATCTGTAGTACTTATTGAACTAAATCTCCTGTTGGGGACGTCAAAATGACGCCAGCCCCCAGACCAGCTAACATTTTGGAGCCGTCGAAGTGCATGATCCAGTTTGAATATGTGTCGTACTCCTTAGGGAGTTCAGCTTCCGTCCACTCAACGACGAAGTCAGCCAAAACTTGCGATTTAATAGCTCGTCATGGCTTGTAAGTTATGTCGAACGGGAGGAGCTCAATGGCCCATTTGGCAATCCGGCCCGTCGCGTCGCGGTTGTTTATAATATCGTTAAGTGGTACTTCCGAGGCTACCGTTATCGAACACTCTTGAAAGTAGTGTTGCAGCTTCCGGGATGCCATAAATACCACGTACGCTATCTTTTGATAATGCGGGTACCGTGATTTGCATGGAGTAAGGACAGTGGACACATAGTAAACCGGCTTTTGAAGGGGGAATATGTGTCCGTCCGCTTCTCGTTCGACGACGAGCATTGTGCTTACTACTTGATGAGTTGCCGTAATGTATAATAGCATTGGTTCGCCTATGTTTGGCGCGGCCAGGACTTGGTTTGTTGTCAATATGGCTTTTATTTCGTTGAGTCCGGCCGTGGTGGCATTCGTCCACTCGAAGTGTTCGGTGCGCCGGAGGAGGCGGTAAAGGGGTAATGCCTTTTCTCCCAAGCGGGAGATAAAGCGGCTTAGAGCCGCCACGCATCCAGTCAATTTTTGTATTTGTGTGAGGTCTGTTGGGGTAGCCAACTGTGACAACGCTCGGATTTTGGCCGGATTAGCTTCAATGCCTCTACTGGAGACAATGAATCCCAGGAGCTTTCCGGCTGGTACGCCGAAAACGCATTTTTTCCGGATTGAGCTTGATGTCATATGTTCGGAGGTTATCGAATGTTAGGCTCAAGTCGTCTACTAGAGTTTCGATATGCTTGGTTTTAACGACCACGTCATCTACGTATGCCTCCACTATTTTGCCGATCTGGTTTGACAGACATGTCTGAATCATGCGCTGATATGTTGCGCCGGCGTTTTTGAGCCCGAAGGGCATTGTGTTGAAGCAGAGTGGGCCGTATGGTGTGATGAATGTCGTTGCGGCTTGGTCTGGCTCTGCCATTTTAATTTGATGGTATCCGGAGTATGCGTCGAGGAAACACAATGAATCGTGTCCTGCGGTAGCATCGATGATTTGATCGATGCGGGGGAGGGGGAAGGGATCCTTTGGGTAGGCCTGGTTAAGGTCCTTAAAATCGACGCACAAGTGCTAGGATTTGTCCTTCTTTGGTACCATCACTAGGTTTACTAGCCAGTCGGATGTTTTATGTCTCTGATGAATCCGGCCTCCAATAGCTTGGCTAGTTCCTCTCCCATGGCTCGTCCCTTAGGTTCGGAGAAACGCCGAAGAGCCTGCTTGACTGGCTTGAATCCTTTTAGGATATTTAGGCTGTGCTCGGCCAGCCTGCGTGGGATTCTTGGCATGTCTGAAGGGTGCCAGGCAAAAATGTCCCAGTTCTCGCGTAGGAACTCTCGCAGTGCAGCGTCGACATCAGGGTTTAATTGTGCCCCGATGGAAGTTGTTTTTGTAGGGTCCGTTGGATGGACTTGGAACTTGACTATTTCATCCGCCGGTTTAAAGGAGGTGGACTTGGATCTTTTATCGAGTATCACGTCGTCCCTGTTCACCATGGAGCGCAGCGCAGTTAGTTCCTCGGCTGCTAGGGCTTCGGATAGTGCCTCAAGGGCCAGTGCGGCTGTCTTATTTTCGGCGCGGAGTGCTATGTTCGGATCACTAGCAAGAGTGATGATTCCGTTGGGCTCGGGCATTTTGAGCTTCATGTACCCGTAATGGGGTATGGCTTGGAAGATTGTAAACGCCTCCTGCCCTAATAGAGCGTGGTATCCGCTACTGAACGGGGCCACTTGGAATGTAATTTCTTCGGACCTGTAATTATCCGGCGTGCCAAATACCACGTCTAGTGTGATTTTCCCAGCACAGCGTGCTTCCCGACTGGGGATGATTCCTCTAAAGGTTGTGCTACTTTGCTCAATGCGGCTCCAGTCTATTTCCATCTTTTGAAGAGTTTCCTCATAGATGAGGTTTAATCCGCTGCCGCCGTCCATGAGTACCTTGGTGAGTCGAAAGCCGTCCATGATTGGACTGAGGACCAGTGCGGCTGGTGCTCGGGCTGTTCGGAATTTAGGTTCGTCATTGGCATTGAAGGTAATAGTCGTGTCACTCCAAGGATTTATTTCTGCTATGTGGCAGATTTCGGCCATGCTGCAGAGTGTTCGCTTGCGTCTATTATTTAACACGAAGGTCTCAAAGACCGTTAACACCATATTGTTGTCCACGGGATGGTGCTCTATGGTATCTGGGAGGAGTAGATCCTCACCACTTTTGGCCACCTGCCGGAGTATCCAACATGCTCTAAGGCTGTGCGTTGGTATTGCATCCGCTGTACTATGAATTTTGCAGGGTCTGTTGAGCCATCCCCCCAGTACGGTTCCTTGCCCCATAGAGGGCTTTTGATTTTTGGTAGTTAACCCAGGTGTATTGTGATAATGCACCCTTTTATTTCGGATTGGGTTTGTATTCAGGGTCGGATTATCCCAAAATTTTATTTCGGTTTTCCAGGCGCTTTCCATTGCACAGTACTTTCATACTATGGACACCATTCGGCAAAGCGTGTAATTTCGCGGCGACTTATGGCGTTGAGGATTCCCTTGTCCGTGCAATTATTGCAGAAGAATGAAATTGCGTCTTCCTCGCGGCAGTCCTTTATCCTGTTCATGACCAGGAGGAATCTGGCCCAGTAATGGTGTACTGTTTCTTTGGGCTCTTGCCTAATTTGGGATAGATCGCTTATGTTTGGGTGGGTGGGTGGAATTGAACCCGAATCCTCACCCAATCTGAGACTCATGGGCCAAGGAGTTTCCGAACTCGGAAGTTTGGATTCTTGGATGTTTTCCAATAAATCTAGCCCGCTGCCTGACCCTAGGTTCAGGTCTTGAGTGACGTCCTTCCCTCCGCTGGTATCCGGCTTGGAGGGATCGGGAATCCGGACATAGCTAGTCCTTAAGATAGATGAAGGGTTGCCGCATTGTTCCTCCACCACTGCAACGTGATGGGTGACCTGGGGAGAGTTGATCTCTCTCAGATCAGGTTTAGGCCCAATCTGATCGTAGTCTGTAGCGACTCCCAAGGCGGCGATGCGATCCAAGAGTTCGTTCAGGGAAGAGAGCGCCATTGGAACTAACTGCTCGGCGAGTTCCGAGTTGACGTGAAGATTGCTTTCGATGACCCGAGAAGTCATCATCGGCGCGGCGGCCGAATAGGCGGTCATAAGAAAACCACCTAGCTGGAGACTTTGGCCGATAGCCAAAGCTCCCTTAGCCACAGTGCCGTCTTTAAAGATGGGATGAGACATCCTTCCTGGTGGCGACGGCACAGCGGAACTCTCAATGAAAGCACCAATGTCGGTGTCAAAACCGGCGGATCTCGGGTAGGGGGTCCCGAACTGTGTGTCTAGGCCGGATGGTAACAGGAGGCAGGGGACACAATGTTTTACCCAGGTTCGGGCCCTCTTGATGGAGGTAAAACCCTACGTCCTGCTTGATTAATATTGATGATATGGGTAGTACAAGAGTAGATCTACCTCGAGATCGGAGAGGCTAAACCCTAGAAGCTAGCCTATGGTATGATTGTATGTTGTGATTGTTGTCCTACGGACTAAAACCCTTCGGTTTATATAGACACCGGAGAGGGTCAGGGTTACACAAGGTCGGTTACAAAGGAGGAGATATCCATATCCGTATTGCCTAGCTTGCCTTCCACGCCAAGTAGAGTCCCATCCGGACACGAGACGAAGTCTTCAATCTTGTATCTTCATAGTCTAACAGTCCGGCTGTCCGGAGACCCCTTAATCCAGGACTCCCTCACATGGGTTAGTTGTTGAGCCCAAGAAAATGTTCCATTCTTTTCAGTAAGGTGTGTCCCGCTCATATCCAAGAGGAGATTATGCATACCCTGGATCTTAACTCGTCTACCTTTGAAGAGAAATACCTTGGTCTTCCTACCCCGGAAGGTCGGATGAAGGACTCTCACTTCCAATCAATAGTTGAAAGGTTCACTAATTAAGAGGCTTACGGACTGGGCAGAAAGATATATGTCCTATGGAGCAAAAGACATTTTGGTCAAATCAATTGCTCAAGCCCTTCCTACGCACACCATGAGTATCTTCAAAATGAGTGCCGGCTTCTGTGATAATTATGATAAGTTGGTGAGGGACTTCTGGTGGGGGGTGATAAGAACAAAAGAAGAGTTCATTGGATGTCCTGGGAGAAAATGACAAAATCGAAGTGCGAGGGGGGCTGGGGTTTCGCGATATGCGTGTGTTCAATCAAGCTCTGCTCGCAAAGCAAGCTTGGAGACTGGTACAAAAACTAGATAGTTTGTGTGCTAGGGTTCTGAAAGCAAGATATTATCCAAAAGGCAACTTGTTGGACACGGTTTTCACTTCTGAAGCTTCACCTGTGTGGCGTGGGGTCGAATATGGGCTTGAGCTCCTTAAAAAGGGGGTGATTTGGAGAGTTGGAAATGGAAAGAGTATCCAAATGTGTCGTGACAACTGGGTTCCTTTACAGTCTGGCCTTTCTATACAATACATGAAAAACAGAAGCCGATTAAGGTGGGTGAATCAATTACTTCTTCCTCATTCAAATGAGTCGAACAAACAACTAATTGACAATTTGTCCTACAATTTTGATGCCGAAGAAATATGTAAGATCAAACTTCCCCAAACCCTTTTGGACGATACTTTGGCTTGGAATTATGAAAAGAATGGTGCATTCACGGTTAAGAGTGCATATCAGCTTGGGGTTTCGTTGCAAGGCGGTCAAAGGGAGGGTTCTTCGACAAACCCAAATAAAGGCAGGGAGTACTTATGGAATCTGTTCTGGAAAGCAAATGTACCACACAAGATTCGTATCTTCACCTGGAGGGTTGCCACTGACTCACTTCCTACAAAGGAAAACAAGCACAAGAGGACGCTTGAACTGGATGGTACATGCAATATTTTTGGAACAGCTGTTGAAAATGCTCATCATGCTACTGTAACCTGCATAAAACAGAGAGCTCTTTAGGAGGAAATGTGCAAAATCTGAAAACTACCTGAAGGTAAATCTCTCTTGATTTTCTCCCCCGATTGGCCCTTGCAAAACTTGTGCTTATGCACAGGTGAGATGAGGGAAAAGTTCATGCTTGTTTTGTGGAGGGCATGGCACCTAAGAGAGGACGTCATTCATAACAAAGGTAAGGTTACTGTTCGGGATTCAGTGTGTTTTTTGACAAACTATTGGGAGTGTTTATCTGCCCCAAACCCGATTGCAAATGATGCCAAAGGGAAGCAGAAAATACATGAAACTCAAGTGCAGCATACTAGTCATCCTCGCCATGCTATTAGATGTGCAAAACCTTCTGGAAATCACATAAAAATCAACATCGATGCTTCTTTTATACGAGCATCAGGATTAGCCGCGCTGGGAGCTATTGGCAGAGACAGCTCCGGTACGGTGGTCTTCTCAGCGGGCTACTGCTTTCATGGATGCACTGAAGCTGAGGAAGCTGAAGCTCAGGCCTTGTTGTTTGGCCTTACCCATGCACACATATTAGCTTTGAATCATGTGAATTTGGAAACAGATTGCTCAGCTGTAGTAATTGTTGTGAATGATTCCAACACTAGTATAGCTGTTTGTGGGCTTGTTTATGAGAAGGTGAAGGAAATGCCTGGAGAGTTTGGATCATGCACTGTATCCAAAATTTACATAGAATGCAATGTGGCGCGCATGAGCTAGCTGCCTTTGCTAGATTGAATGGTGATTTTTTGTATTCTAGCTGATGTGCCACAGGGTTTGATGCATGTAATTGACTCTGAATGTAACCCTGGGTAAGTGATTAATGAGATTTTCTTTCCCCTAAAAAAAGAATGATCCCATTTTTAAAACCTATTTAAACCCGCTGTTATGAGAAAAAAAATCCCTCATTCAATAATCAATATAATAATAATAATAATAACAATAACATAAATACCCTAAAAAACATAAATACAACCCCTCACTCCACGAGCTATAGTTGAGAAACCAAGGACGTGTTTGGTTACATTGCCGATTCAGCCTGGCCCGGCGAGCCTGGCTTTATTGAGTCGGTTTGAGGGGATGCATGCCAAAAAAAACCAGATGCACATAGTTTGGTTGCCTGCATGCCCCTAGTTGCATGAGACAACCATTTTTTATCCAGCGTTTGGTTGCCCGCATTGTATTAGGTGCACATATGACATGGTGTTTGATTGCAACCTGCATAAGGTGTTGTCACCACTTCTAACTAGTGGTGACCTTAACACACACAATCTGAACATAGTGCCAGCTAGTTAAACAAATGACAGTTCATCCTAACTACAATCAAATGACAGATCAAATTATTAAGAGCCATTGGCTAAATAGGGGATAGTTTATCGGTGTTGCTGCTTCATCTTCCTCTTCTGCTTCTGCTGCTGCTGCTGCTTCTTCTTCCTCTTTTTCCGTGCTTCTGCTGCTGCTGTTTCTTCTTCCTCTTCTTCAAATCCTGCACTGACCTCTATTAAGCCACATTGCCTCTGCCCACTCCAACTTTTTGTTCTTCCAAGCATCATTGTCAAATGCCTCCACACCATGGTCAAAGCTAACAACATCGTCAGGCTCTACCTCTTCCTCCTCAGGCACATGTTCATCAAAGCCCCACTAGAGGATCCAGTTATGCAGAATGCAACAAGCAAGAACTAGCTCAATTTGAGTGGAGTATGGATGGAATGACTTCTGATCCAGGATCTTAAACCTATTCTTCAGAGCTCCAAATGCCCTCTCAACAGTTACTCTAAGGCTGGAGTGTCTGAGATTAAACAGCTCCCGTGCAGTCCTAGGAAAGTTCCTATCAGAGAACTCGTTGAGATGGTACCTTGTTTTCCTGAAGAGTGGAAGAATACTCGGCCAACATGCATAGCCAGCATCTCCAAGGTAGAACTTGTCGTCGGGGATGTTGATCCCATTAGGTCGACTCATGCTGCCAGTGAGAATGTTTGCATCATGCGCTGACCCCTCCCAACCAGTCAACACATATGTGAACTTCAGATCAAAGTCAACAGCAACAAGCACATTATGGCTTGTGTAGTGCTTCCTCCCTTGTATGCTGCAGATTGTGACCTAGGAATTCTGGTAGTGACATGAGTACCATCTATTGCCCCAATGCAGTCCTGAAAATGGCATCACTAGCCTGTGTTAGTGCTGAACTTGAACACTACAAGCATATCAAGCCATGAAAAGTGTATATTGTCAACGCTCACCTTGAAGTATGGATACCATATTGGGCTTCCGCGAATCTTGAGTGGAGTCTGGCCAGATGGTCTCCTGATCATCTCTCATCTAAGCTCCCCAACAGCCAAAATCACCTGCTTGAAGTAACTAGAGATGGTCTCCATTAATCTCCTGAACGTGTTGTGAATGATCCTGAACCTCTGGTTATGGCCAACAACATGGAGGAACATGGTCACTTACTCTTCGACACTGGTGTTGATACTATCTTGTAACAGGCCCCTGCTCCTCAAGGTCTCGACAAGCCTGTCAAATGGTGTTCTTTTCATTCTAAGCATCCACAAAGCCTCGACGCCATTACAGTTGTAGATGTAGTTCAGATTTTGGATCCTCTCCTGTTCCCGGGGAAACAATGGACCATAGCGGATCAACGGTCTCCCAGCACGACGAACAGCTCTCTGGTGCATGAACATGACACATGCCTGAATCACACTAATCAATGCTGCTGCCTGGATTATCAGCCTTATCCGTGCGTCCATAACCTAGTCGACATCGATGGTTCGTTCAGTGAGAAATCGATCCTACACCTAGCTTAAAGGCATAACCATTGAGCTAACAAAGGGGGAGGGGGGCTGCTTACCGGCATCGGAGACGAGGACGACGTAGGGGGAGCCATGGCACAGAGTAGGTCGACCAAACGGTGGCCAACAACAAAGGAAGCACTAGATCCACCGCAAACACTGCCGCCTCTTCCGCCGCCGCCGCCTATAGCGCAGATCTGAAATCCGAAGAAAGGGGGGCAGTGGCTATGAGTGAGCGAGTGAAAGGGGAGTGAGGCTAATTTGGCGCGGGGACGGCACGCCAGATTTTCATCTCCCGCCATCCCCCTCGCCCGCGCCTCGCTCCCGCCCGTGTGACCTCGCGCCGCACTCAGCCTGCCTCGCGAGAAACTGCCGATCCGAGGATTTCCAGCGAACCAGGCTCTGGACTGCTTTGAGAAGCGTACGATGCAGGCCCAACAGAAAAACCAGACAACCAAATAGGCCTCTTCTTTTCCACGCGGGCCTGATTGAGCTCGATGCGGGCAACCAAACATGCCCCAAGCTACTCGTCCCCCGTTCGGTCATCTCACCGTTCAATAATCACCGCGAACCAACGACGAGAACCGGAAAAAAAGAGCGAAAGAGAAAGGGTAGCGGGAAATTGGATTTTTTGCCCCACTTTACTTCTTCATTTGATCATTCACCCCTCCCTAAGAGGCTATCAGATGAGGCCCGGGACCACTGTCATTGAGACAATCACAGAGCAAATCATCCAACCTCTTGTAAAGTGGGGCAAATCATCCAATCCCTAGCAGGCCGGACCGGAGCAGCGGAAGCCTCACCAGTCACCACCTTCCTCCGATTCAGATCTCTCCTCCCATTCCACCGACCGGACCGGATCCCCCTCCGTCTCCATTCCTCCACACCAAACGCCTCTCCCGACCTCGGTGACGACCTCCTCGTCGTACAGGGGGCCAGCAGCGGCGGCGGAGGCCAATGGAGGCCATCCGGAAGCAGGCATCCAAGCTCCGAGAGCAGGTCGCCCGGCAGCAGCAGGTGAGCACCGCGGCACCGCCCGCTCAGGATTCGTGTCAGTTTGCCCCTTCGGATGTCGCACGAGGACCCCCTCGAGATCTCGTCTTCTGCCGCTAGGTCCTGAACGGCCGCTCCCGTGTCTGTCGCAGGCCGTGCTGAAGCAGTTCGGGGGCGGGTACGCAGACAGCGTGTTCGCGGACGAGGGCGAGGCGCAGCAGCACTCGAAGCTCGAGAAGCTCTACATCTCCACGCGCGCCGCCAAGGTAAGACCAACAACAACTGTTTCCTCCCAGTTCGTAATGCTTCGCCCCTCCTATTTTTTGCTTACGGTTTGGTCATTTTTTCACTTACATTGCAGCACTTCCAAAGGGATATAGTTCGTGGGGTCGAGGGCTACATCGTCACAGGCTCGAAGCAAGTCGAACTAGGTAATGTTCTTGCTGCAGTGCATGGTCGATTCTGAATTTGGCGCGTAATCCGAGTTATGGTTTCACAGGCAATAAGTTATGTGAGGATGGCAAGAAGTATGGTGTTGAGAATACCTGTACCAGTGGGAGTACATTGTCGAGGGCAGCGTTGAGTTTTGCGAAGGCGCGATCCCTGATGGAGAAGGAACGGGCAAACCTGCTGAAAGCGTTTGGCACCCAGGTACTGTCCCTTTTTGGTTTCAGCCCAGTAATAACCTATAAAAACATAGGGGAATTATGTACCTGCAATGTAAAGTTCGTTACTATGCGTTACATATTGGTTCTATTTTTATTTCAGTAGACACGACTAGTGGCAATTGCCAGCCGGCTGATGATCTGATTTTCGTCACCACTTGCCATCATTTCAGTGGTTATATTTAAGTTGTGTGGGAACAAAAACACTGTCATCTTCACTTTTTTTCCGTTACGTACTGTACTGATAGGGTAGTAATTAAGAAATATATGCTAGTGTAATTTGTCAGCGGCCTGGTGGCTGGCGCAGTGGTGAAATACTCCCCACTTGTGCCTAGAGGTCCTGGGTTCGACGCTGCCTCTCTTCATTGCACTGTGCAAGTGTAAGGCTCAATGTTCAGGATATCGATAACTGGTACCATATTGTTCGGGTGCCGAGTAGGGATAAATGGGCGATTTTTCCAGTTAATCGGCTGATAAATCAGTCAATTGGCTATTCGGCGACTCACCGAGTAGCGATTAACTGACTGAGATGCTGATTAACTGGCCGATATATAATCGTTCTCCAGACCCCACCTGGTGTGGGAGCTTATAGCACTGGGTCTGTCCTAATTCCTAAATGGTGTCCCCCTAGCTTTTCTGTTGTTTATGAAACTGAGCTTCCCACCGAATATAGACCTCGAGCGGAGCTGTTAGTTTCAGAACCTTCCTCCCAACATCTTATTTTTCCTTCTAAAATAGGAAAATGCTAAATAGAAGATAGAAAAGTGGGAAAATAGAGTGGGACTATAGTTTTCTTTTTGACCTGTGTTCTATGTTGGTGATATTATGTCTTGATGCTTTTCTTTTTGTTCGTGGAAAATCTCACATCCGTAAAAACTGTTATTAAGACTTAATTATCCATTACCATGCGCAGGCTAATAAGAAATAACTACCTTATTCTGCTATGCATTTTACTACTCATAACATCCTTCCAACCTTGTTTGTTTATATTACCTAACCTGCATATTTGTGACTAATGATCAATATTTTCAGGTGGCAGAGCCACTGAGAGCCATGGTGATGGGAGCTCCTTTGGAAGATGCTCGTCACCTTGCCCAAAGATATGACAGAATGCGTCAAGAAGCTGAAGCACAGGTTACTTCACTATGAAATATCATATTCCGATATGCTTACATTTATCTCTTGTCTCCAATGGCTTTAGAAACATTCATTTCCAAGTTACTGTTGACAATTTGAAATATATATACAATAACATGACATAGAGAAATTATGCTATTACTCAGAAGATGTACCTTGTAAACCAGTAATATCTCAACATAATGTCAGATGATTTGAAATTTTCTTTGCTGAAAAAATGGCATATCTATTTCACTAAGTCCACAGTTGTTTTACGAGGAAAACAATGTGGAGCACTGCCCCATGCAAGTCACTGTTTTTATGTTTCATGTAAAGCAACAATAGAAGTCATTCACCCATTTAAACAGATCAGCATCTCATGTTCTGTTTATTTTGTGCTAAAATCTGATATCTAAAAGTAGACCAGTTTACTTTCAGTTCACTTGCATTTCTTGGGTACATAAGGAGCAGACGAAATAGGTGAGGTGCTTGACTTAATTGAGCGTTTATGTAGGGAGTTGCAATTGTTCTCGCACATAATTTTTATTTATTTGATTTGCCATGCGAAGTTGCCGTGTAAATGAAAATACACATCAGTACACCACTTCCCCATAAATGGACTTTTGAGCTGTTTCTTGGCCATCTACGCTTCCTATTAGTTTCTTCCCACTATTCATTTGAACATCACTCTATCATGTTATACCACATTCTTTTTCTTGTTGCTACAAGAGACTTAGCGAGGTATCCATGGGTTGTGCAGGCCATTGAAGTTTCAAAGCGCCAAATGAAATTAAGAGAGACATCTGGAAATGGTGATATGATTTCAAGGTTAGAGGCTGCTGAGTCGAAGCTGCAAGAGTTAAAATCAAATATGGGGACTCTAGGCAAAGAAGCTGTTGCAGCAATGACTGCTGTTGAAGCCCAACAACAAAGGCTGACATTACAACGACTTATCGCGATGGTATATTTAATCTTTGTTTGGTTGAATCACTTGATCATTTCCCCGTTTACCGGAAGCTCTACTATTGCTTCAAATGACACTTGATGGCTTGACTGAAGGTTGAATCTGAGAGAAGTTACCACCAAAGGGTCCTTCAGATTCTAGATCAACTTGAAAGAGAGGTACTGATTCTTTGTATAGGCGTTCTAATCACACCTACATAACAAACAAACTTGTACATCGTCAAGAAAGATATTTGTTTTGTTATCATGATTCAGAACTATTTATTTGCAGATGGTATCTGAGCGACAAAGAATTGAAGGAGCACCTCCTCCTGTCATTGAGAATTCTATGCCACCGCCACCCGCATATGAAGAAGTTAACGGCATATTCATGAGGACTCCAACAGTTGCAGAATTGGTGGAGACAGTGGAGCACTTCCTGGCTGAGGTAACCAATTATTACTTTCATCATAATGCAACTAGCCTACGAATACTAATTTGTTTTATCTGTTGGGATTTTCTTTTTAATTGCTATACATGCCCATTTTTTTTGTCAGGCGATCCAGTCATACCGAGCTGAGAGTGAAACTGAGCTCAATCTGTCAACTGGCGACTGCATAGTTGTTCGGAAGGTGCTTCCTTCTCTAAACCTTTAACATGTTTCTAATATTAATCCCATGTGCAACACTCTGCTACCAGGCCCTTCGCTGGTGGCAGCAACTCTGCTGCCAGCAGCTCGAATGCTTGCCACTTGCTGAATTTTCTTAGTGCCTCGTCCTTGTTGCAGTCAAATTCAACTATTCTAAGCTTGTGCTGATACCCTCCTTAATCAGGTGTCAAACAATGGGTGGGCTGAAGGTGAGTGCAGGGGGAAAGCTGGCTGGTTCCCTTCCGAGTTCATCGAAAAACGGGACCGTGTACTGGCGAGCAAAGTCGCCCAGGTCTTCTAGAAGTTCATTGAGCCATACATGTCCCTGGCGTTGTACAATGTGCATTATGATGTTGTTTCGTCTCCAAAGACGTTGATCGGTGAAGAGCTCGTGGAAATTCCTTTTGTTATATATATGTTCTTTTTTTTTTGCGGGGAGCTATATATGTTCTTTTTGTCAAGACGTGTGCCTGTTGGATGCCTTGTTGGTGCCTCATGGCTAGCTGTGTGCACTGTTGTTCATCTTCATCCTCCCCTCAAATATGACACTGGCTTGACCATTTTTTCCAGATTTTTTTTGCGGGAACCCAAAGTATATATATATGTCAAGGAAAGCACCAAAGGCTTTTTATAAACAATCAGAAAACCCAGACCATTATCGATCTGGAGATTCTTTTTCAAATCCAATGGGAATTATCGAAATAGGCTTTCACCCTGCTTTTTTATAGATAAATAACTGAATCCAACGGGAATCTAACAGTTACGTATGAAATTCTCTAGAAATTTGCTGTGTATCTCAGATCGTAGTGTTTGTATGGCAACCTAGAAATGTTAGCCTGTTGACAACAAACAGCGGGAAATGAGTGTAGTGTTCTCGTTTGAACGGCACCGAACTTCTATCAGACTATGGCAGGTGGGGCCCGGGCCAGGAGTTCTGATTAATTGCTTATCTCCTCCCTCTCGCTCTCTGCCTCTGCAGTTGCGGCCTTGCAGTCCCCCTGCTTATCCCCTCCCGAGTTCGTCGCCTCCTCGGCATTCCGTCGAACACCATGACGAGCGTGGCGGCGGCGGTCGCCCTCCTCCGCCTCCCTCTCGCCCGCCTCTCCTCCCACCTCCGGTCCCTCCCTTCCCGTCCCGTCCCGTCCGCTCGCCTCCGCCTCTCCGCCCCCCACCGCCCTCTCTGCTCCCTCCTCACCAGCGGCCACGGCCTCGCCGTAGCGGCCGTGTCCGAGGCGGTGGCCGCGGCGGACGAAGAGGAGTTCGAAGCGACGGAGGAGCAGCAGGAGGAGGCGCCCCCTTCCTTCGTGCTCCCGCGGCTGCCGCGGCCGAAGCTCGACGTGAAGGAACGGAAGGAGCTCGCCTCGTACGCGCACGGCCTCGGCAAGAAGCTCAAGTCGCAGCAGGTGGGGAAGGGCGGCGTCACGCCCAACCTCGTCACCGCCTTCACGGATAACCTCGAGTCCAACGAGCTCCTCAAGGTGCCTCCCCTCTCTCCTTTACGATTAGTGTTGCCTGCTAGGAAATTGCGATTTCAGTATATGTCAAACAACTAGCATGCTACTACTAATGTATTCGCCGGGAAATGGGGATTAATGTCATAGACTCATAATAAATAGGGGTTCGTTCGTTATCAGGTGCATATCAACCAATGTCCTTAGTCCAGTTCATAACCTTGTTTTCGGATTGAATGTGTGCCCAGAACTGCCTTCGCTTTATGTTCATGTTGAATTTCACAAGGAAATGTATGAAGAGCAGCAGCGATCCTTAAAACCAACTCCTCTCTATTGGATAGTTCTCGCACCACCTCTCTTTGATGACCTGCATGTTTTTTGAGGGAACGCCATCATGGCAGCTTTATTAATCATAAACCATAGTTACATGATCCATGAGGAAAGGCACAGTAAAACTAGGGGGATTCTCCAGTCACACATCTGGCGGATGAGTCGACGCAAACCTAGCTAGCTCATGAGCCACTGCATTGGCTCCTCACGGACAATGCTCAAAGATGACTTTCCCAAAATCACCAAGGAGATCAATGCAGTCCTTGTAGATAGCACACCTGCGACAGCAGCTACATGTCCAGGTTCATATCAGCTAGAAGCCTAGAACTAATGAGTCCATAAAATAAAGTCAGCTAGAACCATCTATGTTCCTATGCACTCCTTTAGTCCCAAATCTTCCATAGAATTGAGAGGAGCACCTCTGGCCAGATGCAGCCATCTGGGTGGCCTGGCATTCCAGAGGTCCTGGTTTGAAGGTCCTGGAGCGATTCCCACTTGTTCCCAAATCTGCATGGACTTCGGACGGTCGATGAAGAGGTGAGTGGAGTCTTTGGAGTAGTGGCCGCACTGCAAGCAGCAGTTGTTTGGGGGAGATTTTTTTTGCGGAACATGTTTTCCTTGGTGTTTAGACAGCCGCAGAATAGGAGCCATCCGAAGATTTTCACCTTATTAGGAGCCCTGCCGCTCTAAATGAGATCGGCGTAGTCAACTTCGCTGTCCTCATGCAAGGTTAGGTCTTATGCATTATTGGAGGAGAAGCCATGGCTGTGGTTGAGATAGTGTTGATCTGGCTCTTCGTTGAACTTGAAATCCTGCATCAGAAGCAACAAAACTTCTAGCTTGTTTGACACCACAAAGGTAAGGTGATTCCGCAGTTTAGATTGTAATCCGAGTTTCAAGATCACGGAGACCAAAACGTCAGTGCGTAAGTAAGGAGTGGGTGTATATGTTCGGGAAGGCTTCGTCGATTGGTTGGTGTAGTAGCCAGGTGTCATGCCAAAAGAATGTAGTGGAGCCGCTGTTTGTGATGCCAAAGGAGATGTTCTGGAATAGCCAGAATGCCAAGGTATTTTGTGACCAGCGCATGCCCCCTGCTGTGGTTGCTCGCAACATCGCTGCGGATGTCAAGTTGTGGCGCTGGGATGCTCGCGTCCCATCTGCAAATCGATCCTTGAATCCTGGGTTCAAAACTTCGCTGCTTTTCTGTAGTTTTTCTGCCTGTACGGTCAACCCCCCTGCCTTCCTCTGGCATGGGCTTGCGAACCCTTGTATTGCTGATGTTTCGCCTCATGATCAGCTAATGAAAATGACAAAATGTTCAGGTGGGCTTGCGGTGACCTTAAGAAAAAGGCAGGAGATGTTTTGGAGGGGAATTGTGTGTTTATAATTTTATTGAGGAAGGAAGATTGTGCCCCATCGAATCAAAGCTGGATGGATGAAGTGGCACCAAGCTTCTGGCATTCTTTGTGATAAGAGAGTGCCACAAAAGCTAAAAGGCAAGTTCTACAGGACAGCGGTTTGACCTGCAATGTTGTATGGCGCTGAGTTTTGGCCGACTAAAAGGCGACATGTTCAACAGTTAGGTGTGGCGGAGATGCGTATGTTGAGATGGATGTGTGGCCACACAAGGAAAGATCGAGTCCGGAATGATGATATACGAGATAGAGTTGGGGTTGCGCCAATTGAAGAGAAGCTTGTCCAACATCCTTTGAGATTGTTTGGGCATATTCAGCGTAGGCCTCCAGAAGCTCCAGTGCATAGCGGACGGCTAAAGCGTGCAGAGAATGTCAAGAGAGGTTGGGGTAGACCGAATTTGACATGGGAGGAGTCCGTTAAGAGAGACCTGATGGATTGGAGTATCACCAAAGAACTAGTTATGGACAGGGGTGCGTGGAAGCTTGCTATCCATGTGCCAGAGTCATGAGTTGGTCGCGAGATCTTTATGGGTTTCACCTCTAGCCTATCCCAACTTGTTTGGGACTAAAGGCTTTGTTGTTGTTGTTGAAGGAAGAATGTGCCCGGGGGACGGTCATGGAGTTTGGGTGTTGGGAGTGGTACCAAGTGATCCAAGGAAGAACCTCATTGGAAAGGATTTTGTAGGAAAAATTCATAAGGCAATTATTTTGGATATGAAGATTTTTGATGCATAAACCACCAATTTGTTTTAGGTTTGCAAACATTTTTCCAGGCAATTAAACATTTAGCACCAGTGCATGTGTCATCAGCAGCCCAGAAAAAGGTACGTCTAATAGCGTCAATAGCCTCGATCACTTTCTCCCGGAGAGAGAAAATCAACATATAGTAAATAGCAAGAGAGTCAAGTGCTGATGAAAGTAGAACCAGCCTTCCTCCTTTGGAAATGATTTTAGCTCCGCAACTAGATAGGTATTTGTAGCATTTTAAAATGATAGGTTAGAAGGTAGATGCTGGTAGTCTAGAAGAAGAGAGCTAGTCCAAGGCAAGTTTGTGGGAAAGAAGAAACATCGTTATAACAGAAAATGGTTTGATTATGGTCTTCAAGATTGTGCCCAGCATGCATGCCCTGGTGGCAACTCTTGGTAACTAGGTAGACCAGTCCAAATATAGGATTATTGCCAGTCTTAGGTCATCGAGATGAATAATAGATTGCAGGTTGAAATGGTGTGGCCAACTATCATTAACTATTAACTTTGTTATTTTAGTTGGTTGGACTGGGTGAATTTGTGAATAACCAACCTATATTCTGTTTGACTGAATACTGATTTTGTTTGCATGCAGAGGATTCAGTCTATTATCAATCCTACCAGTCATATATAGGACAACACAATTCCTTTCTTATTTATCAAAACATCTAATCATCCTTACAGGACAAATTTAACGCAAGCCTATCTTTCAGGAACTTTGTGTTATAATAAGCAGTCTAACCTTTAGGATTCAATATGATTGATAAATCAATCTGCATGTTTGTCCTCAAAGTAATTAGCTTACTTTGGATATCTCTAGAGTCTGTATTCTAACCTAGCCAAGTTGGGAGTCATGCATATGCTGGAATTGGGTAGCTGTGTCCTTGTATCCAAGTCTAATACTTGGGATAGCTTGCACAAAAATGTTCCTTCTATCCATTTCGTGTGTGTGTGGAACAGCATCAATGGAACTGTATGGTTTGGTGCATCTTAATCCCTTTTTGTGTTTTAGTGTCCCTTTTCTTCAGTCTCATTCCTCGGTTATTATGTTGTTCACCATGGTTCCATTCAACAACAGCTAAAAATTCATGGGAATTGCCCTGGAGAACTACCTGATGTGATACGACAACTTGAGGAGTCAACCGGATCCATCGCTGTTGACCAAATCGGCCGCTCGGTTATTCTATATAGGCCTAGCTCCAGCAAGATGAAAAAGAGGGAAGAAGTTGCTAGAAACAGGGAAGAGTATGCAAGAAACAATCCAAGGTTTGGAAAATCTGAAAATGCATTTGAAGAACGTCCTAGGAACAACAGCGCAGGCAGGAGATTCGTAAAATCTGGGTCAACATTTAGGACTCAACAGAAGAGAAGACCGGTAGCATCCAAGGGGTCGTCATACAGCCGAGGGTAGCAGCATCGAAAATAATAGATTGTTTTCTTATTGTATGGAGGAATCATGTAAATTTTAGACCAACTAGTTGGATAATGGACATTAGTGTTTAGTTTGTGCTAGTAAACCATGGTTCCAAGTCTCATCAACCACAAAGAAGGCTAACACCACTTCAAATTGTCGTGATTCCCTTTTATTCCGTTGGAAGTTCGTACAATCTACTCCCTCTGTTCCCAAATATATGACGCTTTGGTAGTTCAATTAGAACTACCAAAGGAATGGGGGGAGTGCTTGAGAATTTGAAATCCGAGGCAACCACATGATGTGCGTATCTCACCCCCCCCCCCCCCCCCCCCCCCCCCCCGCATCTCTTTATTATGCAGCAGCATTTCTCTCAGTTTTTTCTGCCTTTATGTCTGTTACCACTTCACTCTCACTGTCAGGTCATTTCTCTCTAAAATCCTGCTTCTATGTCTGTTAGCACTTTGCTCTATCAGGTCCGGGCGTCTGCAAGTTCTGTAGCAATGTTGTTTGTTTCATGTTACCGTGGCAATCTTGCTTGAGTCCTTGCCATTTGGTTTACAACTTCAGATCATCTGCACTTGTCTGTTTCCAAAAAAAAAAGATAACGCGCATTTGGAACGAGATAAACGACTACTGGGCAGTGCTAATTTCCTAGTTTCACAGTTGAGACTGAGGCATACTGACTTTTCTTGCTAGAAAGTGAGCCACTTAATTTCCTGAGTTCTTTCATGATTTCACACTAGACTGGTTGCCCATTTGCCCATTTCTTCTTGACTGACTGAGCCTACCACAGAAGGAAATTAGAGCCAATGTGTTGCACATAGTCCTTTGAAACTCCCAACACCTTTGGGGCACCGTTATCGGCATCTCTGAATCTTCTACGCCTCACGTTGATGTCAGACATGCCATTGCACCAATCGTCCAATTCATGGTTGTTGGTGAGAGCTACTTCTGCTATATTTGACTCCTTTTTTGTTGTACTGGGATGCTTGGAGCTGAACGGTCAGCCCACGCATAAAAGTTCCAGGACTTTGTTCTATATAATCGAATTGTGGCTCACATCGTTCTTAGAAAGTTCGACACAATTTGTAGTGTTTGTGCGTATATCGTACCAAGGAAGGTTTTCTGACATATATAGAGCGATCAGTGACATGGTCAAGTGTGTACTGATCTTTATTATTGTTCATTTTTAAGGCTTCGGGTAGGACATGCCAATGACGTGAGGTCTAGATTGCATTGAAAAAATCTCTGCAAACCAAACATGGGTCTTCTTTGGCCAATGAAACCCCGATCCTGAAGCCTTCGATGTATCTTTTTGATAGGCACCTCTAAATGCCCCCAAGTTTTTTTGTCATACATGCCTATGGTTAGGTGATCAAAATTGGCGCCACACTTGAGTCAATTTTGCCGCACATTTCCGAGCCAATGACACGCGAGGCCTAGATTGCATGAAAAGGATCTTTCTACAACCGTGGTTGCAAACCAAACAGACGGCTAACTTAGTCAAACTTACCTAACTTATGAAGTGGCAAGGTGTGGCAACCTCAGTATACCAATCAAACATGCTCCTAGAACTTAGTCCTCTACAGTGTACCACGTGATGGGGAGTAGTAGCACAGCATACTCATATGCTGCAATGCCTTGACCTGACCCACCTCGGGAGTGTGTGCCAATGGCGTGGCTAATGCCTGGCATGCCAACTCTCAAAAGCATACATCAGATGGGCATGTTCTCCTTATTAACATGATCCGACCTGCCTCCCTGCTTAACTTGACCCGCTTCCCCAGCTCACTTCAGTGCACCCCTTGTGTTGTTTCATCAAGTAAGACCCACTCGCTGAATCCGGTGAAGCCATGCGTAGTGGGCGAGAAATGGATAGAGGGTGGCAAGGAGGAGCAGCCTGGTCCCTGTTGGCAAGTCAGCGCTGCTTGCCAGGTTAGGTGGGGGAAGCGGGCCGGGTCGTACCATATGGCGGGCATGCCCAGCTGATTACCGCTTCCGAGTTGGCGTCCCAATCACCAAATGCGTCGACCTGATAGTGTGCTCATTCAGTTAGAATTGGTGGGAACTTGTTAATTAGGGTAATAAAACTTGACACAGCACGAGGACTTTGTGGTAAAATGTGAAAGAAAATTTTAAATGGTTTAAACTCTATCACACAATTTACAAACATGGATTAAACAGTAGAATCCACATTTTTCTGCCTCTGTCTCGGGTACGGGCTTTTGCAGCTTTTTGTGCCCTCCTCGTTCTGAAATGTAGGTCTACCTGACTACTTGGGTCCGCGCAGTCAACATTTTGTAGCCTTGATCACTACTAAATGTGAAGCTATGTAGACTAGACTGATCATGTGAAAACAGTATCATTTTATTTGTCTTACGAAATCCTTTGCCACTGTGCACTTTTATTAGTTTTGATCGTACTGGGCAGCAGTCCTAAGTTCCTAAATTCAGAGTTGAGATTGAGACAGTATAATGTAAGGATTTTCTTGCTCCAAAGTGAACCCCTTAATTTCTTCACTTCATCATGTTTGTCAACTTTTTTACTAGAACCATTTGCCCGTTTCCCTAATTGACCGAGCCTATCCCAAAGAAAATGAGAGCCCTGTTGCTTCGCTATGGTGTATGTTGTCACAAAGTGTGTTCAAACTCCCAGCACGCCTTGGTCACAGAGTTGGCTCTATCTTTGGCTCTTGTAGGCCTATACATAGCGTTGCCCCACTAGTCCTCCAATTCATGGCTGCTGGTGAGAGTTTTGCTATCTTAGACCTGGCTTTATGTTGTACTTGAACTGTTGGAGCCAAAATGTCAATTCATACAGGAAAAGTTTCGATACCGGATTGTAGTTCCCAGTGGTTGGTGAGATGCTTTGATGGACTTTGTGGCGTTTGTACGTAAACCGTAGCAAGAAATTAAGGTTGTAAGACATATAATGGGACTAGTGAGATGGCAAAATATGTATTGCTAGTTGTTGCTTTATTAGGTTTCAAAGGTCATACAAGCGGTGAGCAGCAAATTCACCTTTGGCTCTTTGAGTGGGCGATGTCAATTGTTCCAGACTCATTGAACATACACCTATATATTTTAAGGCTACCGTGCACCATGTGTTTGTATTGCTTTTTCTTTGTTTATACTCCGTTCGTTTCTAAATATAAGTCTTTTTAGAGATTCCAATATGGACTACATGCAAAGTAAATTCCAATATGGACTATTTACTCCGTATGTAGTCTATATTAAATCTCTAAAAAGACTTATATTTAGAAATAAAGGGAGTACTTCATAGCAGTAGTTCATATGCAGACTAAAACGAGCACTAAAACTGCATGCATCCTCGCAAACTGCATGCTGGCGCAACATTGCATGACGAGATAGATAATGGAGTGGCACCAGCAAACCGTCCGTCGTCTTCCCCACTAAGCTTCTGGCGTGTCACAGCAGCACTCTTGAGAAATACTACATGCTCCCATCAACCTGTGATGTAAGATCAGATTCATCTTGTCCTCTCATCTGGCGCCTCCCTACCCGCACTGAAATGGACTCAACGGCCTAGCTCTCCCTTTCTCCAACAAACACAAGTCATTGTTATTCCTCTAGTTCCATTGCACCCCCCTCTCCTTTGTCTGACAGCAACTGCATGCCTTGCCATGAAAAAGAACACCGTGCTCCTCCGGCGACACGCCTTGGGGGCTTTTGTACCAGCAAAGGCACAAGAAGCAAACAAGAGAGAGGCGATGTACTGACGAAGGACGGCGATTTCTACAGGGCTTGACCCTCCATTTTGCTACCGGCGGAAGCAACGTCTTGGCTAAACGTCTAGGTTGTTTAGCGGCTGTGGTCACCATGCCGAGATGCCTTTTACTCCACCCTGCTTCCAGGACCCCGAAGCAGCCATGAGAAAGAAGGTGGCCTGCCTCATTCAGTTCAGCTCAAGGGTCATCATGATAAAATGAAAAACTAAAGGTGGATTAGGAACTGAAAGAATAAAGCCCCACAAACTTGCGACGTATAGGAGCCACCTAATCACTGTCCTGAGAAAAATCATGCGTCGTTTTGTCTGATGCACCTGATCCATCCGAAATGCATCAGTGACGGTAGGTTCACTGACTGATACGCTTGTGTTGCGTTGGTGAGATCTGCTACATCGTGTCCCGTGCGCCGTCAACAACTGATGAAATCTGCAGCTGGTCTTTGATGAATGCGCATCGCCTGAAGTATTACGGAACTAAGCATCTGCTTCCCGAAGGGATCTCTATTCTTTTATTCTTGATTGAAAGGAACCTACTAATTAATGTGAGTAACATCGTAGGAATGATAGGGCGTTATGTTGCAAAATACTTCTGGTAGGCGGTAGCAGCCAATATGAAGTCCAACAAAATGGCAGCCAATTCAGGGAACAGTGGAAGGAACACCTGGACTTTAGCTCCGGATAGTTGGTACTGCTGGAACGGGAATTCAGTGCTGCTGGTTTATCTGCATGAATCCTAGTACTACTGAACATGTAGTACGGGAATTTTAGAATTTTACATGAGACGTACTCTGGTCCCACTTCAGGCAACTAGATTTATCTTTCGTCTCCGGATAGTTATGCATTTTTTTCCCAGTCACGCGTCATGCTTAATTCAGGACGACGTAACCAAACGCTCTTGTTATATTCACCAACTAAACTGAAAATATTCTTACCGGACTTTAGCTCTGAAAGTGATATGGATATGATTGTCAGTGGCCCGATCATTTGTAATGCTTGCACGGTCTGATTAAATTACTCGACAAAAAGGTTAGAAGCAGCTTTCTGGCCGTGCATCCCAGGGGCCCATGCAATTATTCATTTGTTCTTATGTTGGATAGAAGATTTCTTTTCAGTTATTGTATAAAGCTTGCGTGCATATTTAGTTGCAGTGCAAGCACTCTTGCATGTGCCTCCCAGCGAAAGTAAGCTAGCTAGCCACATGTCTAGACGTTCTTGGAAGGATTACAAGGATCCCTTTCGAAATGTAGAGCTACAAGAGAATCTTGTTTGCTCATATTTTTCGAAGTTAAATCGGAGAGTTGCAACTCTTGCTGATGTAACATCAGAGATCCTGGCTCCTGGGTATATAAATAAATAAATAAAAATATATATGATTTTCGTCTGTGTGTGTGTATTCATGAGAGCTTTTTTTTTTTGAGGGATGTGTATTCATGAGAGCTGCTATACCTACGACCGTTTAAATATGATTTTCATACGACAGTGCACAGCAGCCGTCCCTTCAATTCAATGGAGGATTGTGATAGCGTCGGATGTAAATCATACACAGGTTCATCGTACGCAGATCAATTCTGTTTACTCACGTAGCTTGAAGGAAGCGGTCCATTTCTGACACGTGACGGATAAGGGGTAAAGAAATAAGTGTGGCATAAATGCATGGTTGATTTTTTTTAGCATTGAGATCTCTAGTACCTTTTTTTAAACATGATCCTTTGATTACGTGGTAATGACGATTCTTTGTTTGTGAGTGTTTAACCTTTACATACAATCGGGAAAACATATATTTTTATCTTAGCTATAATATCTCAGCCAAGCTAGCACCTTCATCCCACCAATTTACTGTACGACTCTCCACCCCCTTTTCCTCCCTCATGAAATCCTAAATGTATGCTCTTTCCCAGTGTCTTGTATTGTAAGCTTGCGTCTGGAAAACTTACCGCCAATCCATGAATAAAAAGGAACTTACCGGCAGGATTAACATCCAAAAGCAAGTAAACCGTAGAAAGTTCTACAGCGGAAAAAAAAACATCATCATTATTTCATGCACAGTAACGAGCCAAATAGAGTGGAAGAAAAATATCCGTTTGTGACAAGTTGACAGCTACCATTACTGTTCTAGTGTTCCACCACTGACAAAACTACAGGTCGTGAGTTTTGTGCTGTCAGTGGCGGACCTAGGAACTAGGGCTGTTTGGTTTCCAGCCACACCTTGTCACACTTTATTACATCTAACCTTAGGCAAGTTTGATCAAATTAGGTAGGTGTTTGGTTCTAGCCACACCTAAGGCAATGATTTTTTTATAAGCAGTGAACCCCACATGTCATAGATACAAAAAATATGGTAAGATTCCCTTAGGCAAGCCAAAGTGTGGCTAACAATTTAAGCAACTCAACTAAGGCAAGTGTGGCAAAAATCATGTGGCAATATATGGCAAAGATAGTCACAATTCAAACAGCCCCTAAATACCGAGAATGCCAAATATCGATACATTGGTACACAATTTGGGAAACTTACACTAAAGTGACAAGGAGTAAAGAAATAGGTGTGGCATAACTACACGGTTGACTGTTTTAAGCACTGATATCTCTAGTCCCTTCTGTTTTGAAACATGATGCTTCGGTTACGTGGTAATGACGATCCTTTGTTAGTGAGTGTCTAATCTTACCTTATTTTATTTTGCAAGAAGGTGTGTCTAATCTTTACATGTATGGAAATCATATATTTTTGTCTTAGCTATAATATGTATGGTCTTTCCCAGTATATTTTGTAAGTATAAGCTTGTATCTAGGAACTTACTGCAAGGATTAACATCCAAAAGCAAGTAAACTATAAATATTTCAGAGCGAAAAAAAAACATCATATTCATAGATAGTAATGAGCCAAATGGAGTGGAAGAAAAATACCTGTTTCTGATAGGCTGATAGCTACCACCACCTTTCCACCTTTGACAAAATCACAGGTCGTGAGTTTTGTGCCGCCGACTAATAAAACTACCATAACAAGCTGTCGATGTGCATTCACTATGTATTCCTTTTGAAAATTACTATTTTGCCAAATAAAACCAGCGTGCCTAATGATTTATCTTTCTTTTCGATGTTGTTATGCCCGAACAGTATACTTAGAGACACTTCCATGCTGAAGGGTTAGTCTGCCCGGGAGATACATTTTGGGAGGAGTCAAAGCGACACTTTCTCCAACGACTACTCATTCGCCTCACCATCTGGGTATACGAGGGCATATCTTGGGCCGGGCCAAAAAAAGCCAGGTGCTAAAAACCCAGGCCCAGCCCGGTCATCGGGCCTACAAAATTGGGCCCAAGCCTGGCCCGAGCCCGACACTGCCCGTTCGGCCCGGCCTGACCACGGCTAAAAAAGCGTTTTGTGCAGGCCCGAGCCCGGTCTGACCTGCCCGTCGGGTTCAGTTTCCAGGCCCGAGCTCGGCCCGATGGCACACTCGGGCTCAACCTGGTTCGGGATTTTCGGGCCGTCCGGGCTGGGCTGCCCATGGCCAGGTCTACTCCTGGGTACTCTGGGGTTGGTGATGAGGGTCGCCTCTGCACCTTCACCTATCTCTTTTGTTCCTGATCTCCATCCAACATAGGGACTTGGCGAAGGCGGTGGCTCGGATGGAGCCCGACGGTCCAAATGACAGTTCCACTAGCCGGTTAGAGGGTGCGGCAACACGACACTTTTTGGAATTTTCCTTCTAGATCCTTCTCCAGTTTTCATAGCCCTATGGAAAGTGGTGGAACATGGATTGAAATCGAGCCACACCCCCGGGACTCTCACTCCTCAAGAAGCAATCAGCCAACAACTCAATGGCATTGCTCTTCACATGATCCAAAAGGGGCTGCCAAGAGAGTTATATGTTCAAGTGATGATTACCAACTTTGCCAAGGATCTTTGGAACCGTCTTTGTGTTGGGGAACACAGTAATTTCAAAAGTTTCCTACGCACACATAGGATCATGGTGATGCATAGTAACGAGAGGGGAGGGTGTTGTCCACGTACCCTCGTAGACCGTTCAGCGGAAGCGTTATGACAGCGCGGTTGATGTAGTCGTACGTCTTCACGATCTACCGATCCTCAGTACCGAACGTACGACACCTCCGCGTTCAGCACATGTTCAGCTCGGTGACGTCTCGCGAACTCACGATCCAGTAGAGCTCGGGGAAGAGTTTCGTCAGCACGATGGCGTGATGACGGTGTTGATGAAGCTACCGCAGCAGGGCTTCGCCTAAACACCAGTACAATATGACCGAGGTGGATTATGGTGGAGGGGGGCACCGCACACGGCTGGGAGAGATCTTTGCGAACAACTTGTATGTCTAGAGGTGCCCCCCTGCCCCTGTATATAAAGGAGCAAGGGGGAGGCCGGCCGGCCCTTGTTGGCGCGCCTAGGAGGAGGAATCCTCCTCCTAGTAGGAGTAGGATTCCTCCCTTTCCTACTCCTACTAGGAGGGGGAAAGGCAGGGAGAGAAAGAGAAGGAAAGGGGGCCCCGCCCCCCTTCTCCTAGTCCAATTCGGACAGGGGGAAGGGGGCATGCTGCCTGCCCTAGGACGGCCCCTCTCTCTTTCCCTTATGGCCCAACAAGGCCCATTAGCCTCCGGGGGGTTCCGGTAACCCCTCCGGTACTCCGGTAAAATCCCAATTTCACCAGGAACTATTCCGATGTCCAAATATAGGCTTCCAATATATCAATCCTTATGTCTCGACCATTTCGAGACTCCTCATCATGTCCGTGATCAAATCCTGGACTCCGAACTGCCTTCGGTACATCAAAACATATAAACTCATAAAACCGATCGTCACAAAACTTTAAGCGTGCGGACCCTACGGGTTCGAGAACTATGTAGACATGACCGAGACACGTCTCCGGACAATAACCAACAGCGGAACTTGGATGCTCATATTGGTTCCTACATATTCTACGAAGATCTTTATCGGTCAAACCGCACAGCACTATACGTTGTTCTCTTTGTCATCGGTATGTTTACTTGCCCGAGATTCGATCGTCGGTATCCCAATACCTAGTTCAATCTCGTTACCAGCAAGTCTCTTTACTCGTTCCATAATACATCATCCCGTAACTAATTCATTAGTTATCATGCTTGCAAGGATTATAGTGACAAATCCTAATCTTGATCTATGCCAACTCAACAAGTACCATCAGAGACACTTGTAGAACACCTTTATAATCACCCAGTTATGTTGTGACGTTTGGTAGCACACAAAGTGTTCCTCCGGTATTCGGGAGTTGTTGCATAATCTCATAGTCATAAGAACATGTATAAGTCATGAAGAAAGCAATAGCAGTAAACAAACGATCAAGTGCTAAGCTAACGGAATGGGTCAAGTCAATCACATCATTCTCCTAATGATGTGATCCCATTGATCAAATAACAACTCATGTCTATGGTTAGGAAACTTAACCATCTTTGATCAATGAGCTAGTCAAGTAGAGGCATACTAGTGACACTATGTTTGTCTATGTATTCACACATGCATTATGTTTCCGGTTAATACAATTCTAGCATGAATAATAAACATTTATCATGAAATAAGGAAATAAATAATAACTTTATTATTGCCTCTAGGGCTTATTTCCTTCAGTCTCCCACTTGCACTAGAGTCAATAATCTAGATTACACAGTAATGATTTTAACACCCATGGAGCCTTGGTGCTGATCATGTTTTGCTCGTGGAAGAGGCTTAGTCAACGAGTCTGCAATATTCAGATCCGTATGTATCTTGCAAATCTCTATGTCTCCCACCTGGACTTGATCCCGGATGGAGTTGAAGCGTCTCTTGATGTGCTTGGTTCTCTTGTGAAATCTGGATTTCTTTGCCAAGGCAATTGCACCAGTATTGTCACAAAACATTTTCATTGGACCCGATGCACTAGGTATGACACCTAGATCAGATATGAACTCCTTCATCCATACTCCTTCATTCGCTGCTTTCGAAGCAGCAATGTACTCTTCTTCACATGTAGATCCCGTCACGACGCTCTGTTTAGAACTACTCCAACTGACAGCTCCACCGTTTAATATAAACACGTATCCAGTTTGCGATTTAGAATCGTCCGGATCAGTGTCAAAACTTGCATCAACGTAACCATTCACGATGAGCTCTTTGTCACCTCCATAAACGAGAAACATATCCTTGGTCCTTTTTAGGTACTTCAGGATGTTCTTGACAGTTGTACAGTGATCCACTCCTGGATTACTTTGGTACCTCCCTGCTAAGCTAATAGCAAGGCACACATTAGGTCTGGTACACAACATTGCATACATGATAGAGCCTATGGCTGAAGCATAGGGAACACTTTTCATTTTCTCTCTATCTTCTGCAGTGGTCGGGGATTGAGTCTTACTCAACTTCACACCTTGTAACACAAGCAAGAACCCTTTCTTAGCTTGATCCATTTTGAACTTCTTCAAAACTTTATCAAGGTATGTGCTTTGTGAAAGTCCAATTAAGCGTCTTGATCTATCTCTATAGATCTTGATGCCCAATATATAAGCAGCTTCACCGAGGTCTTTCATTGAAAAATTCTTATTCAAGTATCCTTTTATGCTATCCAGAAATTCTATATCATTTCCAATCAATAATATGTCATCCACACATAATATTAGAAATGCTACAGAGCTCCCACTCACTTTCTTGTAAATACAGGCTTCTCCAAAAGTTTGTATAAAACCATATGCTTTATCACACTATCAAAGCATTTATTCCAACTCCGAGAGGCTTGCACCAGTCCATAAATGGATCGCTGGAGCTTGCACACTTTGTTAGCTTCCTTTGGATCGATAAAACCTTCAGGTTGCATAATATACAACTCTTCTTCCAGAAATCCATTCAGGAATGCAGTCTTTACATCCATTTGCCAAATTTCATAATCATAAAATGCGACAATTGCTAACATGATTTGGACGGACTTAAGCATCGCTACGGGTGAGAAGGTCTCATCGTAGTCAACTCCTTGAACTTGTCGAAAACCTTTTGCAACAAGTCGAGCTTTGTAGACAATAACATTACCGTCTGCGTCTGTCTTCTTCTTGAAGATCCATTTATTCTCGATGGCTTGCCGATCATCGGGCAAGTCAACCAAAGTCCACACTTTGTTCTCATACATGGACCCCATCTCAGATTTCATGGCTTCAAGCCATTTTGCGGAATCTGGGCTCATCATCGCTTCCTCATAGTTCGTAGGTTCGTCATGGTCAAGTAACATGACCTCCAAAACTGGATTACCGTACCACTCTAGTGCGGATCTTGCTCTGGTTGACCTACAAGGTTCGGTAGTAACTTGATCTGAAGTTTCATGATCATCATCATTAGCTTCCTCACTAATTGGTGTAGATGTCGTAGGAACCGGTTTCTGTGACGAACTACTTTCCAAGAAGGGAGCAGGTACAGTTACCTCACCAAGTTCTACTTTCCTCCCACTCACTTCTTTTGAGAGAAACTCCTTCTCTAGAAAGGATCCATTGTTAGCAACGAATATCTTGCCTTCGGATCTGTGATAGAAGGTGTACCCAATAGTTTCCTTTGGGTATCCTATGAAGACACATTTCTCCGATTTGGGTTCGAGCTTATCAGGTTGAAGCTTTTTCACATAAGCATCACAGCCCCAAACTTTAAGAAACGACAACTTTGGTTTCTTGCCAAACCATAGTTCATAAGGCGTCGTCTCAACGGATTTTGATGGTGCCCTATTTAACGTGAATGCAGCCGTCTCTAAAGCATAACCCCAAAACGAAAGTGGTAGATCAGTAAGAGACATCATAGATTGCATCATATCTAGTAAAGTACGATTACGACGTTCGGACACACCATTACGCTGTGGTGTTTCGGGTGGCGTGAGTTGCGAAACCATTCCACATTGTTTCAAATGTAGACCAAACTCATAACTCAAATATTCTCCTCCACGATCAGATCGTAGAAACTTTACTTTCTTGTTACGATGATTTTCCACTTCACTCTGAAATTCTTTGAACTTTTCAAATGTTTCGGACTTATGTTTCATTAAGTAGATATACCCATATCTGCTTAAATCATCTGTGAAGGTGAGAAAATAACGATACCCGCCACGAGCCTCAATATTCATCGGACCACATACATCAGTATGTATGATTTCCAACAAATCTGTTGCTCGCTCCATAACTCCGGAGAACGGCGTTTTAGTCATCTTGCCCATAAGGCATGGTTCGCAAGTACCAAGTGGTTCATAATCAAGTGATTCCAAAAGTCCATCAGTATGGAGTTTCTTCATGCGCTTTATAGCAATATGACCCAAACGGCAGTGCCACAAATAAGTTGCACTATCATTATCAACTCTGCATCTTTTGGCTTCAACATTATGAATATGTGTATCACTACTATCGAGATTCAACAAGAATAGACCACTCTTTAAGGGTGCATGACCATAAAAGATATTACTCATATAAATAGAACAACCATTATTCTCAGATTTAAATGAATGACCGTCTCACATCAAACAAGATCCAGATATAATGTTCATGCTTAACGCTGGCACCAAATAACAATTATTTAGGTCTAAAACTAATCCCGAAGGTAGATGTAGAGGTAGCGTGCCGACGACGATCACATCGACTTTGGAACCATTTCCCAGGCGCATCATCACCTCGTCCTTAGCCAGTCTTCGCTTAATCCGTGCATTGCATCATCATGTTTTCAAAACTGGCATTCGCCCCGGTCTCCTCGTTCTCTCCGTTATCCGTTTTGAGCCCAGACACACTTGCACGCGCCCGCGGCACGTCCGAAATAGTATTTTATAAGTGGTCGAAAAATGTTCTCGGAATGGGTTGAAAGTTGGCATGCGGTGTTGTTTTGTTGTAGGTAGGCCGCCTGCCAAGTTTCATCACATTCGGAGTCCGTTTGACGCCCCAACGGATAACTATAGCGACAGTATAGCCGGTTTAACGTCGGACGTTTTCGGTCTCCGAAAACAGTCGCCGGGCCTCTCTCTCTTCTCTTCTCTCAGCTCGAGACCGTCTACACAGTCCACTGCCTACCGCCAAGCCCAACCTAACCTCTCTCGTCAGCCCGCGGCCCTCCCCCCGCGCGCGTCCGAAACTGTCCCGAACCCGACCCGGATAGTCGTCACCGTTGGGTTCGGATCATCCCCAAACATCTCCGTTTTGTTAATTGGACTTCCTAACATATATTTTCTCGACCGTACGATTACGATCGGAGGGATAAGGTAGCCCCTACCCAAAAGTCCATATGCTATATATATATCAGTCAAACCCTAGTTTTTGAGGCTTGTCACACCCATCCTTCCCTTTCGCCGCCACCCGACCTACTCCCCCCTTCCTCGGGATCTCCCTCGATCCAAATCAGTAGCCACCACTTTCCCCTCCTCAATTTGGGCACCGAACCAACCAGCCACTCCTCTCGATCCACCTACCACAGCGCCTGCCTCCCTCGTTTTCCCAATCCAATCACCAGCACCCGATCCCCCCTGCCCGAACTCCTCTTCGCGCCTGCAGCTCCTCGCCGGAGCAGGCAACCGGACTGCAGCCGTCGGCCACCTACTGCATCACCAGGCCAGCCTCCTGTCTCCTCCTTCCCCTTATGTTCCCTCCTTCCTCTTTCCTTCCTGTAACTCTCTCCACCTCCCGCTGTTTTCTCTCACAGGGAGAACAAGGCGCGTCGGCCTCCATGGATTTCGCACCGGAGCTCCATCCGCGCCGGATCCCCCTCTTCGACCTTCGCGCCTCCCTGTGCTCGTTGGGACCGCAGCTTACAGCCATGCAGCCCTGCATCGGCGCCCATCATTGCTTCCCGCATCGATCCGCCATGAGCAGCACCAGCCGCTGCACCCTCTCGCTGGCGAGCCCCGCAGATGAGCCGCCGCCTTCCTCCATGCCTCCCCGTCGGCCTCCTCCACCTTCCTCCTGCGCCCGCACTCTGACCGCGCCCCCGCGCTCGAATGCAAGGACCCACCGCCTCGCCGCTTTTCCCTTCCCTGCCTCTGCGCATGTCCACATGCCCGAGCCGAGTCGAGCTCGGACTTGAGCGCCCTGCCGCTCCTAGACTTCCAACGCCCTTGGATCAGCACCGCTGCTCCTTCCCGCACGCCCGCCGCCGCATACGGAGTCATGCCATGCCGTCGTTGCTCGCCGGCGACGATGCCATCTCCTCTGTTTCCGTAGAAGAAGCCAAGCCAGGGCCCCTAACTGTTTAAGAGCAGCTCGGCCGCACCTTTATCCAAATCCCCTGATCCTAGCCCAGTGGCTGAAACCTCTCCCACTTACCTTGCAGACCCAGGTTCGAATCCTCGTCGGGCCACTTGTGAAGTGCCCAATTTTTACCATTTTGGTCTCTATGACAATGGGACCCCACTCGTCATTCTCTCTGTCCAGACACCCCTCACCACACCCACACTCCTGCCACCTCAGCACCCCGGGCCCCCCTCGTCATTGACAGTGGCTGGCTCAGCCCGTGTTTTATTTTTCTTCTGCTTAATTTCAGAAATGCCATCATTTTGATTTGTGCATAACTAAATATCCATGCATCCAAATAGATCGTGTCATATATGTAAAATGCTTAGATTTGCATCTAGATTCATAATTTCCAACTTTCAATCATGTTTAAAATGATGTTTGTGTGTATTTTCCATAATGCCATGCTAAAGTGCTTTATTTCATAACTAAATAACCGTAGCTCCAAACCTAACAAACTTTATATATAAATGGGGTAGAAAAATGTCTAGTTTAACACGGTGGCATCACTTTGCATGTTTAACAACCCTAAAATTGTGTTTAGGGCAGAACAATACCAAATCCATTAATATGCACATGAGGATTTTCCGGACTTATTGCTTGTTGTTCCGGCCTCATTTAAACTTGCCTAGATAGGTAGTTTTACTTTGCTCCAACCCTTGCCATGTTTAAGAACATTTAATATTGTTGGGTACATAAATGAGATTGAACTAAATAATCAAATGTGGTGTCCGGCAATATGCAACCCGTTGCATATTGAGCTCCACTTAATTTGTAGTTTTGGTTGTTGCACTTTGCCATGTCATGCATATTTAAACCGGACATGCATCATACTTGGTTGTGCATCATGCCATGTTTATGTGATGGTTGTTTACCATGTTGTTTGCTTCTTTCCGGTGTTGCTTCTTTGGGTTGGTTCCGGTAACGTCGCATTTGTGAGGATTCGTTCGACTTCGTCCGTTTGTCTTCTTCATGGACTCGTTCTTCTTCCTTGCGGGATCTCAGGCAAGATGACCATACCCTCAAAATCACTTCTATATTTGCTTGCTAGTTGTTCGCTCTATTGCTATGCCGCGATACCTACCACTTGCTATATCATGCCTCCCATATTGCCATGTCAAGCCTCTAACCCACCTTTCCTAGCAAACCGTTGTTTGCCTATGTTACCGCTTTGCTCAGCCCCTCTTATAGCGTTGCTAGTTGCAGGTGAAGATTAAGTTTGTTCCTTGTTGGAACAGGGATATGTTGGGATATCACAATATCTCTTATTTAATTAATGCATCTATATACTTGGTAAAGGGTGGAAGGCTCGGCCTTATGCCTGGTGTTTTCTTCCACTCTTGCCACCCTAGTTTCCATCATACCGGTGTTATGTTCCTTGATTTTGCGTTCCTAACGCGGTTGGGTGTTATGGGAACCCCTTGACAGTTCGCTTTGAATAAAACTCCTCCAGCAAGGCCCAACCTTGGTTTTACATTTGCCTAACAACCTATTACCCTTCCCTTGGGTCGACCAACCCAAGGGTCATCTTTATTTTAACCCCCCGGGCCAGTGCTTCTCTAAGTGTTGGTCCGAACCGAGTAGACTGCGGGGGCACCTCGGGGAAACTTGAGGTTTGGTTTTACTCGTAGGATGTCTCATCCGGTGTTGCCCTGAGAACAAGATATGTGTAGCTCCTATCGGGATTGTCGGCATATCGGGCGGCTTTGCTGGCCTTGTTTTACCATTGTCGAAATGTCTTGTAACCAGGATTCCGAGTCTGATCGGGTCTTCCTAGGATAAGGAATATCCTTCGTTGACTGTGAGAGCTTGTGATGGGCTAAGTTGGGACACCCCTGCAGGGTTTTGAACTTTCGAAAGCCGTGCCTGCGGTTATGGGCAGATGGGAATTTGTTAATGTCCGGTCGTAGAGAACCTGACACTTGACATAATTAAAAATGCATCAACCACGTGTGTAGCCGTGATGGTCTCTTTCCGGCGGAGTCCGGGAAGAGAACACGGTCTCATGTTATGCTTGAACGTAAGTAGTCTAGGATCACTTCTTGATCTTATAGCTTCTCGACCGTGCTTTGCTCCTCTTCTCGTTCTTATTTGCGTAAGTTAGCCACCATTTATGCTAGTGCTTGCTGCAGCTCCACCTCACTACCCCCTTTTCCTACCCATAAGCTTAAATAGACTTGATCGCGAGGGTGTGAGATTGCTGAGTCCTCGTGACTCACAGATTACTTCCAAAACCATCTTGCAGGTGCCGATGATGCCAGTGCAGATGACGCAGCTGAGCTCAAGTGGGAGCTCGACGAAGATCGTGTTCGTTGTGTTGTTTTCGTTTCTAGTTGATCAGTAGTGGAGCCTAGTTGGGGCGATCGGGGATCTAGCATTTGGGGTTGTCTTTATTTCTTTGGTTCCGTAGTCGGACCTTGATTGTATTCTGGATGATGTAATGCTATATTTATGTATTGTGTGAAGTGGCGATTGTAAGCCAACTCTTTATCCCTTTCCTATTCAGTACATGGGATGTGTAAAGATTACCCCTCTTGCGACATGCCTACAATGCGGTTATGCCTCTAAGTCGTGCTCCGACACGTGGGAGATATAGTCGCATCGTGGGTGTTACAGATGCATAGCAACGAGAGGGGAGAGTGTTATCCACGTACCCTCGTAGACCGTTAAGCGGAAGCGTTATGACAACGCGGTTGATGTAGTCGTATGTCTTCATGATCGACCGATCCTCAGTACTGAACGTACGACACCTCCGCGTTCAGCACACGTTTAGCTCGGTGACGTCCCGCGAACTCACGATCCAGTAGAGCTCGGGGAAGAGTTTCGTCAGCACGACGGCGTGGTGACGATGTTGATGAAGCTACCGCAGCAGGGCTTCGCCTAAACACCGCTACAGTATGACCGAGGTGGATTATGATGGAGGGGGGCACCGCACACGGCCGGGAGAGATCTTTGCGATCAACTTGTGTGTCTAGAGGTGCCCCCTACCCATGTATATAAAGGAGCAAGGGGGAGACCGACCGGCCCTTGTTGGCGCGCCTAGGAGGAGGAATCCTCCTCCTAGTAGGAGTAGGATTCCTCCCTTTCCTACTCCTACTAGGAGGGGGAAAGGCAGGGAGAGAAAGAGAAGGAAAGGGGGCGCCGCCCCCCTTCTCCTAGTCCAATTCGGACAGGGGGAAGGGGGCGCGCTGCCTGCCCTAGGTCGGCCCCTCGCGCTGCAGCAAGCACTAGCATATATGGTGGCTGACGGTGTCCTAGACTAGGGGGTACTCACCACCTCATCTCCCGATCTGTTAGATTGGGCCGAGGACCCCCATGGCCGTATACTCATGGGCCAGTTCGGACAGCTGCCGCATACATGGAAGATTCCACAAGACTTGGTGATCAAGACAAGGACTCCTCCCCACCGGCGTATTCGGCTAGGACTCTTGTTATCCTAGGCCTCTGGTGCATTATATAAACCGGGGCCAGGCTAGTCGATAGATAATATACAACAATCATACCATAGGCTAGCTTCTAGGGTTTAGCCTCTCCGATCTCGTGGTAGATCAACTCTTGTAATGCCCATATCATCAAGAATAAATCAAGCAGGACGTAGGGTTTTACCTCCATCAAGAGGGCCCGAACCTGGGTAAAACATCGTGACCCCTGCCTCCTATTACCATCGATCCTAGATGCACAGTTTGGGACCCCCTACCCGAGATCCGCCGGTTTTGACACCGACAGTTGCTAACTTACGCAAATGAGAGCGAGAAGAGAAGGCGAAGCACGGTCGAGAAGCTACAACGATCAAGAAGTGATCCTGAAAACTACTTACGTTCAAGCATAACACGAGACCGTGTTCTCTTCCCGGACTCCGCCGAAAAGAGACCATCACGGCTACACACGCTGTTGATTCATTTTAATTAAGTAAGTGTCAGGTTATCTACAACCGGATATTAACAAATTCCCATCTGCCCATAACCGTGGGCACGGCTTTCGAAAGTTCAAAACCCTGCAGGGGTTTCCCAACTTAGCCCATCACAAGCTCTCACGGTCAAAGAAGGATATTCCTTCTCCCAGGACGGCCCGATCAGACTCGGAATCCCGGTTACAAGACATTTCGACAATGGTAAAACAAGACCAGCAAAGCCGCCCGATGTGCCGACAAATCCCGAAAGGAGTCACACGTATCTCGTTCTCAGGACACACCGGATGAGCCAGACGTTGGGTTGGCATAGACCCTGGTTGCCCAGGGGGGCGCCGGACATCGCTCAGGTTGGACCAACACTTAGAGAAGCACTGGCCCCGGGCGGTTAAAATAAAGATGACCCTTGAGTCCGCGAAACCCAAGGGAAAAAGACTAGATGGCAAATGGTAAAACCAAGGTTGGGCCTTGCTGGAGGAGTTTTATTCAAGGCGAACTGTCAAGGGGTTCCCATTATAACCCAACCACGTAAGGAACGCAAAATCAAGGAACATAACACCGGTATGACAGAAACTAGGGCAGCAAGAGTGGAACAAAACACCAGGCATAAGGCCAAGCCTTCCACCCTTTACCAAGTATATAGGTGCATTAAAGTAAAGAAGATATAATAATGATATCCCAACAATAAACATGTTCCAACAAGGAACAAACTTCAAACTTCACCTGCAACTAGCAACGCTATAAGAGGGGCTGAGCAAAGCGGTAACATAACCAAACAACGGTTTGCTAGGACAAGGTGGGTTAGAGGTTTGACATGGCAATATGGGAGGCATGATATAGCAAGTGGTAGGTATTGCGGCATAGGCATAGCAATAGAGCGAGCAACTAGCAAGCAAATATAGAAGTGATTTCGAGGGTATGGTCATCTTGCCTGCAAAGTTCTCCGAGTTGACGTAAGCTTGATCCTCGTAAGCGTACTCAACGGGTTCCTCGATCACGTACTCATCTCCCGGCTCTACCCAAAGCAAGAACACAAGCAAAGGGAACCACGATCAACCATGGTGCAATGCGCAAGCAACATGATGCAAAACATGGCATGATATGCGAGATGTAATATGCAATGCATATGCATGCCCCGGAAGGAAAAGATTGAACCAGGCCTCAACTTGGCAAACCAAGAGTGCCGCTGGAAATATGAGTTGATTTCGGTCGAAATTGATATAAAGATCACCGGAATCGGATGCACAGTTTGCAAATGGCAAGCAAAACAATAATGGCACGATTCTGCGATTAACAACACGATGCCATCTAGAATGCAACAAGAAACTAAGCTACTGCACTCTAACATAGCAACAAAGCACATGGCAGTGATCCAATCAAGATGCGTGATAAAAGATGAACACTGAGCTACGGCTAAATCACACAAGAGCAGGTTCAAACAAGCATGTCAAAAGTGTAAAAGATAACACCATCTCAGACTTAGTGAAATAACAACATGTCAGGATTTAACATCAGGAAGCAATGTTTAGAGCAAGATAACAACAAGCTACAGGAACATATCATGGCAAAGCAAGGCATGGCATGAAACTACTCAAAGCATATAACAAAAATCCCTTAAGATATGATGGCACCCATGACCATAAGATAAAAAGGACCTTAAAATATGATGGCACCCATGTAAACATAGCAAGTTTCGTTAACAGATTCAGACTTAGCAGAAAACTGGACATGGCATAAACAGAGTTACATAGGCATGTTTGCGAGCTCGATACACTCACCATAAGGCATTGCATGACAAACTAAGCATACACCCGGCAAGAAGACATGATCAAGAAGCTAACCATGGCAAGAACAATCTCATAGCATTCATGTACCAACTACAACAACCTCGGCAAAATTGATTAACACGTAAACAATCTGCCAGGAACATTTTATAGCAAAAGTAGAATAAGATTGAGTCATGCTAGGTTACTCCATAATTGCAAACAAAGACATGGATGTATAGAACATAACAATATCTCAAAATCATCCTTACTGAACATGCTCAAAAGAGGCATGGATCACTCTGTAGCAACATGAATACATGGCATAGAAATAACATCATGGAAATAACTTAGAAGAATTCCAAGTCCCTGAAAACAGCAACATCACGAGAGCTACTTTGCATGCTTGTGCTAGTCACCACATTGATCACAAAAATACATGGCATACACCCCTGTAAATATGTCATGGCATAGCCCAAAACACATGTAGGGCTCAAGTTCATAAGAGGCACACAATAATCATGGCAAAAATGACAAAAGCTCATAATCTGTTAAGAAACATAAACTAACATTATGAAGCACTCTTGCAACAGCATCTTAGGCATCAAGATGGACTCAAACAAGCATGGTGCAATGGAATGAAATGAAGAGGACATCCTAACGAACAATTTGATATATCACACACGCAAAACGGAGCTACGGATGATGAGATATGGCCTGATGAACATAGCTAAAAAATATGTAGAAAAAGGACTTGGGCAAAATTTGACCTAGGGTTTACTGTAGCTGGATCTGGATCTGGACAACACGCGAACTGAGGTGGCGCCGGAGCTCGTCGGAGACGGTTGCCGGGGTGGAGAAGGTGGCTGGCGCGGAGGGCTGACCGGATCTGGTGACTCCGGTGACGAGCGGAGCCGGACGGCGTGGAGGGGAGCGGCGAGGTGCGATGGTGCGGGCGACGCCGGCAGGCAGGCGGCGGAGGCCGCGGCCGGCATGGAGGGCAGCGTGGAGGCGCGGCGGAGTTGGGCGGCGGGGTCGGGCGGCGCGCGCAAGGGACGGGCGACGGCGATGCGCGGGCCGGGCGGGCCGGCCTCGGGCCCGAGTGGGCCGGCAGCGGCGGGCGAAGTGGAGTGCCACGTGGCGCCCTATGGTTGGTCGAGGGGGGCGGCGGACGCGTCCGGCCGGCGGCGGACATGTCCGGCGGCGCGAGGGGAGCGGGGCTAGGGTTTGGACCCGGGATTTTCGGAGGGGGGCATATATTTATAGGTAGAGGGAGCTAGGAGAGTCCAAATGAGGTGCGGTTTTCGGCCACGCGATCATGATCGAACGGCCAAGAGGATGGAGGGGGTTTGGATGTGTTTTGGGCCACTTTGAAGGGGTGTTGGGCTGCAACACACACGAGGCCTTTACGGTTCCTCGGTTAACCGTTGGAGTATCAAACGAAGTCCAAATGGCACGAAACTTGACAGGCGGTCTACCGGTAGTGTACCAAGGCCGCTTGGAAAATCTCGGTCCAATCCGAAAACATTTAACACCCGCACACAAAAAGAGGCAAAAGGGGGCGCCGGAGGACGTAGGAGTGCCGGAATGCAAAACGGACAACGGGGAAAATGCTCGGATGCATGAGACGAACACGTATGCAAAAGCGATGCACATGATGACATGATATGAGATGCATGACATGGACAAAATGCAAAACGAAGACAAAACCCAACCACAAGGGAATATCATAACTTAGAGCCGAAAATGGCAAGAGTTGGAATACAAATTTGGCAAGTTACATACGGGGCGTTACAACACTCCACCACTACAAAAGGATCTCATCCCGAGATCTAGGACTGGAAAAACTCCGGATATTCGGAACGGAGGTGATCCTCGCGTTCCCAGGTGGCTTCACGGTCGAAATGATGTGACCACTTCATTTCCAGGAATTTGATAGACTTGTTGCGAGTCTTGCGCTCAGTTTCCTCAAGAATAGCAACGGGATGCTCATGATAAGACAAGTCTTCTTGGAGATCAATCTCTTCGAAGTTGATGGCGCGGCCAGGAGTCTTGAAACACTTGCAAAGCTGAGACACGTGAAACACGCTGTGCACATTTTCAAAGTTGGATGGAAGCTCAAGTTTATAGGAGAGATCGCCTCTTTTGCCAATGATCTTGAAAGGACCCACGTATCTAGGGGCAAGCTTCCCTTTGATACCGAAGCGACGAGTACCTTTCATTGGAGAGACGCAGAGGTAGACATGGTCTCCGATCTCGAAAGCCAAGTCACGATGCTTGCTATCATAGTAACTCTTCTGGCGCGATTGCGCGGCTTTGAGATTTTCACGAATGACTTTGCACATTTCTTCAGCCTCTGTGATCAAGTCATTGCCAAGAACTTGGCGTTCACCAGTCTCTGACCAATTAAGTGGAGTACGACACTTTCTGCCATATAGAATCTCGAATGGGGCCTTGCCCGAACTCGCTTGGAAGCTGTTGTTGTAGGAGAACTCGACATATGGAAGACAATCTTCCCACTTCATACCGAAAGAAATGACACAAGCCCTGAGCATACCTTCAAGAATTTGATTTACTCGCTCGACTTGTCCACTAGTTTGAGGATGAAAGGCTGTGCTGAAGCGAATGTTGGTGCCTGTCGGTGTCAAAACCGGCGGATCTCGGGTAGGGGGTCCCGAACTGTGCGTCTAGGCTGGATGGTAACAGGAGGCAAGGGACACAAAGTTTTATCCAGGTTCGGGCCCTCTCGATGGAGGTAAAACCCTACGTCCTGCTTGATGAATATTGATGATATGGGTAGTACAAGAGTAGATCTACCACGAGATCAAGGAGGCTAAACCCTAGAAGCTAGCCTATGGTATGATTGTTGATGTGTATGTTGTCCTATGGACTAAAACCCTCCGGTTTATATAGACACCAGATAGAGTTAGGGTTACATAGAGTCGGTTACAATGGTAGGAGATCTAAATATCCGTATCGCCAAGCTTGCCTTCCACGCCAAGGAAAGTCCCTCCCGGACACGGGACGAAGTCTTCAATCTTGTATCTTCATAGTCCAGGAGTCCGGCTGAAGGTATAGTCCGGCTATCCGAACACCCCCTAATCCAGGACTCCCTCAGTAGCCCTTGAACCAGGCTTCAATGACGACGAGTCCCGCACGCATATTGTCTTCGGCATTGCAAGGCGGGTTCCTCCTCCAAGTACTTCATAGAAGATTTTGAACACAGAGATAGTGTCCGGCTCTGCAAAACAAGTTTCCACATATTGCCACAGAGAGAATAATATTTACACAAATCTAATCTGCTGACGTATTCCATAGTGTGACATCACACCACGGCCAAGCTCTTATTCGAACCGTTTTACTGTCCCATCTCAGCGCGTTATGCAAGGCGGTTTCCTTGGCACGTCTTGTTAAAGCAGAGATCGTGTCCCCTTATTCTGGGATTCTCATCAATACGGGCGTGGGTAAATCGCGCCTTTGATTACGGCGCTTGGGAGATAAGCGAGTTTTACCAGGCTGGTGGGGACATGTAGTTGCATCCACCCATATAAGGGGATAAGGATCCACCTTTTCACCTACGCCTTCTTCCTCCTTCGCCTATCCATTCTTGCGCACTCGAGCTCCAGCGCCCAAGTCCGCACTCCTCACCTCAACCTTCTCCAGCCATGTTCGGAGCGGGAGGCAAGTGGATGGTCTCCTTCATCACGGAGGGATATATCAAAAAGCTGAGGAAGGCCGGATACCTGTCTAACGACATCGCGTACCGGCTCCCCGAAAAGGGGTAGCTCATCCCCACCCCTAGGCCCCATGAGAGGGTGGTGTTCCTCCCCCATTTCCTCCGCGGACTGGGCTTCCCTCTCCACCCATTTGTCTGGGGGCTCATGTTTTACTACGGCCTAGATTTCCATGATCTGGCCCCGAATTTTGTCCTCAACATCTCGGCGTTTATCGTCGTGTGCGAGGCCTTCCTCCGCATCCGCCCCCATTTCGGCCTATGGCTCAAGACTTTCAACGTCAAGCCGAAGGTGGTGCGCGGCAGCCAGGCGGAGTGCGGAGGCGCCATGGTGGGCAAGATGGCCAACGTCCTCTGGCTCGAGGGCTCCTTTGTGGAGACCCTAAAGGGGTGGCAATCGGGGTGGTTTTACATCACCGAGCCGCGCGACGCCGAATGGGTCGCACCCCCTGAGTTCCGGTCCGGACCCCCAACGCGGCTCACGTCCTAGAAAGAGACGGGCCTGTCGCGGGGTAAAAAAGGAGAGCTGACCGGACTGCAAACATGCATCAAAACCCTAGTGGACAAGAAGCTCAAACTTGTCAACGTAGTCCAGGTTATGCTCATCCGCTTGGTCCTCCCGTGCCAACAACGGGCTTTCAACCTGTGGGAGTTCGACCCGGCGCGGCACCAAACTTTGAGCAGGCTTTTCGACACGACGTACAAAGATGCCTGGAAGGTGCTTTTCAAGGGTGCCGTTGCTCCCGCATCCGCTACTGAGGATCGCGGATTCAGTGCACAGCGTCACGCTCTTGCGGTAAGCTGTTTTTTTTTCCTTTTACAGGGTATAAGTGCTTCATAGTTTTGACTCCATGCGGGATCTAAGCTCCCTTAGGATTGGCAGGTGATGTCCGGACAGATCAACTGTCCGGCTCCTTTGCCCGAAGGCCCAGCGGACGCTCAATTGGCGAAGCTGCTGGTTCCGGCACCCTATGTGGTGCCAGAGAAGAAGGCCAAGAAGAAGGCCACGGGGACTCGAAAGAGTGCCCGACGCCCGGAGGTGTCGGATTCACCATCCGATGAATCCAAGACGCACTCCTCCCATGAAGATGAGGAGGAGGAAGAAGAGATCCCTCCCCCTCCAGAGGAGGAAGGGAAGAAAAGGAAGGCCGCCCCAACTAGGGAGGCCGAAGGGTCCAAGAAGGGGAGAACCCTTCCTCCGGACTACTCCACCAACGCCGACGACGGCGAAGAGGAGTGGACGCAGGGCCAAGCCCCTGGCGAAATTGTAAGTATCCGGATACCAGAGTAATGCATAGTATTCGTTTATTGTACAGCTTTCCCTTATGCCGAATGTGTTTATGCAGCCCCCCCCAAAGACCGGCTCGACGCGTCGTCGAGCGGCTCACTGGACTCGTCGGAGGTGAACTCGCTTCCGACGGCTTCCTCCCCCCACCCTACGGACGACACCGAAGTGTTGTCCCAACAAGTTCCAATCCGGGAGGAGGTGGTCTTGGAGGCGCCGCAAGGCGACCTCCCGGACTCCAGGAGTAAAGGGGATGAAACCCCCCAGGGCTCCAAGTCCGGCCCTAGGCCGGACACCGCTCCGGAACCTTCAAAGGTTCCAGAGTCCGGCGGGGGACCTCCTTCCAAGAGGAGCAAGCCCACCGTGCGGGTGACCTCCGTCCAACCGGAGGCGCCGAACAATATGTTGGAGGCGCTCCAAGGCGCCTCCATCGACAAGGGGCACCACACTATTATGAGTGCGGTGATCCAGAAGGTTCAGTCCGCCAAGAACGGACTGACTGAAGCTTGTACTAGCCTTTTGACAGGCTTTGAAGTAAGTAAAGAATGTGTAAATAATATTACCGCATAGACAGTAGCCCCTGATGCTCTGTTCGGTGTTCGGGAAGAAAAGCCGAATAGAGGATCAAAATAAAATTTGCAGGAGTCTAACAAAAAGAAGTCAATATGCGTGTGCAGGCTTCCCTGCTGGCGTCCGCCGCACTGACTGCGGAAGTGGACATGCTAAAGAAGGACCTCGAGCGGTCCGAGCAAGAGCTCGGACGTGCCAAGAAGCAGCTCGAGGACAGTGAAGGTAAGAAATACCTTGTATATATATATATAAAGGTGCAATTGTGAGAAATGACAGGATTATCGCGGCTATTGTAGGGGCCACGTCTAAGGTGGCGACCCTTAAGCAAGCGCTGCTCGAGGCCGAGAAGACGGCGGCCATGGAGCGCACCGAGCGGGAGAAGTATGAGGCCGAGGTTGGCAAGGTTCGGCAAGAGCTCCAAGCTCTCATGGAAAAACATGAGAGTTTGGAGCGTGACTCAAGGACGCAGGCGTCCGAGCTCGCAGCGGCTATTGAAAGTGCTAAGTCTGCCAAGGCCGAATCCCAGAAGACCCTCCAGGAGTTGGATGAGGTGAAGAAGATAGCGGCGGGTATGGCATTCTTTATGCAAAGCAAACACATAAGCGCGAGTTACTTGTTACTTACCCGAATCCAGAGTTCTCCAGGCACGTTCGCAGATCTTCCCTGGAGTGTGTCTGATGCTGCCGCATTCTATCGAGCCGAGGAGGGGAGCTCGACAGAGAAGGTGTTCTGGTCTCAGTATGCTGAGGCCGGACACCCCGTGCCCCTGAGCGACCAGTTGAAGCAACTGGTCGAGCTCCACAAGGCGGCCGAACAGGCCATGAGGGGCCTCATAGTTCGGCTGTGGCCTGGAGAGGCTCAGCCTGGGACCTATTTCGGGCTGGTGCGGCGGCTGGTGGAGGCCTGTCCAAGGTTCGAAGTCATCAAGCGCTCCGTCTGCATTGAAGGTGCCCGTAGGGCCCTTGCCCGTGCGAAGGTGCACTGGGGCAAGCTGGATGCTGAGAAGCTTGTGAAGGACGGGCCACCGCCGGTGAAAGAGCATCGCAAGCCTGAGAATTATTATAAGGATGTTCTGAAGGGTGCCCGCCTTGTGGTGGATGAATGTTCTATGGATGTAATCTTTGAGTAGAACTCGCTCGTTTTGTCCTATGCGCTGAAAACTTGTTCATATGCGCTAAGCAATGCTGTTTGAATTTAAAATATTACCTTCTGTGCGGTTGTTTATCAATTCTGAGAGATGGCGAGTCGTGGGCTTCTGCCCCGTGCCGCTAGTGCTGGGGTGTTCGGGGATAAACCTGAGCGCTCTTGTTCCCATGTTTGGGTCCTTCGAGGGAGGCGCTCAGCCCAATGAACGAGGCAATCAGACTATAATGCGTGAACACTCTCACTTAGCCATAGAATTCTATAATTTTAAATTTCGGCGAAGCCCCTGGTATTCGGAAGACCGAATTTGGGGCGCTATCCACGCCTTGGCCGGACAGAGCCGGCTCCTCGCCCTAAGCGGCATAAGTCGTTAGGGACTCGAAAAAACCTCTCGAACAGCGACCAGCTCTTGCTTCATCATGACAGTCAGTTTTAGCTTTCTTCACTAAGGTGCTCGACCCAGCTCAACCGGGGCACAATCGCAGTGGTTCTCCTAGTGCTACCTTAGCCGATATAGCGGAACGTAAGGCACCAAAACATAGGAGCCGGGAAAACCCAACTATTGACCCAAGACATAATTCGGAGCCGATGCATATAATGCTATAAGTTCGGGGTGCCGCACTTGTTAAAGTGTTCGGACTTCTCACACCATATTGAGGGGTACTGAAGCCCCTGGCATATTTTGGCCGTACCAACGTGTACGGGTGCAACATGTCGTTAAGGAACATATATATATATATAGGGTAATCCAAAAATAGACAAAAGCTATGCATTGTTTATTAAAGAGGGCTGCGATCAAAGCAGAACGATACAAATAATGCGATAAGCAAAAGGTTGGACTATTTAACATGTCCGCTCCAGGGGCAAGCTGTGGAATAATATGAGAAACAGGTATACTGCTCGTGATAGAGACCACCTGGGAGTTCCGTAATGCGGCGTGGCTTGTCTGCTTCCCTGGTTCTTGCATCATTTGTGCGGCAATTGAACTGCCGAACAAGCCTTCCGAAGAGTGGAGTCCTGAAAGTAAGAGAAAATACAAAAATTGGCAGCCCTTGGTGCGGTTTAAGCTGTGTTTTGGGCGTGCCATGATGGTGCCCCTCCCCCTGTGCCCATGGTATCTCTAGAGCGTAATTATGTACGCGAAGTACTGGCGTCGCCTTTTTGCGAGGGTTGGGGTTGGGGCCGCATTGCTACGCCTGCTCGGATCATGCCAGGCGGTCTTGTTGTAGGTTACTCCGGGCGCGCTTCACGGTGTCTGGTCGTTTAGTGGCCGGACTGGAGAACTGCCTGGAGAGGCTGCTTTGTACTTCCGCTGCAAGGGCCGCCGTGTGCTCCTCCGTTCGGAGGGAGCGTTTGGTGTTTCCATTGACCGTAATTACTCCTCGAGGGCCTGGCATCTTGAGCTTAAGGTATGCGTAATGCGGTACCGCATTGAACTTGGCGAATGCGGTTCACCCGAGCAGTGCGTGATAGCCACTGCGAAACGGGACTATGTCGAAGATTAACTCTTCGCTTCGGAAATTATCCGGAGATCCGAAGACCACTTCAAGTGTGACTGAGCCTATACAGTTGGCCTCTACACCTGGTATTACGCCTTTAAAGGTCGTTTTGGTGGGCTTAATCCTCGAGGGATCTATGCCCATTTTCCGCATTGTATCCTGGTAAAGCAGGTTCAGGCTACTGCCGCCGTCCATAAGGACTATAATGAGATGAAATCCGTCAATAATTGGGTCTAGGACCAATGCGGTGAATCCGCCGTGACGGGTGCTAGTGGGATGGTCCCTTCGATCAAAGGTGATCGGGCAAGAGGACCATGGGTTGAACTTGGGGGCGACTGGCTCTATCGCGTATACATCCCTTAACGCGCGCTTCCGCTCCCTCTTCGGGATGTGGGTTGCGTATATCATGTTCACCATCCGCACTTGTGGGGGAAAACCCTTCTGTCCACTGTTGTTAGGCGGCCGGGGCTCCTCGTCGTCATCGCTATGCAGCCCCTTGTCTTCGTTTTCGGCGTTTAACTTGCCTGCCTGCTTGAACACCCAACAATCCCTGTTGGTGTGATTGGCCGGCTTTTCGGGGGTGCCATGTATCTGGCATAAGCGGTCGAGTATTCGGTCCAAACTGGACGGGCCCCTTGGATTCCTTTTGAATGGCTTTTTCCGTTGACCGGATTTAGAGCCTCTAAATCCGGCATTAACTGTCGTATCCTCAGCATTGTCGCCGTTAATGCGGCGCTTCTGCTTGTTGCGATGCGACCTGCCACTACTGTCCCTGGTGTCCGAATTACCAGGGTTCTTGGTTATATTGTTGCTACGACCAAGCCAGCTGTCTTCTCCCGCGCAAAAGCGGGTCATGAGTGTCGTGAGTGCTGCCATAGATTTCGGCTTTTCCTGTCCAGGGTGCCGGGCCAGCCACTCGTCACGGATATTGTGCTTGAAGGCTGCTAGGGCCTCAGCGTCCGGACAGTCGACTATTTGATTTTTCTATGTTAGGAACCGTGTCCAGAATTGCCTAGCCGATTCATCTGGTTGCTGAATTACGTGACTGAGGTCATCGACGTCTGGGGGTCGCACATAAGTGCCCTGGAAATTGTCGAGGAATGCGGCTTCTAGGTCCTCCCAATAGCTAATTGATCCTGTTGGCAAGCTGTTAAGCCAATGCCGAGCTGGTCCTTTAAGCTTGAGTGGGAGGTATTTGATGGCGTGGAAATCATCACCGTGGGCCATGTGGATATGAAGGAGATAATCCTCGATCCATATCGCAGGATCTGTTGTGCCATCGTATGATTCGATGTTTGCGGGTTTGAAACCCTCGGGGATTTGATGATCCATTATTTCGTCTGTAAAGCAGAGTGGGTGTGCGGCGCCTCTGTACTGGGCTATATCATGACGTAGCTCCAGTGAGCCTTGTCTACTGTGTTCAGCCCTGCCGAATTTGTGGCCGGCGTGACGGATGCCGTCTCGAGCCGGGGCGCCCACGTGATCCGTAGATCGATCTTGTTTGCCTTGCCTTGTCCTCCAACATGTCTCGTAAGTCCGGCGCATATTCCCGTGCCTTGGTACGGGGTGCGGCTTGTGTGGAGGGCCGAGAGGCCTCTCTGTCGCGGCCACGAGGTGGCCGGTCGGCCGCATCAAGTGCTTCCTCCTCTAATTGGGGTAGCAACCTACGCTTTGGGTAGCTCTTGGAGGGGCGTTGGAGTTTATGCTCTTCGGCCGCAAGGACTTCAGTCCATCTATCGACTAGCAAATCTTGATCAGCTCTAAGCTGTTGCTGTTTTTTCTTGAGGCTTCTTGCCGTGGCCATAAGCCTGTGTTGAAAACGCTTTTGCTCGATGGGATCCTCTGGCACGACGAATTCGTCATCGTCGAGGCTTGCCTCGTCTTCGGAGGGAGGCATATAATTATCGTCCTTGACCTATCTGTCTGCCACTCTCTCATGAGGGCTGGTTTCTCCATCCTCCTATGCTAAATCTTCCTGGAGGGGGTTTTCTTCGGCGCTTTCCGGAGTATTATTATCTCCCGTGCTAGAATCGCCGTGTTTGTTTTGGCGGGATTTTGAGCGGCGCCGTTGACGCCGGTGCTTAGGCTGTTTCTTGGAGGGGTCATCCTTCGCTGTTCCATCGCCATCTCCCTCTTTTGGGGTGTCCACCATGTATATGTCATATGACGAGGTGGCTTTCTAGGGCCTAGTAGGCGCTGGTTCTTCATCATCTCCTTCATCGGCGTCCATATCGTCGATGTCTTCGGAGTCGAAGTCGAGCATGTCGGTTAAGTCGTCGACAGTGGCTACGAAGTGGGTGGTGGGTGGGCTTTGAATTTCTTCATCGTCCGAATCCCAACCTTGCTGGCCGCAGTCCGGCCAGGGCTCTCCTGACAAAGAGAGAGACTTCAGTGACTTCAGAATATCGCCAAAAGGCGAGTGCTGAAAGATGTCCGCGACAGTAAACTCCATGATCGGCGCCCAATCGGATTTGATTGGCCGGGGCGCGGAGGGTTTGGAGTCCGGAAAGGAGTCCGACTCCTTGGAGTCATGAGTCTCGTGGAGTGCGGGGCTGGTGTTCGGCTCAATCGCCATTGGGATTGCAGCCCCCGAGGCAGCGTCCAACCGCCCATCCTCGATCGGTGCAGTTGGCTCCGAATTAAGGATCGGAGCTGATGCGGGAGCGGCCTCTAGGGCACTGTTCGGCGGCAGAGCTAGATCATGCTCGTCGGGACAGTGCGGCGCGCTCGGCAGTGGCTCGAATCCGTCGAAGATCAAGTCCCCGCGGATGTCAGCCGTGTAGTTTAAACTTCCAAATCTGACCTGACGGCCAGGGGCGTAGCTTTCGATCTGCTCTAGATGGCCAAGTGAATTGGCCCGCACTGTGAAGCCGCCGAAGACGAAGATCTGTCTGGGGAGGAAGGTCTCACCCTGGACTGCATCGCCATTGATGATCATAGGAGCCATCGAGCCTGACGGCGACGACACAGAGGAACTCTCAATGAAAGCACCAATGTCAGTGTCAAAACCGGCGGATCTCGGGTAGGGGGTCCCGAACTGTGCGTCTAGGCTGGATGGTAACAGGAGGCAAGGGACACGAAGTTTTACCCAGGTTCGGACCCTCTCGATGGAGGTAAAACCCTACGTCCTGCTTGATTAATATTGATGATATGGGTAGTACAAGAGTAGATCTACCACGAGATCGAGGAGGGTAAACCCTAGAAGCTAGCCTATGGTATGATTGTTGATGTGTATGTTGTCCTACGGACTAAAACCCTCCGGTTTATATAGACACCAGATAGGGTTAGGGTTACATAGAGTCGGTTACAATGGTAGGAGATCTAAATATCCGTATCGCCAAGCTTTCCTTCCACGTCAAGGAAAGTCCCTCCTGGCCACGGGACGAAGTCTTCAATCTTGTATCTTCATAGTCCAGGAGTCCGGCTGAAGGTATAGTACGGCTATCCGAACACCCCCTAATCCAGGACTCCCTCAGTGCCCATGGCCTTCTGAAAGGAATCCCAAAACTTAGAGGTAAAGATGCTTCCATGATCTGAAGATATCAACTGCAGAATGCCGTGCAGAGAGACAATCCTGGAGGTATATAGCTCTGCCAACTGAGCTGCTGTGATAGATTCTTTGATAGGATTAATTGAGCCACTTTTGTAAGCTTGTCGATGACAACAAAGATAGCATCATTGCCATGCTTGGACTTGGGAAATCCAGTCACGAAGTCCATCTCAATATGGTCAAACTTCCATTCTAGAATGGCAAGAGGTTGGAGGAGACCAGCTGGCCGTTGGTGTTCTGCTTTCACTCTTTTGCAGACATCACATTCATTTACGAACTGAGCAATCTCGCGCTTCATTCGAGTCCACCAATACGACTGCTTGAGGTCATGGTACATCTTTGTACTTCCAGGATGAATAGAAAGTAGTGAATTGTGAGCCTCGTTCATAATGACTTTACGAAGATCACCCTTAGGAACAACAATGCGATCCTCGAAGAATAGAGTATCCTTGTCATCAAGATGATAGCACTTGTACTTGGGTTGGCTCTTGGCAATCCCAATCTTCACCTTCTTCACCATGGCATCAAGAAGTTGAGCCTCACAAATCTGATCTTCCAAAGTAGGAGAGACTTGAAGGTTGGCAAGGAATCCTTGAGGAACAACTTGGAGATTAAGTTTGCAGAAAGCTTCACAAAGATCCGGTTGGTAGGGCTTGAGAATCAAACTGTTGCAGTAATCCTTCCTACTCAAAGCATCAACAATGACATTGGCCTTGCCTGGAGTATATTCAATACTTGGATTATACTCTTGAATCATTTCGACCCAACGAGTCTGCCTGAGGTTGAGGTTGGGCTGAGTGAAGATGTACTTGAGCCTCTTATGATCAGTGAAGATGTCCACTTTCCTTCCCAACAAGAGATGTCTCCATGTTAAAAGAGCATGAACAACTGCCGCTAACTCGAGGTCATGAGTGGGGTAGTTCTTTTCGTTGGGCTTCAACTGGCGAGAGGTATATGCCACAACTTTCTTCTCTTGCATTAACACAACGCCGAGACCTTGCAGGGAAGCATCCCAGAAAACCTCAAATGGTTTGGATTCATCAGGAGGAGTCAGAACTGGAGCTGTGACGAACTTCTCTTTGAGGGTGTTGAAAGCCACATCACATTCAGGCGTCCAGACATACTTCACATGCTTCTAGAGAAGGTTGGAAAGAGTCTTCGCGATCTTAGAGAAATTCTCAACGAACCTTCGACAATAGCTTGCGAGCCCAAGAAAGCTGCGGAGCTGCTTCACATTCTGAGGCGGTTCCCAATTCACAATTGCAGATACCTTGTCAGGCTTAACAGCTATGCCCTTGGCTGAGATGATATGCCCAAGGTAGAGAACCTCATCGAGCCAAAACTCGCACTTTGAAAACTTCGCATAGAACTGATGTTCTCTGAATTTGTCCAGCACCAATCTCAAGTGCTTGGCATGATCCTCCTTGTTCTTGGAAAAGACCAAAATGTCATCGAGATAGACCAAGACGAAGTCATTTGTGTAAGGGTTGAAGATGAAGTTCATCATGCAAGAGAACGTTGGAGGAGCGTTGACAAGGCCGAAAGACATGACAGTGTATTCATAGGAACCATAGCTTGTTCTGAATGCTGTCTTAGGGATATCTTGTTCACGAATGTGAATCTGATGATAGCCCATACGGAGGTCAAGCTTGGAGAATACTTGAGCACCTTTGAGTTGTTCGAATAGCTTGTTGATGTTGGGAAGTGGGTACTTGTTCTTTATGGTCTTCTTGTTCAATGGACGGTAGTCGACACAAAGTCGGTCTGTCCCATCCTTCTTCTTGACAAAAAGAACACCACAACCCCAAGGAGAAGAACTTGGTCGGATCAGACCCATACGCTCTTGTTCATCGAGTTGTTTCTTCAGCTCCTTCAACTCTTCTGGTCCAAGCTTGTAAGGACGTTTGCAAACAGGTTCTGTGCCAGGCTCAAGATCAATGACGAATTCAACTGGCCAGTGAGGAGGCATTCTGTAACGCCCGGGTAATCAAGCTACAGTAATTCCACGCTAATGGTGCCACGTCGCCACGGTTACTGTTGCTAACCTATCGCTAGTTCAAAACCGCGTCAAAATTCAAATTCAAATTAATGTCAAACGACAAAAGTTTTCAAAATATTAAACTAAAATGTTCGGACTGTGCAGTTAAATGCCTAGGTAATTATAGTGCAACAAACACCCTTTTAGAAAAGGCCTAAATAATTTAAAATGATTTAAAACAGAAAAGTAAATCAATAAAAGAAAAGAAAATACAAAAGAAAAAAAAAACTAAACTAAAGAAAAGCCCCCCTGGCCAACTGGGCCAGAAGGCCCAGCTGGCTGACCCATCCGACGCAACCGGCCAACCCACCCCCACTCCTTATCCATTCACCACCACCCCACCACTCCACCGACACTCTCACTCCCCCCACGAAAATATCTCCCCTCTCCCCGATTGGATCAGGATCGAGGAGGGAGGCCACCGACGCCGTCAACCGTCGCCGCCAGGAGCCCTCGTCGCCGCTCGGACCTCCCTCGCCGGCCTGCCTCCTCTACGCCGTCGTCCCCGACGCCCCCCTCGACCCCCGCTGCCCTTTCCCTACTGGCCCTGTGAGCACGAGCCTCGCCCTCCTCTCCTTCCCCTGGACGCGCCCGCGCCCGTGAACCCCCCTGCTCCGGCTCCGCTCACTGTCGCCGCCCCCCCTGCGTCCCACCGTCACCCACACCGCTCCGCAGCCTCGCGTGCAGCCTCACGCGCTGCTCCTGTGGCTGCTTGCTGCGCTTGCGCGCCGCCGCCTGGCAGCACTCGCCTGGGCCACGACCACCCAGGGCCGCGCCCCGCCTCTCCCCCCCCCCCCCGCGCACCCCGCTCCGCTCCCGCACACCACGTCACGGCACCCATCGCGCGCGCTCGCGCGGTCCGTGGCCACCGTGCCCCCGACCGGGTCCGGCCACGCCCGCGGGCACCACGCCCTCCCCGTCACGCCCGCGCGTGCTCTCCCGCGTGTGGCCGCGCCCGTCGTCGCCGCAGCCACCGCCGTCCCCTGCTTTTCCCCTTGCCTCGGTCGCCGTAGACACCACCGTGGGCCACCTCCGTCGCCGCGCCCTTGCCCCGTCCGTGCCCGTTGCTGCACTAAGCCCCGCACTCACCCCGCCCCGGCCGCCCTCCGCTCTTGCCGCACGCGCCCGCGGCCAGCTGGTCGAGCCCACGCTCGCGCCCCTACTCGCCGCCATTCGCCACCACTGCTTGCTGCCCGCACCTGTGTCTGCCGCTTCTCCCCTGCCCCGCATCCGCCTCAGACCCACGCGTCCCCGCTCGCTGCTTCTTCCCTAGCGGCCAACTCCGACGCCCCGCCGGTCGTCGCCGGTGCGCCCGGGCTCGCTCCGTCGGACGCCTGGCACCAGCGCGTGTAACCCGTCGCACCGCCCTGTGCATGCTAAGGTCCCCTGGCCAAATGACAAGCGGGGCCCACCCCTGTTAAAAAAGAGAATTAAGAAAATTAATGATAATAAAATTAATTAATTAATTAATTAATTTTGATTAATTAAATTAAACAATTAATTAAACGAATTAATCATAATTAAGGTTAACCAAATAACTAACTAAAAGGTTAGAGTAGACTAAAACAGTCAATGACAGGGGGTCCCACCCGTGCCAGTCAAACGTTGACTGGTCAACTGGGTCCCTCTGGCCCACCTGTCAGCCACTGGGTACACTTTTGTGTACACTGTGCTGGGTGCGCCTAGCAATTTAGCATTTATTTTCGAATTAAAAATAATTTCAGAATAATAATAAAATCTTTAGAAAATCATATCTTTTAATCCGTAACTCAGATTAAATTATTTTCAACATGAAAGTTGCTCAGAACGACGAGACGAATCCGGACACGCAGCCCGTTCGTCCGCCACGCATCCCTAGCATAGCAAACCACAACTTTCCCCCTCCGGTTCATCTGTCCGAAAATGCAAAGCACCGGGAATACTTTCCCGGATGTTTCCCCCCTTCATCGGTACCACCTCGTACCACGTTAGAGCACACCTAGCATCATGCTTTGTCATGTCATGCATCGTCATGCATTTGTTTGCATTATATTTATTGTTTCTTCCCCCTCTTCTCTCGCTAGACACCGAGACTGACACCGCTGCTACCCAGTACGACTACGGTGTTGACGACCCCTCTCTCTTGCCAGAGCAACCAGGCAAGCCCCCCCCTTGATCATCAGACATCGCCTACTCTTCTCTATACTGGTTGCATTAGAGTAGTGTAGCATGTAACTGCTTTCCGTTAATCCTATCCTGATGCATAGCCTGTCCTTGCTACTACTGTTGTTACCTTTACCTGCAATCCTAATGCTTAGTATAGGATGCTAGTTTATCATCAGTGGCCCTACATTCTTGTCCGTCTGCCATGCTATACTATCGGGCCGTGATCACTCGGGAGGTGATCACGGTTATATACTATATACTTTATACATGATACATGTGATGACTAAAGTCGGGTTGGCTCGAGGAGTACCCGCGGTTGATTCACGAATTGGGGGCTGGAAGGACATACTTTCCCGACAGCCCTCTGTGTGGATCTTTGTGGTGAAGCGACAGGGCAGGTTGAGACCACCTAGGAGAGAGGTGGGCCTGGCCCTGGTCGGCATTCACGGTTATTTCAAAATAACACGCTTAACGAGATCTTGGTATTTGATCTGAGTCTGGCTACTGGCCTATACGCACTAACCATCTACGCGGGGACAGTTATGGGCACTCGATGTCGTGGTATCAGTCGAAGCCTTCGTGACGTCAGCGACTGAGCGGCGCGCGCCGGGTTGGACTGGAACGCCTGCTCCTGTATAAGGGAGGCTAGGTCTGCTCATCGGTCGCGTACGCAACGTGCAAGTGTGCAATGGCCGATGGGCCCAGACCCCTGCGCCATAGGATTTAGACCGGCGTGCTGACCTCTCTATTGTGCCTAGGTAGGGCTACAACATGTTGATCTTCCGAGGCCGGGCATGACCCAGAAAAGTGTGTCCGGACAAAGGGGATCGAGCATGTTGGGAAATGTGGTGCACCCCTGCAGTGAAGTTAATCTATTCGAATAGCCGTGATCTTCGGTAACAGGAAGGCTTGGAGTTGTACCTTGACCTTATGACAACTAGAACCGGATACTTAATAAAATACACCCTTCCAAGTGCCAGATAGAACCGGTGACCGCTCTCTCACAGGGCGACGAGGGGAGGATCATCGGTTAGGATTATGCTACACGATGCTACTTGGTGAACTTACCATCTACTCTCTTCTCCTGCTACAAGATGGAGGTTACCAGAAGTGTAGTCTTTGAAAGGACTAGCTATCCCCCTCTTATTCCGACATTCTGCAGTTCAGTCCACATATGATACCCTTATTCCATTTGATACCAATGCATACATATGTAGTGTAGCTCCTTGCTTGCGAGTACTTTGGATGAGTACTCACGGTTGCTTTGCTCCCTCTTTTCCACCTTTCTATACTCGATGGCCGCGACCAGACATTGGAGCCCAGGAGCTAGACGCCACTATCAACGACGACTACTACTACTCGGGAGGTGCCTACTACTACGTGCAGCCCGCTGACGACGACCAGGAGTAGTTTAGGAGGATCTCAGGCAGGAGGCCTGCGCCTCTTTCGATCTGTATCCCAGTTTGTCCTAGCCTTCTTAAGGCAAACTTGTTTAACTTATGTCTGTACTCAGATATTGTTGCTTCCGCTGACTCGTCTATGATCGAGCTCTTGTATTCGAGCCTTCGAGGCCCCTGGCTTGTAATATGATGCTTGTATGACTTATTTTATTTGCAGAGTTGTGTTGTGATATCTTCTCGTGAGTCCCTGATCTTGATCGTACACATTTGCGTGTATGATTAGTGTATGATTGAATCAGGGGCGTCACACATTCCTGGAAGTTCTACTGGAAAGACGTCTTGATATTCACAAACGACTGGAATGTGAGAGATGGCATCCAACTCGCCCTTCTCGTTGAGAGAAAACAATCGAATGGTATCATCACAAGCGGCAAAGATAATCACATCCTCAAACGAGTGTGTCAATTGAATCTGCCAGGTAGCACAATCAAGCTGAGCCTTGTGCTTAGAAAGCCAATCCATGCCGAGAATTAGATCAATATCCGAGTTACCAAGAACAACTGGAGAGGACAAAAACTTATAGTCGCCCATCATGATAGAAACATCCGGAACCATAGAGCTTGCGTTCATGAATTTACCCGGAGAGACAACTGATAACTGCCTAGGCAAATCTTGGAAAGGCAACTCATGCTTAGATGCAAATGGTCTTGAAATGAAACAATGCGATGCACCAATATCAAAAAGAACTCTTGTAGGAATATCATTAATAGGAAGATTACCCATGATCACTTCTGAAGAGTCCTCTGCCTGAGCTGCGTTCATCATGTTGACCTTTGCAGACTTGGGATTATGCTTGACCACTGCATTGCTGGAAGATCTCACAGGAGGAGGAGGCGGAAGACGCCTCTAGTTGAAGCATTTGTTTGCATAGTGCCCCTTCTGCTGACACTTGTTGCACGTAACCTTTGAGAGCGGACGGTGATACAGAGCACTTGACCTTGGAGCATAAGATGAAGCTTTGTTCTGAAAGCCTGGGTTGGGTGGGTGGGAAGATCCATTGCCACCTTTGCTCTTCTACTGATAAGGCTCACGAAACGGAGGAGGAGGAGGCAACCAGTACTTTTGCTGCTTAGCTGCCACTTGAGTTGAAGAAGAATAAGGAGTTGCATCTGACTCTCTTCTTGGAAGCATCGCACTTGAGCTGAGCAGCCTCTTGCTTTAATGCCATGTTGTAGAACTCATCATACTTTTTCGGATCAAAAAGCACGAGAGATAGTTGCAGATCTTCTCTAAGGCCACCTCTGAACTGATAAGTCATGCTCTTCTCGTCAGGGACATCTTGTTTTGCAAAGCGAGCGAGCCTCTGGAACATGATGTTGTATTGGTAAACAGACAAGCTGCCTTGCTTCAGATTGCGGAACTCCTCACGCTTACTCTCAACAACACTCTCAGGAATGTGGTGAGCTTTGAAGTCTTGGCAGAAATCATCCCAGGTAATCACACGACCTCCTTTGGAATCTTTGTATTGTTGATACCACTCAGCAGCTTGGTCTTTGAGTTGGAACAAAGCAAACTTGACAAAGTCCTCAGGCCTGATGTTGCTACACTCAACATGTTTGCAGATATCCATGAGCCAATCGTCAGCGTCTGTGGCCTCGACACAGTTACTGAAAGACTTCGGCTGGTTTGCGAGGAACTGGTTGAGGGTAGCAAACTGAGTTTGATTGTTGCCATGGACTTGATTTCCTTGGTTGTGCTCTTGCAAGAGTTGCATAATCAACTGCGTGTTGGCATTGGTAGCGGCCATCACAACTTTCCATGCCTCCGGAGGTGGCGGTGGTTTCGGATTCTGACGCGTTGGAGGAGCCATCCTGAAGAGGGTGACATCCGTTAGCATCTGGAAAGACATATATTCAAGCTGAATCAATGGATCAAAATTGCAACATGTAGCCTTAACATTCGAACAAGAATGAACGAATGAATTCCAAAGTAAATGATCACACTTCCATAAATTGAGAAGCCACTTAGATAGAGGTAGATGAATAAAACAACAAGGTACGGATATGAACAAATACTTGGTAAGGATTACCCAATCACGAACCAAATATCTGCGGAAGAAATACTAGAGCTACATGAATTCCCACCTATGAAACTCCTGAAACTTTCTGGTTATGCAATCAGGTGTTGGGGATACAAGGGAAGCATAATATCTCACCCAAAACTAGCAAATCCTACATCCAGCTGTATCCATCCTACAACACATAACCAAGAAACCTTCGGAAATCATTTACCTCAACCTTTGAAAAGCATCCGTTATACGAGTTATGGCAATACTCCCGAACTCCCACCCCAGTACTGGGTGGCGTCGAGGTTATCTCACCAACAACTGCATAAAAAAGATTTTCGATGTCGGCGAAACTCAGGTATTCCAGAACTGCAACGATAAAATTGTGACGACAACACCTCGGACCTCAACTCCTCGGGACACTGCCACAACCCCTAAATGTTAGGAGGCACCAAGAACAATGTTCTCGTCACAAAACCATCGGAATGATTCCAAGATACCCGCGTGATCGTAATTTTTTTAGTGAAATTTGAGAAGAGAAGAGTCAAAACTCTACGTCAGGAGGCCTCACCAGAGCGACGAAGGGACTGAGGAGTAAAAAGAATCCTACTCTCCGATATATATAATCCTAAAAGACTCAAAAACATTTTTCTAGACTCAACAACGCCAGCGATTCGATCAAGCAGGGGGCTCCGAAGTCGGGGATGGCTCTGATTACCAACTTGTAACACCCACGATGCGGCTATATCTTCCACGTGTTGGAGCATGACTTAGAGGTATAACCGCATTGTAGGGTCGCAAGAGGGGTAATCTTTACACATCCCATGTATTGAATAAGAAAGAGGTATAGAGGTGGCTTACAATCGCAACTTCACACAATACATAAATATAGCATTACATCATCCAGATACAATCAAGGTCCGACTATGGAACCAAAATAAAGACAACCCCAAATGCGATAGATCCCCGATCGCCCCAACTGGGCTCCACTACTGATCGTCTGGAAAGGAAATGTAGTAACGTCCTGAGTCCTCATCGAACTCCCACTTGAGTTCAGTCGCATCCCCTGGAATGGCATCATCAGCACCTGCATCTGGTTTTGGAAGTAATCTGTGAGTCACGGGGACTCAGCGATCTCACACCCTCACGATCAAGACTATTTAAGCTCATGGGTAGGAAAAGGTAGTGAGGTGGAGCTGCAGCAAGCACTAGCATATATGGTGGATAACTTACGCAAATGAGAGCGAGAAGAGAAGGCGAAGCACGGTCGAGAAGCTACAACGATCAAGAAGTGATCCTGAAAACTACTTACGTTCAAGCATAACACGAGACCGTGTTCTCTTCCCGGACTCCGCCGAAAATAGACCATCACGGCTACACACGCCGTTGATTCATTTTAATTAAGTTAAGTGTCAGGTTTTCTACAACCGGATATTAACAAATTCCCATGTGCCCATAGCCGCGAGCATGACTTTTGATAGTTCAAAACCCTACAGGGGTTTCCCAACTTAGCCCATCACAAGCTCTCATGGTCAACGAAGGATATTCCTTCTCCCAGGACGGCCCGATCAGACTCGGAATCCCGGTTACAAGACATTTCGACAATGGTAAAACAAGACCAGCAAAGCCGCCCGATGTGCCGACAAATCCCGATAGGAGTCGCACGTACCTCATTCTCAGGGCACACTGGATGAGCCAGATGTCGGGTTGGCATAGACCCTGGTTGCCCAGGGGGGGCGCCGGACATCGCTCAGGTTGGACCAACACTTAGAGAAGCATTGCCCCCCCCCCCGGGGGGGGGGGGGGCTAAATAAAGATGACCCTTGAGTCCGCGAAACCAAAGGGAGAAAGACTAGGTGGCAAATGGTTAAACCAAGGTTGGGCCTTGCTAGAGGAGTTTTATTCAAGGCTAACTATCAAGGGGTTCCCATTATAACCCAACCGCGTAAGGAACGCAGGTATGACGGAAACTAGGGCGGCAAGAGTGGAACAAAACACCAGGCATAAGGCCGAGCCTTCCACCCTTTACCAAGTATATAGGTGCATTAAAGTAAACAAGATATAATAATGATATCCCAACAATAAACATGTTCCAACAAGGAACAAACTCCAAACTTCACCTGCAACTAGCAACGCTATAAGAGGGGCTGAGCAAAGCGGTAACATAGCCAAACAACGGTTTGCTAGGACAAGGTGGGTTAGAGGTTTGAAATGGCAATATGGGAGGCATGATATAGCAAGTGGTAGGTATCGCGACATAGGCATAGCAATAGAGCGAGCAACTAGCAAGCAAAGATAGAAGTGATTTCGAGGGTAGGGTCATCTTGCCTGCAAAGTTCTCCAAGTTGACGTAAGCTTGATCCTCGTAAGCGTACTCAACGGGTTCCTCGATCACGTACTCATCTCCCGGCTCTACCCAAAGCAAGAACACAAGCAAAGGGAACCACGATCAACCATGGTGCAATGCGCAAGCAGCATGATGCAAAACCTGGCATGATATGCGGGATGTAATATGCAATGCGTATGCGTGCTCCGGAAGGAAAATATTGTACCAGGCCTCAACTTGGCAAACCAAGAGTGCCGCTGGAAATATGAGTTGATTTCGGTCGAAATCGATATAAAGATCACCGGAATCGGATGCACGGTTTGCAAATGGCAAGCAAAACAATAATGGCATGATTCTGCAATTAACAACACGATGCCATCTAGAATGCAACAAGAAACTAAGCTACTGCACTCTAACATAGCAACAAAGCACATGGTAGTGATCCACTCAAGATGCTTGACAAAAGATGAACACCGAGCTACGGCTAAATCACAAAAGATCAGGTCCAAACAAGCATGACAAAAGTGCAAAAGATAACAACATCTCAGACTTAGTGAAAATAACATGTCAGGATTTAACATCAGGAAGCAACGTTTAGAGCAAGATAACAACAGGCTACAGGAACATATCATGGCAAAGCAAGGCATGGCATGAAACTAATCAAAGTATATAACAAAAATCCCTTAATGACCATAAGCCAAAAAGGATCTTAAGATATGATGGCACCCATGTAAATATAGCAAGTTTCGTTAACAGATTCAGACTTAGCAGAAAACTGGACATGACATAAACAGAGTTACGTAGGCATGTTTGAGAGCTCGATGCACTCACCACAAGGCATTGCATGACAAACTAAGCATACACCCATCAAGAAGACATGATCAAGAAGCTAACCATGGCAAACGCAATCTCATAGCATGCATGTATCAACTACAACAACCTCAGCAAAATTGATTAACATGTAAACAATCTGCCAGGAACATTCTATAGCAAAAGTAGAGCAAGATTGAGTCATGCTAGGTTACTCCATAATTGCAAACAAAGACATGGATGGATATAACATAACAATATCTCAAAATCATCCTTACTGAACATGATCAAAAGAGGCATGGATCACTCTGTAGCAACATGAATACATGGCATAAAAATAACATCAGGGAAATGATTTAGAAGAATTCCAAGTCCCTGAAAACAGCAACATCACGAGAGCTACTTTGTATGCTTGTGCTAGTCACCACATTGATCACAAAAATACATGGCATACACCCCTGTAAGGATGGCATGGCATAGCCCAAAACACATGTAGGGCTCAAGTTCATAGGATGCACACAATAATCATGGCAAAAATGACAAAAGCTCATAATCTGTTAAGAAATAGAAACTAACATTATGAAGCACTTTTGCAACAACATTTTAGGCATCAAGATGGACTCAAACAAGCATGGTGCAATGGAATGAAATGAAGAGGACATCCTAACGAACAATTCGATATATCACACATGCAAAATGGAGCTACGGATGATGAGATATGGCCTGATGAACATAGCTAAAAAATATGCAGAAAAAGGACTTAGGCAAAATTTGACCTAGGGTTTACCATAGCTGGATCTGGATCTGGACGACACGCAAGCCGAGGTGGCACCGGAGCTCGCCAGAGACGGTTGCCGGGGTGGAGGAAGGTGGCTCGCGCGGCGGGCTCACCCGATCTGGTGACTCCGGAGACGAGCGGAGCCGGACGACGTGGAGGGGAGCGGCGAGGTGCGGTGGTGCGGGCGGTGCCGGCAGGTAGGCGGAGGAGGCGGCGAGGCGGAGGCGGCGGCCGGCGTGGAGGGCGGCGTGGAGGCGCGACGGAGCTGGGCGGCGCCGGCGGGCAGGCGGCGGGGTCGGGCGGCGGCGATGCGCGGGCCGGGCGGGGCGGCCTCGGGCCCGAGCGGGCTGGCGGCGGCGGGCGAAGTGGAGTGCCACGTGGCGCCCTCTGGTTGGTCGAGGGGGACGGCGGCCGCGTCCGGCCGGCGGCAGACGTGTTCGGCGGCGTGAGGGGAGCGGGGCTAGGGTTTGGACCCGGGATTTTCGGAGGGGGCATATATTTATAGTTAGAGGGAGGTAGGAGAGTCCAAATGAGGTGCGGTTTTCGGCCACGCGATCGTCATCGAACGGCCGAGAGGATGGAGGGGGTTTGGATGGGTTTTGGGCCACTTTGAAGGGGTGTTGGGCTGCAACACACACGAGGCCTTTACGGTTCCTCGGTTAACCGTTGGAGTATGAAACAAAGTCCAAATGGCACGAAACTTGACAGGCGGTCTACCGGTAGTGTACCAAGGCCGCTTGGCAAATCTCGGTCCAATCCGAAAACATTTAACACCCGCACACGAAAAGAGGAAAAAGGGGCGCCAGAGGACGTAGGAGTGCCGGAATGCAAAACGGAGAACGGGGAAAATGCTCGGATGCATGAGACGAACACGTATGCAAAAGCGATGCACATGATGACATGATATGAGATGCATGACATGGAAAAAATGCAAAACAAAGACAAAACCCAACCACGAGGGAATATCATAACTTAGAGCCGAAAATGGCAAGAGTTGGAATACTAATATGGCAAGTTACATACGGGGCGTTACACAACAAGTGTCAAATCAAAGTATGAAATGGTCAGGAATGAGACGAACTTATTTGTGATGAAAGGCAACCAGACACCCCAAGCCCTCCATTAAAGATTTACCACCCTTGTGGTCAAACTACAAAGCTTTGGGTGTGAGAAAAACAATGATTGATTCGTTGCCATCAAGTTTCTTGGAGCATGAGTTCCCCATTTCCCATCCATGGTGTTCCACACTCAACAAATGGAAGACTATGTCACTTCGGTTCCTGATGATATTCTTTCCCATTTTGTCACTCATGATGATATGGCCGAGAACATCAAGATGACTCTTGCCATGGATTGTGGGATCAAGAAGCCTAAAATAACTTTGTGGGCCAAACAATTTCAAGTCCGAGAAGAAAGTGAAGACGAAGAAGAGGAGTTCCATGAGTGTCCTACTCAAGACGACTTCAATGAAGATTTGACTCTCTGTGTCGAGAGATATGGAGGAGGAGGATTCAATAAAGGTAACAAGTTTTCCAAGGGAAAATCAATAAATTTATACAATTGTGATGAAGCCTGACACTTCTCTGGAAATTGTCCCTATGAAAAGAGATATGGTAGAGGGATATGTCAAGAAAGAGATGAAGCTCGTCACAAAGTTACTAATCCCAAAGAACACCGAGATCTGTAATGGAAAGGTGTTTTTTGTTCGCACCACCTACATGTTCAAGGACTTATATAGTGAGGATGTTGTTATGGGAATGGCCATGGTAGCCCTACTTGCCCCCGCCAAGCCTGAATCCGTCTTTAAGTATGAATACTCAATGTTGGAGATGTGGCCTATAGGCAAACATGTGATGATGATGATATTTCCCTATGCATTCATGAGTTATTTGTATTGTCCTTGAACGTCATAGCTGATATGTATCAATAATTACATGACTTGTTTGGTGAGACTATATATTGCATTATGGTTGTTCTTGTAGGATCGAAAGTATGTCTAGAGGGGGGGGGGTGATTAGACAACTTGACCAAATAAAAACTTATCCTTTTCCCAATTTTAGTTCTTGGCAGATTTTAGCAACTTTGGACAAGTCAAGCAATCTTAACACAATTCAAGCAAGCATGCAAAGAGTATATGAGCAGCGGAAAGTAAAGCATGCAACTTGCAAGAATGTAAAGGGAAGGGTTTGGAGGATTCAAACGCAATAGGAGACCCGGATGTTTTTGTCGTGGTTCCGATAGGTGGTGCTATCGTACATCCACGTTGATGGAGACTTCAAACCACGAAGGGTAACAGTTGCGCTAGTCCACAGAGGGCTCCACCCATGAAGGGTCTACGAAGAAGCAACCTTGTCTATCCCACCATGGCCATCGCCCACGAAGGACTTGCCTCACTAGCGGTAGATCTTCACGAAGTAGGCGATCTCCTTGCCCTTACAAACTCCTTGGTTCAACTCCACAATCTTGTCGGAGGCTCCCAAGTGACACCTAGCCAATCTAGGAGACACCACTCTCCAAGAAGTAACAAATGGTGTGTTGATGATGAACTCCTTGCTCTTGTGCTTCAAATGATAGTCTCCCCAACACTCAACTCTCTCTCACAGGATATGAATTTGGTGGAAAGAGTATTTGAGTGGAAAGCAACTTGGGGAAGGCTAGAGATCAAGATTCATATGGTAAGAATGGAATATCTTGGCCTCAACACAAGTGTAGGTGGTTCTTTCTTAGAAAAAGTAAGTTGGAAGTGTAGGTTTGTTCTGATGGCTCTCTCCACGAATGAAGAGGTGGTGGAGGGGTATATATAGCCTCCACACATAATCTAACCGTTACACACAACTTGCCAATCTTGATGGGACCGAATTAATAAACTCGGTCGGACTGATTCAGCAAAGCTAGTGACCGTTAGGAGTTTCGGTGGGACCGACATGCAACTCGGTAGGACCGATATGGTTAGGGTTAGGGCATAACGTAATCTCGGTGAGACCGATTACACAAACTCGGTGAGACCGATTTTGGTAATAAGCTAACCAGAGAGTTGGTCATGTAAACTGGTGGGACCGATCACTCATTTCGGTGAGACCGAAACGTTACGAAAGAGAAAAAAAGAGTTTACATTGCAATCTCGATGGGACCGATCACTCATCTCGGTAAGACCGAAATGTTATGAAGGGAAACAGAGAGATTACAATCCCATCTCGGTGAGATCAAGATCCCTATCGGTGAGACCGATTTGCCTAGGGTTTGTGGCAGTGGCTATGACATTTTGAACTCGGTGGCACCGGATAGAAAGAATCAGTGGGGCCGAGTTTGACTTTTGATTTAGGTCATATGTGGATGTGAGAAAGTAGTTGAGGGATTTGGAGCATATCACTAAGCATTTTGAGCAAGAGCCTCATTAAGCAACATCTCATCCCTCCTTGATAGTATTGGCTTTTCCTATAGACTCAATGTGATCTTGGATCACTAAAATAGAAAATGTAGAGTCTTTAGCTTTGAGCTTGAGCCAATCCCAATCATTGAGCTTTCCTGAGATATTAATCTTGAAATAGCATTAGCTCATTGAGCTATATGTTGTTAGGAATTACCAAAACCACCTAGGGATAGTTGCACTTTCAACCTCCCCCTTTTTGGTAATTGATGACAACATATAGATCAAAGCTTCGACAAATGATAATAAGAGTGAAAAACATTGTCGCTTTGAGAAGTATGTGAAAAGCAAGAGCTCCCCCTAAATTTGTGCATAATTTAAGATTTGCTTTGGACTACAAATGCACAATGACTTAGGAACATGGGTTACTCTTCCACGTCACATACATCTTGGTGGAGCGCTCAAAATGATAATAATGAAATACATGGACTCATCACCAAGCAAAGTGAATGATCATATAAAAGGATAATGTCATCCAACAAGCATTAAGGTAGCATATGATCAAACACATGATCATCCAAGTATCACACAAAAGTATAAAGTATCGCAAACAAGCAAATAAACAAAGTTCAACCACCAAACAATAAGAGAGAATAAAAAGCAACACTCTCTCTCGAAGCCTATGATCTATACATTTTCTCCCCCTTTGGCAACAAGTTACCAAAAAGTTCATAAAAAATGCATAGTGCTAGATCTACTCTCAGGCTTGGTCTTCAGGTGGTGGTGTAGATAACACGCCAATGACGAAAGCATCAGTTGATGTAGATGGAGCTGGTGGAGTGGGTGCTGGAGCTGGTGGCACTGAAGTTGTAGCTGGTGCAGATGAAGTTGCCCTGGTGTCTGTAACATGCACTACAGCAGATCTCTGTCCTCTGGGCACTCTAGCAAAAGCATCAGTGGTAGACTTGCCCTTCTTCTCCTGCACTTCATCCCGAAGTTGCTCAACAACTGACTGGATCTCAGTGACCTTTACATCTAAGTCATATAACTTCTGCTCCATGATCCTCTCCAAGCTCTCCTGGTTTTGAGTCAGGGTGGCCAATCCCTTCTCAATCCTCAGAGTGGTGGCAATCAAGTAGCCAAGCTGATCTTGCTTGCTCTTCAGAAGATACTGAGATGCCTCATCAATGGTTGGCATCTTTGCAGCCTTTTCAGCCATTGCCTTCTCCCTCTTTGCTTGTGCTTGCACAGAAGATGGTTCATTTTCATCCATCACCACAGTGTTGTCCTCAAAGTCTGGGTAGATGGGCATGTGTTCCTTGTCCAAGAGATATGTGCCAGTGCCCATCTTGGAGTTGATTAACTCATGGATCTGTGGGGGCATACCCACAACTCCTCTTCTGATATGCAGTTGTTCTCTTTATGGTTTCCATAATTAGGCTCATGACTTTGAACTTTTGAGTCACATCAAATATGTGAAGCAGGTTAATTGCATGGCCTATGATCATCTTGTGATCACCTGACTTTGGCAAGAGAGTGTGCCTGAGGATCCATTTGATTGTTGGCAAGCCTGACAGAAGGTAATGTACTGATCCAAACTTGTGCGTCTCAAGAGCAGCATCTGGGATCTCTTTGTACATATGTGCCATGGTGTTGTGATCCTTCTTCTTCTTGGCATATACATCCAAGTCATCTTCACTCTCCTCAGGAGCATTGATCAATTTTGCCCATTCTTCAACCGTTGACTGGTACCTAGTACCTTCAGACATCCAGACAATCCTTCCATCTGGGTAGAAACGAGCTGTGGAGTAGAACTGCATAATAAGCTCATCATTCCACTTTGCGAGCTTATGAGCCACAAACTCATCGACTCCACATGCCTTGAAGCTGTCATATACACCAGGGAAGTGATCCTCATTTTCCTCAATGAATTTCCAATCAACCCATCTCATGTCACACACTATGGGCTTCTTGTCAAGTAAGATGGTCTCATAGAAGTCCTGATGTTCCTTTGTATGGAACCTGTAGTCCACAGCAGTCCTTCTCCTGGTGGCATATGGATCAGACTCTCTCCATAGCCTCAAACCTGAACCCTTCCTGATTTTCATGTTCTCTGCAACTGGGTGAGCATCACCGTGATCTGGAATTTTGGACTTCAACTTTCTCAAAACGACAGAATCATCATCTTCTTCAGCAGCTTGAGGCACTGGGGCCTTGTTCTTCTACTCAGCAGGGATGTTCCTGGTGCTCCTCTTGGGTTTTGGCTTTGGAGTTGGAGCAGCAGTCTTAGGAGCAGTTTTGGGCTTAGATGGAACAACCCTGCCCTTATAGCATCTCCCATAAGCTTTTGATCTTTGGGTGCTGGTGCTGCATCCTCTTCCTCTTCCTCTTCTTCAGAATCTTTCATTATTGAGGATCTGCCAAGCACTCTGGCAGTGGTCTTCTTGACCCTTTCCTTCCTTTTCTTTTCTGCCACAACCTGCTCTTTGGGTGCAGATCCCAAAGTCTCTTGAGTGGATGTTCTGGTTTTTGACATGGGGACTCTCTTGGCAGGAACCTTTTGCTTCATTCCTGGCTTAGTGGCAGCAGCTGTGCCATATTCCTTTTTCAGGACTTTCCTCTTTGAGGTGGCCTCTTCCTCAACAGCCACATAGTCCTTGTCGGTGTCAAAACCGGCGGATCTCGGGTAGGGGGTCCCGAACTGTGCGTCTAGGCCGGATGGTAACATGAGGCAGGGACACGATGTTTTACCCAGGTTCGGGCCCTCTTGATGGAGGTAAAACCCTATGTCCTGCTTGATTAATATTGATGATATGGGTAGTACAAGAGTAGATCTACCACGAGATCAGAGAGGCTAAACCCTAGAGGCTAGCCTATGGTATGATTGTATGTTGTGGTCGTTGTCCTATGGACTAAAACCCTTCAGTTTATATAGACACCGGAGAGGGTTAGGGTTACACAAGGTCGGTTACAAAGGAGGAGATATCCATATCCGTATTGCCTAGCTTGCCTTCCACGCCAAGTAGAGTCCCATCCGGACACGAGACGAAGTTTTCAATCTTGTATCTTCATAGTCCAACAGTCCGGCCAAAGGATATAGTCCGGCTATCCGGAGACCCCCTAATCCAGGACTCCCTCAGTAGCCCCTAAACCAGGCTTCAATGACGATGAGTCCGACGTGCAGTATTGTCTGTGGCATTGCAAGGCGGGTTCCTTCTCCGAATACATCACAGAAGAATTTGAATACGAGGATAGTGTCCGACCCTACAAAATAAGTTCCATATTCCATCGTAGAGAGAATAATATTTTCGCAGATCTAATTTGCTGGCTTGTTTTGGCAGCATGACGTTATGTCATGGCCCGGTGATTATTCGAACCGTTCCCTTTAACCAGCCCCGCACATAACGCGAGGCAGTTTTTTGACACGTCTTGTCAAAGCAGAGATCGTGTCCCCTTATTACGGCATTCTCATCAATACGGGCGTGGGTAACCCAACCACGCCATCAATTACGACGCTTGGGGGATAAGCGAGTTTTACCAGGCAAGTGGGGATGCTTAGCTTCGTCCGCCCATATAAAGGGATAAGGATTCACCTTTCTATCCACGCCTTCTTCCTCCTTCGCTCATCCGTTTTCGCACACTCGAACTCTAGCGCCCAAGTCCGCTCTTCCTACCTCAACCTTCTCCAACCATGTCCGGAGCGGGAGGCAGGTGGATGGTCTCCTCCGTCATGGAGGGAGACATCAAGAAACTGAGGAGAGCCGGATACCTGCCTGACGACATCGCGCACCGGCACCCAGATGCGGGGCAGCTCATACCCACCCCCAGGCCCCATGAGAGGGTAGTATTCCTCACCCATTTCCTCCGCGGACTGGGATTCCCTCTCCATCCATTCGTCTGGGGGCTCATGTTCTATTACGGCCTGGATTTCCATGATCTGGCCCCAAACTTCATCCTCAACATCTTGGCGTTTATCGTTGTGTGCGAGGCCTTCCTCCGCATCAAGCCCCACTTCGGCTTATGGTTGAAGACCTTCAACGTCAAGACGAAGGTGGTGGGCGGCCGCCAGGCGGAGTGCATAGGCACCATGGTGGGCAAGATGCCAAACGTAACATGGCTCGAGGGCTCCTTTGTGGAAACCATAAAGGGGTGGCAATCGGGGTGGTTCTACATCACCGAGCCGCACGACCCTGTATGGGCAGTGGCCCCCGAGTTCTGATCTGGCATCCCCACGCGGGTCACCTCCTGGAAAGAGAAGGGCCTGTCCTGGGGTAGTTCGGAAGAGCTGACCGGACTCAAAACATGTATTCAAAAGATGGTGAACAAGAAGCTCAAACTTGTCAATGTGGTCCAGGTCATGCTCCACCGCCGGATTCTCCCGTGCCAACAACGGGAGTTCAACTTGTGGGAGTTAGACCCAGCACGTCACCGAACTCTGAACAGGCTTTTCGACACAACTCACGAAGATGCCTGGAGGGTGCTGTTCAAAAGCGCCGAGGTCCCCCCTCCCATTACTGAGGATCGTGGATTCAGCGCGAAGCGCCAAGCCAAAGCGGTAGGCTGCTCTACCTCTCGCAGGATACTTATTTTTTATAGGTTGACTCCATGCGGGATCTAAACTCCCGTACCTTTGACAGGACTGGCAGGAGATGGCCGGACAGATCGATTGTCCGGCTCCTTTGCCCGAAGGCCCAGCAGACGCTCTTCTGGTGAAGATGCTGACTCTGGCTCCTTATACGATGCCGGAGAAGACCAAGAAGGCCAAGGGAACCCGAAAGAGTTCTTGACGCCAGGCGTCGTCGGACTCACCATTCGATGACTCTGTGGCGCACTCCTCCCCCGAAGACGAGGAGGAAGAAAAAGATGTTCCCCCTCCTACAGGGGGAGATAACAAAAGGAAGGCCGCCCTAACTGGGGGGGCCGAAGGGTTAAAGAAGGGAAGGACTCTCCTTCCGGACAGCTCCACCGCCGCCGACGAAGACGAGTGGTTGCCCAAGGCCAAGCCCCTGGGGAGATCGTAAGTATTTGGATACCAGAGTAACTCGTAGCATTCCTTTGTCACACTGCTTTCCCTAACACCGAACATGATTATGCAGGCCGCCGCGAACCAGCATCGATGTATCATCGGACGGCTCCCTGGGCTCGTCGGACATGGATAGCGATCCAGTCCCGACCACCACCTCCCCTCATCCTGCTAACGACGCCGAGGTGCTATCTCAAGAGGCACTGGGTCGAGGGGAGACAGTCCTGGAGGCGCCTCAAGGCGACCTTCCGGACTCCGGGAGCCGAGGGGACGGGGCCCCTGAGAGCTCCGAGTTCGGCCCTCAGCCGAACACCGCGCCGGACCCTCCAACGGTTCCGGGCTTGGGCAGGTGGCCTCCTTCTAAGAGGGGCAAGATGCCTGTGCCGGTGACCTCTGTCCACCCAGAGGCGCCGGACAATCTACTGGAAGCGCTTCACAACGCTTCCATCGACGAGGAGCACCGCACTATCATGAGTGCGGTGATCCAGAAGGTTCAGTCTGCCAAGAGCGGATTGACTGAAGCCTGTGCCAGCCTTCTAACAGGCTTTGAGGTAAGTGTTTTAAAATGTAGTAGAAATATTACCGCATAGGCAGTAGCCCCTGATGCTTTGTTCGATGTTCACAAAGAAAAGCCGAACAGAGGATCAAATAATATCACAGGAGTCTAATATAAGTATGTCAATATGCATATGCAGGCTTCGCTGTTGGCGTCCACCGCACTGACTGCGGAGGTCGCCGTTCTAAAGCAGGACCTCGAGGGGTCCAAGAAAGAGCTCGGCCTTGCCAAGAGGCAGCTCGAGGATAACAAGGGTAAGTAATACCCTGTCTATAGATATGTATATATAAAAGAAGACGCGATTGCAAAATGACAGGATCAACGTATATTTGCCAGGGGCCACGACCGAGGTGGTGACCCTGAAGCAAGCGCTAATCGAGGGCGAGGATATAGCGGCCAAGGAGCACACCGAGCGAGAGAAGCACGAGGCTCGGATGGGCGAGGTGCAGGAAGAGCTCCAGGCTCTCGTGGCGAAGCACGAGGCGTTGGAGCTTGACTCAAAGATGCGGGAGTCTGAGCTTGCCGCGGCCCTCGAGAGTGCAAGAAGTGCCAAGGCCGAAGCCCAAAAGGCCCTCCAGGAGATCGACGTAATGAAGAAGACAGCGGCGGGTAAGGCTTTCTATATGCAAAGCAAGCATGTAAAAGTAAATTACCGATTACTTACCCGAATCCGGAGCTCTCTAGGAGCATTCGTAGATTTGCCCCGCAGTGTGTCCGATGCCGCACAAATTTACCAGGCCGAGGATGGAAGCTCAACGGAGAAGGTGTTCTGGTCTCAGTATGCTGAGGCCGAACACCCGGTGCCAATGAGCGACCAGCTGAAGCAGATGGTCGAGCTACATAAGGCGGCCGATCGGGCCATGAAGAGCTTTATAGTCCGGCTGTGGCCTGGCGATGCCCTTCCGAACAGCTTCTTCGGCCTGGTGAGGCGGCTTGTGGATGCCTGCCCGCGGCTAGAGGTCGTGAAGCGATCTGTCTGCATTGAAGGTGCACGTCGGGCTTTCGCCCGTGTGAAATTGCAGTGGGTCAAGCTAGACGTCGTGAAGCTGATCAAGGAGGGGCCGCCGGAGGGCAAGGAGCACCGCCACCCCGAGATGTACTATGAGGGTGTTCTGCCGAGTGCCCGTCTCATCGTGGATGAGTGTTCAAAAGATGTAATATTTGAATGAGACTTGCTCATTTTATCATGTATTTATGAAAACTTGTTTTATATGCGCTATGCAATGCTTGTTTGAATTTAAAATATTACCTTCTGTTTGGCTGTTTATCCAATATGAGAGATGGCTAGTCCTCGGCTTCTGCCCCCATGCCACGAGTGCTGGGGTGTTCGGGATAAACCTGAGCACTCTTGTTCCCATGTTTGGGTCCTTCGAGGGAGGTGCTCAGCACAGCAAACAAGGCAACTGGACTAATAATGCTTTATCACTCTCACTTAGCCATAGAATTCTATAATTTTAAATTTCGGTGAAGCCCCTGGTATTCAGAAGGCCGAATTTGGGGTGCAATACACGCCTTTAAGCTGGTCAGGGCCGGCCCCTCGCTCTAAGCGGCATAAGTCTTTAGGGACTCGAAAACCTTGCCGAACAGCGACCAGTCTCTCACCTTATCATGATAGTCAGTTTTAGCTTTCTCTACTGAGGTGCTGAACCCAGCAGAACTGGGGCACAATCGTAGTAGTTCTCCTAGCGCTACCTTAGCCGATAGAGCGGAACGTAAGGTACCAAAACATAGGAGCCGGGCAAACCCAACATTTGACCAAAGACATGATTCGGAGCTGATGCATATAATGCTATAAGTTCGGGGTGCCGCACTTGTGAAAGTGTTCGGACTTGTCACACCGTATTGTGAGGTACGTAAGCCCCTGGTGTATTAGCCGTACCAAGGTGTACGGTTGCAAGGCATCATTAATGAACACACACACACACACACACACACACACACACACACACACACACACATATATATATATATATATATATATATATATATATAACAAGAATGCAATAATAGTCGTAATGTCATGCATTGTTTATTAAAAAATTGCGTTAAAGCAGAGTGATACACATAGTGCGATAAGCAAAGAGTAGGACTATGTCCTTTCCAAGGGCAAGCTAATGAATGATATTAAACCGAATATTTCGCTCGTTACTATAATCAACCTGGGAATTCTGTGGTATGACGTAGCTGTCTGCCTCCTTGGTTGCTGCATCATGTGTTCGGCAATAGTGCTGCCGGACAGTGTTTTCAGAGATTAAGGTCCTGAAAAAAAAGAAAAAATAACCAAACGGGAAGCCCCTAGTGCGGTTTAAGCCGCGTCTTGGGGCGTGCCGCAGTTGTGCCCCCCTCCCCACCTGTGCCCATGGTATTTTTAATGTGTAATTATGTACGCGCGACATGAGTTTCGCCGTTGGGCTGGGATTGGGGTGGCCGCCGTATTGCTACGCGAGCTCAGATCGCGCCAGGTGGTCTATTTGCCGATTGCTCCGACCGTGCTTGAAGGTGTCCGGGCTTTGAAGCGCCGAACTGGTTGATTGCCTTGAGAGGCCGCTTTCTGCTTCTGCTACAAGGGCCGCGGTGTGCTCCTCTGTTCGGAGGGAGCGCTTTGTGTTTCCATTTACTGTAATAACTCCGCGAGGTCCTGGCATCTTGAGCTTGAGGTACGCGTAATGCGGTACCGCATTGAATCTAGCAAATGCGGTTTGCCCGAGCAGCGCGTGATAACCACTGCGGAACGGGACTATATTGAAGATTAACTCTTCGCTTCGGAAGTTATCCGGGGATCCGAAGACCACTTCCAGTGTAATTGAGCCTGTGCAATGGGCCTCCACACCTGGAATGACGCCTTTAAAGGTCTTTTTTGTGGGTTTGATCCTTGAGGGGTCTATACCCATTTTGCACATTGTGTCCTGATAAAGCAGGTTCAGGCTGCTGCCGCCATCCATAAGGACTCGAGTGAGGTGGAATCCGTCAATGATTGGGTCTAGGACCAGTGCGGCAAATCCGCCATGACGGATACTAGTGGGGTCGTCCCTCCGATCGAAGGTGATCGGACAGGAGGACCAAGGGTTGAACTTTGGGGTGACTGGCTCCAACGCATATACGTCCCTGAGCGCACGCTTCCGCTCCCTCTTGGGGATGTGGGTCGCGTATATCATGTTCACCATCCGCACTTGTGGGGGAAACCTCTTCTGCCCTCCGGTGTGTGGCTGCCGGGGCTCCTCCTCGCATCGCTATGCGGCCCCTTGTCCTTGTTTTCGGCAATTAACTTGCCGGCCTGCTTGAACACCCAACAATCCCTGTTGGTGTGATTGGCTGGCTTGTCTGGGGTGCCGTGTATTTGACACGAGCGATCGAGTATACGGTCCAAGCTGGACGTGTCGGCGTTCTGGGAACGGGGGTCCCCAGACTTGCCTGCCTGCGGCCTATGGCGTGGCTCAAAGGGGGCCCAGCACGGCCCATCTTCATCAACACAAGACTCAAGACCCTCGCGAGGGGCCAAGCCTCGCGGAGCGGACGACACGGAGCTTCCTCAGGCACGGCCTCGTCAGGTTGGCTCGCGAGGAGGCAGAGAGATCAAGGCGGGGTACCTCGCGAGGTGCCCGTGACGCAAGCCATGATGACTCAGGGCGCCAGGCGGGCGCCAGCCCGTGCAGCGTCCTCTTTTCCTCTTTGGTGCAAAGGGGGCAAGCGCAGCCGCAGAGTACCGAGGCATCAGGCAAAGGTTGCCATTTCGATGCAACGAGACCAAGACCAGGAGGACTACGAGACGGAGGTCACCGTGGAGCCCAAGACGGCGTCATCACCAGAGCTTTGCGCAGGCGAAGACTGCTTTTGTCAGGATAGTTGATACTTGCTGTCCCCCTTCAAATTAGCCCGCCATTGTTGGCTCCCTTCCCGCTCGATATTTGGGAAGAGGACCAGGGCCTCTATAAATAGGACCAGCCACCCATAGAGCAAGTGGGGCGAGTAAGAGTAAGGCAGTGAGAGAGAAAGAGAGAGAGAGAGAGAGAGAGAAAGAGAGAAAGGTGGCTGAACTCCTCCCAGCAGTTCATCGCCCCAGCCAAGAACAGACCCTCGCGAGGTTGTTCTTCCTTCTATCATTCATCATCATCAGCCCCAAGAGGCAATCCACCCACCGCACACTGGAGTAGGGTATTACACCACAACGGTGGCCCGAACCAGTATAAACCTTGTGTCTCTTGTGCAGTTCTTTCAGTAGTCTAGATCTTTGCGAGACGGAGAGGTAGAAGACGTAATCTCGGCACGCACCCCAGTGTTCAAACCTTAAGGGTCTGCCGGAACCCGAAATCCGACATCTGGCGCGCCAGGTAGGGGCGCGCTGGAATTCGTCTTCGACCGCCCCGTTCTCCTCCGACCGTCGCACCCATGTCCGACGCTCGTCGGGGCCGCGCCGAGCGCCGGGCCGCCATCGTTTCCCGCGTCGCCCAGACGGCGCCCGTCGGCGGACGTCCTCGTCGTTCCCCGTCACCCGCCATCAACGCTGCCACCGGCCCGGCGGGGGGCGAGAAGCAAGCGTCGTCTCAGCATCCATCCGTGCGGCAAGACGGCCGCACCGCTACTCCATCGCTCACACCAGCTGGTTCTTCATCCCGCGTGCTGCGTGCACCCTTGGAGGCTCGAGCTGCGCTCATCGCGGCCAATGAGCTCCTGCGCTACCGTCCTCTCGACGACGTCTATGAAGAGTGGCTCGACCGCGTCGCGGAGCTTGTCCGCGCCGTAGGGGGCTCTCCCGTGCCGTCCGTTCCGCTGCGCCACACCCCGCCTCGCGCGGGCAACGAAGCTCCGGGGGCGTACCAGCTGCCTCCTCTCCAAGAAGACGCCATGGCTCCAAGGCACGTGGCCCCTGGGCGGAACCCGCTCCGTCAGGTGCTAGCGCAGCAAGAACGGAGCTGCCAAGAAGTTCCTCGCCCGCAAGGAGCTGCCCGGGCGCTCCCTGCTCCGGCATGCCGCGACCCTGCTCCAGCTCCGGCACACCAAGACCCCGCGTTGCTCCTAGCTGCAGCGCGTGGGGACCCTCAAGACCGAGCTCTCCACCAGCCGAGGCCTTTCGTGGCCACCGCAGGCTGCCGTGCCTACACCACCGAGCTGCGTAGCGTCGCGTGGCCCGGCAAGTTCAAGCCAGACCTGCCTCCTCGTTACGATGGCACGACTGACCCTGCAGAGTTCCTCCAGCTCTATGAGCTGGGCATCGAAGCTGCCAGCGGGGACGAAAAGGTCATGGCGAACTGGTTCCCCATGGCGCTCAAGGAAGGAGCTCGCACCTGGCTCCTGAATCTAGCTCCAAGCATGATCTCTTCCTGGGATCAGATGCGCACCCGCTTCATCGCCAACTTCCAAGGTACTCGCGACTGGCCACCCGCCGTGAGCGACATGCGCCGCATCAAGCAACAACCCGGAGAGACCCTGCAAAAGTACACCCAGCGCTTCAACAGCGCGCGCCTCAAGATCCCCAAGGTGTCCGAGGAAGCCATCATCTCGGCCTTCTTTGATGGTGTGCGCGACGTCAAGATGAAGGAGGAGCTGGCAATGCATGAAGACCCGAGCACCTCCCTGGAGCTGTTCAACTTGGCGACCAAGTGCACCAGGGCTGAGGAGGGACGCCTCTTCCTCCTCGAGCTGCCTGCCGCAGACCCAGAGGAGAAGAAGCCCAAGGCCAAGGACGTGAAGCGCAAGGGGGCTACCGTGCTCGCAGCAGAACCAGACACCAAGCGGGGCAAAGATCTGCCTGAGTCCTCCAAGGGCAGCCGATACTGTGTGTACCACGACCTCCACACCCACAACACCAACGAATGCCAAGAACTCCGCGCCGTGCGAGAAGGAAGGATCGGCCGTTGTCCCGACCGCGCCGATCGGGGCTACGGCCGAGGAGGAGGAAGAAACGCAGGACGCCGGGAAAACCGCGGCCCGCGCCAAGGGTGGCGCGATCAACCTCGCGAGGATCGCTGGCGAGACCTACCTCGCGAGGGGGACTGGAGGGATCAGCCTTGTGAGGATCGCCCATAGGGCAACACAGGCCTCCCTCCACTGCCGCCTCAGCCAAGGAGGAACAAGGACCGCCATCAAGACGAAGGGGCTGGGGGCTTCCAGGAGCCGCGCGCAATCGCCTGCATCCTGGGCGGAGCTCAAGCCCCAGCCTCCCAACGCATCTTCAAGCAGTTTGCCCGCGAAGTGAATGCAGTCCTCCCCAGGCTTGAAGCAACGCGCCCTCTCAGGTGGTCGGCATGCGCCATCACATTCAGCTCAGCGGATCAACTCAAGTGTGCGGCCACAGCCGGAGTCCTCCCGATGCTTTGCTCCCAGTCATCAGCAATGTACTGGTCACCAGGACCCTCATCGATGGTGGGGCAGGGCTCAACATCCTGTCCGTGGAAACGTTCAACAATCTCTAAGTGCCCTACGACTAGCTTCAGCCAACCAAGCCCTTCTCCGGAGTCACCGACGGCTCCACGGTCCCGATTGGGCAGGTCCGCCTCCCTGTCACCTTCGGGGCTCGCGACAACTACCGCACCGAGCTCATCGACTTCGACGTCGCCCACATCCGCCTGCCGTACAACGCCATCCTCGGGTACCCAGCGCTGGCCAAGTTCATGGCCGTGACTCACCATGGCTACAACGTCCTCAAGATGCCAGGAAGTGGCAGAGTCATCACGGTGCCCTGTGAAGAGAAGGATGCAGTGTGTTCCCTGGAGCGAGCTTTTCAGGCCGCGTCACTAGGAGACCCGGATCGTGGAAGCAGGAAGCTTCCCGAGACCACCCCCAAGAAGACGAAGACATCGTCCGGACCGGGCCCTCGGGAGGCAGGCCCCTCAGGGCCCGCATCTGCCCAGGGGGAACCTCCTTCCATCGCATAGGAAAGCGCGCCCGGCACCCTCCTCAGGCAGGGCTCGGGGCTCTCCCCTGGAGGGCCACCGACCTGGCCAGGGTCACGAGGGAGGCGCTTGGGCACCACATGGAGGCGTGTTTCGAAGCACGTTTCCCTCAAGAAGGAGCAAGGCAAGGAAGGACAGACCCACAGGAGTTCGTCGACAAGGCCATTCAAGAGCTACAGGAATCAAGAATCATGAGGGGTTGCTGCCGTCTACCGGCTGTGGCTCCCCATCCAGGCGAGGATGGTGGGCTGCGCGTCTGCATCAACGCACCAGGGCTCAACCAAGTCGCTATGATGGAGCGCCTCTGGCCCTCGCGAGTGGGGCGCTGCGGGGGTCCGCCCCACAGCTACGTTCGCATGCCTTGCGGCTTGCCGATCGCGGTTGCTACGTGCCAGCGCCTCACGAGGGGCATCATGGAGGCTCAAGAAGACAGGCGTTCTGCAGCCTTGGCGGAGATGGAGATGATCCGCGAAGAGCTACCAGTGCCTCTGGAGCCTTCTGAGGCCCCTGGGCCTGGGGGCTCGTGAGGATCGGCTTCCGCAGCCCACCGAGTCTGCTGCACCAACACCCCTTCGCCCTCGACACCCTCAGGTGACATCTTACAAGTTTCATTTCCAGCTGGGAGCGCCCTCCTAGGGCTGCATCGTTCCCAGGCCGCGTGGGTCCATCCCTGCGGAATGTATCCCTTTTATTTCATGTCATTAGCTTGCTTTGATGGGGCCGCCCCTCGGGCTGCATCATCCCCAAGTCGCTCGGGCCCGACCCAGCGATGTCTACCTTCCCAGCATCTGTTCGAATGAATCCCCTCCTTCGCGACTAACGTGTTTGATATAGTTGCCTACTCAACTGACGCCAACTGACGGAATTGCTCCCACAACGGCACAACGCTTGCACATGGGTCCGTCCCTGCAACGCTGACAAACCTGAATGGCTGAGCTCTGGCCGCGGCAGCCCCGCATGGCGCTACCTCGTCAAGCCTCCAGTGCCTCACCTCCCCTCGGAAGCAACTAACGGTAGATTGATAGTTGTCATGGCAACCTTTTCTTCCTTCTATGATGAGTTTACAGGATCCCCTAAGGGAGTTGCACCAGGCAAGGCCCTCGCGGCGTTCCTTTCACTCTCGTCCGCGCGAACCGCTTGCACGTTAAAGGGGGGGGGGTGCCTGAGCATCGCGTCTCAGGGCTCCTACTGGCTCTCCAGCCCTCACCCTCTGGCCTTGACCACGGCATCGCGACCTGGCATACCAGCGACGGCTGAGACTAGCTCGAGGGCTGGGACCCGAGGACGTAGAGCAGAAAGGGAGCAAAGGCGGGGGAGAAGGGGCACGCGAGGACCTCGCCGAGCGATTCCGCTCCTGCCGACGCGCGAACTCGGCGACACACCAGGAATAATCCCCGACTCTCGAGATAAGTCACCGCCCGAAAGCACCGGCTATCGTAGCACTACCCCCCACCTAATGCAATTCCGTGTCAGCGACGCCGCTCTCCTTTCTCGCCGAGCGATGGCTGCTTGGGCGCCAAAGGGGACCTCCTGAGCATCGCGACTCAGGGGCTCTTACCAGACCCCGGGTCGCTCACCTCCTGGCCTTGACCACGGCATCGCGACCTGGCATACCAGCGACGGCTGACGCCGCCTTGGGACTGGGACCTGTCGGCGCAGAGCACCAAGCCCTCGCGAGGTTCAAAAGGGAGAACTGAGCTAAGACGGAATCAGCAACTCGCACAGCTCTACAACAAGGGTTATGTATTAACAAACAGGACTACAGGCACCTTACAAGCCCCCATGGGGCGCATTTTGATTCCTCGCAGGGAACGGACCCTAAGGGATGCTAACGACATGCGCTCCTGCGAGAGATGCCATCATCAACAGTGGGCCGTCAAGCACCGGCACCAACCCCATCCAGATCAGAGTCGGCAATGGCTAGATGAGCCCGCCCTGCTCCAGGGGCGGCGCCGGCTCGGGGGCTCGTAGCTGTCGTCACTCGTCTCCGAAGTCGCGAAGATCTCGCCGGAGTCGCTGGATCCTCCGGCGCCTCCGTCGCCTGCAGAGCCGCCAGGGGAGCGGTCGACGGGCCTAGCCCTCACCATGGCGAGGTCCTGGCCACCTCTCCCGGGGCAACACTCCAGCCGGCGCCCGTTCGCGTCGAAGACCTTGAAGAACATCACCGAAGCGCCATCATACTCCAAGTGGACCGCGAAGACGCCCCTTACTCTGCAAACCCGGGCGATCTCTCTCCAGCCACGAGTCATGTAGACCTTGCCCGGGGCAATGACCGCGACCTCTGCCTCGGTCGCGAGGGTGCTACAGCCAGAGCTCGAGGGGCTCCCCCGGCGGGATGATGGAGGCGAAGAAGGGAGGCAGGCCGATCCAAGACTGGAGAGGAATGGCGACGTGGAGCACAAACTCTTGGGAGGAGCCCTCGGCATGGACCCTAGGAGGAACAACCCACACCTTCATGACCCGTCGGCACCGACGACGGCGCTGACTGCGGGGATCGGCATCGACCCCTTCGAGGCCCTCGACGTGGGCATACAAGGGAAGCGGGAACCGGAGCCCGCTCGCACCAAGGCCTCGACACCACCTGACGGTCCTCCTCGTCCCGGCCGCAAAGGGCGAGCCGTTTCTTCGGCGGGAGCGGGTCTGGTCCCTCTCGAGGGGCCTTTCCCTTCTCCGCTGCAGAGAACTGGCGGATCGGAGCCATCGCGGCAAGACGGAGCAAGGATCGGGAAGAAGGAGAAGCAAGGAGGGATGGACTGGAAGGGCACGCGCAGCTCCGTACTTATAGCCGGCGAAGGCCAACCGCCGGCCTCCACGATCACAGGTAATCATGACACGATTTGCATGCAGGGACTTGTCCAACTCGAGCGATCACCGAGGCGTTGTGGGGAAGCGGAGACGCCCACGTCCCATCAACTGCCACGCGGTGCCCAAGGCCACAGGCTGTTAGGGCCCGCGGTGCTTCGCCCTTGCCCTTTCGCCTCTCGGCACGGCCAAGTCCGGGCGCGCCTTGGGCCCGGGGGCTACTGTCGGCGTTCTGGGAACGGGGGTCCCCGGAATTGCCTGCCTGCGGCCTGCGGCGTGGCTCAAAGGGGGCCCAGCACGGCCCATCTTCATCAACACAAGACTCAAGACCCTCGCGAGGGGCCAAGCCTCGCGGGGCGGACGACACGAAGCTTCCTCAGGCACGGCCTCGTCAGGTTGGCTCGCGAGGAGGCGGAGAGATCAAGGCAGGGTACCTCGCGAGGTGCCCGTGACGCAAGCCATGACGACTCAGGGCGCCAGGCGGGCGCCAGCCCGCGCAGCATCCTCCTTTCCTCTTTGGTGCAAAGGGGGCAAGCGCAGCCGCGGAGTACCGAGGCATCAGGCAAAGGTTGCCATTTTGGTGCAACGAGACCAAGACCAGGAGGACTACAAGACAGAGGTCACCGTGGAGCCCAAGACGGCGTGATCACCAGAGCTTTGCACAGGCGAAGACTGCTTTTGTCAGGATAGTTGATACTTGCTGTCCCCCTTCAAATTAGCCCACCATTGTTGGCTCCCTTCCCGCTCGATATTTGGGAAGAGGACCAGGGCCTCTATAAATAGGACCAGCCACCCACAGAGCAAGTGGGGCGAGTAAGAGTAAGGCAGTGCGAGAGAAAGAGAGAAAGGTAGCTGAACTCCTCCCAGCAGTTCATCGCCCCAGCCAAGAGTAGACCCTCGCGAGGCTGTTCTTCTTTGTATCGTTCATCATCATCAGCCCCAAGAGGCAATCCACCCACCGCACACTGGAGTAGGGTATTACACCACAACGCTGGCCCGAACCAGTATAAACCTTGTGTCTCTTGTGTAGTTCTTTCAGTAGTCTAGATCTTTGCGAGAGGGAGAGGTAGAAGACGTAATCTCGGTGCGCACCCCAGTGTTCGAACCTTAAGGGTCTGCCGGAACCTGAAATCCGACAGGACGGACCCGGCGTACTTTGTTTAAATGGCTTTTTCCGCTGACCGGGTTTAGAGCCTTTGAATCCGGCATTGACTGCCGTATCCTTAGTATTTTCGCTGTTAATGCGGCGCTTATGTTTGTTGCGACATGACCTGCTATTGCCGTCCTTGGTATCTGAGGTACCATGGTTCTTTGATATGTTATTACTGCGAGCCAGCCAGCTGTCTTCTCCCGCACAAAAGCGGGCCATGAGCGTCGTGAGAGCTGCCATAGATTTCGGCTTTTCCTGACCAAGGTGCCGGGCTAGCCACCCATCTCGGATGTTGTGTTTGAAAGCCGCTAAGGCCTCCGCATTTGGAAAGTTGATGATTTGATTTTTCTTTGTAAGGAACCGAGTCCAGAATTGCCTGGCCGACTCTTCTGGCTGCTGAATTATGTGGCTCAAATCATCGGCGTCTGGTGGTCGCACATAAGTGCCCTCAAAGTTGTCGAGGAATGCGGCTTCCAGATCTTCCCAACAGCTAATGGAGTCCGCTGGCAAGCTGTTAAGCCAATGCCGCGCTGGTCCTTTGAGCTTTAGTGGGAGGCATTTGATGGCGTGTAAGTCATCACCGCGGGCCATGTGGATGTGGAGGAGGAAATCCTCAATCCATACTGCGGGATCTGTTGTGCCGTCGTATCATTCAATATTTATAGGTTTGAAACCTTCTGGGAATTGATGTTCCATTACTTCGTCTGAGAAGCATAAGGGGGTGCGGCGCCTCTGTATTGGGCTATATCACGAGCAGCTCGAATGGGTCTTGCCCGCTGTGTTTGGCCCGGCCGGATTTGCTTTTACTGTATTTGGCGTGACATTTATCGTCTCGCAGAGTGGTGTGCCGTCGTGATCCGTAGATCGATCTTGCATGCTTTGCTTTGTCCTCCAATATGTCTCGCAGGTCTGGCGTATCTCCCAATGCCTTTTTATTTGAATGGCGTCGGGGTGGAGGCTGAGCTTTTGGCTGGAATGCCTCTCTATCGCGGCCACGAGGTGGCCGATCAGCCGTATCATACGCTTCTTCCTCCAGTCAGGGTAGTAACCTGCACTTTGGGTAATTCTTGGAGGGGCGCTTGAGTTTATATTCCTCGGCCGCGAGGACTTCAGTCCATCTGTCAGCTAGCAGATCTTGATCAGCTTGAAGCTGCTGCTGCTTTTTCTTCAGGCTATTTGCCGTGGCCATAAGCCGGCGCTTGAAGCGCTCTTGTTCGACGGGATCCTCTGGTACGGCGAATTCACCGTCACCGAGGCTTGTCTCGTCTTCGGAGGGGGGCATGTAATTGTCATCCTCCTCCTCTCCTTCTACCGCTCTCTCAGGAGAGCTGGCTCCTTCACCCTCTTGCTCTAAATCTTGCTGGAGGGGATTGTTGTTGTCTTCGGCACTATCCGGAGTGTTATTATCTCCTGTGTCGGTATCACCACTTTTGCTTTGGCGGGACTTAGAGCGGCGCCACTAACGTCGGCGCTGGGTTGCTTCTTGGAGGGGTCATCCTCCGCTATCTCGTCGCCATTGCCTTCGTTGGGTGTATCCACCATGTACATGTCATGTGACGAGGTGGCTTTCCAGTGCCCTATAGGCGCTGGTTCATGTTCGTCTCCTACATCGTCGTCCATACCGTCGATGTCTTCGGAGTCAAAGTCGAGCATGTCGGTTAAATCATCGACAGTGGCTACGAAGTGGGTGGTGGGTGGGCGTCGAATTTCTTCGTCGTCCGCATCCCAATCTTATTGGCCGTAGTCCAGCCAGGGCTCTCCTAACAAAGAGAGAGAGACCTTAGTGAATTCAGAATGTCGCCAAAGGACGAGTGCTGAAAGATATCCGTGGCGGTGAATTCCATGATCGACGCCCAATCGGATTCGATTGGCAGGGGCGTGGGCGGTTCGGAGTCAGAAAAAGAGTCCGACACCTTGGAGTCACGGGCTGCACAGAGGATTAGGCTGGTGTTCAGCTCGATCGCCGTTGGGACTGCAGCCCCTGAGGCGGTGTCTAACCACCCGTCCTTGATTGTCGCAGTTGGCTCTGAGCTAAGGGTCGGAGCTGATGCCGGCACGGCCTCTGGGGTACTGTTCGGCGGCAGAGCTAGGTCATACCCATCATGACAGTGCGGCGCGCCCGGCTGTGGCTCGTATCCGTCGAAGATCAAGTCTCCGCGGATGTCGGCCGTGTAGTTCAAACTTCCAAATCTGACCCGACGGCCAGGGGCGTAGCTTTCAATCTGCTCCAGATGGCCAAGCGAATTAGCCCGCAGTGTAAAGCCGCCAAATATGAAGATCTGTCCAGGGAGAAAAGTCTCACCCTAGACCGCATCGCTATCGATGATAGTAGGAGCCATCAAGACTAACGGCGACGACACAGAGGAACTCTCAATGAAAGCACCAATGTCGGTGTCAAAACTGGCGGATCTCGAGTAGGGGGTCCCGAACTGTGCGTTTAGGCCGGATGGTAACAGGAGGCAGGGGACACGATGTTTTACCCAGGTTTGGGCCCTCTTGATGGAGGTAAAACCCTACGTCCTGCTTGATTAATATTGATGATATGGGTAGTACAAGAGTAGATCTACCACGAGATCAGAGAGGCTAAAACCTAGAAGCTAGCCTCTGGTATGATTGTATGTTGTGGTCGTTGTCCTACGGACTAAAACCCTTCGGTTTATATAGACACCGGAGAGGGTTAGGGTTACACAAGGTCGGTTACAAAGGAGGAGATATCCATATCCATATTGCTTAGCTTGCCTTCCACGCCAAGTAGAGTCCCATCCGAACACGAGACGAAGTCTTCAATCTTGTATCTTCATAGTCCAATAGTCCGGCCAAAGCATATAGTCCGGCTGTCCGGAGACCCCCTAATCCAGGACTCCCTCAGTCCTCATCCTCAGAATCTGAGGTTTTCTTCTTTCTGGTCCTGGTGGATGCCTTAGGCAAGTTGCTGGGTGTACTCCTGCTTCCCTCATCATAGCTGCTAGAGGGACTAGTGCCCTCACTCATGTTCACTTGCTCCTCAGACTTGTTCTGACTGTCACTCTAATCTGACATGATGCAAACACTGACAACAGACCCTCAGAATAGATATAGATGAGATAGATTGGATGAGCATCACAAAGTACAGAGGTTTTTGCAAAAGAATGAGTTAAAAACTTAGTTTTAGTTTTCCACATAAAGCATTTCAGATCTACCGATTTGAAAACTCGGTGATACCGAAGCAGCTTTTGGAACCTAAACTAGTGAACTCGGTCAGACCGAGTCACAGTTCGGTGGCACCAAGACGGCTAGGGTTTCACAAAGTATTGAACTCGGTCACACCGATTTGCAATTCTCGGTCAGACCGAGAATCACATGTGCAATGGCCTTCGCCAAATCGATGGAACCGATTTCAACAACTCGGTTGGTCCGAGATGGTTTCGGCGGAAACCTAACCCTAAATTTTCAATCCACGACTAAACTACGAAGTGATTTCGCTGGATAGAATGATCTCAATCATGGCAAGATACATGGCAAAACAATGTGCTAAGAATCGGAGGGGGAATAGCACAAGGATCAAGTCCATACCCTAAGTGCGGCGATGGACTTGCTATGGCGGCAACGGCGGAGACAATTCCCGTTGACGGCGGCGGAGACCAGCGGCGGGAGGCAGCTGGCGATGAGGAGGACGATCCGGAGACCCAGGGAGGCAGAGCAGGCTGAGCGCGGGTGAAGGGATTCGGAAAATTTTCCAAATTTTGGCCTGGGGATATATATAGCTTGACCCTGTCGGTGTGACCAAGTGGAACAACTCGGTGGCACCGAGATTCATAACTGCAAGCGGTTACTGAAACTCGGTGTGACCGAAAAGTTCAAATCGGTTGCACCGAGATTGAAAACCTAGATCGACTTAGCAATCTCGGTATGACCGAAATGGATGAAACAGTCAGACCGAAATGCACAAAGAAGTTTTGGATTTTTAAGCCTACGACGAATCGGGGACTCCGAGTGCTCCTCACACAGAGTGGTTCGAATCTGACTTGATCAAACTTTCTGATGTAGCATGAATAGAGTTTGAGACAAGAAAAGCATAGATAGCTAGATAAGGTTCTTAGGCATTCTTGTCCATCCACTTGGAAAAAGAAAAAGGAACCAAACAATCAAAACAACAAGTGGATGTCCTCGAATGAGTAAATTATGCAACCAACATGCTCACACAATAAAATGGCAAATGAAATATGTGGCAAAGCATGCACAACCAATTCTAGAATCTATCAAGCAATTGGCGATGACTAGGTCATCTATATATGAGTATATTGACTTAGGAGTCAAATGAGAACATTTGATCATAGGTCATACTCATCATTTACGCACAAATGGGGTTACCATTTTTACATAAAGCGTTGTTGTGTTCACACCATTAGAGTTGCTTTAGCTCAATTTTAGAGTAAAGCTCCCCCTAGATGTGAGATCCTCCCTAAGAGGGATGAACTAACCTTGGGTTTTGTCGATGATGACTTCATGTAGGTGTTGAAGATGTGGATGCTCAATGTTGATGTAGATCATTTGGAGCAATCCTTTGGAGTGAGTTGCACTTTCAATACCTACACGGGTTAGTCCCACAAGGAACAAACAAGGATATCCAAAGACATAGAGTGATGCACACACAAGATGATGTCTAGGAAAGCATTAGGTTACCTTGTCCCTTGTCTTACCAACAAGAGGGTTTGTGACTCCTTGAACTAGTGCAAGATGTGGAAGTTGATTGCACTTGTTTTTGCCAAAATGATAAGAGTGAAGTATGTTGGCAGAGTCACCCTCAAGAACTCTCTAGTTCTTCTTCTTCTTCGGGATCCACATCATCTTGATGGGAATCCTTGGAGTTGTAGCCGTGCTTGATGAAGTAGAACTTGATGTAGTCTTGGGAACCCACTTGACCAAGGCCTTGGGTGCTTCTTCAAATGCATCAATTTCTTCTTGAAGCTTATCCTTGCCTTTTTGCTTGTGGTCTTGTGGTGGAAGATCATCTTGAGCTTGTGTCCCTTTGAAGGAAGTAGGATCATACTTCTCTTTTTGAGGAACAAACTTCGTCTTGGGGTATTGATCTTCTTCTCACTCAACTCCATTGACATTGAACTTTCGTTCAAAACCAACACCTTGCTTCTTCCGGTGCCTTCCTTGCTTGCGTACAATTTCCTCGAATTGCTTACTCCTGGCAAGGCTCTTATGAACAGCTTTCTCTATAATTCCCTTCAATAAGCAATTTTCTTGCTCAAGTATAAGTTGGCTAAGAGAATCATTAGTGGAATCAAGATAACTACTAGAAGCAACAACATTGGATTTATCATGAATATTGTCACTACTAGAGGAAGAATCTTTCTTGTTCTTGTGACTAGACTTGACTTGAGGCATGTAAGTGGATAAGAGTAAACGCTTGGCAATGTAAGAAGAACTTTTCTTGCGAAGATCATCATTGATTGCCTTTAAGAACTCATGCTCTTGCTCAAGGTTGAGCTTTTCAAAACGTAATTTCTCATGAGTCCTTAAAAGTTCTCGATGATCTCCTAAGATAGTTTCATGAGCTAACTTAAGAGTGTTTAGTTCTTTAGTAAGAAACTCAATCTTCTCCTTATCATTGTCATTTGTTTTATCTTGATTAGCATTATTAATTGGCGTTTCATCATAGTATTCATCACTAGAGTTGTCAACAAGTAAATTATCATCACCTAACAAGTCATCTTCATCACTATTGAAATCAACATACTCGGGGTGTGATACCTTTGGGCCTTTAGCCATGAAGCATCTTCCAAGTCCTTCATTTGGTGAATCAAATATGTCGTAGGAGTTGGTTGACACAAGTGCTAGACCGGCAACACCTTCATCTTGAGTATATTCGGAGTCGGAGTGATAGCTTCTCTCGGAGTGATTGTCGTAGTCGGAGCCGGATACCCATTCACCAACATGAGCTTGATGTCTTTGTTTTGTGTAGCTCCTTGATGACTTGTCCTTCCTTTCCGAATCTTTGCTTCTCCGGGATGTTCTTCGTTCATAACGGTCATCTCTACTCCTTCTCTCTCTTGATGGTGATTCTTCTCTTCTACTTCTTCCTTTTGGAGAATCTTCTCTTCTTTTGTAGGGTGCCGTACACTCATTGGAATAGTGTCTGGGTCTTCCACAATTGTAGCAATTTCACTCTCGACTAGAAGATCTTTTGTCATTATAGGATCTTGACTTGGAACTTCTCTCTTTGCTTCTACTCTTGTAGAACTTGTTGAAGTCCTTCACCATTAGGCTCAATTCTTCATTGAAGGTTTGTTTCTCACTTGATGATGTGGGTTCTTCACATGAGGCTTTGTAAGCACCACTTGACTTGTTATGGAGCTCCTCCTTATCCTTGAGTGACATCTCATGAGCAAAAATTCTTCCAATGACTTACGTTGGCTTGAGATCTTTGTAATTGGGCATCATTTGGATCAATGTGCATACGGTATCATATTTTCCATCCAAAGCTCTTAGGATCTTCTTGATGAATTTGTCAGTCATCTCTTCACTTCCTAAGCCGGCGATCTCATTCGTGATAAGAGCAAGCCTAAAGTACATTTCAGCGACACCTTCACCATCCTTCATTTTGAACTTGTCAAGCTGACTTTGAAGCACATCCAACTTGGATTCCTTGACGGAGTCGGTACCTTCGTGCATATCAATCAAAGTATCCCAAATTTCCTTTGCATTCTCAAGATGGCTGATTTTGTTGAATTCTTCGGGGCACAATCCGTTGAAGAGGATATCACAAGCTTGAGCATTGTATTGTAGCATCTTCAAATCTTTCGCGGTAGCTTCACGGTTCGGTTCTCTCCCATCAAAGAATTCACCTTGCAAGCCAATACACACAATAGCCCATACGACGGGGTTATGTCCAAGAATATGGATTTTCATCTTATGCTTCCAACTAGCAAAATTAGTACCATCAAAGTAAGGACCTCTATGGTGGTAATTTCCCTCGCTAGACGCCATACTCTCCTAGGTTGTGAAACCAAGGCTATGACTTCCAAAAGCTATCAAAATCAAATCAAATGGAGACCAAAGCTCTGATACCACTTGTAGGATCGAAAGTATGTCTAGAGAGGGGGGGTTGATTAGACTACTTGACCAAATAAAAACTTATCCTTTTCCCAATTTTAGTTCTTGGCAGATTTTAGCAACTTTGGACAAGTCAAGCAATCTTAACACAATTCAAGCAAGCATGCAAAGAGTATATGGGCAGCGGAAAGTAAAGCATGCAACTTGCAAGAGTGTAAAGGGAAGGGTTTGGAGGATTCAAACGCAATAGGGGACGCAGATGTTTTTGTCGTGGTTCCGATAGGTGGTGCTATCGTACATCCACGTTGATGGAGACTTCAACCCACGAAGGGTAACGGTTGCGTGAGTCCACGGAGGGCTCCACCCATGAAGGGTCCATGCAGAAGCAACCTTGTCTATCCCACCATGGCCGTCGCCCACGAAGGACTTGCCTCACTAGCGGTAGATCTTCATGAAGTAGGCGATCTCCTTGCCCTTACGAACTCCTTGGTTCAACTCCACAATCTTGTCGGAGGCTCCCAAGTGACACCTAGCCAATCTAGGAGACACCACTCTCCAAGAAGTAACAAATGGTGTGTTGATGATGAACTCCTTGCTCTTGTGCTTCAAATGATAGTCTCCCCAACACTCAACTCTCTCTCACAGGATATGAATTTGGTGGAAAGAGGATTTGAGTGGAAAGCAACTTGGGGAAGGCTAGCACTACAAAAAAATACACATCCGTGATGATACGTGTTTGTCACAGTAGGTCGCTTTTTTGTCATGCATGTACATCCATGACAAATTTATGACAGAATCAAGATAGTCATACCTGTGCTGTCGTAGAAGTGTTCCATGACATTACCAAAATTATCATCACGGAAGTGTCCACTTCCATGACGATACATCGCGCGTCATAGAAGTGCTTTCGTCAAGGGTGACCGACACGTGGCATCCACCGTAACGGAACACCGTTAAGCTATCGGGGCGGGTTTTGGATCCGATAACCCATTAACAGCCCCGACCAATGGGAAATTTTCACATGTAAAATTCTTATTGGTTGGACGAAACATGTGTTAGCTCGTCAGTGGGTCAGATAAGCGCCTATGATACGTCGACACGTGGCACGGCCCAATAGAGGCCCATTCTTGTGAAAAGGCCGGCCCGTTTAACTTGGTCAAAAGGTGGCGGGCCGGCCCATGGAAAGCCTGTTAACGGCTGGTTCGCATATAGCCCATGTACAACCCGCTAACCCAAGGCCCGTTACACCCTATCTGAATTAGGCCCAGTAGCGTCATCTGGGCCATCCAATATGATTCCAGCCCGTTTTCACTTCTGGCCCATGTATGGCCCATGACGTCTTTCGGCCCATATGAGGCCCTATGTAACTCTTGGCCTATTAATGGCCCGTGGTGAAACTAGCCCATAATGAACAGTGTATCACTGTACACCCATTAACGGCCCATGGTGAAACTGGCCCGTAATGAACAGTGTATCACTTTATACCCATTAACGGCCCGTTATTCTGTTGGGCCGTTTCCAGCCCATGTTATCTTTCGGCCTTCTCAGAGCCCATTTATTCTTGGGCTCATTTCCAGCATTCGTTTACTTACGGCCCGTTACTGTCATTTTCTGCTTGTGGGCCAAATTCAGCTCGTGGTTACAGTCGGCCCGTTTGTGGTTCATTAATACGTTGGGCTGTTTTCATAGCATCATCAAATACGACCTATTAACGATGGTCCATTACGGTCGGCCCATGAACGGACGATTCCAACTCTAGCCTGTTTACGGCCATAATGCGGCCTGTTATTGGCCCATGTTTGGCCAATCGATGATACGGCCCGTATAGGGCCCATTGATGATACGGCTCATAGAAGGCCCATTGTTTCTACGACCCGTAGAAGGCCTACTGTTTCTACGGCCCGTAGAAGGTCCACTGTTTCTACGGCCCGTAGGAGGCCCAGTGTCACTACAGTAAATATTAGCCCATGGTTATTGTGGCCTAGTTTTAAAAAATAGGTTATTGCAGCCACTAGTTAACCGCGGAAAAATAACTGCAATGACTACAAGCAAACAAATAAACAAGACAACAAGGAAATAAATAAGCAAGCAACTAACGCTAGGCTATCACGGCTATTACACATATTACATCCACTGGGCATCAAAGTGCGCCACCAGCGCAAATATAGGGAACAAAGCAGCATATCATATACACTGGCCGTCAAAATTGGCCACCAGTGCAAATAAACGCGGCCGCAAAACAAGGGCATAACTGAAACAACTTCAGAAGAGCTCAAGAAACGTTATCCTGGGTATCCACCATGCTGGCAATAAGCTTAGCAAGCTGATTAGCTTTGTCCTGTTTGGCGCTAAAATCCTCCAATGCTTGCTGTTGGACCAGAAAGTATGCATCTGAATGCTCCAGGGACTTCTGCAGTCCTTCCGCTTCTTGTCACAGCACAACTGATCGATGTCTTTCAGCTTGTAGTTGAGACTCAAGAAACCGAAATGATTCAGACAGTGAGTTTGAATAGCTTGTGCAAGCGGTAGTGGCCAGTAACTCCAACACTAAACCAAGACAGGATGTGTCACTATCCTGAACCTTATCTGCATTACTTCCTTTACCGTTGCTTAATAAGGCACTCTTCCCCAATATTGTGTCAGCATTCTAAAAGAAGAAACAAGCAGACACATAACAAGTTTAGCATGTACTAGTATATGAAACTCATTTCGGTGAACCAGTTCATTAGTAAGGTGGACAGGATTAAACTACCAAGTCTTCTATTGCCAAGTACTAGTTCATAATAAAAGCATCAAACAAACATATATCTATGTCCTATGGTAGCAATGGAATCTTAAATTAGAACAGTTGTTCTTCAGGTTTAGGCACTTGTTCTACATGAATAGAGTACAGTAAGATGCAAGAATATAATACTTAAAAATAGAAAATGAGCTCATAGACCTTACCACATTCTTGGTTCGGGACCAGTACAGAATAAGGCGTTCCCAGTCATCGTCTAGTAAATGTGTCTCAGGAGAACGTAAGGGAATTTGATGAGTTTCTTTGCCGGTGAAGTACGTTTTCTTCAGGTAATTCCGATACTGCCACCAAGCATTCTTGAAGATAGCAGAGGTATTAGCATAGGTTACCTCATCCAGAGTTTCCAAATCGGTCCTTCTCTATAGAGAAAAATGGGAAAATTTGCTGTATTATAACCATCATGGAGGTAGGATGTATGGGACGAAGCAAAGTAATTGCCATGAATAACATTACTTACACATAACTCCTGGACAAACACCTGCAACTTGCATTTTCCTTTATCTTCTGTATAATATTTCCAAGATGGGAAGATACGCACATACGATTTAACAACATCAAATGCGATAGATGCTAAACTACGACTAGCTAATTGTGCTTCCTCCACAGGAATAGGCGTACTAACTGGTGGAGTTGGGGTTCGCCGTGATAGTACTGGCCCTTTGGGCAATAGAGCTGCCTTACTAACTGTGACGCCCGGATAATTAAGCTACAGTAAAACTTCTCTAATGATGCCACGTCATCCCGTTTACTGTTGGTATTCACGTGTTAGATCAAAACACTCTAAATTCAAATTTAAATTTAGCAAACAGTCAAAGTTTTCAAAACATTTAAACAAAAATGTTCGGTGTGTGTCAAATATTGCTATGGTAATTTTAGTGAAGAAAACATAATTTTACAAAGTGCCTAAGTGCTTTAAACTAAATAAACATAATAGAAAATAAATAAAATACAAAAACAGAAAACAAACTACCAAAAAAAAGCAGTCACCCCACTAGTCTTTGGCCCAACCGGCCAGCCCACCCAATCCCTCTAACCCTAGCCGATCCCCTCGCTCAGTCCCCACCTCTCCCCACTTCCCCCACGACCCCCACTCTCTGTCTCTTGTTTCCCTCCCCTCTCTCTCGCTGGATTGGATCGGGGAGGAGCCCGATCTCGCGCCCGACGCCGCGCCCCCACCACCGAACATCGTCGCCGGATCACCGCCTCGACCTCGACCGCCCATCGCCAGACCTCGCGTCGCCTCCTCATCTCCCTCCCCGACTCGCGTCCTCAAGCCACGCCGACCCTCTTCTCGGCAACGCTGTGAGCCGCCCCCCATTTCCCTTCTTCTCTTTCCCCTACATTCACCGCACCGCCCGTTGTGCCCCTCGCCGCGCGCACGCGCACCACCGCACCAGGCGCCACGCGCGCCTCCCCCGCTCTGGTCGCCGAGGCCCGCGCCCGCTGTGGCCTCGCCCCGCGCCGTCACCTCTCACTCTTCGCACCCGCTCGCTCCGGCCTGCTCCTGTCTTTCCCCACTCTGACTCCGCCTACACGCTCCGGCCACCACTCCGCTAGTCGCCGCCGTGACCCTAGCCCCTGTTGTTCCCACTCTCCCCTGCCCGCGCCGTCGCCCCCGTCCGACGTGCCTACCCTACTCGCCGCCTGCCTGTGCTCAGCTTGCCCCGCTTCGATGCCGCTCACGCAGCCTCGCTATGCTGCCGCTGCCTCTGCTGTCCACGGCCACGCCCGTACCGCCGCAGCATGCCGCACACTCCAGCGCCGTCCTCGTGCGGCCGCGCCAACTCACCTCCTCTCGCATGCCCCTGGTCACCCTCCTACGCCCGCGCGCTGCATCACCTCGCCTGGCCTCGCCACTGCCGCCTTAGGCGGCCGGCCTCGCCGTGCCCGTGGCTGGCGGCTTCCCCCCTTCAATCTAGGCGTATGCCCAATCGGGCTGAGCGCCAGCGCCCGGTGCCTGCCTCGCCCGACCCGCTAGGCCCCGCCCACAGAACGTTTTTTAAAAGTTATTAATGAACAAAAAATATGAATAAATTAATAAAAAGAATTAATTAATACTCAATTAATTATGTAATTAATTAATTAACTTAATTAACACTGTTTAGTTAACTATTTAACTCTAATTAAACCTGCTAATTAAATGTTAACAAATAATTAGTTAGTAGTCTATGACAACCAGGACCCACACGTCAGTTGACCCAGTCAAACACACTGTTGACTGCTGACATCATGACGATGTCATGCTGATGCAGTAAACCTGTTTTTTTATTTAAATTAAATCTGTTAATTCCAAAAATGAATTAAAACTTTAGAAAATTAATATAAAATAAACCGTACATCAGATGAAAATACTTTGTACATGAAAGTTGCTCAGAACGACGAGACGAATCCAGATACGCAGCCCGTTCGTCCGCCATGCATCCCTAGCATAGCAAACACGCAACTTTCCCCCTTCGGTTTATCTGTCCGAAAACGCAAAACACCGGGAATACTTTCCCGGATGTTTTCCCCCTTCACCGGTATCACCTCCTACTGCGTTAGGGCATACCTAGCACAGCGTATTGCCTCGTTATGTTTCGTGATGCTTTGTTTGCTCCGTATTTATTGTTTCTTCCCCCTCTTCTTCCCCGGTAGACCCCGAGACTGACGCTGCTGCTGGTACCCCGATCGACTACGGTGTTGACGACCCCTCCTTCTTATCTGAGCAACCAGGCAAGCCCCCCCCCCTTGATCACCAGATATCGCCTACTCTTCTCTATACTGCTTGCATTAGAGTAATGTAGCATGTTACTGCTTTCCGTTAATCCTATTCTGATGCATAGCCTGTCATTGCTGATACAACTGTTGATACCTTACCTGCAATCCTAAATGCTTAGTTTAGGATGCTAGATTATCATCAGTGGCCCTACACTCTTGTCCGTCTGCCATGCTATACTACTGGGCTGTGATCACTTCGGGAGGTGATCAGGGGCATATACTATATACTTTACACTGTCACATTACCAGTGATACTGTTTGGAGTTGGGGGTTGAAGGGGCAGGTGGCTCCATCCAGGTAGTGGTGGGCCTGGGTTCCCGACGGCCCCCGACTATTACTTTGTGGCGGAGCGACAGGGCAGGTTGAGACCACGTAGGAGAGAGGTGGGCCTGGTCCTGGTCGGCGTTCGCGGATACTTAACACGCTTAACGAGATCTGGGTATTTGATCTGAGTCTGGCCACTGGCCTATACGCACTAACCATCTACGCAGGGACAGTTATGGGCACTCGACGTCGTGGTATCAGCCGAAGCCTTCGTGATGTCAGCGACTGAGCGGCGCGCGCCGGATTGGAATGTAAGCCTGCTCTTGTATTAAGGGGGCTAGTTCTGCTTCCGTTCGCCCTCGCAACATGCATGTGTGCAATGGGCGATGGGCCGAGACCCCTGCGCCATAGGATTTAGACCGGCGTGCTGACCTCTCTGTTGTGCCTAGGTAGGGCTGCGACGTGTTGATCTTCCGAGGCCGGGCATGACCCAGGAAAGTGTGTCCGGCCAAATCGGATCGAGCATGCTGGGATATGTGGTGCAACCCTACAGGGAAGTTAATCTATTCGAATAGCCGTGATCTTCGGTAACAGGACGACTTGGAGTTGTACCTTGACCTTATGACAACTAGAACCGGATACTTAATAAAACACACCCTTCCAAGTGCCAGATATAAGCCGGTGATCGCTCTCCAACAGGGCGACGAGGGGAGGATCGCCGGGTAGGATTATGCTACACGATGCTACCTTGTTAACTTACCTTCTGCTCTCTTCTTCATGCTGCAAGATGGTGGTGGCCAGAAGCGTAGTCTTCAATAGGACTAGCTATCCCCCTCTTATTCCGGCATTCTGCAGTTCAGTCCACATATGATAGCCTTATTCCATTTGATACCAATGCATACATATGTAGTGTAGCTCCTTGCTTGCGAGTACTTTGGATGAGTACTCACGGTTGCTTTGTTCCCCCTTTTCCCTCTTCCTATACCCGTTTGCTGCGACCAGACGATGGAGTCCAGGAGCCAGACGACACTGTCGACGACGAGTCCTACTACACTGGAGGTGCCTACTACTACGTGCAGGCCGCTGACGACGACCAGGAGTAGATTAGGAGAATCCCAGACAGGAGGCCTACACCTCTTTCGATCTGTATCCCAGTTTGTGCTAGCCTTCTTAAGGCAAACTTGTTTAACTTATGTCTGTACTCAGATATTGTTGCTTCCGCTGACTCGTCTATGATCGAGCTCTTCTATTCGAGCCTTCGAGGCCCCTGGCTTGTAATATGATGCTTGTATGACTTATTTTATTTGTAGAGTTGTGTTGTGATATCTTCCCGTGAGTCCCTGATCTTGATCGTACACGTTTGCGTGTATGATTAGTGTACGATTGAATCGGGGGCGTCACAAGTTGGTATCAGAGCCGACTGCCTGTAGGAATCCCCCTTCCACACTCCTTGGCCGAAGTCGAGTCTAGACATTACAAAACTTTTTTACTAACATGGTTGTGTGTCTTACGGCCCACGTCGCCATTGGGTGGTATTAGGATATTTTATTCCTCATCTATACTCTGGGACATTGATCTCTCTTCTATTCGGGTTAAATGATTTTGCTAACTCTAACTCTAGGTTCTTGTAATTACTTCCTTCCGGAGAGCCCCTTATTACTGATGATCGTCTGCTGCACGTGAAGACTCTGAAGATACTCTCCGCTCTTAACCCGAGAACTTGTGTTCATCGCGTTTGCAATTCCCCTTCCACCGTCATCCCTTATGGATAACTACTTGCAGTTTTTATTCTTACATTCATCCCTAGTTGGTCTTGTTATTACAAGATACCCCGAAATACTCGTCGTTGTTTCAATAATCCTTTGAGCTTACTACCTTGCAGTTCCTTGTCACCTGAATACACCTACAAATTAATCCTCACACACATCGAGGATTTGTTTCTCCTCAGTTGTTCATGTGTTTCACCGAAGACTTCGAAATACTATTTGATCTTCCAAAAATCCTCAGCAGCTTATTGCTCTTGAAATTCTTGCTTGCTTGCATTATGATTAACCTCATAAGTCCGGTAATCTTATTGGCATCCTTAGTCATTATCAGTTTGAGTCTGTTGAATCAATATGTTGTGAATGCTTGCATTCCTTAATCAGATCCTTCGTTTTGTCCTTCTGGCTCAGACGTCATTTTAAACATGAGCTGGATCTCGACCAATTAAATTTTGCCATCGATTGTACCCCTAAGGCTATTCAACTTATCAATCCCTAGTCAGAGCATTGCTTCTAATCTCTTGTCTTGGAATTGATAATTCCTTTGCATTTGAACTTTGAGTTAGTCAGTTGATTCTATAAACTGATCTCCTTGCATTCCTTCTTCCTCTGGTTGAGTACCGATGCTCACATCATATCCCTTGTGGACCACTAGATTCTTTGTTGGATTTTATCCGACAGCGTCCTTCATATTCTATAAGCTTGTGAGCCTTTCCTCGGATACATAATGCCTTTGGTAAATTGTATCCTCTGCTTTCTCCAGCATGCTCTATGATCGAGCTTGTGATATTTATTCCTGAAATTGTGGTATATGCTCCTAAGAGGCCTCGATGGGTTGAACCTATGCCTTCCCCCAAACCGTATGAACCCGGAAGTTTTCGCGAGTCATACTCTTCTGTTGTTTTGCCAGATAAAATTTCTACACTGCAGCCTCATCAAAAGCGGGAAGTAAAATGAAAGGTTATGTATTGAAGAAGTGGGAGTCGACCTTGAGCCCTTGCGTTCATGCCCATGGACCCTATGTGGAATTCATCATCGAAGCTTCTTGTAAATGATAATAATCCCCTTGTTATAAGTTCGTCCTGTATCTATGTTTGGTCCTTTGCAATCATGGTTCCGACCATATTTTCTCCTTAATACCATTTCTCGGACAAGTTAAAGCACTTGTCTTTTGCTAATCAATACACCAGTCCAACCTCTACTTTGATCTACTATCGAGTATTAACCTCTGGTATCTCGAGAATATCTAAGAACTGTGTTGCATCTTATGAGTTCTTCATCAGCTATTATTTCTCACCGATTCCAATTTTTCATGGGTTCTGAGTCGTTAATCGCTCAAGAACACCGATATGTGAACCGATTCCGCACTCTGGTTCGATAACTCTAAGTAATCTTCATTGCTTACGAGTTTAATAATCCTTCAAGTCATTCCTAGCCTAATCGGCTATATCATTATTGTGCTGATTTTATAGGTGCTACCTGGTTCTTAATCCCGGAGCACAACTTTCGATGATGAGCTAAGCTTACGTCGATCTTCGTCATCATATCATTTCGCTTTGGACAACAAGCTTGGTTTAGAGTTTGTGTCATACCCTTGGTTCCAATAACCTTTCACTTCACCATTCATTTGACTCGATGTCATCACCGACCGATTACATCTTCATAAAATCTCTCAACAAATGTGTCGTGGTCATCAGCAACATCCTGAGCTCTTCCAAGATATCTATCGAATTCTTGGTGAGAAGTAGCTTCCTTTGCCCTCAATGATTTGGGTTATCATTGACAACATTATTGCATTCCCTCCAACATAAGACTTGTTCCTGTTTTGTGTTATACCTTCAGATCCTTGCTTTCCAGCATTTGTTCTTCTTTACCTTGGAGTATTACCCTCTTTGATGTCAAGTATGTTGTGAGAATTGCTCCACCTCTTAAGAATTCTTGCTATAATGATACTTCTCACTATCACCATTCTTTCTTGGTCCTCGTGTCGATTCCAACCGGGGTACCCACAAGTGAACGGTGTTGTTTGGATTCTGCACTTCTAGCAACCCTATTGCTTTGAAGTTAATGATCGATAATTCATTCTTGGCCTATCGGTTGCTAAGCCACCATTCTAACGTTGATCATGCTACTATAAGCCCATATTTCGGGTGCACTTTTCAACCAATTTTTAATTGTGTATGTTTTCCTCGAGCATACATCATTATATCATTTGATCCGACAAGTGCTATCTCCTTGTTCACATAACTGTGGAAATCCACATCTTTAGAAATCTCGATCATTGTCGCTGACTCCATCAGCTACCCCGTCATCCTCTCTTTGGTTTAAATGATGAACTCTTGTGTCGATACTCACTCCCATAGTCCATTTCCCGAGAATCTTACAATGTCATCTCGACACGTTGTGTTGCACCTTTCTTCTTAAGCATTCTAAGTCTGAGTTATCCTGACACCAATCAGATCTGAATCTCGGTCAGATATGATGATTGGAACATATTCCCAAGAGTTATAACAATGGTCTTTATGTGACCCGGTAAGGTGATGTCATGCCTAGCACACCTGGCCGGAGGACTTATGGTTATAGTTCATCCTTTTTAGCAAGGTTATCCATTCTTCCATGAGGAAATTGTAAGGCTTATTCTACAAGTTGTTCCTGATGGATCCTTTGAGTATCCAAAGTCCGACCTTTGCTTGAAGACCATGTCAATGCTATCTCGAAGCATGTCTATGGTGCTCCGATTTTCAACAAGAAAAATTTGAAGCCCAATGCTAAATGTTTCCTGCTCAATTATCCAAACACAACTGTATGGGTAATGTCATGAAAATTCTCTCCCCCACCTAAGGAGTTTTCTATATTATATCCCGTCATGGATATCATGCTCTGCTTGTCCTTGGGAAGGATATACCCTTGAAATATGTGTTTAAACACATTTTCCTTTCCATTGTTCTATTTAACCTGGTAATCATATTTTCCTTTACATTGTTTGGTTTAACCTTCCTTGTGATCCATATGATCTAAGTAGTAATAAGTCACTGCTTTTGTAGGCACCTTGTTGTACCGCTCTGTCTGTAAGACCTTGTTACTATTATTGATGACATTCTGGTAGCCATCGATGGACGAGAACCTTGCCTATTGGTCTGCCTCGTTCAATGAGCGGGAAAATGGTTCTCTTCGTCCCTCGCCCTTGGTACCAACGTTGTTGCCAACATAACTGGCAGGCTACCCTCTGACATGCCTTACTTACATGATCGTGCAAGGAGTCACCGCCCTTCCTACTTCTAACCCACATGGTGGGCCCATAACCCATAGTTCCACAGGATCGAAACCTGACTCTCCTATACACCTTGTTGACATAGTTATCCCTTGCTCTTGGTTTCGTAGGTAATTCGCGAGCCACCTTCCTAGTGATCTATTCTGGTATCAGACGCAATACTTATTCTCATTGCTCTGAACCCCTTTTCACACTCTGTTTCAGGCATCGAACGACTGCCTACCCGTTTGAAACTTTGGTACCATCGTATATTGCATTCAGGGGATTCACTGAAATACAACTCGTGGGGTACCTTATGTATTTCCCAGTAAGTTCACCGTCAGATGCCCAGCTTTGTGGAGATGCGTTCTTCTTGAGTTTTTCCCCTTGGTCGCGTTCGTAGGACGATGGAGATCCCGAAGAAAGGATGACAAATTGATCATGGTGACTTGAAGCAGAGAAATGAAGACATCAACGAGAGGGATCAACCTCTTCGAAAGGGCATCCAAGACCTAGAAGACTCGTTAGGTTTTTCGCTACCAACACCTTCCCCCTTACTTAACCGCTTAAATCTCGGGACGAGATTTCTTGTAGTGGAGGAGAATTGTGACACCCAGATAATTAAGCTACAGTAAAACTTCTCTAATGATGCCACGTCATCCCGTTTACTGTTGGTATTCACGTGTTAGATCAAAACACTCTAAATTCAAATTTAAATTTAGCAAACAGTCAAAGTTTTCAAAAGATTTAAACAAAAATGTTCGGTGTGTGTCAAATATTGCTATGGTAATTTTAGTGAAGAAAACATAATTTTACAAAGTGCCTAAGTGCTTTAAACTAAATAAACATAATAGAAAATAAATAAAAGAAAGAAAATACAAAAACAGAAAACAAACTAACAAAAAAGAAGAAAAGCAGTCACCCCCACTGGGCTTTGGCCCAACCGGCCAGCCCACCCAATCCCTCTAACCCTAGCTGATCCCCTCGCTCGGTCCCCACCTCTCCCCACTTCCCCCACGACCCCCACTCTCTCTCTCGTTTCCCTCCCCTCTCTCTCGCTGGATTGGATCGGGGAGGAGCCCGATCTCGCGCCCGACGACGCGCCCCCACCACCGAACATCGTCGCCGGATCACCGCCTCGACCTCGACCGCCCATCGCCGGACCTCGCGTCGCCTCCTCCTCTCCCTCCCCGACTTGCGTCCTCAAGCCACGCCGACCCTCTTCTCGGCAACGCTGTGAGCCGCCCCCCATTTCCCTCCTTCTCTTTCCCCTACGTTCACCGCGCCGCCCGTCGTGCCCCTCGCCGCGCGCACGCGCATCACCGCACCAGGCACCACGCACGCTTCCCCCGCTTTGGTCGCCGAGGCCCGCGCCCAGTGTGGCCTCGCCCCACGCCGTTGCCTCTCACTCCTCGCACCCGCTCGCTCCGGCCTGCTCCTGTCTTTCCCCACTCTGACTCCGCCTACACGCTCCGGCCACCGCTCTGCTAGTCGCCGTCGTGGCCCTAGCCCCTGCTGTTCCCGCTATCCCCTGCCCGCACCGTCGCCCCCGTCCGACGTGCCTACCCTGCTCGCCGCCCGCCTTTGCTCCGCTTGCCCTGCTTCAATGCCGCTCGCGCAGCCTCGCTATGCTACCGCTGCCTCTGCAGTCCGCGGCCATGCCCGTACCGCCGCAGCATGCCGCACACTCCGGCGCCGTCCTCGCGCGGCCGTGCCACCTCGCCTCCTCTCGCATGCCCCTGGTCACACCCCTACGCCCGCGCGCTGCATCTCCTCGCCTGGCCTCGCCACTGCCGCCTCAGGCGGCCGGCCTCGCCGTGCCCATGGCCGGCGGCTTTGCCCCTTCAATCTGGGCGTATGCCCAATCGGGCTGAGCGCCAGCGCCCGGCGCCTGCCTCGCCCGACCCGCTAGGCCCCAGGGGCCACAGACAGCTGGGCCCGCCCTGTACCTATGACAAAGGGGCCCCGCCCATAGAACGTTTTTTAAAAGTTATTAATGAACAAAAAAATATGATGAAATTAATAAAAAGAATTAATTAATTAATACTCAATTAATTATGTAATTAATTAATTATCTTAATTAACACTGTTTAGTTAACTATTTAACTCTAATTAAACCTCCTAATTAAATGTTAACAAATAATTAGTTAGTAGTCTATGACAACCAGGACCCACACGTCAGTTGACCCAGTCAAACACACTGTTGACTGCTGACATCATGATGATGTCATGCTGATGCAGTAAACCTGTTTTTTATTTAAATTAAATCTGTTAATTGCAAAAATGAATTAAAACTTTAGAAAATTAATATAAAATAAACCGTATATCAGATGAAAATACTTTGTACATGAAAGTTGCTCAGAACAACGAGACGAATCTGGATACGCAGCCCGTTCGTCCGCCACACATCCCTAGCATAGCAAACACGCAACTTTCCCCCTCCGGTTTATCTGTCCGAAAACGCAAAACACCGGGAATACTTTCCCGGATGTTTTTCCCCTTCACCGGTATCACCTCCTACCGCGTTAGGGCATACCTAGCACCGTGTATTGCCTCATTATGTTTCGTGATGCTTTGTTTGCTCCGTATTTATTGTTTCTTCCCCCTCTTCTTCACTGGTAGACCGCGAGACTGACGCTGCTGCTGGTACCCCGATCGACTACGGTGTTGACGACCCCTCCTTCTTGTCTGAGCAACCATGCAAGCCCCCTTGATCACCAGATATCGCCTACTCTTCTCTATACTGCTTGCATTAGAGTAATGTAGCATGTTACTACTTTCCATTAATCCTATTCTGATCCATAGCCTGTCATTGCTGCTACAACTGTTGATACCTTACTTGTAATCCTAAATGCTTAGTATAGGATGCTAGATTATCATCAGTGGCCCTACACTCTTGTCCGTCTGCCATGCTATACTACTGGGCCGTGATCACTTCGGGAGGTGATCACGGGCATATACTATATACTTTACACTATCACATTACCAGTGATACTGTTTGGAGTTGGGGGCTGAAGGGGTAGGTGGCTCCATCCAGGTAGTGGTGGGCCTGGGTTCCCGATAGCCCCCGACTATTACTTGTGGCGGAGCGACAGGGAAGGTTGAGACCACGTCGGAGAGAGGTGGGCCTGGTCCTGGTCGGCGTTCACGGATACTTAACACGCTTAACGAGATCTGGGTATTTGATCTGAGTCTGGCCACTGGCCTATACGCACTAACCATCTACGCGGGGGTAGTTAAGGGCACTCGACGTCGTGGTACCAGCCGAAGCCTTCGTGACGTCAGCGACTGAGCGGCGCGCGCCGGATTGGAACGCAAGCCTGCTCTTGTATTAAGGGGGCTAGTTCTGCTTCCGGCCGCCCTCGGAACGTGCAGGTGTGCAATGGGCGATGGGCCCAGACCCCTGCGCCATAGGATTTAGACCGGCGTGCTGACCTCTCTGTTGTGCCTAGGTAGGGCTGCGACGTGTTGATCTTCCGAGGCCGGGCATGACCCAGGAAAGTGTGTCCGACCAAACGGGATCGAGCATGTTGGGTTATGTGGTGCACCCCTATAGGGAAGTTAATCTATTCGAATAGCCGTGATCTTCTATAACATGATGACTTGGAGTTGTACCTTGACCTTATGACAACTAGAACCGGATACTTAATAAAACACACCCTTCCAAGTGCCAGATACAACTCGGTGATCGCTCTCCAACAGGACCACGAGGGGAGGATCGCCGGGTAGGATTATGCTACACGATGCTACTTGGTGAACTTACCTTCTGCTCTCTTCTTCATGCTGCAAGATGGAGGTGGCTAGAAGCGTAATCTTCGATAGGACTAGCTATCCCCCTCTTATTCAGGCATTCTGCAGTTCAGTCCACATATGATAGCCTTATTCCATTTGATACCAATGCATACATATGTAGTGTAGCTCCTTGCTTGCGAGTACTTTGGATGAGTACTCACGGTTGCTTTGTTCCCCGTTTTCCCCCTTCCTATACCCGTTTGCTGCGACCAGACGATGGAGTCCAGGAGCCAGATGACATCGTCGACAACGACTCCTACTACACTGGAGGTGCCTACTACTACGTGCAAGCCGCTGATGACGACCTGGAGCAGATTAGGAGGATCCCAGGCAGGAGGCCTGCGCCTCTTTCGATCTACATCCCAGTTTGTGCTAGCCTTCTTAGGGCAAACTTGTTTAACTTATGTCTGTACTCAGATATTGTTGCTTCCGCTGACTCATCTATGATCGAGCTCTTGTATTCGAGCCTTCGAGGCCCCTGGCTTGTAATATGATGCTTGTATGACTTATTTTATTTGTAGAGTTGTGTTGTGATATCTTCCCGTGAGTCCCTGATCTTGATCGTACACGTTTGCGTGTATGATTAGTGTACGATTGAATCGGGGGCGTCACACTAACTGCTCTTGTTTGGGAGCTCTGTGGTGCAGATGGTGCCGTGTCAACAGGAACTGGGTTACTAACGGGTGGGGTTGGGGTTAGATTGGGTGAAGCTGGTTCTCTGTCCATCGTAGTAGGGGTACAATCTGCGAGAGTTTGGGTTATGTGTGGTAGGGCTGGTTCTTGTGCATGTACAACCGGGGTGCTATCTCCACCAAGAGGTAGCAGTGTTTTATTTGAAGACCGTGTTTTTAGTCCGCTAGATACTCGCATCAGCCGCTCCAATTCCAATGGCTGATAAACAGGAAACATAGTTGAATGTACAGACATTGTATGAGAGACAGATGCAATAGATAGTGTGGAAAAAGAGGGCGTGAAATAGTTGACATGTATATTGTTTAACTAAAATGGATAGCATGACATAATTTCACATATATGATGTCTATCTAAACTGGATAGCATAGCATAACATAATTCAAAGATATGATGAATAACTAAACAGGATCACATGACATAATTCACCTACATGTTATCTAAGTAATCAGGATCACACCATTTAATTCACATATGTGATTTATATGCTAAACAGAGGGTATTCGATATGATGTCTGAACTAAGAACATGGTGTTGAATATTGTGTATATGATGTCTAAACTATGCAATGCAAGACACTGTATGCATGATATGAGCAGTATAACCATGCCAAGTTAGAGCATACACCTCAGTGGGGGAATAGGACTGGTCATCTGTCTCTGAATCCATTTCTGAGGAGCTATCGGAACCCAACAAGAGATATGCTTCAACAGGTAGCACTGTCTGCTCTGAAGGCCTTGTTTTCACTCCAGATTTTCCATCTCCCACCCAAATGGCTGATTCACAAGAAGAGTAGTTTAATGTACAAACATTGTCGACAAATGGAAATGTAATGAAGAAAAGGATGGGCAAGATATCATTCAAATATATGATGCCTGGTTAAACAGGATGGCATTGCACATTTCACATATATTATGGCTGGCTAAAAGACATGAGACTGCATAATTCCCATATATGATATAGAAACTAAACAGGTGGCATTACAGAACATGTCTAAACTAAGCAGATGACATATATGATGTCAAAAGTAGGCACTGCAAGGCAACATATGCATGATATGACTAACATCATCATGCCAAGGTAGAGCAAACAACTTAGGGGGTAAATAGGAGTGGTCAGCGGCATCGGAATCCGCCTCAGAATAGATATCTTCCTCTGGATTACAATCTGGAGAGGGGTGGGAAGGGTTTGCCATTGAACCCACCATGGAGTGATGTCTGCATGACATTGTATTGCCGCGCAAAACTCTTCTCTTTTTCTCTACATGTTCAGCATGACTGTGTACAATATCTGACATGCATACGAAAAAAATATGGTGAGATTATGTAAGGAGAGCATGCAGAAATTTAGAGTGATGGTAACAACCAGTGGATCGATGTTTTTCCGTTGAACCAAAATAGCCCTAATGGATCGACGTGAATGTATAGTAATAAGTGATGCAACAAGTGTACAACCTCTTTGCCGTAGCTGTGTCGACCTCAGCATCATTGGGTTGGTCACTGAAGCAGTTGAGGCAGAGGTGGCTGTCGGAGGTGTGGAGGAAGATCTGAGGAATCTGTAGACGGCGTCCATGGCACTGCTCTGTTGTGATGGATCGTTCTGTCGTTGGAGCAGCTCCGGTGAGCCATAAGACGTCAAGGCTGAACCAGCACAAGACAGACATCGTCAATATCAAGTGGGATTCTAATAGCATCTCCAATAGATGATGTAAAATGGATGTAAAATTAACATCACCAAAAACCACCTGACTACAATAGATGTGGTAAAAACTATTGACTCTGAACTTAACTGTCGAAACTAAAATTTACTGTGGAATCTGAATGCTACTGTCGAGACTGAACACAATGGTAGCAGAGAGGCACTCGACATGTAGTTTAGGGAGGGCCTGCAGTTCATCTTCAACCTGCACCCCCCTGAGCCACCAGCCACCACCGGCCGAACTGCCGGCCCCAGCACCGCCTCGCCGCCCCGAAACAACTCGCCACCGCCGCCCCGGCCAGCCCTCTAGGCCCCCGCCCCCACCCTGAACCCTAAGATAGATAGTGGGTTACCTCTCCGGCGAGCCCCCGTCCCCGCTGCGGGTGGTTCTTCCTTAACTCCGACGAGCCCCCCAACCCCTGAAAATCGACTGACCCAAAAGTCGATTCAGTCAAGTGTGGCTTAATCGGAGCAGAGCAGCAGCACAAGCGAGGGGGAGAGCAGCAGCAGCAGCTGGGCGAGCGAGCGATCGAGCGAGAGCCAGAGCAGTAGCAGCAGATTCGGCTGGTATGGATGCCGCCGCCGAAGGGGCCTCGCACTGGGGGAGAGCCGCCGTGGAGATGTCGCCCGCGCTGCCGGCTTCAAGGTAGCCGCTCCATGGGGCTGCGGGATGGAGCATCGTCGGCGCCGGGAGGTCGAGTTAAGGAGAAGGTGCGATGCGATGAGTGTACAACCTCTTTGGTGGCACCGAGTAGGCCTCGGCTTCGTCCGACGAGTCGGTGAGGATGCTGCGGTTCCGGTGGAGCAGGTTAAGGCGACGCTGTGGGGATGGAGCAGCCACAATAGATGAGGCGATCGTCGGAGCAGCTCCTTGGAGGTGGAGGACGGGGTGGCTGAACCGGTGGGACGGCGAGATGGACGACGGATCCTCATCAGGGGAGGTGGACGAGGGGCGTCGAGCTGTTGCAGTGGACGACGTCGTCGGGGAAGAGGCTCCGGCTGGGAGCGGTGACGTGGCGGACGGAGGAGGGTGGGGTTTCGCGGCTGGAGCGGAGAGGTTATGGCGGCCTGGGATTTCGAATGGCGAAAAGGGGGCGATGGGAGGGGTGAAGCATGACTTAGGAACGCGCTTGTCCAAAATGTAGGGTGTGTTACAAAAGTACCCCCCACCGATTTGAACTAGCGGCCCTTTCGGCTCAGGGTTAGAAGGGGGATTTCGCGTGTCGGGATTTGGCTGCTGGAGGGAGTTTTCGCGCGCATTGTAATTTCGGGATAGCAAGGCGCGGGTTGTGAAGCCGCCAGTTTTGGGAGCACGATATCTGAATTTTCGGGATATAAGAAGATGCGGGTTGAATTTTAGGGACAAGCCTAATGTGTAGTAATATCGTACTTGTACGTACCAAATCAATTCGCACTTCCCTCAACCAAAAAGAAAACGAAAAAAATAAAACTATTCACACCACACAAAGAGAGAGTCTTGCCCCGTTTTACTATACAAATGCTATTCAAAGCTACTCCCTCCTTCCATCCATATAGGGCCTAATGCGTTTTTCGATGCTAACTTTGACCAAATATTAGAGCAATGATATATGACATGCAACTTACACAAAGCACACCGTTAAATTCGTCTGTGAAAGTATCTTTCAATGATATAATTTTGACATTGTGCATGTCATGTACTATTAATCTTGTCAATAGTCAAAGGCGGTCTTAAAAATCTCATTACGCCCTATATAGATGGAAGGAGGGAGTATGAATCCATGTTATGTCCGATTAAATTTTTTTGCTTGCTGTATAATGCATGTAACCTACTCATACCAACATTTTAGTGCATTCCAAATGTCTATACTACCGCTGCAATTCGAACTAAATTTGAATTCGTTTCCCTATTTCAATAAGAATCCACAATCATGATTGTTGCCAACTTCAACCATCATAGTTTCCTTGCTATCTGCCAAATATAAATCAGACGACCTATAATGCAGGATGGCAGGCACACCATCATCAACAACTCCATTTTTTATAAGAGTAGAGATAAAATATATTAAATGTAGTATACCATGTTCATAACCATACCATGTGTATCACCGTTATATATATTCACACATCCGTCGGTTTGAAACACTATGATAAATTCTTCAAATATCCGAATTCACTTTTTATAATGAAGTATATATGATCTCTATTCGTCTTTTACACCCACACAACCCTCTTATCTTTGTAGCTAGCGCTAACTTTCTCTTGTGCATGCACACACCCACATCCCTCTCACCCTCCCTCAGCATTCTCTAGCTCCATCGCGCAAATTCGTCTTTTCACTTTAGGTCCTTCACCCACGGTGTGTGTAGGCCCCCCCAGCTCCTTTACAGCACACATAAATCGATATGCCTCTCTAGCTAGGTGTGCCTAGCACAAACACAAGCTTCCCCTCTTCTCTTGTCACCGTCCATGCCTCACTCCCACCACTCTTTTCATCATTCTCATACTCGCACACTCCTCCCCCTCGATATAGTATGCCTCTCGTACCACCTCCTACATGCATCCCTCTCTCTCTATCCTTCTCCTCGTGCCTCATTTGTTCTAACACACACATGCATGTATACCGATCGATCTCCCAACATATACCTAGATCGACTTTAACTACCCCCCCATCGATCGACGTACCTCACAAGTTAAGTCTCTCCTTTCTCTTACAAAGGGCGATTGATCTTCCTATGTAGTTACGTCTGCTTACCATAGCCACATCGTTCCCCCTCATCATTCGTGCATGCCTCCTGACCCGTCTCTCACACGCACCTGCACAGACAACAAGCATCCATCTCCTCTCTTATTGATATTGCGGGTGTGCCCTCCGTTTGTCTAGCAAGCCTATCCCACCATTTGTTAGAAGCAACTCCACTACCACCCCCTCCAACACTCTAGCTCTATCTCTCTCCCAACCTTATTCATCTCTTGCACATATGCATGGATGCCGATCAATCTCCCTTAATACATGAGGCAGATCGATCTCCTTAATACATGAGGTAGGCCTCTCTCCTCCTCCACACATATACCAGCCATTGTACCTCTATAGTTAATTGGGCCTCCCTCTTCCCCCACCACACACCGATAGTCGAGCGCTGCAGGTAGGTATCCATGCCACAGAGACAAACTGCACATATCCCATCTCATGTTCTAGTAGGCCAGCCACTCTATATCTTTGACGTGGGCACACACAAATTTGATGGCACTCTTTATCGATCGCGCGTGCACACACACACACACACATCATCCCTATCTTCGATTCTATGGACACCTCAAGCCGATGATACCTCCACTCTCTTCTCGTGGATCGCCCCCTCTATATATATGTTATATCCAGGACTCTATTTCACACACATTGCATATGTTAAATATTTTGATTGAGCCCCCCCCCCCACAAAAAAACTCTCAAGAACCCACACACTATATCTCTCTAGGTTTGTATCTCTCTCACACAACCCCACATAGGTGGCGTACGTATACAAGAAGAGAATAGGTGCACCGTGCATGTACTCTTGCTTCGTGCCCAGCCACACCCGCGCGGGTACACGGTGGAGCTCATTTCTTTACGAAATGGCAGCCCACTTGCTAATTTGAACACATGTAGCGGTTGTTTACCTAGGGAGGTCGTGTACCACTCATGCACGGAACAAAGTTCGACTTGACGCGTTGCCGCGTTATTTTTAAATAAAGTTATAGCGCTCAATGGCACGTACACAGAATATAAAACGATTTTTATGGAGGAAAAGGTAGTCCGCTCTTCAGAGTATCTCACACAAGGCTCCGGTGGCCTCTCCCTCTCTCACCGTTGGTCGCTGATCCGGCCGCATCCCGTCCACCGGGGGTAAGGGAGTGTAGTGGCCTCTCTCTCTCACCGTTGGTCACTGATCCGACCGCATCCCGTCCACCGGGGGAAAGGGAGTGCGGTGGCCTCTCTCTCTCTCACCGTTGGTCACTGATCCAGCCGCATCCCGTCCGCCGGGGGAAAGGGAGGAAGTGCATCGTTTCTCCGTTCGACGGTGCCGAGGAAGCACGTCCCGATCTGCGGTACACGACGTTCTCTCTCACCAAGCTCCGGCGCGGCAGGGCCTATGCCACCTGCTCGTAGATTCCGCCCGCCGCCGCTCACCTAGTTACATCCCGACGACCTCCAGGTATCCCCTCTGGCCTTGCTCCACTGCCCGTTTTCCCACGTCGCTGCATGTGGATCTTCCATAGTTCTTTGCCCAAAACGTAGCTCGTCCGGCGTACTTTCCATATTGCATTCTCGTCCTCACACCATTTTAGACAAACACAACCGTGTTGTTATCTTCCCTTAGGACAAGGAATATGCTTCTTTTTTGTCATTGCATGTGTCATCAACTGTTATTGGCCAGTAATTATTTCCTTTCTACCTCTTTTTTGCAAACAGGGCCATCCATTTCACCTCGTTGCTATTGCAACCTTTTGGTGAACTGCACAAATCACTTTTTTCTTAAGAGTGTTTTGTGCAGTTGTACTAAAATGTCACATGGGCAACGTCTCTACATTTCAGTGCGGCCACACAAAGGGAGATTGGTTTTGCTCTATCCTCCTCATCCAACTCCGAGCCTAATCTTCTCCAACTAGTTAGTCTTAAGAGAGACTGCAAAGGTGACCGGCTTCTATTTGTGTGTTTATTGTTTCATCAGCTGTCCTCTGTTATCATAATCACACTTGATATCTTTGGAACAGGGACGCTCAACTCTATTTTAGTGGAACTGCACAAAATGATCGGAATGTTGCATGCTCCAGACAACTACTTTTGTTTCCCGACATGCCTTGTTGATTTAGACAAAGCTGGGGGGACGTTGCTGCCAATGAAAGCATGGATCAATTTTAATTTAACACCTTCTCACAACTTTGTCTTCAGTTGTGATGTAATTATTAGCTCTGATCTGCTAATAATTGACATGCATTAGCAAGGAAGTTAGTTTTTTATTGTTTCTGAAAGAGCATCGATGGCAAGACACGCGAAACAAAACCTGAAAGCTCACACCATTGTACAATTTCATGTCGCTGGAAAATTATTTGTATAGTACGTCAATTATGTAAACAAATGATGGAAGCTTGATAGCATTTCCAGAAGCCTCTTCATCATCCGGGTCCATGTGCCATGCACAAAATTATACTCCTTCGTTCCTAAATATTTGTCTTTTTACAAATTTCAAACGGGCATATTTTAGAGTGTAGATTCACTCATTTTGCTTCATCTGTGTACTCCCTCCATTCCTAAATATTCTATTCGTCTTAACAAAGATTTCAACAAGTGACTACATACGAAGCAAAATGAGTGAATCTACACTCTAAAATATGTCTATATACATCCGTATGTGCCAGTCCATTTGAAATCTCTAAAAAGACAATTATTTGAGTAGTCACTCGTTGAAATCTCTAGAAAGACAAATACTCCAGAGTATATTTAAGAACCGAGGGGGTAGTGCACAACCGCATGGGAGACTCAGCCCGGTCGTTGCGCCGCATTAATAGTGAGTAATGAGCAGTCAAATCATAAGCCCCACCTTTCCCACTGTAAGTTGCTCTGAAGAAGCAACCATCAATACGCTCTTCTTGGAATCCGCTCATACTACTCCATCTGTCACTGTTTATACAGCGCGCTTCAGAAAAAAGAAAAAAAAATCTGTCGGACCAAGGCGATTAGCGATCGGCCTGAAAAATAGCATTGGTAGTTATAGCACGGCGTCTATTACTAGAGGGAATAATGCGTACACACATGCATGCAGTGCTTCCACCCCAGGTACACACATGCATGCACTCCGTAGTAGTACAGTACATGGAGACAAAATTGTGGACTTGATTGCGGTTACCACGCCCTAATTAATTGAGCATTAAACCAAACGTGTCTAAAGTCTCTTTGGTGGTGGAAATGCATTGCGAGAAATGCATCATAATGAAGCACGCGCGCCCTGTAAACTGTGATGGAGGGTGGAGTAGTATGAAGGTGCAAAACCAAGTACGCGTACTACTGCGCTTGGCTCTTCGCCCCTTCGTGAAGTCGAACAATGATGGTACTCCGCATGTTGGGTACTACAGTGTATGCCTCTGACAATCTGACACCGAATGGACTGATGCATGTCCACCGAGGGTAGGTTGCATTAGTCAAAAGGCGTAAGCGAGCTTCACCTTGTCCTGCAAGCTTCTCCTCGTTCTACGAGTTGACGGGACACACCAAAAAGTAGTGCTAGTCCATACTCCCTCCTTTCCGGTTAATATGGCTTAATCTTTTTTGCGGGTAAATGAGAGAGCTTTATTCATATATAAGCATTCTTAGGACGATCAGCCAAGACACTGGTCACTAGGAAGCGAGGTACCCCGCAAAAAAAGAAGTAGGAAGCAAGGTGTTTCATCAAGCCAGCTCTCGGCCACATTCAAAGTGCAGCAAGCACGGTTCGCACGAAGATGTGCCGCAAGGTTTGCTGACCTGTTTACATGCTGAATAACAAAAAAAGAGGAAATATTACCGAGCGGTACTATTTTAAACAGGATATGAGCCAGAATTAAGCGAGAATTGTGGCGTGTGTTCCATGCAATCAACTTCCATTATCACATGCGAGAACCCTCGAAGAGAACCAAATGTGTTGAAGATTGCTTTATCACATTTTAAAATTATAATAAGAGTGCAGACGCTCCTCCATCCGGTTCCTAGTACTACTATAGTACATACCTTTATGGACTATAGTAGTAGTACTAGTAAACTTTGCGCTTGGCTGTTCAGGAAGTCGAACAATAATAGCACTAGTAGTATAGTGTATGCTGCTGGCAATATGACACCGAATTAACTGTTGCACGTCCACCACCTGAGCGAGGGAGAGCTTGCATTAGTCAAAAGTTTCTCCTTGTCCTGTGAGCCACCGCGCGCAAGCTTCTCCCATCCTGCAACCTTCTCCTCGTTCGACAAGTTGACGGGACACAGCAAAGTAATGCTAGTCCATGCTGCCTCCTCTCCGGTTAATATGGCTTAATTTCAAACGAGATAAATACACTATCTGTCACTGTATATTTGTAAAAATATGGTCAGTGGACTTCATATATATTCCGGTGTTCATACGGTCAGTAGCTCACCTTGACTGAGTATGTGTGTGCATGCACGTGTAGGTTGAGCACTTGAGCGTGATCGTGTGTGTTCTGTCGTGTGCTCGGACATGCATGCATTAGGGCGTTGCACGCGTTTTTGCATCCATGTGTACGTGTGACTGTTGCATACATGTAGGGGGAGTATGTGTAGGGGCCACTAAGGAGCAGTCAAATCACACAGTAAGTTAGTCAGAAGAAGCAACCATCATTTCACTCTTGAATGACACGTACACAATATAAAATGGTTGATATGGAGAGAAAAAGAAAACCACTATATATACACTAGCAGGAGCCTAAGCTACAAGCCTGCTTGCTTAGGTTGCTCTCTTCACAAGCATAGAACGATGGGCCTGATCCCGCAGCTGGGGGAAGGGAACAATGTTCTGTGTAGACGTGGTCGACATCGGCGAGGGAGAAAACCCATAGTCGGCGCGTCCCAATGGGGGGTCACCATGGTATGGGCCGATGCCGTGTCCCAACCGCCCTTCTAGCTACGGCCCGACGTCCCAGGTAGTCCATCTTCGTTTCGGAGCCGGCTTGCTCCACTGCCGTAGCTCCATCTCCATGTCGATCTTTCTCTACTTCTACCGGCTTCTACTTGTGATGAGTTTATGTCTCATGAACTAGTGCCAATACTATTATTCTAATCACACTTCTTCAATATCTTTGCCATCAGGGATGCTCAGGTCGATTTTAGTGGAACTGCACAAAAGCATCGTATGATCCGAGGGTGCCAGCCGTCTTTCCTTCGACAGGTTCTACCTGGCCAGGAAATTAAATCATGTTTAGGGTTTAGGGTTTAAGTCGTAGTGACCCCATCAGTAGTTTTTCTATCATACACGCTCTCACAACTTTTTTCTTTAGTTGTGAAGTAAATATTGGCTATGATCTGTGAATCATTGAGATGCATCAGCATGCGTGTTAGTTTTCCTTTGTATTTGATGGAATGTTGTAACTGGGCAACCTTGGAATAGGAATGAAAATGGAGTGGAAAAGTTTCCGTTTTTCCGGAGAAAAATGGAAACAGAGAGAAACCAATGTTTCGTTTCGTTGGATCGCGCCATCGAGCAAAACCAACGTTTAAATCATGCCTGTCGTGTTCGTGTCTCAACCTCCTCCACGGCTCGACCCACACGGTCGCTCGACATGCCACTCACCACAAACCGAGTAGTATACCATAACTTTCCCGCCTGCTTGTCGATGGATCGCGCCATGGAGTACTAGCACTACGGGAAGAGATTGACGAGTTGGGGGAGGATAGCTAGCTGTAGCACGGACTCCCAAGAACTTACTACTGGAAGAGATCGCGCATGTTGTAGCCGGCTATTGCGACCTTTGAACGCGGAGCAGCCGCGTGCACCCGGAAGCGGCGCGGGCGACGCTCTCTCGGCCGGCGTGCCGCTTCAATGCCGGCGCCTGTGAGAGGTCACGTCCACTCTGGCCGGGCATGAATGCGACACTGGCCGTTTCTGGCGGGGAGCACACGCGGGTGATGAAGAGGGTTCGGGTTGGTCAGGACTGGACGTGCGCGAACAAGAGATGCTGTACGTTAATATTGCTGCATATATAATTAACAACGTAAATAATGTGCCAGTTGGACAAATATGATTGGAGATGGAGATGGAAATGGAATTTTACGTAAACATGGATATGCATGTCTATGTCTATGTGTGTGTGCGCAACGACTCTCACGACCTGGAAGCGGGGGCGTGTTTTTGATCGAGTTTTCTTAAGGGAGGGTAGTGTACCACACGTGAAGGACAAGAAGTGCGACCAGGACGCGTGGGCGTGGATCGTTAGTTCATCAAAAGTAGTACTAGTTTTCTTCACTGTACATTAAATAAAGAGTTTCGTTTCGTACTTACACAATTTAAAACGATTGTTATGGAGAGAATAAGAAAACCACTCCACTATATTTTAGTCGTATACATGAGAGTACTATATGGACGCAGCTTCATTGACTTAGTGCACCTGCCTTTGGATTTATGACAGGTGGGCCCAAAATGTGGCTGGCTCACCTGTCATACAGCCAAAAGCAGGTGCAGTGAAGGCACCGGAGCTCAGTCCGTACTACAGTAGTATATATATATATAAGAGGGAGCCTCAGCGCTTGTTCGCTAGGGTTTGCACTCTCCACACGCTTGCCGCACTACATATATGTTACACGCTGGAGGCTCAGTGTTCATTTGCTAGGGTTTGTTATATTCACAGTCTCTCGCCCTCTCTTCACCAGATCTAAACAAGACTGTGTTGGCCTCTTGTCTCTCTCTCCCCCCTCACAGCTGGTGAAGGAGGCGTCCGTATCCCGTCGCACCGGGAAGGGGAGGAGGTGCAGCGTTCAATCTATCGCCTTCGGCGAGGGATGAAATCCACTGCCGGCTGCGCTATTCTCTTTCACCCAGCGCCTATGCGGGAGGGCCACCGACCCCTTCTTCCTCGCTGTCGTACATAGTGTGGGCAGATCCGGCCTCCCGCCGCACGCCTTGCCACATCCCGACGACCCTAAGGTATAAGTTTCTTTGAAACCGTCGTTGCTCTAGCTGCATGTGGATCTTTTTCGATCTGTAGTCAAATCTAGGTCTTGGTTCAAAGAGGAAAGAAGGGTGCGGTGGGCTGGAGCTGAGAATCTAGGACGTGGTTCAATGAGGAAAGGAGGGGCGGAAAGTAGTATAGAGTGGCTATCTAGCCACTTTGTAGGTCGAAAAGGGAAAAAGGGGGTAACCAAGTACACACATCTGTAAGGAACCGATCTCTTTGTTGAAAAGGGAAAGAAACTGGGGGTCGGGTAGTTTCTGCACGACTAGATTTGCTGCCCTCAAATAGGAAGAAGGTTCAAAGAGAACAAATATGGGACCAGCGCATATATGCTGCTTGGCTACATACTCTGCATCACCCATTTATACATGTGGACGCACATGGTGCTGGCATGTCCCATGCAACTATTTTTCTGTTGTTAATCTCAGAATTAACTACTGATCTGTTTTAAAAGAATCTCTCTGTTAATATGAATCAATGCAACCATTTTAGAAATGCTACTGTCCTATACTTTGTTTTCCATCAAGATAAGGTAGATGCTTCTTTTTGTGGCCGCATGTTTCATCCTCCTTTATTGGCCAGTAATTGTTTTATTTTGTGCCTCTTAAAACAGGGATATCTATTCAACTTGTTGCTATAGAAAACTTAAATGTCACACCGGCAACTTTGCTTGATTTCAGTGCAACTCCACAAAACTTGATTGGATTTCCTATTCGTGTTGGTAGATTCATATTTTATGTTGGTTGTCTCATGAAAGGTCAGTACAGGCCTTCATCCACATGATTGTGCAGTGTGCTTTGAGATGCTGTGCTACTTGTATTGGTACTGTTTTAAATAAATGATGAATTGAAGCTATTGTATTGCTGTCTTTTCCCATTAAGTAGTGAACAAAAATGGGACCAACCCAGACATGATGCTTGTTGCTTTGTTACAACAAATTCAGCATCACCCCCTTTATAACCCAGTAATTGATGCCACTCTCAGAATTAACTACTGAATCTTATTTCAAAACTGCAACACTTGTTAGGGATTGGCGGGATTACCATTTTTGTGGCCGCATGTTTCATCCTCCTTTATTAGCCAGTAATTGATTCCTTTTTTGCCTCTGTTTATACAGGGATATCTATTCAACTTGTTGCTATTGTGACATTTTGCTTTGCTACGCGAAACAGTTTGCTTGATTTCAGTGCAACTGCACAAAACGAGATTGGATTTCCTATTCGTGTTGGCAGATTCGTACGTGATCTTGTGTGCGTCATGACAGGTTGGTACTTTCCTTCATCCACATGATCGTGCAGTGTGTTTTGAGATGTTGTGCTACTTGTATTGGTACTGTTTTAAATAAATGATGAATTGAAGCTATTGTATTGTTGTATTTCCCATTAAGTAGTGAACAAAAATGGGACCAACCCAGACATGATGCTTGTTGCTTTGTTACAACAAATTCAGCATCACCCCCTTTATAAGCCAGTAATTGATGCCACTCTCAGAATGAACTACTGAATCTTATTTCAAAACTGCAACACTTGTTAGGGATTGGCAGGATTACCATTTTTGTGGCCGCATGTTTCATCCTCCTTTATTAGCAAGTGATGGATTCCTTTTTTGCCTCTGTTTATACAGGGATATCTATTCAACTTGTTGCCATTGCGACATTTTGCTTCGCTACACAAAACACTTTGCTTGATTTCAGTGCAACTGCACAAAACGAGATTGGATTTCCTATTCGTGTTGGCAGATTCGTATTTTATCGTTGTCGGTCTCATGAAAGGTCAATACAGGCCTTCATGCACATGATTGTGCAGTGTGCTTTGAGATGTTGTGCTACTTGTATTGGTACTATTTTAAATAAATGTTCAATTGAAGCTATTGTATTGCTGTCTTTTCCCATTAAGTAGTGAACAAAAATGGAACCAACCCAGACATGATGCTTGTTGCTTTGTTACAACAAACTCTGCATCACCCCCTTTATAAGTAGATGGAAGCACATATTGTTGTTGCGCCCACTATACCCTGGAACTGAATCTTAGTTCAAAACTGCAAACACTTCTTAGGGATCGGTAGGAGTACCATTTCTGTTAGGGATCGGCCGGAGTACATGTTTAAGAAATGTATTGTTCAGATAATGTCTCTGTTATTATATATCAGGTACAGACTTATAGTGTTTTACAAATGGTACTATCCTGCTTTGTAGTTCTTTCTACATGTTTAACCAAGGTATTGTTAAGATAATGTCTCTGTTAAAATGAATCAGTCGCATTGTTTTAGGAATGATACTTTTCTGCTTTTTTGTTCTTTATACATCTTGAAACAAGGCATTGTTAAGATAATGTCTCAGTTAATATGAATGAATCACACTGATTGAGAATTGCTACTCTCCTGCTTTGTTTCCCATTAAGGTAAGGTAGATCAGTAGATGTTTTTCTTCTGGGAGTACAAGTCATCAACCGTTATTTCTCAGTAATTGTTTCCCTTATACCTTTTGTTGCTTACAGGGATATCAAAATTAAAGCTCGGTTTTATTCCGACTTCGATTTTAGTTCAACTGCACAAAAGGAGCCAATGTGTCCAAGGCAAACTGCTGCATTACTGGGTCTAGTTGGTCGTTCCACTTTGCAGAAAGAAGCAGTCATTGTTTGCGCTACATTACAAAAGGAATGACCGAGAAGCTTTATAGAGTATTAGGCCTTCCACTATGTAGGCCAAAAGAGGTGCCAATTTCACCTTTTCTTAGTTTGGCACCGAATCCCTCCATTGCTATAGCCGGTGCCATAAATATTAGACACCGGTGACATGACTAGTCTGCAGAGACCATTGGCAATTTAACAACATGTGGAGTGCCCTGGGCAAGAAGTGCCCAAACAAATACAAGAAGCGACAGGACTCCACGATCATAGGCATTACATATTTTGAATGGGAAAAGCTTGTCAAAGTTTAATCATTGATGTTAGCAAGAAGCGACAGGACTCCACGATCATAGGCATTACATATTTTGAATGGGAAACGCTTGTCAAAGTTTAATCATTGATGTTAGCAAGAAGACGTTAGTTTAATATATTGGAATTGGAAAACCTTGTCAAAATTTGCTCATTGATGTTAGCCAGAAGACATGCATTTGATATTTTTGAGTAGGACGCCCTTGCTGTGAGCAGCGTCGAGTGTTTTTTCCTATTCTTGTGTTTAGTTTAGAAGTAAATAGTTACTCTGCTGAGATATTCCTGTGTTAAGAGTTTGTTCTAAATATTGGCTATGTAATGCCAGGCCTTGTGTTTGATTGCAAAGTTGAGCTTGGAATGTTGTGGCATGCGGCATCACGAGCTGTTCACCGTGCCTCCTGAGAATAATGCTTCGTATTGTTTTGCATGTCGATCTAATGCCAGTGATTTGCTTGTTAAGAAGATCATCCTCTTCTGATGTTTCCGTGCTTAAGAAGTTCATCGTCTAATGTTTCATTCATAGCCTATACGACAAGCCGGGTAGGTTAGATGTGAAACCATATGATCTTCCGACCAACTCATAATATTAGGCCGTGATTGGATCGTCGTTTTCCAACCAAAACCGCTTGTAAAACTGACGCTTGTAAATTAAAGAAGATGGTCTCGGGCGAAGGCGCTTGGTTGGTCGATTTCGACTAGTAAAATATCGGAAGTACTTGACACACGATAAAAACGATGAATGACACTCGGACGATTGCTAATCTAGATGTTAGCTGTTGTTTCAGCCTTGCCCATGGATGGCATGATACGCACGTCGTGCATGTATCGTCTGGTAATGTCGTGCATATAGCAGTGCTCGTAAAATATACATTGGTCTCTCAAATTACACGCGTAACCCGCCGGTTTTACTTACAGACCTCGGGCCCTCAGTTTCATTACGCCTATATTTTACGCGTTGTTTTCGATGACGAGTAAATAACACTTGTATGTTAATACAGGTTTGAAATAAACCAGAGCTCCCAAGCGCGGCCTTACCGTTTCATGCCGTCTCAGTTTCTCGAAGGTGCTCATAGGTGTCCGATGAGCCTGGCTTCCTGAATGAGTAGCGGGCGCTGTATCAGACCATCCGTAGGGCCCGCGAGGCCCTCTCTGTTGTCCTTCGAGTTGTTGCGCTCGCCGTGGCGCCGAGCATTGTTAACATCGTCAACGAACATGAGGATTCAGGAGATGACTTTATTTTGACTGGATGACACTAGGGACCCACTACGGCCATAGCCTTACGTACGCAAGTGCCTCCTTATTATGTACAACTATATTTTTTTGCTTTCTCCTGGTTTCCTGACATCACGGTCCCACACCATTGTCAACCTATGTAGTCAATATAAACGAGAGAATTGCACAAGGTGCGGCCGACAACTAGGACCAAGCAGCTCGAGCAGTATTTGTGTTTTTGAGGCGTGAGCACTGCAGAGTTTTTCTTGGCGATGATTTTGTTGTTGTTCAGAGGAGAGCAGGCTATTAACTGGGCGGGCTGTGGCCCGTCTAGCCCAGGCCAGATATCCAGCCCACATACTAATTTTTTCAAGATGAAAATGGCTAGCCCAGCTATACGTCTTTTTGAGGAATACCCAGGCAAGGTCAACTTGTTATTCTCCGCCCCGCTGGGCTGCAAATCTTTCCTAGAAGGGATGCATTAGGCTTAACAGGAAAATGGGCTTTAAAAAATAATAAATGGGATGTAATTATAAAAATTGGGCAGTAACTATAAAAAATGCACCAAACACGAAATTAGTTTATAAAATATTATTTATGGATTTTGAAAATGTTAAATTTTCATTGTTGCGTGCGCAATGTTTCGTTGGATTTTTACGTAATACAAATTTATATTTAATCTGACTAGAAATTTCAGGATAAAAATATTTTGGAGCCCATCAAAATGTGGGAAATTTTATTGAATTCTATCTTCAACGGTTGGTTGAAATTATTAATCATTGTCCTAGCTAGAAAATGGGCTGTAATTTTAACAAACTGTAAATGGGCTATTGCAAATTCCATTAGAATTCCAAAATGGGCTGTACATTCTTGCAAAATGCCAATGGGCTATAAGTTCTCTGCCACACACTTGTGGGCCTACTAAGTGACGCGTCCCCTAAAAAAATAAGTTGACGTGTATGCAAGGCTTTGCCAACTTATTATAGTCAACACACGGTTCTAGCAGCAGTGGCCGTTGGATGTCTATCCAACGGATGTCGTGCTTCTTCTTCAATCTCGGATATTCTTAGCTTCGGCCGCCCAAAAAATGATTCCTCCCCCTGACATCTGGGGCACACCATTTCGGAGGCTGGCCTGTGAGCCTACTAAGTTGGAGCGTACTAAGGGCTTTGTCAACTTAGTCAATAATAAACGTTTCTAGATTCAGTGACCGTACGATGTCCATCCAATGGCCGTAGTGCTTCTTCAACCTCTAGTCTTCTTGGTCTAGCCGCCCAAAGCAGCGTCGGTCGTGCCGCCTGCTCCTGCCTCCCGTGGCCGGCTGTGCTGCCGCGGAGGCCTCACCGCCCCCATACTACTCCCACTGCTAGCCAGGCCATCCCTCCACTCACCCACACCCCTTGTTATTCTGCGGCGACGGCAGCCTCACACCGCAGCTGAACCAGTGAACCCTCGTACTCCTCTCCGCGCGGGCTTCCACTGCGGCGTCTTCCCCGGCTCCGCGTCGTCCCCTTCCTAGGCCTCGCCGTCGTCCAGACCACCGCCCTGGTGCTCTCGACGCGGTGTGGTCAATGTGGTCAACGACCAACTTCCATCGGAAGAGTACTGTACGTGGAGAGGCTGACAGCTGGGTCCAGGCGGCCGCAAGGAAGTGCCTCCTTATTACGCGCAAAATAATTATTCCTCCAGCTTACAGCAGGGACCCACCGGACGGGGCACCTTATTTCGCGAAAAAAACGTTTCCCCCCTGACTGCTCGGACCCACCAGACGGGCCAGCGTATTTCGTGAAAATGTTCCTCCAGCTGTCAGCTCGGACCCACCGGAAGTGCCTCCTTATTATGCACAAAAAAATGAATACTCCCCCTGCTAGCTGGGACCCACCATGGTGGGAGGCTGACTTGTGGGCCTACTAAGTTGACTGGGATGGGGGCCTTTGTCAACTTTAGTCAATATGAACGATTCTAGCTCCAGTGACTGTACGATGTCCATCCAACGGCCGTAGTGCTTCTTTAACCTCTGGTCTTCTTGCTCCGGCCGCCCAAAGCAGCACCGGTCATGCCGCGTGCTCCTGCCTCCCCTGGTCGGCTGTGCTGCCGCGGAGGCCTCACCACCCCCTACTATTCCCACCGCTGGCCAGGCCCTGCGGCGACGGCAGCCTCAAACCGCAGCCGAACCAGTTAACCCTCGTACTCCTCTCCGCGCGGTCTTCCACTGCCGCGTCTTCCCTGGCTCCCCGTCGTCCCCTTCCTAGGCCTCGCCGTCGTCCACTGCCCTGGTGCTCTTGGCGCAGTGTGGTCAATGTGGTCAAGGAATGACTTCCATCGGATGTGGACTGTACGTGGAGAGGCTGACAGCTGGGTCCACGGCCGCAGCAAGGAAGTGCCTACTTATTACGTGCAAAATAATTATTCCTCCACCTGACAGTGGGGACCCACCAGACGCGCCATCGTATTTCGCGAAAAAACGTTTCCCCCTTGACTGCTGGGACCCACCAGCTACACCTTCGCACGCAAGGAAGTGCGTCCGGGCAAAAAAAAACGCTTCGCCCCCCTGACTACTGCGTCCCACCAGCTACATCTTCGCATGCAAGGAAGCGCCTGACAGTCGGGACCCACCTGGTCGAAGCATACGTAGCATTGTCATTCTGGTCGCGAACGTGTACGTACATATATACTGGTCGATCTAGAGGCGCGCACATGTCGTAGTGGAGGCGCGCACGTAGCATGTACACGTACGTACATCGGTCAGGGTGCAAGAAAGAAAATACGGCCACGTATGTGTACATACGGGCGGGGTCTCAAACGCCTACTCGCGCATACGTATGGCAAGGGCTCGTGTACATGGCTGGGTCAGAACGGAGAAACAACGTCGCCGTCGTGTTCATGGGGAGGCAACGGAATGCGTCATGTTCATGGGGAGGCAACAAAATGCGTCGTGTTCATGGGGAGGCAACAAAATGCGTCGTGTTCATCAGGAGGGCTTGGACGGAACAGGCGATGGAAACGAGGCCTGGCGTACCGCAGAACGGAGAAAACGGCCTTGTGTTCAACCGGCCATGTTTGAAACGGGATCCTGTTCATCGGGAGGGGTGTGGCGTACCGCAAAACGGAGGAAACGGACCTACTACGGTCGAAACGGGGGTCCTGTTGATCGGGAGGGGTGTGGCATACCGCAAAACGGAGGAAACAGACCTCCTACGGTCGAAACGGGGGTCCTGTTGATCGGGAGGGGTATGGCGTGCCGCAAAACGGAGGAAACAGACTTGTGTTGGAGCGCTACGGTCGAAACGGGGGTCCTGTTCATCGGGAGGGCTGTGGCATACCGCAAAACGGGACTCCACGGGATACTGTTCATCTCCACGGTCGACCTCCTCCAGCCTCCACGGGCTCCTGTTCATCCAGCCTCCACGGGCTCCTGTTCATCCAGCCTCCACCGCGCGCTACTTCACCGGCTACTGTTCAACCATCCCTCCACCGTCTACTGTTCATCTAGCCCTCCACACCACGGGGTCCTGTTCAACCACCCCTCCATGGGCAACCCTCCACCGTCTACTGTTCATCCAGCCCTCCACACCACGGGGTCCTGTTCAACCTCCCCTCCACGGGCACCCCTCCACCGTCTACTGTTCATCCAGCCCTCCACCACACCACAGGGTCATGTTCGTCTAGAGGCAACACCACCGCTCACTGTTCATCCAACCCCCCCCCCCCCCCCGCAACGCTCACTGTTCATCCCAGAGGCAGCATCGATCGGCTTCAGTTAGCAGCAGTAGCGAAGGAATCGCTCGATCAGGTTCAGTTAACATCCATCGATCGATCGCTCGGGTTCAGTAACGCGTAGCCTGCAGTGTAATCGCTCAGTTTCAGTTAGAGCCCAACGCCTCGCTCGGGTTCAGTTAGAGCCAACGCCTCGCACACACGCGCGTACGTGTACGAGAGAAACGTGCATCGCTCGGCCCCCGACCTCCCACCGTAACCGGGAACTCCCCGTAATTTTCCTCCCCCTCGCTTCTACCACGGTTTTTTCCGTCATGGACGGCCCAAAGAATGTCATGCATCTGCGTCTCCGGCCCGCCCAGGACGAAAAGCCCATTTTCTGTCATGATTTTTTGTCATAGAAGTAGGAGCCCACCACATCTATGATGATACCGGGTTTTGTCACAATTATCGTCATAGAAGTGTCATATGTATGACAGAAAAAAAATTTGTTCGGCCCAAAATGTCACGGATGTGTCTTTTTTTGTAGTGTAGAGATCAAGATTCATATGGTAAGAATGGAATATCTTGGCCTCAACACAAGTGTAGGTGGTTCTTTCTCAGAAAAAGTAAGTTGGAAGTGTAGGTTTGTTCTGATGGCTCTCTCCACGAATGAAGAGGTGGTGGAGGGGTATATATAGCCTCCACACAAAATCTAACCATTACACACAACTTGCCAATTTCGATGGGACCGAATTAATAAACTCGGTCGGACCGATTCAGCAAAGCTAGTGACCGTTAGGAGTTTCAGTGGGACCGACATGCAACTCGGTAGGACCGATATGGTTAGGGTTAGGGCATAACGTAATCTCGGTGAGACCGATTACACAAACTCAGTGAGACCGATTTTGGTAATAAGCTCACCAGAGAGTTGGTCAGGTAAACTCGGTGGGACCGATCGCTCATTTCGGTGAGATCGAAACATTACGAAAGAGAAACAGAGAGTTTACATTGCAATCTTGGTGGGACCGATCGCTCATCTCGGTAAGACCGAAATGTTATGAAGGGAAATAGAGAGATTGCAATCCCATCTCTGTGAGACCAAGATCCCTATCGGTGAGACAGATTTGCCTAGGGTTTGTGGCAGTGGCTATGACATTTTGAACTCGGTGGTGCCAGATAGAAAGAATCGGTGGGGCCGAGTTTGACTTTTGGTTTAGGTCATATGTGGATGTGAGAAAGTAGTTGAGGGCTTTGGAGCATATCACTAAGCATTTTGAGCAAGAGCCTCATTAAGCAACACCTCATCCCTCCTTGATAGTATTGGCTTTTCCTATAGACTCAATGTGATCTTGGATCACTAAAATAGAAAATGTAGAGTCTTGAGCTTTGAGCTTGAGCCAATCCTTTTGTCCTTAGCATTTTGAGGGGTCCACTTTTCTCATCCATGCCATGCTAATCATTGAGCTTTCCTAAGATATTAATCTTGAAATAGCATTAGCTCAATGAGCTATATGTTGTTAGGAATTACCAAAACCACCTAGGGATAGTTGCACTTTTAGTTCTAATGGTCCCTAGTTGGTAAGCTAACATGATGTGGTATGTTAGCATGGTATTTCCCTTTGAAGGTTTCAGGTGACTTGACTTGGCATGTTTATACATGTTATGAAATTCCAATGCAGCCTCGATCGTATTATACAGTTGGAGTGTTAGTATCTTGCTCATACTACCACTTAATGATCACCTTTCAGATGCATGATTATGATCTTTGTGCTCTAGTTGGTCGCTACCCAGTCTTTTGCTAGCCTTCACCTAAACTAAGCATGAATATTATTTTATTTTTCGCAAGAAAACTTCTGATCTATTCATTAGCTGGGTTGGTAGTATAAAGAACAACATAAGTAAAAATTACATCTTGGTCCATAGACCACCTAGCGGCGACTACAAGCACTTGAGCGAGTCGAAGGCGCGCCGCATTCGTCTCCCCTCCGTCATCAGAGTCGGGCAAACATTATTGTAGTAGAGACAGTCAGGAAGTCATCGTGCTAAGGCCTCATTGGCCGGACCAGTGCATCAGAACAACAACCACCATCGTTGAAGAGAAACATAGATCGTATGGATCCAACCTAAAGACACACAGACATAGACGTACGAGGATCGGATACAAGCAGATCCATTGATCACAAACACCGATCGAAACCCACGAGATCCACCGGAGAAAAACCTCCACACACCCTCCGACGATGCTAGAAGCACCACTGAAACGGAGGCCAGGCAGGGAGGACCTTATTCCATCTTTAGAGAGCCACCATCACAACATCTCTCCGAGAAGGACACAAACCCTAATAAAACTTAAAAAAACATCTAAAAGCGGAGCCCTCCCATCCGCAAGGGACGAGATCCATAGTGCCTCCATTGCCATCAGGCCACAAAAGATGAGGTAGACTGGCAGCAGCGCCTGTGGGAGGCATGAAAAACCTAACGACAAGCATAAATTTTGTTTGCGCATCTAAATTCTATCGGGAAACATAGTAGAAAACAAAAAAATTGCACTACGATCAACCAGGAACAATATGAAGATGCATACACGGTTTGGATCATGATCGTTACCGACTCCGACTAGCAGCAGAAGTAGACGAGTCGGTGTAGATCATACTTGGAGTCCCTCGAATCATAGATGAACGATCCCGCGAACTGCCCATGAACAATCCCATGAATGGAAGGCCGAAACCACAGCCTCTCTATGAGTTGCAAGCGTACGACCTTCACGATTCATCAGCGCTTTTGTAAGGGCATATTTATCCCTAAGGTGTTTTGGTGATTTATGACAATGCTTTTGCGGACTAATCGTGTGCCTTGAGTTTCCCAGACGTTTCATCGCTAGGCACAAGACAGTTTGGTGCCCCTCGAAGACTATTGAAGACGGCGTTTTTCTACATTTCTTTTTGGTGGATTTGAGTCATAGGAAAGCCGTACTATTAAGAGGGGGTCCGCATCGGAAAGGTTCGGGTGGAATCATCACGTACACGTTTTCTTCCTTGTCTCCTCCTTTCCCATTCGCATTGGAGCATCCTCCGTTTATCGTCTTTGCTTTGTCCTAGTTGCTGATGATGGGCTTGCAGTAGTACTGCTCCCTGGAGCGGTAGTACCGCACGCACCTGCGGTAGTACCGTACTTCGGCGTGGTAGTACCGCGGGAGCCCACGGTAGTACCGCTCCTTCGGAGTCGTAGTACCGTGGCCCCCAGGCCAAGTGCCGCTTCATCGTGGTAGTAGGGGCGGATGTAATTTTTTACATCCGCGCCTACGTGGTAGTACCGCACCCCGTGCGTGCTAGTACCGCTTGCGGACTGCCTCAGCTGCCAGGCGGTAGTACCGCTCCTCAGCGGTAGTACTGTGTCAGACTTTTGCATCGTCTATTTTCCAGCGGAAGTAGGCACAGATGTATTTTTTATTCATCCACGCTCTTCCCAGGCTAGGAGTTTCCTGCCTTGCGGTAGTACCGCAAGGGGGAGCGGTAGTACCGCGCCTGCGGCAGTACCGCCCTCAGCCCTTGTGCTACAGGTCTGCCCTAGCTCCTGCTGCTGTTGCGGTAGTACCGCGGTCCCTCATGGTAGTGCCGCATGGCCTTGCGGTAGTACTGCTGGTCAGGGGCGGAAGTACCGCATGGCCTTACGGTAGTACCGCTGGTTAGGGGCGGCAGTACCGCATGTCGCGGGCTGGTTAGGTGATAACGGTTGGATTTTGTCCACTACTATATAAGGGGTGTCTTCTTCCTCTAGTTGACTACCTCTTCAAACCCTAAGCTCCATTGTTGCTCCAAGCTCCATTTTTGCCCGATCTCACTCCCTAGCCAATCAAACTTGTTGTTTTGCTCGGGAGTGGTTGAGAAGGCCTCGATCTACACCACCAAGAGAAATTTGATTACCCCCACTAATCCCTTGCAGATCTTGTTACTCTTGGGTGTTTGAGCACCCTAGACGGTTGAGGTCACCGCGGAGCCATAGTCCATTGTGGTGAAGCTTCGTGGTGTCGTTGGGAGCCTCCAATTAAGTTGTGGAGATTGCCCCAACCTTGTTTGTAAAGGTTCGATCGCCGCCTCCAAGGGCAGCAATAGTGGAATCACGGCATCTCGCATTGTGTGAGGGCGTGAGGAGAATACGATGGCCCTAGTGGCTTCTTTGGGAGCATTGTGCCTCCACACCACTCCAACGGAGACGTACTTCCCTTCAAAGGGAAGGAACTTCAGTAACACATCCTCGTCTCCATCGGCTCCACTCTTGGTTATCTCGTGCCATTACTTGTGCAAGCTTATTTGTGATATATCTCTTGCTTGCTTGTGTACTTATCATTGTTGCATCATATAGGTTGCCCACTTAGTTGCACATCTAGACAACCTACTTTGATGAAGAGTTTAAATTGTTAAAGAAAAGCTAAAAATTGTTAGTTGCCTATTCACCCCCCCCCCCTCTAGTCAACTATATCGATCCTTTCAGCTTTGCCGTGCAGAGCTAATTACCGTTGGAGAATTAGAGGGGGGAGATTAGAACCACACTGGGCTTCTAATTATGAGGATTAGAGGTTCTAGGTCAAGCTCTAATTGATCAACTAGGACCAACTAGAACTAGGAACTAGAGGAGGCTCCAAAAACTTATGTGTAGAAATAGTACAAAAGCCTCTAGTATATATAGGTTGGAGAGGGAGAGGGGCGCTACACAAGTAGGGAAGTAGTCCCTCCTTGGTGCGCCGGTCAGAGGGGAGGGGAAACCCTCCCCCATTCCAATTCGGCCTCCCCTCCAAGGAAAGGGCGCCCACCCCTCTTGGGCCCTTGTGGCCCAAGTTGCCTTCCACCGTTTGGACTTTTAAGTCCCGTTGATATTAAATTAAATATAAAAGCCTTTAACAATTACTAGAGCCTTTTATTATTAATATAACATCACTGAAAGAATTTTCCAGCTATATACTATTTATCGATAATACTCGGTATTGCCCGATAATCTCCAAAACCCTTCCGGTTCCTCTTTAAACTATTTCGAATATTATTTAAACAATTACACAAATAATTCCTCGATGCTCTCATCCTACTGATACGTCTCCGTCGTATCTATAATTTTTGATTGTTCCATGCCAATATTGTACAACTTCCATATATTTTTGGCAACTTTTTATACTATTTTTGGGACTAACATATTGATCCAGTGCCCAGTGCCAGTTCCTGTTTATTGCATGTTTTTTGTTTCGCAGAATATCCATATCAAACGGAGTCCAAATGGGATAAAAACTGGCGGAGATTTTTTGGAATATATATGATTTTTGGGAAGAAAAATCCCCGCGAGACGATGCCTGAGGGGGCCACGAGGCAGGGGGCGCGCCCCTAACCCTCGTGGCTTGCCCGTAAGGCGGTTGATGCCCTTCCTTTGCTACAAGAAAGCTAATATCCGGATAGAGATCTTGTTAAAATTTCAGCCCAATCGGAGTTACGGATCTCCGGGAATATAAGAAACGGTGAAAGGGTAGAATCTGAGAACGCAGAAACAGAGAGAGACAGAGAGACATATCCAATCTCGGAGGGGCTCTCATCCCTCCCAGACATGGAGGACAACGACCAGAGGGGAAACCCTTCTCCCATCTAGGGAGGAGGTCAAGGAAGAAGAAGACGAAGGGCCCCCCTCTCCCCTTCTCTTCCGGTGGCGCCGGAACGCTGCCGTGGCCATCATCATCACCACAATCTTGACCAACAACTTCACCGCCATCATCACCAACTCCCCCCCCCTCTATGCAGCAGTGTAACCTCTCTTTGACCCATTGTAATCTCTACTTAAACATGGTGCTCAACGCTATATATTATTTCCCGATGATGTATGGCTATCCTATGATGTTTGAGTAGATCTGTTTTGTCCTATGGGCTATTTGATGATCAAGATTGGTTTGAGCTGCATGCTTTATTATTGGTGCTGTCCTATGGTGCTCTCCGTGTCGCGCAATCGTGAGGGATCCCCTCTGTAGGGTGTTGCAATATGTTCATGATTCGCTTATAGTGGGTTGCGTGAGTGACTGAAACACAAACCCGAGTAAGGGGGTTGTTGCGTATGGGATAAAGAGGACTTGATGCTTTAATGCTATGGTTGGGTTTTACCTTAATGATCTTTAGTAGTTGCGGATTCTTGCTAGAGTTCCAATCATAAGTGCATATGATCCAAGTAGAGAAAGTATGTTAGCTTATGCCTCTCCCTCAAATAAAATTGCAATAATGATTACCGGTCTAGTTATCGATTGCCTAGGGACAAATAATTTTCTCGTAACAAAAAGCTCTTTACTAAAACTAATTTAGTTGTGTCTTTATCCAAACAGCCCCTACTTTTTATTTACATGCTCTTTATTATCTTGCAAACCTATCCAAAAAACATCTACAAAGTACTTCTAGTTTCATACTTGTTCTAGGTAAAGCGAACGTCAAGCGTGCGTAGAGTTGTATCGGTGGTCGATAGAACTTGAGGGAATATTTGTTCTGCCTTTAGCTCCTCGTTGGGTTCGACACTCTTACTTATCAAAAGAGGCTACAATTGATCCCCTATACTTGTGGATTTTCATGACCTTTTTCTGGCGCCATTGTCGGGGAGCAATAGCATGGGGTGAATATTCTCGTGGGTGCTTGTTTGCTTTATCACTAAGTAATTTTTATTTGCTATTCTTAGTTGTTCTTTATCTTTAGTTGTGGATATGGAACACAAAATACCAAAAAAATTAGGTGTACTTTCTTCTCATGGAGATGGGGAACCTCCTAAAACCCTCGATGCTGGTTATGTGAAAGATATTATGTACTACTTTAATAATCCTGAGAAAACCCCATTCAATTATGTAATGGGAGTAACGTTGGATCAACGTGAATACTTTAGGGATTACCGCTTGACACAAAAAGGGAAACTATTATGGCATCAAATTCATATATTGAATTGGTATGCTACGCAACTATGCTTGAGATATGATTATACTTGTTGATCTAGGATGAAGGCTCCACACCTTCCCTTTTCATGCGAATTTAATGATAATAAAACCTTAGCTTCTTATGCCAATGGTATATATGATTACTGTGATGTGGAACAAATAGAAGAATTTGTTGCTTTTATGGGTCCTTATGAAATTGAATCTATGTTTAAAGAGTTTGAAGATTTTGATGATTCGGTTTATAGACCTGAAAATTTAGCTATCCTTAAATATTTCTATGAGAATTATGAGCACAATTCTAATATTAATGCACTTATTGAGAAAGTCTCCGCTGTCCAAGAAGAGACTAATATTTTGCAGGAATCTATGGAAGAAGAAGTTGATGAAACTGTGAGCTCATTGGATGAATAAGATGAGGAGGAGAGCGAATAACAAAAGGAGGAAGAGCGGATTGATCACCTGTGCCCACCTTCTAATGAGAGTAACTCTTCAACTCATACATTTTTTAATTCCCCTTCATGCTTACCGAAGGATGAATGCTATGATCCCGTTGATTCTTTTGAAATATCCCTTTTTGATGATGCTTGGTATGCTTGTGGCCAAGATGCCAATATGAATTATGCTTATGGAGATGAACTTGCTATAGTACCTTATGTTAAACATGAAATTGTTGCAATTGCACCCATGCATGATAGCCCTATTATCTTTTTGAATTCTCCCGACTACACTATATCGGAGAAGTTTGCCTTTATTAAGGATTACATTGATGGGTTGCGTTTTACTATTACACATGATGAATTTGATAAATATAATATGCATGTGCTTGCTGCTCCTACTTGCAATTATTATGAGAGAGGAACTATATCTCCACCTCTCTATGTTTCCCACATGATAAAATTGCAAGAAACTGTTTATACTATGCATTGGCCTTTACTATGTGTGCATGAATTGTTCTTTTATGACATGCCGATGTATAGGAAGAGAGTTAGACTTCGTTGTTGCATGATATATGTGACTTTTTGCTCACTACTAAATTACAAATCATTGTTAATTAAAATTGGCTTTGATATACCTTGGGATCCGGGTGGATCCATTACTTGAGCACCATATGCCTAGCTTAATGGCTTTAAAGAAAGCGCTGCCGGGGAGACAACCCGGAATTTTTAGAGAGTCATTTATTTCTTTTGAGTTATTTCATATAGTTTAAAAACAACAAAAATAAATAGGGGAGCCCAAAACTTTTTCAAAAAGAAAAGTGAAAGTGAGAAAGACAAGCATTGTTGAAGTGGGAGAGATCCTTGAACTTTGTTCATGCTCACGGCAACTTTGTGAATCTTGATTACAGAAACTTTTCAACAAAAATAATTATCCCCTTGTACAATTCCATTGTATTATAAAATAATGTGCCAAGGTTTGCCTTTAGGATGTTTACATTTGCTTGATGGTTTGTACGGTGCAGGACAGAAACTTTGGCTGTAGTGCCTGATTTTACATTTTTATCTGGAACGTCAAATGGTTCTGATTCTTTTTGCACTGCATTTCTATGCAAATTGTTTATTTTTTATAATTTTGGTAGAATTTTTCAAATATCATAAGTATGATGAATGTTCAGATTATTACAGACTGTTCTGTTTTAGACAGATTCTGTTTTTGATGCATAGTTTACTTGTTTTGATGAAACTATCGATTTGTATCAGTGGATTAAGCTATAAAAAACGATATTACAGTAGACACAATGCAAAAACAAAATATGAATTGGTTTGCAATATAGTAGTGATTTGCTTTATTATACTAACGGATCTTACCGAGTTTTCTATTGAAGTTTTGTGTGGATGAAGTGTTCGATGATCAAGAAGGTCTCGATGTGAGAAGAAGGAAGATAGGCAAGAGCTCAAGATTGGGGATGCCCAAGGCACCCCAATTAAATATTCAAGTATACTCAAGTGTCTAAGCTTGGGGATGCCCCGGAAGGCATCCCCTCTTTCTTCAACAAGTATCAGTATGTTTTCGGATTCGTATCGTTCACGCGATATGTGCAATCATGGAGCGTCTTTTGCATTTAGTTTTCATTTTTATTTTATGCACCATGCTGGTATGAGATAGTACTTGGTTGATTTATAGAATGCTCTATGCACTTCACTTATATCTTTTGAGTATGGCTTTATAGAATGCTTCATGAGCTTCACTTATATCATTTGAAGTTTGGATTGCCTGTTTCTCTTTACATAGAAAACCGCCATTTGTAGAATGCTCTTTGGCTTCACTTATATTTGTTAGAGCACGGGCATATCTTTTGTAGAAATAATTAAACTCTCTTTCTTCACTTATATCTATTTAGAGAGATGACAGGAATTGGTCATTCACATGGTTGGTCATAAAATCCTACATAAGACTTGTAGATCACTGAATATGATATGTTTGATTCCTTGCAATAGTTTTGTGATATAAAGATGGTGATATTAGAGTCATGCTAGTGGGTAGTTGTGGATTAGTAGAAATACTTGCGTTGAGGTTTGTGATTCCCGTAGCATGCACGTATGGTGAACCGTTATGTGATGAAGTCGAAGCATGATTTATTTATTGATTGTCTTCCCCATGAGTGGTGGTCGGGGACGAGCGATGGTCTTTTCCTACCAATATATCCCCCTAGGAGCATGTGTATAGTACTTTGTTTCGATATCTAATAGACTTTTGCAATAAGTATGTTGAGTCCATGGATTATACGCACTCTCACCCTTCCACCATTGCTAGCCTCTCTAGTATCGCGCAACTTTCGCCGATACCATAAACCCACCATATACCTTCCTCAAAACAGCCATCATACCTACCTATCATGGCATTTCCATAGCCATTCCGAGATATATTTCCATGCAACTTCCATCATCATCATATCATGACTTGAGCATTCATTGTCATATTGCTTTGCATGATCGTAAGATAGCTAGCATGATGTCTTCATGGCTTGTCCATTTTTTGATGTCATTGCTACGCTAGATCATCGTACATCACGGTACACCACCGGAGGCATTCATATAGAGTCATATCTTTGTTCTAGTATCGAGTTGTAAGTAAAAAAAGTGTGATGATCATCATTATTAGAGCATTGCCCCAGTGAGGAAAGGATGATGGAGACTATGATTCCCCCACAAGTCGGGATGAGACTCGGGACTTAAAAAAAAAGAGGCCAAAGAATCCCAAATAAAAAGAGGCCAAAGAAGCCTACTAAAAAAATAAAACAAAAAAATGAGAGAAAAAGAGAGAAGGGGCAATGTTACTATCCTTTTATCACACTTGTGCTTCAGAGTAGCACCATGTTCTTCATATAGAGAGACTCTTGAGTTATCACTTTCATATACTAGTGGGAATTTTCATTATAGATCTTGGCTTGTATATTCCGATGATGGGCTTCCTCAAACGCCCGAGGTCTTCATGAGCAAGCAAGTTGGATGCACACACACTTAGTTTTTAGTCTGAGCTTTCATACACTTATAAGTCTCAGTGCATCTGTTGCATGGCAATCCCTACTCACTCACATTGATATATATTGATGGGCATCTCCATAGCCCGTTGATACGCCTAGTTGATGCGAGACTATCCTCTCCTTGTTGTCTTCTCCACAACCACCATTCTATTCCACCTATAGTGCTATGTCCATGGCTCACGCTCATGTATCGCGTGAAAGTTGAAAAGGTTTGAGAACATCAAAAGTATGAAACAATTGCTTGGCTTGTCATCGGGGTTGTGCATGATGTGAATATTTTGTGTGGTGAAGATGGAGCATAGCCAGACTATACGATTTTGTAGGGACAACTTTCTTTGGCCATGTTATTTTGAAAAGACATGATTGCTTTATTAGTAGGCTTGAAGTATTATTGTTTTATGTCAAATGATAGACTATTGCTTTGAATCACTCATGTATTAATATTCATGCCATGATTAGATATGTGATCAAGATTATGCTAGGTAGCATTCCACATGAAAAAATATCTTTTTTATCATTTACCTACTCGAGGACGAGCAGGAATTAAGCTTGGGGATGCTGATACGTCTCTGTCGTATCTATAATTTTTGATTGTTCCATGCCAATATTCTACAACTTCCATATACTTTTGGCAATTTTTTATACTATTTTTCGGACTAACATATTGATCCAGTGCCCAGTGCCAGTTCCTATTTGTTGCATGTTTTTTGTTTCGCAGAATATCCATTTCAAACGGAGTCCAAACAGGATAAAAACTGACGGAGATTTTTTTGGAATATATATGATTTTTGGGAAGAAAAATCCACGTGAGACGATGCCCGAGGGGGCCACGAGGTACGGGGCGCGCCCCAGGGGGCAGGCGCACCCCTGACCCTCGTGTCCACCCCGTAAGGCAATTGATGCCCTTCTTTCGCCACAAGAAAGCTAATACCAGATAGATATCGTGTTAAAATTTCAGCCCAATCGGAGTTATGGATCTCCGGGAATATAAGAGACGGTGAAAGGGTAGAATCTGAGAACACAGAAATAGAGAGAGACAGAGAGACATATCCAATCTCGGAGGGGCTCTTGCCCCTCCCACGCCATGGAGGCCAAGGACCAGAGGGGAAACCCTTCTCCCATCCAGGGAGGAGGTCAAGGAAGAAGAAGACGAAGCCCCCCCCTCTCCCCTTCTCTTCCGGTGGCGCCGGAAAGCTGCTGTGGCCATCATCATCACTGCAATCTTCACCAACAACTTCACCGCCATCATCACCAACTCTCCCCTCCCTCTATGCAGCGGTGTAACCTCTCTTTTACCCGTTGTAATCTCTACTTAAACATGGTGCTCAACGCTATATATTATTTCCCGATGATGTATGGCTATCCTATGATGTTTGAGTAGATCCGTTTTGCCCTATGGGCTATTTGATGATCAAGATTGGTTTGAGTTGCATGCTTTATTATTGGTGCTGTCCTATGGTGCTCTCCGTGTCGCACAAGTGTGAGGGATCGCCGCTGTAGGGTGTTGCAATACATTCATGGTTCGCTTATAGTGGGTTGCGTGAGTGACTGAAACACAAACCCGAGTAAGGGGGTTGTTGCGTATGGGATAAAGAGGACTTGATGCTTTAATGCTATGGTTGGGTTTTACCTTAATGATCTTTAGTAGTTGCGGATGCTTGCTAGAGTTCCAATCATAAGTGCATATGATCCAAGTAGAGAAAGTATGTTAGCTTATGCCTCTCCCTCAAATAAAATTGCAATAATAATTACCGGTCTAGTTATCGATTGCCTAGGGACAAATAATTTTCTCGTAACAAAAAGCTCTTTACTAAAACTAATTTAGTTATGTCTTTATCTAAACAGCCCCTACTTTTTATTTACATGCTCTTTATTATCTTGCAAACCTATCCAAAAACACCTACAAAGTACTTCTAGTTTCATACTTGTTCTAGGTAAAGCGAACGTCAAGCATATGATCTTCCACCAAATAAACCAACTAGCATCAACTACAAGGAGTAATTAACACTACTAGCAACCTACTAGCACCAATCCCGTACTCGGAGACAAGAATTGGATACAAGAGATGAACTAGGGTTTTGAGATGAGATGGTGCTGATGAAGATGTTGATGGAGATTGCCCTCTCCCGATGAGAGGGGCATTGGTGATGACGATGGCGATGATTTCCCCCTCCGGGAGGGAAGTTTCCCTGGCAGAACAGCTCCGCCAGAGCCCTAGATTGGTTCCGCCTCGTGGCGGCGGAGTTTCGTCCGAGAAGATGGCTTATGATTTTTTTTTCCATCAAAAGACTTCATATAGAAGAAGATGGTCACCGGAGGGCCACCAGGGGGCCCACGAGGTAGGGGGGCGCGCCCAGGTGGGTAGGGCACGCCCCCACCCTCGTGGGCAGGGTGTGGCCCCCTGGTGAAGTTCTTGCTCTTGGTATTTTTTTATATTTGGAAAACGTCTTCCGTGGAGTTTCAAGACTTTTGGAGCTGTGCAGAATAGGTCTCTAATATTTGCTCCTTTTCCAGCCCAGAATCCCAGGTGCCGGCATTCTCCCTCTTTATGTAAACCTTGTAAAATAAGAGAGAATTGGCATACGTATTGTGACATAATGTGTAATAACAACCCATAATGCAATAAATGTCGATATAAAAGCATGATGCAAAATGGACGTATCAACTCCCCCAAGCTTAGACCTCGCTTGTCCTCAAGCGAAAAGCCGATATCAAAAAATATGTCCACATGTTTAGAGATAGAGGTGTCGATGAAAATAAAATACGGACATGAGGGCATCATGATCATTCTTAGAACAGCAACTTATATAATTATTGTCATATAATCTCTAATGCTAGAGTAATAATTCAATCACAATATCAAGTATGAATCTTAAACTTCATTGAAAACTAACAAACTATAATCTTAGTCATTGAAGCAATTGCAATGTATCATAACATAGGAAAGAGTCAATGTATAAGAGCTTTTCAGCAAGTCCACATACTCAACTATCATATAGTCTTTCACAATTGCTCACACTCACGCAATACTTATGAGTATGGAGTTTTAATTGGAAACAGAGAGAGATAGGGGCTTATAGTTTTGCCTCCCAACGTTTTACCTCAAGGGTAATGTCAATAGTAATAGTTCATGAAAACTCACATCCAATTAGCCATATATACCAGGATCTTTCCAACATAATGTGCTTGCTAAAGGATAAAATGTAAAAAGGAAGGGTGAAAATCACCATGAATCTTATGCAATGTAGGAGATAAAAGTAAAAGATAGGCCCTTCGCAGAGGGAAGCAGAGGTTGTCACGCGCTTTTATGGTTGGATGCACAAAATCTTAATGCGAAAGAACGTCACTTTATATTGCCACTTGTGATATGGACCTTTATTATGCAGTCTGTCGCTTTTATTACTTCCATATCACACGATCGTATAAAGCTTATTTCCTCCACACCAATCAATCATACATATTTAGAGAGCAATTTTTATTGCTTGTACCGTTGACAACTTACTTGATGGATCTTACTCAATCCATAGGTAGATATGGGGGACTCTTATGGAAAGACTGGTTTAAGGGTATTTGGAAGCACAAGTAGTATCTCTACTTGGTGCAATGAATTTGGCTAGCATGAGGGGGAAAGGCAAGCTCATCATGTTGGAAGATCTAAGACAATATAATTCATCTCAGATGTAAGAAAACATAACCCATTACATTGTCTTCCTTGTGCAATGTCAACTCTTTTAGCATGTCATATTTTAATGAGTGCTCACAATCATAAAAGATGTCCAAGATAGTATATTTATATGTGAAGACCTCTCTTTCTTTATTACTTCCTATTAATTGCAACGATGACCAAAACTATGTTTGTCAACCCTCAACAACTTTTATTCATCATACTCTTTCTATGTGAGCTCATTACTCTCCATAAGACTCACATGATCTCTTTGTTTCTTTTTATTTCTTTCTCTTTTCTTTTCTTCACTTAGGATCATGGCAAAATAATCAAGCCCTTGACTCAACACTAATCTTTATTATATAGCTCATGGACTCGATTACATAGAAGGATAATAAAGCAAAACTCACAACTAGATCACACTAAGAACTTTTATTCTACTAGATCAAGATATTACCAAAAGGATCGAACTAAGAGAAACGGTAAACATAAAAGTGATGGTGATACGATACCGGGGCACTCCCCCAAGCTTGGCAGTTGCCAAGTGGAGTGCCCATACCAGATACTCAATTCTTCTTTGTTGGTGGAGACGGTGGTGATTTTGTTGATGGCGTAGGCTTGTCGTCCTTCTTCCAGGGCATAGGCTCACCATCATAGAAGGATGATCGAGTCTCCTGGAACCTTATATCTGCAGCCAAACTCATCCTCTTGAATCTATATTCATACTCATAGTTTTGGTTTTGCAGGTCATAAATCTGGGCTTGGAGGTGCTCGATTTTCTCATGAAGCTTGAAGATGGCCTCCCCAATGTCCTTGACGTCCAGCTTGTGGTTGTTGGTGAACTCCGTGATCATAATGTGATTCGAATCAAGTCCATGCTCCACCATCTCCTGACACTTGAAAACTTCTTGCTCCAATGCCTCGAGCCTGGCCTCCGTGCTTCCGGTCTTCCTTGGTCCCTCAGCATCGCGGATGTGCAACAACCCCTCACACATCTCAATGGTTTGAGGGTGTTGCAGCACTTCTGCGAGGTAGGGGTTGATGACCTTCTCGAAGAACTGGTCCTTGGGGGCACTTGAAGATGACATGACGACTTGGATCTATTAGAAAAACAGCTTGAAACAAAGACAAGAGATTTTTGCGTGATACGGGAGTCAAAACCCCCGGGAGATTATATAATGAATTTTTACCGACAAAAATACGTGTCGTGTACGAAAACGGAGTCCAGAGAGCACACGAGGTGCCCACGAGGTAGGGGGCGCGCGCAGTAGGGTAGGGCGCGCCCTCCACCCTCGTGGAGCCCTCGTGTCCTTCCCGAACTGCTGCTTATTTTTCTATTTTTCTAAATATTCCAAAACAGAGAAATATTACCTTAAAAACAGTTTTGGAGTCAGTTTTCTTACCGTACCACATACCTATTCCTTTTCGGAGTCTGAAACGTTCCGAAAAATGTCCCTTATGTATTCCTCCGGGGTTACGATTTCAATAACATTGGTTTCAACATTTATGGGATTACCTGAGATATAGTGTTTGATTCTTTGACCGTTCACCACCTTCGGATTTGTGCCTCTGAAGTTGTTGATTTTTATGGCACCGGAACGGTAGACCTCCTCGATAACTTAAGGACCTTCCCATTTAGAGAGAAGTTTTCCTGCAAAAAATCTTAAATGAGAGTTGTATAGCAATACATAATCACCTACATTAAACTCACACTTTTGTATCCTTTTGTCATGCCTCTTTTAACTTTTTCTTTAAACAACTTGGCATTTTCGTAGGCTTGGGTTCTCCATTCATCAAGTGAGCTAATATCAAATAACCTCTTCTCACCGGCAAGTTTAAAATCATAATTAAGTTCTTTAATAGCCCAATAAGCCTTGTGTTCTAGTTCGAGAGGTAAGTGACATGCTTTTCCATAGACCATTTTATACAGCGACATACCCATAGGATTTTTATATGCAGTTCTATAGGCCCATAATGCATCATCAAGTTTCTTGTACCAATTCTTTCTAGACCTATTAACAGTCTTTTGCAAAATTAATTTGAGTTCTCTATTACTCAATTCTACTTGACCACTAGACTGAGGGTGATAAGGAGATGCAATTCTATGATTAACATCATATTTAGCAAGCATTTTACGAAAAGCACCATGAATAAAATGTGAACCACCATCAGTCATTAAATATCTAGGGACTCCAAATCTTGGAAAAAAAATAACTTCTTTAAGCATTTTAATAGAAGTGTTATGATCAACACTACTAGTTGGAATAGCTTCTACCCACTTAGTAACGTAATGAACAACAACTAAAATATGTGTATAACCATTAGAGGAAGGAAAAGGTCCCATATAGTCAAAACCCCAAACATCAAGTTTTTCAATAACAAGTGAATAATTCATAGGCATTTCTTGACGTCTACTAATATTACCAATTCTTTGACATTCATCACAAGATAAGACAAACTTACGGGCATCCTGGAAGAGAGTAGGCCAATAAAAACTAGATTGCAGTACCTTATGTGCAGTTCTATCTCCAGCATGGTGTTCTCCATAAGCTTCAGAGTGACACTTGCGTAGGATATGTTCCTGTTCATGCTCAGGTACACAACATCTAATAACACCATCTACTCCTTCTTTATAAAGATGTGAGTCATCCCAAAAGTAATGCCTCAAATCATAGAAGAACTTTTTCTTTTGCTGGTATGTGAAACTAGGTGGTATAAACTTAGCAACAATGTAATTAGCATAATCAGCATACCATGGAGCAGCATGAGAAGCATTTATGACATTTAATTGCTCATCAGGAAAGCTATCATCAATAGGTAGTGGGTCAGCAAGCACATTTTCTAACCTAGACAAGTTGTCTGCAACGGGGTTCTCAGCTCCTTTTCTATCAACAATATGGAAATCAAATTCTTGTAGCAAGAGAACCCATCTAATAAGTCTAGGTTTAGCGTATTTCTTTTCCATAAGATATTTAATAGCAGCATGATCAGTGTGAATAGTTACTTTAGAATCAACAATATAAGGTCTAAACTTATCACAAGCAAATACAACTGCTAAGAATTCTTTTTCAGTAGTAGCATAATTTCTTTGAGCATTGTCTAGAGTTTTACTAGCATATTGAATAACATTTAGTTTCTTATCAACTCTTTGTCCTAGAATAGCACCTACAGCATAATCACTAGCATCACACATAATTTCAAAGGGTAAATTCCAATCAGGTGGCTGAACAATAGGTGCAGAGATCAATGCTTTCTTAAGTATTTCAAATGCTTCTACACAATCATCATCAAAGACAAATGGTATATCTTTTTGTAATAAATTAGTCAGAGGCATGGAGATTTTTGAGAAGTCCTTAGTGAACCTCCTATAAAAACCGGCATGACCAAGGAAACTTCTTATACCTTTGATGTCCTTGGGACATGGCATCTTTTCAATAGCATCAACCTTGGCTTTATCAACTTCAATACCTCTTTCAGAAACTTTGTGCCCCAAGACAATACCTTCATTGACCATAAAGTGGCACTTTTCCCAATTCAAGACAAGATTAGTTTCTTCGCATCTCTGCAAAACTCGATCAAGGTTTCTCAAGAAATCATCAAAAGAAGATCCATAGACGGAGAAATCGTCCATGAAAACCTCACAAATCTTTTCACAAAAGTCAGAGAATATAGCCATCATGCATCTTTGGAAGGTAGCAGGTGCATTACATAGACCAAAAGGCATACGTCTATAAGCAAAAGTACTAAAAGGGCATGTAAAAGTAGTCTTTGATTGATCTTTGGCTGACACAGGTATTTGAGAGAAACCAGAATAACCATCTAGAAAGCAAAAATGTGTATGTTTGGATAATCTTTCTAGCATTTGATCGATAAAAGGTAAGGGGTAATGATCCTTTTTAGTAGCCTTATTTAATTTGTGGAAATCAATTACCATCCTATAACTTGTAATAATTCTTTGAGGAATCAATTCATCTTTATCATTAGGAACAATAGTAATACCTCCCTTCTTAGGGACACAATGGACAGGGCTTACCCATTGACTATCAGCAACGGGATAAATTGTACCTGCCTCAAGGTGCTTTAGTATTTCCTTTCTTACCACTTCTTTCATTTTAGGATTCAGCCGGCATTGATGATCACGAACTGGTTTAGCATCTTCTTCAAATTAATTTTATGTTGACATAAAGTGGGACTAATGCCCTTAAGATCATCAAGAGTATACCCAATAGCAGCGCGGTGCTTCTTCAGAGTTTTCAATAATCTCTCTTCCTCATGCTCTGAAAGGTTAGCACTAATAATAACAGGATATATCTTTTTCCCATCAAGATAAGCATATTTAAGAGTATCAGGTAACGGTTTAAGCTCAAACACGGGATCACCCTTGGGTGGAGGAGGATCCCCTAGGATTTCAACAGGTAAATTGTTTTTCAGAGTAGGTTTGTGTTTAAAGAATACTTCATCTAATTCCCTTCTTTCATTCATAAACATATCATTTTCATGGTCTAGCAAGTATTGTTCTAAAGGATCACTAGGAGGTACAGCAATAGAAGCAAGACCAATAATTTCATCCTTACTAGGTAATTCTTCTTCACGGTGGTGTCTACTAAATTTAGAAAAATTAAATTCATGAGTCATATCATCTAAACCGATAGTAACAACATCTCTTTTGCAATCTATGGTAGCATTAATAGTATTTAAGAAGGGTCTACCAAATATAATGGGACAAAAGCTATCTTGTGGGGAACCAAGAACAAGAAAATCAGCAGGATATTTAGTTTTCCCACACAAAACTTCAACATATCTAACAATTCCCATTGGTGAAATAGTATCTCTATTGGCAAGTTTAATTGTGACATCAATATCTTCCATCTCAGTAGGTGCAATATCATGCATAACTTCTTTGTATAAGGAATAAGGTATTGCACTAGCACTAGCACCCATAACACATAAGCCATGATAACAATGATCTCCTATTTTAACAGAAATAACATGCATGCCTACCACAGGTCTAGGTTTATCTTTATCACGGTGTTTAGCAATTCTAGCAGTTTCATCACAGAAATAAATAACATGCCCATCAATATTATCAGACAAGAGGTCTTTAACGATAGCAATATTAGGTTCAACTTTAACTTGCTCAGGAGGTGTATATGTTTTAATATTGCTTTTATGAACCACAGTTGAAGCTTTAGCATGATCCTTTATCCTAATAGGGAAAGGTGCTTTCTCAACATAAGAAGTCGGAACAATAGGATCATTATAAGTGATAGTCTTTTCTTCAACTTTAATAGGCGCAGCTACTTTTACTTCTATGGGAGGATGATATTTAAACCACTTCTCCTTGGGGAGATTAACATAGGCAGCAAAAGATTCACAGAAAGAAGCTACTATCTCAGAGTCAAGTCCATATTTAGTGCTAAATTTACGAAAAATATCGGTATCCATAAAAGATTTAACACAATCAAAACTAGGTGTCATACCTGACTCCTTACCATTGTCGAGGTCCCAATCTTCAGAGTTGCGTTTAATTCTTTCCAATAAATCCCATTTGAATTCAATAGTCTTCATCATAAAAGAGCCAGCACAAGAAGTATCAAGCATGGTGCGATTGTTACCAGAAAGCCGAGCATAAAATTTTTGAATAATCATTTCTCTTGAGAGCTCATGATTGGGGCATGAATATAACATTGATTTAAGCCTCCCCCAAGCTTGAGCGATGCTTTCTCCTTCGCGAGGCCAAAATTATATATATATATATATATATATATAATTGTGATCACGATGAACAAGATGCATAGGATAAAACTTCTGATGAAATTCCAATTTCAACCGTTTGTAATTCCAAGACCCCATATCATCATATAGCCTGTACCATGTCGATGCATCTCCCCTCAAATATAAAGGGAAGACCTTCTTCTTAACAACATCTCCGGGTATACCTGCAAGCTTAAATAATCCACAAACTTCATCCACATATATCAGATGTTCATCAGGATGTTTTGTTCCATCTCCTAAAAAGGATTAGCTAGCAGTTTTTCTATCATACCCGAAGGAACTTCAAAGCAAACATTTTCATTTTCATTTTCAGTGGGTTCAGTAGGTTGAGGAGCAACTCTTTGCTCTACTGGTCGGGGTGAAGATACCCCGAACAAGCCCCTCAAAGGATTACTCTCCACGGTAACAAGTGACAGTAAATTTCAGCACACTACCAAAGGCACTTCACTCCCCGGCAACGGCGCCAGAAAAGAGTCTTGATGACTGATACGTCCATTTTGCATCATCCTTTTATATCGATATTTATTGTGTTATGGGCTATTATTTCACATTATGTCACAATACTTATGGCTATTCTCTCTTATTTTACAAGGTTTACAAAAGGAGGGAGAATGCCGGCAGCTGGAATTCTGGGCTGGAAAAGGAGCAAATATTAGAGACCTATTCTACACAACTCCAAAAGTCCTAAAACTCCACGGAACCCCTTATAATAAATAATGAAAAATCCTCGCCAAAGATGAAGACCAGGGGGGCCACACCCTTCATACGAGGGTGCCCCCCCCAGGGCGCGCCCCCTGCCTCGTGGGCCCCCTGGTGGCTCTCCGATGACAATCTTCTCCTATATGAAGTCTTTCGTCAAGAAAAAAAAATAGGAAGAAACCTTTTGGGATGAAACTCCGCCGCCACAAGGCGGAACCGTGGCGGATCCAATCTAGAGCTCCGAGAGAGCTGTTCTGCTGGGGAAACTTCCCTCCCGGAGAGGGAAATCATCGCCATCGTCATCACCAACGCTCCTCTCATCGGGAGAGGGCAATCTCCATCAACATATTCATCAGCACCATCTCATCTCAAAACCCAAGTTCATCTCTTGTATCCGATTCTTGTCTTCAAGTCCGGGATTGGTGCTAGTAGGTTGCTAGTAGTGTTAATTACTCCTTGTAGTTGATGTGTAACATCCCAAATTTTCAATTTGGAATGTTATACACTAGATCATCATGCATATCATATTTTCTTGCATTTTGCCGATCCTAGAAATTTCACGCAACTCAAGGACCCTCGGAGAGAGTTGGAGATTTCGTTATTTTCATATTTGAGCTTTCCCAAATTTTGAAAAGAGGATCATTGGATTTGCCGGAGTTTCATTTGCCTTTTATTTGGATAGGGAAAAATGCGCGTTTTCAAAAATTGCATTTTAGGCCCGGAGAAAAGTTCATTTTGTTCGACTCAATTTTAGGAGTCGGGGAAAATTTACTTTAGCAGTTTTGGAGTTCGTGTAGATCTCTTTTCTATTTTTTTTCTGCGCGCGAAACCATTTTAAAAAAAATCGCACAGTGCCCCGCCGGGCCAAGGCCCAGCCGCAAGGCCAGGCCGGCCACTCCCCTCGCGCGCGCGCGCCGCCCCAGGCGCCCAAGGCCGCCGCCGCCCTCTAGGCAGGAGTCCTAGATGGACTCCGTTTTGTTTTTTTTCTTTCCTCTCTTTTCTTTCTTTCCTTCTCCTACTCTTATTCCTTGTCCCCTACCCTAAGTAATCCCTCTCCTCCCCAATATAAATACCCAAGCACCCCCCCTCTAAATCATCAAAACCCCAAGCCCTCCACCGCGCCCCTCACCCGCGCCGCGCCCAAGCCGCCGCCGCACCTTGCCCGCGCCGCCCTAGTGCCCCGCCGCCGCCGCCCTACACCGTCGTCACCACCCTTAGCCACCGCCGCTGCCCTTGCTCGCCGCCGCCGAAGCCCCGTTCGCCGGAGACCTCGCCGAGGTACCGCGCCGCGTCTCTTTTTCTTTTCCTCGGATCGGTTTTCTTCTAAATCATTTCGGTTCTTCTCTAAACCGTTCCAGTTTTCTAGATCGGTTTTTCGTTCGGTTATCTTTTCCGAAACCCGATCTCTTTTCCGATTTAGTTGCCTCGAGATCGTGCATCCTAACGAACGTGATCACCGGATTCTTCTAGGTTAACGAACGTCCGTTCGTTCAACCGTTCTTCTTTTCTTTTCGTCGGATTTATTCCGCGATCGCGATCTCAGATCCGATCTTCTTTCTAGTCTATCTTCTCGCTCGTTTATCAGAATCAGGTGATTCAAGCGCCTGGAGTTTCGTTTTGAAACCGCCATTCCGACTAATCAACTTTAACTAAGTTTTTGCTACGGTAAAGTTTGACCTAGTTTCAACTTGCTAGAACCGAGTTGTTTTCTTCCGCCATTTGTTTTCGGTTTCTTTGTTCGGTTCTTTCTCTCTTTGCAACCGGAGTTCTTAAGTTGAACTATCTGGTTCGATCTCTTATTCGAGTTTTACCTGTGCATTAGATGAGTACTTGTTGTATGCTTGTTGTTTGTCTGCGATAGATTACCCGGATTGCGCCGCTTGTTACTTCGAATCTCTAGGACTCGCGGATCATCAGCAAGGCAAGTAACACTTTGATCATACCTTTTCTACAACCCAGTTTTATTGCATTAGATCCATCCTCACACATTGCATGATTAGGATCTAATTAAATTGTGGGATGGGAAGTATATGAGGTAGTACCTATTACCTATTTATTATGAAACCTTTGGGAGTTACTTCTACGTTTGCTTATTATGCCATGCTATGCTAGTAGACGTGGATTGGGTGAGTGATATCCATGACAGATGTGAGATTGATAATTTTAATGGTTTATCCAAGGTGGCAACTTAAACACACATCTGGGTGGATTGAGGCACCTGATGTCTATCAGGACTTGCCTGTTTTATTTCGGACCGCCACCCAGGCTCAAAGGGATCATAAGATCTTTCATACTAAATACTTACGTGTGCAGCCACAAGCCAATATGGGCTCTGGCATAGTTGACTAAGTCGTGCGAACTCTTATAGGGGTAGACTAGCAGATGTAGGGGATGTAGGTGGTACGGTCTACTCCATCGTAAGGTGCTAGCGCTTCTGAAAGACTATGTCTCGGTCATCCGTTTCTCAAACACCATGTAGTGCGAGAAATCCAACGGAGGCGATCGAGTCTTGTGGGGAAAAGTGCGTAAACCTCTGCAGAGTGTAATAAACTAATCATGATTAGTCGTGTCCCCGGTTATGGACAATCTTGAGTATCTTGTACTTGAATATCATGTGAATCTCAACATGTTACTTCTAATTAATATTGTTGGGTTTTTAATGTTTACTTTTAATTGGGATTGAGAATGCTGTCAACCATTCTCAATGTTTAACAACCACCATGATAGTTAAATAAATTTATTCCTTTGCAGTAGGGAAAAATTGGCTTTACGCAAAACTGTAATCATAGAGCTTTCCACCAGCCAAATATGCATATAGTATAGCTGTTTCATTCCATTACTCTCTACGTGTTACCTTGCCAGCATATTCCATGTGCTGACCCGTTTCGGGCTGCAACGTTAATGTTGCAGACTTTTCAGACGACGATTAAGGTGCTTTTAGGTCGTGGTTCTATACTCAGTGATGCCGTTGGAGTTGATGGACCCATTTATCTTCCAAGTCTTCCGCTGTTATCGATATTAGATGGCCTTAAGCCATATTATTGTAATAAGTTCTCTTCGGAGACATCGATGTAATAAGTGTGTGATTGCCACTCTGCTATAAATCCTTCAATGTACTGTGTGGTGTCAGCATTACTGATCCAGGGATGACACCGGAGCACAGTAGACTTGATCCATTCGGGTCGGGTCGCTACAGAGATGGTATTAGAGCACACGCTAACTATAGGACACGACCACTAAGTTAAAGCCATAGATCACCATTCTCTCCTCATTTTCTAACTCCTCATCTTTTCTACTCTTTAGGATGAAGGACGCGAAGATTAAGTACGCTCAACCGGATGAAGGCACACCTTTTGGATTTCACTTGAAGGAAGTCACCAAGTACCTAAACATTGGATTACCAAGCTTCACGGGAACTTTCAACACCACTTTGCCTGAAGAGGAGCGCTGGAAGATTCAAGCTCACGTTCCGGGAAGGACATTCGCGCCAATCACGAAGCCCATAGATAGTGTTTTCAATGCACGAACTTGGAGTCTAGGAAGGAGCATGGCAGGCCATATCACCATAGGACGCATTGGAGAAGTTTATCAAGAAGACCTCAAGGACACTATCTACCAGATTTGCGGGCGCCGAGATGAAAAATGGGAGTTAATCACCACCAAGAAGGATAGATCCATTGCAGCATTCATCCAGGAGTTAAATCAGCACATTTGACGCCACGAGAACCAGATGTGCAACGATATGATAGAGTTGAAGAATGCAAAAACAAGGATCATCGAGCTAGAAGGAGAATTGAAGGCTACACGCAAGGACTACATGGACGAGATCGTAGCTCTAGCAAGGCACAATGTCGATCTTAAGCAGGAGATTGAAGAACTCAAGAGGAAGTTAGCATCCAAGGAGGAAGACGAGTACGTCGCATGTCCGGATAATTACATCATCATCGACGACACCGATTCGGATCCAAGTGAACCCGAATTTGAAGACGAAGCTGGAGCGGACATCATGGAGTCTTCCACCGGTTCAAATTTTTAGATGACCACCGAATATTAGTAGTATTCCCCCATGTAAAGACTATAGTTCAAGCACTTTTGCGATAGCTAGATCGATTGTATGCCCTTGTTTGATTGAATGAAGTGATTTTGTGTGAATTTGCTCATGTGCATTGGGGTAGTGTTTTCTCTTTAGACCTCATTCTATTCTTATATCTCTTCTTTTCTAAACGCTCAGATGCCTCCGAGACGTGACAATGGATTTCCACCGGAGCTCACTCAGTTGATCCAGCAGCAGAATCAATTGATGTAGATGTTAGTCCAGAATCAGCAGAACAACAACAACAACAACAACCCACCACCACCACCTGTTGACCACTTAGCCCGTTTCCTTAGGCTAAATCCGCCGGTGTTTTCTCATAGCACCGAGCCGATAGTAGCAGATGATTGGCTCCGCAAGATAGGAAGGGAGTTGACCACTGCAGGATGCACGGATGGTGAGAAAGTGAAGTTTGCCGCACATCAGTTAGAAGGACCCGCGGCAGCATGGTGGGAGAATTTTACAGCCACTTTCCCAGTTGACACTGTCACATGGGATCAGTTTCAGCAAGCTTTCCGCACTGCACATGTTTCAGCAGGAGCTATGGCCATGAAGAAGCGTGAGTTTCGCAACTTACGCCAAGGAGGAAGAACAGTTGGCCAGTATGTTGATGACTTCAGCAAGCTAGCACGTTATGCTCCAAATGACGTTGCTACGGATGCAACCAAGCAGGAGAAGTTTCTGGAAGGATTGAATGATGAGTTAAGCATGCAATTGATGGTAGGAAGTTTCAACAACTACCAGGAGTTGGTAGATCGTGCCATCATGATTGAAGGGAAGCAACAGCAGATTGAGACCCGCAAGAGGAAGTATGGACAGGGGAAGTATAACTCTGGAGCCCAGTAGAAGCCCCGTTTTACCCCTAAATCGGGATTTTAGTTTCAGCATACCCATGGAGGAGGTAGTTCGCACAACCACAATGGCCACAAGAATGGTAATGGGAATGGAGGAAGCAACGGCCAGAACCGGACCACCCCATCAACCCCATCCAAGAGAGACCTGAGTCAAGTCACCTGTTTTAAGTGTTCCAAGACCGGACATTATGCCAATGAATGTCCTGAAGGCCATAATGGAAATGGCAATGGAAGCTCAGGGAAGAAGCCAAACCCTTTCAATAGGGGACAGGTGAACCACGTTAGCGTGGAGGAGGTTGAAGATTAGCCTGATGTAGTGATCGGTAAGTTTTTGGTTAAGTCACTTACCGCACTCGTTCTTTTCGATACTGGTGCATCGCATTCATACATATCAAGGGGATTTGTGGATAAATATAACTTGCCAACCCAAGCCCTTAGGTCACCCATGTTAGTAAGCTCACCAGGAGCGGAGTTTATGGCTAGACGATGGTGTGGTCGGTTACCATTAAGGATTGGTAACTATGTTTTTCCCTCAGACCTAATAGTATTGGAATCTCAAGGATTGGATGTGATATTAGGCATGGATTGGTTATCAAAGTATGAAGGGAATATTGAGTGTGCTAGTAAGTCAATTTTGCTTACCACACCAGAAGGAAGAAGGATCAAGTATGTATCCCGGCATGTGCCAAATAGGACACAAGTAAATTGCTTAACAGGAGTAGTGCAGGAAGAAGTACCGTTAAGAGATACAGTGCCATTGGAAGCGATTTAGTTGAAGGACGACCTAACGTACGAAGAGAAACCAGTCAAGATTCTCGAGTTTGCCAGCAGAGTTACACGCAGCAAGGTTATCAAGTTTTGCAAAGTTCAGTGGAACCACCACTCAGAGGATGAAGCCACCTGGGAGAGAGAGGAAGATTTTCTCAAGGACCACCCTCACCTATTTTCTAGCCAACCCGAATCTCGAGGGCGAGATTCATTTTAAGGGGGGTAGGTTTGTAACATCCCAAATTTTCAATTTGGAATGTTATACACTAGATCATCATGCATATCATATTTTCTTGCATTTTGCCGATCCTAGAAATTTCACGCAACTCAAGGACCCTCGGAGAGAGTTGGAGATTTCGTTATTTTCATATTTGAGCTTTCTCAAATTTTGAAAAGAGGATCATTGGATTTGTCGGAGTTTCATTTGCCTTTTATTTGGATAGGGAAAAATGCGCATTTTCAAAAATTGCATTTTAGGCCCGGAGAAAAGTTCATTTTGTTCGACTCAATTTTAGGAGTCGGGGAAAATTTACTTTACCAGTTTTGGAGTTCGTGTAGATCTCTTTTCTGTTTTTTTTCTGCGCGCGAAACCGTTTTAAAAAAAATCGTGCAGTGCCCCGCCGGGCCAAGGCCCAGCCGCAAGGCCAGGCCGGCCTCTCCCCTCGCGCGCGCGCCGCGCCAGGCGCCCAAGGCCGCCGCCGCCGCCCTCTAGGCAGGAGTCCTAGATGGACTCCGTTTCGTTTTTTTTCTTTCCTCTCTTTTCTTTCTTTCCTTCTCCTACTCTTATTCCTTGTCCCCTACCCCAAGTAATCCCTCTCCAGCCCAATATAAATACCCAAGCACCCCCCTCTAAATCATCAAAACCCCAAGCCCTCCACCGCGCCCCTCACCCGCGCCGCGCCCAAGCCGCCGCCGCCGCCCTACACCGCCGCCGCCGCCCTACACCGCCGCTGCCGCCGCCCTTAGCCACCGCCGCCGCCCTTGCTCGCCGCCGCCGGAGCCCCGTTCGCCGGAGACCTCGTCGAGGTACCGCACCGCGTCTCTTTTTCTTTTCCTCGGATCGGTATTCTTCTAAATCGTTCCGGTTCTTCTCTAAACCGTTCCGGTTTTCTAGATCGGTTTTTCGTTCGGTTTTCTTTTCCGAAACCCTAGATCGGTTCCGATCTCTTTTCCGATTTAGTTTCCTCGAGACCGTTCGCCAGACCGTTCGTCCTAACGAACGTGATCACTGGATTCTTCTAGGTTAATGAACGTCCGTTCATTCAACTGTTCTTCTTTTCTTTTCGTCGGATTTATTCCGCGATCGTGATCTCAGATCCGATCTTCTTTCTAGTCTATCTTCTCGCTCGTTTATCAGAATCAGGTGATTCAAGCGCCTGGAGTTTCGTTTTGAAACCGCCATTCCGACTAATCAACTTTAAATAAGTTTTTGCTACGGTAAAATTTGACCTAGTTTCAACTTGCTAGAACCGAGTTGTTTTCTTCCGCCGTTTGTTTTCGGTTTCTTTGTTCGGTTCTTTCTCTCTTTGCAACCGGAGTTCTTAAGTTGAACTATCTGGTTCGATCTCTTATTCGAGTTTTACCTATGCATTAGATGAGTACTTATTGTATGCTTGTTGTTTGTCTGCGATAGATTACCCGGATTGCGCCGCTTGTTACTTCGAATCTCTAGGACTCGCGGATCATCAGCAAGGCAAGTAACACTTTGATCATACCTTTTCTACAACCCAGTTTTATTGCATTAGATCCATCCTCACACATTGCATGATTAGGATCTAATTAAATTGTGGGATGGGAAGTATATGAGGTAGTACCTATTACCTGTTTATTATGAAACCTTTGGGAGTTACTTCTACGTTTGCTTATTATGCCATGCTATGCTAGTAGACATGGATTGGGTGAGTGATATCCATGACAGATGTGAGATTGATAATTTTAATGGTTTATCTAAGGTGGCAACTTAAACACACATCTGGGTGGATTGAGGCACCTGATGTCTATCAGGACTTGCCTGTTTTATTTTGGACCGCCACCCAGGCTCAAAGGGATCATAAGATCTTTCATACTAAATACTTACGTGTGCAGCCACAAGCCAATATGGGTTCTGGCATAGTTGACTAAGTCGTGCGAACTCTTATAGGGGTAGACTAGCAGATGTAGGGGATGTAGGTGGTACGGTCTACTCCATCGTAAGGTGCTAGCGCTTCTGAAAGACTATGTCTCGGTCATCCGTTTCTCAAACACCATGTAGTGCGAGAAATCCAACGGAGGCGATCGAGTCTTGTGGGGAAAAGTGCGCAAACCTCTGCAGAGTGTAATAAACTAATCATGATTAGCCGTGTCCCCGGTTATGGACAATCTTGAGTATCTAGTACTTGAATATCATGTGGATCTCAACATGTTACTTCTAATAAATATTGTTGGGTTTTTAATGTTTACTTTTAATTGGGATTGAGAATGCTGTCAACCATTCTCAATGTTTAACAACCACCATGATAGTTAAATAAATTTATTCCTTTGCAGTAGGGAAAATTTGGCTTTACGCAAAACTGTAACCATAGAGCTTTCCACCAGCTAAATGTGCATATAGTATAGCTGTTTCATTCCATTACTCTCTATGTGTTACCTTGCCAGCATATTCCATGTGATGACCCGTTTCGGGCTGCAACGTTAATGTTGCAGACTTTTCAGACAATGATTAAGGTGCTTTTAGGTCGTGGTTCTATACTCAGTGATGCCGTTGGAGTTGATGGACCCATTTATCTTCCAAGTCTTCCGCTGTTATCGATATTAGATGGCCTTAAGCCATATTATTGTAATAAGGTCTCTTCGGAGACATCGATGTAATAAGTGTGTGATTGCCACTCTGCTATAAATCCTTCAATGTACTGTGTGGTGTCAGCATTACTGATCCAGGGATGACACCGGAGCACAGTAGACTTGATCCATTCGGGTCGGGTCGCTACATGATGCTAGTTGGTTTATTTGGTGGAAGATTATATGTTCAGATCCTTTATGCATATTAATGCCCCTCTGATTATGAACATGTTTATGCTTTGTGAGTAGTTATGTTTGTTCCTGAGGACAAGGGAGAAGTCTTGCTATTAGTAGTCATGTGAATTTGGTATTCGTTCCATATTTTGATGAGATGTATGTTGTCTTTCCTCTAGTGGTGTTATGTGAACGTCGACTACATAACACTTCATCATTATTTGGGCCTAGAGGAAGGCATTGGGAAGTAATAAGTAGATGATGGGTTGCTAGAGTGATAGAAGCTTAAACACTAGTTTATGTGTTGCTTCGTAAGGGGCTGATTTGGATCCATATGTTTCATGCTATGGTTAGGTTTACCTTAATACTTTTGTTGTAGTTGCGGATGCTTGCAATAGAGGTTAATCATAAGTGGGATGCTTTTTCAAGTAAGAACAGCACCCAAGCACCGGTCCACCCACATATCAAATTATCAAAGTAACGAACGCGAATCATATGAACGTGATGAAAACTAGCTTGACAATATTCCCATGTGTCCTCGGGAGCGCTTTTCCTTATATAAGAGTTTGTCCAAGATTGTCCTTTGCTACAAAAAGGATTGGGCCACCTTGATGCACTTTATTTACTTTTGTTACTTGTTGCTCGTTACAAATTATCTCATTACAAAACTATCTGTTACCACTTATTTCAGTACTTGCAGAGAATACCTTGCTGAAAACCGTTTATCATTTCCTTCTGCTCCTCATTGGGTTCGACACTCTTACTTATCGAAAGGACTGCGATAGATCCCCTATACTTGTGGGTCATCAAGACTCTTTTATGGCGTTGTTGCCGGGGAGTGATGCGCCTTTGGTAGGTGGAATTTGGTAAGGAAAAATTTATATAGTGTGCTGAAATTTATTGTCACTTGTTACAATGGAAAGTAATCCTCTGAGGGGCTTGTTCGGAGTATCTTCACCCCGACCAGTAGAGCAAAGAGTTGCTCCTCCACCTACTGAACCTATTGAAAATGAAATTCCTTATGAGTATCCTTCGAGTATAATAGAAAAACTGCTATCTAATCCTTTTACAGGAGATGGAACAAAGCATCCTGATGAACACCTAATATATGTGGATGAAGTTTGTGGATTATTTAAGCTTACAGGTATTTCCGATGCTGCTGCTAAGAAGAAGGTCTTCCCGTTATCTTTGGAGGGAGACGCATTGACATGGTATAGGCTATGTGATGATATGGGATCATGGAACTATAGAAGATTGAAATTGGAATTTCATCAAAAGTATTACCCTATGCATCTTGTTCATCGTGATCGCAATTATATATATAATTTTTGGCCTTGCAAAGGAGAAAGCATCGCTCAAGCTTGGGGGAGGCTTAAATCAATGTTATATTCATGCCCCAATCATGAGCTTCCAAGAGAAACAATTCTTCAAAAAATTTATGCTCGGCTTTCTGATAACAATCGCACTATGCTTGATACTTCATGTGCTGGCTCTTTTATGATGAAGACTATTGAATTCAAATGGGATTTATTGGATAGAATTAAACGCAACTCTGAAGATTGGGACCTCGACAATGGTAAGGAGTCAGGTATGACACCTAAGTTTGATTGTGTTAAATCTTTCATGGATACCGATGTTTTCTGTAAGTTTAGCACTAAATATGGACTTGATTCTGAGATAGTAGCTTCTTTCTGTGAATCTTTTGCTACTTACGTTGATCTCCCTAAGGAGAAGTGGTTTAAATATCATCCTCCCATAGAAGTAAAAGTAGCTGCACCTATTAAAGTTGAAGAAAAGACTGTCACTTATAATGATCCTATTGTTCCTACTTCTTATGTTGAGAAACCACCTTTCCCCATTAAGATAAAGGATCATGCTAAAGCTTCAACTGTAGTTCGTAAAAGAAATATTAAAACATATACACCTCCTGAGCAAGTTAAAGTTGAACCTAATATTGCTATTGTTAAAGAGCTCTTGTCTGATAATATTGATGGGCATGTTATTCAGTTCTGCGGTGAAACTGCTAGAATTGCTAAACCTTGTGCTAAAGATAAACATAGACCTGTGGTAGGCGTGCCTGTTATTTCTGTTAAAATAGGAGGTCATTGTTATCATGGCTTATGTGATGTGGGTGCTAGTGCTAGTGTTATACCTTATGACTTGTATAAAGAAATCAAGCATGAAATTGCACCTGCTGAGTTAGAAGATATTGATGTCACAATTAAACTTGCTAATAGAGATACTATTTCAGCAATGGGAATTGTTAGAGATGTTGAAGTCTTGTCCTTAGTTCTTAGTTCTCCACAAGATAGCTTTTGTCCCATTATATTTGGTAGACCCTTCTTGAATACATTTAATGCTAGGATAGACTGCGAAAAGAATGTTGTTACTATTGGCTTGGATGATATGACTCATGAGTTTAATTTCTCTAAATTTAGTAAACAACACCGTGAAGAAAAATTGCCTAGTAAGGATGAAATTATTGGTCTTGCTTCTATTGCTGTACCTCCTAATGATCCTTTATAACAATATTTGCTAGACCATGAGAATGATATGTTTATGAATGAAAGAAGGGAAATAGATTAAGTATTCTTTAAACAAGAACCTATGCTAAAACACAATTTGCCTATTGAAATCCTAGGGGATCCTCCTCCACCTAAGGGTGATCCCATGTTTGAGCTTAAACTGTTGCCTGATAATCTTAAATATGCTTATCTTGATGAAAAGAAGATATATCCTGTTATTATTAGTGCTAACCTTTCAGAGCGTGAAGAAGAAAGATTATTGAAAACTCTAAAGAAGCATCGTGCTGCTATTGGATATACTCTTGATGATCTTAAGGGCATTAGTCCCACTCTATGTCAACATAAAATAAATTTGGAAACACGTGCCAAACTAGTTCGTGATCCTCAACGACGTCTGAATCCTAAAATGAAAGAAGTGATAAGAAAAGAAATACTAAAGCTTCTGGAGGCAGGTATAATTTATCCCATTGCTGATAGTCAGTGGGTAAGTCCTGTTCATTGTGTCCCTAAGAAGGGAGGTATTACTGTTGTTCCTAATGATAAAGATGAATTGATTCCACAAAGAATTATTACCGGTTATAGGATGGTAATTGATTTCCGCAAATTAAATAAGGCTACTAGAAAGATCATTACCCCTTACCTTTTATTGATCAAATGCTAGAAAGATTATGCAAACATACACATTACTACTTTCTAGATGGTTATTCTGGTTTCTCTCAAATACCTATGTCGGCTAAAGATCAATCAAAGACTACTTTCACATGCCCTTTTGGTACTTTTGCTTATAGACGTATGCATTTTGGTTTATGTAATGCACCTGCTACTTTTCAAAGATGCATGATGGCTATATTCTCTGACTTTTGTGAAAAGATTTGTGAGGTTTTCATGGACGACTTTTCCGTCTATGGATCTTCTTTTGACGATTGCTTGGGCAATCTTGATCGGGTTTTGCAGATATGTGAAGAAACTAATCTTGTCTTGAATTGGGAAAAGTGCCACTTTATGGTTAATGAAGGTATTGTTTTGGGGCATAAAGTTTCTGAAAGAGGTATTGAAGTTGATAAAGCCAAGGTTGATGCTATTGAAAAGATGCCATGTCCAAAGGACATCAAAGGTATAAGAAGTTTCCTTGGTCAGGCCGGATTTTATAGGAGGTTCATCAAGGACTTCTCGAAAATTTCTCGGCCTCTGACTAATTTATTACAAAAAGATATACCATTTGTCTTTGGTGATGATTGTGTAGAAGCATTTGAAATACTTCAAAAAGCATTAGTGTCGGTGTCAAAACTGGTGGATCTCGGGTAGGGGGTCTCGAACTGTGCGTCTGGAGGTGTCGGATTCATCATCCGACGACTCCAAGACGCACTCCTCCCGTGAAGACGAGGAGGAGGAAGAAGAGACCTCTCGCCCTCCATCGAGGGGAGGGAAGAAAAGGAAGGCCACCCCAACTGGGGAGGCCGAAGGGTCCAAGAAGGGGAAAACCCTTCCTCCGGACTACTCCACCAACGCCGACGACAGCGAAGAGGAGTGGCCGCTCAGGGCCAAGCCCCTGGCGAAATTGTAAGTATCCGGATACCAGAGTGATTCATAGTATTCCTCCATTGCACAGCTTTTCCTTACGTCGAACATGTGTATGCAGTCGACCCAAGGACCGGCTCGATGCGTCATCGAGCGGTTCCCTGGATTCATTGGGTGTGAATTCACTTCCGACAGCTACCTCCCCCCACCCTACGGATGACGCCGAGGTGGCGTACCAACAGGTTCCAAGCCAGGAGGAGGTGGTCCTGGAGGCGCCGCAAGGCGACCTCCCAGACTCCAGGCGTAAAGGGGATAGAACCCCCAAGGGCTCCAAGTCCGGCCTTGAGCCGAACACCGCGCCGGAACCTTCAACCGTTCCGGACTCCGGTAGGCAGCCTCCTTCCAAGAGGAGCAAGCCTACCGAGCCGGCGACCTCCGTCCAACCGGAGGCACCGGACAATTTGCTGGAGGTGCTTAACGGCGCCTCCATCGACGAGGAGCACCGCCCTATTATGAGTGCGGTGATCCAGAAGGTTCAGTCCGCCAAGAGCGGACTGACTGAAGCATGTGCCAGCCTTCTCACAGGCTTTGAGGTAAGTAAAGAATATGTAAAAATATTACCGCATAGACAGTAGCCCCTGATGCTCTGTTCGGCATTCGAGAAGAAAAGCCGAATAGAGGATCTAATAGCATTCGTAGGAGTCTAACATAATCAAGTCAATATGCGTATGCAGGCTTCGCTGCTGGCCTCCGCCGTACTGACTGCGGAGGTGGATACGCTGAAGCAAAACCTCCCGTGGTCCGAGAACGAGCTCGGCCATGCCAAGAGGCAACTCGAGGAGAAGGAAGGTAAGTAATACCTTGCACAAGTATATAGAGAAGATGTGGTTGCAAAAAATGACAGGATCAACATGCTATTATAGGGAACACGACCGAGGTGGAAACCTTAAGAAAGTGTTGTCCGAGGCCGAAAACAGAGTGGCCGCGGAGCGCACAGAGAGAGGGAAGCAGGAGGCGCGGGTGGAGGAGGTGCAGAAAGAGCTCCAGGCTCTCGTGAAAAAACACGAGAGTTTGGAGCTTGACTCAAAGACGCAAGCGTCCGAGCTTGCGGCAGCCCTCGAAAGCGCGAAGTCTGCCAAGGCCGAAGCCCAGAAAGCCCTCCAAGAAATTGAAGCAATGAAGAAGATAGCGGCGGGTAAGACATTCATTATGCAAAGCAAGCACGTGAAAGTGAATTACTTGTTACTTACCCAAGTCCGAAGCTCTCCAGGAGCATTCGCAGATTTGCCCCGCAGTGCGTCTGATGCCGCCGCCTACTATCGATCCGAGGAGGGGAGCTCGACGGAGAAGGTGTTCTGGTCTCAGTATGCTGAGGCCGGACACCTGATGCCTTTGAGCGACCAGCTGAAGCAAATGGTCGAGCTCCACAAGGTGGCCGAACAGGCCATAAAGGGCATCATAGTTCGGCTTTGGCCTGGAGAGGCTCTGCCTGGGAGCTACTTCGGGCTGGTGAGGCGGCTGGTGGATGCCTGTCCACGGCTTGAAGTAACAAGCACTCCGTCTGCATCAAAGGTGCCCGTAGGGCGCTTGCCCGTGCTAAAGTGCACTGGGGCAAGATGGATGCGGAGAAGCTGGTGAAGGACGGGCCGCCGTCGGGCAAGGAGCGTCGCGTCCCGGAAGCGTACTATGAGGGCGTCCTGAAGGGTGCCCGCCTTATAGCGGATGAATGCTCCAAAGATGTAATTTTTGACTAAACTCGCATTTGTGATCCTGTACACTGAAAACTTGTTCATATGCGCTAAGCAACGCTTTTTGAATTTAAAATATTACCTTCTGTGCGGCCGTTTATCAAATTTGAGAGATGGCGAGTCGTCGGCTTCTGCCCCCATGCCACGAGTGCTGGGGTGTTCGGGATAAACATGAGCGCTCTTTTTCCCATTCTTGGGTCCTTCGAGGGAGGCGCTCAACACAACGAACAAGGCAATCAGACTATAATGCTTGAACACTCTCACTTAGCCATAGAATTCTATAATTTTAAATTTCGGCGAAGCCCCTAGTGTTCGGAAGAGCGAATTCGGGGCGCTATCCACGCCTAGGCCAGACAAAGCCGACTCCTCGCTCTAAGCGGCATAAGTCTTTAGGGACTCAAAAACCTCTTGAACAGCGACCAGCTCTCGCCTCATCATGACGGTCAGTTTTAGCTTTCTCTACTGAGGTGCTTAGCCCAGCTCAACTGGGGCACAATCGCAGTAGTTCTCCTAGTGCTACCTTAGCCGATATAACGGAACGTAAGGTACCAAAACATAGGAGCCGGGCAAACCCAACTATTGACCCAAGACATGATTCGGAGCCGATGCATATAATGCTATAAGTTCGGGGTGCCGCACTTGTGGAAGTGTTCGGACTTCTCACACCATATTGTGGGGTACTTAAGCCCCTGGCATATTGGTCGTACCAAAGTGTACGGGCGCAACATGTCATTAATGAACATATATTCGTAAAAAAGAGTAATGCAATAATAGACGGAAGCTATGCATTGTTTATTTAAAAAAGCTGCGATCAAAGCAAAACGATACAAATAGTGCAATAAGCAAAAGATGGGACTATTTAACATGTCCTTTCCAGGGGCGGGCTGCGGAATGGTATGTGAAACAGGTATACTGCTCGTTATAGAGACCACCTTAGAGTTCCATAGTGCGGCGTAGCTTTCTGCTCCCCTGGTTGTTGTATCGCTTGTGCGGCAATTGTATTGCCGGGCAGGCCTTCCGAAGAGTGGAGTCCTGAAATTAAGAGAAAATGAAGAAGTCGGCAACCCCTAGTGCGGTTTAAGCCGTGTTTCGGGCGTGCCGTGATGGTGCCCCTCCCCCTTTGCCCATGGTATTTCCAGAGCGTAGTTATGTACGCGCAACGCTGGTTTCGCAAGTTCGCGAGGGCTGGGGTTGGGGCCGCATTTCTACGCTTGCTCGGAACGTGCCAGGCGGTCTTGTTGTAGGTTACTCCGGGCGCGCTTGGCGGTGTCCAGACGTTTAATGGCCGGACTGGAGAATTGCCTTGAGAGGCTGCTTTGTACTTCCGCTGCGATAGCCGCCGTATGCTCCTCCGTTCGGAGAGAGCGTTCGGTGTTTCCATTGACCGTGATGACTCCTCAAGGGCCTAGCATCTTGAGCTTGAGGTATGCGTAGTGCGGCACCGCATTGAACTTGGCAAATGCGGTTCGCCCGAGCAGTGCGTGATAGCCACTGCGGAACGGGACTATGTCGAAGATTAACTCCTCGCTTCGGAAATTATCCGGAGATCCGAAGACCACTTCAAGTGTAACTGAGCCTGTACAGTTGGCCTCTACACCTGGTATGATGCCTTTAAAGGTCGTTTTAGTGGGTTTAATCCTCGAGGGATCGATGCCCATTTTCCGCACTGTATCCTGGTAAAGCAGGTTCGGGCTGCTGCCACCGTCCATAAGGACTCTAGTAAGGTGAAATCCGTCAATAATTGGGTCTAGAACCAATGCGGCGAATCCTCCATGACGGATGCTAGTGGGGTGGTCCCTTCGATTAAAAGTGATCGGGCAGGAAGACCATGGGTTGAACTTTGGGGCGACTCGCTCCATCGCGTATACGTCCCTTAGCGCACGCTTCCGCTCCCTCTTGGGGACGTGGGTTGCGTATATCATGTTCACCGTCCACACTTGTGGGGGAAAACCTTTCTGTCCACTGTTGTTCGGCGGCCGGGGCTCCTCCTCGTCATCGCTATGCAGCCCCTTGTCTCTGCTTTCGGCATTTAACTTGCCTGCCTGCTTGAACACCCAACAATCCATGTTGGTGTGATTGGCTGGTTTTTCGGGGGTGCCATGTATCTGGCATGAGCGGTCGAGTATTCGGTCCAAACTGGACGGGCCCAAAGTATTTCTTTTGAATGGCTTTTTCCACTGACCGGGTTTAGAGCCTCTGAATCCGGCATTAACTGCCGTATCCTCAGTATTGTCGCCGTTAATGCGGCGCTTTTGCTTGTTGCGACGCGACCTGCCACTGCTGTCCTTGGTATCCGAATTACCAGGGCTCTTAGTCATGTTATTGCTGCGAGCTAGCCAGCTGCCTTCTCCCGCGCAAAAGCGGGTCATAAGTGTGGTGAGGGCTGCCATTGATTTCGGCTTTTCCTGTCCTAGGTGTCGTGCAAGCCACTCGTCGTGGATGTTATGCTTGAAGGCTACTAGGGCCTCTGCATCCGGACAGTCGATGATTTGATTTTTCTTGGTTAGGAACCGTGTCCAGAATTGCCTGGCCGATTCCTCTGGCTGCTGAATTATGTGGCTAAGGTCATCGGCGTCTGGTGGTCGCACATAAGTGCCCTGGAAATTGTCGAGGAATGCGGTTTCCAGGTCCTCCCAACAACCAATTGATTCTGCTGGCAAGTTGTTAAGCCAATGTCGAGCTGGTCCTTTAAGCTTGAGTGGGAGGTATTTGATGGCGTGTAGGTCATCACCGCGGGCCATGTGGAATGAAGGAGATAGTCCTCGATCCATACCGCAGGATCTGTTGTGCCATCGTATGATTCGATGTTCACGGGTTTGAAACCCTCGGGGATTTGATGATCCATTACTTCATCTGTGAAGCATAGTGGGTGTGCAGCGCCTCTGTATTGGGCTATATCACGATGCAGCTCAAATGAGCTTTGTCTACTGTGTTCGGCCCGGCCGAATTTACTGTATCCGGAGTGACAATTACCGTCTCGTGCCATGGGGCACCCACGCGATCCGTTGATCGATCTTGTTTGCCTTGTCTTGTCCTCCAATATATCTTGCAGGTCTGGCGCATTTTCCCGTGCCTTGGTATTTTTTGAGCGGCGCCGGGGTGCGGCTTGAGTGGAGGGCCGAGAGGCCTCTCTGTCATGGCCACGAGGTGGCCGGTCGGCCGCATCATGCGCTGGTGATGTAGGTTTAGGTGCTTCCTCCTCTAATCGGGGTAGCAACCTGCGCTTTGGGTAGCTCTTGGAGGGGCGTTCGAGTTCATACTCTTCGGCCGCAAGGACTTCAGTCCATCTGTCGGCTAGCAAATCTTGATCAGCTCTAGGCTGTTGCTGTTTTTTCCTGAGGCTGCTTGCCGTGGCCATAAGCCTGCGTTTGAAACGCTCTTGTTCGACGGGATCCTCCGAAACGACAAATTCGTTGTCGTCGAGGCTTGCCTCGTCTTCGGAGGGAGGCATATAATTATCGTCCTCGACCTCTCTGTCTGCCGCTCTCTCATGAGGGCTGGCTTCTCCATCCTCCTGTGCTGAATCTTGCTGGAGGTGCTTGTCTTCGGCACTGTCCGGGGTGTTATTATCTCCCGTGCCGGAATCACCGTTTTTGCTTTGGCGGGATTTAGAGCGGTGCCGCTGATGCCGGCGCTTAGGCTGCTTCTTGGAGGGGTCATCCTCCGCTGGTCCATCGCCATTGCCTTCTTTTGGGGTGTCCACCATGTATATATCATATGATGTGGTGGCTTTCCAGTGCCCTATAGGTGCTGGTTCTTGATCGTCTCCTACATCGGCGTCCATACCGTCGATGTCTTCAGAGTCGAAGTCGAGCATGTCGGTTAAATCATCGACAGTGGCTACGAAGTGGGTGGTGGGTGGGCTTTGAATTTCTTCATCATCCGCATCCCAACCTTGCTGACCATAGTACGGTCAGGGCTCTCCTAATAAAGAGAGAGACTTTAGTGAATTCAGAATATCGCTGAAGGGCGAGTGCTGAAAGATGTCCGCGATGGTGAACTCCATGATCGGCGCCCAATCGGGTTCGATTGGTAGGGGCGCGGAGGGCTCGGAGTCCGGAGAGGAGTTCGGCTCCTTGGAGTCACGGGCTTCGCAGAGAATAGGGCTGGTGTTCGGCTCGATCGTCGTAGAGATTGCAGCCCTCGAGGTGGTGTCCAACCACCCATCCTCAATTGGCGTAGTTGGCTTCGAATTAAGGGTCGGAGCTGATGCGGGTGCGGCCTCCAGGGCACTGTTCGGCGACAGAGCTAGATCATGCCCATCTTGACAGTGCGGCGCGCTCGGCTGCGGCTCGAATCCGTCGAAGATCAAGTCTCCGCGGAGGTCGGCCCTGTAGCTCAAACTTCCAAATCTGACCTGATGGCCAGGGGCGTAGCTTTCGATCTGCTCCAGATGACCAAGCAAATTGGTCCGCAGTGCAAAGCCGCCGAATACGAAGATCTGTCCGGGGAGAAAGGTCTCACCCTGGATTGCATCGCTGTTGATGATCGGAGAAGCCATCAGGCCTAAAAGTGACGACACGGAGGAACTCTCAATGAAAGCACCAATGTCGGTGTCAAAACCGGCAGATCTCGGGTATGGGGTCCCGAACTGTGCGTCTAGGCGGATGGTAACACGAGACCAGGGACACGATGTTTTTACCCAGGTTCGGGCCCTCTCGATGGAGGTAAAACCCTACGTCATGCTTGATTAATATTGATGATATGGGTAGTACAAGAGTAGATCTACCACGAGATCAGAGAGGCTAAACCCTAGAAGCTAGCCTATGGTATGATTGTATGTTCGTCCTACGGACTAAAAGCCTCCGATTTATATAGACACTGGAGAGGGCTAGGGTTACACAGAGTCGGTTACAATGGTAGGAAATCTACATATCCGCATCGCCAAGCTTGCCTTCCACGCCAAGGAAAGTCCCTTCCGGACACGGGACGAAGTCTTCAATCTTGTATCTTCATAGTCCAGGAGTCCGGCCGAAGGTATAGTCCGGCTATCTGGACACCCCCTAATCCAGGACTCCCTCAATTAGTCTCTGCACCTATTTGTTCAGCCACCTGATTGGAATTTACCCTTTGAAATTATGTGTGATGCTAGTGATTATGCTGTAGGTGATGTTCTAGGGCAAAGAGTTGATAAGAAATTAAATGTTATCCATTATGCTAGTAAGACTCTAGACAATGCTCAAAGAAATTATGCTACTACTGAAAAAGAACTTTCAGCAGTTGTATTTGCTTGTGATAACTTCAGACCTTATATTGTTCATTCTAAAGTAACTATCCACACTGATCATGTTGCTATTAAATATCTTATGGAAAATAAAGACGCTAAACCTAGACTTATTAGATGGGTTCTCTTGCTACAAGAATTTGATTTGCATATTGTTGATAGAAAAGGAGCTGAAAACCCCGTTGCAGACAACTTATCTAGGTTAGAGAATGTTCTTGATGACCCACTACCTATTGATGATATTTTTCCTGATGAACAATTAAATATCATAAGTACTTCTCGTAGTACCCCTTGGTATGCTTATTATGCTAATTACATAGTTGCTAAATTTATACCACCTAGCTTCACATACCAACAAAAAAAATTCTTCTATGATTTGAGACATTACTTTTGGGATGACCCACATCTTTATAAAGAAGGAGTAGATGGTGTTATTAGACGTTGTGTACCTGAGCATGAACAGGAACAGATCCTAAGCAAGTGCCACTCCGAAACTTATGGAGGACACCACGTGATAGATAGAACTGCACATAAGGTATTGCAGTCCGGTTTTTATTGGCCTACTCTCTTCAAGGATGCCCGTAAGTTTGTCCTTTCTTGTGATGAATGTCAAAGAATTGGTAATATTAGTAGACATCAAGAAATGCCTATGAATTATTCACTTGTTATTGAACCATTTGATGTTTGGGGCTTTGATTATATGGGACCTTTTCCTGCCTCTAATGGATATACACATATTTTAGTTGTTGTTGATTACGTTACTAAGTGGGTAGAAGCTATTCCAACTAGTAGTGCTGATCATAATACTTCTATTAAAATGCTTAAAGAAGTTATTTTTCCGAGGTTTGGAGTCCCTAGATATTTAAAGACTAGTGGTGGTTCACATTTTATTCATGGTGATTTCCGTAAAATGCTTGCTAAATATGACATCAATTATAGAATTGCATCTCCATATCACCCATAGTCTAGTGGAAAGTAGAATTGAGTAATAGAGAACTCAAATTAATTTTGCAAAAGACTGTCAATAGGTCTAGAAAGAATTGGTCCAAGAAACTTGATGATGAATTATGGGCCTATAGAACTGCATATAAAAATCCTATGGGTATGTCTCGATATAAAATGGTATATGGAAAAGCATGTCACTTACCTCTCGAACTAGAACATAAGGCATATTGGGCTATTAAAGAGCTCAACTACGATTTCAAACTTGCTGGTGAAAAGAGGTTATTTGATATTAGCTCACTTGATGAATGGACAACCCAAGCTTATGAAAATGCCAAGTTGTTTAAAGAAAAGGTTAAAAGATGGCATGACAAAAGGATACAAAAGCGTGAGTTTAATGTAGGTGATTATATATTGCTATACAACTCTCGTTTAAGATTTTTGGCAGGGAAACTTCTCTCCAAATGGGAAGGCCCCTATGTTATCGAGGAGATCTATCGTTCCGGTGCCATAAAAATCAACAACTTTGAAGGCACAAATCCGAAGGTGGTAAACGGTCAAAGAATCAAACATTATATCTCAGGTAATCCCATAAATGTTGAAACCAATATTATTGAAACTGTAACCCCGGAGGAATTCATAAAGGACACTTTCCAGAATGTTTTAGACTCCGAAAAGGAATAGGTATGTGGTACGGTAAGAAAACCGACTCCAAAACAATTTTTAAGGCAATATTTCTTTGTTTTGGAATATTTAGAAAAATAGAAAATTAAGTAGCAGTCCGGGAAGGACACGAGGGCCTCACGAGGGTGGAGGGCGCGCCCCCCTACCTCGTGAGCACCTCGTGTGCCTTCCGGACTCCGTTTTCTTGCACGATACGTATTTTGGTCGATAAAAATTCATTATATAATCTTCCGGGGTTTTTGACTCCCGTACCACGCAAAAATCTCCTGTCTTTGTTTCGAGCTGTTTTCTGTCAGGGTTTTCAAGACCAGGCACTATGTCGTCTCCCTCCTCCTCCAACCATGTGGGCAATGATGCTTGGCTAATGAAGATAGAGCTGAAGAGAGAAGAACCTATGGAGATCAATAAGGATGAAGGGATCAAGAAGGCCGTGGAGGACCAAGTTCTAGCAACAGAAGACACCCTTCAACTGGATCATAATCTTCTTACCCCTACAGAAATCGAAGCTTTCAAGATGATTGAGTTGGCTCGTATACAGAATAAGTATCTCACACGTGAAAATATTTTGTTGAAGGATCATATCCTCGCACTCAAGGGCATTATGCGCAAGTTAGAAGACCTCCTATGCTCGATGTGCGACTATCCATCATCAACAACACCTCCACCTTCTTCACCAACCAAGGAGATATAATAACATGGGTATGGGCACTCCCCTTGGCAACCGCCAAGCTTGGGGGAGGTGCCCCGGTATCGTATCACCATCACTTCTATCTTTACCGTTTTCCTTGGTTCGATCTTATTAGTAGTATCTTGATCTAGTAGAATAAAAGTTCTTAGTGTGATCTAGTTGTGAGTTTTATTTTACTATCCTTCCATGTAATCGAGTCCGTGAGCTATATAATAAAGATCAGTGTTGAGTCAAGGGCTTGATTGTTTTGCCATGATCCTAAGTGAATAAAAGAAAAGAGAAAGAAATAAAAAGAAACAAAGAGATCATATGGATCTCATGGAGAGTAATGAGCTCACCTAGAAAAAGTATGATGAATAAAAGTTGTTGAGAGTTTACAAGCATAGTTTTGGTCATCGTTGCAATTAATAGGAAGTAATAAAGAAAGAGAGGTCTTCACATATAGATATACTATCTTGGACATCTTTTATGATTGTGAGCACTCATTAAAATATGACATGCTAAAGAGTTGACATTGGACAAGGAAGACAACGTAATGGGTTATGTTTTCTTACATCTGAGATAAATTATACTGTCTTAGATCTTCCAACATGTTGAGCTTGCCTTTCCCCCGCATGCTAGCCAAATTCATTGCACCAAGTAGAGATACTACTTATGCTTCCAAATACCCTTAAACCAGTTTTGCCATGAAAGTCCACCATATCTACCTATGGATTGAATAAGATCCTTGAAGTAAGTTGTCATCGGTGCAAAGCAATAAAAATTGCTCTCTAAATATGTATGATTGATTGGTGTGGGAGAAATAAGCTTTATACGATGTTGTGATGTGGAAGTAATAAAAGCGATGGACTGCATAATAAAGGTTCATATCACAAGGGGCAATATAAAGTGACGTTCTTTCGCATTAAGATTTTGTGCATCCAACCATAACAGCGCATGGCAATCTCTGCTTCCCTCTGCGAAGGGCCTATCTTTTATCATTATCTTCTACCTTATGCAAGAGTCATGGTGATTTTCACCCTTCCTTTTTACACTTTATCCTTTGGCAAGCACAGTATGTTGGAAAGATCCTGGTATATATGGCTAATTGGATGTGAGTTTTCATGAACTATTACTGTTGACATTACCCTTGAGGTAAAACATTGGGAGGCAAGACTATAAGCCCCTATCTTTCTCTGTGTTCGATTAAAACTCCACACCCATAAGTACTGCGTGAGTGTCAGCAATTGTGAAAGATTATATGATAGTTGAGTATGTGGACTTGCTGAAAAGCTCTTATACATTAACTCTTTCCTATGTTATGATAAATTTCAATTGCTTCAATGACCGAGATTGTAGTTTGTTAGTTTTCAATGGAGTTTACGATTCATACCTGATATTGTGATTGAATTATTACTCTAGCATTAGAGATCATATGACAAAAATTATATAAGTTGTTCTTATAAGAATGATGATGATGCCCTCATGTCCGTGTTTTATTTTTATCGACACCTTCATCTCTAAACATGTGGACATATTTTTCGATTTCGGCTTTTCGCTTGAGGACAAGCGAGGTATAAGCTTGGGGGAGTTGATACGTCCATTTTGCATCATGCTTTTATATAGATATTTATTGCATTATGCGTTGTTATTTCACATTATGTCACAATACTTATGGCTATTCTCTCTTATTTTACAAGGTTTACATAAGCAGGGAGAATGCCGGCAGCTGGAATTCTGGGCTGGAAAAGGAGCAAATATTAGAGACCTATTCTGCACAACTCCAACAGTCCTGAAACTACACGGAAACCCTTATAATAAATAATGAAAAATCCTCGCCAAAGATGAAGACCAGGGGGCCCACACCCTTCATACGAGGGTGGGGGGCGCCCCCCCCCCCCCCCCCAAGGCGCGCCCCCTGCCTCGTGGGCCCCCTGGTGGCTCTCCGATGACCATCTTCTCCTATATGAAGTCTTTCGTCGAGAAAAATATAGGAAGCAACCTTTCGGGACGAAACTCCGCCACCACGAGGCGGAACCTTGGCGGATCCAATCTAGAGCTCCGGCAGAGCTGTTCTGCCAGGGAAACTTCCCTCCCGGAGGGGGAAATCATCGCCATTGTCATCACCAATGCTCCTCTCATCGGGAGAGGGCAATTTCCATCAACATCTTCATCAGCACCATCTCATCTCAAAACCCTAGTTCATCTCTTGTATCCGATTCTTGTCTTCAAGTCCGGGATTGGTGCTAGTAGGTTGCTAGTAGTGTTAATTACTCCTTGTAGTTGATGCTAGTTGGTTTATTTGGTGGAAGATCATATGTTCAGATACTTTATGCATATTAATACCCCTCTGATTATGAACATGTTTATGCTTTGTGAGTAGTTACTTTTTGTTCCTGAGGACAAGGGAGAAGTCTTGCCATTAGTAGTCATGTGAATTTGGTATTCGTTCGATATTTGGATGAGAAGTATGTTGTCTAGCCTGTAGTGGTGTTATGTGAACGTCGACTACATAACACTTCACCATTATTTGGGCCTAGAGGAAGGCATTGGGAAGTAATAAGTAGATGATGGGTTGCTAGAGTGACAAAAGCTTAAACCCTAGTTTATGCGTTGCTTCGTAAGGGGCTGATTTGGATCCATATGTTTCATGCCATGGTTAGGTTTACCTTAATACTTTTGTTGTAGTTGCGGATGCTTGCAATAGATGTTAATCATAAGCAGGATGCTTGTTCAAGTAAGAACAGCACCCAAGCACCGGTCCACCCACATATCAAATTATCAAAGTACTGAACGCAAATCATATGAACGTGATGAAAACTAGCTTGACGATATTCCCATGTGTCCTCGGGAGCGCTTTTCCATATATAAGAGTTTGTCCAGGCTTGTCCTTTGCTACAAAAAGGATTGGGCCACCTTGCTGCACCTTATTTACTTTTGTTACTTGTTGCTCGTTACAAATTATCTCATTACAAAACTATCTGTTACCACTTATTTCAGTACTTGCAGAGAATACCATGCTGGAAACCGCTTATCATTTCCTTCTGCTCCTCGTTGGGTTTGACTGGAAACCTCTTATCATTTCCTTCTGCTCCTCGTTGGGTTCGACACTCTTACTTATCGAAAGGACTACGATAGATCCCAACGAGGAAATGATAAGCGGTGGGATCTATCGTAGTCCTTTCGATAAGTAAGAGTGTCGAACCCAACGAGGAGCAGAAGGAAATGATAAGCGGTTTCCAGCAAGGTATTCTCTGCAAGTACTGAAATAAGTGGTAACAGATAGTTTTGTAATGAGATAATTTGTAACGAGCAACTAGTAACAAAAGTAAATAAGGTGCAGCAAGGTGGCCCAATCCTTTTTGTAGCAAATGACAAGCCTGGACAAACTCTTATATGATGTAAAGCGCTCCCGACACATGGGAATATCGTCAAGCTAGTTTTCATCACGTTCATATGATTCATGTTCGGTACTTTGATAATTTGGTATGTGGGTGGACCAGTGCTTGGGTACTGCCCTTACTTGGACAAGCATCCCACTTATGATTAACCTCTATTGCAAGCATCCGCAACTACAACAAAAGTATTAAGGTAAACCTAACCATAGCATGAAACATATGGATCCAAATCAGCCCCTTACGAAGCAACACATAAACTAGGGTTTAAACTTCTGTCACTCTAGCAACCCATCATCTACTTATTACTTCCCAATGCCTTCCTCTAGGCCCAAATAATGGTGAAGTGTCATGTAGTCGATGTTCACATAGCACCACTAGAGGGGAGAAAACATACATCTCATCAAAATATCGAACGAATACCAAATTCACATGACTACTAATAACAAGACTTATCCCATGTCCTCAGGAACAAAAGTAACTACTCACAAAGCATAAACATGTTCATAATGAGAGGGGTATTAATATGCATATAGGATCTGAACATATGATCTTTCACCAATTGAACCAACTAGCATCAACTACAAGGAGTAATTAACACTACTAGCAACCTACTAGCACCAATCCCGGACTCGGAGACAAGAATTGGATACAAGAGATGAACTAGAGTTTTGAGATGAGATGGTGCTGATGAAGATGTTGATGGAGATTGCCCTCTCCCGATGAGAGGAGCGTTGGTGATGACGATGGCGATGATTTCCCCCTCCGGGAGGGAAGTTTCCCCGGCAGAACAGCTCCGCCAGAGCCCTAGATTGGTTCCGCCAAGGTTCCGCCTCGTGGCGGCGGAGTTTCGTTCGAGAAGATGGATTATGATTTTTTTTCCATCAAAAGACTTCATATAGCAGAAGATGGTCACCGGAGGGCCACCAGGGGGCCCATGAGGTAGGGGGCGCGCCCCCCACCCTCGTGGGCAGGGTGTGGCCCCCCTGGTGAAGTTCTTGCTTCAGTATTTTTTATATATTTGGAAAACGTCTTCCGTGGAGTTTCAGGACTTTTGGAGCTGTGCAGAATAGGTCTCTAATATTTGTTCCTTTTCCAGCCTAGAATCCCAGCTGTCGGCATTCTCCCTCTTTATGTAAACCTTGTAAAATAAGAGAGAATAGGCATAAGTATTGTGACATAATATGTAATAACAACCGATAATGCAATAAATATCGATATAAAAGCATGATGCAAAATTGACGTATCATATAACAATTGATTTACGACGATATTATCTAAAGTACAACAAACAAGTGTGGGTCGATTCAATATGATCGTTCTTCTAATGTCATACTCCCATTGTTGCTTTTGGATTATCATTACACTTCACGACATTCCAAAATCCAGAAAACAAAATCACCAACAACACTTGAGCCAGTCTTAGAGGCAAGACTAGGAACCTTATTTTACCGTTTATCAACATATGCATATGAGTTTTTCACTAAATCACATATTCTAGGATCATAGCAGTTATAGCATAAAAATAAACTCTTAATTATGAAAACAGAAATATAATAATACAATATTGTTGCCTCTAGGGCATATTTCCAACAAAATCCACACGCCAAGTTTTGACATGAGAGTCTAGTATACCTAATATCCATAGACTATTGCAGGATGGTCCAAACGCAACAGTCCAATCAGAGACCATTCGACAAACTGTGTGTGATGCATTTATCGCACAGGGTGATGTGAAATAACTGGAAAAATGATACGAAATGTTTGCTATGGCAGAGACATCAAACACGATCTAGATTGTAGCTGCGTGTGCGATGCGTGGCATACGGTTAGTCCAGGAGAACTGTTTGCGATGAGTCAGAACAACAGAAACGGGCAGCCATATCAAGGTATGTACGATATACGACATACAATTCACTCGGATGAACTGTTTGCGATTAGGGAACGCAACAGAAACGGTTAGCGAGATTCTTGAAGACTTTATTGGGCCTCCAAGTGTAGAGGATCATAGGACAACAACAATTTCTCTCAAGTGGATCACCTAAGATTTATCAATTAGCTTGAAGTGTAGGATGAAAGTGACCCATCTCAAACAATATTGCAATTAAATACAAGTGGTTTCTTGTGTCCCCAACACACCGAATACAATTGTTAATTCTATAGGTGCACTAGTTTGATGATGACATGATGATGTATCTGTAATATGGATTGTAGAAGTAGTTTTGTTAACGGGTTTGCTAGAGCACATCTAGATGTGCCATAAGTATTGCACATCTAATTTCTATGTCATTGATTTTATGCGAAGGTTCGTGCGGGTACTTTCTCATTTCTTTTTGTTCTCTTTTTGTGTTAACAGAGTCACTTAGATGTGCAATAACTAGGACACATCTAGATGTGACCAAGAGAAACCCTTTTGTTAATCTGGATAAATATGTACAACAAGGTAACAACTAACAAAAATGAGCAAAAACGATGTTGCAATGCTTGGAAACAAGGCCTAGGGTTCACTTTCGCTAGTGCCAACCCTCAAGATCAGTAACATAGTTAACACACATGATACGCCCTAAAAAGTGCAATAAAAAGTCACTCCAAAGTTTCTCTTTAAATCGGATCAAAGTAGGATGAGACCGCGTAGATGTGCGAACGGCAAACCACCTCAAACTCACATTTCCAATATTAATCTATAGAACCACCCCAATGTCACCAATGTCACCATAGGCAACCCCCAAAATTATTTCACGACAACACCATATGTTCTTTATTGTTCTAATATATTATGCACAGAGTTACCCCAATATCACTATGGGACTCCGCAAATTGTACTAGATATGCATCATTTAATCTAATTGATTCCCATAAAGAAACTCATAGAAGGAGCAAAGATTCAATTCACTACAAAGACAATAAAATGGGGTAAATCACAAGCTGAACTTCATTAACAAAGTCCATGATAAAAAGCATCATCAGAAGGAGCATGATGGAGAGAGAGAGAGAGAGAGAGAGAGATCACATAGCTACTAGTACATACCCTCACCCTCAAGGGAGGACTACTCACACATCACCATGAGAAGAGAGTAAGAGTCGTTGGTGACGGTGATGAAGATGGCAGAGATGGCCCCAACGATGTTCTGGCGCCACCTGAGGAGAGGGAAAGAGCCCCCTCCTTCATCTTCTTCCTTGACATTCTCCCCTTGTTAGAGGGGTGTATTCCCCTCTGGTTTTGTGGCTATAGTGGTCTCGGGGGCGAGATCCTCCCCCGAGATTGGGTCTCTCTATTTCTTGCCTTCTGTTTTTATATGTTTTCTAACTCATTTCTCCATTTCTTAAAAATATTCGGAGATCTATAACCCTGATTGGGCTAAAAATTTAAAGGCGGTTCAGAAACTTCCGGAGTTTTCTTGCGGCTTAAGGACAATCCCCAGCCGACTTCCACAACCTCCAGGCGGGTGGTCCACACGATCATGGGACGTGTGGATGGGCCATGTGGATGTAGGGTCAAAAGAAACAATAAGCAAGTTTCATATCACAAAACTTGACAGAACAAGACCTAAAATATCAGGAGTAACAATGAAATCAAATGGTAGAGAAGTCGTTGCGGTTGGAGTAACGAAATCATAATATTATTGTAAAGGAAAAAAAATATGAATTGAAGGATGAATATTTCAAAGACGACATAATGTGTCATAGAAAAAAAAAGATCAAATAAAGACTGCAACAATTTGTGATGGGAAAAATGATGGCATAAACTCATGCAGTGATGGAACATGACGAATTGTTCAATTGACCTCATGAAAAGTAAAATAATTCCACATAAGGAAAAGAAATAGGGAAACAATGCGATCAAAGGATTGAAAGGAACAATGCAGATGACGCGGAAGAGAAGAGTATTGAACGGTCAAATTAGATCATGTGGACCAAGAAAGAAGGTGAACAGTAACATGGATAGCTCAAACAGGGTTGAAGATGTAGAAGAGCGGTTGCACGAAGTATTTGTACAAGATAAACATGTATACTGTCTCATATTGAGAGGGTTCCAAATTTGCAACTATTTTCCGGTCAATTTTAGGCGAAACAACTTTTTAGATCACGGCGCGGATCAGCGGCTCTAGACGGATGCACATGTGCGTGCCCCTGGGATTGCGAGACCGGTAACATATGCAATATATAAAAAAAAGATATGTATTTGACTTTGACCTTTCATACCTGTAAAATAAAGATCCAATTTAATCTGGAATTTTTAGGCCGCCATAAATACTCCCTTCTCTCCTTGCTCATATAATTAGTAACTACTTAATTTGGTATTCACCAGCAAGCAAACAGTCAAGCTTTAGGAAAATCCATCTGCTTGATTTAGAAAGAAATTTGTCTAAATCATCTTCTTTCTACTATACACCAGCCCTTCCCACTACCATTTGTACTCCTGATCCACCCCTTCCTCATGGCCCCAAAAAAATATATAGGGTAAACAAGGGAAAGAAACGTCAAAAATGTGATGCTGCGGATGCTATCAGCATACATGTCTCAACCTAATCTGGAGATCTCCCTGATCTCACCTACTCCTCCGCCCAAACTGTATATAAACCCGGCACCCTCCACTTTTCTCCTCAGCTCTACCCCAAGAGCGTTATAACACATCAACCTAAAACCCACACCGTCGAATCGAACACCCAAGAAAAGCCAAAAACAAGTTCGAGATTCTAGTTCGAGTATCTGTCAATGGCGGGTTTGGCCAAGACCGGCATGGAATGGCTCCAAGATCCACTGAGCTGGCTGTTCGTCGCCTCGGTGGTCTTCGTGGTGCTGCAGCGGCGCCGGCGGGGCAAGGCGCCGCCGTTTCCTCCGGGGCCGAATCAGCTGCCGATCGTCGGCAACATGTCGATGATGGACCAGCTGACCCACCGGGGCCTGGCGGCGCTGGCGAAGCAGTACGGCGGCCTTCTCCACCTCCGCCTCGGTAAGCTCCATGCCTTCGCCGTGTCGACGCCGGAGTACGCCCGGGAGGTGCTGCAGGCGCAGGACGGCGCCTTCTCCAACCGGCCGGCGACCATCGCCATCGCCTACCTCACCTACGACCGTGCCGACATGGCGTTCGCGCACTACGGGCCCTTCTGGCGCCAGATGCGCAAGCTGTGCGTGATGAAGCTCTTCAGCCGGCGCCGTCCGGAGACGTGGGTCGCCGTGCGCGACGAATCCGCGGCGCTCGTCCGCGCCGTGGCTCGGCGGAGCGGCGAGTCCGTGAACCTCGGCGAGCTCATATTCAACCTTACCAAGAACGTCATCTTCCGCGCCGCGTTCGGCGCGGGCGCCGCCGCGGACGGCGACGGCGGCAAGCAGGACGAGTTCATCGCCATCCTCCAGGAGTTCTCCAAGCTGTTCGGCGCGTTCAACATCGGCGACTTCTTCCCGTGGCTGAGCTGGGCGGACCCGCAGGGCATCAACGTGCGCCTCCGCGCCGCGCGCGCCGCCCTCGACGAGTTCATCGACAAGATAATCGACGAGCACATGGCGAGGGGCAAGAGCCCGGACGACGTCGACGCGGACATGGTGGACGACATGCTGGCGTTCCTCCCCGAGGCGAAGCCGAAAAAGGCCGCCGGCGACGGCGGGGACGAGCTGCAGAACACGCTCCGCCTCACGCGTGACAACATCAAGGCCATCATCATGGTACGTGAACCGAAGCTTCCGATTTTACTCCGCTAATCAATTACTAGCATATATGCGCACGAAAAACAGATCACCAACGCAATATTTCGCCAGATAATAATAAACGGACAAAAAAGGCAAGCGATTTTCTTTAGTACCTGGAAAAAATCCTGAGTAGTAATTAAATGGTTTTTTCTTTTTTGCGGGATTTTTTTCGGGAAAATGGTTTGTTTATCACTACGCGTGGTTGATTAATGCCTGGCGAGTGCAAGCGATATCGGACGAATATTATTAAATAAGATACTCCTACTCCAGTAAGGTACTCCTATACGGCGATCGAGCTGTTTTTGAGGTCAATTTTTATCGTCCAGAAGTACTGCCATGCAAAAATATAAAATAAAATTAATATCATAGCAAAAAAAGAGATCATGCAGATATCTCGATATATATGGCGATTAATGCACACGTCAATGTCCAGCACGTGGTGTAATAAACATCCGCTAGTCGCCTATACTGGTACTACCATGTTGGATGAAATTTCATCGAAAGTCCAGCAAGTACTACTAATATATTTGTGGCAAATAAAATCAGAATTGCTAAATCTCAGTTAACTGAGACTTACCCAAGTTTTAGTCCAAGCTATTTTCGTGGGATCTTATATGAGGATTTGTGCAAAATTTTAATTTTAATTTTTCTTTCTTCTTTTTATATGTTCAATCACTTGAACTTTTTGTTTTTGCTTTCCCACAAAAAAAGAACTTCTTTTTTTTGCGGGGCTATCATTTGAACTTCTATCAGATTTTCTCATAATTTGGCTTGAACTCGGAACTCGGATTCTGGTCATGTTACAGAAACAAAGAGCATGACACAAACTCAATTTTCGTCGGTGTCCAACATGCTCTGGAAATCAAATTCTAGAACCACGAAATTGCTCCCTTGAGGTTTCGTCCAACATTTTGCACCCTGAGCCGTAGCCGGGCAGACACCTCACCACAGAGCTGTAGAGACACGTGACGTGCACATTTTTCCCCCCTTCCGATCCAACGAACGAGGAAGTGGCGCCGTATACACTACGGGCAAGCTGCTTTCACGCTTGAAACACCATGACGTAGTATACATACAATAGGTGTACGTTGGACCCTGCTAGTTATGTTTGTCTCCTTACGTACTGGAATGCCCACCCGCCCATCTTTATGACAACCTTATTTTGCACCCAAGGCCAGATACCAATGCCAGATCCAGCACCAGAGCTGCTACCATATGTGTGGCCTTGTCGGAGCCCGGGGACCTATTTTGGTTTCATCGCGATCGAATCGGGGGCGCGGGCGGGCACACCTCGCCCATGTTTCATCATCCGGATCACGGTCGATGCCGGTGGATCTACTGTTGAAAGGTAGCGAGGCGCAGAAGCCGCGCCCATGCAGCCATGGCTGCTGGTAGTAATCTGCTGGTACTTTTCACAGTTCTCACTTGTTCATTCACGCCCATACGCACCGTGCCCCTACATCATTTTTCAACCTCTACCAAAGAAAAACCAGGCACTCAGAACCAAATCACGCACGAAAACTTCCAAGATTGGGGGCTCTGCGTCCGGCTTTTCATGGTGCGTCATTTTTTCACCTTATGTCACACGCGGATAAGCTTTGGCCTGCCGGCCGGCCGACTTGGTGTTGTAGTGCGTGTCTCCTTCCCAAGTGAAAAAGGCTCTCAGCCTCTGACCACAACGGCTTCCCTAGCTAACCTTTGCAGCAGCCACTTCGTTTTCTTTACTTTCACGGTAGGAGTCCTCATGTTTAAGCCTCGGCCCTTCTGCGATTGAGTGCACGCCGAAAAGGAAAAACGACCACGACCTCGTAACTTCGGGACCGGCACAGCACTACGCGTGCAAAATTGGACACCTATGCTATTTTGTCCTACTGCTACTGTACGCATGCATGACACCTGTTTGCGATCCCATTTCATGTATTGTATGTGTCGTCTGTACTGTATATGCGCATGTATGACACCTGTATGTGATCTCATATCATAAACTGACCTGTTGACGTGGATGTGTGGCAGGATGTGATGTTTGGCGGGACTGAGACGGTGGCCTCGGCGATCGAGTGGGCGATGGCAGAGATGATGCACAGCCCGGACGACCTCCGTCGATTGCAGAAGGAGCTCGCCGACACGGTGGGTTTCGACCGGAATGTGGATGAGTCGGACCTTGACAAGCTCCCCTTCCTCAAGTGCGTCATCAAGGAGACGCTCCGGCTGCACCCGCCCATCCCGCTGCTCCTGCATGAGACCGCCGAGGACTGCGTCGTCGGGGGCTACGCCGTGCCCCGAGCCTCCCGCGTCATGATCAACGTCTTCGCCATCGGCCGCGACGCCAAGGCCTGGAAGGATCCGGACACGTTCCGGCCGTCCCGGTTCGTGGCGGGGGAAGGGGAGGCTGCCGGGGTCGACTTCAAGGGCGGCTGCTTCGAGTTCCTCCCGTTCGGGTCTGGTCGCCGCTCATGCCCCGGGATGGCGCTCGGCCTGTACGCGCTGGAGCTCGCCGTCGCTCAGCTCGCCCACGGCTTCAGCTGGGCGCTACCTGACGGCATGAAGCCATCGGAGCTTGACATGAGCGACATCTTTGGCCTCACTGCGCCGCGCGCTACAAGGCTCTACGCCGTGCCCACACCCCGGCTCACCTGCCCCTTGGTCGCTGACGTTAATGTCGACGGCAGGCACCAGGCGTGATATCATACGCTTGATTGTGCGATCTATAGTATCTACCAGCTGCACAGGGTGAAGGTGTTTGGTCAGAGGTGGTGGTGGCGCCATTGCAAGAGTTTGGTGGTTTTCTCTTGCATTTTGTTGTTGTTTTTCTTTTCTTTTTTTGTCTTTTGAATTCTGATACTGCAGAAGATAATAAGTGGATCTCCATGCTACCTGCGTGCATGCTTAGGTTACAATTAAGCATATGATGGTGTTCTATGGCTAAGAACACAAACTGTATAAAACCGTATTGTTTGAGACTTGTTGGGCCAAGATTCTGTAAATTTTCTTCGTATGACAATTTCTTTTAAGATCGCTAAGATTGGCCTCTTCTTTTTCTTATCTCATAAGCGTGATATATTTGTTTGATGTGAAAATTTTGCATGGATTCGAACTCCACGCTTCTGCAATTTGCTTGGGTACTTCAAAGCCCGTCCGTCTGCATTTTACAGGGCACTTTTTTGGATTTTTAGAACAATAATTGTTCATTTGCACAAAACATAATACTCCATCCATCTCTAGTATCGAAAACGGTCTTATATTATGAGACGGAAGGAGAATACAATAGTAGCGCACAACTACTCAACTGTGTTTATCAATGCATATACTTCCATATAGCTAGTTATTCTTTACTAACGCCGAATATATATAGTTGACAGTAATGCAAATAACTAGTGTTATAGTTCAAGGACAAGATTAATTTAATCCTTAATTTAATAGTCGTCCTTCCACAGTTGGTACTGGATGATATTAAGTGTGATAATCTAGGCACTAATGTGGCTTGCGAGTACATGATTTGGTCACCAAACACAACAATATAGTTCGTAAGGAACATCTAGCTATCTGGTTTGTCCGGTAAAACAACCTTTTCCATATTTGTGGGTGAACTGATGGTATACCAACAAATAGTGCAACATTACTTTGGTACTCAAATAAGAAAGTTCAGCAGAACTGGTTAAGAAATGACTGTGTAAGAGCATCTCTAGAAGACCCCGTGTAATTCCGACCCGCATAACGCATTTATAGTTCGAGGATGAACTGTTTTGCGAGGCGAAATCGTGCGCTGTAGAATAGACCCCGTATAAGAAACTACGTAATTTGAAAAAAAATCACAGGAGAAATTGCAGCCACACTGATCATTCATAGTTTACCACATACTACATGATCATACATACATTCTACTATTACTATTAGAGGGGGTGGGGATCTGCAGGCTCGAGACGGCTACCAAAATGGACGGGCTCGCGGCGAGCGAGCCCAACGCGGTGGAGGAGCTCAGTCCTCCTCGTCGGAGCTGACGAGGTCGACATACTTCTCCCTCTGCTCTTCGCGGATGCGTCGCCACTCGTCGTCCTTGTTCTTCGCGGCGAGGTTGACCGCAACCGCCTGCTTGAAAAGGAGGTCTTCGAGCTCCTCGTCGTGACGGTGGCGCTTCTCCTCCTCTCGCAAGCTCCGTTCGCTAATGGCGGCTGCGACCGTGTCGGCATCACCGACGAAAGCTTCGGGCCCGACGACGCCTCAGCGTGCGATCTCCTCTGGCTCCTGCTTGACGACAACAAGCTCGCCGTCATCCGGCTGCTACTTGGCAGCGACGAGCTCCGCCCACTCCGTCTTCACGGGGAGAAGAGCCGCGCGGGAAGAGGAAGAGCTCGCGGCGGAGGAAGAGCCCGCAGCCAAGGAGCCCGTCTGCATGTGCCGGCGGTCGTACTCCTCCGTCTCGCGACGGAGGAGCGACGCCGGCGGCTCAAAGGCCTTGGTTGGTCCACTTCTTGCCCCCGCGCTTCCTCGCGTCGTCCGCACGGACACACCACTCACGCTGGGGGTCGCCGCCCCCGCCAGAGCTGTGGCCGGAGCTCCACATACGGTCCCACAAGGCGGCTAGAGGCGAAAGTGGGCTCACCGACTAATATGACAATTTGTTAGCTAGACAGAAAATACAATATTTAAATGAATAGTGCATAGCTAAACATAATGTACTTGATATAAATTTTTACATGAAGAAATTCTAGTTAGTTATGAGTTTCTGCACATGTGCATTATGTAGCATAGGCACCAACATTACTAGGGCTGGAATTCGAGCCGAGTCGAGCCAGCTCGGCTCGACTCGATAGAGCTCGTTTCGTTAACGAGCTAGCTCGACTCGACTCGTTATTATAACGAGCTCAAATCCAAGATTGGCTCAGACTCGTATAACTCGCGAGCTGCCTCGTTTAGCTTGTTAAGCTCGTTAAAGATATGAACATAAAACCCTCAAATGTTATAAAAATGATTATGTATATATTAAACATATATATCACTAAATAATAGTAATTTCCTTGTAACGCATGAGTCTCCTAGGCGGCTGGGCCTTCAATGGCTAGGACTTGTGTTGTGCGCCTGGGACATAGAGTGTTGAGTGACTGATCTTTTTTCGTATTGGGAGTGACTGATCTTTTGTACCGAGCCTAACGAGTTACACGAGTACTCGTGAGATTGGCTCGTTTAACTAGGTCCATAAATGATCTTAAACTAAAGCTCGACTCAACTCGTTATTCTTCGAGTTCGAGTCGATTCGAGCCAAATCACGAGCTACTCGTTTAGCTTGCAAGTTTCGAGCTTTTTTCCAGCCATAAACATTACTTTCCGCTACTTATATCTATTAAAAAAGGAATTGTCTTACATGTTAAGGGTACCATCGATGTGGCTATATTGGGCGAGTGGGGAATGGACATAACACATCAATATTTGAGAAGATGCCTGGATCCTAAATTGTTTTTTTAAAGGAGGAAGACCCCCGGTCTCTGCGTCTAGGCGATACATGTAGCCACTTTATTAATTATTCACAAAAGACCTTATAAAGAAATACAACAGTAAGTCTGAAGGCACCGTCTAGGCAACATCTGTCTCTAGTCATATCCAGTTGATGAAGGGATGTTGATAGTCAGGGCCTAATACCACAGACCTCGCAGTCAAGCCTGACATCTAAGACCCGAGGCCCTAACCTAGCCACTTGCTGGGTCTAAGACACACACCGGTCCGGCGCGCTCTCAAAGGCTGCCGCCACCAACTGCCACCGTTCCATCTTCAGAGTTGCTGACACATCAACCTTACTCGGTCTAGCTGTCGTCGACGCCACCACGGCGCCCAACGGCACCACCTCCCTGCGCGCGAACATCTGAGCACGTCGCGGTCGCTACCGATACACCTCAGCACCATGCTTCCAAGTACCACCAGCCGACACAGCTTGAAGTCTTTGGAAGATCTTGTTGGGGAACGTAGTAATTTCAAAAAAAATCCTACGCACACGCAAGATCATGGTGATTCATAGCAACGAGAGGGGAGAGTGTTGTCCATGTACCCTCGTAGACCGAAAGCGGAAGCGTTAGCACAACGCGGTTGATGTAGTCGTACGTCTTCACGATCCGACCGATCAAGTACCGAACGCATGGCACCTCCGAGTTCAGCACACGTTCATCCCAATGATGTCCCTCAAACTCCGATCCAGCCGAGTGTTGAGGGAGAGTTTCATCAGCACGACGGCGTGGTGATGATGATGATGTTCTACCGATGTAGGGCTTCGCCTAAGCACCGCTACAGTATTATCGAGGTGGACTATGGTGGAGGGGGGCACCACACATGGCTAAAAGATCAACAGATCAATTGTTGTGTCTCTAGGGTGCCCATGCCCCCGTATATAAAGGAGCAAGGGGGGAGAGGCGGCCGGCCAGGAGGGGCGCGCCAGGAGGAGTCCTACTCCCACTGGGAGTAGGACTCCCTCCCTTTTCCTTGTTGGATTAGGAGAGGAGAGGGAAAGAGAGAGAGGGTGAAAGGAAAGGGGGGGGGCGCCGCCCCCCTCCTTGTCCAATTCGGACTTGGGGGGAGGGTAGCGCGGCTGCCCCTTGGCCGCCTCTCCTCTTCCACCAATTGGGCCCATGAGGCCCAATATCCTCCGGGAGGGGGGGGGGGGGTTCCGGTAACTCCCTGGTACTCCGGTATATATCCGATAACCCTCGGAACCATTACGGTGTCCGGATATAGTCATTCAATATATCAATCTTCATGTCTCGACCATTTCCAGACTCCTCGTTATGTCTGTGATCACATCTGGGACACCGAACAATCTTCGGTACATCAAAACATATAAACTCATAATATAACTGTCATCAAAACTTTAAGCGTGCAGACCCTACGGGTTCGGGAACTATGTAGACATGACCGAGACACGTCTCCGGTCAATAACCAATAGCGGGACCTGGATGCCCATGTTGGCTCCTACATATTCTACGAAGATCTTTATCGGTTAAACCGCATAACAACATACGTTGTCCCCTTTGTCATCGGTATGTTACTTGCCCGAGATTCGATCGTTGGTATCTCAATACCTAGTTCAATCTCGTTACCGACAAGTCTCTTTACTCGTTCCGTAATACATCATCCCGCAACTAACTCATTAGTTGCAACGCTTGCAAGGCTTAAGTGATGTGCATTACCGAGTGGGCCCAGAGATACCTCTCCGACAATCGGAGTGACAAATCCTAATCTCGAAATACGCCAACCCAACAAGTACCTTTGGAGACACCTGTAGAACACCTTTACAATCACCCAGTTACGTTGTGACGTTTGTTAGCACACAAAGTGTTCCTCTAATAAATGGGAGTTGCATAATCTCATAGTCATAGGAACATGTATGAGTCATGAAGAAAGCAATAGCAGAATACTAAACGATCATGTGCTAAGCTAACAGAATGGGTCAAGTCAATCACATCATTCTCCTAATGATGTGATCCTGTTAATCAAATGACAACTCATGTCTATGGCTAGGAAACATAACCATCTTTGATCAACGAGCTAGTCAAGTAGAGGCATACTAGTGACACTCTGTTTGTCTATGTATTCACACAAGTATTATGTTTCCGGTTAATACTATTCTAGCATGAATAATAAACATTTATCATGATATAAGGAAATAAATAATAACTTTATTATTGCCTCTAGGATATTTCCTTCAGTCTCCCACTTGCACTAGAGTCAATAATCTAGTTCACATCGCCATGTGATTTAACAGCAATAGTTCACATCACCATGTGATTAACACCCATAGTTCACATCGTCATGTGACCAACACTCAAAGGTTTTACTAGAGTCAGTAATCTAGTTCACATATCTATGTGATTAACACCCAAAGAGTACTAAGGTGTGATTATGTTTTGCTTGTGAGATAATTTTAGTCAACGGGTCTGTCACATTCAGATCCGTAAGTATTTTGCAAGTTCTATGTCTACAATGCTCTACACGGAGCTACTCTAGCTAATTGCTCCCACTTTCAATATGTATCCAGATTGAGACTTTAGATTCATCTAGATCAGTGTCAAAAACTTGCATCGACGTAACCCTTTACGACGAACCTTTTTGTCACGTCCATAATCGAGAAACATATCCTTATTTCACTAAGGATAATTCTGACCGTTGTCCAGTGATCTACTCCTAGATCACTATTGTACTCACTTGCCAAATCAATGCAGGGTATACAATAGATCTGGTATACAGCATGACATACTTTATAGAACCTATGGCCAAGGCATAGGGAATGACTTTCATTCTCTTTCTATCTTCTACCGTGGTCGGGCTTTGAGTCTTACTCAACTTCACACCTTGTAATACAGGCAAGAACTCTTTCTTTGACTGCTCCATTTTGAACTACTTCAAAATCTTGTCAAGGTATGTACTCATTGAAAAAACTTATCAAGCGTCTTGATCTATCTCTATAGATCTTGAAGCTCAATATGCAAGCAGCTTCACCGAAGTCTTTCTTTAAAAAACTCCTTTCAAACACTCCTTTATGCTTTACAGAACAATTCTACATTATTTCCGATCAACAATATGCATTCACATATACTTTATCAGAAATGCTGTAGTGCTCCCACTCACTTTCTTGTAAATACAGGCTTCACCGCAAGTCTGTATAAAACTATATGCTTTGATCAACTTATCAAAGCGTGTATTCCAACTCTGAGATGCTTGCACCAGTCCATAGATGAATCGCTGGAGCTTGCATATTTTGTTAGCACCTTTAGGATTGACAAAACCTACTGGTTGCATCATATACAACTCTTCTTTAAGAAATCCATTAAGGAATGCAGTTTTGTTTATCCATTTGCCAGATTTCATAAAATGCGGCAATTGCTAACATGATTCGGACAAACTTAAGCATAGATACAAGTGAGAAACTCTCATCGTAGTCAACACTTTGAACTTGTCGAAAACATTTTGCGACAATTCTAGCTTTGTAGATATACTACTATCAACGTCCGTCTTCCACTTGAAGATCCATTTATTTTCTATGGCTTGCCGATCATCGGGCAAGTCAACCAAAATCCATACTTTGTTTTCATACATGAATCCCATCTCAGATTTCATGGCCTCAAGCCATTTTGCAGAATCTAGGCTCATCATCGCTTCCTCATAGTTCGCAAGTTCGTCATGGTCTAGTAACATGACTTCCAGAATAGGATTACTGTACCACTCTGGTGCGGATCTCACTCTGGTTTACCTACGAGATTCGGTAGTAACTTGATCTGAAGTTTTATGATCATCATCATTAGCTTCCTCACTAATTGGTGTAGTAGTCACAGGAACAGATTTCTGTGATGAACTACTTTCCAATAAGGGAGAAGGTACAATTACCTTATCAAGTTCTACTTTCCTCCCACTCACTTCTTTCGAGAGAAACTCCTTCTCTAGAAAGTATCCATTATAAGCAACGAATGTCTTGCCTTAGGATCTGTGATAGAAGGTGTACCCAACAGTCTCCTTTTGGGTATCCTATGAAGACATATTTCTCCGATTTGGTTTTGAGCTTATCAGGATGAAACTTTTTCACATAAGCATCACAACCCCAAACTTTAAGAAACGACTACTTTGGTTTCTTGCTAAACCACTGTTCAGATTGTGTTGTCTCAACGGACTTAGATGGTGCCCCTTTTTAATGTGAATGCAGTTGTCTCTAATGTATAACCCCAAAACGATAGTGGTAGATCGGTAAGAGACATCATAGATCGCACTATATCTAATAAAGTACGGTTATGACGTTCGGACACACCATTACACTATGGTGTTCATGTGGCGTGAGTAGTGAAACTATTTCACATTGTTTTTAACTGAAGGCCAAACTCGTAACTCAAATACTCTTCTCTACGATCAGATCATAGAAACTTTATTTTCTTGTTACGATGATTTTTCACTTCACTCTGAAATTCTTTGAACTTTTCAAATGTTTCAGACTTATGTTTCATCAAGTAGATATACTCATATCTGCTCAAATCATCTGTGAAGATCAGAAAATAATGATACCTGTCGCGAGCCTCAATATTCATCGGACCACATACATCAGTATGTATGATTTCCAACAAATCTGTTGCTCGCTCCATTGTTCCGAAGAACAGAGTCTTAGTCATCTTGCCCATGAGGCATGGTTCACAAGCATCAACTTATTCATAATCAAGTGATTCCAAAAGCCCATCAGCATGGAGTTTCTTCATGCGCTTTACACCAATATGACCTAAACGGCAGTGCTACAAATAAGTTACACTATCATTATTAACTTTGCATCTTTTGGTTTCAATATTATGATTATGTGTATCACTACGATCGAGATCCAACGAACTATTTTCATTGGGTGTGTAACCATATAAGGTTTTATTCATGTAAACAGAACAACAATTTATTCTCTTACTTAAATGAATAACCGTATTACAATAAACATGATCAAATCATATTCATGCTCAACGCAAACACCAAATAACACTTATTTAGGTTCAACACTAATCCTGAAATTATGGGGAGTGTGCGATGATGACCATATCAATCTTGGAACCACTTCCAACACACATCGTCACTTCACCCTTAACTAGTCTCTGTTTATTCTGCAACTCCCGTTTCGAGTTACTAATCTTAGCAACTGAACTAGTATCAAATACTGAGGGTTTGCTATAAACACTAGTAAAGTACACATCAATAACATGTATATCAAATATACTTATGTTCACTTTGCCATCCTTCTTATCCGCCAATCACTTGGGGTAGTTCCGCTTCCAGTGACCAGTCCCTTTGCAGTAGAAGCACTCAGTCTCAGGTTTAGGTCCAGACTTGGGCTTCTTCACTTGAGCAGCAACTTGCTTGCTGTTCTTTTTGAAGTTCCCCTTCTTCCCTCTGCCCTTTTCTTGAAACTAGTGGTCTTGTCTACCATCAACACTTGATGTTTTTCTTGATTTCTACCTTCATCGATTTCATCATCATGAAAAGCTCGGGAGTCGTTTTCGTCATCCCTTGCATACTATAGTTCATCACGAAGTTCTACTAACTTGGTCATGGTGACTAGAGAATTCTGTCAATCACTATCTTATCTGGAAGATTAACTCCCACTTGATTCAAGCGATTGTAGTACCCAGACAATCTGAGCACATGCTCACTAGTTGTGCGATTCTCCTCCATCTTTTAGCTATAGAACTTGTTGGAGACTTCATATCTCTCAACTCGGGTATTTGCTTGAAATATTATCTTCAACTCCTGGAACATCTCATATGGTCCATGACGTTCAAAACGTCTTTGAAGTCCCGATTCTAAGCCATTAAGCATGGTGCACTAAACTATCAAGTAGTCATCATATTGAGCTAGCCAAACGTTCATAACGTCTACATCTGCTCCTGCAATAGGTCTGTCACCTAGCGGTGCATCAAGGACATAATTCTTCTGTGCAGCAATGAGGATAAACCTCAGATCATGGATCCAATCCGCATCATTGCTACTAACATCTTTCAATACAATTTTCTCTAGGAACATATCAAAGTAAACACAGGGAAGCAACAACGCGAGCTATTGATCTACAACATGATTTACAAAATACTACCAGGACTAAGTTCATGATAAATTTAAGTTCAATTAATCATATTACTTAAGAACTCCCACGTAGATAGACATCCCTCTAATCCTCTAAGTGATCACGTGATCCAAATCAACTAAACCATGTCCGATCATCACGTGAGATGGAGTAGTTTCAATGGTGAACATCACTATGTTGATCATATCTACTATATGATTCACGCTCGACCTTTCGGTCTCCTTGTTCCGAGGCCATATCTGTATATGCTTGGCTCGTCAAGTATAACCTGAGTATTCCGCGTGTGCAACTATTTTGCACCCGTTGTATTTGAACGTAGAGCCTATCACACCCGATCATCATGTGGTGTCTCAGCATGAAGAACTTTCGCAATGGTGCATACTCAGGGAGAACACTTCTTGATAATTAGTGAGAGATCATCTTATAATGCTACCGTCAATCAAAGCAAGATAAGATGCATAAAAGATAAACATCACATGCAATCAATATAAGTGATATGATATGGCCATCATCATCTTGTGCCTGTGATCTCCATCTCCGAAGCACCGTCATGATCAGCATCGTCACCGGCATGACACCATGATCTCCATCATCTTGATCTATATCAATGTGTCGTCACGTGGTCGTCTCGCCAACAATTGCTCTTGCAACTATTGCTATCGCATAGCGATAAAGTAAAGCAATTATTTGGCGCTTGCATCTTATGCAATAAAGAGACAACCATAAGGCTTTTGCCAGTTGCCGATAACTTCAACAAAACATGATCATCTCATACAACAACTTATATCTCATCACGTCTTGACCATATCACATCACAACATGCCCTGCAAAAACAAGTTAGACGTCCTCTACTTTGTTGTTGCAAGTTTTACGTGGCTGCTACAGGCTGAGCAAGAACCTTTCTTACCTACGCATCAAAAACCACAACGATAGTTTGTCAATTTGACTCCGTTTTAACCTTCGCAAGGACCAGGCGTAGCCACACTCGGTTCAACTAAAGTTGGAGAAATAGTCACCCGCAAGCCACCTTTGTGCAAAGCACGTCGGGAGAACCGGTCTCGCGTAAGCGTACGCGTAATGTCGGTCCGGGCCGCTTCATCCAACAATACCGCCGAACCAAAGTATGACATGCTGGTAGGCAGTATGACTTATATCGCCCACAACTCACTTGTGTTCTACTCGTGCATATAACATCAAACCATAAAACCTAGGCTCTGATGCCACTGTTGGGGAACGTAGTAATTTCAAAAAAATTCCTACGCACACGCAAGATCATGGTGATGCATAGCAACGAGGGGGAGAGTCTGATCTACGTACCCTTGTAGATCGCAACGGAAGCGTTGACACAACGTAGAGGAAGTAGTCGTACGTCTTCTTCCCGATCCGACCGATCCAAGCACCGTTACTCCGGCACCTCCGAGTTCTTAGCACACGTACAGCTCGATGACGATCCCCGGGCTCCGATCCAGCAAAGCTTCGGGGAGGAGTTCCGTCAGCACGATGGTGTGGTGACGATCTTGATGTATTACCGACGCAGGGCTTCGCCTAAGCACTATAACGATAAAATCGAGGTGGAATATGGTGGCAGGGGGCACCGCACACGGCTAAGGAACGATCTCAATGATCAACTTGTGTGTCTATGGGGTGCCCCCTGCCCCTGTATATAAAGGATGGAGAAGGAGGAGGCCGGCCAAGGCTAGGTGCGGCCAGGATGTGGAGTCCTACTAGGACTCCAAGTCCTAGTAGGAGTCCACCAAGAGGGGAGGAAGGGAGAAGGAAGTGGAGGAGAAGGAAAGGTGGCCGGCCCCCTTTTCCCTAGTCCAATTCGGACAAGAGGGGAGGGGGGGGGCGCAGCAGGCCCTTTCTCCTCTTCCCACTAAAGCCCATCAAGGCCCAATACTTCTCCCGGTGAATTCTCGTAACTCTCGGGTACTCCGAAAAATACCCGAATCACTCGGAACCTTTCCAATGTCCGAATATAGTCGTCCAATATATCGATCTTTACGTCTCAACCATTTCGAGACTCCTCGTCATGTCCCCGATCTCATCCGGGACTCTGAACTCCTTCGGTACATCAAAACTCATAAACTCATAATATAACTGTCATCGAAACCTTAAGCGTGCGGACCCTACGGGTTCGAGAACAATGTAGACATGACCGACACATGTCTTCGGTCAATAACCAATAGCGGGACCTGGATGCCCATATTGGCTCCTACATATTCTACGAAATCTTTATCGGTCAGACCGCATAACAACATACGTTGTTCCCTTTATCATCGGTATGTTACTTGCCCTAGATTCGATCGTCGGTATCCAATACCGAGTTCAATCTCGTTACCGGCAAGTCTCTTTACTCGTTCTGTAATACATCATCTGGCAACTAACTCATTAGTTGCATTGCTTGCAAGGCTTAAGTGATGTGCATTACCGAGAGGGCCCAGAGATACCTCTCCAACAATCGGAGTGACAAATCCTAATCTCGAAATACGTCAACCCAACATGTACCTTTGGAGACACCTGTAGAGTACCTTTATAATCACCCAGTTACGTTGTGACGTTTGGTAGTACCCAAAGTGTTCCTCCGGCAAACGGGAGTTGCATAATCTCATAGTCGTAGGAACATGTATAAGTTATGAAGAAAGCAATAGCAACATACTAAACGATCGGGTGCTAAGCTAATGGAATGGGTCATGTCAATCAGATCATTCAACTAATGATGTGACCTCGTTAATCAAATAACAACTCTTTTGTCCATGGTTAGGAAACATAATCATCTTTGATTAACGAGCTAGTCAAGTAGAGGCATACTAGTGACACTCTATTTGTCTATGTATTCACACATGTATTATGTTTCCGGTTAATACAATTCTAGCATGAAGAATAAACATTTATCATGATATAAGGAAATAAATAATAACTTTATTATTGCCTCTAGGGCATATTTCCTTCATCTAACACCCATGGAGCCTTGGTGTTGATCATGTTTTGCTCGTGGAAGAGGCTTAGTCAACGGGTCTGCAACATTCAGATCCGTATGTATCTTGCAAATTTCTATGTCTCCCACCTAGACTAAATCCCGGATGGAATTGAAGCGTCTCTTGATGTGCTTGGTTCTCTTGTGAAATCTGGATTCCTTCGCCAAGGCAATTGCACCAGTATTGTCACAAAAGATTTTCATTGGACCCGATGCACTAAGTATGACACCTAGATCGGATATGAACTCCTCCATCCAGACTCCTTCATTTGCTGCTTCCGACGCAGCTATGTACTCCGCTTCACACGTAGATCCCGCCATGACGCTTTGTTTAGAACTGCACCAACTGACAGCTCCACCGTTCAATGTAAACACGTATCCGGTTTGCGATTTAGTATCGTCCAGATCAGTGTCAAAGCTTGCATCGACGTAACCATTTATGATGAGCTCTCTGTCACCTCCATAAATGAGAAACAGATCCTTCGTCCTTTTCAGGTATTTCAGGATGTTCTTGACCGCTGTCCAATGATCCACTCCTGGATTACTTTGGTACCTCCCTGCTAAACTAATAGCAAAGCACACATCAGGTCTGGTACATAGCATTGCATACATGATAGAGCCTATGGCTGAAGCATAGGGAACATCTTTCATTTTCTCTCTATCTTCTGCAGTGGTTGGGGATTGAGTCTTACTCAACTTCACACCTTGTAACATAGGCAAGAACCCTTTCTTTGCATGATCCATTTTGAACTTCTTCAAAACTTTGTCAAGGTATGTGCTTTGTGAAAGTCCAATTAAGCATCTTGATCTATCTCTATAGATCTTGATGCCCAATATATAAGCATCTTCACCGAGGTCTTTCATTGAAAAACTCTTATTCAAGTATCCCTTTATGCTATCCAGAAATTATATATCATTTCCAATCAGCAATATGTCATCCACATATAATATCAGAAATGCTACAGAGCTCCCACTCACTTTCTTGTAAATACAGGCTTCTCCAAAAGTCTGTATAAAACCAAATGCTTTGATCACACTATCAAAGCGCTTATTCCAACTCCGAGAGGCTTGCACCAGTCCATAAATGGATCGCTGAAGTTTGCACACTTTGTTAGCTCTTTTTGGATCGATAAAACCTTCTGGTTGCATCATATACAACTCTTCTTCCAGAAATCCATTCAGGAATGCAGTTTTGACATCCATTTGCCAAATTTCATAATCATAAAATGCGGCAATTGCTAACATGATTCGGACAGACTTAAGCATCGCTACGGGTGAGAAGGTCTCATCGTAGTCAACCCCTTGAACTTGTAGAAAACCTTTTGCAACAAGTCAAGCTTTATAAACAGTAATATTACTGTCAGCGTCAGTCTTCTTCTTGAAGATCCATTTATTCTCAATGGCTTGCCGATCAACGGGCAAGTCAATCAAAGTCCACACTTTGCTCTCATACATGGATCCCATCTCAGATTTCATGGCCTCAAGCCATTTTGCGGAATCTGGGCTCACCATCGCTTCTTCATAGTTCGTAGGTTCGTCATGGTCTAGCAACATAACTTCCAGAACAGGATTACCGTACCACTCTGGTGCGGATCTTAATCTGGTTGACCTACGAGGTTCAGTAACAACTTGATCTGAAGTTTCATGATCATCATCATTAACTTCCTCGCTAATTGGTGTAGGTGTCGCAAAAACCGCTTTCTGTGATGAACTACTTTCCAATAAGGGAGCAGGTAAAGTTACCTCATCAAGTTCTACTTTCCTCCCACTCACTTCTTTCGAGAGAAACTCGTTCTCTAGAAAGGATCCATTCTTAGCAACGAATGTCTTGCCATCGGATCTGTGATAGAAGGTGTACCCAACAGTTTCCTTTGGGTATCCTATGAAGGCACATTTCTCCGATTTGGGTTCGAGCTTATCAGGTTGAAGCTTTTTCACATAAGCATCGCATCCCCAAACTTTAAGGAACGACAACTTTGGTTTCTTGCCAAACCACAATTCATAAGGCGTCGTCTCAACGGATTTCGATGGTGCCCTATTTACCGTGAATGCAGCTGTCTCTAAAGCATAACCCCAAAATGATAGCGGTAAATCAGTAAGAGACATCATACATCGCACCATATCTAGTAAAGTATGATTACGATGTTCGGACACACCATTAGGCTGTGGTGTTCCCAGTGGTGTGAGTTGCGAAACTATTCCACATTGTTTCAAATGTAAACCAAACTCGTAACTCAAATATTCTCCTCCACGATCAGATCGTAGAAACTTTATTTTCTTGTTACGATGATTTTCCACTTCACTCTGAAATTCTTTGAACTTTTCAAATGTTTCAAACTTATGTTTCATTGAGTAGATATACCCATATCTGCTCAAATCATCTGTGAAGGTGAGAAAATAACGATACCCGCTGCGAGCCTCAACATTCATTGGACCACATACATCAGTATGTATGATTTCCAACAAGTCTGTTGCTCGCTCCATTGTTCCGAAGAACGGCGTTTTAGTCATCTTGCCCATGAGGCATGGTTCGCAAGTACCAAGTGATTCATAATCAAGTGATTCCATAAGTCCATCAGTATGGAGTTTCTTCATGCGCTTTACACCAATATGACCCAAACGACAGTGCCACAAATAAGTTGCACTATCATTATCAACTCTGCATCTTTTGGATTCAACATTATGAATATGTGTATCACTACTATCGAGATTCAACACAAATAGACCACTCTTCAAGGGTGCATGACCATAAAAGATATTACTCATATAAATAGAATAACCATTATTCTTAGATTTAAATGAATAACCATCTCGCATCAAACAAGATCCAGATATAATGTTCATGCTTAACGTTGGCACCAAATAACAATTATTCAGGTCTAAAACTAATCCCGAAGGTAGATGTAGAGGTAGCGTGCCGACGACGATCACATCGACTTTGGAACCATTTCCCACGCGCATCATCACCTCGTCCTTAGCCAGTCTTCGCTTAATCTGTAGTCCCTGTTTCGAGTTGCAAATATTAGCAATAGAACCAGTATCAAATACCCAGCTGCTACTGTGAGCTCTAGTAAGGTACACATCAATAACATGTATATCACATATACCTTTGTTCACCTTGCCATCCTTCTTATCCGCCAAATACTTGGGGCAGTTCCGCTTCCAGTGACCAGTCTACTTGCAGTAGAAGCACTTAGTCTCAGGCTTAGGTCCAGACTTGGGTTTCTTCTCTTGAGCAGCAACTTGTTTGCCGTTCTTCTTGAAGTTCCCTTTCTTCTTTCCTTTATCCTTTTTCTTGAAACTGGTGGTCTTGTTGACCATCAACACTTGATGCTCCTTCTTGATTTCTACCTCCGTAGCCTTTAGCATTGTGAAGATCTCAGGAATCATCTTATCCATCCCTGGCATATTATAGTTCATCACGAAGCTCTTGTAGCTTGGTGGTAGTGATTGAAGAACTCTGTCAATGACACTATCAACCAGAAGATTAACTCCCAGCTGAGTCAAGTGATTATGGTACCCAGACATTCTGAGTATATGTTTACTGACAGAACTATTCTCCTCCATCTTGCAGCTGTAGAACTTATTGGAGACTTCATATCTCTCAATCCGGGCATTTGATTGAAATATTAACTTCAACTCCTGGAACATATCGTATGCTCCATGACGTTCAAAACGACGTTGAAGTCCCGGTTCTAAGCCGTAAAGCATGGCAGACAGAACTATTGAGTAGTCATCAGCTTTGCTCTGCCAGACGTTCATAACATGTGGCGTTGCTCCCGGAGCGGGTTTGGCACCCAGCGATGCTTCGAGGACGTAATTCTTCTGTGCAGCAATGAGGATAATCCTCAAGTTACGGACCCAGACCGTGTAATTGCTACCATCATCTTTCAACTCAAGGAACGCATTAAAATTCAACGGAACAACAACACGGGCCATCTATCTACAATAACATAGACAAGCAAAATACTATCAGGTACTAAGTTCATGATAAATTTAAGTTTAATTAATCATATTATTTAAGAACTCCCATTTAGATAGACATCCCTCTAATCATCTAAGTGATCACGTGATCCATATCAACTAAACCATAACCGATCATCACATGAAATGGAGTAGTTTTCAATGGTGAACATCACTATGTTGATCATATCTACTATATGGTTCACGCTCGACCTTTCGGTCTCAGTGTTCCGAGGCCATATCTGCATATGCTAGGCTCGTCAAGTTTAACCCGAGTATTCTACGTGTGTAAAACTGTCTTACACCCATTGTAGATGAACGTTGAGCTTATCACTGTCGGATGTGGGGTTCCGGCAAACCCTTAAGGTTCGAACACTAGGGTGCGCGCGAAGTCTTTTCCTCCCACCGATCTACGCCCTAAGTCTTTTCCACTCACTTCTTTCAAGAGAAACTCCTTCTCTAGAAAGATTCTGAATTTAGCAACAAAAGTCTTTCCTTCGGATCTGTGATAGAAGGTGTACCCAACTGTCTCTTTTGGGTATCCTATGAAGACACATTTTTCCGATTTGGGTTCGAGCTTATCAGGTTGAAGCTTTTTCACATAAGCATCGCAGCCCCAAACTTTAAGAAACGACAACTTTGGTTTCTTGCCAAACCACAGTTCATAAGGCGTCGTCTCAACGGATTTCGATGGTGTCCTATTTAACGTGAATGCATCCGTCTCTAATGCATAACCCCAAAATGATAGCGGTAAATCAGTAAGAGACATCATAGATCGCACCATATCAAGTAAAGTACGATTACGATGTTCGGACACACCATTATGTTGTGGTGTTCCGGGTGGCGTGAGTTGCGAAACTATTCCACATTGTTTCAAATGAAGACCAAACTCATAACTCAAATATTCTCCTCCATGATTAGATCATAGAAACTTTATTTTCTTGATATGATGATTTTCAACTTCACTCTGAAATTCTTTGAACTTTTCAAATGTTTCAGACTTATGTTTCATTAAGTAGATATACCCATATCTGCTCAAATCATCTGTGAAGGTGAGAAAATAATGATATCCGCCACGAGCCTCAATATTCATCGGACCACATACATCTGTATGAACGATTTCCAGCAAATCTGTTGCTCGCTCCATAGTACAGGAGAACTGTGTTTTAGTCATCTTGCCCATGAGGCACGGTTCGCATGTACCAAGTGATTCATAATCAAGTGGTTCCAAAAGTCCATCAGTATGGAGTTTCTTCATGCGCTTTACACCGATATGACCTAAACGGCAGTGCCACAAATAAGTTGCACTATCATAATCAACTCTGCATCTTTTGGCTTCAATATTATGAATATGTGTATCACTACTATCGAGATTCAACAAAAATAGACCACTCTTCAAGGGTGCATGACCATAAAAGATATTACTCATATAATTAGAACAACCATTATTCTCCGATTTAAATGAATAACCGTCTCGCAACAAACAAGATCCAGATATAATGTTCATGCTTAACGCTGGCACCAAATAATAATTATTCAGATCTAAAACTAATCCCGAAGGTAGGTGTAGAGGTAGCATGCCGACTGCGATCACATCGACTTTGGAACCATTTCCCACGCGCATCGTCACCTTGTCCTTAGCCAATCTTCGCTTAATCTGTAGTCCCTATTTCGAGTTGCAAATATTAGCAACAGAACCAGTATCAAATACCTAGGTGCTACTGCGAGCATTGGTAAGGTAGACATCAATAACATGTATATCACATATACCTTTGTTCACCTTGCCATCCTTCTTATCCGCCAAATACTTGGGGCAGTTCCGCTTCTAGTGACCAGTCTACTTGCAGTAGAAGCACTTAGTCTCAGGCTTAGGTCCAGACTTGGGTTTCTTCTCCTAAGCAGCAACTTGCTTGCTGTTCTTCTTGAAGTTTCCCTTCTTCTTCCCTTTGCCCTTATTCTTGAAACTGGTGGTCTTATTGACCATCAACACTTGATGCTCCTTCTTGATTTCTACCTCCGCTGCCTTTAGCATCACGAAGAGCTCGGGAATTGTCTTATTCATCCCTTGCATATTATAGTTCATCATGAAGCTTTTGTAGCTTGGTGGCAGTGATTGAAGAACTCTATCAATGATAGTATCAACAGGAAGATTAACTCCCAGTTGAGTCAAGTGATTATGATACCCAGACATTTTGAGTATATGTTCACTGACAGAACTATTCTCCTCCATCTTGCAGCTATAGAACTTATTGGAAACTTCATATCTCTCAATCCGGGCATTTTATTGAAATATTAACTTCAATTTCTGGAACATCTCATATGCTCCATGGCGTTCAAAACGTCGTTGAAGTCCCGGTTCTAAGTCGTAAATCATGGCACACTGAACTATCGAGTAGTCATCAGCTTTACTCTGCCAAACATTCTTAACGTTGTCAGCAGCATCTGCAGCATGCCTGGCACCTAGCGGTGCTTCCAAGACGTAATTCTTCTGTGCAGCAATGAGGATAATCCTTAAGTTACGGACCCAGTCCATGTAATTGCTACCATCATCTTTCAATTTTGCTTTCTCAAGGAACGCATTAAAATTCAACGGAACAACAGCACGGGCCATCTATCTACAATCAACATAGGCAAGCAAAATACTATCAGGTACTAAGTTCATGATAAATTTAAATTCAATTAATCATATTATTAAAGAACTCCCACTTAGATAGACATCCCTCTAATCCTCTAAGTGATCACGTGATCCAGATCAACTAAACCATGTCCGATCAACACGTGAGATGGAGTAGTTTCAATGGTGAACATCACTATGTTGATCATATCTACTATATGATTCACGCTCGACCTTTCAGTCTCCGTGTTCCGAGGCCATATCTGTTATATGCTAGGCTCGTCAAGTTTAACCTGAGTATTCCGCGTGTGCAACTGTTTTGCACATGTTGTATTTGAACGTAGATCCTATCACACCCGATCATCACGTGGTGTCTCAGCACGAAGAACTTTCGCAACGGTGCATAATCAATGAGAACACTTATTCTATGATAATCTAGTGAGGGATCATCTTATAATGCTACCCTCAATCAAAGCAAGATAAGATGCATAAAAAGATAAACATCACATGCAATCAATATAAGTGATATGATATGGCCATCATCATCTTGTGCTTGTGATCTCCATCTCCGAAGCACCGTCTTGATCACCATCATCACTGATGTCTACTACACAACCTTCTCCTTGTAGACGTTGTTGGGCCTCCAAGTGCAGAGGTTTGTAGGACAGTAGCAAATTTCCCTCAAGTGGATGACCTAAGGTTTATCAATCCGTAGGAGGCGTAGGATGAAGATGGTCTCTCTCAAGCAACCCTGCAACCAAATAACAAAGAGTCTCTTGTGTCCCCAACACACCCAATACAATGGTAAATTGTATAGGTGCACTGGTTCGGCGAAGAGATGGTGATACAAGTGGTATATGGATGGTAGATAATAGTTTTTGTAATCTGAAAATATAAAAACAGCAAGGTAACGAATGATAAAAGTGAGCGTAAACGGTATTGCAATGCGTTGAAACAAGGCCTAGGGTTCATACTTTCGCTAGTGCAAGTTCTCTCAACAATAATAACATAATTGGATCACATAACTATCCCTCAACATGCAACAAAGAGTCACTCCAAAGTCACTAATAGCGGAGAACAAACAAAGAGATTATGGTAGGGTACAAAACCACCTCAAAGTTATTCTTTCCAATCAATCCGTTGGGCTATTCCTATAAGTGTCACAAACATCCCTAGAGTTCGTACTAGAATAACACCTTAAGACACAAATCAACCAAAACCCTAATGTCACCTAGATACTCCAATGTCACCTCAAGTATCCGTGGGTATGATTATACGATATGCATCACACAATCTCAGATTCATCTATTCAACCAACACATACAACCTCAAAGAGTGCCCCAAAGTTTCTACTGGAGAATCACGACGAAAACGTGTGCCAACCCCTATGCATACGTTCATGGGCGGAACCCGCAAGTTGGTCACCAAAACATACATCAAGTGAATCACGTGATATCCCATTGTCACCACAGATACGCACGGCAAGACATACATCAAGTGTTCTCAAATCTTTAAAGACTCAATCCGATAAGATAACTTCGAAGGGGAAACTCAATCCATTAAAAGAGAGTAGAGGGGGAGAAGAAACATAAGATCCAACTATAATAGCAAAGCTCGCGATACATCAAGATCGTGCCAAATCAAAAACACGAGAGAGAGAGAGAGAGATCAAACACATAGCTACTGGTACATACCTTCAGCCCCGAGGGAGAACTACTCCCTCCACGTCATGGAGAGCACTGGGATGATGAAGATGGCCACGGGAGAGGGATTCCCCCTCCGACAGGGTACCAGAACGGGTCTAGATTGGCTTTTGGTGGCTACGAAGGCTTCTGGCGGCGGAACTCCCGATCTATTGTGCTCTCGAATGTTTTTAGGGTATATGGAGATATATAGGCGGAAGAAGTACGTCAGGGGGGCCACGAGGGGCCCACAAGGGTGGAGGGCGCGCCCTGGGGGGTGGGCGTGCCCCCTACCTCGTGGGATCCTCGAAGCTTCCCTTACGTGGACTCCAAGTCTTCTAGGCTTCTTCTGATCCAAAAATAAGTTCCGTGAAGTTTCAGGTCAATTGGACTCCATTTGATTTTCCTTTTCTGCGATACTCTAAAACAAGGAAAAAACATAAACTGGCACTGGGCTCTAGGTTAATAGGTTAGTCCCAAAAATCATATAAAATAGCATATAAATGCATATAAAACATCCAAGGTTGATAATATAATAGCATGGAACAATCAAAAATTATAGGTACGTTGGAGAGATATCAGCATCCCCAAGCTTAATTCCTGCTCGTCCTCGAGTAGGTAAATGATAAAAACAGAATTTTTGATGTGGAATGCTACCTAACATATTTATCATGTATTTCTCTTTATTGTAGCAAGAATATTCAGATCCATAAGATTCAAGACAAAAGTTTAATATTGACATAAAAATAATAATACTTCAAGCATACTAACCAAGTAATCATGTCTTCTCAAAATAACATGGCCAAAGAGAGCTATCCCTACAAAATCATATAGTCTGGCTATGCTCCATCTTCACCACACAAAGTATTTAAATTATGCACAACCCCGATGACAAGCCAAGCAATTGTTTCATATTTTTTGTGTTCTCAAACTTTTTCAATCTTCATGCAATACATGAGCGTGAGCCATGGACATAGCACTATAGGTGGAATAGAATGGTGGTTGTGGAGAAGACAAAAAGGAGAAGATATTCTCACATCAACTAGGCGTATCAACGGGCTATGGAGATGCCCATCAATAGATATCAATGTGAGTGAGTAGGGATTGCCATGCAACGGATGCACTAGAGCTATAAGTGTATGAAAGCTCAACAAAAGAAACTAGTGGGTGTGCATCCAACTCGCTTGCCCACGAAGACCTAGGGCATTTTGAGGAAGCCCATCATTGGAATATACAAGCCAAGTTCTATAACGAAAGATTCCCACTAGTATATGAAAGTGACAACATAGAAGACTCTCTATCATGAAGATCATGGTGCTACTTTGAAGCACAAGTGTGGTAAAAGGATAGTAGCATTGCCCCTTCTCTCTTTTTCTCTCATTTTTTTATTTGGGCCTTCTCTCTTTTTTATGGCCTCTTTTCTATTTTTTATTTGGGCTTCTTTGGCCTCTTTTATTTATTTATTTTTGTCCGGAGTCTCATCCCGACTTGTGGAGGAATCATAGTCTCCATTATCCTTTCCTCACTGGGACAATGCTCTAATAATGATGATCATCACACTTTTATTTTCTTACAACTCGATACTTAGAACAAGATATGACTCTATATGAATGCCTCCGGCGGTGTACCGGGATGTGCAATGATGCATGAGTGACATGTATGGAAGAATTATGAACGGTGGCTTTTCCACAAATACGATGTCAACTACATGATCCTACAAAGCAATATGACAATGATGAAGCGTGTCATAATAACGGAACGGTGGAAAGTTGCATGGCAATATATCTCGGAATGGCTATGGAAATGCCATAATAGGTAGGTATGGTGGCTGTTTTGAGGAAGGTATATAGTGGGTTTATGGTACCGGCGAAAGTTGTGCGGTACTAGAGAGGCTAGCAATGGTGGAAGGGTGAGAGTGCATATAATCCATGGACTCAACATTAGTCATAAAGAACTCACATACCTATTGCAAAAATCTATTAGTTATCGAAACAAAGTATTACGCACATGCTCCTAGGGGGATAGATTGGTAGGAAAAGACCATCGCTCGTCCCCGACCGCCACTCATAAGGAAGGCAATCAATAAATAAATCATGCTCCGACTTCATCACATAACAGTTCACCATACGTCATGCTACGGGAATCACAAACTTTAACACAAGTATTTCTCAAATTCACAACTACTCAACTAGCATGATTCTAATATCAACATCTTCATATCTCAAAACAATCATCAAGTATGAAACTTCTCATAGTATTCAATGCACTTTATATGAAAGTTTTTATTATATCTCTCTTGGATGCCCATCATATTAGGACTAAATTCATAACCAAAGAAAATTACCATGCTGTTCTAAAGATTCCCAAAATAATATAAGTGAAGCATGAGAGATCAATTATTTCTATAAAATAAAACCACCACCGTGCTCTAAAAAGATACAAGTGAAGCACTAGAGCAAATGACAAACTACTCCGAAAGATATAAGTGAAGATCAATGAGTAGTTGAATAATTATGCAACTATGTGAAGACTATCTAACTTTTAATAATTTCAGATCTTGGTTTTTTATTCAAACAGCAAGCAAAACAAAAGAAAATAAAATTACGCTCCAAGCAAAACACATATCATGCGGTGAATAAAAATATAGCTCCATGTAAAGTTACCGATGAACGAAGACAAAAGAGGGGATGCCATACGGGGCATCCCCAAGCTTAGGCTCTTGGTTGTCCTTGAATATTACCTTGGGGTGCCTTGGGCATCCCCAAGCTTAGGCTCTTTCCACTCCTTATTCCATAGTCCATCGAATCTTTACCCAAAACTTGAAAACTTCACCAACACAAAACTTAACAGAAAACTCATAAGCTCCGTTAGTATAAGAAAATAAATCACCACCTCAAGGTACTGTAATGAACTCACTCTTTATTTATATTGGTGTTAAACCTACTTTATTCCAACTTCTCTATGGTTTATAAACTCTTTTACTAGCCATAGATTCATCAAAATAAGTAAACAACACATGAAAAACAGAATCTGTCAAAAACAGAACGGCCTGTAGTAATCTGGATCAAACATATACTTATGGAACTCATAAAATTATAAAATAAATTGCTGGACCTGAGGAATTTATCTATCAATCATATGCAAAAATATTTAACTAAATATCACTCTCCAAATAAAATTGGCAGCAATTCTCGTGAGCGCTAAAGTTTCTGTTTTTTACAGCATGATCGCAAAGACTTTCCCCAAGTCTTCTCAAAGGTTCTACTTGGCACAAACACTAATTAAAAGCATAAAAACTCAACCATAACAGAGGCTAGATAAATTAGTTATTAATAAACAGGATCAAAAAGCAAGGAATAAAAATAAAGTTGGGTTGCCTCCCAACAAGCGCTATCGTTTAACGCCCATAGCTAGGCATGATGATTTCAATGATGCTCACATAAAAGATAAGAATTGTAATATAAAGAGAGCATCATGAAGAATATGACTAGCACATTTAAGTCTAACCCACTTCCTATGCATATGGATTTTGTGAGCAAACAACTTGCAGGAACAAGAATCAACTTGCATAGTGAAAGGATCGATATAGTTGACTAGAGGGGGGGGGTGAATAGGCAACTAGCAATTTTTAGCTTTTCTTTAACAATTTAAACTTTGCATCAAAGTAGGTTGTCTAGATATGCAACTAAGTGAGCAACCTATATGATGCAACAATGATAAGTACACAAGCAAGCAAGAGATATATCACAAATAAGCTTGCACAAGTAAAGGCACGAGATAACCAAAAGTGGAGCTGGTGGAGACGAGGATGTGTTACCGAAGTTCCTTCCCTTTGAAGGGAAGTACGTCTCCGTTGGAGCAGTGTGGAGGCACAATGCTCCCCAAGATGCCACTAGGGCCACCGTATTCTTCTAATGCCCTCACACAATGCGGCCATGATTCCACTATTGGTGCCCTTGGAGGCGGCGACCGAACCTTTACAAACAAGGTTGGGGCAATCTCCACAGCTTAATTGGAGGCTCCCAACGACACCACGAAGCTTCACCACAATGTACTATGGCTCCGCGGTGACCTCAACCATCTAGGGTGCTCAAACACCCAAGAGTAACAAGATCCACAAGGGAGTAGTGGGGGGAATCAAATTTCTCTTGGTGGAAGTGTAGATCGGGGCCTTCTCAACCACTCCCGAGCAAATCAACAAGTTTGATTGGCTAGGGAGTGAGATCGGGTGAAAATGGAGCTTGCAGCAACAATGGAGCTTACGGCTGGAAGAGGTAGTCAACTAGAGGAAGAAGACACCCCTTATATAGATGTGGACAAAATCCAACCGTTATCCACCTAACCAGCCCGCGACATGCGGTACTACCGCCCCTGACTAGCGGTACTACCGTAAGGCCATGCGGTACTTCCGCCCCTGACCAGTGGTACTACCGTGAGGGACCGCGGTACTACCGCAACAGCAGCAGGAGCTACGGCAGACATGTAGCACAAGGGCCGAGGGCGGTACTACCGCAGCAGCAGCAGGAGCTAGGGCAGACCTGTAGCACAAGGGCTGAGGGTGGTACTGCCGCAGGCGCGGTACTACCGCTCCCCCTTGCGGTACTACCGCAAGGCAGGAAACTCCTAGCCTGGGAAGAGCGCGGATGAATAAAAAATACATCCGTTCCTACTTCCGCTGGAAAACAGATGATGCAAAAATCCGACACAGTACTACCGCTGAGGAGCGGTACTACCGCCTGGCACCTGAGCCAGTCCGCGCGCGGTACTACCGCGCACGAGGTGCGGTACTACCGCGGAGGGACGGATGTAAAAAATTACATCCGCCCCTACTACCACGAAGAAGCGGCACTTGGCCTGGGGACCACGGTACTACGGCTCCAGAGGAGTGGTACTACTGTGGGCTCCTGCGGTACTACCGCAGGTGCCTGCGGTACTACCGCGCCAGGGAGCAGTACTACCGCAAGCCCATCATCAGCAACCAGGACAAAGCAAAGAGGATAAACAGAGGATGCTCCAATGCGAATGGGAAAGGAGGATACAAGGAAGAAAATGTGTACGTGATGATTTCACCCGAACCTTCCCGACGCGGACCCCCTCTTAATAGTACGACTTTCCTACGACTCAAATCCACCAAAAAGAAACGTAGAAAAACGCCGTCTTCAATAGTCTTCGAGGGGCACCAAACCGTCTTGTGCCTAGCGATGAAACGTCTAGGGAACTCAAGGCGCACGATTAGTCCGCAAAAGCATTGTCATCAATCACCAAAACACCTTAGGGATAAATATGCCCTTACAATCTCCCCATTTTTGGTGGATTGATGACAATACGGGATTTGCACAAAGGGAAATAATATTGGGAAAACGCAAACCCCTCCTCTCTAGAATATAGACGGGCTCCCCCTAGATGTGTGCAAACTAGATGGGTACTTTGGACTGCACGGCACACATACTAGGATCAAAACTCCCCCTATATTTTAGAGACTAGGCATATCTTGCAATAGTAAGGCTAACACTAGACAAGATAGCAAATACGAGCATAACATAAGTAGCACAATCATAAGCTCACTAAGATAGGATAGAGTGCATATAAGTAGCATAATCATAAGCTCACTAAGGTAGGATAGAGTGCATATGTCTTACACCATATGAAGGATAAGTCTCAAAGTCGCAAACCAAACCAAAGCAAACGAGGTCCAAACAACAAAACAAACACACCAAACACGACACACGACTCGCAAGCACACAAATCCCTACACTCTCTCCCCCTTTGGCATCGAGACACCAAAAAGGCAGAGAGGACACCTACACTCAAGGGGTGGCTCAGGCAGAGAAATCATCCCAAGTCTCCTCGTGCTCCTCGTCAGACTCGACGGCGGGGACGGTCTCCTCGATGTCCTCCTCAGAATCAATCCACTTGTAGCCTTGCTTCGCCATCCATGCAGCCTCTGGCGTGATGACCTCCTCAGAACCGCCAGAGACGTCCTCTCCAAAGACCCTCATAATCTTCTTGTCGCGGCGGCGACTCTCCTTGGATGCCACGTGAGTCCTGTACTGCCCCTGTGCTTGCATGCAGAAAAGAGTCTTCATCTTGTCCTTCAACTTCTTGGCCCACGAGGGCTCAGAGGAAGGATGGGAAGACCTAGCAGCACGGTCCTCAGCAACATCCTCTGCTCCAGCCTCCTCCTCATCAACAACCCTCCTAGCAGCAGACGCCTCAGCACGAGTAATAGTGTTGGCCCAGTTGGGCTTGACACGAAGACTGATGGGCTCATGCCGAATCCAGTTTGGAGCAAGGAACTCATCATCAGGGTACAACTTCTCCCAAGTCATGGAGATCAACAGAAACAGGTATGGTCCATAGATAGGTACCTTGCGGGTTAACACCGCAAACTGAAGTTCACACCACATGATGTGTGACACATCAAGTGGCTGAGTCAGACACACGTGCCTCCTCGCACATGAGCATCATATCCACCAGATAGGCATGAACCTTGTCCTTGTCGCCAATGCGAGGGAACGGAGAGTTGCGGAAGATGCGATGCATGATATCCGGAAAGGAGTTCAGCACCCATGTCGACTTGCCACTGGGAAGCACCTTCTCAACATAGAATGGCTGTAACTTGTTCTTGCTAGCAGACTCAGGATTGGCATGGGGGCGAACACCAACGGGTGTGGTGAGCCCGTCATCAGGAACTTGGAGCAGATCCATGAACTCCTTCCAGGTAGCAGTCAACTTACGGCCATTGGTCATCCAGGTCATCCTCCGCTCCTCCCCGGGGTGAAAGTAAACTGAGGCAAAGAACTGACAGATAAGCTCAGGGTCATAGTCAAGGTGGAAAGAGATCACATGTTCAATACCGAACTGCTCCACCAAATCCAGAGCTTCTCCAAAGTACTCACGAAACTTTTCCTTCCTCAAGTGATTCATGTCTATCCACTTAACATCCACGTAGGTATTTTGCTTGTTCTTGATTACATCCAGATAAACAAGAGTCTGCTGCTTGGTCCAAAACAATTCACTCCCTCTGAGGATAGCACGAGCATTCACATAAGGGTTGATCTTCCGGCGTTCGATGTACTCAGCGAGGGGAATCTCGTCCATGCCCTTAGCGGGTTCCTTGTTCTTGACTAGCGGTGGTCTTGACATTGCGCTTGGGGGCACTGGAGCCCTCTGGTGCTTCATCTTGATGATTGCGCAGTCACTTGGAGCCAGTGTCACGACTGGGATTGGAACGGCGAGAGCCACCACCTAAGAAACAAGAGAAAGCACACACAAAGAGCGAGAAGAATCAATGCAAAGACCTTAGCAAAACAAGAGAAACAAGTAGAAAGCATACATGGTAATTGCCACGAGAGAGATTGGACACCAACGGTAGTACTGCCAAGTCATGCGCCGTGTGAGGTCACGGTAGTACCATGGCTTGGAGCGGTAGTAAGAGCTTAGTGCCACAACACGTGCAGTAGTATCGCACCGAACGGGCGGTAGTACCGGACTAGCAGTAGTACCGCACAAGAGGCGCGGTAGTACCGCACCGCGTCAGATCCGAACCACTTTTGAATCTGAGAAGAACTGCGAAACCACGGCGGTACTACGGTTGATCAAATCTACCACGGGACAATATATCAAGTATAATTTCTACGCAACATGACTCTCCTACATCGTACTCTTGTTCAAGATTTGGCCTAAAATCTCAAGAACAGCATGCATCTCCCCAAAAACCTAGAAGCGAAAGAACAGCCAAGGAAGAGAGGGATTTGGGGAGAAACCTTGTTCCATGGCAAGAGGAAGTGGTGGGGAACGATCCCACTGGTCGGAATCCGAGGAGAGTGGCCGGAGATGGAGATCCGGCGAGGACCTCCGGCGTCGTTCTTGAGCGAGAGAGAGAGAGAGATGGTGGGGAGAGAGACAAGTGAATGGGTATGGGGAGTTGGAACTCCCCGCCCGAGTCATAACCCCCACGCACTTGTCAGCGCTGTTGTACCGCGCTTCATTGCGGTAGTACCGCTCGGCAGAAGTACCGCACCTGAGCGGTAATACCGCTCTCCCAGGCGGCAGTAAAAAATTACTGCCGCGCTAGGTGCGGTAGTACCGTGCACTCCATACGCGGTAGTACCGTGGCTGGCCGCGGTAGTACCGCGGGCTCAAGAAGTTGCACGTTTCAAACAAGAAAAAGAGGTCTTCGCACCGAATCTTCATGCCAACAAGACACCACAAGAACACGCTCAACACAAAGAAAGAAAGGCAAGAGACAACAAGAAATAACCTCGAGACACAACCTCTCCAAAGAGAGGGTGGTGGCCGGAGCCACCTATGTTTGAGTCAATTGGTATGGCACCGCAAAGAACTATCCTTGGGCCCATGACCCAAACTCGCCTTTGAAGCACAAGTACCATAAAAAATGGCTAATGTGGAAGAGTTGATAAATTTATGCATAATGGGGGGAGGGAGAGTTCATTGAGAGGACAACACTCCCCCTATGTCCATGCCTACATCTAAACAAGACAACAAGATGAGTATGGTGGGGTGTGCAAGGGTTCAAGCAACATTGCTCGAATCAATGATATTTAGCTCATGCCTTAACTCACGAAATCTTGCTTCATCCAACGGCTTCATGAAAATATCTGCAAGGTTATCATGAGTGTTGACGTAGTTGAGCTCGATCTCCCCTCGCCTAATGTGATCCCGGATGAAGTGATACCGAATCTCAATATGCTTCGTCTTGAAGTGTTGCACCGGGTTGAGAGAAATCTTGATGGCACTTTCATTGTCACACCAAAGAGGCACTTTGTCACAAATGACACCGTAATCATTTAAAGTTTGCCTCATCCATAAGAGTTGTGCACAACAACTACCGCCCGCTACATACTCCACTTCGATGGACAAGAGAGACACACAACTTTGCTTTTTGGAAGACCAACTTACCAAAGAGCAACCAAGGAATTGGCACCCTCCGGAAGTGGACTTCCTATCCACTTTGTCTCCCGCCTAATCGGAGTCCGAATACCCTACAAGCTTGAAGTTTGCTCCTCTTGGGTACCATAAGCCAAAGTTTGGGGTATGAGCCAAATATCGAAAGATTCGCTTGACCGCCACAAAGTGACTTTCCTTAGGTGCGGCTTGAAACTGTGCACAAATTCCCACACTCAACATGATATCCGGTCTAGATGCACAAAGGTAAAGGAAGGATCCAATCATGGAGAGATATACCTTTTGATCCACCGCTTTACCATTGGGATTGATGTCAAGTTGGCACTTGGTGGGCATTGGAGTGGAAGCCGGCTTGACATCACTTAGCTTGAATCTCTTGAGCATGTCTTGAGTGTATTTGGCTTGGTTGATGAAGGTTCCTTCTCTTCTTTGCTTCACTTCGAACCATAGAAAGAACTTCAACTCTCCCATGGAAGACATCTTGAACTTTGAGGTCATGAGAGCGGCGAATTCCTCATTGAAAGCTTTGTTAGGGTAACCAAAGATAATGTCATCAACATATAGTTGGCATACAAACAACTCCCCTTTGACCTTCTTAGTAAAAAGAGTGGGGTCGATTAGCCCAACTTCAAACCCACGATCTTGTAACAACTCGGTAAGGTGGTCATACCACGCACGTGGGGCTTGTTTAAGCCCATAGAGTGCCTTATCGAGTTGATACACATGATCGGGAAAGTAAGGATCCTCGAACCCGGGGGGTTGCTTGACATAGACCAACTCATTAATAGGACCATTAAGAAAAGCACTCTTCACATCCATTTGTTGCAACTTAAAGTTGTGATGAGAGGCATAAGCAATCAACAAAAGGATGGATTCAAGGCGAGCAACGGGAGCAAAGGTTTCACCGTAGTCGATACCCTTGACTTGGGAGTAGCCTTGTGCCAGCAATCTTGCCTTGTTGCGAATGATGGTCCCATGAGCATCTTGCTTGTTATTAAATATCCACTTGGTTCCAATGACATTGTGGTTCCCAGTTGGCCTTGGCACCAATCTCCACACCTTATTGTACTCGAAGTTGTTGAGTTCTTCATGGATGGCATTAAGCCAATCCGGATCTTCGATTGCTTCATATACCTTTTTGGGTTCAACACAAGAGACAGACGCGTGATGTTCACAATAGTTTGCCAATTGTCTACGAGTGCTTACCCCCTTTTGGATGCTTCCAAGTAAATTCTTCATGAGATGACCCTTGGTGGAGAGCTTGGAAGCAATCTTGGCAGCACGACGCTCCAATTCCTCCTTGGTGGTGAGTTGAGGAGCGGTCACTTGATCATCTTGAGCGACGTCTTGAGCTTGTTCTTGATCTTGAACTTGCTCGGAGGAGAGAACTTGACCTTGGGCATCACTTGGTGTGTCAACACCGTCTTGGGCATGATCTTGCCCTTGGTCTTGTTCATGAGGATGAGGGCCTTCACTTTGTTCTCCGGAAGCATGTGGGCCTTGGGTTGGTGATGGCTCCACTTGAGTGGAGCATTGTCCTTCTCCTTCGGCCACAAGGGGTTCCTCAATGGGTAGGATAAAACCAACACCCATCTTCTTATGGCTTGAGGAGGAATTTCATCACCTACACCACAAGTGCCACTTTTCTCCACTTGGGAGCCGTTATTCTCATCAAACTCCACGTTACACGTCTCCTCAATAAGTCTCGTGGATTTATTGAGGACACAGTAAGCATGAGAGTTTGTAGCATGACCAACAAATATGCCCTCATAATCTCTAGCCTCAAATTTAGACAACCGAACACCTTTCTTGAGAATGAAACACTTACACCCGAACATCCTAAAGTACCTGAGGTTGGGCTTGATACCGATGAGTATCTCATATGGAGTCTTGTTCAAGCCCTAGCGGAGGTAGAGCCGATTGGATGCATGACACGCGGTGTTGATGGCTTCGGCCCAAAAGTTGTATGGAGACTTGAACTCCGCCATCATGGTCCTTGCCGCATCCATCAACGCCTGGTTCTTCCTCTTCGCAACACAGTTTTGTTGAGGGGTGTAGGGTGCGGAATATTGATGCTTGATCCCCTCATCACTAAGAAACTCATCCAAGGTGTAGTTCTTGAACTCGGTGCCGTTGTCACTGCTTATTGTCAAGATCTTTGCATTGTGTTGACGTTGTGCTTCATTTGCAAAGTCAATGATGGTTTGTTGGGTCTCGCTCTTCCCCTTGAAGAAATACACCCAAGTATATCTTGAATAGTCATCCACAATCACCAAGCAATACTTCCTACCCCCAAGACTATCAAAGAATGGAGGCCCAAAGAGATCCAAGTGAAGGAGCTCCAAAGGCCTCTTCGAGTAAATGATAGTCGTGGGAGGGTGAGCCTTCTCATGAAGCTTTCCTTCGATACAAGCACTGCAAGCACGATCTTTAGCAAAACTAACATTCATTAGTCCACGGACATGGTTCCCCTTGAGAAGACTTTGCAAAGATCTCATATTGACATGGGCTAAACGGCGATGCCAAAGCCATCCCACATCAACTTTAGCCATTAGGCATGTCGCGGTCATAGTGGGTCGCTCCAAAAAGTTAATCACATATAGACCGTTCTCGACATGCCCAACAAAGGCTACTTTAAGAGTCTTGCCCCACAAGAGGGCCACGGTATCAATATCAAATAAAGTGTCAAAGCCCATGATTGCAAGTTGATGAACGGAAAGTAAATTGTATGCAAGTGAATCAACAAGCATGACCTTCTCGATCGTGAGATCATGAGAGATGACAACCTTGCCAAGTCCCGATACCTTAGAAGATGAGGCATCACCCCACTCGACATTGGTGGGCATAGATGGAATGTTGTGCACGTCCACCACCAAGTCCTTGCTTCCGGTCATATGATTTGTAGCTCCACTATCGAGCAACCATGATCCCCCACCGGAAGCAAACACCTACAAGAGATCAATGCTTGGTTTTAGGTACCCATTTTTTAATGGGTCCTTTGATGTTAGTAACAAGGGTCTTAGGAACCCAAATAGACCATTCAATGTACTCATGAGGAGAACCAACAATTTTGGCATAGACATGCCCATCACCAGCACGACATAACACATAAGAAGGATTAAAGTCGCCGACTTTGTTGGGAGGGGTGGCATTGCCCTTTTTGACACCGCCACCCTTCGCATTGTTCTTCTTCTCCTTGGAAGCACTCTCTCCCTCCTTCACAAAAGTTTTCTTGAGAGGAGGAGGTCGTTTGGTCTTGTTATCCTTCTTCTTGTTCTTGGGCTTGGGTGCGAACCCAATCCCCTCCTTGGCCACAACTTCCTTTTGATTTCTCAAAAGGCCGTTTAGGTTCTTCTCACCTTGTATGCATGACACAAGGCCTTTCTCAAGTTGCTCCTTCAACTTAACATTCTCAATAAGATGCACATGCTCACAACAAGGGTTAGTAGCATTTGCATTATCAATTAACACCATACGAGGAAATGTGGCTTTCTCCTTGGTTAGCTTCACTTGGATATGATCATGAGACTCCTTGAGGGTAGCATGAACACCCTTCAAGACTTTGTGAGCCTTGTCGAGAATGTCAAACTCCTCTTTGAGTCTAGCAAGATCAACCCCAAGCTTTGCCTTCTCGGAGTTTAGCCCACGAGAAACAACAAGAGCATGAACAAGATCTTTCTTTAATTTAGCATGATCATCGTTGTGAGACTCCTCAAGAGCCAAATGAAGACCACGCTCTTCCTCAAGAGCATTGGAAAGATCTAAAATCTCATCGGCATAGTCACGACTATGCCCCTCCATCTTAGAGATGGTATCTTCGTGAGCCTCGATCATGTCATTGGCTTCACCTAGTTGTTCCAAGAGAGCAACAAAGTGCTTCATTGATTTACCCTTGAGTTTACCCATAAAGGCCTCAAACTCATTCACCTCCACATTAGTTCCCTCATGTTCATCAATGTTATCCGTCAAAGAAGGATGATTAATGATGGTACTTTTGATGTTGGGGGTTACCTTGTTGGTGGCTTTAGCCATGAGGCACTTGGCGGTGATGCTCTCACTGGGTGAGTCGAAGAGAGACACCCGTGGAGTCATCGCAATGGCAACAGAGGCCATGGCAACTAACTCACCATCTTCATCATCCTCATTGTACTCTTCTTGTACGACCAATGCCTTGGGAGGAGTCTTCTTGGTGAAGTTGCTCTTGTTGGGGAACGAATTGGCCTTGTCCTTTTCGGATGAGCTTGCCACCATTGTCTTCCCTGTTCTCATAAGGGCACTCTGCAACAAAGTGGCTTACATTGCCACAATTGAAACAAGTCCTCACTCGTTGCTTGCCCTTTGCGCCACTTGAATTGTTCTTGTTGAAGTTGGGCCTTGAGTTCTTCTTGCTCCAAAATTGCCTTGAAGCAAGGGCCATGTGTTCATGATAGGCATACTTCGTATCTTCGAGGTTGCTCTCCTCTTATTCCTCTTCATCCTCTTCCTCCATACTAACCTTGGCCTTTAGAGCAAGGTTGGGTTTCTTTACTCTTTGAGAGTGAAGTACCGCATTGTCGGCGGTCTTGTCCAAGATGCTCATAGCAACGAACTCATCCAACACATCACTTGAGGACAAGGTGTGGAAGTCCGGCCTTTGACTAATGACGGAGGACGTGGCTTTGTGGTAGGGCATCATTGCCTTGAGGAATTTGCGCTTGATCCAATTGTCATCCGTGTCATTGCTTCCATGATCTCGGAGCGAGACCGCGAGTTTGGTTACCCTACGATAGAGCTCACGATGTTCTTCATCTTCTTTCGTTGCAAACTCATCGGCTTCATCTTGTAGCACTTCATAGTTGGAGCGTTGAATGCTTGCGCTTCCCCGGTAGAGAGAAACCACTTGGCGCCAAGCATCTTTGGCCAAGGAGTAGGGCCGGAGATGAGGAAGGTCTTCGGGTGGGATAGCTTCTTGAATGATGAAGAGAGCATTCCCATTGAATTGATTATCCACAGCTTCTCTAGGAGTGAAGTTGCTTTGGTCATGCGGATAGAAACCTTCTTCAATGATTCTCCAAAGGTTAGTGTTCACATGATTTAAATGACGCTTAAAATGATAGACCCAAGAATCAAATTCTACATTCTTCTCAATCCTAGGGGCCGGGCCGGCATGATTCAAATGAGTGGAAGGGAGAGGTCCACCATAGACAAGTGGAGGTTCCACATGGGCAAAGATGCCGGTGCCACTTTTACCACTAGAAGGAAGGGCTTTCTCGCTAGTAGCTTCCCCCTTGTCGGAGGTAGCATCCGCCACCTTGTTGGCGGGATCACCCACTTTCAACGGTGCGATGGAAAGTTTAAGCCCTTCTAATAATTCATTAAACATGCCTTTGACTTCGATCGTCATGGAGGTTTTCAATGTGTCCAACGCCATATTGAAATCCTCACGAGAGACCGCGGTTCCCCCATCTCCCGTAGAAGATACCGAATTTGCACCAGAGTGCTCCTCCTCACCTTCTACGACGTCAACCATACTCTTCAGATGGTAAAGTCCTTAATAAAGAGACGAGGCTCTGATATCAATTGAAAGGATCGATATAGTTGACTAGAGTGGGGAGCGAATAGGCAACTAACAATTTTTAGCTTTTCTTTAACAATTTAAACTTTGCATCAAAGTAGGTTGTCTAGATATGCAACTAAGTGAGCAACCTATATGATGCAACAATGATAATTACACAAGCAAGCAAGAGATATATCACAAATAAGCTTGCACAAGTAAAGGCACGAGATAACCAACAGTGGAGCCGGTGGAGACGAGGATGTGTTACCGAAGTTCCTTCCCTTTGAAGGGAAGTACGTCTCCGTTGGAGCGGTGTGGAGGCACAATGCTCCCCAAGATGCCACTAGGGCCACCGTATTCTCCTCATGCCCTCACACAATGCGAGATGGCATGATTCCACTATTGGTACCCTTGGAGGCAGCGACCGAACCTTTACAAACAAGGTTGGGGCAATCACCACAAATTAATTGGAGGCTCCCAACAACACCACGAAACTTCACCACAATGGACTATGGCTCCGCAGTGACCTCAACCGTTTAGGGTGCTCAAACACCCAAGAGTAAAAAGATCCGCAAGGGATTAGTGGGGGGAATCAAATTTCTCTTGGTGGAAGTGTAGATCAGGGCCTTCTCAACCACTCCCGAGCAAATCAACAAGTTTGATTGGCTAGGGAGTGAGATCGGGCGAAAATGGAGCTTGGAGCTGAAGGAAATATGCCCTAGAGGCAATAATAAAGTCATTATTTATTTCCTTATATCATGATAAAAGTTTATTATTCATGCTAGAATTGTATTAACCGGAAACATAATACATGTGTGAATACATAGACAAACAGAGTGTCACTAGTATGCCTCTACTTGACTAGCTCGTTAATCAAAGATGGTTATGTTTCCTAACCATTGACAAAGAGTTGTCATTTGATTAACGGGATCACATCATTGGTTGAATGATCTAATTGACATGACCCATTCCATTAGCTTAGCATCCGATCGTTTAGTATGTTGCTATTGCTTTCTTCATGACTTATACATGTTCCTATGACTATGAGATTATGTAACTCCCGTGTGCCGGAGGAACACTTTGTGTGCTACCAAACGTCACAACGTAACTGGGTGATTATAAAGGTACTCTACAGGTGTCTCCAAAGGTACATGTTGGGTTGACGTATTTCGAGATTAGGATTTGTCACTCCGATCGTCGGAGAGTTATCTCTGGGCCCTCTCGGTAATGCACATACTTAAGCCTTGCAAGCAATGCAACTAATGAGTTAGTTGCGAGATGATGTATTATAGAACGAGTAAAGAGACTTGCCGGTAACGAGATTGAACTAGGTATTGGATACCGACGATCGAATCTCGGGCAAGTAACATACCGATGACAAAGGGAACAACGTATGTTGTTATGCGGTCTGACCGATAAAGATCTTCGTAGAATATGTAGGAGCCAATATGGGCATCCAGGTCCCGCTATTGGTTATTAACCGGAGACATGTCTCGGTCATGTCTACATTGTTCTCGAACCCGTAGGGTCCGCACGCTTAAGGTTTCGATGACAGTTATATTATGAGTTTATACGTTTTGATGTACCGAAGGTTGTTCGGAGTCCCGGATGTGATCACGGACATGACGGGGAGTCTCAAAATGGTCGAGACATAAAGATTGATATATTGGACGGCTATATTCAGACACCGGAAGTGTTCCGGGTGATTTCGGAGAAAACCGGAAAGCCGGAGGGTTACCGGAACCCCCCAGGAGAAGTAATGGGCCATATACGCTGTGGTGTTCATTAGAGAATAATGGTTGTTCTATTTATATGAGTAATATCTTTTATGGTCATGCACCCTTGAAGAGTGGTCTATTCTTATTGAATCTCGATAGTAGTGATACACATATTCATAATGTTGAAACCAAAAGATGCAGAGTTGATAATGATGGTGCAACTTATTTGTGGCACTGCCGTTTAGGTCATATCGGTGTAAAGCGCATGAAGAAACTCCATACTGATGGACTTTTGGAACCACTTGATTATGAATCACTTGATACTTGCGAACCGTGCCTCATGGGCAAGATGACTAAAACACCGTTCTCCGGTACTATGGAGAGAGCAACAAATTTGTTGGAAATCATACATACAGATGTATGTGGTCCAATGAATATTGAGGCTCGTGGCGGATATCGTTATTTTCTCACCTTCACAGATGACTTAAGCAGATATGGGTATATCTACTTAATGAAACATAAGTCAGAAACATTTGAAAAGTTCAAAGAATTTCAGAGTGAAGTTGAAAATCATCGTAACAAGAAAATAAAGTGTCTATGATCTGATCGTGGAGGAGAATATTTGAGTTACGAGTTTGGTGTACATTTGAAGCAATGCGGAATAGTTTTGCAACTCACGCCACCTGGAACACCACAGCGTAATGGTGTGTCTGAACGTCGTAATCGTACTTTACTAGATATGGTGCGATCTATGATGTCTCTTACTGATTTACCGCTATCGTTTTGGGGTTATGCTTTAGAGACGGCCGCATTCACGTTGAATAGGGCACCATCGAAATCTGTTGAGACGACACCTTATGAACTATGGTTTGGCAAGAAACCAAAGTTGTCGTTTCTGAAAGTTTGCGGCTGCGATGCTTATGTGAAAAAGCTTCAACCTGATAAGCTCGAACCCAAATCAGAGAAATGTGTCTTCATAGGATATCCAAAGGAAACTATTGGATACACCTTCTATCACAGATCCGAAGGCAAGACTTTTGTTGCTAAATTTGGAAACTTTCTGGAGAAGGAGTTTCTCTCAAAAGATGTGAGTGGGAGGAAAGTAGAACTTGATGAGGTAACTGTACCTGCTCCCTTATTGGAAAGTAGTACATCACGGAAAACTGTTTCTGCGACACCTACACCAATTAGTGAGGAAGCTAATGATAATGATCATGAAACTTCAGGACAAGATACTACTGAACCTCGTAGATCAACCAGAGTGAGATCCGCGCCAGAGTGGTACGGCAATCCTGTTCTGGAAATCATGCTGCTAGATCATGATGAACCTACAAACTATGAAGAAGCGATGGTGAGCCCAGATTCCGCAAAATGGCTTGAAGCCATAAAATCTGAGATGGGATCCATGTATGAGAACAAAGTATGGACTTTGGTTGACTTGCCCGATGATCGGCAAGCAATAGAGAATAAATGGATTTTCAAGAAGAAGACTGACGCTGACGGTAATATTACTATCTGCAAAGCTCAACTTGTCGCAAAAGGTTTTCGACAAGTTCAAGGGGTTGACTACGATGAGACCTTCACACCCCTAGCGATGCTTAAGTCTGTCCGAATCATGTTAGCAATTGCCGCATTTTATGATTATGAAATTTGGCAGATGGATGTCAAAACTGCATTCCTGAATGGATTTCTGGAAGAAGAGTTGTATATGATGCAACCGGAAGGTTTTTTCGATCCAAAGGGAGCTAACAAAGTGTGCAAGCTCCAGCGATCCATTTATGGACTGGTGGAAGCCTCTCGGAGTTGGAATAAACACTTTGATAGTGTCATCAAAGCATTTGGTTTTATACAGACTTTCGGAGAAGCCTGTATTTACAAGAAAGTGAGTGGGAGCTCTGTAGTATTTCTGATATTATATGTAGATGACATATTACTGATTGGAAATGATATAGAATTTCTGGATAGCATAAAGGGATACTTGAATAAGAGTTTTTCAATGGAAGACCTCGGTGGAGCTGCTTACATATTAGGCATAAAAATCTATAGAGATAGATCAAGACGCTTAATTGGACTTTCACAAAGCATATACCTTGACAAGATTTTGAAGAAGTTCAAAATGGATCAAGCAAAGAAAGGGTTCTTGCCTGTATTACAAGGTGTGAAGTTGAGTCAGACTTAATGCCCGACCACTGCAGAAGATAGAGAGAAAATGGAAGATGTTCCCTATGCTTCAGCCATAGGCTCTATCATGTATGCAATGCTGTGTACCAGACCTGATGTGTGCCTTGCTATAAGTTTAGCAGGGAGGTACCAAAGTAATCCAGGAGTGGATCACTGGACAGCGGTCAAGAACATCCTGAAATACCTGAAAAGGACTAAGGATATGTTTCTTGTAAACGGTTACGTTGATGCAAGCTTTGACACTGATCCGGACGATTCTAAATCGCAAACTGGATATGTGTTTACATTAAATGGTGGAGTTGTCAGTTGGTGCAGTTCAAAACAAAGCGTCGTGGCAGGATCTACATGTGAAGCAGAGTACATAGCTGCTTCGGAAGCAGCAAACGAAGGAGTCTGGATGAAGGAGTTCATATCCGATCTAGGTGTCATACCTAGTGCATTGGCTCCAATGAAAATCTTTTGTGACAATACTGGTGCAATTGCCTTGGCAAATGAATCCAGATTTCACAAGAGAACCAAGCACATCAAGAGATGCTTCAATTCCATCCGGGATCTAGTCCAGGTGGGAGACATAGAGATTTGCAATATACATACAGAGCTGAATGTAGCAGACCCGTTGACTAAGCCTCTTCCACGAGCAAAACATGATCAGCACCAAAGCTCCATGGGTGTTAGAATCATTACTGTGTAATCTAGATTATTGACTCTAGTGCAAGTGGGAGACCGAAGGAAATATGCCCTAGAGGCAATAATAAAGTCATTATTTATTTCCTTATATCATGATAAAAGTTTATTATTCATGCTAGAATTGTATTAACCAGAAACATAATACATGTGTGAATACATAGACAAACAGAGTGTCACTAGTATGCCTCTACTTGACTAGCTCGTTAATCAAAGATGGTTATGTTTCCTAACCATTGACAAAGAGTTGTCATTTGATTAACGGGATCACATCATTGGTTGAATGATCTAATTGACATGACCCATTCCATTAGCTTAGCATCCGATCGTTTAGTATGTTGCTATTGCTTTCTTCATGACTTATACATGTTCCTATGACTATGAGATTATGTAACTCCCGTGTGCCGGAGGAACACTTTGTGTGCTACCAAACATCACAACGTAACTGGGTGATTATAAAGGTACTCTACAGGTGTCTCCAAAGGTACATGTTGGGTTGACGTATTTCGAGATTAGGATTTGTCACTCCGATCGTCGGAGAGGTATCTCTGGGCCCTCTCGGTAATGCACATCATTTAAGCCTTGCAAGCAATGCAACTAATGAGTTAGTTGCGAGATGATGTATTATAGAACGAGTAAAGAGACTTGCCGGTAACGAGATTGAACTAGGTATTGGATACCGACGATCGAATCTCAGGCAAGTAACATACCGATGACAAAGGGAACAACGTATGTTGTTATGCGGTCTGACCGATAAAGATCTTCGTAGAATATGTAGGAGCCAATATGGGCATCCAGGTCCTGCTATTGGTTATTGACCGGAGACATGTCTCGGTCATGTCTACATTGTTCTCGAACCCGTAGGGTCCGCACGCTTAAGGTTTTGATGACAGTTATATTATGAGTTTATACGTTTTGATGTACCGAAGGTTGTTCGGAGTCCCGGATGTGATCACGAACATGACGAGGAGTCTCGAAATGGTCGAGACATAAGGATTGATATATTGGACGGCTATATTCGGACACCGGAAGTGTTCCGGGTGATTTCGGAGAAAATCGGAAAGCCGGAGGGTTACCGGAACCCCCCGGGAGAAGTAATGGGCCATATGGGCCTTAGTGGAGAGAGAGAGGGGCAGCCAAAGGTGGGCCGCACGCCTCCTCCCCCCCTGGTCCGAATTGGACTAGGAGAGGGGGGCGGCGCCCCCCTTTCCCTCTCCCTCCCCACTTCTTTCCCCCTCCTAGTAGGAGTCCTACTCCTACTAGGAGGAGGACTCCTCCTTGGCGCGCCATAGGGGCCGGCCGGCCTCCTCCTCTCTTGAACCTTTATATACGGAGGCAGGGGCACCCCAGAAAGACACAAGTTGATCCACGTGATCATATTCTTAGCCATGTGCGGCGCCCCCTGCCACCATAGTCCTCGATAATATTGTAGCGGTGCTTAGGCGAAGCCCTGCGACAGTAGTACATCAAGATCGTCACCACGTCGTCGTGCTGACGGAACTCTTCCCCGACACTTTGCTGGATCAGAGTCCAGGGATCGTCATCGAGCTGAACATGTGCTAAAACTCGGAGGTGTCGTAGTTTCGGTGCTTGATCGGTCGGGCCGTGAAGACGTACGACTACATCAACCGTGTTGTCATAACGCTTCCGCTGTCGATCTACAAGGGTACGTAGATCACACTCTCCCCTCTTGTTGCTATGCATCACCATGATCTTGTGTGTGCGTAGGAATTTTTTTGAAATTACTACGTTCCCCAACAGGAGCAACAATGGAGCTTAGGGTTGGAAGAGGTAGTCAACTACAGGAAGAAGACACCCCTTATATAGCTATGGACAAAGTCCAACCGTTATCCACCTAACCAGCCCGCGACATGCGGTACTACTGCCCCTGACCAGCAGTACTACCGTAAGGCCATGCTGTACTTCTGCCCCTGACCAGCGGTACTACCGCAAGGCCATGCGGCACTACCATGAGGGACCGCGGTACTACCGCCGCAGCAGCAGGAGCTAGGGCAGACCTGTAGCACAAGGGCTGAGGGTGGTACTGCCGCAGGCGCGGTACTACCGCTCCCCCTTGCGGTACTACCGCAAGGCAGGAAACTCCTAGCCTGGGAAGAGCGCGGATGAATAAAAAATACATCCGTGCCTACTTCCGCTAGAAAACAGACGATGCAAAAATCTGACACAGTACTACCGCTGAGGAGCGGTACTACCGCCTGGCAGCTGAGCCAGTCTGCGCGCGGTACTACCGCGCACGGGGTGCGGTACTACCACGGAGGCGCGGATGTAAAAAATTACATCCGCCCCTACTACCGTGAAGAAGCGGCACTTGGCCTGGGGGCCACGGTACTACGGCTCCGGAGGAGCGGTACTACCGTGGGCTCCTGCAGTACTACCGCGCCGAAGTACGGTACTACCACAGGTGCCTGCAGTACTACCACGCTAGGGAGCAATACTACCGCAAGCCCATCATTAGCAACTAGGACAAAGCAAAGAGGATAAACGGAGGATGCTCCAATGCGAATGGGAAAGGAGGAGACAAGGAAGAAAACGTGTACGTGATGATTCCACCCGAACCTTTCTGACGCGGACCCCCTCTTAATAATACGGCTTTCCTACGACTCAAATCCACCAAAAAGAAACGTAGAAAAACGCCGTCTTCAATAGTCTTCGAGGGGCACCAAACCGTCTTGTGCCTAGCGATGAAACGTCTGGGAAACTCAAGGCACACGATTAGTCCGCAAAAGCATTGTCATCAATTACCAAAACACCTTAGGGATAAATACGCCCTTACACATAGGAAGGTAAAACAAGCATAACTTGAAAACTTTAAGCACATAGAGAGGAAACTTGATATTATTGCAATTATTACAAGCATATGTTCCTCCCTCATAATAATTTTCAGTAGCATCATGAATGAATTCCACAATATAACCAGCACCTACAACATTCTTTTCATGATCTCTCTTCCTTTTTTTTCTTCTTCACCACATCATGTGTGGGTTCAATCCTATTTTTGGAGCTCCTTATTAATGAGATTGGTTGAATAGGAGGCTCCTCCTCGTTACCTGATTCATCATAAGAAATAATAGGAGGGTATTGGGAAGTCTCTTCCCCTTTGTTAGTATTCTCTTCATCCCCTATTTGTTTTCTTTTCTTTATGTAATTGGCAATATAAGGATTTTCAATGCAATTCACCACACAATACATATAAATTTCCTCTAGATCGAAGCCAAGCAGTTTATAACACGCAAATTCTGGAAGATCCCCAGTTATATGTTTCATTTCTTTGCAACCCATAAGCAAGCTAAGTTCATTATAATGTGCAAGGGAAATCAACTCATCACAATTTTTGTACACGATTAGATCATGAAACAATTTGCATCGGATGGTTAAATGACCATGTTCATTGCAAAGCTCACAAGTATGGCTAAGAAAAATTAAATTTTCAGCACAATCATCTAGCCTTTCTTGCAACAATTTAGTTTCTAAGTACTTATGCCTCTTGCAATATCTATCTTCCCTATTTGGTGTGTACTTACAAACCCAATGCACTCCATAAAAATTGACATGTTTATAGGAGACATTTTCATCATAACTAGTGCAATCATCATTAGTACCATGGATATTCAAGGAGTTCATACTAACAACATTCCAATCATGCTCATCATTCAAAGATTTAGTGCCAAACATTTTAATGCATTCTTTTTCTAACACTTTGGCACAATTTTCCTTTCCATCATACTTATGAAATATATTAAAAAGATGAAGCGTATGAGGCAAACTCAATTCCATTTTTTGTAGTTTTCTTTTATAAACTAAAATAGTGCTAAAACAAGAAACAAAAAGATTCAATTGCAAGATCTAAAGATATACCTTCAAGCGCTAACCTCCCCAGCAACGGCGCCAGAAAAGAGCTTGATGTCTACTACACAACCTTCTTCTTGTAGACGTTGTTGGGCCTCCAAGTGCAAAGGTTTGTAGGACAGTAGCAAATTTCCCTCAAGTGGATGACCTAAGGTTTATCAATCCGTAGGAGGCGTAGGATGAAGATGGTCTCTCTCAAGCAACCCTGCAACCAAATACCAAAGAGTCTCTTGTGTCCCCAACACACCCAATACAATGGTAAATTGTATAGGTGCACTAGTTCAGCGAAGAGATGGTGATACAAGTGGTATATGGATGGTAGATAATAGTTTTTGTAATCTTAAAATATAAAAACAGCAAGGTAACGAATGATAAAAGTGAGTGTAAACGGTATTGCAATGCGTTGAAACAAGGCCTAGGGTTCATACTTTCGCTAGTGCAAGTTCTCTCAACAATAATAACATAATTGGATCACATAACTATCCCTCAACATGCAACAAAGGGTCACTCCAAAGTCACTAAAAGTGGAGAACAAACAAAGAGATTATGGTAGGGTACGAAACCACCTCAAAGTTATTCTTTCCTATCAATCCGTTGGGCTATTCCTATAAGTGTCACAAACAACCCTAGAGTTCGGACTACAATAACACCTTAAGACACAAATCAACCAAAACCCTAATGTCACCTAGATACTCCAATGTCACCTCAAGTATCCGTGGGTATGATTATACGATATGCATCACACAATCTCAGATTCATCTATTCAACCAACACATAGAACCTCAAAGAGTGCCGCAAAGTTTCTACCGGAGAATCACGACGAAAACGTGTGCCAACCCCTATGCATAGGTTCATGGGCGGAACCCGCAAGTTGGTCACCAAAACATACATCAAGTGAATCACGTGATATCCCATTGTCACCACAGATACGCACGGCAAGACATACATCAAGTGTTCTCAAATCTTTAAAGACTCAATCCGATAAGATAACTTAGAAGGGGAAACTCAATCCATTAAAAGAGAGTAGAGGGGGAGAAGAAACATAAGATCCAACTATAATAGCAAAGCTCGCGATACATCAAGATCGTGCCAAATCAAGAACACGAGAAAGAGAGAGAGAGAGAGAGAGAGAGAGAGAGAGAGAGAGAGAGAGAGAGATCAAACACATAGCTACTGGTACATACCCTCAGCCCCAAGGGAGAACTACTCCCTCCTCGTCATGGAGAGCACCGGGATGATGAAGATGGCCACCGGAGAGGGATTCCCCCTCCAGCAGGGTGCCGGAACGGGTCTAGATTAGCTTTCGGTGGCTACGGAGGCTTCTGGCGGTGGAACTCCCGATCTATTGTGCTCTCGGATGTTTTTAGGGTATATCGAGATATATAGGCGGAAGAAGTACATCAGGGGGGCCACGAGGGGCCCACGAGGGTGGAGGGCTTGCCCAGGGGGGTGGGCGCGCCCCCCTACCTCGTGGCCTCCTCGAAGCTTCCCTTACGTGGACTCCAAGTCTTCTGGGCTTCTTCTGATCCAAAAATAAGTTCCGTGAAGTTTCAGGTCAATTGGACTCCATTTGATTTTCCTTTTCCGCGATACTCTAAAACAAGGAAAAAACAGAAACTGACACTGGGCTCTAGGTTAATAGGTTAGTCCCCAAAATCATATAAAATAGCATATAAATGCATATAAAACATCCAAGGTTGATAATATAATAGCATGGAACAATCAAAAATTATAGATATGTTGGAGACGTATCAGTCACTGGCGCGGCACCTTGATCTCCATCGTAGCATCATTGTCATCTCGCCAATCTTATGCTTCTACGACTATCGCTACCGCTTAGTGATAAAGTAAAGCATTACAGGGCGATTGCATTGCATACAATAAAGAGACAACCATATGGCTCCTGCCAGTTGCAGATAACTCGGTTACAAAACATGATCATCTCATACAATAAAATTTAGCATCATGTCTTGACCATATCACATCACAACATGCCCTGCAAAAACAAGTTAGACGTCATCTACTTTGTTGTTGCAAATTTTACGTGGCTGCTACAGGCTTAGCAAGAACCGTTCTTACCTACGCATCAAAACCACAACGATAGTTTGTCAAGTTGGTGTTGTTTTAACCTTCGCAAGGACCAGGCGTAGCCACACTCGGTTCAACTAAAGTTGGAGAAACTGACACCCGCCAGCCACCTGTGTGCAAAGCACGTCGGTAGAACTAGTCTCGCGTAAGCGTACGCGTAATGTCGGTCCGGGCCGCTTCATCCAACAATACCGCCGAACCAAAGTATGACATGCTGGTAAGCAATATGGCTTATATCGCCCACAACTCACTTGTGTTCTACTCGTGCATATGACATCTACGCATAAAACCAGGCTCGGATGCCACTCTTGGGGAACGTAGTAATTTCAAAAAAATTCCTGCGCACACTCAAGATCATGGTGATGCATAGCAACGAGAGGGGAGAGTGTTGTCCACGTACCCTCGTAGACCAAAAGCGGAAGTCTTAGCGCAACGCGGTTGATGTAGTCGTACGTCTTCACAATCCGACCGATCAAGTACCGAACGCACGGCACCTCCGAGTTCAGCACACGTTCAGCCCGATGACGTACCTCGAACTCCAATCCAGTCGAGTGTTGAGGGAGAGTTTCGTCAGCGCGACGGCGTGGTGACGATGATGATGTTCTATCGACGCAGGGCTTCGCCTAAGCACCGCTACAGTATTATCGAGGTGGACTATGGTGGAGGGGGGCACCGCACACGGCTAAAAGATCAACAGATCAATTGTTGTGTCTCCAGGGTGCCCCCTACCGCCGTATATAAAGGAGCAAGGGGGGAGAGGCGGCCGGCCAGGAGGGGCGCGCCAGGAGGAGTCCTACTCCCACTGGGAGTAGGACTCCCTCCCTTTTCCTTGTTGGATTAGGAGATGGGAGGGAAGGAGAGAGAGGGGGAAAGGAAACGGGGGCCGCCCCCCCCCCTCCTTGTCCAATTCGGACTTGGGGGGAGGGGCGTGCGGCTGCCCCTTGGCCGCCTCTCCTCTTCCACCAATTGGGCCCATGAGGCCCAATATCCTCCGGGGGGTTCCGGTAACTCCCCGGTACTCCGGTATATATCCGATAACCCTTGGAACCATTCCGGTCTCCGAATATAGTCGTCAAATATATCAATCTTCATGTCTCGACCATTTCGAGACTCCTCGTTATGTACGTGATCACATCCGGGACTCCAAACAATCTCCGGTACATCAAAACATATAAACCCATAATATAACGGTCATTGAAACTTTAAGCGTGCGGACCCTACGGGTTCGAGAACTATGTAGACATGACCGAGACACGTCTCCGGTCAATAACCAATAGAGGAACCTGGATGCTCATATTGGCTCCCACATATTCTACGAAGATCTTTATTGGTCAAACCGCATAACAACATACGTTGTCCCCTTTGTCATCGGTATGTTACTTGCCCGAGATTCGATCGTCGGTATCTCAATACCTAGTTCAATCTCGTTACCGCCAAGTCTCTTTACTCGTTCTGTAATACATCATCCCGCTATTAACTCATTAGTTGCAACGCTTGCAAGGCTTAACTGATGCGCATTACCGAGTGGGCCCAGAGATACCTCTCCGACAATCGGAGTGACAAATCCTAATCTCGAAATACGCCAACCCAATAAGTACCTTTGGAGACACCTGTAGAGCACCTTTATAATCACCCAGTTACGTTGTGACGTTTGGTAGCAAACAAAGTGTTCCTTCGGTAAACGGGAGTTGCATAATCTCATAGTCATAGGAACATGTATGAGTCATGAAGAAAGCAATAGCAGAATACTAAACAATCGTGTGCTAAGCTAACGAAATGGGTCAAGTCAATCACATCATTCTCCTAATGATGTGATCCTGTTAATCAAATGACAACTCATGTCTATGGCTAGGAAACATAACCATCTTTGATCAACGAGCTAGTCAAGTAGAGGCATACTAGTGACACTCTGTTTGTCTATGTATTCACACAAGTATTATGTTTCCGGTTAATACAATTCTAGCATGAATAATAAACATTTATCATGATATTAGGAAATAAATAATAACTTTATTATTGCCTCTAGGGAATATTTCCTTCAGATCTGTCGTGCGTAGCACCTGCCGACCAGGCATGACAAAGCGTAGCACCTGCCGGCCAGGCATGACTTGACATCTCCACCGAAGCTCCATGCAAGACAAAGCCACTCCACCTCATACCTTTGATTTCTAGGCTGCTCCACAAACGGTGCTCCCAAGAGAGAAACGACACCGTAGTGCCGCCATCGTCCGATCTAGAACACCGGATCTTAGGGTTTCCCCCAGAGCAGCACGAGTGAGTCGACAGTAGTTACCCGATGATGCCTTCATCAAGGTAACGACGTAGAACGCCGCCATCGCCTGCCATCGGCTCGGTTTTCACCGGCAACCATGTCTCCCCAACTCGCAGCCGGGACTAGATGATGGATCTCGAGATCCGACCACCCAACCGCTGGCCGGCCACCTCCGACGAAGAAGATGACCGCCACCGCTGGCTACACCGGCCATAACAGATCTGCGAGAGATGCCACCGAGCAGCCCACCAGGCCCTCGACGTCGTCGCCGATCTAAAGCCCGATGACGCGCCGCCGCAGGCCGCATCGCGCCGCCACCCGATCCAGGCCAACCGCCCATGGCCCGAGGCAGGGCCGACCACCGCCGCCGTCGTCGAAGCCATCGCCGTAGCTTCTAGATCGGCCGCACCTCCACGCGCATTGGGGCCCCGCCATCCCTGAGATGCGGCAGATAGGAAGGTCCCCCGCCACCGTCATCGGCCTCCGGGCGCAGGCCGCCGGCGTCCTCCGGCGGCGACAGAAGGAAGGAAGGAAGATGATTTAGGCCCCGACGACGGCTAGGGTTGGGGTGCCACCCGAGTTGCCCGAGCCTGGATCCCAAATTGTGCCACTAGGAAGATTGTGACTCCTAAGGGGGAACAATTGTTATCAAAAGCGGTTGACTTGATTGACCCTGTTTCCAATAATTGGATGAGGACCTGATTAGACAAACTATGTGGCCCATTGACGCACAACGGATTCTTTCAATCCCACTTTCGCAACATAATATGACAGATTTCATTGCCTGGAGTTATACGAAAAATGATATGTTCTTGGTACAGTCTGCTTACTCTGTGGAGTGGAATTACTAGTATGGGAGTAAACTAAAACATTCTAACGGGGTGAAGTCAAAAAATTTATATGGCGTACGTTACATGACACTCTCTCATGCCAGACAGCACTCGCTAATAGACACATGAAGGTTTCGTCCCTTTGCCCTACTTGCCCTCAGGGTGTAGAAGACACGAAACACATGCTTTTCCAATGTACTAAAGCAAAGGAGGTTTGAAAGAGGCTAGGGATGGATGAGATTATTGATAGAGCTTGTGAGGTTGATCGTGCTGGAGAGGTGATATTGGAATACCCCTTACTTCTTCCAGATCAAGATTTGCGTATTAGGGGGTACCAAAATGTATGAGAAATGATAGCTATTTCAGTTTGGTATCTATGATGGGAGAGACAGAAATTAGTGCACAAGGAATGAATTCAGAATGCAACTCAGATATCAATGGGGATCATAGCCCTTACATACTATTTTGTAAATGCATTATCTTCAAAGGCATCCATGAAAATGGGGGATGGCATTGTCCTCCTAGGGGTTTCGTAAAACTCAATGTTGACGCCTCCTTTGACCATGACATGCTAAAGGGTACAATGGGGACAGTCTTGCACGACTATTGCACGGATGTTCTGATGGCAGAAGTCTTAACTCTCAAATTTGGCCTATATTAGCGCAAAGGGCGGGTGCAATCGCCTAATCATCAATTCAGATAATCTGAAGGTGATTGAGACCATGCAGGACGGAGGACAGTCAATGGGTGTGGAGGCGGCAATTTTTGATGAGTGCTTTCACTATATATGTGATTTTATCATGACTAGATTCAAACATTGTAATAGAGAGGCAAATAAAGTAGCACATGAACTTGCTAGATTAATTAGATTTTCTTCAACTTTGGATTGGTTTGAGGAGCCTCTTAATGAAATAGTAATGATCCTCGTAAACGATGTACTGGTTATTTCTAATGAATAAAGTTTTGTTTTAACTTAAAAAAAGATACCATCGATGTGCACCCACGCTTTTTGTTTCTTCTCAAGCTGAACTTTTATCGTGCATGCCAAAACGGCAAGAAGTTGTGGAGAATGAAGACACGAGGATAGTTGAACCAATGCGTAATGTGGGGAAACAGCATGGTTTTTATAGCTACAAACTGGACCGTAGTTTCAGCAGATTTTAGGGACGTCCAAGTGAATGCCTTCAGCTCTAAGGACGCGTCAGAGAATTTAGACTCCAAAAGATTCACACGATTTGTGAATTTGTATTACGAGTATAGGCAGGTCCATACAAGAATTAGATCTGATAGGAGAGGTCAAGTCTATAGAGTGGTAGTAGCATGCATGAAGCCTGATGAAGTTTAATGTGTCCGCATAAATCTCCGAAGTCGTGGTATTCTTGATAATCGTCTTTCTGTTTGTGAAGTATTAGGCATTCATTTCTTATTATTTGGTCCCTTACTTTCCATGGTTACACATATACAACGGTCATATTGAATTATAACAGGTGCAAACCACCCTCCTTTCCCCACCCACACATCCTAAGTTTAATGTAAGAAGATCCAAGTTGCGCAAGGATATCTTGGAAATGCGCAGGGCACTCACCTGCTAAGTCCTGTCGCCCGCTTGTTTTGCCTCGTGATTCATGCAATAGTTCAATTCCGCACGAGGCCGCACACTAAAAAAGAAAATCGTTCAACAACTTTTGAGTTTCAATGATGAAACTTATGATTTTTGCATCTAAAACTGTCATGTTTTAACCAGTTTTAGAGGTGTAATTTCAAGCATTTTTTGTGTCGGTTGTAGACACAAAATAATTGACTTTTATCGGTCGCTCAAACTAAATTTCAACAATGAAACTCATCATATATTTTTAGAAGTTGTCAAAAATATATTCAAAATGGATCTTATTTAAAAGCGCGGGTCACGGGAAACATGAATATGAAAACAAAATTTAATTTGAATTTCTGTTTAAAAGATATTAAATTTGAAAATCAGAAGTCAAAATAAAAAGCGGACACCAGAGACATACGTGCCCCTGCACTTGTGTGCCATAAATCCCCTTCCAAGGATATCTAGGTCTTCAAGTAAACTAGCGCAATATGTGTTTTGTATCAATTGAAATATATCACTAAATTCGTTGAATGAAGAGCATACTACACACATTTTGTCGGTCGAATAAAAAAATAGTGCCCCCCCTCCCTATCAAACCTGGATAGAGGTAGTACAGAATAATCATAATAGGTCCATTTTCTCAGGCATGACTTAACATTTTCACCGAAGCTCCGGCCAGATCGGATGTGACCGGAGGCACCACCAAGCCGCCCACCGGACAAGATCAACGTGAAGGACACCAGGCCACCGAAGGTAGCCGCCGCCATCATGGTTCATCCTGCCGCTGGAATGGCCGTCATCTACGCGCGTGCGCCCGTGCCGCGGCTACCACACCTCCTCCATGAATCTGGGCCCATCCCTGAAGAAGAGGGCTGCGGTAACATGGGCGTACAGCCACGACCACCGCCGTCCTCCCACCACCACCTGGCCTAGCGACGCGGACGGAGGAGCGCCACGCTGTCCACCCATCGTTCGAGCCTCCCGTTCGAGGACAAGCCACACCAAAGTGCCAGGGGCCCCGCGCGCCGCCGGATTTGCATGGGCTTAGCCCGACCGAGTCCATAGGGCGGCAGCGAGGGGAAAGAGAAGGTGCGAAAGGGGCTTGGCGGAGATATCTCGCCACCGCCTGAGTCGCCCCGGGAGGTAGGCGACGCGGGGGCCCTGGGAGGTGGAACCTGTTGTTGTTGCCAACTCACCTTCAATTCAAACTGAGATATGATGCGAGAGAAATCTGATGCGCCAACTAAGGATGCATATGGTTATTTTACTATGAGTATCAAGATAAACACGATCCTTAGAATTTTTGAGTATCAATATATTTCTTGATGAGTGGTTGCACCACACACCAAACCTGATTCTCAATAAACGGAAAAAACCCCTGTGCATCATCTGTCAATTCTGTGAATTAAACTTGGGTCATTGGATTGCACAGCACAATCGCATATCCAACCAGTGAGTCAAGACTCTCTCTGCTACCTGATAGGACCTACCATGCTGAATCCTTTGAGGAATCAATGGCTAGGAGAGTCGCGAAAATCCAAATCGGTGTCCAGGCTCATCTACTCCCGGTCAGAAAAAAAATCAAAACAAATACTAGAAAAATTCTTAAAAATCCATTTTTTGCGTGGTAGATAATTTGATGCGTGAGGTCCGTTTTTAAATTTCAACTCATATAGATATCTGAGCAGCTCTCGGCAAAAAAGACAAATCGAGTCAAAACAATGCGTGAACAATAAACTTTTTTACATACCCCGATTTTTTTTACAGAGAGCTGCTCAAATGTCCAAATGAGTTGAAATTTACAGCAAACCTCACGCATCAAATTATCTACCACCAATTTTTTTTAAGAACTTTTTAAATTTTTCTAGTATTTGTTTTGATTCTTTTCGTCAGCGCGGGTGCAGCTGAGCCCGGGAGCAGAAACGCCGCACTCGGAGAGTCGTAGCTATCTTCTTTTTTAAAGACTAGTCAGCTAGTGGATAGTTCCTATTTGACCTTGGACTGTAATACAACCCATGAATCATGATCTTCTCCATGTAAGCTTATATTTATATAATGGAATATGACGCGTGCAAGGATTGTGCATGATCCTTTGAGTAATCTAGCTACATGAGAGTGATGATCTAATCCTGACGAAACGGCGACGCCCATATTTGCATACAGTAAAAAGATTCACAGAAAGTTGGTGTTGACGCGACTGAGGCGACATGATCATTGATCGGCTTCAACTTGAGTGATCAAATTAATATAAGGGTGTTTTGTCCCATTGGTGCAAAGGCTCCGTTGAGGTGATCATTCCATCATATGTACACTAATTTATAATCAGAGTGAAAATGAGTGTGCTCCTCGCGCATCGCTTTCGCAATCTCCTCACTTGGCTAGGTTAACTAGCTATGTCTAACGTAATTCTCGGTACTAGATCCCCCCAACTCCACCAACTGTCTAGCTAGTCGGTAGGCAATATAAAGACGCACTAACCAAAAACTTATTTTTTTTTTACTTTCCGCACAAGTTAATCAGGAAATCACATTTGTTATGAGCATTGAGTTATTGGTCAGTGGCCTAGAAAAAAGAGAGTTATTGGTCAGTGTACATGTAACATGTTGAGGGGGCATGTTTGACAGAATATGGAGCCTCGCGGTCTCCCGCTGCGAGATGTTTCACCCAATGGCGAATCTTGAAAGAAAATCAAGAGTAGGCCTAAAGTTAATGGTGTGAAAAAAACCACTAACTCCCAATTCTTTTATTCAAAGAGGGTAAAATTTTGCCAGAGTACTCCTAGCAACATGTACTATTAACTACTGAATTAATTTTTTGCATTGCTGGAGGGCAGGCTCAGGCTGTTAAAGCCTGCCCAGTTGATTCGCCACTGGTTTCACCGTGGTTTACGCTATGGATCACTATGAGTTGTTGAGCCGCATTGTCTAGTACTACCTCCGTCCTGATCTATTAGTCATTCTTGTATTTAGTTCATATTTTGATCATGATTTTAACTAATAAAATATAAATTATCATAGCAAAAATATTATTATCGGAAATTATATTTAAATATGAATTCAACGATATAATTTTCAGTGACATGCATTAATATTTTGTTAGTTAAATCTATGATCAAAATTTGATACAAAATACGAAGAGGACCAATAAACTAAGTAGGGTGGATGACGCAGAAAAATAAGGTCCCTGATAGCTTGTGATCATCATCTCTGGGAGGGAGTGGGCGAATGATTCGTTCATTCCAGGAGGAGCGATTAAGCGAATCGTCGTGATCCCTTTTCGACATTCGCTACAACAGTTGTTCGCATGAACCCTCAGCCATGAAGAGGCAAGCCCAATTAGCTCTTTTTTAAAAATGCCATAAAAGATTAAAAAAATTGATGCATAAGGGGCAGAGACACAAAATTTTACAATTGCCATTCTATACTTTATAAAGCTCCCATCCTCTAATTTGAAATTTAACCATGGTATATTTCAAAACAAATGTGACATGAATCTACAAAAACTAAAATCGCCATGCTCTAATTTGCAAAAACAACATAAATGGTCGGATGGCAACTTCAACATCAACAGATTAACAAATGTTTTACCTACATAAGTCCAATAAAATTGTCATGGTCCAAAGATGAAAAAAGCCACCCTGTAAAAGGCACAGAAAATTGCCAAGAGTCTAATTAATAAAATTGACATGGTCTAATTAATACAATTGTCATGGTGTAAATAATGAAATTGCCATGGTCCAATTAATAAAAGTGCCAAGGTCTAACCGATAAAATTGCCGAGGTGTACATAATAAAATTGTCATGGTCTAACTAAAAAAATTGCCATGGTCAAAAAATGAAATCGTCATGCTACCTACAAAAACTACCATTATCTAAATAATTAAATTCTCATGGTACCTACAATAAAACTATCATGCTGTAATTAGTAAAAGCTGTCATGGAGTAATTGAAAAAATGTCGTTGTCTAAATAATGAAATTGCTATGCTACTATAAAAACATGGCAACTTTGGGATTTTGTAAAGAGCACATGCCGAAAAATATAAAAATGCACATGGAAAGTTTTAAAAAATTATTCTCCAAAAAACACGACAATTTTTTGTATTTTGTCATGGGCACATGGCAAAAATTAGGAATTTTTTTCTTCCAAAGATGGGGATTTTTTGGAATTTCCAAAACAAATTGGCCAAAATTTTCAAAATGAAAAAATCAAATTCACATTTTAGCTTCCAAACATATAGCAAATTTGACCACATTTGTTGAGAACCCTGGTAAGCTCGCACCTCCTTCATTCAGTAGGTCACGAAATCGAGCCACCACCCACGCACCTTTCCATGATTTTCTTGTCGGGAGAATAAAGAGAGGACATTTGTCAGGAAGCTGGTTACAACGAATGATTCTAAAAACTAACATGGAAGCAGCCTTGCATCGCGATTCATGCTAGGATATCGAATGGCAACAACCACGTTCGTTGCGAGAACGTTCCCAACAAAAGTTTGTTGGTTATCATTTTCGCAAAGTAAACAAGTAGGGACAATGGTTATCATTAGATCATAGATGATTAGTGGAGTACTGCTAGGGTAACTTTGGATCATGGGATTCAGTAACTTGTGAAAAAGAGCATGCATGAGACTGGGAAGCATGTGAAGACAACACATAATTTCAAAAATGGTTGTATGGATAGAGTTGAGGATAACTCAACTTAGAAAGATGTGAAGAAAACACATAATTTCAAAAATGCGGGTTGAGGATAACTCAACAAGAGTGTCTTCATCTTGCATGGATAAGTATAAGAAGAGGTTGGAGTGTACATCGAATCGAAATTTCTAAAAATGTAAGGTGTAGCACAAGCACATAAATATTTAGTAGCAACATTCCTTTGTGTTACAATATAGAAAAATATAGACCGGCGAGGGAAGGAGCCCCGTGGTATTTTAATTAAGGAGGCTTTTAGATACCAAATTTAAATCCGCAAAGTAATATCCTACATACAGGATTCGAAGTCGGCTCTGCCAAGATGCACTATGTTTGATTTAACTGGACAGTTTTCTATATGGTATCACAACTAAGGACGTCCCTATATTGAAATCTCTTTATTAATTTTCTTTTTTTGGGAAAACTCATGTGCAGTGACAACCATTATTTGCTCCTCCCATGTGTCGTGGGGGAAGAAACACGGGTGTCCGAAAGAGACGTCATGTCAGACGCGGACACACAAACCCCACATGAACTCCACTTCTCTCCCCTTTCCATTGAGCCAGTTGCCACTCCCCTGCTCTCCCCTTCCTGCCTACCCGTCGTTGCACCACATCAGCCGCCCCTCCCGCATGGCGATAGGCCGCAAACAAAACCCAATAGGAGCCTGACTATTCAAAGGACCGGAGACCGGCGCACCTTCGATCTTCAGTCTCGGCCTTCCGCTACCCTCGGATCGCCATCTTCGTCGCGCGCCCTCTCGGTGCCATAATCCCGACACGCTCCCTCATGCTCGCCGTAATTCATAATTTTTGCTTGCAAGGTTATCTAAGGGATGTGTGGGTCATTCAGACCATACTCTTGTTCAAAACAAAGTTCTAGATTAAAAACCCAATTAACACTATAAGCAAGTATGGATTGTCATCACTGTGGCAGTTCGTTGGCCTTTTTTGTGTGGAAAAACTTCTGATCTATCCATATTCAATTACAGCAGTACAACGAACATCGGAAATAAGAAAATTACATACGGATTTGTAGAGCATACTTCGTTGGGCTTTTGAGTATATGCAATTCTACACTTTGAGTCAAATGATATCTAGAAAAAAAATCCAAAGGTTGGATTTTAAAAAAAAAGTCAATGATTTTGGGTGATCCACATAGCGCCAAAACGAAGATATTCTCATTGGATATACTGGCTGGCTTCCTGCCTGCTAGTCCTTGAACATGCATTTTTTTAACCAAGCGCATGCTTAGTTACGATCGGCCACCAACTCGGTTTGACATCATTTGTAGTGAAAAGTTGTACCGCCGTATTTATTTTTGTAGTATCAGAACACAAACAAACAAGTCTAGTACACTGACCAATGATTGTAGCGTGAAAAACGCCGGATTAGATAATAAAATCGTTAATCAAGAAGGCCAAAGTGCTAGTGGCTCCGTGGAGTAGCGACCATTCATCTTGGTGAGACCGATAACGAAGAAGGGCTTGCCCACCGGTACCGACGTGACGGCGTTCGGGTGGCGCTACCACTCTCGTCCTCACGGCCGGGGCCCTCGAGCTTGATAGATGGATCGCCGTCGCCATCCATCGTTGTCACGTGTGCAGCCGGTGAGGAACTAAGATCAGCATACGTGTGGCTGCCGCACCCGCGACGTCAGTTGCACAGTGGACCTGCCCGTGGGCGGCGAGCTGGGTCGTACGAGTGGATGACCGGCGCGCGTCCCACGTTTATTTAACACGGTGCAGACGCCGGTGTTCATACATAAGCACATATATTTGCTTTTATGTATATGTATATCTTATTTTTATGAGCATTTTTGAAAGACTAAATCGACACAACATTTTATGATTAACTAAATCGTCATAAATATTGTTGTAGTCGACCAAAACGTTTAAGAAGGTGCTTGAATTCAAGGGATTTATTTTAATCTGATTAAAAATAGTCTCTTTAAAAGGTTAAAGTTTCAAACATCCCTAACTAAAAAGGGACTAAAACTAGTCTTGACACTAAAATTTTTTAGTCAGAGGTACCCCTACTAAAATATGGATTAGTCCTTTCTCTCCTCATTTAACTCCTCTCCTTTAACACATGCGAGTTCTGGATTAAAGGGTTTGAAGGATAATAAATCCCTATTAACTTGATTTTACTCTCTTTAGTATTTGCATCCAAGCATGAGTGAGGCTAGCAAGTTTTAGTCCCTCTCATCAGTTTACTGCAACACGCTGTAGACTTATAATTAAGTCTCAGTGCTATGTAGTATATGTTAGATTTTACGAAGAGACTCGTGCATATTTTGTCTTTTTTAATTTTTATTTTCAATTTTACGTCAGCGTGCAAGTGCATGTCCACCTGCCATGCGCAACTAAAGTAGCATGTCCGCCCGACTGTGTAACTGCATGTCCATGGATTGACTGTAGCTGCAGTTGCATGCCCCATGACTGCACAACTTCCTTTACGTGTACATAAATAAGTAAGGTGAAGAAACCAAACAAAAATTAAAGGGAGAAAAAAATAAAATGAAAGAAATGCCCAAAAAAATCACATGTTGATGTCATCCAGACTACTCAAAAATCTCAGGGGTATCTCAGAGGCACCAAAATGGGCGTATGCCCCCAATAGAATTTTACAGAAATCTATGTACGAGAGCGCCATACCTTACCCGGCGTGGGGTATGAGGATATCTGTAGAGAGAATATTTGGTACAACTCAATTGTATTTTAGGGAGTCGGTCACAATATATACACAGAATGTCTTGCGTGACAAGGAAACTAATCCTACCATATCTCTAGGAGTCAACTATACAAGGCTAGAGAAGATAGGAGAAGCAATACAAATATGTCAAGTTCAACCCCCCCTCCCCCCCCCCCTCCGGCAGTCGAAGCGTCGGCGTCGGCGATGCAAAGACTGAAACAGAACTCCTGGAATGCAGCAGTTGGAAGCCCCATGGTCATAATGTCGGCAAACTGTTGGGTGGTCGGTACATGAAGAACACGAAGCTGACCCAACTGAACCTTCTCGCGAACGAAGTGAACATCGAGCTCAATGTGCTTGGTGCGCTTATGCTGCACCGGATTCGCCGCGAGATAGGTGGCCGAAACATTATCACAGAAAACCACCGTAGATTTCGGGATGGAGACCCGAAGTTCGCCAAGTAGTTGTCGTAACCAACATGTCTCGGCAACAACGTTGGCAACGGCACAGTACTCAGCCTCAACACTCAAGCGGGAGACGGTGGGCTGCCGCTTAGAGGACCATGAGATGAGAGAGTCACCGAAGAAGACACAATATCCCGACGTAGATCATCGAGTGTTAGGGCATCCGGCCCAATCCGCATCAGTGTAAGCAAAGAGCTCAGTGGAGGCGGAGGCGCGAAGACGAACACCTAATGTCAGTGTGCCACGAATATACCGGAGAATACGCTTGACCAAAGACCAGTGAACATCACGAGGCGAGTGCATGTGCAGGCAAACCTGCTGCACGGCGAATTGAATGTCTGGTCGGGTGAGCGTGAGGTACTGAAGAGCACCAACAATACTGCGGTAGAGGGCGACATCGGTGGCAGGTTGTCCAGCAATGGCAGAGAGCTTCGGCTTGGCCTCGATAGGAGTGGCAGCAGGTTTGCAATCGGTCATACCAGCACGATCCAAGAGATCAAGAGCATACTGTCCTTGATGAAGAAAAAACCCGAAAGTGTCACATTGCACATTGATGCCGAGGAAGAAGTGCAGAGCGCCCAAGTCCTTAAGCCGAAACTCAGAACCAAGACGACCGATGATGTCGCGAAGTAAGTCCTCCCGAGATACGGTGATGACAATATCGTCAACATATAGAAGAAGCATGGCGACATGGTCAGCTCGATGAAGCACAAACATCGACGTGTCGGAGGTGGTGCTGCGAAAACCGAGAGCAGTGAGGAATGATGCAATGCGTTGATACCACGCATGGGGCGCCTGCTTCGGACTGTAGAGAGACCATGATAGCAGGCAAACATCATCAGGCCGAGAGGGATCGACAAAACCAGTAGGATGCTGACAGAGAACAAGCTCCTGAAGATGAGCATAGAGGAAAGCGTTGTTGATGTCGAGATGATGAACAGACCAGTAGCGAGATGCGGCGAGCTGAAGAACAACACGAATCGTGGCGGGTTTGACGACCGGGGAGAAAGTCTCCGAGAAGTCAACACCGGCACGTTGTGCAAAACCGCGAACAACCCAGCGGGCCTTGTACCTGTCCAGAGAGCCATCGGGAAGAAGCTTATGCTGAAAAACCCACTTGCCAGTGATAATGTTGGCACCAGGGGCGAGGGACCAACGTCCAGGTCCGGTTGGTGACGAGAGCATCATACTCAGCACGCATAGCCGCTAGCCAATGCGGATTACTCAGTGCAGAACGTAACGAGCGCGGTACTGGAGAGATGACTGTGACACTAAGATTGTGGTAGCGAGGGTTCGGCTGATGAATCCCGTCTTTAGCATGCGTCACCATGGAATGATGAGGCGGCGGAGGCGGGGGCCGAGCCCGACGTCGAGGTGGAGGCACGACCACAGAAGAGGACGAAGGCGTGGCCGCGGGAGAAACCGCGGGTGAGGTAGCGGTCGAGGCCTCAGACGAGACCGCAGACGGCGGTGACAAGACCACTGGCGAGGCTGCGGGTGGCGAAGAGGCGTCCACGGGGACGACCGCGGGTGACGGCAACAGGACCGCGGGCGAGGCCGCGGGTGGCGAAGATGATACCGCGGCCGAGACGGACGAGGCGGAAGGCGAGACCGCAGGCGACGCGGGGGCAGGCAAGGCCGCCTCCAATGTGGGTGCGGGCGAAGCGGGAGAGGGCCCGGCCAAGACGCCACCTGGGCCAGGCCAGCGAGGGTGGGCGCCGAAACCCGGAGGGGTGAGGCCAGCTCTGCCTGAGCCAACCAGACCAGAGGGAGCCGAAGCCTGGAGGGGCGAGGCCGGCTCCGCCTGAGCCGGGAAAGGTGGACCCGCCGAAGGACCCATCAGAGGTGCACGGGGTCGTGGCGGAGGAAGGCAAGGGCTCCACGAGGCCGTCGATGGAGATCATCCGAAGACGGAGTTGTTGTTGGTGTAACCTGCTCAAAGGGAAAAACAACCTCATCAAAATAAACATGCCGTGAGACAAACACGCAACGAGAGACCGGGTCATAGCAGCAAAATCCTTTGGTGTTTGGTTGATAGCCGAGAAAGACACAAGCGAGAGACCGAGGCACAAGCTTATGTCGGACGATGGCGGTGATGTTAGGGTAACACAAGCAACCAAAGACATGAAGATCGTTATAGGATGGGGGAGACTTGAACAGAAGATGATGAGGTGTATACCTCCATCGCGGTTTTCATGGCCGGATGTTGAGAAGGAGAGTGGCGGTGGCAAGAGCGTCGGGCCAAAATCGGGCAGGCATGTGTGCATGGAAAAGCAGCGCACGAACACTCTCATTGAGGGTGCGAAGAACACGTTCGGCGCGATCGTTTTGTTCGGAGGTGTATGGACATGTGAGGCGGAAGATAGTGCCATGAGTGAAGAGAAGATGTCGAATGGCGAGGTTATCGAATTCTTTTCCGTTATCCATTTGAAGATGAGCAATGGTGCGATGGAAGTGGGTGTGGACGTAAGCATAAAAAGCGTGGAGACTGGATGCGACGTCAGATTTACGGCGTAGCGGAAAAGTCCAAGTCAAGTGAGAAAAATCATCTAAAATCACAAGATAATATGATAAGTCTGAATTACTAGGCACTAGAGATGTCCAAACATCACAATGAACAACATCCAAAGGAAAAGTGGCTATTGATGTAGACGAAGCACACGGCAAACGAACATGTTTTCCTATGCGGCAATCGTGACATGTGTGAGCCGCCGATTTATTACATGAATGTGACGCCCGGATAATTAAGCTACAGTGATCCCACGCTAATGGTGCCATGTCACCACGGTTACCGCTACTAATCTATCGTTAGATCAAAACCAGTCCAAGATTCAAATTCAAAGTTTGGTAAATAATAAAAGTTTTCAGACTTTAAAAATAAAAATGTTCGATTTGTATTAAATATTACATAGATAAATATGGTGTAGTAAACACATTTTTATAAAAGGCCTAAATAATTTAAAATAATTTAAAACAGAAAAGTAAATAAATAAGAGAAAAGAAAATACAAAAAAAGAAAAACTAAACAAACAAACAAAGGAAAAAAAACCCTGGGCTTCGGCCCGGCAGGTCGCAAGCCCCCCCCCCCTCCTTGGGCCTCGGCCCACCAGGTCCAGCCGGCCGGCCTCCCCCACTCCTTATCCACTCATCCCCCACGACGCAAACCCTAACCACCCACACCCCCACTCGCTCTCTCCCCTCCCCCCGATCCAGTTCTGGATCGGGATCGAGCCGACGCCCCGCGCCACCCACGACTCCGGCGCCCACCCCAGTGCCGCACCTCGCCGCACGTCTCGCCCTCCTCCCCGAAGCCCACCTCGCGGCGACGCCCCTGCCTCTGGATCGTTCCGCCGTTGCCGCCCGGAACGCCACCGCCACGGCCACCTCGTCGTCCTCCTCAACACCTCGCCGGAGCTGCCGCGTCGCTGCACCTCGTCACCACGTCGCCGTCGTCACCGTCTCCTCCCCGCGCCCCACTGCCTTCACCCTACGCTCCCGCGGTGAGGCCTCGTCCTCCCCTGTCCCCGCGCCATATGCGCCTCCCTCGATGCGCCACCGCGCGCACGCTCACTATCGCGTCCGCCGCGCCCATCGCCGTGAGCCCCGCCTCACTCGCTCGCCGCTGCGCGAACCGTCCCTGACCTCGCCCCCTGCAACCTGACCGCGCCCCGCGTCACTCGCTCGCCACCGAACCAGCGCTCGCCGAGCTCGCGTCGGCCGCGACTGCTCTCTGGCCCCGCCCACGGCTCACCACCCCAGCGCGCGCGCCGACGACGCTCGCCGCCCTCCCTTCTCCTGCGCCGCTCGCCCGCGGACCCTCCTGCTACCGCGCTGCCGCGCCGCTCGCCGGCGACACCCCGCCGCGCCCTGGTTGCATCGCCCCCGGAAGGGCTCTACCCCGCACGGGGCGCCCGTAACCGCATCGCTGGCAACCGCACGCCCGCTATGGCCCTAGGCCACTGACCGAACGGGCCCAGCCCCTAGAAAAAAAGATATAAAAAGGAAATAAAATAAAAATGAATTAATAAAATTAGTAAATAAATAAATAATTAGTGAATTAATTAACTTAATTAATCTTGTTTAGTTAACCTAATTAACTATTGTGAGTTAATTAAACTATGATTAGATTAGTTAAATCCTAATTAGAGTAAACAGAGTATGACATGCGGGACCCACACGTCAGACTGACCCAGTCAACTCCCTGTTGACTGCTGACGTCATGCTGACATCAGCATGCACTATTCTGGATAATGTTAGAATTAAACAGTTAAATAAATTCTAAAAATGATTAAAACTTTAGAAAATCATATAAAATAAACCGTGGCTCAGATGAAAATACTTTCAACATGAAAGTTGCTCAGAACGACGAGACGAACTCGGACACGCAGCCCATTCGTCCGCCACGCATCCCTAACATATCCAACTCGCAACTTTCCCCTCCGGTTCCTCTGCCCGAAAACGCGAAACACCGGGGATACTTTCCCGGATATTTCCCCCTTTAACCGGTATCACCTCCTACCACGTTAGGTCACCTCTAGCACAACGTATTGCCGCTTCTTGCTTTTTGTTACTTTTGATTGCTCTGTTATTTATTGTGTTCCCCCTCCGTACTTCTTTCCGGTAGACCCTGAGGCCGATGCCGGTACCCCTGTGATCGACTACATCGACGACCCCTCCTTCTTGTCTGAACAACCAGGCAAGCCCCCCTTTGATCACCAGATATCGCCTACTCTTCTCTATACTGCTTGCATTAGAGTAGTGTAGCATGTTACTTCTTTCCGTTATTCCTATCCCGATGCATAGCGTGTCGTTGCTACTACTGTTGTTACCATTACCTGCTATCCTACTGCTTAGTATAGGATGCTAGTGTTCCATCAGTGACCCTACACTCTTGTCCGTCTGCCATGCTATACTACTGGGTCGTGATCACTCCGGGAGGTGATCACGGGCATGCTATATACATTACACTGTTACATTACCTGTGATACTGTTCGGAGATGGGGGCTGAAGGGGCAGGTGGCTCCATCCCGGTAGAGGTGGGCCTGGGTTCCCGACGGCCCCCGACTGTTACTTTGTGGCGGAGCGACAGGGCAGGTTGAGCCCACCTAGGAGAGAGGTGGGCCGGGCCCTGGCCGGCGTTCGCAGATACTTAACACACTTAACGAGTTCTTGGTATTTGATCTGAGTCTGGCTACTGGCCTATACGCACTAACCATCTACGCGGGGACAGTTATGGGCACTCGACGTCGTGGTATCAGCCGAAGCCTTCGTGACGTCAGCGACTGAGTGGCGCGCGCCGGGTTGGACCGCGTAACGCAACTTCCTTGGTAATGGAGGTTGCTAGGTCTGCTCTCCGGCCGCGTACGCAACGTGCAGGTGTGCAATGGGCGATGGGCCCAGACCCCTGCGCCATAGGATTTAGACCGGCGTGCTGACCTCTCTGTTGTGCCTAGGTAGGGCTGCGACGTGTTGATCTTCCGAGGCCGGGCATGACCCAGGAAAGTGTGTCCGGCCAAATGGGATCGAGCGTGTTGGGTTATGTGGTGCACCCCTACAGGGAAGTTAATCTATTCGAATAGCCGTGATCTTCGGTAACAGGACGACTTGGAGTTGTACCTTGACCTTATGACAACTAGAACCGGATACTTAATAAAACACACCCTTCCAAGTGCCAGATACAACCGGTGGTCGCTCTCTCACAGGGCGACGAGGGGAGGATCATCGGTTAGGATTATGCTATGCGATGATACTTGGAGGACTTCAGCCTACTCTCTTCTACCTGCTGCAAGACGGAGGCTGCCAGAAGCGTAGTCTTCGACAGGATTAGCTATCCCCCTCTTATTCTGGCATTCTGCAGTTCAGTCCACCGATATGGCCTTTACACATATACCCATGCATATGTAGTGTAGCTCCTTGCTTGCGAGTACTTTGGATGAGTACTCACGGTTGCTTTCTCCTTCTTTTCCCTCTATCCCTTCTACCTGGTTGTCGCAACCAGATGTTGGAGCCCAGGAGCCAGACGCCATCGTCGACGACGACTCCTACTACACCGGAGGTGCCTACTACTACGTGCTGCCCGCTGATGATGACCAGGAGTAGTTTAGGAGGATCCCAAGTAGGAGGCCTGCGTCTCTTTCGATCTGTATCCCAGTTTGTGCTAGCCATCTTATGGCAACTTGTTTAACTTATGTCTATACCTAGATATTGTTACTTCCGCTGACTCGTCTATGATCGAGCTCTTGTATTCGAGCCCTCGAGGCCCCTGGCTTGTAATATGATGCTTGTATGACTTATTTTATTTGTAGAGTTGTGTTGTGATATCTTCCCGTGAGTCCCTGATCTTGATCGTACACGTTTGCGTGTATGATTAGTGTACGGTCAAATCGGGGGCGTCACAAGTTGGTATCAGAGCCGACTGCCTGTAGGAATCCCCCTTCCAACTCCTTGGCCGAAGTCGAGTCTAGACATTGTAAAACTTTTACTAACATGGCTGTGTGTCTCACGGGCACACGTCGCCATTGGGTGGTAGTAGGTTCTTTTATTCCTCGACCTATACTCCGGGACTCTGACATCTCTTCTATTCGGGTTAAATGATTTTACTAACTCTGACTTTAGGTTCTCGATAATACTTTCTCCCGAAGAGCTCCTTCAGTCCAGATGATCGCCGGCTGCACCAGAAGATTTCGAAGATACTCTCCGATATTCTCTCAAGACCTTGTGCCCGTTGCTTTTGCAATTCCCTTCCACCAAAATATCCCTATGGGTAAATACTTACACTTGTCGTGCTTACTTTTATTCCCAGTCGATCTTGTTATTACAAGATACCCCAAGAATATTTTGTACTTACTGCCTTGCAGTTATTTGCCACCTGAATACCCCTAAGAATAATTTCTCGCACTTTCCGAGTATCCGCTCATCCTTAGTTGTTCAGGTGTTTCACAAAAGTCTTTGAAATACTATTCAATCCTCCGAAAATCCTTAGCAGCTTTATTGCTCTGCAAATACTTGTCTACTTGCATTATGGATGCTTCCCATATATCTGGCAATATTCACTAGTATCTTTTGACACCGTCATTTTGATCCTATTGAGTCAACATGTGTGCGAATGCACACAATCATCCATCAACCCTTCTAAATTATCTTTCCGGCTAAGACATCATTTTTGAACATGAGCTGGTTCTCGACCAAACTAATTGTCATCAATTGTGCCTCTGGTCTATCCAACTTATCCATCCTTGATCAGAGCGTCTGCTTCTGATCCTTTGTTTTGGAATTCGTAATTCCTTTGTTATATAAGCATCGAATTATTCAGATGTTCTATAATATGATGCCCGTGCATTCTTCTTCCTCTGGTCGAGTACCGGTGCTCACATCAGATCCCTTGTGGACCATCGGTTCCTTTGCTGGATTTTAGCCGACAATGTCCTTCATATTGAATAACCTTGAGAGCCTTTCCATGGGTATATAATGCCTTTGGTAAATTGTATCATCTGCTTTTGAACAATGCTCTACTTTCGAGCTTGTGTTATTTACTCTTGAAGTTTGTGGTATATGTTCCTAAGAGGCCCTGATGGGTTGGACATATGCTTTTTTCTAATCTGTGTGAACCCGGAAACTACTACGGGTCATACTCTATTGGTGTTATGTCAGATAAAATTTCAACACCACAACTTCGTTGGAGGCAAGAAGTGAATGAAAGGTTATGCATTAAAGATGTGGGAGTCGACCTTGAACTTTGTGTTCATGCCCATGGACACGATGTAGATCCTATCATGGAAACTTCTTGTAATAATAACTATTTCCTTGATATAATATCATCTGATATCGGTGAATTGACCCTTTGCAGTCGTGGTCCCGACCATGTTCTCCTTTAAATACCATTTCTCAGGCAAGTGAAAACACTTGTCTCCTGCAGATCAATACATCTCCACAACCCCTATGCCGATCTTCCCTCGAGTAATACCCTCTAGTATCTCGAGAATATCAAAAGGACTGTGTTGCTTCCAATGAGTCTTCATCTAGTATTGCTTCTCACTAATTTCAGATTTCCCTCGGGTTCTGAGTTAATAGTCACTCGAGAACACCGATATGTGAATCGATTTCGCAACCCGATTCAATAACTATAAGTAATTTTCGTTGATTACGAGTTTAAAAATCCTTCAAGTCATTCCTAGCCTGATCAACTATATCAAAATCGTGCAACTTTTCAACTGTGTGCTACATGGTCCTTATTCCCAGAGCACAACTTTCGACGATGAGCTAATCTTACGTCGATCTTCCTCGTCTTATCATTTCTCCTTGAACAACAAACTTGATTTCGAGTTTGTGTCGTACCCATGGTTCCAATAACATTTTGCTTCATCATCCCTTTGACTCAATGTCGTCGCTGATTGATTACATCTTCATGAAACCTCTCGACAAAAATTGTCATGATCATCATCAACAAATTTTGGCTCCTTCTAGGATATCAATTGAGTTCATGATGAGCAATACCATCCTTGCCCCCGATGATTTGTGTTATCTTTGACCACTTTATTACCTTCTGTTCAACACAAACTTGTTCATGTTTGGTGTTATACCTTGAGATCCCTGCTACCTAGCATTTGTTCTTCTTTACCTTGGAGCATTACCATCTTTTAATATCAAGGATGTTGTGAGGACTGCTCCACCTGTTAAGGAATTCTTGGTATTGTGATGCTTCTCACCATCACCATTCTTTCTTGGTCCTCGTGTTGATTCCAACCGGGGTACCAACAAGTGAGCAGTGCTGTTTGGATTCTGCCCTTCTAGCAACCCTCTTGCTTTGAAGTTAATGGTCGGCCGTTCATTCTTAGACTATTGATTATTGAATCACCATTTCTGACGTCGGTCGTGCAACCCAACCCATATTCGGGTGCACCTTTCAACCAATGTTTAATTGTGTATGTTTTCCTCAAGCATACATCATTATACCATTTGATCTGACTAATGTTATCTCCTTGTTCACATAATTGTGGAAATCCATCTTTTGGGAATTCTCGAAGAATTGTCGCTGAGTCCATCAGCCATCTCCTCATCCTCTCCTTGGTTAAATGATGAACTCATGATTCGGAACTTGCTTCCATAGTTCATTTCCTAAGAATTTTACGATGTCACCTCGTCAATTGTGTTGCACCTTTTCTTCTCAGGCATCCTGAGTCTGAGGTATCCTGTCCCCAATCAGATCTGAATCTCAGTCAGATATGATGGTTGGAACATATTTTCAAGAGTTATAACATTGGTCTTTATGTGACCCGGTAAGGTGAGGTCGTGCCTAGCACACCTGGCCGGAGGCCCTATTGTTATAGATTCCTTTTCAACAAGGTTAGCCATTCTTCCACGAGGAAATTGTAAGACTTATTCTATAAGTTGTTCCTGATGGATCCTTTGCATATCCAAAGTCCGATCTTTGCTTGAAGACCATGTCGATGTTATCTCGAAGCATGTCTGTGGTACTCTGATTTTCAATAAAAACATTTGAAGCATAATGCTAAATGTTACCTGCTCAATTATCCAAACACCGTTGTATGGGTAATGTCATGAAATTTCTTTCCCCTTTCCTAAAGAGTTTTTATTATATTCTGCCAAGGATATCATGCTCTGCTTGTCCTTGGGGAGGATATACCCCTGATATATGTGTTTAAACACATTTTCCTTTCCATTATTTGGTTTAACCTTTCTTGAGGTCTATATAATCTAAGCAGTATTATTCTCCTGCTTATGTAAACACCTCGGTGTACAACTCTGTCAGTAAGACCCTGTTTCAACTGTTGATGACATTCCGGTAGCCACCGATGGACGGGAACTTTGCCTATTGGTCCGCCTCGTTCAACGAGCAGGAAAATGGTTCTCTTCATCCCTCGCCCTTGGTATTGACGTTGTTGCCGACATAACTGACATGGTACTCTCTGACATGCCTTGCTATCATGACCATGCAAGATGTCACTGCTCCTATTAAAAAAAACCACATGGTGGGCCCATAAGCCACAGTTCCACAGGATCGAAACCTGACTCTCCTGTACACCACCTGTTTCCAAGGTTGTTCCTCGCGCTTGACTTCGTATGTAATTCACGGACCACCTGTCTAGTGATCTATTCTGGTATGAGGCGCAATACCTATTCTCGTTGCCCTGAAACCCTTTCACCTTCTGGTTAGGCATCGAACGATTGCCTATCCGTTTGAAGCCTCTCATGGTACCTTCTTACTTCGCTCTCGATATCTTCTTAAGTTTCAAATCGAGAGATACTTATGCTTCTTCCCTGAGTTAACCGTCTGATGCTCGATCTTGTTAGAATCCATCCATATCGAGTTTTCCCTTCTTACCCTTTCGTATGTACGATGAAGATCCTGAAGGAAGGATGACAACTTCATTATGATGACCTGAAGTCGAGAAATGAAGACATCAGCGCTATGGATCGACCACTTCGAGAAGAGCAACCAAGACCGAGAACACTCGTTAGAAATTCGTAACCAGAACCTTCCCCCTCTACTTCGCCTCTTAAATCTCGGGACGAGATTTCTTGTAGTGGAGGAGAATTGTGACGCCCGGATAATTAAGCTACAGTGATCCCACGCTAATGGTGCCACGTCACCACGGTTACCGCTACTAATCTATCGTTAGATCAAAACCGGTCCAAGATTCAAATTCAAAGTTTGGTAAATAATAAAAGTTTTCAGACTTTAAAATAAAAATGTTCGGTTTGTACTAAATATTACATAGATAAATATGGTGTAGTAAACACATTTTTATAAAAGTCCTAAATAATTTAAAATGATTTAAAACAGAAAAGTAGATAAATAAGAGAAAAGAAAATACAAAAAAGGAAAACTAAACAAACAAACAAAGAAAAAAGACCCCTAGGCTTCGGCCCGGCAGGCCGCAAGCCCCCCCCCTCCTTGAGCCTCGGCCCACCAGGTCCAGCCGGCCGGCCTCCCCCACTCCTTATCCACTCACCCCCCACGACGCATACCCTAACCACCCACACCCCCACTCGCTCTCTCCCCTCCCCCCGATCCAGTTCTAGATCGGGATCGGGCCGACGCCCCGCGCCACCCACGACTCCGGCGCCCACCCCAGTGCCGCACCTCGCCGCATGTCTCGCCCTCCTCCCCGAAGCCCACCTCGTCGCGACGCCCCAGCCTCTGGATCGTTCCTCCGTTGCCGCCCGGAACGCCACCGCCACGGCCACCTCGTCGTCCTCCTCAACACCTCGCCGGAGCTGCCGCGTCGCTGCACCTCGTCACCACGTCGCCGTCGTCACCGTCTCCTCCCCGCGCCCCACTGCCTTCACCCTACGCTCCCGCGGTGAGGCCTCGTCCTCCCCTGTCCCCGCGCCATATGCGCCTCCCTTGATGCGCCACCGCGCGCACGCTCACCATCGCGTCCGCCGCGCCCATCGCCGTGAGCCCCGCCTCACTCGCTCGCCGCTGCGCGAACCGCCCCTGACCTCGCCCCTGCAACCTGACCGCGCCCCGCGTCACTCGCTCGCCGCCGAACCAGCGCTCGCCGAGCTCGCGTCGCTCGCGACCGCTCTCTGGCCCCGCCCATGGCTCACCACCCCAGCGCGCGCGCCGATGACGCTCTTCGCCCTGCCTTCTCCTGCGCCGCTCGCCCGCGGACCCTCCTGCTACCGCGCTGCCGCGCCGCTCGCCGGTGACACCCCGCCGCGCCCTGGTGGCCTTGCCCCCGGAAGGGCTCGACCCCGCACGGGGCGCCCGTAACCGCATCGCTGGCAACCGCACGCCCGCTATGGCCCTAGGCTACTGACCGAACGGGCCCAGCCCCTAGAAAAAAAGATATAAAAAGGAAATAAAATAAAATGAATAAATAAATAAATAATTAGTGAATTAATTAATTTAATTAATCTTGTTTAGTTAACCTAATTAACTATTGTGAATTAATTAAATTGTGATTAGATTAGTTAAATCCTAATTAGAGTAAACAGAGTATGACATGCGGGACCCACACGTCAGATTGACCCAGTCAACTCCCTGTTGATTGCTGATGTCATGCTGACGTCAGCATGCACTATTCTGGATAATGTTAGAATTAAATAGTTAAATAAATTCTAAAAATGATTAAAACTTTAGAAAATCATATAAAATAAACCGTGGCTCAGATGAAAATACTTTCTACATGAAAGTTGCTCAGAACGACGAGACGAACTCGGACACGCAGCCCGTTCGTCCGCCACGCATCCCTAACATATCCAACTCGCAACTTTCCCCCTTCGGTTCCTCTGCCCGAAAACGCGAAACACCGGGGATACTTTCCCGGATGTTTCCCCCCTTAACCGGTATCACCTCCTACCACGTTAGGTCACCTCTAGCACAACATATTGCCGCTTCTTGCTTTTTGTTACTTTTGATTGCTCTGTTATTTATTGTGTTCCCCCTCCGTTACTTCTTTCCGGTAGACCCTGAGGCCGATGCCGGTACCCCTGTGATCGACTACATCGACGACCCCTCCTTCTTGTCTGAACAACCAGGCAAGTGTTGGAAATATGCCCTAGAGACAATACTAAATTGGTTATTATTATATTTCCTTGTTCATGATAATCGTTTATTATCCATGCTAGAATTGTATTGATAGGAAACTCAGATACATATGTGGATACATAGACAACACCATGTCCCTAGTAAGCCTCTAGTTGACTAGCTCGTTGATCAATAGATGGTTACGGTTTCCTGACAATGGACATTGGATGTCGTTGATAATGGGATCACATCATTAGGAGAATGATGTGATGGGCAAGACCCAATCCTAAGCATAGCACTAGATCGTGTAGTTCGTATGCTAAAGCTTTTCTAATGTCAAGTATCATTTCCTTAGACCATGAGATTGTGCAACTCCCGGATACTGTAGGAATGCTTTGGGTGTGCCAAACGTCACAACGTAACTGGGTGGCTATAAAGGTACACTACAGGTATCTCCGAAAGTGTCTGTTGGGTTGGCACAAATCGAGACTGGGATTTGTCACTCCGTGTGATGGAGAGGTATCTCTGGGCCCACTCGGTAGGACATCATCATAATGTGCACAATGTGATCAAGGAGTTGACCACGGAATGATGTGTTACGGAACGAGTAAAGAGACTTGCCGGTAACGAGATTGAACAAGGTATCGGGATACTGACGATCGAATCTCGGGCAAGTATCGTACCGACAGACAAAGGGAATTGTATACGGGATTGATTAAGTCCTTGACATCGTGATTCATCCGATGAGATCATCGTGGAACATGTGGGAGCCAACATGGGTATCCAGATCCCGCTGTTGGTTATTTACCGGAGAACGTCTCTGTCATGTCTGCATATCTCCCGAACCCGTAGGGTCTACACACTTAAGGTTCGATGACGCTAGGGTTATAAAGGAAGTTTGTATGTGGTTACCGAATGTTGTTTGGAGTCCCGGATGAGATCCCGGACGTCACGAGGAGTTCCGGAATGGTCCGAAGGTAAAGATTTATATATAGGAAGTCCTATTTCGGCCATCGGGACAAGTTTCGGAGTCATCGGTATTGTACCGGGACCACCGGAAGGGTCCCGGGGGCCCACCGGGTGGGGCCACCTGCCCCGGGGGCCACATGGGCTGTAGGGGGTGCGCCTTGGCCTATATGGGCCAAGGGCACCAGCCCCAAGAGGCCCATGCGCCAAGAGATGAGGGATAGGAAGAGTCCTAAAGGGGGAAGGCACCTCCGAGGTGCCTTGGGGAGGAGGGACTCCTCCTAGCCGCACCCTTCCTTGGAGGAAGGGCCAAGGCTGCGCCTCCCCCCTCCCTTGCCCCTATATATATGTGGGGGTGGGAGGGCAGCCATACCAATGTTCTGGTGCAGCCCCTCCCCTCTCCCAAGTCCTTCTCCTCTCCCGTGGTGCTTGGCGAAGCCCTGCAGGATTGCCATGCTCCTCCACCACCACCACGCCGTTGTGCTGCTGCTGGATGGAGTCTTCCTCAACCTCTCCCTCTCTCCTTGCTGGATCAAGGCGTGGGAGACATCATCGGGCTGTACGTGTGTTGAACGCGGAGGTGCCGTCCGTTCGGCACTAGGATCATCGGTGATTTGGATCACGACGAGTACGACTCCATCAACCCCGTTCACTTGAACGCTTCCACTTAGCGATCTACAAGGGTATGTAGATGCACTCTCCTTCCCCTCGTTGCTAGTCTCTCCATAGATAGATCTTGGTGACACGTAGGAAAATTTTGAATTTTTGCTACGATCCCCAACTGTGGCATCATGAGCTAGGTCTATTGCGTAGATTCTATGCACGAGTAGAACACAAAGTAGTTGTGGGCGTTGATCTTGTTCAATATGCTTACCGTTACTAGTCCAATCTTGATTCGGCGGCATTGTGGGATGAAGCGGCCCGGACCAACCTTACACGTACGCTTACGTGAGACCGATTCCACCGACAAACATGCACTAGTTGCATAAGGTGGCTGGCGGGTGTCTGTCTCTCCCACTTTAGTTGGATCGGATTCAATGAAAAGGGTCCTTATGAAGGGTAAATAGCAATTGGCATATCACGTTGTGGTCTTTGCGTAGGTAAGAAACGTTCTTGCTAGAAACCCATAGCAGCCACGTAAAACATGCAAACAACAATTAGAGGACGTCTAACTTGTTTTTGCAGGGTATGCTATGTGATGTGATATGGCCAAAAGGATGTGATGAATGATATATGTGATGTATGAGATTGATCATGTTCTTGTAATAGGAATCACGACTTGCATGTCGATGAGTATGACAACCGGCAGGAGCCATAGGAGTTGTCTTAATTTATTTATGACCTGCGTGTCAACATAAATGTCATATAATTACTTTACTTTATTGCTAACCGTTAGCTGTAGTAGGAGAAGTAATAGTTGGCGAGACAACTTCATGAAGACACGATGATGGAGATCATGGTGTCATGCCGGTGACGATGATGATCATGGAGCCCCGAAGATGGAGATCAAAAGGAGCAAAGTGATGATGGCCATATCATGTCACTATTTGATTGCATGTGATGTTTATCATGTTTTTGCATCTTGTTTACTTAGAACGACGGTAGTAAATAAGGTGATCCCTCATTAAAATTTCAAGAAAGTGTTCCCCCTAACTGTGCACCGTTGCGACAGTTCGTTGTTTCGAAGCACCACGTGATGATCGGGTGTGATAGATTCTAACGTTCACATACAACGGGTGTAAGACAGATTTACACACGCGAAACACTTAGGTTGACTTGACGAGCCTAGCATGTGTCCAGACATGGCCCCGGAACACAGAAGACCGAAAGGTCGAGCATGAGTCGTATAGAAGATACGATCAACATGAATATGTTCACCGATGTTGACTAGTCAGTCTCACGTGATGATCGGACACGGCCTAGTTGACTCGGATCATGTAATCACTTAGATGACTAGAGGGATGTCTATCTGAGTGGGAGTTCATAAGATGAACTTGTTTATCCTGAACATAGTCAAAAAGGATTTTGCAAATTATGTCGTAGCTCGCGCTTTAGTTCTACTGTTTAGATATGTTCCTAGAGAAAAATTTAGTTGAAAGTTGATAGTAGCAATTATGCGGACTAGGTCCGTAAACTGAGGATTGTCCTCATTGCTTCATAGAAGGCTTATGTCCTTAATGCACCGCTCAGTGTGCTGAACCTCGAACGTCGTCTGTGGATGTTGCGAACATCTGACATACACATTTTTATAACTACATGATAGTTCAGTTAAATGGTTTAGAGTTGAGGCACCGAAGACGTTTTGAAATGTCGCGAAACATATGAGATGTTTCGAGAGCTGAAATTGGGATTTCAGGCTCGTGCCCACGTCAAGAGGTATAAGACCTCCGATGATTTTCTTAGCCTACAAACTAAGGGAGAAAAGCTCAATTGTTGAGCTTGTGCTCAGATTGTCTGAGTACAACAATCATTTGAATCGAGTGGGAGTTGATCTTCCAGATGAGATAGTGATGTTTCTCCGAAGTCATTACCACCAAGCTGCTAGAGCTTCGTGATGAACTATAATGTATCAGGGACATATATGATGATCCTTGAGATATTCGCGATGTTTGACACCACAAAAGTAGAAATCAAGAAGGAGCATCAATTGTTGATGGTTGGTGAAACCACTAGTTTCAAGAAGGGCAAGGGCAAGAAGGGATACTTCATGAAACGACAATTCAGCTGCTGCTCTAGTGAAGAAACCCGAGGTTGAACCCAAACCCGAGACTAAGTGCTTCTGTAATAAGAGGAATAGCCACTGGAGCAGAATTACCCTAGATAATTGGTAGATGAGAAGGCTGGCAAGGTCGATAGAAGTATATTGGATATACATTGTGTTGATGTGTACTTTACTAGTACTCCTAGTAGCACCAGGGTATTAGATACCTGTTCGGTTGCTAAGTGTTAGTAACTCGGAAAAAAGCTACGGAATAAACGGAGACTAGCTAAAGGTGAGCTGATGATATGTGTTTCCAATGTTGATGTGATCAAGCATCCCACGCTCCCTCTACCATTGAGATTGGTGCTAAACCTAAATAATTGTTATTTGGTGTTTGCGTTGAGCATAGACATGATTGGATTATGACTATCGCAATACAGTTATTCATTTAAGGAGAATAATTGTTACTCTGTTTATTTGAATAATACCTTCAATGGTCTTACGCCTAAAATGAATGGTTTATTGAATCTCGATCGTAGTGATACACATGTTCATGCCAAAAGATATAAGATAGTAATGATAGCACCACCTACTTGTGGCACTGCCACTTAAGTCATATCTGTATAAAACGCATGAAGAAGCTCCATGTTGATGGATCTTTGGGCTCACTCGTTTTTGAAAAGTTTGAGACATGCGAACCATGTCTATTGGTGTATATGCATGAAGAAACTCCATGCAAATGGACCGTTTGGACTCACTTGAATTTGAATCACTTAAGACATGCAAATCATACCACATGGGCAAGATGAATGAAAGCCACGTTTTCAGTAAAATGGAACTAAAAAGCAACTTGTTGGAAGTAATACATTTTGATGTGTGCAGTCCAATGAATGCTGAGGCGTGTAGTGGATATCGTTATGTTCTTACTTCACAAATGATTTGAGTAGATGTTGAGTATATTTACTTGATGAATCACGAGTCTGAATTATTGAAAGGTTCAAGTAATTTCAGGGTGAAGTTGAAAGATCATCGTGACAAGAGGATAAAATATCTATGATATGATCATAGAGATGAATATCTGAATTACGAGTTTGGCACAGAATTAAGACATTGTGGAAATTGTTTCACAACTAATACAGCCTGGAACACCATAGTGTGATGGTGTGTCCGAACATCATAACTGCACCCTATTGGATATGATGCATACCATGATGTTTCTTATCGAATTACCACGATAGTTTATGGGTTAGGCATTAGAGACAACCACATTCACTTTAAATAGGGCACCACGTAATTCCGATGAGATGACACCGTATGAACTATGGTTTAGAGAAACCTAAGCTGTCATTTCTTAAAAGGTTTGGGGCTGCGATGCTTATGTGAAAAAGTTTCAGGCTGATAAGCTCGAACCAAAGTGGATAAATGCATCTTCATAGGACACCCAAAACAGTTGGGTATACCTCCTGTCTCAGATCCGAAAGCAATAAGGGATTGTTTCTAGAATCGGGTCCTTTCTCGAGGAAAAGTTTCTCTCGAAAGAATTGAGTGGGAGGATGGTGGAGACTTGATGAGGTTATTTAACCGTCTCTTCAACTAGTGTGTAGCTGGGCACATGAAGTTGTTCCTGTGGCACCTACAGCAATTGAAGTGGAAGCTTATGATAGTGATCATGAAACTTCAGATCAAGTCACTACCAAACCTCGTGGGATGACAAGGATGCGTGCTACTTCAGAGTGGCACGCAATCCTGTCTTGGAAGTCATGTTGCTAGACAACAATGAACCTACGAGCTATGGAGAAGCGATAGTAGGCCCGGATTCCGATAAATGGCTCGAGGCCATAAAATCCGAGAGAGGATCCATGTATGAAAATAAAGTGTAGACTTTGGCAGAATAGCTCGATGGTCGTAAGGCTGTCGAGTACAGATGGATTTTAAAAGGAAGACGGACAATGATGGTAAATGTCACCATTAAGAAAGCTCGACTTGTCGTTAAGATGTTTTCCGACAAGTTCAAGGAGTTGACTATGATGAGACTTTCTCACTCGTACCGATGCTAAAAGTCTGTTGGAATTATGTTAGCAGTCACTGCATTATTTATGAAATCTTGCAGATAGGATGTCAAAACATTGTTTCCTCGACGATTTTCTTGAGGAAAGGTTGTATGTGATACAACCGGAAGGTTTTGTCAATCCTGAAAGATGCTAATAAGTATGCAAAGCTCCAGCAATCCTTCTGAGGACTGGAGTAAGCATCTCGGAGTTGGAATGTATGCTTTGATGAGATGATCAAAGATTTTGGGTGTATACAAAGTTTATGAGAAACTTGTATTTCCAAAGAAGTGAGTGGGAGCACTATAGAATTTCTGATGAGTATATGTTGTTGATCAGAAATGATGTAGAATTTCTGGAAAGCATATAGGGTTATTTGGAAAGTGTTTTTCAATGGAAAGCCTGGATTAAGCTACTTGAACATTGAGCATCAAGATCTATAAGGATAGATCAAAACGCTTAATGGTATTTTCAAATGAGCACATACCTTGACATGATCTTGAAGGTGTTCAAGATGGATCAGTCAAAGAAGGAGTTCTTGCCTGAGTTGTAGGGTATGAAGTTAAGACTTAAAGCTCGACCATGGCAGAATAGAGAGAAAGGACGAAAGTCGTCCCCTATGCTTAAGACATAGGCTCTACAGTATGCTATGCTGTGTACCGCACCTGAAATGTGCCTTGCCATGAGTCAGTCAAGGGGTACAAGAGTTATCCAAGAATGGATCACAGGACAGCGGTCAAAGTTATCCTTAGTAACTAGTGGACTAAGGAATTTTCTCGATTATGGAGGTGGTAAAAGAGTTCATCGTAAAGGGTTACGCCGATGCAAACTTTGACACTAATCCAGATTATTCTGAGTAGTAAACTGGATTCGTATAGTAGAACAGTTATTTGGAATAGCTCCAAATAGAATGTGGTAGCTGCATCTAGAAGATGACATAGAAATTTGCGAAGTACATACGGATCTGAATGTTGCAGACCCGTTGACTAAAACCTCTCTCACAAGCAACATGATCAAACCTAGAACTCATTGAGTGTTAATCACATAGTGATGTGAACTAGACTACTGACTCTGGTAAACTCTTGGGTGTTAGTCACATGGCGATGTGACCTGTGAGTGTTAATCACATGGCGATGTGAACTAGATTATTGACTCTAGTGCAAGTGGGAGACTGTTGGAAATATGCCCTAGAGGCAATAATAAATTGATTATTATTATATTTCCTTGTTCATGATAATCGTTTATTATCCATGCTAGAATTGTATTGATAGGAAACTCAGATACATATGTGGATACATAGACAACACCATGTCCCTAGTAAGCCTCTAGTTGACTAGCTCGTTGATCAATAGATGGTTACGGTTTCCTGACCATGGACATTGGATGTTGTTGATAACGGGATCACATCATTAGGAGAATGATGTGATGGACAAGACCCAATCCTAAGCATAGCACTAGATCGTGTAGTTCGTATGCTAAAGCTTTTCTAATGTCAAGTATCATTTCCTTAGACCATGAGATTGTGCAACTCCCGGATACTGTAGGAATGCTTTGGGTGTGCCAAACGTCACAACGTAACTGGGTGGCTATAAGGGTACACTACAGGTATCTCCAAAAGTGTCTGTTGGGTTGCCACGAATCGAGACTGGGATTTGTCACTCCGTGTGATGGAGAGGTATCTCTGGGCCCACTCGGTAGGACATCATCATAATGTGCACAATGTGATCAAGGAGTTGACCACGGAATGATGTGTTACAGAACGAGTAAAGAGACTTGCTGGTAACAAGATTGAACAAGGTATCGGGATACTGACGATCAAATCTCGGGCAAGTATCGTACCGACAGACAAAGGGAATTGTATACGGGATTGATTAAGTCCTTGACATCGTGATTCATCCGATGAGATCATCGTGGAACATGTGGGAGCCAACATGGGTATCCAGATCCCGCTGTTGGTTATTGACCGGAGAACGTCTCGGTCATGTCTACATGTCTCCCGAACCCGTAGGGTCTACACACTTAAGGTTCGATGACGCTAGGGTTATAAAGGAAGTTTGTATGTGGTTACCGAATGTTGTTCGGAGTCCTGGATGAGATCCCGGACGTCACGAGGAGTTCCGGAATGGTCCGAAGGTAAAGATTTATATATAGGAAGTCCTATTTCGGCCATCGGGACAAGTTTCGGAGTCATCGGTATTGTACCGGGACCACCGGAAGGGTCCCGGGGGCCCACCGGGTGGGGCCACCTGCCCCGGGGGGCCACATGGGCTGTAGGGGGTGCGCCTTGGCCTATATGGGCCAAGGGAACCAGCTCCAAGAGGCCCATGCGCCAAGAGATGAGGGATAGGAAGAGTCCTAAAGGGGGAAGGCACCTCCGAGGTGCCTTGGGGAGGAGGGACTCCTCCTAGCCGCACCCTTCCTTGGAGGAAGGGCCAAGGCTGCGCCTCCCCCCTCCCTTGTCCCTATATATATGTGGGGGTGGGAGGGCAGCCATGCCAATGTTCTGGTGCAGCCCCTCCCCTCTCCCAAGTCCTTCTCCTCTCCCATGGTGCTTGGCGAAGCCCTGCAGGATTGCCATGCTCCTCCACCACCACCATGCCGTTGTGCTGCTACTGGATGGAGTCTTCCTCAACCTCTCCCTCTCTCCTTGCTGGATCAAGGCATGGGAGACATCATCGGGTTGTACGTGTGTTGAACGCGGAGGTGCCGTCCGTTCGGCACTAGGATCATCGGTGATTTGGATCACGACGAGTACGACTCCATCAACCCCGTTCACTTGAACGCTTCCGCTTAGCGATCTACAAGGGTATGTAGATGCACTCTCCTTCCCCTCGTTGCTAGTCTCTCCATAGATAGATCTTGGTGACACGTAGGAAAATTTTGAATTTCTGCTACGTTCCCCAACAGCAAGCCCCCCTTTGATCACCAGATATCGCCTACTCTTCTCTATACTGCTTGCATTAGAGTAGTGTAGCATGTTACTGCTTTCCGTTATTCCTATCCCGATGCATAGCCTGTCCTTGCTACTACTGTTGTTACCATTACCTGCTATCCTACTGCTTAGTATAGGATGCTAGTGTTCCATCAGTGACCCTACACTCTTGTCCGTCTGCCATGCTATACTACTGGGTCATGATCACTCCGGGAGGTGATCACGGGCATGCTATATACATTACACTGTTACATTACCTGTGATACTGTTCAGAGATGGGGGCTGAAGGGGCAGGTGGCTCCATCCCGGTAGAGGTGGGCCTGGGTTCCCGACGGCCCCCGACTGTTACTTTGTGGCGGAGCGACAGGGCAGGTTGAGACCACCTAGGAGAGATGTGGGCCGGGCCCTGGCCAGCGTTCGCGGATACTTAACACACTTAACGAGTTCTTGGTATTTGATCCGAGTCTGGCTACTGGCCTATACGCACTAACCATCTACGCGGGGACAGTTATGGGCACTCGACGTCGTGGTATCAGCCGAAGCCTTCGTGACTTCAGCGACTGAGTGGCGCGCGCCGGGTTGGACCACGTAACGCAACTTCCTTTGTAATGGAGGTTGCTAGGTCTGCTCTCCGGCCTCGTACGCAACGTGCAGGTGTGCAATGGGCGATGGGCCCAGACCCCTGTGCCATAGGATTTAGACCGACGTGCTGACCTCTCTATTGTGCCTAGGTAGGGCTGCGACGTGTTGATCTTCCGAGGCCGGGCATGACCCTGGAAAGTGTGTCTGGCCAAATGGGATCAAGTGTGTTGGGTTATGTGGTGCACCCCTGTAGGGAAGTTAATCTATTCGAATAGCCGTGATCTTCGGTAACAGGATGACTTGGAGTTGTACCTTGACCTTATGACAACTAGAACCGGATACTTAATAAAACACACCCTTCCAAGTGCCAGATACAACCGGTGGTCGCTCTCTCATAGGGCGACGAGGGGAGGATCATCGGTTAGGATTATGCTATGCGATGATACTTGGAGGACTTCAGCCTACTCTCTTCTACATGCTGCAAGACGGAGGCTGCCAGAAGCATAGTCTTCGACAGGATTAGCTATCCCCCTCTTATTCTGGCATTCTGCAGTTCAGTCCACCGATATGGCCTTTACACATATACCCATGCATATGTAGTGTAGCTCCTTGCTTGCGAGTACTTTGGATGAGTACTCATGGTTGCTTTCTCCTTCTTTTCCCTCTATCCCTTCTACCTGGTTGTCGCAACCAGATGTTGGAGCCCAGGAGCCAGACGCCACCGTCGACGACGACTCTTACTACACCGAAGGTGCCTACTACTACGTGCTGCCCGCTGATGACGACCAGGAGTAGTTTAGGAGGATCCCAGGCAGGAGGCCTGCGTCTCTTTCGATCTGTATCCCAGTTTGTGCTAGCCATCTTATGGAACCTTATTTAACTTATGTCTATACCCAGATATTGTTGCTTCCGCTGACTCGTCTATGATCGAGCTCTTGTATTCGAGCCCTCGAGGCCCCTGGCTTGTAATATGATGCTTGTATGACTTATTTTATTTGTAGAGTTGTGTTGTGATATCTTCCCGTGAGTCCCTGATCTTGATCGTACACGTTTGCGTGTATGATTAGTGTACGGTCAAATCGGGGGCGTCACAATGAAAAAGAAAAGGTGCTCAAAACTTTGTGAAGAGCGTCGGTGCTCGGATGACCAAATCAAGCGTGCCAAAGCGAGTGCGACGCCCCCGATTCAACCGTACACTAATCATACATGCAAACTTGTACGATCAAGATCAGAGACTCACGGGAAGATATCACAACACAACTCTACAAATAAAATAAGTCATACAAGCATCATATTACAAGCCAGGGGCCTCGAGGGCTCGAATTCAAGAGCTCGATCATAGACGAGTCAGCGGAAGCAACAATACCTGAGTACATACATAAGTTAAACAAGTTTGCCTTAAGAAGGCTAGCACAAAATGGGATACATATCGAAAGAGGCGCAGGCCTCCTGCCTGGGATCCTCCTAAACTACTCCTGGTCGTCGTCAGCGGCCTACATGTAGTACTAGGCACCTCCCGAGTAGTAGCAATCGTCATCGACAGTGGCGTCTGGCTCCTGGACTCCAACGTCTGGTCGCAGCAATCGGGTATAGAAAGAGGGAAAAGGGGGAGCAAAGCAACCGTGAGTACTCATCCAAAGTACTCGCAAGCAAGGAACTACACTACATATGTATGCATTGGTATCAAATGGAAAAGGGGTAACATATGTGGACTGAACTGCAGAATGCCAGAATAAGAGGGGGATAGCTAGTCCTATCAAAGACTATGCTTCTGGTAACCTCCATCTTACAGCAGAAGAAGAGAGTAGATGGTAAGTTAACCAAGTAGCATCGCATAGCATAATCCTAACCGATGATCCTCCCCTCGTCGCCCTGTGAGAGAGCAATCACCGGTTGTATCTGGCACTTGGAAGGGTGTGTTTTATTAAGTATCCGGTTCTAGTTGTCATAGGGTCAAGGTACAACTCCAAGTCGTCCTGTTACCGAAGATCACAGCTATTCGAATAGATTAACTTCCCTGCAGGGGTGCACCACATTTCCCAACACGCTCAATCCCCTTTGTCCGGACACACTTTTCTGGGTAATGCCCGGTCTCGGAAGATCAACATGGCGCAGCCCTGCCTAGGCACAATAGAGAGGTCAGCACGCCGGTATAAATTCTACGGCACCGGGGTCTGGGCCCATCGCCCATTGCACACCTGTAAGTTGCGTACGCGGCCGGCGAGTAGACCTAGCCTCCCTTATACAAGAGCAGGCGTTCCAGTCTAACCCAGCGCGCGCCGCTCAGTCGCTGACGTCACGAAGGCTTTGGCTGATACCACGACGTCGAGTGCCCATAACTGTTCCTGCGTAGTTGGTTAGTGCGTATAGGCCAGTGGCCAGACTCAGATCAAATACCCATATCTCGTTAAGCGTGTTAATTGAATTATCCATGGACGCCGACCAGGGCCAGGCCCACCCCTCTCTTAGGTGGTCTCAACCTGCCCTGTCGCTCCGCCTCAAAGTAATAGTCGGGGGCCGTCGGGAACCCAGGCCCACCACTACCTGGGTGGAACCACCTACCCCTTGAACCCCCAACATCGGAATCACTTGCGGGTACTCAACGAGCCGACCCAACTTTAGTCACAACATGTATTATGTATAAAGTATATAATATATACCCATGATCACCTCCCGAGTGATCACGGCCCGATAGTATAGCATGGCAGACAAACAAGAATGTAGGGCCACTGATGATAAACTAGCATCCTATACTAAGCATTTAGGATTGCAGGTAAGGTATCAACAGCTGTAACAACAATGACAGGCTATGCATCAGAATAGGATTAACGGAAAGCAGTAACATGCTACACTACTCTAATGCAAGCAGTAGAGAGAAGAATAGGCGATATCTGGTGATCAAGGGGGGGGGGCTTGCCTGGTTGCTCTGGCAAGTAGGGGTCGTCAACAACGTAGTCGGACGGGGCACCGGCATCGGCGCCAGTCTCATAGTCTACCGGAGAGAAGAGGGGGAAGAAACAATGAATACAATGCAAACAGATGCATAACAATGCATGACATGTCAAGTAGCGGTGCTAGGGGTGCCCTAACGCGGTTTGAGGTGATACCGGTGAAGGGGGGAAACATTCGGGAAAATATCCCTGGCGTTTCACGTTTTCGGACAGATGAATCGGAGGGGGAAAGTTGCGTGTTCTCTATGCTAGGGATGTGCGGCGGACTTACGGGCTGCGCTTCCGGATTCGTCTCGTCGTTCTAAGCAACTTCATGTACAAAGTTTTTCCATCCGAGTTACGGTTTATTTTATATTGATTTTAAAAGATTTCAATCAATTTTAGAATTTGTTTAATTAATTTAATTCAACATTATCCAGAACAGTGCACGCTGACATCAGCATGACGTTAGCAATCAACAGGGTTGACTGGTCAACCTGACTGAAAGTGCAACTATCCCTAGGTGGTTTTGGTAATTCATAACAACATATAGCTCATTGAGCTAATGCTATTTCAAGATGATTATTTCAGGAAAGCTCAATGATTCGCATGGCATGCATGTGAAAGTGGAACCCTCAAAATGCTAAGGACAAGAATTGGCTCAAGCTCAAAAGTTCAAGACTCTTCATTTTATATTTTAGTGATCCAAGATCACATTGAGTCTTTAGGAAAAGCCAATACTATCAAGGAGGGATGAGGTGTTGCTTAATGAGCCTCTTGCTCTATGTGCTTAGTGATATGCTCCAAAATCCTCAGCTACTTTCCCATATCCACAAATGACCTAAAGCCTAAGCCAAACTCGGTCACACCGATTCTGTCAATCCGGCGCCACCGAGCTTCACTTGTCATTTGCCACTGCCAAACCCTAGCAATTCGGTCCTACCGATAAGGTTCTCGGTCTCACCGAGATGGGCTTGAAAACTCTCTGTTTCCCTTTCGTAACTTTTCGGTCTCACCAAAAAGAGCGAATCGGTCCCACCAAGAATGCAAGGTAAACTCTATGTTTCCTTCTTGTAACTTTTCGGTCTCACCGAAAGAGCAAGTCGGTCCCACCGAGTTTGCCTGACCAACTCTCTGGTTAGCTAATTGCCTAACTCGGTCTCACCGAGTTTGTGCGATCGGTCTCACCGAGATTACGTTATGCCCAAACCCTAACCGAATCGGTCCTACCGAGTTGCATCTCAGTCCCACCGAGATTCCTAATGGTCACTAGGTTTACCATTTCGGTCAGACCGAGTTTGATGATTCGGTCCCACCGAGATTGGAAAACTGTGTGTAATGGTTGGATTTTGTGTGGAGGCTATATATACCCCTCCACCACCTCTTCATTCGAAGAGAGAGCCATCAGAACACATACATCATTCCTACTCATATGTTCTGAGAAAGAACCACCTACTCATGTGTTGAGACCAAGATATTCCATTCCTACCATATGAATCTTGATCTCTAGCCTTCCCCAAGTTGCTTTCCACTCAAATCTTCTTTCCACCAGATCCAAATCCTATGAGAGAGAGTTGAGTGTTGGGGAGACTATCATTTGAAGCACAAGAGCAAGGAGTTCATCATCAACACACCATTTGTTACTTCTTGGAGAGTGGTGTCTCCTAGATTGGCTAGGTGTCACTTGGGAGCCTCCGACAAGATTGTGGAGTTCAACCAAGGAGTATGTAAGGGCAAGGAGATCGCCTACTTCGTGAAGATCTACCGCTAGTGAGGCAAGTCCTTCATGGGCGATGGCCATGATGGAATAGACAAGGTTGCTTCTTCGTGGACCCTTCGTGGGTGGAGCCCTCCGTGGACTCGCGCAACCGTTACCCTCCGTGGGTTGAAGTCTCCATTAACGTGGATGTAGGATAGCACCACCTATCCAAACCATGGGAAAACATCCGTGTCTCCAATTGCGTTTGAATCCTCCAAACCCTCACCTTTACATTCTTGCAAGTTGCATGCTTTACTTTTCGCTGCCAATAAACTCTTTGCATGCTTGCTTGAATTGTGTGATGATTGCTTGACTTGCTCTAAGATAGCTAAAATCTACCAAGAACTAAAATTGGGAAAAGGCTAAGTTTTTAATTGGTCAAGTAGTCTAATCACCCCCCCTCTAGACATACTTTCGATCCTACAAGTGGTATCAGAGCTTTGGTCTCCATTTGGCTTGATCTTCATAGCTTTTGGTGGTCATAGCCTTGGTTTCACAACCTAGGAGAGTATGGCGTCTAGAGAGGGAAATTATCACCGTAGAGGTCCTTACTTTGATGGCACTAATTTTGCTAGTTGGAAGCATAAAATGAAAATGCATATTCTTGGACATAACCCCGCCGTATGGGCTATTGTTTGTGTTGGCTTGCAAGGTGAGTTCTTCGATGGGAGGGAACCAAACCATGAAGCTACTGCGGATGAGTTGAAGATGTTGCAATACAATGCTCAAGCTTGTGATATTCTCTTCAACGGATTGTGCCCCGAAGAATTCAACAAAATCAGCCGCCTTGAGAATGCAAAGGAGATTTGGGATACTTTGATTGATATGCACGAAGGTACCGACTCCGTCAAGGAATCCAAGTTGGATGTGCTCCAAAGTCAACTTGACAAGTTCAAGATGAAGGATGGTGAAGGTGTCGCTGAAATGTACTCTAGGCTTGCTCTCATCACAAATGAGATTGCCGGCTTAGGAAGTGAAGAGATGACCGATAGATTCATCATCAAGAAGATCCTAAGGGCCTTGGATGGGAAATATGATACCGTGTGCACATTAATCCAAATGATGCCCAATTACAAAGATCTCAAGCGAACGGAAGTGATTGGAAGGATTGTTGCTCATGAGATGTCACTCAAGGATAAAGAGGAACTTCACAATAAATCAAGTGGTGCCTACAAAGCGTCATGTGAAGTCCCCACATCATCAAGTGAGAAACAAAACTTCAATGAAGAATTGAGCTTAATGGTGAAGAACTTCAACAAGTTCTACAAGAGTAGAAGCAAAGATAGAAGCTTCAAGTCAAGGTCCTACAATGACAAAAGATCTTCTAGTCGAGAGCGAAACTGCTATAATTGTGGAAGACCTGGACACTATTCCAATGAGTGTACGGCTCCCTACAAGAGAAGAGAAGATTCTCCAAAAAGAAGAAGCAAAGAATCTCCACCAAGAGAGAGAAGGAGTAGAGATGATCGTTATGAACGAAGATACTCACGGAGAAGCAAGGACTCGGAAAGGAAGGAAAAATCATCAAGGAGCTATACAAAACGAAGACATCAAGCTCATGTTGGTGAATGGGTATCCGGCTCCGACTCCGACAGCCACTCCGAGAGAAGTTATCACTCCGACTCCGAAGATACTCAAGATGAGGGTGTTGCTGGTCTAGCACTTGTGTCAACCAACTCCTACGACATATTTGACTCCCCAAATGAAGGAATTGGAAGATGCTTCATGGCCAAAGGTCGTAAGGTAACACACCCCGAGTACGTTGATTTTAATAGTGATGAAGATGACTTGTTAGGTGATGATGATTTGCTTGTTGACAACTCTAGTGATGAGTACTATGATGAAACATCAATTAATCATGCTAAAACGAATGACAATGATAAGGAGAAGATTGAGGCCCTAACTAAAGAACTAAACACTCTTAAGTTAGCTCATGAAACCATCTTCGAAGATCATCGAGAACTTTTAAGAGCTCATGAGAAATTACGCTTTGAAAAGCTCAATCTTGAGCAAGAGCATGAGTTCTTAAAAGTAATCAATGATCTCCGCAAGAATAGTTCTTCTTACATTGCCAAGCGTTTACTATTATCCACTTACATGCCTCAAGTCAAGACTAGTAACAAGAATAAAAAAGATTCTTCCTCTAGTAGTAACAATGATCATGCTAAATCCAATATTGTTGCTTCTAGTAGTTCTCTTGATTCCACTAATGATTCTCTTAGCCAAGTTACACTTGAGCAAGAAAATAGCTTATTGAAGGGAATTATAGAGAAAGGTGTTTACAAGAGCCTTGCCGGAAGTAAGCAATTCGAGGAAATTGTGCGCAAGCAAGGAATGCACCGGAAGAATCAAGGTGTTGGTTTTGAACGAAAGTTCAATGCCAATGGAGTTGAATGGGAAGAAGATCAATACCCCAAGACAAAGTTTGTTCCTCAACAAGAGAAGTATGACACTTCTTTCAAGGGGACACAAGCTCAAGATGATCTTCCACCACAAGACTACAAGCAAAAAGGCAAGGACAAGCTTCAAGAGGAGATTGATGCATTTGAAGAAGCTCCCAAGACCTTAGTCAAGTGGATTCCCAAGACTACTTCAAGTTCCACTACATCAAGTATGACAACAACTCCAAGGATTCCCATCAAGATGGTGTGGATCCAAAATAAGAAGAACTAGAGAGTTCTTGAGGGTGACTCCGCCAACATACTTCACTCTTATCATTTTGGCAAGAACAAGTGCAATCAACTTCCACATCTTGCACTAGTTCAAGGAGTCACAAACCCTCGTGTTGGTAAGACAAGGGACAAGGTATTGAAAGTGCAATTCACTCAAATGGATAGCTCCAAGTGATCTACATCAACATTGAGCATCCACATCTTCAACATCTACATGAAGTCATCATCGACAAAACCCAAGGTTAGTTCATCCCTCTTAGGGGGGATATCACATATAGGGGGAGCTTTACTCTAAGACTTGAGCTAAAGCAACTCTAAAGATGTGAATACAACAATGCTTTATGTAAAAGTGGTAACCCCACTTGAGCTTAAACGATGAGTATGACCTACGATCAAGTGTTCTCACTTGACTCCTAAGTCAATATACTCATATATAGATGACCTAGTCATCGCAAATTGCTTGATAGATGCTAGAATTGGTTGTGCATGCTTTGCCACATATTTCATTTGCCATCTTATTGTGTGAGCATGTTGGTTGCATATTTTACTCATTCGAGGACATCCACTTGTTGTTTTGATTGTTTGGCTTTCTTGTTTTGCCAAGTGGATGGACAAGAATGCCTAAGAACCTCCTCTAGCTATCTATGCTTTTCTCGTCTCAAACTTTATTCATGCTGCATCACAAAACTTGATCTAGTCAGATTCGAACCACTCTGTGTGAGGAGTGCTCGGAGTCCCCGATTCGTCATAGACTTAAACTTCCAAAACCTCTTTATGAATCTCGGTCTGACTGATACTCCATTTTCGGTCCTACTGAGTTCATTAAGTTGATCTAGGTTTTCGATCTCGGTGCAACCGATTTGAACTTTTCGGTCACACCGAGTTGCAATAACTGCACACAGTTTTGCATCTCGGTGCCACCGAGTTGTTCCACTCGGTCACACCGACAGGGTCAGGCTATATATAGTGACGGGCAAAATTTTGGAAATTTCTCCGAAACCTCTTCGCCCGCGCGATAGCCTGCTCTGCCTTCGTGGTCTCCGGATCGTCTTCTCGTCGCCAGCAGCCTCCAGTCGCTGGTCTCCGCCGCCGTCAACGGATTTCTGCCCCGCCGTTGCCGCCGTAGCGAGTCTCCGCCGAACTAGGGTATGGACTCGATCTTTGTGGTATTCTCCACTCCGATTCCTAGCACATTGTGATCATTATGATTCTTGCCACGATTGAAACACTCCTATCCAGTCAATGATCTCGTAGAATAGGTTTAATTCGAAAATTTTAGGGTTAGGTTTCCGCCGAAACCATCTCGGACCCACCGAGTTGAAAAACTCGGTCCCACCGATCTGGCTTTTGCCATTGCACAAGTGAAACTCGGTCTGACCGAGAATAACTTATCGGTGCAACCGATTTTGGAATTCTGTGAAACCCTAGCAGTCTCGGTGCCACCGAATTGTGACTCGGTCTGACCGAGTTCACCAGTTCTGGTGCCAAAACTGCTTCGGTGTCACCGAGTTTGAAAATCGGTAGAACCGAGATGCTTTCTATGGAAAACTAAAACTAAGTTTTTGAATTAATCTTTTGCAAAAATCTCTGCTTTTTGTGATGCTCATCCACTCTATCTTATCCATAATCTATTCACAGGGTCGGCAGTCAGTTTGCAACATGTCTGATCAAAGTGTCAGCCAAAATGTGTCTGAGCAGCAAGTTGTGATGAGTGAGGGCACTAGCCCCTCAAGCTCTTCTGATGATGGCAGCAGGAGCACCCCCAGCAATCTGCCCAAGGCTGCCACACGTCAAAGGAAGAAGAGAACGTCTGATTCTGAGGATGAAGACTATGTGGCAGAGGAAGAGGCCACATCAAAGAGAGCTGAACCAGCTCAAGGAACCAAGCCAGGGCTGAAGATCAAAAGGCCAGCAAGCAGGCAGCCCATGTCAAAGGCTAGGGCTTCAACTGTGAAGCCTGCTCCCACTGAGCCCATTGCTTCTGAGGGCAAGAAAAGGAAAGAGAGGGTGAAAAAGACTGTAGCCAGAGTGCTTGGGAAGGCCTCCATCATGGTCGATGAGGAGGAAGAAGAAGAAGAGGTTGCTGCACCAGCACCCAAGGCAGCCAAACTCATGGGAGATGCTATAAGGTCAGGAACAGCTGCATCCAAGCCCAAGGAAGCACCTAAGGCTGCATCTAAGCCTAAGAGTGCACCCAAGAGAAATACACGAAGCATCCCAGCTGCAGAAAAGAAGAAGGTCCCAATGCCTGAAGCAATCGAAGAAGAGGAAGAAAGTGTCCTCAGGAAGCTCAAGCCCAAGATCCCAGACCACAACGATGCTCATCCTGTGGCTGAGGATATGAAGCTCAGGAGGGATTCAGGGCTGAGGAAATGGAGAGAAGCAGATCCGTATGCTTCTAGGAGAAGGACTGCCGTGGTTTACAGATTTCACACCAAGGAGCAACAAGATTTCTATGAGACTGTTTTTCTTGATAAGAAGCCGATCGTTTGTGACATGAGATGGGTCGACTGGACCTACATCAAGGACAATGAAGAGCACTACCCCGGTGTTTTTGACAGATTTAGTGCGTGTGGAGTTGTAGACTTTGTTGGGCAGAAGCTCACAAAGTGGAACGAGAAGCTGATCATGCAATTCTACTCCACATCACACTTTTATCCGGATGGCAGGATCACATGGATGTCTGAGGGTACGAGGTACCAATCCACTGTGGCAGAATGGGCGAAGTTGATCAATGCCCCAGAGGAGCAAGCTGATGACTTGGACATCTATGCCAAGAAAAAGATGGATCACAACTCCATGTCCAACATGTACAAGGAAATCCCAAATGAAGCGCTTGACACGTTCAAGTTTGGCTCCGTGCACTATCTGCTCTCAGGATTGCCTACGATCAACTGGATCCTTAGGCACACCCTTCTACCCAAATCTGGAGATCACAAGATGATCAGAGGTCACGCGATCAACTTGCTTCATGTATTTGACGTGCTTCAGAAATTCAAGGTCATGAGTCTCATTGTGGAAACAATCAAGAGGACAGCTGCAGACCAGAAGAGGAGTTGTGGGTATGCCCCACAGATTCAGGAGCTCATCAACTCCAAGATGGGCACGGGCGTGTATTTATTGGATAAGGAACACCTGCCCATCCGTCCAGATTTTGAGGATAACCAAGTGGTTATGACTGAAATTGAACCCTCATCTGCACATGCACAAGCTCAGAAGGAGAAGGCGAGGAAGGAAAAAGCTGCCAGGATGCCTACTCAAGCAAAGGCATCTGATTACTTCTTGTAGACCAAGCAAGAGCAGCTTGGTTACCTGATAGCGTCCACCCTGCGTATTGAGCAAGGACTTGCCACCCTGACTCAGAACCAGGCAAGCCTAGAGAGGATCATGGAATAGAGGTTCTATGACATGGACATCAAGGTAACAGAAATACAGACCGCCGTGGAGCAGCTTCAGGAGGACATGAATGAGAGGAGAGGCAGGACCACAACTGATGCGTTTACGAGGGTGCCACGAGGTCCGAGGTCATCTGCACTGCCAGTTGCTGCCACTAGAGCTACAACGTCTGCACCAGCTACAGCCTCCGTTCCACCAGCTCCAGCATCCACTTCAGCCTCGACTCCGACCACTTCTACTGAAGGCTTCGTCCTTGGCGTGCTCCGGACTCCACCACCACCTGAAGATCAAGCCTGAGCGTCGACTTAGCACTATGCATTTTCTAGGAACTTTTTGGTAACTTGTTGCCAAAGGGGGAGAAGATGTATAGATCATAGGCTTCGAGAGAGAGAGAGAGTGTTGCCTTTTCTCTCTTGTTTTATTTGGTGGTTTTTCGAACTTTGTTTGCTTGTGTGTGAGATACTACGTCCTTATGCTCGTGAGACATCGATGATCATGTGTTTGATCATAAGCTACACTTAATGTTTGCTTAATGCTTGCTTATACATTATCATTCTATCTATTGTCTGTGATCATTCACTATTCTTGGTGATGAGTGCATGCATTTCAATCTTATCATTTTTGAGCGCTCCACCAAGATGTATGTGACATGGAAGAGTAACCCATGATTCTAACTCCATGTGCATTTGCAGTCCAAAGCAAATTTTAAATATGCACAAATTTAGGGGGAGCTCTAATTTGTCACATACTTCTCAAAGGGACGATATATTTCATGCTTATTATCATTTGTCGAAGCTTTGATCTATATGTTGTCATCAATTACCAAAAAGGGGGAGATTGAAAGTGCAACTATCCCTAGGTGGTTTTGGTAATTCATAACAACATATAGCTCATTGAGCTAATGCTATTTCAAGATGATTATTTCAGGAAAGCTCAATGATTGGCATGGCATGGATGTGAAAGTGGAACCCTCAAAATGCTAAGGACAAGAATTGGCTCAACCTCAAAAGTTCAAGACTCTTCATTTTATATTTTAGTGATCCAAGATCACATTGAGTCTTTAGGAAAAGCCAATGCTATCAAGGAGGGATGAGGTGTTGCTTAATGAGCCTCTTGCTCTATGTGCTTAGTGATATGCTCCAAAATCCTCAGCTACTTTCCCATATCCACAAATGACCTAAACCCTAAGCCAAACTCGGTCATACCGATTCTGTCAATCCGGCGCCACCGAGTTTCACTTGTCATTTGCCACTGCCAAACCCTAGCAATTCGGTCCTACCGATAAGGTTCTCGGTCTCACCGAGATGGGCTTGCAAACTCTCTGTTTCCCTTTCGTAACTTTTCGGTCTCACCAAAAAGAGCGAATCGGTCCCACCGAGAATGCAAGGTAAACTCTATGTTTCCTTCTTGTAACTTTTTGGTCTCACCGAAAGAGCAAGTCGGTCCCACCGAGTTTGCCTGACCAACTCTTTGGTTAGCTAATTGCCGAACTCGGTCTCACCGAGTTTGTGCGATCGGTCTCACCGAGATTACGTTATGCCAAAACCCTAACCGAATCGTTCCTACCGAGTTGCATCTCAGTCCCACCGAGATTCCTAACGGTCACTAGGTTTACCATTTCGGTCAGACCGAGTTTGATGATTCGGTCCCACCGAGATTGGAAAACTGTGTGTAACGGTTGGATTTTGTGTGGAGGCTATATATACCCCTCCACCACCTCTTCATTCGAAGAGAGAGCCATCAGAACACATACATCATTCCTACTCATATGTTCTGAGAAAGAACCACCTACTCATGTGTTGAGACCAAGATATTCCATTCCTACCATATGAATCTTGATCTCTAGCCTTCCCCAAGTTGCTTTCCACTCAAATCTTCTTTCCACCAGATCCAAATCCTATGAGAGAGAGTTGAGTGTTGGGGAGACTATCATTTGAAGCACAAGAGCAAGGAGTTCATCATCAACACACCATTTGTTACTTCTTGGAGAGTGGTGTCTCCTAGATTGGCTAGGTGTCACTTGGGAGCCTCCGACAAGATTGTGGAGTTGAACCAAGGAGTTTGTAAGGGCAAGGAGATCGCCTACTTCGTGAAGATCTACCGCTAGTGAGGCAAGTCCTTCGTGGGCGATGGCCATGATGGAATAGACAAGGTTGCTTCTTCGTGGACCCTTCGTGGGTGGAGCCCTCCGTGGACTCGCGCAACCGTTACCCTCCGTGGGTTGAAGTCTCCATCAATGTGGATGTAGGATAGCACCACCTATCCGAACCACGGGAAAACATCCGTGTCTCCAATTGCGTTTGAATCCTCCAAACCCTCACCTTTACATTCTTGCAAGTTGCATGCTTTACTTTCTGCTGCCAATAAACTCTTTGCATGCTTGCTTGAATTGTGTGATGATTGCTTGACTTTCTCTAAGATAGCTAAAATCTGCCAAGAACTAAAATTGGGAAAAGGCTAAGTTTTTAATTGGTCAAGTAGTCTAATCACCCCCCCTCTAGACATACTTTCGATCCTACACTGACCAGTGGGTCCCACTGGTCAGTGACACATTTTAATTAACCAATTTTAATTAATCTAATCAGGATTAATTAGGGGTGGGCCCCACTATCATTGACTCATTAATTAATTAACCAATAGTTTAATTAGTTTAGTTAATTGATTAGTTTAATTAATCGAAATTAATTAAGTTAATTAATTAATTATTATTATTTAAATCCCTTTTTTAAACGTTCTCAGGTGTGGGCCTTGGCTTTCATTGGCCCATAGGCCAACCGAGGCGGTTCGTTAGCGGGTGCGGGCGCCGGCCCGACTGGGTACTGGCCCAGGCCAGCCACGGCTGAGCACGGCCGGTGAGCGGTAGTAGCAGGGGAGGCAGGGACCGGGGCAGGAGGGGGCCGGCGGCTGCGCAGGGGGCATCGACAGCGGCGGCGCAAGGCAGCAGTAGCTGCAGGCGGCGGTGAGGCGAGCGGCGAGCGCGGCGATGCGGGCGTAGCCTGGCATGGCAGCAACAGCAAGGCAGAGCAAGCAACAACAGAAGCAGCGGCAACAATGGCAGCAAGCGGGGGCGGCATAGCGAGCAAGCTGCAACCGAAGTAGCGGCGAGCGCCGGCGTGCTTGGATGGTGATAAAGCGGCAGCAGGCGCGGGCGGGCTCGCGGCCAGGGGGCGCGCTGGGCGGCATCGCGGTCAGGAGTGGGCGGAGCGCGCGGGGTGGGCGTGACGCAGGCAGGCGGCGAGCGGCAGGGCCGCAAGCGTGGGCACGGGGTGAGCGGTGGCACTGCAGGGTGGCGACGTCGATGACAGGCGAGCAGCGGACGAGGCCAGCGAGGCCGGCGCGTGGCGTGCGTCCGGTGGCGGTCGGGGCGACGCACGGGTGCGCGCGGAGGAGCACGTCGGGGCGCGGGAGAGGGAGGAGGGAGGGGCGCGTGCTCATAGGGCCGGTAGGGGTTCGGGCAGCGGGTGTCGAGGAGGGGGTTGGGGACGAAGTGCGTGGCGGAGAGGAGCAGGCCGGTGTGGGAGGTCCAGCAAGGCCCGTGGAGCTCCGGGCAGCGGCGAACGAGGACGAGGCGGCGGCGTACGGCGGCGACGAGCGGTCTGCTCCTCTCGATCCCGATCCAATCAGGAGAGAGAGGGGGAGATATTTCGAGGGGGTGTGGGGGTGTCAGTGGGTGAGTGGGAGGAGTGGGGGAGGTTATGATGTGCGGGATGGGCTGACCAGGTGGGTTGGCCCAATGGTCTGCTGGGCCGGAGCTCGGGGGGTTTATTTTCCTTTTTTTGTTTTCTCTTTTGTATTTTCTTTCTTTTATTTATTTTCTTGTTTTAAATCATTTGAAAATATCTAGGCATTTTCTAAAAAGGAGTTCTCTTCACTATAATTAACTATGTAATATTAGGCACTACCCGAACATTTTTGTTTTAACTTTTGAAAACTTTTATTGTTGACATTAATTTGAATTTGAATTTTGAAACGGTTTCGAATCATCTCAAGGTTAACAACAGTAACGTGGTGACGTGGCACCATTAGCGTGGGATTACTGTAGCTTAATTACCCGGGCGTTATAAAACTCCTCCACTAAAAGAAATTTCATCCCGAGATTTAGTAGGTAGAAGGAAACAATGCGGTGTATTCATCACACAGGTGGTCCTCGCATTCCCAAGTGGCTTCATCTTCAGAGTGATGCAACCATTGGAATTTGAGGAATTTGATCGCCTTCTGACGTGTGCGGCGTTCAGCTTGGTCAAGAATGCGGACCGGATACTCTTTATAGGAGAGGTCTTGTTGCAATTCGAGCACTTCATGATCCACTGCTCGGATTGGATCCTTGAAGCAACGATGGACCTGTGACACATGGAACACATCATGAACCTGAGAAAGGTTGGGCGGAAGCTCCAGTTGATATGCCACTTTTCCATGCCTTTCGAGAATAGTGAATGGGCCAATATAGCGAGGAGCTAGCTTTCCCTTGACCCCGAAGCGGTGAGCACCCTTCATTGGTGTAACTCAAAGATAAGCCTTTTCGCCAAGTTGATAGACCATGTCTTTGTGATGACGGTCATACTGACTTTTCTGACGTGACTGAGCAGTCTTGAGATTCTCGCGAATAATGCGGACTTGTTCTTCAGCCTGTTGGATAATATCCAGACCGAAGAGTGGACGTTCCCTTGTTTCTCACCAGTTCAGATGGGTCCGGCACTTTCGTCAATATAATACTTCGAAGGGTGACATCTTGAGACTAGCTTGATAGCTATTATTATAAGAGAACTCGGCATATGGAAGAGATTCCTCCCATTTCTTGTCGAAGGAAATTACACAAGCTCGAAGCATGTCCTCGAGAACTTGGTTGACACGTTCAAGTTGTCCTTGCGACTGAGGACGAAACACCGTACTGAACGACAGATGAGTTCCCATAGCTTCTTGGAAACTTGCCCAGAATCTTGAAGTGAACAAGCTGCCACGGTCCGAACTGATAACGAGTGGAATACCGTGAAGTGAAACAATTCTGGACATGTAGAGAGTTGCAAGCTGACTAGCAGTGATTGTTTCTTTGACCGCCAGAAAATGTGCAACTTTAGAAAGCCGGTCAATGACGACAAGAATAGCATCATTACCTTTCTACGATTTGGGAAATCCAGTAACGAAGTCCATTTCAACATGGTCCCATTTCCGTTCAGGAGTAGAGATAGGTTGCAGAGTTCCAGCAGGCCTTTGATGTTCTGCTTTGATACGACGGCAAACATCACACTCAGCAACATAACGAGCAATGTCTTGCTTCATATTAGACCACCAGAATCTCTGACGGATGTCTTGGTACATCTTTGTACTACCAGGATGGATGGACAGAGGCGTATCATGAGTTTCTTTCTGAAGGAAATATGCCCTAGAGGCAATAATAAAGTTATTATTTATTTCCTTAATTCATGATAAATGTTTATTATTCATGCTAGAATTGTATTAACCGGAAACATAATACTTTTGTGAATACATAGACAAACAGAGTGTCGCTAGTATGCCTCTACTTGACTAGCTCATTGATCAAAGATGGTTATGTTTCCTAGCCATTGACATGAGCTGTCATTTGATTAAGGGGATCACATCATGAGGAGAATGATGTGATTGACTTGACCCATTCCGTTAGCTTAGCACTCGATCGTTTAGTATTCTGCTATTGCTTTCTTCATGACTTATACATGTTCCTACGACTATGAGATTATGCAACTCCCGTTTACCAGAGGAACACTTTGTGTGCTACCAAATGTCACAACGTAACTGGGTGATTATAAAGGTGCTCTACAGGTGTCTCCAAAGGTACTTGTTGGGTTGACGTATTTCGAGATTAGGATTTGTCACTCCGATTGTCGAAGAGGTATCTCTGGGCCCACTCGGTAATACACACCACTTAAGCCTTGCAAGCATTGCAACTAATGAGTTAGTTGCAGGATGATGTGTTACGGAACAAGTAAAGAGACTTACCGGTAACGAGATTGAACTAGGTATTGAGATACCGACAATCGAATCTCGGGCAAGTAACATACCGATGACAAAGGGAACAACGTATGTTGTTATGCGGTTCGACCGATAAAGATCTTCGTAGAATATGTAGGAGCCAATATGGGCATCCAGGTTCCGCTATTGGTTATTGACCAGACAAATGTCTCGGTCATGTCTACATAGTTCTCGAACCCATTGGGTCCGCACGCTTAACGTTCGTTGACGATATAGTATTTATGAGTTATGTATGTTGGTAACCGAATGTTGTTTGGAGTTCCGGATAAGATCACAGACATGACGAGGAACTCCAGAATGGTCCAGAGATAAAGTTTGATATATGGGATAATAGTGTTTGGTCTTCGGAAGGGTTCCGGAATTTATCGGAAGGGGTTCCGGATGTTTCCCGAAATGTTTGGGTACGAGAACACTTTATTTGGGCCAAAGGGGAAAGCCCACAAGGCTTTTGGAAAGCGCAAAAGGAAGTTTTGCGGAGTCCAGGGGCCAGATGCCAGGGTCCCTGGCGTCTGGGTCTAGACGCCGGGAACCCTGGCGTCTGGCCCTGGAGTCCGAGAAGGACTCTTGCCTTTCGGGTGAAACTGAATTTGTGGAGGCTTTTACTCCAAGTTTCGACCCCAAGGCTCAACATATAAATAGAGGGGCAGGGCTAGCACCCAAGATACATCAAGAAACACCAAGCCAAGTGTCGGGTACCCCGTCCCCTCTAGTTTATCCTTAGTCATAGTTTTCATAGTGCTTAGGCGAATACCTGCGGAGATTGTTCTTCACCAAAGCCGTCACCACGCCGTCGTGCTGCTGGAACTCATCTACTACTTCGCCCCTCTTGCTGGATCGAGAAGGCGAGGATGTCATCGAGCTGAGCGTGCGCTGAACGCGGAGGTGCCGTATGTTCGGTACTTGATCGGGACGGATTGTGAAGGTGTACGACTACATCAACCACGTTGATAAACGCTTCCGCTTACGGTCTACGAGGGTACGTAGACAACACTCTCCCCTCTTGTTGCTATGCATCACCATGATCCTTGCGTGTGCGTAGGAAAATTTTGAAATTACTACGTCCCCCAACAGTGGTATCAGAGCCAGGTTTTATGCGTAGATGTTATATGCACGAGTAGAACACAAGTGAGTGGTGAGCGATACAAGACATACTGCTTACCAGCATGTCACACTTTGGTTCGGCGGTATTGTTGGATGAAGCGGCCTGGACCGACATTACGTGTACGCTTACGCGAGACTGGTTCTACCGACGTGCTTTGCACATAGGTGGCTGGCGGGTGTCAGTTTCTCCAACTTTAGTTGAACCGAGTGTGGCTACGCCCGGTCCTTGAGAAGGTTAAAACAACACTAACTTGACGAACTATCGTTGTGGTTTTGATGCGTAGGTAAGAAGGGTTCTTGCTCAGCCCGTAGCAGCCACATAAAACTTGCAACAACAAAGTAGAGGACGTCTAACTTGTTTTTTCAGGGCATGTTGTGATGTGGTATGGTCAAGGCATGGTGCTAAATTTTATTGTATGAGATGATCATGTTTTGTAACCGAGTTATTGGCAACTGGAAGGAGCCATATGGTTGTCGCTTTATTGTATGCAATGCAAATGCCCTGTAATGCTTTACTTTATCACTAAGAAGTAGCGATAGTCGTAGATGCATAAGTTGGCGATATGAAAACAATGCTACGATGGAGATCAAGGTGTCGCGCCGGTGACGATGGTGATCATGACGGTGCTTCGGAGATGGAGATCACAAGCACAAGATGATGATGGCCATATCATATCACTTATATTGATTGCATGTGATGTTTATCTTTTATGCATCTTATCTTGCTTTGATTGACGGTAGCATTATAAGATGATCTCTCACTAAATTATCAAGGTATAAGTATTCTCCCTGAGTATGCACCGTTGCGAAAGTTCTTTGTGCTGAGACACCATGTGATGATCGGGTGTGATAAGCTATACGTTCAAATACAACAGGTGCAAAACAGTTGCACATGTGGAATACTCAGGTTAAACTTGACGAGCCTAGCATATAACAGATATGGCCTCGGAACACTGAGACCGAAAGGTCGAGTGTGAATCATATAGTAGATATGATCAACATAGTGATGTTCACCATTGAAACTACTCCATCTCACGTGATGATCGGACATGGTTTAGTTGATATGGATCACGTGGTCACTTAGAGGATTAGAGGGATGTCTATCTAAGTGGGAGTTCTTAAGTAATATGATTAATTTAACTTAAATTTATCATGAACTTAGTCCTGGTAGTATTAGCATATCTATGTTTTAGATCAATAGCTCACGTTTAGCTCCCCTGTTTTATTTTTGATATGTTCCTAGAGAAAACTAAGTTGAAAGATGTTAGTAGCAATGATGCGGATTGGATCCGTGATCTGAGGTTTATCCTCATTGCTGCACAGAAGAATTATGTCCTTGATGCACCGCTAGGTGACAAACCTATTGCAGGAGCAGATGCAGATGTTATGAACGTTTGGCTAGCTCAATATGATGACTACTTGATAGTTTAGTGCACCATGCTTAAACGGCTTAGAATCGGGACTTCAAAGACGTTTTGAACGTCATGGACCATATGAGATGTTCCAGGAGTTGAAGTTAATATTTCAAGCAAATACCCGAGTTGAGAGATATGAAGTCTCCAACAAGTTCTATAGCTAAAAGATGGAGGAGAATAGCTCAAGCAGTGAGCATGTGCTTAGATTGTCTGGGTACTACAATCGCTTGAATCAAGTGGGAGTTAATCTTCCAAATAAAATAGTGATTTACATAATTCTCTAGTCACCATTACCAAGTTAGTAGAACTTCATGATGAACTATAATATGCAAGGATAACGGAAATGATTCCCAAGCTCTTCGAGATGCTGAAATCGACGAAGGTAGAAATCAAGAAAAGCATCAAGTGTTGATGGTAAACAAACCCACTAGTTTCAAGTTAAGGGACAAAGGGAAGAAAGGGTAACTTCAATAAGAACGGCAAGCAAGTTTCTGCTCAAGTGAAAAAACCCAAGTCTGGACCTAAGCCTGAAACTGAGTGCTTCTACTGCAAAGGGACTGGTCACTGGAAGCGGAACTACCCCAAGTAATTGGCGAATAAGAAGGATGGCTAAGTGAACATAGGTATATTTGATATACATGTTATTGATGTGTACTTTACTAGTGTTTATAGCAACCCCTCAGTATTTGATAATAGTCTAGTTGCTAAGAATAGTAACTCGAAACGGGAGTTGCAGAATTAACAGAGACTAGTTAAGGGTGAAGTGACGATGTGTATTGGAAATGGTTCCAAGATTGATATGATCATCCTCGCACACTCCCTATACTTTCGAGATTAGTGTTAAACCTAAAATAAATGTTATTTAGTGTTTGCGTTGAGCATGAATATGATTGGATCATGTTTATTGCAATACGGTTATTCATGTAAGTTAGAGAATAATTGTTATTCTGTTTACATGAATAAAACCTTCTATGGTCATACACCCAATGAAAATGGTTTGTTGGATCTCGATCGTGGTGATACACATTTTCATAATATTGAAGCCAAAAGATGCAAAGTTAATAATGATAGTGCAACTTATTTGTGGCATTACCATTTAGGCCATATTGGTGTAAAGCGCATGAAGAAAATCCATGTTGATGGGCTTTTGGAATCACTTGATTATGAATCAGTTGATGCTTGCGAACCATGCCTCATGGGCAAGATGACTAAGACTCCGTTCTCAGGAACAATGGAGCAAGCAACAGATTTGTTGGAAATCATACATACTGATGTATGTGCTCCGATGAATATTGAGGCTCGCGGGAGGTATCATTATTTTTCTGATATTCACAGATGATTTGAGCAGATATGAGTATATCTACTTGATGAAACACAAGTTTGAAACATTTGAGAAGTTCAAAGAATTTTAGAGTGAAGTGGAGAATCATCGTAACAAAAATAAAAATTTCTATGATATGATCGCAGAAGTAAAATATTTGAGATACGAGTTTTGGCCTTCAGTTAAAACGATGTGAAATAGTTTCACTACTCACGCCACCTGGAACACCACAGTGTAATGGTGTGTCCGAATGTCGTAACTGTACTTTATTAAGATATGGTGCGATCTATGATGTCTCTTACTGATTTAACACTATCGTTTTGGGGTTATGCATTAGAGACAGCTACATTCACGTTAAATAGGGCCCCATCTAAATTTGTTGAGACGACACCATATGAACTATGGTTTAGCAAGTAACCTAAGCTGTCGTTTCTTAAAGTTTGAGGTTGCAATGCTTATGTGAAAAAGTTTCAACCTGATAAGCTCAAACCCAAATCGGAGAAGTGCGTCTTCATAGGATACCCAAAAGAAAATGTTGGGTACACCTTCTATCACAGATCCCAAGGCAAGATATTCATTACTGAGAATGGATCCTTTCTAGAGAAGGAGTTTCTCTCGAAAGAAGTGAGTGGGAGGAAAGTAAAACTTGATGAGGTAACTGTACCTTCTCCTTATTGGAAAGTAGTTCATCACAGAAATCTGTTCCTATGACTACTACACTAATTAGTGAGGAAGCTAATGATGATGATCATGTAACTTCAGATCAAGTTACTACTGAACCTCATAGGTAAACCAGAGTGAGATCCGCACAAGAATGGTACAGTAATCCTGTTCTGGAGGTCATGTTACTTGACCATGATGAACCTACGAACTATGAGGAAGCGATGATGAGCCCAGATTCCACGAAATGGCTTGAGGCCATGAAATCTGAGATGAGATCCATGTATGAGAACAAAGTATGGACTTTGATTGACTTGCCCAATGATCGGCGAGCCATTGAGATTAAATGGATCTTCAAGAGGAAAACGGACATTGATAGTAGTGTTACTATCTACAAAGCTAGAATTGTCGCAAAAAGGTTTTTGACAAGTTCAAGGTGTTGACTACGATCAGAGTTTCTCACTCGTATCTATGCTTAAGTCTGTCCGAATCATGTTAGCAATTGCCACATTTTATGAAATCTCGCAAATGGATAAACAAAACCGCATTCCTTAATGGATTTATTAAAGAAGAGTTGTATATGATGCAACCAGAAGGTTTTGTCAATCCTAAAGGTGCTAACAAAATATGCAAGCTCCAGCGATCCATCTATGGACTGGTGCAAGCATCTCGGAGTTGGAATATACGCTTTGATAAGTTTATCAAAGCATCTAGTTTTATACAGACTTGCGGTGAAGCCTGTATTTACAAGAAAGTGAGTGGGAGCACTACAACATTTCTGATAAGTATATGTGAATGACATATTGTTGATCGGAGATAATGTAGAATTATTCTGCAAAGCATATAGGAATGTTTGAAAGGAGTTTTTCAAAGAAAGACCACGGTGAAGCTGCTTACATATTGAGCATCAAGATCTATAGAGATAGATCAAGACGCTTGATAAGTTTTTCAATGAGTACATACCTTGACAAGATTTTGAAGTAGTTCAAAATGGAACAATCAAAGAAAGAGTTCTTACCTGTGTTACAAGGTGTGAAATTGAGTAAGACTTAAAGCCCGACAATGGCAACAGATAGAAAGAGAATGAAAGTCATTCCCTATGCCTTGGCCATAGGTTCTATAAAATATGGCATGCTGTCTACCAGATCCATTGTATACCCTACACTATTTTTGGCAAGGGAGTACAATAGTGATCTAGGAGTAGATCACTGGACATCGGTCAAAATTATCCTTTGTGGAATAAGGATATGTTTCTCGATAATGGAGGTGACAAAAGGTTCGTCGTAAAAGGTTACGTGGATGCAAGTTTTGACACTGATCCAGATGACTCTAAGTATCAATCTGGATACATATTGAAAGTGGGAGAAATTAGCTAGAGTTGCTCCGTGCAGAGCATTGTTGACATAGAAATTTGCAAAATACATATGGATCTGAATGTGGCAGACCCGTTGATTAGACTTCTCTCACAAGCAAAACATGATCACACCTTACTACTCTTTGGGTGTTAATCACATGACGATGTGAACTAGAATACTGACTCTAGTAAACCCTTTGAGTGTTGGTCACATGGCGATGTGAACTATGGGTGTTAATCACATGGTAATGTGAACTATTAGTGTTAAATCACATGGCGATGTGAACTAGATTATTGACTCTAGTGCAAGTGGGAGACTAAAGGAAATATGCCCTACAGGCAATAATAAAGTTATTATTTGTTTCCTTAATTCATGATAAATGTTTATTATTCATGCTAGTATTGTATTAACCGGAAACATAATACTTGTGTGAATACATAGACAAACAGAGTGTCACTAGTATGCCTCTACTTGACTAGCTCGTTGATCAAAGATGGTTATGTTTCCTAGCCATTGACACGAGTTGTCATTTGATTAACGGGATCACATCATTAGGAGAATGATGTGATTGACTTGACCCATTCCGTTAGCTTAGCACTCGATCGTTTAGTATTCTGCTATTGCTTTATTCGTGACTTATACATGTTCCTATGACTTTGAGATTATGCAACTCCCATTTACCGGAGGAACACTTTGTGTGCTACCAAACGTCACAACGTAACTGGGTGATTATAAAGGTGCTCTACAGGTGTCTCCAAAGGTAATTGTTGGGTTGGTGTATTTCGAGATTAGGATTTGTCACTCCGATTGTCGGAGAGGTATCTCTGGGCCCACTCGGTAATACACATCACTTAAGCCTTGCAAGAATTGCAACTAATGAGTTAGTTGCGGGATGATGTGTTATGGAACGAGTAAAGAGACTTACCGGTAACGAGATTGAACTAGGTATTGAGATACCGACGATCAAATCTCGGGCAAGTAACATACCGATGACAAAGGGAACAACGTATGTTGTTATGCGGTTTGACCGATAAAGATCTTCATAGAATATGTAGGAGCCAATATGGGCATCCAGGTTCCGCTATTGGTTATTGACCAAAGAAATGTCTCGGTCATGTCTACATAGTTCTCGAACCCGTAGGGTCCGCACGCTTAACGTTCGTTGACGATATAGTATTTATGAGTTAAGTATGTTGGTAACCGAATGTTGTTCCGAGTTCCGGATAAGATCACGGACATGAAGAGGAACTTCGGAATGGTCCGGAGATAAAGTTTGATATATGGGATAATAGTGTTTGGTCTTCGGAAGGGCTCCGGAATTCACCGGAAGGGGTTCCGGATGTTTCCCAAAATGTTTGGGTACGAGAACACTTTATTCGGGCCAAAGGGGAAAGCCCACAAGGTTTTTGGAAAGCGCAAAAGGAAGTTTTGCGGAGTCCAGGGGCTAGACGCCAGGGTCCCTGGCGTCTGGGTCCAGACGCCGGGAACCCTGGCGTCTAGCCCTGGAGTCCGACAAGGGCTCTTGCCTTTCGGGTGAAACCGACTTTGTGGAGGCTTTTACTCCAAGTTTCGACCCCAAGGCTCAACATATAAATAGAGGGGAAGGGTTAGCACCCAAGATACATTAAGAAACACCAAGCTGTGTGCCGGCTACCCCGTCCCCTCTAGTTTATCCTCCGTCATAGTTTTCGTAGTGCTTAGGCAAAGCCCTGCGGATATTGTTCTTCACCAACACCGTCACCACGCCGTCGTGCTGCCGGAACTCATCTACTACTTCGCCCCTCTTGCTGGATCGAGAAGGCGAGGACGTCATCAAGCTGAATGTGTGCTGAATGCGGAGGTGTCGTACATTCGATACTTGATCGGGACGGATCATGAAGGTGTACGACTACATCAACCGCGTTGATAAACGCTTCCGCTTACGGTCTACGAGGGTACGTAGACAACACTCTCCCCTCTTGTTGTTATGCATCACCATGATCCTTGCGTGTGCGTAGGAAATTTTTGAAATTACTACATTCCCCAACACTTTCATAACCTCCTGTGTCATATCATGGTTTTTCTCTGAACATGGCACCACTAGGCGGCCTTTGAAGTACAAGGCGCCATCATCGGTGATAGTGAATAATGAGGGCTTTCCTTCTACTATATGGCATTTAATCTTGTGGGCTTGAGAGTCATATCCCTGAATTCTCTTGATGGAGTCCAAGAAATCTGGTTCGACAGCCAGGGTATTGAGGGAACCCTGGGAAACAACACGAAGGTTCATCTTGCGGAACTCCTCAGTAGGTGGAGCGAGTGCACCGGGGGAACAATATGGAGGTTCAGCTTTCTAAATTCTTCAACAAGCTAGGGCTGAACTTTGTGAACCTGGAGGTGGTTGCAGTAAGACTTGCGGCTCAAGGCATCAGCCATTACATTAGCCTTGCCTGGGGTATAGGATATACTCACGTCAAAGTCTGCAACAGTCTCCATCCATCTCTGCTGACGGAGGTTCAGATCTGGCTGAGTAAACAGATACTTTAGACTTTGGTGGTCGGTGAAGATCTCACAACGATTACCGAGAAGGTAATGTCACCACTGCTTCAGAGCATGAATGACAACAGCAAGCTCGAGGTCGTGAACTGGGTATTTTTCTTCGTGAGGGCGCAGTTGACGAGAGGCATAAGCAATCACTCTGTGCTCTTGCATTAGGACACAGCCTAATCCTTGACGGGAAGCGTCGCACTAAATGACGAAGTCCTTAGTATCAGGTGGAGCAAGCATTGGGTAGAAGTCAACTTGTCTTTGAGCGCCTGAAAACTTTCCTGACACTTGTCTGTCCATTGGAACTTGACACCCTTATGCATCAAATTAGTCAGAGGCCTAGCGATCTTGGAGAAGTTCTCGACGAATCGACGGCAATAGGTGGCGAGACTGAGAAAACTTCGGATTTGCTTGACATTCTTCAGAGGAGTCCAATCGAGAATAGCCTGAACTCGTTCAGGGTTGACGGCAATACCATCCTTGGAGATGACATGCCCAAGATAGGTTAGTTCGGGGAGCCAGAATTCACACTTGGAATACTTAGCATATAGTTTATGCTCTCGAAGCTTTTCCAACACAAGACGAAGATGTTCAGCATGTTCTTCTTTGTTCTTGGAAAATACAAGGATATCATCCAGATAAACCACGACGAACTTGTCGAGGTAATCCATGAATATGTAGTTCATCAGACAAGAGAAGGTGGCTGGAGCATTCATTAAGCCGAATGACATGATGGTGTACTCGTATGATCCATATCGAGTCACAAAGGCAGTCTTTTGGGATATCATCTTCACGAACATGGATCTGGTGGTAACCCAACCTCAAGTCGAGTTTGGAGAACACTGATGCACTAGCCAGTTGATCATAAAGATCATTGATCCGAGGGAGGGGATATTTGTTCTGAATAGTGGCTTGGTTAATAGGATGATAGTCTTGGACTAATCGGTTCGTCCCATCCTTCTTCTTAACAAAGAGAGATGGTGCTCCCCAAGGAGAACAACTAGGGCGAATGAAACCTTTGCTAAGAGATTTGTCAATTTCCTCCTTAAGCTCAATGAGTTCATGCGGCGGCATCTTGTAGGGTCGTTTGGCTATAGGGGTTGTGCCTGGTTTCAAGTCGATGATGAATTCGACAGCTCTAGCAGGGGAAATCCCTGGAAGTTCGTCCGGAAAGAAGTCTTGGAATTTACGGACGACAGGAATGTTTTAATGTCCTCGAGTGGTGCAGCATTCAACGCATTCAAGGCATAAGGCCGTGCCTCGGTGTTCTGAACTAGATGAGCTTGGTAAGTAATCATTTCATCAGAAGGGTGTAGTAGATGGACGGTCTTAGTGGCGCAAACTATAGAAGCAGTATGCGCTTTCAACCAATACATCCCCAGAATGAGGTCGATGTTAGACGACTTCAGGATAATAGGAGAGGCATAGAATTCCAGCCCTTCGATTTCCACGGGGACATCGATGCCAACCATGGAGGTTTGACATTATCCCACGGGGGTTTTTACCACTACCGAAGTGTTCATCTCCTCACATTTAACGTTGTGCTTGTATGCAAAATCTTCTGACATGAATGAATGCGATGCTCCTGAATCGAATAAAACATATGCAGGTACTGAATTTACGAGGAGTGTACCCATCACGGTAGCACGCTGGTCTTGAGCATCATTAAGATCAACGTGGTTGGCATGAACACGACCATAAGACCTGGCATTGGTGTTGTGGGGATGGTTGCTTCCACGGCCAGCTGCAGGAAGGGCCACTTGATTCTGGTTCTAGTTGCATTCCCTAGCACGGTGTCCTGGTTGACCACACCTAAAGCACATACCATTATTGGTAGTGGGAACAGGAGCTCGGGGTGATGGAGCTGGAAGTCTTGGATGCCTAGTTGGTGAGACAGACACGGTGGAGCATAGGACTGCCTTGGAGCAGGTGCAGTTGGCTGGTACATGTTGTTGGGAATCCATATTCTATGCTTCTGCGAGGATGGGCCCGAAGATGAGCCCGTGTCACGGTTGCGCCTGTGAGAGCTCTGGTGTTCCTGCAGACCAGTTTCGACATTGATGCCTTGTTCACCAAGGTGGCGAAATCAGCAAAGTCATGCACTAGAAGTGTGAGCTTGATGTGAGCTTGAAGGCCATCACGGAACTTCTCATGTCTGCGTGCATCAGTTGCAATGTCTTCTTCAGCATAGCGGGACAAGTCCAGAAACTCCCACTGATAAGCTTCGACAGTTTTGTTGCCCTGGGTGAGGTTGCGGAACTCGCGCTTCTTCCGGTCCCTGACTCCCTGAGGAATGAAGCGGGCACGGAAAGCATCTTGTAAGTCTGGCCAGGTGATGATTGTTCCAACTGGAAGAGTACGCCTGTGGCTGTCCCACCATTGAGCAGTGGGTCCTTTCAGGAAGAAGGAAGCAAAGGTGACATAGCTGGCAGGGGCTACATCAGCAGACTCCATCTCATAGGTGATGTCATGAAGCCAGTCATTAGCATCCAGAGGCTGAGTTGAGCTGCGGTACACAGTTGGGTTAAGGCGCATGAAATCCTGCAGAGTCACTTGGGTTGGTTGCTGGTTCATATTGGGGCAAGGAAACTGAGCCATAATATTCTCCATGAACTGGCGATTCAGCTCAAACTGTTGCATCATCTCGGCCATGTACTCAGGCGATGGTGGGGGATGGACACCACAACCACGACCATGACCACCTGGTCTCACTACAAAAAAATGACACATCCATGACATTTTGGGCCGAACGAATTTTTTTTCTGTCATCCATATGACACTTCTATGACGATAATTGTGACAAAACCCGGTATCATCATAGATGTGGTGGACTCCTACTTCCATGACAAAAAATCATGACAGAAAATGGGCTTTTCATCCTGGGCGGGCCGGAGACGCAGCTGCATGACATTCTTTGGGCCGTCCATGACGGAAAAAACCGTGGTAGAAGCGAGGGGGAGGAAAATTTCGGGGAGTTCCCGGTTACGGTGGGAGGTCGGGGTCGAGCGATGCGCGTTTCTCTTGTACACGTACGCGCGTGTGTGCGAGGCGTTGGCTCTAACTGAACCCGAGCGAGGCGTTGGGCTCTAACTAAACCCGAGCGATTGCACTGCAGGCTACGCGTTACTGAACCCGAGCGATCGATCGATGGCTGTTAACTGAACCCGATCGAGCGATTCCTTTGCTACTGCTGCTAACTAAAGCCGATCGATGCTGCCTCTGGATGAACAGTGAGCGTTGCGGGGGGGGGGTGGGGGGGGGGGGTTGGATGAACAGTTCCCGGTGGGGGTGGATGAACATGACCCCGTGGTGTTGCCTCTGGATGAACATGACCCCGATCGATCGAGCCGGTTGGGGCTGGATGAACAGGACCCCGTGGAGGGCTGGATGAATAGGACCACCCCGTGGAGGGAAGGATGAACAGTAGATGGTGGAGGGCAGGATGAACGGTAGCCCGTGGAGAGGGCTGGTTGAACAGTAGCCGGTGGAGTAGCGCGCGGTGGAGGCTGGATGAACAGGAGCCCGTGGATGAATAGTCGGAGGTGGAGCCCGGAGGAGGTCGATGGTGGATGAACAGTAGCTCATGGAGGCTGGAGGGGGACGATGGTGGAGATGAACAATATCCCGTGGAGTCCCGTTTTGCGGTACGCCACACCCCTCCCGATGAACAGGACCCCCGTTTCGACTCTAGCGCTCCAACACAAGTCCGTTTTGTCCGTTTTGCGGTACGCCACACCCGTCCCAATCAACATGACCCCTGTTTCGACCGTAGGAGGTCCGTTTTCTCCATTTTGCGGTACGCCAGACCCCTCCCGATCAACAGGATCCCGTTTCGAATGTGGCCAGTCGAACACAAGGCCGTTTCCTTCGTTCTGTGGTACGCCAGGCCTCGTTTCCATCGCATGTTCCGTCCAAGCCCTCCCGATGAACACGACGCATTCCATTGCCTCCCCATGAACACGACGCATTCTGTTGCCTCCCCATGAACATGACGACGACGCTGTTTCTCCGTTCCGACCCAGCCATGTACACGAGCCCTGGCCGTACGTATGCGCGAGTAGGCGTTCGAGACCCCGCCCGTATGTACACATACGTGGCCGTATTTTCTTTCTTGCACCCTGGCCGCTGTACGTACGTGTACATGCTACGTGCGCGCCTCTACTATGACATGTGCGCGCCTCTACATCGACCAGTATATATGTACGTACACGTTCGCGACCAGAATGACAACGCTACGTACGCTTTGACCAGGTGGGTCCCGACTGTCAGGCACTTCCTTGTGTGCGAAGATGTAGCTGGTGGGTCCCAGCAGTCAGGGGCAAACATTTTTTTCGTGAAATACGGTGGCCCGTCCGGTGGGTCCCCGCTGTCAGGTGGAGGAATAATTATTTTGCGCGTAATAAGGAGGCACTTCCTTGCTGTGGCCGTGGACCTAGCTGTCAGCGTCTCCACGCACAGTACTCTTCCGATGGAAGTCGGTTGTTGACCACATTGACCACGCCGCCGAGAGCACCACGGCGGTGGACGATGGCGAGGCCTAGGAAGGGGACGACGCGGAGCCGGGGAAGACGCGGCAGTGGAAGCCCATGCGGAGAGGAGTACGAGGGTTCACTGCTTCAGCTGCGGTGTGAGGCTGCCGTCGCCGCAGGGCCTGGCCAGTGGTGGGAATAGTAGGGGGCGGTGAGGCCTCCGCGGCAGCACAGCCGGTCATGGGAGGCAGGAGCATGCGGCACGACCGGCGCTGCTTTGGGCGGCTGGAGCAAGAAGACCAGAGGTTGAAGAAGCACTACGGCCGTTGGATGGACATCGTACGGTCACTCGAGCTAGAATCGTTCATATTGACTAAGTTGACAAAGCCCTTCGTCCTTGTCAACTTAGTAGGCCCACAAGTCAGCCTCCCACCAAGGTGGGCCCAGCTAGCCGGGGGAGCATTCATTTTTTGGTGCGTAATAAGGAGGCACTTCCGGTGGGTCTGAGCTGACAACGGGGGAACGTTTTTTTGCAAAATACGGTGGCCCGTCCGGTGGGTTCCAGCAGTCAGGGGGAAACGATTTTTTCGCAAAATACTGGTGGCCCATCCGGTGGGTCCCCGCTATCAGGTGGAGGAATAATTATTTTGCGTGTAATAAGGATGCACTTCCTTGCGGCTGCCGTGGACCCAGCTGTCAGCCTCTCCATGTACAGTACTCTTCCAATGGAAGTCGGTCATTGACCACATTGACCACGCCGCGCCGAGAGCACCACGGCGGTGGACGACGGCGAGGCATAGGAAGGGGACGATGTGGAGCCGGGGAAGACGCGGAAGTGGATGCGCACGCGGAGAGGAGTACGAGCGTTCACTGGTTTAGCTGCGGTGTGAGGCTGTCGTCGCCGCAGAATAACAGGGGGTGTGGATGAGTAGAGGGATGCCCTGGCGCCACGTCTTGAGCTTGCATTGGTTTTCCCCGAAGAGGAAGGGATGATGCAACAGAGTAGCATAAGTATTTCCCTCAGTTTTTGAGAACCAAGGTATCAATCCAGTAGGAGCCCACGCTCAAGTCCCTCGTACCTGCACAAAGAGATAGCTACTCGCAACCAACGCGATTAGGGGTTGTCAAGCCCTTCACGGTCACTTACGAGAGTGAGATCTGATAGATATAATATTTTTGGTATTTTTGGTATAAAGATGCAATGTAAAAAGTAAAAGCAAAGTAAAAAAGCAAAGCAATATTAAAGTAATGGAGATTGATATGATGAGAATAGACCCGGGGGCCATAGGTTTCACTAGTGGCTTCTCTCAAGAGCGTAAGTATTCTACGGTGGGTGAACAAATTACTGTTGAGCAATTGACAGAATTGAGCATAGTTATGAGAATATCTAGGCATGATCATGTATATAGGCATCACGTCCATGACAAGTAGATCGAAACGATTCTGCATCTACTACTATTACTCCACTCATCGACCGCTATCCAGCATGCATCTAGAGTATTAAGTTAAAAACAGAGTAACGCCTTAAGCAAGATGACATGATGTAGAGAGATAAATTCATGCAATATGAAATAAACCTCATCTTGTTATCCTCGATGGAAACGATACAATACGTGCCTTGCTGTCCCTTCTGTCACTAGGTAAGGACACCGCAAGATCGAACCCAAAGCTAAGCACTTCTCCCATGGCAAGAACTACCAATCTAGTTGGCCAAACCAAACGGATAATTCAAAGAGACTTGCAAAGATAACCAATCATACATAAAAGAATTCGGAGAAGATTCAAATATTATTCATAGATAGACTTGATCATAAACCCACAATTCATCGATCTCAACAAACACACCGCAAAAAGAAGATTACATCGAATAGATCTCCACAAGAGAAGGGGAGAACTTTGTGTTGAGATTCAAAGAGAGAGAGAAGCCATCTAGCTACTAACTATGGACCCGAAGGTCTGAGGTAAACTACTCACACTTCAACGGAGAGGCTATGATGATGTAGAAGCCCTCCGTGATGACGACCCTCTTCCGGCGGAGCTCCAGAACAGGCCCCAAGATGGGATCTCGTGGATAGAGAAAGTTGCGGCGGTGGAATTAGGTTTTTGGCTCCTGTTCTGATCGTTTGGGGGTACGTGTGTATATATAGGAGGAAGAAGTATGCTGGAGGAGCAACGAGGGGCCCACAAGGCAGGGGGCGCGCCCTAGGGGGGGGGCGCCCCCCACCCTCGTGACCGCCTCTTTTGTTCCTTGGAGCAGGGTCCAAGTCTCCTGGATCACGTTCGGTGAGAAAATCACGTTCCCGAAGATTTTATTCCGTTTGGACTCCGTTTGATATTCCGTTTATCCGAAACACTGAAATAGGCAAAAAACAGCAATTCTGGGCTAGGCCTCCGGTTAATAGGTTAGTCCCAAAAATAATATAAAAGTGGAAAATAAAGTCCAATATAGTCCAAAATAGTAGATAATATAGCATGGAGCAATCAAAAATTATAGATACGTTGGAGACGTATCAGGCATCCCCAAGCTTAATTCCTGCTCGTTCTCGAGTAGGTAAATGATAAAAAGAGAATTTTTGATGCGGAGTGCTACTTGGCATAATTTCAGTGTAAAACTTCTTAATTGTGGTATGAATATTCAGATTAGAAAGATTCAAGACAAAAGTTTATATTGACATAAAAAATAATAATACTTCAAGCATACTAATAAAGCAATTATGTCTTCTCAAAATAACATGGCCAAAGAAAGTTATCCCTACAAAATCATATAGTCTGGCTATGCTCCATCTTCACCACACAAAGTATTTAAATCATGCACAACCCCGATGACAAGCCAAGCAATTGTTTCATACTCTAAATTTTTCAAAACTTTTTCAATCTTCACACGATACATGAGCGTGAGCCATGGATATAGCACTATAGGTGGAATAGAATGGTGGTTGTGGAGAAGACAAAAAGGAGAAGATGGTCTCACATCAACTAGGCATATCAACGGGCTATGGAGATGCCCATCAATAGATATCAATGTGAGTGAGTAGGGATTTCCATGCAACGGATGCACTAGAGCTATAAGTATATGAAAGCTCAAAAAGAAACTACGTGGGTGTGCATCCAACTTGCTTGCTCATGAAGACCTAGGGCAATTTTTTGAGGAAGCCCATCATTGGAATATACAAGCCAAGTTCTATAATGAAAAATTCCCACTAGTATATGAAAGTGATAACATGAGAGACTCTCTACTATGAAGAACATGGTGCTACTTTGAAGCACAAGTGTGGTAAAAGGATAGTAACATTGTCCCTTCTCTCTTTTTCCCTCATTTTTTATATTTTTTTTGTTTGGGACTTTTCTTTTTTTATGGCCTCTTTTTTTTATTTGGGCTTCTTTGGCCTCTTTTTTTTCGTTCGGAGTCTCATCCCGACTTATGGGGGAATCATAGTCTCCATCATTCTTTCCTCACTGGGACAATGCTCTAATAATGATGATCATCACACTTTTATTTTTCTTATAACTCAACAATTACAACTCGATACTTAGAACAAAATATGACTCTATGTGAATGCATCCGGCGGTGTACCGGGATATGCAATATTACAATGATGGAGTGTGTCATGAACGGAACGGTGGAAAGTTGCATGGCAATATATCTTGGAATGGCTATGGAAATGCCATAATAGGTAGGTATGGTGGCTGTTTTGAGGAAGGTGTATGGTAGGTGTATGATACCGGCGAAAGGTGCGCGGTATTAGAGAGGCTAGCAAAGGTGGAAGGGTGAGAGTGCGTATAATCCATGGACTCAACATTAGTCATAAAGAACTCATATACTTATTGAAAAAATCTAGAAGTTATCAAAGCAAAGTATTACGCGCATTCTCCTAGGGGGATAGATTGGTAGGAAAATACCATCGCTCGTCCCCGATCGCCACTCATAAGGAAGACAATCAATAAACAAATCATGCTCCGACTTCATCACGTAACGGTTCACCATACGTGCATGCTACGGGAATCACAAACTTTAACACAAGTATTCTTTAAATTCACAACTACTCAACTAGCATGACTTTAATATTATCACCTCCATATCTCAAAACAATTATCATGCTTCAATCTTTTCTTAGTATTCAACACACTCAAAAGAAAGTTTCACAAATCTTGAATACCAAGCATATTATTATTAAGCAAATTACCATACTATTAAGAGACTCTCAAAATAATTTAAGTGAAGCATGAGAGATCAATAGTTTCCTTAAAACAAATCCACCACCGTGCTCTAAAAGATCTAAGTGAAGCACATAGAGCAAAATTATAACGCTCAAAAGATATAAGTGAAGCACATAGAGCAAAACTATCTAGATCAAAAGATATAAGTGAAGCACATAGAGTATTCTATCAAATTTTAATTCATGTATGGATCTCTCAAAAGGTGTGTACAGTAAGGATGATTGTGGCATACTAAGACACAAAGACACAAATAATACAAGACGCTCCAAGCAAAACACATATCATGTTGGTGAATAAAAATATAGTTCCAAGTAAATTACCGATGGAAGTGGACGAAAGAGGGGATGCCTCCCGGGGCATCCCCAAGCTTTGACTTTTTGGTGTCCTTGGATTATCTTGGGGGTGCCATGGGCATCCCCAAGCTTAGGCTCTTGCCACTCCTTGTTCCATGATCCATCAAAAGAATTCACCCAAAACTTGAAAACTTCACAACACAAAACTCAAAATAGAAAACTCATGAGCTCCGTTAGCGAAAGAAAACAAAAGACCACTTCAAGGTACTGTAATGAACTCATTCTTATTTATATTGGTGTTAAACCTACTGTATTCCAACTTCTCAATGGATTATAAACTATTTTACTAGCCATAGATTCATCAAAATAAGCAAACAACACACGAAAAACACAATCTGTCAAAAACAGAACAGTCTATAGTAATCTGTAGCTAGCACAAGATCTGGAACCCCAAAAATTCTAAAATAAATTTCTGGACGTGAGGAATTTATCTATTAATCATCTGCAAAAATAATTAACTAAATAGCACCCTTCAAATAAAAATTACAGCAGTTCTCGTGAGCGCTAAAGTTTCTGTTTTTTACAGCAAGTTCAACAAGACTTTCCCCAAGTCTTCCCAACGGTTCTACTTGGCACAAACACTAATTAAACACAAAAAACACAACCAATACAGAGGATAAATAATTTATTTATTACTAAACAGGAGAAAAAATCAAATAATAAAAATAAAATTGGGTTGCCTCCCAACAAGCGCTATCGTTTAACGCCCCTAGCTAGGCATAAAAGCGAGGATAGATCTAGGTATTGCCATCTTTGGTTGGCAATCCATAAGTGGATCTCCTGATAGTTTCATATGGTAATTTTATTTTATTTCTTGGAAAGTGTTCCATGCCCTTTTTTAATGGAAGTTGAAATCTAATATTCCCTTCCTTCATATCAATAATCGCACCAACCGTTCTAAGGAAAGGTCTACCAAGAATAATAGGGCAAGAAGGATTGCAATCTATATCAAGAACAATGAAATCTATGGGCACATAATTCCTATTTGCAACAATAAGAACATCATTAATCCTTCCCATTGGTTTCTTAATAGTGGAATCCGCAAGATGCAAGTTTAGAGAGCAATCATCAAAGTTACGGAAATCTAGTAAATCACACAAAGTCTTGGGAATAGTAGAGACACTAGCACCCAAATCACACAAAGCATAAAACTCATGATCTTTAATTTTAATTTTAATAGTTGGTTCCCACTCATCATAGAGTTTTCTAGGGATAGAAACTTTCAACTCAAGTTTTTCTTCATAAGATTGCATCAAGGCATCAACAATATGTTTGGTGAAGGCTTTATTTTGACTATAAGCACGTGGAGAATTTAGCATGGATTGCAACAAGGAAATACAATCAATTAAAGAGCAACTTTCATAATTAAATTCCTTGAAATCCAATATAGTGGGTTTAGCAACATCTAGATTTTTATTTCTTTCAATCCCACTCTCATCAATTTCATCATTAAGATCTAAACACTCCGAATTTTTAGAACACCTTCTAGGTAAAGGAAGATCATATTCAGTTTCATCAAGATTCATATTGCAAAATAAAGATTTAATAGGAGACACATCAATAACTTTTCGATCTTCATCTTGATTTTCATAGGTATCCGGTTTAGCAGCCATCTTATTAACTAAGGTGGCTTGCATGTCTGAAATTTCAGCAGTCATTTTTTCTAGACGAGCAATTTGGGATCTTATACCCTCAAATTCTTCAGACATATCAGCAAGCTCTTTATTCATATAACTCATAAAACTTTTTTGTTCCTTAAGCTCGTTTCTAAATAAATTATTATGCTCAAATTGCAAAACCATAAACTTCCTAACATTGGTTTCGATCTCCTCTAACCTTTTAAGGTGAAGATCACCGAATCTCGGTTGAGCCATCGCGACAAACAAGCAATCTAACACACGGGCAAACAAAAAGCAAACGGGCAAAAAAAGGCAAATAGAGAGGGAGGATAGGGAGAGAGAGGGCGAATAAAACGGCAAGGGTGAATTGGGGCGAGAGGAAAATGAGAGGCAAATGGCAAATAATGTAATGCGAGAGATAGGGATTGTGATGGGTACTTGGTATGTTCACTTTTTGCGTAGACTCCCCGGCAAGGGCGCCAGAAATCCTTCTTGCTATGTCTTGAGCTTGCGTTGGTTTTCCCTGAAGAGGAAGGGATGATGCAGCAGAGTAGCGTAAGTATTTCCCTCAGTTTTTGAGAACCAAGGTATCAATCCAGTAGGAGCCCACGCTCAAGTCCCTCGTACCTGCACAAAGCGATAGCTACTCGCAACCAACGCGATTAGGGGTTGTCAAGCCCTTCACGGTCACTTACGAGAGTGAGATCTGATAGATATAATATTTTTGGTATTTTTGGTATAAAGATGCAAAGTAAAAAGTAAAAGCAAAGCAAGATTAAAGTAATGGAGATTGATATGATGAGAATAGACCCGGGGGCCATAGGTTTCACTAGTGGCTTCTTTCAAGAGCGTAAGTATTCTACGGTGGGTGAACAAATTACTATTGAGCAATTGACAGAATTGAGCATAGTTATGAGAATATCTAGGCATGATCATGTATATAGGCATCACGTCCGTGACAAGTAGATCGAAACGATTCTGCATCTACTACTATGACTCCACTCATCGACCGCTATCCAGCATGCATCTAGAGTATTAAGTTAAAAACAGAGTAACGCCTTAAGCAAGATGACATGATGTAGAGAGATAAATTCATGCAATATGAAATAAACCCCATCTTGTTATCCTCGATGCCAATGATACAATACGTGCCTTGCTGCCCCTTCTATCACTGGGTAAGGACACCGCAAGATCGAACCCAAAGCTAAGCACTTCTCCCATGGCAAGAACTACCAATCTAGTTGGCCAAACCAAACGGATAATTCGAAGAGACTTGCAAAGATAACCAATCATACATAAAAGAATTCGGAGAAGATTCAAATATTATTCATAGATAGACTTGATCATAAACCCACAATTCATTGGTCTCAACAAACACACCGCAAAAAGAAGATTACATCGAATAGATCTCCATAAGAGAAGGGGAGAACTTTGTATTGAGATTCAAAGAGAGATAGAGAAGAAGCCATCTAGCTACTAACTATGGACCCGAAGGTCTGAGGTAAACTACTCACACTTCATCGGAGAGGCTATGATGATGTAGAAGCCCTCCGTGATGACGGCCCTCTTCCGGCGGAGCTCCGGAACAGGCCCCAAGATGGGATCTCATGGATACAGAAAGTTGCGGCGGTGGAATTAGGTTTTTGGCTCCTGTTCTGATCGTTTGGGGGTACGTGTGTATATATAGGAGGAAGAAGTACGCCGGAGGAGCAACGAGGGGCCCATGAGGCAGGGGGGCGCGCCCTAGGGTGGGGCGCGCCCCACCCTCGTGACCGCCTCTTTTGTTCCTTGGAGTAGGGTCCAAGTCTCCTGGATCACGTTCGGTGAGAAAATCATGTTCCCGAAGATTTTTATTCCGTTTGGACTCCGTTTGATATTCCGTTTATCCGAAACACTGAAATAGGCAAAAAACAGCAATTCTGGGCTGGGCCTCCGGTTAATAGGTTAGTCCCAAAAATAATATAAAAGAGGAAAATAAAGCCCAATATAGTCCAAAACAGTAGATAATATAGCATGGAGCAATCAAAAATTATAGATACGTTGGAGACGTATCACCTGGCCAGCGGTGGGAGTTGTAGGGGGCGCTGAGGCCTGCGCGGCAGCACAGCCGGCCACGGGAGGCGGGAGTAGGCGGTCTCGCCGGCGCTGCTTTGGCGGCTGGAGCAAGAAGATCAGAGATTGAAGAAACACGACGGCTGTTGATTGACATCCACCGGTTACGTCTGCTAGAATCGTTTGTTGACGTATATAATAACTAAAAAAATCTTGCATACGCATCAAGTAAACATGCCCACAAGTCAGACCACTCCCTATTTTTTTAATAATTTATATATAGCTCATGGCAACTTCTTATGCAATTTATTGCAGTCGTTTTTTTGGTTGGCCAAGGCCAATTTCGCATATTTCTGTGGGTTCCAAACTATTTTTAATACCGAAATGTCCAGCCAGATTTAAAGTACTTTGAAGATATATTTAAATTAGGTTAATGCCCAATGAAATAGGAATCTGAAAATGTAATAAAATTCAGAAATTATAAAGTAATTGCCAATTTGTCATCTGTTTTTATATTTGCAACCCATTTCATATTACTTTCAAGATTTGCAGGCGTCTTGAAAGAGTTGCAGCCCATCAGGGCGTAGAAAAATAAGTAGGCCTGGATTGGGTATTCTTCAGAAAAAATAAACTGGGCTAGATGGGCCACAGCCCAGTTCAAACCCTACTCCGTCTCAACAATACCAAACAAAAAAATACTGCTCGAGTAGATACGTCCCAGGTGTCAGCTGATCTTGTGCTATTCTCTTGTCTATTGACTATGTACGCTCCCCATGTCGTGGGCCCCAGATGTCAGGAAAACACTAGGAGGAAGCATTTTTTTCCATACGCTGACGTGGTGGGCCCCTACTGTCATCCTCTCCACGTACTTCTGCCGATTCCTGTTGTTTGTTGACCATGTTGACAACGCAAGAGGGTGGCGCCGTGGCGAGCGCACCAAAGCGCGCGGAGGACGTCGACATTAACGATTTAGGAGACGGTGGGGCGGCGATGCGTGCGCTGAGGCGCAGCCAGCCGTGGGAGGCGGAAGCAGGCGGCCCCGCCGGCGATGGTTTGGTTTTGGCGGCCGGGGGAAGACATGACTGAAGAAACACGACAGACTGTAGTACTTAACAAACTTAACTAAAACTAGCAGGGGCACTTAACAACCAAAGGTGAAAGCAGTATGAGTACTTATACAGGTTCAACTGTACAAAGCACGCCTCGAACAGTGCTACTTTGCCTACAGTTAACCAAGGGTGAGGCCGCCAAGCCCCAGGACAAAGCCCAGGCGCCACCCCGCGCATCCACAACCTTCTGAAAGCGGCCTCATCTCACAACGTGGTCAATAAATAGGATATTCACTTTAGAGCCATGGAAAAGCATGAACATAATCTTCTGTCCTATTCTCCAAGATGGATGGGCCTTCATTATTTGAGACCACCCATGAATAAGTATCTTTTCACCTCCAAGGGGAATTGAGTAGGTCGACATAAACATCATGTTGTGACCAAGCGCAAGTCTGACCCTACCATGGTCAGGCATCTGTATAGGAACAATAGAACTCGGCAGTTCCTGTTTCAAGAAGATCACAACTGTAAAACTGTGTATAAGCAATAGTTTATGAACACCATATATAACAAAAAACAGCTCGTACCATAAGTTTCTCGACACAGTTGGACCTGTTCAACGAGTGCAGTAGTGGCACACAAATCCCACATGGCCTTCAACCACTAAAACTCCCCACAACGACCTCAAGACAATCAATAAAGTGTAGGAACTTGTGGATGTCAATCCAGTCAACTTGAGTGCCATTAGTAACAGCCGAGTTATTACAGAGTAACAAACGAGCAGACTACTTTACTCTGAAAAAACCTACACGTGCCACCAATTATAAGAAAATATTAGTTAGAAGTAGCATATTCGTGAGAGATTCGTTGCTACTTCTAAAGTTAAATTGTGATTACTTAGACAGAATAGGTGGATTAATAAGTAATCGAGGCAACAAGCAAGAACCAGATACAAAACTAACATGGATGAACAATTGGAATGACGTTGGGGTGGAAGATCGCAGTGAAGATGAGACCAGGTTCTGCTATTTCCATCAACATTCGTGCGCCAACTTTCAGTCCGTAACACTTGAGAAAGTTTATCCAAGTTCGGCCATAAAAAAAGCAGCGATCTTCTTGGTTCATGAACCCAACTCGGAACTTATATCCATGGCTTGTCTTCATTGTGATCATTAAACTAGTGTATTTAGTTATGGCAAGGCCGAGCATCTTGAGTACATCTGTTCTGGCAGAGCAAATAATACACTGTAGGAAAAATAACATGAGAACACAGCATGTTCAAAAAAAACCCACCCTCCCAGATAGAAAAGAGGATTCTAGGAACATACTATGCACGTTTCAAAATGCTGTGTTAGGATGAGAAGGAACAAGTGTGGCGTCTCGCTGAGGGCGCAGAAACCTGTAGGGTACTCGCACTTTGGGCACTGCAAATGAAACACACTAGATTCAGTAGGAATAAAAATGCATCAACGCGGCGGCTGCCATCCTAGGATTACCTGCGACCAAGGGACTTGGGTTTATCGGGGATGGATGAAGAATTTGTACCTGGTTCTCTATGAGAAAACCCTATGCAATCGTTGAGAGGGGGTTTTCTCTGAACAAGCAGACGAGGGAGAAAGGGATTCAGGCCCAATGAAATATTTCCGCTTCATCCGTCCAGCTTACTGCTAAAGCTGGAAAGGGGGGGGTTGTGATTTGACAGCTCATTGGGCATTACTGCGGCACTACGACCGGGGTGTGTCTACCATGAAGTTGTGCACTCTAATTTGTGCATATGGCACGTGGACCCCGTTGCCGGTTGCCCCACATATCAGCGAAAGGAAGTAGAAAGACGGGAGTAACTAGTTACACATAAATATATTTTTTGACAGAGAGATACTCCCTCTGTAAAGAAATATACAAATCTTTTATATCACAGGCTCACCTTGCCGAGAAAAATACTCCCTCTGCAACGCACGTGCATTATGGGGGTTCAGCTGAGAATATAATACTCAGATGTTTTTTTAGGGATAAAAGCTGCTTTATTGAGGATTAACAGTCATAGGTATACACATAATTTCGGGGGTTCCTGTGAGCCAAAGATGGCATCCACAGGGCAAAGAAGTAGCAGCTTTTGCGAGCACATGCGCTTCAACATTACACTCGTGTTTTTCATGTATGATCTCCATGGTTTGGAACATATTCTTCTTCATCTTGATCTCGTCCATAATAACTTTGTTGGGCCCCAAGTATGCCTCTCCGATATGCTTGACTGTTCCTGAACAATCAGTGCTAATCTTAACTTGTTGCGGGTTTAAGTCAAGAGCCAGAGATAGCCCCTCGCAACATGCCATTGCCTCTAGGATCTCTGGATCAGTAACACTTCCGCACACCAGTGCCGATGCTCCAAGGAAGAAGCATGTATGATCCCGGCTCACAACTGCCAGGGCTCCCCTTTCACCATTGCGAGATAACACAACATCAACATTCATCTTCGCCCAACCCACAGCAGGAGGAGGACGCCACTTCTGTACTGAGCTAGTGCTTCTCGAAACCAGGTTCTGGACTTTGGGCCGCAGGCCGAACCTGCATGTTTGGGGGGCCATGTGTTCTACCTCAGCGCTTTTCATATTGTAAGCGATCGGTACGGCGCTGGTTTTAGATGCTGTCGCAAGGCGAATACACAAAATTGAATAAAGCATGACAGTTGTTGGAATGAAATCGAATGACGGTTCCTAACCAGCAATCAGAGTTGCAATTCTATCAACGATATACCATGTGATAAATAATACTATCGTACTACTTATACACACAGGACACTTGTTTCACCATGCCAGATTATTACATCAAAATCTCTCGGAGGATAGATCAGTTAGGCAGTTACGTGCTGCTACTGAAGAATTTCAAAGTTGATTTGGACCAGCTCTCCTTGCCGAGAAAGTTCGATTTTGACATCATCCCCTACCGCAAGATATGATTTAGATTTGAACCTTGACCATCCTTTAGCATCAATCATCATGCGACCATCCTTTGTACTTACGATATATTGAGCAGGTTCATTCACACCAAGGCTGCACATGGTAAGAGAAACTTGGCCGCGGTCGCCCGGATTGTTGAACGACTCCCTCGTTGCTCTAGGAATTCTCTGTTTGCAAACAAGAAGACATACCCAAACAATTAGATCAACACAGTAAATCATGTGAAACAACATGGAAAGAAAAAAGAACGAAGCACTTGGGCGGCCAATGCTTACCAAGAAGGTGGACATGTCGGTTTTTGTAAGGACTTTGGTATATGAAGTGCGAACTGCAGCCCAGTCTGTTGTCGGTGCAACTGCATGGGCCGGAGCAGATGCAAGTGCAAGTGTTGGTGCAGGTGCCGAAGCCGCTGCTGCTGCCGGAGATGATGCTCCTTGTAGATCTGGTGCCGGTGTCGATGCCCGATCCTCCGGTAGATCACACTGATCCGCTGACGCGGTCGGTGCCCAATCCTCAGCTGGATCAGACTGAGCTACTGCCGCTGTCAGTGCTAGAGCAACTGTCGGTGCTCGATCTGTGCGAGACAGCGGCGATCGTGTCTGGTCTGCTATGATCAGCTTTCTAACTTGACTAGGATCCGTTACCGTGATCCAGTCTTTTTCTTCATTTCTTTTAAACGCGAGAAGGACTAATTGTGGCGTTTTTGTTAAACCAAACTGTAGTTCATCATAGGGATTCAGCTTGTACTCAGACAACAGACTGATCCAATTTTTTCCAGTAATATAAGTGATGGACAGTGCCATCGTTACTGACACGACATAAGAAGTGAAACCTGCAAAAATAGCCATCGTAGAGCAAACCAAACGGTTTATGCTGTGATGAATGTCACATGGCAAAACCTGCATCGTAAAATTGCAGGAAAAGAAAGAAAACATGACATTAAATCAATAAGATTTAGACAGTAAATCAATAAGATTTACTTGATGTGACACGAGTGAATCCTTACCAGGAAATCACTATGTTGAAGTAATAAACAGAAGATTGATCGTTCAACTACGCGTGGCATGCAGGGGCCCCGCCTACTCCCACAAGCAGGACAGTCCAAAGGTCGTGACAAATCATATGGACCGAACATCCATGGGGCTAGAAATCCTGGTGGGTGCGATAAACCCTGCAATGCATACAGATATTGGAGTGTAACCATAACTAATAGACCGTCCTCAAAAAAAGTATGATATGGATACTTCAAAATATATAGACTGAATTGAGTGGACAGACATTAACATAGACCGTTCTCAGGACTGACCACACACCAAAAGCGGCAGTACTAATAAACAATACAGGGTTCACAAACACAAATCAAGTACTGAACAATAGTACTTACTACAGACAAGCAAAGTTGCACTAACTAAACTCTGCAGACTATTTTTTGCCACCGACCTACGAGATGAACCCCGCATAACTGACTAGGCCATGGACTTCGTGCGAGATGTCTACATGCACCATCACCATCTTGTCAACCTTGGAGAACCTAACAGAGTGGTCTTTCCACTCATAAACATGATGATGAAGACATGCCGCATCAGATTTATTGGGAAGCTTTACAAGAACCACACCTTTCGTAATCGAAGGCACAACCAGGAAATTGTTGTGGTCAAGTACAGCCTCGAGAACACGCCTGACAACAATGCTGCAGGAAAACACTAGTTCAGGACACGTGGCAACAAGGACACAACAGCTGGATAGTTCAGCAGTAGAACTCATCATCAGGTCTTCCAGTTCACATGGCATGACTTTGAAAACTTCATCTCCACCGCGGACCTGGTTCTAATTCAAGCAGAAACCATATTTTATTACTACCTCCATTCAGAAATATAAGATGATTTTCGATATTATACTCCATATATGACTACATATACGCACAGAAATGAGTGAACAAAGACACTAGAACATGTCTTCAAAGGCATGAGAGCAGAGCAATTACATGCGATATCCATAACACAAGTTACTAAGGCAAATATACCCTCTTAAAGGTAGCATTGATGTTCATAAAGTACTAGTTGAAAGTAATCTATAAGAAATCAGTGTCAACCTCTCACATGTTTTGGTCAAAAGAGGAATTTAGAACCGTCATTTGGCACACAAAAATCACATGCAAGATCACCTAGAAAGTTGTACTACTAGTACTAGTACTGCGTGTTATATTGAAAAACACAATCAAGATCGAGAAGAAGATCGTCAAGAAGAGATATTACCTGGACTTGCTTAATGATGGATCCCGGAGAGGGGGGCTTGGACAGGGCGATGGCTTTGAGCTTGTCTGCGGTAGTCTCAGCGGGGTGCTTGAGCTTCTTCGTACCATGAGCCTCGATGGTTTTGGCCGGAGCCATAGACATCACTTCGGCCGGTGCTCCAGTGTCCATCAAGAAACTGTCAAATAGAAATAAAAGAAAAGAAACCATAATCACAAACCCAAAAGAAGAAAAGAGAGGGAGTTGTAGGATTAGTCTCGGGGTTGCAAAACCGGGCCTTGGCCAGAATCAACACCATTGATGCGCTCACCTTTACTTCTTTGGGAGAGAAGAACAATGGCAGAAGCAGGTCAGGGTTTTCTTGAAGAAATGAGGAAAAAGATGAGGCAAAAGCGAGGGCTGGGTAGAGACGAAGCTGAGAGAGTAGAGTGAAATGATGGTTGCTTCGTTCGTCCAACTTACTGCTGGAAAGGAGGGGGTTTTGTGATTTTACGGCTCATTGGGCATTACTGCGGCGCTTCGATCGGGGTAGTCTACCGTCACTCTACTACGGAGTAATTTAGTGCATGGATGGTGGACCCCGATGCTGGCTGGCCCACACGCCGGTGAAAGTGAGTAATTTAGTGCATGGCTGGAGGAGGATCCGCACGGTAGAGCGTGTCTACTGTTTTTCAGAAGAAAAAAATGATTACAGCAAGCGTTTCCACTCTTACGATGGAGGAGTGCGAAACACGCCAGCCACTTGAACATACACAGTGCTCCTACTACTAGGCATGTGCAGTGGTTCATACGTCAGTACTACACAATCTTGTTGCTAGTGTAGTAAGATATGACGATAACAAATGATGTTGTGCGCATGTCAACTACTCCTATATGTAACATAGTACCGCTTTTTCGACTGTTCGGTCTAGAATGTACGGTGAGATCAATGTTAACAGAACTAGGTCCACAGCGCACGGAGAGTACGGTGCTACAGTACTCTACAAAACATGAACCACATGAAGCATGAATAGTGTTAGGCAGGGTGTATGGAGGGTGCACGGGATGGGAGCAAAAGTTCCCTTCTCGACCCACTTTTGGGTGTTTGGCAGAGTGCATGAAGGGTTCATGAGTCAACACTAGTAGGTTGACAAAAATACACGAAGAGGAAACAACTATATTGAGATGAGAATGCAACCAAACACACCCACACACTTTGTGCTACAGTGACTGATCTGCACCGTCTGAGTTTGATCCAACGGTCATGTTGCGCCGAGACATGGACATGCCCATGCAGAGGGTTTAGCCCGACGGCCGGCATTGTCGTGCTGGCACGACGGTAGGCATCGCGCAGCTGCAACATGTGCGTGGCAACTTGGTTCACCAAGTGGCTGAGGCGATCCTGGACCTCGTCACGATCGGCCCGCTCGCGCTCCGGCTGGCTCCCCTGACGGCCTATCGTATCTCCCACTTTCTGCAGCAACGCCGCCGACGCCTCGAGCATCTTTGTGGTGGACGCCTGCCGCTTTTGAAGCTCCATGAACTCCCGCACATAACGGAGGAGCATGGCACTCCTCTCCTCCTTGAGCTCACGGAGCTCCACGTCCTTGGCCCTGAGCTCCGCATCCTTGGCATGGAGCTCCTGTGTCAGGAACCTCACCTCGGACTCCGTGATCTGCTGCGCCACCATGGCACCAGGTAGAAGCAATGGGGAGAGGAAGCAAAGGGGGCGAAATGGCTGAAAGGCAATGCAATCTACGAGAAGGCGGGGGGAGCGGGGAATCTTTTGGTTTTCACCACGGTAAAACACCAGTCGACGACTTCTCACATCAGGGAGCAGTGGGTACAGGCGGAGTCATCATGACTAATTGCTGCCGCGCCTGCTCCTGTCAATCAAAAAATTAAAAATCCTGCTGCGCCTGCTCCCGTCAATCAAAAAATTTAAAATCTTGCCGCACCCAAACACCAGAGCAACGCCGCGGTGGATATTTAAATTTACCTACCGGTAAGTAGATAAAAAATGGGTGAAAAACAAATGTGGCGGCGGCCTAGCTAATCGGTCGAACTAGCCCAACTAGCTAGCCACCGTGCTTCACTGATGTACTCGGCGGGAAAGGTGGTCTTTTGTGATTTGATGACTCATTTACTTGCTTCGGCGCTACGGCCGAGGAGGACCCAGAAAATGCGCGGTAGGGCGTCCCACGTCAGGAAGAGTATATGCGTGCACCACCCGGGAGGACCCCGAAACCGCGCGGTAGGGTGTGCCACGTCTTGACACGGAGGAAAATGTGCGTGTAAAAATATACTGTATCAGACATAGTAGAGTACCTATGGTTCAACCTCGGGACCCAGCCAGTCGGTTGAAAACACCCCACTAGCCACACAGCTTCATCATGCAAACGTGGCACGGAGGATAGATGTGGTTAGCTCCGTCTCGACCAGCCACAACGTCTCTTGTTCTTGGCGATTCTTCTATTTTCCAAGTTTTTTTAGTTGTAATAACACCACGGCAAGCTAGCGCCGCTCTTCGTGTGTGCCCGTGCAAAGGTTAGACGATGGAGAGAAGAGAGATTGAGATCGCAGACCTGGGACCCACCAGTAAGTGACATAACGGTCATGCACGTGTTGACGAGGCACTCCATCTACTCTACTCAATGCAAGTACTGTATAAAATCAAGTTATGGGACAAAGCCAACAACCATTCGTTTTTTCAGGCTATCGACTTACGCTTTGTAGTCCAGGTTGCCAGTTCGAATCTCGTCTTTCAGATTTGTTAGTTTTAGGTCCAAATTTTATTAATGACAAGTGGGACCCCCGTGTGTTGTTCCGATATTTCAGTGTAGGATGGTTTTTTTTAACAAACATTTTGCGTGGTTAGACAAGTAATGCCACGAGTTACACGTTTTTTCCAAGTTTACGAACAAAAATGACAGTGGCATAGAATATCACATCCACCCCGCAGCTTAGATACTATGGTGATACGAGTTTTTACACCGTTGGAAGTGAGATCCAATGGCTTGGGAGTAGTCTTTGTAATTATGCGCAATTTCCTAACTCTCCAAAGGTTTTTTTGCAAATAAAACATTCAGGCCTCGTGTGTGTCGCTGCATCTTCGATCCAACGGCTCCCCGGTGCTCATATTAGGTGCTCCCCGTAGCTTAATTACCCTCTATGGTGATTGGAGTAGTTGTGGGCCGAATGCTACGAAAATATAATCTAAACCGACCGGAATAAATGCCTACACAAATTAATCCAAGGTTGGAGTGCCCCTCGCAATGTAAATAGCTCTGGTTTTGCGAGGGATGGAGAGGTAGTAGCTTCAATGCGTGGAAGATACGGTGTGAGAAAGCGAGGTCGATTGAGAGACATATAGATAGAGAGACAAAGTGAGTGTGGTCCGACATTCATTGAACAAATATATATGCTCTGGAGAGATATTGTCCGATTGGGCTTTTTGGCAAGGGTGAGGGCTGTAAGATAGAGCTTGAGAGATGATCCAGTCACAGACGTGTAAATATATTTTGTGCGTGAGAGGAAGCAAGGTCAACCGATCACATAGGGTCGCCGTGCGATCGAAAGAGTGAGACGGGTTGGAGAGAGTGACCTAGATAGACGATGTGCGTGAGAGAGTATACAATGTGAATAGGTCGAATTGGGCTCAACATGGTGATATATCGTTTTTGTCCGAGAAAGAGCGAGGTCAATCGAGACATACGGAGAGAGAGAGAGAGAGAGAGATTGAGTGAGTGTGGCCCACCATGAGGTCGAAAGAGTGGTGGCGGCTTGTATGGACTGACCTAGATAGACAATCTGCGTGAGAGAGTATAGAGTGTGTCGATCGAGGCCCTAACAGGGAGATATATCATTTGTGTGTGAAAGAAAACGAGGTTAAACGAGACTCAGATAAAGAGAGCGAGATTGAGTGAGTGTGGTCCGCCCGTGTGGAAGAAAGAGTGAGACAGTCTCGAGGGAGTGAGCTAGATATACAACGTGCGTGCGTGTGCATGCACGAGAGGTTGGGGGCTAGATAGGCAATGCATGTATTTAGCACGAGAGGGTGAGAGGGAGAGGGGGAGAGAGAGAGCTCGGCATGGGGTGCAATGGCGGGTGTATGAGGTAAATACATTTGGTAATAGAGTGGAAAAGGGGGTTGTGTAGTTGAGAGACTAAGAGATCGAAACATGGAGAGAAAGAATGAACGTGTGTTGGAAACCGATAGCTTCCTAAGGTGGTTAGGAGAGGAAGATTGACCGATACAGGAAGTATGTAGGGTTTGTGCCGGGGGGGCTAAAAACAACATTTGATTGTACATAGTACGAGACTTAATATCGATGTTTCAATTCGGTGTACATTGTGAGATTTGAACCGAGGACCAGGCATACAGGTAATTATTTCGAATTCGTGCCATACTAAGTTTCGAAAAGTTGACATTGACTCAGTTTGTTGTGCTATTTTGTAGGTCATATGTTTGAATCCATCCAAAAGTTTTCTCACTACCATGGTGTTCATCATATACATATGAATTTGTATTAAAAAAGTAGCATGGATACAATGAAATGCGAAATCCATGTTAGAATTGGAGATCGCTACGTGACACACACTCTAATTCAAATAACTAACTACGTGACACACACTCTAATTCAAATAACTAATTATGTGACACACACTCTAATCCACGTTAGCGTGGGTACCATTTCGATTTTTTTCCAAATAACTCCTCATTAATTAATTTATAGTACTCCCTCTGTTCACTTTTATAAGACCTTGAAGACATTTCAGACAATGTGCAAAACAATTCATTTTAAGTTGTCTGAAACGACTTACAAAAGTGAACGGACAGAGTATCTCGTTTCGAATGACTAATTATTGCAAGGAAAACACGGGCATGGTAATACATACAGATTCGCTTGCAAATGAAAGAAGATTCGTTTGCATTTTCAAATGTAGGCGCACCAGGCAAACCAGGATCGTGTCGGGGTGGACGCTGCTTCGGTGCCTTAAAGGCAACTGCCTTTGGGTCACTGACACGTGGGCCAGCCACCTGTTGGGCCCATATGTCATGGACACAAAGGCAGGTGCCTTAAGGCACCGAAGCATAGTCCTGTTGGGGTGGTCGCGTGTGTCGGACGGACACGTAGCACCCAGCCACCCACCCCCCTCCCCCCCAGAAAAAGGACGACGACAATATAAGTTCGCACTTCCATGTTTCGGATTGAAATATCTGGCGGCCCCAATTCCAGCCCTGAAAAATCTCTCTTCTCCACCGTCCCCTTCCACGCCCAGATTGCTCAAATCCCTAATTCGCCGCCAACCGTCGAATCGCCCCTCGTCTCGTCTCTTTCCCCACCATTCCCCACCTTTGTGCTGGACGACAACGACGAAGACGACGGTCGCGCTTCACCACCGCACCGGAGCTACCTCATCTACGCCCTCGCCCACCGCACCGGGTGGTCCACCGACAACGTCGGCCGCCGCAACCGACGTGCCTCATAGACACCGAGTTCCACCGCATCAGGTGTGCTTCACCGACGCCGTCTCCCAGCTCACCGGGGCTACTTCACCAAGCACATCGTCGCACCTCCGCCCCCCGAGGCCGTTGGGGCTTCACCAACGGTCTCGTCCACCGCATCGTAGCGCTCCGCTGCCACTCAAGATCTGCATCCGTGCGCGGCCAGCCAACGCCAGCACATCACCCTCAACGGCTCTGAAGTGACCCGCACTCTAGCTAGGCGAGCATGCCCAAATGCCGGCCCGAACTAGGTATCCACACATCACTCCCTTGTGCACTGTTCCGACGATGTTTGGATATCCTTTCACTGCTCTCTTAGCTTACACGCCTATGCAACTCTGACCTTAACTCTTATTTCTTCTGGAGATATCATCTGAAACAAGAAAATCCATATTTTAGCGAAGCATGACGGCGCTACGGTATCTGGTACACATCCTGCACACCCGTATAACCTTGTAAGTATCTGTCCTCCGGTACAACATCAAGGTCTATTCCTCTTATTTGATCAACCATTCGCCGTGTCAAAAATGCAGAGGGGGATGCAAGGAGCACAAGGCCTGCATATCCAAGCAGGTGGTAACATGGACTTGTACATGGAACATTCCAAGTGCAAGCAGAGCTGCAGTGAGCCTGTACAATAAGCTAGAGTAAGTCCCTGCATTTCATTTAATTCGTACTGGCATTCGTGTATGATTTGTGTGCAGTGGCTGATCCACGAATTCAAGTTACCAGGGGTGAACATTTAACTTAAAAAATATGAAGGCACTTGCACTCCGGAAATCAACATAACTTGAGAAATGTGAAGCTACATGCACTTTGAAAACTAGCTAATGATCCAAAGTAGTTCAGATTATAAACACTAAATGATGCAAGCACCAAAAAAACACAAAATGCAACATGGTGTACAAGGACTACAAACATGGTCTGTACCTGCTTGAATTATTCGTTCTCTGGCTGAAAATATCGAAGTGTAATTGCACGTATAACCAGTGCGCAAACTGCATGTCAATATATCTATCCTGCACAAGTATGCCAATAGTTTCAAACAATAGATTAGAAAAGTATTTATGCTATGTTGTCATGATACGGGGACTTTCTGGTAGATGGCCTCGACGTTTCCTCAAGCTATGAAAATGCACTATAATTTGCTTGTCATCAATGCTTGCAAATCTCTGTCTCTCTCAACATAGTAGATCATCATTAGACACTAAATCCTTCAATGAGCTTGCAAAATGCTTGCATTAGATCCCTCATTAGACACTATATGTTCATCACTGGGAGCATGTAAAATGTTTGCATCAAATCCTTCATTAGCAGTCTGTTCATTAGACACTTCAGGCTCAAGAACAACATGAGCTTGTATGTTTGCACCTGAAACTTGATTAGATACATCAGATTCAGTCAGTTCAGTATTGATTGGGGGAGTTATAAAATAAGTAGAAATTGGCTTCATTTTCTCATAGATTCCCTACATACAAGCAGTTTTACAACACCGTCCGGTTTAACTATTGGCCAGAAATTGAAGAGTTGAATTAGATATAATCAGGGATGTGATGTACCTGCTCGTTGCGCATGCTACTCTTGCAAGCTGCGACTATTCGTTTGCGCAAGCTCGATGCCATGCCTGTGCTGCCGCCGCTGCCTCCCACGCAGGCTACACCCAGGGTTGGATCTTCATCTTCTTGTCCTTCCGTTCGCTTGAAGCCCGGCGACCGCCCTCCAACGAGGGCGCGAGGAAGTGCTGTGTCGGTCTGTCCAGCGGCGCCTAGGTTAGGAGCGAACTAGACTAGAGGCCGGAGCGAATGAATTGGGATTTTTCCTGCTATCGATTGATATGGGAGGCACTCGTTTGGGCCACGAGTCTGCTATATGGCCTGCCTTGCACTTATGTTATTGGCCCATCCAAATTGAAACATTTTTCTTCATTTTTTACATTGCCTGCTCGTGTGTTGGGACGAACAAAACTAGCGTGGGCCAACCTAGACGACTCAAACTAGGTGCACACTTTCCAGCCACCTGAGGCGGCCGCCCATACCAGCCGCTATGGTGGCGTCGCCCCTTTTTGCGTGTATGATTGGATAGTGAAAATTATTCCAGTGGCGCTTTTGATTTACCCACAGAATGGTTGAATTGCTTGTTTCTATGAACTGAGTTCGCCAATAATGTGAAGGATGCCAGTCTTTTCATCCTATTGTAGATTGCTTAGATCTCGATATGCCAAAAGTAATCGCATGAAATATACAGTAAAATCCAGTGTGATGTGTTTGGCTACAACTAGTCTGACTACACGTCCTCATATAACATATCAAGGACGCACCATCTTACCAGATTAACCATTCGACTTACCCATGTAGTGTGGGAAGAAAGAAGTATTGGGACTGCGTATCCAAGCAATTGATGTCATGGACTCCTTCATACAACCTTGTAAGCGAAAAAGAAGTTGCAGTGTGCCTGTACAAAGAACTAGCGTAAGTTCAGTTACCTGCTTCTCGGAATTTTAGTTAGCCACTTATTGCAAAATTGGTCAATTACGTTGCTTGGCTTAATTTAGTTTGCTACTGATTACATAATGGCATAGCCCGTTAATCATATTGTAGACTGCGCCTATCTATGTGTTTGATACTTACTGTTAAGAATTACCTGTTTGCCTTAACTTAAATATCTACTTGTTTGTTTAACTGCTTTGCTGCTGCAACAGCGGGTTACAATGATGTTAATAACTACTTTTCAGCATCCAATTGAAACTGTTTATTTCCTTGTTTGTTTAACTAGTTTGCTGTTATAACTCCCAGTTGAGATGTTTTGCTAACTTCAACTTTTCTGAATACAGTCGGAACTTTAATGGCAAAATAGGTTAGCCCAAGATCAAAGAGCGAGGTCCCCATGGACGTTGCATCATCCCACAGAAGTGGCACCGGCCCAATCGTGCATTATGAATTGCCAACTGCTGATGCTCTAGAGGCTAAACTAGTGGTAGAAAGAGATTCTGCTTCTGCACTTAGAGATGAAGTTGACATGTTGAGGAAGCAAACAGCACAATCACAAGCAGTAGTCAAGACAACAATTAAATATTTGGTGGATTTCAAAACGAAG